>CM070773.1:32587031-37587031 GCA_036346955.1 Dipus sagitta
GTGATTAACTCCTATAGTGAAGAAGCAGGATACAAAATCAATGCACAAAAATCAGTAGCCTTCCTATATGCAAATGACAAAGATACAGAGAATGAAATAAGGGACATGGTTCCATTTTCAATAGCAACAAAAAAAATAAAATACCTTGGAATAATGTTAACCAAGGAAGTGAAAGATCTATACAATGAAAACATAAAAACACTCAAAAAAGATATTGAGCAGGACTTGAGGAAACGGAAAGACCTCCCATGTTCCTGGATAGGCAGAATTAACATTATGAAGATGACAATCCTACCAAAGGCAATATACAGATTTAATGCAATTCCAATTAAAATCCCTACAGTGCCCTTCACAGAGATAGAAAAAAATGATCTCAAATTTCATATGGAAAGGCAGAAGGCCTCGCATATCCAAACATATCCTCAGCAAAAGAAATACCTCTGGAGGCATCACCATACCTGATCTAAAGCTATATTACAAAGCCATAATAATAAAAACAGCATGGTACTGGCATAAAAACATGAGTATAGACCAATGGAATAGACTTGAGGACCCAGACTTTGGGTCAAGCAACTATAGCTACTTGATATTCGATAAAGGCCCGAACAATATAGGCTGGAAAAAAGACAGCATCTTCAACAAATGGTGCTGGACAAACTGTATCTGGAGTTTGTTTGAGTGGCAAAAGGCTCTGATGTTCGTTGTTTCTCTCTCTCTCTCTCTCTCTCTCTCTCTCTCTCTCTTTCCTCATAAAGAAGTAAATTATTAAAATATATGTATAGTTTGGTTTGATAATAAGGTAAGGAGATAAACTGAAAATCAGGATATACTTCAATAACAATGGTAAAGTTCTGAAATCTCAAGATGAAGACTGAACAGGAACATAACATTAAAGGATTTAGATTCAGTAACGATTTGTTTGTCAAACAAAACAATTGCCACTGTGTGGATTATTTACAGACACGACAGTGTTTCCTGGCTTCCTGTTGGGGGTTTGAATCACTCTATTGATAGTTCTTCAAAGCTACAGGATACCAATTTTATTTAGCAGCGGAATTTGTCTTAAAATGCCATTCTCCACACCTGTTTCTCCTCCTGTGTTTGTGAGCTGTTATCCATCTCATAGCTTAAGATTCTCTAGAAATAATTGGTTCCTTCCATTGACCTAAAATTAAGGTACTTTTATCTTCTGTCTGCAATGATGTTGCACCTGTTTCTATCCCTTTGTCTTTATTATGCTGCCTTTCCTTGAGTCAAACTTTCAAAACCTCATCACCTCCCTCTTGTTATCCCTGGTTATAATCCCTCTCTATAGTACTAGTCAATTTTACCAATCTTTGGACCAAATACCAAAGAATCCAAGTTAGAGGGAGAAAAGATTTATTTTGACTCACAGTTTCCAAAGTTTTAGTCCATCATACACTGGCTGGCTTAGTATGGCCGAAGAAAGCAAGTCACATCATTATAGGCAGGAAGCAGGAAGAATACTTACACCGTTCTCCCCATTTCATTCCTTATGGTGCCTCAGGCCAAGGGATGATGCTACCCACACTCTGAGAAGATCTTCCCATATTGGCTAATCATCTCCATAAATATTATCATATACACTCTCAGAGATTTGCTTTTTGAATCTCCTACATGCTTCTCATTCTAGGCAGTTTATAATTAACATTAACAATCACATTGCCTCTAGAGTAATTTTACTAAATCAAAACTTTGATCACAACATTTCTCCATTTCATTAAAACCTTTTTTTGTTGTTGTTCTCAATCTGTAGAAAACCTTAATATATTTATACCTGCTTTAAAACACATCTGTTTAGCTGGGAATACCAGTACAGTGATAGACGTGCTTTCCTAGCATGTATGAGACCCTAAATTTATTCTCAGCATGAAGGAAGGAAAAAAGAAAGAGAAAGTGAGAACTGAAGAGATTAAAGCATATATATTTGTTTAAAGAACACTTCTGTAATACTTATTAATGTGCAAAAATTACTAACCTGCTTGACTTCAATTATAATAAAGGTCATAAATCCTGAAGCAAACAAAACAAAAACAAAGCTTAAATCCCTTTGATGAAATTGTATTTTCCAACCCAAATGATGCTATAATGCATATCTTTTAAAAAATATAAATGTTCACATTTCATAAACATTTCTCTATAATCATAATTTTATCTCCTGTTGATAACCTTGAAATCTTTAGTTATATATGCACAGTGACCATGAAATCCCACCATGATGCTTTGAAAAGCTTCATTTAGCCACTGATTTTTTTAAAAAACATAGACAACTCTTACAATGTGCTTAGCCTTACCTCTGACAATCATCCTAATGAAACTGACATTATGACGTCTAAATGTTCCTTGTTTCACTAAGCTTCTCACTTTAATGCATGTTGCTGATTTGTTTTCTTCCTGCTCCCTAAATACCTCTGTCCCAGCCATTTCAGTTGCTAATCCTCTCTCAGTGTAAGTTCTCTTAGATGATATCCATTCATATAAATTTACATTCCACAATATATGGTTATTTTCCAATTATTTTTCTGCATTCAGATTCATCTGAGTTCTTCACATTTATATTCATCTACCTACTTACTGTATATGTTTGAATGTCTTAAAACTTAAAATCAGTGTACCATGGCTGAAGGGGTGACTTAGTGGTTAAGACCCAGGTTCAATTCCCCAGGACCCATGTTAGCCAGATGCACAAGGGGGTGCACGCATCTGCAGTTCGTTTGCAGTGGCTGGAGGCCCTGGCACACCCATTCTCTCTCTTTCTCCCCCTCTTTCTCTGTCAAATAAATAAATAGATAAAAATAGAATATTAAAAAAATTAGTGTACCAGGGAGATGGCTCAGTGGGTTAAGCATTTGCTGCTGAAGACAGTGTACCCGAGTTTAATACCCAGACCCCACTTCAAAAGCCAGAAGCAATGGAGGCCTTCAGTAATCCAAGTATACTGATAGTAAGATAAAAGGCAAAGACAGGAAAATTCCTACTGCATGTGGAGCACAGCAAAGAAAAAATAATCTAGAGACACCATATCACAAATGAAGTAGAAAAAGCAAGGGCAGACCAGAAAGCCATTCAAGTTTCATGTCACTGTATATCTTTTAATGAGCTTTTAATCAGATGTCCTCTAAAAACTCCCATGTTTGCAATGCTTGGTCACCAGCTGGTGGCAATTTGAGAGATGAAGATGTGTTGCTAAGGGTGGACCTTGAGTTTTATTATCCCCTATCCTGCCAGTATTAGTCAGTCAACTCTCCTGCTGTTGTTTCCTTCCTGCTGTGGCAGAGGAGATATCCAGGATCTGCTCATGTCATGTTTTCCCCTGATATCACAGAGCTTTCCCAGCAGACTGTAAGCCAAACTATCAGCTGATTTTGACCAGGTGCTTTCCACAGCAATGAGAAGGCAACTGTGACATGAGCCTAAGTCTTTCACCTTTTCACATGCGTAGATACATTTCCAGGCATTTTTTTGACTCCTAAGATACAAATTTAGTTGGAGTGTCATCTCCTTAAAAAGGCCTTTCGTACACTCTCCTGATCCTATACATCTCAGTCCTATTTTTTGTTATATAGAATGTTACAAGTTTTAAATTGTTCAAGTATTTTCTATTTGTCATGCCTGTCTTTTTGATGTGATTATAAATTCCACAAGTGCAAGGCCATGTATTTAGTGCTTAATTACCTGGCTCAGTACCTGATTCACAGTGCTATTTCTAAAATATTTGGTAAATAAGTGAACAGATACAAAAGAAACAAAGGCAGCATGTTTCTTTGTGAAGATTCCCATACCAGGTACTTATAATGCATCTGTTTTTAATGCAGGAGATTTCAGTATGTAAAGAAGAAAAGTGACTATAAAGTACATATTTATAAAAACATAATAACTGCATCATACAAATATGTATTTTTGTCTTAGTGCTGTATAGCTATTAATTTAACCTTTTCTTTAAAAGCTAGGTAAAACAACTAATATCCTATATATCTTATACACATAAAAGAAAGATTTTGTGTCTTGACAAGTGTACTAAAAGTAGAAAATCCAGGGATTTAAAACAGATATTACCTAACTTTCAGGGTCTTCATGCCAAAGAAAAATTCACCATCAAACTTTGTCAAAGTGACTCTATAACTAAGCATCTCCCTTAGTACCTTAAATGAAGTTTGTTGTAAAAGATGAAAGCACAAGTCAATCCTCAACTCTTAGGACTATAACTGCAGCATAAAAGAAAGCATAACTAGAGCTGGAGCGATGGCTTAGCAGTTAAGGCACTGTCCTGCAAATCCAAAGATCCCAGATTCAATTCCCCTGTACCCACATAAGCCAGATACATAATGTGACACATGCATCTGGAGTATGTTTGCAGTGGCTGGAGGCCCTGGTGTGCCAATTCTCTCTCTCCCTATTTGTCTCTTTCTCTAAAATAAATTTTAAAAATTAAAAAGATAAAAATAAAGCATAGCTATTATCCTGAGCTTACCTGACAAATACAGTTTTCTGGGTTAGACAAAATATATGCATACCTTCATACCTTTACTCCTGACATAAGTAGAATTTTGGGTCTCATTTTCTCTGACAAAAGAAAAAAAGAAAGAAAGAAAGAAAGAAAGGAAAGAAGAAAGAAAGGAAGCCATTTAATTGTATTCACATGTATTCTTTGCAAGTAATATATTCAACCATTAATTATTTCCAAGAGCTCTGAGAGCAAGCATTGTATCATCAAAAATGACAAATTAATAAAGGCTTATGAACTTGGTCTCAAATATGAAAATGAATGGTAATGATTGGCTATGTGTTATAATCCAACATAGTCTTTATGAAATTCTAGAACTGTTGATACCATAAAAAATTCATTTCTTTAAAATTTTGGCATTAAAATTCAAAAAAAGCTAGCACATGGTGAATACAATTCTTAGAATAGGACTTTATCTAGTATAAAAAATAATTGTAAGATATAGTTCTTTTGTGTTTCTTGTTTATGATTTTCAACTACAATCTTTAAGTCCAGTGTTGCAATAACTTGTTCTTTTAAAGAATTTTCTTGGGCTGGAGAGATGGCTTAGGGGTTAAGTGCTTGCCTGTGAAGCCTAAGGACCCTGGCTCAAGGCTTGATTACCCAGGACCCACGTTAGCCAGATGCATAAGGGGGCGCATGCATCTAGAGTTCATTTGCAGTGGCTGGAGGCCCTGGTGCGCACATTCTCTCTATCTGCCTCTTTCTCTGTTGCTCTCAAACAAATAAGTAAAAATTAACAAAAAAATTTTAAAAAAGAATTTTCTTGCCACAATGTCAATAAAGATAAAATAAGCATCACTATTATAAGAGGCTTGGTAAATAAACCATATGTTTGTTTCCTGGCTCAACCAAACAGCTACTTAGAAACACTACTGATCATTATTTAGAATTTTTATGTGAATGTATTTAAGAATTATACTTTTTGGTATTTTTATTTCATCTTTCTTACTTTTTAATGTTTACAAGCTTTCATTTCATTCCCAATTTTTTTTTAAAGATGTGGATTATTTTCTTAATAGCATGAGTAAACAGCAGTGCTAAAAGTACCTTATATGGGCTGAAGAGATGGCTTAGCAGTTGAGGCACTTGCCTGTGAAGCCTAAAGATCCAGGTTCAATTCCCTAGTACACACAGAAGCCAGATGAACAAGATGGTGCATGTATCTGGAGTTCATTTGCAGCAGCTGGAGGCCCTGGTGTGCCCATTCTCTCTCTATGTCTCTCTCCCTGCTTTCCCTCTTTCTCAAATAAAAATAAATAAAAAAGTACCTTTATACACATGTCATAGATTATTCAATAATGCACATTCTAATCTTGTATATGTTTGTATATGCAACTCCACCTCTCATTACTGTAAATACATTGGGATTATAGACACATGTGGTACTTGTGTCTGACTTTATGTGGATTCCAAGGGTCTTAACTCCAGGTCTTAAGCTCGCAAAGCAAGCACTTTTAACTATAAAGTCATCTTTCTAACCCTGTCCATTATAATCTTTATGCCATTATGCAAGATTAAATTAAAAGGATTTGTTTGATAAAAAATATGGCATATGGCATTATTCTATGAATTCAAAGGTATTCTCCATATAAAACATGCTGAGAAAATTGCCCATATTGCCTATGTGTAGATTTTTTTTTATTTTTATAGAAATGACTTTTGGCTAAGCATGAGCTACACCTGAAAGGGAATTGAAAGCTAAAGTGGAGCAACACGACTTCCTAAAGCATTGAGGAGGTCTCAATATGGATGAGTCCCTTGGAAATCAGGGACAGATTCACATGTTGAAACCCATTAAATAAAACTCTGAGTGCTATGTGGCCGCAAAATCACCATGTAAATGAGTATCATTTTACATACCAATAATTAACTTGGTGAGAATGAAATTAGCAAGGTGATGCAATTCATAATAGCTAACATAAAATATAAAGGAAGCCATTTACCTAAGGAAGTGCACAATAACTATAATAAAAATCATAAAATGCAGACAAAATAAATTAAAGAGAACAAAAAAAGGGAAACACATACCATATTCAAGGATTAAAAAAGGCCTATTCTTGGGCTGGAGAGATGACTTAGCAGTTAAGCACTTGCCTGTGAAGCCTAAGAACCCTGGTTCAAGGCTCAATTCCCCAGGACCCACATTAGCCAAATACACAAGGGGACACACATGTCTGAAGTTCATTTGCAGTGTCTGGAGGCCCTGGTGTGCCCATTCTCTCTCTCTCTTTCTCTCTCTCTCTCTCTCTGTCTCTTTCTCTGTCTGTCACTCTCAATAAATAAATAAAAATAAATAAAAACATTTTAAAAATAAATAAATAAAAATAAAAAGGCCTATTCTTAAAATCTCCCTACCACCCAAATTGACTCACAGACTCAATACAACCCATATACAATGCCTTAAAATTTTTATATATAACCTTTTAAACATTCTAAAATTGTTATTGGAATGCAAATGATCTCATTAGTTTGATATTGACATTAGTATTGACACAAGTTTCCAGAGGGTGCATGCATGCAGTAAGTAAGCCACAACTCTGTTCTCTAGTCCTGATACCTGTGATAGTGGCTTGGGGTGGCTCTGACTCTACATGTGTGCTGTGCAAGCAGACCTTTTGCTCAGGTTTCCTAATTGACTGGCCCCAGGATCCCCAACTCCCTGTTCCACTGAGCCAGATGGTGCATGGGCCACTGTGGGATCTGGAATTTTGCTCCTGGCTACCCAGCTTCCTGGCTCCTGGTGCCCCAACTCGCAGTTCCCCTGTGCTGAACAGTGACTACAGGTGGAGTGAGTAGGCCTGAGCTACAAGTTTTCTGTCTCCCAGTTCCCCACATATCCTTGATGCACTAGCAACCTCCACAATCATGCATCTGTGGTTATAACCCCATCCTACTCCAATCTGGTTCACATTTAAAACAGAACACTCACTGAAGATCCTGCAAGGAAAAATACTTGCCTTATCCTCTATAAAATAAGGCTTTTCCTCCTGACATGGGTAAACCATAATGCAATAAATGAATAAATAAATAATAATGAAAGTCAGAAAACTGAGAGATCTCTACCAAAGATTCTGAATCCCACAATGGAAGCCTATAAAGAAAACAACAGAAATTGAATCCCAAAATGAAAAGACAACAAGCTATGTGACCATGGTCAAGTGAATTGTTGAACTGGAAGCAAACCACCAAAAAACCAACAATTGCATAAATGAAATTCAGCAGAATCACCTCTTAGAGCACACAGCTTTTGTCACTAGGCTTGACTTAATTGAAGAAAACATGAAAGGCCTCAAAAGAGAGATAAATAAATTTAAGGTGAGTCAACAAATAGAGAGCCTCAATAATCAGCTGATTAAACTTAAGGAAGACATGATCAAATACAAGAATGAATTCCAGGAAGCATCAAGAAAATCAAACCTTGGCTTGAAATTATACCTCAAAAAGACATAGACATAATACAAAATAACACAACAGATGTCAAAAATCAAATAGAGCTTTTAAAAAGCTCTGTAGAATCCCTTGCTAACAGAGTCACTCATGCGGAGTACAGAACCAATGTGCTGGAAAGCAGACAGATCAAGAGTCCAAAAATATTGTTAAGTTCAAAAAATCATGTGAACAGAATACAAGAAAATGGTGGGATACCCAAAAATGACCAAACATCCATATAATGGGTATAGCAGAAGGGGAACAAATCCAAGGCTGAAGAATACAGAATATTTTCAAAGAAATTATTAAAGAAAATTTTCCCAATCTTGCAAAAAAGAGGCCCATCCAGATATAAGAAGCTCACAGAACACCAAAGAAATAAGACTAAAGAAAAACTCTCCAAGACATATTTTGCTTAAAACTCTTTTTTTTTTTTTTTTGAGGTAGGGTCTCACTCTAGCCCAGGCTGACCTAGAATTCACTATGTAGTCTCAGGGTGGCCTCAAACTCACAGTGATCCTCCTACCTCTGCCTCCAGAGTGCCGAGATTAAAGGCATGCACCACCACACTCGACTTGGTTAAAACTCTTAACAATGAGCATAAAAACACTCAGGAAAGAAATTGAGGTGGACTTGAGAAGATGGAAAAACCTCCCATGCTCCTGGATAGGTAGAAATAATATTGTGTAAATGGCAATTCTACCAAAAGCAATATACAGATTTAATGAAATACCAATAAAAATTCCAGCATCATTCTTCACAGAGATAGAAAACATGTTTTCAAAATTCATAGGAAATGGCAGCAGACCTTACATAGCCAAATATACCCTCAACAAAAGAAAAACTTCTGGGTCGGGCATGGTGGTGCACGCCTTTAATCCCAATACTTGAGAGGCAGAGGTAGGAGGATCACCATGAGTTCAAGACCATCCTGAGACTACATAATGAATTCCAGGTCAGCCTGGGCTAGAGTGAGACCCTACCTCCTACCTCCACAAGTCAAAAAAAAAAAAAAAAAAAAGAAAAGAAAAAAGAAAGAAAGAAAGAAAGAAAGAAAGAAAGAAAGAAAGAAAGAAAGAGAAAGAAAGGAATCCCTCTGCAGGCATCCCTATAACCAATCTAAATCTATATTACAAGGCCATAGTAACAAAAACAACATGGTACTGGCATTAAAACAGACATATAGACAAATGCAACAGAATTGAAGACCCAGCCCTTAGATAAAGTAACTACAGCTATTGATTTTTGTCAAAGGTGCCAGTAACATAGACTGGAGAGAAGACACCATGATCAACAAATGGTACTGGACAAATTGGATAAGCACATGTATAAAAATGAAAATAGACCCACTCATTTCACCATGCACATAGATCAACTCCAAGTGGATTTAACACCCAAATTTATGCCCTGAAACTCTTCAACTATTGGAAGACAAAATAGGAGGAATTCTCCACAATACAGGAGTACGGAAGGGCTTTCTGAACAGTACCCCATTAGCCCAGGAAATTAAACAGTCTCTCAACCAGTGGGATCTCATGAAGCTAAAAAGCTTTTGCACAGACAAACATACCATAAGCAGAGCCAATAGATTACCCAATCAATGGAAGAAAAATTTTGCCAGTTATACCACTGAAAGAGGCCTAATATCTAGAATCTACAAAGAACTCAAAAAATGAAACAATAAAAAAATCAAAAAAACCCACTCAAAAATGGGGTAGGGCTTGAAAAATGGCTTAGCAGTTAAGACGCTTGTCTGCATAGTCAAAGGACGCAGGTTCAATTCCCCAGGATCCATGTAAACCAGATGTATAAGGTGGCAAATGCATCTGGAGTTCATTTGCAATGGCTGGAAACCCTGGTGTGTCCATTCTCCCTCTCCTTTTCTCTAACCCTTTCTCTCTCTATCAAATAAATACATAAAAATAAAATATTTTAAAATGGGGTAGTATACTGAATAGGGAGTTCTCAAGGAAGAAATACAAATGTCTAACACGCAAGAAAAGTCCAACATACCTAACCATGAAGGAAATGCAAATTAAAACAACTATGATGTTATACCTTACTCCAGTAAGGACAGCAATCATTAAAAATTCAAACAACAAATGTTGGTGAGGATATGGGGAAAGAGGGACCCTCATTCACTGTTGGTGGGAATGCACACTTGTACAACCATTATGAAAATCAATATGGAGATACATAAAAGATGAATAAGAACTAACACCTGACCCAGTTTTCACTTACTGGGCATTTACCTTAAATGCTCCAGACTTCACTAACAAGATATTTGCTCAATCACGTTTGTAGCTGCTCAATTCATCATAGTTAAAAACTGGAATCAACCCAGGTGCCCATCATTGGATGAATGGATAATGAAGTTGTGGTACATTTACAAAATGGAATTCTATTCAGCAGTAAGAACAATATAATACAATAAAATTTGTAGGAAAAATGGGTGGATTTATAACAGATCATATTTAACAAAAACACAATCATAGAAAGACAAATGCCGCATGTTCTCACACCTCTGAGGTTCCTAACATAGATCAGCTTGAGTTGCTTGCATACTGGATAGGCAAACTGAGACCTAGACAATAGGGATGGAAGAGTTTGGGGGGAGAAAAAAGGGGATGTGGGGAGAAATAAGCACAAAAGAAAACCTAAAATAAACTAGTATTACAGAAACTTTTCTCCTTGAAGATAGACTAAAAGATATCTTTCAACAGGAGTATAGAGGGAGCATCTGAAAAGAAGAGCCCCAGAGAAAGTGGGATGAAGCCTAACCTTAAAGTAATTTTGGCTCTGACCTATAACTCCAGAAAAAAAAATGCTACCCACATTCAGCTGTTGATTGGAGAGACCTATGAGATCCCCAAAACAAGACAGCCTTCTGTACAAGCACTTGATTACCTGCCTGGGATAAATCGTAAGACCCTATTGCTGAAGACACCATATGCTGCTGACACAGAACATGGAGAGACCAGAAGAGAGCCAGTCCCCAACAGTTATCCCATCTAGTGCTGGAAAGCTCTTTATGAGCTACAGGGGGAGAATGGCTAACAAAGGTGTGAGGAAGCACAGGTCTAAGCCACTCAGAAGCAACCAGCCTGACAAGAAGTACACACCAATGCAATGGTGACACTTAGCCTTGGTAGGTAACCAATAACTTTCTGATTGGCTAAGAGATCCCCTCAGTGGAAAGGAATCAATATCTGGAACTGGGAATGAGATCAGAATGTTATGGAGACAAAGATTATGCTCAATGTCAAGCTCTTGTCTTTGACTAAAAGAGGGTCTACATCCATCAAAACATCCCTAAATTAATAACATATATCTAATTTACCTATAGTGACTTCACTCTGAACAGAGTGCTCACAGCTTTTGTAGGTGGTGGAAACAGTGAATATCAGGGGAAAGTTGGCTAGCTAGGTTCACTGAACTGGTGAGCTCTGAGTTCAACTGAGAGATCCTAAGTATATAAGGTAGAGAGCAATTGAGGAAGATATCTGACTCAAGCTTTGGTGTCCACAGTCCATACTCACATATGCACATTCCCACACACTACACTATACAATATATATATTCACAACCAGACCTTTGGCATTTAGTCAGTAAAGAGAGGAATGCTGCTAAATATCTTCACAATGAAGGATCATGCTGTGGAAAATACTCATATTACAAGCTTAAGAAACACTTTTGGCCATAAAAATGAAATGACATGTGTGGTAGTTTGAACAGATGGCCTCAATATATTCAGTGTTTTATTACTTTGTAGTTTGCATCTGCAGCCACCTGGCTGGAGGCAGTTTCACTGGGTGGATCTTGATGTGTGGTGGTGGGTTGGGTTTAACATTTCAATCTAAAGATATGCAGAGGGTGCCTAGCTGGAGTTCCTGAAGTGTGCTGTGCTGAGTGGCTTTTGGCCTGTTTTGTTTTTTTGTTTTCTCTCTCTCTCTCTCTCTCTCTCTCTCTCTCTCTTGCACTCTCTGCTTGGTCCTGTGAAAGCAGGCCAGCTTCTTCTGCCATTATGGAACTTCCCAAGGATGTGTAAACTTCAATAAATATCCCTTCCTCCATAACTGTGCCTGATCTGGAAGTTTATCTCAGTGAACCTGAAGCCGTCCGTTACATAATTTGGTACCAGGAGTGGGCTGAGATGTACCTGACCATGTGGATGTTGCTCTTTTGGAGCATTTGTTATGGAGGAGTGGGCATGGACTTGGTGCTTGCAATTGAAGATGCCTTCTGGAGTGGTAAGCCAAGTTTTATGGACTATTCTGATGAGAGCTTGAGACTGCTAAGTACAGACAGTATTGAACTTCGAGGCTTGGCTTATGAGCTTTCTAAGGGGAAGGAAAGACTACAGAGGACTTTGTTGGAACTGGGCTACTGGCATAAGGGCTGGCTGTCTTCTGCTGCTGAGGCCCAGAGAGTTTGATCAAGGTTAAATTTGTTATGGACTAATGTGCTTGGCTAAAGATATTGGACTGAGAGATTTAAGATTTTTAAACTATAAAACTTCAAGCAAGTTAAATTTCCTGGCACAGAGACTGGTTTTAGGTTACTGAACCTGCTATTGTCAAACACATTAGCAATCTTAAAGAAGATGGCCTGATCCCTTTACATTAAAACAATGAAAAGGATGCCTGAGGAAAGGCAATCATAGAAATGCAAACTCTTGAAAGAAGTGACTGGAGAAGGAACCTGCTTTCCAAGGTTATGATTTATTTTGTCCCTGAATTAAGAATATGGCTGGGGCATGGTGGCCCAAGCCTTTAAACCCAGAACTTGGGAGGCAGAGGTAGGTGGATCACCATGAGTTCGAGGCCACCCTCAGACTATATAGTGAGTTCCAGGTCAGCCTGGACTAGAGTGGGACCATACCTCAAAAAGCAACAACAAAAAACAACAACAAAAAAAAAACAACAACAACAAAAGAATATGGCTGTGTCCTGCACAACTGGTATTGGTTTCAGAAGCCTGAAAGATGCAAGGAGTGGTCATGAATTGTACACAGTCCAGGAGCCACTGCTGAGATGTGGCATGAGGGAGGGCATGATACCCTGATAGGCTGAAAGAGCCTTTGGAAGTTGTACCATGGTTTGGATGGAGACCTGAAGACATTTTGGATACACCAGGACTGTGAAAGGGCTACCATGGAGTGCACTGTTGGTCTGGGATGGAAGTGTTCCCAGCTGGAGGGACAGAATTGGAAAATCTAGAAACTATCAGCCTCTGGTTATATTCATCTTGAAATGCAGAAGTTTGATGTTTGTTTGATGGTGGTTGAGTTTGCATTGTTTTAGTCTCTCCTTGCCATGCCTTATGCCCATTGAAAAATGTTTACTCTGGGCCTTTATATGTTGGAAGTATTTAACTTGTTTGATTTTACAGGACTTACTAATTTAAATTGGTCAACACTGTGGGGACCTTTGAAATTGAACTGAGTACAATTTACAATGTGTGATGATTATGAATTGATTTGAGGCCAGGGGTGGAATGTGGTAGTTTGAATAAATAACCCCCAATATATTCAGTGTTTTTTTTTTTTTTGTTTTTTTTTTACTTTGTAGTTTGCATCTGCAGCCACCTGACTGGAAGTGGTTTCACTGGGCGGATCTTAAGGTGTGGTGGTGGATTTAAGATTTCAATCTAAAGATAGGTAAAGGGTGCACAGCTGGAGTTCCTGAAGTGTGGTGTGCTGTGTTGCTTTTGGCATGTTTTCTCTCCCTCTCTCTCTCTCTCTCTCTCCTTGGTCCTGTGAAAGCAGGCCAGCTTCTTCTGCCATTATGGAACTTCCCCAGAATCTGTAAGCTTCAATAAATATCCCTTCCTCCATAACTATGCCTGGTCTGGAAGTTCATCTCAGCAAACCTGAAGCTGTCTGTTACAACATAGATTTATTCAAAATAAACATCAGAGGCGGAGGCAGAAATCCCTGACTTCAGATTGTATTCTAGATCTTACTTACACTGCAGCCATTTTTAAGTGACATGGCATTCCTTCATTCTCTCTCTCTCTCTCTCTCTCTCTGTGTGTGTGTGTGTGTCTATGTTTGTTGGAGATTGGATTCCTGGCTTCATTCTTGCAATCATCATGTCTTAATTAAATCCCTTCTGTAGATTTAAATTTACTTGCCATCTGGAATTGAAGAGCAGCTCAGAGACTTTTAACTTAATTGGGGTACAAGCCCTTTTGTTTGGCCCCATTGCTGCTTGGCAGCACAGTCCTGTTGCTGCAGTCTGGGGAGAGCTTCCCTTCAGACTGCAGTCAGCAAAATGAGACTTCAGGAAAAGTGCTGATGCCTGAACCACTGTAACCCAAAACCACTTAATTAATATACAGGTTTAATGCATTTGGTAATTAAAATTTAATTCTGTTAAGATATACAATAGAAACAATTCCACTTGCAAGCATTTAATCCATTGTCTTGCTCATAAGAAAGTTGAGAAGGGAATTGTAATGGGGTTGTTCCTCCCTTTTAAGCATTAATCACACCAGGGATCAGTAAATGGACAGCATGTGCTTAGATCTAGTTGATTGATCACTATTCCTGCTCAGACTTCTCTTTTATAAAGACAGCTCTTTTCCCAATTGTAGAAAACCTGTATTTGCAAAGATGTCCCAGTAAGATATGGGTTACCATTGCAATATAAATTGTACCACTATACATTTAAATATCCCCAAACAAATTTTTAAAAAGCTGTTACCATATTACAATGGCCCCAACTATATTTTTCACTCTCTTGGGACACATGAATTTTAAGTCAGTTATCAAAGAGCTCATAATATGCCACTTCAAAAAATAATAAGTAATTACTTATTTTGTAAAATAAAATAAAAAATACAAAGAGCCTTATAGAATTTTTTATCCTACCTATACCCTTTCCAGAACAAAAATAGCTTTTCTATGAAATGAAAAATGTCCTTCATATTTACTTTCCAGAAGAAACAAAATTTCCATTAACAATTGAAAAAGTCCTGCAGTGTAACTAAGAAGAACACACAAAATGTTAAGCTTTGCTCCATCCAATATGTACAAGCCAGGTTCAGTCATGGAACTGTTTTGAAGGATACACATTACGACTCATCAGGACAATGTTCCAAGAAACATGGCTGTAGACAAGTTAGACTCCCCACCCTACTCCACACAATCATTGGCCTGTGCTCATTTAGTAAAGCTATTTCACGGTGAGCCAAGTGCCTCACCTGCCTCACAGTAATCCGTGGATTCAACAAACATGCATTTACATTTATGCTCCAGATTCATGGACAACAGAGTCCCATTTATGTATCATAGCTTGCAGTTACAAAAAATTTCTGATATTTTTAAAAAGTAGGAGAATAAAAGTATATGGAGTATAGTGCAACAATCACAAGGAATGGATAAATGGGAAAATAATAAGTAAAGGGACAAATTACATTATATTTATATTGAATCAAAAAAATACACAAGGGGGTGGAGAAATATGAAGGAGGGGATGAATAGGAACAAAGTAAAATGACAAAATGAGAAGAAAATGCCACGTGAAGATACATAGTTTATGTTTCTGTTTAATCAATGTTCAAAAATGAGTGTTATAGGATCAATTACATTTTCTATACCAAAATCTTATGCTGAAGACCAAAACTCCTACATCTGAAAATATGACATTTTTTAGATAAAGGATTGTTGCAGATATGAAGGAAGATGAAGTTTACTGGAATAGTGCAGGACCCTATTACTAGAGGCTTTACAAATGGGTAGGACGCACAAACACACACACACACACACACACACACACACCACTATGTGAACATTCAGGCATAGATTAGTTTGATATTTCTATACCATTGCCCAAGACTTCCAGCCCACCAACATAAGCCAAAATACAGGAATGGAGAAGATACCTTTTCATGGCACACTTAAGGATCCAATCTTGCTAACAACTCCATTTTTTATTTCTAGCCTTTGGAACTATAAGATAGTCAATCTCTTGCTTAAGCCACCCAGTGCTTTGCTACGACAGCCTGGAAGAGATTCATCAGGCAAAAACAATGTATAGCTTTAGAGGTCAGGCTAGTGACTCTTTTTGGGTATGTGGAGAAGGAAAAGGGTGAGGGATTTCTACAGAGCAGAAGTTTTGGTGAAGGACTGGTGATTCGAAGGAGCTGATATTCTCTTAACCCAATGATGCTTAAATGTGCATGTCATTTAATGAAAGTTCAACCAACTATATGCTTAGGATTTGTCCACTTCTCAATTTTTAGGTTCTTCTTTAATAACTTCACTTTTTTTGAACCAATTCATGGTGTTGACTTTCAGTGAGATGCCCATAAGGCAAGAAGCAAATACAGTACTGAAATAAACTCTGAAAAAGTGTTCAGTACAGGTACAAATGAAACACACACACACACACACACACACAGCCCAGGGTGTAGAAAGGAGGATAAATTTCCCAGAAGATAGTGATGGAAAACTGAAATTACAGAATAAGTACATGCTGGGAAAATAAAGGAGTGACAATATGTTCCAGTCATAGGAACCAGCAAGTACAAGATTAAAGAAAAGAGTAGAAAATAAAAGTAAGAGAAATCATGACCTATTTAAAAAAAGCAAATTTTGTGGAAGAGGGGATGGAAAGAATGTCAGAGCCACAAGTTGAGTCATGATATGCAGAGACATTTATCCTACCCATAACTGTGGGCTAACTCCACAATGCATGACCCATATACCTCAACAAGGAGGGGCCAAGGGGAGGGGGTAGGTCACGGATGAGCCTAATAATGGTACCAAACTGAATGTATTTGCTGAGTACAAAACTAATTAATAAGAAAAGAATGTGATAACCAATAAAGCAAGCCAGAGAAATGCTCAAAAAATAAAAAAATAAAAAGCAAAAGAAAAGTCCCACTGGGCTGACACACAGAAGGGAAGGTGAGAGATATGGAAAGAGGAAGTGGTAGGACTGAACAACAGTTAGAGGATGGAAGGTGCTAGAAGAAGCTGGAAGGGCCTGAAAGCATGGTAATCATATAATGTGTTTGTTCATAGACTCAAACTTTGATGTGTATACATTAACAAAATATAAAGGTTCCCTTTATGAAATATTACTGAATTCCAGATTTCAGAAAAAATGCTGATTTACTATAATTAATCACAAAATTCATGTTTTATAAGAACTATTAATGAAGAAAAAGTTGTATTGTACCCTTTTAAAAGGAAATACACTTTCACTTAGGCATGGGAATGTAATTTTTTTGGACAGCTTGCCTAGCACATGTAAGCACTGAGTTTGATACCCACCAGGCAATAACAAAAACATCATTGCTCTAAAATGTGTAATTTAGGAGTCAATTCTATAAACACTAGCTTAAAGGTAAATGTACCTGCCATTGTGATCTGTCTTCATACTTATTAGCTGTGTGACACATAGTAGATCACTGTTTCCCTCTCCAGATGTTCATTTCTCATCTGCAATCTGAAAAATAAATAAATAACACTGCATTCCTTGGGTTGCTTAAAGGATTACATAAAATATACAAATTAAATACTTTTATTGTATTTTTCTCACACAACAATAGATTACCAAATTTAATAGTTTACAGAGGTGTTCAAACTTTGGACATTGCAACATAACGTTATCATCTACAAGTACATTATTACTACAAATCTACAGCTGTCCTACTATACAAGCATCCCCAAGGAAATTTCCCCAAGGAAATGCCTGTAAAACAACACATTTTTGTGGTACTACAAATTGAACCCAAAGCGCTGTAGATGCAAAACTCTTACTTTGGTCTGGAGAGATGGCTCAGCCATTAAGGTGCTTACCTGCAAAGCCTAAGAACTCAGGTTAGACTCCTCAGAACCTATGTAAGCCAGATGCACATGGTGGTACATGCATCTGAAGTTTGTTTGCAGTGGCACACCCATTCTCTCTCTCTCTCTCTCTCTCTCTCTCTCTCTCTCTCTCACTGTCTCTCTAACTCTCTTTTTCTCTCACTCTCTGCCTCTCTCACACACACACATACAAATAAATAAATAAAATAAAATTCTTTTAAAAGAATCTCTTACTGAGATGAATGCCCAACTATTTTTGCTCTCTTTCTTAAAATTTTGAGACTGAGTGGCTCAAGCTGACCTTGAACTCAGACAAACATTGAACATTTGATCCCCTGCAACAGGTTCCCAGATATTGGGGATTAGAGACATGTGCAAGCATGCCTAACCTTCTTCTGTCTTATAGTTCTCTCCTTCAAAGATCTGGGCTAAAATCAAGGTTTCATCAGAAATGCATTCCTTCCTGGGTTTCTAGGAAAAACAAAATTTCTTTCCTGTGCTTTCTGTATTCTGTATAACATATTCCTGCTCAAATTCCTTCCTGTTCATGCCAGCAGCACCAAGAACTCAGACTGGGACAAACCTTCCAATGTTGCCATCCATCACATTTTGTGATCACAACTGAGAAATTTGTTCCACTTCTAAGAAGTCAAATAATCTCCATCTTAAGGTTTTATCTTCAGTCACACATTAAAAGCCCATTTGGCCCTTTAAAGTGACATAAAAGAACTAGGGGTCCAGTTAAGTAGATGGAGTGTTTGCCTTGCAAGCATGAGCACCTGATTTTGATCCCCAGAACCCTTGTAGAAAACAAAAGTCTGGTGTGGTGGAGGGGATGGGCACAGAAGGATCTTGGGGTTCTCTGCCCAGCTAGTCTGACCTACTTAGCAAACTCCAGGCTAATGAAAGACTGTCACCAAAAAAGAGAAAGGCGGAAGAGGGGGGACAGGGAGGAAAGAAGAGAAAGAAAGATGAATGACACCAGAGATTGTGCTCTGACCTCCACATATATGCACACATACTTACAACCAAATACATGAACATCCATGAATACATAAACACACACACACACACACACCCCTAAACAAAGTAACACTGTACCACATAAATAAGTTAACACAGTACCAAGTTTTTGAGAATTAAGTCATGGACATGTGAATGGAATATATACTGTTCAATACATATGAAACACAGTGCTTTGTTGATTTTTAAACTCTTCTTGTTTCAAATTTGGAGAATTTAGTTGTGCCTTCATAGTAAAAATGTATTCCAATAACATTTCAAACTAAAGGTTTCAATCTTTTGATAAAAATGATCTCCCTGGGTCTAGTGCTTCTTGCCTATAAGACCACTTCCTGGGGGCCAAGGGGCAGGATTGCCCTGAGTTTAAGGCCAGTCTGGGCTGCAAAGTGAATACAGCACCAGTAATGTACTACTACATTCTGACCCACAGTGGGAAAACCTATTTCAAAACCTTTCCAAATGTCTTCAGATAGCAAAAAAAAAAAAAAAAAAAAAAAAAAAAAAAAAAAAAAAAAACTGCCAGGCATGGTGGTGCACGCCTTTAATCCCAGCACTGGGGAGGCAGAGGTAGGAGGATCGCTGTGAGTTTGAGGCCACCCTGAAACGACATTGTCAATTCCAGGTCTGCTTGGACTAGAGTGAAACCCTACCTTGAAGAAACAAACAAAAAAGATAGCGAAAAACTTTTGCATCAGTATACATGAAAGAAAATAATGTACATGTTAAGTCATTATCATTTTCACCCTTACAAACATAATTCTTTGCATGCATTTGTATTTAAACATAGTATAATCATGTCCCCATCCCATACAGGTATAATTGGCATTTTAACTTTGATGATTCCTTACTGAGGTTTTCCTGTCATGTATATCACAGCTTTTGCAGCCGCTTAGCTGACCTCTACCCTCCAGATATCAGCAGCGCCTCCTCTCTCCCGACTTATGACAAACAAAAGTGTCTAGATATCACCAGTGTCCCTGAGGGTCAAACTTGACTGCAGCTGAGAACCACTGCTCTGAATTAAAATATATTAACTGTCTAGTTAATGCAGTCACATTTGAGGAATAGCATTAAAAACAAAACAAAAAATGGACCCAGTGCCAAACTCTTCTTTAAAAACAGAACCGACTTGTGAAATGTGCCATCTTCTAATTGCTTATGTGCATAATATTCTGATAAGTTGAATACATGTTCTGACGTTTTAATTTTGTCTGATGTTTTCACTTTTCCTATGTTTTTTTTTTTGTTGTTTTGTTTTGCACAGCACTATTTCCTGAATGTGTAGAAGTGAATAGAATGCATGGAATATGCAGGTACAAAGTAACATGAGAGTGTGTCTTCCAATTAAGTCTTTTGAATAATTTGTATTTCTGCCTTGGGCTGGAAAAGCAGCAGCATTAGGGCTTTTTATAGGAAGTTTCCCCTGTTGGCTCTTTTTAAGTTCCAAAAAATACTGCAAGTATCATCATGAAACTGGAGGTTGGACAAAGAAACTGTGTGAACAGTAATCAGTATTTGAGAATGGAAAATAGAAAATGACCTGCACAAAACCTTGTGTACAACAAACACTGAATGTTGTCTTCTTTCATGAAATGGTACCCTTGACTTTAATTTTCACTCCCATCACTTAAAGCAGCTTCATTTGAGTTTCTCCAGAAGCTCTACTAGTGAGGAATACCTAATTTTTTTTGAGGGGCACCCTCTTGGATTTTATGGGGTTAAAAGGAATTCTCAAAGCATACTTTAAAGCCCTATTACATTTCCAATTACTCAACTTGTTATTTAAAACCTTCTTTTCTGGGGACTGGAGAGATTACTTACAGGTTAAGGCACTTGCCTGCAAAGCCAAAGGACCCATGTTTGACTCCCCAGGACCCACATAAGCCAGATGCACAAGGGGACGCACACATCTGGAGTTCATTTGAAATGGCTGAAGGCCCTGGCACGCCCATTCTCTCTCTCTCTCTCTCCCTATTTCTGTATCTCTCTCTCAAATACATAAATTAAATAATAAAATAAAAATAAAAAACTTTTCTGAAATAATATACGTTCACTTTTCTCATATATAATGTATATGTTTTGGCAAATAATCTTTAAAACTTATAATAAAAGAAATTCAGAATTAATAAAATAATTGTATCAACCTTATACATCAATTGTATAAGTAAAAATTTATATTAAATTGAATAAAGTGGAACAATCCAGTCCAAAAGTTAGCAAAATAGCATGACTATCAAACAAGCCTCCAGCAGTAATCTGGCCACTATAATGCACAGCCATCAAAGACCTCTGCACACATTGGACAGTCTCCAGTAATTGCTGCAGATGATGAGATAGTTTGGAATATGGCATTTTTTATTCACATGTTATGGCCCAAATGAGAACATCTGCCCAAAGGCATTATGGGCATGCCATCTGCTGTTTGGCCAACGCAACCTGCCTGAATGAAGAGAAATAAAGTCTTCATGGAAAAATATACAGAATATTCAATGCAATGAATCCATAAAATTACTGGTAAGATGAATATTAAAGCAACACATTTTTAGAATTTTCTACTTCATTCTTATTTGCTCTTACTGTGAGAACATGAAACTTCTTTAATTTTATTCAGAATCCCAATAAAGGTTTCATTCTGAACAGTTCCCAAATGTATAATGGAGAGCAAACAAGACAGGCAACAGCTAGAAAGATACTCTAAACTAGATAATAAGCAGGGCCATCATCAGAAACTTTATGACAGATATCATAGACACACATGTATTCTACCTTAGACACCCTTGTTTGTACAACATGCCTCTCTTCTCCTCTAATTGAGAGGTGGTGTCTATGCTACGTCCCCTTTAAATGTGAACAAGTATGTGCCTTGTTTATATCCAATAGGAAGGGTAATGAATACTCTGTCTAGTTCATTGCAATACCTGCTCATAGACCTCACACTCCCATACAAGCCATCATGCTATGCAAAAATCAAGCCATCTAAAGAGAACCAGGGTAGGTTCACTTGCTGGCATTTTTAGACTTTGGGTGCTTAAAGCCCCCATGGGTATTCTTCTAGTGAATATATATCAGGAAATACTGGACTCGAAACATCTCTTCCTATGTTTAAATTTTTGAAACTAACTCCTAGATATCGTAGCTCAAAAACCATTTCTACTCCACCCTTCAGGAATTCCTGACTCACAGAAGCAAAGCGCACATTTTTGTTTTTGTTTTTGTTTTTGTTTTTTGAGGTAGGGTCTCACTCTAGTCCAGGCTGACCTGGAACTCACTATGTAGTCTCAAGGTGGCCTCGAACTCACTGTGATCCACCTACCTCTGCCTCCCAAGTGCTGGGATTAAAGGTGTGTGCCACCACACCCGGCAAACTTTTTTTAATACTGCCAAATTTGGGCAGGTTTATTTCATGGTAATAGTTGATGGAACAAATGGGCTAACTATAAGCAAGCATGCTGTAATATATTGATGGTAAATTTAGCAAGAACAATAAATCTATGCTACAGTTAAACTTTATTGACACAACATAAATCCAGAAATATAACTTTAAAATCAGATCCTCATAAATGCTGCTTGCCAGTACATATTGGGTATTTGTTTATTTTTATAAATTTATTTTAACAATAAAATTTTTACACCCTGAAATTGTGAGCAAATGTAGGTTAATGCCAGCTATTCTTGCTTTTATCCAGCAACAAATGAACTGAAACCTAATTTAGAATGCCCTTTGACCAATGTATTAAACAGATCACCTAGGTAGAGTGGGTCATTTTGCTTCCTACCCCAGAATCCAAGGTCACAAGGCCACACACTTGAGAGGAGACTCTCCCCATTAAGCTCCCAATGTCTAATGACACACAAAGTGGAGCAGGGCTTGCCCTCTTAACTGACTGTGAAAGTTCTCCATGTCCGTAGAGCCTTTAAATGAGTTGGTTCCAGGATTTCCTTTTAGTGGACTGATGACCATGAGACTTTAAAGCTATTTAGTGTGAGAGGGTCACATTACTTAGCTATTTAAGCTAGCCTTGGAAGGGACCAGAATTAAATCACTAGCTTCTTCACAAAACAATGTAAGGAAGCCTAAAGGCTATATTTGAAAGAAAAATTCTCGTCAAGTCATTGTTTCCATGACTGTAGATCCCATGTTCATAAACTCAAAGGAGAGACCAACTTTCTAACAGAAGATTTACATAAGTGCCATGATTTATCTACTCTCCACACCCTTCTATTTGCGCTTCAGGGTTTTCAGACCTTCCCTACTATTTCATCAGTTCTATGTTAATATGGATGCTGGTATCTTCAGTCAAGGTTAAAGGCTTAAAAATTTGGTAGGAAATCACATCTTCTCTCCTGGCTCATGTTTCATGGTAGAGGAAGTTCTTCAAGAATAATATTCCTGATATCTTCCCCTCCTCTTTAGAGGGAAATTTGATTTGGAGGGTCATTGTGTCCACAAGAGCAACATCCCATATTCTTGTATGCATTGGGTTGAGAGTGAAGGGCAGGTAATCCCAAATGAGCACAAGACGTTTATAAACCTTGGAGACTGTGATTAGCATAGACTGTTCAGCTGTTCTCTGATTTCAGATTGATCAATATTGTTGGCCTAATTTTGATCTCTCCAACCTGTTTATCCTATCTGTCACTAAATTACATTCTGATGGATTACATTATATTCTGAATAATATGTATAAATATTAATATATAATAAATATATTATAAATAATCATCCCCAGGCCAATAGAAAAATTACATGTGCTAGTGTACATTCCATATTACAAAATAACTCACAGGGCCGATTTACTAGAACCCCCTCCCCCCAACAACTCCTTCATTTTCCTGCATTTATTCAAATTTGTCCTTCATGGAACATTCAAGCTCTCTAATTCAAATTCTGTATAACTCCATCCTAAAATCTCATACAGACGATATTTTTTAGTCTAATTTAAGCTCTTAGACAAAGTAAGCATATCATTCTCATATTTCTGACTTCCCTGTTAGTCGTGAAGCTATTTCTGTTAGGCTTAACATGTCCATCACTTTCATGTCCAGCACCATCTGAAAGGGAGCAGCTGTGATGATCCACACAATACCCTCATGACTAATGCCTAATGACATTCATTGTGGACATTGACAGGATGATCACGTGGCTCATGAAGTCCTCAGGTAAACTTCACAACCCTGCTTCCCTCCTCAAGATGCCAACTGCTGCCACGTAAAAGGTAAATAATGAAATGAAATGATAATCTCTCATTGGTGTAGCTGACAATAACTTACCTAGGGAATTTTCCCATAGTGTGCCTGCCTATGAGCTATTCATGCTCCTGTTGGTAATCCCAATAAACTCATCTGTTCAGCAAGCTGGACTTGGCTGTATGCCTTTCTTTTTGATGCTGTTCCTCTTTCCATCTTGAAGGAGTGGATGTTTTCCTACATCTCCCCCCGAAACACACATAACAATATTTGAAAAAGAACATTATATCAAGCAGATTAACTGGAGAAAAGACACAAATTTTGTTAATAATTATATCAGTGATCAAATGGAGGGAAGTGACTAAGAGAGCATGGCTGGCACCTTGACTTTAGTTTCACGGAACACAGAACAGAGAGCTAACTGAGCTAAACACTGCCTAGACTTCTGTCTTAATGAACATTAAAGAGCAAACAAGCATCTACTCATTTATTTTTAAGCATCTACCTTTTTACTTATTTATTATGGAAGCAATAGAAAACTCATAAAAATTAGTTAGAACAAGAAATAATGAGTATAACATTCTTCACTCAGAGAGACATTAAAGAATGTCAAGATACATGATAACCCCAATATGAGCTCTTCTTCTTTGTGGTCACCTCTCATTCTAGCTTCTTGTCAGAAGATTCATTGGCATGCTTTTTTTTTTTTTTTTTTTTTTGGTTTTTCAAGGTAGGGTCTCACTCTAACTCAGGCTGACCTGGAATTCACTATGTAGTCTCAGTGTGGCCTCGACTCATGGCGATCCTCCTACCTCTGCTCCCTGAGTGCTGGGATTAAAGGCGTGCACCACCAAACCGGGCTTCTCATTGGGATTCTTGTAATTATTGCAACAATTTGAATGAATGTGCTCATGTGGTATCAGAATTCTAAGATAATTCCCCAGATCCCTGCTCCTTCGTGTTCATCTCCTGAGCAGTACCTCCTCTTAGACAACATACAAATACTTGCTATAATTGTCCTCTTATGTTATGTCATGAAAGATCCATCATAGCACAATAGCATAGGATTCTTCTGTGGAGAGATGGAATTAAGCTTTCTTTGAAGAAGTTGTCATGTGTAGAGAGGGTTACATTGCTAGAATTTAAAACTGTGAGTAACTCCTGCCTGGTAGCCAGCAGGACTAGGAAGTTAAGTTCTATAGCTTTGAGGAATTTGATTTCTCCAAAAACCATAATGTACTAGAACAAGAGTAATGAGTTTTACATGATTACACAGCCTCAGTCTATATTTTGCTTCTATTTAGACCCTAAGAAGTCTCAGACTATTAGTACTCAGACTTCATAACTCAGAATTGTGTGAAAAGAATACATATGTGTATGATAGTAAATTATGTTCCAATCATAAAAACATATACTTTTGATAAATTAGGATAATTGTGCTATTTTATACATGCCATTATCAAGGATAATTACCCTACAAATGAACAACTGATAGTGAGTTGGAGAGTTTGAGATGAAAAGTAAGGATTTGATTTTATACTTTCATGCATTATATAACTGTTTTCTGTTGATGACTGTTAATATGTTCAAATGATTTCACAGCCTCTTTTACTAAACATAGTCAATACTGGGCTGGAGAGATGGCTTAGTGGTTAAGTGCTTGCCTGTGAAGCTTGAGGACCCCGGTTTGAGGCTGGATTCCCCAGGGCCCACATTATCCAGATGCACAAGGGGGCACATGCATCTGAAGTTCATTTGCAGTGGCTGGAGGCCCTGGCACGCCCATTCTCTCTCTCTCTATCTGCTTCTTTCTCTCTCTCTGTCTGTTGCTCTCAAATAAATAAATATAAATAAATAAACATAGTCAATATAACTCCTGCATTATGATACTGATCAGTTATACTCACAAATTCACATATATGGATAAAAATATATACATGCATATATACAATCTAATACTTATTTTGTTCAATGAATTTACATTTCATCTTAAAATTCCCATGTTAAGCCAGGCGTGGTGGCATACACCTTTAATCTCAGCACTCAGGAGGCAGAGGTAGGAGGATCGCCATGAGTTTGAGGCCACCCTGAGACTCCATAGTGAATTCCAGGTCAGCCTGGGCTAGAGTGAGACTCTACCTCGAAAAACCAAAAAAAAAAAAAAAAAAAAATTCCCATGTTAACAGTCTAGCCACAAAGGGGATAGGATTTGGAAATAACCCATTTAGGAACTAAATTAGGTCAGTAAGGTAGAGTTCTCCTAAAGGGGAATAGTATCTTCATAAAATAGATGCCAGAGAGCTCTGTTAAGGTCACAACAAGATGGTCTGAGTCTATAACTCAGGAGAGGTCCCTTCCTAGAATCAAGAAATGATGATGCTATGATCTTGGACTTTCAACCTCTATAAGGATACAAAAGCCAGTGTGTTGATGCATGTCAGCAAACCTAGTACTTATATAGAGGCAGGATGTTCAGCTACATAGCCAGGCTGACCAACATGATATCCTGTCTTAAAAAAAAGAAATAGACTGGCATGGTGGCACATGCCTTTAATCCAAGCACTTGGGAGGCAGAGGTACAAGGCCACCATGAAACTACACAGTGAATTCCAGGTCATACTGAGCTACAGTAAGACTGTACCTAGAAAAACAAGAAAACAAACAACAACAACAAAAAAAACAGAAAACAAAAGAAATTTCTCTAGTTTATAAATCATTCCGCTAGTAGTTGTGTGATATGGCTGGCTAAACTAAAGCTTGGCTTCTTTTCTGTTAGTAGTTTCATAGCAAACAGCTTAAATTATTGACAACCACTTAGGCCATTTGGTGATATTAATTTCTTCAAGACAGGCAAAATTCTCCTCAAAGAGCCTTACACATTTGGATATCTGTAACCATTGAGGTATTATTTGTCACATGAAAGGCTGTAAGTCATGGTGCTTATTTAAATGAGGTTCAAAGCAGCACAGGCCAGTTGAAAGAGTAGCCCTTATTTGTTTCTGTGAGAAAAAGGAATATATTCACTTAGAGAGGCACATGAGACTCTAGCCTAAAAGGTGAGAAGCAAATTCCTTGTACTTGATATATATGGTTCTAAAGAGTGTATAATGTTTATTTAACAGAATACTCATGCCACAAAACAAATGTGTGTTTCTCAAGTACAATATTCTTTTCTCTGATGGAGAAGAGTCGTTGAGGCCTCAGAGGTGCATACTGCAGATGGTCCTTTCAGCGTGAGATCCTCCTTCTGAGACTAACCAGGCACAGCAATTATATCCAGATGGAGTAGCAGCAAAGAAGACAAGAGAACAGTTCATCTGAAAAGGGACATTTTTTCTTTTCTTGTTTTCCCTTCAAATGTCATTAAAGCTGAATCCAAAACCTGGCTCTTCTGTTTCTTTTACTTTTATAAATCAAGAAGAAATTAAACAGGACAGGGAAACAAATTCAAACAGAATGTTCAGCAAGGGAAAAATAGATGCACTAATTAGAAAGCAGAGAGGCTCTGTATTAAGGGCAAAATTGTTCTAGTTAAGTGTTTGCTTTTAAAATAAATTAGTATCTTTGCCCCATGACTAACAAGTGGGAAAAGGGGGTTCAAATGGTCTTGTTTTCTTTGAGAGCCATTAGTTTTAATTGTTATTTAAACCTATGGAATATTTAAATTAAATTTCTACTTTAATTTGACAGCAAGCAGAAGTATAAAGATATTTTTGCATTAGTAGAAAGTTTTTCAATGTCAGAAACTAAACTGCTTAGTTGTATGGAGTTGATGCAGTGAAATGTGCACACTGCAAATGGATAATAATACTCATACAAAGAAGAAAACATACATAAACAAAACTTGCATCAATATGAATATTTGGAAGCTGGCTTATATGGCTTCATACCTCTTAAATGACTCAAAGCAAGATATGTTATGTCCATATTCCAAATGATGTGTGAATGCTGTATGCATGTGCATGAGTATATTAAGCTTCATTGAAACCTATAAATTCCCCCCCGCAAATCTCTAATTATTTTTTGCAGTCTTTTCAAGGTAGGGTTACACTCAAGCCCAGGCTGACCTTGAATACACCATGTAGTCTCAGAGAGGCCTTGAACTCACAGTGATCCTCCTACCTCTGCCTCTTGAGTGCTAGGATTAACGGTGTGCATCACCACACCTGATTCTAACATTTAATTTAAATTTTATTCTATAATTTCTCCTAAATCTTAGAATATATTCTCATATACGTTAAACTTATATTAAATCAATGGCAGTGCTCTACTGAGAGGTTCTGAAAATGTAGTTATGTAGCAGTGTCTTGTCCTAAAATAATTGTTCAAAGCACTTGGATCATAGGATTTTTAAGTAGATTTCCAAATGTCTCATGTCTATTTTTGCTTTGAGTTTGATTTGCTTATGATGCAATGAAAAGCATCTATGTGACATGAAATTCTCTACTAAAGCAACATTACCATTTTGTATTGCAGATTTAGAAACACTATAATGAGTTGTTTGATGTTAGTACAAATCATAGATTTCATCATCATCATCATTGTGTGATGATAGATGTGGTATAGTCACATCCTAATAATGTAACTATCTACAGAACCTCCCGCTCTCATGTGGCCTCCTACCACAAAGCAGTTATCGGAAGAATGCAGTGTGCTTTCATTCATGTTAAAATAATCAGATATTCGTTGCACCAATCACCAGCAAAAGGTTATTGTCACAATGACTGGTTTCCACCAATCATGGCCCAGCCGTGTACTAAAGGATCAGGTGCTCATTCAGTAATTGAACAAAACTGATTCAAACAGAAATAGTGAAGGTTGTGGCTTTTGGATAGGTCGGATGTTAATGTACTGCAAATATTTGTTTACACATTGCTTACAATTTCTTCCACACTATAAAAACAATGGGATGAATGAATATAGCTAAAACATTTACTACTTAGTCATTTGCAGGAAGAACTTTTCCAATTCATCAGATAAAGCAATGAACACTGTTTGTTTTAATTTACATGACCAAGACCAAAAAGCTCTAGAGCCCCCTAATTATAAGATGCACAAGGGGGCCCACGCGTCTGGAGTTCGTTTGCAGTGGCTGGAGGCCCTGGCATGCCCATTCTCTCTCTCTCTCTCTCTCTCTCTCCCTCTTTCTCTCTCTGTCTGTCGCTCTCAGATAAGTAAATAAATAAAAGAAAATAATTGAAATTATTTTAAACAGAAATAGCTTTCATTTGAATCTGGGCGTGCTGGTGCACACCTTTAATCCCAGCACTCGGGAGGCAGAGGTAGGAGGATCTCCATGAGTTTGAGGCCACCCTGAGACTCCATAGTGAATTCCAGGAGAGCCTGAGCTAGAGTGAAACCCTACCTTGAAAAAAAAAAAAAGTTTTCATTTGAACTCTGTTCAATAAGATTATTTCACATATTTTATTCAAGAATTTTATTCACTCTGCCATTTTAATTACCCGTATACATGGTGTAATGCTTAAATTAGTATAAACATATAAATCTCCTCATTTGTTTTTCTTTTATGGTGAAAATATCCATATTCCCTTTTTCTAGTGATATTTTAAATATACAATGTGTTATGTCACTCTACTGGGCAATAGCACATCAGGATCAGTCATGAGATATCATAAATGTATACACTGAGATTACAATGATAAGCCAAATATTAAGGACTTAGTGCTTTCAGAGTCTTGTGCGTGTGTGTGTAGTTTTTTTCTAGTAGATTAGCCAGTTGTCAGACAGTTTGACAGAGAAGAGACTTGAGAATGCAACTCGAATACAGAACTAGAGAACAGAGAAGAAGCCTGAAGTCCATTAGTATTTGGAGAGAAAGAGTCCACTTCAGGGATATGAAACAATAGCTGGATATTTATACAATAACCAGGAGACTTTTGGTCCTGTGAAGGCCATCCTCAACTCTGTATACTTAAACAAACAGAAACATGGCTAACCAAGTGAATCCTTCCATGTGCCTTGTAAGCTGAAACACAGGAATTAGAGGAAGAACTCAGGCAAACATAAAACCTGTCTAGCAAGATGGCCTCAGAGAATAGCAGCATATTTAAAACATATTAAAAGTATTTTCCAATGGTTGGAACATGAAGCTACTTTTCCTTTGCCAAACATAGTTCAGGCCAAGAAGGTGAAATTGAAGGAATTAGAAAAGGATCCTTTTACTCTCTTCCAAGATCACAAAATACAAGCAAGTGGAGAAGAACCTACATTTTCAGGTTTGGTCAAAGTAACATTAGTCAGAAACATTCAAGTTGGATCAAAAGAACATTAGTCAAAAACATCTGGAATGCAAACAAGCTGGAAGTAATTTTGATGGGGCCAAATAAAGGAAGACCAGATTCCAAAACTTTTTTCTGTATAATTTGTATACAATAGGATAATGAGGGGCTGTAATTAGGTAGTTTGTTTAAAATAAAGTGACAGATGATATCATCAGCAAGATACAGGTACTTTTCAGTTAAGAAACTTCATCTCTATTTTTCAATCTTTTTCTTGAAGAAAAAAATCACTAGCTAAACAAGCCACTAATAATTAGCATAACTATTTTCAAGACTATAATACACCCATCATTGTATGATTAGATAATGAAGTTGTGGTATATTCACGCAATGGATTTCTACTCACCAGTAAGAAAAAAATGATACAGTGATTTTTTTTAGAAAAAAATGAACAGACTTGGAACAGATTATACTTAGCGAGCTCACACAATCATAGAAAGACAAACCCACATGGTCTCATTTATCTGTGGTTCCTAACTGGGACCAGCTAGAGTTGCTGACATACCTGATAGGCAACTCAAGGCCCAGACAACAGGGATGGAAGGGTTTGGGGGAGGGAAAAGGGAGGGTGGGGAAAAACAAAGACAAAACCAAATCCAAAATGAACTGGTGCCATAGAAATCTTTATCCTTGGAGGTAGACTTAAAACTCACCCACCATAGCTCTGGGAATTTTTCAGAAGAGGGAGTGGGAAGATTATAAGAGCCACAGGTTGAGATATCATGCCTAGAAAAATTCCTTCCCCCCAAAATAACTGACTGTTGTGCTGCTCCCACAATGCACAAACTACAACCCTCTAGGGAATACCTGCAACCCCACGGAGGAGGGTCTCCAGCAAGATGGGGGCAGGAAGGAAGAGAAAGAGGGCACCAACACATGATGTAGCCATACAAAATATGTTGTTAATGATAATAATAATAAATAAGTAAATTAAAAAGTATTATAACTATTTACTTGGTTAATGTGACTCTAAATATACCATGATTTCTTTGTAGTCTCTTGTCTTTTTTGCTTAGATAATTCAATGGTATCTACTACCTAAGCTACTGCTCCCGTTTCAATAATATTTGTAGAAATAAAAATTTAACAATCTTCATTCATTGGGGTCAGAGGAATTACATTTTCATCCATGTTCTGCAGAGAAAGAAGAGGTAAGAAACATTCAGCATTTAAAACTTATCCTATTACAAATATCTAAAATGTGATTTCTAGAGAAGTAGGGTTATGAGGGTGTGTCATATGATGGCATCGGTAAGTGAGATCCCACTGGTCCATGTATGAATGTAAATCACTTTACGTTAAGCACTTACTGAAATTGCTCTGTATGATATAAACTAGAAATAATTGTAAGTGACAGAGATACAGGTGGAAAGGAACCAACTTCCATGTAAATGTGGCCTTAAGGTTAGTTGTAAATGTAAAATGAAAAGTGATAACTGGAGTTACCTACACCAATTCTTCTAATGGTAAAATAAAATCCCTATATTGTTTTACATTAATATAATGTTAGCCTCACATTTCAGTGTTTTTGGCTACAAATTAAATAAAACATATGCTGTGTCACAGCATAATAATTATGATATATGAATAATTATCCTCCTAAATATCAAATAACTGGTGTGAGTCCCTTTACAATAAATGACCCCAGAAATTTAAAGTAAATCAAGCTTTATATGTAAATATATATACTAGTCTTAGGAGTGATTTGTGCACTCAGGGATAATTGCATTGAGCAAACTCAAGTACTCCAACCAGTTACATACAAAATATTTCAGAAAAATCTGTGTAATAACCAAATAAAAAATCAATTTTGCAACATAGATTATGTCACTGTCTCTAATCACTTGGATTTTGTTAGAAATGTTAATGGAATTATAAAATCAAAGTATAGAAATGAAAAATGTTCAATCATATCAAATAAATGTTAAATATGTAATTTTGTAAATGTATATTTTAATTAGTATTCATCAGAAGAAAGTAATCTTTCATTAGTAGGGATATGATTATTCTAAAAAATCTATATGTTGTCTGATTATGTAAATAAATGTATATTTAATAACAAGAATGATGAGCCATTATGTAGTATTTAACAAACTATGGAGACTGTACTGAGTTATTTGTATATTTTAAATTATTTTTGTTCTCTAAACTATATGAGGAGATAAGAGCCATTATGTTTTTCTTGATATAAGGAATCAAGCCCAGCAATCAAGGTCACTCATGATTGGCAAGCACTCTATCACTAAGCTGCAACCTAGCCCAGTAAATTTTCCAAAGTCATACAGCTAATATTTAGGGCAATAAGTAATAATTATAATCCATAATTTATATACTCAATCATATTTATTAAAAACACAATGCATTTGCAATACTTATTGTGTGAAAATGGAAAATCACTTCTATGTATTATAAGAACATTGATGACCATAAAATTAAAATCATATTACTTTGTATTATTGTGAACTTGGATGTGCTAGCAAATAGATACCTAAAAACTCGTGGTGATTGAATTAAAATTAAAATGGGCCAGGTGTGGTGACATATGCCTTTATTCCCAGCCCTTTGAAGGCATAGGTAGAAAGAATCCTTGTGAGTTTGAGACCAGCATGAGATTACATAATGAATTTCAGGTCAGCCTGGGCTAGAGTGAGATCCTACCTCAAAACAAATGAAGAAAAAAAAGAAAGAAAGAAAGAAAGAAGGAAAGAAAAGTAAAATGTATCAGTTGACACAGGTATTTCAACGGAATATACACATAGCTACCAAATTCCTCACCCTTGATTTCTCAGTATATATAGAGAAACTTGTAGTGTTGGACCTGAAGATTGAATTCTTTGCACTTAGTGTCTTGACATAAACCATACTTATGGTACTCATTTAATTCATTTATAAAGTGTTTTCCTCTAGTGCTTTCAAGCAGTCAATCAGTTCTAGCCACTGAAAGAGAACTCAAACATGGGAGGAAAGGTGGGAAATTTAATTGGGCTATTAGAATTGGTGATTTTATTGAAATCCTAAGTAAAGATCAGCAATGTTTCTCCTGTTTAGAAATATATTCACACTGGATGTCTAAAACTTTAGAACTGTCTATTGCCTGAATAATGTGAATAAGGAAGAGTAGGCAACACCTCAGCATTCTGAAACAATCCAATGCAAAATGGATGCCTGTCAGCTGAGTTTACCACACAGTGATCTAGGCATTCAGCCATCTACCTCTTCCTGGTGATTGCCTTGGCAGATCTGACTTCACATTTCATAAGAGAAAAACAATTCAACATGGAGAACCCCAGATTAAAGAATTCTTGAGATAAAACATGGCAGAAAGTTGAGAAGGAACAAACCTTGGGCTGTTAACATAGCTCATTCATAGGGTGCTTCCCTAGCATATATGAGGCCCTGGGTTCAATATCCAGGACCAGAGAAAAAGAGAGAAGAGAAAGGAAGAAAGAGAAACAAAGCAAAGTGCCACTACCCACAGCTTAAGCATTAAAGCATATGGGACTATGGATGACATTTGTTTTTTGTATTCTGCTCCTGACTCCCATAGACTTAATGGGTATTACATGGTGCATAATAAATTCAGTCCAGTTTTAAACTCACTGTAGTTTTTACCAGTCCCAACATGGTTCAAAAGACCAAAGTATCAAAACAATTTCATGACTGTGAACCCTATAAAATCAAAACACAAATTACACAATTCCAACAAATAATGGCACAAAATAAACATACCCATTCAAAAAATGAGTAATGAGCATAACAAGGAAAAACTGGATCAAATCAAGACTGAAACTCAGCAGGGCAAATACCAAATCCTGCTGCCCCAGGGCTGGCATCTGGGGTTCATGATGAAATCATCTGGGTTCCAAAGGACTATGGTAGCTCCATGCTCTTGGGCAGTATCTTACCCAAGCCTGCATCTTCCCTTGGTGGACCACCTATGGCTTTGGTATCTACAACATTCTAGGATCTCCAAGAGGCAACTTAGAGTTCACGTTTATGGCTTCACAACTCTCAGGACCTCCATGAAGGGACTTCAACATTGCTTGATATTGCTTGGCCTCAACAGCTCTCTGTAACTGTGGCAAAATCCATGACCCACTCCGTCTTGAATTTTTCATGCCTCCAAAACCAGTACCATCCTGGCAATGCTTCAAAGTTCTGAAAGACCAGGATGAAGCAATTTCTGCATGCTGATCTTGGGTAACAGAGATCTTTTTCAGAATTCTTCCTGCAGGCCTTTCTCTTTCAAAAGAATTCACTGTTTTCTTGAGTCTTCAGTGGGTTTCCTGTCCTTGGGCCATCTTTCTTATTATCCTAGTGCAAAAAAAGTTGATTCCCCTTTAATAGTGTCAATTTCTAACAATTACAGCCAAAATGGCTGCAGTCTCTGAGCCTGAGGCTTTAAATTTGCTTACTTTCTTTCTATGTCAAGTTATATCGTTCTGCTTGGTATTTTCTTACTTTTCTTTCCATGTCAAATTATATCGTTCTGCTTGGTATTTTCTTCTTTAATTGTAGATCCTAATCAGGGTAGCAAAGAGAAACTATGCCATCAAATCAATTCTTTTCTGCCTTGGAATTTCCTTTATCAAACACACTAGTCCAGTACTTTTAAATTCAATTTTGCTCAGTTTCTCAGGACATGGACAGAATGCAGCCAATTTCTTTGACAGAATATCACATGAATTGCCTCTCCAGTCAAAAGTTCCACATCCTTCCATATTCCTCCCACAAAGTTCTAAAAGATTAAGAACAACATGGACTGACTTATCACAGCAATGGCCCCAGTTCTTGGCATGAATTTTCTGTATCTGTTACTTTCTTGATGCTGGATCAACATGCCTTACCAGAAGCAGCATAGGAAACGAAGGTGCTTACTTTCAGCTTGCATTTTCAAGAGGCAGTACATCATGGCTGGAAAAAGCATGGCAAAATCAGAAAGACTTCCATTATCAGCGAAGTAGAGAGAGAGAAGAGCAAGCAGGGCTAGACAATAAAACCTCAAGGCCCTCCCTAAGTGACCATTTTTCCTCCAGCAAGGATCTGCCCCCAAGGTTCGGCAACATGCCCAAACAGTGCTACCAGGGATGCAGTCTATGGGAGATATTTTGCATTCAAATTATCACATTCACTAAGCCATTTACAGACAATTAGATCAATGAGTTGGTTGATGGCACAGAATTAAAGGAATGCCAAGAGAGAGACATGTGCACAGTTAACTTATAAAATTTCAAGAAATACTTTTGACTACAATGGAATAAGTTGAGTCCTACAAATGTTTCATCTCTTTCCCCCCAAAATGCTGGAACTTAAATTTCAAAGTTTGTTTCCTAAAAGTAGCTTCTGTACATAAGCCAATCTCTTAATTACAATTTCAAGATGTTGTAGAATGTAATTTCTATCCTTTATGTTGTTGTTTGTTTTGTTGTTTTGTTTTGTTTCCCAAAAGCAAACATACTTGTACCATTTCTATCTTCTTTGGAAGCACCATGTTATAACTGTCAGCACTTCCTGCACTATTGTATAATTTGTTTGATATAGTGAGTGGAAGAACTTAAGCTTTAAGTGAAGATCATTTAAGGGCATTCATAGTAAATTAGTAACACCTCCACAATTGTCATCCAAATCTTCTGTCATATCATCAGAGTTAGTACAGTTTATTAAAATGCCATTGGGGTTTTCTTTTTGTGAGCGTAGGGTATGTGTCATATGTAATGTTATGTGCGTAGCATATGCACATGTGTGGGAAGGTATGCAAGTGCATGTGGAGGACAGAGGAGAATATTGAGTGCCCTCCATCACACATTCACGCATTTCCTTGAAAAGAGTTTCTAATGCCCTCAACCCAGAGCTGCTGTGCTTTTTGGTTAGGAGGTTCAAATGATTTTTCCATTCTCCACCATCCATAAGAGTGGGACTACAGACACATGTGGCCATGCCTAACTTTTTTTTTTAATTTATTTGAGAGCGACAGACAGAGAGGGAATGAGGCCGAGAGAGAGAAAGAGAGAGAGAGAGAGAGAATGGGCGCACCAGGGCCTCCAGCCACTGCAAATAAACTCCAGATGTATGCGCCCCCTTGTGCATCTGGCTAACGTGGGTCCTGGGGAATCGAGCCTCGAACCGGGGTCCTTAGGCTTCACAGGCAAGCGCTTAACCACTAAGCCATCTCACATGCCCAACTTTTGATGTCAATGCCAGGGAATTGAACTCTGGTGATCTCAATGCTTTCAGGTTCATTTAGTAAGCTCTCTAACCCACTGAGACATGGATAAAATGATTTCTCAAACTCTGGATATTCAGAATGTTGCCATTCTATTTCTTCCATTCCATTCTTGAGGATAAGTAGGATTTTGTCCTTTTTTGTTTTTAGTACATTTTGAGTTCTTTGTAGACTCTAGAGATTAGGCCTCTATCAGTTGGATAACCCACAAATATTTTCTCCCATTCTGTGGGTAATCTATTGGCTTTGTTTATTGTATGCTTGTCTGTAAAGAGACTCTTCAGCTTCATGTGATCCCATTGGTTGAGTGACTGTTTAAGATCGTGAGCTACTGGGGTTTTGTTCAGGAAGTCTTTTTCCATTCCTATATCATGGAAAGTACTTCCTAAATTTTCTTCCAGTGGTATTTGAGTTTCTGGTCTTATATTGAGGTCTTTGATCCATTTGGACGTGAGTGTAGTGCATGGTAAAATATGTGGGTCAAGTTTCAGTTTCCTGCATGTGGTTATCCAGTTTGTCCAGCACCATTTGTTGAAGATGCTGTCTTTTTTCCAGCCTATATTGTTTGGGCCTTTATCGAATATCAAGTAGCTATAGTTGCTTGACCCAAAGTCCGGGTCCTCAAGTCCATTCCATTGGTCTATACTCCTGTTTTTATGCCAGTACCATGCTGTTTTTATTACTATGGCTTTGTAATATAGCTTTAGATCAGGTATGGTGATGCCTCCAGAGGTATTTCTTTTGCTGAGGATGTGTTTGGAAATGCGAGGCCTTCTGCCTTTCCATATGAAATTTGAGATCATTTTTTCTATCTCTGTGAAGAACACTGTGGGGATTTTAATTGGTATTGCATTAAATCTGTAAATTGCCTTTGGTAGGATTGTCATCTTCACAATGTTAATTCTGCCTATCCAGGAACATGGGAGGTCTTTCCATTTCCTCAAGTCCGGCTCAATTTCTTTTTTGAGTGTTTTTATGTTTTCATTGTATAGATCTTTCACTTCCTTGGTTAACGTTATTCCAAGGTATTTTATTTTTTTTGTCGCAATTGAAAATGGGACTATATCCCTTATTTCTTTTTCTGTATCTTTGTCCTTTGCATAAAGGAAGGCTACTGATGTTTGTGCATTGATTTTGTATCCTGCTACTTTGCTATAGGAGTTAATCACCTTCAGGAGTTTTGGGATGGAGTCTCTCGGGTCTCTTACATATATAATCATGTCATCAGCGAATAAAGCTAACTTAACTTCCTCCTTTCCAAATTGTATCCCTTTTATTTCCTTCTCCTGTCTTATTGCTTGAGCTAGGACTTCCAGAACTATATTGAAAAGCAGAGGTGAGAGTGGACAACCCTGTCTTGTTCCTGATCTTAATGGGAATTCCTCCAGTCTCTCTCCATTAAGTATTATTTGGGCCTTCGGAGCTTCGTATATTGCCTTTATTAGGTTAAGATATGAACCAACCATGCCAACTCTCTCCAATGTTTTGAACATGAAGTGGTGTTGAATCTTGTCAAAGGCCTTTTCTGCATCTATCGAAATGATCATGTGGTTTTTATGTTTAACCTTGTTTATGTGGTGTATTACATTGACAGATTTCCGTATGTTGAACCAGCCCTGTGTTCCTGGGATGAATCCCACTTGGTCAAGGTGGATAATGCTTTTGATGTGTTGTTGGATTTGGTTTGCAAGGATTTTGTTTAGGATCTTTGCATCCAAATTCATCAGGGAAATAGGCCAGTAGTTTTCTTTTCTTGTGGCATCTCTGCCTGGTTTTGGAATTAGGGTGATGCTAGCTTCATAAAAGGAGTTGGGTAGCTTTCCCTGTTCACCAATTCTGTGGCAGAGTTTGAGGAAGATTAGTTTGAGTTCTTCTATGAAGGTTTGATAGAATTCAGCTGAGAAGCCATCTGGTCCTGGACTCTTCTTTTTTGGGGAGGTTTTTTATTACTTTTTCAATCTCCATGAGTGTGATGGGTTGATTGAGGTGATTAATCTGCTCTGTGTTTAGCTTTGGTAGATGGTATGCATCCAAGAATTTATCCATCTCCTCCACATTATCCAGTTTTGTGGAGTAGAAAATATCTAATTTTCATGGAAAGGATAATGTTGTCTTCAGTTTATCACTATGCTTTCTGTATAGTATTATCAACTTTTCAAATTTTATGGATTATCAAGTTTACCCTCCCATTTTGTAAGGAGGTATTTAAGGCTTACTGAAATTAAATAAACTGTACAAAAATTAAGGAGTGAAAGAGACTATCTTCAAATTGTTTTAATTCCTTCTCAATCTTTTCATTTACCTTCAGATCCTATGAGAGTGTTCTTAAGACCAGGCTACATAAAGATGCTCTTTGCCTAGAAATTAGACATTTATACTAAATTAGTCTAGTAAGACAAGTAAAAGAGACATCAGGATTTTGTTTCTATGAATTTAAGTTACAAAAGATGTAACAGAATAATATGATGAAGACAGGAAATAAATGTAGACAATTCAATTAGACAATAGCTCTTTTAGCACCATGATACATGTAATATTACCTCAGTTGTACATATTAAATATATAGTCTTTAAGTAGTGGTAAAATCTCACAGCCTCATTCCCATCCTTGTTCCCATCAATTCTGGACCTTTTACCAACCCCCTTTTAAAATGTGGTGAAGTAGTATAATTAAAAGTAAATGCTTTAAAAAAATGAAATACTGGTCTGGAAAGATTGCTGAGTAGTTAAGACACTTGCCTGCAAAGCCAAAGGACCTTGGCTCAATTCTCCAGGACCCATGTAAGCCAGATGCACCAGGTGATACCCACATCTGGAGTTCATTTGCAGTGACTGGAACCCTGGCACTCTCATTCTCTCTCCCTTTCTCTCTCTCAAATAAATAAATAAATAAATAAAAATACTTAAAAAAGAAATACTACACAGTGCATACGGCAAATATAAAACATACAGCCTGAAATACATATTGATTTTTTTATTAAGTAGAAATTTTGTATTGATACACTATTACTCCCCCCACTCCACTTAGGGCCCTCCTCAGTGGGTTTTCTGGTATTCACCATGGAGTTGTGGGTTATGAGTTGTGAAAGCAGCAGTCACTTTTTTTTTGGGGGGGGGGGTTCAATACCTCTGGATATTCCCTCCTACCCTATGGCTCTTACATTCTTTGCACCCCCTATTCCACAAAATTCCCTGAGCCCTGGTGGGTGTGCTTTAAGTCTACTTTAGTGTTGAGCTCTCAGCAGCCTCGGGGGTTCTGCTTCGGTGCGTTTTGAGTATCCTCAGCATCTGTGATAGCGATATGCTTCTAATGTGATTTTAGCTTTAGTAAGATTCAGTTCCACTATCTAAAAGTGTTGATATTTTATTGAGTTTGCTAAATGGGACTACAAAGCTTCAGGTACTGAAATATAGCTCCTAAATTACCCAAGATTCTGATAATACAGAGAATCTTTCATGCACCAAGGGATCGAGGCCGGCTCAGTATAGGATGAACCATTAAGTTTTGCATCATCTTTCCACTGGCACAGGTGCTACTTACCATTTATTGGAGCTGTGACTTTTCATGTATCAAATTCCAGTAATAGATTTTATACCACAGAACTCCATAACATTACTCAAATTGAGGGCAATTTTATCAGTCCTGTTTGTTTTCTTACCTCCATCACTTGGTTTTCACCATGAAATCAAATTTGGCTTTCACAGTTTGCCCAGGTATCCTTAACCCTTTTCATCCTTCTGCCACTGAATTTCTTAATAATGAGAATGAACTGAGTTTGTGGAAGAATAACTATTATATGACTCTGATAGGTATAGGTTTTATTTGAGTATAAACACACAATATATACAACTCACATATTTACACAGTGACTTTTACATCACATGAATGCGTGCATGTATGCACACGTGTGTGCATACACATACACTTCAGCAATGAAGTGCACTATCTTCTTACTTGGCATTCAAATTCCAAAGAGAATAAAAATTCCTGCCAACACTTTTAATATCCATATTTGGCTAGGTTTGTAGAGGTAAGTGTTGCATGACTCCAATAGACATAGCTTTAGGTAAGATATAAACATGCACACATACATACATATCCACATAAATTCATAGGCTTTTACACATACACACATATGCAATACACATAATAATCAGGTTATATACCATTATAGTCTTCCACGAGATGACATTGCAGGGAATAAAATAAAATATTACTGAAAGTATTTGTTAGCTTTTTCATTTCTATGGCCACTGCACTTAAGTTTACCCATACCCATCTCTGCAATTGAGTGCCTTGCTCAAAGAAATGAGGCATCAGCTCCTATTTGATATATTCCTAGGTCTTGGCTGAGAGCATTTCATCAGAGATGAGCTGCATCTAATGCAATCACCAGAATTAAGGCAGTTAAAGGAATGCAAGTCCCTGCCAAGAAACTCCCCTGCTTTGTGCTCTTACCCGCTTGCTATTCCAGAAAGCATGTAACTCCTACTAAGAAGTCGCTGGCTGCAGTTCCAGAAAGAGCAGTAGGAACAAAAATGCTGACCTCAGGAAATTTGTCCTCACTTTACAATCCATGAAATTCTCACCGATTGATCTATAAGGCAGCACATCCATCCATTCCATTACCATTCTTTCCAAGTGCCTTTTAGGAACTTGAAAAATCAATATAATTCTGTAAATAAAATGAATCTCCATCAATATGACTATAAATATGATAACAGAAAAGCTTGTCATATTTTAATTGATAGTTATTTAAACCACAGAATGTGGAGGGAGGTGATTTTATTATGGCAATACCATGGTTGTCTCAGGAAACCGTTGTAAATATTATGAAAATAATAAGCTTGGTCATTACATTAACTAAAGTTGATTTGCAGTTTTTTTCAGATTCAATATTTTAGTTAATGATACATCAAATATTTCCATAGTTTTGGCTTGTGATCAAATTACAAATATACACAGATAGGGAATAAATAGGGATAGCAGTATCAAGAAGAGGAAAAGCTCTCTTACTAGTTGCTTGTAACTCTGAAACTGTTATAGAAATTTTGACTCAGAATGTAAATTGATAGACATGCAGAAAATTAGCCATTTTAATAACTAGGTTGTGTAATAAAATGCTGGTTTGTAGGAAATGCACAATTCAACATGGCAATCCACATTTTAAAGCCTACATGATTTTTTTTCTTTCCTTATTTCTAATTATTTATTTAAGAGAGGAAAAGAGAAAGAGAGAGAGAGAGGGAGTGGGCATGCCAGGGCCTCCAGCCACTGCAAACGAACTCCAGACACATGTGCCTCCTTGTGTATCTGCCTTACATGGGTCCTGGGGAATTGAACCTGGATCCTTTGGCTTTGTAGGCAAGTGACTTAACTGTTAATCTAATCTATATCTCCGGCCCTTACATACCTTTGTAATCTTTTTTTTTTTCTGAAATTCCTCTGATGAACTCATTTATAAAGATCTATTCAGGATAAAATTATTCATAGTTTTGGTTAGCTCTCCCCTACACTCTATCCTCTCCCTCACCATCTTATATCCACTCCTTCTTAAACCATTCCACCACCAATACCCCCACCACCAAAACTAAGTATGTATGAAAAAGCCATATCGAAACCGGTTACTTTGTAAGCTACTTTAAATATATTTTTGAAACAAGAGTCTGAACAAAAGTTCCCAGGGTGTCTGAATAAAGTTATTTCCTGAAGCCATTGGTTATTAATCAAAAATCCCAGTGTCTGCATTGAAATACCTTAAAAAGAATATTGGTCAGTGAGGCCACAGAAGCCCCAAGAAACAATATATGTTTTTGCCATGACTGATGGTTGCCCACAAAAAGTAGATGGCAAGTTGTTATTACTGAAGGCACCGCATGATTCAGTGTTAGGACACTGCGACATCAAGCTGGAACTGAAGCGTAAGCTTTATCTTTCTGGCTCGTGTTGAAAGTTGGCAGAAGGTACTACTACCATCTTGCCACAGAAGATGTGCCCGCCGTTGTAATAGTGGCATGACTGATGTGAGGACTTGAAAAACACCTCCCACACGAACACCATTGACTCTCATTATGTAAATCTGGTCAAAAGTCCATGGCTGGAAATGTAACTGGCCCTTGGGAGATGGGGGTTGTAGCAGACAGCTTCAGGTTCACTGAGATGAACTTCCAGACCAGGCACAGTTATGGAGGAAGGGATATTTATTGAAGCCTACAGATCCAGGGGAAGTTCCATAATGGCAGAAAAAGCTGGCCTGCCTTCACAGGCCCAAGCACAGAGAGAGAAGTACAAGCCCAAAAGCCAAAAGCCACAGCACACTTCAGGAATTCCAGCTAGGCACACTTTGCATATCTTTAGATTGAAATCTGAAACCCACCACCACACCTTAAGATCCACACAATGGTACTGACTCCAGCCAGGTGGCTGCAGATGCAAACTACAAACACACAACTGAATATATTGGGGGCCATCTATTCTATTCAAACCTCCACAGGGGTACTATTGTTGTTATAGAAAATGGACAAGTTGTCTAACTGTCTTCTAAATGTTTATGCTTATCCACATAGATGAGGCTCTTCTCAGTCTCCGTTACAGAACTTTTACTTTTGCCGAGGGCAGGACTGACTTAATGCAGAGAAGCACATATGGTGAGAGTGCTGAGAATAAGTGACTGCTGTGTGTCCAGTCTTAAACGGGGCACCTACATCAGCCCCCTCCAAAACTCAAGGAGCATCATGGAAGAGAGGGAAGAAAGGATGTAAGAGGCAGATCATGGAGAGGAGTGCTGTGCAGTGTTGTCTTCTAGGTACAGGCCATTATTCATGAACTCATAGTGGCTGTAGTTTCCTACAGAACAGGGAGCCCATCAACCTTTGATCAGGGATGGGGGAGGGTCTTGTGAGCCTCACTCCTCCCAAAGTAGCTATTTTCATTTAATGGTTGTTGTAGGCTCATGGGGGGAAGGAGAGAAGGAGGGAGACATGTTTTTCAATGGATTAGCCATTGGTAAGTAGCCAAAACTTGAGCAAATACTCCACCCACCCATGCTCATACAAGTGAGCCTAGTGAGTCTCAAAAAGGTCATGAAAGTAGGAAGTGGAAAATTTCAAAGGAGGGTTTACTGCATGTGGGAAGAGAGTAAGAGATGGTACTATAGGTGAATATGACCAAAATACAGTGTATTCATGCATGGGATTATCAAAACTAAATAACATGCTTTAAATGTTCTTAGTATAGATAAACCCAAAAATACACATTGTACTGCACATGGATGTATAAGAATTAAAATCAATGTTCATACAGATAAGAATTGGCTATTGAATGAGCTGTTTCTCCCATGGAGGTCAGAATACATGCCACACACACACACACACACACACACACACACACGTAGACACAATTAATTGCTTTTTATTTATTTATTTCATATGTGCACATATGTTTGTGCATATGAGAGCAGGCAAGAATGCTTAAGGCAGAGTGTCTTGTTCACTGCTCTATATGTGAGCCTCTAAGAAATTCTCCTGTCTCTGCCTCCCTTCTTACCATAGTGCACTGGGATTACAGAAGCCCACCACAGCTTCTGGCTTTCTGGAGATCCAAATTCACATACTCAACATTTCACAGCAAATTCTCTCCCAATTCCCAGCCCCTGCTCTCATCTTAGAATGAGATGCAGAAAAAAGTCATTTATTGTAAAGGTCGATGACAGTTTCATATAAGAAAGTCACTTAAATGGCCCTTTAGAGTTGCAGAGTTAGTTCTTGGATCTATTATAAGATTAATATTAAGAATAAAGCACTGTCAGAGAGTAAAATATTTGGGATTTCGGGAAGTTCACAGAAAGGCAGCTGTCAGTCAGATGAATAAGGAATCAGAAGGTATTATACACAAGCTAGTGACTGTTTCTGGCCATGTTGTGATTTTCATCCATTAGCCTGGAGCTTCCTGTTCTAAATTACTAATCATGATAACTGTTTTCAGTCAGTTTCTTTACAAGAGAAGCTAAAGAAAGAACATGACTACACAGAGAATTAGGTGTAGTGAAAACAACCATGGGCCAATGAGGAGGTGACTAGATAATTCAGAGCTTGGGCTGGAGGGATGGCTTACTGGTTGAGGATCTTGTCTGCAAAGCCAAAGAAACTAGGTTCTGTTTCCCAGGAGACATGTAGGCCAGATGCACAGGGTGGCACATACGTCTGGCTTTCTCTGTTCCTCTCTCCATTTTTCTCTCTATATGCCTCTTTTTGTCTCTCTTAAATAAATAAATAAATACTAAAATATAAAAAACATGCATAATTCAGAACTCAGTAGGAGGAGTTCAGAAAGAGAGGTATCTCAGCAACATAAATTCCATTAAAATTCTCAGAAACGAAGATGGTGCTGGTTTTACACACTAAATAGTCAGATTATTCACATTATTTTAACTGAGCTGTTGAAAGAAATCACTGAGCTATTTAGGATATCTGTGACTCATCTTCAGTACTGTGGTAGTAAGCACACACTTTTCCTGGTTTACAAATACTCATAACATAGTGTGATGCCAATTTGAAGTGAGATGAAGGGAAAATAATTCATTTTCTGTTTTCATGAGATACTGCATTTAGATTTCAAATTAATAGTATCTAATGAGATTGTTACATTTGGGTTGGATTATAGTATGGCCTTCTAACAAATGAAAATGAATAGTAATATATGCATATATGTATTTGTATACAAATGTGCTTTAACATTTTAAAAAATATTTTATTCATTTTTTTGAGAAAGAGATAGACAAAGACAGACACAGAGAGAGTGAGTATGGGAACACCAGGGCCTCCTGCCACTGCAAACAAATTCCAGATGCCTGTGCCATGTTGTGCATCTGGCTTTACATGGGTACTAGGGATTGGATGCACGCCATCAGGCTTTGCAAGCAAGTGCCTTTAACCACTGAGCCATTTCTCCAGCCTTGCTTTAACATTTTTATTGATAGTATTTGTTTTTCTATAAACTTATCCTTTTGGAAGTCTATACCTTTTCTCCCTGAATATGTTTAGGGAGAGAGAGAGAGAGGAAAGAAAAAAAAAACAAAAAAAAAGATGAGTAAAAATGGAATTTGTAACAAATTTCATCTGGAAAACTGTAGAGATCTTGTGTAACAATGGAGAATGAAATTATCAGTCATCAAAGAGATGTCCCCTACTCCTGAATGTCATGTTGCTATGAACAATTTAAAAGGGAATATAAATAGGAAAATTTCAAATTGTAAGGCAACTGTATCATAAAGTTTTAACAATTTGGGGGTTAAACTTTTTTTTGCATGTGTGTGTGGTATATGCACATATGTGTGCATGTGTGTGAAAAAATGTGTGTGTAGGTAAGTGCCCATGCATATATGAGGCTAGAGATAAATGCTGGCTGATTTCCTCAGTCACTCTCCACCTTATTTTTATGTGTGTGTGCTGTTTTGTGTGTGTGTATGCGAGCGCTCTGTGTATACTTGTACATGTGTGTGTATGTGTGCATGTGGTGGTCAGAGGTCAACCTCAGGTGTCTTCTTCAATCACTCCCCACCTTATTTTTTTGAGGCAAGTTGTCTCGCTGAACCCGGAGCTCACTGACTCAGCTAGATCAGTACACCCCAGGATCCTTTTGTGTCTGCTTTTCCAGTGCCGGGGTTAAAGGAATGCACTGCCACATCCTGCTCTTCCATGGAAGCTGGGATGCAGAATCAGCTCATCATGTTATCTTCCCAGTGCCCATGACTAAAACTTCTGAATACCCAGAAAGCAAAATAATACTATCCATTAAGAATTCCAAGCCATGGGCTGGAGAGATGACTCAGCATTAAAGTGCTTGCCTGTGAAGCCTAAGAACCCAGGTTCAATTCCCCAGTACCCATGTAAGCCAGATGCACAAGGAGGCACAAATACCTGGAGTTCATTTGCAGTGCCAGAGGGCCTTGTGTGCCCAATCCCTCTCTTTATCTCTCACTCTCTTAACTTTCTCTCTGTTTTCTCAAATAAATTAAATTTTTTTTTCAAAAAGAAAACCAAACAAGCACATGTCATACATTTAATTTCTCTTAACCCACAATGGTGGGAAATCAAGCACTGGCTGCTTTTGGTCAGCAGAACACCCACATGAAGGAGCTCTACTGTACACTGAGATGCTGCTGAAGAAACTCTTACTCCTCCACTTCTTCATTCCCAAGCGCAGGTTGTGTGCCTGCCATGCCATGGTTGCTGCATTAGGCACAAGGGACCCAAAATGAAAGTCACATGTGGTCTCAAACAATGTCTGAGCCTCTGTTAAGGAAAGACAGCCTGTAACAAAGCAGCATGATGTATTGTGATACCAACTGTGTTAGCTCAGCATTCAAGGTGGGTAATAAATATTTCCAAGCAGGGCATTGACAGGGGAAAATACATAGGCCAGATAAGGAAGAGGAAGAAATAGACATTATGTACCAGGAACGGAACTTTGGCTGGAAGAAGATAACTGAATGGAGTATGGGTAACTGTATTATATCTACAAAAGGAGCTGCATATTTGTTTGTATTTCTTTTTTGTATTAGTTATGTACACAGTGTATACAGTCATGTTGGTACCATCGTTAGCCTCCTCCCTGCCCCCCCCCCACAGAGACTCTCCTCACTGGGGAATATAAATCATGCACTGTGGGGGTAGCCATCAGTTATGGGTAAGAGGCAATGTCTCTGTGCATAATAACCCAACCTGTGGCTCTAACATTCTTTCTGCCCCCTCTTCTGCAAATTTCCCTCAGCCATGTTGGGTTCATTTGAGCTCTGCTTCAGTGATGAGGTCTCGGGAGCCTCTGCTTTGGTAGGAGTAGAGTATTCTCTATTTCTATCTCCTTCGCCCTTGTGCTAATACCAGGTTCACCAAGGAAGCAGCACTCTTGCTCATTTCTCCAAATACTCTTAGTTTCAGCTGGGGCCCTTTTGAGGTGTGATGGGTTGATTCTCTCCTTGGAATCTGCATCCATCTGAAAAAGAGAAGCAAATTCTCCAATGGAGAGTGAAGTTATAGCCAGATAAATGGGATAACCTTTGTACTTTTAGAGAGAATTTTATAGGTGTAGTTATTTGTTTTCCTTTTCAAGGTATGGTTTCACTATAGCCCAGGCTGATCTGGAATTCACTATGTAGTCTCAGTGTGGCCTTGAACTCACAGCAATCCTGTCTCCTGAGTAATGAGATTAATGGTATGTCCCATCATGTCTGGCCATGTATTTCATTTTTTTAATATTTTGTGTGTGACAAGATGCATATGTGTATGCATGTGCATGTGTTCATAGGTGTCCCTGTGTAGGCCAGAAGTTGATGTAGGATGCCTTGCTCAATCAATCTCTACTTTATTTACTGAGGCAATGTCAATCACTAAACCCACAGCTCACCAATTCAGCTAGTCTAGCTAGCCAATTTGCATGCAGAACCCTCTTGTGTCCCCTCAGCCTAGGATTACAGGGAGGTGCCATTATACCTGACATTTACATGGGTGCTGGGGTCCAACTCAAGCTTTCATGTATCCATGACAACCACTTTAATATCTGAGTCATCACCCTAACCCCTCTGTTCTGTATTTTTGAGTGTCAAATAAGATTTTTGTTTGAAGATTTAAGAAAATCAGAATGGACAAGAAGGTATAGCAGGGAACTGTGAGGTATTTGAAATAGATGTAACTGAGCGGGCATGTGTGAAACAGGTAGAAAATTAAATTAACAGGATTGGCAAAGGGCAAATTGTAAAGTTGATTAAATTTAAGTGTAACAAGAGGAAATGAAACTTTCCTTTTATATAAAGATAAAAGATACTAATCAGAACTGACACCATCCATCATTCCTCAATAGAAAACAGAGAGAACAAGAGTCATTTACTCATGCTTGCTATGGCTTCTCTCATAATCTCATGGGCTGGGTGGGTCAGGAAACCAACATTCTTATTCATAATAATGTTAAATGTGTAACAGAAAAAGATCAAAGCCAGGCTAACAGAAAAAATCACATTTTTCTCAGCATAATTTTCTACACACAAGCTTTCAACTCATTGCTGTGTAATAAATAACAGTGAAGACTAACATAGCTCTCTCTGTGATACGTAGAGCTAGAATTAAGATCACACCCCACCCTTTCAACATTTTATCAGAAGACTGACCTAGGAACATTTGGCAGAATCTTGAATTGTTATTCAAGTTTTCACAATTTCAGATGGAAGCTCTATCTCGTTTGAGAGAGATAAAACACCTCAAGGAAGTGTCATAGAAGACTAACAGGTGCAGAGCATCGGTGCCCTCTGAGCTTTCTTCATCAGTCACCAGGAAGATTACACAATGGAGTCACCATTCTTTTGTCCACAGTAACAGAGACCTCTATCCCAGGGACAGCAGAGACCATACACACACACACACACACACACACACACATACACACACACACACTGCCTTCCCCAATAACTGACTGCTGCTCCCATAACACATAACCTACACCAAATGGGGAATACAGCAACCCCACTGAGGAGGTCCCCCTATGCATTGGGAGCAGGGAGAAAGGAAAATATGGTACCAACACATGCTGCATTTATACAAAATATGTTATAAATAATAAAAAAATCAATGAATAAAACAAAACAGGAAAACCAGGAGCAAATACACATACATATCTGTGTTACTGATGATAACCTCACCATGAAGGGCAGAAGGAACACTGGAAGACTGAGACAGAAGAATGACAAAGATGTGGGTTTTTTCCAAAAGGTGCATGAGATTTGAATGTGTTGTTTATGCTCCACAGAAACAGAACTTCATCATTGTCTGAGCATATATTTTCCATGTGAGAGCTGTACCCACACAAAAATCAGTCATCTCTTGATCCTCTAGAATCATGACATAAGAGAAATATATCTCAAGAAAGAAATAAATTGATGGCATATAGGCAGATAGATAATAGATGATAGATATAGATAGCTAATAGATGGTAGATAAATACATATATTCATAATAGATGATAATTTGTATAAAATACATAGATCAATAGTATTGATAGATCAATGATAGATAGTGACATAGCATAGTAGTAGATACAGATATATTTAAAGAATTATGAAGGGTCTGAAATTTTAAATTACTTGTTGACCGTTATCAATGCTCAATTTCTCAAATGATGGAAGAGACTGGAGACTTCTACAGTGAAGACTTTTAAAGGGATATATTTTTTTAAGGGATGTATTTTTAGTGAAGCAAATCACATAAAAGGCCTCTAAGCCAGTCCACTTAATTTTTTATTATATAGGTGATAATTAACTCATATTAAATACACAGCAAACTCAGTTCCTTTCTTCTCCCTGGAAACACTGCTGGGTGAGGTACCATTAGTATTGTATTTGGGATTATTTAAAACTTCAATATTACCTTGAGAAAGCTGTAATCCATGAATGCATTTTACTTGCAGACAATGTAAACAATCCCAACAAAATACAAAGAAGCTTGGCATGGACTTGCACTTAGAATCCTCTCTGCATGTAACTGGTGCCAATTGTTTCATATGCGTTAGTTCTAGTCTTCTTTCTGTCAACTATAAGAAAGATAATTACAGATAGTAGCAGGAAACACATCCTAACATCTTACATGAAAATAAACTCAATGTAGATTAAAGTTAGTTATTATACATGCTCTACAAACATTACCCAGAAATAAGCTGATACAAAGTATGCAGAACACAGGTGATCTGGAACACGTGTGCCACTGCATGCATGTTTTTTTTTTCCATGAACTAATTATGTGCGCATTACTCGCCTTTTTCAAGATAATCCCAAGATATCACTAATCTAAGACAAATTTATTTGGTGCTGAACCTCTTACAGGCCAGGGCAAATGATCTACCACTGTGCTACCAGCCCAGCTCCTTAAGACAACTCTATCTTTCTAATACTGGGCACTTCACTTGTTACTCTAAAGAAGAATGACAAAGGTGTGGTCTAAAGCATTGGCTTCCTATGGCAAATATTAAATAATCAACTATAAAATTGCAAAGCAGCCCTCAAGTTTTCTGCATGGGCCTGACATATATTCCTTTTTCTTACATTTTCCTGATTAAAGCAAATTTCCGGACCATGCATACACTCAATGAGGTACAGTTGCATAACCTGTTTTCAGAGATGGAAAGGCAATAATTAGGAATGATACTGAAAGCACACCCTTTTTACTTTTAAGAAAATAAGGAGAGTTAATGGTTATTACAAATTATTTGATCCTGAAGAAATGAAAGGAAAGAAGGAAGGAAGGAAGGAAGGAAAGAAGGAAAGAAAGAAAGAGCAGAAGGAAGAGGATTGTGTCTATGATGTTATAGATGGGTCAGTCTCAAGATAAAAACCACTGCCAGGTTCTTGTTGCTATCTACATAATAAACACATGATGACTAATAAGAAATTGGGCTGGAGAGATGGTCTAGCAGTTAAAGCATTTACCTGAAAAACCTAAGGACCAGAGTTTGACTTCCGAGTACTCACATAAAGCCAAATGCATAACATGGTGCATGCATCTGGAGTTCGTTTGTAGTGGCTAGAGGCCCTGGTACACCCATTCTCTGTCTCCCTCTCTGTCTCTGTCTCTTTCTCTCTTTCCCTGTCCATGTATATATCTGTCTCGTTCCCTCTCCCAAATGAACAAATAAAATATTTTTTTTTGATTTTTCGAGGTGGGGTCTCACTCACTCCAGGCTGACCTGGAATTCACTATGGAGTCTCAGGGTGGCCTCGAACTCATGGCAATCCTCCTACCTCTGCCTCACTAGTGCTGGGATTAAAGGCGTGCACCACCAGGCCTGGCTAAATAAAATATTTTTTAAAAATATTAAGAGATTGCTAGGGAGGTACATATCCAGAAATTATACAGGACCTGCAGTTCTATCTTGTTCATCATTATTGAAGAAAACTAAAAAATTTGAAAATGAAATGATTGGGAGATCATATATTGTGTACTTAATTATGCAATGAATGAAAATGACTAGAGGAGATGGAATCAAAGGTCAACTTTCCCTATGTGCAAATCCAACTCTTTACTCAAAGCCAATATTAGACATTTACAATTCTAACTTATTGTTATGCTAAATAAAAGGGTTATGAATCACAATGAAAATTAATTTGTGATATCACCTATGTATAAAATTCCTTTTTATTCCTCATTACTTTAAGATATTACATGGGCTGAACGTTTGTGTCTCCTTTCCCCCACATGATGATGTTGCAGCCCTTGACCCTAGTATGTAAGAGGCAGGGTCTTTGGCAAGTAACCAGATCATTAGGGCAGTACCTGCTCCAGTAGTTTTCATGTCCTTATAAGAAGAGACACCATAGAGCATAGAGTTCTCTCTTTCTCTCTCTCTCTCTCTTTCTCTCTCTCTCTCTCTCTCTCTCTGCCATGTGAAGTCAAAGCAAGAGGATGAACTCAGAAAGCCAGAAAGAGTGGCATCAGGCTGGAGAGATGGCTCAGCAGTTAAAGATGCTTGCTTGCAAAACCTGACATCCTGGATTTGATTCCCCAGTACCCAAGTAAAGCCAGATACACAAAGTGGTGCATCTGTCTGGAGTTCATTTGCAGTAGTATGAGGCACTGGTGCACCTATACACCCTCTTTCTATCTCTTTCTCTTTTCTTGCAAACAAATAAAAAAATATTTAAGAAAGAGAGGCTTCAGTAGAAACCATGCATCCTAAATTCCTAATATAAGAGTACCAGAAAGGCTAGAAACTAAATGCCTGCTGTTAAGTCACTCAGTGTAGAGTGATCATTACGGAAGTGTGACCTGATTCAGACAGACTTTCAACAAAATAAATAGAAGCATAAATGTGATATATTACAAAACCAATTCAATCTATATTAATATTTTTAAAGATATACAAAGAATATAAAACATTGCAGGCATGGTTCTAATTAGTACAGTATGCACACTATAAACATATTCAAATTGTGTCAATTAGAAACACAAGTAAATAAATAATATGAAAATAATTGGGATAAATAAGTCTCCTCTGTGAATAGAGCTGGATCTGTGTAACCCAAATAATGGAAAAACACTTGCCAAACTGAGGTTTTGGAGCAATATCACATATCTTTTTAAAACTGAACTTTGTGTTCCCTTTAGCTAATTTGAGGAACACATTTTTTTTCAAATAGATTGGCTAACACCTGTTACTATGGCCAATCCATTAGGTCTACTTGCTCTATGCTCCACTGAATGCTGACTGACTGATTTAATTGTCATTTTATGGGTGGGCTGTTAGTTCCCAGGAATCAGTCTTGTGGGTGCTCTAACTTCCTAGAAATGTTTTATTTTTATAATTCATGCAAGTCCAATGTACACTACTACATTTAAAACATAGAGAATCTCAGGCAGTCTCAGGAAGTATGTCCAAGGAAAGAAGCTGATCTAATCGAACACAGAGACAGAGATATAATATAATGGAAATATAGCCTCTACTAGGATTGCTTAAAGGCAGTGTGTGTGTGTGTGTGTGTGTGTGTGTGTGTGTGTGTGTGTGTGTAGTGTGTATTCATGGCAACTGCCAGGCATTCATCTGCCACATTCCAGGAAGATCACACCATTTTTTGTATGATCAGAAATTTAACTGAGTATAATTTTCCCAAGGATAAGTAGCCCATTGGGAGAGTTTGATAAATGTCTTCTTGCAGATTTTTAATGGGTGTCTACTTCTGCCTAAATTGTTTTAGTTGAGGTTCTGTTGAAAGTAAGCTAATGCCAGATGATCTGCTAGGGTCCCTTCCAAGTGTCACACAGCATTACAGTGATACTAGTATTATAAAGAACTCAAGAACTTTCACCATCAATTATTCAAATTCGTGGTGCTATTGCATAACATTTTTCTCCTTCGTACATTAAATTATTCCTTGCCATCCTTCCCCCATCCCACCCCCCCTATTGCAATGCATTTAGAACAGATGCATCCAGAAATTAATAATGGTTGTCGCAGAAATGTCAGTTTAGAATTGGAATTACAGAGCAATAGAACAAAAGCAATTCTACAAAGTAATGGTTACAAGATTTTAAAACATTCTTCTCTGTCAGATTATTGTCTTAAGGGATCTTATTAAAATAAAAATTGTTTCTCTTAATACATATTTTATTGGGGAAGTTAATTAAAATTAAGCCATCACTGTATTTTTTATAAACACTTTTATAGAAATTATTTTTTTCATTTGTCTTATTTTATTTATTTCTTTTTTATTATTAGTTATGTACACAGTTTATACAGTCATGTTGGTACCATAGTTAGCCTCTTCCCTGTCCTCTCTCCTCTGCAGGGACCCTGCTCATGGGGAACATGGGTTGTGCATTGTGGGGTTAGCCATCACTTATGGGTAAGAGGAAACGTCTCTGTGCATAATGTCCCAACCTGTGGCTCTAACATTCTTTCCACCCCCCTCTTCCACAAATTTCCCTGAGCCATGTTGGGTTCATTTTATGTCTGCTTCAGTGATTTGGTTTTGGGATCCTCTGTGTGTCTAGATATCTGGTTTGGTAGGAGTTGAGTGTTCTCTCTGTCTCCTTCACCCTTGTGCTGATACTAGGTTTACCAAGAAAGCAGCACTCTTGCTCATTTCCCCAATTACTCTTAGTTTCAGCTGGGGCCCTTTTGAGGTGTGATGGGTTGGTACTTTCCTTAGAATCTGCATCCATCTGAAAAAGAGAAGCAAATTCTCCAATAGAGAGTGAAGTTAGTGCCAGATAAATGGTATAACCTTTGTTTTTTAGAGAGAATTGAATAGATGCAGGCCCTCTTATAGCCCACGATTGCTGGAAGCTTGATAATGGAGAGCAGGCTCATTTTTGGATATGGTTGTGACTTGATTCCCAGTCCAGCTATGGGTTCCATTCCACTGAGCAGATCAGTTAGCCAAATAAAGAGCAGTTGGTTTCCCACCATGGCTGTGTGCCACTATTACACTTCTGTGAGCATCACATCAGGTTGTTTGCTGTTGAGTAGCTTAGACCATGAGTTGCTTGGACAGATGTTAATTTTCCCACAGTCGCTCATGTAGCATCTTCTGGCACTAGATGAGCTAACTGTCTGGGGACTGACTCTCTTCCAGATTCCAGCCAGGTCACTCCATGTTCCCTACCATCAGCATATGGTGTCTTCAGCAGTAGCATCTTACCACTAACCTTTGGTGGGTCATCAAGTACTCTGACAGAAATCTGTCTTCTTTTAGGAAACCTTGGAGGTCTCCCTGATCTACAGCTCATTGTGGATGTTAGCCACATGCTGGTACTGGGAGTTACAGGTCAGCACCCACGAAGAGAAGGAAGAAACAGACAAGTAATATAAAAGAGATAGAGAGAAGAGGGAGAGAGAGACAGAGAAACAGGAGAAGATTAAGGTCAATCTTCATCATAGTCTCTCCAGGGCCTTGTGATTCCGGTGTTCCCTCTAAGGGCCTGATGAAGGTTCAACCATTCAGTCTGTCTTTTAGGATGTAGAATTTTATGGTACCATTGCCATTTGGCTCCAGTTTTGTGTCCCCCACCCCCAACCTTACACCCCCTCCCACCCCACCTACCCTATTGTCCGGTCATAGAAATTATTGCTGCAGAATATATAAGAAGGGGCAATGGACAAAATCTCCGGGTGGCCTCGAACTCATGGCAATCCTCCTACCTCTTCCTCCTGAGTGCTGGAATTAAAGGCATGCGCCACCACGCCCAGATATTTTGTACTTTTCATTATTCAGTGCACTTTATTAAAACTTTTTTATTGATAGCTTCCTTAAGGATAGACAAGAAACCATGAAAATTCCCTTCCTCACCCCCATTCTCCACCTCTAATATCTACCCTCCATTGAATCTCCAACTCCTTCCAATTAGTCTGTCTTTGGTTTTGATGTCATCCTCTTTCCCTCTTTTTTTTTTCTTTTTCCTTTTTTTTTTGGGGGGGGGGGGTTCACTCTAACTCAGTCTAACCTGTAATTCACTATGCAGTCTCAAGGTAGCCTCGAACTCTTGGTGATTCTCCTACCTCTGCCTTCTAAGCACTGGGATTAAAGGTGTGCGCCACCATGGTCGGCTCTCTTTTCCTCTTATAATGAAGGTCTTGTGTAGGCAGTGTCAGGCACTATGAGATCATGAATATCAAGGTCATTTTGTGCCTGGAAGATTGCATTGTAAGCAGTCCTACCCTTCCTTTGGCTCATACACTCTTTCCACCACCTCTTCTACTAAACCATCCCTCTAGATCTTGTGTTTTATTTTTTTTTAACTTTATTTATTTGAGAACGACAGAGAGAGAAAGAGGCAGAGAGAGAGAGAAACAATGGGCATGCCAGGGCCTCCAGCTACTGCAAACGAACTCCAGACACATGCACCCCCTTTTGCATCTGGCTAACGTGGGTCCTAGGGAATCAAACCTCGAACCAGGGTCCTTAGGCTTCACAGGCAAGCGCTTAACCACTAAGCCATCTCTCCAGCCCTTGTGTTTTATTTTTAATCTACATGTATCACTTCCCTCATAAGAAACGCTCATTCCAAACTATTTTCAATTATGTTCCTTTGGTGATGCTATTACTAAAGCCATATTGGTGTGATAGACCTTTGCGCATTAAAAGACCCTGTTAACACACCAAAAGTGGAGCAGAAAATGTGTCTGTGGAGATTTTTTGTAGCTTTTGTGTTGTTAGACTTTGGCACAGCCTTTAATTAGGCATTCAAGCTCTCAGAGGTTTTCTTCCAGAAAAATGGTGCAACAATATGCTAGCTTTACATTTAAACTGAACAAATTAATTATCCTTCAGCATAAAGGCATATTTTATAAAATTTTAATGCAATATGTGGATCTTATCCAGTGACTTAAGCAAGCATATAATATTAAAATATGTTAAGGCTAAAAAAAGTATGCCTATTGGTAGATTTGAATGCATTCCATCTTACATATATTATTAGTAATAACAAAATATCAATAAAATAGAAAAATAATCATTTCAACTAAAACAGATTAGGTAGTCTGATCTCAAGAGCTATTTTATTTATCAAACAATTTATTCCTCCTGAATGGAGATTAAATTAAAGTGATAAATGTTAATAAACCTAACATGATACTTGCTCTTAATTAAGGAACTATAATGCACATGGATTGTCACAAGCATTCATTTATATCTTGTAGGTGCACCAACAGATACATACAGCATTTACTAAATCTTAGCAACAATAATAAAAGTCCATATCCATGGAAATTGTGCTTTGATAAATGGGAGATAAACAGTATGTCAAAACAATAACTAGCCACCATCACTGTACAATTATGTAAATTAAATGACAGCGTTAAACAGTGTGTTAGATCAAATGGAAATGCCAAGAAACCAGTTGGCTACATCAGTCTGGTGTCATCTTCAAAAAGATGGCACACAAACCCTGGAAATGGAACATATCACACTGAAAATGTGTGGAGAGAAGAGAAGAGCCCCAAGGGACTTAAAAAGTCAAGAGTTTGAAGCAGTTACCACAAAAGAGTACAAAAAGGAAAGCATGTGAATTGAGAGAAGATCTGAAAGAATTATGACAGTGTGGAGACATTTTTAATGTATCCTTATAGTTATTCGTGACTGAAAGACAATGCTTATCATTCTGTATTTCCTAAGATTTAAAAATGCTGAATTTGCTTGTTGTTTTTTCTAATGACAATTATGATGAACTATGAGCACAGGAGGAAAGGTGTGAGTGATTTGAACACAGGGTTTTAAATGTTTCCACATAATAGGATCCAAATGAAGTAATAGATAAAAAGAAGGCCATTATTTCATCAGGATATTCACAGAGGACTTTTTTTTTTTTTTTACATTGTGATGAGACCAAAGTAAACAATGTAATTAGGTATGGATAAAGTACAAAAACATTTGAATATGGATGGATGGATGCATTCATGTCTTCTAGCTACACAGATCCGTATAAACTTTAAAATAAAAATGGTACAATCAATAAGCAGGTTCGAACTGGAGAGATGACTTAGCAGTTAAGGCATTTGCCTGAGAAGCCAAAGGACCCAGGTTCAGTTCCCCAGGACCCATGTAAGCCAGATGCATAAGCAGCACTTGCTTCTAGAGTTCATTTGCAATGAGTACAAGCCCTGGTGCTCGCTTGCCCCCCGCCTCTCTCTCTCTCCTTGAAAAGAAATAAAATAAAATAAACAGGTTCACTTGGGATTCCAGTAAATGTTTTGTGTGAATCAATGTGACCTACTATAAGGAAATGTGACAAATGTAACTAAAAATGTAAAATTAAAATAAAAATATACAGCTTGTTCCCTCTATAATTTTAGCTCACACACTTAAAAATAGACATGGCAGGGAGGGAGGTGGAGACTCACTGTATTATTTTTTGTTGTGAATTAAAATCCAGATAATGCACAAGTATGGTTTTATAAGTTGTACAACTTTCTATTTATGATCTTTTCTTCACTGTAGGTAACTCTTCATTAATATCCTACACAAAGTTCTTGGTAACTTGTCCTAGGGCAACTTTTTATTTTACAGTGTACACACTGGTAGAACTCAGTAGTAGAGTGCTTGCCTACCTAGTTCCTGGGCTTAATCCCCACTCCCACCAAAACAAAAAACAACGACAACAAAAGAAAAAGAACCCTCAATTTTATGCCTGTCATTTGGCTCTTAAACTATTATTACCATCTTCCTTTGGATACATGATTGGATCATCTTATGAGCAGCCATTTTCTCGGCTATAGCCATGCACAAAACAGAGACTTTGACATTACAAGCAGTCTGTGAGTATTTGCATGGAAATAGGAAGTCGGCTGTAGAATCAGCCTCACCTACTTAGATAAACTTAAGAAAGCATTGTGAGTTTGGGTCAGCTCCCTTAATATAATCCATTCATCTGTATTTCTACAAATTTTAAATTTTCCTGTATAGCTGCTTAAAATTTTGTTTTATATATGTGTATAAGAGATGACAAGGAAGAGGGTTGGATAAGGAAAAAGAATACATGTGACAGGTAAAGAGAAAGAAGAAAAGATACAAAGGGCAATAGCGTGATTGTGAGATGAGGTGGGATTGAAAATCATCTAAAACAAATTGTATCTGAATATTCCATAATGTTACCTAAAACCTTTTGTACTAACTAAAAATCAAATACATACATCATATGTATGTGTATACTAATATATATAAATATATATATATGTGTGTGTACACTATATATGTATGTATGTATGTATATATGACATAGTAAGCAGAATCCCAAATATATCTGATATATGATATTAGATATATAGATAGATGATAGCTAGATAGATAGATGATAGATAAATAATAGATGATTAATAGACAGACAGATGATAGATGATAGACAGATAGAGAGAAAGAGAGAGAGAGAGAGGAAAGAGAGAGAGAGATAGGTAGATAGATAGAGAAAGAGAGATGATAGATAGATGAAACAGGAAAACTCTATTGTTCCTTTTCTACCAGCTTTTCACCCAACCTGAGGATCTGGAACAGAGAATTTATCAGCAGCAGATGGAGAATTGGGGCAAGAGGTCATTAGGAAGAAGAGTTATTGAAGGAGGTGGCTATGTTCATTATACTAAGAGCCATGATGCCATCCCTTGTGTAGACCCTGGGGAAGGCTTAGTACATGGAACACATTAAACATGTGCAATTCATTACATGTCAGTAAATCTCAATAAATTTTTTCAACCCATGAAATTAAAAAAATAAATAAGTGACGTCTAAAGATACTTAGGAGTTAGGAGTAGCAAGTTAGGCTTTCTCTCCCATTTCCCTTGCAGAATTGGAGAAGAAATGCAGAATATTGAAGCAAAAGATGAATAAGACACATTCTAAACCTAAAAAGAAAAAGTATCATAGTGTATGGTCATGACTGTGCTAGATGCTGTGCTTCAAGCATAGCAAATAGCAAGTGCACTTTCAATACATCAGAGCTGTGAGAGCAAGCATGTGATTAATGACCAGAAGCTGCAGAGACAAGTGCTAGGGGAATTCAGAGTGAGTGGTTCTGCTCTTGAGTAGTGTTAGGAGCCTACTCCATTTCTTCCAAAGTCAATTATTCAGAAAAGAATTGTCAGTCCCATACAGGCACAGCGTCAAGTTAATTACATGAAATATAAGATCCATTTAAGCTGCATTTGTTAACATCTTAGAAATACTCAAGTATTGGCTAAGGCTTTGCACTTTTTACTGGAAGAGTGATTTCTGATTATATGATAGGGCTAGATAAGACTAATTTAGGTCACATACAGAAGTTTACAACTTTCAGAATAAAATCTCCAATGTAAGCCCTTCAAAAAGTGTCTGAGGTTGTTAATTAGTATTTTGAGGGAAGGCCTCAAAAATTAGGAGGCGTTGTCCATCTTATTACTCACTACCTTTCAAGTTTTCTTTTTACATTATCTTCATTCAATAGCCCACTAATTGGCTCTTGTCTCTCCTTTGTATCCCCCCAGAATATCCAAGGGATTTTTATTTGTGTGTGTGTGTGTGTGTGTGTGTGTGTGTGTGTGTGTACATATGGGCACACATGCACAACAGTGTGTGAAGGCCGGAAGACAACTTCTAGAAGTCTGTGCCCTTATTCAACTCCTTTGACATGGGGTCTCTGCTTCTGTGAAAGAAACCCAGTTTAGCTGGCCTGAGAGCTTCAGATTCTCTTGGCTCTGCCAACCATATTTGCAGGCCTTTGGCATACAGATCGGTGTAACTTTGCACCCAGCTTTACATGAGCACTGAGGAATCAAATTCAGATCAGCAGGATTTTTTTAACAAGTACGTTTGACCACTGAGCCAATGCCAGAACTCCAAACCTATACTTTAAAAACAATCCTTATTTATTTTATTTATTTGAGTGAGGTCAATAGTATGGGCACACCAGGCCTCTTGCTGCTGCAAACAAACTCCAGACATATGCAACACTGTGCATCTGGAGAATCAAACCTGAGTGGTGAACTTTGCAAACAAGTGCCTCTAGCCACTGAGCAATCTTCCCAGCCCCTATTCTAGACTTTTGATTAAGTGAAGTGATGTTCAGTGATATTTATTCATTGAGTTAGGATATAAGCTGTCCTATCCAAAGTAATTGATGTTACCTCTCAACTAAAAAATTTCAATTCACACTGAAAATTGTTAAAATAATATTTTCATGTACTTCAAACATTGTATTTTAATGAACATTAATTTTCCAGTTCAACTCAATGTCAATCAAGTATGGCTAACCTTTTGACATTGCAACATGATGCTGTCATTTATAAAGTTTATCTTCAGGAACTACACAGTTGAGCTACTAAAATAATTCCAAAAATCTTATAACATTTTAAGTAATCTTGGAATAATTTTATATTGGCTATATTTATAGCTATCCCAGGCCATCTACAGTGCACAGATTGTGGATTTGACATGTCTGGAAGGTTTGTACCATTTTATGTGTATACAATGCACATAGTTTATAGTTTCACACTTCAATTTCTTTAAAGTGAAACGAAAACTTCAAAGACTCCTGTACAGAAAGCCAGATATACAATTAGAAGCAAATCATTTCTCCTTTGATTTTTTTAAAAGAATTCTTCTATGAGCCTAACTTAGTCAGAACTATTAAAGAACCCATCCTTGCCACAGTTACCTTCTCTTTGCTGGGACAAAAAAGAAAAATTCAACCAGCAACAGCTTATTGAAGGGAAGATTTTATTTGCAGCTTATGTTTTTAAGAGAAGTTTCATCAAATGGAGAAAGTGTGGCAAGTACAGACAGCTGGGTGTCACACCTCTCACACTAGCAAGGAAAAAATACAGAGTGGGTTCACTATCAGCTCCCAGATGGGCTTGACCCACAAACTTCACAGCCTGATCCTGCTACACATCTCCTCCAGCAAGGCTCCACCTCTCAAAGGGTCCACCAGCTGCGAATTAAGTATGAGACTTAATCACAAGCATTTTACTTTTATACCACCTCCATAACCAGAATCACATTTTCCAAATTCCATCTCATCTTATTAGAATTATCTATTTCATTGTTTGGTAGAATACTTGATTAATGTCAAAATTATATAACTAGTTCATTTAATATTTTTTTTCTTTTCTACTAAATTGAAAGCTACATAAAGTATCACCTTCATCAGTTTTAGGCATCATTTTAGGCATCCAAGGCAGGGAAGTCATTTTTAAATGGATGAAAGTTAACTGGCCAGTAGGACTGGAAGCAGACACAACTGACTATGTTGTCCATAGTAAGCCAATAACTGATGAGACAGGGGCAGCCTCTGAGCTATAAGCTTTCAGTTTGCATTGGGCATCACTCAGTATGCAACATAAGGGGAATGGAACTGTCACTTCATCTAGCAGATGGTTGGAGGTTCCTTAAATCACAGTGCTTCCCAATATCTATCTCATCAAAGCATCATGGAAAATTATATTGCTTAGAATGTTAGAATAAATGATCCAGTACAAGAGTCCTAGGGACTCCAGCTGTCCATGTCTCTGCTCAGCCATCCTCTGGGCTGAAGGGATCAATAACACAACAGTTAATACTCACTCCCGGCTGGGAAGCTCTGGGTCACAGCTTCTTCTGTTATGACAGCACATAGAGAGACACAGATGCATCACCTAGTGGACCACTGTCTTGCTGTTAATAGTGAAGCACTGTGATGGCCTGACCAGGTTCTCATGCCTGCTGGCAACTGGAAGCTTAATGGCTGGACCCCTTCTGTAAAGTAGAGGCAAAGTTACATCCTGCCGAAGGCTATCTACAGAAATGTGAGCTCGGTGGAGAAGTCTGCTCTGGCTTCCCTCAGTGTTCCATATTCTGCTGGCATCTTTACTCATCAATTCAGACTTACTTGGAAAACTGTGGGAAATGTAAGTGCTTTCAAATGTGATCCAAGGGAGGGAGAAACAGAGAAAGAGAAATAGACTTAAAAGACATGTTCACTTCATTTAAACCTGAAGTATCAGCATACAGGCATCATAAGAATCAGATATCAGAAGTTTTTAAAGCATTGAAAATAAGGTGGTACATGCATCCCTAGCTAATACCACAATTTAAGGAATAGACAGAGAAAGATGAATCAAGAAAGTATTCTCAAAGGGAAAGGTAAGAAACTAAAGCAGAATACTAAAGGACAAGCACATTTGTATGGTGGTGGTCCAGAGCATCCTCAGGATTCCATCACCTGGTGGTCATTGGTTACCTTTAAGAGCACAGAGAACAGGGGTGTAAGAAAGGAGCCTTCACTTTGCAAGTCTAAGGCAAACAAGGAATAGAAGATGAAACAGCCTGCACGGGAGAGACTTTCAAATGTCAAAATCCCATAGCAGTCAGCCCTGAACTCAAGACAGTGAAAAAATATATTAAATGAAGGAATAGGATTTATCTCTTCCATGAATCAGAGATAGTACAGTGCAGAGAATAAACTCCTGGGCAAAGGGAGACAGCAAAGGGAGAATGAGAATAGATCTATAAGACAACATGAATCTGAGATTAAAGTTTCAGGCAATAGAAAATACAGAAGAAGCACTTGGTGCACTTGACTACGTAGAAGTTTTCCAAATAATTCACATGGGTAATTCAGGTATATTGAGGTACATGTGGGACAAGGAAATAGGACCGAGATTGTCTGGAATAATTTGGCATGGCCTGGTTGGGAGTCCTATTAAGACAGCATTGGAATAGTTTTGCACATGATTTATATTCATAGAGTAAAAATCAGAAGCTTTTGATGGTAGAGGAGATTGTGTGTTCTGGAAGTAGTCCAACAGGGTCCAGACATTTTGCATAAGACCTCAGAAAGAGGCTATGCATCTGAGGCTTTGCACAGACTCCTGGGTAGCAGCAATGTTTCTTTCCATGGACCCTGAAATTTCTTCATAGATTCTTTGTCTGAGTCCTCTTCCTCTCCCCAAAACCATCCTTTACTACTCTCCTTTGATCTTTCTGAAATGAAAATATGGTTGCATTCATTACCCATTGCTATGTAACAAGTCATGCTAAAATGTCACAAAGAGCAGCATTTATTTATCTCACGAACAAACAGTAGATAATTTGGGCTAGGCTGCATTCAGTAGTACTTCTGCTGGCCTTAGCTGGACTGAGGTAAATATGTGTTGCCTGCTGGACTTTTATGACTTCACGCTGATGTCTAGCAACAGACTAGCAAGCATCTGCGGCTAGCTGCTTCATGATGGTCTCCACCTCAATGACTGGAAACTGGCACTTATCTTCCTCCGGATCTGAGTACTGAACTGCTGTGCTTACAAGGGCAAGGTCAGATGCTGCATCTTTATGAAGCTTTCACTTACTCTGCATAACACACATTCATCCTAATCCTCTGGGGTTCTGTGATCCATTGCCCACACGTCTGATAACAATTATTTCAGTCTTTGAGACACTCCATAAATGCATTCTAGTAAAGAAATATATGAATAAGCAGTTACCTTTCCATTACTCCCAGATTCAGGACTGACCACAGAGTGGATTTGACCACTGGGTAGATTTCACTCCCTGAATGAAGAGTAAGCTCCCCTAATGTTTTGACAATGTTGAGCAAACCAATCCTCTTGGTTGATTCCAAGGAATTTGCAAAATAAAGCACATACAAATCAGTTGAGTTATTTGATAAGCTGGGGAATAAATAAAATTGATGAAGAATCATTTTCCAGTGGACCAAAATTATACTGTAAATTATTGACATACTTCATGAAAACAAATGCAGTAACAAAATGTAATGCCCAATTCATATTTAAAATACCTAAGCTAGACCTTTAGGAAACAATAACTAACCTGTCATTTTGTAAAGGTTAAGAAAACTAGTGCAATAATGAGACTGACTTCAGGTGGCACAAAGCAGTAATAGGAAGTGTGAGCTGTTCACCAAGGAAAATGTGCACCATTGAAGACTAGTAGAGTCCAACCCCTCTACTGACCTTCCTTATGCTACTTGGCATTTATACCCTTGGGATTTAGCAAACAATAATTCCTGGATAGTTTGAGTAACTTCTTGATGGAGTTGTAAAGTAAGTTACAGCCATTAGGTTTTCATAAATGAAAAATGGTCACTGAATTTTTATTGGCTTTTCTGCATCCATCTTTCAGTGTTTGTTTTTACTATGAAAAGAGTTGCTGTCAGGCATGTTATCTTCTTCCTGCAAGTAAGAGTATTTGATTATATACTATAAAGCATATGCATAAACACAGTGCTGTCCTGTTACACCAACTCACTGGGTTCATACTTCACTTATAAGTAAAACCAACACTGGTCAGTTTTTTAATTATAGAATATTGTTCTTGAACAGCTGTGCACTTGAATCTAAGTGAGGTGCAGCATTGTCTTGGGCATCTGGAGAATTAAGGGACAAGATAAGGAGACTATTTACAGAGTGACTAGGGGGGGGTATCTGTAAAACAAGTCATTAAAAAAAGAAGAAATCAGATATGATAATATGAAAACAGAAAAGCCTTGGTCATTGAAGGAATTGGGAAATTGTGAACATGTTGAGTTCTATTGATTTGGATCTATCTCATGATTAGGGGCAGTATCTGATTCATAATTTTCACATATAAAATATTTTAAACTTTTTTGAACTCTAGTGAGTGAATCACAATACCTCCCCTCACCCATTATAAATCATGGTTTTTGTACCATCAAGACACCGATCTTCAATGAGGGTGCCTACCAAAGCTTATAGCTAGGTGCTCTTTGGAATCACTGGGATGGCTGTGTGGTCTCTTTCCAAATGGTTTCTTCAAAAATGACCACTGGGTTCCCAAAAGCAGCAATCTAAGACAAAAAGGCAGAAATGTCAGGTGTCTTATGGTCCAGCCTCACATGAATCCATCTCTACTTCTACTGCAGTTTGTTAATAAAAGTAAATCATGAGTTTGTTTTCATATTTTACCTGATCACAGTAAAACTATTATATGTGATTTCTTCCTCTTTTTTTAAGGAATTGTTTTTCAGATACCTCCTTAGTTACTCTATAAATATACAGTCTCTTTATTTTTGTCCCTCAATTCTCCAGATACCCAAGGCAGTGCTGCTCCTCATTTAGATTCACTCACAATCAAAGAAAATAGAAATAGAATCACCATCCAATGGAAAGTGTGACAAAGACTTCATCTCTGTCCACCACAATATGAGATATCCCATGAGACTGTTGAGAATACCAGCAAAGTATTCCATATGAGACATTAGGAAGGGGAAGCAAACATTAGTGGAACTGGATTGCTATTGTAACTGTAAACTGTCACCAGTAAGTCTGGGCAAAATTCAAATGACAAACTTACTTTTAGAATACCTTCCTAGTCTCTTGCTTAAACTCCACTATTTATGTAAATTATACCTAGCGTGGCCAGTGTCCAAATACATATATCTCAGAGAAAATTATCCCAGCCCAGGATCTCCCAGCAAAGAACCTTATCTATTGTGTCCTTGATGGCTTTACTTGTCTATATATGAGCTCTATGTACACTTTCCAAGCTATGTCTTTAAGAAGGGGATTCATTGCTATTTTCCTGACTATTTGGAAAGACTACATTGACATATTGAATGCATTCCATTTGAAGACTATGCTTTTCCCATATTTAATTTTGAGCTCATCTTAATTAATCTGTTTCATTACCTGTTATTCCTTTTCTATCAGTGACAAATTAGCTTTTGCTGACTTAAGCACAACAATAATTTTAACAAATAAAAATATTTTAAGAAATAAATATAAAGGGCTGCAGAGATGGCTTAGCAGTTAAGGCACTTATCTGCAAAGCCTAACAACATGAATACAATTCCCCATTATCAATGTAAAGCCAGTTAGTTGCACAAACTGGTACATATGTCTTAAGTTCTTTTGTAGCAGCTGGAGGCCCTGGCACACCCATTCTCTTTGTCTGTCTTTCTTCACTCTATCTCCCTCTGCTTGCAAATGAATAAAAAATATTTTTGAATAACAATAATTTTAATAAGTTATTTAAGTAATGCACCACATTCCTAAACATCTACAAAGATACACTGAGGTTCTGGAATGTAAGGCAGAAACGAGTATATGTTAAAAAAAGATGGGTGCTAAAGAAACAAAATAGCAGGCAGGACCATAGTTGAAATCTTGCCATAAATGAACTCTCTAAATGATGATGCCACACACACCAATGTGTAATGATATAGCAAAGAGGAAAATCAGAGAAAACTGTTTTTAAAAGAAGTGGACAGTATTTCTCTCTGAGAGGAGCTTTATAGACAGTATCTCATTGGACCTTCACAATAACTCCATGGAAATAACTTGTGCTTAAGAAAAAAAAAAAATCTAAGGCTCAAAGGTACTATGACAGATTAAGAGGTAGAATGTAATCCACTGTATAGTTTATGGCTGGACTTTGTATCCTTTGAGGAAATAAATATGACACAAACAGAAATTCTGGAACTTCTAAGGCTATCACATGAGCCTGGCAACTTCTTCCTGAGTCATCTGAGATGTTCACTCAGGAAATCCAGCCTCCATGGCAGGTCCCCAAGATGACCATGCTGGTGTTGGTCCTGACAGATTGTCAAGCACTGTCATGGTGAGCTCAGCATTCCAGCCACCTCCAGCATGGAGCCAGGTGTGAGAGAAATCATCATGCTTAGCTCACAGCAGCCCGTCCACCGCCTGGCTACCCCAGTGTGACAGTCTGGGACACATCGAGCTCAGGACTCCCCAACTATATCCACATGAATGAAATACAGCAAAAGCCACTGGGTTTAGGGACAATTTTCACAGTATGTAACCAGGAAAGGCATGCAATTCCTTGATTGGTTCTCTTAACTAACTTAAATTCCAATTCATTGTCAAACTCATGATTTTAATGTCAAAGCAGTCTATCATCTCTGTATGTAATAATTTTCCAGTGAAAAAATAGAGTATATACATACTGTACATCTGTTTATTTTTAAATATTTTATTTTTATTTTTTTTACAGAGAAAGAGAGAAGAGAATGGGCGCAGGGCCTCCAACCACTGCAAACTCCCGATGTGTGCCCCCCCCCCCTTGTGCATCTGGCTAATGTGGGTCCTGGGCACTCAAACCTGGGTCCTTTGGCTTTGCAGGCAAATGCCTTAACTGCTAAGCCATCCCTCCAGCCCCATCTATTTATTTTTAAATAGACAAAGTGTCAAATATTCTTTTACTTTTAAATCTGATTTTTAAACAAGTATGTATATTTCAAAGTACTTCATACTTCTCACGATGTTTTCATTCTTGCAACCATCCATTAGATTAAATCTTATTTCTGTTTTATAAGAGGGGCCTACAAATAAGTAAAACTGTGATTTAAATGAAGGTTATGTGAGTCTAATATGGACACTCTTACCAACAAATTAAAATACTTGTCATCTATCCCATAGTTAGTCTTTTCTAATGAAATTTTAAGACAAAAGATTCAATATTCTCTTTGGATTCCAGTTGAGAGCTTAGTGTTATTGCTATCTTGGTGCCAGAACAAAACTTCAGGATGAAAAAGCAGAAATTTATGCCAAAGAAGTTAATGTTGTTACTTTCAGTTCCAATTCTTACTTTAAATTTTATAGCATCCCATTTTTCTAAAGTCCCTGCTACTCAACAGAGAAATACAAAAAGCATTTCTATCAGCAAAACTTTCATTATTCTCTTCAAATGTTCATTTATATGACAGATCCTACCAGCCTGTACAATATGAAATCAATAAATGACTCCGATAACTATAAAGATCCTTTCTTTAGAGCGTCAGATATTCTACCCTGAACTCCTGTTGGTGATTCTTTTAAGTTCCCAGTTATGCTTTAAATCTGCAGCACCCTCCACGTGCTCCTATTTTGAATGCTTGTACCCCTACAGGTGGTCCCATTTGTGGATGGCGTGAGGCCTGTAGAGAGCAGAGCCCAGCTTTCAGAAGTGCAGGAGCCTTTGGTAGTTACAGCTTACCATCCTGTCCTGCCCTGATCTGAGCAGCCATTGCCACAGGGTCCTACTGTCATGAACTCTACCATGATGGACTCAGACCTCTCAGTCTATGAACCACAATCAATCTTTCCTCCCTAACCTTGTTTCTGTCAGGTAATGGGGTTAGGTTACCGTTAAAACAAATATTAGGGTTAAGGGATGAAGACAGCTAAATCCAAGAGATTGGCAGCTGAGTATGAGATAGCCAAAGTAACAGACAAGAAGGAAAGGTGGGGCTTTTGTAAAAACAATAAATCCATCTCCCATGAAGCCCCTCCCCAAGGAGCACGTGCAAGCACCATTGCCCTGCCCTAGTAAGCTTCTCAACTTGATGAGTAGTTACACATTTTTACGTGTTCTCGCCTCTAGTGCATCCAGTTGTAGCAGAGTTGTGAGTAGAAATAGCTTCTAAGCAAGGCTCCACCTAGGAGAATACCACATATTGAAGACAAAGAGAGGAGAAATAATACACAATATTAATAATAATACACAATACATAATACACAATACAGACGTCCAGAGACTAGGGGTAGCCCTTTATCATTGTCTCCTGGCTCTAGCTGCTCTCCACGCTGGAGGGTGTACTACTTTTAGCTTTTGCCTTGTCAACTGCTGTAATAGTTTGTTTATAAATGGTCCCATAGCCTTGGGCATGTTTGGTAAACTTCCTAGGTAGTCTTCAGCAGTCCAGGCGGAGCCCTGCTGGAGGCAGATCTTGAGTCTGGCCTGGCCCTAGGTGTGTTCAAATTCAGCTCATGTTTGCCAGTGCTGCTTGTTATCTCTCTGCTCTGGTTGTATGATGAAGTGAGGCAGCTACTTCCACTATGGTGAAGCTTCCCCTGCAATCTGTAAACCTGAAATGAATGTTTTCCTCCCATAAGCCACCTCTGGCAGGATGTTTGTTCCAACAATGGGAAGGTAACTGCAATACCTACTAAAAAAAAAAAAAAGAGGCTTTGATTATTTGCTCGCTCTGTGTGAATTCCTGTGCTCTGGTTTGAATTCTCCTCCCGGCGCACACAAACCAAAACTGTCCCAGGGTAGAGGTCAGAGGGAACGTGGGAGTAGTCAGACCTCCAGATCTACAACATGCACAGCAACGTGAAAGCATCTAATAGGTACCCTTTCAAAGGTGTCATGAATTGCCTTATGACTGTTTCAAGCATATATGAGAGAACAAATTCTAAATAAACTGTAAAACATCCAGTCTTCATTTGTAGTCTTCCATCACCTATGACACAAATAACAAATATATCGTTTCCATGTACAAGTAAAACTGCCCCAAACTTTCCAGCATTCAGTGTGCAGTGCACTGCAGTGCCTTATCATGAATAGCAGATTTAGAACATATTTAAGTAAAAGGACACAAAGAAAATTCCTAAAATGGTAGAAGTGTTGGACCTTTCCTAGGCAATTGACAATGATGATCTAATCACCCAGAAGTTGTAAGGAATAATTCAGTGACTTTGAAGTGAAGTCCTAACTTAAGGGTACAGTATAACGCTATGGCAGATGCAAGTTACAAAGAAACCATTTCATAAGGTACTGAGCTCTTATATCCCTCTATCCTGGCAAGATCTACTGCCTTATGCGACATTCATTACTATTAATTCTTGGACCTTAGTAATCATCAGTTACTCATCTCTAATTGGAAATTTTTTCTTTAAATTCTTTCCTTTTTTATCCTTATTAAATTTTGGACCACTTCATGTGTTTCAATTAAGTATATACTTTTCAAAGACAATTTGGACCATGACCAAGAAAATATAGATTTCACTGTGGAAACTAAATATGGATTTCTCTCATTTTTCAGAGTGCCACATAGTAATTTCAGTAATGCTCTTTATTTCTGGATAAGAAACTTTCTTATATACTTGTAAGTACAAACATCAGCAAAAAATGTGGTTAAGTGGAAATATGCTATGTCATTGAAAATGCATCTACTGGCTTCATTTCTTTCTTGTGTTTAGTGTTGTCATTTTTAATTATATTATGAGGCTATTTTTCAAGTGAAAGTTAGACTTTTTACTGTCAAAAATGTTCAAGTGTCTACCATCTAGCTATTAAAAGTAATTCACTATACATTTAGTCCTGAAGATTTTCTTTAAAAATATCTAAAAGGAATAACAAAATGAAAAATATATGAAGAATTAAAAATAAAAACTAGGGCTGGAGAAATGGCTTAGCAGTTAAGGTGTTTGCCTGCAAAGCCAAAGGACCTTGGTTCGATTCCCCAGGACCCACATAAGCCAGATGTACAAGGGGTTACATGCATCTGGAGTTCGTTTGCAGTGGCTGGAGGCTTTGGCACGCCCATTCTCTCCACCCCAGACCATCAGGCTTTGCAAACAAGGGCCTTTAACTGGTGAACCATCTCCCCAGCCCAATTCTCCCTTCTTGTTTTGACATTTTATCTATATCTTTATCTTATTCTATAATGCATATGGTTTAATAAAAACAGCATAAGGCAAGTTACAAGTACAATGTACTTATGTATTCATGTAAAAGACAGAATACACTATGGAATTCTGTAGGTTTTTCATATTCCAGTTGCTATGACAAACAAAATGGATTCAAAAGTTTATAGTATAAATCAGCACATGACTAACATGACTTCAGGCAATGCAGAATTCAAGAAGAAAACTGCTCCTCGCTTACTTTCAAAATCAGGAGCAGAAGACAAACGGAACTTTTAACAGAAATTTTTAAGTTTATAGGTAGCACAATATTACATATCTGAATTAAATAGCAGCATCTACATATTTTAATTGATTGAATAAATGGAAGAGAAAACCTGGGAAGTGAGAGGTTAGCTAGGAAGAATGAATTGTTAACAGTGTTGACGTGAGAGGAACGAAAAAGGCAAAAGGGATGCATCAGAGCGTGGCATGCGGAGGGGATGGGGCGGCAGGACGGCTCAGTCCTCAGGGCCATCGGAGAGGCTGAGCTGCTCAGGCTACAGTTCCTGTGAGCCACAGAGACAGAGAGGCCATTTTACAGAGGCCCACGTGCTCCATGGAAAATTTTCTGAGAGTATCAGCTAAGAAATATAATGGAAAAAAAAAACTTATTTGGACTATAGTGTTATTTAACCAAAATTTAATACTAACTATGCAAAGCTAAAGCCATACTAAGTGTGACAGTATCCATACCTAAGAATGCATTACCAGTGTCTCTAGCTGTGAAAGAAATGTTTGCGGATTGTTGCTATGGTTTATTTTAACTATTACACAGTATGAGTCCAACAGGTAATATGATTGAACCAAATGAGACAAGATTGAGGTTCTGGGATCATTAAAAAAGTTATAACTAGGGCTGCAGGGATGGCTTAGCAGTTAAGGTGTTTGCCTGCAGAGCCAAAGGACACAGGTTCGATTACCCAGGAATCACATTAGCCAGATGAACAAGGGGGCTCATGTGTCCGGAGTTCATTTGCAGTGGCTGGAGGCCCTGGTGTTCCCATCCTCTCACTCTCTCTCCCTCTTTCTCTGTCAAATAAATAAATAAAGATAATTTTTTAAAAAAATTTTTATAGCTAGCTCAAGCAGAAATAATGAAACCCCGTGTGGAGCAAGAACCTACAGGTGCGAACAGGAATGCAAAGACTTCATCATTGGACATGGTGATCACATCACATCTGGCATATGACTACATTTGAGGACGATGTAAAGTTTCTGGAAAACCCATAAGATATTGTGGTGTCATTGATGGACTGTCAGAAAGAGGTTTAAAAAAGTGACATTTGGGGTAGTGAATCAAACTGAAGCTAATAAATATTAACTCAAAAATTCCTACTCTTTGAAAAGAGATTTTGAGGAAGGTGGAGAGGATAATAGAACATGTGAAATGAAAGCAGAAATGTGAGAATAAGGTTGGAAGGGTACAAGTAGCGGGGAGGAGGTTGGGGAAAACGGGAGAGAGATCAACAAAAATAAATTATACATGCAAATGCCATAATGAAGCCTATTACTTTGTACTCCAATTAAAAATAAACACAATAAAATTAATTGTTTTAATTAATAAATTTCTACTTTGTTCTAAGCTCCGCTTATACACCAATGAAAGCAAACATTCCTTCCTTTATGGAAATTATATTCTGGTAGAGGGATGGACAAGGCATAAACAGCAAGAATGAGTGAGTGAATATTGCAGAATCATTTTTGTAAGATTTGTATTAACTAGAAAAAAAATTAGAAAAATAAGAAACGTGATGTCCTTAGGATGTTATATAATGTTATCGGAAAGAAATGGCACAATTTGTGTGTGTGTCTGTGTGTGTGTGTGTGTGTGTATAAGATGATTCCATTAGTATTTTGAAATTAATATGCTGACCAGGAAATGTGAACCATGTATGAGAAGTAGAACACCTCTAGAGTGTATAGTCAGATGCTCAAGGTGAAGGTTAAGGTAGGTGAATGAGGCAATGAGCATCCAAAGCCCCTTCTTGGCCTGTCACAAGGAGCAGACTAGTACAAACAAATTGGAGCTCCAAAGAGCACTAAGCTAATCTTGAGGTACAGAAACACAGGGAATTAAATTATTGCTGAAAATGAAAGATGAAATACCCCAATGTAGTAATCAATATTTAAATTACCTAAAACAATATTACCCTCTGGTCTCTTGATTCATTATAGGTACCACTTGGATTAAGGCAGAAATAGTTAGTCACTCAAGATTTAAGATGTCATTTGAACAAAACTCTTACAAGAAATGCAGCTTTTCTTGGGAGGGAAAATTTCAGTGGGATTCAAAGAAAACAGATTTAAAATAAGAATTAGTAGACCAGGATGCAATCCTAAACTGCTATTTAGCTTTAATTCTTTTCTTTTCTTTTTTTTTTTTTATTTATTTACTTGAGAGTAACAGACAGAGAGAGAAAGAGGCAGAGAGAAAGAGATAGAATGGGCGCACTAGGGCCCCCAGCCACTGCAAACGAACTCCAGACGCTTGCACCCCCTTGTGCATCTGGCTAACATGGGTCCTGGGGAATTGAGCCTCGAACCGGGGTCCTTAGGCTTCACAGGCAAGCGCTTAACCGCTAAGCCATCTCTCCAGCCCCCATCTTTTCATTTAACACATATTAACTCACAAATTTCTTCTCTGTTCTAAGCACTATTTTAGAAGCATGGAATATATCAATGAAAACAAATATTTCTCCTTTTATGGGGTTTGTCCTCTAGCTGGGAAATAAAAAAAGAAAAGTGAATGTAAGTAACATTTAAAACATAGTGAGTGCTGGATAAAAGATTAAAATTGGAGTTCAATAAAAGTATTTGTTAGCCGGGCGTGGTGGCGCACGCCTTTAATCCCAGCACTCAGGAGGCAGAGGTAGGAGGATCGCCATGAGTTCGAGGCCACCCTGAGACTACATAGTGAATTCCAGGTCAGCCTGGGCGAGAGTGGAACTCTACCTTGAAAAACCAAAAAAAAAAAAAAAAAAAAAGTATTTGTAGTTTCTGGAATCAAGGAAAACAAGCCAATGTTGAATGAGATGGTAAAGACAGGCCTTACTGCAAAGGTGCTATTTGAGCAGAAACTTCAGTTAAATGCTAGCATAACTGGTAAACTGGAGTAGGAGATTCAAGCTTCATGTTACCCACAGGACCTAACTTTGGTGCACTGATACAATCCAATTCTGATCCATAACTGTTCAGTGGATTTAAATGGAGAAATATTTCATTTTGTCTCTGTGGCTTAGTTTATTTTTTTAATTTATTTTTTGTCTGAAAAGCAAGAGTTGAACAAAATCCAGTTAATTGAGTAAAATAGCAAGGGTTAAAGGATAGAGGCATAAGCAAGGGTATCATAAATTTCCTGATGCCAGAATAATTTCTGCCTGTTTATGAATAAAATAATAGGCCAGTTCTGCAGACATAGGACTAGTGTGTAAAATGAGATTATCAATGGAATAGTAATATGGGTTTATGGTGTTACAGTATTAATTGATTATGGAATCAAAACTTAAATTTCTGCTTGCTTTTATAGTTATGAGATATATATGGATAACATAATGTGTTCTTGGTTTTATATTTGCAAATCTAAGCAACCTAACAAAAGTGATTAAAATTTTAAAAATTGAATTTTTATCACAATAGTGTAGGATTGTTATTAAAAACAGATACATAAATAAATGCAACAAAAAGCCTAGTAGTAAATCACACATCTAAAGTTAATTAATCTTTGACAAAGAGGGTACAAAGAGACAGTGAAGCAAAGATTGTCTCTTCATGCAGTATGTTGGAGAAAATAAGATATCCACATGCAGGAAAATGACCCTAACACCAGTAACAGAAACCAACTCAAAATGGATTAAAGACTTAAATGCTCAGGTCTTAAACCATAAACTGACCAGAAGAAATGAGATAAGAAATATTTCAGGCATTAGAATGGACAAGGATTTATTTTTTGGTAAGACCCAAAAAGAACATAGAACCAAAATTAAAACATACAATGAAGATTACATGAGACTAAATTTTCTGCTCAGCAAAAGAAGCAATCAAAAGAGTAAATGGGGGGGGGGTGGTTCTGGAGAGATACCTTAGTGGTTAAGGCAATTGCCTATGAAGGCTAAGGACCCAGATTAAATTTCCCCATACTCACATAAGCCAGATGCAAAAAGTGGTGTATACATCTAGAGTTCATTTTCAGTAGCTAGAGGCCCTCTCACACCCATTTTCTCTCTATCTACCTCTCTCTCTCTCTCTACCAAATAAATAAGTAATTTAAAAAATAACAATAAATAGGTGATCTATACAATGGAAGAAAATATTCACAAACTATGTATCTGATAAGGTGTAAATATTCAGAACTTATATGGAACTCAAAGTATTCATTAACAAAAAAATCAAATAATAATAAGCTATAGACATTTCTTAAAAGGAGATACATGAAACACATGATCATATCACTACTCATTAGGAGAATGCAAATCAAAACCACATTGAGATATTGCCTCACTCCACTTAGAACTGATATTTATGAAATACAAAGGCACACATATTATTTATTGGTGTAAGTATAAATTAGTATGATCATTATGATAAACAAGTTTAAGTTTCCTCAAAAACTTTACAGTAGAGCTGCTATACATGGGATCCAGAAATTTCATCACTGGCTGTATATATCCAAAAGAACTAAAAACACTATGTTGAAGAGTTTTCTGTGTTTCCATGTTTACTTACTGTAGCAGTATTCACAACAGCCAAGAAATGGAAATATCCACATTTCTACGAGCTGACAAGTCCATAAAGAAATTGTGGCACATATGCACAATGGGATGGCATTTAGCCTAAAAAAACAATTTTAAATCTTGTCATTTGCAAAAATAGAACTTGATGTCATTATGTGAAGTGAAATAAGCCAGACACAGCAAGACAAAGTGCCATATGATCCCACTCTTAGAAGTTAAGACATAACTGGGGTTAACAGCAGCTGAGGAGCTAGTGGGAAAGGAGAGGAGGGGAAAGGGATGGTAACCAGGTGCTAAGTTACAGTTAGAGGAGAGAAATGAGTTCTGTTGTTATGCACAGTAGGAGGTTATTGGATAATGATAATATTGTGTGCATTTCAAAAAACTTGAGAAAAGGTTTTGGTGTGTTTTACTCTAAAGAAATGAAAAACATCTCTGGAGATAACTATAGTTACCATAGTGTAAACATTGCATAATGTTGAACATCATATTACTCCATAAGTAATTAGGTTGGGTCTATCTATATTACAAAGCCATAGTGACAAAAATAGCATGGTACTGGAATAAAAAGAGAAACACAGACCAATGGAACACAATTGAAGACCCAGGCCTTAGGGCAAGCAACTACAGCTTCTTGGTCTTTGACAAATGTGCCAATAACACAGACTGGAGAAAAGACAGCATCTTCAACAAATGGGATGACCATATGGAGAAAAATTAGACCTACTCATTTTGCCATATACGAAAATCAATCCAAATGGATTAAAGACCTCAATATAAGACCTGAAATTCTTCAGCTACTGGAAGAAAAAATAGGAGGGACTCTCCGTGATATAGGACTGAGAAAAGACTTCTTGAACAATACCTCAGTAGCCAAGGAAATTAAACAAGCAATCAACCAATGGGATCTCATGAAGCTAAAAAGCTTTTGCACAGATAAACATGCCATAAGCAGAGCCAATAGATTACCCACTGGATGGAAGAAAATCTTTGCCAGCTATATCACTGAGCTATATCACCCAATATCTAGACTCTACAAAGAACTCAAAAAAATAAATAAATAAACAGTAAAAAAATCAAACAACGCACTAAAAAGTGGGGCAGAGAACTGAATAGGGAACTGTCAGAAGAAGAATTACAAATGGCTAACACACACTTAAGAAAATGTTCAACATCCCTAACCATTAAGGAAATGCAAAATAAAACAACTATGAGATTCCACCTTACCCCAGTAAGGAGAGCAAACATTAAAAAGTCAAATGAAAACAAATGTTAGCAAGGCTGTGAAGAAATAGGAACACTCATTCACTGCTTGTGGAAATGTAACGTGGTACAAGAACTGTGAAAACCAATATGGAGACTCATGAAAAGGATTAATATAGAGTTACCAAGAGACCCTGCTATTCCCTTACTGGACATTTATTCTAAAAGCTCCATATCTCAGTGCAGAAATATTTTCTCAACCAAGCTTATAGCTGCTCAATTCATAATAGCTAAAACCTGGAATCAACACAGGCGCCCATTATTTGATGAATGGATAACCAATATGTGGCATATCTACATGATGGAATTCCACTCAGCAGTAAGAAAAAAATGACATTTTGAAATTTGTATAAAAATGGTTGAATTTGGATCATATCATTCTAAGTGAACTTACACAATCACAGAAATACAACTGTCACATGATCTCCCTCATCTGCAGTTCCTAACCTGGATCAGCCCAGATTGCTGACATATCTGAGTAGTATTTTGAGGCTTACACAATAGGGAGGGTAGAGCTTGGGGTATGGGAAAGGGTGGAGGGAACCAAACTGAACCCAAATTTAACTGGTACTGTAGAATCCTATATCCTGGAAGTCAGACTAAAAGGTGGAACCCTCAAGAGACCTGGAGAGAGTGAGATGAAACCTAACCTCAAATTTATCCTGTTTCTCCTTCTTCTCTATCTTTTTCTTTTTCTTTTCCCTTGGTCTGGCCTGTAATCCCTTGTAACAGGATGTGGTCTACATCTACAATGAGCTGTTGATCAGAGAGACATACTAGATCTCCCAAAACAAACAAGGCAGACTTCTGTCAGAGCACTTGATCACTCACCAGAGGTTAATGGTAAGACCCTACTGCTGAAGACACCAAACACTGTTGATGTTGACATGGGCCATGGAGAGACATGGTTGAAATCTGGAAGAGAGCCAGCTCCAAGACAATTAGTCCATATAGTGCTGGAAGGTGCTACATGAACTACCAGGGGAAAGTGGCCAACATCTGCCTAAACAACTCAAAGTCTAAGCGACTCAGAAGCAAACAACCTGACGTGATGCTCACACAAGTGCAATACTGGCACACAGTAACCAACTGCTCTTGGATTGGCTAACAGATTTGCTCATTGTAAAGGAAACCATAAGAAATGGAAAACAAGTCAGAATGATATCCAGGTAATGATTCTGCTTTCCATTGTCAAGCTCCCACTAACCTTACACTATAAGAGACTATAATTCTATATTCTATGTTCTAATTCTATAATTCTATATTCAAAAGGACCATAAGACTATAATTCTCTCTAAATTAATAATGGTTATCCCATTTAGCTGGTGCTGACTTTATTCTCTGTTGAAGAATCTGCTTCTCTTTCTCAGAGGGGAGCTGGACCTGAGGAGATAAATGACCCAGTGCTCTCCACCCTGGCTACAGCTGAAACCACAGAGGGATTGGGGAAATGAGCAAGAGTGTTGCTTTCTTAGTGAATTTGACATCAGCACAAGGGTGATGGAAATAGATACTGAGGACATTCAATATCTACCAAATCAGAGATCCAGAGGCTCCTATGTGCCCATCACTGAAGTAGACTTAAAATGCTCCTAGCATGGCTCAGGGGATTCTGCAGAAGAGGGGGCAGGAAGCTTTTGATTATGCACCCAAAGGAAATATTTACAGAAATGCACTAAAAAACATGGAAATAGATATAATGTTCCTGTGTGTTCTTTTTATCAAATGTAACAATTTTTTTAAAGCTGTGGTTGCTTGCCCTAAGGTCTGGGTCTTCAATTCTGTTCCATTGGTCCATGTTTCTGTTTTTATTCCAGTACCATGCTGTTTTGTCACTATGGCTTTGTAACGTAGCTTTAGATCGGGTACGGTAATACCACCAGAGGTCTTTTTTACTTTTCTTTTCTTTTCTTTCTTTCTTTTTTTTTTTTTTGCTGAGGATATGTTTGGATATCTAAGGCCTTCTGTCATTCCATATGAATTTTGAGATCATTTATTTCAATCTCAGTGAAGATTGATGCTGGTATTTTATTGATATTGCATTAAATCTGTACATTGCTTTTAGTAGAATTGCCATTTTCACAATATTAATTCTACCTATCCAGGAGCATGGGAGGTCTTTCCATCTTCTCAAGTCCTCTTCTATTTCTTTCTTGAGTGTTTTTATGTTTTCATTATATATGTCTTTCACATCCTTGGTTAGTGTTATTACAAGGTATTTAAATTTTTTGTTGCTATTGAAATTGGGACAACCTCATTGATTTCTTTCTTTGCATATTTGTCCTTTGCATATAGAAAAGCTGCTGACTTTTTGTGCATTGATTTTGATTTTTGCCACTTTGCTGAAGGAATTTAGCACCTTCAGAAGTTTTGAGATAGAGACTTTCAGGTCACTTATATATATAGGATTATGTCATCTGAACATAAAGCAAACTTGACTTCTTCCTTTCCAATTTGAATCCCTTCCTCCTGTCTTATTTCTTTGGCTACTACTTATAGCACTATATTGAAGAACAGTGGTGAGAGTGGGCACCCCTGTCTTTTTCCTTATCTCTGTGGGAACAACTTGAGTTTTTCCCCATTAAATACTATCTGGGCTTAAGGAGCTTCACATATAGCCTTTATTGTGCTGAGATATAAACTCCCCATGCCTATTCTTTCCAGTGTTTTGATCATGAAGTGGTGTTGTATTTTGTCAAAGGCCTTCTCTGCATCAATTGACATTATCATGTCATTGTTATGATTCAGTTTATTTACATTGACCATTTTCAGTATGTTAAACCATCCCTGCATCCCTGGGATGAAGCCTACTTGATCAAGGTGGATAATGCTTTTGATGTGTTGTTGAAATCAGTTTGCAAGGATTTTGTTTAGGATCTTTGCATCAAAGTTCATTAGGAATATAGGCCTATGATTTTCCTTCCTTATTGCATTTCTGTCTGGTTTTGGTATTAGTGTGATGCGAGCTTCATATAAGGAGTTGGGAAGGATTCTCTGGTCTCTGATTAGGTGAAACATTTTGAGAAAATTTGATTTCAGTTATTCTGTGAAGGTTTGATAGAATTCTGCTAACAAGCCATCTGGCCCTGGACTTTTCCTCTGGGAGAAGTTTTTGATTACCTTTTCAATCTCCATGTATATGATAGTTCTGTTTAGGAGATTAATCAGCTATGAGTTTCATTTTGGTAGGTGGTATGTGTCTAAGAATTCATCCATTTCTTTCATGTTATTTAATTTTGTGGAGTAGCAGTTTTGGAAGTATGCCCTGATGGATCCTTCCAATTTTGCTGATGTCTATTGTGATCTCCCCTTTTTCACTTCTGATTTTGTTATTTTGAAACTTGTTTGTTTTTTGTATTTTTTTTTTTTTTGCTTGATAAGTTTGGCCAGGGGTTCATCAATCTTATATTTTCAAAGAACCAGATCTTCAAGTCACCAATTTTTTAATTGTTTTGTTAGTTTCCATTTCATTAATTTCTGGTCTTATCTTGATTATTTCTTTCCATTTGGAGCACTTTGGGCTGGATTCTTCTTGTTTTTCCAGTGCCTATAGGTGGACAGTCAGGTTATTGACTTAGGATCTCTCTGACTTTGTAATGAAAGCATTTAGGGCTATGAATGTTCCCCTTATGGCTGCTTTCATTGTGTCCCATAAGGTTTGGTAGGTGGTGTTTTCACTATCAAACAATTCTAGGAATTTTGCAACTTATTTTTGATTTCTTCCATGACCCATTCATTGTTTAAAAGTCTGTTGTCTAGTCTTCAGGAGCTGGTGGAGTTTTTGATGTGTCTCTTGTCATTAATTTCTAGCTTTAATGCATTGTGAACTGTTATGATACAGGAAGTTACTTCAATTTTCCTGACTTTATGAAAGCACACTTTATGGCCTAATATATGGTCAATTTTAGAGAAGGTTCTGTGGGCTGCTGAGAAGATGTGTATTCTATTGGGGTGGAAAGTTCTATAGATATCCATTAGGTCTAGTTGATCTATGATGTTGTTGAGCTCTATTATTTCCCTGTTGATTTTCTGCTTGGATGATCTAACTATTGATAGTGGAGTATTGAAGTCTCTGACTATGATGGTGTTGGTGCTTATTTATGTTTCATTGTTGAGTAGATTTCCTTTTATAAATTGTGGTGCCCCTGTGTTTGGCACATATATACTTATGATTATGATGTGCTCATGTTGGATCATTCCCTTGATGAGTAAAAAGTGGCCTCCTTTGTCCTTTTTGATTACTTTTCTTTTGAAGTCTATTTTATCAGATATTACTATAGCAACACCCACTTGTTTTTTATTTCCATTTGCTTGGAATATCATTTTCAACCTTTCACACTGAGGATGTGTCCATCTTTAGTGGTGAAGTGGGTTTCTTGAAGACAGCAGATAGAACGGTCTAGTTTTTTGATCCATCCTGATAACCAGTGTCTTTTGATGGGTGAGCTAAGACTATTAATATTTAAGGTTATTACTATGAGGTTTGAATTAATCCCTGCTGTGATGAGGTGTTTTATGGGGTTTGGTGCTTTCTTCTGTGTTGTACTATTTTGAGCCTGGTCATTTTTGGTCATTGTGATCTTCTTGTTGTGGGATCTTGAGATTGATTGGTTGTTTGACTGTTCTATGTGAAGTATTCTCTCAACTATTATTTGTAGGTTTGGTTTTATTTTCATATAATCATAGAGTTGCCTTTTTCATGGAAAATTTTTCTTTCACCATCTATTATGAGGGATACTTTTGCTGGATGAAGTAGCTTGGGTTGGAAGCCATAGTTTTTCAGACTTTGAAGTGGGCCCTTCTGGCTTTCGGGGTTTCCATTGAGAAATCTGATGTAATTCTGATGGGATTGCATTTTTATGTTGGAATTGCTTCTCTCTTGCTGCTTTTAACACTCTCTCTTTGTTTTCATTGTTAGGGGTTTTAACTATGATGTGTCATGGAGAGTTTCTTCTTTGGTCCTGTCAGGTGTTCTGTGGGCTTCTTGTATCTGGATGAGCCTCTCTTTTGTGAGGTTAAAAACATGAAAAGCTTCATGAATTTGCATGTCATCCTTGATCAAGGGCCATGCTAATCTTCTCTGTATTATCCCAATTTTAGTATATATGGTGCCAAACAATCACTGATATCACAACATTAAAAGGCATAATATGATAGAGACATTTAAGAATATTTTGGGGAAGGTATACAAAGCTTATGTTGAAGTGACAGGTAAATTTAAAGGAAATAACGTCCTAGTAGCTTTCCCCACTAAGATATATGATCAGTTTGCTATTCCCCAGACTTGGAAGAACATTTGTCAGATATTACTGAAAATTTCATAAGTGATTTTAGGATGAACAACTTAATGCACAAGGAACTTCCCCTAGGACTTATGGGAACAAGATTCATGATCAAGTCTTTCCCTCTCATGAAGCATGCAATTAAATTTAGTTTTAATTCACTCATAGTAAAAATAACAAACAGCAAAAATAGTAGTCACAAAGAATATTACAGGTGATAGAAATTCAAAGGCAAATAAGGTCATGATGAATCAAGTGATTCAAAGAAGATTCATAAGGAAAGGCAGTTTTGGTGAATACCAAGGAAACAATGGCCATGGATACTCATTTGTTTTCTTGTAACAAAATACCATACATATGCAGTATTCTATTGTAAACAATAGAGAACTGTTTCCCATGGTTCTAGTGCCTAAGAGTCTCAACACCTAAATTCCAGAAGATTCAGTGCTTGGTAAAGTTCTGCTACCTAGGTAGTTGTCTTTTCTGTGTCCTCCCATGACAAAGGGGCAAAGTTCTCTAACCTATTCTTCATGAAGACTATGCCTTATGACTCAATCACTTATCAAAGGCCTAACATAATATTATCACCTTGTTGGCTAAAATTTTGACTTGAATGTTTTGTTGGGATACATTTAGACCAGAGCTTTCTGCATCCCCAAACCTGTGTCATTTGTATAAGCAAAATATATTCATTCTAACCTGGATAGATGGCTCAGTAGTTAATGCACCTACCCTGCAAAGCCTGATGACCCTTTAATTCTGCAGTACCTCCACAAATCCAGATGCAAAAAAGGGCACATGCATCTGGAGTTTGTTTTCAGTGGCTGGAGGCCCTGGTGTGCCCATTGCCCCCACCTTATATCTCTCAGTGTTTGCAAATAACTAAATACAATTTAAAAAAAAACTATAAAAAATGAACTCATTCTATTCCAGTAGCCCACAAAGTCCTCCAACCTCAACTCTAAAGTTTAAAAATGTAGAATTTTATCTAAGTATAATCTAAATCAAGTGGATTTGGTAGCTCAGGCTTCAGACCTCAAGCCCACAGACATTCTTTGCAGTGATCCCACATCTTCAGTACCTGCCTGCCTTAGCTTGGGGGCCACAGATCTAGGGACTGTAATCCCAGTGTTGTGGAGTCATGGGAACAACCTAGTTCCAGTGGCTCCAGTAAGCATTACTTTATAAGGCACTCTGCAGTGACGTCACCTTAACTGCCCTCTTTAACTCTAAAGCTGTGATAGGAAATGACTTCAAAGTCACTTTGTCATTCCATTGTATTGGGCAATAGGTCCTAATATTCTTTTCAGATAGACATTTGAACATACTCTATGCTCTCTCATAGACTCCCATAGGTTTTCAGTAGGGCTATTCTGAGGACAAAGAATTTAAGCTATGCCTCTCATTTGATTAAAAACTTCACCTGTAAATCATTTACTCCTTCTTGTATTTTAATATATGTAGTCATAAGAAGAAAAGGAATACATTCAATATTTTGTATACGTGTTTTCTCAGCCAAATATCCAATTTTATTAATCACAATTTTGCTTCCCATACAACATTAGGGCATGAATGCATTTCAGCCAAAATTTTTGTCACTTTATAACAAGATTTGTCCTCCACTATCCAATGTTATACTCCTAATATCCACTTGAAACTTTCAGCATTTATCTTCCTACTGATGCTCTGTGCAGATGTAGCTAAGAAGACTGAGGTTTTCTGTATAACTCTACCTGAGACATGATCAAAATTTCCTTTAACTTTAAGTGCAGCACAGTGAATTTATAGTATGAGCTTCAAAACTCTTCTAGTGTCTACCCATTACCCTCATCTAAAGCATTTTAATATTTTAGGTACTATTTAATATAAGACTTGTATACATTGTGTCACATATTTCACTGTGTATTTATCATTTCTTTATTTTTAAAAAATCTTTCAAAAATTCCTTCAAACTTTTCTAGATTTTTGAAATGCAAAATATATTATATTATCTTATTCTACTCAGAATGCTCTGATAAAATAATATAGACCATACTTCCAGAAGCTAATAAGTCCATGCTTAAAAGTCTGAGAGATTCCATGTCTGAGGAAGCACTTCCTGGCACAGAGAAAACTGTCTTTTAGCTCTGTATGCATATGACAGAATGGATAAATGTTATCACAGGGCTTCCTTTAAAAGAACACTTATGTCCTAAAATCATATCCCTCAGGCCTATTTTCCTGTGCTATCAGATTGTGGGCCAGTCTTTCAGTTTATGGACAAGGGTAAGGGCAGAGGTGATATAATCACACCTTAACAAAGGTAGACACAGGTTTTATTCACAGATGGGTACTAAATGGAATGCAGTTGCAGAATGGATGTGGCCAGTGCTCATTACTTTCTTATTGCTGGGACAAAATACCCAACTAGAAGCAGCTTAAGGAAGGAAAAGATTAATTTTTCTGCCAGTAGTTTTGAGATCAAGTCTATCATGGTAGGGAAACCATGGCAGGGGCAGGAAGCCAAGGTCACATCATCACATCAGCAGAGAGGAAGTAGAAAGGTATGGATGCTAAATATCTGAGCTAGCTTTCTCCTTTACAAGCAGCCCAGGCACCAGCCTATGGGATAGTATCAGTTAGAGTTGGGTCTCCCACAGACATGACCAGAGATTTGTTTACATGGTGATCCTGAATTCTATCAAGGTGACAATCAGAGATTAACCATCACATGTCCCATGTGGGAGTATGCTCAGTAGCAGTCACACTGTCATTAGGATGACTGTAAACTGATGTTGCTTAAATATCATCTGCTAACTCATAATATGTTCTTCCCATATCCAGTGAGATGCAAATGATGGTCCTCATTTTGGACCTAATGAAATTTGGATCTAGTCAAGTCCAGGATGTGGCCTAAGGTACCACATGCTACAATAAGGAATGGGAATGAAAAGCCAGTCTGGGAAGTCTGACTCTGTTGAGTTGGTTAAGATCATAGAAAAATACACAATAATATGAGGAGAGGGCTTCCTTGGCATTTTGTTTTGGCAATTATGGAGCCATCTTTCTAAGTTATTCTCTTTCTAGAACTACAGTGCTCAAATATTTTTGCTTGTGAACACAGGTTCTGTGTTCTGTGGGGTTTTAAAACTTGGCAGTGCATAACCCTCTATAAATAATAGTCATCTTCTCAAAAGTGATATCAATCCAGAAAAGGTAGGCAAGCAAGGAGGAGAATTTTTCCAGTTCTGTGGCTGAGAATTATGTGGCTATAAATAATGTCTGAATTTTCTGTTTTTTATATACACATGACAGAAAGTGTCATTTTTAAATTGGAAGTGACTGAATATCAGCATACAAAATCATATACATAGTAAAGGCATGTGTGTCTGGGGACATGCTTCAGTAGATAAAGCATTCGCCACACAAGCTATAACACCAGCACATTTAATGCCAATGTGCCTAGGGCAGGAAAGAAGGCAGAGATAGGAGAATCTTTACATTCCTGTAACTGACATAAGTAGATCAACTTTCCTCTGTAATTTTTTCTTTGCTTAGTCAATAAATATAGAAACTGTAATAGTAAAATGTAAATGAAAACAGGAGAAGAAAATTTCAAGAGAAATTTTGAATAATATTTCAAAAGAACCTTGCACTGCAAGTTTTAGATATTATTCTCAAGCATTGAAATAAACTCAAGAGGGAAAAAAATCTGTCAGAAGTTATTTAGTAATTATTTCACATTGTCCTAAGAGGCATGTGCATAGCAGGTGCATAGAATGCTAAGAGTTCTTTCCAGGGAAGATTCAGCAAAGGCTGACTGGCAAAAACAAGAGCTTTCCCCTCACCCAATCATTAGAAAAAGAGTCATTATTTTTTCTATATAATCAATTCTATCAGCCATTATGACAATCAGAGTCTCAGCTCTTCACTCAGCATTAATCAGCTAGAATAATTTGCCTCACACACTAAAATAAAGTGTTTTCAGCATTTAAGTTTATGCATTACTCTAACTCCATCTATAAGGGATACAAAGGGCAAAATTATGCCATAAAATATAATGAGCTCCTATTCCAAGCTAAACATTATGAAATCCATGTTACATTGCTTAATTAATTACACTAAGACAATCTATATATAATCTTAAAATAAGTTTGCATGTAGTATTTTACATAAGTGAATAATTTTAAACAGAAAAAAATTATAGAATATTACAGAAAGTTTAAGTCAATGTAATAAAATCAATGGAAGTACCAAAGCTTTCATGCCATGACATATATCATTGATACAAGAGACAGATAATGATTAAGGACCATCCTTCAGGAAGACTTCAGTTGATGCATTTATTAAGGTAAAACTACAATCTGAAACCAACTCAAAATGCAACCAATTCCACTTGCCTTTGAATTTTTTTCTTCCCCTTATGGAAGTTAGTTTATTAACTGGTTACTTCACATTGCTGTCATATTTTCACCTTAATCTTACCTTTAAAACCTATAAGCTTTTATTTTCATTTGATTTTTTGATGTTTGCTATCCTTACTGGGGTAAGGTAGAATCTCATAGTTGTTTTAAAAAATAAATGCTGGTGAGGATGTGGAGAAATAGAAACCTGCATCCATCCACTGTTGGTGGGAATGTACGATGGTACAACTACTTTGGAAAGCAATATGGAGACACCTATATACCCGAAAACCTTCAAGCCTCAGTCCAGAGAGATTTGCTCAACCATATTTACAGCAGCTTAACTCGTAATAGCTAAGAACTGGAATCAACCCAGATGCCCATCACTAGAAGAATGGGTAACTAAGGTGTGGTATATCTACACAATGGAATTCTACACAGCAGTAAGAAAAAAATGACACAATGAAATTTTTAGAAAAATGGGTGAACCTGGAACAGATGATTCTCAGTGAACTTACCCAATCACAGAAAGATAATCACCACATAGTCTCACTGATCTACAGCACCTAACATCAATCTACCCAAGATGCCGACATACCCAGCAAGCATCTCGAGAACTAGACAATAGGGTGGGTAGGGAGTGAGGGGAAGGTAAAGGAGGAGGTGGGGGACACAAAACTAGACCCAAATGCAATGGTACCACAAAATTCTGCATCCTACAAGGCAGACCAAATGGTCGAATCTTCACCAGGCCCTTAGAGGGAACACCTGAGTCACAAGGCACTGGAGAGGGGACGATAAAGACTGACCTTAATCTTCTACAGCTCCTCTCTCTCTCTCTCTATTCCTCTCTCTCTTTCTCTCTCTCATCTCTAACTCTTTTATATTAGTTATCTTTTTCTTCCTTCTCTTAGTGGGCACTGACCTGTAACTCCCAGTACCAACATGTGGCCATCATCCACAATGAGCTTTTGATCAGCAAGACCTACAAGGTTTCCTAAAAGACAGACAGATTTCTGTCAGAGTACTTGATGACCCACCAAAGGTTAATGGTGGTAAGTCCCTACTGCTGAAGACACCATATGCAGTTGACATATAACATGGAGTGACATGGCTGGAAGCTGGGAGAGAGTCAATCCCCAGACAGTCAGAGTGACTAGTGCCAAAAGGTGCTACATGGGCGACTGGGGGAAAATGATGAATATATGTCCAAACAACTCATGGTTGAACCTACTTAGCAGCAAATAGCCTCTTGTGATGCCCACACAAGTGCAATAGTGGTACACAGCCATGGTGGGAAACCAACCGTTCTTGATTTGGCTAACTGATCCCCTCAGTGGAACGGGACCCATAGCTGGAGCTGGGAAACATGTCAGAACCATATCCAAACATAAGCCTACTCTCTATTATCAAACTATTAGCAATCATGGGCTAAAGAGGGCCTATACCTATTAAATTCTCTATAAAAAAAAATAAGGGTTATCTCATTATCTGGTGCTAACTTTACTCTCTGTTGGAGAATCTGTTTCTCTTTTTCAGATAGATGCAGATCCTAAGGAGAGAACCACCCCATCATACCTCAAAAGGGCCCCAGCTGAAACTAAGAATAATTGGTGAAACAAGCAAGGGTGCTGTTTTCTTGCTGAACCAGGTACCAGCACAAGGGTGAAGGAGATCAACACAGAGAACAATCAACTCTTACCAAACCAGATATCCAGAGACACAGAGGCTCCCAACACCTTATCACTGAAGCAGACCCAAAATGAACCCAACATAGCTCAGGGAAATTTTGCAGAAGAGGGGGCAGAAAGAATTTCATAGCCACATGTTGGGTCATGATACACAGAGACATTTATCCTACCCATAACTGTGGGCTAACTCCACAATGCATGACCCATATACCTCAACAAGGAGGGGCCAGGGGGAGGTGGCAGGACATGCAGGAGGCTAACAATGGTACCAACTTGACTGTATTAACTGAGTGCAAAACTAATTTAAAAAAAAAGAGGGGAGAATAAAGAGAGATTTTTAAAAAGAAAAAAAAAACCTGTAAGCTAATTGTAATTAATTATTTTAATCCAAAATCACCCTTTTTCCCTTTCAAAATGTTTTTCCATATAGCAGTTCTAATAACAGATGCTTCATTATCAACATAGACTAAAATTGCTGTAAATGAAATAAATGTCACATGGCTGCAATAAGATGGCTTGTAATACTTCCTGCCCCCAAGGTATTTATCATCTAAATGTTATTAAACATTCCAACATTCAGCATGTCTTCTGCTGGAACCTATCTCACTTCTGCCTTACATAGGAAGCCTTCACGCTTCAGAATATCAATTCCTTAAGAGAATAGTTTTGTCCATGTAACTTATAATAATATTCCAACGCGTTTCTCAGTATAATTTGAAATGCCAAACTATAAGTGTTTTTTTTTTTTTAATTTTGGTCACTGAAACCATTGTGACAAAAATAAAACTGAAAGGAATGCTTCTAACCAATCAGCAATCTTTAAAATTGCTTTTCTTTTTTTATTATTATTTTAATTATTTATTTATCTATTATTATATTAAATTATTATTTCTGCACTTGCACATAAAATTTATAAATAAAAATGGCATTGATTATTTACTCAATTTGCAGTTTTCTGGAATGACAAAGTTCAGAGAAATTAAAGCTAAACATAAATGTCTGGTATCTAGTAATTCCCAATGAAGGTCAAAATAATGTCTTGTGTTAGGGAAATGCCTAAATAATTTATCTATTTCATACATTCACATTTAATTTCTCTCACATACATGTGTACACAAACACACGCTACACACAAAGAAATATACACAAACACAGATTTTAAAAGAGGGAATAAGTTGAAAAAAGATAGGTACTAGTCAATGATTGAATCAAATGGATAGAACTAGTATGGTGTATGTGTGTATATGTGTGTGTGTGTGTGTGTGTGTGTGTGTGTGTGTGTGTTGAGGCAAGCCCAAAAGACTGGCTTTCTTTCTTTCTTTCTTTCCTTCTTTCTTTCTTTCTTTCTCTCTTTCTTTCTTTTATGCATGAGAGCAAGAGCAAGAGTGATAGAGTTAGAAAGAGAATTGGCATGCCAGGGTCTCCAACAACTGCAATTGTACTCTATATATGTGACCCCCTTGTGCACATGTGCAACCTTGCACACTTGCATCACTTTGTGCGTCTGGCTCACGTAGGACCTAAAGAGTTGAACATAAGTCCTTAGGCTTCGTCAGAATTACCTTCTTGAAAAAAATATTATTCATATTTTGAGGATATTTTTAAAATATATTTTATTTTTATTTATTTATTTGAGAGTGACATACAGAGAGAAAGAGGGAGAGAGAAAGAGAGAGAGAGAGGGAGAATGAGTGCACCAGGGCCTCCAGCCACTGAAAACGAACTCCAGACGCATGCACCCCCTTGTGCATCTGGCTAACATGGGTCCTGGGGAATCGAGCCTCCAACCGGGGTCCTTAGGCTTCACAGGCAAGCACTTAACTGCTAAGCCATCTCTCCAAGCCATATTTTGAGAATATTTTAAAGGATAAATAGTTTAACACTTACTAGGTGCCAAACACTGAGCCATATAGTTGAGCTTTAAGCATAGATTTATTTACTAATTAAGTGTATAATTATAACTGCTAACAATGCTTTAATCAAATGCAGTGTGAACATACAATGAGATAAAAAATGACACTGACATTTGAAGAGGTTTGTGGCATATTAATGCAAGTTAGGGAAGGTAAAACTTCATTTGCACATTAAATATTACATAAAAGCTACAGGCACACATATTTATCAACAAATGAAAGAAAAGCCTGAAATCCAAAGATGAAGTTTCTGTATACTTTTATTGAGTTCAGAACTATCCACATCCAGAGTTGAGGAGAAAAAGAAAGACATTCAGAACTATGAACATTACTACAGGGAGTCTGAAATGAAATAGCGGTAGTACACATATCATTTAGGTATATGTGTAGTAGGTAGAAATGAAGGGTTGGTATAGGTTGCAATAGAAAATTCCCAGTACAGAAATGGGATATCCACCAATGAGTTTTGTTGGTCACGGAGACCCTGAGATACCCAAAATAATGTATGCTATTACCACAGCTCTTGGATGATGACCAGAACTAGAGTGTAAGACCCTGTTGTTGAAGATACTACATGTAACACTCACAGGATACTACTGAAATATCAAGCCTAAGCTGGAACTGAACTGGAAGTATCCTCCCTCCTCGCTACCTGGCATAGCACAGGAAAACATGATGCAGGCTGCAGGGAGAAAAAACAAATATCATCAACAGGTTTACTCAACTCTCTATCAATCCTGCATGCTACATAACTGATTAGCCTGACAAGAGGTGCCCATGAGCACGGTAATGGTAAAACTGTTACAGGCATAACCAATTGCTCTCTGATTGGATGTACAACTTGCTCCATGGGAGGAAATTCATGCCTGGTACTGAAAAGATAGTCAAAAACCTATGGCTGGCAATATCATAGGCCCTAGACTGGGAGCCAACAGTGTTGCAAGCCTAACTGGAAATGTTGTGCCCATCAGATCTCTCTTTAAGTATTTAAGGTATATGTATCACTATAGATCAGTTCTAATTTCACTTTTGATCAGAGAAGCTTCTTTTTGCAGGTGGCACAACGAGGAGGAAGATTCAAAACTCAACAACATTCTGAGAAGAAGGTCTGGTGCCCAGTGCCAAATGAGATCTTTATCACATCTTCTAAAGCTCAAGCAAAAGTCAGAGGAGTGCTTTGGGACACTATCTTCCAGAAAAGAAATGACTGTTACTTTATAACCTCTGAGCAGATGTTACTACCTCAACAAGACCTCTACAATTTGAGATCATCAAAGTTTCAATGGTTGAGGAGGGTTAAAATACAAGTGATCAAAACAGAAGATGGTCTAGTTGGAAAAAAGGAGTGTAGTAGAGCCAGAGCTGGGCAAGGGGAGGCAAAAGAAAGTATTGGGAGGGGAATGTGATCAATGTTATATACGAAATGTCAACAAGAAAAAAATTTTAAAAAGAGTAATGAAGGGATAATCATAGAAGGAGAAAAACCAAGAAAGGAGCTATAATAACAGTATACAGTAGGATTTTGAGAGCCTAAACCAAAACAGTTGATGTATCAATTATGTTCTCATTACTGGTTCAAACACAAAACAAGAAGCAGCTTATGTGGAGAACGGATTTATTTCAGGCTTATAATTTTGAGAAGAGGCTTGATCGTGGCATAGGAAAACATAGCATGAGCAGAAATCTGGATCTCCTCTTCATCTGTCAGCAGCAGGGAGAGAGAGAAAGCAGGAGCTAACTCTGACCACACAGTGAGCTGAGCCAATCATCCCTAAGACCAATCCAGCAGCACCCCTTCTCCAGGAAGGCCCCACCTTCCAAAGGCTGCACCAGCTGCGGACTAAGTAGAAAGTGCAATCACAAATACTTGAGGCTATGGGAGATATTTACATGCAAACCACTAAAGATAGGCATGAAGTATTACAATGGGAAAAAAATAACTATTTGACAAAAATCTATTATAAATGATGTCTCTGCCAAAACAGCTTGAAATGTGGCAGGCAGAACAAAAGAGAAGGGTAAGGTGTTTTGAATAACATTGATGAAGTACACAGAATTATATAGCTAGGTGAATAAATGATTAGTAACTAGGTTTCAAATATTTACATTGCTCAAGTATTAAGGAAAAAAGAAGAGGCAAGTGATCATTGGTTTCCTGTAACTAAGTATCACATATCCCCAGTGGCTTAAATAATAGGCACCTCTTATATTGTCTCCAGGCTCATCAGAATTGGTTCATTTGACATGAGGACAATTGCCATGTCCTTGTATCCTCTGACATGTTGATTTCATCGTGGGTGGTCCTAAGTTCATAAAAGTATCACCTCGCTATCTGTATTCACTCTGTCATCTCCCTATATATCTGTCTGGGCCTAACTTTTACTTCTTTCCAAAAATATTTTATCTTTATTTATTTATTTGAGAGAGAGAGGGGGGGGGAGGGAGCAAGAGGAAGGGAGAGAAAGTGAAAGAAAGAATGGGTGCACTAGGCTCTCTAGCGCCTGCTAAGGAACTCCAGATGCATGCGCCACCTTGTGCATCTGGCTTATGTGGGTACTGGGGAATTTAACCTGGGTGCTTAGGCTTCACAGGCAAGCATCTTACTGCTAAGCCATCTCTCCAGCCCTAATTTTTAGTTCATATAAAAATAGTAGTCATATTGGATTAGTCTCCAACTTAATAGCCTCATCTGACCTTGACCATACCTGCAAAGAACCAACTTCCAAATAAGGTCCCATTCCTTATGTGTGTTTTAATATAACCAGAAAAGTCCTTGGTAGATTTTAGAACATCTTTTTTAAAGGGAAAAAATTCAACCCACAAAGTAGATATTCATCTGTGTTAGTCTGAATGTAAAGTGCCCCCTCATAGCCTCACATGTTTTGGGTGTAGACTCATACTTGATCCCCAGCTGCTAGTAATTTAGGAAATGAAGCCTTACTGAAGGAGGTGTGTCACCAGGTCAGACTTTGAGGTTGATTAGCCCAGCTTCAAGTCCAGCACTGAAACTACCCTCGGCCTAAATATGTGACAGGATTCTGCCTGTGCCATCATTTCTTGTGAGGATGAAGCTTCCCCTTGAGACTACCAGCTGAAATAAACCCTTTCCTCCTTTCACCTGCTTTTGATTCGGTGTTATGTTTCAGCAACAAGAAGGTAAGTGTAACAGAAAATTGGTACCAAAGAGTGGGGCCATTACTACAGTGAGCCTGGTTTTGGAACTGATTCTTGAGAGGAATAGGGGATGATTTGGAAATTTGGAGTAAGAGGTGAGATGTAAGGATGTGAGTAGAGCTTAATAAACCATCCTGGTAAGAGTTTTAAAGATATAAAGATAGAGAGAAATAGAGACTGTAAAAGCTAAGCTTATGAGATTTCAGAGGGAATAAGAACTTTGTCATAACTGGGCTAGAAGCATTTTTTGTGAGAGGCTGGCTGCTCTGCCTGTGTCCCAGGAACTTGAACAAAGTTCAATTTACTGACTTATATTTGGCAGATCAAAGTGATATGAAAGACGTAAATCTGGCACAGAAAGAAATAAAGTTTTGCACTGGAAACTGAAGTCCGGTTCAGCTGCAATTGAGAGATTATCACCATTGAGGCTGGGGCAGGTGTTCCACATTGGGACGGTAGGAGGAGGAGTGGTTGATTCTCTTTTGGAAGGATGGAGCTTGAAAGAAGAAAGCTGAAATTTGCCTGCTCTTCAAAGTTGGCTTTACTCCCCTGTGAAATATCAAATTTGAGAGCTCACCTGGTATTGGTTTCAGAAGTATGCAAAAATGCAGAAAAGAGAGGTTCATTGGATTTGAAGCATATATTGTTGGAGATGGCTCCTAAGCAATGTGGATCAAGGTCCTAGTCCCTGCATAGAGACTTGGACGGGATATGGCAGGGAGCCAGCCAAGAAGATGAGCCAGAGTAATGGGATTCAATGGAGACAGTAGGTATTTTGAGTTGTCAAGATAGGGGACAGCTGCTCACTTAGGTTTGGGTGATTCAGCATAGAAAGCAAGCACCAAAGGCTGGAAGGGTGAGATTTTGAGCCCAGAGATTTTGTTACTGGCCCCAAATGCCAGACTTAGAGCTACAAGAATTGCTCTGTTTGTTCCTAATTTTGCATTGGTTCAATCTTTCTTAGGCCCAATTCTTCCTTTTAGAAATGGGAATGTTTACTCTGTGCTATCATGCATTGGAAGTACTTGTGGTTTGATTTTTATAGGTTCACAATTAGAGACTATCTTGAGTTTCAGATGAGACCACAGTCTTTTCAAACAGTGTTGGACGTAATAAAGACGACGAGAAATTTTTAAAAGTTGGGCTGAGTGCATTTTGCATCATGAGCTTGAAGTGAGTCTATGGGGGCAGGGACGGAATGTCAGAGTTTGAATGTAAAGTGTTGGGATTAATGAAGACTATGAGAAATTTTAAAGTTAGGTTGACTGCATTTGCACTATGAGCTTGTTGTAAGTCTATGGAGGATAGGGAAAGAGTATCAAAATTTTGAATGTAAAGTGTCCCCACATCCTCATGAGTTTGTGATCAAGCCTCATGCTTGACCCCCAGCTGCTGGTAATTTGCTAGAGGAGGTATTGCGCTGAAGACAGACCTTGAGGTTCATTGCATAGCTCCAAGCTAAGTACTACGACTACCTCCAGCTAAACATGTGAAATCTTTCTGCTCTCACCACCCTTTTCTTGCCAATGGTGAAGCGTCCCTTCAAGACTGTCAGCTGAAATAAACCCTTTCCTCCATTCAGCTGCTTTTAGTTCAAGGTTTTATCCCAGCAACCAGAAAGTCACTATAACGTTATTTTCAAAAACAATATCTATTTTCACTCAAACATCTTTCCCCATTGCTTGAAGATGATGTCAGCATGTTTTGCATTGAATGCCTACAAGGACTTTCTCTTACCATCTAGCATGAAAGCTAGCTCCTTGAGTAAACTTAATGTCCCCATACTAGTTTTATGGGGTTATATAGCCAAAGACCTCGGACTAAGTAGTTTAAACAACAGAAAATTGTTTTCTCACAGTTCTGAAAGTTGGAAGTTCAAGATTATAATGTAAGTAAGTTGAATTATTCCTAGGACCTCTCTCCTCAGCTTGTAGATAATTACTGTTGCCTATTCACACTTGTCATTCTATTAGCATGTCTTCTTTATTTATTTTTTTAAATCACTGTTTTATTTTATTTTTTAGTATACAGTCTTTTAACTTATTTATTTTTATTATTTATTTTTGATTTGGCATACAAAGTATTGAGTTCCATTGTGGCATGTTCTTATGTTTATTTTTTATTAGTTTTGTACTCAGTGAATACAGTCAAGTTGGTACCATTGTTAGCCTCCTCCCTGTCCTCCCTGCCTCTGCAGGGACCCTCCTAGTTGCAGTATATGGGCCATGCATTGTGGGGTTAGCCATCTTTATTTATTTTTTATTTATTTAATAGCAAGAGAGAGAGAATGGATGTGTCAGGGCCTCTAGCCACTGCAAACAAACTCCAGATGCATGTGTCATCATGTGCATCTGGCTTACGTAGGATCTGGAGAATCAAGCCTGGATCCTTAGGCTTCAAAGACAAGCACCTTAACCACTAAGATATCCCTCCAGCCCTCTTCTTTATTTATTAATTATGAACTTTACTGCAAGAATATATTGTGTGCTGGCCATAGTCCTAACAGGTTATCCTCTTATATTCCCTCCCTCTTACCCCCATTCTACTGAGAACCCTCCTCAGTGCAGTGATTGGTACTCACTGTGGGGTCATGAATAAATTTGTCAGTTTCTGAGAGGGGGAAAACAATGCCTCAGGATACTCTTTTCCACCCTGTCACTCTTGCATTCTGCCTTTTCTGCAATGTTCCCTGAGTCGTGGTGAGTATGTTATAAGTCTGCTTTAGTGTTAAGTTCTCTGTAACCTCTAAATTTCTACTTTTATGAGTTTTGAGTGTCCTCAGTGTTTATTCCCATCTCCTTGGAGCTGGTTGTCAGTCTAGCCATAAGAACAGTACTCATGTTTAGATCACTACTTCCTCTGTAATGTTTGGGTCTTGGCAGAAGTTACAGAGTTGGGGTGTGTCATGCTAGGCACTCTGCTATCTTTTCTTGTTGTATTAATGGATCTTGGCTCTCCCTGGTTTTCATTGCTGTCTGTAATTTGTTGTGACATCTTATAAAGACAACAATAAGATCAAGTTAGGGCATACCCTAGAGCCTCACTTTAACTGAATTTCTTCTTCCAAGATCCTATATCTAAGTAAGAGCACATTCTGAGGTCCTGAGTGTTAGGACTTCAAAATGTGAATTTGGAAAGGAGCTGTGCCATTTCCCTCAGTTATGCTTCCTAGAACATGTGGTAGCAACATATCAAATACACATTTGTTGGTGTAACGGTGATGATCTCTTCCTCTCTCTGCATGATTTTCTCAACCCATCCCAAGATTGTTCCATCAAGATGTCATGAAATTTCCTTCTCATGGAGAGGAATGTGTTCTCTTACCAGTCACCAATCCATAAAGATGGTCACCCAAACCTACAGTTTCACATGAGAAGAAGCAACACCAAAATAAAATATTTAAATGTGAATTAAATAATCATTATGTACTCTTATATTGTGGTTTAGCATCATATACAAAATTATGTACATAATTTAAAAAGTTGCTAAACATTCTCCTTAGAATTGAACAATTTCTGGCCTGGGAAATCTCAGTTTACAGGAAAAGAAATGTTGCACATTTATCAAATAACATTAGAAATCAAGTATATAATTTCCCAGATTTTTAATAACACAAAGTAAAATGTATAACCTAATATTTCACAGAAAACATAATTTGATAGCATAAATTATAATTTAAGGCATGAAAAAAGAAATTCTAAGTTTCCAAGAAAATTTGACTTTGGGCCAGACTTAAAGTCAGCAAGGAGTACCAAAGTCCTTCATAAATTCTCTAGCAAAACTTATTACAGCTTTACAAGTTGGGAGGCACTGAAACATAACAAATATTTACTTCCAAATTTCCTGATGAAACAGCTAAATTAGATTCAGCTCTTTAGACTGAATGGTAATGCATCACTTTCAGTTCAGGCTTCCTCCTTGAATGTTCCATCACATCACTCCTGTTAGAAGCTTCCTAATGCATTTCTTAATACTCTCAAACAATTAACCAAAACTTCTGTCTTGTGTGCTTTTCCTGCCAAGGAAACTCTAAATGCCATAGAGTCTCATATTCTATCAAATCTATCTCCAATTTTACATTTAGTAAATTCCTCTCAATGATAAATGATCACAGCCTCGCTGAAACACTGCTGTTCTCCTCACGAGCTTCTTGAAATTATTAATGTAAGAGTAAATCTTCATGCCTTTTCTCCCAAGTTTCATCAGTGTCTTGATTGCAATCTCTAGGAGTTCAGTGCCTTGGCCAGAAGTCGTCACTTATTACATGACACTTGTTATCTTATTATGAAAGAAATTATACCATTGGCACAAAATTTCATGTATCCAAACACATGGAATTTTTCAATTTCTTTATATCCTTGAGTGAATATACCCTTATGTATGAATTGGAAAAGACAATGGGTCTTATGATTCTACTTATTCATTAAACATACTCAGTTATCATATAACTATTTAGGAAATATTATGGATCAAAGAGACTATTAGAACTTGGAGATGGGCAAGCCAGAAGCGGTAGCACATGTTTTTAGTCCCAGTACTTGGGAGGCAGAGGTAGGAGGATCACTATGAGTTCAAGGCTACCCTGAGACTATGTAGTGAATTCCAGGTCTGGTTGGGCTAGAATAAGACCCTACCTCAAGAAGAAAAAAAAAAGATTTGGAGATGGGCTGAAAATATGGATCAGCAGTTAAGGCACTTGCTGGCAAAACCTAATATCTCAGGTTCAATTCCACAGTACCCATGTAAAGTCAGATGCACAAAGTGGTACATGTTCCTGGAGTTCATTTGCAGTGGCTAGAAGCCCTGGCATTTTCTCTCTCTCTTTCTCTCTTTCTCTCTCTCTCTCTCTTTCTCTTCTTGCAAATAAAAATAAATAAAATTTAAAATAAGACTTTGAGATACCGAAATGAAAGAAATGGTCTATGCTCATAGGAGCTTTACAGTGCTTCTTAATGCCTATCCCAGTGCAAGCCTTCAAATTTTGGTTTGAATCAGAATGTGGGCATGATTGACTACAAAGAAGTTTGGGGCATGTGCACTGGTTTTCACACAACAAGTGTGGGTGAGATACTAATGTAGTATTAGTGCAAATCTCAGTCCCTTCCATCAAGGATATCTATGAAAGCTGTCCTTCCAGTGGTAGTGACAACCACCATTCTCAGGAGTGCATTAGATTCACAATTTGCCCTTATTTGGATAACAAAAAGAAAAAAAAAAGATGGTGAAACTGCTAGTATTATCAACGCAAATCATATCAAGCCTTGATTCCACTTGTACAAATAGCAGTAGCCTGGCTTATTCTGTTTTAATTTAATTCAGTTAATTACCAACTATTAATTCTCCAGAAAAAAAAAACAGACTAAATAAGAGATATAAATATACCTGGGCAGACTCTTAGATAAATAGATAGATACACAGATGTATACATAGATTGATAGATATAGACACACACATATACACATATAAAGTGACACACACATAAAGAAATGTATGATAAGGAATTGGTTTATGGGATTATGATATCTAACACTCTCAAGATCCAAGAAGTCTGATAGTGTAGTTACAGCCAAATCAAATGGACAGAAAAATAGAAGAGCTGATGGTTCAAGTTTCAGTGTGACAGCTGGCGATCTCTAGACCCCAAAATAGTTAAATGTTTCAGAAGTAATTCGAAGAAAATTCAGGAAAAGGTCAGTACCCCATCTCATAGCAGTGAAATAACAGAATTTTTTTTACTCAGCCATTGTCTTTCATAAGTATATATGACTAATGAATTAATGAGACAGACACTCATTATGTTTCATTTGATTATATATTATTGAGTTTATCAAAATATTAAATACAGTTTGTGTTAGATACCATTTCAGATACTGAAAATAAGCTGTTAAGTAATGTCTTATAAAGTTCTATTCTTCTTGAAATTTCTATGAAAAGGTATCCACAGAAAACCCCATAATTTAAAATAAATTATTACTGAGGTAAGTAGTGGACAAAGAAGGGAACTGAGAGGAACCCATGCCTCAGAAGTAGAGACTGAACAACAAACTCAAGGAACAGTTAAAGTATGGAGCGAAGGCACATTTTTCTGAGGGAAGACATTTACCTAGGCACAGAGAATGACAGTTAGCATGTAGATAGTCACATGGGAGAAATGCAACAAAAAGAAAGAAGACAGAATGTAGTAGTGACAATCAGGAAAGAGGAACTAAAAACAGATGCAGAATAGGAGGGTGACTGACAGGTTGTCCCAGGCATTGATGATCCTGTTAGAATTTTTATCTTTAGTCCAAGAGTAATAGGAATCTCTTAGATATTTTAAAAACAATGGCTTCACATAATTCTTTGATCATGTAAAAAGGAATTCTTTGAATGCTTACAAAATGAAAACTTTCAAGTGTGCCTTAATTCACTGTTCATTAGCAACCAAAAACAAAATTCTTCATAAATTTGAATGTAACTAATGTTCTTTTCTTTTATTTCCAAAAAAATAAGCACTTGAAGCTGGGTGTGGTGGCACACACCTTTAATCCCAGCACTTGGGGGTGGGCAGAGGTAGGAGGATCACCATGAGTTCAAGGCCACCCTGAGACAACATAGTGAATTCCAGGTCAGCCTGAGCTACAGTGAGACCCTACCTTGAAAAAAAAATATCTATATGGTTACAAACACATATCAATTTGCCCAAGAGAACATGATTGATTACATCTTAAATCAATTTTCCCAATGGGGAAAAAAACTGTGTACAAATAGGGATAGTCCACTTTAAATTAATTAATGTATGCTATTCATCTTCAATATATCTTCAGTGATAAATTAAAGGAAGTCAGGAAAGTTTGTCGGAATGCTTACTGAATCTTAATTGCCAGTTCATTTTCCAATTGCACATCCTTCCATCCTTGCCTGCAGTCTTCTCTGATTTCTTGTCTCTGAACCTGGAGATACCATAGCCCTGTTCCTTTGCTTCTCAGGGCCTATGATGAGCTAACTAAGAAATAAGATTGAAAAGAAAAAAAAAAGGGTTTGAGCAGAGATACGTTGAATGGGTGGATAAAGCTGTTTCCACAGTCATGAGTTATTAAATGAAAATACCAATGCCAAGGGTCAGCTATCTTGCTGTAAGTTGTTGCTCATAGAGGTCCCCTGACCAATAGAGGCAATCACCACCATCACTGTTTTCCTACTACAACTAGATGGTGAGGCCCTACTGCTCAAGAAACCAGATGACACTCTGCTTGCAGGACAGAGAAATCAAGCTAGAACTAGACTGGACATTTCTTTTCTGACTCCTCATAGAGTTTGAAGGTATTGTGCAGCCTGCTGGGGCATAATTGCAGGCAACAGTCTAACTCAGCTGGCATTCCTATATAAAACACTTCCAACTGGTCAATCAAGGTGTCTGATGTAGAAAAACAGATTAATGGGGCGGGGAGGCCTAAATGAGGTCAGGGGAAGAGATTGAGTAAAGGAAAGGTGGAGGGAGGGCTAATCAAAATCTAAGAGGATATAAATAAGTCATATGGAAACCTAAATTTTTGGACAATGGAACATTCAGGAGCCATAGATTGTTAGTAGAAAATTTTCAGTGCCAAGGATGGGATACCTTCCAGTGAGTTGTTGGCTAGGGAGGTCCCTAGTGCCGCATAATATTACAGGCCATTATAGGCCCTTGGTTTCCCACTAGGAATAGATGGTAAGACCCTATTGCTGAAGACTCCACATTCTTGGGCTGCAAGGCCACTGAGAAATCCTGCTGGAACTGAGCTGATAACCTCCTCCATGTAGACCAGCTGACAGAAAGCTGGAAAAAGCCATGCTGCATGCAGTTCAATGGGAGAGAGAGAAATCACCACTGATGATAATCAACAGTGGAAACTGCAAGACTTAAATTTGGCCATCCATGCCAAATGAGCCAAAAGGTGCAATAGTAGTACATCCATCATGGGGGAAACCAACCACCCTCTAATTTGACTGGAGGCCCACTCCATAGGAGGGAATATATCCCTGACACTAAAAACCTACAACAGGGATAGTCATGAGCCCTAAGGGTATAACATCTGCTGATGTCTGGCTAAATGTATATACTATGCTCACCAAACTGCCCAGTAAGCACTTCTCTTAATGTCCATGCCCATATATTAATGCTACACTCACTTTTGGTTAGAGAACCTTCTCTTTTCAGATGGCAGTGACCTTGGGATGACTCAGAAGGCACCATGGTGCTGAGAAGAAGTACAGAGGTGAGCTCAGCACTGAAATATCTCTATCACACCTTCCAAGGCTCAGGGTCCATTGCGGAAGAGATGGCTGAAAGAATGTAAGAGCCAAAGGAAGGGTAGGACTCATTACAACATGTTCCTACAGACACAAAATGCCCTGGATATCCATGACCTCACAGTGCCTGACACTACCTACACAAGACCATCATAATAGGAGGAAAAGATTATGACATCAAAATAAAAGAGAGAACGATTGAGAGTGGGAGTGGATATGAAAGAGAACGGAGTTTCAAAGGAGGAAGAGGGGGGAGGGAAGGAATAACCATGGGATATTGTTTACAATCATGGAAGTTGTCAATAAAAAAATAAATTAATAAATAAATTTTAAAAAGAAATTAGGAAGAACAATTAGTTAGATGTAATGACAGGGTTTAGCAAGAGTGGAAGATAAAGAGTAATGATGGATTAATATGATGAAAATGCATTACATACATGTATGAATTATCTAATAAATAAAATTAAAGAACAGTCAAAAATAGTGGCCTGGGGAACAAGGGATGGCATAGTGATTAAGGTGTTTGCTTGCAAAGCCAGAGGACCCAGGTTTGATTCCCCAGGACCCACGTTAGCCCTATGCACAAGGGGGCGCAAGTGTCTGGAGTTCGTGTGCAGCGGCTGGAAGCTCTGCCATGCCCATACTCATTCTCTCTCTGTCTCTCTCTCTCTCTCCATCTTTCTCTGTCAAATAAATAAATAAAATATTTTTTAAAAATAGTGGCTTATCTTCTATGGGGATAAATAACCACTGTCTGGTGGGATTTGGGGCACACACTACACAGGAGAAAATTCACATCTGGTACTGTAAATCCCATGGTTAGAGAGGTCATAGTCCCTAGTGGGGAAGCTATTACTATTGTTTTAATGAATGGCCATAATGTGTATATAAAATAGCCTTCTTTATAACCATGTTTATACGCATATATTAATGCTGCTGTTCTCTTTGGTCAGAGAAAATTCTTTTTATAGTATGCAATAGTAATTATAGACTTAATGCCTTGTCAAAATGATCAGAAAAGTGACAGTTTGAATGTTCAGCCATAGAGGTGACATCTATATCATTACCTCCTCTAAGACTAAGAAGAAAAGAGAGAAAAAACTTGAGGATGTAGGAGCTGGAAAACTGTGGGACAAAATGCTGACTTATAGGTATGACATGGACATTGAACACTTGAACTCATAGCGGCTGTGTTTAACAGCTATACAAGATTTGGCCCATCAACATCATATCATGGAAAGGGAGAAAGAGCTTATGAGGCCCACCTCTTCCTAGGGATATATATGCAGTTGATGGTTAATGGGGATAGGAGAGACATTTTCTTCAGTGACGTAGCCACTAATAAGTTGTCTGCACTCCTATAAATAACCATTCACTTGTGCTTCTTTAAGTAATCTTAATGAAACTCACGGAGTCATCAAAGGACAAAAAAAAAAAAAAGGCATGAAAGTAAAATGGGAACTAGTCAGGAAGGAGATGATCAGGAGTGGGAAGGGTACAGGAGAGAGTAATGAGACAGTAAATATGATCAAAATACATTACATACACATATGAACATGTCATAATAAATCCCATTATGTATAGTTAATACATGCCAAAAATCAAGAAAAAAAAATGAGTCGTGAAAAATAAAATAAAACTTTAGGTTTAAGAAAGAAAAATAAATTCCTCAATCAACAGTCATCTACGTGAGCAAAATTTGAGAGGACTTTAGAATAGCAACCCTAGAAGCAACAGACAATGAAGGAAGACTTCAGACTTCTGCTGGCCATATTGATTTACCCTCTAAGCCATCAGGAAAGTAAAGATTGCAGTTATTTAAAAATTCAACAACCAAACATCTCAAAGTTTTATTCCATTCAACTTTTATCAAGAAGCACTCAAAAAATCTGAGCATATTATATGAAAACATGAATTGCAGAACAAGAAAGAAATCAAAGCTATTCCATGAAAAATGGGAAGGAAGCTCCCAAGATATCAGCCTTATATCCAGCAGAAAAACACCATCAGATGGAACAGTTTGACAGAGACATGGAAAGAGAAATGTCACCATCATAGTATCTTTTTCACCTAAGGACAAAAATGGATTATCATGAATGTGTTCTATAAAATCACTGCCCGCATCCTATTATCTTATAATAGCTAAGAACACTCATTTTACTTTACGTTAGAATACCTTGTGACCTACAGGTAGGTCGTTATGTGTTCAAAAGTAGAAAACTTGGCACAGCCGCTTCCTCTGACTCTGAGTGTGTGTGTGTGTGTGTGTGTGTGTGTGTCCTAGTTCATGCTACAGCTCTGTCAGCCACACTGACTTTGGTTAGTCCTCTATTTCCCATGTTTTAATTATGATCCTGCCAATTAGTTTCCTAAAATCTTCCCTTGAAATTTTGAATTAAGTAAATCCTTGAGACAATGAGCCACAGGAGCTATACAAGCTGTCTTCCCCTAGAAGGCTCCTCCTAATCAAGGAAGGACAACCTTTCCTCACAGCCTTACATTGATTGCTTTCTATACCAAAACCTAGAAGGCAAAGAATTAATTACACAGCCAGGATACTGAGCATATCATAAGCATTGCAAACCAGAGATGCAAGTGAGGAAGAGAAGTGGCCTGCTTTTTAAACTCAAGGGTAAGTTCACTTTACTGTGAATTTTTATTATTATTTAATTTTTGTATAGACATTTCCATGCAGGCTGTATATTTACCAAACAGCAAGTTTAAAATAAAGAGAACACCAAGAGAAAAATATAAAAAATGTGAAGGAGAAGAAGTGAGGAGGGAAAATGATTATTAGTGTTATTGAATACATAGAACTTAGAACATAAACAACATGGTTGGAAAATAAAGAAAAAGATGGCTGATAGGCTGGTCAAGCAGGAACCCATGGATTACAAAATGTGTGGTCACAGCACTGGACAAACCCTGTGGAAGAGCAGATGATTACTGTCTAAGGGTAAATTTGAACAAGTATATAAAGAAACTGGTTTCAACAGTTTTTCTTCATTTTTAAAAGATGAATACTATTTCATTGTGTCTCCTTCATTATCCCCAAGCTAGTGTCTATAATACAAACATAATGAGCTCAAGTAACAACATAATAAGTCAATTTTTAAAAATTGGAAAATAATTGTACAATTTGCAACTGGTTATAAATTTGGTATTCTGTTAGAAGAGCTTCAACTAGGTAGTTAGGTCTGCTGCTTCACCAAGCTCTCAGTGATCGATAAATAGATGATGAAGATGATATACAATAGACAAATAATACAGGATAGATAGAGAGAATGATATTACTGCCATTCTGATTACTGAAAATTACAGAGATCTCTATATCAGTCCTTACCACTATAATCATGAAGTGTTACACTTCCATCACAAATATGTCGATCAACCACATGTAATATGCATGTGATTTTATTTGTTTTATATATATATACGTATATATAGGCTCTATACATAACATTTCAAACATGTGTGGTATATCAGAGACACACATATATGGATATAGAGAGTATATATATGCATACATATATGTTCATACATATATGTGATCCATATCAACATAGACAAATAAAGACAAAAATGAGTGCTTGCTTCAGCAGCACCTATACTAAAATTAGAATGATACAGAGAAGATTAGCATGTCCCTTATGCAAGGATGACATGCAAATTAATGAAGTGTTCCATATTTTAAAAAAAGATAAAAATGAGACCTATGCAATCAGTGTTGAAAATATGTCGCTGTGAGAAGAGTTGCCTTGTATAAGTTAGTATGGGTCTGCTTTTTTCCTTATGGTTTCTGATCCTTAGAATTACAGTGGGAGTAATTACAGTAAAAGTAATTTTGCCTCCTATAAAATTCCTTATATATACCTTATATGCACCACTCCACTTCATTCTAATGAAGCAGAAGACGTATTTTCAAAATAAATGCTAGGAAGCTGATAGAGACCAATAGATTTCCTAGTTTTCTCCAAAACTTTGCTACTGTTAGTTCTTTGTAAGACAACTTGGAGTTCAGTAAATTTAATGACCACACAGACTTTTAGTTATAAAGATTAATGTAATTTGCAGTGAAGTCAGGGTAAAATGTTGGTTCTCCAGTCATCACAAATGTTAGACCAGGTCAGGATTTTAATGGAAATTTAAAAAAAATATATTTTGGCTGCCTCTGGCATTGGCAATTATGTGGGCAACAAGATGTCTTCTGAGGTCAGTTCAGAGCTAGTCCATGAGCATTTCAGTAAGGAGCACTGTGGGTTAGCACTGCCAGTCTCAGTAAGGAGCCAAGGGTTCTTCAGCAAGAAAATAAAGACATTGTGTCCCCTTTCCTTCTCCAGTTGTCCATAACGGTCTTCAGCTCTTTCCAGAACTCTTAGTCAGGCTTGTTCTAATGCAGCTGGCTCATTTATCTCCAGAATCAGCCTCTCCTACATTTACTACCCATGCATTGTCGCTTTCAATACCATCTGTACATTCCAGAAAGAACTCTAGCTAAACACCTCAATCCCCACCATGAAAATAAGTAATAAACTTGTTGAGATACATGCAGTGTACCTAAAGAAATCTCAGGTACTCTGCAGTAGTGTTCTATTTCCTCAATCTTGGAAAGTTTATTTTGACATAGATTGAAGAAAACTAAACATACTTGTGGGGGTCCCTTTTATTCCTTTATCTTAAACCTTTCAGGCAGAGAAGACATCTTGATATTCACATTAACAACATCAAAAGTGACAGAGATACTTCACATGTTTCAGAAAGTGTCTCTCAAAACACTGGCCAATGGTGTTTCCCATCTGGATGGTGGTAGCAATAGTGAGTGACGTAAGGAAGAACGAGGCCATTGCAACAGGAAAGGTGAATCAGCACTGATCAGAAGGCACCAAAATATTTAAGTGGAAGTCCAGGGAGACTCAACCGGCTTTAAACCTAGTAAACTCTCTGAGCAAACCTTCTTGTATTCTAAGGTGATAATACCCAACAAATATTAAACAATTGCTTATCTACTTAATACTTTTCAAAAAACATATAAGCTTAGTAATTATAACAAAGAAACCATTTTGATTTATTTTTATATTTGCAAAAAGAAGACACCAGGCTGTTAAATTCATCCGTGGAGGTGAAAGGCAGACAACTGGTTAGAAATGAGATTCCCTGGTTCGAGCCCTAGTCCTTCCACCAACAGGTACTGGCTGCATTTCACTTGTCAGAGTATCGAGTTTCCACATGTATAGAATGAGTAGAGGGGGAAGTGATTCCTAGAGAACTTTATTGCTGCCTAAAAAAGTACTCCCTACTTTTACAAATATAACATATTAAATGTTACTAATTACCACTCTTCTGGTGTACATTTGGTTTAGTCTTTAATATATACAAATATCAAGGTTTCCAGTTTAGTAGCAGATATCTTCTGGTAAGCCTCACTTTATCTTGTGAATAATTTCAATACTGAAAATAGAATTATTCCGGTGAAACACACTTCTGGAAAGCTGATAATGACACAATAAGCTAAACTGTTTTTATCCTAACTTTAAATTCATATTCAACTTTTTACTGATCTATATAAGATGTTCAGTAATGTGTTTTAACTCACATGTCCATACTTTCTCATTATGTTTCACTAGAATTATTTCAGGCCATGATGGTTCATAAACTTCAACTATTAACTGAAATAAACCCTTCAAGCCCTAAATGATTGTTCTCAGCTATTTTGTCCTATGGATGAGAAGTAATACAGAAAGTAACAACAGAAACTAAATTCATTCTCTCTCTTCTTGCAATATTAAATAAAATATTAAAATAAAAGGAGCTGGAGAGATGGTGCAGCAATTAAGACACTTGCCTGAAAAGCCTAATGACCTGGGTTCCATTACCCAGTACCCATGTAAAGTCAGATGAACAAAGTGGCTCATGAATCTGGAGTGTTTGCAATGGCTGGAGGTCCTGGAATGTCCATATTCACTCATATTCTCTCTCACTCTCTATCTGTCCCTCCTGCCCTCCCTCCCTCCTTGCAAATAAATAAATAAACAAAATATTTTAATTGTATTTTCAAAGATAGGAATGGTGGTATAGGCCTATAATCTCAGCATTCAGGAGGTCGAGGCGTGGGTTCATGAGCTCAAAGACAGTTTTGGTTTCACTGTGAAAACTTGTTTATATTAAATAAAAAAGTAAAACACAACTTAAAAAGTATTTTCAAATTATGAAACATTTCCATGTAATGGAAAGATCTTTCTTAACATCAAAATACAAGATTACTTTTAAGGATCCAACAGTTTGAGATTAAACAACATGATTTATTTTTTTCAGCAATAGCAAACTTTATCATTCTTTTATTCTATCTAGAGCATTAAATATTTAAGAAACTGTTAACAAAGAGTCTGTACTAAATTACTAAATTCACTAAATCACTAAAGCCAGAGGAGCCAAACATTTCTTAAAATCCCTGTCAGATTTACAATTTGCAAAGTCACACTAAAAGCTTTGCCTGGCACTTTCATAAGGCTTCCAAAATACTCTTTTATTATACTTCAAAACCTAATGTGACAGGGTGCTCGTTAAAATAAATAGACATTGTTCCTCTGGGATTCTAGAATACCTTTCTTTTAATTCTGTCTTCTATTTTCTTCTTTTCCTCTCTTCTATTTTTTTTTTTTATTTTGTGACTGAGTGAGTTTAATTAGAGTCACTTCTATGAACCTGGGTATAGAGAGGTATTCACCAGAGTATGGACAGTTTACCAGTGGGCTACATCACTGAAGATACTGTTTCCCCTATTTCAGCAAGTACTAACTAGCAATAACTCCTCAGAGAAGGATGGGGCCCCATGAGCCCCCAGCCCATCTATGGTGAGATGTTTATGGGCACAATCTTGTGTGGGTAACCACAGCTGTTATGAAAATGCCTTCGCCATGTCATCTGGAAAATCGCACTCCACAGCACATTCCTCCCTGGCCTCTGGCTCTTGGGTCTTCAGGCCCCTCTTCTGCAATGTCCTTGAGCCTCGGGGGAGGGGTTTGCTGTCAAACCCTCCATAGTCACTTATTCAGAACACATTGATGAATCTTGAATCTCCCCAATAGTCACCTCTGGAATATCTTTGATAACCTCATAATTACAGTAAGACAGGAGCACAAAGACACCCATGGACTAAGCCTGGATTCAATGCCTCACATAAATTCCCACATCTAGTAGATAGAAAAAGAAAAGGAAAGGCTATACCTAATCTTTTCTTCAAATGTTAATTTAAAAGTTCATTATGCCACCTCACAGATACAGTTTAAACTGATAGCCACTAGGATTCATTAACAAACATATATTTTTTTCACTCCATTTTTTAAAATATTTTATTTATTTATTTTCAAAGAGAGAGAAGAGAGAGAGAGAACAAGCCAGGGTCTTCAACCACTGCAAACATACTACAGATGCATGAGCCACCTTGTACATCTGGTTCATGTGGATACTGGGGAGTTGAACTTGGGTCCTTAAGCTTCATAGGCAAGCACTTTAACCACTAAGCCATCTCTCCAGTCCCCAAAAACTTTTTTTGGCTTTCATAATAATTACTGACTTGAACAACTTTACACCTCTCCTGGGTTGGCTTGATGGGCACCTCTAAGTGAAGTTAGCAAACATAATTTGCATCTTAATACTCCATCTCAACCCTTCTCCCAGTGTATATTTTCCTCTCCTTTGTCCTCCCTTTTACAACACATAATACTGACATCCCTGAAGCTACATGAAACTGGGAACCACTCCTCCTCACTCCTTGCTCTGCATATCCAACTTATCTTCAAGTCTCATCACTTCCACAGTGTTGCAAAGCTATGGTGTTCAGTAGGTTAGGTGTACTCAATTAATTTTTAGTATATAATATCCTAGGGTTGGTTTATCAAGACATGACCTCATCAACAAATGGAAAGAGACCATCTATAGGATGTGTTCAACAGGATATGACCTCATCAAAAGAGGAGGAGAATCTAAGGATCCAGGAATGGACTCTTAGTCTATAGCATTATCAATATGCTTGTGACATTCTGATGCTCAGATTATTCATCAATTTAAGGTACTGTTAATCTGTATGACATGCAACTCATTGTGAAGTTCATAAACAGATTTTGTCATAAATTTAATATGTAAATATAGAAATCCTGGCCATTTTCTGCCAATAAATGCAAATGGGCTTCAAAATGCTCCATTTTTTTATTTTCTTTATCACTGTGTTTTTAATTGCATTTCTTATTATTAAGTACAATTTCTTATAAATTCATGGTTCTAAAAACAATGTACCAAAGGTGGAGGGAGGGCTAATCAATATCTAGGAGGATATAAATAAGTCATATGGAAACCTACTATTTTGCACAGTTGAACACACAGGAGCCATAGATTGTTACCAAAAAATTTTCAGTGCCAGTGTTGAGATACCTTCAAGTGAGTTGTTGAACAAAACATTACATGTCATTGCTGAGGCCCTTGGTTTCCCACCAGGAATAGATGGTAAGATCCTATTGCTGAAGACTCCACATACTTGGGCTGCAAGGTCACTGAGAAATCCTGCTGGAGCTGAGATGAAAACCTCCTCTATGTAGATCAGCTGACAGAAAGCTGGAAAAAGCTACACTGCATGCAGTTCAATGGGAGAGAGAGAAATCACAGCTGATGATAATCAACAGTGGATACTGCAAGCCTTAAATTTGGCCAGCCAGGCCAAATGAGCCAATGGGTGCAATAGTGGCATGTCTGTTATGGGGGAAACCAATGAACCACCCTCTAATTTGTCTAGAGGCCCACTTCATGGGAGGGAATACATGCCTGATACTGAAAACCTACAACAGGAGTAGTCATGAGCCCTAGGGGTGTAATGTCTACTGCTGTCTGGTTAAATTTATATATTATGCTCACAAACTGTCCAGTAAGCACTTCTCTTAATGTTCATACCCATATATTAATGCTACTCTCACTTTTGGTTAGAGAAACTTCTCTTTTCAGCTGGCAGTGACCTTGGGATGACTCAGAAGGCACCATGGTGCTGAGAAGAAGTGACAGAGGAGTGCTCAGCACTGAAATATCTCAAACACACCTTCCAAGACTGAGATTCCATTGCGGAAGAGGTGGCTAAAAGAATGTAAGAGCTAAAGGAAGGGTAGAACACTTTAGAACATGCTCCTCTAGACACAAAATGACGTGGATATCCATGACCTCACAGTGCCTGACACAACCTACACAAGACCATCATAATAGGAGGAAAAGATCATGACATTAAAATAAAAGAGAGACTGATTGAGAGGGGGAGGGGATATGAAGGACAGTGGTATTTCAAAGGGGAAAGTGGGAATAGGGAGGGAATTACCACTGGATATCATTTCCAATCATGGAAATTGTCTATAAAATATAAACAAGGGCTGGGGAAATGGTTTAGTGGTCAAGGCGTTTGCCTATGAAGCTCAAGGACCATGGTTAGATTCCCCAGGACTCACATAAGCCAGATGCACAATGCGGCACATGTGTCTAGAGTTTGTTTCCAGTGGCTAGAGGCCCTGGCATGCCCATTCTCTCTTTCTATCTGCCAATCTCTCTCTTTCTCTCTCTCTCTCTCAGATAAATAACTAAATAAAAATACATTTAAAATAAATAAATAAAGTATTAAAAAATAAAAACAATGTACCAAAGAATTTCCATATCATGTGAACATAGAAAGTAACGTAGTTCATATTTAATTCTTCAAACTACATCTCATTTTTATTCTATTCAAATTGTCTATCCAGGAATTACTTCATTTTACAAAGGAAAAAAATATTTTAAGATACAGAATTCCATACCGTTTGGCCAAAGGTTTCAGAGTGGACAAGATGTTAAGAAACATTTTGAAGTCCCTTGATAACACTCACTCCTAAACTCCTACTTAGGTTGGGGGGGAGGGAGGAGTGAATAAAACGGTATTATTATTGAGAGGATGACATCAACTTCTCTTACTATTCCCAGAAAGCAAATGTTTAACATTTGGCCTCATTTCCCTTGACTGATCAAGCACATTGTGAGCTTTTTCCTCTATACACAGCTACTATATCATCATATGGAACAAAATCACACATTCCTTACAAACTTGGGACAGGGCAGGTGCTCAACCATTCTGTGTAATGCTTTTCTGAAGATTCTACAAGCCACGGAAGAAGCACACAGGTGAAGTATGACCATCTCTCTAAAATCACTGATTTAATCATTAGCATGAGATCTTTGTCTTATCTTTCTTAAAAGATAACCTCCTGTCTTCATTATGCAAATTACAAATCTTCACACATTTTTGTTCTTGTCACCTTCCACCAAAGTGCTTTGGATCAGGTCATGATGCATCATGCCTAAACATAGCAGCTTTTCTCTAGTCGCTCTCCATAATATGTGTGTATCTCTGAAAGAAAATCAGTTTTCAGACTTGTAGAACACTCATGCTTGTGCCTGAATCTGATTAAAATGACACTATAAGATCTCTGCATATGCTACCTTTTTTATTTCCCAGTATTAGCTTATAATTATGAAAAAAGTACTTATATATTACATTTACTGCAGTGTGAGGGTGAGCATGGGGGTAGCCAACTGCACACTCCTCCTTACTCTGACCAGAAGGGACCTAAAGATGCTAGTTCCTGCCCAAACAGAAATAATTCTGCAATATAAAGTACTTAAATCTAAAGTACATAAAAGTTGAAAACCATAAAAAAGAGTTAAACAAATTTTAATAATTCAAAATATTTCATTTTTAACATAAAAATACATATCTAAATGTTAAGAGAGAAAGAGGACACTATAAGAGGCTTTGGCCTCTGCACCATGGACCCTTCATTTTATATTAAATAATTCTTACTCAATGATCACTCCCAGGCCTCCTATATATCACCAATCACCATGGAATCAAAGTAGTGCTGTTAATCTAATTAGGCAATATTCAATTATTTGTGTTAGAGGGAAAAAGGAATACTTTCTCTCTCTGCCAAAGTCATTATTGATTAACTGTGGAAAGGTTCGAAAGAGCATCTCTGTGCCCAGATTTCCAGGCTTCTTGAGCCAAGATGAAAGTAGAGTTTAGACAAAAAGTTGATTCTTACAATTCTTCTGGTTAGCAGATTGAGCACTTAAGAAAATTAGCTTCAGACAATCACTTCTTTTGGGGGAATCACCTGCTAACTTGACATTAGAACTAAACTTAGAATTAAATTCTATAGATTTGTGCAGAAATAACAAATAAGATGACATGAAAATTTGGATCTTAGCAACCTGCCCTTAAAAACATTAGTTTGTTCAAGTAATGAAGCTACAAATTCATTTCTATAGTGATAGCAAGAATTCAGGGATGGAGAGAAGGCTTAGTGGATAAGGCACTTGCCTCTGAAGCCTAAGGACTCAACGTAGGATTTCCCAGTACCCACATAAGCCAAATACACAGGGGCATGCATGTGTCTTGAGTTTGTTTGTAGTGGCTAGAGGCCCTGGTGCACCCATTCTCTTTCTCTCTCTAATGATAAATAAAACTGTTTTTACAAAAAAGAATGCAGTGGTGTCACCAAGAGATATGATTTCTTGTGAAAACTAAACTACAAAAAATATTTAAATAGTCATTAATGTCAAAGGACAGTCATTTTAGAGCAATACGAATGCTCAATTAATCATACTTTGAGGAATATATTATATCAAGGAATTCTACTGGTATTGGTGGTCTTTAGGGGTTTCCAAGTTCTTGTTACCTTATATGAAATATTGGAAAAATGTACACAAAACGTAAAACAGCAAGAAACTTTATTATTAACAGGCCACCTGAGGGGAAGAGTACTCCAGGGCCCAGGGTTATTGCTTAGGGCTTCTTTATAAGAAGTCTGTGAGAAGTATGGTTCTGTGACTGAGGGGCATAGCATGGGAGATTCTCTATTTTGAACGGCAAGCTGGATTTTTATACGACTATTTTACTACTATACGTAACCCTTTCTGTGATGTACCCAATTTAAATCATCTGTATATCCAGTTATAGATAGACATAAAATGGCAAGTAGCGGTTTCTTCCTAAAAGTCCACTTGGAGGACATTGTTTACATTACTACACACGTGCCCATATCCAGTCTAGATGGAAGGTCCCCTGATGCTCCCTCCCATCCCAGATATATCTAAGAGCATATTTGAATAGAATTTGATCACAAATAATGGTAAGTAAGAGCAGAAACCTATTCTGTTGATTGCTTGCAGTTAAGTGCAGGTGAGGGGCCCAGGTTCCAACAGGTTGCTCAAGTGCACTGGGAAGAAAGGGGTGTTTTCTCTGACCAAACCCAGCAGCATCTGGATATCTAGACTATTTCTCTATGCTTGTCTGCCTTATGGCCAAATGACTTGGATTTGGACCTCGAATCCTTAATTGTATTGTAAAGGACTCCTAGTTCCCACTACAATAGCTGGTACCTTTTCTCATCCTAGTCATTACTACTCTTGTAAATAGCATTTCTTGAAAATTCATCTTTCACATCTAATCCATTGTCATGTCCTAACACTTCAACCTCAAAATATTCTCAGTGTGTTCTCTTCATTCTATCTTTGAGATAACTAAGCTTGTTTGTTCTACCCTGTGGCAGCTTGAATTCATGGCCCCCAATATATTCAGTGTTTTATTAGTTTGCAGTTTGGATCTGCAGTCACCTGGCTGGAGGAGGTGTCACTGGGCAGATCTTAAGGTGTGGTGGTGGATTTGAGATTCCAGTCTAAAGATATGCAAAGCACCTGGAGTTCCTGAAGTGTGCTGTATGGTGTGGCTTTGGGCTTGGGGCTTCTCTCTCTGCTTGGCCTTTCTTCTGCCATTATGGAACTTCCCCTAGATCTGTAAGCTTCAATAAATATCCCTTCCTCCATAACTGTGCCTGGTTTGGAAGTTCATCTCAGCAAACCTGAAGCTGTCTGCAACATACCCTCTTCCCTCAATTAGTCCACCAGTATAGTCCTTCAGATGTACTCCCTACAGGGTCACCCATTCTCTCTCATTACAGCTTACTGTACCCTTAATGCTTAATGATACTGCAGCACAATACTCACACATGGCTTCCAGTAGCTGAGTACAAATCCCAACTCCTCCCTAGGCTCTGCTTCTGCTTTTTCTCTAATCTCCTTTCTATCTCTTCCACTGTTCTGGGTGTGGATCAGAGTAAGGGGCACTGGCTGAAATTTCCAGGTTACTGTGTCCTAGGGCAAAAAACAGTGTACCAGAGGCATAGAGTAATGGAAATAGAGACAGTTCATTAAGAAAGAGAAAGGCACTCCTGAAAAAGGGAGTGGGATAGTGAGCTTAGAAAACACATATCCTCAAAGCACAGGGCCTGGGGTTTCACCACCTATGATGGGTCATTTTACATAGTACCAAACTCTCAGGGAGGTCTGGGGGCTTTCCAGTGCGTGCTCTATCCCCTACTTATAGCCCTGCTGGTGAGGGCTTCCCAATCTTCTTGACATCTGCCTTTGTTAATCTTGACTCTTCTTTCAGTAGGCTCTATTTCCCCACTCCTCTACCCTACTCACCTTATCCAACCTTGCTTGCTTTCAAAAAGCACCACATGTTCTACTTTCCTGAGACTAACACAAATCGAGTGGCATGACACACAATGAGAGAACCAAAACGTGAAATCAACATGGTGGCAGAATCTTTCTCACTGCGAAGGCTGTGGAGAAAAATCTTTACCATTTTGCTGGTGTCTGGAGAATTCATGTGTTCCTTATCTTGTAGTAACATGATTCCACAGCTCCACTCTGTCTTCCTTTCGGTTTATTAGAACAATATTTTTCATTAGATTAAAGGGCTGCTCCACTAATCCATAATGACTTTGTCTTAAGAACCTTAGATATATCTGCAAAAGCTTTCTTTATTTTTCCATTAAGGGAGGATTCACAAGTTTGGGTGCCTAAATATCTATTTTTTTCTTTTATGAATTCCAGAGTTTAAGTTGTTCTCTTCGTGTTGTTTTTTTTTTAATTACGTAGACAGTTGTATGGATACATCATTTCATACTGCCATCATTTCCCTCCTCCTTCCCCCATTCTGCTGAGGGCCCTGCTCAGGGGGATTGCTGATATTCCCCCCAGAGTAGAAGGGAATCTCCAGAGGCACTGCCCCTAACCCTTTCAACGAGGGACTGATTATCAATAATAATATACCTGTAAAAGTAAGGTTGTTTTTCTTTTCACCAACAGAAAGAAGAAAATATTTGAAATTAAGAAAATTCAGATCTTAAGAAAACATTAGTACATCTGACTCCAGAATGATAGAATTTCTCTTTTGTGGCCCATAATGAGACAACTAGATATATAACTTGTGGCTCTCCACAGGAAAGGAAATGTCAAGGCCATTTGCTAAAGAAAAAAAAAACAGAAAAATATGCTATTCAACATATTAAAAAGTAAAACTTTGGGCTGGAGAGATAGTCTAGTGGTTAAGGTGCTTGCCTTGATTCCCCAATACACATACTACATAAGCCAGATGCACAAGGTGGTGCATGTGTCTGGAGTTTGTTTGCAGCACTAGAGGCCCTGGCGTGCCCATTCTTTCTCTCTCAATCTGCCTCTCTTTCTCTCTAATCAATAAATGAAATTAATTTTTTAAAGTAAAACTTTTCCCTACTTTCATTGACAATGTGGTGGTTTTTCTTCTTTATTTAATGTCTTCCTAATAAAAGGTAGTATTTTAAATCGCTAACATGAACTTTACTACTTATTACCATATCAGGCATGTTAGTTTTAAATGCAAGCATAACTACAGTAACCTTTTTATGTAATCATTAAAATTATGCAATTCATATTTCATGCACACATGTGAGTTTCATTCTCAAGAGAAAAGTAGAAAATAGCTAAAATTGTTCTATTGTATTTTTTGATACATTTATACATGTATTTCTTGATACATTTTATACAATTTACTGGCAGGTGGAAAAAATACTTGAAAGAAAAAGGAAGTATAGGTTACATTCTCACCTCTCTTCCTCCTGTGTTATCACTGTCATTATAAATGGTTGGGTCATAGAAGTGGGAAAGAATATGACAAGGTCCCTTGGTCATTTGTGTATCCCATGACATTATTGGCATCTTCTGCCAGTGAGAAATGAAAATATGGAATTTTGGGGTTGTCAACACCATGATGACATGTCTTGAATGTCTCTTGACTCTCACATGTTATGACTCACTGGAATTTTGTGTGGCTTAAACATCATGAACATGATATGTAAGAATGCCACAGATAAAGAGAAAAAAACAGCATAATGAATGTGTCTCCACTCTTCACACACATGCTATATTGACCCATCAGACATGAAGTATGAAACCCAAGACCATTAACAATTCTCAGAAAGTCAGTATTAAATCAAGAATCAATCTTTTCTAAGTATTGGCCCTATGTGACAGTCACATACTCTTAAAACTATCTTTGCAATAAATATGCTCTAGACCAATGAGACAGTAGAGATGAATTTGACTGACATGAATTATTAAGATCATATAATCAATTTCCCGGACTCTGTACTCGTGGTGTGTTAGTAATCTCACAGTTATAATTTGTCTCCCTAATATAGACTTTTTTCCAGAAAACAAATATTAATTATTTAACTTGGAAATTAAATGTCTCATGGTGGTTGAATATTAACATTTTACATTAGGATATTTTGAATGGATGTATACAACCATTAAAAGGAATGATCAAAACCTACTATTAAATATATTACTGAAATCAAGTTTTCTGTCACTGTAGTTCTGAAGATTGAATAGTCACTAGGATTGACTTGTTAAAATTTCAACAGCTCTGCACATGTATGTCCTAGAATATGTCAAAGACACATAACTCCATTATTTCATGTGCTTTAGACAATTTCTCTTGACCAGATGGTGTTTATAATCCCAGCACTTAGGGGTAAAAGGTAGGAGAATCTCTGCAAGTCATGTTTATGGACTGAGTTCTAAGCCTGCCAGAGCTTCATAGTAAGGCTCTATCTCAAACCCCAAACAGAACAAAACAAAACATAATTTTTCTTCCTAAAATATTTTCTATGGAAACTTATGAGTACTAACTGATATAAATGATGTGATATGAAGTACATTTTATAGTATTTAATTTATTGCTAGACAACTGCACTTGTGAAATAAAGGAGAGAACACTGAGCTACAATTTAGACCACCTGAATTGTAGTTCCCAGGTCTCTTCATAGTAACTGGGAGACAATGGTTAATTTTGGCTTTATAAGTTTTATAACTCTTCTGTACTTTAAATTTCTTATGTGCCAAATAAGGATGTGTCAAATTTCAAATATATCATGAAATAATTCTTGAGTGAATACTTGGAAAACAAAAACCAGGCATGGTAACAGCTCTTATTCTTTTTGTGAGCTCCAAAGTGGGACTTGTCAATGAAATAGGGTTTAAGATAAGTTTGGGGTGGAAGGTGGAAAAAAGCACATTCAGCTAAGACCTGATTAGCAAATGCACATGTAAATCTGCATTGAACCCTAAGAACATCTTTCAGAAAATAACACTATCTCCTCTGTCAAACATTTGTAATTAATTCTTTAAAGTACAAAATTACCAAGAGGTTTTTCAATATGAATATTTGTGGATCTTTCTTTCAAATTTAGATGGGATTTTGAAGTGTATACTTTTCCAAAAGTTCCAGAGGACACTGTTCACTTGCTCATGTGATAATCCTTCTATTGTTTCAGGCCAGAAGTAGAAGTGTTATGTTTTCTCTGGCTCTACAAATTCTTTCTTATAGTTTAAAAGAATTTTCAGTGTCCATGCTGCATCATCCCAAATCCTGAGCACAAAAAGTGCTTTCCTGTATGTGCTTACTGGTAGTCTCTGGTGGGTAAATTTGACATTTCCTTCCTTTGACACACACAAGCACGTGTGCGCAAGCTGTGAAAGGCACTGTTAGAGGATCTCACTAAGCCCCTCCTCTAGCACTCATCTGTGATCCATTAACCAAGTCATTTACTTTTGCAAACCTCCACTTTCTCATTTGTAAATAAAAAGGATAGCACAGTTGTTTTCAGTTGAGCCTATTTCATTGAGTCTATCCCGAAGTTCTAAGACCCAGTTCTTATTTTTTGTTACTTGGGAACTTTTTGATGAATGACTTAATTATATATTATATTTAATATTTTGTCATTAAAATAATTCTTTGATGGTAACTTGCATGATTTATAACTTTACATTTTGCATGAAATGTTAACATCCACATGTGTGTGCATGTGTATATTTTGTTTCCAAAATCCCAATGATTACTTTTTTATGGAAAATTTTATATTGAGGTTATTCATGTATTTTTCTACCCTAATTATATTGAGTCATGATGATAGTTATTTCTATGATGTAATTAAGAAAGCCAAGGCTTAGAGGTTTAGTAACTTACCAAGGTAGTATCAAGGTTTCCATAGACCATCTTGTTAACTGTATCTAAATTTTCATCACCTTGACTCTGTTGGTGACAGCCAGTAACCACCACGGAACAAAATGAATTTCTTATCATGGCTCAAAAAAATTAATGTAAGATAAAGATTTTTCAGCCTGTAGGGAAAGGTTACATAATTTTTAAACCTTCAGTAAAAATGTCTTTCCTTTTTCAAAAGGAGAAGAAATAATCACAACGAAAACAAGCTGAAAAGCTTTGAAACTCAAATCATAACAAGCGTGATTATCAAACTTCATTCTTTCCTATTTGCTGCTTTCAGATGCATCTAAAACATGTAGCTAGGAACAGAAGCCAATTTGTTGCCATTATAATCAAGAGAAGAGAAAAATGGCGAAATAGGGAGAAATCATTCACTAAATGTTCTCTAATTAAAGTATTTCATGTCCCCTTTTTACCACATGGAACTAGACAAAAGATGCTTGAAATAAAAGGTTCTTTGGCTAACATTCAAAAACATTAAAATAAAATACCCCCAATTTATAAAATGGTATGAAATTTGATTGTCCATAACAGTCTTTTATGAAAAAAATATAATACTCTGTAGCTTAGAAGTAATAGTGCAAAACATACCTGTAAACCATTAAAATGCCTTTTGTCACAAAATTCTAAAGTGCTGATGCAGCCCTCGTATCAGCAAATATACCATTTTATTGCAGATACTCAAGGCCCAAAGCACTTCAAGAGAAAATTAATTAGCATCAGCTCACCATAAATCTCAACAGTATTAGCTAAAATGCCAATTTTGTAATCACTTTTCATTAAAGCCAAAAATACTAATTAAAATTGATTTTTGCCTGTGTCTTTGGTAACCGGCTGCCAGTTAATGGCTTTCAGTTGCAATGGAGACCTTTACTTAAATTAATTTTGTATGTTGTCTCCTTCCCTTTCATAAAGATAATACAGGGTGAAAGGATCAGAGATGTGGGTGCAGGAATAGCAGTTCTCCTGCAGGAGAAAAAAGTTCACAGATACAAAGCATTCTGGATGTTTTGCAAATGTTGGCATAACCATTGTTCCTTCTTGGCTTTTTTCATTTTTTTCAATGTTTGCTTCCATGAGAAGATATAAATAAAGCTTCTTTACAAGTAAATTATGTAATATATTAAGTGGCTGAAATGATTAACCTTTTCCTTTTTTAAAAAATGTTCTGAGTGAACTCATATTCTTATTTATGGGATGTGATAGATGAGGGGAAGAAAAACCTAGCATGTGAACTCAGTTCATGTTCAGAGTCTCATTGAGAACCCATAAAGATTCATTTAAGTCCCAACATATGTTAAACAGAAGCTGAGAGCCACATAAATGTCAAATCCCTTTCATGGGGTGCTAAGTAGAAAAATAACAAACCATAAATCTCTTTAAAGGGTTACTCATAATGACTTTAATTATTCTTTCAAGTTTATAATTTTTTTTAAAAAATGACTTGGCCCCATAATTAGGTTTCCAGTGCCATCAGGATGAGATAGATGAGGATTAGGGCTTGGGTTTTTTATAACAAGTTATAGAGAATAGTTTGCTACTCATTAGAACCAGAACCAAAGGGCAAACCCAAGGTCATAGCTCTAGAGTTCCATGGATGTAGAAAGAAAAATGTGGCTATGATTTCTATATTAAGTCTATGGAAACAGGTACATAGGAGATTCTAACTTGCATGCTCTGGGTGAATATTCTTTAGACACAGCACAGAGATGTAGAAATAGACAAGGAGCAGATTTTATAAATGATATGGTGTTTGGATTCAGTGTTGCATAGAACCCCTTTCATTTCATGCAAGCCTAAAGCTTCACTACCTACCTACCCCAAACTACTAAAACTATAAACTTAGCCTTTCTAGTGCAGCTCACTCAAAATCAAATAACAATTCTTCTTAAATTGCTAAGATAGGGCTGGGTGTGGTGGTGCGTGCCTTCAATCCCAGCACTCCGGAGGCAGAGGTAGGAGGATCACTGTGAGTTTGAGGCCACCCTGAGGCTACATAGTGAATTCTAGGTCAGCCTGGGCTAGGGTGAAACCCTACCTCGAAAAACCAACTAAAAAAAAAAAAATTGCTAGGATAGCAATTTTAATTAATATCTGAGTCAATAAGTAATAGTTGTAAATCTCTCAGAATTATTTACAATGTGTCCACACAAAGGAGTCATTTAGTACTCACTTGACACTGAAGTAGCATAAATCCTGATGATTAAGTCTCCCCAAAATCAAAAGTATCACTATACCAAGTATCTTCCATCCCAAAATTGGGTATAATGTGACTGACATTTTCAGTTTGGACATTGAGCTTTTTAAAAAGAAAGTCATTTGGTGTTCTGTTTGAACTAATCTAGGTACTTCCTTATTATTATATTTTATCCAAGTATATTTTGCTTATAAACCTGGGATAATATTTTCAATTCAAAACTTTAAACATCCTTAGAAGAATTTTGAAAAGTTCTACGTATAAGATGATATTCACCTGATGTACGGTTGATCGTTGCCATACTTGCTTGACTCATCTAATATCTAATGCCCCCAAAAACGTACATGAGGGCTGGAGAGATGGCTTAGCTGGTTAAGTGCTTGCCTGTGAAGCCTAAGGACTCCAGTTTAAGGCTCGATTCCCCAGGACCCACGTTAGCCAGATCCACGAGGGGGCACATGCGTCTGGAGTTCGTTTGCAGTGGCTGGAGGCCCTGGCACACCCATTCTGTCTCCCTCTCTATCTGCCTCTTTGTCTCTGTCTGTCTCTCTCAAATAAATTTTTAAAAAAATAAGTACATGGTTAAATCATTTTGTATAAAGTTTAATGATACAGAAACTGATCACTGGTGATTAGACATTGCTGTTCTCTACACTCTACTCTGAAATACATACTAGTAATTCCCAAGCAGTGTCCCAATAGTGCAAATCAATTGGCAAATACTGGCAAAGTAGTTTAGCACTCAGGCTAAGTGGTCATCATCATACGTAGAAAGAGATTCACTCTCCATGGGGAATGAGAAATGAAGCATATGTGGAAGCACATTTGTAGTCAGAAATAGAGTGAAGCAGAAAGAGACAAAATTCCCATGAAACATCACAGAAGCAATTTTACCCTCCATCATACAGAATGACTGAAAGTACAGTATTTGACTGAATCTCTGAAATTGTGTCAAGATGACTAAAGAAGTGCACAATTTCTGTCATAATTGCCCCTTCTCTTCCATTTGTCTTTTTTTTAAATTTTTTTTATTAATTAGTTTTGTACTCAGCTAATACAGTCAATTTGGTACCATTGTTAGGCTCATTCACTACCTACCCCCTCCCCTTGGCCCCTCCTTGTTGAGGTATACTGGGTCATGCATTGTGGAGTTAGCCCACAGTTATGGGTAGGATAAATATCTCTGCATATCATGACACAACATGTGGCTCTGACATTCTTTCCGCCCCCTCTTCTGCAAAATTTCCCTGAGCCATGTTGGGTTCATTTTTGGTCTGCTTCAGTGATGAGGTGTTGGGGACCTCTGGGTCTCTGGATCTCTGATTTGGTAGGAGTTTATTTTTCTCTGTGTTGATCTCCTTCACCCTTGTGCCGGTACCCAGTTAACAAAAAACAGCATCCTTGCTTCTTTCGCCAATTGTTCTTAGTTTCAGCCAGGACCCTTTTGAGGTATGATGGGGTGGCTCTCTCCTTAGGATCTACATCTATCTGAAAAAGAGAAACAAGCCAGAACCATATCCAAACATAAGCCCGCTTCCATTATCAAGCTACCATTTGTCATTTTTATTGATTAGATGTCTGGGTTAATTTAAAGTCTTTCTTATGTTTGACTTACATGTTAGCTATTTTGTCTAAGCTTTTTTTTTTTGGCATTTGGGAATGTCTTTCTCTTGCTCAAAAACACAAGAGGCAACTTGGCTTCTTGGAAAATTTAGTAGTGTAATTTTCAAAAGTGTTCACTTTGATTTCATTTTCTTATGGCACTTGTGAAGAAGAGTAAGGACACTATTTGTTACGTTTTCTATTTTTTAAGTAGCCTAGTAAAGAGAAAGTATCTGATGTTTTTCTGATTATTTTTCCAAATATATCCTAAGACTATAGCCAACTACACTTGTGTGATTGATTTCATGTACATAAAATAAAAATTTCAAATCTGGATAATTTTTTTTTATTTTAATATATTTTCCTTCCAGAAGACTCTGAATATTACAGCTCTCTTGTCTAGGTCAGGTGTCCAACAATTATTAAGTAACCACCTAACTGTTCTTTTCCTCCATCTATATAACTTATCCACTGGTTCTTTCTGTATGTCATGTTTTATTCTTGACACTCTAAGAGAGCTCCCATGAATAATACCCTCAATTCCTTCTGATGATGTCACTCAACTGGTTGCTACACCCTTAACTTTTTTCATCTCTGTTTCCATGGTGTTACCTTTCCATTTCAGTCTCCATTTTCCTAAAGACGTTCTTCTTCTGTTCTAGGGAGACTACTTCTTCGTAGCACCATAAAAGATGACAGCACTCCAGCATGCTTTTCAGATCCCTATTATGGATAGGTTTAAAGGCTTGTTCTTCTTATAACATCTTAGGGTATATTTCCTGTCTTTGAAAGACTTTTGACAGTTTCTTTATTTATATTGTTTATTTCTTCTGTTAAATTTTTTCATGGTTGGATTTTATAAATGTCAAATCATGTCAGTTTTACTTAGCTCTACTTTATTGACTATGGTGTCAAATCACCATCCAAGACATAGGTAGGCACACCTGTTCTTACTAACTGTAAGTACTATGCAGCTTTAATTTGATGTAGGTCTAATAAATATACATACATTTTCTTATCTATATTGTCTTATGTTAAGAATGAATGTTATATATGAAAACCTATAATCTCAAGTACATAATTCTATCACTGTTCCCTCTAACTTTGTTGTAAGCTCTAACCTTCTAAAACATCAATCTTCTCAAATTTTCTTTTAGCGGGTAGAACTTTGCATAGACAAAATATCATTGACCATGATTGCAAATGTTATTCCAGCTGCCACAGACAGTAAAATCATTACAATGAAAAGAACCTTAACCAGGCTCTTTCTGAACAATATCAAAAGTCTAATTCTTTTAGAGAAATTTTGCTTAAAATGCTAAAGTTAAAAATAGCTTGTTTTTAATAAGAAAATAGCATTTATGAACTCAAATTATAAAACATCCAGTAGAAAAACTTTCCCAACTGTGTTTTATATTTTTTTATTCATGATAACAAGACTTCTATTTTCAGCCAACACAAGAAGAACTGAGATCTCTGATACAGGGACACAAACAATGATGAGACCTGTACTTGCCCCACCTTTGTACTTGGACAGAAATTCCAGGCTACCATGTCAAGTTGACAAGAGGTGGACTTGTGATAGTTAAGGTGTTGTCACCTTGATCTGTTTAGTAGTCCACAGAAATCCCTTTTGGGTGGGTCTCTGAGGTTGCTTCCAGGAAGGATTAACTGAAGGAGGAAGTCTTCCCCCCCCCCCCCCAGTGAGCCCTTCCCCCAGAGCAGGCAGCCTCTCTTAGAGGAGCACTTTATATAAGCAAGCTCTGGGTGAAAAGAGTCTCTTCCTTCCTTCCACTTGGCTGCCCAAGCTGTTTGCTGCCTTCCAGCATGGACTGAAGACCAGCGGGGACTGAAGACCAGTGGGGATTGAAGACCTGCCTGGATAGAAACCCAGCAGCTCCTCAGGAAGCCTCCAGGCCTTCAATGCCGGACTGAGACTGCAGAGGCATCTGGCCACATGGACTGAGTAGCTACCGGGTTCCTTGATTCTCAGGCTTGCAACTGATAGTGGACTACCATAAACTAATCCAATAAATTTCCCTTTTAAAATAATTCATTCTAACAGTTCTCTTCCTCTAGAGAACCCTGTATTCTCAGAGCCCACGTGAAACCAGATGCAGCATGCCTACTGTGAGATGGGAGGCAGAGACAGAAGAATCTCTCAGAAGCTCATGTGCCTGGTGGGCACAGCAGTGAACAATAAGAGAGCCTGTCTCAAACAAGGTGGAAGGTGAGGACCAACATCTGAGGTTGTCCTTTGACCTCCACACTCATGCACACACACACACACACACATACTAAAAAACACATATCTATATTACAGATGTTCAAGAAAGGAAGGGAAAGAATATGTTAAATAGAAACATATTACAAGAAAAAATGGAATATCTGAAATATAATTTTAAAAACTGATACAAAAATATATTTGGTGAAATTAATAACAGCTTAGCTATTAAAGGATAAGCATCAGAGGACATGGAGATGTACCATTGAAAACTCTCTAAAATAGAAAAAAAATAATTAAAACAACATTATTATATTATTATATCATATTATATTAAACAAAAATAAATGCACCATTAGTAAAATATGGAATGACTTCAACAAGGCTAGCATATATGTAATTGGAGTGTGCTAGACAGAGGAGATGGTAAGGGAAAGAAAAAATTATATGAATACAGTAGCCTAATTTTTTGTAAATTTGAAGAATCCTATAATCTCATTGATCTAAGAAGTTCAAAAATCTCAAACACAAGAACAATCAAAAAAAAAAAATCTGGGCATTGGTGCTTCAAACCAATGCCAGTGCTTGAGAGGCTGAGGCAGGAGGATTGTTGTGATTTCAAAGCTAGCTTGAGCTACTTGGTGAGTTCTAGACAAGTCAGGGCTACATAGAAAAACCCTGATTTAAAAAAAAAGAAATATCAAGGAAACTACACCAAAGTAGATCGTAATTGAATTGTGCAAAACCAGTTACAATGAAGAAAATTTTAAATCGGAGGGAAAAAATCTGTACAAAGATCTATAGAAAAATCATAACACATTTGTCATCTAAAGAGTGTACCTGGAACATATTTAAAATACTGAAAGAAAAAAATGTCATCCTTTACAAATAAACAAAGTCCTTCAGGCAGAAGGAAAAATGACACTAAGTGAAGAAATGGGTTTGCACAAAAAAATGAGGAGCCAGGAGAGAAATAAATAGAAAAGACAGCCTGAAGAAAACATGATTCATCATTCCCTCCACTCTAACACTTCTCTCCCTGAAATGTTATAAAGATTCAAATAGAAGTTAAAGTGTGCTTTTGGCTGGGGAGATGGCTCAGTGGATGGAATGCTTGCCACACAAACATCAGCACTGACTTCAGATCCCAGCACCTATGCAAAGCCAGGCTCTATAGCTAGCATCTGTAATCCCAGCACACCTACAGCAAGATATGGGACAGAGAATCTGCCTGAAACGCACAGTCCTCATCTGGTGAACTAAGCAGTAAACAAGAGAGCCTGACTCAAAAATCAAGGTAGAATGTGAAAACCAACACCTGAATACTGTCCTCCAGCACTCACACACATGAACACATACATGTACACACACACACACACACACACACACACACACACAAAAGGAACTCACATTTTCTAACAGTGTAAGAAATAAAGTCTAAAAACCATTTTAGACTTTCCTATTATTTCCAGCATTAAAAATTACATAGGCTTGGGCTGAGGAAATTGCTTAATGGTTAAGGCACTTGCCTGCAAAGCCAAAGGACCTACGTTTGATTCCCCAGGACCCACATAAGCCAGATGCACAAGGAGGCACATGTGTCTGGAGCTCATTTGCAGCAGCTGGAGGCCCTGGCACACATATTTTCTTTCTCTCTCTCTCTCTCTCTCTCTCTCTCTCTCTCTCTCTCTCTTGCTGCTTCTCTCTATCCCTCTCTCTCTCAAATAAATAATAAATTTTAAAAAATACATAGGCTTGCTGAGTCATTATTTGCATGGGACACTGCTGGTGGGCGGGGGGAGTCTAGAATACAAGCAAAGCCCAGCCCTGTTAAGCTTCCAAGATCTGATGCTATCAGGCACCTTCAGAGTGGGATAGCCTTAGACAGGGGTCTGAACTGAATTCCATAACTCTTAAAGTTGATGGATATTACCTTTACATTCTGCAATTACATTCTTGTTTAATTACTTTAAGGTAATGTGAGTTTGATTTTGTTTCTGTGAGAATATTAGGGCTGCTAAATTGTTAGGCCCTAATTACCATAGTTATTTTAAAAGAACAAATTAATTTGTGTGCATCATGATATTATTCCTTCTCTATCTATCTATCTATCTATCTATCTATCTATCTATCTATCTATCTATCTCCTGTGATCTCATTGCATATTCAAAGTTGAATTTGACCTTGCAAAATACTCCTGTCTCCTCGTTCTGAATGCAAGGATTACAGGTAGGTGTCACCATACTTGTCTTGTCAGGATTCATTAAACAAATACATTCTATATGGCACTTGTGATGGCTGATCTCTACTTTTCCAACTTTACAAGATTAAGAGTCACTATGGAAACAAATCTCTGGGAATGTCTGTGAGATGTTTTCAAGATTTGGGTAACTGAAATGGGAGGACCCACTCTAACTGTGGCGTCACCATTCCATGAGATACGGTCTCTGACTGAATATAAAGGAGAAAGCGAATTGAGCAGCTGCCTTCATGGCTCTCTGCTTCCTCGTCATGGACTGGATGTGCCTCGAGCTCCTGCCAGCACGTCGTCCCTGCCATGATGGACTGTAGCCTCAAACTGTGAGCCAAATAAACCCATCCATCTTTAAATTGCTTCCTGTAGGGGATTTGGTCACAGTAATGAGAAGATAACTAACACCACTTTATTTTACCATTTCCTCTTGGAAGAACAGCTATGTAGACCCAAGGGAATGCCCTTAGATATGTGATGACTGGAAAATGCAAATAGGTTGTCACTCCCATATTTTCACTATTTCTACTGCCTAAAACCAAGTACTATGTTCTAGTCATGTTCTTGTCATCCCCCACGTCACAGTTACAGTTATCCAGTAGTCAGAGGTCATTGAATTGTTACCTAGGGTATCTTAGCACAAGGAAATCTAAGGATGATTTGGGAGCAGATGCTACTTCAATGCCTTACCTACAGCTGAAATGCCTCTGCATCTACCAGTAAGCTCCTAGCTTGGAGGCTTCAATTTCTAACCATGAAAAAGCCAACAAACAGGTCCAGCGGTCCCAAGAGCCGTACCCATATTCTAATGTTACTAATCTAAAGTTAAAAAAAAAAAACAAGACTTGACTCTTCTCTTTATCTTGCACCACAAATCCACATCATCAAAAAATTATGAGTCTACTTTAAAAATACATCCTCAAAGTGATTAATCTTAAATGCCATCTATTACTACTAACCCGCTGCAACACACCATCATCTCCCATCTTAATCACTGAAACTGTAGTTTCCTGACTACATGTGTTTCTTCTATCAACCATGATGATCTTTTAAAAACTATAGCTGAGATCATATCATACTCCTAAGCAGAATCAAACATCTGCTTCCAGCTCATTCTGAGATGGCCTGTAACGCCCTGCACTCTCTGCTGCCTCCATCCAGATCCCCACTGTGATCAGGTTCCTATTGATGTATCGCCCAATCATTTCATCCTGCCTCAGTCTCTAAGAGTTCATAACAACATTCCACTTTCTTGACTCCCTTATTCCCAATACTATTTTGTTTCTCTGCATAGCACTCAGCAGAATTTGGCATGTGATGATATATTCACTCACAGCTTATCTGACTCATGCTTCTTTCTATGATGTTGGTTCATGGGAACAGAAACCTGCTCCCTTTTGTGCCCTGCTATATTTTCAGTACCGTGAAAGGTTACTGTCACAAAACAGGTAGCTTTTATTTTTGAGTGAATTACATGAAATTATACTAAGTGCATCAACTTTATGATAATGACTTTCCAGGAACTACCAGCATAATATGATAAATATGTGAAAATGCCTACTGATGGACCTGTGCATTAAATTTTGGTGCAATGCTTACTTTAAGTGAGGATTTCTTCTGATCAGTGGAATAAAACAAATAGGAAAAAAATATATTTTCCAGATAACTAATTACATAGCAGGTGTCAGGATACACTGATTGGTTCCAGTAAGGAGATCACAGCTGAAGCAGCGGTTACTATTGAAGCCACCGCCTGTCGTTTCATAGAGCTCATTTATCTTCAGCACCAGCCATAATGAGGAGAAAAGTGAAGATGGAGTACGTGTCAGTTCCCTTACATCTTTAAGATATTTGCTTGTGGCACTACAGTCTGTTGTCTCTCAGTGATGTCATACTTTACTCACAACTCTGTTAGTGAGCTGAGCCTCCATAATGTCCTCCTCTGACTGGTCATCTGTGGGGGTGCAGGGATCACTAGAAATTAGTGTCCGCTCACAAGCAGCAACAAAGAAACAAAAGTTCCACCACTGTGAACCAGAATCATGGTAATTGGAGAATTCTTAAACGTATATTGAGTTTGCTCTTTCTCAAAAGATCCACTAACCCCCCCCCCTTTTTTTTTTTCATTCAGAGACACTGAATTAAATCATTTGTTAGTTAGTAAAAAAGGCTATGGATTCTGAAATAATGTAAGTTGCAGTCCTCAGATCCCAGCAGGAGGATCCCAGTAGAACAGCCTACTCTTACTTACCCTACCTTATATGAGCTACAGATGGGCCTCTGGGCTCCTATGCTAATTCTGATGTCCACCTTTTCAATGGCAAGGAAGAGAGAGCTCTTGGCCTCTGCCTAGAACCAAACATCCCCATTAAAACCAGAGAACCAGTTTTATCTCCAGCATCTCACAGTGTCATCAGCTGTCAGTCCACTTGGGCTACTGTGACAGAATATGCTAACCTGAGTCATATCTAATGAACAAAATTTCTTTCTTGTAGTTTTGAGAACGCCAAGATCAAAACACTAGCATCAATGACTTCTGGGGGCGGTTTGCTGCTTCCAAGAGGCCACTAGTGGTGTTTCCTCACCTGCAAGAAGTGGGAGGGTAAGAAGAAATAAATGTAAGAAGCCTCTTTTATTTTCAGTCTTTGTTCCTTTATGGTGGCAATGCCTTTATTTTAGTTAATTTTTGTTTATCTATAGGACAAAATAGACTTAAGGAAGTAAGAACTCACTTTGGCTCGCGAAGTGAGGGTATGTGTAGTCAATCACAGCAGGAAGGCACAGCAGCAACAGCCCAAGGTGGCTGGTCATAATGCCTCTGCAGTCAGGAAGCAGGGAGACAGAGATGATGGTGCTCTGCTTTCTTTCTCCTTTTATCCAGTCCACAAGCTGAGCCCGTGGAACGTTGCCACTCACTCAGGGTTGGTCTTTCTGCCCCAGTTATATCTACTGGGGAAAATGTTCACAACATGCAGAGATATTTGATTCCTATGTGATTCTAATGCTCATAAAGTTGACTATACAAATTAACCATTACAAATCCACTGCTTGTCAACTTGATTAGCAAACACATCACTTTTGGGCATTCCACCGCTGGTCCGCAAAGGCTTGTTGCCGTCAGTAATGCAAAACATGTCAAGTTCATCTGAAAGGTTCCCCAAAATCTTAACAATCCCAACATGCTCAAAAACCCAAAATCTCTTCAGAGATTTAAAACAATCCCTTAACTGTGTGTCCATACAAAATCAAAAACAAGTTGTATATTTCCTATATATAATGGCATAGCCAGTATTCCCCAGTCCCCATAGGGGCAGAGTAAGTAAGAAAATATTAGACCAAAGTAAAAACACAGAATCCAGCAGGGCAAACACCAAATCCTACAGTTCCTTGTACCACACCTGAGGTTCCTGGCACATCATTTGGACTCTAACAGTGTTGGTTATCCCCACCTCTCCAGTGCTACCACCTGCAACACACGTAGCTTCTTATGTGGGCCTAATCTACTCTGTGTTTGCAGTTTTCCTTGACAGATACTCTACAGTTCCCTACTTTCAAATTGATTTGCATTTTCATATGTGGGAGCCACCATATGATGGATAGGACTGCCATTAGGCCACCTTTCCTATTGTCCAATACAGAGCACAAGGGCTCTGTTGCTGTTGTTTTCAATTGTGATGCTCACTTTTACAAATGTAAATCCCTTTTTTCATATCTACTTTGTCTGAAACACTCACTCACTATGGTGGTTTGAATCAGATATCCTCCATAAACTCATGTGTTCTGTGTGCTTGTTGCCCTAATTGATGGCAGTTTGGGAGGTGGAACCTTGCTGGAGGACATATGTGGTTGGGGGCAGGCTTGGGGTGTTATAGTAAGGTCTCTATTACTAGAGTTTAGCTCACTCTATTGCTGCTGTTTCTATATGTTGTGGCAGAAGTGATGTGCAGTCTCTACTCAAGCTGTACTTTCTCCAGCTATCATGAAACTTCACTTAGGCACTACAGCTGAATGAAAAACATTACTCCCACCAGCTGCTGTGGGTCAGAGGTATGTCTCCTAAGTTATTCTAGATCCTATCAAGTTGACAATCAATATTCAGCATCATAGCCTTCTTTACACTTTTTATTGACAATTTTCATACATGTAAATATATGTTTTGATCATAATGCCCTTCTGTCAGCAAGCATCTGGAGTTTAATTGCAGTGGCTGAGGCCTTAAAAGTGTGCCAATTTTCTCTCTCTCTCTCTCTCTCTCTCTCTTTCTAATAATAAAATAAAATAAAAAACGGTTATAGAATGTTCATCTGTGAGCTGAGAGTCTAGAGATTCACACCTATCGCTCTCTTTCTCTGATATGTTTAGAACTGTCAGAGGAAGCCCACCCGCCTGAAGTTCTTTATCTCTACTATTCTACTAAAGCAGTAGACACTGGATTTCTAAAAGCTTTACCTGCAAGGGGGATTTTCTGAAAATTGACCACAGGTTATAATTTGGAGAACTTTGTACTATTATTGCATTCAATATTTTTTTTTCTCATAGTCTTAAGGTTTTCACTGGCTTCTGTGCATACCACTCATTACCAATTTCTGTATTCTTGATTGAAACTAACAGAAAAACCACTGTGCTTAAGCAGAAATGAGGTTTTCTACAATGTTTTTGTCTTGGTTTTATATTGCTATGGAAAGATTATCCAAACATTAACAACAAACAGAAAAACAGTTCTATGACTTCACAGTTTCTGTGGGTCTAATCCATTCATGTGGCTTAACTTGGTGGTTCTGTCTTAAAGCCTCTCACAAGACTTCAGTCAAGGTTCAGATCAATGATTCATTCACTCAGAGCTCAACCAGAAGAGGGACCTGCTTTCAAGTTCACTCACATAGATGTTTATAAACCTCAGGTCTTCCTGGTTATGGCCCAGAGACTGTAGTCCCTGGATGTCTTCAAGAATGCTCACAAAATTTCAGATACTTTTCCTCAGAGTATATGAAAATGTTCCCCCATGGGGCTGAGGAGATATCTCAGCATTAAAGGTGCTTTCTTACCAAGCTTGTCTGCCAAAGTTCAGTTCCCCAGCCATCTACATAAAGCCAGACGGGCAGTTGTTTATAGCAAAAAGAGACCCTGGCGCTTCCTGCGCACATATACATATATGCATGCAAGTAAATAACGAAATAGAAAAGAATCACTCAAACAGAAGCTACACTTTCTTTCTTTGTAACCTAATACCGAAAGTTATACCTCATCGCTGTTGTCATATTCTCTTTGTTAAAAATGAGTCATTTGGTCTAGCCTATATGAAAAGACACAGGATTATTCAAAAGAGCATGAATCACTTGGGCAATGATCATTGAGGAACATCTTAGTAACTTTCCACTGATGATGTCCAGAGTCTCATTATTCATAAGAAGGCTGGGGATCCTCAGACCCCCAAGAATTCAACACTAAAGAGCAGCTCAGATTTATCCCAGAACAACATGAATGCAAGGCTGTTACTGGCCACATACTGTCCATCCTGGTGCTGCTGCATTCCTGAATGTAACTATACTGTTGCCACTGAATTAATAACCTTTTATTTCATTATCATCTTCAGTGGCCTGGACTTAATCATTCATTGGCTTGAGATCAAATCCTTCTTGCCTGAGGCCTAGCAGTCAGGGAGCTCAGAGAGAAATATTTGTCCCTTTCTCAGTATGGAAAGTAGATCCCACTTGGCATTTCTCATAAAAGAGGATTGGTTTCATGTTCCAAATAGCCAGAAATAAACAGCTAGGCAGAGAATTATACAGACTTAGTGAAATGTAAAATATCCTTGTGTTTATCTGTTGTATGTAACATTTTCTGAATTGATTCCTTTACATATGAAAATAAACAATGGATTATTTGTGAGAATTCCAAAATGTTTATGATTAACATATCTCTACATTCTATTGAACTCATTTCATTCTTTTGTTTATAAAGAAATGTTTAAACTATACACAGAGCTGCCTCATTTGGATTCATAACAGACTCGTCGAGGTCAGACATGTGGTCAGATGTCTGACTGCAAGAAGAGTGTGGTTCTGATGCTGTCATTTAAAGTAGGAATTCCCACAGCTCCCTCACTCTTAACCCAGCTGAACGCATGCCTAGAGCCACGGCTTATTTATGAATGATTACCACACATTTTATTTAAAGTTGAAATCCTTACAAACAAAACTATTTCCATACATTGGTTCTTGATTATACAAGTAAAATTGACTTTTTATCTCTTTTCTGTTTTTAGGGAAGAAACTTTAAAAACCATAAATGGGGAGAGGGGAATAGGAGAGTAGGGAAGATACACACAAAACTAAACCCAAAATGAATTGATGCCATAGAAAGCTTTCTTCTGGATAGTAGATTAAAATATATAACTCTCAACAGGAGTATGGGGGAATTGTCTGGTAAGAAGTGCTCTGGAAAGGGTGGGCTGAAGCCTAACCTTAAAACATCTGGCTCTGGCTTATAATTCCCAGTACCACCATGCCTGGCCCTGCTTTGCTTTTTAAATTGATGGATTAGTTAATAATTTTTGTTGCTTGGACAAAATGCCTAACAAAAATCAGTGTAAGAGAGAAATGGTTTATTTTGGCTAGCAGTTCAAAATTACATTCCGTCATGGCAGGTAAGGTTTAGTGAAAGGAACGTGAAGCACAGCTGGTCACATTCAGGCCTCAGTGAGGAAGCAGACAGCAGTGAATGCCAACTCTCTCAGTTGTATAGAGACCAGCACCCCAGCCCAGGAAATAGTGCCACCCACAGTTAAAGTGGGGCATCCCACTACAATTAACCTAACCAAAATAATCCCTCACAGGCATGGCCAGAGAAAACCCTAATCTAGATAACCCCTCAATGTCGGTTCCAGGTTCTCTCAGACTGACAGTCAGTGTAAATCATAAACCATCACAGTTGCCTTTGGTGAAACAAGGAAATAATAAAGTGACAATGTTTGTAGGATGCAACTTTAAGCATCACGTACTTCAAACACTGCGGTTTTGAAACATGAGGAAAAAAAATGTGTCCAAAGCTTTTTTCTCTGGTAGTCACATTGATGTTGAAATTGTGTGATATCTCCACATTTCAATGTACACAGTACTTTGTAAATGCTTATGCTAAATTGACTTGAAGTACTCAAATGCATTCTATTAATACTAATCACCCTCTTGTTTCCTTTAATCAGTCACATACATACACACACAGAGAGAGAGAGAGAGAGAGAGAGAGAGAGAGAGAGAGAGAGAGAGAAGCAATTTCAGTATGTGAAGAAAGCAGAGATGTGCATCTTCGCATGTTAATCATGCAGTAACTGTTTCTTATAACCCTGCCATAAACTTGGGCTATAATCACACTGTGCATCTGTTTTGTCTGCCATCAATTTGTCTAATGGGAACAGGCTAAGGCTACAGGGGTGATTAACACAAAAGATTAAATTCACTTCAGCTTTAATTAAAAATCTTTCTTTTTGAAGTTTCATTGGTTTGAAAGAACCCCTGCTCTTTCCTATTTCTTCTCCACAATTGATGTGCATCGCATTACTTCATTTTGATATTATTAATGCATTTAGTTGTTACTTGTTTCTAATTACAGACTCTATCCACAAATGTTACTGATATGCCCATATGCCAGAAGATGCATAGCTGGGACTGTTGAAATGCTTCTAATTCAAGTACAAATGATCTTCACTAGCAGATACAGCATCTGCTTCACACAGAGAATTTTGGGGTTTATATATTTCTCGCTTGACTTGTTTCTTTCATTGACTGAATTACTCATTTACTCAATCAGTAAATATTAATTTAATGTCCATTGTTTTCCAGGCCCTGACACAGGTTAATTGGGCTATCAAGATGAATAAAAGAGAAAAAATCTCTAGCATGTACTATATTATAGGGGCTAGAGGGAAAAAAATGTTTTAAGGTAAATTGTGCACTCCAAAATCTACATATTTGTCCCAAGTGAATCAGAATGTAACTGCGTTTAGAAACGACGTTTTTAAAAGTAGTAATTAAGTTGAAATCATATCATCACAGTAGGCTGTACTCCAGCATGCCTGGTATGTTTATAAGAAGAGAAAATTTGACCCCATGCAAGCACACACACACTAAGGATGGACAGGTGGAAACTAAGGGAGAAGAAAGTTATCTACAAGCCAAGGAAAGGGGTCTCCACCCACACCTTGACTTCAAATGTTTTCTTTCCAGAAAGGTGAAAAAAATAAAATTTCTGTTGGTAAAGCCAACCAAACAATTATATTTTGTTATAAGAGTTGTAGCAAGTTAGTGAACCTATTAAATATAAATCATGTTATATATTATAAGTTGTGAAGTTCTATAAAAGTAGAATAAAAGTACAACACAAATAGGAAAGGCATTCATTTGTGTATGTCTCTAAAAATATCATTATAGACTATGGACATCCCTCAATTCTAAAATATAATGTAATTACATAAGAGCACAACTAGAGCTATTCTTAGTGATGGAAAAGGAGTTTTTTTCCTGAAGAGTTTTCCATTCTAATTATTCTCATTTGATTATTTTTGTTTTAATAATCTGAGATCAAAATATGATTATTTATGTGTATATTTTGCAGCGTTAAATTTTTAATGTCTTAAAATGCCAAATTAATCTGACCAAGTGACCAGTATTTTCCAAGATGTGATATCTTTGGAATCTTATCTAATCAATTTATTAGAATTAATATAAATGTCTATTTTAAGTATGTTTTTATTATGTAACTAAGTGACTTGAGTAAATATAAGTCAGCACATTTGAATCTATTTCAACAAAAAAATATGAGAGCACAGCTGAGTGAAAATTATTTTGCTCTTAATCTAGAAATGAAACCTCCTAGTCTTTTGTGATTCTATAATGTGTCACTTCGGCGTGAAGACTTGGTCAAGCAAGTGTAAGAATACAATGTAGGGCTGGAGGGATGGCTTAGCAGTTAAAGCATTTGCCTGCAGGGCCAAAGGACCCAGGTTTATTCCCCAGGACCCACGTTAGCCACATGCACAAGGGGGCGCATGTGTCTGGAATTCTTTGCAGTGGCTAGAGGCCCTGGAGTGCCCACTCTCTCACTCTCTCCCTCTTTCTCTGTCTAATAAATAAGTAAATAAAAATAAAATGTTTTTTTTTTTAAAGAATACAATGTAGTCCTTGTTTTTTAGATCAACCTAGACATTAGTTAAACAACACAAATGCAAATAGTTGAGACTAGTACTCCACTTAATCAGAATTCGCTGATATGAAGATTCTGTGAGCCAGCGGGCAGCAGGTGGTGCAGAAGGAATATTTTTGATTAAAGTATATACATCTCCACCATTTTCTGTGAGTTAGCCAAATAAATTCTCATGGTATTAAAGTTTGATAGGAAACTTTCTTGGTGGATGATATGCAACAAAATAGGATTACAAAAACTGCCAAAATGACTTATGATATCATCAGAGTGAGGTAAGGAGTGACTCAGAGGATCTGACCTCTATTCAACATCTACCTCATCAGAGGTGCACACGACCAGCTCCAGAACATCACTGTGGACTTGCTACTTCACAATCTCCTCTCTGAAACCAGGCAGGGAGGCAAAAGGAGCAAAATGTCATCTGAGGACAGACTTCTGTTCGGCTACAAATCAGGCAGAAATTTCATCTTCAATTGTAGCAGACAGCTTTAGGTTCGCTGAGATGAACTTCCAGACCAGGCACAGTTATGGAGGAAGGGATTTTTTGAAGCTTACAGATCCAGGGGAAGTTCCATAATGGCAGAAGAAGCTGGCGTGCCTTCACAGGCCCAAGCAGAGAGAGAGAGAGAAGCACAAGCCCAAAAGCCACACAGCACACTTCAGGAACTCCAGCTAGGCACACTTTACATATCTTTAGATTGCAATCTGAAACCCACCACCACACCTTAAGATCCACCCAGTGACATTGCCTCCAGCCAGGTCGTTGCAGATGCAAACTACAAACAATAAAGAACTAAATATATTGGGGGCCATCTATTCAAACTACCATATCAATTATTATGTGTGCCTACATTTCCGGCCCTATATAAACCACACAGAAATCATATTTCACCTGAACTTTCAAATCTTATAGAACAAAACTCATGAATTAGGCCACGCTTTCCACTGCTTTCCTATTTCTGTCCGCACTGCTCCTCAGCAGCCTGTAGTCATTAACATCAAAGAAGGAAGAGATACCTGTGTCTGGCTAAAGGATAAAGTGCCTGGTTAAGCAAATAAGGCCAGGTCTGTACCGTCATACTGAGAAGGGTTTACAAAATAAACTCCAAAATAAACTTGGAATGTCCTCATTAACAATTAAATTATTTGGGGAAGAAATGATCAATAGAGAAATTGTAGGTGGGTGGGAATGCAACAGATAAACAACCATATCAGAATTGCTGGCCAATAATTTCAGTACAATATGTAAATACACAATTTTAAAAAAAAGTGCAAGGCAACCAAAGTTACTCTCAGTGGGGGGTGAGGAGGCGGCTCCCTCTTGCCTTCTCTTTTTACCATAACTAATCACTAGTTTTGCAGACTTTGAAAATCAGATGTCCTATGCCATTTCAACTCCTTCCCAAGGCTTGTTTATATTCTATGTCAATTCTTTAGAGGAAAGACTTTCGTATATGGTTTAATTATCCTCACAGCCTCTGCAGTAGAAAGTGAGATGGAATTTAAGATCATTTGCTTTGTGTGAATCAAAGATATTGAAATATAAAAGGTACATGGTAATTACTGCTTTAAAACCTTATTCTATTACTCCCGTAGTGATATTACCATGTAAGGGACTAGAAATTAGAGCATTTAGGTTAAGTTGGAGGAACATGAAACAAGGTTGGAACATTGTTGTGGGTTTTGTGGGTTCAGTACCTGTCCAGACAGCTGCCTCACTAAACAAGTGTGGAGCCAGATTCATAGCCAAGAACTTCATTCCTGATTGGGTTCATGACATCCTTTTTGCTACTCAAGCTGGTCCCAGCCGGCACTCACTCACCCTCCACCATCCCCATCTGCTCCATCTCTGCAGGGTGGCCTCTGTCCTGGAGGACTACCAGCTGGATCTGGCTCATATAAACAACATCACTCTGAGTCTGGCACATTCCAGAACCAACTGGCCACCCAGTTGTTCACAGCCGCACAACCCCCACATCACTCCTTTTGGGAACAGCTCCAGCTGTAGAATCTCTTTGTAGTGAGTCACCCCACCCCTTTGTCCTCAGCTGGTCCCAACCAGTTGTTGCAATTAAACAATCAGGTCCACCTGTGTCCTCATATATGAGGCCAACCTCAAGAATACTATTGAAGTAGGTGATACCTCTCCCTCCACTATTCCTTACTGGTCCAAGACCCATCTGTGCTCTCAGATAGCTATGAGGTTGTTTCTGTGAAATACTCAATTAGGTACTTAGGCCACAGCCTCCTAAAGATTTAACATGTGCCTTCCTAATGTCTTGTCATCTTGTCAAATGGTGTGCTTCCAGGATTATCGTTTTTTTTCCTTTTTTTTTTTTTTTTTTTTCTTAGTTTTTTGAGGTAGGGTCTCACTCTGGCCCAGGCTGACCTGGAATTCACTATGTAGTCTCAAGGTGACCTCAACTCACAATGATACCCCTACCTCTGCCTCCCAAGTTCTGGGATGAAAGGTGTGCACCACCACGTCCAGCCAGGATTATCTTTGTAGAAGTATCCAGAAAGGACTGAACTTGGAACCAAGAAGTTGGATCCCAACCAAGCTTGAACACTTACCCTTGACAGGGTGTCTGGTATGAAGACTACATGAAATACTGGTTACCAAAGACCTTAGAATAATATAAAGCCTCTAAGAGTTTCTCAGTATGTGTTACCTAAAGTTTGAACTGAATGTTTAAAAGCAACTTTATGCCGAAAGAATAAAGTGATAAGACTAAAACAATTAGAAGCCAGAGTTTTTGAATGATACAGCATCTTGACCAATTCAAAATAAGTGAGAGCTGGAGAAATAGCTTAGCAGTTAAGGTGTCTGCCTGCAAAGCCAAGGACCTCTGTTCAATTCCCCAGGAACAAGAAAGCCAGATGCACAAGGTGGTGCATGTGTCTGGAGTTTGTTTGCAGTGGGTAGAGACCCTGGCACACCCATTCTCTCTCTCTCTCTCTCTCTCTCTCTCTCTCTCTCTCTCTCTCTCTCTCTCTCTCTCTCTCTCTCTCTCTCTGCCTCTTTCCCTCTCTCACTCTGTCAGCTAAAATTAAAACAAATTTTTTAAAAAAATATAAAAAATAAAAAAGAATTAAAATAATTGAGAAAGTTGTGGCTTCATGATTTGAAAAATTAGAATGTCAATCATTGTTTTTGCTTCTTAAAACATTCTATTTGACAAAATTGCAAGATATTCAAATTTCAAGTATTTATCAAGAGAGAAGGCAAATACATGGTCCCCTAAAAAGTTATCTACTTTAAATCCTTGTAGCTCATTCCCAGCCCTCTGTTTGTTATCTTCTTTTGAAAAAATTCTGCATTGTTTGTCAATGTAATTAAGGATTTTAAAATGGAAGTATCCTGTATTCAGACTTGACCTGTGTTCAGTGACAAATGCTCTTATACCAGAAAGGCTGATATAAATCCAAGACAAAATAGGAGGCAATATGTTTGCTGAGGCACATGCTGGAGGAAAGGTTCAGAGCCATATGAAGCTGAAAAAGTTCATGGATTTCCTTTCTCCTACAGCCTTTTCAGGAAGTGCATCTTTCTTTGACAGCACAATACTCTCAGGCTCATGACTTCAGCAAGATGAGAGAATAAATTTCTACTGTGTAATATCACCAAGTTTGTAGTGATCTGTCATACCAACCCCAAGAATATATTGAGATCTTGACAGAAATTCATAAATTGGTCTTCTTAGGCTGCTATCAAAAAAAAAAAATACAACATAGACTAGAGAGATAGTTTAGCAGTTAAAGTGCTTGCCTATAAAGCCTAACCACCCCAGTTCAATTTCCTAGAACCCATATAAAGCCAGATATAGTGGCACATGCATCTGGAGTTTATTTGCAGTGGCTGGAGACCCTGGTGCCCCCATTATCTCTCTCTGTCTCTTTCCTGCCCTCCCTTTATCCCTCCCTCTATCTGTCTCTCTCTGCTTGCAAATAAATAAAAATATGTTTTTAAAAAGTACCACCGACCAGATGATATAAGGAAACATCATTGACTGCTTATCGTTCTGAATTTAGGAAATCCAAGATCAAAATATAAACATCCAGTGTCAGCTGAAGGCCACCTTCCTGGTGATCTGGTATCCTCACCTGGCTGACAGAGAAGAGAAGGAAGCTCCGCAGTGTCGCTTCTCATACTGGTACAGATCCCATCACAGGGCTATGCCCATCCTCAGCAAGGCACCTCCTAGGTGCTCTAAGCACTATCTCACTGGCAGTCAGGGACTCAAACACTCATTCTGTTCCAAGATGCTATAGTAGCACAGGTTACTCTTAGTTCTTTCTTTTAATATCATACACTTACAGTGTGGTAGTTTGAATAGATGGCCCCCAATACATTCAGGGTTTCATTAGTTTGTAGTTTGGATGTGCAGCCTCCTGGCTGGAGGAGGTGTCACTAGGGGAATCTTAAGGTGTGGTGGTGGGTTTGAAATTCCAATCTAAAGATATGCAAGTTCCACCTGGAGTTCCTGAAGTGTGCTGTGCTCTGTGGCTTATAGCTTTTGGGCCTGTGGCTTCTCTCTCTCTCTGCTTGGAATTGTGAAATCAGGCCAACTTCTCCTGCCATTGTGGAACCTCCCCTGGATCTGTAAGTTTCAGTAAGTCCCTTCCTCCATAACTGTGCCTGGTCTGGAAGCTCATCTCAGAGAACCTGAAGCTGTCTGATACAGAAATTGGTACCAAAATGTGGGATGAGTTAAAGCTTACCATGTGGAATTTGGTCTTTTTGAACTTTTATTTTGGAGCAACAGGCATGGGCTTGGTGCTTATAACTGAAGATGCCTTATGGAGTAGTAAGCCAAATTATATGGACTATTCTGATAAGAGCTTGAGAATGCTGAGTGGAGCAAGAATTATATTTGGAGGCTTGGCTTATAAACTTCCTAAGGGTAAAGAAAGAGTGCAGATGACTTTGTTGGAAGTGGGCTACTGGCATAAGGGCTGGCTGCATTCTGCTGCCCATACTCAGAGAGCTTGATCAAGGTTAAATTTGTAATGGACTGATGTGCTTGGTTAAAGATATTGAACTCAGAGATTTAAGAGTTTGAGAGCTGGGCATGGTGGCACACACCTTTAACCCCAGCATTCAAGAGGCAGAGGTAGGAGAATCACTATGAGTTCAAGGCCACCCTGAGACTACATATTGAATTCCAGGTCAGCCTGGGCCAGAGTGAGACTCTACCTCAAAAAAACAAAAAACAACAACAAAAAAAAAAGAGTTTAAGTTGGAAAACCTCACTGAGACTGGTTTTAGGTTATTGAAGCTACTGTTGTCAAAACATTAGCAATCTTAAGGAACATGTCCCAATTGCTTTATATTAAATCAGTGGAGAGGTTGCCTGATGAAAGACTGCAATAGACATGCAAACTCTTTTGAAAAGACCTGACTGGAGAAGGAACCTGCTCTTCAAAGTCATGATTTATTTCATGCCTAAATTAAGAATATGGCTGTGTCCTGCACACCTGGTATTGGTTTTAGAAGAATGAAAAATGTGTAAAGTGGTCTTGAAATGCACACAGTTTCAGGGGCCATTGGTGAGGTACAGCACATAGGCAGGATATGATAACCCTCAAAGGCTGGCAGGGCTGTTGGAAGATGTACTATGGTTTGCATGTAGACCCAAAGGTGTTTTGGGTATACCAGGACTGTGCAAGGGCTACCATGGGAGTGCACTGCTGGCCTGGGATGGAAGTTTTCCCTGGATAATCTGCCCAGCTGGAGGGGAAGAATTGGAAAGTCTGGAGGCAGAATGTGGTAGTTTGAGTAGATGGCCCCCAATATATTCAGGGCTTTATTAATTTGTAGTTTGGATCTGCAGCCAGCTGGCTGGAGGAGTTGTCACTGGGCATATCTTACAGAATGGTTATAGGTTTGAAATTCCAATCTAAAGATATGCAAAGTGCCTAGTTCCACCTGGAGAGCATGAAGTGTGCTATGTGACTTTTGGCTTTGGGCTTGGAGCTTCTCTCTCTCTGCTTGGACCTGTGAATGTAGGCCAGCTTCTTCTGCCATTAGGGAACTTCCCCTGGATCTGTAAGCTTCAATAAATATCTCTTTCTCCATAGCTCTGCCTGGTCTGGAAGTTCATCTCAGCTAACCTGAAGCTGTCTACTACATACACCAATTCCATTCATGAAGATGAAATTTTGCATTTTTTATTATGATATGGATGCTCCACTATGAAATTATAGAGATATCTGACTTGAGAGATAAATCCAAGAATCATTGCTAAAAGAATGATAACAAAAAGAAAGAAAGGAGCTCAGTCAATGGCTCAGTTGTTAAAAGCCTTGCTGTGCAAGCCTGATGACAGGAGTTCATTAGCTGGATGTATAGCAACAATACATGTGTCTGTAAACTCAAAGCACCTATAACAATGAGAGGTGGATCTGAAGAATCCCAAAGCTCAAAGGCCAGCTAGCCTAGTATTCCAAATGGCAAGCAAGAAGAAGGACCACGGGCTGGTGGGATTGCTTAGTGGTTAAGGAATTTCCCTGCAAAGCCAAAGGACCCAGGTTCTATTCCCCAGGACCCACGTTAGCCAGATGCACTAGGGGGGGCACATGTCTGGAGTTTGTTTGCGGTGGCTAGAAGCCCTGGCATGCCTGGTCTCTCTCTCTCTTGCTCTCTCTCTCTCTCTCTCTCTCTCTCCTCTCTCCCTCTTTCTCTGTCAAATTAATAAAAATAAAATATAATTTAAAAAAGAAGAATAAAGACCCCATGTCAAACAAACTGAAAGGCAAGGGCTAACACCCTGAGGTTGTGTCCTCTGACCTTCACACATGCATTGTGGCATTTATATGCTATATACACATACACACATATACATACGTGCACACCACATACACACTTATATAAATACATACATACACTCATGCAAAAAAGAGATGGGGGAGAGAAAAGTAAATAAACGGTGCATTATTGGTGAGGTTCTCTCAGTGGACAAATATTAAACACAAGGAATATAAAAATTAAGTGTTCCCCTTGGTAGTGCTTCTGGGTATAGATTTCCTGATGTCCTAGGATAGTCATTAAAACATCCAACATGCCTTTACACTGAAACCATATCCTGAGTATCACAGCCTACATTCATTTATTCATTCATTTATTCATCTGTTAATTGAATGACCATCCCATAGCAATTACTGTTTAGATGTCATTAAGACTGAGCCACAGACAATTTTCATCCACAAGTCTTTCAGCATAGTCATTTAGTTCACTCCACTTTTCTTCTGCATATGTTTTCATCATCTCTGACCTTTAGGAGCTCATACTTTAGTTGAGGATACAACAATTAATTTAATGCAAAGCACTGTATAATAGACCTGAAAATTTTTATTAGTCTTTGTGTTAGTTTCAGCACTTTTTACTAATAACTAATAAAAAGACTGATCACTTAGGTGTTTTTTTGTCAATTCCTTCAAATATCCAGGTCTCTAATCAAAAGATAGTATGTCCAATTGTTATTTTTTTAATTCTGGATGCATTAATAAAAATTATATGAAATACATTAAGATCATTCAAAGAAATGTTCTTTAATTCTTTCAGCAGGCCATTGGAAGGTTCAGAGGAATACCTTAGAGATTCATCAGTAGTCTCATAGAAGCAGTGAGAAAATTCAAGTATATTGCACAAATGTAAGGGTGAAAGAAGTTTCTGACAGAAAGATTGGCAGTGGAAACTAAAAGACAGAGGTGAGTGGTGCATTAAAGAAAGAAGATTTGTGGTAACAAATAGAATGAGAGAAGTCAGAGGGTCATTTTTGTTTGGATATCGGGAAAGAGCATCATGCCACTGGCCAAATGCCCAAAGACTGACATAAGCCATCTCCAAATGCCTACTCAACAATCCCACATGATTGTATCAATATGAGCCACGTCTTCCTCATGTCAAAACCAAAGAAATGCTACATGACGAATAAATTTCAAGTACAGAGATACATATACTTATCAGGTTCAAATGTATCACTTTCCTTTAACTTGAAAAAAAATTATTAAAAGATACACTAGGAACAGTGTCCAATATTTATTGAACATTTACAGTATTGGTTGAGTTGACTGAGGCCACTTTCTGTAGTTGCTTTTGAAAAAGAAACACGGGTGTCCCATTATATAAAATAATACACATGTTTTCTATAGTGCTTATACACAAAAACTCTGAAATATTTCCCTTGGCAAACTTGTTTTACCAATTGTGCCAGTATCTTTTAGCGACTATCATCAGTTTCATAGATTAAAAAAAAAAAGGAAAAGCATCCTAATACCTGAGACTTTAAACTTTCTGACATATATTAAGAGAGTAGAAGGTTTATTCATAGGAAAACTACAGGCAACGAAAGCGCCTAAACTTCACCTTGAGAAAATGAAAACAAGATGCTCTAAAAACAAACATGTTTCTCAGCAAGAGCTAAAGAAGACTTGTAATTATTTGACACAAATTTTCCCCTTAAGAGAGGGAGAAGTTTCCAGTAGGGAAAAATAAAGTTCTGACAGATTATATTTTATGTACTTTCTCTTAAAATCAACACAAAAATAACTTTTCATCATTTATGTCCTCCAAGCTGAGCTCTAGATTTTGCCCTCAAATTCACATTCATTCCTGGTGCATTTATGCTTTCTTTTCTTGCCATCTACTTGAATGATACCATAATCACAACTATTTACTTGCACTTATTTCTAAAGGAAATTAGGAAGAGCAATGGAGACTGAAAAACAACTGGAGGGGCTGGATAGATGGCTTAGTGGTTAAGGAGCTTAAAACAAAGGACCCAGTTTCAATTCCCCAGAACTCATGTAAGCCAGATGCACAAGGTGGCACATGGTCTGGAATTTGTTTGCAGTGGCTGGAGGCTGTGGCGTGCCCACTTTCTTTCTTTCTTTCTTTCTTTCTTTCTTTCTTTCTTTCTTTCTTTCTTTCTCTCTCTCTCTCTCTCTCTCTTTCTCTCTTTCTCTCTTTCTTCCTTTCTCTCTCTCTCTCCCTCTTTCCCTCTCTTCTGTCTCTCTCTCTCCCTCCCCCTCCCTCCCTCTTTCTCTCAAATAAATAAATAAATTTTAAAAAATACAACTGGAGCATTATGTTATATTTTTTATGATGTTATCATCAAAAAGTCTGATATTTATCAACTCATTGATATTTGACATGATTATCCATGCACACACATACTGCCATGTGTCTCATTTGACATATATACTACCACATACTCGATCCAGTGAAGAACAAATAAGGAAATTGGTAGTAGAAAATCTGAATTTTTTTTCTGTCAATAGTTTTCCATACTAAAAATCCTACTAATGTCAAAAAATTATTGCTAAAATATTTCTGTAAATGTCCAGAAATTAGAGTGTTTTCTAAGAGTATTAATCTGTTCTTCTACTTACATATATACAATACCATCCTATGGGGGTGAAAAGGCCTAAGTGAGGTCAGGGGAAGAGATTGAGTAAAGGAAAGGTGGAGGGAGGGATAATCAAATATAAGTGGATATAAATAAGTCATATGGAAACCTACTTTTTTGGACAATGGAACACATAGGAGCCATAGATTGTTACTAGAAAATTTTCACTGCCAGCAATGGGATACCTTCCAGTGAGATGCTGGCCAGAGAAGTCCCTGATGCCTCCAAAACATTACGGGCCATTGCTGAGGGCCTTAGTTTCCCACCAGGAATAGATGGTAAGTCCCTATTGCTGAAGACTCACATACTTAGGCTACAAGGTCACTGAGAATTCCTGCTGGAGCTGAGTTGAAAATCTCCTCCATATACACTAGCTGGCAGAAAGCTGGAAAAAGCCATGCTGCATGCAGTTCAATGGGAGAGAGAGAAATCACCAGTGGAGATACTCAACAGTGGACACTGCAAGCCTTATATTTGGCCAGCCAGGCCAAATGAGCCAATGGGTGCAATAGTGGCATGTCTGTTATGGGGGAAACCAACTGCCCTCTAATTTGACTGGAGGCCCACTCTATGGGAGGCAATACGTCCTTGATACTGAAAATCTACAACAGGGGTAGTCATAAACCCTAGGGGTATAACATTTGCTGCTGTCTGGCTAAATATTTATACTATGCTCACCAAACTGCCCGCTAAGCACTTCTCTTATATATATTAATATATTGATGCTACTCTCACTTTTTGTAGAGAACCTTCTCTTTTCAGATGGCAGTGACCTTGGAATGACTCAGAAGGTACAATGGTGCTGAGAAGAAGTACAGAGGAGAGCTCAGCACTGAAATATCTCTATCATACCTTCTGAAGCTCAGGGTCAATTGAGGAAGAGGTGGTGGAAAGAATGTAAGAGCCAAAGGAAGGGTAGGACTTCTTGCAATGCGGTCCTCCAGACACAAAATGGCCTGGATATCCATGACCAGGCAGCGCCTGACACTACCTACACAAAGCCATCATAATAGGAGGAAAAGATGATGACATCAAAATAAAAGAGAGACTGATTGAGAGCGAGAGGGGATATGATGGAGAGTGGAGTTTCAAAGTGGAAAGTTGGGTGAGGGAGGGAATTACCATGGGATATTTTTTTACAATCATGGAAGCTGTCAATAAAAAAAAGGAAAAGAAAATAAGAGTATTTGAAGGCGGTACTTGTCAGTGCTGTTATATGTTCAAAGAAGAGCTTGCTTCCTAAAGCTAAAACTAAATTGTTTTGAATTGCACCCATCTTGCTTAAACAAATAGACCTGTCAAACGTGATAGCTCTTTCATAAAGCTAGTGCTAAAAAGCTTAAGTGAAAGCATTCAGAAACCTCAAAATTTTGGGCTTCCTTTTAGGAAAAAATCAAGTGTGTTTTTAAGTATTTTGCTTTTCTATCTCTCAATAGCTTGAATTTGAATGTCACTCCCCCCCCCCCAAGTTAGAACCCATGAATAATTCACATTATTAGGAAACCTTACCTGTAGGAGAAAGAACCAGCATAGGCAAACCATGTATATAGAAAAATGGATTGCTGATTAAATAAAACGGTGTTTTCAAAAGAAGGATTTTGAACGCTGGGGTTTGAGATGGGATCAGTGACACTATTATGAAATGTGGATATGTGATGCAGTTAAAGAAGCAAATAATAAAAAAGAAGCAAATGGGTTATTACAAGAAAAAAAATTCTGTGAAAAGATCCACCTGCAAATATTCACATGAAGCTTCTACAGGTACTTGCTTACATAGTTGACCCACATGGGGACTTGCCCAAATTGAACCCACAATTTAAAAAATTTTGCTCAGAAAGGTCCAGGTTGACTGAATGCAAATTTAAGCAAGGAAGTGATTTCAAAACAATGGAGGTCAAGTCTGCATAGCTGGCAAGACTTGCTGATGAGCGTCCACTTCTTCGGGCTGTCTGTTTGTGCCCCACATGTTTTCGCTGAAAGGCAGGCTTTCCAACGTGCTGTGAATTTCAGGTGGATTGTCTGGTAGGAAGGATAAGTGTTTTCAACCTTCTCCTTATTTATGCTCTGTTGCGTAACTTATTTACATATAGCATTTGAAAATAAAATGTGAGTCATGTAATTATTATTCATATAATATGTTTAATACTTGTAATTATATTCGCTAGGCATGTGTCTAGCATTTCTCAATTCCTGAGGTTTGTACATTCAGGATAAAAAGCCTATTTTCTTATTATATATTTTCTTGCATGTGTGTGTTTATGCATAATGTGTGTGGTATGGCATGTGTGACATGGTGTGTGGTATATGAACATGTGTGCACAGGTATACATGTATGAAGAAAAGAGACAAGAATGCCAGGATTACAGGTGTATATGGCCAGGCCAGCTGCTTGTGTGAGTGTTGGGGAAATAAACTCAGGACAAACCAGGCCCTCTCTGAGTCATACTTGCATGATAGTTTCTCTTACCTATGGAACAATCTCCCCAGACCCTCCTTGTTTTATTTTAATGTGATTTTCTTTTAAGATGAAACATCTGTTGAATAAAAGAACAAAATATAGACTTAGAAGAAAAATGATCACATGGGTACAATCTTTAAAATTCATGAATAAATAAGTTACCACTGAACCTAAACTCCTCAAATGGAAATGTGTTCATGAAGAGTGTGATGACTAGTGTGGGCTCCATGATTTATGATGGGTAAGAATGAGAAGCCAATTCTTCGTAGTCCAGAAATTAGAAAAACATTGGATCAAATAGTGTGCAGATATGTTTTTTCTTTTCTTATAACAAATCTATGCACTAAACACACCAGAAATCCAAAATTACTTTAAAGTGAGTTTGTTCATTCTAACAATAATAGTAATCAGAGTATATTTCTGAGGCATTTCACCTATTCTAGTCAACTTTTTAAAGACAAACCAGACTAACCTAATTTTGAGCCACTGGTCTGAACAAATTTGCCAACAGAGTAGCATAAAAAAAATGTGACTAGCAACCTTTGTCATTACAAAAATTGGAACAATTCACACATGAGAAATTAAAAGACTTAAATTTAAATGTTTCCTTATTCTTCGGCCTTGAAAAGAGAAGGAAATCCTTTCATTGGCAACCTATAAATTAAGAGGAGGACAAATACTTTGAAATTATCTATATGATATCATGTATGTGAGGTATCTAACATAGTCAATGTCATAGAAACAGAGGCTACAATGGTTGCAAGGAGATGAGAAGGAGGAAAAACTAGAAATTTATTCTGCAATAGATACAAATTTTATAATATGCAAGACAAATACATTCTTTTTTTATTGTATCTTGTCACATGCTGTATGACCTATTTTCATCTCACAATAATCATAATATGTGCTCTTAGACATACACATGCAAGAACACAAAGTGTAGACGTAGAAGGCAGAAGATTTGGTACTTTGATGATGGTACCACATGTGTATGTCCAGATGCACTGAGGTGTACATACTCTATGTACCCGATTGTTGTCTGTCAGTTAGACATAAATGAAGACGAAGAGAAGGGGGAAGCAATAAACCCATTGCCCTCAAAATAGTAACTTGCCATGGTGTCATTCCTCTAGACAGGGCCTTTCATGTCACATGCATGCTTTGTTTTCATTTACTTCAAAACATGCTCAGGCTTTTAAACTCAACAGCATGGTGCATATAGCCGTAAAGCAAAGGAGATAGAAACTGGCTGGGCAGTTTAGGGAAACAGGGCCTTGAAAGTGAACAGTGTTCTTTTATCTTTCAGCAAAAAGCAGAAAACATCCTTGAACTTAAAATCAGGAAATCTGGTTGTTCTGTTCTTATTATCTCTTTTTCCCTAAAGGAGTTCCCCTGCTCTAGAAACTGGATGTGAGCATGTGACTAATACTAAAAGACACCTGAACGCCTGGTATGGGAACTGAGCTGACCAGTTCACCCCTCATTCAGTAAAGTCTTATAAGGTAATTACTTCAAAATGGTACCTCCTTTCTGGAGACCCCTCCTGCTATATATGAATTCTGACTTCCTTCATTCTCTTAATTTCTATAACAAAAAAACTTTCTAATCCTCAATCTCTGTGATCTATGGATTTTATTTCTTGAATTAATGAGACAAGAACCTAAAGGCACTGACCCAATGGAAGTTTTGTGTCATTGTGAGCATTCAGTATCCTAACCCTCAAGTTAAAACCCCAAGCAAAAGCTCAGAGAGGCTCCAACACTCTCAAAGATACCCCATATTCTCATATCAATACAAGCCTATCATCCTGGCATCCTGGCATCCTGAATTTCATCTACCTAGTCCTCTGCTTAGTTCATAATTAAATGTACAGTAAGTGTTAGATAAATATATAAAACCACCCATTGAAACTATTTTTGTTTTCCACAACAGATATGCCTCTATTAGAAACTTGTTATTCAAAAGGGTATAATGAACTCCATGCCCAACTTCTGATTCCATTTTTCTGGAGTAGATGGTGTAGTACATACATGCGTGATTTGGCCTTTCAGCAAACTGTATCACATTTTTTCTTGTGTGTGTGTGTGTGTGTGTGTGTGTGTGTGTGTGTGTGTGTGTGTACACATTAGGGATTTTTGAAATGCAACTTAACTAGTATTCTCTGTAAACTTAATATGTGCAAATTTATTCTAAATGTCTCTTCAATTTTTGGTTTTTCAATCTCATTCCATCAACACAAAATATCTCTGGTTAATGCTACAACTGAACCCCAAACAAAAACAAATAAGCAATAGCCCATCATCTCTGTTACTCATGAATAAGCTTCAGTTTGGCATCTCTAACATAAATCCAAGAAATGTTAGTGGATAACCATTCTGAAGTGTGAGGATGAAGGCCCTAAGTGGCTTGAGTACTTTGTGAGGGAGCCAAATTGTTAGAGGATGGATTGGGGAAGAGACTGGAGGTAATAGCATTGTAATTCCGCAGCCAGTTTCCTGGTAGCACAGTTTTTTTTTAAGTCCTAATAATTTACAAAGATGCATATGAAATCTCTTTAAGAGACATTTCTCAATAGAAAGATAACCTTTGATGAGATACTCCAGGGATAATCTTTTCTCTGAAAGATAACTTACTCTGACTCTAACTCTAACATCAGAGAGCAAAGTATAGTTTGCAAAAAAAATAATATTTTTTTCAAGTGCACTATTGTACATAAAGTTCTAAAACTGAATCTAAATATTAGTACAGATAAAACTGAGGGCTGGAGAGATGGCTTAGAGGTTAAGCTTGCCTGTGAAGCCTAAGGACCCTGGTTAGAGGCTTGATTCCCCAGGACCCACGTAAGCCAGATGTGCAAGCGTCGCATGCATCTGGAGTTCCTTTGCAGTGGCTGGAGGTCCTGGCGCTCCCATTTCTCTCTCTCTCTCTCTCTCTCTGCCTCTTTCACTCTCTGTCTGTAACTCTAAAATAAATAAATAATTTTTTTTTAAAACCAAGATTTCCCCTTAACATAGAGATTAGTCCTGTGTTTCTACATGGGAGGAGATGCATAGCACACAAGCAACAGAAGTGAGAGTACCTTATGTAAGTGCCAAATTCCTTATTGTTGCCTATCTATGGCAGAAGAAAGCTGTTTCCTAAAGGGAATATTGGTTCTGTCCATTCCTAACGGGTCTCAGCTTCTCAAACTATACCCAGGGATAGTCAAGTTTTGGAGATATTTCAGTAAAATGGGACTCATTACTCAGAGATTAGGAGGTCAGGAATTACTCAAGAGATGCACATCATCCAAGCAATGTCTCTTCACTTGTCTTCTCCTGAACCTAGTATTGTGGCCAAATAACTTCAGCATGGACGTTTTAGATTTGCATATCATAGCGAACACAAGAAATTCCAGAGATGTTTTAAGTTACTTATGAAATTTATTGACTAGATAAATATAATTGGAGCCCCTCTTAAACAAATGCCAGGTTCAAGTTCTAAAGTGCTTTGTAAACACCATTACTTCCTTTAATGGTCAAAAGAAATCTATGGGGCTAGAGAGATTGCTTAGTGGTTAAGGCATTTGCCTACAATGCCAGAGAACCCAGGTTCCACTCCCCAGAACTCACGTAGGCCAGATGGACAAGGTGGCACATGCGTCTGGAGTTCATTTGTAGCAGCTGGATGCCCTGGCACACCCATCACCCCACCCTCGTATGCCTCTTTCTCTCTCTCAAATAAATAAATAAATAAATATATTTTTAAAAATGAATCTATGAAGTAAGTCCTATTAGCTCTAGTTCACAAATAAAGAGACTGAGGCAAAGAAGGCAAACTTGTAACTTGCCCAAATCATGCTTTAATAAAGTTATAGTCCAGGGCTCTGGTCCCATGCCAGATCATACAACTGCTCTGATATGAACTTCTCAGAAGTGAATGGGAAACTGTGCCTATACTGAACCCATATTCTCTATCTGTAAAATGAGGCTAATATTGCCTATTCAAATTAAGTGGACTAATGTATACAATCCCACTACTTGATATCTATCTAAAGGAAATGAAATCAGTGTGCAGAAGAAATATGTAAATTATGGTGTTGATGTTTGAAGTATAATTCACAATAGCCAAGATACAGAATCTCTACCAGAGTGTCCATAAACTGATGAATGGACAAGGAAAACATGACAGACAAATATATAATAGAATATCATTCATTTATTAAAAAGATAAAGACTCTTCCATCTGCAAGAGTGTGAATCAACTGGAGAACATTATGATAATTTGAACAAGCCTGACATAGGTGTAGTATCACATTAATTTGTGGACTCTAATGCAACTGATATCAAATAGTAGAGCACAGAATGGTGGTTGTCAGAGAGATGGATGGATGGGAGGAAGATAAAGCAGACATTGGCTAAAGCATACATACTTAGATAGGAATAACATGTTTAATATGTCCAGAATAGCCAAATATGTAGAAATCAAAATTTGATAAGTGATTTCCTGGGAAAATTGTTCTAAAATTGGTTGTAGTTATGGGTTTCTCAATCTTTGTGCATACTAATGCACATACTAAGAACCATTAGATTAGTAATATCCTAAAATAAAAAAAAACATATGACATTAAAGTTGATTAATTTGTTTTTGAGAAAAATAAATTTTTGAGCGAGATAGCATTGTCTTAACACAGCCCAAGCTAATCCTCTTGCTTTCACATACCAGGTGCCAGGATTACAAGTGTGCTCCACCTTGCCCAGCTTAAATATGACAGGTACGAATCTGTACATTTATAAAGTAGTGTATAGGGTAGTATAGGAGTTTGCATATTTGAACAAGGAAAAGAAAGTCGGCATCGTTGGGGGAGTGTCTAAAGCTCTGGGTGTGAGTCAGCAATGAATAAATGGAGAAGCTGTGAAAATACAACTGTCCTCATTTGATGGGACTTCCTTCCCTGTAATTCAGATGATGATATTCTTTGCTTCCTAAAAGCCTTGCATATACATTTCAGGTGCATTAACAAGCAGACTAGCCACATTATTTTATTTTTATCTTCCCAAGATTGTTTCCGTTGTTACTGATGTATACATATCTTTTACTCCTTGAGGAAGATTTAATGTAGTGTAAGTACAGTATGCTAATACGTATTGATGTAGACCTTTGACATCACTTGGAAAGTAAAAGCTAAAACTTTCCTTCTTTAAAAACCACTTTGCATATCATTCTGGAGGGAAAGACTGCGTTGTCTATTACAACATCCCTTAAGCACGATAATAATTAAAAATATATGTGATCTACTACATCTCCTCCAGCTTGCAAAAAGTATGTGAGAATACTAAAGGTTTCACTAACATGCATTTTCTTTAATTAGAGTAATAAAATTTGTATTTATCAATCATTTTCTCTGAGAAAAAATAAACAAATGAAATATCTCTTTTAGCTGGTAACTTGAATACTCATTCATAAAGCAGAGTTAAAGAAATTTTGCCCATGCATTTTGAATAACTTACAGTTTTCAAGATAAAATTACATAAGGGTATATCATTAAATAAAACAATATCTGCTAAATGCCTGTCGATGATTTAGAAAATAATCAATGTTGGCTTTCACTGATAATGTTATGCTTTAGATAATACATTACTTTTTTTCTGAACTCTTATGATCTGTCCATATAGGTGGCTTCAAAAGAGATTGATTTTAAGTTCAAATAGTCCTTATAAAGATGTTAGTCTTGAAATGTCATCCCGCATTTAGGAAAAGTTCCTGAGTGTCCAGAGCAGCAACTCTCCTTTAAATCAACAGGAAGTCAGAGAGATGCCTAAGGAGCTACATGAAGCTAGTGAGGATGAGCCTCTGGGACTTTTGCTTTTAACAGCACAAGGCGCCCAATCAAGGAATATATTTATCTGAATGGCATCAGTGTTACTGGTTCACATAAGATTTCTCTACCCATAAAACCATAATCCATGTTCCCTATGAACAATTAAGAGTGGACAAGAGGTATTGGTGGCCATCCTGCAGGCTGTGGGATGCATCAGATCCTGAGTTCTGGGGATGGGGTTAAGGTGGAGGTCTCATCACTGAGGAGCTAAAGTGCCCAAAATATGTTTACCCACAACTTGTGTAGGGCATAAGGATAGCCTGCTTCATGGTCAGAACTTTACATGTGTACTACATCTGTCTCAGAGTCCCCACCTCACTGTGAAGTATTAAAAATTAAAAGTAAATGTCCCCACCCCACTGTGAACTATTCAAAATTAACAGTAAATATTAAAATTTCAAAAGGAAGAATAAAATATAACAGTTACATCAGAGAAATGGGGAGAAAAAAAAAACCAAGCTCTTCTTGATATCTAGTGGGTTCCCTGTGCAGAATGTGTGCAGGAGGGCACAGCGGTGTGGAAATCTGCTTCTCTTTTTCAGATGGGAGCTAGACCTGAGGAGATACACCAACCTGCGAGGAGATAAACCAACCTTCGTACTCCACCCCTGCCCTAGCTGAAACATAGGAATGGGGGAGATAAGAAAGAGTGCTGCTTTCTTAGTGAATCTGGTATCAGCACCAAGGGTGAAGGAGGTAGACACTGAGGACACTCAACACCTACTAAACAAGATATCCAGAGGCTCCTAAGTGCCCATCACTGAAGTAGACTTCAAATGCTCCCAGCATGGCTCAGGGAATTTATGGAAGAGGGGGTGGAAAGATAATTAGAGCCACAAGTTGGGACATTTTGCACAGAGACATTGCCTCTGCCCCATAACTGACTGCTGCCCCATAATGCATGACCCACAATACCCATGGGGTTGAACTGCATCTCCAACGATGAAGGCCTCTTCAGAAAAGGGGCAAGGAGAAGGGAAAAGATGCTACCAATATGTCTTGTTTACATACTAAATGTGTCCATATCTAATAATTTAGAAAAAAAGAATGGGATTCTATCTGCTAGGAGTCATTTCTATATGGACTTATGTAGTACGTTTGCAAATATGACCTATAAAGAATAAATTGCTATAGCCAGTATATTATGTCTTAATCATTTAGAACATGTAGTCTGACACCTCCAGAAAACAAATGGATAGAATCACAGACTGATGTGTTATTACACTCAAGAAAAGTTGCCTGGATCCAGATAGTTGTTTTTCATATTAACTTTTCCTTGGCTTTTTTTTTCCCAAAGGACCATGATTATGGGATCCTGGTAAGTGAATAAGGGAGGAGGAAGACCATGCATGGCATGAATGTTCTCACTCTCTTCACTAGCCTTCTTAAGAGCTCATGAAGCAGCAACTCACCACAGTGGAATGCAGCATAACCTGAGGGCTAAATGTATTTGTTGGCAGCAGAAACATGTGTCTACTAAATAGTCCCTAAGTAACCCTTACCATGATGGATCTGAATACACCATTATGGCTCTAACTGGTAAATGAGGCATGTCATTACACTGTGTTTATAACAAAAAATGGGGGGGGGGCATCCTTAAGGACTCTTCATGGGCTCTTTAAACACACTCACAGGATAGGTCCCCATGTGGGCCACAAGAGTAATAAAAGTGAAGCCTGGCATCTTATCAAACTTGTTATCAAAATTCCCTAAAGTGAGTGATCCTCATTCTCATAAACTGTGCCTCCAGCCTCTATTAACTGAAAATGCCTTCTGGTTTGATTCAGCTATAGTATAAAAACTTCTGTCTCCATTTCTTCCCCCGTCCCACTTTATTTTTCCCCCAGCTCTACCTGGCCTTGCATTAGTGCTCTGGTTTGAATTTAACTTTTGTCCTTCCATACAATTCACATTCTCCTTGAAAGTGGCCCATGCCCAGAGCTTGCAATAGCCTCTTACTCCTGCTTAGCCAAGCTAGGACACTGACTTTATTGTGTTCTGGATGATGGTGATATAGCAATAAGTACTATCAATTCCTAACATCCTTTTTTTCCTTTTTATAAAAGAAAGCAAAATAGAATAGTCTGCTAAACTCATCTCTAGGATCAAGTTGCAGTCTGTGTTTTGAGAAATTCAATGTTGAGAGTTGAAATCTATCTCAAGGGAGAAAACAACAACAACAAAAAAGCTGTTCTGAGAACAAGCCTGGCTTTTGAATGTTGACCCTTGTATTACTTTTGTAATTAATCTGAGTGTTTATCATGGTGCTGTCAGTAGACTCACATTTCCCCTTTCTTGCCCAGGAGTCCTCTTTACTGATTTATTATTGGTGTGGGGAACCTAAGGAAGCCCTTCCTATATGGAATGAAAAGAAAAATCTTGCAAAATCAGGTGACCTTTCTTATTCCCCCAGGAAGTTTCTAAAGTTCACAGGAGAGGAAGAGCTAATGTGTTTCCCATATTTGAACAATATGGCAACAGAAGAAAAAGTGAATTTCTGGAATAGGGATTACAAATGGAAGCAAAATTAACCTGCTAAGAAAGTGTCTGTCCTATTGCATGTATTTATCAAAGCTCACACTACACTTCAAAAGCAAGGCAAGATAAGCTGAAGGTTCACAACATCACACATTTCCTACAAGCCAAGAAAAGCTTGTTATAGTCTTCGGTGCACTTCACTGGAATCTAGTCAAGCACACCTTTGTCATTTGTTTGGGTTGATGCTTAGAGAAAGCTGCTCAGACAGCCCTGACCCTCAGTGGGGACTGAGCGACTCATTGAAAATTATCAGTAACTTTCATGCTGTGAAAGGACCTGCTCAGACACAAATACAATGTTTGAAAAGATGAGGTCAAACCCCAATTTTGTAAGTCATTTTAGCAGTCACTTAAAATATTTAAGAAGTTTAAATTAAATGCTTTAATAACGTATTTGGGGAAAATATTTGAGTGTTTTTTTTTTATATTCTGGGTTATAGAGGAAAATAGGGAGTATTTCTCTCTTACCTTTATGAATGGAGGAAAGCTTCCAAAGGTCCATTTGGGGAGGATGTATATGGCCTCCAATGTGACTAGGCTCTATGATGACCAAACAAATTAAGAAATTGAAGGTGAAAGATTCCTTGCCTGAGTGAATATATACACAATGCAACAACAGAGTCATTTAGCTGCTGGAGAGATGGCTCAGCAGTTAAAGGCTCTTGCTTGCAAAGCCTGACAGACTGGGTTCAATTCCCCATTACCAATGTAAAGCAAGAAGCACAAAGTAGACCATGCATCTGGAGGTCTCTCTCTCTCTCTCTCTCTCAAATAAATAACTAAAAATATTCTTAAAAAAGAAAGATGAGCACAGAAGGGAAAAAGGAGTTTGTTTGTTGTTTGTTTGTTTGTTTTTAAAAAGAGTCATTTGGCCAATATATGCTACCCCAGAGTTCACTGAGGTTAGCCCATGGTAGTTCTAGGCCAGCAAGTCCTTTCTTGTCTCTTCTAATGCATGATCCTGGTGTCACTAGAAACACAGTAAGTAAGAAAGGAAGGAACAGTGGAAGCTAACATGGGGAGAAGGAAAAGACATACATGCCTGATTTCTGAAGTTGGAAAGGAAATAAACTTGAAAAACACTGAAAAGAAAAGTAAGTTGTTCCACTCAGCAGACAGAGAACACAGTGGTGAAATAATCAAGGAAACCTGGTGAAGAGATCAGCTTGTCAAAAACACAAAGGATCTTTAACATCAAATGTACTACATTCTTTCATTTGTTCTAGAGGTTTGCAAAAGCACTTGAGAATCAGGCTTCCACTTGTCACTATAGACATGAAGGAATTGATTTCTGCTCTCAAAACTCTCACAGTGAAGTCAGTCATAATAGCCAGCCCAGGAGAGAGCTGCAAGACTCTCTAATAATGGGGAAAAAATGCCCTAAGAAATAGAAACGTTTAGAAATCATCAAGCTTGTGGTGACAGTAAAGGCAAGGACACACCTGTACAGAAGGTGGGGTTTTCCATCTAACGTGCAATTCTATATTAGATCACGAACTCATTGCACATCCCTGTGATTCCAGCATGTAAGAGATGCATGCAGAATAATCATGAAATCATGCCCAACCTACTTACACAGTAAGACTGGAACAGAGAGGGGGAGAGAAAGAAGAGTGAGGGAGGGAACAGAGGATGGGAGGAAAGAAGGAAAGAAGGAAGGAAGGAAGGAAGGAAGGAAGGAAGGAAGGAAGGAAGGAAGGAGAGAAAAGGGGAGTAGGAGGAAGAGGAAAGGAGAAAGGAAAAGAATAAGGAAAAAAGGAGTATGGAGAGAAGGTTAAGTGAGGGATTCCCATGCAAACATATAAATTTGAAACTTTTAGGGTGAACTTTCAACACTGTATCCAATTGATATTTGTGCAATATAACATGCTTAAAATCACCATTGAAAACTGCTTTAATTACTGTACTGGTGATGTTAGTATATAGGAGACAAAGGTCTAATAAGCGTTCTTACCCATCAGCATCATGTTCTCTATTCCTTTAAAAATGGGAGTGTGGGAAGAGCTATGTAGCATGCAGCCTTTTGGATGGAAAAGTCATCAATGGTCTTAATCAGCAGTGGGTCCTGAAAGTTTTGTGGCTGGAGAGCCAGGCCAAGTATACCAAGTTCGGCAATAGTGGCATGTCTATTATGGGGAAACTAACTTCTCTCTGGTTAGATTTGGGGTCTGCTCCATGGGAGAGAATTCACACCTGGTACTGCAGACCTAGTCAAAAGCCTATGGCTGGGAGGTCATAAGATAGCAATAGTGGGGACACTTACCACTATTATCTGATGAAATGCATATATTATGCCCACCAAACTGCCTTCCACACACTTATGCTAATGCCCATATGTTAATGCTACTCTCACCTTTGATTAGAGAAGCTTCTCTTTTTAGTTGGTGGTGACCACTGGGGTGATTCAATATTCACCATACTGCTAAGAAGAAGGGACAGAAGAAGGGAGGGTTCAGTATGAAGGGAGACATCTATATCACATCCTTTAAGCCTCAGGGACCAGAGGTGTTGGAAAGAATGTTAGAGCCAAAGTTAGAGGAAGAGGAATGCTTTGCAATGCTGTCTTCCAGAAACAAAGTGACCTTGACATTCTTGACTTCACAGTGGCTAATATTATTTACACAATACCAGCATAATAGGAGAAAAAAATGATAACATCAATATAGAAGAGAGACTAGTTGGAAAGAAGAAGAGATTCAGTGGAGGGAGGATTTGGGAGGTAGAAAGATGAGTGGTGGGAGGGAAGTATGATCATGGTATATTGTTTATAGTTATGGAAGTTCTCAATAAAAAGTTTAAAGAAAAAATTAAAACAGGAGTGGGAAGCATCTATATTAAACACAGTTGACAGGTAGATAGCTTCAGCTTTCAAAACACATAGCCTAGACCTGGAGAGATTGCTTAGTAGTTAAGGCATTTGCCTGTGAAGCCTAAGGACCCAGGTTTGATTCCCTAGGACCCACATAAGCCAGATTCACAAGATGGCACATGCATCTGAAGTTCATTTGCAGTGGCTAGAGGCCCTGGAGCACCCATTCTCTGTCTCTATCTCTGTCTCTCTCTTTATCTGCCTCTTTCTCTCAAATAAATAAATAAAATATTAAAAGAAACCAAACAGACTATATGGATTCTCCCCATGACTTATAACATTACAGCTAATGCTGGAGACAGTGTTTTTAGTATACAGAGAAAGAGAAGCAGAGAAAAATTGAGAGGCAGAGAGAGAAAATGAAAAAGATGAAAGAGAAAAGAAGATAAAATGCATATTTTTCATTTTTTACTTTATGTTAAATTAAATATTTTAAAAGATTTATTTTTTCATATAAAATGTACTTTATGTCTTAGTACACCACACACACATATATATTATATATATGTGATATATATATATATATGTATGTATATATATACTTCAATATGACTATAATTAAAATGAACAACAACCATAGGTGACAATGATATTTGAGCCATATTAGATCTGAGTGCTCATGATATAAGACTTCTCAAAGCCTTATACCCTGATTGAAATTCTCAGCATGGCTCACAGGAGAGCTCTGCAGGAGACAAAGTTCTTATTAAATTTAATTCTGCACTCTGTCTCTTGTTATGTTTAGTCCAAAGGCTGATTCTTGTTATGTTTACCAAGATAATAAAGAGGCTTCCAGAAATGTTTCACTGTTTACCACTGAGTCTTGTTCAGTTCCTCAGGACTGGAACATTACACCAACATGTTTATAAGACATTGACTGTTCAGTCTATAGTACCCATTTGCCTTTGAAAGACTGGAATGAATTTACTTTGATTATATGCAATGTCAGGTTTTTTGTATTAATTGGCACATTAATTGGATTATATTTTAGCTGAAAAGGTCTCATACTCATTGGAGTCTGGCTCTTTCATTCTAAGTTGGTATGAACTAAAGTTCTAACAGGTAGAATAGTCTAAATGCATGGTGTTGGTTGTGTCTTACCTTTTTATAGTTTGTATACATTTAGGCACATCACATTTTGAATTACTAATATATATCTTGGACCACTTAGTAAAGTGCCCTCACACCCACAGAAATGCTGGGGAGGTGTGGGGGTCTACCACAATCCCAGCACTCAGAAGGCAGAAAGTGACATACCTTGGTCAAGCTCTCTAGCTAGACTACTCGAATCAGAGAAATAGAGCAAGAGAGAGAAACAAAGAAGGAAAGAGATACTTTGTCTCAGTAAGTAAGGTGGAGAGTGATCGAAGACTCACCTTGCCTTCACGTGCACATGCACCCACATACACATGTAAAAGAAGAATTAGAGGAAACTCAATGTCCACTCCAGCAACACACTTTTAAAACTATTTTTATTTATTTATTTGAGAGAGGAGGAGAGTGGGGGGACAGAGAGAGAATGGGCATGGAAGGACATCCAGCCACTGCAAACGAACTCCAGACACTTATGCATCTGGCTTACATAGTTTCTGAGGAATTGAACCTGTGTCCTTTGGCTTTTCAGGCAAGTACCTTAACTGTTAAGCCATCTCTCCAGAAACACGTTTTTTTAATTTTTAATTTTTTTTTTTCTTACAAATGAGGCCCAAAGATAGATCAGACATTCCTTCTGGGCTCCAGTGATGGGTCTACAGAGAGCCAGGGCAGATTTTTCAGGTAGGAGTTCTCCCAATGCCATCAGACTCTAAACTATGCCTCCATCTTGCTTTGCATCTTGACTTAGGACCTCATAATATTCAAGCAAAATACAAAAACAAATATTATATATATATATATATATATATATATATATTCATACAAAGTTGTAACCTTAGAGTTCCATTCATATTATTTGATTTCCCAGTTCTTCCTTTTCTTGACTTTAATACATAGTTGGTAAACATTTTTAGCAATATGTGGCCATATTTACTGTTGAACCTTTACAATGGGAAATAAGATACAACCAGCCAGTTAGTAGAGTACAGGTAGATGGGGTTAGGCCTCAGTGAACTTAAAGCCTGTGTAGTTAGTGTGATAAGCAAAATCCATAACTTCCTGTCTGGTGGTTTGATTCAAGTGTCCCCCATAAACTTAGGTATTCTGAATGTTAGATTCTTAGCTGAGGTGGATTTGGGAATTAACGCCCCCTGGAGACAGTGTATTGTTGGGGGCAGGCTTATGGGTGTTATAGCTAGCATCACCTTGCCAGTGTTTGGCACACTCTCCTGTACCTGTTGTCTACCTTATGTGGGCCAGAGGGTGATGCCCACTCTCTGCTCATGCCATCGTTTTCCCCTACCATTATGGAGCTTCCCCCTAAAGCCTATAAGCCAAAACAAACTTATTTTTTTTCCCACAAGCTGGTCTTAATTGGGTGATTTCTACCAGCAATGTGAATCTGACTGCAACATCCTGAAAATCTTATTTCTCAAAACACCAAATGTTCTGTTTCTCATGAGTTTACACACTGTGAGGATTTCTACCTGAAACGTGCAAAACGTGATGGTTTTTGCAACTGCTAAAATATTTTATGCTCTATCATAAACCAAAATAATAATGTTTTATAATCACATTTTACATAATGCTGTTTTGAGATTTTTTTGACAGATAAGTGACTTCCTTTGCTGCCAAACACCTTGTACATGCATCAGACGATATGGCCCAATGCATCTACCCTCAAACTGTGTTTCTCAGAGTCATAAGGCAGTGATTGGGTTGTACGTATGTCAGATGGCTCAGAAGACTTACAGTTTGTTTAAATAACTGGTGGTAAAATGCTTGTTATTCACATTAAACACATAATAGACATAGCAGGTGGTGCAGTTTTCATTCCTAATAGAACATAAAAGACTGAAATATAATGATGTTGTATTCCATGGTATGTTTTCCTTCAAGCTCTCTCACCAGAATCAAAGAAAAATGTGTGTTCCTGTGATTTAAAATGCTGCATGTTAGCTCTTCACACTTCTATTAAGTTGGTGTTCGAAGAAAACAGATTATGAATACATATTACTTTTTAAATGTTCTCCCTTGCAAGGACTGGGATGGATGCTCTGGTTACCTAGGAGATAGGGACAAAATGAAAATTGATTGACTTATCAAGTTGATTGCAAGCTGAGCTGCAAGTGGCAGCTGCGTGCGCTGCACACGAAATGTCTCTGCCTACAAGTGATTTAAAAAAATATATCCAATCAGTAATGACACCGCATAGATTAGCTGGTAAAATAAAATGACCATATTTCATTAGAAAGCAGAGCACTGAATGATAGCCTAGCAATTACAGTAGGGAAAAAAAAAAAGAATACTTTTAAAGAAGCAATTCTGGCCTGGATGTTTGTTTCCAAATGCCACTAGCAATGAATGTATTGATGATGATTGAATTCTGTCCATGGTAGGGCTTTTGTGGCTGGTTGACTTTTTTTGTAACTAATAACCTCACCTCTGTCAGTTGGGATTGGGCTAGTAGGAAAGGATCTTAGTGGATCTTACTGTAAAAGCAGCTATAATCTCTACCCCTCTCTTTTCCTCATGTAATTTCTCTGTGCTACCAGGCAAGAAAAACGATGGATTTTTTTAAAGTAGTTTTGTTATCTAAACTATTCTAGTTTCCTGTTAATTGCTTTTCTTCCCCATTGACTACACCTCTTATTCCAAATTTATCATTTTGCAGTGTCCCCTAACTACCCATGGCCCTCTTCTGTGGTCTACACCAGGACTTCTTAAACTTTTTCCACTTATGACCCCTTTTCACCAGAGGACTCTTTATATAATTCCAAGTACATAAGTATATAAAATACATATACAAATAAAACATTTCTTGGCAATAAATCACAAAAAACTTTGTTTCAGATTCTTTGGTATGTATATATTTTGCTATATATTAAAGACAAAAGCAAATTTGGGTATGCTCATTTATTGTGACATAAAGAATGAAACCCTGGCTGAATATTTGATACTGCAGTACATCTTTAACAGTTTTCAGAGGTGACTGAAATTCTGATTTTTTTAATTCCCAGTGTAACTATGAACACTTCACATAAAAATGTGACAGAAATATGTTTAGAGCCATTTAAGAAATTGTTGGAAATTCTGATTATCAAGCCAAAGTTCATTTAACAATTTTTTAATGAAACTCAAGTCACCAATTCAAACAGCAACTTTTTTATGAGAGACAATGACAGAGAGGGAAACAGGGATATAATTGGCATGCCAGGGGCTCCAGCCATTGCAATCAAACCCCAGACGCATGCTCCACCTGTGCACATGCACAACCTTGCACGTGCTCCACCTTGTGGGTCTGGCTGAGGTGGAATCTTGGGAGTCAAGCATGGGCATTTAGGCTTCTCAAGCAGGTGCCTTAAATGCTAATCCATCTCTCCAGCACCAAACAGCAATTTTTGAAATCTAACATTCTAACACAGTATACTCTAAAATACTAATTTGACAAAATCTGAGGAATAACAATAGAAAAGTAGTGAAAGTCTTTCTGTACCTAGACTATCATATTTCTGTAAGAGCAGAAAACTTGGGGTATAGTGATTAAAAAAAAACACTACAATTAACATACAAAAGTCATGAACCTGATCCAAACTGTTTTGGGCATCATTCACGCTGCTGTGTGGCAGAACAAGTGTGGTACTTGTATGAGTCCAGAAGCGAGGTTGCAGTGAGGTCACACACACCAACACTGGTGAGCACTTCCAGAAACTCCGCATATTCATTACACGTTTGAGTTCAGTTTTAGGTGTTGAGCATTCAGAAATCCTTCACTGTTGCCTATCTTTTCATGACTCCCACATTCAGTCCCACTTTTGAATGCTCCACATTTCCAGATACCCACTGGTAGCATGTCCTCAGTACTGAAATGCATGTCTAGTGTGATACACTGTTCAGGGTCTTGATCTTATACAGCAGTACAGATGGAACTACTCTGATTACCTAAGGTGCTAGTGGTTGATCCATATTAATTTGTTATAGTAATCTGACCAGGACAATGGTCTGAGGGATTATTCTTGCAAGCATTATGTCCATTTTGTTGGAGATGGAGTCATAATCTAAAAGACTGGTCCTGTAATAGTGAAGGCAGCCATTCCTGGAACAGAAGTGGAAAGTGTATCTTAGGTCATTCTTACTCTTCCAGCCACACTGTGTAGCAACCAAAAAACTGCAAAATATGAGTCAGGAAAATTTGTCTCAGGAACTAACTAAATACTAAATAAGGAAAAGAAAAATAAAATGACTCCTGGAATTTCCCCCTTTTTCTCCCTTTTTCTATAGAAGTGTCATCCTAAGACCATGTGACTCTATGGCAAACTCTAGGTCATGCAGATATGATAGGGTTTCTTCTAATTGGATAACTTGGAATAAGAAAATAATAAATCACACAGTGGTGTATGGGAGAGGTGAAGTCAAAGAATACATAACTTAATATTGGCCACAGGAAATGTCCATAATGTAATACTCTTGACATAAAGAAGAAAGACAGGTAAAGGCCAATAAATTAAAATGCCAGGTTTATGGGAAGAGAACTACAACCTACAGGATGCAAAAGACAAGCTGAACAAAGTAGTGGTATCCATTATTCTCAACAGGAAGTGTCCACTATAAACGTCAGCTTTCTCCAAATTAATCTATTAATTTAATGGAACCCCAATCAAAATCTTTATGAGGATTGTTCTTTAAAACTAGATATGACTCAATTTCTTCTGGAAATTTTTGAAAACAAATACTGATAAAAAGTAACTGTCCTACATTGGATGACCATGTGTAGAAAAATGACCACTAGACCCACTCATTTTGCCCTATGCAAAGATCAAGTCTAAATGTATTAAGGACCTCAATATAAGACCTAAAACTCTTCAACTACTGGAAGGAAAAATAGGAGGCACTCTCCACAACATAGGACTGGGAAAAGACTTCCTAAACAAAGCCCCAGTAGCCAAGGAAATTAAACAAGGACTTAACCAATGAGATCGCATGAAGCTAAAACGTTTTGCACAAACATACCATAAGCAGAGCCAATAGATTACCCGCTGAGTGGGAGAAAATCTTTGTCAGCCATACTGCTGACAGAAACCTAATAAACTCTATAAAGAACTCAAAAAACTAAACAAAAAAATATCAAACAACCCACTCCAAAAGTGGGGCAGGGAACTAAATAGGGAGTTTTCAAAGGAAGAATTACAAATGGCTAACACACAGTTAAGAAAATGTTCAAAGCCGGGAGTGGTGGTACATGCCTTTAATCCCATCACTGAGGAGACAGAGGTAGTAGGATCACTGTGAGTTCAAGGCCACCCTGATACTACATAGTTAATTCTAGGTCAGCCTGGGCTAGAGTGAGACCCTACCTCAAAAAAAGCAAAAAAAATATTCAATATCCTTAACCATTAGGGAAATGCAAATTTAAAACAATATGAGATTTCCTCCTTACCCCAGTAAGGATCACAAACCTTAAAAAATGAAATGCAAACAAATGTTGGTGAGGCTGTGGAGAAATAGGAACACTCATTCACTATTTGAGGGAATGTAAGGTGGTACAACCACTGTGAAAATCAATATGGAGACTCATGAAAAGGATTAATATAGAGTTACCAGCAGACCCTGATATTCCCTTATTGGGCATTTATCCTAAAAGTTGCACATCTCAGCGCAGAGATATTTGCTCAGCCAAGTTATAGCTACTCAATTCCTAATAGCAAAAAAAACTGGAATCAATGCAGGTGTCCATTATTGGATCAGCCCAAGATGCTGACATAGCTGAATGGCATCTCAAAGCTTGAATAGAGAGGGTAGGGCTTGGGGGAAGGGGAAGGGCAGTAGTGGGGGACACAAAACTGAACCCAAATTGAATTGATACCATAGAATCCTATATCCTGGAAGTCAGACTAAAAGGTCAAACCCTCAAGAGGCCCTTAGAGGGAGCACCTGAATCAAAGGGCCCTGGAGAGAGTGAGATGAACTCTAACCTCAAATTTCTCCTGTTTCTCTTTCTTCTCTGGCTTTTTCTTTTTTCTTTTCCCTGTACCAGGATATGGTCTACATCCACAATGAGCTGTTGATCAGAGAGACATACTAGATCTCCCAAAACAAACAAGGCAGACTTCTGTCAAGAACTTGATTACTCACCAGAGGTTAATGGTAAGGCCCTACTACTGAAGACACCAAACACTGATGACAAGGACCATGGAGAGACCTGGTTGGAATCCAGAGGAGAGCCAGTCCCCAGACAATTAGCCCATCTAGTGCTGGAAGACACTACATGAGCTACCAGGGGAAAGTGGCCAACATCTGTCCAAGCAACTCAAAGTCTAAGTGACTCAGAAGCAAACAACCTGTGTGATGCTCACACAAGTGCAATAGTGGCACACAGCCATGGTTGGTAACTGTTGCACTGGTTCACATTGCTGGTAGAAATCACCCAACCAAGAGCAGCTTGTGGAAAAACAGGTTTATTTTGACTTATAAGCTCAAGGAGAAGCTCCAAGATGGCAAGGGAAAACAATGGCATGAGCAGAGGGTGGACATCACCCTCTGGCCAACTTAAGGTGGACAATAGCAACAGGAGAGTGTGCCAAACACTGATTTGGGGAAACTAGCTATAACACCCATAAGCCTGCTCCCAACAATACATTCACTCCAGGAGGAATTAATTCCCAAATATCCATCAGCTGGGAACCTAGCATTCAGAACACCTAAGTTTATGGGGGACACCTGAATCAAACCACCACATTCCTCACGCCATAAACTGATAACCATACATGATGTAAAATGCAATGCATTCATCTAACTTTAAAAGTCCCATAGTTTTTATCAATTCCAATGATGTTCGTACATCCCCACAGACCAAGGTCTTTTAACTGAGCCATAATACCAAAAAATAACCTCAAAAACCCATAATGGCACAGAATAAATATTCACACTACAAAAGATGGAATTGGGCATATCAAAGAAACATTCAACCAATACAATATTTAAAACAACCAGGGCAAACATCAAACTCTGCAGCTTCAAGTCCAACAACTCTAGCCGGTAACAAATCTCCAAGTCCGATGAATCTAACCAGCAACAAGTGTCTGGCATTCCAATTCCACCCCTCCAGCTAGGCAACTCACAGTCCTGGAAAATTTCGTCAGGGCCAGCAGCTCCTTAACAGCCATCTCGTGGTCCTGGCATCTCCACTGGGTCTCCACTGCAAGCTACGGTTCATCCTCGTGGTCCCATAGGGTCTCCATCCAGGCATCCAGCAAACCTGCTTCACACTGTCCATGACCATTTCCAAAATACAAGACCATGTTGCAAACTCAGTGACCCTCTCTTTCATTTCTTATACTATACAATACCAGGTAGGGTGCCAATTTGTTAACCCAGGGGGGAATAAAATAGACTTTGAAGAACAGGACACTCCTTGAGCACTTAGGCCCCTTCAAAAGAATAGACATTCTTCCTGTTGCCCCAGTTCAGGCCAGCTAACCCAGTCTCTAAGGTTGTAATCTCTCAGTTGAAGCTGAACTGGCAACAGTTCACCCAAAGATTTTTCTTTCTGTGCCATATCCCTCTGCTCACACCAGTTCATTTCTATGCAAAGCTACCGTGCACAACTTCTCAGGGCATGGGCATAAGAGCAAGCTTTTCACACAAACTGCTAGGCCAGTCCAAGCAAAGCTCTTTCTCACCTCATAAGCCAAACCTCATAGTCCATAGTTCTTACTGCATTCAGGTCTTGCAGCTCTGACCAGAATAGTCCATCAAGCTGTACTTACAGCACTGCAAGGCATCTATTAGGCCAAGGTTTCAAATCCTCCCACATTCCTCTTGAAAATCTACAAAAGGCTAAAGCCGCACAGTCAGGTGTCTATCAGCAATCCCACTCCTCAGTACCACTTTACTGTTGTAGTCTGGTTCACATTGCTGGTAGAAATCATCCAACCAAGAGCAGCTTCTGGGAAATAGAGATTTATCTTGGCTTACAGTCTTGAAGGGAAGCTCCACGATGGCAAGGGAAAATGATGGTATGAGCAGAGGGTGGACATCACCCCCTGGCCAACATAAGATGGACAATAGCAACAGGAGAGTGTGCCAAACACTGACTTCAGGAAACTGGCTATAACACCCACAAGCCAGCCCCCAACAATACACTCCCTCCAGGAGGCATTAATTCCCAAATAGCCATCAGCTGGGAACCTAGCATGCAGAACACCTAAGTTTATGGGGGACACCTGAATCAAACCACCACAGTAACCAACTGCTCTTGGATTGGTTAACAGATCCATTCTGTGGAAAGTAAACCATATCTGGAACTGGGTAACAAGTCAGAATCATATCCAGACAATGATTCTGCTTTCCATTGTCAAGCTGTCACTAACCTTATGCTATAAGAGGGTCTAAACCCTATTAATTCTCTCTAAATTAAAAATGGTTATCACATTTAACCAGTACTGACTTCATTCTCCATTGGAGAATCTGCTTCTCTTTTTCTGGTGGGAGCTGGACTTGAGGAGATAAACAAGCCAGTGCACTCCACCCTGGCCCCAGCTGAAACCACAGAAGAAATGGGGAAATGAGCAAGTGTGCTGCTTAGTGAATCTGATATCAGCACAAGAGTGATAGAGAAAGATACTGAGGATGCTCATCACCTACCAAACCAGAGATCCAGAGGCTACTAAATGCTCATCACTGAAGTAGACTTAAAATGCTCCCAGCATGGCTCAGGTTATTTTGCAGAATAGGGGGCGGAAAGATTGTTAGAGCCACAAGTTGGGACATTTTGCACAGAAACATTTCCGCCCCCCCACCATAATGCATGACCCACAACCCCCATGGGGTTGACATGCATTCCCAATGAAGAAGGCCTCTTCAGAAAAGGGGCAGGGAGGAGGGAAAGGATGCTATCAATATGTGTTGTTTACATACAAAAATATGTCTATATCTAATAAAAAAAGTTGCAAAAAAGTAACTGTCCTTATTAAGATGTATTTTAAAGGTCTAATAAGTAGTACAAAGTCACATTCAAGCTAAACAATTTATCAATAGAAAGGACATCCCAAAAGTGGTAAGATTGAGTTGCACATGGTGGCACACATTTGTGGTCCTAGCACTCAAAAGACTGACACAGAATTGTGAACCTGAGGCCAAAATAAATAATGAGCCAATTAAAGTATAATGTTTGATTAGAGGACAATGTCAGGGGCTATTGATATAAATTGAGTGTATAAAAAAGAAGCTTGTCTACAAAAGAAAAGATAGGTTTGATGATGTAAAATTAAATTAAAAAATACTTCATATATATGATTGACTGAAAGCATTATTTCAGTAATATCTTTGATAAAGAGTTGTTATCCAGATTGGGGAGATGACTCAGTCATTGAATATAAAGCCATCTTGCCTGGATTCGATTCCCCCGTGCCCAAGTAAAGCCAGATGCACATGATGGCTCCTGAATCTGGAGTTCTTGTGCATTGACAAGAGGCTCTGGTGTTCTCTCTGTGTGTGTGTCTCTGTGTCTCTCTCTCTCTCTCTCTCTCTCTCTTCTTCTTGCAAATAAATAAATAAAAATATTTTTTTCAAAACGAGATAATATCCTCTAGGGAAGCAACAGCTTAGCAGTTAAAGGCACTTACTTGCACAGCCTGTTGTTCCACGTTCAATTGCCCAGTACGCACATAAAGCCAGACACACAAAGTGGCACATGGTTTTGAAGTTCATTTGAAGTGGCAAGAGGCTCTTGTATCCCCATTCTCCTCTCTTCTCTTTCTCTTTCTTTCTCTCTTCTTCTCTCTCCTTTCAAATAAATAATGAATAAAAATTTTTAAATAAATGTTTAAGTATTTATTTGAGAGCCAGAGAGAGAGGAAGGGAGGGAGAGAATTGGCATGCCAGGGCCTCTAGCCACTACAAAGGAACTCCAGATGCACGTGCCACCTTGTGCAGTCTGACTAACGTGGGTATTGGGGAATTGAACCTGGTTCCCTAGGCTTCACAGGAAAACACCTGAACTGCTAAGACCATCTCTCCAGCCCCAAATATGTAATATATGCATTTTGAGGCAAGTCCAACAGACTGGTCTTCTTTTTTTATGTGAGACAGACAGAGATAATTGGCATGCCAGGACCTCTAGCCATAGTAATTGAACTCCAGACACATGCACCACCTAGTGTGCATGTGCAACATGTCACCTTGTGCGTCTGGCTTACATAGGAACTGAAGAGTCAAACATGAGTTCTTACGCTTGGCAGGCAAGTGCCTTAACCACTAAGCCATCTCTCAAGCCACCAAACTCTATTTTTGATAAAAGATTAATATCCTCTGGCTGAGGAGGTAGCACAATTAATAAAGTACATGTTTGCCTTGTAAGTCTGAGGACCTGAGTTTAATCCCCAGATTGCATGTAAAATACCCGGGTGTGGTGGTGCATGCTTATAATCCCAACATTTGAGATGTGGAGACCTGAGTTTAATCCCCAGATTGCATGTAAAATACCAGGGTGTGGTGGTGCATGCTTATAATCCCAACATTTGAGATGTGGAGACACATGAGGTTACTAGCCAGCCAGCCCAGCCTACATGGCTAGTACGAGGCCAATAAGAGTGTCTGTCTCAAAAACTAGTGCACAGCCTCTGTAGAATGACACCTAAGGCTGTCCTCTTGTTCCCATGTACATGCACACCTCTACACAGACATGCTCCCATACATGTGCATGATAACCTACACACAGACATGCCCCCACATATGTGTATGCACACGTGCATGCATACCTGAGCACAGACATGCACCCACAAATATATATGCACACCTATACACAGACATGCACCCACACAAATTCATGCATACCTGTACACATAAATACACCTACACATATGTATGCACACCTGTACACAGACATGCTTCCACACATATACATGTACACCTATACACAGACATACATCCACATACATGCATGCACACACCCATACATACAAGTGAGCATGCACACACCCATACATGTGCACAAAAATAAGACTTAATATCTTCTACACATAAAAAGTATAACAGGATCTATGGAAAGAATGGAAAAATTAAAAAGAGCTGCCATATCACACAGCTGTCTTACAACCAGGTACAGACCAGAGTTAAAATCAGCATCTCACAGTGACGACTGCATCACTATTCCATCATTATTTCCAATAGCCAAGAGGTAGACACAACCAGTGTCCATTACAGATAAAGGAATACAAAAAAAGGGTGTATGAATATAATGCTGTATATTTTAACCTGAAAACAAAGGAAATCTTGACACAATAATATGAATGTACCTGGAAGAGAGGATAAAATTCAAATAAGTCAGTCACAGAAAGACAAACACTGTGATTCCACATATAAAAGTTATCTAAAATAATCAACCTCATATAATGATTGTCAAGAGCTACAGAGGGAGAAATGGGGATTTGTTTTTGAAAAACTGCAAGGTTTCTATCAAGTAGCTGAATATATTCTATGAAAATGCTACATGGCATAGTGGTTCTTAGTTAATGATGCAACATTGTGCATTTCAGACTTGGTTAAGAAAGTAAATCTTGTGTGAAGCATTCTTCCTTAATACAGATACACTTAGAGAGCAAATAAACAAAAGGGGGAATTTAAAAGGCATTCATAAATGACTATTTCCTTAATTATGGTGATATTACCATAGCTAGCAGTATGCATATGTCCAAACGTATCAAACTGCACAGATTAAATATGTGCATTTCTTTGTGTTACTTATATGTACTTCAAAAAGTTGACAAAATAGAGTAAAAAAATTCCCACTGTGGGCTGGAGAGATGGCTTAGCGGTTAAGCGCTTGCTTGTGAAGCCTGAGGACCCCTGTTTGAGGGCTCGATTCCCCAGGACCCACATTAGCCAGATGCACAAGGGGGCACACGTGTCTGGAGTTCGTTTGCAGTGGCTGGAGGCCCTGGCGCACCCATCCCCTCCTCCCTCTCTCTCTCTCTCTCTCTCTCTCTCTCTCTCTCTCTCTCTCTCTCTGTCGCTTTCAAATAAATAAATGAAAATAAACCAAAAAAAGAAATCCCACTGTATTAATTACTTTATTCATTGCTGTGAGCAAATAGTAAGAAACAGCTTAAGGAAGTAAAGGGTTTATTTCAGTTTCCATTTAAAGGGGATATTTTCCATCATGGTGGGGAAGGCACACTAGTAGAAACAAGACACTAGCTGGCTATATTGCATTCATTGCAGGAAAAGTGCAGAAGGTGAACAGGAAGTGAGGCTATGCTATAAAATCTCAAAGTCTGCCCCCCTCCCCCCTCCCAGTTACCCACTTGCTCCAGAAAGGCTCCGCCTTCTAAAGATCCATAAACTTACCAAACAGCGCCACCAGCTGGGAAGCAAGGATTCAAACACATGAGCCCATGGGAGACATTTGCATTCAAACCACCATCCCTCCCCACAAAAAATGGACAGATTAAATACACCAGCAATTCAAAAATAAATGAAACACAAATTAGTGTTTAATGTACAAAATAGGCTCAATTAGTAATAAAGGAAGTACAAATTAGGTAAAAGTTATATTTTGTTTAGCTGTTTAGCAAAGCTAAGAAGCTAGTGCTGAAGGCCAGGCTGGAGCTGGGAGGCAGAGTGCTTGCCCAACATATGAAAGGCCCTGGGTTCAACCTCCAATCCCACCAAAACCAACGAAGACTAATGATGGAATGTAGGTTAAGCGAAGATGTGGGAAAGTAAGCTGTCTCAAGAATTTAAGAAGTGGTATAAACTGCCACAAGATTCTGAAAACATTTACATTTATTTTATTTATTTACTTGAGAGAGTGAGAGAAAGAAGCAGACACAGAAACAGAGTGAATATGCACCTGCCAGGGTCTCCTGACACTCACTGCAAATGAACTCCAGAAACATGAGCCACTTTGTGCATCTGGCTTTACGTGGGTAGGGGAATTGAACCCATGCCATTAGACTTTGTAAGCAAGCAACTTTAACGGCTGAGCCAGCTCTCTCCAGCCCCTACTATTTTTTTAACCCAAATCTTTATGTATAAACAAACCTTCTAACTAAACTATATCATTTTTAGAAAAATACCTCCACAAATAACCCAAAGCCTTTAAAAATGCATTTGTGGGGGTATATATTAAAACAGACACGTAATGCCAGAGAAAATGTTGCATAATGCTCTGAAACAGAGACCTTCTTAAATGAGGAGCCCTATATTCACACAATTTAATACAGCAAAACCACTACTGTAGTTAGTATTGATTTCATGGTTATACACAGGGAATTGTATTTATGACATATTTAAGATTGAAAATGAAGCAGGTCAGAAAAAGTGGTACATGTATTGTGATAAAATTTATGTCAACTGCTCTCAATTTGGCTAACTGATCCCCTCACTGGTATGGACCCATAGCTGGAGCTGGGAAACAAGTCAGAACCAGATCCAAATGTAAACCCATTCTCCAATATCAAGCTACCATCAATTGTGGGCTACAAGAGGGCCTACACGTATTAAATTCTCTATTAAAAAAAAAAAAAAGTAAGGGATATCTCATTTGTCTTGGTGCTAACTTACTCTCCGTTGGAGAATCTGCTTCTCTTTTTCAGATAGATGTAGATCCTAAGGAGAGAGCCACCCCATCATACCTCAAAAGGGCCCCGGCTGAAACTAAGAAAAATTGGAGAAACAAGCAAGGGGGCTGTTTTCCTGATGAACCGGATACCAGCACAAGGGGCAAGGAGATCAGCACAGAGAAAAATCAACTCCTACCAAATCAGAGAGCCAGAGCCTCAGAGGCCCCCAACACCTCTTCACTGAAGCAGACCAAAAATGAACCCAACATGGCTCAGGGAAATTTTGCGGAAGAGGGGGCGGAAAGAATGTCAGAGTCACATGTTGGGTCATGATATGCAGAGACATTTAGCTTACCCATAACTGTGGGCTAACTCCACAATGCATGACCCGTATACCTCAACAAGGAGGAGCCAAGGGGAGGGGGTAGGTCATGGATGAGCCTAATAATGGTACCAAACTGACTGTATTTGCTGAATACAGAACTGACTAATAAAGAAAAAAAATAAAAATAAAAATTTATGTCAGTAATTCATGAGAAAGGGCCAGCAATGTAGCACAGCAGTAGGTAAAGCACTTGCTTAATGTGCACCATGACTTGGGATCAATCCTTGAACCAGATAATAATAATAATAATTGTAAGCATATATATATATTTATATATATATAGAGAGAGAGAGAGAGAGAGCACAGATATGAAAATGATGTAACTAGATTTAAGTCATATTTTTTTCTACTTGTAGATTTTTTTTTGTTCTCTATGTGTTGTATCTATTTAGTCATAATATTTCTTCATTACTTTTGATTACTTTAAACACATTTAAATTTAATAATATTTAACTCTTTTAAGTTTATTTTTCTTAACAATTGCTCTTGGGAATACCATATATGTCATCATTTACTAGAATTAGGTCTAAAATCATACTAACTTGATTCCCATGAGACATAGAAAGTTTACTTCTTTACACGCTCTATTCCCTTTGCGCTACTTTTATGATAATATTGTCACACATATTACTTCTACGAATTTTATAGAGCCAGTAGTACGTTGTATAGGTATACCTTGGAGATATCTTGTACTTGATTACACACCACAGCAATAAAGTATGTATGACAACAAAAAGCCACATTTTTGCATTTTCATCACATATAAATTGTTGGTCATATTACATTCTATTAAGTATTCAACAGTATTATTGGGTCAAAAATGCAGCACTGTGATTAAAAATCTTAAAAACTTCATTGTTTCGGTGCCTTTAATATGAAATTATTCTTCTATGTCCATGATCCATAGATTTTTTTTGTCTTTTCCTGATTTACCATAAATCTTGTATTTTCTGTTTATACTTTATTATTAATTTCTCTTTGTCATCCTTTAAATTTTCCACTTCATCTACCTTGTACTGAAACCCTTATGTCTTCCCCGTAGCAGAGAGGTATGATGTTGGGCAGGTTTCAGTATATAGTTCCAAGAAACTTGCTTTGGATTTACTGATAGCATGGTTCACAGATGGCCTGGGGTCACCAGTCTACTAACATCACCAGGGTTTGTTTTTTTTTTTTTTAATGACCTAAATTTTTATTTTGTGGAATGACTTTTTTAATCTCATTTTTTATATTCAAATGAATTTATTTTTAATTCATACATGGTAATTATACATATCAATGAGGTATTGTGTGGCTTTTCAGTGCAGAATAGCTGCATATATATCACTTCAATATTCATTATTTCTTTTGTTGAGATAATTTGAATTCTATTTCCTGTAACTCCCAGTACCAGAATGCTGGTTAATATCCACAATGAGCTGTTGATCAGAGAGACCTACAAGGTTTCCCACAAGAAGATAGATTTCTGTCAGAACACTTGAATACCCACAAAAGGTTAATGGTAAGACCCTCCTGCCAAAGACAGCATAACTGAGAGGTATAGTTCTCCATAGGAGTTATAAACACTCATATACTGACAATGTGATTGACTATGAGGTAGAAAGTATGTTTTTGGAACTCCAGAAGTGAAATCTAACTTTTCTCCCTGTGATATGATATGAAATTGCTGGAAAGTACTACTAAAACTGAAACCACGAAAACAATTTCATACAAGCAGAAGGAATATAATATCCAGATTAAATAATAAGAGTTAGAAAAATAAGGCTGGAGAGATGGCTTAGCGGTTAAGTGCTTGCCTGTGAAGCCTAAGGACCCCAGTTCGAGGCTCGATTCTCCAGGACCCATGTTAGCCAGATGCACAAGGGGACACATGCATCTGGAGTTCGTTTGCAGTGGCTGGAAGCCCTGGCGCGCCCATTCTCTCTCTCTCTCTTTGTCTCTCTGTCACTCTCAAATAAATAAATAAATAAGTAAATAAATAAATAAACAAAAAAAAATTTAAAAAAAGAGTTATAAAAATATTAGTCTTGGGATATAACTCAGTGGTAGAGTGCTTAGCTAGTGTGGTAACTTGAATAAAATGTCCCCCATAGCCTCATGTGTTTTGAAAACTTGGTCCCCAGCTGGTGGAAAGTTATGGAAGCCTTTTGCGGGGTGGAGCCTTGCTGTCACTGGGAGATTTCACTGAGTGTGAGCCTTACGGTTTCTTAGTTCAGGCCCGCGGGGTCTTGCTAGCTTGTTCATGCTGTTCCTTCCCAGATACTCTGGCAAGATGTGATGCACCAGCTACCTACCCTGCCATAGTTTTCCCTTATATGAAAAAACTTCCCCTCAAAACTGTAAACTAAAAAAAAAAAAAACTTTCCTGAGCCTAGCATGGTGGTGCAGGCTTTTATTCCCAGCACTCAGGAGGCAGAGGTTGGACAATCACCATCAGTTCAAGGCCACCCTGAGACTCCATAGTGAATTCCAGATCAGCCTGGACTAGAGTGAAACCCTACCTCGAAGGAAAAAAAAAAGAAAAAAACTTTCCTTCCACATGCTACTTTTACTTGGCTGTTTGTCCGGCAATGAGAAGGTAACATCAACCCTAATTTATGTGAAGTCCTTGGTTCAAGTCCCAGCTCCCCAGCACTGCATGAAAAAAAAAGGGGGGGCCTGTTGAGAAGGAGATAAAGGTAAACCTTACAAAAACAGTACTAAAAACTTCCAAGGAAATATTTAACCTCATTGGCTGTTATATGCTTTCATTATTTTTTTTGTTTATTGTCATCATATTGGTAAATAATATAGTCATTCTGTGATACTTTATTGATCTATCTTCCCATTGTTTCAGCCTTTCTCGGTATTCTTGTACTTGGTATAACAAACACACATAGCCATTATGGGGGGGAGATATTTAGTAAGTGGGGTGGGCCACCTAACTTTTCAACTGTGAATGGCATCATAGTGCACTTTTGTCAAGCTCACAACATTGTACATATATAATTTTATAAAGTTTTATTTATTGTTAGTTTGTTTTTGCTTTAGATTAACCAATTTGTATTTCTGCTTGTCTACTTTAGGTGCCTTGGGACAACTAACATTTGTAAGATTTAACCTGAACGTTAGCAGTTATAAGAGCTTAGAGGATTCAGCTGTCCCTTCTGTTTCCATAGAAACACAAATCAGATTGTGAAAAATGAGGTTAGTCACTTAGAAATAATATTCTTTAAAAAGAGAGAGAAACATTGAATATCATGGCATACTATCTAAAACAGCGTTTGCTTAAAGCTGTTTTCTTGTTTTTTAGGGATTAAGCACTGGTTTCCATGGGAGCAGATTAATAAACAACCAAGATGGAGCAGAGGTAATGAAGTTCCTTCTGGCAGCATCTACACACGCAGAGCTCACTGTGCTGGGGAAGCCACCTGTGGTATAAGGCTCAAAACTTGCTCTTGTAAGCAACGGAGAATAATGACTTTAATTCTAGTGAACACATGAATTGTAGTGATTACAAGAACATGAGCGTTTTATTAGAGTAAAAATAATTTCTTCTTGTTTTTGTTTCTTTTTTATTTAAAAATTTTTTTTTCAAGGTAGGGTCTCACTCTAGCTCAGGCTGACCTGGAATTCACTATGTCATCTCAGGGTGGCCTCGAACTCATGGACAATCCTCCTACCTCTGCCTCCTGAGTGCTGGGATTAAAGGTGTGTGCCACCAAGCCTAGCTTAATTCTTATTTTTTATTAGTTAGTTTTGTATTCAGCAAATACAGTCAGTTTGGTACAATTATTAGGCTCATCCATGACCTACCCCCTCCCCTTGGCCCCTCCTTGTTGAGGTATACCGGTCATGCATTGTGGAGTTAGCCCACAGTTATGGGTAAGCTAAATGTCTCTGCATATCATGACCCAACATGTGGCTCTGACATTCTTTCCGCCCCCTCTTCCGCAAAATTTCCCTGAGCCATGTTGGGTTCATTTTCGGTCTGCTTCAGTGATGAGGTGTTGGGGGCCTCTGAGGCTCTGGCTCTCTGATTATTAAAAAAAAAAAAAAAAGTAAGGGTTATCTCATTTGTCCTGGTGCTAACTTACTCTCCGTTGGAGAATCTGCTTCTCTTTTTCAGATAGATGTAGATCTTAAGGAGAGAGCCACCCCATCATACCTCAAAAGGGCCCCGGCTGAAACTAAGAAAAATTGGAGAAACAAGCAAGGGGGCTGTTTTCCTGATGAACCGGATACCAGCACAAGGGGGAAGGAGATCAACACAGAGAAAAATCTTTGTTCCATTTGGACTTAATTCTTGTGCATGGAGTGAGACAAGGTTCTGTTTTCATTCTTCTACATATACATACCCATTTTTCCCAACACCATTTTTTGAAGAGGCTGCCTTTTCTCGAATGAGCATTTTTGGCATTTTTCCAAAGATTAGGTAGCTGAAGCTGTCCAGAGTTAGATCACTGTCCTTTATCCTGTTCCATTTATCTGTGGGTCTAGATTTTTTGTTTGTTTGCTTGTTTTTGTTTGTTTGTTTTGCCAGCACCATGTTGTTTTTGTTACTTTGGCTCTGTAATATAGGTTAAAATCAGGTATGGTGATACCACCAGACTTATTTTTATTGCTGAAATTCGTCTTGGATATCTGAAGGATTTTGTACTTCAAAATGAATTTTAGGAACCTTTTTTTCTATTTCCATGAAGACTGGCATTGGAATTTTGATGGGGATTGCATTAAATGTGTACATTGCTTTTGGTAAGATCGACACTTTTGCAATATGGATTCTTCCAATCCAAGAACATGGGATGTCTTACCATTTCCTAGTATCTTCTAAAATTACTGTCCTGAGTGTTTTAAGATTCTCACTATAGAGATCCTTCACTTCTTGGTTAGGTTTATTCCAAGGTTTAATTATGAATAAGATTATTTCCCTGATTTCATCCTCAGCATGTTGTTATTGTATAGAAAGGCTACTGATATCTGTGTTTATTTTGTATCCTACTACATTGCTGAAAGTCTGTATCAGCTCTAACAGTTTGCTAGTAGAGGTTTTAGGGGCCTTTATGTATAGCATCATATCATCTGCAAATAAAGATAAATTGATTTCTTCCTTTCCAATTTGTATCCCTTTTATGTGTATCTCTTGCCTTATTACTATAGCTAAGTCTTCCAGCACTATATTAAATAAAAGTGGGAGCAGTGGACACCCTTGTCTTGTTCCTTATTTTAGTGGAAAAGTTTCAAGTTTTTCCCCATTTAGTATTATATTGGCTGTTGTCATAAATAGCCTTTATTATGTTGAGATATGTTCCTTCTATTCCCAGTTTCTGTAGGGATTTTATCATGAAGGGATGCTGGACTTTGTCAAATGCTTTTTATGCATCTATTGAGATGATCATGTGATTTTTGTCCTCCAGTCCATTTATATGGTGTATTACATTTATCGATTTGCTTATGTTGAACCACCAGCTTCAGGAAACTCCCGCACTTACTGTGGGAAAAGGGTCCCAGGCCAACATAGTTCCACTTGCCTCATTGCACAGGGCGATCGCCCTGCTACCCCTGCCCACAAGTGACCTTGGCCAGGCTACGCCTGCTGGCCCATTGGAGCTCAGGCTCCTTTGATCAATTTACCCGCTGCCGTGCTGATCCCTGCTTATGCAAGCTTAGCCTGCTTGGCCCATTTGCTCACTTACTGCTCTGGCTGCCGCACATTCACACATGAGCTCAGGCCCATTGCAACTGCCATGCGAGCTCAGGTTGTCTCTGTCTGTGCTTGTGCCAGCTCAGGTGCCAGCCCCTCCCTGTCTGCCACACTGGCCAACCGCCATTGTCCTGTTGCGGGAGAGCACAGACTGCTTCAGGGTAACAGTGTTCCCCCACACCGGAGTTTTGGCTGCCTCGGTGCTTGGTGCCTCACTGTCCCTCCTAGCGTGAGCAGAGGCAGCTTTGGCGCACTACCGCGTGAGAGCTCAGGCAACTTTGGCACCCCTGCCAGGCAGGAGGCTCAGGTGCCTTTGGCAAGTGAGATCCAGAGCCCAGACTACTTGGCAACTGCCTCAGGCTGCTTCAGCTTCCCACTGTGCTTCAGCCCAGGCTGATCCACCCACCTATGTGCCCATACACTGCAATGGGCAGACCACAGTGCAAAAGAAATAACATGAAAAATCAAATGCAAGAAAATCCAGTTAGATCACCAAGTCCTACACCCTTAGGGACTTTGGCTTTTTTAGATTATCTCTTTGTTTTAATCCCCACTCTTGCATAAATACTCTGTGCTGGTTTTGATTGAATGTCTATATTGCTCAGTTGAATTTTAGAATTTGCCAGTAAATTGCTCCACCCAGTCTACTAGAATACTTGACTGGCAGGCAAACTCAATACCTAGGGTCACTCCGGCTGTTTCTCTTGGAGTATAAGAACTATACCTGGCACCTGAAACTCCTATTCTGAAGATATATAAAGTCAGATTTACTCAGCTAAGAAGACTGAAGATAGTTAGAAAACCTAAGCATCAAATTAATATCTCTATAAGATGCAAATATCTCTATATTATAATACAAGAAACACAAAAAGTCAAGATAATAAAATCCAACCAAAAATTATAAATCCATCAGAAATGACCTCCAATGAGACTGTTTCAGATGAAATGCCTGAAAAAGATTTTAAAAAGATTATATCTATGTTCAAAGAAACCAAAAACAAAGTTAAAGGAGTAAAAGAAAACAAAACTCCTGAAGGAGAACACAGGAAACCAACTTAATGGAATAAGAAGGTAATTCTTAATGTATGTCCTTATAATTTTCTGAATTTCTTTGGTATCTATTATGATGGTCCAGTTTTCATCTCTAATTTTATTGATTACTGTCTCTTCTCTCTGTTTTTGGTCAGATTTTCTAAGAGTTTATTATCCTTGTCAATAGAATTCATGAGTAAGGAAATAGAAATAATGAAAAAATATCAATCAGAAATACTAGAAATGAAAAACAGAGTAAGTCAAACAGAAAACCGTAAAAAGTCTCACCAGTAGAATGTATCAAGGAGTGGACAGAATATTTAAAATAGAAGACCAGAAGACAGATATAATACAGTCCAACAAAGAGAAAGACAAACCAATAGAAGAGATAAATGGGAATTTCAAGATATTTGTGGCACCTCAAAGAGATCAAACAGGAGCTTAGGGCATAGTAGAAGGAGAAAAATGTTACTCCAAAGGCACAGCAGATAATTTCAACAAAATCATAGAAGAAACTTGCGCCAAACAGAGAAAGTGATGCCAATATAGATATAGGAAGCCTTTAGAATGCCAATCAGACAAAATAAGGAAAAAACTTCACTTTCATATTATAATTAATATACAAAACACACAAACCAAAGAAAGTGTATTGAAAGCAGTTAGAGAGAAAAATCAAGTCACACACGAAGGCATGCCCATCAGGATCACAGCAGATTACTCACCACAAACTTTAAAAGCTAGAGGAGACTGGAATGATGTATTCCAAGTTCTGAAAGATAACAGCTGTGGACCAAGATTACTTTAGCCAGCAAAGCTATCCATCTACATAGACAGAGAAATAAGGACATTCCACAAGAAAAACAGGGTAAAAGAATATTAGAAGACTAAACTAGCTCTACAGAAAATACTTGATCCAATACTTACCTGGCAGGGGAGATACCATGATCACGAAGGTGGTTTTCCCAGGGCGAGGCTTATCCATTGCACTCCGGATGTGCTGACCCCTGCGATTTCCCCAAATGCGGGAAACTTGACTGCATAATTTGTGGTAGTGGGGGACTGCGTTCACGCTCTCCCCTAAAAAAATAAAAATAAAAAATAAATTAAAATAAATAAAAAAAGAAAATACTTGATCCTCTGTGTTGAAGATAAAGAAAAGCACACACATAAGGAAACAGGAAAAAATAAACCACATTCAAATAATAGTTAATACAAGACAGTAAAGGAAAAATCAAACCAAAACAAACCAAAACAAGAAGAATGGCAAGAATAAATACACACTTTAAATTTTTTTGTTTATTTTTATTTATTTATTTGAGAATGACAGACAGAGAGAAAGAGGCAGAGAGGGAGAGAGAGGGAGAGAGAGAGAGAGAGAGGTGTGCCACGGCCTCCAGCCACTGCAAACGAACTCCAGACACATGCGTCCCCTTGTGCGTCTAGCTAACATGGGTCCTGGGGAATCGAGCCTCAAACTGGGGTCCTTAGGCTTTACAGGCAAGCACTTAACTGCTAATCCATCTCTCCAGCCCAAATACACACTTTTAAATAATAACTCTTAATATCAGTGGCACCAATACACCAACCAAAAGACAGATTTTCAGACTGGGCTAAAAGTCAAGGTCCTTCAATTTGTTGCCTCCCAGAAATTCACCTTTCCAAAAAAGATGGACACTATCTTAGAATGAAAGGATGGAAAACAGTATTTCAAGCAAGTTGGCCTAGTAAAAAAGCAGGTGTCACTATCCTAGTATCTTACAGGGTAGACTTCAAACCAACATTAGTTAGGAAAGATAAAGAATGTCATTTCATATTGATTAAAGGAACACTCCAACAGGAGACATTACAATTCTAAACATATATGCACCTAGCAGGGGGGCTCCCAACTTCATCAAGCAAGCACTATTAAAATAAGTTCACAGATAATATGAAACACAGTTGTAGTGGGTGACTTCAATACTCCACTTTCATCAATAAACAAGTCATCCCCACAAAAAAATAAATAAACAGAGAAGCATGTGGATTATATGGGGTCATAAAACAAATGGACCTAACAGATATCTACAGAACATTTCATCCAAATGCTGCAGAACACACATTCTTTTCAGCAGCACGTAGAACACCCTCTAAAATAGACCACATATTAGGACACAAAACAAACCTTAATAAATACAGGAAAATTGAAATAATTCCTTGCACTCTATATGATCACAATGGGATTAAACTATAAATCAACAGCAAGAAAAACTATAGCGCATATACAAAATCATGAATCACGGAAACTAAACAATACACTACTAAATGATGAATGATCAGTGAAGAAGTCAAGAAGGAAATAAAAAAAATCACAGAATCAAATGATAATGAGGACACAATATACTGAAACCTTTGGGACACAATGGAGGTGGTCCTAAGATGGAAATTTATAGCTTTAAGATTGCAAGTAAACAACTTAATGCTTCACCTTAAGGCCTTGGAAAAAGTAGAATAGGCAAACCAAAAACCAATAGATGGGAAGAAACAATAAAAATTATGGTAGAAATTATATATATATATTGATTCTTTATATATATATTTATTGATTCTTTATATATATATGCATATATATATATAAAGAATCAATAAAACAAAGAGTTGATTCTCTGAAAAGATAAACAAGAATAATAAACTCTTAGAAAATCTGACCAAAAACAGAGAGAAGAGACAGTAATCAATAAAATTAGAGATGAAAACTGGACCATCATAATAGATACCAAAGAAATTCAGAAAATTATAAGGACATACATTAAGAATTACCTTCTTATTCCATTAAGTTGGTTTCCTGTGTTCTCCTTCAGGAGTTTTGTTTTCTTTGACTCCTTTAACTTTGTTTTTGGTTTCTTTGAACATAGATATAATCTTTTTAAAATCTTTTTCAGGCATTTCATCTGAAACAGTCTCATTGGAGGTCATTTCTGATGGATTTAATTTTGGTTGGATTTTATTATCTTGACTTTTTGTGTTTCTTGTATTATAATATAGAGATATTTGCATCTTATAGAGATATTAATTTGATGCTTAGGTTTTCTAATTATCTTCAGTCTTCTTAGCTGAGTAAATCTGACTTTATATATCTTCAGAATAGGAGTTTCAGGTGCCAGGTATAGTTCTTATACTCCAAGAGAAACAGCCGGAGTGACCCTAGGTATTGAGTTTGCCTGCCAGTCAAGTATTCTAGTAGACTGGGTGGAGCAATTTACTGGCAAATTCTAAAATTCAACTGAGCAATATAGACATTCAATCAAAACCAGCACAGAGTATTTATGCAAGAGTGGGGATTAAAACAAAGAGATAATCTAAAAAAGCCAAAGTCCCTAAGGGTACACCCTTAATCCTATCAACTGGGAGGTTGAGATTTCTGGTCTGAAATGGCTTCCAGGTCAACCTAGGGCTGAGTCAGACCCTACCTCCAATAATGACAGAAGAAATGGACAAAACACCCTATCCATCAGGAAACATCGAAGTCAACAATAGTCAACACCAAAATACAGCTTATTTGAGAATGGTAAAAACAACCAAGAATATATCACTCAACTGTAACACATAACCTGCCCTGACATGGAAAGAGAGATTAGCACTTCCCGTGCAGGCCTATCTACTTGGCTTTGTGTAAGTAGACCACGTTACCTTTTAGTATGGCTTCCAATCTCATGAATGCTAAGGGCCTACCTCAATCCTTCTATGTGGCACTGTGGATCTGGTGTTCTGATCAGCTGTGCTGGGTGCCCTGCAGCTGGGGTGAATGAGTTCCCCAGTGGTTCCTGGCACTGGTGGTTGCAGAATGGGAGGGTGTGCAGGATGCCTGGAGTTGTAACCACAGCTACTCAGCTGGTCCCATTTGTGTTCTCCTGAAGCAGCTGCTCAGCTGGTTCCTACTGTCTTCCCCTTCAGGTTTCATGACTTTGTGAGGAGGCTGATGTGAGTGGAAAGTCCCTCTGTCTGGTTTCTGCTCCTGCAGCTCTATGCCAGGCAGACAGGTGGGTGGGCGTGCAGACCGGGTCACTGGTATCTAGGTAGAATTCTGTCCCATTTCCTCCTTTCTAGAAGATCTGAGTCTGTCTAATAACTTACACATCTTCAGTTTTTGCTAGAAGAATGTATGTTGCTGTTTTTCTGCTGATTTCTCTCCCTGTGCTGCTTTGCATTGCTACTATGCTGCCATCTTACCCAGAAGTCCAATAATGACTTTTAATTTGTTAAATGTCTACAATAGGACAATGGAGGGAAACATTAAACAAATTATCTCCAGTCTTCAATATTCTTATCTGTATTTTACACTGAAAGTAGGAGTCATGGGAGGTCACACAGGTATTAATAGGGAACGGAGGTGTGATCTCAAGCTGAGATTCTGCTTAATTTAGGGCCTCTTCTCTCATCTTTTTCATAGTAATACTGGAACAAAATAAAAAGAATGGCTTTTCCCCAATGCAAGCATGACAAAATCATCACATGTACAGTGTTATTTGGAAACTCAGTCCACATAAGGTGAATGACATGAAAGTCACACTCCTCAAACCAGGCCATGGAAAGTATGTGCAGGTGCCCTTTGAGTTCAAGAATGGAAGCTGGGCTCCTAATGCATTGCTAGCGCAGCAGAATTCAATGCAACATCACTTTCCTCTTCATGCCTCACAACCTCCCACCAGCCACAAGCTACAACAAAGTCATATATAATGCATGTTTGTTAACTTAAATTCACAAAGAATATTTTAAAATTATTAATCCACTGATGAAAATAGTAATCAATTCAAATGGCTACAGTAGGAATTAAGTAAGTACATTAGCTACATTAGCATGGTAGTTTGAATGTAAATAATCCATGTATCCTGCAGTATTTTTGATTGGTATTAAGCTTCCTACTTAAGTCTCCAGCAGGCATTACCCTGCTGGAGGAGGTGTGTCCCTGGGGGTGGATCTTTAGTCCAGCCCTAAGGTGTGTGTTCAGAGTCAGCTCTTGCTGATTATGGTGGTTCTCTCTCACTGCTGTGGATGTATAATGAAGTGAGCCAGATTCTTCCACCATGATGAAGCTTCACCAGGAATCTCTAAGCCTGAAAGAAACCTTTCCTACCATAAAGTGCTTTTGAGTGGGTGTTTGTCCCAGGAAAAAAAAAAAAAGATAAATGCAACAGTTAGTCTACCTTGAAATGGTATTTTTATGGTCTGCTTGAGAGTGTACATTTCTACTACTTAATAAAAAGCATAGGTGACTACATATTCTTCAAAAACTTAAGGACATTAGTGCCCATGTATGTCTTATTCTAAATGAGTTCTGTTGAAGTTAAAAATAAATTCCCAAAAGCTCTGAGGATAGGCTTAGTAGAAATCGGATCCCTTTCAACATTAAAACAGCTGTCTTCCACATTTTTTTGCAATAAAACCGTAGATGGAAAATTGATATAACAGATTTTGTCTCTTGGCAAAATGAAATGAAGGATTTTAATGTCAGTACAGGAAGAAAGGAGGGGACAATTCCCCCAAAGAGCAACTTGGTGCTCACTTATAATTTATGTCAATATTTTTCTTGTGAAGTAGGATAGAAGCCACATGACTGAACATATTTAGAGGAGTGAAGAAGAGATGTGTCTTACATTACAGTGAAACTCTGTGTGACCTGTAACCACTTAGATTCCTTGGAGCAGATATACAGTCATTTCTAACCTAAGTTAGAGCTTAGAAAACAGCATAAAGACTTAGTGTCATTTAACTTGAAGATTCAATTACTGTGTTTCCTAAAATTACAAAGCCCCTCCAAAGACCAATCACTTTGGAAAACAATACAAAGCATAATTCCTTGAGAAAAGAAGTCATTTCCCAAATGAAATCCAAGTTACCATTTGTAACTCATTACTGCCAGCCTTCTGTCCATCAGTGTTCAGATCTGTAGAAGTAAAATGAAATTTCCAATCCTCTGTGCTCAGCCATGAGGTCAGTCTCCATAGCAATCCAAATAAAGCCATAATAAACCAAAATTACCAGAGATCAAGGAAAAGATTTCCCAAGTGTACATATAGAAAATATTTCTAAGCACATATAATTAAACTAAAAATGTTATAAGTTATAGCCAGAAACTCAGAATAAAACCATGCAACACTAAAAATGATGATAAAACAACCCTACATGTACAATATTGTACATTTACTCACAAATTGGACCTAAGCAGGAGAACAATAATTAAACAGTCACGAAGTCCTATACTCATTGAGTAAATATTATATCACAGAAAGTATCAAGAATTACCTCAAATACATTTCTAAATAGAAAAAGAAATTCTTCCTCCTGTCTTCATTAGGGCAAAGTAGTCCTCCAAAGATGCCCAGGTGGTAATACCTAAAATTTATAAATAGGTACACCATGTGACAAAAGAGATTTTTCAGATTCCATTAAATGATGGACCTTAATTGTCCTCACTACTCTAGTTGGACCCAATCTGATCCCTCACACCCTAAAGAGTAGAGACTTCTGCAGTGGCAGAGAAAGAGAAAAGCCAAGGAGATCCCCAGCCTGAGGAGGATTCAGCGCACCCTTGCTGAGTCCGTGCTCATGGACTGAAGATGGGTCCATTGAGACTAAGGGAAGAGCTGAGCTGGCAACCAGCAAAATGACCCTCAGTCCTTCAACTACAAGAAACTGTCCTCTGCAAACAGCATGAATGGAGATGAGGGGATTCTTACCATAAGTTCCCATTAAGAAACCAGACGTTGACTTTGGCTTGGTGATACCCAGCAGAAATCCTGAACTCATCACACACAGAATGCCACACATCTGCAAGAACATATAGGGAATTATCTTAAGTCACTGCATACATGATGATTTGTTATGTCAATAATAGAAAACAAATTCATCCCCAAAGTAAAACTTATTTTCCACTTATCTTTTTAAGAAATTATAAGATGCCAGCGATGTCTTAAAGTATAGTCCTGATGTGTGTATTTCGTCATTGAACAGACTGCTCAAGGTCAGCTCCTGAAAATCATAAAATCGTCGCCTGCTGTCTCTGACAGAAGCATCTATGGCAGAGTGGAGAGAAGTAAAGAAGGTGTGAGCAAGCTCAGAAACCTCAAGATCTAGTGCCCTCATTTATAAACTGAAGATGCCATGTCCCTGACAGGATTGTCATGGGCGCTGGGAACTCTGAATCTATCTTAGTATCCTCAACTTACTTTCTATAGCAGTTCTCATTGCTGGGACAAAACACCCATCCAGAAGCAGCTTACGGGAGGAAAGGGTTTGTTTAATCACAAATACATGGAGCTATCAGGGACAGGTTACCTTCAAACCAGTCTCTTTTAAAGCTTCCTGAAGGTTACAATTCCAAATTCTGGAAGCACCATTTGCACCATAGTACAGACAGATTGTCCAGAGCATTAAATGTTTATACAAAGAAGTCAATGACAATTAATATGTGCCTGGAAAACACTGCTAAGAACTGTCCCTAGAAGTCACACAACCATTGTTTTCATGGAGGACAAGAAGGTTCTTTTCCTAACTGTGTGTGTGTGTGTATGTGTGTGGAGTGGGGGGGGTGTTGTATGGTTTGTCAAGGCCTCTTGCTTACAGCTGTAAGTGCAAGACACTTGTCACTTTAATTTTTTTTCTTTTTAGAGAGAGAGAGAAAGGGAATTGGCATGCCAGGGCCTCAGCCACTGCAATCAAATTCCAGACACTTGGGCCACCTAGTGGGCATGTGTGATCTTGTGCTTGCCTCACCTTTGTGCATCTGGCTTAAGTTCGATCTGGAAAGTTGAACATGGGTCCGTAGGCTTCACAGGCAAGAGCCTTAACAGCTAAGCCATCTCCCCAGCCCTTGTGCCACTTTTTCTGTGTCTAGCTTATGTGTACTGAATAGGAATTGAACACAGAAGACTTTGCAAATAAGCACCTCTAACTGCTGAACCATTTTTCCAGCCCTTGGAATACTCTTATTAGTCTAGTTTTATACTTTCATACAGCCTGAATGACAAAAAAAATTGAAATGATTTTAATATATTATAAAAAGGATTCCCTCTCCCCTCTAAAAGAAAATAGGGTATTAACAGAGAAAAAAAAAAGAAAAGGTAATGGATAAGGGCAGCATAGTAAAAGCAGAAAGGGGTAGATTACCTGCCCAATTGTAATGCAGCAAATTATAGTATAGGATGCACACGGACAACCTTAAAACTAAAGAGCTGTTAGGAAACAATTAGCCACACATTTTTAACTGGTTGGACTAATTGAATGAGTTGATTAATGGGAGAACTGACTTTCAGAGCTTTGGCTAGCTTCTCATTGGCACAGGAAAGGTGCTCACTGCATATCTGCTGAATGAACAATGAGTGTAGGCATTATGTCTGGCCTTAAATCTACCTCACAGATTCCTGGAATGCAGCATTATTATGATTAAAATAAAAAGAATCAATTATCACATTTCCAGACATTGAACTGAATGTAGGGAAACTTGAAAAACAAAAGCAAATTATATATACATATGTATGTACTTATTAATTGTGCATATTCATTGTAAATGGTAGTGTGTGCTGTATAACAAATGTTTAATATTTATTTATTTATTTAAAAGCAGAAAGAGATAGAAGAGAGACAGAGAGAATGAGCATGCCAGAGCCTCCAGCCACTGCAAATGAACTCCAAATGCATGTACCACCTTGTGCATCTGGCGCAGAGGAATTGAACTTGGGTCCTTAGGCTTTGCAAGCAAATGTCTTAACTAATAAGCCATCTTTCCAGCCCCTTAAGGACATTTTCATCCAAGTATATATTGTACATTGAGTGTATTTCCCTCAAACTCCTCTACCCTCCCTTTTGTTCCCCTAGCCAGTTTTCCTTGTAGTTTCTTTATATATATACTTTCATGTCATATGTATTTTACATCTCATACTTCATATGTATCTATATTAAAATCTAGGAGCAAGAAATGAGGGGAAGCGTACAGTATTTGTCTTCTTGACACAACCTAATTCATATAGTATGATTATCTCTACTGGCATCCATTGTCCTGAGAACACCATAACTCCATTCTTCTTTATGGCTAACAAAAGAGGGAAAAGGCTACATTTGTGTATATGTGTGTGAGTGTGGTCAGAGAAAGCCTTGTTGAGGAAGTGACATTGAGGGGGACACTAGCCCTTGAAGGCAAGGGTTTCCTAGTACTTCATGAAGGTGCATTCATGAAGATCATTGAAGTGAAGCTGTGAAGTCAGGAAATACAGAGTTTAAGAAACTAAAACTCTCAGCTTGCTAAGAATGTGGTGTTTTAGGGAGTAAAATAGGCAGGATCCAGACATTACAAGTTTTCACAAAACAATTTCAAAGCAGTTATGTCCTTGCCTAAATACAATAAAAGAAACTTTAGCTTGACATATTTTTATTTCTTCTAAGATTTTCATTAGTTTGTATTTCTATTTTGATGACCTTAGTGTTCCTTTATAAAAATTTATATACGTATCTAATCTATTACTTCATGTTGAATATAAACTAATGGCATAAAAAGATGTCACTAAGATAGGAATGGCGGCACATTAAAAGAACTAAAAAATAACAAAAAAGTCACTAGTCATTCCAAATACAGTATCATATGACTATCATAGACTAATAATAGGATAGATTGTCTGGATATATGATGGACAAATAGATAGAAAGATGGATAATACATTATAAGTAGATAGATGATAGATAGATAGATAGATAGATAGATAGATAGATAGATAGATAGATAATAGATTTATTAAAGGATATTTTAAGTACCTCAGTACTGGTATATTGTATCTTCTATTTTTGGCAATCCCTATTATCCTGACAACTCATTTTCCCCACTTACTGTCGCACTGATGAGCTTTTCATTAGTGAATAATGTTTTTTTTTTTTTGCCAAGAAACTAACTGTGCTAAAATATCTTTTACCAAGATATTTTCCAAATGTCTGCCATAAGTGATAAAATAATTCAAATTATTAAATGCTAACTCTCATAAAAACAATTTCATAAAGTACATTTTCATCTATTTATTTTCCTTTCCATTGAATAGTCTAAGTCAAAAGTCATATATATTCCCAGCACCCATGTAAAGCCAGATGCACAAAGTGGAGCATGTTTCTGAGGCATTTATAAGAGTCCTAAAACCCAGGGAAGCATTCAACATACAAAGACGAGTGAGACACACAGAAAGAATGGGTGACCCAGGACCTCCAACCACTGCAAGTGAACTCCAGATGTATGTGACACTTTGTGCACCTGGGTATTGAGGAATCAAACTCAGATCCTTAGGTTTTGCAGGCAAGTGCCTTAACCACTGAATAATTTCTCTAGTTTTCTCTTGTTTTCTATTCTCCTTCTGTCAGAAAAACATGAGTACACAAAATTGAAAGCATGGTATCAATATTACTAGCTACCATGTAACTTCTAGCTGATCATGAAGCATTCTGTATCTATAATTTGTGCAATAGAATAAGCTACTTTGTCCTGTGACCATTAGCTTTAAAAATAATAAGTATACAGTGAATATGAGAAAAAAATTACCAAAGAGTTTGGCATTTGAAGAAACATATTTATGCTCCCAGCTATATAAGAATTCAAGGAAGCAGTGGTTTCATGTTGGGACAGAGAATCTATTGATAGTCTTTAAAGGAACAACTTAGGTGGATACCCTAGGTGTCCACATTCCTGGAATGTATCATTTCCTCAAAAGTCACTGGGAAACCATTGATGGAGCCTAGAAAACCCATAGCTTTGGGGGATGAGTAAAAAATTCTTATTCCAAAAGATCCTTTGATTTCTCCAGTTGAAAGTCATTCGGTAAACACAGCCACTGAGTTATGGAATGACAAATTCCCAGTACAGGGAAATCGACAGTAAAAGTAAGATGAGCTTTTCTTCCTCCAACTGAGAGGAATGCCTGAACAATGGGCAATTTCCAATGCACTGACTCCACTGATTACTTTTAAGCAAACACATATCAAGCACCTGGTGTTTCTCACTGTGACAGAAACTGGACAGGGCAGGAAATTAAAAAAAAAAAAATAACTAACAAGCCATGCAGTTTCCTTAATTTTACTTTATTTTTTTATTTATTTGAGGGAGAGAAAGAGACAGAGTGGGCACACCAGGGCCTTCAGGTGCCTCAAATGAACTGCAGACACATGCACCATCTTGTGCATCTGGCTTATGTGGGTCCTGGTAAATGTAACCTGGGTATTTTGACTTCTCAGGCAAGCGCCTTAAATGCTATTCCATCTCTCCAGCCAAGATATGAATTTTCTTTCACTGGGTTTACACTCTTGTTGCTATGTACGATCTCTGTATAAATAGCTATGTCACATAAATAGTACTTGAAGCACTACCACTAATGTCTTAATGAGATGTAGCTATATTTTTTAAGTTTTTGATAATTTCATCTATGCATATAATGTATTTTGGTCTTATTCACCTCTCATTGCCCACTCTACTCTCCCTCCCACTCCTACTTATCTCTTTCCTCTTCCATATACATTTGTGTGTGCTCACGCATGCATGCACATGCATGTGTCATCCAATGAGTTTAAGAGTCTAATTTGGATTGGTTATTGCAGCAACATGGGAGGGGGGTTATTTACCAGAGCATGGGCAACTTACCAGTGGCTACACCACTGAACAAAATGTCTCTGCCTCCTTCAACAACCATAAACTGCCAATAACTCCTCTGGAAAGAGGTGGAACCTCATGAGCCTTTTCCCCAGAATATTGGCAGTCCAAATTTTGCACATGTATTGTGTCAGCTACTGTGAGATGATGAGGGCAATGCCCATGCCATGACCAGAGGAGAGCATCGCACAACACTCTTTCCTTTTCTCTGGCCCTTATACTCTCTACCTCTTCTTCCATGATGTTCCCTGAGCCTGAGAGGTGGTGCAGTAGATGTCTCATTTATGGCTGAGCACTTGACAGTCACTTATTCTCAGCACTTTCACCAGTTATGAGTCTTGACGGTAACCACAACCCACTGCAGAAAAGAAATTTCTCTGCCAAAGCTTAGAGCTGTGCTAATCCATGGACATGAGCATAAATATTTAAAAGGCAGCTTGATGGGCATAGCTCTAATTTTAAACAAAGCTTAAAAGCACACTTTGGGGAAAACTGTGCAATAGAAAGGGGTGGTTCCCAGATGTGAGCCACCCTACAAAGTGGGAGAGTCTTAGAGGTTGGGAGAAGGCTAGCTGACAACAAATTTCAACAGGTATGACCTAGTGCCTAAACATGACTACTAAGGAAAAGAGCCTGGACTCTCACTGAGCATATAGATGAGTGTCTGGGCAAGCATATGGAGAAATCCAAACAATAAAGAAAATAAGAGGTAATGTGAAACTATGAAAGAACACAGGCAGGCCACATGGGGATCTGAGACATTTCAGAGCTATTGTGAACCCAGTACATTTTCGGGATTCAAAAGCCCTTAAGACCCTGACAAGAAGTCAGCCCCAATCCATGAGTGTCTGCCTTGTTTGAAGCTGTGTCTACAGATCATATTCCTGCATATGGTACCTGGAACTTGGCTTACAGAGGACACTAACAGGGTAAAGCTGTGGGCAGGTCCCTGACAGTTGACAGGAGTGTAGAAGAGGAGGGGCCTCCAACACACTCCCCAACCAAATATACAATTACCAAAGGTTGGGAGAAGGGCTGGAGAGATGGCTTAGAGTTTATGGTGCTATGGTGCTTGTCTGCCAAGCCTAAGGACCTAGGTTTGATTCCACAGTACCCATGTAATCCAGATGCACAAGGTGGTGCATGTATCTGGAGTTTGAATGCAGTGGCTGGAGGCTCACGTGCTCTCTCTCTCTCTCTCTCCTTCTCTGTCTGTCTCTATGTCTCACTTTCTTTATCTGCCTCTTTCTTTCAAATAAATAAATAAAAATATTGAAAAGACTGGGAGAAAACATGAGTTCCCAGCAGACCTAATCAGAAGACAGAATGGAGGGTTCTTCATGATGGAAGACCTGAGCAGTGAATGCTACTTAGCATGGCACTGAAGGATTTGGAGACTTTTGGAAAAATTCTTGCAATTATGTGTGATTGTATTATTTCAATATAGACTATTTGCCCACTTTTGGGTTCTATAGAGATCTTGATTGAGATACACAGTTAAGTGGTCACCTAATATGTCAAGCAAGAAGGGAGGTATTGGTCCTGCTACAATCCTGCCATTTAAGAAAAAGGAAGTTATTGGACGAATAATGAATATAAATAAACACTTGTTGGATATATGAAATGATGGGCTGGACTGAACTGATTAGTGCTGAACCACCAGAAATGTGTCAGAGATTGTTCTGGGCAAAACTCTACTTACAGGATGAATGCATGTACACGATCTTTCCAGCTGCTTTTCCTCCTCTCTTCACCAAACCCCAATCACTCATGAGCGGTTCATTCACAAGGAGCAGTCATAGCATTTTGAAGTGGCATTGTTATTGGATAGCAAAATTTTGTTTTGTTTTGTTTTGTTTTTCAAGGTAGTGTCTCACTCTAGCCCAGGCTGACCTGGAATTCACTATGGAGTCTCAGGGTGGCCTCGAACTCACGGCAATCCTCCTACTTCTGCCTCCCGAGTGCTGGGATTAAAGGTGTGCGCCACCACACCCGGCCTGGATAGCAAAAATTTTAAAATACATTTTCTGGGTCTGTTCTAATCAGAAATTTTTTTTCTGGTAAATCCAAAATTCCCTTCTGAGAAGAAACTAAAACCCAAAACAATCTGACACTACAATCAAGATTCCTCAGAAAGAAAGGGGGTTTACAGGGTGTGCCAGGAAGAATCTCTTTTAAAGTTTACAGAGGTCAAAGGACATGAGTCTTCTTAGGAGAGTAAGTTGTAGTCTCTAGATAAAATGGTTTACCTGTGTCATTAGCAAATGAACTTTCATGACCAAATGAAGCAATAAGTTAAGACTATCTAAAGACTGCCCCTCACAGTCTATCTCTCGCATACTCTTTCAATTCTTTATCTATTAGCTATTGCAGTCTCAACTTTGAATAATGTCTCTATAATCACTGCAGGACTAACCAAAGCCTTCACTAAATTTAATTCAAAGTTAGGCTTATGAAGCAAAGTTCTAAGTATATTGCTTGAGACCATGAATTATAACTTCCATCATTTCTTATCAAATCTGACCTGGATAGATCATTCTATGTAGACAGGGATTCTATGAAACACACACTACTGAGGAAACTATATTTTAATAATGGAACAAACAAGATTACAGAAATCTCCATACTACTTCAAAATAAACAATCTATTCAGCCTGGTTTCCTATGGGTGGAACAAGTTTCCTGTATCCTTTACGTATTTTACTTCCCTTGGGTTGATAGCCAGTACAATAGTGTCATTCAATGGAATAATTTAAGTCATTTTAAATGTGAGGTACTTTGTCATATACCTCACTTTTGTTTACTTTTGTGACAAGGTGACTGTGGGTCACCTATCTATTTACTCTTTTCTGTTTCTCCTTCACTGACTTACTGGGTTTGGGTTGGTGCATGCCACCATGCCAGGTGTTGTAAGATATAATGGTGTCTGTGACGTGGAACCTGTGCTTAAGAAACTCACGTCCTAAAGGAAAACGTGACAAGAAGCCATCTCTAAACCAAAAATTTGACTTAATGCATCATAGGCATATGAAGGATGAACTACTAAGGCCTAGAGGAAGTAGCAGATTTTGTCATGGAAGAGGGAGTAACAGGGTGGCATTTGAAGATCAAATGCTTCACAAAAATTAAAATTAAGGAGCTTGACAGATTGCTTAGTGGTTAAAGCAGAGCCTATGGACTCAAGTTCACATCGCCAGTGCCCACGTAAGGAGAATGCAAGCGGTGGCACATGTGTCTGGCCTTCGTTTGTGGTGGCTCGAGGCCCTGGAGTGCCCATTCTCTCTCTCTCTCTCTCTCTCTCTCTCTCTCTCTCTCTCTCTCTCTCTCATAAATAAATAAATAAAAATAAAAATATTTTTAAAAACTTAAACTTAAAATCATAGAAGGATGAAGAGGAGAAAAGGGAGACGGAAAAGACCAAAAGGAAGGGGTCAGGGAAGATAATGCAGGAAGGAAGCAAAGAGAAAAAATTAATCTGAAAGTAGGAAGGCATAGCTGCATTAGTTGACCTGAAAATAAGATGCAGAGGCGAAGTCAGCGTGACTCCAGTCTATGGCTCAGTTTATTGGCAGAAAGCTCACTGTTTTACATCCTACCATACTGTCTTATTGTTATGACAAAATATTTGACCTTAAGCAGTTTAAAGAAGGAAAAGGTTTACTTTCAGCTTACAGTTTTAAGGGGAATTCCATCATCTCAAGGAAAAGCATAGCAGAAGCAGGAAGCCCAAGCTATGTCACCATAGTGGCAAAGAAGGAGAGAGAGAGAGAGAAAGAGAGACAGAGGCAACAAGTGGGGTCAGGATGTACCTCAAGGCCTGACTTGCCCCTAGTGACACACTTCCTCCAGCAACACTCCACTTCCTGAATGTTCCACAACCTTTCCTAACAGCAACTGGGGATTAGGTTTCAAAGCATGTGAGTCAATAGGGGGACATCTGACATTCAAACCCCCACACAGCACTAGCAGACTTTGCAGGTTTATGAGGTGTAGAGTGATAGGTCCTCATTCTAAGTTTTAGGAACAAAATGTTTAGGACTGAGGCCAGATGTACACATTTTGAGGAGAGCAGGGAGTAATGAATACTTACTGACAAAGACAGTGACAAAGGAAATGGGAAATTAATAAGTTCAGAGATATCAAGTAGATGAATTTTCCATATGAAATTAAAATGTATTTTTAATATTTCTATAGATACCCTTTCCTGAAGTATGTCAAACCTAAATGAAGCAGAAATTTCCAAACTGTTCTTTGATGATTGTTTCCAGATGTTCTTGGCATCTACGTTATTTATCTACATGGAATGAAGGAAAGTGTTAAACAGGATGAGGGGAAGTCAGTATTTTCCTTCCTAACACATCTGCAGCACAATGGCACATATTTGAAATAGTAGTTGGCAGTTATAAGGTAACTTGATCAAAATAGATCAAGCAACCCAGAAATAGATCACGCAAACCAAAACCATCTAAGATGCCCAAACTAACAGTCAGCTGCTGACTGTGAGATCACAGAGTGAGGAAAGGAATGGCGCTGTCCATGGATGGTCAATGATAATTAAGCCAAGAACTTTTTGTTTGGAAAATGAGCTGGATCTATTGGAAACAAATTCAAAACAAACACTTTAATAGGCTGGAGCCGGTTCCTATACAAAAGACAGCACTATCCACCACAAGTATGTGCACCCACTTACTATGAAAGGAAAAGAGTCATTACCATTTAGAGCAGAGACTGGCACCACCTCTGAAGTCCTTGCTAAACTGAATTGCTTGTGCATCTTTGTGTATGGGGTAAATGTGTACATGTGTGCAAGTATGTGTGTGTGAGTGTGTGAATGGCTATGGACTCCATGGATACTCTTCTTTAATATTTTTACTTTCCTTTTAATAAGCTTAAACTTTATGGCTTTTAATAGGTCATTCACGTGTAAAGTATGAAACACATACATCTAGCATCCTCTAAATGGCTGGATAAATACATGGATTTTTATTTTGCTTCAACTTCAAAGGTAGCTTTTCTTTCTTCAAGAATTTGAAAACATGAATGCTATGTTAATTTGTATAATCTCTTATTTAACAAGTCTCTTGATTAAATACTTTCACAGTCAAAGAAAAATAACAGAGTGTGATTATATGCTCTGAATACATTCTGCTCAGAACTGTGTATGTTTGTGATTTGGGGTAAGTTATTTCTATTGATGAGAGAATAAAAGCCACGAAGACATTAAATATAAAATGATTTCATTTTAGCCAAATCCCTTTATTTTTCTCAGCTTTTCTCTGAGCATTAATGTAAAGGGTCACAGTGGGTTAGCCGGGACATAACTGAGGCAGTATAATGGAGCATGCCTTCAGCTGAGTAGTACGAAGCTTTAAAAAGAAGCTGAAACTAAAGGCACAGGAGAGAGAAGAATGGTCCTTTTCTGGACAGAAAGATGTCACTATTTTCTCAGCATGACATTTTTCTGTCAATAGTAGCAAATTCTATTTGACCAAATGATTAACAAGTTAGACAGCTTTTTTTTTAATCTACCTTAATTTGGGGACATGGTTTATACAAAGAATAGAAAAGTAAATAAACGAAAGATTTTTTTCATCACCAACACTTTGGGAAAGAATTAATTAACAAACATTCCACGAAGGAAATGTTGCCTTTTAGCAATTCTCAGTAGATTTTATTAACTATTCACAGTATTTGTGGTCATATAACATTTAATCTAAGCATTTTATGTTTCAGGGAAAGAATATCATTTTATCAGTCAGCTGGCGTCCCACCAGATTTTCATAGAGTCTCTTTTTAATGTTCACATCTGGTAATGAAACAGCTCCCCACTCTCAGGTATAGATATTATGCATAATTACTCACAGATGGTCAGTGAGCCACCCAGCCCCAGACAGCGGACACCTCTTCAGGTCAGCTTGCCCATCTGCAACGGGCTCCTGGAAGAGAGCTCAAGAGAATTCATGCTTTGGAATCACGGTCCAAATCCTCCTTCAGCTGATGATAACTCTTCCCTTCAGGCCAGAAATGTGAATCCATTAAAATCTGACCTCCCATCCAGCACAATAGAAGAGAATAAATTACATCCTCAATTCCTCACATTGGAGAACAGAAATTCAATTTATTGGAAAAAGTAAGCTATTCAGTTATTCCTATGCTCCAAGGTAAAAAATAAATAAAGAAAAGAAGTTTCATGATCATCTTAGCTTATACCATTTTTACAATAAGTTTAGGTCACACCTTTGAGAGAAAATAAATGTTCTTGACGCTTCATTTTCAAGAAAACATAACAATGCAAATATGTCTTCTTTACTTTGCCCTTGAAAATGGGTCACTAGATACTTATCCTTTTACCTGACAGGTCATCCAGCTTCCAAATTGCAAAACTTATTTTTTTAAAAAAAAAAATATTGTATCTTTTTATTTATTTACTTGAGAGAGAGAAGGAAGCAGACACACAGAGAGAGGCAGATATAGAGAGAATGGTTGTTCTCCAGGGCCGCCAGCCAGCTGCAAATGAACTCCAGACACATGTGCCACCTTGTGCCTCTGGCTTGATGGGTACTGAAGAATTGAACCGAGGTTCTTTGGCTTTGCAGGCAAGCGCCTTAACCACTAAACCATCTCTTCAACCTTAGAAAATTTAATTTTCTTGGTGTGGTTTGATCTGTCCAGAACCAGGAAAATCCCTAGAAACTTCTGTTTGTTTATGGAAATGAATTTATCTTACTTCCAATTCTTTCTAACATCAAAGGTTGCTTTGATGCAGTCACATTAAAGACAAAAGACACAATGAAAACCTTAGAGAAGCAAACCCTGGAGCCTTTCTTCTCCCAGGAAGTCCATTCACTGTTGTCTGATGATTTCATGAGCTCTCTTATGCAGACCATTTATCATACAAAACCTGTTCAGATTTCAGAACTACTTTGTCATTACCATCTACTACTATTCTGTCTTTAATGAAAATCATATGAGCAACATGGTACTGTCTCTAAAACATATGTAAAAGGCTAGGAGGTTTGCCCATAGCCTGCTTATGGGAGATGACTCTCAAGAATGAACTAACAATCCACTTAGGAACTGAGATTAGTCAGTAAATCAGTGTTGCTCAGACATAAGCAGAAGGATCAGCTGGGGACAGGTAAGCTAAATGATGTCCTTCCTCCAGCCACTGTTTCACTCACTGCTCTCATTTGAATGTTTGCCCACAACATTTCCCCAGGACGCCTCTCAAAGGATTTTAAATAAGGATGCTTTTTTGTCTGAGCCATCTGGCAACTTCCTGGAAAGCAGCAGTGCAAGATGTCCCTGCTCCCAAAGATTGATTAGATTCCCAGAGGAACCTTTCAAAGCTGGTCATTTACAGCAAGATGCTTACTGTGGGCCAAACTTGCTTTTAGGTTTCTCTCTTTGAACTGATACACATATAGACCATCAACATTTCAAAGATCATGACTTCATTCTTAGGCAATAAAGACAAGAAAAATAGTACTGAATTCTGTTGCAAAGTAGAAAAATCATAGGTCAAAGACCACCCTCTCTGGAAGATGAACATCCAAGGCTGTACTCTGGAGTCAACAAGTGTGGTGGTTTGATTGTGAAGTGGCTCCCATAGCCTTATGGGTTTGTAATTAAGCTTCATACTAAATCCCCAGCTGGTGGAGCCTTTGGGAGGTATGTGGAGCCTTGCTGAAGGTGGTGTGTCACTGGGGTATGATAGTGCAGCCCTGCTTGCCAGAGCTAGTGAGCTCACTCTCTCTACTTCCTCCCTGCTGCTGTTCAGATATGATTATGCCCAGCTGTCTGCTTTGGCCATGCTTTCTCTGCCGTTATTAAACTTCCCCTCAAAGCTGTAAGCCAGAAATAAACTCTTTCTTTCCATAAGCTTCTTCTGGATGGGCCTCTTTGGTCCCAGCAACGTCAAAGTAACTACTGCTACAACAGTGTCTATGAAGAACTAATGTAGCTGATACCTTAAGAGCTAGGAACATAGAAATAACAAAGACAGGCTGTGAATGCCAGAAGCTCCCAGTCCTATGAAGGAGGATGATAGATAAGCAGAGATATTACGGTTTGATTTGAAAGTTACTGAAATACGTAAAAAATAAAGATGACCTGAACTAACAATCCCAGTGAGGAGTAAACCCATCCAAAATGAGGGAATACACTTGAGAGATGAAAACACACCACTTGTTGGAGGCTAAGAGGATATTAGTAGAGAGGGGAGGAACACATTCAACTGTGGGAGGCGGAATAGAGTCCAGGAGGAAAGAAGGGAGAGGCCTGAGAAAGAGTTAAATACAGGGCAGTGGTCAGCATGTGGCAGTGAGTGCAAGTGTTTGGAAGGGATAATAGTTTGCTACCCCTGTAAACAAGGAAAGGACCATGAACAGATTCTGAAAAGCATCAGGCTCAGGGAGGTAACAGAATGAGAAAGTGATGTAGGAAAGTGAGAAGTAACATTTGGTGAGGAAAGAGCCCAAAACCGAGTGGCTTCTGGGACGCCAGGGAATGTTTCAAAATAAGAAGCAGTCAATTGCACCAAGTGTTTCAGAGAAACAAAGATGAGAATGGAAGCAATATTCCTGGGATTTGAAAACTGGGGAAATGTTACTGAATTTGGCCCGAGCAGTGGACAGGCTGTTAAAGGCAGTGTTGCACACTGGGCATGTTGGTGTTTGAGGATCCATTTATTTGCTCCATCACTCAGCATAGCTTTAACTGAAGAACCAAGCAAATCACACTGGCCGAGAAACTAAAATATTTATTCGGTGGTCAGTCTCCGCGTTTATACAGAAACATGCAAGCCGTTTGCAAGAGGCAGCTTTTGTCATTTTGCTCAAAATATGTTGACTCTGGTTAGCTTTGCACAGTAGTCAGGTGGTGGGAGGAGGGGACGTTCAGAACACTGCGCTGCCGGGTCGTAAACCTTGGTTTTCCGTAAACATGGACAAGTCTGGAGCTACCTGGGGAAAAGGGCTGGGGAGGCCTGACTGCAGAGGCAATTAGGAGATGACAGAGATTTTTATCAACTATCTAGAAACATAATATTTCATTAAAATCAAAATTTATCACACCTGTAATTTTCTTCTTTTCTTTGTTTTGCTTTGATTTGCAGTGCCAGGTATTGAACTCAGGACCTTTAACACATGGCACTCACTGAAGGGCTACACTACTAAATCGCACCCCTAAAGCCACACTTTTAAGTGATTTTACTTTAAAGACATTAGTTGTTTCTGTTTGATCTTAAAGCGATAAAGCCTTTCCTTCAGTTGGCTAGTATGTCTTTTATTCAATATGGACATCATGAATGTGTCTGAATTCTTTCAGAAACCGATAAATCTTTGGGCAACAGGAAATAGATAGAATGATGTTACATTTGTGACCCTAAATTTCATCCAGGGAAATAAACTGTGCATATCTAAAATAATTAAGGGCAGAGGACATAGATCAGTGGCAGAACACTTACCTAGCAAACATAAGGTTCTGGGTTTTACGCCAAGAAGCACAAAATTTTTATAATAAGTAAATAACAACTGGAAATAATTATTAATATAAAGCAACAGTGTAGTAAAGTAGGGGAGAATAAATTTTGTTTAAACCTTTGTATAACCAGGCTCAAGGAAATGATCAGGATGGCAGAGTGCTGTTTAGAGAAAAAGCTTCTAGAAGGGCTGCGTTCTGGAAAGCTTCCCATTAGTGGAACTAGTTCATGTTTAAGTATAACGTGTCACTTTTAAACTAATCCTCCATGTTCATATTTGTCACCAAGTAAACAGAGTTGGGACTTTCAAGTCGCTAGTGGAGAAAGCCAGCTCTTGGCTAGATATCAACAGACAGAATCCCATGCTTCTCTCTGTGTGTTTCCTGTTGGGACTCTGGAAAAGTAATTTTCCTTTTTTTACTGGTCTCAATTGGCTGACTATACAAAGGACAACTTGGTTTCTAATGTCTTCACCAGCTTCAGAGTCTGCCCTTCTAGATACGAAATTCTAACTCCTCTCCAGTTGAAGAACAAGGCCAGCATCATCTCAGAGAAATCTGTGTGCTTGAGCCATTAAAAACATTAAAATGGAACTGGAGAGATGGCTTAGTAGTTAAGGCACTTGCCAGCAGAGCCAAAGGACCCAGTTTCAATTCCCCAGGACCCACATAAGGCAGATGCCCAAGGTGACAAATGGATCTGGAATTCATTTGCAGAGGCTGAAGGCCCCAACACACCTATTCTCTCCCTCCCTCCCTCTCTCTCTCTCTCTCTCTCTCTTTCTTCCTCCCTCTTTCCCTCTCAAACAAATATATATGTACAACGTTAAAATGAAGAATTACCTTCAAGGTCCCAGCAACAGCATCTTGAAAAGCAAGTGTACACATAACATACATCTTGTTGCACAATTAGGTTTCTCTATTAGTCCTTCATAGCAAACCATCTCCTACCATCCACCTCGCTATTCACCAATGGCATGTCAGTGCTGATCCTAACAAAGCTTTTGATGATACTTTAAGAACACAAGTGATGTATTTAAAGGGCATTAATTGAAATTTAATTTCCTGCAAGTTAAGACTATGATAATACTAAATATATTTAACAGAGCATTGAATCACATTCTAGTTTAATCTATAATTTCACAATGACAGACTGCCCTAAGAATGAATAGACAGGAAAACAATTTTCTATTGCTCTGTCCTGCTAAGACTTATATCTCTAAATAGTAAGTATAAATGCCAGTTTTTGCACTCGTTGACTCTAAAACAGTAAAAGAGAAAAATAAAGTCACTTTCCGATGAGTAAGACAAACTAGTACTATTTATATAATTGCCTTACTTTTAATAAGTATTATAATCTATAACTCTTTATTCAGTTTTTTATTTACTTCATCTTTATTTGATAAATGAGAATTTCCTTAAGTCAATAATCATAATCAACATCTATGATTCTAAAAAAAAAAATGCCTAAGTGTAGGATTTACAGATGTTTACTGGCAATGGTTCATTAATTTAGAAAGTATTCCTTAAATTCTGTTTTCATGAAATCAAGCATCTATGGAGACTGAGAAATGATGAATAAATAAGACCAAAAACTTAGTGAACAAAAAAAAATTGATTAGAAAGAAATATACACATTACCGACTTGAACTAGGTATCCCCATTTGCCCTATTTGAATTTAGAGAATACTAACCTCTGGAACTTTCCTATCCAGATGTGGACAAACTACTTGTAAGAGTTGAGCCTAAGAGGTGAGAGAGCTAACTCCTAGTACATCCAGCACAGGAGTGGGCTAGCTGCCTCCAGCAGCAGCCTGTGGAAAAGGAAACTGGAGAGAAGTTTAGTTGCAGTCGTTAGTAAACCTGCTGCATCTGCTGCCACCACTGCTCCGATGTTACTATTGCGATGGTCTCCTCTGCACACAGATGCTCGCTAGTATTTTTATTGAACAGTGGAAAACCAGTAATACATGAACAGGGTAATACATTGCATGAGCAAAGGGTAAGGAAATTTTGACCTTGGATAGCCCTGAAACATTCAATACAGGAAGGGATTTAGGGGGCATGGCCTGCTGGAATTTGCTGACTCAGAACCCACATATACTCTGATCACAGGAGCAATCACATTAAGCCCACCTGTTGTCTTCAACAGGTCTGTGGGCTCACATATAATGATTTTATTGTCTGTCTTAAATACTAGCATCAGTACTTCTTGTGTATGTATGTTTGTTCTGACTCACAAGTCCAACCAGGCCTGTGAGGAAAGGAGTATAGAACATAGGTTGAGATCAGTCAGCATCTCTAAACATTTGCTGTCAAAATTCGTCATCTGTGCTGTTCAGGCCAAAAGCACATCGAGGCAAAGGAAACCTAGCCACATAGTTTTAAGCAGGTACATTAAGCAGTTATAAGATTAACTTTAAAACAAGTTATAAGTAAGGAATTTAGCAACTCACAGCAATAATATAACAAAAGCTATTTTTAAAGTCCAGAATAAATACTACCACAGTTCTTTCCCATATTACATTCTCATACTTCATTTCCACACTTTGTTCCTAGAGTTCATCTCTATACCCATTGTTGTAGTTTCAGTCAAGGACTTGACTTGATCATTTCTAAGGGTACAATCACAAAGATGTAAGAGATGTGGTGCCCAATACTTGGGACTAGGAGCCACTTTTAGTGACCATAGTTTAAATATAATATGTACTTTCTCTTTGCTTCCTAGAAAAGTTTAACATTATCCTTATTTCTTGTTAATGAACATGACTACATTCTTACTACAAAATGAACTTATGTTTTTGTCTTTAGAGAAAAAAAAACGACAAGCTGAAGAGATTTTAGGATGAAAATACCCATGGAACAAAATAGTATCAGCCAGAGAAGGCAGGCAAATATAAGTCCCCCAAATGCCGATAGGCAGAAGGAACACATTGAACCACACTAGAACCAGAAAAGTCCCTCAGATTTAGTATTGAAAGATTTGTGTGCCAATCCCATAGACCACAGAAGAGAGTAAGTTTTCCTGTTTATAATAAAAAGTTTGATGATAGATATACCTGCATTTGCTATGTTATTGTCCTCTTGTCTTCATTTCTAGCAAATTGAAACAAGTTGCACTCTTATTTCCTCTCTGGCTTCCATAAGAAAATGTTGATTTGTGTTTTACAAGCTTTATCATATCCCTCTCTGGCTTCCAACACTAGATGCCTGTTCCTACCAAGTGTTGCATTGGAACAGATGAGCATCCAAATTTCTTTTGATACATTTGCAAGCTGGCTTTTCACATACAAACTGAACAAATGCATTTGAATATCATGTTGTTGGAGGTGCAGGGAAAATAAGACACCGAGACATATTGAGAGTAGTGTAACATGCCAGTAATCAGGAGCAAGTTCTTGTTGGCAATGGCCTGATCCTAAAAGAATACCATGACTATTATTTGCCCTCTCAGTAAAACAATATGAAGAAATTTTAGAGGGGCTGGAAAAGCATGAAAAATTGTTACATATAACGAGGAAGAGGGAAAAGTGTTATTTAGAGAAAAGGTTAACCAATTTTTAATACTGGACTCCTTCAGTCTGGAAAGGAAAGGAAACACCTATGAAGAAATTTAATGAAAACTGACATCATGAGTTTAAAAAACATCAACCAAAGTATCCATCATGTTGATGAAGAAAACAATGAAAAGAAATTTACTAAAATTAGAAATGGGGAGAGAGAGCACAGTTAGACATGAGAAATAAATTTCTGGCCTTAATGCTGATACTTAAGTGTATACTGCCAACAAAGTTGCAAAATTTCCTGGAAGAATCAATACCAGTCTGTACTAATTGCTGAGGGCATTTCTCTGTGACAAGACAAAAAGGCCTAAATCAGATTTTTTAAAGTCCCAATTAGGGGCATATTTATAAGAATTTAGCTGTGTTAAAGGTAAGATTAGAGAAAAGAATCCTAAGCTCGGGATGTTTTGTTCATAAACAAAAGGCTCATGACACCATTACATTTTGATGAGATTTAAAATAAATCTGGAAGTCTTCACTTAATGTTTCTTTGTGACTTTTATAATGTAACTCAATGTCTGTTTTTTGCTTTTTAACACTAAAAAACCTTATTTAGTAGAAGGTTCTTCTTGAGCCTCCATCCAGCTGTAACCAGAGCTAGGTGTAAAGAAGTTGGTGTGATTATAGACTTCTGTGATTGAGTAAGATAGTATCTTATCTTGATCTTTTCTCACCCTTGTAGGTTTTCCTAAAACACTGATGGATAAAGTGGAAAAAGGCATGTTCTCCCTGTTCCTAAGCATAGCAAGTCCTATAGGAAAGCTAATTTATAACACTGGATGAGTGGACAGTTACAACAGCATACTTTGGAACCTATCAGATCTCAAATCTGATGTCTTTGGAGTGTTTCAGTCGACCTTCTCCTCGCTAAGGATGAGTGGTGTCTGGAGGCCCCATTGGTCAAGGCTCTCTACCTTGGTAACAGCAGTTGCTCTCAGTTTAATGGCTTCCTTGCTGACTCCAGCATCATAGCTGGTATTCATCACATTGGTCACACCCATATAGGACTTGAAAGCCTCTTCTATAAACAGTTTAAGGTAAGCAACACAGATCATAATTCCTGTATTTTCTAAGTTTGTCTAAGACATCTTGGAAATTTAAATTAGGTGGAGATTTTGATCAGGACCACATATGACCCATGCCAAATCAGGGTGTTCCAAAGGTCTCAGTTGTGCCCTGTTCAGTGCCAGCCTTGGAAAAGCTACAGATTCCCATAATGGCAGCAATGAGCACTGGTTGTCCAATAGTTTGCACTCAGCAGAAATGAGGGTTCGCAAGAAAGGGAAAAGCATGGGTGGGTTGCTTCCTGTGGACCAACACAGATCACTTATAGGTCCAAGTCAGGAGGGATTGTGTTAACAAAAGTCTGATGGGTTCAGAAGAGCAGTTAACCCAGACATACTTCCCTCCTACTGCCATTTCTTTAGGCAGTCCTGCCCCTCCATTGAAGCAGCATGAGCAAAGGCCAACTAATGGATATGGCTATGATTTTGTCTCCTTCTGTCCTTTTCCATATTTATGAGTGCATTCTTGGTTACTTGGTGGCCCAAACCTCTCCTGCTTTCACTGTGGATCCTCTCTCTCTCTCTCTCTCTCTCTCTCTCTCTCTCACACACACACACACACACACACATACACCTATCCCTTGCAGTCAATGCCCATTTTATTAGCAGTGTATTTATTGATAAATCTCATCTACAACCTAGAATTCTGTGTAGTGCTTGCCTAATCTCAGGGTCCTTAAATGTGTAGGACTTCCCTGAATGAGGCCTTATTTCACTCAGCTTATAGTATTCTTCCATACCCTTAACTGTGTTCCTTGTCACTGGACCATGCATAGATGCCTCTTAGAGCCACAGCCATCTCCAAGGCCTCCTCCAAGTTTTTGGCATTCATTACAATGACACCTTTTGATCTACCCCAACAGGAGTGCAGTTAAAAAATACTTTGGGAAAACTGTGGACTTCACAGGCTGGATTTTACTTTCATCTAAACTGATTCTTAGGAAGACACCACAGTTGATGTCAAATATAACACCACCTAGTGATACCACTGCTGCTCCATGGGCAGTCATGTCCCCATGGAAAACTCATATCCTGAATGGACATAAACCCAGAAGATTGATGAATAATCCCAGAGTGGGCTGCCACATTGCCTATTCACTTCATGGCTGGCAGAACACCACTGCCACCACCACCACGACAGGAGTTCTTTAATTCTTCAAATGTTAATTTTTCCAAACAGAGTTCACATAGAAAACGCTACCTGCATGTTTGGCGTAAAATCCTTCTTGATCCCCCAGAGAAACAGGCAGAAAGAGAAAGAGAGAGAGAGAGAGAGAGAGAGAGAAACAAGAGAGGAGAGAGAGAGGGAGAGAGAGAGAGAATGGGGACATCAGGACCTCCAGTTGCTGAAAATGAACTCCAGGCTCATGCACCACCTTATTCATCTGGCTTATATCGGTCCTGGGGAACTGAACCTGGGTCCTTTGGCTTTGCAGGCAAGTGCCCTAATGACTAAGCTATCTCTGTAGCCACCTAAGTAGTTCTTATTCATCTTGTATAAGAACTATAGCTTATGGTGAGAAATCCAACAACAGTGGCAAAAGCTCCTAGCTTCACTTTGAAAACTTTCTGTTTCTCGTATATCATTTCTCTTTAGTAACTTGCATTCTTTAGAAGTTAGACCCTGTGGTCATTGAACAGAAGATAAAATATATGAAATATCCAAATTCAGACAAGGCTTATATAAAACAAGTGAAAATAAGTAGACCTTTTAGCATTTCCACAATTCATGATCACATTCCAGATGAAGTTCTTTCATTACAATGTAATAATTGATCCTTTGTAGGCTGAAGACTAATGAACAAAGCATGGAAGGGAATAGAGAAGAAAACAGGAAAAAAGGAAAGAAGTATAAAAGAGAGTAATAAATTTGAACAATATCTTGATCAGATGGGGGAGCATCAAAATAGGAAAGTTATATAACCCACTATTTATTAAAATCACTCCTAAAGGCAGGTCTGGTGGCACAAGGCTGTAATCCTAGCTACTAGGGAAGCTGAAGCAGGAAGGTCACAAATTCAAGGCTTTCTTGGGCTACAGAGGAAGTTAAAGATAAGCCTGGTCAACTTAGACAGCTTCTGTCTTGAAAATAAAAAGTATGGGGCTGCAGAGATGGCTTAGCGGTTAAGGCACTTGCCTACAAAGCCAAAGGACCCAGGTTCAATTCTTCAGGACCTACGTAAGCCAGATGAGATGCACATGTGTCTGCAGTTCATTTGCAAAAATGGCTGGGGATATAACTTAGTAGAGAGTGCTGGCCTATTATATACAAGGCCATAGATTCAATCCCTAGCATCAAAGGAAGAAAAAAACCACCATGAAGTATAAACAATGGAATGGAGTAAGGTGAGACATTCCTGTAGTTTAACATGGGAGCAGATGTCAATATTGGCACATGCTGATAGATTCCAAAGAAATGAAAGATACTTGATAAGGCACTTATCGGGTGAATGAGAGGGTTGTTGAGTGAGAGAAGTGCAGGATAATTCTCAATTGTTACTGGCACAGGCTGAATCTTTGTACCTCAAACTCCCAGAAATACAGAACTTGAAACCCAAAACTCGGTGTCTTGGTGTTTGAGGAAGGTAAAGCCCTCAGGGCAGAATTAGTGCCCCACCAGGGAATCCAGAGCGCCCCCTTGTCCTGTCCACCATGACAGGTCACATCAGAAGATGGCCGACTTTGAAACAGGAAGCAACCCTCACCAGACACTACCTGCCATCCTCCAGAACTGTCCTGCCTCACTGATGTAAAGGAAGATCAGGGTGACAGGGGAGCTTCTGTATTCACTCAGTTACCTCTGAAACACAGGCTGCCATGATGAAACGCGGTACAAGGAACCAACTCCTCCGAATCTCTCTATTCTTGGAACAATGACGTTCAGTGAAACAGAGAGTTAGCTGGCCTTTAACAAATGTCTGAGGATCTTTTGCGAGGTATCCTTGCTTCATCCTAAAATGAGAAGCCCCATAACTTACTTGGCAAATAAAGAGCTGAGGACACATGGCACTAGAATCAGGAGGTGAGCATGCAGAGTCAGGTACAAACCCCCTGACTTGCCTCACAAGTGACTCAGGTTTTTACAAAAATCCTAAAATGCAAGCATAACCCACTCCTTAAAGCCCATTATTTCTAAATTTCAAAATTCCAGCTATTCTGAATCTTATATGGGACATAAAATCCACTCATTATATGATTTTCAGGTTTATTTGGCAGCTCTGTGATGAGCTACGCTGGTGGCGTCTCCATTACCTGTCCCCTGGTGGCTTTCTAAAGAGTCGTCATGCAGAGTTTTAATTGAATCTGCTAACACCTTCCTAGAGATTAAAGGTAAGTGCTTCCAAGAGGAAAGAAAAGTAATAGAACAGAAAAGCTTAAAGTCGGGCTGTAAGATTACAAAAGGAAGAAGCAGAACAGTGCTGTAACATTTACATCAACAAGCTAGTACAACCCCACTAAAGAAATGCTTAATTCACAGTTTATTCTCAAGCAAAGTTTTTCAGAGATCAACCAAAGGAGATCAGGAGTAGGCATTTAATCACCCACTGAATGCCATCCACTATCCTAAAATGAGCCTGCAGGATAATACGGCTTAAGCCATGACTTCAGACAGGTAAGGAGAAGAGAGCAATTATGATTATTTCAAACTGGCTGAACTTTAACTGGTCAAAGTAGATAGTAATCTAAAAATTCCTTAGAGGAAAACTGCTCTTTTTTGTAATGCCTCATCATATATGTTTAGTCATAAAAGATAATGCTGGGTAGACATAGATAATATTGAAAGTTTAAATAAATAAGTCATATATAGAGAGAGACTTTCTTAGTAGAATGTATGCTATAATCATTTTATATCTTTCTTCTACTCAAATTCTAAGTTTTTACCATGAAATTTTTAATCCTATATATTTTCTTCATTTTTAAATATATTTCTGCAAGGAAAAGAGAGAGAGAGAAAGAGAGAGAGAGAATGGGCACACCAGGGCCTCTAGCCACTGCAAACCAACACCAGATTCATGTGCCACCTTGTGCATCTGGCTTTTATGGGTATTGGGGAATGGAACCTGAGTCCTTTGGCTTTGCTGGCATGTGCTTTAACCACTAAGATCTCTCTCCAGCCCTGTATTTTCATTTTTATTTGCTTATATAGCTTTCATCTCTATACTATAATACAAAATAATCTGGACCAGTGGACTATGTACAACTTTATATTTATCAATTATATTCAGCCATGTAACTATCATTCAATCAATCATCTGGAAAAAGTCTGTCACCTCTATTACTTATCTCTAACCACATGTTAAGATAGTTCTTTTAATCCTTTTTGTATAGCCAAGAAGGTCTGCTATCTCAAATGATTTGGAAGTTTTAACAAAATATTCAAGGGCCACATGTTTGATTTTTTTCCCTTAAAATTATTTGTTACCTAAGAATTTTTCAAACTTCATTTCATTTATAAACAGATAAACCCTTCTGTTTCTCTTCTCTCCTTCCCTTTTTCTTTCCCTGCCTCACTCTTCTCCCTTCTCTCCATAGTACATACTTTACTATGTTCAAATTAAAAAGACAATTGTTAAATTCAATTTGTTTTAGCACTATCCTGTTATGGTTTGAATTCAAAATGTACCACCAGGCTCTTGTGTTGAATTCTTAGTCATTAACTGGTGGTACTGTTTTATGAAGCTGTGGCATATTTGGGACTATAGCCCGTCCATGAAGGTGACATGCACTACTGATTTGAGAGTAAGATCAAGCTCTCTGCTTCCTGATCTACCAAGATACGAACAAGCTGCAGCCCAAACTCCCACCACTGTGGACAAAGCCACCATAGGTGCCCTGCTTCCCCCACCATACTGGACTGTATCCTCTAAACAGCCAGCCAAAATAAATTTGTCCTTCCTTTCATTGTTGTGGTCCAACACTTTTTAAAGCAACAAGAAAAGAAACTAACTCTTCTCCATAGCTAGAACCAAAATTTCATTTGGCTTATGCCCTATTTTAGCACTTATCTCAGAACAAAGTTTTGCCAGTGTACTTTTGTATTTTTTATTTTTGATTTATTTATTTGACAGACAGAGAGAACAAGGCAGAAAGAGTGAGTGAGTATGGGCACATCAGGGCCACTTGCTACTGCAAACAAACTCCAGATACATGTACCACTTTGTGCATCTGGCTTTATGTGGGTACTAGTGAATCAAATCCAGGAGGGCAGACTTTGCAAGCAAGTGCTTTTCAACCACCGAGCCGTATCTCCAGCCCCTTTGCCAATGTTTTAACTAATATGTAAAACAAGTCTCTGTTTTGCAAACATCCAGCATTATACTCAATATTTTTGTACCTTTGCAATGCTTTTTTGGCCACTGATGGCTGAACAGTACCAAAATTAATACTATATATTTTTAGTTTTCTTATGATAGTGTCCTACTTCCAGCTGTCAATTTCTGTATCTGTTACCTAGTACTATTTATTCTATAATTGTACTGTCTACTGCCTTAAAATAAAGCCATTTTATTTGTGCATGATAGTAGGAACCAACAGCTATAACTGAGCTCAGATCAATGGTTCTTCCATGAGACCATTTATGTAGCTGAATTTCCAGAACTTCCTACACAAGAGTACCATGCTCACATAATTCACATTCAGTGGCTAGAGTTGGCCATCCAATGAGTCTCTATCTCCATCTCACCTGCATCCTCAGAGATCTAGCTTGAATATCTTGAGGGGAGGAAATTTTTTGTAATGTCATATTGCAAAAAAAAATTCACAAAGAGATGAGTCACATTATTGCAACTGACCTTTTCAATCTATTTTCCATAGGTACTCATAAGTTACATTTTTACTACCATTCAATTTAATGTATAATTTCTCTTTTTGACAAACTTGACTGTTATCTTCAGAATGAATGTTGCTTAATTTCTAATATTTTGAAGTTGTCTAAAGGTTTATCTCATGTTGTGGAGTTACAATTAAATCTGTGATCACAACGAATATGTGCTATACCTCTAAACCCTTTGAATTCTTACAGAGATTTGTTTTACAATTTTTCATATGTCTACTTCAATGAACACTCCAGGAGTACATGAAAATAATGTACATTCTCTGTATATTAGGTTAGTGTACTGAAAGCATCAATTAAGTCAAATAGGTTGATAGTGACTTTCAAATATTTTTCTAGATGCACTACAATTTTGTCTATTAGTTCTATAAACTGTTCATGAAATGAATATACTATTCAGGATTCCCTAAAGAAACTGAACCAATAGAATATGCACACAGGTCAATATATATATACACTGACATATGTGAGAATGTGTGTGTGTGTGTGTGTGTGTGTGTGTGTGTGTGTGTGTGTGTGTGTTCCTTAGCTGACTATGGGGTTATTTTCCATTAAACCTTTTATAAGTTGAATAGACTGTCAGTTTAAAATGTATTTAGTCACACAACTTACCAAATATCAGTGTGGCGACACAGCACAGTAGAGGTTATTGACTGCTTCTCCTGATGACCACACGGATAGCTGACAACTGCAACTTGTGGCCACTGCCCAGCACTGCAGAGAATGCCACGCTATCACCTTGCTACCCCCAAAAGGTCAAAACCCAAGATCTTAAGTATGATTTCTACTGAATACTTATTGATTTTGCTCCATTTCATCAGAAAATCACAAGTTGAACCATGGAAAATTTGAACCTTCTTCCTGTGTGTGAAAATACTATACTCTTAAATTTTTCCTCTCCAAATTCATTTGTTGAAATCTGTCTCTGAAGTAAGTGGTATTGGAAGGTAAAGTCTTTGGGGGACAATCGGGGCATACAAGGCAGAGCCTTCTTGAACAGATGTAGTATCCTTATAAAATAAGCTCAAAAGACCTCATTTACTCCTTCCACCGTGTGGAGACACAGTGAGAAGATGGGCATCTTGGTTACCAGACACTGAACCTGCCTGTGCCTGGCGCCTAGACCTCTCACTCTGGAACCATGACTAAATACATTTCTACTTCGCTAATGATATTTTGTTAAAGTGATCCGAGTGGACTAACACTGTGTGCTTTCTATCAGCTACACTGAGAGGTCATGAGAAATTGTCTCCTGGACTATCTGAGAAGCAGCATGGTATTCATTTGCACGCTGGAGACCCCATAAAGCTCGTAACATAGGTCCATCCTGTATTCAATGGCCTGAGAACCAGGAAAAATGACAGTGCATTTTCCAGTCTAAGTCCAGAGGCCTGAGAACTGGATGGTTGGTGGTGTTTGATGGATATGGATATGTCTGATCCATATCCAAAGGCCTGAGAATGGGGAATTCATGGTATAAATCCAGCCAAGGATCGGAGAAGACTAATGCCCAGCCAAAGCAGTCAGACAGAAAGAACCAGGTCTCCTTCCTCTGCCTTTTGTTCTGTGCAGGCTCTGAACACTTGGGAAAGTAATCTGCTTTACCTCCTACACTGACTCAAACACTGCCTTCTAGAAACCCCCACAGATTCAGCAGGTGGTAATGTTTAAGTAGATACCCCATCAAGTTGGTGTAAAATTAACCATCACAAGATATTAAAGATTCCATGTGTTTCTGACTTTACCTCTTATTACCTTCATTTCTGTAAGTTTTATATACTTTGAAGCTTTCTTATTATGTGGACATATATTTAAAAATGTCATGTTTTTCTAGGTGGGAGATGTTGTTGCTAAGTAGTAGAGCAACTGCCTAGTATACCTAAGGCCCTGTGTTTGTTCTGGAGGAAGGAAGGAAGGAAGAAGGAAGGAAGAATAGAAGGAAGGAAAGAAGGAAGGAGAGAGAATATTATATTAACTCCCTTGTCACTGAGAAATGTCCCTCATTATCTCGTGTAATATTCTATGTCTTAAACTTCAATTTGTCTAATATTAGGTATACCCCCACTTTTCTATAACTTATTTTACATATGATATATTTGCTTCTATTCTCTTAGTTTACTTATATGGTTGTTTGTATTTAATTAACATATAGTATTATATTTTAAACTGTCTGACAATATTTATGCTTGAAGATTTTGTCAATTAGCTTTAACATAATTATTAGTGGAGTTGGAGTAGGCTATCATTTGGTTTTTCTTCTCCAGTATATTCCTATATTCCTTATTCTTTTTTTATTTTTTTGCCTTTTCACTTGAATGTGAGGTTTTTACAGTATTTTTTTCTCACTTGAACTTTTAGCTATGGCCGTTGTGTTTCTAAATGGCTGCTGCAATGATTTCAGTATGCTTCTTTAATGAATTAAAGTCTCAGTGAGGTCATACTATGTACCTGATTTCTATTGTCTGCAAGTCCATATACCTCCCTTCCATTCTTTGAGTTATTATGAATATATACTTTGGTGTGATATATGTCTTATAATAAATTTTATTTTATTTCTATTTCTAAATGATCAGGTTTTTAAAAAATAAAATGAAAAACATGATTACTTCCAGATGCATGTAATCTCTTTTCTGGGCCCGAGGTTTTGTCCCCAACCTGAAGAAATTCCTTTATGATTTGTTGTAGAAAATTTGGTAGCAAATTTCCTTGGATTCCTTCTACCCTAAAATCTATATTTTCAGTCTGTAGCAGACAGCTTCAGGTTCACTGAGATGAACTTTCAGACCAGACATAGTTATGGAGGAAGGGATGTTTATTGAAGTTTACAAATCCAGGGGAAGTTCCATAAATGGCAGAAGAAGCTGGCCTGCCTTCACAGGACCAAGCGGGGAGAGAGAAGCACAAGCCTAAAACCAAAAGCCAAAAGCCAAAAAAAAGCCACATAGCACAGCACACTTCAGGAACTCCAGCTAGGCACACTTTGCATATCTTTAGATTGAAAGCTGAAACCCACCACCACACCTAAAGATCCACCCAGTGACATTGCCTCCAGCCAGGTGGCTGCAGAATGCAAACTCAAACAAATAAACAACTGAATATATTGGGGGCCATCTATTCAAACCACCACACCCTCATTTTTAATGATTGTATTTACAATTCTAGATTAAACATAATTTTTCATTTATCAATTTAAAGATGATTTTCTACTGTCTTCTGATTTCCATTGTTTCAGAATAAAAGACAGCTGTCATTCTTATCACTTACTATTCATGTAATGTGCCTTATTTTTTTAGATACTTTTCAGATTTTCTCTAAACATTTGGCTTTTGGCAAATGTATTTTCAGTCGTAAACTATATTTTAATTTTGTTCTGTTTCAAATGTTATAGTAACTCCTGAAATATTCTAACTCTTCAGCCTATGAATTTTGTTTCAGCATTCTTTATTTATGCCATTTTCAAATAAAATGTGTTTTTGTTGATTCCTTTCCCTCCCTTTATCCCCTCTCCCTCTTCCTCCTATTACAGCCCCCATATCTTTCCCTTTTCTGCTTACATGTCACAAGTATCCTTTTGCCCATCTCTCCCTCTCTTCTAGCTCAATCCTTGAAATAATAAAGTGAATTCTTCACTATAGTTTTAGACTTATTTTAAAGTCTTCCTGCTAAGTCCAATATCTAAAGATTGTGTCTATGTGTATTTACAATCTATTAATTATAATCCTGCTGTTTTATAGTCTCATAGTGAGACTCGTGGGCTCTTAAAGGTTGTTTGTGCTATGTTGTTATGGTTTTCTAAAGGCAGATCCTTACCTCACCTTTGAAGGGCTTAAAACCACAACTGAATATATCTGCTACCTGCCAATCCCAAAACATATTTCAATAGACCAAAGATATCAGCTCGATCACAGCACAGGAAATTGAAGCCTAAGCTGAAAAGAAATAGGTATCTCCTTAGACTTCTAGTGCTTTAACCCTAAAGTACCTCTAGATGGAACTGAGAGACAAGCATGTGCCAAGCAGCTTAACTGATTTAACTTCGTCTCACATGGAATTCTTCCTCATGTTTTGGATGTGTGTGTGCGGAGTAGGCATGTTTTGTGGATGTGTTTGTGTGTGTATGTGTGTGTTTGTGTATACTTTTGTCTGTATGTGTGTGTTTATGTTTGTGTGCATACATGTAAGCTTGTGTGTGTGTGTGTGTGTCTTTTGTGTGTATGTGTGGGTATTCAAGTATGTGAGTTTGAGTTTGTATTTGTGTGTTTGTTTATGAGTTTATTTGTATGTGTATGTGTATGTGTGTGCATGTGTGTGTTTGTATTTTGTGTGTATGTGTCTGTGTGTGTTCATATGTTTGTGTGCGTTTTTGTGTACTTCTGGATGTTTGCATGTTTATGTGTCTATTTGTGTCTGTGACTTTGTATATGTGTGCATGTGTGTGTGTGTGTGTGTGTGTGTGTGTGTGTGTGTGTGTCTTTTAGGTCTGTAAGAATGTAGACCAAATGGGAAAAGATCTGTGAAACTGCACAACCAAAAAAAAAAAAAATACTATCTTAAACTGTGCATGATGGCACATACTTTTTTTTTTTAATTGATTTATGAGAGAGAAAGAAACAGATAGAGAGAAAGAGAGAATGGGCACACCAGGGCCTCTCTCTAGCCACTACATACGAACTCCAGACACATGTGCCCCCTTGTGCATCTGGCTTACATGGGTACTGGTGAATTGAACCAGGTCCTTAGGCTTCACAGGCCAATGCTGTAACCGCTAAGCCATTTTCCCAGTGCCCCCTTATAGTTTTTTTTTTTTTAAGTGTTTACTTATTTGAGAGAGAGAAAGAAACAGATAGAGAGAGATGGGCATGCCAGGGCCTCTAGCCACTGCAAACTAACTCTAGACACATTTGCCACCCTGCACTTCTGGAGACTTAAACCCTGGTCCTTTGGCTTTGCAGCAAAGTGCCTTAACCTCTCATCCATTTCTCCAGTAACCCCTGCCTTCTACTTTTTAAGAGCTTATTTCATTTGCCACTTTGGATAAATATAGAAATCTATTTTCTTTAACTTACCTACTTTTCCTGAGGTTTTTCTTCTTGTAGTATATTTTATTTTTCCCCTTCTTAGAAATTTTTCCTAAAAAGGCCAATTTCTTATTACTTATATTTGAATAAGTACAACACGTTTCTTTAATAATTTTGTGGTGAAAGATTGGCTTTGTTGAGATTGGCTTGCTTACTTACTTACTTACTACTTACTCCTCGTTGGGACAGGGTATTACTCGATAGCCCACAATAGCATTGAACTTGCTCTATAGCCTAAGTTGGCCTCAAAGGAGTGATCTTTGTGATTCATCCTCCCAAGTGCTGGAATTGCAGGTGTGGAACCACACATACCTAAGCTACTTATTACCACCCTTTCAAAAAATCTATTTTCTATTTGGTTTAGGGATGTACTTGTACATTTTTTTCTGTTTAATTCCATGTTCTCAATTTATAAGCTCTCTAAGTTATATGGAAATATCACACCAAAAAAAATCTCTCAAATAACTTTGCATACCCCCTTCTGTTGGACATAGGCAGGGCCCTGGGTTAAAGAAAACCTAAGCTGTGTGACATGAAGGTCCCAGGCTAGGTAGAGTCCACAGCAGCCTGAACCGCTGTATGGGGACCAGACAGGCAGGGGAGCTCCTCCCCTCATTCTCAGGAGTTGCAGAATCCCTCCCCCATTCTTGGGGGTCTCAGTGAACCTTGACCCCCACCCCCCAACAAAATCTTGGACCCCAAGATTGGCAGGAAGTAAGGCCACTCCCTCTCCACACAAGGGATGCTTGGACATTCAGATAAGACTTAGTCTTTGCTCATAACCCTGTGGCCTTTGGCCAGTTGCCTAGGAAACTCCTTATATGGTATCAGCCAGCAACCTTTGCACAGCCCCTCCCCCTGTACCCTGTACCTTCCCCCTGCCATTGCTTACATGCTGGAATGTATGCCCCCATATGCTAATTAGGTATCAGCAAGCAAACTTGTACATCCAAGCCCCTTAGGATCCTCTTCCCACCTTCAGCTGCTTATAAACCCATTTCCCTGACAATAAACCAAGAGCTGTTCACCAAAACTGTCTCCTGAGAGTGATTTTCTTGGGTGCTCACCACCACAGTTGCCTGGGACACCTTCAAGGAAACAGCTGCTGGGCCCAAGGACCCAGGAACCTACACCCTTTAGCCTAAGATGTTCTCTCTCTTGGTTGAAGAATCTGTTTTATTTTACAGATGGCAGAGAAAACAGAGGACAGCCAAGACTCATCGATAAGATGATATCCCATATTCTTTTTACTCCTCCCTCCAGTATTTCCCTTTAACTGGGAACCTGTTGTATATATATATATATATATATATATATATATATATATATATATATATATATATATATACAGTTTGCCATGATTTTCCCCTTTGGTTTATATCTCTATTCTATGATTTCCCCATCCACATCTCTGACTCACATCACTTTAATCAAATAAAAGTTGGATAGCACTTTCAGGACTGTAACATTTACTTTTACAATTTCCTGCTAAAGATCAGAGAGATAGATCAGCACCAAGTATGGTCTGTCTCCTCTCAGTCCACATTCCGTGTATTTGGCAGGTTTGTGACAAATTCAGGATATGGGATTGCAGCCACTTCCCTTTTCATTGAAAATACAGAACTTCATTCTTCCCCAGACTTCCCCACCACTAAAATAAGCACAAACTTTTTTATGTTTCTTAAGCAGCTTCTGAGTGAATGAAAAGGAGACAAAATGTCTTTTTTCTACTATACTTAACATATTCTTTTTTCAAACACACATTTAGTATGTAATCTATTTAATGTTATAATATGTAATTTAGTATGTAATAGCCAGCAAAGGAACTCTGAAAGTTCTGGACTCCAAAAAATGCAGCTGCAACTAAATATATTTTAGTATGAAAGTTCATTGCTTATTAAAGAAAAGCAGAAGTTTCTAAAAGACTAAAAATAATTTTTCACATTTACTCTTGGTGACTTCAGATGAGCAAATCAACTCCTAAGAGGTCTACTTCATATAAAATAAGGTTAAGAATAAACTATTGAAGAACCTTTTCTAAGAAGTTCATCTATGTGTACACCACGTTACTTCACTAAGTCACTGTAAAATGGATGGTAGCAAAGGAAAAAAAAGTTCCTCACTTCTTTCTGATATGTGGATCAAAGTTTGTAATGTATGTATGTATGTATGTATGTATGTATGTATGCATATATAGGGTGGGAAATATGGGTAAAACCCATAAGGATAGAGTGGTAACCAAGATCAAGCATAAAGAGATGAGTAGGAGGAGAAGTGAGAGAAGAGTGAAAGCAGACATGTGATATGTAGCTAGAATAGGGGATTATACACACACACACATGCAAATAAATTAATAAAAATTGATGTTAAACAAAACTAAGATCAAAATGATCATAAAGGGCGGGTGGCTGGGCTGGCGAGCGCTTCCCGGAGCGCGGGCGAGGTCGCGGCTCCCGTGACCGCGGCTTGACGGGCGTCTCTGCGGCGCTGGCCGAGCAACGGTGGAGGGTGGGGTCGGCGGGACGCCAGGCGCGGCGCTGGATCCTGCGGGAGCACGGGGCTCATCATGGCGGATGTGAGTGGACGCCCCTGCGCGGAGGAAGGCCCGGGACTTAAAGCGATTTCTGTACAAGAAGTTACGGAGTGTTGAAGGGCTCCATGCTATTGTTGTGTCAGATAGAGATGGAGTACCTGTTATTAAAGTGGCCAATGATAATGCTCCAGAGCATGCTTTGAGACCTGGATTCTTATCTACATTTGCCCTAGCAACAGACCAGGGGAGCAAGCTTGGACTTTCAAAAAATAAAAGCATCATCTGTTACTATAATACCTATCAGGTGGTTCAGTTCAATCGTTTACCTCTGGTGGTGAGTTTTATAGCCAGCAGCAATGCCAACACGGGACTAATTGTCAGCCTGGAAAAGGAACTTGCTCCATTATTTGAAGAATTGATAAAAGTTGTGGAAGTGTCATAGTTTGTCAGTGGTTATGATGTGTATCTTGTCTTCATTATAACAACCAATTCCAGTCCAGCAATCTTTAGACCACAGTAATGCTTTTACCTATATACTCAAGAATGGGCCGCTGTCCACCTTACACTAAAGAAGAGCCTGTAGACATGATTGTAGAGAGAGGAGTTGTTATGCTCTCTGTGTAAGGACCCTTCTTTAACGAGGTCTGCAGATGCCACAACAGTCCTGTCTATTACAGCTCCCATGGAGGCCCCTGACAGGACTGGGATTGTATCCAGTGGGTCAGAATCAAAGCAGTGCATTGACCCACAGGAGCCGTGATGTGCTCCCTGCTGTACAATACTCTCAGCTCAGAAAGAATGCCGCAAACCCTTTTGATTGTCAATAATGAGAACCTATTTTTTCTTCAGATTGTTTTATTTCTTGCATTGACTATGAGGAATATAAAATGATTTAGTTAAAAATAAAGTCAGTACAATCACTAAAAAAAAAAAATGATCATAAAGGACTGGACAGATTGCTCAGTGGTTAAGGAAATTGCATTCAAAACCTAATGACCCCGGTTTGTTTTCCAGTACCCATGTAAAGCCAGATGCACAAAGTGGCCCATGTATCGGGTTCATTTGCAGTGGCTGGAGGCCCTGCCACACTCATTCCTCTCTCTCTCTCTCTCTTTCTCCTTATGAATAAATAAAATATTTTAACAATAAATAAATAAAAAAGATCATGTAGTCCAGCCATGCCACTTCTGGATACATCTGAAGAAATAAAAGTCAGTAAACAAATTTATATATGCAATATAGATTCCTGCATATCTATTTTAATTACAGGACAATTCATAGTCATCAAGCCATGGATTCAGCCTACATTCTGCATATTTTTTAAATGTGATGACACATATATAATAGAGTATTATTTAGCTACAAAGCATAATGAAATAATATTTTTGGTAGGAAATGGAATTAGAACTAGAAATCATTGTGAAGCCAGAATGAGAAAGACAAACATTGCACACCATTTTCTCATATGTAGAATCTACGTTTTTAGTTGAAAGGGACTATTAGAGAAAACAAAAGACTAGAAGGAGAAAGGCAAGGAGAAAGGAGAGCACTGTTCAGGGTACATATGGTCAAAGTACTTTAAAGCATTCATGAAAATTTTACAATGAAACTCACAAGTTTGTATACGCAATATATGCTAATAAAAATGTTAAACTATAGAAATAACATAACCCTAAGTGTATGCTGATTTCCATTAGCCAGTTATATTTACTAAGGATTAATCTACATTACAGACAAATGCACATTTTAAAATGAATGCATGCATTAAAGGAAAACCCTAACAGTTCTCATATCAGGAACTTATAGTACCAGCAGGACAATTCAATTATTGGCTTATGGAAATATGCTTTAAAATAGATACTTTGTTGCTGGAGAAAGGCACTTGCGGCAAAGGCCAAAGGACCCAGATTTGATTCCCCAGGATCCACATAAGCCATATGCACAAGACGGCCCATTCTTTCTCTCTACCCCTCTCTCTCCCTCTCTCTGCTTATTTTTCTCTCACTTCTAAATAAATAATTAAGAATAAAAATTTGTTTTTAAAATAGCTACTTTGAAAGGAACCTTAAAGTTTTAACTAATTACTCTCAATTTCTGTAACTTATATCAAAATATCAACAGGATCTTATGCATAAGAGATGTGACAGTTTATAAGAGAAAACTACAACTTTTCACAGGGTTATTTTCAGCTCTTTGAAATAGGGAAAACAGGAAATGGTGTGTGGGGGGCGGGAACCTAGCCTCCTCTTGTCTAGTTCCTTTCCCACTGTTTCAATTATTCATAAACAGGGTCTGTAGTTGAGAAGCCTCTGCTTCTAGATGTGCTCAGAGTATATCATCATTGTTTACATTCTCATGACAGCTAGACATTCCACAGGAAAGTTTTAGGATGCAAAATTTATTTAAATGTCTTTATGGACAAATTTCATAATGGTGGATAATGTATTTTGGTCATAATCCCTTCCCATTATTTTCTTTGGTCTCTCTTCCTCATCCCCTTTCACTGAACTCTGTCTTTCCAACTAGTTCCACTTCTATTTTGTTGCCTTTTTTGCCCTCCTCTATCATCACTTCATTAATAAGTATAATATCCAGATCTCAGCATGCAACCAAGAAAATGGAGTCCATAGGCTAACAATCTAGTGATGAAGGTAACATAGAATTCCATCATAAGAGACTGATTAAAAATAACTATAATTGTCTATTTAAGTCTAAGATAGTTTTGACAAAACTAGGATAATAACACCAAATTACCCTTGAATTGAATTGTTTATCATTTGTCCTGCCAAACATTCCCTGTAAGTATTCCTCTAGTTTGTGGCTTGAACAGAACATATCCTGATAGGTAACAAAAAGTACTGGTTAGCTATAAACATTTTACAAATTTAGTTGGGATAACAAAGAGTAGAGATTAATAATTATGATTACTGAAAAGAGGGGTTTCTGTCTTTCTCTCTCTCTTATGTGTATATATTAATACAATATATTTTGTGTTTGAATTTGTATAATTTATATATGCATATTTTAATTGCATAGTGTTGTGGTTTGAATGTTAATGTCCCCCATAGTCCCATATGTTTGGATGATTGGTCCCCAGCTGGTGGCACTGTTTGGGAAAGTTGTGAGATCATTAGGAGGTGGAGCCTTGCTAAAGAAAGAAAGTCACTGGAGGCTGGCCTGGAGGTATAGCCCTGCCCCACTTCCTGTTCTGTCTCTGCTCCCTGCTGCCAATATGACAGTCCATTTTCTGTTTCTGCCACCATGCCTTTCCCACCTTGAAACAATAAGCCAAATTTCTCCTTAAGTTACATTTGTTAGGTATGTGTTTACAGCAATGAAAAATAGCTAGCACACATAATAAAACACAAGTATATATTAAAGCATTGAAACATTTCAAATTTGACTAAAGTCTTCTTTGAGCAATGCTTTCCTTTATGTCCTTCGGCTTTGCAGGCAAGTACCTTAACTGCTAAGCCTTCTATCCAGCCCAAAATATCATTATTGTTCTAAGTGAAGCTTTTGTGAGACCATTATCCCACTGGTTTCTGTTTGTTTGCTTTTATCTTTCACTGAAACACTTATCCAAGATTCCTTGCCACCATAAACCAAGGCCAATTCACTGACCAGAAAGCTCAGTTGGCTCTGCCTGCATATTTAGAGAAAAAAGGCTCAGCTCCTGCATTTGTGCATGGACACATGTTAAGTATAAAATATGGCTTTTGGAGTTGTATTGCATGAACTTATTATAGACATATTATTGTTACCCTCTCCCAGTCGCAGAAACTGATTTATCAGTCGAAACTGAACCCAAGCTGAGCTTTCAGGTTTTCTCTGTTTAAATTTATAATTAAATCTGAGTCTGAATACACTCAAGCCTGTATGCCCTTGGAACTCAAGGACCATAATATCTTCAAAGTTATGACACGGTCATATTCTAATATTACAAAAGAAATATTAAAATTTTAACACAGCACATAAAGATTCGGAGAAAAAAGATAGCAAGCAATTCAAACTGGCTTTATATTTCATTATTGCAAACCTCAATCTTATACTAGATTATAATTCCCATGAAAAATCCTTGAATCTTTATTAATAGTTTACTTGTGTAGCAATGTGTTCTGGCTGCACTATAGATGCCCAGTTATCCAAATGGAAATTGGTTGGTTTACCAAACAAGTATGCAAGAGAGAAGCTGAGAAGAAAGGAATGCTTGGAGACCATGGAAGTCTGCCAGTGCACTCACAGGGGAATGAAGGGCATCTGTAATACAGGAGTTGTTTGAATACCAGGGCTGCTTTAGACATACCCTTGATACACTCTTGGAACAACACCATGCTATGCTTCCTTATAATTTTGTGTGTATAAGATACATCCAAATAGAGGGTAATGAGATGGGAATACAAATTATAGCATGTTCATATGCTAAAGTTCTTAGTCAAAAATATTAAAACAAGGGCTAGAATTCTGCATGCAGTTCAATGGGAGAAAGAGAAATCACCAGTGAAGATACTCATCAGTGGACACTACAAGCCTTATAATTGGCCAGCCAGGCCAAATGAGCCAACAGGTGCAATAGTGGCACGTCTGTTATGAGGGAACCAACTTTCCTCTAATTGGACTGGAGGCCTGCTCCATGGGAAGGGAATACATCCCTGATACTAAAAACCTACAACAGGGGTAGTCATGAGCCCTAAGGATATAATGTCTGCTGATGTCTGGCTAAATGTATATACTATGCTCACCAAACTGCCCAGTAAGCACCTTCTCTTAATGTCCATGCCCATATATTAATGCTACGCTCATGTTTGGTTAGAGAACCTTCTCTTTTCAGATGGCAGTGACCTTGGGATGACTCAGAAGGCACCATGGTGCTGAGAAGAAGTACAGAGGAGTGCTCAGCACTGAAATATCTCTATCACACCTTCCTAGGCTCAGGGTCCATTGCAGAAGAGATGGCTGAAAGAATGTAAGAGCCAAAGGAAGTGTAGAACACCTTACAACGTGCTCCTCCAGACACAAAATGCCCTGGATATCCATGAGCTCACAGTGCCTGACACTACCTACACAAGACCATCATAAGAGGAGGAAAAGATCAAGACATCAAAAGTAAAAGAGAGACTGATTGAGATGGGGAGGGGGTATGATGGAGAGTGGAGTTTCAAAGCGGTAAGTGGGGGGGAAGGGTATTACCATGGGGTATTTTTTATAATCATGGAAGTTGTTAATAAAAATTTAAAAAAAAAAAAAACAAGGGCTGGAGAGATGGCTTAGCAGTTAAGGCATTTGTCTGCAAAGCCAAAGGACCTCGGTTCAATTTCCCAGGACCCACATAAGCCAGATGCACAAGGGGGCACACACATCTGGAGTTTGTTTGCAGTGGCTGGTGGCCCTAGCACGCCCATTCTCTCTCTCTCCCTCTCTCTCTCCCTCTGTGTGTTTCTGCCTCTTTCCCTCTCTCAAATAAATAAATAATTTTTTAAATGTTACAACAAAAAGACACCAAAATAAATACATCAAAACAAATGTTCAGCCTGAAAAAAAAATCAGTTTTAATCCTCACTCAACATGAGTAGAGTCTCAGACATCTCCACTATATTCCCTCCCAGTAACTGTAACACTCTCTGCCCCCAAATTAACCACTGCACTGTCCTCTGGCTCTATAGGTACCATTTGCTATTGTCAAACTTCATTTAGATAAAATCTGGAACTTTTTTCTCTAATAGTATGTTTTTGAGATTCATTTGCTATAATTTTAACAGTGGGTCATTAATTGTTCTCTGCTGTATAGTATTGCTGTGTGAATATGTAGCTCACCTCATTTGTCAATTTATCAATAATAGAAAAAGGACTATTTCCCCCTTGGGGGCTATTATGAATCACGCTGAGATAAACACTTCCATAACATCTTTTCATGAGCATAAGCTTCTTTCAAGTTTTCAGGAATGAAAGTTCTAGAAATAGATGTTTACTCAGCTTCCATAAATAATGCCAAACAAAAGAAACACTGATATAATTATCTGGGCCAAATTACTTTTTTAAAAAATCATTATAATTTTAAGATAGCAATGGCATTAAAACAACTATAAATGACTTCTAAACACATTACCACATAGGTCATCCCCATGAAATTTGTTCCCATAAAGGATTTTGTATTTTATACTTCCCACAGGGGATTTTTCTGTCTTTTAGACTATGGGTTTAAGAATCATGTAACAGGACTGAGTAATATGTGTTCTTTAGAGCTGGTTCTACATAAAGTTCATAAGATAAATGGAAATGTTCTGAAGCAAAAAAGAAAGAAAGAAGAAAGGAAAAAGAAAAAATGCATCAGGTTTTACTCATGATACCATGCAGCAAAATTCTGAATGAAGTGAAAAAGTTCTAATGACTTTTATTGTCTTTGATGTTCATCACCAGCTAAATGATGAGGAAACTGTGGTGCCTACAGACAATGGAATACTGTTTAGCTTTCAAAAGAAAGAAACTCTGTAGAATGAGAATGTAGGGATCTCAAGGATCATGTGTTAAGTGAAATAAACTGTTCCCAGATAGACAAAATAGTTCATGAGTCTGCTTACCTGGGATATATAAAACAGTAAAGGGCTGGAGAGATGGCTTAGCAGTTACTGTACTTGCCCGCAAAGCCTAAAGACCCATGACTGACTCTCCAGATCCCACATAAGCTTGAAGCGAGTGTGCAAGATCACACATGTACACGAGATGGCACATACATCTATAGGTTGGTTGCAGTGGCTGGAAGCCCTGGCATGCCAATTCTCTCTCTCGCATAAAAAAAAAAATACAAAAACACAATAAAATTTATCTCATCAGAGACCAGGGTATGGTTTCCAGAACCAAAGGAAGAGGGAGGAACTAAGCAAGAAGCGTGAAGTGTCAGTGGAGCAAGATGAGCAACATGGAGAGTTTTGCTCTACAGAATCGCATCTACAGCTAACCATAGTGTATCACACAATTAAGTTATAAGAAGGTAGATCTCAAGTTGTGTTCTTAGAATGAAAAGCTAAATAAGATGAAATGTACTAAAAAGTAACTTTGATTTTGTTGTATATGCACTTTCAAATTATTAAGATTTTCCCCAGTTTCCACTAACAGTTCTTTAGAATTATATAAGGGTAGTTTATGCATTGATACTGATAAGGAGTTATGTGTTCTAAGTTTTAAATGACTGAAAGGAAATAAAATCACTCTCGTTAGAAACAAACATCAAACAGATACAATAAATTGAAATCAGAAGTACTTGTATGCTCACATACTCCCTGGAAACTTTTTCAGAAGAGTTCAAATTTTCATAAAGCATATAATGGGAGTTTCTGATTTTATTTCAGATCAGACTCTGTAAGCACTATATAATTTGCTCACTTACCTGTGGGTAAGTGAGATATATTGCAAGGTGTTCTCTTGATTCTTAAAACCACAAATACCAAACCTTAGGTATAGTGACATTTTTTCCTACCCATACATATCTATGATAAAGTTTAGTTTATAAACTAGGCATATAAAGAGATTTATAGCAATTACTACTAATAATATAAAAGAGTTATAACAATATACTGTAATAAAAGTTATCTAAATCTAATAAATTTTTGTGAAATGTTCCATTCAATATGTCCAGATCCTAATTAACACAGATGAATGAAACTTTGGAAATGTAATGGCCACTTCTGCATGAATGTATAGCCACAACTTGAAACAGAAAAACAAAACTTTGTTACACATCTTTTTGGTTTGGTGTGTGTGTGTGTGTGTGTGTGTGTGTGTGTGAGAGAGAGAGAGAGAGAGAGAGAGAGATGTGCTTTGTGTGAGGCAGTGCATGCCGGTGCATGCATGTGTGCCCTGCGGGACCCGATAGGCTTGCCTGCAGATGGCGTCCCTCACATGTGGTGGCTAGAGTGGAATACCCACCAGGTGTCACTCTCGAGCCTCCTTTTGTATTGATATTTTTGTTTAACTTTTAATTGACAACCTCCATACATATAGACAATATACTATGACCATAATCCCCTTCCTCTACCCTTCCTTTTCTCCCTCCCAAATCCTCCTTCCAACTGAACACTAAATCCCTTCTTTCTAAGTAGTCTCTTGTCTATTTTGATTTCACCATTTTCCCCCTATTTGCAGATCTTATGAAGGTAGCATCAGCCACTGTGAGGTCATGAGTAACATGACCATTTGTGTCAGGAAGATAGTATTGCAAAGCACTCCTGGCCCTTCTTTTAGCTCTTAGAACGAGAATCTTGTTTTACTGATACTTAAGCTTGATGAATTGGAAGATTCTTGGGTCTCTAATATCCTGTGGGACGAGGGTTTCAGGTGTGCATGGCTTGAACAGGAAGGGCATTTAATAACTGAGTCATCTCTCCAGCCCAGCAATAATCTTTAATGTTCAACGATGGTAGTACATCAACAGTCATGGGTATAGAAATATCACTGAAACGCCACTGAAGAGATGGGTTCCCACTGGGCTAAGGAATCAGAAAAAAACACCAATTCTGGGATTGGAAAATGAAGCAGAGTAGGAGAAAAGGCTCCTTAAATGTAGTGATTATTCAAATTTGATGAACAACCAACCCAGTAATATTGGAGGGGCAGAAAAGACCCTAAGTTAGACGCCAGCACATCAAGAATTTGTGTCCGTTTATCTTTACATCCTTCACCAGCACTTGACGCATAGTAGATACATAACAATGATTGAAACTTATCTCATGGATGAATCAATCAGATGATAAACTGGAGGGAGGGGATGTTGACACAGGGTCTTTCTACATAAACCAGGCTGTCTGGGACTTTATCATATAGCCCAGGCTGGCCTCAAACTTGTGATCCTCTTTTCTCAGCCTCCCAAGGGCTGTAATTATGGGTCTGTGTTACCATAACCCAGCCTATTTGCCAAATGCTTATAAAGAATTACAGAAATTTTTCCACACAAAAAAAATTATGTATAAATCCAATCAAATTGAAAAGGTGGAAAGATAGGAAATTTATCCAAAAACTGAAATCATCATTACAAAGAGCAAAGTATCAGAAAGAAATGTAGACTAGTGATTTTGGCAATAAATTACAAGCCAAAGTGAATTTTTTAAAATTTAAAATTTATTTGTGTGTGTGTGTGTGTGTGTGTGTGTGTGTGTGTGTGTTTAAGAGTGCACCAGGGTCTCTTGTCACCTGTAAACAAACACCAGATACTTATACCAGTCTTTGGTTATGGCTTTACATGGATGGCTTGGGAATTGAACCTGGCTCAAAAGGCTTTGCAAGCAAGCATCTTTAACCATTTAGCCATCTCCCCAGCTGCAGTGTGAATTTTATCAGAACCACAAGAATTAAAAAATGTGTATGTGGGGAGACATTACATCTTGATGAATGAACTGGATTGAAGACAGTAAATGTGACCTTAGGCAAATAATTTAAACCATAATCATAAAGCTGGATCACGCTCTGTGTGAAATTTTCTTGCCTGTTCCCAGGACTATGAACTCTACCTGGAGAAGCTGGAGAAATATTTGCACTTGGCACACCCCAAATTCATGCAGTCTGGCTTGAGCCTCTGTTCATCAATCCTGCAACCACAAGGTTTTCAGTAGTTGCTTCAAAAGGTCTCTTGTCTCAGCTCTTTCCACTCACTCGCTGTTCTGCTTGGTAGTGACTTCACCTGCCTTAGTGGCAAACTGAGGCACTGGGACCATCAAGCCCTTGTTCCTTGTCCAACCCCTGTCTCATCAGAGTGCCATTCTGCCTGTATATAGACCATTTCTTCCTAAAAGTTAATAAGAGATGTTTTCCTCCCCTTCTCCAAAGATCAATCCCCCATGTGTTCCCAGTTACATTCCTAGTTTCTGTAGACTCCATCTTTCTCACTCATCTCCTCCTGATTTCTTCCACACTGCTGGATCCCTGCAAATATCTGTTATGACTTCCAATCTGCAAATGTGTAACCTAACTTTACAAAATTTCAATTGACTCCTTTCCGTCTTCTTAAGTATTATAAAGTTGTATCCTGTAATGTCATTAACTCCTTAACAAGGATTTTAGGATTTCTGTGTCATGATAGCTTATTTTTAATAAGTCATGCATTCTCCCAAGCCAAAACTATTATTATTTTTCGAGTTTCTTTTAAATCTTTCAGCCTCAAAATCCACCAACTGTCAAACTCTGTCAATTCTTCCTTCAAAATGACTTTTGGATTTCTTTTCTGATCATCTTTATCTAAGCCTCTAGCCCTTCATACTAGTACGCCAAAACTGTTATCAGTCGGCAGAGAGGAATCTTGCTGTATTGGAGGTAGGCAAGTGTTGGTCTGATAGCTTTTGTTTCTCTTGGTGTTTGGCAACAGCAAGCAGCAGCAATAGGCAGGTGTTAACAGCAGCAGGTGGTGCCCTCTACTGTAACAGGCCTCAGGTACTGTGACCTTCAGACCTACAAGTATTGTAGATCTTGTGTGGACCTAGGAAATATGGATCCTGCCAACTAAGCTATATCTCCAGTTCTCAATATTAAAAGTTGTGTGGAAAAATACCAACTCACCTACACAGGCAAACATATAAGAATAACATTAGATCTCTCCTCAACAAACCTAAAAGCCAGAACGGCAAGGAGTCATACATTCCAGACCATAAAGGTAAATAAATGCTGATGAATATTACTATATCCATCAAGGTTATCATTTATAATTGACATAAAAACAAGAAAATTCAAGACAAACACAAACAAAAGTAATTCATTACCACTAAGCCAGAATTGCAGAAGATACTTAAAAGAATCCTAAATACAGAGCAAAAGGAAAAACAACCTCCATAAATATAGTACAGAAGAGACCAAGTGTGGTGGTGCACACCTTTAATCCCAGCACTCAGGAGGCAGAGGTAGGAGGCTGGCAGTGAGTTTGAGGCCACCTTGGACTACATAGAAAATTCTAGGACAGCCTTGGCCACAACAAGACCTTACCTTGGGAAAATATATATATATATATATATATATAGTACAGGAAAGAATAAATTCCAGGAAGGGAAAGTTGAACAATGGAGAACTAAGATCCAATTACGTCCCACACAGTAAACCAGCAATGGGAATCCAGGCAAACAAGAAGAACAAATAGAACTGGGCAGGGTGGAACATGTCTTTAATATTAGCATTGAGAAAACGGACAAGGTAGGAGGATCTCCATGAGTTCAAGGCCACTCTGAGACTGCATAGTGAACCTAGGTGAGCCTGGGCTAGAGTGAGACCCTACCTCAAAAAAACAAATCATCATCATCTAACCAACCAAAAATAGCCAAAAATATGAGAATTACTAAACTTCTATGAAAAATAACCTTGAAAATTATCTTCACCCTCCCAATAAAAGATATAGACTCACTTATTGGAGTGAAAACAAGATCCAACTATCTGTTGACTCCAAGAACACACTTCCTTGTTAAGGCTGAGAGCAAAAGGCTAGAAGTCAATTTTCCAAACAAACGGAGGTAAAAAATAAGCTAGCCTAATTAGTTATTCTGATAAGTGATAAACTTCAACTAAAATTCATCAAAAGAGATAAACAGGATTGCATATGAATAAAAGGAATAATCTGTGAAGAACATATAACAATCGTAAATCTATATGTATCAAACAGTGTGGCTCCCAATTTCATAAAATAAACACTAAGGAAATAGAAGAACAGGTAGGTCTTTTGCAGGGAGTGTATGTGTGTGTGTGTGTGTGTGTGTGTGTGTGTGTGTGTGTGTGGTGGTTTGAATAGAATAGATGGCCTCCAATATATTCAGTTGTTTATTTGTTTGTAGTTTGCATCTCTAGCCATCTGGCTAGAGGCAATGCCATTGTGTGGAACTTAAGGTGTGGTGGTGGGTTTGAGATATCAATCTAAAGATATGCAAAGTGTGCTGTGCTGTGGCTTTTGGCTTTTAGGCTGTACTCTTTTTTTCTGCTTGGTCCTGTGAAAGCAGGTCAGCTTCTTCTGCCATTACGGAACTTCCCCTGGATCTGTAAGCTTCACTAAATCCCTTCCTCCATAACATTCCAGGGCCCACAGTAATCCAAAGACAAGTTTCTGGTGTGGGTGCTCACCTTTCACCTCATCATGCAAAATGCAACCTGTTCAGCTTCACAAGTCCCCATAGTCTTACAGCCCTGACACTGTTCAAAAGTCCAAAGTGTCTGCTAAAATGCAAGACAGACTCTTAGCTGTCAATCCCTGTAAAATCAAAAAGCAAGTGACATGCTTCTAATACCCAGTGATATAGAGTAAGCATTCCCATTCCAAATGGGAGAATAGGAGACATAGCAGAGAAATAATGGACAAAACACAACAAGGCAAACACAAAGCGGACACTTCCTTGTCTGACATCTCAGATCATAATGACATTATCTGGTTTCCAAATATCTTTGGTGGAGCCTCATCCCTCCAGTTTTGCCATCTGCAGTAACGTAGCCTCACTCTTGGACCAGTTCCATTTTGTGTCTGCCACTTTCCTTAGAAGAAAAGAATACACAGACTAATAAAATTAGAGAAGAAAAAGAGTAAATAATTACATTACATTCCAATGAAATCCAGATAATCATCAATCATATCTTGAAATTTTATATTAAAGAAAAACTGTAAAATCTAGAAGCAATGTATAAATTCCTAGGCAAATATTTTGTGAGCCTTTGGAGTCTATGTCAGCTGTCCTATGGTGTTCTTGGTTATTGAACTTTGAATATAATATCCCTATTATATGTACATGTTATGTCTAATACAGATACCATTTGACCTAGCTATACCACTCCTGGTTATTTACCCAAAGACCTATAAGTCAGCATATCACAGAGATACTTTCATATCCATGTTTATTACAATAGTATTCACCATGAATAAGTTACATAACCAACCGAGTTGTTCATCAACAGAGCAATAAAGATAATGTGACATATGTACCTAATGGAATTTTTCAGCATAATGAAGAAAAAAATTATGCTATTTGCAGGAAAATAGATGAATTGGGACATAACAATATTAAGTGAAATCAAGTCAATCTCAGAAAGAAAAGTATCACGTGTTTTCTCATCTGTGGATACTAAATTTGAAATAGTAACATAAAATAATATGTATGTATATATTATATAGAAATGGAAGCAAAACTATCTATGAAAACAAAGGGAACTAAAGCAGGTGGGAGGGGAAAAGGAGGATGATAGAAGAGGAGGCTCAAACATACATACACTTGAATGAAAATTTTACCATGTAAAATGAACATATACTGTTGGGCACAAACAGGGACCCAGGTTAAATCAAGCCTAAACTGTCAGAGATGACTAAGGGCCCCAGGCTATGGAGAAGTTGCAGCAGCCAGAACCGCTGGACATATCTCAGGTACCAGACCTAGCATGGGAGGGAGCTCCTCCCCCCATTTTCAGGGGCCACAGTAAGCCAGACTCTTCCCCCCATTTCAGGGGTGGCAGTGAGCCTGGACCCCTCAGACAAAAATTTCCAGCCGGAGATAGGCCAGAAGGACAATCACTCCCTCTCCAAGCCCCAGAAACCTGGACGTCCTAATAAGACTTAGGTCTCGCTCATAGCCCTATGACCTTTGGCCTAGTTGCCAAGGAAACTCCTTATATGGTATCAGCCAGTAGCCTTCACACAGCACATCCCCATGTGACCTTCTTCTCACCACAATGTAGATTACCTGACTCTCTCCCTACCTGCTGGAATGAACGTTCCTAGGCATCGGCAAGCAACCTTTGAACCCACCAATGCCCTTAGAATTCTCTTTCCATTATTTCTCTCAACTGTTTATAAAAACTCAGTCCCCTGACAAATAAAGCAGCTGTTCTCTGAAGCTGCCTCCCAGGTACTTCTTCCTATGGCACTCAAGGTCACTCAAGACCCTGCTCAGCAAGTTGCCTAAATGTCTCTAGGGAATTGCGGCCCCAAGGATCCAGGGACCCACAATATACCAGTTAAGAATATTATATACACTTATACACATATACACACATGTGCCCTTCATACACACATTGACAAAAAAAAATTTTCAACAAATAATTCTGGAAAAAATATATTTGCATGTAGAATAATGAAACCAGACCCATAATATCTTCTACAAAAATCAATCTAACACAGACAGACAGACCTTGCTGTATGACCTGAAACTTTGAAAGTGCTAGGAGAAAACCTAGGCAAAACACTTCAAGATGTAGAAATACGCAAGGTCTTTTGGAAAAGAGCTCCAATAGGACAGGAAATAATGGCAAGCATTGATTAATCAGATTATGTAAAATTAAGAAGCTCTTGCACATCAAGGAGATAACAATGACTACTATGAAGAAACAGCCTACAAAATGGGAAACTTCTTCACTTAATTACACATCAGAAAAAGGATTAATATCTAGGATATGTAAAGAACTATGAAACTAACTCCCCCCCCACCAAAAAAAAAATCTAAATCATCCAGTCAATGAGTAGGGAAATAGATAGAATGGTAGTTCTCAAAAGAAGAAATAAAAAGTGTCAAATACATATTTGAAAAAGTGTTCAACATCCTCATTTATCAGGGAAATTCCTTTTAAACTGCTTTGAGATTCTATTTTACCTTAATAATAATGACAATCATCGAGAAAAAAAGAAAACAAATGCTAGTGAGGATGTGGTGAAAAGAGTAACTTATTCACTGCTTGTGTAAAAATTTGTGCTGCCGCTGTGAGAATGCATATGGAAGTTATCACACACACACACACACACACAACCTAGAAATAAAACTACTATATAATCCAGCTATGCCCCTCCTGAACATATATGTGAAGGAATCTGAGGCAGCATTGCTCATCAACCTATACTGCTGCACCATTCGCAATAGCCATGGATTGGGAGCAACCTAGATGTCCACCAAGAGATGAATGAATAAAGAAAACACGGTGTGTATACACAACGGAGTTCTACTCAACTATGAAAGAGACTGAAACTATGTCATTTTCAGGAAAAATGGGTGGAACAGGAGATCATCATGTTATCATGATGAATTAGACTCAAATGACAAATATTACATATTTTATCTTATATGTAAAAAATAAATTTAAATGTGAATGGATGTATGGAAAGATAAATTGATAATTATAGGTAGATACATAAATAAGAGATAGACAAATAGAAATCTACTTTTATAATGATAAATGAAGAAATAAGATATTTAGGGCGATGAGAAAAATAAATATAAAATATTATATAAATTTTACCATGAAAATTTGTAGTAATAGTAGATAACAATGAGCTTAAAATTTAAACAGACCACCCATAACTGATGGCTAACGACACAATGCACAACCCACATTCCCCAATTAGGAGCGTCCCTGAGAAGAGGGGAGGACAGGGAGGAGGCTAACGATGGTACAAACATGGCTGTATACACACTGTGTACATAACAAACAACAATAAAAAATTTTGAATTAAACAGAACAAAGAATAAAACACTATTGCTTTGAAATTGGGAAAGTAAAAATGAAACTTTGAGACATTATAAGGAAAAAATAGTGTTTGCAATATCTTGACTAGAAGCTGGATGTAATTCAGTCATAGAACTCTTGCCTAGTTTGTACAAAGCTCTGGTTTCTATCCCCAGCAAATAGGCAAAGGAGAGAATAACCTTGACCTTAAAATATCTATTGAAAACATGGAGAAATGTAAGATAGAAGAGGAGGAGGAAGAAGAGACATACAGAGAGAGACAGAGAGAGAGAGAGAGAGAATTCCTCATTACCATTTACTTACTTCTGTTAGGTTGTGTGCTATTCTTCTTCTGGTCAGAACTCTAACAAGTCACTTCTATATTCAGCACTTTTAATGTTTTGTTTTATGTATTCTATTTAATTTTACTTTTTGTTCCTACTTTTTCTATGTGAAAACTTATCAAATATGTAATTTAAATAGTAACTTCAGAACTTTGAGTGAATTCTAGTTTAGAGTAGATAGCTTTTAGTGGTAATATTTCCTTCATGAAAACACAATAGCAACCTGAAAAAGACATTAGTTTGATATATAAAAATGTACTGTGTCTGTTTCTACAATATATCTTCATTGCAGAAAAGTCTTAAAAATTACTTCTGCATTAGATTTCCATTTGGAACAAGTAAACTGGTCTTTACTGAATGTGTTGGTGTCTATGAAAAGTTATATTTTCTTCCATCCAACCATTAGTTTACTAATGTTTGATGTTAGAAGCAGTTCTCTAATGAAAAATAAAGCCAGACCACCACTGGGTCTCATCTTTTACTTTAAGTGGATTTCTAGTGACTATGATATATGCATGAGGTCCAGGTTAGAATCTATCATTCATGTCATCATAAGATGGAAACTAAAGCAGCTTTATTTCTTAGCTACTTTCTTAAAATTTCTTAAAATTATACAGTTTTAAAAAAATAACTCAGCTCAGTAATTGTGATGATATTCACAGTTCAAAAATAAAAAGCAGGGCTAGAGAGATGGCTTAGCGGTTAAGCTCTTGCCTGTGAAGCCTAAGGACCCTGGTTCGAGGCTCGATTCCCCTTAGCTAGATGCAAAAGGGAGTGCACTCCTCTGGAGTTCATTTGCAGTGACTGGAAGCCCTGGCACGCCCATTCTCTCTCTCTCTCTCTCTCTCTCTCTCTCTCTCTCTCTCTCTCTCTCTCTCTCTCTCCCTCCCTCCCTCCCTCCCTCTTTCTCTGTCTGTTGCTCTCAAATAAATAAATAAAAATAACAAAAAAATTTAAAAAAATAAATAAAGAGCAACTGGGAATAGTGGCACATGCCTTTAATCCCAGCAATCAGAGGCTGAGGTAGGAGGATCATGGTAAATTCGAGGCCAGCCTGAGATTAATTCCAGATCATACTGGGCTAGGGCAAGACCTTATCTCAAAAACAAAGTAAAAGTCAGCCGCTGTCATCTGTCCACCTTACATTGCCCTTCTCTTCCAGTCGTTCCATGCAGTGTCACACTCTTGGTGGTTTACCGGTGGGGAAGGAGAAATAGCTGTCCCTTCATTATTATCCTCTGGCCCAAGATTGCTGCATCATCCATTTTTTTAAATATACCTTCAATTCTATTCTTCTAAGATACTGTGTCCGAATTCTACCGGCACCTTTAGGAGTCAGCTAGGTCCCTTGCTGTGTTCAGCTTTTGCCAGGGATCTCCAACTCAACCATCGTTCTTCAGAGCCCTGTTAACCTTGAATGGTACTAATGATTTCAAGAACAACCGTTGCCTAGTTGAGAATCCAGTAATCCAGAGAAGAAAGTGAGTCATTAGGTGTTTGTTTGTTTGTTTGTTTGTTTGTTTTGATTGTTTGTTTTGTTGTTCGTAGTAGCTTACTTAAACTTTAAGTGGCCCTGTTTAAATAATGCAGTATGAGTGTCACCTTTTGTTTAAGAAGGAAAAGTAGGGTTTATTTTACCCTTTCAGAAAAGATAGGAAAATCTTAATTAAGATTCCAAGATTAGTATCAAAAACGCTGTTTAATTTGTTGGACTACGTAAATGGTCAATCTGCGGAATGCCTGAGAGCCGGTTGAGGTTTTCCAGTGGGATCTTTGAGAGCTGAGCTGTGCGGTTTTGCTGCCCTCTACAGGACAGTTGCGAATCACCACAACTATAGATATTCTCATTACTAGGCTGCTTGGAATTGATATATAGCTGGCTGACTACATTCCTCAGCTCATAAAAAAATTAAATTATTGCAATACACGTTGCCTTCTAAAACATAACTAGCAATTTGCAGCCACTACAATAAGGTAGTGAGTCTTCTATTTTCCCTTCTATGGATAAATAACAAAGGATAAATATTTACTCAACAGAATTCAACACAGAAAACTGTGTGCCCCACTTATAGTTTTAGATTGCCCGCATAAAACATAAATAAATAACTCAAAAAGATAAGTCATGAGAATTCTTTCAAATTTTTGCTTCCATATGTGCAATCAGTGCACATGCATGAGTGCATGTGTTCAAATGTGTGTGGATACATAGATGTGGGGTATGCATGCATGAAAGTGCACATGTGTGTGGAGATCAGAAGTTGGTATCAGGTGTGTTCCCCAAACGCTATTCACTTTATTTTACCAAGGCAGAAGTTTTCACTTGAACCCAAAGCTCATCTATTCAGCTAATTTAGCCAGCCAGCTTGCCCAAGAGAACCCCTGCCTCAACCGCCCCAGTTCTAGGGCTACAGGCAGACCATCACACCTGCCCACTAACATGGGCACTGGAGTATCACAACTACCACCCTCACATTTGCATGGCAAGTGTTGTATTCACTGAGCCATCTCCCCAGCTCAGAATTCCTTTATTTATGAGCAATTTTAGATGTGTGGATAGTAACGTGTTAATGTTTCTATTAAACTTTTCTCCCAATTTATGATAATAAAGAAGCAAATCATATAAGGACTGGAAAACAATTTATTCATTGCACAAGAATCTATCCGTAGACTTGCATGTGTTCTTTCTGAGTAACACCTAAGGCCAGTTGAGAAACTGATGAATTATTTAACTTTTCTGTCTGCCCTCTCACATTGCAAGTGTGTGTCCATAGTTATACTCAGCTTGAAAGTTGGTTACCAGGAAACTGACTGAGGTGCATTTCATACCCACCCACTCTCCATCTGAGAAATCAAATCGTTAATCTGTACTAAGAATTCTGCACACCTTTAAAGGAGTCAAAGTCTAATTTATATCTCAGTGAGACTTGGGAACTTCGTATTGAATGATGGTGCTGCAGTGGCCACCAGAGGGCGCATCAAGTGGCATTTGTTGAGAGTCCACCCATGGAAGGACCCTACTGTCCTTTCCACCACACCCAGGTGCCAGGGCATTTCCTCCTCAGCTTATTTGCCCTGCCTGCCTACTAATGTAGTCTCTAGATCAATCTACCCACCATCTTTGGCTCCAGACAATTCTTTTTTATAACTCATGTTCCCAGAATGTCTTTCTGCCCAGTCCCAACTGTATGAATTAATTCAGCCCACAGGACTAATGAGGGATCAGAGAGGTCTTTGTCTTCTTATGTGGCCATGTTTTATTTTTCCAACAGAATTAAATAAGGGAAATTTTAACATATAATATTATATATAATATATAATAATTACGCATAAACAATATAATAAAGTGATTGTGAGTTTAACTAGTTGCTTTCACAAGATGGATGTGATAGTGTATAGGAAAGAAAACGGGCTTTTTAATTTCTCTGGACTCATTAACTCATTAATCATACCAGCATTGTAGCTAGTTTCCTGCTAGTGCTAAGCTAAAGTTATCTAGCCTCTTTCAAATGATCCAAAATCCAGTACTGTCCAGTCAAGATTCAACATGAGTGGAATCTTCATTTCACATTAAAATGTTGGGGCTGGAGAGGTACCTTAACGGTAAAGGTGCTTTTCTGTGAAGCCTAAGGACCCAGGTTCAATTCCCCAGAACCCACATAAGGCAGATGCACATGAGTCTGGAGTTCATTTCCAGTGGCTAGAGACTTTGGTGTGCCCATTCTCTTTCTCTCTATATACGCCTTTCTCTTTCAAATAAGTAAATAATTAAAATATATTTTTTAAAAAGTCTCCCCATCCATGGAGTTTCAAAGGGGAAAGTGGGGGTAGGGAGGGCATGGAAGTTGTTAATAAAAAAAAATTGAAAAAAAAGTCTCCTCATCCCATGCTTAGCATGTTTCAACCTCATAATCCTGTAGTAAGTACATCTGGTACCATTAGCTTCCTTTCTCTTCTTTGCTGCCTACTCTCTTCCCTCTCTTTAGTTCAGATCCAGGGAAGTGAAGTAGAGAGAATCATCCACAGTCCGTATGTGATGACACAGCTATCATCTTGTATCCTTGTCCTAGAGTTCCCTAAGGGGGACCTCAGAGGCCCTCTTGCTGGGATATGTCAACTGCCTTCCCTACAGCAGACAATTTACAACTCACCTCTCCCTCCTTTCTTCTCCTAAACTGTCCTCTCTACTCATACTTTTCTAGACACAGATGAAGACCAGCCATTCTTCCTGTTCAGAAAGCTTAAACCGGAAGTGCCACCTCTGTTCTATCCAGCACCTCACTGCCTTTGCTCCCAGCACAGTCATCATTGTGTGCCAGCAGGAAGAGACATCTCCAGCCACAAGTGTTGCACAAATTCTCTGGAAAGACCACTCCAACACTAGTGTGAGCGGAAGTAGAAGAGTTTATTTACCTGGGGACCAAAGAACTTGAGGTAGCTCGCCAAAGAAGCTCAGGATTCAAGCTGAGATTTTATTTTCATTTCATAGTTTTCATAGCCAAGGGGAGGAGTAAGTGAGCAAACAAGCCGTGGCAATTTGCATATCAATCATTTCTGTAGCCGGGACATCCTAACAGTGAACACCATTTTCTTTTGTTTTCACTTAAACTGTCTGTCCTTCTTATTGTCCCTCTGGGCCTTTTGTGGACAGCTCTCTCTTTGGGATTTTTCCAACTCCTGACAAAGATAAGTTTAGCTCCTCAGCAATTAACGCTTACAGTAACTCAGTAAATCATTTCAACTGTTAGTTTCTTTTCTAACACATTCCCTCCTCTTTATCATCACAACACCTTATGATGTTTTATGTAATGGCTGGTACACCTGGCTTATCACCTGTATTTTAATTGTGTTCATCCTTGCCTGGACAGAGCACTTAGAGTTTTAACATAAGTCCCATCATAATTACTGTGAGAGGCCCCATGAAAGGATCTAGCCAGTGTTCCCATGTAGTACATATAGGGGACAGGCCTAAGGTCTGGAATACATTAGCTGTAAGACCTCTGGAGTCTTGGGTAAGCATCATCTTGAGGGTCAAGCATGTATCTGTTGTTGTTGGGAACACTAACATGGTTACCATTAAATCTTGTATTTAATTATCAGCAGCAGGAACTGGTTCATGATTATTGTCCTTGAAATTATGGATGACAACACAAAAGAGCTATTATAATAAAATAAAGCCAAAGAAAGAGCCAGGAGGATCTTCTCTGTACAACACTAGTCAGCAGGAGTGACTGTGTCTAATCCTATGGTGAGGAGGAGAGCACAGGACATTCCTATAGTTAGAGGGAGGGCATTGTGCCACATTCCTCAAAAAGAAACAAACATTCCTGTGGAAAAATAAGGATATAGCATAAGGCAATAGTAAAGAACTGTATCTGTCCAGGGTTGAAAGACATAAAAGTTCCTTGGAGCCAAAGTTTCTCTATGGATCCCATGAGGTTATCAAATGAGCATATCAGTCCAGCAAATGGAAGGAGTTAGGATTCTCATCATGTGTCTGATTATCTCTATTAGAGTTTAATAGGGCACGTGTTGCTATAAGAAACAGATAATTTTGTTTTGTTTTGTTTTGTTTTATTTTTTGGAGGTAGGGTCTTGCTCTAGCCCAGGCTGACCTGGAATTCACTTTGTAGTGTCAGGGTGGCCTTGAACTCATGGCAGTCCTCCTACCTCTGCCTCCTGAGTTCTGAGATTAAAGGCATGCACCACCATGCCCAGCCTTACAAAAATTTATTGATTGATTGATTGATTGATTGATTGATTGAAGAAAAAGCCATAGAGAAAGAGGGGAGAGAGAGAGAGAGAAAGAGAGAGAATGGCCATGCCAGAGCCTCTAGCTACTGTAAAGAACTCTAGACACATGTGCCACCATGTGCATCTGGCTTATGTGGGCACTGGAGAATCGACGCTGGGTCCTCAGGCTTAGCAGGCAAACACCTTAAACTGCTAAGCCATCTCTCCAGCCCTCTGCAGATAATTTTTTTTTAACCAGGCATAAAAAACACCAGTAGGACTGGTGGACATTATATATACATGAACATACTACATATGTACATATATATTGGCATCTCATGTTGAATTCCTCAGGCTTCTGTTGTGCATGGCCCAGTCAACTTTGAGGATTGTGACGACAGCAGGGCCAGAGTCTTGTTGGAAGGAACAGGTGTCCTGCACAGCTTGAACTTGAGGGGACCCTTGTTAGTTGTTACAATCAGCTGAGGACACTGTCTTCTTAACTCTGGTGTGATGAGTGTATATCTTTTGGCTGATGGGTGTTGTCCCAATTTCCCAAGGGTATGTGGTTCTCCTTATGTTACAGATTTTAAGGGAACATCATCAGTGGCAGAATAATAAGGCTTAGCTCTATAAATCTAAGCAAAGAGACACCATCAAACAACCACTGACTCCAACATTAGCAAGTACAAACAGTAAGTTTCCCTAGGTTTTAGCATTTGCCTGGAACTGACCCCAGAATTTAGCTCTTCCTAATTGACCTTTTGCCCCTGGGAAACAAAGCAGGACAGCACAGCCCTCTTGTGAGTGTGAAGGGGCTCTTCCTCCTCCTCTGGTAGGAATGTGGTTGGGTTGATGGCCTCCACATGCATTCCTTTAGCTAAGAGGCCTTTGTAAAATGTTTCAGAGAGACTTTTATCTTGGTTTGTCTTTTTCAATCATTTAACCTCTTTCTCAGTGTCAGGCCCTAGAGTGGTGAAATTCCCCAGTAGCCCAGCACTATCTCCTTTGACCCTACTTTCTGTGGCCTTTGGTTTAGCCATTTTTAAGTTCTTCCAGCCAGTTCCTTATTACTGGAAAGTGTGTGAGGAGGCAGCTGTATGGGGTGGTCTCTGGCCTGGAAGCTTCTGGTCTGACTCTAGCTGAGTTGTTTTATTGTTTGTTTTGTTTTGTTTTGTTTTTTAATTCCAGGGAGAGTTTGGATTTCTCTCAGGGCTACAGGGAAGCTCCCTGATCTTGCCATTTTAGAACTTTAAGAGTAGGAGAATCTTGCATATTTCCATGTCTATAATCTTAGTTGCTTCAGCATTTCTTCTGAGGGGGCATTCAACATTAAAAGCTGGCCATCCTAATTTACAAAGGCCTTTAAATTTCTGGTGTCATCTTAGTATTATAATCTCCTGAATACTCCCTTTTGAAGTATAGTTTTGTTTTTTGTTTTTGTTTTTGTTTCTTGGGTTTTCAAGGTAGGGTGTCACTTTAGCTCAGGCTGACCTGGAGTTCATGGTGTATTCTCAGGGTGGCCTCAAACTCACAGTGATCCTCCTACCTCTGCCTCCCAAGTGCTGGGATTAAAGACGTGCACCACCATGTCTGGATGAAGTATAGTTTATTTTTGATCATGCAGTCTAGGACAGTAGGCTTGGTGGAGCACTTCTCCCACAATGAATTGGTGCTGCAGAACAAACACAAAGAGAAAGCCTTCGTGAGCATGCACTGCTCAGGACAGAAATCACGCTTCAGCCTTAGGGCTGTGAGCCACTTATGTGTTCAAACACACACATTCATATCAAGTGAACTTTTCATACAAACTCCAGATGACCATCGCCCCCTCAAATATTCACTCATTATTTCAGAGTTTAGACACGTTTTCCTTATTTAATCCCACTGATAATCGTGATCTAGCTAGTTACCGAGACTGGAACGACTTCCCTCCTGACAGAAGGAGGGCCATCAGCTCCGAACTGCTTCAATGTTGGTAATTCCTCCTGTGAGCATCAATCACACCGGTTCCTCCAGACCTCAAAATCTCTTCGAGTCTAATTCATACCCGACTAGTCACAATCCCAATTTTAAATTCTAAATTCCACTTTCTAATTTCCCTGGGTAGTTCTTACCTGGTCTGGTTGTCTGACTCAGTCTCATTTCCTTCTCTGAGGAACTCCAGTCCTGAGTTTCACAGTCTCCTTGGGCCACCTGGAAGGGGACCCCACAATCATGTTGGCGGCACATGCTTCCCAGTTCCAAGGACCTTTGGCAGGCTGGGAGGCCAAGGAGTGACAAAGCTTTCTGAACAACAGGGGTCGTATCAAAGGAAAACCTTACTGGAGCCTCCAGAAATATTGCAAAAGTTCTCTGGGAAGACCACTGCAATGCCACTATGAGTGAAAAGAGACTTTATTGACCTGGGGACAAAGCGCTTGAGCTAGCTCTCCAAAGAAGCCATGGCCTCAAGCTGAGGTTTTATTTTCATTTTACAGTTTTGATAGGGGAGGGGAGGGGCAAGTGAGCAAGCAGGATGTGGCCATTTTTATATCAAGCATTTCTGTAGTCAGGCCACACTGACAATGGGCTCCATTTTATTTTGTTTTAGTTTAAACTGTCTTTTCTTGTTACTGTCCCTCAGGCATGTGCCAATGTGAGACCTGGATCTCTCATACTCTGGAAGACCCAAACACACCTTGACACCCATTTCCTCTTCCACAAAAAGGGAGAGATAGGGGAGAATAAGCACACCAGCACTCTCCAGTGAATTCCCTACTCCACACACCTTGAGACAAACAGGATATGGGTTAATCTTGACTGTGTATCACCCATCCTTCAAGTACCACATGGGGTCTTTAGTACTTTTTAATGACTTAAGTGTTCTTGAGACTTAGTATTTTGTTCTTGGCCTTTGGTACATTTGTTAAAACTCAAGGACAAAGGAAATAACAGTATCATGTTCTGTGCGGCTTTTGAGAATCTTTCACCTGTTGGAAATTTTCTTCCATTGAAATGACTCACTGGAGAAAGTGCTTGCCACAAAAGCCTGAATATCTGAGTTCAGAACCTCAGACCCCATGAAAAAGGCAGAAGCCATGGTGGGCTTTCATTATCCTAGTACATCAAACAACAGTGAGATGGAAGTACCAGGATTTCCAGGGAGCTCATGGGCCAGCCAGCCTGGTGACCATGTCATGGCGCACAGTAAAGAGAAGGAACACGACACCCTGTCTCAAATAGGCAGAGGACAGACTGACCCAGGAAAATTGTCCTCTGAGTTCAACACACTCCACGCATTGTAGCATGTATGCAAACACACACACACACACACACACACACACACACACACTGAAAAGTGTGGGGAACCATTGGGCACCAGGAAAGCAAAAGTGCCTCCATCTTAAATAATGACTCCATTTTGTAATAAGCTGCCTGTTCTGGAAAATCACAAGATCTGCAGTTGTTTGCTAAACCATGCACCCACAAAGAATGAGGAAGTCGTTGTCTTGTGGCCTTGGGGCTGGGGCCGGGGCAAAGGTCTGCAGTTGTTTATTAACCCATACACAGAGAAAGAACAATGTAACCCATAAAGTCGTTATCTCTTGGCTTTGGGGCTGGGGCCTTATCCTGTGGAACATCTTGTGGTATGGGGGCTGGTGAAACAGAACTGTAACAATACCTAAACTGCTGACAAACTCCTCTGTTCTGCTGTATAAAAGGCACCCTGAGAAAAATAAAATTTGGCAGCTTGATCAGACTCCTGTCTTGCTGTCGGTTCCTTGTGTCTCTTGTTCCCTTTCATTTCAGGTTCTCTGGGGTCCGTGCTCCCGTTGAAGCCCCGCTGGCCGGGGCAGAAAAGTGTGAAAATTAATATATAAAAGAAAAGTTTTTGTTAGTTTATTCTGTTAAATAAGGTCCCCTACTAGCACCTACTTTACTGGGCTATTGAAAGAATTAAGTGTAGCAAGGAGAACTTTGACAGAGAGGAGTAGGAATAGGACCAACTCTGTTTGGTATCATGGAAACCCCTCAGGAGCTGGATCTTGGTGTATCTTGTCAAACAAGAATCAGAACTCTCAGGAGTAGAACATATGATCACTTCTCTTTCCTGAAGCCTAAAAAAACCTATAGGTCTTGTTGTGGTGGTTTGGTTCAGGTGTCCCACATAAACTTAGGTGTTCTGAATGCTATGTTTCCTATCTGACGGCAATTGGAAATCAAAGCCACTTGGAGGCAGTGTATTGTTGGGGGCAGATTTATGGGTATTATAGCCAGTTCCCACATGCCAGTGTTTGGCACACTCTCCTGTTCCTATTGTCCACCTTATGTGAGCCAGGGGGTGATATCCACCCTCTGCTCATGCCATCATTTTCCCTGCCATCATGGAGCTTCCCCCTCAAGACTGTAAGCCAAAATAAACCTCTTTTTTTCCCACAGGCTGCTCTTGGTTGGGGGATTTCTGCCAGCAATGTGAACTTGACGGTAACAGTAAAGTGGTACTGAGGAGTGAGATTGCTGCTAGATACCTGACTATGTGACTTTGGCATTTTGGAGATGATTTTTAAGAGGAATGTGGAAGGATTTGAAACCTTGACCTAAGAGATGCCTTGCAGTGCTATAAGTACAGTTTGATGGACTATTCTGGTCAGAGTTGAAAGACCTGAATGCAGTGAGAACTATGGACTATGAGGTTTGGCTTATGAGGGTGAAAAAGAGCTTTGTTTGGACTGGGATGGCAGTTTGTGTGAAAAACTTGCTGTTATGCCCGTGTCCTGAGAAATTGTGCAGGGTTGCTTTGCACAGAAATGGATTTGTGTGAGCAGAGGAATATGGCACAGGAAAAAAAATGAAATCTTTGGACCTAAACTGCTGCCCGTTCAGCTGAAAATTGTTTGATATATTACAACCTTTGAGATTGGGCCAGCTGACCTGCACTGGGGCAACAGGAAGAATGTAGACTCTTTTGAAAGGGCCTGATGCTCAAGGAGTGTTCTGTTCTTCAAAGTCTGCTTTATTCCCTCCTCAATTAACAAATTGGCACCCTACCTGGTGTTGTGGAGTATAAGAAATGCAACAAAGAGAGGGTCATTGAGTTTGCGACACGATCTTGTGTTTTGGAACAGCCATGGGCAGTGTGAAGCAGGTTGGCTGTATGCCTGCATGGAGACCCCATGGGGCCATGAGGATGAACCATGGATTGTAATGGAGACCAGCGGAGCTGCCGGGACCATGAGATGGCTGCCAGGGAGAGCTGCTGGCCCCAATAAAGTTTTCCAGGACTGTTTGTAGACTAGCTGGAGGTGCAGAATTGGAACTCCAGAGACTTGTTGCTGGTTAGAATTATTGGACATGGAGACTTGTCACTGGCTAGAATTGTTGGACTTGAAGCTACAGAGTTTGATGTTTGCCCTTGTTGTTTTAAAACTTGTATTGACTGAGTATTTCTTTGCTATGCTCAATTCCATCTTTTGCAGTGTGAACATTTATTCTGTGCTATTATGGATTTTGGGGGAATATTTTTTGGTATTATGGCTCAGTTAAAAGACATTGGATTATGGGGATGTTTGAACATCATTGGAATTGATAAAAAACCATAGGGACTTTAAAAGTTACACTGAATGCATTGTATTTTACATTATGTATGGATATCAATTTATGGGAGCCAGGGGTGGAATGCGGTAGTTTGGTTCACGTGTCCCCCATAAACTTAGGTGTTCTGGATGCTAGGTTCCCAGCTAATGGCAATTGGAAATTAAAGCCTCTTGGAGGTAGTGTATTGTTGTGTGCCGATTTATGGGTATTATAGCCAGTTTCCCCATGCCAGTGTTTGGCACACTCTCCTGTTCCTATTGTCCACCTTATGTGAGCCAGGAGGTGATGTCCACCTTCTGCTCATGCCATTGTTTTCCCCTGCCATCATGGAGCTTCCCTGTCAAGCCTTCAAGCCAAAATAAGCCCCTTTTTTTCCCACAAGCTGCTCTTGGTTGGGTGATTTCTACCAGCAATGCAAACCTGACTGCAACACTTATTATTTTCTATATGAACAACAATAGTACTAACATAGCACAATAGTAACATGAGGTTTAGAACATTCCCTATTTAAATTACCTCAGATAATTATGTTAGCTATGTTCTCATAAGAATCAGTCAAGTGAATTATAACCTAGACTTGTCAACCCACCTCACAGTCTCTTTTGATTCTTCAGCTTCACATGACTCATGGGCCATGAGCTGTGGGCTTTGTCATAAAAATACTTTAGTTATCTATTTATTTATTTACACAGAGAGAGACAGTGAGAAGAGAGGCAGAGAGAATGAGCACACCAGGGCCTCCAGCCTCTGCAAATGAACCCCAGATGTATGTGCCACCTTGTGTATCTGGCTTTACATGGGTACCAGAGAACCAAACCCAGGTTGTTAGGCTTTGCAGGCAAATGCTTTAACCTCTGAGCCATCTCTCCAGCCCCAAGCTGCCAGGTCTGAAGTCACTGCAGCCACTGCAACTAATCCTACGCTGTGCAGCTGTCTAGACTCTGGCTCTGGCCCCCACATCTAAAGCCACAGACCAGCAGAGCAAATCCCTTCTGGACTGATGTCTGACCAGCAGCACACATCAGACACGAGTGAGCTGGGAAAAACTTCCTCTCAAACCTGGTGTCCAGTGTGTGATCCTGGGGTCCAGGCTTTCTGTAGAGCCGTGGAGCAGTGACCCACATGGTTAGCAGCTCAAAGATGTTTATCCTGCCCTGTCTCATCCTCCCATCCACTCTAGCTATGCTTGCATGAACATCCACATTGAGTATAAACATTTCAATCTTGCCTGAAAAGTCTCCTTCTTTAATCAAATGTGAATAAAGCAAAAGTTATATCCATACATAAACTTCACTTTATTGTAGGATGAATCCAGAATATTTTTTCTTGATGAAATAGGGATTTGGAGTATGAAATGGGATAATTTGGTAAGGGACTAAACATTTATCACAGCATAATTACTGTAGATAACTCTGGCATACTCAAAGACCTAACTGGTCCTCCTGACTACATCCTTCATCTGCTTCAACACATTTCTCCTTATCACTGGCAGAATGCAGCAGCCAGGACACGCTAATTGCTGTAAGGAACAACCCCTGACCTCTGTACCTCACAGTGCACACATTTCTTACACATGCCACACAGCTCAGTGAAAGATGGAGGACACATCAAGCTCTGTTCCACCTCATCTTTCAGGGACCCAGCCTCCCTCTGTCTAGTGCCTCTTTATTCTGTTGAGTTCACAGGCCCTCTGCCCCTCTTCAGCTGCTCAGCAAAGAGAAAGCCTGAAGGATGGGGCACAGGGGACTTAGACACACAGCCTGTAAGGGACATGCATCACTTCTGCCCAGCACTCCATGCAGTGATGGTTCGTCTAATGTATCTGCTTCATGGTGATTTTGGATTAAACTGGTAACCTCTGAGTGAGGCATGTTGCCCTCTACAATGTCAGCTAGCTTTTATCACTCAGCTGAAAGCCAGTTTTCTCAAGCAAGAAGGAATTCTCCAGAAAACTGTCTTCAGACCTCATCAGTACTCATGGCTCTCCTGGCTCTTCACTCTGCCAGCCCACATTGCATATTTTAGAGCCATAAACTTCCATAATCACATAAGCAACTTCAAAAATACACACATCCTTTTTAAAAATTTTTTCTTGTTTATTTTTTGTTTATTTGAGAGCGACAGACAGAGAGAGAAAGAGGGAGAGAGAGAGAGAATGGGTGTGCCAGGGCTTCCAGCCACTGCAAACGAACTCCAGACGCGTGCCCCCCCCCTTGTGCATCTGGCTAACGTGGGTTCTGGGGAATAGAGCCTTGAACTAGGGTCCTTAGGCTTCACATGCAAGTGCTTAACCACTAAGCCATCTCTCTAGCCCCACATATCCTTTTGATTCTGTTCTCTGGGGAACTTGGCCACAAGAAGCTATGAGCCACTGTTGCAAAGGAGCTAGAAATGCAGCTTGGCCTATGTTCAGGAAGAACAGGAGTGGCATGAAGACTGGGTAACAGTGGTTCGTAAAACAGACATCTGGCTACCTAGTATCCTGTACTGAGTCCATCATAGACCATCCATCAAAGACCCCTCTTGGAACAATGTCCAAGTTTATCAACAAGTCATAGACTACCAAACTTTTATCTTTGTCCAAATCTCCAGTCCTATCTCAAACTTGGTCTATGTAAGCTGGGCATGGTGGCACATGCCTTCAATCCCAGCACTCCAGAGGCAGAGGTAGGAGGATCATTGTTGCAGTCCGGTTTGCATTGCTGGTAGAAATCACCCAACCAAGAGAAGCTTCTGGGCAAAAGAGGTTTATTTTGGCTTATAGGCTCGAGGGGAAGCTCCACGAAGGCAGGGGAAAATGATGGTATGAGCAAAGAGTGGACATCAACCCCTGGCCATCATAAGGTGGACCATAGCAACAGGAGAGTGTGCTAAACACTGGCATGGGGAAACTGACTATAACACCCATAAGCCTGCCCCCAACAATATACTCCCTCCAGGAAGCATTAATTCCCAAATCCCCATTAGCTGGGAACCTAGCATTCAGAACATGTAAGTTTATGGGGGACACCTGAGTCAAACCACCACATTCCACCCCTGGCACCCATAAACTGATAACCATACATTATGTAAAATGCAATGCGTTCATCTAACTCAAAAAGTCCCCATAGCTGTTTTGGTTTTTCGAGGTATGGTCTCACTCTAGCTCAGGCTGACCTGGAATTCACTATGTAGTCTCAAGGTGGCCTCAAACTCACGGCAGTCCTCCCACCTCTGCCTCCCAAGTGCTAGGATTAAAGGTGTGCACAACACGCCCAGCTTCCCCATAGTTTTTATCAATTCCAAAGATGTTCATACATCCCCATAGTCCAAGATCTTTTAACTGAGCCATAATACCAAAGAAAACCATAATGGCACAGAATAAACAATCACACTGCAAAAGACGGCATTGGGCATAGCAAAGAAATACTCAAGCAATATATGATTTAAACAGGGCAAATACGGAACTCTGTAGCTCCAAGTCCAACAACTCTAGCCACTGGCAAATCTCCAAGTCCACTAATTCTAACCAGCAACAAGTCTCTGGAATTCCAATTCTGCCCCTCCAGCTAAGCTACTCACAGTCCTGAAAAACCTCATCGGGGCCAGAAGCTCTCCTTAGCAGCCATCTCGTGGTCCCAGAATCTCCACTTGGTCTCCACTGCAATCCATGGTTCATCCTCATGGCCTCATGGGGTCTCCATGCAGGCATCCAGCAAACCTGCTTCACAGTGCCCATGGCTGTTTCCAATACACAAGACCATGTTGCAAACTCAATAACCCTCTCCTGCATTTCTTATACTCCACAATACCAGGTAGGGTGCCAATTTGTTAATCCAGGGGGGAATAAAGCAGACTTTGAAGAACAGGACACTTCTTGAGCACTCAGGCCCCTCCAAAAGATTCTACATTCTTCCTGTTGCCCCAGTTCAGCCCAGCTAGCCTAGGTCCAAAGGTTGTAATCTCTCAATTGCAGCTGAACAGGCAACAGTTTACCCAAAGATTTTTCTTTCTGTACCATATCCCTCTGCTCAAACCAGTTCATTTCTATGCAAAGCAACCCTGCACAAATTCTTGGGACCCAGACATAACAGCTAGCTTCCCACATAAACTGCTAGCCCAGCCCAGGCAAAGCTCTTTCTCACCCTCATAAGCCAAACCTCATAGTCCATAGTTCTTACTGCATTCAGGCCTTTCAACTCTGACCAGAATAGTCCATCAAGCTGTATTTACAGCACTGCAAGTCATCTCTTAGGCCAAGGTTTCAAGTCCTTCCACATTCCTCTTGAAAATCAGCTCCAAAAGACCAAAGCCACACAGTCAGGTGTCTAGCAGCAACCCCACTCCTTGGTACCACTTTACTGTTGCAGTCCAGCTCACATTGCTGGCAGAAATCACCCAACCAAGAGCAGCTTCTGGGAAAAAGAGGTTTATTTTGGCTTCTAGGCTTGAGGGGAAGCTCCATGATGGCAGAGAAGAATGATGGCATGAGCAGAGGGTGAACATCGCCCCCTGACCAACATAAGGTGGACCATAGCAACAGGAGAGTGTGCCAAACACTGGCATGGGGAAACTGGCTATAACACCCATAATCCCGCCCCCAACAATATACTCCCCCAGAAGACATTAATCCCAAATCTCCATCAGCTGGGACCCTAGCATTCAGAACATCTAAGTTTATGGGGGACACCTGAATCAAACCACCACAATCATCATGAGTTCAAGGCCACCCTGAGACTACATAGTGAATTCCAGATCATCCTGAGCTAGAGCAAGATCCTACCTCAAAACCCATCCCCCTCCCCAAAAAATGGTCTATGAAGCTTCTGATGAGTTCTTTTTATAAATCTCAATCTCTATTAACTGCACATCTTCATTTGACATTGTTAACAAAAATATCTGTCCTGTATAGGGCACTTCCTATCAGGCACTTTCCTAAGCGCTCCAGTGCATTTTCTCATGGAGTCCTTACACTAACTAACCCTGTGTGTAATTATTATACTTGCTGTACAGGTGGAACAGCTGTGAAGTGGAAATGTTCAGTAATTCACTCAAGATCAGACAGACTTAATATGAAAATGACAGCTACCCCACTTCAGTTTCCCTTTGCCAACCCCATCTCCTCCTCATCTGCATAAACCCTTTTTGTTCCAGGACTAGCAACTTAAACTTCTCTTCTTTCAGGGGACATGCCCAGTGACATAGGTGTCACTGGTCTGCCTACTGGAGCCCTCCTGGAACCCTGTAGTTTCGATAGAGTAGTGCACTTAAAGTAGTGTGTTTCTAAGTGTTCATCATCTTCTTTAGCGTTCAAGGATACCAGAACCACACACACCAAAGAAAAATGACAAAATATTTTATTTACAATATTATCAAAAAATAAAACCCCTGGTATAGTAAATATCTCATTTTCCCCTCAAAATTCAGTCTTCATCCTTCTCTTTTCCATTCTGCCCCAAAAGGCTGACATTCACCTACCATATCAATGGTCTCCCTCTGGCCTGTGTTGTGTTTGGTCAATGGATGTCATTGGTAAGTAACTGCATGTCAGGAGAAGAGCAAGGTCATGGTGTCTCCTCCCACACTCTTGTCCTTCTTGTCCGGGGCTCCGCTATAGGTGGCCACAGCTCCTGTGGGGCGACCCTTCTTGTAAGTGCTTCCTACAGTGTCTGGTAGCGATTCCTCCTGCTCCCCTTTGCTACTGAGAACCAGGGTATTTCGTTTATCTTGTTGAGTCTTATTAACTCTTTCCTGGGCTTTGTAAATAGCCTCTTCTTCAAGCTTTTCTCCGCTAAAGTCGATTTGAATATTTGCTGTTTTTCCTGCTAGGACTCCTTGGACTTAAACACACAGCAGGAAACTTAATAAGCAAATGTAAGATTTGTATGAACAAACTTCAAAATACTCATCAGGACAGGAGAATCAGAAGCTTTGTAGGCCAGCTAGCCTGGTGATCATTGCACAAACAGCAGAGACCTTGCCTTAAGAATGACAGAAAGCATGGACTGACACCCAAGGTTTTCTAACACGTGCCATGGCATGTGTGCACCCACACTCAAATATATACATGCACTAAAAGGGGCTTTGAAAAATTTGTTTGAACAAGTGGGAAACATGTTGTTGTTTAATGGGAAGAAGTAACATGGGCTTGGAGAGATAACTCAGTGATTAAAAGTGCTTGCTTGCAAAGCCTAATGGCATGCCCACAATGACCTACTTTCTTCCACTAGGCCTAACTTCCTATAGTTTCTATTACTTTCATGTAGTGCTACTTTATGGGGATCAAACCTTCAGTACAGATCTATACTATAAGAAAATTATATTCAGCTTAAAGATTTTTATCTAAAACATGCAGTATGAAATATGTATTTATGTTGATAAAAGATAAAGATTGTTTTAACTTGCCTTGAGTGTAGTATCTAATGAATATTTCTTAAATTCCACAGAAATACTCCAAAGCACATTTGCAGATGACTTGAAAATGAGGACTTTTATACTTTTCTGCCTCTGCTTTCATGTCTCAGATCTACAGTGGGAAGGATCTCCTCATCTTACAAGGACAGTGGAAGGTCACAGAGCAACTAATTAAGAGTCAAGAACTGAGTTGCATAAACATTTCTCTTTGTCCTTGAAATAGTTTTAACTTGTTCTTTCAACAGTGAGAGCAATCATTTATCATGTGCTTTGCTATCCATTTTATTGGAATGGTTAAAAGAAAAGTTTAAAACTCCAGGTCATTTGTCCCATGCAATCACCAGGGAACTCCACCCACAGTAGACACAGTAGTCATCCTGTTCTCCTCCCTACAGCCACTGTCTCTAACCTTTGTTCCTTCTTACCTTCTGCACAAACACTTCACTCCTAAGTATATTTCCAGAGATTTCCTCAAATCACAAATCTTTGTGCAGTGTTTGGAATTCCACTGCAAGAGAATGGAGGGAATGTCCTGCCAATGTAATCACTGTCACTAAAAGAAGATCTTCCTTCCCACTTATTTACCTTAGCCATGGGGGAAAAGGAAACTAGAACAAAAACTATGACCCCTAAGGAAAAGCAAAGTCCCTTCATTAATGAACCACCAAGTACTACAAATGCCACTCATCAGTCATGAATCAAATGTTACTTCATCACAACCCTCCCTGACAGTGCTCCTCCTCTTCCTTCCTCTCATTCACTCCTCAGCCCTCACCCCTTGTCCTGACTCAGTCACCTGCCAGAAGGGTCTTCCCTCTGGACTGAATCCATTGCATTCACACTACTTTGTAACTCTTTCTTCTTTTTTTCTCAATTTTTATTAATGTTTTCCATGATTATAAAAAATATCCCATGGTAAAGCCCTCCCTTCACCCACTTTCCCCTTTGAAATTCCATTCTCCATCATATCCCCTCCCCATCTCAATCAGTCTCTCTTTTATTTTGATGTCATGATCTTTTCCTCCTCTTATGATGGTCTTGTGCAGGTAGTGTCAGGCACTATGAGGTCAAGGATATCCAAGCCATTTTATGTCTGGAGGGAGCATGTTGTAAGGAGTCCGCAACTCTTTCTGAATCCTTATCCTAGACATTATTTTTAAGTATTCATTGTTATTTTTGATACTTTGTAAAGTTTTTATTTATTTATTTGAGAGAGAAAGAGAATGGGCATGTCCGAGCCTCTAGCCACTGCAAATGAACTCCAGAAGCATGCGCCACCTTGAGCATATGGCTTACAAAGATACTAGGGAGTTGAACCTGGGTCCTTTGGCTTTGCAGGCAAGGGCCTTAACTGCTAAGCCACCTCTCCTATCTTTATTTATTTTTTTATTGACAACTTCTATACTTACAGACAATAAACCATGGGATAATTCCCTCCCCTCCCCCATTTTCACAACTCTCCATTAGTCTTTTTTATTTTGATAGCATCACCTTTTTCTCCTATTATGAGGGTCTTGTGACGGTATTGCAAGGCACTGTGAGGTCATGGATATCGAGGCCAATTTCAGTCCAGGCAGTTGCATTGTAAGGCATGGTGCCCTTCCTTTGCCTCTGAAATTCTTTTTGCCACCTCTTCCTCAATGGACCCTGAGCCTTGGAGGGAGTGATAGAGATGTTTCAGTGCTGGACACTCCTCCATACCTTCTTCTGAGCACTATGTGGTCTTCGGGGTCATCCCAGTGGTCATCACCATGTGAAAAGAGAAGATTCTCTAACCGAAAGTGAGAGTAGCATTAAGATGTGAATATGAACATTAAGTGTAGTGCTTTCAGGGCAGTTTGGTAAGAACGACATATGCATTTAGCCAGATAAGAGCAGGCTTTATACTTCTAAGGCACATGACTTGCCCCTGCCATAGGCTTTTTGGTTTTTTGTTTTTCAAGGTAGGGTCTCACTCTAGCTCAGGCTGACCTAAAATTCACTATGTAGTCTCAAGGTGGCCTCGAACTCAGGAGACGATCCTCCTACCTCAGCCTCCTAAGTGCTGGGATTAAAGGCTTGTGCCACCACACCTGGTTGCCATCTGCTTTTGATTAGGTTTTCAGTACCAGGCATGTATTCCCTCCCATAGAAGGCTCCTCCAGTCCAATTATAGAGCAGTTGGTTTCTCCCAGAGCAGACATGCCACTATTGCACCCATTAGGTCATTTGGCCTGTCTGGTCAAACTTGACAGCCCTATTTTTAAGACTTTTAAATTACAACCCTAGGAGATATTTTGATGTCCACAGATACAAATGCTTTCTTTCACATCAGGCTTTCCTAATACCTGTTCTAATGCCTGACACAATCTTTATGGGGTGGGTAGAATCTGGAATTTAAAAATCAGTAAGTTAGACTGCCACAGTTTCCCTAATGCTAGTAAAAGATGATGAGGTTGGACAAGAGATGAAAGTCCACTAACCCCAGAAACATTCTTAGCCACAGCATCAGCATCCTGGCAAAGGTTTGCGGGCTTTAAGTGCACAGGTGACACAAAGAGGAACAGAAGACAACTTATTCACATTGAGATGTGGGACCAAATGTGAATACAAGCGCCCACAGAAAAGGAGCTTTGAATTTAGGGAATCCAAGATTTTCAAATGGGAGGCAGCCCTACATACCTCTGATGTGCAGAGGTGGACAGAGATGCACCATGGAAATGTAAAGCAGGAAAATCTCCCCAGCTTGTGATTCTACTAAGTAATAGTAAAAAATAAAAAGAAAGAAAGAAAGGAAAAAAAGAGAGCAATAAAAGTGGTGAGTTTTGAGTTTATATTTACTTAAAGATATTTACTTTGTTGGAAATTTCCATAATTTTATCTTGAATATCATCAGTGTTTAAAAGCTGCTAATAAAATTGTAGAAAATTGGATGATTGGGTCTTGTGAGCAGGCGCAAGACAGCGCAGACAGGGCCCTCGCGGTGGGCACTACGCACTCCTCACTCGCTCAGCGGCCCTTTCCCCCCCTTGCGGCTTCGTAGCCTGCTTCTCACCACTGAGCTCTGCCACACACACTTTCTCATCCTCATTCTGGAAACCCTTAGGTCCTATGCACCTCCCAGCTTCCTGTCTCCACTGCTCACACGCTCCCAGCCCTCAGGAGCACCCCAAGGACGGGACCTAGGATATTCCGCTTTGTTTCCTTCAATATTCCCAGCCATTAGCAGAAATTATAACGGAATTCCAAATTGAAACCTTTCAATGAGATTTTTCATTGATTCATTGCCACGGGATTTGGGGGTAGGTGTGGGCTGCATGCATCCCAGAAGAGCTATGAATTCAGACCAACTGCCGCAGCCTTTGGAACCATAATTACTTCCCGTGTCATGACTGGGATTTGTCAGCAATCTTAATTGACTGTTGCTGTCCTTGTGTGAAAAAATGTTTCCGGATTTCCAAATGCAGAAAAGAACTTCCGGAATATATCCAAAAAGAAGACTTCTTAATACACAGAACTTGATAGACATTTATAAACGTTTTTTAAATTTCTTGAACTATGCCCACTAGAGGGCAGCACAAATTCACATGAGCATTATACTTATGACATACAGAAATTATGAGTATACCTGTATCATTGCTTGCTGATTAATGAGAAAGCATTAAAGTCTTACATAGTAGCATCACTTCAAATTTATGTGGAAAGAAGTTGGAGAATTTATTTCTTAAGAGTAGAAAACTCATAACCATTTTATTTATTTTTATGAATTTAATAATATGGAAAATAAAAACATTTTACTTTAATGCCTCAATACTTTTATATTAGCTGACTATCCAGTTAATTGCTTATTGATCCATTTACCATACATTGTTTGAGCACTCCTCGCCTTCAAATCACTTAACTAGTAATTACTGTAAGGCATAACTTGATGAACACAAAGACATCTGGCTACCCATATCATTGAGTCAGTTGGGATTTCTCAGAGAAATTGGAACAACAGAATATTAGTGTGTGTGAGTGTGTGTGCGAAGCATGTGCAAACATATGCATGAAAGAGATTGATTTTAAGAAACTAGTTCACAGAATTTTAGGCCCCAAGAACTCTGACTTTTGTAGTGCAGAGCAGCAGGTCGGGTAGTCAGGTAGGAGTCGATGCCCAGGTCTCAGTGTAAAATTTATTCTTCTCTGGGAAGCCTTGAGGGGTTTTTCACTTAAAGTCTTCAACTAACAGAAAGAGACCCACCCATACTTTTATCAGAGTTCATTTCTTTACTTAAAATTAACTGATGGCTGATATTAATCTCATCTATGAAACACCTTCACAGGAACACCTAGACTACTACTTAATCAAATAACTGGGCAACATAGTCCAGCCTAGTGGGCACTTAAAATTAACAATCTCTGCCCCAAAACATTTCACGTGCCCAGTTACTAGACTGCAGAAGTGCCCGCCTTGGAGCCCCATGCTTTGAGTCATGGATTGCTCTTTCTGGATATCATCTTCTCGGCAGATCGATACATACATCTGCTGAGCCGCTGGGGGTCTGAGTTTGTCACAGGTTTATCTCCCATGAAGAAGCTGTGACATTCCCGAACCAATGATGCAGAAGGTTCTGGAATGCAGAAAGCAAAGCTACAACTCGCCATCCAAAGCCCTTCAGTACCGTATCTTACATATACCTCCCAAGACTACAGTGTCTTATGAGACACTACACGCTGGGTGTTTTAGCAATGGTATCTACCTGTGAATCCAAAAACTAGGTGACCAGGGCATCACACTTCAGTGCCTGACACTAGTGCAGTGCAGTGCTCCACGCCGGATTGAAAATGCTTTGCCTGGGCTAGAGAGATGCCTCTCTGGCTGAAGTACTTGCCTGTAAAGCCTAACAGCCTGGGTTTGATTCCCAAGTAACCACATAAAACCAGGTGCACAAAGTGGTGCATACATCTGGAGTTTATCTGCAGCAATTAGAGGCCTTGGTGAGCCCATATTCATTATCATTCTCTCTCTCTCCTCTATGTGTCTGTGTTAATAAATTGAATTAAAATATCAAAAAATGCTTTGTGATTTGCTTAAATTAAGAAGAAATAAATGGGCTGAGGAGATGGCTCAGTGGTTAAGGCACTTGCCAGCAAAGCCTAAGGACCCAGGTTTGATTCCCCAGGACCCACATAAGTCAGATACATAAGGTGATGCTAAAAGCTCTGGTGCACTCATATTCATTCTCTCTCTCTCTCTCTCTCTCTCTCTCTCTCAAAGAAAATTAAAGATGTTTTGGCCACAAAGTAAGACTATAAAACAAAAGAAGAAGAAACAATTATAAAAACTTAAAAAATATCCTACTGAAAAGCTAGGACTGAATTCTTTAAAAACATCAATGTCATAGAAGTCAAAAAAATTAAAAGCAAAGATATAGAAGAAGCAATTAAAACCAAAACCTCCTCCTTGATTGTATATTGTCCTAAAGAGAAAAGGCATGTTACAAAGGGTTGGTATGCAGATGGAAGACTCAATAGTGTGGATAGGGGTGCAGATATTTTTGTGGGTTTTGGTCTTGTTGTTATTCTTGCTTTAGTTTAAAAACTAAGAAGAATCGATAGCAATACGGTGAAGGGGAGCCTGGATGAAGAGCACATGGTATTCTTTGGGCTCTTCTCAGAATTTTCTTCACTTGAAATTATTTTACAAGTGAAAAGGTATTTGACTATTAACGAAAGATGTACATGCTCCATTTTAAAAACTACTGTATTAAGCACCTGAAGATTTAGCTAATAGAAATGACCAGAGGTCCTTGTAGCTCACATCACATCACCTTCTGATACAAGTGCAGTGACAGGAAGGAAAGGCTCTGTCCTCTGAGCACAAATTCCTTCCCAAGAGAAGGCTTCATTCTCTCATTACCCCCAGAGTCCTCCCCAATCAGCAAGAAAAGAAAAGAGAACCTCACATAAAAGATCTTCTTTGTTTAGTCTGTAAATGATTCCATGGTCCCTGCTTATCTACCACTGCCCAGAATGCTCACATGGCTCTGTCTACCTTCAAGAGAGTCTAGAAAGTATACTATGCTCTACCTGGGAGTTCAGGAGGAGGACAGACTGCTGTTAGGGAGATCTAACATCTTCGCCATGATTAGTATCCTCCCTCACAAAGATTTGGAGATGTTTGATTGAAAACAGACACAACAACATGTACAGAGAAATATACATGAAAATTTTGAAACAAAAAATATGTATCCATCCCCCACTTCCCTTGCTTCATCAGTCCTCTCCTCCTCTCCTCTCTCACATCCCCTCCCTTTGGAAGACAAATTGTTAAGACGATGGAGAGGATGAAACTGGAGGAAACTTAGTAACAAATATTGAACTTCAAGAATATATTTGCAGACATTATATTGTATTTGAGCATCATGAAATTCATCACAGAAATACAGGGACACAGTGACCTGCAAACCCTAGGCTCCAGTTCCATAATGCTATGCAAACCCAGGAATGGGTTTGCTAGTACTGTGGACTTGTTTCTCCCACCTGCCTATCAGTTCTGCTACCTCCTACTCTGTGTGTGTGTGTGTGTGTGTGTGTGTGTGTGTGTGTGTGTGTGTAGGAATGCATTGTGTGGGTGAGAGTACATATGTGTGCAGATGCATGTGGAAGCCAGATGACAACCTTTCCTTAGGTATGTCACTCATCTCTCACTGGAGCCGAGCACAGTGTTTAGGCTAGAGAAGGTGTCCTTGAGCACCAAGGATGAACCTGTCTCCATTTTCCCAGCACTGGAATTACAGACTCACTTCTCCATGCCCAGATTTCACCTGGTTACTGGGAATCAAGCTGTGGTCCTCACGCATCTCCAGCCCTCCCTCACACTTCTTCAAGGAACCTCACAAATTTTATTGTTTTTATGAAATTGTGAGCTTCATATCACATGAATTTCTATTCTGCTCTTATTGCCTCTCTAAACAATGTGACAATTCTTTCCTTTTTTTTTTTTTTAGAATAGTTATTTGAGGTTCAGAAACAGAATTAGTTTCTTGTGGCTCTTCCACTTAGCTCATACAAGGGGAAGTATGAATATTCATTCCACGGCTTGTTTCCCATTCTGTAGCTTTGCAGGAAAGGTGTTTTCAGAAGTCCTAGGTTTTAGTTGACACAGAAAATGGCAAATTCTTCTCCATAAAAGTCTCTCTCTCTCTCTCTCTCTCTCTCTCTCTCTCTCTCTCACACACACACACACACAAACACTATTCACTATTAGGAAATGATGGTGCATAATAAAGTGTGAGAGCCATTCTTTTTTTAAAAAAATTATTTTCACTTTTTCCTTCTTAGACACTGTGAATGAAGATGTTGTCACTCTAAAGATATCTGGAACTAGGAAACAAGTCAGAATCATATTCAGACAATGATTTTTCTCTCTAGTATCAATATAACAAATGCAAGAAAGAGATGATCACTGAATTTGCAACACGGTCTTGTGTTTTGGAAATGGCCTTGGGCAATGTGAAGCAGGTTTGCTAGATGCCTGCATGGAGACCCAATGGAGCTGTAAGGATGAACTGTGGGTTGCAATGGAGACCCAGTGGAGATGCAGGGACCAGGAGATGACTGCTAAAGAGAGATGCCAGCCCTGGATGAAGTTTTCCAGGACTGTGAGTAGCCTAGTTGAAGGGGTGGAATTGGAACTCTAGAGACTTGTTGCTGGTTAGAATTATCAGACTTGGAGACTTTTCACTAACTAGAGTTGTTGGACTTGGAGCTACAGAGTTTGGTATTTTCCCTGTTTAAATCTTGTATTGGTTGAGTATTTCTTTGCTATGCCAGCACCATCTTTTGCAGTATGTTTATTCTGTGCCATTATGGGTTTGGGAAGGACTTTTTTTTATTAGGGCTCAGTTAAAGGATAGTGGACTATAGGAATGTTTAAACATTATTAGGATTGATAAAAACTATGGGGACTTTAAAGTTGGACTGAATGCATTGTATTTTATATCATGTATGGTAACCAGTTTATGGGGGCCAGGGGTGAAATGTGGTGGTTTGATTCAGGTGTCCCCCATAAACTTAGGTGTTCTGAATATTAGGTTCCCAGCTGATGGAGATTTGGGCATTAACACCTCTTGGAGGGAGTGCATTGCTGGGGGCAGCCTTATGAGTACTACAGCCAATGTCCCCTTGCCAGTGTTTGGCACCCTCTCCTGTTGCTATTGTCTACCTTATTTTATCCAGGGGGTGTTGTCCACCCTCTGCTCATGCCATCGTTTTCCTCTGCCATCATGTAGCTTCCCCTTGAGTCTGTAAGCAAAATAAAACTTTTTGTCCCCCACAAGCTGCTCTTGATTTCTGCCAGCAATGCAAACCTGACTGCAACATCCTTCAAGCTGAAAACCACATACTTCATACTTTTTTAATATTTTTATTTATTTACAAGCAGTGAGAGACAGAGAGAGAATGGGTATGCCAGGGCCTCTAGCCACTGCAAAAGAACTCCAAATGCAAGCACCACTCTGTGCATCTGGCTTTATGTGGGTATTAAGGAATCAAACCCAGGTCACTAGGCCTGGCATGCAAGTGCCTTAACCACTGAGCCATCTCTCCAGCCCCTACTTCATGCTTGTAGCCATACACCACAAGTCACTTCCTTCTGGCAGAATTGTTGTTCTTACTATCTTGAAAATGTTATCTAGCCGGGCATGGTGGCACATGCCTTTAATCCCAGCATTCAGGAGGCAGAGGTAGGAGGATTGCCGTGAGTTCAAGGCCACCCTGCGAATACAGAGTGAATTCCAGGTCAGCCTGGGCTAGAGTGAGACCCCACCTTGAAAAAAAAACAACAAAAAAAAAAGTTATCTAACATCTGTCCATGTTCTGGGCTTTCTGAGCCCCATGGAGACCATTTACTATATGCCCATGCTATACTGAGGAATGGAGAGAGCTATTTTCCTCAAATATGAATTAGAAGAAAAGCTACCCAGTGACTGTGAAGCTGCAAAAACGTGCCCTCCTGGACAATACTGTGGACGGTGTACTTATTGACTTGAAACTGCACTGACTTCTGACCTGGATTCTGCAGCTCATGAGTGGAACTGTGTCATGTTCAATATCAGATGGGCAACGTTAGCATGTAGTTTTTATTTTTCTTTTCAGTATTTCTAGGATAATCCAGAAATTATCAGGGAAATAGTCAGGGAAATAGTACTTTCTAAAACTGTGCACAAAAAAAATTGTTAATAGAAAATTTAACTATCAGATACTAAAAGGGAATGTTTTGTTTCCTGTTTGACAATTTGGTGCTTCTGTGTTCTCTGGCATCTCAGCTGAAACATCTCAGGCACACAGAAATATTTCCTAATGTTTTTAAATGTGTTGGTCTCAAGGAATGTAAGAGTTTGCAATAATGTTTCATGTGAGGATACTTATACCATCATTCTCAGACATGAACAAAATGATATGCACTTATGACAAAAGCAGCTCTCTCATCTCTGGTTAATTGTTTGGCATATTTCCTAACTAAGGTGTCAATATGATATGGCACAACCCCACTGACGCTGAATATGCATATGCAATTAAACATGAATCAGTCTTAATTCCACCCTACTTAGAAACAAACACATTTTAACATACAACTTGGTTGCTCTTCCTACACATTCATATGCAAGGTCACAAGTGAAATCACATAAGGTGTTCATCACCACAGCTTTACAAACAACTCTGATGCATGTTCTGACTTGGGTCAAAGGTTCTAACTGCTACAGAACAGATGACTGTTTGACCATCACAGTTAGCTCTGATAAATAGAAACTTTTTTGTTCTGTTTTGAGGTAGGATCTCACTCCAGCCCAGCCTGACCTGAAACTTACTCTGTAGTCCAGAGCCTTGAACTCATAGCAATCCTCCTACGTCCGTCTCTGGAATGCTGGGATTAAAGGTATCTACTACCATACCTGGCTGAACCTTTCTTTTAAAAGATATTTATTTATTTAACAGAAGGGGGTGAAAGAGGCAGACACAGACAGAGTGAGTATGGGTGCACTAGGGCCTCTTGCCACACACACAAACTCTACACTATATACAATTTTGTGCATCTGGCTTCATGTGAGTAATGGGGAATTAAACTCAGGCAGTCTGGCTTTGCAAGCAAATGCATTGAACTGCTGAGCCATCTTTCCTTTCTTATGTCACAATAATATCATGAATTTTCAGAAAATATGCATGGGCTTTTGAGTATGGTTAATGAGCTTAGTCTATAATTTAAATAATGACTTGTATCATGAAAATCATGATACAGTATGTGCTATAATTATAATTCAACAAACATTTAAATATAGCAATCAGCTCACTGACACCATATGGTCAAGACCAATGCTATATTTCTCACCGTCTTTATTTCCACCTTTGTCAAAATTGACAAGTACAACAATACATTCACTCAAGGGTTTAGCAAACATGTAGCCAACTTTTACCTCATAACTGACTGTAATTCATGAATCACTTTAATTAAGGAACTCGTTGCTTATGAACACTCATTTTAAGTTCCTACATAACCACAGCATAATATTTTCCATAGATAATATGAAATGAATATCAGGGACATAACCCATTGTTTTAACCAGAGTTCACAACAGAAACAGAACCAACAAGATGGAGATTTCTCCTCAGTCTCCTTTCCATTCCTCCAAAACTCATGTTGAAATTTAGCTGCCATTATAATAGCATTGTGAAAGGAGTTTTGGGAGATTCCATTCCAATATACCAACACACCAATAAATTTAGGGTATCCCCAGAACCTTGTCTTAGGAATTTAAGGAATTCAAATCAATATACCAGAGGGTAAGACTTAGAGAGACTTTATTAGATTATGAGAAGGAAAGAAAAGAAGACACAGAGATCTCCCAGAGTGTGGAAGTCAGGAGGGTGTAGGGAGGCCATGTGGGAATAGGAGTCCCCCTCATCTCAGCCCTGCTGAACTGAGATGGGTGGGCTTACCAGAACCGGAACCTGGAGGTTCAGGAGAAATGATCAGCCAAAAGAAGGCCACGCATACCTGGTAAACATCTATTTACAATCCTATTGTGGTGGGCCTCAGGTGAGTCTGAGAGAGAGCTGACTGGTCTAGACTCAGGAAGAGGTCAGCACACCCGAACAGGAGGCAAAGACAGCTGGTTGGATAGGCTGTATCAGATGCTCAACTCTGGCTCTGCTGAAACCTCTTTTGGTTCCCTCTTTGGGCCTTCTAACTTGCTGTTTGAAAATAAAGTTATCTAATACCCCTCAATTTAGGAATTCAGCTGACTGAATAATACCTCTATATATTAGGAAAGGTACTCCTCTTTCCTCAGATAACTGATTCAAATGACTATCTCAACCAGAACAACCTTACAGGTAAAGACGAAATAGTGTAGCTAAATGTTTAGATATCCTTGACCTAGTCAAATTGATATCTAGGACTCACCATCAGACTCACATACCTAAGAGTCTGTCATTTAGGGAAGAAATAGGATCAACATGAATAGTGATAATAAAATTAAGGTATAAGTTGAATGAATCCTATAATTCTTTTTTATAGAGAATATCTCAGAATTTCTGTTTATTCACAGAGCCATGATCTGAGTTCAAGGCCATTTAGTAAAGGCAGTACAAATTATCTGTCTACCTTTTACTCAAGTGAAGTTTATTTCTTGAAAATCCAATGATGCCAAGAGATAAAGCTTTATCATGATATATATAGATGCACCTGAAAGTCCAACTTATATTCTAGAATATTATGGTAGTAGGTGGTGGTGTTAATCGGTACTCTTCTTTTTTTTTTTTAATTTACGTTTATTAGTTATGGACATACTTAGTAAGTAAACACCACATGTTAGTACCATCCTTTCCCTCATCCGTGCCCCTTTCTGAAGGGATCCTCTCCATTGGGGATGCACGTCATCACCATGGGAATTGTAAGTCATGCATTTGTATACAACTTCAGAAAGAGAGTATTCTAAGAACTTCTAGTTAGCTCACCATGTAATAAGTGCTTTTATTTGACTACATGTGAGTAGGTCCTAAGAATTAAAAGGTAAAGTTGAGTATTCACTACAGAAAATTATCAGTGGGATAGTGTGGTTGCATGTGCCTATAGTCCAGCACTCAGAAGGCTGAGGCATGGGGATCACAAATTCAGTACCAGCCGGGTTCACAATGTGAGTCCAAGGACAATTGGTCTGTATAGTGGAGACATTGTCACCAAAGACAAACAAACAAGCAATAAAAAGTAAGAGATAAAATACTTCAAGTGATTTAAATTGAAAACAAAATTTAAAAACATAAGAAGAGAGAGAAATAAATTGCATCAGCATTTTTCCTGTCCAGCTCTCCACACCACCTATGTGAAAGATTGTTGCAGCTGAGAGAAAATGGATTTTCATGACACATATTCCCAAAATACCTGTGGACAGTAAGTGTTTTAGCAAGCATTCCAACCCACCTGAAGTTCTTAGGTTATACTTTTTGTATTCATAGGTTTTGAATTTTTTTTCAAGATTTACAACAGAAGAAGAAAGAAAAATGCTTCTAATCTAAGTGACCTCTGGAGTAGCAGATGTTATCACTGCCTTAGTGATCTCCCCACCCCACCCCCAGATTCTTCTCCTTCGTGATGACTAATAGAAGTGCAAAGAATAATGTCCTGTTTATTCACTTCTCAAGGGACTGGGAAATGAGTGTGAACAATCCTATTTGCCAACCATGACACCAGTTTTTATTCAAAAGCAACAATAAAATCGGTATGCAAAAATTTAATATTTCCCTTTGATTACATGAGTCCAAAACAGCTTCGGTGTTATTAAACTGTGTATAGCTGAAACTACACTAAACTATACTAAACTATAGCTGAAAACACATCAGCTTTCTTTAATGTATGTTTACTCAGTTATTCTTTAGTAAGTCTGCTGGGGCACAACCACCATTTGTCAGAAAAGTTCAAGTGCCCACCAAACATGACTGTTTTCCATTCATTACTCTCCTTACATTTTTATTTATTTGTTTGTTTGTGCATATGTGCATGCACCTGGGTCTCTTACCAACACAAATAGATGCTTTTGTGACTTTTTGCATCACACTTTAAGTGAGTGGTTAAGGAACTGAACCCAGGCCATCAGGCTTTGCAAGCAAGTGCCTTTAACCACTGAAGCACCTCCCAAGCCATGCACCCATCCCCATTATGTACTCATGATTCTCTGTCATATTATACTCAAAGCAGAAAAGCTCTGAAACAAAGAATATTCTTGAAACTTCAAGGTTGTAGCAATTACACTCTCCTTGTGTGACAAGACATGAGACCAAAAGTAGCTTACTGGAGGAAAGGGGGCCTTTTGGCATACAGTTTCAATGGGACATTTCACCACTTCCTCATGGCAGAGAGAGCACGACAGGCCTCAGCACAAAGTGTGGGTTCCATGTCTTCACCAGCTGGAAGGAAGCATTCTATCAGTTGGGCTTTGAGCAGCGCTCTATTACCCCAAAGCCACACTCAGCAACAATTCTCCTCCAGAAAGGCTCCTGCTCCCAAGCACGCCACAACTTTCCCAAGTTGCCACCAACTGGGGACCAAGTATTCAAAACATATGAAACTATGGGGAACATCTCATGCTACCCCAAAGAGGAAAAGATAAAGTCACTTTAAAAAGAATACTCATTTAGATATACAACCACCTTCTCAGCTGTCATATTACATGCTGGCATTACAATAATTTCAAAACTAGATAGGGGGCTGAAGGGGTGGCTTAGTGGTTAAGGTGTTTGCCTGCAAAGCCAAAGGACCCAGGTTCAATTCCCCAGGACCCACATTAGCCAGATGTACAAGGTGATGCACATATCTGGTGTTCATTTGCAATGGCTGGAGGCCCTGGTGTGCCCATTCTCTCCTCTCCTCTCTCTCTCTCTCTCTCTCTCTCTCTCTCTCTCTCTCTCTCCCTCCCTCTTTCTCTGTCAAATAAATAAATATTTTTTTAAAAGTAGATAAGGACACAACAAAGCAACCATAGACTCATGATCTCCAATGAACACATACACATTCTGAACACAATAGAAAATCAATAGGAACAGCATAAAATTATAAAGTATGATCATGTACAGTTTTTCCTAAGAATGAAATCTCACCATTCAGAAATTCACATTCAGTAAGTCATCATATATCCACATGATAAACAATAAAATTTCATTGGTACATAAAAATCACTTTACAAAATTCAACCTCTTATCTTCAGAAAAAAACAAAGCCAGAGCATATAGCTTAATGAATGAGGAAAGGCTAGGTTATTTCCTCTAAGGTCTGGTACAAGATAAGGATCTTTTGTTCTACCACTCTTCTTCATTATATTACTAAAAGTCATAGGGGTTGGGAATATATCTTAGTGGTAGAGCCCTGACGTCGCATGCATCAAGCCCTAGGATCAACTCCCAACACCAGAAAAAAAAAAAAAATGTGCATCTAATCCCTGTGGAGGTTTGAATGAGAGCTTTTATTTATTTATCTATTTATTTATTTGAGAGAGAGAAAAAAAATGGGTGTGCCAGGCATTGCAAACAAGCACAAGATGCATGTGCCACCTTGATCATCTGGCTTAAGTGAGTCCTAGGGAATTGAACCAGGGTCCTTTGGCTTTGCAGGCAAATGCCTTAACTGCTAAGCCATCTTTCCAGCCCATACCAGGTATTTTTGACTAAGCTTCTTACGTAGTAGCTAGCAAGTGGGGCCCTGCTGGAGCTGTGTTATTGGGATTCCCCTGAAATCTATACGCCTGAAATAAATCCTTTAATCTCATTATTTGCATCTGGTTGGGTGTTGGTCCTAGCAATGAGAAAGTGACCAAAACAAGGTACTACAGCAAACCACAGCTTTATTACAGAACCTATGAGAATCCAAACATAAGTCCTCACATTTTCACAGCAAATGCTTTTGACCAATAATCCATTTCCTCAATCCCCAAAATTTGATTTTTCTTTCAAAATTTGATATTTTAACAGAAACATTACACAGACTTAAAGAAATTTATGTCTCGGCACAGTGACACGAACTTCTAAGCTAATGAATTGGGGTGATAAAAGAGTGACATGAATATAAGAACAGCCTGAACAATTTGAGTTCAAAATTGTATGGGCCATAGAATAAGACATTGTCTCAAAAATAAATAATTACAAAAAAATTATTTTATTAGATATGGATATATTTTGTAAGCAAACAACACATGTTGGTACCATCCTTTCCCTCCTCCTTGCCTTTTTTCTGAAGAAGCCTTCCTCAACGGGAATGCAGGTCAATCTCAAGGGGATTGTGGGTTAAGCAGTATGGAGGGAAGAGGCAATTTCTCTGTGCAAAATGTCCCAACTTGTGGCTCTAGCAATCTTTCCGCCCCCTCTTCTGCAAAATTTCCTGAGCCATCCTGGGAGTATTTTAAGTTTCCTTCAGTGATGGGCACTTAGGAGCCTCTGGATCTCTGGTTTGGTAGGTGTTGAGTATCCTCAGTGTCTATCCTCTTCACAGTTGTGCTGATATCACTAAGAAAGCAGCACTGCTGCTCATTTCCCCAATTCCTCTGCGGTTTCAGCTGGGGCCAGAGTGGAGTACACTGGGTCATTTATCTCCTCAGGTCCAGATCCCTTCTGAAATAGAGAAATAGATTCTCCAACAGAGAGTCAAGTCAGCACCAGTTAAATGGGATAACCATTATTAATTTAGAGAGAATTTAAAGGGTGTAGACCCTCTTATAGTCCAAAGATAATGGGACCTTTACAATGGAAAGCAGAATCATTATCTGGATATGATTCTGACTTGTTTCCCAGTTCCAGATGTGGTTTCCTTTCCACTGAGAGGATCTGTGAGCCAATCCAAGAGCAGTTGGTTACACACCATGGCTGTGTGCCACTACTGCACTGTCTGAGCATCATATCAAGCTATTTGCTTCTGAGTCACTTAGATTTTTAGTTCCTTGGACAGATGTTGGCCACATTCCCCCGGTAGCTCATGTAGCACCTCCCACCACTAGATGGGCTAATTGTCTGGGGACTGGCTCTCTTCCAGATTCCAACCAAGTTTCTCCATGTTCTGTGCCAACAGCGTATGGTACCTTCAGCAGTAGGGTCTTACCATTAACCTCTAGTGGGTAATCAAGGGCTCTGTCAGAAGTTTGTCTTGTTTGTTTTGGGAGATCAAGTAGGTCTCTTTGATCAATGGCTCACTGTGGATTTAAACCACATCCTAGTACAAGGAATTACAGGCCAGTGCCAAAGGAAAAGGGGGAAAAGAAAGGAAGAAAAAAAAACAGAGAAGAAAGGGAAACAGGAGAAATTTAAAGCTAGGTTTTGTCTTAACTCTCCAGGGCCCTTCAATTCAGGTGTTCCCCCTAAGGTCCTCTTAAGAGTTCCACCTTTTAGTCTGACTTCCAGGATATAGGATGCTATGGAACCAGTTCAATTTTGTTTCAATTTTGTGTCCCCCTCCCATTCTTCCCTTTTCCCCAAACCCTACCCTCCCTATTGTCCAAGCATCAAGATGCTATTCAGGTCTGTCAGCAACTCGAGCTGATCCAGGTGAGGAACCACAGATGAGGGAGATCATGTGACAGTTGTCTTTCTGTGATTGTGTGAGTTCACACAGAATGATGTGTTCCAAGCTTGACCATTTTTCTACAATTTTTTCAATGACCAAAATACACCAAGTATCTTTGTTCAACAAGACATTCAAAATTTCTTGCAATTTCTCCACAATTTCTTATCTATGCAATTAGCCCATAAATGTTTGAAATAGAGATGGAATGTTAGAACTTTCATATATGTACATAAGATTCAGTGCCTGTGGGCCACATCCCAACTCCAACTTTTTTTTAATTTTCAAATAGACAGTTTCATAAATGATTTGATGTCAATGTCTACTAATGTAGGTAGGTAGCTGAAGTCCTCTTCTATAATTCTCACATGTATTGAATTTCTTCACATTATAAGGTGTGGTGATATATTTTACTAAATTTTTATCTTCTACTTAATCATCTTTGCTTATTTTCTGATGTATAGTCAAGTGTAGGAAGCTTTTCCACATTCTATATTTTTTCAGTATTTCTCATTCTCCCCCAATTCCATCAAGTTATGTTTTGCTGTTTGTTTGTTTTTGCTGGTGCAAGCTTTCCCTCATTCAGCACGTTCATGGGGCTTCTCACCTGTATGAGTTCTTTCATGAGTAGTGAGGTGGCCCTTCTGAGTGAAAGCTTTCCCACATTCTGTGCATTCATAGGGCTTCTCACCTGTGTGAGTTCTCTCATGAACAGTGAGTTGTGACCTGAAATAGAAACGTTTCCCACATTCCGCACAATCATACTGCTTTTCCCCTGTATGAGTTCGCTCATGAGCTTTGAGGTGTACCTTCCGAGTGAAAGCTTTCCCACATTGTGTACATTCAAATGGCTTCTCACCTGTATGAGTTCTCTCATGAACAGTGAGCTGTGACTTGACACGGAACACTTTCCCACATTCTGTACATTCATAGGGCTTCTCTCCTGTATGTGTTCTCTCATGAGCTTTGAGGTGTACCTTCCGAGTAAAAGGTTTCCCACATTCTGTACATTTATAGGGCTTCTCACCTGTGTGAATTCTTTGATGTTTAATGAGTTGGGACTTGTCACGGAAAGCTTTCCTACATTCTGTACATTCATAGGGCTTCTCTCCCGTATGAGTTCTCTCATGAACACTAAGTTGTGACTTGAAATAGAAACCTTTCCCACATTGTGCACATTCAAAGGTTTTCTCACCTGTGTGAGTTCTCTGATGGACATTGAGGTGGACCTTCTGAGTGAAAGCTTTCCCACATTGTGTACATTCATAGGGCTTCTCGCCTGTATGAGTCCTCTGGTGATCACTGAGGTACATCTTACAAGTGAAAGCTTTCCCACATTCTGTGCATTCATAGGGCTTCTCACCAGTGTGAGTCCGCTCATGAACAGTGAGTTTTGACTTGACATAAAAACATTTCCCACATTCTGCGCATTCGTAAGGCTTCTCACCCGTATGAGTTCTTTCATGAACAGTGAGTTGTGACTTGAAATAGAAACCTTTCCCACATTCTGTACATTCATATGTTTTCTCACCCGTATGAGTTCGCTCATGAACACTGAGATGTGCTTTCTGAGTAAAAGCTTTCCCACATTCTGCACATTTATAGGGTTTCTCACCAGTGTAGGTTCTCTGGTGGTGAATGAGGTTTTGTTTGCTGGTGTAAGCTTTCCCGCATTCTGCACATTCATAAGACTTTTCACTTACATGAGATCTCTCATGAATAGCGAGGGGCGTATTCAGAGTAGAAGCTTTTCCACATCCTTTGTACTTACATGGTTTCTCACTCATGTGAGTACTCTGAGGCTTAATGCATTTTGATCTATTACAGAAAGCTTTCCCACTTTCTAAACATTTGTATGGCTTATCACCCACATGACTTCTCTCATGATCATGGAGGAGTACCTTGTGGGTGAAAGTTTTCCCACATTCTGTACATTCAAAGGACTTCCCACCAGAATGCGTTCTCTGAGGTACAGTGTGCTGTGACTTCAAGAATGTTTTACTGCATTCCTCAGGCTCACATTCCTTACTCTCCTTTCTATGAAGACACTGATGTTTAGTGAGATTGGAGTTGGAATACAAAGCTTTTTTCCATTTGTGTGACATCAGATTTCTTGAGTGCTGTGACTTCTGGTAAACCATCTTCACATATGTTTTCCCTTTACAACGTTCTGTCCCTTTTTGGATTTTCTGGCTTGACTTTAGTTCAGCCTAGAAACAGATGAATTTGTTACATTTTATATACCCATGTGGTTATTTCTCTCCTATAAGTACATTGTAATTTAAAGAAAAACATGATTCTACACATGTTATATTCGAATATTTGTTTCCTTATCTGACCAAGCCTTGGACTACATATATAGCTAGCACCTAAACAATGATTTTTCTATGTGTACTGTATTTACTAGAAATTTCCTTAATATGAAATTTCATCATGTGCCAACAATATGCCCTTTGTTTAGAATGATATTCCTAGTCAAAGATATCGAAAAGGATGATAAGATTGCTCAGTAGTTAAGACATGTGCTTATTGGCTCAAGTTTATTCTCAAAATCTACACAAAGCTGGACACTCATCTGTGATCCAAATGTGCCTACATCAAATTTAAGGAGGAGCCTGTAGGATCCAGAAGCTCACAGGCCAGTTCCACTGGCACACACAGGAAGATAAGGAGTCAAAAGAACAAAGGGAGGTCCTGTTTTAAGCAGGGAAGAAAGACAGAACACCTTAAGAATGACCTTAGATATACACACACATGTGGTAACACATGCATGCCCATACACACACACACACACACACACACACACACACACGCTGCACAACACACATCAACAAATACATACACATATGCAATAAAGTATATTTTAAGTATCAATTTTAAATTTGATTGTAGTTGTGGAGTTTAAAATACTCAGAATGTCTAAAGAGTACATTTTACACTAAATTGTTATGTTCTTATCCAACCCACATCTTATCAGGCTAATAATGAAGGAATACTACTCCAACATATATTAAGGTCCTTAGGAAGTATGTGTAAATGTTATATTGTGCACATATGCACACGGAAATACATGTATATTCTACCAGAACCTAATATTAAGTATCTTATTGAATTGTTGTCCACCTTGTTTTTAGAGAGAGGGTCTCATATTGAACTGACACCTTGCCAATTTTGATAGTCTGCTGGACCAGCAAGCTCCAAAGATTCATCTCTCTCCATTTTCCCAGTAAGTGGTTTACAGGTGCATGCCACCAAACCTGGATTTTTACATTGTGCCATGGATCCACACTCACATCCTCATGCTTGTGAAGAAAGCACTTTATTAATACACCAAACTACTGATGACATCATGAATAGATTTTGATGAAAAAATTGCCAGGAAATGTTTTACTTACTTCAGCCATTTCTTCTTTTAATGTCTTCCTGTTAGTGATTCCAACTTTCCACAAATGACTCTTGTGATTTACCTGGCTGGCCTCAACTGGGGAAGCTGCTTTGTGAACATGAAATGATATGAGAAATATCCTTATACATGAGTTAAACTGTAGTTCTTATGCAATTATTCATGGGAGTTGTAAAATAATATTGACTTTTCATAACTATATACATTTTAGTCCTTATAAATTACTATAACAATTTTTGTTTTACTCTGTCGAAGCATATGGAGATAAATTAGACACCTATCTCTTAGCTACATTGTAACTTTCACCTACTATTTTCTCCCTTATTCTATTTCTCTGTTATGTTAGCTACACATATCCTATTCTGCATCACACCTGTTTCACATGTGAAGCAGGAAGAGTTTTTTTGTTTTTGGTCTACTAGCTACATTTAGAATGCATGCATAGTCAAATATTTCCTCATCCTAAGAGTTTAGGGAAAGAATTCCAGTACATTTTTTCTTAAATTTGATCACTTTACTCTGAGAAACAACAGTAAAATACTCAAAGTTTTTTTTTTTTTAGGTAATCATTATATTCCCAAGTAGATGAGCTTCTGCTGAATTCTTTATTTAATCTAGCTATGTCTCACAAAATTCATTCACATAGTTGCCCTATATATATTTTCTAAGACAACAATAGATACATTAATTTAAAATAACAAGGGTGGAGAGGCGTTGGCTCAGCAGTTAAAGGCTCTTTCATGTAAAACCTGCTGGCCCAGGTTCAGTTCTTCAGCACGCATGTAAAGCCAGACAGGCACAAAAGCTGGGCAAGCATTTGGCATTTATTTACAGAGACAAGAGACCCCAGCCTTTGGGCATGCACATGCAAATAAAAAAAAAGTAAAGAAAATTTATTATGAAATTACATTTCCTCTGTATAGTTAAGAATGTCAAAGCAAATCTTTTACTATATATTAATTGTGTAACATGATGGATATTAGTTTAATCCTTATTCTCTAGCTGTTCATTATTCTAACTGAATCTACCCATTTTTTTGTTTCTGACCTTTAAGTCAAAGCTATATTCAGTGTATTAGACAATGCATGTAATTTTCATTCTGATTCTGACTTACTGCACTTAACATGATAAAGTACAGATCCTTCCATGTTTCTATAAACACCATTCTTCATGATTGAATAATTCTGCTTCATTATATACAATATATACAATTGATTTTATTTTTAATTTGGTGTCTGTATGATAGTATGCATGCATTTATGTGTGTTGGTATAAGTGGGGGTAGACATCTTCATGCATGAGGCTACAGATTAATGTTGGCTGCCCTCCTCAGTTGCTCCCCATTATAATTTTTAATATTTTACTTATTTGAAATAGAGAAAGAGAAAGGAGGGGGGCCATAGCAGGGCCTCTAGCCACTGCAAACGAACTTCAGACGCATGTGCCACCTTGAGCATCTGGCTTACATGGGTCCTGGGAAATCCAACTTGGGTCCTAAAGCTTTACAGGCAAGTTCTTTAACCACTAAGACATCTCCACAGCCCTCCATTATAATTTTAAATGCAGGGCCTTCCGGTGACCCTAGAGCTCACCAGTTTAGCTAGCACAGATAGCCCTAGGTTCACACAAATTTCTGTCTCCCAGGCACTAGGATTGCAGGCTTTTCCCACCAATCCCAGAATGTCTATGTTACTATTGGGGTCCAAATTAATGTCTGCCTTCTTGTGTGTCAAACACTGTATCAACCCCATCTGCATACACACCATATTTAACACAGCATCCAAGGATGGACATCTTAGATGATAGTGTATTTTGGTTATTGTGAATAATTACTCCATCAACATGGGTTTGCAGGAATATTTTTTGTATCCTTGGTTCTACCATGTATACATATATATGGACAGGAGTAGGAAACACCCATCCTATGGTACTTCTAGTCTTTATTTCTGAAAAAAAAAATCAATACTGTATTGTTCATCCATATATTTATTTGAGACAGAGTTTCTGTCTGAATACAAAGCTTCTACTTTCATTAGCTCTGGAGAAATTGAGTACTGTAGCTATTCATCCCTCCTTGAGAAAAAGGCTATATAATCTGAGGTTAAATAAAGGAAACCAGTCCCTGGTGAACTGGCTCTTATCAGGCACTAGCAACACTTGGTCATCACTGTCTAAGATCCCCATAAATATTGAGTTTTGCAAGACAACAGAGGAAATCTAGGCTTTATAGAGAGAAATGAGCATGAGAGAGTGTGGTTAATATAAGTTCATCAGGCCAGATAGCACTGTGTTAACAAAAGTGGTAAGAAAGACGTTAATTTAGCAGAGACCTTGGGACAGATACAGGCTTTGCTGGGTCCCATGATGGGATGTGACCTATGAGTTACAAACCCTGAAAGACCTTCATGACCTTGACTGGCATGTAAATAGGATCAGTAAAGCACTGAAAAGAAGACGAGAAAAGCCAAAGAGAAGAAGTGGTCTGGATTACTCAAAGGCAAATGTGGCAAGAATGTGTCACGCCAGAGTTTCCAAATAACAAACTGACAGAAAGCCAAGTACCAGTGAGTTTCCAGAAGGGTTTAAAGTCTGTAGAACAGTTAATGGAAGGGATAAGCAATAAAACAATGTAGACAAAGAAAGTAAGTTTATCCCAGGGGTAGGAAATTATGCTGGCAAAGTGTCATATATTTCTCTTATTTGTTTCTTCTGGGGTTACCACAACATCCAGGTGTGGCTGGGGGGCAGGCTATATGCATGCAGTCAGAGCTGACTCCTGGAGCCTGTCAGACAGGGAGTGCCAACCTGTGCAGTGGGTACAGAAGCAGATAGGAAAGCAGGTCCACTACCCATTCTTTGGCTGGGCCAAGCAGCATAAGTGGGTCATATCAAGGAAGCACCCTAGGGTAAGAAGGTAATTGATGGCATAATGAAACCATATGAATATATTTCCATAACCTAGATAAATTACCTAGATAAATAAGTTGACATTCAAATATAAGACATATATAGGACTGCAACCAGGACTGGACACATCAAAGTAAAGATGTAAAAAATAAAAAGTAGCTGGGTGTGGTGACACATGCCTTTAATCCCAGCACCCAGGATACAGAGGTGGGAGGGTCACCATGAGTTCAAGGTGAGCCTGGAACTACAGAGTGAGTTCCAGGTCAGCTTGGGGTAGAGTGAGACCCTACTTCAAAAAACAAAAAAGAAAAGAAAAATAGAAAGTAAAGAAACACTAATAACATCTGGAGGGAAAAATAACAACTCACATACAAATACAGAAATATCAGAATAACTCCAGACCTTTCATTAGCAAACATAAAAATGGAAAAGAATAGACTGGATATGTTCCAAGCTCTTTTAAGTACACAACTGCCAACTGAGAATGCTATGCCCAGCATTCAGGTCAGCCAAGAAAACTTTACTGAAAATTCTGGAAATAATAGTATACAGGGAAGAAGGATAGTTCCATCTGCAAGTATCCATGACAGGAAAAAGTCCATAAAAGGAAGAGATGAAAAAATAATATGGCTTCAATTCACCAATAAAAAGATGCAGAGTAACTCACTCATTTAAAAAGAATAATTCAAAAAATTGTTGTCTCTAAGAAACAGAACTAACAAAGATGTCTAAAAACTCAGTATCAGAGGGTGGAAATTACACTACCAAACAAAGGGAAGCTATAAACAAGCAGGAGTCACTATTCCACTATCCTCATATCAAATAAAGTGGACATCAAATCAAAACTATCAGAAAAGACAAAGAGGGGCACTACACATTAAAGGGAACAATGCATCTAGAATATATAACCATATCCATGACCTGTTGGTGGATGACACTACTTACATCATACCTAAATAATACTGAATGACGAGAGGGATAAAAAAAATGATGGCATCAATATTTGTCTCCCACAGAGCTGGGTGTTGTGGCATACACCTTTGTCACAGCACTCTAAAGGAAGAGATTGAGGATTTCTGTGAGTTCAAGGCCATCCTGGAACTACAGAATGAGTTCCAGGTTAGCCTAGGCTAGAGTAAGACTCTACCTCAAAAAAGAAAATAGTCTCCCACAAAGAAAAGCCAGGTGAATTCACTGCTGAAGTCTACCAAACTTTAAAGGAAGCTTTAATTACAGCTGTTCTCAAATTGTTCCACAAAAAGAAAGGTAAAATACATGACCAAATTTATTCTATGAAGCCAGAATTACCCTGATTCCAAAACTGGATAAAGACACAATAAAAAAAAAAAAAAACCAATTTCCCTGATAAACATATATCCAAAACTCTCAACAAGAAAATAGTAGCAAACTGAATTGAAGAATATATTAAGAAAATCATGTATCCACCATGACAAAGTGGGCTTCAAACCAGGTATGCAAGATTGGGTCAATATACGTAAATCAATAAATATGATATTTAAACTTTACGACAGAAACCACATGATCATCTTACCTGCTGAAGAAAACATATTCAATAAAATCCAACATGAGCTCATGACAAATGTCCTGGAAGAATGTAGGAGCAGATGGACCGTATCTCAAAATAGTAAAGTCCACAAATGACAAGCTCACAGCCAACATTATAGTAAACAGAGAAAAACTGAGGCTACTTCCTCTAAAATTAGAATGAAACAAGGACACCTACTCTGTAAACATGTGTTTGAAGTCCTAGCTAGAGGAATTAGACAAGAAGATGTAAAAAATAAATATGAGAAAGGAAGAAGTCAAACTATCACTATTGGCAAATAATATAATTCTGTACTTTAAAAAGATCAGTACTATTGCAAGATACAAAATCAACATGCAAAAAATAAAAATAACAGTAGCTTTCATATACATCAAAAATGAAATTCTGAGCTGGAGAGATGGATTAGCAGTTAAAGTGTTTGTCTGCAAAGCCTAACGACCCAAGTTTGATTCCCTAGTACCCACATAAAAACCTAGAGGCCCCCCCTTATAATGACTGAATTATGGTCTCACATCTCATAGCCCACAACCCAAGGGGAATGCCAGCAATCCCCCTGAGGAAGACCCTCAGTGGAATGGGGACAGGGAGGAGGGAAATGATGGTATTAACATATGATGTTTCCATACTAATTTTTATTTAATGAAAAATACAGTCAGATTCACAAAATGGCCCATGTGCCTGGAGTTCGTTTACAGTGGCTACAGGCCGACACACCCTTTGTCTCTGCTGCGCATGGTGGTGCACGCCTTTAATCTCAGCACTTGGGAAGCCAAGGTATGAGGATCGCTGTGAGTTTGAGGCCAGCCTGAGACTACATAGTGAAGTTCAGATCAGCCTGGGCTAGAATAAGAGCCTACCTCAAAAGAAAAAAACAATCTAACAGAGAAGGAAATCAAGAGAAAAGCAGCCCATTCACAATAGCATAAAGAAAAATAAGTAGGAATAAACCCAACCAAAAACGTGAAATACCTCTACAATGAAAATTTCAAGACAATACAAGAAATCAGAGAGAATGCTTCAGCAGCAAAAGCAAGAAAGAAACAAGGATATGGGTTAAAGTGGGTAACCCTCTCCTGAAACTGCAGAAATGAAGTGTTTGATATACAAGAGCATAGGTTTTCAAGGATGGGTTTGGATAGACATTGGTTAAAGAAAAAAAAAGAGAGAGCTCAGTGTGACCAGTGTCTGACGGGTTCTTTTCTTGATGACCTCCCTTGCTCAGGATACATTCACTGACCTGGGAGGCTGAGGAATGAGGCTTCTGCTACACACCATGGCTCAACTCCATGCTCCAACTTGCAGATCAACTCGGGCTTGGTCCTGCAGTGCCCTGTGCATGGAAATAATATGCAAATTGTGACAGAGCGCAAAGTGAGGCACACTGATGAGAGACAACAGCTCCCATTCAGGAACTGCACTCCGGTCAGTGCATTAGAGTGAGTTGACCTTGCTCTAGGTGATATTTAGGACAAACCGAACAAGAGACAAGTCATAAAAAAGACCCAGCCAAACATTGTAGGAGGCTAGGGAGATGGCTCGTGGGTAAGAACAGTGACTACACCAGCAGAAGGGTCCAAGGTTGATACCTAGTGTCCACATAAAAATCTGGACATGGCCAGACAGGCCCATAAGCCAGAGCTGAGTAGGGCAGAGATGAAAATGTCTGAGTGAACCTAGGTAATGGTTTGGACATTTCTCAAACATGATATTCAAGCAGCCCATAAGTACATAATGAACAAATGTTTACCAGCCTAATTATCAGTGAAATACCAATCAAATGAGCTATCATTGTTCTGAAGTTACAATGGTTACATATGACACAAAAGAACAGCTGCTGAAAATTATCAGAGAGATGACAGGAATACAAATTTTAGGATGTCTAGTAGAAATACAGTATGATGATGCATCCAAAGAAAACTAAACATAGAGGAGCAGGAAGATGGCTCAGTGGTTAAAGGAACTTGCTTAGAATGCCTGTCAGCCTCAGATCAATTCCCCAGCAGATATACACATAAGCCGGATGCAAAAAGTGATGTCTGTTTGTAGTAGCAAGAGGTCCTCGTGTGTCTGTCTAAATACACACACGCACATGTGCACACACACACATAAGTAACATTTTTCAAAATGTTTGAATTTTTGAAAAAATTAAATGTAGAACAAACTATGCCACTGTTTGCTGTAAATCCAAACAAAAAAAAAAAAGGGTTTTGTGGAGACATGTGCGGTTCTCTGTGTCCTGCAGCAGTGTTCACAAAAGCCAAGACAGGCAATGAACACAGGTGTTCACCAGCACAGGAAACTGTGAAGGACATGTGGCACAAATAGTCAGCTCACTGTCACTCACTGAAGTACATGCAAACCCTGGCTCCCACAGTGACAAGGTCAAACTGGAGGGCACTGTGTGAGGCTGCAGTGCAGTGCCTTTCTCTGGCCTTCACTAACCACCACCATCTTAACGTGGAGCCGCTGTGGGGACCTGTGGGAGACCTTGGCCCACGGTGACAGCAATAGAGAAGGCCATACAGCACATAGCTACACCTATGAGGATGTTGATGGGGCTCTTAAAAATGTTTCACAGGCCTGGAGAGATGGCTTAATGGTTATGGCACTTGCCTGCAAACCCAAAGGACCCAGGTTTGATTCCCCAGGACCCACATAAGCTAGATGCACAAGGTAGTACATGTGTCTGGAGTTTGTTTGCAGCAGCTGGAGGCCCTGCCACTCATTCTCTCTCTCTCTCTCTCTGTCTTCCTTTCTCTCTCTCTTTTTCTCTCACCCTCTTTGTCTCTCAATCAAAATAAATAATGAAATAAAATATTTTTAAAAAATCTTTCACAGGACTATCATGAATCCCTCAACTGAGATGCCAATCAAAACTGGCTTTTGTCCAACTCCATGTTGCACAAACAGGTAAAAGTGACTAGGGTTGTGATTTTCAGAGACACCACTATCTGAGAGCCACCTTTGCTCTCTAAGAGCCCCTGAAATCTCATTTATTCTCCAAACTGGAATTGATGGAATTTTTCTTTGGGCCATACACTCCCTCCGTACGTACGGTCAATAGATAGTTCTTAAATGTCTCCCAGTATAGCTAAAGACAAAAGTAAAATATGCCACATACAAAATGAAAAATTGTATATATTCTCATTCCATTGCAAGCCAAAAGTGGACCTGAAAGAAGCAGACAAGGAAACAGTGGTCACCAGGCTGTAGGAGAGGCACAGGGGAGAGGCAGATGGAGAAGGGACGGGTACTGCTTACTGGGGAGCATGTGGAAGTGAAGAGTCACTGATACGTGCTACAGAGCTACATAAAACTACTATATATAAGTTGACAACAATCAATTGTATATTCCAAAATAGCTGTCGGAGAGATTATAAATGTTCCCAGTGGTTACCAATCACTCTGTTCATGACCCATTACATAAGTGTACTGCAAAGCCACACTGTGTGCCATTACCATGTGTCAATTAAAATGTATAATTAGAGTTGATATTAAAAGTTAATAATGATCCCTATATTCATCAACCAAAACAGAAGGAATTTCTGTGAGAGTCACAGGACTTAAACTCACCCAGGAACACCAGACTGCTGTAATTTTCCAACATCACATCCGTGTAGAGGGTCCTCTGAGCAGCATCCAGCTCCTGCCATTCCTGCCAGGTGAAGTCCACAGCTATGTCCTCAAATGACACTGACCCCTGTAATGGCACATTTCTCTTCAACCCAAGTCCTCGGCCTTGGGAACAACAAGTGGGGGCTTACTGTGTGATTATTAGCAGTGTCTTACAGCTGTCACTTGATTTGTATCATGGGAGAAAGAACGATCAATAGAAATGTCTTTATCAGATGTAATGTAAGCATTCAAGAAAACATGAATAAAGTTTTCCAAGGAGTCACAGTACAATCAAAATCTGCTCACATGCTCACCACAGTGAAATACGCAGGTCCACTCATGCCCTGTGTTTTTAGCTTTGACACAGTTTCTGGGAGAGAAGGCAGGCTAATCCTAGGAGCTCTGGAACTACAGCTCTGGGAGCAAAGGGATCTGGGTGTATGCAAATCCACTCTCCTGGACATCAAAAAACAAATAGTCTAAAACTCCCAGAAGTAATGAAGAAGAGAGTTAAGAAAAAATAAAACAGATCCCTACTCACAGAACACTTACGTATTCTCTTGCAGGGGCTATTTGGCAACCTAGATTCTAACAAATTGTCACCAGAGATTTAATTCATCAAAGAATTCATCAAAGAGCTGACTTCCTGATATCTCAGCATACTTGTCAGAATGGCTATATCAAAAATAATGGATGATTAAAAGGGTATGGGAGCCAGGTGTGGTGGCATATGCCTTTAATCCAGCACTTGGGAGGCAGAGGTAGGAGGATCGCCATGAGTTTGAGGCCACCCTGAGACTACATATGAATTCCAGGCCAGCCTGGACTAGAGTGAGACCCTACCTCAACTCCCCCCCTCAAAAAAAGTGTATGGAAAGAGAAGAGCATTCAAAAAGAAACCCTACTACTCTGTTGTTAATGCAGGGCTGGAGAGGTGGCTTAGAGGTTAAAGAGGCTTGCTTGCAAAGCCTGATAGCCCAAGTTCAACTCCAGCTCCCTAATACCCATGTAAAGCCAAGTGCTCAAAGCAGCACGTGTCTGGACTTTGTTTGTAGTATCAAGAGGCCCTGGTGAGTCCATTTCTCTCTCTCTCTCTCTCTCTCTCTCTCTCGCTCTCGCTCTCGCTTTCTCTCATATGCTCTCTCTCTCTCTCTCTGTCTCTCTCTCTCTCTATCTCTATCTCTATCTCTATCTGTGTGTGTGTGTGTCTCCTTGCAAATAAATAAAAATATTTTTTAAAGTGTTATACAAAAGGAGAGAAGGTTAGCACTCCCCTTGAGAAGGACGGAAGAGGCACATGGACCTAACAACATGCATACAGGTACTGCCATCTACTTTGTGGCATCAAACCATTGTTTTAACATCTGGGAATAGTGGCACACGCCTTTATTCCCAGCGCTCAGGAGGCAGAGGTAGGAGGGTCACTGTGAGTTCAATTGCAGTTTGGTTTAGAATGGGCTCTGTTACAAGGACTGGTTTCAAACGTTCACATCTTCCCCCTGCCTCAGCCTCACCAGCCTGGATTAAAGGCCCACACTACCTGGCTTAGTGGTCAGGTCTGAATACAGATCTAGACCTTCTTTCATGTCTCTCAAAGGCAGGCCATCCAGAGACAGAAGTAAGGAGGTTGAGGTCTCTTCTCACAGGGGCTCCAGGAATCCTGGAATCCTGAGTAAATCCCCCACAGGGTTGAGGGCTGCCTAAAGTCCCTTCCCAGAGCAGGGTTCCACACTCAAATTCAGTGTGTCAGTGAGACATGGATAAGACACAGAGAAGTTGGGGAATACCAAGGGGCAAATGTCTGGGATTGGTGGCTCATAAATCACAACATTCAGCGGGGCCAGGCAGGACGACTGCCGCGAGCCTGAGGGTAGCCTGTGCTAGGCTGAGTAGATGGCTCAGGGGATAAAAGCCCTGACTGCACAAGCATGAGGACATGAGTTCAATCCTCATCACCCACACAGAAAGCCAGGTATGGCTGCGCACACCTCTCACACCGTGTTGACAGGACAGAGACAGGAGGATCACTGCCGCCCAGAGGTCAGCCGGTCCACAGAACAACAGCGTGAGCTCCAAGTTCACCCACAGACCCCATCTCAAAGAAACAAAAAGGAAGAACAAACTGGTCATGGTAGCTCCCATCTTTAATCACACTTGGAAGGCTGAGATATGAGGACTGATATGAATTTGAGACCATTCTAGGCTATGGAATGAGTTTCAGGTCAGTTTGAGCCATAGTGAGATTCTGCCTCAAAAGAAAACATACAATAAAAAAGGAGAAGAAGGCTGGAGATATGGCTCCATGGTTAAGGCACTTGCCTGCAAAGTCTAAGGACAGGAGTTCGATTCTCCAGTACCCACATAAAGCCAGATGCACAAGGTGGTGCATATGTCTGGAGTTTGTTTGCAGTGGCTAGAGGCCATTTTCTTTTTTTTTTTTTTTTAATTTTCTTAAAGGCTCAGACTTGAGCTTCTTTTTGTTTGTTTGTTTGTTTGTTTGTTTGAGAGCGACAGAGAGAAGGAGGCAGAGAGAGAGAGAGAGAGAGAATGGGCGTGCCAGAGCTTCCAGCCTCTGTAAATGAACTCCAGACGCGTGCGCCCCCTTGTGCATCTGGCTAATGTGGGTCCTGGGGAATTGAGCCTCGAACCGGGGTTCTTAGTCTTCACAGGCAAGTGCTTAACCGCTAAGCCATCTCTCCAGCCCTAGAGGCCATTTTCTATCTGGCTCCTTCTCTCTCTCTTTTTGTCTCTCTCACCCTCTCTCTCAAAAATAAATAAATAAAATATTTTTAAGTAGAAGAGTGATAGAAAAAGCCACATGATGTCCTCCTCAAGCTACATATGTGCACACACAGAGAGAGAGAGAGAGAGAGAGAGAGAGAGAGAGAAAGAGAGAGAGAGAGAGAGAAGCAGTAAGGATGAAGAAGGCAATGGAGAAAAGATTTGTTGAGACACAGGAAAAGCAGAAACACAACAAGGGGGCTCCACATGTCCTCTGGTGGGTTTGGAATACAGTGTATTTCTCTTGACCCATAGTCTCTCCCAGAGCTCTATGATTCAGTAACCATGCTTCCACAAAACCCTCACAGAGTGGGCAACAGGCTGAAGAAGCTATCCCAGAGAGAGAAGCATAACTATTTCCTGATCTCCTGCCATATGCCAGTCCTTGCCAGGGCTCCTCATATCCCAAAAGAAAGACATTGCATTAGCACTGATGTCCCAAGCCTGTAATGCTAGTTAGTTGGCAGTCAAGTATCTCAAGTTTAAGGCCAAGCAAGCCTGGGTAATAAACCGAGACTATATCACAAGACTAAAACCTTAAAAAAAAAAAAAAGAAAAGAAAGGGGGGGGTATGGTGGCTCACATCTTTAATCCCAGTACTCAGGAGGCAGAGGTAGCAGAATCTCTAGGAGTTCAAGGCCACCCTAACACTACATAGTGAATTCCAGGTCAGCTTGGGCTAAAGTGAGACCCTATCTAGAAAAAATTAAAAAGGCCAGGCATGGTGGTTCACATCTGTGATTCCAGTACTTAGGGGAGCTAAGGAGAGAACCACTGTGAATTTGAGGCCATCAGGACGTCAGAGAGAGGCCCCACAGCATAAAGAAAGGCGCTGAAGACATGGCTCAGTGGCAGAGAGCTCAAGAGGAACGTGCTTAATCAAGGTCATCAAGGCAGGAGATGGTACTCCTAGGGACCCCAGGATCTGAAGTGGTGAGACCAGAGACAGTAGGGAAAGATGGATCAATGAAAGCAGAGGGTGGCACTCACCTGCCTAGATTTGGTCACAGACATTCACTGACAGAGATACCACAGAGGTTCAGAGATAGATAGCCAGAGACACAAGCCCGGAGGTGCACACAGAGCAGCACAGGTAGGCTGGGATGAGTGGGACTATGTGACCTTGCTCAGCCTCCCCAGGTGCAAAGAGGAGATGCATGGGTCCAGAAAACACCTGAGGGGGCACCGAGGAAGGAGATGGGTATTACCCAGTTAAGCTGGCGGTAAGGTGTTTGATGAAACTACATGCTGAGCAGCACAGGCAACAGGTTCAGTCATCAGCTTCAGATCCCTCAGATCCTTACTGATATTCTACTGGAGTCATGGACAAGGGGCCCTAGTACCTGGGTACCAGATCCAACAACACCCCAGCCTCCAGGACCACACTGTGGCCATGCATGTGCCACCTGCACACTGCATCACTGGGGTCCAAATTGCTGTGGTCCTGAGACTCTTCACACCCCTTCCTAGCAGCTCAAATACACTGGCAGCTTGTGGGCAACATGACATGCCTGGCCATGCCAGGCAGTGATCTCAAAAGGGTCAAGGCAAAATGGGGCCACCTAAAGTCACTGACTCCCAGAAACAGAGCTCAAGACAAAACAGATGGGGTTTAAGTAGCTGGAAGATGGAATGAAACTGAATGTCTCAGTGATAGATACCAGGTTGTATAAATACCAGGTTACAATGCATTAGAAATTCCAGCTGGGGATGAGGGACCCTGAGAATGGTATCAACGAGCCAAATGACACAGACAATGAGGAGCAAGGTGACACTGTCCTGTAGAACGAATATGGGAGGTACAGGTGCCCTCCCCTGGATCAGGAAGCCACCATGCAAACTCACCATTTCCAGTTTCTGGGGCATATGGTGCCAGCCCTTGTATCTTCCTGCAGCAGTGTGTCAAAGGGATTCCCAGGAAAGTTGAAATTTTCAGTACACCTGGAAAAGGAGTAAGGCCATACATGAATGTCATACACACTTAAGCCATAAGAAAAGTCCATTGTTATTCTCACGCTCTCTTTTATTTTATTGTTTTATTTTATTTGTAAGCAGAGATAGAGAAAAGAGAGAAAACACATAGAGAGAGAATGGGCATGACAGGACCTCCAGCCCCTGCAAATGAACTCCAGATGCATGTGCCACTTCATGCATCTGGCTTCACATGGGTCCTGGGGAATGGAACCCGGGTCGTTAGGCTTTTCAGGTAAGTGCCTTAACCACTGAGCTATCTCTCCAGCCCCTCACTCACACTCTGTTTAAACTATTACTATCTGGAAGGAATATTCCCTGTATGTCAGCAATCTTCACAGCTAATGTTACTAATTGTGCTGTGATTCTTAACTCCATTGATATGAGACTTTAAGCAGATTCTAGAGTGAAGGGCTCTTTACCCATCCCAATTCCACTTCACTTTCTACTTATTGCCCTGCCTCATTCTTTACACAGTTCATGCCCTTCACCCTTCAGATCTTCTCAAAGCCCCATCCTCCAAAGTGGGCTCCATCTCTAGATCCCGTCCTCAGCAACTTTTCCCTCAGAATGCTGTTTTCCCCAAGCGCCTTCTACCTCAGAACCTGTTCTCTTCACTTAGTACTCATACATCTATATACTGTGTCCTCTCTCAGACCTAAAGACATTCCCCTCATCCCTCAGACTTTCACCTCATCCCTGAAGCCCTCACATACTCTCTCAGGGAGTCACTTTCTCCCTGAGCCTCTTGCTTCCTCCCTTACACACCGACTCCTTTTCCCTCACACCTCTTAGGCCTATCTTCCTCACAGAGATCCTCCTCCCAGAGTCCATTTAGTCATCATCAGAGGCTGGGGGCCACCAGTGACCCAAAGCTCTCCCATCCCTTTGAGGACACTCTTTGGTAAGTGCAACCACAGCCCTCCAGAGTCCTGTGATACCCAAGCTACTGGCCTGCTAGTTCCATGGTGGCAGGAAATGGGAAACTCACCCTCTCCTGACATCAGCTTCTTTGTTTTCTATACTATGAGTGAAGTTCCCTATCACAGCTAGCTTTGTACTGAGAACTTCTACTGTACAGACAGGGGGATAATTCATTTTGGTCCCGACAACTACCGCAGGGGAAACTCATTTTTATCCATTTCACAGATGAAGTGACTAGAATTCAGGGAGGCCAAGTAGTAAAACTGAAAATCAAAATCTTAATTTTGATCTTTTGAGGCAAGGAATTACTATGCAGCCTAAGCTGGTCTTAGTTCTCAGCCTCCCATGGTCTCAGTTTATGGGTGAGTATGCCCAGGCCATGCTCAATCTAAAAAACTTGATAGTGCCCCATTTACAGATGAAGACCATGACACCCTGGTTGTCTGCCATCCCCTCGCTGAAAACCCTGTGTCCTTCTGTCCTACACACAACATTCTGAGAGCAACTAATAGCATGAGCCAAAATCCACATGCCAGCCTTGTTCACACCAACTGATCAATGCAACTGAGGAAGGGGCACACACTGTCAGTTTCCCAGGTGGCCAAGAGAGCAAGCCCCGTGTCACAATGCTGTCATTCAGCTATTGCATGCAGAACCAACCCGAAGAGAAAAGGGGAACACTAAGTCATGGATGAATCCCAGATGAGCTGATTCTGCTCTGCGCCAGGGAAGTGAGCAGCTCCCAAAGTCCAAGGAATGGAAAGAGCTGGAAAACACAGGCCTTGCTTCAGAAAGTAATTCACCACTGGGGACCAGGTCAGCATCAGGGAAACAGAGCCTGTGCTGGCCCCAAGGTGGATAGCTAATCGTGCACACAGACAGAGCTTGCCTGACCTTGGGCAAATCATTCCCTGTCTGGCCTCCACATCCGTTTTCCTCAATTTGTAGAATCCACTGGCTCTTGCAGAGGATCTTGGCTGTTCTATGAAAAAGGTAAATTTAAGCCAAGCCTGGTGGTGAACGCCTTTAATCGCAGCTCTTGGGAGGCAGAGGTAGGAGGATCACTGTGAGTTCGAGGCCATCCTGAGAATACACAGTGAGTTCCAGGTCAACGTGAGCTACAGAGCAAAAGACCAACTTGAAATTAAAAAAAAAAAAAAAAGGTACATCTACTTCTGCTCTGTGCTGCTATTGTGAGCCTCTCTCATTCCTTCCTGCATGTGGAGGGAGCAGAGCCCAGATCCAGAGTGCATTATGCTGTCAGAGCTCTGAAGATGCCCCTGAGATTATGAATTCACCCCCTTCATGCCTCAGTGTCCCCATCCAAACCATTCTGTACTGAGGAGCAGGATTTGAGAATCTGAGCTTGTCAGTAGCCACTGGCTTACTACCCTCGTCAGATGTTTTAGAAACATTGCTGGAGCAATGGAGACCAGACTTCAAGTCGGCTGTCTGCCGATTCACTGCCAGGTGGGCCAGTTCAGATGCGAGCTTTAGTTTAATTCTCTCCACAAGGTGTCATATACACTTCGCCAACCTGAGCTTAGATTCAGGGAACCTGTGGAATGGAAGGGAAAAGTTCTTCATCATACAGGTTGACAAAAGTCCCTCTGGTTCAGTTCAAGGTGCCCGGTGAAATAGTGGCTACAGCCAATCTCCACCTTCCTAATCCCGTGTCCCAGACTTTCTAGGGTCCAGGGACAAGGGACTCTTTTGTACCTGTACCCCTAACACCAGTGTCCAGTGCCAATTTGCCATTCTGGAAGCACCCCTCCCACCCCACCCCCGCATGCCACCACAGCTCATGGTACCCTAAAACGCTCGGGGGCTTGGCATTTCCCTGGTTACCTACCTAGTAGTTGGAACAAACATGAGTATTCCGGATCATGACAGCCTGCCCTGGTCAAAGCGAATGGCCTCCTAAGGGTCAGGGCGCGGGGGGGGGCGGGGAACGGGGTCCCTAAGGTCACCAGAGACAGAGTTCAGGACACAAACAGTTCGGGCAGCTAAGAGGCAGAATGTCCCAGGGACAGATATTAGATCTTCATGGAGACATCAGGTTGTAACACCACGCAAAACAGATATGCAGGTCCCATGGGGTAAACCGCTGGGGACAGAATACAAGAGCCAAGTGGCATAGACAACGGGGAGCTAGGGGACAAGTGCCCAATGGGGTTTACACCTTCCTTGCCCTGGCTCTGGCCTCGGAGCTTAAAAATGCCAGACAAGGCTAAAAGGAGGGGGCTGCAGCCTCGACTAAACGGGGTCCCTAGAGCCAGCCCATCCCCCACCCCGTAGCCGGAGGGTCTGGGCGCACAATGGACCAAACAGCGCGCTCGGGCCTGGGAACTCCGGAGCAGAAGGTGGGGGCCGCCGCCGCCACACACTCGCCGTTCCCCGCTTCCCGGACGTCTAGCGTCCCACATTCCCACGTACCACCGTGGCACCGGGCCACACGGGCCAGACGCCAATGTCCCCAGACTCCTGAGAAGAGACGCACCGGGGTAGCAGTTCTGCAGATGATGAGCAGATGGGGAGTTCAGATGAAAGGCTCCGGCCAAGCTGTGACGCCCGCCCCCTGCGCGCAGCCTGAGTGCCCAATTGGATAGTCTTCCCGTCAGTGCATTCTATTGGACGGGACCTCAGGGCCCTCCCCCTTCAGCCCAGACTGCATCCCACTTTGGAACCAGCGGAAGGGAGCTGTAACCCCCACTCCTGCAACGGTAGACTTTGTCCTTGGCTCCCCATTGCCTGCGCGTCTGGGTTCTGATCTTCAGGCTCCCTGGGTCGCAAAGCTTTTTGACACTCTCATATCTGAGTTTCACGATGTAGCAACCTGTGTTTTACAAGATCTCACATCTGTTACTTGGACATCAGGTTCCAAGATATCACCAAGCTGTCACCAAGCTATCTATCGGGAACCTGATGTTTGTGGCCCAGGCTCTTTATCCTGACTCCAAGTGATCTCAGGTGGCCTCCATCTGGCCATTACCTCGGAGTCCACTAACTCTCCTTTGACCCAGCCAGGACCTTGGTGGGAACCACTGGTCTGTCGCAGTCACCATGCAGAGGTCCTGGGGACTGGTAGTGCCACAGTGCCCACTGCTGAGGGTGACCTGGTGCATGGGAGGGAACACGCTGCGAGCAGCAGTGCGGTGCTGTGGCTGAGGTGTTTGGCCAGGTGTGCCGGATCTCGAGACACTCGTCCATGACCCGGGGCAGACCACGGGTCAGCACAGCAAGGTGCTTGCTCCTGTTGTCCTGCCGCTGGCTAAACTTAAGAGATTTCTGTCAGCATGGGCGATGGCGGACCTCCCTCTGTCCCAGATACCCAGGTGTCACCAGTCTGCCGCATGGGTTTCCTGCAACATCACAGCGCTTTGCCCAGGCAGGAATAGTCCACAGCCTTGAATGCGACTGTGGGTTTGAGTCTCTGGCCGTCTGTCTCTGAGTTTCTCTCTGTTGGTTCTAGATGTGAGAACGCAAGCCTTCCCTCTCTGCTGTCAGTGGCCCTTCTTTCCTTGCTGTCCGCTGGTCTTACCGCCTCTTTCCCATAAGTCCTTTCCTTGAGCTTTTCAGGTCACTGGGAACGTGGACTGGAGCCTCAACTCACTTTTGTGGGTGACCGCGATGAAGGCTCTCCTTTCTGAGCCACTGCCATGGAGGGGGTGTGTGTTGCTGGAGACTGAACCTAGGGACACCTGCGTGCTGGGCAAACCCTCAGCTATGAGCTACATTCCTCCTTGCCCCTTTTTGTCCCCATCTCTGTCTCTGTGCTCTGTGGCATCTCTCTGAAACACTGAAAGTGGGTGTAAAGCACAGCGGAAAAAGACTTTTGTTGGCTGCCCACGCCCAGGTGGCTGGTTCACCCAGATGTGGGATTCCACATGCAGTTCGGGGCAGAGGCCTCACCTCTTTCCCACTCCTGTCTCTCTCTGTGTTCATCTCAGGACCCTGTTAAGATGAAACAGAGGAGAGTGTCTAGATCTGGGCCCAAATCTCACCTTCATGTCAGGCATGATGGTGCAGGCCTATAATCCCAACTACTCAGGAGGCTGAGGTAGAGGAAAGTTGAGACAAGCCTGGGCTGCAGAGTGAGCGAAAAACCAACCTGTGCAGGTTAGTACAACCAAAATATACAGACTATCAATAAACTGTCACAATAAATAGTGACAGAGCATGAGTCTGTGATATGTACAGGGCTCAGGGTTCTAATTCCTAGCTCACATCTCAGTGGGTCTTCAAGAAGCTAATCTCATCTCTTGAGACTGATTTTATTCTCCTGGAGAAATGGGTGATGTCAACTCCTGGTGGCCATTATGGAGGGGCCTCCATAAGGCAAGAGTAAGGAATTGTCTTAGAGAAGTGTAAGTTGTTTGAATGCCCATTGTGGTGGTTTGAATAGAATAGATGGCCCCCAATATATTCAGTTGTTTATTTGTTTGTAGTTTGCATCTCTAGCCATCTGGCTGGAGGCAATGCCATTGTGTGGATCTTAAGGTGTGGTGGTGGGTTTGAGATTTCAATCTAAAGATATGCAAAGTGTGCTGTGCTGTGGCTTTTGGCTTTTAGGCTGTACTCTTTTTTTCTGCTTGGTCCTGTGAAGGCAGGCCAGCTTCTTCTGCCATTATGGAACTTCCCCTGGATCTGTAAGCTTCAATAAATCCCTTCCTCCATAACTGTGTCTGGTCTGGAAGTTCATCTCAGCGAACTTGAAGCTGTCTGATACAGAACTTGGTAACGAGAGTGGGGTGAGATGAAGCTTACTATGTGGATGTTGATCTTTTGGAACCTTTGTTTTGGAGGAATAGGCATGGATTTGGTGCTTGCAACTGAAGATGTCTTCTGGAGTGGTAAGCCAAGTTTTATGGACTATTCTGATGAGAGTCTGAGAATGCTAAGTGCAGAGAGCACTGAACTTCGAGGCTTGGCTTATGAGCTTTCTAAGGGGAAGGAAAGACTGCAGAGGACTTTGTTGGAACTGGGCTACTGGCATAAGGGCTGGCTGCGTCCTGCTGCCCAGGCCCAGAGAGTTTGATCAAGGTTAAATTTGTAATGGACTGATGTGCTTGGCTAGAGATATTGGACTGAGAGATTTAAGATTTTAAGCTGGAAAATCTCAAGCAAGTTAAAATTAGAGGCACTGAGATTGGTTTTAGGTTACTGAACCTGCTATTGTCAAGCACATTAGCAATCTTAAGGAAGATGTTCCAACTGCTTTACATTAAAACAATGGAAAGGATGCCTGAGGAAAGACTATCATAGAAATGCAAACACTTTTGGAAAGAGTTGACTGGAAAAGGAACCTGCTTTTCAAGGCTATGATTTGTTTCATCCCTGAATTAAGAATATGGCTGTGTCCTGCACACCTGGTATTGGTTTCAGAAGCATGAAAAATGCATGGAGTGGCCGTGAATTGCACATGCTTCCAGGGGCCGCTGCTGAGATGCAGCCTGATGCCCTGATAGGCTGAAAGAGCCTTTGGAAAATGTGAAGAGTGGTCATGAGTTGCACATGGTTCCGGGAGCTGCTGCTGAGATGTGGCATGAGGAAGGGCATGATGCCCTGATAGGCTGAAAGAGCCTTTGGAAGATGGACCATGGTTTGCATGAAGACCTGAAGATGTTTTGTATATACTAGGACTGTGCAAGGGCTACCATAGAGCACACTGTTGGCCTGGGAAGGAAGTGTTCCCCGGGTACTCTGCCCAGCTGGAGGGGCAGAATTGGAAAGTCTGGAGACTATTAGTCTCTGGGTATATTGAACTTGAACTGCAGAAGTTTGATGTTTGTTTGATGGTGGTTGAGTTTGCATTGTTTTAGTCTCTCCTTGCTGTGCCTTATACCAGTTGAAAATGTTTACTCTGAGCCTTCATATGTTAGAAGTGTTTAACTTGTTTGATTTTACAGGTCTTCATATCTTAAATTGGTCAAGACTGTGGAGACCTTTGAAATTGAACTGAGTACAATTTATAATGTGTGATGGTTATAAATCTATTGGGGGCCAGGGGCGGAATGTGGTGGTTTGAATAGAATAGATGGCCCCCAATATATTCAGTTGTTTATTTGTTTGTAGTTTGCATCTCCAGCCATCTGGCTGGAGGCAATGCCATTGTGTGGATCTTAAGGTGTGGTGGTGGGTTTGAGATTTCAATCTAAAGATATGCAAAGTGTGCCTAGCTGGAGTTCCTGAAGTGTGCTCTGGCTTTTGACCTTTAGGCTTGTACTGCTCTCTCTCTGCTTGGTCCTGTGAAGGCAGGACAGCTTCTACTGCTATTATGGAACTTCTCCTGGATCTGTAAGCTTCAATAAATATCCCTTCCTCCATAACTGTGCCTGGTCTGGAAGTTCATCTCAGCGAACTTGAAGCTGTCTGCTACAATTAGCATGTGTCCAATGACAGGCAGGGGCAGGAAACATTAGAGTCACCAGCACCATATTTCTATTTATTTTCATAATGTGCCTTGTAAAAATGTACAATTCTTATGGATTAGTTGAAAACTTATACAAAGCTGATTCAAAGACTAAAAAATAGAACTACCTAATGTTCTAGCTATACTACCCCTGTGAAAATTATCAAGGTATCTAAAAAAATCACAAACCATCTATGTTTTCTGCAATATTATCCAGAACATACAATAAGTATAATCAGCATAGAGGCCCGTCATCAGAGAACTGGATAATTAAAACGTTGTATACAGGGCTGGAGGGATGGCTTAGCAGCCACGGTGCTTGCTTGCAAAGCAAAAGGACCCAGGTTCAATTCCCCAGGACCCATATAAGCCAGGTGCACAAGGTGGCACATACATTTGGAGTCTGTTTGCAGCTGCTGAAGGCCCCGGTGTAACCATTACCCTCCCCTGCCTCTTTCTCTCTCTTCTCATATAAATAAAATAAATATTTTTAAATATTTTTAAATATGGTATATGTACATAGTGCAACTTTATCCATCCTTAAATTTCAAGGAAGCTAAGTTATTGGTGGAAAAGTGAATCACAGGAGATCATGATGTTAGGTGAAGTAATTAAGATGCAGAGTAGCAAATATGTTTTCTTTCATATAAGGAAATATAATAGAATGTATTATGATATAAAGGAAAAAGAGAGTATTTTGTGGAAGAAATGTTAAAATATGTGTGAGTGGGGAGCATGTAAATATAATGGGAAGGAAAAGAAAAAAGACTCATAATAGCATTCTCTTATATTCATGTGTGTGCACGTGTGCACCTGAAAGATCAGGAGGACAACTGGAACGGAAGATGTCGAATGGGGAATAGAAGAGGTCAAGCATAGAGTTATGAAGGGACAGATATAAACAAATTGTTATACATGTAGGCAAATGCCATAGTGAAACATATGCTGAATGTTAACTAAAAACAAAGGAGTAATAATGTTAAGAATTTCCACTAAGCTACACACTCAGCACTGAGCACTATAACTTTTCTTTTTTATTTTTTTTTATTTTTTTTTTGTTATTTTTATTAATTTATTTGAGAGCGACAGACAGAGAGAAAGAGGCAGATAGAGAGAAGGAGAGAGAATGGGTGTGCCAGGGCCTCCAGCCACTGCAAACGAACTCCAGACGTGTGCGCCCCCTCGTGCATCTGGCTAACATGGGTCCTGGGGAGTCGAGCCTCGAACTGGGGTCCTTAGGCTTCACAGGCAAGCACTTAACCGCTAAGCCATCTCTCCAGCCCTTCTTTTATATTTTTAAGAAGGGATTTTCTTCATGCTTTCATGGCTGATTCTGGTGGAGGCAAAGTCACTCCTGCAGTTTGACAAGCTTCCAGCTAGGAGGAGGTTTCCGCATGGCCGGAGCTTCATGATGGAGCTGAAACCATTTGGCTCCCTGTGTTTGGTTTTCTTGTTAGCAGTAGCACTCCTGTCTTTCTTAGGCTTTCAAAAACAGGAAACGCAAACTGTTCCCTGCTGTAGAGAAATAGAAGGGCTGAAAGGAAATGGAACTAAAACCATTTGTGCAGATTTATGCTCCCCAGATAAATAAGAATATGACTAATAAGGAGTTCTTTGCAAAGTTTCAGGAAAAAAAGAATTACTTGACCCTCCCATGACAACACCAGAAATTCCAAAGTCCGCCTCAAGGAGCTAAGGCAAATGCAATTAGGTTTCCTGATTCTACTGACCCACCTTTACCCAATGCAGGAATTTACAATGAAAACTTAGGTCATGTAGTGAATAAGAATGGAAAATGGGTGCATGAGAGTCCATTGCCCTTCATGGAAAGGTTTGCTCCATCAGGCCCTGCTTGGTGTTTGTTATCCAGAGAACAATAGAGCTCTTTAATCAAACAGGTTAATAAGTACTTTGCTAAGCTTGGCTACAAGGAATATGTAAGAAAGTTAGAAGGATGGCCTTTTGGTATGGTTTTTTGTTGTTGTTGTTATTGTTGTTTGTTTTTTGTTTTTGCTGAGAATTGAGTGTTTTGATATTTCCTGGAAAATAAGCCTGCTTGGGGAAGGCAGAGACTCCTGAATCACCTGAAACAGCAACCTGGTGTCTCTCATTCTTCCCCCGCCGACTCCGCATTTCCTTCAAGGACCTCACTCCAGCTGGGGCGCTGACTCCCGGCACAGATTCAGCTATAGAAATATACCTGCACAGGCCCCTTACCACCCTGTAAGAAAAGTCATCACAGATCTGCTACTTGTGTGACTGCCAAGAAAAAGCCCCCAAAATGCTAAAACAGATATGTGATAACCCAAGATGTGTATAACTCATATCAACTTGTGTGGTCTACTCTTTCTCTCACCCAATGAATGGCCCCAACTTCATTGGGTTTTCTCTGTAATCCATAGCAATATAAGAAATACCCTTATCCTATACTTGCTTACATATGGTCTAGTTGACAGCAGGTATTCTAGAAAGCAGCAGAACAGATGCATTAATATGCAAGAGGAATAATAAGGGTTTATATATAAAATATAAAGTGATTTCTAGTGTGATAAGATAAAAATATACAATTGTGACAGTGTCCTAGATAAAAAAAAAAAAAGATTCATCATCACAAGACACTAATCCATGGAGACTCAAGACCCATGTGGCAGACTAAAATTTAGAGCACAAATATGGAGATTCTTGTCTGTCATTAACAGTGAATGACTAAGCATATCTTATTGGATTCATCACAATTCTGTGAAAATATGGATTTGGGGTGATTATTGGTTCTCCAGATAACCACAAACACATGAAGATTTGAGGGAATGTAAACATGTGACTAGCATAGAGTACTAAATGGACCACAGGGAAAATTTTCTTTGCTGGCTGCATCCTGCACTTGAGATGCTGGGTCTCTCTGTCAGGGACCATGGGTGACCTAATGCCCCCGTATGTCTATGTGAGCTCAGACTAATACGGGCCCTCTGTGACCACTTCCCTCCACATCTTACCTTGGAGATGCTGCTGAGATTATCTTACATGAGTTCTGATTAAGTTCATGCAAACGGCTTGTTGGCACAGGACTATACCATAACAGAGGAGCTCATCTCTGAAGCCTATGTATGGGCCATAAACATGATGAAATCTTGACCCCTGAGGCAGAAGATGTGGACCTCAGCTGTAGCGCTCCAGGGCAGTATGATCCACTTTCCTCTAGAAGGGGTAGTGCTAGCAAAACAGAAATCAAGGGATATTAGTGGCTTCTTCGGTCAGCCACAGTAATAAAAAGACACACAGGCACACTCCGTATATATTTATCTGCATGACACTGTACAGTCCACCTCAGTTCAGGCTCTTAGCTTGCACAGGGGTACACATCATATATATTTATCTGTGTGACACTGTACGGTCCACCTCTGTTCAGGCTCTTAGCTTGCACACGGGTACACACCATGTATATTTATCTGTGTGACACTGTACTGTGCACCTCTGTTCAGTGTCTTAGCATGGAAGGCATGAAAAGGCCGCTCACTTTGTTTTTTGTCTTGTTGCTCCCGAAGCTTCCTCTTACCTTGTCCAGTTTGACTGAAAACAGCTGATTTGAAGAATAAAACACAGTGGAGCTGAAGGTAGAGATGTACAATCTGACAGTGCTCTTCTAACTGTTGTCAAACAGAAAAGATGATTTATTCATCATCATTGATACATGGTAAGTGGCGCTTTCATATCTTTATTACTGTTTATTATCATCATGAAAAATGCTTCAAGGATCAGGATTGATAGACAAATTTTCTTGGCCTTATGTTGCATGACCTGACATTTTTCAGTTCTATCCATTTGCATTGTCAATGGTATAATGTTGTTCTTTTAAAAAATTATTTATCTATTTTCAGGCAGAGAGAGAAAGACAGACAAAGAGAAAGAGAGAGAGAATGGGCAGGTCAGGGCCTCTAGACACTGCAAATGAACTCCAAATGCATATGCCCCTTGTGAATCTGCTTACATGGGTACTAGGGAATTGAACCTGGTTCCTTTGGCTTCACAGGCAAATGCCTTAACCACTAAGCCATTTCTCCAGCCCTGTAAGTCTTTTTTAAATTGTTTATCTTATCTTGGTATAACTTTGGTAGGTAAGTCACACCATGAAGTTCATACATTTCAGATTCTCCAAATTTGTGGGATATAATTTTTAAGAAATGTCCTTATTATTTTCTTAATTTCATTGATATCTTTTCTAATGTCACCCATTTCCTCCCTAATGTCGTCAATTTGCGTCTTTTCTCTCTTTCCTTTGTTATTATTAGTATATAGATAAGATGACTTTTGTACGAGCCAGGCAAAATGAGCCAATGAGTACAATCGTGGCATGTCTGTTTTGGGGGAAACCAACCACCCTTTAAGTGGACTGGAGGCCCACTCCAAGGGGGGAGTGGGAAATACATGCCTGATACTGAAAACCTATGACAGGAGGAGTCATGAGCCCTAGGGGTGTAATGCCTGCTGGTGTTTGTCTAAATGCATATATTACGCTCACCAAACTGCCCACAAGCACTTCTCATAATGTTTATACCCATATACTAATGGTACTCTCACTTTTGATTAGAGAAACTTCTCATTTTAGATGGTAGGGATCTTGGGATGACTCAGAAGGCACCAATGTGCTGAGAAGAACTGACAAAGGAGCTCAGCACTGAAACATCTCTATCACAACTTCCAAGGCTCAGAGTCCATTGCAAAAGAGATGGCAGGAAGAATGCAGGAGCCAAAGGAAGGATAGGACTCCTTAAAATGCACTCTTCCACACACAAAATGGCCTGAATATCCACCATCTCGCAGTGCCTAACACTACTTACACAAGACCATCGTAATGGAAAAGATGATGACATCAAAATTAAAAGAGAGACTGATTGAGAGGAGGAGGGAATATGGTGGAGAGTGGAGTTGTGAAGGTGAATGTGGAGGGGGGGGAGTGAATTACCATGGTTTATTGTCTATAATTATGGAAGTTGTTCATTCAAAAATAAAATTTCAAGTGATTCATCTGCATCTCTCCTGTAAAAATAAACAAGGTATCTAAAACAGCACAAAATGGTAACACCCAGGTTTATTACAATATTAATCAGAATATCCAGGAAATAGAATCAGTCTAGATGCTCTTCATCAGATTAGTATACAAAGGAGATGTATTATACAGACACAGTGAAACTTTATTCATCCTTAAATTACAATGAAGTCATTTACAAAAAAGTGAAAGACGGGAGATCATTATCTTAAGTGATACAATTAAAACTCAGAAAGACAAATATGATGATATTTATATGAAGAGCCTAGAGTTAATAGAATATATATTTTGTGAAATAAAAGCAAAGGGGGCTATTTTAATTCTTCTTTTTTTACATTTTATTTATTACTTATTTGCAAGGAGATAGAGAAAGAAACAAAAAGAATGGCTGCTCTAGAGCCTCTTGTCTCTGAAAATAAACTCCTGATGCATATGACACTTGATTCATCTGGCTTTATATGGATACTGAGGAATTAAAACTGGGCCACCAGGCTTTGCAAGCAAAGCACCTTTAACTGCTGAGCCATCTCTACAACCTGAAAAGTGGCTACTTTATGGAAGAATTATTTAAAAGCAAGTTGGGAAAGGGGACATATGAAGGGGAAACAGGGGAATAAAAATATCACATACAACAGGAATTACACATTGTGGTTGGTCAAGTTCAGCCCCTGGAACTTGATGCCAGGGCTAGCCTCTTCCTGAGACAGCCCCTAGCCCTAACCAACCAGATGGCCCTCTGGTTCACCTGAGCTGGAAGACAGCCCACCCTCATAAGGTCCTAAATACCTTTCCAAGGGGAAGGCAGGCTCTCTGACCACTTGGGAAATTCCAGATGTGGGTGAGCTTTTTCCTTAGCTGGGCCTGGGCTGGCTCTGCCCAGGCTCAAGGCCAACTTGGAGGGCCCCTAGCCCTTACTCTCCACGTGTGCTCCTTTATCCCCTCCAGCTCTCCACATGTGAGGAGCTCCTTGAACTTTCTTTTCTCTTTTCTTTTCATGCTTTTTTCCCCCAGGCCTTCCACATGGGTTCTCTAGCCACAAGGGTGTCTTTCCATGGCTCTCCACTTCCCTCAATAAGTATAATAAAACATCATGTATAGTCTCATATACTTCATATGAAGTATGGGGGTTAGGATTAAAATGTTAAAACAAATCTGTGATGACAAAAGATGTGTATGCCTCATCTCAAGTTCTCACTGAATGAATTATCCTAGATGCACAGCGTTTTCTCTGCATCACACAATATAAGGACTATCCTTATCCCACATTCAATTACAGGTTCTGTAGCTATCAGTGTGCTTTCTAGAATGCAGCAAAATAATGATTACTATGAAAGTGTAACAAGAATATTTCACATAAAAATACAAAGCTGGGCTGGGAAGATGCATCAGTAGTTAAAGACACTTGTATGCAAAGCTTCCAACCAGAGTTGGACTACCCAGCACCCACATGAAGCCAGTGCAAAGTGACACAAACATCTTTGATCCCAATGCACCTATGACAATGGGAAGTAGAGCCTGGAGAAGCTGAAAGCTTGAAAGCCAGCTAGTCTGGCACATGCAGTAGAAGAACAATGAGAGAGAGAGAGAGAGAGACCCTCTGTCAAAGAAGCAACAACACCTGGAGGTTGTCCTTAGATCACCAAACATTCAACATGGCATATGCATGCACATACAAAAACATACACACACACACACACTTGCACACATACACAGTATACACACACCTATGCACATAGAGAAAAAAAATATGAAGCTGATGTTCATGTATTACCTTGTAATAAGATAATAAGCAATGGAGGGCTGGAAAGATGGCTTAGCAGTTAAGGCACTTGCCTGAAAAACCAAAGGACCCAGCTTCAATTCCCCAGTACCCACCTAAAGCCAGATGCTCAAGGTGGCCCATATGTCTGGAGTTCACTTGCAGTGGCTAGAGGCCGTGATGCACCCATTCCCCTCTCTCTCTCTCTCTCTCTCTCTATATATATATATATCTATCTATCTATCTATCTCTCTTCTCTCACCCCTCCTTCTCTCTGCCTCTTTCTCTCTCATGCAAGTAAAGAAATAAAATATTTTTAAGAAAAAGAATAAGCAATGGAAAAAACAAATATTACAGATGAGAAATGATTAATCACAAGATCCTTGAGTGCTGAGGAGTAGGAATGGAGATTATTATTCAGAACACAAATACAAAGATTCTTTCCTGAATTAATATTGAGTGACTGACTGACTATTGTTGCATTCATCATAATTCTTGGAATTTCTGGATTTTACATGATGGTTGGTTCTCCAGGTAATGGTAAGCATATGATGATTTCCGAAACTCTTCACCGTGAGTAGTATGGAGTACTGCTTGTACCACAAAGAGAACGCACCTTGCAGGTTGCATGCCTGATTTGTGAAGCTGCCCAGCCCTACCAGGAATAGTGGAGAAATAATGTGTCATGTTTCCATATGAGATAAGACTTACATGTACCCTTTAACTTCATATCTCTTTTCACATCTGCTGAAATCAAGTTACATGATTTCAAACGATGTTCATCAAGTGGTTTGTTGCCAAAGGGATGGGACCAATCAACACAAGAGAAGCTCATCCCTCAGGCAATTATGCCATAAATATGATGAAATTATGGTACCTGAGGCAGAAGTTGACCCTCACAACATATTTCCAACTTTGGTTTTCACCTGGAAGGGATCTTAAATGCAGAGCCCCAGGACAGTGTGATTCATATTCTTCCAGAGAGTGTGATATAGAAATAATAGACAGGGATTACTCATAGGTATGTGGGGCAATAGGAACAAAAACAGACACATGTGCACAGCATGTTTCCACATAATTTTCACTTCTGCTTGGGCTCATAACTTGTAAGACATGAGAAAGATACATTAACTTTTGTCTTTTGCTCCTGAGGCGTCCTCTCATCTTGTGCAGTTTGGCTTGAAACAACTGCCTTTGGAGAATAAAGCTCAGAAACAGTGATGGATATGATAACTGTATTTTTTTTTCCTTTATGTGGAACAGGAAAATATTTGAAGTACCTTCCTGATTTTCAGTAAATGCTTTTTCAGGTTTACTTTTGCTGTTTTATTCTTATCATAGATAATGCATAGAGGGCTGTGAATGAATAGACAAATATGACAAGACATGTTTTGCATGCCATGAAAATTTCCAGTTCCATTCATGGTGCTAAAAAAAAAACTAGATATTAACAGGTAGAGAATGAAACTAGATCCCTATGTCTCACCTTATACAAATCTCAATCCAAGATGGATCAGAGGCCTTAATGTACAACCTGAAGCTTTAAAACTGCTAGGGTAAAATATAAGTAAAACATTTCAAGGTGAAATTCATAGGCAAGGACTTTGGGAAAATGACTTTAATAAGGCAGGAAATGTTTCCAAAAATTGACAGATGAGCACATAGTTAAGAACCTTCATCACAGCAAAGAATAGAAACCAAAGTAAAGAGACAGCATACAGAATAGAAAATGACCTTAACAAATTATACATCACCTAATGAGGATGTGGGTAAAGTGGAACCTTTGTTCATTGCTTCTGATGATGTACAGTTGTGTATCCACTCATATAGTAATCTCTGTCTGATGTATAATTTGTCTATACCACTCCCGGGTATACACTGGAAAAAATCTAAGTCAGCATTGCACATTCACCTGTATTGCTGCACTATTCACAGGAGCCAAAATATGAAAACAGCCTGGATGCCCATCACAAGATGAATAAGGACTGGAGAGGTGGCTCAGTGGTAAAAGGCACTTACTTATAGAGTCCAATAGCCCAGGTTGAATTCCCCATTACCCACGTAAAGCCAGATGCACAAAGTGGTGCATGTATCTGGATTTTGTTTGCAGTGTTAAAAGGCCCTAGTGCACCCATTCTCAGCCTTAATCTCTCCCCTTGCAAATAAGTAAATAAAAGTGTTTTTGAAAAGATGAATAGATAAAAAAATAAAGTATGTATATAAAATGGAGCTTAACTCAGCAATGAAGTTTCGTGGGGAAAAAAATGGATGGAACTAGAGTTCATAAGTGAAATAAGTCAGACTCAGAAAGACAAATATTGCATATTTCCTCTCATAAACAAAGATATAGATTTAAATATGGATGGGTATATATATATATATATATAGATGTGAGGTCTATTCTTAAAATAATGAATAAAAGATGCAATATTTGGAGTGACGGGGAAAAGTAAATATAAAAGATTTTATAAATTTTACCTTGAAAATTATAGAAAGAATATATATAATTCGTATAGTAATGAATATACTATTATATACTATAATATACAATAAAAGTTAAGGAGACAAAAAAATGAAAATATTGCAGTTAGAAAAGCAAAAAAAAAACTTAATGAAAAAAACAAATGCTTGCAGTATCTTGAATATAAGTTGGGAATGTAACTCAGTAACAGAGCTATTGTCTGCTTTGTGCAAGGCCCTGGTTTTCATCTCTAGAAAATAGGCAAAGGGGGGAACAAACTTGACTTTAAAGCATTTATGAAAACATGGGGCATGAGGAGAAAGAGGAGAGAGGAGGGCAGACTGAGACAGACTGAGAGTTCCTCATCACAATTTACCCACTTCTGTTGGGTTGTGTGCTATTCTTGTTCTGGTCAAAACTTTAAAAGTTACTTTTCCTATATTCAACACTTTTGCTCTGTTTTCTTTCATGTGTTCTACTTAATCTTACTGTTAAAAAATTGTTGTTGTTCTTTTTTTACATTTTATTCATCTATTTATTCATTAATTTATTTGAGAGTGAGGAACAGAAAGAGGCAGAGAGTGAGAGGGAGGGAGGGAGGAAACGAGAGGGAAGAAGAGAATGGGTACACCAGGGCCTCCAGCCACTGTAGACGAACTCCACATGCATGCACATCTTTTGTGCATCTGGCTTTACATGGGTACTGGAGAACTGAACTCAGTACGTTTGATTTTGTAGGCAAGCACCTTAACTGCAGAACCATCTCTCCATCCAGCCCTTTAATTTTACTTTTATTACTACTTTTTCCATGAGAAAACTTTTCAAATATGTTATTTAAATAGTCAATTCCAGAACATTAACTGAAATCTAGTTTAGAATAGATAGCTTTTCATGGTAATACTGGCATCATGAAAATATAATAGCATCCTGACAAAGACATTAGTTTGATGTATAAAAATGTCTTGTGTCTGTTTCTGCAATATATCTTCATTTCAGAAAAGTCTTTAAAATTGTTTCTGCAGTAGATTTCCATTTGGAACAAACAAACTATCTTGACTGAATGTGCTGGGTGTCCTATTAAGTGTTGTATTTCCTTCCAGCCAACCATTAGTTTACTAGTGTTTGATGTTAGAAGCAGTTCTCTACTGAAAAATAAAGCTAGACCACCACTGGGTCTCATCTTTTACTTTAAGTGAATTTCTAGTGACTATGATATATGTTTGAGGTCGAGGTTGAAATCTATCATCAATGCCACTATAGGATAGAAACTGAAATGCTTTAGTTCCTAGATATTTTCTTAAAATGTACCATTACAGAGTTTTGCAAATATAATTCAGCTCAGTAACTGTGAGAATATTCACAGAGCAAAAGTAAAAGGTAGCCACTGTCATCTGCCCACCTCAAATTGTCATCGTCTTCCTGTGGTCCCACGCACTGTCACACTCTTGGTGGTTTACCCAGCGTGCAAGGAGAAATAGCTGTCCCTTCACTACCCTCTGACCCAAGATCGTTACATTATCCATCTTTTTCTATAGCTTCAGTTCCAAACACGTTATTTCCTCTCCAACTGTATTCCTCACTATTACCCAATATGTGGTTCTGCTCTCGTCTATTTTCTGAATGTACCGTGCTCCTCACTTCTGCATCTTTATACATGCCATTCTTCTAGGACACCTTTTCCTCTGGGTGTCCCAGTTCTACCAGCACTCTTAGTTGTCAGCTCAAAGTCTGTGTAGCTTTCCCCAGGGACCTCTAACTCTCCACCACCCCTTCTTCAAAATCTTTTTAACCCAGAATGGTCCTAATAAATAAAGCACAACCATTTTAAAGTTGCAAATCCAGCAACTCCAAGGAGAAAGGAAGTCTGAGTTTCTTTGCTGTCCACAGTAGCTTACTTAAACAAATGGCCCTGTTTAAATAATGCATTTTTTTTTCAGGCTGGCCTCAAACTCATTGCTGTCCTCCTTCTCCCTTAGCCTCAGGAGGGCTGAGAGTAAAGGCACCACACACAGATCTTAAGTCGTGCATTTTAAGACACTAAGCAAGAGTAATTTGTCTACAAGGAAAAATGGAGGATTTATTTTTTTTTCATTTACAATGTTTCAATAAATGCTATGCTTAATTTGTTGGGCTATACGAATGATCAATCTAGGGAATGCCTAAGAGCAGGTTTAAGTTTTCCAGTGGGATCTTTGAGAGCTGAGCTGTGCGGGTTTGCTGTCCTCTACAGGACAGTTGTGAAACACCACATCTACTAATGTCTTCATTACTTGCAACTAAATAAATTACTAACGACATTCATCGAGTCACAAAAAAGATCATTGCAATATACATTGCCTTCTGAAAATTGCAAACAACTTGTAGCCACTACATTATTGAACTCCTAATGAACTAATATAAGGTAGTGAGCCTTCTGTTTGCACTTTATGAGTAAATTAAGTAGAATAAACGTTTAGTCTATGGAATTCAGAAAGTGTGTGACACACAGTTCTGGAGCACCTGCATAACACATAATAAAGAAAACTCAAAAAGAATCATCATTTGAGCTCATGTTCTCTTTTTATTTTTGTGATTGTAGTGAGTGTGCATGTGTGTTCAAAACTGTATGGGTATATGTGTTGTGGGAGTGTGCATGCCCGTGTGTGGAGGCCAGAAGTTGATGTCAGGTATCTTTCTCAATCACCTTCCACCTTATTTTACTGATCCAGGACTTCTCACTTGAATCCAGAGCTCATTTAGTCTAGTCTAGAGAGCTAGTCTGAGACAGCCAGTGTGCCCAAAGGAACCACTACTTCCACCTCCCCAGTGCTAGGGTTGCAGGAGGCCACCACACCTGCCCAGCATTTACGTGACCACTGGGGATCACATCTCCCATCTTCACACTTGCATGGTGAGCATTTTATCAGCGGAGCCATCTACCCAGCCCATAAATTCCTTTATTTCAAACTAATTTAAATTTGTGGACAGTAATGTATTTATGTTTCTGTTATTTAACTTTTCTCCCAATTTATGATAGTAAAGAAACAAATTATTGAAAGAGTAAATATTTTTTATTCATTCCACGAGTATTTATTGAAAGGCTTCTCTGTGTTATTTCTGAATCACACCAAAGGTCAGTTGAAAACTTAATGATTTATTTAATTCTATTCTTTCTGCCATCTGATACTTAATGTGTGTGCCCAAAGTTGTACTCAGCATGAAAGTTGGCTATCAGGAAACTGACATGGGTACATTCATGTGCACTCACTCTCCACCTGAGAAATCAAATCATTAATATGTATTAAGAACTCTGTCTGCAATATTTTAAAGGAGTCAAAGTCCGGAATGTATGCCAGTGGAGACTTTGGAAATATGTACTGAGTGATGGTGCTGCAGTGACCACTAGAGAGCCAAACATTCGTCCTTAGGCTTTACAGGAAAATGCCATAACCACTACGCTATCTCTCCAGCCCCTACTAATGCTCTTTCTAGATCAGTCTGTTTACCATCTTGTACTCAAATGATTCAAATGATTCTTTTTTTTTTTAACTGAGTAGAAACTTGTATGGACACATCATATGTTAGTACCATCAATTCCATCCTCCCTGCCCCCATTATGCTGATGGCCTTCTGCAGTGGGACTGCTGGTATTTGCCATGGGGTTGTGGTTTATGAAATGTGAGAACATCATTCAGTCATCCTGAGGCAGGTGTGTGTGGAGGGTTGTTAATGCCTCTGGACATTCCCTTCCATGTCGTGGCTCTTAGAATCTTTCCAACATGGCTCAGGGAGTTTTGTAGACAATTATTTTTATAACTCATGCTCCTAGAATGTCTCATTACTGAACTACAATTGTATTAATTAATTCAGCCCACAGAACTGGGTGATCTTTGATTGATATCTTTGACTTCTTATGTGTCAGTGATTTATTTTTCCAGCAGAGCTAAATAAGGGAAATTTTGTGGCAGCATAATAAAATGGTTGCAAGTGTGACTAGTTGAATTTACAAGATGGATGTGATAGAATACAGAAAGCAAACTTTCAATTTGTTTCTGGATTTATTACCTCATTAATCAAACAAGCATTGTAGCTATTTTTCTGCTTGCGCTCAGCTAAAAAGAATGTGCTGTCCAGTATGTTGCAGTTACCTTTTCCTTGCTGGGAAAAACGCCCAACCAGAAGCAGCTTACAGGAGGAAAGAGTTTACTTCAGGCCGGGGAAGCTTCATCATGGTAGAGTAAGCAGAATCACTTTGTCATACATCCACAGCATGAGAGAGAGAGAGAGAGACACAGAGAGAGAGAGAACATAGAGCTCAAGTTAGTAACTAATCAAAAATACCTGAGACTATGGGGCCACTTACATTCCCTTTATTTCTCTTCCTTGGATGCAGAAATCCTAAGCATGCTTTCCTGACACTTTGGGGCTTTTCCACCTTGGTATTTACAACTGCAAGCAGCCTAGAAACTGAAAGCCACTGGCAGCTGCAACTACTCTTCAGGGTAAATGGCACCTTGGGGCAAATAGAGTTAGCTCTCGTGAGATTCCTGAAACTAAAACCGCCTAACTGACCACAGAAACTGTGATTATGGGTGCTCGTAACTTTAAGCTCTTAAAATTGGAAGACTTCGTTATATAGCTATAGGTAGCCAACACGTATGGGGAACCGGCTCGGGGATGTGTGTCAGTAGTAGAAAAGCCCACGGACTCATCCTTTAGCCCTTGTTCTACACTGCTCTTCACTGGCTCCAGGAGCAACCTTGAAGAAGGGGAGTGAGCGTCTTCCTGACAAGTCTGCAAGGACGTTGTAGAGGTGCAAAGAGCCATGTCCTCAATCACCCACTTCATGAAGCAGAACGCCTGGATCTCCGGGACCCAGAGCCTCGGCGCCCTGATGATGCTGGGCTGCCAGGAGCCACACAGCCACTTGCTGGGACTTGGAGTTGTAGCCCAGCCCTCAAGTCTTCACCAGCCCTGGAACTCGCACCAACCAGGCCAGTCCTGACAGGTTTCAGTTGTTCACTGTCCTTGGGGCCAAATGACACCCTGCAGGAGGGCTGCTGTTTCTACTGTCTGGCTGAGCCCTGCAGGGGAGGGGCACGGGAAAAGGGCTGGACCTAGAGGAGCTCTCAGACACTTGATTGAACTGTTTCAGGGGCCATCCTGGCCGTTTCCACCCTCAACCTAGGGTTTCCCTGAACACAGAAAGAGAAAAGATCCTCTAAACCCTGCTGAGACCCAGGGCGCTCTTATCATGACATTTGTGATAAAGGAATGAAGGACCCATCTTGGACAGTGAGGGAGGCCAGTGGCCTTTAAGCTCCTAGTGCCTCAGGTGATTGTGGGGAAAACTGGGACACTCACAGGAATTCCAGTTTGATCTAAAACCAGGTTTTCAATACATTTTTAGAGTGTATCTACAGGGGGATATAAATTAATATCCCCAACAAGGTGTACATTGTACACAAAAATGCAAAATTAAAACAAAAGCTTATGGGACAATCTTTATTCTTTTTTTTCCTTTTTCTTTTTTCTTTATTAGTTACTTTTGTATTCAGCAAATACAGTCAGTTTGGTACCATTATTAGGCTCATCCGTGACCTACCCCCTCCCCTTGGCCCCTCCTTGTTGAGGTATATGGGTCATGCATTGTGGAGTTAGCCCACAGTTATGGGTAAGCTAAATGTCTCTGCATATCATGACCCAACATGTGGCTCTGACATTCTTTCCGCCCCCTCTTCCGCAAAATTTCCCTGAGCCATGTTGGGTTCATTTTTGGTCTGCTTCAGTGATGAGGTGTTGGGGGCCTCTGAGGCTCTGGCTCTCTGATTTGGTAGGAGTTGATTTTTCTCTGTGCTGATCTCCTTCCCCCTTGTGCTGGTATCCGGTTCATCAGGAAAACAGCCCCCTTGCTTGTTTCTCCAATTTTTCTTAGTTTCAGCCGGGGCCCTTTTGAGGTATGATGGGGTGGCTCTCTCCTTAGCATCTACATCTATCTGAAAAAGAGAAGCAGATTCTCCAACGGAGAGTAAGTTAGCACCAGGACAAATGAGATAACCCTTTTTTTTTTATATAGAGAATTTAATAGGTGCAGGCCCTCTTGTAGCCCACAATTGATGGTAGCTTGATATAATCTTTATTCTTGCAATGTGAAATGTCTTCACCTATTCCATCCCACCCCAGCCCATCCTCCCCATTCCATCCCTGTGAGCTCTTTTTTTTTTTAATTTTTTCTTTGTTTATTTTTATTTATTTATTTGAGAGTGACAGAGAGAAAGAGGGGGAGAGAGAGAGAAAGAGAGAGAATGGGCGTACCAGGGCCTCCAGATGCTGCAAACGAACTCCAGATATGTTGCCCCCTTGTGCATCTGGCTAACGTAGGTCCTGGGGAATCGAGCCTCGAACCAGGGTCCTTAGGCTTCACAGGCAAGTGCTTAACCACTAAGCCATCTCTCCAGCCCCCCTGTGGGCTCTTGTTTTACTCTAGGAGACAAAGCAGGAGAAGCACTGTGGGACAGTGTGGGAAATGGTTACCACATGGTCCTTCCAATGAGCATCTCAAACTGTATCTGTACTGGCTATGCCCTCCAGCATCTCCCCCATGGGTCCTGGGCTCTTGGCAGCAGAGACAATATTCTATCCATCTGATATTGATGAACCAGTCTGAATCCATCTCACAGTTAGGAGCCATTTTATTATTAAATCAAGATAAGTTTCATTTCTGCTTACTATCAAACTTAAGTTTCTGTTAGGTCTAAGGGTACCTTGACTACCTGCCCAGAACTCCCCACCCCTGGAGCTTCCTGGAACCTGAGTTACTCCCCACTCTGGCAATGCCTTGCCTCATACTCTCCCAAGATGTCATGTGAAGTAATTGTGAACTGCTATTTGCTTCTGTATTTTGCTTGCCAAGTTCACTATTGGAAATCTCTCAACCTTACACTTTGTGAATTACCAAAACCTGCCTTCTCTTTTGCTCAGGGCTCTTCTCTTAAGCCCTGCCTTTGGGTGAGATAGCCAGTTGGCCAGCTTCCATGTGCACAATACAGCTTGCTTCAATTTGCGCAAATATTTGAGTCAGTGATCTGTTCTTTGCATTGTGGGTTTAACAATGGATCACCAGAATGTTAACTGAGATTAATGTGAATGGAGGTGTGCATGTACTGAGGGTCCTCGCTATCCCCGGGGGTCATTGGACACCGATGTCCTGGGAGCAGGAGGAGTTGGGGGGAGCATGGTGAGTGTGATGGGCAATGAACCACCCCGGGAGACAGTCTGAGGGGGTAGCACTTTGTCTCATTTATTTTAAAGGGGAGTGGGTTTATAAACACTTGGGAAAAGTTGAGAAGGCACATGCAGACTATAAAGTGGTTGAATATATAGGTTTGTGGGTTGCTATCTATTTGGCTGGTGTAGGAAGGCAGAAGTTGTGAGGGAGAAGTTGCAAGGGAGATAACAGAAGCTGTGAGAAAAGCTACATGGCTTCAGCCACATATTGGATGGCTACAGCAAGCAGCAGGGAGACTACGGTATAAGGGTCTGTTTGGCAGCTGGCCACAAGGTCAGGAACTGGAGGTGGGGCAGAACCTTAGACTATGGAATGTTCAGGTGCTTTGGGATGGGGAGAGGGCCCACCAGTCCCATTTCCTCTGGGCGGAGATGAGGCACATCATGAGAAGGGAGGGCCAGCTCCGGCGCCAGAGTGGCTTCCCCACAATAAGGCTGGCTGCAACCCCCACAGCCCAAGATCCAGGGCCATGGAGTTTGTTTGCAGTGGCTGGAGGCCCTGGGGCGCCCATTCTCTCTGTCCATCTCTTTTCTTTCTATCACTCTGTTTGCCAATAAATAGATAAAAATATTTTTAAAAAATAATTCATGTGTCTATGGGTAATATGATTATTGTTGGCATAATTTTTATTCTGTTTTATGTTTACACTAAGAATATATGTGCTCATAAATAATTATATGAGAATGGAAGGTTATAATAGCGAAGTCCCTCATAGACCCCTGAACTTCATTATGACATTCGGTAATCAAAATTATTACTGTTCTGGGGGATAAAACAGCATTCAATAAAGTTTATGTTTGTAAATAAAAGTTATTACTATACTTATTATTTTTGGAGACAGAGTGTCTATGTAGCCCAGGCTAGCATCAATGGCAAGCCCAGAGGTACACGGCAGTTACAATGTAAAATCAAACACTTCCCACAATATGCTCCTTAAAACAGAAATTGATGGGGCTGGAGAGATGGCTTAGCAGTTAAGGTGTCTGCTTGCAAAGCCAAAGGATCCTGGTTCGACTCTTCTGGTCCCACGTAAGCCAGATATACAAGGGGGTGCACACATCTGGAGTTTGTTTGCAGTGGCGCACGTATTAAAAAGTGAACAATGGAGTCACACACAAAACTATTTTTAAATAGAAATTAATGTGAGCTCTAAAATTCATACAGAGAGCTGCAGTGGTAGCTCAATTAGCAGAGTGCTTATCTAGCGTGCACAAATCCCTTGGTTTGATCCCCAGAAGTGCATAACCTGGGTATGACGGTGCTTGCCTGTAGTGTGAGCGCTGTGGAGTTGAGGAAGGGAGGAGGATCAGAGATCAAGGCTATCCTCAGCTACATAGACAGTTTGAGGCCAGCCTAGAATGCATGGGATCCTGTCATGAAATAAAATGAAATTCATACAGAAATTACAAGAATTGGGGATAAACACATTTTTAAAAAAGGTAACAAACCAACTTAACTTGATTTCCAGAGTCATTATAAGGCTAAAACACTCAAGATGATGGAATTGGGGCTGGAGAGATGGCTAAATGGTTAAGGTGCTTGTCTGCAAAGCCCGACAACCTGGGTTTGATTCCCCAGTACCCATGTAAAGCCAGATGCAAAAAGTGGCACATGTGTCTGGAGTTCCTTTGCAGCAGCTGGAGGCCCTGACATTCTCTCTCTCTCTCTCTCTCTCTCTCTCTCTCTCTCCTTGCAAATAGATAAAATAAAAATATTAAAAAATTTAAAAGACAGTGGTATTGAATCACACACACAAATTGATCAACAAAAGTGAACACAGGATCCAGTGACAGACCATACATACATGTGCACAACTGATTTTTGACACAGTTGCAAAAGTGATCATCTTCAACACGTGGTGCTGCTACTATTAGATTCATAGTGACAATATACATAAAAATTAATTGCAAATGGGTTATGGATCAAATACGAAACTTCCAGAGGACAACAGAAGACCTTTGCAACCTTGGACTAGGCAGATTTCTTAGATGCAACATGAAAAGCTGACCCCGCCCCCCCAAAAATTGGCTATCTTCAAATTAAAACCGTCTACCAATCATGGAATCACAGCACTCAAGCGGCAAAGGCAAGATGAGATTGAGGCCCGGCTGGGCTACTTAGTGAGTTCCAAATCAGGCAGGGCTACATAGCGAGACCTTGTCTTAGTAAAAAACAAAACAAAACTTTCAAACCTCTGCTCTTCAAAAGACATAGATAATAAAAGCCACTGAATACAAAAAGGAGCATCTCATAAAGGAACTGTATGTATAATATATAAATAATTCTCAAGCCTCAATAACATAAAAACGTGCAAGGCATACTGGGATAATCGTGCACTGTCGGGGAGGGGCAGAGCGCGGTTACACACGGCTTCCGGAGTGGACGTGTTTCCTATGGTCCTGCGTCACAAGACCACTATGGTGACGGTCGCCAAGGAGACGAGCGCCGTGTTGGAGCTGAAGCGCATAGTCCACGGCATCATAGGGGCCACCGGCCGTATAAGGATGGCCGGCTTCTTGGCGATGGAGAAACAAACGCTGGTGAGTGTGGGGGCCCCAAGACATCAACCAAGGAGGCCACCTGGCACCAGCACCCTCAATCCTGACGGACGGTCCAGCCCCCTCACCGCCTCAGCGAGGAGCAGCTCTGCACGAAGAATCTAAGGTAAGTGGCGATGTTCGAATCAACTTAATGGGGAAGCATTACCTGGAACAAGAGGACAGCAAGGTTGCAGAACTATTTGTGAGCCAGTTGAAAAGGTACTGTGAGTGCCAGGTATATCCACACCTCCATGATTTTTGAGATTTTTTGGTTTTTTGTTTCTGTGACCCACCACCGCCCATCCACAGGAAAGGATTTGCTGGGAGAAAAGCTGGAGATTGGGAAATGCCACAGTGTGCCACCTATGCAGGGAAAGACATGGCGTACGAAAGGCTCATAGGACACTGATGCCCACCCCAGTCCTCCCAGGCTCCATCAGGAAAGATCAGTAGTGTCCACTTGCCACTGAAGTGGCTGAGTCTAGGGAACTTCGTCCGTGACAAGCCTGCAGACCGTATACCAGCTGTAGGCCCTTTGCAACCGCTATGGCCAGTACACAGCCTTGTGCTGGTGCCAGGCTGGTTGGTATGTCTACAGGGATGCAGGTGTCTCCTGTCAGTGCAAACCAGGTTGGCATCCTGTGAGGGTGATGTGCTGTTCTCCTAACTGACGCGGGAGCCGCCCTTGTGCCTGTGCCACCCCCGAAGCCCTGGCACCTACAACACTATTTCATCAACACCCTTAAGCTCCCAAGCTCCCCATTACCCCAGAGATGTCAACTTTTCTGTGTTTTTAACTGGGGAGAGGAAAGGGTGGTTGTAGCTCCCTTTTTTTTTTTTTGAATTAAGAACCACCCCTCCCTTGTCTCCCTGTGCAGCCCCCAGAACCTCTGCAGACTCACTTTTTGCTTTGGAAGTAGAGTCTCCCCCTAGCCCAGGCCAACCAAGCCCTCACTCTGTAGCCCACATTGGCCTTGAACTCATGGTGAGCCTCCTGCGTAAGCCTCGCTGATGCTGAGATTAAAGGCGTGCACTACCACAGCCGGCTGCAACCTCACTTTTGGGGAATAAATTAAGAAAAATGTGTATGGGGAGGACATTGTCCAGTGAGATTGAGATTCCATGAGTTTCTCTTTGGCCTTTGATTTATCATAGTTACATTGACTCCTAACCCTCCAATTGCATTGATCCCAAAGATGACACTGACCTGTTATAAAATGTGATTGTGAATTGTGAACTTAAGATATATGTGTTTACCTATATACTGCTCAAGACAAGACACCAGCAAGTCTGTGTCATTTTTGATGAGCACACTCCAAGTAAATGACCCCATTCCAGTTCAAACCGAACACACATAACAACATTAAGATGCACTCATTTTAGTTAGACTCTCCTTTAATGATTAGATAAATATGATTATAAAGGGATGTTTTATTGAGAACTTTACCATCTGTACATATTGTGTACTGGTCATATTCCCATGGTGTTATACTCTTATGCTTCCTCACCCCACTCCACTGAGGGACGTCCTCATGTTCACTGTGGAGTCATGAATGCACCAGGCAGTCTTTGTAGGGGGTGGATGGTTCCTCAGAATACGCCTCCCCATCGTGTGGCTCATATCCTTTCTGCCGTATCTTCCCCATTGCTACCTAAGTCTTGGAGGACATGTCATATGTCTCTAAACGGACAATTTTGACAAGGAAATATTGAGGTATTGTCCTCCACGCATCTTCCAAACTTTCCAATGAGGTTTCATCTTTTTAAATCTGGTTGGAACTTTATACACATTTTCCCAAGCAGTTATTTTAATTGTTTATTGATCACTTCCATACATATAGACATTATAAAATGATCATAATTCTCTCCCACAACCCTCCCTTTTCCCTCCTAAACTCCATGCTCCCACTAAATCCCTACTCTTCTCTGAAATGTGTAGCCCAGGCTGGCCACAAACAGGAGCCACACGTCACTTGTGAGGGTGAGGGGTGTGTGACACAGGAGCCATGCATCACTTGTGAGGGTGAGGGGTGTGACAGATGTTCCTCCCCTCCTGGTCCCTGGAAACCATTGCAAAGGTAGGAAATCAGTGTGAGACAAATTAAGATCATGGACCTACTAATCTACACAAATTTTGATTATTTTGAACTTTTTTAATTTAAATCCTGTATACTTTTCATTATTTCTATTTGTTCTTGAGATAGTCTAAGAATTTTACTTTGCCAAGGAAAGAATCTACTATGTCTAAACTTCAAACTTTAAGCTGATGTAAAAACTTACACATAGTGATGGGGTGCTATGTGAAAATCAGAGTTAGCACATGTATCACATGAAATACTTATGATTTCACGATGGTGAAAACATTCAAAATCCTTCTTCTAGTTTCTGGTATACGTACTATGATATCAGGATCCATAGTCACTGCTGTGTCATAGACAGCAGAGCCACTTACTCCTGCCCAACTGTGACTTACACCCACTCATTTACCTTTCCCCATTAATTAGCGGCTCAGGGCAGGGCAGATGACAGAGCTCGTGGGGGGAGAATGGGCATGGCTGGAGCCTCGCTAGGAAGGAGATAGGCAGGTAAGGAGGAAGAGAGGTGTTCAGGGCAGAGTAATGCTAAAACATAGCTGACCACTCCTGGTGTGATGGTATGAATAGAATAGATGGCCCCCAATATATTCAGTTGTTTGTTTGTAGTTTGCATCTGCAGCCACCTGGCTGGAGTCAGTGCCATTGTGTGGATCTTAAGGTGTGGTGGTGGGTTTCAGATTTCAATCTAAAGATATGCAAAGTGTGCCTAGCTAGAGTTCCTGAAGTGTGCTGTGCTGTGTGGCTTTTGGGCTTGTGCTTCTCTCCCTCTATGCTTGGGCCTGTGAAGGCAGGCCAGCTTCTTCTGCCATTATGGAACTTCCCCTGGATCTGTTAACTTTAATAAATATCCCTTCCTCCATAACTGTGCCTGGTCTGGAAGTTCATCTCAGCGAACCTAAAGCTGTCTGATACACCTGGGTATATAACAATGCTCATTTTACCAAATAATGGAAGGCCCCTTACCGCAGCCATGGCACTCTTTTCCAAAGTATTGAGCAAAGAAGAGCTGTAACTTGGCACTTGACTTCTTTCTACAGCATAAGAAGCTAGATCTCAATCACTAGCTAGTGGGGTAGGGCAGGACTAATGAGGGGTCAAAAGGAGTGGGGAGAATGAGGGTTGGGGCACAGCTGGGAAAAGGTAGAGCAGGGATGAGGAAGAAAGTGTAGGAAGGGACACGGCTGGGCAGGACTTGAACACAACTGGGCAGTCCTGAATATGTAAAAATGCTCATATTACCAGATAATGTGAGACTATTTAGTACAGCCATGGTCCCTTTTGCCATGGCACTGTGTAGGTAAGGATTATAACAATATTTGACTCTAGAAATATCTAGGTAAGAGAATCTTCCTCTTATTATTGGGTTTTTTTGTTGTTTATTTTTTCAGGTAGGTATGTCACTCTAGAGTAGACTGAGCTGGACCTCAGTCTGTAGACCCAGGCTGATCTCAGATTCATCCTGATCATCCTCCCTCTGCCCCCCGAGTCCATGCCACCATGCTGGCTAGAGAATCTGCCTCTTAAAACAATGCAGAGATCATGATGAGCCCCTAGACATTAAGCCTGATTCTGTTTTGAGATGTTTTTAATCCCACTGGGAAGATACTTTGTATAGGGAAGGTACGTGTATATTATATGATGTTAAGAATATATTGTCTTGGAATGTATTATAGTGCAAGTTACTTACTGTTTTTTCCTGTTGAAGGGCAGATCATGAACTTGCCTTCATCAATGAAGTGACTGAACTTACACATGTAATTTGTGAACTGCTTAAATCCAGCATGTGATGCTACCATTGTGTTCTGTGTGCCCTGATCACAGCACAACCCCGCTAGGCACCGCTCCACCAGCCGAGGATCAGGATAAGGATGTGCGCAGCACTGTTACCAGTTACAAGTATGTCTATGTGTGGCTAGTAATATTGGCTGCTATAAGCAATTAAGATCCTTTGGTCATTAATTACAGCTTTTAAAACAAATATTTTTATTGATTTACTTGACAGAGTGCATGAGCACACTTCTGCAAATGAACTTCAGATGCATGTGCTACTTTGTGCATCTGGCTTTTACAGGGGATCTGGGGAATTGAACCTGGAGCAGCAGGCTTGGCATGCAAGTGCCCTTAACTGCTGTGCCATGTCCCCAGAACTAATCACAGCTTATTTTAAGATAACTTCAATTATAAATGGGCATACTGATCAAAGACTATCAATCTACAAGAAAATTACCTCCCTCCAGGTCTGCCTCAGGCAGAACAGAGGTAATGACATTAAGATCCACTCATCATTTCTCTTGTCATTTTATTTTGTTTTAAATATTTTATTTATTTATTTATTTGAAAGAGAGAGAAAGAGGCAGATAGAGAGAATGGGCACGCCAGGGCCTCTAGCCATTGCAAACGGACTCCAGACACGTGCGCCACCTTATGCATCTGACTTACTTGGGTACTGGGAAATCAAATCTGGGTCATTAAGTTTCTCAGGCAAATGCCCTAACTGCTAGGACATCTCTCTCCAACCTTCTCTTGTCATTTTATCCTAGACTCTCATTTTAATAATCATATAAGGAATAATGGGCCAATTTTGATGAAAAATATTCAGGTAAATATTTTCCTCCATATATTTTCAGTAATGTTTTATCTCTTTGAAACTCATTTAAATTTACTCACATATTTACAGGCTAATATAATCTTTTAATATTTCATTTTTATTTATTTATTAGAGAGAGAGAGAGGGAGAGGGAGAATAGGCACACACCAGGACCTCTAGCCACTGCAAATGAATTTAAGACACATGTGTCACCTTGTGCATCTGGCTTATGTGGGTACTAGGGAATGGAACTTGGGTCCTTAGGCTTCGTAGGCAAGCACCTTAACCATTAAACCAACTCTGCAGCCTTATTTACAAGGTAATATTATTTTACTGTGAAAAATTGCTACATACTTGCTTTGTACATTTCCTAAAGATAATTCATACAATATTTACTGAAGGCTTTAAAAATTATTTCTAGATAATTGGACATGCTTTTAGAAGAAACCTAATAGTAGATATTCTTACAGAACATGTGTGCTTGCCTTCAAAACTTGGCTTTGCCACTACTGGTCACATGAGCATTATAAAATTCAAGAAAAAAATGGCACCAGGAGTGGTGGCTCATGCCTTTAATCCATCATTCAGGAGGCAGAAGTAGGAAGATCACCGTGAGATCGAGGTCACCCTGAGATTACATAGTGAATTCCAGGTTAGCCTGAGCTAGAGTGAGACCCTACCTTGAAAAATCTGACACTACATAGTGAATTCCAGGTCAGCCTGAGCTACAGTGAGACCCACCTTAAAAAACCATAATAATAATAAATAATAGCAGATGACTACATTGCTTTCCATGTACCAAATTTGTTTAACTGAATAAAGAATCTTGGGCTGGGGAGAAGGCTTAGCAGTCAAAACACTTGCCTGCAAAGTCTAAGGACCCAGGTTCAATTCCCCAGTACCCACATAAGCCAAATGTACAAGGAGATGCATATGTCTAGAGTTTGCAGTGGCAAGAGACCCTGGAATGTTCATTCTCTCTCTCTCTCTCTCTCTCTCTCTCTCCAGTAAATAAATACTAAATAATCTTTCAAGTTATCTGGGCAAACCTTGAAAATAAACAATAGCAAACAAAATTGCTAATAAAATCATTGGATGAAATCTTCACAGGAGCAAAAGACTGGCCAGCAGTCTTAAAAAAAGAACTGGAGGCAAGGAAAGCGCAGAGGGATCAGCTCCCTGGCAGGATTGTCGGGCCAGCAGAAGACGGTGGTAAGGGAGCACTGCTGACGGCAGGATGGCCAGGGAGCTGGGAAGAGCAGGTACATGCTTTCATCACACGTAGACTGCTTCCAATCAGGCAGATACTTCTCCCAGGCACTGTCAGTGAAAACCAGGAGTACACATCGGCCTTGTGATAAGGTACCAGAGTACTCATAGTATGTAGTAGAAAAAGGAGTAAGAACTCAGCAGAAGCAGAATTTGGAAGCATGGGTAGGCTCTCACCATGATCACCCCACCCCCACCCTCCTCAGAAAGGCTCGAGGATGTGAATGGATCAAATGAGAAATCAAGGAAGTGAAACTGACCATTACTTGATAATCAGACAGTACCTCTGGGCATATGACAGTAGCTTACAGGGAGATGTTGAGAGTAATCTAGCAGGTAGGATTAATGGAAAGCAAACACAAGTGCCAGTGTCCAAACTAAAGACAGCCACTAATTGTTATTGATTATCACAAGAACATATGTGGAAAAAGATGGCTATTAAGACTCTAATTGGCACAGATGGTAACTGCACTATTTTTCAAGTAAAATCAGTATGGTATGTTTTATACATTCCTATAATTTCTCAGCAGTATTTGAACTCCAATAATACACAATGAGGAAACATTAAAACTTTCAAAGGCATAAATTCAGAATGAATGTCTTACTCAAAAGTAGATTTTTGTACTTTCAGATTTTAATGTTTTATTACATATATAATGGCACGTTTCACCTAATAATCTATATGAAAGGCTTACAGATCCAGCATTACTTAGATCATGCAGATATGTCATGGGGTGTGTTTGACCTTGGTTCTTGTCTCCTGGAAGGAAATGATTCATCTAAGTCACAGACAGAAGTTTACTTAACAAAGAAAGATGCTTGAACCTAGATCCAGCATTGAAGATGTCATCAACTCTACCCACCATTTAAGAGTAGATTCCTGGGACATGAGAACCTGTTCAAGAGAGAGATAGAGAGCCAGACAACGCAGTGCATGCTTTAAGCACTCGAGAGACAGAAGTAGGAAAATTGGCATGATTTTGAGGCTACCCTGAGACTACATAGTGAATTCCTGGTTAGCATGGGCTAGATCAAGTCCCTACCTGGAAAAAAAAAAGGAACAAAAGGAGAAAAAAAGAAAGAAAGAAAATCACTTACAATGACTGTTGCTCATATCTTCAGAGATTCCATCACCTAGCCCCCATTATTAAGCATGCCATAGTCTGAACTCATCATGAGCTGTGGAATAGTGACCATTGCCATGAGAGAGGGCATCACCTACACCCACCATTAGAGATGTCATTACCTGTCCCCCACCATTAAAGATATGATAGGGCTGGAGAGATGGCTTAGTAGTTAAGCGCTTGCCTGTGAAACCTAAGGACCCCGGTTCGAGGCTCAATTCCCCAGGACCCACGTTAGCCAGATGCACAAGGGGGCACACGCATCTGGAGCTCGTTTGCAGTGGCTGGAAGCCCTGGCATGCCCATTCTCCCTCTCTCCCTCTATCTCCCTCTCCCTCTCTGTCTGTCGCTCTCAAATAAATAAGTAAAAACAAACAAAAAAATTTTTTAAAAATGATATGATAGATTGGTCCTAACCATGCAAGATGCCTTCACTTGCACACATCAAAAGATGTCATTTGGTGGCATGTTGGATGACTAAACAGGCACCATAGTGCTGAGCAGAAGTGACAGAGGTGTGCTCAAAACTGAAACATCTGTATCATGCTTTCCAAGGCACAGGGTCCTTTATGGAAGAGGTAGTGGAAAGATGTAAGAGCCAAAGGAAGGGGTGGACTCCTTACTATGCACTCTTCCAGGCACAAAATGGCCTGGATAGCCATGACCTTGCAGTGCCTGGCACTACCGACACAAGACAGTCATAACAGAAGGAAAAGATGACACCTAAATAAAAGAGAAGCTGGACCTGGTGGTGCAAGCCTTTAATCCTAGCACTCAGGAGGCAGAGTTAGGAGAATCACCTTGAGTTCGAGGCCTAAGTCTACAGAATGAATTTCAGGTAGCCTAGTCTAGAGTGAGACCTTGCCTCAAAAAAAAAAAAGAAAAAGAAAAAATCTTTCTAGGCTTGGTGGCACATACCTTTAATCCCAGCACTTGGGAGTCTGAGGTAACAGGATCACCATGAATTTGAGGCCAGCCTGAAACTATATAGAGAATGCCAGGTCAGCCTGGGATAGAGGGAGTACTTACTTTGAACCCTCCCAAAAAAAACCTCCAAAAAAAAAAGGTAAATAAATGAAAATGAGACAGAATGAAGTGATGTCATAGACTGGGTCTACCCATTGAAGATGTCCTCACCAGGACCCACCATGAAACATGCCATCACCTAAACATGTTTCATAAACCACCATCTGCCCCTGCCATCAGCAAAACTACAGCCTGGGTCTAACCTTTGGAAATGCCATCAATTGGAACCGTCATTGGAGATGCCATCACATGGACCTACCATTAGAGATGCCTTCAGGTAGATTACAGGAGACACTGTGTCAAAATAAAAGTAACAAGAAAAATACTAAGTGACAATGGCTGGCCCTCATCATTAGAGATGACATTACCTGGCCCCCAAAATTACAGATGTCATAGCCTGGGTGTAAGTATTGGCAGTGTCTTCACTAGGACCCACCAATGGAGATGCATCACCTGTGCCCACCATTAGACGTGTTATCACCCGGAATACATGAGATCTTCTATAAAAAAGAAAAAATATATATAAAGCTGACAAAGATTGTTGTTCACCATTAGAGATGCCTTACGTAAAGCTAGCAATGAAGATGTCATCAACTGTACCCACTATTTAAGTGTGTCAATTCTCTGGACATGAGACCCTTTTCCAAAAAAAAAAAAAAAAAAAAAAAAAAAAAAAAAAAACAAGGTGGGTGTGGTGGCACAGGCCTTTAACTCCAACACTCAGAAGTACAAACGCTCTCTCAAGTAGATAAAATATTTAAAACAAGGTGGACAGCCATAGAGAAAGACACCTGATGTTGACCTTGGCACATGTACCCACACACACATGGCCACATATAGACAAGATACACACACACATGCAAAAAAAAGAAAAAAATGAGCCGGGTGTGGTGGTGCACACCTCTAATCCCAGCACTCAGGAGGCAGAGGTAGGAAGATCGCCATGAGTTCAAGGCCACACTGAGACTACATAGTGAATTCCAGGTCAGCCTGAGCTAGAGTGAAACCCTACCTCAAAAAATAACAACAAAAATGTTTTGCAATCCCTCAAAATTAAAAAGAAAGTCCAAATCAAAGTCCTTCCAATTATACCAACTAGTAGTTTTAGTAGCTCAGCTTCAATTTCAAACATCAATTAAGAGGATTTGCCATGATCTACTATTATTCCTTGCTTTGACCTTCGTGTGTGTGTGTGTGTGTGTGTGTGTGTGTGTGAGAGAGAGAGAGAGAGAGACAGAGACAGAGACAGAGACACAGAGAGAGAATTGGCATGCCAGGCCCTCAGCCATGCGATCAATCTCCAGATGCTTGTGCTCCCTTGTACTCATGTGTGACCTTGCACACCAGCATCACTGTGCGTCTGGCTTACAAGGGAACTGGAGAATTTAACATGAGTCCTTAGCCTTCACAGGCATGCGCCTTAACCGCTAAGCCATTTCTCCAGGCCCAAATTTTTCTTTTTAATCTTCATTATTTGCCTAAGATATTCTTTTTAAAAAACATATTTGTTTATTTGAGAGAGAAAGACAGAAAGAGGCAGATAGATTGAGAATTACTCCTGCTACTGCAAAGGAACTCCAGATGCATGTGCCACTTTGTGTATCTGTCTCTATGTGGGTAGTGGAGAATTGAACCCAAGCCATCAGGCTTTGTAAACAAGCACCTTTAAACCACTGAGCTATCTCTGTAGCCCCCTAAGATATTATTGGTTGTTTCAATGTGTCTAAGTTTTATGCATCAAAACAAAGGTTTATTCTTCAAAATAAAAACAGATTAATTTTGGCTATTAATTAATTAATTTTGGTGTTCCCTGAAGGGTGATCGCCCCTGGGGGCTTTCCCATGGTTCTCTTCTAACCCTCCCCGTTGCACCTGGGGAAATAGAGAAAGTGAGTTCCCAGAGGAGCAAAACAAAATAAGAGCAGTGCCGCCAGGAGAACCCAGGTCCCTTCATGCCCAGTGCAAGAAGGAGGGCTTTGAGCTGTCAGTCGGCATCAGGAGAAGACAGGCTTCTCACCTCCACCCCTGACTCTAAGAAAACACCGTTGGCTTTGTGGTGATCTCTAAAGTGAACAAGGGGCGCAGCCGCTTATGTTTGCAGACTGGCCTGATGTTACCATGGAAACAACTATCAACCAGGAACAGTTCATCCTGTCGGCTTACAGTAGCCTTTACTGCCAAAAATATGTGTGCTTGTGTGGAAGGTAGTGTTTGGGCTTGATGTCTAGCATGCAGGACTGGCTGGCTCCCTTCCACTAAGTACTGCTTTATTATTATTATTATTATTGTTATTATTGTTAATTTTCTTCCAAGGTAGGGTCTCACTCTAGCCCAGGCTGACCTGGAATTCACTATGTAGTCTCAGGGTGGCCTTGAACTTACAGTGATTCTCCTACCTCTGCCTCCGAGTGCTAGGATTAAAGGCATGCACCATGCCCAGCTTAGTGTTGCTTCTTTAGTTTTAAATGAACAGAGGAGTATCAGGTTAAGACCCTAAAATCAGGATTTTATGGATCCGGTCCAAAACCACCTTACCTCATGACACAGACAAGGTATTCAAAGCCCCAAGAACAGACCAGGGTTGACCGAAGCCCGCGTAATGTCTTGGCAGTGCAGAACTTGAGTTTGGCTGAAATCCTGACTGCAAGGTTTGAGGGTTTGGCTCATTAGTGGTAACACCACATACGAACTGTCATCCCAACAGACAGGCCCTTTGATGATGGATTTTATTAGTGATGGACATACATCCTGGGGCTCCCTGCATCACCTTCTGGAGCCCTAGTCTCCTGCCTCTCAAAGCTTCCTTCCCAGAACTGCAAAGTGAGGGGAAGCTGAGGTGGGCAGGGGGCAGACAGGGACACAACTGCGTGAAATGGGCTGGGTGGGGACCCGGGAACTGGCTTCCCTAGCCACAGTCACCACAGCCCTATCCTCCTGTTCCAGCTCAGACTGAGAGACACTTGAGGTAGAGGCGTTTTCTGTCAGGGCAGCAGCAGAACTTTGTCCTCACAAGACCCTCCCTCACTTACTCCAGTGCCACTTACAACCCTGCGGGCCTGCTGGGCCTTTCAACCCATCCTTGGCCGTGTCCATCTTTCCATCAACCCGCTGTTACCCTCAGCCTCGGCCCCTCAAATCGTTTTGTTGTTTGTTTTTGAAAATATTTTTTTATTTATTTGAGAGAGAGGGAAAGAGAAAGAGGCAGAGAGAGAGAGGGGGAAGGAGAGAATGGGCGGGCCAAGGTCACCAGCCACTGCAAACAAACTGCAGATACATGTGCCACCTTGTGCATCTGGCTGATGTGGGTCCTGGGGAATTGAACCTGGGTGTTTTGGCTTTGCAGGCAAGGGCCTTAACCTCTAAGTCATCTCTGCAGCCTTCCCTCACACCTTCTAACTCCAGGTGAGGTCACCTGAGAGTGGGGAGACCCTCAGCTTTGTTAACTATGCTCTCCGTCTGACCTTGCTGACCAATAAGTTTCATGCTGAAGTGGGAAGGGCTGTGTTACCTTCTGGAGGCTCAAAGGGAGCCCTCTCTTCCTTCTCCTCCAAGTTCTAGAAGCAGCCTCCGTCCTTGCGCCTGGCCCCTCCCCCATCGATAAAGCCAGAGCTTCTCTCAGAGCCTCTGGCCTGACTCCTCCACCTCCTTCTTCCCTGGTCAGGATCCTTATGACTATGCACAGCCAGCCCAGACAATCCAGGGCAATTTCTCAATTTAAATCACCTGGTTGACAATTTCAATTGCATCCACAACTTTTAATTTCCCATTGATATTAATCTGCAGTATTCCCGGGTTCCAGGGTTCAGAGGTGGGTATCTTTGGCATCATCCTTCTGCCCACCATGTCCTTCGGTGGTGACATTTAGTGGTGACATCAGATCAAAGCTCTGGTCTCTGGACTCTCACCCATCTTGGCTCCACCTCTTGAAGACTCTGGACTTGAGATGGGGGCCCTGGGGTGGTAATTCCTGAGATTCCAAAGGTGGCTTGTTGTCCCTGGACACTGGAGCTACGGAGACCACACCACCCCTTTCTCAGCATGTCCGCTGGACAGCCCTCGCCACAGGAAGAGGGAATGGAGGCTGAGTGTGGTGGTGCAGCCTTTAATCCCAGTGCTTGGGGACAGAGGTAGGATCTTGGTGAGTTTAAGTCCATCCTGAGGCAAAAAAGAGGAGGAGGAGGAGGAGGAAGAGGGAATGGACGCTTGCTGATGGCTGAGTAGCTGGGGACCCCGATTTGAGGCTTGATTCCCCAGGACCCACGTAAGCCAGATGCACAAGGTGGTGCATGCATCTGGTGTTCGTTTGCAGTGGCTAGAGGTCCTGATGTGCCTATTCTCTCTCTCTCTCTCTCTCTCTCTCTCTCTCTCCCTCTCTCTCTGCCTCTTTCTCTCTCTGTCTGTCTGTTGCTCTCAAATAAATAAATAAATAAAAACAAATGTGTGTGTGTATATATATATATATATATAGTGGAATGCAAGAAGAATCAAGACTTTGTACTATAAATTCCCTTCAGATTCCTCACAGGCTAATGGAGGTGAAGGTTGGATTTCATTTTCCATAAGGCAGAAATAAGTGTTAAGCATTATATTTGAAATGCAGCTGTTTGTGGTATTTTGTTTTTGTTGTTGTTTTGTTTTGTTTTGTTTTGTTTTGTTTTGTTTTGTTTTTGAGGTAGGGTCTCACTCTAGCCCACGCTGACCTGGAATTCACGATGTAGTCTCAGGGTGGCCTGGAACTCACAGTGATCTTCCTATCTCTGCCTCCCAAGTGCTGGGATTAAAGGCATGCGCCACCACACTGGGCTTGTTTGTGTTTACTTTATGAGAACTTTATTCTCTGGTAAGGAAATCAAATGCTTTGTAGGCCTACTTACCTTTTGTTGACAGAGATATATTCCAGACATATGAGTGCAACATATGAGTGCAACAATAATGCAAGATATGGAATGATTTAGCTTTAAAAACCAGAAATTTCATAAAACGTTACAGCCCTGCAACTTTTGCTTTTGAATCTGTTGCAGAACAATGCAGGGGTATTCCTGCTTCTCTCAAAGAGAGTTTAGTCCAAATATTAGTGTAGAAAGGACATGTTTAGTACAACTCCTGATTTGAGCTGACTCTTTACATTTTCAGTATTTAAGCATAATGAGGTTTTCTTGGCTCTCTAGAATTTTTTTTTTTAAGGTAGAGTTTCACTCTAGCTCAGGCTGACCTGGGGTTCACTATGTTGTCTCAAGGTGGCCTGGAACTCTCGGTGATCCTCCTACCTCTACCTTCCAAGTGCTGGGATTAAAGGTGTGTGCCACCATGCCCAGCTCCCTCTCTAGAATTTTCAAAGGTAACATATTTAGGATATTTTTCCGTAGTTCACTATATAAAATATTAGAGTTAAAAAGAAATCTGCTGTCCACCCTGCCTCTGGCTGCCTAGGCAGGGAGTGGATGAGTGTGTGCATGTGGCCACTATTTCCTAGCTACCTCTAAGGAGTTGGGGCACCACAGTGGTGTGGTGAGTTGATACACTTTAGCAAATATGACTTTAGTTTATCTAAATATTTTTCATTGACAAGGTAGGGCTGAGCTTGCCTACCTTTGCTTTGGATCTTTCCAGAAAAAAAGTCACAAAAATTGTATGTAGATTTTTGTCTTGAAAAAGTGGTTCAGAGTCATAGTGCAATACTTGGGACCCACACCATGTTCATTTAACTCCTCAGATTTTTCTGTTTCTTTGGCAAAGTTATAACAATTCTTGTTTTTATATTTAGTGTTACATACTTAAGCAGTGAACTTTTTTGTTAGTTCTTTTTTTTTTTTTTTAAATTTTCCTTCCTAGGAAGACCTGAGAACAGTTATTCCTTGTTAAGAAAGGACATGGTGTAGCATTTGTTAATCAGTGTGACGTGGATTATGTAGTTTTAAAGAGAAAACTTTGAGGGTGTCACTTATCACCACCAGCATCACGACTACAATAGTGGCTCAGATTTGCTTAAGGAAATGCATTCGTTGGGAAAGGACTATTATTGCTTTACTGAGCTCCAGTGATACCATATATTTGAATCAGTTGTCTGAAACAGTCTAAACATAAAAGTGTCCCAAATATGGAAGATATATTAATAATGTAAAAGACAATTTTATGGAAAGTATTTGTTTTATACCAATGGCTGGGGTAGTGTGGCAGTATTTATAATTTTTCTTAAGATGATTATTAGTAAGAAATGTCCTATCTCCTTTCTATACAAAAAAAAAGAAAAAAATCAGTTTTATACTTTTGTCATTTTTTAGAAATGTTCATTTGATTTCTTTTTCCCCCCAGGGTGCTGGTGATTAAACAAACCCAGGGCCTCATGACATCTACCACTGTTTTTTCTTAATTGTTTTAGAAGTTTAATTTTGAATTATTGGAACACACACGCATATGTGTGTATGTGTATGTGTACATATCTGTGCATATATGTGTATATGTGTATATCTCCTTCTACCTGTACTTTTTTTTTTCAGTTGGAGCTGGTGTCCAGATTGCTGAAAATACAATGATCTTACTGTTCAGGAAAGCTTTTGTTGAGGACATATTTGAAGAGTGACATTTTCATATTGCCTTTCATTCTGTTGACCTTGGTGGAGTATATAAATTTGATCATTGCCTATTTTTTGTCTTTGAAGTGTATCTTTTGTGTTTCTAAATGCTTTTTTTTTTTTTGAGTTAGGGTTTTGCTCTAGCCCAAGTTGCCCTGGAATTCACTATGCTCAGGGTGGCCTTGAACTCATGGCGATCTTCCTACCTCTGCCTTCTGAGTGCTGGAATTAAAGGCATGCATCACAGTGCCCAGCTCTAAATGCATTTCTTTTATAAGTGTGATTTTTATTATTGACTTTAAATAAAGAGGTGAATATAAATGAAAATTCAAGGGCAAAAAAAAAAAAAAGCTGGTTGTCCCTAGCATGCCTGTACCGGGGGGAGGGGGATGGGCATGGAGACACAAGAACCACTGGGGCTCCATGGCCAGACAGTCTAGCTGAAAACAGGAAATCCAGGTTCATTGAGAGACTTCACCTCAGGGAAAAGAGGGAGAAAAGTGAGTGAGAGAGGGAGACACCCTCCACTTTCCTCTGACCTCCTCACGTATGTGCACACGGCATGCACATCTATACATAAGCATGTATACCATATGCATGCATACACTCTGCATATGCATAGCAAAAATAAATAAAGTTTTAACACCCAGGCTGGGGAGATAGTTCAGTGAGCAAAGTGCTTGCTTTGAAAACATGAGGGCCTAAATTTGATCCCCAGAACCCATGTAAAAATATCAGTTGTGGTGGTTCATAAAAATGCCAAGTTCATGCCTGTAATCCTAGCACTTGAGAGGCAGAAACAGTTAGATCCTCAGGGTTCTCCAGTGCAGCAAGTCCAGGCTAATTAGTGATCTCCAGGTGAATGAGAGATGTCTCAAAATATAATATGTAAGCAGCTATCAAGCAGGGTACGGTGGCTCATGCCTACAATCTCAGCACTTGGGAAATAACAGTGGAATGATCAGGAGTTCAAGGTCATCTTTGGCTGCTTGGCAAGTTCAAGGCCAGCATGGGCTGCATGAGACTTTCTGTCTCAACAAAATAATAAGGGGTTGGGGAAAGCTGAACTGTGCTTGACAGGAACAACACACACACACCATACATACACACACACACACACACACACCACGGGCTAGTGGATATAGCTCATTTGGCAGAGTGCTTGCCGAGCATACATGAAACAGTAGAGTCAGGAGTCAAGGTCATCTTCAGCTACACAATGAGTTCCAGGCCAGCCTTCCTTTGTCCTTTCTCCCTCCCTCCCTTCCTTCTTAAAAATATTCATATATTTGAGAGAGTGTGTGAGAGAATGAATGAACACTGCTGTAGATGAACACCAGATGCATGCACCACTTTGTGTACTAGGAATTGAATCCAGGACATTAGGCTTTGTAAATCAAGTGCCTTTAACTGTTGAGCCATCTCTTTATCCCCTTGTTTTTGTTTGTTGTTGTTGTTTGTTTTTGTTTGTTTGTTTTGTGTTTTTATAAAGGCAGGATTTCATGTAGTACTGGCTGGCCTTGAACTCACTCAATGGCTGAGGTTGGCCTTGAACCTCTGATACTCCCGTCTCAACCTCCTAAGTGCTAGGGTAACACTGGCTTTGCTGGCTCCTCACACCACACAGACTTAGCACAAAGAGCATTTGTTCATTAGAAAAAAACTCAATGGGAAGTTGGGCGTGGTGGATTGCCATGAGTTCGAGGCCAACCTGAGACTACATAGTGAATTCCAGGTCAGCCTGAGCTAGACCCTACCTGGAAAACCAAAACAAAACAACAACAAAAAAAACTCAATGGGATCCGAGAGGCATGGTAGTTTAGAAGATAGCCACGTGGGGGCAGCGGTGGACAAGTTTACAGTTTATCATTCAGGCTGCTGGTCTCTCACCAGGGAGTCCACAAAGCTTCCTAGGACAGAAAAGGAAGGATGAAGAGAGAAGGAGAGGAGGAAGGACTGAACAGTACAGTAGTTGTCTCGCATGTTCAAGGTTAAATCTCCAGCTCTGAAATGAAAAGAAAAAAAAATGTCTGGCACAAAGAGGAGATGTGTAATTCCAGTCCTCTGGAGAGCAAGGACTGAGGGAAAGTCTCTCAAACAAATACACTTCACAGAAATTTCACCTTTGGAAATAGTTTCCTAAGCCCCAGTTACAACTACAAGCACCCTGTTGCTTCTGTGTATACCAAAGTGACCCCTACTTTCAAGGGGACATGCCATATTTGAGACCATGTTCAAATTGAGGGAATTGAGCCATGCATGGTGAGATAGAGTTAAAGGTCAGCCTTGGCTACATAGCCAGGTGGAGGCCAGCCTGAGCTACATGAGACTAAATGTTTGCATTTTCATTTTTGTATATTAGCTGGCTGCCAAGGTACAGAAAACCTTTATGCCTTTTTTCTTTCTTTCTTTCTTTTTCTTTCTTTCTCTTTCTTTCTTTCTTTCTTTCTTTCTTTCTTTCTTTCTTTCTTTCTTTCTTTTTTTCTGTTTTTTGTTTTTCAAGGTAGGGTCTCTTTCCAGCCCAGGCTGACCTGGAATTCAGTATGTAGTCTCAGGGTGGCTTCAAACTCACAGCAATCCTACCTCTGCCTCCTGAGTGCTGGTATTAAAGGTGTGTACCACCATGCCTGGCTAATATTTTATTTATTTATTTAAGAGAGAAAGAAGGAGAGTGGGGGGGGAGAACGGGCACACCAGGGCCTCTAGCTACTGCAAATGAACTCCAGATGGATGTACCTGTCATCTTGCACATCTGGGCTACATGGATACTAGGGAATCGAATCCAGGTTCTTAGGCTTCACAGGCAAGCACCTTAATGGCTAAGCCATCTCTTCAGCCCCATAAAAATCCTGCCAGGGTTAAGTTTATTTATTTGGATTTTTGTTTTTTTGAAGTAGGTTCTCACTGTAGCCCAGGCAGACCTGGAACTCACTCTGTAGTCCCAGGCTGACCTTGAACTCACAGTGATCCTCCTACTTCTGCCTCCTGAGTGCTGGGATTAAAGACCTGCACCACCACACCCTGCTAAGGTCCACATTGTTGAGTAAACGGAATGTGGTCTAGGCTTTTCTGGCCGCTACAGCCACAGACAATGCGTGTGTTAAGTGAATTTTGATTTCTGGGTTGCTTTTTCCCTATAACTTTTAACAGCCCATTTTTCTGGCTCCACAGTGAAACATTGCTCATTCAGCATATCAGAAACTGCCTTACTGCTGGGACAGATTTCCCGTAGACATGGCTTACGGAAGGGAAGGGCTTGCTTTTCCTTAATGTCAAGGGGAAGGCTGTCATGGAAAGGAAACATGGTAGTGTTGCCTGCTTTCTTGGGTTCTTGTCTCATGACCCACAAAGAATGATGAGTGCCACACAGAGAAGGGCAAGAGGAGTCAGATTTTGTCTTAGAGAGGAAAGCAGGACTCTCCCAGGCTGGGAGGAGTCCCATGTGCATAACAGGGGCGACTTGGGTCAGGGCTCCCTTTATTCGGGGATGGAACCCAGGGCCGTGTGCACACTAGATACTGGCAAGATCTCCTACTGAGCTACACTTGCACCCTATTCATGTCATTTAATTTATTTTTCCTTTCCTTGAGACTGGGTCCTACTATGTACATAGCACAGCCTAGGCTTGTCCCAAACCCACAGTGATCCTTCCATCTCAGCCTCCTGAATGCTGTTTCTGTTTGTTTGTTTGTTTGTTTGTTTGTTTGTTTGTTTGGAGAGACAGAGTCTCACTCTGTACCTAGTTTGTCCTGCCTAAACTCACTATGTAGATCAGACTAGCATTGTACTCATAGTGATGTCAGATTTGGGGCTTCTGGAGGGGTCTCTCAGCCTTGTGAACCCCACTTTCTGTGATCTTTATCTTATTTCTAACAAAGAATTGATAAAAACAGACTCAGGGGACTGGAGAGATGGCTCAACAGTTAAAGATGCTTGCTTGCAAAGCCTGCTGGTCTTGGTTCAATTTTTTTTTTTTTCCGAGTTAGGGTCTCACTCTAGCTCAGGCTGACCTGGAATTCACTATGTTGTCTCAGGGTGGCCTTTAACTCTCCATGATCCTCCTACCTCTGCCTCCCTAGTTCTGAGATTAAAAGCATGCAGCCACCACACCCGGCTTCTGGGTTCAATTCTCCAGTACCCAAATAAAGCCAGATGCACAAAGTGGCACATGTGTCTGGAGTTCATTTACAGCGGCAAAAGGCCCTGGCACACCCATTCTCTCTCTCTCTCTCTCAAATAAATAAATAAAAATATCAAAAAAACAGACTCAAGAAGGATAAATTATGAATTACTGAGTTTATTTAGGGAGAGATCGTAAGTTGTGAGGTTTATTTAGGGGAAATTGCTGTCTAGGAAAAGGCTGGAGCAGTTACACATGCCCACAGAAGCCAGGCTCAGAAGCCCATGCCAAAAGATTTAGAAGAAACATACGCTCATGTGGGGCAAAAGCATAAAAACTGAGGAGATTAGACAGGGGTGGACTCGGAGCTGAAGGAAGGATAACAGAAAGAACAGGGACTTCAGACACCGGAAAAAATGAGTAGTAAAGAAAGTCAAGAGAGTTATGACACATGGCATAGACCCCGACGGTCAGAGGAATGACACACACAGCAGACTCAGAGTTTACAGGAACACCCATGTGATAGAGCCAGAGTTTAGAGGAAATGCACTCCTGGTAGACTGAGATCAAGGGTAAATCATACTAGTCTAGGGAAGCAGCAGGGGGCGCCGCAGCCACTGTGGATGACATTGGATCAGATGCTGAAGTCCAGCTCTGTCAAAGCCAGTGGGGGTGATGGCCTCCCCTTCTCTTTGGGCCTCTGTCCCTAACTGGACTGTGCTTAAAAAAAAAAAAAAAGAAAAGAAAATGTTATCTTTCTCCTGCTTCCTTCATTGGCAATCTGAATGCCTCAGTCTCTTGTGCTGGGGTTACAGTCATGCGCCACCGCAGCTAGCTTTCCGTTACTTGTAAGTAACTTTCGTGGATAAAATTAAGCTGATACCATGCAATTTTGACATTTAGCTATTTAGTATAGGTGAGGTCTTCACTTTCTGAGTAAACCAAAAGTGGTTAGGCTTTCCTGGTCCCTGGCATCAGTCAGTGTGTCTGTTCAGTGCACTTTGTTTTACGAGTTCTGGTTTTTTGTTCACTGCTTCCACAGAGAAACACAGGTCATTCAGGACAACTTGGATGTGTGTTTTCCTGGGCTGCAGGTTCTCACAGCTGGCTTAGAATCAACTGTCTCTTATTGTCTTTGACACAAGAGTCATGTTCAACATCCACATAGGCGGTTTGTCTTTTGCTTTGCTTTATTCTTCCCTGTCTTATGTAGCCCAGGCTGGACTTGAACTCCTGATTCTCCTGCCTCAGATTTGGCAAAAAGAAACTTTGTTATATCCAAAAATATGAAGGGCATAGGCAAGTGGGGTGACCCACCCTCACCCCCCCCCCCGCCATTTTTGGGTAAGAAAACTTGGGCCTCGCTCCTGCCAGACCAAATGATCACATGTGCAGCCCCCTCGGTAGGATCGTGTCAAAACTCAGTCCCATCTAAACCACCCAAAGAAAAACCCACCTGTGCCTGGGAGCATTTTGAGATAACAACTATTAGAGTTCTACTATTGTCTTTGTAATGCCGAAGACAGTTGCCTTCAACTTGAAAACAAACTGGCTTTAACTCCCTTCCCCACAAGCTACCATTCTGACCTCTCCAGGACTTGAATAGCTCCAGCCTCTCCCATCCCCTGCCCATAGTGGTGGCTGCTGGGGGGGGGGGGGGGATTGCCTCCCGCTGAGGAGAATATATGTCTATCCCAGTATGACCCAGTCTTGCTAAGGGTATGGAAGACCCCAAAGCAGACCTGATCAAAAGTTCTTAGAAGGATACCTTACCCCCAGGAAAAGCCTACCTACCACCAGAAGGGAGACAGAAAGACATCAGGAGTCCCTTTGTGCACTGGACACACTCCCATGTCCAGTCAAGGGTCTCACCATTCCTAAGTAACCCTCTCTGGGCTCAACCCAATTCACAGCTCTGGGTAGCTAGGCAGACATTATTAGCAGGCTTGGAGGTCATCCTTTCTTCCTCCATAGGTACTAAAATATATGCAAAGGAAAGAGAAGAGAAGCATTAAGACCCTTGTTTACTTTTTATTTAGAAGAGAAGAGCTACTTCCCAAAGTCCTCTGGTACTATGTGGAGCCTGCCAATCACTCACCTGGTCAAGAGACCACCCCTCACCCACAGACATGCTAAAGAGGAGAGAGGAATAATATCTCCCTAAGGAATAATGTACTTAAATCCCCAGAAGCCCCTCCCTCTATGCAGCTGCTGAGAGACCCCACTGCGGAGCTTAACTGCTTTCTTGGGTTCTAACTCAAAAAGCCTAACTTTTCCTTTAGATCCAAGATCCAATACAAGAAGACAGCCAAATGCTTGCAAGGAGATGTGCCGCCTCTACCACTTTTACCCAGCGTCCAGAAGGCATTACAGAGGAAGCAGCAGCGTGAGTATTGTTCCCAATACTAGCCCAACCTCCACATCCAGGAAAATAGCAACAAACACCTTGGTGCACCGAAACACATCCTAACAGAAATATAGAGGCTACAGAGAAGTCAGCACCCACTGATAACACACCTCCCAAGGCTCAGGGACTGTTGTGGAAGTGGGGGAAGGAAGATTGAAATAGAATCAGCCTAGATGCTCTTCAACTGATAAAAGGATAATGAAGATATGGTACATTTATACAATGGAGTTTTATTCAATGGTAAGGAAAAATGAAATCTGCAGGCAAATGAAGAGATCTGGAAAGGATTATCTATACTAAATGAGGTAACCCAGGCCCAGAAAGCCAAATGCTACATGGTCTCTTATATGTGGATCCCAGCTACAAATGTGTAGATTTGTATGTGAGTTTGAGTAAAAGTCAGTAGTAGAGGCCAGGAAACTATAAAGGGGATATAATGGAGGGAGGAGAGGGGAGGGCTTAAGGGGAGCAGGCTGCTATACATATGTAAGCAGAGGAACAGATTACTGGGGGTGAAATAGCCTAATAGGTTCAGGGGAAGAGACTGAGTAAAGGAAGTATGGGAGGAGAGTTAATCAAAATTCAAGATGTCACAAATAAGCTATATAGAAACCTATTTCTTTGGATAAAGGTGCACCCAGAAGCTACAGATTGTTACTAGAAAAAGTTGAGTGCCACAGATGGGATACCTTCCAGTGAGGTGTTGGCCAGGAAGTTCCTAGATGCCTCTAAAACATTACCTCCCATTGCCAAGGCTCTTGGTTACCCACCATAACTAGATAGTAAGACCTTATTGCTGAACACTCCACGTGCCTGGGCTCTACTGTAGGTCACTGAGAAATCAAGCTGGAGCTGAGCTGGAAACCTCTCTGCTGACTAGTTGCCAGAAAGCTTGACAAAGCTATGCTGTATGCAACCCTATGGGAGAGAGAAGTCATCAATGGTAGTAAGCAGCGATGGACCCTGCAAGCCTTAAGATTGGCCGGCCAGGTTAAATGTGGTAACTGGTGCAGTAGTGGCATGTCTGATATGGGACAAACCAGCCCTCTCTAATTGGACTAGAGCCCCATTCCATGCCATTGTCATGCTCCATCCAATCTCTCACCTAGTTTCGACAGCTACTCTCCCTCCCACTAGCTTCTTACCCTGCTTCCATGGCTGAGCTGGGCCACAGACACTTTCAAATCCCTGACTTACCCTCACTTCCAGGAAACCGAGGTTCTGTACTCCCCTGGCCCCAGACTGCATCCCAGCCCTCAGGAGCACCCCAAAGATGGGACCTATGGAATTCCACTTTGTTTTCCTCAATATCCCAGCCACAGCAGCAGAGATTATTACTGAATTCCAAAGCGGTGACTTTCAATGAATTTTCTAATTGACTCATTGCTACAGTATTTTGAAGCAAGTGTATCCAGCCTGTGACCAGTGGACTGCATGTATCCCAGAATAGCTATAAATTCAGACCAACACATTTGTAGATGGTATCACATCACAATGTCAAAAATTGGATACTCTTTTCACAGCAGCCTTTGGAGCCATAATTACTTCCATGATATGAATGGAATTTGTAAGCAATATGAGATCACAGTTGTTCTCTTATGTGGAAAATGTTTCTGGATTTCCAAATGCAGAAAGGAACTTCAGGGACAAATCATAGACTGCTTAATACACAGAACTTGATACACATTTATAGTTTTTTTTTAACTTTTTGAACTATGTCCACTAGAGGGCAGCAAAAATTTATATGCACACTATATTTACTATGTACAGAAATTGTAAGTAAACCTGATAAATAAGAAACCATTTGACGCTGCATCAGAAGTTCAAGTTTATGTGGAAAAGAAGAATTGGAGAATTTATTCTTAAGAGTATAAAAGTCATAACCATTCTATTTATTTTATAAAATTTTAATATTATGGAAAAATAAAATCATTTTACTTTAATGCCTCAATGCTAACCTTTATATTAGCTGAATACTCACTTAATTATTCGTTTGTCCATGTATCATACATTATTTGAGCACTCCTCACCTTCAAATCAATGACTGAGTAATTACTGTAAGGCATAACTCAAGAAACACAAGTGTCATTTTATCAGTCAGAATTCTTCAGAGAAAGAGAAGCAAAAGGATATTTGACACATACACACATGATTCATTTTAAGAAATCAGCTCATAGAATTAAAGGTCTCAACAAGTCTGAAACCTACAGTGCAGAACAGCATTCAAGTAGGGAATTCAAGTAGGAGTCAATGTTTAGCTCTCAATGGAGAATTTCTTCTTCCCTGAGAAGCCTTGGGGTTTTGCTCTTCAAATCTTCAACTCACAGAATGAGGCCTTTTCTAGTAGATAGCTTCAAGTTCATTGAGATGAACTTCCAAACCAGGCATAGTTATGGAGAAAGAGATGTTTCCTGAAGCTTACAGATCCAGGGGAAGTACCATATGGCAGAAAAGGCTGGCCTGCCTTCACAGGTCCAAGCAGAGAGAGAGCAGCCAAAAGCCCCACAGCATACTTCTCAACCTCTGGGTGGAACTAGGCACTTTGTATGCCTTTAGATTAGAATTTCAAACCCACAACCACATCTCCTCAAGCCAGGTGGCTGCAGATCAAAACTACAAACTAATAAAACACTGAATATATTGGGGGCCATCTATTCAAACTACCACAAGGCCCATCCACACTATCAGAGTTAATGTTCTTTACTAACTGGTGGCCTCTCTACAAAATGCATAAAAACATGTACTTAGCATTTAATCAAATCACTGTGCAATGTAGTCCAGCCTTGTGGGCACTTAACCATCTCTGCCCCCAAACTGTTTTTGCTGCCCAAGTGCCAGCTCCCAGAAACGCCACCCTTGAGAAACCATGCTTTAAGTCATGGATTGCTCACTCCAGATACAATCTTCTTAGTAGGTTTATACGTCTGCTTAACCACTAATGTCTGAGTCCCAGCTTATCACGTAGTTTTCTTCAAGAGAAGATGCAGGGCTGAAGAGATGGCTTAATGGTTAAAGGCACTTGCTTGCAAAGTCTGATGGTCCAGGTTCAATTCCCGAGTGCCCTCATAAAGCCAGATGAACAAAGTGGCACATGCATCTGCAGTTCGTTTACAGTGGCAGGAGGCGCTGGCATGCCCATACTCACTCTCTTTCTGTCTGCCTCTTTCTTTCTGTCTCTCTCTCTCTCTGTGTCTCAAATAAATAAAATATATATTTAAACAAAAGATAAGAGGCAGCATTCTTAAAGCAGTGAGGTTCAGAAGATTCTGAAATGCGTAATGTGAGGCTGCTACTCACCATCAACAAGCTCACGATTTCCTGATTTCACATACACTCCCCCCTCTAAAAGGACAGTACTTTTGGTTTCTCTTAGGAGAAACTATGTGGTGTGTGTTTTTAGGAATGGTGAATCCAACAACTAAATGACTCCTGCAATGACACTTCAATCTCTAGCTCTTGGGCCATGTGTTATTCACCGTTTGGTTCAAGATGTTTTGTTTATTGTACTTCAATTAGCAAAAAAATATTCCCCAAAGAAGCATAATGTAACTCTTAGGACTGAAGAAACAATGAGAAAAACCCAAAGTTAGAAGTGTCTTACTGAAAAAATAGAACTATGTTCTTTAAAAACATCAATGTCACAGAAGACAAAAAAAAATTTAAGCAAAGACACAGATAAAAAGAGATGATTAAAATCAATACATACTCCTGGATTCTATATTGTTCTAGAGAGAAAAGTAAATGTTGCAAAGGACTAGAACACAAATAGAAGACTGAATAGAGCTGCAGAAACTTTTGTAGTTATTTGTTTTGTTGATGTAGTTATTCTTTTTCAATTAATAAGTGTACTGCTATTGTGGAGGAAAATGTTATCTTTTTAAGAAGTGATCACACTGAGGTAAAGACCAAATGATATACATGCATGACAAAGGCAATTCTCTTATCTCTCATTTATGGTTTGGCACATTTCCTAATTGATCCATTAATTCAACTATGGTGCAACTCCAGTGGGGCTGAGGCTGTATATGTAATTTAACATGAATCAAGTTACAGCTTCAATCTGTTAGAAACAAACACAGCATAATGTATATATTTGCAGCTCTTCCTACACACTCATATCAAGGGTCATGGGTGAAATCAAATGAGATATTCATCACCACATCTTTAAAAGCAATTCCAATGCATGTCCTGACTTGGGTCAGTGGTACTAAGTGCTGCAGAACAGATGACATGTCTGTCAATCACTGCACTGATAAACACAGCCTTTCTCCATACCACCTACTCTATCATGAATTTTCAGAAGATACACATGGGCTTTTGAGCATGGTAAATGAGCTTTGTCTGTCATTTAAATAATGACTTTTATTATCAAAATTGTGATATATTATGTGCTATAATTACAATTTGATATTTAAATATAGCAATCGGCTCACTTGACACCATCTGATCAAGACCAAGTCTGCATTTCTCACTGTCTTTATTTCCACTTTTGTCAAAACTGACAAGTGCAACAGTATGTTCACTCAAGGGATTAGCAAACACATAGCCAACTTTTACCTCATAATTGGCTGTAAGTTTCATGAATCACTATAATCAAGGAACTCACAGCTTATGAAAGTTCATTTTATGTTCCTGCATAACCACAGTACAATATTTTCCATGGATAATATGAAATGAATATCAAGGGCATAACCTATTGTTTTAGCCAGACCTCCAAGCAGAAACAATCAATAGGACCAACAGGATGGCATATTCTCTTTGCTCTTATATCTCATTTAGTTGCCATTATAAAAGAATTAAGCAGTAAGACCTTTAAAAGGTGTTTGGGTTTGGTTTATTATGGGTCCAACTTTATAAATGTAATATAATTATCATAGGAGTGGGTTTATCTTAGGAAAGATTTTCTCTCTGTGTACTTTTCTCCTTTGTCTTCCTACCAAGTAATGCTTACTACAATATGTGTACACAGTAAGAACACATTACCAGATGCCAGAATCTTAGTTTTGCATTTCTCAGTCTACCGACCTATAAGACATAAATATCTGGTAATTATAAACGCTTCACCTGTGGTATTATGTTACAGCATCTTAGAATGGACTAAGATTAATTTGAATGTGTAAGATGGAGCCCTACCTTAAAAGTTATCAAACAAGAAAAATACTCTCTTATTCATGTCTTTTGGTATCATTTCAAGAGTTTAGCTGACTGAATAAGACCCCTCCATATTAGGAAAGGCATCCCATCATTCATCAGTTAACTGATTAAAATGCCTACCTCAGCCAGAACATCCTTAGAGGTGTAGACAAAATAGTTTAGCCAATGTTTGGATATCCTTGTCCTAGACAAATTCATATATAAGATTAACCATCATACGCACATACACAAAAGTCTGTCATTTAGAAAAGAAATAGGATCAGCATGAGTAGTGATGATAACAAAACATAAAATTAAGTGATAAATTGAATGAAGCCTGTAATTCTTATAGAACTTCAGAAAGAGAGTATTCTAAGAACTTCTAATTAGCACACTGTATAATAAGTGCTTTTATTTGAGTACATATGATTAGGTCTTAATAATTAGGAAGTCAATAAACATTGATAATTTGCTACTGAAAATTATCACTGGGCTCGTGTCATGACATATATCAGTATTTTGAGCACTTAAAAGGCTGAGGCACAGGAACCACAAATTGAGTACCTGCCTGATTTAGAGTGAGGATCCAAGGACAGCTGGTCTACCTCAGAGACACTCAACAGCAAACAAAAAAAGTAAAGAATCAGATGCCTAAATTGACTTCAAAATGAAAACTAGCAGAGAGAGAAATAAATTGTCTCAGCATTTTTCATGTCCAGCTCTCCAAAAATCTATGTGAAAGGTTGTTGCAACTGAGAGAAGATGGCTTTTGATGACACATATTCCCAAAATACCTGTGAGCCCTAAGTGTTTCAGCAAGCGTGCCAACCTACCAGGAGTTCTTAGGTTATCACGTTGATGTTCACTAATTTGGAAAATTTTTCAAAATTTGCAACAGAAAAGGAAAACAAATGCTCATAATCTAAGTGACCTCTAGAGTAGCAGATATTATCACTGCATTAGTGATCTCCCTACTCCCCCACCCCCAGATTCTGCTCCTGCACAATGTATAATAGAAGTGCAAAGAATAATGTTTTATTTATTCATTTCCCAAAGGGCTAGTAAATGAATATGAGCAATCCTATTTTCCAACCTTGACAGCAGCTTTTATTAAAAAGTAACAATAAAAATCATTCTGCAAAAGTTTAACAATATTTCTCTTTGATTACATGACTCCAAAACAGCCTCAGTGTTATTAAAGTGTCTATAGCTGAAAAGCCATCAGCTTTCATTAATGGATGCTTATTCAGTTATTCTTTAGTAAGCCTGTAGGGGCACAGCTACCATTTGTCAGCAAGGCTCAAATGCCCAACAGAGGTTAAATGAGTGCCTGCTCCAAACCAAAAAAAGAATTGCAAAGGCCATCCCTCTTTCACTGACTGTCCCACGTGCCCAGGCATCTGACTGTTCACTCCATTTACTGGGTTCAGACAGACTGAAGACTATTCTCTCTTCTGAAATTTTTGATGAGTAGAGTAGTCTTTCCCAAACAGAGTTCTGAGAGAGCATTAAACATTGTCAAATGTTGCCTGCTTCCTTATGCTGTTAGAATGATAATAGCTAATGATTATGATAGAATTGGGAAAACATAATCATTTTCACGTTTTGTGGTTTTCTTAGGGAGAATCCACCTAATGAAGTCAAATTGAGAAATACTGGTAGAGTGAGGGGGTAAACAGTATGGAGTACTTAAGATCTAGGTAACTAATAGTCAATTCTGTTGGCTAGCTTTCCTTCTAGCATTTAGTTAGGAAAAATGCTATTATAAATGCAAAAAAACAAATGAACCAAAGTTGCCAGATAAACCAAGAGACAAAAAGTCCCAAAATTTAACAAAAATGCAGGCAAAACCTTCTCATATGCCCTTAAAGGTTTATGGAACATTATGGAAGAGAGGGCGGGAAGAATGTCAGAGCCACTGAATGGAAGATGTACTATAAGCAATGGTCCTCCCCACAGGGACTGACTGACTGATTCATGATCCCAGAGTGATTATGGATAGCTCCAGTGTTGAGGGTTCTCAGTGAAATGGGGGTGAGGACTAGGGAAATAAGAGTATGGGGGCTGGAGAAATGGCTTAGCAGTTAAGGCATTTGCCTGTAAAGCCAAAGGACCCAGGTTCAATTCCCCAGGTCCCATGTAAGCCAGATTCACAAGGTGGTGCATGTGTTTGGCAGGACCATGTAAGCCAGATGCACAAGGGGGCACATGCATCTGGAGTTCATTTGCAGTGGCTGGAGACTCTGGTGGACCCATTCTTTCTCTTTGTCTCTCTTTCTCTACCTGCCTATTTCTCTCCCTCTCTTTCTATCCCTCTATAAAATGAATAAATAAAATAATATGGACAAAATATATAAAACATAAAAGAAAGCAATTATATTAAAATTTAAATAGATGTAAAAATAATTTAAAATAAAATATGCATTTTGTAGTTTATTTGTGGTATTGAGCACCCAGCATGTGCTAAATAAGTGGCTCTGCCTCTGAGCAGCACATCTAGCTCCTATGTTTGTTTAATTTACTAAATAACAAGAGCCAGCAGCAGAACTAGTACATTAAATATCAAATTATAGCTAAGAATATATATTCTTAAGATATCTTTTATGTAATATAAGAATATCTATATTTCTATATGTAACAAAGTAAGAAGACTGTAAATAACCTCAATGCTGACACTACCTTCATCATTGAAAGATCCTAAATTTAAATTTCAAATAGAGGTTAGGAACAAGAAACGTACCTTACAGGTGAGACAGTGAGGGAGTCAGCCATGTTCTAGGGCCTCAGCATTCTTCATTTAGTGAATCCTTTCCTCCTGGCCAGCAAATGAATCACAGGATGGTGGAGCACTGCAAAGGAAGAGCTTTTGGGAAGACATGGAAATAATGTATATTATCTTCACCCATATTTCTCCTGAAGTAACCTTGACATGAATTCCCCCCTGAAAAGGAACTGGAAATTGTAGCATAGCTCAGAACACAAGAGGGAGAAGAAATACAGAAAAATATCTTTTCCTGTAGAAACTGAGGGAAAAAAAAAAAACTACAATTACAGGTAACTGCACCATTATTGCACAATGATTTAAACCAAATGTGGCAAAATCATCACCATCAAGCAAATATTAAACTTCTACAGTTCAGGTCCAATATAATCAGAGGCTAACAGTCTCCAGGTTTTCCGATTCCGCCCCTCCAGCTTGGCAGAGTAGCCAGGGAAAACTTCCATTCCAGGCCAACAGTGCACTCCATGTGCACAGCCCTTTCACAATCCTGGTATGTCAAAAACATCTTCAGGTCTCCATGCAAACCACAGTCCATCTTCCAAAGGCTCTTTCAGCCTATTCATGAGGGTCATCATGCCCTGCCTGTATGCCACATCTCAGCAGCAGCTCCTGGAACTGTATTGCATTTCATGACCACTCCACACATTTTTCATGCCTCCAAAACCAATACCAGGGATGCAGGACACAGTCATATTCTTAATTCAGGGATGAAATAAATCATGACCTTGAAGAGGAGGTTCCTTCTCCAGTCAACTCTTTCCAAAAGAGTTTGCATGTCTATCATAGTCTTTCCTCAGGCATTCTCCCCATTGACTTAATGTAAAGTAGTTGGGCCATCTTCCTTAATGATTGTTAATATGGGGCTGGAGGGATGGCTTAGCTGTTGAGGTACTGGCCTGCAAAGCCAAAGGACCCAGGTTCCATTCCCCAGGACCCGCATAAGCCAGATGCACAAGATGGCGCATGCATCTGGAGTTCATTTGCAGTGGCTGGAGGCCTTGGCACATCCATTCTCTCTCTCTCTCTCTCTCTCTCTCTTCCTCCCTATTTCTCTGTCAAAAAATAAAAATAAAATATATTTTTTAGAAATATTGCTAATCAATAGCAGCTTCAGTAACTTAAAACCAGTCACAGTGCCTGTAATTTTAACTTGCTTGAGATTTTCCAACTTAAAATCTTAAATCTCTTAGTTCAGTTATCTTTAGCCAAACACATCAGTCCATTACAAATTTAACCTTGATCAATAGCAGAATGCAGCCAGCCCTTATGCCAGTAGCCCAGTTCCAACAAAGTCCACTGCAGTCTTTCCTTCTCTTTAGAAAGTTCATAAGCCAAGCCGCCAAATACAATTCTCACTACACTTAGCATTCTCAAACTCTCATCAAAATAGGCCATAAAACTTGGCTTACCACTCCAGAAGGCATCTTCAGTTTTCAGTACCAACTCCATGGCCATTCCTACAAAATAAAAGTTCCAAAAGACCAAAATCCACATGGTCAGATTCATCTCACTCCACATTCTGGTACTAATTTTCTGTAGCAGACAGCTTTGGGTTTACTGAGATGAACTTCCAGACCAGACACAGTTATGGAGGAAAGGATTTATTGAAGCTTACAGATCCAGGGGACATTCCATAATAGCAGAAGAAGCTGGTCTGCTCTTATAGGACCAAGCAGAGAGAGAGGGAAAAAAAAAATAGCCAAAAGCCATAGCCACACAGCATACTTCAGGAAATCTAGGTGGAACTAGGTACTTTGTATATCTTTAAACTGGAATTTCAGACCTACCACCACACCTTAAAATCCACCCAGTGACACCTCCTCCAGACAGGTGGCTGCAGATCCAAACTACAAACTAATAAAACACTGAATATATTGGGGACTATTTATTCAAACTACCACAGAAACTTCTCTTTTCAGAAGACAGTGACCACTGGGATGTCCCAAAAGGCAACATAGAGCTGAGAAGTGACAGAAGAGTGCTGTGGTGGTTTGATTCAGGTGTCCCCCATAAACTTAGGTGTTCTGAATGCTAGGTTCTCAGCTGATGGAGATTTGGGAATTAATGCCTCCAGGAGGGAGTGTATTGCTGGGGGTGGGCTTATGGGTGTTATAGCCAGTTTCCCCTTGCAAGCATTTGGCACACTCTCCTGTTGCTATTATCCACCTTATGTTGGCCAGGGGGTCATGTCCACCCTCTGATCATGCCATAATTTTCCCTGCCATCATGGAGCTTCTCCCTCAAGCCTGTAAGCCAAAGTAAACCTCTTTTTCCCACAAGCTGTTCTTCATTGGGTGATTTCTACCATCAATGAAAACCTGACTGCAACAAGTGTCCAGTACTGAAACATCTCTATCACACCCTACAAGCCTCAGGGTCCATTGAGGAAGTGGTGGTGGAAAGAATGTAACAGCCAAAGGAAGGGTACCTCTCCTTGCAATGCAACTGTCCAGACAGAAATTGGCCTTGAGATACATGATCTCGCAGTGCCTAGCAACACCTTCACAAGACCCTCATAATAGGAGGAAAAGATGATGACATCAAAATAAAAGAGAGACTAACAGAGAGAGGGAAGGTATATGATGGAGAGTGGAGTTTTGAAGGGGAAAGTGGAGGAGGGGAGGGAATTATCATGGTTTATTGTCTATAAGTATAAAAGTTGTCAATAAAAAATTATACACTTTTGGTTAGAGAAGCTTCTCTTTTCAGATGGCAGTGACCCCGGGAAGATTCAGAAGGCACCATGGTGCTGAGAAGAAGTGACAGAGGAGTACTCAGCACTGAAATATCCCTATCACGCCTTCCAAGGCTCAGGGTCCATTGCAGAAGAGGTGGCAGAAAGAATGTAAGAGCCAAAGGAAGGTTAGGACTCCTTACAACATGCTCCTCCAGACACAAAAATGCCTGGATATCCATTCCACGTCCTTACAGCTCCTGACACTACATACACAAGGCTATGATAATAGGAGGAAAAGATGACATCAAAATAAAAGAGACTGATTGAGAGGGGGAGGGGATATGATGGAGAGTGGAGTTTCAAAGGGGAAAGTAGGGAGGGGGAGGAAGGGAATTACCATGGGATATTGTTTATGATTATGGAAGTTGTCAATAAAAAATAAAGTATAAAAAAGAAAGGTGGTCTCTATACTATACAAGCTACATCTCATCTGCCTTGACTTTTATTAATAGCACAAGGCTACAAAGATTAAAGGGTTACCAATTGCTCAGGCAATAAAACCACAGATTAACTGCTGAGACCCCATGAAATTACAAAGCTTTTATACTGCAAAAGACACTGTGAATAGAGCAAAGAGGCAATCTACAGAATGGGAGAAAATCTTTGCCACTTATACATCTGACAGAGAATTAATATGCAGGGTATACAAAGAAATCAAAACACTAAATAATAAGAAATCAAACAACCCAATTAAAAAAATGGGCTATGGAACTAAATAGAGAGTTCTCAAAAGAAGAAACACAAATGGCATATAAACATCTAAAAAAAATGTTCTACATCTCTAGTCATCAGGGAAATGCAGATTAAAACTACATGGGGATTCCATCTCTATCCTGTCAGATAGGCTACCATCATGAAAACAAATGATCATAAATGCTGGCAAGGATGTGGAAAAAGAAGAACCCTTTCTACACTGTTGGTGGGATTGCAATCTGGTCCAGCCATTGTAAAAATAAGTGTGGAGGTTCCTGAGACAGCTAAAAATAGATCTACCATGTGATCCAGCTACAGCACTCCTAGGCATATATCCTAAGAACTCATCACACTACCTTAGAGATACTTGCTCAGTCATGTTTACTGCTACTCTATTCACAATATCTAGGAAATGGAAACAGCCTAGATGTCCCTCAACTGATGAGTGGATAATGAAGATGTGACACATTTACACAATGGAGTTCTACTCAGAGGTAAAGAAAAATGAAGTAATGAAGTTTTCAGGAAAATGGATGGATCTGGGAAGGATTATACTTAGTGAGGTAACCCAGGCCCAGAAAGCCAAATATCACATGTTTTCTCTCATATGTGGATCCTAGGTACAAATGACTGGACTTCTGTGTGAGTACGAAGAAAACTCAATATCATAGGCCAGAAAGCTAGAAAGGAAATATAAAGGGAATATAAATGGGGGGGGGGGACTTAATAGGATGGAATTATATATATGTAAGTAGAACAACAGATTAATGGTGGTGAAAAGGCCTAAGTGAGGCCAGGGGAAGAGATTGAATAAAGGAAAGGTGGAGGGAGGAGTAAGCAAATCTAAGAGTATATAAATAAGTCATATAGAAACCTACTTTTTTCAGACACTGGAACAGATAGGAGCCATACATTGTTACTAGAAGATTTTCAGTGCCAGGGATGGGATACCTTCCAGTGAGTTGTTGACCAGCGAGGTCCTTGATGCCCCCAAAACATTACAGGCCATTGCCCAGGCCCTTGGTTTCTTACCAGTAATATATGGTAAGACCCTATTGCTGAAGACTCCACACACTTTGGCTGCAATGTCACTGAGAAACCCTGTTGGAGCTGAGCTGAAAACTTCCTCCATGTAGACCAGCTTACAGAAAGCTGGAAAAAGCCACACTGCATGCAATTCAATGTGTGAGAGATAAATCACCAGTGAAAATAGCCAACAGTGGACACTGCAAGTCTTATATTTGGCCAACCAGGCCAAATGAGCCAATGGATGCAATTTGGCATGTCTGTTATGGGGAAACCAACTGCCCTCCAATTTGACTGGAGGCCCACTCCATGGGAGGGAATACATCCCTGATAATGAAAAGCTACAACAGAGGTAGTGATGAGCCCTAGGGGTATAACGTCTGCTGATGTCTAGCTAAAAGTATATACTATGCCCACCAAACTGCCCAGTAAGCACTTCTCTTAATGTTCATACCCATATATTAATGCTACTCTCACTTTCGGTTAGAGAAGCTTCTCTTTTCAGATGGTAGTGACCTTGGGATGACACAGAAGGTACCATGGTGCTGAGAAGAAGTGACAGAGGAGTGCTCAGAACTGATATATCTCAATCACACCTTCCATGGCTCAGGGTCCATTGCAGAAGAGGTGGTGCAAAGAATGTAAGAGCCAAAGGAAGGGTAGGACTCATTACAACGTGCTCCTCCAGACACAAAATGGCCTAATGGCCTAGATATCCATGACCTCACAGTGCCTAACACTACCTACACAAGACCATCATAATAGGAAGAAAAGATCATGACATCAAAATAAAAGAGAGGCTGATTGAGAGGGAGAGAGGATATGATGGAGAGGGGAGTTTCAAAGGGGAAAATGAGGGAAGGAAGGGAATTACCATGGATATTATTTACAATTATGGAAGTTGTCAATAAATAATAAAAATAAAATATTAAGGGGTTAATTCAAAAAAATCATCAAATTAAGTATTTTTTTAAACTTTGAAGTGATTTCATTTAAGATAAAATAACCTAGTGATCTAGAAATGGGCTTGTTGTGCCAGAGTCCATGTCAAGCAATGAAAAAAAAAAAGCACAGATACGCCTGATTATTTGAGGTAGCACATAGGAATGCCCATCATTATTGCCTCATTCATAATTCTATACAGTGCAGCATGAAGTCTGGGAAATGGAAATAAGCAATTGTACCCTCTATGAACTAGAATAAAAGATATCTTAGAGTTTCCATGACTCCAGATGAGGAGCTTGAAAGACTTGATGTCAACATGTTTAAAGGATCAGATACCAGGAGATTATCATACATGAAGTTCTGGAAAACTCACACAAACAGAAGAGGCTACAGACCTTGAGATGAAGCCCTAGTGAGAAGCTCAAGTGGACACCATGGGACTGCCTCTACATTAGACAACAGCCCAAGGAAATCCAGTACTCAACAGCCTACTCCCTACTCCACACAGAATGAGAAACAGCCCCAAAGCAGGAGACAACCAAACACTGTTAAAATGCAGTTTTCTCTTAAGACAAACATGTAAAACCATGTAAAAAGGGAGGAAAGAGGAGATCTTATTTGAGGAGGGAAATCCTTGATAGAAACTTTGAAGTGAATACTCCATCCCTAAAGACTAATTTATCATAAAGGCTAAATTGGTCACAAACAAAGTTTCATAAAACCAGAAGAGGCTGAGTGATCTTCAACAGGGAAATTATGTGTTTTCTGCTGCACACATGCTCCGCCAGTAACAGAACTGAGGGTATACAGAAATAGATGAGATATTGCACATAAAATGAAGGTCCATATTTTATGCAAATAAGTACTGATGTATAAACTAATCTCAGGATACAGAGCTAGATGAGATAAGCTATAACAATAAATGAAAACCCATATTTTATACAGATAAATATTGTTGTCTATACTTTAACTTGAAATATAGAGATGAATAAGATAATTCATATTATCTTTGAATTCACACTCTATATGAGGGGTAAATTCCATAAGGACAAAACATAAGAAATACAAAAATAAAAGCGTGTTGGGATTCAAAGTTGAACTTTAAACTGATTCCACAACTGACTGACTGGCACAGTACTAATCCCCAGAAGTAGATACATTTCATTATTCTTATACATGCTGCCTTCATATACTTTTTGCTTCTCTGTTTTCTTCTGAAGCTGACATGTTGGCTACACCAGGCATCACTCTCTGCCACCTATGCACAAACTATCAGCAACTAACTCTTCTCTGTTCTTCCTGTAGATACTTTCTTTAAAGGTGAAACTCTTTTGATAATTTGCCCTTATAAACAATGCCTAGATGTGCTTTAAGTTACTTAATTAGTTACCTACTACTTGAACTGTTTACCTATAAGCTTGATAGTAAAATTTCCCTGAAAAAAAAAGACAAGCTGTGTGCTTCTCCAGATGGAGTTTTCCCTGTGAGGTTGCTTAGTTACAAATAGTCTAAGATCATGTTTTTGTGTCACCATCCCATAAATCACTACTGGGTAAACTCCAGGACTCCTGCTGCTTCTATAAAACTGTGCATAAGCACAAAGGAGGGATTGATAATAGGCTCAAAGGAGGTTGAGAAAATTTTCTTGGAAAAGCAAATCATGTTGGTTTCAGAGAATAAATAAGAGTTCATTATGTGATAGCAAGAGTTTTCTACAGGTAAAAATAATAAGCCAAAGTCACCAAGGAGTGAGAGTTAAAAGCTCTCAGTTTAGCTTTTACAGAGCTTAATAAATAAACCCAATCCTCTGCTAACTTATGTCATAGCTAAAGAATAGACAGTATTTTTATCTATTTATTTGAGATAAGGAGTGAGAGAAAGAGAGTATGAAAAATCCAGGGTCTCTTGCCAGTGCAAATGAACTCCAAATACATGTGCCACTTTGTGCATCTGGCTTTACATGAGTACTGGATAATTGTACCTGGGGCCATCAGGCTTTGCGAGGGAGCACTTGCCAACTGAGCCATCTCCCAGTCCCTAGAAAGTATTTTAAGCTGTCTCTATTTTTATTTATTTTTTAAATATATTTTATTTATTTATTTGAGAGAAAGAGTCGTAGAGAGAGGGGGGAGGGAGATAATGGGCATGCCAGGACCTCAAACCGCTATAAACGAACTCCGCATCTGGTTTACATGGGTCCTAGAGAATTGAACCTGGGTCCTTTGGCTTTGCAGGCAAATTCCTTAACCGCTCAGCCATCTGTCCAGCCCCTAACCTGTCTCTATTTTTAAATAAAATTTATCTAATAGCATATTCAATGTAATAAAAATGAAATTATACTATTTTTCTGCCTCTAACAGAATTGATATTTGAAAGATAAATTTGTGAAATTATTACTTTTGTCCTCAATCCAGAAAATAGACTCCAGATGGTTACAAATATTTATTTTTAAATTGAGAAAAATGGAATCTTTTTTCATTATATTAAGTCTTAATAATTTTAGTAATTTTCATCTTTAAAAATTTATAAGGAGGCACTTAATGTCACTAACCAACTGTTTTATTTAGAATTGGCTTCACTATGAAAAGTGTATCAACATTACTTTGTGTCATGTTGAGACTAATGTGCATTTCTGAAAGACATCATTTTGTACATTCTGTGTAATTACTGCTCAAAGATTATTGTACAATAGTCTCTGAGGTATGGTTTAAAGTGCTTAAGTTTCTTATTACTTCAACATTATTTTACTGGTTCTTTAATTCTGGTGCAGCTCAAATATTAGTCTGAAGAATAAGAGTTGATTTCAAAGAGAAAGGAATGCTTTTAACCCATAATCAAGTTGGTCAAAGAACTGCATGGCATGACCTGAAGTATTCTAGAGAGAATATCTGCCCAAATGTATTTCACTTACTTGGAAGGGCACTAAAGATGCTCTTCTAGAGGTTCATAGCTTCCAATATCAAAGGCCTGCTAGCCATCATTTCCCTTTCAAAGGCCTGCTAGCCATCATTTATCCTGTTCTAGAATGTCAGTATTACTTTTAATACATCACATTAAAAGACTATCAAAGAACAACTTTTAACAACATTTCCCAACAGGTGTTTGACACATGAGTGAGAGGTTTCATGATCAAATGAAATCAAAGAATATTGAACACTATTTTCATCTCAGAGAGTCACAATGTGAATTAGCATATAAAGGAATCTGACAATCCCAACATTTTTAAGAGTATTTTTAACTTTTTAAAACTCAGCAAGTCTAAAACTCAGTTCATTAATATGGCTCTTTGGCTACTAGAAGAATTATAATAACAATTGGCAGTGTTAGGACACCAAAAATTAAATTAAAAGATACAATTGGATTGAAGTGTGATAAGGCACTGGAATAACTAGGAAAGCGCTAATGGTGAGGATGGACTCCTACCAAAAGGGAAAACATCACTGAATACATTCCTTCCCCTGGACTGGTTTGGGGGTTGACTCATACCTTCAGGAAACAAAAGTCGTTTGATCTAGACAGCTTTCATTTCATCATAGAAGGATCCTCACATAATCACAGCCCTTGAGATGTATTTTAAGATTATGTCAACATTATATAAAATCAACAAGAGAAACTGTCATATGAATTCCATTATCAGACCTACCATATATGAAGGAAGTTAAGAATGGTACCTAATGTTTAATAGCCTTTGGATAAAGTACCACACTGAAAAAAAATTTTTTTCCAAACTGCTAAAGAAAGTTTGGCCTTCCCTAAGGAACTGAGACACTTCCTCCTCTCTGCACAGGAGCAATAGGGCAATAGGTCTTCCTGCTAGATTTAATTGCCAGAAAACCCAAGGCTAAATGTCAGATCAGGTATAGAGATGATGCAGGCCTTTGTGGCCTGAATATTTTTTCTTGACTCCCTACTCTTATTAATGCCTCCTCTGGTCATGACTCTGAATTTTTCATTCCCCATTATTTTATCCTGTATATTTTCTGTGGACCTCCATAAATGCACTTGAGATTGTGAGAGGGGAAAGGTGAGGAGATGGAAAGACAAAAAAAAAAGACAAAGAAAAACATAAATGACTGGCTCTAGAAAGACCTGTATAGGATAGATCACTAGTACCTTATATGAGCCATGAGCTATAAAGACCTGTATAGAACAGATCACTAGTACCTTAGATAAGCCATGAGCTACTACTGATGCTTACTAATTTGTAATATTTCTAAGTAAAGGATTATTCCTAGATAATAGTTATACCTCAAGATATGCAGGAACATGTGCTTCATACTCAAAGGAATGTGAATGTTACTGACCATAGGATAAGAATGCACGCTCCCACCATTGCTTCAGTTAAGGAAATTCTATTGTGGGTAGGCAGAGAGTAACTGAAGTGGTCAATAAGGCCACACAGTAGGGATAAAATCAGAAAAGTCAAGAGGTAACAATCAAGGGAAACCCTCATGAATCTATAGAGGGCTAAGAGTGAATTACCCTCTTCTGCTAATTCTACATTGATGTCACGGTTGTAGAAGGGCAGGAACACATAAATATCCACCAGCCAATGTATTTGAGTATGAGTATGAAAGCAAACTTCAATACTATGTAGATGCTATTGAGAAGAAAGTGTTGGGCAATCATTTGTGTTTCAAAAGCAAGTATAAGTAGAGGCACTTGATCATCATGGAAACCATAGGCAGGTATGGCTTCTTAATAGTATCTCCAACTTTATTGTCCAATAATAAGCCATATCATGAATACTTCAGCATGATGACATGGAGTGGAAGATCCCCTCCTTCACTCCTGAGTGAGTGACTTAGCCTGCAGCGTTGGAGAGGCTGTAACAAGAGTGTTGACTGATTCTGATTTCCAAAAGGCACAATAATCCTTCCTTACATGTGATACCCTGTAAAGCAGCAATCCTGAGGAAACTACTGAGTGGGGTGTAATATTACTGCTTATGTAACTTTCTTAGTGGGAATTATATCCAACTATTCATTCCAATAAACACAGCTTTCCATGTCCAGCCACTACATCAGGGATTATATAAATAGTGTAATTATATAATCTAAAGCAGTCCTGCTCTAAAGGTGTTAATAAAAGGTCCAAAAGTTCTGACCTTTTTCTTTTTTAACTAGATAGACCTTTAATCTCCTTCAAAGTCTGCTCTCTGCAGAGAGATACAGCTGAAAAGGGTATTATACTCTCAGTGAGTCCCTTTATAGTCAACTATTCACTGGTTTCCTTTATATCTTCTCTGAAACCTAAAATGAGCATCCCTGGTAGCCTACCATATCTTCTTGACATACAAGTTAGACACTACTACCAATAATCCTCTACTTGATAGTTGCCAGAGAACAAGGGTAAGTAAGAGGAGGAAAGTATCTGACCTTATAGGTAGGGAACTATGGTCTCTTAGGTGCTATGGCTGTTTTGACCCCTATTTTAGTTTAGTTTAGTTTAGTTTAGTTTAGTTTAGTTTAGTTTAGTTTGGTTTTTTGAGGCAGGGTCTCGCTCTAGCCCAGGCTGACCTGGAGTTCACTATGTAGTCTCAGGATGGCCTTGAACTCACGGCGATCCTCCCACCTCTGCCTCCCGAGTGCTGGGATTAAAGGTGTGTGCCACCACACCCAGCTTGACCCCTATTTTAAATTAATTCCATCCCTATGCTTCTCCTCTCATTTAGAACTAGATACCTTTAAAAATAAATCTGCTCAACTATAGTGGTAGTACTCATGCCTATAATCCTAGCACTTGGGAGTCAGAGAAAGGAGGAGAGGCATGTGTATCTGAAGCCATCCTGGGCTATATAGTGACTTCTAGTGCTACAGAGTAAAATGCTGTCTAAAAGAATAATAATGATTAACAAGAAAATCTACCCCAGTCTTTATTTCTTTATTCTCCATTGACTCTTCCACTCACTAATATCATTACTCCATCAAAACCATTTCAGCAGTTTCAACCTCCACATGAAGATCTCTGAAAGTTTAACAATTTTAAATCCTTTTATTTGGGGGCTGGAGAGATGGCTTAGCAGTTAAGCACCTGCCTGTGAAGGCTAAGGACCTTGGTTCGAGGCTCGATTCCCCAGGACCCACGTAAGCCAGATGCACAAGGGGGTGCACGCATCTGGACTTCGTTAGCAGTGGCTGGAGGCCCTGGCGCACCCATTCTCTCTCTCCTTCTCTCTCTATGCCTGTTTCTCTCTGTGTCACTCTCAAATAAATAAAAATAAATTAAAATAAATCCTTTCACTTGAAATCCAATAACACTGAATACAGTTGGCCACTTCCTCTTCCTAAACCCCATAGTACCTTATCTCTATTAGACTAGACTTTCCTGGGTTCATTGGTTTCCTCTTCTCTGGCCACTAGTTCACATCCTCAGTATTTTCTCCATCTTTGCCTGACAATTTCACATTAGATTTCCTCAGGAAAGTATCCCAGACCTTCTTGTAACCTCACACTCTTTTCTAAGGCAAAGTGAGTGAACTGTACTTCACTCAATAGGTTCAAATACCTCCTTTTTGCTAAAAACTTCAATTTTTCTTTTCGAGGTAAGGTCTCACTCTAACCCAGGCTGACCTGGAACTCACTATGTAGTCTCAGGATAGCTTTGAACTCAGGGCGATCCTCCTACCTCTGCCTCCTGAGTGCTGGGATTAAAGGCATGTGTGCCACCACGCCCTACTGTCCCTTATATATTTTACAGGTATTTCATCGCTTAATAAACTCAAGACCTGCTTTTTATGTAACTATCTCAATTAGTTGCTCAAGATGGAAACCTGGACATTTTCTTTGACACCTTTTTCTCTACTATTTTTCATGTTGATTCACCCACCCTGATGGTCATTCTCAAGTATCAACTTAATTGGATCTAGAATCATCCCAAATACAAATCCCTGGGTGTGCCTGTGAGGGCGGTTCTAAATGAGGTTCATTGAGGTGGGAGGATCCATCCAAAAATGTGTGTAGCACCAGTCCGTGGTCTGAAGTCCCAGACTAAGTAAAAAGGAGAGAGCAACCTGTAGATAAGCATTCATTGTCTCTGCTTCCTGACTAAGGACATAAGGCAACCAGCCATTTCATGCTCCTCCCACCTGCTATCCCCACTATGGTTGACACTACGGTGTGACATTGAACTGTAAGCCAAGACTAACCCTCCCCTTCTAATATTGCTTTTAGACTTCCGGTTAAGATGGCGGCATAGATACCACACCAAAGCAGCCTTGGGAGGAAAAAGCCAAAAACAAACAACAAAAAAAAAAACCAGCAAAATACACACTTTTACTAAAAAGTGAGGTGCATAGGAAATTGAAACAGCAGCAGAGAAGTAGGAGAGATCCAGAGCATCCAGAGCCCCCACAGGCCAGCAGAAGCTGCTCCAGTGGGGAGGGTCCTCATGTGAGACTGCGGCAGCCGCTCCGCTTGGCTTGAGCCGCAGGAAAAACCAGGCGAGGGGATTTTCCACTCACACCAGAGCTCTCCGCAATCTCAAGAAACGTGAAGGGAGAACGGCAGTGAACAACGGAGGAGCAGATCACAAGGTAGAAGAACATGTGGAACAGCGGGTGAACTAGAGCAGCATCGGCTCCCTCCCCTTCCCCATCGCCAGTGCCCAGCCCTCGGGAATAGAGCAGTGGTCCAGGGACCCGGCCACACCTACTTGAACTGACAGAGCACCAAAGAGGGACCCAACCAAGAGCGCAGCTGAGACCAAAATCATCCCAAAAGGTAACTGGGATTACACCAGGTCAGTACCCGCCTAATAAACCCGGTATATAGGCCTGAACCAGAAGTGCTAATTGCACCTTCCATATCAGGATAAATTATATGTTAAATCGGATGGATAGTCAAATTTGCCATTCTTAAATAAGCTGTATTTTGGGCTTGTTATTTTTTGCTTCTTGAATTATAGTGGCTTTGTTTACTCTTCTGTTATACATTAGGGAAGGGTCTCACCTGGTCACAAGCTGACTTGGAACCCTCTACAGACCAGAAATCTTAACCACCTTGTTCTCAGGATTAAGGGAGTGGGTGAGGCACCACACAGCCTAAGGGACAGTCAGAGGATCTGGTTGTCATAATACCTACTCTTGGATAAATACCCTGTGCTGTTTTTCATTGAAAGTGTACATTGCTTAGTTAAATTTTAGAATCTGCCTGTATTTTGTTCCACTTAGCCTACTTGAATACTCTCATAACAGGCACACCCAACACCTAGAGTCACTTTTGTAGATACTCTGAGAGTCTTCAGAGCCACACCTAGCGCCTTAAGCTCCTTCCCTGAAGATATATAACATCATATTGATTGATATATCTCATAATACCCAGCTAACTAGAAAATCCAATCACTAAATAATCCAAGATGCAAAAATATATACATTATAACACAAGAAACACCAAAAACCAAGACAATATAAATCCACCAGAAAGTAGTAATGCATCAGAAATGACCTCCAGGGAGAACAAGTTAGAGGAAATGCCTGAGAAAGATTTCAAAAGAATGATTATAAATATGTTCAAAGAACTCAAAGAAGAATTCAAAGGAAGCAAAGAAAACACAGGACACCAATTTAATGAAATAAAGAGGTCAATACTAGACATAAATAAGGAAATAGAAATAATAAAGAAAAATCAGTTGGAATTACTAGCAATAAAGAACACAGTTAATGAAATAAAAAACTCTGTAGAAAATCTCACCAGTAGAATGGATGAAGGAGAGGACAGAATATCTAAGCTAGAAGACCAGGTGGCAGATCTAATACAGTCCAACAAAGAGAAAGACAAACTAATAGAAAAGTATGAGTGGGAATTTCAAGATATTTGGGACACTATGAAAAGATCAAACATAAGAATTCAGGGCATAGTAGAAGGATAAGAATTTCACTCCAAAGGCATAGTTGGTGTCTTCAACAAAATCATAGAAGAAAACTTCCCCCAAATTGGGAAAGAGGTGCCAATGCAGATACAGGAATCCTTTAGAACACCAGCCAGACCAAACATGGAAAGAACCTCTCCTCACCATATTATAATCAAACTACCAAACATACAAACCAAAGAAAAAATATTGAAAGCAGTCAGAGAGAAAAATCAAGTTACCTACAAAGGCAAACCTATCAGGATTACAGCAGATTGCTCAACAAACTTTAAAAACCAGAAGGGCGTGGAGTGATGTATTCTATGTTCTGAAAGATAACAACTGTCAACCAAGGTTACTTTATCCTGCAAAGCTATCCATTCAAATAGACGGAGAAATAAGGACATTCCACGACAAAAGCAGGACAAAAGCAGGCTAAAGGACTATTTGAAGACAAAACCAGATCTACAGAAAATACTTGAAAGAATCCTCCATGCTGAAGAAAAAGAAAAGCACACATATAAGGAACCGGGAAAAAACAAACAATACTCAAATACTAGTTAACACAAGAGAGCAAAGGTAAAACCGGAAGAACTACAAAAAAAATGGCAAAAATGAATACACACCTTTCAATAATATCTCTTAATATCAACGGCCTCAATGCCCCAACCAAAAGACATAGGTTTGCAGACTGGGTTAAAAAGCAGGATCCTTCAATTTGTTGCCTCCAAGAAACCCACCTTTCTACAAAGGATGGACACTATCTTAGGGTGAAAGGTTGGAAAAAGGTGTTTCAAGCAAATGGACCTAGAAAACAAGCAGGGCTTGCTATCCTAATATCGGACAAGGTAGACTTCAGTCCAACATTAGTTAAGAAAGATAAGGAAGGCCACTTTTTATTGATTAAAATTGCTTTTATTTGGTCAGCAATGAGAAAAGCTGACTAAAATCAACTTAAGAGAGGAAGAGTTAATTTGGCTTACATTTGGAGGGTATATAGCCCATCGTGGCAGGGAAGGCATAGAGGCGGGCAGTTGGTGACATTGGGTTAGCAGCAAGGAAGCAGAGGGTGGACAGGAATTAGAGCTGGGCTATCAAACTTCAAGGGCTATCTGCAGTGACTAGTTTCCTCCAGTAATGCCCTGCTTCAAGCCTAGCCTCCAGCCGGATACTAGACATTCAAACACATAACCCTTGGGGAACAATTCACATTCAAACCACAACATCTGCTACTTCTGATTGGTATGTAAATATTGAAACATACCTGCTTCTCTTCATCCCAAGGCCACAACCCACAGCCACACATCCAAATGCAGTCTCATCCACACTAGCATAATCACAATACTCAGTCACTGCCTGCTTCCTACCATTCCATTCACCACCCAACAGCCAGCATGAACATTTATAAATACATAATGCATGAGCAGAGAGGTACCTTTCTTTAGGTCTTTAAAAAATAGTTTCGATCTAAAGCTGATTTGTGTGTATCAGTGGAAAACTGAAGCTTGCAACGATAAAACATGCTATTTAGATAAATAATCAGTTCAAGGTTCCTCTTAGGATTCTCCAGACAGTACTTTTACTTGATTATGATCTCTATTCCAGTGACGGCTACGGCTACATATTTTCTAGCCTCAAATTGGTGGGAAATGGGTTAACTTTTTCAAAATCCCTTATCGGTGATACAGTGTGTAATTTACCTCACTCTGACTGACCCCTACCAATAACATTCTCTGTCCTCCCATAACTTCTAACAGACAAATCACTGAGAATAAAAATGCCACCAACAATGGGTTTTTATTCTAAATTGTTCCATGTATCAGGCTCATTCAATCCCTAACCTCTCAGGTTTGTCTGTCCCTTTAAGCACTTTGCGAACCTCTCTTCTCTCAGTCCTGAGAGAGCAGAGAGCCTCTGTTGCCCTATGCACACCACCCTGCAGGTATATGCTGAGCTCGCTCGCTCTCTCTCTTTCTCTCTCTCTCTCTCTCTCTCTCTCTCTCTTAAACCCATCCAGGACAACATCTCGCAAAGCTGCTGGCAATCTGTCACGCCAGTGCCACACTGGCATGTAGCTATTGTAGGACAACAGTAGTAGTCATCTCCCAGGTTAATCCCAGGAAGAAAGGTGGGGTATCTCGTGCTCTCAGACCTTCCTGTGATTCGCTTCACACCATACCATTAAAATTTAAAACCTGGCAGATAAATGGTATCCTTCCCTTTCTTACTTCCTTGTTCAGTTTTGAAACTCCACTCACCTGCTAAGAACAGCCATCCTTCAGACCCTACAGTGTACTATTTCCAGGACCTCCTCAAACACTAAAATCAAGTCTGCTACCTAAAATGGCATAGTGTTTACATATATTCTATTCAAACCCTCATATATATTTTAATCATCTTGGGGGCACTTATATTTAATGCAATGTAAATACTTGACAAGAAAAACAATAGTACTCAGTGGAGATGTAATTTTTAAAAAATATTTTCAACCGACTGTGCATTCAGAACTCACAGATACAACAGGCCAACTGTTATTTTTTAATTTTTTAAAGAGAAACCTCTATGTGGTTTTGAATATGCTCTTCCCCACTGTGTAGAGATAATTCAATGCCTTCTTTCTTCAGGCTTTGAAAAATTGTGTTAAAACTCCTACTTTGTGAGATGGATGAAATCTTTTCCAGTTCAAGGCCTAGGTTTTTCATCGATAACTTAGGCTTTCTAGACCCTATTTCTGCTGTGGGTTTCAAATAACTGATTTTCTTGTCTTTAGGTTAAGGGAGAGAAATGTGGGAAAGAAAAAAAATCCTAGATTTTATGATCTGCAAAGATTATTCTGAGACAAATGTAAGTTTGATAACCATCCAGCCAATGCAGTCAAGAAGCTCTTTTAAGTAAGTTTTTTTTTTAATTATATGGATCTCTGAGAAAACTACATAAATCAGGAATACACAGTGTGAAAGATTTTCTCTAAGTGAACACATGCCTTTGTCTCAGCCACAGCACAAAGTAAATAGGATTAGCATGGCATTTATATCCCCAAAGAAACTACCTTCCTGCCTCCCATAGCCACCTATAAACTTGGCTATCTCTTGAACTTTATATAAATGCAATCATATACTGTGCTCTTTTTTCTGGCTAATGGGCTGGGATTTGCCCTTCTCTTACTAATTTCTAGGTTAGCCACAAAGTTTCATCATGGAGTGTTCATACAATGTGTTATTCTATTTTGTTCTCATTCTTTCTCCAACCCCATTGCTTTCCCCCATGCCCACTCCCTGCCTCTAGTTGAGCTCTTTTCTTCCCCCAGTTATTCTTAATTTTTAAATAGTTCAAATTATCAATCTTTCCCTTTATGCACAGGTATTTTTGTAATTTCTTAAATAGCTCTCTTTGCCTACGACAATACCATGATATATTCTCACATGTTATCTTGTCAAAATTTATGACCTAACTTTCATGCTTAGACACAACACGCCTGCAACTGGTGGCTGCATATCATGTTAGAGTTGCCAAGGCTCATTGTTCCCATGTGGTGACCCAATTAATGCCGAATCATTTTGTTGCAGCTTGATTGTTTTCCCCCTCCAAATCCCATGTTGAAATTTAATTGCCATTATGACAATTAGAGTTAGGAACTTTAAAAAATAATTATCATCTACCCTCATGATTGAATACTTTAAAAAAAAAAAAACCTTATCATGGGAGTTGGTTAATTATGTTGAGAGCAGGTTTATTATCAAAGGAAGGCTGGCCTTCTCATTCGTTCATTCTCTTTCTTCTTTTTCCATTTTATTTTCTCCTCCTTTTTTCTTTTTCTTCTTCTTCTTCTTCTCCTCCTCCTTCTTCCTCTCTCTCTCCCTGTCTGCCTCATCCTGTCTCTGCATCTCCCTGTCTTTCTCTTTCTATCTCTGACACCCACGTGTTTGAACACTTGAACACTTGGTTCGCAACTGACCGTGCTGTTCTAGGAGGTTGTGGAAACTGCACAAGTTGAGGCCTAGTGGAAAGAGGTTCAACTCTGGGGTACGGGGCTCTTCCTATTCCATCTCTCTCCTGTTCTGCAGAGACGTGAGGTGAGAAGGAATCTCAGTCATGCACTCCGACCCCCGTGGCGCCACCTGCTCCTCTGCCACAGGGGTCTGCATTCTCTCAAGCCTTGAGCCGAAATCATCCCCTCCAAACCTCTGCCACTTTTACTCTTGCTTTCCTCTTTCACTATTTGGTATTTTCCACCAAAAAACAAAGCATCACTAAGTGTTTATTGCTGAATATTGGACTTCCTAGCTAGTAGAAATATGAGCCAATTCTCTGCTTTATAAATTACCCATTCTGGGGTATTCCATTATAGCAGCAGCAAAAAAAAAAAAAAAAAAAAACCCACATTTACTGGATGAATTGTATTTTTTCCCCCTGCATTATCATGTGGCCCATTTGCCATGTTATGTTCCCTTGTATGCAAAAGGTTATTTATGAGCTACATGGTTCAGTCAGTCTGGGTGTGCACCCTGACTTCAGTGCCACACTGCCTTACTATGCCCTTGTTCATCATCTTCATTTGGAGATTAAATATGGCTTAAGGAAATGTGTTAGGTGCCAAGCTGATAAAAGTAGATTTCTGGTAGTTAATTCCATGTAGCAGTTTACCTGGGCTAGGTAATTTCCAGATAGCTGATACACATTATTCTATTTTGCATGTGTCTGAGAGATTGTTTATAGAAAAGATTAAATCAGTATATGAACAAAGTTCAACCTTTATCAATATGAGTGCATCATGCAATCTGCATGACTGAAAAGAACAGAAAGGCCATTGACTTTGCTCTCTCTTATCTGAGGCATCCTTCTCTTGCTTCTCTGCTCAGACTTGGGCATCAATCGATTTTACTATATTACCCCTTCTCTCTTCTGAGGGTTTCACCTCAGATCAGGATGTACACTATAAGTTCTCTTTTTTCAGGCTTTTGGACTCTGTCAAAAATAACACCATTAGGTTCTGGAGAGATGGTTTAGGAGTTAAGCACTTGCCTGTGAAGCCTAAGGACCCCAGTTCAACGCTCGATTCTCCAGGACCCATGTAAGCCAGATGCACAAGGGGTGCATGCATCTGGAGTTCATTTGCAGTGGCTGGAGGCCCTGGTGCACCTTTTCGCTCTCTCTCTCTCTCTCTCTCTCAAATAAATAAATAAACAAAAAAATTAAAAAAAAATAACACCATTAGCTGTCCTGTTTTTCTAGCTTGTTGATGATGACTTTTAGGACTTTATAGTCTGTATATTTGTTTTAGCCAATTTCATTTTGAAGATTTCATGTGTGTGCACATGTGTGTTTGTGTGTGTGTGTGTGTGTGTGTGTGCATCCTATTTCTCTGCAGGACCTTGATGAACATTCACCTTGGTCATAGGCCTTAGAAATTCATATCTACTTGCCTCCTCCATTTTCCCAGCTGGATAATACAGACTTAAAACCCACCATGTTCTCATTGAGCTCATATTTTCCCTGTTCCATCCCTGCTCCCACCTGCTCCTCCTACTCTTACATTTATAACTTCAACTAAGGGCGCATCATCCACCTGGTTTCCAAAAGCAGAAATCTTCTAGTCATTCTAAATTTTTTTCTCTCCTTCCACCCACATCCTTTCACTTCATAATTATTCCTCCTATGTGGTTCATCCTTACTACAACTGCCTACCTACACTCCCATTCTCTATTACCTGATAGAGAAATTCTTCCTGATGGTCCTTCTGTCTTCATTTCAGCCTCCTTTGACGTGTCTTCCACATATCTAAAATTTACTTTGACTATGGCATTTCCATGTTTAAATTCCTTCTAAGGTTTCCCATGTGTTTGTTACGTAGCACACTGTAAAGAATGTACAGAGTGTATGGTGACTTCTCCTTCACCTCTACCTTCTGCTTTACTTCCTGGGAAATTCCCAACTGCCTGTGTTTCCCATTAAAGGATGCTTTGTCCCTTAACCTTTGTGATGTTCTGCAAGCTTGGAATGTCACTCAGTTCTTACCCAGCTCTTAATATTAGATTCTAAGAATATATCTTCCAGGAGGCATGACTTTGGTTGTAATTATTTCCTCTCTGCTCTTCCACAATGCCTCAACAGTCTTCTCATGACTACCACATAACTGGACCTGCTCACAGTCTGTCTCCAGTGGTCAGCTCCTTGAAAGCTGACCCAATGTCATATTTGTCTTTGTTGTCAGAATGTTGTAGATAAGCTGGCACATATGAGGTAGCATAAAATAGCTGGTTGCAGTGAAATTTTTAATGTTAATTTGAATGTCTGTGACGGAACCCAAGATATGTGTTTAGAACTTCTTTCATGGTGACAAAATTTGAAGTTCAGTTCAAGTAACTGTGATAACTTTTACTAATTATCAATCTGACAGGACCTAGACTCACCTGTGAGGGATTATACAGATTAGGTTAGCCTCTATGCATGTCTATAAGGGATTGTCTTGGTAAGGTTAACTAAGTGGGAAGACCTACCTTTACATTGGTTAGCAACATTCCATGGGCTGGGTCCCAGAATATATAAAAGAGAGAGAGAGAGAGGGAGAGAGAGAGAGAGAGAGCGAGCTGTGCAACAGCATTTGTCACTCTGCTTCTTCATTGTATTCAATGTGGACAACTGCCCGGGTGCTGTCACCATGCCTTCTCCACCATGATAGACTATACCTGGAACTATAAACTGAAATAAACTCTTCTTGCCTTAAACTAATTTTTAAGGTATTTTGCACTAGTAATGAGAACTTAACAAATACAGTGTCAATTTTCAATAACTACGTTCCTCACTCTGCTCTATTGTGATAGAAGATCAATAAGGTAGATGTAAGAACTCACTGCTAGGGGAAATGCAATTATATTATTTGTTCCTTCCTTCTTTCCAGATGAAATAGTTCAAATGGCTGGAGTTCTAGAAGATACCATGTGGCCTTGAATATGCAAAGCCATGCTCTAAAGAAAAACTAACATCTGATTTCTTGATAATGGTGGAACTTTTATACCCTCCCAGGATAGCATTCTTTTAGTCTTTTGTTACATAACAGAATTCAATACCTACTTTGTTTTTCCTACCTGGTCTTTGTTATCAGTAGGTGAACACCACATTACCCTCGAGCTCTGAATAAAATGTTCTTCTTAAGTGGTGCAATTTCAAATTAAAGTTGATCACAAATACCCTGCTTAGTTAGACATTATTCTGCTTCTAAACATTTTTCTCTGTTCAACTTTGTCACAGAAGTGGAGGCTGAGTGACTTATGAAGAGTCAGTGAGGTACTTTGTTTTTTTACTCAGCTCATATGATTTGTGTTAAGTACAGTTGGTGTTTGTGAGGCAATTACTAGAGTGACTTTTATAGTACTCTCTTTCACAGCTAGTAGCTATTATGAGGGTTTCATAGTGCCTAATTAAGAAGTCAGGACAGAGTAATTAGAATCCTTTCAAGGATTTACAACCAAGAAAGCATTAATAAACCACTCTATATATACTCTAAACTACATGTGTCTGTGAGCACACACAGTTGTAAATCTTTTTGTAGATGGTAAGCATAAATTATTATTAGTGCCTGCATTTATAAAATATGAAGTAGAACAATGAAACAACACATACAAATTTCAAGAACACGGTCATTCATTGCTTAGCAATGAGGACATGGTCTGAGAAATGTGTTAGATGATTTCACCATTGCATGAGTATCAACACAGTGTTGTGCAAACCTTGCGGGTGCAAGTCAATTACTTGGCATGGCCTCTTGATTCAATCAATAGAGGCAGTAACTGCATGATGTATTCAGATGCCACCAGCATAATCTTGCACAGTTGTACAGCAAATTTCTTTAATGAGTAGAAAGAACACATTCTAAAATAAGATGATCCAAAGTATAGGGCAGTAAATACAGCAACCAGTAACATAGTCAATCATTCATCACTACCATCAAGTTATGTGCTGTGTGTAATGGAATGTGCTCTGTTTGTGCACTATGGCAGCACAGTTGGTTTGTTTACACCAACACCAGCACAAACACAGGAGTAATGTGTTGTGCTGTGGTGTTGTGACAACTACAACATCACTAGGTCATAGGAATTTTGTATCCTACTATAATTTTATGGGCCAACTTCATAAATGTGGCCCAGTACTAGTCAAAACACCATTATACAACATATGGCTACACATTCAATTCCAAGTCTCTTACTTGCTGGGTATCATATTTTATTGGTTTGCTTACTCTGCTTCCACTTCAGGGATATCACATGCCATTTTCACACTATAGTAAAAGTCAACGTAAACCCTATTCATACAACACACAGGCATGGATATTGTATGGCTTTTCCTCTATATACTGAACATCATACCCATTTCTGAGTGGCTCTGCATTGCTTTGCATCTGTGTCACTAACTCTTTCTTTGCCAGCTTTCTTGGGTCCCTTCCTTTCACTGAGGGCTCATCCACTCTTCACAGTGATTTCTTCAAATACTCTTTTCTAGAGGTATTTAAAAATGCTTGTGGGACAAAGTCTTGATCCAGACAGTGCAACATGTTATCCTTTTTAGTTTGAAAGAATAAATGGTAGGATTGGGAGTCAGAGATCTTTATAGATACTAAATCCCTTTCCTAACCCTAGTGTGTGGTACTAATTACATATATATTTTTCTTTTTTGTTGTTGTTGCTGCTGTTTTTGTTTTTCAAGGTACGTTCTCACTCTAGTACAGGCTGACCTGGAATTCACTATGTAGTCAGTGTTGAATTCTCAATGATCCTCCTACCTCTTCCTCCCAAGTGCTGGGATTAAAGGCATGCGCTACCATGCCCAGCATACATACTTTTCTTAATAATAAACAACTTCCCAAGGTTTGTTCCTTGCCTCTATGCATAGCAAGTATCTATCAAGTACTCTAGAAGTGTGCTAGACCACATACCTTACAGAGAGCAAAACAGTTATGGTATTATGTGTAAAAAAAGGTAAGCTATACTTTAACTTTCAACTTGTTATCTTCAAATCTATATTTTCAATCTATGGATGATATAGTATTTTATATTATTCATCGTCTAAAATGATAGTGCAAACAGTCTTCTATTCACAAGGTACTCTATCACAGTTATACCGTGAGACTATTAGATCACAGCTAGTTTGGGCCTCTGGTGTCCTTTGACTTGTCAATCATTTTATCTAACTTTTTTCTTTGTAAACTAAACTTTCTAGGTCAGAGGGTGTCGACAGCATATCAAAATGACATATAGATGATGACACTGAAAGAAGGGGAAAGGTGAGTGAAAATCTAAAGCATTATAGCTTCCTCCTTAATGGAAGTAGACTAGCTAATGATCAAAGTGTATTGCCAGCTCAAGGGCATTTTCTGATGATGACAATTGCAGCAAGGTCATATCTTTGCAAAACAAAAGTCAATGTTTTAATGAGTGTCATCATATTCACTTTGATCAAGTACTAAGGACACCTGGGAGGGAAAGGTGACTGGCATAAATAAAATGAGTCAACTTGTTTCACCTGTTAATTAAAAGACTCATTCTCAGTAATCTTTTGCTAGTCATTTATATAGGATATATTTAGTCATAATTTGGGACCCTATTCAAAGAGATTCATCCATACATGTCTTTTCCAAAACATTATGTGATCAATCTTACAATTCTGTCCCTGTTAGGTCCCTGACAATCTGGTTATACCATTAGCCACTGACCATCAATCAGTATAGCTACCTACCTCGGGCTCTCTATTAACAGACAGCATGAACAGTAACATGAATTGAATTTCTGTCCACTGGGAGCATTTCTTTCCTCAACAATCCTTTGAGGCTACTTTCAAGGGAGAAAATGATGGCTCAGCAATCTGTTTTGGGTAAGCGAAAATAAGTGCGTAACTATTCACCAGTTTTAATCAAGTGTCTAGGTCTGTAGTCAACTGTCATGAAGGAATTCTTGCATGAGAATTAACTACATTTGGAAGGAGGAGGCAAGGTGAGAAGTGATGAAAGTATTTATGCACCTATGTCTGTTTTCACATCTGGCTTGGAGCCAGTCCTGGAGAAAACACCTTAACTTGCTGATGAAGTACATCCAGCCGTATCCAACTCCATTGTTGGGTCCTTTCATAATGTATTTTAAAAAATTATTTACTTAGTGTGTAGAGGGTGGTATAGTAGGGTCTCTTCCTGATGGAAATGAAGGCTTGTCTGGCTTTACATGGGTGGCTAGGGACTTGAACCTTGGCTGGTAGGCTTTCAAAGCCTTTGACCACTGAGCCATCTCTCCAGCATCCTTATTGTTGGCTTCTAATCCTTCCTCTACTCTACATCTTTTGGAGAAATAAAAAATTTATCTGGCTCTGCTACATACCACTGACTCACCTCCTATTCTCATCACCATGTCTAGCTAGAATTGATCAGGCCAATCATAGCCACAATTTTGATTCTGCTGTTTTTTTCTGTCTACACTACTCTCCCTTGGAGATTCACAAGGTTGCTTCAGCACCTCCCCAGACTACTGTTCACATGTGACATTCTCAGTGACATCATTTCTGACAACTCTTTTAAAAATTCTATCTCTGTGGCTGGAGAAATGGCTCCACAGTTAAGGTGCTTACCTGCAAAGCCTAATGACCTGGATTTGATTTCCCAGTACCCATGTGTAGCAGACAGCCACATGTTGCTGGGATTAATTTCCAGACCAGGCGCAGTTATGGGAGGAAGGGATTTAGTGAAGCAGGGGATGTTCCATAATGACAGAAGAAGCTGGCCTGCTTCCAGAGAACCAGCCAGAGAGAAAAGCCACCCCCCAAAAGCAAGCAAGTGCGCTGCAGGAATGCCAGGCTGAACTCCCGCACTTTGCATATCTTCAGACTGGAATTCCAAAACCAGCCCAACACCTTAGGGCTGGACCCTAGGATCCACCCACAGTGACACCTCCTCCAGCCAGATGTCTGCAAATCTAAATTACAAACTTTAATACAATCCTGAATATATTGGGGACTACCATTCAAACTACCATACCACATGAAGTCAGGTGCACAAAGTGGGACATGCATCTGGACTTCATTTGCAATGGCTGGAGGCACTGGTGTACCCATTCTCTCACTTGCTTGTTTTCTCTCTCTCTCTCTCTCTCTCTCTCTCTCTCCTTGCAAATAAATAAATATTTTTAAATATATTTTTAATTTTTTTTTAAAAAAGTGTATCTCTGTGGCTTAGCAGTTAAGGCACTTGCCTGAGAAGCCTAAGGATCCAGGTTCAATTCCCCAGTACCCACATAAGCCAGATGCATAAAGTGGCATATGCATCTGGAATTCATTTTCAGTGGCTTGAGGCCCTGGCATACCCATTCTCTATCTGCCTCTCTCTCTCTCTCTCTCTCTCTCTCTCTCTCTCTCTAATAAATAAATAAAAATAGACCATATTTTAAAAAAAGTTGTATCTCTGGCAATCCTTATCTATCCAGGATTTTTTCTCCTTATCAAATCACCTCTGACAGACTACATTTCTCCACTAGAACATAAGCTGTTTGGGAAATTTTCATTGCAGGTAGTGTTATATGTCTAACATTTTGAATACTCAGTATGAATATATTATATGTTCAATATTTGAATAGATTATATACCATTATCCTCAAATTCTTACTAATTTTTCTTTATTTTGTGAGACAGTAGACTAATGAATCAAAATCAACTACTAATGAATAAAATACCTGATTTTGTTCATCTGTTATCAAGCAATCTCAATTATTTTTTAAATCATACACACACGCACACACACACATGCACACACACACACACACGTTTCAAGTGGTGAGAAATCAATTTGTTCTTCTTTAGTAACATCTGTTGGGCTTTTGAATAACAATGCCTCTGGTTGTTTCTGATTCAAGCACAATGAGATGCTTTGTTTCTTAAACAACTCAACCAAGCAAACAATTAGAATTACGCCCAGCTTGAGAAGGCACATTAAATCCAGAAACTCAGTGAGTGTTCCCCATCGTGCTAAAGTAAGCCTGATCTAAAATTATCAGTCCACCCTCACCCCCTCGGCCACCTTACAATACACACATGTATATAACCACCCACTCATATACATAAGCAATTCTGTTATAAATTAACAAAAGTTTGCAATTTTTTACATGCATATGTGTGAGTGAGAGACAGAGAGAAAGAGAGAGGGAGAGAGAGACTGTATTCCTGCATCTCATTTATTTGCTTTTAAAATCATTCCCAGAGCTTGTTGAGATCTGGCAACAGTTGGATGCTGGAAATGGGACAGAGGACAAAGTGGCTTCCATTGGTCAAATAAGCTCCTTAGATTAGCCTTTAAAGGGCTTCTTAGGAATTTATTGTAAAGGGGAAAGAGCATCATCAGAGAGCAGAAGGACTGCCTGACTTGCCAACAAAACCCACTTGGAGTTTGAATTTCTCCTGTGTAGCACGATTTCCATTCTCAGCATTCTACTTCCTGATCATCGCCCAAACTTTGCATCAGACACATGGCAACACTGACAATTCAACTGACATTAGTTTTGCCAACCTCCAGGCTCAATGGTGTGTGTGTGTGTGTGTGTGTGTGTGTGTGTGTGTGTGTGTGTATGGTTCTATTCCTACTAGATGCAAGAAAAATGGTGTTTTCTTTACAGAATCAAAAAAGTGAGATTTTCTATCTGTACCTGAAAGAGGAAATTGTACAATCTGAAGTTAAAAATCCATTTCTTTAAACTGTGTGTAAACTTTAACAGCAAATGTTATACAGTACAAATTTTGCATATAGGTTCCTACTATCCCCAAGCAGAAGGTAATTGGGCTTTGCAAAACTTGCTTCAATTAGCACTACATTCCAAGATTAAAAATTTACTCAAATATGCCAAAGGCTGTCAGAATTTAGCAAGAACTTTCAAGACTTTTATCTTCAGTCAATACATTGTTAGTTTTCCACTGCTGAAAAAAAGTACCAGAGGCCAGGCATTTTCTTTTTAATGAAAAAGGATTCATTTAGCTCAAAGCTTTGAAGGCTCAGGAGCCTGGTGGTGACATCTGCTTCATCTGATCTGGGCCCCTTTCACCACAATATGTACAGGTGGCCTCCTGGTAGAACCACAAAGAGAGCGATCACACGGGGAGACAGGAAAGCAGAGTGGGGAGGGGTCAGGCTTATTCTTTTGGAATAACCTTTTCCTAATGACTAACAGAGATCTCAACAAGTGCTAAGTAAACCTTCAATGACGTAGCTGCCTCCCACCAGCTCTTACCTCTTCAACACCCAGGGTCTCTCCATACTGTCAAATGAGGACACACTTTCTAACACATGAAGCCCTGGGGACAAACCACATCTAAACAACAGCACACAGATATTGCTACAGTGATGCTATGTAACAAAATCAAATGGCTAAAAATAATTCCTTATTCTTGATTGTGTAACTTTGGGTTGTCAGTTGTTATCTGGCCTAGGTTGGGGGCAGATTGTTCCATGTGCCTCTCATCCTCCTGCAACCCAGCAGACTAGCCATGTGCTGGGGGCAGTGTTTCTTTTGCAGTGATGGTGAAAATGTCAGAGGAAGAGAACTATTGCAAAACCACATCTCAGTCCTCTCTCACATCATATCCACTCAGTGCCTTTAGTCAAAGCAAATCACATGGCCTATAATCCTAATGATCATAATCCCTAGCATGTCTAGATAAGCTATTTCAGATACTCTAATTTCTTTCAATGTCTGTGCCTCCAAAAATGATTTAAATTTCTATGTCAAAGGGTTTTTAGTTACAGAGAGTAAAAATTTATGCTGGATGATTTACTTAAAAATAAAAACACTAAAGCATTTTTGAATTATTGACAGAAGTAACAGGCAGACTGAAAAACAAGGCTTACAGACCGTTACTTACGGAACAGAGTTTACATCCCATAAAGCACAGATGTAGAAGTGCATTGATGCTGGGTGTTCACAGCCTCTGAGGCCGAATCCCAACCCATCCTCGGGGGCTGGGGGAGCATGTGATGGTTAATTTTGTCAACTTGATTCGTTTTGAGAGACTCCTAGAAGATTAATAAAGCACACTTTTGGGTCTGTCTAGGAGGAACTTGTAGACAGGATTAGATCATGAGGAAACAGATGCAATCAATGGTTTATTCCATTAATAGACTCAAAATCAGAGTAGACTGTTAAGTGGTGAAACTGTAGACAACTAGGGGAGCCCATTGAAGGAAGCAGGGCACTGAAGGTATGCTTGAAGGGTCCATCTTGGCTTAGGACCCTTCCTGGTTCTCTCAGCTACCTGGCCAATACCAGGTAAGTATACATGCTCCACATGCCCCCACCTCAGACCCAAAGCATAGGTCCAGCCAGCCTTGAACTGATTCAGTTAAAATAAGTTCTTGTTCTCATAAGCTGCTTGTTTCAGATATTTTTTGTCATAGTGACAGAAGTCTGAATAATACAGGCTAATTGTCTCATAAAACTACTATGCAATAAAATGTGACTAACTTAAAATAAAATGTGCTCTAGTGTAAAATATATATCAGATTTTTAAAAAGTATTTTCATTTATTTATGAGAGAGAGAGAGAATGGGTGCTCCAGAGCCTCCAGACACTACAAACAAACAACAGATGCATGCACCACCTTGTGCACCTGGCTGATGTGGGTCCTGGGGAATCAGACCTTGGTCCTTTGACTTTGCTGGAAAGCGCCTTAATCACTAAGCCATCTCTCCAGCCCAATATCAAATTTTTCAAATGCCATGAAATATTTATAAAGTATATCATTAAATCACTGACTATATCCTAGAAAGCTAGTATTTTGTATATTTGGAATACATAAAATATACTCTTTGGGACATGCATGTATAGTGTGTATGATGTGTCTGTATAGTATATACGTATGTGTATATGGGTGTGTGTGCATGTGCACCCCATGAGAACAGAGGCCAGAGGAGAATGTCAGGTGTCTTCCTCTATTGCTTTACATGTGATTTCCTTGAGACATAGTCTGTCACTAAACATGGACCTAATAACATTTTGGGGGGGGGGGAATCACACCGACTGACCTACAAGGGCCAGCAATTCTCCTGTCTCTGTCCCCCACAAGACTAGTTACAGGCATATGTGGACAAGCCTGGCATATTTTACATCAGTGCTGAGGATTGAACTCCGATGGTCTCAGGCCCCTGTGCTTGAGTGGCAAGCGCTCTTATCCTCTCAGCCATTTCTCTCCCTGATAAAATATGTTCTTAAAATCAACTTTAATGCTAGAGATATAGCCAAAGTAATAGAGTGTCTGCCCAGCATCACACAACATTAGGTTCAATCCTCAGAGCCCCTCCCCAAATTAATTTTATCTGTTTATATTCTTCAAAACTAGAACCCTGGCATGTTGGTGCATGCCTTTAATCCCAGCACTCAGGAGGCAGAGGTAGGAGGATCACCACAAGTTCTAGGCTACCCTGAGACTACATAGTGAATTCTAGGTCAGCCTGAGCTAGAGTGAAACCCTACCTTGAAAAACCAAAATAAAAAAAAAATTAAAAATAAAACCACTAGAGAGGTAGGAAGATCACCATAAGTTCAAGGTCAGCCTGGGCTACACAGAGTGAGTTCCAGGTTAGACTGTGCTAGAGTACGACCCTACTCCGGAAAAGAAACAAATAAAAAATCACATTACAAATCGCTAGGTTGGAGGCAAGATGTGTCCACTGTTGCAATGGTAGCATGGCTGTTATTGGGGTAACAACTGCTCCTCGATTGTATCTGAGGCCAGCTCCAAGGGAGGGAATTCATGCCTGGTATGTAAAATGTAGTGAAAAGCCTCTGGCTAGAAAGGTCATTGGTCCTGGGTGGGGAGCTAATAATGTTGTTTGGCTAAATGGATATTCTGTGACATCAAACTGCCCTCTTACTATTTATGTCTATGCCCATATATTAGTGCTGCTCTCAGGTTTAATCAGACAAGCTTCTTCTTGCAGATAATAGTAACTATTGAGGGCACTCAAAACTCATCAAAGTGCTGAGAATAAGTGACTGATAAGTTCTCAGTGCTAAATGACACATTTTACATCATCTCCAAAGCTCAGGGAACACTGTGGAAGAAGAAGTGGAAAGAATGTAGGATCCAAAGGATGGAAAGGAGCACTTTAGAACACTTTGTTCTGGACACAAAGTAGCCATTGCATTCATGACCTCACAGAGGCTGTTGTTACCTGCACAGTATTGGGCCTGTTAACTTTTAGTCATGAATGAAGGAAAATGGCCAAAAAAAAAAAAAAAAGAGAGAGATACCAAAGTGGAAACAGGACTATTTGGAAAGAAGGGGTCCAGTGTATGGGTGGAACAAAGGAAGATAACTGGAGATTATAATCAAAATACATTAGGTACATGTGTAAAAATTGTCAACTAAATAAAACTTATTTGGTATGCCAAACATTTATGAATCCTATGAAGAATCAAGCCTTAAGTGGCAATATGGTTGCCATGAATAGAGTACTGGGTTGAAGACAAGATTAAGGTAGTTAGGAAGGCTTCATGGAAAAGATGGACTTGGGCACAAATGAGTTGAATGAACTGAGCCGTACCTGCTCCACAGTGAAGAATGTTCAGGAGTGAGACAGTAACAACTGCAAAGACCAAAGTGAGCGCATGCCAGTCATACCCCAGTAGCAGACAGGAGACTAGTGTGGTGTGAGCATTGTGACTGTAGTAGCAGGAGGACAGAAAGGAAATGGACCATAGGGAGCCTCCTAGGCCAATTTGAAGAGTTGAGCTTTTGCTTTGAATAAAATGAAAAGCCACTGGAGGGTTTCTTGAAAGTTAACGTGGAGGCTCTATTGAGAACAACCCATGGTTAATGAGGCTAAAGCAGGAAGACCAACAACAAGAAGAGTTAGTGCAGAGCAGCGGGAAGAGTATTTTGAAACTGGAGCTTACAGGATTTGTTGGCTGATGAGAAGTAGGCTGGGACACAGGGAGAGAGCGGTCAAGAATGACTTAGATGGTTTTCTGTTTTGTCCTGAGCAACTGGAAGACTAGAATCATCATTATCCAAGAAGGCAAGAGGAAAAGCAGATATGAGGTTACTGAGAGGGAGGGATCACTAGCAGGGGCATGCATGGCACAAAAGGAGGTATAGCACCAAAAACATATGGTCACAAAGGAACCTTGTCTATCATATTCACAGAGGAGTATTCATAATAGCCAAAAGGCAGTTGTAGCAGACAGCTTCAGCCGCTGAGATGAACTACCAGATGAGGCACAATTATGGAGGAAGGGATTTGTTGCCACTTACAGATTCAAAGGAAGTTCCATAATGGCAAAAATAAATAAATAAATAAGGTAGCCTGCTTTCACAAGTCCAAATCCCCTAAAGCCACACCACAAATAAGCAAACTATGGAACTCCAGGTACTTTGCATACCTTTAGATTGGAATTTTACCACACCATGGGGTTGGACCCTAAGAACCACACAGTGACACCTCCTCTACTCAGGTGGCTACAGATCTAAATTACAAACTGTAATAAAACACTGAATATATTGGGGGGGGGCATCTATTCAAACTACCACAGTAGAAAACTGTGGTTTTATCTATATAATGTCACACTTATAGAAGTTAGAAGGAGTGAAGTATTAACACATACTGCAGTGAGAATGAACATTAAAAGCATGCTAGTTGGGCTGAAGAGATGGCTTAGCAATTAAGGTACTTGCCTTCGAAGCCTAAAGACCCAGGTTCGATTCCCTAGTACCCACATAAGCCAGATACACAAGGTGGTGCATGTGTCTAGAGTTCATTTGCAGTGGCTAGAGGCCCTGGCATGCCCATTCTCTCTCTCTCTCTCTCTTTCTGTGTGTGTGTGTGTCTGCCTCACTCTATATATCTCAAATAAATAAATAAAATAAAGAAGGGGTGTTGTTTTTTTCTTTTAAAAAGCATGCTAATTAAAATAAGCTAATAAAAAAGACCACATACTATATATGATTATAGTTGTATAAATATACAGAAAGAACAAATCTGAAGAAGTACAAGTTAGACTAGGGGTTGCCAAGGTCTGGGTGCAAAGCAAAATGAAGCTTGGGGACATGGGTAATGGAGATGAAGATGTTCTTAAATTGATTATGGAAATAGTTGCCAAATTCTGTACACATACTCAAAGCAGTTGAAAGGTATACTCCAAGGAGTTGAATTGTGTGCTACATGGATTATTCTTATGATGATGTTGTCATTTAAAAAAAGGCTTAATACCAGTACTCGGGAGGCAGAGGTAGGAGGAGCACCATGAGTTCAAGGCCCCCTTGAGACGAATTACAGGTCAGGCTGGACCAAAGTGAGACCCTACCTTGAAAAACCAAAAAAAAAAAAAAAGAGTCGTAAGGATTTCACCATAATATTTGAGGATTTTTGATATGTACTAGACATCAAAGCTTAAGGACAGAGTTTGAGAAGAGTTCAGAGTTCAGGAGAGTAGTTAGCTTAAGAGATGAACTTGAAATTTCTCAATATATAAGTAGTACTAAAAGCCATTACTGTCGGTGAGACCACATGCATACGAGTGTAGAAGACTGAGATATAGTCTGCAGCATGCCAAGGGTTACAGACTGGACTAGGTAAAGTGATCACAAAGGAATCACAAAGAGGGGAGGGGCCAATAAAGCAGAAACAGAATGAAAAGTATAGTGTCCTGAAGTGAAGAAAATACTTAAGGAAGGAATAATCTCTTCTTTCAAATGCTACCTACAATTCAAGTAAGATGAAAACTAAGATCCACCATCAGTTTTAGCTGAAGGGTTAATGGCCTTCCCTGAAAACTAGAGGGAACTAAAGAGTTAATAACTAACCTTAAGATTAGAAGGACATGAAGAATGGAGACATCCAGTCCTCCCTAGTCAATTCTGCTAAAGAGCCTATTCTGAGCAAAGAACCGATGCCTTACCTGCTTCCCTTGGACCTGCAGTCAATTCAGGCTCTGTGCCTTAGGATCCTCCTTATAAGTTTGAACCCAGCCTGACTCAGTGCTTCAGCCTTCATCCCACGAGAAGGCTACTGCCCCTCACTATACCTCTCAATAAACTGTCTGTAGAGATTAAGTCTGGTGTTCTTTCTTATTTTTCTCTTACCTTTCCTTTACATTTTGGTGCCATGACTCAGATCCCTCTGGGGCTTTCGAGCCACATGCCTTCCCCCTTTTTTCCCCTCTTCTCTTCCCCATCTCTCTGCCAGTGTCTCATTCCTCCAGGACACTCACCAAGCTCACTATTTGGACTAAACAGTCACAAGTCTGACCTGAGACCTCTGGTCTTTCATGGCTTTTGTCTACATGAATGGTATAAGTTCTGTTTGGCATTGCAGCTCAGGGAGCTTTATTGGTGCTGTGTATAAACCCAGCTTGATACCTGACAACTTTCTCCTTCTCTTTTCCCTCTCAGTCTGACCCTTAGATTGCATGAAGTTGGCAGTTCTTCTGTGGAGACTGAGGAATTCTGGCCAGGGCTACTCCCTGGTGAATGCCCCAAATCCCTCTCTGAGCTCAGCTGAGTCTCCAACAGCCCTTTGGGTAATCCACTGGGCCATCTCTCTCTCTTCTTCTCCCTCCCCTCTCCTGCCGGACTTTTGAATTCCAGATAAGAGGCCTTCACCCTGTGATCTGCTGCATCCACACCCTCATCAGATTACAAATTCAGGACAAGGTATTCACTCTCAGTCTATGGTGGAGGCACCCCACCTCAGACCTTAGAAACTTTGGGAGTTTCTCACTTTTTGGTCCGTGGATGATGGAAGACTCTGACAGCCTCCCACGTAGTGTTCCACTGGACACCCCAAGCATTATGAATGAGAGGAAGCTCCCTCCTAATCTTTGGGTTTCGTTTGCTCCCTCTAGGCCTGGGAGACGTCCCTGGTGGCAGGATTAGCCAGGCTAGTCCTTGTCATCCAAAATAGGCTCTAAATTATCTGTTCCAAAAGATACTCCATTGACATGTCTCAGGCTAATTTAAAGGAGCTCAAACTTCCTGAGCTCCTGCCTGCCAAATTACTCAAATTCTTTATCCAAATTTGTCCACAATATTCTCTAAACAATGGCCAATATTGGCCTAAATTTGGTATTTTGGACTTCAACATTTGCATTGGTCTTGATAACTTTCTCTGATGACACGGAAAAAGTACACAAGGTTCCCTTCCCTGCTCCTTCCCCTCCTAAAATTCTCTCTCTCACACACAGTTCTGTCAGCCAGCCATGACTTGCCAGGGTCTCTCCCTTTCACACCAAATTCAGGCCATCTCAGTAAACCAAATACAAACCTTCCTTCTTAAAAAAAAAAAAAAAAAAAAAAACTCCTGTTACTGGGCTTCCTTAACTTCTTCTGCATATGGACACCTAATTTCTCTTTCCTTGCTTTCCCCCTTTCCTGCCAGGGAAAAACCTGCAGGGCAGGTGGGACAATCACAGTAAACCAACAATTGCCTCACAGCTAGACAAATAAACACAGGCATCTAGGGAGGTCTCCAAGGCCTAAAAGTCAACAGGAGTAGAGACTCCCCCTTTCAGCATCCCACTTCAGCTTTAAAAAGTCAGACTTTAACCCACCATACATCTTCCAAAAACTTGGAACTTGGGGTCTCTCTCCAGTGACATTATTTTGGGCTGTATTAGCCATTTTAATGACCAATAATATTATTTCTCTGCATGTGACTTGTCATCTCTCTGTGACCAGCTAGAATATCTATTGTTCTAAGTTAAAAAGAAAAAAAGACTCACAGCTCTACCCCCTTCAAGTTAAACCTATCCTGTCCCTGACATGTACTTTATTCCCTTGATTATGATAATATTCACCCTTTCTTTAGGTCCTTGCATACTCAGATGCATCACTGAATTTCTCTAAGACAGAATACATGCCTTCACTTCCCAGTGAGTCACTGAATTCTTCATGGCCACTGAAAATCAGCCCCTGGGCATCCAACCTCCACAAGACTGCATGGGATACCCTATGAGATCTACTGGCCCCCACCCAAGCAGGAAGTAGTCTAAGAGAGCTCTTCACCCCAATTTTGGCACATGCCATCCTCCCCTAAATGCCCTGCTCATCCCCAGTTCTTCCCAACCTTTTTTTTTTTTCCTTCCTGAGTTTGTACTAAAGGGCTAATAGCCTTCCCTGAAAACTAGAGGGGACTAAAGAGTTAATAACAAACCTTAAGATTAGAAGGAGATAAAGAATGGAGACATCTAGTCCTCCCTAGTCAATTCTGCTAAAAAGCCTATTCTGAGCAAATAATGCCTTATCTGCTTCCCTTGGACTCAGGCTGAGTGTCTTAGGATACTCCTTATACGTTTGAACCCAGCCTGACTCAGGGTTTCAGCCTTCATCCCACGAGAAGGCTGCTGCCCCTTGCTGTACTTCTCAATAAACAGTCTGTCTGTAGAGATCAAGTCTGTTGTTCTTTCTTACTTTTCTCTTACATTTTCCTTACATTAACAATGTGGAAATCAATAGCAATTTGACAAGTGCTGTTTTGTAAGAGCTGTGAGAATGAATGCCTGATTCACAAATAGGAGACAAGAAAATTGTAGATATCAAAGAGTTACGTCTATTTAGAAGAGTTCTTTTCACAGAAGAAGAGAAATTACCCAGTAGCTAAAGGAAAGAAGAATCATGAAGATTTGTTCTAAGATAGGAAAAATAATAGCATTTATAAACCCCTGAAGATCATCAGACAACAGAGATAGTAAGAGATTACAGAAGACTGCCACTTGATGTGATAAGTCTTTGGACATGTGAGAGAGCATGGAAATTGAAGTTCATTCTTAAGTCAAAAGTGAATCTGTGCCCCAAGCCAGCAGCTGAGCTGCTGTGCTAGGAGGAATATGCTTGAGGTGTCTTTTGGTGACTTTCATTTTCACAGTAAAATAGGAAACAAGGTCTCAATAAAGAGTGAGAAAGCAGAACCAGTCACCAAGAAAAGAAGAAAAAGAAAGCAGTCTCTGGCAGATGAATAAGTAGAGGATGAGGGCAATGTTACATGGTACCAGGAAGATGAAAACATCTAGCTGTGGGTAGCAGCAATGAACTAAAAATGGAACTAGCCAGCAAGGTCATACTTTCTCCCAAGCATGGTTAGTCACTTAGGGACAGACCCTAATAAACTGGGAGCTGGGTTTAACCAGGGTTGGAATTATCAAAATGGGGAAGTACTTACAAATTTATTTAAAAGAAAAGAGTAAATTTTACACAGAGCCTGAGTATTGCACTTTACTGGTGGTGGGGAGGGGAAGCAGACAGGACATTAATGGTTGCAATGGCTTGTCTAGGTTTGGTTTATTTTTGTCCATATGTAAGATAATTAGCAGCAATATTCTGAAGTCAGGTCCAGTAGACAGATGCCCAGACAGATTTTGTTCAGGGGAGAGCCTTATTAGGTGGAGTTGTAACATCATAGAAAGAGTACGAAGGAGTGCTGAAGTCCAAGAAAGGCTTCAGTTCCAAAGGACAAAAGGAGACACTCCTCATAGGTTTCTGGAGGAGAAGGGGGGTCCACATCACGTGACCCAGCTTCCATGCTAGCAGCCATGGAGGTGCTGGATAGGGGTAGATAAAGGAGTGGAGAAGGTCTAGAGAGGACTCACGGCCATAACTGAAGTGGCCTTGAGGTCTCTGACAACAGGAGTCTGGTCTTGTTTTCCCTATCAGACTCCCTCATGCTTTGGCTAAGACAGCCTCTGAAGGTCACTGCTTCAGGGTTCTAACACTATAATTTCTAATTTATTTGAGGAAACATGAGACCATTATATAAGCTGGGCATGGTGGTAGGAGGCAGAGGTAGAAGGATGGTCATGAGTTCAAGGGCAGCCTGGGACTACAGAATGAGTTCCAGGTTAGCCTTGGCTAGATTGAGACCCTACTTTGAAACAAAAGCATCATTCCAGGGCTGTAGAGATGTCTCAAGGGTTAAAGGCACTTGACTGCAAAGCCTGACATTTCAGGTTGAATTCCTAGTACCCATGCAAAGCCAGATGTCCAAAATGGCACAGACACCTGGAGTTCATTCTGACACCCCATACATACTTCCTCTCTTCCACCCACCCTTACCCCCCCCCCTCCTCTCACAAATAAATAAGTTTTAAAAAATTCATTCCTAGCCAGGCATGTTGGTGCATGGCTTTAATCCCAGCATTTGGGAGGCAGAGGTAGGAGGATTGCCGTGAGTTCAAGGCCACCCTGAGACTTCATAGTGTATTCCAGGTCAACCTGAGCTAGAGTAAGACTCTACCTCGGAAATCCAAGAAAAAAAGAATTCATTCTTCTACACCAAACTACTATTAAGGACTATCTCAAATAAACACAGACAGGAAGAAGAGCCAGGTCCCACAAGAAATTTAAACCTAAGGCAATAAGGTGCAACAATTATCTCTGCCTTTCCCATCAGGTAGGCATCATTCCCTCTGAATTCCTGTGCCGTTTCCTTCATCCCTCTGTCTGCCCTGAAATGCCCAGGACCCCAGCATGGTTGCACTTGTCCTACTGTGTGGTTGGAAAGACTATCATTATCTAGTTGGGTCTTTGCCTGTCTTAGATAAAATCCTCAAGGGCAAAGCTGAATGAGTTATCTTGAATCAAGGCTACTTGTTTGATTCAGTCAGCCAAACCCAGAAGTAGGGAGTCAGCTGGTCAACACCTGAAGCTACCCAACCCCATGAATTAATGTATTTTCTTTAAAAATTATCTTCCAGGGGAGCATATGGAAGATAAGAGGGCTTGGAGGAGGATTAATCAAATTAAAAATGCTATGAATAAGTCCTATGGAACATACTTCTTCACTAGCTAAATGATATATACATTTAAAAAGGAGAGAGAGTTTGGGCAGAAGTACCCTGTGGGGGAAGCATAGATTGTTACAAGAAAATTTCAGTGTGAGGGGTGTGTTGCAGTCAGGTTCGCATTGCTTGTAGAAATCGCCCAACTAAGAGCAGCTTCTGGCAAAAAGAGGTTTATTTTGGCTTACAGGCTCGAGGGGAAGCTCCATGACGGCAGGTGGAAACAATGGTATGAGCAGAGGGTGGACATCACCCCCTGGCCAACATAAGGTGGACAATAGCAACAGGAGAGTGTGCCAAGCACTGGCAAGGGGAAACTGGCTATAGTACCCATAAGCCCGAAATTACACTCCCTCCAGGAGGTGTTAATTCCCAAATCTCCATCACCTGGGAACCTAGCATTCACAACACCTAAGTTTATGGGGGACATCTGAATCAAACTACCACAGAGTGGGACACCTTCCAGCCAGTTATTGGCCAGAGAGGCCCAGGATGCCCACCAAATATTACAGACCATTGCTAATGCCATTGGTTGCCCACCAGAACTACATGGTAAGACCTTATTGCTGAAGACTCCATATGTTTGGACTACTGAGAAATCAAGTTGGAGCTGAGCTGGCAGCCTCCCCCCTGTTGACTAGCTGTCAGGATGGTGGAAAGAGCTAGGCAGCCTACTGGGGGGAAAAAGCCATAAATACTCTTAACCAGCAGTGGACTCTGCTAACTTTATGGCTAGCCAGCCAGGCCAAATGTACCAGCTGGAACAATGATGACATACCTATTATGGGGGAAACCAACTGCTCTCTGATTGGACTAGTGGCCTGCTCCATGGAAGGGAATCCATGCCTGGTACTGAAAACTAACCAAAAGCCTATGGCTGCGGAAGTCATAAGCCCTAGGATAGAAACCACTACTATTAACTGGCTTAATGGACATATTAAGTCCACAAAACTTCCCTCTAATTACTTATATTTATGCCTATATGTTAATTCTACTCTCACTTTTGGTTAGAGAAGCTTCTTTTTTCAGATGATAGTGGCCACTGGGGAGACAAAAAAATCACCAAAGGGCTGAGAAGAAGTTAAAATAGAGTATTCAGCACTAAGTGGGACATCTCTATCATACCTTTCAAGGCTCGGGGGCCACTGTGGAAGAGATGGCAGAAAAAAATGTAAGAGCCAAAGGAAGGGGAAGGGTGTTTTGCAATACTCTCTTCCAGACAGAAAGTGGCTATGGTATGTATGGCTTCACAGTGGCTGTCAATACCCTACACAAGACCTGCATAATAGGATGGAAAGAAAAATGATAACATCAAAGTAGAAGAAAAACTAGTTGAAAAGAAAAGTGATTCAGTGGATGGGAAATTCAGAAGGGAAAGAGGGAGGGTGGTGGGAGGGGAACAGGATCATAGTATATTGTCTATATGAACAGACGTCAATTTAAAAAGTTTTAAAAACATTTTTGGTTGTGCAATTGTACATAACACATACCTTTGTACTTAAAAATTCAGATAAAGAGGCTGGAGAGATGGCTTAGCAGTTAAGGCACTTGTCTGTGAACCCTAATGACCCAGGTTCAATTCCCTAGTACTCACATAAACCAGATGCACAAGGGTGCACATGCATCTGGAGTTTGTTTGCAGTGGCTGGAGGCCCTGGAGTGCCCATTCTCTCTACCTGCCTCTTTCTTTCTCTCTCTCTCTCTCTTAAATAAGTAATTAAATAAAATATTTTAAAAAGCAAAAATATGTAAAAAAAAAAAAAATTTCAGATAAGACCTGCCCCTGGGTCCCCAACTCCAAGATCCCCTGCTCTGGAGGATGTATGTGCAAAAAGGTAGTGAGACCCAAAGTGATAAACTATCCCTCACATCTCAGTCAAGGCCTATGTGAAGCCACAGAGGAAGTGGGGAGATAAGCAAGAGTGCTGTTTCCATGGTGAGCCTGACAATCAGTGCCAGGGTGAAGGAGACAGAGGCTGAGGATACTCAACACATACAAAAGCAGAGATCCAGAGGTTCCTAGGAGCTTATCACTGAAGCAGACTTAAAACACACACACCAAGGCTCAGGGAATTTTGTGGAAGAGGGAGCGGAAAGATTGTAAGAGCCTCAGGTTGAGACTTCATGCTCAGAGGCATTGCCTCCTCCCAATGACTGACTGCTGTTCCCACAACACATAACCCACAACCTCATGCAGAAAACCTGCAACCCCACTGAGGAGGGTCCCCAGCATAATGGGGGCAAGGAGGAGGGAAAAGATGGTACCAACACATGATGTATCCATACAAAGTATGTTCTTAATAAGAAGAAAGAAAGAAAGAAAGAAAGAAAGAAGGAAAGAAGGAAAGAAAGAAAGAAAGAAAGAAAGAAAGAAAGAAAGAAAGAAAGAAAGAGAAAGAAAGAAAGAAAGGAGGGAGGGAGGGAAGAAATTCAGATAAATATAGAAGCATAGAAGGAAAAAGAAAAGGCACTGTTAATGCTCTCCCTTTGTCCTTGACTTCCCCTAATTCTCAAGCCCAAAAGCTCAAAGTGGGGGAGCGAGGCAGTTCCAATGAAGATGCTCATAGAAGATGCCAAATACAGCTCTAAAAGAATAAGAATCTATGTCTTTTATAATCTGAGCGAATAGTGGCTATACATATAACACATGAGACACCAAGCCATACAATAAAATATTAAAAACTTGGTTTTTTCTCAAACATTTCTTCCTTGTTTCAGGTAGTTTTTCAATTGTGATTTCCAAAACTCTTCTGTTGAGCATCTATTACCATAAGGCACTATGTCCTTCACTGCATAAAATGAACCTGACAGGCATAAAATCATACTTAAGAGTAAAATTTACATTTCTAAGAAAGCATTTAAAAGTCAGACTGTATTCCAATGTGCAACAACGTGAACTTGTTGAAAACATTAAAAACATTAAGATTCCCTTCTCTAGTGAATGTCCAATGAATACTTATTACAAATTTTGAGAGCTGGAAGTTAGATTGCAAACAATAGTAACCACACTAAAAAGTAAGCTGGGCATGGTGGCACACACCTTTAATCCCAGCACTCAGGAGTCAGAGGTAGGAGAGTCACTGTGAGTTCGAAGCCACCCTGAGACGGCATAGTGAATTTCAAGTCAGCCTGGGCTAAAGTGAGACCCTACCTCCAAAAAACAAAAAACAAAACAAAACAAAAAAAAAAAAAAACCTAAAAAGTAAGTCTATTGGTACATTTTCTGTAAAAATTGTTGTAGTTCCATAAATTATACCTGATGTATATTTATGAAATATTTATTTATTCATTTATTTATGATAGGATCTCATAATCCAAGGCTGGCCTTGAGCTCAATATGTAGCCACAGATGACCTTGAACTTCTGATCCTCCTGCCTCCTACTCCTGAGGCTGGGATTAGAGATATGTGCCACCATGACCAGTGTATACAGTGCTGAGGATCAAACTCAGGACTTTGTACATGCTAGGCACTCTCCCAAGTGAGCTACGTCCCCAGGCTAAGTGTGTGTACTTAAGTTTTCAAATACATATAGACACACCTAGAGAAAAAGAAAAGGTGTATTTAAGGCTGTCTTCATCATCTCTGACTACCCCCAAATTCCCATAGCTCATTCTTCAGGTTTTCTCTTTCATTTTTAGTTTGTATTTATTTCTTTATACTGATGACTACCTGTCAGTATTCCTGGAAAATTACATACTCTGATGGCCTTGCATCCAGGACTCATAAGGACGTTTCTCATGCAATCCCTATGATTTAATCTCTTAAGGCTCTCATATTTCACCCATTTTTTTTAAAGCAGACATTTTCATGGGCTGGTGAAGCAATCATTTAGAAATATATATCTCTGAAGCCATAATCATTTCATAATTTGCTCTGCCTGGCAAGCAACTGTAGCTAGTCTTCCGGGAGGACAATCCCTTACACCTAATCTCTACCATTAAAGCTGCTTATGGCCATTTCAGATAATGGGAACTGTCCAGTCTGTGATGTGTTCAGTCCCCTCATTTAGGGAGGATCAGTTGTGCTCACAGTCAACTTGAAAAAGAGCTGTGCACTGCAGATTCCTCAGTGAATGACGGAAGTAAGTGAGCTTACAAAATTCATTAGGCCTCTCTTCCTGGATGTCTGAGAACATATACAGCACAACGACAAATGTGAGGTGTTTTTTTTTTTTTATTTCCTCAACAAACATTTATTGAGCTCTTTCTTTTTGTGGTTTTGCAAGGTAGGTTCTCACTCTAGTCCTGGAAAATTTGGAATTAGACTCAGGCTGGCCTCAAACTCACAGCAATATATTCCAACCTCAGCCTTCCAAATGCTGGGATTAAAGGCATGCTCCACCGTGCCCTGAAAATGTGATTTTTTTTTTGTTTGTTTTTCAAGGTAGGGTCTTACTCTGGCCCAAGATGACCTGGGATTCACTATGTAGTCTCAGGATGGCCTTGAACTCATGGCAATCCTCCTACCTCTGACTCCCGAGTACTGGGATTAAAGGAATGTGCCACCACGCCTGACTTTGTGCTTTTTTTTTTTTATGACAGTGTAACACACTCTTAAGAGACTTTACTATAGTTTACAATTTTACCTTTTCAAAAAATTAAGGATCAACCAAAGCTATATTTCATATTTGTTCTAAATTTCTGAAATAATAAAGAATATAAAAAATTTAAAACCCTGCAGATTTCTTCAAAGGATCAAAATCCCCCAGACTGTCCCTTGTGATCTTTGAGTCATATTTGTGTAGAAACCTACTCAGTTACTTGAGTTACCTCAATTTGAATAAATACTAAAGTTTTCCTCATCCTGTTTCCTCTTTAAATTGGCAATAACAATATCTATTTTCCAGGCATTTTTGCTAGATTTGAGTGTTTGTATCCTCCTAATATTGTAAAATGAACCCCTATTCCCAAAGTGATACTATTATGAGGGAGGTCTTTAAGAGTGACTAGGGGGCTGGGAGATAGCTCTGCCCACAAGGTGCCTCCTGTGAAAGCATGAGGACCTGAGTCCAATCCTCGGAACTCATGTGAAAAACAGTGTGTGGTGGTGGGCATTTGTAGTGCTGAGGAGGGAGATCCAAGAGGATCGCTAGGGCTCACTGGCCAGCCAATCTAGCTACATTAAAGACTGTCTCAAAAAAGGTGGATGGTGCCTTAGGAAGTGACACTGAAATTATACTTTGGCCTCCATTACTATGCATACGTATGTGTACACACACCTGAACAATACACATGTACACACACACACACACATGACTGATTAGGTCACAAAAGTGGACCCCTCATAAATTAGATTAGGGCCTTTGAAGGGACTGAAGAGACCAGAGTTTTCCCTTCTATCATGGAGGAAACAGGTGAAGGCACCATTCTATAAATCAGAAAATAAACCCTCCATAGACACTAAATCCGACAGAGCCTTGATCCTGAGCTCCCTAGCTTCTAAAATTGTAAGAATTAAGTTTCTGTGGTATAAGACATTCAGATTATGGTATTTTGTTACAGCAGCCAGAACAGACTAAGACACTCATATAATGTCCACATAGCAGTAGTTTTTCCCTATGCCTGACACATCTTGGACTCCACTCATGATGTGATAGCAGACAATTTTAATGCATAGCAGTAAGGCCGTAACTGTCTACCTTACTGCTTGGCGTTTCTGACTTGCACCTCATTCTAAAGGTAATTCCTTAGTATGATGCAAGACCATCTAGGAATACGGAGGTATTCACACCCACAGGAACAACACTCAGTCGTTGAGAAATAGGAGTCAGTCGACAAATGCTCCCACTCCTCTGAAACCCATTCCAGCTATACTTTGGAGACCAGTTGAAATCAAGCACCAAGTTACACATAGAAACGTATGCCTCAATAATGCACCCATAATTGGCTTCCTAGAACCATCTGTCACATAAATGACCTTCTGCCAAAGGTCTACCTTTGAGGGGAAAAATCCAAGATGTTACATAGAACACTTTGCTGCTGGTGCATGGCAGTTCCCTTCCCTACAAGTCTAAGGTAGTGCTATTCACCTTACTGGGGAATTAGTTTTCTGTTGTTCAGAAATGACTCATACAGGACAATACTGGTTTGGACATAGTAGCCACATGAGCCTAGTAAAGACTTGATGTGCTAATCCAAATTGTGAGGTGCTAAAGGACGGGTTTAGAAAACTTAAAATAAATAAAGTGTCTCGTGAATAACTTTTATATTGACGAGTTGAAGCATTTGGATATATTACTGGGCTATTGTGTTTGCTTTTTTTGTGGTGCTGGGTAGCAAACACAAGGCCTCATGTGCAAAGTGTACACTTTCCTACCAAACTGCATCTCCAGGGTTAGAGATGTTGGTAAAATAAAATATATTATTAATTTTTGTCCTACTTGCTCCCTTTTCCTTTTTATAATATATGGTTCACCAAAACTATTTCATTATTTCAATAACTTGTATTTTACTTGTGATAGACCCATGGATGGCCCCCGGAAACAGCACATAGCTCACATCACCACTGACAGCCATACCATCTGTGTGGTCAATGCTTTCTGGTATTGCTACCCCCGGTTCAAAGTCTGAGTGGTGGAGCCTAAGCCATGTGCCCATGACCTCGCTCCCCATTAGCATCTTTAGCTTCCACAGTACAACGGCTTCTGTTTAATGAAGTTCAGTGCAGGAACCAGGTAGGTCACTGAAACACAAGACAAATGCAATCATATACCATAATGTCACACACCTGCAGTTCTTTGTGGTGCTGAGAACTGTGCCTTAAATACAGTCCTCCCACTTCTCTGCTGTAAAACTTCCTTTTTCATTTTCCCTGGGAAATTGTTTCTGACTTCCACCTTCCTCATTCGTGGCCAAGTTTGAAAAATGAAGAGAGGCATGATATAGAGCAAGGTAATGAGCACTCTCACTGTCTCTCACTGGTTATACTTCTCAGCATGGAGTCATTCAGTCAGAGTGACTACAATCTTTCATTCATTACCCAGGGCCTGGCATGGCCACAACACAAAGTAAGCCCCTAATGTTTACTGCTACACAAATAAACTAGGGATTTCAGAAAAGGGAGAAAAGAGAAAAAAATGTGTTTGTGTCAGAATATGAAGCATGTCAGTCAGTGTAGCTTATCTCAAAGGCAATATGGCACCATTGAAGGCTTTTGTATTGTTTACTAGAAAGATTCTTCTGGAATCACCGTTAAAGATGAAAAGAAGCAGGAAGGGAAGTAGGACCACAGCCTAGCTAGTGCTATTGCAAATTGTTAATCATGCTAGTTAAAGGGAGTAGTCATGGCAATGTAAAAGCCAGACTGATGTGGCCAAATACAGAAGACACTGGAATCTGATTGACTCTAGAGACAAAAAGGTTGAAAAGGTTTGTGTTTATATGTCAGATAACTAGATGAAGTGTATGTTGCTTTTTTTTTTTCTTTTGATGAGGTAATGGTTATTTTCTTGTTGACCTAAGATCTTTCTCTCATCCTATTCATTCAGAAATATTTTCTCAGAAAAAAATTCAGATAAAAAAATGTCACACTCTGCATTTAGCCTGAAAAGTAACATTCTAAATCATGAAGCTTTTGGAGATTATTCACAGAAAGAATTTCAACCCTTCTCTCCATGGAAGTTCTGGCCAAGAAGGTAAGGATGGGGCTGGAGAGATGGCTTAGCAGTTAAGGCATTTGCCCGCGAAGCAGAGGGACTCAGGTTCAATACCCCAGAACCGACATGAGCCAGATGTACAAGGTGGCACATGTGGCTGGAGTTACTTTACAGTGGCTACAGGCCCTGGCATGCCCAATCTCTATCTCTGTCTGTTTCTCTAAATAAATAAATAAAATCTTTTTTTTTTCTTTTAGAGGTAAGAATGTCTTGAATCAGACTGAAGAATTCATGTGAGGAAGAGTAGAATTTGACCCTCTCCTCAAGTGGTGGCTCAGCAAAGAGAACAAAGGTGAAAAATAAAGTCTAGATCTCCCACATCAGTGAGGTACCCCAGTATCAGGACAGAAATGGTAGTGTGGGTTGCTGTAACAATGACATCTGAGCAATGGTTGGACAAGTTTGGTGTGACATCAAAGGACAAAGTGGCTCTAAAGGCAACTTTGACACCAGCTTAAGCTTTCCAGTAAGGAGTAAAGAAATCAACTTTCTCCACTTCCACCAGTGGTTCTCAGAAATCAGTCAAAAGAGACAACTGAAAACATTTAAGGATCAGTCAGCTGATACTTACAAATGCCGAGATCTCTGGAGGTAGCCTTTGAAGGACTGATTAATAACATGACACTTTATTCTTGACCCCCTCATCATCACCTATAGTCTATAAAAAAATATACAAAGGAAAAGGAATATCACTGTAAAGAGGAGAGAAAGGTAAAATCTAGAACTGACATGATTTTAGACTTGAAATGACTAAGAAGGCACAAGGAAAGTAAAGTTTATGTGGAAATGGCTACATTCAGTTTATACCATCACATAACTAAGACATATCATAGCAATGAAGGTCAATTAGGGGAAACAAAAATGTTACTCTTTTGTATGTATAAAATTATGCTTATTTATTGCATTCTTGAGAATAATCTCCCTTTGGAGAGCAAAACTAGGGACTGGAGGGATATCTTAGTGCTTATATTGCTTGCTTACAAAGTGTGATGGCCTGTGTTGCATGTATATTTTGTGAAGTTAGCATATTAAAAGTCATATTGCAACAGGGCATGGTAGTTTATGATTATAATCCTAATACATGGGATATTGAGGAAGGAGAACTGCTGTTAATCTCCAGCCTAGAGTGTGATACCTTGTCTCACAAATAATATAAAACCACCACCAAAAAAGTCACATTGCATTCTCTTTTAGTGCAGATTCTGCATGATGCTGGGCATGGTAGTGAATGCTTTTAAGAGTTAGGAGAATTGCTGTGAGTTCAAAGCCAGACTGAGACTACATACTGAATTCCAGGTCAGCCTGAGATAGAGTGAGACCATACCTTGAAAAACCAAAAAAAAAAAAAAAAAAGAGATTCTGTATGAGAGGTTGTTTCACTGTGGACCATGTTTTAACTCAACAGTTTACCTCACTACTAGTGAGACTGTGTTCTCTACTACCTTTGATCTATTCCACGGCACAAATGCCAAGAATTAATTATTTCTCTATCAGTCGTTGTTAACATAAAATATAATATATACTGGGTTTCATTTATAAGATAGGGAGATTGGAAAATATGCTTATTAGATATAAAATTACATGTCACCCCACACTTTTTCTCAAGGATCAGAGAAAATAAGTTAGCTATCAAGAACAAGTCCTAAAGATACAAAAGAACCTGAATAATTGTGAGTAAAGTAAGAAAGCCTTTTGTCCTTTATGAACAAACTTGACCTTGAGTTAATTTTATAGTTCTGCCTCCAAGGAAACCTGAAAAGGTAGGATGGAAATGTTGCTACTAGGCAGTTATTTCTTATCATAAAAAATGACAAACTGGGGCTGGAGGGATGGCCCAGCAGTTAAGGCACTTGCCTGCAAAGCCAAAGGACCCAGGTCTGATTCCCAGGACCCATGTAAGCCAGATGCACAAGGTGGCACATGCATCTGGAGTTTGTTTGCAGTGGCTGGAGGCCCTGGTGTACCCCTTCTTTCTGTCTCTGTGTGTGTATGTATTTCAAGTAAGTAAATAAATAAATAAATAGTATTTTTTTAAATGATGTACTATATCTAGCAAGAAAGTAACTATATATGAACTCTAAGTATCTGGTGGGAAGCCATACTTGGAGCTCTCTGTATGTGATGATTCTCAGAGCCAGGCAGACTCTGAGCAGACTCTGGAACTGATGCCTCATATGCGGTTCTTAATAAGAGATAGAGACTCAGGCTGGGGGGTGGCTCAGTGGGTCATAGCACTTGCAGTGCAAACATGAGGACCTGAGTTTGGTTCCCTGCATCTGCATAACGCTGTGAGTGGATATGCCCTCAGTGCTAAGGAGAATGAAATGCAGAAGGACTGCTAGGGCTTTTTTGGTCAGTCAAAAACGGTGAGCTCCAGGTTCAGTGAGACTCTGTCTCAAAGAAATAAGGCAGAATAGTAATAGTGGAGGACACCCATCCTCCACCTCTTGCCTCTGCGAGCAGATATACCAGATGTGCACATCTGCACAGCACAGACATAACACACATACATATACTACACACATCAAAATGCTACACACTTCCAGGCATGGTGGCGCACGCCTTTAGTCCAAGCACTTGGGAGGCAGAGGTAGGAGGATCACTGTGAGTTCGAGGCCACCCTGAGACTACATAGTGAATTCCAGGTCAGCCTGAGCTAGAGTGAGACCCTACCTCAAAAAAACAAAAAACAACAACAACAACGACAAAAAACGCTACACACCTACACACACATAAAAAGAGAAACTAGCTCTCTCCTATTGGAGACATGAGTCCTTTAGCCACAATGGACCACATGTGTGTCTCACCTCCTTGACAATCAGAAGTTAGCCTCCTGGTTGGCTGCTTTATGTGAGGATAGCTGCAAGAAATATAACTGAATAAGGCTGCCCAATGCAGTCCACCAGAAAGTTAGATTTCCTGCTTCCTAACTTTCTAATTGAATCTGACATCAGTGCTTCCTATAGAAATAGTCTTTTGCATCTGAGTTTCTAGAAACACAACCATGAACAACAAAAGAAGCTGCCTGAAGGTATAAGGTGAGGATCAACACTGAAAGTTGTCCTCTGGTCTCTAAACACATGCACGGGCAGGCCACACTGTACACACACACACACATACAGTGGCAGGCACACACCTGTACACACACACACACACACACACCTAGTGCAGAATGGCATAGGGTAAATATGCCTTTCCTGATTGATGGTGCACTCTCTGCTCTTGGAGTCATGTTCATCTCTGTCCCCATGGAAAAGTCACACTTCAATGATGGCATCTGACCTTGCACAACAAGGGGGCTATCATGAACATAAGAAGTATTTGTGATTAAGCCGGGCGTGGTGACGCACGCCTTTAATCCCAGCACTCGGGAGGCAGAGGTAGGAGGATTGCCGTGAGTTCGAGGCCACCCTGAGAATGCAGAATGAATTCCAGGTCAGCCTGGGCTAGAGTGAGACTCTACCTCGAAAAACCAAAAAAAAAAAAAAAAAAAAAAAAAAAAAAAAAGAAGTATTTGTGATTGCCTTAGAAGGATCCTATAAAAATTCTAAATATGCTTTAGTATAGGCTACTAGCTTTGTTTCCTTTGACACTTTTTTTAATCTTCTGTATTTTTTTTTGTTTTTCTTACACTTAGACACATAAGTAGTTATTCTTTTCAAAATCACTGGACTACATTTGTTTAAAGTGAAAATTATAATTTCACTTTTTTCCCTCTGCATTTGATTAATTACACAAATCAAAAGTTAACAAAAGAGAGCTGGAGGGATGGCTTAGCAGCTAAGCCATTTGCCTGCAAAGCCAAAGGACCCAGGTTCAATTCCCTAGGACCCATGTTAGCCAGATGCACAAGGTGGCACATGTGTCTGAAGTTTGCTTACAGTGGCTGGAGGCCCTGGCATGCCCATTCTCTCTCTCTCTCATGCTCTCTCTCTCTCTTTCCCTCTGTCAAATGCATAAATAAAAATAAATTTTAAAAAACAGTTAACAAAGAAAACCATCAAATAATATAAGAGAATCTGGTGACCATAGAAGAGATAAGACAAAGCATAGAAATAACAACTCTTGAACAGAGACAAATAAAGAGAGATATGTAGTCATAAAAGATACTTGATACAAACATTAAGTACGTGAAGCCACTAGGAATAGCTCCTGAACTGCTTCCATGGGCAGGAAGTTATCACCCATTAAGTCAGCCAGAAATCAGTGTACTGCCCTGTAAGAACTGATTTTTCTTATATAGTATAGATAAATATTTTCCCCAAGCTCTTGATAAGCCAGTGACCCATGTATTGAATGACATATATTTCAACTATGTTATTAAGACTCATCCTGACAGGGAGAGAGAGAGAGAGGGAGAGAACGGGCATGCCAGGGCCTCCAGCCACTGCAAACTAACTCCAGATATGTGCACCCATCCCCTTGTGCATCTGGCTTATGTGGGTCCTGGGGAATCTACTGGGGTCCTTTGGCTTTGCAGGCAAATGCCTTAACTTCTAAGCCATTCCTCCAGCCCTAAAAGATTTTTTTAAAAAATTGACCAAGTAGAATGGATTTTAGTGTCTTAAGTAAAATAGAAATGAAATCTGCACAGTGTAGCTCACATATTTATTCCTAGCACTGGGAAGGCTGAGGTAGAAGGATCAGCATGACTTCAAGGCCAACCTGGGCTATAGACTGAGTTCCAGGTAAACTTGGGCTAAAGGGAGACCCTGACTCAGACAAACAACAAACATCAACTATAAAGAAACAAAGGAAATAATTGCAAAGTTGGTACATAATTCAATGATGTCATAGTCTAGGTTTTTAAAAAAAGTCTTTCTGCTATTCTGACCTCACTATATTAGCAATGTGTGCCTTCATGACTATAGTATGACCGAAGAAGTTCTAGTATCATATTGTTACAATTTTTTTTTTAATTTTCAAAGCAGAGAGAATGTGAATGAGTATAAAAATGTCTTCCTCCTTGGAAGTGCTCCATGCTACAATGTCTTGTTTACCCTTCAGGGCCTAGACTGCTGATCACTAACAAATAAGAGTAAGGTTTCCATGACTGTCAAAGAACAGCTCTCTGTGAATGCAGAACAGACATGGAACAAAATGCAATTCCTTGCCCTCCTCTACGAAGTGAACAAAGGGGGAACTGTGAAATGGCTCTCCTGGGGAAGGGTGAATGTGCACTCTGTGTCTTACTTGGAGACAGAAAAGGTGAGAGGAAAAAATAGATGCAAACATTTGATGGCCAGAATGCCAGGCAGTGGGAGAGATAGCTGGGCATTTACCAAAATATATCCACTTTTCTTTTTGAGCTTGTGATCAGGTTGCATTTCCCAGTCTCCTCTGCAGACTGATGTAATCATGTGACTAAATGCTCAGCCGCGAAATGGGAGATGTGTCTGCTTCTTCAAGACTGGAGCCTTTTAAGAGAGGTATGTCCATACTGATCACCTACCTACTGGCTAGACTTGACCAAGACCCAAAGTCAAGGTGAGGGGGATGAAAAATCACAAGCTAATTTCTTCGTTTATAATTACTCATTATACTCTACCACAGAAAGTTAGCTAGTGTATAAGTTATCATCTATGTTTTTAAGTGGCAAACAGTATACTTTAGAAAGCTCACTTTCAAATACCTAAGATAGTTTGTTTTAAAACCTATATTTTCCAGGTATAAACTTAGACTATAGTATAACCCATCTTATTTCAAATAATATTCAATTAACATATGAAACTATAAAATTTATACATATGTATGGATAACATGCACTATTTTTATCCGTGGAAATATTTTATGATGTTTAAATCAGGTTAAAAATACCTGTCTCTTCAAACATTTATTTGGTGGTGAAACATTCATAATCCTTCCTTTCTGAAGTTTTGAAATATAAATTATAACATTATTATTTGCAATCACTTTACTATATACTATCTCACTGGAACTTCTTGTTCCTGTCTAATATAAATTAGCATTCATTGATCAACCCCTCTTTGGGATACAGACAATGAATTATTACCATACTGAAATAAGATTCAGCAAAACATTGAAAGCATAAAATAAAACTGTTATATGCCACTGCGGTACTTAAACATCTTTATAGTGCTGCAACTAAAATGCAAATATATTTTAGTGGCACTAAAAATTCCATTCTGTATAAAGCTACTTAATTCCTATCTCTTGTAAAATGTGGTATATTCTCTAAGAGAAATTGGTTTGCTTTATAGTGTATAAGTCATGTATGCTTGCCAAAGTATTTCACACTTAATACATATTTAACAATTATGTGTTGAATGAATAAGATAATTAGTAACTTATTGAAGAAAAGTATTAAACTTTTTAGTAATTTCAACATTTTGATAAATTGAGCTATTTACTAGAATTTTTAAATGTTTTCTTTGCCATTAACCCTTAATACTGTCTTCTTCATCCACAAACTTTTCTGAACTATGAAAGTTTAAATATCTAACTCAAAATGCATACCAATAGTTAACTCTGAAATATGTCTGGATCTCAACTTACAGCTTGAGTATTCCACACCCAGAGATTTGGTATTTATACAATGAGTTATAAAAACACCTCTGGTAAAATATTGTGAAACATCCTCTTCTAACTTCAGACATCAATCTTAAACTTTTCTTTTATCACCTTGAGTTTTACAGTGACAACTGTGCACATTACTAAAGACAGGATTTGGTCCACTGTGAAAAAGAAATCAATCACTTAGTAGTTAACTCCCTGTCCTTTCCCAGAAATGCCAACATGGAATTTATCCACAGTCTGAAAATAGGCTTGGTTTGTTCTGCTTATACAACAGGACAATGGCTCAGCAGACAGCTTACCCATAATGTCAGCATTAGACAGTAAATCCTTTAATACAAATATTTGTATCCCAAACTTTCAAAGGTATGCTTACCTAAGCTTAAGAAAAGATGTAATATTAAAAGTGCTGTTTTCTTTAGCATTACGGATTCCGATAGAGTAACAGTTGACTGCCTACACAGAATCTTAAAAGGATTAGACATTTAGAAAATGGTTCAACAAAACTAAAATGAACCCAACACAGTTCAATTTGAGTGGAAATTACAAAGAATCCTAAAACAAATAGTTATTGCTTTCTTGTTTATTAAAAGAGGAAGATAGGTTACATACATATTTTAACTTCAAATATGTTCCTTTTAAGCTGGTATTTAATCTATGATTGAAAATTGGGTCTTTAGCCTTTACTAATCAATTTTGATGCATAATGTGTGATTTATCCACTCGAGCATTCATTCAAATATTCTTTGTTGAATACTAAAGCACAGATTGCCTATTGCCTCTGTCAATACCCATGTTCTCCCTCCTTCAGAAGCCCTTATGTTTGTCTGGATACATGGTTCTCAAACCCCCATTGAACTAGGAGATTATGGTAACCAGAAGAGCTAGTGACAGCAGCTTCTGAGTGACCCTGAAAAGACAACTTCTATGTATTCTTCTCCCTGTCTTCCCAGCTTCCAACCCATTTCTGTTTGCAATGCAGTTAACACTGAAGGACCTACCTTGGCAAACAAAAACAAGACCCACACCCTAAACATGGCAGAACATAAAACTAGAAGCAATGATAATGCTTGAGAACTTCATTGATCAGAGCTACCAGCCTGCCCAAGCTCCCCATAGCTAAATGAAATGCCAGAGAAAACTTGGAGTCCTATCTTTCTAAGTTACTGTTATTTGGCATTTTATATTACTTATGGATGGTGAGATCTAATCATAGTGACTCAAGCACAAATTTTAAAATATATAAGTATTACAGTACATACAAATGAGTAACACTGAGTACTTCAATAAAACATGCTTAAAATCAAGAAATGAACACTGATGCATAAGAAGCATTGATGTACCTTATGATTTTTTTCCTCACTTATTCTTTAAATCAATCCCAATGCCTGTGGTAGCACCCATCACTATCCTTTGAATGAAGTTTTTTTTTTTTGTTGTTCTCATGTCATGAGATTAAATTGTAATTCCTATGCCTCATTTCTGAGCCAACTTCAGTTATTTGGAAATGAAGATAGAGATAAGGATATGACTAAGTGTAGCCAATTAACACAGTGGCCACTTTAATTTAGGGGTTAGTATATGAATTCAGGGAATGAGCACAGAAATTCAGAGTCCCACTACTACAATCAGCCATCACTCCAACATGTTGTATCATAAGCCACTCATATTTCAGTGCTTCAGCAGCACTGTAGATCACAGCTCTGCATATCAACTGGCCTATCTAGCATTAGGCTACATGTAGCCACAACCCCACTTCTCAGTAACAATTTACTGTTGCAGTCAGCTTCATGTTGTTGGCAAAAACACACACACACACACAAACTTGACCAAGAGCTGCTTATAGGATGAAAGGGTTTATTTTGGCTTACCTACTTGAGGGGAAGCTCCATGATGGCAGGGAAAACGATGGCAAGAGCAGAGGGTGGACATCACTCACTGGCCAACATCAGGTGGACAACAACAGCAAGAGAGTGTGCCAAACACTGGTAAGGGGAAGCTGGCTATAAGACCCATGAGCCCACGACCAACAATATAGCACCTTCAGGAGGCTCTAATTGCCAAATTGCCACCAGCTGGGGACCTCGGATTGAGAACATATAAGCTTGTGATGGACACCTGAATCAAATCACCACACAGGACAAAGAAAGGGGGATAAAGAAGTAGAAATCATAATGCAACTTATTTTCCAAACATGAGTTTCCAGTACCTGTAGGGTCATGGCCCCACAAGTCTCTAAGCATGGAGCTACATATTCCAATCTTCCTCAAGAAGAGAAAAAGGCAGCACATAAAGAAAAATGAGAAGTGAGTTATAGGTGGATGGGTACACTGAATTATACTACATCCCTTTGCAAGTGGGATCCTGACAGAAAGAAAAAAAGCAAGTACAGTGGTACCATAAGCAAAAGGAAGTAATAAGAGCAAGAAGACTATAAAAATATTTTTTAGCAGGCATTTGTTTAAAGTGGACTTTAGGGCTGGAGAGATGGCTTAGCAGTTAAGGTGCTTGCCAACAAAGCCAAAGGACCCAGGTTTGATTCCCCAGTACCCATGTAAGCCAGATGCACAACAGGGCACATGTGTCTAGAGTTCGTTTGAAGTAGCTAGTGGCCCTGACGTGCCCATTCTCTCTTTCTCTCTCAATATCTGCTTCTCTCTCTCTCTCTCTCTCTTCTCAAATAAATATATAAATAAAATATAAAGTGGACTTTAAAATTGGGTGGGGTGATTTCACTATCATACATTTTATCAACAATTTTCAGGAAATAAAATGATGGGTCCTGCCCAACAGACACTGTTGGCGTATTCACCTTTCTTTTTTCCTGAAGGCTGAAAACAAAAAGAACAAAAAACCTGTTATCATTCAAGAGCATGTATGAATGCAAATCTCTGCTCCTTTAGAAAATCTCTTCCTTCCTGAGAGAAGTGAGTGGTGTGGCTTGTTCTCAGTCCTTTCCCACATCTTCCATTCTTGTCCTTTTTCCTGGAAGAAAACATTTTCTTTAATTGCAGAGCAGCTACTGGAGAGGAAAGCCAGGATATGCACAGTGAGGGTAGTCTTGACAACATGACAACTGCCAGCAGTTGGCTCTGCTGATTTTGTTCTGTGGAACAAATAAGCCCTTACTCTGTTCAGATACTGTTAATTAGGTTTTCTGTCCCTTGCATCTTAAAGGATTCCTAGCTGATCTAAACCCAAATTCATGGTAACATCTATTTTAGGACAAGAATTAATTATAGAAATAATCTTTATATATCACCTTGCAATTTATAGCACACTTCACTAAGTTGTTTAGAAAAGATTATAGTTAAAAATAATTATTCAATAAATAAAAAATTTTTGAGTTAGACAATAGACTAAAGATCTACTTGTAACTGCCTAAAGGCTAAGATTTATATTGCTAATATTGTTATTAGGAGGATGACAAAGCCACCACAAGTTTTTAGACAGGGCTATCTGCATTTGTTTCAGAATTGGCTGTGAATAGACTGACAAACTGAATAAAAGTCCCAATGACATAATAACCAAGTAGTCCAGCCAGAATGAGGTCATTGGTACCATAACAGCTGTTAAAAGAAAGCTAGCCAAAATATACAAAATACCTATTTTTAGGTACTGGCATACAGGCCATAGAAGCATTTGGTTCTATTTTTCATATATAAAACTTTTTGAGACAGGATGTTATGTAACCCAGTCTGGCCTCAAACACATCATGTAACGAGGATGACCTTGAACTGTTGATCCTCCTACTGAGATTACAGATGTGTGCCATGACACCTAGGGTTACATGCATGTTAAATAATCATCCTATCAACTCTGCTACATTCCCAGCTCCAAACATATGGTTCGTCACGTGAAGGGGAAAAAAAATGAGATGCATGAGTCCTGCGGTTGCCCTGGTTTGCTATGATGGTTTCAATTAGATGGCCTCCATACACCCATGCACTCTGAGTGTTAGGTTCCCAGTGGTGGCAATGTGGAACATTGGAGGAGGTGTGTTAGTGGGGTAGGCCAACTCCCCCTTGCCAGCCTTAAGCTCACTCTCCTGCTGCTCTTCTCCACCTGCTGTGGCAGAGGTGATGTCCAACCTCTGCTCATGCCTTGCCTTCCCCTGCCATCATGAAGTTTCCCCTTGAGACTGTAAACTAAAATAAAACCTTTCCTCCACTAAGCTGTTTTTTGGCTGGGTGCTTTAACCCAATGACGAAAACATAACTACAACATATACCTATACATATTTTTCAGACCACAGTACACATGTGGAAGGGCAAGCCAACTGTAGTGTGGAGAAAAAGACTGAGTCTGGAGATCATGATGGGGCTGGAATTTGCAATAAACAGAAAGGAGGAACTATACATAGAAAATATTTCAAAATATTCTCTATATTTTTGGCTGGATACTAACCTGAGCATCTATAGGGTGAGACTCGGAGAGGCTAGGCAAAAATTAACTAACAGAGAAAGAACAACTACTGGAGATAAAGATGGAACATCTACTGGAATAGTCAGGAACATTAGACATTTGAGTTTTCTCAACTGGAAGATAGGAGCTTACTGAATGTCTGTGACATACAATACAGTGTCCAGAAAGCCACTCTTTAAGAGTAGGACTAAACTTATCTGTGGTGGTTTGATTCAGGTGTCCCCCATAAACTTAGGTGTTCTGAATGCTAGGTTCCCAGCTGATGGAGATTTGAGATTTAATGCCTGCTGGAGGCAGTGTATTGTTGGGGGCAGGCCTATAGGTGTTATAGCCAGTTTCCCCTTGCCAGTGTTTGGCACACTCTTCTGTTGCTATTGTCCACCTTATGTTGGCCAGGGGGTGATGTCCACCCTCTGCTCATGCTGTCATTTTCCCTGCCATTGTGGAGCTTCCCCCTCAAGCCTGTAAGCCAAAATAAACCTCTTTTTTCCCCACAAGCTGCTCTTGGTTGGGTGATTTCTACCAGCAACACAAACCTGACTGAAACATTATCCTTACAACAAAGCAAGTATAGAACTTTACAAATTAAGTTTAGAAGCAAGTCTGGAACAGATCAAGCTGGCCATGACTAGAGTAACTACCTCCAAAACAAAGTCCTACTATCTTTGAAAATTCACATACTCAATGTACTAATTTTATTTTTTTAATATTTTTATTTATTTGCAAGCAGAAAGAGAGAGAGCTAGAGCGAGAGACAGATAGAGACAAAGTCAGACAGAAAGAGAGAATGGGCACTCCAGGGCCTCCAGCCACTGCAAATGAACTCCAGATGCATGCACCTCTTTGTGCATCTGGCTTTCCATGGGTTATGGCAAATCGAACCCAGGTCATTAGGCTCTGCAGGCAAGTGCTTTAGATGCTAGGCTATCTCTTCAGCCCTCAAACTAATTTTATAAAGGTGCCTTAACACACTTTGTTTTTCAGTGCCAGAGATCAAACTCAGGGATGTATGTATGCTAGGCAAACACTCCACCCCTGAGCTACAGCCTCCTTTCCCTTAAAATAAGACACATTTAGCCAGGCGTGGTGGCGCACGCCTTTGATCCCAGCACTAGGGAGGCAGAGGTAGGAGGATCGCCGTGAGTTCGAGGCCACCCTGAGACTCCATAGTGAATTCCAGGTCAGCCTGGGCTAGAGTGAGACCCTACCTTGAAAAAACAAACAAACAAAAAAAGACACATTTGATGTCTTAAAACACACCCACTCATTATCTTAGTTCTGTGCATAGGAAATCCAGTACAGTTTAGTTCAAATGAATTCTTTTTAGAATTTTTTACTGCAAAAATTAAGATGCCAGCAAGCTATTGGAATGAGTATCCCACGTTATTTGGGTTGTGGGCTGAATTAAGTTCCTTACAGTTGAAGACTGAGGTCCCTTTTTCCTTGTGTTTCTTGATGGTTCTCTTCCTCATGTTTCTCATGCTCCATTTGCTTGGACCTCCTCTTCTCTGATGAGTTGGTAGAATATTTGTACTTTAAGGGTTTATATGATTAGACCGGGTTCTCTTCAACAATCCAGCATAATATGCCTATCCAAAAGTCCATAATTTCAATTACATCTACAGAAATACCTTTTGCTACATTAGAAACATAGTCACATTGCTAGGGATGTAGCTCAGTTACTGAGTTCTTGCCTGGCATGCCAAGACTCTGTGATTCCATGCACCATGGAGACCAGGGAGATAAAATCTGGAAACATATTGATAGGATCCATGGATTTGGATGTGGACATCTTTTGTGGAGCTACTCAGCTAACCACATAAAACAATGCCACATTTTTAATGCTTGTAGCAGCCAATTAAAAAAAGCAGGAAAGGCTACTCCCACCTCCCAGGCCTGAGTTCCTTACAGGGACAGTGTGTGGGCAGGCATACCTGGAGTGAGTGGCCAGACCCATTTCTGGGCTCCTCCCACTTACCCCATCTGAGTTCCTTACACAGACAGTGGATGGGTAGGATTGGGGGGGGGGGGGTCTGGAGTGATTAGGCCAGGCCCATTCCGGGCTCCTCCCACCTCCTGGATCTGAATTCCTTGTGCAGTGAGAGGTTGGCCAGGTGAGCTGGAGTGAGTAGGTCAGACCCCTGTAGCTGGGCTTCTCCCACCTCCCCAGTCTGGGTTATCCACACTGGTCTGTGTGCTTAAGGGAGCAGCAGGAAGTAGTCCAGATCCCAGTTCCCTTGGTCCTCCCAGTCCCCTGGTCCTGGTATGTCCCACTGTGCCTTGTTTGGGAAGGTCTGGTCCCTGAGTGAGCTGTGGAATTAGGCCTTTTGCTCTGGTATCCAGACTGTCCGCTAGGTACCAACATCCCTGTTCATCTGAGTCAGAGGGTGAATGGGCCAAAGGACAAAAACTTGCTTCCTTCTCAATAAAATAAAGAATCTTCCAAAAGTGGGTAGACAACAATGTAAAAAAAAAATCCAAGGAAAGTCATAAAACTGAGAGATCTCCACCAAAGATTCCTAGTCCTATAATGGAAGCCTCCAATGAAAGCATAGAGAAATCAATAGAAATTCATTACCAAAATGAAAACACAACAACCAATGAGACCTTGAAATAAAAATAGCTGAACTTAAAGCAAACTATCAAAAAACCAACAAGTGTATCAATGAAATAGAACAGAATCGTCTCCTAGAGAGTTCAGCTTTTGACAGTAGGCTTAACTTGATTGAAGAAAATGTTAGAACCCTCCAAACAGGTACGAATAAACTGAAAGTAAGTCAAGAAAATGGAAGACCTCAACAACCGGTTGATTAAGCTTAATGAAGACTTAATCAAATGCAAGAATGAACTACAGGAACCAACAAGAAAATCAGAATTCGAATTAAAATCATACCTCAAAAAAAAAAAAGATGGACATGATGCAAAATAACACAATAGAAAACAAAAATCAAATAGAAATAATAAAAAACTCTCTAGAATCACTCACCAACAGAGTTACTCATGTGGAAGACAGAACCTCTAACCTGGAAGATAAGACAGAAGAAATTGATCGGGAGGCCAAAAACATTGCTAAGTTCAAAAAATCAAGTGAACAGAATATGAGGGAACTGTGGGACACCCTAAGACAACCAAACACCTGGATCATGGGTATACCAGAAGGAGAGGAAATCCAGACTAGAGGTATAGAGAACATATTCAACAAAATTATTGTGGAAAATTTTCTGACAGGACCCCAGATGAAGCCATAGAGGAATTAGGGAAATGAACAAGAGTGCTGCTTTCTTGGTGAACCTGGTGTCAATCAGCACAAGGGTGAAGGAGATAGACACAAAGAACACTCAACTCCTACCAAACCAGATATCCTGAGACACAGAGGCTCCCAAGACCTCATCACTGAAGCAAACCTAAAACAAACCCAACACGACTCAGGGAAATTCACTGAAGAGGGGGCGGAAAGATTGTTAGAGCCACAAGTGGGGACATTATACACAGAGACATTGCCTCTTCCCCATAAATGATGGCTACCCCCACAATGCACAACCCACAATCCCCAATGAGGAGGGTCCCTTCAGAGGGGGGAGGGCAGGGAGGAGGCTAACAATGGTACAAGCATGGCTGTTTACACAGTGAGGATGTACATAACTAACAAAAAAAAAAAAGAAAAGAAAAAGAAAAATTTCCAAATCTTGCAAAAGAGAAGGCCATCTAGATACAAGACACCCACAGAACACCAAACAGACAGGACCAAAGAAGAAAGTCTCCAAGACACATCATAGTTGAAACAACAAAAACATGAAGAGAGTGTTAAAAGCAGCAGCAAGGGAAATGCAATTCACAACAATCCCATCAGAATTGCATCAGATTTCTCAACGGAAACCCTGCAAGCCAGAAGGGCCTAGAATGGAACATTCCAAAGTCTGAAAAACTATGGCTTCCAACCCAAGATACTTTACCCAAAAAAAGTATCCCTCATAATAGATGGTGAAAGAAAAACTTTCCATGAAAAAAGTCAACTCTGTGGTTATATGAACACAATGCCAAACCTACAGAGAATACTTGAGGGAATACTCCATACAGAACAGTCAAACAACTTTATCTCAAGAGCCAACAAGAAGAAGATCACAATAAACAAAATAAACCTGGCTCAACATAATACAAAAGCACCAAAACCCATAAAATAGCTCATCATGGCAGGAGTTAATTCAAACCTCACAGTAATAACCTTAAATATTAATGGTCTTACCTCACCCATCAAAAGCCACAGGTTATCAGGATGGATCAAAACACTGGGCCCTTCTATCTGCTGTCTTCAAGAAACCCACCTCAACACTAAAGATAAACACATCCTCAGGGTGAAAGGTTGGAAAGTGATATTCCAAGAAACTGGAAATAAAAAATCAAGTAGGTGCTGCTATATTAATATCTGATTAAATAGACTTCAAACCAAATAATCAAAAAGGACAAAGAAGGCCACTTCTTACTCATCAAGGGAATGATCCAACAGGAACACATCACAATCATAAATATATATGCGCCAAACACAGGGGCACCACAGTTTATAAAACAAAATCTACTCAACAACAAAACAAATAAACACCAACACCATGATAGTCAGAGCCTTCAGTTCTCCACTATCATCAATAGACAGATCACCCAAGCAGAAAATCAACAGGAAAATACTAGAACTCAACAACATCATAGATCAACTAGACCTAACAGATATCTACAGAACTTTCCACCCCAACTCTACAGAATACACATTCATCTCAGTAGGCCATACCCCTGGACAAATTGATCAAGCAAAAACAGAGAGATCTCAAATTAACAAAATCAGAAATGAAGAAGGAGAGATCACACCAGACATCAATGAAATTGGAAAAATCATCAGGGCATACTTCCAAAACCTCTACTCCACAAAACTGAATGATTTAGAAGAAACAGATGAATTCCTAGATAATACTACCTACCAAAACTAAACTCAGAGCAGATTAATCTCCTAAACAAACCTATTACATCCATGGAGATTGAAAAAGTTATCAAAAACCTCTCCAAAAAGAAAAGTCCAGGACTGGATGGCTTCTCAGCTGAATTGTATCAAACCTTCATAGAAGAACCGAAATCAATTTTTTTCAAACTATTCCACACAATTGGAGACCAGAGAATCCTCCCCAACTCCTTTTATAAAGCTAGCATCACCCTTATACCAAATCCAGACAGAGATGCAACAAGGAAAGAAAATTATAGGCCTATATCCCTAATGAACTTAGATGCAAAGATCCTGAACAAAATCCTTGCAAACCTAATTCAACAACACATCAAAAGCATTATCAACTTTCATCAAGTAGTCTTCATCCCAAGGATGCAGGGATGGTTTATCACACAGAAATCAGTCAACCTAATACACCACATAAATAAACTGAACCATAAGAACCACATGATCATCTCTATTGATACAGACAAGGCCTTTGACAAAATACACCACTTCATGATAAGAACAGGGACAGAGGGTTTTTATCTCAACACAATAAAGGCTATAGATAAAGCTCCTAAAGCCCAAATAATACTTAATGGGGAAAACTCAAGGAGTCCCCACTGAGATCAGGAAAAAGACAGGGATGGCCATGCTCATCACTGCTCTTCAACACAGTACTAGAAGTACTAGCCCAAGCAATAAGACAGGAGAAAGAAATAAAAGGGATTCAAATTGGAAAGGAAGAAGTCAAGTTAGCCTATTTGCAGATGACATGATCCTATATATAAGTGACCCAAAAATCTCCATCTCAAAACTTCTAAAGGTGATAAATTCCTTTAGCAAAGTGGCAGGATACAAAATCAATGCACAAAAATCAGTAGCTTTTCTATATGAAAAAGGACAAATATACAAAGAAAGATATCAGTGAGGCTGTTCCATTTTCAATAGCAACAAAAAATTAAATACCTTGGATTAACACTAACTGAGGATGTGAAAGACCTATATAATGAAAACATAAAAACACTCAAGCCAGAAATCGAGGAGGACTTGAGAAGATGGAAAGACCTCCCATACTCCTGGATAGGTAGAATTAATATTGTGAAAACGGCAATTCTACCAAAAGCAATATACAGATTTAATGCAATACCAATAAAAAAAAACAGCATCATTCCTCACAGATATTGAAAAAATTATCTCAAAATTCATATGGAATGGCAGAAGGCCTTGGATATTCAAACATATCTTCTGCAAAATAAACACCTCTGGTGGTATCAACATACCTGATCTAAAACTATATTACAAAGCCATAATGACAAAGACAGCATGGTACTAGAAAAAAAAACAGAAGCACAGACCAATGGAATAGAACTGAAGACCCAGCCCTTAGAGCAAGCAACTATAGCTGCTTGCTGTTTGACAAAGGTGCCAATAATGTAGACTGGAGAAAAGACAGCATCTTCAACAAATGGTGTTGGACAAATTGGATGACCCTTTGTAGAAAAATGAAATTAGACCCACTCATTTCGCCACACATAAAAATCAAGTCCAAATGGATTAAAGACCTCAATATAAAACCCAAAATTCTTCAACTACTGGAAGAAAAAATAGGAGGCACTCTACATGATACAGGACTGGGAAAAGACTTCCTGAACTATACCCCAATAGCCAAGGAAATTAAACAAGCACTTAACCAATTGGATCTCATGAAGCTAAAAAGCTTTTGCACAGACAAACATACCATAAGTGGAGCTGAAGGAATTGATAAATAAAGATTTTTAAAAATTATTTCTTATTAATTAGAAAGTTTGTTGTATGGACAAATCATGTGTTGATTCCATTCCCCTCCTCCCCACCCCCATTTCACTGAGGGCCCCCTCAGTGGGGTTATTCACTATGGGGTTGTGAGTTATGAGAATCAGTGACTGTGGGGGGGAGGTAGACAATGTCTCTAGATACTTCTTAGCACCTTGTGGCTCTTACAATCTTTCTACCCCATCTTCCACAATCTTCCCTGAGCCTTAGTGGGTGTGTTATAAGTCAACTTAGTGTCAAGGTCTCAGCAACTTCTAGATTTCTTCTTTGATACATATTCAGTGTTCTCAGTGTCTACTGTCATCTCCCTGCCTTAGGGTGTCAGGCTCACCATGAGAATAGCACTCTTGTTTCACTCACCAATTCCTCTGTGTTCTCACCTAGACCCTTCTTGTGTGGAAGAGGTGGCTTACTTATCTCATGATATGAAGTCAGCTATCTTTTCTTGTCACCTTGATGGGTTTTGCTTCTCCCTGGTTTTCACTGCCTTCTGCAAAAGAGAACACAGCTTCTCCAATGGAAAGCAGACACAGCATGGGTTAAAGGGGATAGGCACAGTTAGTGAAGAGAGATTTGGGTGGGTGTAGCCTGTACTTTGTGCAAAGACTAGTAGGAGCTTCTCATTCAAGTCCATGACCCTCATTACCATAGGATTCTGACTTGGATCCCAGTACCAGCTATAAGTTCCTTCCCACTGAACAGGTCTCTTATGCAATCATAGATCCATTGGTTACCCACCTAAGCTGAGTTCCACTATTTCACAGGTATGCATATCTTTTCTGGCTAGCTGATTCCATACCTAGCAGGATCTCCTGTTTGATCACAACATTAGTGGCCATCCCCCCCCCCCCCCAGCAGCTCATGTAGCACTTTTAGGGAGCTGGCTTTCTTCCATATTCTGGTACACTCTCTCCATGTTGTATACTAGCAGCTGTGGTGTCTTCAGCAATAGGGTCTTACCTTTTAGCTCAGGCAGGTAATCAAGTGCTTTGAGAGAAGCCTGCCTTGTTTGGGGATCCTCATCGGTCTCTCCAAACAACAGCTCATCATGGGGTGCAACCCATTTCTGGTACTGAGAATTACAAGTCAGAACCAGTGGTTTTAGGATTAGGCTTCCTCCTACCCTCTCTGGGGTCCTTCTGCCAGATAATCCCCTTTCATGATTACCATACATTATATATAAGTAAGAAATTACCAAAAACATGCCAAAATTTTAAAAAGTAAGCAAATTAATAAAGATGAGTAAGACCTAAAGACTTATCCTCAGAGAGCTCATGGTCTCCTAGAGAAACAAGATAAGTGAGTATCCATGTCAGACTCATCCTCACTGTTCCACAACCGGATCATATTCATTCCACTGTTCCATACCTTAGATCATATCCATTCCACCTACCCTTCTATGGCTGTCTCCAAATAGAACAAGAGAAGAAACAAAATCACATCTTGCTCTCTTCCTTTTCTTTCCTTTGATCCCATTTTACTTTCACATATGTATCTCCTAAAGGAAAGAATCCTGGTGAAAACATCCCTTTCATTCTCTCAACAAAACATAAAAGAAAAGCAATGAGAACAAATACTAAAAAGACAAAAATAAAACCTTCCCTATCTAACGAGCCTACAAATAGCAGAGAAGAGCATTAACGTACAGAATAATTAGAAAACACAAATAGCTAGATGGTAGGTTGAGACCTAGCCATATTAATATCAGGATCAACCACGGGTCTGTTAAAAGATCGATTGAAGGCTGGAGAGATGGCTCAGCAGTTAAGGTGCTTGCCTACAAGGCCTAAAGACCTGGTTTCAATTCCTCAGTACCCACATAAAGCCAGATGTGTAAGGTGCCACATGCATCTGGAGTTCATTTGCAGTGGCTACAGAAACTGAAGTACCTCTCTCTAAAAAAAAAAAAATTAAGTATTTTTTAAAAGATAAATTGACAGGTTGGATCTAAAAGATTAGCTGTAACTATGTTACCTACAAAGATGTATTAATGTAATATACATTGTGGCAAATCTAAAACGAAGGTGAAAGATACATATGCCAACACTAATCATAGGAAAACAGGCATATCGAAACCAGAGAAAGTCGCTAGCAGAAGGAACATTACGAAGTATTCCCTTCCCAGGGCTGTGGTGAAGATTATAATAGAAAATGTAAGTGAAAGTGTTCAGGGGAACTCTTGCTGAAGAAGGGCTGGAAAAGTCAAGCAGATGACGACAGCAAACTCGCGTCTTCACTACGGGGGGAAAAAAAAAGTCTAGCCGAGTTTCAGAAAGGGGCGGCACCTACAACGAAGAGGCGGGGCTTCTGGGTTCTCCAGGGGATGTACGCGGAATGTACCAACTGCGGGGGAGGGAGGGGCGCCCCATTAAGAAGTAGACTGAGTGAACGGAAGCTTCTGCGAGGAAAATCACGGCCCACACAAGACACCTAAAGTGGGGCTTGCGTAATCCCACGGCCCATACTTGGAAGTTCAGAGACAGCACCGGTCTTCAGGCTCCTGGTTTGGAGCCGCCGCAGCCTCCCGTCCCCCTCCCACGCGGCCGTCACTCGCCGGCGCTTCCCCGCGCGCCCCCAGTCTGGGACCGGAGGCAGGCGGGGCCGGGTTCGTCCACTGGCGGCCTGGAGGCGGGGGTGGTGGACGGACACGTCCGGGAAACGGCGAGGAACCCGAGCCCAGACACGCAGTGTATCGGGCCCGCGCGAGAGCCGATGGACTGCTTCGCGGCGAGGTCGGCGCAGGGGCCTGTGGACGGGGCGCTCCGAGGCGTCCGCGCTGCGCAGCTCTCCGCGTCCCCCCCGCGGAGCCCTGGCGATGGCGCCGGCGGGCGGGCGAGGGGCGTGGTCTGCGGGGGGCGGGGCCGGGCGCGCGGCGGCCGCCTGCGCTGCGGCGGCTTCGGCTGCGGCCGGAAACAATAGTGGAGCATCCCGAGCCGCGCGGATCGGCGGCCCGCGTAGCCGGACGGTAAGACCCGTCTCCCTGTCGCCTGCAGCCACCGTGTCCACTAGTCGCGCCCCGCTGCCGTCCAACCCCTCGCGCTGCCAAGCGCCGGGAGCCCCGACGGACGCAGTCTGCGGTAGTGTGAAGGGGACGGGCGGACCCGATGCCCAGAGGAGTCGGCGGGCCGGCCGTTCGCCGGGGCCCCGAGGGGACGCCGCGCTCCCTCGCCCGGGACCCCTGAGTGTCCGGCTCCGCAGAGCGCCCTCCGGCCGTGCCCCCGGATCGCGGAGCCGGTGCGGGCTCCGAGACGCTGCCCGGGTGTCCGCGTCCCCGCGTGCATGCTCCTGCCGCAGAGCCCGGTGCGGAGCCGGGAAACCTCCGAGACGCCCACGTGAAGTTGGCGGAACCGTCCCGAGCTGCTCCTGGCTGCCGGGCCCGCGCTGGAGAGGTGTCCTCCTCCGGGTGGGCTGTGGGGGTGCAGCCGCAGGACCCGAGCCCGCCCCAACCTACACACACCTCTGTCCTTCGGAGCCTCTTCTCCCAACGAAGTCGGGGTGGAGGGTGCCTGTGTCACCTGTGGTCAAGCTTGTCCTAGTTTGCTGTTTGTCCACAGTCACACTGTGACACCAAGCCGCCAGTATGGCCGGGCTGGCTGGCTGGGGCTGTTATGAACACCGCCCCTCCTCGGTTCCTAGAAGTTCTCGGCATCGCAAGCCACAATGGCAAGTTTCTGAAATTGTGTGACTGTCCTTTTCTGTTTCTTACCAGGGGCACTATGAACGAAGAGGAGCAGTTTGTAAACATTGACTTGAATGATGACAACATCTGCAGTGTCTGTAAACTGGGAACAGACAAAGAGACGCTCTCCTTCTGCCACATTTGTTTTGAGCTAAATATTGAGGGTAAGGACGCAGTGTGACTTTAATTTCCTGCCGTGAACTTTATGCAACTTACGCTAAACTGTTGTAAGGTAAAAGTCAGATTTCTTGAGTGGTTAGACTTTGTGGTGAGTTTGAAGATCTGGTAAAGATAAGGCTCTCTGGAAATGAAGATGGAGTTACCACTATTAATGAATTTAATGGAAATCTTTTTTTTTTTTTTAAATAACTACATTATTCCCCCTGATTTTGCTGATGAGGTCTGGAGATGCCTGATGAACGCTTTCTGATTGCAAATTTACCAGGTTGTCAGATCTTAGTGTGTTCGTCCTAGTAAGAACAGCCATTTACATTGATGGACAGACACACTTTAATTTCTTTGGGTTTGAACTCTTCCTAGTTCTCCCATCATTGGGAAGAATGTTTCTAAAATTTAGGTAACTTTTCATGACTACACATGCCTTTCCTTTTTTTTTTTTTTTTTCCTGATAGTAATTTCACTAGATAGGAAAAAGCTTTCCAGAGATTAAAATAAATCTTTTGCTAAAGGTATTTGAGTTGATGCACAGTTAATGAGTCTTGTGGATACCAATAGTTGGCTTCCAAAAAACCTATCAGATGTTACCATAATCTTCACATTCTCCTATGAGTATCTTTTGAGAGATAAAGGGAATCTTAATATTCCTACAAATGAAAGTTTGCCTGTAATTTGAATTTTCGTTATGTCAGTAGAGAGTAGACTAGCTATAACCTTGTCTTTAATAAATATAGTAATTTTAATTAATTTCAGAGAGATGACTTAAAATTTGATTCTTCTATAGTGTTCAAACTACCATGCTAGAGTGAAAGACCTCCTTTTATCTTCTTTATTCTAAAAATAGAGTAGTCCTTGTGAATTCTTATTTTTTATAATTTTCATTTTAACTGGGCAAAGACCTTAGAAATCACCAAAGGAAGTTCCTGTGTTTTCCACCTGAGAAAGTAAGGACTTCTCCAGGTAGTGATTCTTGTAGTGGCGGCGGGGGATGGGAGGGGAGCAAGCTGTTACTGCCAGGCATTTCTGGGAGCACTTCTGTGCCAGGCGTTGTACTAAGCTCTTTACTGGACTATTGTATTTACCTCAGAATAGCTCTGGGAGGACTACTGTTACTATTCAGGTTGAATGTGAGGGAATTGAACCTTAGAGACCTAAGAAATGCACTTTGAAGTCACATAGATAATAATTGACAGTCCTGGGATTTGAAGCTTAGCCATCTGGTTCTCTTGTATGTTGTCTTAATTCCATTGATTACTGTCAAGAGTTATTAGTTGTAAGACTGATGCTAGAAATCTGTCCTGAATCTTGATTGGTTGTTGCTTCAGCCAATTCTTCCTGACCAGGGCTTCCTGATAAATCATCATTTCTGGGGTTCATGCCATAGTAGAATTTTTGCAGAAGCCTAAATTTTCAAAACTTTTCTGTCCTTTTTAAATATGCCTTTTAACTGAATTGTAAACATTGCAGCTTTTGATATGTAAGCATAAAATAATGGTTGTCTATCAGTCTGTAGCAGAGAGCTTCAGGTTTGCTGAGATGAACTTCCAGACCAGGCACAGTTATGGAGGAAGGGATTTATTGAAGCCTACAGATCCAGGGGAAGTTCCATAATGGCAGAAGAAGCTGGCCTGCTTTCATAGGACCAAGGAGAGAGAGAGAGAGAGAAGCATAAGTCAAAAGCCACACAGTACAGCACACTTCAGGAACTCATGGTGGAGCTAGGCACTTTGCATATCTTTACACTGGAATCTCAAACCCACCCACCACACCTTAAGATTCACCCAGGGACACTGCCTCCAGCCAGGTGGCTGCAAATGCAAACTACAAACTAATAAAACACTGAATATACTGGGGGCCATCTATTCAAACTACCACACAGTGTAAAGGATAAAAACAATTCTGAATGTGAATTAGAACTATTTCACTTGTTAATCTATGTATATTCTGTTTTATCTGCTAAAATGCTAATTTGACTTTGGTGAGGAAAATGAGATCAAAATTTTGTCTCAGCTTATTCTGTCATTATTCTAACCACTTTGCTTAATTTAGTGTCATGAGATTATTGGAGTAAAGGGGGAAAGAGTGCCATAGAATATGTTTTTATGTCAGTACCTAGGTTTAAAAGAAAACAATATAAGCCGGGCATGGTGGCACATACCTTTAATACCAGCACACTTGGGAGGCAGAGGTAGGAGGATCACCTTGAGTTTGAGGTCAGCCCGAGACTACGTAATGAATTCCAGGTCAGCCTGGGCTAGAGTGAGACCCTACCTTAAAAAACCAAAAAAAAAAAAAAAAAAAAAAAAAGAAGGAAAGAAAAGAAATCACATATCAGAAAAATTGTTGAGGATATGCTTTGTTAACGTTTTAAATATTGTATGTTTCTTTTCATTTACAACTTCTTAGCACAATATCAGGCAACAGAATGTGAAGAAAACTTTATACAGACTTCTGCTATACTAATCTAGGATAATACTCCTGCTACATGGTAATATTATTGCCTGGCTTCTTAACTTACTAAGTAAATTGTTAAATCAGCTTTCAGCCATTCTGCATTCTGTTCTTCTTTTTTTTTCTGAAAAAAATTATTTTAAGGCTAGCTTTGAGTTCACACATTTTTAGCAAATAAAAATAACTTTTATGTTTTGGGTTGTTTACATCAAATAACTCTGGTCTTCTAATAACTGGCCTGTTGTTTAAAAGCTGTGTGCCTGCATATATTTCGTCAGCAGAGACAAAGGAGAAAGAATAACAGACAGCCTGATCTAGTTGGACAGATTTTGTATTAATAGGCATGGCTCTAAGTTGTTTTTTTTTCCCTGAAGTTTCACAGTAGTTAAAAAGAAAGGGTACCTAACTTCTGTATGCTTCCAAGCCATGAATGCTATACTTGCAAGAACCTAAGAAATGTACCTTGAGTTCTCAAATTACTAAATATTCATGATTGAACTTAACCTAAAATTAACCATGAGAATAATTTACCTAGTCATAGGCAGATGCATAAGCTTCCTGATACGTATGTCTTAACTCTGGTCCTAAGACACTGGGTAAACCTTTTCTCACAGGTTAGTATCAAATGCTCTTTAACACATACCTAGTTCATTGTAGTAAAGTGTCTAAAGCTACTTAATCACCCACTCACTACTATTCCCTAAGCTGAAGCAGAGGGGGAGGCATTTCAGAATGTTGGGAACCAGTAATAAAACGGAACTGTAATGAACCAAGTCATTAATGGCCCTGAGGATTGAATCCGGGAGGGCTTCAGCACTCTAACTTGATACTATTTTTGAGGTAGGGTCTCAGGTTGACCTGGAATTCACTCTGTAGTCTCAGGGTAGCCTTGAACTCATGGCAATCCTTCTACCTCTGCCTCCTGAGTGCTGGGATTAAAGGCGTGCACCACCACACCCAGGTAACTTGATACCTTTTTGACTTCACTATGCTCCACAGAAAAGTTGTACGAACAATTCCAGTGTCATCTCTACATTCCTCTGATAAATAACTTACTTTCTTTACTACAGAGAAAAACTTCTAGTGACTAGACCAATTCTGAATATACCAAGATTTTCAGTATGCTTACCTTGCTAGTTAGTGAATACATGTAGGTCTGGCCTCTGTGTGTGGCTTATCTTGAGCTTCTGTTCAGCACCTCAGTTTTTAACCATAGCCCTGTTCGTGGTCAGTAATCAAGGAGCAGTTTGAATCTCAGTGTTCAATCCCTGATTTAGCTTGGGAGTTAGAGATGGTTATTTGTGTGTCCTATCTGTCATTCTTCTACATGTCCTGTGACACTTATGGAAAGGGTTCTACCCTGTAGCGGAGGGCAATAAAAAGCTCATTCTGACAGTACCCTCTTTCTCTTTGTGGTGAAATGAATGGAAAACGTACTGCATAGACGGATGTGTTTGAATCGCCAGCTGCTGTTGCTGTTCTGGAAGGTTGTGGATTATTTAAGAGGTAGATGCTGGATGGAAGAAGTGTGTCACTGGGGTGCGGGCTCTGCAGTTTTGTGATGCAGCCCTGCCTGCTGGACTTTCCCTCGCTTGTTCCCTGTTGATGGGATGATGTGATGCGGCTGTCTGTTCCTGCCATGCTTTTCCTGCTGCATTGGATTTTACTCTCTGTAACTGTAAGCCGAAGCAAACTCTTTCCTGCCCTAAACTGCTTCTGTTGGGTGTTTTGTCCCAGTAGTGCAAAGTAATTGATATACTTTTGTTTCCCACCCCATGGTGGCAGCACCATGTATAAATATTATTAGGAAAGCATCTTTAAAGTGTAAATTCTGATGTGACTTGTAAACTTATGGTGATCTTTGATACCCTTTGATGTAGTGACTCAAACTTACTTTTAGTGCTCTCTTTTTGGCACTTTGAATAACTTAGTACGTTTTAAATGATTCTTTTGTTTTGTTTTGTTTTGTTTTTTTTTTTTTTTTTTTTTCGAGGTAATGTCTCACTCTGGCTCAGGCTGACCTGGAATTCACTATGTAGTCTCAGGGTGACCCCAAACTCTCTGCGATCCTCCTACCTCTGCCTCCCGGGTGCTGGGATTAAAGGCATGTGCCATCACACCCGGATAAATGATTGTTTATTGTTTGGACAAGAGAGGTAAGAGTAGAAATAAGTTTAATTGGTTATAAGCTTAAGGCAGAGAATATTTTAAAAGAAAAGTGGGGCTGGAGAGATGGCATAGCCGTTAAGGCACTTACTGCAAAACCGAAGGACCAAGGTTTGATTCCCCAATACCCATGTAAGCCAGATGTATAAGGTGGCACATGTGTCCAGAGTTCATTCTAGTGGCTGGAGGCCCTGGGGTGCCCATTGTCTCTATATATCTATCTCTGCGCCTCTCTCTCTCCAATAAATAATTTTTTTTTAAAGAACAGTTACTGAAACTGCCTCACAGTTCCTGGTAATGATTCATAACTTAATTTGCAACTCATAAATGAGGAGGTAGGTTCAAATTATGTAGCATCTTTTTAATTACTTTCATCTTTTCCTCTTTAACTTATTAGCTTTAATTTTAAAAATCTAGGTTAAGATTAAAGTTTTTTTTATCATACCCAGATTTTGGTTATGGAATTAGATAGATCTGGCTGTTGTAAGAAAAGTCAAATGCAATAGTGAAGTAACATGAAGTGAATATTTATTTCCATCATATGAAAAGAAGTTGAGTCAGGCAGCATGGAGTTGGTATAGCATCTTCATGATAAAAAGGACCAAAACTTTTTTTTTTCTATTCCACTTTTCTTAACACATAGTTGGCATCTTCAGGATCACCTCACAAGCCAGGAGGGAACTGTTGTAACTCCAGCCATTATTTCCATATGCCCAAAGAGAAAAGAAAGGACCATGTCAACAATTTGTCCTGTGTAGAAAACAGTTTTCCCTTGAAGTACCACCAACCAATTTTCTGTTCATTTCACTGCGCTTATGTGCAAGAAAAACTGCTCCAAAGAAAATTGGTGTTTTGTAAGAAAGGTAGATACTATGAGCATTAAGTAAACAACTAGTAAAATGAGCCATAGAGAAGCTTCCCCGCCCCCAAGGTCTCATTCTAGCCCAGACTGCCCTGGAATTCACTATGTTATCTCAGGGTGGCCTCGAACTCACGGTGATCCTCATACCTTGCCTTCCAGGTGCTGGGTTTAAAGATGTGTGCCACCACACCCAGCTTCAGAAGGCTTTTTGTATGTACCTATATTTGTGGTGTGTGTATGTATGTTCTTAGGGTGGATATACCTGTACAGGTGCTCATGCACTTGTGTGCGTGTGAAGGCCAAAAGCTGACATCAGGCGTCTTCTCTATCATGTTTCATCTTCATTTTTTTCCAACAGGGTCTCACTGAACCCAGAATTTACCTAGATTTGCGCAAGCCCCAGGGATCCTCCTGTCTCCGCCTCCCCAGCAGTGAGATTCCAGGAGCACATTTCTGTGCCAGGCTTTTACATGGGTGCTGAGGATCCAAACTCAGGTTTTCTTACATTCAAAAGAATAGTACAACACAGCCTGTGCTAGCAGTTGTGTCTGATTATCTTACTGAGTTGGGAGGTTAGAAAATGGTATTTTTCCCCAAATACAGGACAAATAGTTTTGCCAAGGCTGTCTTCAGAATGACTTTCTTGGACCATCTGAGTCTAACACCTCTGGACACCTCAGCAGAGGGGCTCATGGTGACCACACTATGCATTTGATGATTCTGAGCTCTTACTAAATCTGGAATTAAAAGTTGATTTAAAGCAGAATATGCAACTCAGAATACCCAATGAATAATAATATCACAATTATAAATCAAAAGATTTATTCTAGTATGTAAAAATTATTTTTTGGCTCAGAATCATGGTTCGTTCATCTCAAGATTCTAAAAGAAGTGAAAATGTCTTAGGAGATATATGGAAGGTGATTAAATCTAGATTGAAAGTCTTTTTAGGACAGAAATATTTGCAGTAGCAGATACAGTTTTCAAAGTTGAAATAACTGTTCCTGAAAAGCTGATAAAGAAAAATCAATCAACTGCCCAGAAATAAGGGAGCTTTTTTGTGTTACATGCAAATAATAATGGCCTGTGAAGAAAGACAATAGGAAGGTTATCTCTCCTCTAAAGGAAATGGATATCACCCTCTATTGGAAAGATAGACCAACTAATGCCTAGTAAATTCTCAGGGGATTTATATTTTTAGATATGTGTCCTCTTACACAGGTTGAAGTTGGGTATTTTTTGTGTGCTCTGCATATATTACTTTATTTCATTCTTCCTACAGCTGAGACCAAGTACCCCGTTTGCACTGCTAGCAGAAATCACCCGACCAAGAGCAGCTTATGGGAAAAAAGGTTTATTTTGGCTTACAGGCTGTAGGGGATGCTCCACGATGGCAGGGGAAAACGATAGCACCAGCAGAGGGTGGACATCACCCCCTGGCCAACATAAGGTGGACCATAGCAACAGGAGAGTATGCCAAACACTGGCATGGGGACACTGACTATAATACCCATAAGTCCACTCCCAACAATACACTGCCTACAGGAACTGTTAATTCTCAAGTCTTCATCAGCTGGGAACCTAGCATTCAGAACATTTAAGGTAATGGGAGGACACCTGAATTAAACCACTACAATCCATCCCTGGCCCCCATAAACTGGTAACCATACATAATATAAAACAGAACACATTCATCCAACTTTAAAAGTCCCCATAATTTTTATCAGTTCCAATGATGTTCAAACATCCCCATAATTCAACGTATCTTAACTGAGCCATAATACCAAAAACAAACCAAAAAAAACCAGAATGGCACAGAATGAATACTCACATTGTAAAAAATGGCATTGGGCATAGCAAAGAAAGATTCAACCAATACAAGGTTTTTTTTTAAATATTTATTTATTTGCTAGAGAGAGAGAATATGAGAATGGGCACACCAGGGTCTCCAGCCACTGCAAATGAACTCCAGACACATGCGCCCCTTGTGCATCTGGATTATGTGGGTCCCGGGAATCAAACCGAGGTCCTTTGGCTTTGCATGCAAACACCTTAACCACTAAGCCGTCTCTCCAGCCCCAATACAAGATTTTAGCAGGGCAAACATAAAACTGGCTTCAAGTTCAACAGCTCTAGCTAGTGATGAAACAACTGTAGCCAGTGATGGCTCTCCAAGTCAGGTAATTCTAATCAGCAACAAGTCTCTGGAATTCTAATTCTGCCCCTCTTGACTACTCACAGTCCAGGAAAACTATCAGGCCGGCAGTTCTCCTTAGCAGCCATCTCCTGGTCCCAGCATCTCCACTGAGTCTTCACTGCAACCCATAGTCCATCTTCAGGGCTCTTTGGGGTCTCCATGCAAGCATCCAGCAAACCTACTTCACACTACCCATGGCCATTTCCAAAACACAAGACCGTGCTGCAAATTCAATGACCCTCTCTTTCCTGCATTTCTTATACGCCACAATACCAGGTATGGTGCCAATTTGTTAATCCAGGGGGGAATAAAGCAGACTCTGAAGAACAGGACACTCCTTCAGCATTCAAGCCCCTTCAAAAGACTGCATCCTGACCTATTCTTCAGCCCCTGTAATTTGTAGCCCTTTTGCTTCCCCTGATGTTTTCACATCTACCAGTACAGATACCTTTTAGGGTCTTGGTCTTCAAAGTCCAATATGTAACATTCCTCTTTGGATTCTGTGATAAGTAGCTCTAGCCTCTTACTGCTCCCCACTTACCTATTGTCTTCCCAAGTCTGTTGTTTCCAAGCATGAGACCTTCATATCCCACCTTCTGCTAGAGCTCTCCATGCAGATGCTCTTTCTGTATCTCAAGTCTGTTCCTTTACTAAATTTTTCTTTACTTTTATCTAGACTTGGATCTTGTTTCCTTTATTAGTTCCCATGGGATATGGCCACAGGAGATTTTGGCTCCCTGGAGATATAGAGTTGTGTTTTGGAATTTGCATTTTACCAGTCGCAGCAGACCTTTATATGGGCAATTTATGGACCAAGCTCTTCAGCATGTGCAACTGTGTGGGTGCTCAGATGAGCCGGAGTCAAATCTATCCTGAGCTCTGCTTCTTGTGCTTATATCATGGCACAAGATGGTGTGAGTCACAAGGGCAAGCTGACTGAGCACCAGCAGCCTTGTCACCCTTACTCCAAGGCATTATGCCCTTGTATTTGCATTACCTCAAGAATCACTTAATGCCCCCTCTCATCCATTCTGACTCTCATACTTGTAAATCTTCCTCAGTACCACCAAGAAGGGTCTTTAAAGAACAAGCCTGATAATACATTCATTTCCAAACACCTTTTCTATGATTTCTTGCCGTTTTCTTCAGGTTAAGCCGTGTTAACTCCTTAATGTGGCATGTAAGATGATTCATGAACAAGTACTTTTTTTTTAAGTACTGGGACTGAGCCCAGGACCTCATACATGCTAGGCAAGTGCTCTGTTATTTATCACTCCATCTAATCACCCATATCTCAGACCTCTTTCTTCACTCGTATTTGAGACAGGATCTTGCCACCTTGTCCATACTTGCTTTGAACTTGCTCTGTAACTCAAGTAGGCCTTGAACTTGCTGTCCTGCCTCAGCCTCCTAATAGCTAGGATTATAGGTTTGTATTACCGGGCTCAGCATGTCAAGAACCCTCTTAAGTGGCTACCTACATCTTTTTTCCCTCCAAAGGAATTCTACAAACTACCCATGGCCCCCTTTCTCCTACTTGTCTCATTTTTATGCCTTTGGCCATATAGTGTTCTTTGTCCTAAACACTGTTGATTTCTCCTTCCTCTTCACATGCAGTTGCTGAGCTTTCGGAGTATGTATTAAATAAGAGAGAGAAGTAAGATCATTATGAGAGAAGGCTGTTGTGAAGATGAGAAAAGATAATAAATGTAAGAACCCTGAATAATTATAGTTTGTGCTATGTTAGTATTTATGTTGAAGTAAAGTTTGCTCTAAAATAAGATATTAATGACATCGCTATTTCATATGTTGAATAGCTTCTTCATGAACAAAGCAACTTAATGCTTTGTGGACATTGAAGGTGAAATCTTGCACAGTTGCCCTTCCCATGATAGGTTTTTCCTCTCTCTGCCCTGCCCAGCAAGTGCTTTCCCTAGTTTTGTTGGGAGAGTTTGTTTTTTGAAGCCACACAATGGACTTTATTTACTTACCATTTCATTTCTCCCCAATTCCTTTCATACTTTGGATCTCCATCAAGGGTTGCTAGATAAAAACTAATGTGCTTTTATTTCAAGGGAGATGAGTCTGCATTCATTTTACAGTTAAATACTTTTTTTTGCTAGAAATAGTGTTAACTGAAGAGAATTCTTACAATAAAAATTTAGGATATTTTTAGGATGCCTATTTTTTATTTATTTTTTATTTGAGAGAGAGAGAAAGAGGCAGAGAGAGAGGAAAAGGGAGAGAGAGAATGGGTGCATCAGGGCCTTCAGCCACTGGAAACAAACTCCAGACACATGTGCCACCTTATGCAGCTGGCTTATATGCATCCTGGAGAATTGAACCTGGGTTCTTTGGCTTTGCAGGCAAGCACCTTAACTGCTAAGCCATCTCTCCAGCCCAGGATGCCTATCTTTTACTGAATCAATGTCTGAGTTTATCAGAACACACACACAGTGTAGTGGTAGTTTGAATGTGTAATGTGCCCACAAGTGCATCACATGTTTGTGATTAAGCCTCATACTTGATCCCTGGCTCTGCTGGTGGAGCATCAGGGTGGCTTGCTGAAGGTGTGTCTCTGGGACAGGACGGGCCTTGGTCCTCAGCTGGTAGAGCACCTGGGGGTGGCTTGCTAAAGGAGGTATGTACTGGGGGCGGGCCTTGGGCCTTGGATGGTAGAGCATCTGGGGGAGGGGCTTGCTAAAAGAGGTGTGTCACTGGGCACTGGCCTTGACATTTCATAGGTCAGCTCCTCCTGACAGCTTTAGGAGTTCCTCTGTGCTTGTGCTTTCCCCACCATGAGGAAACCTCCCCTTGTGACTGTAAGCTGAAATAGACCCCTTCCTTCTGTAAGCTGCTTCTGTTTGGCTATTTTGTCCCAGCAACAAATAAGTAACTGTAAGAACCTGGAGCCTTGTTTATCTTGAACTAAAGAACACCGTAGAAATGTATTTCATTTATGGGATTTTTACAATGTTTTAAATGGTTACTGCTTAAAATGATAAAAGATTTTGGTTTTTTCCAAAATAAAGTTTCCATTTTTATTTTAAAAAATCAAAGTATGCTTGACACAAAGCAGTCAGAAAAGGATGTATACTCATACTTGTTATTAGTTAATATTTTTAATTAAATTTTGAATATCATTAACCTCAATTCTTCTGTTTCCAATTTTTCTGCAGTGAGGCATGTGGGGAGGGGCAAATCATATTTTATAAATGAAATTATGTACTTATAACATTTAATAGCCAACTTACTAATTTAATAAATTAAAGGACATCTTTTCATGTCAGTACATAAACTAACCACATCAGTTTTTTAGGTTGCATCACATTGTACCATAATGTGTCCATCCAACCAGTATTCTATTGATGGCTTATGGGTAGTACAAAAGCATTCTTGTCCAGCTCTTTCACTTTTCCTGTTGTGTTGTAGCTTAACTTCCTAGGGGAAAGTTACTATTAAATTGATACCATGTAATACGCCTTTTAAAACAGCTTCATTATACCAAAAATTATTTATCTTAGTTATCTAATGATACTTGTTTAGATCAAAGTTATTTTTACACTAGAATTACTATGATGTAATTATAATAAATAGTCACAGTATTTAAAGAAATTTATCTCAAGTTAAGCTAAAATTTGTGTTCCTAGGTATAAGGAAATAATGCCTCAGTAGTACGGGGGGGGGGGGTGTAGATGGACGTATGCCATAGCACTGGCATGGAGATCAGAGAGTGACTTTCACCTTCTGCCTTATTGAGAGGGGCCATGTTGTTCACCTGCATTTGCCAGGATAGGTGGCCTGTAAGCTTCTGGCAGCTTCTCGTCTCCCCCTCCCTTCTTGCATAGCCATGTTGGGAGCACAGACTCCCAGTGTCAGGCTTTGTACTCATACTCAGATACTCACACCTGCATGGCAAGCTCTTTATCTACTGAACCATCTCCCCAGCCCTCAATAAGCTAAGTCTTTTAGCACTATCTCTGAATAATTGTATTGCTAAAAGGTATTTATAAAAATGTAATTGAAATAGAGATAAGCTAAAGTGTACTGCTAAATATCACATTTATGTCATTTGCTGTGCTATGCTATAAATTCTGTTTTAGTTTTTTACAGTATGATTCATTTATTCTTGCTTCCCTTTTAGCTTTAGATTTTTTATTGGTAATTGTAATTTTTTGCAATTAGCCTTGATTTTTACCAATTATTAACTGCAGCAATTGAATAATACATGCCAAAAATTCAGTATCTATTAACTGCTGTTATGAAACAAAGAGTACTTATCTAAAATTTCAGGATCAGTGTCTGAAATATATGCAAAGAAATTGAGTTGCAGAAGTAATGTTTTGTAATAATTTTGAGTCAGTTTTGTAATCAGGTTCCCAGTCAGAACCACAGTCTGTTCAGGACAGGAAAGGCAGAGAGTTGTACACATTTCTTGGCTTCAACTCCATGGAATTCACTTGGTCATAATGGTCCTCCCCTAGCCCATCTAGTTGTTGTTATGAAAGGATTTTTCAGGCAACTACTATCTTCATCCAACATTTACCTTTCATACTTTATTAGGAAACTGGTTTTCCTTGCGAGTCATATGCAAGTAGATGTTCAAAACTGCTAAGTCTGTCATACCATGATTAGTTTTGGCAACTTTGTAGAAGTTTGATATGACAACTTGAGTACAAAAAAGTAGCATGGATGTTAGAACAACGAATAAAACCTATTCAATGGAAAACTTGAACACATAGAGGTTTATTTGGATCAAATCTAAATTTGATTCATTTTAATAAGCCAGAATAAAAATTGAGCCTTTAGCATTCTGTGCTGCTGTGAACTTCATGTCCAGTTAGCCTATCCATGATACATCTACAGAAGTGGTGACAGCATCCATGTATTTCTCTTTCCAATGTCTTTTTACACAATCGGTTCCCCTTCCCTATAGACAAGCTGTGTCCCAGTGCTGTAGTATAGCTACAGTGTGGCTGTTTAAATTTAAGTGAATTAAAAGTATATACAATTCAAAGTTCCTGGGTCAAATACTAAACATGTGTCTGTGGCTGCTGGCTATGGCATTAAAGAACTTGACATAGACCATGGCCATTATCACAGGACATTCTATTGAGCGTCACTGGTTAACACCAAGAACCCTACTGAGGATGCCCTCAGGAAAATGGGAACCAGGGGTGACGCGATACAAGGCTACAACTTCTGTAAAAATAAACAATAAATTGTTAAAAAATCACAACATAAACAAGTCAGTGAGTAAAATTGAGGATGAGTTTTATTTTTTGTATCACTTTAATAATAAAGAGTTGTTAGGTAGGTGTGTTTCCCATCTTCCTACCTGTTGGAATGAAAAAATGGAATTCACTGGGACAACGTTGTTTCTGTTTCTTGTGGGGCTTTTTTGACAAGCCACTTGTACTGTATACACATTTACACTACCAACACAAGAACACACATCTGCTTTGCCTTTCTTTGTTATCAGATGTTGAGGCTTATCTTTAACATCATTTCTCTGAACTCTTACCATACTGAAATTGTCTCTCTTAGTTCAGTTGTTGGCATAAGCTGGCTTGATAATTGCCTAATTCTTCTCTTAGCACATAGAAACTTTAGCCTAGCATAGCCATCCCTATGCTGAAATCTGCTGTCTTAAAAGGCCACCTGTTGGTGTGTCTTTCTCTGAAGCAGTAATTCTCAAATGTGGGAAAGTTGCTATACCCATCTGTGTATTGGCTTAGTGTGGTTGCCAATAATTCCATCTGCTGCCAGTGCAGAGACAAGCAGTTACCTCTTACTTACTTTCAAACAGTATGTTGGAAACTTGACAGACTTTATTTAGTCACTGAAGTGGCTCTTGAGTTTGCTAAAGGTGTTTATGGCGAGGGGAAGGGGCATTTTTTACCACTATACTCTAAAGTATGAAGGACAACTGACAGCTTTCCAAAAAGCAGAAACCTGTCCCGTTGTAGATGGAGGAAGGAAGTAGGTATTCAGTACATCCCTGCCTTCCCCTGTAGTTCCCTGAGAGAATAAACAACCTGAACATGTTCCCACTAACTGGCAGTGATTGGCAATACATAGAACGGTAGTAACTTTCCTGGAATCATGGCTTGCCTGCTGCTTGCATATGAAGGTCTGGGTAGTCAAGTGAAATTGCCTGTCAAAGCATTGTTCTGACAAGCAGCATTTGCACTGCAGCAGCCAGACCACTGTGGATATACAGTCGTCAGGTGGTACAGGTGACCTGACAGGGCCCAGAGTCTTTGAAGGCACAGGCACATATGGGTTCATTAAGGCAGCAAACACGACAGTTTTGGTTTGAAGAACACATGCCCTATTTTCATACAGTGGTTGGTCCCGCATTCAAGCCAGTTGCTGCCAGATCTTCTGATTTAAACAAAGCCAAGAAGTGGAGAATTGTATGTGAATGTAGTAGTTATTTTGTTTTCTCTCTTAAAGATATTTGGAGACCGAACAAAGTGTATGTATATAGTATAGCTACGTCTTCAGGTATGCGTGTCCCACCTCTGCTGAAAGAAGTGGTTATCCTCAAAACCAAAGAAATGGCCTTTCATTCCTTTTAGTCTTTCCTAATCAACTGTGTAGATACCCCTCCTGTGTTTTAAAAAATATTTTATTTATTTATTTGCAAACAGAGAAAAAGAGAATGAATGAGTGTGCCAGGGCGTCTAGCCACCACAAATGAGCTTCAGATGCATGTGCCACTGTGTGCATCTGGCTTTATGTGGGTTCTGGGAAATCGAACCCAGGTTGTCAGGCTCTGCAGGCAAGTACCGTAACCACTGAGCCATCTCTCCAGCCCCTCTTCCCATGTTTATAAGGAACACTTTTAAAAGAAGCACATGTTACTTCATTTGGGCAACACACACACAAGAGCTTCTGCTCCCTTCCATAGCAAGCAAGGTAAACTTATCGCAAAAAGGAAACACCTTGAATCTTGGAAAATGATTTAAGCTGGGCAAAATGTGAGCCTCCATAAAGAGAAAAACATTTTGAGGCAATCTTACATGAATTGTGACATAAATGTTTGTCTTACTTGAAGGTAATGTGCTTAACACTTTTTTCACAGAATGTTAACAACCTAGAATTTAAGTCATAACTAAACTTTCTTACCTCGTTAAAGAAAAACACTCAAATCCACCATATTGCCAGTCGGAAACCCCATATTACTGCTTCTGTTAATTCTGCCCAAGCTGAGGCGAGTAAAGGGCTCCTGCTAAAGCCTGCGTCTCTCCCTGATGCTGTGTCTGTGTCGCAGCTCTTCTTCCTGCTGCAGGAGGCAGGACAGGCTCTGCCTATGGAGCTGCAGAGATACGAAGCTGTTCCTTTTAGTGGAAAACGAGAGTGTGGAATCAAGTTCAAAAGAAAGTCTAGGGATGGAGAGATGGCTCAGTGATTAAGGTCCTTGCCTGTAAAGCCTAACGACTTGGGTTAGATTCCCCAGAACCCACGTAAAGCCAGATGCAGAAAGTGGCACATGCATCTGGAGTCCATTTGCAGTGGCTGGAGGCCCTAGTGCACCCATTCTCTCTGTCTGTCTCCCATCTTCCTGCTTGCACATAAATAAATTTAAGAATAAAATCTAGTTGATAAATATGCATAAGGCAGTCAGAGGATGTGATTCAAGGATGTGTGAAGTAGAGTGCTATGGCATCAGGGGACAGTGCCGAGAGACTGTTCTGCTACAGGACCGGCTGCTGAACTATGGGGAAATGACTGCTTAGTTTACTCCATTGCTACTAAATCATAAGTAAGATCTTCAAGACATTAGGGGTAATGAGATATGTCAGAACTTTTTGAGGGTTTTTGATATTGGTAACTGTAAAAAAAAAAATATTTATTTGCAAGCAGAGAGATAATGAGCACAGTAGGGCCTCTTGCTGCTGCCTACAAACAGACTCCAGCTCTCTGTACTCCTTTGTGCATCTGGCTTTATGTGAATGCTGAACAATCAAACCTGGGCCATGAGGCTTTGCAAACAAACACCTTGAACTGCTGAGCCTTCTTTCCAGCCCATTTGTAGCTTTCTTTAAGAGTATTATAGCCCAGCTCAAGAGCATGGCTTTGTATATGTGGTCATGGGGGGATGTGGTAAGGGCCCTCACAGAGCAGAGAAGACAGCTACATGTCCCTATGCATGTATGCAGCCTTGAAGCCCAGTCACCTAGGAGGGCCCAGATAATACGGAGAAACTGGAGAAACAAACACTGTTCTGCCTAGTGATAGAAGTAGCCAGTCATGAACTGCCAAATATGATCACCATTACTGCATGTTGGTTCTTTGCTATAAAAAGTGTGGAAAACTTGAATCGGGGCTCAGGTTCTCTGGGAGTTTACTACACCTGAGTTTTGGCTAATAAGGCTGTTTTCTTATAAAATAAAAAATAAATAAATAAAAGTATTATTTGGACTGTCATTATTGTTAGGAAAAAATGTAGCACTACAATGGGCAGATTAAATAAAAATACCAGAATACCCTTAATTTATGTGTGACTGTGGTAGCGAGATAAACATGTACATTTGAGTAGTTTCTGTTCTTCTGTGGATTTGACCAAATTCTCATAAAACAATTATTTTAAAGAGAGATTTAAAAGAATAAGTGTGAGGATAATATCTGGATGAATTAGCTGCTAGTGGGATGGTTTTCAGAAAAAAAAATTGCTACATATATAACTATGGAATAAAAGTAGGAAAATATTTTTTTAACTGTTGAATAGTAACTGCTGGACTTTGTAAAATAGTGTTCAGATGAAACATTGAAATTTCTAAACATCTTTTATCCAAAAAGAAAAAAAGATTAGTGCTTTCAAAAGAATAACTACTATGGTTTCCAATTAAGTCTTGGCTCTCTAATAAACCTCGTGACAAAATAATAATAATCTGAGCCCCTTGGAGGCATCTTTTGAGCAAATTTTATGATAATTAGGATGCCAGTTATATTGATAAAAATCAGAATTTTTCACCTTAACAATTTTGAAGGGAAGTTTCATGGTGGCCAACTAGTCAGATTGGAACACCCACTGGCAACGAGCAAGTGCAGGGCCTCATGTGGGACCAGGCTACATAACACTTCAAGTCCTACCCAGTCACCCACCTCTTAAGGTTCCACAACCTGCTCAAACAGAGCCACTTCACTGGGGACCAAGTACTCAAACAAAGATCCTGTGAGGAAACATATTACATTTAAACTATAGCATAAATTGAGATCCGTTTTCTATACTAAAATGTAATTTGTTCAATCATATGAAGTAGTCAGTATATTGTATTGTTTACTTTTTGTTACTGTATGAAATATTTAAAGTATGTTTATAAAACATTTTCACATTAAACTTTAAAATTCAGTTGAGTTAAAATTTGAGTGTAATTTAACTGAAAAGGGTAGAGGCTCAGATTTCACTGAGCAGTAGTTACATGAAATAACCTTCTTTGTCTTATAATAATTTAACAAGTCTGAGCCTGTGTGGCTCTCCACTTACTCAGTCATCAAAATCAAGCAGATGGTTTGTGGGCCAGCACTCATCCCTGATTTGCCTTGAGCAGAAAAGCAGCGCTGTTTTACCTTGAATTATACGGTTTGAATTTATGAAACTATATGAATATTCTATATCTTAAAATGCATTTTATGTCTGAAAACATTCTATACTGTACAAATCAAGGTAGTAAACTTATATTCTAAGAAACTGGGACATACAAATGTAATCCAGGGCTGGAGAGATGGCTTACGGTTAAGCCCTTGCCTGTGAAGCCCCACGTTAGCCAGATGCACAAGGGGGCGCACGCATCTGGAGTTCGTTTGCAGTGGCTGGAGGCCCTGGCGTGCCCATTCTCTCTCTCTCTCTCTCTCTCTCTCTATCTATCTATCTATCTGCCTCTTTCTCTCTCTGTCTGTCACTCTCAAATAAATAAATAAAAATGAATTAAAAAATTTAAAAAAAATGTAATCCAGTAAGCTGAGGCTGTGGCATAGCAGTTAAAGGCTCTTGCTTTCAATACCTGCTTATCTGGGTTCAATTCCCCAGCTACCTACAGAAAGCAGAGCAGGCATTCATTTGCAGGGGCAAGAAATCCTGGCATGTATGTGCTCACACACATACAAATTCATTAATTTTTTTAAATTTTTTGTTGTTTTGTTTTTATTTATTTATTTGAGAGCGACAGACAGAGAGAGAAAGAGGCAGATAGAGAGAGAATGGGCATGCCAGGGCCTCCAACCACTGCAAACGAACTCCAGATGCATGCGCCCCCTTGTGCATCTGGCTAACGTGGGTCCTGGGGAATCGAGCCTCAAACTGGGGTCCTTAGGCTTCACAGGCAAGTGCCTAACCGCTAAACCATTTCTCCAGCCCCAAATTCATTAATTTTTTTTAAAAGAAAAGCATAATCAAATATTTATTTTTGGTGTTGCATGAATATTTTTTTTAATTTATTTATTTATTTGAGAGCAACAGACAGAGAGAGAAAGAGGCAGTTAGAGAGAGAGAGAGAGAGGGAATGGGCACGCCAGGGCTTCCAGCCACTGCAAACGAACTCCAGACGCATGCGCCCCCTTGTGCATCTGGCTAACGTGGGTCCTGGGGAATCGAGCCTCGAACCGGGGTCCTTAGGCTTCACAGGCAAGCGCTTAACCGCTAAGCCATCTCTCCAGCCCGCATGAATATTTTTGAATTGAAGAATCTGTACTGACTAATGTATCTTACCAGCTTCAACTTACTACTATATGAATAATAATTTTATGTAATTCAGTTATTCTAGGAAATAAAACTAAGAGTTTTAGTAAGTATAAGATAGAAATGTGCAGCCGGGCGTGGTGGCGCACGCCTTTAATCCCAATACTCAGGAGGCAGAGGTAGGAGGATCACTGTGGGTTCGAGGCTACCCTGAGACTCCATAGTGAATTCCAGCTCAGCCTGGGCTAGAGTGAGACCCTACCTCGAAAAACCAAAAAAAAAATAAAAAATAAAAAATAAAATAAAATAAAATAGAAATGTGAAAACTGTTAGATACTTTAAATGAAAATACTTGATTAAATTTTTAAGGCCTTACTAATATGTATACTCTGGTTCTGGTTTCTTTCTCCCCAGTAAAAATACAGCTAGTAGTTTAAGAACATGACTTACCTTTAATTTTGCTAGCCACAATAGCATATTGAACATTTCTGTTTTTGAGTCTGGTTTAATTTTTTTTTCCTTTGGTTTTTCGAGGTAGGGGGTCTCTCTTTAGCCCAGGCTAACCTAGAATTCACTCTGTAGTCTCAGGGTGGCCTTGAACTTACGATGATCCTCCTACCTCTACCTCCAGAGTACTGAGATTAAAAATGTGCACCACAATGACTGGCACAATAAAAAAAATTTTTTTAAGTATGTACCTCAAGAATACTAGTAATAAAAACACTATAATGTAAAGACCAGGAGTCTGAGGGTGAGTTGATGGGTTCAGTAGTATGTTTTTATACTGTATGTAATAGCATGTCATAGCATTAAGATTCAAATCAAATCATTAAATTCTTTGAAAAACTTTGCTATTTTTAAAAATTACTGAATATAAAAACAAATAGAAGCATAGATTATTAGACTATATTATTCAGTGTCAATATTCTGTGACATTTTTCCTCTAATTTAGAAATTATAAGGTGCTCTGATTTACTAAGATGTGTATTTTAAAGCATCTTTATGTAAATGTAGGGTTTTTTTGTTTTCCTTTTCTTTCCTTTAGGAGTTCCAAAATCAAATCTTTTGCACACCAAATCTTTGAGAGGCCATAAAGACTGCTTTGAAAAATACCATTTAATTGCAAACCAGGATTGTTCTAGATCCAAGCTGTCCAAAAGTACTTATGAAGGTGTTAAAACAATTTTGAGTAAGAAGATAAACTGGATTGTTCAGTATGCACAGAATAAAGACCTGGATTCTGATGCAGAGCGTTCTAAACTTCCCCAGCATCACCTGTTTAACTTTAGGCATAAGCCAGAGAAGAAATTGCTCCCACAGTCTGACTCTCAAGTGCCAAAATACTCCGCAAAATGGATAGATGGACCCACAGGGTGTGGAAACTCAAACTGTACACAGAAGATTATGGAGCAGAGGGAAAATACAGACTTGGGGCTTGCTATATTACAAGAGTCAGAGGATACTTTATGCCATAAAGGTGTATTGTGGCCTCATAGTCACAGTCAGGCACAGAAAAAAGAAGAGACGAACTCTAGACCAGAGGCTGATGTCCAGACCCAGAATCTGCGCTACAGCAGAGAGGAACGTAAGTAACTTGGAGTAAAGGGAGGAGTTGCTTGGTTTGAGATATAGATACATATGTAAATATCTATAACTTTTTATGATTTTATATGTGTGTGATATGGACAGTTTAAATGTAGAATTATAGATTTGTGAAACATTATTTAAATGACTGATTCACCTTAACAAAAATGAGATGTCTTAAAACTCTTACTCCTTGGAGTATTCCTGAGTATCATATTGAAGTTCAGCATTCTGTCATTTATTTTGCCATTATGTGATTAAACTTAGTGGAATCAGCCAACCAAATTGGAATGTTAATGTTTTTGTTTATTTACTTATTTTGAGAGAGAGACAGATAGAATAGGCTCACCAGGGCCTCCAGCCACTGCAAACAAATTCTAGATGCATGTGCCACCTTGCGCATCTGGCTTACGTTGGTCCTAGAGAATAGAACCTGGGTCCTTAGGCTTTTCAGGCAAGCACCTTAATCACTGAGCAATCTCTCCAGCCCTAAATTGGAACATTATATGGCCTCAGTTGTTGGCCAATGCACATTGTCGTGTTGCTAATTCCCTATAGGATAAAATGGCTAGAGGTCAGTTTAAAAGCAAAATATCAGACATTTTACTGAAGGCCAAAAGGTAATCTACATTTATTTTAAATTTTTAAAAAGAGTGGGCTGGAAAGAAAACTCAGTAAGATGCAGGCATGAGGACCTGAGTTGGGACCCTTAGATCCTCATCAAATCCAGGTGTGGTGGTGTGTGTCCCTATCCCAGCACCAGGAAGGGGTCAGGAGGATCCTTAGGGCTCACTGGCCAGCACGTTTAGCCAAATCATGGAGTTCAGACCTCAGTTAGAGCCTGTCGCAAAAGTGCAAGTGGAGAATGAGTGAGGGAGGACCGCTGCATTTGCCTTTTGCTTTCACTTGTATATGCACGCCCACATGCCTACAATTGCATATTGACTCACATGCACACCACACGTGCAAAAAACTTAGAGTAACTTATTTTATCTGCATATATTCTATAGAAACTCAACAGAAACTAAGGCAGTTTTAATTGGCTTTAAATCAAGTGATTTAGAGCTGGAAAGACCTTGTGAGTGAATTATCTAAGGTAATTGAACTAGATGGACAAATTGATTTTTCAAACTCTTTTTACTGTACTTTAAAGTAGTATTTTTAGACTGTAGGTCATGAATTATGTAATATTAAGTTAAAGTCAGTTTGAATGAGTAGTGACTAGTAATTTTAGAAAATGGAATACAAAGCCAAAAAACAAACAAACAAACAAACAAAAAAAACAGCTGGGCGTGGTGGCACACACCTTTAGTCCCAGAATTTGGGAGGCAGAGATAGGAGGATCGCCATGAGTTTGAGGCTACCCTGAGACTACATAATGAATTCCAGGTCAGCCTGGGCTAGAGTGAAAGCCTACCTTGAAAATCCTAAATAAATAAAAACACTACACCAGAATCCAGCTGACCCATTACTAAGTATTTTTTGGTAAATTTTTATTTCCTGTGGAGGATGGAGTTGTTAATGGTGGTGATGTGATGTGAAATATATTTTGTATAAGTCAGGATTTGAAAACTCCACACTGGGAACTAGCGATTGAATCCTGGGGTACTGCTTGAATGTTTTAAAACAACATGCTATGCTAGGCCACTCATTTCTCAGGTTCTTGTAATAACAGTGAATATTTTCATGTTGCAGTGAACCTGATGACTCTTGCTGAAGTAGAACAATTGAATGCAAAGCTCCAACAGCAAATCCAGGGTAAAGAACAAGTGTGAGTGTGCATGAGTGTGCAAGTCATGTTCATGTGTGCAAGTCTGTGTGAAGGCCAGAGGACAGCCTAGGTGCCATTCCGCCTCACTGAGAGACACTGTCTCTCACTAACCTGGAACTCCCCAGTGTGCTGTGTTAGCTGGCCTGCAAGCACCAGGGAACTGCACATGTGCTGCATTGTGCCTGGCTTTTTTGACGTGGGTTTTGGGGATTAAACTTGGTCCTTCTGCTTGCAAGAAGAGCCCTTTTCCAACTGAGCCATCTTCCCCACCCTCAGTGCTTTTTTTCTCTATGTGAAAATCTTGAAGCAGAAATTGTCCTTTGAAAACTGTTAGCTTCAGCAGCATTTACATTGGAAAGTTAGATATTCAAACCTGTTGGCGTTTCCAAAGCAAAGGGAATAAGAGAGTAACCAATAACTTTCTGACCTTCAAGAAAAATGATGGATGTCTCTCACCTAAGTAAAAATGGAGAATACAGTTTACCTGTACCTCTTAGCAGCACACCAGGCACTCTGGTGTGTGCTGGCTAGAAAGTCGTCAGGCCTGGCTTTTTATTTTATTCTTTTTTTTTAAATTTATTTATTAGAGAGAGAGAGAGAATGGGCACACTAGGGCCTCTAGCCACTGCAAACGAACTCCAGACACATGCGCCACCTGGTGCATCTCCATTTACTTGGGTACCGAGGAAACTGAACCTGGGTCCTCTTTGGCTTTGCAGGCAAGCACCTGAACTGCTAAGCCATCTTTCCAGCCCTTGTTTTGTTTGTTCTTAGTTGTGAACAGTTTCAATCATAGAAAAAGCTGTGGGGCCAGTGCAGCAAATCTCTGCCCATCTTCACCAGCTTTAGCTCTTAGTCTCAAACGTCTTCCTTTCTTCTCTCCTTGTTCTCACTCCATTTGCCCCACCCTCCACAGCCCTGGAGGGGTGGTTTTGAAACAAATTCCTGACAGTTTACTATTTTGTTCTCAAGTAATTCAGGATTTTCTCAGAAAGATGCCAAGAGGCTGGGGGTATAGCTCAGTTGATAGAGTGCTTGCTTAGCATGCATGAAGCCCTGGGTGTGATCCCTGGCACTGTATAAACTAAGCATGGTGGTGCATACCTGTAATCCCAGAATTCAGGAAGTGGAGGCAAGAGGATCAGAAGTTCAAGGTCGTCCATGGCCACATAACAAATTTGAGGTAAACCCAGGCTATATGACCTGTCTCAAAAACTTTTTAAATGTGGTATATATTAACACTAACAGTTAGTGTTCAGATTCCCCCATTTGACTTTTATCATTTATTCCCATCTCAGTGGAGGAAATTAATTGCTTTGGAGACCGTTAAGTTTCTTACAGAGATTACACACCTAGTCAGTAACAGATCAAGGATTCTGTCTTTTTCATGAAAACTACTAGATTCTTTCTTGAACATATATGTAGACTTTGAAAAAAATTGCATGTATTAAGTATTTACCTATGTATGTTACAAGTAAGACCTAATTTAATTCTTACAGTATTTCTATAAGTCTTTTACTATCATTATTGCTCTTACCCATGAAGGAAAAACTGAAACAGAAGATTGAAATTACTTGCTTTTAAAGCATAAAATGGTGTAGGCGGAAGGAATTTGAAAATCCAGGTAATGTGTTCCAAAGCAGCTTGGAGTTTCCAGACCCAGATGAACGCTTTGTCATATTAAATACTGATTGAACCTCTTTAGAGGTTGTAACTGAGAACTGGCTCAGCTGTGCAAGTAACCACTGTTTATGCTGAGAATGAGTGCAGTCATTGCGATGGGGAAGAGACAACATTCCAGTTGTGTGATAGGGTGATCAGAACTGATAGGCTTAGAGGAAAACAGCTGTTTCCTATGTGTCAAATCAGCTTTGTTGCTAAAATTTACCCATTGGCTTTATTTCAGTAAGGGTACTTATAGTTACTTAATATACATAGATGTTAGGCTTATCTTTGTGCATATCAAAAAAAATGAAACTGCTTTTAAAATGTTTGCAGAAGTTTTTGAAGAGTTAACACTCCAAGTACAAGAAAAGGATTCTCTGGCCTCAGAGCTCCATGTCCGTCACGTGGCCATCGAGCAGCTTCACAAGAACCACTCCAAGTTGCCATGTCTACAAGTAGGACGGGCAGGAATGAAGTCACACCTCCCCATAAACAACTGAGCGGACTGATGCATTCCATGTGCTTCCTGCCTCCCCATTGGCCTGCCAAGCAAGCATGTGTACTTAGAAAAAGTGTGAGGAAAGTTGTGGTTCATGTTTCATGGTCATTATATTTGCAAAGCATAAGATAATATTTGACATCTTTGTCTAATAAAGCAGATTACCCCAGGTCTCTAGGGTTAGTCATTCGGCTTCATTTTGGGAATCATTTTGTATAATTACTAAATGTTCCTCCCTAACTTTTGCCATATGTGACTACTTACATAAACAATTCAGTGTTTTTGTGCACATTTTAATGTAGTTCAACTGTCAAAACAATAGTTTAACAAGCTCCTTATATTAGTCTGACCTTCTAAAGATAATTTTAAAAGGGAAATAGAATTCCTAATACAACCCCTAATTTATGCACAATATTTTGGTATAAATTTTTATATATGAAATTGATATTTTAGGTATTTATCATTCTCTTTATAAGTGTGTTTGAATGGCTATGTGTGGTTACACTGTGAATGAATGTGTTCGTTCATATTTCATATCACTGCATTTTATTCTCAGCACAGAGTTTTATAACTGTTGTCTTTCCAAAGATAAGTGTATTTTGGAGCAGAAATTGAACTTTTAATAATGTAGTAAAGAGAAATAATTTTTTAAAGTAAATATTCAAGTAAATAAATGACATTGTCCTTTTCTAACAAAAGCTATCTGAACAAACTGCGGAAAAAAATACTAGCCTAATTTTTGTATAACAGTTTGTCTCCATAAAAAATGAGTGCATCTTCTTCATGTTCATTCTAATGACTTGAATGTATTAGAATTTGGATAGAGTAAATCAAGTCTCACTTCTAAGACAAATGTAGTCTCTTCAAATTCAAATTGTCCTATTTTGGAAAAGAAAATAGAATTGATCTTTGTGCCACTTTAAAGTTCCAAGAATCCATAACCTGTCCAAATTCTGTTACCAACATCATTGATATTCATGTTCAAAAAAAAAAAAAAACATTGTAAAGCATTTTTCTAAGCTTTAGAATGTAAAGGGAAGATTGCTTGACAAAAGAAAAAAAGTCTTCATTCAGTGAAATAAACCCGTATTTAAAGGCTACTCTTACAAGCTACTTGGGTTTCTAAAGAGCTCTTCACTAATAAATTGTCTCAAGAAGCTAGATGTGTTAATAATGCAGTTACCAATGCAAAATTAAGATGAGCTCTAAGTTTTGTTTTTAACTGGTGCTGAGGATGTACTTATGTGGTAGGTCCTTTGTGTGGAAGAATCTGCAGATAAGCCCATTAACTTGGCAGCTTCTTGGATAAACATATAAATAATTTCTGCCTTAAATTTGGCAGTCTATCCTGGCTTGGGTGAGATGTTAGTTTTGAACACAAATAGTATTTGATTAAGCAAAGCAATGCTTTATTCTAGTTGAAAGCAACTTTTCCTAACACTAAGTTGTATGAAATTGGTCTATGGGTATTAGTTGATAGTTCATTGATTTGTTTTGGTGGGGGGTGGTCCTTGAAATAAAATTTGACTGTCAAGTTTTTCAGAGGGAACTTTTGAAAAATGCTTTCAATTTCTCTGTTTAGTCCAGGAGAGTGGAGATGAAGGCATTGCCTTAGTTTTGATAAGCTTTAATGTGATCTGTGCAATATAGAAGTATCCAGATTTACAGGTTGGATAAAGATAGGTGGTCCTGATTATGGTGATAAGTATTTTAGTGCTCAGTAGTTAAGGTTACATTTCTGAGTTTGACTTTATTCTCTTTTTTGCATAATTGATTAAGAATGTTAGCAGCCAGTGTGGTTACACACATGTGGCCTTCTGTTTAGATGGCTTAAGGACAGTTGTGGACATTTAGGGCATGCTGCATTTGGTATCAGTAGTATATTTCCAGACTGAGCCATATGGTGCAGTCTGCAGTACAGCAGTGTTACGCAAAGAAAATACTTGTTTGTCTCATTAGAGAGTTTTCTGGCAACATGTAGCTCTACTAATAAGTTTTAAATAACTTGAGTGGGATTGCACCATCTACTAAGGTCTTCATTGAGGACTCTGATTTATCCATTTAGCTGTTCCTTCTGAAATGTCAAAGGAAGGGTGCTGCCAAAGTCCTCTGTGGTGCTGGCTCTCACACTAGTGTCCAGATGAAGTTTTAGGGGAAAAATATTTTTTGTTGATGAATTTTGTATTGCATGCAGTTTGTCCAAGTACCTGTTAAACATTCAGTAGGCCTTCCCCCCAGCCCCAGACAAGGTCCTGGCTGACCGGCCGACCTCACACTTGTGACGAATTCTCCTGCCTCTGGAGGAGAGTCCTTCCCAGTGCTGGGATTATAGACTTACACCACCACACTAGCTTCATAAACTTTCTTGATTTATTCATGGTTATACAAAAATAAGGATGGACACAGTTAAGTTCTAAACTCAGAGAACATAAACTGTCACAAATACTAGTTTCCACCCTTGGCTTGTTTTCCACATTTTGTACGGTTGCCAGTGCATTTTGAGAAAGATTGAAAGAAAATCTCATGCTAATGATCTGTCACTAACATTTTCAACATTTGTATGATTAAGGGGATTAAAATAAATTTTTTCTATGTTATATTTCAAAATCAGAAAAGTTAGGTTTTTTTTAAAGAAAGAAGTCAAGACTTTTTTTTTTTTTCCCCTAGGCAGGGTCTCACTTTAGCTCAGGCTGACCTGGAATTTACTATGTAGTCTCAGGGTGGCCTTGAACTCTCAGCAGTCTTTATACCTCTGCCACATACCTTTCCTCTACTGGGATTAAAGGTGTGTGCCACTACGCCCGGCTGAAAACTAATTTTTATCATATGATTTCTGTCTTTAAAGATTGAAGTTTTAGTGTGCTAGCATATTACAGGCCTTGGGATTACAGATATGTACTACCATTCCTGGCTTAATTAAAGGTTTTTTTTTTAAATTAAAGTTTTTAACTGGTCCAACCTTAAAATGTTCTCCTTGAGAATTTCATCTTATCCTTTAATCTTCGTGTTAATAGCTAAGTTAGTCCTTTGGAAAGGGCATTTGCTGGAAACACCAATGCTACATGGTTGAGCAGCTGAGTGACGTTTTGATCAGTTGTATAATTTTATATGCACAAAGGTGGAGTAAAGAGCAGTGCTTATAGAGTTTAAAGAAATGTGTTCATTTCACCATAAAGTGCCCATGTAGATATATATTTAAGGATTATTTTTTAAATCTCTAGTTTGTGTTGTAAAGTGCTTTCAGAAATATAGTTATGATGTATTTTACTGTCATAGTGATAGGTTATTTTTTGGTTTTATATTTTACCATGTCCTTTGCCGTTGAAAATGGTTTATGGATTGTTTATATAATATTTACCTTAATGTTTACACAGTTGAAGTTTATTAGTTGTTACTAATTTTTTTAATTAATTTTTTGGATACATTTCTGTTAGTATTTGCCAGTTTGAGTTTTGTTTCATTGTAGGAGAGCTCCGCCTTCATTGTTACCATTCATTGTAATATGTAACACAAAATGTATATGCTCTAAACTGAAGTAGGAATTTTTAAAGGTTAAATTATTTGTGTAGTTACTTAGGAGATTGAGGTTCATAACCGTAAGAAAGTAGGTTTACATGTCAATGAACAATGTTAAATGGTGCAGTGTAATTTTTCATGTTATTTTTTGTGACTTGCCAGTTCATTTTGCTTATGCTAAGGACTTCTAACTATTTTCAGTACTTACTAAAAAATTTAATATTTTACAAAATATTTTTAAAAGCTTTTGTATTTAAGTAAGACTTTAAAGCAAAGATCATTGATTTCATTTCTGTATATGATTAGATTTGTAAATGTTTATTGAAGGAAATGTGAGGTGAAAATCATTAAGGGAGAAAACCCTACTAAACAAAGTGCTTTTGCCACGTTTAGTGGTGATGGTAGAGAGGAGTCTATTTACTGAGATAGTAGGAACATGGCAAGAAGGAGAAGGCCATCGGGCTGCACTTGGGACAGACAGCAAAGCCCTGTGCCTCTCAGCATCTTTCACTCATTCTGTCCCTTCACATTTGCTAACCTGCTGAGAAACTTCAGCCACATGACCTTGATGTGGACCCTGTTATGCAAGTCTGTAGCATTCAGTTTTTATTAACACCTAGTTTGTCACATATACTGTCAGTGTTACTGTTAGTGAATCTGCATTACTTTAATGCATTTTAGTAGCTTGGAATTATTTCACAGTTAATGCTGCCAAAGTAAAGCAAAAATAAATTTTAGAAATCATGGAGATGAGTATATTCCCTACAAGAGTGTTAGTTGAACTAAGACCAGACACATCTCTTCATTCCTTATTTCCTTAAGCCTCTCTAATGGAACATACTGTCTTTTTGCTTTTGTTTCCCCATCCTACTGCCTCCAAAAATGGCAGTTTAAAAAGTGTTTGGTAGTGGCTTCTTTTGAATACCATTCCTGCTTTTATTAAGAGACAGAAAGTGAGTGTGTGTGTGTGTGTGTGTGTGTGTGTGTGTGTGTGTTTGCGTGTGAACCTTACTGTAAATCTGGTAAGTGTATACTATGGTCATTGAACTTTAATCTATGGTGTTAGAAGTGCAGTTCAGAATTGTACTGACATTTAGAAAATGTAAATGAAACTGCTGTACAGTTAAGTTTGAAACTGTTAAGTTTGTTTCAAAAAGTTTATTCAGACTTTGTTATATTTTCTTTGAAAACTGCAATAATTTATATATTTGTATTCTGCTTTGAATCTATAACTATATAAGGCTTGTCTATTTTTAATTTTACAATAATAAAATAAGTATTTTGTTACCTGCTAGCTTCATTGGATGGTTTTAAGAGTACGTTTTTTATTGTGTTTTGGTCCATGTAACCTATAAATTAAGCATCCAAGGAGCTGAGATTCGAGATGGGTCTCTGCTGCTCCACAGGCCTGCAAGTCTGCAAGGCCTGGTCCCAGCAGCCTGCTGTTGAGGGCGCTGGGAGCCTGCAGGGTGCAAAAGGCAGCGAGTGTGGGGGCAGCTGTAGTGCAGGCCCCTTGGACTGGAAGGGCACCAGGCTGGGCTCTTGCCCCTCAAACATCCTTGTCCAAGCTGGGAGGTGTTGGGGAGGTCCCCAACCATAATCCTGTTATCCAGTGACTAAGGAAAGTAAAAAGAAGGTCCTAAGGGATGTTCAGACTGCTCAGACCTCATCTGAAATTGGATGACAGATATGGTGGGCTGGAGTAGTTTCCCCCATAGCAGATAATGGGGATGCCAGTAAAGCTTCGTAAGCAGCCACCCAGGCTTGTCTTAACATTTCCATGCAAGAGAGTCCTGTGAAGATTAAATAGAAATATTTAACTGAGGTCTCTTGACATCAGATTTAAGTGAGCATGCCCTTTCAAGATTGGAAGAGTAGGCAGTATTTTTTATGTGGTAAACAGCTGCCCTGGCATCCTGTTTTATGGAACTCAAGACATTGGAAAGTCCATGTTCAACTGGTATCTGATTTATGTTGTCCACCTATTCCCTGTATTGGCTGTTATTTGGCATGTGATGTGAGGGAGACAGAATTCCCTCCTGGTTGTATCACTTAATATTATAGAATGAGTTCTGGGACAACCTTTCACCAGCTAGAGGATGCCACAGAAGATTATATTATGGAAAGACTTGTAAAAACGACTGTAACAATTATATTAGGATAAAATGTATCCTTACGAGAGTCCCCAGTTATCAGTAAGATGGGCTGGATGTCAGGTAAAGGGCTTCTGTCCACTGACCTGCTTGCTGTCTCCCAGCCATGTCACTAAGTTGGTTCTGCCCAAAGTAAATACGCGTCCAGCCTCACCTTAGAGTATATGGATGACTCATATACACAAAGCAAACCTACAATATTGAGGTTCTCAAATTCCAGAATTTGGAGGCAATTTGGAATTTTTTTAAAATTTTATTTTTATTTCATTTGACAGAGAAAGAGGGAGAGACAGAGAATGGGCACGCCAGGGCCTCCAGCCACTGCAAACTAACTCCAGACACGTGTGCCCCCCTTGTGCATCTGGCTAACATGGGTCCCGGGGAATTGAACCTGGGTCATTCGGCTTTGCAGACAAACGTCTTAACAGCTAAGCCATCCCTCCAGCCCCCAGTTGGGAATTTACTAATGAAGAGAAACTACTTCTGTACTGGACATAAGCTGATGTGTATGTACTCAGCATTTTCATGTGGCAAAAAGTGCAAGAAGTACGGAATCCTATAAACAATTATTTGAGATCCTGGTGGTTTTGTTACCTTAGCCAGCTGATACCCCTGCTACCAAATCCACTTGGTCCTTTACATGGTCTGACATGCTTGCAATGCAGTTGGACCCAGGATTGTCCACTCTGATAACAACCCCTCCATATCGCGTGTTCTGAATACCAGCTAGGTTGGTTCTGGATGACATGAGAGGACACTCAAGGGGTCCTATCCTGCTGACCCAGGACCCAGTATGTGAATGAGCTTTGAGATCTAAACAGGCACTGACACAGAGAGGCAGCTGTGCCCTAAGAGAGTTAAGGACCATCAGTTGAGGGAGAGAAAGGAAACATATAGGTAGTGAGGGGCAGCTGAGGTACAAGTTCAGCCAGGACTAACCCAACACACACACACATACACACACAAATGTGGTCAACTGTTTCAGTTGCAATTGGCTGCTTCTGTTGTCAGCTTGCTTCGGTTCCTTCCCCAACACAAAGGTTTTGCTATTACTTCTGACAAACTGCCACATAGACAATCAGCCTGTGACACCCTGCCTATGGACAGTTCTAGTCCCAACAGACTTATACCCCCAACACAGCCCTTCAGACGAGCTAGCCCATCCTCCGAGGTTCCCTTCCATCTCGGAGTTTTCCTGCTTGCAATAAAGTCTACTGTTTCTGCTTCTGATTCCTGTTTTAATAAAGCTGGTTGTATTTCTATCTCACCAGCCTTGTGAATTGTCATGTGGTCTAGGGTGGTAATTTTTTTGCCACTCCCAGGACAAAAACTTGACCTTGCAGAGTTTGAAACTTGCTTCAAACTGTCTGCTTTCTGCGGCTATTTCATTCGACAGTGGATCCTTAAAAAGCCAGCATGGGCCCAAAGGGACAGTTCCTTACCTAACCACAGATTATAAATTAGGCTTCTTGTAGCATAAGAAGAAGATAAAATGTTTCTGGAAAAGAGTTATGGGCAGAGGATGGGCTTAGAGTTCCTCAAGCCAGTGGCTGTCAAAAAACCCTCCAAGCCGGTGGCTTTCAAGTTCTTTTCCGTGACTAAGAATTGGAAAACACAGACATGGAGAGCAAATTTAAGAAAGATTTAAGCCTGGTGTGGTGGTGCACACCTTTGATCCCAGCATTCAGGAGGCAGAGGTAGGAGGATGGCTGTGAGTTCAAGGCCACACTGAGACTCCATAGTGAATTCCAAGTCAGCCTGGGCTAAAGTGAGACCCTACCTCAAAAAACCACACAAACACACACACACACACACAGATTTAATTTGGGAAGGTAGAAACAAGAGAACAGAAAAGCTCCCAGAATGTGGAGAGAAAAGCCGGGTGTAGTGGCGCACGCCTTTAATCCCAGCACTCCGGAGGCAGAGGTGGGAGGATCGCCATGAGTTCGAGGCCACCCTGAGACTCCATGGTGAATTCCAGGTCAGCCTGGGCTAGAGTGAGACCCTACCTTGAAAAACCAAAAAAAAAAAAAGAAAAAAGAATGTGGAGAGAACCCCCAACTCCTAGTTAGGATGGGTTCTGAGGAAAACTGGGCTATCTACATGGCAATTTGGAACAGACCTTTCTATAATTTAGGCATCCGAAGAGATCACTGCCCAGTTCAAGTGTATTGGAAGAACCTTGATTGACTAGGAGTGCAGACTCAGAAAGGGCTTGCCCACACACAGAGGAGGAGGAGGAACCAGGAAGCTGATCTTGCAGCCCTCTTGGATGAGACTGAATCATCTGTATAGCCTGCCTGCTGCGGTTGGGAACTCTTGCAAGGAAAGCACCAAGATGGTCTCCCTCAAAGATATGTTGGAATGGTGCAGACTAACTGAGCACACAGCTCCTGACCCAGCAGCCTCCGGCAGGCTTACTGTAATTCGTGCAGGTTTCCAAGTGCCCTGTGCGGATGAGCTCTGGCGGAGCAGGTCCTATGGCCAACTGACTAGCCAAACCCTCACAAGCCCCCGTTTGTTGTTTCAAAAGATCTGTTTCCACATGTAGAAAATGAGTGCCCCACCGCATGGGCGATGACAGTGGACTGTGCCCTGCCACGTGGGTGACCGTTGAATACTGTGAGGCTGCCAAGTCTGAAATTTCTCATGTGTGTTTAGAGAATCATGTCCTCCTGTGCATGGTTTCTATCCAGCTCTTCCATATACGTGGGAACTTTGGTATCCTTAAGGTTTTTGAAAATAAAAACTACAAAAGAGTTTGGTTTTGCAGACTCTGGGGATTTAACTTATCTGGGGATGTAGTGCAGTGAGGAGTGCTTCCCGGGCACGACAAAACAAAATTGTCCTATATTGTGACGCCTTATCTTAATTTCTTGTGAGAATCACATACTATCTTTAATAATGCTTCCTTTTTCCCAAAAGTGCAGAAGCATGAAATAAGATTCCTGGGGCTTGCTGGTGTATGTGCAGTTGTTTAATTTATTGAATTGGGGTGTAAGGCCTGGGATATATAGCACAGTAAGAGAACACTTACCAAACCATGCATGAGGCCCTGGGTCTGATTCCTAGCAGAACGAAAGATGTGATTTCCACATGGGTTTTAGGCTCCTTTGGCCCCCTTTCCAGGCTCCTCACAATCCTCTGTCACCCACTCGAGATCTCCATCACTATAATCCACATGGGCTTGCTTTGGAAATTATATAGGCTCAGATCATGAGTAGTCATTTCTCTCTGGCTCTTGTCCACTGAACTGGGTAAGTTCATTCATGTCAGTTCAGGGATCAACAGCTCATTGCCTCTTTATTACTATTATTATTTATTTAATCATACCTGCTTATCCTCTCTTGTTGATGAACATTTGAGTTTTTTTTCCCCAGGCTGGACTAACAATAAAACTTTTGCTTATATTGCAACTAGCTTTTCAAAGAATATTTGATAAAAGAAAACAATAAAGTATTTTGGATCACTTATGGCTTGCATTATTAATGACAAATTATCTGTGTTTCATCAATAATTTTTAAAGTAATTGTTATGTTTGTGGTAATAATTTAAAACTAGGAAACAAAGACATTTGTTCAAAATATCAGAAATAGATTATATATTAAGGAATGTTTGAGCAATGAAGCATTTGATGAGCTAGGAGAATCCTTGAACGTTGTCCTTGAACGTCTCTTCCAAATCAAACAGTCTGTCACTGCCCTTCAACGGGAGAGGGAAGGGAGCCGAGAGCTGGGTTTGGAAAGATGTGGAGAAAAGCAGTCAGCTACAAATGAAGTTTTAGGGGAAACTGACTTTTCTAACTCACTGAATTTTGTTTGCACTGAGTTTCCCACACTTTTTGAGAATTTTCAAACTATTTAAAATGATTTGTTTTTCTTGCTTTTTAAAAAAAGTTATTTATTTAAGCCAGGCATGGTGGTGCACACTTTTAATCCCAGCACTCGGGAGGCAGATGTAGGAGGATCGCTGTGAGTTTGAGGCCACCCTGAGACTACATAGTGAATTCCAGTTCAGCCTGGGCTAAAATGAGACCCTACCTCAAAAAAACAAAAACAAAAAATAATTATTTGCAAGCAGAGAGAGATTGAGAAAAGAGAGATTAGACAAAGAGAGAATGGGCGCACCAGGCCCTCCAGCCACTGCAAATGAACTCCAGATAAATGCGCCCCCTTGTGCATCTGGCTTACATAGGTCCTGAGGAATCAAACCTGGGTCTTTTGGCTTCACAGGCAAGTGCCTTAATCACTAAGCTATCTCTCCAGCTTTTTTTAAAAAAAATATTTATTTATTAGAGACAGAGAGAGGGAGGGAAGGAGAGAGATTGAGAGAGAGAGTGAGAATGGGTGCACCAGGGCGTCTAGGTACTGCAAACAAACTCCAGACGCATGCACCACCTTGTGCATCTGGCTTACGTGAAACGTGGAGAATTGAACCTGGGTTCTTAGGCTTCGCAGGCATGTGCCTTAACCGCTAAGCCATCTCTCCAGCCCAGCTTTTTTCCCCCCCATTATTAGCAGTAGGATTCAGAGTTCTTTGTGGATGTTTGAGAGGCTGGCCAGTAGGGTTGAGAGTGTAGGATAAAATGGGAAGAGGAGCTGTAAGTGGAACTACGTCCTCTTTATACAATTCATTAATATTCTGAATTGTAAAAGAGCTTCTAAAAGTTCTTATTTCTAAAGTCTGATCTCAATGATGTGTTAGTCGCTTCTATCTTGAAAATTTAAAGTTTATATCAATGGCTAAACCATCTCTCCAGCCCAGATTTTTTTTTTTTTAATGTTCCTTTCCATCAAAATCTCATTTCAGGCACAGGCCACAAAACTTCATCTCTAGGTGCAAAAACTTGCTCTCCTAGCCCTCCTTTATTTGTGGGGCACCCACCCTAGCTGCTGAAGCAAAGAGTGAAAAGAGTGAAGCAAAAGAGTGCTGCTGTCTTCAATAGGGGCAGCATTCCCACCCCAGTGAGTGCAAGTGGCACCTGTGTGCAGTAGTCCCTGCTTTGTGTGAGTTTAAGTGTGTCTAGTCACTGATTAATCCCCTTTGTTTCTGCTCGGGCTGTCAAGCCTTCAGGATGGTGTTTTTACATTGATTAAATTCTTTTCAGCATAGATCAACTATTTGGCTTTCGCCAGCTTGCGACACGGAATTCTGCTACATTTACCTCTGGTCTGGCTGGAGTTCAGGGCTCTCATAGCTACTCTGAGATCTTATGCAATTGCTTTTTAAAAGTATACTGGCGAGAGCTACTGAATATATCTCAACTATGGCTCAGAAATTGTTGGGTCAGCTAAAACTGACAAGAAAGTTCTTTACAAAATTTAAATATTTGGTAACTCATATGTTATTTTGAGCATTAAGATTGTAGCTGTTTCACAGGAGAGCTGACCTTAGAGAACCTCTCACTTTCTGCCACTAGTAACTGAAAAGTGTTTGACTCCCAGCTACTAGGTTCTGGAAAGTTTGGCCCAGTGGAACCAGAGATCAGAGAGGTTGGCCTGTGTTCTCCTCGGTAGTAACAAATGACTCCCAGTCCGGTGAGCATCTGTGGGATGAATGCATGACAGACAGCAGATGCAGTATCAGGAGTGTGTCTCCACTAAGAGTAAATAGATATAAAGTGCTTCAGGCCCTCTTCCAGTAACTGATTACCACACCTTCCTTCCCCATTTCCCCCACTCTCTTGGGCCACTGACAACCTATATTGCTCTGACTCTATTCCTTCTACAAATCAGTAATTCTCCACATTGTGAGTTTCGTCAAATTGGGCCTCAGCTCCAGAGACTCTCGATCAATTGGTCAGGGATGGGAGTAAAGAGTTTCCCATCTAGCAAATGTCCAGGTCGACTGTGATGATGGACCCCAGAGCGCTTAGATCCCAGAAAAATGTGACAATGGTGCTTCTCAGCTCAAAGATCCTTCAAGAAAGATAATCATTGTCTACATAATAGAAACCACTCACCCACACTAGCATTTAAAGCCTTTGCCATTCCACACCCATTTATTTCCCACTTCAATTCTTCCATTGGTGTTCTGCGCCGGGAGGCTGGGATTGAAGCTCAGTGGTGCAGTGCTTGCTTTGCACATATAAGGCCCAGGGTTCAATCCCTAGCACACAAAAAAGGGGGGAGGAATGTGGTAGCAACTCCATCAAGCACTTTAAAATGTTGGATCCAGGGGATATAGAAGTCAGCAAAACTAACACAATCAACTAAAAAGTATTCTACCAGAAGATTTTTAAAAATCCAAATTCAAAGATATTGGTTATATTTAGCCACCAGGAATTCATTGAGAAATTTTTACTTTTTAAAATATTTTATTTATTTATTTGACTGAGAGAGAGAGAGGGACAAAGAGGCAGATAGAGATAGAATGAACACACCAGGGCCTCTAGCTACTGCAAACAAACTCTAGACACATGTGCCACTTTTTGCATTTAGCTTTGTGGGTGCTGAGGAATTGAACCCAGGTACTTTGGCTTTGCAGGCAAATACCTTAAATGCTAAGCCATCTTTCCAGCCCAGAAAAAAAAATTTAATATTTTTATTTATTTATGAGACAGAGAGATAGGGGGCAGGCCAAGGCCTCTTGCCACTGCAAACAAACTCCACATACATGCACCATTTTTGTGAATCGGGCTTTATATGGGTACAGGGAATTTAACCCAAGCTAGCAGACTTTGCTAGCAAGTGCCTTTACCCACTGAGCCATCCATCTCCTCATGCTGAAAATGGTTTTAACCAATTTGTGGGAGCAAAAATGGATGACAATAGATTTAGGTTTGGATTTGGGGTGTTACCTTTTCAAAACTGTAACTGAAGTAAGCTTGAAGCAGTCAGTATGTGGGACCAAAGTCAGTATTTACATTGCAAGGGTGGACTGAATACTTAGGACAGGTCCAGTGGAAAAGATGAAGCAATAAGAAGCAAAGGTATAGAGCCGAGAGAGAATATCCTCCCTAAAACAGCCGTGGTTGAAGAAGTTTGGGATCCCTGAGGCCTTCAGCACAAAAGAAGGGAAACTGCAGGTGAACACCCTTAAAAGAGGCTTGTTGGGGGGTCAGCTGAGAAAGTTCTTCATTGGCTGCCTTTACTTTCTGTGACGGAGAAGGGATCGCTGATGGGGTCTGAGGCTTGGTAAAGGAAAAGAGCTGAACAGCTGCCCCTGTTCCAAGTCCTGACGACAACAGGGTTGCCACATGGGAGGAAAGGTAGACACGGGCCTGTGAATGATTTCCTCTGAATTTGCATTCAGGTTTGTGATGCTATTCGGAGTGGGGTGGAGTAGGGGGTGGATTTTTGTTGTTGTTGTTGTTGTTTTATAATTGACTGAAGTAAATTAAGTTGTGCTACTAGGAAAAGGGTCTGAAACTCAGATAATTCACAAGACCCTAACCAACAGATGAAATGTCAAGTATGATTAAAAACAACTTGAGGGCTGGCGAGAGCTGGCTTAGCGGTTAAGAGCTTGCCTGTGAAGCCTGAGGACCCCAGTTCAAGGCTCAATTCCCCAGAACCCACGTTAGCCAGATGCATTAGGGGGCACACGCGTCTGGAGTTCGTTTGCAGTGGCTGGAGGCCCTGGCGTGCCCATTCTCTCTATCTGCCTCTTTCTCTCTCTGTCTGTCGCTCTCAAATAAATAAATAAAATTAAAAAATTAAAATATACATATATATTTATAAAAACAATTTGAAAAGCTCCTGCAAATGGCAGAAAAGAAGTTTGTAATTTTTAACTCATTCTATTCAAGCAATCGTCAGTTTTCTTCTCAATTGGCCCTACCAGAAAGGGGCGACTAAGACTACTTGGAAAATTCAGCCCCTATTGATTAATTGGTATCAAGCTTCGCCAGGAGGAATTTGGAGAAATCTCTGTCCAAAAAGAAAGCAGCTTAATAAAAGAACGGGCCAGCACTCCGAATGTGGAAGAAAGCCAGTACACAGTTAGCCAAGAGATTCCAAATAGGGAAAGGACAATGTCCAATAGCAAGGCTGCTCCAGGAGAAAGGAAACTGACGGGAGAGGGGATGAGGGCAACTGGAGAAGCTCTGAGGAGCAAAGGATTGCTCACGTGATGTCCAGGAAGTTCAGTTCTAGTTCTGCTGTACCACTGTGGACAACTATCTATCTCTCTTAGCTTCTGTTTCCTCTTCTGTAAAACATGGAAGAACTTGACTCTTGAGGGAACTTCCAAATCCAACATCCTGCAGTTATGAGAAACGTTAAGAACTTGCCATGGAAAACCTCCCAGGCCCTGCATGAACAGCAAGTGTGAGCTGAAAGGTCACGGAGGAAGTGTGGTTTCATTCGAGAAGAAACTGAAGCCTGCATAATGAGCAAGCTAGAAAGTGGCCCAGTTAGCCTGGCTCCTAAGCAGCTCTATAGTTCTCTGCTTGCTGCTTCAAAGCCTCTAAGCTGGGGGGGGGGGGGGGAGTTCCTCCAGAGGAACAGTAGAGATAATCTTGCCAACACAATCGGAAGACCAGTCAAGCGCACATCATTTTCACCTGTGCATGGACTATGAGCCAAATAAAGACATCTGGTAAACTGTTGAGTAGAACATCGTTAGATTCGGTACTACATTCACAGGATTGCGTTTCATTCTGAGGTTACATCTTTCCAATTACCGGGACAGCAAACTGTTCTTGAAAGATTGACAATAGGCAATAGGCTTTCATTGGCATCTAGTGGCTTGCTTTTTCATTCTGTCTGCTCTTACTTTAGGATGGTTAATCCTGATTGCTGAATTGATCAGATTAAGAGGCACCTGGGAAGTTAGTGCAGCACAACACTAGGTGTGTCTGCGAACGTGTTTCCAGAGTTGACTGGCAAACAGGGTGAAGGCTAGCCCTAAGTGTGGGACGTGCCATCCAGCAGGTCTGGAATGATAAGGTAAGAATGGGAAAAGGAAGCCAAGCCCGCCAGTGATCGCATGCACTCTTTCTGCAGAGCAGGTCATCTGAAACAAATTTACGTGGTCCTGGGTGCTGGAAGATCTCTACTCTAAAGCTTCCCAGGACTGACTGGGTAAATAACTAAATTGCTGGTTATCTCTGTGGGTGCGTTTTTGTTCCTTTTAGTCCTGATTAGATAGCTCTGAAACTAGAAAAGGCATCTGGGCCTCCCGCTAGGTTTCTTTCAGCTGCTGCTGCTGACAGAAAACACAAAAGCGACAGAAAACCAAGGCTGGGGGTGGGGAGTGTGCTGCTTCCCTCCTGAGGCTGAGGAGCCTCCTGCACTTACAAAGGAAAAGTGCAGTGGGGGGAAGTGGGGAGCTGAGCCAGTGAAACGCAAAAACTTATCATCATCATACTTGTATGAACAAGGTAGGAGACAACAGAACCACCTGGCGCAAGGCTACAATACCTTTCATCACAGATGGAAGGAACTTCTGTCCCAGATCTACACACTGATCTCATCTCAAAGGACACAGTAACCCAGCATGTGGGATATAAATATCATAGGAGACAACTAACTAGCAGAAGGCCCTTCGAAAGTCTTGCTGCTTGGAATTGGTTTAATCTTGTTTTATTTTCTTTTAAAAGAGGCCATTTATTTAGTTATTTGTTTGTTTGTTTTTTGAGATAGGGTCTCACTGTAGCCCAAGCTGACCTGGACTTCACTATATAGTCTCCAGGTGGTCTTGTACTCACAGCAATCCTCCTACCTCTGCTAGAAAGAGAACAGCATACTTGGAGAAGAATTAGCAAGGCAAGGTTTTTAGTGGACCCAGCAATATCTTTAATGTCTATTCTTCTGGAAGATAACCAGGATAGTGGACGGGAACAGCCCACAGAACTACAATTGTAATAGAGCATGTGCGTGTCTACCTGACACCAAAAAGCCACAGCCAGAAAAGTTTCATTGCTCTGAAATTTCAAAGTTTATATCCATCCATTGTTATTACCTTGGTGGGTTTGGGGGACCTACAGCAGCTACTGCTTCTGGATTTTTCTTGTGTATGGTGTTGTTGAGATGTCCTGTATCAACAAGAAAATACCAGTGATATATACATAAGATCCAAGTGTCCCTTATTATACAAGCATTTATTTGTTTTTTTAATTGATTTATTTTTTATTAACAACTTCCATGATTGTAAACAATATCCCATGGTAATGCCCGCCCTCCCTCCACTTTCCCCTTTGAAACTCCATTCTCCATTGTATCCCTTCCCCCTCTCAATCAGTCTCTCTTTTATTTGGATATCTTCATCTTTTCCTCCTATTATGATGGTCTTGTGTAGCTAGTGTCAGGCACTGGGAGGTCATGGATATCCAGGCCATTTTGTATCTGGAGGAGCACGTTGTAAGGAGTCCTACCCTTTCTTTGACTCTTACATTCTTTCTGCCACCTCTTCCACAATGGACACTGAGCCTTAGAAGGTGTGATAGAGATATTTCAGTGCTGAACACTCCTCTGTCACTTCTTCTCAGCACCATGGTGCCTTCTGAGTCATCCCAAGGTCACTGCCATCTGAATAGGGAAGGTTCTCTACCAAAAGTGAGAGTAGCATTAATATATGGGTATGAACATTAAGAGAAGTGGTAAGCATTTATTTTTTGGTACAAGAGGTGATGTTTCTATATTGTTCTCCAATACTAGTGAAAGGAAGGCTGAAATAGCTAAGCAATAAAGAATGGCTTGAAGAAACCCAATCCTAGCCTCACATTGGATTCAATCTGAAATGGAAGCCCAGTTAGATTTTTAGAACAGGTTCTGAAACTCTCTCTCTCTCTCTTTTTTAAGTCTATGTGTGCCTACGACTGCTATTTATTTATTTACTTGTGAGAGCAAGAGAGGGAAAGAGAGAGAGGGAGAGAAAGAATGGGCATGCCAGGACCTCCAGCCACTGTAAACAAACTCCAGACACATGTGCTACCTTGTGCATCTGGCTTGCGTGGTTCCTGGGGAATTGAACTAAGAACCTTTGACTTTGCAGGCAAACGCCTTAACTGCTAAGCCATTTCTCCAGCCCAAGATTCTGAAACTCTTAAGTAGCCCTCTTCTTAGTCATGACCAGAAACTCGAGGCTCCTTACAGGCCCTATCCAATTACCCACTGCTCTGCTTCCTGTTGTGCAAGGAAAGAAACAGAGACCTCTGCTATAAGCAAGCGTCGGTGTCTGCTGGTAGCCTGTGGTTAGATGTGCTGAGCAGTCAACCCAGGTAAAATGTCATCAGTGAAGATGCCAGAAATAGCACCAGCAAAACACCCTAAGGAAACCCCCAGTGTGTGCTGCTTCCCCTGTCTTCTGGAACTATTCAGTGATATTGGTACAACAAGCAAGGAGGACCCAGCTGTCAGAGCTGGAGAGAATGAGGAGGCCTTTAAGGGGACCAGGACACCCATATACAGTCTATCAGAGTGAGGTGAGGAGGACACCCGTGAGGGCAATAGGGAGAGATGGGGTCGAGTGTGGGGAATCAGAGCCTTGGTGGGCACGTGCAAAGAAAGGGAAGGGTGCCAATGGACACAGGAAGGGTGATCAGTAAGTGAATACATTAGGATAATAGAAGCCTGGTTTCTCATTCCTCAAGGAGTTTCAGATAGGAAAGAGAGAGACCCAGAATGAAACCCAAGACTGGTTATAATCAAAGATAGTGGACTGACCTCATGGCAGACTAAATAGATAAAAATATGAATCAAAATGCCCACATATCTGAATGTACCCATGTGAGCTTGTCCACTAAGAATGACACCGAGAGCCCAGGCCAAATCCCCCCTCCCTCTTCCTTTCTCTTCCTTCCTTCTTTTTAACAAGGTCACAATTCCAGGCTGACCTTGAACTTGCTGTATAGCTGAGAATGACTTTGAACTCTTTATCTGTCCCCACCTCCCAAGTGCTACAAATACCAAATCTTGTTTTTGTTGTTGTTGTTTTTTTAACTGTTCTTTACTGAAACAGAGTCCCTAGATGATAAGAAATGACTGACATTAGAGCTGGTGAAGAAAATGCAAGGTGAGTCTAGAACATCTTTTTGTTCCAGAAAGTACAGAAGGAACAAAGCACAGGAACCTTTTCAAAGGACCCAGAGGTCCCTCATGTAGAAGGGGCCCCAACTCACAAATCAGGGTCAATTTAAGCGTTGAAATAATCAGTGAATCAGTTAGATCGAATTAGAATTTATGTGTCCAAGCTGATTGAAAAATGAGTAACTTGAGTTTGCTCTAAGAATTGGAGATTAACATAACCTCAAAATACCTCCCCTAGGTAATTATTATTTGCAAAGAAGAAAAACTAACTCTACGGTGTGGAAAACTGGCAGAAGCCACCTTGATCAAGTGATCAAAGTTGATGCTGGGGAGAATGCAGACAGAGTAGGGAAGAGAGGAATAGAACTGTCATTTTTCATAAGAAAATAAAGCTTGATGTTTAAAATAATATAGCTGACAGAAAATTAAAGTGAAAAATCTAATAGAAATCCTTGTTATTCTTGGATTTTATTCACTAAGAGCAAGGGGAAAACAATAAACAGTGTTGATTAATGGTACAAAATGGTAGCAGTACTTAAAGCAAAAATAAGTGAGAAAATGGTGTAATGGCTCTCAACACAAATCCTTGATCCTTCATTTCAAATTCTATCACTGTGAAAGACGTGGTTTTGAATTGACGTAATACTATCCTCAGCTAACTTAAGTAACTAAATGCTAGCTAGCATTTATGAAATTTCACTGCACTGTTCTTCTCATATCTTCCCATCTTGTCACAACTTCTCTGTGAGGCAGGTTCAACTATCCTTATTCTACACATGAAAAACATGAGGAGCATGAAGCTTGCTCAACACCACAGAATGGTAGAACTGGGTAGCTTAATTCTTACATTGATATATCTAGTCATGGCCCATTCTAAGCCTCAGTTCTATTCCTCACACTTACGCTGGCACCTAAGACCATAAATGCTACCTCTCAGTACATCGCTGAGATTTTAGTTCAAAACCAGCCATTGCATTCTTTGGCCCTAAGGAGCTTTCTGTTTGCACGCTCCAGGCTCTCTCTCAAGTCAGCTTTCAAAGGCGGACTTACCTATTTATCCATCATGCTCCTACCTGAAGTGATGTGAGTCCAAGGATTCCAGAAAGTAGAGACCATTTTCTTCACATGCACAAGACTCAGGTCTCCCTTATCTCTCCTTTTTCTTGAAATAGTCATTTAAGCATCTAAATTTCTACAAAGGACTTCCCTAAATTTCGGTGCTCCTATAATACTTTGCTTAAAAATTTATTTTGGCAAGTATACATTTAAGATCGATCTCACCAAAGATTGAAAATGTCCTCACGACAAGAACAACCCCTTCCTGTCTTCACATCTCCATCCCAGCACAAGTACTAGATGACACTGAGCAAATGTTGTGAGAATTAGTTGAATTTATTAGTACACTCTTTCCAAATTTTGATAGACATGAATTTTGGCTGGATTAAGATCACTTTTAAAAATAGGGTTTTATTTTAGCCCTCATCTTGCTTATCTAATTCCCCCACGTTTGCACATTTGCTGCAGTGCCACATCCAGCTCAGTGATCACATATCAAACTCAACGATAGCTTGTCACCACATCTGCAGTGAGTCACTCGCCTGGAGGAAAAGCCACTTGTCACACATTTACATTTTAGCCTTTAGCTGAAGCACTTTTTTTTTGTTTTCAGAACAGAGTAAGTTTTTTTGAAAACAACCCAAAGCTAATTGCACTCAGTGATCAAAACCTGGTTGATCCTTAGGAAAATATATAGCATGATTGAAAAGTATGTTTCTGATCTTAGGGTTGATAGTTGTGACCCTTCACTACTACTGAGTTGCCAGATCTCAGATCTTTACAGATGACTTGGGTAAACAATGCCTATAATAAGCTATCCTCTTGAGTCCTTTCTTGGAAAAGTTGTCAACTTCTAGTTATCACCGGTGCCCTTAACAATACCACAACCAGACGGTCGGTCGCTGTGGGGCAGGCCAGTGAGACTGGTGACTAAACAGGGAATACTCAGGGCTCCTGTACTAGTCTAGCTGGCCTTCCTCAATGGAGGGAGACAGATGTCTCTTTGAGGTATTCTTTTGTATCATTATTTGAAGTGCAGACTTATTTAAAGACACCAACACAAATATACATATGCATAACTTTTTACAAGAAAAATATAAGTTGAACCCCCAGATTAGGTTGTTTTTTTTTTCTTTTAACTTTCTTCTGATTAGCAGTGTTATAAAAGAAAGATCACTGGACTAAATATTCAAAAGACTTTGGATAAAACTAAATTATTTAATGATTAAAATAAATAAGGGCTGGAGAGATGGATCAGTGGTTATGGCACTTGCCTACAAAGCCTGATGACCCCAGTTCAGTTCCCAAGTACCTACATAAAGCCAGATGCACAAAGTAGCACATGCATCTGGAGTTAACTTGCAGTGGCTGAGGCCCTGGTATACCCATTTTTTCTCTCTTTTCTATCTCCCTCTGCAAATAAATAATTTTTAAAAACCACCTAAATGATAACAAAATTTACATAATAGCCACCCCATGCCATGAATTGCCATCTTTTGTATCCTGTTCATAAACCTCAGATCTAGGTACTATTTACAGCTGGAAAAATGGAGCACAAGATTGGGTTAACTACATTACACAATGACCATCAGTAGAGCTGGGATAGAAGGGCAGACAATAGATAACAGGCCCAGAAGATAGTGGTGGTAGAATTGAATGGAGATCAAACCGAGAGCCTTATGCATGACTAGAAAATGCTCTACCACTGAGCTACATCTATAGCCCTTGGGTCTGTATTCTTTTTTATTTTTTTTTTATTTTTCGAGGTAGTGTCTCATTGTAGCCCAGGCTGACCTGGAATTCACTATGTAGTCTCAGGGTGGCCTTGAACTCACGGTGATCCTCCTGCCTCTGCCTCCCAAGTGCTGGGATTAAAGGCATGCACCACCACACCCGGCTCTGTATTCTTAGTCACTTGCTTCAATAACAGAATCTGTTTATGTACCATACTGTTCTTCTCAAGCCTTCAATTTCCCATTTGTTTAGGTTTGCAGTATTAGTAGATTTACCCCATAAACAACAGCACTCATCATGAAATATCTAAATGGAAAGAGAAATTATACTTTACAGTAGTCATATGAAATTAATTGGGCCAGATAATAAGAGACTTTTTAGTTTAAAAAGCAGGAGCTGCTGGGCATGGTGATGCATGCCTTTAATCCCAGCACTTGGGAGGCAGAGGTAGGAAGATTGATGTGAGTTTGAGGCCACTCGGAGACTATTGAACTCTTGGTCAGCCTGGGCTAGAGCGAGCCCCTACCTTGAAAAAGTAAAAATTAAAAAAAAAAATAGGAGCTGCTCAAAGATGCTATATATTAAGCTCAATGCTTGTTTATCAATCCATATCTGAATCATTAAAACTCACACACTTGGGCTTGAGAGATGGCTTAGTGGTTAAGGAGCCTGCGTGTAAAGCCTAAAGAACTAGGTTCCATTCTCCAGGTCCCACATAAGCCAGATGCACACGGTGTCGCATGCATCTGGAGCTTGTTAGCAGTGGCTGGAGGATCTGGTGCACCCATTCTCACCCTCTCTTCCCTCTCTCAGTCTCTAATAAATAAATAAAAATAAAATTTAAAAATTAAAAAAAAACACTTCCACATTTTAACAAGCACCTAAGCAGATGCATCACATAATTCAATGACTTCTATACTCCCACTTTCCACTGCTAACAAAGTAGAAACATGCTTGTGTGAAAATAATAAAACAAAAGCCACAGTGAAATTACTGTGCCTTTAGTAGCTCTGGTATTCTGAAGTTGGGAAAGTTCTAGAAGCACTAGGCAACTGATCATAAGTCTTGCCACATGGCATCGCTTGGCAGTAAGAATGAACACAAATGAATGTTCAAGCAGTAAGCTGAGAGCAATTGGGGGAGCTGATGAGACTGACCCCAGGAGGTGTGCAGGCTGGGGCTTAGGACCCTGACCTCAGCAGAATGGCCTGCAAACTATTTGCCTTGTCATCTCACAGCCCTGCTTGCAAGATCCTGCTTCGAGATCTCATTTCTTCATCCAGAACGAGAATGCATCTGACTGGAGTGATTTCCCTGCCTGCCGGTCCTATGGGAACAGTGAGCTAGAGTAGATTGTTATTAAACTGTAACCAGGCAGTAAATTACAGGGAGGAAAGGGAAGCACGTTCTGCGGAGTGGGTGATTTCTTAAGCGAATGGCCGCACCTTATTCTGAATGAGCAAATTGCGGAACATCTCTTAGGAATTTGTCACCATAATCCATCTTTATCTTGAGTTTAGTCTAGCAATGGAAGTAGTATTTGAAAGAAAACTTTTCCACATGGGGATTCCGGTAATGAGAGAATAACCATTTGACCTCTGTAATAGTCTCCCATAAACACGATTTTATAACTTTTAGGATTTGGTTTTTTCTTTTTTTTTTTCTTTTTTTGTAATATATTGACAAGCACGTAGAGGAGACCGAATGAATCTCAAAAACTTTAATCTACCCAGCATTCCTGGAATTGCTGTCAGCAGCCAACAGACACACCGGCAGTTAGTTCAGAATTTCCAGGGGACGGAGGGGATCTCAACAGTCTTCCCTCAGATAGCTGAAAGATTACCTGGGAAGCCTGCGTGGTGGCGCTCACCTTTAATCCCAGCACTCAGGAGGTAGAGAGGAGGATAGCCGTGAGTTCAAAGCCACACTGAGACTGCATAGTGAATTCCAGCTCAGCCTGGCCTAGAGTGAGACCCTACCTCAAAAACCAAACAAACAAAAAAAATAAAAATCCAAAATGAAGAAATAAATAAATAAAAGAGCACCTGGGAGATCAATGGGCATCATTTGAGTGTGTGCCTCCTATCAGATCTGTCTACATACAGTCTGCCCAACCCACATTCATTCTCAAAGCACAGCAGAATTTGGCAGAGTTGAAGCATCTTAATACTAAATAGGGAAAAAGAAAACTCATATCTTCCCCTCTTTCTTCAACAATGACAGAGACGGTCGTGGGACGGTCCTTACTACATACACGTGTCTCACTGTACTCGTCCTGTGATGTTCCCTCTCACCCACCCACCACTTCAATGGTTCTGTGTACTGATTTTGAAACACAGCTGTTCGAGGTTAAGGCCACCCATTGCAGAAATCCTGGCTCTTAGGGAACCTCCAGCTTCAACAAGTTTTCAGAAAGAATATTGCATGATTTCTTTAGAAATGCATTCATTTCCACCCCCAAAAGTGTGAGCAAAGCTGTTTATATCACAACTGCCTATCAGCAAATATTTTCTTCAGAAGATGAGGGAATCTCTCTAAAAACTCAAGAGCTCTGGAGTGAATACAGGTCTATGAGTTTCAAAGACACCTTGTCTTTCCTTAGCTGAGTAAATAAATTGCCTCTTATCCAAGCCTATAAATCCAGGCTTTCTCAAAATGCTTAAAAAGAAAAAGATACTGGGATAAAAGAAACCAGTATACGGAGGTGGTGAGCAAAGTAAATGTGTTTTTTAATAAAACTATTAAAAGCAGTGTGATGGTTTGATTCAGGTGTCCCCATAAACTTAGGTGTTCTGAATGCTAGATCCCCAGCTGATGGCAATTTGCTGGAGGCAGTGCATTGTTGGGGGGCGGGCTTATGGGTGTTACAGCCAGCTTCCTCTTGTCAGTGTTTGGCACATTCTCTCCTGTTCCTGTTGTCCACCTGATATTGGCCAGGAGGTGATGTCCACCCTCTACTCAGGCCATCATTTTCTCCTGCTATCATGGAGTTTCCCCTCGAGTCTGTAAGCCAAAATAAAACTTTTAATCCCACAAGCTGCTCTTGGTCAGGTGTTCTCTGCCAGCAATATCTGCAACACAGTGTGTGCTCTATACAGACGGAACCATTAGTGAAAACAGGTCTGTCTTGCAATGGAGATAACCAAATGTCTCAAAGAGAAAGAACGGGAAAAAGAGAAAAACGTGCTGTGTGCTGTCAGACATTTCATAGAGCCTACTTTAAGTCTTTATTTTTTTTTTTTTTTTTTTTGAGGCAGAGTCTCACACTCTCCCAGGCTGACCTGAAATTCACTCAGTAGCTCATGCTGGTGTTGATCTCACAGTGATCCTCTTACCCTCGGCCTCTCAAGCACCTGGATTAAAGGCATATGTTACCATGTCTGGCTTAAATCCTAATATTTTTCCAAGCTAGTTGTGGAAAGAACTTTAGAGAGTCTTGTAGTGTTCCTGCTAACACTTAGAAGACATTAAAGTAATTTCTAGAAAGTTCTCCAGCAAATCAGGAAACACCAGTCAAACACACCCTCCTTTGCAGACTGTCCCAACTCCCCAGGCAAGGGCTCCTCTTCTGTTTAGAACTCCTCTTCCAACCACTATATTGGCACATGTCACAATTAAATCATTTCTTCACAGGCTCATGAGCACCAGTTCATAACAGAGAACCAAAGATTTATGTACTATAATAGACTGAATGTCTTCTTATGCCCACATTCATGCATTGAAACCCTAAGCGCCAATTTAGTAGCAATAGGAAGTGGGATTTTTGGGAAGTGATTAAGTGATACAATAGAGCCCCCATGAATGAAACTAGATCCCTCAATAAAACTTCTGAGATCTCCCTAGTAACTGGGAAGAGGACCCTCACCAGAACCCAAGCATGTTACCACTTCTGGTCTCAGCTTCTAGCCTTCAGAATTGTAAAAAAATGCACTAGTGTATTTCATAAATCACCCTTAGTCTATGGTACTTTTCTTTAAACTGACTCAATAAATGTGTGTTGATTCATTGATTGCTCAACTAAGTGAGAAATTAATGTATAAGGAAAATGAGGCCAAGACTTTTAACCAACTCGGATCACATTTCTGCATTGTGGAAGGTCAACTTCCCCAAAGGCGTTCAAATGTTTAGGATGTGTAATCCATCTAGAAATTTTCGTATGGGAAAAATTTCACAATAAAGCTATTCAAAGTACGTTTTTCAAATTTTCTTTTTTAATATTTGCATAAGAACACTGTGCTGGGTGCTAGGAAGAGAACTTGAAGCTTCAGACCAAATGTCAAAAGCAACTTCATGCCATTTTTCAGCACGCATGCATTGGGCATTGTTATATTTTCATGCTGTGCCAGGACACAAGACAAATGAAGCAGATCCTGTCTCCTGAAGGGCCTGTCATCTTGTGGGCACTTAATAGAGAGCCCAGATGTTCTTGTATTTTAAAGAATAAACACAAATAAAACATGTTTAAGAGAGTAAATACAAGCTGGTGTATTGGTATATTGCCTATAATCCCTACAGTTGGGAGGTAGAGGTAGGAGGATCAAGAATTCAAAGACAGCCCCAGCTACGAGGTGAGTTCAAGGCTAGCCTGAACTACTTGAGACTCTATTTCTGAAGGATAAAAATAAAAATAAAATATAGGGAATTGTGATATAATTCAGTTAGTAAGATGCTTGTCGTAGAAAGCATGACACCCTGGATTCTGACTCCAGCACTGAAAATTGAAGAATATTTTTTTAAATACAATTGCTTTTCCTGAGAGTTCCTTCAGAAAAAAAATAATGTATATACTTTTTAAAAGCACGTGGACCGAATCCTCTGAAATCATGACAAAAGTAGGCAATTCGTTCCTTCGAGTTGCTTCTATGAGGTGTTGGTTCACAGCAAGGCGAGTGACTAACACAGGAGGAAAAAATCCTCACTGGCATCTATGTTCCTACATGATGCTGCAGATTCAGGCCCCAGTTCTGAGGATGCCCTCTCTGCCAAAAAGCAACCCTAATAAGGTCAAAAGAAGGAAGGGCCAAGAAAGCCCTCTGTCTAGGACCATCCTACCCACAATCTCCAGGTGAGTCATAGACCTCCTTCACATTCCCCAAAGCCTTTTCCCTGCCAGTGACTTTTTTGTCTAGAAATGGATGGTGCTTATATAGTCAGAACCACTTCACTGACGTGTGACTCAGACAGTTGCTCAGGTCCTTCTCCTAGAAGGGCTCCACACTTAGTTTATTGTTCTCCTATTATCATCTGGAAATTTTTAATATTTTTTCATTTTATTTATGTGACAGAGAATGGGTATTCTGCTATAAATGAACTCCAGACACATGTGCCACCTTGTGTATCTGGTTTATGTGGGTCCTGGGGAATTGAACCTTGGTCCTTTGACTTGGCAGGCAAGTGCCTTAACCACTAAGCCATCTCTCCAACCCTCTTAATGTTTTCTTAATCAGAGACTCCTCGTTATTATTTTATAAAGAGTCCCACAAATTGTGTTCTTGTGACACCTGACTTTTGAAGTCTTGGTAGTGAGGCCAAGCAGGTTCCATGTCAGCACGGAGCCTAATGAGGCATTTTTACCCCAGACATTGCACAACAGCGTACTGAAGTGAACCTTCAAGTGCTGCCTGTGGGTGGAATTTGAATTCCACCAAAGGCTCAAAGAACTACCAATTTCCAAATCTCAGCCACAAACAGTTGACCTCTCATTTATCACAGTTGATTGGCACATTTGCACAGTGTCTGTAAAATACCATCCTGGATAATCAGGTAAGAACCTAACTAGACAAAAGTGTCTGGAGAATAATTCCATTGCTATGATGAACACACGATTAATATAGATTTACTATACAGGCACGGATGGTCTCAAAATGAATTTACCAAATTTGTAACACGAGCATCGCCTGAGGATTTGTTAGGATTGTTCATTTTTTGATGGCTGGGGATGTAGCTCAGTTGATAGAGAACTTACTTAGCATGTACAAAACCATGGGTTCAATCCCCACCACTGCATAAAACCAGGCATTTTTATACTTGTAATCCTAGTGCTGGAGATTAGGAGCTTTACAGAAGAGAGATAAAAAAGCAAGAAAATATAAAAATCGAAGGCATTAAGGTACTCTAGGCTGGTGGTACCAGGGACTGCATCCTCTCAAGGTCTCTTCTCCGTAACTGTCCCATCAGCCACTCTCTTCTGCTGTCATTAAGAATGAGGGCAAAATGGCACTCTGAGCCCTGTAGTCGGGGTTGGCAGCATTCACCTCTTCAAGTTCCTGCTTGGTTTTGGCCACAAAAATATGAGTTTTTTTTTTTCCCCCACAGGTAAAGAAAGCCACATGAGCAGAAATGAGTTTAGAGGCCCAAGTCCATGCCTTGACACCAGAAGTATCCTCAAGGCTCTTGCCTGGCATTGAATAAGATGCTGACTGTAATTTTTTTTCATTCTTTCACATTGGGATTTCTTATGGAGACATGAGGTTTTGACTTTTTCTTTTTAAGTCAAGAGTAATTTGTAGTTTGGAGAGTTCTCTTGAGCAAGGGTGTATGTTTAAGCTTCTACTTTTAGAGTTGTGCAGCTCACTTTCTCTCTCCACCCTCCTCTCCTGCTGGTGTCAGGATAGACTAACAGGCAGCACCCTTGAATCCCGGGCAAGAAACGTCTGTGACATGATGGCCCCCGAGGTGAGGGAGGGAGGAACATCATCTGTTAACTGCCCTTTTGGCTGTTTCTGCCTGTCACTCTTGACTTTTCTAAGACTAGGAAAAGAAATCTGAAGAAATGAATCCCAATGAGAAAAAGAGCCCATTAAACCATATATGCTTGGAACACAATTTATATCTTTTGAACTCAGGTTCCCGAGTTCAAAACAGTTAATTCAATACTGCATTCAAATGATATAAAGTAAGGTAATGCTTTCAGGGACTCACTTATAAAAAGCAATATAAAAACAGGTGGGAAATGTAAATTAGTGCTGCTTCTATGCAAGTTGGCAGTGCCCATCTAAGCTTAAAATACTGTAAAATCTAGCCAAAACTTAGACCTCTAGGACTTCATCTTAGAAAAATACTCAAGTAAGCAAATTGCCCTGTATAAAGCTAGCTAATATAGTATGAAATGACAATTTAAAGAAATATTGTAAATAAGAAAAGTGACCATAAACGGGGAGCTGGTTAAATAAAGTCTCACCATAGAAGACTTGCTGACCAAAGCAAGTCTGGGAAGCACCTTGTGAGGTAACACGGAGAAAGCTCTGGCAGATTTTGCAAGAGATAGCATGGTGTGACCAACCAAGTTATTTACTTTGATTTCCCACATTTCCAGGAAAATGTCATAGCATTTAGTAAATCATGTATCACACAAAAATGTAATTCCGCAAAAATAAACCAGTTACTTGGTAAAAAAAATTAACCATTCTGTCACCCTCTTTTTGTAATGAGATTAAAGGAAAACATGGTATTATGAATAATGGCTCCAACATTTTCACAGCAATTATTAATACATTGAAATGAAAATTGCTTGTAATATCTTCAAGTGCAGGCAGATGTCATAATAAAAACATGTAGTTGAGGAAGAGCCACTGCACAGGGACCAAACAATGGAAGGGAAACCAACTGGGTGGTGACGATGTGTTTAAGTTTAAATGGATGCAGATCACTTGATGAAAGCAAGGGCTGCATTTTCTTCCCAACTGTCCTCTAAAAACATCGCTTGTCTCCACAGGTCTTGGCTTCATACTGAGTGACTGAATTCAATGTTACAGCTGCTGACAAGTGCCTAGAGATATTCACAGGCTCCTACTGTTGTGAGATAGAACTCTGGGCTTTAATCATCTGCAAATAGGCCCTGAATGGAAATCCTTTAACGAAGGATGGAGAGGCTTCTATCCCTTGTGGAAAAAAGAATATCTAGCTACTTCTGTAGAAAAGTAAGCTAGTGAGAGACCACGTCTTCCCCAAAGAACACTTAAGACCTTTCCAATATATGTGTAAATGGGGAACCAATGGCCAAAATTTATCAAATTTTAATAATTTGGCCTGAAAAAAGCCAAGTTAAGGGCCATTAAAAGCCCATCTTAGTCATCTTTCAAAGCAAGATAAGCATCCAGAGAAGACTTAAATGTGAGCAAATGATTTCATAATTGATGTAAGATCAAATATAAGCCTGTTACAAACTGTATGTCATGATAAATAAATTAGTTAATATGCAAGACATTGGGTGGATATAAGCAAATGGAAACTAAAAAATAAAGAAAACCAGCCAAATGCAGAAGTTATTTAAATAAGAAAGCTGGTTAGATTGTATTTTGTCTAAACTTATTATTTTAGCCTCACTTTGCAGAAAAAAAAAACAAAAGAACAGTGGTTCCAGAAATTTTTTCTTTCTTACATAAGAGAAGTATAAAGTTAGATGATTCAAGGTTGGTCCATAATCATTGTTTTGAAGGTTCCTCTTGCCTTTTTCACATCACAAGTGGTTTCCATCTTCAAAGTCACCCTCATGGTCCCAGATGGTTGGTGGCAGCCTGTCCATTAAAAAAAAAAAAAAAAAAAAAAAAAAAAAAGAGGGCTGGGAGAGGCGCCTTAGCAGTTAAAGCACTTGTCTGCAAAGTTTAAGGACCCATGTTTGACTCTCCAGGTATCATGTAATCCAGACGCAAGGTGATGCAAGTGCGCAAGGTCACACATGCGCACTAGGTGACTCGTGCATCTGGAGTTCAATTACAGTGCCTGGAGGCCCTGGTGTGCCAATTCTCTCTCTCCCTTTCTCACTCTCGCTCTCTTACATTAAAAAAAAAAAAAAGGCCAGTCTTCTGACTTACCTCAAAAAAAACGAGAGGAGGAGAGGAAGAAGGCACAACTTTCAACTAAGTGGTGAGGAAATGGGTTTTAAAAAATCAAAGTCTTGCCGGGCGTGGTGGCGCACGCCTTTAATCCCAGCACTCCGGAGGCAGAGGTAGGAGGATCGCCGTGAGTTCAAGGCCACCCTGAGACTACATAGTGAATTCCAGGCCAGCTTGGGCTAGAGTGAGACCCTATCTCGAAAAGCCAAAAAAAAAAAAAAATCGAAGTCTTAAGGCTGGTCAGTTGTTAATGGTGCTTGCTTGCAAGCCTGCCAGTCCTGTTTCAGTTCTCTCTCACACACATACATGTGCAAATAAATAAATAAACACCATTAAAAATGTAATAATGAAAGCAAAATCTCATTAGCCAGAAACGTCTCCATAAAAGGAGTAGTAGAAGAAAACACACACGTGCACACACAGACACACACACACATAATTTATTTGACACAGTGAGATAGAGGCAGATATAGAGAGAGTAGGCATGCCAGGGCCTCAAGCCACTGCAAACAAACTCCAGATGCATGCATCACCTTGTGCATCTAACTTTATGTGAGTCATGGGGAATCGAACCTAAGTCCTTTGGCTTTGCTGACAAGTGCCTTAACCACTAAGCCATCTCTCCAACCCCCACTTTTATTTATTTCTTTTTTTCAGATTTAATTTTTTTTATTTATTACAAAGGCAGAGAGAGAGTGAGAATGGCCATGCTAGGGCTTCTAGCCACTGCAAACGAACTCAAGATGTGCATCTGGTCTACGTGGGACCTGGAGAATCGAACCTGGGTCCTTAAGCTTCACAGGCATGTGTCTTAACTGCTAAGCCATCTCTCCAGCCTTCCCACTTTTATTTTTGAATAAGCAAAAAACCAGGATGCGATATACAAGCTAGGCAATCTGGCGAGAGCTTGCAAAGATGGAAAGAGACCTTGCCCTTCCTACAGGGAAGTACACGAAACCCATTACATACATGTTCTCAAGAGAGATGTTAGTCTTCAGGGAAAAGGACCTGCAAGAACCACTTTACTGTGCTTATTTTATCCTAAATTTACCTGGAGATTGACAAAAGTCGCTATGTTGGTTAATTGACTTTAAAGAAAAAATAAATAAACAACTTCATCTTGGTGACAGGTGGTAGTGGTTTTACAGCTTGAAGCCAAGCTGACATTGCCTGTCTATCTTCCTGCTAAGAATGGGAGATAGGGAGCTATCTTCCCTGGGTGTGTGAATTGAGACAGATAGGTCCCAAGCTCTCAAGAACCACCTTCTGCTTCAAGCTGACGAAAGGCCTGGCTACTCTGCAAAGGATTTACACACACTTTAGAGAGATGCAGAAGGTACTTCCTGTTATCGGTTTTTAAAGTAAACACTGTAACCGAAAGAAGGAAATGAAACCTCTCCCTTCATTTTCAACAGGAGCGAGTGTCAAGCCTCTTCCAATGTGCACTTATCTTACACGTACCGATTCCCTTTAAGGAACACTTGAAGCCAGCACTTATATAAGTAGATTCTTCTAGCATCTCAGAGAGTTACCAGATAGTGTTTTATTTTATATATTTTTTTATTTATTTTTTATTTATTTGAGAGAGACAGAGAGAGAAGCAGAGGCAGAGACAGAGAATGGGTATGCCAGGGCCTCCAGCCGCTGCAAACAAACTCCAGATGCATGTGCCTCCCTTGTGCATCTGGCTTGCGTGGGTCCTGGGGAATTGAACCTAGGTCCTTTGGCTTTTCAGGCAAGTGCCCTAACCACTAAGCCATTTCCCCAGCCCCACAAGACACTCTTTTAGTTGGATGCATTCCTACATTAAAAATAATAATAATAATAATAAGTAAATAGGGCTGGAGAGATGGCTTAACAGTTAAGGCATTTGTTTGTGAAGCCTAAGGACCCGGGCTTGATTCCCTAGTACCCATGTAAGCCAGATGGACAAAGTAGAGCATGTCTCTGGAATTAGTTTGCAGTGGCTGGCACGCCCTGGCATGCCAATTCTCTCTCTCTCTCTCTATCTTTCAAATAAATTAATAAATTTTTTTTTAAAAAAAATGAGTAAATAAGCCGGGGCGTGGGGGCACACACCTTTAATCCCAGCACTTGAAAGGAGGATTACTATGATTTCAAGGCCACCCTGAGACTACAAAATGAATTCCAGGTCAGCCTGAGCTAGAGGGAAACCCTACCTCGAAAAACAAACAAATAAATAAATAAATAAATAAATGTAAAAATTGGGCATTCTGTACCTAAGGAAACTTTGATAAGCCACTGCAGGTATTTTTCCCACTGATAGTTTATAATACCCTAGCTGTCCCTGTTCTTCCTCCTCCTCTTCTGTGAGACAAAGCCAAGCTAGCCTAGCATTTGCCACGTAGCTCAAACTGACCTCAATTTTGTAATCCTTCTGCCTAGGCTTCCCACGAGAGCTGGGATTACAGGCATGTGCTAACGCACCTAGCTCAATTATTGCACTGTTACTTTAAAGATAAAAAACCATAACATTTGCAAAGGAAAAATATGAAACTTTGTGCAGTTATCTTTGAAGAATAAGAAGTTGCTCTGGAGAGATTTCTGAGCTGTTAGGGTGCTTGCCTGCAAAGCCTAGTGACCTGGGTGCAACTCTGCAGTTCCCATGTAAAGCCAGACACACAGTGGCGCATGCATCTGGAGTTTGTTTTCAGTGGCTGGTGTGCCTATTCTCCCTCTATCTCTTTTCTCTTTTTCTGCTTGCAAATAAATATATAAAAATATTTATTGAAAAAGACTGAGAAGTTGGAGTGGTGACTTATGCCTATAACACTAGTCCTCCTGATGCTGAGGTAGGAAAATATCCATGAGTTCAAGGCCAGCATGGCCTACGCTGAGGTTAGACTGGGTGTGATGGTCCATGCCTTTAATCCTAGCACTCAGGAGGCAAAGAAGAATGCTGTGAGTTCAAAGCCACCCTGAGACTACATAGTGAATTCCAGGTCAGCCTGAGCTATAGTATGAGACTCTACCTCAAAACTCCTCACCCCCCCAAAAAAAAAGAAGAAAAAAAGAATGGAAGGTTGGAAAGAGTAAGGGCCACCCAAACTACTTTTATTAAAACCCAAGTTTAAAGCTGGGCGTGGTGACGCATGCCTTTAATCCCAGCACTTGGAAGGCAGAAGTAGGGGGATTGCTGTGAGTTTGAGGCCACTCTGAGACTACATACTTAATTCCAGGTCAGCCTGGACCAGAGTGAGACCCTACCTCAAAAAACAAAACAAAACAAAAACCCAAGTTTAAAACTTGTGAAAGCAAGCTGCAAAAATGACTCAGCACTTAAAGGCTTGCAAAGCTTGATGGCCTGGGTTTGATTCTCCAGTACCCATGTAAAGCCAAATACACAAAGTGAAACAAGTGTCTGGATTTCATTTGCAGTGACCAGAGGCCTCTGGTACACCCATTCACTCTGTGTGTGTGCCTCCCGAATAAATAAATATTTTTAAAGTTGTGATAGATGAGACAGTTCTGCTCAGAAAAATTTGTTTTATTCTATGATTTACATCATTTGACCCAGTAAGAGACTGCTCTTACTGACGTAGGACTTCGGAATAGCTCTGTTCATGTTAGTAATGGAGATCATCCCATTTAGAATATCAAGAAAATTATAGAATACTTAGGAGAACTAGAAAATATTTACATAAGCAATGAACAAGAACAAAGAACAAAACTTTGAAAGACCTCAGAAAGATACAGAACTGACGAAAAAGAAAGTCATATTGAAGGAGAATAGGAGAAAGCTATGCTTCTTTTAGTTTCAGTTAGAAATTGAGGCCCAGAGAGAACCGAGGAGATGCTACACCACATGTCCTGCACTAGGGAGGCAGAGGTAAGCATGACACAACAATGGAATTCTTGGCAGGAATCAAACTCATGTCTGATAGACACTGATCTAGGTAGATGGCCCAAGTGGGCTGGCCCTGGGTTCTGCCCTCCAAATCTACAAACCAATCAGGTCTTCCCCTGATATTCCTAAACCTGATGAAAGAATGTACTTCCAATTGCTACGAAGGCTGTAGTCCTCTCCCCGCTCCCTCTCTCTGGATTCCCTTTTGTCTCTGCACGGACACACAAGAGTGGCTTCCCTTCTCCTCCAGCCTGACTGGGTGGGGTGAGGGAGTAGGATACTGCTTCTTGGTCTGAATGATTGAATTACATGTATGATTTTCCTCTGGTCTCTGAATCTGCCACATGCATATTTTCTTGCACTCTAGATCCACCATATGGGTGCTTTTTGTAACTCTAGGACTATTACCTACTCTAAACTTGGGGTAACCATGGGTATAACACTTGTTACTGCTCATTTCTCATCTGAATATTTTCTCTGTTATTTTTCCTTAAGTCACTACCATTTGCCCTTTTAACTGTCTTCCATGAGGAAACTCAGGGTGGATGCTAAGGATATTCCTTCTAAATTTCCCTACATAAGCACCTAACCTCTCTTCCATGTGTTTATTCCTTCTAAATCTCAATTTCTCTTAGACCACATGAGTGCATGTTTCCTGCTTCTCCCATTCTTATGATTCTGCTCTGTCCTTCTCCTAGATCCCAATTTCCCTTAAATAGTTGCCACAAATTGTGATTTCTCCCTAAATAAACTTATTCATAATTTATCCCTCGAGTTCATTTTTACCAAAATAAGGATTCATAAACTTGGGGCACCCATCTTGAACCCCATCTTGAATCCTGCATCAATATTTTGTGTTACAATGAGAAAAACTAAATCTAATGAAAATGTCAGTTCCTCAAGCTCTTTCTTCTATATAATAAAACTTCAGCAGACATACAACATTTATTCAATTAGAAAAGATAATGTTGAAATTCATTTGAGGGCTGGAGAAATGGCTTAGCATTTAAGGTGTTTGCCTACAAAGCTAAAGACCCGGGTTCAATTCCCCAGTACCCACGTAAGCCAGATGTACAAGGTGGCACAAGCATCCGGAGTTTGTTTTCAGTGGCTACAGACCCTGGCATTTCTCTCTCTCTCTTTCTGTTTCTCTCTCTCTCTCTCGTATAAATAAAATATTCTTTAAAAAGAAAAGAAATTCATTGGAAGAAGCAAATTTAATTTTTTTAAAATCAAGAATAATATGATAAAGGCAAATACAGGAAGCTTGGCCCTTCTAGATAGTAAAATATATAACCAAGACTTAACAACAGAACATTGTGGCACATGACTAAACAGATCAAGATACAGAATACAATATCTAAAATTACATCAAAATCCACTTTGTGTATATATTAATAAGGGAAATTCACATCAGTAAGGCAAAGAGAGACTATTTTAATGTATACGCTATTGGGACAATGATGGCACGCTATTGGGTAGCAGCTCCATAATGCTGCGATGAGCATTCAACCAAACATAGTTTTACGGAGGGGGAGGGATTTATTTCAAGCTCACATATCCCATGGAAGTTCCATAGATAGTGGTAGTAGCTGGCTCCCTTTCACACATCCAAGCAGAGAGGAAAACCACCAGCAAACACCAAAAAGCAATAAGCATGAACCGGCAGCAAGCAGAACCCCAGAGCTCACACTGCTCCCTTACACCCATGGGCTGGAATTCAGATCCACTTCTAATGACACCGTAGAGCGGGAAACCAGGATTCACCCTCAGTTACATCTCCTCCAGCCAGCTGGCTAAAGACCTAAGTTACAAGTTTAATTTTAATCCCTGAGTCAATGGAAGACATACATTCAAAGTACCACACCCATCTTCTAAAACATTAACATAAAACTCAACTCTCACAATATATGCACTAGGAAAAGAATTTAATAGACCCAAACTGGAAATTAAAAAGGGAAGATAAACACGGCCCAGGAAAAAAAAAAAAAAAAAAAAAAAGACAGACCATTGCCAACGCAACTCCAATACCCAGAAAACTTTAAACGATATATTAAATTAAATGATGTGATCAAACCTTTGATACAATCACATAGAAAACAAAAAACCATAGCTGTGCATACAGCTCAGTGGCACAGCACTTGTCTAATTGTGCATACGGTCCAGGTTTGCTCCCCAGTATTTCCTTCCAGAGAAAAAGAGAAATATATTTAAAAACACCTGAAAACAATGGCAAGTTGACAAGGAAGATTAAAGTTTATATTGTAGACAAAGGCAATATTACTGAAATGTGCAGTAGGTTTTCAATACGTAAGAAAAGATAGTGAAATAAATAAAAGCTATAAATGGATAATTCACAAAAGAAGAAATATGAAAGTCATAAATATATTAAAGCCACCTAATGAGTTGTCTTTTGCCAATATCTTTTCCAAATTTGTTTTTTGCCTGGTATTCAAAATTCTAAAGAAGAGTCCAACTAAATGATTAAGATATTAACTATCAGAGTCAGCTATTTCAGGAAAAAGGAACAAGAAAAAAATCTCCATGTAAAACGTCCTAATCAGTAATCTGGTGTACAGCACCCAGAACATCTGGTGACCTTCAGATGACATCAGAATGTGCACCAACAAATGCAGCACTGTAGGATTAAGGATTACCTAGCTGTCCACCCATCTGTGGCTACAAATACACTTCTTTACATTTCCTATAAGAGGCTCTTACTTGGGGTTGTTGGCAGACTTGGTTTCTCCAGGAATGGAGTCTGTCATATTCCAGCTTTCCAGCTTGCTGCCAGTCAAGCTTTTTCATCTGCCATCCCTAGGATCCTCTAAACACAGGCTCCATCCAACTGCAGTGCAATTGGGCTTTGCAGGATTACAAGATGAATAAATATGGTATCCTCCTTATCCAATACAAATTAAAGCTAACGGAATTGCTCGTGTTTACCTAGTTAGATGAGTAAAATAAATAAATAAATAAATAAATAAATAAATAAATAAATAAATCAAGTATTTGAAGTCAATATGGTGACAATCCTGTTGCTGAGAAAGGAGGAACCCCAGCTCAAGGTCGACCTGGACTACGTAGTGAGGCACTGTCCCCCACCCCCAAAAGAAGTCTGGTCTCTTATGCTATTAGCCCGTCTTCCCAGGTTATGTAATTCCTAGTGAAGATACTCCTAACAATTATTTCTTCTGGCCGATCTGTCTTCAGTCACACAGGGAAGTTTAGAGAAAGGCCTTCCGTGTACTTCCTATTCCTCAAGAGCCCTCAGTCTAAAGTCCAGGAAGTGATGTAGTTTGGGGTAGCCTAGACCAAATTCAGTATGCTGCTGCTATATTATGCAAATATATATATATATATATACATATGGTTAATTTCTACTTCTCTTCACCTTTTCTCTTCCTTCCCCCTTTAGGTATTATATATACATGCTTATATTTATCAATACATGTATATATACATTTTCATATGTATATACATACATGTAAAATTTCTGGCTTAATGGTTTAAATACACTAACCTTACTGGATGAAAAGGCCCATCTGAGGCAGCACAGCTAAGTGAAGCATCTTTACAGGCAAACTCCTGTATTAACATATTTTCAACACTCCATTCTTTTTGTTGTTGCTTTGTTTTTTAGCCAAAAATTTATAATGCAAGTTCAACACGGCCATAGGTGTTCCTCTCTGACATCTTTACATGCTGGGCATGCCCTAAAGTCTTCCTGTCTGCCAGTTTAAGCTTTCAAAGACATGCCACCATCTTGAGCTAGGCATACGCCAAACTGCCGTCTTGAAAGATGACTTTAAACGGAGCATGCTCCTTAACATGTCCTTAACTGAGCATGTTTAGGAATAAGCCTACCCCTAAAGTGCTTTCCTGTATGAATGTGTGCATGCTACCTGAGTGAAATTCCCCACCACGCTTCTTTTGTTTGAGGAGGAAACTGCCGTAGATATAATTCTTATGCTTTCCTTACCTGTTGCAGGTAAGTAATCTCCTTTCTTTTATTCTGCACTGGGCTTGATTTGGTTTTGTACTCACCAAGATGCAAACGCATTGCATTCAGTTACAGATATGGTAGAAAGGAGACAGATAGATAGATAGATAGATAGATAGATAGATAGATAGATAGACAGATATAAAGAAGTCTCTATATGTTATATATAAGTATTTATAACAAAGTGGATCCATTAATATTTTGAAAGTACAATTAAAATTTAAAAATAGGAAGGGTCACTAGAGAATGAGTGCATCCAATCTGGAATATAAATTAAGTCTGTTTCAAGTCAAAGATGAAGAAACATCTATTAGAATCATAAATGCCTACATTGTTCCTAAACTATTTCTATTCCTGGTTCTTTAAATGGCCAGAAGTAACATTTCTATGCCTAAAGGCTTTTCACTGAATATTTATCTGGGATGAGAGGTCTGCAGCATGGAAGGAAGGGATCAGGACCTGATGTGGGTGGGTAGTTCTATTTACTGGACATTTATCATTGAATAAAACAGCTTCTCTTTCACCAAATGTAATAAAATGCATTCTCATTCATATTGGCAGAAATCATTTAAAAATAAATGTTTTAACTTGACAGGATTCAGCTACTCCCATTAAGAGTCTTTTAGAGGGTAGCTTCTTTGAGATTTTTCAATTATGTCTGAAATGTGAGGGAGCATAAATGAGGTCCTGTCGGGAAGCAGCCCAGCATCTACCATGTTCTTTCAGTTGACCTAATTATTATATTTGGCAAAAGAGGGCCTTCTAAAAATGACTTTATAGCTCCACACGCACAAGTTATAATTCAAGTAACTATTAAATTCAATTTTCTCACACTACCACAGATGATCAATTTTCCCTGGGAATGCTATATATATATTTTACTCAATACAATTGTGATTGCAAAAAGGTGCCTATGCAAGAGCCAATGGGATATATCATAACAGGATTTAAAAATGAGTTAAGGAAAGTCTCATAGGGACAAAATTTCTGTTTGAGAAAGTGTGGAGCTATCTTTCCTAGCTAAGTGAAAAGAGAATTGGTCCACATGGGGCAATGCAATGATTCAAAAGTTGAAAAAGAAGCTGCTGTCATCGCAGGAAGGTTCCATGACTCACGGAAGTCGGAGGTAAGCAAAGCAGCCACAGCAGAGGAATGTGTCTGTTTACGTGAAGAGCTCAGAGAAGAGACCAACTGTGTTCACAAAAACTTGAATTAGGTAAACTATGTCAGTGTCAGACAGGGTGCACAATTACCTAGAGGAGAGGTGGGAGACTTGGATATAAAAGGGGATGGTTGTCTCATTCTCATTCTGTGGGATGCCAGTATGCTGACATGACCACAAGGGTCAGCTGATGATGGACATGTTGACTGGCTCAGCAGTGTGTCCTTGGCATCGGTGTTTGGAAAGAAAATCACAAAGCCTGAGAATCTATACCAAGAGGATTTTGTAAACCAACAGTGCCATCATTCTCCTTTGGCATTTGTACATTCTGTTTGCAAACATGAACAAACTGGCTGGAGACCTGAAACCTTTAGACAATTTCTCAATAAATAAATTCTAAACTTCCTGATGGTAGAGTGACTGGTCACTGTGGGGCCTTGAAAGGCCTGCACGTGAGGCCTAGTGGAACTTCCTGAGCCTAGCTAAAGTTTGGCGAACTGCCTCCGGCCAGCTAGGACTCAGCAGGACGCCTAATAGCTTCTTGCCTGCTACTTCCGTGTAGGAGTTGGAATTGTCATTTCAATAGTCACAGTTTACTATTGGCCCTTACCTCTCCCCCAACCCTAGAATCTCCACCCTCGTTCTCAACATTATATAGGCAACTGCCTGTAACAATAAAGCGAGTTCCTGCTTCGACAAGACTCCCGACTCAGTGTGGTTTTTCTCCAGTGACTAGGAGAGGTTCTGAGTCGTCGGACGCACACCCTCTTCCTCAACCCCTTGGGAGGAACCAGCGGGCCTGGTCCTTCCTCAGCACTACCTGCCGGGGAGCCCGGCAGTCACTGGGCAGACTCTATCAGCAAAGATAAGATAATGATTACTGGTCTATTTCAGAAGACCACTTGATAGGGCCACGTAAATTTCAGAGAATCCTACATCTATGAATTTAGCAAGTTCACTTCTTTTATCAGCTCTGTGGTGGTTTGAATCAGGTGTCACCCATAAGTTCATGTGTTCTGAGTGCTTGATCCTCAGCTGGTGGTAATTTGGGAGGTGGAGCCCTGCTGGAGGAGGTGTGGTGGTGGTGGTGGGCTTAAGGGGTGTTATAGTCAGAATGTATAGCCACATTGGCTCATTGTCCTGCTGCTGTTGTCCACCTGCTGTGGGGCCAGCCTCTGCTCATGCCATGCTTTCCCCTGCCATCATGGAGCTTCCCTTGGAGACTGTAAGCAACCAAAATAAATCCTTTCCCTCCATGAACTACTTTTGGTCAGGGGCTTTGTGCCAGCAATGCAAAGGTAATTACAACAGAAAAATTGGTGCCAGTGGAGTAGGGACATTACTGCCAGAAACCCGAGTGTATGGCTTTTGGCCTTCTGGAACATATTTGTGGAAGGGTTTAAAACAATGACCTAACAGATGCCTTACAGTGCTTTAAGTACAGTTTAATAGACTGTTCCAGTCAGAAGTTGAAAGACCTAAATGCAAAAAGAACTGTAGACTGTGAGGTTTGGCTTTATGAGGGGAAGAGAGAACTTAGTGTAGACTGGGCTAGGAGTAGTTTGTGTAAGAGGCTTAATGTACTCTTCCTGTGCTTTGAAAAGCTGAGCAAGGTTGAGCTTAGCAATGAAATGGATCCAACACAGAAAAAAATGAAAGTTTCAGGCTGGAGACAGTACCTATTCAGCTGTAATTGTGTGAGAAATTACCACCGTTGAGAGTGAGCCAGCTGTTCTGCATTGGGACAGTAAGAAGAATGATGACTCTCTTGAAGGTAGGGGCCTGAATGCTAGAGGAGTGTCCTGCTCTTCTAAGTCAGCTTTGTTCCCCTCTCCCAGATTTGATAACCCACCTGGTACTATGGTTGTATAACAAATATAGAAAAGAAAGGGTAATTCGATTTGCTACATGGTATTTTGGAAATGGCCACTAAGTTATATGAGGCAGGGTTGTTGGATTTCCTGTGTGGAAGCCCAATGGAGCCATGGGAATGAACCGTGAGTTGCACTGAAGACCCTAGGATTATTACAGAGATGCCAAAACTATGTATCAGCTGCCAAGGAGAGCTGCTGGCCTGGGATGGATTCCCCAGACTGTGCGCAACCCAACTAGAGGGGAGGAACTAGAACCCCAGAGACTTCACTGTGTCTCTCAGGTAGACAAGGAACTATAGGATTTAATGCTCCACCTGTTTTTTTTTTTTTTTTTTTTTGTTTGTTTTTTAGAACTGACATTGGCTCTATCTTTCCTGAAAAGCTATCTGATGCAATGTGAATCTTTAATCTGTGCCATTACGTGTTTTGGATTTTACAGGTTCACAGCTAAGAAACCTTGGACAATGGGAATAGTTGAATAGTGATGAGATGGAAAGATCTATGGGGACTTTTAAAACTGGACTCAGTGCATTGTATTTTACTTCATGGATAGCCATCAGTTTATGGGGGTAGAATGTGGTGGTTTGAATCACATATCCCCATAAACTCATGTGCTATGAATGTCTGGTCCACAGCTAATGGCAATTTGGGAGATGGAGTCTTGCTGGAGAAGGTATGTTGCTGGGGCAGGCTCAGGGGTATTATAGCCAGCTCCCCCTTGCCAGTATTTAGCACCCTCTTTTTCTGCTGTTTCCCACCTACTGTGGCAGAGGTGATGATCAGCCTGTGATCATGCCATGCTTTTCCCTGCTATCTTGAAGCTTCACCTTGATACTATAAACAAAACAAAACAAAAAAGTTCCTCCCATCAGCTGCTTTTGGTCCAATGCATCATTTCCAAAACAAGAATGTAATGACAAGTGCACTCAGCTGACTGTGAGTCTTTGTTTCCCAGGCTTTGAGAAAGGGTCAAACTCAAGTGCCATTAGGCATGAGACTGGTCAATCAACTATGTGATATAAAAAGGAATGATTGTGACTGAGACAAACTGAAGAGTTTACCTTTCTTCCATATCAATGGCAGTTTAAAACCTGAGCTGGCTATGGCTTCCACTTCTTACAATGAAAAAACATGAATCACCATAGGTTATACACACACACACACATATACGTACACAACATGAAAGGAGGAAGGGGATTATTTGAGAAGAGGTTTTATGAGAGTGGGCAGGGGATAAGAGAGGGTAATGCAAGGTAAATATGATCAAAATACACATATATATACATATATACATATATATATGCATTAACTTGTCAAAACTAAAATTAAAAATATGAGTCATTAATATTATACTAAACATAGCTTTAATGGAGATAAAATGATTTTACCCATTAATGTTTCAGAGACATAGTCTTGATAATTCAAGATTAAACACTGAACAAGTACAGGTGACATATCACATATGTGTCTGGGAGTTCATTCAGGAGGGACACTTGACCAAGTCATCTCTGGGTCTTCAACTTATACCTGAAATGTGGCTCATTCAAGTGCTCAGTCTTCTATAGAATAGTGTTATAATGCTTCCTTAGTGAAACTGATTTTATCATCCCATAAACAGATTTAAACACTTTAAAACAAGTTCTAGCCTTGCTGGGGCTGTCGAGTATTAAAGTATAATTGAGGGAACAGGGGAAGGTTGCAGGTGGGCTTAATATGATGAGGCTCCCTCCCTAAGCAAGAATGTCCCATGATGGGAATCAAAAGCCCTCTCAAGCAAGGATGAGTTCCCTAGAGCCTCAGAGAATGAGACAAGATCATTATCTACCAGACCATACTTGGACCATGGCTGTTTAATTATGAATACCTCTTGTCTCCCATCCCTATATAATCTGAGCTGTTAGTCCCTGGAAGACAAGGCTGAGTTCATGGGTCCCCTCATCTTTCTGGTATGGCTATATTGATTAAAGTTCCTTTCTGGCCTCTATTGCTACTCATCTTTTTGTTTTTGTTTTTGTTCTTGTTTTTCAAGGTAGGGTATCACTGTAACCAAGGCTGACCTGGAATTCATTATGTAGTCTCAGGGTGGCCTTGAACTCACATCAATCCTCCTACCTCTGCCTCCCAAGTGCTGGGATTAAAGGCATGCGCCACCACACCTGGTGCTACTCATCTTTTCAACTGGCACCTTGATGGGTGGCAGAACGTAGTCTCTTGAGAACCCCATAGCTAGGAACCTTACCCTAAGACATCAGTAACAATAAAAATCTAAGAAAACATCTGATCTTTCCTTAAAGCAGATCCTAAGACCCTATGTGAGAGGTGTGTTTTCTATAATAGGAAGTAAGGAGTATCTTTATGTCGAAACTGCAGGGACACAGAGAGGATTCTGAACAAAGATGACTTGCTAAGTGGCCCCAATTTATTATATTTAGTTCATACTCACTATATCCTATTATATGTCATCATTATTTTCCATTATTTTCTTTGGAAGGGGAGGCCAAGGGCAACTGTCTACTCCTAATAGAACCTACTCCTAGAAAAATCAAACTTAACTACTTCTTTGGGAATTATTTTCCTTGTGAAAACTCCGACATCATTCATATTGAAATAATTGTATTATTTTCTCTGATTAATCTGTCTTGCCTTAGAGGTTTCATTCATGAAGCTAAGATAAATAGGGGGGAAATATTTTCCTCCCTTTACCTACACATACCTCACCCTACTTTTCCTTCCTATCACTTAATCCCATTGATACTCACAAACACGGGTTACATCCTGACTGCACCTTCTACACTGTATGCCCAGCAGAGCTCTCGAACCATGGTGTGTTCTCAGGCACCCAGTAATATATACTTACCTCTCTGCCTTGAATTCTGGTCACTGCTCCTCACCATTTTCTTTGTGATGAGACTCTTGATACAACCTTGAGTCTTTTTTCTAACTTATTAGCAATTTTCATACATGGACACAATGTAGTTTGATCACAATCCTGTCTTTTCGCCTTCTCTTGCTCTCCACTGCTCCCTTCCAAAAAACTCCTTTCCAACTAGTCTTTCTTCTACTTTAATCTCTCTCTCTCTCTCTCTCTCTTTCTCTCTTTCTCTCTCTCTCTCTCTCTCTCTCTCTTCCTTTTACCATACATGACAAAATGTTGATGGCCCAATTTTGTGCACTTAACATGCAGGTCTTGTGCACTTAACGACAACCTCTGTGAGGTCATGGATGCAATGGCTATTTCATGTCCAGAAAATGGCACACCAAAGTACTACTCCCCATTCTTTTCGTTATTTTCTTTCTTTATTTTTATTTTATTGGTTTTTTGAGGTAGGGTCTCTCTCTAGCTCAGGCTGACCACCTGGAATTCACTATGTCATCTCAGGATGGCCTCAAACTCACAACGATCCTTCTACCTCGGCCTCCCAAGTGCTGGGATTTAAGGCATGCACCATCATGCTCGGCTTCACTCCTCCCCATTCTATGGGTCTGACATTCTTTCCATCCCCTCTTCCGCTTTGTTCCCTGAGCCTTGGAGAGCATGATAGCGATGTCTCATTGAGCGCCGAGCACTCAACAGTCACTTATTCTCAGTGCTCTGGTGAGTGTTGAGTCTCCTCACACACTGCAAAAAAGAAGTTTCTCTGATCAGAGGTAAGAACAATACTAATGTACAGACATAACCATAATTATTTAGAGGAGCCAGGCATGGTGGCACATGCCTTTAATCCCAGAACTAGGGAGGCAGAGGTAGGAGGACTGCCATGAGTTTGAGGGTACCCTGACACCACATGGCAAATTCCAGGTCAGCCTGGGCTACAGCAAGAACCTACCTGGAAAAATCAAAATAAATAAATTAGAGGGCAATTTCATGAGCACAACATATCCATTTAGCCAAACAAAAGTAGTAGCTTCTCTTCTAGGGCCTAGGGTTTTGACTACATTTCAGTACCAGGCATGAATTCCCTCCAGTGTAATGGGCCTCAAATCTAATCAGAGAGAACAGTTGGTTATGCCTATAACAGGCATGCCACTATTGTACCAGCAGGTACATCTTGACTGGTTGATCAGTTGTATTGCTCACAGGGTAATTCCACTGCTGAGAAAGACTGTTGATGACTTCTTTTTCCACTAGAAGCCTGCATAGCACTTTTCAATACCGTGACAGCTAGCCGCAGGTAGGAAGCTCTCAGCTCAGCTCCAGCTTCATTCTTCCAAGTCCTGCAACCAGAGCATGTTGGCAACTTAAGCAACAGTAACCTTAGTCCTGGTGGGCAATCAAGAGTCTCCACAATGGACTGTATTGTTTTGGGGGAGCTCAGAGCCTCCTTGACCAACAACTCACTGGGAGGTAGCTCAACCTTGGAACTGGGATTTTCTTCTAACAACCTTGGCTACTGGGAGGAGCACTTTTCAACCCTGCAGGGTACTTCTGCCCAAATTCATCATGCTTTTCTTTTATTTATGAGAGAGAGAAGGAAAGAGAGAGAGAGAGAGAGCACCAGGACCTCTAGCCACTGCAAACAAACTCTAGATGCATGTGCCACCTGTGCATCTGGCTTACATAGGTCCTGGGGTAATCGAACCTGGGTCCTTTGGCTTTGTAGGAAAGCACCTTAACTACTAAGCCATCCCTCCAGCCCCCAAAATCATGCTTTTTAAAATCAGCTAACAAAGAAGTGGGTTTCCATATTGTTTTGTCATTGTGTCTTTAGATTTGGTTAACCTTCCCTTCCAACCTTTATTCGCCTCTATCATGGTACTCTGTTCCCATTAAAGCCTTTCTCCCCTGTACTTATATATCTACTATCCTTAAGACATCCCCCTTCAAAGCTATGGCCCTTTTCTAGCTTCCTACCTTCTATTGACTCTTACTCCAACTTATATACAAATCTAAAACTTCAGAGCTAGTCCAAATATGAGAGAGAATATATAGCATTTGTCTTTCTTTTGAGCCTGTGTTACCTCACTTAGTATAATATTTTTCAGATCTGTCCATTTTTCCTGTGAATTTCACAATTTTATTGTTCTTGATAGCTGAATAAAATTCCATTTGTACTACAGCTTCATTCATTGTCCTACATCTTCATTCTTGTCCACTCAGACTTGAATATTTGGACATTAAACTCACACTTAGTTTCCGGAAAGCTGAGATTTTTCTTCTTTCTAGTTTGGCATGATATTCTGACTTTGATATTCCTTGGTATAAGCACAGTATCCTTCATGTCCTCCTTTCTCCAATGAACAGATGCTTCTGCACTAAGACATAATTTCTTTTCTGTGCTCTCAGATCCTCACACTGCCTGCCTATCCTAATTCTCCCCAGGTCCATGCCATCTTCTCACTACTCATAATTGCCAGGTCCAGGGTGACTTTGTCTTGTGAGCTGTCATCTGCTCTCCAAGCCCATTCATCCCCTCTCTTAAATCCTTTACTTTCTAAACTGTCTACATCTCCCTCCTCTGTACCCTGGAAAGAGAATTTCAAAGCATCTAAATTTCATTGGATTGTTGGGACTCATTTTTCTTTTGTGTAATGTCCCGGTGTGCACAATAAATTTGTGTCTTCTCCTGTTGATACTTACTAATATCATTTCATATATTTGACATAATTTATTCAACCTTCGAAAGATGAAAGAAAAGTTTTCTTTGCCTTTACAAAACCTAATTCCTACCATCCTTTAAAATGAATAAAACAACAGTTGGAAGATTTGGGCTGTGGAATAAAAGTCCTTCCTGTAGTCATTCTCCACTCCTGGTTCACCTCTTTCTAGTCATCAAATCACATGCTTTTTCTTTCTCCAGAGACAACATCCACATCATTATAGTGTTTCATGTTAGAACATCTTTAGTCACTTGACCATTTATTTCTTAGTTAAGAAGCTTAAGAAGCTGTTTCCTATCATTTCCTGTGTGATCTGCACTCTGAGTTTTTCATTTTAATTAATGAAGTCCATCCTCACTCCTGAAGCCACAGGATCTTGTTAACCACCTGTATATTCAGTTTCATTAATACAAGTACTGCTTTTGCTTCTCACCCAATTATGTCTCACTAAATCCTCAAAGAACACAGAGATTATGGCTCAACAGATAAAATTTCCTGCAGGACTAATTAGAAAAAAAAAAAAGAACCTATAATAACATATGTTCTACTTCTAAATTTGTTTCTCAAATGTGTGTGACTTTGATGTAGTGTTGGTGAAAGAGAAAAACAGACTCAACCTTCTTCCCAGTCATCTTGGTTTCACAGATTTCACATAGCTGTCCTCTGGGAAAATTCTAGAGTTACAACACTTTTTGTAATTATGGGTGTAGGTCACCAAGAGATCAACCTACTGAGTCTTATCCTTCACTTTGTGCTTGATTGCTATTCTTTGCAATAGTGGTTTGTTTCAAAAGTGACACATTTCTTAAAAATCACAACCTATTCTTGCTTTGAAACAGTCTCACTATGTAGCATTGAGCAGTTGACATGGGCCTCAAACCAGTGATCCTATGCCCTCAGCCACCCAAGTGCTGGGATCACAGGCATGTACTGCCACCTCTGGCATAATCCATTTTTAAACTAAGTGAACATAAATTGTGTACACATAGCACCTGAAGCCCAGGTAATCTAATTTCTTTAAACAAATCACCATCTCCCTTCCCTCTAAGATGGTATTGAGCATACTTTCTATACAACCATTGCTATGTGATGATTTGGTTCTTTCATGATTTGAGTCAGAAATGTCTCCCACAGGCTCACATGTCTGAGCACTTGCTGCCCAGCTGATGCCACTGTGTTGGGAGATAATAGAACATGGCTGGTAGACTTAGGTCACTGGGGTGGGCTCTTGAAGGTTGTAGTTTGGCTACACTTCTGACTTGAGCCCTCTGCTTCCTGACTGCTGCTGTGATGTGACCAGCTGCAAGTTCCTACTGCCACAAACCAAGTCACATCACTTACCATGCCTTCTCTGCAATGAGGAGCAACATTCCTGAAACTGAGTGCAAATATAAAATTCTCCTCCCTTAAGTTGCTTCTGCAACAAGAAATGTAATTAATACAGCTTCCAAAGCAGAGAGAAAAACACACACAAAAAAACCTTCTTTAGGAGGATGGTCTACCATAGGAATTTACAAGGAAATATGCTTAGAGTTCCAGACTGAGCAGTACTAAGCACATCTGTAAGCTGACAGTCAAGAAACTCAATTTGGGGGCTGGAGAGATGACTTAGCAGTTAAGTCACTTGCCTATGAAGCCAAAGGACTCAGGTTCAATTCCTGACTACCCACATAAGTCAAATGTGTCTGGAGTTTGTTTGCAGTGGCTGAAAACCTTAGCACACCTAACGTAGGAGGGTCGCTGTGAGTTTGAGGCAAGCCTGAGATTAATTCTAGGTCAGCCTGGGCTAGAGCAAGACCCTACCTCAAATTTACAAAAAAAAAACAAAAACAAAAACAAAACTCAATTTTCCTCTGGCATCAAGAGGAGAGACAAGACCAGTGGTGCTAGCAAAGAATGAGGTGTCAAGTATGTGGAGGACCAGGTATGGGGAAACCATCACACCTAGGCAACTGGACTGACAGAATAAAGGCCAGCATCGGGGAGGAGGAGGCATGCCATGGCAGCTACATGTAGTTTTCTTAAAGAACAGGTTCTCATAGCAAAAAAATGTAACTGTTTTTGCCTTTAAATGCTTATTATGAGAAGGTTTATTTGGAGAATTTTTCCAAGAAGTCTGCAATCATTTGATGTTGCCAGAAATTGCCTTGCGGCTTGGCATCCTGAGCATTTTCCTGGGTTTTTGTGGCTGCCACCCAAAACTGGGAACCACTAAGTCAAAGTTAAAAATATAAGCTAAGATTCAATCACTTCTCTTATGTATTGCTCTAGGATGAGAGCATTGTAGCAATGGCATCCTTATGAGGCAGAGGGAATGTCACAGCAAGTCAATCATAGCCACAGTGAAAGTACAGACATTCTTATATATTTTTCCACAAGAGAGTATATTCTGTTAGAATAAAATACAGGATCGCAAGTGATAGAACATCATGAGTAAGTATAAATGTTTTAAATGCAAATAGATATGGAGGAGACATGAAGGAGACTTGTGAGTCATGTTCAATAGCTTCCAAAGAACAACACCTAGATTTCTGAATTAAAAGAGCAAAATTTTCAAGGTCAACATTAAAGGTATTTTTATAACTGAAAATGAAAACTGTTCCTCTAAAAACAGCCAAAGAAAGATACACAGTGCTTTTAAAGGAAAAAGAATCATGATCAAACATATCAATATGCACAAAAATGGACTGCAAGGGAATATCAGTATAACCTGCACATGGTGAAGGTTTCTACAAAGAGTGGAGTATATAGAAAAGCTGGATGTTTTTCTGAGTCTTTTTGGAACTGTTACCATAATCTGCAACCATGTTTTCTATTTCATATATCATCCCTCCTTCTGCAAAGAGGCAATTGGTCCCACAGTTGTTTTAGTTAATGATTCTAAGATATCATAATTTTTCATAACAAAACCAAGGTCACCAGTTAAAAGTAAGTATTTTCTTTAAGTAATCCCAGGTATGCCTACCTCACCACATACAAAGCGTAATGTGTGAAACTACATCATCCAGCTCTTCCTATTTGACCTCACTTAGTACAGGGAAGGGGAGCAGAGGAAAGTCAATTCTGACCACACGATTAATGAGAAACTACTAAATTTTCCCATAGGCTGTTTACTGTACTGTGGAGGAATCATCCAAATTTGTATAGTAAAAAGATGTCTACACTGAGAATGAAAAGCAGATATTGGCTCCTTCCACAATTTACTTGACATATTACTGAGAAATTAGATGGACCTTTTAGTCTTCTATAATGTGATCAAGGAGAGGTTCTAGAATGTATGAAAATGGTTTTAAAAAATTGCAAATCTGGGGCTGGAAAGAGGGCTCAGTCATTAAGGCACTGGCCTGCAAAGCCTAAGGACCCAGGTTTGATTCCCCAATACCCAAGTAAGCCATATGCACAAGGGGGCCTATGTGTTGGAGTTTGCAGTAACTAGAGGTCCTGACATGTCTATTCATATTCTCTCTCTCTCTCTCTCTCTCTCTCTCTCTCTCTCTCTGTCTCCCCCCTCCCTCCCTCTTTCTCTTTCAAATAAATAAAAAGAAAACATTTTTTTAATTGCAAATTTTTAGAAAGGAATACTAACATGCCCCAAAGGAATCACAAAGTAAGATGGTTTAGTAAAAGAGAAGCAATGAGAGGGATCTGTGGACACACAATAGAGTAGAAGAGGAGCTGAGTAGAGAAACCACATTCCAAAGGATGAGAAGAATTGGAATTTGGAGAGTGTTCAGAGAAGGCTGCAGAGAGACAGCAAGACTAGGATCCCTGAAAGAAATGGTTGTGGTGTCCATGATGGAGAGAGATAGGAAAGACAAGAAGAAAAGGGCAGGGTAGAGATAATGAATCCAGACAACAGAAGGAAATACCAAAAGATCTGTCTAGAAAAATAAAGGGTGGGTCAGACCTGGCAGGGCTACAGCTGTTATCAGCATTTTCCAGGAACTTTGCTTCTGCCCTTAAGTAAACAAATAATGAAGCCACTGCAAAGTTTAAAGCAAGTGGAAGTGATACAAAGAGAATTGTGTCTTTGAGATCCCACTGGTACTGCCTGGAGATCATGAATTAACCCAGCAGACCCCAACAACGACAACATAAATGACCGAGTGGGATTGAGATGCCTAAGAAGCAGACCCAGCAGAATGTGGTGATGACGCACTGTGAAGGCGAAGAGAGAATTAGGCAGGGGAAACCATGGAGCTATAGGGAAACTGTAGTGAATGGACTTCGACGGAAGACCAGGGCAGAGGGCAAAGGAAGGCACTGATACAGACCAACTTCTAGTGTCCACGGCATCCTGCGAACTGTTGCCTCTGGCCACCTGGAAAAGAGCCACAGGACCAGTACACCTCATAAGAACAGCAGCCACAGAGACCAAGACAGATGGTATCCGACCAGTTAGCTGAAAGAGCTGTAAAAAGAATAAGTCCTAGAATTTGATCAAAATTAAGCTCTTTCCAGTTTCCTATATTTGGAGATTTTAGTGAGTGAGGAAGAGAAAGTGTGTGTGTGTGTGTGTACGTGCGCATGCATGTGCACACATGCATTCTTATGAGAAATTTATATATTCAAGTCTTTAGATACCTAGAAAAAATTATATACTAAATAATATTTTAGAATTCTGTGGATATTCAATATAAACACCTTTACCTGAAATCATTAAAATAAAACAGTCTAGTACATGTATACCAAAGATTTGGTCGACTTGAAAAATGAGTAGATATGGGAAGAAGTAAGCATGCTATGTCCCATCCCAAAGTAGAGACTGTTGCCCCTACAGGAGTGAAAACCACCGGTCAGCACCCAGGCAAACTGCTAGTCTCCTTGTTTATCTAGTCTTGAACGCATCACTCTAAGCTCAGTCTCAAACTTTTCCTTACCTACAGTTGACCTTAGTGACTTTCTGTCTTCCTCTTTTCCTGTCACCTTCACTTTCCCTTCCTCTCTCAAAAAATAAGTAACAAAGGGGTATTATCAACTGAGTAGCAGTTAGAGCTGATGAGACACTCACATGAGAATAGAGGGATTGTTCATTATCAAACTTCCTGATTCATCCTTTTTTATCCTATATTATCCTATACATTAAGATTTGAAAATTTGAGCTGGAGAGATGGCTTACTGGTTAAGGTAGTTTCCTGCAAAGCCAAAGGACCCAGGTTCTATTTCCTAGGACCCATGTAAGCCAGATGCACAAGGTGGCACATATGTCTAGAGTTTGTTTGCAGTGTCTGGGAGCCCTGAGGCACCCATCCTCTCCCTCCCTCCTTCTCTCTCTCTCTCTCCCTCTTTCTCTCTCAAATAAATAAACAAATATCAATTTTGAAAAACTTGAAAAACATGACCTCAAAAGCCAGTAGAGACTAAGAAAGTACCCAGACCATCAGAGATCACAAGACAACTAGTGTAGTATCATGTTCTAGATGGCATCCTGACAGAGAAAAAGGATATGAGTTAAAAATGGTAAAATCCAAATAAAGACTGGGTTTGTAGCAACATACCAATGTTGATCTTCCTTTCTTCTTTCCTCCCTTTCTCCTTTCCTTCCTTCCCTCCTCCCTCCCTCCCTTCCTCCCTCCTTTCCTTCCTTCCTTCCTTCCCTCCTTCTTTCCTTCTTTCCCTTCCTTGTGTTGGGAGTTTTATTGGAATACCACACCACCAAAGCTTGGCTCTGTTGGCTCCCACAATATCAAATTCACACCCCCACATCATGAAAGAATCCAATGAACAGAGATGAGTGGTGAAGGAGAGGAATTGAGTCCAGTGTGCCCACCACCTGGGAAAGCTACAGTCTGAGGACCTAAAGATTGCTTCCAAGGTGCTGACAGCTTCTGGATTATTACATAACATTACATAACAAGGGAAGGGCTAAGACGTACTTTGTCTGTCTGATTATTATCTCGGGTCTGGTCTTGCAGAATCTTGCCGGCACAGGGGAGGTTGTCACTGTTTGGGGTGAGAGGAGGACAGGTTCTGTTTGCGTAATGGGATGTCTGCCTGTACAGCTTGCTGTTTCTGGAATGTGAAGTAAACTGGGGAGGAGAAATAACTGAGCAGGTTAGAGAAACAACAGAATGAGTGAGCACAATGCATAGGTTCTCCTTAAAACGGAAGGGTAAGGGCGGGGGGAAAGGCTCAGCAGTAAAGGTACTGGCTTGCAAGCCTGCTGGCCCAAGTTCAATTCCCCAGCACCCACGTAAAGCAGAACACAAGATGACACATCTATCTGTAATCCTAACATGCCTACAGTCATGGGTGGCAGAGTAAGGAGAATGTGGAAGCATGCCATAGCCAAAACAACAAAAGAGGTCCTCTCTCATGGAAAATGGAAGGAGAGGACAGACATCCTGAGGTTGTCTTCAGACCCCCACATGTGTGCCATGGCACACACACAAACACACACACACACAAAAGTAAAAAATGCCACCCTCACCCATGCAACGTCCAGCACAGCTGATCTGAAGAGCAGATCCACTGACCTAACCAGCTGAGCCAAACCCACAGTGCAACAAGGAGGGAACCAGCTTCGCCATCAACGTAGGTGAGTCAAAAGAGAAGCTGCTCTTTTCACATGGTGCTGACCACTGATGTGAATCAAAACTCACTGTACTGCTTGAGAAGTGACGGGGGAGTGTTCAGCACTAGGTGAGACATCTCTATCACATGCACTAAGGCTCAGGGACAATTGCAGATGAAGGGGCAGAAAGAACGGAAGAGCCAAAGGAAGGGGAAGACTGCTGACAATGCTGTTTGGAAAGACTGGAAAGAAGAAGGGATTCAGTGGAGAGAGGTTGGATGGGGAAACAGGAGTATGGTGAGAGGAGATTATGATCATAGTATATTATCTATATTTATAGAAGTTGTCAAAAAAGAGCTTTAAATAAAAGAAAGGAAGGAGCAGGGCATGGTGGCACATGCCTTTAATCCCAGCACTCGGGAGGCAGAGGTAGGAGGATCACCATGAGTTTGAGGCCACCCTGAGACTACATAGTGAATTCCAGGTCAGCCTGGGCTAGAGTGAGACCCTACCTCGAAAAAAAAAAAAGAAGAAGAAGAAGAAGAAGGAAGCTGGGTGTGGTGGCTAACTCTAGCAATTGGGAGTTATTGTAGGAAGATCACTGTGAGTTTGAGAACAACCTGGGCCAGAGTAAGACCCTGCCTCAAAAAGAGAGAATGAGAAAGAAAGAAAGAAAGAAAGAAAGAAAGAAAGAAAGAAAGAAAGAAAGAGAGAGAGATAAAAGCATTTCCAAGAAGCGCCTGTTACAGGACTGAACCCGGAGCCTTGTGCATGCTAAGATGTATCCTATCACACTGGGTTTCTTATCTTTGACAAACATGCCAAGCAGATTTGAAATGTTAACATAAAAGATAGGCAAGCCGGGCATGGTGGCGCATGCCTTTAATCCCAGCACTTGGGAGACAGAGATAGGAGGATTGCCATAAGTTCGAGGCCACCCTGAGACTACATAGTGAATCCCAGGTCAGCCTGAGCTAGAGTGAGACCCTACCTTGAAAAACAAAAACAAAAACAAAAAAAAAAAAAAGCTGGGCATAGTGAGACCTACATGCAATCCCAGCACTCAGGAGGCTGAGGCAGGAGGATCACCACTACTTTGAATCCACTCTTGACTATATAATAACTTTGATGTCAGCCTAGGTTATATATCAAGACCCTGTCTCAAGAAACGAAAAGAAAATATGTAAGCAGAAAGAGGAAAATTGATAGGTGGACAGAAGGACTGGACCCGTTCTTTGCTATTTTTCATCTAAGATTATTTTAAACTTAAAATGTATTTAAAATGTGGGGGCGCCAGAATAGGCAGTTAGATTAATTAGGCGGGTCAGGGTGGCCCTTAGAGGGGTGTTAGGACACCACACCTATCTCAGCTTGCCCCACCTGCACCAACCATGGGATTTAGTGTTTATCCATCCCACCCAATCAGATCTCTCTCAAGTGTGCACCCTGCCCAGGTCTGGGTGGATTTCTCCTCTAAGTCCAGGCCTATTGGCTGGGACACCTGGTGTAGGTGTGCCCAGGTGGGATGACACAAATCCTGTATCCCCCTGGATCCACAGAGAGAGGGGCCCATTTTTCCTCTCTCTGAAGCTGGCAGCAGCATTTTTCCAGTCTTCGGACAGTTGAGAGCTCTTTCCCACCCTGGCCTGGTTGCTGGAATGAGAAGAGACACTTTTTCTTCTTTGATTACTATCTTCATTTTTGGTCCTTCTTGAAAGTGCATGTTATATTTAAAATTCCCTCTCGCTTTTCTTTCTAAGATCTGTATCTGATCACATGGACTCCTTAGGTACTGGTGCCCCACATGGGCTTTTGGGATCCTTGTGGTGTACTTCCCTTCTCCCCACTTTATCTCCCCCTATCTCACAGCATTCCCCTTTCCCCACTCCTTTGTAAAATCTGAATAAAATGTGGTATTTTAAAAATCATTCTCTTGAATCTGGAATCGCCAATTCTTTGGTTTAACTCAGGACTTGGGGTTCCAGGAGGTACCCCAGAACCCCAATTCCCTGTTACAAAAAGGTAAAACTAAAATTTGATTTCCTTTTCTCCCCACTGTAGCTTCAATACACAAATAGAAACAATATTTTATATTAGGTTCGTCTCCAGTCTATATGATTTTATTTAATGCTTGGAACATCTAGGTACAAGGCAGGCTTGATATTGTTCCCTTTATTTTTTGCAGGTGAGGATATGGGAGATTTGAGGGCGGTCACTTGCTATAATTCACTAGGTTGCTTAGGCAAAAGCTAAGCTATCTTTTTAAAAAAGTGTTTGTTTATTTATTTGCAAGAAGAAGAGAGAAGGGAGAGATAGAGAGAATGGATGCACCAGGGCCTGTAGCCTCTACAGATAAACTCCAGATGCATGTGCTACTTTGTGTATCTGCCTTTACATGGTTACTGGGGAATCAAAACCAGGTTGTTTGGCTTTGCAGGCACGTACTTTAACCACTGAGCTATCTCTCCAGCCCTGAGCTATCTTTTATAAGATGCAGTCCAAGGAACATGGCCCCAAATGTGCCTCGCAGTGGCTAAGCAGCAGCTGAAGACTTCATGAAGTGGGGTTCCTAAGATTCTGTTGTGCCTTCATCTTTGCCTTTGTCAACAGATGAGAGGAGTCAGGGTGTGCTGGTTTGATTCAGGTGTCCCCCATAAACTTAGGTATTCTGAATGCTAGGTTCCCAGCTGATGGAGATTTGGGAATTAACGCCTCCTGGAGGCAGTGTATTTGTTGGGGCCGGGCTTATGGGTTTTATAGCCAGTGTCCCCTTGCCAGTGTTTGGCACACTGTCCTGTTGCTATTGTCCACCTGATGTTGGCCAGAGGGTGATGTGCACCCTCTGCTCATGCCATCGTTTCCCCCTGCCATTAAGGAGCTTTCTCTCATGTCTGTAAGCCAAAATACCCCCCCTTTTTTCCCAAAAGCTGCTCTTGGTCAGATGATTTCTGCCAGCAATGAGGACCTGACTGCAACACAGGGTCAGCATTACTCCCAGCCCACAGGGGGAAAAGAAGTGGCAGGCAAGCAACATCTTACTGTTTAGCACATTCTGTAGAATGACCCACTCATTTTCACTTACAACCAATTGCCTCAAATGTGATCTTGTTAATCTAACCACAAGGAAGGCAGGGAACATGGCCCAGCCAGGAAACTGCAACCCAGGGACTGACACTCAGAGAAGAAAAAGAAAAAAATTGGAGACAAGGAATCAAACCTGCTACAGTCATCCAGCTCCTTAGAAATGGAGCAGCAGCTGGGCGTGGTGGCGCACGCCTTTAATCCCAGTACTTGGGAGGCAGAGATAGGATGATCACTGTGAGTTCAAGGCCACCCTGAGACTACAGATGAATTCCAGATCAGCCTGGGCTACAGCAAGATCCTATCTTGGAAAAGAAAGAAAGAAAGAGAGAGAGAGAGAGAGAGAGAAAGAAAGAAAGAAAGGAAGGAAGGCAGAAAGGAAGCAGAAACCATGGTCAAGGTGTCCTGATTTCTAGTTTGATGCTGTCCCTATTGACTATTGAAGGTGAATTTGTATTCTCTATTCATCTCTGCAGAAAAAAGAAAACTGTTCATTTATGTCTTAAGTTCTAATATCTCTCTAATAACTAACTTGACCACTTAAACCATTTCCTTAGTCATTGCCTTCAGGGTCACATTCTCCTGATATTCGTAAGTTCTGTGGTATCTGTTTACATGCATGAGTGCTTCCTGCAATATTTGTCCGAAGAAATTCTAATGCTGGAGGAAGCGTGAGTTGCTGGACTGGAGGCTCGGGAGAATGCAGCCGTCCTGTGCACTGCAGCCTACCTGTCCATTCCATGGGACTTTTACCTACGGGATCCAATTCAGGTTTCAATGCAAGCTAGACTTGAGATGATTCAGAGAAGCTCTTTAGGAAAAATACACAATTACAAAACCAAAATTATGTGTGAAAATGAGTCCCGATGAAAAATAATGTAGCAATTAAAATCTTCTCACATTGCAACACTTTGGTAATATTTTCTGAAGGGGAATTTTTCTTCCAGCATGGTTGGTTGAAATACTGTAGTTATGATTCACTTAAAAACAAAGAAAAACTCCACACAAAATATACTTGATTTTGATTTTGTATTACTGCTATTGGTTTGGCCTTACAAACACAAGACTTATAATGAATTGTGCCTTGTATGATTACTATAAAGAGAGAAAAATCATTAGGTATGCTACCTTACGAACCATAGCAACTCACTGCTTTCATTAGGCTTCAAAATCAACCGAATCCACTCTGCCTGTAATTATACACACAAGATGACCGGAAATGTCCCCTTGAAAAATGACATCTAGTACTTTCATTCCGAGGTTCCCCCTCCTCCTCCCCACTGTTCACAGAGCCAGGCTCCGTAGCGGGGCACTACTTCTACCAGAGAGCAGGCAACAAGAAGCTAATCCCCAGAACCTCCTAATATATTCACACTAAACTAAATGCATTTCCTTATCTTGTTGCCAAAAGAAGGAAAAAGAAAAAGTCTCATTGTCACTCAATATGAGACAAAGCACCATGGGCAGAAAGGTAGGAAGGAAGGAGGGAGGGGAAAAGTGGCACTGAAGAACATGGCTTCTTTTGTAAAATTTATAGAACTATACGATGATGTAACTACAATGTGACCCTCCCACAGCATAGAAAGTGCCCAGGCTATTGCAAATAGCCTGGTGCTAGCACAGACATGCATGCATGGAGCCTGGACAGAGAGAGAGAGCCCAGAAAGAGACCTACATGTTTGTAATCAACCAATCTTCAACAATGATGCCAAGCTTCAACAATAAATGATGTTGGTAAAATTTAATATCCGCATGCAGAAAAAATGATGTTGGATCTTTATCATGAGCCATATTCAAAAATCAGTCAAAATGGATTAGAGATTTAGATGGCAGGCCTGAAAATGTACAACCACTAGAAGAACACAGGGGAACAGGGATACTGGTGTGGGCAATGAGTTCTTGGGCGGAAGTTCCCAAAGCACCGTCAATGAAAAGAAGAGGTGCTGCATCAAACCAAAAGGCTTAAGCTTTGTTTTGTTTCGTTTCTGTTCACAACAAACCTGCTTTCTTATCAGCCTCATTTATTGAAAGGACAGAGTCGAGGAGAAATATGTCAGCACGTTGAAAGTGAAAGGCTCCCAGGAGAACATGCAAATAGCTGGACTCTAGGAACTTTGTAACGGACTTACCCTCACCCCTAACTATGGCATCAGTGAATATAAACATAAGCGACTTCACCTTTTATAAAAGATGGAATAAAAATAAAATAAAATAAATATGAGGCTGGAAAGATAGCTTAGTGGTTAAAGCGCTTCCTGTAAAACCAGAGGACCCCGGTTTGATTCCCCAGGACCCATGCACAAGGTGGGCACATATGTCTGGATGCACATAGGTCTGGAGTTTGTTTGCAGTGGCTGGAAGCCCTGGTATGCCCATTCTCTCCCTCTCTTTCTTCCTCTATCTATCTGCCTCTTTCTATCTCTCTCTCTCGAATAAATAAAATTAAAAATTACAATTTAATTTAATTTAAAAACAATAAAAGTAAATAAAGTATTAAAACATAAGCAACTTCCTGGGTCTTTCCATTTGTGCTTCCTTTCTTTTCCTTTAATCTCCACTTTCACATGTAATTTTTGTGTCTTCTTTCCCCTACCTGGCTTACACTTCTTTTTCCTGTATTTCACTTCCTGCTTTTCCTGTTCCCTCCTTTGTTGTCCAGCCCATTCCCTCCCACTTGGGTTCTACCTGCATCTTAAAAACCTATGGATTTTGGGAAATGCCATCAATCTGGATGAGAAATACAGCCACGTGCTGCCTCCCTCACCAGGTGGGATTTCAGGGTGACCCTGTCTGATGACCAGGCTCAACTTGAGGAATACAGCCAAAGATGAAGAGTGTGGCAAGCCAGCTCCCTGCACAATGTGGGGCAGCAGCATGACTGGTGGGCTGGCGATGATGGATAGCTCCTCTTTGACCTTTAGTCCATGAATTTTGGTCCATGGGTTTTCTCCAGCAAGCTCTGAGTTGTCCCAGAGATAACAACAGTCGACCAGGAGCTGAGCTGTGGGCTTAGTGTTTGCTTAGGGATATAACACCCTCAGCATTCAGTAAAACAAATAATTACTAAGATTTCAGTCCATTTTAATGGTTTTCAAATAAAGCAGACAGTGTGGCATATGGATCAAGGTGCCTAGAACTATAAGATTCTCTTGTAACATTTGGACAAAAGATGAAATTAAAGTAAACGGGAAGATTTATATATAGAAGCTTAATAATCTTTCTTGTCATCTGTTCATGTTTTTTAAGAAATTACCTTTATAGTTCATTATAATCTTAATCTTGCATACTCACTTTTAAAAATACATGATGCATTTTAATATTATAAAATGAATAAGAAATGTGACAAAATTGGGTAACTTTAATATGCTCACTAACATTATTTCATTAACTTTCATGGTAGTTTTGAAAGACGTATGCAATGCATTTTTAACTCCGTTTACAACTTGAAATCCCAAAGCTCTTTAACATACTTATGGTCATACTGGCTCAGTAGTATAGTGAAAATAGCAGTTAGATTTTTTTTTGTAACAAGAAGTTCCTGACCATTAATTAGAAACACAGAAAATCTACTCTTTAATGTCTAGAAAATTTGTATGAAGCTGAAGACTGAGTTGGGTAGGAATATAGTCTTTACAGCTGGTGATTTTGAGTTTTGAAGATATTTTCATTCCAAAAACCTACAACATTACATGTAACTACTGTGTTGATTTTGCACATTACAGAGAAGATATTTACAAAAAAGGAATCTTATAAAGAAATATTGGAGCTGGAGGTAAAAATCAGTTGTAAATTTCTTACCTAGTAGCATGATCCCCAGCAAGGAAGAGAAAGGGACAGAGAGAAAGGAGACAGACAGACAGACAGACAGACAGACAGACAGAAAGAAAGAAAGAAAGAAAGAAAGAAAGAAAGAAAGAGAGAGAGAAAGAAAGAGGAAGGGAGGGAATATCTTATTTTCTACCAACCCAGTCATCTCATTTATAAACTTTAGGAAATCATTCCAATGGAAAATAATTCATAGAGAGCAGTTGAAAAAGAAATTGCATTTCATAGCTCAGGATCCATAAAGAAACAATGAAGCATCTAGAAACAGGACACAGTTACCTCCTAGGGGTTCTGGTCCAGAAGCCAAAATAACAATCATGCCCACAACTGCAGGAGAGATTTGTGCCAAAAGCTGCCCCTTATCTCTGGTTCTCATCTTAGCCAGCTGAACAGATAGCTAATGCACAATTCTTCACTGCAAATGGAGAAGATATGTGAAAAATCAATGATATGCAAATGTGTTTCCATTACTCTGTCTCATTGGGCCTTTATCTGCAGACAATGCCAATCTTCCTGAAGCAATTCAAGCTCTTTCTACTATCTGATACTTTTCCAACCAAAAAAAATGTCTATGTCTATCTAGTTTCAACAAGAACAAAAATATTCTTTCTCTATGAATAATACTGTGGTAGTTTGAATGGATGCCTCCCTGCATTGATTTAGGAGTTTTATTAAAGCTTGTAACTTGGTATCACTGTGGACAGATCCTAGGGTCCAGCTCTAAGGTGTAGGGGCAGATCTACAATTTCCAACCAAAGATAGGCAAAGTGCTAGGGCTTTGTCCAGCATTCAGGAAGTGTGCTTGCTTGTGCTGGTGGTGGCGGCTACTTTTCCTTCTCTGCATTGACCTGTGGAAGTGGGTCAGCTTCTTCTGCCATTATGGAACTTCCCCTCTATCTGCAAGCTTCAGTAAAATTCCTTCCTCCCGTAACTGTGCCTGGTTTGAAAGTTCATCCCAGCAGCTGAAGCTGACTGCGACAAATACTGAGGTTTTTCCACTTGCAGCTCTCATCATCATGATGCTTTAGTTAAACAGATAACTAGGAATTTCTAACTTCATTGAGCATACTAATAAGTAAGGGCGTAAGTTAAACAGACACAGGCCTCCAGTGATTCCAATTCAGATGAAAGGCCATGACTCAGTATTTAAACAAGAATACAAGAAGGTCTTTACATTCTAAAGACCACTCAAAGGGCCTGAAGAGATGGCTTAGCGGTTAAGGTGCTTGCCTGTGAAGACTAAGGACCCATGTTTGACTCTCCAGATCCCAGTAAGCCAGATGCACAAAGGTGAGGCAAGCACAAGGTCACACATACTCACTAGGTGGTGCAAGCATCTGGAGTTCAACTGTGGTGACTGAGGCCCTGGTGTACCAGTTCTCTCTCTCTCTAAAATATAATAAATAAATAAATAAATAAATAAATAATAAAGACTACTCAAAGAAATAAAGTTTCTTAAATGGAGACTGAAAAGTTTCTCACCCTAAAGAATTGATTTATTCAGTTAGTCATTCAACGAAAACCATATTGTGAATATAGATGTTCATATCCTATGGGATTACACACAACTGGACACTAATGTGCCTCTAATTCATTGCTATTTCTGCTTTGCCTGTTGTGAGCTGCTATGGAAGTTCAAGACAATACATGATGCTGACAAGGGATAGATTCCAAAAGGCTTCATGGAGCAAGTAACATTTGGAATCAACTTTAATGGATGGATAGAATTTCAGTGGGAAAGATGAAGACAGGGGAACTGGGCTAGCAAAGCTATTGATAATGGGACAATGGCTTGGGTTCAGAACAACAGGATGTGACCAAAAGAACCAATGGATGAATCAGAGAGGGCATTTGGCATGGTTTAACAGCGTCCTCTATTCACTGTATTTCAGAAAAACTCAAAGGCTTACCTTTCATATCCCCTGAACAGTTCTCACTGCCACATTCATCTTCTGAAATTCACATTCAAGAACAGAAGTCCCTCACTACTAGCAGCCCCAGCCCTCCCTACCCAAGAATCCTTAGATCTCGAGTGCCTGCATCTCGCTTCCCCAGGTTCTCTCTCCTGACTAGCTAACAGCTTACTCATGCAGAAGGATGGGAAATGAGGTGCAAAGGCATGCATGTCAAAACCACAGAAGCAGAATAAATATGACCTAGATAATTCCTCAGAACACTAGAAGCTAATGAAAGAGAATAGCCAATCACAACTCACAAGAACGGAGTGATTTCTCATGACAGTTTGGCTCTCAATGCAGGCTGCGTATTATAACCAGCTGAGGGTCTTTTTCTTCTTCTTAGAGCAATGATGCCCTAAGATGCTTACAAAACAATGGACTCTGAGGCTCTGGGGTGGGATCCATAAAACTGTACTCTCCAGGTGGTTCTAATGGGCACCTAGAGATGTGAACCACACATCTAAAAAGGCAGCACTGGAAAGTTAATAGGTGGACTATTAAATGTGCTGAAGTTGGTGGTGAATTGAGATGCAGATGGCTTTGAACATAGTAATTTCAACCTGTTGTTAAAAGGTTCAGAAATGAGGTCTAAATAATTTGACTATGGGGTAAAATGGGAGCCTGTCAATCTGAGGGTGACACCTAGGGTTTGTGTCTAGGAGCAGCATTTTATGTCAGACCAGAAGAGTTGCTCTTAATAAACATATATGAATTAATTAATCCCTCAAAATCAAAATAAGTAGGACAGGAGACATTGCTTGGTGGTTAAGGCACTTGTCTGTAATACCTGATGATCTGGGTTTGATTCCCCAATACCCACCTAAAGCCAGATGCATAAGGTGGTCCATGCATACGGAGTTCATTTGTAGTGGCTAGAAGCCTTGACACACAAATTCTCCCTCTCTCTCTCTCTGTCTCTGCTTACAAATAAATAAATAAAATATTTTTTAAAAAATCAAAATAAGTAAATAAGCATTTATTAAATCAACTTAGTTTTGAACCATGCAATAGAATATATTAGGTTTAATTACAGATCACTGTTGTTTTTATAGATGAAAATTACAGATGACAGAAAACACATACATGTATGAAAAAAAAACACATTATCCCTTTGGATTCATATATGTCAAATATAAATTTAAGTTAAAAAAATAATATAAGCAATTTTACATGGCTTATCCACCTCACATTCCCATCCCATCTTGTCTTTGTATGTTTCTTCCTCAACTGTTGCTTCTGACACATCTCTGTTGGGAGTATAAATATACCTTTACTTTTCATTCTCCCAGAATCTTCTTCCAGATGTTAATTTTAACATAATAATCTATATTACTATAATAACTTGTCAGCCTTCATTTGTATCCTATTGTTGAAGTCAGGTTTGCATTGCTGGAAGAAATCACCTGACCAAGAGCAGCTTTTGAGAAAATAAAAAGGTTTATTTTGGCTTACAGACTCAAGGGGAAGCTCCATGATGGCTGGGGAAAGTGACGGCATGAGTAGAGGGTGGACATCACCTCCTAGCCAACATAAGGTAGACAATAGCAACAGAAGAGTGTGCCAAACACTAGCAAGAGGGAGCTAGCTATAACATCCATATGCCCACCCCCAACAATACACTGCCTCCTGAGGTATTAATTCCCAAATCTCCATCACCTGGGAAACTAGTATTCAGAACACTTAAGTTTATGGGGACACCTGAATCAAACCACCACATTCTGTCCCTGGCCCCCATAAACTGATAATCATACATGATGTAAAATGCAATGTATTCATCCAGCTTTAAAATTCCACATAGTTTTTATTAATTCCAGTGATGTACATACATCCCCATAATCCAAGGTCTTTAACTGAGCCATAATACCAAAAAATAAAAACCTAAAATTGCCCACAATGACACAGAATAAACATTCATGCTACAAAAGATGACATTGGGTATAGCAGAGAAATATTCAGCCAATACAAGATTTAAAACAACTAGGGCAAACATAAAACTCTATAGCTTCAAGTCCAACAACTCTAGCTAGTGACACAAATCTCCAAGTCTGATAATTCTAACTAGCAACAATTCTCTGAAGTTCCAATTCTGCCCCTCCAGCTAGGCTACTCACAGTCCTGAAAAACTTCATCCAGGGCCAACAGCTTTCCTTACCAGCCATCTTGTGGTCCCGGCATCTCCATTGGGCCTCCACTGCAACCCATGGTTCATCTTCACAGCTCCATTGGGTCTCTGTGCAGGCAGGCAACCCAGCAAACCTGCTTCACAGTGCTCATGACCATTTCCAAAACACAAGACTGTGTTGCAAATTCAGTGACCTTTTCTTTCTTGCATTTCTTGTACTCCATAATACCAGCTACAGTGCCAATTTGTTAACCGAGGAGGGAATAAAGCAGACTTTGAAGAACAGGACACTCCTTCAGTAGTCAAACCCCTTCAAAAGAGTCTACATTCTTCCTGTTGCCCCAGTGCAGGTCAGCTGGCCCAATCTTAAAGGTTGTAATCTCTCATATAATTGCAGCTGAACAGGCAGCAGTTTCAGCCTAAAGATTTCTTTGTGCCATATCCCTCTGCTCACACCAGTCCATTTCTATGCAACACAACCCAGCAAAATTCTCAGAACATGGACATAACAGCAAGCCTCTCATACAAACTGCTTCTAGCCCAGTCCAGGCAAAGCTCTTTCTCACCCTCACAAGCCAAATCTCACAGTCCTTAGTTCTTACTGCATTCAAGTCTTGCAATTATGACCAGAATAGTCCATCAAGCTATACTTACAACACTGCAAGGTGTCTGTTAGGCCAAGTTTTCAAATCCTTCCACATTCCTCTTGAAAATCAGCTCTAAAAGGCCAAAGCCACACAGTCAGGTGTCTAACAGCAGCACCACTCTTGGTACCAACTTTACTGTTGCAGTTCACATTGCTGGCAGAAATCACTCTATCAAGAGCAGCTGTTGGGAAAAAAGAGTTTATTTTGGCTTACAGACTCAAAGGGAAGCTCCATGATGTCAGGGGGAAACGATGGCATGAGCAGAGGGTGGATATCACCCCTTGACCAACATAAGGTAGATCATAGCAACAGGAGAGTGTGCCAAACACTGGCATGGGGAAACTGGCTATAACACCCATAAACCCACCCCCAATAGTACACTGCCTCCTGGAGGTGTTAATTTCCAAATCTCCGTTAGCTGAGAACCTAGCATTCAGAACACCTAAGTTTATGGGGGACACCTAAATCAAACCACCACAGCAATCATCAATCAGTTCCACTTGATTAAAAAGTTGAAACCAAAAGAAGATGAATAAATAAATACTTCTCTTTTATAAATAATAACACTAGACTCTGGGGGCTGGAGAGACATTTGCCTTCAAAGCCGAGCCATCCAGGTTTTACTCTCCAGTACCCATATAAAACCAGTTGCACAAAGTGGCACATGTGTCTGGAGTTTATTTGCAATGGCTGGAGGTCCTGGTGGGCCATTCTCTCTGTCTATCTCTCTTCTCTTTATCTCTCTCTACTTGAAAATAAATAAATAAATAAATAATATTAAAAAAGTAAAACCAGACTCTGAAAATTTTCTAAAACTATTGAGCACAACAAAGAGAACTAGAGTTGACTGCCCAACTTCCCGATTTCTGTGAGGACAAGACCTGTAGTAGAGTTACAAAAACAAGGCCTTTGAATGAACCTTTACTTTTTTAATGAAAGCAATGAAGAAGTTCCAACTTCTCTCCTACTATACTGACTTTCTCAATCCTAGGACAAATATCTGACCAGAAGCAGCCTATGGGAAAAAAGGGCTTATGTCAGGCTTACAGAATCCAGGGGAAATACCATCAATGGTGGAAGAAGCTGGCTCGCTTCCATAGAGCCATAGAAGAAACAGACACTACTAACAGCCAGCAAACATGGACGGCCAGAGCTCAAACTGGCTTTTTACACACTGTAGTCTGGACTTAAAGATCTGCCCCCAGTGTCATCTCATCCACTATGCTTATAGAGACTTAAATTGTAAGCTTAATCAAAACCACTTCAGGAAAAACAAAAGCCCGGTGTGGTAGCGCACACCTTTAATCCCAGCACTCAGGAGGCAGAGGTAGGAGGATCGCAGTGAGTTCAAGGCCACCCTGAGAATACATAGTGAATTCCAGGTAAGTCTGAGCTAGAGTGAGACCCTACCTCCAAAAATAAAACAAAACAAAACAGGAAAATACTTCAGGCTTTGGGGACATACATTTACATTCAAACCACCACATCTCACCATGGTTTGCCCTGTACCAAACTACAATGGCTCTCCAGTTCTGTTAGCAACATTATGCCAAGAAAGGTCTAATTTGATTGTTTTCCAGTGCAATACATACTCCATTAAGTGGTATTACTTTTGTGTATCCCCGCTGATAGCTCAGAGTAAACTCTATATAGTCAAGCCTGTATCCATCTTATTCAATCCATCATTACCAGTGTCTGGTAACAGTAATCAGTGAGAAGGAGAGATCAATAAGCACTTTGGAAAGAACGGGATTTTTAAATTATTTTATTTATTTACTAGAGGAAGAGAGAGTATTGGCATGCCAGGACCTCTTGCTGATGCAATCAAACCCCATACACATAGATCACTCTATGCATCTGGCTTTTTTTGTGTGTTAAGGAATCAAACCCAGGCTGGCAGAGTTTGCAAGCAAGTGCCTTTCACCACCGAGCCATTGCCCAAGCCCAGAAGGAATGGTTTTAAAAGTAGGAGTTGGGCTGAGACAACGGCTTGGTGGTGAAAGGCACTTGCTTGAGAAACTTGCCTGCATCAGTTGTTTGATTCTTCAGTGTCCACATAAAGCCAGGTGCACAAAGTGGTCGGTACCTGTGTCTGCAGTTCAGTTGCAGGGGCAACAGGCCCGACCATGCCCATGCCCCCTCTCTCTTTCTCTCTGTTTAGTGTTCCACAGCTAGCAAGATCCCCAAAGATAACACTTCTAAGAGCAAATAAATCTACAAGTAGGCATGTCAACATAAGCTTGAGAAATACCCACAAACAAGTAGATAAGACCTGCTAGAGATAGAGGGTGGGGACACTGAAACAAACGCCAGAATGGAGAGGTACAAATGTGAGGAGAAAGGGGATAGAGCATGATCAGTAGTTATCAGCTTGTTACGCTCATGCAGGAGACAGAAAGCCCAGTGAGGGGACAGAATGCCAGTAGACCTGGCCATAGATAACTACGAATGATAAGGGTGACACTATGAAATGTCCATTATTTTCTCTTCCGATCCTGCAAGGTGGGGTGACTGGGTTATAATTCTTTCCAAGGAGATGAGGACTCTGAAAGTTTAAAAGATTGCATTAAATTATGGTTACAACCTTTAGGGATTTGTTAAAAATTATTGAAGCTGTCTTTCTTGGAAACTTAATGAAAACAATTTTAATGTGCTTCAGGGAAACATTATCTTTAACATGCATTTCCCTCCTCCGTGTAGGGAGTATACGAGTGCCATCCAGATTCCCTTTCAAGGTGGAGGCATACGCCCCCCCCCCCCCCCCAGCTACTGAGAATGCTGGTGACCAGTACTTCTCAGCTGAGCCCCGGGAAGGAATACTGCCTTGTCCAGTGAGCAACCACCATCTAATGACTGGTTCTTCTCATGTCCTTGGCTGTCCTCTCCTTGGTGAACTGAAGCTGTTCAGCTCCTGCTGTGTAATCTTACCTCCTCCTCCCTACCCTCACAGCAGAGTTTGTTTCCCAGAAAACTTAGCCCAAAACATTAGCACAGCAGCAGTTAGGGCAGTAGCCATGATGGAAGGGATCTCTGATCATTTTGGAAGCCCTGTGGGTGACGAGGTTAGAGTGAACCAGCTATGCCAAGGACTTGCCAGTTTTTACTGCCCCACTGAGGAAGTCCAAAATGGCAACTGCATGACCACAGGAAGAGGCTCAAGTGACTCTTTGAGACTTGATCTCAATCCCATTAAGTGGCCATGCTTGCAAAATGGCTAGGGAGGGGAACTGAACAGAGAGGTCCTGATTTATAGCCTTGGCCAGTTTGTGGGTATAAATGCTTTCAGGCTTCAGTTGTTTAACAAAGGACCTCATCGACTTCACAAATCCATCACCACCTCCAGCCCACCACTCCTGTGAACATACTGTCTGCTCAGCTCAGACCTGCTGGAGCACTGAACTCCAAAGAAACAAATCTGACATGGCTTGGTAGTATCCTAGGCTAATGGCACGAGAATAAGAAAAAAGATAATAGTGATTAAATAAAGTAGTGCAATTTGGATGTGAAGCATATGAAGAAAAATGAATAGCAGATACTAAAAAATAAATGCTAGAAATGCAGCCAATAGGTCTGCGATGTCACAGAAACAGGAAGCGGCTGAAACTATGAGTGAGACACTGACAATGAAAGACAACCAAGTGGAAGCAAAAGCAAAAAACGGAAAGGATGCATCGCGAAGCCCAGAGGCAGGAAGAAGAGCCGGGCTGGGCCATCTTAGTGGTGAGGCCATTCAGCAGTAATCAACCCACACCACTGACAACGTGGCAAGAGCTGCCTCACAGCTGCGTTTAATCCTCACAGGCCTGATCTGCTCTGTGGTTTCAGTGCACCGCCAAGATCTTGTCTACCTTAGTCCCCACACACCCTTACCCTGTTATCTGCAGAAGCGAGGGAGATGCTCTGCCGCCTGCGAAGACAGGACTTGATTACTCTCAGCTTTCTATAGGAGCTGAGCATCGGCAGGCAGAAACACGTCCAAAGGATGTGTAATGGCTGTGACATCACCAGAAGCAACCCTGAATAGGAATGACAGAACCCCTGTGGCATTGAGAGGAAAACACCACCATTTTCTTCTGAAGGTCTAGATACTCACCGCAGCTGCTCTGTTAAGTCACTCATTTACTCTGCTGATGAAGGGAAAGACACTTAGGATGTGGTTTGCTCTGATTTGCTCATTTGACAAGGATTTATTGAGTGTCTTTCCTGAAAACCTTCCACTGTGTTCTACTCGGGGGACAAATGGAAATCAGGAACATATGGGCGTGTTCTAATGAAGATCCTACAGTCTAGTTAGGGGGAGGACGAATATTTGATCCAAGAAAACAAAAAATCCCCTGGGATACACAGAATTCAGCTATGCTAAGTGCTCAGGTCCACATTAGACTTCACAGTGGGACTTAGCTGAGGGAGGTCAGGAAAGACGTCCCTGGCAAGTAAACAAAATTAATATCTCACAGTATATATGAGCAAAGAGTGGAAGAAGGCGTTTGACTCCAGCAAGCTCACTAAAGCAAGATGTGCCTGTTGACTGCCACAAGCAAGTGACTGAAGACCCAGCTCTGCTCTGAGAAGAAGTGTTCGGTCAGTGTCATGGAGCCATTTGAGGGAGCGAAGTGCAAGGAGCTGGCCATGGTGGCACACGCCTTTAGTTCCCTTAGCATTTTGGAGGCAGGGATAAGAGGATCGCCATGAGTTTGAGGACAGCCTGAGACTACATAGTGAGGTCCAGGTCAGCCTGAGTTAGAGCGACACCCTGCCTTGAAAAACAAAACAAACAAACCAAACAAAACAAAAGAAAGAAAGGAAGAAAAGAAGGAAGGAAGGAAGGAAGGAAGGAAGGAAGGAAGGAAGGAAGGAAAAAGAAAAGAAAGAGAAGTGCAAGGAAATGCCAACCGTGACAACTAGACCATACTTGTACCTCCATTTTATCCACTTTACAGGTGTCTGAGGCTGGGTGAGTCACGGTCCTCGCGTCTAGACCTGGAGTGTGAGGAGACTTCCAAGCAGGCTCTCCTTGCCTGACATTGTTAAGAGCATGGCTTCTAGCATGGAAGCAGTATGGGCTCTTTCTAGGGAGAGTATCAGGTGACCAGGAATTCTCTAATCAAGAGCAGTGTTGCTTTCCTTAAAAACCCTGCCTTGGTCTGGGGAGATGTCCAGGGGTGAAGGCACTTAGCTGAAAAGACTAGCAACCTGAGTTCTACTCCCCAGTACCCATGTAAAGCCCGATGCACAAAGTGGCACATGCATCTGGAGTTAGTTTTCAGTGACTAGAAGTCCTGGTGCATCCATTCCCTCTCTCTCTTCTCTCTCTCTCTGTGGTGCACACCAAAATCCAACTCAAGGCTTGGTAGGAGAACACTGTGATTCAAGCCAGCCAAACACATAGTGAATTCTAGCTCACTGTGCAAAGTAAGCCCTAGCAGACTAATAGAACAACCACAAAATACAATAACCCACTGCCTAATTACTCATTACGAGGTAACTTTTAATTCAGCTGATAGTTCAGCTATAAGTGAGGTAATCTACAAGCGATCATACAGCGTCTGCAGGTGAGAGGAGAGATCAATAAGCACTTTGGAAAGAACGGGATTTTTAAATTATTTTATTTATTTACTAGAGGAAGAGAGAGTATTGGCATGCCAGGACCTCTTGCTGATGCAATCAAACCCCATACACATAGATCACTCTATGCATCTGGCTTTTTTTGTGTGTTAAGGAATCAAACCCAGGCTGGCAGAGTTTGCAAGCAAGTGCCTTTCACCACCGAGCCATTGCCCAAGCCAGAAGGAATGGTTTTAAAAGTAGGAGTTGGGCTGAGACAACGGCTTGGTGGTGAAAGGCACTTGCTTGAGAAACTTGCCTGCATCAGTTGTTTGATTCTTCAGTGTCCACATAAAGTCAGGTGCACAAAGTGGTCGGTACCTGTGTCTGCAGTTCAGTTGCAGGGGCAACAGGCCCGACCATGCCATGCCCCCTCTCTCTTTCTCTCTGTTTAGTGTTCCACAGCTAGCAAGATCCCCAAAGATAACACTTCTAAGAGCAAATAAATCTACAAGTAGGCATGTCAACATAAGCTTGAGAAATACCCACAAACAAGTAGATAAGACCTGCTAGAGATAGAGGGTGGGGACACTGAAACAAACGCCAGAATGGAGAGGTACAAATGTGAGGAGAAAGGGGATAGAGCATGATCAGTAGTTATCAGCTTGTTACGCTCATGCAGGAGACAGAAAGCCCAGTGAGGGGACAGAATGCCAGTAGACCTGGCCATAGATAACTACGAATGATAAGGGTGACACTATGAAATGTCCATTATTTTCTCTTCCGATCCTGCAAGGTGGGGTGACTGGGTTATAATTCTTTCCAAGGAGATGAGGACTCTGAAAGTTTAAAAGATTGCATTAAATTATGGTTACAACCTTTAGGGATTTGTTAAAAATTATTGAAGCTGTCTTTCTTGGAAACTTAATGAAAACAATTTTAATGTGCTTCAGGGAAACATTATCTTTAACATGCATTTCCCTCCTCCGTGTAGGGAGTATACGAGTGCCATCCAGATTCCCTTTCAAGGTGGAGGCATACGCCCCCCCCCCCCCCCCCCCAGCTACTGAGAATGCTGGTGACCAGTACTTCTCAGCTGAGCCCCGGGAAGGAATACTGCCTTGTCCAGTGAGCAACCACCATCTAATGACTGGTTCTTCTCATGTCCTTGGCTGTCCTCTCCTTGGTGAACTGAAGCTGTTCAGCTCCTGCTGTGTAATCTTACCTCCTCCTCCCTACCCTCACAGCAGAGTTTGTTTCCCAGAAAACTTAGCCCAAAACATTAGCACAGCAGCAGTTAGGGCAGTAGCCATGATGGAAGGGATCTCTGATCATTTTGGAAGCCCTGTGGGTGACGAGGTTAGAGTGAACCAGCTATGCCAAGGACTTGCCAGTTTTTACTGCCCCACTGAGGAAGTCCAAAATGGCAACTGCATGACCACAGGAAGAGGCTCAAGTGACTCTTTGAGACTTGATCTCAATCCCATTAAGTGGCCATGCTTGCAAAATGGCTAGGGAGGGGAACTGAACAGAGAGGTCCTGATTTATAGCCTTGGCCAGTTTGTGGGTATAAATGCTTTCAGGCTTCAGTTGTTTAACAAAGGACCTCATCGACTTCACAAATCCATCACCACCTCCAGCCCACCACTCCTGTGAACATACTGTCTGCTCAGCTCAGACCTGCTGGAGCACTGAACTCCAAAGAAACAAATCTGACATGGCTTGGTAGTATCCTAGGCTAATGGCACGAGAATAAGAAAAAAGATAATAGTGATTAAATAAAGTAGTGCAATTTGGATGTGAAGCATATGAAGAAAAATGAATAGCAGATACTAAAAAATAAATGCTAGAAATGCAGCCAATAGGTCTGCGATGTCACAGAAACAGGAAGCGGCTGAAACTATGAGTGAGACACTGACAATGAAAGACAACCAAGTGGAAGCAAAAGCAAAAAACGGAAAGGATGCATCGCGAAGCCCAGAGGCAGGAAGAAGAGCCGGGCTGGGCCATCTTAGTGGTGAGGCCATTCAGCAGTAATCAACCCACACCACTGACAACGTGGCAAGAGCTGCCTCACAGCTGCGTTTAATCCTCACAGGCCTGATCTGCTCTGTGGTTTCAGTGCACCGCCAAGATCTTGTCTACCTTAGTCCCCACACACCCTTACCCTGTTATCTGCAGAAGCGAGGGAGATGCTCTGCCGCCTGCGAAGACAGGACTTGATTACTCTCAGCTTTCTATAGGAGCTGAGCATCGGCAGGCAGAAACACGTCCAAAGGATGTGTAATGGCTGTGACATCACCAGAAGCAACCCTGAATAGGAATGACAGAACCCCTGTGGCATTGAGAGGAAAACACCACCATTTTCTTCTGAAGGTCTAGATACTCACCGCAGCTGCTCTGTTAAGTCACTCATTTACTCTGCTGATGAAGGGAAAGACACTTAGGATGTGGTTTGCTCTGATTTGCTCATTTGACAAGGATTTATTGAGTGTCTTTCCTGAAAACCTTCCACTGTGTTCTACTCGGGGGACAAATGGAAATCAGGAACATATGGGCGTGTTCTAATGAAGATCCTACAGTCTAGTTAGGGGGAGGACGAATATTTGATCCAAGAAAACAAAAAATCCCCTGGGATACACAGAATTCAGCTATGCTAAGTGCTCAGGTCCACATTAGACTTCACAGTGGGACTTAGCTGAGGGAGGTCAGGAAAGACGTCCCTGGCAAGTAAACAAAATTAATATCTCACAGTATATATGAGCAAAGAGTGGAAGAAGGCGTTTGACTCCAGCAAGCTCACTAAAGCAAGATGTGCCTGTTGACTGCCACAAGCAAGTGACTGAAGACCCAGCTCTGCTCTGAGAAGAAGTGTTCGGTCAGTGTCATGGAGCCATTTGAGGGAGCGAAGTGCAAGGAGCTGGCCATGGTGGCACACGCCTTTAGTTCCCTTAGCATTTTGGAGGCAGGGATAAGAGGATCGCCATGAGTTTGAGGACAGCCTGAGACTACATAGTGAGGTCCAGGTCAGCCTGAGTTAGAGCGACACCCTGCCTTGAAAAACAAAACAAACAAACCAAACAAAACAAAAGAAAGAAAGGAAGAAAAGAAGGAAGGAAGGAAGGAAGGAAGGAAGGAAGGAAGGAAGGAAGGAAAAAGAAAAGAAAGAGAAGTGCAAGGAAATGCCAACCGTGACAACTAGACCATACTTGTACCTCCATTTTATCCACTTTACAGGTGTCTGAGGCTGGGTGAGTCACGGTCCTCGCGTCTAGACCTGGAGTGTGAGGAGACTTCCAAGCAGGCTCTCCTTGCCTGACATTGTTAAGAGCATGGCTTCTAGCATGGAAGCAGTATGGGCTCTTTCTAGGGAGAGTATCAGGTGACCAGGAATTCTCTAATCAAGAGCAGTGTTGCTTTCCTTAAAAACCCTGCCTTGGTCTGGGGAGATGTCCAGGGGTGAAGGCACTTAGCTGAAAAGACTAGCAACCTGAGTTCTACTCCCCAGTACCCATGTAAAGCCCGATGCACAAAGTGGCACATGCATCTGGAGTTAGTTTTCAGTGACTAGAAGTCCTGGTGCATCCATTCCCTCTCTCTTTCTCTCTCTCATCGTGGTGGTGCACACCTTTAATCCCAGCACTCAAGAGGCTTAGGTAGGAGGAACACTGTGAGTTCAAGGCCAGCCTAAGACAGCATAGTGAATTCTAGCTCAACTTGGGCTAGAGTAAGACCCTTAAAAGCAAACTAATAACAACAACAACAAAAAAAAACAAAAACCCACTGCCTAATTGTTCAGTTAAAATTTTAATTCAGTTGAATCATTCAGTTCAGTTGAATTTCCCGAGGAAGGGATGTGAATCTGCAGGAGAGACTGAGTTCAGAGTTAAGCATGCAGCAGAAAAGTCTTAGCTACTTCGCATCCAGACCCTGTACATAATGTCTATGAAGAATTAAGAGGCAGCTGGAAAAAGAGAGGGAGGGATAAGATGAAGAAGGAGAACGAAGAAAGGAAGAAGGGAAAGGGCCAGGCGTGGTGGTGCATACCTTTAATTCCAGTATTCGGGAGACAGAGTTCTTTGCCAAGAGTTCGAGGCCACCCTGAGAATACAGAGTGAATACCAGGCTAGAATGAGACCCTACCTCAAAAAAAAAAAAAAAAAAAAAGAAAAGAAAAGAAGAAGAAAAACGGACAGGAAGACGGTTAGAAGGGAGGGATATAGAAAAGGCTGAAATGAATGACAAAGAATGTCAAGCAGTTTTGAAATTTTATCTGGCTTTCCAATATGAAATAGTCCCAAGTTCTATATATGTTGGCCTTGTGCTACTCTACAATTTTCTCTTTCTATTCCCACCAACATTTCAGAGTGGTCAGCTTTCACTTTCCACTTCAATTTGCCTCACCAAGGTCACCAGTGACTCCATACTACCAAATCTAGCAAACATATTTAAGTGTAAAAATATTCCCTTGGTTTCTTTGTACATCTTCCTTGTAATTCCACTGCCCCCATCCACTCTTAAAATACTGACATTCCATAGGGTCCATTCTCAATCCACACATGTTGTGGACTGTAATTTCAACTATGCTTGTCATTTTAATAACTATCTGTAGGAAGGGAAATTCCTAGTCTATGTCTGTGGCTGAGACTTATCCCCAAAGACCCACACACACTTGCAAGTGTATAATTTCTACTCAACATTTCCACCTGGTTGCTCCATGGGAACCTAAAACTCAGCATGCCCCAACTAACATGTCAACTTGCACACAAAGCTTCCTTCCTCTGTAGCACATGCCTCTACTCAGCTATAAAGCCAGGAACTTGATTGTCACCTTTGAACCTGTAAACTACCATACCCAGTGTCTGTAAACTACCTTACCCAGTGTCTTTAAACTACCATACCCAGCATCTGTAAACTACCATACCCAGTTTCTTTAAACTACCATACCCAGTGTCTATAAACTACCTTATCCAGTGTCTTTAAACTACCATACCCAGTGTCTATAAACTACCTTACCCAGTGTCTTTAAACTACCTTACCCAGTGTCTATAAACTGCCATACCCAGTGTCTATAAACTACCTTACCCAGTGTCTATAAACTACCTTACCCAGTGTCTATAAACTACCATACCCAGTGTCTATAAACTACCATACCCAGTGTCTTTAAACTACCTTACCCAGTGTCTTTAAACTACCTTACCCAGTGTCTTTAAACTACCATACCCAGTGTCTTTAAACTACCTTACCCAGTGTCTTTAAACTACCTTACCCAGTGTCTTTAAACTACCATACCCAGTGTCTTTAAACTACCTTACCCAGTGTCTTTAAACTACCATACCCAGTTTCTTTAAACTACCATACCCAGTGTCTTTAAACTACCTTACCCAGTGTCTTTAAACTACCTTACCCAGTGTCTTTAAACTACCTTACCCAGTGTCTATAAACTACCATACCCAGTGTCTTTAAACTACCATACCCAGTGTCTATAAACTACCTTACCCAGTGTCTATAAACTACCTTACCCAGTGTCTATAAACTACCATACCCAGTGTCTATAAACTACCATACCCAGTGTCTTTAAACTACCTTACCCAGTGTCTTTAAACTACCTTACCCAGTGTCTTTAAACTGCCATACCCAGTGTCTTTAAACTACCTTACCCAGTGTCTTTAAACTACCATACCCAGTTTCTTTAAACTACCATACCCAGTGTCTTTAAACTACCTTACCCAGTGTCTTTAAACTACCTTACCCAGTGTCTTTAAACTACCTTACCCAGTGTCTATAAACTACCATACCCAGTGTCTTTAAACTACCATACCCAGTGTCTATAAACTACCATACCCAGTGTCTATAAACTACCTTATCCAGTGTCTTTAAACTACCTTACCCAGTGTCTATAAACTGCCATACCCAGTGTCTATAAACTACCTTACCCAGTGTCTATAAACTACCTTACCCAGTGTCTATAAACTACCATACCCGGTGTCTATAAACTACCATACCCAGTGTCTTTAAACTACCTTACCCAGTGTCTTTAAACTACCTTACCCAGTGTCTTTAAACTACCATACCCAGTGTCTTTAAACTACCTTACCCAGTGTCTTTAAACTACCATACCCAGTGTCTTTAAACTACCATACCCAGTGTCTTTAAACTACCTTACCCAGTGTCTTTAAACTACCATACCCAGTTTCTTTAAACTACCATACCCAGTGTCTTTAAACTACCTTACCCAGTGTCTTTAAACTACCATACCCAGTGTCTTTAAACTACCTTACCCAGTGTCTTTAAACTACCTTACCCAGTGTCTATAAACTACCATACCCAGTGTCTTTAAACTACCATACCCAGTGTCTATAAACTACCATACCCAGTGTCTTTAAACTACCATACCCAGTGTCTGTAAACTACCATACTCAGTGTCTATAAACTACCATACCCAGTGTCTATAAACTACCATACCCAGTGTCTTTAAACTACCATACTCAGTGTCTATAAACTACCATACCCAGTGTCTTTAAACTACCATACCCAGTGTCTATAAACTACCATACCCAGTGTCTATAAACTGCCTTACCCAGTGTCTATAAACTACCTTACCCAGCATCTATAAACTACCTTACCCAGTGTCTTTAAACTACCATACCCAGTGTCTATAAATTACCTTACCCAGTGTCTGTAAACTACCTTACCCAATGTCTGTAAACTACCATACCCAGTGTCTGTAAACTACCATACCCAGCGTCTGTAAACTACCTTACCCAGTGTATGTAAACTACCTTACCCAGTGTCTGTAAATTACCTTACCCAGTGACTTCTTGGAGGTTTCCAGTTTTGCTTAACAGGGGTAGAAATAGTTCCACCATTTAAAACTGAAACAAAACTCAAGTGGAAAAAACTCAGGCATTATAAGACAGGTAAATATGATAACTAAGACATGAAATGATCTATGTCTAATTTCTTCATCAGTTCATTTACCAGAATCTTACATAGTGGTTTACTTGGGAGAAAAAATTGTATAACATTGTTAGCTAATACTGTTTTCTCAATTTTAAAATAAGAAAAACATTTCCTGAATAAAAATAGGACAACTGATTCTACGGTACATACTGAACTAAGATTTCAATGGGAATCAAATACATTTCAAACACAATTTGGATGCTGACCTGTCATAGTGAAAGACAAACACACCATGTACAATATCTCCAGAAAATAAGGCACTGTTCTAAACTTCTACAGCAGATCACATTACATCATAAACCTCTTGGGGAGACTCTTGCTAGCTGACTTCTATGTTTTTTTCATAGCCTATCCAGTCTTCAAATATGAAATTACAAAAAGTACTCCAGAAATCACTTAATTCTGTTAATTATCCCTCTTATATATTTTAATCATTCCACTTTAATCATCCCATTTCCTGTTTAAAACTCTCCCAATGAATTTCTATTGCACTTGGTATAAAATGAATATTCTGAAGCTCTATTCACAGCATCCACCTTCTGACTCTCTCCATCCTTACCGCATAGTTTGGTCTTTCTTTTAGTGGCTTCTCGACATGCTGTGTCTCTGTCTCTTCCCAAAGCACCCCAACTCACTCATCTCTTAGGGCTGTGCCCTTTAAAGACTCAAGACTCACTTCCTGGAGCTGTCTCCCATAAGCTGTTCACACAGAGAGTTTCCCCGCCACCACGCCATTGAATCCTGACCCCCAAGCTCAGCTAACACATCCTCCCAGACCCATCTATCACTTTATTTTCTTTACAGTACTTAGCCCTGTTTGGGTCATTTGACTTGTGTATTTGCTTATGGCTTGTCACTTCTTCTAGACAAGTACTTATCATTTCAGGGCTGCATTTTTCACTTGTATTTTTTCCCCATATTCCCTAGCAGAATATAAATTTTATGAAAGTAGGGGTCTGGTATGCATCTGATACGACAGACGATTCCAATCTGTTTGAGATGGTCATGGAATCTTTGCTCCTTGGCCTGATTCTCCTGACATTTCGGAATCCTTTATGCTGAGTCTCAAGTAAACAAGGACAATAACTGAGTGACAAATGAAGCAAAACCCTTTCCATCCTCCTTCTGAGAGGAAATCGGTGCTCCCAGTGCTGAGTACTGAGAGTGCTGTGGCCCACAAAGGTGTGGTGGCACACCTTGGATGCCAACATGCTGGAGACTAAACCAGGATGACATGTTCTACTGTGGAAATGGTCACATGGAGTTCGATGGTAACAGAACCAAAAAAAAAAAAAAAGTAATAAATGAATGTTTCTGCTAAGCATGTGGGTGGAGACATGAAGGAGGTGATTATTAAAAGTAGGGAGCTCTTTTAGATTTCAGGTGCTCTCTGATGATATTTCGAGCTTCAGATTGATGGAAGCTAATGGTTTGTGACTTTGGTGGCAAACCTTCTGCCTCACCTCCCAGAGTGCGGGGCACACAAGCAGAAGCCACCACAGGCAGCTGTGGGTTTAGGTTATTTTTAATAGCTCCCTGCAGATCTCCCAAGAGATTCATATAATCAGTCCATTTTGAAAATTGTGGCTGTAGCATGATTTTTTTTTTTTCCTGGTGAGATATAAAGAAATGTCTGTTTCCTCCAGATACAGGGGCACCGACATACCAAACAAGGAGTTTCATCTAGGTCCAGCTTGCTGGATCCATGCATTTATTGAGGTTGCCTAATGGAACAAGGACTCTTGGACAGCTGCAGCCTTGAAGAGTTCCAATCCCCGCTCTACCTCCCACCTCCTAGCACCCCCTGCCTGAGACCATGGGTAACTGGGACAGGAGAGTGGCGAATGGTATCTCACTCAGGTGAGGATCTAGTGGTACTCTCCCCTCCTTCCACAAGGGAATGTTAACTGTTCCCCTTACTGTTACTACAGACCTAGCTTTCAGCATGCACTTTTTATTATTTATTTTTGCCATGACTATAGGCCTAGGTCTTCTATAGGTCACCTCAGCTGCTCTGTTTCAAGATGGCAATGGTATGTTAGGCTGAGACACTTTGGGGGTAGCAATACTGCCTCTTCAAAAGAGTGAAAATGAAGAATGCCTTTGAGTTTATAAGGGAGAATCTTTCTTTCTCCTTATCTCTTTTTCCCCCCCCCCCCTAAAACCTCACCCGAGGATGTGAATGGGTGCCTAAATACATAGCATGGGGCCTGGTCTTATGAATCTAAAGGGATTATTCCCCTTTTTCTTTTTGACAAAATGGCGCTAGACACCTGGTGTCAGAGCTGGACAGCTGGACTAACTGTTTCAGTCCCCATCCAGTAAACTTCCATTAAAAACAACTGGGGACTATAGGTGGGCACTCCCATTTCTGGAAACCCCCTCCTGCCTCTTGGGCAGAAGCTCTGTCCTCTTTCCTTCTCTTAAGTTCTGTAATCTGTATAATAAAATCTTTTAAAACTTTATCCTCTGGGCTGGAGAGATAGCTTAGCAGTTAAGGCATTTGCTTGCAAAGCCAAAGGACCTCGGTTCAATTCCCCAGGACCCACATAAGCCAGATGCACAAGGGGGTGCATGTGTCTGGAGTTCGTTTGTAGTCAGTGGCTAGAGGCCCTGGCACACCTATCCTAACTCTCTCTCTCTCTGTCTATGCCTCTATGCCTCTCTCTCTCAAATAAATAATAAAAAATAAAGTTTAAAAAGAAAAAGAAAACTTTATCCTCTGGTCTGTGGATTTCATCCATTGAAATTCTTTCTTATATTTTTTCCATTGAAATTCTTAAAAGCTCAGAAGCTGCTGACTCTGGAAGCTTTGTGTGATCATGAGTGTCCAGCACCCTAGCTCTTGAGTTATTCCCCAACCAAGAGCTGAGAAAGGCTCCATCATTCTCAAGAACATCCCAAAATTCCGATATCAAAACCAGGAAGAAACAGCTAAACTACAACGCTTTTAAAAATGGTGAATGCAATGAAGATATAAAAGTGGTCAGTTGATTTTTCTCTGTGCTGATCTCCTTCCCCCTTGTGCTGGTATCCGGTTCATCAGGAAAACAGCCCCCTTGCTTGTTTCTCCAATTTTTCTTAGTGGGCGGAAAGAATGTCAGAGCCACATGTTGGGTCATGATATGCAGAGACATTTAGCTTACCCATAACTGTGGGCTAACTGCACAATGCATGACCCGTATACCTCAACAAGGAGGGGCCAAGGGGAGGGGGTAGGTCACGGATGAGCCTAATAATGGTACCAAACTGACTGTATTTGCTGAATACAAAACTAACTAATAAAGAAAAAAAATTAAAAAAAAGAAAAGTAAAAAAAAAAAAAAGTGGTCAGTTCATCCTTGGAGAGCATATTAGTGTGGCCTCCGAGGTGAGTCTTGCTGTAAGTCTTCATTACCCAGTGTGCTTGGGCACTGAACGTCTGCTGGACCTCCTGCCTTCTCCAGTCTCTCTCACAGATGCTCAGTGTTTCTAGCTGGGCTTATCTCAGTGTCACCGTGAGAAGTGCAGTCATCCTGTGGAGTGCTCAGCACTAAAGGGAACTGTATCAGCTTCTCCCAGGCTTAGGAACAATGATGAAAAGGGGGCAGAAAAAAATGTAAGATGGGAAGGAGAGCTCTGAAATGCTGTCTTCCAGGCATGACATGACAATTGCATTCATGATCTCACTATGGCTAGTGTAACCTTCACAAGACCCACATAGCATTGGGACTATCAACATTCCTTCATGCATGTTGGAGGAGAGCATGAGTCACCTCCCCGAGCAGTGATGAGCAGTTAGCGGTAGCTGGAGGAGTGGGAGACATTTTCTCCAGTGGTGTAGCCACTGGCAGATCCACATGCTCCGATAAATATTCCCTCATCCATGCTCATGCCAACAACCCTAGTTAAACTCAGCCGGTCACATCCACACACAAGAAAAAAAAAAAAAATTAAGGTATAGGAGGGACTATTTGGAGAGATGGGTTCAATGAGGATATAAGGAGGATGGGTCAATAGAAGGTGATAGGAGGAGAATATGATCAAAAGATATGTGTAAAAAATGTCAATCAGAAATAAATAAGGGCAAGGGATGAGGCTCAGTGGGTAGAGTGTTGTAATCCTAGCACTTGAGAGGTGGAGATAAGATTCAGTTCAAGATCATCTACAGCTACATAGGTATTTGCAGGCCAGCCTGGGGCTAAATAAAAGCCTGTCTTCAATAGATTAGTTGGATAGATAAATGATAGATAATAATAGATGTAGATAGGTGGGTGATAGATGATGATGATGAAGACAGATGGTAGATAGATAGATAGATAGATAGATAGATAGATAGATAGATAGATAGATTAGATAGATAGATTAGATAGATAGATTGATTGATTATTTTTTTTAAAGTCTAGTCATCTTTGAAGCTGGCAGATTTTGTGAGAACCTCAAATTATATTTGGTTGGGGCCTAACAACTTACTAAATCCTGGTACTGCCTTTTCAGTGGAACTGGGACCTGACTATGAGTGAGGGTCTTAATCAAAAGCAAAAAGAATATCAGAGACACTGGTTCTAACCAGAATCATCACGGCTTTAAAAACAAAGGCTTTCGCCAGGTGTGGTAGCACACATCTTTGATCCTAGCACTCAAGAGGCAAAGGTGGGAGGATCTCTGTGAGTTCAATGCCACCCTGAGACTACAGAGTGAATTTTAGGTCAGCCTGGGCTAATGTGAGACCCCCCTCCCTTAAAAAAAAGAAAGAAAGAAGGAAGGAAAGAAGGAAGGAAGGAAGGAATGAAGGAGGGAGGGAGGGAGGGAGGGAGGGAGGGAGGGAAAGAAAGAAAGAAAGAAAGAAAGAAAGAAAGAAAGAAAGAAAGAAAGAAAGAAAGAAAGAAAGAAAATAGAGATAATTGGGGATCTATGTTTCTTGAGGGTGGATTGCAAAAAAAAAAGATAAAATGCACTCTAGAAGGCTGTTGTAGCTAAGGGAGAAAGGGAAATACAAACTTCACAAGCAGTGGCAGAAAGATGGGGGGAGGAGGGTCAGAGAACTTGGTCAAAGATTAGAGGCAGAGCGTGTGACCACCCTGGCAGGAGAGGAGTTGTTCTAAAGAGAGATCTGTCAGCCCCTCCCCTCAGCTGCACACTATTGAAACAGTGGATCCCAGGGAAGTAACAGCTCCCCGAGAGTTCCATGACGGGGAAGGAAAAGGCTGAAGCCCTAGTCCAACCCAGTAGAGGAACTTGACTCCCAGGAGGAGGGTTCATTGACATTATTCTGACAATTTATAGGACCACCTTGTAGGACAGATGGGAGCTAAGATAAAGATGAGTCATTGATGGGTGGGACCACACTTTGACAGGATTGTTTAATTTTTCATACTTCTTACCCTTTATTTAATCCTAAACCTTATGTCTGTGTTGGGGGGGATAGGTACTGGACCCCCTTATTTGTTCTTCTTCCCAATGTAGGCACATTGCATAAACCTGTGTTTACGTGGTGATTGGCGTGGGTAGCCAAGCCTAGCATGTTAGGAATGCCAGAGACCAAACTTTACCCTAAGCACTCAGTCACAAGAAAACAAGGGCAGAGATAACACCAAGGTACCTAGCTTTAATAATAAGTCATTGATTAGCTGGATAAGCTGTTTTGCTTTTTAAAAAATATTAATTTTTTTTTTTTGAGAGAGAGAAAAACAGACAGAGAAAAAGAGAGATTGAAAGTGAGTATGTGGTATGCCAGAGTCTCCTGCCACTGCCAATGAACTCCAGACCCATGTGCCACTTTGTGCATCTGGCTTTATGTGGATGCTAGGGAATTGAACCAGGGTCGTCAGGCTTTGAAAGCAGACACCTTTAATGGCTGAGCCACCGCTCCAGCCCTAGCTGTTTTGCTTTCTGTCACCCTTTAGTTTTTACTTGTGCTCAGGAACTCCATGCGTGGGGAAGCACCTCTGTGTGTGGAAACTCCTCACAAATGCTCTGAGGGTACTTTGATGTCAAATGGTTTTCTCTTGCCTTGAACCAGTTTTTGGAACATTCCAAATATCAAAAGTGCCCAAAAATGTTCACAGTATTTTTATTTTTTATTTTTAACGTCTGTGTGCATGTGACCATCTGTGTGTCAGCAGGTACACATGTGGCATGACACAGGTATAGAGGTCAAAGGACAACTTTAGGGAGTCAGTCCTCGTCTTCCATCACGTTGGAGTCAGGGTCTCCTTCCGGTGTTCACTGGTATACATGACAGGCTAGGTGACCTGTGGGCGCTGGGATTTTCCCGCCTCTGCCTCCCTAGGTGCAGGACAGCTGGGTTACAGATGCTACTGTGTCCTGCTTGTAAGTGGGTTCTGAGGACCCAAACTCTGGTTATCATGCTCACCCAATGCACATTTTTACCTACTGAGCCTTCTCCCCAGCCTCAAAGCAATTGTTTATTTTAGGTTTGTTTTGTCTGGTTGTGAGGCCAGGTCCCACTAGCCCTGTCTGGCCTCAAACTCATGGAGATCCTCCTAATTTAGCCTCGCAAGTGCTAAGATTATAGGCAGGAGCCACCACGCCCTGCTAAGCCATTCTTTTTGACTGCCAAACATGCTACTATTATTCTAAGCCCAAAGTGATCACTTGAAATATTATTTAAAAAAATAAACACCCTAGGTAGTTTATCTTAGACATGAGATTCCTTTCACTTAGTACTGCTACTCTGAAAATAAAAAAAAAATTAAGCAACATAATAACAGGATACTAATCCTTTTTTGCCTGTTTTCCCACATGAGTATTCCAACTCCATTTGACAAATGCACTTCTGACTAATTTGAACAGCTGTGCATTGCTTTAACATTTGGCTTGGTAAACAATTTTTTGGTTAAAAATAATACAGCCATGCTTTCATTTTTAGAATATTTATTTCTCTTCAGGTTATGAGAAATGTGCATAGATTTAAAAAAAAACCTTTGAATCTATGTTTATTGTTAAACCTAAGAGTTGTCCTTCCAATTATAGAGTTATCATCTTGTCTCCCCCCCACCCGCAAAAAAAACCCCACATTAATATTCCTTGAAAAACTATCACTGCTCTATCCCTCTGCTTCAAGTGGCTAAGTAGTGTGATCAGTAGTGGCATTAAGTAGCAAGCCTGCTGAAGGAGGTATTTGCATTTCTAGATCTGCTAATGACCAAGTTAAAACAGAACACAACAAAACTCTCAGGGTTTATTTGCACAGAACCTTGATGCATCCTGAGTCCACAGCCTCCGAAATACCAGTTTGACTTTCTGGCCACCATCATTGCAGACCTGTAGACTGGAGCCACGTGTTTCCTTCAACAACAATTTTGTTTTTCCTGGCTTTCCTCTTTCAAGAAAATATTTGAATGATTGCCAGTCTCCACTCTTTTGTTTTTTTCTTTTCCACAAATACTTTCCTACTGTGGAAAGAGATTTCACAACGTGCATTGTGTCGTTACTTTCTTCCTTGATGAGCTTGTTGTGTTCAGGAAGAAGCAAAAGGAACCCTCCTCCAAAGAGCAGATGAATAATTGCTTACAAGCAAGGAGTTGCCAGCCCGCTCCCCTCACACACAGTATCATGTCCCCTGCCAAGTAACCACTCGTTGGCTGCCCATGACTCCACACTCACGATTTGGAGGGAGTGATATTCTTCTTTGTTCAGATAAACCAGGGAGAAAACAAAATAATAGATGAAATTAAATTTTTAAGGGGAGCAACAAATATGGCCCGATTCAGTGTCATCTAAATGGACTTCTACCAGAGAAGCAAAAGCTTCCCACATGTGCGTGTAAGAACAAAGCCCAGCAGGAATTTGGAATTGAAAACCAGTTTCCAAGTAAAAAGAGAAAGTGAGAACAGGCTGGGGCTTGACATCACCCTTCCATGGCTTCTCCCTGCGGCTTAGGATTCGGGCCTGCAAGTGGCAGGCATGCTAATCTATGTGACTCATGCTATGCTGTGCCCACTAGTATCACCTGAGCCCACAGTCCCAGGGAAATTTTAGAAGAAATGCCTCCACCGAAGCAAAACTAAAATTACGTTTCCTCTTTAAAATGCTCTTATTTTTTAGTGAAATTCTGCACTGAGTGGTGCAGATCCAGGTCCATGGTGCCAAGGAGGAAAAAGAGGATCTAACAGTGCTGATGCAATTTGCGGCCCTCACAGACCCGCGCTCCTTACAACAGGGGCTGACACTGGTTCCACGTCAGGGAGATGCTACATGGAGCTGGGAAATGGTACATTACCAGCCCAGGGACAACAGAAAAGACTTCAACTTCAATAATCTCAAAAAAACAAAACAAACAAACAAAACCCAGGTTTGACCTTTGCCTTCCAAATATCAACCCCTGAGCTAATGCCAGACTAGACACACTGCCCAGACCCTCATGAACTTAAACCGTCACTCAACCAATGGGATCACATGAAGCTGAAGAGTTTCTTTACAGACAAGCATACAATAAGCAAAGCCAATAGATTACCCACAGAATGGGAGAAAATATTTGTGGGTTATTTAACTGATAGAGGCCTAATCTCTAGAATCTACAAAGATCTCAAAAATCTAAACAGTAAGAAGTCAAACACCCCACTCACAAAATGGGGCAAAGAGCTGAACAGGCAGTTCACAGAGGAAGAAATAGAAATGGCAAACATACACTTAAGAAAATGTTCATCATCCCTAATCATCAGAGAAATGCAAATTAAAACAACTATGAGATTCCACCTTACCCCAATAAGGATAGCAAACATCAAAAAATCAAATAAAAATAAATGCTGGCGAGGATGTGGAGAAGTAGGAACACTCATCCACTGTTGGTGGGAATGCAGGATGGTACAACCACTTTGGAAAGCAATATGGAGACTTCTGAAAAAGCTGAGTATAGAGATACCAACAGACCCAGTTATTCCCTTACTGGGCATCTACCCTAAAACCTTCAAACCACAGACTAAAGAGATTTGCTCAACCATGTTTATAGTGGCTCAATTTGTAATAGCTAAGAGCTGGAATCAACCCAGATGTCCATCACTAGAAGAATGGATAACTAAGATGTGGTATATCTACACAATGGAATTCTATACCACAGTAAGAAAAAATGACACAATGAAATTTGAGGAAAAATGGTTGAACCTGGAACAGATCATTCTCAGTGAACTTACCCAATCACAGAAAAAAAAATCGCCACATAGTGTCACTCCTCTACAGCACCTAACCTGAACCTACCCAAGATACCTTACATACCCAGCAAGCACCTCCTAGACCAGCCACTAGGATGGAAGGGGAGGGAGGGGAGGGCATCAAAGGGGTGGGAAACACAAATCTAGACCCAAACGGCAATGGTACCATAATCTTCTACTTACGAAAAGACAGACCAAATGGCTGATCTTTCACCAGGCCCTTACAGGGAACACCTGAACCACAAGACACTGGAGAGGGTAAGATTAAGACTAACCTTAATCTCCTACATCTTCCCTCCCTCACTTCCCCTCTCTCTCTCTCTCTCTCTCTCTCTCTCTCTCTTATCTCTAACTCTTGTATATTAGTTAGCTTTTTCCTCATTTTCTTAGTGGGCATTGACCTCTAACTCCCAGATCCAGCATGGGGCTATCATCCATTGTGTGGATCTTAAGGTGTGGTGGTGGGTTTCAGATTTCAATCTAAAGATATGCAAAGTGTGCCTAGCTGGAGTTCCTGAAGTGTGCTGTGGCTTTTGACCTTTAGGCTTGTACTTCTCTCTCTCTCTCTCTGCTTGGACCTGTGAAGGCAGGCCAGTTTCTTCTGCCATTATGGAACTTCCCCTGGATCTATAAGCTTCAATAAATCCCTTCCTCCATAACTGTGCCTGGTCTGGAATTTCATCCCAGTGAACCTGAAGCTGTCTGCTACAGAGGACAAAGATGGTGCCCCAACATTGAGTGAACAAACTGTCAGTGAACATCAGGTTAGCCAGCCTACAGCTTCCATTCTTCTGGCTCCAACTCCCCTTTTCTTAGTTACATTGGGGTCACAATTGCATGAGCCACTTTGCATACTGCTTTACATAGGAACTGGGGAATTAAACCTTGGCTGGCAGGCTTTGCAAGCAAGTGATTTTAACACAGAACCATTTCCCCAGCCAGGGAATAATGTATCATATATGATTGTCTTGCAAACCCCAGGGTTCCTGGTTTAACTTATTTATTGATGACGCAGGATGCCAGGCTTGGTGCTCAGAACAAACGCTCATCTCAGATATTTTTGGGTTTATGGTAGCTTCAGAGGTTTATTTTAGGCATGGGTCTGTACCTATAGTTCAACCCATTCTCTAAAGTATACTTTTCCCTGAGGCCATTCGTGCTCTTTGCTAAGGACTTCACTGGGCATCTCCTGGGACCTGAGAGGAAGCTTTTTATGTCACTGTTTTTTAACTAGAGGCTCTCTGTATCCCATGCCCATGTCCAGGCCTCAAAATTTTATTTTTTTTCTTCCTATTCACCTCTGTACTGTGAAGGAGTCCACAGCTGGACTAAAATATATGTGTTACCATAACCCTAAATTCACTAATGCATGGCTCTTTACAGAAAGTATATGCCAATTCATAAATGAAAAGAACATTTCCTATGAAAGAGATCTATATATTTGATTTTCTTCCACAGAAAAGCATGGCATACACTTCTATGATCACCCCAAACTGCATTTATGCTGGAAGAAATTTCTAGTTTACCTATTTTTCTTTCTTTTGTTTTGGGAACAATATCCAAATTCCCTTTTCAGCCCCATGTTCATATTCCACTGACTATTAAAGAAGCAATGTTTGGGCCTGAAAATGTTGGATGGTTTTGTCAATTAAAGCTTTGTCCCTTCCTTCCTTCCTTCCTTCCTTCCTTCCTTCCTTCCTTCCTTCCTTTCTTTCTTTCCTTCTTGCTTGCTTGTTTTCTTTCTTTCCTTCCTTCCTTCCTCCCTTCCTTCTTCCTTTTTCCTTCCCTCCCTCCCTCTTTCTTTCTCTCTCTCTCTCTTTCTTTCTTTCTTTCTTTCTTTTGGCTCTTACTCATGTAGCCCTGTTAGCTCAAGATGACTTTGAACTTCTGATCCTCTTGTTGAGTGACAGGATTCCAGGTACACACCACTATGTATGTTTTCTACAGTGTTAGGGAACAAACCAAAGATTTTTTATATGTTATGCAAGAGTTTTATTAAATGAACTACATTCCCAGCCCACCATTCCTTAATATGTAATAAATCACCTACTTTACACATATGAAAGGAAGTAGCACAAATCAATTATATATCAATCATTTGAATATATCAATTTTCTGCCTAATTTATACTTTGTAGCCTCTTACACATCTGCTAAAATGAATCTCAGTTTTGCAAACTGATATTTTGTGTTGCTAAAAACAACTTTTGTTTTCTCGTTTTCAAGAAGCTGTCTTGATAATTAGTGATAATAAAAATATATATATCTAAAGCCAGGCGTGGTAGTTCATGCCTTTATGCCTTTAATCCCAGAGTTTGGGAGGCAGAGGTGGGATTGCTGTGAGTTCAAGGCTATCCTGAGACTACTAGTGAATTCCAGGTCATCCTGGGCTCTGTGTGTGTGTGTGTGTGTGTGTGTGTAAATATATATATATATATATATATATATATATATATATATATATACATATACATATACATATACACATATACATCCTAGATATGTATCTATTTACCCAGGAACATAAACTTTCAGAAAAAATTCATATTTTCAATGAAAGTAAGAAGCAGTGGGTCTCACTAATGAATAAAATCTCCTTAATATTTTCAAATCTCATAAAAGTTACCAAAAAAAAAATCTTTCAGGTTTGATATTTAGTGGCCCAAGAAAAGCAAGCTGTCTTGTGCCTGACTTTTGTACGCTGTCTTTTGCTCGCTTTCACCTCTGTTATTAATCTGAAAAGTACCAGCATGCCCTCTTGTGGACTATTCCAGTTACTGTCCTTTGTACTACTAATTCAGAAGTTTAGTAGAGACCCAATGAAGTCTGTGTGAATCATTTCACAAGACAACAGTTGATCTTGTATCTCACCTGTGGCTGATTTCTAAGGAACAGCAATCAATAAAGTATGGTGGAACAAGTTGAATGAATTGATAAAATAATCCTGAAGTACAATGAAATATTAATCCCACTGGCCAACACATACCCTGAGTTCCCAAAGACAGTAATTAAACTGCAGCCAATTTTAGCCCATGTGACAATGTTTTAGAAAAAGAAAATATTAAATTATCATATTCTTGCATATCAGAAGTTTTGATATATCTAACCTACCCTGTTGTTCAATTTGTGTGAATTTATACATAATTGTAAATAATTTCATCAAATGGTACCTGAAAATTCTTAAAAAAGGCTGAGTGAAAGTCAAACTTTTACCCCTGGTTGATTCCTTTCAAGAGGAGCTTGGGTAAGCCGGGTGTGGTGGGGCATGCCTTTAATCCTAGCACTTGGGAAGCAGAGGTAGGAGGTTTGCTGTGAGTTCAAGGCCAGCCTGGGACTACAGAGTGAGTTTCAGGTCAGCCTGGACTAGAGTGAGACTTTACCCCAGGAGGCGGGGAAAAAAGAGGAGCTTGGGTACTTGCTCTAGTATTCACTTTTTTTGTTTCAGTGGATAGCACAAGCCTCATGAATCCCTTCAGTTTACATTTTGGCACTTGTCAGTCGGACTCCTTGTGGTAGTGCTCAGGACAGGGCATAGGTTCATTTCCCTTCTGTGACTGATTATAACCCAGCTCCTCTATCCATAATACCTATTACTCCCTAGTATCTACCTGCAGTCAGGCTGCTTCTTTTGTTTAACATGTATAAATCCCACTACTTGCTACCCTAGCCAGGTGTGATGGCTCCCACCTTTAATCCCAGCATGGGGGGGGGGGGGGAGAGAGACTGAGGTAGGAGCAGCACCATGAGTTCAAGAGTTTGTGATGAGCTTGGGCTACAGTAAGACCCTGCCCTCCCCAAAAAAGAAAAAAGAAAAACTGTATGCTTCAGCATAATGAGAACTTTGCTTTTGCCCTCCTTGATCAACAGGCATTAAGGGCAAGGAGGCTCCACTTTACAGGCAGCCAGTCAGGGTCACAGACCCAAATAGACAAAATATCTGCATGCCCTGCTAAAGCCAGTAGTCAACCCCAAGAACACAGGTTTTGTAGTGAGCTCTGCACAACAGTGATAAAGCCCAAAGAACAAAGACTTCTGGAACTGAAATTCAAACTGGCCCAGACTCATCAAATTGTCAGAATTTGTTCTTTTTTATTTCCTTGTTCCTCCTCCTCCTTGGGACCTTTTGGCAGGCTTTTCCTTTTTTGGATTCTTTTTCTGAGTTTCTGTTCTTCTATCCAATTCCTTAACCAACCAGGATCCACAGATAGTCCAAACTAATCAACCAGGATCATAAATGTCTAACTTTTGCCTTTTTCAGGGAGATACATGTCACTTTACTTTCGCTTTGGAATAAAAACTTTGCTGGCTTGCTCTTCTATTGCCGTTTGTCTTTCTTCATGATCAAGAAATAAATTCCAACTAAAGAAACTAGGGACACTATTCTGTCTGAAGTGAGTTCATAAACGAGAATTCTTCTTTCCTGAGGAAGGCCATAGAAACTACAATTGCTTTCCTTCAAGCAAGCCAGAAGCCTTGCCAAAATCAGTCTCTCACACTCTCTTCTCCCGTAATCTTTATCACAGAGGGTTCTGCCCCATGCCACGGAGGAAAGGCCTGCTGCACAGAGAAGTCAAGAAAAATCTTGTCAGACCTGGATGAGTTATCCCTCCATCCATTGCTATTAAGTCATTTTGTTTAATCACATCACTACTTAGCTCTTCCATTGTACATCTAATCTCACCATAAATGGTCTTTCTGGGTCTTTGGATTCCCATTCCTGAAAGTTTATGTGCTGTTGGAGTTACCTTGCCATTGCTGGGATAAAACACTGGGCCAAAACCAGTGGATGGGAGAACAGTTGTTTATTTTGGCTTATAGTGTTGAGGGGAAGCTCCATGATGGCAGGGGAAAACCTGGCATGAATGGAGGCTGGATATCACCTCTGCCACAGCAGGTGGAAAAGAGCACCAAGAGAATTAATCAAACTAATACTGGCAAGCTAGGCCTAATAAACCTTAAGATCAGTCCCCAGCAACACACCTACTTCAGCAAGGCTCCACCTCCAAAACCACTGGGTGACAAGAATTCAAAACACATGAGTTTTGGGGGACATCTGATCCAAACCACCACACATGCTATGTTAAACTTTGTCTAGATAAATTTCCTATGTTTTACTTTTGTTAACTTGTATTTTGGTTATAAGATTATTGGCCCTGAAAATAAAATGGGTGGAGAAGTATGTCACACCTTTCTTTCCCTATTTCTCATGTAATTTACTTTAAGGCTATCAGACTTAATTCCTCATTGAAAAATTGAGGTACTGAACATGGCAATCACATATTACTGTCATGAAGATTAAATCAAATAATAAACTTAAGGTACTTAGCCAATAGAGGCATGACTGTTAGGGAAGTAGCTTATCACTTTCTGACTGGATTTGAGGCCTTCTCTGCAGGAGGAAATTCGTGCCTGGTACTATAAACCTAGACAGCAGCCCATGGTTGCAGAGGGCATAAACCCTAAGGGAGAACCTACTACTGTTGTTATGCTAAACAGACAGGTCATCAAACTACCTTCTAAATATTTATGTTTATACCCAGAGATTGGTGCTACTTTCAGCCTCAAAGAAGTTTCTTCTTGGAGAGGGAAGTGGTTAAGGCAGAGATTCATAACAGGTCAAAGTGCTGAGAATAAGTGATTATTGGGTGCTCAATCCTAAATGTGACATGCACGTCAACCCTTCTAAAGCTCAGGGAACACTGTGGAAGCTATGGCAGAAAGAATCTAAGAGCCAGAACATGGAGAAGAGTGCTATGGAATGCCGTTTTGTGGACATGAAATGGACTTTACACTCATGAACGGATAGCAGCTGTGGTCTCCCGCATAAGATTAAGTCTGTCAACATTCCATCATGAAAGGGACAGGGGCATGTGAGACCTCGGTCCTCTCAGCGGAGTTACTGGCAGCTAATGGCTGCTAAGGCGGTGGTGGGGGGCGGGGGGAGTCATGTTCTTCACTAGTGTAGCTTCTAGTAAAGTGCCCAAACTCCAGTGAATAACTCACTACCTATTATGGTCAATCGCTGGTTGTTATCTTGATAGAATTTAGAATCACCACAGAAACAAATCCCTGTCATGTCTGTGAGGGTTTTTCTAGATTTGATCTGTTGAGAGACGTGCCTTAACTGTGGGCAACACCATTCCATGGGCTGAGTTCCTGGACTGTATAAAAAGGAAAGAGCTAGTTGAGCGTTCGGCATTTATCGCTCTTAGTACTTCTTCCTGATGTTTTTTGTTGTTGTTTTGTTTTGTTTTTAACCATGATACAACTTTCCTCAAAACTGCAAGGCACGAATAAACTCTGTCCCTTCCCCAAGCTGTTTCTGGTCAGGTCTTCTGTTCCATCAACGAGAAGATAAATGATATACCACCCATATACCCATGCTCGTGCAAGCAACCCTAATTTAACTCAGTGGGTCACAACTAATTAACTAACCATGAAAGTAGGAAGGGGATTACTTGATAAGAAGGGGTAGGGGTTTAGTGAGAAGGGGAATAAAAGATGGAAATGGGGGTGAGTATGATCAAAGTACATTAAACACATGTATGAAAAATTTTTAAATAAAAATATAAAAGTCTCTAGCATGAGGCCAAGTGCACACAAGAAGCTTAACTAGTTATAATCAGTATTACTCATAGTATTTTACCACTTTATTTTCTTAATGATCCTCTTATCTTTTTTCACTTTCATTGCATTGTTTTGGTCTGTTTTTTACAAATTTATATTTGTCTTTGCGTATTGTGTGACAATGTGAGCACTCAATTTTAAAGCATGAGTCCTTGTTTCAGAATCCTAAATATAAATGGAGTTATTGCTATTTCTAACACAGGGCTACTATTACTGGGCCAATGAGAATGTAAATAGAAGAACATTTTTGTACTGCTCAGGGATGAATCTTTGGATATTTTTCATTAGAGAAATTAAAGATCTCTTGATGTTTTCAAAGCAGGATGAACTACACATGTAAGTTCTTACTGTTGGTTATTATTCAGTGGTTGGGAGATTTGTTTTTTTTTTTTTTGCATTTACCTATAAATTTCTAAAGTAAACCGGTTTTGTGAAGAAAAACTTGCACAACCCTGCATCTACTTAATTTTTAATTTTATCTTCTTTTGCCGTGCTGAGGATCAAATCCACAGTCTCTCCCATACTAAGCACAAGTCGTTTTGCTGAGCAATTCCAGTGGCAGCTGTCCATCCTATATGAAAAAATAAGTGCAAAGGATGCCACGTCCCTGGCTGAGCACATACCCAACTGTCTGAGAGTATCTCTTTGTCCACAGCTTCATGAAGCATCAAGAAGGACTGTCTAGGCCAGCTTCTGCTGAAAACGTGCTTATTTTAGAACTGCATTGTTTGTTTCCCTAGCAATGCTATGACATCATTCCAGTATTTACACTCAAAATTGGGAACAAAGTATGTTTCTTGATTTTCCTTACGGAACTTAAATTTTTCTTATTAGATGTTGCTAAGTTCAAAACACAAGAGAAGGGGGAGAAAGGGAGGGGAAGAGGCTTTCCAAGCAGGCAATTCAAACTCAAAATAATACTTAACAGATTTTTTACCTCTGTCTACTCTAATAGCCACAGTTTTTGTCTGTTTCCTAGGGATAGCATGCTGTTGTGTAACATTTTCCTCAGAACTGAAATATTTCATCCTGGAGGAAATCTGATTAAGACTCAGGATATAAACAGGGCTGAGGACCGCACAAGTCTCTGGAAGCTCTTGAACCTTACAAGAGCCACAAGATTTCTCTCTTAAGTTATATAAAGAGTAAAAACCTGCTGTAGAAACTGACTGGTGGAGCTTCGGGCAAGTTGTGTGCAGGGAGCTCCAGAGATGCAGTCTGTGAGTCTTCCCTGTGCGGCCGGGGGCTTTTCAGAAGTGCAGCTGCCTTTGAGTCACCCAGGCTCCTCTAAGGAACCCAACAACCTCATTAGTTCACCAAAATTGGATTTGGGTGGGGCTGGGAAGATTTCTCAGTGGATAAGAGTGCTTGCTTGCAGTCTGCTGGCCCAGGTTCAATGCCTGTGCACCCAGGTAAAGCCAGATCCAAAAAGTGGCACATGCATTTGGCATTCATTTGTACCAGTGAGACCCCTGGGAACACTTATACATACACATTCTCTCTCTCTCTCTCTCTCTCTCACACACACACACACACACACAATAAAAATTTTAAAACTTTGGATTTTGATGAAATCATGCTTTGGTTTGTCATTTGTCCCTTATCTGTTCATGTCTCCCCAGGGAATGTTTTCAGGTAACACATGCTGAGCAGTAAGTCACTACAGTAACTTGAAGGGCCTTGGAATATTGAAAATGGAAACATTAAATTTATACCAGTGACTTGTTCATATCACATTATCAATCCCTTTCCTACAAGTGCTAATTTTCTTTGATAGATCTTCCATATATATCATGTGAAAGACCTTTTTGTTAAAATGTTCAAAACTGTTTCCTACCATGAGTTCAGTCTCCTACACATTAAGACAGTGAAGCACCATAGGTATGTCATTTTCCCGGCTAGGTAGTTAGAGAGGGAAAAGGAGTCCAGGTTAGCTTTATTCTTTGACTGGTGTGTCCCAAGATGGCAACTTAAGATGGCCTTGATGGTGGCTCACATCCTGGCTCTACCAGTACAAAGAACACACCGGGCTTGGTTTCCTGTAGCAGTTTTGTTTGGCAGGCTTGCCTGGACATGCCTGAGATAGGAGCAATTAAAGCTACATTGTACACCAATCAGTGCCTCCCTCCTAGTTTAAGCTGCCACTCAGAGGGGAGAGGGCCTCCTCTCTCTGTGAAAGCTAGGCTCCCATAGGAACTTGGGTTCTGGCTCCAGATCCCCTCTTCACACAGGAATCTGTTCTCTCTGCCATTTTACTTTTATTTTGAATAAACTTCACTCTGCTTGATTTTCAAACTTGTCCTGCCCTTCAATTCTTTAACTGGTGGAGAAAATGAACCCAACCCCTAGACAGTAACAATAGTCAAAGCAAGAACAAAACACTGTTCCTATTAGCATGTTCTTTTTTTGTTTTTCAGAAACAATCATGTTTTACATTTTTCAATAACAACAACAACAAAAAACCATGTCCCTGTGTTATTTAGCTTTGATGGGGTAATACATACTACTATATATATACATATATATATATATGTGGGGACACACACCTCTAAATCTTTTTATAAGATCAGAAATTCCACCATTTGAAACACAATGTTTTGGGGGTCTTTTTAAGCTATGATGTTGCAGGATATTAATATTCTTTGCAACAGTAACTTCCTTACCCACAAACAAATAACCTTACTACCCAGATGAGAACAAATGGCTAGAATTTACATTTTTGCAGGAGAAAAATGGAAGACAACTTTAATCCCACAAAGCTAAATGCCTTTAGAAGGGAGAAGTGACCATGCATATTTGACATTAAAGGCAGACCTAATGTCTCTATTTAGTGTTCTCAAACTCTAGGCAGTCTTCTATTTTTTTTTCTCTATTCCCTTTCCCTCCTGCCTCTGAATTATTATTAAGGACCTGGAGGACAAGTTTGACCTTCACTTGTATATATTTTTGGTAATATACAAAGTCTAATGAAAGGTTGTTCTACTTCTGTTTTCTCTGACATAAATCTGTGGGGTGTTAGCACTCTTACAAACAGCAAACTTATGAAGGCATTTCAAGTAGTTCAAAAGCATGTGTTCATAGTTATATATCTTGCTTCATACATTGTTGTCTATTGTTTAAAAATAGCACAAGCTCATGACCCGGCATTCCACATTTCAGGAGCAGTTGGCCTTCCTTGGATTATACACCTGAGACAACCGGGTGATGGATGGAAAGGCTATACAGGCTTTTCCCAGTATTGGGAGGGGATTAATTCCAAGACCTTCCAAAGATCCCAAAATCTACAGATGTTCAAGTTTCTTATGTAAAATAGCTTGGTATTTGCAGATAACCTTATGCATATCCTTATACTTTTAAGTCATTTCTATATTGTAATACCTGATACAATTTTGTTTGATTGTTGAAACAGGATCTCCCTGTGTATCCCACACTGGTCTTGAACTCACTATGTAGCCAAGGCTGGCCTTAAACTCATGCTCCACCTTACTTAGTCACCCACGTGATGAGATTACAGGTGCACCATCATGCCATGTTTTCACATGGTCTTTCCTCTGTTGTGGGGATAAACTATATGAATGAACAATAAGAACAAACCATGGGAATGAACTATAAGACTGAAATACAAGCCACGCATGGTGGTACTCACTTTTAATCCCAGCACTCGGGAGGCAGAGGTAGGAGGATCACCATGCATTCAAGGCCACCCTGAGACTCCATAGTGAATTCCAGGTCAGCCTGGACCAGAGTGAGACCCTACCTCGAGAAACCAAAAAAAAAAAAAAAAAGAAGAAGACTGAAATACAGGGGGAAGAACCTCTGGGGATATTTTTTGTGGACCTTACAAGTAACTTTTCTGAGATTATTGATGTGAGATGCTTTACTGCTAAATTTCTTACTTGTAACTTGCCTTAACATTACTATAACAACCATGTAATACACCTGCTTAAAGCAATGTGACTAGGCTTCCTCTGCCTTGGTGTGCCTTTGGCCTGAACAATACAGATGACCAATGTTGACAAGCAGTGTTCACAGATGCTGGCTGATCTTGAGCTGTGCTCTTTGCCCAATTTCCAAGTGGCCTTACTGGACTCTCGACCCAGAACAAACATACATGCATAAGAAGTTCTGACCACAATACTGAAGACAGCGAGGCCAGTCAAAACTTGCTTACAGAAATGCTACAGATCTGTTGAAGGCAACAGCTGGGCTTAGTGATTACATTTGTGAGCCGAGTGTGTGTTCTGGATTAGCAGAATACAGCATGTCATACCCCTAAATCCCTTTCTTTAACAATTAACTCCAAGGTTAGTTTCCTATCACTATCTTCTCAAAAGGACACCAATCACACTGGATTAGGGCCCATCCACAAATCCTAATGTGTGTGTGTGTGCTTTTTTGGCTTTTCTGAGGCAAGGTGTAACTCTAGCCCAGGCTAATTTAGAACTCACTCTGTAATCCCAGGCTGGCCTTGAACTCACAGTGATCCTCCTATCTCTGCCTCTTGAATGCTAGGATTAAAGGTGTGTTCCACCATGCCCAGATAATTTAATTTTAATTAATTCACTTATTGTTTGAATTCCCTTATATGCTGATGCTTTGAATGCTTGGTCCTCAGCTTTTAGAAACTTTACGAGGTGGGACCTAGCTGAAGAAATGACAGAGGGATCTGCTCTCTCCCTCCTGTCTGCCACGAAGGAGCCAGCTCTCTTCCAGCACACACTCCCATGGCCACTGTGTTCTGCCCAAGTGTATATAACCAAGTGACTATGGACTGAGCCCTCTGAAATCATGAGGAAAATAAATCTTTCCTCCCTTAGATTGTTCAGGTCAAGTATTTTGACATAGTGATGCAAAAGTAAGCAATAATACACCTCATTAAAAGTCCCACCTGCAAGCAGTCAGATTTTGAATATGCTTAACTAGGGACTAAATCTTTGACATATGAATTGTTGTGTGGGAGGCACAATTCAGCCAATAACATGAGATTTGAAATATCTGAAGGTATGAGAAGAAAGGCTGGAGAAAGAGAAAAAACAGAGAGAAGAGGGAGAGAGAATGAGAGAGACGGGGGAGATGCTCCTAGTTTTCTTAGAGTTATGTAGGAAAATTAAGATTCAGTTGCAACTTTTTTGTTGTCTGCAGTGTATTGACTAAAACTGCCTGGAGCTCTGCATAGAGGAAAATAGAACAAGTGGTTATTATCCTGTAAGGTGACACTTTCTTCCATATCTGTAGTAGTTATTTTATCATTGCTGGGACAAAACACCCAGCCAGAAGTACCTTATGGAAAAGGATTGTTTGGGGTTAGTTTTGAGAGGAAATTTTGTTATGGAGGGAAACCATAGAGCATCAGACAGAGGGCATTACATCTCCACATCAGCAGAGAGATGTTGTCATAGGAACTGTGCTGGGAGAGCAGATCCACACAGCACTGTTCTTTTTCAGGGATTATATAGAGTAGATTTAATATATATTTATTATTACTTCATTATTTTATTATATATTAATTTTATGTGTCTTATTTGTTTTAAGTTATTTAAACCTATGAAGTACATATATCCTCAGCCCCAGCATCCTAGTATCCCACTGTCTCTTTCTATTACTGGGTACAAGTCGATGGGAAGATTCATGAGAGCTTTATACTCTTAGATTCATAAAGCAACTTCAAAATCTCTTTTTAATTCCTCTTTGGATAGTACATTCCACCCTGTGTGGATCTGCTCTCCTAGCACAGTTCCTATGACAACATCTCTCTGGGATGTTTTTCTGTTCTCTTTAGATATCAATAGTACTCATGGTTCTTCCTGTTACCAAACAAACATACAAAAATACATCAAGTAAAATCATAAGCAAAAGGTTACTTTTGATAATGGGAAATCTTAAAATGGACCCACAATGCTGTATCAACCCAGACAGTAAATTGCTTTGAATTGTTTTGCTTGAATATTATGAAATCCCACCTGTGCTCATTCTCTATATCACAGTAATTGGTACCATGGACAGTTAGGTCTTATACCATCAGGGGATCATAACCACTATACAATGCAGAGCAGCCGGACAGCCTCATGTGGGTGTTAGACCTCTCCTCAGCACATTTCTGCATAGGAAGCTAACCCCTTTCCTCACTCTGTCAGAACATTTGACTTCATAGGCTGGGGTGTTGCCCAGTTCTAGAATCTCTAATAAAGGAAAATTAGATCCTTAATTTTTTAATATTCTTGTCTTCCTATACAGACAATTATTTTCCAGGGTAGATTCATTGACTGTAACAAATGTACCACCCTATAGCAGGATGTTGGCAGTGAGGAAATCTTTAGTGAGACAAGGGCTATATATGAATCATATACCTTCTACTCATTTTTACCTGTAATTGCTGTAAAAAAAAAAAAAGCGATTCAAAAGGGGGAAAAAAGACTCTGGAAGCTAGCAAGAGGAATCATGGCTTGGTGCATGAACAATAGTGTTTCCAGAGACCAGAGTATTTTTCCATCCTCTGCAGATTACACTGTCTGGTAGGCTGTATGTTCATAACAACAGATGAGCACATCAGTAAAAACAAACTCTAGTGTGACAGGGGGACATTTAGATTTCCTAATCATAATGAATGTGTGTTCAAGAACAGAGTATGAGAACTTGAACCAACAACTCGCCACTGTCATGAAGTATGGTCTTCATTAGAATGCTCTAGTCATGAGGAGGGGCTCCAATTCTACTTCTGACTCACCTCCTCACTACCAAACAGCTGTGGGAGAAGCACACTTCAGACATGTTGCTAGTAAGCAGGCACAAAACAATTATATTGTCTCAATACTCGAAATATTTACCCTTTCAACCTTGAACAGAATGTTTATGAAAGATTTCTCCAAACAGATGGTGTGTTCTGATGGACAGTGTCAGGACTGTTGGCCAGATTTGTTAACAGGATAATTTGCTAAGAGGAGAGACCAGGGCAACAGGGCTCTGGCTCTGGAAGCTGACCCTCTATGTGAACTACTGACCCAGGCAGGTGTTTATTTATGTCCCTCCTGAAAAACATGGAGACACCTAATTTCTCATTAATATACAAGTTTAACTCCATTGACATCACCAGTTAAAAGATGAGTCATATCAAAATTACTCTCGTTATCAGAGTTAAGAGAGAGATTTCCTTATTATGCTGATGGCTGGACTGGAATCTCCTGCTATTTGGGCAAACTGTCCCATTTCTAAACTTAGTTTATGTGGAACACAAGTAACTGCAGTCTGGTGTGGTCTGATCTACAGAGACTTAGAGCAGGAAATTAACCCAAAACAACACCCGAGGAATTTTCACATCACCCAATGTCTAGTTCACACGAGGAACCATTGGTGGAGGGTTGTACATTCCCTGGGTTTTGACAAGTATGTGATGACATATGTCTACCACTGGAATACCAAGCAGGAAACCCCTGATCTTCTTACCATCTACAGGATTTTTCTTTACAGAATTCACATCCTCCTTTTGATAGTTCACCTAAACAACTTTTTGACTTTACAATAATGAAACACACACATATAAGCTAGCATGATTCAGTTGGTGCTCTCATGTTCAGATGGGCAGCTTATAGTCACAATCATGAAATCAGACATGGTACTGTATGCCAAATTGTGATGTTTGGTGAGTGAGATAGATTAAATGCATTTTCAACTTATGATATCTTTAACTTACAGTGGGGTTATCGGACCATAACTCCATCATAGATCAAGGAGTATTTATAGTTAGAATCATATAGTATGGAACCCTCTCAGGTAGGTTTACTTAGTTATGTGCTTTTATGTTACTTCTATGTTCTTCCATATCAAACCACATTCCACGGTTTGATAGCTCTTTCTTTCTTTCTTTCTTTCTTTCTTTCTTTCTTTCTTTCTTTCTTTCTTTTTGGTTTTTCAAGGTAGGGTCTCACTCTGGTCCAGGCAGACCTGGAAGTAACTATATAGTCTCAGGGTGGCCTTGAACTCATGGCGATCCTCCTACTTGTCTCCCAAGTGTTGGGATTAAAGGCATGTGCCACCGTGCCTGGCTCATTTCTTTTTAACATATTTTTATTTATTTAATTGAGAGACAGAGACATACACAGGGAGTAAGCATGGCAAATATTTTTCATGTGCTTACTTGCCACCGCATATGTTCATTGGCAGGGTGTCTGTTCAGAGCAGTTCTGTACTTTTTAACTAGTTTGTTTTCTGACTGCTGAGTTTTATGAGTTATTTTCCCATTGTTGATAAAAGACTTTTTATCACATATGTCTTTTTCAAAAAATAAAAATTCAGCCTATATCTTTTCATTCTCACTGACCATACTTAGTGGTTTTATTTTCAAAGTAGGGTTTCACTCTAGCCCAGGATGACCTGGAACTCTCTCTGTAGTCTGAGGCTGACCTCCAATTCATGGTGATCCTCCTGCCTCTGCCTCCCCAGTGCTGGGATTAAAGGCATGCATCACCACACCTGCCTTCCATATTGGTTCTTAATGTATAGAAAATGTGCAGTTGCTTATGTATCTGAATTAATAATTTGTTTATTCTTCCATTTATTTGTGTGTGTGTGTGTGTGTGTGTGTGTGTGTGTGTGTGTGTGTGCATGCACACATGTGTGTAGGTACATGGACATGTGTGCATGCCTGTGTGTGGTCAGAGGTTAACATCGGGTGTCTTCCTCAATCACTCTTCACATTGTTTGGGAGACAGGGTCTCTCAGAGAACTTGGAGCTGAGTCAGCTAGACTGGCTAGCCAGGAGGCCCTGAGACCCTCTTGTCTCCACCTCCCCAGTGCTGAGAATATAAGCATGCACGACAGCAAACAACATTTTACAAAGGTCCTAAGGGACCTGAGCCAGGTCCTCGGGTCTGCATGGCAAGCACTTGGCAGTGGAACCATCTCCCCATCCCTCACTTATTAATGTACCTTCATTGAACACTTGCTGAGTGTCAAGAACTGTGTGTGGAATACAGAATTTAGTGATAACCAAAACAAGCATTCACTTGCCTCTAATTTATATGAGCTCATATTTGAAATCCTCAAACTGACATTCACATCATTTGTGATTTAAACTCTACAACTCCCCAGTCCCTGTCTTCTGTCTTCTCAGAAGTAAACCTAGCTATACTTCTCATCACGGGAGATAGCCTCAGTGTCTTCTCTACCTTTCCAGTGTCTCCTTGCCAGAGGAAGCAGAGGTCTCTTTCTAAAATTTCGATATAATCAGACCATTTACTCATTAATAGACATGTGTGTCCAACTATACAGCAGGTGTCAGTTTTTCCCTATTACCTTAGAGGCCAGAAACATCACTTGTCTTAACTTCTTGAAAACCATTAAATCACACTTGACCTTCTTTCACTGAGATCTTCTGTCTGAGATGCCAAAACATTTTGCAAGAACTTGTGATACAACAAAATTGACATTGTTCCTGGTGGTTGTTGCTGTCATCACTAAAATATCCTCTAACCCATGGGCTGGTCAATAAGATTTCTTATTTATATTTGCCTCCCTAGCTATTGAGGGTTTGGCAAAAGGTAGAAATCCAATAATTATTTTATGAGTAAGTAAATGACTTTTGGAGACTAAAACATTTTTTTCCTTTCTAATATCTTGAAATCATCACTCTACCCAGCAGCCCTCAGTTTTCCCAGTAAAGCTTTTTATTCTTAAGACCTTCAAGTCCTCCTATTCTTTGATCAATTGCTACAGAGGAAAAGCTTTGTTTCCCTCACAAAGAGAGGCGATCTCCCTTCTTCCAAGATCTTGAGAAAGAAAGGATCTTTAGAAATTTCCTCAGGCACAGAAATCAAATGAATTAGTAAAGTCTGGGCACCCGTACAGTAATGTGTTTTGATACCTGAGCCTGAAATGGAAAGTCCACGTGGGCTGTTTGGTGAGCCCACAAGACTCTCTTCAGCTCAATTGACATTTTGAAGACAGAGAAGGATACGGGAATAGGAGACATGTATCACTGTTGAGTGGGTTGATGGATGGACAAAAGTGAAAAGAACAGCCAGGAGAGCTGCTCTTTGTGCGCATTTACCTGAAAAACATATTTTTTTTGTTTTTACCCTTCAAATAATTCCTGAATAGTTAGTGACATAAATGTACCAAACACTGGACAAAACAAATGGTGGGAACGGTTGCGTTGATTTTTAGGAACTGCTTGACCTAACTTCTGATTGCACAAACAGCTTTGGGGAAATCATCATTGCTTTGCCCTATTCTTCCCAGAACAAGAACCAAATGTCCCTAAGGACACCAAATGACACCACCACCCCACCACAAAGCTGGTATCAGCAAAGACACAGGCTATTTGCAGAGAGCACGCCGCCTCTGCTGTGAGTGGGCAGCGAACTACCAGGGAGCTGTGTGCCGCCTGCCTGGAGACAGGGTTGCTAGGTGCCTCTGAAGTAGTGAGACCGAGAGGTGCACATTATTTCCCCCACACTTCTTCTTCTTTACAGTGACAGCTTCAGCCTGGAAACACAAGAGAAGAAGCGTCTACAGTGTTAGGAATAATGGCCCGTCAAGTGCCCTATGGGGCAGAAGGAGTGAGGCTGAGGCTTTTATCGAGAGCTGCAGAAAAAAAGTAATGTGATTTGGTTTCACCATAATTGCTGAAGCAGCCTGTGTGAGAACTAATTATGAGTTCATCTGGCTCCAGAGAAACCCCACCTCTTCGCTTCTTCAGAATGGCACTGAAATATCAGCATTGCGTCACCAGAAATCACTCTCATTGGTGGCCTTTCCTAAGGAAAGCAGCATGCCTTCTCTCTGAAATGGAATCTGTGTAGACCCAGGAATTTATATCTTTCCATTACAAATAAACTTTTCTGCCACTCATTTGTCACCTGCTACAGAGGAAAAGCTTTGTTTCCCTCACTCAGGGCTTGCCCACTTATATCATAGAGAAATGGTTGTTGTTAAAGTCAAGGGTGATGACATGCAGAGGTGGAAACAAGCTATAGGTTTGAGGTCACTTTTAACAGAACTGTCATTGTTACACTCAGGAAGGGTTCTGAATTTCAGCATCCCTCTTTAGCCCTTTTCTAACTTTCTGCTCATTGATATCTTGACCCTTTCAATCTCACCAGGCTCCAATTCCCCTGAAGACACAAATATATTTTTTCCCAGAAAGCTGGTCACCTACTTCTCAGAAGGACAGAGTTAACACTGCAGTCGTTAAGATATAACTGGGATTCCATTAGATTTTTTTTTAGTCTGAATTACAGATCTATATGAAAATGAATGCTACAATTGCACACTTGTATCTGCCTGCAATATGCAGGCTGTATGTGGCCTATGAGGAGAGGAGTTGCTACATGGAAATAGAAGAAGCATGAATTCAGATCCTGGGTTCAAACTGGCCTCAACTCTTGGCTCTGATACTTAATATGTAATGTAGGTGAGAAAGTGTATCATAGCTTCATGAAAGTTATTTGTCCTCTCTATTTCAGCACCAACTAGAAAGTTAGGTAAAAATCTCCATTCCCTTGCAGGGTTTATGTAAGAACAGAGAGTACAAATGAAATGCTTACATGGCCCTTGAAGGAAAGGTGGCACAGGATCAGTGATGACATACGTACGTGGTAGTTGTACCTCTCACTCTGAGAGTTTCATCTGAATGCCGTAAGCAGTACTGTGAAGCTTACAGAGATGTACTGTGCATGACTTTCCTCCTGTAAGCCATCACAGATAAGGGAAATGGAGGGAGGGTTGGGAGGGTGGGGTAGGACCATCTGAAACAAATAGCAACAGAATGACACTATGTATTTAGATTCCAAGTGTTGCTGTATAAGTTCTCAACAGGGGAGGAATTCAGGGAAAAGGAGTAACAATGGGGCTGGAGAAAGAGTATCAGGTACCACATAGAAAAATAAGCACAACCACAATTTGCCAACTGCTAAGATTTACCCAGAACTCATACTGTAAATTTAATCAAACAGAATCCTAGTACAACAAGAATAGATTCATGTGAACACTCAGAGGAAATACAAGCAGAACAACCTAACTATGCATAATTTTTGTCCATGTTAATATTCTTTCAAAAGGACTAGAGGAGCTGGAGAGACTGCTCAGTGGTTAAGTGTTGGCCTGCAAAGCCAAAGGACCCAGGTTCAATTCTCCAGCACCCGCATGCATCTGGATTTTGCAGTAGCTGGCAGCCCTGGTGTGTCCATTCATTCTCTCTCTCTCTCTCTCTCTCTCTGCCTCCTTCTCTCTGTTGCTCTCAAATAAATAAATACACAAAAAAAATTAATTAAGTAATTTTTAAAAAAGACTGGAGCACTTTGAGGCCATAAGTACGGGCCTTGACTGGGCTCACCTGCAGTGAGTAAGAGATGAGTTGTCATCTTTATTTTGGAAGAGAGGTAAGGTTAGAGCTTAAAAATGAGGATAAGAAGTGACAGAGGAGTTTCCAGCACTTAAACATCTCTATCACACCCTCCAAGTTTCAGGGTCCATTGTGACAGAGGGAATGGAAAGAATGTAAGAGCCAAAGGAAGAGTAGGAATCCTTACAATGTACTCTTCCAGACACAAAATGGCCTGAATATCCATGACCTTGCAATGCCTGGTAGTACCTTCACAGGACCCTCAGAATAGGAAGAAAAGATGATAACATCAAAATATAATTGAAAGGGGGAGGGGATATGATGGAGAGTGGATTTGTGAAAGGAAAAAGTGGAGGAAGGAGGGAATTATCATGATTTGTTGTATATAATTATGGAAGTTGTCAATAAAAAAACGTTTTTTAAAAATGGGGATAGTCGAAAAACAAACAAACAAACAAAAAAAAAAAAAAAAAAAAAACAGGTGTGGTGGTGCACGCCTTTAATCCCAGCACTCGGGAGGCAGAGGTAGGAGGATCACCATGCGTTTGAGGCCACCCTGAGACTCCATAGTGAATTCCAGGTCAACCTGGGCTAGAGTGAGACCCTACCTTGAAAAACCAAAAAAAAAAAAAAAAAAAAAAAAATGGGGATAACCATGTAGACCAGCTGACAGAAAACTGGAAAAAGCCATGCTGCATGCAGTTAAATGGGAGAGAGAGAAATCACCAGTAGAGATATTCAACAGTGGGGCTGGAGAGATGGCTTAGCGGTTAAGCGCTTGCCTGTGAAGCCTAAGGACCCCAGTTCGAGGCTCGACTCCCCAGGACCCACGTTAGCCAGATGCATAAGGGGGCGCATGTGTCTGGAGTTCGTTTGCAGTGGCTGGAAGCCCTGGCACGCCCTCTCTCTCTCTCTCTCTCTCTCTCTCTTTCTCTCTGCTTCCTTCTCTCTCTGTCTGTCGTTCTCAAATAAATAAATAAAAGTAAACAACAACAACAAAAAAGATATTCAACAGTGGACCCTGCAAGCCTTAAATTTGGCCAGCCAGGCCAAATGAGCCAATGAGTGCAATAGTGGTATATCTGTTATAGGGGAAGCCAACTGCTCTCTAATTGGACTGAAGGCCTGCTCCAGGGGAAGAAATACATCTCTAATGCTGAAAACCTACAACGGGGGTAGTCATGAGCCCTAGGGGTAAAACGTCTGCTGATGTCTGGCTAAATGTATATACTATGTTCACCAAACTGCCCAGTAAGCACCTCTCTTAATGTTCATACCCATATATTAATGCTACTCTCACTTTTGGTTAGAGAAGCTTATCTTTCAGATGGCAGTGACCTTGGGATGACTCAGAAGGCACCATGGTACTGAGAAGAAGTGACAGAGGAGTGCTCAGCACTGAAATATCTCTATCACACCTTCCAAGGCTCAGGGTCAATTGTGGAAGAGGTGGTGAAAAGAGTAAGAGCCAAAGAAAGGGTAGAACTCCTTATGTGCTCCTCCAGACACAAAATGGCCTGGATATCCATGACCTCACAGTGCCTGACACAACCTACACAAGACCATCATAACAGGAAGAAAAGATCATGACATCAAAATAAAAGAGAGACCGATTGAGAAGGGGAGGCTATGCTGCCTGCTGGGGAGAAATCATCAAAAGTCTGAACTAGAACTGGACATGGTAAGGGCACACCTTTAATCCCAGAACTCAGGAGGCAGAGGCAGAAGGATTGCTGTGGCTAGTCTCTCTCTCTCTGTGACTACATAATGGATTCCATGTCAGCCTGGGCTAGAGTAAGACCCTACCTTGAAGAAAACAAACATACAAACAAAAAAGAAGTCTGAACTAGCAGTGGACCCTTCAAGCTATATAAATGGCCAGCCAGGTGAGATGTGCCCACTAGTGCAATAGTGGCATGTTTGTAATTGGGGTAAACAACTGTTCTCTGACTGAGTTTGAGGCCTGGTCCACAGGAGGGAATTCATGCCTGACATTGAAAACCTAGTCAAAAGTCTATGCCTGGGAAGTTCATATGCCCTAGGGGAAAAGTTACTAATGTTGTTTGGATAAATGTATATATTATGTCCACAAATTGCCTTCTAAACATTTATGATTATGCCCATATATTATTATATATAATAATATATATTATTATACTTTCACTTGTTTAGTGAAGCTTCTTTTTCAGATGGCTCAGGTGGTGGTAAATACTGGGGACACTCAAAACTCATCAATTCATTGAGAAGAAGTAGCAGTTGAGTGTTCAGCACTAAGTGAGACATCTCTATCGTATTGTCCAAGGTCTAGGGACCATTGTGGAAGAGGTGGCAAAAAGAGTGTAAGACTCAAAGGGTGAATAAGAGTGATTTGATGGAATGGTTTCTTCCATATACAAGGTGGTGGCTATATTGCTGTCTTCAGAGTGGTTGTGCACAAGATATACTATTGGGCCCATCAACATGCTGTCATGGATAATGAAGGAAAGGAAAGCAAAAAAATCAAAATGTAAGAAAGAGTAGTTGTAAAGAAGAAGGGGTTCAGTAGAAAGGAGAGGGGAACAAAAGAAAATAATGGGAAGGGACTATGATCAAAATAAATTATACAGGGCTGGGAAGATGGCTTATCAGTTAAAGATGCTTTCTTGCAAAGCCTGCCAGCCCGGGTTAAAGTCCCCAGTACCCACATAAAGGCAGATGCACAAAGTAGTGCATATATCTGAAGATTGTCTGCAATGGCTCGTGCCCTCTCTCCCTCTCCCTCTCTCTCTCTCATCTCTATCTCTTCCAAATAAATGTATGTATATGAAAAGTATCATAAAATACAAGTAAAAAAGACTTAGTTCACAGTTCAGTGAAAACTCTGAAGGAGCAGAGTATAAGTCCTCTCAGCAGTGGGGGCATAGAAGTTTATTTAGCCATACTGACAAACGAAATTATGCCAGGTGTGGTGGCACATGCCTTGAACCCAGCACTCGAGAGGCAGAGGCAGAGGTAGGAGGATCACTGTCACCCTGAGACTACATAGTGAATTCCAGGTCAGCCTGGGCTAGAGTGAGACCCTATCTCAAAAAACCAAAAAAAGAAAGAAAGAAAGAAAGAAAGAAAGAAAGAAAGAAAGAAAGAAAGAAAGAAAGAAAGAAAGAAAAGGGATGGAACTAGAAGACATTAAGCAAGACAACCCAGGCTCAGAACCTCACTCTGTCAAATATGTGTATCTGGGTATGAGTAAATGTAGATAAAGGCCAGGTACGTAGAAATGGGCTCATAAGACTAGAAAACAAAAGAAGAGGTTTTAAGGAAGGGGTATAGAGGAGATGATACAACACAAGGTATGTTGAAGTGGAAGAGGGACTGTTGGAGCACAGGGGTACAGTAGGGGAAGGGGAACAGGGAGATGGGGATGGGGGAAGAAGTCAACCAAAACAGAGTAGGATGAAACGTTCTAGAGGAAACCTGTTACTTTTTCAGCTTTTTGAATTAATTTTTTTGAAGAAAGCAAAAAGGTATATTTTATACTTCTTTGAAAGCCTCGCCCCTGACCCCACTCCTGTAACAGTGTAGACTCATATACATATCTCCTCGTATCACAATATACTACTGTGATAGAGCTGGTTGGTACGGACCAATTTAATGTACTGCTAAAAACAACACTGCAAGGTGAATTCAAAAGCTACCATTTAACAAAAGAAGAAATGGCAAGGGAAAGAGAAAGCAGTGATATTTCACCTCAGACTTTGATGCATCTTTATCAGTAGGAATTACATGGCAGGCAATTCCTCTTCAGTCCTTTCGGTGCTTCCCTCCACTCCCATTTCCAGATGATGTCAAAGTCAGACCGTCGAAAGGTCCTCATTGATAACGCTCCTTCCCCAGACCCCCAAGAGCGTACCTGAGTGGAGGGTTACTTCTGGTAACCTTGTACAGGGGTCCTTATCATGTGGTTGCATATGTCAACACCACAGCTCCGAGAGTCCTTGTTCCCAAGGATGCTGTAGCAATCTACCCATAGAGAGAGCCAAACAAGCAGACCTCCACTATTACCCTCTTTGGAAGCCACCCAAACTCTCTTCCAGCATGTCTCATGGGATTGCAACTTGTGGTAGCAATCTCTACCTCTCTGTCTCCACCTCTCAGCACCTGCCCAAAGACCTCATCTTTCTCCTCTTCCACTCTGGGAGGTGGGGCCTAATCACCACAATGAGTCTAATCATCCAAAACAAAACAAAAGGCCATGAGGCCCTGGCATGGTGCTTTCCAGCCAGCAGCCCAAAGCCCCTGGGGCAAAAGAGCACAATGGCTTGGCTACTATCTTGGAATGGGAAGGGGAAAAATACTTTTTAGCAGTAAAAACAACGCTCAGGTCTGTAGGAGGGGGGAGCCTTATACATATACATATTTAGAGGGAGGAAGGAGGAAAGGAGAGTCATTGGTCAAAGGGTTTAAAGTGACAGAAGTGAGGAATAGGCTTTGGGAACTATAATATTGCAGAATGACTGTTACCAATAACAGACTATGGCTCCATATTCCAAGATAACAGTAAAATTCAAATGTCTCACCACGAAAAATAGCAAGAACATGAAGGGATTGTATTTCAGATTATATATAAATATAGAAATATCAGGTAATTCCCCATAAGTACATAACTTGATTAGCAAAATATAAATAAATACACACATTTATATATTCCAATGTAAATTATACTTACATATAAATAGCATGAACATAGAGAAGTATATATGTGTATCAAATTATATTAAAACACAGTGAAAGAATGCTGGGAGAAAAGATTGTTCATTGTAACAGAAGTAACTTCATTAGGAGCCTGCCTCATCTCACAGTGCACTGTTTCCTTTGACCCATATTCCAAACCTAGGGGAAAAAACGCGTTTATATCTCTGCAAAGGTCAAGGCCTGTAATGGAAATTGATTTTACATGCTCAGCAGAGTGTTTTTGAAACCATGGATCAGTATAAGGGAAAAGGAATCTATTTAATTACTCGACAATCCTTTTGTTGTCCATTAAAAAGAAAAGGCTCCACAATTGTCTGCTTCTGTACATCAACTTAACGTGAACCCCACTAAAGAAGGGCTTCTTAGAAACTGCACAGAAGGAACCTTCGCAGAGGTGAAAACTCCAGAGGATGAACTCACTCTGAGAATAATGTTTCCTACACCAAGATAAGCTGTTTCCTTTAAGTGTTTTTAATGAGCCAGAAATACTCACTGGAAGCTCCTGTCCGTTACCTGAGTAGCGGGTCCCTCAGAACTTGTATTTTCCTCCCTTTACTTTCTGTTTGATGAGATAATGGAGGAGAAATCAATAGGCCCTGCTTCAGAAGCAATTATGGTCTATTTTTTACTTTTTTTTTTTGAATTTCAGTTTATCATGTTCAATACTAAAATCTCTGTATTTTAAAGCAAGTTTATAACTTGAAATAGGATTTTATTGATATTAAAAACTGACTGCTTCTTAAATTCTTACCATTTTAAAAAGGAGATGATGAAGAAGAAAACAGTCTATAAATTGGATTTAAGGAGCTGTGTATCTTAATTACTACTTGGCTATATAAGCAAGTAGATATCCCGTGACAGGTCTACACTTGAACAGTCTCCAGGGGCAACTGTGCTCCGCTATGGGAAGTCAGGCTGCAAGACCTTCTGAGGATCATTACGGTCATTCAATCATTAATTCAATTAACACTGTTTAATTAAAATTCTTGAATAAGTGCTTAGCCAAGCACTATCACTATGAATTTTAGTAGTCTTTTCAAATTAGCCATAATTAATTAATCCTACAGTAACTGTTCCAGGATAGTAACTTTGAAGCCATAATGAATGGTTTTCGCTACCAACTATTGGGGTGAAATTCATCATAGTTCAGATTGATGTATAGTGGTCTTTCCCTTTGCTAACAAGATTACACTATATCATAACTGTTAAATCAAAGTAAGTTTTCACCTAAAGCCACTTTCTAGATCCACCAAAATGTAGCTTTTATCTGATTCTTTTCTGTGTCGCCTGTTACAATGACAGCTATTTACTTCTCCTCACCCTAAATCTGTGTTACCATTTTCTTCCTCCAGAGTATCATTTCCAGCAATTAAAAAAACAAAACAAAACAAAAAACCTGCAATGATTTATACCAATCTTTTGAAACTTGTGCTATTTACTTGCATTGCTAGACCCACCTCTATCAACTGCCTTGGACTTTAGGTAAGAAGATGCATGTGAAAGCTGGGCTTCGTGGTGCGCGCCTTTAATCCCAGCACTCGGGAGGCAGAGGTAGGAGGATCACTGTGAGAGATCGAGGCCACCCTGAGACTACAAAGTGAATTCCAGGTCAGCCTGGACCAGAGTGAGACCCTACCTCAAAAACTAAAAACAGAAAAAGAAGATGCATGTGAGATGTAAACAGAAGAGGTTGGATATTGAGGGGAGAAAAGACCAATGGGGGAGAGGAGGGGAAGAGAAAATAAAAACAAAACCAAAACCACTTTAAGTTTCTAGATCAGTTTTCTCCTTCCCTAGGAAGGTGAAGTGGTCCTCTACAAGCTAGCTGGTCATGTCGGAATCCTGGAGGTCTGTGTCATCTTGTATGGAAAACAAAATACAGTCTTTATATATGTTATTCATTTCAGGATCTTAAACTGACGAGATTGCCCTGGATTAAGTGGGTGGATTCCGAATCCGGGGACACTTGGCACACACAGAGAAGGCAATATGAAGATGGAGCCTACACATGGGGCCATGCTGGCCTTGAAGACTAGAGTACCTAGAAGTACCTAGGAGTACTAGGAGCCTAGGAGTACTGGCAATTGCCAGAAGCTGTAAGCGGAAAGGAACAGATTTTTCCCCCCAGGAGCCTCTGAAGGGAACGTGGATCTGTTGATACCTTGATTTCAGCCTAGTAATGTTGATTTTTGACTTCTAACCTCTAGAGCAGTGAGAGAACAAATTTCTGTTTTAAGCACAATTTGTGGTGATTATCATAGTAGCCATAGAGAACCTTTGAATTCTCATAATACAATTGCAGTGACAGCTAACTTCATGCAGTAGAAAAGTTAATTTAGTTCATGGTATTGGAAGCTCAATGACATGGTACCTATATCAAGTTATTTCTGGTGAGGACCCATTAGCAAATGGTAGATGGCAATGGCAGGAGTGTTGCTAGTCAGAGCAAGCATTCACAGTTCAAGCCAGTAATCGAGAGAAAGAGGGTTAACAAGAGCAGGCATGTTCCATTAATATCTTTCAATTGAAAGGTCAAACAAGAACTACCAATGGGGTTGCACAAGAAATATCTCATGCCCTAATGACCTATGGCCTTCTTACTAGGTCCTACTTTCCAAAGGTTCCACCACCTTCCAATGGAGCACCACTCTAGGGACCAAGACTTTAATTACAACGGTTGGGAAAAGAACTCATATTTAAAGTCAGAGAACGAGTCTCCTCTTTGATTACAATTCTCTAAGGCCTTGTCACCCTGAATTATACTAAGTCATGAGGCAGTACATGATACAAGCTACAGGAAGATCTATAAACTGAGCCATTGCAAACAGCATTCTATACAACAAACACCAAAATGACAATTTAACAAACCAAGAAAAATATAGCTAATCATATTTTAATAGTGGTCAATTTTCATTACTATATAAAGATTTCTTACTGGAAAAAAAATGTCAAAAGAAAGTAAGAAAATAGGCAAAAGATATAGTCATTTTGTGGAAAAGGACAGTACAATAGTAAGCATTTATAAAGATGCTTACTCTTACTTGAAGTAAGAGAAGTACAAGCTAATGATCAGATGATGGGCTGGGGACATGGTCCAGTGTGGTATAAGAGCTTGTTGTGCAAGCATCAGTATCTGAGTTTGCATCCCCAGAGCCCCCATAAAAGCTGGATGTAGGAGTGTCTGTAGTCCTAGCATGCTGATATGTGAGATGGACGTGGAGACAAGAGAATCTCGGAAGGTCATGAAGCAGCTAGCTTGGCATTTGCAAAGAGACCCTGACCCAACCTGGCTCTGTGGTTCAGTTGATAGTGCGTTGGACTTCTAGACAGAGAGACCTTGCCTCAAGACAAAGTGAAAGGACCAGAACTCACAGTTATCCTCCAACCTCCATACATATGCTTTGGAGCTTGCACTCACACACATGAACATACTTACACACACATCACACATACACAAAGATAATTTAAAAAGTGGATGAGGGCTGAAGAGATGGCTTAGTGGTTAAGGCATTTGCTTGCAAAGTCAAAGGATTCTGGTTTGATTCTCCAGGACCCACGTAAGCCAGATGTACAAGGGGGTGCATGTATCTGGAGTTCGTTTGAGGTGGCTGGAGGCCCTGGTGAACCCATTCTCTCCCTCCCTCCCTCTCTCTCTCTCTGCCTCTTTCTCTTTATCAAGTTCAACCCCCAGTATCAACATAACAAGTGAGGCACAGCAACGCACACCTATAACGCCAGACTTGAGATGGTCAGAGACTGGAGAATCACTGGAGCTTACTGGTCAGCCAGTCTGAAACAGCAACTCCAGGTTCAGTGAGCTATTCTGTCTCAAGTAAACAAGCAGAAGAGTGATAGAGGAGATCTGATGTTATACTCTGGCCACCACACACGTGTGTATAGGGGTGTACTACACACTACACCATACACATTCCAAATCAAAGGCTAGGATGGCAAACAAACTTTATGAAAAGAGACTTTAGAAGTGATGTACCATCATGGTTCTCAGACCTGGATGCCTAAGTCTCACCAGGCATAATATATATATATATATATATATATATATATATATAGCACGCTCATCCTTACTGTGTGGTCATGATACATGATACCTACTTCAGCACGCTCATCCTTACTGTGTGGTCATGATACATGATACCTACTTCAGCACGCTCATCCTTACTGTGTGGTCATGATACATGATACCTACTTCAGCACGCTCATCCTTACTGTGTGGTCATGATACATGATACCTACTTCAGCACGCTCATCCTTACTGTGTGGTCATGATACATGATACCTACTTCAGCACGCTCATCCTTACTGTGTGGTCATGATACATGATACCTACTTCAGCACGCTCATCCTTACTGTGTGGTCATGATACATGATACCTACTTCAGCACGCTCATCCTTACTGTGTGGTCATGATACATGATACCTACTTCAGCACGCTCATCCTTACTGTGTGGTCATGATACATGATACCTACTTCAGCACGCTCATCCTTACTGTGTGGTCATGATACATGATACCTACTTCAGCACGCTCATCCTTACTGTGTGGTCATGATGCCCTGGTGAACCCATTCTCTCCCTCCCTCCCTCTCTCTCTCTCTGCCTCTTTCTCTTTATCAAGTTCAACCCCCAGTATCAACATAACAAGTGAGGCACAGCAACGCCACACCTATAACGCCAGACTTGAGATGGTCAGAGACTGGAGAATCACTGGAGCTTACTGGTCAGCCAGTCTGAACAGCAACTCCAGGTTCAGTGAGCTATTCTGTCTCAAGTAAACAAGCAGAAGAGTGATAGAGGAGATCTGATGTTATACTCTGGCCACCACACACGTGTGTATAGGGGTTGTACTACACACTACACCATACACATTCAAATCAAAGGCTAGGATGGCAAACAAACTTTATGAAAAGAGACTTTAGAAGTGATGTACCATCATGGTTCTCAGACCCTGGATGCCTAAGTCTCACCTCTCACCAGGCATAATATATATATATATATATATATATATATATATATATATATATCCAGCTGGGTGTGGTGGTGCATGCCTTTAATCCCAGCACTCAGAAACTCAGAAGGCAGGAGGATCACTGTGAGTTCAAGGCCAGCCTGAAACTACATATTGAATTCCAAGTCAGCCTGGACTAGAGCAAGACCCTACCTTAAACAAGCAAACAACCAACAAACAAAAAAACCCACATATATCTAAAGGCACACCTGGTATAACTATTCTAAAATGGGGACTGGGAATCATACTCTTTCAATTTCCTTGGATGGTCAATGTGCACTCATGGCTGTAATTGCTTTACATCATCACGTTTGTTTTGAAGGTGATGGATCCAAGGGAGACTGCCGGAAGCCAGTGAAGTACATACTATTGTATTCATGCTACCTAACATTAGCAAGCTTGTCATTACTGTGTCCTCATGCTACCTAACCTCAGCACGCTCATCCTTACTGTGTGGTCATGATACCTAACCTCAGCACACTCTTCCTTACTGTGTGGTCATGATACATGATACCTACTTCAGCACGCTCATCCTTACTGTGTGGTCGTGATACCTAACCTCAGCACACTAGTCCTTACTGGGTACTCATGCTACCTAACCTCATCATGCTCTCACACATACTGTCTCTCCCTGCTTTTTCTCCACTATAGTTCAATTTCCCAGATTTGAAGGCCTTCCTGCTCAGTGTAATTGCATCAACAATAGTGCCGTGGTCTGGGAGCTTATTAGAAACAGCATTGCAGGCCTACTGACTCAGAGCCTGCAGTCTAACAGTGGGCTCAGGTGGTCTGTCTACACACAAAGCTAAAAAGCACTGCTTGAAGGGTCTGACCTTGGCCATTTTCTTTTACCTTTTCTATTTTTTTTTTTTTTCATTCTTTCTATTCTTGATGGTCTTGTCTAAAACTCCTAATAACTTTCCAAGCAAAAATCTCAGAATCCAGCTGGGCAGGTGGCTCAGCAGTTGAAGCCACTTGCTTGCAAAGCCTGCTGGTCCAGGTTCAATTCCCCAGTACCCATGTAAAGCTAGATGCACAAAGTGGCACATGCATCTGGAGTAGGTTTGCAATGGCAAGATGCCCTGCAGTGCCTATTCTCTCTCTTCCCACAAACAAATATTTTTTTTAATGTCAGAATCTATGCCTTTGACTATAGGCTCCTTCTATCTTTATACCATGTTCATATTTTCAAAACAGCTTTTGAACATCTACAGTTCTTTAATGTGTCAGTCGCATTAATCTTCCCTCAAACTGTCCTTTCTTCCTTAGCTCAATAAAAGTCTCTCAGGAACTTTGGGTTAAAAATTTTTGTTAACATTGCTTTTTTTTTTTTTCTCTGCAGCTGACCTTCATGTGATAAAGCACATGGTCTTGGTTGTAGCGTTGTGTCTTTTGCATTTCTTTTACTTAACAAACCTGAATAGACAGGAAGTTAGGTAGATTAAATAGATGATTGAATGATACATAGGTAGAGATATACTCATATATGGATTGCTTAGTGGTTAAGGTGCTTGCCTGAAAAGCCTAAGGACCCAGGTTTGATTCTCTAGGTCCCATGTAAGCCAGATGCATATGGTGGCACATGCGTCTGGAATTCATTTGCAGTGGCTAGAGGCCCTGGTGCATCTATTCTCACTCTCTCTCTCCAGTAAAAAAATAAATAAATAAATCAGAGGCCGGGCATGGTGGCACATGCCTTTAATCCCAGCCCTCAGGAGGCAGAGGTAGAATTGCTGTGAGTTCGAGGCCACCCTGAGACTACATAGTGAATTCCAGGTCAGCATGGGCTAGAGTGAAACCATACCTCAAAAACCAAATAAGTAAATAAATCATAAAAAAAGGAAATATACATATACATGTATATATATACATATATATGTATATATATATGTATATATATAAAACACAGCTATGTGAACACATGAATTATGAACCACAAATTATTTCTAAGAGTTAAATAGCTGGACCAAGTCCTTGGGTTAGATTCCCAGTAGCAAAAAACAAACAGACAAGCCTTGCCTTTGTTAGGCAACAGTATCTTTTGTTTAAATTTTATTTTAGTTTTTCAAGGTAGAGTTTTCTCTGGTCTAGGCTGACCTGGAATTCACTATGTAGTCTTGAGATGGTCTCTAATTCATGGCAATCCTCTTACTTATGCCTCCTGAGTGTTGAGATTAAAGGCATGCGCCACCATGCCCAGCTTTTGTTTTTTTTAAGTAGAAACTTTGTATGGTTCATGTGTTAGTACCATCATTTCCCTCATCCCTACCCCCACTCTCCTGAGGGCCCTCCTCAGTGGGATAGCTGGTATTCCCCCTGGGGTTGTGGGTTATAAGATTTGAGAACAGCAGTTATTATAAGTGGGGGTCAATGCATCTGGGCATTCCCTTCTACCCTGTAGGTCTTATAATCGTTCAGGTTCCTCATCTGCAAAATTCCCTGAGCCATGGTGAGTGAGTTTTAAATCTACTTTAGTGTTGAGCTCTCAGCAGGTTCTGGATTTCTGCTTTGGTGTGTTTTGAATATGCTCAGTGTCTGTCTCCATCACTCTGACACAGGTTGTCAGGCTCACCATGGAAGCAGCACTCTTGCTCATCTCACCAGTTCCTTTATGGTTTCACCTGGGCCCTAACTGCTATGCTAGGGGTGGTTCATCTTCTCTCGGTTCTCACTGCCTCCTAAAAAAGAAAAACAGATTCTCCAACAGAGAATAAGGTCAGCATATGTTCAATGGGATAAGAATTGTGAATTAAAATAGATTTTGATGGGTGTAGCCTCTCCTTTGGCTAAAGACTAGTAGTGGGAGCTTCTTGATGGAGTCCATGATATTGATTCCCATAGGACTGTGACTCCATTCTCAGTTCCAGCTATGGGTTCCTTTCCACTGAGCAGACCTCTTAGCTAAGCAGAGAGCCATTGGTTACCCACTTAGGCTCGGTGCCACTATTGCACAGATGTGTCCACCTTGTCAGGCTGGTTGCATTTGTATAGCAGTGTCCCCTGCCAGCACACAAGGTTGTTGGCCATTTTCCCCCAGTAGCTCATGTAGCACTTTTCAGCACTATATGGGCAGACTATCTGAGAACTGGCTTCCTTCCAGATTTCAGCCAAATCTCTCATTGTTCTGTGTCAGCAGTGTGTGGTTAGACAACAGTGTCTTACAATCCTATTCTCCTTTATGTTTTGATCCTATTCTATCTGGCTCTGCCATTTCCCCACTGCCATGGTTGCCTGCTTCCTTCTACCTTCTCCTAACATAGACATATGTGAACACCTGAGATGAAAATCTTCACAACTGCTTCTGGAGTGCTTTATACAGTGTAAAGCACTTTCATGTGAATCCTTATTTTAACCTGACACAATCTATGAACAGATTGTTTACATCCTCATTTTATGAAGAAGTTAAAGGAGATTCAAAGCACTTGCATCACTTCTCAATCCCAGTAGCTAACTCCTAATCTTATCTTATCTTGCACATTTCTATCTTCCTAAACACAGACGTCTCTTCTTAACAAAACAAAACAAAAAACTTGATGCCTTCTAATTACCTACAGAATGATGCAACCTGCCTTTCCAGTTTTAACTCCTCCACATCCTCTTCTAAGTTACTCATCCCCAGAATGTACCAGCGCCTTCTCCACTCTTGTTTTTGTTCACACTGTTCCCACCACCTACAATGTCCTCCTTCCCATCGTCGTCTAATAAAACTGCACCTGTCTCTCAAGGTCCTGATGAATGCCTTGCCTCTATGAAGTTCTTTCCTGATCAGCTATGACAAGAATGATTACCATATCCTTCTACTTTTGCAAAACCATTTAGATCATGATAAATACAAGTAGCATCTGTGGAGTGCAAGGGCCTGAGTTTCAGGCCCCGCTGTGACATTTTTTGTACCTTGTGCTTCAGTTCCTATCACTTAAATGGGAATGATGATATTATCTAACTGATCAGCTTATAATGAAATGACATGCATGTAGCAGATCTACAACAGGAATGGGACAGTGGAGGTCTCTGAAACCGTAACACTACACTTCCGAAGCAGTAATAAGCAATAACTGGGGAAACTTAGTGCCAATGTTTCCTGTCTTTGATGAGCACTTAGCCAAAGGTCATCTGAAAAGTAAAAAAGAACAGGGTCTGGTCTATCCAACAGACTAAAGAAAAGGTGTCTCACAAGGAGAAAAAACATGTACAAAAGAGTAAATGGAGAACAAAAGCTACTAGTTTGAGGATTGATGTGTTATATAATGAAGCAAATAAGAGATAGAAAAGGACGAGGCAGAGTTGAAGAGAGAAATCAGTTCCCTCATTAACCATGAATCAAAACATTTGACTGCATTTGAGCTATAATGAGAAGTACTGAAATATTTTAAGCAAGCAAACAACATGGTTCAATTTTTTTTTTTTTTTTTAAGAATAATAGCCAGGCACTTGGAAGGCTGAAATTGAGTATCACAAGTTTGAGGCCGGCCAGTAGCCAAATCAACACCTAGATATTCATGTAAAACTTCAAATGATTCCTGCATTCAGCCTGAATCACTCCAGCTGAGGCAGAGTGCTGACTCTGCCAAAATGAAGAGCTATTAGCAAATTAAATGTTGCTGTTGTTTCGAAGCATTAAATTTTGGAGTTATTTGTTCCATAGCATAAGATAGATGAAATAGTGTTAGTGGGAATATGTCTGTTAACTGTCTACATAACAGCCTCTCTCCCTTTCCTTTTAATCTCTAAAACACCCAGTTATAAAAACATGGTCTCCAGATAGTTCATAACCAGCAGTTGGCATGTGAATCATTTCTGCCTAATGAAATATAGATGCATATTTACTGGTCAGAGCTTCCAGGAAAGCAATTTTATTCTTAACACAAAGAAGCAGACTCAGTTAGTATTTAGCTCTTGCTGTCACATTTCTCATCATATTGCCCAGAAGCACAATGTATCTAGAGCCATCTTACATTGATAATACTCATGACTGTGCAATCTGACTAGTGACAGGGACCCCTGCACTGTGGCTTCATGCTCTGATGTCACCATCTTGACATTCTCTATGACTTAAAAGGGGGGCTCATTTCCATATTTCACTAGGTACCGCTTATTAATTTCTTTAGCACTCAGTCTTTCTTTCTTAGATTAGACTACAATTGATGTTTCCCTTGTTAGACAGAATTCTGCACAAAGTCGAGGCAGAGCCATGTGTGGTGGCCCTTGCCTTTAATACCAGCACTCAAGGCAGAGGTGCGACAATCACTATGAGTTCAAGCCAGCTTGATACTACATTGTGAATTCCAGGTCAGCCTTGGCTAGAGCAAGACTCTACCTCAAAAAAGAAAAACAGAGCTAAGCTGCATGCAGCTCCACGGGAGAGAAGTCATCAGTGGAGATAAACAACAGATAAGACTTAAGTTGGGCCAGCCAGGCCAAATGAACCAATAGGTGCCATAGTGGCATGTCTGTTATGGGGGAAACCAACTGCTCTCCAGTTGGACTGGAGGCCTCCTCCATGGGAGAGAATACATGCTGGATATAAAAACCTATGACAAGGAAAGTCATGAGCCCAATGGGTAAAATGCCTGCTGGGGTCTGGCTAAGTGCACATATTATGCTCACCAAACGTCCATGTAAACATTTTTCTTAATGTTCATACCCATATATTAATGCTACACTCACTTTTGGTTAGAGAAGCTTCTCTTTTCAGATGGCAGTGACTTCTGGGATGACTCAAAAGGCATCATAGTGCTGAGAAGAAGTGACAGAGGAGTTTTCAGCACTGAAATATCTCTATCACACCTTCCAATGCCCAGGTTCCATTGTGAAAGAGGTGGTGGGAAGAAAGTAAGAGCCAAAGGAAGGATAGGACTCCTTGCAATGCACTCTTCCAGACACAAAGTGGCCTGGATATCCATGACCTCACAGTGCCTGGCACTACCTACACAAGACCAGTATAATAGGAGGAAAAGATGATAACATCAAAATAAAAGAGACTGATTGAGAAGGGCAGGGGATATGATGGAAAGTAGAGTTGGGAAGGGGAAAATTGGTGGAGGAATTATGATGGTTTATTGTCTATAATTATGGAAGTTGCCAATAATAAAAAAATAAAAAGAAATAAAACAGAAAAGAAATGAAAGAAGTCAAGGCATTTCTCATTGATTTATGTATTCTCTGTGAAGCTTTAATAGGGCTTGTAGTCATAAGTCTACAAAGACAAGACACCAGGTCACAGATAGGACTGTGCCCTCAAGGACTTATCATTCACCAGAGTTCTCTGAAGCATAAGAAGTGATTCCATGCAATGCAGTAATTAAACTGAGAGAGCTAACGCAGCCTTTGGGGGAGTGAGTACTGGAAATCACTCAAGAAGCACTTGATAAATGTGACTATGAACAATAACTATTGCTTCAGGTTTGCCATCGGCCCAAGACTATGGATGTTTTAGCAGCTTTTATATTTTGTTTAGGAACCAGGCCTATACATGCTCACGTTTTATTCTAGGTTTGGGGACAGTATTTACACTTGCTTCATTTTTTTGTTTTCTTCTGAATTTATTATTTTGAAGACACAAGTATAATGTGGATACTAAAAAGATTGGATTCTTAGGTTCTAGAAGGCAGTAAGAAAAGATGGCTGGACAGAACACATGGTAGAAAACTATTCTGTATGAGTCCCTATGATGGTGGATACATGTCACCCATCCCACGTTTGCTAAAACCCACATAATACACAACACCAGGAGTATACCTTACAGAAAATATTGGGCACTGAGTGATAATGATGTGTCAATATAGAGTCATAATTTACAATAAAGATATTGCTCTGGTATAGGATATTGATAGGGAGATTTAGCATGTAAGGGAATGGAGCAAGGGATTTTAACAGAACTTTGCATTTTCTGTTCAACTTGGCTATGTATCCAAAAGTACTCTAAAAATAGTCTATTAAAACAACAAAGAAAAGTATATTTAAAAGAAATATAGCCATTCATCATGGTTCCTACCTTTAATCTCAGCACTTGGGAAGCTGAGGTAGGTAGATCACAACCAGTTCAAGGCCAGCCTGAAACTACACAGTGAATTCCATGTTAGCCTGGGCTAGAGTAAGACCTTACCTTGAGAAACCAAAAAGAAAGAAAGAAAGAAAGAAAGAAAGAAAGAAAGAAAGAAAGAAAGAAAGAAAGAAATATAGGAGCTGAGAAGATGGCTCAGTGGTTAAAGGCACTTGCTTGCAAAGCCTGATGACCTGGATTTAATTCCCCAGTACCTGTGTAAAGCCAGATGCACAATGTAGTGTATATGTCTGGAGTGTGGCAAGAGGCCTTGGAGCACCCGTTCTCTCTCTCTCTCTCTCTCTCTCTCTCTCTTTCTCTCTCTCTCTCTCCTTCCCAATTTTTAAAAAGAAATATAGTAAAATTTATAGTCTAAAATCTATCACCTTTAAGTGTAATTTCTATTACTATACCTGCCTATTGTGCCATTTTATTTCTTGAAAATAGTCAGATAACTTATTATTTTGTTACTGATTTAGTGAGGATGCAGATGGGCAGGAGTTTTAATTACTTCACCTCTGAAGTCAGATAATCTGAATGAGTGTGGGGCTGTGTGACATCTTTGAACCTCAGTTTTACACATTAATAAAACTGGAATAACAACAGTCCTGTGTCATATGGTTATTTTGAGGAGAAATAAATGAGGAAACATGAGATACCCTGTACATACCACGTGCTGAATAAATATTAGTACCAGACACTTATTGATTCTGGCTACTCATGCTTTTATTCTCTCTAGGTTTGGTAACCTTATCTCTATTTCCTTTTGGGACAGTAGGATCCCTGCCATTCTCAAACCACATGGCTTTGTTGGCACTCTTCCTATCCCAACTCATGATAGCACACTGGACACAGTCATCAGCCAGTCAACCCAGCACACAGTCTAGGCCAGAGCAGTATATTTCAGTATGTGCAAGTTGACCCAACTCAGGACAAGGAGAGAAAGCAAGACTTTTGCTAAGACTTCCAAGGTGGAATCAGACACTTTTCTGGTGGCCTTGGGCTAAGAATATATAAGGTCTGAAGCTACTGTAGCTATGAGGAGAGAAGAAGGGGCTGTCTAAGGGCAGTGTTAGAGAGGAGGAAAGCAAAGAGCCTAGGAAAGAGAAAACAGACCCCATGGCATCACCCAAGTATCAATGACTGACTTTCAATTACATGAATAAATAAGCCTCCTTCTTGTTTTAACCAGTGTGTTGAGATTTCTATCCAAAGCAAAGTTTTAACTGACTCAAGTTATTATTACATGTGAAAATTTTACTATGATATTCATCAAAATTAAAGAAACTAGCAGATGTAATATTTTAATTACTCATACAAACCTGATAACTATTTTTGCAGTTTTCATATTGCCTCAAAAAATAGAAATATAGGTAAATTTCCTTAATCTAAGAAGAGGCATATGTGAAAACCTCTTATAGACAGTAGAAGCTAAAAGACTAAGATAGAAAAAAAAGATAGAGATCAAGGCCAGGACATTTATTGTATATCAGGATTCTCCAGTGAAATATATATATATATATATATATATATATATATATATATATATATATATATTACACATACATATACATACTATATATATACTGAATATGCAGGGCTGGAGAAATGGCTTAGTGGTTAAGGCTCTTGCCTGTAAAGCCAAAGGACCTAGGTTTAATTCTCCAGTACCCACATAAGCCAGATGCACAAGGTGGTGCATGTGTCTGGAATTCATTTGCAGTGGCTACAGGCCCTGGTGTGCTCATTCTCTATCTGCCTCTATCTCTGTCTGCTTCTCACTCTCTTTCTCTCTCTCTCTCTCTCTCTCTCTCTGTTAAATAAATAAATAAATAAATATTAATGTATATATGCAGAGAAAGAGAGAGGTAAGGTATTGGCTCATAAGATTTTTTATGAGAGAGAGCATGAGAAAGAGAGAAAATTGGTGTACCAGGGCCTCCAGTCACTACAATCGAACTCCAGATGTGTGTGCCATCCTGTACGCATGTATGAATTTGTGTGCTTGTGTTACCTTGTGCATCTGGATTACATGGGACCTGGAGAATGGAACATGGGTCCTTGGGCTTCATAGACAAGCATCTTAACTGCTAAGCCATCTCTACAGCCTGGCTCATAGAATTTTAATGGGTGAAAAGTCCCACCATCTACTGTCTGCAAGCTGTACACCCATGTAAACCAGATGTGTAACTCAATTTAAATCTGAACACTGGAGAACCAAGGGAACCAATGATGTCAATCCATGCCCAAAATCAGTTGAAGAAGAGATAAATATAGGAGGCAGAAAAATAAAGGAGAGCTGTATGGATGCCTCCTTCCTATGCCTTTTGTTCCCTTTGAACCCTCAACCAAGTAGAGGAGGCCCTCACACAGTGGACAGAGCACTGTTTTTACAGAGCCCATTGATTCAAACACTAATCTCATCCACAAGCTGCCTCACAGATTCACTTAGAAATATTGTTTAATCTGGGTACCTGATGGTCCAGTCAAATTGACACAAAATTAATCATCACATATGTCTATTCCCCTATATCTGGTCAACACTATTAGAGGTTCTAATACTATAACAAGGCAAGAGAAAGAAATGAAAGCAAAAAGATTGGAATGTCACCATCCACATAAAAGACATAATTACTCATGTGAAAATCCTAAAGAATATGCAAATAAGGTATTAGCACTAAGAATGCTGGTACAAACTTTGGTGCTGGATATGCAACTAACCTAGCAGGTAAGGGCACTCCTCTTCTGTTACTAACCATGGTTAACTTCACCACCTCTGAGTGTTGGTCTTGATATTTTCAAAGGGAGGTTATTAAAGGACTGTTTTAAGATTTTTATCACATACCAATACAGATACAGGAAGCCTTTAGAATGCCAAAAAGACAAAATCAGGAACCTCCCACTGTCATATTATAATTAAACTACACAGCACACAAACCAAAGAAAATATGCTGAAATCAGTTAGAGAGAAAAATCAAATCACATACAAAGGCAAGCCCATCAGCATAACAGCAGATTACTCAACAAAAACTTTAAAAGCCAGAAGGACTTGGAGAGATGTATTCCAAGTTCTGAAGGATAGCAACTGTTAACCAAGATTACTTTATCCAGCAAAGCTATCCACCCAAATTCAAGGAGAAATAAGGACATTCCACAACAAAAACAGGCTAAAAGAACATATGAAGACTAAACTAGTTCTACAGAAAATACTTAAAAGGATCTTCCATGCTGAAGACAAAGAAAAGCTCACACATAAGGAACCTGGAAAAAAATAAACCATATTCAAATACTAGTTAATACAAGAGAGTAAAGGAAAATACAGAAGAACTACAAAACTAGAAGAAGGGCAAGAACAGATACTTTTCAATAATAACTCTTAATATCAGTTGCCTCAATGCTCCAACCAGAGGACACAGGTTTGCAGAGTGGGTTAAAAAGTAGGATCCTGGACTGGAGAGATAGCTTAGTGGTTAAATGCTTGCCTAAGAAGCATAAGGACCCCAGTTTGAAGAGTTTGAGGCTCGATTCCCCAGGACCCACATTAGCCAGATGCACAAGGGGGTGCACGCATCTGGAGTTTGCAGTGGCTGGGGGCCCTGGCACACCCATTCTCTCTCTCTCTCTCTCTCTCTCTCTGCCACTTTCTCTCTCTGTCTGTCACTCTCAAGTAAATAAATAAAAATAAACAAAAAAATACTTAAAAGCAGGATCCTTCAATTTGTTGCCTCCAAGAAACTCACCTTTCCATAAAAGATGAACACTATGTTAAGGTGAAAGGATGGAAAACAGTATTTCAAGCAAATGGGCCTAGAAAACAAGAAGATGTTGCTATCCTAATATCTGACAGGGTAGACTTCAAACTAATATTAATCAGGAAAGATAAAGAACATCACTTTATAGTGAGTAAAGGAACACTCCAACAGGAGGACATTACAGTCCTAAACATATATGCACTTAACATGGGGGCTCCCAATTTCATCAAACAAATACTATTAGAATTAAGGTCACAAGCCAGGCGTGGTGGCACATGCCTTTAATCCCAGCACTTGGGAGGCAGAGGTAAGAGGATCGCCATGAGTTCAAGGCCACCCTGAGACTACATAGTGAATTCCAGGTCAGCCTGGACTAGAGTGAGATCTTAACTCGAAAAACTAAAAAAAAAAAAAAAAAAAAAGAATTGAGGTCACAGATAACAACAAACACAATTGTAGTGGGTGACTTCAACACCCCACTCTCATCAATTGACAGGTCATTGCATCAAAAAATAAACAGAGGAGTATCTGAATTAAGTGAGGTCATAGAACAAATGGACCTTACAGATATATCCAGGACATGTCATCCAAATGCCATAGAATACACATTGTTTTCAGCAGCACATGGAACATTCTCTAAAATAGACCATATATTAGGACACAAAGCAAACCTTAATAAAGGAAAATTAAAATAATTCCTTGTACTCTATCTGATCACAATGGGATTAAACTACAAATCAACAGCAAGAAAAATTATAGAGCGTACAAAAAATCATGGAAACTAAACAATACATTATTAAATGATGAATGGGTCAATGAAGAAATCAAGAAGGAAATTAAAAAATTCATAGACTCAAATGATAATGAGAGCACAACATACCAAAACCTTTGGGACACAATGAAGGCAGTCCTAAGAAGAAAACTGATAGCTTTAAGTGCCTATCTTAAGAAATTAGAAGTCTCAAGTAAACACCTTAATACTTCACTTTAAGGCCTTGGAAAAAGAAAAACAAGGCAAACCAAAAATTGGTAGACAGGAAAAAATAATAAAGCTTAGGGCAGAAATTAATGAACTAGAAACCAAAACAAACAAACAAAAAATACAACAACAACAAAAAAAAAAAAAAAAAAAAAAACAATCCAAAGAATCAATGAAAGAAAGAGTTGGTTCTTTGAATGGATAAACAAAATTTATAAAGCCTTAGCAAATCTGACCAAAATAAAGAGAGAAGAAACACAAATAAATAAAATTAGAGATGAAAAATGCACCATTGCAAGAGATACCAAAGAAATTCAGAAAATCACAGACATATTTTAAGAACACATACTGCACTAAGTTTGAAAATCTGAAAAAAATGGATGACTTCTTTGATTTATATGGCCTACCAAAATTAAATCAAGGTGAGATTAACCACTTAAATAAACCTATAACAAGTATCAAGATCCAAGCAGTGATTGAAAAAAACAAAAACAAAAACAAAAAAACTCCCGACTAAAAAATGTCTAGGCCCAGATGGATTCACTGGTGAATCTTACCAGGCATTCATGGAAGAACTAACACCAATGCTTTTCAAACTTTTCCATAAAATAGACAAAGAAGTAATTCTACCAATCTTCTATGAAGCCAGCATCACCCTGATACCAAAAGCTGACAGAGACAGAACAAAAAAGAAAATTACAGACCAATCTTCCTCATGAACATAAATGCAAAAATTCTCAATAAAATATTGGCAAACAGAATACAAAAATGTATCAAAAAGATCATTCACCATGACCAAGTAGGCTTTATCCCAGAAATGCAGGGCTTGTTCAACATATGCAAATCATTAAGTTTAATACACTCTGTAAATGGTCTGAAGGACAAAAATCACATGATCATCTCATTAGATGCAGAAATGGCATTTGACAAAACCCAACATCCCCTCATGGTTCTACAGAAAGTAGGATTACAAGGAACATATCTCAACATAATTAAGGCTATTTATGACAAACCTATAGCCAACATAATACTAAATGTGGAAAATTTTGAACCTTTTCCATTAAAATCAGAAACAAGACAAGGGTGTCCACTGCCCCCACTTTTATTTAATACAGTACTGGAAGTCTTAGCTATAGCAATAAGGCAAGAGACACACATAAAAGGGATACAAGTTAGAAAGGAAGAGATCAAATTACCATTATTTGCAGATGATATGATTCTATACATAAATGATCCTAAAGACTCTACCAGCAAACTATTAGAGCTGATAAATATATATAGCAATGCATCAGGATACAAAATAAACACACAGAAATCAGGAGCCTTCCCATGCTAACAACAAACATGTGGAGGATGAAATCAGAGAAACTCTCCCACTCACAATTGCCTCAAAAATAAATAAATAAATAAAGTACCTTGGAATAAACCTAACCAAGGAAGTGAAGGATCTCCACAATGAAAACTTTAAAACACTCAAGACAAAAATTGCAGAAGACACTGTGAAATGGAAAGACATCCCATGTTCTTGGATTAGAAGAATCAATGTTGCAAAAATGTCAATCTTACCAAAAGTAATCTACATATTTAATGCAATCTCCATTAAAGTTATGATGGCATTATTCACAGAAATAGGAAAAACAATCCTAAAATTCATTTGAAAATACAAAAAACCTTTAATATCCAAAACAATTTTGAGCAACAAAAATAAGGCTAGTGTTATCATCATATCCTGATTTTAACCCATATTACAGAGCTATAGTAACAAAACAGCATGGTACTAGCACAAAAACAGACACATAGATAAATGGAACAGAATAGAGTATGCAGATGTAAGTCTGCCCAGCTACAGCCACCTGATCTTTGATAAAAATGCCTAAAATACTCACTGAAGAAAAGACAGCCTCTTCAACAAATGGTGCTGGGAAAACTGGGCATCTGTATGTAGAAGGATGAAAATAGATCCTTATCTCTCTCCTTGCACAACAATTAAGTCCAAATGGATCAAAGAGCTTGATATCAGACCTGAAACTCTGAAACTGCTAGAGGAAAAAAGTAGGGGAAACTCTTCAATATATTGGCATAGGCAATGACTTTCTGAATATAATCCCAGTTGCTCAGAAAATAAAACCACTCATCTACCACTGGCACTTCATGAAATTATAAAGTTTTTGTATAGCAAAGGACACTGTGAATTGAGCAAAGAGACAACCTATAGAATGGGAGAAAATTTTTGCCAGCTATACATCTGACAGAGAATTTATATCCAGGATATACAAAGAACCCAAAAATTTAAATAAGAAATCAAACAATCCAATTTTTTTAAAAAAATATTTTTTTGTTTATTTATTTATTTGAGAGTGACAGACAGAGCAGAAAGAGGCAGAGAGAGAGACACAGAGAGAATGGGCGTGCCAGGGCTTCCAGCCACTGCAAACGAACTCCAGACACGTGCGCCCCCTTGTGCATCTGGATAACGTGGGTCCTGGGGAGTTGAGCCTCGAACTGGGGTCCTTAGGCTTCACAGGCAAGAGCTTAACTGCTAAGCCATCTCTCCAGCCCACAATCCAATTTTTAAAAATCAGCTATGGGGACTGGAGAGATGGCTTAGTGGTTAAACACTTGCCTGTGAAGCCTAAGGACCCCGGTTCGAGGCTCAATTCCCTAGGACCCACGTTATCCAGATGCACAAGGGGGTGTATGAGTCTGGAAATTGTTTGCAGTGGCTGGAGGCCCTGGTGGGTCCATTCTCTCTCCCTCCCTCTCTCTCTCTCTCTCTCTTTCTCTCTCTATCTATCTGCCTTTCTCTCTGTGTCTGTTGCTCTCAAATAAACAAATAAAAAATGAACAAGAAAGAAATTTTTAATAGGCTATGGAACTAAATAGAGAGTTCTGAAAAAAAAAAAAAGAAATTCAGATGACCTATATGCATTCTAAAAAAATGTTCTACATCCTTAGCCATCAATTAAATGCAAATTAAAACTACTTTGACATTTAATCTCACTCCTATCAGAATTGCTATTTTCAAGAAAATAAATGACAATAAGTGCTGATGAGAATGCAGAAAAAGAGAAACCCTTCTACCCTGTTGGTGAGAATGTAATCTGGCACAGCCATGGTGGAAATCAGTGTGGAGGTTCCTGAGACAGCTAAAAATAGATTTACCATATGACCCAGCTATACCACTACTAGGTATATATCCAAAGGACTTGTCACACTATCTTAGAGATACTTGCATATCCATGTTTATTGCTACTCTATTCACAGTAGCTAGGAAATGGAGCCAGCCTAGATGTCACTCAACTTATGAGTAGATAATGAAAATGCAGTACATTTATACAATGGAGTGCTATTTAGCAGTAATGAAAAATGAAATTATGAAATTTGTTGGGAAATGGATAGACCTGGAAAGGCTTATCCTAACTGAGGTAACCCAGACCCAGAAAGCCAAGTGCTGCATGTTCTCTCTTCATATGTGAATCCTAGCTACAGATGTTTGGACTTGTGTGTGAGTTGGAATAAAATTCAGTAGCTGAGGCCAGTAAGCTAGAAAGGGACTATAAGGGAGGGAGCACAGAGGAGGACTCAAGGGATGGTATTGTATATATAGGTAAGGAGAAGAACAGATTACTAGGGTGGAAAGGTCTTAGTGAGGTCATGGGAGGAGACTGAATAAAGAAAGGGTGGGAATGTAGGATGGTACAACCACTTTGGAAAGCAATATGGAGACTTCTGAAAAAGCTGAGTATAGAGATACCAACAGACCCAGTTATTCCCTTACTGGGCATCTACCCTAAAACCTTCAAACCACAGGCTAGAGAGATTTGCTCAACCATGTTTATAGCGGCTCAATTTGTAATAGCTAAGAGCTGGAATCAACCCAGATGTCCATCACTAGAAGAATGGATAACTAAGATGTGGTATATCTACACAATGGAATTCTATACAGCAGTAAGAAAAAAATGACACAATGAAATTTGAGGAAAAATGGTTGAAACTGGAACAGATCATTCTCAGTGAACTTACCCAATCACAGAAAAAAAAATCGCCACATAGTCTCACTCATCTACAGCACCTAACCTGAATCTACCCAAGATACCTTACATACCCAGCAAGCATCTCCTAGACTAGACACTAGGATGAAAGGGGAGGGAGGAGAGGGCATCAAAGGGGTGGGAAACACAAATCTAGACCCAAACGGCAATGGTACCATAATTTTCTACTTACTAAAAGACCAAATGGCTGATCCTTCACCAGGCCCTTACAGGGAACACCTGAACCACAAGACACTGGAGAGGGAAGGATCAAGACTAACTTTAATCTTCTACATCTTCCCTCCCTCACTTCCTCTCTCTCTCTCTCTCTCTCTCTCTCTCTCTCTCTCTCTCTTATCTCTAACTCTTGTATATTAGTTATCTTTTTCCTCATTTTCTTAGTGGGCACTGACCTGTAACTCCCAGATCCAGCATGGGGCTATCATCCACAATGAGCTCTTGATCAGAGAGACCTACGAGGTTTCCTAAAAGACAGACAGATTTCTGTCAGAGTACTTGATGACCCACCAAAGGCTAGTGGTAAGACCCTACTGCTGAAGACACCTTATGTGATTGACATGCAAATTAGAATGGCATGGCTGGAAGTTGGAAGAGAGTCAGTCCCCAGACAGTCAGCACATCTAGTGCCAGAAGGTGCTACATGGGCGACTGGGGGAAAATGACCAATATCTGTCGAAGCAATACATGGTCTAACCTACTTAGCAGCAAATAACTTGTTGTGATGCCCACACAAGTGCAGTGGTGACACACAGCCATGGTGGGGAACCAACTGCTCTCAATTTGGCTAACTGATCCCCTCACTGGTATGGGACCCATAGCTGGAGCTGGGAAACAAGTCAGAACCATATCCAAACATAAGCCCACTCTCCAATATCAAGCTACCATCAATTGTGGGCTACAAGAGGGCCTACACGTATTAAATTCTCTATAAAAAAAAAAAAGTAAGGGTTATCTCATTTGTCCTGGTGCTAACTTACTCTCTGTAGGAGAATCTGCTTCTCTTTTTCAGATAGATGTAGATCCTAAGGAGAGAGCCACCCCATCATACCTCAAAAGGGCCCCGGCTGAAACTAAGAAAAATTGGAGAAACAAGCAAGGGGGCTGTTTTCCTGATGAACCGGATACCAGCACAAGGGGGAAGGAGATCAGCACAGAGAAATATCAACTCCTACCAAATCAGAGAGCCAGAGCCTCAGACGCCCCCAACACCTCATCACTGAAGCAGACCAAAAATGAACCCAACATGGCTCAGGGAAATTTTGCGGAAGAGGGGGCAGAAAGAATGTCAGAGCCACATGTTGGGTCATGATATGCAGAGACATTTAGCTTACCCATAACTGTGGGCTAACTCCACAATGCATGACCCATATACCTCAACAAGGAGGGGCCAAGGGGAGGGGGTAGGTCACAGATGAGCCTAATAATGGTACCAAACTGATTGTATTTGCTGAATACAAAACTGACTAATAAAGAAAAAAATTAAAATAAATAAATAAATAAATTAATTAATTAAAAATAAAAATAAAAATAAAAGAAAGGGTGGGGGTAGGTTAATCAAAATCTAAGAAGGTATGAATAAGTCATATGGAAACCTAGTTTTTTGGACAATAGCTCACCAAGAAGCCATAGATTATTACTAGAAAATTTTCAGAGCCAGGGATGGGATACCTTTCAATGAGTGGTTGGTCACGTAGGATCCTGGTGCCTCCAAAACATTATAGGCCATTGCCGAGGCTCTTCATTTTCCAACAGGAATAGATGATAAGACCCTATCACTGAAAACTCCACATGCTTGAGCTGCAGGTCACTGAGAAATCAAGCTGGAGCTGAGCTGAAAACCTCCTCCCTGTAGACCAGCTGACAGCGAGCTGGAAAAAACTATGCTGCAGTCAGCTCCATAGAGGAGAGAGAGAAGTCATCATGGAGATAACAGCAGTGGACATGCAAGACTTAAGTTGAGCCTGCCAGGCCAAATGAGCCAACAGGTGCAATAGTAGCATGTCTGGGGGAAACCAACTGCTCTCTGGTTGGACTGAAACATTTCTATCACATCCACCAAGTCTCAAGGTCCATTGAGGAAGAGGTGACATAAAGAATGTAAGAGCCAGGGCTGGAGAGATGGCTTAGTAGTTAAGGCACTTGCCTGCAAAGCCAAAGGACCTCAGTTCAATTATTTAAGCCAGATGCACAATGTGGTGCATGCATCTGGAATTTGTTTGTAGTGAGTGGCTGGAGGCCCTGGCATGCCCATTCTCTCTCTCTCTCTCTCTTTCTCTCTCTCCCTCTCTTCCTCTGAGTTGTTCTCTCTCTCAAATAAATAAATAAAAATAAAAATAAAAAAGAATGTAAGACCCAAAGGAAGGATGGAACAATATACTCTTCCAGACACAAAATGGCCTGCATATCCATGATCTCACAGTGCCTGACACTAGTTACAGAAAACCATCATAATAGGAGGAAAAGATAATGACATCAAAATAAAAGAGAGACTGATTGAGAGGGGAAGGGGATATGATGGAGAGTGGAGTTGTGAAGGGGAAAGTGGGAAGCAAGGGAATTATCATGGTTTGTTGCCTATAATTATGGAAGTTGTTAATAAAAAGTTTTAAATCTAAAAAAAAGATTTTTTATTATAGATTCTATTAATATGTCAGTGCTATTACATTTTGAACTAACTTACATTCATCACCTATAAAATTCAATTCTGTGGTGGTTTGAGTTAAGTGTCTACCATAAATTCTTGTGTTGTGAATGCTTTATCCCCAGCTGATGGCAATTTAGGAGGTGGAGCCTTGCTGGCAGAGGTGTGTTTCTGGGGATGGATCTTAGTGGGTTATTAACCCTAGTTTGCCAGTGTTAATTGGCTCACTCTCTTGCTGATGGTTTTCATCTGCTATGGCAGGAGGCGATACCCAGCCTCTGCTCATGCCACATCTTTCTCCTGCCATCCTGGAGTTTCCCCTCAAGACTGCAAGCCAAAAATAAATCCATTTTTTCCCATCAGCTGCTTTTGGTCAGGTGTTTTGTGCCAGCAACATGAAGGTAACTGCAACTAATTCCTTTTAATTATATATCTTTATTAAGGGGCAATAATACCATAAGATTACTGTGTTGGTTTCCAAGGACTCAGAGTTCTAAAGTGGCCTTCCTTTTCACCATTAGGGACCTGCAGAGAAGTCATTTATCCTCTCTACACTGAGTATGAATAATTTTTCTTACTGCTGCAGGCCTCCAAATATCCTCTTTGATAATCACATACATTGGTATACCAGCATTTCTACTGATTTTCAGAGGAGTCTAAAGTAATGGAAGATATAAATTTGACTAAAAAATTGCCCATGATCTAGAATAAATAATTAGTTCAAATCTACCAACTGCCCTTTCTCTTAATTCTATTTGAAAAGCTCCTTTCCATATCTGGCTTTTATAAGCTTAATTCCATACTTACTGAGGAGCTACTTGTCTTACAAGGATCACCATCTAAAAAGAATCCTGATTAAGCTATTTTTTAGTGCACTAACTCAAGATTTTTTTATTAAAAAAACAACAAAAATAAAATTTTATAATGTCTTATAAAGCACTTTGTCTTTTAGAGGTACCTGAGATGAATCATCTCTGATTGTCAACTTGCAAGTATTAGAATCACAAGAGAAACAAATCTCTTGACATGTCTGTGAGGAATTTTCTACTTTAGGTTAAATGAAAATCTACCATACATGTGGGTAGTGCCAGTCTGTGGCTAGATGTTCTGGCCTGCATAAAAGGAGAAAGTGAGTTAAGCCACTCTGCTTCCTGGCCATAGCTGTAATGTGACCAGCTGTCTCTGGCTCCTGCTACCATGCGTTCACAGACATGATGGAATGTATCCCCTCAAAACTGTAAACCAGGGCTGGACAGATGGCTTTGCTGTTAAGGCGCTTGCCAGCAAAGCCAAAGGATCAAGGTTTGATTCCCCAGTAACCACAAAAAGCCAGATGTACAAGGTGACACATGCATCTGGAATTCACTTGTAGTCGCCTTGGCATGCTCTCCTCCCCACCCACATTCTCTCAAATAAATAAAATATTTAAAAAAAAAAAACACTGTAAACCAGAACAAATCCTTTCCTTCCTTAAGTTGCTTCTGGCCGGGTATTTTGTCCCAGCAATGAGCAAAGTAACAACTTACACGCTTCTTCTGAGGCTTCATAGAGTGTAAGGGAGATGGAATCTCTCCTCTGTGAATCATGCTCCCAAGTTCATGACCTTAGATTGTCTAGCTTCCTCTGTTATTGTAGAACACACCATTGGTCCAAGTGACCTGCTATTCTTTACCAGTCTGTGTGAGTCCATTCTGGGATATGAGTTACATATAGTTAAAAGAAAATGGGGCTAGGGAGATGGCCTCATGGTTAAGGCACTTGCCTCCAAAGCCTAAGGACCAAAGTTCAATTCCACAGTACTCATGTAAGCCAGATGCACAAGGTGGCACTTGTGTCTAGATTTTGTTGGTAGTGGCTAGAGGCCCTGACATGCCTATTTTCTCTTTGTAAATAAATAAATAGTTTTTTTAAAGAAAATGTTAGGTATAGTGTCTTATGTTATACAATTATCTTAGCGCTGCTTGAAAAACTTACAGTACAATAAAGACTATACTTCCAGCCAGAATCTGAGCTCCTATTTGCAAATCCTTCAGACCCATAGACTTAGGCTTTGACCCAAGTTTATTCCCTATAGTATTAAAATCAAGTTGAACTCTGATGACCTCCTGGTTTGTTTTATGTGTACTAAATGTTGCTTCTGGAAGCTTCTGACCTTGTCCTAATTCATCTGAATTGAGTCTTCACATCAATACGCAACTCTGTTCTGTGTTCACCCTTATCTGTTCTTTGAATAGTTCTTTCTTTCCTTGATCTTTCCAACAAGAATGCTAACCCACATTGGATTCCCTTAAGTTTTCTCTCTGAGCCCTTAAGCTTTGTATTTTACAGACATTTAATTCAGTCAGGCTTCAATCTTAGCTATAGATGGTAAAAGCCTTTATGGAGAGAAGAGTAAATTTTATTTTTTTTTTACCTCAGTTCCCTGATGAATCTTTACCTCTGTGGTACTCAGATTGGAAATAAATAAATAAGTTATCAATATCCAAATTCTCAGACATGTTTGCTGCTTTCTGTTGAGATGGCCCAAATTCAGACCTTTCTAAAAAGTGTGAAACAGCTCACAAACAAGTGGCATCTAGTCTTCCCACTTAAGGATAGCTGAGCAGAAGAAATGACCTCAGTTTACAGTCAATATAAAACAGCAATAATATGGAAAAACGTATAAAGTGACAATTTGTTAAACAATTTAGAAAATAAAGGAAAAGCTAAAATCATTAATACTGTGGTGACCTCACAAGATTTCTATGGGACTGAACAGCTGTGACATTTGAGGTACTTCTGGAGTCTGCACTGTTACTACTAAATTTTCAAAGGCAACACTGGCAATATTTTGGTTTATTTGTAATTCATAAGAATTACTTAATTTTAAAAGTACAGAAGTTGACAGCTATCTTACATTTAAGCAAAAACGAAGTCAGCTGCTGTCTGGCTACACTAATACTTTTATGTGACACTTTGAAATACTTGGCTGAAAATGAACTAGTGCACTGGGCAACAAAAAGCAAAAGAGCGTGAAAAGCAGCTGGGCAATGGAATTGGGTAAGAGCAAGACATTTCCAGTTCAACTGTTTTATTTTATAGTCCAACACCATAGAAGTAACAAACGATAAAACTATACTGTACTAAGCTACTTAACGCTGGATTCTACATGATTCTACAGTAAAGTGATAATCTCATCCTTTCCTTGAGATAAATATATAAGCTCTATGCTTAGACTAAAAAGCCTGCAATATCAATGTACCAATAAATGTGGTTAGTAGCTTAAATATTTTACTATTCAGATCTCCATCTTCCTAGTACTATTAGACTAATTTTCGTTGTTGTTGTTGTTCCAAGGTAGGGTCTCACTCTAGCTCAGGCTGACCTGGAATTCACTATATAGTCTCAGGGTGGCCTTGAACTTTTGGCAATCCTCCTACCTCTGCCTCCTGAGTGCTGGAATTAAAGGTGTGCACCACCATGCCTGGCTTTAGACTGATCTTTTTAAAGTATCTTTAGAGTTTACACTTGATGACTCGGTTAAGGCTCAAAAAATTACATCCCAAAGTGAAAAACTACAAGAAGTTGAAAACTTTGCTCAGGAAAAGAAATAAATGGGCATTTGAAGATTGGAAGGTCACAGTGAGTTTAAAGACAGCCAGAGTGAGAGTGTGAACATGCCTCAAAAAAAATATTTTAGGGACATATTTTGAAGTTTGTTTAAACTATGCAGAAGTGAGATGTCAGGATTTCTGAGATTTTTGTTTTCAATATTGAGCAAAGAAAGAAAAGGAGATTAAACAAGTATGGTATATGATCTATTTTCTGTGTATCTAAATTTTTCATTTCATACAATTTAAAAAATATTTTTATGCATTTATTTGCAAGCATAGAGAGATAGAAAGAAGAGAGATAGGGCTGGAGAGATGGCTTAGCAGTTAAGGAGCTTGCCTGTGAAGTCTAAGGACCCATGTTCGACTCTCCATGTCCCACATAAGCCAGACCCACAAGGCGACACAAGCATGCAAGGTCATACATGTGCACAAGGTGGCACACACTTCTGGAGTTTGATTACAGTGGCTGGAGGCCCTGGCATGCCAATTCTCCCTCTCTCTCTCTCTCTCTCTCTCTCACACACACACACACACACACACATTAAAAAAAAAAAAAAGCCAATCTTCTGGGCTTGCATCAAAAAAAAAATTTTAACAAAAAGAGACAGAAGAGAGAGACAGAGAGAATAGGTATGCCAGGGCCTGAAGCCACTGCAAATGAATCCAGACACATGCATCAACTCTGTAACTGGCTTAACGTGAGTACTGGGGAATCAAACCCTGGTTGTTAGGCTTTGCAGGCAAGTACCTTAAACTGTGAGCCATCTCTCCAGCCCTCATTTAATATAATTTTCAAATTTAAAGGAAAACAATAACATATTCCTTCTCTTAGGATTCTTGATAATTCCTGAATCTTCAGTTTTCATTTGAGTAAGCTTGCTACTCAGCAGTCAGTAGTCTTAATTTCTTTCTAGACTCTCAATCTTCATTGCTTGTCCACATCAACCTTCAAATGTCCATTTATTTCCCTTTCAGAGCAATTGGGAGATATCCTGGGTTGTTCTCCCAATGGTCAGAGAGCCAGTGCCCATAAGAAAATGGCCCATCTAAGCCTTTTCCTAAAATATTCTATTCTTGTAACTTCATTAACTTCCCCTTTCTCGACAGACAGAATTTCTCATTCTCTCACTTGTATTTTCATAGCGTTTAAAACAAGCTGTATTGGAACAGTGATAACAAAAGTATTCTGGGAGGTGTTAAATTACGAAGGTCTGGAAGGCAGAAAAGGAAAGAACAAGCTACAGAGCCAGAACAAGTCTCTTGGACTTTTGTCTTGAGTGTGTGTCAGAACTTCAACTCCAATACTAGTGTGATGTGGTCAATGCCACTGCGTGCCGCTTGCAGGACCAACCAATCCAGAGACAATGGGGGCTTCTCCTGTCTGCTGTCCTCCTGTCCCAGGCCGTTTCCCTTCTGTTGATCCCGCCCCTGTGACCAACAGCCAATGTAGGCTCAATGTAAGGAAGTTGCTCTCTGCCCCAAACTTTCCTTTTAAAATGTGCTGGCTTCTTAGACCCCACAGGCATTGTTAGTAGTTCTGGAAATTGGTTCCAGGAGCTGTTTTTTTCTTTCTTTCTGATGAGCAACTGTAATGTCTCCTGAAACTCTTTGATTTCATATATTTCTTTGTCTCAGGAGCTGGCTTTCACATGCAGTATGTGTCACTGTTTTACACTTCTGCTGATGCAAGCAAAGTATAAATTCCTTGAAGAAATAAACTGTGATGGTTAAATGTCTGTGTCTGTTTGACTGGGCACATTTGAGTGTTCCCTTGAGGGCTTGTGGATGAGATTAACATTCCAATCCATAGGATGCAGAAAGCAGATTTGCCTCGCTGAGGTGGGTGTGGCTAGTCTAGTTGAGTCAGTTGAGGGTCTAAACAGGACAAAAATGTCGACCTTCCTCCAACTGAGAACCCTTCCTTTCTGACTGCCTCCCAGCTGGAGCGTTTGTTTTTGTCAGTCTTCATACTCCAAATGGACAGTCAGCTCTTCCTGGCTCCTGAGCCAGCTGGCAACTGGACAGAGATCTGCCATGGGTCCTCCTGGTTGTGAGGCCTTTCAATTAGAACAAGACCCACATCACTGGCTGTCCCAGATCTCAGCTCCCTGACTTATCATGGAGACTTGGGGCCTTGCCATCTTCCACCATTGCACAAGCCAATTCTTTGAAATCAACTCTGGTACACATTTATACACATCTTTCTGGCTCTGTTTCTCTGAAGAACACTGGCATAAACAGACACTACGTAAAATCTTATGTATTTCTAAGAGCTCGGAACTTGGCATGTTTAACCAAAAGTAGATGCTTCTCTTCAAAGTTTGTTGTATAAGGTATTTTAATACAGTGGTTTTATAATCTCTGAAGTATGTGGCTTAATTTTCATGTTACTTTTTTATGTATATAAGAAAGGAAAAGAACAAGTTTAGGAGAGTCAGTTCTAAAAGTGAATTCTTTCCTTTTAAAAAAAATGCAATGAGGGCTGGAGATGGTTCAGTGGTTAAGGTACTTGCCTGAAAAGCCTAACTACCCCAGTCTGATTCTCAGTCCTACATAAAGCACAAAGTGGTACATGCATCTGGAGTTCATTTGCAGCAGCTGGTGGCCCTTATGTGCCCCATTCTCTCTCTCTCTCTCTCTCTGATGTAGTGGCACATGCCTTTAATCCAAGCACTCCTGAGACTGAGGTATCAGGATCACTGTAAATTCGAGGCCAGTCTGAGACTACATAGTGAATTCCAGGTCAGCCTGGGCTAGAGCAAGACCCTACCTTGAAAAGAAAATGCAACTAGAAGGTTACCCACCTGAAGAAGAAAACTACTACACTAGACTAGAACTGACCATGTTGACATGCTTTACGGATCCACATTTTAAATCTGTTCACAGGTCCATCCAACCAATGTCTTAGTTTCCCGTTCATGGACCATGAAGCCTGCACCTCCCCCATCTCCCGCCTCTGAGCTTTTGCTCCTTTCACTTTTCCCTATAGCAGCCACGGGTTAATTTTCCTAATATGCAGTTTTTATAGCATTCCAAATGTTTCAACAGCTCTCCAGTTTCCACACCCTTTACTTAGGTATTTAACTGACTCACAATTTGACTCGAATCTGTCTTTTGGGGCTTCAGTCTCTCAAATTCTCTGATCTTCCTGCTGTGTGGGTTTACGCACACCTCTTTGATACATATAGAAGTAAATTCATCCCAGTCATTAAAATATCTTACCACTTGCTCTCAGCACACCTCACAGACTAACAGAGAAAGACTAAGTATACATTAAGCAAGCTTGATTCCCGTGTTTACAATACTACCATGATATGTGACATGGGGCAAGTCTGTCAGCTGACTCCCCCTGAAGCTCAATTTCCTTATCTGTGTGATGATGGAGACAGACAAATAGTTTCAAATTCTTCTTCAATTACAACTGTCCGGACAGAAATTGGCCTCGATATCCAAGACCTCGCAGTGCTTAGCAATACTTACACAAGACCCTCATGATAGGAGAAAAAGATGATGACATCAAGTTAAAAGACAGACTAATGGACAGAGGGAGGGGATATGATGGACAGAAGACTTATGAAGGGGAAAGTGGGGGAGGAGAGGGAAATATCATGGTTTGTTGTTTGTGAGTATGGAAGTTGTCAATAAAAAAATATATATATACATATATATATATAAAGAATGTTATGGTTTCTTGGCATTTTAGTATAGATTTTATCATCGACTCAACACAGTTGAGTGCCTCTTCTGAGCAGTCAACATCTGTTTTATGGAGCCAACCTCACCTTACCTCCCACCACTTCATCCCAAGCAGCTGGACTTGCCATTCAAGTACACTGATTGTCTGTGCCATTCATTTGATTCTTAGCATTAGCTCCTTAATAGCCATGATTTAGGCCTCCATATCCTTGACAGAAAGGTTCTCAAACTTTGAAGAGTATGAACAGAAGCACTTGCTGAAAAAAAAAACAAAAAACTAATTCCTATGCCTCCCATCCATTCCCTTATAATTTTGACTAAATAATTGGCAATCTGCACTATAATAAGCAACCCCATCCCTGTCTCCTGACTCTGATCCAGGTGGACCAACAACCACACTTTGAGAATATCCTGTTCCACCTGTACATGTACTTTTTTTTTCTCTTGCTTACTTACAAAAATTTAAAATACATTTTAAGAAAGCGCTTTTAACCACTGAGCATCTCTCCAGCCATAAGAAATACATTTCTACATCTCAATTCCAAGAGATAGGTATGCTTGCATTAACAAAAATCCAAAATAGAAAGTAAGTCATGAGAGGTGGGCAACTGTTGAACAGTGTACTCAATATATATATACATATATATATACATATATATGTATATATATATTATGCCAGTAAGAAAGAGAAGAAAGAAATGTTAAAGAAACTGAGAATCCTGTACAAGGTGCTGTCTGATAGATCGGCTACAAATCCCTGTAACAGTGATGAAGAGCAGCTAAGTGTCAAAGGGAGCCGCTGTGTCACAAAGGGCTGTTTAGCTAAGTTCAAAGAAAGTGTCCAGATTCCTGCTCAGTGCAGAAAATAACAACAACAAACCTTCGAATTCTCGTTTTTTTCCTTTGCTACAAAAAAACAACCCTACAATAATCCAAAATCAACATTCTAAAGAAGTGAGTTAAAGAAAAAGAAAGAATAGCTTTAAGGGGATAATACTTATGGATTTCAGTTACACTATCCATATTCTCTGAGGAAATGTTGAAAATTAAAAAAAAAAGAAGCAATAAAGTCAGACATGGTGGCACACGCCTTTAATCCCAACACTCTGAGGCACAGGTAGGAGGATTGCTGTGTTGGAGGCCAGCCTGAGACTACATAGTGAATTCTAGGTCAGCCTGGACTAGAGCAAGATCCTACCTAAAAAAAAAATCAAAGAAAACAAATGCGGTATAATCTGTTTTTGAAAGAATGAGAAAGTGGATTCTGAAAAGCACAGATTTGATCTTAAGGCCCTTTAAGAATTTAGGACAGATTATTAAAAATCTTGCCAGCATGTAGTGATGAAACAGATGAAAACTTGGAGCTAGTTACAGGTATAATATTGCCGAACTGCTTGTTTTGTTTGAGATAAGGAAATGTTTACAGAAGTTGCTACTAATGACCCCAACAAGGCATTTTACAAGCTAATGATAGTCTTTTAAGATTTTTAAAGTGGTTCTTTCTATTAGGTCAATTCAACATTAATTGTTTTTTTTTTTGAACATAATTAATAAGTGAGGTCTCTGGAGCTTTCTGTATTCATTCAATAAATATTTGTTGAACATTCTAGTATTCATCAAGAACCGAGGCTCAATTCCCCAGGTCCCATGTTAGCCAGATGCACAAGGGGGCGCATGCGTCTGGAGTTCATCTGCAGCAGTGGCTGGAGGCCCTGGCGTGCCCATTCTTTCTCTCTCTCTCTGCCTCTTTCTCTGTCTGTTACTCTCAAATAAATAAATAAAAATAAACAAAAATATTTTAAAGAAAGAACTGCTCTATGTAGTAGGAATTCAACAGCTAAAAAGTTACAGTCCATACTGTCACTGACTTAGCAGTGAGAGACAGACAACAGACAGAATGCTGTCAAAGAAAAAAAGTAAAAGTGAAAAAGAGTAATAGGAATGTTTCCATTAAAACCTTGTGAGAGAACTGAGAGAATGTAGTAATAATGAAGGTGAAGTGATCAGTGAAAAAATGATGGAGCTAATTGTGCAACTATCCAGGGGAAGAATATTCCAAGCACTAGGACTATAGCCCAAGAGAAACTCCTTGGATAGGATGCTGTCACTGTCACAGGCAAAAGCATGGCTCCCTAAAGATATCCAGCCTGTTGAAAACTGTTTTGCCTTACTGTAATGGTATACCCAAGGCTGCATAATGTTATAAAGAAAACTGTTTTTTTTTTTTTTCTTTTTGGTTTTTCAAGGTAGGCTCTTGCTCTAGCCCAGGCTGACCTGGAATTCATTATGTATTCTTAAAATGGCCTTGAATTCACACAGCAATCCTCCTACCTCTGCCTCTTGAGTGCTGGGATTAAATGCATGCGCCACCACGCCTGGCAAGAAAACAGTTTTATGTAGTTCAGTGTTCCGGAAGTTCATGGCACCGCAGATGATGATCACTTACTTGCTATAGTCCATAGTGATGCGGGTCATCACACTGCAAGGGAGAAAAACGCACACAGACTGCATGTCCATTATTCTCTCCCTGTTCTTACAAAGCCACCAGTATGCAATCAAGCGGCTCCATGCTGATGGCATTATCTGCTTCTAAAGCCACTCCTGTAGTTCTCATCTCTGAACATGAGAGCTGGATTATGCTGTCACCCTTCTAATTCCTCATTGCTGTCATGTGTCACATATTAAAGGACCAGGGAATTGCCTTACCTTCATTTAATGTCTTAGAGCTACACACATTTTGTATAACATTTATGCTGAACGTCTAAAAAGAAGTATCACTCTTGGAACTAGGGAGTCATCTCAGCTAGTAAAGTGCTTGCCTTCAGGGAATGAGGACCTCGCTTTGATAACACAATTCTCACTTTAAAAAAAAACTGATACACAAAATGGTCGCACACGTTTGTAATCCCAGTGCTGAGGAAGGCAGATCCCTGGGGCTCACTGGCAAGCCAGGCTAGTTTATATGACAAGTTTTGAGTCAGTAAGAGACCCCAACCCCCCCCCAAAGAAAACCCAGTAGGTGGCACCTAAGGAATGGCAATACCTGAGGTTGTTCTCTAGCCTCTACATGCATGTGCACACAAGTGCACCCACACACACGTGGACAGTCATACACACATACAAACACATATACATGCACAAAGAAAATCATTCTTGCCAGGTGTGCTGGCCTACACCTTTAATCCCAGCACTCAGGGGCAGAGGTTGGAGGATGGCCATGAGTTCAAGACCACGGTGAGACTACATAGTGAATTCCAGGTCAGCCTGGGCTACAGTGAGACCCTACCTCTAAAAACAAACAACAACAAAGAAGAAATACTATTCTTACAAGCAACCACAAAAAGAAATACTATTCTTCACTTCAGTTCCTCAGCACCATAATAATTCAATATTTACATGTTTTTAGTTAAAAAAACGAACAATAACAAAAAAAAAAAAAAAACAGAACACTACCAGCCCAACACTTTGTTTCTTTCATTAAATTGTAACTCATTGTGTTTCAGCGCTGGCTATAGCTAGTAATTACTTCACCAACTTTCCTTCTGGAGAAAAAAGAAAAAGCACTGTGAGCACTTTAAACTCATGTAAAGATACTGAAAATAAATCTGTTATAAATGCTCTCTCCGGGGCTGGAGAGATGGCTTAGTGGTTAAGGTGCTTGGCTGTGAAGCCTGAGGGCCTAGGTTCAATTCCCCAGTACCCACATAAGCCAGATGCACAAGGTGGTGCATATGTCTGGAGTTTATTTGCAGTGGCTAGAGGCCCTGGTGCACCCATTTTCTCCCTCCTCCCCCCCCATGAATGAATAAATGAATAAATAAAACATTTGACAAAATAAATGCTCTCTCTTTCCATTGCCTTTAGTAATAAAGTCAACACATGCATACATACCCACAAAATCAAGACTTGGGACAAGGAGGGTGTTAGTAGAAACCTTCCTACAATTTAGAGAAAAGCCTGACCAGCTGCAATTATCTCCTACAGCACTCCTCTAAGCACACCATTAGAAAATATTTTTGCTCACCACATCACAAACAATTATTAATGTGCTAACTTTAGTCCATGCTTTAAGCTGCTGCTGGGTCAGGGGTGGGGTGGGAATATGCTCATTGTGGTAACGTCTTATTGGATCATCTGCTGACAAAGCACGTTTTTAAAGCCTACCCATAATCATTCTAATTAGGCCATCAAGTGTCAGGACTTGCTGTGTGAATTTGATTAATTCTACCCATCTCTGTGGAGCAACTGAAGTCGCCTGCATTAAAGGAGTGACTCTGCCTTGAAAGCAATTTCTTCGTGTTTATAGCCTCTCCCCTTCAACCTGCCTGTGCTGAAAAAGTAGTGAGGAAGGTTTGCAAGCATGTCCTCATAAGCCTGTAAAACCTTCTTTTTAGCTGGGAGCCCAATTATATCCAAACCCTTTGATATAACTACACCACTGTTGCCTTTATAACTTTATATGGCCCTAAATTCATAATACAGCTTGTAAAATGTAGACTGCATGGGTCCAAGTTGTTTTTGCAAAACATCTGAGATGGGGTAACTTATAAAGAGCAGAAGTTATTTTTTCACAGTTCTGGAGAATAGAAAGTTAAAGAACAGATCATTAGCAGGATTGATTTTTCGCATGAGGGGCTCCTCTCATGTACAATGTGGGATCTTATTTCTGCATCCTCTGGAGGGGAATAATCATGTGCCCTCACTTGGTGGAAGACAGATAGATGGGCAAAGGAGACAAACACCCCCACACCCGCCTATTAAATCCTTTTAGAAGGGCCCCTATTGTGACCCATATTCCACCACTGCTTGTCCCCCCCCCCAAAAAAATACTATGTAAAACAGTCGACAAAGCTGACTGACTAGAACGTCTTGATTTTAGAGAGTTTGCAATGTTGCAAATGCAGAGTCAAATGTTCTTGGGCTATCTATTAATAGCTGTCTACTGCCCAACTCTCCTGACCATCCTTTCAACTACCAGGTAAAACCTTTTGGAATGTATTAACACATTACTAATTTCCACCAATCCAAAAGCAGAGAATGCTATCACAGAACATCTGAGACCTATGTAATGTTTCAACCAATGTATTTGAAAATAAATGCATTGATTTGTGAGTTTCTTTCTTTCTTTTCTTTTTTAAATATTTTTATCTACTTATTTGAGGGAGAGAAAGAGGCTGACAGAGAATGGGCACATCAGGGCCTCTAGCCATTGCAAATGAACTCCAGATACATGCACCACCTTACGTATCTGGCTTATGTGGGCACTGGGGAATCCAACCTGGGTCCTTAGACTTCACAGGCAAGTGCCTTAACTGCTAAGCCATCTCTTCAGCCCCTCTTTTTGTTTTATAGTTATAAAAACTTCAGGAAACTGTCTCCACATTAGAGCCTGTTATTTGGAGCAAACTAAGTCCATATTCCCAGGTCATGGCCACTCATATTCTGCTCAAGAATAAACTCTTGCCAGGCATGGTGGCGCATGCCTTTAATCCCAGCACTCAGGAGGCAGAGGTAGGAGGATTGCCGTGAGTTAGAGGCCACCCTGAGACTCCATAGTGAATTCCAGGTCAGCCTGGGCTAGAGTGAGACCCTACCTCGGAAAACCAAAAAAAAAAAAAAAAAAAAAAGAATAAACTCGTACTCCCTGTGAGGTAAGAGCAGTGTTCTGTGTCAGCACTATTCTCATTTAGTCCCCCTTAGTTATCTCAATATTATCACATTATTAATGCCTGGATTTTGGACTCAGGGCATACCAACATATCTTTACTTTTAAATAGATCATGACCAATTTATTTGTTCAGTTTTTTTTATCTTAACAGCTGCACTGTTCCCAATGTTTTAGCACAAATATTTGGTATGGTTATATATGGAACATGGCTTCTGAAAACAGGCCTCTGGCCTCCAATCCTCTATCCCCATCCCCACCCATCCTCACTACCACACAACCCCGGGAAAAGGCAAAGGAAAGGATGAAGGGATTTGTTTTCTTAATGAACATATATTTGATGTGGCTCACCAAGAAGTTCATGTTTATAGATCTACTTATCAGCCTGCCTTTAAGGAAATACTATTCAATAACAGTTGTTTTGGTGATTGATTTTATATGTCAACTTGCTCAACAGTCCCAGATGTTTGGCATAAACACTAGTCTAGATGTTGGTGTGAATTTCAAAATGTAATTAACATTTATGTTCATTTGACATTAAGTAAAGGAAGCTATCCCCAGTGGTGGGGCTGGGCGCTCATCAGCTGAGGGCCCTAAAAGCAAAATCTGATTTCCAAAAAATGAAAAATTTGCCTCAAGATGTGAACAGAGATTCTTTTGTTTTGTTTTGTTTTGCTTTTGGAGGTAGGGTTTCACTTTAGTCGAGGCTGACCTAGAATTCATTGTGTAGTCTTAGGGTGGCCTAGATCCTCCTACCTCTGCCTACCAAGTGCTGTATTAAAGGCTTGTGCCACCATGCCCTTCCAGTGATTCTAACTATGGATTGTGGGTTCAAGATAATAATATCAACTCTTGTTGAGTCTTTAGCCTGATGCTTCATGGAGTTTAGATTTGCCACTTCCTACAACTACATAGACTAATTGCTTAAAATAACACTAACACATTTACATCTTCCCTCTCTCCTTCTTTCTCCTCCCTCCCTCTCTCTCTCTGCACTTAGGTTTATTTTTCCTAAATAAAAAATAAAACAGTTTCTCTGTTGACTTGGAGAACAGGGAACATTGTCAAAGGATCCAACAACAATGGCAACCCCTCTTCTGCCAAAGAGGGGAAATTCACACCAGACTTTTCCAAGATGAAGCTCTACCCAGACTGGTGTTTGGCCTAATTATGCAACACTCTTACCTACTTCACACAAAGCTTTACCAATAAAGAAACTGAGATGTTTAGTCAAAATATTTTCTTCTGAGGGGCTGGAGAGATAGCCTAGTGGTTAAGGTGCTTGCCTGCAAAGCCAAAGGACCAAGGTTTGACTCCCTAGGACCCATGTAAGCCAGATGCACAAGGGGGTGCACGCATCTGGAGTCCCTTTGCAGTGGCTGGAGGCCTTGGTGCACCCATTCTCTCTCTCACTCTCTACCTGCCTATTTCTGTATCTCTCTCAAATTAATAAATAAAAATAAAATATTAAAAAATATATTCTCTTCTGGAAAAAGTCAGGTCATGTCTAGGGCCTGGCTGAGGCAGGGAGGATGTCAATAGTGTATGCAACTCAGTGAAGAGGCTGGTATGTCTAGATTCCATTGCTTCATCCACCAAGAAAATGTGTGCTGTTGGGCTGGGGAGATGGCTCAGCCGTTAAAGGCACTTGCTTGTAAAGCCTGATAGCCTACGTTCGATTCCCTAGTATCCATGTAGAGCCAGATGCACAAAGTGGCACATGCAACTGGAGTTCATTTGCAGTGGCAGAAGACCCTGGCACACCTCTCTCCAAATTACTTTCTCACAGTTCTAGAGAATGTGAAGTTCAGTATCAAGGTACCCCGTGTGTGATCAGGGTACACTTCCATGTTTAGTGTCTCCTATTTGTATCCTCTAACAAAGAACAGAGAAAACAATCATCTTTCCATCTCCTACTTATGAGGCGCCATTCGTAACTCAATCACTTCCTGAAGACCCCACCTCCAAATGCTACCATTATATTCACACATTAAATGAGAATTTGGAGAAATGGCTCAGCGGCTAAAGGCACTTGCTTTCAAAGCTTGACAGCCTGAGTTCGATTCCCCAAATGGCATATAACCAGATGCACAAAGTGGCACATATATCTGGAGTTCCTTTGCAGTGACAAGAGTCTCTGGCACGCCCATTCTCATTCTCTCTCTGCTTGCAAATAAATGAAAAGAACAATTTAAAATGACCACGTGATGTTGGTGGTCAGGACACATATACTCACTCCAGAGCTATGCCCCTTCACACACCCTGAAGAGGATGGCCCCATTTTGCTACATTCCTTGAAGGGAAGAGAGCTGGGGAAAAGATGAAAGTACACAGAAGGGCTAGAGAGGAGCAGGGCAAGTTCTTGAGGAACAAACAGCTCCTGTGGGGGAGAGGAAACGGATGAGAAAGAAAACAGTTTGAAAATATTTGGTATGTACTGAATCTGTTTCAGAGTGTTTGGTTATGATAATTTTTAAGCTATTTTCAAATTATACTTAGGTTTTTGCCTGTTTTTTTGCATTTTAATATGGCACCGCTGTAAGTTCAAACCACGTGGATAACAGGTTTATTAACACTACACAAAATAATCACAAGTTTCAGAAATTTCTGGACAAATTTGAAAAAAATGACTATCTTCTGAAACTGCAAATTAACTTTATTAGTTTTAAAGTGAAAATACTGTTATATCTCCTAATGTAGTTAGAGGTATAAATATCAGCAACCTCTATTAATTGAAGAGTAGCAATATAACAATATAATCACATCTGTTTTTAAACAACTTACTGTAATGGGTTTGATTGCGTTTACTGCTAAAAATTATCGTTTTTTAATTGCACAAGGCTCTAATCACCAACATCAGTAACAAATAGTTTATTCAGAAATCTGGGCTAAAAACATGTTCCTAGGCCTAATGAATCAGATATCTAGTGAAGATACATCTTTAACAATCAGTTTTTGAATAATTTGCAGTTTTAGCCCTCTTTTATTTAATCACTTAAGAGGAATGTCTTGTATTGTACTGGCCTATTTGATGTATTAAAGTGCTTTTACAATACTCAGACCTTGGTGCCAATGCAATATGAAAGGGTGGACAAAAGGCTCTTTCCTTTCTTGAGAAAGTTAAATGCTCCCTTTCGATTATTTGTTTGGTTAAGGATTAAGCTTTCTTCCAGGCAAGTCCTGGAGCAGAAGCTTCTCAAAGAGGGACTGGGTTCATTCATGCCAGCAGCCACATATTGGGGGGGCAACACGGCGCTAGTTTTAGGGAAGCGATGCTCAACAGTAAACAGGCCCTGCGCCAGGCGGAAATGCCAGCTCGTCCAGGAAGGTGTGCGAGCCGGGAGTTCGAAACTCACGACGTCCCACCCGGCAGGGCAGCCGCAGTGAACGTGCGTGTGACTCCAGGGCGGGCTCGACGCCGCTCGCTGTAGACGCGCAACGGGCCCCAGGCCGGCCGGCCCTCCGCGCGCGCCCACGAAGCCCGCACGTCCCGCCAACGCAGGTCGAGAACTTTCCCAACCGGGAGGGAGGGAGGAAGGGAGGAAGGAAGGAGGACGCGGGGCGCAGAGCGAGGGCGAGACCAGGAACGACGAGCGCCAGCGCGACCCCCCGAAGGAACCCGCAGGAGGGCAGGTCCGCCCGGAAGGGAAGGTTCCGCGGCGCAGGGGTCGTCGCGGGAGCCCAGGGTGTGGGCCCGGCTCGCGGCGGGGGTCGGGCGGCAACACGCGGCGCCGCACCGCGCGGGTTCCGGGGTCGCGGCCCGGGCGGCTCGAGGGCGCGCGGGTCCGCACGAGCGCGGGGCGGGCGCTCACCGCTCGGGGCGTGGTCAGCGGCGGGCCCCGGCCCCGGCCCCTCCCTCGGAGCGCGCGAGCCGGTCCCGCGCGGCGCCAACCCTTTCCCGGGTCATCGCCCCTCCCCTCTTCCGGGCCCCGAGCCCCCCGCGCGCCGCCCGCCCGCCCGCCCGTCTTCTCAGCGCGCGCTCGGCGGCCCGACGACGCAGCCGGAGCCGCGGCGGCGGCGGCAGCGGCAGCGGCAGCGGCGGCAGCAGAAGCGGCGGCAGCACGCGCCGGACGAGGTTTCGCTCGCGGCGCCGCGGTTCTCCCGGCCGGACCTCGGGCTCCCGGCGGCTCCCGAGCCGCGGCGGTGAGGAGCGCGGGAGCCGGAGACACGGAGGGAGGGAGGGAGGGAGGGAGGGAGGGAGGCGGTCGTGGCGGGGTCGGGGTGTCGGGGTCGCCGGGCGCTCCCGCCGCCACGTCGGAGGCTCGCGGGCGGAGCGCCCCCCACCCTCCCCGGCCGCCCGGGCCCGCGCTCGCTCGCGACGGTCTCCGCGGGCCCCGCGCCACGTCTCGCCCGCGCCTCACCGTCCGCCTCAGGGTGGGCGGACGCCGGCCTGGCCCGCGCGCGCGCCGACCCCGGGGCGACGGAGGCTCGAACTCGCGGAGCTCAGACCGGGAACAGCCCACCCGCGGGAGGCCGCGCGTCCGGCGTGACGGCTCCCGGCGCCGTCGGTCCGTGCGTCCGTCCGTCCGTCCGTCGCCGTGAACTTGGTCGCGGCCCTCTGCGGGGCGGCCGGGGGTGTTCGCAGCCTCCGACCCCAAGTGCAGGCCGCCGCCGGCCGGACCGCCCGCCCCCCACCTCGGCAACGTCTGTCTGAATCCCAGAAATGTTTGTTTTCCGGAAAGGGTTGCGATCAACCGTTCCTTAAAAAAGAAAAAGAAAAGGGGGGGAGGGGGGAGAAGGTTTTGTAAAAACTACAAAACTTAGAAACTCCTGCAAGGCCGGGCAGTCGGTGTGGAACAAAGTAGAACTTGAGGAGCCGCCGCGGTGACCGGGTTCCAGGGTGACGTCACCGAGCGATGTTTAAAATGGGGAGCAGTGGGGGGGGGGGCGAGGGATCGTGGCTACCCACTCAAGATGCCCGAGGTCCAAGTGGTCCACTTCCCTCGGTCTGTTCCCTCCCTGTCCTTGTAACTCTTCTTTTTTACCTCTGGGTAAATCACCGAATCCCGGTGGGAGTGGGTTAATTTTTTTCAGCTATTCCAGTCATCATCATTCCTTCAAACAGAAAAAGTCCGAATGACTCATCTTGTGTTACAAACCAAAGGCAACCACTGAGTGATTCTTTTTTTTTTTTTCTATATATGAAATTGAACAAACAAAGCAAACCCCAAAACTGAAATGCAGCGCATAGTTGGCAAATGTAGTGGATGAGAATGAGTTAGTTAAGAGTATATTTCTGCACTGTGATTTCCTCGTTTTCTTTGGTGAGGAGGAAATTTTGTACTTCCATCACCACCTTTCTCCCTAAACCGTATTGACTCCACTGTTTTTCATTTTACATCATGACGTGCTACAGCATAAATGTAGCTTCATAAAGTGCAAATATGCCTTACATTTTTCCAGGAAGAGGTTACACAGCCGTTATAGTGGACTGAAGAGTGCGCCCACACACTGTTAAGTACAGAATCCATTTCCGGTGTGTATAGTTAGCATTAGAAGGTAAATTTGACATTGTAGGTTTCCAGCGGGTAGGTTTGGATACCTTCCCTTCCAGAATCAGGGTGACTTATCGGCCAGTCTACCTCTCAGATAACTATATAGAATTTAATTCACACTGAAGTCATTGTTTGAATTTGCATACAAAGTGAAAGACTCACATTAGGAAGAGAAGCCTTAAAGATTAGTTTGAGAAAAGGCAATAAGCTAACAGAATCAGCCTTGATTTTTGAATTTGTAGGAACACAGACTATTGCTTATTACTATGCTAAACATAACAGGGGCTGTGATTGGCTCCTAGGAAGGTGATGCTGCTTACAAGTAGTGCTATATCTGAATTCCTCCCAGTTACTTACAGCAGCCAAATGAATGAGCTCATCCAGAAAGGCACAGCGTATCCTGAAACAATCTCAGTGCAAGGTTTTTGCCTTTATAGATTAATCAATGCCCAGTCAGATTTGCCATTTTAAGAGTTCTTTGAAGCAGTTCCAAAATGCAGCTAATTATTGCATTTAATTTTACTGTGGCTGATTCTGAATTTATGTTCCTAACCGTGTTTTGATAGTCACTTTTTCTTTTGTCTTAGCTTTTAGGGAAAGATTCTTTATTGAAAGAGTATTGTAAAAAGTCAGTGCTGAAAAAAAGTAATTTAATGTGCAATAGCCTTTTTGAAATATAATTCACATACTATGTAATTCATCTGTTTAAAATACATAGTTCAGTGATAAAGTGAGAGTTCTACAACCTTTACAATATCAGCTTTAGAATAGTTTTATCATTCCAAAAAAACAACCTTCTGTTTCTCTAGTACTCCTGCTTCAAGCCATCTAATCCATTTTCTACTTGTATAAACTTGCCTGTTCTGGACTTTACATATGAATGAAATCATACAATAGTTGGTCTTTTGTGAGTGGTTTCTTTGTCTTTGCATCATATAGTTCAGGTTCACACATGTTGTGGCATGGGTTGATGCTTCATTCCTTTTAATTGCCAAATAATACTCCTTTACACACACTATATAAAACTTGAGTCAGTTCATCAGTTGGCATACATTTGGGTTTCTACTTTGTAGAGATTATGAGTAATGTTACAGTGAACATTTCTGTACAAGTTTGTATGTGTGAATATAAATTTTCATTTTCTTAGACATATAGCTAGAAGTAGAATTGCTGAGAATGTGATAGCTGTTTAACCTGCTGGAGGAAGTGTAAGACTTTTTCCAGAATGGCTCTACAATACAATTTAAAGTGGACCCCTTTAGGTGTTTTAAAGTTCAACTCATTTCACAAAATTTTAAATTTAAATATTGACTTAGTGATTCTTTTTTGAGTGGCATGTTTGATTTTATTTTATTCAACTTCTTTACAATGCTAAGCAATAGGATTCTTAAAATATATTTTATAATAGGTGTTTATGGACGAAACATAAATTAATGGTGGTTCCCCACAATGAAATACAAGATCAGGGGTTGGGGATTTAGCTCAGTGGATGAGCGCTTGCCTAGCAAGCGCAAGGCCCTGGGTTCGGTCCTCAGCACCGAAGGAAAAAAAAAAAAAAGAAATACAAGATCAATTTTGTAGGACGGGAAGCCTAAGTATATTTTGTAGAACTTTTTTTTCATATATATTGAGGAAACCTGTTTTATCTTTACAGGGGGAAAATGAAGAATGAAATTGCTGCTGTTGTCTTCTTTTTCACAAGGCTAGTTCGAAAACATGATAAGTTGAAGAAAGAAGCAGTTGAGAGGTTTGCTGAGAAATTGACTTTAATACTTCAAGAGAAATATAAAAATCACTGGTATCCAGAAAAACCATCAAAAGGACAGGCCTACAGGTAAAGAACTGGAAAGGTTGGAAAGGTGAATTGGACTAAGTGGATAGGAAATCAACTGCTGTAATGGCTGCAAGGCCAGAAGAATGCCTATCATGATTTAATGTGCAGTATGTAGAACTTTGGGCTATCTAGGCTGGGTATTTCTTCTTACTTTTTTTAAGGTATAGTTGATGGAGTCCTAATGCCCCAATTTGGGACATCATTGCTGTAGCTCATAGGATTTGGTCTATTGTAACCGACCATATTCTAGCTGCTCCCTGAGCACATTTCTCTGTCTTTTAGGTACTTGGGTTTCTCACAGTTCTAGAGGACTAATTAGTTTATCACTTATAAATGAGCAAGGTATGGTTGAGGGAAATAAGTCTCCTTGTATCAAAAGGTAAATTTTATGCTACATGTTTCTGAAGAAAAGACATTTTATTGAAACATAATTTAAGGTTGTTGGACAATCTAATATGTTCTTGGCTGTTACAGCAATGAACTCATTTATACTATACATAATTCTTTGTGAGATAAGCCAGTGAAACTTACATTGTAGTTGATCCACAAATGATAAATTCTAGCTCTGGGATTTGAAGTCTTACTGAATAAATTTTCATGTTTAGCATTGTCTCAGCACTGAAAAGGAGCATTCATACTTGGCTGCTGTCTTTTTTATTCTAGTTTTATAAGTTACTTTAACACGTTGAAGTAAAGAAGAGCAGGCATGTTAGAAACATGCCCTGGCATGCTTACTCCCTAGTTCCCACAGAACTACTCAGGAACCTGGACCAAGTTTCCTGAAAGTAGCTGGCATACCTTTCCCATTGTGGATATGATCTCAAAAGTGAAATGTGACTCTACTGACTTATTTGTACTTATTACTGACCCTAAAGTTGCCTGCACAAGTCAGCACTTCTGTGCATGGATATAAAAAGCACTTCTTTCACTGAGCACTTGCAGGTATAGGACTTTTCAAGAAAGCTAGGGATGAAGGTGAAATGTGTTTTTGTTTCTCATGTGCTTAAAGCCAAGTGAGAGAGTATTCCAGTGATAAGAAAAGAACCAAGGTAATTACTGTACTTTTCCCTTCATTTTTATCCATATTTCCTAAGTTTCCTAGTAAGTTGCTAAATATGGTGAGTTGAAGTAGGAAGGCAGATGTTAACTTAGGCTCACGTAATTTTTTTTTTTTTTTTTTTTTTTTTGTTGAGGTAGGGTCTCACTCTGGTCCAGGCTGACCTGGAATTAACTATGTAGTCTCAGGTTAGCCTCGAATTCACAGCAGTCCTCCTACCTTTGCCTCCCGAGTGCTGGGATTAAAGGTGTGTGCCACCATGCCTTGCTCACATAAATTTTTTAGCTTGTCATTTAGTTGTCTCTCTTTTTGCTTCTGTACTTGTACAGCTTTTGTGAGTTAGAGCTGGTGACACTTTTTACCCTTATTAGTAGATGTTGGATGAAGGCTTTGGGGAGTACCAGGCCACCATAATAGTACTGAGAAAAGAGGCACTGTCATGGGGCAGGTAGTGTAATTTCATTCCCATGAATTCTAAAAACTAAAGAAAAAAGTGAAACAATTAAATTGGCACATGAGCTGAAGTACACTGAGTCACTCCGTCCCACCCCCAAAGGTAGGGTCTCATTCTAGCCCAGGCTGACCTGAAATTCACTGTGTAGTCTCAGGGTGGCCTTGAACTCATGACAATCCTCCTACCTCTGCCTCTCAAGTGCTGAGATTAAAGGTGTGTGCCACCATGCCTGGCTCTCTTTGACTCACTTTGAAGCTATCTGATTAGACTTCAGTGACTCAGTACAAATGAGAATGACGTTAAATGCTTTCTCTGCAAATTATACAGATAAGGTGTTTGTGGAGGACAGTTTGGCAGTATTAAGATCTGCAAAATATATATTGAACATTAAGTCTGCTCAATATTCTGGAATCATAATCAGAAATGCAAGCAAATATGTATGCATATGGGTGCTTTTACACTTCATAATCGCAAGGAACTTTCAACATTAAGTAAGCTTTGGACTTTTTATGCAGTTTATAATCTTATTTTGAAGAATAGTTAATAGAAAAGTAAGTGTGTAGGTTAAAAAAAGCTTAGAGCTTACATCCTTATTGTGAATAAGATACAGAAAAAATATCTAAGTACTTCATATTCTTAACTGTGTTGATGCTGTAGCACTCTGTATACAGTATCAGACTCTTCAGCACAGGTCCATCTAATAGAGAGGATCAAGAAGCATCTGGCATAGTATAAGACATTCTGAATTTGCTGTTGTTAGTGGTGCTATTAAGATAGAATACCAACCCCCCCATAATGCATGACCCATAATCCCCATGGGGTTGAACTTGGTGCATCCCCAACGAGGAAGAGGAAGGCCTCTTCAGAAAAGGAGCAGAGCGGAGGGAAATGATAGTAGCAACATGTGTTCTTTACATACTAAATATGTCCATATCTCATAAAAAAGATTTAAAAAATAAATAATAAAAAACCCTAACTAACTAAATAAAAAAAGATGGAATAGGGGAACTTGGGGGGGACTTGACTGAGGAGGTATTGTGTGTGCTGGAGATCTCTCTGGGTACTTAAACAAGCACTCTCTTGAGTTACACCCAGGAGTTAATTCATGCAAAACACTTGGAAAACCCTTCTGTACAGCCAATGTTCCCCAAAAAAATGTTTTAGAAATTTTTATTAGTAGTTATCTAATGAGAGCTATTTTGTTTTGTTGCGATAAATTCTCACGTAATCCAGGCTGACCTCAAACTCAAACCAAGGTTAATCTTGAACTTCTGGTCTTACTATCTCTTTACCTTCCAAGTGTTGGGATTACAGGCATGTGCCACTATGCTTGATTTATGCAGTGCTGACCTTGAATCCAGGGCTTCATGCATGCTAGCAAGCACTCTACTGAGGTAAACTCTCAGCTTGAGAAATATTTCCTTTAGAACCAGCTAATAAAACAGTGTAACTTTAAAAAACTAAATGGCTGGGCTGGAGAGATGGCTTAGCGGTTAAGTGCTTGCCTGTGAAGCCTAAGGACCCTGGTTCAAGGCTCGATACCCCAGGACCCATGTTAGCCTGATGCATAAGGGGGAGCACGCGTCTGTAGTTCTTTACAGTGGCTGGAGGCCCTGGCGCACCCATTTTCCTCCCCCCCCAATTTCTCTGTCACTTTATTTATTTTTTTTTTAAATTTTTTTGTTCATTTTTATTTGTTTATTTGAGAGTGACAGAGACAGAAAGAGGCAGATAGAGAGAGAGAGAGAGAGAGAGAGAATGGGCGCGCCAGGGCTTCCAGCCACTGCAAACGAACTCCAGACGCGTGCGCCCCCTTGTGCATCTGGCTAACGTGGGTCCTGGAGAATCGAGCCTCAAACCGGGGTCCTTAGGCTTCACAGGCAAGCGCTTAACCGCTAAGCCATCTCTCCAGCCCCTCTCTGTCACTTTAAACAAATAAAAATAAACAAAAACAACTAAATGGCATATCATTATTATTGTTATTTGTTAGTAGGTGTGGATATTGAATCCAGGAATATGCATTCACCCACTTGCTCTACTTTGATCTACATCCACAACACATTATTCCAGATTGTATTATGGCTTAATTTACTAATTTTTAGTTAACTTGTATTACCATATTTTATGTCTGCAGGTCTAATAAATAGACAAAAGTTCCCCTAGGAGTACCAGACTTAGTACTAACACTGGCTTCTCTAGGCTGACTCTTGGTTGAAGTACGTCCATTACAGCTACTGTTTCTCTACTTAAGCAGAATGTAATGTGTATTTTTGCATTCAATCTACTAGTCTTTTTGGAAAGAAAACAGATTGAGTATACTGCAAGAGGGCAGCAGGCTAGGCAGTAATGAGAATGGCCTGTAGCATGCCAGCCAGTTTTTTAAACATTCCAGAGAGAGAGAAAGGTGGGGAGGGGGGGGAGGGATGGGCATGCCAGAGCATCCAGCCACTGCAAACAAACCCTAGATACATGTGCCATGTGCTTCTGGCTTACGCAGGTCCTGGGGAATTGAACCTGGGTCCTTTGGCTTTGCAGGCAAACACCTTAACCGCTAAGTCATCTCTCCAGCCCAGATGTGACATTTGTTAGGGATAAAAGAAAAGTAACAGGCCCTTGGCTTAAGTGTGTGATTCTATGTCCTTGAATAATACTATATTTCCGAAACTTTCAGATGAGGCAAAGGGTAACCTCCCTTAGTGTTTACCATGTTATCAGAGATGTAAAAACAAGCTAAGGATATTAAAACATCATGAAAATATTCAAGTAACATTTCAAACTCTGGTTGGATCTGTTGTTAGTTACAATTTTATTGCCTAGGAATTTGACCTACAAAACCTTGTACCCTGGGGAAATGGCACAGCTGTTAAAGGTGCTTACTTTCAAAAATTTGTGCCATCAGAGATCTAACTGATTTAATGCAACTTTTGTTTCCTGTGTTCATTTAATGTACATATGCACTTAAGTAGTCCCTAGTCAACTAAGGTTGGGCCAGTTCTCATGATTGCTCTTGGCTTGCACAGGTCCCTTTTTTTTTTGCCCAACTAGGCAATCTTGATGTTGCTTCCTAACCTGATGCTCAAATTTAAGATTAATGTGCTCCCAGGTTTTCCATCAGCATATTTTATTAATCACTTTTACAAATACTGATAAAGGTTTTTTTGATTGACTATCAAAGCCATGAATATAATCCGCTTTATTGTAGATGCATTCGTGTCAATAAGTTTCAGAGAGTTGATCCTGATGTCCTGAAAGCCTGTGAGAACAGCTGCATCTTGTACAGTGACCTAGGCTTGCCAAAGGAGCTCACTCTCTGGGTGGACCCATGTGAGGTGTGCTGTAGGTGAGTCCTAAGGTTGGGCAGCTGAACTTACTGTATCTACTGCCTGCATGTGTGGCGTGTTTGTATGTCTTTACAGCCATGACCCAGCATTTTGGCTTTCTCAGATATGAAGTTTATGAAATTCTCTTGAGGTGAGAATGAAGGACAGGTATACCTAAAAAAAAAAACCCAGAAACTGGTGGGACAGCTCTTTTTGAGTGATTTTATTTTTTTAATTTTGTTGTACCCTACTAGGTGTAACTTGTAACTAACTCCCTTACTGGTTATGCTCTTTCTTGGTGTTAAACATCCCCTTCATAAAGATAGGAGGGAAGCCAGTTCCAAATAATAAGGGATAATGACATTTGGTTGATCTCCATCTCTGCCTCTTTTTGTTTATTTCAGTTTTCAAGTTACTAATATTTTCATGATTTTGTTTTCTTAATGGAAATTTCTTACAGAATTGTAAAAGGGCTAGGTATGAAATCTGTTTGAAACATATTCAAAAACATTGTAGACTAGGCACTTAACTAGGGATTTTGGAAAACCAAAACAACATTCTTAACCTAGTTCACAGTGTAATACAGGGGAGGAAAAAGGGTAAGCACATCGCAGCATAGTCTGATTTGGCCCGTGATAGAAATATCTACAATGTACAGTGACACCTGGCAAATAGGAAAAGGTTAGCTATTTATTGGGGAATCAAAAAAGGAGTTGAGTAGGTCATACTTGAGCTGAGAGGTGAAGGGGAAATTGAGGTTGAGTAGATAGTAAGGTGGGAAAGCTGTTTTTCTCCAGGAAGAAAAAACTGGATAAATCAGTGGCATGTCAAGGATTTTCTGTGGCAGTACCTATAGGAGCTTTCTCTTGATTGTGAGGTACAGTTCACTTGGCCTCTGGATTAACTACAGAGAAGCTATGTTTTATTTATTTGTTTGTTTATTTATTTATTTATTTTGAGAGAGAGAATGGGCACCCAGGGCTTCTAGCCACTGCAGAAGAACTCCAGATGCAGCACCACCATGTGCATCTGGCTTACATGGGTACTGGGGAATTGAACCTAGGCTCTTTGGCTTTGCAGGCAAGTGCTTTAACTGCTCAGCCATCTCTCCAGCCCAAGAAGCTACCCTTTTTTTTGTTGGGGGGAGGGTTTTTGAGGTAGGTTTCACTTTTAGCTCAGGCTGACCTGCAGTTCACTACGTAGTCTCAGCGTGGCCTTGACCTCATGGTGATCCTCCTACCTCTGCCTCCCAAGTGCTGGGATTAAAGGCATGTGCTACCACGCTCAGCAAGAAGCTACTTTTTGATGCATATCTAACTATATGCTCCAGAAATGGCCACAGCCTTTTATTTTGTTTGTAGTGAAGGTAGAATACCTGATAAATACTTACCTGATAAATACTCCTAAAAGTATGTGGTTATTCTTCACTAAAATTTATCAGAAAAGCCCTAGAGATTACTATGCGATATGCCAGCAGTTGGTATAGTTATTTCTTTGGGAAGTTGAGTGTAGAAGATGCAGGTTTATAAAGATGGAGATACTTCTTCCAACATTATTTTGAAGTCAAAGGAGTAAACCATCCCAAGTTCTGATCTGAGAAAGTCACACATTTTTAGACTGTAGGACTAATTAAGGACTAAACCATAGTCAAATGTCACACTTTGAAACCCTGCCAAGGAACTCACTTGGCAAGAAATGACTGTCACAGAGTTACTGTATTGAATAGCTTACTTCTTGGAATTATATTTGGAACTTGATTGTCTTTAAAAAAATTTTTTTATTTGCGTGTGTGTATAGTTGGCATGCCTCTTGCCACTGCAAATGAATTCTAGATTCGTGTGCCATTTTTCTGGTTCTATGTGGTGCTGGGGAATTGACACAGGCCAGTAGGCTTTGCAGGCAGTCTCCTTTAACTGCTTAGCAGTCTTCCTAGCTGCAGTTGACTCTTACTTATTACATCGTTCTTACATAGTTTCTCAGCCCCTAAAAAGAAGAGCTTTTAGGGCTGGAGTGATAGCTTAGCGATTAAGGCACTTGACTGCGAAGGCTGAGGACCTGGGTTCGATATTCCCCAATACCCACATGAGTCTGATGCACAGGTGGTGGATGCATCTGGAGTTTGTTTGCAGTGGTTAGAGGCCTGAAGCACCCATTCTCCCCCCCCCCCACCCTCTGTCTCTCTCTCTCTCTCTCTCTCTGCCTTTCTCCCCCACTCCAAATAAATAAAATATTTAAAGGCAAGAGCTTTTGCCTAGTATGCTCAAGGTCCTGAGTTCAGTCCCCAGCTAGGGAGGGAAAAAAAGGGGGACTTGCACATAGTGTTAAAACAAAAACAAAACGATGCTGCAGCAGCAAGAATGAGAAATAAAAATCAGTAAGCAAGCAAGCACAGACCTATTTCCACACAAGTAGCTAACATGGTGATGCTAAATCTTCAAGGCAAGGTTTTATGTCCAAGTATATTCACGAAGTTGGCTAATTGTACAAACATTTTGGACATGCTTACTTCAAATGCTTAAAATGGTATTTGCCACCTAGTGACAAGAGCTTTAATTATATGGGCATCCTGCTTAAATGGATACTTCATTAGTTGGTGCCAGATAATGAAAACTACTATGCTTTCATCTCGTTAATTTAAGAATCTTTGCATTTAGTACCTTCTAATAATTTTTTTATGGAATTGAAATTTTGCCCAAAACTTACAAACTACTATGTAGGGGTGTTTTTGTTGTTTGCTACTGCGAATGAATGCCACGTACATGTGCCGGAAGGGTGCTGGGGAATTGAACACAGGCCAGTAGGCTTTGCAGGCAGTCGCCTTTAACTGCTTAGCCATCTCCTAGCCCCTGATAAAAATCACCTTCACAATGTCCTGTGCTCATTCAGTGGTAACAGAACCCCTAGAACATTAACATACTAACAACTTGTGTAAAGATGACTGATGTAAGTAAATAGATAGCATTGAGATATACTGATCAGTGCCTTTGAGCAAAAAAAAAAAAAAAAAACAGAAAAAAACCTGGCTAAAGATAAATATTCAGAAATGCAAAACAGTCTGATGTAGCAGTTACATAATTAAAAAAAATCTTAATCTTACACAAGAGCACAAGAGAGGGAGAGAGAATTGGCATGCCAGGGCCTTCCAGCAACTATAAATTGAACTCTAGATGTGTGTATGCCACCTGTGCGACCATGCACTTGCATCACCTTGTGTGTCTGGCTTATGTGGGACCTGGGGAGTCAAACATGGGTTCTTAGGCTTCGCAGGCCAAGTGCCTTAACCGCTATGCCATCTCTTCAGCCCATCTTAATCTTAATAATCATTCATTGTTATACTAGGGACTAAGGAGTTATAAAATTGTAGTGCATTCAGAGAACATTCTTCATAGTCTGGAGTTCCTCTGTTAAAAACCACAGAATGAGTTTAAAAGGTTATCAGTAGAATATTTGAGGATACAGGATAATTGATTTTTCCTGTGATGAGAAGTCTGAGAAGAGCTGGCAGCTTTATTATCTATTCAATATATTTTTTAGGACTTTTTGGTAATGTCTGCAGTCATTTTTTTTTTACAAATAAGCATTTGATAACTTGATTTTGTCTCATAGTGATTAAATTAGCCTTGATGTTTTTAGCAATGTGTCATTTTTTTAAAAAAGTGGAAAGTTTAGTCAGGCACAGTGGCTCACATCTTTAATCCCAGCACTTGAGTTCAAAGCTTGCCTGTGCTAGATTGAGAGCCTGCCTTAAAAAAAGAAAGAAAAAAAAAAGCTCAAAAGTTGCCTATTACTAATTCTCCTAAGGAATTAATAGTACCTTTTTTTTTTTTTAAATTTAGAGAGACTTATATTGTAAAGGAAAGAGGAGAGTATGAAGAGCTCCTGCCCATGAGAAGGCAGAGGGAGTAAAGCCCCAACAGTACATTCTTTTTTTTTTAATTTATTTTTTATTTTTTTCTTTATTAGTTAGTTTTGTATTCAGCAAATACAGTCAGTTTGGTACCATTATTAGGCTCATCCGTGACCTACCCCCTCCCCCTGGCCCCTCCTTGTTGAGGTATATGGGTCATGCATTGTGGAGTTAGCCCACAGTTATGGATAAGATAAATGTCTCTGCATATCATGACCCAACATGTGGCTCTGACATTCTTTCTGCCCCCTCTTCCGCAAAATTTCCCTGAGCCATGACCAACAGTACATTCTTAATGTTTACAGGAATATAGTCAGTGGCTTTGTTTACTGTGAGGCCTCATACCAAAATACTACAAAGGCAAAGATGCAGAAATTGGTTGTCAAGGAAACCTGGGCTAATAAAGCCCATCCTTCAGTCATTATCTGTCTGCCCTTGCTTCAGGCTTCTATTTCTATAGAAGCGATTTTCTAGTGAAAGTTTCCTGCCTTTTTATTTTGTCTCGATTTTAACTCTATTGGTGGGCAGAATGATCTTGTCTTTTTAGCCTGTTAATATAACTGCCATCGACATGTGAATTAACCCTGATTATGCCTTGAAATTAAAGCGTGGAGATGCAGAAATGTCTGTTTCTAAAACTTCGTGATAAATAACTTTAAATTATATATACTATATGAATTTTGGGTTGTGAGATGACTTAATTGCTTTGCATTTTATGCTAGTTGAAGATCAGGTACTAAACACTTCCAGCTTCATCAACTAGATAGGAAACTAAGGGCCAAGGAGATTGAGTGACTGACCATCATTTGGTCACAGAATTAGTTGGCAACAGAGCCAGAATAAGAAACTAGCCCTCAGGGCTGGGAAGATGGCTCAGTAGTTAAAGGTGCTTGCTTGCAAAGCATGCCTTCCTGGTTTCAATTTCCCAACCACTCACATAAGCCAGATAAAGAAAGTAGCAAAAATATCTGGCATTCATTTGCAGTGGCAAGAGGCCCTGGCATACCTAACATGCACACATGCCATATATGTAAGCAAACAAGTAAGTAAGTAATGAATGAAAAACTAGCCTTAGTGCTTTTACAAGCTACTCTGCTTATGAAATAAACTGAAAAAGAATATAAAAGGTATATTATATTTTGGTAATGCTTATGGCTCCAATTAGCCTGTGGAAATGGAAAACAGGGACAACTACATAAAGAAATACAATTTATCTGTGAAAGCTACTTGATGCATAAACTTTCAGGACCTTTATGTAACAGGCATTTACCTTCTGGTCATTATGATTCAAAAATAATTTTAAGCGAGAGATACCATGAAACTCAATGATAATAGTTAATTAAAAAAATTTTTTTTGTTTAATCAGAAGGTTGACATTTCCACATACAAGTTATTTTAGTGGATTTTTTTTCAAGTTTATAATCACTATGTTTCTAACTTTTACACAGTTAATATCTTTTGCCTTTAACACTGAGTAGAAATTGTTTCATAGTGTTTATATTATTCAGCGAACTTAGTACATATTTTGATTTGTCCTTAAATAGTCTTATTGTTCATTATGTACTCATTCTCTCATCACATTTACTTTTTCTTTCCAGTTTTTTAATGTGCATGTGTGTGTGTGCACACGTGCCAGTCTCCTGCTGCAAATGAACACCAGGCCTATATACCACTTTTTACATCTGACTTTACATGGATGCTGGGGTGTTGAACCTGGGCCAGAGGCTTTGAGAACATGTGTCTTTAGCCACTGAGCTATCTCCTAGCACCTAGTTTCCCTTTTTAAGTCCAAACTCAAGATTATGTATTTTGAAAGTAAGTTTTTGTATATCAAGCCTTCAAAGAGGCATGTCCACTTATTTTAAAAATGAAGGTAAATGCCATGTATCATGGTACAAACTTATAATTCCAGCACAAACGAGTCTTGAGGCAGTAGAATCACTATAATTTGAAGCTTGTGAGTTCAATGCTAGTCTGGGCTAGGTAACTAGAGAGACCCTGTCTCAAAGAGGTCCTGGCATGTCCATTCTTCTCTCTCTCTCTCTACATCTCTCTCTCCTCAAATAAATATTTAGGGGAAAAAGCCCCCCACCCCCCAAAATAACTGAAATGCTGTAAAGTATGTGCCTGGAGTTCTATTATTCAGGAGGGTAAGGCAGAAATTCATGAATTTGAGGTTAGCATGAGCTACATAATCTAGCAGGACCCTGTCTCAAAAAAACTAACTCCTCCCCCCCCCCCGAAAAATAGGCAAAAGGTGAGCAATTGTCCTAGAAATGTATAATTCAAGCAAAACTTTTATGTTACTCAAAATCTTCTTCAATTTTAATACTTATCTGAGTTCTTTTGTTAGTATAAGAAAAACAGACCCCTTTTAAATTTTTTTATAAAATATTTTTATTTATTTATTTGACAGAAAAATGCTTGGGGGGGGGGGGGAATGGGCATGCCAGGGCCTCCAGCCACTGCAAATGAACTCCAGATGCATGCACCCTCTTGTGTATCTGGCTAACATGGGTTCTGGGGAATTGAACCTGGGTCCTTTGGCTTTGCAGGCAAATGCCTTAACCACTAAGAAATCCCTCCAGCCCCCTCCCCCTTTTCAATTTAATAATAGTAAAAAGTGGGCTGGGGATATGGCTCAATGGTTAAATATGATTGCTTTCAAAACCTGCCACCCTAGCTCAACAAAAAGCCAAACAGGCAAAGTGGTACATGTGTCTGGAGTTGTTTGCAGCAGCAAGAGGCCCTGACATGCCCATCCATATTCAGTCTCTCACAATACACACATACATACATATATTTTAAAAACTAATAGTAAATCTAGGGAGTGTCTGGTTGATTTGGGACCTGAATTCCTAGGATATATATTACATTACAGTGGTTATTTAGAAATGCATTAGAAAATGTTACTATACAACTAAATTCAATGGTGCATATAAAAATAATCAAAGGAATGAATTGTGATGTTTGCAACAAGTTTTATTTGAAGCCAGGAGAAAATAAAATTCTACCTAAGTACACTAGAGGGCTAGAGAGATGGCTTAGTGCTTAAAGCACTTGCCTGCAAAACCTAAGGACCCAGATTCAGTTCCCCAGAACCCACATAAGCCAGATGCACAAGGTGGCACATGCATCTGGAGTTCATTTGCAGTGGCTGGAGACCCTGATGTGCCCATTCCCTCTTTCTTTCTCTCTACTGGCCTCTTTCTCCTGTCTCTCTCCAAATAAGTACTGTTTTAAAAAACCTAAGTAGGCTAGAAATAGAAAGTTAGGGCCTGCTTGCTGGCATGGAGCTCAGCTAAGATATTACATGTGTAGAGTCTGGTTGTAGGATTCTCCCTTTTTTGACTTGGAACAATGATATGTACAGAATTATTTAATTGTTTTTATGGCCATTTCTGGTGTGGTTGGTTGGTGTAACTTTTAAGTTTTATAAATGTTTTGTGTACACTTAGGTATGGAGAGAAAAACAATGCATTTATTGTTGCCAGCTTTGAAAATGAGGATGAGAACAAGGATGAAATCTCCAAGAAAGTTACCAGGGCCCTTGATAAGGTTACCTCTGATTATCATTCAGGATCCTCCTCTTCAGATGAAGAGACAAGTAAGGAAGTGGAAGTAAAACCCAGTTCGCTGACTGCAACCCCAAGCCCTGTGTACCAGGTAACCTGGAGACACTTCCTCTTACAGGGCATTAGCAGATCTTGCAGATGCTCTTGCTTATGTTACCCAAGGTTTCTGAATAGATATTCTTAATTTCCATTCTGGCTTTTCAGACACTAGGGAAACTGGTCCTCTGAGATATAAATTGGCATCCTGAGTCACTTTTATCTATAAGGTTTGCTTCCACTATTCAGAAACTAAGATATATGTTTTAAAATGTACTGCTATCTCAAAACAGTCATGATAAAAATGTTACTTTTTTTTTTTTTTTTTTTTTTTCTCTCTTCAAGGTAGGGTTTCACTCTAGCCCAGGCTGACCTGCAATTGACTATGTAGTTAGTTTTAGGGTGGCAATTTATGGCAAGCTTCCTACCTCTGCCTTCCAAGTGTTTGGATTAAAGGCGAGGGCTACCACGCCTGGCTACTGATACATTTTTTTGTTTGTTTTTTTGAGGTAGTGTCTCCCTGTAAGCCCAGGCTGACCTGGAATTCACTGTGTGGTTTCAGGGTGTCTTGGACTCATGGCAATCTTGATACCTCTGCTTCCTGCCGGGCTCTGATTTTTTTTTTTTTTGTTTGTTTGTTTTGTTTTGTTTTGTTTTTTCAAGGTAGGGTTTCACTCTAGCCCAGGCTGACCTGGAATTCACTATGGAGTCGCAGGGTGCCCTCAAACTCACAACAATACTCCTACCTCTGCCTCCCAAGTGCTGAGATTAAAGGTGTGCACCACCACGCCTGGTTCTAATTTTTTTTAAATATTTATTTATTTATTTGAGAGAGAGAGAGACAGAATGGGTATGCCAGGTCCTCCAGCTGCTGCAGACGAACTCCATGTGCGTGTGCCACTTTGTATCTGGCTTTATGTGAGCCCTGGGGATGTTCAAATAAAGGTCTTTGACCACCCCTCCCTCTATGCAGCCCGATTACTGATATTTTTTAAATACTTATTTTATTAAAAACATATTGTTCACTTTTTATAGTCTTTTCACAGTTCCATTTTTGTGCATTTGGGTTAACTTTCATTCTTCTTTCCCTTTGCATTATTGAAGAAAAATTATTGTTTTATTTAAGCCAAAGCAAAATCTCCCTCATTGCTTTAACACCTGAAACAAACTATAACTAGTATGCTTTCATTTACAGCTTCATTTAATTTATACCAAAGAATATCTAATAAACTTTTTAAAAATTTGAACAGAAGCCGGGCATGGTGGCACATGCTTTTAATCCTAGCACTTGGGAGGCAGAGGTAGGAGGATGGCCATGAGTTCAAGGCCACCCTGAGACTCCATAGTGAATTCTAGGTCAGCATGGGCTACAGTGAGACCTTACCTACCCGAGAACAGAGGCTGGGAAGATGACTTGGTCTTAAGTCTTGTTTTGCAAGCATGAGAACCTGAGTTTGGATCCCCTGCACCAATGTTACATGCTAGGCATAATCACACACCTGTGGTCCTGGGGAGGTAGAGACAGAAGGATCCCTAGGGTTTGCTGCCTAGTCTAGTCTAGTCAAATTGATAAGCTCTGGGTTTAGTGAGACCCTAGGGGAAAAAATAACTAAGTGAAGAAGAATTAAGGAAGAAATTGAACATTAATCTCTGGCTTACACAAGCAGTTGTGCGTGTGCATACACACACAGAACAGTACTCATCAACAGAAGCAAAATATTTTAAGTCAGGGAAACTTAGGTAGGGAGACTTACTCTACACATACTTACATAATTTTCAGTACATTTTAAAATGTATCCTTTTCATACCAAGTTTATAAGATGAGAGTTAGACTGAAAAAAATTGAACCTAAGGCGTGAGAAGCATTTTGAGTATGGAAGCTAGGCTTTCACATTCAGCTTACATTAATATAATGAACATTTTTCCAATGAAGCTTACTTTTTTTCTTTTTTGTTAGTTGAAGCCTTTATTGGCTTGAAAGAAAGACTACTTAAGATTATTGTATACTAGAGATACACGTGCATGTCTATTTTAACATGTATGTGCTTTTAAAAACTATTTTATTGTGGAGAGAGACACAGGTATATGGGCAGGCCAGGGCCCCTTCCCTCAGCAAAGGGACTTCAGAGACATGCAGTACATTTGTGTCTCTGGCTTTATATAGATACCGGAGAATCGAACCTGGGTCAACAGCCCTTATAAGCAAGAACCTTTAACCACTGAACCATTTCTCAGGCCAGCTTTATAAAACTAAACAATATAAAATAGTGTCGTAAGAATTCCTGCTGTCCAACTTTAAGTTCTGTGCCTCTCTCCATGAGGCACTCATCACCAGGGCTTGCTTGCTTGTTCTGCTGTCTTTCCTAGGCAGCTTTTCTTTAAAAAAAAATTTTTTTTGTTACTTTTATTTATTTGAGAGCAACAGACGGAGAGAAAGAGGCAGATAGAGAGAGAGAATGGGCATGCCAGGCCTGCAGCCACTGCAAACGAACTCCAGGCATGTATGCCACCTTGTGCATCTGGCTAACGTGGGTCCTGGGGAATTGAACCTCCAACTGGGGTCCTTAGGCTTCACAGGCAAGCGCTTAACTGCTAAGCCATCTCTCCAGCCCCCTAGGCAGCTTTTATAAATCTATTTGCCTTTCAGAATCATTTTTAAAACCTAGGCCATAGATACTTTGAACATATTTTTCCTCAGTATGGTATATATTGCAGGTTACATTTTTTGAATGTGATTTTACCCCCCCCCTCCCACCCATGCATTATTTTTAACTAAAGTAAGAATGTAAGCTCTGATGTAAAGTAGTTGCTGTTAATTCTTTATAAGTAAATTGACTTTAACTTTTAAGGTTTCTTTTTAAATCAGGTTAAGTTTTTTCCCACTTACGAAAGACTGTTAAGGTAATAGAAAGGCATAGAAATTGTCTTACATGCTTTTTCATACAAACTTTCTCTTTGGCATTATATTCTTAAAATACTTCACAGCAAAGAAACAGTACTGTTTATAAGCCCTTGTGTAGAAAGCGTGTATGCTTGCTCCACTTCAATCTTTATCTTGACTATGGCATTCACGGTAGTTTTAAAAGGGGTTATCAAGGAAAAAAGAAAAACTACTTCAGAGGGTCTTTGTTCTGTAGTGTTCCTGTAAGTTACCCGTAGTTAGCTTTCAGGCTCCCCAAATTAGTTCCATAGATTGAACTCAAAATCCAAAACCTTTTCTCCTCCTCCCCCCACCAAAAGACCTTTTCTATAAAGTAAATAATAGATTTTAAGATTTTAAGGAAGAAAATCCAATGTAGGGACTCATATTAATATAAAGCTATTGCATTCATCAAGACTGCTGATGATTTAAAGATACACAATAAATCAAGGGAACAGGTAGAAAGTTCAGAAAATGTTCATCTTTGTACATTTGGGGGTCACCCCTTGTAGCAGACAGCTTCAAGTTCACTGAGATGAACATCCACATCAGGCACAATTATGGAGGAAGGGATTTATTGAAGCCTGCAGATCCAGGGGAAGTACCATAATGGCCAAAGAAGCTGGCCTGCTTTCACAGGACCAGAGAGAGAGAGAGAAGCACAAGCCAAAAAGCCAAAAGCCACACAGCACAGCACACTTTGCATATCTTTAGATTGAAATCTCAAACCCATCACCACACCTTAAGATCCGCCCAGTGACCCCGCCTCCAGTCAAATGGCTACAGATGCAAACTACAAACTAATAAAACACTGAATATATTGGGGGCCATCTGTTCAAACTACCACACAGCCCCCAGCCCCACACCAAAGTGCCAGATCAATTCAGTGAAGGAAGTCTTCAAGAAATGGGTGTGGTGGTACATACCTTTAATCCCAGCACTTGGGAGACTGAGGTAAGAGGTTCACCATGAGTTTGAAGCTAGACTGGAGCTACATATAGAGTAAGTTCCATGTCAGCCTAGACTAGAATGAAACCCTGCCTCAAAATAACAGTAATAGTAATTAATGATAACAATAATAAAGAACTGGGTGGGACAGAAGGGACATAGGGGGAACAACAATCATTTTTCTCATAAACAAAAAATGATAAGCCATAAGCTGAGATAGAATAATATTAGATATATCAGTAAAAGACTGGCTTCCAGAATATGCTTTAAAAATTACTTCCCCAAAAAATAAATAATAAAGCTAGGTTTGGTGGCACAACCCTGTAATTCCTGCCACTTGGCTGAGTTAGGAGGATCACAATTTCATAGCAAGCCTGGGCAAGCAATACCCTGCCTTAAAATAAAAATTGCAAGAGTGGTAGGGATATAGTAGCTCAACAGTGTAGCACTTGCCTAGTATTATGAGGTCCTAGGTTCAATCCCCAATGTGAAACACGTACACACACAAAAGTAAAAGGCATAACCAAATTAGAAATAAGGGGCAGAAGTTACAAATAAACACTGTACTAAAGCTGTGTAAATGACCAGTAAGCACATCAAAAACGTGTTGAACCTTACTTGTTATCAAGGAAATGCAAATTAAAGCCACAGTGAAACTACTTTTTCAGGCAAGTGCCTTAACTGAGCAATCTCTCTAGCCCTAAACACTCCCTTTCTAAGTAAAAAGTCTAACAATACCAAACATTACTCAAGAGGTTAATAAAGCAACTAGATTTCATAAATTGTTGGTAGTTTAAGCAAGTGACTTTAACTGCTGAGGCATCTTCCCAACCCCCTTGATAGGAGTTTAAAATGGTGTATTTTCAAACACTGGCACTTTTAAAATTAAATCTTTTTTTTTTTTTTTTTTTTTTGAGGTCTTGCTGTAGCCCAGGCTGACCTGGAATTCACTATGTAGCGTTAGGGTGTCCTCAAACTCAAGGCTGTCCTCCTACTTCTGCCTCCCTAGTGCTGGGATTAAAGGCTTGTGCCACCGCACCTGGCAAATATATACATATCTTATTAATACTTTTATTTCTGAGTGTTAAGAAAACTATGGTGCTAAGGCCAGATGCAAAAACGTAAGGTGTGTTTGTCTTAACTGTTCAGACATGTTCACAGGGACATGCTGAGAATCTCTCTTCAGAGTATATGCACAAACTTGGTGTCAGCAGCACCTGTGAAGGGTAATTCAGAGTCCGACTTAGTAAAGAACAGGGTCTTCCCACTCATCCCTTTGTATCTTTGGAATCTTCTGTCATCTGAATTCAGTGATATACATAATGCAATTTTAAAAAATGTACTTGGAAGGCCAGATTGGAGATGAGAAATCTGAACTATTATTGTTTAGTAAGCCATGGCTAGGGCATGAGTATTGGTGTTTCAAATTTACTCCTGGCTTAACTATAGAATCCACTGTCTAAAACATGACATATTGTCTTATAGCTTCATTCATTCTAGGTTTCATCTTTTTTGGTAGGTCATTTTAGATGTGTTTGAGGTCATTTCTTATTTCATTAAGAAAGCATAGGTCACCTGTTATGAATGAGGTTTTTCAACACACCTAGATGTAACTGTAGGAATGTCACTTAGACCAACTCTTTTTTTGTTTGTTTGTTTGTTTGTTTGTTTGTTTTTCGAGGTAGGGTTTTGCTCTAGCCTGGGTTGACCTGGAACTCACTATGTTGTCTCAGGGTGGCCTCGAACTCACAGCGATCCTCCTACATCTGCCTCCCAAGTGCTGGGATTAAAGGCATGCACCACCATGCCCAGCTGGATATGTAGTTTTTACTTAAGTTTTTCTATTGAATTAACTTAATGCTTTCTCTTCCCTACAGATTTCAGAGCTGATATTTCCACCTCTTCCAATGTGGCACCCTTTGCCCAGAAAAAAGCCAGGAATGTACCGAGGGAATAGCCATCAGAGTCACTACCCTCCTGTTCCATTTGGCTACCCAAATCCAGGAAGAAAGAATAAGCCCTATCGCCCAATTCCAGTAACATGGGTACCTCCTCCTGGAATGCATTGTGACCGGAATCACTGGATTAACCCTCATATGTTGGCGCCTCACTAGCTCCTTTTGTTTGTATTAGTTCTGCTGATAGGAAGGTAGACTATACCTTACTGTATGTTCAAAGTTCATACTTGTAGTGAAGTTAGATGGCGAAACCATCAAACTTATTTTTATAGAGAAGTTGCTGAGAATCTTTCCTAAAAAGTATATATACGCACTTTAGATATATTGATATAGTTTCAGAAAATTTATTAAAGTTAGTCAAGTGCCTGAGTTTTTAATATTGGACTTGAGTATTTATATATTGTGCATTGACTCTGTTGGATACAAAAACACTGTAGGAGTGGACGATGTGTTCTAGCACCTTTAAGCATTTACTTTATGGAGAGTATGTAAATTATTTATACACAAGAAAATCTATTTTATGTCGTTTAGAACAATTGCGTGAAATCATGTAGTTGCAAATAAAAAGTAGTTCAAGGCATGATAATGTGTGGATTTCTATGCAGGAAGAAGAAAAGGGCTGCAGAGATGGTTCAGTGGGTAAGACTGCTTGCCATGCAAACACAAGAGGCTTAGACCCGCTGAGTTTGATTTGCCAGCACCCACATTTAAAGCTGAGTGTGGCCATACATGTCTGTAATCCTAGAGAGGAGAGACCTGGGAATTGCTGGCCCACTGACCACCAAAAATGGCAGCTCTGGGTTGAGAGACTCTTCAGGTAACATGCAGATAAGCAAGAGAAGACACCTGATGTTCACTGCCCTCCACACGTGTGTGCACGGGACAGATGCATTTGTATGCACATGTGTGTCACACAAATACCACATTATACACACAAGCAGAAAAGGAAAAAGCAGAAGGGATATTTTATCAATATAGCTGACCAGGAAAACAAACAATTTCAAAAAATTTATTTAAAAAATTTTATTAACCATACCTTCCCAAAGGCCACATATCAAAATATACATATAAAAGTGTAGTTTATTAGTGGTAGCTAATTGAAAATATAAACATCATAGGCACTATACACAGGATTTTGGTCAATAGTAATTGTATGATTTCTGACCTTACATCATTACATAAAGCAGAAATGTTCTTCCAGCAACTTTAGTCTTGTTTCTTGTGCTTTTAAAAACAATTTTTTACTAGACTTCTAAAGAAGACAGCACAGTACTTCAGATTCTTCTGTATTCCTTCATATTTACACCACTGTAATCCCATCTGTCATGTAAGCATACTTGAACTACAGAAAGAAAAAAAAAAACTTTTAAGTTTGGGTATTTTCCATCCAAAGATTAAAACTAAGCTCAACAATACTTTTCCCATCACTCTCATCTTTAAACTTTTGGTCTTAAATTATTTGCCCCAATAACCAAAAACAACTATAGCTTAGTAATAATTCAGTAGATGGCTTTATCAATAAAAAAAATTTGTTGTCATGTTTGTTTTGGTTTTTGAGGTAGGGTCTTGTTGGCATGGAATTGACTATGTAGTCTCAGGCTGACCTCTGAAATTCAATGATCCTATCATCTCTGCCTCCCTGTTGTCAGCTTTACCCAGAAACTTGTTTTTTTTTTTTTTTTTTTTTCCAGGTAGGGTCTTATTCTAGTTTAGGCTGACCTGGAATTCACTTTGTTGTCTCAGGCTGGCCTCAAATCAGAGCTAGCCTACTTCTGCCCCCTGAGGGCTGGGATTAAAGGTAAACACTACCACTCCCAGCCAGAAACATTTTTAAACAGGTAATTGCCTACTTTTAACAAATAGCGTTGTGCTTTTGACTTTTCAGTCATAACTTTAACATACTTCTAAAGCATACTACTACTTTTCCTCCTGGTGATTGGTACCACAAGGAGGGCTAGTTTTAAAATGAGAAAGTTGTATTGAGATGGGAGCCATGCTGTATTACCCAGGCTAGTCTTGACTGCTGAGCTGTGATCGCCTCAGCACTGAGATAAAAGGCAGAGATCACCAAGCCTAAGTTTGTCACTGTTCCTTTATGGGTCTTAGAGGATTTTATAGAGATGACAGGTTTGTGGGCAGTTGGTGTAAAGTTGAGAATCTTTATTTTTATCATGAAAGACAGCAGTTGTTATATTAGTTCGCTTATGTTCTTGGTATAAACTTGGAAAAATCTAAAGCCTAACAGCTACTTCCAGGAAGAGAAGCATTTTGAGTACTTGCCAAGTTCCAGACCATTCTTTGCATATTACTATGAAACATGAGTTTGTTTTTTATGGGTTCCTAGATATCTAAATGAGAGCCCTTGGGAAGAGCTAATTTTGAATTTCACTACATCTTGAAGATAATTCCCTGTGTAAGAGTTTGGACTTCATTGGTTGTTTGTCTTGGGGTTTTTTTTTTTTTTTTTTTTTTGGAGGTAGGATCAGCTCAGGCTGACCTGTAATTCACTATGTAATCTCAGGCTGGCCTCAAACTCACTACCTCTGCCTCCCCCGAGTGCTGGGATTAAAGGTGTGTACCACCACGCCCTGCTATCTACCTTGTTTTCAAGTTTATTTAAGTCAAGTAAGAGTAAAGCTCAGCTTTTGGGTCTCTACTGAAAAAAAGTCTCAAATAGTTGGTTCTTAGTAAGCCTGGGGCACATGTTTCCCCTTCCCCTTAGGCAAAAACAAACTATGGCTGCATAATTTGAGCTTGTAGGCTTTAACAATTTCCAGCAGGAGTGGTAGTGTCTGAACTCTGATGATTTGTTTCAATTTTCCATTTTGTATTCGTAGGTATAACAGCAAAGCTGTAAATTTTAGAGGTTAAGCATGAACATGGATGTTTGAAAAATACAGATTAGTTTGGTAAGTTCTATTTTATCAGTACGAAAATGCCATTTTTCGTTTTATTGGGGTACAATGTGACTTTTTTTTTTAAGCAAGGATAAAACATCTATGTTGACTTCTCAGCTATGAAGTTTGTGGTATTTGGTGATTGAGAAGAGGCAAACAAACTCACCATGTGCATTTTACATTGCAAAGCCATTCTATCATTTTCCAGGTAATAGTAAATTATTTTTATTATGTGCCAATAATTTAATCTTCACAATAACCTCAGGACGTACATACCACTTTGATCTCCATTTAGATAAGGACTGTGAGAACTTACAGATACCCAAGATCATAGCAAGCTGTCATTGAAGCCTTAACAGGCTGGGCTGCATAGTACCTCCTCACCATACAGTTTGTTACCTGTGCAACTCCTACCAACTCTTGGAACTTGTGAAGTGGGTTTACTATCAGAGTAAGATTTGACAAAAAAGCAACTGAAGTGCTGGAGAGATGGTTTAGTGGTTAAAGCGCTTGCCTGCAAAGCCTAAGGACCCAGGCTCAACTCCACAGAACCCACGTAAGCCAAATGCACAGGGTTGCACATGTGTCTGGAGTTTGTAGTGGCTACAGTCCTGGCATGCCAGTTCTCTCTCTCATTAAAAATAAATAAAGAAAGAAAGAAAGAAAGATTTTTAAAAAAGAACTGAAGAAAGGATTACACAGAGAAATAATAATAGTAATGCCCAAGTTTATCAGTCTTTTTTTATTTTTATTTATTTGAGATAGAGAATGAGGTAGAGGAAGAGAGAAGGCAAGAATGGGCGCACCAGGGCTTCCAGCCACTGCAAACGAACTCAGATGCATGTGCCACCTTGTGCATCTGGCTTACGTGGGTCCTGGGGAATCAAACTGAGGTCCTTTGGCTTTTCAGGCAAGTACTGCCACCACTAAGCCATCTCTCTCCAGCCCCAAGTTTATCAGTCTTTTAACTTTTCTTAGTTACTAAATTTTTCATGATTTAACCTGTCATACAGTTTTCAAGCTCATTATGTTACAATTTTTCCAAATGTTTAGTATGCACTCGAATACATGAGGTGAAAAATTGCTCAGTGAGGCTCTCAGGAAAACAGCATTATCCCTGCATTAGAGGTAGCACTGGCTTCTCACACAAACACGCAAACACAGGTTACAGCAAAGGCACCTGCAGCTCCTATTCACTGTTCATTGCAGAAATCACCTGCTTCCCAGTGTAAAGCTCCTTGATGGTGAGGTGATAACAGGAAAAGTAGTCAGTCTTCATGCTAATAGAGATTTAAGGGAATATAACCTGGAAGGCAGTTACAGAAGTACCCAAATAAGGGGCCACTTAGGTAGGAGTGTTTACTGTAAAACAGTTTTGGATGGCAAAAACCCACAACAAATGAGCACTTAGTAAAATGTACACTTAGTTCAAGGAAATATTTAAAATACCAGTGTCCATATTGCCCGAAAAAGAAACACTAAGTTTTAATAGTAAATGTCCTCAGAGGCAGAGCAGAGAAGACAAGTACAGGCAATTTTGTTTTTCTACTTTATACATTTTAATTTTTAGATTTTTCTTTTTTTGAGGTAGTCTCTTACTCTAGCCCGCTGACCTGGAACTCGCTATGTAGTCTCAAGTTGGCCTTGAACTCAGCAATCCTCCTATCTGTGCCTCCCGACAGCTGGGATTAAAGGTGTGGGCCACTGTGGCTGGCCTTTAGATTTTTATAGTAGTATTTTGTATCCTATAACTAGGGGTAAAACCAAAAATTTTAAAACACTTGAGCTCAGCGCATTTGTTTTTAATAATACAAATATACTTGAGAAACAAATAGCCTGTGAATGCCTTATTTAAACATTTGGAGTATTGAATAATTATGACTCATATGTAAAAACACAAAGCCAGTAGAAGCATGATCTAGGTCTACCAACCTGAAAAATTCAATATTTTATGAGAAGAGTGAAAATACATGTAAAAGGTAATAAAAATAGAACTTAGTCATGGTAGTTTCTTTTATGATAGAGTTTCGTGTCTCCCAAACTGACCTCAATCTTAACTACTTAGTTTAGTGACCTAAGTGTTCTCTACCTCCAAAGTGCTGGGATTACAAGTATGACCCACCAGGCTCAGCTTGGAACTTTATCATAGAATGAAATATATTGTAGTTCCTTCACATTATTGAACAAGCATCTAACCAGAAGCAGCTTATGGGAGGAAAGGGTTTAAATTTCAGGCTTACAGAATCCAGGAGAAACATTGTCAATGGTGGAAGAAGCCGGCTCCCTTCCATAGATCAAACAAACAACTGCGGCCAGCAAATACAGCCAGGGCTCAAACTGCTCTGAACACACCTTAGAACATCTATCCCCAGTGACAAGCCTCCTTCCAGCAGAGCTCCACCTACTAGAGACTCAAGTTGAAAGCTCAATCAAAAACACCCGAGTCTGTAGGGCCAACATTCAAACTACCACAAAATTTGATGATTAATGTTAAGAAACTATATAGTCCCTGGAATGTATTAATAAATTGTTACATTGATGTGAGGTATCTGAAGGGTGAAAATGAGTGTAAAAAGGATCATTGTAGAACCCACTTAGCTGGCCACAGTGCACACACCTGCAGTCAGCACTTGGGAAGTCGAAGCAAGGATTACGAGTTCAGGGCCAGCTTACACTGCATAGTTTGAGGTCAGCGTGCACTAACTATGTGCTAAGACTCTAAAGTGTAAATAAAATAACTCACCTGGGTTTATTACAGTTTCCCATTATGCTAATTAATGTGTATGAGTACATAAAGTATTTTACTTAGCAAGATGGGAATTCAGTACTCTAAATTTTTTCCATTCAGTGATAAACTGGTTATCTCAGTTACTTTCACATTGCCAGGACAGAATGCCCATCCAGTAGCAGTTTAGGGAAGTCTGGCTTACAGTTCCAAAGGATAGAGGCCGTGGCGGTGGGAGAAAGCATGGCAGGAACAGGAAGCTAGCATCATGTCAAGCAGGGATGGAGGAAGAAGAGAACAGCAAGAAGGGCTGAAACACCTCCAGACACCCCCCCCCCCCACACACACACAGTGATACACTTCCTCCAGCATGGCTCCATTTCCTAAAGGTTCCACAGCCTTCCCAACTGGCACCACTTTGCTGGGGACCAAGTGATTCAACACATGAGCCTATGGTGGTCATTTTATATTCAAACCACCACATGTGTATGTCCTTATATTACCTACTTTATAGATGAGAACTCTTTTGTGCTGGTGTCCGGTTCATCAGGAAAAACAGCCCCCTTGCTTGTTTCTCGAAGTTTTCTTAGATGAGAACTCTTAAAACTACAGAACTTCAGCCGGGCGTGGTGGTGCATGCGTTTAATCCCAGCACTTGGGAAGCAGTGATAAGAGGATCACTGAGTTCAAGGACACCCTGAGACTACATAGTGAATTCTAGGTCAGCCTGGACTAAAGTGAAACCCTACCTTGAAAAACCAGACATTTGTACTCCAGGACACATATTTTCTAGGAATTAGATACAGGAAGTTGTGTATATATTCTTAAACTGTTACTAGCTGTTACCCTTAAACTGTTAATGGTGTGATTGCCTTGATTTAGGCCAGATTTCAGTAACAGATAAAGCTCCTATCAAATTATTGCCCACAAGAGGGCGTCAGATGTTCTTTTGCAATATCAAAGCTAAAGGCTGGATAATGTTACTTGGCTTAGAAGGTGAAGCAACACTTTTCTTAGATTTTTTTTTTGTTGTTGTTTTATTTTTGATTTTCAAGGTAGGCTGACCTGGAATTCACTACATAATCTCAGGGTGACCTCAAACTCATGGTGATCCTACCTCTGCCTCCTGCGTGCAGGGATTAAAAGCATGTGCCATGCCTGACCACTTTTCTAATAGTAGTAGAAAAGTTTTAAGTATTCCATAGTGACTTCTGGTAATAAATATTCGTTCAGTAGTTTCTATGTAAGCATATACAACAGAAAGGTAACCTGAATCTTCTTTGTCCCATCCTGTACACACACCAGGAAGGAGGAGCTTTTACTTCTGTAACCCTATACAATGTGTTAGATGAAAAACAACTTGAAAGACCCTTTTCTTGTTGCTGTTTTATTTCCTAAATTTTTTAAAGTTTCATATTCATTCTAACTTCTTCCCTGTCACACTTCTCTCAAAGTCAATGCAAGGAAATCAGGAGACAGTTCTGTATGGCCTTGGGAAATCAAACTCTTTCTGGATTTGCTTTTTTAACAAATGACATTGGGCTCAATAAAATAGAATGCTACATAGTAATAGTTTTGATAGTGTGTCTTTCAGAATTTCAATTTATCTGTATCTGATTTAGAAACAAAACCTCTGAAGTGCCATCTTCATTGAATAAACACTTTCTCAAACATCTGTTCTCTACTCTTTTTAAAAAGTTTTTGTGTATGCAGGTGGAGGACAGAGGATAAAACGTTCAATTGCCATGTAGACCATTTTCACTTAGCTGTAGTATAGTTTGCCCATTTCATCAAGAAACTTCAAACATATACATACACTGTTTATAAAGCCCTGCTCACTTGAATTTAGTGAATCTACCTGCTCTGAACATGTGTTTCTATTGACAGGACACTACATTTTCTCTCACAGAAACAGTTTTACCTTGTGTCATGTTTCAGTAAATACATAAGATACCTATTTTTTTTAGGTTGACTAGTGAATATTGGAAGATTTTCACCTTTCTAACAGCTTACAAATTGGACTTACTGGTACTCCTCAATGGCTCCGCCTGCTCAGTATTATTACAAGGTCATTCTACTGTTGCCTAGAAATGTACTTCTTGTTGACAGCTTTGAAACTATGTGGGAGGGAAAATGTCCTACTTAAGAACATTGAAAGCACACAGTGCCAGTGGCCAACATTCAATTGAAAATAGTGTGTGACAGTAACCGAACATGTGACCAGGCTGCATCTTCACTAAGTGCAAGATAACCTTGCATAGTTTGTACTTATTCATAACATCGGGCTCCTAGGTGCCCAATGTGCACAAAACAAGGAGCTGCTTTAATTATCACAGACTGCTGAAACATCTATCCCACCCTCATGAAGCTGGGCATCTGGCTTAAGCAGAGGAGACCCTCAGCTCCCTGCAAGGGTATTTATATTGAAGGAGGGAGAGGTCAGGTTAGGCCAGAATGGTTTGGAGATGGTTCTTGTGGTGGTGGAGATTTTAGAAAGGATTTAGATTATGTCAGTTGAGGACAAAAATCATAAAGCAGCCGAATAAAAATGATGCCTTGAAGGAAAATACTGCAGTTCAAATTACAAGGAGGGAATTTCATATTTAAGAGCTCCTTCAAGTTAGCAAAGTAATGCAAAAGAACAAGATCACAGAGCCCTCAAAAATAGGAATTATCTAAATGAAGGAAAAGATGTTCAAGGGAACAAATGGAAAGAGAAGACTTGATGCCATGAGGTCATCCTCCTAAGGTCAGAAAAGACCAGAAGTTTGGATTAGAACAGTGGTGAGGAAGTGCCAGCAACAATCTCTCCCTTTCCTCTTTTATAAAACTTAAAAATGGGACTGGAGAGATAGCAACAGTTAAAGGCACCTGTTTGCATTGCCTGCTAAACTAGGTTTAATTCCCCACTATCCACAAAAAGCCAGATGCACAAGGCACATGCATCTAGAGTTCCTTTGGTTCCTTTGCAGCAGCAAAAGGCCCTGTTCTGCCCATACTATTGTGTGTGTCTCATATACACACACACTCACTCTCTCTCTCTCTCTCTCTCTCTCTCTCTCTCTCTCTCTCTCTCTCTATATATATATATATATATATATATATATACACACACACACACACATACATACATACACACACATACACACATATAAATGTATATGCAAGAATGGTACTGGAAGGTCAGATAGAAAAGTGTAGGGGGCTGGGGAGATGGCACAGCAGTTAAAAGCTCTTGCACACCCACTGGTCCCAGTTCAATTCCCCAGCACCTACATAAAGCGGAACACAAGAAGTGGTACATGTGTCTGGCATTTGTTTGCAGTAGCAAGAAACACTGACATACCTGTAAACATACACACAAAGAAAATGTTGAAGTGTAAAACCAGGCTAAGTGAACTTCACATTGGATTTTGTCTAGGAAAGCTTTTGAGGAAAGAGCACATTATGTGTTAAGAATGAACCAAGAAGTGATAGTTTCAAGAACTTTGGTCTAGAAGTACATAGGGAGAGGCTTGAGGGACATGGCCTTTTGTCTTCCTTGGATGTCCCCAAGTCCTCTACAACATCACAAAATAGGACAGGTAGTTTTGGTCATTAAAATACAGCAGGAATGAAACTAGCCATGCTTCATACAAAACACTGAGAGCTTAATTTACCAGCAAAAATCACCATGCTAATGGTGGTGCACACACCTTTAATCCCAGACCTGAGCAGGTTGAGGTAGGGGGGAACAATGTGATTTCCAGGCCAGCCTGGAGTATAGACTGAGCTGCAGGTTAGTCTGGGCCAGTGAGACTGCTTCAAAAATAAAAACCACCCTAACCAGACCAAGTCTTCATGATCTAAACCTCCCCAGCGCTCTGAGGACCATTGAGGGTCCACCTCTTTCTCCCCTTTCTCACTTATATCTCCTAAATTCCACATCCTCTTTGTCTCACCTCAGCTATTCCCACAACCTTCCCAGGGGAGGAGCTCAATGTTCATAGGCCAGTAAACATGTAAACTCACACATTCAAGACAGCCTTCCTTAGCTGCATTTCCAGCGATGCCCAGAGCCAGTGAGGGCTTTAGCCTCCACCTCCCTGTCATAATGGCACCTAGCTCTTGTCTATCATCTTTTCTAACAACTGTGAGGTCTATCTACAATTCTGACTTTTCTATGCTGGTCCAACTTTGTGATTCACTTACCAACTATCATTTTTACATGCTGCATGGCTGAAACAGGACTCTCAAAACATTCAAATTTGCTTATCTTACCTCTTCTACTTCAATTTTCCAGTTGCTCCACCCTAAAACTTAATGCCCCCTCCCTTATGATCAATCCATTCACTACTTTTGTATTTTTTAAAATATTTATTTGCAAGTAGAAACAGAAGAGACCGAGAAAGAGAATGGGTGTTCCAGGGCCTCCAGCCACTACAAACACACTGCAGATGCATGTATCATCTTGTGTATCTGGCTTTACCTGGGTACTGGGGAATCAAACCAGTCATTAGGCTTTGTCAGCAAGAGCCTTAACTGCTGAGCCATCTCTCCAGCCCCTACTAACTTTTTAAAGTAAATATTCAGGATGAACTTACACACATACCAATTTATGTATAGAATATTTTTAAAAGATGATTAAGCTGACCATACTTCTCATTACATACTTTTAACTGTTCTTTGGATTCAAAAATTAATAAGCTTTTATAAAGCAGTTACACCTTTTGAAAGGGAATTGGGGAGCTGGAGAGATGGTTCAGTGATTAAGGCACTTGCCTGCAAACCCTAAGGACCCAGGTTTGAGTCCCCAGTACCCATGTAAAGCCACATGCACTAAGTGGTGCATCCATCTGGAGTTTGTTTGCAGTGGCTGAAGACCCTGGTGTGCCCATTCTCTCTGTCTCTATCTGCCTCTTTCACTCTCTCAAATAATTTTTTAAAAAAGAGAATTGGGAACAGAAACACTGGTGAGCAAATCATATTTTACTCTGTACTGTATGTATCATTGCCTTTTTGAAATACTACAGATTATTTAGATCCAGTTATCCTGTCAGTAACAATACATAACATCTTAAAAGTTCAGTTTCTGAGCTGGAGGGATGACTTAGCAGTTAAGTTGCTTGCCTGAAAAGCCCTCAGGACCCAGGTTCGATTCCCCAGAACACACGTTAGCCAGATGCACAAGGGGACACACTCATCTAGAGTTCGTTTGCAGTGGTTGGAAGCCCTGGCACACCCATTCTCTCTCTCTCTCCCTATTTCTGTCAAATAAATTAATAAAAATAATAAAATATATATATATATATATATATATATATATATATATTTTTTTTTTTTTTTTGGTTTTTCGAGGTAGGGTCTCACTCTAGCCCAGGCTGACCTGGAATTCACTATGGAGTCTCAGGGTGGCCTCGAACTCACGGCGATCCTCCTATCTCTGCCTCCCGAGTGCTGGGATTAAAGGCATGCGAATAAAAAATATTTTTAAAAAAGTTCAGTTTCCCAAAAAATGTATCAATTCATCTTGTCTATTAGATTCAGAAGGACAAATACATAAGTATTTCATCAACTACTTTTCAATTAACAAAGAGGTGTGTGATGATTAGAAAGTACATTATCATCATACACGTCTGGAATAAAGGCAGCCTACGCTGGAGCAAGGGTGAGGTGGCTAAGGATGATATCACTTCTGTTGGGATTTTTATTAAATCACTGAAATTGAACAGAAAACCTAGGTACGTACTCCACCCCAGCTCTGACCATTGTTAGCCTTCCCCTCTACTGCCGTTGAGTTGAGTTGCTCCCACCATCTGATTCCTGTGTTGACACTTAACCCTTAGTCCTTAAGAGCATGGCCTGCAATTCAGGTCTTTAGTGTGGGTCTAAATGTAGTACGACTGATGTCCTTTAAAAAGGTTATCTGGAGAGACACTCAGAGGAAAGGCAATGTGAAAAGAAACAGTGAGAAAACGGTCACATGTAAGTCAAGCACAGAGGCCTGGAACATCATGTTCTCGCAGCTACAAGAGACCATCCCTGCCACGCCTTGATTTTAGACTAGTCACAGGACAGATGGAGAGCCACTCAGGTTCTGTGACTTAGGCTACAGACCTGGCAACAGGTTGTTACGCCAGCCCTGCAGGCTGGTATAATCAATCACACGCCGGAAATGGCTTGTGGGGCTTCAGATTGGTCATCTAAAAGCACTTGAAGAAAACCTGTGTGCAGGGTCCAAGGGAAGAGGAACTTGAAACAGGAAAGCAGGAAGGATAAATGTGCTAAATCTTTAGCAGACATTTAAAGGCACAATAAAGCCACACCACAAGGCAGATAACTGCTTTCTTAATTTTATTTCAAAAGTACACAAAGTCACAAAACTAGGAGCAAGTTTTTGTTTTTTAAACAAAAATTGTTCTTACAAACTTTAAAATCTGCACCATTGAATGTGAGCCAGAAATTTTAAGTACAAAATCTGAAGCTGACACTGTTAATACTCTACTTTGCAAATGTGAGGTGTCAAAATAGTTTTTTCAGCCATACAAGTGTACTTGTCACTATAATTCAGTTTAGGGACAAGAATAAGTGAATCAGTGAATTGTGGTTTTTTTTTAACATTGTCATTAAACAAGCAAATCAACAGAATACACAAAAGTTCTTCCTTGATGGAAACTTCAGTGTCATGACCAAAACTAAACCCAGCTGACTAATAGTCGCCATATTAAGTCACAAAACTGGATTATGTACTTTGTAACTCGATTTTAATTAATGAGCCTGGACTTAGTATCCCCTAAGGAGTTGATCAGCCATCCCCAAAGAGAAATAAACAGAACCACAGTTCACACATTTACTTCTTATTCTTCCCTACTTCTGTAACATTTACAAAAGGAGTTTTGCTCATGTGGGTTATTGGCGACATGGTAGGCAAACAAGTAAATTCTATTGCAGAGCCTGTTGCCTTTATTGCTGGAATAAACAAAGGCATCTGAAGGATTAAAACTTGCCGAGACATTTACACTACAAAACACATGAATATTATAAAGATATGTACACATATATAATATATATAATGTCACACCACTGAAGAGTCAAACTGCTATTTCTACAAACTACTCCATAAGTGACACATTTAAAGCATTCACTAATTAAAATATGGGCTTTTCTGTTGACTGAAAGCCCAAACGCTGTTGATACAAAATTGAGAAGAGCAACTATAAACGTTCACATAACTTCAAATTTACATGCTACACACACAATAAAGAAACAACAGTAGTTATTTTAATAAGCCACATACTGAAGAACTTGATAGCCAATGGCAGCTTCATGCAATGAACATTTCATCAAAATGTTTACTTGCCTCTTCCCTGATTCCATATTTCCAGTACTCTAAGAAGTCAGATTTTATTTGTATTTATTTACTTTGAGGTGTTGGGGATTGAACCCAGGGTTTGGCCCATGGTAAGCAAATGCTCTAACCACTGAGTTACATCCCCAGTGTTGGGTCTTGCTATGTTGCTCAGGCTTGCCTTGAACTTGCTATCAACCCAGTGACCTCAAATCCAGATCCTCTTGCTCCTGCTCTCCCCCGAGTTCTAGGATTACAGGTGTGTACAACTATACCTTGCAGAAATCAGAAACTTCTTGATATCCATAATCTGTATGGATGATTAGATGGGGTTTTTTTCCCAATTACTTTCCCCCTAAGACACACTTGGGCAGTATTTTCATTGTTAAAAAAAAAAAAAAAAAAAAAAACCTTGGCAATTAATTTTATAGAAAATAATCTATGTCTGTACAATCAATAAGAGATTTTCTGCAGGGATGAGAGTCCTAACAGGAAAATACTAAGAGTGCCAATAAGATACGTAATACCTATAAATGACTCCATATTCAAAGACAGACTGTGTAACTCACAGCATTGCCTCTCTCTACATTATACATTACAGAGTAACTTCAAAATCTGCTACTAAGTTTCTCAGGTAAAGTAGAATCAAACAGCTCTGCTTTGAAGTTACAGTGTTGACAATTATTATTAATGGCTCTGTAGTTAAATGCATTAACAGAGTTGTTGTGAATTACCTGATCACTACCAGTAATAATTCCAGATCAAATATTTGACCTCTGGTTCAACTAGAATTATTGGTGACAATTATTTGGGAAATTACTAGCACTAATTTGCCCTCTAGATATAGCTGGAACAATGAGAGTAATTAGAGACAAAAGCCTAAAACTAAACTATGTCTCTAATCGGATACCCACTTGGCCTATTACACAAAGGTTTCTCTACAACCTTGTTTTTTAGTTGGTACGAACATGAACTGAAATGCTTTCTGGGAAACACTGTTTTACATATAGTCAAGCCAGACAAATATGAAGACTAAGAGAAGGAAACTCTTATATCCACTACACTAATTACTTAGATTGATAGTATAATCACTATATAAAAATGAGTTTGTATTCTGTTTTATTCTTGGAGTATCTTACAAAACAGGACAAACATCTGACATTCAAACAGCAACTATTATAAAGTCAGAAGCAGTCAAAGAATATTGGGGATTTGAAGTTTTTTATCTTTATAAACATCATCATTTGTTACATCAAAAAGAGAATAGAGAAGAGGCAAGACTGAAACGGTGAGGATAGAAGGCGTCACAGCGGTGTGCTTTTAGAAACAGTACCTTCACCTGTAAGCACCTTTCAGGTAGGTGACAGCTAGCTCATAGGCACCAGAAAGTTATGAGAGAAATCGTATTACCTAAAAAGGCACAGATGAAAATGTTAACACAAATATAAAAAGTGATCTTATGTGAGGTGAGACCTATTTTAAAAATGCTTCTAAGTACGTAAGTCTGTACATTAACCCATTACATGGACATTCAGCTTAAGTTTATCACCATTAAAAAGTGTATATAACACTGCCTGATTGTAAATGCATGCCAACATCAATTTACAATGTAGCATTTACCAGCACAGCACCCAAACTGATTAACAAAAACCAATTCCCTAGGGAAATGGTTTTGGCGCTAATGAAATAACTTATTACAGACCATATCTACTATAAACAAACAGCTGGCTTATTACACTCTATACATACTCCCTTGCAATCTTAAGGAACATACAGTAAATTCACTTCTGCACATTTGGCAGGTAGGAGTATTCCCTTTACTACTCCATTTTTCTTTCTTTTAAGAGTAAACCACTTTCACAAAACTAAGACTCATGTTTTTTTCAAAGCTCAACTTGATTTTCTGGTACTGCAGAGCAAGTTTGGCCACACGACAGCAACTAGACATCATCCAGTTCTGAAATACAGGACTGGTGGAAGACATTTGCCCCAATGTATTTGATCATTGAATTTATGGCAAAATGAGCTGGCCTTCAAAACTGTACTCAAGAGGGTTAACTTAGGGTTGTGTTTCCATAACATAAAATACACAATGCTATCCCTCACCACTGCTACCAAAGCGGGGGGGGGGGGGGGTGCAAAACACTGAAACCAGAGGGGAGAAAAATTAGAATGAGCAATTTAGAAATTTCCTTCCATAACAGTCAGATAACAATGGAGAGCCATTGTTTAAGTTACAGATTGAGAAATCTTCCATCGTGCACCCATGTGCCATTGTTCTAAGGACCACCACAAGACCCAACGCTCAGGACCAATCACTCCAGTAATGCCATCTCTGTGAGCTAAAGCACAGGGTCTAACTAAACGTGATGACATCCTTTGCTTCAGCATCAACAAGGTGACTATTACCTACCACCTTTGCAGTCTACCAGTTAATAGTTAAATCATTGCAGATCCAGAACAATAATATACTCATAGTAATCCCAGTATTTGGAAGCTGAAGCAGGAGGATTATGAAGTTGAGGGCAGCCTGGGATACATAGTGAGACCCTATCTCACAACAAAACAAAAAAGAATTCTTAGACAATGCTTATGAATGACTTAGACGTAAAGGTAGTCATTTCTAAAACTGTAGTGTCTTCTATTGTTACAAATAGTCACACATATTAGAGTTTTCAAAGAGGCTAAGAAAACAAGTACAAATGTAAGCATGTTTGCCATGGACATGTCTTACTAATAAAGAGGAGACACTGCTGGGTCATAAGTGAATGAGACAGACATCTTAAAGCAATGGTGTGAATTACAAAGTACACTTTGAGATGATTCAAGTATCAACTTAGTTTCACATAAATTCATAGATTTCTTCATCTATCGTGTCATATTCAAAGTACTGCTACATCTTACTTGAGTATTAATATTCAGATACCTTTAACTCACTCTTACAGAAACCCTGTCTTCTCAAGATGGTAAATGTCTTTACCAACTACAATACCATTACTGTTTCAATATGACCAAACAAAATTTTGTGATGCAAGATTCTTACAGTTTCTTGTTAACTTTTTAAATATATATTTTGAAGTTGTTTTGATACTTTATATACACATATATATATTGAAGATGTTAAAGAAATTTAGAGCAGAGTAAGTTTTCATGTGACAGAAAGAAGCATGGAGAGCAGAAGAGGGGGTCACAGTTCTATACTATAGACCCGTCCTTGCTCTGTGCCGGGATCATCACAGGAACCGCTCCCATTCGACTGAGATTAGGGGCTGCTACCTTAGCTGGTGCTAGAGTTGGACTCTGAGGAGCGCGTTCCAAGTCTTCGCTCGGCACTTGGTTGTACAGAGTCTTGGCATATCCTTCCATGTTGGAAGGAGACATGGATCCTAGAGATGAATGGTTGCTGCCGATGTAGCTTCTGGCCGTGGACGTCCGGCTCTTCGGAGGAGGCACATCTTCCCTGGAAAACAGAAGTCCCCCAAACATGTTGAAAACCTACAGTTATGTAAATGAGCATCAAAGCACAGAGTACCAAAAAGACACACACACACATATCCACGCACATGCCATAAACTATGCAATGTCCCATAATTTACACTTAAGAAATGTGGCTCTGACATGAATGTACATGTTTCATAATACTGCCTAAAACCTTAAGTTTCAAATTGTGGCATCAGACACGAAGTTCATTTAGTCAGTCGTTGACACTGTACTCGATACAGTGCGAACACCTACAGATCTAGCTCCAAAGAAAAGAAAAATGTCACCCTTTAAAAAATACTTTTATTTATTTGAAAATAAAAGAGCGAGTGAGTGAGTATGAGCATACCAGGCTTCTTGCTATTGCAAATGATCTCCGGACACATGTGCCGCTTTGTGCCCCTGGCCTTATGTGGGTACTGGGGAAATAAGCTGGGGTGGCAGGCTGTGCAAACAGCCCCCTTAACTGCTGAGCCATCTGCCCAGCAAATACCCCTTTTTTGCTATTAAAAGTCATCTAAGACTTTAGCTACAACTTTGCCTTGTTTAGATTTTAAAACCTAAAAATTAAATCCTAAAACTTTTTATCAAGTATCAACAAAGGTTATAAATCTGAGCAACTTTAGGTATTTTTTTTAAATTGCTTGGTCATGCCTCCCCCCAAGAACATCAGACCTCCCAAATGTCAATTTCCAGGGTGTTAAACCATCTGAGTCATGTGCCATTAAGTTCTATAATCCATGTTAAAATCCTTAAAATTGAGTAGTTTAGCATATTAAGGAAAAAAGCCAGACATTGTGATATGCACCCATGATACCAGCACTCAAGAAAGTAAGGCTGGAGGCTCATGAGTTTGAGGCCAGCATGGGCAGCTTGGTGACACTCTTGTCTTAAGAGAAAGAACTGGGCTGGAGAGATGGCTTAGTGGTTCTTGCCTGCAAAGCCAATGGACCCAAGTTTGATTACCCAGGAACCATATAAGCCAGATGCATAAGGTGGTGCATGTGTCTGGAGAAGGAAAAACTGAACTACCAATAGTTCTACAAGCTCTACATGTCACTTAATGGCATTCAGATCTTTTCACCATGAAAAGGCAGGCAGTCTTGGGATAAACATTCTGCAGTAGTTTTCAAATAGGATGTAAAGTAATTTGAGAGGAGCACATTGAAAGGTGGTTAGACCTATGCACTTAAAACTGAACGTAAGTGCTATGAAATGACTGAGGGGTTGAGAAACCAAAGCTTTTACCCAAGCTTCAGAAACTACTACATTCAAGTGTGTAGAGAACTGATGCTTCAGAAACATAATCAGTACTTAGCATCTATGAAATCCTGTTTTGCTTCATTACCTGATGTCATGATGCACTTCCTTTTCATATTTCTTTTCTCTGCGCTTCTTATGACAGCAAAAGAGGATCACACCAATGAGCACAAGAGCAAGCAGGATTCCTATGATGGCTCCTGCAATCGTCCCAGCTCTGTTTGAAGCTAGAATATAGTATTAGTAAGAGTTAGTAGAAGGGCCCTCACCACAGCACTACTGCTTTGACATTGAAAGGAAGATATAGACAGATTCATTTCATTGGGTATATTAACTTCAAAGACAAATCATTAGTTGGGTGTGGTAGCACATGCCTTTAACCCTAGTGCTCAGAAGGCAGAGGTAGGTGGATCATGGTGAGTTCAAGACCAGCCTGGGACTAGAGTCTGGGCTGGAGTGAAACCTACTTTAACCCCCCCTCCTCCAAAAAAAGGACAAATTATTTAGTCCTTGTGATCCACAGGGAAAAATTTATAAAAAATAATTTTCTTTTGGACTTTGTTTCCACTATAAAAAAATGAGGAAACCAGGGCTCTCTGGTTCCCCAGTGGCACATGCATGTGGGGCAGGTAGGCCATCGGCTCCCTAGTGGCTCATGTAGGGCAGGGGAGAACCAGGATACATCAAAAAGAGATTGCCGGGCTCCAGAGATGGCTTGGCAGTTGAGCGCTTGCCTGTGAAGCCTAAGGAAACCAGGTTTGAGGCTCGATTCCCCAGGACCCACGTAAGCCAGATGCACAAGGGGCACGCGCATCTGGAGTTCGTTTGCAGTGGCTGGAGGCCCTGGCATGCCCATTCTCTCTCTCTCTCTCCCTCTTTCTCTGTCTGTTGCTCTCAAATAAAAATAAAATATTTAAAAAAAAAAAAAAAAGAGGAGATTGCCGAAGGTCTACCCTAAGATGGGTCACAGCCATCTCATCTGTCTGGGTCCAAAAGTCAATAGAGGAAGTGGAGACACATTCTGCTATCAAGGCTGGCCTGAAAACCAGTTCCAGGGAAAAAAGTCATACTGTGGACACTCAGACCTCACCAAAACACTAAGTCAGATCCCTGTCTTGCCCACCAAGGCTCAGGGAACATTGCAGAAGAAGGGCAGAATGACTAAGAGTGGGAACAGCCTGAGGCACCATGTTTCCCCCACCCCTGCAGAGACCGAGGCCTCTTGGTCCCCTCAATGTGTACGAACAATCCACCAAAAAAGACCTTTGGCAGAATTGGGCAGGGGAGAGGGGTCTAAGAGTACAACCTTTCTATAAAATAATAATATTTTTTTTAGGAAAATAAATTAGGGGGCTGGGGGAAAATGGCTTAGCGGTTATGGCATTTGCCTGCGAAGCCTAAGGACGCGGGTTCAATTCCCCAGGACCCATGTAAGCCAGATGCACAAGGGGGCACATGTGTCTGGAGTTCATATGCAATGGCTAGAGGCCCTGGCATGCCCATTCTCTCTGTCTCATTCTCTCTCATAAATAAATAAATAAAATATTTTTTAAAAGGTTGAAAGATTGAAGGCCTCCCTGAAACTACACAGTTAATTCCAGGTGCACCTGGGCTACAGCAAGACCCTACCTCAAACAACAAAAAAAGGGGGGGGGCGGGCATGGTGGTGCACGCCTTTAATCCCAGCACTGGGGGTGGGGGCAGAGGTAGGAGGACTGACATGAGTTCGAGGCCACCTGGAGACTACACAGTGAATTCCAGGTCAGCCTGAGCTACAGCAAGACCCTGCCTCAAAAAACAAAAAACAAAACAAAAAATAAGGATGAAATCATCTTTTAAAAAATCCAATAGTCAAAGTTTTCTTGGTTAGCATACAAACATGTTTTAGGATATTCACACTTTAATGACTAAATCATGTGCAAAAGTTGGTTGATTCCTCTTGGCTTTTTAATAGTGTTATAATGATGACTGTATTAATAAAATGTATCTTTTCCTCTTTCTGAGCTAGAAAAACTAGTAACCAACCCTAACGTTTTAACTCAAGTTAGCATGCCCTGTCCTCAATATACCATTGCTGGCCACGCTGAATGAGGCTGTAAACACACACACAAGCTACTCACGAGGAACGACGTCCAGGCGCAGCAGGCACTGGTCCGAGCCCACTCTGTTCTGCACCGTGCAGCTGTATGTCCCAGAGTACTCGGAAGTGGCATTTTTCACAGATATAACAGGTGAGGTCATTTCTGTAGGAAGCAGGAGAGGGAAAGAGAAACCCACTTTTACAGTCTATACTGTTTTGAGGTAGGAGTGTGCGTGCGTGTGTGTTTGAATTTTATTTTATTTTTTGAGACAAAATCTCACGTAGCCTCAACTCACTATGTAGTTGAAGATGGCCTTGAATATCTGGTCCTCCTGCCTCTACCTCCTAAGTGCTGAGGTTACAGATGTGTGCCACCACATCTGGTTTGATAGATGCTGGGGATCAAACCCAGGGCTTTGTCCACGCCAGGCAAACACTCTACCAACTGAGCTACATTCCCAGCCCTGCTCTGAGGATTCAATAAAGTTAGATCCCACGAAGTCTGACAACCCAGTCAAAAGAAAGACAACACTCAGTGCAAACAAACTGCCACTAAACCAAACACATATTTCTAGAATTCATACAATCAGCCAGCAGTTCTTCTGGCTTACGGTGAGGGTAGCCCTGAGCCGCAGAGCCGCAGCTACAGCTGGGGCTGATGGTACGTCCATGAGGCAGGCAGGCACCTACTGTGAAGCAGCTGCAAGCCCATTCTGGTCACGTTTCCTTATAAAAAGTATCTCATTCTACAAAGGGACTATCATGAAGTAGGAAAATTGAAGACCTGTTTTATCCCCTTGGCTAGAAGATATACAAAAGAAAGTCAGAAGTGGTGGTCCAGTTTGGACTCTAGTTTGACAAAAAGAGAAGTAGAGAAAAAAATGAATGAAGACCAGGGTAGGGTTGACAGGAGGAGGGCAGCCAGGTAATCACTTTGAACTAACAGGTCAGTTACAATAAACATGGGAGCAGGGTTGGAGGGATGGCTTAGTGGTTAAGGTGTTTGCCTGTGAAGCCAAAGGTTTGATTGCCCAGGACCCACATAAGCCAGGTGCACAACGTGTTGCATGTGTTTGGAGTTCGTTTGCACTGGCTAAAGGCCCTGGTGCGCCCATTCTATCTGTTTCTCTCTCTAATAAATAAAGTAAAATAAAATAAAATAAACACGGAAGTAATTAATTACATCTAGGTTATGTCACAAAAGTTAGCTGGTTTGCTTCAACTTACAGATACAACTTGTAACATGAACATTTTTCTCACCAATTAAAAAAGATATACCTGGGCTGGAGAGATGGCTTAGCGGTTAAGGTGCTTGCCTGCTAAGCCTATGGACCTGGGTTCGATTCTCCATTTCCCACATAAGCCACATCCACATGGTGGTGCATGCATCTGGAGTTCATTTGCAGTGGCTAGAGGCCCTGGCACACCCATTCTCTCTTTCTCTCTCTCTCTCTCAAATAAATAAATAAATAATTTAAAAAATGATATACCAAAGTTATTATAAAAGAGTATTATTCTAAAGGTTAAATCAAACACTGAAAAGAGCCACCTCTCACATATCAGCTAGAGTCCAGATGGAATCACAGAGGAAATGGCGAGTTAAGCGAAAGCACGGCTCTTACAGCAAACGTGACAACCTGCATTAGGGTGACAGTGACAGACACTGAGGTCACTGAAAATGTATCAAAGTAGAACTCCAGAAATTGCTGAGAGCTTAACACTAAAGTAGATTTAACACACCTGCCAAGGTTTAGGGAACATTGTGGAAGGAGGGGGGGGGGCAGAAAGATTGTAAGAGCCACAGGGTGGGAGAGAATAACCAGAGGCCTTGCCCCTCCCCCAAATGACTGACTGCTGCTCTCACAACTCAACCCACAAACCCATGTTAAATACCAGTGACTCCACTGAGGAGGCCCTCAGTGAAACAGAAGCAGGGAGAAGGGGAATGGTACCAATAAATGATTTGTCCATACAAAGTACAAACTTAATAAAAAGAAAAAATAGAAAAAGAAACAACTGAATAATTCGTATAGTGATTTTGATTGTTCTTTAATAGTAAAGGAGAGACATGAGAATTTAAAATACATAAATACACATACAAACTCTACTAAAGCCCAAGTGAGTAGTACTTGGCACGCCTACATCCCAAGCAGTACCTGCTAACCACGGAGTGGGCATCTGCTGAGAGTCAGACAGTTTTTGCCATTCATATCTCAATGGGAGTGAACCTTCTTTTGGTTCACATTTTAGTTTGAAGTCATTTCCAATTTCTTCTGATCCATCCACAAAACATCTTGTACCTGAAGGTTTAACTGGAAAAAAAAAAAAAAGAAGAAGAAGAAAGGATATACATGACAGCTTTGTGCAAAAGGACAGCAGAGTGTGTTGCACAGCTAGCCATGGTCTCCTCGTCAGCTGGGGCCGGGCTCAGAACTGACAAAACACGGAAGGACAACAGGCTGGCAATGCGTTTACTTGGCTTTATCAACACAAACAGGGAACGAGCTCAGCAAGCAGCCACTGAAAAAGGTTTGGCAACACTTCAGGCGCAGCCCAGCTCCATGCCTCTTCATTCCATGAGCACATGTGAAGAAAAGCAAGGGTGATGCAAGCTGCAGGACTTGAAGTTCCCATTCCCCCTTTCCTTACCTATTCTTCTCTGTGCTTGAAATGTAGCCCTCTGGGAGTATGTCCAAAGTCTTATCTCTCTAGTTGCTGTTACCTGACAGTTAGGGGATTTATAACCAATAATGGTGATAACAGGGACAAGTCACTTAGTACAGAAGCACCATGACATCTGGTATTTGCATGCATTCAAATCCATTCAGTGAGCAGAGTTATAAGAACACATGTCTAAGACTGTCTGCCAGTCTCTCCGGGCAATAGTTAAGTTTTGCCACTAATCCCATCACCTGTAACTGACCCCAGCTGTGGCTCACCATCCCAACGTTGCACACCCTTCTACTGCACACTTCATCAACATGTGAGTCTAACACATGTGGCACCCTTAGGGGTAAATGTTTCCAGGAACGACTGGGGATATCAAAACACTACGATGGGGATGGAGAGATAGCTCCGCGGATAAAGCACGTGCTCTGTGGCTCTTAAGAACCTGAGTTTGGATCCCCAGAACTTATGAATAAAAATGAAAAAAGAACACTACTGAGATGCTCTAGTAGCTTTTGTTACACTTTAAGTCACCTCTAGATTATATGTAATGCCTATTATGCTAACATGCTACATACTATATGTTTACATTATAGAAACATGACTAGTGGAAAAAAATAAAAAACCTATACATGTTCAATTGACACAATTTCCCCCAAAATATTTCTGATCTCTAGTCAGAGGCAGAAGCCAGGGACACAAGGGCTACAGTACATTCATTAAGCAGGAGGCCAGTCTTCTCTGGAGAACGCTCTCCCATGCTGATGCAGTGAGCCTCACTTCAAAACTCGGATCCTTAGGCGCCACTGATCCACTCCATCACTACAGCATAGTTGTGACTGAAGAAGGAAGAATAGTGGGCACACTCCTGGTCTTTTATTCAGCACACGGAACACTGGTCCATGCTGTAGGTATCAGTAGTGACTGTTAATGCGGGCTAGTGTTCCAGGATGCGTGGCTTTTCTGCTCATCTCCTGTTACACTGTAGCTATGGGATGACTGTTAAGCCCTCATCAGGTGTCTGCAAAATCAGACTGACCAGTAAGGAAGGCACCATGACAACCATAGAATGCCACTGCACGTGAGGTGGGGGGATTGAAAGGTTTGGGGACAGTCTCAAGAAAGCCAAAGCCATGATCAGCTCTCTAGCAGATACTACTGAGAGAGGACTAGAGGACTGGGCATTAAATGTAGCCTACGTGGTAGCAGGCAGTAGGTCCTTTACTGTGTCTCAGTAAAGAATGGGCAGGCTTGAGTCATTGCCTTATTCCTTCCTGCTCCATGACCTTGGAAAAAAACAATGTCTCTGATAAATTCTGTAGCTGGCTTTATGAGTTCTCCTGGCCTGTCCAGTGGCAGGACTGTTTCTTTAGCTGTTTTCCATGCTTTCACTTCTTTACTATGACAAAAGGTGAACAGGCTTTCAAGTTTCATACACCATGAACAGCTCTACTGCTGCAGTCATTTCTGAGCTGCTTCCAACCATGAGCAGCATGTGGGAGGAAAGAGTTTATTTTGGATTACAGACTTGAGGGGGGAGCTCCATGATGGCAGGGAAAATGGTGGCATGAGCAGAGGGTGGACATCACCCCCTGGCCAACATCAGGTGGCCAACAGCAGAAGAAGAGTGTGCCAAACACTGGCAAAGGGAAAGCTGGTTATAACAACCATAAGCCTTCCACTAACAATACATTACCTCTAGAAGGCACTAATTCCCAAATTGCCACCAGCTGTGGACCTAGCATCAGAACACCTAAGTTTTATGGGGGAACACCTGAATCAAACTGCCAAAACTACTGAATCACTCATGTATACTGTCAAATGTTTTCCTTTTCCTGTGGAAATTGATGACTCATATGTTTGGTGTATGTTTAACCCTGGAGTAAACTGTCACAGTACTCAACAGCATTTTTTATCTCTAGTTGGGTATCTTCAACTGACGTTATCAATCATGATCTCATGCCTTCTTTAAATTTTCCTAATACTCCTTAACACATTCCCACTACTTCCACGATGTGCTCAGCCACATACACCGTCACTGCTGCTGAACTCCATTCCTTCACCTACATAGCCTCGTGTTTTAACAATCTCCTTTTGGGATCACAAATTTAACTCAGGACCTGGTCCCACAGAATGCAGCTATACACGTCAACCCACACAAAATAACTTGCTGGTCCACAACCATCACCAGAATATGCACCAATCCCATTGCTCCCAGTGTGCCTTCCCCAAATTCTGACAACAAGCTATGACCTGTTTGGAACATTACATGAATATATTCAATATTATCTTAATTCAGTACTTCCTAGACAGAAGTACTGAAAGAAGGTATGGGCAGGGTTATAATGCCATCAGTGCGAGTTCACACCAGTAGTTTAAAGAAACTTTCACCAGCTTACATGTTTACAAAAGAAAGATGAGGGCTGGAGAGATGGATCAGTGGCTAAGGTGCTTGACCAGAGGCCCTTGCATGCCCATTCTCTATCTGCCTCTCCCCCCTACCCAAGTAAATAATTTTTTTAAGTTGTTGAGTATGTATAAACAAAAAAAGATGACTGTAGGTCCGCACAGTACACACACAGCTAGACTTTCCAGTGTTGCCACATTTCCTTATGCAGGCTTATTTACTTTCATGCCACTGAAGTGTTTTCAACTAGAGTCATTTAGGAGAGCCTTATCAAGACCTGCGGGTGCTAAGTGGACGAAGCTGCCCTCAGAAGCCCGTCTAACCAAGAAAATCCCTGAAGTAGCCCCTGGCATGCAAAACATATTCCAGATTCCTTCTGCTAGTTTCTCTCTGCTCAGTTTGGCATCCTTCAGAAGAGCTAATGTGAAAAATGAGTCTGGACAAGAATATGCAATTAGTGAGAAGGTTGATTTCTATTGTCAAGCTGCTCCAATTAACAGTCAGGTGAAGACTGCCAGGCAGGTCTGTGAAGGGTTTCCAGGGAGGAGTGAAGGAGGGAGGAAGTGGGGACCTAAACATAAGGGAAAGAACGACAGGAGGACCAGGGCCATCTGCCTGGCCATGCGCACTTCTTGCTGGCTGGGATGTGCACCTACCCTGTTGCTCCCATCCTTTCTCAGGCATCAGAACCAGCTTCTTCAGCTGACCAATGTGTACTATAAAGACCAGTGGCTTTCCTGGAATCCTCCAGGCCTTCAGTGCCAAACTGGGGCTGCTGGAGTATCCAGCTTGTGAACTGAGCAGCAGTCACTGGGTTCTGAAGCTCTGAAAAGGGATTCTAATAACTCTGGTGGTCTTTGACAGCCTACTGAGCAGCTTACAATAATCTCTGTGCATCACAGTGAGAGCTGTAAGGCATCCAAGCAGCCATCTAACCTCCTGAAGGGTGAAAACCACTGGCGGCAGAGACGCTAAATGACTATCCGAGGTCTTCTCCCACGACATGTCTCCTCCGATGTAAAGACTCTAATAATTTATCATGGAAATCTCATGTATCCTTGTGAAAGGAACAGCTTAAAGCACATATAAAAAGTGTTGAAGTGAATAAGATCTTAGGCTTAATGATAATCTTTATGTTTTAAAATGGTAGTTTGAGATGCAGGAAAATAAACAGACTTGATTTGATCCTCAGGGCAAATTCTGATGACAAGAACAACAACAACAAAAAAACCCAAAAACCTTAAACTACTTAACTTAGGGTTTAGTCTGTCCTCATCACCACCCACCCAGTAGCTATAACAAAATGCCTGAAGCTTGGCTATTTACACAAAAAGGAAGTTCTGGAAGTCCAAGAGACGATACCAGCAGCATCAGCTCGTTTTCAGTGAGTACCATATGAAAGCACAAGGGGCATTGAGGAAGTGGGCAAAGGACGAGTCAGTTTGGTAACAACCTGTTCTCCTGGGAAGTAACCCAGCATCACTGTAACTACAGTAATCCCTTCTCGAGGTGGAGAAGTCTTACCCTTCACACATAACAAAGACCCACACAGCGCTCAAACACTTTGCCATGGGGAATTCAGACTACATGAGTTTTGGTGGGGGACAGTCTAAACCCATACCACAAGACCCCTTTGCTGTTTTCTAACCTCCTGAATTTCACAAATAGGCCACTTCTTATTTTTCCTATCATTCATATATATATTCTCTCTCTCTCTGTTTTGTGCTATTTGTGTCCATCAGAAGTACTTCAAGTGTTTATAATTAACCTAAGCAGCTAAGCTTTGTCTTACAAACTATTGCTACTATGCTACGAACACTCAACCTGTTACTATACAACCCCACTGATACAAATAAAAACAACTTACCTAGAACTGTCAGCAGAACTTTCTTATTTGCAACACCAGGAGCTTTTTTCACCTTGCATTGATATGTGCCAATATCTGATAACTGTAAATTTGTCACATTGATGGATGCATCCCCAGACTTGAGGTCACTGCTAGTGAAATGTACTCGTCCTTTCAGATCCTGATAGTAGTCATCATAGATTTTGTCTCCAGAATATAAGATGATCTAAAAGAAGCAAAATAAAGCACGGGCACAAACAAAACTTGTTTCACTTTCTTTCTTTCTCTCTCTCTCTCTCTCTCTCTCACACACACACACACAGCCAGTGAAATCCCTTATTCTGACCACGAGGCTCCAAGTGATGTCAAACTCAAAGGATAATGAGGAACACGACAATGAGCTATACGCAAATCACTTTCTTATCTGAGATGCTAATTCAGGCAGTACAAGGAAAAATAAAATAAGTCATCTATGTGCCTGGAGAGCTTGCTCAGAGGGTGACAGAGCACACATGAAGGCCTGAGAGGGCCTGATTTGCCCTGAGTTCAATGCCCCAGCACCCATGTGAACATCTGCGTGTGACCACGCATGCCTGACTCCAATCCAGTGGGGAGCAGAGACCAAAGAATCACTGGGGTACCTCAAAAATGGAGGCCCCAGGTTCAGAGAGACTCTGTCTCAAGGAAATACATGATAAGCAATAGAGGAGGGCTCTTGACTTTCTCCTCCAGCCTCCAGGCACATATATGGGGTGCAGTATCTGCACATACATGTGACAATGGGCTTGCCAGGGCCTCTAGCCACTTCAAATGAACTCCAGATGCATGCGCCAGCATGTGCACCTAGCTTACATGGGCACTGGGAATCGAACCTGGGTCCTTAGGTTTGGCAGGCATGTGCCTTAACTGCTAAGCCATCTGTCCAGCCCTCCCTTTTACATGAGCATGAGTGGGAAGTTATTCACCTGAGCACAGGGGATCTGCCAGTGCCTATACCATGGAAGAAAATACCTCACCCTTGCCCAGCAACCATTAATAATTAAATCCTCAAGGAGGGGTCATTTTTCTTTTTCATGTCTTAATACTAAGTTAGAAGCATTAGGGTTCTAGAATCTAATATATAGACTAAGCCTTGGCCTCATATGCTAAGTATGCTCAGGTTAGCAAAACCACCCAAGGAATCTTCTACGACTAAAGCAAAGACCATTTACTGCCCATTAGGTTTTCTGAGTGACTGTTCTGTGTGCTTTGATAGTGACCACTGAAGGTTAGCTTTAGAAAGAAAGTAAAATCCGTATTAAGGGGCTGGAGAGATGGCTTAGCGGTTAAGTGCTTGCCTGTGAAGCCTAAGGACCCTGGTTCGAGGCTCAGTTCCCCAGGACCCACGTTAGCCAGATGCACAAGGGGGCGCACGCATCTGGAGTTCGTTTGCAGTGGCTGGAGGCCCTGGCGCGCGCTCTCTCTCTCTCTCTCTCTCTGCCTCTTTCTCTCTCTGTGTCCGTCTCTTTCAAATAAATAAATAAAAATTAAAAAAAATATCCGTATTAAATTTGTTGTGGAAGAGAAGTAGAGTAGACATTGCTACTCTCTAAATCAAAATATTTCAAAACTTCCCATATTTGCCAACAAAATTCATTTGCTCTGGTCATATGTGACTCAAATGCCAGAGTGATGTTAAGTAATAACCAGAAACATAACTGTGACCTACACTCTACAAGTCATTTCTTATCTAAGACGTTACTTACAGGCAGCTTAACTAGGAAAAAAAAAAAGTCATCTGAGAATATATTTTTTCTAAGATTATGCTGTAAGGAACCTCCTAAATGGAATGTCTTAGGTTTTTCTGTATTTTTTATTCCCCTGCCACGCTGCCATGCCAACCTGAACCTGTATACTTAAACCAGGACACACCCAGGCAGTTCGCCCGGTACATGTAAAAGCAGCTGGCTCAGGAGCTGAGAGCCGGCTTGCTCCGTCTGCCACACCCACTCCCCAACCTCAGCTCTCAGAAGTCAGAGGCTGCTGCTTCCTTCTTATTAAACTCCCGACTCACTTGCTGTGAGAGGCCAGAAAGCTCCAACTACTCTTTCAAGAGCTCGTTTTGACACGCGCACACCTCACTAGACTTTTCGCAGGCACTGGCAAATAACATGCTTCCCCACTGCGAGCTATTCTGTAAGCTATCTAGCATTTTCCTATGAAAACCTGACAAAATACTTGGTACACAGAATTTCACTGAACTTTCCTAAGAAGGAGGTTGGTATGTTCATCCCTATTTTACACCTGAGTTAAAGGGTTTGTGGACCTAGGCAGAGGGTAAAAAGAACAGAGATAGGAGAAATATAGCTATGTGACCCTGGGCTTGTTTCAACCTTTTTATAATGTTCATCTCAGGGTGCCATTTGAAAGGTTAAATGTGTACATATAGTCATGTACCAGAGGTGTTTCTGTCAAGTGAGGAGTATACATACACAAAACTGGGGCCATAAGATTATGCCACAGCCATCTCAAGGCTGTGTAAGTACAGCCTATGATGTTCATACGATGGCACAATCACCCAGTGATATCATTTCTCAAACATATCCATGGGACTGGAGAGATGGCTCAGTGTTAAGGGTGCTTGCTTGCAAAACCTGCCGATCTGGGTTTGACTCCCCAGAACCCACATAAAGCCAGACACATAAAGTGGGCACACACACGCATACACACACACCATGCCACATTACACAAAATGCAAAACAAAAAAGCACAAAGTAATTCTATCTAACCTCTAACAAAGTATACTGCAGTTGCTTAAGAGTATTTGTACTTCCGTCTCCATGGGGAGCCTGCTCCCAGATACCCACCACTACTCCCTGCCTCGTGCCATTCACTTTCAAATCCTTTCCTCCCTTACACGCTTAGGCTACTGATTCCCTTATTTCATTACATGGGCAGTGACCCATCTCTCCGCCAGCAGGACTGTGCTCACCTACACCAAGCCTGAGCAGCCAGGGCCTGTCTTCAGGCTCCCTGCCGCGTCTGTGTGCAAAGAGACGGACGCATCAGACAGCTCCACACACGTGCAGTGCCTAGCGCTTCACACTCACCACTTGATCCACCTGCTGATTATCGGGTGGGGAGAGCAGCCATTCGATGTCCAGCGGCCCCTGGTCTTCAGGACTAAGGGTAAACTTGCAGGGCAGATAGGCCGTTTCCCCTTTAGCCTTTTCAATCCTCTGTTCAGGAGTCGTGATACTCAAACTTCTGGCGAAATCTGGAGAAAGAAACATGAACATGGGGCAAGGTATCTGCTATGGCTGACACAGGGCCCTGCAGCCACTCATGAATAGACACTGATGTGGTGGACACAGGATGGATTTGGGTCCAGAGGAATGGACTTCCAGCTCAGTGGTTCTTTTGTAACAGCATTAGTGGCATTATCTGACAGCATGTAGTTCCCTTTAGAGCACCATGAACTTCACCACAAACCTAAGTTTATGCTGGTTGAGGGTTGCAGCCTTGAATTCAGAACCCTCTTTTCTCAGCTGACTGAGTGCTGGGAGTAAAGGGGTGTTCAGCAAGCCTGGCTATTGAGACACATTTGTCACTGGGCATGGTGGTGCATCCCCAGCCATGGGGAGGCAAAGGCTGGAAGATTAGAAGTCAAAGGATGGCCAGGGCTACATCAAACGACTCTTTCTCAAAGAAAAATAGGTTTGCCACCAGGTGTGTGGGAGGCACAGAGGAAGATCAAGAGTTTCAGGGTTGCTGAGCAAGACTCTCATCTCAGAAAACAAGGGCCGAGAATGCAGGTCAGTGGGAGAGTAGTTGCCTAGCATGCATAATGTCCTGGGTCAATTCCTAGCACTGGAAAAAAAAAAAAAGAGAGAGAGAGAAAGAAAAGAAAAATGTATGCCAATTGTGGTGGTCTGAATTATATATCCCCCATAAACTCATGTATTTCGGATGCCTGGTCTTCAGCAGATGACAATTTGGGAGGTGGAGCCTTGCTGGAGGAGGTGTGCTGTTGAGGGTGGGCTCAGGGGTGTTACAGCCAGCTTCTGCTTGCCAGAGACCTGCTTACTCTGGGCTGCTGTTTCCACCTGCTGTGGCAGAGGTGACGCGCAGTCTCTGCTTCACCACCCTTCCCCTGCCATCACGGAGCTTCCCTTTGAGATTGTAAGCCAAAATAAACAATTCAGCTGGTTTTGGTCCTATGTTTGTCCCAGCAATGTGAAGGCAAATATAACATCGTATTTGTCTTCGAATAAGATCTAAGTTTGAATAAGTCATTAACTTGACTTAAAACACAAATTTAGTCCGTTATAAATTATCAGATAAAACTTTCCTTACTTGGGCTGGAGAGATGGGATCAGTAGTTAAGGCACTTGCCTGCAAAGCCAAAGGATCCAGGTTTGATTCCCCAGGACCCATGTAAACCAGACACACAAGGTAGCACATGTGTCTGGAGTTCATCTGCAGTGGCTGGAGGCCCTGGTATGCTCATTCTTATTCTCTCTCTCTGCCTCTTCCCCCTCCCCTCTCTCAAATAAATAAATAAATTTTTTAAAGTTCTGTACTTTTATTTATTTGAATGAGAGAGAAAGACAAAGAGAGAGGGAGAGAGAGATAGAGAGAGAAAGAATGGGTACACCAGGGCCTCAAGCCACTGCAAATGAACTCCAGATGCATGTGCCACCTTCTGCATGTGGTTTATGTGGATACTGGGGAATTAAACCTGGGTCCTTAGGCTTTGTAGGTAAGCACCTTAACTGCTAAGCCATCTTTCCAACCTCTATTTTTTTTTTTTTTTGAGGTAGGGTGTCACTCTAGCTCAGGCTAACCTGGTACTCACTTTGTATTCTAGGCTAGCTGCAAACTCATGGCAATCCTACTTCAAATGAAATTACAGATGCAAGCCACCATGCCCAGATAAAACTGTTTTTAAAGCCTATTTACAATATAAATGTTTGCACAGCTCTAGTGTACTGCCTGGGATTTCCTTGTGACAACTTATTATTTTGCTTTGTTTTTGAAACTGGGACTTGCTCTGTACCCCAAGCTGGCCTGGAACTTACTTTACTAATGTGCCAATTATCCTGCTTCAGTCTCTTGAGTTCTGGAATTAGAAGTATGAGCTACCATGCCTGGCTCCTGTATCTTAAGTACAGCACAAACATCTCAGTGTGCAGAACCATAAGCTTCACTGTCTTCTGTTAAGAAGCAGCCCCAGGGCCGGGGAGATGATCCCCTGACCCCATGTAAAAAGCTGGATGCCACCGTCACAGACTTCTGTGATCCCAGTGTGCCCATAGAGAGAAGGAAGCAGAGAGAGGAACATTTCCTCGCAGCTCATGAGAGCAGCTGTGAACAAGAGGAACCTGACTCAAGCAGGGTGGAGAGAAGGAAGCAGAGAGAGGAACATTTCCTCGCCGTGAACAAGGAGGCTGACTCAAGCAGGGTGGAAGGCAAGACCTGAAGCAACGGCTCCACCTCTGGGACCTGGAGAGTGAAGGTCAGTGCTGTGAGATGCTCTGTGAGAAGTCTCCTCCTCCCTCTCCCCTGTAAACATACACACGTGAGAACAAAGCCACAGTTGCAGCAACCCAAAGTCCTAACTCTCAACAATAACTGATGCCATCTTTCCAATAATAAATTCCAACTAATGAAGACTTGAGTCACTAGGCATGGCACAATCCTTTCCATTAGGTCAGAAATAAGCTTAATACACAGACTATTCAAGATAATAAAATGTTGGTAAAGAGACTAGACAGATGCCTCAGCAGTTAAAGACACTTGCCTGCAAAGCCTGATGGCCTGGTTCAATTCTACAGAACTCACATGAAACCAGATACACAAAGAAATGGTGCATTTGTCTAAAGTTCGTTTGCAGTGGCAAGAGGCCCTGATGTGCCTATAACCCTCCCACCTACCTCCCCTCTCACAAATAAATAAAAATAATAAAACAGGGCTGGAGGGATGGCTTAGCAGTTAAGGAGCTTTCCTGCAAAGCTACAGGACCCAGGTTTGATTCCCCAGGACCCACATCAGCCAGATGCACAAGGTAGTGCATGTGTATGGAGTTCATTTGCAGTGGCTGGAGGTCCTGGTGCGTCCATTCTGTCTGTCTGTCTGTCTCTCTCTCAAATAATAAATAAAAATAAAAATAAAGATATTGAAACAAAATTTTAGTAAAGCTCAAAAGACTAAACACCAAAGAAAAGTCAGGACACAGCTAAGACAAGTCTGCAGGCACTATTTAAGTATTTAAGGACATTCCTCAAACATGGTGCTATCCTGCGCTCACCTCCCTTAAGTCTACAGCTGGCCAACAGGATGCAGCAAGAGCACTGCTGACCGAAATCAAAGGTCAGGCTTCAAGAGTCCTTGCTAAGCCCACTTTTACCTCCTCATGAACTCAGCACTGGCAAACAACTGAACTGTCTGACCAACAGCTGTAAGCATGGCCACCATCCAGCTTCAGCCTCCCAGGCTGCCCGCCCCCCACCGCCAGCCCAACCTACTTCAACACCCACAAGATCACATTCAAGGGATTTGGTGTTAATCCCATTAAGTTGGGGGTCATTTTTCATGTAGTAAAAGACTGATGGGGCTGGGGAAATGGCTCAGTGGTTAAGAAGAAGCACTTACTGTGCAGGCCTAACAACCAGAGTGCAGCTCTCCAGAACCCACGTGTTCTTCATCTTAATGTACTTATGGCCACAGGGGTGGAGCCAGGAGAATCCCAAAGCTCCAGGGCCAGCTAATCTGGTGTTCCTAAGTATGAAACTCAAGACACCATGTCACAAACAATGTAGAAGGTGAGTACCAACACCCAACACACACACACACACACACACACACACACAGATTCACCATCCACTCTCATCCAAAGGTCTATATTATTTATCTCCATTTCATGTTGCTGTATCTAAAGTTACATGCTTTGATCCTATGTGCACCCTCTCAAGTGTTCTCTTGAATAAAAATTTGAAGTTCTGAACATACTGTATCTTTCTAATAAACTTAGCTCCATAATTACCTTATTCTCTCATTCTCAAAAGACATTGTTGGAGGTAAGAGGACCACCTTGAGTTCAAGGCCATCCTGAGACTACATAGTAAATTCCAGGTCAGCCTGGGCTAGAGTGAAACCCTACTGCGGGGGGGGGGAGACATTCTTCCACTGTCCACCCTATAATGACTTTTATGTCCTTCTGCCTATGAAGGCTCGCCTTACCCTTCCTCAATGTGTATATGGACTATTTGGCCTTCAGTGTATGCTACCTCAGGTTCTTTTTTCCTTCATAACTTTCTGGTGAGAAGATTGTAAGAGCCACTGGTGGGTTGCGGTACCCTGAGGCACAGCTCCCCTGAGAGACAGACACTTTAATTATCCCACAGTGAACACCAATAACTGCTGAGGAGAGCACACAGGGCAATGGCAACCAGAGAGAGGGGTTATACTACAACTATGGGGGGAAATATATATGTGTGTATATATTACAAAAAATAAACTTCTGGTGAGGTTGACTTAGGTCAAGCAGTGTTGATGTCCTTTCTTCCTACGCTACCTTGCATTTTTAGGATCTTTTAAAGTGTAAGACCCAAGTGAAATCATTAGATTCGTTAGGGAAACCTGTGTGCACTTCTATCTCTTAACATACTGCCCTGCAGATATAGCAGAAAGGAATTGGAGACTGCATTATAAATCTGATCAATTTCAGAAAGGGGGGACAACACTCAGCCAGAAGAAACTCCAGTGCTCCATCTTCCCCTTCCCTTTGGCAGGGTATGCTTGGGTTGTAAGAAAATGCTTCCCACTTTGATATTTGTATCTGCAAGTCAGGCCTAGAGGCAACCCCTCCCCACCCCACACAGATACTGAGAGATGCTTTTCTGCTTAAGAAATTTTAAGCAGATTCATAAGTGAAGCTCGCTGTTTCCTTTTTGAAATGTGCTTAAAACATCCAACTGTTCTTCACTAAAATGTTCTACTAAAAATGAAATCTTGAGATCCCACAAAACAATTCTTTGGTTACCTAGCAACACTGAAAGGTCTCTTTACAGAGGCATCATTTCTCGAGTGCTCAAGTATGCAACAGTCACAAACTGTATAAAGCAGGAGGCAGACACTTGGTCTCATGCAGGGACTGGAGATCACCAATTCTGTCCAGTTTTATTTATCCAAGAAACTGAATGATAATTTAACTTGCAAACCACTTGAAGGTTCAAACATGGCCTGGAAGCTAATCAAATACCAAATATTCTTACAATTTATTTGGACTCATTTTAAGAGTGATGAAATGCGCAGCCCAGTATCAAGCCATGTGTCCTTACAGAAGAGTTCAGTTACAAGTGCCTATTCTGGAGAGTATAAATAAACACACTAAATCAGGTCCCACATGGGCAGTGATTGAAATAACATCTCCCAGCTTTCTGCTTGCTTTTCTTAACTCCAATTTCCAAAGCACTTGGACCTTCAGGATTTCTCTGCCTACCAGTTTAGTGATCATCGAAGTGTACTGTTATCATCAAAGAGTAGTTTTTAGCCCTTAATGTCACCTTCTACCAAGTCCTCTGGAGATCTGATTCTACCCATGAATGGTAAATATAGAGGTAACTGCAAGAGCTATTCCTCTAGAAGGAGTGGTATTCTGGAAGGATCCAATCTTCCTGGTTTAGGCTGCTAGTCAATGCAGATGGTTCTTAAGTGGTGCTTTTCTTTCAGCAATCTTTTAAAAATATATATATTTTATTTATTTATTTGAGAGAGAGCGAGAGAGGAAGAGGCAGAGAGAATAGATGCGCCAGGGCTTCCAGCCACTGCAAACTCCAGATGCATATGCTCCCTTGTGCACCTGGCTTACGTGGGTTCTGGAGAATTGAGCCGGGGTCCTTAGGCCTCACAGGCAAATGCCTTAACGGCTAAGCCATTTCCCCAGACCCTTCCAGCAATCTTAAATCATGGAAAGGTAGAAAGGGTTTGGGGAATTTTTTTTTGAGAGGTAAACATGAGAATTTTAAGTAAGGCTTTGAGTGGAAAGTAAGATAGAAAAAAGGTGTGAGCTGGAGAGATGGCTTAGCAGTTAAGATGCTTGCCTGAGAAACCTAAGGACCTAGGTCCTATGCTCCAGTACCCAGGCAAGCCAGATGCATAAGGTGGCACATGCATCCAGAGTTTGTTTGCAGTAGCTAGAGGCCCTGGCACACCCATTCTTTCTGCCTCTTCCCCTCTCCCTCTCACTTTCTCTCTCTCAAATAAGTAAATAAATATTTTTAAAGGCATGAAGAAAAAGACAAAAAATGCTATAGTAAACATATAAAGTTATAAATTATCATTTTGCAAAACCACAGTACTGGGACTACATAGTGAATTCCAGGTCAGCCTGAGCTACAATGAGACAGTACCTTGAAAAACACAACAGAAAAAATCAAAACAAAACAACAACAACAAAAAAAAACCACAGTACTGTTTTATACAAGAAGCTAAAAATGAGTACATAAATGTATGTGAAACAGGACATCCAGCTAGAAATGAGCTGGATGCCTTCTCCCTGCTGACTAGCTGTCACAGTGCTGGAAAGTGCTGCACAGCCTGCTGGGAGAGTAAAGTCAACAACAGTCTTAACCAGCAGTGGACCCTGTTATGGGGGTAACCAACTGCTCTCTGACTGGCTATGAGGCCCACTCCACGGGAGCGAATTCATGCCCAGTACTATAAACAAAAAGTCAAAAAGCCAATGGGTACAGAAAAGGCCGTATGCCCTAGGCTGAGGGGGAAGAAGTTTACAACTGTTGTTTGGCTAAATGGGTATGTTGATAAATTGTCCTCTAAATATTCATGTTTACCAGGTTCATAGGTTAGTGCTACTCTCACCATTGGTCAGAGAACCTTCATTTTGCAGATGGCAGTAACTAAGGGTAAGATACAAAACTCATGGAACTGCTGAGACTGTTGTGTGCTCTGAGATGAACAAAATACCCCTATCAGACCCTCCCAGGCTCAGGAACGTTGCAGGGGATGGGTGGGAAGAATACAAGAGCCAGAGGACAAGGAGGAGTGTTTTAGCATGCTGTCTTACAAACATTAAGTGGCCATGATATGTATGGCCTCACAGCATCTATCCTTACAAGATAGCACCGTCTTGTACCCATCCACATAGCACCATGGGTGATGAAGGAGGGAAACAAAACCAGACATGAAAATACAGAGGGACTAGTTGTATAGAAGTGTGGGTTCTGGGGAGGAGAGATGGGGAGGGGAGAGAAAAAAAAAGAAGACACTGGGAAAAGATTATGATCAAAATGCATGAAAATTATCAATAAGTGTTTTTAAAATGTTTGATTACAACCTCATAACACTGTAAAAAAGAAAGGCAAAACTTGGAAACACTATAAAGATCAAGCAGGCCTGTAATTCTAGCATTCAGGAGGAGGGGGAGCCAGCAGTTCAAGAGTTAACAGCTAGCCTGCACTACACAGAAAGTTCAGGGTGAGCTTGAGCTACACTATACACAAGGCTGTAGCTTAGTGGTAGAGCACTTACTTGTCTAGCTCACACAAGGCCCTGGGTTCAATGTCCTATACCACAAGATAACAAAACAAGTTTTTCATAAAAGCCAAGCCTAGCAAATTGTTAAAAACTGTGGACAATTAATAAGTACAACCCACTATCCAAATAGCAGAAGAGCTGGGAAATGGGACTTGTGGCCACTGTGGTTGAACTTCCGCAGTGAAGAGGCTCCACATTATTACTCACTGAGGCACTCTGAAACAAGAGTCTGTCTGCAAACAACCCCACCGTTCAACAGGCACGAAGGACAGGGGGATAAACCCAAGCTCATCCACCTGTGACAAACACCAGACAGAACTAAGATCCAGCCCTCCCAGCAAAGGAGCCTTACTAAATTTGGATCTGAGATAGTAAACTGGACTTCCACTCATACTAACAAAAATCTGTGTAAATACTGACATTTTCTGGTTTAAATCCATTTACCTGATCATTGAACCAAATCAGATCCTTCAAAAAGAACATGACCTTAACATATAATGTGCAGTAATGAGCATAATAATACAATAAAAACACTATGGAAGAACAAGGCTACCGACTGAATTCCCAAAATTAATGTATCAAAGCCTTAACCATTATGTGACTATCTTAGATATGACCTTTTAGGTAATTAAAGCTAAATAAAGTTTAAAAGGTACAAACCTGGGCTGGAGAGATGACTTAGTGGTTAAGGCACTTGCCTGCAAAGCCTAAGGACCCAGGTTTGATTCCCCAGAACCCACATAGGCCAGATGCACAAGGTGGTGCATGTGTCTGGAGTTTGTTTGCTGTGGCTAGAGGCCCATTCTCTCTCTCTCTCTCTCTCCCTCTTTCTCTCTTAAATAAATAAATAAAATACTTAAAAAAAAAAAAAAAAAGGTTCAAGCATGAGCCAACAGAGGCAGAGGAGGAGTCACCACAGGTCCCTATCTCCTGAGGACAGAAATGAGAACAATGATCTGATGACAAGCCAGACAGTCCTCAGCAGAATCCAAAGATACTGCTATGTCGGTACTCACCTTCATGACCTACAGATTTGTAAGAAAATGAGTTTTCCTTGTTTAAATTATCTAGTCTCTGGTATCTTGTTATGGCAACCTAAGCAGACTAATACAGACAGCCTGAAGTGATGCATATAACAGATATGCTACTTATTGGGACAAGTACTCTCGAGAGGACGTCAGCCCTGGGACTTCACAAAACAGTAGGAAAATGTACTTAGCAATCCACAGCCAACGCAGACAGCTATGAGAGCACTTCAGATGGCCCCTCATGAAAAGAAAAGATAACTGATGAATACTGAAAAATGAAGTTGGGCTGAAGAGATGGCTTATCAGTTAAGGTGTATGCCTGGAAAGCCAAAAGACCCAGGTTTGATTCCCCAGGACCCATGTAAGCCAGATGCACAAAGTGGTGCATGATGCATGCATCTGGAATTCATTTGGGGTGGATGAAGGCCCTGGCATGCCCATTCTCTCTCTCCCCCTTTTTCTCTCTCAAATGAAATAAAAAGTTAAGAAAAAAAAAGTCATGCTGGGTATGGTAGCACATGCCTTTAATCCTGGCACTCAGGAGGCAGAGGTAGGAGGATCACCTGAGAATGCATAGTAAATTCCAGGTCAGCCTGGACTAGAGTGAGATTCCTACTTCCAAACACAAACAAACAAAAACAAAATCACACATAAACTAAAATGTATTATTTATCTATAAACCAGGCATTGTTCAAGGAGTTTTAATCCCAGGGAATTAGAAACAGGGATTAGAATAATGCCAAATAACTGTTTCTCAGGAAACCTGGGCAAATGCTTAAAACTAATGAAGGGGGGTATGGTGGTTTGATTCAGGTATCCCCCATAAACTTAGGTGTTCTGAATGCTAGATTCCCAGCTGATGGAGGTTTGAGAATTAACACCTCCAGGAGGCAGTGTATTGTTGGGGGTGGGCTTATGGTTGTTACAGCCAGCTTCCCCATGCCAGTGTTTGGGACACTCTCCTGTTGCTATGGTCCACCTTATGTTGGCCAGGGGGTGATGTCCACCCTCTGCTCATGCCATCATTTTCCCTGCCATCATGGAGCATCCCCCTCCAGCCTGTAAGCAAAAATAAACCTCTTTTTTTTCCCACAAGCTGCTCTTGGTTGGGTGATTTCTAACAGCAATGCGAACCTGACTGCAACAGGGGGTGTGTGTCAGAAGGTAATAAAGGCACTGGTATGAGGAAAATGAGGAACTAAGGCAAGAGAAATCAGGAGCAGGTAACAGCAATGGATACCTTTCTACACCCTAAGAATCTCAAATAAGGAATACACAGACCGTGGGCTGAAAGAGCCTTTATGGTGCAACCCACTCCCACAGGATGCTACATCCTCTCCACCTATCAAGGACACATTAAGATGGCTCCTATGGCTCCATCTATCTTTCAGAATAATTCCTAGTACTACATTCTTGTCACTTCTTCCAGACAGCATTCTGATGCCTATATATGGATTAAACAAAGTGTCTCCTGGTTCTCCTCAAAGGAATGATAATGCTACCTTCCCAAGTATTTGTCTCATTGCTTTAAGCTATGTCTCTACCTCCAGTGATCATTTCACTTTGACTTTAAAAGATAAATGGGGCTAGGGAGATGGCTTAGTGGTTAAAGGCACTTGCTTGTGAAGCCTGACCGCCCAGGTTAAATTATCTAGTACCCATGCAAAACCAGATGCACGGAGCGGCACATGTCTCTGGAGTCTGCAATAGCAGGGGGACTTCGCACGCCCTCTCTCTCCTTCACCCCCCCACCTCTCAGCCTTTTCCTCTTTTAAATAAATACACACACACACACACATTTTTCCCCCTTTTCTTTTTCTTTCTTTCTTTTTGTTTTATTTTTGTTGTTGTTGTTTTTGTTTTTTGAGGTAGGGTCTCACTCTAGCCCAGGATGACCTGGAATTCACTATGTAGTCTCAGGGTGGCCTTGAACTCAAAGCAATCCTCCTACTTCTGCCTTCTGAGTGCTGCGATTAAAGGCATCTGCCACCACGCCCAGCTAACATAAATTTTTTTTAATTTTATTTTTAATTTTGTTTATTTATTTGAGAGAGAGGGAGAAAGAGAGACAGAGAGAGAATGGGCACTCCAAGGCCTCTGGCCGCTGCAGACGAACTCCAGATGCGTGCGCCCCCTTGTGCATCTGGCTAACATGGGTCCTGGGGACTCGAGCCTCGAACAGGCATCCTTAGGCTTCACAGGCAAGCGCTTAACCGCTAAGCCATCTCTCCAGCCCATATAAATATTTTTTAAAAGGTGTTTGGAAACATGTTTCTCTTGTATCTATCCCAAACAGATACTGTGAAGTCTGGCCATTGATGCACAGAGAATATTAAGATCATGTCAGGTAGAATTCAAGCAATGACAGGTGAGGACTTTCCCCCTAAGGTGCTGAGAGGGGCAAGGAATTATGAGATGCACAAATACATAACCTATCTGGCAACTGAAGTAACCAGTAAAGCACTGGTTACAACAGAATAAAACAGCAACCACACAAGTCTGGATGTGCAAAGGGAAGCAGACCACTACGTGGCAGGAGTCAAGAGGAAGGCAAAGCTCATGGCTCGAGGCCCATCGCAGAAGGGAAGCAGAGGTCCACCGTGCAAAAGACAATGCACTGGATGGGAGGACGCAGGTGAGGAGGAGACAACAATGAAATGCCCTGGCCTACAGTCCTTGAGCAATAAGCACAGAGTTGGAGCACACTTTTCCTTTCATGCCCGGAAGGTCCGTTTTCCTCGATCTACCTTCTCCCCATGAGGAACACCTTTAAGCCATTTATCAAAGGACAGCTTACCTGTCACCTGCTTTCTGAAGAAGCTTTCCCTGTCCCCCACAGGCAGTGGTAACTGCTTCCTCCTAGGTCTTACCCAACTCCTTTATCTTGAGTAGCTTTTTGCCTCTCTCTGCCCTGAGGAACATACTTTCACTCCACAAGGTCTCAGAGCCTGCCTCCCAAGCCTCTCTAGACCTAGCAGGTGAAGTGAGGGAGCTCAGGTAAAAAGGAAGGTGAGGTTAAGGTGTCGCTTTAAGAGAAATGATAATGGCAAAAAGAATGATCAGGGGACCTTGGGAAGACTATGCACAGCAAAGTAGAGAAATCACTAACATACACAAGCATGGTCATATTCTCATCTTATTTTATGTATTTATTTAACACAGAGAGAGAAAGAGGCAAGTAGAGGGAGGAAGAAGGAGGGAAAGGGAGAGAGGGAGGGGGAGAGAGGAAGGAAGGAAGGAAGAAAAAAAAGAAGGAAGGAAATATGGGCACGCCAGGGCTTCTTTTTTTTTTTTTTTTTTTTTTTTTTCGAGGTAGGGTTTCACTCTAGCCCAGGCTGACCTGGAATTCACTATGGAGTCTCAGGGTGGCCTCGAACTCATGGCGATCCTCCTACCTCTGCCTCCCGAGTGCTGGGATTAAAGGCGTGCGCCACCACGCCCGGCTACAACGCCAGGGCTTCTAATCACTGCAAAAATGCTCCAGAAACATGTGCACTTTGTGCAGCTGGCTTTATGTGGGTACTGGGGAATCTAACCTGGGTCCCTAGGCTTTGCAGGCAAATTCCTTAGCCACTGAACCATCTCTCCAGCTTGGAATACTTATGATTTTTAAGGATAGGAAATACTAGCAAACCTGGTAAGAAACTAACATGTATTTTACTTTATATACTTATTTTAACATGAGAGAAATGTTTGCTGATCCTAAGAAATGTCGGTGAGGGGAGACGCTAGGGATATGAATCAGTGGGAAGTACCTGTTGGCATGCATGAGGCTCCGGGCTCCATCCCCAACACCACATAAAACTGGCGGTGGTGTGCACACCTGTAATCTCAGCACTTGGGCAGTAGAGGCAAGAGGATCAGAAGTTCAGCCTCCTTAGCTACAGTGAGGTCCAGACCAGCCTGAGCTATATAAAATCTATTCTTCAAAAGAAAAAATAGAAAAAGATTTTCAGTACAGTTATTCTAAAACTTCCAGTAGAGATGGAAAAGTTGCTGTCTTTCGACTGTCTCTAGGAAATGAAGCAAACAGGATATAATTACACACGCATGCAGTTTCTCACTTTAAAATCTAGCCATTAACACAAGGCAATCTTTAAATAAAAATAACAGGATTTTAAGTTTATATCCCAAAAGTCTTGCTTTTTTTTTTTAGTTTCTTTACAATGTTAGGATAATTTTGGTATCAACTGTTATCAAGAATTCTCTTAGTGGCCCATGCTTTTAATCCCGGCACTCAGGAGGCAGAGGTAGGAGGATCGCTGTGGTTCGAGGCCTAAGACTACATAGTGAATTCGAGGTCAGTGTGGGCTACAGTGAAACCCTACCTCGAAAAACAAACAAAATCTCTTAATAGCACACTTTTTAAGAAATGCCAAGTCATATCATAAGGGCTGCTAAAGACAAGACACATCCAAAAATCTTTTTGAGCTTAAATTGATACTCAACCTTAATATAGAAATATAGTAAAGTAAAAAAAAAATAGTCACTAGACCAATTTCAAATAAATTGGACAAATCCAGCAACCAGTATGGCTAAGGAAAAGTAAAGACAAGCAAAATTGTGTCTGACTACAAGTACTATGGCATCTGTGCGAGCAGATCACAGAGATGCCAAGCCTGGGCCAAAAGGGAACTGCCATGTTCTGAATCACATCCTTCCCCTTTGCATTGTGCCACCTGTCTTCCTGCTAGGACGTTGTTTCAGAATCAGCAATATTTGAAAAGCTCACCCAGACATTGAATATCCCTGCACTCAATGCACGCAAATATGTGTCTGGGCGGGGTGTCACACACTGCAATCCAGGACTCAGGAGAGTGGGACAAGAGGGATCGTGAGTCACACAGGGAGTTTCAAGCCTGAGCTAAATGCTACTGAGACCTTGTCTGGAAGAGGAAGGGAGGTTAAATATGCTGATGTAATTAACTACTCTGATTAGGGCTTTAAATATTGCTGCGAGAAAGAAGGAACTGCATGGTAGTAGAAATTGTGTGTTTTTTCCTATCTTTGGAATCTTAATTGTTTAAATACTATGTACTGAGTATTAGTATGTGCTCAGAGCAAATAAAATTATTAGTCAAATAAATAGAAAAGGCATATGATATGTTTGCTTTTCTATGTGCTTTTCTAAATACTGACACCTAGAGGCATTGAGAATTAGGACATAAGCTGGGATGGAAACCAGAATCTTTCTAGGGGGTGGGAAGGAGTGCTTTTTGAGACAAAGTCTCACTACGTAGCCTCGGCTGACCTCAAATTGGGATCCTGAGTGCTGGGATTATAGGCATGCACTACCATGCCAAGTACTTCAAAATGTCTATACAGATGCACTCTTGGTTGTAACTTCACCAATGACAGAGGCAGTCTCACCCCATCTTACCAAGAGAGACACTACGAGGTGGTTTAACTCATAGCAGAGTAATAAACAAACTCAGGCTGACTGACTTCCCAGGCACACTCATCCTGCATGCAGACACCAACAGAAACTTCAGCTCAGAAATCACTGTAAAACACAGTGAGACCACTGGAAACTAGAGCTCATTTGGATGATTATTTTTTTTAACAGAGAATTAAAGATCATACCAAGAACCTGTTGTCAAATGTGTCACACATACACAGAAGTTCTATCATTTTGGACAAGCTATGGTTCAAATATATGAACTAAATTATCTATTTCAGAATTAAATATGTTCTAATCCCTGGGCTGGAGAGATGGCTTAGCAGTTAAGGTGCTTGCCTACAAAGGCAAAGGACCAGGTTCAATTTCCCAGGACCGATGTAAGCCAGATGCACAAGGTGGTGCATGTGTTTGGATTTTATTTGCAGAGGCTGAAAGCCCCAGCACACCCATTCTCTCCCTACCCCTTTCTCTATTTCTTTCTCTCTCAAATAAATTTTTAAAAAAATGAACTTTAAAAAAACTTTTTAAAAATATATGTTCTAATCTCAACCAATGAAACTTCCCCTGTGTGAGCTTACATTCCCAGAAAAAGCCATCCCCTACATTAAACATCCTACAAGGCTGATTAAAATTTCTTCAGTCGTAGAGTTGGAATGTTGCAGGTCCAGAGCCACACTATCTGGGGCTATCTTGCTCCCTTAAATAGCCATTTATTTTAATCTATGTGTGTGACCTAACATCTCTGCAACTATTAGGTAAATCCTTTTGGAAACTATGAACATAACACTATCTTCCACCAATCCAAAAGCTAAGAATGTCATCAGATAGCATGTGGGGCCCATAGCAGAGATTTCCCCAGGTAACCCACCTAATCTGATATGCCTGCCAATATATGTGAAATGTCTTTTGTGTGTGCGTGTGATCTTATGGATTGATTTATGATTTCTTTGTGTGGTTATTTACTATAAAAACCTCATGAAACTGCTACCGTGTTGGCTATAATCTGTTTCCAGGACACAGTCACTCATCTGTGGTTCTGGAATAAACTCTTGTTCCCTTTGACATGAGAGCTGTGTTGGTTAGTGTTGACACTGACATCCTCTCTTCCCTTCCCATCCACATCTAAACTGAACAGTTCTCACTCTGTAAGTGCAGATCACACATTATCACCTACACAGAGAGGAGTAGCTCTGCCCAGGAGCAGCTCTGGCTCTAAAGTCAGACCTGAGTTCAAAAATCAAGCTTAGAAGCCGGGCGTGGTGGTGCACGCCTTTAATCCCAGCACTCGGGAGGCAGAGGTAGGAGGATCGCCATGAGTTCAAGGCCACCCTGAGATGACAGAGTTAATTCCAGGTCAGCCTGGACCAGAGTGAGACCCTATCTTGAAAAAGCAAAATAAAAACAAAAAACAAAAACAAAAATCAAGCTTAGCTTACTAAAGGTGGCCCTGGACAATTAGTACCTTCCTTATGACTCGATGTTTTCATGTCTAAGAATGTCAGCCAGGCACAGTGAATTAACCCTAAAATCGCAGCACTCAGGAGGTTAAGGTAGAAGGATTACTGTGTTTGAAGTCAGCCTGGACTATATTGTGAAATCAAAGCTATACTGCAAGACACTGTTGCAAAAAGTAATAAATAAATAAAACAGAAATAAGGCCTACTTCACTATAAGGAATAAATAAACTGTACATAGAATTCTTGGACTAGTTTCAGCACAAACAGGTATTTTCTTAAATAGACAGTAGCTGGTAGGTATTTTGTAGTACTGGACCTGAGGGGCTTGCCTTGAGATATGGCCACTGCACTTGGTGGCCGTGGCTTCAGGCTGGGATGACTCCAGCCCTTGTGGGGAGACTGGAAGCTGAGCCATGGCCAGTGTACTGGTAGTGGTCAAACTGACCACAGCTGCCGCAGGATTGCAGGTGCTCATGCATTACAAGCCGTGAGGCATGTGGAGCCTCAGGTAAAATACATTCTTCAAAGTCTGCCTTCAGTGGAGCCTATGAGACAGAGGTGGGGTTGAACCAAAAAGATAAGACAGAGGCCACCCTTTGCCAATAAAGCAAAGTAAGGAAGGGGGACAACGACTTCTGCTCTTCAATCTCCCAGACAATAGGGTCTCCTTAGAAAGTAGCCAAGATTCAAAGAAGCTACAGATTTACTAGGAAGGGAAGCAAAAAATGAAGTGAATGCATGATGAATTTTTAACTTCATATCAGAGTATGTATATGAGAACCTGTTTTTTATAGTAAAATGCCTCAAAGCTACTATTTATAAAAATGGTTTAGTGGGCTGGAAAAATGGCTTAGTGGTTAAGGTGTTTGCCTGTGAAGCCAGTAAGCTGGATGCATAAGGTGGCACATACATCCAGAGTTCATTTATAGTGGCTGAAGGCCCTGACGCACCCATTCTCTCTGCTCTGCCCCCCCACATCTGCTTCTTTCTATCTGTCTCTCAAATAAGTAAAGCAAAATAAAATAAAATTTATTTTTTGAAAAATGGTTTAGCATAAGCCAAATCAATGTCCTAGTATATTCTCTTGTTTAAATTTGAAGATTTTAAAACTAAATTTAAATAGTTTTGGAGATTATAATTATGAACAGATACACACCATTTGGACGTAATAATGTTTACTTACTTATTTAGCTAAGAATTTGGTACCTATGGATGCTCCTCAAGGCAAAGTCCTGGCTCTCAAGAGCCTCAACCCCATCTAATAGAACAGACAAACTAGTAACTAAAATATGTAGTATAATGGAATTGGAATAAAAAATAGCAGCTAGTAAACAACTCACTGTCATCTTAAAAGCCCGCATATCCTGCTATGATGTAAACTTCACAGTGATGGAAGTATATTCTAAAATCTTTTAACCCTCAACATTTGGTGGTGTGAGAACTCAAAAAATAAGAGAAATGACACTGAAATGTATCTACTTGGCTTGGTGATGAGAACATAAGCAATGGCCTAGTCAACTTGGTGGAGAATGTGCCATATCTAACAAATGAAGAGCGTGGACCGAGACAGAAGTGACTTCTGTTTAGAGGTGATGGCCTTCAAGGAGAAGAAGAAATATAGCAGGCAGATTGCAATATACGGCCAAGGCAAGGTTGTACTGAAATGAGAAATGTTGAACATGTTTATAAGCCAAAAAGGAAAAAAGGAGAAATAGAATTATAAAAGTTAAAAATACATACAGTGGGGCTGGAGAAATGGCTCAGCAGTTAAGGCACTTGCCTGCAAAGCCTAAGGACCAAGGTTCAATTCTCTAGGTCCCACATAAGCCAGACGCACATGGTGGTACATACATCTGGAGTTAGTTTGCAGTGGCTAGAGGCCGTGGCATGCTCATGCTATCTCCCTCTCCCTCTGTCTCAAATAAATAAAAAAATTTTTAAAAATTAAATACATACAGTGGCATACTCAGGCTTAAGAATCAAAACCCCGGGCTGGAGAGATGGTTTAGCAGTTAAGCGCTTGCCTCTGAAGCCTAAGGACCCGGTTCGAGGCTGGATTCCCCAGGACCCACATTAGCCAGATGCACAAGGGGACGCACGCGTCTGGAGTTCCTGGAGGCCCTGGCAAGCCCATTCTCTTCCTCTCTCTCTCTATCTCTCTCTCTCCCTTTTTCCCTCTCTGTCTCTCTCAAATAAATAAAAAAAAAATAAACAAAATTTAAAAAAAAAATCAAAACCCCAGAGAAAAATAAAATGCAGTAAGTAGGGGATAAGACCTTTAAGACTGGGAGGATATAAAGATTGAGACACTTAGAGTAGGATACAAGAAATTAAACTGAGGGACTCTGTAACCCAGTCTGCCTTTATTTCCTCTGTGACAACACAGGCATTCAACTAGGACTAAAAGACTGACAAACGCCTAACCCTCCCCTGGACTTGAGCTCAGCAAGGACGCTGAGCTGGTGTCTTCTTGTGTCTACGTCCTGAATGCACTGTAACACCTTGCCCTTAAATATGCACTACTTCCCTCAAACTTTTACAGGGATTGCTACTTATAAGAAGTATATAATAAAGAATTTAGGAGCTGGGCGTGGTGGCGCACGCCTTTAATCCCAGCACTCGGGAGGCAGAGGTAGGAGGATCGCCGTGAGTTTGAGGCCACCCTGAGACTCCATAGTGAATTCCAGGTCAGCCTGGGATAGAGCAAGACCCTACCTCGAAAAACCAAAAAAAAAAAAAAAAAAAAAAAAAAATTAGAAGCCAGGGCTAACAAGAACGTAATTATGGTGGAAAGATGGAAGAAGAGTTAAAACAGACATGCAGATACATTTTCTGCAAGCATGTGCTGAACTGGATTGTGGCTCAACCCTCCCCCAATTCCCTCTCACAGAGGGAATTATTCCAGTCCTTCTTTTCTAACTAAAAAGTATATTGCCTTCCCCTTGGTCTCTAATACACAGCTGCTCATTTCAAAATCCTGAACAAAACAAATGCAAATAGGGTGTTTTGCATTATGGGTAAAAGAAGCCTGGTTGCCATAGTGAATATTTTCATCACTTTCATGCAGTAATAGGTATCACTCCATTTGAGGAAATCTCCCTTTGCCTCTCCTTACTCATAAAAATCCCAGCACACTGCTCTTCCTTTCTAATTAATATAAGCTTGGAAAAGGACTCTTCCATAAAAACAAAATAATCCATTCAAATGAAATGTCTCATAAAGATAGTATCACAGAAAATAAAAAGAAACTTAAAAAATAGATACAACATTAGGATCAGTAAACAATGTGTCTTCTTATGGAAAATCCTGAAGTCAACAAAGAAAAGGTTACTAAACCTATTGCTTTAATCTTGGTGTAAATTCCTTCCTAATATCCCAACATGAATTCAAGCTTCCTCAGCAACCATTATCAGAACCATTCAACCCTGAATATTTTGCACCCCTCCATAAATGCATTTATTCCCCCAATGGGCAAAGTTAACAGTATTATTTCTGTACACATTTATTTCTTCCATCTTATATATAAGATGCAGATGCTTACAACTATGGAATAAAGACAGGCTGATATGATTTTGTGTGGATGTAATAGATGCTCTGGTGATTACAAGAAACTAAATAAGACACAAGAGACACCATTTGGCCCAATGCTAACAGGAAGTACTATGTGACACATAATTACTGTAGAGGCAAAACCTTGTGAGAGCAATCCTAAGACAACAAAGCCGTCCTGATGGCACAGTGCACATCTCCTGGTTCCAGTTAGATGTTCCAGAGCTACGTACAGTGGGTTACCAACATGGGGGTAACTACATTCCTGCTTGTTCAGGTTAGATGGTCCAGGGTGCTACACAGTGGAAGTCACCAATATGCTAAGTGCCAGCCACTGAGAAAGTGGCTATTACAAACTGAAATGAGTGGTAGGTTAAAAACACTGAGCAGATTTCAAAGACTCCATAAAAAAAAAAAATAAATCTAGGTATTTTTATTTAGATATGGAAGTTGTTTTACATAAATTGGGATAAGAGAGATATATTCAAATTAATTTCACCTTTTCTTTTGGCCTTTCTTAATTTGGCTGCTAGGACATTCTGAATTCCCTGTGTGGACCTGCACCTGTGTCTGTTGAAGAACAGTGTTTTATACAATGCCACAATGTGTTAGGTGTGGGTTTTGCCTTTAGAATCTGATTCCTGTAAGTTAGAACACTACCATGTATCTTTCCATCCCAAGGTCACTGAGAGTGGATTCAAGTGGAACTGTGCTTTAAAAATAAGAAGCTGGGGGCTGGAGAGATGGCTTAGTGGTTAAGCGCTTGGCTGTGAAACCTAAGGACCCTGGTTTGATGCTCCATTCCCCAGGACCCACGTAAGCCAGATGTATGAGGTGGTGCATGCATCCGGAGTTTGTTTGTAGTGGCTGGAGGCCCTGGTGCACCCATTCTCTCTCTCTCTCTGCCTCTTTCTCTGTCTGTTGCTCTCAAATAAATAAGTAAATAAAAATAAACCAAAAAAGTTTTAAAAATAAGAAGCTATGTGTGGCAGTTCATGTCTGCAGTCCCAGCACTTGCCAGGTTGAGACAGGAGGACTGCAGCAAGTTCAAGGCCAGCTTGGTTTACCCAGTCAACCACTCTCTGAGAACACAGAAGAACAGTTAGGTATGTTCACTTTCGTCTCCCAGATCTAACAGCTCACTCTTCAGCTATCTGTTTTCACATTACACAACTGAGCAGGTGAGTCTTTTCAATGCATCCTGCAGACCTACTGTGCTGCAGAACAGTTTCACGTTTCTGTCAGCTCCCTTAGAGATGCTCCCCATGGCTACTCTTGGTATTCAAGAATCCAAAACACTCATGACTGGTACAAGGGTGGGCAACAGTCACTTTCAGGACTTCACAAAGACCTTGTTTAACAAATTTGGTTCACTGTATTTGGATGTCCCTTAGGGGTCGTTAAGAGAATTTTATCTATACAAGAAAACCATCTTTCTTTTGTAGAAACCCATAAAACTTACACAGAAAACATCACTATCTCAGAGAAGGAGTAGAAGTAACAACTAGTTATGCAGTTCCTTCTAGAAATCTCAATATATTTTTCTTAGAAGCAAATTATGTAAAAATCATTGCCACTCCAATCTGTATGCCACCTTTGAAGTATGAAACTGACAGTACACAGGAAGCTGAAACAGGAGGACGGCCATGGGTTCAAGGGCAGCCTGGACTACACAATGAGTTCCAAGTCAGCCTGGGCTAGTGAGACTACCTCATGGAAAGAAAAAAAGCTTGATGTATGCAACTGACTTAAGTTTCAAAGCAAGTTGGTATCTGCTCAATAAATATATGTTACTCCAGTTAATGGTCAACCCCTTTTCTCAGTACATACCAATGGACACACGGAAGCATGCATACATACCCAAGAAACAGATGGCAATTATTATCTCGCTGCCTTTTCCTACCTCCCCTTTGTCAACAGTGCAGGACAGTCTTCTACTGGCACCGAGCCAAGTTAAAAAGTTGCAGATACTACTGAATCAAATTGAGACTTTTAAGGCTTACATTCGAATTAGCTAAGTCCATATTCTCAAGCAGAATGGGGGGACAACGAACGCAGAGAAGAAAAGCTGCAGAAAAGACAAGTGGGAAAGTGCACAGGAGATAAACTGCCTCATCAGCACTACCATCAAAATGGTAACTGTCAACTTTGTTGTCTCACTCTTTTTTTTTTTCCCCAGGCTGGACATGTTAAACAAACTCAGGCCTTTGTTTGTTTGTTTTCTTCAGGTAGGGTCTCACTCTAGCCCAGGCCAACCTAGAATTCACTATGTAGTCTCAGGGTGGCCTCAAACTCACGATGATCCTCCTACCTCTGCCTCCCGAGTGCTGGGACTAAAGGCATGCGCCACCACGCCCAGCTCTCACTCTTTTTTTTTTTTTTTTTTTAATTTATTTATTTGAGAGCAAGAGAGAGAGAGAGAATGGGTGTGTCAGGGCCTCCAGCCACTGAAAACGAACTCCAGACATGTGCGCCCCCTTGTGCATCTGGCTAACATGGGTCCTGGGGAATCGAGCCTCGAACTGGGGTCCTTAGGCTTCTCAGGCAAGCGCTTAACTGCTAAGCCACCTCTCCAGCCCTCTCACTCTCTCTTTTTTTTTTATTTTCACTGTTTCTTTTCTTTTTTTTTTTTTTCTTTTCTCAATTTTTATTAACACTTTCCATGATTATAAAGAACATCCCATGGTACTACCCTCCCTCCCCCCACTTTCCCCTTTGAAATTCCATTCTCCATCATATCCCCTCCCCATCTCAGTCAGTCTCTCTTTTATTTTGATGTCATGATCTTTTCCTCCTCTTATGATGGTCTTGTGCAGATTAAAACTACATTGAGATTCCATCTCTTTTTTAATTAAGGAGACACATCATGTGTTAGTACCATCATTCCCCTCCTCCCTGCCCCCATTCCACTGACAGCCTCCTCAGTGGGCCTGCTGGTATTCACCAGGAGGTTGTGGGTTATGAGTTGTGAGAACAGCAATCAGTCATGGAGGGGGGGCAATGCCTCTGAATATTCCCTCCCCCGTGGCTCTTGCCATCTTTCTATTCCCTCTTCCGCAAAATTCTCCAAGCCTTGGTGGGTGAGTTTTAAGTCTACTATAGTGTTCATCTCTTTGGAGTTAGGGCTGGAGAAATGACTCAGGGGCTAAGGTGCTTGCCTGAAAAGCCTAATGACCCAAGTTCAATTCCCCAGTATTCACATAAAGCCAGATGCACAGAATGGCACATGTATCTGGAGTTCATTTGCAGCAGCTAGAAGCCCTGGCATGGGCTTACCAATATTCATATTCTCTCTCTCTCTTTGGAAATAAATAAATTAAATTAATACCTTTTACACTTGGAGTTAGCTGTGGACTTGGAAAATGAAGTATGAACAACAGAGTCTTAATCAGTAAACCAAGCCATGAACAGGTTTCTGTTTTTTGAAGGGGTTGTATCAGCAAGCAAAAACAACCAATACACCTCACATCCCACCAGCTACAGTTCCAGACTAATTTAGAAATTAGGTAGAGCCAGGTGTGGTGATGCACACCTTTAATCCCAGCATTCAGGAGGCAGAGGTAGAAGTTATTGTGAGTTCAAGGCCAATCTGAGATATATAGTGAATTCCAGGTCAGCCTGGGCTAGAGCAAGACCCTACCTCGAAAAACCAAATAAAATAAAATAAATAAATAGAATTAGGTAGAAAGGTAGGAAAACAGAGCTGGAAACGGTTACTCCTCTTCATTCTCTAATTCTCCTTAGTAACCGTCTCTAGGAAAGGACATAAATGCTGGGCCAGGTGTGAGCATGCCCGCAGTCCGAACACTCAGGAGGGTTGAGGTCCGAGGATCACAAGTTCGAGTACAGCATGCGATGCCTAGCAAAACCCTGTGGAGAAGGATAATTATTTTCATTGTTGAAGTTTGCTTTCTTTAAAGTACACGTTCGATGAAGGCAAGAGAGAGTTTTTAATGCTCATCTTGATGAGGGGTCGGCTGCACACTAATGATCATCTGAAAGTTCACACACATGACTTACTGGCCACCGAATGAACTCAGCCCAAAATTCCCAGCTCCAGAATTTCCCTTAATTATAGAAACCATCAATTCTCTTACCTCATAATGACTTGAGTGCTGACTGAGGAAACTGAGGGGGAGAGAACAGGCCACAAACAGGAGAATGAAGTTTAGGCTGGAGCGGTCACACCAACTCCTTCCATTCCGGAGCATCTGAGCAGAGCTGGCCCCACGGTGCCAGGGACACAGCCCACCCGCTCCCACCACACTCCTATCCTTCACCTTCAAAACCCCTTCACCCTCTACAAACAGTTGTCCCTGTCTGACTGGCGTTCCTCAATTTATCTATTGAAAGTCCACTGGATACAAATGCTGGGGATGAAATGTACTGAAATGAAATAAACGTCTGAGAGAGAACGATTACAGTAAGGTGTTAGGACACTTATCAGCATGAGCACAGGGGAAAGCTCACCTAACCAAGGCCAATTATGAAGATACTTGAACAAGCTTAAGATGATACTGTAACCTGAATTATAGGTAGTGACTGGAGCGACACACAGGTCTTAGAACCTAGATGTGAGCAGGTGAGTCAAGTAACATGACCATACTCCCATCTGAGCATTTTGGTAACTAAAAATCCATTTACTTAGAGAAAATAGTGTTAAGCTGGAGACACTGTGAGAAGTCTAAGCAGAGATATCAAAGGGGTGGTTTGATATTATGGGTAGAGGTTAGGAATGACTAGAAATGGACCTAAGGTTCGAAGGAATGACTAGAAATGGACCTAAGATTCGAAGCAGAGGAATGGTAACTGAAACCACAAGCTGAGGAAAATCAGTATTTAAGGTACAAGATGCAAACAGTACACTGAAGAAAATGATAGTTAACTGAGAAGACTGTTTAACACTGCTATTTTTACTGCAATGTTTAGGAGGCTGAAAGTGTGACGTGTCCACTGGATGTAGTCACACTCATAGCTGCCATCTACAAACTCTCAGAACAGGGTGGAAAATATCAAAATATCAATGATATGAACAGACAATGGAGTCAGTGAATGCAAGCAACTACTTCAAGAAAGCTCATTAAGGGGACTGCTCAGCAGTTAAGGCGCTTGCCAGCAAAGCGTAAGGACCTGAGTTCAATTCCCCAGTACCCACGTAAAACCAGTTGCACAAAATAGCACATGCATCTGGAGTTCATTTGTAGTGGCTGAAGCTCTGGCGTGACCACTCTCTGCCTCTTTCTTTCTCTGCATCTGTCTCTCTCTACTTAAAAATAAATAAATAAATAAAATATTTTTTAAAAAAGAAATGGGCTGGAGAGATGGCTGAGCAGTTACAGCACTTGCCTGCAAAGCTTAATGACCCAAGTTCAATTCCCCAGTACCCACATAAAGCCAGATGCACAAGTGGTGCATGCATCTGGAGTTCATTTGCAGTGGCTAGATGCCCTTGCTTGCCCATTCTCATTGTTTTTCTCTCTCTCCTGTCTCTCTCTCTCTCTCTCTCTGCTTACAAATAAAAAATTTAAAAAGAAAGCTCATTAAAACAGGAAAAGGTAAGAAAGCAGGGGGTGAAGGGAAAGTGTAGTCAGAAGCATAGAGAGGAATATTCACTACATTACATTCACTATATTATCTGTATGTTATGCGTAGAGCATAACATTAAAGGGATGCATGCATAAGAGATGAGACAGAGTGACACCTCTGAGCCTAAAGGGTCAGGAGCTCATCAGCAGGAAGAATAATGTTCTAGGAAAGAATGAGTCAGAAACAAGGTTCTAGGTCTGGAGAAAGGTTAAAAGGCCGTATGTGTTGGTTTCTCTCTTCTGTCTTAGGGTATACTCACCCATGGAGCAAACATGCAAAGTCCAGTGTTCATGCTGCACTAACCTGACACCCACTAGGCCTATTAGAGTCCAGCTTTCTCTCACCATGAGATACTGCACCCTGGAAATCGATCAACCTCCTGAATTGCACAAGTCTGCTGGTGGGAACACAGGCCTCATCCCTTCATCAGTCTCTGGACACCTGGCCCTCCTACGTTCCTGTCTGCCACCTCACATTTCACCTTCTCTTTTAGTCAGAGCTGACATCTAATCAGCTATGAGTTCTCAACTCAAGGTCACCAATCTTTACCCCTCTCATGATTCAGTCCTCCCTTAAAATCTTCCTAGTAGATTTTTTTTTTTACACACCTTTTTAAAGCCCCTATCCAAACTTAAGTCCATTCATTGTCTTTTCCCTAAAACTTGCCCCTTTGGTGTTTTTTTTTTTTTTAATTCTCCCCATAAAGGCTAGAGAGATGTCTCAGTGGTTAGGGTGCTTGCCTGCAATGCCTAAGGACCCTGGTTCGATTCCCCAATACCCACATGTGATGGTTAACATGTTATCAACTTGATCTGTTTATCCACAGGTGGGTCTCTGAGGTTGCTTCCAGGAAGGATTAACTGAAGGAGGAAGTCCTTCCCCCAGAGGGGGCAGCCCCTGTCAGAGGGGAATTTATATAAGGAAGCTCTGGGTGAAGAGCCCCTTCCTTCCTTCCACTTGGCTGCCGCAGCTGCTTGCTGCCTTCCAGCGCAGACTGAAGACCAGTGTCGACTGAAGACCAGCGTCGACTGAAGACCAGCGTCAACGCATGGGCTGAAAACCAGTGGCTCCTCAGGATGCCTCCAGGCCCTCAGTGCCGGACCAGGACTGCTGAGCATCCAGCCTCGTGGACTGACTAGCTACCATGTTCCTTGATTCTCAGGCCTGCAACTGCTATTGGACTGCCATAAGCTAATCCAATAAATCCCCCCTCTTTTTTTGGGGGGGGGGTTTTCGAGGTAGGGTCTCACCCTAGCCCAGGCTGACCTGGAATTCACTAGGTAATCTCAGGGTGGCCTTGAACTCACAGCCTCACAGCAATCCTCCTACCACTGCCTCCCGAGTGCTGGGATTATAGGCGTGCGCCACCACGCCCGGCTAAATTCCCTTTTCAATATAATTCATTCTAGCAGTTCTGTTCTTCTAGAGAACCCTGACTAATACACCACATAAACCAGATGCACAAGATGACACATACATCTAGAATTTATTTGCAGTGGCTAGAAAGGCCTTGGAGCATCCATATTCTCTCTCCTTCCCCTTTCCTCTTTCTCTCTCTCTCATAAATAAAATATTAAATTCTCCCCATAAGCTAGTGATAGCACCATACAATTCGGTCAGAAATCTGACTGCTTCTACATTTTTTGCTATTCGTACAAGGAACCACACATCAGGTTCCAATGCCTCTTACTCCGAAAAGCTTTCCAAATGAAAGGAGCCGAGCCATGCTTTACAGCCTTTCTACAGGACAGCTCTCCTTTGGATTCCTGTGCTATATATATATATATGTCACTCCCTGCCTCCAGGATTGCTGAATTCTTACCATTCAAAAGAACAAACCTCAGTGTGTAATGATAACCTCACTTCTCCTCACACCTCCGTACCTCTTGGTGTCATGGGTGTGGAAGGGTCTACCCTGACCAACCTATCATTTTCTAAATACTCTCAGAACAGCTTTAGATCTTTGCCCACACTAAATGTGGTCAGCTGTGACATCACGAGGAACTTGACAGCATGAAACTCAGGCCCCAAGCCAGGCCCTCTTATAAGAGTGACTCATGTATGTCCAAAGTCTGAGCAGTATTTGCTACATATTTTATATACACTGATCTTCTCAACTCCCAAATCAGACCACACCCTTCAGGTCTCCACATACCATTGCCCATACCATGTCATTGGTTTGGAATGAACATATCTTTAACAATTTCCTATTATAAAAGTACCTAGCATGGGGTATAATATATACAAGGTCATAAATATTTGAATGACTGGATTTTTAATTATTTTCCTTTTTGACAGTTTCATACATGTATATAATGTATTTTGATCTTAGCCTCCCAAATACTTCTGTTATCTCCTCCCATTAGCACCCCTTCCCATTCACATTAATCCTCATCTTACTTCCATTCTGTTTTTTTAAAAATATTCTATTTATTTATTTGAGAGAGAGAGAGAAGGAGAAAGAGGCAGACAGTGAGTGAGTATGGGCTAGACAGGGCTTTCTGTCACTGCAGTCAAACTGCAGATACATGCACCACTTTGTGCATCCGTCATGCCGTTTTTTTTAATACACCGAGTTAAAGTAAGGTTACATAAACTTACAAAATTATAAGGACGAAACAAGGAATATCTTTGGGACAACACGAAAAGACCAAATTTATGAGTTGTAGGAATTAGAAGAGAAGGATACCATGCCAAGAGAATAGAGAATATTTTCAATACAATCATAGCAGAAAACTTCCCAAATATACAGAAAGAGATTTCCATTCAAGTACAAGAGGCACACAGAGCACTACGTAGACACAGTAAGAAGCTTCCCCAGGCACATCATAGTTAAAAACACTAAATGTGCAGAACAAAGAAAGAATTGAGAGCTGCAAGACAGATACAATAAAGGTCAACAATAAAGACAAGCCCACAAGAATAACAGCTGACTTTCAATGCAAACTTTAAAAGCCAGGAGGGGCTTGGAATGATGTGTTCCAAGACCTGAAAGACCACAGCTGCCAACCGAGACCACTATACCCAGTGAAACTATCCATCATAATTCAGAGAGAAAAACTTTCCAAGATAAAAGTAGGCTGACTAATTAATGGACAAGTTTAGTTGGGGACTTTGAGAATCTAAGATATCAAATGGAAACTGACAGACAGGTAAACAACAGCTCAGGCTGAGTGAGGTGCACAGGTTAACAATCCCAGCACTTGGTAGGACTGTTATGAGTTTGAATCCAGCCTGGGCTCCACAATGAGTTTCAGGCCAGTGCATCTTGGGCCGAGGGCACCCTTGTCAAGATGGGAGGGAAGAAGGGGCTCAGAATCCAAAGTGGACTGATCTGGAAATATTTTTCACTTAGTACCAACAAATTGGAGGTTACAATGATGACAGATGAGGACCCCAGGCTTAAGACATGGATTCCAAAAAGGAGCTATGGGCCAAATCATGGGAAGGCTGACATTTAAGAAGCCTATTATAAAAGGCAGTGAAAGATAGGTCAAGGGGTTGGGTAAAACCAAAAATAGGTATCATGGAACTTCACAGAGATAACACCATTTGGCACAGAGATTATCTGTATCTTTGGCAACTGAAGCAGGGAGGAGGTAAAAACAGAACAGCAAGATCCAGGCATGGTGGCACATGATCAATCCCAGCAGTCCAGAGAAAATTGGAGACAGGAGGGTGAGCTATAGGCCAGCCTGGGCTACATATGACTATAAGAGACCTAGCTCCAAAAAAAAAACCAAAAAACAAAAAACAACAAAGTCAGAGAGAAAGCACTGTGGAACAGCTATATCAAGCTAAGTAACATACACATTATGTCATTTTTTTGTGGCATTTAGAATCTATTCAGCAGTTTCAAGAATGTATTAACTACAGTCATATATACAATTTTTTTTTTTATTTGAGAGAGAGGAGCAGAGAGAGAATGGGTATAGGTACGCCAGGGCCTCCCACCACTGCAAATGTGTTACTTTATGCATCTGGCTTTATACATGGGTACTGGTAATTGAAACTGGGCTGGCAGACGTTGCAAGGAAGTGCCATTAACCACTGAGCCATCTCTCCGGCCTAGCCTATAGTCAACATCTTTAGTAATAGGTCTACTGAACTTCTTCTCCCATTCAACTGAAACAGGTCTCTTCTGACCAAGATTACCCAACCTGCAGCAGACACAGAAAGCCGTGAGGCTCACAGAGAGGACAGCGGCTTGGCCACCATCAGATGGCTATAAAGTGACTAAAAAATGGGGCTCATTACTAGTTTCACTCATGTTGGTAAGAGTGGGAACCAGCAGTACCCCATTACTTTAACAGACTTTAAGAAATGCCAGTGCTAGCCAGGCATGGTGGCTCATGGCTAGATGGGAAAAGGAGGATCACTGTGTGAGTTCCAGGTCAGTCTGGGCTAGAGCAAGACCCTGCCTCAGAATACATAAATGAATAAATGTCTGGCTGACTGTGCTGGTATAGGGGCACTATGCTTCCTAGCAGTAAGCTAGGCCCTAGAGAATACTGGAGCACTCACAGTGCCTCAGTGGTATTCAACTAAGACCAAATGCTTTAAAAGCTTATCATAAAACCCATCAGGGACTGGAGAGATGGCTAAGTGATTAAGTCACTTGCGTGCAAAGCCTAAGGACCCAGGTTCAATTCCCCAGTACTCACATAAAGCCAAATGCACAAGGTGGTGCATATGTCTGGAGTTTGTTTGCGGTGGCTAAGAGGCCCTGGCATGCCCACTGTCTTTCTGTCTCTACCTGCCCTTTTTTCTCTTACTCTCTCTCTTTTGAAAAAAACAAAAACCTTAGTATTTGGCACACAATCAAAAAACAAAAATCAGGTTCTTCATCAGTGACAGATGGCCAATGGCAAAAACCAGGATGTCAATGAGGAAAATGACTGTTTCTGAGGCATAACAGCAAAGTGACAAGAGCAGACTGCACAGCAAATGCGTGACCTTGGCAAGTTACACAACGGTGCCATGCCTCAGTTTCCCTACACATACAACAAATAATTATGATAGATAACCTCAAGCATTACTTGGTAGATTAAAGGAGTGAATGCATATAAAGCCCATAGAGTTGGGTGATGGGTGTGGGGGTGGAGACAGGAGATCAAGAGGTAGTCATCCTCAGCTACACAGTAAGTCTGTGGACAACTTGGGTTACCAGGTGCTACCTAGTAGCTGTTCAGATGTTTAATTCTGCTACCACCGATTGTAGTAGGTCTTACTACTACATAGGCAACAAAAATACCTCCGAAAGACCTGCATCCACATGGAGGACACAACACACAAAACCTACACAGGGGCTGGAGAGCTGGTTCAACAGTTAAAACATGTGCCTGCAAAGCCTAATGACCTGGGTTCGATTCCCCAGGACCCACATAAAGCCAGAAGATGCACAAAGTAGCGCACGTATCTGGAGTTCATTTGCAGTGGCTAGAGGACCTGGTGTGTCCATTCATAGTGTCTGTCTGTCTCTCTCTCTCTCTCTGCTTGTAAATAAATAAATCAATAAAATATTTTTAAAAAGAAAACCTATACAGACAAATCTAGAGGAGTAACTATCACTATGCTTCATATTTAATGATTATTTTGTAAATACAGTCAATCATGTTTACACTGGGCTTGAGTTCATACCACTGCATTTCTGTAGTAGCAAGAAATATCTGCAGAAGCTGGGCACGACCATGCATGCCTTCACCAGTGTTCAGGAGGCTGAGGTAGGAGGATAGTTTTGAGTCCAGCCTGGGGCTACAGAGTGAGACCCTGTTTTGGAAAAAATCAAAAGAAAAAAAACAAAACAAAACAAAAAGGAAGCACCTACAGAAATTCTCAAAGCCATTTTTATCAATCACAGTTTCTGAGGTGATTTGTATATGCGTGTGAGATATTAGGGATTGAACTCATTGAGTGAGTGCTTACATAAAAATCTTTTGTGGTGAGGAAATAACTGTCTAGTTGAAGTGAACACATTCATCCTTCAGTGATATGTTCACTATACTGTAATGCACACAATTAACAGAATGAATGTATTAAAACAGCCATAATTAAAATTGTGTCTTTCAAAGTGAGACATTGCAGAAAAAAAAAAAAAAGGTCCTCTATGTGGCTTATTTCTCTCCAATTTTCTACTTTGGATGTGGTCTGTGGTATAAAGGTTGGGTTTTTTTTTTTTTTTTTTGCTGTTCTTTGGGGTTGCTTTTTATTTTTCACTTTCTTTTTAACACAAATCTAGTATTCTCAACTGCTGTTTGGTTCAATGTCCCTTCATTTTTTTCCCCCGGAAGATTCACTTTCTAAAATTTCAGCCAAGCCTAAATGATAGGTATCAAAAATAAAAGAAGGTGGAGGTAGAGTTGCTGGGGCATCAGATCTACGATTAGACTTGTTAATAGAATGTAGATCCCATGAGTAATGCTCACAGCTGTGGCATCCAACAATGGAATTAACATTTCAACAGGAAGCAGGGAGCCATCCCAACAGACAAGAGCCACCCGACACTGCTTCAGAGTCTCTAAACAAAAAAATAACGACAAAAATCCTTCCTGGGGCTACACAAAATGGACCTCTTAGTGGAACCTATGGATTTTTTTATATGACTCACTGGGTTGTTAGTCCAGTAAATGAGATCAACTAGTTAAAATAGATTTGGGAAGAAAAAAAACCCATCAGTTTCCTAAAGTGTCAAAATGTTTATATCTCCTAATGGTCCACGCATTTTTTAAATGCCTTTTTTCCCCTCCCAAAGAGGAAAGAAGAAAAAAAAAAAGGCTGCAGTTGGAAAATGTACTTGGCTATTCCTTCCGCCGCACAAGTCATCGTGTACGTCGTTACCTTAAAAATGAACCAATTCCATCACAAAGTGTTCCCCCCCACCCCGCCCGAGAAGCCCCGCGCCCGCAGCCAGCTTTCCCACGGTGAGCTCCCTAATTTCCCCGTGTCGGGAGCTGGCCGGGGCGGGCTCGGGCGCGTTCCTCGAGGTCAGCCAGCACGGTCCCCGACTCAGGGTCCTTTGAATAATGGCGTTTGTAATTCAGCCTCCCTCGGCTGGACACCTGAACCCTCGCAGCGGCCCAGGGCTAGGGACGCCCGGCGGCGGGCGGGGAGCCGGGCCGTGCCCGCGTGCAGACCGCGCCGGGCGCCCCGCGCGCGCCCCCCGGGCTCCGGCGCCGCTCCCCGGCGGGGCTGCTCCACCCTGCCGGGCAAAGAAAAGAACAAACCAAAACCCCGCAGCCCCGGGTGCAAGGCTGCCCACCGGTACCGCAGCACCCCCACGGCGCGCCCGCCCCCTCCCCCACGCCCCATTGTTCCCGGGTGGCCGCGGGCCTGGGCGGAGGGCTTGGGGGACCCTGGCCCGGGGTCGCCCCTCACTCACTCACCCGCCACCCCGCACAGGAGCACGACGCGCAGCAGGAGCGCCATGGGGCCCGGCCGTGGGCGGCGGCGGCGGCGGCGGCAGGTAGGCGCGGGCGGCTCCGGCTCTCGCTGCTCCCCAGCCCGAGCCGCGCGCACGGCCGACTGTCTCCCCGGGGCGGCGGCGGCACCTCTGCGGCCCGCCCCTCCCCCTCCCGGGCTCGGCAGGTGAACCCGCGTCACTTCCGGCAGCAGTCCCCAAGCCCCGGCGGCCGGCGTGGGGTTGCCATGGAAACAGGGAGCGGAGCCCCGCAGGTCCTGGGATCCGCTGGGGCGCTAGCGCGCGGCTCCCGGCACTCGCGCACGAACCACCACCCCCCCCCCCAGCCCCAGCCTTCCCCGTGGGGTCAGCCTTGCGCGCATCCTTTCCGTGACACCCCCGTTGGCTGAGCTCCCCGCGAGCCCAGCCCGGTCCTGCAGACCTCAGACCCCGGCAGGCACGCCCTTGGTTCGGGGCGCAGCTCGGGACAATGCTGGCCGCCTCTCCCCCAGAGCCCAAGGGAGACCCTCGCCCGCCTCTGCTCGGCGGCCTCCACCCTGGCCCGCAGCGCGCACGGGAGGGACTCGAGCCTCCCGCCCCGCGGAGCTGAGGATGCTCCCCGCATCTGCTGCCTGGCCGCCGCCGCCGCGTAGGATGCGCGCACGTGGAAGGCGCGCAGGAGGCTTTTCTTCTCCAGTAATGACTCAACTTGTGAATTGCGGCTACCGGTTTGAGAAATGCTTGGGGTTTATAAGTTGTCCTAGCCCTGAAATTGGTCCACAAGAACCGAGGAGCTTCAAAATGGAGCGCCCTGGGAGAGGTTAAGAGTGGGGAGGAGCCCTCCGCAACCTAGCAGTCTGCATTGTGCCTGCTGCTCTGCTCCATCCGCGCCCTGTGCCTGGTGGCTGTTCCCACCCAGCGTCTATTTATAACTAGAGAAGGCGTCGAATCGATACTGGCTTAAGGACAATCAGTGTGTCTCGGTGGCTATGAGCTGGGAGTCTCTGGGCAACTTGTTCAGAGGCGGCACATACCCCCACGGGGTTAAAATGAAAACACGATGAAATAATGGATTAAAAAAATATTTGGCACCTAGTGAGTACTCAGTAAATGGAAGCTAATAAAAATAAATTTGGAAAGGCTGGAGGGATGGCTCAGCAGATTAAGGCGCTTCCATGCAAAACCTGTTGACTTGGGTTCGATTCCCCAATACCTTCAGAACCCACCCACATAAAGCCAGATGCACACAATGGCGCATGCGTAGTGGCAGAAGGCTCAAAGCGCCCATTCCCTCTCTCTTCTCCCACCTTGTTGTAAATAGATAAATATTTTTAAAACAAATAAAATTGGAAATGTCATATTATTTATTGAACCACAAGGGAAAAAGAATAACTAAAATAAGTTATCAGGAAGACCAAAATTGCCCAAAAGAAGGTCATCTCTGTGAGTTGCAAACCTGCGTATCCATTAAAATTATGTGGAGAACTTGGTTGGTTGGTTGGTTGTGTTTCGAGGAAGGGTCTCGCTGTAGCCTGGGCTGACCTGGAATTCACTATGTCGTCTCAGGGTGGCCTGGACCTCAAGGCGATCCTCCTACCTCTGGCCCCTGAGTGCTGGGATGAAAGGCATGAGCCACCACACCGGGTTTATGTGGAGAACTTAAAAATATAAATAAATAAAGGAAGCCAGGTGTGATGATGTATGCCTTTCATCCTGGCACTTGGCTTTCTTTTTTTTTTTTTTTTTTTTTTTTTCATATGAGGTAGGGTCTCACTCTAGCTCAGGCTGACCTGGAATTCACCATGTAGTCTCAAGGTGGCCTTGAACTCACTGCGATCCTCCTACCTCTGCCTCCTGAGTGCTGGGATTAAAGGCGTGCACCACCACACCCGGCTTTCATCCCAGCACTTTGGAGTTAGGAGGATCGCTGTGAGTTTGAGAAGTTCAGGTCAGCCTGGGCTAGAATGAGACTCTACCTCGAAAAACAAAACAACCACCATATATATATTTGGCTGTGGAGATAGTTCAGAGATTAAAGACGCAAAGTCTGCAAGACAGAGGTTCAGGCAGCCACGTAAAGCCAGACACAAATGGTAACCTGTGCATCTGGAATTTGATTGCTATGGCAAGAGACCCTGGCACATTCACACAAATGTGTGCGTGCACACACACACACTAATAAATAAATAAATATATAAATAAATGTTTAAGAAATATAGCAAAGCTGGGCATGGTGACTCATGCCTACAGTCCCAATATTCAAGGCTGGTGGAAGAAGTTTGCTGTCAGGTTAAGGCTAGCCTAAATTACATATCAAGTATCCCAAGCTACACAGACTCCGTCTCAAAACCAACATATATGTATGGATGTATGTAGATCTGTTCTAAGTTACTCCATATTGTATGAAACAATGGCTTTCGAACTATGTCTTGTCCTGGGTGACTCCCTTTTTATAAAGCAGCAGTTGACTTCATGTTGGGTGAAAATTCAGAGACCAAAGGACTTTACAGCTTGATGTGCATGTGGACATCACCACCCATCCCGCACCAGCCATGAGGTACAGACTGATACACAACATCTATGCAAATAATAGGAATCCCCTGTAAGTTGAGTGTGGTGGTACATACCTATGATCCGGGCACTTGGAAGATAAAGGCGGGAGGATCAGGAGTTCAGGGTCATCCTCACCTTACATAGCTAGCTTGAAGCCATCCCAGGCTACATGAGACCCTGTCTCAAAGAAAATCAAGATTGAGGACACATAGGTATATTGAAACGATAACTGAAAAACCAGGCCCAAGAACTTAATAGAACACACCCTCACTTGGACCCCATAAGAAGGAAGGTGTATAAAAATGCACAGATGACAACAGCTCAACTGACCTGTCACCTGACTACCCAGACCGGCTGACTGTTCCTGGGCTTCTGCTCAACATGGTTCCCACTGCTTGAAGTGGCCCAGATGAATTACTGTGAATCTGCTGGAGCATCAGGAGCTGGCCTGCATCTCACCTGACATGCTCATGAGCCTCTACATCCCTACTCAACCTTGCTATTGGGTTCCCTGCACCTCAGCTCTCTGCCTCTGCTTCCAGTAAGGTCTCTAAACTCTCCCCTCTGTGACTATTTGGTAATGATTCTGTAATCTACACGTACACAGCACACGTATAACTGTAAAATGCAATGTGCGACCTGACAGTATTAGCAATTAAGTTTGGAATAAAAGAACCTGTGATTGCCAACAGCCACCCACGAAGGGATATCAGTACTACTTGTTAATTGCAGCCACTGGAGCTGATGTAACTTGTGAATTTATTGTTGTGATGGTTTGTATTGTCGATTAGACAGAATCTAGAATCACCTGTAAGGGATTATCTTGATAGGCTAACTGAGGTGGGAACTACCACCTTAACTGGGGGTGACACCATTTCCATGTGCTGGATCTACAGAAAAGGAAGAAAGCTGGCTGTACACAGACATTCATAGCTTTCTGCCTCCTCGCAGTGGGCTGAATGTGACCAGCTCTACTTCAAGCTCCTGCTGCCTTGCCTTCCCCACCATGCAGTACTGTAATCTGGAACTGTAAACCATAAATAAACCCTTCCTCCCTTACACAGGTTTTTGTCAGGCATTTAGTCCCAGCTTCAAGAAAGTAACTGATACACCTATTAGTGACACCTTTGAAGGCCTTTTTGGTTCTTGACAGCTTAGAAACAGTCTCCTGCAAGCTGTAGTGTAATAATCTCATTAATGCCAGAACATGCAATTTACTCATTGTTTTGTGTTCAAACCAAAGCAGCAAATAATGGACAACCACTCAGTGAATTGCCCTGTCATCAGTTGCACCAGGCACTCCACATTGTGTAGCCTCTGAACCAGCAGAAAGGTGATTCCTGGTCCATGGAGAAGGTAGCAATTAGACAGACATAAATAACTCTGTGGTCAATAAACCATCTATCCTTACGCCAATTTCACAGCAGTCATAGATCTATCAACACACCTACAGGTAATTAAAGTTATACAATCACCTTCAAAGACTAACTTATACTTAATAATAAAAGGATTTCCACCTCATTCCAGTATAGAATATGATGCATGAAATACGAAACATTAAAAAAAGAGAGAGAAACTTTCTATCACATGTGACACTACTAATTTTTTTTTTTCTGGAAAATGATGGTTGTGTTCTTAGTAAGATATCAAGGGTTATCACTAGAGTGTTGTATTGACATTACCACAATTTGCTTTCATGGATTAATGTGATCCAAAAGGTACCAATTAACCCCTGAGCAATGGATTTCTAAATACATGCACTTTATATATACACATATTTATAAATTAGCCCTAACCAGTGGCCTAAAATATTTTATAGCTAACTAATAGTACAGATTCCAGTATGAATACACCATGTTAGATTTATTCTAAACAAAACTGAGGATTGATTGGAGTTCTTTTAAAATATGCTTATCCAGGTGTGCTTCCTTAGCAACATTAGACAGTGCATCAGTCTCATAAAATATTCTTTTTAAAAAGATATTTTTAGTTTACTTATTTGCAAGCAGAGAGAGAGAAACAGAATGGGTGCATCATAGCTTCTAGCCGCTGCAAATGAACTCCAGATGCATGTACCACTTTATGTGAGTACTGGGGAACTGAATCGCGGTGGGTCATTAGGCTTTGCAGGCAAGTGCCTTAACCACTGGGTCATCTCTCCTGCCCTCATAAACTATTCTTATCCAAGAATAATCCATTTCTTCTTGTTGCTTTCTCTTTGCTTGATCTCTAGTATTTCATTTTGGTTTCTTTCTTCCTGTTTCTGAAAATCGTAATTTTCAGCTTCAAGAATAAAATAAAATGTTGGGGGGGGGATGGTGAAGAAGGACATTAGTGCCACACGTATAATACTAGCACTCTGGGGGTAGGAAGGAGGAGTGACAATCCAGAAATTTACTGAGTTCCAGACCAGCCACAGATGGACAGGCAAAAATGAAAGTTTGTGGGAGTGCCCCAAGATAATTACTGTTATGGTCTCAATATGAGATGGCCCCTTCATGTGTTGGATGGTTGGTCATCATTTTCTGAGAAATGATGGAACTTTTGGGAGGTTGAGCCTACTAGAGGAAGTTAGTCACTGGAGTAATGCCTTTGAAGGTTATACCTGGTCCTCAGTCTCTCTCTGCTCCCTGTCCACTATGAGGTATGAGTAGCCTCTACTGTGTGGTCCCACAACTATTGTCCATACATTTTTTGTGATGGGGGCTTTTTGCAGGCAAGTTCTCACCCTAGCCCAGGATGGGCTGAAACTCACTCTAAAGTCCCCACTATGGCTTCGAGCTCATGGTGATCCTCTTATATCAGCCTCCCAAATGCTAGGATTACTCCACCATGCCCAGCTTTTCCATGATCTTTAGATGGACTGTATAGAGGAATACAAGCCACACTTTCCCTTATTGACCGTCCTGCAGCTACTTAAAAAAAAAAAAAAAAAAAAACAGCTTGCTCAATCCAGTTTACTGTAGGAGTTCAAAAACACTGTGTGTATTTTCCAAGAAAGTGTTTATTTCGGCTCATCATTTAAGAAAAGATATAGTCCATAATGGTGGGGACAGCACGGTGACCGGAGCCACAATCAGGAAGCAGAGAGAGATGAGTGCTGCTCGCTGCTCAGCTTATTTTCTTCTTTCATTCAGGCTGGGACCACAGCCCATGGGGTGGTGCTGCCACATTCTGGACATCGTCCCTGCCCAGTTCAGCCCCTCTAAACACATGCACAGTGACTCTAGTCCCATCAAGGTGGCATATGCATCTGGAGTTTGTTTGCAGTGGCTGGAGGCCCTGGCATGCCCATTCTCTCTCTCTCTCTCTCTCTCTCTCTCTCTCTCTCTGTCTTTCTCTCTCCTTCTTTGTCTCTCAAATAAAAACAAATAAACTTAATAAAAAAGAAATGAAAATGGCCAATGCATATTTGAAAAAATTTTCAACATCTTTTGGCATCAGAGCAATGCAGTTTAATTCTGTTAATGTTTTATTTGCTTATTTGAGGAGAGAGAGTATGGGTCTCTTGCTGCTGCAAATGAACTCCAGACACATAAGCCACATTGTGTATCTGGCCTGATGTGAGTCCTGGGGAACTGAAACTGAGCAGGGCAGGCATTGCAAACACGCACCTTTCATTGCTGAGCCATCTCTCCAGCCCCATGTGCAGTTTAAAACTGCTTTGAGATTCCATCTCACACCAGTCAGGATATCTATCATCAAGAAAACAAATGCTACTGAAGACGTGAGGAAAATATTCATTTACTGGTGGGAATGTAAACTGGTATTGCCACTATGGAAGCCAGTGTACAGTTTCCTCAAATGACTAGAGAAGGAACTGCTATGTGTTCCAGCTACACCACTCCTGAACATCACCTGAAAGAATTTAAGTCAGTATACCACAGAGATACTTGAACACCTGTGTGTTCATTCATACACAATTCATAATAGCTGGCATATGGAACCAGCCTATCAAGCAAAATAAACCAGATTCAGCAAGACAAAAGCATATGTTTCCTCTCATGTGCATAATCTAGACTTCAGTATGTAGACCATGAACAAAGTAGGAGAACTCTGACAGGGAAAGAAGAGCTCTAAGGAGAGCAGCAAGAGGGAATTAAGAGAGAGTAATGGGGTAGAAGAAAGATAAAATAACTCGTGTTTTCTCTCATATTTGGAATCTAGATTTACCCACACACACATACTCACACACACAGCATGCAAGCATGAGGGGCAATTTAGAGAGAGAAGAGGACCATCAAGAGGTGAGGAGAAGGCATAGGGGAGGGCATTGGTGGGTGAATATGATCAAAGTACAATGACGTATATGTATAAAATGCACAAGAACTTCACAATGAAGCCTATTATTTTGTATATTAGGTAAAAATCATTAATCTTAAACTAAATCATTTAAAAGGTCCTGAAAGAGTTGGCTGTGGACATTGCTTGTCACCTGTTCCCTTCATCCCTGGTGTTCCGGTCACCTCAGTAACATAAAAGGTTTCTATTGAAAGGAAGGAAAGAGAGTGTCCCTATAAACTCCCTTCATCTGTGTCTATTTCACTCCCCCATTCTTACTGTTTTCTTGCTTTCATCTCTTTTCTAGACTTTCTTTCTAATGACAAAATAACTCAGAGAGCACTAAGCTTTCTTCCCTTTAGTAAAGATAAGTAGTGTAAAATATTCAACTAGGAAACCAAGTACATTTATTATCTATTCTTCACATTCATGATTTACATTTTGTCTCAGGAGGGCTTTTCGTTCTCTTGTTTTGAGGTACTGGGGATAGAACCTGTGACCTTGTGCATGCCAGGTAAGCTCTTTACCACTGAACTACGTACTCATCCAGCAGAAGTGTTGATGTCTTCTTGTTTAGGTGAAAAGAAATAAGATGAGCAGAATAAGCCAGGAGTTTATCATCATTTTCAAAGACTTCATGCTTGATTCGATAGAGAACTTCCGAAAGAATATTTAAAGAGAGAATCATAGTGGTTTGTGTGTGTGTGACATGGACATCCACAGGGCATTCTGAGGCAAGGTGATTTAATGCTTGCATAGTGCTTTGAGCATAACAGATCAAAGATTCTTAGCTTACCCAATGTTAAAACCATTTAATTTATACCCAGATTGTAAATTTAAATAGTGTAAAAGTGTATAGAGCCTCAGATACTTTACGTTTTACTGGTGTCCTTTTGGCTGGAGACAGCTTTTTGTCTGACAGGTAATAACTATGCAGTACATTTATAGACAGTAAAACATCTCTTATCCAAGGAGTTCAAAGAACTCAACAGTTATGACTCATTGTTCTTTAAATTATCTGGACAAAGCTGGAGGTGGTTTTAAGTGTTGACCAGGCTTCTCAGGAGTCAGCTGGAGTTCACAATAAGTCGGCCTTTCTTTGGCTGTACTGTGGCCAACAGCACATAATTCCTTTATGTAGGTGTAGGCCTTCAATGGTTTCTGTTGCATTTGTGAGAAAAGATAAGAATGCTTTCATTTATGTGTGCTGTGTGTGTGTCCAGGTGTGTTAGTACAGGTATGCACATGCCATAGCGCATAGTGTGGAACTGCTTTGGGTGTTGGTGCTAGCCTTTAAAAAAAGAAAGTATTTAATGGGGCTGGAGAGATGGCTCAGCCATTAAGGTACTTGCCTCCAAAGCCTAAGGACCAGGGTTCAGTTCCCAGATGCACAGAGTGGCACATGCATATGGAGTTTGTTTGCAGCAGCTGTCTCTCTTCTCTCTACCTCTCTTTGCTTGCAAATAAATAAAAAATAATTTAAGTATTTATTTCCTGGGCATGGTGGCACATGTCTTTAATCCCAGAACTCAGGAGGCAGAGGTAAGAGGATCGTTGTGAGTTTGAGGCAAGCCTGAGAATACATAGTGAATTCCAGGTCAGCCTGGGCTAGAAAGAGAGCCTACCTCAACTCCCCCCCCCCCCCACCAAGTATGGGTTTATTTATTTGAGAGAGAGAGTATGGGTGGGCCAGGTCCTCTGCTGCTACAAACCTGATCTGTCAGGTTTTGCAAGGAAGTGCCTTTAACCACTGAGTCAGCCAGCTCACCTTCCATTTTTTTTCTTTTTCTTTTTTTTCAAGGTAGGGTCTCACTGTAACCTAGGCTGACCTGGAACTCACTCTTTAGTCCCAGGCTGGCCTTGAACTCACAGTGATCCTCCTGCCTCTGCCTCCTGAATGGTAAGACTACCTTCTACCTTTTATTTTCTATGTGCAAGGAGAGAGAGAGAGAGAGAGAGAGAGAGAGAGAGAAGAGAGAGAGAGAGAGAGAGAGAGAGAAGAGAGACAGAGAAAAAGAGAGAGAGAGAGAGATAGAATGGGCTAGGGTCTCCAGGTGCTACAAACAAACTCAAGATGCATGTGCCACTGTGCATCTAGCTCTATGTGGGCACTGGGTAATAAAACCCCAGTTGTTAGGCTTTATAGGCAAATGCCTTAACCTCTCAGCCATCTCTCTCTATTTAGTTTAAAAAAATTTTTTTGACTTTTTGAAGTAAGAGTCTTGCTATAGACCAGGCTGACCTGGAATTCACTATCTAGTCTTAGGCTGGCCTTAAACTCACAGCAGTCCTCCTACCTCTGCCTCCTGAGTGCTGAGATTAAATGTGTGTACCACCACACTGAGCTTCTTCAACCTGTTTAAGACAAGGTCCCACAGCGACACCCTGCTCTCATTAGGCTAGCAGGCCCAGACGCCGCCAGTGGATTTTTCGGTCTCCACTTTCCTTCGTCATAGGTGTGGCTGGGATTATGAAAGCCTGCCATGGCCTCCAGCGTTTATGTGGATGCTGAAGATCAGAACTCAGGTACGCGTGCTTGAGCAGCAAGCACTTTATCTACTGGGCCCCAAAGATAACAAATCTCTGAAGAGAATATGTCGTGCTACCTGTGTCTGAGCTCAATGAGTATAACTGTAGCCACTTTGCCCAGATACTTGACTTTTCGCAAGTATGCATGGCCTTGTCAGCCTATTTATTTCAGATCAGTCATTCTTTCCTATGGGACACGTGGACAAGCTCCTGGCTAATTCAGGTCCCACCATTAAGGCCTTTCAAGCACAGATAATGGAGCACAGATTGTTGCAGACAAATCACAGACTCCATAGGTGGAGCTAGCATTGCTTGTAGGTTTGGGGGACACATTGTTTTCAGGAGGCAATGGTTGCAATTTCCTATTTTGATACATTAATTGTTCGATTGATTAACATCTATTTTGTTTCCCCCAAGTGTGAGATCCATGCCTTCAGGGAGTATGTCTAATTTTCCTTACTGTAGTACCAGCATCAGTTTAGTTCTTGGCACCAAACAGGAGCTCAAAACATTGGCTGAATTAATTTTGACTATTAGGAAAGTATCCTTTGCAAATGTGAGCATAAATCTTGAAACTCAAAGTTGAAATTATGATCTAAATTATGATTCTAACATATTTAAACAGAACTTATAAAATGCTTTAACAGCTTAAACTAAAACCATTAAAACATTCATAAGATGGTGAGACAAATGAAGAAAGTCATGAAAAGAGAGGAAGCTTAGAAAACCCACTTGAGCCACACACTGGCCTCCTGTCTGCGTCTCCTTGGCTCCTGGTGAGAAGGACAGTGTTGATTTTTTCTAGGGCACCTGAGAGAAGACAGACTGTGTTAGCATGGTCTGCTCTCTGGCCTTATTGAAGGCTCATATGTGAGGCTGTTGGAAAGTTGCTATGGGCAAGCCTTGGTTACACTGCCTTGTGCTCAAGTGTGACAGCATAGGCAAGAAGCCCTTTCCTTCTGAAACCAGGCCTTTGAGTTCAGCACAAAGAACAATCCAAGGTGTGCTTCATTTTTGTTTTACTTTCAGGCAGGACCTGTCAAAATGCCATCTGTGTTTTGTAAGGAAACTCTAGAGACAATGCCAGGGAGGCATCTGAAGAGAGGAAAGCAACCAAAGGGAAGGAGCTCAGTGGTGATTTCTTGCCAAGGTCTCAGTAAAACCTGACAGACTTCTGGCAGAAAATGAGGGTTGGGGGGGTATTTTGGAGGAGGCACTAAAAAGACATGAGCCCTGATGAATGTGGGCAGTGAGCTACAGGGAACAAGTAAGGCTGTCTCAGGTTTCCAGGTTTGGACAATTCCTGGATACAAGTGTCTGCTGTTAACTGAATGGCAAGGAGCAGAAGAGCAGGGGTAGGTTAGGTTTTCAGTGCCTGGGGGACATCCAGACGGAGACACCAGCGAGAGCCAAGCTGGCTGGAGATCCACCCAGGCTTGGGAACCTAGGTTGCACTCCTTTGAGGAATTAGTTTGTGGTTTAGATCATTGGTATATCTCATAGGAACCATGGGCACATGTGGCGACTTCTCCACAGAAATCCCACAAACACCACTTAGTCTGTAATACTGTTGAAAGAACATGATGAAAGGTGGGTCATGGAATGTTTCTGGGGGGACTTATGTGTGCCAAACCACCTCAGTTCTCTAATAAAGCGTCTTTTCTTGCTCCCACACAGAATTTGTTGGAAGGCTTCCTTGTCAAACCATATATACTCTCTTCTCAGTAACAACGGAGCATAGGTTGTATTAATTAAAATATTTATATTATTTAAGTGGAATAGAAACGCAATCTAAGCATATGTTAGACTTTATTAATATGAGAGGAATTTCCTAGGCTATGTCCTGTAGATATATTAGGTCACATCTCATTGTAGTATTATGTATTTCCTACTTGATGAAGGCAGAAAAGGGCTTTGGGCAAATGCTCCTAGCATATCCCATAGTGCTCCAAACACATGGCTGCTGGTGTTCCGAAGTCCTTTCTTTACAGATGCTCTGTCATGCAGTAAGATTGCTTAATGGACGGGAGAAAAGTCAAATGGACAAACACTGGCAAGTCTGATAGAAGCACAGATGACAACTCAAATGGATAATTGGGTTTTGTCTGCAGAAGGGCAAAAACCCATCTGCCAAACAGCATGCTGACTTTTTCCAGAGTCTGACTACATTTAACAGCTACTCAAATGCTCTTTATTTTATTTATTTATTTAAGGGAGAGAGAGGGAGAGAGAGAGAGAGAATAGACACATCAGAGCCTCTGGCCACTGCAAAAGAACTCCAGACACATGAGTCACCTTGTGCCTCTGGCTTACATGGATACTGGGGAATCGAAACTTGGTCTTTAGGCTTCACAGGCAAGCACCTTAACCGCTAAGCTATCTCTCTAGCCCAGCAACTACTAAAACTCTTCTTAGTCTTTCAAAAAGGATAAGATGAGAATGAAGGCAGAAAGAAGAAACACTTTCAAACTAAGTTTACAAACAAAACCAACGAAACAACAACAAGCTTGACAGAGTAGGTTGTGGTTGTCAGTTAAGCACTTGGCTGTGTGGCAAGCTAGGCTAACATAGTTTTCATGTTTCTTCCAAGGCTCCAAAGAGCACCTGAGCTTTTTTTTTTTTTTTTTCTCAGGGTAGGGTCTTACACTAGCTCAGGTTGGCCTTGAACTCGCAGCGGTCCTCCTACCTTAGCTTCTGGCGTGCTGGAACTAACATTGTATGCCGCCATGCCTAGCAATATAAATGGGCATGCAAGGCCCTTTTGCTACTGCAAATGAACTCCAGACACACGAGCCACTTTGTGCATCTGGCTTTCCATGGGTACTGTGGGTTCTGGGAAATCAAAACCGGTCATCAGGCTTTGTAACCAAGTGTTCTTAACTGCTAAGCCATCGTCCTAGTCCCCGACTGAGCATTCTTAAAAAACTTTTTATTGACAACCTCCATACATATAGACAACATACTATGATCATTATCCTCGCCCACCATCCTCCCTCCCCGCCCCCATTCCCTCCTCTACTAAATCGCTTCTTCTTTCCAATTAGTCTCTTTTCCATTTTCATGTCATCATTTCTACATCCTATTATGCAGACCTTGTGTAGGTAGCATCAACCACTGTGAGGTCATGAATACCATGGCCACTTTGTGTCTGGAAGACAGTATTGTAAAACACTCCTCACCCTCCTTTGGGTCTTACATTCTTTCCACCACCTCTTCCACATGGTCGCTGACTCTTAAAGGGTATGCTAGAAATGTTTCACTTAGTGCTGAATGCTCTACTGTCATTTCTCAGAACTTGGCTGCATTTTTTTTTTTTTAAGGTAGGATCTCACTCTAGCTCAGGGTGATCTGGAATTCACTATGTAGCTTCAGACTGGCTTCAAACTCATAGCAATCCTCCTTCATCTGCCTCCTGTGTGCTTGGATTAAAGGCATACACCACCATACTTGGCTTTGGCGAATTCTGAGTTACTCTGGTGGTTACTGCCTTCTGAAAAAAGAAGCTTCTCTAACCAAATGTGAGAGTAGCATTAATATATAACCATAAGTGTTTAGAGGGCAGTTTGGTGGCATAATATATGCATCTAGCCAGACAACAGTAGTAGTTCCCCCCCCCCCCCCCAGAGCTTATGACCTTCCTAGTCACAAGATTTTGGTAAAGTTTTTAGCACCAGGCATGAATTCCCTTCATGCAATTCATGGCTCATTGGTTAGCTGGTTTCTACAATAATAGATATGCCACCATTGCACCACCAACTGATCATCCTTGAGTAACTGTGCTGAACACAGAGGGCTCAGGTATTAGGAAGAATAAATGCATTTCTTTTTTGTTTTCAGTATTTTTACTTATTTATAAGCAGAGGGAGAGAGAGAGAGAAGGAAATGGTTATGCCAGGGCCTCTAGCCACTGCAAACAAACTCTAGATGCATTGCCACTTTGTACATCTGGATTTACATGGGTACTGGGGAATTAAACCCAGGTCGTTAGGCTTTACAGGCAAGTGCCTTAACCACTGAGCAATCTCTCCAGCCCATGTGTTTTCTCTGTAAGCTACCTCTAGCATTCTGCAGATGGTGGAGTTCTAGTACAAAGTAGGGACTGGTTTGCTATCTGAAGAGATGCCAGTGTGTTGTGTGCTGCTGTACTGTGAGCAAAACAACCATTGCCATCTTTATGAGAAGCAACAGCATCCACTCACTAGAGACCCTCCAGACTGAGCCTGTTAACATTCTCCTGTACAGAGTGGGGGGTGCGATCGGATCCTCATCTGAGACCTCAGCCTCCCCCTCCTGGATCTAAGCAACGAAGTATGTGGTTTTATGGTCTCTGGAGAGACAGCATATACAGGGATTGGAAGATCAATAAAACAGGAAACTTCACCTGTGCAGCCATGGTAAGGTTGTTATCCATGCTGGAGTAGGAATTTCCAGGGATTTGGCTATTTTGGGCTCACCCATGCTCCTTTAAGTAACTTCTCACTTATGCTCTTTAAGTAAGCCTATTAAACTTATTGGTTCACTAAGACAGACTTTGGTGTAATTATACTTCAGTCTGTCATTGGTATCATACCTAGGCTGAGATAGACATTTGCTTACATTCACCCACGGAAAAGCTCATGCCAATAGTGATATCCAAAGATGGACATATCCAAAGATGGATATAGATCTGGGCCTATTTACTGGGAATTCTGACTTGATTATTGTATTGGATGGTCTGACTATAAATGACACTGTTGGTACACAGAATGGGTGATCTATAACAGAACCAGTGATGTGATGGTTGGACTTCAGCTGAATTTCCCCGAAAGTTGACCCTCAGGCACAGGTTTGAGTGCAGGATAGAAGGTGGTCTCAGGAAACACAAGTGAGATGATTATAGAAAGAAGGACAGAAGGAGACATGATGATGAGCGGGTTGGCCCTGTAGGTATTGGGTTGATCTCACTGAAAGATGCCAGAAAACTGTAGAGTAGATCACAGAGTTGTCCCATGTAAGGGCTGAGGAGTTGGGGCATTCATTCACCAAGTCCCAACTGTCACTGCTTGAAGGCTATTCCCAGAGGCATTAATTTTGAAGCATACTCCACCTGTCCTTTAGTCTAACATTCCTGCAGCTAGAGAAAGCTCTCCCTGTGTATGCTCCAACATCCTTGTGACTATGATCTTTAAAAAAAAAAAAAATGTTTTTGGTTTTTTTTTTTTTTTTTTTTTTTTTTTTTTTTTTGAGGTAGGGTTTCATTGTAGTCCAGGCTGATCTGGAATTCACTACTTAGTCTCAGGCTGGTCTTAAACTTATAGCCATCCTCTTACCTCTGCCTCCTGAGTGCTGAGATTAAAGCCATGTACTCCCACATCTGGCTTAAAATGTGTGCTGTGTGTGTGTGTTTCTTCAAGGTAGAGTCTTGCTCTAGCCCAGGCTGACCTGGAATTCATTCTAGTCTCAGGGTGGTCTCGAGCTCATGGCGATCCTCCTACTTCTGCCTCCCAAGTGCTGGGATTAAAGGCTTGCGCCACCACGCCTGGCCTTAAAATGTATTCTTAATAAACCGTTAGTTTTCATCAACCCAAAAGCTGAGGATGTCATCATATAGCATTTGTGGCCTAGAGTGGAAATTTCCCCACTTTGCTATAACCCACCTTTGTGATGTGCCCACCAAGATTATTTGAAGTGACTAATCTATGATGCTTCTGGTTCTGTCACAATAAAAGTTTCATGAAACTGTTATCACATTGGAACATAGTGTATTAGTCAGGGTTTTCTAGAGGAACAGAACAGATTGAATGGGTTTGCATTATGAAGGGGATTTATTTGGATTAGCTTACAGGATAGGAGCTGGACAGTCCGACAATAACTGTCTGCAGGCTTGAGCACTGAGGTACTTGATAACTGTTCTGCCCACAAGGCTGCTTGGCAGCCTCAATCTGGCACTGAAGGCCTGGAGGATTCTGGGGAGCCACTGATCTTCAGTCCATACTGGATGGCTGATGAAACTTGCTTCCAATTTCCATGAAGGATAGCCAAAAAAGGGTGCATACATGTACAAGTGAATAGCAAAGGCAGCCAAGTGGAGAAGGAACTGTGTTCTCTAGGAGCTTCTTTCCTTTTTTTACTTCAAGGCTATTTTTACTGAAAGTAAAAATTATTAAACTATTATGATTGCCTATTGTATATAAAGCTGAATTTTTATTTATTTATTTGCAAGGAGAGGGGGAGAGAGAAAGAGAGGATGGGCACACCAGGGTCTCTAGCCATTGCAAACAAACTCTAGATGCATGTACCACTTTGTGCATCTGGCTTTAGATGGGTACTGGGGACTTGAACCCTGGTCGTTAGGCTCTGCAGGTAAGCACCTTAACCACTGAGCCATCTGTCCAGCCCTAAGAGCTTCTTTGTATATTGTCACCACCAGGAGGGCTGCCCAGTCTGGAGGAAGGACTTCAGTTAATCCTTCTTTGAAAGAACCTCACATGTTTACTGAAGAGGTGTGTCTCTCAATTCCAAATCTGTTTCAGTTTCCAACAGAACTTAACCATCGCTCATAGTATTTGGTGTAATTAAATCTGTGTTTCCTGGCCATGATTATGCATAGTTAGCTCCAGAATAAACTACCTCTTAGGCTCTTTAAGGTGAGTGAGTGTGTGTTTGTGTGTGTGTGTGTGTGTGTGTGTGTGTGTGTGTGTGTGTGTGTTGATAGTATCTATCTCAAACACCCATCCTGAGTTTTGAGCCACACAGAACAGCCTTCAGGTGGTTGCAAAGTTGAAGCCAACAGTAATGCAATGTGGTTAATTATTTCTTCCTTGATTAGCCTGCCTCAGAAAAGCCTCAGCTGACTCAGGACACCCATTTCTTGGTTCTCTCTGATGTGCTCCCCTGACTATTCAGGGTGTACCTACTTTTAGTTTATTAAACTTCCCTTGGCCTTTCCTTTGATCTCTGCTTCTTCATGCTTTGGGAAGGTGTTTTAGGGCAGGCATCCCTAACCTTAGATTACTGCACCTACAGATTGCGGTGATTCTCCCATTCTCTAGTAACAGCTTAACCAAGATACAGAGATGAAAAAGGAGGAAGGAAGGGAGGATGGGAGGGGAGAGATGGTAAGATAATATGAATGAATGAATGAATGAATGAGAGAGAGAGAAACATGGAGATTAGAATAATGTCTTCCTCAAACTGGGTGAATAGTAAACCCTGATTTGATTCTGCTAAAAACATCTAAAAATCCCTTCAGAAGCATTTTACACTATTTTGCTCAGTAGGCAACAATGATATGACTCCAACTTCAGTGTGTGCAAAATGATATGAAAGTTATTTTTCCCATAATGCCTAACTAGCAGTCATCCAGAATTACCCCAGAAGCAAGCAGTGTTCTCAGTGTCTAGCATGATAATGTGGAAGACTATGGAGGAGATCCCCAGTCCCTGGGGGAAATGAACTAGTATTGAACCAGTATCCGCTTTTGCTATTATGTCGTGAGGTCTCTGGGGAAAAGACAACAGTGTAAACCAGTAAATACTGTTTCTTATGCCTGCTCCAGGAGAAGAACCAGGCCTTTGGTTTACTCATGAGCACAGCACTTGCTGGCTGTGGCATGCTGGATTTCACTCACTGTGGTGGATGAGGAGTCTGCACATTTCCTCTGTCTGGATTGTGCCTTACAGAGAGCCTCATGATCCACTGATGGGGACGATGGCATAAAGCTCCTGGGTTGGGAATATACTAACAGGCTAGATAGGCAGCAGTTAGGGTTCACTGCCTAGACAGAATATTTCTCTTCAATGGGAGTGAGATAGGAGACAGGGTAGGTGTCAAAAATCAAGACCTGAAGGCAAAGGAAGGCTGTTTTTTTGTTTTTGTTGTTGCTTTGTTTTGTTTTTGGTTTTTCAAGGTAGGGTCTCACTCTAGCCCAGGCTGACCTGGAATTCACTAGGTTGTCTCAGGGTGGCATTGAACTCCTACCTCTACCGCCAGAGTGCTGGGATTAAAGGTGTGCAACACCACTCCTGGCTTGGAATGCTGTTTTTATGTTCCAAAACTTACTGATCCAAAGGGGAAAAGTGGTGGCAAAGTTAACTACACAGTTCTCATGTGGGACCTGAGTCATCAGAGGTAATGGGTGGGAGTTAGGACAGTAATTTCAAGAAGCTAGGAAATAAACTGGGCTTGGTGGCACATGACTTTCATCCCAGCACGTGGGAGACAGACATGAGAGGATCACCATGAATTCGAGGCTACCCTGAGACTACCTAGTGAATTCCAGGTCAGCCTGGGCTAGAGTGAAACCCTACCTTGGGGGGGGGGAGAAAGCTAGGAAGTACTAGAAGTACTAGTTATTGTTCCTGCTTCTCTATTAATTTCAACAAAATATTACAAAAAAAAGACTTCAGAGGAGTAATTGTCCATGATTTCACTTCTTGATAAACTGCTGTTTTGTTATTTCTGCTGGACATTTAAAAAATTTTATTTATGTATTTGTTTGAGAGTGAGGCAGAGAGAGATAGAGGGACAGAATAGGAGCACAATGTCCTCTTGCCACTGCAAATGAACTCTAGATGCATGCACCGCCTTGTGCATCTGGCTTTATGTGGGTACTGGGGAATCAAACCCAGGTCATTAGACTTTGCAGGCAAGTGCCCTAACTGCTGAGGTATCTCTTCAGCCCTCTCCTGAACATTTTAGCCAGCCTGATTTCCTCCAAGTTCTAACACCAAATGCTTAAAGTCTACCTGATGGCCATGGAATTTTGGCTTTTGGTTTGGAGTATAAGTATGTGTACATGTGTGTGTAACAGGTAAGTTTGATATCTCTGCCTGGCCTGAATCATGTTCAGAGAAATGTGCACAGAGGAATGAGGAGACTGTGGATGTGTGTCAGTTCAGGTCCTTCCAGGAGTTGATGTCATGGAAACAATCTAAGTACCCATGAAACAATGAAGAGATAAAGAAAATATGGTGCATATGCATAATGGGCTATTACTGTATCATGAAAAAGAAAAAAGGAAACGAGACCCTGTCACTTGTGACAACGTGGCTGTAACAAGAGGTTATTAGTTATGTTAAGTGAAATAAACCAAATATGGTAGTTTGAATTTATGTCTCCCAATAGACTCAGGATGTTTTACTAAAGCTTGTAACTTTGATTTCCAGCTGCCTGGCTGGAGGAGGGATCACTGTGGGTAGATCCTAGGACCCAGCCCTAAGGCATTACTGGGGACAGATCTGATCTCCAGCCTAAGGTATCCAGAGGGAGCTCTGCCAGGGTCCTTGTGATTTGGTACTTGATTGTGGTGCTCGTGATGGTTTCTTCTCTTCTGCGTGGATCTATGAAAGAGGGCTAGCATCTTCTGCCATTATGGAACTTCCTCTGGATCTGAAATAAATCCCATTCCTCCTATAAACTGTGTCTGGTTTAGAAGTTCATCCCAGCAGCATAGAGCTGACTATAACACCAAGCATATAAAGACAAGTAGTATCTCAGGATCTCACTCATAGGTGGCATCTGAAAAAGTGGTATCTTATAAAAGTGGAAAGTAGGTAGCTGGTTGTTACCAGAGGCCACGGATAGAGGGTGGGAGGTTGATGATCAATGAGTAACTAATGAATTACAGTTAGATATGAGCAAAAACTTCTGGTGTGCTATTATGCAGTAGAGTGACAAAAAATAATTAAAATGTACTGTGCATTTCAAGAAACTTGAAGAAAGCAATTTGAAAGTATTCACCATAAAGAAATCAGTGTTTGTTGACATAGGTACGTTCAAGCTGATTTAAATATCACATATTGTGTACATCTGTCATACAATGTTTTCATCTATGATATCACATGTTGCTCTATTAACATGCACAATTTGTATGTCTTTCTGTGCCAGTTAAATGCATTTTACTAAACTAAGAGATACATGTTGGGGTGATGGCTCAGTGTGTAAAGCACCTGCCCTAGAAGTGTGAATACTCTGGTTTGGATCCCCAAGACCCACATAAAAGCTGGAAGCTGTGGCAGGCTTCTATTGACCTGATAACTTCATCAAATTATAAATCCATCAATATATTAATCCAATGATTAGGTCAGTGTCCACATGACCCAGTCACTTCTCAGTGACTGAATCAACCATCTAGAAAAATTCGTCATCAACACCTTAACCTTTGGGGATACAGTTGACAATCAAACTATAACACAGGAGATCAGCCCCTCCTATTCTTTTTGCAAATATCAGTCAAGTCAAGGTAGGAGTGGCTACTAATCTGTATGTATTGATGTAAATGACTTTGCTAAAATTGGGAAGATACATTTGGTAGATTCATATTGTGACAATATACATATATGGATTAAACAACTAACAGAACAAAATAATAATAATAATCAGAAGATGGCTGGAGATGTAGCTCAGTGACAGAATGCTGACTCATCATGATGAAAGCCTTGGCTTCAGTCTTTAATACTACAAAAATAAAGAAATAGTAATCAGAAGAATGAATATAAGTTCAAAAATGCTTTACTGTTTTTGGTAAATTTTGTTGAAATATACATGTGGAGTGTGCTAGATAAATTTCATTAGTGGAACTTTCCTATGTAATTTCATAAAACCAAAGGCAAAAAAAAAAAAAGAAAAACTAAAGGAAGAAAATGATTGATAGAATTGACAACATAAACAATTAAAAACACCTGTATGTCCAAATTGTCAAACAAAGTACAGGCAGAAATGACAAACTAGGCGAATACTCGTCCATACATGACCAAAGATAATTACCTTACTGTTTACTTTTTCAAGGTAAAATATCACTAAGAAACTGAATACCCAAGTTTAAACAGAAAGTACAAAAGGGATATTTAGTTACATCAATGAAATTAAAGACATTGGAAATGCTTTTTAAAAATGATGGAAGATAATGTGAACAACTTGTGTACATTTCTAGTGGGCTCTGAGAGTGTCATTGTGAGGCGTGGTGGCGTGGAGCGGCAGTGTGCAACTTCCAGTAGGTGTCATGAGACTGCAACATAGATTGACATGTTTAGCCCAAAGTTTTGCTTCTATAAATTTGCTGGAAAAAATAGTAAAAGAAAAATAACCAAGTGAAGTTTGATCAAACAAAGTATTAACAAGTGTCACAAGGGGCTGGGGAATTGACCCAGTGGATAAAGCACTTGCTCCTTAAGCCATAGTGCCCACGTTTGATACCCACACCAATCAGAGAGAAGTCGGCTACCCCCACAACAGACATGCCACTACTGCACCCACTGGCTCACTTGACTGGCCACACTTAAGGTTTGCAGTGTCCACTGCTGTTTACTCCACAGATGATTTCTTTCTCCCCCATGGAGCTGCACGCAGCTTAGCTTTTCCCAGCTTCCTGTCAGCTGGACCTGGATAGTTTGGTGAGAATAATGTATACATTTAGCCAGACATGAGCAGGCTTTATACCCCTAAGGCACATGACTGCCCCTGCCATAGGCTTTTGATTAGGTTTTCAGTACCAGGCACGTATTCCCTCCTGTAGAGTGCTCCTCCAGTCCAATTAGAGAGCAGTTTGTTTCCCCCAGAGCAGACATGCCACTATCGCACCTGTTCAGTTATTCTTTGGCCTGTCTGGAAAACTTGAGGCTTCCAGTGTTCATGGTTTTCACCACTGATGACTTCTGTCTCCCACAGGGCTGCATGGAGTGCAGCTTTTTCCAGCTTACAGTTGGCTGGTCTACAGGGAGAAGGTTTTCAGCTCAGCACCATCTTGATTTTCAGTGATCTTGCTACCCACGCATGTGAAGTCTTCAGCAATAGGGTCTTATCATCTGTTACTCCTGGGAAACCAAGGGCCTTGGCAAAAGCCTGTAATGCTTTGGAGGTAGAAGGGACCTCCCAGACCAACAACTCACTGGTAGGTATCTCATCCCTGGACTGAAAATTTTCTAGTAGCCATCTATGGCTTCTGGCTGTGCCATTTTCTAAAGAAGTGGGCTTTCATATGTCTTATTTAGAATATCTTGAATTTTGAATGACCCTCCCCCCACCCTTGTTTTATTCAATCTCTTTCCCTGGCCTCACTTAGGCCATTCCACTCCTTGTGATGTGTTCTTCTACTTACATATATACAATATGACCCCGTAAAGTCCTTCCTTCTCCCCCCTCCCTTACAGCCTTTTCCCAGCTTACTGGGCTCTGCTACCGATTTTTTGGTTCCAGCTCACACACAAGTCTAAACATTTGTAGCCAGGATCCACATGTGAGAGAGAACATGTGACATTTAATAAAAATAACAAGTAAAAAAATTCTCAGCCTTTCAGACTGGAGAGATGGCTCAGCAGTTAAGGTGTTTGCCTGCAAAGCTGAACAACCTGGGTTTGATTCCCTGGTTCCAACGTACAGCCAGAAGCACAAAGTGGTAGATGCATATGGAGCCCGTTTGTGGTGACTAGAGTCCTGGGCATGCCCATTCTCTCTGTCTCTCTTTACCTCTCTATGCTGGCAAGTGAAAAAATAAATAAAATATTTAAAAAACAACAGCCAGGCGTGGTGGCACATGCCTGCAATCCCAGCACTGGGGAGGCAGAGGTAGGATGATTGCTATGAGTTCGAGGCCAGCCTGAGACTACATAGTGAATTTCAGGTCAGCCTGGTCTAGTGTAAAACCCTACCTTGAAAAACCAAGAGAGAGAGAGAGAGGACAAGACAAGTAGGCAAACCTTCTTATCAAGTCCTATGAATTCCTGAGATCAAAGGTGGGAGGATCACTTGAATCACTGAGTTTGAGACCAGCTTGGGCAACCTAGCAAGACCCTGTCTTAAACACAAACAAAACAAACAGAGACATATATAATTTGGACCAGTGCCACCTGAGATTGATCAATTCCTGTTACTCTTAAGTGTGCATGTGTGCACCTCGGCATACTGAAATGGGGTAATGATTTATGTTGGAATCTAGATGAACACTAAGTGCTAGCTAGAACTATGCTTGTTTTAATTTTAGCAACTAATAGCTGTTCAATTTTCAAAAGACTGAAATTCAACATTTAAAAAGTTTCACTTAAATTTGTGATATTCTTGGGCTGGAGAGATGGCTTAGTGGTTAAGGCATTTGCCTGTGAATCCAAAAGACCCAGGTTCAATTCCCTAGACCCATGTAAGCCAGATACACAAGGTGGCACATGCATCTGGAGCTTGTTTACAGTGGCTGAAGGCCCTAGCACCCCCATTCTCTCTCTCTCTTTCTCTCCCAAATAAATAAAATAAATAAATTTTTAAAAATTTGTGATGTTCTTCTCATTTGCATTTTGCCATTGATTCAAAAATATTTTAAAGGAAAAGTAAGAATTTAAAACTTTTTAATACTACCTTTATTTTATTTTAAGCAGGGTCTTGCTATAGTTCAGGATAATCTGGAACTCACTTGAATTTGTGGCGATCCTCCTACCTTATCTCCCAAGTGCTGAGATTAAAAGCATGTGATATCACACCTGGCTCCCTTTGTTTTATTTTATTATTTTTAAATACTTTTATATATTCTTTTTTGCAAGCAGAGAAAGGAGAGAGAGAAAGAATGAGAATGAGCATGCCAGGGCCCTCTGCCACTTCAAACAAACTCTAGACACATGCACCACCCTGTGCATCTGACTTCACATGGGCACTGGGGAATCAAACTCAGACTGTCAGTCCTTGCAAGCAAGTGTCTTAAAACCTAAGCCATCTCTCCAGTCCCTTTCTTGTCTTTTATTTTTCTATTTATTTTGAAAACAGGCCCCGATGTAGTTCAGATTAGTTTTTAACTCACTACATAGCCGATAATGACCTTAAACTCCTGCGCTTCCCAAGTTAGTGCTGGGATTATACACATGTGCCACCATGCCAAATTACTTTTATTTTTAATTTCCATGTTTTGATGACAATAATCATTGGGCTTTGTAGATTTTCAGTTAAGTACATTTTATATTTTACTTTTTATGTCCTACATTCATTGCTGTAAATGGATGAGAATATGATAAGCAAAATTTCATCATAAAGCCAGGCATGGTGGTGCATACCTTTAATCCCAGTATTTGGGAGGCAGAGATAGGAAGATTGCAATGAGTTCAAGGCTAGCCTAAGATTACATAATGAATTTCAGGTCAGCCTGGGTTAGGGTGAGACCCTACCTTGAAAAACAAACAACAAAAAAACTTCATTATAACAGTAAAGTTTGTGGTGTTATTGCTATGAGGCTATGAAAATAGACACAAATCACACGACTTACAGTGAATTTCCATTATTATTTATATTATAATATATTAACAATATTGATATTATTTTATGTTTAATGTTTTAGAAATTATTTATATTAATATTATTATTGATTTAAACACCAACCAGAAAGGGTTGATTATTTATACCCAGTTATTTCTCATTGTTGTCTTCCTTTGGTTTCTTCTTTGACAGGAAAACAAATCACAAGATAATAATGTAATTATCTGGAGAATTCTAAAGCATTTTGGCTTTGCCTTCACTAGTTAATTTTCATATCAATAAATCTTGAGCTTGATTTACCCCAAATATGCTTACCACTGTCCTTTTTATTCTTCTTTCTGAAATAAATTCCATAGCAAAGAACGGAAAGGACGCTGCGTGGCACAAGCCCCACGCCAAATTCAGGCAGCATATATGAAGCGTGAACAACAGGAAGTGGCTTTTACACACAGGTCATTCTTGTGCGGCATTATTTTTCTTTGCAGTATTCCGACTCATCATAATAGGCAGCTCCATCAATCTATCCACAGCACTCCCAGTGAGAATGCGCTGTGGGAGGGTTTCATGCAAATGAGCAACGCACAGACAGCGCTTTGTAAAAACAAAGGGTGGCCACCTGATATTGAATTCTTCTTTCACAATGGCCCTGCAGCGTTTGTGTACATTATTTTTAAATTCTTAGATTGAAGAAATTACCATTCTTCATTTTAGAGAAAATCAAAACCAAAGCTTCCAGCATTTTCTCTAATTGCTTAAAAATTACCCATTATAGCTGGGCGTGGGGGTGCACGCCTTTAATCCCAGCACTTGGGAGGCAGAGGTAGGAGCGTCACCATGAGTTCCAGGCCACCCTGAGACTACATAGTAAATTCCAGGTCAGCCTTGGCTCAAAAAAAAAAAAATTACCCATTATTATTATTATGCAAACAATAACTGCATAACGTGAAGAAAAGTATGGTTCTAAGAACTAGATCAAGTTGCTCATGGAAAATATTTTCTGGAACGGTTTTGAAATAGTCTGGAGCTGCTAGAGCTATGGAGCAGCTCTGGGGAAAGGCAAGTTGGTTGCTGCTTCCTCATGGTTTTAGTCTGGGCCTGGCTGGCTTCCTTAAGCACTAATATGTAGACAGAATATTGAAATGTACAACATAAAAGTGAAAAAGCCATCAAATTCTATCATTAAGAAACAACACAGGAGCGGGAGAGGTGGCTTAGCAGTTAAGGCGCTTGCCTGAGAAGCCTAAGGACCCAGGTTCCATTTCCCAGTAAGCACAAGGCAGAACATGGGCCTGGAATTCATTTGCAGTGGCTAGAGGCCCTGGTGCATCCATTCTCTCTATTTGCCCCTTTTCTTCTCTCTCTCTCTCTCTATTTCAAATAAATTAATAATTTTTAAAAAATAGAAAAGAAATAACACAGGCTGGGCATGGTGGCACACACCTTTAATCCCAGCATTCAGGAGGCAGAAGTAGGAGGATCACTGTGAGTTTGAGGCCAGCCTGAGATTACATGGTGAATTGCAGGGCATTCATGGGTACAGTGAGACTGTACCTCAAAAACAAAAACAGAAAGGAAGGAAGGAAGGAAGGAAAAAAAGAAAGAAAGAAAACAAAATAACATAGGACTGAGAAGATAGCTCAGTCAGTAAAAGTGCTTACCTCTCAGGCATGAGAATCTGAGTTCAATCCGAGTGGCAAGGTGGCATGGGCCTGTAATCCAAGCACTGAGGACACAGAGATGGGTGACTCCCTGGAGCTGGCTGGTCACCCAGGACAGCTTAATTGGTGACCTCAGGGCTACCACAATTTCTCATAAATTTGTTATTACAAAACTATTTATACCATTTTTAAAAAAATATATGTTTATTTATTTGCAAAGAAAAAGAGGTTGGGGAGAGTGGGCATGCCAGGGCCTCTAACTGCTACAAATGAACTCCAGATGCATGTGGGACTTTGTACATCTGCCTTTACATGGGTGAATTGAACCCGGGTTGTTAGGCTTTGCAGGCAAGTGCCTTAACCACTAAGCAATCAGTCCAGCCTTACACCATCTTTCATATGTCCAGTTTTTTTTAATGCATTTCTTTTTTAAAATTTTTTTGTTCATTTTTTTATTTATTTATTTGAGAGCGACAGACACAGAGAGAAAGGGAGAGAGAGAATAGGCGCACCAGGGCCTCCAGCCACTGCAAACGAACTCCAGACATGTGCGCCCCCTTGTGCATCTGGCTAAGGTGGGTCCTGGGGAATCGAGCCTTGAACCCGGGTCCTTAGGCTTCACAGGCAAGTGCTTAACCGCTAAGCCATCTCTCCAGCCATATGTCCAGTTTTTAATGTTTGTTTTCATGTCTGTGTCAAAATTTCCATAGTAGGGCTGGAGAGGTGGCTCAGCAGTGAAAGTGCTTGTGTGCAAATCTAAGGACCCAAGTTTGATTCCCTAGTACCCATGTAATGCCAGATGCACAAGGTGGTACATGCATCTGGAGTTTGTTTGCAGTGGCTAGAGACCCTGGTGCACCCATTCTCTCTCTCTCATCTGCCTCTTTCTCTTGCCCTCAAATTAATTAGTTAAATATTTAAAAATTTTTTCCATAGTAACTTAGTACGATCTCTCCAATTGAAGAGTCAATGCTTATTAGCAGTGTTTTTTTTTTTTTAACCATCATTTCTCCTTTCTGAATGGTTTTTTTTTTTGCAAGTTGGTGTCCTCTCTTTCTTTCTTTCTTTCTTTCTTTCTTTCTTTCTTTCTTTCTTTCTTTCTTTCTTTCTTTTTTGAGGTAGGGTCTCACTGTACCTCAGGCTGACCTGGAATTCACTGTGTAGTCTCAGGGTGGCCTCAAACTCATGGCAACCCTCCTATCTGTGCCTCCTGAGTGCTGGGATTAAAGGCGTGTGCCACCACACCTGGCTTCGTTTGTATCTTAATTGGCTGGTTTACCTTAACAGGTTCAATAGTTCTTTTGGTCTTGCCATGCCTAACATTCTTCATCTATGAAAATATCTACTTTAAGTTTTGAATAACTTCTTGTCTGAACATATTATTCTTGGGTCACTATGTATATTATTTTTGGATCATATTCTATTTCCTTTTCTTGAAGATTATTTTGTTTATCTATCATGGTGAAACAAATTACTGGAAACATTATCCACTTAACCCAATGAACCTTTATTATCACACATGGTTCTTAAGGATCAGGAATCTGGGAGCGGCTTAGGTTCTTCCCGTTGCTGACGATCTCCTATGTTGGATTCTAGCTGAGGGCTAGGGTTGTAGTGATCTCTTAGGGCTGGTCAGGTAGGATCCACTTCCAAGATGGCTCCCTTGTGTGGTTAGGGCTGGGGGCTGTTCCTCATCAACTGTGAGCAGAAAAACTTCAGTTTCTTATCCATTTGGCCTTCACGTGGCAGCTAGCTTATTCCCACCTAATGGTCCTAGGACAAATGAAAATGCCACCCCCACAAAAGCCGCATGCTTGCTGACAATCTAGTTGTGGGAGTGACATTTCGTCACTTCTTCAGGACTCTGTTTTCACAGACCACCCTGTTAAAGTGGGGCGTGGGCTGCACACAGCTGTGAATACTGATCATTGAGGGCTCCATTAGCTACTTTTCTCAGCTCTGTGATGAGACACCTGAAAGAGGCAACCTGAGGGAGGTCAGATTGTCTGGATTCAGAGTTTGAGCAGACACAGCCCAGCACAGTGGGAACGGCATGGAAGTAGGGGCCTGGTCTCTTTACCTTGCCACCTCTCAGCAAGCAGCACAGGAAGCAGAGGGTGGATCTGAACTAGGGCTGGGCTGAAAACCTCAAGGCCTGCCTTCCAGGGCTCTATTTTCACAGAGCTGGGCCCCACCTCCTGAAGTTCTACCAAACCTAGCAAACCGTGCCAGCAGCATGCCAGACTGGAGGGGCATTTTACATCCAAACCCTAACAAAGACCATCGTAGAGGCTGACTTCCATTGTTGATTTTCCTCCTGGCATCACGTAACGCCACGCAGAAGTTAAGACCAGCCTACATTTACTGTGCCTGTGCCTATGAGACCTGGAACTCAAATTGTAGTGAAGTTTGACATGCTGGGGTCCTCGTGACAATATGTAACATTTCCCCAAAACTGTGGGGATTTTTCTGATACTTAAACAATTTTTCTTCTCTGAGGCAGAATCTTACCATGCAGTCCAAGCACACAATCCTCCTGCCTCAGTCTACCAAATAGTTGAATTATGCTGTGTCATCTTGCTCAGCTCTGGGAATTTTTCTTTTCTTTTTTGAGGTATGGTCTCACTGTAGCCCAGGCTGACCTGGAAGTCAGTTTGTACTCTCAGGCTGGCATAGAACCCACAGTGGTCTTCCTACCTCAGCTTTCCCAGCGCCGGGATTAAAGGCATGCTTTTTTTCTGATTATTTTTAATTGGTATACATGGAAAAGAAAACAAAAATAATTATTGTACTGGAATGATATAATTAATACACTGAATAAGATTTACTGAACTTATGAGATACTGAAGCCCCACCTGGTTCACATCTGGACCTCTGGGCAAGAGTGTTTTCAAAGCCTAGCACTGTCTGTCAGTCCTGTGTTTCTGAGCTAGCCTAGCAAAGTAAGTGGCTGAAATTGAAGGCTAAAAACTAGAAAAGCAACTTGCTTTATGGACCACCCAGGGTGGAATCTTTGTCTACTTCTGCCAAAAATAGCAATGTCCTTAATGTGCTTAGTTCATAAGCACTCAGTAAATGCTCACTAAGAAATTAACATGTTTTATGTTGTCCAGTTATAATTACAACCATTTGAGAAAAGGGCTATCAAAATTTCCATGTGATGTATGTGCAAGCCTATGTTAGGGTTCATGTACCTCGTGGGTGGCAGAGTGGGAATCTGAACCCCAGCCATGTGACTTCACCGACCAGATAAAGGACATGTGTCGCCCTCGGCATCAGACACGGGCTCCGAAACGGTACAGCTCTGCGTGCTGAACGGCAGTGGCAGCATTTTCAGCAAACAGTGGTGTCACCGTACTCCTCTGTGCACCGGAAGTGACCAGTCCTATCTAGCACCTGCAGTGAGTTGGACTAAAACAGAAAACATTTGGTTACTAGAACAAAGCCAGTTAATTCATGAAAAATACTTCTTAGTCTCTCCTAGAATGATTTTAAAAGAATGTGAGAAAACTAGCATTCCCAGTGATTACGAGACTCAGGAAACAAATTTGTGGCTATCTTTGCTCATAATTTTACCATAGGCCTGCCTTCCTTAAATGTAAATATGTACATACGTGCAGTTCCTGGTACCAAGGTGCATGACCATGAGGGTGTTGCCTGTCAACAGTAGCTTAGTGAGGTCCTTGGAAAAACCTGGAGCTGAAAGTAACGTGAACAGTTCTCTCCTTGGAAAACTTAATGAGTTTTATCCTTTGAAAGAGCTAAATATAGAAACTATATGACTCTTAGTCTTTACCTACAATTGTTTAAGACAGACTGAAGCATTGCATTCTGGATATTTCTGGTTCTAGTTAGTAGAGCTAGCTCTGTAAATATGGTAGGAATCATCTTTTACCCTCTGCAAGATATCTTTGACTTGGCTTTCGCCATTATAAGGGGAGGGTTTTAAAAATATTTTTATTAATTTATTTGAGAGTGGGAGAGGGACAAAGAGAGGGAAAGAGAGGGAGGGAGGAAAAAAGGAAGAGAGAGAGAGAGAGAGAGAGAGGCCATAGCTGCAAAGGAAATACAGACTTCTGTGCCACCTTGTGCACCTGGTACTGGGGAATTGAAGTCTGGCTGGTAGGCTTGTAGGCAAATGCCTTTTAAGTACTAAGCCATCTCCTCAGCCCATGGGAGGGGTTTTTGTTGTTGTTAGTTTGAATGGCTTGCTTATGATGGGAAATTCCAGAACATAGTAGATTGTGTGGACTCTCACTGCTAAGAAGCCATTTGCTTTGTGGTTACTTGGGGAATTATTCTATGCTATTACCTTACTTCTATCCCAGCCCCATTATTTATAATTATCAGCATAGCTGGAAGCAAGAGACATTTACATAGGTATAGAAAATTGTTAACAATTTGAATTTAGAGTCTGATTGCATTAGGTTTTATTCTAAGACTTGTTCTTCTAAACTGTGAACCTGGGCAAAACAGTTAACCTCTTAACTCTTGTTTCTGTCACTGTAAGATAGTAACTGAATAATATATAACATCTCCAAAAGATTATCCTCCTTTTTGCATGTCTTAAATATTTAAAAGAAGAATTTTTAATTTTTTTTTTCTTGATAAGGCCTTTCTTAGAGATGGGTATGCTAGGTCCCTTGCAGAGTGTCAAGCATACCCAAGGCCCCGAATTCCATCCCCAGTAAGTGTGCACATGTACACACAGACACACACACACACACTCCTTTTGTATTTGTGGAAAGTAGTGCTAGGTAGTGACATTTTTATCTGTAGCTGTAGGAAAATTAATTTCTCTGAAACTTGTAATTTTGTTGAGTACCAGCTGCTTCTGAGACCTGGTTGTGGAACAGCACTAGCTTTGGGGAAGAGGATGCTTCTGAACTCCTGGCCCTCTTGCCTCCACCTTCTGAGTGTACACCACCGCACTCAGTTTATGCAGTGCATGTTGGCAGACAACTACCAACTGAGCTACATCCCCAGCTTTTATGTCGTTTTCCTTTGGCCTGTCATTCTAAAGTTCATTGGTTAAGATGTTGGCTACTAAATAATCCTTTAGATGTGTAGAACCCAGAATATCCTGTAGCCTTTAGATAATGTCAGCCTTTGCAACTGTCCTTGTTACACTTCAGTTTTGTTCTTCAACTAACACAGAGCATGTGAACTAGTGCAAGGTACTACGTCTTTAAAGCACCATAGGAACTAGGCAATGGCATTCCATTGCCATGTCCAGCCAGAGAAGAAAACAAGCAGGCAGGTACACACCCTAAATCAGTTATGTTCAACTTATGGTCCCGTAGGCCAAATGCATTCAAGGGTAGCTATGAATGTGGCCAAATACACTTGTAGATGATCATAATGTCAGGGTTGGCCAAGATGGTGAAGACCTTGCCCAGCCGTAGCCCTCCTGTGGTGGGTCTTCCTTTTTCTCACTGTTGTCTCCTTGTTCTAGGATCTCCATCCATCCTTTAAAAAAAAAAATCTTGGACTTCCGGTCAAGATGGCAGTCCACCAACTAGGCTTCACCTCACGGGGAAGGAAAGGCAAGATCTTCGGGGGCTTTAGGGCGTGCAGATCCTAGCAGACCTCCAGTGGGAGGGTGCAGTGGAGCAAAGTAGGGAATTCGCTGATTCCCATGCTCTCAGGTCCTTCTGCACTACCCACAGGCTAGCCAGCTTGCATTACTTCCTTCCTCCCTTGGCACTCCCCCCCTCCTCACCCCATCCCCATTTCCACCACAGGGACCAGCCACCTCCCACCATCCCAGCTGTCCTACCGCTGTGCGTGGACCAGGTCCTCCTGAACTACCCACTGGCTATGCAGACTCAGGTGGCATTCCCTCCTCCCTCTCTCAGTTTTCTCCTCCTGCACTACCTGCAGACATTGTGGGCCCCGGCCAGTAGGCTAGAAGTCCCCCATCCCTCCCTCAGTATTCTTCTCCCTTCACACCACCAGAAACACCACCCATCCCACCCCTGCGCCACATCACCTGACCCACAGCAATCCCATCCCCCGCCCTGCTGTGTCATAGGACCCTGCAGTCCCATCCATCCCCTGCTGTGCAGTCCCAATGGACTCCACTGTCCCATCCTCTCACACCCCCCATCACAGGACTAAGCAATGCCATCCTCCCCTCCCTGCCCTGCTGCAGACAGGCCCCCTTGCCATCAGAAGCCTAATTGAGGCAAAGATAAAAGGGAATAATCACTGAAGACACTTCAAGGGTAGACTATAGCTTCTTCCTAAATTAAATAATATTCCTACACTGTGATGGGCAGACCACAGCACAAAAAGAATGATGTGAAAAATCAAATGGAAGTACATCCAACAAGGTTGTCCAGTCTCAAAATGGAAGTCTATAATCAAAACAGAAGAGACAACAGGATTAGCACCCCAAAATGAATAAGAAGCTATGCAACCCTGGCCAAGCAATTAGCAGAACTTGCAGAAAATCAACAAAGTCCAGTAATTGTATGAATTCTAGAGTAGATCTAATAGAAAAGAACCAGGAAGTGTTCCAAAGAGAGTTAAATGATCTGAAGGAGAACAAAGAAAAAAAAAAGAGGACCTCCATAATCAGCTTGCTAAGCTCAATGAAGACATAAATAAATGCAAGGATGAATTCCAAAAAGCATTAAGAAAATCAGAAAGTGACGTGAAAAGGGAACCTGACAGAGGGATGGATACTATACATAAAAAGGCAATACAAAATACAAATCAAATTTAATAAGTTCAAAACTCTATAGAAGCTCTCAAGAATAGTCATGTGGAGGTTAGAAACTCAGAAATGGAAAAGAAAACAGAAGAAATAGTTTGTGAGTCCAAAAATTTGAATAAGTTCAAAAATTTTTGTGAGCAGAACATGAGGAAACTGTAGGATACCCTTAACTGTCCCAACATTTGGATCATGGGAATAGCAGAAGGGGAAGAAATTCAGTCCAAAGGCATGGAGAACTTGTTCAACAAAGTTCACAAAGAAAACCTTCCCACCCTCTCAAAAGAAAGTCCTAATATACAAGAAGTTAACAGAACTCCAAACAAACTGGACAAAAGGAGAAATTCTCCAAGACATATTATCATAAAGACTCTAAACATCAATAACAAAGAGAAAGTCCTAAAAGCAGCTAGGGAGAAACAATACATTACATATAAAGGTAACCCCATCATAATTACTTCAGACTTCTCAATGGAAACCCTAAAAGCCAGAAGGGCCTGCAATGGAACACTGCAAAGTCTAAGAACCTATGCATTCCAATCCAAACTACTCTACCCAGCAAAAGTATCCTTCATAATAGATGGTGAAAGAAAAACTTTCCACAATAAAAGTCAGCTCTAAAACTATATGAACACAAAGCCAAACCTACAGAAAGTACTTCAGGGAATGCTCCACACAGAAGATCCAGATAACCAACCTCAAGTGCCTACAAGAAGCAGATCACAATAACCAAACTCAGAGATGGCACAAAAAACTACGAAGCCCAAGAAAACACCAAACCATCACAATATAGCAGGGATTAAATTGAACTTCACAGTTATTACCCTAAACATTAATGACCTAATTCACCCATCAAGAGACATAGCTAACAGGGTGGATCAGAAAATTAGACCCCTCAATCTGCTGTCTTCAAGAAACCCACCTCACCACTGAAGACAGACACCTCCTCAGAGTGAAAGGGTGGAAAATGATATTCCAAGCAAATGGACATAAGAAACAAGCAGGTGTTACTAAACTAATATCAGATAAAATAGACTTTAAACCAAAAGTAATCAAAGACAAAAGGGCCACTTAGTATTTATCAAGGGAATGATCCAACAAGAGAATATCACAATCATCAATCTTTATGCACTAAACATAGGTGCACCACAATTCATAAAACAAAACCTACTTGATAACAAAACAGAAATCACCACCAACACCGTCATAGGCGGGACGTCAATACTCCACTCTCAGCAATAGCTAGATCATCCAGACAGAAAACTAACAGGGAAGTGAGAGAGCTCAATAGCACCATAGATCAACTAGACCTAACAGATATTTATAGACCATTCTACCCAAAATATGCAGAATACACATTCTTCTGAGCAGCCAATCGAACCTTCTCTAAAATAGAACATATACTGGGCCATAAAGCCTTCCTCTATACATTGAGGAAAATCAACATAATTTCCTGCATGATATCAGATCACAATGCTATAATACTAGAAATTAACAAGAAGAGATGCACCAGGAATCCCACCAGCTCCTGAAACTGGACAACACACTTTTAAACAATAAATGGGTAGTGAATAAAATAAAAAATGAAATTGCAAGATTTCTAGAAGTGATTGACAATGAGAACACATCATACCAAAACTTATCAGACACAATGAAGGCAGTCCTTAGGGGAACATTCATAGCACTAAATGCCTTCATAACAAAGACAGAGAGATCCCAAATCAATAACCTAACTATATCCACCTAAAGGCACTGGAAAAACAAGAAGAATCCACCCCAAAAAGCTCTAGACATAAAGAAATAATCAGCATCAGAGCAGAAATTAATGAATTGGAAACTAAGAAAACAATTAAGAAAATTGATGAAACAAAGAGCTGGTTCTTTGAAAAAATAAACAAGATTGATAAACCCTTAGCCAATTTGATCAAGAAAAAAAAAGAGATGCTTCAAATAAACAAAACTAGAAATGAAAAAGGAGAGATCACAACAGATGTAAGTGAAATTGGAAGACTCATTAGGACTTATTTCAAAAACCTCTACTCCATAAAATTGGATAACATGGAGGAAATGGATGAATTCCTGGACACATATCACCCACCAAAGCTAAACTCAGATATTAATCTCCTAAACAAACCTATCACACCCATCGAGACTGAAAAAGTAATCAAAAACCTCCCCCAAAAGAAGAGTCCAGGACCAGATGGCTTCTCAGCTGAATTCTATCAAACCTTCATGGAAAAACTGAAACCAATTTTTCTCAAATTGTGCCACACAATCAGAAAATAGGGAAAGATCCCCAACTCCTTCTATGAAGCTAGTATCACCCTAATACCAAAACCAGGCAGAGATGCCGCAAGAAAAGAAAACTATAGACCTATTTCCCAGATGAACTTACATGCAAAGATCCTGAACAAAATCCTCACAAACTGAATTCAACAACACACTTAAAACTTTATCCACAGGCGGGAGAGATTGCTTAGCAGTTAAAGCATTTGCCTGCAAATCCAAAGGACCCAGGTTTGATTCCCCAGGACCCACGTAAGCTAGATGTACAAGGGGGTGTATCCATCTGGAGTTCGCTTGTAATGGCTGGAGGCCCTGGCATGCCCATTCTTTCTCTCTATCTCTGCCTCTTTCTCGCTCTCAAATAAATAAATAAATATATTTAAAAAAACCATTATCCACCTTGATCAAGTAGACTTTATCCCAGGAATGCAGGAATGGTTTAACATATGGAAATCTATCAATATAATACACCACTTAAATAAGCTTAAACACAAAAACCACATGATCATTTCAATAGATGCAGATAAGGCCTTTGACAAAATGCAACATCACTTTATGATCAAAATATTGGAGAGAATAACCATGGTTAGTTTATATCTCAACATAGTAAAGACTATATATAAAGCTCCTAAAGCCCAAATAACACCAACATCTGTCCAAGCAACTCATCATCTAAACTACTCAGCAGCAAACAACCTAACACAATGCTCACACAAGTGCAATAGTGGCACACAGCCATGGTGGGTAACAAAGTGCTCTTGGATTGGCTAACAGATCAGCTCAGTGGAATGGAACCCATAGCTACAACTGGGAAACAAGTCAGAATTATATCCAGAAAACGAGTATGATCTCCAAAGCAAGCTCCCACCAATATTGGTCTACAAGAGGGCCTACACCTATTAAATTTTCTCTAAACTAATAAAGGTATCCCACTTATCCAATGCTGACTTCACTCTCTGCTACAGAATCTGCTTCTCTTCTTCAGATGGATGCAGAACCTGAGGAGAGAATCAGGTCATGGCGCCTCACTAGGGCCCCAGTAATTGGGAAAATGAGCAAGAGTGCTGCTTTGTTGGTGAACCTGGTATCAGCACAAGGGTGAAGGTGATAGACACAGAGAACAATCAACTCCTACCAAACCAGATATCCAGAGACACAGAGGCTCCCAAGATCTCATCACTGAAATAGACTTAAAGCAAACCCAACATGTCTCAGGGAAATTCGTGGAAGAGGGGGCGGAAAAATTGTTAGAGCCACAAGTTGGGACATTACTCACAGAGACATTGCCTCTTCCCCATAACTGACGGCTACCCCCACAATGTATGACTCACAATCCCCATGGGGATGACTGGCATCCCCAACAGGGAGGGTCCCTGCGGAGGGGGGTGGACAGGGATGAGGCCCCATACCAATATGTGCTGTTTACACACTGAGTATGTACATAGCTAATAAAAAAATGGCATTAAAAAAAAGAAAGTTATTGAAGGGAATTATAGTCAAATCACATTATGTTCATATATGGAAACTGTCAAAAAAGTTTTAGAAATATTGATAGAAGAAAATTAATGTTCTATTTGAGATTAAATAGTTTCTTAATAAAAAAAAAAATCTTTGTGCTCCTAAGCACTCCAAAATGGAATTTGGAGGTAGACAGTTCTGCAGTCTTCCAAGGTGCCAGCCCTTTCATAAGCCCGATTCCTTCCACCAACTTTTGCCTCCTGAATATTGATTTCCCTTTTTTTGTGGGGAGCAGCCTGGACTTAGGCCTGCAAAATCCTTGTCTTGCTAGCATGTGTAATGGCTCAATAAACCCTTTTGTTTCAGAGACTTCTTGAGTTTTGGATTAACAACACGAAAGGCCAATCTTTAATTGTAAAATATTCATAATGTAAAATTTATCATTTAAGCTAAAAAAAAAAAAAAGTTTTGAGGCAGAGTTTCATTATGTTATCCAAGCTAGCCTTAAAGTCCTGTGCCCAAGAGATCTTCCTACCTCAGCTTCCCGGGATCGTTGATATGTGCCACCACTAGCAGCTTGTTTTGACCATTTTTCAGCATACAATTCAGTCACTATTGTTGTACAACCACTGCTAGCATCCTTCTTCAGAAATATTTTTTATCTTTCCAAATTCCAAATCTGTACCAGGTAGTGATGAAGTAGTTTCTTCCTCCAGCTGCTGATCGTCATCATTCCATTTTCTAAATGTAGATATTTTTCATTCCAGGGTACTTTTTTGGCTTGAGTGTATGTGCATGTTCATGACTGTGCGAGTATACTGTGTGTGGGGGTGCATGTGTGCATAGGGCCTCATGAGTGTGCATGTGTGTAGATCACGGAACAACCTCAAGTATTGCTCCTCAGGTGTCATTAATCTTTTAATGATTTTTGTTTATTTTTATTTATTTATTTGACAGCGACAGACAGAGAAAGAGGCAGATAGAGAGAATGGGCGCACCAGGGCCTCCAGCCACTGCAAACAAACTCCAGACGCGTGCGCCCCCTTGTGCATGTGGCTAATGTGGGTTCTGGGTAATCAAGCCTCGAATTGGGGTCCTTAGGCTTCACAGGCAAGTGCTTAACTGCTAAGCCATCTCTCCAGCCCTGTCATCTATCTTTTTAGAGACAGGGTTCCTAATTGGTTAGAGCTCATTTGTTAGAGTAGACAGGCGGGCCAGTGAGCACCAGGGATCCTCCTGTCTCCAGGGTTCCAGTGCTAGGATTACGGGCATGCAACGCCACGTTTAGTATTTTACTTGAGCTCTGGGGAGCAAACTTAGGTCATCATCCTTGCCAGGCAAACATTTTACCTATGGAGTCTTTACCCCAGCACTAATGGAAGGCCTGTTTTTTTTTTTTATCTTTTATTTTTGTTGTTGAGGCAAACCCAACAGGCTGTCCTTTTTTTTTTTTTTTTTTTAATGAGAGAGTGAGAGCAAGAGCATGAGAGAGAAAGAGAGAGAACTAGGGTGCCAGGGCCTCCAGTCACTGTAATCCAACTCCAGACGCATGCAGCACCTTGTGCATCTGGCTTAGGTGGGATCTTGAGAGTCAAACATGGGTCCTTAGTCTTCGCGGGCAAGCACCTTAACTGCTAAGCCATCTCTCCAGCCTGGAAGACATTTTTTAAACTTTATTTTTATTAGATTTGGATATACTTAGTATGTAAACAACACGTGTTGATACCAACATTTCCCTCATCCCTGCCCCTTTTCCGAAGGGCCTTCATCTTTGGGGATGCAGGTCAAGCCCATAGGGATTGTGGACCATGCCTTGTGGGAACAGCTGTCAGTTATTGGGGAGAGGCAATGTCTCTGTGTAAAATGTCTCAACTTGGGGTTATAGCAATCTTTCTGCCTCTTCATCTGCAAGATTCTCTGAGCCATGTTGGGTGCATTTTAAGTCTACTTCAGTTATGGGCTCTTAGGAGCCTCTGGATCTCTGGGTTGGTAGGTATTGAGTGTCCTCAGTGTCTATCTCCTTCACCCTTGTGCTGATATCAGATTCACTAAGGAAGCAGCACTCTTGCTCATTTCCCCAGCTCCTCTGTGGTTTCTGGCGTGTGGTGAGGTGCAATGCACTGGGTTGTTTATCTCCTCAGATCCTGCTCCTATTCCCCTATCATGCCATATCATGCTGCTATCATTCCATATCATGCCTGACCCATCTGGTGTAGGGAAGCCAGATTGGATAGCTGGGAGGAGCCGGGAAGCAGGGATCTGGCCTACTCACTCCAATCCACACCAGCCCACCTGCCTGCCTGGAAGGCATTTTTTTAAGAAGGGGGAGTAGGATTCTGTCATCACAGCTGGTGGCAAACCCTGGCTCTTACAGGTCTGCATCATTTAAAGTGATCGGGCTGAAATTTTATTTTATTTTATTTTGGTTTTTCAATGCTGACCTGGAATTCACTATGTAGTCTCAGGGTGGCCTCGAACTCACTGCGATCCTCCTACCTCTCTACCTCGTGAGTGCTGGGATTAAAGGCATGCTCCACCACGCCCAGCCTGGCTGATATTTTAATCTGATTTATCCCAATGGACAGTGCAGGAAAGCACTCAGTTTGATAAGACATCCAGGGCCAGGTTCTGTGGTGTACACTGCCTGGAACTGCCTGTCTAGCTGCAGCCTCAAGGAGTTTGTTACTTTTAAGAAATCAGTCCAAGTCTTGGCTGTGCTTAGCTTCTGACTCCTTTTAAGCCTTGAATTTCAGTCCCGGGACTCCGGCTGGTATGACTGCTGTTTGCCAATGCCACTCTCAGTTTCCACCCCACCTGGAACTTACTATGCAGCAACCTGACCTTGTTTCCTCCAGCCCAATTGACCTAGTAAAGGCATGTAGGCCTCTGTGCTTATCTATGAGTTGAAGACTGTGAATTAGGTAATATTAAAGGTATCTGTGCTCTCTAATTTATTACTCTGTACTTGAGAAAAACAAATAATGGCTGTAATGTAATGTAATAGGCTAGATAAAAATCTCTATAGAAAATTACTTATACTGGTGTTTTGTCATATTGTGAAATAAATATGAATTGTTGAAAACAAGTCCGATTTAAAAACTCGGCCTTTGTGATACAGGAATTTTGGCATTCCTCACCAATGCACCAATACAACATGCAGTTTTGGGTTGCCTCTGGATTCTTGCCTTATGAATTTGAAGAATGAAATCCACAGACCAGAGGACAAGGTTTGGAAAGATTTTATTATATCCTAGGGCTTTAGAAGGGAGAAGAGAAAGGGGACTTAAGCCTAAAGTGTAAGAGAAAGAAGCAAGGCAGAGCTCTCACCCAGGGAGGCAAGAGGATTTGAGAAGCCCACCTTGAGACGCAGGTTGGGAATTTTTATTTTCTTTTTAAAATACCACATTTTATTCAGATTTTACAAAGGAGTTGGGAAAAGGGTAAGGCTGGGAGGTAAGGGGAGATAAAGTGGCGGAGGAGAAGTACACCACGTGGATCCTAAAAGCCCATGTGGGCCACGTGTAGCTCAGGAGTCCATGTGACCAGATATGGATCTGCAGGAAAAATGTAGAAAGAAAAGAGAAAAGAAAGTTCAAGGAGCTCCTGCCATGTGGGAAGCTGGAGGGGATAGAGAACCCATGTGGACAGTAAGGGCTAGGGGGGCCCTCCCGGCTAGGCCTGGGCTAGGGCCTAGGCTGAGCCAGCCCAGACACAGCTGAGGGAAAATCTCACCTATAGCTGGAAGTTCCCAAGTGATCAGAGAGCAAGCCCCTGCCCTCTCCTTGAAAAGGTCTTAGGGTGGTGGGTTGTCTTTGGGTCCAGGTGAACCAGAGGGCCAGATGGTTGGTTAGGGCTAGGGACTCTCTCAGGAAGAGATTAGCTCTGGCATCAAGTTCTGGGGGCTGAACTTGACTGATCACAATGTTTAAATCCTATGAAAGACCTCCCTCCCAGAAGTGGTCCTGACTGTTTGTGGATAAACAGTTCTTTGGAACTAGGCAAGAGATAAGTAAAACTTTCCTTCCCTTTTTACCTTCAGGGGTCCAGTCACCCTAACTCTACCCCACCCCCTCACTTCCCCCTCTCATGAGAAGGCACTCTAACTGCTGTTAGAGGACAAGGGGCCATGATGTCAGATCGTTGACTATTTCCTGTTGAATGGGGCACGAAGTTATGGTAGGTAGAGAGTCTCTCCCAGAGAGAACTACTCTAAAGGATCCCAAAAGTGTCTTGGTGGAGTGCAGGAAGATAGTCTTGGAAGAGAATGCTGGGGACAAAGAATAAATGTGAGGAGTTAGCTAGGCATGGTGGTATATACACCTTTAATCCCAGAGTTTGGGAGGCAGAGGTAGGAGGATCACTGAGAGTTCGAGGCCACCCTGAGACTGAGACTACACAGTTAATTCCAGGTCAGCCTGGATCAGAGTGAGACCCTACCTCGAAAAACCAAAAAAAAAAAAAAAAAAAAAAAAAAAAAAAAAAGAGAGAAAAGAAAAGAAAAAAAAAAAAAAGTAAGGAGTTAATGAGAAGTGAGCACACAGCAATCTGGTCACCTTCAGGGTTTCCTTTTTATGGAGTCCTTCGGGAGCATTTGAGGGAACCCAGATAGACAGTTGGATTGTCTCAGAATCATCTGAGCATGAGCTGGCTGAGATTTTCTTCCAGAACTGTTCATTGAATGGCATAGTAGTGTCTGACATAGTCTGAATCTGTTTCTGTATGGCTTGTAAAACAGATGAGATATTAGCAGAGTTATCAGAAACATATCATACCATTTAACCTTGGTAAGAACCTTCCAGAGTATACCTTTTTATATTTGTCCTGGGGCTAGCCAGGGCCAAAGATTGGTATCATCGAGCCATTGGGTGCCATTAAAGGCTGTACAAATATATATATTTGGTCTTAGGACTTATTTAAGAATGCCCTGGCACAAGTTAGAAGAGATTCACCATGGTATCCAGTATAAGGAAGTCTTTTGAATTAAGCGACCTTTGGTCAGAGTCATCTATCTATCTATCTATCTATCTATCTATCTATCTATCTATCTATCTATCTCTATCTATCTATCTATCTATCTATCTATTTATTCTAGATTTGAAAATAACCATTTTGACATCTATAGTTATTTTTCCTTGTTATAGAATTAGACCTATCAGAGCTGGGGACAACTTGTCTTAAGGTTGGGAATTTTTATGTGAACCCCATCAGTGGGCATCTGTTTAGCCAATTAGTCTTGCCTTCAGGTGTCTGGGGTCAGGATTTCTGGAAAGGGGCAATCTTTCCAGAAATAATTCTCTGGGAAGGACCTTCTCTGAAGGGAATGGAAAAATCTCTAAGGAGACAGAGATAAGGAAAGGCCAGATCTTCCGATGGTTCTGACCTGTAGTAAAGTGTAATGACCTACAATTTCCCCTACAAGCCCAAGAACAATTCCTGTATTACTTAAGGTGAATGCTGTTCACTTTGAGATTCTATCACTCCTTAATTGCCTCAAATGGTGGGTGGATGGGGGTACTGGAGATCTGGATCAGTGGTTAAGAATGCTTTCTTAGAAAGTCTTATGACCTGAGTTCAATTCCCTAGAGCCCCCTTGAAGCCAGATAGACAAAATGGCACATACATCAAGTTTGTTTGCAGTGGCAAGGGGCCCTAGCAGCCCATTGTTTCTCTCTCCTCTCTTTCTCTCTCTGCTTGCAAATAAAATTTAAAAATGTATAGATTTTGAAAGCTCAGCCAGTGGCCAACAGTGGGTTAATTATAAGTCAAAACTATTGGGAGTTTGGAAACAAGAATTCAGAAGAGATTATCTGTTAGTCAGTACAAAGAATTTCATATCCTGAACATAATCCTGAAAATATGAAAGCTGTCTCAGGTACTTTGGACAGACTATTTTGTCTCTGCATGAAGTGGTTTTGACTTTCAGTCTTTGCAGCCCTAGCTCTGGAGAAAGCTAGTAGTTGCTATTTGATAGGACTATTTGCATTTCAAAGCTAATCAGCATCGAATAATGGGCTGGTAAAAGAAGAGTAAGAGGGTTATTGTGTGGGTTTTATTATTGTGTAAACTTGGGAATACAAGCTGAGAGGCCGAGGGAGCTCACTCAAATTCCAGCAGATAAGAAAGTGGCTTATGTAAAAGGTCTTTTAATGAGTGAGTTGCAGGGTGCTTCCCACGGAGAGAGCCTGGCCCCTGTCATGTGACCTCTGGGCTTTGTGAGGAAGTAGAAACAAAAAGTGAACAACTGTTTTTCATATTAGCTCTTAACTCAAAACATGTTTGAACTCTTCAGGTTTTCTTCCTCTGTAGCTTCCAAAACCCTTTAATAGTTTGGTTTATGATTATTTCATTGACCAATTCAGATTACATGATCATAATGCTCAGTCAGTGGATCTTAACCCTGGCACATGAGAATCATTAAGGGAAAAGAAAAATACTGGTTCTGGATACTAACCCACAGAGTTGATAAAATGGATTTGGGGTGTGGTCTGGTAAACAGTCTTTTCTATCAGCTCTCATGTGATTTTCCTGGCTGAAAATGTGTGTGTGTGTGTGTGTGTGTGTGTGTGTGTGTGTATGTGTTGAGGCAAAGTCTCACTCTGTAGAGCAGGCTGGTCTAGAATGTTCAGGGTGCTTAGAACTCACACTCTTCCTGCCTCTGTCACACAAATGCTGGAAATACTTACTACACCTGGCAAATCCCAAAATTTAATTGCATGCACCTATGGATTTAAAAAAAATCAGAATGCATCCCAAAGCCTCTGTATGTATATATTTAAAATTATATAGATGTGCTAGCTTTTAATATAAGTCTTATGGAAAATATGTATGTAGGAGCATGAATAATAATATATATATTTTCTCCCTATGCTTCTAAATTTTCTTTTGGTCACTTCTTGGAATCCTCTGGAGAGAGTATCAGTTCCCTGGCATGGAGTTAAAGTTTTCCTTCAGGCCTTATTATTGTATACACTACTTCCTTGGGTTGTCAATGTTTGTGTGTGTGTGTGTGTGTGTGTGTAGTAAGTGACATATATTTGTATTAGTTGCTTCCTGACACTACAATGAAATACTTGACATGTGCTTCTTATGACATAAAGAGAGGCTTATTCAGCTCATAGTTTTGAAAGTTCAAGTCCAACATAGGCCACCCTATCTTTGGTCAGACCAGCATGTAACAATGGTTGAGGGCACATGACAGAATAAGCAGTCATTCCTTGAGCCGGGGATAGATAGAAGGACAGGTAGCATCCCGATCAAGAGTACTTTCTGGAGCTGGACACAATGCTTAGTGGTCAAGTTGCTGTGAAGCCTAAGGACCCAGGTTCAATTCCCTAGCACCCATATAAGCCAGATGCATAAGGAGGCACATATGTTTGCAGTTTGCTTATAGTGGCTAGAGGCCCTAATGTGCCATTCTCTCTCTCTCTCCCTGTTCTCTCTCTCTCAAATAAATAAATAAAATATATTTTTTAAAACAAAGATAACTCTCTGGGTGACCTAAGAGTCTCTCTTTAGCTCCAGGGCCTACCTCTTATAGGGTTCTCCACTTTCTAGTAGTGCAGCCCTGGGGACTAAGCCCTTAACATATGGACCTCTGAGGGACACTACCCATAGTGAAACCATAGGAATACCTTACTCTTGTAGATTTGTATCATGACTCTGTCTTTGTGGTTTCATGAATGCTATAAACCCAACTGTCTTAAGCCTATTTTTTTGGAGGATTCCATTTTTTTTTTAAGTTATTTGAGAGAGAAAGAGACTAGGAAAACCTGATGACATATTAGTAGATTTTATTCATAATAATTTTATGGTGTATAATTTGTGTAGCAATTGAGTTTTGAAATATCTTTACTTAGAAAAACAAACATTTGTTCCTTCTTGACAATCTGGTACATTATGTAAAAAAGTTATTATAATCAGGAACTTCTTTTATAAATGTTGAGCATGTAAAGCATCTGTAATATAGAACACATTAAGCATTTAAATTAGCATTATCAGATAAGTACAGATGAAGTGGGATCCTTGTTCTGAAGGGTCTAAAAGTTGTTTAATTAATGAAAAACTAAGTAACAAAAGAATTCATGGGCTGGAGAGAAGGGTTAGCAGTTAAGTGCTTGCTTGTGAAACCTAAGGACCCCAGTTCAAGGCTCGATTCCCCAGGACCCACGTAAGCCAGATGCACAAGTTGGCACCTGCATCTGGTGTTTGTTTGCAGTGGCTGGAGGCCCTGGTATACTCATTCTCTCTCTCTCTCTCTCTCTGCCTCTTTCTCTCTGTGTCTGTCTGTCACTCTCAAATAAATAAATAAAAATAAACAAAAAAATTTAAAAATTTAATGCAGGCATGGTGGCATACATCTTTAATCCAAGCTCTTGAGAGGCCAAGGTAGGAGGATTGCTGTGAGTTCAAGGCCAACCTGATACTACAGAGTGAGTTCTAGGTCAACCTGGGCTAGAGTGAGACCCTACCTCGAAAGAAAGAAAGAAAGAAAGAAAGAAAGAAAGAAAGAAAGAAAGAAAGAAAGAAAGAAAGAAAATAGGCTGGAGGTATGGCTTAGCATTAAGGGATTTGCCTGCAAAGCCAAAAGACTGAGGTTTGTTTCCACAGGACCCATGTAAGACAGATGCACAAGATGGCAAATGCATCTGGAGTTTGTCTACAGTGGCTAGAGGCCCTGGCATGCCCACTCTGTCTGTATCAGTTCTCTCTATTTCTCTCTCTCTCTCTGCTTGCAAATAGATGAAAATAAATCATTTAAAAAAAAAGAAAATCAAATGACTTAAAATTTTTTTAATCATTACTTTATTTTTATTTATTTGTTTGAGTGACAGAGAGAGAAAGAGAGAATGGGCATGCCTGGGCCTCCAGCCACTGCAAATGAACTCCAGATGCAGTGTTCCACCTTGTGCATCTGCCTTACATGGGATCTGGAGAATTAAGCCTTGATCCTCTGGCTTTGTAGGCAAGTGCCTTAACCGCTAAGCCATCTCTCCATCCCCATCATTATTTTTTCTGTAGGAAGCAGTTTACATTATCAGTGTAATTGGCAGTAACACCACAGCATTCCACCATAGAATTTCCTGGGCCAGGTCTGGAGAAGTCCTGTTGAAAGATGACTGGAATTTAGATAGTCCAGTGCACTCCTCGCTTAACAGTGATCTGATGTGGTTTAGTCTTTGGACAGTGACACACTGCTTAATACAATGTAGGTCTTCGGTTAAACACACACATAAAAGTCTGTATCACTGAAATAAACACTGAGTCTAGAAATATAGCTAGAGAAGAAAGGGGAAGGATCCCAGTTGGCAGTTGAGCTTATGGGAAGCAGCAGAGGTGACGGAGTTGAAGACGAGCTGAGCTGAGGGACAGAGAGAAGGTCAGTTTGGGGGAAATGAAACTACTGACCAGAACAGAAGAGCAAGGGGATAAGCAGCAGGAGGTAGATTCCAGGAAAGTTTTTGCAGGTCTTAAATAACATATTTTAGACCGTGTCCTGTATGAAACAGGGAGACTACATGAGACCTTGCTAAGAAATCAAATCAAAGCATGTCTCTTTCCCCCTCCTTCTTCTTCAAGGTAAAGAAGTTTTACTGAAGAAGAAGGAAAAAAAAGAAAAAAGAGGTTGAAAAGCCCCAAAGTAGCAGAGCAAGCATGCACAGGCTCTCAGCCAGCATCCAAGAAAGAGAAAGAAATGAGTAAGTATGTTGCATATACCCCCGCCCCCAAGACTGGCATGGGCTAAGACTGAATTCCTCAACCAGCCTTCCGTTCCCAAAAATTTCAAACTCTTTATCCCTTAGTCTCCCAAGCTTCCCGTTCCTCTGACATCCTCCCCACCCTGCCTTGGTTGTTACACACTCTTGCAATTCCTCAGGTTGGAAGTCATCTTCCCATTTTCTCAAGTCCTCTGTTTAATCCCCGGGTGTGACGCTTAGTTTGCCTGTAGATGAAGTTCTTTGGGGAGATGCTGGTTTCAGATAGAAAGAGTGGAGTGCTTGGACAGAGCCTCGCTCATCTTTGCCTCTCTCCTCTGTTGAGAGTTCAAGTACAGAGTAGGACTGAATGTTCTTTAAGGCAGTGATTTCTAATGCTGAGCTAGTGAAAATCCTGCTTGTCATATCCTCTGGCCAGATGCCGTCAATACACATTACAAGCAGGCACACATAAACAGCTGCTTACTGCATGGTAAAAGGCACAGTTACAGAAATTTCTCTGCTAGACGAATTACTCCTCTCCAAACCACAGGTGTTTCTGACCCAACTAACATAAGTACTTATGTCAGGTTTAAGAAATGTTTGACATGGTAAAATGTTGATGACAAAGGTCACTTACTACTGGGAGAATAAAGTTTTCTTAGTAGAGGAAGAACATTTTTACAAATGATAATATATAAACCTCTCTCAAGTAGGATTTACAACCTTTCTGGGTTATTTTTTTAAAACATAGTTTGATTAAAAGTAGAAGCTGTGATCAGTTAGACTTAGCTTTTTTATGGATTACAAAGATCATATTGCCTGCTTCTGTTGTGTGGTGTGCAGGTTTGGACTTTATGCCTGGGGTTGATAAGAGTTATCAACATTTACAAGACAGAAACCTCAAGTGAGAGCATTTTTTTTTTTTTTTTTACTGCCTACATCATAGGTGGTTTTGACTCTACCTGCTCTGTGTGTCTGCCAGATCACTGATTGTCCTTTCACATCGGGGAGAAAACATCTCAGGACATTGAGAAAGTCACTAGAAGCCAAGGAAAACATAAAGCTGGGCTACTCATCAATGAATAACTAACAGGCATGAATGAATAACAAATGTACAATAATCTCCTTGTTTTGAAATGACTCCTGGAGGGCCATAGGAGATTATGTCATATGTGCCTTTTTAAAACTCTGTTGGAAAATAAACATCTGCAGGGAATCCCCACCCCCACCCCTCAGCAAGCAACTCCAGACACTGTGCTGACAGTGGTGCCCTTGCTAACCAGGGAACATGGCAGCCTTGTCTACTGTACAAGATATCCATTCAAGATTAGTTTCTTCTTTAAAATACTTTATTTATTTATTTGAAAGAGAGAGAGAGAATGGGCACACCAGGGCCTTCAGCCACTGCAAAGGAACCCCAAATGCATGCACCACCATGTGCATCTGGCTTATATGGGTCCCAGGGAATCAAACCTGTGTACTGAGGCTTCGCAGGCAAGCACCTTAACCTCTAAACCATCTCTGCAGCCCAATAATTTACTTCTTTAAGAATATTTATTTATTTATTTGAGTGAGTCAGCAAGAGATAAGAAGAGAGAGGATGGGCACGTCACCTCAGGGCCTCTTGCCACTGCAAATGAACTCCAGATGTATGCGTGCCACTTTGTGTATCTGGCTTTATGTAGGTACTGGAGTATCAAACCTGGGCTGTCAGGCTTTCTAAGCAAGTGTCTTTCACCATGAAGCCCATCCCTCCATCCTCCAATAATAGTTTCTTGAGTAAAGAAATGAATGAATGAAGAGACACATTAGGAGAGCTTGACAAAGGCAGATTGACACAAAGAGCTTATTATTATTATTATTATTATTTTTATTTATTTATTTTGTTTTTTGAGGTAGGGTCTCACTCTAGCCCAGGCTGACCTGGAATTCACTATGTAGTCTCAGGGTGGCCTCAAACTCACGGCGATCCTCCTACCTCTGCCTCCCGAGTGCTGGGATTAAAGGCGTGCACCACCACGCCTGGCTAAAGAGTTTATTGCTTTAATATGAACCTTGTGACCCAGCATGTGAAGCAGGCTAGTGAGGTGTAAGCCAGACCAGACACTAAAAAATGTGCCTTTCTAGGCAAACCAGTTAAGGAAAGGCAATTCTCAGGAGCCAGGGAGATGGCTTCATGGGTAAACCACGGGTCACACAGCTCTGAGTTCCTGAGTTTTTCTGATCCTCGGGCCCCACGTAAATGTGTGCTGTGGCACGCATGCACCCACACTCTTGTGACTACGTGTTTTCATAGAAATGCCAGGAACTGGCCAGCATAGTGGCACTCACCTTTAATCACAGCATTTGGGAGGCAGAGGTAGGAGGATTGCCATGAGTTCATGGCATCCTGAGACTACATAGTAAATTCCAGGTCAACCTGGGCTAGGTGAGACCCTACCTCAAAAAACAAAACAAAAACAAAAACAAAAACAAATAAATAAGAAAAGAAATGTCAGGAACAAATTAAAGTTCAATATGAAGTTAGAACATTCATTCTCATTGATAACAATTAATATATTTTAAAAAACATTTTATTGCAAATTTCATAAATATAGACAATATATTGGGCTGGAGAGATGGCGTAGTGGTTAAGGTGCTTGCCTGCAAAGCCAAAGAACCCAGGTTCAATTCTCTAGGACCAATGTAAGCCAGAAGTACAAGGTAGCACACATGTGTCTGGAGTTCATTTGCAATGGCTGGAGGCCCTGGTGTGCCCATTCTCTTGCTGTCTCTCTCTGAAATAAATAAAAATTATATATATATGTATATATATATATATATAAATAAATAATAAAATAATAATAATATGTATATAATATATATATATATATACATACACTATACCATGACCATAATCCCCTCCCACCATCCTCTTTTTCCCCCTCCCAAATTCCCCCTTCACTGAAGACCTTCTTTCCAATTAGTTTCTCTTCTATTTTGATGTCATCACATTTTTTCCTCCTATTATGCAGCTCTTTTTTTATTTATTTTTATTTATTTATTTGAGAGTGACAGAGAGAGAAAGCGGCAGAGAGAGAGAGAGAGAGAGAGAATGGGCATGCCAGGGCCTCCAGCCACTGCAAAGGAACTCCAGATGCGTGCGCCCCCTTGTGCATCTGGCTAACATTGGTCCTGGGGAATCGAGCCTTGAACTGGGGTCCTTAGGCTTCACAGGCAAGGGCTTAACCGCTAAACCATCTCTCCAGCCCCTATTATGCAGCTCTTATGTAGGTAGCATCAGCCACTGTGAGATCATGAATATCAAGGCCAGTTTATTCCCGGAAGACAGCTTTGTAAGCAGTCTTCCCCTTTCTTTGGCTCTTACATTCTGTCTGCCACCTCTTACGCAATAGTCCTTGATCCTTGCGGGGGTGTGATACAAATGTCTCACTGAGTGCTGGACACTCTGCTGTCACTTGGCAGCACTTTGGCCAGTTTTGCTCTATGCCAGTAGTTACTACCATCTAAAAAGAGAAGCTTCTGCATGTAAAAGTGAGAGCGGCGTTAATGCATGGGCCTAAACAGAAGTATTTAGTGGGCGGTTTTGTGGGCACAATATATCCATTTAGCCAGACAATAGACAATAGTAGTAGTTTACCCCCTAGGGCTTATGACAGCTCCAACCATAGGCTTTTGACTAGGTTTGACTGCCAGGCTTGAATTCCCTTCAGTGGAGCAAGCCTCAAGTCCAATCAGAGAGCAGTCGGTTTCCCTCATAACACACATGCCACCATTACACTAATTGGCACATTTGGCCTGGCTGCCAGCTTTAAAGCTCACAGGGTCACTACTGGTTAATGCCATTGATGACTTTTCTCCTCCAACAGGCTACATAGCTCTTTCCAGAATCATGACAGCTAGCCAACAGAGAGGAGGCTTCCAGCTCAGCTCCAGCTTGATTTATTTTCATTTTCTTTTTATTAATTTTTACAGAGAGAGAGAGAGAGAGAGAGAGAGAGAGAGAGAGAGAGCAAGCGACAGAAAGCATGCCAGGGCCTCTAGCTACTGCAAACAAACTCCAGATGCATGTACCACCATGTGAATCTGGCCTACGTGGGATCTGGAGAATTGAACCTGGGTCCTTAGGCTTCGAAGACAAACACCTTAACCACTAAGCTGTCTTTCTAGCCCTCCAGCTTGATTTCTCAGTGACCTGCAAGCCAGGCATGTGGAGTCTTCAGCAATAGGGTCTTACTATCTAGTTCTAGTGGGCAACCAAGACCTGGCAACATCCTGTAATGTTTTGGAGGCATCAGGAACCTCCATGACCAACAAGTTGCTGGAAGGTGTCCCACCCCTGGCACCAAACTTTTTTTTTTTTTTATAACAATTTATGGCTTCTGGGCACAACATTATTCACATCCACAAGATAATTCTGTCCAAATTCTCTCTCTTTTTTTAAACACATGTTATTAGCTAGTGAAGAAGTAGGCCTCCATATAGCTTATTCATAAATTGTAAATTTTGGTTAACCCTCCTCTCCTCCAGTCCCTCCCCTAACCCCACTTAGACCATTTCACCCCCCGCATTCTGCCTCTTCTACTTATGTAACAATTGATATATTTCAGTAGCAATTAGAGGCAATTTTCAATGTTTCCAACACAGAAAAATAATTTATATTGGATATGCACATTATCCTAATCCAGTTATTATCTACATTGTACACATTGTACACATGTATTGAAATACCACAATAGGGACTGAGGAGATGGCTCAGTGGTTAAGTTGCTTGGTTGCAAAGCCTGCAATTGAACCTGGGTTCAATTCCCAAGGGCCTACATACAGCCAGACACACAAAGTGGCACATGTGTCTGGAGTTTGTTTGCAGTGGTAAGAGGCCCTGGTGTACCCATAATCTCTCACTCTCTCTGTGTCTGTCTCTTAAATAAGTAAGTGACTATGTATATATATATATATATTTGAGCACTGAATAATGAGGTAAAAAGTGACTATATATATATATGTATACATATATATATATATATATGGCAAGAGACAGACAGGGAGGAGAGAGAGAGAATTGGCATGCCAGGGCCTCAGCCACTGTAGTTGAACTCCATATGCTTGTTCCACCTAGTGGGCATGTGCGAACTTGTGCTTGCCTCACCTTTGTGTATCTGGCTAGCATGGGATTTGGAGAGTACAATATGGGTCCTTAGGCTTCACAGGCAAGTGCCTTAACTGCTAAGACATCTCTCTAGTCCTATAAATATGTTTTTAAAAAGAAATGCCACACTGTATACTATAAATATTTCTGATCACTATGTCAACTAAAAATAAAAATTTGGGGCTGGAGAGACGGCTTAGTGGTTAAGGTGCAGGCCTGCAAAGCCTAAGGACCCAGGTTTGATTCCCAGGTCCCACGTAAGCCAGATGCACATGGTGGCAATGCATCTGGAGTTCATTTGCAGTAGTTAGAGGCCCTGGCATGCCCATTCTCTCTCTCTCTCTCTCTCTACTAAATAAATAAAATTAAAATCTTTAAAAAAATAAAATAGAAATTTTAAGTCGGGTGTGGTGGTGCACTTTTAATCCCATCACTTGGGAGGCAGTAGGAGGATCGCCACTAGTTTAAGGCCATCCTGGGACTACATAGTGAATTCCAGGTCAGCTTGGGCTAGAGCAAGACCCTACCTTTAAAAACTAATAAAATCAATCAATTAAGTAATTAATAATAAAAGTTTTAGATGGGTATGGTGGCAATGCCTTTATTACCGGCTCTCAGGAAGCAGAGGTAGGGGGATTGCCATGAGTTTGAGGCCACCCTGAGACTACATAGTGAATTCCAGGTCAGGTTGGGCTAGAGTGAAAACCTACCTCAAAAAAACCAAATAGAGCCGGGCGTGGTGGCACACGCCTTTAATCCCAGCACTCGGGAGGCAGAGGTAGAAGGATTGCCGTGAGTTCGAGGCCACCCTGAGACTCCATGGTGAATTCCAGGTCAGCCTGGGCTAGAGTGAGACCCTACCTCGAAAAACCAAAAAAAAAAAAAAAAAAAAAAAAAACCAAATAAATAAATAAAAATAAATTTTTTGTTAAGAAAAACACAAAATAATTTCTGAATACTGGTTCCTTATGTCCTCATACACCGTCCTCCTTCAGTCTCCTACCCCAAGGGTACAGGATCTATCCTTTAGTTTGAATAAGGAAGAAGTGTTAGCGAGTCATATTAGCTATTTTTAACACATAGAAAACTGTTTGATAGAGAGGCTGCTTGCCAACCATTGGTCTGAGAAAATCCAAGGCTTCCAGCCAGACTCTGGAGTGAGGCAGAAATGAGGAGTAGACAGAATCATGTGCAGGCTTTTAGACTAGAGCAGAGAGAATGCAGATGGAAAACTAGGGTTGATTTGAGTAGCAATTTAGTGTAGGTGTTGATTTAGAGGACCTGAAAGATATACAATTAATGGAAAGGCTAATAAGGGCCCTCAATGTGAGTGAATGATGATAGATCATGGAATACACAGCTCCTTATCATTATGGATTTTAATACCAAGGTGCTAAAAAGTGGTTGCTAAAATAAAAGGTAGAGATGTATTTTTAAATGGATTTCTTCCCTTTGCTAAGTATCTAACTTTCTTTCACAAACTGAACTGTAAAGGTAAGTAGAGCTGGTGAGATGGCTTAGCAGTTAAGGTGTTTGCCTATGAAGCCTAAGGACCAGGGTTCAATTCCCCAGTACCCACATAAGCCAGCTGCACCAGGCGGCACATGCGTCTGGAGTTCATTTGCAGTGGCTAGAGGGCCTGGTGCACCCATTCTCTCTCTCTCTTTCTAATAATAAATATATAAATAACTTTTAAAGATTTTTTTAAAAGAAGAAAGCCAAAACTCTAGGCCTTTAATCATTATTTATTTACATAAATTTTAGACAAAGTTATAATGGGCTTAATGATCAGGATTTATCTAGGCCACAGGAGACCAGAGAATCACAGAGCTGTACATTTCCTTTGTAGTAACGGTTATACAAGGGATTTTCACCTCATTATTCAGTGCTCAAAACAGAAACAGCAATAGCACCTGAGAAGTGACAGATGACTGCTTGAGGGCCCCAAGAAAATGAAAAAATTCTGACTAAATGGCTGGCATACTCTGCTCTGTAGCCATGGTTAGAGGGACAGAGATGCACACGTGGATTCTTGGAGCGAATCACTTGTATTTTTGCATGGGTTTACAGTAATGATGGTAAGAAGTTACATTTGAGTCTGTATATTTCCCTTCTCCATGGCTGACATTTAAATTGTATCTGAGGGCTGGAGAGATGGTTTAGCAGTTAAGGCCCTTGCCTGGGAAGCCTAAGACCCAGATTTTATTCCCCAGAACCCACGTAAGCCAGATGCACATGGTGGCACATGTGTGGAGTTCGTTTGCAGTGGCTAGAGGCTCTGGTGTGCCCATTCTCTCCCTCCCTCCTCTCTCTCTCTCTCTCTCACACACACACATACACACACACACACACACATCAATCAATAAACAAACAAATAAATTTAAATTGGATTGGATCTGAAACAGAATTGTATTTTTAAGACACACGATTCATAGTGATTTGAATATTTCTGCCAACTCCTAACTATGAAAATGTGCATGAAAACTATCTACAGGTAATTCCTAAACCTGACATCACTGTGTGTACAGCATGAAAATCAACACAATGTCTCTCAAAGCTAGTCATAATGAGATGAATTCCTTTTGAGCTTATTTGAGTTTATCTCATAAAGGAGATCTTTTAATGAATACAAGTTAATATGGTAAAAACTAGAAGACTAAAATTTTCCTGTGATGTACACATGTAAGATATATCCATTATATACATATATGATGGGTATATATATGTATATACATACACATATATATGTTCAGTAATAAGTCTTTTCTTTTTTATCTATCTATCTATCTATCTATCTATCTAGTAATAAGTCTTTTCTTTTACCTTCCTCTACTGTCTTTCTTTTCCCCTAGAGTCTCGGACCTCCCCAGGCATGAACTCCCTTCCTTGAAGCTGGCCTCAAATACAATCAGAAAGTAGTTGGTCACCTCCATAATAGTCATGCCACTTTTGCACCAGTAGGTCCATTTTACCTGGCTGGTAGATTGTATACATTCAAGGTCCAGTGCTGGGTAAATCTATGGATGACTTTTTCCACCGCACCTACCCTACCGAGCAGCCTGCATTGCATCTTCTGGCACAATAACAATCTTGCTATAGATTGAATGTTTGTCTCCCAACCCTCGAATTCCTATGTTGGGACACTCGCTCCCAGTCTGTATTACTGTGTGGTGAGACCTTGGGGAAGGGTGATTAAGTCATAAAGGAAGAGCCCCTTATGAATGAATCAATGCTTTAAAAAAAGAACCCTAGAGAACTCCCATTATGTCACCAAGTGTTGTGTAGCTATTTCCTCTGAATTTATTCATTTTTATTTATTTATTTGAGAGATATATAGAGAGAGACCACACACAAGGACCTCCTGTTGCTGCAGATGAACTCCAGTCCCATGCGTTACATTGTGCCTCTGACTTTACATGGGTACTGGGAAATTGAATCCAGGTGGCCAGGCTTTGCAAGTAAGCACCTTTAACCACTTACCACCTCTATAGCCTCTTCCTCTGAGTTTATACATTCCTTCTTGGAGAGAGGAAGGAGGCTCATAAGAGTCATTACACCAGTGAAACTTAGGAGGCGCAGGAAACAGAAAGTTACAAGACTCATGAGTCCCCTTGCTGAGGCTGTAAAAGCAGTCAACCACTGTTGGGCAGAGGAGAGTCTGGGGAGAGTTGTCTGCAGGTTGTGCCTGGAATTCCAGGGATGTAGCTTCTGTGAGTCATCTCCCATGCTTGGGCCTGCCCTGAGTCACCCAGGCTCCTGTGAGTGACCCCAATAAACTCATTCAAGCAAGACTTGGGTGTGTCATCAATGACTTATCTGGAGTAAAAGTCACACAGATGATCTATACTCCCATTTTAATAGGCACGTTTTAGTCTTTTAGAATGACCAGACTATAGTCATTTTTCTCCTTGTCATACCCACTTTGATATTGTAAACATTCCAAATTTGTCATATTCCCTTTCTCAAGGGAAATTCTTGCAGAGTGCTATGCATACACACATAGCCCAGGGTAAGATTTACACAAATGGGAAAGTTCGTGTTGACAGACTGGTTATAGACTCCAGCTTTGTCAGCTTTAGAAACTCGTCTCAGGTATGGACAGCTTGCCTTAGCTACATCTTGTTTCTCAGCCAGGCTGTTTCCTCCAGAGATGCGTCTCTGCTTGCTGGTGGTGGACGCTTCCTTTCCTTCACATAGCTTCTCACGATACCCTGGTTGGAGTGCCACCACTGCAGCTTCTGCTTGCCTTCCTTGCAGTTCAGCAATGTTAGAGTGCTAAGTAAAAGGGGTTCTCTCTGACCTTGTGAACTCATGAACATTCCTTCTACCATGATCACAGAGCCCCCTTGAGCCTTACAATATTTATAACATGTCTTAACCTTAATAGGATAATTTGTTCTCTGTCAAGCATGATCTGATAGAAGATAGCTAACATGCCTATTGACCTGTTCTTAGCGTGTCCCCTTCATGCTCACCCAAATGACTTCACATGTTTACTTCATCAGCGATAGGAGGGAGAAGGTCAAGAGGAGCTGTTCTCAAATTCTAGGTCCATAATGGAAGCATCCAGAAACTCTAAAAAATGTTACTATTTGGCCAAATCAATCAGGTCAATGATATTCCCTTGGTGTAAGATGTTTCATTGAGAAGAATGACGAAGAATGCCATGTGTGAAAGTGACCACAAATATCTAGAGGAACATGGGCTGGAGAGATGGCTTAGAGGTTAAGTGCTTGCCTGTGAAGCCTAAGGACCCTGGTTCGAAGCTAGATTCTCCAGGACCCACATAAGCCAGATGTACAAGGTGGTGCATGCATCTGGAGTTTGTTTGCAGTGGCTGGAAGCCCTGAGCGCCCATTCACTATCTGCCTCTTTCTCTCAAATAAATAAATTATATATATATATAATGTTATCACTGTGCTAGATTTTTGGCATTAACTTTATTTTACTTTTTTAGTGTTAGACATTGAACCCAGGACTTTGCATGTTAGGCAAATGATTGAGACTCTTATTTTAAAACATGTGCCCAGCCTTTTAATATATGATACAATGTTGTCATCTACAAAGCACACTCTTAAGGAAAAAAAATCCTCATAATTTTTATTTACTTATTTACTTACTTACACATGTGTGTACATGGGCATGCCATGGCCTCTTGCCACTGCAAAAAAGTATGTGATATATGGGCCACTTTTTGTGTCTGGCTTTACGTGCGTACTGGAGAATTGAACCCAAACCAGGAGGTTTTGCAAGCAAGCTCCTCTAACCACAGAGCCATCTCCCCAGCACCCATATGATTATCAGAAAGTTTATGAGATCATAACTATGCTTGCTTGCAGGTTGGATTCCCCAGTGCCTTAAACTTTGACTTCTTATCTCAAACTACTACTCTTTACGTCTGGTTTTAGTAAGTATTTGGCTAAATAAATAGTTTTTATTCACAGATATTTTTCTTATAGGTAGAATAATTTGCTTTTCTACATATATATTTCAAACTATAGTGAGAAACTATTTTTTAAAATATTTTATTTTATTTATTTATTTGACAGAGAAAGACACAGGGGGAGAGAGAGAGAATGGGCACGCCAGGGCCTCCAGCCACTGCAAACAAACTCCAGATGCATGCGCCCCCTTGTGTATCTGGCTTACGTGGGTCCTGGGGAATCGAACCAAGGTCCTTTGGCTTTGCAGGCAAGTGCTTTAACTGCTAAGCCATCTCTCCAGCCCCATAGTGAGGAACTACTAATCATCATGCATATCTGTCTTCCTCTCTCTGTAATCTCTCTAATATATCTCTTTCCTTTAGCTAGAAAAACATAAGTATGGAAAATTTATCACTCATTAAACTCATACTGATTTCTGCCACTTCTAGGATTTATGATACTTGGCTTAATTTTTTAAATTTTTATCTGTTTTTAAAACATTTTTATTTGTAAACAGAAGAGAGGGTAAAAGAGAGACACAGAGAGAGAACGGACATTCCAGATTGCTTCACCTGGCTTTACAGAGGCACTGGGGAATCAAACCCAGGATGGCAGTCTTTACAAGCAAGTGCCTTTTACCACTGAGTCAGCTAGCTCCCCACACCTATTTCTAATTTTTATTTATTTTTCTTTTTAGTATTTTTTTCTATGTATCAGTGCAATAGAAATAAAAGTAGAGTTTCAATAGTAAAATTTGTGTGTGTGTGTGTGTGTGTGTGTGTGTGTACAGAATATATGAAAACCAGCATTGTTTCTAAAGGAAGCTTTAGAATTTTTTTTCAAAGCAAGATGAATCCCCATTATCAAATACTAGTATAATATGCCTAATTTAGAAGTACTACACAATGTAATAAGATATGAAAAAGTAATAAGAAATATGAATTTGTATAAAAGAAGACACAAGTACAATCATTTGTAACTTAAGAACACTTTAGTTAACAAGAGGACAATTATATCACTTTTTAATATTTAGCCATCTTAGTTTGTGAAAGTATCCTGTGATGTTGCACAATGATGAATCAATTTACTATACATTTCTAAGACTATATCCCTATGTTAAGGGATATGTGAAACTATATCATTATTTATAGGTGATAATATATCAAAGTAGAGAAGACAAAAAAGCACTAATGGAAACAATGATGTAATGAGGTATTTGAATTTACACAAAATACGTATCTAAATCAAAGTTGGGCATGGTGGTTCATCTGTAATCTCAGGTTTTAGGAGGTGAAGGCAGGAGGATCAGAAGTTCAAGTTCAACTATGGAATCCTTGGCTACATAGTAACTTTGAGATCAGCCTAGGCTACATGAGATCCTCTTACAAAAATAAATAAATAAAACACCTAAATAAATAATTTTCCTATATATAAAGAGAATTGTTGGTATATAGTGAAGTAACCAATTGTAGTAGTGAGACACAGAAAAACACCTGAAAATAAAATTGACAAGAAATGTGTAGAAACTAGGTGAAGAAAAGTTGGAACTCTTGAGGGATTTAACATAAAAGAATCTGAGTGAGTAAAAGAAGGGTGGGAGAGGGCTAATCAAAATTTAAGAGGGTATGAATAAGCCATATGGAAACCTACTTTTTTGGACAATGGAACACCCAGAAGCCTTAGATTGTTACTAGAAATTTTTCAGTGCCAGGGATGGGATACCTTCTAGTGAGTTGTTGGCCAGGCGTTCCCTAATGCCCCTAAAACATTACAGGCCATTGCCAAGGCTCTTTGTTTCCCACCAGGAATAGATGGTAAGATCCTATTGCTGAACACTCTAAATGCTTGGCCTGCAAGGCCACTGAGAAATCCTGCTGGAGCTGAGCTGAAAACCTCCTCTGTGGAGACCAGCTGACAGAAAGCTGGAAAAAGCTATGCTACATGCAACCTTATGGGAAAGGGAAGTCATCAGTGGATATAAACAACAGTGGACACTGCAAGCCTTAAGTTTGGTTAGCCGGGCCAAATGAGCCTACAGGTGTAATAGTGGCATGTTTCTTATGGGAGAGACCAACCACTCTCTAATTGGACTGGAGGCCCACACCACGGGAGGGAACACATGCCTGATACTGAAAACCTAGTTAAAAGCATATGATGGAGGAGGTTGTAAGCCTAGGGGTGTGATGCCTGCTGTTGTCTGGCTAAATGCATACATTATGCTCACCAAACTTCCCTGTAAGCACTTATCTTAATATTCATACCCATACATTAATGCTGCTCTCATTTTTGTTTAAAGAAGCTTCTCTTTTCAGATGGCGGTAACCTCTGGGATGACTCAAAAGGCACTATAGTGCTGAGAGGAAGTGACAGAGGAATGTTCGGCACTGAAACATCTCTATCACACCTTCCAAGGCTCAGGGTCCCTTGCAGAAGAGGTGGTGGAAATGTAAGACTGCTTGCAATGCAATTTTACAGACAAAAAAAATGACCTCGGTATCTATGACCTCACAGTGCCTGGCACTGCCTCCATAAAACCCTCATGATAGGAGGAAAAGATGATGAAATGAAATGAAAAACAACAAAATAAAAGAGAGACTAATTGAGAGGGGGAGGGAGTATGATGGAGAGTAGATTTGTTAAGGGGAAAGTGGGGGAGGGGAGGAAATTATCATGGTTTCCTGTCTATAATTATGGATGTTGTCAGTAAAAAAGGCTTCTTTTTTTTCCTTTTTAAAAAATGAATCTGAGGAAAAACTCTGGTAAACTGCAAGAGTTGGGCATGATATTCTAAAAGGGCATGTTCAATACAAGTGAAGATGATTGCTGGAAAGAGGAGGGTAATTTCTGGTAAGTGGAGGGCCCTTTGAGCATCCAGGTAAGTCTCAGGAAGCAAGCTAGGAGAAGAGCTGGATTGCTTTCAAGCTGTTCCTACCCAACCCCTGAGAAAGCTGGGTGAATAAGAACAGGCATGTCTATGAGGGATTTCCCTATGAGGTGTGTTTTGTGAAACCTGTTTTCCACTTTAACTATGAGAGCTCAAGTTGTGTTCACATGCTCACTAAGGTTTTGCACAAAGGTGTTCTTTAGGAGCTTCAAAGAAAAGCTGAGTTCATGTGGTCTGGTAGTTACAAGGTATGGGTCCAATACAAAAGTAGCTATGTGACTGGGTTCGCCTCTACTCCCTCAAATTAAGGCACATGTAGGTTACCTTGGAAAAATCTTTGCAAATTACTTTTAGCAAAGTTCTAGTAATCTACCCAGTAGAGTACTTAACAATTCCACGAGAAAGAGACAAGTCAGAAAGTAAAAGGGCAAAAATAATTTAAAAAACAAAAAATAAAAATGGTCAGCAAACATAAGGAAAACATATAATTTTACTAATAAAATAGAGTATCCCAGAGAGTAAGAGAGATATAAGTTATCGCCGGTCAGAGTGAAAACATGATTTTTTTTCACCTATCTATAAGTAATCTTCAAATGATAACAAAGCCAAGAGAAAAAGAGTTCTCTTATATGGATAGTGGGGAGTCAGCTGGCCACTAATCTACAGGGCAGCTTAAATTTTTATTTATTAAAATAAAACAAAATGAATACAATAAGCATTACCTTTGACCTATAAATCCCAATTCCAAGAACCTACTCTAAAATGCAGTTAGATACTTGCACCAAAAACATACTTAGGGGGATGTTTATTGTAGAATTATTTATAATATTGAAGTTGGAAAGAATTTAAGCAATCAAACATTGGGTATCAGAATATTATGGTCTAACCACATAAAATAATATTATATATCACTAATGTGATAGATAATAGTTCACTGAAATGGACAGGTTCTTATAATGTATTAATTAAAATGTATTTGTTTTTTTTTTTTTCTTGCTTTTTCAAGGTAGGGTTTCACTCTAGCTCAGGCTGACCTGGAATTCATTATGTAGTCTCAAAATAGCCTCAAACTCACAGCAATCCTCCTACCTCTGCCTTCTAAGTGCTGGGATTAAAGACATGTGCCACCACACCCAAAAAGTGTGACTTTTATTTTTATTTATTTTTGTTTTTCAAGGTAGGGTCTCAGTGTAGCTCAGGCTGACCTGTAATTCACTATGTAGTTTCAGGCTAGCCTTGAACTCACAGTGTTCCTCCTATCTGAGCCTTCCAAGTGCTGGATAAAGATGTGCACCACCATGCCTGGCAAAAAAATATAGTTTTTATAGCAAGGTACATGTTATTTAGAAAAAATATTTCTCTGCATGTAGTTCAGATTCTATATGGACATATGTTCATATTAACATATACCCTGTAGTTGTGTACAACTTTAGGAGGTGGGATTGTGGCAGATTATAATAATTTCTGTACTTTTCTGCATTTTCTGTTCTTTTAAGGAGATAAATATAATCAACCTGAATGATGATTCTGAGAAGGCAGACACGACTGTGCCCCTATCAGACCTTTTAGGCTATCTTTTGAAAAAAAAAATATTTTTTTTCTGATCTCATTTCATTGTAGTTCGTAACTTGAAACTTTCTCATTTAAAATTAAGCAATAGCTTCTCTGTCACTCCTTCACCCTCAGGGCAGCACATCTTTTGAAACAGAAGAGCTGTCGGGAGAGTGGGTCAGTGCCTTCCCAAAAGCCCCAGGTGTGTTTACAGGTAAGACCATCACTATTTTGGCATCAATCCTGACACACTGTCCCCAGGAAATTCCCGAGAACCAAGGACTTCTTCAGTGTATGATTCTGAGAAGTGATGAAGAAACACAACAATGCCAAGAGCAAGAGAGAGAGAGACAGAGAGCGAGCGAGTGGGAGAGCAAGAAATCACTGCCTGGGTGTGTGTGTGTGTGTGCACAGACAAACTCATACAGAAGGCCTGAAACCAAGCCAGGACACATATTCAGGGGTGGTCAGATCACTTTTCTTGCTACTTTTTTACATTTTTGACAAGCCACTCCATGCTTACAGGTACTCGGATCTCAGATTTAAACCCAAGTGATGATAGTCTTTAAGACACCTTTCAGTGTGCCTGCTAAAATGATGAACATATTTTGCTGAGATTTCAGGGGTTTGAGAAGCACAAAGAATGTGAGTTAGACCAGACCCCACCAGGAATTTGATATTTTATACGTTAGAACATCTTTTAGCAAAGAAGGAAGTCTAGAGACAGATGACATTTTAAGTTTTAAATACAGAAAGAGAGAATCTCACTGTTGAAATATCTTAGCAGCATTTGAACTCATTGAGGTACTTTGAATTGCAGTTGAGTTTACCCTGTGAAGTTATATAATCTACCATGGGTGTCTCTTTCAGGCAGGTATGCACACGTGTACAGCTGATAATAGGATAAAGATGTGTTTGCTCCAACATGTAGTTCTTTGGACCAGACTGTTTTAGTAACATTAACTCTAAACTGCCAATGAACTGTCTACTGTCTCTCTCTCTCTCTCTCCTTCTCTATCTCTCTTCTCTTCTCTTTTCTTTTCTTTTTTTTTCTCATCATTTACCAGAGGGCCAGTGTGGTCTATGAGGAGTCATTGGGAAACATATATTGATTTAAAATCTGCCTGGGTCTGAGACAGGGGAGCTTTTCCCTGAACTCACAGCCAGTTTGTAACATTGTTAAGCAGCACATAACAATCTACCAATTGTAATCAAGAAAAAGAAGTAAAGGGCAGACCCGGAGATATTTAATTAGGAGAGATGGAGGAATGGTTAGTCTCTTGCAATTAATAAATTGTTTTAGCAAGATTAGGAGCTTTTTCTGGGCTTGAGCCTTAAAGGGGTCCTAGTCCACGACATGGGCCCAGCACACGTACCTGGCTTTTATGGAGGGGCTGGCACTTGACATGCGACTGGCATCTGCATAGATGGTACAGGAGCTTGGAGCCTGTCATGAGCCGGTGATCAGAGATGCCCCTCCTGTCCTAGCTTGTGGATCTACTGATATCCTGGCACAATCAGAAGGCCGGGGGTGGGGGGGGGAGAAGCTGTAATCAGAAATGTAACCAGATTACTGATGCCACTGGCACCTCTCTGCCCTGCCTGAAGACCACCTTTTGCTCCACCCAATTGAATGTGAATTTTATGGAAACCAAAGTAACAAATTAATCAGGTGAGATTTGTCTAGGACCTGCCCGATTATATTGTTTGCCAGAAAGTCCGTGCTTCCCACCTGCAGATCCTGGAGACAGCCGAGAACAGTTGGGCACACGCTTGTCTGGGCTTTATATTCAACTGATAGGATCTGGGTTTTAGGCTCAAAATCTTAGCTCTGTCCAAATGAATTGATTTTAGGTGAGTTCTGGTTTTTCTAAATTTCCCTTATAATCCTTCTTCCTATATCCTCATACTTCCTCACACCTTCATTGACATTCCAATCTTAAGTATCAATCAAGCATCTTTCTTAGCAACATTCTGTGTGTCCATCATTGAAAATTTCCTTTCAAATTGTCCTCCAACAATCTCACCTCATCTTCCATAAAATTTGATTAACTATCTTTTTTAAAATATATATATATTTTTTTCCGGGCATGGTGGCGCACGCCTTTAATCCCAGCACTCGGGAGGCAGAGGTAGGAGGATTGCCGTGAGTTCGAGGCCACCCTGAGACTCCATAGTGAATTCCAGGCCAGCCTGGGCTAGAGTGTGACCCTACCTCGAAAAACCAATATATATATAATTTATTTATTTGAGAGAAAGAGGCAGAGAAAGAGAGAGAGAGAATGAATGTGCCAGGGCCTCCAGCCACTGCAAACAAACTCCAAATGGATGTGCCCCCTTGTGCATCTGGCTTATGTGGGTTCAAGAGAGCATAACAGGGCTTTGCAGGCAAACGCCTTAACCACTAAGCTATTTCTCCAGCCCTAGCCATCTTTTTGTTGTTGTTGTTTGTTTGTGTTTGTTTTTGTTTTTGTTTTTTTGAGGTAGGATTTCACTCTAGCTCAGGCTGACCTGGAATTTACTATGTAGTTTGAGGGTGGCCTTGAACTTGCGGCAATCCTCCTACCTCTGCCTCCTGAGTGCTGGGATTAAAGGCGTGTGCCACCATGCCCTGCTCTATCCACCTTTTTTATAGGACTATTAAGAGAAGCCACAGCTAATTGATTTGTCTTATTACTAATTGTCAGAGAAGCAATTAATCTAGCATCAGAGTTAACCATCCTTAGCAGAAAAACTTAGAATTTCCTTATTATTTGTCACCACGGATCTCTACATTTAAATGGAATCTAGGAAACATGAAAAACAGTTGATTTGTAATAATTTCCTAGCTTATGCATGAGGATCATATTACTTGTCAGACTGAGAACAAAGCTTGTTGAGATTAAAGGCATGTGATGCCACTATGTGTGAGGACTGGGATTAATGGCAGGCACTGCTGCACTGGGTGCTGGGATTAAAGGCACCACCAAAGCCCAGCTCAAATCTTACACTTTTTTTTTTTTTTTAAATCAAAACAGATTTAAAACATTTTCATTTCTAAACACAAGGGCGTGATCTAAGGCTTGTATTTAAGGATGGTAAATTAACGCAAACATTTCTTGTAAATCAGAGTAAAAAAGCATAAAAAAAGATTAAAATCAACAATATATAAATGAGCATTTAAATCATAGATGCCTAAAGAAAAGAGAAGAGTGAACCCTAGACTTACTCTTATAGTAGGAGGGCACCAGTTTTAGATTTAGAAGGAAACAAAGTTGTAGTTCAGTGAAAGTGTAAAGTGATCTTAAGATCAAGAACCTGGCAGGTAAATTAGCATCTGACTGGTACCAGCCATAGTTTGCTTTAGCCCATGGCTGGTTACACATAGCATTTGAAAGACAGGACAAATTTACCCTTTTTGTTCTTTTTTTCTGGTTTGGCTGAGTAAAGAGAGCAAAAAATAATAAGAATTTCATAAAATTTACTTCTCATAAAATACTTAATTGTGGTCTCCAAATACGATGCAGGATTTTGGGGTTCAGGAGGGGGCTCTCAGAGTTTATGAATCCCAAGTTTTGGGTTCTGTCCTATCTTTAATAAAGAATTAATAAAGACAGACTCAAAAAAAATAGATGATGAATTATTAAGTTTATTGAGGGAAAAAAAATCACAAATCATGGGGTTTAGGAAACACACTCTCATGTGAAATCACTGCATTATTTATAAGGTTTAAGAGAAATTGAGGTTTTGTGGGGGAAAACTGGAGTAGAGCCACAAGCACATGAGAAAAACTGAGGCTTTTAAAGAGAAGTTAGGGTAAAGCTGCATGCACATGGACTTGAGGGAAACTGAGGCTCGAGAAAAAAATGAGAGGGCAGATAGTCGAAGAAGAGACCAAGAGATTCATAGGAGAAATGAGTAATGAACAGTTACACTGAAGGTTACCCCAGGTTTAAAAGGAATTACACAGGTAGCAGGCCTATAGATCGTGAGAGCAGCCACGTGGTAGGTCTGGAGTGGAAGGAAAATATGCACATGGTAGAGTCAGAAACCAGAGGAAAACCACGCATGTCATCAAGGTGAGAAATTACACCAAAATATAAAGCAGAGACAAGCAGAAAAGCCATTCAAACCAAGCGTTTTATGCTCTATCTACCCCTCAGCCAGGCTGGGTGAGGGGGAAGCCAGACTCACATGTATCCTTGTGGATCAAATGAAGAGAGGTAGGCAGACTGAGCAGAGAAGCAGAGCAGATCTTTCTTTCCTTTCTTTCTTTCCTTCTTTCTTTTTTTTATGCATATTTTTATTGGGAAATTTAACTTGTCTAGGTGTGGTGGCACAGCCCTTAATCCCAGCACTTGGGAGGCAGAGGTAGGAGAATTGCTGTGAGTTCAAGGCCAGCCTGAGACTACATAGTGAATTCCAGGTCAGCCTGGGCTAGAGCGAGACCCTACCTCAAAAAAAAGCCCCCAAAAGAGAGATCTTTAATTTGATCATATTTCTATCCAACTATTCTCTTTTAGCCTCCTTTTCCCGCTCCCATTCCATTAAGGACCCTCCTCTCTCCAAGTAGTTCTTCCTTAGTTTTGCTGTCTCATTCCTTTTCTCCTCCTCTGTCCTCCATGTCAAAATGCTGATGGGCTCAAAACAGGGCAGGTTCTGTAGGGGTGCCAGCAACCACTGTCGGGTCATGAATGCATCAGTTGGTTCACGATGGGAGGACAGTGCCTCCAATGCTCCTCACCATGTGGCCTTATATTCTTTCCCCTACCTTTGCTGCAATGTTTCCTGAACCTTGGGGACCATGATAGGTATGTCACGTTTAGTGCTGAGCTCTTAACAGCCCCTTTTTTCAGCTTTGATGAGTGTTGAGCCTCCTCAGTGTCTACTGCTGTCTCCGTAGAGAAGCTTCTCTGGCTAGCAGTGAGAGCAGCACTCATACTCTTCTGTCACTTTCTCCACAGTGTTCCCTGAGCCTCGAATTTTGCCTACTTTCTTGGTTTGTTAGTAAAGTATATGGCCAGCCATTATTATTATTATTGTTGCTATTTTGGTTTTTAATGAGGTAGGGCCATCACTCTAAGGCTAGCCATTATTTTAAAAAGCAAGTATAAGCAGAGCCAATAAGCTGCTTGTACTGGGGGAGCAGATCAAGCACTTTGCAGTAATGCTTGTTTACTAGATTCAGGAAGTAGGATTTTGAGAGGGGAAGTCAGGAAGTCATTGGGGAGATAGAAATGGAGGATGGTATTTCCTCCAGTTATGCCTTTCCCCTCCACTAAGGAGATGCTGCTTACTACAAAATTATTTGTGTATTTTGCTATTCTTTTGTAAGTTTGATGTTACTTATCAGCTATGTATTGTCCCATTTCCTGTAGAGGAAGGAAGGGATAGAAGTTAATGACGAGCTGGACAATGGGAGTAGTTTAGTGGGCCATCGTGCCCTTCTTTCATGCTTTCCAGTATGTGTTTGCTTTAAGGAAGTCCCAGAAACATAACTAGGGCAAAGGATTCACTACTCAGCACTTATGGGAGCAGTCTCACATTAGCAGCCTCATTGCGACACTTGAATAAAGATGCCAGAGGGTCTACCATGTGCTTCCAGACCATCCCAAATTCCATACAGACTGCTCTCTACAACCAACTGAACATAACTTCATTGTGATTTGCCAAAGATTAACTGAAAAAAAGGAATGGCCAAGACCTAAGAAAACAGGTATAAAATAAAACAAAAAATAAGGATTTTTGAATGGTGGTCTAGCCAGAAAGCAACATGGCTAAGAGTAGAGAGACTTAATGAGTACAGCAGAAAAAAGAAAAGAACTTTTGTTTTGTTTGGTTTTGGGATTTTGTTTGTTTGGTTTTTTTTTTGTTTTTGGAGGTAGGGTTTCACTTTAGCCCAGGCTGACCTGGAATTCACTATGTAGTCTCAAGGTGGCCTTGAACTCACAGCAATCCTCCTACCTCTGCCTCCTCAGTACTGGGAGTAAAGGCATGCGCCACCACGCCCAGCCTAAACATGAACATTTGTAACAGACTGACACAAATACAGTTCTAGAACCCTTTAGATTTCTAAAATGGTGAATGATAGACATATTGAATGTCATTTATGCTAGGACAGAATTGCTATTCTTGAGACAATAATCAGTCTTGAACCTTCCCCAGTCTTTTCTTCACACAGAGGCAAAGGATGAGTTAAAAGTGGGTTGGGGGCTGGAGAGATGGCTTAGTGGTTAAGGTGCTTGCCTGAGAAGCCCAAGAACCCAGGTTCGATTCTCCAGGTCCCATGTAAGCCAGATGCACAAGGTAGAGTATGCATTTGGAGTTTGTTTGCAGTGATTAGAGGCCCTGCTGCACCCATTTTCTCTCTCTCTTTCTCTCTCTCCGTCTCAAATAAAAATAATTTTTTTTTTAAAGTGGGTGGGATTGGAGCAGTTCCCTACATGGCAGTAGCTAGATCCCGCCTACTAGAACAAAACCCAAAGAGCTCACATCCAGAGAACTTATTAGAAAACCTCTGGTGTTGCCTGAAAGGGATGTATCCTTGGTAGGTAAGTCAATGACCTGGGGGCATATTCCAGAATATCCATGCTGCAGAGCCACTTTTGTTTATTTTCCCAGACAAAAAATGATTGCAACACATTTCAGGGGCCATGCAATCTCCTGTAATTATTGACTTGTTCTTAAAAATGACATATTCTAAATTGCTAAATTAAACAACAATGTCCAACTTAAAGACACAAAGCAGGTAAGACTTAATTGGCTAAGGAGTAACTTATATACTTTTATAAAGTGATCAGTTGATTTTTACTGGGGGGGGGTGTGTGGAATAACCCTGGGGTTTTGCCAGAGATGAAAAAAAAAATCCCTACTTCTGTAAACATGTGTTGTACTTCCTTTCATCAGGCAGTTTGGTTGAGCAGGACCCATACATGATTAGTTTCAAAACCCTTGTACAATCACTGGGCCACTTTGGGGCAAATCAATTAATTTTCCTGAACTCCAGTTCATCCATGTGTAAAAATGTGAATATAATACTACACTGAGTAACTGGTGTGATTCAGACAATTTGATGAGAAATCATTAATGAAAGCATTTCTCAAGGGCTAGGTGAGAACGATGGGCCAGGCCGTGGAGCAGGTGGTGATCTGGTGGCCTGGTGGGAAGTAGAAGAGGTTCCAACCCAGCTCTCTCTCATTTCCCCAGACCTGAGAGTCTGGAAGAAGAGAAAGGAGAGGACCTTGACATTTCAACTCCTATTTCTCCATCAATAGGAAGAAAAAAAATTGATTTTCTCTCTCCCCCCCCCCCCCAAATAAGAGTCCCTCTGTCTGAATGTTAGAGAAACCTGTGAAATAGCTAGGCTTTCCTCATTCCCCTTTATCCAGACCCACATTGACCAGCACTGTAGCCCCGGCGACCTGTGCTTATTGAACTGTAGAAATGTGGCTGTTCAAAACTGAGATATGGGCCCAAGGTGTTTTGTTAGCAGAGCACCTGTCCAGCATGTTTGGCCCCAAGGTTTACTCCCTAGAAGCACACACACACAATGGAGGTGGAAAATATGTGCCAGATTTTGGAAACTATAATTCCTCTCGCACCTCTTCCATATGAAATAAATTACTTTGTTAGTTTTTCTTACATTGGTTATAGATAGCAATGATAATATTTTGTACATGTTAGATTGTATAAGATATATTGTTGAAACAAACTTTGTCAGTTTCTTTTGGCTTTTCCAAATGTGGTTAGTATAAAACCTACAATTTTATACTTTGTATTCCTATAATACATTGCCATTCTTCATGGGAAAGGTCTGTGAGTTCATAGCCTTATTTTCCTCATTGTCTTTCTGTTTCTCAATCTCTATCTCTCTGGGTGCAGAGTTTGGGTAGCCAGTTTGTTTGGGACTAGCATCAAGAAACCAAAGAAAGGTCAGTAGAAACATTTTTATTTATTTATTTACAAAGAGAGAGAGAGAGAGAGAGAGAGAGAGAGAGCACAAATGAGCATGGGCATGCCAGGGCCTCCCGCCACTGCAAACAAACTCTACATGCATGCACCATTTTGTGCGTCTGGTTTTACATGGGTACTGGGGATTCAAACCCAGGCCAGCAGGCTTTGCAAGCAAGTGCCTTTAACCACTGTGCCATCTTCCCAGCCCCATTTCACTGCTTTTTATAGAATATGGTGTGATGTGAATGCTCAGTATTTACTCGTTCATTCATTGATTCCATTCATCCATCCATCCATCCAGCCTGCGGCTCCTAACATCTCCTCCCTTCTTTTTATACTAAAGAGGGGGAGACCCGCTATTCAGCGGTGGGCTTTTAACCAACTGGGGGAGTATTGACCTGACTCCTCCCATGGGCTGTCATTTTTTCGTCCCACAATCTTGGCCCTTGGTACCTTTTGGGGAGGGGAGGCAGGGCCTATGTGATCATAATAGGTGTGGTACCAACCTCCGTGCAAGTCAGGTTTTTCTCTCAGGGAATTCAGAAGTGGTCAGAAAGGAACCTTCCCTTGCGGTGCTTTGCCTCGCACCCATGTTGGTGCCCATATCGTACTCACTTTATTGTGAGCCGATATGCATAGGTTTGAATCCTATGCAGCTCCTAAAGGAGGGGAGTCAAGGACGTGTTCTATAATGCATACCTCTTTTTCTCCCCCTTCTTTATTTATTAAAAGAAGCGACTGTGCCTGTCTTAGGTTGTCAGAGGCAGAAGAACATCCTTACCTGTCATTGGACAAACGTATTATCCTTCAATATGTGCCCTGTCTTAGGTTGGATGCCTCCTGCCCTGATCTTACCCATCTCTGGCTACCAGCCAGATAAATTCAGGGAGAATTAGTATAAAGTCTGAGGGAGCCAAGGACATGTTCTATAGTGCATACCTCGGACCTCTGCGTGAACATAGACTTCATTAGACACTTGAAGAAAATAGGTAATAGGCATAAGAGAAGCAGAAGGCAAACTCCCACAGCTGCAAAGCTGCCTATCCACGAACTTAGAGAGTCCCAACCAGGCAACACAGACTTAATCGCAGCAAGAAAATCATCAGCAGCCTTAGTGGCGTCAAAATCAAGGTGACTGTTCTGTGTAGCTAGAATTTCTGAATGTAAATTAACCAAATCTAATGAAATGTTATCATGATGCCAAGTTCCTTCTAAATGCACTTTGACCTTTATCCAATCTTCATAACTAGCATTGTAAGTTTTAGAGGTGATGCAGATCCATTGGTCATCTGCATGGCATTCCAATCGAGCTCTAGTCTTCATACCTTGAATTTGCTCTCCTAAATAAGTCACTACATCAAACAAAGCATCTATTTTTTCTTCTAACTTCTTATCTATGGCTACTTGAGTTCCTAAAGCAACAGAAACGTTTTTAGCTAGATTATTAACAAAGTGTGCAGTATGAACTTCTTGTGTAAGAGCAACAGCAGAAGTAGTAATAAAAGCTAATAATGTAATAAATGCAACAATCCCAGCAATAATTAAACCTACAATTCTCTTTTGTCTACTTAAACTATTTTTAACCTCCTCTAGAATTTGAATACCCTTGTCAGAATACCAAGGCTTTGAAAGATTAACAGGAATCATAACAAAGGCAGGTTGTTTGACAATCATTACAGTTTCAGAATTATGAGAAACACAACTGGACAGACTACAATTATCACAGGTAACATTAAACATTCCTTCAGACCCATGATACCAAGTAGTATTTACATTTCCTAACATCAGGGCATAAGGTGGTATAACACAGGCCATAACAGTTCCCTTTAGAAGACTATTTGAATTATTGCTGGCAGATGTAGCCTTGATACCTCCCTTAGCAGCAGCAATTTTCCACATGTAAGTTTGCTGATGTCCATTGTCTGACCACCACAATCCCGAGGACAGTCCAGTAGCCCAATCATTAACCCATTCAGTTTTCACTGTAAGCAAAATGTAGATGACACCATATCATCAGGATCAGCAGTGTCCTCTTGTTTGATCTCGTGGCCTGCATACCAGACCAAATGTTCTGGCAACCATCTGGCTCTATTTTCTTTCTGTGAAAAAATACGAACAGATCCTCATCCCCATATTAATACAGGGTCGGGTCCACTCCATTTGTTAGTCAATGGATCTTTCCACATTACTTTAGCATAATTATTCTTGGTTTGTGCATGCCAAAAATGGTCAGCAGCAGGAAACCCTTTGCATCCAAAAGTAAAAAATTTAAAATAAATAAAGTATGATTTAACCATTTTGTTACTGATCCCTGTGTCATTTCCCCCTTTTTAGTTTTTTGTAAGCAGATTTTTTTAAATTAATTTATTTATTTGAGAGCGACAGACAGAGCGAGAAGAGGCAGAGAGAGAGAGACACAGAGAGAATGGGCGCGCCAGGGCCTCCAGCCACCGCAAACGAACTCCAGACGCGTGCTCCCCCTTGTGCATCTGGCTAACGTGGGTCCTGGGGAGTTGAGCCTCGAACCGGGGTCCTTAGGCTTCACAGGCAAGCTCTTAACTGCCAAGCCATCTCTCCAGCCCTGTAAGCAGATTTTTAATGTTCCATTTGCTCGTTCAATGATACCTTGCCCTTGGGGGTTATAAGGAATTCCAGTAACATGCTCAATATTAAAAGAAGAACAAATTGCTTAAATCCTGCACTTGTATATCTTGGACCATTATCTGTTTTCAGTTGTTTAGGTACTCCTAAAATATTAAAAGAATGAAGACAATGAGCAATAACATGTTTAGTAGCTTCTCCCATTTGAGCAGAAGCACAACTGAAACCAGAATAAGTATCAATAGAAACATGTACAAATTTCACTTTTCCAAACTCAGGAACATGAATTATATCCATTTGTCATAAATGGCCAGGAGTCAAACCTCGAGGATTGACACCATGATGTGGCACAGGTAAAAATGTGAGACATTGTTGACAGTTTTTAACAATCTGTCATGCTTGTTCACATGTAATTTTACATTTAAGACGTAGAGTATTAGCATTAAGATGATGAAGCTTATGAGCATTAATAGCTTCTTCCACAGAAAAAATTCTAGTAGCCTCGTCTGTAATAGCATTTCCCAGAGCTAAGGGTCTAGGGAGGCCAGAATGAGCACGAAGGTGTCCTACATAGAAAAGTGCTGAGCGCTGGAGAAAAGTTGAACCTGTGCAAACAAATTGTATACAGTAGAAGGACTTATTCTACTACAGGTTTCTAAATAAGGAACTGAGTGGACAATATATTGGCTATCAGTATAAATATTAACAGATATAGTAGCAGTATGTTGCAATAAAGCTTTAAAGGCTGCCAGTTCTACAAACTACAGATTTATAAGGAGTATTAAAAGTATATATTTGTCCATTTAAAGAATACGCAGGTAGGCCAGAAGAAGATCCATGTGTAAAGGCCAACATAGCATCCTTGATAGGAGAAAATTGTGTATTTCAAGGAAAAATGATTTGATGTTGCATGAAGAGCTGAATTAATTTATGTTTAGGGTAATGATTATCAATGCTTCCTGCAAAACCTGCCATGGATAATGCCCAAGCATCTGAAAAAGCAAAAAGCCAAGAAACCTGTTTTGAATTACAAGGCTGACAGATAACCTGTGGTTCTACTCCAAAATATTTAATAGATTCAGTTCTTCCTTCCATCACTACTTTAGCAACATCGTCATAATAAGGAGTGACAGTTCTTGGAGGGGAAGATGCAAGATGCACCCATAGTATAGGGGCTCCTTGCCACAACAATCCTGTTGGAGTATATGGGGTAGGAAATACAAGTAACCACAACTCTTTACTATATGCAATATAAGTGATAAATTGTTCTTCTATAGCCTTTTGTATGGTAATTAATGCTTTAGAAGCTTCAGGTGTAAGAGAATGAAAAGAAGAAGGATTAGAGTCTCCCAGTAGTATATTAAATAAAGGTTTTAATTCATGAGTAGTAAGTTTTAAATAAGGCCTTATCCAATTAATATCTCCTAACAATTTCTGAAAATCATTTAAAGTGGTAAGATTCTGTGTTTTAAGAGTAACTTTCTGTGGTTTAATTTGTTTTGGATATAAATAAAACCCAAGATAAGAAAAAGGGAAATCTTGTTGTACCTTTTCAGGTGCTTTTTTTTTTTTTTTTTTTTTTTTTGGTTTTTCGAGGTAGGGTCTCACTGTAGCCCAGGCTGACCTGGAATTCACTATGGAGTCTCAGGGTGGCCTCGAACTCACGGCAATCCTCCTACCTCTGCCTCCCAAGTGCTGGGATTAAAGGCGTGTGCCACCACGCCCGGCTCAGGTGCAATTTTTAATCCCCACATAGTGAGCTGTTCCATGTACGAAAAACAAGTCAAAACATCTGTCTTTTCCTTTCCAGCTAATAAAATATCATCCATATAATGAATAATATATATTTGAGGAAATTTGCTTCTTGTAGAAGCTAAAGCTCTAGCCACAAATTTTTGACATAAAGTTGGACTATTAGCCATGCCTTGAGGGAGAACTTTCCATTGATATCTTTTCATAGGCTCCTTAGAATTACTAGAAGGAACACTAAAAGCAAAACAGCAACAATCTTGTGGATGGCAAAGGTATAGTAAAAAAGCAATCTTTCAAGTCAATAATCACTTTAGAAAAGTCAGCTGGAATAGCTACAGGACTAGGCAGACCAGGTTGCAATGCTCCCGTTAAATGCATAGTAACATTTACAGCTCTCAGATCTTGTAGTAACCACCATTTTCCTGATTTCTTTTTAATGACAAAAATTGGAGTATTCCAGGGTGAAGATGATTCCTCTATATGCCCCGCCTCTAATTGCTCTTGAACTAACATTTGAGCAGCTATCAGTTTTTCCCGTGTCAAAGGCCACTGATCCACCCATACAGGATCATCAGATTTCCAACAAATAGGCTCTGCGTGGGGCAGCACGGCCTGACCAGTGGCCACTAGGGGAAATACCCCAGCCCTTGATGATTTGCATTAGAAGCTACTTAAGTAGGTAATGAGTCACCTTGTCCCCATTTTCCTAATCCCTTACCAGGCAAGTAACTCTGTCTAAGCATTTGAGCAGTAACAACTTCATTAGGACTACACATTAACAATTTCATTTGACTCAAAACATCTCTTCCCCACAGGTTTAGAGGCAAACTGTCTATAACGTAAGGTTTACAATACCCAGTATTTCCTGCCTCATCTTCCCAAAGCAATTCTGCAGCACTCTGCTCAGGACAAGAGGATTGTCCAATACCTCTCAATTGAGTCCCTGTAGGATGCTTAGGCCAAGAAGCATGCCAATGATTACCAGACAGAATAGTAACATCAGCTCCAGTGTCTATTAACCCTTCAAAATGCTTCCCATTTAATTTTAAAGTTAATTTTGGACGTTCCTTACTGATAGGTTGAACCCAGTAAGCATCTGAGGAACCAAATCCTCGAGTCCCTTGACCCTGAACATTAGTGACCCTTCCCGTTCTTATGATTGGAAGGAGCAACAGTTGAGCTATTCTCTGACTGGGCAATATTGTAAAAATTGTTTTTGGCGAAGACACCATAATTTTAAGTTCTCCTGTGAAATCTCCATCAATAACTCCAGGTGCTACTTGTAATCCCTGCATAGTACTGCTACTTCTCCCGAAGATTAAGCCTACACTGTCCTTTGGCAGTGGGCCACATACTCCAGTAGGCAGTGCTTGAAATCCGACTTCTGGAGTCAATACTGTGTAGGTGGAGGAACTGAGGTCGAGTCTGGCACTCCCTGGGGTGGCTCGGAGAAGTTGGGAGACTGGCTGTAACTGGCTGTTTGAGGAACAAACTGTATTGCCCCATAAACTTGTCTTTGTGGGGCCTGGGGCTGGCCCCTCCTCCCATTTCCCTGCTGCTGGATAATAGGGTTGTCATCTCTATCTGTTTTAGATCTACATTCATTTGCCCAGTGTTTTCTGCTTTTGCACTTTGGGCAAAGACCAGGAGATGGATTATTGGAATTTCCATTATTTCTTTTAATTGGACAATCTTTTTTCATATGTCCTATTTTTCCACAAGGAAAGCACTTGCCAGATCTTGCTGCAGTGGCGGCCATTTGAAAAGGAATTCCTTGTAATGCTGCAGCCATGGCTATCCCCTGCATATAGCTAGGGCCAATATCAGCACATAGTCTAATATATCCTTGTAGATCAACTTTCTTTCTATAAGGCCGCATAGCTGCTTAGCAAGCACTATTTGCATTTTCATAAGCAAGCTGTTTTACAAAGTCCAATACCAGCGCCAGCATCTCCAAATACTCTCCCTGCCATTTTTATCAATCTGTCTACAAAATCAGCATAATTCTCATCAGGACCCTGTATGATCTTAGTTAAATTCTCTCCCACAGCTTCTCTTTTTGAAGGAAGATTCAACCACACTTTACGAGCTGCTGCAGCTATTTGTTGATAAACAATAGGGGGATGTACAATTTGATTGTTATTCCCAGCATAATTTCCTTCACCAGTAAGCATATCAACATTCCAATTATCATTTCCTGCCTGTTGATTCAACATTGCAGTCTTTTTGCATAAGTCATAGAATTCTACTTTCCAAATTAAATATTCTTCTCTTGATAAACAAGCTTTGCCTATAGATTTCCAATCATCTGCTGTTAGAACTTTCCCTGCCAACACTTCTATAATTGACATAGTATATGGTGACGTAGGTCCATACTGTGCACAAGCTGTTTTTAATTCTTTTATGTCTTTAAAATTAAAGGAAGCATATTGCCTCATCGTTTGATCATCCTGTCGGAATTCAGTTACTGGATAAGCCAATGGGAAAGCTCATGCTTCCTCATCACCTTCTTTCATGGCTTTCTGTATTACCCTTTCTAAGGAGGAGCAATTAAAAACAGGCTGAGTAGGATGCAATGAAGATATGTGAACAATTTCAGAAGGCTTCTTTTTTTTTCTCAATTTTTATTAATATTTTCCATGATTATAAAAAATATCCCATGGTAGTACCCCCCCACTTTCCCCTTTGAAATTCCATTCTCCATCATATCCCCCCCATCTCAATCTTTCTACTTACATATATACAATACCAACCTAATAAATGCCCTCCTCCCTTTCTTTCTCTTCCCTTTATATCTCCTTTTTAACTTACTGGCCTCTGCTACTGAGTTTTTTCCTTCTTGCACAGAAGCCCAATCCTCTGTAGCTAAGATCCACATATGAGGGAGAACATGTGGCACTTGGCTTTCTGGGCCTGGGTTACCTCACTTAGTATAATCCTTTCCAGATCCATCCACTTTTCTGCAAATTTCATAACTTCATTTTTCTTTACCGCTGAGTAAAATTCCACTATATAAATGTGCCATATCTTCATTATCCACTCATCAGTTGAGGGACATCTAGGCTGGTTCCATTTCCCAGCTATTATAAATTGAGCAGCAATAAACATGGTTGAGCACGTACTTCTAAGGAAATGAGATGAGTCCTTAGGATATATGCCTAGGAGTGCTATAGCTGGGTCATATGGTAGATCAATCTTTAGCTGTTTTAGGAACCTCCACACTGATTTCCACAATAGCTGGACCAGATTGCATTCCCACCAACAGTGTATAAGGGTTACTCTTTTTCCACATCCCCACCAACATTTATGATCATTTGTTTTCATGATGGTAGCCAATCTGACAGGAGTGAGATGGAATCTCAATGTAGTTTTAATCTGCATTTCCCTGATGACTAGTGATGTAGAACATTTTTTTAGATGCTTATATGCCATTCGTATTTCTTCCTTTGAGAACTCTCTATTTAGCTCCATAGCCCATTTTTTGATTGGCTTGTTTGATTCCTTATTGTTTAACTTCTTGAGTTCTTTGTATATCCTAGATATTAATCCTCTATCAGATACATAGCTGGCAAAGATTTTTTCCCATTCTGTAGGTTGCCTCTTTGTTTTATTCACTATGTCCTTTGCAGTGCAAAACCTTTGTAATTTCATGAGGTCCCAGTGGTGAATCTGTGGTTTTATTGCGTGAGCAATTGGGGTTGTATTCAGAAAGTCTTTGCCAAGACCAATATGTTGAAGGGTTTCCCCTACTTTTTTCTCTAGCAGTTTCAGAGTTTCAGGTCTGATGTTAAGGTCTTTAATCCATTTGGACTTAATTCTTGTGCATGGAGAGAGAGAAGAATCTATTTTCATCCTTCTACAGATATATATCTCAGAAGGCTTCTTAATAATACTATCTAACTCATCCTTTAACCTTTTTTCTTTCTCCAGGTTTACTCTCTCCTTTAAAGCTGCCACCTCATTTTTTTTTTTTTTTTTTTTTTTTTTTTTTTTTTTTTTTTTTGGTTTTTCAAGGTAGGGTCTCACTCTAGCCCAGGCTGACCTGGAATTCACTATGGAGTCTCAGGGTGGCCTCGAACTCACGGCGATCCTCTTACCTCTGCCTCCTGAGTGCTGGGATTAAAGGCGTGCACCACCACGCCCGGCACCACCTCATTTTTTAATTCTGCTACATATACTTTTGTGGGGGGCATGGGGGCAGAGGGATGTGGTGGGTCCCAATATGCATGATAATTAGTGGCTTCTTTCTCTAATTCTGCCACTTCTTCTAATCCTCCTCTTCCTCATCACTATTTTCCTTAGAAATTTGTAAGGATTGCAATATTTTATTCAATTCTTTGTGAGTTACAGGTGTCCCTTTTTCAGGACTTTGATTTTTAATTTCTTCAATAACATCTAGAGTGTGATCTAACATTTGCTTCACTAAACTATCTTTTGTACCTGAATCCAAGGCATCCTTTATCAAGGACCATAAGGAAAAAGCAATTACCAGAACCTTACTAGGACCATGAGTTTGTAAAAAGACATTTAATTCTTTCCCTACTTTATCCCAAACATCTGAATCAAAACTTCCCTGCTCTATAAACCAAGGGCTCGTTTTATTAATGAAATCAAAAAAAATTGCTTAAAGAACTTGATGTAATCCCAATTCCTTGTGCTTTTAAAATATCTTTTACTACAGAAATTAGCTCCTTTTTACTCTTTGCTTGTCCCATAATTGCGCCAACTTACCTTATTCCAGAAGACCGAGCGGGCGACTACAGTCCTCTTTTAAATTTCACTTTCTTCCGCGGATCCCGAGTTGATGTTGGTGTTCCTCACTGAAGTCCCTCGTATTCGAGTCCCTGTTCCGGGTGCCACGGTGTGCTGGCCTGCAGCACAAAGATCGAAACGGGCCTCAAAGGAGGGAGTGGGAATGAACCTGAGACAAGAACACAAGGAATGGAGCCAAGACAAGTTCTGATCAAGGCTCGGGGTTTATTCAGGCAGACATAGCTTATATATAGAAGATAGAACTTTTTTGACAATGCTTACGTGCCTAAGGTCAGTTTCACCAGGGTCATATGTTAATTCTTCTATCAGGCGCCCAGTCCACCTAGGCTGTATACTAAACAATGCCTTAGGATCAGGTGCTTACTCTATCTAGGCTGTATACTAAACAATGCTTTAGGATCAGGTGCTTACTCTATCTAGGCTGTATACTAAACAATGCTTACTCTATCTAGGCTGTATACTAAACAATGCTTAGGATCAGGTGCCTTATCGATAAGGCTTTTGTATTAAGAGATTAGAGGATTGGAGATCACTCTCAGCTCCCAAGGTCAAAGAGCAGCTGCAGATCCCAAGATCTCCTTTGTAAGAGATAAGAGAACACCCTTAGCTCCCAAGGTCACAGAGCAGTTGCGGCTCCCAACACATAGTGAATTCCAGGTCAGTGTTAGCTAGAGTGAGACCCTACCTCAACAAACAAACAAACAAACAAATAAAATAAAATGTGTGTTGGAGATGGCTTAGCAGTTGAGGCACTCGCCTGCAAAGCCAAAGGACTTAAGTTAGATTCCCCAGGACATCTGGAGTTCATTTGTAGTGACTGGAGGCCCTGGCATGCCCATTGTCTCCCTCTCTTCCGCCTCCCTCAAATAAATAAATAAAAATAAAATACTTTTTAAAACTGTGTGTTGTAGTTTAAGATATGTTGCAAAGAACACATGCTTTCCACGTGTGAAGACCTGGGTTCCCTCTCCAGCACAACGTATGTTGTGTTGTCTTCTTTTAAAAACTTCTTGTTTTTATTTATTTATGTATGTGTGTGCATGTTTGTACGTGTATGGATGCACGTGTGTTCAGGTGCATGTGCACATGTATGTGTGTGGAGGCCAGAGATCAACTCCAGTGTTTTACTCAATGGTTGGCCATCTTAATTTTTGAAATAGGGTCTTTCACTGAATTCAGAGCTCATGAATTGGGGAAACAAGGTAGTCAGCAAGCCTCAGACATTCTCTGGTCTCTGTGGTCCCAGCACAGCGATTATGGGCACACGCTGCTGTGTCTTGTTGGTCCTTCAGATCTGAATTCAAGTCCTCATGCTTATGTGGCAAGCATACATTATACACTGAACTGTCTACCCAGCTGCAGTCTTTTCTTTTAAAAATATTATTATTATATATTATATGCATCATATACTATTATTATTAACAAGATCTCATGGAGCTGTCCTCAAACTACCTATGTAGCAGATGACCTTAACTTCTTCTGATCCTCCTGCCTCTGCCTCCCCAGTGCTGGGATTATGCCACTACACCAAACTAAAGCCCTTTTTAATTAAGTAATTAATTATTTGAGAGAGACAGACAGAAAGAGGCAGACAGACAGAGTGTGAGTTTGGGCATGCCAGGGCCTCCTGCCACTGCAAAAGAACTTCAGACACGTGCCACTTTGTGCACCTGGCTTTGCCTGGGTATGGGGGCATGGAACCTGGGTGGTCAGGCTTTGCAGGCAAGTGCCTTTAACCGCTGAGCCATCTCCAACTCCCCCTTCCCTTCCCCCCCTCTTTTTTTGAGGTAAGGTCTCACTCCAGCCCAGGCTAACCTGGAATTCACTGTGTCGTCTCAGGGTGGCCTCGAACTCAGGTGATCCTCCTGCCTTTGCCTCCTGAATGCAGGGATTAAAGGCATGTGCCACCACACCCGGCACCTCCTTCTTATTTTTAAAAGACATCTCTAATAAACTATTAATTCTGGGTGGATAAATTCTTTCCCGATTAAGTCCTAGCAGACCAAGAAACACGCCTCAAATAAAAATGTCCATTCACTTTGGTCCTCTCAGCGGCAAACTCAAAATTGTCCCCGGCACACACCGTTAGACATGGGAGAAGAAGAATAACCAGGGAAGCGCAGCCGTGGAGAGAGATCAGAGGAAGGCTCGGCGGGACGAGCAGGCTGGAGGTGGAGCCGGGGCGCAGCGGGCGCCGGAGCCCGGCCAGGCCCGAGCGGGAGCGGCTGCGGCTGCTGGGATCAAAGGGACTCCTGCGGACAGCCGAGGGCCAGCTCCCAGAGCAGAGGGAACAGTCCCCCGCTGGGCCCGAGAGATTGAGAAACACAGTAAACCCCGCGCTGGTCAGAGTCCTTTGTTCCATACCTCAAACTCATTAGGCTTATCCTCAATTCCAAATCCCTCTATTGAATTACACTGTTAATAAAATAAAATAAAACAAAACAAAACAAAATAAAATAAAATGGCAACCCATTGAGTGTTTTCAAATGCCTAGGTTGCCACTCCTTCATGTGAACGAATCAATTCAGTAGGTGGAGATTTTCATAAAAAAATAAAAATCGAGAGCAGATGATGGCTTTGGTCTCTGGTAGATATAAATGTTACTAATGAATCTCTCTCTCTCTCTCTCTCTCTCTCTCTGTGTGTGTGTGTGTGTTACAGGTAAAATGAATCTTACTGTGGGCCTCAGACAAACCATGAAGGTCAGTGAAGACTCATGTGATCCATCTCCCTGCTTTTAGTACTGAGGGGTTCCAAAGCAACCTGGAAGGTGAGGCTTTGGGGGGGGGGCGGGGAGACATTTATTTCGTAAACTGCATAGGTAATTCTGTCCTGTTGTCCGCTCCTCCTGCACAGCGCTTCCTCTCCACAAAATAGCTCTTCAGGATGAGTTCTGGGATCAGACACTGCGTTCTCAGGAAGCTGATGCTGTTTGTCAGAAACCCAGCAACCTCCTTCTAAGGCCGGCAATTATGGAGAGGGAATGAAAAAAACATATATAAGGTAATAGCATGCCTCAAATCTGAGGCTACCGCTGGGCCACTATTCATTTGAGAGTCACAGGCTGGGATGTCTGGGAAGACTGGCTGTCTGCGGTGTGGGGGGCACGAAACAGAACAGCCCAAATACTTCTCCTATTCTTACACCCAACCATGCTCTCCCCTTACCTTTCTTGGTTTGAGTCATCTCTTGAGGTTTTAGTCAATTAAGTTTATAATTTGCTTTGCGATTGATAAGTCGAATGAACATACCTAGACAAAGGGTCAGACAAAAGGCAGACACTGTATGAGGTTCTGGCAAGAGGTGAGAAAACATTCTCTCCCCCACTACCCATAGCCACCATTATCTGATTGCTGTTTGTTTACCAGACTGATATCGGCAAAGCTTGAAAAGCAAAGACGGAATCGTGTGTGTGTGTGTGTGTGTGTGTGTGTGTGTGTGTGTGTGTGGTGTGTTCTGTGTTATTTCCTTAAAAAAAAAAATCCCAGTAAAGTTGCCTCACAATGAAAAGGCGAATCTCTTCCACTAGACACAAAAGAAATTACTTAAGGTTTTACTACATGTGGCCACTAAAAAACACCAGGTAGAGATGAGCAAACTTGCTTATCACCCTAATAGATTAAAGTAGACCATCTGTAACCTAAGCCATAGGAAATCCTACAGCTCGATCACGTGTCCAGGGTGCTGGTACTATTGCTTACAGGCAGCCTGGCTTAACCTTGAGCAAAACCTTTCCCCAGGGTTCAGCCCAGGGAAGCAGACATTGTGAGAGCTGGATCAGAGCTGAGGAGGACTGCAGCTGTAATTATGGCCTGCTGATCGGGGAGCTTTAGTTAAACTTGCCGAACCAGCACGTTATCATTAGCGAGGCAATTCGGTTTCTCTCCCTTGAGTGGGACATTGGTCTGGGAGAAGAAAAAGTCTAAAGTCCTAAAAAGTCTGCTGGTTGTGGCCAGTTTTGCCTCTGTCTTGTCTCTTAGGAGTTCAGTTTCTCCACATGAAGAAATGCATGCCACCTTCCCATCTCACAGAGTCGCTGGAAAAGCACCAAAAAAAAAAGGCAGTGTTCAAGGGTGTCGTGACTGGCTGCTCAGACCTTGTACCCATCAAGCATCCTTTCTCCCCCACGCTGGAACGTGGGTGGTGCTTTTCTCTCCAGACCCTTGTCTTCTTGGCTCTCTGGTCGGCTGGAGGGCTTGCTGGGAATTTAGATGCAGAGGACTGCTTCCCTCTTAAACAATTGTTTTCAGACTCCCTCACCCCCCATCTCCTCCCCCCCCCATCTCCTCCCCCCCACATCTTGTTTCTTGAGACAGAGGCTCATGTATGCCAGGTTGGTCTCGCAAGGATGTCATTGAGTTTATGATCGTCCTGCCTCCATTTCTTAACTTTTGGGAGTCACAGGTTTATGTGGTGCTGGGGACCAAACACAGGACTTCACATTTGCTGGACAAGCACTCCCAACTAAGCTATATTCCACCCCTGACTTCTTTCTTTCTTTATTTCTTTTTTTTTTAAAATTTTGTTTGTCTATTTGCAATCAGAGAGATTGAGAGAGAGAGAGAGAGAGAGAGCGTGAGAGAGAGAGAATGGGCATGCCAGGGCCTCTAGCCACTGCAAACACACGCCAGATACATGGGTCCTGGGGAATGGAACCTGGGTCCTTTGGCTTCGCAGGCAAGTGCCTCAACCGCTAAGCCATTTCTCCAGCCCTTCTTTCTTTTGTTTTGAAACCAGAATATTTGTTACGATTGACAGACGGAATTCTCAAGATGAGCTGGATGCTGGAACACTGCCTGCTTGGGTTTAGGTGTTGTTCCTTCACGGAATCCATGCCTGAATCTCCGAAGGACAATTTTCAGGTGCCTCATTCGTCCAGTTCTGGTAGTGTTTCGCCTCTTAGCCTTGGCACTCCGGTTACACTTTCTCTTGAGCTTGGCAGAGTAGCCACACTTGTCACAGGTCGACTTCTGAAGGTCGTAGGTCTTAGAGCCACAGCGGCGGCACAGGGTGTGCGTCTTACTGCGGTGCTTTAAAAACGATGACGTGCCCTTCGTCATATTGCTTCTGCCCTCCACCTCTGACTAATAATTCATTCACTTTCTTCCTCTCTCCCTCCTTCCCCCCTCTCTCTTTTTATCCTTTCTTGATCTTTCCTTCCTTTTTTCCTCCCTCTCTCTCCTTTTCTTCTTTTTTTCTCTCTCCTTCCTTCCTCTCTCTCTCTTCCTTCCTTCCTCTTCTCTCTTCTTTCTTCTCTTCTTCCTTCCTTCCTTCCTTCCTTTCTTTCTTTCTTTCTTTCTTTTTTTCTTTCTTTCTTCTTCCTTTCTTGCCTCTCTCTCTCTCTCCCTCTTTCTTAGGCAGAGTTTTACTCAAGACCACTCTGACCTGGAATTCACTCTGTAGAGTAGTCTGGCCTCAAATTAACAATGATCCTCCTACCTCTACCCCAGCCTCCCAAGCACTAGCATTAAAGTCTTTTTGCTTTTTGAAGCAGAGTCTTACTCTGCTAACCTGGAACTTATTTTGTAACTCAGTCTAGCCTTGAACTCACAGTCTTCCTCCTACTTCAATCTACCAGCGTGCTGGGGTTAAAGCTGCGGAGCCACTATGCTCAGTTCTCAGACTTCTTATTCTTTACTTTCAACTGAATCTCTTATGTCAGGGATTTCAGTTAACGCTGAAAGCTGGCTATTTAAGATAATCTTGAGAAATAACTCAGGCAATATTTTCTCTAAACATACCATAACACCAATACTTCATTTATGTGCTTCAATAAGCCCGTCACTCCCCCCTTCCGTCCCTCTTTCCTTCTCTCCCACCACTCTTCCTTTTCTTGCTTTCCATCCTCCTGAATTTCTACCATATGCTAAGCTTCTCTGGCACAATCCCTTCTCCAGAGCTCATTTTAATGGGCAAGGTAGATATGTACAAAAAATTAGAAACATATGTTATTCTAATTGTAAGGGATGTGTGAAAGACACACGTAGCCAGGCCTTGGTGGGGCAGGAGAGGTTTCTGGAAGAAGTCTGGAGTGAGTGTTTTGGGAGGTGTGGGAGTAAGCCACACAAGAAGAGAGCAGCAAGGACGCCACAGATGCAGGATGGTGGGGGAGGAGTGGAATGAGAAAAATGATGATTTTTTTTTTTTCAGGGATCCATGTGTGACTGAACTGCAAGGGATGGAGCTGAGGAGGCAAGTGGGGCCATTCTGGTATGTTCCTGTTTTATGGAGATCAGGGCTCCCCTCCTCTCCAGAGGCTTTAGCAGCAGACCTGGGGTGTGTGTGTGTTTAAATATAATCTAAAATGGTTTACCAACATTAAAATTGGATTAAGAGGAAATTTAAATAGCACGACTTCATTTCATAAGTTAAAACAGTGAAATAAATGGATTTGAATACAATATTGATATGGAAATTGTGTGGATGGCAGTTGTCTTATATGAGCTGCAGGCTCTTAATTCTTTTATGTTAGGGCTTGCTGGTACTCAAACAAGCTACTTTTTTTTTTTTTTTTCTTGTCGATCAAACAAGCTACTTTAGATTTACAGATACATGATCCCACATGGTAATGATGAAGGATTTGGGGGTTCAGGAGAAGTCCTCTAGGATTTATGAACCCCATGTTCTACCTACTTTTACTACCTTTAATAAAGAATTGATAAAGACAGACCAAGAAGGATAAATTATGAGGTATTTAATTTATATAGGGGCAAACCACCAGTTATGGCGTTTATTTAAGGGAGATTGAGGTGTAGGAAGGGAGGCTAAACACATGGGGTGTAGGAAACAAGCTCTCATGTGGAAACACTTTATAGTTTATATGGTTCACTTAAGAGAAATTGAGGTTTTCAAAAAGAGACTAAAGTTGAAAGCATGTGGAAAGTTCACTTGAGAGAAACTGGGGCCTTTAAAGAGAGACTAGGGTAGAGGCGCAGGCAGGTGGCGAGTAGAATGTAGGCGCTTGCACAGGGAGTTTTAGGAGGTACAACCATGGCATCCACCTTGAGTTTCCCCATGGAAGAAAATTAAAAGGACAAATGGTGGTGACTTAAGGAAGAATAGCAGAGGAAAATACAATGAAAAGAGTCACACTCGTGGTTACCCCGAGTTTAGAGTAACTAAGTAACTACGCAGGTAGCAAGTCTAGAGCTGGTGAGAGCACCCAACCTGGAGAAAAGTCATGAATGTGATCAAAGTGAAAAGTTACTCCAAACTGTAAAGCAGAGACAAGCAGAACAGTTTAGATCAAGAAACAACGCTATGCCCTCCCACCCCTACCGTGCGGGGGGAGACCAGACTCAGGTGGGTCCCCGCAGCACATTGTCAGAGCTGGAGAGTCACACACAGGGAGGGTCATGCCAAGAGAGGGAGGGGCTGGAAGGCCGCAGCCTTTATAGCATCAGATTCAGGAATGTAAGGGGAAGACCTCACTGGCTGGTGAATTTGGAGGATGGGCCCAAGGGTCAGCCCACCCAAGTAGTACATTAGATTGTGAGAAGCAGGGGGTGCTGTAGATGAGATCAGACAAGGGTTCAATTTCTGCCAAGAGTTCATTTCTTGTGCTAGGGCGACTTGACATGTGGGGTGGCATCTTCTAGTTCTTTGTGAACCTCAATTCCTAACTGAAATAGCCTAAAAAAAAAAAAAAAAGCTAGTTTTCTCCTATCTTCCTTCAGTAAGTTTTAAAGCGGATTATATTAAACTCTCAGGATACTGTTTTATAAAAAGAGATAGAGTAAGCTTGTCCTTAGTACTATACCAAAATGAATGGTTTGAAGAAGTTTTCTACGTTCCTATGTAAAGTGCCTTAAATACAAGCTGAACATGTTTTTTTTTTTTTTCTGAAAATTTCACAAAAGTTTTCCTGTTGTTTATTGGTACCATCCTTTTCTTAGCCAAATTAGAAATTCATTAGCACTGAACATGACAGTAAGGCCGGTGAGTTTCGTTTTCCTCTGTCTTCTGCCTGTAGTCTGCTTTTGATGAGTGTTAAGTGGTTCACTTAAGAAATCTTCACTTTTGGGAAGTTGTGTGAGCATCCAGCCCTTGTTTCATAATTCTGCTGTCTCATCATTTCAGCTTCCTAGACTCAGCTACAGATGCATCCAGGCCAAGGTCATGTTTTATTTAGTGAAATTGAAGTATTTCAGAGACTGTTCTGTTCCTTTTTTGTTTATTTATTATTTATTTGCAAGTAGAGAGAGAGAGAGAGAGAGAATATGAATGGGCATGGGCATGCCAGGGCCTCTTTGCTCTGCAAAATGAACTCCAGATACACACACTGCTTTGCTCATCTAACTTTATGTGGGTACTGGGGAGTCAAACCCAAGCTGTCAGGCTTTGCAAGCAAGCACCTTTAACCACTGAACCATCCCTCCAACCTTTCCTCTTTGCCTTCTGATATAAGTGAGCTGGGTCATACCACTATTCTTTTTCAGGCAAGCTGATGAATATATTTGTTTAATGAATGACACATTTCAGAACAACATTTTATTATTTTCTGTTACTGTGAAGCTATCACTGTTTGTTTTATTGGTTTACTTATTTATCCACTGGAAACAAATGCTATGTCTTTCACTAGCTTTGAAGGAAAATGACCATAAGTCTGTACAGCTGCTATAACATGCCCTTTTTATTAAAAAAGAAACAAACTTCTGTGCATGTGTGCATGTGTGTGGGCATGCATGTGCCATGTCACATATGTGGAGGTCAGAGGACAACCTTGAGGTGTTGTTCCTTTCCTTTAATCTTGTTTGAGATGGGATCTCTTTTGTTGTTTTGCCACTGACTCTTTGAAATACTCCTGACTCTGCCCTTTATTCCCCTGAGGGTCTGGCTTTATATGGTTGTGGGGGATCCTAGTTCTGGTCTGCAGATGTGTGGAGTAAGCAGCTTTAACCACTTGGCCATCTTTGCAGCCCCAAGTATTTGGTGTTGAAGGTAAATGACTACATTAATTTGTAAGGATGCTATAGCAAAGTATGACAGATGATGGGGGCTTAATTAGCAGCATTTTATCCCCTGGAGCTATGAGACAACAAGCTCAAGATCAAAGCGTCATCAGGGCCAGTTTCTTCTAAGGTCTCTTTCCTCTACTTGTGGATGGTTGCCGTATTTCTGCCTTTATTATTATTATTACTATTAATAATAATAATAATAATAATAATATTGAGGTAGGGTCTCACTTTAGCCAAGGCTGACCTGAAATTCAGTATGTAATCTCAGGGCGGCCTCGAACTCACGGGGATTCTCCTACCTCTGCCTCCCAAGTGCTGGAACTAAAGGCATGCACCACCATGCCCGGCTCTCTCTCTCTCTTTTTAAAAGATTTATTGTATTTATTTATCTGGGAGAGACAGATAGATAGAGAGAGTGGGCATACCAGGGCCTCCAGCCACTGCAAATGAACTCCAGATGCATGCACTACCTCATGCATATGGCTTATGTGGGTCCTGGGTAATCAAATACGGGTCCTTAGGCTTTGCAGGCAAGCTCCTTAACTATTAGGGAATCTCTCCAGCCCTGTTTCTGCCTCTTCACGTGATGACTAAATATTTTGTCCTACTTTTTCTTTTTAAGAAAAGGCAGTATTGACTACAATAGATTTGAGCTCTCTCCATAGCTTCATTTTTTTTTTTTTTTTTACTTGTATTTTGTTGATACTCAGGACCAACAATTCTCTGTCTCATGAGAAAAAGAAAAAGAGTTATGTTTTCTCTTCTGGGAGATGCCATAGAAATGTAATATTTCTGTTTGTTATATTTAGTACCCCAGCAGTAAAAGGATGGCACATACACAAAGAGGGGCCTCACTGAGAACCTTTTTAAGAAATAGAAAAACAACCCATAAATATGCACTTTTATTTATTCATGTTTTTCCTTTTCTTTTATCTTGTCTCATGTGTGTGTGTGTGTGTGTGTGTGTTTGTATGTGTGGGTGAGAATTTGTGTGAGTATGGAGGCCAGGAGTCAACCTGAGTGTCATCCTCAGGTCACTATCTACCTCTTTTTGAGACAGGGTCTCTCATTGGCCTGGAGCTCACCAATTAGGCTAGATTAGCCAGCCACCAAGCTACAGGGATCTGCCTGGCTCTGCTTCTCCAGTGCTTGGGTTACAGGTGTGTACCACCATACCCAGCATTACAATGATTTTTTTTTAAAGTAAGATTTAGGGGGCTGGAGAGTTTGGTTTAGGCAATTGTGTACAAAGCCTAATGGTCCAGCTTCATTTCCCCAGTACACACATAAAGCCAGATGCACAAAGTGGCACATGCATCTGGAACTCATTTGCAGTGGCTGGAGACCCTGGCTTACCTATTCTTTCTCTGTCTCTGCTTGAAAATAAATAAAACTATTTTTATAAACCATGAGATTTTGGGCTGGAGAGCTGGCTTTGTGGTTAGGGTGCTTGCCTGCAAAGCCTAAGGACCCATATTCTACTCTCCAGATCCCATGTACGCCAGACATACAAGGTGATGCAAATGCACAAGGTTGCACATGGGCACAAGGTGGTACACATGTGTCTGGAACTTCAGACTCATGCTTTATCATGTGCATCCAGATTATGTGGGTTCTGGGAGTCAAACCTAGGTCCTTAGGCTTTGCAGACAAGTGCCTCCACTGCTAAGCCATCTCTTAAACCCTTTGATAAATTTTCAGTCACCCCAGTGGTCACCACCATCTAAAAAGAGATGCTTCTCTAGCCAAAGGTGCATAAACAAGTATTTAAAGGGAAGTTTGGAGGACATAATATATCCATTTAGCCAGACAACAGTAGTAGTTTCCCTCCTAGTGCTTATGACTTCCCCATAGGTTTTTAGTACCAGGCAGGAATTTTCTCCTGTAGGATGGACCTCAAATGCAGTCAGAGAGTATTTGGGCTGGGTGTGGTGGTGCACACCTTTAATCCCAGCAGAGGCAGAGGTAGGAGTATTACCATGCGTTCAAGGATACCCTGAGGCTACATAATGAATTCTAGGTTACCCTGGGCTAGAGAGAGACCCTACCTCAAAAAGCAAACGACAGTAACAGAAAAGAGACAGAGGAGGTGGTTTCCTAAGTAATGGATATGCCACCATTGCATTGGGTAGTACAACCACCTCCCGTCTTAAGAACAAGTATCTCTTGACATACAGGCTCCTTGTAAGTCTTCAGCACTTCTATGAATTTAATATCTTAAGCTTTACAATATCTGAATAGAAAATATCTGAATATCACAGTTCATTTAATATGAAATATTAATTCCAGATTCTGTGACCAGGAAATGGCTGTTACAGATGCAAAGATGATGTGTTTTATTTATAGATGACTTCATTTTTAGTATTTTTTTTGTTGTTGTTTTTCAAGGTAGGGTTTCACTATAGCTCAGGCTGACCTGGATTTCACTTTGTAGTCTCAAGGTGACTTCTAACTCACAGCGATCCTCCTACCTCTGCCTCCCAAGTGCTGGGATTAAAGGTGTGCGCCACCATGCCTGTCTTATTTTTGGTAATTTTTAGAAACATTAGATGCAAATATACATTGATATTGCCGCTACCATGAGGATAGAGAATGATTTCATTACCTTAAGACTCTTCTTTGCTCCTTCTGTAGTCACATCTCCCTTGACACCTGTATTCATTGCTTTTCTCATTACTGTGACCAGATATCTGACAAGGAGCATTGTCAGTGAGGAAAGATTTATTTTGGCTCACGATCTGAGGTGACACGGTTCATCATGTCTGCACAGTAGCAGGAGTTTGAGGTGGCTGCGTATGGACCAGGAAACAGAGAGCTGGGCTATAACCCAGTGTCCTACTTCTGTGAGGCCAATCCAAAGCAGTCTTCTATTTGGGAACCGAGTGTTCCAACATGAGCCTGTGAGGAACATTTTCCATTTAAGCCATAATAACGCCTAACAACGACAGGTCTGTTACTGATTTCTAAAATTTTATTTTTACACAGGTAAAATTTACCAAGTATCCATGCTATAAACAGAATAAAGCAATATGTAAGTGGCATTTTTACAGTCAGCATAATTCTTTGACATTCATTCGCGTTATTACACGTATCAGTAGTTAATTTCTTTTTATTTCTACATATATTGCAGTGTATGGAGGTACTACTTTGCTTGTCCATTTATCCATTGCGGGACATTTGGAATTGGTTCCAGCTTCTGGAAATGTTGCTGTATATCAGATTACATATTCACCACCTGTGGTGGTTTGAATAGAATAGATGGCCCCCAATATATTCAGTTGTTTATTTGTTTGTAGTTTGCATCTCTAGCCATCTGGCTGGAGTCAATGCCATTGTGTGGATCTTAAGGTGTGGTGGTGGGTTTAAGATTTCAATCTAAAGATACTCAAAGTGTGCCTAGCTGGAGTTCCTGAAGTGTGCTGTGGCTTTTGACCTTTAGGCTTGTGCTTCTCTCTCTCTGCTTGGGCCTGTGAAAGCAGGCCAGTTTCTTCTGCCATTATGGAACTTCCCCTGGATCTGTAAGCTTCAATAAATCCCTTCCTCCATAACTGTGTCTGGTCTGGAAGTTCATCTCATCGAACCTGAAGCTGTCTGATACAGAACTTGGTACCGAGGAGTGGGGTGAGATGAACCTTACTATGTGGATGTTGATCTTGTGGAACCTTTGTTTTGGAGGAATAGGCATGGACTCGGTGCTTGCAACTGAAGATGTCGTCTGGAGTGGTAAGCCAAGTTTTATGGACTATTCTGATGAGAGTCTGAGAATGCTAAGTGCAGATAGCATTGAACTTCAAGGCTTGGCTTATGAGCTTTCTAAGGGGAAGGAAAGACTGCAGAGGACTTTGTTGGAACTGGGCTACTGGCATAAGGGCTGGCTGCATCCTGCTGCTCAGGCCCAGAGAGTTTGATCAAGGTTAAATTTGTAATGGACTGATGTGCTTGGCCAGAGATGTTGGACTGAGAGATTTAAGATTTTTAAGCTGGAAAACCTCAAGCAAATTAAAATTACAGGCACTGAGACTGGTTTTAGGTTACTGAATCTGCTATTGTCAAACACATTAGCAATCTTAAAGGAAGATGGTCCAGTTGCTTTACCATGGAAAGGATGCCTGAGGAAAGACTATCATAGAAATGCAAACACTTTTGGAAAGAGTTGACTGGAGAACGAACCTGCTTTTCAAGGTTATGATTTATTTTGTCTGTGAATTAAGAATATGCCTGTGTCCTGCACACCTGGTATTGGTTTCAGAAGCATGAAAAATGTAAGGAGTGGTCATGAATTGCACATGCTCCCAGGAGCTGCCGCTGAGATGTGGCATGAGGTAGGGCCTGATGCCCTGATAGGCTGAAAGAGCCTTTGAAAAATGTGAGGAGTGGTCATGAATTGCACACGGTTCCAGGAGCTGCTGCTGAGATGCAGCATGAGGCAGGGCATGATGCCCTGATAGGCTGAAAGAGCCTTTGGAAGATGGACCGTGGTTTGCATGAAGACCTCAAGATGTTTTGGATATACCAGGACTGTGCAAGGGCTACCATAGAGTGCACTGTTGGCCTGGGATGGAAGTGTTCCCTGGCTACTCTGCCCAGCTGGAGGGGCGGAATTGGAAAGTCTGGAGACTGTTAGTCTCTGGATATATTGAACTTGATCTGCAGAAGTTTGATGTTTGTTTGATGGTGGTTGAGTTTGCATTGTTTTAGTCTCTCCTTTCTGTGCCTTATACCAGTTGAAAATGTTACTCTGTGCCTATATATGTTAGAAGTATTCAGTTGTTTATTTGTTTGTAGTTTGCATCTCTAGCCATCTGGCTGGAGTCAATGCCATTGTGTGGATCTTAAGGTGTGGTGGTGGGTTTAAGATTTCAATCTAAAGATATGCAAAGTGTGCCTAGCTGGAGTTCCTGAAGTGTGCTGTGGCTTTTGACCTTTAGGCTTGTACTTCTCTCTCTCTCTCTCTCTGCTTGGACCTGTGAAGGCAGGCTAGTTTCTTCTGCCATTATGGAACTTCCCCTGGATCTGTAAGCTTCAATAAATCCCTTCCTCCATAACTGTGTCTGGTCTGGAAGTTCATCTCATCGAACCTGAAGCTGTCTGATACACCACCAAAGAAAAACGAAATGTTTCCACAGTGAAGGGGTGATTAAGTTTAACATCACTAGTTCATGGGACAAATTGATAACATGAGCCTCCAGATGGGATACACTGAACAGGACACAATATTTTTCCTGCATGACTCTCTCCCAAATGCATCACTTGTATCAAAGCATGAGGAAGGTATCAGACCAGCCCAAGGCCATTCTAGAAAGTAACTGACTGGCACTCTGTAAATAGGACAATCCTGTGAAAAGCAGACCAATGATGGGGACCTGTTCCAGATTGGAAAAAAGCTAAGGACATGTGACAAGCAAATGCAGTGTGAGCTTATGAATGGGAAAGACACTGCTACCCCGGACAGTATGAGGAAAATAATATGGGGAAGCAGTGTTTTATCGGTGCTAAACTTTTGAATTTTGAGACTGTTTAGACATTGCCGTTATGGAAGCGAATATGAATGAGCTTGTCTTTGCTGGAGTGCTTAGGAGTATCTATAAATTCTTTCCAAATGATGTAGAAGAAAGGGGGGGATGGAAGCACTGACAGCTTGAAAGTTTAATGTAGGTAGAGAAGTTCATTCTTGTGATCATTTTTGCAGGTTTATAACTCTCCTTATCAAAGCCGAGGAGAAAACAATGCTCTAGTCAATTGTAGTTGTGAAGATTTCAAGATTAGTTGCACCATTGTGAAGGTACTGTTAAAAACAGTTGCAGTTTTATGACAAAAATTTACAAAGGATTTATTGAAAATTATGCAACCTTCAAAAGGTACCAGTACCAGGAAGAGTTTTAGAGAGTTAGCTACAAATAAGATGTCAATTAAAACTATTTAGTTATATTTTGTATTTCAGATAACCCAAAAATATACTTCCCCAAAAAAGATCTGTGTTTGTATAAATTTTTCTTTTGAGACGGGGTCTCACGCTGTAGCCCAAGCTGCCTTGAACTCATGTATACCAGGCTGGCTTGGAATGCATAATGACCCACCTGTCTTAGCCTCCCGTATGCTGGAATTACAGATGTGAGCCACTGCATCCAGCGGGATGCCCTTTTAAGGAAGAATTTTGCCTTTGAAAAATAGTTTAGTATTTGTACTTAATATTTTAATTTTATTTTTATTTTTATTTTTTTGGTTTTTCAAGGTAGGGTCTCACTCTAGCCCAGGCTGACCTAGAATTCACTTTGGAGTCTCAGGGTGGCCTCGAACTCACGGTAATCCTCCTACCTCTGCCTCCCGAGTGCTGGGATTAAAGGCGTGTGCCACCACGCCCGGCTATGTACTTAATATTTTTAAAATTTACCTCTGTGTGTGTGTGGTGGGTGGTAGGCACACAGGTTATGGCCTGCATGCGGAGGTCAGAAGACCATGCTGAGGTGCCTCTGCCCCACCTTCTTGGAGACAGGGTCCTTTGCTGCTGCTAAGAACTGCCAGACTACAAATGAATGTCAGAGCAGCTGGCCCATGAGCTACAGATTTTCCTGGCTCCACTTCCCATTCTCATGGGCACTTTGGGATCATAGATGCATGTGTGACTTTGCATCTGGCTTTCTGTGGGCGCTGGAAATTGTACCCAGACTGGCAGGCTTTGCAAGTAAGTGCCTTTTGTTTTTAAGCTGCTGAGCCATCTTCAGCAAGTCTCTAAAAAAAAAAAAGTTCTTGAATAGAAACATTTTATAGGTCTCTGAATATAGCAAACTAATTTACACATATATCAGCACACATATCAAAATATATATATATATATATATATTGTACACTATACCCACAGATGTGTATATACCAATAAATATCTTTATAAATTTGAGTATGAATGTGTATATATTTATAATTTGAATTGGGAAACAAAAAGGAAAATGCCCAGCAAGTAGCATAACAAAAGCTATGTCACTGGAAGAAACTTCCCAGGTGTTTTTCTCTACAAGCCAAAAACAGGTCTTGGAGGCTGGAGAGATGGCTTAGCAGTTAAGGCACTTGTTTGCAAAGCCAAAGGACCCAGGTTTGATTTCCCGGGACACACATAAGCCAGGTACACAAAGTGGGGCATGCATCTGGAGTTCGTTTTCAGTGGCTAGAGGCCCTGGTGTACCCATTCTCTCTCTCTGCTTCTTTCTTTCTCTTGCAAATAAATACTACTACTACTAATAATAGGTCTTGGGCTGTCATGGTGGCACACGACTTTAATTCTAGCACTTAGGAGGCAGAGGTCAGAGGATCACTGTGAGTTCAAGGCCAACCTGAGACTATCTAGTGAATTCCAGGTCAGCCTGGGCTAGTGTGAAACCCTACCTCGAAAAAGCAGAACAGAACAAAACAAAAAATAACAACAAATAAGTCTTGGTCTTCACAAACAGTACTTTCAAAGCATTAGCTGGATTGCTGCGGAACTGCGGTTATGCTGCAATGAGAGATCTCCAAGGAAACTCCTTACTAGAAATGCTGAGCAGACCCTGAGAGAGGAAACAGTCTGAAGAGTTTGGAAGCAATGGGAGCCCAACAGTTAACCTGTGCTCACTCTTTTCCTGTGTGGCTCTTTCCTAAATGTGATCGTGGTAGGTAGCCCTCAGTGCCGAGAGAAACAATGGATCAGCCTTGTCCAAGGGCAAAACAAACTGGTTTGTTCTCTTAGAGGTAAGGTTCTCAGGTCAGTGAAGAGACCTGGTGGGTGTGAGCCTCACGTGATAGACAGGTGGATGGGTTGTGGCCTTCGAGCTCTGGAGGTTTCTGTGTTTTGGAGGTGGGTGAGAGAGCCTAGAGGCCCAGCACCAGTGGCGAGGAGATTGCAGTGACCTCAGTGTGAAATGGTACAGGCTGGAACGAAGGCAGAGTCAGTGTGGGGGAGGCAGGGAGAAAGGAGTTACAGGAGATAGGGTAGGATGTGGGTAAGAGCGGGAAGCAAAGAGGTCAAAGGAGGTAAAGAGAAGAGTGGAATGCTGGAATAGAAAAGAAGTGAAGACTGGTGTAAGGACTAACAGATTTGTTTGCTTTCACAACACTTGCTTTAAAATGTGAAAAATTCAAGTAACATGAAACTTTTTAATCAGAAAATATCCTTAGATTGACACAGGAAAGAGGGTGTGTATGGTGGCATACAGATGATTTCACACAAATCACGGAGGCACCAAAGTCTAACTCTGACTTCCAGCCCAAGACAGGCCTTAGAGTTGGTTATTAACATTTCATGTTTTTTTTTTTTGGGGGGGGGTGATTTTGAGGTAGGGTTTCTCTCTAGCCCAGGCTGACCTGGGATTCACTATGTTGTCTCAAGGTAGCCTCGAACTCACAGTGATCCTCGTGCCTCCCAAGTTCTGGGATTAAAGGCGTGAGCCATCACGCCTGGCCATTTTTTGTTTTCTGAGGTAGCCCAGGCTGACCTGGAATTTACTATATAGTCTCAGGCTGGTCTCAAACTAACAACCATCCTCCTACTTTGGCATCCCAAGCACTGGGATTAAAGGTGTGCAGCTTCACACCCAGCTCAGTTAGTTTTCTTGCCTCACTTCCCTAAAATACTCTGCTACAGAATAAGTGAAAGATTTAAATACAGCTTCTAACTGAAAATGCAACATGAGCAATTCATTTACATTGGGATTTGGTTTTCAAACATCAAGCAGGAAAGGACATCATTATTGAAAGAAAAATCAAGTCTTTTCCTTCATATTAGAGAAATTAAAGTCTTATTGAAAACTTTAAATGCCTTAACAATCCATTTTATATTAAACTACATACAAACCTAATGGTTCCTTCTAGCCATTTAAAAATCTTTCAAAGTTACAGGTAAATTGTCAAAGATTACACAAATTAACCTGTAATGTCTACTTTGTCATTCCCTGTTCTAACAATACATGTTGTCATTATCTTTCCTTGAACAATGTAAGAGGGCAGAAAACTGGGAATATTTAGGTTTAGATAGCTTTTAAATGAAATCTGTATAAGGAGGCTGGAGAGATGGTTTGGTGGGTAAGTTGCTTGTCTGCAAAGCCAAAGGACCCAGGTTCGATTCTCCAGGACCCAGATGCAAGAGGTACTTAAAGTTTCAATAAAGAGCCAGGGATGGTGGTGGACACTATTAATCCTAGCACTTGGAGACAGAAATAGAAGGATTGACATGAGTTCAAGGTCACCTTGAGACTACATAGTGAATTCCAGAACAGCCTGGGTTACAACAAGACCCTACCTCAACAAAACAAAAACAAAGTTTCAATGAAGAACTGGTTTTTATTTTATTTTATTTTTTTGAAGTGGTAACTTTAGTAGATTAAACTAATTTCCAGCAAATAAATTTTTCTATGTGCAAAATCTCACTATTTATTTATTTATTTATGAGAGAGAGACAGGAAGAAGCAGTTAGAGAGAAAGATGGGTGCACCGGGGCCTCCAGCCACTGCAAATGAACTCTGCACATTTTGCTCCACCTTGTGCATCTGGCCCACGTGAATACTGGGGAACCAAACCTGGGTCCTCAGGCTTTGCAGGCAAGTACCTTAACTGCGAAACTATCTCTACAGCCCCAAAATCTCACTCTTGAGGTCATGAAAATGCTCAAATGAAGAAGAGTGACTGAGGGCTAGCTGCTAGGTAGACACGCGCTTTCTGAGGAAGAACAAATGAGATTAGAATTGTATGAGGTCATGGTGCCTCTGTCATTCCCCTATTCTCCACGTTCTCTTTGGAAGCTTGTCCTAAACACGCCATCATTATTGTGGAAATATCAACAACGAAGTTTGTTCTTTGCAATCTTGTAGGTTTTTAAAAAATATTTTTATTTATTTACAAGTGAGAGACAGAGAGAGAAAATGGGTGCACCAGGGTCTCTAGCCACTTGCAAACGAACTCCAAACGCATGCACCACTTTGTGCATCTGGTTTCACAAGGGTGCTGGGGAATCAAACCTGGGTCCTTAGGCTTTGCAGAAAAGTGCCTTAACTGCTGAGCCATCTCTCCAGCTCTTTAAAAACTATATTTATTTATTTATTTACTTACTTACTTTTTTATAGGACTGGGGGGGGGGGAGGGTTAACCTCATGCTCCAATCCCCCCACTGCATCCTGTGTGTGTCAGCAGTGATGCCATCCAGTCTTGCTGGGGAACCGGCCCAAGTCCCTTTTGTGATGACTCTGTCTGTGTCCCGTGGGAGCTTTCAGCATTTGCTTGTCACTGATCCCGTGCCTTTATGTCCCGTCCTCTCTCAGCCGTGTTACTTCATTATGGGACTACTTAGTCATCCCTTGACACCCATCCTATGAGTGGGAGGCCACAGCCCAGCTGTTACTCGTTGGCTTGGCTCACACATAACTCCTAGCAAGAGGACAGCAGGGGCTTTCACGAGCAATGCAGGACAGGGATGAATGAAGCATTTATGTCCTCCTCCAACAGACTCTGTGCTACTTCAGAGATTCACAAGCTCGTTTTGGTTCCTGGTGACATTACTGTCTTTAAGTTTTATTTTGTTTATATATTTTCAAGCAGAGAGAGAGAGAGGCAGAGAGAGAATCAGTGCTCCAGGGCCTCCAGCTGTTGCAAATGACCTCCAGATGCACGCACCACTTTGTGCATGTGGCTTTAAGCTGGCACTGGAGAATCAAACCAGGGTCACCAGGCTTTACAGGCAAGCACCTTAACCACTGAGCCATCTCTCCAGCCTTGACATTACTCTCTTAATGATTTACTCTATCATATCCCTTGGAAAGATAAGAACAATGGCTTCCTGCCCCCTAAATAGAAACACAACAAAAGTAAAGAACAGCAACGAGGCCAAAACCTGGGGCAGTGTTGGTGGTATAGTGCTGAACGTAGCTGCTTTCCAAAAACCCAAACCCCCAAAACTCAATAGTTCCATTTTATGTCCAACATGCTTAAGTATTTATGATTTAAATACCAGACCACTATTTTTTTAAACTTACTCATTTCTAAGGAGAGAGAGAGGGAGAAAACAAACACACCAGGGCTTCTAGACACCGCAAATTCCAGATGCACGCACCTTTTTGTGCATCTGGCTTTACGCGGGCACTGGGGAATCGAATTTGGGTTGTTAGGGCTGGCAGGCAAGTGCCTTAACCGCTGAGCCATCTTCCCAGCCCCAGATCACTGTTTGTAAAACTAATACATACAAGCAAAGATAATACACACTGCCGGGCATGGTGGCACACACCTCTAATCCCAGTACTCAGGAGGCAGAGGTAGGAGGATCACCATGAGCTCGAGGCCATCCTGAGACTACATAGTGAATTCCAGGTCAGCCTGAGCTGGAGTGTGACCCTATCTCAAAAAAAAAAAAAAAAAAAAAAAAAAAGATAAAAAGCTAACACACACTTAGTTCCATCATTGGATCCATGAGTCACTAACGTTTATGTGTGGCTGATGGGCACTTCCCACCTTCTTCACCTACTGGTTCTGACGAGACACTGCCACTCTGGCTCCTCTTCCACAATGACTGCTCATGTGGTACTTAGTTATTTCTTCAGCAATTACTGCAAACACGGAAGGGAATGTAACATGATCTGATAAAATCGTGAATCACCTTGAGGGAGGAGCAGATGATCTGATAAAATCATGAATCACCTTGCAGGAGCAGCAGATCAAGTGGTATCTGACAGAGGCCACTGTTTGGTTCTCTAAGACTGAAAACATTTTGCTGGGTCTGTTAAGTTCTTTGTGGCCCATGGGCACCCTAGGGCATGGGATGCTGGCCACAGTGCTAGAAGGAAGATGGAAGAGGCATGCTCCAGCTGGGCCAACTGCAATCAAGACACAGTGGTCTTTGCTTTTTGTCTGTTTCATATTTGAATTCCTTTCTTGCCTTTGGAAAGACTGTATTATATCAGTCTTTCTGGAAGGAACTCAACTTCTACCATAGATTGTATAGACTTGAATTTTCCAACCTCTCTTGAAGCTAGGTGTTGGACTCATGACTTAGGTGTGTCACTGGGTGTGGTGGCACACACCTTTAATCCCAGAAAACTATTTTCAATAACTTCATTTTTTGTTTTGGTTTTCTGAGGCAGGGTCTTGCTCTGGCCCAGGCACCATGTAGCCTCAGGGTGGCCTCAAACTCACGGCGATCCAAAGGCGTGCACTACCACGCCCAGCTCAATAAATTCCTTTTAAACTCAACATAAGTGCTTTTAAATATGGGACTCAAAAAGGAATAGTGGCCTAGAGAGATGGATCAACAGTTAAGGGTGCTTTCTTGTAAGCCTGTTGGTTCCAGTTTGATCTTCCTCAACACCCATGTAAAGCCAGACTCAAAGTGACACACGTCTGTAATCCCAATCCACCTACAGTAACGGGAGACGGAGCCAGGAGGATCCAGAAGCTGTCTCAGAAGAAGGTGGGAGGAGAGGAGAAATACCCCGAGGTTGTCCTCTCACCTCTACCACACGTACCCTGTTGTGTGCATGTGCCCGCCCCACACAAATAAGTAATAAAGATTAAAAAGTAATATTGCTCACAGATTTCCAATATCAGAACTGTGGAAACAGAGTACCTTGCACCAACCTCACCAGATGGAACGAAGATCTAAGGAGATATTGAATGTGTCTTACTTAATTTCTACACAGTGATCAATAATCAATAAAGAGAGAAAGCGAGCAAGAGCTCCCATAGGCCAAAACAGTAATGTAAGAGGAAGACTTGCTAATATGAACAGATTTGAGAGTAGAGAGACCTTTGGAATTTATTACAGAAGGCATTGAATGATGCATTGTGCTAAGTATGGATGTCTATGGAGAAATATCATTGGGGATAATCGTCAGAAAAAATGTCCAGAGCCTGGAACTGGGGATGAAGTTTAGTTGGTAGAGTGCTTGCCCACCATGCACTAAGCCCTGGCTTCAATCCCCGCACTGCATAGAAGTAGATGTGGTGGTACAGGCCTGTCATCTCAGGGTGGTGGAGACAGGATCAAAAGTTCAAGGTTATCTTCAGTTATATAGTGAAGACACTTGTTGGCCCCCGCCCACAGCCCCCTCCCCCCGAGGTAGGGTTCACTGTAGCCCAGGCCGACCTGGAATTCACTACATAGTCTCAGGGAGGCCTTGAACTTGCAGCAATCCTCCTCCCTCTGCCTCCCAAGTGCTGGGATCAAAGGTGCACACCACCACGCCCTTCAGTTATGTAGTGAGTCCAAGGCTGGAGCAAAAACATATATGATAAACAAAATGTGCAGACTCCAAGAAAGCTGAGATGGCCTACACTAGAGGGAAGCTGGCCCAGACAACAATGAAGAGAAACCAGGTTTGACATCTACACTAGGCTGATGAGAAGATAACTTTTAGGAAGAAATATACAAATAGGGGAGATCTAGGTGAGCAGATTTGTTTGGAATACGGATGCCTTGGGCAGCTGCAGAAATGCTTAAATTTACATTTCTTAGGAACATGGTACTCCATCAGGCCAATCTAGACATGTGTTGGAAAGCTCAACATCTGGCTCAGAAACCAAGAGGACAGAGTGCAGTCTCCCTTGTACCACCTTAAGAAGCAAGTGGCATGCTTCTGATGACGTGGGCCTACCAGCAAGCAGGAAGTGAGCAACCTCAGGAAGTGAAACCTAAAAGCATACCCATGACTGAAGAAAGTTATGGCAGAAAGAATTGCTCTGCATGTTTTAAACTGGAACAAATTCTTCGAGATGAAGACGTGCTTGGAGGTTCACTGCATAGGAGATACTAGTCTTTTCTTGCTTCATTAGAAAAGAACAGAACACATTTTTAGCCTGTCCACTCTGCAATAAAACAAATCCCTTATTGTTGAAATTCCTGTGTTGTTTGACTTACGTGACATGAAGCAATTTCAGATGTGACCTATTTTGTCCCTTGATCAGTGAAATCATGTCATGTATGCATGCCTTTGTTAGGTACACACAGGCTCTGGGGAACTCCACGCTCTTAGGAAAGAAATGTAGTAGGAGTACTTGGCTCAGGAGCCTCTCCAACACGAGGACACTTGTTATTGTCTATTAAAAAATAATTACTGCATTCAGTAGTGCTCTTAAAGGTATGTCTTCATTGTGAAATCTCATTTCCAGTTTTCAAGACTCAGTTTAAAACCAATTGTGTGAGTTTATATTTTATATAAACTGTCCTATGTGTATTTTTTAAAATTTCATCTTTGGGGCTAAAAAAGTGGTTCAGCAGTTAAAGGCACTTGCTTGCAAAACCAGGTGGCCCAGGTTTGATTCCCCAGTCCTCATGTAAAGCTAGATGCACAGAGGGGCACTTGCATCTGGAGTTTGCAGTGGCAGGAAGCCCTGGTGTGCCCAAAGTCTGTGTGTGTGTGTCAGCCTTTTTCTCTCTGAATCTCTTAAATAAATAAATAAATAAATAAATAAATTGGCACTGGAGAGCAATTAAAAACACTTGCTTGCATAGCCTGATGACCCCAGGGTTCAGTTCCTCAATTCCCACATAAAGCCAAATACACAAAGTGGTGCACATATCTGGAGTTTGGAGTTTGTTTTTTTGTGGCAGGAGGCCCTGGCCCACCCATACTCTCTATTTCTTAAATACATAAATAAATAATATTTTAAAACTCCATCTGTGTTCAGCATCTCTTCCTACAACATAGGAAGAGAAAGAAATGTTTATCTGCTTGGAAAATAAGGCTTTACAAGGTTGAAATCATTGGTTTTTGAATTTCAGTAGAGTCGATGATCAGACTCATGTTTTTTTGTTTTAGAATCAACAACTGCAAAAACAAAAGAAACAAGATTGTGAAGGAGGCCCTGGAGGTTGAAGTAAGTACTTCAATAAGGAGACAACAGGTAATGATGTCACAAGTCAAGCAGGACCCCAGAAGTCTTTCTCTGGGTACGTGGCACACACACACACACACACACACACACACACACACAAAATGAGAGAAGCAAGCCCTTCGTGGTGAGCACGCCTTTAATACCAGCACTTGGGAGGCAGAGGTAGGAGGATCGCTGTGAGTTTGAGGCCAGCCTGAGACTCCATAGTGAATTCCAGGTCAGCCTGGGCTAGAGTGAGACCATACCTTGAAAAACAAAACAAAATAAAAAACTACAATAACAAAAAAGAGAGAAGCATTCTTCTTGTTGTTGTACTATTGTGTAGAAGGGTTTACACTACACCATGCACACTTGTCTTATTGTATAGAAAGCTTTGCAGTACAGCATACACACTTGACTAATTTTAACCTTTGTAGCACTGCTGTATATGGTACAGTCACTTGTAAACGTTTCATCTAGAACAAGTTGCTAGATGATTCCTTTTAAAATTTTTTTGTTTATTTTTATTTATTTATTTAAAGCAAAAGACAGAAAAAGAGGCAGACAGAGAGAGAGAGAATGGGCACGTGCGCCCCCTCGTCCATCTGGCTAACATGGGTCCTGGGGAATCGCGCCTCGAACCGTGATCCTTAGGCTTCACAGGCAAGCGCTTAACCACTAAGCCACCTCTCCAGCCCTATTCTTTTGAGTCTTATATGCTCAGTTTGTAATCCAAGCCTTCTGGTGTGACTTGGGCAAGCGATTTAAATCTATTAGATGCAAAAAACTCTTTCAAATTCAGAGAGTGGTGGCAGGGGTTGTCTTACTCCCTTTTGTGTGGCTTTGAAGAATCTCCAGGCTTAGTCCTTTATAAGGGGGAGGGTTAACTGGACTCACGATTCTGGTGACTGGCAGGTCCAAACGACATGACAGACGCGCACACTACGGCAATGACCCCTTTAGCTGTGGTCTCTTGGAAAGAGTTGAGGAAAGGGTCACACGAGTAGCGAGGCAGCAAGAAACTTTACCGAGAGCAAAGTGACAGTTAAGGGTTGGGTACGTTGCCACAGGGCCAGTGGGGCACCAAAGGAGAAAGAACCCCAGGGCATCAGAAAGTGGCCTGGGGCTCTTCACGGCCATTTAGGGGAGGGCAGAATGGCTGTTAGGGGCATTGGTGGTCCTTTGGTGTGATTGACAGGTTTGGGTCATCTAGTGCTTTTTGTTTTGTTTTTCCTATGCCGGGGGTGGGGAGGGGGGACCTCAGTTTTGAGGAAAAGCTAGGAGAAAACGAATTCATTGTTTGGAGCAGGGTGTATGTGCAGCGCGGAATGGGTGGGTGGGCGGGGGTCTCAGGTTCCCAACAGGTTGCTAGATGCATTGTGTAGGAGAGGGGTGTGTTTACCGCTCAAGTCAAGCCGTGTCCCAGGTGGCTAAACTCTTCCCTGTGCTTGGCTGCCTCAGTCTCCTTAGCCGTGCCCCAATATGGAGGGGGAGCGAGAACAGAAAAGACCAACATAAGGGGTGAAATAACAACTCATGCTAGCGAAACAAACAAACAAACAAACAAACAAACAAATGAGTCTCTCCCCACTCTGTGACTTAATCTCTCCACAGAGTTGTAGCCCTTTGACTACCCACCTCGCAACAGACCCCACAATAAGTTCCAGCCCCTCACCCCAGTAACTGAGAACAAAAGCTCTGGGCACAAGCCACACCCGAACCACAGCCAGAGCTGAGTGAAACCGTAACTGGAATGCATTCAGATTGGCTTAGTCAAGGGATGCTTTCTGGTTTCCTGCCTAGGTTCCAGGAAGGGTGCTGGGTCCTGCCCATGCAGAGGTGAGTGGGTTTCTATCCCCCGGGGGAAAGTTCTGTCTAAAAGCCTGGCCTGGCCCCTTACATAGACTTAGGAACTGGCCCGCCATCCTTCCCCTATCACTGTCTCTGTCAGTGACACATTTTCAGATTTGGGACCAAATGGGGGAAAAGCTTTGCATTTGACACTTGCTTCTACATGAGCTTCGGTGAGAAGCTCCTGTCACTTCTTCACAGAGGCGGGGACGGTAGGATTTGGAGATAACACGGCCAGGCAGGAGGAGCCAAAGATCAGATGGGAGTTGTGGGAGGAAGAGGCCCAGGATTCTCTGACTCTGAGAACAGCATTTAAGGTTGCCTTATCTTGTAAAAAGAGAAAAGAATCTTTTTCATTAGCAGAGGAACAAGGTAAACACAATGACTGAACTTTGTGGGAGGAGTAGGTTTCTATACGTGTTCTAGCATTAAGTCAACTGCTTATAAAACAAGCCACCCCGTGGGGTTGGCTCCAGGCAAATGGCCCACTCATTTTCAAAATTTGCATCCAAATTTACATCTTGAAATCAATTTTGACACTTCCAACCTGCCCAGCAGGTTTATTTCTCTTCACTTAGCACCCTGTGAAGCATCTCTGAGGCAGTCAACTATACATGTCTAACGTGTGGCCATACAACACCAGACTTTTTGCTGCAAATGAGCCTGACAATTTAGTCACAAAGACTTACTTAAAATTTTCACAATATCAAGCTAAGAGATCTAAAAATGCTGTTTTTTTCTTTTTGAAACATCAAATACCTGGCTGTTGTTTATTTTGGGCTAAGTGTTCTCATATGGCGAACTATAGCCATGTGGTGGTTTGAGTAAGATGTCCCCCATAAATTTATGTGTCCTGAATGCTTGGCCCTCATCTGATGGTAATTTGGGAGATAGAGCCTTGCTAGAGGAGGTGTGCTGTTGGGGACAGGTTTAGGAGTGTCATAGCCAGTTCCCCCTTGCCAGAACTTCCCTCATTCTCTTGCTGCAATTTTCTACCTGCTGTGGAAAAAGTGATGTCCAGCCTCTGCTCATGCCATGCCTTCTTCCCCTGCTATCATGGAGCTTCCCCTTGAGACTGTAAGCCAAAATAAAAGCTTTCCCCCCATCAGCTGCTTGTGGTCAGGCGTTTGTCCTAGCGACACCAAAGTACCTGCAACCATTCATAATGAATGATGGGTAGTCAGCTAGCAATCAGGAAGACCGGAATCCACACAGTAAGTGATCACTGAAAAGGTATCTTTCTTAAGGTCTATCCAACAGGCCAAGATACCTTTTACTTTCCAGATGCTAGAAATAAGACCAGAGAAAACTTACTTGAAGGTCTTGTACTCTGACCAGAAGAGAGAAATTCAGAAACACACAGTCACAAAGCAATATGAAAAGTATCTCATGAGAGGTGGAAGTTGCTACAGGAACACAGAGGAATAATTGACTTGGTGCTCGGGATGTCTGGGAAGACTTTAAAGGAGGACATATTTGACTTTCTAGCAGAAGAGCCACGTGGTTTGTTCCCCCCATAAACTCATGTGTCTGAATGCTAGGTCCCTAGCTGATGGCAATTTCAGAATTGGATTACTGGAGGATGTATGCTGTTGCGGGCAGACTTTTTGGGGTGTTATAGCCAGTTTCCTCTCGCCAGTGTTTGGCACACTCTCCTGCTGCTGTTGTCCACCTGCTATTGGCAGGAGTTGATGTCCAGTCTCTGCTCATGCCACATTTCCCCCTCCAGCCTATAAGACACAACAGACTTTTTTCTCATCTCAGCAGTGTGAAGGTAACTGCCACCACCCAGGAGTTCCATGTCAGAAAAACAGAGGCAAGATTTCATGGTTGAAGAAAAAGCACCTTCAGAAGCTTAGAGATGTAACGACGTGTTTGTGGATATCTAGAATGCATTTGGAATGCAAAGTAGATGATCATGCCAGTGTGGTTGGTTGGGCTGGCTCACGCATACTCTCCTGTGTATGGGAGCCACCAGTTAGTACTTAAAGCAAGATAGTGAAAGCCTTGTGTTTGTATTAACGTTGGTTGATGTGCCCACCTGTCGTTGGCTCTTTGCCTGCTAGAAAACTTTGTAAAGACTTCCTTATAACTTTCTCTCTCTCTCTCTAGTGTGGTGTGCTAGCATTGGAATCCAGGACTTTGAGCATGGTAGGCAAGTGCTCTACTACTGAGTCCTTAAAACTTCCAATTTCTATGTTTGAGCACAATTCCTGGTCCCATCACGTAGAATGCAGAGGCTATGTATTAACTTATTTATTGCTAGGTATGGCCAGTTCAGACTCACTCTGAACTTACTCTGTAGTCTCAGGGTGGCCTACCTCTTCCTCCCAAGTCCTGGGATTAAAAGCATGTCTCACCACACCTGCCCACCAAGACTAATTTTGTTGCGACAAGGCATTTTTAGGATGTGTACCTAGTGAAGGCTCTGTGGTCTTAGTGGAAACAGCCCAAGGTCTGATCTGGAGCCTTAGCAAGAAACTTACAAAGTTACTGCAGTTTTGGATGGCTGGGGTGATGGCTTAGCAGTTGAAGGTGCTTACTTGCAAAGCCTGCTGGCCCTGGTTCGTTTCCCCAGTATCCATATAACCCTAGGCACAAAGACTGGTGTACATGTCTGGCATCATTTGTAGTGGCAACAGGTATTGGTTACACACACACACACACACACACACACACACAGAGAGAGAGAGAGAGATAGATAGAGAGAGAGAGAGAGAAGTGGAAGCCAGGTGTGGTGGAGCATGCCTTTAATCTCAACACTTGGGAGGCAGAGGTAGAAGGATTGCTGTGAGTTAAGGCTATCCTGAAACTACCAGCCTGGGTTAGAGCAAGGCTCTACCTCAAAAAAAAAAAAAAAAAAAAAAAAAAAAAAAGAGAGAAGAAAAAAAGTGGAGAGCAACAGAACATCTGATGTCAACCTCTACACAGAAACATACATCCATGCATGCACACACATATATGCATACTAAAAAACCCCCCAAATTACTGCAGTTTTATTTTTGAATATTTTTTTTATAATTTCATTGTATGTGTGTGTGTTTGCTTTTGTGGTTTGGTTTTATGTGAGCATTGCAGGATTGAACCTGGGCCAGCAGGCTTTGCAAGAAAGCTTCTTTAATCACAGAACCATCTAACCAGCCTGATTGTAGTTTTAAAAGACACAATGAGGGCTAGAGAGATTGCTTAGTGGTTAAAGCACTTGCCTGCAAAGCTAAAGGACGCAGGTTTGATTCCCCAGGACTCACATAAAGCCAGATGCACAAGGTAGTGCACGTGCCTGGAGTTCGTTTGCAGTGGCTCAAGAAGCACTGGTACCGCCCATTCTCTCTCCCTCTTTCTCTTTCTGTGTGCCTCTTTCTCTCTCTCTTTCAAATAAACAAAATATGTTAAAAAGGCACAATGAAATATATTTACAGCATTCTTGCTATTGCAATTGTGAAGATTCTGTCCCTATCCAATGTACAAACTGAGTAGCATATTCAGTGCTATGAAAGTAAACTCGACTTTAAGAGAAAGGCCAATCTGTGCTTCCTCGGAGAACTGAAATCATTAGTTATTACATAGTCTAGATCCAGTGCGTTAAAAGCAGATCCCAAGGAATTCTTGCAGCCACAGATGTGTGCAAGTGATGGAAGCTATGGCAGACTCCCTGTATCCACTCCCACTGTTGAAAAGCAATAGTGTAACGTGAGCAATTGGCTTCAGCTTAGGTTGGGCATGTCTTGTGTAAAGGAAGTGCTACAAGTGTGCGTGTGTGTTTTGTAATTGTTTTTTGCTAGTGATTGGCTCATAAGTTGATGTGTTGGCCAATTCTAGTCAACGAGATAAAATGAACAGATTATTGGGAGCATTTTGGAGAGTTCTCTTAGAAAGTAGTAGGTTTTCGTTTTGAAACCAAGCTATCTGTTGCTAAATGTAAACAGGGAACACCTAGCTCTTATTGCTCCTGGAAGCTATCTTGAAACCTCAGGGACAAAACATGAAAAGCAGAAAGAAATGAGATTGATGTAATGGTTGAACCTTTAGGTCTCACTCTCGAAGTGAGTCACATCTTGACTTCCAGTTCTGATACTGGAAACACTTCTTTACAGTGCATTTCTTGAGAGGCTTTCTAACTTCTTTGTGCTCTGTCACCCTGTCTTTAGAATCACACCACGAGGCTCTGCTGCTTCCTTCCCATCCTCATTCCCTGACCCTGCAGTCGTTGTGAGATATTCATTTACAGAACTGATGCCTCATGTGGTGGTTTGATTGAGGTGTCCCCATAAACTTAAGTGTTCTGAATGCTAGGTTCCCCAGCTGGTAGCAACTTGGGACTTGGAGTCTCCTGGAAGCAGTGTATTTTGGGGGGGCGGGTTTGTGGGTGTTATAGCCAGCTTACCCTTGACAGTGCTTGGCACACTCTCCTGTTGCTGTTGTCCACCTGATTTTGACCAGGAGGTGATGTCCACCCTCTGCTCATGCCACTGTTTTCCCCTGCCATCATGGAGTTCTCCCTCAAGTCTGTAAGCCAAAATAAACCCTTTCCTCTCATAAACTGTTTTTTTGGTTGGGTTCTTTGTGCAGCAACTCACAGCTGACTGCAGCACCTGATATATGTGGCTTCTTGGTTCAAAGTCTTCCATCTTCAAAGTAGTTTCAAAGTTCTCAAGATATTACATTGGGTGCTTTTTTTTTTTTTTTTTTTTTTTTTTTTGGTCAGCTACAGTGAGCTCTGTTCTAATGACCTTTAACTCTTTTCCTCCCACTGTTCTCTAAAATCAGATTCACATAAAATCTACTTTTTCACTTCTCTACAATCTAATTCCTGTCATGCCTCCCACCTCTTCTACTTCCTTCCTCCCACTCTCCACCTCTGCGCCCTCCTGTTGGCTTCCTTCCTGATTTCCTATTTGGTCAGTTATTTTCTATTTCACCTCCCCCACTGGACTAGCCAGACCTGTTCCGACATCCCAGCAGTCCTCTCACCAGACCCCACTCTTCCTCTCCCTTGGCTTTCTACTAATTTTCTTGAGGCATCACACAATTATTTTTCCAATTTTTATTAGCATATATTAATTATATGTAATACTTATATTATGTATATATAATAGTCTTTATGATGTTTTCATACAAGTATATAGTGTACTTTGGTCACATTCACTCCTCTTTTCCTTTTCTCAAGTAGTCCCCCTTCTACTTTTAAAAATATTATTATTTATTTATTTAGAGCAGAGAGAGATAGGAGACAGAGAGAATGGGTGTATCAGTCACTGCAAATGAACTCCAGGTGCATGTACCACTTTGTGTATCTGGCTTTACATGGGTACTAGGGAATTGAATCTGGGTCATTAGGCTTGGCAGGCAACGCCTTAACCACCTCTCCAGCCTCCTCCTACTTTCATGTCTCTCTGCCCTTGTGTGTGTCTCTGTGTGTGTCTGTGTGTGTGTATGCGTGTGTATATGTCTGTGTGTGTGTGTGCCAATGACCTTGATTAGGGTTTCTTACAGGAGCATGGGCAACTCACCCATAGCTACACCATTGAAGAAAATAGTTCTTTCTCCTCCAGTAACCACTAATTGCCTATACCTTCAGAAAGAGCCAGGGCCTCAAGAAGCCCTTTTCCCTCCATAACAGAATGTTGACAGGCCTAATCATGTGCAGGTCTCATGCCGGTAATTACAGAGGCAGAGAGTTTAAGAGTGCAATGGCAAGTTATGCGCTTCCCACAACATTCCACTACAGCTAGTCCTTCTGGGTGGTGGGGTGGGTGGTGGGGCGGGGGTGGGTTGGAGAATACACACATCATTAAAACCAAATCCACTTATACATGTTGTGTTCAATTCATGTGGACTTCAACACCATTTGGTATTTGAAAAACTTACACTTGCTCCTCAACTGTCTCTATTTCTTTTTTTCGAGGTAGGGTCTCACTCTAGCCCAGGCTCACCTTGGAACTTACTCTGTAGTCCCAGGCTGACCTGGAACTCACAGTGATCCTCCTACCTCAGCCTCCAAAGTGCTGGAATTAAAGGTGTGTACCACCACACCTGGCTGTTCTATATCTTTTTCTATCTTTTCTTTTTTTCTTTCTTTCATTCTTTGTCTCCCCCCCCCCTTTCTTCTTTCTTTTCTTTTGACTCACACTTAGCCAAAATAGGAAAACATGTCCTGGTTTCCTACTTCATATAGAAAAATACTAGCTACCTATATAAATAACTTACATCAGATATTCTATTGCCAAACTGTTTTTCAAAAAATTTTGCCATCTTACCAAGTGTTCCTTCTGTCTCAAGTAAGCTTAGTGTAGAAATTCCCTTCCTTCCATGCATGTCCATGATCTTATAAATTTTTTTCCAGCTCTGGTGTTTTAACCAATGATGAGTCATATCCATACTTTCCTTGCATATACAGTGCTCAGTCCCAGCTTTCTCTGGTTCTGTTCTCAGATTGGCACCTGTGCGTTTACTGCTTCAGGATTCAGTGGTGGCCATTCCTTGTAAGAGGACCTTCACCCTCATCAGCTGATTAATGGCAATCCCTTCGCTGAGTTATGGAAGAGTTAATAGTCAGCTGCTGTGGAGAGCCCCAAGCAGCTTGCATGCCCACTGACCTTTTCTTTCCTCTTAACTCCCTGTGACTGGCTTTTGACTCAAGCTCCTAGTTAACGACCAGATCCCCCACTGGGATTAGAGTTTCTGGACAGCTTCTGTGTGTGTGTGTGTGTGTGTGTGTGTGTGTGTCTGGTGTTGCAAAATCTTAAGCAGAAAAAAAAAAGTCTCATTAGGAGGATATGGAGTGTTCCAGGAATCAATGAGAGATAAGGACAATTTTGACAAAGAGACAAGAATCGGAGGAGGGTAGGGACAGATCTGGCAGGTTGAAGAAGCTGTGGCTTTGTTAGAGACATTGTCACAGGTGTTGTGGCTGTGAAAGTGTTCATGATCCTTTTTCTTTGTGCTATTCAAACTCAAAATCCCAGGCAGGTGTACCTGGTGGGCTCATCCTGAGTCCCTCTTGCATTATGACTGCCAGGATAGGAGCAAGGATGACAGTAGGGAGGGAGGCTTGTGTTCCTGCATCGCCCGTAGAGGGACATGGGATTCTATGGGGTTTGCAAAGTCACACACATCTTTTTCTCCACACTTACAGTTCTGGAAGAAATCTCTTTCTTTAGCCTTTGCTTTTGCTTTTGCTTTTGCTGCTGCTGCTGCTGCTGCTGCTTCTTCTTCTTCTTCTTCTTCTTCTTCTTCTTCTTCTTTCTTTTAGGCAGGATCTCGCTCTAGCCCAGACTGATCTGGAACTCGCTTTGTCATTCAGGCTGGCTGTGAACTCATGGCCGTCATCCTACCTCAGTCTCCCAAGAGCTGAGATTAAAGGCGTGAACCACCAAGTCAAACTCAGATCTCCACATTTAATCCAACACTCGAAGAAAACTTATCTGCACCTCAATGGGACAAAAGTTCCTGATTCATGAGACTAGAGCTTTGGCTCACTGGTAAAGTGTGTGCTTAGCATGCTAATGCCTTGGATTCAATCCGTAACCACTACAGTTGAATTCCTGACTAGCTTCACTATAACTTTGTGCATCAAATTTCATTTATTGTTCTTTTTATTGGTTTATCGAAGTAGAGTCTCACTTTAGCCCAGGCTGACCTGGAATTCACTATGTAGCCTCAGGGTGGCCTCGAACTCATGATGATCCTCCTACATCTGCCTCTCAAGTGCTGGGATTAAAGGCCTGCCCGGCTGTTGTTTTTGTCTGTCTATTTTTTTTCTGAGGCAAGGTCTCACTCTAGCCCAGGCTGACCTGAAAACTCACTCTGTAGCCCCAGGCAGGACATGAACTCACCACACCCATCTAATCACAGTATTCCAGACCCTTTCCTGATGGTGAACATGCCTGCCTGCCCTTGCTTCTATCTAGCTAGTGGGTTGAGAACCTCAGGAAACATTGTTAGAACTCGTGCTTTTCTCCACATGCTATTATCGCTATTAGATCACATGGGACTGGGGAGATTGCTTGTTTTCTTCGGTCACAGTCTGGCAATCTCAAGTTAAAAACCTTTCATTAAAAAGCCACATTTCTCTAGACTATGTGGACTAGGAAATTGTGCTTCATACCATTCCAGTTAACACTCAAGGATGTGCTCGTTGGAGCGATTATAAAACTTTGTAAGTGCATCAATACACAAACAGCATAAATTAACAAACTTTATAGTCTTTCTTTCTTTCTTTTCTTTTTTCTTCCCCATGACGTAGGGTCTCACTCTAGCCCAGGCTGACCTGCAACTCACTCTGTATTCCCAGGCTCCCCTCAAACTCACAGCAATCCTGCAACCTCTGTCTACCGCGTACTGTGATTAAAGGCGTCTGCCACCACGCCCAGCTGGGTACAGTGTTTCTTATTTATTTATTTGCAGTGCTATGTTAGAGTTTTCACAATCCATATCCTTTTTGGTGGCTGTTTCAGCTACGGAGAGGTGCTACTCATAACTCTTACTGTAGGGTATAGAGTTGGTGGGCAGCCCCAGATGCTGGGTTCTGGATATGCCCTTGCATTTTCTCAAATTCCAAAAGTCTTATGCCTAAGCCAATGACTGGGCATGGCAGGGGTCCTGAGGCAGGTCAATCCTGTGAGTAGCAGGTCTCTGCAGGCCACCTTTGGCTTGAGGACTTCCCATCCCCCTGGCCTAAGCTGCTTACAAGGGTCCTGCCAAGTGTGACTCTACTTACCCGGCTCTGTTCCCTCCCCTTTCCTTTCCACATGGACAGAACCACGTTGTGGCCTTGCTCTGCCCCTTGTAGCTCCTTCCCAGTTCATCGTTAAAGGATGTTTCAAATAAATCTCTTGCATGCTTAATCTCAACTTGGTGTTTGCTTCTGGAGGACTTGAACCAATGAAAGCAGCAGGGAAAGTGGTTCAAGAAAGCAGCAGGGGCTGGAGACATGGCTTAGCCATTACGACACTTGCCTGCAGAGCCCAATGGCCCAAGTTTGATTCCCCGGTGTCCACATAAAGCCATATGCACAGAGTGTTGCTTGTGTCTGGAGTTTGTTTGCAGCAGCTAGAGGCCTTGGCATACCTCTGTAGAGCATTTTTAGGGCTGGAGGATGGCTTAGCAGCTAAGACATTTGCCTGCAAAGCCAAAGAACCCAGGTTCAATTCGCAGGACACACATTAGCCAGATGCACAAGGGGGCGCACGTGTCTGGAGTTCGTTTGCAGTGGCTGGAGACCCTGGTGCGCCCATTCTCTCTCTCTGTCTCTCTCCCTCTCTCTCTCCCCCTCTTTCTCTGTCAAATAAATAAATAAAATATATTTTAAAAAGGCCAAAACTAGGCTGGGCATGGTGGTACATGCCTTTAAACCCAGTGCTTAGGTGGCGGAGGTAGGAGGATCACTGTGAGTTCAAGTGGATTCATAAACCAAGAAATGACTACATAATGAATTCCAGGTCAGCCTGGGCTAGAGCGAGACACTACCTTGAAACCATTGCCCCCTGCCCCTGAAAAAATATCAATACTAGTGGCTGGGCGTGGGTGTGGTGGTACACACCTTTAATCCCAGCACTGAGGAGGTAGAAGTAGGAGTATCACTTTGAGTTAGAGGCCATTTTGAGACTACATCATGAATTCTAGGTCAGCCTGGGCTAGAGGGGGACCCGACCTCAAAAAAAAAAAAAAAAAAAAAGAAGCAAGCAAGTAGCAAGGTCATATTGTGGAGTCATCACCTAACTTCCTCCTGCCCCCACGTGGTGTGAGATAGCCAAATCCCTTAGTTACTGTTTCTTTAAACATTTTATTGTAAAATTTGACATGCATGTAGAAATGTCCATAAAATAAAATTATACCACATAATGAATTACCAAGAAGGAAGGTCATTATAGAATGTCCCTAATGTTTCTTCCTCAACATTACTTTCTCCTCCAGTGTAAAAGAAACCACTCTAACAGGTTTTATGGTAACATACTTCTTGTATTTGCTTTTGTTTGCAGTTTTCCTATAGTTTGTATATTTCTTATGATTCACCCAAGCTTGCATTCACTGAAATGTACTTTTTAGCTCTATATAAAATGGACTCATATGCTATATCTGATATTTTCTTACTATAGCCTCAAGATTCAAGATTCACCCACATCACATGTTTGTAGTTTTTCCTTTTGTGTCCACCTTGCATCGAATCACCACTTGAATTGCTACTGACATGAAAGAGGTGGTTGTTGTTTTAATCCATTACATTTTGGAGGTCTTTGTTATGCAGCAAAAACTAACTGATGTACTCATATTTATTTGAGACTATCTTTCTAAGTACTCTACCACTTATGATCTCCCGTCACCCTTTATCTACTTGTTGCATCTGCCGACTCTCTAGCAGCCTGAGTCATGGACGTGTTTGTGGTGAAGCACTTAAAAAGTATATATATATATATATATATATATATATATATATATATATATATGGAGAGAGAGAGAGAATTTGGGCATGCCAGGACCTCTTGTCACTGCAAATAAACTCAAGATGAATGTGCTGTTTTGTGCATCTGACTTTATGTGGGTACTGGGGAAATGAACCTGGACTAATTGGTCTTTGCAAACAAACACCTGCTCCTTTTACTGATGAGGCATCTCTCCATCCCATATTAATTTATTGGTTTGTAAATTTGGTGCTTAATGAGTAAAATTGTGTTAAATTAAAATTGTTTCTAAACACCAAGATTTTTTCCTGTTCCATTTCATAGCTGAATAGGTTTTCTAGATTCGGCTCACATTAACCGGGAAGATTTTCTTTCTGGTTTTGACCATAGCTTGTGGGCTCAGTTTCAAGTCCTCCTCTTGAAGGCACACCTTCTATTCTTCCATGACTGTTGACTGTCAGCGTCGTGGGATAGTTTTTAGTTTAGCTTCTAGAAATAGGTATTTCCTTTGTTGAAGCAAATCTACATAAAATAGGTCAATTTCACTTTGTCTGTGATTCCACGTTTGTTTCCACATATGTCAGAGCAACCTATCATGTTTTGATATATCTGGATAGAATTCTGAAGCATTAATTGTTGTCCGCTAATTGCTATAAAATTAATGCTTATTCAATATGCCACTTACTCTCTTGACTAGCTTCATTCAGACACTGAAGTGGAGGTGGTAAAGTTTCTTTAGTTTGTGAGGGTCTTAAAACCTTTTTCCTTATTTATTTATTTCCTCACTTATATGTGTGCCATAGTGTGTGTGTGTGTGTGTGTGTGTGTGTGTGTGTGTGTGTAGGTCAGAGAACAACTCTGGTGTCACTCTGCACAACTTCTCCAAGTTTCCAGTTGCCAGTAGGATCAAGGCCCAGTTTCCCACCATGAAGACAGACCTGAGGACACACCTTTTGTTTGGCTTTCTCAGTCTCACTGCATCAAGGCTCCTCATTCTTGCTCCTCAGGTCTATGCCCTCCTCCAAAGCACATTCATGTCATTGTAGGACCCACAAGCAGAGATCGAGAAATTATAATGACCTCTCATCGATCAGTTGGTGATCAAACAATTAGCATATGTGGTTTGAAAACAGATCCGCTTGAGGAAAAGTTGTTCAAGTTCAAGAGAAGGACTTGAGGGTTTCAGAGCCAAGGAGATCTCTCCAGGTGGACAGCTTGAGTTCTTGGGGGGGGGGGCGGTGAGATTTTAACGTCATGGGTGCCAAAATGGTTTGAATTGGGATGAGGAGAGAAGCTGGTGTTGCAGTGAGCTTTTGAAGTGACTACATGGTTTGCTTTTTATTTTGAGCTCTTGCCCTTCTATGAAAAAATGCATATTGTTAGTAAGAGATGTGCTGGAGCTATGCGGATCTAACAGATAATTGAATGAGGAATTTGCTGTCCTGCATGAGCAGATTCGGTGGTTAATATCCCCTTCCAGTGTTTCTTGAACCAAGCCCACTCTTTCTTGACTGATAAGCAAATATGATACTCAAAATATCAAGGCCAGAAAGAATAAAATGCTCCTTACATATCTTAGTTCTAATTCTTGTTGACTTTTCTTATTTTCTGACCAGACAGCTGACAGTACACATTGGCATTAGCTGGGGGATTTCATTGTGTCCCTTTCACAGTGGTTCTGATAAGCCCTGCTCCAAGTGGAGAACACTGATTTGGTTTTCCATTATTACTTTTTTCTAGGGTTATTCCCAAGGGAGCTTGAACAGAAGCTTAAGAAAAATCTTATCTCTCTTCAGTGAGCATTTATCAGATGATCTCACAATGGAGCTAATCTTTATATAAAACATAACTTCCCTCAAGTTCAAACAGATTGTTGTGCAAATAACAAGGATGGTAAAATAATATTGAGATATTGTGACTACTCTCTGCATGTCAGTCTCCTCCTCAAAAGAACTGCGAGGTAAATATGACTCTCATCTTCCAGTGAAAAAAAATACTCGCCCGTGTCATACAGCTAGTAAATATTAGCACTTGAGTTAGAATTATCACCATCATCAACAAGACTACTGGTATTGTGTGTGTGTGTGTGTGTGTGTGTCTCTGTGTGCGTGTGCTGTTTTCTGTGTGTGTATAATGTATGCCAGCATATACATGTTTGTGTGTGTACAGTTTTGTGTGTGTCTGCAATATATGCATAGTATATACACAGCTGTGTGTTGTTTTCTAATGTATGCATTATATATGCATGTGTGTGTGTGCGTGCTGTTTTGTGTGAGTCTGTAATGTATGCATAGTATATACATGTGTGTATGTGTGAGCACATGTGTGTGCCCTGTGCGCACGCATCCAGAAGCCAAAGTAGAATGTTGGTGTCTTCCTCCTTCACTCCTGCACATTGTTCCCATGAGGCCGAGTCTTTCACTGAACCTGGAGCTGCCGTTGTTCAATCTGGCTGGCCAGAGAGCCCCACCGATGCTGCTGTCTCCGCCTCCCTCGGGACTGGTGTGCCGGGCATGCGTGGCCACGCCTGGCTTTTTGCAGGGCGCTGGGGATGGAACTTTGGTCTTCATGCTTGTACTGCGAGCACTTTAATCCACTGAGCCATCTCCCCAGCCCCACCTGCTGCCATTTGTTGTTCGTATACTTATACGATGGTCACATCCAGGATGAGTACCTTGCATTAAAGAAAATTAAAAAAAAGAACGATTCCCATAACAGTTCCTTGAGTTAGTCAAAGCATGCTCATTGTGTTTGAAGAAAGTAAGTTCTGAAGGCTGTCTTCATCACTGTTACAGAAGGAGTAAGTAATAGCTCCGGGATTTTAACTGAAACGCGAGGGCTCTGAAGTCTTCACACATTCCACGGAGGCTCTGCAAACAGACTTCCTCCATCGTGCCCTCTGCCTTTCTCAGCTGTCATGTTTCTACCAAGCATATGACAAGATAAGTCCTGCTTCCCACTGCTGCCCCTGAGGGTCTGACTGCTGCTGCTCTCTTGAGGAGCTGCTCAGTCTCCAGCTGGAGCAATGTGCAGAGTAACTGACGCGAACGAAACCTCTCCCTCCAAGGCTTGTCTTAGGCACAGCTCGTGTTCTGGATCAACGGGACCCCAAGACAGCCCTGCGGGGTTGACGGTGAAAAGCGGAGCTCCAGGGCCTCAGTGAAGCAACAAGCGAGACTTAAATGGAAAACACTCACATTTTATGGTAAATCAGTTCTGTCTGTGAAATTTCCTCAAACAGGGTATGAGGAGCCATGACAAGCTGGAAAACTAGATTGGCTATTGAGTCAGAAGCTTGCTGTTGCATTTTCTATCCTTCTCACATAGCAGAATTTTAGATCCCCACGGTTCAAAGTGGAGAGAAATTGTTTCACATGTAGGTGCCACAGCAACTTGTTTCGGATTTTAGGAAAGCATCTTTGATGTTTCTGTCCTCAGAGAAAGCCAAGAACAATACAAAACCAGACAGGCTCCTGTTCCCAGAATTACCAGCAGGGTATCATAGTGAATTTTCTACCTCGATGCCCACAACAGCTTGTCTCTCCTTTTACACTTGCTCACCTAAATAGAGACATGACTCTTCGGAGGGCTCTTGAAAGTAGATGTAAAGCCCATTGGTTAACTCCTAAATAGTAGAAGGAAATGACATGGATTTATAGCACAGACAGGCATGGTTCTCATGCATGCTGAACCAGAGGAAAGTGCATGGGTAGAAGTGCATTCCACTAAGAATTGTTTATGATGCTTTGAGCAGGCTCTTGACCTGTGTAAATAATTTCCATATATAAGTGTGCCATTCATTTGAAGGACCTCTGCCGTCATGCTTGTGAGTTCTACTCCACACAATGCCAACTCAGATTGTCACTGATTTTCATGGAGAACCGATGAAGAATTCCTGAGAATATTTTTTCTACCTGTGAAAAAACATCTCCATCCCCCACTATCCATGTTTATTGTACGTTTCTGGCTTTTCTTCCTAACCCTTTTTCCTCTTTGCTCTCCCTCTGCGGGGAACGAGTAAGCCACCACTTTCACACATTTAATGAAGGCAAGCTGGATGGACCTGGCTGACTTTTCATCTTTTGATTTGACAGTCCAAAAAAAAAAAAAAAATCTACCTGTGATTTAATAACATGCAGAATCCAGAGTAAAAAGAGCAGACCCAGGGGTGGGGGTTCATTAGACAGTCTAGACCCTTTATTGTGACCTGAGCGAAAGTTTGTGGGATGTTATTTCATGGCCTAGTTTCTTCACTTTCTCTTCAGGTTCCGAATCTTGGGGGTCAGCAGCTGGCCTGGGCCGTGGGAGGGGGAGGGGCTGGCACACGCACAGTCTTTCTGCAGGACTCAAGAAATAAGAGGAAGGGGCGCTGGGCCTCGAGTGGGCTCCACCCCTAAATAAGGTTCTTCCTGTGGTGAGGTAAGGCACAAAGCTGTGAAGGTGGTATAAAGAGACGGAGGTGCAGAATGGCTAGATATCTCAGAAATGACAGACTTACACCCTCACGGAGTAGGAGTCAGTCCCATGTCCACTTTGCCTGTCTACCGTGCTGGTTCCGTGGTGCCAGCAAAAGCGAGGGCCACCCTGGGAGATGCCACTTTCTACAGCGATTGTCAACAACACGTCAGGTCATTTCTAAGTTAAAACTTTTGAGTTGTAATAGCAAATCTTTTACAGTGAAGTCTATTTTTTTTTAAAGTCTTTGGATAACCTTGTTAGTAATTTGTGCCAGTTGAGCTTCTTTATACTTACTAGTTTTTTCACAACATTACAAGTAAAGACTATCCAAGAGAAGGTGAGAAAATGTGTACTCGTAGTACATCTCCCAGGAAGGAGCCTCTGATAGCCTTCACATGTACTTTGCGCAGATATATTATGTTTGGAAATTGAAAAATAATAGCAAACAACAACAAAACAAAACAAAACAAGGCATTTTCTAAAACCCCAGGGGAGATACGGCAACGAGAGGAGCTGTCAGCTATACCCCATCTACTTCAGATCTAATTAGAACATGAGAAGTAAATTCCCATCAGGTCGTGGGTGTCTTCACAAAAGACAGTATCTGCTACGGTGAAGCAGTTACCACCAAACATAACAAAGAAAAGGTGTGTAAGGGTTTGTCTTATTTCTACTTTCACATTACTCTTGCCAGATGACTCAGTGATGTCTATTGCATATTGAAAGCCCCAAATAGAATGTCAAAGTCCTACTGTTCATAAACCTGAGAGGATGTTGTTATTTTGTACTGCAGGTCCACAGGCGTTAACTGGGATGGATGGCCACAGTGCTGTGAGCACAACAGGCAAGGAAGGAAAACTGTTCATCTTGCTACATAGGCAGCTTGTGAAAGTATTCACATAATAACATGGTCGCTGACTAATATTCTGAACAAAAATGACAATTTCATCCCCGTGGGTGATAAATGGGTAGGAAAGGTACACAGATGTGGTGAGGATGAGAGAGGAAAGAGAACTGAAGCTAATCTTCTGTAGTGAGAAACTAGTGAAAAATATAATATTTAAAAAAAAATCCAGGCTGGGCATGGTGGTGCACACTTTTAATCCCAGTACTCAGGAGGCAGAGGTAGGAGAATTGCTATGAGTTCAAGGTGTGCCTGAGATTATATAGTGAATTCCAGATCAGCCTGGGCTAGAGTGAGACCCTACCTCAAAAAACCAAAAAGAAAAAACAATCCAAAGAAAGGCATACAAACATGTTATTTGTAAGTTTCCATGTAAACATGTTATTTAGAGACAAAAAGACAAATATCGAAGTCAGTAGTGAAGAGAGTTTCCTCTGGAGACAAGAAAGATAGCAAGAACAGGGGGCTGATTGCCAATCATAATTGCTTGCTTATTTAACTTTATAATAATTAACATCCTGCATACAATAAAATGTAAAACAAGAAGAAAAGTAAAAGAGAGCAAGGAAAGAAGAGAGGAAAGAACAACACACCCATTTTTCATGCGCTATAGCAGAAAATGTTAATAGAAATATCAAGTCCAGGGCTGGAGAGATGACTTAGCAGTTAAAGCGTTAGCCTGAGAAGCCTAAGGACCCAGGTTTGACTCCCTAGTACCCACATAAGCCAGATTCACAAGGTGGCACATGGCTCTGGAGTTCGTTTGCAGTGGTTAAGAGGGCCTGGTATGCCCATTCTTTCTATCTGCCTTTCTCTCTCTTCAAAATGAGTAAAATACATATCAAGTCCAGTTGAACTTCTCATGGCACACACCTTCCAGAAAAGACTGTATGGGGTAGCCATGTTAACTTTTGGCATGTCTGTTCATACAATATCCATGTGGAGACATTATCATCATATAAAAATATTCACAGTACTCATATAACACTTATCCACAGCGTGAAACAAAGAGTATTGATCATAATAGTAAAAACAGGAAATACAATGACAGATGCCAAAATTGTTAAGGAAACTATGGTAACTGTAGCCATGAAAAAGCACGTGACAGGAAGCACTTATGGCATCTCATTTCACCTTTTATTCTACATCCAAGTTCACTGTACTAAATGATGAAAATATGGAAGCATATAACGCAGAAAGGAACGCTACCACACTTCTACTTACATGGTCCCTAATTTAATCCTGCAAATGTAATCATTTTTAGTAGTTCCAAATATTTTCTTCTACATATGCTCTACAAATGCTGATACTTATGTTTATACATGTTACCATACATCTCACTTACCTTTTCTAACCTAAATAATATATTAAACATACAAATTTCCCTCTTGTTCACTTTACTTAAATAAGTGAATCCTTACATCTGTACGTAACCCATTACTCTATAAAGCTGGAATATTCTAGCATCCTTTTTTTTTTTTCCCACCGTCATTCTGCAGCCAGACTCACATTGTCTCCCGTGGACTCACGGGCTCCTGAGAGTTGACAGCCTGGAATCCAGCACAAAGTGAAGCTTCCTTTGTTGTGAACACAGCCCAGAGAGCATCGGGGAAGGATTACTGCAAGCACCCTGCCAGCCATGAGGTCATCTTCTCTCTCCCAGTGACCTTTGAGAAGGGCATGGAATCACTGAACCCAGTGAATGCTGTACTGGAGACCCAGTCAGACTTACCAGGACTGAAGGTGTTGTCTTGTGGACCACCGGTAGATAGCACTCCTTACGATAAGGGGCTGGATTTGTGTCTCCTTTAAAAAAATAACTCTTCCCCAACCTGTGCTGCCTGTATTCCTTTTATGTCTTCAGGGTCACTAAGGTCAGGTTAAGTTTCTTCAAGCTATAATATAATGATTCTAATAAACTTCATACTCCTCCAAATTGCTATTTCTCTCTGTCTCTCTCTAAATTAAATTATATTTTATTTATTTATTTTGAGACATGTTGTCCAGGCTGGTCTTAAACTCCTAGACTCCAGAGGTCCTCTCACCTTAACCTCCCAAGTAGCCAAAACTATAAGCACACCCCACTGCACCCATGTATATTGTAATTTTTACAAAAATAGTCATATAAACAGCTTTAAATCTTAAATAGTTTATGATTAGCAATGAGTTAATTGTTCCAAATTTCAATCTCATGAAAACTGTGTCCACAGGCAATACCATGTTCTGTTATCTCCCACTTTTTTTTTTTTTTTTTTTTTTTTTTTTTGGTTTTTCAGGGTAGGGTTTCACTGTGGCCTAGGCTGACCTGGAATTAACTATGTAGTCTCAGGGTGGCTTCAAACTCACGGCAGTCCTCCTACCTCTGCCTCCTGAGTACTGGGATTAAAGGCATGCACCACCATGCCTGGCTCCCCACATTTTTTAGTTTTGATTTTTTTTTTTTTTTTTTTGGTTTTTCGAGGTAGGGTCTCACTCTAGTCCAGGCTGACCTGGAACTCTCTATGTAGTCTCAGGGTGGCCTCGAACTCACGGTGATCCACCTACCTCTGCCTCCCAAGTGCTGCGATTAAAGGCATGTGCCACCATGCCTGGCTTCCCCACATTTTTTAAAACACATTTTTATTTATTTGAGAAAGACAATATAGACACACCAAGACCCCTTGCACAGCAAATGAACTCCAGACTCATGTACCGTTTTGTGTATCTGGCTTTAAGTGGGTACTGGGGAATCAAACTTGAGCCATTGGGGTTTGCAAGCAAGTACCTTAAATTGCTGAGACTTCTCTATCTAGCCCTATTTCCCCATGTTTTTAAAAGAACACACTTTCACTTATCTTTTCTATTTTTGATGTTGTTTCATTCTTTCTTTAAGCAACTTTTATTTGAAGGTGTGTGTATGTGTGTGTGTGTGTGTGTATATGTGTGTGTGTGTGATTGCGTGTGCATTTGTGGCATGCGTGCTGGTGTTCAGGCACAGGTGTGTATGTATGTATGGGCGCACCAGGGTCTCTTGCCTTTGTAAACAAGTGCCAGATACATGTGCCACTTTGGTATGCCCAGATTTATGTGGGTGGTGGAAAATCAAACGCAGGCCATCAGGTTTTGTAAGCAAATGCCTTTAATCGCCAATCCATCTCTCTAGCGTCCCTGAAAACTTTGCTTTCTGATAGGCACCTCAAGGATGCAAATCCAGATGCATTGTGATGGCTGGCAGGATTTTTAAAGACATATTTTATTTGGAGCTGGAGAGATGGCTTAGTGGTTAAGCGCTTGCCTATGAAGCCTAAGGACCCCTGTTTGAGGCCTGATTCCCCAGGACCCATGTTAGCCAGATGCACAAGGGGGTGCATGCATCTGGAGTTTGTTTGCAGTGGCTGGAGGCCCTGGCATGCCCATTCTCTCTCTCTCTCTCTGCCTCTTTCTCTCTCTATCTGTCACTCTCAAATAAATAAATAAAAATAAACCAAAAAATTAAAAAAAATTTAAAATATTATATTTTTATTATTATTATAATTTTGGTTTTTTAAAAAATATTTTTAATATATATTATTAGAGAGGGAGAGAGAGAGAGAGAGAGAGAGAGAGAATGGGCATGCCAGGGCCTCTAGCCACACTAAACAAACTCCAGACATGTACTTCCTTGTACATCTGGCCATCTGGCTTATGTGGGTCCTGGAGAGTCAAACTGGGATCCTTTGGCTTTGGAGGCAAACGCTTTAACTACTAAGCCAACTCTCCACCCCTTATTTTGTTTTTTTGAGGTAGGGTGTTACTCTAGCCCAGGCTGACCTGGAATGCACTCTGTATTCTCAGGGTGGCCTCGAACTCAGTGATCCTCCTACCTCTGCCTTCCCAGTGCTGGGATTAAAGGTGTGCTCCACCATGCCCAGCTAAAAATATTTTATTTTTATTTATTTATTTATTTTTGTTTTTTTGAAGTAGGGTCTCTAGCTCAGGCTGACCTGGAATTCACTATGTATTCTCAGGGTGGCCTCGAACTCAAGGCGATCCTCCTACCTCTGCCTCCCGAGTGCTGAGATTAAAGGTGTGCACCACCATGCCTGGAAAATATTTTATTTTTATTTATTTATTTGAGAGAGAAAGAGGCAATGAAAGAGAGAGAGAGAGAGAGAGAGAGAGAGAGAGAGAGAGAGAATGGGCACGCATCGGGGCCTCCAGCCACTGCAAATGAACTCCAGACGCATGTGCCACCTTGTGCATCTGTTTGTACATGGGTCCTAGGGAATTGAATCTGGGTCCTTTGGCTTTGCAGGCAAGCACCTTAACCACTGAGCAATCTCTCCAGCCCTGACAGGAATTTTTGACTTGATGATGCCGAGAAAGTAATATCCATTCTGTAGAAAACCTATTTTGAATTTTGATCTAATCTTAGGCAAGCAACCACACATGGTAGATGTCCTCTTCACACTGGGCAGAGACAGCCAGCGGGCACTCCCAGTGACGTGAGCAGCTGTGGCACCAATCTCTACTCTACAACGTACTGGGCTGCTGAGCTAAGTGCAATGTGCAATGCCAGATTATAACATCTTCAACTGTTACCTGTTTATGGGGTTACAACTGTGCCTCAAGCACAGGAGCATCTATCTGTATAGTGAGCAGCTTTGGAAAGTGACCACACGGTCAAGGTCAGCCTTGCTTACTGCCCAGCAGGGCACAGATACTCTCTCCCTCCTGGGAGAAATGCGCTGAAGGGTTGCTTTCACCCCGCTCTGCAAGGTTGGGTCCCTAAGGTTACGCTGCCTTGGCTGTAACACAAAAACCCACTTCACGTGATGTTACGATTTAAAAATCGTTTGGAGGCGCTTGCCTCCATAGCCAAAGGACCCAGGCTCGATTCTCTAGGACCCAGGTAAGCCACATGCACAAGGCACATGTGAGTAGAGTTCGTTGCCTTGGTGTGCCCATTCTCTTTCGCTCTCTCAAATAAAAAAATAGAAAAACAAAAACAAAAACAAAATCATTTGGCCACTCAAGTCATTTTGTTATTTCTATAGAGACTTATTAAAGTGAGGTTTCAGAAAAGAACCAAGAGAAATGTGTGTTTTTTTCTTCTATATACTGCAGTTATTTATTTTATTCTTTTTTTTTTTTAGTTTTTTTGAGGTAGGGTCTCACTTTAGCACAGGCTGCCTTGGAACTCACTTTGTAGTGCCAGGCTGGCCTCAAACTCACAGTGATTCTCCTACCTCTGCCTCCCAAGTGTTCGGGTCAAAGGTGTGCACTACCAGGCTGGAGGGATGGCTGAACGGTTAAGGCATTTGCCTGCAAAGCCAAAAGGACCCAGGTTTGATTCCCCAGGACCCACGTTAGCCACATGCACAAGGGGTGCACATGTCTGGAGTTCGTGTGCAGTGGCTGGAGGCCCTGGCTCACCTATGCATCTCTCTTTCTTCCTCCCCCTTTTTCTGTCAAATAAATAAATACACAGAAATATTTTTAAAAGGTGTGCACTACCATGCCCAGTTTTTACTTTAACTCAGGCTGACTTGGAACTCACTCTGTAGCCTAGGCTGGCTTCAAACTCACAGTGATTCTCCTACCTCAACCCCAAGTGCTGGGATTCAAGGTGTGCACCACCAAACTTGGCTTACTACTCTTTATTAAAGTTAACTTCTCCGAGGGAGGATGTGGTTATCTAGTGTGATCATCTTGCACAGAACTCAGGCCAGCACTAAAATGCCATTCTATGAAAGGAGATTAAAGGGAAAATTTTAAAAATAAAAGAGGAAAGTATTTATTAGATTCTGATACTTTCCTGTTTCCTCTTTTCTTAGTTTTACACAAGCTAGACTTCTTTTAACTGAAATTTTAAGTTGTACTTTCCTTCTTGGAGTGACTGTCTCTTCATATCCAGCTGCTGTCTACTTACAATGGGCACTGGGCTCAGCACCTGGGAGGCAGGAGGATCATGAGCTTGCCACCATCTCAGGCTACATATCAAGATGCTATTTAAATAAATATGTAAGTAAATATCAAAAGAAAAATAGAAGAAAACAGTGGGAAGAAAAGACTCTGCCCTTAGAATAATTATACTATGGATTCATTACTCTATTATAATTTCCTTGGCACCCGAGTAACAGAAACTGTTGCTATATCCATGAAGGCTTTAAGGAAATATTGAACATTAATATGGAGCCTGAAAAACTATTACAAAAGGGGAAAGCTGACTTGTGATAGAGGTCTCAATTTTAGAAGAGACAAATCAAATCAAATCCTTAGGTAAATATAGAAATTCACAGTAGTGAAAACACTACTATTATTAGTAGAAGTGGTATACAAGGTAATGGGTTTCCTGATGGCTTTTTCTTATTTATTTATTTGAGAGAGAGAGAGAGAGAGAGAGAGAGAGAACATGGGCGTGCCAGAGTCTGCAGCTATTATGAATGAATTCCAGACACATGCACCAGTTTGTGCATCTGGGTTATATGGGTAACTAGGGAACCAAACCTGGATCGTAGGCTTTACAGGCAAGCACCTTAACCACTGAGCCATCTCTCTGGCCTCCCTCCTACCACCCATGGCATTTCATAATACTTGTTATAGTCGATCCTCTCCTTCATTCTATCCTTCCACCTGCAGTAGTTACCGACCGCCCCCCCTGCCAGCAACATATTTTCAATCTTAATTTTTATCTCTGAGTAAAAAGGTCATTAAGGCTATTCCCAAACTGTTTCACCAAAGCACACAGAGGGTTGGTGATTTTATAGGACGTGTATGGCAGGCATATTTACACTTTTTTTTGAGGGGAAAACAGCAACATCTGTTGGCCACTGCGTGGAACTACTAGTTCAAAGCAGGTTCGTTTCAGTCTCAGCGTGTACTACATTGTTTCCTGCAGACCAGTCTTTGGGAAGCCGGGTTTTCAGTGGTGATTGTTGTGAAAAAGCATACACCAGGGCTGGAGAGATGGATCAGCAGGTAAGGTGCTTGTCTGCAAAGCCTAAGGACCGGGGGTTCGATTCCCTAGTACCCGCGTAAAGCCAGATGCACAAGGTGGTGCATGCGTCTGGAGTTCACTTTGCAGTGGCTAGAGGCTCTGGAGTGCCCATTCTTTCTCTCTAGTGGTGTCTTTCTCTATCTCTTTCTCATAAGTAAACACATAAATAAAATTGAAAAAGAAGTAGACACCACATGAAAATGAATGCGGAGCAGGAAGCAATAGTGGCTAATCTGATTCTAGTGTTTGGTGTCTAGTGCCTGACAGGTGTATTTATATAACCCAGCTACTACATGGCTTCAACATTGTCAAAATTCTGTGACAATCTTCCCTTTAAGAGGCAGAGTCTAATTCCTCCCCCCTTGAGTATGGGCTCAATGTAGTAGCTATCTCCTAAACAAACAACAAACAAACAAACAACAAACCAGTATGGCTACAGGGGTGGGATGAAGTCATGGAAAGTGTGGTAGCCTCTGCTTTTCTCTCTCCTGTGGGTCCCTCACTTTAGAGAAGCCAGCCACTGAGGTGTGAAGACCTGTAGCATGCCCGCTGAATGTGCCCACGTGGTGAGAGTTTAGCCATCTGCCAGTAGAGAGCAGGGATCCGAGGCGGCTTGCTGTCAGCCCCGTGGCTCAGCTACCTCAGAAGTGGATTCTCCAGCCTCAGACCAGACTTTCTGTGTCTGTAGCTCCAGACATCTCCACTGCACCCTCACCAGAGATCCCAAGCCACGGTCGCTCAGCTCAACCCTCCCAGGCTCCACACCCACAGACACTGTCAGATCACGAGTGTTTGTTTAAACCACTAAACTTGGAAGCCAATTAGATAACAGTGTGACATCATAAAATAAAAATACCATTTTCAGTTTATACGTATAACGTTTTCAAATAGCTATCAGGTTGTTAGAGTCTAAATATTTCCCAAGTCCTTCAAACTTAAGACTTGAACAAATACAAGTATATTTTGAGGAGCAGAGGCGCTAGGGACATGGTTTAAGTTGCTGAGACAGTGTGTCATGCAGTAAAGTGTGTCATGTACATGCACGCACCTTATTAATGTAAGTTAAAGACAAGTTCAAGTTAAAGATAGCTGGTATGTCTTTTTTTTGCCCCTTGAAAAGCTTTAGGTACATGCAGCAATGATTCTCTATTTTTGGTCTTGAAGAGTTTATTAATTTTCTGATACTAGGCACATGTTTTCCCCATGTCCCCAGAACCATAAAATGGAAGAAAAAAAAAAGATTCCATACAGAATTAATTTCCATGAAGGAAAGTGATTGAGTATAACTAAACATGAAGGATATTACCTCCTTATAGATGTAAGAGATGTAAAGGCAAATGTGAAAGCAGAGTAAGTCAATTCCCACATAGAAAGAGGAATGGAAATAAGCGGTTCACGGACATAGGAGGGCGGTATGTGTCATCGCAATGTTTGCTGCAAATAGAAGAGGCTAAGCGCCCCCTCGTGGTTATTATTGACATAACATCCAAAGGCAGAGGAGGAACTATAAAGTCCGTCCTTATTTTACTCAGTATTTAAAAGGTACTTAATTTGTTCTTTATTTAACAGATATAATTAAACCCTTGGTTATGGCTTTGTATTTCTAGCTTATTAAATTCAAGCACACCAGTGTCTTTTAAAGCCAAATTCAGAAGTTTAATTTTATATAGGGAAAGCAAACTTCTACAGGTTGCAAAAACCCCACCAAAATGAATTATGAATTTTTTTCAAATCATATTCAACCAGAACTATGCAAGAAAATACAAGTAAGTGTAAGATTCCCTTCATGTAATTCATTGCTGGCAGCATCTTCCAACTTGTTTGACCATCTAATAAAAAAAAAATTACATGCTAACTTTGGGCTACCACCCAAGCAAGATGCCTGACTGCTGTGGATATAGGCAGAGGAGCAGCTGAATGTGGCTCTGAGAATGATGGGGAGTGGGGGGGGGGGGGGAGGAGGGAGGGTGCAAAGACCTTTCCAGGCATCCAGGCACCAGAAACATATCAAAAATAAAATAAAATAATAAAATAAAATAAAATAAAATAAAAAAGAAACATATCAAGGCCCCATGGTGGAGATGAGCTTGTAGAAACTGGTTTTGCCATCTTCGCCTGACAAAATAAAGGCCTCAATAAATTGTGGTAACAAAAGGATAGCAATCATGCATTGTGAATTTGCTAATTGCTATTTGTACTTGTAGGGAGAAGGTCTTTTGTAGCTTGTCTCTGGGGATTGTGACAGTCACCTCTCAGAACAAGGAGTCATTTTGTCACAGGAACATTCCTCTTGATGTTTCCTTTACCTCATGTTCAAAATTGTCACTCATGTCTACAAGTGGCTGATATTTCATGCCACTGAATAGAGCAGGGTTGAATTAGGAGACAATGAGATTAACGGAAAAGCTAATTTCTGAAAATCATTTTAATTTATTTGAGATAGAGACAGAAAGAGAGTTAGTATAGGTGTATGTGGCTTACGTGGGTACTGGGGAGTCGAACCCAGTCCATCAAGATTTGCAAGCAAGCACCTTAACCACTGAGCAAGCTGTCCAGCCCAGAAAAATCTAATTTCAAAAATGCAAAGTGAGGGCTGGAGAGATGGCTTAGCCGTTAAGGCACTTGCTTGCAAAACCAAAGGGCACAGGTTCAGCTCCTCAGTACCCATGTAAAGCTAGATGCACAAAATGGTGCATGTGTCTAGAGTTCGTTTGAAGTGGTTAGAGGCTCTGGTGTGCCCATTCTTTCTCTTTTAATCTGCCTCTTTCTCTGTCTCTCTCTCAAATAAATATCAAATAAAACATACTTAAAGAAGATCAAGGCCGTCCTCATAGACATAGTGAGTTTGAGGCCAACCTGAGCTACGTAAGATCCTGTCTTCTTTTTTTTTTTTTTTAAGCAAAAATGATAGTGTCTCAACTATCAGTTAAAAATAGTTTTAATTTTTATGAATAAATGTAGTTTGTAGAAATATAAACTTGGTGGAATTTTGAACCACAGATCCAAGAGGAAGTTGTTCTGAACATGAGCTTAACTCCACAAAAATCTGTGTTCTACAATAGACTGAAGTTGGGCTGGCAGATTACCTTTCCCTGTTCTAGAGTTACTTGTTTACTGGAAAAGTTAGCATCAAAGACAAGAAATCATAAGAGTGGGAGGAAAATTCTTCTTAAAACAATTTTTATTGACAACTTCCATAATTATAGACAATAATCCATGATAATTCCTCCCCCCACTTTCCCCTTTGCATCTCCACTCTCCATCATACCCCTTCCCACTCTCAGTCAGTCTCTCTTTTATTTTGATGTCATCATCTTTTCCTCCTGTTATGATGGTCTTGTGTAGGTAGTGTCAGGCACTGTGAGGTCATGGATATCCAGGCCATTTTGTGTCTGGAGGAGTGCATTGTAAGGAGTCCTACCCTTCCTTTGGCTCTTACATTCTTTCCACCACCTCTTCCATAATGGACCCTGAGCCTTGGAAGGTGTGATAGAGAGGTTTCAGTGCTAAGCACTCTTCTGTCACTTCTTCTCAGCACCATGGTGCCTCCTAAGTCATCCCAAGGTCACTGCCATCTGAAAAGAGAAGCTTCTCTAATCAAAAGTGAGAGTAGCACTAATATATGGGTATGAACATTAAGACAAGTGCTAACCAGACAGTTTGGTGAGCTTAGTATATACATGTAGCCCAACACCACCAGATGTTACACCCCTAGGGCTCATGACTACCTCTGTTATAGGTTTTCAGTATCAGGCATGTATTCTCTCCCATGGAGTGGGCCACCTGTCCAATTAGAGAGTGGTTGGTTTCCCCATAACAGACATGCCACTATTGTACCTATTCGCTCATTTGGCCTGGCTGGCCAAATTTAAAGTTTTCAGTGTCCACTGTTGAGTATCTCCATTGGTGAGTTCTCTCTGTCCCACTGAACTGCATGCAGTATAGTTTTTGCCTGTTTTCTGTCAGCTGGTCTACATGGAGGAGGTTTTCAGCTCAGCTCCAGCAGGATTTCTCAATGACCTTGCAGCCCAAGTATGTAGAGTTTTCAGCAATAGGGTCTTACCATCTATTCCTGGTGGGGAACCAAGAGCTTTGGCAATGGCCTGAAATGTTTTGGGGCTATCAGAGAACTTCCTGGCCAACGACTCACTGGAAGGTACTCAAACCCTAGCACTGAAAATTTTCTAGTAACAATCTATGGCTTCTGGGTGTTCCATTGTCCAAAAAAGTAGGTTTCCATATGACTTATTCATGCCCTCTTAGATTTTGATTAGCCCTCCCCCAACCTTTCCTTTACTCAATCTCTTCCCCTGACCTCACTTAGGCTTTTTCCCCCATTAATCTATTCCCCTACCTACATATATACAATATCATCCTATTAAGTCCTCCCTCCCTTCCTTTCTATTTCTTTTATATCCCCTTTCTAGCTTACTGGCCTATCATACTGAGTTTTCTTCCTACTCACATAGAAGTGCAATCATTTGTAGTTAGGATCCACATATGAGAGAGAACATGTGATGTTTAGCTTTCTGGGCCTGGGTTACCTCACTAAGTATAATCCTTTCCAAATCCATCCATTTTTTTACACATTTCATAATTTCATTTTTCTATACTACTGAGTAAAACTCCATTGAATAAATGTGCCACCTCTTCATTATCCACTCATCAGTTGAGGGACATCTAGGCTGGTTCCATTTCCTACCTATTGTGAGTAGAGAAGCAAACATGGTTGAGCAAGTATCTCTAAGGTAGTGAGATAAGTTCTTAGGATATATGCCTAGGAGTGGTCTAGTTGGGTCATACAATAAATCTATTTTTAGCTGTCTCAGAAACCTCCACACTGATTTCCACAATGGCTACACCAGATTACATTCCCACCAGCAGTGTAGAAGGGTTCCCCTTTTTCTGCATCCTCACCAGCATTTATTGTCATTTGTTTTCATGATTGTAGCCAATCTGACAGGAGTGAGATGGAATCTCAAAGTAGTAGTTTTAGTCATGGGTCACAAATATTACAGAGGAGGCCTAGCTCTGTTCAGGATAGGATTGATACCAGAGATTACAGTGAAAGAAAGTTCATATCCTATGCATTCTTTCTAATGAAAGTGAAGAAATCCAACTCAGCATTACTTAAAGGAAAGTGCATTTATCGACCTTTGGAGCTGGGTGAGGAGGCACCAGGCACAACTGACCTGAAGAAAGAATATAACATATGCTTTCTCCATATTTGCTGCTGGTACCCTTGGCTTTCTGCGTGCTGACCAGCTGGCCTGGCTTAATTGAAATATGCTACTCTGACCCTCAGGAGACATCTAGGTTTCTCACACTTCGCATATTCTTCACAGATCAGTGACATGAACGTCACCTGTGGACTTGTTAAAGATACAGACTCTCGGGGCACATGATTGGTATACATGTGTAAGAGAGTGTCTACAGAGATCAGTGTGCCAGGGGAAGAGCTCAGGAGCATAGGGTGGCTGTGTGAAACTCAGTCAGACTCACATGATTGCAGGAGAGAACATTCTCTGGAAGAAACAGGCTGAGAGACAGTGAATAATAACACATTTTCCTATAATTATAAAATTATGATTTTGATTTAAGATGCTTTTTAAAATATTTTATTTATTTATTTATCTGAGGCAGAGAAAAAGAAGTGGACAGACAGAGAGAGAGAATGGGCACACAAGGACCTCCTGACGCTGCATCTGGCTTTACATGGGTACTGAGGAATCAAACTCTGGCCATCAGGCTTTGCAAGAAAGTGCCTTTACCTGCTCCAGCCCTAATATGACTTTTATACCTGAATAAAATGTTGAAAGCAAATTGGGGAGACCCCAGGAAAGAATTTGGAGAAGGGAAGTACCTCTGCATATTTTGCACATGCCACAGGTCTGTGTCTTTTTTTTTTTTTTTTCTTCCTTTTTTAAGGTAGGGTATTGCTTTAGTTCAAGCTCAGCTGGAATTCACTATGTAGCCTCAGGCTGGCCTCGAACTCACAGTGATCCTGCTATGTCTACCTCGCTAGTATCTAACCATGGTGACTAATTTAATATTTCTTTTTCTGAAGAATGTGTTGGTCAAATCAGGATATTTGTATAGCTAAGAAGAAACCAGGAACAGAGAAATCATCTCATGTACTGAATTTTGGATAGATACAAATTTCTTTTTAATTATAATTATCTGTATATCCATACTGGTCTATTAATTGCAAATTTCTTTCTTTCTTTCTTTCTTTCTTTCTTTTTTTTTTTTTTTTTTTTTGAGGTAGGGTTTTACTCTAGCACAGGTTGACCTGGAATTCACTATGTAGTCTCAGGGTGGCCTTGAACTCACAGTGATCCTCCTATCTCTGCCTACCAAGTGCTGGAATTAAAGGCTTGGGCCACCATGCCCTGTTTGATTGCAAATTTCTAAAATGACAAAAATTTCCTATAGCATTACACTCCTCTGTATTCCTCGTATGTATGTATGTATGTATGTATGTATATATGTATGTATGTATGAATGAATGAATCTATCTATCTATCTATCTATCTATCTATCTATCTATCTATCTATCTATCATGTAGCTATCTAGCTACCTGGCTATCTTAGAGTTGAGTAAATTACATAATCTCAATTCCTCTCTAAATCTTGTATGTGTTGCTGTTATTATTACTATTTTCCAATTATTGCTAAAAATTATGGCTCAGGGGAGTTGTATGACAGTCCATACCTTTTATTATAACAATGTTAGACTTTGAACACTGGGTAACATGAGTAGCTCTTTTTAAAAACACATACATCTGGAGTTCAATTATGGTGGCTGGCTGGAAGCCTTGGTGCACCAATTCTCTCTCTCTCTCTCATTAAAAAAAAAAAAAAAAAAGGCCAGTCTGTTGAGCTTGCCTCAAAAACACCACCACCACCACCAACAAAACCCACATACATTCTCACACACTATTTTATGATGTTTAAACTGCTTCCATTCTCATTTCAAATGGTAACTTCCATTGCAACGTCAAACTGACAGAGACTCAAGACTTTCAGGGATTGCTCAAAACAGAGTCATCATAATTACCAGGTTTGGAGTTTATGCACATTCCACTCCATGGAATATTTTACTTGGGAAGTCAGTAAAATAACACAACATAAAAGCATGTATACAACCAAAGACTTCTAGTTGGTAATCCTAGAGATTTTTTTTTTTTGAAAATAGCGTATTTTGTTAGTTCATGTTCTGAGTTCAGGAGGAAGGACTAGAAGGCATCTCTGCTTCTTTTTCTCTCTATAACTTATTTTGAACATGTCTCTTCAGGTACATTCTGGCCGCCACAACACCTCTCCACCCAGAATAAAATACTCCTAACTCATCTTTGAAAACCTACCAGCAGGCACATGCGTAACTTCACAATTCCTGGGCAAAACACTGATTGAGAGGGGGAGGGGATATGGTGGAGAATGGAGTTTCAAACCGGAAAGTGGGAGGAGGAAGGGAATTACAATGGGATATTGTTTATAATTACAGAAGTTGTCAATAAAAAAATAAAAATAAGCTGGGCATGGTGGCGCATGCCTTTAATCCCAGCACTCAGGAGGCAGAGGTAGGCGGATTGCCACGAGTTTGAGGTCACCCTAAGAATACAGAGTGAATTCCAGGTTAGCCTGGGCTAGAAAAACCAAAAATAAAATAAAATAAATAAAAAATAAAAAGAATTCTTGGGCAAAAAAGTAATATGAGTAATACAAGTTAGGTTGCCTGAGTTTTTAATAAATATTTGCCTACTCTATTAGTTCAAAAACATTGTTGACTAATGTTTGAAAAAAATTATATTTGAAAAAAAATTATTTTTTGCAAGGTGAAGAAGAGATTTAAATTGGAAGGAAAAATCCCAATTCAATATCAATTTTCTGAAATTAAGATATAATTTGAAAACTGCTCAGTAGTTGACACAGAGCGACCTACACCTCATCAGCCTTGATGTGAATATAGACAACTGGCTTTTCCCAAAATTCTTTACTAAGGGCTGGAGAGATGGCTTAGAGGTTAAGGTTCTTGTCTACAAAGCCTAGGGACCTACGTTTGATCCCTCAGTATCCATGTAAGCCAGATGCACAAGATGGTGTATGCATCAAGAGTGTGTTTGCAGTGGCTAGAGGCCCTGGCATGCCATTCTCTCTATCTGCCTCTTCCTACCCCCCCTCTGTCAAATAAGTAAATAAAATATTAAAAGAAAGTAATACAAGGGCTGGAGTGATGGCTTAGTAGTTAAGGCACTTGTCTGCAAAGCCAAAGACCCAGGTTTGTTTCTCTAAGACCCACATAAGCCAGATGGACAAGGTGACATATGCATCTGGAGTTCATTTGCAGGGCTAGAGACCCTGATGTGTACATTCTCTGTCCCTTTCTCTGCTTCTTTAGAGAAAACAAATACAAATTCTTTCATGGAAATAACTTCTACAGCTACATAGTGATATTTTCTAATCTCTCGAATAATTTTGTCCCATTAAACAGTGTGATGTCTGTTTTAACAAAGAGTATCTTCCCACAGTCATTTTTTTTCTTTTTAGATGTAATGTCTCATTCTAGCCCAAGCTGGCCTGGAATTCACTATGTAGTCACAGACTGGTCTTGAACTCATGGTGATCCTCCTACTTCTGCCTCCCGAGTACTGGGATTAAAGGCATGCACCACCACACCTGGCCGACACAGTCATTTTTTGAACTAATAATATATCTGATGTTAGTGCTATGGAAAAAATCTGCTAGCGAACTTTGGGATAATAAAACCTTCTCACAGTGAAACCAACATTAGAAAGAAGAGAGTAATTGTTTCCCTCAGCTACAAAATCAAGGGCTGGAAAACCATACATGATTAGAGGGGATTAGTCGCTACCTAACCTTATTATTTTTCCTCATGGAGAAGGTTTGGTTAGAAGTAGTAGGGTGAATCAGAAGTCTGGTATGTGGAAGTTGTAGCTGATGCCAGTCTAAAAAAAATACCTTTAGTCCCTGCCAATTGAACAAGCAATAATAGGAGAAAAGAACTATTATGTACCTGTGTGGGGACACCCATGGAGAAGAAGACACAAAGTCCTTAGACCTGAGGCTCGCATGCGACTGAAAAATGTGAGGAAATCACAAGTCCAAGGAAGACTGGAAATACTGGGGTTCCTGCAGAAGGTAAATTGTGGAAAGGGAGATATATGGAGGGAGTTAATGAGATATAAAGATTTTCCTTATTCATTTAGACTGCCATTATAAAAATGCCATAAACTAGGTAGCTTTTGCACACAGAAATCATTTCTCCTGGTTCTAGAGGCTGGGGAGTCCAGGTGTCAGGTACTGGCAGATTTGGAGTCCAACCAAGGCTTGCTTTGTGATTCATACAGATGCAGGAAGGTGTGAGCAGGTCCCATGGAGTCCAAGGGCATTCATCCCATTCATCCTAAGAACCCAGACTCCCACTATCACAGTCTTGGGGACTTTGATTTCAACAGAAAAATTTTGGGGCACACAAACATTCAGACCATAGTAGGGTTTCTAGCAATTGAAAAAAATATTTATTGATTATATATTTGGGAGAGAAAAAGTCAGATAGATATAGAGATAAATATATAGAGAGAGGGAGAGAATGGGCACACCAGGGCCTCTAGCCACTGCAAATGACACATGAGCCACCTTGCGCATCTGGCTTATGTGGGTACTGGAGAACTGAACTTGGGTCCTTAGGCTTCACAGGCAAACACCTTAGCTGTGAAGCCATGTCTCCAGCCCTCTAGCAATGTTTTAGTGCAGACACAAATCAGTGTCTTCTCTACTGATTAATGTCTGTGGTGATTGAGAGTATCCTGCCTCTGGTGTGGGATGGGGACACCTTTGTGTAAGGACATTTATGTTCCTTTTACAAAAGGGAAACTTGTTTTGGGTTTGGACTGATGGGGAGCACAGGCCTTCACGGCTCTCGCTGCTTTGCCATTGTCAACAGTAACAACTCTGTAGTGAAGGGCACAGCTTTGTCAGGTTCTGGGGTTGGGGATTGAGAGGAACTGGAGATGCACTGTTTCTACCTCCAGGAGAAACTGGCAGGATTCAAAGCTATAGGAAGAGAGGAGAGGGGCCATCTGCATAATCACCAGAGAAGGCTGCTCTGGGACCCAGGGGAAAAGGGAGAAGAAGGGTTTTAAGGGTTTTGGGAAAAGGAGGAGGTAAACTTCCCTGTGAGGGAAGGGCCTTGCATGATGTCCTGCCGTGACTGAGGTGTGGGCTACAGGAAGGTGACATTCCTCTTCTCAGCCTATCATACTCAGTTACCATAACAGGCAGGAACTCCAGAGTCCTGGAGGAGGGTGATAGGAGAAAAGGAGGCGGAGAGGAAGTGACAGTTTTGGGACTCTTGCGATTTGGGGGCTGCATAATCAGATCCCCTCCTTCAAGTGAAATAAGGAATGTAATTTTATTCTTAAAAAAAAAAACTTAATTTATTTGAGAGGGGAAAGGAAAGAGAGAGAGAGAGAGAGAGAGAATGAATGGGTGTGCCATTGCCTCTAGCCACTGCAAATGAACTCCAGATGCATGTGCCACCTTGTGCATCTGGCTTATGTGGCACTGGGAAATCGAACCTGAGTCCTTAGGCTTCACAGACAAGCACCTTAACCACTAAGCCATCTATCCAACCCTGTAATTTCATCCTTGACCTATGGTGAGGTCAGGGACCTGTACAGTCTCCTAGGACTCCACATTCACGAGGGCTTTGGTTTGTAGAGTGTTTCAGTGTTGGGCTATGTCGTCTGGAAATTCTTAATAATTTGTAAACAAGGAAGGCTACTTTTTATTTGGCTCTGGGCCTCGAGAGCTAAGTAGCTAGAAGCCGTGTGGCTGGTCCTGTCTTTGCTACTGAAGAACCTGTTTAGCAACCTCTAAGTGGAAATTCCCTGTGCGCATATTCATAACCCCTTCTGACTTTTCGCTCCAGGTCCCTGCTTTGTCAGGCTGGTGTCCCCTCAGATTCCTTTGCAGCTATTTTCTTGTTGTTGGGAAAAACACCTAACCAGAAGCAATTTATGGGAGGAAAGGGTTTATTTCAGGCTTCCAGAATCCATGGGAAACACTGTCAATGGTGGACAAAGCTTGGTCCCTTCCATAGAGCCATATCACAGAGACACGACCAAACAACCAGCAAACATAGATGGCCAGACCTCCAACTGGCTCTTCACACACCTTGGAGTTGGACTGAAGATTTATCTGCAGTGTCACCTCCAGCAGGCCGCTGGAGACTTAAGTTGCAATTTTAACCTTAAGAAACAAATGCCTGAGTCTGTAGGGCTATACATTCAAACTACCACAGTCCCCAACATGTTTCTAAAACATGTGACCTGCACCCGTACCTCTTGTCACTTTCCCTGGGGGGGGGGATAGTCCTGTCATCTGGGCTAGGGGAGCCTCATCCTGGTTTTCCTCGAGGCCTTCCTGGTTCTATCAACTATTCTCCTCTCCTAGTTGTTAATTAAAAAAAAATTATGGGCTGGAGAGATGGCTTAGCGATTAAGCGCTTGACTGTGAAGCCTAAGGACCCCGGTTCAAGGCTTGATTCCCCAGGACCCTCGTTAGCCAGATGCACAAGGGGGCACACACATCTGGAGTTCGTTTGCAGTGGCTGGAAGCCCTGGCGTGCCCGTTCTCTCTCTCTCTCTCTCGCTCGCTAATAAATAAAAATAAACAAAAAAATTTTTAAAAATTATTTTTGTGCTAGCGCAAGTGCATGTGTATGTGTGGGTGGGTGGGGGGAAGGGGAATGAACTTTGGTGTGCCAGGGCCTCTTGCCACTGCAAACAACTCCAGATGCATGCGCCACTTTATGCATCTGGCTTTATGTTGGTACTGGTGAATCAAACCCTGGCTGCTGGTGCCTTTAACTACCAAGTCATCTCCCCAGCCAGTGTTGACTTTCAAAATTTATTTTTTGACCATTTAATGCATCTATATAATGTATTTTGATCATATTCATCCTTCATTCCCCTCTCACTTCTGGTGAGCCCCTTCCTATTCCCAACTACCCTCTTCTACTTTTAGGTCTGGTTTTCTTTTCTTTTCTTTTCTTTTTTTTTGGTGAAATAATAAGTTTAATTAGGTTGCATGAATGAGAGGCTATTTGTGAAAGTATGAGTAACTTACCAATGGCCACACTACTGAGGAAAATCTCTCCTCCTTTTCAGGATGGACTCTGGATAATAGTCATACTGCTATTGCCCCAGTGGACACATCTCGTCTGGCAAGCCGTCTGGTAGCATGCGGGGTCCACAGCTGGGTAAGGCTGTTGATGACCTTCTAGTGCTATGAAAGCTAGCCAGCAGGTAGGCAACTTTCATCACAGATCCAGCCTGATCTCTCAGCGTCCTATAGTCAAAGTACGTGGCACCTTCAGCAACAGGGTCTTATCACCTGCTTCTGGTGGGCAGCCAAGAGTAGTGGAAATAGCCTGTATTATTTTGGGTGTCTCAAGGGACTCCTTGTATATCTTCAACTTTCTCTTTTCTGGTTCTGTCTCCTACACATATGAACACATTTTTTTTTTTTTTTTTTTTTGGTTTTTTGAGGTAAGGTCTCACTTTAGCCCAGGCTGACCTGGAATCCACGATGTAGTCTCAGGGTGGTCTCGAACTCATGGCCATCCTCCTACCTCTGCCTACAGAGTGCTGGGATTAAAGGTGTGTGCCACCACACCAGGCTTGAACACTTTTTTTTTTTTTTTGAGGTAGGGTTTCACTTTGACTCGAGCTGACTTGGAATTAACTATGTAGTCTCAGAGTGGCCTCGAACTCACAGCGATCCTCCTATCTCTGAGTGCTGGGATTAAAGACGTGCACCACCATGCCCAGATTTGAACACATATTTTATCCCTTGTGGTGGTTTGATTCAGGTGTCCCCCATAAACTTACGTGTTCTGAATGCTAGCTTCGCAGCTGATGGAGATTTGGGAACTAACGCCTCCTGGAGGCAGTGTATTGTTGGGGACAGGTTTATGGGAATTATAGCCAGTGTTTCCCCTTGCCAGTGTTTGGCACACTCTTCTGTTGCTATTGTCCACCTTATGTTGTCCAGGGGGTGATGTCCACCCTCTGCTCATGCCATCATTTTCTCCTGCCATCACGGAGCTTCCCCCTCAAGTCTGTAAGCCAAAATAAACTCTTACTCCACCCCCCCCCCACCAAAGGTGCTCTTGGTTGGGTGATTTCTGCCAGCAATGCGAACCTGACTGCAACAACCCTCTTGCTGGCACTGGTCACATGGTTTAACTGCCAGAAAATTTCTGGTGTCTACTTGCCCCATGGAATCACCTTCTTGCTGTGCAAAAAGAAGATCACAGGATTTTCTTGAGAATGGATATAAGTGTAAATGTTGAAGTCTGAATGGGATTCCCACTTCCAATTTGAGTAATTTATGGATTGGGTACCCTTGAGCAAGTTGCTCAAATCTTTCTTTGCCTCTATTTTTATTTAGTAATACGTATGTATTTATGTATGTGATGGATAGCAATGATGATAATAGTCTCTATATCAAAAATTTGCTAGGAGAATACATTCAAATATGTTTGAAACAGAGAATGGATCAGGATGTTTCTGACTCTTTTTAAAAAACATTTATTTGCAATCGAGATATACAGATACATACACACACAGTATAGAGACATTTCAGAGGCTCCAGCTGCTGCTAACAAACTCCAGATGCATACACCACTTTGTGCAACTGGCTTACGTGGGTACTGGAGAATTGAACCCAGGTCATTAGGCTTTGCACGTGAGCACCTTAACTGCTGAGCAATCTCTCCAGCCCTACTTTGAGTTTTCTTTCTCTACTATCTCTCCTGCTTTTCCTCGTATCAGTGAATGGTGTGGAGGGGAGACAGAATGCTATAAACACTTCTTGTCAAATAAATGACTAGACATGGAAATAGGTGGAAAGGTGAGTGCTGAGGTCTTCAGCTGATAAACCCGAATGTGAGGCAGGAGACCACTCAGCGTGTGAGCTGCCTCTGCTAAACACATCCATATTAAAACCCGGAGCGCCGGCTCTGAGCACCTACCTGCTCTGATTTCAACACATGCACGTGTATTCTCCTGAGAGCACACCAAATGCTGATGATGAACTCTTGTCATAAAGTTTGCAGATCGTTTCTGTGTGTTTGAGTAGCAGGCTCTTCTTTTGATCTCCTGCCCTCCTGTACCCCAGCCTCCTGAAGAGATTACAAAGGTAATAAACTTTTAGCGTGAAATTGGAAAATGTCAGTGTCTTTCAAATTCTTATTCTGTCACCAAAAATGTCTAGATCCATTAGTTTCCCACTTAAGGTAGCATTTATTTAAATATTTATTTTCAGAAGCATGCCGTTTTTTATTAATTTTTCTTTTATTATTATTTTTTAACAACAACATATTTTGTATGGGTACATCATGTGTTGGTATCCTATTTTCCCTCATCTCTGACCCCATTCCCCTGGAGACCCTCCTCAGTGGGGTTGCAGGTATTCCCCATGGGGTTGTGGGTTATGCATTGTGGGATCAGCAGTCAGTTTTTTTTTTTTTTTGGTGGGGGGAGGGAATGCCTCTGGACTTGATGACTCAACCTGTGGCTCTTACAGTCTTACTGCCCCTCGTTCACACAATTCCCTGAGCCGTGGTGGGTGAGTGTGCTTAGTACATTGTAAAGGTCAATCTGGTTTGAAAACCTTTGATTCTATTTTTTTAAAAATATTTTTATTTTAAAATTTTTATGTATTTGCAAGGGAGGGAGGGAGGAAAGAGGGAGGGAGGGAGGGAGAGAGAGATAGAGAGAGAGATAGAGAGAGAGAGAGAGAGAGATAGACAGTGGGGGAGAGGGAGAAAGTGGGCATGTCAGGCCCCCTTACTGCTGCAAATGAACTCCAGATGTATGTGCCACTTTGTGTGTCTGGCTTTACATGGTTAGTGGGGACTCAAACACAGGTGGTCAGGTTTTGCAAACAAGCAGGTTTAACTGCTGAGCTATCTCCCCAGATATGGTTGTTTTTCTTTCAAATGAAACCATATGACTCTGCTTCTATATAAATAAATAGCAGTGGCAAATATATCCACACATCCAAGCCATTATTCCTGCAGCTGGTGGATAATACATCACTCGTAAATCTGACAAGAAGTGTGCTTCCCCCCCCCCCCCCCCCGCACCAAGGCCCAGCTGGTGACCAAATCTCAGGCCAATCATGGCACGCTGTGTTATGTGAAGGTCCAGCTTCCGTCTCTCCAGGAGTCTGTCAGCGTCACCTGAGCCTGTGTCTTTAGACACAGGGACTCAGCTGCTGGTCACTGCAGCTGAGAGTTCTCACCATAACTCTGGGCTTGATAGGCCTGGTCCAGCTCCAAGTAACTGGCTAATTATATAGCACAGCCTGGTCTTTTCCAGGGTGGTTCTTTACTCTTGTCAATGGCTTGTTGGAATTTTCCAGTACTGCCCCAAACCCTGCCAATGTTGTGAAAGCTCTCTCTCTCTCTCTTTTCTTTCTTTTCTTTTTTTTTTAAGAAGCAGGGTCTCACTCTATCCGCAGGCTGACCTGGAACTCACTGCGTGTGTAGTCCCAGGGTGGTTTTGAACTTACAGTGATCCTCCTACCTCTGCTTCTTAAATGCTGGGATTAAAGTCATGAGTCACCACCACTCTCAATTTTTACATTGCATATTGTCACATTTCTTGACAATCTCCAAGTCCTTTCTTTGGCTGTATGTGGCTCTTGTCACCTGGCCCAGCTCAGATACAGCTGTACAAGTTCCCAACTTTGTTGGCGACCTCTTCCAAGCACCTTCGTCAGCATTTCCTGGGCTTAGAGCCTCCGGCAGTGCCCTGCGTCAGCAGCACATCACTGTGCCCCACATTCTCTGACTGACTGTGTTTTTGTGTCCGTAGGGCCATTTCTCTTACATCAACTTTAGGTCTCACTCCCTGCCAGAGATTGGCTTCTGTGATTTCCCGAAGTTTCTGCAGGTATCCAGGTAGGTGATGCCTGTCATGATGCAGTCCTCCATGTACAGGACACTCTTTGATGATGCCTTGATGAAGTCTTTATCCAACAGGAGCTTGTGCAGACAACCCTTGTCCACTGAGAACTCCCCAACATGTAGATGGTCTTCTTGGTCTAGAGCAAGCCCTTTCATTTGGATTCTCTCTTGGTGTTGTATGCCAGAGAAAGAGGGAGAGAGAGAGAATGGGTGCGCCAGGGCCTCCAGCCACTGCAAACGAACTCCAGGCACGTGTGACCCCTTGTGCATCTGGCTAAAGTGGGTCCTGGGGAATCAAATCTGGGTCCTTTGGCTTTTCAGGCAAATGCCTTAACACTAAGCCATTCCTCCAGCCAGGCATATACATTTTTAAAAGTGCTTATAGGGCATGTTGGTGGATATAATATATGCATTTATCCAAATAATTCCTGCTATAATTATTAACAGTAATACCTTTAACTTGAAATATAGACCAATTTCATTAAGAAATTATACATGTGCTCTACTTCAAGTTTAATTCATGACAATAAGTTTTTTTTTATAATATATTGACTAACTCCTGAGAAGTGAATGAGCAGAAATATTATGAATATACACACTTTGATCTTTTACTTGAAAAAGAGAGCGTGGCAGGCTTCCACAAAACTGAATGTATATTTTTATGGATATTAATTTATGATTATTATGATGCTTATGAACATAGAAGGAAACAATAATAACAATAATTACTTCTACTTTTTTCATTTTCTAAGTGTTTTAAAGCTATAATAAGACATGTCTTGGCATGTTGAGCATTTTTATTTATATTTCCTACATTTAAAAGTTGCATTTTGTCTTGTATTTGTAATGAACAGTTTGTAAGGTATCCTATAGGCACTAAAACAGGGGCTTTTTAGGCATCCCTCATACTGTTGCATCAAAATATAGGCCTCCGGGCCTATATTTTAAATTCTATAAGGACCAAGAAGAAAAGCTTGGCCCTTACTTAAGTAAAACAAGCTGAAAAACCTGCAACACGGAAGAAGAATGAAATTGTATTTTAAGAGCTTTACTAAAAAGTTTATTAAAGTTAGAAGCATTATTGGCTTTAGTATTCACTAACACTAATACTCACTGAAGCCTAGCTTACTCATTTTAATAAAGAGAGTTCCTTTTTTTTTTGGCATGGAAAGGAGGGGTTTGATGGTCAAGGTCAATGTGGGTGAATTCAGGGAAGTACTACCAGTTTTAGCCCCAAGCAAACTTCAGTCTTTGAAGATCAGAGGGAATGACCATGGCAAGATGTAATCATCTGGTGGCAGGAAATTACAGGGTCGGTTTTTAAAATTATAGGAAGAGTTTTGGAGTGCGTTAGTGGTGAAACCGCAGTACTGGTTATAGGCAGCATATGTTATGACCTGATCTTGTGTCAGGCATGGGCCAAAGTATTTTACAGGAAATCTTTAAGTCAGTCCTTACACCGGTTGTATGATGTAAGTCTATGCTGCATTCCACTTAAATAAAGGAGACACCTAGAATTAGCAAGTCGTCATGCTTAGAAAGGAACAATTGTCAGCCTGACTCTAAGCCCAGGCTTTTCACCAGTGTGCTCCAGGTGTACTGTGAACAGCACAGCAAGGCCGATTTTGCAGTACTTACTAGTGTCGAGCACTTCGAATTACGTTTACTTCTTACATTACATCCACTTTTCCTAGAAGGAAACTAAGGCTCCAAGGGTTTGGGTTATTTTTCTATTATCATATTAACAAATTACCACAATTCTAATGGTTTACTGGACATTGTGGCACATGACTATGTTCAACATTCATGAAGTAGAGACAGGAGGATCAGTTCAAGGTCATTCCTTGGCTATTTAGTGAGTTCAAGGCCAGTCTGGGATTCTTGAGATCCTGACTCAAACAAAATGAAATAAATGGACAATCAAATTAAAGCAGCAAAAATTTACCCTAGAGAGTTTTGGCAGATGAATGTGGTGAAATCAAGCCTTGAGCAGGACTACGTGTGTGAGAGTATTTGCTCCCATCCACCAAAGATCTTTGTTTGTAACCTTCTTATTTTCCTTCCTAATGACTGACTGTTAGTTACATTGGAGTTACCTGGATAATCTAAGATCACATATTTCTATCTGAAGACTTTTAACTTAATGACATCTACAAAGGTCCCCCGGTCTTAAAGATGACATGTTCCAAGGTTAAGTTGTGGACATCTCTGGGGTCATTATTCAGGTGACAGCAGTCCTTCACTAATTTTCCTTTGGTCACAGAACAGGCAAGAATTCCAGGGGATTTGGATCTAGAAATTTTTTGACTCTGAAGTTTAGACAAATTATGTTCTTCCACTCTAGTGGTGATGTGAATCACCTTTAGAAAGACCCTTTGGAGTTCTATGTAAGATGGCTGATTAGAAACCAACACCACCCAGCCATAGTGCACTGCTCCTGCTGGCCTGTGGTCAGCAGCAGCTGCCAGTCAGGTGCTCACCCCTCTTGGACATGGGTGTTGCATGAACAGTGAGCTGGCAAGGCTGTCTGGGCTAGTTCTGCTTGCACTGGGCTGTGGGCAGTAGGAGTTGCTAGGGAGGCACTTTCCCCTTTGGACACAGGCAGATCAGGAAGAGTAAGATGAAGAGAGACTTGTTGGGCTGGGGAGACCCAGGACTGGGGCTGGTTACACAGTTGGTAGAGTCACAAGGGAGCAGAGCAGGCTGTGGAGACACAGGCAGAACTGCGATGCAGAAGCTTATGGCTGAGGTTCTCCAGGGTTCCCTGGAGTGAATAGCCTGAAAAGAAGCAATCTGTAACATTGCCTGTGTGAATGACTTCACAGGAACCTGAGAAGTGCCAGTCAGTACCTTAGTGCCATTGTTCCTAAATCTTCTCAGGGGCGCACATGAAGTGCACAGATGTTTTCTTGCTGTAGGTTAACAAGTGGGAGCATGGGGCTGTTGTAAAATCATGGTATCTATTATTATGTATGGCATCTTCTTAAGTTGTCATGGAGAACATAAATGTGTGTGAGGACAAGTCACCAGCATGATTCACATAAAATAAAGAAAAAAAAAAGGGCTGGAGAGATGGTTCAGTGCTTAAGGTGCTTGCCTGCAATTCCTAAGGACAGGAGTTCAATTCCCCAATGCCCACGTAAAGCCAAATGCACAAGGTGGTGCATACATGGAGTTTGTTTGCAGTGGCTGGAGGCCCTGGCATGCCCATTCTCTCTGTCTCTCTTCTATCTCTCTCTGCTTGCGAATAAATAAATAAAAATATTTAATAAACAAAGAAAAAAATGAGTGAGACTATGTGGCGATTTTTTTTCCTGTGATTGGGTGAAAAAAGTAAAAATAAGAACTAGTGGGCATTCTGATCCCAACTGATGTGTAAAACACAAAAAAAGAAACACAGGAAGTATGAGGAAACAGGCCAGGACAAGACTTCCACAAGCTCATAAATACTCAACACTTGTAACTGTAAAGGTAATGAGTTAGCTAAATATTAGAGAAAGATTTAAGCCTTGTTTAAAAAAATATTTTATTTATTTATTTACTTGAGAGAGAGAGACAGATAGAGAGAGAAAGAGAGAACAGGTACACTGAGTTCTCTAGCCACTGTAAACAAACTCTAAATGCATGTGCCACTTTGTACATCTAGTCTACTCCAGTACTGGGGAATCGAACATGGGTCCTTAGGCTTCACAGGCAAGTGCCTTAACCACTAAACCATCTCTCCAGCCCTTCAGCCCTACTCTAAAAGAAGACCAAGACCACACAGAGACTCAAGTAAACAGGTGAATGAAGTAAGGAAAGCAGTCCAGGAACTAAACAGAAAGTTAGAAAAGTAGATGAAACAGTCAGCAATTTGGAGGAGAAATTCCAAAGCATGTAGGAAAAATTGAGTCAGTAAATTGAAACTCTGAAACAAACAAACAAACAAACAAACAAACAAACAAACAAACAGAAATAATGGAATGACAGAGTCAATCAATCAAAGAGAAACCATAACAGAAAGAATTATCAGCAGAGAAGACCAAACAGCGCAGAAGAATGAATTTCATGCCTGCAAGATGAAATAGGTATATTTTCTAGGATTCTCTGGAGGACCAGAGTCAATAGAATGAATATATATGCATATATGTATATATATACATACATATATACATACACACACGCATATATATAATTTTTTATATAATTTTTTTCGAGGTAGGGTCTCACTCTAGCTCAGGCTGACCTAGAATTGCCTCAAGCTGGACTTGAACTCACAGAGATTCTACCACCAAGGGATGGGATTAAAGGTGTGCGCCAGAATGCCCTGCCAGTGAATGAATATATATTACAGAGGGGATTGACAACTATCTATCTATCTATCTATCTATCTATCTATCTATCTATCTATCTATCATTTGTCATGTTTTGTAAAAGCATGACGAAAACTTCCAACAACTCTGGGATAAATTTAAGAGACCAAACAGAAGAATCTTCAGGGCGCTAGAAGATTGAAATGAGATATAATCTAAAGGCATATATAATTCATTCAATGAAATCCTGACAAAAGTTTTTCTCAGCTTCATGGGATCCCATTGGTTGAGTGATTGTTCACTTTCCTGGACTACTGGGGCTTGGTCAGGAAGTCTTTCCCCACTCAGCAAACTCACACAATCACAGAAAGACAAATACTGCATGGTCTCACTTATCTGCAGTTCCTAACCTAGACCTGCTTGACTTGCTGACATACCTGATAGGCAACTCAAGACCCAGACAATAGAGATAGAAGGGTTTGGGGGGGGGGGAGTAGAAGGGGAAGGAAGAAAAACAAACACAAAAGTAAATCCAAAATGAACTTGTATCATAGAAACCTTTATCCTTGGAGATAGACTAAAAGATGTAACCCTCAAAAGGAGTAAGGGGGGAGCACCTGAAAGAAGAGCCCTGGAGAGGGTGGCATAAAGCCTAAGCTTAAAAGAATTTTTTTTTTTTTTGTCTCTGCCTATAACTCCTAGTACCAGAAATTGGTTGCTACCCACATTGAGCAGTTGATTGAAGAGACGTACGAGTTCTGCAAATCAAGACAGCTTTCTGGGAAAGCCCTTGATCTCCCACCTGAGGCAAAATGTAAGACCCTATTGCTGAATACACCATTTTCTACTGACACAGATCATGGACAGACCTGGCTGGAATCCAGAAGAGAGTCAGTCCCCAGATAGTTAGCCTGTTGGAAAGCACTACATGAGCTGGTGGGGGAAAGTGGCCAAAAACGGTCTGAACAACCAGAGGTCTAAGATAGTCAGAAGCAAACACCCTGATAGGATGTAAATGCCAGTGTAGTAATGGCTCACAACCTTGGTGGGTAACCAATAGCTTTGTGAATGGCTAAGAAATCTTGCTCAGTGTAAAGGAAGCAAAGATTATGCTCTCCAGTGTCAAATTTTCACTAGTCTTTGTCTAAAAGAGGGGTTACTTACATCAAATTTTCCCTAAATTAATAATGCTTATTCCATTTAAATTATGCTGACTACACTGTCCACTGGAAGATCTGTTCTTCTTGTTTGTAAGATAGAGAAACCCAAGGAGATAAACTACCCCTCACACTTCAGCCAAGCCATGGCTGAAACCACAGAGGAATTGGGGAGATGAGCATGAATGCTGCTTCCATGCTGAACCTGATAATCAGCGCCAGGGGGCATGAGACAGACCCTAAGGATACTCAACACTGACTAAAGCAGAGAGCCAGAGGCTCCTAAGAGCTATTCACTTAAGTAGACTTAAAACTCACCCATTATGGCTCAGGGAATTTTGTGGAAGAGGGAGGGAAAAGATTGCAAGAGCCACAGGTTGAGACATTATGCCCAGAGGCATTCTCCCCCCACCCCAAGAAAATAACTGACTGCTGCTCCTACAGTGCCTAAGACACAACCCCAGAGGGAATACCTACAACCCTATTGAGGAGGGTCCCCAGTGGAACGGGGGCAGGGACAAGGGTAACCAACACATGATGTATCCATACAAAAATGTTGTTAATAATAATAACAATAAAAAAGAAAAAAAATTAAAATGTTTTTGGGCTGGAAGGATGGCTTAATGGTTAAGGCATTTACCTGCAAAGCCAAAGGACCCAGGTTCCATTCTCCAGGACCCATGTTATCCAGATGCACAAGGGGGCACACATGTCTGGAGTTTGTTTGCAGTGGCGAGAGGCCCTGGCATGCCCATTCTCTCTCTCTCTCTCTCTCTCTTTCTGTCAAATAAATAAATAAAAATAAAATAAAAAAAAATTTTTTGTCAGTCTTACAGAAAAAAATGGTTGCTGAAACAAATGAGGCAATTTAGACCTCTAAAGAGACATGAGAAGATAAAAAACTTCTCTATGAAAATTAGTCAAAAATATCAAAACAGCAAAGCAAAGAAACTCTGTTAAAAGCCACAAGGCAAAATGTGACTTACTCTAAAGGCAAACACATCAGCATAACAATAGATCTCTCATCAGTAACCTTAAAATTAGGAAACCACAGAACAATATATTTAAATTCCTAAAAGTAAATAATTTCTCACAACATTGCTATACTTTAAAAGGTTATATTTTATGATTGATGGAGAAGTAAGAAACTTTCAAGTTAGACACAAAGTAAGGCAATTCATGATTGCCAAGCCAGCGCTGTGGAAAATACCTAAAGGAATACTATATATAGAGAAAGAAGAAAGATCATCTCATTTACAAGATCACAGGAAAGAATAAATCCCAGGAGAGGTATAAATAAACAAAGAGCTATGAAGGACTTGATCATGCTTGACACAGCAAACCAGAGAACCACAAACACTAATAGAGGAAGCAATGTGAACCAGCAATAAACCAGCCAATAAGAACAACAAAAGCAAAACTACAAGATGTAGCAGGACTCTCAATAAAATAACTCTGCAATCTATCATTCAAAAGTTACAGACTGGTTGTCTGGGTTAAAAAGCAAGAGATGACTATTTGTTGTTTCTAAGAAACACACTTCACAAGCAAAGACACCCACAGACTGAGAACCAGTGATGAGATATCAATTTGCCAAGCCCATGGAAATTGGAATAGCTATTCTGATACCTGCTCAAGTAGATTTCCAACCAAAACCAAAAGCAGTGACAAAGAAGGCTACTACATATTAACAGAGCAAAGGATTCATCTAGATGACATAACTAACAATTATAAATATTGTATATCAAATGTTGGCACACTCAAGTTCAGAAAATAAACACTCAAAAAGATGAAAGATCAAGCTAGATGTGGTGGTGCACGCCTTTAATCCCAGCACTCAGGAGGCAGAGGTAGGTGGGTTGCTGTGAGTTTGAGGCCACTCTGAGACTACATGGCAAATTCCAGGTTAGCCTGGGGTAGAGCGAGACCCTGCCTTGAAAAGAAAAAGAAAAAAAAAAAAAAAGATGAAAGATCAGATAAATCCTAATGCAAAAATAGTGAGAGATTTTAATACTCCACTCAAATCTTAGGTAAGTCTTCCAATGCAAATATAAATGAAGAAACTTCAAAGCTAAGTTACTGTATAGATCAATTGGATTTAACAGATATTTACAGAATATTTCATCCACTATACAGAATACACAGTCTTCTGAGTGGCCCATTGAACCTTCCCTAAAGATCAAATTATAGGCCACATAACAAGTCTTAGAAATACAAAAATATTGAAATAATTCCTGTATCTTATCAGATCATCCTAGAACAAAACTAGAAATCAATGGCAAAAGAAAACACAGCAACTATATAAATATTTGGAGACTGAACAATACTCTATTGAATGAACAGTGGATCATTCAGGAAATCAGAGTGAGAAATTAAAAACTCCTAGATCCAAATGGAAGTTATACAATAACTTAAAACCTTTGGAATGCAGCTAAGGCAGTTACAAGAGGAAAGAGTTTAGCTATTAGAACCTACATTAAAAAACACAGAGACCTTAAATAAATAACTTGATGTACCTCAAGTTCACAGATAAAAACAAACAAGCAATTTAAATGTATGGGCTGGTAAGAAATAATAAGGTTTAAGACATAAATTAGTGAAATACAAATTAAAATTATGTTTGCATTTCACCTCATCCCAGCCAGAATGGCTAACACTAAGAAAATAACTAATAACCAATGCTGACAAGGATGTGGGGAAAGAGGAATCATTATTCACTGCTTGTGGGACTATAAACGGGTGCAATTACTATGGAAATAAACAAAAGGGATCATTATTTGATAGATAGACAAGACTGACAAATCTCCAGTCAATCTAACCAAAAGAAAAGAAGAGAAATTTATTTATTTATTTATTTTATTTTTTAAGTAAATTATTTTACTCTTTTTTCTTCATTTTTTATTTATTTATTTGAGAGCGACAGACACAGAAAGAAGCAGATAGACAGAGAGAAGGAATGGATGCACCAGGGCTTCCAGCCACTGCAAATGGAACTCCAGATGAGTGCACCCCCTTGTGCATCTGGCTAACGTGGGTCCTGGGGAATAGAGCCTCAAACCGGGGTCCTTAGGCTTCACAGGCAAGCACTTAACCGCTAAGCCATCTCTCCAGCCCAGAAGAGAAATTTAAATTAATAAAATTGGAGATGAAAAGGGAGAGGTGGCAATAAATTCCACTGAAATCTGGAGAGTCATGAGGGAATACTTAGAAAGCTTAAATTCCAAACACTGGAAAATCTAGAAGAAATGCACAAATACCTGGACATATATAACCTACCCAAATTAAATCAACCAGAGGATATAATAAACTTAAACAGACTTACCAGAATGAGATTTATTGCATCAGTAACTAAAAGTCCCTACACAGAAAAGCCCAAGACCAGATAAATTCATTACTGAATACTACCAAAATTTTATTTCTTAAATTTTTATTTATTTTGGAGCTAGGGTCTCACTCTATCTCAGGCTGACCTGGAATTCACCATGTAGTCTCAGGGTGGCCATGAGCTCATGATGATCCTCCTACCTCTGCCTCCTGAGTGTTGGGATTAAAGGCGTGTGCCACCATGCCCAGCACTACCAAATTTTTAAAGGAAGACCAATTACCAATACTTCTCAAACTGTTCCACAAAAGAGAAAGATAAGGAAAACTGACCATCAAACTAATTCTATAAAACTGGTATTATCCTGAGACCCAAACTGGTAAGTATACAATAAGAACAAAACAAAAATAGGCCAATTTCTTTGGTGAACATAGACATAAAAATTCTCAATAAAATATTAGCAAATTGAATTCAAGGACACATTAAGAAGATCATATGCTTCATGGCCAAGTTGGTTTCATCCCCGGGATGCAAGATTGGTTCACCATATACAAATCAATAATTTAAAGCAACATGTAAATATATTAAGGGACAGAAAGCATATGATCATCTCAAGAGATCCAGAAAAGACACTTAACACAGTTCAACTTGTATTTAAGGCAAGTCCTAAAGAAATTAGAAACAACAGGATTGTTTCAACATAGTAAAGGTTATACATGATAAAATTTCAGTCAACAATAAACTAAGTGAAAAAAAAAAAGCAAGTATTTCTTTTAAAATCCAGAAAGACATAGGGAGTCCACTCACTCCATTCCCTTTTTAAAAAATTAAGTGGAAAGTTTGTATGGACACATCGTATGCTGTTGGTTCCATCATTTCCCTCCTCCATGCCCCCACTCCACTGAGGGCCCACCTTAGTGGGACTGCAGGTATTCACCATAGAGCTGTGGGTTGTGACTTGTGAGAGCCGCAGCCAGTCGCTGTGTGGGGGTAATGTCTCTGGATATCTCCTCCCGCCCTGTGGCCCTTCCCCAATTTCCCTGAGCTGTGGTGGGTGTGCTTAGCGTCTACTTTAGTGTTGACTCTCAGCAGCTTCCGTGTTTCTGATTTGGTGCATTTTGAGTATCCTCAGTGTCTGTCTCCATCACCCTGGTGCAAGTTGTCAGGCTTGCTGCATGTACTCCACTCTTAGGCAATATATTACTCAAAAATCTGAGGGAAAGCAATAAGACAGGAGTAAGAAACAAAAGAGACACAAATAGAACGTGAAAATGTCAAATTATCCCATTTGTAGATGACATGATCCCGTATATAAAAGACACTGGACTCTAGCACAGAAATCTGATAAACGCCTTTTTTTTTTTTTTTTTTTTTTTTTTTTTTTTTTTTTTTTGTTTTTCGAGGTAGGGTTTCACTCTGGCCCAGTCTGACCTGGAATTTACTATGTATTCTCATGGTGGCCTTAAACTCGCGGTGATCCTCCTACCTCTCTCTCAAGTGCTGAAATTAAAGTGTGCACCACCACACCTGGCTGATAAATACTTTTAGCAAGGGAGTAATATAAAAATCAACATACAAAAATACAAAAACCAGTAACTTTCCTATATTCATTTGCCAAGAAAAAAACAAAGAAAAAAATATCCCATTCACATTACCTTCAACAGAATGCACTTTCATACACTTTACTTCTTCAGATTTGCCTTTACTTTTGTTCTCAAGTCTGCAAAATGGACAGAGCATAGATATAAACAAAAACCATCGGTTCTCTGGTTTCCAGTATCTGTGGAATTTGCCTCCACCACTACTAAAATACTTGCTAATTTTAGTTTTTTTTTTTTTTTTTTTTTTTATTCCTCCAAACCTTTACTCAAGTGGCCTGAAAGGCAGCCAGCAGTTCAGAGCAGACTGCAGAGCAAGAGAGGACACTCTGGCTGGCCTGGCGGATGTGCTGGGCATACTTATGTCATTGTAGGTCCACATGCCTATGACAGATTTGGATGCTGTCTGAAGTCTATGCCAAGCTGCAAATAGAAGCACTTTGACTTTTAGTGTGAAATCAGGGTCTCTAATTTTCTTTTCTTCCCTTCCCCTTCCCCTTCTCTCCCTTCCCCTTCCCTTCTCTCCCCTTCCCTTCCCTTCCCTTCCCTTCCTTTTTTTTTGGGGGGGGGAATAGGCAGTGCTTGATTTTCTTCCTTTTCCTTCTAAAGACTAACTTCCTGACCATGACATCCTAAGTGTTCCTAGGATCTGCACTATTCATTAAGACTTGACTGACATTTGCACCTCAGACATACACTTAGGTAGTTTACCAGTTTTTTTTTTAACATGAGACAGACGTGGTGTATTTTAGTTATTAAAGGTCAAATCAAGCTGCAGAGGTAGCATGTTCTCATTGAGATGCCTACGCTTATTGTTCTATTGTTGCTACAGCTCTGTTCAACTGTTGACTGGGTTGCATACACCTTTCTTTAGGTGAGATGATAGGGAAGTAGAAGAAGAGAATGAGGAGGGGTAGGAGTAAGGGGAGAGGAAGAAGGAAGAGGGGGAGGGGGAGGGAGAGGGAGAGGAAAAAGGAGAAGGAGTAGACATAGGTAGAGGCAGAGGTAGGAAGAAGCAGCCTGTTTACTGAAGGCTATGCACCAGTGAGGACTAGATTCTCTATCAACTCTCACATCTCAGGTTGCCCTGAAGGAAGGAGGAGATATAAACCAGCATATTCCATTGTCCAATTTTTCTGGAAGGAAAAAAATGGTATATGTTGCAGTCAGGTTCACATTGCTGGCAGAAAACACCTGACCAACATAGCTGTGGGCAAAAGGGCTTATTTTGGCTTACAGACTCTAGGGGAAGCGCCATGGTGGCAGGGGAAAACGATGGCATGAGCAGAGGGTGGACATCACCTCCTGGCCAACATCAAGTGTATAACAGCAATAGGAGACTATGCCAAACACTGGCATGGGGAAGCTGGTTGTAACACCCATAAGCCCATTCCCAGCAATATACAACCTCCAGGATGATTTAATTCCCAAATTGCCATCAGCTTGGGACCTAGCATTCAGAACACCTAAGCTTATGGGGGACACCTAAGTCAAACCATCACATTCTGCCCCTGGCCTCCATAAACTGAACCAACCATGATGTGAACTACAGCCAACTCGAGGGGAAGCTCCATGATGGCAGGGGAAAATGATGGCATGAGCAGTGGGTGGACATCACCTCCTTGCCAACATCAGGTGGACAACAGCAACAGGATAGTGTGCCAAACACTGGCATGGGGAAGCTGGCTATACCACCCATAAGCCCTCTCCAACCAATATACAGCCTCCAGGAGGCTTTAATTCCCAAATTGCCATCAGCTGGGGACCTAGCATTCAGAATACCTAAGTTTATGGGGGACAGCTGAATCAAACCACCACAGTATATTCATCCTATCCTCATAAATTTAGATAGAATAACAGTGAAGGATTGGTGCTCAATATACTGAAGGATGTGACAGGTAGGTACATTATTCAGGGTGTGAGAATGTATGGCTCATGTGTTTTCTCATGCAAGGTGACCCACCACAGAGGAGCCTTTCAGTAACAAGTAGACAATAGGATGTGCCTTTCCTGATTTTTCCCTCTAGTCCTCCCAGGGCTTGTTTTAATGGGTTCATATACAAGGTACCGTGATAATCTAACCATCAATCATAGATTATGTCTGGATATAATAGAATAGACTTCACATCATGACCATCATGGCAAGATCATGGATAATTGTTCAAAGTTTACCAGAATCAACTGACACTCAATCACAGTACGCCATCATGTTCCCAGAATACCAACCAGGAACCAGCTAGGCACAGTGGAATCATAACACACATATAACAACACATAAAGTCATTTATTCTTGGTATATGATGTTATACATTTTGTATGGCCACTTGTCTGCTTTGACGACTGAGCTTCTACTATAACATAATCTGGGGGCTTACTGGATGCCTAATCGAGTTAATATCCTCCTGATACTGTAGTACATTACTGTTGCAGTTAGGTTCACATTGCTGGAAGAACTCACCTAACCAAGAGCAGCTTGTGGGACGAAAATGCTTATTTTGGCTTACAGACTCTAGGGTAAGCTCCATGATGGCAGGGTAAAACAGCGGCATGAACAGAGGGTGGACACCCCCACCCCTGGCCAACATCAGATGGACAACAGTAACAGGAGAGTGTGTCCAACACTGGCAAGGGGAAACTGGCTATGACACCCATAAGCCCGCCCCCCCCATAATACACTGCCTCCAGGAGCCTTTAATTTCCAGATGCCATCAGTTGGGGAGACTAGCATTCTGAATACTTAAGTTTATGGGGGACACCTGGATCAAACCACCACAATTACCATACATATGCTGGCTCATGACAGCACCTGTTTCTTATCTCAGAGTTTCTGGATGTCAGAAGTCCAGACATGATAGCATAGTTGGGTCTCTGCTTAGTCTCTCAAGGCTGAAATCGTGTTTTGCCAAGGATATAACGCTCTCTGGAGGCTCTAGGGTGACTGAGTTTCTATGTTCATTTGGGTTCATTTCCAGGATGTTGTAAGACTGAGGTCCATGTTGCTGCTGTCAGCTGGACTCATTATCAGTTTCTCGAAGCGTCCACAATCCCTGACCTGTGGTCCCCTTCAAAGCCAACAATGGCTGTCCTTTTTACACTTCAGATCTCTGTCTCACCTTTACTTATCTTCTGCCCCATCCCTTCTGATGACGCATCTCCCTTCTTCTTCTGCTTATAAGGAATCACTCACTTAATTCAACTGCACCTGAAAGTCAACCACTCTATTTTAAGGTCAGTTGATAAATAGTCATAGTTACATCTGCAAAGCAGTGCTTGACTTGTAGATTTCGGACGTTAGTACTTGACTGAATAACCAGGGGACGGGATTTTGGAAGCAACAACTTTAGATTTTTGCTTGTTATACTTAGTCACTGCCAGGTTATGAGATTTTTTTCTAATATGGTAATTGTTATAGTTATTTTTGTGTATTAACTTGACTGAGCTATGGAATGCCTAAACATTTGGGCAAGCATCATTCTGGATGTGTCTGGATGGTTTTGGATGAAAACATTACTATTAGTGTTGTCAGACTGAGTACAACAGATCCCTCCTTCCCCCATGTGGATGGACCTTGTTCCAAGAATTTGAAGGTCTGAACAGAACGAAAAGGCTAACCCTCCCTGGAGGAAAGGTGGCTCTTCTCACCTGACTATGCAGTTGAAAGCTGTAGAGATATGATAGTTGTTCTAGGCAGTATATCATCCCTCAAATATGTCCCTGTCTGGATGCCTACAACGTGTGGATATTACCCTACATGGAAAAAAAAAAAAACACAACTTTGCAGATGTGACTAAAGGAACACACCTCAACAGGGAAACATTATTCTAGATTATCAGTGGGGGTTCAGCTAATTACATGAGTTCTAGGAGAATTTTTCATTGTTGGGTCAGAGAAGTGAGAAGAGGAAAGATTTGAAGGTTGTGACTCCACTTACCACTGCCTCTAATAGTTATGTCTAACTTTTTGACACTGTGACATTGTGATCTATGAAGTTTACAACTGAAAGCCTCTCAAAAGAGCTACAAATAAAAAAATCACAAAGCAAGCCTGGAGAGGTTACTCAGTGGTTAAGGCACTTGCCTGTAAAGCCTAAGGAGCCAGGTTCAATTCCCCAGTACCCATGTAAAGCCAGTGGAACCTGCATCTGGAGTTTGTTTGCAGTTGCTAGAGGCCCTGGTATGCCCCCTCAAATAAATAAAATAAAAATCACAAAGCATCTCTTAATGTATTAAGTAAAGTTTACCATTTTCTGTTAGGTCACATTCACAGCTATTTTGGCTGCATGTTGCCTGTAGGTTGTGGGTTGGATATCCTAGAGTTAGAAATGACCCTTGGCTGAGAGATAGCAAGTGAACAGGGACTTTGCCTGTACAAATGCAAGGAGATTCATGCTGAGCTTCAGGCTTACATATCTGTAACATGATAAATTTATGTTGCTTAAAGTCACTGACTCTGCAGTAAATTTTAAGAACAGCAATGGAAAACCGATATAGCAGTTTGCTATGAAAGATGCATAACCATCAGCAACATAGTCTAGATGGGTTGTGCTGATGTGTCATGGACTTTTTAGAAGTAGCTAGATTTAATCTTCTAATAAAAACAAGACTCAACTGAGAGTGCTTATTTCGAATTATGGTTTAAAGAAGAAAAGCTACAATTTTGATTCAATTGACACACATCATTAATAAAACATGAGATTGATTCCTTAACTTTCTTATACATACCACAATATGTTTGAGGAAGGAAGAATTTAGTGTCATAATTTTATAAAATGATATTCCAGGTGAAGTAGAAGGGCTATATTTGCAGATATGATAGTAAAAGGACAAGAATACACCTTGCTTCAGATATGATGTCAGACAAATAAATGAATCTCTCTGAATAACAGTTTCCTAATTCGTGGTGTTGGAATCACACATACCTTAAACCTTGCTCTTGAAATGAACAGACAGTTTTCTGCAAATCTTATACTGTCATCACCATGCACACATACTGTATAAACCCTGTGAGGCAGTGGACTTTTTGGGTCCTTTCTACCAGGAATGGAAGAAGGTCTGGTAGCAAAGATATTACAGATCAGAGAGAGTTGGGTGGGTGCGGGAGGCAAGAGGCACAGGTGGAAAAATAGCAAGTAGTGCAACTGCCCAGAGCTTCAGAAGAGGTGCAGGAAGCCTCGGAGATGGAGACCCATGTGGAGAGACCACCACACATTCCAGACGGTTGAGCACAATACCCGTGGCACACATGAGAGGCAGGGGTCCAGGGCAGGGGTACTTTGGGCAGCCTTGCTTTTCAGTGTCAGCTTGGGAACTTTGCCATGTGCTCATTGAGCTGTGAGGATATGTGAATTCAGTTCAGAGGTAGGCTGGTTTGAATGTAGAATGTCCCCCATAGCCTCAGGTGTTTGTGATTAGGCCCCAGTGGTGGAGCCTTGCTGGAAGAAGTGTGTCCCTGGGGGCCAGATTCCAGGTTGATTAAGCCAGCCCTCTGGGTGTTCAGAGTTGGCTCACACAGATGATTTCCCTTCCTGCCTTGTGGGGGAGCTGTGATGTCTAATCTGTGCTCTACCAGGCTTTCCCCACCACGATGAAGCTTCCCTTGGAAACTATAAGCCTGAAATAAATCCTTTCCTCCCATAAGGTGCTTCTGGAACTGCAACAGAAAGAGAGAGCTTTGGATCTTTAGGCCACAGCTGAGACACGGGTGGTTTCAGCGACCTGCATGTCAGGGCCAAGGACGGCGGTGGGGTGTTGGTGATGGGGTGTTGGTGATGGGGTGTTGGTGGTGGTAGGTGAGGCGCGGAGGAAGGTACAATTGAACCCTGGGCCTGTAAGTGGTGAGCGGGGTCGCACCCACAGTCACTCCTTGACGTTTTCTCATGAGCGTTCCCACTTATGTCAATCAGCACCTTCCTGTGGCTTCTGGAATTCTTCAGGCTGAAGGAATGCATGCGACTTAAACGGAAAGGGGACTTGTGCATGCAGAAACTGAATCGGTACAATCAAGCCAGGGCTGAGACAACATGACCTGGGGGTGGGGGGGGGAGCTGTAAGTAAGGGTCTGGGAGGTCCGTCCTCGCGAGATGAGATGTGGGTGGAACTCCCCGCGGGCGCACTCGCTGCGCGTGCGCTGTAGCTCTCCAGATGGAGGCCACCATGCCTGGCAAAAGTGATGTGTTGAGCCAAGATGAGCTGCGCAAAAAGCTATACCAGACGTTCAAGCATCGGGGCATACTGGATGCGCTTAAGACCCAGCTCCGGAAGCAGCTGATTCGTGAGTTGATGCACCCCGTGTTGAGTGGAGAAGTGACACCGAGGTCCATTTCGGTGGAAGGGAGTGCTCTCCTGATAGGTGCTTCTAACTCTTTAGTGGCAGATCACTTACAGAGATGTGGCTATGAATATTCGCTTTCAGTTTTCTTTCCGGAAAGCGGTTTGGCAAAAGACAAGGTATTTACTATGCAGGATCTATTACAACTCATTAGAATCAGCCCTTCATCTGGTCTCTACAAATCACTGATTTCAGGATTTAATGAAGAAAACCAAAAAGGGTTTCTTATGTGTTTCTTAAAAGCACTGGCAGAATACCAAGCCAGAGGGAGTTGTGATGTGGAAACGCAGACGAGCCCGACATTTCCAGGCACAGCCTCTCTTGCGGAGAAGTTTCAGCTTATTGATGATGAATTTGCAGATGCCCGTCTTCAGCGTCCTAAGCTAGAATCATTCGAAGCAAAGTTAAATGACTATAAGAGAGAAATACAAGAGCAACTTCAGGTAGAAATGAATCAAAAGTTGCAGTATTTTAGGGAAGTGGAAATATCAAAGGTGAAGAAGGAGGAGAAAAAGAAGTATGAAAAGGAATTAGCTGAGTTCCGGAATGAATTTGAGAGAACTTACCAAGCAAAAATGGAAGCTCTCCTTTCTCAGGAAAAGAGTGCCCTGGAAAGCATTAAAAAGCAGCAAGAGATTGGAACAAAAGAAACTTATGCTCAAAGACAGATTCTGCTGAAAGATATAGATTTGCTTAGAGGTAGAGAAGCAGAGCTGAAGGAAAGAATTGAAGCATTTGAATTGACCAAGAAGCTGCAAGAAGAAAAAATTAAAAGCATGACTGAGGAGCTCAGGAGACGGGAGCAGAATCTACACAACACTGAAGAGAACTATGATCAGAAGCTCAAAAATGAACTTCTGAAGTATAAACTCGAACTAAAGGATGACTACATGGCTAGAACTAATAGACTGCTGGAAGATGAAAGGAAGAATAAAGAAAAAACTATTCATTTGCAAGAGGAGCTCATAGTGCTTAATTCAAAAAAGGAAGAAATCAGTAAATCTGTAAATCATATCAAAGAAGCTGAGTTGGAGCTAGAGACAGTCAAAGCCCAGTTTTTGACAATGACAAAGCAAAATCACTTCCTGAATGAAAAGATGAAAGAAATGAGTGATTACTCACTGCTGAAGGAAGAGAATGTGGAGCTTCAGGCACAAAATAAGTTACTTAAACAGCAACTGGAAGAGAGTAGGAATGAAAACTTGCGCCTCTTAGAACGTCTGGCCCGACCCCCTCCTGAGCTTTTGGTTTTGCAGAAAAAGTTACAGCAAGCAGAAAGTGCTATTGCGCTTGAGCGTGAGCAGTTCGAAGCTCTGCAAAAGCAGCTGCACAGCGAAATCGAACATTCCACACAGCTAAAGGCCCAGGTAGTAGAGTATGATGCTTCTGTAAAGAGTTTAACTCTCCAAATCGCTGACTTAAAATTACAACTGAAACAAACTCAGACAGCCCTAGAGAATGAAATGTTCTACAATCTAAGCGGCAAGACGGTGCCTCACAATGATGATACCAGCGGAAATTTCTTGACTGGTCCCCTTGAACAGACCAAGGTTATGGCTTGTGCAGTTACGTCAGGGATCACAGGTTATGACAACGTAGGCATGGAGGGCAGTTCCCCAGACTCTAACCTTGAGTTTATAGCCTATACTAAGGCCAAAGTAAAAGAGCTAGAGCAAGAGGCTGAACGCTTAGAAAAGGCTTTCATAAGTTGCCATCAAAGAGTTAAACTGAACCCCAGTGTGAGCCCACCACCAACAAAGAGTCCACCACTAGGAGCTCTCCAAAACATCACATCCAGTTCTGTGGATAGACGTGTTTCTGTGGAGGGCACAGTGGTCTCTGAGAAGACTCTTGTGGGCATGTTTAAGGAGGAAAACGGTGATGCGTCCAAAGCGCTGACGGGCGGCGTGGCTTGGCGACCATGCTGGAGCTCTTCCTCTGCTCACCTCTTCTCCACTCACCTTTCAAAATCGAGAAGAAGCCTTGATAATGAAATGCATCTAGAAGGTCTGGGTAGGTCTCATGTTTTTGCTCCCTCCAGCGTTTGCCCTGACACAACAACAGCCACCTGTCATCTGCTGTGACTAGGCACAGCTTCTCTGGCCCTTCCCTCCCCAGCACTCTGGAGCAAAATGCCAGTCTTTATCACAGACAAACTGAAACTCAAGACAGAAGTAACTTTTTGAATGTGGACAGGCAAACTTTTAAGGACAAAGACGCTGACCCATCTTTTGAATGGAACAGGGCCAAAGCAGTTTGAAGCAGAAGGGCTCCACCCTGCTGGTGACATGCCTGTCGCAGATGCTGTCGCAGCTGCTGTGCCCACCAGACCTATCCCGTGTGAGCACCCACGTTATGTTCAGAACCAAACTAGGGAACACAAGGAAGAGCAACTGTGTGCACCCCATGTGAAAGATCAAAGGCAGAGAGAAGAGCGAAGGCAGAGTGACCAGCAGGAAGCTCTAGAGAGGGAAAGAAGGGAGCTGCAAAGACTGGGTCAGGAGAGGAGAATGATCGAAGAATCACTGGAGATTGAAATGAAAGAAGAACTAGAAAAGGGTGCTCAAGCAAAGAAAGACACATCTGCCCACGACGAAAGTGCTTTAGAGAAATACTTGAAGCTCATCGAGCAGAGAAAAGGCCGAAGTTCACAAAAGACAGACCAAGAATGCTCCGTGGAGGACACACTGACACTGAGTGACAGGCACGAAAGTTCTGCAGGTTTTTCTCGTGAAGAACCAGATGACATTTGGTAATCACATTCGCTGTCCAGCTTCTTACATGCAACGAGAAGTCATGTATCATGTAACCCTTGTTTATCTGTAATCAGAGTATTCAATAAAAACTTTAAGAAAAGATTCAAGAGCATAACGTTTTGTCCTTTTTTTCTCTTTCTGAGGTTCTTTTTTTTATTATTTTTATTTATTTATTTGAGAGTGACAGACAGAGAGAGAAAGAGGCAGATAGAGAGAAGGAGAGAGAATGGGTGCGCTAGGGCCTCCAGCCACTGCAAACGAACTCCAGATGCGTGCGCCCCCTTGTGCATCTGGCTAACGTGGGTCCTGGGGAGTCAAGCCTCGAACCGGGGTCCTTAGGCTTCACAGGCAAGCACTTAACCGCTAAGCCATCTCTCCAGCCCTCTGAGGTTCTTTTTGTTAAATGGGTTTAATTCTTTTCTTTCTCTGTGGACGTTTTATGATCCCGTCATGTCTCTACTCTGGCAGAACAAAATTGGTTTTTCAGGTTGGGGGTGTAGTTCAGTAGTAGATCCTTTGCCTAGCATGCCTGAAGCTCAGGTTTGATCCCTGACACTGGAAAAAAGTGAATTATAACAGCTTTTATGTTTTGTGTAAAGTTTGGCTACTGAGAGGGAGGCCAAGACAAAAATATTATCAGCAAGAACTGTAAACAGCATTGAGGGGAAATATTTAACAACTGAATAGTTACAGAATTTGTAATCCAAAGTATAAAGTAAATATCCCTGTATTCATGTTGACAGGAATTATTAAATAATAAGAAAATAGACCAGTCTGTGCTGGGAAATCCCATTTTATGTTCTTCTGTTGATAAAGAAGTGAGACATAACTCTCAAATCCAGAACCTCAGTGTGAACACGAGGAAACATCAGATAAACTGAAGTTGAGAGATGCTTATTTACTTATTTCTTAAAAAATATTTTTATTTATTTGAGAGAGAGAGAGAGGAGAAAGAAGAGGGAGATAGAAATTAGAGAGAGGAGTGAGGGAGAAAGAGGGAAAGAGAGACAGAAGGAGATGGAGAAACAGTGACAGGGTGAGCGAAAGAGAAAGACAGAGGGACATGTTGAGGGAGAGGGAGGCATGCTCACCCACACACCTTGCATGTTGCCTTGGAAGGTTGTGGGGATGTGTTCTGATGTCACACATCTTCATTTGCATTTCCCTCTCCAGTTCTCCTTTCATACTAGGTTGCTTTGTGACATCACTGCCTGAGGATCTGCCTGAGGCACTGAGCTCAAGAGTGCCAAAATACTGCTTTATAAACAAGTTCATAGACACGTTGGAAGACAAGGATGAGAAATTCTACAAAAAGCACAAAAGAGAAAGGATAAAATAATGCAGAATTTCAAAAAGATAGAACAAAAGAAGGTTACAAGATAAAAAATTTTAAGGTAATTTCCCATTGTGGAAACTTGCAAGTACAGACTGTACTGAGTTCCCCGTGCAGTGAACAAGACACATCCCTAGACATATCATTGAGAAAATTCAAGTTATTAAGGATAAAGCAAAAAATCTTACATTTTTCTTAAGAATAAAATGTGACCTACAGATAAAGCACAAGTCTGGTACTACATTTTTCATAAGCAATGTGGAATGTTAGGAGATAAGTGTAGAGATTACTTTAAAATAGTCTATTGAGGGGTTGGGAAAATGGCTCAGTGGGTAAGGGTGTTGCTCATTCTTGAGTTTGATCCCCAATACCAATGTAAAAAAGCCATGCATGTCTGTACATACCTGTAACCCCAGCTCTGAGGGGGATAAAGGGAGGGTCGTCACTGAGGCTTGGTGGTCAGCTAATGTAACTGAAAGATGGCACCATCTTCAGGTTCAGTGAGAGACACCGTGTGAGAGAAATAAGGTAGAAGAATGGTAGATAAAAGAGGCTGCCAGACATCCTCCTCTAGCCTCCTTTGGTCTGCACATACCTGTTCAGGTAGCACACATATATGGAGCATATACACACCCCAAAATAAACATATTAAACCTACTGATGGTCCACAAAACATTTCCTACTCTCTTGCAAGGGAGGTTGTTTGAAGTTGGGCTGCATCCAAGTGAAGAAGAAAATTAAAATAGAAAATCTCTTGGCACTCTTGAAATAATGGCGCCAGTTCGTCTCTGCAAGAGTCGCAAAGGGAATCCCCAAGATTACAACATGCACCGGCCTGGAGTGCGGCCAGGCCACGCAGCAGTGCCAGGATTGGCGAGTCAATAGAGTACTTGGTAGTGTTTCATATCTGATGGGACTGAGAAAAAGGCAAGAAAAATAGTATCATTAGAAAATTATAAATGAGGCTATTAAAATGTTTCACTATCATCAATCTTATGTCGATGAAATCTGTGGGAGACTATGTTTACATTCTCTTTTATGGTTTTGTGTGTGTGTGTACGTGAATGTGTGCATGCTCATGAGCATGCACCTACATGTGTGTGCATGTCCACGTGTGTGTGTGGGGGGGCAGAGAACAACCTCAGGTGTGTTTCTTCAGTGCCATTCGCTCAGGTAGTCTAGATTAGCTGGCCAGCGAGCCCCAGGGATCTGCCTGCATCTGCCTCCCCAGCGCTAGGGCACCGCTGTGCTCACGCTCTCGGTGTGTGTGCGTACACATGCCTGTGCGCGCCCATGTGTGGCCGTGAGTGAGCCACGGTGCACATGTGGAGGTCAGAGGACAACCTCCATGTGTCGGTTCTTGCTTTTCACCTCGTCTGAGGCAGGATCTCTTGTTATTTCTTGCTCCTTTCACCAGGCTAGCTGGCCTGCGTGCTACTGGAAGATTCTCTGTCCCCACCTCCCTTCACAGGCATGTGGGGATAACAGACATGCTCTACAGCATCCAAGTTTACATGGGTGCTGGGGATCCAAAATCGGGTGCTCATGTTTGCATGGAAGCACTTTATCAATGTCATTTTCCCAGCCCAAGCCTGGCTTTTTATTTTATTATTTTTTTAGTATGGGTTCCGGGGAGTGAACTCAGGTCTTCACGTTTGCAGGGCAATTACGTTATTCCCATTAGTGATAAGCATATCCTTCACCTTACCAAGCAGTGCTACAACACATGCTTCAGAGTCCTCATTTGAACATGTGTCAGGTAGTCCTTGGTGTTGAAATCTTGGAGTATCTTTCTGTTTAGAATGAACTGTCTTTTTCTCAGTTTTAAAAAATATGAACTAACTTGGAGTTGTCATTTTTAATTGTTAATGACGCGTTTTAGGGATTCCAACTATATCCCATTACATCCCTTGAATGAACTGTGGATGTTACTGCTTTATTAGGCAATTCTAGGTTAAACCAAAACTGCTGCTCCCCCCACCCCACCCCCACAATACAAGCTTAAATCTGAGTTTAATTTGTTTAACCTTAGCTGCCAGATGCTTTGAATCTACCCTGTTCATTTGTAGACAAGGGGTCTTGTGGTTTGAATGTGCAAGGTCCACCAAATGCTCATGTGTTGGAGCATTTGCTCCGCAGGTGGTGGTGCTGGTTCTGAAGGGTTGTGGAACCCTTAGGAGGCGGGGCCTTGCTGGAGGAAGTGGATCTCTGGGGCAGGGTTTGAGGTTTTATATTCCAGCACCGTTTCCTACTTGTTTTCTGCTTCTAGTCTGTGACTGCAGTGTGACCATCTCTGTTTTATGTCTTCCCAGCCATGAAGCTTCTCAACACTGCAGGCCAAGCCTTTCCTTCCTTTGGTTGCTTTACTCAGCATCTGTTCATCCCAATGAGAAAGCAGTGGAGAAGGCATTAGCCACACTTTGGAGGAAAGCTTTAACTTAGCTGATAGCTGCTATTCTCTGCTTCTCTCCTTCCTGGGGTTCTCCCTTCAACTTCCAATGACTAGGTTTTTTTTTTTCTCAGGTTCTGTCCACTGGTCTTTCAGGTATCCAAAATCCTTCTATCAGTTAAAGAACTCTGGTCCCTTCTTCCAAGTATTGACTTTTTTCTTCTCCTCTTCCTCCTCCTCCTCCTTCTTCTTTTGGTTTTTGTTTTTTCGAGATAGGGTCTCACTCTTCTAAAATCTGCCTGGAAAGTTTCTGCTACAAAGTCTCCAGTAGTTGATTTTAAAATTCTTCCCCAAATACTTAGATGCTTAGAATGTTTGCCTAGCATATGTCAGACTCTGGGTTCAATTCCTAGCACCGCAAAGAAAACTTTCTAGTTGATATTTTTAGGTCAGCTACCATTTTATGCCATCATACTAAAAGCTGAATTTTCAGTAGGTCATGGTAGTCATCATAGGGGAATGAACTTGGGTTCATCTCTTATATTTGGTTTCTGTACTCATGCCTTTCATTCCAAGTTCACCCTGTGCCTCCAATGCATGGAACCAACTGCTTCAAGTTATGAGCACATGATGAGACCAGTGAATCATGGCATGAGTCAACTGATGCTATTTGTTTTCTTAAAAGATGTCTCCAGTCAAAGACAAGGTTGTGCAATAGATGAGGTAGGTTGAAAGTCCATGAATCAGAGAATAAGTGCAAGGGAAGAAAGAGCCGTTTGTTCCCATGAGGCAAACCACTGCTCCATTCATAGCGTGATCCAGTACAGTCAACTTGTTACTGGTAAGTGACTTGTTCATTGCTGAAATGCTACACTGTTGTCTCAGAATTAGCCTCAGGTTAGAATAACAGGCTTGCTTTGATTGGGTCCCAGCCATATCAGCATTGGAGAGGCAATGACAGGCAAATGGAGAAACAGGCTTTAAAAAATATTTTATTTATTTATTTATTTGTAAGGAAAGAAAAGAGAGAGAGAGAGAGAGAGAGAGAGAGAGAGAATGGGCACACCAGAGCCTCTAATCACTGCAAATGCTCATGTGCCACTTTATGCATCTGGCTCTTCATGGGTACTGAGGAATCAAACCTGGGGTGTTAGGCGTTGCAGGCAAACACCTTGACCACTGAGGATCTCTCCAGCCCAAGACTTAAAAAACTTATTATTTATTTTATGAGAGAGAGCGAGAGAGAGAGAGAGATTAAGAATTGGTGCGCCAGGGCCTTCAGCCACTGCAGTTGAACTGCAGACACATGCACCACCTTGTGGGCATGTGCAACCTTGTGCACATGTGGGTTCTAGGGAGTTGAACCTGGGTCCTTAGCCTTCACAAGCAAGTGCCTTAACCACTAATCCATCTCTCTAGGCCCCCCTTTCCCCATTTTTTGAGGTCTTGTTCTAGCCCAGGCTGACCTGGAATTCACTATGTAGTCTCAGCCTGGCCTGGAACTCTCAGTGCTCCTCCTACCTCTACCTTCTGAGCGCTGTGATCAAAGGCGTGCACCACTATGCTTTGGAGAGAGAGAGACAGGGAGAGAATGTGCACTCCAGGGCCTCCAGCCACCGCAAACGAACTCCAGATGCATGCACCACTTTGTGCATCTGGTTTTGTTGGATACTGGGGAATGAAACCCGAGTTGTTAGGCTTCGCAGGCAAGAACCTTGATCTCTTCTATCTCTTCAGCCTGAGGCTTTTTTTTTTTTTAATGCAAAAGAATCAGAAGGACAGTACTTCAGAGAGCCACATTTGCAGGTTCAAAATTCTCATTCCTGCCAGGTGTGGGGGCGCATGCCTTTAATTCCAGCACTCAGGAGGCAGAGGTAGGAGAATCGTCATGAGTTCAATGCCACCCTGTGACTACGTAGTGAATTTCTTGTCAGCCTGGGCCAGAATGAGACCCTACCTCAAAAAAAAATATTCTCATTCTTGTTCCTATTTGTTAAAATGTCTCCATCCTGTGTCTAAGAGTCTCATACTTTGCTTAATGATATTCTCCCATATAGGAGACTTGTTATGACCAAGAATTTAATAGGATCTGCATATATGGTACCCTTTCAATCAATTCTTTCTTGCTTGTTAACCGTATTTTCTCTCTGGCTATAGGAGATAAGAAAGTTGTTTTCAAAGTTACTGTGGAGTCTATTTGTCATTCTCAGACATCCTTAATTTTATGATCACAGCCAGAGAATTTTTCTTATGCATAGTTTTTAGGGCTGTGAGAAGAACTCAAGAGACTCTGTGATGTTATGAACAACATTGCTATGGAAAGAACCGGCACAGACACTTACATTTTAAATGTTTTAACACTTGCCCTTTGCCTATACTTTTTTTTTTTTCCAATTTAACTACCCGTGACACTATAATGACTTAGGGTGTCACTCTGTTCCATGATTACTCTTGTCTGGTTTCTCAGAGCAGAGAAGAGCAGAGGCCTTTGGTCAAGTGCTATAATCTTGTCAGTATAAATTTGTGAGTTGGGAGTCATGTGAATGACATCCTGACCCCACCTTTTACTTCTCCCCAGTTTTACCTCCCGGGCTTACTATGGTCAATCCCAGCTGATCATTAACCCAAGTGGTTGGCCCATAAGCATCAGCTGTATTGCTACCTTTGTATATTGGTAAAACGTTACACCTAGATTGATTTCTGTCCATTTTAGTTACTATATTCAAGAAAAGTTGCATCAATTTGTTCTGTTTTGTTTTTTTTGAGGTAGGGTATCATGGTAGCCCAGGCTGATCTGGAATCCACTATGAAGTCTCAGGGTGGACTTGAACTCATGGTGATTCTCCTACTTCTGCCTCCTGAGGGCTGGGATTAAAGGTGTGTGCCACCATGCTTGGTGCAACAAAATTTTAATAAGTGTGCTTGAAGTTAACATGTACCAGTTAGGTTTATTTTGCTATCTTTAAAAGAAAAAAAATTTTTTTTACTTACTAACTTCAGCAAGGTGGTAGTTATTTATATTAACTGCCAACTTGGCAGGACCTAAAGTCACCTGGGAAGCCAGCTTCTAAGGCATGCCTGTGAGGGATTATCTAAACTAGGTTAACTTCTGAGTAGGTTGATTGAGGTGGGAAGACTCACCTTAATGGTGGCTGGCACCATTCTATGGGTTGGGGTCTTGGACTATATGGAAAAGAGAGCACTTTTCTACCAATGATTCAAGCCATTGTGAGGTTGGGTGACCCTTTAGTTAGCTTATGAGTGGGAGGTGAGCTGGTGTTTCTTCTATAAGTTCAGTAATAGCTTTGATCATTCCCTCATCACTATAGACAGATATTTTGGAAAATCAGTGCTAGAAACTGATGTGCATGCTTTATTTTATTTTATTTTGTAAAAACTCATTAGTAATTGTTTTATTTATTTACTTGCTTTTTTCAAGGTATGGTTTTGTTCTATCCCAGGCTGACCTGGAATTCACTATGTAGGCTCAGGCTGGCCTCAAACTCACCGCTATCCTCCTACCTCTACCCTTGGCCTCCTGAGTGCTGGGATTAAAGGTGTGCGCCACCGTGCCCAGCAAGTAATTGCTTTATAAAGTGTTCCCTGGGCTGGAGAGCTGGCATAGCAGTTAAGGCTCTTGTCTGCAAGTATGCAAAGCCTAACAACCTGGGTTTGAGTCCAGAGTTCCTACATAAAGCCAGATGTACAAAGAGACACATGCATCTGGAGTTTATTTGCATAGGCAAGTGGCCCTGGTGTGCCCATTCTCTCTCTCTCTCTCTCTGTGTGTGTGTTTGCAAATAAAGAAATAAATAAGAAATGTTTCCTGACTATGAATACAAAGAAGGCATTATTTTAATAGATAGTTAAATCCATCTCATTACAAAGACGCAATATTATTTAAAATGGTTTAAGAAGCATAAAACGTGAATTTGCTACTTTAAAAATATATAAGTATATTTAGTAACCATAACTAAAGCCTATAAGACTTGTGCAATGTAATCTTGAATAATAACTAATTTTGCCAGGCATGGTGGCACACACCTTTAATCCTAGCACTTGGGGAGGTAGAGGTAGGAGGATCACTATGAGTTTGAGGCCAGTCTGAGTCTACATAGTGAATTCCAGGTCAGCCTGGGCTAGAGTGAGACCCTACTTTGAAATATATATATTTGAATTAAACATTTTCTTCTTTAAAAATATTTTATTTTTATTTATGTATGAGAGAGAGAGAGAGAGAATGGGCACACCAGGGCCTCCAGCCACTGCAAATAAATTCTAGATGCATGCAACACCTTGTGCATCTGGCTATGTGGGTCCTGGGGAATAAAACTATGGTCCTGTAGCTTTGCAGGCAAGTACCTTAACCATTAGGCAATCTCTCCAGCCCAATATTTTCTTCTTTTATAAAAATTTAGTTTATTTTTATTTATTGATTTGAGAGCACAGACAGAGGGAGAAAGAGGCAGAGTGAGAGACAGAGAGAATGGGCACACCAGAGCCTCCAGCCACTGCAAACGAACTCCAGACGCGTGTGCCCCCTTGTACATCTGGCTAATGTGGGTCCTGGGGAATCAAGCCTCAAACTGGGGTCCTTAGGCTTCACAGGCAAGTGCTTAACTGCTAAGCCATCTCTCCAGGCCATCTTCTTTTATTATATAATTTGTATGGTGCAATCTTCTAGGAAATAGAGGTAGCAAAGTACTTCAAAGCTTGAGAAAAGAAAATTCACAGATGAGATAGGAATAGGAGCAGATTTGCTCAAACTGCATTTCTTAGCCCATGGGGACATTTCATGGAGAATAACTTCTTTGGTCCACAGGAAACATTATGCAAGCAGAGGATGTAGCAGCCAGGGACTATGTCACTTTCTTGTATGTTCTTAGGAGCACTAAATAATGCTCCAAGATTCTTGTAGTAATCGTAAAATGAAACCAGCCAAATTCTGTGGTATGTACAAAAAATCCAGACACATTCCTAGATAAACAAAGCCAGTGGCAGCAGCTCATGCGGTGTGGTGTGGATGGCCGTGAAGTGGACACAGGGGGCAGCAGCCCATCTTCCCTACATAGATCACCAGCTCATGTTGCCAGACTTTCAAATACTGGCTGTAATCTCTATGCTTTAAAATGTGGCAGATAATCTCAAACATTCATAAATGTTGTGCATGCTAAAAACACATGTCTGCTAAACAAATGGATGAGAACTTTGAAACTCTTGAGATAATTGACTTTTAAAACTCACCTTCAAGTACTGATATTTCATGACTCTACACAGATAGATAACAATAGGAGTGATAATGTCAAACCAGCTATTAACAACTTTGATGTATTATTGCTGGCTCAATGACATATTGAAGTATGTTAGTGTTCTGTGTTGAATTGTTAAACTATGACAACTGTTTTCAGTTATTGAGAGAGAAAAACCATTTTGAAGACTTCAGTCCATATATGAGAAAGCTTTTAGGATACCTGTAAGAAGAGCGTCTATGAAACATTAATGCACAAGTGTGGTAGGTGGCTGGGGATTGGCATATAAACCCCAATGGGTTAGTAACTTAGAACTGGATTTATGGGAGTGAACTCAATCGCCAAGTGTATTACTAAAAGGATGGTAAAAGCCTGTGTAAGGATCCAGTTATTGGTCACATGACCTGATCTAGGTAAGAGATAAAAGCTTATATGGATCTCATGGAAAATTGCCAATACTTGCCTCCATAATACATGATCAAACTCTGACAGCAAACTACTCCTGGGAGTTTGGCATTGAATTAGAAGGGCGGCAGCTCTCATTTCTGCTGTTGTCAGATACCCAGGCAGGGCTCTCTAATATTCTGCTAATTTAGAATTCAGGAGATGGAAGCTCTACTCCAATGTCTCAGTTGCATTTCTTCCTTTTCTATTTCTGCTGGAACATAGCACAGAGCTATTGGAAATATTAATGTGCGACATGTCCTATCTACTATGGATTAATATTATACACAGAGAGATCGAAAGTTGTCAGATTTAAGAATGATTATATCATGATTTCAGAAAATACAAATGTACTTGTAAAGGCTATTTGTATGTGTATATATATATATATATATATATATATATATATATATTTGCTTCTGAAAGTCAGAAAGTTAAGCTGACTTGTGTTAATAAGGAGGTAATTTTATTTTCAAATAGAAATCACCAGAAATGGAAGTCTTTTTGCTTAGGAAAATACTTATTTCTGTAATAAAAGAGGTAGAACTTAATGTTCCCAGGGCAATGGGAAAAGAGGTGGAGGGCAGAAAAGGAAGGAGAGTGAGGAGGTAGATCAATGAAGGGCTGAATGTAGATCCTACTTGAAATCTTCCAAAATCTTCAATAGAGTCAAAAAAACTCATTAAGTTTTAAAGAAAAATTTACATTTAAGTTGTTTAGAATCTCTGACAAATTCTTTAAAACTAACTCATTTTTCTAAAACTTTAGGAAAATGTGTGCATATATATCCATCCAATTTTTTTCCCATTTCTGGGTAAAAGCAGGAAGCTCCAGTTACATAAGTTTAGTGTTTCATGGTGGCCAAGCACAGCAGTCAGCACCAGACTTGAGCAGCTGCAGTAACACAAGCGTTCTTCACAATGCAATGTCAGAACAGCAAGATAGGGAAACCAGCTCTAACAAGTGTCAACCACTTGGGAAATAATTTAATTATTCTTTTTTTTCTTTTCTTAATTTTTATTAACATTTTCCATGATTATAAAAAACATCCCATGGTACTACCCTCCTTCCCCCCACTTTCCCCTTTGAAATTCCATTCTCCATCATATCCTCTCCCCATCTCAATCAGTCTCTCTTTTATTTTGATGTCATGATATTTTCCTCCTCTTATGATGGTCTTGTGTTGGTAGTGGCAGGCACTGTGAAGTCATGGATATCTAGGCCATTTTATGTCTGGAGGGAGGACATTGTAAGGAGTCCTACCCTTCTTTTGGCTCTTACATTCTTTCCGCCACCTCTTCCACATTGGACCCTGAGCCTTAGAAGGTGTGATCGAGATGTTACTCAGTACGATTTAGTTATTCTTTTTGGATTTCACATCTCACTAAATACCTTTACACAATTCACTGCTACTATGCTTTAACCAAAAACTCCCTTAAGGAGTTATTTCAAAAAAATACAAATATTCCACAAGAATAGTTTTGATTAAGAATCTCTATGTAGTCCAAATTTTAATATGCACTGGCTGAAAGAAAAGAAAAACAATTTTTTGTTTGTTTTTACATGTTTATTACAACAGATACAATTCACATCTGACTAGCTTTGTTTCCTTTGTCCTCCCAAAGCCATGCTCATTGGGCTTTTATTTGAGTAGTCAACATACTTTTCAGCACACATGTCCAAGATCTGTGACAAATTTTTTCTTTATTTTTTTGTTATTTTTATTTATTTATTTGAGAGTGACAGACACAGTGAGAAAGAGGCAGATAGAGAGAGAGAGAGAGAGAGAGAGAATGGGCACGCCAGGGCCTCCAGCCACTGCAAACGAACTCCAGACGCGTGTGCCCCCTTGTGCATCTGGCTCACGTGGGTCCTGGGGAGTCGAGCCTCAAACCGGGGGCCTTAGGCTTCACAGGCAAGCGCTTAACCACTAAGCCATCTCTCCAGCCCCTGTGACAAATTTTGTTGTTAAGTTATCAGGTTAGTAATCAAGTAAGAGACCCATCTCTTGGGCAGGTCTGTGAGGGTGAGAGAGAAGGAGAGAGAGAGAATGACACAGAGAGAGACAGAACCATTCCAACTCCTTGGTTTACAACTTCAAGCCTTCAGAGCAGCAATACAATACATTTCTAGTGGGTTAAGCCATATAACTTGTTGATTTTTTTTTTGTAGTTCTAGACAATGAATGCATAACTGTTATAGCTCCTGTTACAAGTTGATGGGCACATGAAATCTAGTGTCAATTTACTGGGGACAAGACAATCAGAATACTTAATGTGGCTATGATGAATAGAATTGACTAGTGGACATCCTTGTCCTGCATCAGCTCCTAGGAAAAAGCTTTCCCTTTCTTCCATTGACTTTGATGTTATCTTATCTGTGGGCTTTTTATAAATGCCCATTATTATGATGTGGAAATTTCCTGCTATACCTATTTTGCGAAGGGGTTTTAATATTTTTTATTTATGAGAGAGAGAGAGAGAGAGAGAGAGAAAGAAAGAAAGAATGGGGGCACCAGGGCTTCTAGCCACTTCAAATTCCAGATGCATGTACCACCATGTACATCTGGCTTACATGGGTTCACACTTACAGAAATGGAGGATGAATACGTTTAGAGAATGCATGCTGATTCTACTACTATGGATGATAGTAATACTATTGTAATATGGACTGAAAATTTGCCAAGCGGGTAGATTTTTTCAGTAAATATATATTTCAATATATATGTACCTATTTTTAAAAATTTTATTTTATTTATTTATTTAAGAGAGAGAGAGAGAGAGAGAGAGAGAGAAGAGAGAGAGAATGGGTGTCCCAAGGCCTCCAGCCACTACAAATGAATTCCAGATGCATGAGCAACCTTGTGTGTCTGGCTTTACATAAGTACTGGAGAATTGAACCTGGGTCCTTAGGCTTTGCATGCAAGCACCTTAACTGCTAAGCCATCTCTCCAGCTCTATATGTACATATTTATTGAAAATTTATACCTATTTATTGAAAAAATATACATATGCACACATGAATCTAACCATATGACAACTGTATTAATTTTCTTGACTGAAGTGATCATTTTACTGTGAATGTGTATATTAAGTTATCATACTACACATATTGAGTATACACAATAACATACAAAAAATAGTATGGCAAAATTCTCTAACACTTTATAGCAACAATGCTGAATTGTATTGTTTTCTTCCTGAGCACAACACACAGCTGGGCAATGTTTAGATGAGGCTTGCATGAGGTTACATGGCACAATTCTTTCCAGAAATTGATTTAACTGAATACAAGTGCACATCCGAAGCAAAACACATATAAGTCAATATTAGTCAAAAGAATTATGATGCAGAAATCAATAAAATATCTTTGAGTTAATAATAAAGGCTTCCCAGTTGGAACAAAGGCTCAAATCTCCTAAGGCATTCATCTCCCTTCTGATACTTGAGCCAGCTAATCTTCCATGAATCTTAGGATCAGACAAAGGCTTGTTTGTGGAGCTTTGTTGTTATTACAAGGTCTGTGGAAAATGATGAGGCCTTCCTTGTGCAGGATGATTCTGGAAGTCAGTGCTGCAATGTCTTATATCATCAACCTACTCTTTGTTTCTACACGATTCCTTGGACAAAGCACTATTATTTCCACTTAAAATTTCTTTGCAATAATATTTACTGCTGGAGACATAGGAGCAGAGGTAGCCAACACCTGCTGAGTAATTGGGAAGGGTACTGTGTCAGGTGTCTGGGCTACACGTAAACATATTGCCTTTGAAAAGCTCGCAGTCTTACAAATTCTATACATAGTGTGGAGAAAATTAGAGAGATGTGGACTTGAGGAGAAAAAAAAAAACACAATAGGAATTCATTGAAATAGTAAAGGGAAGAGTTTGACAAGGCTGATGGTTATAAAAATGGTGATTATTAGCTTTAGAATTTAAGAGGTAAAAGCCATGCATATCAGTGGTTGGATGAATGGTAGAAGGTAAGTGTTCAAAATGACTCCTAGGATTGTGATTCTCTCAGATGGTTGGGTGGTGAGAACATTTGTTATGATGTGAAACATTGGCATTGGGTTGTGTTTATTTGGGGACTTCTTGAATAAGGAATGTTTTGAGAGGGACTATGTATATAGTCATTAGCTCAGAGGAGTGATCTGAACTTGAGGTACAAATGTAAGGCATTTGGTTATGGGCTACAAATGAAGACACGTATAGATGTTGATGCATTTTACTTGCAACTGATCCTTAGACTTAAAGTAGCTTGTTGTCTGGTACATCTTGCATGAATGGCAAAAGGCTGTTTCTGTTTCAGAGGGGACCTTACTACACATTAAAAAAAATGTGTAATGTAAGTATTCCTTGTAGCTTTTTGGAGAGAGTCCTGTGACTAAGAATCATGATGTCTATGCACTAGTGTAGAGTAAAGAATCACATTTCTTTTTTTTCCTTCTTTTTTATTATTTTGATTTTATTTATTAAGAACATACTTTGTATGGACACATCATGTGTTGGTACCATCTTTTCCCATCTCCCTGCTCCCGTTCCTCTGGGGGACCTCCTCAGCAGGGTTGTTGGTATTCTCCATGGGGTTGTGGGTTATGTGTTGTGGGAGCAGCAGTCAGTTATTGGGGAGAGGCAACGCCTCTGGGCACGATGTCCCAACCTGTGGTTCTTACAATCTTTCTACCCCCTCTTCTGCAAAATTCCCTGAGATTTGGTGGGTGTGTTTTAAGTCTATTTCAGTGATGAGCTCTTAGGAGCCTCTGGATTTCTGCTTTGGTAGGTGTTGAGTATCCTCAGCATCTGTTTCCTTCACCCTGAGGCTGACTGTCAGGCTTAACATGAAAGAAGCACTCTTGCTTGTCTTCTCATTTCCTCTGTGGTTTCACCTGGGCCTTGACTGAAAAGTGAGGGGTCGGTTATCTGCTTGGGACTTGCTACCTTCTGAAAAAGAAAAACAGACTCTTCAGCATGGGTTAAACTGGATACGTGTTATTAATTTAGGGAGAGTTTGATGGACGTAGCCCCTCTTTGAGCCAAAGACTAGTGCAAGCTTGACATTGGAGAGCATAATCTTTGTCCCCATAGGATTCAGACCATGTTCCCAATTCCAGACATGAGTTCCTTTCCACTGAGCAGATTTCTTATCCAGTCAGAAAGCTACTGGTTATACACCAAGGCTGTGTGCCACCATTGCACTGGTGAGTGCTTCTTGTCAGGTTGGTTGCTTATGAGTAGCTTAGACCTCTGCTTGACGACACCATTGTTGGCTGCTTTCCCCAAGTAGCTCATGTAGTACTTTCTAGCACTATACAGGCTGTCTAGGGACTGGCTCTCTTCTGGATTCCAGCCAGGTCTTTCCAAGTTCTGTGTCAGCAGCATATGGTGTCTTCAGCAATAGGGTCTTACCTTTTACCTCAGGCAGGTAATCAAGTGCTTTGACAGAAGCTTGTCATATTTTGGGGACCTTGTAGGGAGTCTGGAACTGACTCTGCACTGAAATCAGCTCACGAAGATCCTATCATGATGGCTCATCAAACAGATGTAAAATTCTGAGTTGTAATCATTGGATAGTAGACCTGATTGTTCTCTGGATTCACTTTGTGCTTACTCTTATGCTCTATAATGCACAACTAACATGGATGTAGTCAGAAAATTACAGAATTATTTCATATATTCCCTGGCCTTTTCCTTTTTGTATGTAGGGAAAATCCATTTGAGGTTAATCTGAGTTGCCTCTATTAAAAACGTATACCAAAAATAATATTGTATTTCTGGGGGTGGAAGACTTCATGGATTAATACCTCAGAAAGATGCAGGTATGGTAAGCTCTATAATGTCTTTATTCAACTGATCTCTTTGGTCTGTGCAAAAGATGGACATATCTTGAAGAATGACAGTAATTACCACCAACTTATATGCTGATTTCAATTGAATCTGTCATTCCAAACATGTTTTATTGCTGAAACAAATCAACCCACATCCTGCACTTACTATGCAGTTATTAATCTGGCAAATAATTGTTTAAATAGGCCTACTATTATAACTGTCACAAGCTCTTTGCTGTGTCCTGGAAGAAGAACAGTACATCTTCATTGTTGTTTTTTTTTTTTCCCCCAGGGATATTGTAGTCTTCCAGCCTTATGCATTCATCAAGTCTACAGGATTACTACTCCATTTCACAGAGCATTACACTGGATTGTTGCCTGAATGGCAGTGTGTTCACTGGGTAAAAAAAAAAAAAATCAGGAAAATGGCATTAATCTATTTTCTGTTATTATAAGAAATACTTGTGGCTGGGTACTTTATAAAGAAGTGAAATTTGCTTAGCTCACATTTCTGGAGATGAAACTGTATGACACCAGACCCTGCCTGGCTTTGACCTCATGGCAAATGCCATGCCAGTGGTGCGTGTGCAGGAGAAGTCATCATATAGTAAGGTGGGAATCTACAGAGAGAGAGAGAGAGAGAGAGAGAGAGAGAGAGAGAGAGAGAGAGAGAGAGAGAGAGAGAGAGAGAGAGAAGAGAGAGAGGGAAGTGTCCCATAAGAACTATGCTGAATCTTTCGAAGGGTATGCATGTATATAAAATGTCTTACAGGTCTCACCACCTCTTAACATCACCACACTGAGGACTATACACACACACACACACACAGACAAGCTGCATACAGACATAGCATTAGTGATGACTATAGACATCTTGTTGATATTCACACATGCTAGAGGGTAGAAAACAAATCCCATAAGTCTCAGTGGTCTATCACCATGACAGAATTTCTTTTTTATTGACAACTTCCATAATTATAGACAGTAACCCATGGCAATTCCCTCCCTCCCCCCACTTTCCCCTTTGCAACTACACTCTCTATCATACTCCTCTCCCCTCTCAAACATTCTCTCTTTTATTTTGATGTCATCATCTTTTCCTCCTATTATGATGGTCTTGTGTTGGTAGTGTCAGGTGTTGTGAGGTCATGGATATCCAGGCCATTTTGTGTCTGGAGGAGCATGTTGTAAAGAGACCTACCCTTCCTTTGGTTCTTACATTCCTGCCACCACCTCTTCCACAATGGACCCCAGAAGCCTTGGAAGGTATGATAGAGATGATTCAGTGCTGAGCACTTTTCTGTCACTTCTTCTCAGCACCATGATGCCTTCTGAGTCATCCCAAGGTGTAGCAGACAGATTCAGGTTTGCTGAGATAAACTTCCAGACCAGGCACAGTTATGGAGGAAGGGGTATTTATTGAAGCTTACAGATCCAGGGGAAGTTCCATAATGGCCAAAGAAACTGGCCTGCCTTCACAGGACCAAGCAGAGACAGAGAAGTATAAGCCTAAAGGTCAATAGCCACAGCACAGGGCTGGAGAGGTGGCTTAGCGGTTAAGCATTTTCCTGTGAAGCCTAAGGACCCCGGTTCGAGGCTTGATTCTCCAGGACCAATGTTAGCCATATGCACAAGGGGGCGCACGTGTCTGGAGTTCCTTTGCAGTGGCTGGAGGCCCTGGCGTGCCCATTCTCTCTCTCTGCCTCTTCCTCTCTCTGTCTGTCACTGTCAAATAAATAAATAAAAATAAACAAAAAAAATTAAAAAAAAAGCCACAGCACACTTCTGGAACTCCAGCTAGGCACACTTTGCATATCTTTAGATTGAAACCTGAAACTCACCACCACACCTTAAGATCCACCCAGTGACACTGCCTCCAGCCAGGTGGCTGCAGATGCAAACTATAAACAACTGAATATATTGGGGGCCATCTATTCAAACCACCACACAAGGTCACTGCCATCTGAAAAGATAAGCTTCTCTAATCAAAGTGGGAGTAGCATTAATATATGGGTATGAACATTAAGATAAGTGCTTGCCAGGCAGTTTGGTAGCATAATATACACATTTAGCCAGACACCAGTGGATGTTACATCCCTAGGGGTAGCCCTGTTGTAGGTTTTCAGTGTCAGGTATGTATTCCCTCTCATGGAGTGGGCCTCCATTCCAATTAGAGAGCAGCTGGTTTCCCCATAACAGACGTGCCACTATTGCATCCTCTCAACCTGTTGATGACCAAATAGGAATTTTCCATTACCAATGAACAGAGGAGATAGTTCTTCACATTATTTTGATATCAATCTATGCAGATGGCTACAGAATTATAGCTTCACTTTATGGTGGTGGATAATGTCAGTGGAGATGGAACATCCTCCAAGTTGGAGAATTTTAAGCATTTTTTTTGGTAGACTGTCTTTTTTTTTTACAAGGATAGATGGCTGTAGATAAAGATTTACATTATTTCATGAGCTTGCAATAATTTGTCTTGATGACGTTACAAACTTGGAAGAAATATGACTGGAAAAATCAGTGACATCGATGTTGATGGAAAAAGTCTATCAACAGCTAACTGAGAATGAGTGCAGAACATTTATGTAGTCAGTGACCCATGTGAGAGATCACTAAAGGGCAAGTCATGCAAAGGAGACTCTGATGATAGGTGGAAAAGATGACCTGTTCTCTGAACGCAAGTCAACCTCTTAACCTTGTCACCTCTATTTTAACTCAAGGGCTCAAAAACAAAGTAACCATAGTGATATGAGCAGAGATTATACTAGGCTTGGCAACATGGATTTTCATTCACTTTTGCCCCTTTGGTTTCAGATAGTATTTAATGTCCAGTCTGTCATCAGCAGAGAAGAGCAGTGAGCTGCTAATATGGTAGCTTTTCCTGAGAGCATTTGCCAACTAATGACCTGATGACACAGGACCATTTATGTCATGGAAGAGTATTGTTCTTATTGGAACAGAGTTTTATAAGGGATGCATATTTACTTTTTCTTTCCTGTAAACACTTCTTTCAAAACTTCTGCTGGGCATGGTGGTGCACGCTTTTACTCCCAGCACTTGGGATGCAGAGGTAGGAGGTTCACTATGAGTTTGAGGCCAGCCTGAGACTACATAATGAATTCTAGCCTGGGCCACAGTGAGAACCTACCTCAAAAAAGTTCTACCCATGAACTTGCTGAATATCTTAGTAGTATGACATTTATTCCCATACAACATGGCCTTTGACACCAAGGAATCCCTTGTATAGCCAAGTGCAGTATTGGGTTCATACTTAAACAACTCACTGCTTATGCCATATTCCCTCACCTTGAAGTAGCTGGATTGATATAAGACAAGCTTTTGTGGTCTCTATTTTTGTGTCATATGTTTTACCTTCATAGTATGTAGGTCTTGCATAGGTAGCAACAGCCACTGTGAGGTCATGACTACAACTGCCACTTTGTGTCTGGAGGACAACATTCCACAGCAGTCCTCCCTATCCTATGGCCCTTACATTTTTTCCACCACCTCTTTTGTAATGGTGCCTGAACCTTGGAGAGAGTGATAGAGATGTCTCAGTGCTGAACACCTCACTGCTACTTTTTCCTCCTCAGCAGTTTGATGAGTTTTAAGTCACCCCAGTAGTCACCATCATCTGAAAAGAGCTCCTCTAGCCAAAAACAAGTGCAGTATGTGATACATAGTTATAAACAAATACTTTGTAGGGAAATTTGGTGGGCATATTATATCCATATAAGTTGCTACACGTTTAATTTTCCTTTAAAGATCAAGTAGAACAAATCAAATAGAACAAAAGACTGCAAGAGCTTGCAGTTCCTCAGAAACGGAGAGTCAGTTAAAATGGGAAAATCTAACATGTACTAGATAGCACAAGAGTGTTTTCAGAAATATTCTAGAGCAACCATGGCAGTCTGAAACACAGATGTGGGACTTAGTTATTCAAAAGCAAGTCCAGATCCAGGCCTTACAGCATCATTATAAATTCCTCTGGCTGACATTAAGGGAAGTGTTTGAGAATACATTCTTCCAAAGACAGAGAAAAGCCAAGTGACAGTTGAAGCCCTTACCAGCACTGGGGCTGATGTGTTTAGTGTGGGATCCAGACTTAAGACAGAGTCTCTGCCTGTCTCCCGAGATAGCTATTTACTTAAGAAAAGATTAGATAGGTGGAGGTTGTCACACAAATATACATTAACTATTAGAATAAAAAGTCATGTTAGTTGCTGTTAAGTAGCTGAGACCATGAGTTGCTTGGACAGATATTGGGCAGCAAATAACCTGTCGTGATGCTCACACAAGTGCAATAGTGGTGCACAGCCATGGTGGGAAACCAACTGCTCTTGATTCGGCTAACTGATCCCCTCAGTGGTATGGGACCCATAGCTGGAGCTGGAAAACAAGTCAGAACCATATCCAAACATAAGCCCGCTCTCCACTATCAAGCTACCAGCAATCGTGGGATGCAAGAGTGCCTACACCTATTAAATTCTCTATAAAAAAGTAAGGGTTATCTCATTTGTCTGGTGCTAACTTCCTCTCCATTGGAGAATGTGCTTCTCTTTTTCAGATAGATGTAGATCCTAAGGAGAGAGCCACCCCATCATACCTCAAAAGGGTCCTGGCTAAAATTAAGAACAATTGGCGAAACAAGCAAGGGTGCTGTTTTCCTGGTGAACCGATACCAGCACAAGGGGGAAGGAGATCAACACAGAGAAAAATCAACTCCTACAAAATCAGAGAGCCAGAGCCTCAGAGGCCCCCAACACCTCACCACTGAAGCACACCCCAAATGAACCCAACATGGCTCAGGGAAATTTTGTGGAAGAGGGGCAGAAAGAATGTCAGAGACACATGTTGGGTCATGATGTGCAGACATTTATCCTTCCTATAACTGTGGGCTAACTCCAGAATGTGTGACCCATATACCTCAACAAGGAGGGGCCAAGGGGAGGGGGTAGGTCATGGATGAACCTAATAATGGTACCATCTTGACTGTATTCGCTGAGTACAAAACTAATTAATAAAAAAAAGTCAAGTTAGACTTGGGAGCTTATTCATTATGGAATCGGGCTATTGTACTATATTTAAATCCCACAACATCATGAAGGCCAGTGTTTTGGAGAAGGAAGCATTGTTGATGCATAAACTAAGCAGCACAAAGCATTATGCTTTAGAAGAGCATGTGCAAACTTCCCTAGTCTCTCTTTTGTCCACAAATTGTTTTTTTCTGGTTCTCTGGCTTCATCCAGGTAGCAGCAATCCCCATTCTACTTTTTCCTCAGTCAACAAGCCATTGAAGGGCTGGAGAGATGGTTCAGTGGTTAAGGCACTTGCCGGCAAAACCTAATGGCCTAAGTTCAATTCCCTAGTACCCATGTAAAGCCAGATGCACAAAGTGGCACATGCAGCTGGAGTTCCTTTGCAGTGGCTGGAGGCTTTGGCATGCCCATTCTCTCTGCCTGACTCTCTTCTATCTTTCTCTCTGCTTGAAAATAAACAATAAATAAAAATACTTAAAAAAAAACAGAAGCTGTTGAAGATAAATATCTATTCAACACTGGGTCAGTACAGTCAAAAGTTCTTAGATGGGAGCCCATGACACCTATTCTTTGAGCAGGGTTTACATTTGGTGTGTATAATGCTTAAGTTTTAATGGACTTAGTTGACATTTATCTTACCTCACACAAAATCCACCTGCCATATGCCTAAATGTCCATGATGTTCAGTAAATGTATTATACAATTTTGTCACAGTGATCACAAGCCAGGTAGAAATGTTCCTGCTGCCTCACAGGTTCTTTGTGCTCTATTGGAGCCATGCCTTATTTCGGTTTTCCCCAGGAAAGCCCACTCTGTTTTGGTCTGTGCACAGGTTAGCCTTTTCTGGACATTTCTTACAAATGAGTCAGACAACACCCAGTCTTCCATGTCTGCCTTCTTTTTCTTGGCATGTTTCAGAGCTTTATTCTTGTTAGTATGTGCACCAATAGCATTTTCCATTCTTTTTTTTTTAACTCAGTAATATTCCATTTAGCCTTTCTGTTCTCCACTTACTGGTAAAACTATACACTGGTAATGGACACATTGTTTCCACTTGGCAGTGAGGGTGGTGAGAAAGAATTATCATAGTTTATTGTCTATACTTATGGAAGTTGTCAATAAAAAGTTCAAAAATATTTTTATTTATTTATTTGAGAGAGAGAGAGAGAGAGAGAGAGAGAGAGAGAATGAATGAGAATGGGCATGCCAGGGCCTCCTGCCACTGCAAACAAACTCCAGGAACATTTGCTCCTTTGTGCATCGGGCTTTATGTGGATACTGAGGAACTGAATCCAGTCTGTCAGGCTTTGCAAGGTAAGCACCTTTAACTCCTGAGTCATCTCTCCAACCCTATCTCTACTTTTTCGTTATTGTGAATGATGCAGTTATACACATTCAAATGCAAGTCTTGTGCAGACACATTTTCTTTGGGTAGATTCTTAGAAGTGAGATTGCTGAATTGCATGGGAAGTTCATATTTGACTTCCTTTTCAAAGTATCCACACCATTTCATACTTCTCCCAGCAGTCTATGAAGATTACAATTTCTCTACTTCTTTTTTTTTTTAAATTTTTTTGTTGTTATTTTATTTATTTGAGAGCGACAGACAGAGAGAGAAAGAGGCAGATAGAGAGAGGGAGAGAGAATGGGCACGCCAGGGCCTCCAGCCACTGCAAACGAACTCCAGACGCGTGCGCCCCCTTATGCATCTGGCTAATGTGGGTCCTGGGGAGTCGAGCCTTGAACCAGGGTCCTTAGGCTTCACAGGCAAGCACTTAACCGCTAAGCCATCTCTCCAGCCCTCTCTACTTCTTTTTTAAAAAATATTTTACTTATGGGAAAGAGAGAGAGAAAGGGAGAGAGAGAGAAAGAGAGAGAAATAAGCAGATAGAGAGAATGGATGCACCAGTGCCTCTAACCACTGCAAACGAACTCCAGAAGCATGTGTCACCTTGTACATCTGGCTTTATGTGGGTACTGGGGTATCAAACCTGGGTCCTTTGGCTCTGCAGGCAAGCACCTTAACTGTTAAGTCATCTCTCCAGCACCTGTCTACATTCTTGATAACATGTATTGTTGTTTGTTGTGTAACAAATATTTATTTGAGCTGGGGAAATGGCTCAGCAGATTCAATTCCCTAGTACCCACATAAAGCCTGATGCACAAAGTGGTGCATGCATTTGGAGTTTGTTTGCAGTGGCAAGAGAACCTGGCATTCATTCCCTCTCTCTCTCATCTCTCTCTATGCTTGCAAATAAATAAATAAAAATATTTAAAAATGTTTATTTTTTGACAATTTCATAATGTATATAACATGTTTTGATCCTATTTTTCACTATTACCATTTCTTTCCACCTCCCACTCCTATTGAACCATGTCTTCTTTCCAACTAGTCTCTTTTCTTTTCCATCTTTTTTTTTGGCAACTCAATACATTTAATTGGAGTTTTTTTTTTTTTTTTGCATTGGCATGGGTGGGGATGTTATTTACTGGAGTGTGGGCAACTAACCAGTGGCTATCCCAGTGGAGAAAATGTTTCTCCCTCCTCCAGCAAGAATTTATCATTACATCAGGGAGGACTGGGCCTTGTGAGCCCTTCCCCCATCCACGATGGAATGTGGACTGCGGGTCGGTCCTGTTTGGGTATTGTGTAAGTAAGGCCAGCTGCTCTGACTTCCTGACTGCAATGGCCATGCTATACCTAGAAGGCAGCTTTCTAGAACACTGTTCTTCTTCCACTGGGTACTGGGGAATTGAACCTGGGTCCTTAGGCACGCAGGCAAGTGCCTTAAATGTTGAGCTATCCCTCCAGCTCTGATCTTGAACTTCTGATCCTCTTGTCTCCACTTCTTGAATCCTGGATTACAGGTGACCTCCATCACACCTGCTTATATGGTGTTGAGGATTGAACCCAGGGTCTTGTGTATGCTAGGCAGACAGCCTACCCACTCAGCTATATCCCCAGCCTTGTATCTTGCTCTCTGACTCAATTAGCCAGTTTGGGTCTTTCATTTGGAGGGCAGTCTTTGAGAGGTACAATGCTACTTTCTGTCATTTTGTTGATTTTGTCCTGATTGATTGGAGCATTCCTTGTTCTTTTCTTTCTCTCTTATTCATCTTAGAGGCTTGCTTATTTATTAAGTTAATAATGTCTAATTATTTTAACTCTCATTAAAAATACATAACTTACAAGACTTACTTTTTCCCAAACTCTCAAGATTGTGAGTGAATGTCTTTATTCCTTTTGTAAGTGTAGTTAAGGAACTTCTGCAATACTGGGTTGGTGGTCACACATAGTATGTGCTTTTCTTGGAATTTTTTCTATCTAAATTAGGAAGGGTAACTTTGCTGGATGACATGATCTTGTGTTTTTAGTCATTTGTGCTCAGGAATTGACACCTATCATTGCATGCTTTCCTGAATTTTAGTTTTGATGAGAAGTCTGTTGTTACTCTGACAGGTTTGTCTTTATAAGTAACTTGATTCTTTTCTCTTTCTCTTTTCTATATTCTTTCTTTGTTCTATAACCTTGGTATTTTAATTATACAATGTAGAGAGGTTTTCTGGTCATTTCTGTTTGCAGTTCTAAGTACTTTCTGTACTTCCATGTGAGAAAATTTTTGCTGTACATGCAGTGAATAGGTTTCCTATGTTTTAGTTTGTACTGCAGCTCTTTTCTCTACACCAAAGATTCATAGGTTTGAGTTCTAAAGTCCCCGAGCCTTGAAAGTCATGATTACTTATTTTTCTTTATTCTATGTGATTGTAATAAGTCTTCAACTTTATGTTCAATCCTTGATTTCTTCTTATTTCTTCTGTTTGAGCTGGTCTACTGGTTTCTAATTGTGTTCTGGGTTTGATTTATTGAACTATTCATTTCAAATTTTTCTAAATAAAAAGAAAAGAGAGAGAGAGGGAGAAAAAAAAGAGAGAGATTAAAGAGAATGGGTGTTCCAGGGCCTAGTGCCACTGGAAATGAATTCCAGATGTATGTGCCACTTTTTGTGTCTTGCTTTATGTGGGTACTTGGGAATCAAGCCCAGGTGATCAGGTTTTGCAAGGAAGTTCTGTTAACTTCTGATACATCTCTTTAGCCCCAAGAATGGACATTTCTTTGGTGAATTTCAAGTCTTGAAATGGGTTTACTTTGCCGGGCGTGGTGGCGCACGCCTTTAATCCCAGCACTTGGGAGGCAGAGGTAGGAGGATCACCGTGAGTTCAAGGCCACCCTGAGACTCCATAGTGAATTCCAGGTCAGCCTGGGCTAGAGTGAGACCTTGCCTCGAAAAACCAAAAAAAAAAAAAAAAAAAAAAAAAAAAGAAATGGGTTTACTTTATGTTTGTCTTTTATTTGAGGTCATTGATTACTTGCAAAACTAAACTTTTAAATTCTTTAGCTATCATTTCACCTTTAATATCTTTGAATTTAGTGATTAAAGAGTTTTGACTTTTTTTTTAAGAAGAGACTTTTTTTGATTTTTTAGAATTGTGCTATTTTTCTTTATTGCAATCTGTAAATTTCTTGGGATGGATTGTCTTCTAATTTTATATGGGTATCTTTTTATTAAGAAGCATTCTTGTGACATCTCAATCCTACTTCCAATCACAGGAGAGAAATCAAAATACAGTAACTACTCCTCCAAAAATAAATCACGTATTTTAATAATTATTGGAAATAAGAAAGATAGAAAAGAAAGGAGTTATGATACTTATGGGATAGATTACGAATTTGAAAACTCATGACAGGATTTATAATTAATTAATTGAAAAGGAGGAATGGAAAAAGGGAAGGTGTGAGATAAGCAATTGAGGAAAAGGGGCTGGAGAGATGGTCTAGCAGTTAAGGCACTTGCCTGTGAAGCCTAAAGACCCAGGTGCCATTCCTAGGTTCCACATAAGCCAGATGCACATAGTGCATGCATCTGAAGTTTATTTGCCGTGGCTAGAGTCCTTGTTGAGCCCATTCTCTCCCTCTCTCTGTCTCTAATAAATAAATAAAAATTAAAACTTTGAGAAAAAAGAAATTGAGGAAAAGAATATGGCATGGTACCATGAGAAATAGTAGTAAGGAGAACAAAATAAAAGGGGTATGACAAGAAAACAGCACAAAAAATGTTGAGTAAATATATTTTCACTGAATGTATAGAAAATGAAGACAGTTCAGTTTTTTTTTCCCCTAGGATTCTTCTTTTATGGTTTCATTGGTATATTATGTATGCAATGACTTACTTTTTTTTCTCTCAGGTCCTAACAGGTAACAACATAAAGGAGTGTTTTGGAGACTAAGTTCTGCCCTATCTTTTCCAGTTGGGCGTATTACCTACTATGACCACTGCTGAGCTGAATTAATTCCTGTCAGTGTGGTCCCTGTGCAGGTCTCACAATGTAGCGAGTATAGCAGCCACCCTAAAGCTGCTCAGAAAGCTGAGCCCATGGACTGTTGGTTGGAGGCTTCCTCATACAAGAGGCAATCTTCCAGCATTGGTGAGTATGGGAAATACCCAAGCAGTGACTGTATATATATATTTTAACCAGGTATCTCTGGAGTTCTGTAGTTTAGATAGCAGTCAAACCAAAGCAATCTTCACTCTGGTGAGGCTGGGGGCTGAGGCATAGGCAGCAGTGATGATGCATGCTCTGGCCATGCCTGTCTCTGTGGGCTCCCTCTACCCACTCATATTCCCACACAACTGGTCTGCTTTCTCTCCCCAGAGAAGGACCATGGTTCCCAAATGGAAACTCTTTGGTATTCCTATCTAGCACAGCCTACACTTCTTTTTTTTTTTTTTTTTCTCTCAGAATCTATATTCAGTTCGCAATCAGTTTTCTGATTCTTGCTTAGCCACACAACATAAGAGGTCTTTTGGTTTTGGAGATATAAAGTTCAAGGACTTCTGCTCTCCCTAGCCAAAAGTTTTTAACAGTAAAGCCTCTTCATAGGGTTCTACCACATAGCAATGAGCAAGACAGTGAATTATTCAGGGGCCTTCTCCAGCATCTCCTTGCTACATGGATTGAAAAATCGCCTACCTTAGATCATATATACATAATTTTTTTTTTTGCAGAATGCCAGAGTTTTCTTTGTGGACATTCCCTGGATTTTCCTTTTCTCTTTATCTTGTAGCTCTAGTGAGGGGGATTCTTTACCTTGCAGCTCAGTCCTTGGTATATATATCAGAGTTCTTTATTACTTTGACTATACAAGCCCTTCTATTTCTGGATTTCACCAGGTCTTTTTCCACTGTTTACTATTGCACACCCGTGACACTCTCCACCAGCCAAGATCATTGATCTTGATATATTTTTAAGTTTACTTATTGTTTTTCTACTATATCAAACCTTTTGTTGAATCATGATATATAGAATTTTCATTTCAATTATGTTTTCAAGTCCATAATATCCATTTAGTTCTTCTTTATAGAATTTATTCATTTATTTATGTATTCATTTGCTAGCAGAAAGAGGAGAGAGAGAAAGAGGGAGAATGAGAATGGACATACCTTTTGCTACTGCAAATCAACTCCAGACATGTGTACCACTTTGTGTATATGGCTTTATGCGGATAGTGGGGAATCAAACCCTGTCCATCAGGGCTTGTAAGCAAGCACTTTTAACTGCTGAGCCACTTCTCCAATTTCAATTTCAATTTTTAAATCAGAATACTATTTGATAGGTTGTTCCCACTATATCAGAAACTAAGGCACCTGGGTATTCACTCACCTGTATGTATTTAACAAAGGTCTATATCCTCCAATGACCTGATGTCATTGTCATACCATTTGCATTGTAGTTTCGACACCTTTCTTCTTATGACAATCATGGAGGAAATTCCCTGACAAAAACAATTTAGCCCATCATAATTTGGGACAGAAAAAGGATCACCTTATTTCAAATACATGCCACCTACCTCATAAATATTAATAAGAATTAAAAATATTTTATTTACTTGGAGAGAGAGAGGTAGAGAGGAAGATAAAGAGTGAAACAGAGAGAGAGAGAGAGAGAGAGAGAGAGAGAGAGAGAGAGAGAGAGAGAACAAACATGAGTGGGCATGCCAGGGCCTATTGCCATTGTAAAGAAACTCCAGATACATGCACCACTTTGTGCATCTGGTATTATGTGGGTACTAGGGAATTAAACCAGGGGCTGAAGGCTTTGCAGCAAGCCCCTTTAACCACTGAACTGATCTCCCTAGAACCCCACAAGAACTTCTTGAAATTTCACACCACATAACCCACTAGGCTATTCTCCACTCCTTTCTATCTTGGCTCAGCTCACTCTAGTCTATCTTTGGAACCCTTGCTTTGCTGAGCTTTGTGTCTGCTGCTTTGCCAAATAAACTTTTGCTCAAACTATCTGTGTCACTTGACTGAATTCAAGAAGACAGGAGCTGCAATTCCTCCAACAACAATAACTTTAGGGCCAACTATACTCGGGTTTATAGAAATACATCTATCTATTGAAGTGCACGTGAACAAGATGTATTGGCATGAGTTCTTTTTGGCGTAGGCTGTGTTGTGATGCCATAATAATAATGCAAATTGGGGAATTTGTGAAGAGCAGAAATTCATTTCTCATAGACTACAAGCCTGAGAAGTTCAAGAGCAAGTTGTCAATAGCTTTTATCTGGTCAGGGCCTTCTTGCTGTGTCTTCACATGGTAGAAGAGCAGAGAAAGCACATCATTGGCAGATGTCCTTTGAAGTGGCACTTGTTTTGCACTCTCCCATTGTTCCCAACACTGTTGCACGGTACTTTAAATTTCACCATGGATTTTGGAGATGGCAAAAGCATTCAGACCATAGCACTTTACCCATCTCAGCTATTCAGCAGAGTATGAGGCAGCAGGAGGTGAATGGAAAGCTCTTGACATCATCTAGATAGCAGAATAGAAACTTGTGATGTTTTTTCTACTCTCTGGTGACATTTTAGTAGTATGAATTTGGATGCACATACACCAGCCTACTTGACACCAGGCCTTTGAAGCATTCCCAAAGCTGATTTGACAAGTGTTTGTGGGTCAAGTGTATGTAAGCATTTAATGGGAAAAAATAAGACACTTTATACTCAACCATGATGTCACATGAGAAGGAATCATCCCTAATTTGATACCTTTGAGGGAATTGTATAATAATTGTATGTATCTTCTGAAAAGACAGAATTATTTCTGCTTGTTGAAATTCATGATCAAATTTGTCTCCTTACATATTTCCTGTGAGGATTTAGGGGAGGAAACATATCTAATTAAGGAGGATAAAACCCTGGCCAAAGTCCCTCTATCGTGATAAAATGAAATTTCACTAACACAATGGAATTTAAGATGTGTCTTTGAAGCAGTTGTAGTTATAATTGTTTCCACTAAGGTGTGCTAGATCTCCAAGTATTATTCAGGATCCTCTCCCTGTACCAGATGCTGTGCAGTGAACTCCACAGTTTTCCCTGCCTTCCCCACGGCCGCCAAGCCCTCTACCACACAGGAGGTTTCTGGGCAGGAATGACAGTGCACTGCACACAAATTCAGCTAAAAACATAAAGGACTACAAGAGACCATTTTAAAATGTCAAATGAACAGAAGAAACAGTTACATTTGGAATTGATGACTTTTATCAACACTCTCTGTTATTGGCTTCGATTTTGTGGAAATAATTTGGTTTATCTGAAAAATTCTAGATGAACCTGATAAAAGGAAGTCTTTCAGGCAGCCTTTCTTCTCATAAAGCTCTTTAATGGTGTATTATTATTTATGATCAGAGCTGCAGATTGAAGTTCTCTGTGCTTCAGACATACATCAATGTGAGTCCATCATTATTCCTAATGGTTTCAGTCCCTAGAGGTTTCTAAGATCATCTAGTAAAATTTGAAAAACAATTAACACAAAAGAACAGCTATAAATAAATATTTCAGGTAGGTGCTGGTATAGATCCTGAGCTCATATTAACAAACTTTTCTGGGTAGAAAGAATTCTTTATTTGTAGCACTAAACTTACTCCCCCCCCCCAAGTATAAAGTTAGCAACCAGAAATTTAGCTAGTTTGCTCAAAATATTTCTATGAATTTAGTGATTTCATGACAGACTATAAAAGATTTGCTAGGAGGATCGGCCGACTTATCCCACAGTCCAGTTCCGGGTGCTTCATAGAAGGTCCTACAGGTCCACCTCGGCTTCAAGTACTTTTCTGAGTGCAAAGTATTTCCTTGGCCACAAAATCTCATTTGGAATGTGCTTTGGAGTTATATTCTTTATTTTCTGTGCTTTCAGTTAAAAGAAGTCTCACTTTAGTCAATGTGACTGTTAGCCGATCAGCTTATCTACATAGTTTGATTCCATAATTTGACTATATTTTCATCACTGTGATCAATTTGAACAAGAACAAAAATATTTGGGCTTGAGAGATGGCGTAGCAGTTAAGTGCTTGCCTGTGAAGCTTAAGGACCGGGTTCAAGGCTTGATTCCCCAGGACCCGCGTTAGCCAGATGCACAAGGGAACACACACATCTGGAGTTCGTCTGCAGTGGCTAGAGGCCCTGGCGCACCCATCCTCTCTCTGTCTGCCTCTTTCTCTCTCTGTCACTTTCAAATAAATAAATAAAAATAAAACAACAATAACAAAAGAATGAAAATATTAGCTTTTAATTTAAATTAACTCTAGAGAAAAATTTCTGTCAATATGGTTATGTAGATTTTTTTTTGGTTTTTCGAGGTAGGGTCTCACTCTACCCAAGGCTGACCTGGAATTCACTGTGTAGTCTCAGTTTGGCCTCAAACTCACAGCAATCCTCCTACTTCTGCCTCCAGTGTGCTGGTATTAAAGGTGTGTGCCACCACAACCAGCCAGGCTTATGTAGTTTTATATCTAGTTTAACATCAGGAAATCAGTTGATAAGTAACTTAGAAGATTGTTTTCTTCTCCTTCTTCTTTTAAAAAAATCTTTTATTTTTATTTATTTATTTATTTGACAGAGAAAGAGGGGGAGAGTGAGAGAGAGAGTGATAGAGAGAATGAGAATGGGTGCACCAGGGCCTCCAGCCACTGTAAACGAACTCCAGATGTGTGCTCCCCCTTGTGCATTTGGCTAATGTGGGTCCTGGGGAACCGAACCTGGGTCCTTTGGCTTTGCGTGCCTCAACCACTAAGCCATCCCTCCAGCCAGAAGATTGTTTCAAAATGACAGCTCATATGACTCTTACCAGCTGGAGAGATTGCTCAGCAGTTAAGGCTCTTGCCCACAAAGGTGAGGACCTGAGTTCGATTCCTCAGTATCCAGGTAAAGCCAGATGCTCAAGGTGGTGCATGTATCTAGAGTTCATTTGCAGTGGCAGGATGCCCTGGCATGCCTATTCTCACTCTCTCTGTCTTTCTTACTCTCTCTCAAATAAATAAATATCTAAAAAACTGGTTCTTTTATTGAGCTAAAAATTTCCCACTGAAATGATATTTTTTCAGTGATATTGTTATACTTTCCTACTTTATATCATTATAAAATATTGCCTTACGTACACAGACCAAATTTAATAACATCTAAATTTTTTTTTTTGGCTATGGTAAGCCTCCTTTTGTTTTGTGGAATTTTCAAAATAATTGTAATGAGTAGGCAAAATAAGTGAGTTTTCATGTATATGGAAAATTTCATTTGAGTTTTGTGGAAAATAACATGTTTTTCTTTTCATCTGGTTATTATGTTAATGAGTTGGAAAATGTGAAGTGACATTGACAGTATTACTGATATATGTTGTTTAAATAATGGTAGAATCATCAGGAAGTAATTTAGGACAGTGAAAATTTTATAATGTTAACAAAGAGAACCCTTTCATTTGTGAAATCACTTGAGATGATTTATTGCAACAATTGTCTCCATAATTATTGCCTGCTAAATAATAGTGATTAATGATTATTTCCTAAAACCTTAAATAAGGGAATAAGATTCATTAAACCCATTTAGAGGTATAGGGAAATAGCTTGTTTCAGAAAATAGACATCTAGAGGAATTTTGTTGTTCAGTGTCATACACATATAAAACAAATAGAACTCTTCCAGGCCTATGTTAACCTGAGGCTGCTTGAAAATACTTTCTGAAACCAAAGAGAAATGAATGTTGAAAATCACAGAGTTAAAAGCTAGTGGGAGAAAATTTGCATCACGTAACAATATATCTAAACAAAGGAACTATTTCTTAACCTGATACAGAGGGCAAAATGAACATCGTCAGCACAGAGCAGTGCAGCAACTGTTGCTGAGGACAAAACACAGGCGACCTGAAGGTGCACCACGGGGCCGTCAGCAGACCTGTCAGTCGGGCTCAATTACACTAAGATACAGCAATTTATCTGGTTTAGTTTAGATTTATGGCATTAATAATATTTTTCTAGAAAGCAAAGCTTGTTTAGAACTTAATTAGAAATACAAAAAGTCTACAAGGAATATTTAGGCCAGTCAATGGTCTATAGTTAATATGAAAACAACAAAACAAAAGAAAAGAAAAGCATCTCATTTGCTTTTTGACAAGTGAAACTAGAATTTTCCCCTAAAAATACTTTCCATGAACTATTTCAAATGAAAAGAGCTAATGTGAATTCCATAGTTAATTTGGGGGTGGAGATGTACATGCATTGCAATAAATTTGATTAATATTATTGTGCTTCCTTTTCCTTTCACATGAATAATGGAGGTAAGTTTTAAGCCTTGATTAAATTATAAAGTGCTGCTCATCTGTAGAGAAACTTAGCTTGGCTCAATGTTAAAGTTATAGGAAGACCCACCTTAACTATATTAACCCACTACAAGGTTTGCTATAGTGCTATTTTGTTATTGAAGTGAGAAATTCTGAAGGAGCTTTAGAGCAGAAATGGAGAACTTTGGTCACTGAGAAGCTTAGGACCTGGGGGGATCAGGGGCTGGGTACGGGTGCAAGACTCCTGAGTAGGACGTCTTGAGATCCAGACCATAAGACCTTCCAGAAAAACAGAGGGAAACATTTACTTCACACTTTTATGACTATCACTTTGAATCAACTTTTCTCCAAGTAAGAGAGACGAATAGCACACATGCAAAAGCTTAGCTATGGAAAGAGGAAACAGGAATCTTCCAGACTATTGGTGGCACTTAGGATTGGGGTGAAGCAATGGTGAGGACTAACTCTTGGAAGACGCAGCTTAATTAATCACAGGATACTGAGAGAAATCAGATTTGAAAATTCAGGATCAGAAGAATTGCAAACTATAATAGCTCAGAAATGGGAAGAGTACATGCTTCAGTCTGAAAGAATCAATACATATAATCAGTAAATTTAGCTTTTTTATTTTTGGTACTCAAAACCAGTCATAGCTATCTGTGTCTTCTTCAGAAAGAAATTCTATCTTCTTTTTGGTGGGGTGGGGGGAGGAAACAATTTCCTTCTACTGTGTTTCCAAGAATGTAGGTGGGAGTTTTACAAATATTATTTAGCATTGACCTCAAATTTTCATAAAATGCAACCAACAGGGAAGACATATGCTCTATTAACTCATTAATACTTGTAAATTATAATTCTTTCACACATTTTAGTGGGAGAAGAATAGGTTAATTATGTCAAGAGTACTTCATAGAGTTAGTAAAAGAATGGTTTGTAATATAGATTTTCCTTCTGCAGATTTTACTAGGTCCAATTTTTAGAGTTTGAAGTTGCCTATATTGGAAAAATATGAAATGCATGTTACTTATACAGAAAGTTGATCAATGAAAGCTACTAAATGATAACTAAATTACTAATTAAGTGTGAGGCACTCTGGCACATGCTTATGGTTGCTGGCTTAAAGATTACAATCCATGTTGTCTTTTAATAAGCAAACACTGAGGATAATTGTGAACGTACATCTTAACTAGGTCAAGTTTACTATTAGTTGGTTCAGGAAAGCCAGCTTTGAAGAGACGCAGCTTCCACAGAGAAGCTTCTCGTCTGTGCTTTGATTTGGCAACAAAGTGAAAGTTGGTGTTTATTTTAAAAAATAAGGTATAATATACCTGCAGTGAATAGTTTTCACTTGTGGTAAGTGGCAGGTCATATCACTCAATTTATTATTTTTTTAAACCTTCCTTCACGTTCACGGCCTCATGTACTTGGAAGAGCCGGTGTCTACTTCATCAACAGTTTACTCATGAGAGCCAAATAAAACATTCTGCTGAAGAATATTTCTTCATATGTGTTCGTCTTCTTTAATAATTCTCTTTTACCCCTAAATAATTAATGTGCAAACAAAGAAACACAAATTGCATTTAAAAAGCCAATAAACTCCACAGCTCAACAGCAAATTGAAGAGGTAGACCGAGAGATAATGGACTTCAACAACACCACGATCGTGAGTCAAAACCTAGCCCATTTTCACTATTAACTGTAAATACTACTTTTATATTTAATTCTTAACCTCGGGATCATGTGATGTATGCAAAAGCGGTAAATGTGAACTTTAATGGGGTATGCATTTTATATCTTTTTCTTCCTGTTGAGATAAGTTTGAAATTGTTGACTATATAGCTTTTTTTTTTTTTTTTTAACTGTGATCCCGGTGGACGAAATTATCAGTTTGTCCTCAAGATTCCCAAATATTTAAAAAGAACACAAAGCATACCAGTGTGCTTTTTGGCGTGGTCTTTGCTAGGGGATGTTTAATGTCCCGAGAAGACCTCAAGGTACTCTTCACTGTCTTTGCTTTATATGCTCCTCCACAGATCCTGTTATGTGCATCCTCCAGTTAGAAAGAAGAGAAGATGGGGTTTCTTATTTTAATTGGCCAGTGGGGAAATTGCTGCCATGCACAAATCTCTCTTTTACTGCTGAACACAGTTTTTGCTTTTTTTGTATTTCTACCCTCATGCTTGCAGTGTGAGATATTTTATCCTGGTTGCAGCATAAGCCAAATTCTAATAGTAAACTGAGCAAGATATTGATTTAATTTGAATTAATTTTTCTAGATACAACTCAGGAGGCAGAAAGCCACAAACTTTTAAACATAGGTAGGAAATAATACCGATGCAAAATATTTTACTCCACTTGATAGCCAAAATAGTTACAAAAAGAAAAGAACTGAGTGTTCAGGACAGAAATATTTAGAAGTTTACTACATGAGGTAAAATGTTATAACCAGTTGTCAGAGTGATAATTAATCTTAGCTAATCAAATAGCTAAAATTAAATTTTATATGAAACAAAGGGCTGTTTTTTCTTAAATTAATATATTTCCAAATTGTGTTACACGAAGAAGCTTCCACTTAAATAAACTTAAAAGACATAATGGGTGTTTTTTTTTTTGCACATGCATGTGTGTGTTATGTACATGCATGTGTATATGTATGCATGTGTGTATGTATGTATGTATGTGGGCATATGTGCACATGTGTATGTGTGCATGTCAAGGCAAGATGTGAACACTGGATATCACTTCTAGACCTCATCTGTATGAGACAGGATCTTCTTTTACCAATCCCGGAACTTACCCATCTGGCTGGTCTATCTGGTCAGCAAGTATCAGAGATCCTTCTGTCCGCCTCCTCGACTCTGGGATTATGTTCCCATGCCACTGTACCTGGCAGTTTATATGGGGTGCTGGGGATCCGAACTCATGTTCTCAGGCTTGCATGGCAGGTGCTTTACCCATTGAACCATCTCCCCAACTTCCAGATAACAGTGTTAGTGTTAGCAATCTGTTCCTCTTATTTAATTTCTAAGAATGCAATACAAAGCAACATAGTTTTCCCTTTCAACTTTTTAATTTTAATTTTTTTATGCCAGGGCCTCTTGCTGCTGCAAATCACTCCAGAAGCATGCATCTCTTTATGCATCTGGATTTCATGAGTACTGGTGAATTGAACGTGGGATTGCAGGCTTTGCAAGCAAGTTCCTTCAATAGCTGAGCTATCTCCCAAGTCCTGTTTCCCCTTTGTAATAAGTCTCAAACATGAATATTTACTTTTTCTAGCACTTTAAAGTAAAATATTATATTATTGTATGTACATTATTTTTTTTAGAATTTGGTAACAATTATTTTGATAATTGACCAAATCATTTCAACTTATATTCTAGCACTAAAACATGGGATTCAGGGGTAATGGCTCAGTGGTTAAAGGCTCTTGATCACCAAGCCTGTCAGCCTGGGCTCAATTTCCCAGGAAAGCTGTAAAGCTGGATGCACAAAGTAACACATGCATCTGGAGCGTGTTCTCAGTGGCAAGAGGACCTGGTATGTTCATGAACCCCTTCTACTAGCAAATAAATAAAAATACTTAAAAAAATAAATAATTAAGCCAGGTGTGGTGGTTCATGGCTTAAATCTCAGCACTCAGAAGACAGAAGTAGGAGGATTGCTGTGAGTTTGAGGCTGGCCTGGAACTACAGAGTGAGTTTCGGGTCAGCCTGGGCTAGAGTTCTTGACATATTCTTTTTATGATGATAACATTTCAAGTCAATTTAGTCTTGTTTTGTTTGTTTGTTTGTTTTTCCAGCAGATTACTTTTTAGGCTTCAGAACATTTTTGGTAAGTGTATATATATTTATGTATTACTGTGTATAAATACATATGTATGCGAATATTTATTTTTTAAACACTTATTTATTTGAGGGAGTGCAGAGAGAGAGAAAAAAAATAAAGAGTGGGAGAGAGAGAAAGAATATGAACTGGCACACCAGAGCCTCTTGCCTCTGCAAGCGAACTCCAGACATATGCAGCACTTTGTGTATCTGGCTTTATGTGGGTACTGGGGAATCAAACCCAGGTGAGCACACTTTGCAATCAAGTGTCTTTAACCACAGAGTCATCTTTCAAGCCCCATATTTAAAACATTACTTTTAATATTTATTTATTTATTTGAGAGTGAGAGAGCGAGAGCGAGCACGCCAGGGGCTCCAGCCACTGCAAATGAACTCCAGATGCATGTGCTTACCTGGGTCCTGGGGAATTGAACTTCAGTCTTTTGGCTTTGCAGGAAAGCACCTTAACCACTAAGCCATCCATCCAGCCCTAAAACATTACATTTAATTGGTTCTTTTCTCTCTGTATGGTTAAATTTTTCTGTAAATTTTCCAAGTATTATCTCTACTGAAGACACCCTTCCAACCTCCTGTGCAGATATGAGTCACCCTTCCCTAGGATTCAGAAAGTCACACAAACAAAAAGAAGAGTACAAAGCTTCTTTCCCCTCAAAGGTAGAGAGGATTTCTGTCAGATAGTAAAAACCTAAAGTTAGAATTTATTGGACAAGGGATGGAGGGCAATCTGTGGTTATGCTGGTTTATTCACAATTTTTCTATTTAAAAAGTTACCACAGAGTTTATGTGGTATTTATAAGGGAAAATAGCATCCTTCACTGTATGAAGTCATGAACACTATTTTATAAGTGTGTTAGGGGACTCGTGGTTTTAGTCTTGAATTAATGCAGAAAATCTGAGAATACTGACATAAAACGTGTTACGTTTTTGAAGACTTATTTAGCCAAAAATATGGATTTATCTGAGGTAATATTTACACAGAACAAACAGAAAAATTTTCTTTTCCGTATGATTTTCAGTGTGCTGGGACAACTATTAAACTGTGCACAAACACTGTTTACTTTTCAGCATTTTTATTAACCCAATCTTTAATACCACTTGGCATTTCTAGAGAATGAAGATGTTTGTTCTGAGGAATGTATTCTTTAACTCTTTTTTATTAAAGTGTGTACTTTTGGTCAGGATTTTCTCTCAGGACCTTAGGAAGGAGATGCATACATGAAGCCACTACATAAGCAATACTCTAATTTAACTATGCAACAAATGGAAGAATGTGGCCAGCAGATGTCTGCTATCAATGACATTATACTCTTGAGTTAATGAATGATTTTCAATGCACGAACTAAATAGAAAAGTTCAAAGACTTAGATGCAATAGGAGTGCACGCTTTCTGTACCACTGAAGGTGTGTGTCGCACTGTTTGCAAGCTGCATATTCATAGGCTGTCTAAAAAGCCATGGGAAATTATAATTCCTATGGTGAATACAGATTTTAAAAATGAGCAAATGACACAGGTCAGTAGAAATGGGCAAAATGCAGCTTTTATGGTCCCCCAGCAGTGGTAATCACAATAATGCATGCATTTTCTAAATCAGTGTTTTAAGTGGAGAGTAGTGGAAGGAGGTAGTTGTGGGAGTTTCAGTCATGTGTAATACAGCACTTTCATTGTAATGCTCAAAATAGATCAGCACTGTAAAAACTGTTTTCTGTTTCAGATACAATATTTTTGTGCTATGCAAAGTCCTCAAAATATGCACAAAATTGGGTCAATTACACACAGCCATTAGAGCAAGTAATTTTTGAAAAGATAATGATCAGAGGATATCTAAATGACGTGAACTTAAAACTAATGAAATTGCTTGTTTTCACATACAAAAATTAATTTTTGTTATAAAATTTTGAATTCGTAGTTAGACACCTACTTTACATTCAGGAGATTTGTTTTAATTGGATAGAAATATCCTGCCTTCTTAGTTCAGATTTTTATAAGTTCATCAAATAGAAATGCTAACACTGTACTATGTGCTTCCTAAGAACCTTGGGAGAAGAAAAGATTCAGATAGTAAGTGTGGTATTAATTAAAATTCAGCAATGCAACCCAATTTGACTTGTCTAATTTGTGGATAGTCTTTTGGCTTTAAAAACTGTTATTATTTTAATGTGCACAGCCAGGCAAACTAAGAAAACCAAATGCTGCCTTCTTAAAGTTACTTTAATTACTAGTTAAGAATCATTTGCGATTAGTTGAGTGTACAAACAAAACAGTATTTGTTCTTGCTGATATGGCAATTACTTACGTGTAGAGACATACAGTTGTAAATAATGTTTTTCTTCTAGAAGATTGTTTTTCCCTTTGGAATTATTGTAGTTAAAAACCTTCCTTTGTCTATAAATAGAACAATAGAGATTAAACTCTGACTAAATAAAAATAAATTCTATATAAATCAGTTTTGAAATAATGAACGGCCTCAGTGAATCTCCAAAAAAGGGTGATTCACATATGGATTGTTCAATACATTCTTCTGAGAACATTTTATTTCTTTATACTTGTGTTTCTTTGCTTCCTGTGTCATATGCAACAGAAAGTTAATTTACAAAAAAAATCTCTATTGTCAGCTAACACAAATTGGAGATAGTTTATTTTAAAAGAGATTTTGCACTTTACAAAACATTCACACCAGAATACTTTAAATCATGGTATACCCTTGGTGTCATTTAAACACACACTTTTAAACTTACACATTTTAAGGTTAGAAGTTTCTTCCAGTATATTTAAAACACCGTTACCAGCCTTAATGCTTGTTTGAATCACCAGAGGGATATTGTTAAAATGCAGAAGTAATTTGGAGCTGTGGGATAATGTCTAAATTCTGCATTTCTAGCAAGCTCCCAGAAGCAGCTGATCTTAGGGTGAAACTTGGAGGACCTAAAACATCTTTCTAAATGCAATGATTCTGGGGGAGGGGTGTTTTGGTCCTTATAAAGTTCTTTATTGTAGCAAGATACACATAACTTGTTTGCAAGAGCAGATTTTTTCCAAAATATTTAATAACTGGATTAAAACCAGCTTAGTTTTTACAGATGGTGACCACTCTGTCTTTTAGATCAAATTTGTCCTCATTTGTGAGCCTGGCTAGGGCTTTTAGAATCTCTGGGTTTCGGTTTTCTCCTCTGTAATGTGAAGTGTGGAAAAGTGTAGATGTAAATATAGTTACTATATGAATAAAAGAATCACTTCTAGGCCTCAGTTTTGGGATTAAAAAAAATAGGCCAAGGATGGGCTTTCATTGAAAAGTAAAACACTGGTTTAGATATGATTAATATGATTATATTTGGGGCTAAAATATGTAGATTGAGTTTGTAGACAGCATGAGAAGAAAAACAATTTGAATGCGAATGAATTAAAATTATATTTTTAAGTGACGGCACTTTAAAAAAAATTCTTTAATTTCCCAAATTCTGAGGATGGCCACAGAGAGGATGATTTTGTCCTAACTCACCTCAGGCAACATCTTCATTTTCTTGCATGAAGTACTTGAGGGACTGGTTAGTTAAAACTGAGAGATGGTCTCCATGCCCTTTACTTCACTTACTATTTCCTGATATCTTACAAAGCACAAGGAAGTGTCTTAACCCATCAGACATCATACTTCTTTGGACCTCTCCATGCACTCACTCATCTATTCTTTCTTTTTTTATTTTCCTCCTTCCCTCCTTCCTTCCTCCCTTTCTTCCTTTCCTCCTTCCCTCTCTTCTTTCCTCCTTCCCTTCCTCCTCTCCTCCCTCCCTCCTGCCTTCCCTCTCTCTTTTTCTTCCTTCCTTTCAATTTCTTTTTTTAAATTAAATTGTTGTTTGTTTGTTTATTTATTTGAGAGCAACAGAGAGAAGGAGGGAGAGAAAGAGAGAGAGAGAGAGAGAGAGAATGGGCATGCCAGAGCTTCCAGCCTCTGTAAACGAACTCCAGATGCGTGCACCCCCTTGTGCATCTGGCTTACGTGGGTCCTGGGGAATTGAGCCTCGAACTGGGGTCCTTAGGCTTCACAGGCAAGTGTTTAACTGCTAAGCCATCTCTCCAGCCCTCTTTCAATTTCTTTTTGAGGCTAAGTACTTCTAGGCCTATTGGTACCTACAAGCTCCTAGTTCTAGACCATAATGAGCAAACCAGAATGGTGAATAATTTTAACAAACAGCACATGTAATTTGAAGTGTTAACACCCAAGGCATGACCATCACTGAAAGAAATTATTCTCTTAATAAATCAACCAATTTATCACCCTGTGTCTCATGTCCTTTGTGTTTACAATTAGTTTCTGAGTTATCTAACCCAGGAACTTCTGAGGACATGTTTTCAGGTTGACTTTTTTTTTGTGTGGGTACATTTTTGGGGTCAAGAGTGAAGAATCCAAAAGCACTGGGAAGACAACATGATTAGTAATGGAAAATTCCACCCAGACTTGCTTCATTCTTTTTCTGAGTGGCCAGAGCTGAGACATGGATTGTGGACAGACCATCTCTGTTAGGTTCAATCTAGCAATGAAGAAATGCATGTGGGAATTTTCTGCATTGCATAAATGAGAGTTTGGATTTCAGGCTTGGGAGATAGTTCCTGCATTGCAAGCACGAGTGCCCGAGTTCAGTTCCAGAGCCCAGGAAAGGTGCAGGGGCATAATGGCACGAGCTGTGCTTGGCATCCCAGCGCCAGGAGGCAGAGACAAGAAGCTCCCTGGAGGCTGCTCACCAGGCCAATGAGAGACCCTATTTCAGCAAAGGTGGGCGGCATTCCTGAGGAATGGTACCCAAGGCTGTCCTTGGGCCTCCATAAGCACATGCACACTCATGCAGAGGCACCACACACACACACACACAAATATGCATACCTATGCACACACATGTATAGAATTAATTTGTATTTAAAGGAAATTAGGTGTTTTCTTTAAATTTAAAGTTTTTTTGTTTTGTTTTTCAAGGTAGAGTCTCGCTGTTGCCCAGAATGAGTAGTCTCAGGCTGACCTCAAACTCACAGTAATCCTCCTACCTTTGCCTTCTGAGCGCTGGGATTAAAGGCATATTCCATCACAGCCAGTCTAAAGGAAATCAGTTTTAAAGAAGAAGTTTGCTTAGAGTGGAAGTTCAAACCATGAAAATTCATTAGAGCACCCTGAAATGCTGTTTTCTTTCCGTTTGGTGCCACCTTTGCATCCCTGCAAAGAGCACCCTACTTTTATGGCTTCATTGTCATTTCTCCAAGGCCCTGTTACTAACTGGTGATTAAACACTTTTAAAAATACAACCTTTGACTTTTGTCACTTTAAATTACATCCATCCTCACATTCTAGAAAGAGGGAAACATTTGAAGAAAGAAAACATGGTCAATTGCTTGTTCAAACTAAAATGCAGGGTTTGCAGAGAAACGTGAGGCCCCAGACGTGTGTGTTATACCAAGCCCTCTTCTTGAAGTTCACTGTCAGTGAAAAGAGGCTGCTAGGAAAAAAAAAAAAAAAAACTCGGCAAAATATTTTCTTTCTGGTGTCAACTAGACCTCTTGAAATGCAGAGAGACTTTGAGTGGCTATTCTTTACCTGCCAAGTAATTATCCAATTAATTTTTAAAAAGATTTTGTTTTTATTTATTTATGAGAGAGAGAGAGGGAGAGAATGGGCACACCAGGGCCTCCAGCCACTGCAAATGAACTCCAGATGCATGCACCACCATGTGCATCTGGCTTACATGGAACCTGGAGAATCAAACCTGGGTCCTTAGGCTTTCCAGGCAAGTGCCTTAACTGCTAAGCCATCTCTCTAGCCCTCCAATTAACTTTAAGTTACCATACAAATACTTATATGTTGTTACACTTTTTGAAAACTTTCTCCTCCTCCACTGCCCTCCTTTCCCACCTTTTGCTAGTCTCCATATTGTCCCCAGGTAGTCTTCCTTTCAATGTTCATGTTGCATGTACCCCAGTGCACCCCTCCCTTAAGGTCTCTCCCTTTCCTCCCACAGTCCCTTTCTATTTTCATGAAACACACCCATTTAAACACACACACACACACACACACACACACACACACACACACACACTTAAATCTGGATTCTGAGAGGACATGTGGTACTTTTCTTTCTGAGTCTGAGTTATTTTGATTAACGCAATGATCTCAAGTTCTGTCCCTTATTCCTGAAAGTACCATGATTTCATTTATCTTTATGGCTGAAAAAAAAGTCCATTGTGCGCAAGTACCACATTTTCTTTATCTGCTCATTGGTTGATGGACATCTTAGCTGGTTCCATTTCCTACCTGTGATGAATACCACAGCAATAAACATGAGTGCACAGTATATCTGGGATATTTTCTTAGTCTCCTTTGAGTATATGCTCAGGAGTATATCTGGTAGTTCTTTTTTCAGTTTTTTTTTTTGAGGCGTAATCATAGTGCCTGCATCAATTTATATTTCCACCAGCAGTAAATACTCTCTTCCCACATTCTTGCTATCATCTGTTATTGTTTGTCTTCTTGATGATAGCGATTAGGATGAGGGTGAGATGGAATCTCAAAGTAATTTTAATTTGCATTTCCCTTAACCTTCCAAATCCTCAATGACCCTTTGAGAAAAGCGATTCTGGAATTGGAAAAATAGCATTGTCATATGGCTTTAAAAAAAATCACAGAGGGCTGGAGAGATGGCTTAGCAGTTAAGTGCTTGCCTGTGAAGCCTAAGGACCCTGGTTCGAGGCTCAACTCCCCAGGACCCACGTTAGCCAGATGCACAAGGGGGCGCATGCGTCTGGAGTTCGTTTGCAGTGGCTGGAAGCCCTGGTGTGCCTATTCTCCCTCTCTCTCTCTCTTTCTCTCTCTCCCTCTCTGTCTGTCACTCTCAAATAAGTAAGTAAAAATAAACAAAAAAATTTTAAAAAAATCACAGAATAATCTTAATCAAATCTGTTCATTCAAGAATATCAATTTTGGACTGGGGAATTAGATCAATGAATAAAGCATTTGCTTAGTAAACGCGAAGACCTAAGTTTGATCCCTAGGACTGAGATAAAAACGCCATGCCTGGTGGTATGTGCGTGTCATCCACTGGAGATGTGGAGGCAAGAGGATCCCTGGGGCTTGCTGACCAGCCGGTCTAACCTAATTGGTGAGTGCTAGGTAAGGGAGAGACTCCATCTTAAAATAAATAAAAAGGTGGACTCTGTTCCCTAGGAATGACACCTTAGGTCACCCCCTGGCCTTTATGTGCACATACTAAAGCCTACCTGAACACACTCCCACACCCATATTAAAATATGTCAGGTTTAGGGTGTTAGAGGTTTTCTGCATGTTGTTATTTTAAGGATTTTTTCTAACTATAACAATATATTATTTATTTATTTGCAAAGAGAGAAACACACACACACACACACACACACACACACACATACACACACACACACACACACACACACACACACACACACACACCCCAAGAGAGAGAGAGAGAGAGAGAGAGAGAAAGAGAATGGGCATGACAGGGCCTCTAGCTGCTGCAAACAAACTCCAGACTCATATGCCGCTTTGTGCATCTGGCTTTATGTGCGCACTGGGTAACCAAACCTCCCTTGTTAGCCTTTGCGGGCAAGCACTTTAACCACTGAGCAATCTCTCTAGTCCTCTAAATATATTCTCAACTGTCAAGGTTGTTAGAAACGGCCACCTGGATTTTTAAAGTTATTTTTTTCCAGTTGATTTGAATTTTCAGTGCAGATGGTTCTTGTAACCTTGGCAACTTTGGCCCAAAGCTCTGCTCATAGTCCTTTTTCCAACTGTTATGGGACCCAGAGTGACAAATTCTGGACAGGGGAGACTTGTAGCAGACATAATGATATTGGCTGATATTGGGTTTGGTGGTCACCCTCAGACGTATTCCACGTTCTCAAGCTCTTGTGTGCTGGAACAAGAAATTGGGCAGAGACCCATGGATGATAGCAGAAGCATACAGTGCACTTTTAAGTGTGTGTGTGTGTGGTGGGGGAGGGCAGCAGGCTCGAAAAGAGAAAAAAAATAGTTTAGTAGCTGTGGTGCTTTGAATACACAATACCCTCCATAGGTTCATATGTTGAATCCCTAGTTGGTGATGCTGTTTGGAAGGTTGTGGAACGTTCAGGTGGTACAGACTTGATGGAGGAAGTGTGTCATCGGGGGTTGGCTTGATCAACAGGCCTGCTACAGCCTGGTCTGGCTTGCTGTTCTCCCCCACTGATGTGAGGATGTGACACGGGCTTCCTGCCTCTGCCATGCTTTCTCTGCCCTAATGGACTCTGGAACTGTCAGCTGATCCTTCCATAAACTGCTTCTGGTTGTGTATTTTGCCTCAGCGATGAGAAAGCCACCGAGAGAGTAGCTCAAGGGGCAATGTTGTACAAAGGATGGGACTTTCGTGGGGCGTGGGCTTTCTCACGCATGCACTGCCTGCTACGTGTAGCTAGTGTAGCTGCTGTGCATCACCTCACGCACCACATGTGTCATCAGCGTCTGAAATCTCCACCTAGGGGTGTACTTCTGCACACTGTACTGAATCGCCCATCCCCTTTGGACTTTCTGGAGCACCTTTGAGCCTGTGGCAGTGGCTCCTGACAGTTCTGGCCCACTTGGGAAGTGTGGAGCTGTGGGCTGCTCTCTCTTTCCTTACTGCCAACAGGTTTCCTCATATGCTAACTTCACAGCCTTTGTGTAAGACCTTCTGGACCTCACCCTCCACCCTATCCTCCTGCCTCAGTGATTGGAAGAGAGAGCCTTCTTTTTTTGTTCTGGGATCATTGACATGGGGGTAGATGTAAGAAAAGGACATGTGATTCCAATATCAAAGGAGTTATTGTCTCTGGGGACACTCTTAGTCCCTGTGGAGCAAAGGAGAAACTCAGCTTAGACAATTTCAACTCATGTTGCCTTCTTTAAACTTGAAAAGAGAATTCAATTATAACTATTGGCATGAAAGTTAACTAATGCTGGTAGCTCTCACTAGGAATAATATATGCTATATCCTCAAGACTAACATTATTAAGTGATTGCACACATGATTTGTTTTCAAAATGTCTTTGGCATCAGGCAGAGGGGATCATCCTGTCTGTAATGAGTTTTTTTTCCCCTCTTCTGGTTTCTTTGATACTACCTGTATTCCTTGGCTGCCTCACTGCTGGTCTTGTGTCCCTTCCATTCATTGTCATTTTTGTTTCTTCTTCCCACACACCTCACATTTCTGACCTCATACCACCATCTCACCTCATGCACAATTTATTTTCATTCAATTCTCACCACTCAAGATTGTAACATCTTTAGTGCATCGTGCAGCTGATTCCCAGTTCTACAGCTTTGCTCTGACTGCACCAGAAAGCTCTGGCTGCACATTTCCACCCGCATGCCAGACATTCCTAAGTGCATGTCCTGCAGTTTAACTACAAAGTTCTCAAATCAGATTCACCACCTTCCTCCACAAAGCAACTTATTTCTAAATGTCAAATTTCAGCCGAATGGAACATTTCTCTTTCACAGAGTCAGCCTGAAACACATGAAGCCTTATTGGAGTCTTTTATTTCTGTCTAAGGGTCTCCTCTTTCCTTCTTATATTTTTGGTTATTATTATTGCTTCATTTCACAGCCTTTTTTTAATTTAGGAAGATTTGATTTTGGATTTGATGTACCCACCTTAGGGCATTTAGAATCTAGAAAGCAAGTATTGTACCTTTCTATTTTGGGGGACTCTTAGTAACAAGGCATATACTAATAACAAATAAATACTTAACTATGCTAGTATTACAAAGTATATGTTATATGACTTTACTGATTTGATCACGGAAAGTGCCTTGACTGGCCAATGCATGCTCAAATATACAGTGGAATTTCTTTAAATTATTTGTCTAACAGTGAGACAAATCCTGTCTCACAAGATTGACTTTAATAATTTAAATGTTTCTTTGGATTTGAGACTTGAAAGCTCAGTGTATGTGGGTGGAGAAGGGCCATTTCCACTGGCATTGATAGGATTAAGAAACAACCAGCTGAGTAAGCTTTTGTGGCCACAATTCACTTAAAATGCAAAGGGTAGAGCTTTGTATAACTATTGCTAGAGAGACAGACCAATTTTAAATATAGGAGAGAGGTTTAGACTACTAAGTACCACCTTGCTTTTGCAGTCAGAAATGATTCCACTTGTCCTTAAAATAAGAATTGAAAATGGCATTTGCTTTGAGGGAGCCAATGAAAACAGTACAATGATCAAGTATCTTTATTGTTCATCTAGATGAAAATCACATGATAAAACAGGAATTGGCAAAAATGGATGGAAAAGCCTGTGGATATTTTAATTGCCATGTCGTGGGCTTCTTATTATTCTGGTCAGCTTTTGCATGTGACAGTGGCTTCTGTCAGCCAGGTTTTTTTTTTTTTTTTTTTTTTTTTTTTTTTTTTAGAAGTTCCAGCAGCATTGGGCCCAGTTACAAAGCTGATTCATTTTTCTTTCTTTCTTTTTTTTTCTTCTTTACTGGTACACACTGTTCACACCTGCATATCAAGTTTGGAAATGCATATTTGTAAGCAGCAATACAAAAGTATTCATGGAGAATGCATAATGCCTGAGAATTATGAAAACATTCCTGCCATGTATTCATTTCTAAATACAAAACTGGCTAACATATTTGTTACTTCTGTGTAGCGAGAGCAGTTCATTTTCAAAACAGATAAAATTCAGTCTTTAGGTGTGAATGGTATGAATGTCTTTTTTTAAAAAAAATTTCTTAGTCATTTGGGATCCTTAAGCTTGCAAAAGCTTTGACAGGAGGGTCCACAAAGAGATCAGGATTGGATTGTGGCATCCAGTTAGGTGAGAGCTGGACTCCCGACATGATGGTTGTGGTGGTTTGATTCAGGTGTCCCCCGTAAACTTAGGTGTTCTGAATGCTAAGTTCCCAGCTGATGGAGATTTGGGAATTAACACCTCCTGGTTGTTGGGGGTGGGCTTATGGGTGTTATAGCCAGTTTCCCTGTGCCAGTGTTTGGCACACTCTCCTGTTCTTCTTGTCTACCTGATGTTGGCCAGGGGGTGATGTCCACCCTCTGCTCATGCCATCGTTTTCCCCTGCCATTGTGGAGCTTCCCATGGAGCCTGTAAGCCAAAATAAACCTCTTTTTGCCCACAAGCTGCTCTTGGTTGGGTGATTTCTACCAGCAGTGTGAACCTGACTGCAACAATGGTTCATACCCGAATCTTAAGCAGGAGGCCCTTTGCCTTTTGATTTATGAAGAACAAATCTCTTCTTCCATTGCCTATAAGCATCTTCATTTGATTTCTGCATATTAAATTCTACTTTTGCTTGGTCAATAGCTTTCTGGCCATCCAAAGTCATCTCTTTTGGAACCTCCTCCTTAACCTCTTCGACTTTGTTCTCCATGTTTTCAGTGTCTGCTACTGGAAGGTTTTCACCTTCAGATGTTTCAGTCCCTCACTGCAATTATAAGATATTTGTTTCTGAATGTATTTATGGGATTCTTTCCATGTGCATCCTCATGCTTCAGGTCACTGTAATGTGAAAAAGATCTATCACTTCCCATCTGTCTATCGAATTCACTTTGCCATGCGATCCATGGCCCATGACCCAGCCATACCTTCCTTGACCCCTTCCAAGACCACCATGGCCTTGGATAGGGTTCCTTCACCCTTTCATTCAAGCGGCTTTTCAAACCTCCTTTCAGGAGGTGGTCCCCTTTCTGGTCTTTCTATCAGTTATTTTTCCTTCACTCTGAAGTTACTGATCAGGTCTTCTTCTGGCATATATTATTCCTTTTTTCTTTGGTGCCATGCATGGTATATTATTTATTTATTTATGAGAGAGAGAGAGAGAGAGCGTATAGGTCCAGCAGGGCCTCTTGCCACTGCAAACTAACTCCAGATATATGTGCCATTTTGTGCATCTGGCCATATATGGGTACTGAGGAACCTGGGTCATCAGGCCTTGCAGGCAAGAACCTTTAACTACTGAGGCATCTCTGCAGCCCCCTCCTCCTTCTTGTCGGCCATGCTGACTTTGGGGCACAGCAGCTTCTTGTGATCCTCCTGCAACCCTTTCTGCAGCTGTTTGCCTGCAGCTTTGGAGTTGATGAAGTTTGTTTTGGCCACAGAGCCCCGAATTCCAGGCTTCTTTTTTCTTGTTCTTTGTTGCCTTCAGAACCTCAAAGGGGTCAGATTTGTCGTCAAATAACTGGTCAAGTGGATTGGTGACCACACAGCCAAAATCTGACTGTAGGTGACCAGGAAAGCCAAAAGCACCTACACGCTGAGAAGAGACGTGGGGAGGGAGCCTTCTCCTCTGGTGTCAGGTATACGTCCCCAGGTGGCCAATGCTTCACAGCATCCTGATTCTTATTATGATACTTTAAAAATTTTTATTTTTAGGGCCGGGCGTGGTGGCGCACGCCTTTAATCCCAGCACTCAGGAGGCAGAGGTAGGAGGATCACTGTGAGTTCGAGGCCACCCTGAGAATGCAGAGTGAATTCCAGGTCAGCCTGAGCTAGAGTGAGACCCTACCTTGCAAAACCAAAAAAAAAAAAAAAAAAAAAAAAAAATATTTTTTTGTTTATTTGGGGAGAGAGAGAGAGAATGGGAATGGGTACAGGGCCTTTGCTACTACAAATGAATTCCAGATACATCACTTTGTGCAACTGGCTCTAAGTGGATACTGGGAATCAAACCTGGCCTGTCAGATTTTGCAAACAAGTGCCAAGAACCACTGAGCCATCTCTCCAGCCCCATTGTTTTAATCTTAATTTAGAAAATTTATTTGACAGAAAGAGAGAGAGAGATTGAGAGAGGGACACTAGGGCCTCTTGCAGCTGCAAAGAGACTCCAGACATGTGCTACTCTGTGTACCTGGCTCTATGTGGGTGCTGGGAAATCAAATCCTTTACCACTGAACCATCTCCCAAGCCCTCACAACACTAATTTCTGACCAGGCAGGCAGAATGTTTAGAGCTGTACAGTCACCATTGGTGGAATTTAGGCCTACACTCTCTATGTCAGATTCTTAATTATTACTGCTACCCGCTCCTTACCTTCTTTCCTATCTAACTTAGATTCCATGCATTAATCTATTTTAAATAGAGTTTATCTATTTCTGGATTAAATGGATATGAAAGTAAAGTTCAGTAAGGGAAAATAGAATAATATATTGTTCAGCACAAATTGTATATTGACACCAAATTTTAACACTGCTTTAAAAATGGGCAAAATTGCCTGGCTTTTTCTTTTATTTCTTTTTATTTATTTGTTTTTATTAGATATGGACATATTTAGTATGTAAACAATATATGTTGGTACCATCCTTTCCCTCCTTCCTGCCCCTTTTCTGAAGAGGCCTTCATCGTTGGTGATGCAGGTCAACCCCATGGGGATTGTGGGTCATGCATTATGGGGCAGAAGCAATGTCTCTGTGCAAAACATGTCAACTTGTGGTTCTATCAATCTTTCTGCTTCCTCTTCCACAAAATTCCCTGATCCATATTGGGTACATTTTAAGTCTACTTCAGTGATGGGCACTTAGGAGCCTCTGGATCTCTGGATTGGAAGCTGTTGAGTGTCCTCAGTGTCTATCTCCTTCATCCTTGTGCTGATATCAGATTCACTAAGAAAGCAGCACTCTTGCTCTTTTCCCCAATTCCCCTTGGTTTTATCTGGGGCTGGGGTGGAGTGTGCTGGGTCATTTATACCCTCAGGTCCAACTCCCATCTGAGAAAGAGAAGCAGATTCTCCAACAGAGAGTGAAGTCAGCACCAGTTAAATGGGATAACCATTATTAATTTAGAGACAATTTAAAGGATGTAGACCCTCTGATAGCCCAAGATTAGAGGCAGCTTGACAATGGAAAGCAGAGTCATTATCTGGATATGATTCTGACTTGTTTTCCAGTTCCAGATACGGTTTCCTCTCCACTGAGTGGTTCTGTTAGCCAGTCCAAGAACAGTTGGTTATCCACCATGGCTGGGTGCCACTGTTGCACTTGTGAGAGCATCACATCAGGTGTTTGCTTCTGTGCCACTTAGACTTTGAGTTGCTTGGACAGATGTTGGCCATTTTCCCCCAGTAGTTCATGTAGTGCCTTCCAGCACTAGATGGGCTAATTGTCTGGGGACTGGCTCTTTTCTGGATTTCAACCAGGTATCTCCATGGTCCCTGCCAACAGTGTATGGTGTCTTCACCAGTAGGGTCTTACTATTAATCTCTGGTGGGTAATCAAGTACTCTGACAGAAGTCTGTCTTGTTTGTTTTGGGAGATTGAGTAGGTGTCTCTGATTAACAGTTCATTGTGGATGTGTACCATATTCTGGTACAGGGAGTTATAGGCCAGTGCCAAGGAAAAAGAAAAAAAGAAAAAGAAAGAGAAACTGGAGAAATTTGTGGTCAGGCTTATATTACCCTCTGCAGGGCCCTTTGATTCAGATGCTCCCCTAAGGTCCTCTTGAGGGTTCCACCTTTTAGTCTAACTTCTAGGATTTAGGATTCTATGGTGCCAGTTCATTCAATTTGGGTCCAGTTTTGTGTCCCCCCTCCCCACCCTTCCCCTTTCCCCATTCCCTACCCTCCCTATTGTCTAAGCTTTGAGCTGCCATTTGGTATGTCAGCAACTTGGGTTGATCCAGGTTAGGAACTGCAGATGAGTGATATCATGTGATGATTGTCTTTCTGTGATTGTATGAGTTCGCTTAGAATGATTTGTTCCAAATTGGACCATTACTCTACAAATTTCATTGTGTCATATTTTCTTACTGCTGAGTAGAATTCCATCATGTAGATATACCACATCTTGGTTATCCATTCATCCAATGATGGGCACCTGGGTTAATTCCAGTTCTTAGCCATTATGAACTGAGCAGCTATAAACATGGTTGAGCAAATATCTCTGGACTGAGATGTGGAGCTTTTAGGGTAAATGCCCAGTAAGGGAATAATAGGGCAGACTGGTAACTCTATATTCATCCTTTCCAGGAGTCTCTATATTTATTTTCATAGTGGTTGTACAAGCTTACATTCCCACCAACAGTGAATGAATGTTCCTATTTCTCCACATCCTCTCCAACATTTGTTTTCATTTGATTTAAAAAATTTTATTTTTATTTTTATTTATTTATTTGACAGAAAAACAGGGAGGGGGGGGCACATCAGGACCTACATCCACTGCAAATGAACCCCACATGCATGCGCCCCCTTGTGCAACTGGCTAATGTGGGTTCTGGGGACTTGAACATGTGTCCTTTGGCTTTGCAGGCAAATGCCTTAACCACTAAGCAATCCCTCCAGCCCTTATTTGGTTTTTTAATGTTTGCTATCCTTACTGGAGTTAGGTAGATTCTCATAGTTGTTTTAATTTTCATTTCCTTAAAGGTTAGGGATGTTGAACATTTAATTAAGTGTGTGTTAGCCATTTGTAATTCTTCCTCTGAGAACTCCCTATTCAGTTCTCTGCCCCACTTTTGGAGTGGGTTGTTTGATTTTTTTTTTCTTGTTTAGTTTGTTTGAATTCTTTGTAGGTTCTGGATATTAGGCTTCTGTCAGTGGTATAGCTGGCAAAGATTTTCTCCCATTCATTGGGTAATCTATTGGCTCTGCTTATGGTATGTTTGTCTGTGCAAAAAAAAAAAAAAAAAAAAAAAAAAAAAAAAAAAAGCTTTTTAGCTTCATGAGATCCAATTGGTTGAGTGCTTTTTAAACTTCCTGGGCTACTGGGGTTTTGTTCAGGAAGTCTTTTCCCAGTCCTATATTATGGAGAGTGCCTCCTGTTTTTTCTTCCAGTAGTTGAAGAGTTTCAGGTCTTATGTTGAAATCTTTAATCCATTTGGACTTGATTTTTGTGTATGGCAAAATGAGTGTGTCTAATTTCATTTTTCTAAATATGGTCACCCAATTTGTCCAACATCATTTGTTGAAGAGGTTGTCTTTTCTCCAGTCTACATTATTGGAACCTTTGTCAAAGATCAAGAAGTTGTTACTTGAGCTAAGGTCTGGGTCTTCAATTCTGTTCCATTGGTCTATTTTTTTTTCCATTCCAGCACCAGGCTGTTTTTGTCAGTATGGCTTTGTAATATAGCTTTAGATCAGGTATGGTGATACCACCAGAGGGTTTGATTTTTTTCTGAGGATATGTTTGGATATCCAAGGCCTTCTGCCATTCCATATACATTTTGAGGTCATTCTTTCAATCTTTGTGAAGAATGATGCTGGTATTTTCATTGGTATTGTGTTAAATATGTATATTGCTTCTGGTAGAATTGCCAGTTTTACAATATTAATTTTACATATGCAGGAGCATGGGAGGTCTTTTCATGTTCTCAAGCCCTCCTCGATTTCTTTCTTGAGTTTTTTTTTTTTAATGTTTTCATTAGATAGGTCTTTCACATCCTTGGTTAGTGTTATTCCAAAGTACTTAATTTTTTTTTTGTTATTGAAAATGGGACAGTCTCACTAATTTCTTTCTCTATATATTTGTCCTTTGAAAATAGAAAAGCTACTGATTTTTGTGCATTGATTTTGTATCCTGCCACTTTGCTGAAGGAATTTATCACCTTTAGAAGTTTTGAGATTGAGAGTTTTGGGTCACTTATGTATAGGATCATATCATCTGTAAATAGGGCTAACTTTACTTCTTCCTTTCCAATTTGAATCTCTTTTATTTCTCCTGTCTTATTGCTTGGGCTAGTACTTCTAGTACTATGTTGAAGAGTATTGGTGAGAGTATTGCCTAGCTTTTTCTGTCTTTAGTCACATCTCTCTGGCTTAACATCAACCCAACATGTCAGCCCAACTGTCAGTTTTTTAAGTATGTGCCCAAGAAATGATCACTGGCCTCCCAGTTACTTGTGGACTGACTGGAACCCTTACCCTGTCCAGTGAGGTAGAATGCCTTCCTGGTAATCTCTCAACTCTCATTCCATACAGAAAATACTCTACTACTTGGAGATGGAGAGATGGTTCAGTGGTTAAGGCACTTGCCTACAAAGCCTGAGGATGTGAGTTAGATTTCCCAGTACCCAGTACATCTGGAGTTCTGTTGCAGGGGCTAGAGGCCCTGCCATACCCATTCACTCTCTATTTGCCTCTCTCTCTCAAATAAATAAATGAATGAAATTAAAAAAATACCACAAACCCTCTTCTCAGGAAGTCCTCATTTCTCTTTAATTTTCCCGAACAATGAATGAACTTTCTTCTTACAATTTAATTCTCAGGTTCCCACCTCTTGCCTTCTAATTATATTACTTCTTTTCCTCTTCCTCCACCTTCCTCCTCCTCTTCTTTTTCTCCTCCCCTTCTGCCTCCTCCCCCTCTTCCTCCTTCTTCTGCTTTCTGCTTCTTTTTGTTTCTTTTTCCTTTTCTTGAGGTAGGATCTCACTTTAGCTCAGGCTGACTTGGAACTCACTCTGTAGTCCAGGTTGGTCTTTGAATGCATGTTGATCCTCCTACCTCAGCCTCCTCAGTGCTGGCATGAAAATTGTGAGCCACCACATCTGGTTCTCTTTGGATCTCACTTATAACTTTAGATGCTAAATGTGAATTCTTTTTTCATGTAGGAAGAGGAAATGGAATATTTCTGGCACTTTTCCCATCATCACTCACTGCTATAAACCTCATGTATCTTTACTGTCAAAGAATACAGTTGACATCATACTATACAAATGTAATTTCCTTAGGTGCTTTATAAACTAAATGCTTGAGGCAAAGAGTTTTGTAATACTTTGAAGATTGTAAATACTATTTACCATAGAATCAAATAATGTAATTGTATTTACAACCAATAAATATAACAGTATGTCACTAAAAATGTTTCCTTGGTAGAATGCTCCAAATATTAAGAGGATAGGTGTTATATTTCATCATTTGTTCAAAACAATTTTTAATTTCAGTTTATTTCCTATTTCAGCCTTGAGCTACTTAGTGCATAGTTCATCTGACATTTCTAATTGATTTCTCCTTTTTTGTCTTTTTTAAAACCACATTACCAAAATATTTTATTATTAAACACATAGTCTGGGGCTGTGGAGATGGCTCAGTTGTTAAAGGCATTTGCTTGCAAAGTCTGTCAGCCCAGGTTCAATTATCTAGCACCCATGTAAAGTCAGATCCAAAGTGGCTTATGCATTAAGCATTTGTTTGCAGTGGCAAGAAACCATGGTGTGCATGTGCTCTCTCTCTCTCTCTCACACACACACACACACTAGGAAATAAAAATAAACGACATATATTCTATTATGATTTTCATCTAATTTTGCCCATTTTCTTGGCATTTTCCTACATTCTATTCTATTCTAAATCCACTGACTTCAAGCTCGTTTCATAGCTATGATACTGGATCTCCTTTTTACAAAGTTCTTGTGTTGCCTTACCCATTTTTGGATCATTTTTATTTGTTTTTTAAAATATTTTATTTATTTAATTGCAAGCAGAGATACATAGAAGAGAGACAGAGAGAATGTGTGTGCCAGCGCCTCTTGCCACTGCAAATGAACTCCAGATGCATGCATCACTTTGTGCATCTGGCTTCATTTGATACTGGGGAATCAAACGAGGGTCCTTAGGCATTGCAGGCAAGCACCTTAATCACTGACCCATCTTTCCAGCCCTCTTCCTGTTTTCTTATTGATATTTTCTTCTTTAGTTTGCTAGAGTAGATCTTCCAGAAATTTCCTCAGGAAGAATGGATGAAAATTTATACTTATGATCTTCTATTTATCTCTATCTTACACAAGGTCATTTGTTTCTCTCTTTTCCTTAATTCAGTCAGCTTTGGACTTCAGTTTGAAGGCCTTTGTCTTTCTTCAGCTTTCAAAATATGTGTGTATGTGTGTGAGTGTCTGTTTTGAACTGTGCGTGCATGTGTGTGTTTGTTTTTGTTTTGTTGTTCTCTTCTTTCTCTTCTATCATCATATTAATTCAATGTGGGATGTCTCGAGGTGACTCCATAAGACGTTTTTCAAATTATATATTTGTGTGAGTGTCTGTTTTGAACTGTGCGTGCATGTGTGTGTTTGTTTTTGTTTTGTTGTTCTCTTCTTTCTCTTCTATCATCATATTAATTCAATGTGGGATGTCTCGAGGTGACTCCATAAGACGTTTTTTAAATTATATATTTGTGTGTGTGTGTGTGTACAAACCAGGGCCTCTTGCCACTACAAACAAATGCTAGACACTTGTGCCACTTTTTGCATCCAGTTTATGTGGATGACTAGGGAATTGAACCTGGCCTGACAGGCTTTATAGGCAAGCATCTCTTACTGCCAAGCAGTCATCTCAGCCCCCCTGAAACATTTAAATTTCTTTTTTAAAATTAAATAACATTTTAATTTTACTTTTTCTTTGTTCCTGTTTGGGGAAGGAGAGCATTGAGACGGGATTTCAAATAGCCTAGGGTGACCAAAAGCTCTAGGTAGGTGATGCTAAACTTCTGACACTCCTGCCTCTGCCTTCCTACTGCTGTGATTACAGGCATGTACCCATGTCTGGCTTAAGTGCGATTTTACTTATTGTTTTCCATTCATATTGTTGAGTGTGAATTAAAATTCTAGGTCATCTGGTGTTCACTCTATACCCACTTCTCATGCCTTTGCACAATATAATGACAGTAATTCAGTAAGGGGATGAATTCACGTGTGCTGTTCATATATGCTGGAATCACAGTGCATCGAACAATGTTCATATGTCACATTACTAGTCTTACATGATTAAGTGACTCCTGTGTCAGACATTGTTATTGAAGCTGGGGATGCTCTAATGAACAGAGCAAGTAAGAGCCCTGTCCTAAGAAACTTACGCTCTCTGCAATGAAAGGAGAGAAAACAAATAAATATTAAATGTGCTCCAAAGTGCATTCATATTGTCCAAAATGCTTCCATTCATAAAATAGTGGATATATGAATAATTAACAGATTATATTATAATACTGCTGTATAGATAATTAAAATGACAATGATGTGAGGGAGAGTGGTTAGGTAGTCACTTTAGATTGGGTTGTCAGGTATAGATTGCTTGAATAGGTGCCTCTGAACTTGAAATTGCAATGGACAAGAGAGTATTGATGCAGATAGAACATCTGGCTGTGCAAAGTCCTCATGTGAAATAGGCCAGAGCAATGAATAAGTGTCACATATGAGAGGATGGGGTGATCAGTATCAGAAATATAAGCAGACTTTCAGGTCTTTCTAGGTCATGGAAAGAATTTAGATTTTCTTCTATGTAGGATGGGGAATCACTAGGGGATTTAAAGGAGGGTAATGGTATGATGTGATTTGTGTTTTAGGATGACAGCTTTATCCAGCATATGAAGAATGGATTGCAGAGGTCCTGGGACAGAAGTAGGGAACCACTAAGACTAGTCTAGGTAAGATATGATGGTGTCTTTGAACAGATCTGAGATGGAAACTAGTGGAGTTTGAGATTGGCTCAATTTTGTTTCAATTTTGTAACCTGTTCTCTCTTTTCTTTTGCTGATTTATACTTCTCTGGTGTTACATGAGAGTATATGATAACATAAAGTAGAAAATTGTCTTGAAGAGCTATTTTTCTGTTTTCATAAAGGATGAGAGCAACAGTCGCTGAGCTTACATACATTACTTCACGATGATATGATCTCTTCCCAGGAAGGAACCTCTAGTTCCTGCCCCACTCTGGGAATCTCTTCTAGACAATGTGTTTTCAGCATTCCCTCTTTTGTTCACAACCCTTCTGCAGCACTTCTCCATAGAGCATGTGCAAATGCATATGTTGCACTCACCAATTTAGATTATGAGCTACGAGGGCAGGGAGTACTCACGGCATGGTAGTCAGTATGATGGTGACTGAAAAGAATCATCTGAAAACACGAGCACATCACTGAGTAAGGAGACTGATCATTAAGTTTACTTTCTCTGCCACATTAAAATTATTTTTGATAATTTAACACATGCATATAATATATTTTGTTCATATTCACCTCCTGTTATGCTTTTTTTAATGCCCTGCCACCCCTTCTTTCCAACTAACCCCCTTCATACTTTCCTGTTCTCATGCATTTATTTCATGACGCACTCAATTAAATCGGGTTTGCTTGCATGAGCTTGGGTGGGGAGCTGTTTACTGTAATATGGACAATTTATCAGTGGCTATCCCACCAAAGAACATGACCTCCTCTCACAGCAACCATTAACTGCTAATAGCTACCCTGGGAGGAGGGTCGTATGAGCCCTTTCCGTATCCATGATGAGACGTGGATGCTCAGTCTTGCTCAGGAAACCAGAGCTGCTGTGAGTGTGTTAGGATGACGGCCATGCTGCATTCAGAGGATAGGTTTCCGCAGCACTCCTTCCCATCCTCTGGTTCTTAACATTCTTTGTGCCCCCTTTTCGGCAATGTTCTCTGAACCTTGGGGTGTGTGGTTGGTAGAGCTGTCCTGTTTAAGGCTGAACACACAACAGTCATTCATTATCTTGTTTTACCAGCTATGTGTCTCAACATGAACCTCTGCCCACTGCAAAAAGAAACTTCTGTGACTGAGGTTGAGAGCAGCACTAATATCAGGGCATGAACATGAATATTTAGAAGGCAGTTTGATGAGTGCAACGTGCCTATTTTATAAAACAATAGTAGTAGATCCCCATTTAGGACATATGACCTTGAAAGCCATGGACATCTGACCAAGTTTTCAGTAGCAGGAATGAATTCCCTTCTGTGGAGTGGACCTCAGATCCATCCAGTCAGAAAGCTATTGGTTATCCCCACAGAAATCATGTCACTATTATACCAGTGGGCACACATTGCTGAGAAGGTCAGTTATGGAGCACATAGGGTCCACAGCTGGTTAAACCTTTTTTTTTTTTTTTTTTTTTTTTTTTTTTGTCTATCAAGGTAGGGTCTCATTCTAGCTCAGCCTAACCTGGAATTCACTATCATTCAGGGTGGCCTCAAACTCATGGCAATCCTCCTACCTCTGCCTCCCAAATGCTGGGATTAAAAGTGTGCACCACCACACCTGCCTCGCAGCTGGTTGAAACTTTTGGTGACTTTTCTTTAAATTTTTTTTTTTTTTTGGTACTTATTTGAGAGCGACAGACAGAGTGAGAAAGAGACACAGAGAGAGACACAGAGAGAATGGGCGCGCCAGGGCCTCCAGCCACTGCAAACGAACTCCAGACATGTGTGCCCCCTTGTGCATCTGGCTAACGTGGGTCCTGGGGAGTTGAGCCTCGAACCAGGGTCCTTAGGCCTCACAGGCAAGCGCTTAACCACTAAGCCATCTCTCCAGCCCTTTTGGTGACTTTTCTATCTCAGCAGCTTGCATAGCATCTTCCAGCACTATGAAAGATTGCCAGCCCGGAAGAAGCTTCCAGCTCAGTTCCAGTCTGATGCCTCTACATCCTATGGAAGCAATAGGTATCATAGCATATAGTTTTGATGGACAACCAAAATAATTTTGCCCTGATTTTTGTCAATGACCGCAGTGAATCCCATCACAATTATTTAATAGCTGCAATCACATGTCACCTGAGATCTCTTTCTAAACATGTGTTGCGCTTGTAGCAGTGCTGGTGATTGAACTCAGGGACTTGTACATGCTAAGCAAACACTCTACCACTGAGCCACATTTCCAACCCCACACTCACATTTTAAATACTTCTATGTCAAGAAATCCAAGATTTACTTCCAGCTATATATAGTAGACAAGATTTAGAATTCAGATTCAGAAACCTTTAGTCAAACTTCTGGTTCTGCTTCACTTATTCCACGGGGTGACTGATGGTCTTCATTTCTTCAAACCGAAAACATCAAATTTTATGTGATTGTGAATGTTATATGTGAAAAGAACTTGTACACCATGATGAACACAAAAACGCTGTTATCCCAGCACAGATCTTAGCTTTAACTGCAGTATGGATAGTGTTGTGAAATCTTCATATATAGCAACAGATTGTTCCTCATGGCATTCTTATTGAGGGCAGGCTTATTACTATACCACTTTCACATGGGAAAATGGAAATGCTACATTCTGGTATGTAACAGAGGCCACAGTTGAACCTGGCTCTTTGCCCCTATAGTCAACTGTAATATAATCATACAATTCATACAACACAATCGCCACACTGCTTCAGCACTCTGTAAATTAGAATTATTGCACTATTTATAGGGTATGAATTAGTGCAAAATATGTACCTGGCACAGTTAGGAAACAGTTAGGGTACAGTTAGGAGAAGGGCAGGATCAGTCTAGTTTTTAAATAATTATGCTGATAAAGATCTTTTTTAAATAAGGAAAAAAATGCCTCATGCTTGAGCAACTGTGATGAACTTTTATCTAATTACTATGTGTGAATTAGTAGATAATCAGAAAATATATAGGCTATCTTACATTTTATTATGTGATTATTCTTTAGTAAATATTTATTACTTGAGCTATACGTTTTCAGAAAAATAACTTTCAGCTTTAGCATTTCAAAAGACATTATTTTCTTTCAAAGGAGCAATTACTTATTTCTCCTTAGTATTTGTAGATATTCAAACATATTCAGACCTTTAATCATGTTTAAAGACCTCAACTAATGGAATGCCACTTATATTTTCAAGTTAGTTGACAAGAGTGACTTTTCCTTAAAGGATACTAAAATAAACAACATGTGCAGATGGGTTTCCTAACTACAAATTTTTATAATTATAGTACCACAGAAACTGGATTTCCACAGCTTGAGGGAACATCTCATCTTACCTGCCAAATGAAGGTTGCATTGTATATTTAAGATAATTTTCTTCAGTTCCCTATTATACAAATTAATCTTTTCCTGCACAGATTCTTCTGTGACACATAGATGATTATGCAAGACCGTTTCTGCAAGAGAATTGTTCAATGATATTATCAGCCAAAATTGTAAGTTGAGGTCAAGTGATGTCAAGCCATTATTTAAAGAAGAAAGACAAAGGGAAAGAGACAAATTGTAGAGAAGAAATTTAATACATTTTGGCAACATATGTAGGAAGGTCAGTGAAGGATACCAGGCTGGAGTGATGTCATTATAATTGGCTTCAGTTCAGAAGTGGCAGGGCGGCAGTTAGCCAAAAAGGCACTTTGATGCTATTTGTTTCTATATTCTATTTAGCTATCCATATCCAGAAGTGGAGATTACAGCTGATAATTTTAGGGTAGATGACCGATTATTGCGATTACTGCATTGTTTCAAGCTTTGTTTCAAAAACGCAATGTCTTTATGTTGTGTAGAACTTTCCTTTTAAGACACATTCCTTCCACATTTGTAGGGCCTTCTACAAGCTAAAGACATCCACCAGTTGCTGCAGAGGGATTTGTTTGATGTGATGATACGGATGCAGGTTTGAGTTTCGAGAATGTAGTTAAGAAAGATTACCATGTGTTATAGTTACCTCTTTCTTGCTTGGACAAACACCCAAACAGAAAGCAGCTTATGGACAGAAAGGGTTTATTTTCAGTTTACTGACTCCAGGGGAAGCTTTATCATGGCAGAAGAAGCTGGCTCACTTCATCATACCATCATACATCCACAGCAGAGAAATAACAAACAGCTAGAGTTCAAGCTAGCTCTGGACACATATTAGGGCTAGACCCTAGATGGGCCTCCAGTGACACACCTTCTCCAGCAGGTGGAGACTAAGTAGGAATGTTAATAAAAAATACCAAAGGCTGGGCTGGAGAGATAGCATAGTGGTTAAGGCATTTGCCTGGGAAGCCAAAACACCCAGGTTTGATTCCCCAGGACCCACGCAAGCCAGATGCACAAGAGCCACATGAATCTGGAGTTCGTTTGTAGTGGCTACAGACCCTGGCATGCCCATTCTCTGTCTGTCTGTCTCTCTTCTCTCTCTCTCTGCTTGCAAATAAATAAATAAACAATTAAAAAAATATCAGAGGCTATAGGGCCATTTATATTCAAACCACCACAACATGATCTTTTAAAAGTATTTTGTGGTTGGACAAGTTCAGGCCCTGGAACTTGTTGTAAGGGCTAGCCTCTTCCTGAGACAGCCCCAGCCCTAACCAACCAGCTATCTCTCTGGTTCACCTGAGCTGTTAGACAGCCCACCATCATAAGTTAATAAATACCTTTGCAAGGGGGGGGGAGGCTGTCTGCCCACTTGGGAACTTCCAACTGTGGGCGAGTTTTTTTCTCGGCTGGGTATGGGCTGGCTGGGACCAGGCCCATGCCCAGACCCAGGCCCAGCCAGGAGTGGCCCCTAGCCCTTACTCTCCTTGTAGGCTCTTTTGCCCCCTCCAGCTCCCCGCATGACAGGAGCTCCTTGAACTTTCCTTTCTCTCTTTTCTTTCCACACTTTTTCCAGGCCCTTGGTGCCTTTCCTTGGCCCTGTACTTCCCTCAATAAATATGATAATTTAATCAAAAAGTACTAAGGAATCATGTCTCAGCAGCCTCCCCTTCATTTTGTGGTAATGTCACACTGTGCCTTTAGAGAGGGAGAAAAGAATGAATGAGCTCAGGGTGTTTTCCTTTCTGCTTCTGTCATAATGTACGTTATTTTTATGCAGACCATGGGTAATTTTGAAGAGTTTTCACTCTATATACTACATCATATGCAGTTAGCTATTAATGGCTTCACATTGGTTAGAGCTTTACCAAGAAATAAAACTCTTTGTTTGTGTGCAGATAATATTGATCAAATCAGTCTAATAAAAATATCACACAGGCCACAAACAGGAACCTTACATACTATTTAAAGTTTTAAGTAGCTACATAGAAAAGCTAAAAATTTAATATTATTTAAAATATTTTACTTGTATTTACTTACTTGAGAGAGAAATAGGTATATAGAGATATATATAGAGAGACTGCGAGAGAAAGAGGGAGAGTGAATAGGTGAGCCAGGGCCTCTAGCCACTGCAAATGAACTCCAGATACATGCACCACCATGTGTATCTGGCTTACATGGATACTGGGGAATCAAATCTGGGTCTTTAGGCTTCTCAGGCAAGTGTCTTAACTGCTAGGCCATCTCTTCAGCTCTAATTCTTTTTCTTTAACACCTCTATTCCAAATCCTAACACTTAAGTGTATAATTATAAACAGGCTCTTCCCATCACCTTCTTTCCTCCCTTTTCTTATCTCTCCTTTTCACAGAACTTCTTCTTTCCATCTAATCCCACTTCTAGTTTGAGGATGGACCAGTTTTAATGACAAGGGGATAGGAAACTATTTTGGGGGATAATATCTGGAAAATTAAGTATCTGACTTTGTGACTTACACATCTTTCCTCATCTTGAAGGTCCCTAAGAATTATAACATTGCACTTCTCACCACAGATGTCTCTGCAAAGTTTCACTTTCTGGATCTGAAGACCCTACCCACCAGACCACTTAAATCTTGGCACAGTTCCTACTGAACAGGTGGGGGAAATCACTGATATGTTTCTGTCACCTGACAGAATATCTTGGAGGATGCTAAGTACTTAAGTACTTAAACATGGGTGAAACAATCACAGTGAGGACATCAGAAAGAAATGAGAAGTGCTCATGACCAGATACCCTAACTACAGCACTGATAACAGAATTGATCTCTGTGGGCTTAATACCTCTTCAGACAACCAACCACCTTTTGACTTCTTCAGTTCAAAGAAAAATTATATCTTAGGCAAGTCGATAAATAATTCTCTACTACAGACTTATTTCGTTTATATAATTTAAGCATAGTCTCATTTAGTCACAAAACCAAATAAACCGTCATGTTCTTAAGTCTCTAGTGAAGTTTTGCTGACAGTAAGAAATTTCAGTGTTATAAACAAGTAATGAGTTAACATAGAATCTTGGTGCAAAAGTATTCTATTTTTTTCTCAGTTTTTTTTTTCTATTCCTTTCTAATGTTCCTTAGTGAGTGAAAATTACTAGTACAGATCATGGAGAGATGTACAGTTATCTCTAATGGAAACTGTCCTATTTGTAAGTTTGGCTAAAGATAATGAACAAAGACTGGAGAGATGGCTTAGTGGTTAAGGCACTTGCCTACAAAGCCTAAGGACCCAGGTTCAATTCTCCAGGTCCCACGTAAGCCAGATGCACATGGTGGCACATGCATCTGGAGTTTGTTTGCAGTGACTGGAGGCCCTGGCATGCCCATTCTCACTCTCTCTCTCTCTCCCTCTCTCTGTCTCTAACAAATAAATAAGATAAAAATTTTAAAAAAGATAATGAACAACAAAAGTTCCTGTCTTTAAAGTCAGTTGAAGATGTTTCCAGTCATAAAATGCTAATGTTAATTTACAACTCACCTTTCTCATATTTCTTCCCTGGCTACTACTTCATGCACTTCCATCCTTTGGACACAAACTACATGCCAGTGGCTTGATGTTCTATAGGCTCCCTGCATTCTACTGCAAGTTGCATGACTATGTACATGGTAAAGTGCAGTTTGGATGGTCACAAACTGGGAAGCAGAAGTGTCATTTCAATGTAATATAAATCAGATATTTATAGCCTGTAACATCTCATCTTGTTCTCAAGCACCCAGTTACAGGGTTTGACATTTTAATATTATGGATTATTGATCAGTCTTTAATGAATATTTGTGTCTTTTTAATTTTTTGGTTCTTTTGAGGGAGAGTCTCACTCTAGCCCAGGCTAACCTGGAACTCACTCTGTAGTCCCAGGCTGGCCTCAAACTCATAGTGTTCCTCCTACCTCTGCCTCCAGAATGCTGGGATTAAAGGCATGTGCCACCATGCCTGGCTTTTTATTTTATTTTATTTTTCTGTCATTTAAACATATTTTATTTACTTATTTAAGATAGAGAGAGGGAGGAAAGGAGGGAGGGAGGGAGAGAGAGAGAGAGAGAAAGAGAGAGAGAGAAAGAATGGGTACACCAAAGTCTCTAGCCATTTGCAAACAAACTCCAGACACATGCATCACCTTGTGCATGTGGCTTATGTGGAATTGGGTTTCACAGGCAAGGGCCTTAACCACTAAACTATCTCTCCAGCCCCTTCTGTCATTTTTTTTTCTTTATTAGTCAGTTTTGTATTCAGCAAATACAGTCAGTTTGGTACCATTATTAGGCTCATCCGTGACCTACCCCCTCCCCTTGGCCCCTCCTTGTTGAGGTATATGGGTCATGCATTGTGGAGTTAGCCCACAGTTATGGGTAAGCTAAATGTCTCTGCATATCATGACCCAACATGTGACTCTGACATTCTTTCCGCCCCCTCTTCCGCAAAATTTCCCTGAGCCATGTTGGGTTCATTTTTGGTCTGCTTCAGTGATGAGGTATTGGGGGCCTCTGAGGCTCTGGCTCTCTGATTTGGTAGGAGTTGATTTTTTTCTGTGCTGATCTCCTTCCCCCTTGTGCTGGTATCCGGTTCATCAGGAAAACAGCACCCTTGCTTGTTTCTCCAATTTTTCTTAGTTTCAGCTGGGGCCCTTTTGAGGTATGATGGGGTGGCTCTCTCCTTAGGATCTACATCTATCTGAAAAAGAGAAGCAGATTCTCCAATGGAGAGTAAGTTAGCACCAAGACAAATGAGATAACCCTTACTTTTTTTTTTAATAGAGAATTTAATACGTGTAGGCCCTCTTGTAGCCCACAATTGATGGTAGCTTGATATTGGAGAGTGGGCTTATGTTTGGATATGGTTCTGACTTGTTTCCCAGCTCCAGCTAAGGGTCCCATACCAGTGAGGGGATGAGTTAGCCAAATTGAGAGCAGTTGGTTTTTAATTGTGTATTTCCCCCAATTTTCCTCTCCTTTCTATAGGCTGTTTCTGCTTTCCATGTCCTACTCCAGATACACTGTGATGCTAAGGAAGCTCTTTATCTTTCTGCACTGGAGAGGAGCAATGGGCCCTGGGTCTTCTCCACTTGTTCTTACTGACCTGCAGCCACTTTATCAGGTCTTTGGCACCAGACTTCATCATTTGCAGAAGAACTTGGCTCATGTCCACATCTCAGCAGATCTCCACTTAGGTGCAAGTTGTCTCCCAGACTCTAGGGCTCTATTATTCTGTGCCTTCTCTTGGTGATTTCTGTTTTTAGAGCATAGATGACAGAATTGATCTCTAGTTTTGTAAGAGGCATTCACACCTTATAGCCCATTCTTTCTATGCTAGTCCAGCATAGGTTTAGAGTTATATGGCTGTCCTCAAGATCTCCTGTGCAGGTACTCTCTCATTAGTTACTATTTTAAAGTACTTATGCAATGCAAAATATCCCATCTATCTCTCTTGGGTTTGTATAATTGGTTGATGTCTTCCCACGATAAGCCTGGGGAAGAATCGGGTTCAGCGTACCCTGTTAAATTTATTTCACACCCAATTCCTTCAGATGTCTTGACTTCAGCAAATGTTACTCTGTGTGACAGTAAAATTCTTACTAGACTCAGAGAAAACACCTTTAATGAAGCAACTGCAGGAGATGTGATTAGAGAAAATGTTTATTAAGGTATGGGAATTCTAATGCAGTATAAGGCTCAAGGTAGAAATGATAAAATTTCCAGGAAGAAGTTGGGGGAGGGTTGGGAGCATCTTTGCTTAGTGGAAGTATTCAGTATATAGTAGCATCACAGAAAGATGAAAAAGTACCTGAGTGCCTCTCTTCTTTCTCCCATTATTTCAGGGACCTCCCATCAGCTGAACCCAATAACAGTCCAGATGGAAGGGAGCTCACTAATGTAGTTCATCAATTGACACACCCCACGGAACAGGTAGAGAATAGACCTGAAGGGTTAAGGAGAAGATTCATAGCAGATTCTGCTTCTTAGCCTCATGTTAAAGACACAACCTTGGGGCTGGGCAAAGAGGAAGAAAAGAGAGAAAGAAAAGACTGTATTTTTCCGAATCCTCTTTATCTTCTAACATTATCTGTGTAATTTGTTATTCAGACAGGAAAATGAATTATTCATAATTTCTTTCCCCCTTTATCTCTTCACCATAGTGAGTAATGATACTTAATAGATAGTGAGTTTATACTCTATGCCAGAAGTGGTGCTGAGTAAGTACTCAGCATTACATGCCTTATGTCAAATATTATCATAGCTGGGATGTCTTCTTTAGCAGATGGCAACCAGGGCTCAGGAGATAATTTCCTCAAGGTTCCATAATTGTGGATCTAGACGAAGATGCAGAAAAGTATAGTTTGAGGCTAACATTACTAATCTCCATGGTATCTTGCCATCAACTAAGTTGCCAGGTCCATCTATCAACTTTGTAATTGTCTTCACTGCTATGTGGGATTAAGCCAAGGTTATCCCTCTTGCCACTGATAATGGACTTCAGATACCTGTGCCACTTTGTGCATCCAGCTTTACATAGGTACCAGAGAATTGAACCTGGGCCATCAGACTTTGCAAGCAAGCAACTTTAATTGCTGAGCTATCTCCTCAGATCCTTATTGTTTACGTTTGATAATGAGTAAAGCCTCTATGTATTCTCAAGGCTTAGGAGACTTGCCATGATCTATGATAAGTCTATTTTGGTTCCATTGATATTTGATTCATTTCAAATTTCCCCTCCTTTCTTCCTTCCTTCCTTCCTTCCTTCCTTCCTTCCTTCCTTCCTTCCTTCTTTCCTTCCTTCCTTCCTTCCTCTCTCCACATATGTATGTATACATATACATGACTATATACATACATATATGCATAAATACACATATATGAATATATACACATATACACAAGCACATATATACTTACTGACATGCTTTTCTCTGATTCAGACTCATCACTTCTCAAACACAATGGATCATTATCATTTTTGTGGTGCTGGTGATTTAACTCAGTACCTTGTTCTCTCACCCTGAGCTAAAGCCCCAGCCTACAGTGGGTTATTTTGTGTCTCTTACCCATTTATATTTTTTGCCAAAATGTGCAACCTACCTCCATTGCCATCTTTAACTGTTAGTTTCTCTAATAGTTAGGTTACATCTTCTTGGTGATATTTTTGCCAGTGTTTTACTGCAAAGCTAGTGGCTTTGTCCTCTGTCAGTGTACAGTACATTCGACGTGCTTTCATTGTAGAAACCGTTAATTCCGTTAATTTGTCCTGTGATTACGGACTGACTACATGAGATTGTGCACTTAACTAACACAAATTGAACCACATCTGCTGCTAACAATAATAATTTAACTGGAGTTATGAAGGTATTCAGCTGTGGGTATACTCATCTTTGAAACAACCCATGGTTATCTAAAATAAGATAGTTAAGAATTATACTGACAATATTATTATTTATTCAATGCTTAGCAAAGAGGTAATGTGCAGGTTTTAAGGTGGGTGGAAAAACAATTATTTCTAATAAAATATGCTTCATCTAATCAGTTTGACTTTTATATCTAGAAACATAATGAATATTATTTCTCCCATAATTTAAGAGTATTAAATCTCATTGCTGTGTGGCTGTTTTGGATAACAGTAGCATTGAAGCTGGTAAATATGAGAAAATAGGGTGACATCAAGACTATGGAAAGAGAAGTTAGGCTTCAGCTATAGGTATTGAAATTTAGCTTAAAAATAGAAATACTTTTCTGGCCAAAGAAAATTTAAAACTGGGCTTCAGGCTTAATTATGTTCATGATTTAGACACTTGTCTGAAGCATGAGTAAATGGAGCCACGATGCCCCTTGTGCTCATTCAGTTCCTACGCACCACAGGCTTGTGGAGTTCAGCCACCCTGTAGGTGCTGAGTCTCTAAATACCCATGTGGATACTCACACTGCTACTGCTAATTTGTCTCTGACCTCCTAGATTCTCTGAATCTTAGACAACAAGTAGAAAAACAAGCGCATACTCATAGTACTATCGGAAAAACGCAGTGAAGTGGTGGGCTTCCAGGGAGCCTGGGTACACAGAAGAGAGGGTGGGGCATGTGAGATTTGGGGTCTAACAGAACTGCCAACTTGCTCACTTAAGCCTTAAAAAAGGAAATTAATGGCTTTCGTGTGTGGGAAAGATAAAGCTAGAACTGAAGGCATAAAATAGATTTTGAAAATTAACAGCTTACATAATGATATTTTAAAATAGGATTATTTAAAACTATTTCTACTTGTTATATCCAATAAGGTTGATAAAGTAAAAAAATGTATTTCTCACAATGCATAATGCTGGGAATAGTTCAGTCTATGCTTCATTATTCTAAGGATTTTTAAAGGAATAATCCTTATTTCATAGTGATTTATAATTAAAGTTGAACATTGGTCTTTCTGGTCATTTCTGGAATAATAGTCAATGATAATGGGAATAAACTCAGTGTGTTGTTTTAGAGTTTCATAATTTATATTGACAGTTTAATACCCTTCCACCTTTGTCCTAATAACTATCAATATTTGTGCAACAGTATTCTACAGAGCCATAGTCCATAAAGCTCTGATCTGTCCCATCACAAGACATTATAGTGTCTCGAACACTACTGAAACATGAAATGTTGGGATAATCCCAGAGCTATCTGGTATACTGTGGCCTGAACAATAGTCCTGCCTTTCAGTTCCTTGTTTTTCTTCTACCACCACAAGCAAACTTATTGAGTATTTTACTAGTTTGTTCTATCCCTGAAATGACTTTTTAATGAAGAAGTCCTCTTAGTTGACTGGTTTTGAATTATAACAATTATAACAGCTTTTGACTTTGACAAGTAAAACCAAATGAAAGGTACCTGCAAAGATTGCACAATAGTGTATGCAGTGACCAACTGCATGCCTGTGCTGCTGGAGGGCAGGTGAGTGACCAGCTGTGTGCCCGTGCTACTGGACAACAGGTGATGGATGATTTGTGTTCCAAAAATACAAAAGTAAGTAAAAAAGATAAAAAACTATTGACTATTATTGAATATCTTCTCAATAGAACAAAAGTATGTCTCTGCCTTCCAGGTGAGAACATGCATAAATTCAAGGGCATCACTGTGGAAGTCATGTGTGAGTCTTCAGAATGGTAGGGACTTCCAAACAGCTATGTGAATTAAAACAAACAAACAAACAAACAAACAAACAAACCTTTTTATTGACAATTTTTAGTTATGTACAAAATGTATTTTGATCATAGTCTCCTTGCCTCCCTCTGTCTTTTTCCCACCCCTACACTCCTTCCACTGTACCCTTCCTCTCTCCAGCTAGCTCTTCTACTATGTTTTTTAATTGATTATCAATTTTATCATATGAACCTATTGGGTGTTGGTCATATTCCCATCAGGTTATACTCTCACATCTTTTCGCCCTAATCCCTATTCCACTGAGGGCCCTCCTCAGTGGGGTTATTGGTGTTCACTGTGGGAACATGGATGTAGCAGTCAGTCTCCATGGGGTGGGGGACAATGACTCAGGATACTTCTTCCCACCCTGTGGCTCTTATGGTCTTTCTACCACATTTTCTGCAATATTCCTTGAGCCTTGGAGGGTGTGTCTTATGATTAATTTAGCAGTACACTCTTTGTAATCTCTGAATTTCTACTTTGAAGCATTTTGAGTGTCCTTAGTATCTGTTGCCCATCTCCTTGGAGCTGGTTGTCAGGCTAGCAGTGAGAGTAGCATTCAAGTTTAAGACCTTTGTAATGTCTCCTGGGCCCTGGAAGTGCTGGAGGTGAGTCATCTTGTGCTGCAATCTTTTCTTGTCATATTGATGGATTTTAAAAAATTTATTTCAGAAAGGGGCAGATATATAGAGAGAATGGGCATGCCAGAGCCTCTAGCCACTGCACATGAACCCCAGATATATGCCCTACCTTGTGCATCTGGTTTACATGGGTCCTGGGGAATTCAACCCGGGTCATAAGGCAACCCTATCTGCTAAACCATCGCTCCATCCCATATTCATGGATCTTGGTTCTCCCTGTTTTTTGCTGCCTTCTGTTAAAAAAAAAGATAGATTATATCTATAATAAGATAATAAATAAGAGTGAGAGCAGCATGGATTAAAGGGGATAAGCCTAGTTAAGAGAATTGTTGATGAGTATAGCTTCTCTTCTTGGCCAAAGACCAGTGGGGATTTCTCTCGGAGCTTCCTATTCATAGGATTCTGACTTGGTTCTCACTACCAGGTATGAGTTCTCTTCCGCTGAGCAGGCCTTATATTCAATCAGACAGCTGCTAACAATCCTCACAGGCTGGGCACCACTGTTGCGCAGGTGTGTACAGCTTGTTAGGCTGGTTTATTTCTCAGCTTGCAGGGTCCCCTGCTTATTCATGCCATTGGTGACCATTATCTCCCAGCAGCTCACATAGCATTTTCCAGTACCCTAAGGACCAGCCAGCAGGAAGTTAGCTTGCTTGTAGGTTCCAGTGTGATCTCTCAATGTCCTGTGTCTACAGCCTGTGGTATCTTCAGCAATATGATCTTACCATAGAGCTAAGTGAATTTTCAAGAAGCATGGTTAAAAAAAAAAAAAAAATCCCAGCACTTGTGAGTCTGAGGAAGGAAGATCACTTGAGTTCAAGGCCAGCCTGGGACTCAGAGTGAATTCCAGGTCAGTGGAGGCTAAAACAAAACCCCGCTTTACAAAACAAACAAGGGCTGGAGAGATGGCTTAGCAGTTAAGGCATTTGCCTGTAAAACCTAAGGACCCAGATCAATTCCCCAGGACCCACATAAGCCAGATGCATAAGATGGAGCATGTGTCTGGAGTTTTTTTTTCTCTCTCTTTCTCTCACATAAATAAATAAATGAATAAAGAAGTATTTTTTTAAAAAAAAAAACAAGCAGAAAAGAGTGGCTTTCATTGTTGTTTTGCTTTTTAAATTTTGGCAAGCATGTCCTTCCCATGTTACTTACAACACTGTATACTGATTTTGGTTGGAAACCTACCAAAACCTGTTGTCAGAGAGTAGGTTCTAAACTCTAAGGCATTTTGTACCTCTATCTTAAAGCTCTGCATAGAAAGCATGCAAACATTTATCCAGAGATATTTTTTCTTTTGCAAGGAAGTTTCTGACTTGCACTGGAATGGTAGACATCCCAAACCAAGATCTGTGTGCCATTCCAGGGTGAACAGTGGGTTTGGAAAGCATGCCAAACAAACATAGAACTTACATGTGTGAAAATGTCACACACAGCTTTATTTGAATGTCAGGAAGTGAAAGGAAGCCTAAAAACCTATTGGTACAAAACTGGTAAAACGCACTGAAGTAATGAAATAAAATAAAATGTTGGTGAAACTATTCATTGTACTCATTGGGGAAAAAAGGAGGAAAAATAGGGTATAAGGCAAATTATCGAAATATTTCTCCTCTTTGTCTTTAAAACAATTAGGAGAATCAATGGACATAGGACTTTTTGAAAAGATACTTGCGAAATGTTGGTAAGTTATCCATGAAGAAGGAGTGTGGGTGTCTGCTTTGGAAATACTTTTTTTAATATACGTTTTTAAATGTATAAGCCATTCACATAGTATGCATGCTGTATGGTATCTGCGTGTGTATATGTGCATGTGTTTTCTATAACAGCAATGAAGCACCCAGGCCCTGGTAATAGCAAATTGATAGCAGTCTTGAGCTTGGTGCAGGAAGAGATTTCCTGTGAACATGGGATGTCCGTGGCCATGAAAATTGTGTGTGTGCTTGAAAGAGGCCACTGGAGACAAGACGTTGCTCATTCTCTGGAGTCACATGGATTCCAAGTAGAACATATGTGAATGTTGCCTTTGTCAGTAGTGGTCAACTCAGAATAGTTGAGCCTTGATTCTTCATTGGTAAAATGGAAATAATTCTTGCCTTGGGGTGACCATGGAGGAAGTGCCTGCTGCTATGGTTTCTGTGGATTCACTTGCCATATTCTTTTTCACTGGTTGGCATTGCACTGGTTATATTGGTCTTATGCAAATACAACATTTTTCTTTTTTGCATATCTGAAAATTCATATATTTTCTAGAATGTATAGAACATGATTTTTTATGTTCCATGTGTCTATGGATGTGATAAAATATTTCCTTGACAAACAAAGAATGTGTCTACCAGTGTTTTACAACATGATGTTTTGATATGTGTAAACATTATGGACTGGCTGCATCAAGCTAATTGATACGCTTTGCGTCATGTAATTATAATTTCCCAGTGGTGAGAATGCTTTTCTCCTACCTCTTAGCAATTTTTTAGTCTAAAACAATTAATAGCTAGAGTCACAATGTTGCACAATTGATTTATTGGAACCAATTCCTCCTGGTAACAAATTGAATACCCTTTGACCAATTATCACCTCCTCTTCTGTTGACTGAAGCCTCTAATAACCACCATTCTGCTCTCTGCTTACATGAGTCAATAGATAATTAATATCAATATTTTTCCTAGATTTTTTTCTCTATGTAGCGAATAAATATATTATCATTGCTGTACTGTGATGCCAGCATAGGCCTCACTACCCAAGAACATCTTTTGAAAATAATGTTGGTATATGTTATGTGTGTGTGTGTGTGTGTGTGTGTGTGTGTATGTGTTTGTGAATGTGTGAGTGTTGTAGTCAGGTTCACATTGCTGACAGAAATAGAAATAACTCAACCAAGAACAGCTTGTGGGAAAAAAAGGGTTTATTTTGGTTTACAGACTCAAGGGGAAGCTCCATGATGTCAGGGAAAACGATGACATAAGCAGAGGTTGGACATCACCCCCTGGCCAACATCAGGTAGACAATAGCAACAGGAGAGTGTGCCAAACACTGGCACAGGGAAACTGGCTATAACACCCATAAGCCTGCCCCTAACAGTACACCGCCTCTAGGAGGCTTTAATTTCCAATTACCATCAGCTGGGAACCTAGCACTCAGAACACCCAAGTTTATGGGGGACACCTGAATCAAACCACCATGGTGAGAGTGGATATGCACATGCCCTGTTATGCATGCAGAGGTCAGAGGACAACTGGTATTGTTGGTCCTTGCCTTTCATTTTATTTAGAGAAGGTCTCCCTGTGCTCTGTGCTGTGTACCACGGGCTAGTTAGTCTGTGAGTTTCCAGGGATTCTTTTGTCTCTGCCTCCCATCTTGCAGAGGGTCACTGAGATCACAGATGCTCTTGCTAATACATTTGTATTAAAATGGGTGGGAGAGAGGGCTTAGGAGCTAAGGTGTTTGCCTGTGAAGTCTAATGACCCAGGTTCAATACCCTACAAGCTAGATGCATAAGGTGGCACATGTGTCTGGAGTTCGTTTGCAGTGGCCAGAGGCCCTGGCATGCCCATTTTCTCTCTGCCCCTCTCTCTCAAATAAATAAAATATTTAAAAAATTATATTGATTCTGGCTGGATAGATAGTTCAGTGGTTAAAGGTACTTGCTTATAAATTCCAGCGGCCCTGATTGGATTCCCTAGTACCCATGTAAAGCCAGATGCACAAAGTGGCACATGTGTTTGGAATTCATTTCCAGTAACAAGAGGCTCTGAGGTACCTATACTCTCTCAGATAAATGCTTCCTGATACAGAGATTTTGGTTTTGAACATGGAATCTGCTATAAGGATTAGAGAATGTAAGGATGTTAAAGCACATGACAGACAATGCCTTGATGATGGAAATATGAATATTTATACTCATATGAATATAGAAGGTATTTCTTGAAAGTTCTCAGAATGAAATGAAGGACATATTTTCTTTTGGGCCTCCAACCTGGGAATCAACTTGATTTATGATTTTTGGGTTCAGTACCATAAGGAAATAATTTTCTAGTGTTTTATGCCATTTAGTTTGTGGTAATTTGTTATGCAATGCTAGGAAACCATGCAGTGTATAATCCCAAAATGTCAAATACGCATACTTTACTTCTAATATACATACTGGCTCAGTGACTAAGGTGTTTGCTATGCAGATATGAGGACCAGAGTTCAGATATCCAGAAACTACATAGAAGGCAGATGCTGTAGTGGGCACCTGCAATCCCAGGGTGCTTCTAAGGGGACTTGGGAGGTGGAGACTAGAGAATTCCAGGCATCTTGAAGGCCAGATAGTCAGGCATATACAGTGGTTAACAACAAAATCCTGTCTCAAAACAAGGAGAAAGTTGAGAACAGACACCTGATGTTGTTTTTCCCGTATGCCATGACATGCACACGTGCACATTCACATGCACACACACCACATGTAAACACAATGCACCGAAAGATATATGATACTATGTTTTTTTTGGTTGTTATTTAAAATAAAGTGAACATAAAATTCCAATATTGCCATGTTTTAACAGGTGTGCTTTACTTTGAATAGTGACAGAAATAGAAATTTCAAGAAGTTGCAAATGAGCATATTACCAGAGGCAACATTAGTGCAAATACCTTGGAAAATTCCTTTTCTTTGTTAATATGTAATATTTTCCCAAGGTGCTCTTAAATAGAGCTACAATGTGCTATAAAAGAAGCCTTTTTTTTTTCAAAAGTAAATTTGGCTATCTGAACTAAAGGAATTATTTTATCATACTCAAACTACCCTATCACCCAAACAAATTGTGCTATAATACTTTGTAGTGATTACTCTCTTAAAATTTTTGCTGAGAGCTTCTGAAAGGAGTTGTTTTGCCAAAAAATATTGATTTGCAAATATGGGATAATAAAGAGAGTTTTCAGCTGAAAAGAGGCTCTCAGAGAGATGGTGTTATTCTGTGGATCCCAGGATTCTCTACACTGGGGAAAGCACCAACAGTGAGGTTTGTGCTTCTGAAACCTCTCCTCTGCATCCTTTGACTTGAGAAACGTTAGAGTTTTGCAGGAAACTGAACAACACATACTTTTACTCAATCTAGATCAGCATTTTTGTCCTAGAAAAAAAATTACCAAGAAACTTCCAGTTACAAAAAGTATAATTGAAATCCATAGTAATTCAGAGTCATCTGTTATGGTTTGAATGTAAATTGTCTGTAGTGGGCTCATGCATTGAACACTTGGTCCTCAGGTGGGAATAATGTGGAACCTCCATCACTGGAGGAAGAGCCCTGAGGTTTCATAGCATGGCCTCATTTTCTGTTTGCTTGCTGCTGCTGCTGCTTTTTCTTCTTCTTTTTGAAACATTTTATTTATTTGAGAGAGAAGAGGCAGATCTACCTATCTGTCTATCTATCTATCTATCTATCTATCTATCTATCTATCTATCTATCTATATCTATCTATCTATATCTATATATATCTATATATATCTATATCCATATCTATATATCTATATATCTATATCTATATCTATATCTATATCTATATCTATATATATATATAGAGAGAATGGGCATTCCAGGGCTTCCAGCTGCTGCAAACGAGCTCCAGACCTGTGTGCCCCCTTGTGCATCTGGCTTATGTAGATACTGGGGAATTGAACCTGGGTCCTTAGGCTTCACAGGCAAATGCCTTAACTGCTCCAGTCCTACTCTCTTCTTCTTAACTCTGGCTTCTCTGTAACCACCTGGTCTCCTGCTTCTGCTTGCGTGAATTCTCTGTATGCATCCCCTTGAAATTGTAAGTCAGAATAAATCTTTTTCTTCCTTAAGTTGTTTCTGGTTACCCAAGTTGCTTATGGTTACCTATTTGTTCACAGCATGAGAAAGTCATACATCATCCAACTATTAGTAACATACAACCACTATTAGAAGAGTTAAAGTAGTTGGTGTGTTATGAGCAATTCCATCCTTGATGTCTAAAATTCTATTTTAATTACTCTATCCATGGGAAGTGGTAGTGCTAATGACTGATTTTAGTGTTACAATGGTGATAACTACGGAATTATTATATATTTTGAAGTAAAAATTATCTGTAAGTGTAGGTTGAACTTCTTATGGATAGTTGCTTATAGCATGAATAGTGTGTCATAATATTGAATTTGTGAGTCACTCAACTAGTTCAGTTCTGTTTACTTACAAGAGATGAAACTGAGACATAAAGAACGACATGTTTAAAATCTCACAGAGCTGTAATCACATAGTTGAGACTAGACAAGGAAGGAAATCAGCATAGAGAAGACAGTCTATGAGCCTGGTATTATCTTAATCATTTCCTACTTTCTCTCAAAATTTCACTCATCCTCAAGATATTAATTTTCCCATTGGAGAGAGGTGACAATGGATTTTTCAGAGTATGATAGGTTGCTTAATACACATCAAATATATCACCCAGCAGGAGTTAAACACAAATCTAAATTTCCCAGTTCACTGCTGTATTGAAAGATAGATATCACACCTTTTCCTGCAGTTGTGGGCATAAACCATGCTTCATTTTTACTATTTTAAGAGAGTTATATAAAAACATTAGCCATATTTTGGTATATTGTGTATACCTACACACATAGACTTATGTATATTTGTCTCTGTAATTTGTTACAGATTTTACTGATTAACTTCAGAACAAAGCACCACATAGCTTTTGTGCATAGTTAACTATGGACAAAAACTATTTGGACTGATCCAAAAGAGTGAGGAATTTTCTTCTTCTGCAAGTATATTGGCCAAATGAGCGGAAACTACTCATTGTATCTGCAATTACATCTAATTAACAGTTCTTTCTCTTCTACTACTTGAACTAGCTTGTTGTCTTGCACTATGTTGTATTGACTGCCATTTAATAATTGACAATTTTATATTTGATGTAATTGAGATAAAATTAATGAGTTAAAAACTGAGTTACATAAAATATAAGAAAAGTATTTAAAAAAAAACATAATGCCTTACTATACCATTCTTGTTGCTCTGAACAAATACCTGAGCAGAAACAACTTAAGGAGGGAAAAATTTAATATATACTTCTGTTCATGCCAGTCCACTTCTACACAACACAACCTTGCACAAGTTCTCATGATATGGGCAGAATTCAGCAAGCCTATCATACAAACTAGTTCCATCTGGACAAGGCTTTTTCTTCCTTTCATAAGCCAAACCTCACAGTGCACAGTTTTTTTTTTTTTTGCATTTAGGTCTCTCAACTATGACCAGAATGGTTTATTAAGTTATGCTTAGAAATTCAGTTGCAGTCAGCCAAAAGGCACACAGGTTTCTGGCAGCAACGACCCTAGTTCTTGGAACCAATTTTCTGTTGCAGTCACCTTTGTATTGCTGTGACCAACACCAGACCAGGAGGAGAGGGTTTATTATGGCGTACAGTCTCAAGAGGAAGGTTTATAACGGCAGGGGACAAATAGCACAGCAGAAGCTGAACATTGCTCCTGGCCAACATCAGGTAGACAACAGCTGCAGGAGAGGGCGCTGAACACTGGCAAGTTGGAAACTGGCTATAGCACCTCTAAAGCCTGTTCTCAACAATACACCTCCTCTAGAAAAGCTCAAGTGCCAAGTTGCCACAAAGCATTCAAAATATATAAGTTTATGTGGGACACTTAATTCATACCACCACAGGTGGTGAGCTCTAAGCACTGGAATTATATAAAAGGTTAAGCTAGTTTAAGTGAAAAAAGATAGCCATGTTGGTAAAGCCATAAAAACACAAGTATATGTTGCCAGGATTATTGTCTGCAACAAGCACCTAAGAAGCAATGTTGATACACTATCAAAGTAGAACTGATATTCCTGTAAAACAATTCGTCATTGAGGAAGGCAAACAGCTTTTTTTTTTTTTTTAAGTTTTTCTGTTCATTTTTTATTTATTTATTTGAGAGAGACAGACACAGAGAGAAAGACAGATAGATAGATAGATAGAGAGAGAGAGAGAGAATGGGTGCGCCAGGGCCTCCAGCCACTGCCATCAAACTCCAGATGCATGCGCCCCCTTGTGCATCTGGCTAACGTGGGTCCTGGGGAATTGAGCCTCGAACCAGGGTCCTTAGGCTTCACAGGCAAGCGCTTAACCGCTAATCCATCTCTCCAGCCCAGAGGCAAACAGCTTTAAAAAAAGTGAGAACATGGTGCTGTGAATTGTTATAGAGCTTACTCCATACGATTCTAAGGAACCATGGATAAGAGGTATTTAAATCACTGTGGTATAAGAAATGCTTACACATGAAGTGCGGTTGCAGAATCGTGAAGACTACACAAGCTTCTTTGGGGAAATGGAGGTGGGAATGTGTGAGTAGCATTGCTGAATAAACATAGGAGATAGAGAGGAGCTCTGTACAAATGACGGCTTCTGCCAGCTCTCAGGCAGAGTGTCCTCCACCACTGTGGACGCCCCTACAATGGTCTTTCTAGACAGACATAGATTAATTTCTGTCTTGTAGTTCTATCTTGACCATGCTGAAATCAAGGATTTATAAGGTTGTGGTTTTGATATAAAATCTTGGTTTGTTTGTTAGGAAGTAAATGTTGTCTTCTTTCAAAATATTTAAAACTTTTTATTACATTTTACTTTTTATTTGTTTATTTTGTTATCTGACAGGTATAACTTTATACATACTTATAATGCATTTTAATTATATTCACCATCATTATTCTCTCTTGCCCCCTCTTGCTCTCATTGAAACCCTTCCTCTTCCCTAGCCTTCTTTTTGCTTTAACATCTTCCTTCCCTCCCTCCCTTCCTCCCTATTTCTTTTCTTACCCAACGAGTTTGATTAGGGTTGCTTACACGAGCATGTGAGAGTTTATTTACTGGACCATAGACAATTTACCACTGGATACACCCCTGAAGAAAATGTCTTCCCCTACACCAGCAACTGTTAACTGCCAATAGCTCTCAAGAAGGGGTGGGGCCTCAAGAGCTCTTCCATCTCTGATGGGGATACTTATGTGCTTAATCTTGTTCAGGTCTTATGTAGGTAAACAGAGCTGCTAAGAGTTCATGAGTTCAATAGCTATGTCATGTCCAGAAGACAATATGTCACAGCATTCTAACCCTTCCCTTGTCTGTGACTTTCTTTCTGACTACTCTGATGCCATGTTCCTGGATTCCTGGACTGCTTTTATGTTGATGTTCTATGACACCTTGCGAGCTTGTTTGGAAGTTCAGCAGGGGATTACAGCTGCTTATATATCCTTGACTGAAGAGCAGTCCTCCTATTTGGGCAAGGGGGAAGGGGAAGGTGGCCAAGCACACAGATTCTGGAGGGACACACCCATGGAGTGGGGAGAGAGGAAGGGGACACCCACCTAGCCAGCCAGGTCAGCCAAATCAACCTTGGCAATCAGTGGGGTGACAGATGTCACAGCCAGGTGGCCCTCACATCAATCCTACTATGACACCTTACATCTACTCCCCCACATTCTATCACTCCCTTCACTCTGTTGCAAATTGAATTTCTTGGTCACTTAAGGTGCAGATCATATTTTTGAGAAATATGAATATAAATGAATTTTATGAATATGTAAATTATCTTATTAGGAAGAGAATAACTTAGTATAAAAATGCATTAATATATTGATAGCAATGTGCTAGACTGTTTTAAACATTTTATATGTGTTATTTATTTTACATATCAATGTAAAATTGTCAACTTAGTTGTCTGATTATGTGAAGACTGGGTCAGAGAAGTCCAAGATTAAGGTCAGGCTCATCTGGGGAAGTCTCCAATTTGCTTTCAAGATAGCACCTTGATTACTGTGTTTTCACATGACACAAAAGTGGAAGAGAGAGTGCCTACTTTCTCAAGAACCCCACCTTTATTTGTTTATTTTATTTTAAGGTAGTGTCTCACTCTAGACTAGGCTGTTTTGGCATCCTAGCCCCAGGTTGGCCTCAAACTCAAGATAATCCTCCTGCCTCTGCCTCCCTAGTGCTAGGATTAAAGCTCTGAGCAAGTATGCCCAGCTTCCTCAAGACCTTTTATAAGGATCATAATCTCATTCATGGGGCCTTTGCCCTAAAAGCCCCACTTCTTGATCCTTACAATATTGGTGATTAAGTTTCATTATATAAGTTTTGGAGACTATGTTTAGACCTACTGTTAGTTACTTTTCAGTTTAGTTCTGCTCACTCACAACTTCTGATGCCAGAAAGCTTCTTTTACCCTTTGTCTGATTTTTCTCTGCTTTTATTTCTTAAATTTTTAAAATACAAATTCTATCATTTCTATAGCTCCTGTCAGACTGTGGCTAAGTCCTGAGAATGCCTTGTTGTGTTTCTATTGTGAGAAACCAGAACAGTTTTCTTTCCTTCCTCTTCCCCTTCTGAGTAGTTTTCCTCCTCTCTTTTATTGTCCAGTCTTTTACTTATTTGTGGACTTATCTTTGCTTTTATATTGCCCTCTTTTAAAATTACTTCTTCACTTTCTCATACTTTTCTTTCATTTTCTTACCTCCTTTTAAGATACTGAGAATGTGTCATATATGGAGCACAATGTTTTGTAAACATACAAAGTTGATAGGACAGGGGTATTGTTCTCATCAACTTGTATACTTGAATGATTAGTTTTTTTTCCCCAATAGCTTTACTAGAAATTTAAAAAACCGTTAATGTGGAAACATAAGAACATTTTCAAAAATTTTCTAACACAATAAATATTGTTATTTTAATTTTTAGAGAGAGTGTGAGAGATAGAGAAGGGAAAGAGAGAAAGAGAATAGGCATGCTAGAGCCTCCAGCCACAGTAAACAATTTCCAAATGCATGTCCCATCTTGTACATCTAGCTTATATAGGGCTCTACGGAGTTGAACTGGGGTTCTTTGACTTTGCAGACAAGTGCCTTAATCACTAAGCCATCTCTCTGGTTCAGTAATGCTATTTTAAAATCATGATTAATGCTCTTTAGGAAAACAAAATTACCTGTGCTCATTTTAACATTTCATGTATACATGAAAATATTTATTATTTATTTGTTTATTTTTGGATGAAGTTTTGTTATGCCCAGGTACATCTTGAACCTCTGGTCTGGAAATGATCCTTCTGTCTCAGCATTCTGCATGCTGGGCTATTGGTATCTGCCACAGTGCCTGATTCACATGCAAACATTTAAATTTATTTAGAAAATCTATACTTATTCATAACTCATATTTAAATTCAACAAACTACTTAAAATGAATTTCTAATTTCATTACAGGTTAAGTTCAGTGGATGTTTGCCAAGTCAATTTTCTATTCTTTGGTATTAAACACTCCTTATGAATGTTATCATTCATCCTTCTGTTTTTTTAAAGCAACACCTTGTCAAAAAATGTGAAAATTCTACTTTCTCAAGCTAAGATTTTAGACTATGACTCCTCTGTGAATGTTGTCACATGACACAGAGCAAAGAACTGTTTCTTGTTGACAGAAAGGCAGTAGCCAGACATCAGCAATCACCATGATAGAATAATTTTCATGATGCTAGTCAACCTGGTCAAGATAGGATATGCTGTCTTTATCAAAAATCCAATGAGAGGAGAGCTTTTTATGGTTATTAGTGATACTCCTCTTCAATAATAAGTAAACTGCATTCATTACTCTGTATTAATAAGGATAGCCATTTGGACTCTTAGAAATGTCTTAGAATGGGAAAATGAAAATATTAGTCAGGGTTCTCTAGAGCAACAGAACCGATAAAATGAATATATGAACAATGGGATTGGTTAGATTGGCTTAAATAGGTATGGGCTGGGTACTCTAACAATGGCTGTCTTGTCTGTAGGCTGGAGAGTTTGAGACATGATAGCTTCTCAGTGTACAAGGCTGGATACTTCGGCATTTCCAATCTGGCTCTGAAGGCCTGGAGGAGGATTACTAAAGAGTTACTGGTCTTCAGTCCATGTTGGAAGCTGGGTCCTGATGTCAATGAAGGATGTCATGAAGAGGGTAGACATACTCACTAGCATGGAGCAAAGACAGCCACTGAAAAATGCTCCTATTTTTTTTTAATCTCTTTACATTTAGATTGTCACTTGAAGGGTTGTCCACTCTGGGGGACAGTATTCCCTGCTCAGTTAATCCTTCCTAGAAATGTCCTCATAAACCTGTGGAAGAGTCTTACTTGATTCTAATGAAATCAAGGTGAAAGTAGAGATTACCTGTCACAGCAGGGTATTTCATTATAAGATTTTGGGGTCCAGTTTTAGGTGAGACTTTTAATGATAAAGTCTGGCTGACACTGGACAGTGTTACCAAAATAACAGTCTTGGATTCATGGATATAGCAAAGTAAGGGTTTTAGAGTAAATATTGATAGTTAACCAGTCATTTAGTAAGCAAGTAATTTGCTCCTTTGAGCTATGAATTGTTCACAGAAGGAGCTAGTTGCTGATGAACATTGTACTGTTTGGCGAGGGGCTTAATAAATAGAGTCGACTTTTAGGGGATGACTTGGAGCATTGGTCCACATCTTCTAACTTGTTTGAGGCAGGAATTCTTGTTTACCACTTTGCTTAATGGGCTAGCTGACCTACGAGCTTCAGGAGATTCTCCTGTCTTTGCCTCTCTTCTTGCTGTAGGCACATTGGGATTACAGATACTAATGCTACAGCATCTGGCTTTTACATGGGTTCAGAGGAGCTGAACTCAACCACTCATACCTGCATGGTAAATCCTTAAATAAAACTACTGAGCCATCTGAACAGTCATAAATCCTCTCCTTTTAAAAATTGCTTTCTATTTGTAAAAAAAAAAACACTTTTAAAAACCATCTAGATGTTATGGTATGCACACTTGGAATCACAGCACTTGGGATTTGGAGACAGTAGGATCAGGTGTTCAAAGTTTTCCTTGGCTACTTAGTGAGTTTTAGGTCAATCTGGGTTACATAAGACCCTGTCTTATAAAATCAAATGTAAGGCTGGGGAGATGGTTCCGTGGTTACCAGTGTTTGCTTACAAACCTACCAACCCAAGCTTGATCTTCCTCAGCATCCATATAAAGTTGGAGGCGAAGTGTCCATGAGCCCATAATCCCAGTGTATCTCCGGCAACGGGAGGAGGAGTCAGGAGAGTCTGGAAACTCACAAGCTGCCACAGGAAGCGAGATTCTGCCTGGAAAGAAGGCGGAAGAGGGCACAGAACCCTAGGTTGCCCTCTGCTGTCACACACACTGTGGTAAGCGTGCACCGATATGCACACATACTGCACACACACACATAGCGCATGCACACACACATTATAAAACATGGAAAAGTCAAAAAAGAAAAATGAAATAACATGTAAAAGTAAAACAATTCAGTGCAGTCTATCTTAGTTCTTTAAGAATTATCATACTACTTTTAGTTCAGAAATAGGTCACATGACTTTGTTTTTCTTAGTGCTTTACTTTGATTAGTTCATCCCATTAATAATACTATACAACTTTGTAGTAGTGTGAAGCTTTGGTTTTCTTTTAAAAAAACTAATACTAATGATGTATTTTAAGTGTAACAGAACACTTCATAATTGACATAATTTCCCCAGATACTTTGCTGCTAAATGGATAGAGGAAGAGATGTGCATTCAAAATTCCTAGCAGAATACTAGCACTAGCTTCAATCATGGGAAGAATTTTATTCCTTTTTATACCTGAAGCTATATAAAGCAGTATCTCCCTAGCTAATTGAAATAAAATAATACTGAAATTGCCAGAGGTGAAATGTTCAAATTGCATACTTAGCTGCTGAAAATACATCAGCAGTATTTGAGAGTTTTTTTTCTACTTTAGTTTTGTTTCTATAGAAAAGGGAAATACCAGCTATCAAGATGGAAAGAATAGAGGATAAATATCACACATCTCTTTGCTTCAATATCATTTTAGAAAATACATAGAAGTTAAAGCACATTTCATATGTATCTTTGTTATTAGCACAAAGCCACAGACAATGCTGTATAAAAGCATTGATTCTTGGGAATATTTGTATCTTTGCATGAAAATGTTTTGAAAAAGATATCACAGTGATTTTCTAGATAGACCAGGACTTGTAAATAACCTCTTTACTCATACTGGAATTGTTTATCTTTATCACTGAATGTCCTCCTGGGAAAATGCTGTCATGGTTTTAGAGTTTAATCCACTTGAATCATAATGGCTTTTCATTCTGTAAGGAGTATACTACGTTGATTTTATGTAAAACAAATGGGAGAGTGAGAGCTATGGGCCAGAATTAGCAAAAATTATTAGACTTAGAAGGCTAGTAGATTAAAAGGTGTGTGAAAATATCACCTTGTTCGGTGACTTTTCTTGGGAAGATGCAAACAAATGTCTTCTGTTTACCCCAGATAGGGCATCCACAACAGCAGAAAGAAATCATTCTGCTCAAGTGCAGCTTGGTTAACCAATGAGGTTAATGGGCTTACTTATAAGAGCACAGGTGAAGGGTTACCTGCAGGATCACAAATGAGTCAGAGGCATAATGAAAAGCCCACTCCAACATGAATGACGACTCACCAACTCTGCGTCCCTAGAGCTTTTGCCTACCTTGCAGGCAGCTCCATCGGAAGGTATCATAACCTCAGCAATTGCCTCGCTGCTTCTATGAACTTGAGGACCAGGCTTATGACTCTTGGACCTTTCTGGACATCGTTAGCCTTATGAGATTCAGGAGCTTGAGCTCTGTACCACCCCATGTCTTCCTGTCTTATGAGCTTCTCTCCAAGAGGGAATGTTTCAGTTTGGAGGGAACAGCTCCACAAAAGGCAGGAGCAATGATTTTTGGAACAAGACTTTAAAACCACTGGAAACAAAAGCAAAACCAGGCAAATAGGATCTTGTCAAAGGTCTTGCACAGTAAATGACACAATCAAGTGAGGAGACAACCTACAGAATGGGAGAGAGCATTTGCAGTGTGCATCTGACAAGGTGTTGATATCTAGCATACATAAAGAGCTACAAAAAATCCACAGAAAATAATAAAAAATAAGTAATCCAATTTACAAGAGGCAATACATTTAAATAGCCAAAATATTTAAAAGAATACAAACAGCTAATAGATTTTTATGAAAATACAAATCAAAATAGGCAAAAAGTCACCTCACCCTAGTATGAATAACTACCACCAACAAGGCACAAGATAACAAGTTCTTGTGAGGACATAGAAAAAAAGCAACCAAAATACATTTTGGTGAGAATGTAAATTAATACTACTGTTATGGAAAACAGTGTGGAGGATCCTCAAAAACCAAAAATATATCTACCATATGATGTGACAATTGGACCACTGGTCATATATCCAAAGGGAATGAAATCAGTATTTCAAAGTGACATTTGCATTGAAAAATTATTCACAATAGCCTAGAATTTAAAATGACTTAAATGTCCAAGAACTGATGGATTGATTAGAAAACTTAAAAAGCCAGGTATAGTGGTACATATCTTTAATCCCAGCACTTGGGAGGCCAAGGTAGGAGGATCACCATGAGTTTGAGGCCACTTTGAGAATACAAAGTAAATTCCAGGTCATCTTGGGATATATATATTATTTGGCCATGAAAAGTATGAAGTCCTATCATTTGTGACAACATGGATGAAACTTGTGACAATTATTTTAAGTGAAATAAGCCAGGCACAGAAGACAAGTACCAAAGGATCTAAGATAGTGGCTCTTCTAGTAGCTGAGAATAGAATAGTGGTGACCAGAGGCTGGGGAGACAGGAGTAGTAGAGTGATAGAAATTGGCCAAAGATATAATAAGTTACAGTTAGATAGACATTCTAGAATTCTATAGCTCAGTAAGGTGACCAGATAACATTGATGTACTATGAACTTCAACCACTAGAATTAAAGATTTAGAAAGTTTTCACTATGAAGGAATGACAGGTGTTTGAGGAAGTTGATGCAGTTAACTGATTTAAACATTATATAATATATACATGTAGTAAAATGTCACAATTATGCAGTTAACTGATTTAAATATTATATAATATATGCATTTAGTGAAATATCACAATTATACTAACGTCATTTCTTATGTTTTTATGTTAAGTAAGTTAAAATCAGTTAAAAATGAATGCATCATAAAGAGTTCTTTTGGTGGTATCTTCAGGGTTTTTAAAGTATTGTTATAGTCTTTTAAAGAAAAGTTATTTTAATAAACTCAAACTTTAAATTTTTAATTTTATACATCGGATTTCTTAGCACAAAGTCTCTTATTCTTTCTTCTGTTTTATGCTAGAGTATTTTACAGTTGTAGAGTCCATTAATCATTTTCATTTGATTCTTATATGTACTGTGAGGTATAGATCAAAGTTTATTTTTTACATATAGAGACTTCATTTTTCTTACATCTTTTAGAAAAGATTTTATTTATTTATTTTACTGATTTTATTCTTGCATCTTTGCCAGAGCTCATTGCCCATTTGGTGTGAGCTTACTCCTGGGCTCTTCATTTGTCCCATGACTCTGTTTAGATGCTGACTCAGCATAATCTTGATTTTTGTGGCTTTATGAGTATTCATCTCATGTAGACTTAGCTCTTTTGTTTTTCTTTTCTGTTGATGTGGGGGAATAGTAGAACACATACGATGTGAAAGTAGAGGAGGGAATGTTGGGGGTGTGAGGATTTAAGTAGGGAATGTGGGATGAGGGGTGAGGGAGGCTTAACCAAAACCTAAAAATATATGAAAAAACTTTATGACAACCTACAACTTTATGAATTAATTTAGTTAAAACACATACACACACACACACACACACACACACACACACACACACACGGGCTGGAGAGATGGCTCAGTGCTAAGACACTTACCTGCAAAGCCTAATGACTCAAGTTCAATTTCCCAGTACCCAGGTAAAGCCAGGTGCACAAAAAGTGGTGCGTGCATTTGCAGTGGCTGGAGGCCGTGGCATGCCTATTCTCTCTGTCTGTCTTTCTTCTCTCTATCTCTCTCTGCTTGCAAATAAAATTATAAAAACAACACACAGAGCTTGGATGGAGGTCCCTTCATGGGTGATAATGCTATTCCCTAAAGTCATAGGTTATTAAATGCAAATCCCAGTGTCAGGAGTGGGATATCTATGACTTTCTAGTTAGGGAGGCCCCTGTACCTTCTTCCTTCCCCACAAAACAATACAGGTTATTGTCACTGCTCTTAGTTTCCCATAAGAACTAGATGGTAAGATTTTATTGCTGAAGACAGCCATGCTTTGGTTGTAGGGCACAGAAATCAGGCTTGAACTGAGCATGAAGCTTCTCCCAGGTGGCTAGCTTTCCCAGAGCTAGAATGTGCTATGTAAGTTGTTAGGGAACAAAGGTCATTGAGAGTCTTTCTCAGCTGCAAACCTTGTGTGCTACACTATTGACCTGCAAGGCAAGATGTGTGTACTGTTGCAGTAGTGACCTCACTGTTATGGAGAGGGTGGGTAACCAACCATTTTCTGATCATATTTGATTTATGGGAGCGAATTCATGCCTGGTACTGGGAAAACCATAGATCCTACAGGGGAATCTCCTATTGACATACAACACCCAAACTGCCTTGTAAATATTTATGTTTATTTCTATGGATTAGTGCTGCTCTCAGATTTGGTCAGAGAAGGTTCTTTTTGCAGGGGGTGACAGTTACTGCAGAGACTCATAGCTGGCCAAAGTGCTGAGAAGTAGCTGGTGAAGGCTCAGAACTAAATAAGGCATCTATCTCACCCCCTCCAAGGCTCAGAGAATATCATGGAAGAGGAGAGAGATAGAATATAGGAGCCCAAGGATGGGGAGGAGTGCTGTGGACCACGGTCACTATGTCATGTGAAAACGCCGTGACCATGGTACTCATGAACTTAAAGCAGCTGTGGTTCCCTGCATAAAAATCAGCTCATGGGTGAGGTGGGGCTCAGGAACCCAATCGTCTCTGAGGTGGCCAGGGGGAGAGGAAAACATTTTCTTCAGTGGTTTAGACCTTGGTAAGTTGTTGTACTGTGGTAAATTATTTCCCCACCTGTGTGCATGCAAGCAACCCTGATTAAAGTCAGTGGGACACAATGACCTACCCACACCCACATCCACCCACAGCCACCCACTCACCCAAACACACATGACATCAAAGTGGAAGGGGGACAAGCTGAGATGAACAAGGATTCAATGGGAGTGGATGAGGGGAACAAGAGAAGGGAATGCCGAGTGAATATCAAAACACATGCTTAAGATTGTAAAAAAATAAAAATAAAAATAAAAAAGAAGAGGAAGAGGAGGAAGGGAGGAGTTGAGGAATATAGTAAAAAAATTGTAATGTTAAAAAATTTTACTTTTATTTATTTATTTATTTGACAAGGAAAGAGGGAGAGCTAAAGAGAGAGGGATGGAGAGAGAGAGAGAGAAAGAGAGAGAGAGAGAGAGAGAGAGAGAGAGAGAGAGGAGAGCGAGAGCGAGCATACCAGGGCCTTTAGCCACTGCAAATGAACCTTGTGCTTCTGGCTTATGTGTGTCCTGGGGAATTGAACCTGGATCCTTTGGCTTTGTAGGCAAGCACCTTAACCATTAAGCCATCTGTCCAGCCCAAAATTTGTGACTTTTAAAAGGTGTATAAATTTTAGTTTAATTTTACAGGTTTGATCTTGTGGAAAAGGGTCCAACAGAGGGCTTCATTTTGAATGTTCCAGTGATGTGCTGATGAGCGTAAATGGATTCAGAACTTGCCTTCTGTGAGCAATTTGGATATTTTCACTGAAATGGTTCTGACATCATTGTTACCCTTGTGGATATCTTTTTTTTTTTTTTTTTTACCAGGAATGAAGAAGATAAGCTCACTTCACTCTCCATGCTAATGTATGCTCACTGTGCAGGTGATTCTTATTCCCTAATCCTCACCAAATTCAGGGGATTTAAACCTCTTTTGTTAAGTTATTATTGGGAGAAATAACTCCTGTATTCTTTGTAAGTCTACTTTTGGGAAAAAAAAAGAGATTTGATTTCTCCTTCTAATTAAAAAAATACAACTGGTCTTTCAGAATGAAGCTGAATCTAATTCAATTTTGTAACAAAAAGGAGATGCTATGGGGAGAGAGAATTTTGTTACTGTTCCTAAAATCATACTGTAGATACAAAGCAAGCTCTACGTATTCCATGTATTCCTGTCTAAGTGTTAAATGAAACTTTATGAGTGTAAGAGAAAGTGAAGAATCAGGGCAAAGAGAAAAAAAAAACAATAAATGTGGGGTAGGGTCAGCTTTTGAGAACTGTCGTGAGTATCCTGGCTCAGCCAGAGGGAGATGTGAAACAATAAAGTGAATTTAACAGACACTATAGCTAATCAGAACTATAACTTATGCAGGATATATTTTAAATTTGGGAGAAATGGTTGCTGCTTTAGTTGAAAACTTGTCTATATTTATTTCTTTTATTAAACCAGGGAAAATACATCAACATGTACCCAGATGCACATCTACAGCTTTTCAAAGTGACTCTCCCGAATACTGCAAATTCTTGGCCATTTTCCAACCTAAGGAGAGGTTAGCCAAAGACTAAAGATTTCCTCAGACCACCCAAATGATCGGACTCCACCTCTTCTGTGAACCTCTGCCACTGTCCTGCACGTGGAGGAAACTTACGGGAGGGGGAAGGAAGCAGAGGGCAGGTGGCAGACGGCAGAGGAGGAAAAAAAGTCAAGAAGAAAATGCAACTTTTAATCAGAGGAAATTAAATTCTCCTTGCTTGTTTTTGTTGCCCAAGTGTATGAAAGATAGAGTACAATTACTTCACTAACTTCCTAACAGAGGCTTCTTTTGTTTGTCGTTTTTATGCAGAAGCACACATTGTGATTCTCTGTCTTGCTCATAGTTGCAAACTGTAAGTGGTTACTATTGAGTTCTCTTTAGATTTTAGATGAAAACATGTGTATGTTCTCTAAATCTGACTACTTTTACATGGCAGAGCACTGTAAAAATTCATTCAATTCCAACTTAAAGTTTTATGGAAAATTTTCATTTACTTTAATGGATCTTTTTGTTTGGAAATCTTTGGATCAAGAATCTGGGTCTTGCTGAGATCTAACTGCATTGTGATGTTCTTAAAGATTCCCACAAATTTTTATGAGAATTATTCATGACAATGGTTATTGATGTCAAAGCATTCTTTGAAAATCATTATTTAAATTGTATCAATTTACAGAGTGCATTGGGATAATTCAATAGATGTGTAATCATCAAATCAGTGGTTAACACTTTCTTCTTCTTCAACATTTAAAAAATAGATAAAAGAAAATGAAAAGGTGCTGGAGAGATGGCTTAGCAGTTAAGGCATTTGCCTATAAATCCTAAGGACCCATGTTCAATTGCCCACTGCCCACATAAGCCAGATACACCAAGATGGCACATGCATATGGAGTTTGTTTGCAGTGGTTGGAGACCCTGGCATGCCCATTCTCTCTCTATCTGCCTCTCTATCTCTGTATGTCTCTTAAATAAATAGATAGATAGATAGATAGATAGATAGATAGATAGATAAATAAATAAATAAATAAATAAATTTGAGGATTGACATGTAATAATTGTTCATGCTTCATTGCCCTTCTCCAGGTTGTGAGACTTTCTTCCCAAACTGTTTAAAAAACGTTAAATGTGAGTGTCAGGAACAGAAATGGTGAGCAATTCCATGTGCATTCACCGTCTTAAAATATACATTTTTTCCAATTTACATGAAGAAGAGAATGTCCGGTTTTGTTTTAGAATATGGGAACATATTCCAGACAATCAAAGCAGATCAACACTAAGTGTAGGAGATCAAAGGGAGCAATTAAGTAAGAGACAATGTGAAGAAAGTATGATGGGACTTTTGACAAAGCAGTGATGAGCGCCACACAGATGCCAGCGTGAAGACTTGGGCAAGGGAACTGGGTGCCAGCTCTGGAAGGCATGTGTTCTTCCATGCTAGATGAGAGAGGGATGGTGGAAGAAGCAGTGGAACATAGTGACTGTGTCCTGCACATGGTCCTCTTACAGCCCTCTGTGTGCCTTCTCCCAGGCGACTGCATGGCCATGTGCATAGAATCGGTTTATTCACTCCTTGGGACCATTTCTCATGTCATATAAACATCCCCTCGGTGGTTTAAACATTTCTGGAAGTAATTACATTTCTTAGAACTAACTCTGTGCTTTCCAGTCAAGCTGCTATGAAAAATATTGCCAGTCTTAAAAGTCAGACATTATTTTCTGTTGCTATGAAGGCCCCTTAACAAGTTTCACGAAGAAATCACTGCCAATGGCAGAAGCGCCTTAGACACTTCTGCCTGTATGCATATAAATGGCTATCCAGTTCCTCATCTTATCTAAATGTGGACACACATGTATTTTCAGATGTTCAAAGCCTTAGATGCTCTACTTTGAGCACTTGTTACAGACTCAACCTGTCTTATAATTCTCTTTATAAATTCATGTTTCCACATCCTGAACTTGGAGAAAAAAATTGAGAAAAACCTTTTAAAAGCACAACAGGCTTTAAAGGACCCTTTATAAATGAGAAACATTTCAAGTCTCCATTTCTTCAAGTCAACAGAAAAATCTGCTACTTTAAAGTTCTAGCTCTTTAATTTGAAAAAAAAAAAAAAATCTCCCAGCCCACAGTCAAGTTCAAAATGTTAATGCTCACTTCATTGACCATGCAAATTATCCATCAGCATTTGAAAGTTAAAGAGGGTAAGAGGGGAGAGCCTACCCATCTTCCAGGTTGGACATCTAAGCACCAGATGGAAATAATTCTACGACGAAAGAAAGAAATCTGTTCGGGCAGTTTGGAGGTCTGTTCATCCAGCAGTACGCCACTGGCTATGGAGACCTGGCTTCCTGGAGGACTTATTTGAATTGCAGATACAGAAATAAGGCAGTAATTTAACCCAGAAAACACTGACCTGTAGAAGTTTCTAAAATTTTAATATTTCTTCGATTTATAATGCACACTTTGATTTCTATAGCCAACAGAAAGACTTCTGAGATAGAATAGCATAAAGGAAAGAATGTTTTGTATGTAAAACTGGACTGATAAGGAAAAGATTCACTCAGTATTGACATTAATATCGGCAATCCCATTGTAGGAGAATAGCGGGATTATTTATGTTTGCTGTGAGAATCTTTTGACTTGGATAGTATATGGCATTTAGTGTTGACAGATTAGGATAAATTAACAATTAAAATGAATAGATTAGCGTGGGCTCCTTTCAGTGGCATCTCAACAGAAACAAAGCTCAGAGCAAGCTGTTTGGTAAGTAATGGATGGGTGAGCTCTGACAATGGAAGACTGAGAACTCAGAGATACTCAGCAGTAAACCTCACAGGGGGTCTCTTTCCTATTCATACCTGTGTTTCCTGGCAAAAGACGTGTCAGAATTTGTAACTGCATGACAGAAAAATTATGCACTACATGGTGAGTTATAGATTTTGGATGAACTCCAACTCAAATGCTTTCATAAGAACTTGACATGATAAACAAAACACTTTTTGCTTTTCCAAACTGTAGTTTGTTAAAAATGAAATAAAATAAAACCCCAAGAAAATACTGCTACTAGAATAAAGGATCCAAATGCCAATCCTCCCCTTCTTATTGATGGATACTGTAGGAGAATTTGAGAGAGTGCTTATTACTGTGTTGTCATGGGCTGAGGGATTAAAACAGATGATGGTGGAACTAACAGAAAACAGGAAGTGACCTGCATCTTGTTCGCATATTTGGTCGTGAGAGAATAGAAAGGAGTTCTTGGAGAGGGCAGCAGGACCAGTTATCTGCGTTTGTGACTTGCTCCCATCCTTTGTGTTGTTTTAGCAGAGAAATGGAATGAAGGCAAGGGGAACTGGAAGAAGGGTTTCAAAGCAACAAAGAGAAACAGAAGAAACCAGTACAAAAAGTGAGAAATCTCTACTCTTCTGAGTCATCTACAGGGGAAAGTTCTGGGTTTCTGACGGAAAAGACATTACTCAGTGACCCTCGCTGAGTTCTCACGCAGCATGTCTGATATAGTCAACCTGGTTCCACGTGGGTAAATCAGAACCTCGTCTGAAACTGACTCCAAAATATATTTCATAGCGCTGACATTGTCTTTGAGTAATATAAGGAGCAAAGCTGAGCAATTTCAATGTCTCCACACAGCCTTTCCCTTCTGCATACTTTATAGCATTAAAGATGAGGGACAAGTTTCTCGAACAACTTTGCTGCTGCTCTGAAGAGGTAGATGGCAGCTGCTAAGGAGGGTGGATGATGGTCCACGAATCAGCAGCTTGCATCAAGCACCCCATCTTCAGGTGACTGCACAGCTCATCATCGTACCACAGCATCTAATGAGGCGGTTGTTTTTGATGCCCTGCATGGTTTTTCTAAACTCCAATAAGTAAATAAATAAATCCATGTTTCTGTCTTGGTTTTACTCTAGGAACTGAAACAGCTGTCCTTCTTCAGGGTATGGGAGCACATAATTAGTATCTGGCTGAGGCCTGTTGTGGTAATTTGCTTATAAATGTCTCCCATAGTCTTAGATATTTTTGATGAACATTAAGCTTCCTACTTAAGTCTCCCGCAGGCAGAGGCCTGTTGGAGGAGGTGTGTCACTAGGGGCAGATCTTGAGTCCAGCCCTAAGGTGTGAGCTCCCGTGTGCTGGTGCTGGCTGTTGTTTCTCTGCTCTGGATGTGTGATGAAGTGAGCCAGCTTCGGCCACCATCATAAAGCTTCCCCTGGAATCTGAAGGATGAAATACACCCTTTCTCCCATAATGCGCTTCTGGTTGGGTGTTTGTCTCAGCAATGAGAAGGTAACTGCGACACCTGTGCACGTTTGGATGCCCAATCCTCCTCCCATTATCCATCTTCCCTCTGTTCTGTAGAACTGTAGAAAGAATCATTTTCCTTACACATTTCACAATGCAAACGCCAGTGGGAGAATTCTTTTCTGTATGACGTCACGTGTTGCTCGACTTGATCACTGAGCAAAGCTCGTCATTCTGTCATCATGGTGTTGCATGTATAAAGCAGACTACAGGGGTGTTTGGTAGAGAGACTTTGTTTCTGAATGTGCAGACTGTTGAAGAGGGGGTCGCTGGTGATTGTGACCTACAGTAGGTATGAAGTATGAAGACTTATTTTTTTTCCTTTTAAATGGTTTCTGAAAACCATGCATTTAACTTCTGTTGGAGGTATGACCCTTATACTCTAAACTCAAAGTTAGCTGTTAGTTCTGATCTTACACAAAAGTCACTGGAGTCTTCTTCACAGCACACTATTTTATACTAACAAGGTAGAGGCTTATACAATCTTTGTGCATAGTCACAGAGTTAAAGAGTTATTGTTTGTACTTTTGAACTCTCTATACCTGGAAATGGCTACAACATAGTAAAATTACTTTTAAAAGTGGAATTGCACTATGAACAGTGGCCTTCCTAGCTCTTTAGGGCATTTAATTTTTGATGGTGTCCAGTTATATTTTATACTTATTATATTTTTAAATAATATTTTACCGAAATACAGTTGATGCAGAAAATTCAAAATTTGAAACTGTATATTCACAGACCTATCTATCATTGTCTCATAGTATTTTCATCACTCAAAAGAAAGAGCTTATGTTCATAAAGGAAGTCATATGACACAAGCCTCCTTTGCAGCTGGCTTTTCTATGTTTTGAAAACAATTTTATTTCTTTATTTGCAAACAGAGAAAGAAAAAGAGGGGAGAGAGAGAAAACAAAAAAGAGGATGGGCACACCAGAGCCTCTATCCACTGCCAACAAACTCCAGGTGCATGAGCCACTTTGTGTGCTTGGCTTTACGTGGGTACTGGGGAGTTATGTTTTGCAGGCAAGCACCTTAACCACTGAGCAGTCTTTTAGTACCATGCAGTGGGCTTGTTTTACCCAGTACAGAGTTTTCAAGATCACAGATACCACAGCATAGATTGATATTTCATTCCTGTTTCTTGCTGAATAATATTCTATTGTGTGGATATTCCACAATTTATTTATCCATTCACTAGCTGATTGGCATTTGGCTTATTTCCACTTCTTGGCTATTATGAAAAATGCTGCTATAACATCTCTGTGCATGTTTTTGCATGGAGGTAAGTGTTAATTCCTCTTGGTTTGTTATTATAGTGGAATTTCTAGGACAGATGTATAAGTTTTGGAGGACATGATTTCTGTTTTCTAAGGTGGTTAATACTATAATTTAAATATATTCCTTGGGGCTGGACAGATGGCTCAGTAATTAAGGTGCTTGCCTGCAAAGCCTAATGACCCTGGTTCCATTTCCCAGTACCCACATAAAGCCAGATGCACAAAGTGGTGCATGCACCTGGAGTTCATTTGCAGTGGCTAGAAGCCCTGGCACACCCATTCATTCTCTCTTTCTCTTGCTTTCTCTCTCTCTCTCTGTTTGGAAATAAATAAAATATAAATATATTCCTTAAAACTTTATATGTTGGAAAGTCAACATCTGCACTCATATGCTAATGCTATTTGGGGGTGAAGACATGGAGAAGAATATGATTATGGTTCGATGAGGTGCTTAACATCATTAGTGGCTTTATGTGTAAACGAGACTTGAGAGCACTTGCTCTGTCTCATCATGGAGGGCTGTGATGTATTGCTGGACGCTGAGCAGACACAGACGTCATGCTCATGGACTTCCTTGTTTCCAGAACTGTGAGTCAAATAACCTTCTGCTCTTTGTAAATAACTTGGCATCAGTATTTGATGATCACAATGGATTAACAGACTGAGATAGTTGCATCATTTACACCAGCATTTACGATGCTCTAGTTTTCCTAACACTTATCATTGCATGTCCTCTTTATCATAGTCAGTCCAGGGTGTGTGAATTTTTATCTTCTTGTGATTTTGATGACTGATGGTGCTGACTGCTTTTAGCATGTGGTTATAGGCCATTTGTACTGGTTTTAGGATCTTCTACTTTGAAGCTGAAATTCTTTATGTACTTTTAAGTTGGATTGTTTATGCATTCTATTGCTGGAGAATAAGAATTATTTAAATATTCTCCTATCAGGTCCCATAGAAGATAGTTCATTTTCCCAATATTCTTCCCATTATGCGTTTTTTTCTCCACTTTATTGGTGGTGTCTGGTAAAACAAAAAAGATACTTTGACAATGCATAATTTATACATTTTTGTTGCTTATACTTTTGGCATTTAAAAAAATGCTATTATTATTAGTATTAACAAGATGTTTTGTATGGATGCATCATGTGTTGGTATCCTCTTTTCCTTTGTCCCTGACTCCACTCGGCTGGGGACGCTCCTTAGTGGGGTTGCAGGTATTCCCCATGGGGTTGTGGTTTATGCATTGTGGGAGCAGCAGTCAGTTGTTTTTTTTGGGGGAAGAAATGCCTCTGGACATGATGTCTCAACTTGTGGCTCTTATAATCTTACTTTCCCCTCTTCCATAAAATTCCCTGAGCCCTGGTGGGTGAGTTTTAAGTCTACTTCATTGATGAACTCTTAGGAGCCTGTGGATCTCTGTTTTGGTAGGTATTGAGTATTCTCAGGACCTGTCTCCTACACCCTGGTTCTGATTATCAGGTTCAGCATGGAAGCAGCACTAATGCTTCGTTACCCAATTTCTCTGTGGTTTCAGCTCTGGCTTGGTTGAAGCGTGAGGGGCAGTTTATCTCCTCCAGTCTCCCTACCTCCTGAAAAAGAACAGATTCTCCAATCTGTGCACACTCTCCGGTGCAGGGTATCTGGGAACTGTCGACCCAGAACACTTCAATCAGGAAGGCTGAGCAAAGGCCCTGCTTCCTCAGTAATGTAGTAGGGTCCAAGTAGCCCCAAGACAACCACAGGGGGACCTACCATGACCAGGGAACTGGGGGGAGCTGGGGAACAGGAAGCCCTCTATAATTTTTTTTTTCCAGGTAGAGCCTCACTCTAGCCCCAGGCTGACCTGCAATTTGCTAAGTAATCTCAGGGTGGCCTCAAACTCACAATGAGCCTTCTACCTCTGCCTCCCAAGAGTGCTGGGATTAAAGACATGCACCACTGTGCTGGGCTTACTTTTGGCATCTTATCTAGAAAATTATTGAGTAATCCAGAGTTATGTAGAATTATTCTTATGTTTCTTCCTAAAAATTTTATAACTTTAGCTCTTACATGTACTATTATTATCCAGTTTGAGTTAATATTTCTATGTAATTTGAGGTAGGAATCCATCTTCATTTTTATGCAATCATTTTGGCTCATTAGTTTTTAAGCCATTAAATTTCTTTGACACTCTATGAAAATCAGATCACCATAAATACAGAAGAGTATATTTCTGTACTTACAATTCTATTTGAATGATCTCTATGTCTGCAATTATACCAGCATCAAAATGTATTACATACTGGAATTTTGTGGTAAGTTTTGAAATTTTAAATGTTCCTTTCTTCTAGAGATGATTTGGGCTATTCTGAGACCCTTGTATCCATGTAAATTTTAAGATCACCTTGACAATTATTATAAAAAAGGCAGTTGACACTTTGGTTGGGATTGCATTGAACCCATAGATTAATTTGGGGAGTATGTCTATCTTTACCATATTATCTTTCAATCTATGAACATATACTACATTTTTTGTTTATTTCTTCATTATATTTGTACAATATTGAACTATAGTGGACATGTATTGGATTTCTTTTGTTAAATATATTCCCAAGTAGGGGATTTTGTACTGATCTTTACAAGGGCCTGTGGTTTTCCTTTGTTACAATTCTTTTGAATTGGTTTGGTAATGCTGAATAGAAATGGTTTGGAAAGTGTTCTCTCATCTGCTATCTTTTGGGCAGAGTTTGTTAAAGATTGATGTTAATTCTTTAAATATAGGATACAATTAACCAGTAAAGTCACTGAAGCTGGAGACTTTCCTTTATGAATTAAATTATTAGTATAATCTTACTTGTTATAGGTCTTTAAAGATGTTCTTTTACTTAGACTTTTGGTAGTTTGTATCTTTTTAGAAACTGTCCAGTTTGTTAACATGGAGTTGTTTATATTGTTTGCCTATAATCATTATGTTTTAGTGTTTGACATTGATACCATATCTTTTATGGCTGATTTTAATAATTTCATATGAGTACTGTTCACTAACTGATTATGCCACTGGAGCTCCTGATTTAAATAAGTTGAATCTCCTCCTTTTCTCATTATCAGTGTAGCTAAATACTTGCCAATCTTGTTCATGAAGTTAAATAAATAAATTTGGCATTAGTGATTTTTAGAAAATGAAGCTAATTTTGTTTCCAATTTCTACTCTATGAAATATTTAGGAAAAGGCCTAGAATGCATATCATGATTATGCAGTAACTCATTTTCCTCTGTCAATAAAATACAAGGATAGAAGGCATTTTACTTTGGTGATTTAATAGGAAGTGTGCTTCTCCCACATCTGGAGCTGGTTGGTGATTCTCATACCCATTTGGGACTTCACTCACATTAGAGGGCTTTCCCGCTTTTAAGATCTCTCGGCTGTCATGTTGCTCTTTTCTTCTCTGCTGCTCTGTCATTTCATTTCCACAGTAAACTGCTAGCAAAAGAAAGGGGCACTGGGCAACACTCATCCACAGACACAATGCCAGCATGAATCCTTTCCCTGTAGTCCTAAAAGTTCTTTGTGGACATACTCCTATCACTTGCTGAAGACATGCATACGACAGGAACACTGGTGAAGTGAGAAACTTGGGTTTTACTCCGTATTCAACAATAAGTTTGGATGATTACATTTTTTCATTATCTATTTTCATTTGTACCTCTTTTAATATTTATACTCTCCTTCCTTTACCTTGCCTTGGATTCAGTTTGATTTTATTTCACTAGTTTCTTAAGGCAGAAAGCTGTTACTGACTAGAGATCTTTTTGTTAATATAGGCATTTATAGCAATAAATTTCATGATGTTTTCACCAAATCCTTAAATTATTGAGACCATGGACCGTTTTTGAACCACTAAGGTTAAATAGCTGTCCTGACTTGGATGTTTAAAAATGATGATTTAGCCAAGAGTAAAGAGCTATGAGGAGAGAATGAAAGCAAGGATAAATAAATAAATAATCCTACCATAGCAATTAAAATTGACTAAGAGTAAGGAAAAAAAATCAGAGAGACAATCTTCTCTACCAATGTATAACACTCTTTTAAATTACTTTTGCACAAAAGTTAAGACAACATGAATCAGTTCCATATAAACTATTCTTCTGGCTAGGATTCTTCAAAATATAACCACCAGTAAAAGGGGAGGGGGGACAGTCCAGACAGAAGGTGTAAAAAATAACTTTAAAACCATAGACTCTGGTTTGTAAATCCCTGGCCAAGAATGGGTTACTCCTCCACCCCACAGTGAGCTATTGGCCAGGGAGACCCATGAGGTCCCCCAAACAATGTAAACCATTGTCAAAACACTTAATTACCTGCCACAGTTAAAAGGTAAGACCCTATTGATGAAGATATATAGGATATCATGTAGGAACCAAAAGGGAAACTACCTTCCACCTGGCTAGCACTCATAGCTGGAGAGCCCTACAGAAGCTGTTGGAAGGCAATGGTCACCATCAGCATGAATAAGCAGGGGACCCTGCACACTATGACATATATCAGCCATACAAGAACTACACACTGGTGCAATAATTGGCACACAGCCTCTGCTGGTAGCCAACTGTTTTCGGATTGGACATGAGGTCTGCTCAGTGGGAGAGAACTCATATCTGGTACCGGAAACCAAGTCAGAATCCCATGGTCAGGAAAATCATGGACTTCATAAGAAGCCCCCTCCGCTCTCTAGAGAAGAAGGGTGGGGGGGCTGGAGAGATGGCTTAGGTGTTAAGCGCTTGCCTGTGAAGCCTAAGGACCCCAGTTCGAGGCTTGATTCCCCAGGACCCACGTTAGCCAGATGCACAAGGGGGTGCACACATCTGGAGTTCATTTGCAGTGGCTGGAGACCCTGGCACTTCCATTCTCTCTCTCTCTGCCTCTTTCTCTCTTTGTCTGTTGCTCTCAAATAAATAAATGAAAATGAAGAAAAAAGTTAAAAAAAAGAAGGGTGGGCCTATACAACAAAAAGCCTTTGAAATACCTTTATATATCCCCTTTAACCCAAGATTCTCTCACTCTTAGTTGGAGAATCTGTTTTATTGCACAGGCAGAGAAAACGGAGGAGAACAAAGCTCCATCCATAAGATGAAAAGATAGCTAGCCAGATGCCCACCGTGAGACATACCACCTCTACCACATCTGTTGGAGCCCAGGAGAGATTGCAGAGGAAGATGTGACATGAACACCGCTCTTACTGTCAATCTGACAACCAGTTCCCAATGCAACGGTGACAGACATAGCAATGAATCAAAACCCAAGAAAGCAGTAATTCAGAGTCTACAGAGAACTCAACACTAAATCAGACTGCCAACAGGCCTGCCTTGTTGTGGAAGAGGGGCAGAAATATTGTAAGAGCCACAGAGTGGGTAGCAATACCCGATGAACAGTCTCCCCGTTACCTCACAGCAACTGACTGAGGTCTTCATGACCCCACCATGAATACCATAACCCCACTGAAGAAGGCCCCCAGGGAAGTGGGGAGTGAGTAGATAAAAGAGTATAACCTATTATAATACACATATATCTCCTTCTACTGAACCCATTATTCTTCTACCCATGTACTGGTAAATACAGCATGAAAGAGAATGACTCCCCCTTCCAAGCAACCATGATTTGCCAATATATAGCTTTCCAGGGACGTGGGGGGGGGGGCTCATAAGACCCTCCTCCTGGAATGTTGACTAACTGTCATATGCATGTCTTCTGCAGGTAACCATAGCTGTGGTGTGTTCATCATTGCAAAACACTATCTTTTATTATTACAAAACAGCAATTTCAAATGAATGCAGATCTTTTAAAACAATTTATTTATTCGAGAGACAGAGAGAGTCAGATAGAGAGAGAATGGGTGCGGCAGGGCATCTAGCCACTGCAAACAAACTCTAGACACGTATGCCACTTTGTGAATCTGGCTTATGTGGGTATCAGGCCATTGAACCTGGGTCCTTAGGCTTTGCAGACAAGAGCTTTAGTTGCTAAGAATCTCTCCAGCCCTCAGTGGACACAGATCTTTGAAATTAGCAGATTGCATATAGTAACTACCATATTATTAAACACTTGATGGCACCCAAGCTCCTGTGGATTTTAGATATGTCTGTCTGTCTATCTCTCTATCTATCTAGTATCTTTTTGAGGTAAGACTCATGTATTCTGCTCCAGGAATAGCTCCTTAGTGAGATCTAGATTCATCTTGTCATCCTGAAATCCACAAAGTGCTTCGGAGGGTCTGTTTTGTGAGAGGCACCAGTGTGTCACCCCAACAGAGTGGCCTAGGGAGAACGGTACTCTGTACCTGGTGTTGTGTTTTCTGGCCTGCTAACTGCGCATAAACGTAGACACCTGACAGTACTCTGAATAACTTGAGTTTCTTTGCATTGATTTAAGATGGCAGAAGAAATTATACATTAACCACTGGAAAAAAATCCTATAATTTATGATCAAATGAAGTCTAATCATAAATAATAATTATAATTAGTATGTCTTAGAGTTCTGATAAAACTTCCATTTTATTGAAACAATTATACAAGAAACAATTTTATTGAGTTTGATTCTGGCTTTGTTTGAAGCTCTTCTATCTGTTGTCTCAATTCACTTCCAAATTTGGAGGCATTCTTTTGCACTGCCTTCCATATTTAAGTGCCGCATTTGTGTACCTAGCTTCTAATCTCACCCCTTAAAGCTTTTATCATCCAATTGAAAAATAAAATGATTGCTTTCTCCTCCGAGGCTGTGAGAATTCTATCAGCCTGTCCTACACATTGTCACCTCACATTTCTCTCTCTGTCACGTAGCGCTCTCCCTCTCTGTCTAGGTGAGCTTGGTCCTCACTGGAGGGCACTGTAGGGGGTGCTTTGACCAGTTGAAGTGAAATATCTTTTTAAAAATATTTTTCCTATTTATTTATTTATTTATTTGAGAGAGAGAGAGAGAGAGAGAGAGAGAGAGAGAGAGAGAGAAAATAGGCGTGCCAGGGCCTGCAGCCACTGCAAATGAACTCCAGGCGCATGCACCCCACTTGTGCATCTAGCTAACGTGGGTCCCGGGGAATTGAACCTGAGTCCTTTGGCTTTGTAGGCAAATGCCTTTACTGCTAAGTAATCCCTCCAGCCTGAAGTGAAATATCTTCCATATTGGTGTCCAGACAGCAAATACACTTCTTTCTTCTTGAAACTGCTCCCTTCTTTAATGCCATTATATATCTTGTATCCCAAACTCAACAGATCAAGGCTCTTTCTATTCTGTACAATTGTTTCAGAATTAGTATTGTAAATGCTGGATTAAGGTAAACTCAACTGCACTTAGTCTACAAAACTCAACAACTTCACTTAGCGAATATTACATTCCATTTGTGTTGACTGGGAAATTTGGATGTCATAGAGCTAAAGGCTGACAGTGGTTCCATTTCAACATATGCTTTTATGAGCCCCATGTTAGGAAAAATGTGATAAGTTGTATTCTGACACTTAAAATTTCTGCTCAAATATATTGCATGCTATTTCTCATATTTCTTGGTGAAAAGCACTTACCTGGTGTGGATGTTTGAATGTAAAATGTCCCCCATAGCTCATGTGTTTAATTAAGTGCATGATCCCCAGCTGGCGGTGCTGTTTGGGAAGGTTATAGAACCTTTAAAAAGTTGATCTTTGCTGGAAGAAGTGACTCACTAAGGGTGGGCTTTGACGGTTATTTAACCTGGCCTCACTTTCTGTTTTTTTCTTTGCTTCCCGACTCTGCTGAAATGTAATACCAGCTTCTTGTTTCTACCATAACTTTTCTGTCATAATGAAACTTCCCTTCTTTTTGTGTGCGTGTTTTTTCCAGGTAGGTCTCACTCCAGCCCAGGCTGATATGGAATTCTCAATGTAGTCTCAGGGTGGCCTTGAACTTATAGCAGTTCTCCTACCTCTGGCTCCCGATGCTGGGATTAAAGGTGTTCCCGTCTTTTGAGGTTACTTTCTCCTCACTGGGATAAAGCACCAGCCAAGAGCAGTTAATGGAAGGAAAATACTTATTTTGGCTTACAGTCTCCAGGGGAAGCTGGATGATGCCAGGGGAAAGATGGTGGAGCAGAGGCTGGACATCACCTCTGCCACTGCAGGTGGACCAAAGCAGCAGAAGAGTGAACCAACTAACACTGGTAAATTAGGGGCTTATTGAAGGTCCAATCCCAGCAACACACCTCCTCCAGGAAGACTCCACATCCCATTCTACCATCAGCTGGGATCCAAGCACTCAAAACTCATGAGTTTATGGGAAACATCTAATTCAGACAACACACCCTCTAAAATATATACCCAATTAATCTCTTTCCTTCTATAAGATGTCTCTGGTTGGGTATTTTGTCACAGCAGTGAGAAAAATGGCTTGCATACTTGGCTATACCTCATATAGAGGGACAAGGAATTAGGATCTGCTAGGTGACCAGATGTGGGAAAAACCAGACAGAGCACAAATTACAAGTTACATAGCAGATAAGACACTTAGAGTAAGCATGCATTCAAGATCACTTCATGTTATCAAGTCAGCAAAATTAACCATCCCTTAACTCACCTATCTGTCAACCGAGTGAGCTTGATAAGAGATGAGAGTCAAATAGCCACATACTGTTTGAAGGGAAAGTGGAGGACAGCAACTGAAAAGTAAAACAACGGCCCAATGAAACAGTGATACACTTTTTCTAATAATGTGCTCAGAAAGTGGCTTGCTGGGTGACTGGCTTGCCCACTTTTTTTTTCCAAGGAGTGGTATACATTTCTAAGCAAAGCTTTGAACTGTCGTGAGGACTATTAGGTAACAGCCAAGACACAGTAAGTGCTGCACAAGGCAAGTGGAGCATCGTGAAGGAGTACCAACGTTGGCTGAGCCTCTTTGGTCTGTGTACCTCACTCATTCTCTTATAGTCATCATTAGTGTAAAATGAGCATAATCTCTAGGATATTGCATATATCTATATATTTCCATACATCTATATTTTTCTATATATGTATATATATTACAATGTCAAATTTTAAAAAAGCCACAAGGCAATATTTATAAAAATTTGGTAAAGAGAACTCTTAAATATCAACTATTATTTGATTATCTACATAATACATTCTATTGATTTGTGATAAATCTTTTAAATTATGAAAAAACTCCACAACTTTCCTGACTACAGCATCAATTTACAAGTGTACCTGTTTTTTTTATATTATTAATGGTTAATTGTAATAACTATGAGATGTTATTCATACTATTAAAATAAAAAAATGAGCATAATCTCAATTAAAACTGTCTCCTGTTGCTAATTGTATAGTCTAAATGTAAAATTAATATACTTTTCTGTAATTTTCAATGATCTTTGCATTCTTTCTAAACTATTTCTTTTTTTATTGGTACTATTTCTTTTTTATTGGTACTCCATGATGATGATAAATCAGATTAGACTTGCTAAAGTAGAAATGTTCACACTTCCTATGAAGTCTCATCTTTTCCTCAGATTGAATATGACACACTTGCTTTGCAATATATTCAGGTGGAATTAAATTCAAATTTCAAATGTATTTATTTTCACATTTATTACAGGAGCTTTAAAGGAAATTTGGCATCTAATTAGTGCACTTTTATCTCACTAAGATGGAAAATAAACAGTGTTTCTTAAAAAGTTGCCTATTCTGCTTGATTTTAAACTGCTCACTTCAAAACATAAAAGTTTAAGTTCATATTATATGTGGCCCTTTTACAAAAATAACCAGTTGAATTTTGCCAGGAATTTAGTTCTCTTAATTACTCTTGCTTACTGATTCATCTTTTCACATGAACTGTTTAGAGAAATTGGAGATTTCAAAAAGTGGCACAAAAGACTTTATAAAACAAAGACATTATAATACACTCAAGTCTATCATTTTTATCACACTTAATAGTGTTTAAAATGCTCTGACATCTTGTTGATTATTCCAACATTAAGCCAAATAATATTTATACCCATATACTCAAGTTTAGACAAGAACTACTGGGAGGTCTCTTTTCTTTTGTCTGAAATTTTTAGTGTTTATATTCTTTATATGTTAATACAAAATGTTCTTGATGTGACAATTTTGCAACAGTTATTTGTAAGACAATTATAACCAGTGTATTTTAGAGCTTTCACTATAACTTCCTCATCACTTGTAGGTGGAGTTGTCAGTTTTCTTTTTGTATCTTTGTATTAGAAGTCCCCTCAACTTTGTGGCCTATATTCTTAGTTGCCCACCAGAACTAGTCAGTAAGAACATATTGCTAAAGACATAACCACATGTTTTGGTTGTTGGACACCGAGAAATCAAGTGGTAACTGAGTTGGAAGCCTCTTCTGTCCTGGATAGTGTCATAGTAATGGAAAGTGCTAAGCAGGCTTCTGGGAAGACAAGTCACCAATGCTCTTACCTAGCAGTGGACTATGAGAGCTATATAACTGAACAGCCAGACAAGATGTGCCCACTGGTGCAATAGTGGCATGACCTTTTATGGGTGTAACCAACTGCTGTTTGATTGGATTTGAGGCCCGCTCCATGTGAGGTCATTCATACCTGGTACTGAAAACTTAGTCAAAAAATTATGGCCCTAGAAGGGAAGCTACTACTCTTGTTTAGCTAATTATATATTTGTGTCCATCAAATTGCCCTCTAAATATATAATGCTTATGCTCATAGATTAGTACTGTTGTTACCTTGGATCAGAGAAACTTCTTTTTGCAGATGGCAGTCACACCTGGGGAGACTTAAAAGTCATCAAAATGCTAAGGCTAAAAGACTTTCAGTGCTCAGTGCTAAATGAGACAAATATAACACCCCCTCTGAGGCTCAGGGGACGTTGTGGAAGAACAGGCACAAAGAATGGAAGAGCCAGAGGATGAGGAGGATTGTTTTAGTATTCTGTCTTCCTGACATGAAGTGAATTCAGAGCCTCATAGTGCATGTTGTTGCTTGTTTAAGCCCCGCAGAATACAGGATCCATCGGCATTCTGTCCTGGATAGAAGAAGATAACATGAAGTCATAGAGGTACTGGTTGGAAAGAAGAAGGGGTTCATTGGAAGAGGAATGGGGGAAAGGACAGGAGAAGGTAATGGGAGTTGATTATGATCAAAATACATCATACACATTTGTGAATATTGCCAATAAAATGTTCATAAATCACCCAAACTTCTAGTGGCTTTATACTGTCTTATTGCTCAATATTCAGTAGGTCTGGAATCCAGACAGGGGTTGGTGGGCCTGGTTCCACTGGGCTGCAGGATCCAACATGGCCTTTTGCATGTTTCTAGGGTCGTGGTGCTGAATGCCAATAGAGGGCGTCTTATCACCCTTCACATGGTCTCTCACAATTCAGTTGTTCTGCTTGAATTTCCATTAAAGGTGAATTCTGCCTCCCCAAACGGATAAATGTAAGTGGACACTTAGCAATACCAGGACATTTATTTTTCAAACATGTCTTAAGTGTTTACTGTGTGCCCGGTATCGACATGCAAATACAGACAAATCAATGTTTTTTACCCTATGGTGTTTGACTCACTGGTCACAACTCTTCATTCCCCTGCAGTGATACCATGAATCCAGTCTTGCCCTGGGTGTGTATGCCATGTGTGAAAGATGTTTCTCTGCTTCTCAGAGGACAAATTTGCTCACATGTGTTACATTCGCCAAAAGAAAATGAGAAGCTATGGGTGAAGCAATCACGTGAAATTGTTTGTGCAGTGGAGCTTTATTTATTGATTTCCTTCCGTCATCATGAATAAAAAGTGGGCCCCAGATGTGATAAGCGTGTAGAACTTGGCAAGGGGATAGCAGCCTTCCCACAGCATGACGCGGAGCTGGCCACGGAGCTAGCCTACACAGACCATGGATAGGTTGTTTATGTACATATAAAACTGTCTAGAAAAGTAATCTTCAGTCTTGGGCAGAAGAAGGCCACATAGATAACTAGTTACACTCTAGTGCATGATGAAGAGTAACAGATGTCTCTTCAGAAAAGAACCAACCCCATTATCTGAGCATGTGTTTGTATGGTTTTAGTGGAGCGACGAGGAAGATGTTCTAGGAAGAGGTGACACAATGGTGAGTCACTGAAGGAGGGAGCAAATATAACAAGCTAAAAGCTCTAACCTGATGTGAGAAAAAAAACATACAAACAAAAAACCAAACCAAAAATCAAAACAACACATAAGCAGTTCATTGTTCTTGGTTGTAGAACGAATGGAGCAGTCCTGTTGTACCAAGAAATGTCAACCTTCAAAGAGGTTTTGCAATGCATTCTAATTCCAAATGATTGCTAAGTGGATAATGGGATTGGCATGAACCCCGCTTCTCTGGCTAAACATTTTAGTGTACGTGTCCTACTAAAATTAATATGAGTACAGACGGCTTTGTTGTTTCTTCCTTTACAAATGATGAAATTACATCTCAATCAAAGATTTCAATTGCACTACTGAAAAAGACATTGTGTTTGTGATGTAAAAAGGAAAAAAGGTTAATTGAATATTAATGAAATGCAATATTATACTGCATGCTATTTTATATAAAGTCCCAAGTGGTTCTCCTTTCAACTAGTAGATGTGGTTGTGAAAAAAGGCTGTAAATCAAATTATACTAGATATCATTATAAAGATATCCCAATGGAGAATCAGTTTTAGAGACACGGATGTTTGTTTCATGAGTATCATGTTCAGGCATTGATTTTACTTAAAGCTATCCTTACCTTTATATAGTTATATTTCAATATGATTCTTATTTTAGCATTAATTTTAGAACTAAAAGGGTCTTTCAGTATTTTTTATTCCTAGTTTAGACCTTCGGTAATTTCCTGATCCCACCTTTTCTTTGTAATGAAAACTTAGGCATGTTTCTAAATTCTTTTGTACTTCAGAGTCCCCACTAGTTAAGTGGAGAAATAGTTCCTAGTGTACTAGGGCTTGTGGTTTTAAAGGAGATTTCACAGGGGAAAGTGCCCAACTTACTGGTCCACATAGGGTAAGCACCCAATAAATGTTACTATTTACTGTTATTTTATTATTAACAGTAATGGCATAATTGCTAATTATTATTGCTACTTAATCTTATTCTCGAGGACACAACAAACATGGAGAGACTAGGGGACTTGGCAAAGATGTGTAGTTAGCAGCTTCTGCACTTGAATCAAGATTTTGGTTCCTGAATTTCACACTAGAGCTTTTCCCTGCTCAAGGCTGCTCCTCTCACTGAGTTTTCAGAAATTCATGAGGAAAGTGAAGAGTGATACTGGAAGTTGTTACACTCATGAAACTGCCTTGATGGATACATGACATGAATTACTAAATGTAAATAGCAAAAGAGTGCAAATACAAACATTTAAATTCAAATGATTGCATTAGGATAAAACTTTTCTTCCTGCGAATTCAACATCTGTGATACAAAGTTTGGTTTGCAGGTTTGAAACTTGTGGTCAAGTTCCATTAAAGAGGCAGAAAGTTTCTACACAGAAAGATTGGGCCACTTTACCAAGGTTAAGCAAAAGGCTGCTTTTGAGTATATTTAGAGTATAGCTGATGACACTTTCAGTATTTTCCCAAACGACTGCATACGGCCCTACTTCAGTTTCATTACAGGTAAAATTAGGAAAGCTAAACATTAGTTCTTATGAAGAAATGCAGTTTAATTTAATGTCATTAGAACCCCATGTAAAGTAATGAAGAATTTGGAGCTGGCTCACTGATTCCATGCTAAATAAAACATCAGCCTTTAAACCACCTGACTCTTTGCTCCCTGCCTATCTGTTGAAGCTAACTTCTACTCATTAGCTCAGTCCTTTCCTGCTGTATCATCTTAAGTACACATATGTATCCTATTAGCAGTAATGAATTAATAGAGCATTTCTGGTAATATGATAGCAAAATTGAGTAAAAATTCTATTTGAACTTAATTCTGTGGGATATGAACATAACTCATGAAGGAGTACTGTGATGGAGAATAATTTGCCTACTGCTCTGGTTTGCAATTAATGAAAAGTCCTCAGGAAATCCCAGTTTCTGATTAAAGAGACTTGATTATGATTAATGTATCCAAATTAGCTGCCAACATGGAGGGCACCTCATAATGATCCACATTGTTCCTGGGTCCTGAGTTCCTAAGACTATTCATATCTGTGCCCTTCTCTCCCATCTTTAGCGATACACATTTGGTTTTAAAATTTTAGTTTTTGATTAGAGAGACAACAATAATCCTTTATTTTTGCATGTAGAAAATGTTCAAAGTCTTATGAATTATCTTTTCTCTTCCTCTTTGATTTTCTGTAAAATTAATATCCCTGGCATTATTTCCAGCAAGTTGTCATAAAACTAGGACATGAACTTTGAATGCACCTGATTATATAAGCATAGCCTCCCTCTGGACTATGTTCTCTTAGCATCCTGTGGCACTTAGGAAAGTTTGGGAGTGTGGGAGTGGAATTAAAGACATGTTTTCAGGCAGCTATGGCATGGAAGGCTATTCACTTAGTTTTTGAATCGGATTATCTTAATAAGTAAGGAAGAAAATCCTTTTCTTATTGAGAACTTTAATGTATGAACATAGTGTAATTTGATTATGTGCCCATACTATCATCTTTTGTCTCCTTCCCTCCACCCTCAATCCACTGAAGACCCTTCTCTTTCTAGGTAATTCTATTTTGTTGTTTCATTTTTTTTTCCTTAGGAAGGAAATTCTTGCTGACCACTTTTTATAGCATTTTAATATTTTGCCTCTTTTCCATATATTTGGAAATATTTTTTATGGGAAACTTAGAAATGTTGCATCTGGTTCTTTGAATTAGGTGTCATGTTTTTGTTTTTTAAACTTACTTTACCACTGATATTATTTTGAGACTTTTATTTATTTGTTTATTAGAGACAGACAGAGGGAGAGATAGAGAGAGAGAGAGTGAATGGATGTGCCAGGGCCTTTAGCCACTGCAAACGAACATGCACCACCACATGCATCTGGCTTATGTGGGACCTGGAGAATTGAACCTGGGTCCTAAGGCTTCCCAGGCAAGTGCCTTAACTGCTAAGCCATATCTCCAGCCCTGTATGTCATTTTAACTTTAAAGTCTCCTACACAAAGTATTTGTTAGGAAATATTTTCTTTTTTAAAATATTTATTTATTTATAGCTGAAAGAGAGAGAGAGAGAGAGAGAGAGAGAGAGAGAGAGAGAATGGGCATGTTAGATCCTCCTGCCATGGCAAGGAAACTCTAGACACATGCGCCACTTTGTGTATCTGGCTTTACATGGATATTGAGGAACTGAACCCAGAAGTCAGGCTTTGGAAACAAGCACTTTTAACTGCTGAGCCATCTCTCTAGCCCAGGAACTATTTCCTGTGATTAGAACCTTATGTGTAGTTTTAGAAGTAACAAAAAGTTATTCTAATTTGTAAACTATAATATAGTAGGAATTAATCTAGAAAATTAATATTTATTTCCTTAAATAATTCATTTAACCTGCACAATATTTCTTGTTTGACAGGAACTTCATTTGGTTTATAGGTTACATATTTGTAATAGTGTATTTTATGAGTTATCTAGGATTTCAGTAATCAATTAAGAAACATAGATAAATAAGAAAAAATCAGTAACACAAAATCACCACTATTTTGTAATTTTGTTACATGCTTTTTTTTTTTTTTTTTTAATTTTTCAAGGTAGGATCTCACTCTAGCCTAGGCTGATTGGCAACTCATTCTGTGGCCCTAGGCTAACCTCGAACTGACAGTGATCTTCCTATCTAAACCATCCACTGGAGTGATGGGACTAAAGGCATGTATCATCATACCTGGCTACACGCTCTTTTGTGTTTAAAAATAAACATGTACATACACACACTGCTTTCTATTTTATAATCTGCATTAAAAATTTAACAGCATATATTGAATTTGTCCATAGTAATTCTATTAGTTACTCTGTAATTGCCATGGAAAGTAACCTCACCAGAAGCTTAAGGAAGGAAAGGGTTTCTTCTTTTTTTAATTTTTTCCAGTTCATGTTTTGGGGGATATCATTCATTATGACAGGAAAAGCACGTTGTTCTTGCTCATGATATTGCCACTAGAGTTATGAAGCAGAGAATGGACCTGCAAGAAGTTGACTGTGCTATAAAACCTCATGGCCTGTCCCCAGTGATTAACTTTCATGAAGGCTCTACTTCCTAAGGGCCCCACAACTTTGCTAAAGAGTGTCATCAACTGGGTCCCAAACTCATGAACTTATGTGGGACATTTTACATAAAACCTACAAGAGTGATTAAAAATATATATGTTTATTCATTTCCGTGGCTGCATAGTATTTTGTTGCATAGAAGTACCATGATTTAAGTTGATTCTATTTGCTTTTTCAATTTTAAGTAAAGCTCTAAAGGTGATCAATGTTGTTAAGCCTTCATAGAATTAACTATTTCCTTAGGAAATACTTGAAAATTGAATTTCTTGGTCAAAAGATGTACATTTGAAATATTTATAATGCAAAATGTATTGAAAAAGGATGATGCTGTAATATGTAGTATCAACAGTAACATGTGAGTCTCCATTTCTTAATTGCTTACTAAAAATAGAATTTATTTCAAGAGAATAGCTTTATTGGTTTGGTACTTTATTGTAGTTTAAATTACTATTTGTTTTATTATGCGCTCAAGAAATTTATTGATCATTTATATTTCTATAAATTTCTTTTTAATATCCTTTGATTTTACTCTCACATTGTAATGCTAATTATCATTACTTTTCAAGGTATATTCATTTCCCTCTTTTCTTTTATATTGAAAATACTTTTGGAGTTTAGTGTTTATTGCTACTGTTATTTCAACCATAAATATTGAAAAATGCTCACATGTTCAAATCTGCTTTCTTTTATTTGCAGACCCTATTTTCCCTGAATGTACTTACAAATCATTCTATATGCTTCATTCCAAAACTTAACCTGTCCCATGACACAAAGCAGGTAACTTGCAAATGGAAGTAGCCAGAAAGATGCTGACCTTTAGAGGCACACATAAAAAAGGAGTGGTGCGATGGAGTTCGTTTGCAGTGGCTAGGGGCCCTGGTGTGCCCATTCTCCCCTCCACCTCTCTCTTGGTCTCTAATGAATAAATAAATAAAAATAAATAAAAAAAAACTTGTGCAGGAAGAAGGCTTTGTGACTACACCTCTTTTACCAACCACAGTTAAGGATCAGAAAAATCTTAAAATGTTAGTAGATATTAGCTGGTAGATATTGTAATTATAAACTGTATTCATGAGTAGGAAACCTAACCAGAGACTATGATACCAGAATTCGTTTGGCAAACAGGCAACATGGTACCCATGAGGACTATTAGATGAAGAAAGCAGATCTGGATAGGGGCAGAATAGCAACACCTTTCTTACCTATGCCTGACAAGCATTTCAACCATTCCCTAAAGGAAACCTGAATAAAAAATTAACAAGAGGTCTATACTGTAGAATATATTAAATTTACTGTATTTTAATAATGGATGTATTCACTAATTCATAAACCATATCATTATTCTAGAACAAAAATGCACTGATTCTCAACCAGCAATTTTATCTCCTTAATCCTGACTTAAGTAATGCCTCTGTGTATAGCTACAATGTAAATACCGAGGAGGAGCTGTTATTACACATGGATTTGGTGTCTAAAATATGCTAAGTCAGTAAGGCAGTGTGGAGAACCAATTCCAGAAGGTGATTTTGTAAAACAGATCTTGTCTTGGTGACCTGTATGTGACACAAACACAAAAATTCGGTCAGAAAGAAATATAAACAAGGTTTTATATTTATCCAGTTTTTGTTTTTCATATTTTAATGATTTAGAGATGTGCCATTAAGATGATCTCTAAAAAGTGGGAGATGCTCAAGAAGCAGCTCATGTGTACCCCGAAGACCCCAAGACAGCAGGCAGCTCTCTATTCTGTCTCCAGAATGCCATTACATAAACATGTTAGATATCCATGAGACTTTATGCAACAATGATTATAAGTAAGTCAGTCAATCATCACAGCACTAGAATTAATGAGACAATAATGATGACGGGTGATGTAAAAGTATTTTGTAACGTATTCATGGAATCAGTGTTAGATCTGTTATGGAAACAAAAGAGAAATGCCTTTTAGTTTAGACACATATTTTCTCCCATCTTTCTCTTATTTTGTTTGGAGATAGAAAGTGCCAGTGAGTGAACATCTGTAGCTTTATCACCGAGTCACTATTTTCAGAACTTTTTGAGGAGGAATTGCAGGCAACATCACCCTGCATTAGTTTCCTCACCTGTAAATCCAGAATAATATATAGGTCGTATGATGTCATCATCTTTGTTATGATTGCCTGTAACTTCAGCTCTTCATAGAGCAGACCTGAAAGAAAGAGAGGGTTAAAGGCTAATAGTCTAGTGTTTAATTCAGGTGTATGGTCCAAGAGAGAAGAAACATGAGTGACAGGGAGAAGGAAGCAGAAAGAAGAAATGGATGATGAAAGCACGCCTTAACTACTTGGTCACTGTTCCAACGGGACCACTTGAGAACTGTGCCTAAAGATATGTCACAGGCAACGGAGGGGCAGGGAGTTGATATTCACTGGCTTCCCTCCCTCCCTCCCTCCCTCCCTCCCTCCCTTCCTTCCTTCCTTCCTTCCTTCTTTCCTTCCTTCCTTCCTTCCTGACTTCCTTTCCTTATTTATTTATTTATTTTTGTTTTTGTTTTTTTTGAGGTGGGGTCTTGCGCTAACCCAGGCTGACCTGGAATTTACTTTGTAGACTCAGGGTGGCCTTGAACTCATGACAATCCTCCTATCTCTGCCTCCCCGGTGCTGGGATTAAAGGTGGGCACCACCACGCCTGGCTCCTGGATTTCTTTCTTAATTAGACTTACCATACAGTGGGTTAACTCCTATGTGTTTAGCGTTGTAGGAATGTAGATGTCAAGAAAATTCCAGTGCAATTCCACCTGAGGAAGCTCTGGCTAAAGAAGGGAGAGGCATACCATAGTGACTTAAATCAAGGTGCTATGAAGAGGTACCTGTAGGAACTTGGGTTGAGCTTAGATAAGACTCTTGGGGGTCCAGAACTAAAGTATGATATGAGTGAGGCTGAGAACTCTTTATGGTGCCTAAGATGTAGTTGATATAATTACTATCATCATCAACTGCCAGCCCTTGCCTCTAATTACCAGAATCTTCCATTATGTGTGTGTGTGTGTCACACACACACCTACCTGCACATGAATGACAAAGTTGGCTAGGGCAGTTTTTAATAGTCTCACTAACAGAACATATTACTCCCAACTACATATACTTCTTTGCTTTATCAACATTTGGATATTTATGTCCATTCTTGATTCTTCAGTGCACTTCTCATCTTCCTAGAGCTGTCAATCTGTGCTAAAATCTGTTATATCATGCCTCAAGCAATTTATCCTTCTGCAGTTTTCTCTTTGCCCACAGTGCCTCTAATATATAGTTGGTTCCACATACTGTCACGAAATTGCAAATGTCCGTCCTGTCATTACACTGTTCCAAACTCCACTTCCTGGTAAACAAGTTGTCAGACCGTTTACAATCAGGGATTCCTCTGTCATTTTTGTTCCATCTCTTGGGGAACAGCATCTGAATTAAACGATAGGTCCTAACCCTTTGTTTCAGGTCTGCTTCATGAAGAACCCAGTTTAAATTTATTTAGCAATTACAGTCAAACTGATTTATGGCATGTCTTCTAGTATTATCTGAGCTACTAGCTTAATAGTTGATCCTACATAAAAAATTTATGAAGTTAAATCTTTTCTTCTTTATAGGATGGGCCTACAAATTTCTTTTCTTGTGGTTCCCACAGTAGAGCAAAGCTTCTAAATGTCCAGTCTGATAATTCCTTTTTAAAATTTTTTTGTTCATTTTTATTTATTTGAGAGTGACAGAGAGAGAGAGAGAGGCAGAGAGAGAGAGAGAGAGAGAGAGAGAGAGAGAGACAGAATGGGCGTACCAGGGCCTCCAGCCACTGCAAACGAACTCCAGATGCGTGTGCCCCTTGTGCATCTGGCTAACGTGGGTCCTGGGGAATCGAGCCTTGAACCAGGGTCCTTAGGTTTCACAGGCAAGCTCTTAACCACTAAGCCATCTCTCCAGCCCCTGTTTGATAATTCTTATAACTGTGTATTCTAGGGTTTCTCATCTATGGCATTATTAAAAATTTGGGCTGAGTAATTCTTTGTTGTAGGGGACTATCTTGTGCACTGTAGGGTGTTTAGTACCCACAGTCTCTCTGAGGTTCCAATAGCATAAATATCTCTAATTATTGATTGTCAAATGTCCCTGTGAGCTAGAGATTCACCCCTCACTGAGAATCAGTTTATTATATGATGAAATAATGAAATTAAACATTTAATGAGAGTACAGCTAAAGAGAACCACGTGGTTATTCTGTTTGGGCATGAATTTGGCACTGTCCTCTTGGTCAGACTTTACTTGGATGTATGTGTCTTTTCTCTTTAAGATCCTCCACTGAGGATTAAGTAGTTTTCATTTCTGTGCTCCTCTAGGTCCTCTTTAGCTCTGGGTCATCTATTATTTCAACATCAGACTACGTTTTTCTTGCATAAAACTCTGTCACCTCCATAAGATTGCTGACTACTATTAGAGCTAGATGAGGAGGGAATATAAAACCCATGTTTAGTCGTCTAGGTTAGATGATTTGTTCTATCACAGGTTTAATTACCTTGGTCTAGTGGTTTTGCTCCTCAAAATCTTTTTAAAATTTTTTTTGTTTATTTTTATTTATTTATTTGACAGTGACAGAGAGAGAGAGAAAGAGAGAGAGAGAGAGAGGGAGAGAGAGAGAGAGAGAGAATGGGTGTGTCAGGGTCTGTAGCCACTGCAAATGAACTCCAGCTGTGTGCGCCCCCTTGTGCATCTGGCTAACATGGGTCCTGGGGAATCGAGCCTCGAACCAGGGTCCTTAGGCTTCACAGGCAAGCACTTAACTGCTAAGCCATCTCTGCAGCCCTTCTCAAAATCTTTAAAAGCTTTTGACTCAAATCCATCAGTCGAATTGCCTGATTTCAGCTCAACATCACATCACACTGAAATTGCTGTTCTTGTATTTGGTTCTGATTCTGCTGTGTGGGGACAACAGTCATGTATGATGACATGGGAAAGATGCAGTGCTGAGATCTTAAGCTGCATTGCCTTAAATTGTTAATTATCTTTACGACTTTATATTAAAAAGTAATGCCATTTTTTTGCTAAAAATTTAATCAAGAAAATTTCAATTGTGCATATAAAAGGTTATTATTATCATTAGGGTAGTAATTGTAGTAGTAACACAGATAATAGTACTAATAACTTTGTTTAGGAGATACACTGTTGCCTGACAGATTTTTTTTTAATTGTTTACATCCATGAAATCACCATGTGCTTTCATGTCTCATTTCTTCTTTCTGTCTTTGATGAGTTCTTCAGGCCCCTTAAGCACAGCTTGCATGCAGGCAGCTGCTTCTGGGAAGTGATCCTTACAATCTGTGCCAGCGACTGAAAATGGGATAAGAGAACCTGATGAATGTGAAATGTCCACCACAGGCTTATGTGTCCCCAGCTGGCCAAGCTGTTAGGGAAGGATGTGGAAGCTTTAGGAAGTGGAGTCTTGCTGGAGAAAATGGGCCACTAGGGGGAGGCCTTATTTCCTGTTTGCCCTGTGTTTCTTGACTCTGGCTGAAATATGATGGCTTCCCACTCCTTCCTCCATGCCTTCCCACCATGATAGAATAAAACCATCTGGAACTGCAAGATGAATTAAAAACGTTCCTTCTTTAAGTTACTTCTCTCAGGCATTTGTCATACCAAGGAGCAGATAGTAACTAATAGACAATCTTATCCAAGGTGCTTTCCTTTTTTTTTGAGCAGATCACTCCTGGTGTGTAATGAGAGCTAAAATCTACCGGAGATCCCTGGAAAGTGTATGTGATGAACCTGAGAAGTATTCAGCTGCATGAAGACAGAGGGGGCTTTTTGCACTGATTCCCTCTTTTCCTCATGGACACACCTTGGATTTGGCTATGGGTCAGTTGTCCATGTTGCAGGAACTCTCAGCAAGTTGAGAGGCCTATACTATTTATACTCTTCAGATAGGGTATTTTTCATTTCTAAAATTTCCATTGGTTTCTTTTTCACTTTCTGTTTTTCTTTTCTGCTATAATCCTCCATCATTTGAATGAATATAATACTTATTTCCCTCTAAATTCTTTAAACCCAATTCAGTATGATGAGGTTAATGTGAGAATATAGGTCCTTGGAGCTAGGAGTTTAGGAATCAAATCAATGAGGGCAAAATTACAGATGGGTATACAACCTCTTTCCAAAGTTAATGTGTTAGGTTCTGAACTTTACAGTTACCTTCTCATTGCTGTGACCTGATCATAAAGAACCCAGGGAAGGAAAGGGTACATTTCAGCTTACAATCTTTTGTTTTTTAAATTAATTTTTAATTTCATTATATATATATATTATAACAAGTTATACTTCTTGCCCCTGCTCCCCTTACTCCAGAGGCCTTCCTCAATGGAGTATGGTATTCACTGTGGGGTCCTGAAGGCCTCAGTTAGCCACAGTGGGGTAGCAGGAGGTGGGGAGCAGTATGGCTCAGGGTATCCCCTCTAGGGCTCTTATAATCTTTCTGTCCTTTCTACCACAATGTTCCCAGAGTCATGGCAGGCCTGCTGGCAGTCTGATTTACTATTGAGTTCTCTATAGCCTCAGTATTTTTGCTTTGATAGGTTTTGATTGATCACTGTGTCTGTCACCATCACCCTGGAACTGGTTGTCAGTCTAGCAGTAAGAACAGTGTTCATGTTGCCACTTCCTTTGCAAGTTCTCGTGGATCCTAGCAGATGTGGTAGTGGGAGCTCATCTTGTGGTGGGCAGTGGGCCATCTTCTTGTCTTATCAGTAGACCTTGGTTCTCCTTCATTTTCTGTGCCATCTGCAAAATAAAGCAGATGGTCCAAACAAGAGTAAGAACATTCAGCTTACAGGTTTTTTTTTTTTTGTTGTTGTTGTTGTTTATTTTAATTAAGAACATACTTTGTGTGGATCCATCATGTGTTGACACTATCTTTTCCCTCCTCCCTGTCCCCATTCTGCTGAGAGACCTTCTCAGTGGGGTTTCAGCTTATAGTTTTAAAGGGAAGTTTCTTTATGGGTGGGAAAGCATGGTGGAGCAGATAGCTGGGGAGTCGCAGCTTGTCACAGTAGCAGGAAGAAATAATTCTGAGAGAGCTAGCTAGTACTCACAGGGGCTGGACTGTAAGATCACAAGGGTCACCTCCTCCAGCAAGGCTCTACCTGCTGGTGTCCAAGTATGAGGCTTAGTAACAAGTATGTGAGTCTATGGACTACATTTTACATTCAGACCACCTCATGAACTTTGACAGGGATAGTTCTTATGGCCAAACGTTCAGATTTTTTTTTTTTTTTTACTAGTTTTGAAGTACTCATTGTTGACAGACTGTTTAGTTTGTAGTTTCTAGGGAAATCTGGGACCCACAGAGCCTGTCACCTCCTTCTTCAGAATAGACTATGCTGACCTTGGGCACAGAGAAAGGCAGAAGAAAAATATGAGTTTAGCACTTTTCTCTTTATTTCCATATAAGGGCAAAATTTGCTTTAATACTATCTTGTATCTGCATTTTGGGAGTTTCCTCACATGAGAGCAGAGAAGACAGTTTATCAACATGAAGGAGGTCGTAAAATACAATATGAGCCATGAGAACTTTGTTCTTGCTGCTCTCAGTTAATAGTAGTAGTACAGCACCTGCCTTTGCTCCCACACTACTCTGTTTCCTCAGTCTTTCCTTTCATCCCTCCTCTTCCCAATTTCCTCCTTATGAAGCTGTATTTCCAGTGAATTAGCATTATCCGTTTTGAGAAATACTGAGCTCTATGTTATTTATATACCCTGCATTGTTATTTAATATAATTTCTGTTCAAAGGGTGCTTTGCTTCATTCTGTTGTCCCTGGAAGCAGCTAATATACCTCCCACAGAGAACACAACCAAAGTTGCAACTTCTGATTTTCTAGGCTTCTATGACTTCAAGATTTTTGATTTTCTTTTTGTCTATGAAAGAGCAAATGTGCACTCTGCAGTATAAGTATTTATTTATCCATTTGTGACACATATTCTATAAGTTTAAAAAAAATTAGTCATAGAGTTCTATCAATAGTTTCTGTATAAAAATCAGTTAAAGTTCTGGTACGTTCTTCAAATGCTTCTACCTTCCATGGTTCCTCTTACCTTTCTTCCGGTTTGTATCACACTTTGGTTCCTACAGGCAGGAAAGTAATCTCAATGGTGCACACTCTCCACTGATGGCCTGGTGGTTAATTTTCATTCCATTGAACATTATGCCAAGGATGCTAAGGAGAATTTACATGTAAAGGGATGTGTTCACTTCTTCACTGCTTACTGAAACCCTTGGTGATAGAATATATCAGAAGATCCCAGGATCAAGGTAGAATTATATGGAGGATGTGAATGAAATAATTCCAAGTTTCTTCAAAACAAGCTTATGAAACTTTTAAACAACTGAGAGCCAGTTAGAAATGGCGGAAGGCATCTTAATGTTCACAGCATTGCAGACACTCTGCTCCTAGGAATGCTATCAGGGCTCTCAGCATCCAGTTTCTCTTGCTGGACAGATATTTGTGGTTGCGAGAGGTGGAAATGTTCCAGCTTAATGATTTTCAGATCCATAGTATCCACCATTTTATAATCCTAAAGAAAAGAAAGGAAAATATAATGACTACAGCATGTGTTTTAGATTTTTAAAGACAATTAGCTGGAAACCTCAAACTTTCCTTTCTCATTCAGCACACATAATAAAAATAGCACTTCATTCTGGGTATGCATTTTTTACTTTATGAAGTACATAAATATTCATTGTTTCACTTGATGTTTAAAACCATCCTGTGAGGTAGCCAGGAATTATTATCCTGCTTTTTTTCACTTGAAAGAACTGACAAGGAGCAGAAGAGATAAATGGCTTCAAGGCTATACAGTAAATCTGGGTACAGCCCATGCAGGCCAGGTCTCCAATGCCCTATGTCTCCAATGTCACCTTTCTTTAAAATATTGTTTCTTTGGTGGATCCTTGATGATGTATGTAATTTATTTTCATATTTACATAAAAAAGATTTTCTTCTATGTTGATTATGTTCCTGAGAAAAGTTCTTAACATGCAAGTGACTATTTGTACCACAAGTGGGATATGTATTTCTGATACTATTGCCCCTTTCCATTCTTTATTTTCAGACTTGAACTGTTGGAAGGAAACACATACTATTCTTCCTTGGAGTTCTCTTTCATGTTCATATTTCATGACTTGGGTTATACCTATTTGCCTGTCCTCTCCTCCTCCTCCTCCTCCTTCTTCTTTTGATGTAGAGTCTTGCTGTCCAGGCTGACCTGGAATTCACTATGTAGTCTCAGGGTGGCCTCAAAATCATAGTAGTCCTCCTACCTCTGCCTCCAGAGTGCTGGGATTAAAGGTGTGTGCCACCACATCTGGCTACCTGTCTTGTTCTTAAAACTATCATGGAATAAAATCTTCATGCAACTTTACTCGGTGTTTGTGGTATCCTTTATGACAACATATAATAATAAAGTTAAGGGCTCCAGGTTATCAAAATTCTTTAATAGAATTATGTGGTGGTTTGATTCAGGTGTCCCTCATAAATTGGTGTTTTGAATGCTAGGTTCCCAGCTGATGGAAATTTGGGAACGAACACCTTCTGCAGGCAGTGTATTGGGGTGGGCTTATGGGTATTATAGACAGTGTCCCCTTGCCAGTGCTGGGCACAAGCTCCTGTCACTGTTGTCCATCTGATGTTGGCCAGGAGGCGATGTCCACCCTCTGCTCATGCCATCATTTTCCTCTACCATCATGGAGCTTCCTCTTGAGTCTGTAAGACAAAATAAACCTCTTTTCCCACAAGCTGCTCCTGGTCAGGTGATTTCTGACTGCTACAAATTATGACATTATATAAAATATTGGTGTGAAATTTAATACCTATGTCACTGAAAACTGAAGATCATATTCTGTCTTGCATCCTACCTGCCTGCCTTAGAAAAGTGGGAGAGTCTTATTAATGACCTTCCTGACTCATTAGCTACATGAAACAGCTACAAGCACCTTTGATCACTAAAAATTATTTGCTATAAATATGCATTTAGAATTATTTTAGTATTTAAAGCCTTCTTATCCTTAGTAATCAAATTGTTTCTGTATCATCATTCAGAGTATTTGCTTATGCATGCTTTCATTTGTTAGATATTTTTATCTATCTATCACCATCTATTTATATATACAATGCTGGTAAAAGAACCCAGGACCTTTCACATTCTAGACAAGTATTCTACCACTGTGCTTCATCCTCAGCACAAGTAATTTAAATTTTCTTTCCTCAGTACTTATTGTAGAAAGAACAATAAAATTGAATGTTGTTTTCATTATACACACACATTTTTAAGCTCAATTAATGAGCCTCTAACATGCAGTGATGATACACATGATAAAAATGTACAGTAAATGCTGATATAGTTCATAGATTGGAATTATGTTTAATGGAGAGTTTTCAGGTAGATAATGATTTGGGAGGAAGCTGAATTTCTTGAAAGATTGCTTGGATATTCTTAAATCTAAATTGATGAGCATCAATTTCAGACCAAAGCATGAAAAATAAAAAGGAATATCTAGAGCAGGGATACAAAGTTATTTTTCTCTTCCAAATTATATTTAGACTTCTTGAAATAAGCCTAATGCTTCAATTCTATTTTCTAACCACAAGTACACATGGTTCCTTTGTTTTGTCTTTATAAACTACCCATTATGCGAAGCATCACTCATGGTTCTTTGAGAAAGGAACATTTGAATTTACTCTTTTCTTAAGGACTTCCAAAAAATCCTACATATCTCTTCTTAGCAAAACAAGGAACTATTTCCTCTGAAAGAAAATGTCCGTTGCACTGCATCCTCTCCCACAGCATTGGAGCCATGACTTTTTGAACTTCCTGGTCAATAACGGCTTAAATACTATCAGATATCATCTGATTATTTTCATCCTTGTAAGCTAAAACCATATACTCCATTTGGCAAGTTATTATTTTCTGTATTTTGCCTTCTTTCAACGTTAAAGCTCTACCATCATTTCTTTTGAAGGGAGATCCAGAAAATGTGGAGTACCACACATTGTACTTCTTTTTGACTGAAAACCTTTTTTCTTTTATCACACACACACATTTCCACTGTTAAAAATATGATGGAAACCAGATTTATTGTCTGGATTTTATTGGGATAAATGTGAAAACAACAGTTTTACAGTGTGCTGGTTCATGGAGTGGACAGCACATTCCTCAGAGTTATGACGTGCTGGCCACAAGAGGATGTTCTGGACACAGCCAAGTCATTGTGGGGGCAGAAGGGTGACCCTGAAATGTGGGGGGTTTTCTTGCTGAGTCTACACCTGAGAATATTAATGTTAAAGGTTTGGAGTTCTATATGCACTTTCTTTTTGCATTTAGGAAACTTTAGGGGAAATGATTCTTGACAGACCAATGGATGAATCCTACCTTCAGCCTTAGAATGTTGAACAAGACTGGAAAGGGCCCAACTTGAGGAAGCATTTTCCTGTTTACTCGCTGTCGAGCCTAAGCACGTCCAGGCCATTGAGATGGGATATTTTATCACCTACAGAATATGGTTATTCCAATAGCCAACTTAACATAATTGTGAGGTGGGATCAGCAGAAAGTATATTTACACTCTGGGGGAAACTTTATGCTTACACTGGTTTTGTGTGAACTGCAACATGTCCTTATTTGGGCTTATCTTTGTTTCTTCATTTCATGTGGAGTATGGCTAAACTGAAGGTGTGTGCATGGGTATGGAGTATGGTCAAGAGAAAATGAAAAGAGACTTTGATTTTCAGCTGGGGCCCTTTGGAGGTATGATGGGGTAGCTCTCTCCTTAGGATCTACATCTATCTGAAAAAGAGAAGCAGATTCTCCAACGGAGAGTAAGTTAGCACCAGGACAAAAGAGATGACCCTTACTTTTTTTATAGAGAATTTAATAGGTATAGGCCCTCTTGTAGCTCATGATTGATGGTAGCTTGATATTGGCGAGTGGGCTTATGTTTGGATATGGTTCTGACTTGTTTCCCAGCTCTAGCTATGGGTCCCGTACCACCGAGGGGATCAGTTAGCCAAATTAAGAGCAGTTGGTTCCCCACCATGACTGTGTGCCACCACTGCACTTGTGTGGGCATCACAACAAGTTATTTGCTGCTAAGTATGTTAGACCAAGAGTTGCTTGGACAGATATTAGTCATTTTCCCCCAGTCGCCCATGTAGCACATTCTGGCACTAGACGCGCTGACTGTCTGGGGACTGACTCTCTTCCAACTTCCAGCCATGCCATTCTATTTTGCATGTCAATCACATAAGGCGTCTTCAGCAGTAGGGTCTTACCACTAACCTTTGGTGGGTCATCAAGTACTCTAACAGAAATCCGTCTTTCTTTTAGGAAACCTTGTAGGTCTCTGATCAAAAGCTCATTGTGGATGATAGTCACATGCTGGTACTGGGAGTTACAGGTCAGTGCCTCAGAGCCACATGTTGGGTCATGATATGCAGAGACATTTATCTTACCCATAACTGTGGGCTAACTCCACAATGCATGACCCATATACCTCAACAGGGAGGGCCCAAGGGGAGGGGGTAGGTCACGGATGAGCCTAATAATGGTACCAAACTGACTGTATTTGCTGAATACAAAACTAACTAATAAAGAAAAAAAAGAAAAAGAGACAATGCTGAAAAAACCAAAAAAAAAAAAAAAAAAAAGAGACTTTGATTCTATTTTCCAGCACCCAGCGTAGAGGATGAGGCAAGCTTTGGCCAGAGTGCTACTGTTTCTCTTTCTTTGCCACCCAGATCTGAAGAACAACGTCTCCAATCGGTTTCTGTGGTATTCATTTAGGGTGAGCATGACCTTGTTCTCAGATGGCTTTTGGCATGACCCTGCTTCTTACACTTAGCAGTCTCTCACTTGCTAAGAAAAGCTCTTACTCCACACCAAAGCAAAAACCTCAAGTTCCAAACCCAGAGGGTGACAGCTGTCAGCTGCTCTGGTGACAAGTCCACTGTGGATTTCACAAAAGCTGGTCAAGGACTCTTGTCACTACAGGATGGTCTAAAACCAACTGGTTCTGGGCATCGCTGATTACAGGATTCTGATCTTTGGAGAATTTCAGTGACTTTGATGCTCACCACATGTTTTTATCATTCATTGGAGTACACCATGTCAGAATTCATGAGCAAGAGACGCGTGTCGCACTCAGAAAGCAAAACAGGGTAATGTGAAAAACATCCCTGCTTATAAACACTCTTTATCTTTTGTAGTACATGAAATATTTTCCACCTGAAAAATTGTGTTTCTACAAAAATAATCCAGAGTCATGTGGTATAGATGAAAAAGGAAACAGGAATGCGTCCTAACATGCATTTGGAAAGTTATTAATTGAATTTCACCTGGGTGCGCAATCTGAAAATATAGATGTTTGAGTTTTTAAAAATTATTTTATTTAATTAATTATTTATTTATTTGAAAGTGACAGAGAGAGAGAGAGAGAAAGAGATAGATAGATAGATAGATAGATAGATAGATAGATAGAGAGAGAATGGGCATGCCAGGGCCTCCAGCCACTGCAAAGGAACTCCAGATGCATGTTGAGTTTCTTTTAAGTATAGCATTTTACTCATGAAAAGGCATCATAATTACTTTTCTTAAATTACTTTTTTTTTTTTTTTTGGTTTTTTGAGGTAGGGTCTCATTCTGGTCCAGGCTGACCTGGAATTAACTATGTAGTCTCAGGGTGGCCTCGAACTCTCAGCAATCCTCCTACCTCTGCCTCCCGAGTGCTGGGATTAAAGGCGTGCGCCACCACGCCCGGCTTAAATTACTTTTTAAATAAAACAGCTATGCCTTATAGAAATTAAGCAAAACTTTGACAAGGCATAGCAGTCGTTTCATTCAGTTTTCTATGTCTCTGGGTGTATGCTTCTTCTTTTAGAATAACGCCAACAAAAATACCTTTAGAAACCCAAACAGGCTCCCTTCTACAATCTGAATATTGATTTATTTTCATGTGATCATGGAAGCACATTTTGATAAAGTTTATTAAAAAGAAAGCCTTTTAAAAAGCTTTCTAAAAGAGCTTATAGGAGACTCACACAATGCAGAAAAAGCAGAGCAGACTATAGCATGGGTCCATGTCGTGCATGTGGCAGGCTCTCCACTCACCACCAACCTGATTTCATCTGCAGCAACTTCTGCTTCCCTCTAATGGATTATTATGAAGCAGTCACAAAGCATAAAATGGCCTATTCTGGGGGCTGGAGAGATGGCTTAGCATTTAAGGTACTTGCCTGCAAAGCCAAAGGACCCAGGTTCGATTCCCTAGGACCCACGTAAGCCAGACACACAAGGTGGTGCATGTGTCTGGAGTTTGTTTGCAGTGGCTGGAAGCCTTGGTGTGCCTTTTTTTTCCTCTCTCTCAAATAAATAAATAAAAATAATTTTAAAAAGTGGCCTATTCTGTAATTATTTCAGTATGGTATTATGTATAAAATAGTCTGTTTAAGTGCAACTACAATATACTTATCTCATGTAAAATAATAATCATTCTAAATATCATCAAATAGACATTCACTGTTCAAAGTTCTCTGTTTCATAACTTTTAAGCTGGTTTATTTGAATCGGTATTGAGAACATTTGGACATCACATTTGTGGACATGCACAATGCTATGCCCCTTAGTTGTTTTTTTTTCTTCTCTCTCTTTTTTGAAACTTATCCTGAGAGAGGGAGAGAGAGAGAGAGAGAGAGAGAGAGAATGGGTGCGCGAGAGCCTTTGGCTGCTGCCAATGAACTCCAGATCGTCAGCCCCCTTGTGGTGCATGTGTGACATTGTGCACTTGCATCACTGTGTGTCTAGCTATGTGGGACCTGAAGATTCAAAAATAAGTTCTTAGGCTTCACAGACAAGCACCTTACCCTCTAAGGCATCTCTCCAGTCCTTTCTCTGTCTTTAAAACATATTTTATTTATTTATTTCTTTTTTTTCTTTTTGGTTTTTGAGGTAGGGTCTCACTTATTTATTGATTTTCATGTAGAGAGAGAAAGAGAGACAGAGAGAACGGGAATGCCAGGGCCTCCAGCTGCTATAAGTGAACTAACTCCATATGTAAGCACCGCTGTGCATCTGGCTTTTCATGGGTATTGGGGAATCAAACCTGGGTTGTTAGGCTTTGCAGGCAAGTGCCTTAATCACTGAACCATCTCTCCAGCCCTCTTTCTTTCTCTCTTGAGACAGAGTCTGTGTAGCCCAGACTGAACTCAAGCTGACTATGTAGTTAAGGACAATGTTGAGCTTCTGATCCTCCTTGCTCCCTTTCCCGAGTGCCAGAACTTCAGGATGTGCCACCACACATACTTTATGCAGTACTAGGGATTGAATCAGATATCACACATACTAGGTAGACATTCAGTCTACTTAGCCACATCCTCTGCCCTGTGTTCTCTCTTTCTCTTCAAACTTCTAGTGTTTTCTTCTCCAGCATTAATCTCAATTGATGATCTCGCTTCCAACTTCACTAAGAAATAAAGAACACTTTGAAGAACATTTTCACAGCCCTCTAGATCCACCCCACTTTCTGAAGTAATGCATTGATAGGCTGCCTTCTCTTTGTGCTGCTGGCTCAGCGTGGCCAGTCCACTACCTCTGATGTCTTCTATCCAGTCAAGGATATGGCTGTACAAGAGCCACATCATCATTCTGTCTTCTTTGACACTGTTTCCCCCATAGCCATCCTATCAGCACATAAGAAGGCTATTTTTCTCTAGTTTAATTTCCCTTCCTACTTCTACCCCATTCTTCTTTCATTTTATTGCAGACATCCTTGGAATACTCATCTTGACTTTCTGATCTTACTTTCCCTCTGATAGTCTTTATTTTAATTTATCACCAACAAAGGTTTCAACAGCCTATGGGCTTCCCTAGTCTTTCAGCATATGCAGTTTAAACCCACCACACTCAGTGCTCATTCCTCATGTGCCATAAGTGTCCGGAGTACCTGACATGACTGCCTCCCTGCGAACTCCTTCCTGACTCCAAGAAGTGTTGCTCCTGTACTCTGCCTACCCAGGTTTCTCAAGTGTTCTGGCTCTTCCTTAACTTCCCAGGCCTATATTACACTAAGATTCCCAAGCCTCATATTCATATCTGTATTACCACGTGGATAATTAATAAACATATCAAAATTAACACACCATAAAAAAGCTCTAGTTAACTCCCCACTAAGTGTTCATTTGCAGTATTGTCTGCTTCAGTAAATCACTTACTTTCCATGTCAGAAACCTAAGCGCCTTTAACTTAGTCTTTCATCCCATAGTCAAATTCTTCAGGAAAGTCCCTCTCTCTTTCCAAAAATATATCTAGAATCCAACCACTTCTGACAACTTCCGTCCTCCATGCTTCCTACACTGCTATTATCCATTTGCTAGATTATTGTAATTCGACCTTCCTGGACACCCTGATGTTGAATTTATCCTTTTAGAACTTATTCACCACAAATAAGGATTTTGCTGAATGCAGGTCAGATCCAATCTCCTTCACTTGGGGTCATTTCAGTGGCTTCACTTCCTACTTATAAGGAAATCCAAGAGACTCTACTGTGGTCTGGCTTCCTTTTCTTCTTTGAAATTCTAATTTGAGAAGTTCTGCTTTGATTTCTTTTCTCATTATCTAACCTTAGGCCAATCCTTCCCATGTAACACTTTGAATCTTGAAAGTAAAGTTTAAGTTTTCAGTATCTAGGGCTAATTGCTCCTAAAGAAAATTAGTCTATAACTCCTGTGAGAATATATGCATAGGCAGCTGGAAAGGTGACATGAAATTAAACTTAAAAATATTTTATTTATGTATTTATTTGAGAAAGCAAGAGAGAGTGAGAGAGAGAGAGAGACAGCGAGAGAGAGAGAGAGAGAGGGAGAGAGAGAGAGAGAGAGAAAGAAAGAATGGGTGTACCAGGGTCTATAGCCACTGCAAATAAACTCTAGACACATGTGCCACCTTATGTATCTTGCTTACATGGGTCATGAGGAATTGAACCAGGGTCCTTAAGCTTTACAGGCAAACACCTTAACCACTCAGCAATCTTTCCAGCTCCCAGATAAAAGTTTTATAGTAAGGGCAAAACAAAGTTACAAAATTAAATAAAAACATGCAACTCACTTTAATGTTGCATAATGAACATGGAATATAGTTTCTTTTTTTTATTTTTTTGTTTATTTATTTGAGAGCGACAGAGAGAAGGAGAGAGAGAGAGAGAGAGAGAGAGAGAGAGAGAGAGAGAGAGAATGGGTGCGCCAGAGCTTCCAGCCTCTGCAAATGAACTCCAGATGCATGCGCCCCCTTGTGCATCTGGCTAACGTGGGTCCTGGGGAATTGAGCCTCGAACCGGGGTCCTTAGGCTTCACAGGCAAGCGCTTAACCGCTAAGCCATCTCTCCAGCCCAGGAATATAGTTTCTTTGGTAATACTTTGATCCAAGAAAATCTATTCAAAATATTCTGTGTCTGTTTATCACGGATCACAAGAATGAACAATGAACATTTAAATTGAGAAGCATCCTACAAAATTACAAGGATAGGAAATATGAATATCCTATTCTACTGCTGATGAGAATGCTACTGATAAAAGTCTGTTCTAGGTATTTATACCAAACATCACTTATTTTTTGCAGCATAACAAGTAATCACAAGGCTATGGCTTAAAATAAGATTTATTTTTTTTCTCATCAATAAAGTCAGCTGGGAGTTTCTTCAAGTCCCCTTGGCTAATCTTGATCATATATGCGTAGTTCTGTTAACCTTTTCTTGGTATTTCCATACATCTGGATCAACCAACTATAAGTTTTCTACAAACAATTTCCTTCATACACCCACAAGCAGGAACTGGCTTGTTCATATGTAATGAAAATGTTCTAAAAGAGATTAACAAGAAAATGTTCAAGGTCTCTTGAGATCTAGGCAGGGAATTTTAAAAATCCTTTCTGGAAAATTATATCGATAGAATATTTCATAAATCCAACCCAAATTCAAGAGCCGAAGAAACAGATTTCATTCTCCAAGGAGAGGAGTGGCGCTGTCACATTGCAAAAGCATGTGCACCAAGGGCGTGACTCGATGCTTGGTGTTAGGCTGCTGCCAGCTTTCAAGCTTCAGTCCTCCTTCTTTTCCCCCCCACATCCTGGAAAGTGCGTAGGGATGCTGGGTACTTCCAACTCCAAACACATGCACCACCTTGTACATCTGGCTTACGTGGGTCCTGGGGCATAGAACCTGGGTCCTTTGGCTTTGCAGGCAAGTGTCTTAACTGCTAAGCCATCTCTCCAGTCCCTCCTTAGTTTTAAAAAAATAAATTTTATTTACTAGAGAGAAAGAGAGAGAGAGAGAGAGAGAGAGAGAGAGAGAGAGAGAGAGAAAGGCATGTAGAGAGAGAATGGATATGCCAGGGTCTCTAGCCACTGCAAATGAACTCCATACGCATGTACCACCTTGTACAACTGGCTTATGTGGGTACTGTGCATTTGAGCCTGAGTCCTTTAGCTTTGAAGGCAACTGCCTTAACCGCTGAGGCATCTCTCCAGCCCCTCATTTCCTTACTTTGAAAAGACTTAACATCCTCTCTTCTAGCTATTTTGACACATGGAATACATGAATACTAACTATGGCCATCCTTATGTGCAATAGAATGCCAGATCTTCCTCCTACTATCTAACTTTCTTCTCCTATCTAATTGTAATCTGAGTTCATTGACCAATGACTCCACAACCAGTCTACCCTCCTCCATTTCTGGTAACCATGGATCTGCTCATCTATTCCACATACTTTGAGATATATTTTTTTCAAGATTTCCCCAGGGGAAATTTTTCAAGATTTCCCCAGGTGTCTCCATTTAGGATGAGAGGAGCATAAATTGTATAACTCTAACTGGTCAACAAGTGTGGGCCTTACAAACACAACAACTAAAAGAAGAAGTGGGGAATCTTTCGTGTTCTCTTTGCTTTTCATTGCTGCTATCTTCTAAAGAACAGGTGATTCTGTGAAGCGATAGGGAGAGGCTTTTTGTTTTCTTTAAAAGCCAGTTTATGCAGGAACCCAGTTTATTGCACAGGGCTGGCATAGTTGGAGCAGTGGGGTAGGGAAAAGGTTTAGTGTGCCAGTGGACTGACATGCCCTTCTGTCTACTGGTCTTTGAGGGGCCTTTGAACAGTTCCTGGGATCTCAGAGAACTTGGTTTGAACCATTGATTTGAAATACAAAGCAACAAGCTTTGCTCTGAAAAGTACATCCATATGTCTTCCCGCCTACCACCAACTCTTAAAAATAGCTCCACTGAAATGCTGCAAGCTGGTAGGCTGTGGTCAGCTTTTAGAACTTCACAATTTCTATCAAGACAATGTTTGAATTCCAACATTCCCATTAAGATGATTGGGCTATCACATTTTCATAGAGAACATCTGTTGAAGTTAAATTTAACATGGTATTACCAATAATTAAAGCCACAAAAGATTTGTTCAGGCACTTGCATGGAGGGATCAGTGTTCGGCACACAGAGGCCTCTCATCTGAACTCGGGAGAGGGTTACCAACAGCTTGGCATTGTGGAACCAAAGGTTATGGGATCCAGGTAACATGAGGACCAGAGGACATAGGTCTTTATGAATTTGAAGGGGCAAATTGTCTAGTTTTCAGTCCTGGGAGAACAAAGAAAGCTTTGAGAGTTACAAAATGAAATGAACATTTAGAACTAAGCTATCTTTAGGAAAGGACAGCAAAAATGTAATTGAATTCCTCCAGGGCTTTGATTTTAAAGCAATCCAATTCTGAACCAATCATCTTCTGTTCCAACTGATCAGCTGTAGGTGTGCAGGACCTCAATGTAATTTGTGAGGCCCAGCCCAAAACAGAAAAGTGAGATCAAACAGAAAAGTGAGATCACCTTGTTCAAAAAGCAAGAAAAATATTCTGTAAGAGGTACTAAAACTGGAGTTCTCCCTTCCTTCCATGTTTTTCTCTGGCCTATCACGGCATTTGTGTTTGAAATCATGCTGGAAAAAAAAAACTATTAGCATGAATTTTATGTTATCATTCATTATCTCGTGCAATGACAAGGTTAAGTTGAAGACCATTGAATGTTTATGTAGAATCATCAAAATTACGTAATTCATAATTTGTAGTGCTTATGTGTTTATGACTGTTGCTGTTACCAAAACAGTGGAAGCACTCTCCCCAAAGCAACTCAACTCCTTTTCGATTACATTGTATCAGAATGCGCTGCTTTTAGCTTACTGGTGAGTGGGGACCCTATGAAAGAAGCGACTTGCTGCTCTTTCTCTTCGTTCCATCACTTACTACACAGTGGCTGCTGACACGGGGAAGCAATGAGAGTAAGACGAATATGATAGGCTGAGACACCATGGCCACCTTCCTGTATTTGAGACAAGTTTTGGTTCAAATGGAGATTGAGGGCCCCTGGGCTGTGAACCAGCACCTATGGTTAGTAATAAAAGTAATGTGCTGAATTCTTCCACACTTGAGTCCCCGCCTCCTCCCCACTCCGGTGCATTTTCTCCTCAGGGCTATCTCGTAAACAGCCAAGCAATATAAGCAAGGATTATTTAAGCAATGACTTTAATTTATTGCTGTCTGTTCATGGAAGTCCCTCACTGTGGTTGGCCCTGTCCTCGCATTCTTCTCATCAAGGGCTTGTCTATGACACCTGTTTCCCTTCAGCTCAGCACTCACCACCAATAATGTTCACCATGTCCCCAGTGTTTCTCATTCTGCCTGACAGATTTGTGAAAGAAACAAACAGAGCCAGTGGGAGCAGAAGACACTTGGGAGAGGGTTGATGTAACTTGTCCACAAATACCACTTTCCATCCTTACATCCTTCTGACTTTTCTTGCTTTGATTTTGACCCCTTTGTCTTAATTACCTTTAGATCTCTTCATCCCGTTTGAAGACACTCAGTCACTAGAGAACATGGAGGTGTTTTAGAAAGGAGGCTGTCATGGTTTTGTTTCCTCAACATTTTAGATTTTTCCTGTTTTTTTTTCCTCGTATTTTTCTTTATTAGTTAGTTTTGTATTCAGCAAATACAGTCAGTTTGGTACCATTATTAGGCTCATCCGTGACCTACCCCCTCCCTTTGGCCCCTCCTTGTTGAGGTATATGGGTCATGCATTGTGGAGTTAGCCCACAGTTATGGGTAAGCTAAATGTCTCTGCATATCATGACCCAACATGTGGCTCTGACATTCTTTCCCCCTGCTGTTCCGCAAAATTTCCCAGAGCCATGTTGGGTTCATTTTTGGTCTGCTTCAGTGATGAGGTGTTGGGGGCCTCTGAGGCTCTGCCTCTCTGATTTGGTAGGAGCTGATTTTTCTCTGTGTTGATCTCCTTCCCCCTTCTGCTGGTATCCAGTTCATCAGGAAAACAGCACTCTTTCTTGTTTCGCCAATTTTTCTTAGTTTCAGCAGGGGCCCTTTGGAGGTATGATGGGGTGGCTCTCTCCTTAGGATCTACATCTTTCTTGCCCCGGGATTTGCAGCGCAGCTAGGTGGTCGACATCTTGGTTGGAAGTCTGTTTTTTTTTTTCTCATCAGTGCTAGGAATTGAAGGGATTGAACCCAAGACCTCAGGTAGCCTAGGCAAGTGCTCTACCATTGACAAAGCTGTCCTTCTCTCTCTCTCTCTTTTGCATTAACCTCCTCTAGGACACTGAATAATGGCTGGAATCCTAAACTGTGGACATACCCTGTTGTGAAGCTAATCCACTTCTTGCTGTTTTTCACTCCAGCCCACTGCATTGATGGTAGCAAGGTCTACTGCTGGCATGGTCTGGTGAGACAGAACATCTCCACAGCTCATTGAGTGAAGCTGCTTTCTTGCTCACGGATGCAGCGTGCAACAGCAGAGGCCTAGGATTCAGTGCCTGCTCAAGGCTCAGAAAAGCAACCCGTAGTGGATAAAATTTCTTCTTCATGGGTTCAACTTTGTGAATCAGCTGAGAAACCCCAAAAAGCCATCAGGACTGGCCAGGAGTTACACTTTGGGGCAAAATAACTGAATTGGCTCAAGCATTGTAGGAAATCTTGCTCTAGAAGGACAGGAACAGAGCTGGTTCTTCCAGTCACTTCTTTCTTATTTCAGAGCAATGTTTTCCTAACACACGCTTGCAGCTACTCTGGGGACCACCAGTGAGAAGAGCAAAGGAGCTGCATTGGTCAAGACTAACAGGAGAACCACCCTGTACCTGCTAATGCTTTGCCTTTTATGTTTGTAAAAGGGATTTTGTAGGTATAGTCAAAGCAAGCATCTTGGCATTAGGAAATTATCCTTGATTATCTGGGTAGGCCTAGTATAAAAATAGACCTTATAAAAGGAAGACACCAGGGGCTGGAGAGATGGCTTAGCAATTAGACGCTTGCCTGTGAAGCCTAAGGACCCTGGTTCGAGGCTTGATTCCCCAGGACCCACGTTAGCCAGATGCACAAGGGGGCGCACGCGTCTGGAGTTCGTTTGCAGTGGCTGGAAGCCCTGGCACGCCCATTCTCTCTCTCTGTCTCTATCTGCCTCTTCCTCTCTCTGTCTGTCACTCTCAAATAAATAAATAAAAACAAAAAAATTAAAAAAAAAGGAAGACACCAACCAGGCACACCTGAAAGTCTGGAACTTAGGAGGCGAAAGCAAGAGATGGTGAGTTGAGTCAGGCACAGGGCAGAGTGAGACTGCCTCAACAACAGCACAACACAACAAAAACAACAACAGAAAAGGGAGACACAGTGATCAGACTAAGAGAAAGGGAAGAGAATAAGGGGACTCAGAAGTTAGAGAAGAGATAAAATGATATTATACTGAATTTGTGAAGTTAAGGGCCATGAGCAGAAGAATGAAGGGTGTCTCTACAAGCTGGAAGCTGGAACGAGGGTGACTGTCTGAAAAAGAAACCTCTTCTACTGACGCCTTGACTAGATCAATTACCTCAAAGGTCTGAAATCCTGTTTCTATTAATCTGGTCAAATGGAATTAACAACTTTTTTTTTTTTCAAGGTAGGGTCTCTCTCTGGTCCAGGTTGACCACGAATTAACTATGTAGTCTCAGGGTGTCCTTGAACTCACAGCGATCCTCCTATCTCTGCCTCTCAAGTGCTGGGATTAAAGGTGTGCGCCACTATGCCCTGCGAATTAATAACTTTTGATCAGTTTTATTAAAGCATAGAAAAGAAATTGAAAAATATACTTTCCTTTGTCTTTCTCTGTTTCATTTCTTCGTTCCCCCTTCTCTCTCTCTCTTTCTCTCTCTCTGTCTTTTGGCAGAGTCTCACATAGTCCAGGCTGGTCTTAAACTCTGTTTTGCTGTGGTTGCCCTTGGATTCCTGGTCCTCTTGCCTTCATCTCCAAAGTTCTAGTGTATCAGATGTGTCCCACCACATCTGCACAATGCTTAGATTGAGCTTTGAGATCATGGCTAGGATATATGGAATAAGAAGGAATAGTAGGAGAAAAACATGCCTTACTTGAGACAGATAATTAAAGGTGAGAGCCAAATTTCAAATGGAGCAAAGTTTTCTCAGTAGATGGGAGAAATAAAATTGAATGTATGGAAAGGAATTAGCTGTAGAATGAGAGAAATACTTCTGACAGAATAGGCAAATAAAAGGGTGAGGGTTTGAGAGATGAGGAGGAACTTGGGAATTAAAAGATTTCAAGAATTTCCATATTCTGTTATGTTGAGATGATTAAACTTTATAAGAGTGAAAAATGTTGATAAGCAGAGCATGTGGAGGACAAGGAAAACTTAATAATCACTGTTACAAGTCCAGAAGGAATTAATTACCTAGTGTGAAGAAAAACCAGCTTGTAAAGAACAGCGAGGGAATAGGAGCTTGATGAAATATTGAAATGTAACAAGCTGTAATCACTGAAGCATCATCGATTTGCAACATAACCTGCTTGAGTGTACGCAGATCAGAATGCATGGTTCAGAAACAGGGTTGTGTTACCACCAGTACCACCAGTTAGCCTAGGATGGGGGGCACCTTCTGGATAAACAGAATCAAGGGTGATTTTCCCAGTACAGAATGTTGGCTCAACCCTATGAAGTAGCTGAAGTTCTGCAATAGTTAATTGCTAACATTTTACAATCCATATAGCACACTAATTTTCTTATTCTTCATTGAAAAAGCTGCTTATAGCTATTTTCAAGCAGAAACGTGGGTCTTCTCTCTCAGAGTGAGTTTCAGTCTCTCCGACATCTCCAGCTTTTAGAAGGCAGTGAGGACCTGCTGTTACCGCAGGAGACAATTCCTTACAACGAGTCTCACTTTATACATATATGTCTTCTTGGTTCTCTTTCTCTGGATAACACTGGCTAAGCAGTAGAATATTAAAAAAAAAGCTCAAAAAATTACAGAAATGAAAGAAATAAAACTGATGGGTATTTTGGCAATTTTTGAGGTGGATGCTTCTTTATGAGCTCAAGAATGAAGACCAAATTTCAAGAAAAAGATTAATAGCTTCAATTCTGTAATTTTTTTTTTTTGGACAGTGAAAAAGGAGGGATGCAGGGAGAACATGGAAGGATATGAATCATAATGAGAGTACTAATTCCTTGTATAGATCTGTGGGTTTATCTCTGGGCTCTCAATTTTACCCCATTAGGACTACATGTGTATTCTTATGCCAGTGCTGCCTTTCCGCAGTGCTGGGAATTCCCAATGCTGTTTGTATATTTTGTATACTCCCAGTTTAATAAGCTAAACTGTCTGGTAATTTTGCATTGTACCATACGGATTTCCTCCATTTTCTGTTTTGTAACTAGCACTTAACATCCTTTCATTATTCCTATTGGTGATACGGCCTTGTCAGCAGAAACATCTGTATAATTAAAAACAACAGTGGCTGGAGGCCTTTGGCACACCCACTCTCTCTCTCTCTCTAATAAATAGATAAATAAAACAAATAAAACAAAATATTGAAAAGGAAAACAACTTGTAAAAAAGCAGTGCAACCAGGGCTGGGGAGATTGCTCAGTGGTTAAAGGAACTCACTTGCCAGATGCAAAATGGTGCATTGTGTCTTTATAATTCGTATACACCTACAGCCGTGGGAAGAAGAACTAGCAGATTCTGAAAGCTTGTGACCAGCTAGGCTGGCCGAAATCAAAGTATAACAAACCAGGTGGAAGGAGAGGGAGAATATACCGAGGTTTTCTTCAGCCCTCCACCCATGTGTCCTGGTACATGTGTACCCATCACACACACTTCATATGCATCCATCCATCCATTCCTATGTACATATGCACAATAGAAAATGGTACATCTTATTAGTACATGTGCTATGTTTACAAATGATTGATATTAATGTGATCATCACTAGCCCTTGTATGTGGTGATATCTATGATTTGTATTAGCTCAAATATAACACTGTGATTTAATGAAGGATTTAATGAGAGAAATCAGAATTTGGTAACTGAATTTGGTTATATACCCAGAGCAGAGAAAAGGATAATTGAACCTTACCAAAATGAGGAGTCTTTCTCTGCTGACGGCCAGCCACATCTGGCAATCCCCCATAAAACTACATTTTTATATCTTAGGGATCTTTATCTTCTGATGTTGACGTTCATTACGTTTTACATAGTTTGTCTTTTTATAACCGATTTTCAAATGTGATCCTTTGGTAAAGGCAGGAAGTCAGTCATATTATCTTTTCTATGCACATAAAGAAACTTAAACTTGGCTATGTTAACTGACTAGAACAAGCATAAGAACAAATTTGTGTTTAGAGTTACAATTCAACACAGGTACACTGCACAGAACCACATTTGGTGAATGCTTAACCATACATACATGTAAATATAATTTTTCCTATTTCTGCTGAGTCAAGATGCCAAGCAAGAAGATGAACTAACAATGGATTCTAAAAGCAAATATTCACATAATTTCCTTACTTTATTGGAGTATGTTGTAATTTTCAATATTAAATAGCTTTCACTTGGAATTTTTCCCTTTTTAAAAATATTTAGTGATAATTGAGAGGGTGTATTCTGTAAAAACTAGAAACAGCTAATTCAAACAATATAAGCAGTGTCCTAAATTTCCTATTCAATGTTTTCTATTAAAGTCCAAAAATAAATCTGAATCCAAGATTTTCTGTGGTTAAGGAATTTTCTCATACTTGAAACTTTTAAAATTCCATATGTAGGCTTCACAATAGTGTAACTGCTTGCTAATCATTCTCTGTCTGTACATCTGATCTGCCCAGACACATTGGCGGGATTGTGACAGTCTTGCACTGTGATGCCTGAACTGTGCTGCTCACAAAATTCATAATTAGAGGTCCCAACTTACTGTACTCTGGAATGTAACCATAGTTGGTCATATGGCCAACCAAGAGGTAATTAGGGTTATTTGAGGTCATAAGGGTGGGCCCCAACCTTATGTGACTGATGCAAGCTCTGGCAGCCGGGACAGAGGCTTGGCCATTGCTATTGCCCACAACAGCCTGCGGCATTCTCTTAATCTTTGATGGACCTCACCTCAAGTAATTTCAGATCGTGGGTTCAACACAGAAAAGAATTTCAGGACGAGCCGAATGTTCATTAAAGACTGAAAGGTGCTCAGGGAAAGAATAAGGCACACTCGAGTGCATGGTGTGGGTTCTCATAGAAGAGCTATAGGGACTTGTTTCAGCAGGAGATGTGAACCATTTTGGTGGCTCTCAAGTTGCTAAGAAGTGTCCCCCCCCCTTTTTGATAAATAACATGATAGGATGGTTTTGGAGATACCTTGGATGGGAACTCGATCTGATAAAATAAAACCTGGAGCCATGAGAGTCCCACCCAGGAGTTAGGACATGTCCTTTTACTGCAAAGTGAGATTCCTAGAAAATTGCAGGTTTAGAGCTGGTTAGGAGAAAGACCTTAAGCAATTGTGCTTAGCTATATTGGAATTTATAATTCTCAGCTGGCCAGATGCTAAAGTCAGAATCCTGGAATGAAGGGTGCCTTTCTCTGCCCATGGCCCAGTAATTTCTCCTTTCCATCCTGCACCAACACCCGTCATTCATGTGAACAGAGCAGAGACCATGTGAGGTCATAACAAAATGTTGACCATTTGTAAGCTAAGAAGAGAGGCCTTGGGGCTGGAGAGATGGCTTAGCAGTTAAGGCACTTGCCTGCAAAAGCAAAGGATCTGGTTCAACTCCCTAGGACTCACCTAAGCCAGATGGTCAAGGTGGCACATGCATCTGGAGTTCATTTGCAGCAGCTGGAGGCCCTGACGTACCCATTCTCTCTCTTTGCATCTTTCTCTCTCCCTTCCTCTGTTTATCAAATAAATAAAAATAATTTTATAAAAAGAGAGGTCTTGGGAGAAACCGAAATTGCCAACACTGTAAGCTTGTACTCAAAGATGCTAAAACTGTAAGAGTTAAATTTGATGTTTAGGCCACTTAAATGTTATATTATTTTAGCCCTGGCTGACCAAGATGTTTACTAACAATTGAAGGTTTCTAGAATATTCTATAAGATTATGTCTCTAGGCTCTACAAACAAATCAATATCTTATTATGTCACGGTTCTAAGTCAAATAGAAGACTGAATTTCTCAAATGTCTTCTGGTTGGAGTGTCTGTATTAGTTCTGGAGTAAACAGTTGTTAATGTAACTCTCAAGAATATTTTGTCTCTGCTCATGTGACTGTACTAACTGTGTACTTCTATATATAGATATTTATTCTGTGAAGGCACTAGGAGTTGCAGGAGAAGCCCATAGCTTAGCATAATTTATCCTTTGTGCTACAGCTGTGAGTTGGTGTTGGATCTGTTAACAACAAGTGACATTTGAGCAATATTTTCCTGCAATTATGGAAGACATGCAAAGAAAAACAAAGTATCAGCTTATGGATACATGATCAGCAAAAAAACATTCGAACTTTGTTTATGCAAATTGTTGCTGGATCCCCAGATAATGTGACTGTTCCTACTCATCTCTCTGGAACAAGGTTAAAAATATTTTGTCCATATCAAGGGAAGGATAGTTAAGAGATGAAAGACCAAGAGCTGGCAAATGCGACTCTTCACTGTTTACAGAGCAGGTTTGGCAAGATTCCTGAACATCATCACCATTTATAAAATCATAAAAAAACCCTCTATTCAATATGAAACAAAGACAAAGTTCATCTGCATAGTCTTGCTGCTGTAATTGAAACCACTTAGGGATGTTTATTGTTCTAAGACCAGGAACAATAAAGACAGCATAAACAAGAAACTGACCCAGTGTGATGCTCTTGGATGAATCAAAGAAAAACAAGTAGGTTTTTACATACACAGTTGAGCTCATTCTCTCCCTGACTGTGATTAACTTGCCAGCATGAAGGTTTATATTGTCTTTTTTGAAATTGGGGATGAGGGAGAGGGCAAGTCCATAGAGGTTATAAGGAGCTCTGTCTCAGTATGTTTCTCTTCTCTTCCTTTTAAATTTATATGTTGCAGCATAAAGATAACTAGGGAGAAAATGAGGCTAATATGAGTGCAGCTGGTCATTCTATGTTTCATGGAGAAAAAACAAAACATTCTTTTCTACATTACAAAGATCTTTATCTAGGAGTCAAAGTGTCTTGCATAATATATATTAAGGAATATACACTTAATATAGTACTAGGGAATAAATATAAACATAAACTATATTATTAATATATATTAGGTAAACATAACAACAAAGATCAAAAGTTAACATATATGTCATTTATGCCCATAGACCACTGGTGCTCTCACCTTCAATACGAGAAGCTTCTTTTTGCAGCTGGAAGAGACTACTGGAGAGACTCAAAACTTACTGAAGTGCTGAGAATAAGTGACTATTGAGTGCTCTGAGCTAAATGAAACATCTCTATTACACCCTCTAAAGCTCAGGGAACACCGAGGAAGAGGGGATGGAAGAATGTAAGTGTCAGTGGAAGGAATTCTTTAAGCACTGTCTTCTGGACATAAAGTGGCCATTGCATTTATGGCCTAACCACCACTATTATTATTTGTGCAAGATCTGCACAATCTGAGGCCCATTAATATTTTGTCATGAATGATAGAGGTGGGGTGGGGAAGACGACATTAGAATAGAGGGAAAAAGATGGGATTCAGTGGAAGGAAGATGTAGGAAGGGGAACAGGAGTTTAATAGGAAGGGATGATGGTCAAAATACATTTTGTACATGTATAAAAATTGTCAATCATCTCAGTGGTCATCGCCATCTGAAAAGAGAAGCTTCTCTAACCAGAAGTGAGAGTAGTATTAATATATGAGTATGAACATTAAGTGTAGTGCTTTCAGGGCAATTTGGTGAGAGTAATATATGCATTTATCCAGACAACAGCAGGCTTTGTACACCTAAGGCTCATGACCTCCGCTGCCATAGGCTTTTGATTAGGTTTTCAGTACCAGACACGTATTCCCTCCCATAGAGCGGGCCTTCAGTCCAGCTAGAGAGCCACTGGTTTCCTCCTGAGCAGACATGCCACTATTGCACTTGTTTGGTCATTTGGCCTATCTGGCCAAACTTGAGGCTTCCAGTGTCCACTGTCTTCACCGCTGATGACTTCTGTCTCCCATAAGGCTGCTTACAGTGCCGCTTTTTCCAGCTTTCAGTTGGCTGGGCTGCAGGGAGAAGGCTTTCTGCTCAGCACCAGCTTGATTTCTCAGTAACTTTGCCGTTCAGGCATGTAGTAGCACCAACTTTTTATCTCAAGACCGGTTCCTCAAAATTAAGTAGCTTGTTTATTAAATAACCAAAGGAGTTCCTTTTAGCCCCACCTATGGGTATGTTTTTATTATTATTATTATTATTTTTAATCAGATCCAGCTTTTCCTCAAATGAGTATGTTTCTTTCCCAGAATGCTGTGGTAGCAGAGCAATGCACCTGTGTTTAAGGGACCAGGGATGGGTTCCAATTCTGTTGCTGAAGATCATGGAGGTCATTTCCACACTATAAAAAGCAACATCTATATTATTATTTTTTTACCTTGTAAGCTTGTTGTAAAGATGAAATAAAATGATTGACATAAACAGTTATGCAAACCATGAAAGACTGTAGAGGTATGTATAGGCTGCAGCCAGAGGCAGGGCATTTGCTGCAGAGTGACTGTTAACCACAGTTATCACCTTCATTATGGTGAATGGTCATTTAAAGACCAAACAAGTGGTGACTTCTGTAGCTCCACGAGGTTACTGAGGAAATAGCCAGCTGTATCTGAATACAAAAGTGACCAGACTGCAAAGAAATACCATTTTAACGCTATCTCTCTCAGTATTTAGATAACATTTTGAGGGCCTTCTGTTATTATTAACCTTCTCAGTGGATGAAGAGTTGAGAATTACATGCCTGTATTATAAGAAGAATTTCATTTTATCAATATCTGACATGACTTTAGAAAATGCTGGTGGTTTTGAAACAGTATGCTGCTCGGTGAGTCCCCCATCACTTGAAAGCATTAGAGACCCTTATCAAATAAGAATTGATTTAACTTACAGCTTCCCAGAAAGGCTATTAATGCAGATAATGAGCTTCTTAGAGATTAGAGTTAGGGAATTTTGATTTAAAACATGCACTAAAATTAGCAGAATGTCATGTCAGTGCTGAACAAAGGAAAAATGACATTCAAAACTTTCTATCTGATCACACAGTCTTTACTTAACGAAAAGCTATAGGTGTGCATATTTTCAACAATGATGACACCAAGGTACCACTAATGTTTTGAAAGATGAGTGTTTTTTCCCCTGGGAAGTATAACATATAATTTTATCCTTCAAGATGAAAAGTTTTTGTTATCTTCAAGTAGGCTAAACACATTGAGCTAATAAATTAGTGTCTCTACAACTGCATCTTACAGTTTGTCCATCTCCTGACTTTCTCCTTTTGGAGAGGAGGGCTGCTGGGGATTGAATCCAGAGCCTTGTGCACATTGAGCACACAATTTACTACTGAACTCTAACCATAGCCCAGATTGTCCCATTTGAAGATGTTACCAGCCACTGAAAAAGGCCAGGCTAATGTTTTAAAACTAAATACCCTAGTAAAAATAGTACCAGATAAGCAAATTCTAATGATTTTTAAAGTTATAATATGTAAAATTATTAGTGAATTTAGGATAAAGTCAATAATTTTATAATACTGTCAATATAAGCCACGAATATAAAATATTATTAAAGAAATCCAGGTTTTCATTTATACCATTTAGGAGAGCTTAATATTTTCTTTCTTAAGTTCCTATAAATATCTCATTAAGTTAATTCTAAATACTCTACTGGTTGCACTGCCTTTGATGTGTTATCTGATTTTTTAAAAATAATTCTTTCTAGTTATTTTACTGTTGAAAAGCAAGGTTTCTTGATAGCTTATAATTTACACTTTGGGTTGTGTTACTTCTTCATTGTAGGAGGAGGTTATCCTGCATGTCCTATGATATTTACCTAAATTGCTGGTGCCTATTCACTTGATGCCAGAAAATCCTTCCCTGTAAATCCATCAGATTGTGAGAATGAATAGGTTTATCTACAATTATATTGTGGATGTTTTTTGGTAAGTGAACATCCTGTTTGAGAACCACTGGTGTTAAGAAAGGTTTATTTATTTATTTATTTTGCATGGCAGTCTTAACTTTGACAAGTTTGGTGAATACTCTTGTATACATACATTTGGTATTTAAAGACAGGGTCTTGCTCTCGCTAGCCCAGGCTGACCTGGAATTCACTATGTAGTCTCAGGTTGGCCCAGAACTCAAAGTCCCACAGTGACTCTCCTATCTCTGATTCCCAAGTACTGGGATTAAATGTATGTGTCACCATGCCTGTCAATACTCAATATTTTTAATGTTTTGACAATTCTTTTGGCTGCTTATGCTTATTAGCTACATATAACATACTTTTACCCATTTCTTTCCAATCTTCATGCCTTAATTCTTACGTTATTTCCTTAATTGGAATCTTATGGGCTCTCTAGAAGTATAATAGTAATACTAAACCTTCTTGTCTAATTGTAGATATTATACAGAACTTCCCAAAATATTTTCACCAAGTGTGAAAGTCTTTACTGAAAGAGGAAAATTCTCTGCTTTTAGCTTTCTAAATGTTTGTCACCTTTTCTCAATCTCTTAAGTAGGTTTTCAATAGCTATACAGATTTGCATACTGAGTATTGTATGTTTCTTTTCTTTTATTTCATTTTCAGGGCAAATTACATTTAAAATGTAAGATTCAATTGTCTTCATTATTTTGAAAACAATTTCCTTTTCTTTCTTTCTTCTTCTTTTTTTTTTCAAAGTGGGCTCTCACTCTTGCCCAGGCTGACCTGGAATTCACTATGTAGTGTCAGGGTGGCCTTGAACTCATGGCAGTCCTCCTACCTACCTCTGCATCCCAAGTGCTGGAATTAAAGGTGTGTGCTACCATGCCCAGCTGGAAAAATTTTTCTATGAGTACCATTATATCTCTTCATATATATGTATATCTTCATCTTCTAATACTAAATAATGTGGGTTTAGATTATATTTTTTTATGTTAGTCCATATTTAGTTTAAGTATCAAAATTATACCAACTTAACAAATGAATTGTCAGATTTGCTTTTCTACGTGCTTGAAAGTTTATTAAATAGTATTAAGTATCTCTTCCATTTATCTTCTTTTTAATGTTTTCTTCTTAATGCTTGCACTCTACGGAGTTCTTTTATCACCCCTCTACCTTTTCCTTGGCACCATCTGCTACATTTAGTAGGAAAAAATGTACCTGGCTGAGGGAGGAGGGAGGACACCCAGGCATACTTTGTTCTCTTCCAGATAATATTATGACACTTGGGGGAATATTTGTAGCTGAGAGTTTCCAACATAGCAAGCTGGATCAGCTCATCTGCTTGTCTAATTACCTGTGGTCTTGAGAGAATAATGGGCTAACAGCTCCACCAGCCAGTCCAGATCTTTTGAGCTTTTTACTTGGTGATTGCACTTTGAGGTTCATGGCTCAGGGTAGCCACACTCTGTTGGCATTTGATTTTATAGATGTTTTGATATTTTTTGATTTATTCTCTCCATGCTGGGTAAAGAGATTCTTGATTCTGATCCATTTCATAAATGTATCCCAAAAGTCAAGTGTTTATTTGTATTATTGTGATGGATGGGCAATTAGCAGACACGTACACTTTATCCTTGGTCATCCACAAATGTTTTGTCTAACTAAAACACAAGATCAGTGTTATATCCACACACAGTTTCTTTTAAGAGCTATAGTGAGATTCTACCATTCTCCCTGAGTAGAAGTGCCGTGTTCCCAAAATATCAACTATTTTGTTATTTTTCAGCTGGCCATGGAATGTCACTGAGCATGAGATTAATGAAGCATTCTTCACCGTTGTCCTTGTACCATCATTAGTTGTGCTTAGTGTGCTATCCTGTTTCCTTTATCACCAAATTCATCATGGTGCACTCCCAAAAGTTCATTCTTCTTGTATGAAATGTTAAGTCTAACACTTTTGTAAATAGTGATCTTGTTTGACTAGTTTAATTAGCTTTGCAGTTCCTGGTCCATGCAGATTAAGAAATTGATGAATTGTCAAGGAAACTAGCTTGAATTCTTATTTATTCATTTATTTATCTTTTTGAAGCAGTGTATGACTTGAAGTCAAGCTGACCTGGAAGTCACTCTGCTGTCCAGGCTGGCCTTGAACTCATGGCTTTCTTCCTTTCTTAGGCTCCCACCTGCTGAGATTATAGATGTGTGCCACTATGCATGGCTATTGAATTCATTTTTAATAATGGGTTCAAGATTATTACTATACTTTATAGCTGTCTCTTAAACTGACATTCTTCATTTCAGAAGATACTTTTTTCAAACATTCATGAAAAATCCTTGAAAAACAGTCTCAAATATTTTCAATAGAAAAATCCAAGTCTTAATTTTTAAAATTTATTTATGAGAGAGAGAGAGAGAGAGAGAGAGGGAGAGAGAGAGAGAGAGAGAGAGAACAAACACACCAGAGCCCCCAGCCTCTGCAAATGAACTCTATATGCATTTGGCTCATGAGGGTTCTGTGGAATCAAATTGGGGTCCTTAGGCTTCTGAGGCAAGCACCTTTACTGCCAAGCCATTTCTTCAGCCCCAAATCCAGCTTTGAAATTAATATTTCCAGAGGAATGAACTGTGTAAATATGTTTCGTTACCACCTAGAATCAAAACTGTTTTGAAGGAAAGTCTTAAACATGATACAATGAGGATATTAGGATTTTTCTAAGGTTTTATTTATTTATTTATTTGCAAGGAGAGAGAGAGAGAGAGAGAGAGAGAGAGAGAGAGAGAGAATGAGAGAAAGAGAGGCAGGCCTAGTCACTGCAAACAAATTCCAGACATATGGGCTCCTTGTCCATCTGGCTTATGTGGGTCATGGGGAATCAAACCTGGGTCCTCTGGCTTCACAGAAAACACTTTAACTGCTAAGCCATCTCTCCAGCCCTAGCAGGATGTTAGGTTCTATGCACTTAGCAGGTGACCTATTACTCTAAGTAGGTTCTTTCTTAGGAAGCTCACACTTTACAATGGGCATAGCATGACTGTATCCATAACTACATGGATTTAGGGAACAGAGCTCAGACAAGGAAGAGCTTATGGATACAGAGGAGTTTTTCTTCATCTTGGAAGCTGAGATACAAGTGATATTACTGGCTGTAGATTTTATTTCTCAGGGTGTATTCCTTAAAATTACAATGTTTATACATGACAAATTCCTTCTGACTAAACATGCAACTACTGTCTTCCCAAATTGAGTTCCTTCGAATTATTTTTCTTTCTCCTGCAGAACTTGGGAATCCAGTTAGATGAGAGAAATTCCATTTATTCAGAGCAGGTCCTTCACCAGACTGTAGGCCCTTGTGTTCCTTTCCTGGTAGAACCAGTTTAATATGACTCACTGGTTAGGCAGCGATGAACAGACTGTGCAAAAGACAGTCTCTGTTCTCACTCCTACCATGAGATGAAGTGCCCCAAAATTTTCTTCTTTACTACTCTTGGTAGCTGAAGAGTGGTAACCATCAAATTTTTGTGAACTTATTCTTTTTGCTATCCTCCTATTCACAGGGAAGTCCCATACCTTTAAGAAGAGGAGTTATTTGAAACTCCTTTTCTCTGAGGAAACAAGAATCTAGACGACCTAGAATATAGCATCTAGGAGCAAATACATGTATTTTTTTTAAAAATATTTAATTATAATTATTTATTTACTAGAGAGAGAGAGAGAGAGAGAGAGAGAGAGAGAGAGAGAGAGAGAGAGAGAGAGAGAATGCATGCCAGGCCATCTAGCTGCTTGCTGCAAATGAACTCCAGATACATGTGCCACTTTGTGCATCTGGCTTTACATGGGTACTGGTAAATATGTTAGGCTCTGTAGATAAGTGCCTTAACCACTGAACAATCTCTCCAGTCCAAATACATGTATCTTATACTGCATACTCATTAAGTCAAGAAGATGAATCCTCTATGCACTAAGATATTAAAGGAGAGAGTGATCCCCCAGATGCATGGTTTAATTTAAAAAGAAATCATGTTTCTTTGTTTTCCCATTGTACTCTTCAAGGGCAAGCAGAGGCTATTGTCTATTTTGATCTTTTTTATTTTTTTATTTTTTGTAGTCACCTTGCCTAAACAGCAGTGAAAAAAAAAAAGTCAGGAGTTTCTTCAATATTGGGTAAATTTAATAGAATATCTCATCCACAAAATTTGTGATAATAATAATACTGACATCATAGAATTTCTATGACTATGAAATGAAATAAAATTATGCAAGAAAAAAGATGACTTGTTTAGTTTTAGTACTCATACAAATTTAGGTAGGAATATTGGTGTCATTTAAATTATCCTAGTTTACTGCTATCTTGCCTAAAATTCAGATATACAAGTTTGAAATATGAATATTCTGAATAGCAATTACTCCAAGTGTTGTCCAAAAAGACCCCCACATAACCAGAATATGTATTTCATCAACTTTAGCAGTTGTCTAATGAGGTTAAGTGTGTTGACTTTACCCTGTCATTATTTTCTCTACCCATATAGTATACATGTCTCTAATCTACATTTGAAGTAGGATCATGAGTTTGAAGGTAGCCTCAGCTAAATAGTAAGATTCTGTAAAAAAAAAAAAAACCTGCTTGGTCTAATGAGAATGAGAGATATGTGGACCAGAACTGACTTCCAGTCAACACACAAACATGTGCATAAGCCCAAACAATATAAACACTACTGTCTAGAACACTAAGAGAAAAATAAAGCCATCATTGTCACATGCCATGATGACTTTGTGGCTGTTTTCTAGGGTGTGCTACTGTAATAATAGCAAACCAAAACTAGGGAACATGTGGCAGAATGGTGTTTGGTGGGAGCTGAACGGAAACCAGAAATTGCTCTTAGCCTCATGCATCTCCTCTTGCGCTCTGCAGTTTAGCTGCTCAGTAATTGGACACCAGGGGAGGTGAAGCAAAGTTGGCTCCATAGCCAGCGACTAAATTGGACTGGAATTAAAGAAAGCCAGAGTGTCAAAGGATATTTGGCCTATTAAAGTAGTTTCAGTCATCCCTTGACATGTTAGGCTATTTTTTTTCTCATTTAATTTTTTTTTATTAATTAGTTTTGTACTCAGTGAATACAGTCAAGTTGGTACCATTGTCAGGCTCATCTATGTCCTATCCCCTCCCCCTGGCCCATCCTTGTTGAGGTATATGGGTCATGCATTGTGGAGTTAGCCCACAGTTATGGGTAAGAGAATTTTCTCTGTGTATCATGACCCAACATGTGGCTCTGACATTCTTTCCGTCCCCTCTTCTGCAAAATTTCCCTGAGCCATGTTGGGTTCATTTTTGGTCAGCTTCAGTGATGAGGTGTTGGGAGCCTCTGTGTCTCTGGTATCTGGTTTGGTAGGAATTGATTGTTCTTTGTGTTGGTCTCCTTCACCCTTGTGCTGGTACCCGGTTCACCAAGAAAACAGCACCCTTGCTTGTTTCGCCAATTAGTTTTAGTTTCAGCTGGGGCCCTTTTGAGGTATGATGGGGCTATTTTTATTTTTAAAATATTTTATTTATTTATTTATTTATGTGTGTGTGTTAGAGAGAAAGAGGGAGAGAGAGAGAGAGAGAGAGAGAGAGAGAGAGAGAAATTGAGAACAGGGCACCAGCCAAGGCCTCTAGCCACTGCAAACAAACTCCAGATACATGTGCCACGTTGTGCATCTATCTTATGTGGGTACTGGGGAATCAAACCTGAGTCCTTAGGTTTTGCAGGCAAGTGTCTTAACCACTAAGCAATCTCTCCAACCCCCATGTTAGGTTATTTTTTAAAATATTTTTTGTGTGTTAATTTATTTATTTGAGAGCGACAGAGAGAAGGAGGCAGAGAGAGAGAGAGAGATAGAGAGAGAGAGATAGAGAGAGAGAGAAAGAATGGGTGCGCCAGAGCTTCCAGCCTCTGTAAATGAACTCGAGATGCATGCGCCCCCTTGTGCATCTGGCTAACTTGGGTCTTGGGGAACTGAGCCTCGAACCGGGAGTCCTTAGGCTTCACAGGCAAGCGCTTAACCGCTAAGCCATCTCTCCAGCCCATGTTAGGTTATTTTTAATGGCTAATAACAACTATACTGATGAGGCATATTGTATATTTATTTTGTCTCACAGTTCTTGTCCAAGGTCAAAGATGTTGATGTCCTTTATGCTAGCAGAGACTGAAGATGATACCAGGCACCACATGGTGAGACAATGTGTGTTCAAGTACCCTAGACAAACTGATTTTTATAACAATCAGCTTTCAGGACAATCTGTTAACTCATTATCCACTAATTGAATAAGTGGATTCATCCTTCCATGAGGAAAGAGTCTAATAACTTCTTATAGGTCTTCTTAAAATACTTCTTAAAATCCCACAAGGATATTAAATTTTAAATTTCAGTATAAATTTTGAAGGGATTCCAATTATCACTGTATCTGACATGGACAGGGTGCTAGGGAATATGTAGCAGAAGAGGGAATTGGAATTTTTTTTCTTTTATCAGAGAAAATTTCCCACTTAAATGATATGGACAGTACTGAATTGAAGATGGTTAAAATCTATTTTGACTATGCAAAAATTATGTTAGTCTCAGCTATTAATGATGGTTGTCTTACTATTATGGCTAATTTCTATGTACATAATAATCATAAGTGTATGTCATATTAATGATGTATGCTATACTTAATAACAAATGAATTTATTATATCAACTTTTATTGCATGGTTATATATATATATATATATATATTTATATTATCACTTTTAAAAATTAAAAGAAGGGGCTGGAAGATAGTTAAATGGCTAAGGCATTCTCTCAAAGCCTGTTAGTCTAGGTTCAATTTCCAAGCCACCCACATAAGCTATATGCAAAAAGTGGTCTAAGTGTCTGGGCCTCCCACACACCATGCACAGTTCAAATAAGTAAAAATTGAATGGAAAATATGTTCCTACTCTGGAAAAGAATGTTGGGTTCCCTCAAACTGAAAATAAACACAAAGGAATAAGGACAAGTAGGGGTTAACTCATCATACATTCATTCATTAGCAAAAAAACTGGTGAGTGTTGTGGATGACACACAGTGCTAAGCATTCCAATATAGCCATGGAGATGGGGAGATAGCTCAGTGGTAAAGTGCTTGCCACACAAGCATGAGGGCAGGAGTTTGGACACGCCAGGTGGGAATGGTGGCTCGTCTGCAATCCAAGCTATCAGGAGGCAAAGGTAGGGGGTCCCTCTGACAAGCTGGCTAGGTGGACTAGCAGAATCAGTGAGCCCTGGGTAAAGTGAGACTCTGCCTCAGTAGGTGAGGTGGAAAAACCATCTGGTGTCAACCTCTGGCTTTCACACTCACATGCATTCACATTCACCCATGCAGCTCAGACACACACCCACACCCACACACCCACCCCTCCCCACCCACCCACCCACCCACCCACACACACACAAAGAAAAAGTATGTCAATGAATGAGGCAGTCCTAGTCCTCATTGACACATTGTCATTCTTTGGATTTTGAAAAATGTTTAAAACATGTTAGCACATGAAAGAGATGACTGAGGCATATATGAAAACTCCGTGAATTGTATTTGTGACTGTTATGTAAGTCTAAAATTAGTTCAAAAGAAATACATTTATGAAGGACAATGACATTTATAACATGAGAAGTTTTTGGTTTATAGGAACATTTGGTGAATGGAGAGGATTTAGGGGTCACAGAGAGGAGAGTAATTAAATCCAGAGCTGGTGTGTGGGTGAAAGTTGATGGCATTTGGGCTGGCCGGAACATCAAGAGTGTGTGTGTGTGTGGGGGGGGTGAATTATAACCCATTGGTTCCACCCCCACCATAGCTTGTTGCTTTTGTTACAAAATATTTTGAAAACCAGAGCTGCTAATTTTTAACATGTAATTTTTGTCTGAATTATTGATGCAAAGCAGCTGGCCAAAGTTTACATTACAGTTTACCTACTTCCCTTCTCATACAGCCAAGCAACTAGATTTTTCCAGGAAGATATAAGGCTACAGAAAATTTGACCAAAGGGTAGAAGAAGCCTGACACTAAAGCCCCACCTGGTAGGTGCTCTCCTGTGAACAAACATTCACATTAGACTTTTACTAAGCCAATGGTACTCTGCTTTTATTTATTATAGTAGCTAAGGTTAACTATTAACAAAGATACTAACTTAAAAGTCTCTAGTGTTAGGTCTTGTTGATCTGCAAGTTTCCAGACCATTAAAATTTCTTCTCTGTTGTAGAAGAGGTGGCGGAGAGAATGTAAGAACGAAAGGAAGGGGAGGAGGGCTTATAACAGATGCAGAGTGGCTGTGGAATTCATGATCTCACAGTGGCTGATGCTACCTACAGGAGACCTGCATAATGGGAGGGAAAAATGACATCAAATTGAAGAGAGACTCATTGGAACGAAGAAGGGATTTAGTGGACGGGGAATTTAGGCGAGGGAGAAGGGAGGGTGTAGGAGGAATCATGATCATGGTATATTGTCTACATATATGGAAATTGTAAACAAAAAGTAAAAAAGAAAGCACAAACAAACAAACAAACAAACACAAAAAGCCCTTCTCCATGAAGCTCAGTACTGACTCCTTCTGGCATGTTCTGTGCTTTGTTTCAACGTAGCAAGGATTTGCTGAGTATCATCTGAAAGAAGGTAAAATAGCAGAACATGGCCTGAATTTGGTAAGGACTGAGTGGTGATCATTCCCACACTGCTGTCCAAGGAATATTATTATCATGCATGGCAAGAACCACAGTTTCTCTTGTTATATTGTGAATAGTAAGTCAACTCAGTGTAGTTCTCTAGGTTTCCAAATATTTTGGTGATTGTATTTATTTCTAAGAGGAACTTTATAATTTATTTTATACAATTATCATTGCCTTACAATTCTGTCAGTGCCATAGTCTGAAGGCTGAGATCTATTATAGCTAGCATCCTAATATAGATTTTATGCCTGAAAAGTGCATGATACTCTCTTTCCCCTTAGCATCTTATCTCATATAGCATGTGAGAATAACAGGATACATGAAAGCTGATCTGATATTAATTATATATTTTTTTGAGATTTGAGTCCTAAATTCTACTGGATTTCACCTGATATGGTTGAACTCAAGACTCTATATTAAAACGAGGCATGTTCTGAAGACTTTTAATCCACCCACATTTTATAGAAAATATAGTTGCAGGAAAGCAAAAGAGGGTAATTAGGTAATTAGCTTGCAGGCTTTCTTATTCTACTCTCTACTTATTATCTGATTGTCAGCCTCACAGAGAAAAGCCCAAGGATGGTTTGGAATATATATCTTCCTGAACTCCACATGATCAAGCTCTAACTTCAAGTGAGCTGGTGTTTGAGGCAGGACCTTTGGAGGATAATTAGGTTAATTGAGCTGATGAGGTTAGTGTTTCCATGATGAGATTCTTGTTCTCTAAGACGAGGAAAAGAAAGATTCCTTGTCCTCTCTTTGCTCCTTGTGAGGGTACTGTAAGAAGAGGCCATCAACAAGCTGGATAGAAGTTTCTCTCCAGACATTGACTATGCTGACACTCTGTTCTCAGGCTTCCAGCCTCTATAATTGTGAGAAATAATTTCCCTCTCATTGCACTGTGAAGCCTATCATGTTTTGTTGCAGCAGCCAGTATTGACTGAGACAAAGAGCACTCTGTGTAGATGCCATACTTCCAACTGTCTCCTTCACTCCTTAGGTGAATCTGCAAGAGTGACATCACTTTCTTATTCTCCATTCTCTGGAGGTTACTACTCTGGTTTCTTGCTTACTTCTTCTAGACCTTTGAAGTGAAAAAAAAAAGGTGACCAATAGACTCTATATTATAAAACTCAGAGCTAATCCTAAATTTTATTTCACTTGATATTTCCTTGGAATTATTTTGTTTGACCACTTGAGGCATACACATTTTCTGCATAAACAAACTTTTTCTTAATTTTTGTGGTAAGAGATGAAAAGTACTCTCTATATTTTCCTGTCATGCCTAGTAGTGAGCTGTGACCCCAACTGTTGTCTTTAATTTGGATAACCTGCATGCACACTCATTGGACTTGGTTCTTTTATCAGTCTTTGCATAGCATCTGAATGAACTCAGTTTTGTCTACTATTTCTACTATTCACAGCTTTCAGTTAGTTATTTTCTCCAAAATATGTATTCTCATTTTAGAGTCTTTATTTTGAATTCTTGGTGAGCTATTAAGCATCCCCATCCTTGTAGATCTTAGGAAACTCAAACTCATCATGTCAGAGTAGCTGTAAACTAGGCCCCCCATATTCTGTGGTGTTCCTCTGTCCAAGACTTGGAGCTCACTTATCCACCCTCTGAGTGTGGGCTGGGTTTAGCAACTCATTTTAATGAATGGGATAAACAGGAGGAGTGTGACTTTTGAAGAGAGGTCATAATAGGCACAGTCACTTCCTCCTTGCCTTCTTTCCTATCATTTTCTTTTGAACAGGATAGCTGCACACTTTAAGAACACTCGGCCCAGTGAAGAGACCCTTGAAGGGGAACCTGAGGGCTTCTGCCCATAGCAGCAAGTGAGTTTGAAGCAGATTACTTAGTTAGTCAATCCTTCAGACTCCCATTATCCCAGCGACATCAGGAGAGGTACTGATCCCAAATCGCCCAGGAATGTAGACATAAATTCCTAACCAAAGAATCCGTGCGATGAGTGCTTATCATGATTCTCAAACATTGTGAACAAATTGCAGCAGAAAATTTCTATATTTGAATATTTTGTTTTGAAAGCTAAATTCAGCATTAAGGATCATTTTTTTTTAAAAAAGATATAACCTCAGAATATATTTTTAGCACCCTAACATGTGGAAGATAATTATTCCTGATTGTTACTCTTGCTACTGTTTTCAATGGAAAAAAAAAAAAAAAGAATTTTTCTCACTTAAGAAGCAGTTTGTTGGTTCATGAAATCTAATAAATTACATTTTGTACTTGCTCTTTCACTGTTCTTACAAATGATCATTATAATGAAAATAACTTAAGTTTCCCAGATGTTGATGAAGCTACTACCTACCTGTAGACCTTTGGATGTTTTATTTCTCTACCTGGAATGGTTTTCCTCAGGATGAATTGCAAAACTCTTACTTATTCCTCAAGACCCAGCCTCATAAACTTTTCTCCTGTGTGAAATGTTTTTTGTTTTATCCACCTATCCTAGACAAGAGCACTGCAGTTAGAAGAATGGTAGACCCAAGTTCACATGTAGTATTAAAACATTGTGTTTGGAGACCAAGTTGAGTAAGGCATGCCACTTTACTTAGAGCATATATCCTCTTAAGGAAGACAGAGTATGTATTTGAATAGTTATAACTCAAATGAATATTATGTTGATAGTAAATCACTAAAATGATTCAGAGAAAGAATTTCCCATTAAAATGACTAGGAAAGGCGTATGTAGGAGCTAGCATATGAGCTTAGAGATTCAAGGATGTTTGGAATTTTTGGGAGTAGATATTATATTCCATTTCATACTTCTTGGAGTTTATAAGAAGGTTCAAGCTCCTAATTAAGCAACTCACAGTGTGGGATCTGCAGAATGTGTTGAAATGCATTTATAAATAGAAATAGGAGGCTGGAGAGATGGCTTAGTGGTTAAGATACTTTCCTGTGAAGCCTAAGGACCCATGTTTTGCTCTCTAGATCCCAAGTTAACCAGATGCACAAAGGTGAGGCCAGTGAAAGGTTGCACATGCCCACTATGTGGCACAAGTGTTTGGAGTTTTATTGCAGTGGCTGAGGCCCTGGTGTGCCAATTCTCTCTCTTTCTCTAATAAAAAGAAGTTAAAAAAAAAAGAAAAGAAATAGAAATATGGCCAAATGCTGTGCTGAGAGATTCAGAAGAGGACAGGAATCTGTGCCAAAGGAAATGGCTTAATCAAACAACTTTAAGAAGTTTAGTTTAGGTCTGATGTGGTGGTTCACACCTTTAATCCTAGCACTTGGGAGACAGACATAGGAGGATTGCTGAGTTCAATGAGACCCTACCTTGAACCTACACCCCCGCCTCAAAAAATGGTTTAATTTAGAAACAGTGAGGCTGTAAAGAACCAACCTGGATGTGTTGAAATTATTGAGGAATATTTTAGAGTATCCCAGGTAAGAAGCAAGTAGAGTGCTAGCCATGGTGAAGGCAGTATAAGTGGGGTCAGTACTGGATCTAGTACTTAGAAGGCATTAGCAACTGTTCAAACACAAAAAGTAAACAGAGGGACTGGAGAGATGGCTTAACAATTAAAGGATTTGCCTGCAAAGCCTTAGGACCCAGGTTCGATTCCCCAGTACCCACATAAGCCAGTTGTACAAAGTGGCACATGTGTTTGGAGTTTGTTTACAATGGCTGGAGACCCTGGTGTGCCCATACTCTTTCTCTTTGCAGCTTTCTTTCCCTCAAATAAATAAATAATTTTTTAAAAAAGTAAACAGAGTAAAAAAGAAGCAAATCATGTTTGGAAATTGAAAAACTCTATTATTTGAAGAAATCGAGAGAAATTATGATATGTGAGAATTAAAGGCTCTCTACTGAGTCTTTGTGGAAAAAAGTGAGGTGGGGCTGGAGAGATGGCTTAGCAGTTAAGCGTTTGCCTGTGAAGCCTAAGGACCCCGGTTTGAGGCTCGATTCCCTAGGACCCATGTTAGCCAGATGCACAAGGGGGCACATGCATCTGGAGTTTATTTGCTGTGGCTGGAGGCTCTGGCACGCCCATTCTCTCTCTCTCTCTGCCTCTTTCTCTCTCGTCTGTCACTCTCAAATAAATAAAAATTAAAAAAAGTGAGGTGATCAGCATGGGATAAAAGGAAACTTGACAGAAATAGTTCATATAAAAAATTAATCACAGTTCACAGTAGTTCATGCTGCCAATAAAAACATGTATTTTTGTATTTCTAAAATATCTATCAGAGTCACCTCAACCACCACAGATGGGATTATTACTTAGCAAATACCAAGATATGTAGCTGAGGAGATTGGGGACTAATGGAGGTCACATCTAACTGTCCTTTCAAATGCTGCAGACACACTAGTGAGCCCAGGCTGGATTAGCTAAATTTAGTCTAGACCAACAACTGCTTATCAGACCTGTGATCTCTCAATAACTCCTCATTGCTTAAATTAGTAGATGATGGGCTATGTAACTCATGCAGTCCTCTTTTTTCTTTCTGCATGCCAGTGATACCTGATCTCACACGTCACATTGCCACAAAGGTAATGTCTCAGAAATCTTTATGCAAGTGCCTGTTCCAGTATTTTCTAATAGATACTTTGTTGCATTTAATCCTAACGCTAGAAAACATTGGCATTTCTTCCCAGCTTTGAAATAAGTAAAGGAGAAACATTCATCAAACTCTGGGTAGGAAGGTAAATGAGCCTGGCCTTGTCTTTGTGGAAATGTTACTGATCACTGACAGACAACAGGCCAGCATTTGTCACTTCCTTTGTTTCAGAAGATTCTTTTCATTCATCAGAGATTGACCTGATACGTTGATTTTTTGCTATTTCAAAATCATATTTCAACTCCTCATCGAATTTCCTACAGATATACCTTTCGGCTCTCGTGTAAAGTAAAAGTTTTCCAAAAGGCACAACAGTATACTTAATAGCTATTGCTAAGCAGAGACAAGCAGAGCATTACTGAAATCAAATTAATTGGCCAGAAGGGACTGAGCCTGGAAGCATTTTGGATTAAAACTGTTCTCTTTGCTGCTGTCTGGAACAATATATTTCCAATAAAACTGGTTTACATAAAAGTTCTCTTGCAATTCAAATCTATAGAGATTATTTATTTTTAGTTTTCTCACTAAAAAAACAAAATACATCCAGACTGTTTTCCAATAAAAAATGAATTGGTATTCTGTTTTATCTTCTTCCTCATTAACTTCACATATTTTCCATGGTAAAATTAAAAATAGCTCACCTGTTTTATACATTGTGTGAGAAGTGCCTGTATAGAAGCTATAAAGGTTTATAGATGTATATGTTCATGCATTTTAACATATGAATCTGTGGTAACTGGGTCATTCGTGGAATGACAGAAAGCCTTTAAATAGCAAACATTCCTGGATAAATATCTACCTGTTAAAATCTAATAGAATTCTATCAGAGTGTTATTGGTTCAGAAAATGCAAATCTTCTCTTATGAAAAACTTGAAACCTGATATTCAGAGATATTTCAAGTATTATATGCATATCTAGGGGATTGAAGCATATGAGTATATTATTTTGACATATTTTGTCACTAAGAATTACAGTGAATGCTATAAATATAGAATCAGAGAGACATTCCTTAAATAAGAGATGTATTCCTTAAAACTAGAACACTTTAAACACTGTCAAGAAAAAGGGTTACTTCTTCTTTTTACAGCAGGTATTGTAGTGTTTCGTCAAGTCCTGTCCAATGTATTCTAAGACATGGTTTCATTCTTTTCCTTTTCTTTTCTTTTCTTTCTTTCTTTTTTTTTTTTTTTTCCTTCACAGGAGGTAATTTTGTTCCTGGTCAAAAGGAAGATATACAATACAAAGCAATGATACACAACAGTTTTTGGAAAAGGTCAATATCATGTGGCCATTTCTTAGCCAATCCTTCCATACCAAAGGGAGCAAAGAAGAGAGCCCCACTCCCTGAATGGTTCTGTGTACCAGTCAGAGTACTAGTCTCTTCTGCACATACTGCACTGAGTCATTTCAGCCCGTGTGTGCATGGAATCATAGTGCTTGATTGAGGATGGACTGGGGACCTAGGAAAAGGATTGATTGTTCAGGGTCAAGTACGGGTCTAACTGGAAAGTTGTTGTTCTTGGGCTGGAGAGATGGGCTAGCGGTTAAGCGCTTGCCCGTGAAGCCTAAGGATTCTGGTTGGAGGCTCCATTCCCCAGGACCCACGTTAGCCAGATGCACAAGGGGGCGCACGCGTCTGGAGCTCGTTTGCAGTGGCTGGAGGTCCTGGCACGCCCATTCTCTCTCTGTCTCTCTGCCTCTTTCTCTGTGTGTCACTCTCAAATAAATGAATACATTTAAAAAAAGTATCTATAAGCTGTTGTTCTTTTCAGCGCACCACGTCATCACGGGCGTGGCCCATGTCTGTGCCAGAGAAGCAAACGGTGTGCTTTCCTCCGCAAAGCACAGCAGCTGGTCAGTTTCCTCCTGCCCGATACCACGGTTCCACCTCAGCTCTTGCAGGGCCACAGCTCCCGGGTGATTCCGCGGCATGGCTGCGTTCTTCTATGTTTATTTAATTCTCACAATGACGATGATCACAGAACTTCAATTTTTTTTTTCTGTTCTTTTCAAAAAGTGGGGTTGATATGTGATCTTGATGTAAAGGGTAATGAGAAAGAAACGCATTGCTTAGAAAATTTGAAAGAAAGCATTTTTTTTTTAAAAAAGAACAAAGCACCAAATAAATTTTAAAAATAAAATATATATTAAAAAAAAAAAAAAGCTGGAGGGCCCTTAAGGCATTTGCCTGCAAAGGCAAAAAAGGACCCAGATTCAATTCCCCAGTACCCATGTAAATCCAGATGCACAAGGTGGTGCATACATCTGGAGTTCATTTGCTGGAGGCCCTGGAACATCCATTCTCTCTCTTTCTGCTTCTCTCCCTCTCAAATAAATAAAAAAGTAAGATATAAAGAATAAAATGCTTTATCAAAAACATGTTTTGGTCTTCATCTCAGAAATGGAAGTGCACTCTTAAAACCTAAAGGATGTCAAATGAAAACATTTGGTGAAAATGTTTGATATTTTCATTTTGGCAGCCTATGAGAATTTGTTCAAATGGCTGTTAAGAGAAAACATAAACCTCTAATGTCATTATGAAACCCATTATTTTGTACAATGAGTATACACCAAAAGGGGCAGCGTAGAAGTAAGATGAAAATGTAATTAAAATAATTTTGTCTTATATATGATTGCCGTTAAAAATCAGCTTGCCTTAAGTTTTAGGAAGCTAGGCCAGGCCCTAATCAGAGTTAAAACAGTTAAAGCTTGTGGACATTTGTTTACATTGGATTGAGAACTTAGTTTGCCATCAAACACTGGAATGCTCTCCTTTTAAAAAATTTTTTTGTTTATTTTTATTTATTTATTTGAGAACGACAGACAGACAGACAAAGAGGCAGAGAGAATGGGAGTGCCAAGGCCTCCAGCCACTGCAAAGGAACTCCAGATGCATGTACTCCCTTGTGCATTTGGCTTATGTGGGTCCTGGGGAATCGAGTCTCAAACCAGGATCCTTAGGCTTCACAGGCAAGCACTTAACTGCTAAGCCATCTCTCCAACCCAGGATATATTTTATTTATTTATTTATTTGAGAGAGAGAGAGAGAGAGAGAGAGAGCGAGCGAGCCAGGGCTTCCAGCCACTGCAAGCGAACTCACTTCGCATGTGCCCCTTTGTACATCTGGCTTACATGGTTCCCAGAGAATCTAACCAGGATCCTTTGGTTTTGCAGGCAAATGCCTTAACCACTAAACCATCTCTCCAGCCCTCTTTTTTTATATATATAGGAGAAAGGAGAAAGGAACCAACTGAAACCTATGTCTTTTTTTTTTTTTTTGAAAAAGGGATCCAACTGAAAACCAGAAACAAGATGTTGTAAATACCTATAAAGTTTTGCTGTATTGTTAACCTTTCACTGTATCTTTCTTTCCATACCTTTCTTCAGGATAATGCTTCAAAAGCACATTGGTGATAATAAGGCATTTGATCCTTATGTACCCTAGGTAACAATAATATAATTACAATTATGTTATCATACTCAAGAAACTTAATATTGATGTAATAATGGTTTCTAATATGTAATCCATACTCACATTTACCCAATTAAGTCCTCATGTACTCTTTAGCTGTTTTTCATTTCTGGCTTGGCATCTGACTAATGATCTCATAGTACAATACATACATAGTCCTTTAAACTTCTTTGATTTTGGACAGTTCTCTTATATTTGTTGCATTAGATGACTATGACATTTTCAAGAACACAAGCTAGTGGTTTTGAAAATTAATACATAATTTGATTTGTCTGCTTGCTTTTTTATGATTAGATTCAGTTTATACTTTGTCAAAAACAATACATAAGTGAAGCTTTATATTCTCCATGACATTAAATCTGAAGGTCAATGTATCCTTTTTTCTCTTTTCTTCTTATTTGCTTATTGGTGTTAAGTTTAACTATTTGGTTAAAATAGTGTAGTTAGTTTATTCTGCATGTTGGCATCTTCAAATTATGTGAAATCCTAGTCCTCAATACATTCTCATCCAACAGTTTTTGTAACTACTGATAACTAAATCAATTAGTCTGGCCAAGTATGAAAACAATGACTAATTATTTTAATTCTGTCATTTCACATTAATCAACTTGCACTACTTTACAAAGAAGTGCTTATACCGTCCCTTCTTTTTAATAGAGCTATGGACTCTTGGATTCTTTTAAAACTCATTGAAACAGTCTATTTTTCTTTCCCTAGTCCTTGTGTATCTACATGACAAATGGAATGGACATTTGTTGAAACTGTATGAAAACTTAAACTTTAGCATGCCATATATATATTTGTATAGGCAGATAGATAGGAAGACAGAGAAAAGGGAAACCAATTGGAAAACAGAAACAGTGATGCTGCAAAGGGTGAACACAGGAATTTATTTACATGGGAATATAACATCTCGAACATAAACAAGAGTTCTGGTAGCCACTGTTTGCCAACCAGGAGGGCTGAGGTCATGACAGTCATGACTCTTGGTGGCAACCAGTTGCCAACCTAGAGGACATGAACATTCTGTAGCTCTGACTCCTTGGCAGCATTTACGAAATCATTAGGACAGAGAAACAGTAACTGAGATGGCCAGAGCAATAGCAGTTCCCATAGGAGCAGTAAGAGATCTCCTCCGAGGCAGAAGATCCCATTGGGTACCTCTCCAAGGCAATAAAGAGTCTGATTGAGAGCAAGGTGCTGAGTGGCAGCAGGACTGGGCTAAGAGCATATCTGTCCCCGTAGTGGCAGGAACAAGTTTAGGGTTCAAAGCATGAGTGGCTCCAGGGGCTGTCAAATTCAGCACCCCTAATATCAGGTAGCTTTGAAGTCTTGGAAACCGTTCATTATCTACTGATGGGCATCTAGCTTGCTTGCATCCCAAGAGTATTTTTTCATGAATCCTCAATTCTCTTAGCTTCTATTTCAGGGTCAACATCATGCAGAACTATGCCTAACGGTTGGTCTGAGGCTAACATGAGATTTTGGAATAAGGTCCCCACTGCAGAGTGGGAGAGGAGGTGGAGTACAAAGAACTTGCTGGTACAAAGTGGAAATTATAGTACTTACAGCACAGAAATTTGCCTAGGTGATACTAGAAAGAAAATGCAATAGTGAGTTTAATCCATTAAACATTTAAGATGCATGAAGGAAGCAGTAATTATGAAAGCAATGGTATTGGATAGTGCTTGCTATGGGCAATTGGGAAGAGTGAATGAAAGTGAAAAAGATTAACTGTCAATAAAATGCTAAATGTGCAGGCTAGGGGGACTCCTTGTAAATACATGAAGAGATTTCATTTCCTGCAGCATGAAGAGAAGAAAAGCTGATGACCAGGCTCAAGAATATAAGGACAGCACAATTCACAGAAAGATAAATTCTACAACTAGTTAGGGCTGCTATGGCAAGGCTACAGGACTGTCTGGCAGTGAATCAGGTCCAGAGATTCAACGAGGATGTTTATTTGATGTATTTAAAAGCCACAGGTCTTCAGATTCCCCAAATCCTCAGAGGTGCAACACTATCCACTACTTTTTAAGGAAAATAACTTCAACCTTCTTTCAAATTGGTGCTCAGACTGTCCCATGATATAGCACACATTCTTCTCAGAATCTGTCCTTTCTGCTTCTTCTGGCCAGAAGACCAGGAAGCATGTTAATAATTACATATGTGAAGGACTGAGTTGTAAGATGCAGGTCATCCTAGCCAGCAGGAGCACATATAACTCATAGAAATGGACACTGAGGCTGGAATTTGAGTGTAGTGGTCAAGAGAAGTGCTATATAGGGCAACAACTCTAAGATGCTCTCATCAACACTAAGATGCTCTCAACAACACTGAGATGTTCTCAACAGCACTAAGATGTGGAGCTAAGATGCCACTGGAATGTCTGTGGACTGTCTTCTGGAAGCTTGAAAGACACGATGGCTTACAAATGTTTAGTAAAGTTTTGTTAACAGGTATGTTCATTTCTTACTTTGGGAAATAATGGGCCTCCCCTGAGTTCTTCCCTGGGGTACCATTGTGTAGAGATAAGATGCGATTTTGAGATGTCTGTTGGAAGTTGATCCAAACTATAGCAAATTTGTGGTATGTGTAAGTAGGTCCTAGAAATTCTCAAAAAAAAAAAAATTCAGGTAGAGGAATATGATTTCAACTGGATTTTTTTGCAGTCATGAAATATGGAGGGAATTCTAATGCTTTAATTGGGATAAAAATGATCAGATATAGAAATTTCCACTATGAGAGATAGAGACAGAGAATTTGAAAGATGCATGGTTTGTGCACATGGGAAGCAGAGATTGAACGCTCTAGTGGAAATCTAATTTCACTTCCAATCATGCAATTATACAAAATTGAAACAACATTTTGTATGAGGTACCATTCACTGATGTAAGAATGCTATTTCAATAGCACTCAAATCATTAGGGCTTTACTTATAGTTCAATGTAATGTCTAGTATACTATGAATAACTTGTAGGAGAAATTGTAATCAATTTAAATAAGATAAAACACAGGGGCTTTAACCTCAAATTCTCCTACAAGATACTAATATCCTGAAACTTTACTTAAAACATACCCAGATGCTCATGTGACACCGGCTAACTGCTGGAAAAATAGCACCATTGTATAAATACTATTAAAATAACAAGAAAACATAATGAACTCAAACTTTTGTCTAATAAGTCCAATGGACTGAATTGTTTATATCACCCCAAATTTCCATGTTGAAATTATAATGCTTAAGGTGATAGATAGTATTAGGAGGTGGGGCCTTTGAAATGTAATTACGTCATGAAAGTGGAGCAGTCATGAACTGGATGGGTGTCCTTATCAAAGGGAATTCAGAGATCTCCCTAGTCTTCTTTCTAACATGCACAGTACAATAAGAAGCCAGCAGTTTGCACCTGGTAAGAGGACCTTCACCAGAACCCGACCGCACTGGTACTGTTCTTGGACTTTATCCCTGTAACCAAGCAATACATTGTGGGGGTTCATAGGCCACACAGTCTATCTGACTAAGACAGTGTGACCAATCATGAATAAATTCAATGCTAACTTGGAAATGAAGAATTACTTTTGATAGGAATTTAATAACATTCAGAAAAAAACATATTTCAATGGGAAAAAAGTAAACTATTATTGATTTAAGCATGGAGAACCATATAAGGCCAAAAGGTTCAATCAAGAACTCTGTAATTCTCATGAAAAAAAAAAAATGACTTGCTTGGGGTAAGACACAACAGAAGGAATGAACATTGGGTTTTTAAAAGTCTTTGTGAGGAAGCTTGCTTTAATGAACAAGTTTAGACAAATGCCTCTTTATTTTTACTAAGGCAGACAAATGCTCTATGGAAAATCATCACACAAAAGAAGCTGAAAATATTCTACTTAAAGATGTGTGTGACACTTAGAAGTACATTTTTTTGGGGAAATAACATATATTGGCGTTAAAAAAAAATCATCTTTCCCCAGAAGGCATTTAAGCTTCACTGAGAAATCAGCAAAAGCCAAGAGAGAGGTTGTGTGTCTGTCTCATAGCCTGGTTGGATTAAACCAGGCACAATATCATAAGGTTGTTGGCTTTGAGCCAGAATTCTTCAAGATTAAGGTTGACGGCTGTTTTATATCCAGCCAAAATTTATTATCTGCAGAAACAATATGTATGTCTTCTCCAATTATGGAAATTCTACATGATCCTGGTTATGGTATTTTATGGAAAGAACTAAATTCATTAGTTAATCATTACCTTGATGTGGCAAACTGATTTTGAAAGAAAGGGCTTCTTTTTTGACTGACAAGAGGTAATGATTAAGGGACTAACACTGTACATAAAAGCAGAAAAACTTAAAGGGCAAACATTTTGAGTTAAGGATGAGAACATTAGTGGGTTATGCCTTGCCTCATCCACCATTTCTACTCAATAGCATTCCTATGTAGAAACAGAACACAATCCAACACACACACACACACACACACACACACACACAAACACACACGGAGAGAGGAGAGAGAGAGAGAGAGAGAGAGAGAGAGAGAGAGAGAGAGAAAGAGAGAGCTCCCCTGCAAGCCAGCCTAGATGGATCTAAGAGTCAGAGGAACATAGGCATAAGAGTCTCCAGCATGGGTTCCACTATACTCTGAGAGGAAAAACTAAGTTATCTCTCAGGAAATGATATCGAGACAGTGAGAAAACATGGCTATTCTACAACTCAATCATGGTAGTAGAAGAATTAGATTTGTGGAAAACAAAATAATTCTCCCTGGGACACAGGGTGCAGTGAAAAGTTTAATTCTTGGAATGAGGACAGAAATTGAGTACAGGGAAAGAAGGAATTTAATAGATCAGCGAGTGAAAAAATAAGATTTTATAGAGTATGTAGGAACAAGTGGCTGAGGAATATGAATTCTGTCCTTTAAGCAATAATCCAAGAAACTCTAAAAAGCAAGAATGTCATTGCCAGAGACTGGCACTCAGAAACCAATGGACAGCCATCTCCAGTGTGGGTGGGATAGGAGTCAGATTGATGGAAACCAGTCCATATTTGCCTCTGGTTTTATCTTCTCATTACTGTACTCCTTTATTCCTTCTGCACTTTTCCATCTTCACTTTATATCTCCTATCTTGCTGTGCTGGCTACTGTAACTCTATGGACATGTTTTTAGCAATATCTATTGTTGCCAAGGTTCTTGAAAAGTGACTTCTGTTTCTTTAAATTGCTGTCCTGATTCCGTAGGACCCAAACATAGAAATATCTTTATAGAAATGTGTTTGCTTTGCTAGTGTGAGTGTGCTCTTTTGGTGTATGTATGCATGTGTGCCCTTGAGGTGACACCCATGTGCTCAGATGAGGAAGGATGAGTCCCAAGGTGGCCAGAGTACTACAAGTTGTCACTCTATTGATGTCATGGTGGTTCTTACTTGAGGAAGTGCACATAACCACTGAACCATCTCTTTAGTCACCAGAAATGCCTTTTAATTGGATAAAGTGACTTTGGAAAAAGCCTGGGAATTCCTCTCATGGTGGGTTTTCTGAAAAATAGTTTTTTGAAATAATGCATATATGCACATCTATATTTTGTTTAAGGTCACCTCAATTTTCAGAAGTCACGAAATTATAAAATGACAAACTTCCAAGGTTGATACTGTTCATATTTCTCTTCCATGTTTATGTACTTTGCTGTTTCATAATATGTTTCATTATTAGATTGAAGAATATAAACATAATACCCAAGAAAACCAATTATATAAGTGAATAATAAAATATAGGGGAACAAAGAAAGGTATGTTTAAGTTTTAGCAAGTTCACTCTCTTACACATAAGTAAGGTTTAGTCCTGTGGAGAATGCTAAGGCTGAGACAAAGCCCTTGAAATCCAAAATTGGGAAGGCTAACTGCAACAGGATAGGAAGAAAAGACAAAAGAACTCTTATTTTATGAAAGCTGGAAAACAGAAAGGAATAGCTAAATTTTCATCTATTCATAATTTTTGGGGTACTTCTTTAAGGAGAAATCTTTATATTCCTTTCATTTATCCATTAGGAAGGCAAACTTCGCACCTCCGTTACTTTGCATACGAACAAAGCAAAATTTTCATAGTGGGGTGGCACACAGACTCTGTGGGAATGTTATTTAGATTTCTCAGACCATCCATACTCTAGGTAGTTAGATGTAAGCCCTCTTTTCTTTATGTTCTCACCAATATGTAACTAAGGAACTAGAATGTTGTCAGCTGTCACTTGACCAATCAAAGGACACCAATCATGTCACTTTGGCCCTCCATCACTACCCAGTTCCCCTATAGACCTTTGAAGACTTTCAGTTTATTCCTAAGTGGTTCTCTTCTATAGAATGACTATGTAGCCCTTTGGTTTGGGAGGAGAACATAGAGATACTGCATTTGACAAAGGCCTTGGGATAGTAGCCACTGGGTTACGATACAATCTTGAAGCTATTAGGAGATTGTGAAATTGTACAAGATATTGCCTTAGTACATTTAGACCAGATGTTAATACTAAGTATCATTTTATATACTATGCACTCTCATTTTTTATACCAACCCCTATCCCTTATGTATGTAAGAACTCATCTCAAAATTAATTTATTACAAGCAGTTATTCATGACTAGCCTGGATGAATATCATTGATAACTTTATTACTACAGTATTCAGAAATGAATTTGGATTATATTAAATTCACTAACATTATATTCTTCCCATGTATACTTCAGTTACTGCTTTAGTGTAGGTACTTGTGTCTATAAATAGTTTCATCAAGAGTCCCTGAAGTCAAGAACTATGCTGTGGAATTATTGAAACTCCTTGTGTTTCCATAATGTCATAATGTCCTTGCCTCAATAAAGAACGTTGCTGGCTGACTGCCCAGGACCAAACAGCAATTTCTTTAAAGAAATGTCTTTTGATAGGATAAAGGTGCTTTGGAGAACCTGGGAATTTTCTGGGGAATTCCCTCTGGGGTTTCTTTCAGTCCTGCCTTGTTCCACGGGAAAGCCATGGTACAAGCTTACCTGACTATATCATCTTCGAGGCACTGATGGCATTCAGGAATTTTGAAGCTGCTGTTTTATTTTTCTCTGTCTTTGCTTCAAAAGCAGAGCTCGCATACTGCCAATGACTTCTGTAATATGACAGTTTCTGAATGTTAATATTACTCAAATTAAAATGCCTGTCTGTTTCCTGGTGCCTAATCCTTGCTGATCCCCTGCTGCGTTTGATGACTGGGCTGTGAAAAGTCCCCCAAATTGTGCAGCTGTTTAATGGCTCCCACTTATTCACTGCAGCATTCACAAATGACAGATCACAGAAAATCAGAAACTCAAATGTCAAGTCAGACATTGAAAATTTCATGAAAATCTGAGGCCAGAACCTTCCCAACTTTTTTTCTCTTAATCGCATCTGTAAAGAGACAGCACAATTTGCTTTGGCCACCACCACAATGCAAATGAAAATGAACTTGAAAACCCTCAGGCAGATTTTTCTGAAACTGACTAATGGAATACCAGAGTACACTGTGTGAATGACCCTAATTCCACACGTTCATCCATTACTATGCACAAGCCACTATGTGAGGTGATTTTATATAATTATCTAGAAAAACAACATCCCCACACCTGAACTGTGCTGCTTCTCCTTCATAGCTGGATCCTGTCATCTCCCAAGGTAATAACCACAGCAGTGTGTGGAGAAAAAAGTCTCTGTGAGAGACCAAGGAGAAGTAACGTGCTGCATCTGGCTTCTGTGACCTCACTTAGTGGCTGGACAGTGGTGCTGCCATTTTAAATCAGACAGCCATTTTGAGTAAATAAAGAGCCAGGCCCAGCTCAGATGAGGAACTAGCTGACTAATGTGGTATTTTTGCTTCTGTATCCATGCTTGCTTAACTATAGCCACCCCCCTCGATTCCTGGGAAGCCTCCACCCAAGGACATTCCAGAGATACCTATCCATGGAGGCCCCGGCCTCTTGCAAAAGATAAGTTCTGCAAACAGCTCTTGCAAAAAATAGGTTCTGCAAACAAGTTACTGACCTAAGATAAGTAGGCTGGAGTTCCCGCGTGCACCCTCTCTGAAATTCCCGCGTGCTCCCTCTTACAACCAATCATTTTAAAAGTCACAATATGATGTAACCTTGGTAATCTTTTTCCTTTATAAACCCCTTCCCTCTGAGGGTCTGGGCTCTCTCCCTCACTACCGCTGTGCCAGACTGTGTGGATGGAGCCCAGGCCTAGGCTTACAATAAAGAAACCTGCTGCTTTTACATTCGAGTGTCTCAGCTTCTGTGGTGGTTCTCTGGGTGACTCCTGGGTGACTCGGGGTCTTGGCTTCTGGTCATGGGTCTTGGCATAACATCTTGAGGGCTCATCCCAGATCCCCAGAGACCCCAATGAACCCGAGATCCCGAAGGTTTCTTCTCCGACCAGTCAGGTAAGTTTTCCACTTGAGCGCTCTCTTTTTCCTTTCACTCTGTTGGCTAGCCACATCTGTTTTCTGATCAGGTCATACGTCCTGGTGGAAGCGCTGTAAGGACAGACCTGGGGGAGGCATGGACGTCCTGACCCCTCATCTGAGTGGGGGCTCTGTCCCAGACAGAGAAAACCTGCTAATCTGAGTGGGGGCTCTCTCCCGGACAGAGCAAACCTGCTAATCTGAGTGGGGGCTCTGTCCCAGAGGACAGAGCAAACCTGCTGGGGAGACATGCTCCCATCTGTACCATGTTTGGCATTATTGAGCCATCCCCTAAGGACTCAGACTCTTCTGGCCACCACGGATCTGAGTCTGACTCTGTAGCGCACACATCTGTTTTTTTGGGCCCTGTGTGTCTGTGTGCTACTTGTGTGTCTTGTCGTTGCCCTAATCCTATGGACATTCCTCCCCTGACTCAATAACATGGGACAGATTCCTTCCTCCCCTTTAGGACTCTTCCTCACGCACTGGAAGGACGTCAAAGCAGTTGCCCATAACAATGGGGTAAATGTTAAAAAAGACAGATGGATTACATTTTGTTCCTCTGAATGGCCTGCCTTCAATGTAGGATGGCCACCAGAGGGGACCTTTCATCTAAGTACTATACTTGAGGTTGAAAAAAAAAAGTTGTTTTTCGCCCTAGGAGTGGACACCCTGATCAAATCCCTTATATTGTGACCTAGAGGAACCTGATAGAAGAGCCTCTCCCCTGGGGAAGTCTTTCCTCCCTTCCTCGCCCCTCATTTACAGGTGCTGGCAGTTATACTCAAAAGAGGCACCAAGCCCACTGCTGAAGCCTCGACCCCAATTCTTGTGGGGGGCACTGAAGAAGCAGACATCTTCCTCCTCCCCCACACTCCTCCGCCTCCTCCCCAACCTCTGGCAGGAGAACAGGCCCCAGCCGCTCCTCCTCTCCACTTAGAGGGTCCAGCACAAGCCACGCGGAGCTGGAGGGCAGCCACTCCACAAACCCCAGATGTCTCTGTGGCTCTGCCGCTCTGTCCAGCCAGACCCATTGGTCAACATTTGCTACAGATTCTCTTTACTAAAGAAGAAAGAGAGAGAATCCAGACTGAAGCCCTGAAATTGGTTCTGGGCACTGATGGGAATCCCACCAATAATCAGGCTATCATTGATACGTTCTTCCCTTTGACAAGACCAGACTGGGATTTCAATATGGCAGGAGGTAAGGAGAGAGCTGCTCAGCTTTCTCCTGGGAGTGTCTTTCTCTCTTCACATGCTCACCCACCCCCGGTTGGTGGCCTGGTTGCCTTCGGGGTGAACTGCGGTGGCCCCCCGAGCAAAAATCCCAAAACCCACAGCTGGTGCCTGAGCAGGGAGCTTATGAGATGGACAGGGTGGGTGAGTGCTCTCCCAGAGGGACTGGGAGACATCGGCCCATGCGGCCTTGCCTCCATGTTTTGAGGGCTGGCAGGTTTCTCTTTCTCCTCCTTTATTTTCAGTTTGCGCCATCGCACGGGACCAGACACGATGAAATGGCAACTGATGTCTCTTGGCTGAGGCCACTCTTTGGTATTGACTGAAGGCCAGCCGTCCTCTGCCTGGACCCCGACAGCCTGTTGGGTGTTGGCAAAAACCCTCTATCTATTTCTCTCTCTCTCTCTCTCTCTCTCTCTCTCTCTCGCACACACACACAAACCGGTAACACATCGACCTCTTAAAAGCCTGTAGGGCAGGTTGCCGGCCTCTTAAACTTGTGGACAGGCTCATGCCCAGAGCTTTGGGGAATCCCCCATGTGCTAATCAGCCCTCAGGAATGTTGCCCTCTGGTCTTGGTGTTTCTAATCTTTCTCTGTCATGGGTAACATTGCCTCCCACCAAAAAAAAAAAATATCTATCTATCTATCTGCCTATCTATCTATCTATCTATCTATCTATCTATCTATCTACATATATATATCTCAGATTCACGGAATAAGAGGTCTTCTGAAAGTTAAGGGAATTAGCTCTCCCAGAGGGAGGCAGGCTCCTTTTGGGAAGAAGTCCTCCAGGTCATTTCTGGATTTCTGGGCATCCATGTGCACCCACATAGCCTATCTGGCTAGGAAATGAAAAGTTCAGGAAGGAAATTTCCCCTCACTCCCTTTAAGCAGCAAAACTACAAGCCAGATTTGCAAGGGCTCCAAAGTGGCTTGGGTCAGAGTCACGAGGCAGACAATGGCCCCTCTGCCCATGCAGGGTGCCATGTCTCCGCCTCCTCTCCCAGTGGCCCCCGAGGGGCCCACTCCTTCTTCAGAGGCCTCCCAGTGGGCCACCTTCTTCAGGGGCCTCCTTGCAGTCCTGGAGGCCCCCCCCCCTTTCCCCTTCAGGTAGTCAGAATCCTTGGCCTCCCGGCAGCCTTCTTGGCCATTACCTCCATGTGTACTAGACCGGACCCCTGGTGAGGGCCGGGAGTAAGGCAGGGCTGATGTAAGGTGATACAAGCCCCACCCAGCTGCAACAGCATACCAAAAAGTGGCAAGAAGGAAAAAAAAAGTCATATGTAACTGCAGCCTATAAAGAACTGAAGTTTTACATAAAAACAGTGTCACCTTTGTTAGATGATATCATAAATATAATTACTGAATTTATGTTCTAGGTCAACTTCAACTTTCAGAGAGGATTATTAAAAACAACAGAATTCTCTCTAAAGTGGTAACTTATAATTTGTCAGGTATTAAAAAAGTATTGTAATGTACTTAAAAGGAGGAGGCAACTGACCTGACTTCTAGGCCAGCCTGCCTCAAGCTACCAACAATATTCACCTTAGTTTAGTGTCTTATTGGTATTAATGACATAAAATTGTCTTTTGACTATTCACTTGTTAGTGAGTAATAGGATTAACTAATTTGTCATAATAGCCTTATAAGAAAGGTGGTTAATAATGGGATGAGATGAATTGATTGAAGGAACTGGGAAGGAATTTTTCAATGTTGGGACATAGAATGCTCGTTAAAAATGCTTTTTGAGTGGTACTTAGGTGAGAATGTTAAAGTATGTGGATAAAGATGTGCATATATAGAAAAGAATTATCAGGCTAAACCTGAACACCATGCCTAAAGTTAGAGATTTTTCAACTGTTTACAGACTTAAGGATACTCAAAAAGTTTTATATAGGGATACAGTCTTAATCTAAATTCATCTTACATTAGACACAGGTGATGCCTATGCTTGGTGGGTCACAAAGTCATAAGTAGAGATGTAATTGGAGGTTTAACCAGGTTAAACATAGACAAGAATCTATCACCTTGTGTTTTGCAAATAGGTAAATTTGCTATGTAAAAACAAACAACTTCAGAATAGGATAAGGAATGTCAGGATGCTTATCTCTTTGCTCTGTAATTTCATTTTGCTCTTGCTTTCCAATATATGATACTTAAATTCATGTAAAGCTGGACTCTAAAAAAATGGATGGAACCCCCTTTATCTCAGACCCCATGCAAGTTTAAGCCCCAGACTCTGACTAGAGACAAAATGGCCAATTGTCTCTGACAAGGAAAAAGGAGTACAGCATATAACTGTGGTTCTCTTTAGTTCTTCTCTCTTGAACACCTAAAGTCACATCTGTTAGATAAAGTTTGTCACTAGACAAAATGTTAAATAGGTAAACTGAGTCAAGGTATTTGATCAGGTTGCAAACTCCTTACATAAGACAAGCATCAGGCTTACCTAATGTGTATTATCAGGGTAAGGGCCCCTTCACTGAAACATTTAATTGGATTAAATATAATGTTTACCTGATGCCAAGGTTTTAATCAGTGGAGAAACTGAGTCTTCTGATAAGGCTTCACTCATTAACAGGTCGCTGATGCTAATTTGTTATGATTTAAGGGTTATAAAACTGGCTTTAAGACTCTCTCAGTAAAGTAAATTAGGTTCCTCTTTTCATCAAGGTTTTAACTATTCTTTAGATAAAGGCTCTCATAGAAGTGGTTAATTTCCAAAGGTGAAGGACTCATACCTAAAGACATTGCGACTTTAAAGATAGCTTCTGTCTTATTTATGCTAATTCTATTGAATGGTCATAACTAGGTTTAATCACTTAGGTTTAACTGATTTAATTTCAGCAATGATAACTTTCATCTTCCTGGGATATGTTGGGATAGCTTGCCTAAGCTTTATAAAATTTAAGTCATAGGTAAAACATAAAATTGTTTTATGTTAATAAAAATTTCTGTGGTACATAAAATCAATAGCTATCAAGTTTAAGCCAAAATCATGGGTTGTCAAATAATGTTTTTTTTTTTTTCTTTCAAAAAGATTTATCATGGGTTATATTAGAATTTAGCTAGCTGTTTTGGCTTTTTCAAAATTTTTTTTGTTTATTTTTATTTATTTATTTGAGAGTGACAGACACACAGAGAGAAAGAGACAAATAGAGAGAGAGAGAGAGAGTGAGAGAGAGAGAGAGAATGGGTGCACCAGGGCCTCCAGACACTGCAAACGAACTCCAGATGCGTGCGCCCCCTTGTGCATCTGGCTAACGTGGGTCCTGGGGAACTGAGCCTCGAACCAGGGTCCTTAGGCTTCACAGGCAAGCGCTTAACCGCTAAGCCATCTCTCCAGCCCTGTTTTGGCTTTTTCTTAAAAAATATTCAAGCTCTGTGGTTCTGTTTCCAGTGTTTTTTGGGTCATTTGTACCAACACAGGTATCTGAACTAATCAAAGATGTTTTCAAACACAGGTGCTAAGACTTTATACTGTCTTGCTTGTCCTTTTCTGACAATTTCTAGGTTAAATGAGTTAGTTTGTAAATCAATTGGTACTGTTTTCAAGACTTTTAGCAGGTTCTGCCTATATCTATAAATATTAGATATTTAAAACCTGAGATATTTATAAATATTAGATACTTAAAATATGAGATGTGCCTACTTTCTATACTTCATATATAAGGCTTATGCTGCCATAGTACAACTAAAATTTTAAAGATAGGACAAAATGATTTTAGAAGCCCTTGTTTCATTCTTTAACTAAGTCTATTTCAGTAATCAAATGTGCTCTATATGTACATACATCCAGGCTGGTGTAACTTCCTTTCTAAGTGTGTTAATTACCTATGTAGAAGCCAAAGCCAATTGGAATCACCACAGCAAGAGGTGCCAATATTTTGGCCTGTGCTCCCAGGTCATGAGGCCAATGAAGATGATGGGACTGGCCCCCTGGTAAGTCACCTGTCTTCCTGAGCAGGGTGGATATGGAGACCCAAACAAAATTGGTGTACCGAAACAGGAGATTCACAATTGAGGAGCAAGCAGTCCTCCTGACTTCCCTAAGAAGGGAAAACTACTTGGCCAGCATGGCCCTGACTCATCCGAACAGATAGAAGACACCAGTAAGCTATGGGGCTACTCCTGGGTCCCTAAAGTCTCTTTGGAGAGCCATTAATGACCTCCAAAATTAATCCTTAATTAAATGTGGCTATCTGCATGGTCTTAAACACTCAGAGAGAAATGTATAACCAAAGATAAAAAATACCTTACATATGTGAATGGCCTATTAAGTAACACTAGAGCTTTCCAAGAGGGGAAACAAACATTAAGACATCTTTTCCCCATAGTTTTAGTTCTATAATAATAAAAAAACAAATATAGATATTCAAAGGGTTATTTTCAAACCAAAAACATGTAAATAATCCGGGAGACTGGGTGTTGCCATCACTGCGAGACACTGGAACCCCGCTGGAAGGGACCCTACGCTGGAAGGGACCCTAAGTCTTCATCCTGACCACACCTACTGCTGTGGAGATGGATGGAATTGCCACTTGGATTCATCACACCCACATCCGACCGGCAGATCCACTGCTGAACTTGAGGACTATCAGCCACAATGGAAATGCAGCACCCCACTCAAGCTTCAGCTCAAATGCTCCTGATCCAGACTGTGCTCCTAACTGTATGTATTGTGGCAACTACTCCCCACCAAGTTTATAATCTGACCTGGATAATAACCAACACTGCCATGGGGGAAATTGATTACTCCAAATCACATTTTGCCCCACAGGGAACCTGGTTTCCTGATTTGATCTTCAACCTCCATCAACTAGTGGTTAACTCATGGGACTCTGGCAATTCAGGGAATTTCTTATTTCTGTGTATGCCCTGGGCACTTAGGGAAAGCAAGAGTCAAAGGGGGCCGTGGGGGACCTGAAGCCTTCTACTGTGCTGGCTGGCAATGTGTATCTACTGGAAGGGTATATTGAAACCCACCTACTAAGGGGACTATATGTAGCCTTAGGAAAGAATGTTGTCTTTATATCAACCATTCAGGTATAATTAGAGACTCAATGGCGAAGGTACGAGAGAATTTGAAAAAACCGAAAGAAAAAAAAAAGCTGATAGAGGATGGTTTGAGTCATGGTTCAGTCATTCCCCATGGTTAACAACTCTGCTGTCTGCTTTAGCAGGGCCATTACTTTTATTTTTGTTGCTAATCACAATAGGGCCTTGCATTATTAATAGATTAGCTGCTTCTGTTAGGGAACACATTAATACAGTACAGCTTATGGTTTTAAGATCACAGTACATACCATTAGACTCCACTCACTAACCCAACTGGGATCCAACATTGACTCATCATGGTACATAGAGAGGGGGCAAATGAGAGACCAAGGAGCAGTAACGTGCTGCATCCAGCTTCTGTGACCTCGCTTAGTGGCTGGACAGTGGTGCTGCCATTTTAAATCAGACAGCCATTTTGAGTCAATAAAGAGCCCAGGCCCAGCTCAGATGAGGAACTAGCTGACTAATGTGCTATTTTTGCTTCTGTATCCGTGCTTGCTTAGCTATAGCCGCCCCCCCCCTCGATTCCCAGGAAGCCTCCACCCAAGGCACATTCCAGAGATACCTAGCCACGGAGGCCCCGGCCTCTTGCAAAAGATAAGTTCTGCAAACAGCTCTTGCAAAAGATAGGTTCTGCAAACAAGTTACTGACCTAAGATTAGGCTGGAGTTCTCACTCGCGCCCTCTCTGAAATTCCCACGTGCTCCATCTTACAACCAATCATTTTAAAAGTCGCAATATGATGTAATCTTGGTAATCTTTTTCCTTTATAAACCCCTTCCCTCTGAGGGTCTGGACTCTCTCCCTCACTACCACTGTGCCAGATGTGCAGATGGAGGCCAGGCCTAGGCTTGCAATAAAGAAACGTGCTGGTTTTACATTTGAGTGTGTTGGCTTCTGTGGTGGTTCTCTGGGTGACTCCTGGGTGACTGGGGGTCTTGATTCCTGGTCAGGGGTCCTTAGCTTTGGCCTTCAAATGCAATTGTCAGTAAGGATATCATGATTTAAAATAACCCTTAAGATTTCAGTGGAGGGAGATGGAGGAGGAGAAGACAAAGGAGGGTGGTGGGAGGGATTTGTCAAGGTTCATTGTACATATATGTACAGAGGGAGGTTGTCAATAAAAAGTTAAAAAAAATAACCCTTAAGGCAAATTAGTGACTAACAATTGCTTAAGAGGTACAATAAGGGCTGGGCAGATGGCTTAGTGGTTAGGCACTTGCCTGAGAAGCCTAAGGACCCTGGTTTGAGGCTTGATTACCCAGGACCCACGTTAGCCAGATGCACAAGGGGTCGCACGCGTCTGGAGTTCGTTTGCAGTGGCTGGAGGCCCTGGCGCGCCCATTCTCTCTCTCTCTGTCTGTCTCTCTCTCTGTCACTCTCAAATAAATAAATAAAAATAAACAAATTACAAAAAAGAGGTACAGTAATAGACATTAAGAGTTGTGAGAGCTGGGCGTGGTAGCTCACGCCTTTAATCCCAGCACTCAGGAAGAAAAGGTAGGAAGATCACCATGAGTTCAAGGCCATCCTGAGACTACAGAGTGAATTCCAGGTCAGCCTGGGCTAGAGTGAGACCCTGCCTCAAAAACAAAACAAAACAAAACAAAAAAAGACTTGTGAGAGATTCTGCCATCAAAAATATATTTTAGGGGTTGGAGAGATGGTTTAGCAGTTAAGCACTTTCCTGTGAAGCCTAAGGACCCTGGTTCAAGGCTCGATTCCCCAGTACCCATGTTAGCCAGATGCTCAAGGGGGCACACATGTCTGGAGTCCATTTGCAGTGGCTGGAGGCCCTGGCCACCCATTCTCTCTCTCTCTCTCTCTGCCTCTTTCTCTCTGTGTCTGTTGCTCTCAAATACACAAATAAAATAAACAAAAAATTTTTAAAAAAATTTTTGTACATGAGAGTATTTTTATTGTGAAGGCAGACAATAAGTTTACAAAGAATATCAAATAAAAACAAGAATTTGAAGAGCAATTTGCTCCTTTAGAAGTGACAGCTATTTTCTTTTTTGTTTTGAAAAATTTTTTATTGACAACTTCCATAATTACAGGCAATAAACCATGGTAATTCCCTCTCCCCCCCCACCAATTTCCCCTTTGAAACTACACTCTCCATCATATCCCTTTCCCTTCTCAAGCAGTCTCACTTTTATTTTATGTCATCATCTTTTCTTCCTATTATGATGGTCTTGTGTAAGTAGTGTCAGGCACTGCAAAGTCATGGATATCCAGACCATTTTGTCTGGAGGAGCATGTTGTAAGGAGTCCTACCCTTTCTTTGGCTCTTACGTTCTTTCTACCACCTCTTCTGCAATGGACCCTGAGCCTTGGAAGGTGTGATAGAGATGTTTCAGTGCTGAGCACTCCTCTGTCACTTCTTCTCAGCACTACAGTGCCTTCTGAGTCATCCTAAGGTCACTGATATCTGAAGAAAGAAGCTTCTCTAACAAAAAGTGAGAGTAGCATTAACATATGGGTATGAACATTAAGAGAAGTGCTTGCTTACCAGGCAGTTTCGTAAGCATAGTATATACATTTAGCCAGACACCAGCAGACATTACACCCCTAGGACTCATGACTTCCCCTGCCATAGGTTTTCAGTATCAGGTGTTCCCTCCCATGGAACAGGCTTCCAGTCCAATTATAGAGCAGTTGGTATCACCCATAACAGACATGCCACTATTGCACCTGTTGGCTCATTTGGCCTGGCTGGCCAAATTTAAGGCTTGCAGTGTCCACTGTTTATCTCCACTGATTATTTCTCTTTCTCTCTCCCATTGAACTGCATAGAGCATGCCTTTTTCCAGCTTTCTGTCAGCTGGTCTAGATGGAGGAAATTTTCAGCTCAGCCTTGGCAGGATTTCTCAGTGGCCTTGCAGCCCAAGTATGTGGAGTCTTCAGCAATAGGACCCTATTACCTATCCTGGTTGGAAGCCAAGAGCCTTGGCGATGGCCTGATGTTTTAGGAAGTATCAGGGACCTCCCTGGCCAACAATTCACTGGAAGATATCTCATCCCTGGCACTAAAATTTTTCTAGTAACAATATATGGCTTCTAGATGCACACTATTGTCCAAAAACGTAGGTTTCCATATGACTTATTTATATCCTCGTAAATTTTGATTAGCCTTCCCTCCACCTTTCCTTTACTCAATTTCTTAGCCTGAGCTCACTTAGGCCTTTCCATCCCCAGTAATCTGTTCTTCTACTTACATATATACAATACCATTAAGTTGCCCCCCTTCATCCCTTTCTATTCCCTTTCTAGCTTACTGGCCTCTGCTACTTAGTTTTATTCCAACTCACAGCAAGTCCAAACATTTGTAGCTAGGATCCACATATGAGAGAGAACATGTAACATTTGGATTTCTCACTCATTTCCAGATCCATCCATTTCCCTGCAAATTTAATTTTTCTTTAATGCCGAGTAGAACACTGTTGTATAAATGTGCCACATATTCATTATCCACTCATCAGTTGGGGGACATCTAGGCTGGTTCTATTTTGTAGCTATTGTGAATAGAGCAGCAATTAGCATGGTTGAGCAAGTGTCTTTAAGGTAGTGAGATGAGTCCTTAGGATATATGTCTAGGAGTGGTAGAGCTGAATCATATGGTAAATCTATTTTTAGTGAGAAAACTATTTTCAACAGCATACAGGTAACTGGTCCTACATGATACCCACTCTAAACTGAGAAAGATAAAACTCGTACCATTTTATTTATACATGTCTGACACTTTGGAGTGAGCTTGTCATTGGAATTTTGTTCTAGACTCCCCTTGTCTCCTGGTCCTCATGTCATTTATCAAAAAAATTTAGGAGATGGCTTGGTGGCTAAGGCATTTGCCTGCAAAGCCTAAAGACCCAGGTTCCATTCCCTAGTACCCACATTAAGCCAGATTTACAAAGTGGTGTATGCATCTGGAGTTCTTTTTCAGTAGCTAGAGGCCCTGGTATGCCCACTCTTTCTTTCTTTCTTTCTTTCTTTCTTTCTTTCTTTCTTTCTTTCTTTCTTTCTCTCTTTCTCTCTTTCTCTTTTTCTCTCTTTGTTCATCTCTCTCTGCTTGCAAATAAATGAAAATATAAAAAAAAATCAGTGAAAACTTGTGTCATTTGAAGCAACCTAAATTTGTTCCCAGGTCATGGCCACTCATATTTGGCTCAGAATAAACTATCTCTTATTCTCAAAAAGTTTTTAAAAAAAATCAATTGAGGCCTGAGAAGATGGCTCAGTGAACAGTGCTGGCCATTTAAGCCTGAGTACCTGAGGTCAGTACTCCCTAGACCCCACATAAGCTTCTGGTTGGAAGGCAGTCAGAGACAGGCAAATTTCATGGAAGCTCTTGGCGAGCACAGCACAAAGAAGAGAGATCAAGAGAAACTCTGCTTCAAATAAGGTGGACTGGAGAAGACAGACCTTCAAGTTGGCTTCTGACTTCACACACCTGCCATGGTGTGTGTTCATCCACATTCTCATACATGAACACATATGCACTCCCCCACACTCAATAAATAAATGGTTTCTAAAAATCAGGTGAAGCATGCAGAGTGCAATGTAGAAGGCAGTCACGTGTGCTATAGAGCAGAGCACCTTCTCAGAGCAGACTATGAGCGGAGATCATTATCCTGATCCACATTTTTAAAATAAAATTTATTTCATTTGTTTGAGAGAGAGAGAGAGAGAGATAGAGAATGGCTGCACCAGGGTCTTTAACCACTGTAAATGAACTCCAGACACAAGAGCCACCCTGTGCATCTGGTTCACAGGAGTCCTGGGGAGTTGAACCTGGGTCCTTTGGCTTTACAGGCAAGTGCCTTAACTGCTAAGCCATCTCTCCAGCCCTGATTTACATTTTTGACAGGCTTTATACTTTTTGAAAAAATCTCTAGAATAAGCAGCTTTTTCTGAGACGTGGTCCCCTTCCAGGTGATTGACAGCATGTTTGAATGACTCACAGGAGAAAGCGATGGCATGTCTTTGTTTTTGAACAGACAGCTCCTGATCTCCAATAATTCTTAAAGCCTTAGAGCTTTTGGAACCAGGTTTAGATAGTGATTCACTAATGACATACTAGGTAACTCATGATGTAATGTTTCCTTCCAGGACCAGATATTACTTCAGTTCCCAGTTTTCTGAACAGTGATCAAAGTCCTATTGTTCCTGGTCTTTAAGTTACAGGCTATTTACTAGGAACAAGCAATCCAGTCCCAATGTTCTCCAAGCCTGCTAATATCTAACTAGCTGCTTAACCAGTGGGCTCAAGTTGAACTTGGAGGGCCTCTTTACAGACCTAGGTCCATGGGTTCGGTTGGTGGCTATGCTCCACAAGGACATACTTTTAGAGAGAGAATAGCATTCTCTGTCTTCAGTTTCTATGTTTTACACATCTCTTTCATTAGTCTTCATTAAATCTTCCATTTGACCTCATTGTGCCTGCCTGTCACCTGTCCTAGGCTTTGATTTGTTTATTGATGAATTAAGCTGGAGAAATAAAACTGTGAGCACTCTGCAGGTTTAATCTCCATTGAAAGCAAGCCACTTGGCAATATTTTACCTTGTCAACAATGTCTTTACAGTTCACTGTTTCTGCTATTACACATCTTTATGGTAACCTCCAACTCCTGTATTAACCCACACCCCCATAAAATTACTAATGCTTTATTGGAGAAAGAATAAATTAATTATGTGTTTTATACAATATATAATGGGAATAATGTATGCTACTGCCCGTGCTCACCAAGATGGTCTTTGCCCTTGTATTTGGAACTTCCTCTCCCTTCACCTGGAGTCTTGATACTTTTCTTTTGTCTCAGAAGCTCTTTATTATTAGTTCACCCCATTTTATCCCTAAACATTTATCATCCTTGATACTCATGTCAATGAATTATAATTACTAGCTCATATCTCAATAGAAAACAGATACCTGGGGTGTGGTCATTTAGGACTCTCAGCATTCATTACAGTGTAGTTTTCTGCTCTCTCCACACTTCTCAGTCTTTATTTCCATAACTAGTAAGTTAAGTATGTGATGTTAAGTTAAGTATGTGATGAAGTGATCATTTCTTCCAGCAACTTTGGGTGCATTCAAGAGATGCAGAAGAAGTACAGAGATGGACTAACATATTCATTTGTTTGACAGCAGACAGCAGAGATGCCAGTGCCCAAGCTTAGGGGATGGTGGTCAGTATTGTGCTTGGAAAGGCAGGCAGAAATGGTATGGCAGGGTCTCCTGGACTATAAAGTAAAATTTCAGTAAGTATTTGGAGTGACCATTGATGGGAGAGTAGGCAGATGTAACAATGAATTTATCTGTGACTGTGCTTATTCATTGAGATACCCAGTGTTAATGTACAAATGAGCAGAGAGCATCCAAAACTCTGATTGTCTGGGTGAATTGGAAATGATAAGTATGATTATTTCCCCATCTTAATGAAGAGAATTAGCACTTGATGAGAAGATGCAAAGTGAAGGCCAGGGAGTGTCCACATGCAAACTTACCGTTATCCAAGCTTCCATTTTATGCCATTTGAAACTAGGTTTTAAATGTACTCAGGCAGGGAAAATCCTTGACAATTACAAGAAAATTCTTACCCTCTGCTGCACTCATGTTGTAATCTTCCCACAAACATGATTTTCTCAAAGATACCTCAGCAGGAACATCTGAAGAATGGCTAAAGTTTCAGAGTATGGTGGTTTGAATAGAATAGATGGCCCCCAATATATTCAGTTGCTTATTTGTAGTTTGCATCTCTAGCCACCTGGCTGGAGGCAAGGTCACTGGGTGGATCTTAGGTGTGGTGGTGGATTTCAGATTACAATCTAAAGATATGCAAAGTGTGCCTAGCTGGAGTTCCTGTAGTGTGCTGTGGCTTTTGACCTTTAGGCTTGTACTGCTCTCTCTCTGCTTGGGCCTGTGAAGGCAGGCCAGTTTCTTCTGCCATTATGGAACTTCCCCTGGATCTGTAAACTTCAATAAATATCCCTTCCTCCATAACTGTGCCTGGTCTGGAAGTTCATCTCAGTGAACCTGAAGCTGACTAATACACAGAGTGTCACAACAATGTCATAATGAACACACAGGTATGTTTGTAGACTCTCTGCTAGGTCCATCTGAGGTCTCAACATGAATTTCAAATAGAATTTTCCATTTCAAAGCCAGTGTACTTTTATGTTTTAGCCACCTGACATCTTACAAAGGGACCTTTCTCCTTCTGACTACAGTGTTTCCAATTCCTTTTATTTAACCTCTATGTATTTGTACGAGAAGTGATATCAAGTTCACTGTACTCAATCTTATGTAAAGAATTAGGGGTGTAATTTGACATATTAAATTTTAAGAGAAAGGCATTAAACTCCATATTATTTGTTCATACTTTTCCTTTTATCCAAAATGCTGTCAATGTCAAACACTGGACATAATTCCACTCAATCTTTAAAACCAACTTCCATAACCTTCCCTCCTTCCCACTCAGCTAATCTCAATTCATTTTGTTTGAGATGCCAGCTCAGTCCTCTATATATTATATTCAACTGCATCTGCTTCCCTGTCTGCCATGTAGAACAGGCTTTCCTTTAGAAAATCATATCAGGTGTTTGTGTAGCTGGTACTTATTATATGTACAGTGAATATTTAAAATATATGGTAAATATGAGGGCTGATGTCTCAAGGAAGGAAGAGGGAATATTGATGAAATGCAACTAATATTCACAGAAAATTTGTAGGAATTATGTGATCCTAAGCTATTATTGTTGGGGGATAGAAAAAAAACAATTGGAATGAAGACATTGGTTTTCTTTTGAAGTATCTGCTGATTGCATGTTCTGGAAAAAAGGAGTAAAAAAAAAATCAATTTTGAATTAATGAGTTGAGGGTAGCAGTTGAGGATAATGGCTCATTTCAGTCACTAAAGTTGATCAAGGGTATGATCAGGACTCAGGGCAGAAAATCACTCCAAATTACCTAAAAATTTACTATCAACTAAACCTTGAATTTAATAGGAGCTACAACCCAAATAGATTCACTTATCTATCCATCTGCTGCAATCTCAGTTACAATTTGCAATTATAAGCATTTCATTAATCAGATACCAAGGCATATTTATAAGGCACATTAATTCATAGGTTACAACAGTTAACTGGCTTTGTTTTAATAGCAACCTTGTTATTTTCACCAAGGAAAAGGCCATGATTCCAGTGGTTTGTGTGTTAAGTTTGGATTGAAAATTAGGTTTATGATGTAAAGCAATGGTTATGCTAAAATACTTTATAGAAGCAAAATGGCAAAATGTTGCTTGAGTCTCAATGATATGTAATGGATGTTGTAGGAATATCTACATTTTAAAAAATCCATAAATATGAAAAGAACCTGGTTATAGAATTAATCTTCATGTTAGCATGTTGGTGCCTTGTCTTCTGTAACATGTGATCACAATATTTTTACTTTTCCAGGAGCCAAGATTAAAAAAAGAAAACATTTAATTAGGAAAAATGAAGTAAATTTTAAGTTCTTAAAAGTGCTTATAGTTAACTACTCTATAACATGTAAGTTATCAAGTAAGTGCTTTAGTAAAAGATAATGTAATCTTGGGCCGTTTTACCTGTCATTTATGTATAAATGTGACTGTTGGTTAATAATTATTTGAAGCCAATTTATACTCTGGTAAATTAATCATATATAAACTTTCTATATTTTGGCTTGAGAGTCTGCTGATGCCACAATAATTTTGAATGGCCAAGTTAGTATTTGAATTTCCTTTTCAAATTTCCTTCTACTAAATTGAGCTAAAAGTAGATGGTTACATTTTTATACCTTTCTCTGTCATTGTGAGCCAAAACAGAGTTCTCAGCCACTCCTTTATCTAACCTGATGTTGACCATCACATTTTGTGTGAAAATATTATCAGAAGCATAATCAATGTTTTCTGAGAATACCATGTCCTAACAGTTAATCTGAAACCCTACAGCTCAATAGCACATCTTATCTGGTAATTATATGACTTTACTACCATTTTAAAGAGGGCAAGAAACATGAAAATCTGATTTTCTATTTTCCATTCAGCAGAGTTGCATATGATTAGCCTCCAGTGACTGGAGCGCTGGCAAAAACTATTGATTAGCTTTCACATAGTGCTACAAACAATAAAGTGTTGAATTTTGCTTCAGGTAAAATATGTCCTGTCAACTAATAATCAGCATCCAATTCACATGTGTACTTGAGGAGAGAATTCACATTTGGCAAGTCATAAAGCCACACAGGCATTAATATTGATTTGAGCTTTCTCATGTTTAGCACTTATCACACACATGCTTAGAAAATGCCTTGACTTTAGATATTTTTTATGTTATTATACATTGTTTTCAATTAAAAGCTACTCTAGCAATAATGATTTTGTTCCTACTGTTCAATTTCCTACCACAATGGAAACGAGTGGTTTAAAAACTCATGCTGAGCATCTTATAAAGACCAAGTAGTGATGGCTGAAAAGAGAGAGATTCATGAACTCAGGGATGATGAGCTTCACTGAGTAGTCCCTGTGACCAGGCCCTCACTTGACCGGGGACCCAGAGGTGAGCAGCTTTGCAATGCCTCATGTTCCTCTTCCCTTGTAGCTTTTTTATTGTAGTGGGAGGACTTTGGACTAGATCAGTTACAAAGTCACTTCTAGTTCCAAGACAAAAAATTCAAAACCAATAAATCATAATTTTCAAGCCACTATGTTCCTTCTGATTTTTTTTTTCTGTTAAGTTATTTGGTATGGGTTAGGAATAGTTATAATGTAATTAGTCATCAAAGTGATTACAACTCTTTAGTCCTGGATAACTGGATTATGACAACCCATTCCTTCATTGATCTTTTTATTCCTAACAGGCAAAATGTAAACAGAATCCACATATTCCATAAGGGAGAAAATATGTGAACAAAAGAAATAAGAAATAGCTAGCATTTGTAATTAAAGACATTTTCTTATCAGAAAGGTGATATCATGCCTTAAGCTTATTTTGATGACCCAGAGATATGGCAAAGGGGTCAAGATGAAATATTCTGATAGCTAAACAGCTAATTCACACATCACAAATAAGTTGAAACTATATATTTTTAAAAACCTTTAATGATCTGAATTGTTCTCGTTTTGCTTTTAGGTAACAGAATACTTTCGTAATATTATAAGCTATTTTATTAAATAGCCTTTAATACCTTCAATTATAGACAGTATAAATGGCTTAGCAGATATTCAAGGCAGTTTATGGTCTTGTAACAGTTAGGTACAAGGGAAAAAGACAAAATCTATGTGAACAATTGTATTTTAATTTTATGTTCTAACAGTTGGATAAGAGTGGATAGTCATTTAAATATAAATTTAATGACACATATTTTGTCTATTTAAACGAGTCTAAAAATATAAAATAACGTTTTTGTTGGAAAGGTCTCTCACTTTTTGTACCCATTTTAGAATCTATTAACAAGTTTCTGTTGGATGAAAATAGGTTTATGTGGGTGGCTGTGGGGAATGTAGAATTTTACTCAGAGGACTCTCCCTTTTCTAAAACTAAAAATCTTCTCAACTGCCATAAATTAAATTGAGTTTAAATCACCTAATATCAAATATTTAAAAAACAATAACCAGATAAAGGAGATCAAGAAACACTGTGAGTAAAGAGAAGTGGTAAACAGCTAAGAGTGCTAACATGAACCAACACAGATCTTCTTGGAGAAAAATCAAGTCTCTTTGCTTAAATTGCCTTTAGGTGTTTTGTGATTCAATCCATTACTTTTGTTTGTTTCTTTTTTGAGGTAGGGCCTTCCTTTGTAGTGATATATTGAATAAGACGAGTTGTGTGTTTGTAGGTATGAGAGAACATACACTTCAGTTTTTCCTTGTCTTCCCTTGATTAAGAATAATGAAGTTATTTCAATAAATGAATATGGATTTAACCTTACTTTCACATACTACTGAAAGCTTTCAGTAAGAAAAATGAAGTGGGGTTATCCTTAATAAAAAAAAATAAGAGATAAATTTCAGAAAGCCATAAATAAGAAAACCAAAACAGTAGTAAGCTTGAAAATATAAGTATAATTTGTATGCTTAATTATATGCATTAACATATATTTTAATTTATTCAAATATTTGTAAATGAGTATGATAACGTTTTGCAAAGATGCCAATGTTTAATTTTGGAAAGAGTGTGGTGAAGCTCAGAGGAAGGTAGGCATGGGAGATGCTCAGCGCAAGTGTATTTCCATAGGGATTCAGTCTGCCTATTCTCTGGAGGCTTCCTTTGGGGGATTTCTAAGCCAAATTATACTTGGTCCAAATTATCTAAGTACGAGTGTGTATAAAATAAAGCAGTTCTTGAAGCAAGAATGATGTCATGCATAGCTTCAAACACTCAGGTTCTACTCATAAGGAAGAGGGAAAGAGAGGGAGCTACATGCAGCATGGTGTTCTCTTTCAGAGAAGCCATTCTCTTCTCTCTACGGTACCAGAAAAGAAAGAGCTGTACAAATATTTGTTGATGAAAATTAGTGTTTATGCTTATAGGAGGTTTAGCTCTATAAAAAAGGGGTGATACGCTCTTGAAAGGCACTAGTACTGTCATCCCTGTCACTCTGTGTGACAAAATAAAAATAAAACCGTAGCTTTCCTAATTCCTTCCTCTCCATATAGTTCCTCTTTAACACTTTTCCCATAGATACACGCAGAGTCTATTGCCCCAAATCACGGAAATTTAAACTTTAAAGTTTGTACATCTTCTCACTACATGCATAGGCATGTTTTGTTGTATTTTCTGTATATATGTGAAACTACCTGACTTTTCTCATCTTCACAAATTATATTGCAATGAATATGCAAGTGTCTAGTAAGTCTTCTTTCTTGTAATTTGCATTATAATCCTGTTCTTAGAGAAGTGTATTTCCATAGGTTTTGAGACATTTCCTGTGAAATAAGATCATGAAGAGCCCACAGTGCCCAGCAGGCCACAGGAAGGAGGCATGTAGGGAGTATAAAAGATGTGAAAGTTAAACATAACTGAATGATGTCAGTAATAAATAAGGCTAGAGGTCTTTACTTTGGGATAATGTTTACTAACGTGGTTTGCAGGACATTCTTGGTCTGCAGATGTTTTTAGGTTGGTCCTTAGGGTGAATTTTATAAAGTGAGGTAGTGGCCTATATTTAGAAATGGAGATTCCATAGAGCAAAGCTGAACTCACATCTCTGAGAAGCCAGAACCAGCACGTCAGTCATGGCAAATGTTGGATGGAGCTGCGGACATCAGTGTGCGGACACAGGCTTCTAGTGTTCTCATTCCCCCGTGTCCAAGTGGACTCCTCCAGGCTTTTGAATTTTCAAACACTTGGGGCTTGTCTAGGTGGCAATTCCTGGGTGAGGGCGTATAGTTCATTAAGCCCAACAAGACAATAATGGAACAGGCATCTTCATTTTCCTCTGGAATGTTCCTCACACCCTATTTACTTACACTTCAGATTTTCAGTCATTATTGCATAATCAGACATAATCTTTTTTGTTGTTGTTGTTCATTTTTATTTATTTATTTGAGAGTGAGAGAGAGAGAGAGAAAGAGGCAGATAAGAGGAAGAATGGGCGCCAGGGCCTCCAGCCACTGCAAAAGAACTCCAGACACGTGCGCCCCCTTGTGCATCTGGCTAATGTGGGTCCTAGGGAATCGAGCCTCGAACCGGGGTCCTTAGGCTTCACAGGCAAGTGCTTAAGCGCTAAGCCATCTCTCCAGCCCCGGACATAATCTTTGACAGACAGATTTTAACCTAAAATGTTTTAGAATAAGTTTTAATTGAATTTAATATAAAATTGAAAGCATCATATTCTTAAATAAACAGCATAGCAGTACAGCAAATTTCAGCTTCCACAGGCTTCCACATACATTAATTGAACTGACAAGAAGCCTCGTGGAAGCTGACTTCCATTTAAACTCAAACTCCATTGTTTTATAGTCAATCTGCTAGAATAACAGATCTTTTTATGCTAGTCTATATGGGTGGTAGGGGTAGAGAATAGGGCAAAAGAGCTGTTAAAATTTGAATTTGTAAGCCATATAGCAGTGGTGACCTTTGTTTCCAATGTTATATCTACTTCTTCTGAGAGAAAGATCATATTTCTGAATAAATAAAACTATTCATCAGAATGAACTGTAGAGTTTATGTGTAGCTTTATAACATCCAAGTAAAGGACAAATACAGGATATTAGACCAAAGAATGCTCTACAGGGCCTTAGAAATTAAAAAAAAAATCTCTTAGGAGTAATAATTTAAAAAATTCACATATGGATAATGATCTGGAGTAGTTGAAAACCTTCTCATGGCTTATGGCCCTCTTGGCTCCTTCTCAAGTTTCATGACCTGATTGTGATGAAGCAAGAAGGGAGTGTGAAAGGAGTTTTCTTTATATTCAAATCATCCATTCTAAATGCACATAATATCCCTTCTATTTTCCACCTATAAATTCCATTCTCCTCATAGTTATATTATTCTTTAAAGGGGAAACATAAAGGGACTTTCTTGGGTCCACTGACCTTGAGTTCTTGGGCATCTAGGTCATTGAGTACTACCATTTTTTTTTTTTTTTTTTTTACTTTTACCAGGTATGAAATTAGAATTTAATGGAAGCAGAAAGGTAAAAATGAAAGATAAGGCAAGAGAATGCAAGAGCCAGTCAGGTGATAGAATAAGGCAGGAAGTTATAGCCACATAAGATGACATGTAATTCAGAAACACGGTTTTTGTATCTTTGGATGTTGTTAGGAATGAAAGTTCTGATCATTCAGAAGCAAGCTGATGTCTCCAAGGCAGGTTGATAAACTTTTCACTAAATTGAACTTAGCAGGTCTTTATTCTTCAAGTACAGGTCATTGTAATAAGAAATAAAACTTATATAATCTTGTGTAACAGTTACGTTAATGAAATTCATAGAAATATTTATTAAAATAATAAAGGTGTTTTTATCAACCTCAAGTTACCGACAATAAATTATATATATATATATATATCTATATATATATAGAGAGAGATATATATATATATACACACACACATATAGTGGCAGAAAATACCATTATAAACAAGAAGTACATTATGTACACATGAACTGATACCTTTATATGTCAGTGTTTTAGTTTAATTTACTACCTCAATGTTAACCTCCCAAATTAAATTCAATGACCCCAACTTTTGATGTTAGTAAGTTTGAAACTCCAATGAATTTTGTACTCTTTCAAGCAAAAATGTTAGAGAAGTGGTAGGAGAATTGAGAGAGAGAGAGAGAGAGAGAGAGAGAGAGAGAGAGAGAGAGAGAGAGAGAGAGAGAGAGACTAAGAAAATAGCTAGGTTAGGGCTGGAGGAATGGCTTAGCGGTTAAGGTGCTTGCCTGTGAAGCCTAAGGACCCCGGTTCAAGGCTCAATTCCCCAGGACCCACGTTAGCCAGATGCACAAGGGGGCGCACGCATCTGGAGTTCGTTTACAGAGGCTGGGAGCTCTGGCGCGCCCATTCTCTCTCTCTCTCTCTCTCTCTCTCTGCCTCCTTCTCTCTGTCGCTCTCAAATAAATAAATAAACCAAAAAAGAAAAAAGAAAAAAAAAAAAAAAAAAAAAAAGAAAATAGCTAGGTTAAAAGTGACTCTGTCCAGTAGGCTTTTTTTCTGGAACACTTGCAAATGCCAACCAAAGGCTACTTGATCATATCAGTGGATAAGATACAATAATTTAAATTAATAATAAGGCATTATGGGATGAATATTTATAACTCCCTCCTAACCTGCTTGGTGATGATACTGGGAGCTGAGGCCTCATTAGAAGGTAATTTAATCTTGAAGGTAGAGCTCCCAGCTGCTCCTCAGTACTCTCTTGCCCCTTTAGCCATCTGAGGACATGGTAAGAAGGTGGCTGTCTGTGAACCGAGGTTCCTTGCCAGACACCAAATTTGTTGGTGGCTTGATTTTAGAACCATCAACCTTCAGAACTATGAGAAACATTATGTAAGTAATCCAGAGTTTTGTTCTAGCAACCTGAATGAGCTAAGAGACATGACATTATTTTAACTGTTATTTCCTTAAAGGTATTTAATTTTCTACCTTTCATAAAACTCTTTTCTCTTGACTAACCATTTTGTTATGTATTCATCTGATATTGCCCAAGAAAGACCTCGCAAGCTGGTGAGTCTATTGCTTTTACAGTTAGATGTCCCTTCTGTATCCCGTATTTAGGGAGATTTTTGCTGTTAAACTTTCACTTTGCTCATTGGTTTGTAGCACTCTGGCTCTGTGGATGTTTTGCCAACACAAATCTTTTTAAGTACTTGCAGTAGCATTTGTATATGACTAAATAGTTCAGGTCTATTCAGTGTTAAATTAAAAACTGCTCAGTGATGGGAGCTTAGGAGGTCTGGAAATCTGATGGATGGTCAGAACTACGGTGTTCTTACTGCTTTTACTGCTGCCATGCTCCTGCTCACAGTTGCTGCGTGGTGACGAGGTTCTGAGCCCACCTGTCAGTCAGGAGTCGGAGGAGAGATTTCAGAAAACAGGGACTTGTGTGCACAGAATTCAATTATTGCTTGGGGAAAGAGATCCAATTTATATTCATGTGTTGCACAATCTAATCTAGCTACCTACACATTAAAAGTATCTTGAAAATATTCAAAGAAAGTCATACAATAGAAAGCCCAGGGAAGTCTCAAGGAATACCCTCATTGAATAGAAAGTTCAACAATTTGAACTAAAACTTTATCATATGTATGTGTACTTCTTAGGTATTATTTCAAATATTATTCAATGTTTCTTTTGTATTTTTCTTTTTTTTAAAAAAAAAAAACTTTCTAAAATGGTGGTTAAAGCAGGCTTCATGGTTCGCCACAATGAACCTCAATGTACAGCATAATGCTCTGGTGCATGAAGGCTTCATAGAGAAGTCATGTGGAGTAACACTGCAGCGCTCTACCAAAGAGATGAAGAGAGGCCTTAAAAGATAGTTGAAGGACTTTTATACAGGGTCATATAATACTTAGCAGAGAAATACCATGATCAACAAGATTGTTTGTCTAGGTCAAGGCTTATCTATCGCTCTGTGGATGTGCTAATCCCTGCAATTTTCCCAAGTGTGGGAAATCCAACTGCATGATTTGTGGTATTGAGTAACTATGTTTATACTCTCCCTTAAATGAAGAAAAAAAAAGTCTCAGAGTTATTAGTCAGCAGTAGGGATCACTGTAGGATTTGTAGTTCATGCAACTACTATGTTTTGGAGATACAGGTCTGGCAGCAAGGTGACAAAAATTGTAGATAGGTGATGTTGTGGTGTGATGTGGTGCGGTGTAGTATAGTGAGAGTAGGGTACTATAATGTAATAAATATAGTGTGCTGTGGAGTAGTGTAGTGTGGTATAGTAATGCACTATTAGTATAGTATAGTAATATAATATGGGAATAGTACAGTACAGTGAGTGTAGAGTAGAAAGGATTGCTAAAAGGCTGGTGCAGATAAGAGTTATCTATGGGCAGTAGGGAAAGTTTTGTAGAAGAATTTACGTGAAATCTACTTGGAAAGAGGAGAAGTCATTACAAGCATTTGAAGTTTGGGAGTGATTAGAATATTTGAATGTTGTTGCGGTTTGGGTTGTATTTCCCTAAATGCATATGCTGAGGTCCTGATCCCCAGTTCCTCCTCATGTGACTGCACTTGAGATCAAGTCCTTTAAAGAGGTGATTAAATTAACCTGAAGCAACACCTTAACCCAATGTATTATATAGAGAAGGTTGATGGGGGTGGGGAGAGTAAACAGCTGGTATGTATGCACATGAGCACAAACAGATAATCACATGAGAACACCCCAAGAAGTGTGCCTTGTGGAAAGGATGGTTAGAGAAGGGAAAGGAAAAAAAGGCAGTTTAACTATAAAAGTCCCATGATGATTCTTTGATGTTTAAAGTAGTCATATTTAAATGGCTTTTATTTTCACATATTGTAGTCAGTCACCATCATGTACAGCAGAAGTCTTGAACTTCTCCAGTGTAAGCTTTGTATCATTTGATCAACAATATTTCCCTCACAAAGAACTTTCAGTATTTCCCTGTTATGGTTAATAAAAGATATGGACCTTACCCTAGAAGCACAGCCTGAAAAGTAAAGTCTTCCTGTCATTTGATTGCTTCAGTCAATTTACATAGAATGATTTATCAGCTGCTCAAAGAGGTAGAAGGAAAGTGACTGTTTTCTCAAAGATAAGCAGCAGTAAGGATTCTGTCCTCAGGCGTGACAAGAAGATTATGCAACATGTCAAACATGAGCTAGAATATTAGCCTTATTAAAAATGAATGTGATGAATCAATAATAAAGTTTCCCTGAGGCAGTCATCCCCTTAAGGTTGCTGAGAAAAATACATCTTTTAAAATAATGACTTTAAACTTTTCGTTCTGCTGTAAAAGAATGCTATAATTTTGAATGTTACAACTTAAATGAGGAGCAGGTTAGCCACCAACATATGGAATTTGGGCAGAAATAAGAATATGACTGACGGTGTTTTTCCCCAACTAGAGCAACCTTAATACCTGTTGTCACATTATCCAAGTTTGAATAAATATTCCTAAGGGAGAGGAGCTCTTGTGCTGAAAATTTAGAATACTTTCATTTTGAACTGACAGTGATATAAAAAGTATAATAAAATAGATAAATCTATTTCAGAAATTTAGATAGTCACTTCCCAAACCAAGAATAAGTGGTTTCTAAATATTGAACATAACTATAGAGATATAATACTTTATAAAAGCCATGATAAGTATCTCATTAAAAGTTATATATTTCCATTAAGACCCATTCAATCTACACACATTCATAACATAGGAAGTTAGATGAAATACATTTGAGTGAATAAAAACATAACCTAAAAACAATCATATCCAGAAATTTGTACAAAATCCCTTAGAGAATATTGTTCAAATAACTGAAGAAATAATATCTAGAACTCAACATAAAATAAAAAATGTAAAAAATCTAATTTAACGCAGGAGTAAAAGTTATAAATGAGAAATGTACTCATTTTTTATGAATTTAAAGAAAGAAGTAAGCTTGTCTTTCATCTCTTATAAAATCTGGGATGGTCAGTCTTTGAAGACATCAACCTTACTTGCAGAATTTGGATCACGCTATGTTCTTTATTTCAGAGAAAGCAGCTGAGAGTCAGCTGGTGTATCTATCTTTAGCTACCAAATATAATTTTTCCCATAAAAATTTGCATCTGTGCTGTTTGGTCCAATGGGCACATTAGCCAAGGGAACAAGTTATTACACATGTCTATGAAATCACTATTTCCATAAATTTTGGAGTTCAATTTGCCCACTAAATAGGCTTTTAGATTTTAAAGGTGTCTTGCTTATTTGAATGTACTTGGCACTTGATTTTGCATGGAAATTCAAGTAAACATTCAGTGCCTGGAGAAGAGCACAGCTCAACTTTTGTTTCTAAGGCAGGAATGAGTTTGTTCTCAATCCTTCCTACATATTAACTGCCACACAAAGTCAGAAGACTAAAAATATACAAATAGATTGCATAGCTTATTACTTACTAAAAGGCAAGAAGTTATTGAATAACAATATCATTAAATTGTCAGACACAGTACTCTTCATCTAGGAGAGTACTACTTGTGCCAACAACTTTATGGGTTAAAAGACAGCATGTGTCTGTCTTTTAGGAAACCTTGTAGGTCTCTCTGATCAAAAGCTCATTGTGGATGATAGCCCCATGCTGGATCTGGGAGTTACAGGTCAGTGCCCACTAAAGAAAATGAGGAAAAAGATAACTAATATACAAGAGTTAGAGATAAGAGAGAGAGAGAGAGACAGGGAGAGGGGAAGTGAGGGAGGGAAGATGTAGAAGATTAAGGTTAGTCTTAATCTTACCCTCTCCAGTGTCTTGTGGTTCAGGTGTTCCCTGTAAGGGCCTGGTGAAGGATCAGCCATTAGTAAGTAGAAGATTATGGTACCATTGCCGTTTGGGTCTAGATTTGTGTTTCCCACGCCTTTGATGCCCTCCCCTCCCTCCCCTTCCATCCTAGTGTCTAGTCTAGGAGATGCTTGCTGGGTATGTAAGGTATCTTCGGTAGATTCAGGTTAGGTGCTGTAGATGAGTGAGATTATGTGGCGATTTTTTTTCTGTGATTGGGTAAGTTCACTGAGAATGATCTGTTCCAGGTTTAACCATTTTTCCTCAAATTTCATTGTGTCATTTTTTCTTACTGCTGTATAGAATTCCATTGTGTAGATATACCACATCTTAGTAGATCCTAAGGAGAGAGCCACCCCATCATACCTCAAAAGGGCCCCGGCTGAAACTAAGAAAAATTGGAGAAACAAGCAAGGGGGCTGTTTTCCTGATGAACCGGATACCAGCACAAGGGGGAAGGAGATCAGCACAGAGAAAAATCAACTCCTACCAAATCAGAGAGCCAGAGCCTCAGAGGCCCGCAACACCTCATCACTGAAGCAGACCAAAAATGAACCCAACATGGCTCAGGGAAATTTTGCGGAAGAGGGGGCGGAAAGAATGTCAGAGTCACATGTTGGGTCATGATATGCAGAGACATTTAGCTTACCCATAACTGTGGGCTAACTCCACAAAGCATGACCCGTATACCTCAACAAGGAGGGGCCAAGGGGAGGGGGTAGGCCACGGATGAGCCTAATAATGGTACCAAACTGACTGTATTTGCTGAATACAGAACTGACTAATAAAAAAAAAAGACAGTATGTGCATAAATGAATAGAAAAGATAGGAAGTCTAGAAATATGTTCAAAGAAGAATCTAGAAAAAAAGTTATGCTAAAGTATCTCACATCTTTCAGAAATTCAGAATTTGTTAGCTTATTAATATGGGTAAAAGATAGATGCCCAGGCATGATATAAACTATTCTTCTTACCTTGGTAAAATATGTGGCTGGCACAAGATGATCAAAACCTTCCCAGACATTTCTTTCACTCCTATTTCACTCCATTACCACACACACAATTTTTCAGAGTACGAGAGAGTTTCTTTTTGTTGTTCGCTTGTGACAAATGAGGGTGACAAGGAGAAGCTGAGCCATGCCCCTGGGAGCAGAGAGTTGTGAACACGTGACATGCCAAACACGAGCTTCTAGAAGAGATCAAGATGAGGGTTTGCAACAACATGCTGGTTTGGGTCAGTGAGGTGGGTGAGCTGAAACCTATTCAATTAAATAAGGACAACTAATGCTCAGTCCCTTACTTTACAGATGGTCTAAATGTGGATGTCCTTGGTGAAGAAAGACATGGAAGTGGGACTTCTGGACTGCTAGCTAACATTCATCCCTCAACCACTGTCTTCACCAGTGAACACAGCCTTAAGTTGGGTCCTAATTATGAAAGGCCTAGGAAAATCAAGATCATGTCCACCTCAATCACAAAGCGGAGGCTTTAAAAGATTTGATTTAGGGGTGCATGAGATAGAACAGGGACTGCATTGCAAAGAAGAAGCATGAAGCATGTGGAGACTAGCATGAGGTAGTCATAAGAAGTCAGGCAAGAGGGGAAGGTGGTTGAACCAAGTCAGCAGTGCCAGAAACTGAGAGATTTGAGAAATTTTTGAAGGCAAGTTGGAAAGAAGTAGAGACTAACTTACTATTGGAAGTGAGGTTGGAATTGAATGCAATGTTTCCATAATTGTCATGAGTGGACAGTGGTGCTGCTGGACACTGTCATAGAGAAAGGCAAAGATAAGGTATTCCAAATGGAAAGATCAGTCTCAGTTGAATAATATTTTCTCAAGCGCAGGAGAGAGCACTGGGATAGGGTTTGAAGTTCAGGACACTGTCACATATTGTACTTACTATAGTCACAAGAGGTAAGGTAAACACACTCTGGGAGAAATGTAGAGTACACAATCACACAGGAGATAGCAAGAGCTATTATTTTATACCAAAGAAAATGGAATGTGCTGAAGGCATAAGAAGAGAGTATTAAAGAAATGAAAGGAAGAGACATGCCCCCCCCCCCAAACAAAGTAAGACAATGGGGGAGAGTGTTCATTGGTTCAGCCAACAGATAAACCATTATTGACTTTGGAAGTGAAATAGGAGCAGAAGCCAGATCATGGTAGACTAAAGAATGAATGGAAAATAAGGAGATAGAGACAGTGAATATAGGGAAATCATTTAAGATTAGTAATGCATGGGAGAAAGGAGCTGAGAGAGTTTCTGCACACTTTTAGGACTAAGGAGATGACTTAAGTATGTTATATTCTCATGAAAATTGATACCACAGAGAACTTTATAATAATGTCGTGTTCATAATGAATAAGTGAGTGTGACAAGTTTGTCCAGGTCTCATCTTCTTGGCACTGAAGTTTGGGGGACATTGCCAAAGACCCATAGTCTTGTGAAAACTTACATTAGTTCAAAAATTATTTTACTTATATTAAAATATAAAGGTGTTAATTTGTTAGATTAGCTTTTAAATCTTTTTGAAATTATTTTCAAGCAGAGAGAAAGAGAGAGACAGAGAGAGAGAGAGAGAGAAAGAGAGGAGATATCAGAGAGAGAATGGGAATGTCAGGCTTTTAGCCACTGGAAGCACACTCCAGATACATGTACTACCTTGAGCCTCTGGCTTTAGGTTGGCACTGGGGAATTGAACCTGGGTCTTTAGGTGTGCAGGCAAGTGCCTTAAGCACTAAGTCATCTCTCCAGCTGGAAGATTAGTTTTTATTAATAAAAATTATTTCGAATACTTTTAGATTGCAAGAAGACTGAACAGAGAACACTAGTCAGGGAGTACCCTTCCACTTTCCCTTATTGTGTATATCTTATATTCATATGACCCATTTGTTCTTATCAATGAACTAACACTGCTGTATTATTATCAACTAAATCCCATCATTTGTTCATATTTCCATAGCTTTTACCCAACATCCCCTTTTTGTTTTAGGGTCATGTTTTGTTAGTTTCATCTTGGTTTTGACAAGTACTAAAACTTTCCTTAATGTTTGATCTTGCTTTGGTTTCTCTCCTATTTTTTTTTTTTTTTTTTTTTTTTTTTTTAGTTTTTCAAGGTAGGGTCTCACGCTAGCCCAGGCCGAGCTGGAATTCACTATGTAGTTTCTGGGTGGCCTTGAACTCATGGGGATCCTCCTACCTCTGCCTCCCAAGTGCTGGGATTAAAGGTATGCACCACCTCACCCAGTTTTTCTCTCCTATTTTTTCATTGATTTCATTACTTATGTCACGAAGGGCTCATCATGTTCTAACTGTGGCCACTAGGCGGCCTTTCAATTGGCTCCTGTGCCCTTGGATGTCCCCTCGTGACTGGAGCTCTGCTTTGTTTTCTGCATGTTCTTTCTAGACGTTCTTCAGCAGTAAGGGCATTGGGTTTAGTTAGCTGTGTGTTTTCTTTACCATAAATTTGTACTAGATGTTAGGGTGTTCTAATAGTATTATTTATTTGAGAAAGAGGGAAGGAGGAAGAAAGAAAGAGAGAAAGAGAGAGAGAGAGGGAGGGAGAGAGAGAGAGAGAGAGAGAGAGAGAGAGAGAGAGAGAGAATGGGCTTGCCAAGGTCTCTCGCCACTGCAAACAAACTGCAGACACATGGGCCACTTTGTGCATCTGGCCTTACATGTGTACTGGGAATCAAACCTGGATCCTTTAGCTTAATACTTTTATTATGAACTAATTGGTAAAGTCCTATGACTTTTCTTTAGTTTGTTAATCTGATGATTATAGTAATGGATTATCACAGTTTGAAACTGTTTATATCTTTATTAAATTCTATTTAGTTGGGGAGTATAACTTTATTTGCATATTGCTAGGTTTTATTTGCTAAAATTTGGTGAATATTTGTATCTTTGATCATGAAAATATTGGCTTATAGATTTCTTTTCTTATAATATTTTATTAGGTCATTGTGTTAACTTTTAATAGACATATTCTTATGATGAACTAGAATATTTATCAATTCAATTGAATTCAATTTTATTCCCTTCAATATCATCATTGAGCAAGGGGCACAACATCGCTGCATGCACTCCTATGTACTGAGGTAGTGTCAGTGATACATAAAACAGCTTCTAGATTTCTTGAGACTGACAATCTGAGATTGACTATATTCCTTTAAAAAAGTACACTTAAGACACCTAGTTGTGTAAGAAAGAAGAAAGTTTTGAGCCGGGCGTGGTGGCGCACGCCTTTAATCCCAGCACTCGGGAGGCAGAGGTAGGAGGATCGCTGAGAGTTCGAGGCCACCCTGAGACTACATAGTGAATTCCAGGTCAGCCTGAGCCAGAGTGAGACCCTACCTCAAAAAAAAAAAAAAAAAGAAAGTTCTTATAAAAATCATCTAACAAAGCGTTGGCAGACAAATTTCTCTTTCTACCCAAGAATATTTGCTCTGAGTGAACATTGATTTTCACCTGTTTTGTTTCTCCTTATCCCAGGAGTTAGGCAAGCTTCTTACATGCAGTAAAGTCTTTTCAACTGATGTAATAAATTTTTAGTATATTTCAGAATAAAGATATACAACTGTTCTTCTGAATCTGACATTCTTCGAGTGTCAGAGAATTGCTTAAGTGCTATCAAGCATTTTATGTACAATGCTCATTAAAATATTTTCTTATCATATTTTAATATCATCATAAATGCTAAAATACCTTTTAAATTATGTTTTAATTTACTTTTACTAATTTGAAGGAAAAGTAGACAAGTTTGTTTTATTATAAAATTAACCTATCTCCCAATAATAAAGATAGGTTCATTTTTATTTTGATCCTTACTCCTTGGCTCACACAAAATGCATGAGCTTCTTGTTTGCCTCTTCAGGGGAGTGCAGAGAGCTCAATCCAGACACTATGTTCATTCCCTTCAGGCAAAGGGAATGTCCTTTCATTGATATGCACACTGTTTATTCTCTTTGCATCATGCCCCTACTTCCCTATCCGTTTTTGTTCTCAATAGCATAGGACACTGTTCATGTGTGCCTACTGAACAGCCTGACATGGGGCTAATGTCACAAGAAGAAATTACAGTTTTTGAAGTATTTATCAGTATCCAGTATAATGTTATTTGACATATTATTGGACAAGTAAAATGTGTCATAAAAATGGATTTTATCCCAGGGGAGATGGCTCAGTGGATAAGTGCTTGCTTTGTAAGCATGAAGATTTCAGTTTGAGCCCTAGTGCCTATGTTAAAAAAATAAAAGGTTGGGGGGCTGGAGAGATTGCTTAGCAGTTAAAAGCTTGCCTGTGAAGCCTCAGGACCCCAGTTCAAGAGACATGATTCCCCAGGACCCACATAAGCCAGATGCACAAGGTAGTGCATGCATCGTTTGCAGTGGCTAGAGGTCCTGGCACACCCATTCTCTCTCTCTCTCTGCCTCTTTCCCTGTCTGTCTGTCTGTCGCTCTCAGATAAATAAATAAAAATAAACAAAAATAAATAAATAAAAGGTTCGCATGGCATTATGTACCTGCAATCCGGGAGGCAGAGACTGGAGGATCCCTGGAGTTAACTGGCTAGCCAATGTAGCCTAATTAAGCCAGTTCCACATGAAAGAGAGACCCTGTAGATGATCTGTGTGGAATGACACCTAAGGTGGGCCTCTGACCTTCCTGCATACACATGTACCGACACATACATGGTATCTCTCGCTCTCTCTCTCTCTCTCTCACACACACACACACAATGGATTTAGCCTGTTTCTTTTTGCTTTTTAAACAATATTATCTCCTAAAAATTTCAAATTATGTACATGGCTCACATAGTTTTGCTGGATAGGATTAGAGGCTAATAAAAATATGTGGGATTGCTGTTTGTCATTGAAATGAAGTTAAGTGTGGGTTTTAACCTGCTCCTAATGTATGTACTCATTTTTAAGATACCCAAAGTAAAGCACAAGCAGTTTGTCACCAAAGCAGTAATGTTCCCCATAGGCTTTCCAGTGGTAGGAAGAGATGGTAACAAGTTAGTAGAGCCCATTACTCATGAAATCACAGAAGCCATATCTGGAAGAATTGGTACTGAACTATCTAAAGAATTGGTTCTGACCTCCCAGCTAAGCAGTTTTACCTCCTACACCATGAGCGCTACCCATTGTTAGAGTCTCTGCAGAACTGTTTTGGATTCCTGGGCCATGTTCCAGACATGTAGGCCCTCTGCTACGTTTTCCAGAGACAGCTTCGAATCTACTCCATGAAAAATTTCAGTATTTATACTATTGACCCTTGAGCCTTACGAATTTATTTTTCTAGGTGGTGTCTGTGCATTTCACTTTCTGTAGATCATCACATAATTTTTCAAAATTGTTCTTCTTTCAGCAAGTTTCTCTAGTGAAATTTACACTTCACTTATGTATTTAGGTAAATAAAACACTCCAATTCTCACTGGATTAGAGACATCTCAGTATTGTTCTTCCCCAAGCATAAGCGCAGACGGTGTTCTTTGCATGATTAATGCAGGCAGAGTGTTTTCATGCCAAGGTCACCTAACCATTCCCATTGTACACAAGATCAAGAACTGTCAGTCACAAGTGATAAGTTAACACTGCCTCTTAAGCAGTTTCTATGAAAATTCAAATGTGGCTTTCCTATTTGCAATGACAGTGATGTGTATTCACTCAGTACACTTACCTTTTGGCAAGGGGAAATGGAGAATCTTCCTAAGTAAACAGTCATAGGCAGAAGGGCCGAGTTAAGGATTTGATCAGCTGAAGGATAATTTTACCTTTTGGTGAGGAAACATTAAAAATTATCTATCCATATGAATACATATATCCATCTGATTATTTGCTATTTGTAGAGATAAATCTATACCAATATTTTCTCTGTGATATCATTATAGGTATATCAGATGATAAAGTTAATCTCAAAACAACAACAACAAAAAGACTTAAAGAGTACCAAGATACAATTCAGTAGGAAACCAGTCTGAGTTTAACTGAGAAGGGGAGAGTCACTATGAATGCGGGTACCTTCAACCTGTGGGTTGCGCTTTAGAGTGAATAACAAGAAAGAAAGTCGAGTATAGCCACTCTCTCTGCTTCCTGACTGTGGTTGCAATGTGACCAGCTGCCTCACGCTCCTACGCCTACCTCTAAGCTGTGAGCCCACATGAACCCTTCCTTCCGTAAGATGCTTTTGTCAGGACTGTTTTTTTATCCTAACAACAAGAAAAGTGACTATTATAAAGGGGGAAATAAATAAGCTTCTCAGTGTTTCCCCTACTTTGGGTGTAAATTTACCATGCAAATTTGTTTCCTTAGAAGAGCCTTGAGTATGTTTTGTACAAGTCACTTCCTGTTTTTAAGGACACTTTGAGTGTGTCCTGATTTGTGAGCTCATGGAACGGGCTTTAGGCCCATGGGAGCAATGCTCACTGAGGGCCATCACGTAGTAGGTGCCATCCTGGCATCTGACTGAAAACACATGTTTAAACTAGGGTCCTTGGACATAACGAGTGTGGAGTACGTATGAGAAATCATGCTTTTTGAAACAGTCACTTACAATGAAAAACAGGGTGTTAAGGTCATTTATACACAAAGTTTAAACAAGTTTCTACAAGATATCACTGTTTCTTAACATGTTACAGTTATAAATCTATTATAAAAAGTTATAAAAAGAGATATGCAGTGTTAATCACCCACAATATTTTATCTAAACACTTGTTTTTATAATAGTGATTCCAAGTTCTAGAACCTTTGGGAATGCAGTAGGAGAAATTCTGCAGTATCATTCATATTAGTATTTTGCCACATATTTTAAGGATTATTTTAAAACACATGTTCAAGGGGAATATAAAGCTTTCCTTCTTATCCTGATGAAATGTTACCATGTTAGCATTACCTATTTGAAATCAACTTAAGAACTGAGTGTCCTATACCAAAACAATATACAATATCCATTTATCTTCACCAATTGCCTCAATTTAATAATTATGAAACACATGTGCAGGCATTCATTGAAGTAATCTATTCCAGCTTGTATAACAAGCAAGGGATAAGAACTTCAGTCTAATGTTCTTTCCTATTCCCCAAATGCTAGTGCATATAGCCAGTAGAGCGTGGATATAATCAAACTGGACTGTAATACAGGTCTCACTTAGTGACCAAAGAACTTAGCTCTTCTCAACTTGACATGCATAGAGCATTTCTATGCTTACAGTCATTAATATCAGGGGTCTCTCATGTTAAATTCAGGTATCTCACCATGATCTTAGTATTTAGCTCCTAATTTAATAGATTAATACATAATCATTATATATATTCTATGGTACCTTTTTCTTTAAATTGATCACATTAAAGTATTTTAATAAAACTTTTTTTTTTTGCTACGTAGCGATGTTCTCTTTTCCTAGTGGTTCTATTTTCTCGTTATTGGCTTCAAATTCTCTTGGGTCGTCCATTGTGATGAACAGGTATGTTTTACAGCTTTGGAGCACATCACCATTGTACTTGAATTCCAAACGCACTATTTTCCAGCTGCATGATATTTCAAGGACCAAAATATTTCTGTGAGCTAACATTTCCTTATTATACTTAAATATGATGTCGTATCTTCTTGCTTCATAAAGTCTTCTCTTCAGACTGGAAGCAAAGCCTTTTTAACTTTGGTTTTGTCCCCTCCCTCCTTGATTTCCTTTGGCTCTAGCAAACAAAGTTTCCAGTAGCCCTTGAAGAGTCTTCCTCCAACTTAAGGTGAATTACATATAGGTTCTCTAGCTCCCAATCTGTTATGACTCAAGGTCCAATACTGTGCAGGTCATGAACACTGCTGTGAGGTCATGAATGCAATGGTCACTTCATGTCAGAAAATAGCATTTCAAAGCGCTTCTCCCCATCCCTCTGGTTCTGGCATTCTTTCTACCCCTTCTTCAACAATGCTCCTTGAGCCTTGGAGGGCATTATGGGGACGGCTCATTCAGTGGTGAATGCTCAACAGTCACTAATTCTCAGCACTTTGATTATTTTGATTCTCCCTAGTAGTCACCACCACTTGCAAACAGAAGTGTCTCTGACTAAAGATGAGAGCAGTACCAATCCATGGGTATAAGCTTACATGATTAGAGGCCAATTTGGTGAAAACCCCATTTAATAGTTACCATGATAACTAAATTGCAACCATAGAGGAATCATCCTGTGATATCATAATTTAAGTTAAACATTCTTTACTCCAGCATTGTTTGATTTTCTTTGAGACACGTTCTTGCCATATTGCTTGGTAGCTCAGGCTGACATCTCAGGCCAGCGTTCCAGTTCCACTTTACCTTGCCTCTTCCTCTGCAGTGCTGGCTTATAGGCTTGTGCCTCTACAACTCTCACCAGACAGGACTGCTTTCACTTAGGTCTGTACATCTAAAATTTGTAAGGTCAGTCTGAATACTTTCCAATTATTTATACTCTTTGTTCATTAAAAATGTTTTGAGTGGTCTGGGGAGACAGCTGGGTGGGTAAAGTGCTTACTTTGTAAGCATGAGGACCTGAGTTAAATCCCCAGATTCCACTCAAAGATGCTGGCCTTGTGGCATGCTTGTAACCACAGCATTGGGAAGGTAGGCAGAGAAAGGAAGATCCTTGGGGCTTACTGCCTAAGCAGTCTACTTGGCAAGCCCCATGCCGCTGAGAGACCCTGTGTCAAGAAAGGTAGGATGACACCCAAAGTTGTCCCTTGGCACTTACATGCATGGGCACATATGTGCACTACGTAGATGAACATGCACCCACAACCATGTACGCACATACCCAAAAATTTTGTGACATCTTCACTGTATAATTTTCTTACAAGCTCTTTTCTCTTGTTTCTGTTTATTGTTTGTGAGTTCTTGATAGAGTCTCATATGGTAGCCCAGGCTAGCCTTGAAATCATTCTGTAGTCTAGGTTGACTTCAGACTTAAGATGATCCTCTTGCCTCACTGTACAAATGCTTGGGTTGCATGTGCTAGACACTGTATGTACTGGTTATGCTCCTTTCAGTGTCACTTTGCCTAAAATGTTAACTCCGTAGTTTTCTAATTCATAATCTTTGTACATATATGCATGCTCTACAAGGTTTTATTCTCTATCATTAATGACTATCTTGAGTTTTGTAATTCATAGAAAATGGAATCAAATCCCCTCATGCAAACACCCAGAGTTTTCTCTATCAATGCTTTAAAAAAATGTTTTCCCAGGATGCTAACCATACCAAGGAGGTAATCTTGAAGAAGTCTAATAAGAGCATACCTTTGAGTGAGAAAACAGCCAAATAGACTTGTCTGCTTAAACTCAGCTATATATAATTGAGAAAGCTTGTTTATTAAAACATGTACGGTTTCTGCTTCCAGGGATGTCAGATCCAAAAATTTTTGTCTATTTATGAAGACATTCTATCTTAAAAAAATCAGAGGGGGGAAAATTTGCAGTTATAACAAAAGTTCAAATTTAAGCCAAAATACTCAAGCCAATATTCTTGCAAGTATATCTTTTGTGTGTAGTTAGAATTTGGAAGAATTTCATCTCTGCTGACAGTTTTATAAGTCACAAATGGCAATGTTTAAATTTCCATTTTTTATTGGGTTAAATGAGATAAATTACACAGTTGAAATGGAATGAATCAGTGAAATTAATGATAGAATGGCTATAATATTTGTAAAGGCTTGTTATATTTTATTTTATATATTTTTTACTTTTATTAATAACATAGAAGTCAAATTTTTAGGGTACAATGTACATTTCAATACATGTATAAAATGTTCAGTGGGCTGGGAAGATTGCCTAATGGTTAAGGCACTTGCCTGCAAAGCTAAAGGACCTACGTTTGATTCCCCGGGACCTATGTAAGCCAGATGCACAAGGTGGCACATGCATCTGGAATTCGTTTGCAGGGGCCTGGAGGCCATGGTGTGCCCATTGTCTCTCTGCTTGCTCTCTCTCTCTCTGTCTGTCTCTCAAATAAATAAATAAAAATAAAAGTATTTTATAAATGTTCAATGACCACATCAAACAATCGACCCATCACCTCAGTCTGTTTTGGTATTTCAATTTTAAATGTATGTGTTCATGTAGCAAGAGAGGTAACTGATATTATAATGTTTTGTTTTATTCTTTGAGTTCTTACTGCCAGAATTATAAAATTCACCTTCTAGTCCAAGAAGAGGAGGCAAAACCTATCTCAGCCAAAATAACCAAGAGAATAATCTTTTCAGTTAAGAATGCTTTACAGATTTCAGCTTACTAGGCATTGATTTTGTTATCTTCAGGGAAAAAGTAAGAGAAAAACAGTGAAGCGAAGGGCTTGGCACGCAGCTCAGTGGGAGAGCACTTGCCCATCATATGTGAGGTCTGTGGTGGTTTGAATTAGCTGTCCCCCATAAACCCATGGAGTTCAAATGCTTGGTTGGCAGCTGAAGGCCATTTAGGAGGCGGAGCTTAGCTGGAGGAAGTGTGTTATGGGGATGGACCTTGAGGTTTATTAGCTCTCACTTTGTCAGTGTTAGTTGGCACTCTCTCCTGCTGCTGTTTCCACCTGATATCTGCAAGGAAGTGATGTCTTGCTTCTGCTGTACAATCTTTTCCCTGCCATCATGGAGATTCTCCTCAAGAATGTAAGCGAAATAAATACTTTCCTGCCATCAGCTGCTTTTGGGTACTTTACCTCAGCAGTGAGAAGATAACCGCAACAAGGCCCTACTTTCGATTCCCAGTGCTACAAACATAAGTAAATATATTAATTAACTATTTAATAACTATAGAATGAAATTAAAAAGAAGTGAAAATATGATATGTATAGTGAAAGGAAATAAGTGAAAATAGTAAAGACACGTTTGAGTACATTTTGGTTTGTCTAGAGGGAGGGTGACACTTTAAATTGGGAAGGGAATTGTAACTGTTATTTTATGTATTCTTGGAAACTGAAAATGTAAGATAGAACTGCTGTCAAAATCTTGGTACTTTGTGGTTTAACAAGGAACCATGATTATTATAATTTTTTAAAACTATTTTATTTATTTATTTGAGGGACAGATAAAGAGGCAGGTAGTGAGAGAGGCGTCCCAGCGTCTCCAGCCACTGTAAACAAATTTCAGACACATTTAACACCTGGGGAATCAAACTGGGGTCCTTAGTTTTTGCAGGCAAGCACCTTAACTGTTGAGCAATCTCTACAGTCATATTATTTTTTAAAAGATATCTGTGAAGCGTTTGGGACTACCAAATCCAGAAGGTGCCCTTCAGGACTAGTGCTCAGAGTGGTAACAGTCATTGTAGAGTCTCCAAACATTCTGGAATACCCATACTTGACTGTATTCAATTTATTTGTGTTTCACTATCTACTATTTCTTTTTTGCTTTATTTTCTAGCAGGGTCTCAATCTAGCCCAGTCAAACCTGGAGCTCACTCTGTAGCGTAGGATGGCCTCTATTTCATGGTGATTCTCCTGCCTCAGGCTCCTGAGTCCTCCGATTAAAGATATACCCTACCATACCTGGTGATTTTTAAAAATAATTTGATTTATTATTACAATTTCATTTTAGAGATAAAAGCACTAGAGCTTTCATAAAGAAAATAAAAACCAAGTGATCTCATTTTGAACTAATAGCTTTTTTATATGGATGGGGCTAGGCATTGAATCCAGTGTCTTCAGCGTGCAATACAAGTGCTCTACCTCTGAGTTAGAGCCTTCCAGTTTTTCTTTGAAAATAAAACTAAGGTATTTCAATTCAACCTTGTAATTGGTCTTTTTTTAAAAAAAATTTATTTATTTATTTATTTATTTATTTGCAAGCACAGAGAGAAAGACAGAGGGAGAGAGACAGAGAATGGCCTCTTGCCACTGCAAATGAACTCCAGATGCATGCTCCATTACTAATATAGAAGTAAGGGCTACCCTATGAAATGCTAGTTATCTTCCCACTATTGCTTGTAAATGTATTGTAATGTAATATAACGTAATTATATAATGATTTACACCCATAGAAGTTATTAAAGTTCTTGGCATAAGTTCCACAAATTTACTACTTTGAAAGTTTTTCCTTCCTTTTATTTGTCTATTTCCTTCAAATACCAGAATGTCATCTAAGTCCAATATTTTAACACTTGGCTTTTACCTGGCCTTCATTCTTCAAGTAATATTTTACTTTGGCTACATATGTCTGAAGGTATTCATATTTCTAGATGAAGTTAACTAAACTATTTTATCTCCAAATGGAATAAGCTCATTATTATTCATTGTGGCTATTTTCCTAGGGAAAGACTTATCTGGGTGTCTTTTCTAATTCTGGTGTAGGTTTCAGAGCTGTGGAAGACAAAGTCTGAGGTTTCAGCACCTATGTACACAGCCAAATTCATACTGAAAAATCTTTTGTCCAAAAAAGTGTCATCTCCTAGGAGCCATCTATGTGATTCATATACTTGGTGATTTCTGATAAATCACGTCCCATTTCTTTCCTACTAGAAGCTCATCTACCATTCTTATGTTTTCTCCTTGTATTTAGTAAGAACATTTTTTTCAGTTGTTGTCTTTTTAGTATTGAAAAAGCTTCATGGTAACTGACAACTGGAATTTCATTCTGTGTCCCTTCTTCTTTGTCGCCTAAGGCCTTGTTATCACTGATGCATTAAACCTCCTTCTACATTGATTATGACTCATCTCTTTCAAGGCTATCTATGAGACAGAAACGAATACAGTTTTATGCAAAGCCTACTGCCAACATGAAAAAGTATAGCAACAACAGCTCTTGTGAACCCATTCTAGCCCATGAATCATAAAGTTAGAACACGTGTCCCATCTCCCCACTCCATGCTCCTCCACATGATTAAAAATCTTAATCATGGGAAATTTCTGGTCACAAAGTCGAGCAAAATGAATTTGTTCATGGATCACTACTTGATGGTGATGTTCAAATGAAACCTATAAGCCTTTTGAGGTGTGTGTGTGTGTGTGTGTGTGTGTGTGTGTGTGTGTGTGTGTGTGGTTAAGTCTGGCATTTAGCAGTTAGTGTGGAAAACGCCAGTAAACATGTGAGCACTTGACAGATAATGACTCCATATACTCCAGGAACAGACATAAAGTATGAATCGCTATAAATCTGTCACTTTGGATCATAATTAGTCCAATTCTATATTGTTTAGGTTACATCATTTGGTTTTAAAGCAAACACCCTCTTCATAAGAATAATGTTAAATGTTGAGTCAGCAGAGCCTGAAGCAAATTTCCTATGGCTTAACATAAAGAAAATCTTGCACAAGCAAGCACTATAGAAACTTCTGAAATAAGGCAAAAGTAACCAAGGCAAACCTTGCTTTGTTTCTTGCAATTGAAATAAATGTGAAAAACTTTCATTATAAGCATTGAAGCAAAAAGAGACATCATGATAAGATGTCTATATTTCATTGAATGTCTTCAGCATGCCAGACACATTTGGAGCACACAACATGTAGCATGAAATAAGAGGTTCGAAACTGTAAGAATTTGACTTTTGGATTACTTTTTAATGCTTTTAAGTTTTGGAAAAGAAACAAATAGTGTGTTTCCAGGCAATTCCTGCCTCTCTTGGATGGTATTTGGTCTGGATCCTGGAGGATGTCATCACCACCCTCAGCAAAGAAGTTTCTCTTAAAAGCACGGGGCCAGCTTCTGCAGCCAGATAATTGTGTGTGTGTGTGTGTGTGTGTGTGTGTGTGTGTGTGTATGTATACATATATATTTGAATACTGATTTTTGGGAAAGGCTGTGTTCCTTTGGATCTTCCCTCACTTGGGGAGTTTTTCTTCAGGCAATTTTGGATGAATTCATGCTGGGCTTTTGAGGATGGAGGCTTTTGCTCAGAAGAGGACATTGAAAAAACAATCTTTTTCATCATCAAATGCAACTTCAAAGAGATAGTTTTGAAGAACAGAATGTAACTAGCCTGCATAGATTTGGGCCAACTCAGCAATGTTGACAGGTTACACGTGTCCCTCGTTCTTAGCTATGACAAAGATGGTCTCGTTCTTCATGATTGTGAAGAGAATATACAACAGGTATACAAGTGCAAGACTGACAAGTGGGAGGCATGAAAAGAGAAAAATGGTTCAATCTTCTCACAAATTAAAGATGACAAGTAAAGCTTGCTCCCTCTTTCCAAAATCAAAACAGAATCCATTTTTCTAAGTAGACACTGAAATAGCCCTGCTGGGAACAGGACAGATGATATATATGGCTAGCAATCTTGCCTAAGAGGAACTATTGTGGGGACTGGAAGCCCTTCGAGTGTTAAAGTCAAGCTAATTTAGAGTATATATAAAGAGGAACTGAGATGAGAAAGGGGGTCAATATGTCTCATGTTAGTGTGTAGTGTGCTAGTGACCAAATATAATACTTACAACAGGCTGTCCTCTTCTCAAAGCAAGAAACGAAAAGAGAAAAAAAAATAGAGAAGCAAGAGAAAAGGAAGACACATGTTATTATGCTTACTCTGCACTCCTTGGCTTTCGTCAGATGTGTTTCCAAGTTTTCATTTGAAATTTTATGATGCCCCAAAGCCAAAATGTTCTTTGCTAGGTGTAACTTCTATCTGCTTCTGCCAAGCCTTTGACTAGGAAAGGGGAAATGATGCAAGTGATTGTTGACCATAGGATGAAAGGAAGGAAACCAGTAGTAAATTTACCTCATGAGGGCAAGATCGCTGTGGTTAGTAGGAAGAAGTTGAGGAGAGTGCCTTTTAGAACTATGACATCTGGAAGTTGGTGGGATTGACAACTTGATGTGGGGTGGTAGAGGGGAGCAGGCAAACTCTATCCGATTGTTTTTTTTTGTTGTTGTTGTCCATTCTTTAATGAAAACTTTGCATCAGAGGTTGTATTTAATTTTACTTTTTCACAATTGAAACCTGACTGTGCCTGCTATTTTATTTTAGGTGAACAGATAATGGCTGTCTTGAAGATGAAGTTTTATTTACACGATTTTAGAACGCAGAGGCATCTTTGACTTTGGCATTGACCTCTTTCAGATTTTTGGCTCATCATGAGAGCAAATGACTCAGGATGTTTGTTTTCATCTTGAACAGAACCACTTATATGTGAACTTGAAAGAGATCTTCACAGTGTTTTGTGCAAGGACATTCCATGTTGCCGTGTGAGCTTCGGGAAGATCATGTTGAAACAATTGCATTCGAATCCCCAGCTGAATGACACTGGAACAAGTACATAAAGGTTTGAAAAGCTGGTGATAATAGTCGACTTCTTATGTCATGGGTTTATGTAAAAGAGTAAGTGATATAACAAATGTGTGAGCATGGTGAAAATCTATGAAAATTGTGTTTATCTATCTATCTATCATCTATCTATCAGGAGAGAGGGAAGGAGAGAGAGAATGGGCACCAGGCTGTTAGTCTCTCCAAAGGAATTCTAGATGCATGCACCACTTTGTGCATCTGGCTTTACTTGGGTACTTGAGAATTGAACCCCAGGCTATCAGACTTTGAAAGCAAGTGCCGTCACCACTAAGTCGTCTCTCCAGCCCATGTGTGACCATTTTCCATGCACTTTGTTTTATGCATTGTTCCTCAAACCCTACTTCTAGCTTGTAACCTTGAAATGTACTTCAATCTTATTGAAAGTGTCTTATATAAGAACTCAGTGGGTGTTTGCATACATGGCTGAGCTTTCTTGTTCATTTATTTCTGGCATTAACTTCTGGTGGTAATTTTAGAGAGTTTAGAGCAAACAAGTTATGGCTAAGTCCTGGCAGCCAAATTTCACAACCCCTCCTTATCAAAATATATGGGAATCAAGACCAGAGTGGAGGCAAGAAAACCCCATGTAATTATAAAGTGATTGGAACCTATTATCATTATCCCTGAGGTGTGCATCCTGTCCCCTCCAAAGGTCAGGGAGCCCAGGTAATTATGATGTGATTATAATCCATTATCATTACCCCTGTGGTTTGCCTTCCCCCACCTCCAAAACTCAGGTTGAGATTGTGTTGGGCTGTTAGTTTCAAGATGTACCTTTGAGAGGTTAACAACATATGGGCATATGTTTCTCATGAATGTATTAAGGGTGTTGAGGTAGAAAGGGGTTAGTGATATAATAAGTTATAAAAGTGGGGGGTGGATTTAGACCTCTTTTTCACTTGAGGTCTCTCACCATGTGATGTGCCTCCTACCTTATTCTGACATAGCCAGAGACCCTGCCAGATGAAGTGATTCGATTTTGCATGTCCTAGCTTCCAGAATCATCACCCAAATAAATCTCTATTTATGTAATTTATGAAATCTCCATAATAATGCATCTGACCTGTAGTATTCTGTTATATAAGCAGAAAGTGAACCTAGACAGTTGCCTTTTAGAAATGCATATGTAGGACTAAGTATATGCATATTAGGGCAACACTGGACAATAGAACATATGTGAAAAGGGATGGCTGCCTCATTAAAAATAGGCAAAGACTTGAGACTATGAAATCAAAGACTTTTAGAATTATAAAACAAGCCAGGTGTGGTAGTGTATGCCTTTAATCCCAGCACTCAGGAGGCAGAGGTAGGAGGATCGCCTTGAGTTTGAGGCCACCCTGAGACTACATTGAATTCCAGGCCAGCCTGGGTTAGAGAAAGACCCTACCTCAAAAAACCACACACACGAAAAATAAGAATTACAAAACATGATCGAGATACAATCCATGAATTTTATGAAGAACAACTCTGATGAGGGATTGTTGCATTGTATTTTACTTTCTGTTTGCTTAAAAGCTGTTGTCTCTTACAACAGTGTTTCTTCAATTTAATGTGCATGTAAATCATCTAGAGATCCTTTCAGAGATGAATCTGTTCTGGTTTGAAGGCAGGGTGAGTGAACTGATTCAGTGCTTCCAACAAGCTCTCAGGCAATGCTAACTCAGCCACTCAGACGACAATCTGAGTTGAAGGAATGAATGTTACTATACAGAGGGTCACCCCTGGTTCTGGTTTGTTTGCATTATGGTATTTTGATTTTATGCGGGAGCATGTAGAATTTTGATCTTTTCCTGTATTAGCAATAGGCTATACAAATCCTCTTGTGATGCTCAGTGGTGGCACAAGACAAAGCTCCCTGTCAGCTATGTGAAGGTGACACTCATCAGTGCTGTGTTGCTAAGATTTCAGGTTATGTAAGTAGTCATATCAAATAATTTTTTTTGCTTAGAATATTTTCAATGCATGATGGCTTTACAGGCGTGCACCCCCATTTTAGCCCGAAGAGTATTTGCAACTTATATTTCCTCTTCACAAGTAAACTCTCTAGGAATAGCTCTGTTGGGGAAGTTGAGGCTATGAAAATTATACCTAAGAAAAGGTATCACTCTTGTTCTCTCTCTCTCTCTCCCTGTCTCATTCTTTCAGGCAGGATATCACTATGTAGCCTTGGCTGGCCTGGAACTTGCTATGGAAACCAGGCTGGCCTCCATCTCACAGAGATCTATCTGCATCTGCCTTTTGAGTGCTGGGATTATGGGCATGAGCTACCTTGCACAGCCAAGGTTTTGCTTTTGTACTACAACTTCATTGAGGTGAAATTGTTGCATAGTAACCTTTTATATATGTAATTTGATGTTTGGTTTTTTTTCACCTTTGTATGTGTGTGTGTGGTGTGCACGTGTATATATGTGTGTGCAGGTACTGGTCCATATTTTTGGGCATGCATGTGCAAATCAAGAGGTTGACATCAGGTAAACTCCTCAATTGCTCTCCACTTTATCTTTTGAGAAGGTGTCTGTCACTGGATCCAGAGTCCTCTGACGTGGCTAAACAAGCTAGCACATAAACCCTGGGAAATGCCTATTTAGTTCTGTCTCTCCTATCCGGATTAGAGGTGTGCAAGTAAACTCTCAAATTCTCATGTGGTTTCTAGGGATCCATGCTCAGGTCCTCATGCTTTTGTGGCAAACATATTAGTGACTATTTGCATTTCCCAGCCCCATGATGTTTTGACATATGTGCACTGTGGGTATGTACTGGTGGATGGCCATTTGGGAGGTGGAGCCTTGCTGGAGGAGGCCTGCTGTGGTGTGTGGACCTTGATGGTTTATTAGCTCTAGTTTTCCAGTGTCAGTTTGGCTCACTCTCCTGCTGCTATTTTCCACCTGCTGTTGAAGAGGTGATGTCCAGCTTCTGCTCATACCATGCCTTCCTCCTGCCATCATAGTGCTTCCTCTAGAGACTACTAAGCTATAAGTTGCTTTTGGTTGGGTGTTTTATTCCAGCAACACAATAGTAACAAGCACAGTGATTAAACAATTGCAAAAAATAATGATCATTTCTATCAATGTCAAAGATCCCTCCATCTCACTTTGCAACTGATCCTTCATTTCTTGTCCCTCAAAATCTCCATGTACACATTTATTTTTAATGTTATTTTAAGGTAATGTTGCATTTTCTACAGTTTTACATAATAATATAAGTAAAATAAATATTCTTGTTATGTAAGTTCTTTTCCTTCACTCACTCAGCATGATTAGTAATCCATTTGCCCATATTCTGGAAATGGAATTGTGAGTCTTGTTATTGAGTGCATGCATAAATCACTCATATTACACTAAGTCATACTGTATGGAATAGATAGACTCAGTTTATCTATATATTCAGCTGCTGACAGACATTAATATCATTTTTTTGTTTTTGATAATAACATTTAAAAAACTTATAAGCATTAATAGATATGGCCTTCAATGTATATATTCTTATAATTTTAGGTAAATATTAAAATGTCAAATGCTTATATAGTAGCTATATGCTTAGTTTTAAATAAATGTTCAAATATTCAAATTTATAAACATGATATTATAATTTAATATTCTCACCAGCAATTTTTATAAATTGAACTCCCTTTATCCTCCTCCTAGGTCATTAAATTATGTTAACTTTTGGCTTCTTTTGTGTGTGTGTGGTTCATCTAGTATAGATCAGGAATTGGCAATAATTTTCTATAAAAGACCAAAAAGTTACTATTTTAGGCTTTATGAGTCATATGATTCTATTGTTACTATCAGCAATGGCCTTGTATCATGAAAATAGTCATACATAAGATAAATATATGAGAATAACTTTGGTAACAAAAAATATGGCACTAGGTTTGACTGAGGGGTCCTGAGACCATTAAATGATGATTCCTTTTCCATATGGAGTTATTAGCTTATGTTTTGTAATTATATTTTCCTGATTGTGGTTTATCTTTTCATTTACTACTAATATTTGATAAAGAACAAAGGTTTTAAATTTTGGTAAAACCCAATCTTTTATTGAGATTGTTAACATGCAATCATTATTGTACTATATTTTGGAGTCTTTGACTAATCATAGATTTATTCCTAGGCAAGTTTTCTTTTGGGGTTAACTATTGATGCTATCTATCTAACTCCTAACTAGACATCTGATTATTACAGCACCAATAGTTGAAAGGTTATTGTGGTGATGGTGTGAATGTAAATGCATTTTCCCAATAGACTTAGTTAATTTTGATTAAACTTCCTACTTAGTCTTCAGCAGGCAGAGTCCTGCTGGTGCAGAAATGTCACTAGAATAGATATTGAGTCCAGCCCTAAGTGTGTTGAGAGTCAGCTTGAATTCTGGCTGTTTGTGTTTGCTGGCTGTTAGTTCTGCTTCTTAGCTGTGGCTGTATCAAGTGAGGCAAGTTTTTCTGCCATCACGAAGCTTCCCTGGAATAAACATAAACCTTTTCCTCCCATAAGCTGCTTCTGGTCAGATGTTTGTCTCAGCAACACAAAAGGTAACTGCAATAGAAAACTGGTACTGGGGATAATGAATCTGATCAGGTGGTTCTTGGCATTTTGGAATGTGTTTGTGGGAGAAATGTGGAAGGATTTGGTATTTTGGGCTGGAGAAGGCTTGCAGTGCTGCAAGCAGAGCTTGATGGACTATTTTGGTGAGAGTTTGAAAATGCTAAATGCAAAAAGAATTGCTGACTGTGAAGGCCTGGCTTATGAACTTTCAAAAGGGAAGGAGAGAACTTTGTTGGAACTGGGTTATTGGTGGAAGGACTGGCTGTGTTCAGACCATGAGCTGAAAATTTCAGCAAGTTGAATTTAACAGTAATGAACTGGTGCTCTTGAGAGAAGGTTCAGAACAGAAATATATGAAAAATGCACCATTTATCTCAGGAAAAATTCAACCAACTTTGAAATTACAGGCACAGAGACTGTTTTTAGGTTACTTAAGCTTTTATTGTGTAGATTACAGCCATTAAAGGGTGAGCCAACTGTTTTGCATGGGGACAATGGAATAGATATGCCTAGAGGGTGAGCCATGGATGGCTCAAACTAGTAAGAATTTAAATGCTTTTGAAAGGATATAGCTTGAAGAAGACTGGTAAAGGACTATCCTGCTCTTCAAGGTCAAGCTTTATTCCCTTCCCCCTCCCCTGTATTGTATTTACAAATTTGACTATGCTGACCACCTGGTACTGGTTTTGAGAGCATGAAAAAAGCAGGGAAGCAATGAAATATCCCCAGTTCCAGAAGCCACTGAGATGTGGCAATGTGAAACAGGGTTAAAATCCTTGTATGAAGGCCAAGCAAGGCCATTGTGTGGAGTAATGAAGATGAACCATGGCTTGCAGTGTAGACCCAAAGATGTTCTGGATATACCAGGACTGTGGAATGGCTACCATGGAGACTTGTCTGCTTGGGATGGAGTTTTTTTCTGGCTGTGGGCAGCCCAGCTGAAGGGGTGAAATTCAAAACCCAGAGACTTCATCTCTGGTTATAAATGTTAGACTTGGAACTGCAGATATTTGATGTTTGCCTGCTGGTTATTGGTATTACACAGTTCTGCCTTTTTTTTTTTTTTTTTTTTTTTTGGCCAGGTAAATTTTTACTATATGCCATTATGTTGTCAGAGTATGCAATTTGTGTTTTGATTTTACAGGACACACAGTTAAGAGAGAGGAGTGAGACTTTGGCCCTTTGAACAATGTTAAAGTTGGTAAACATTATGGGGACCTTTGAAGTTGGATAGAGTGCGATTTGCATTTTGAAGTGGTTTATAGGGCCAGGGGAAGAACCTGGTGGTTTGCATGCAAATATATGTTCCCCAAAGCCTGAGAGATTTTTGATTGAGTTTTCTGTTTAGTCTTCAGAAAGTGCAGCACTGCTGCAGGAAGTATGTCACTGGGAGATGGTTCTTGAGTCTACTCAGTACTAGACGTATTGAGAGGTGGCTTGTGCTCTGGCTACTTATGCTTGTTCTCTCTCTCTCTGCTATCAATGTATGCTGATGTGACTTAGACAGCTTCTTCCACCACGATGAAGCTTTCCTTGGAATCTGTAAGCCTGAAATAAACCTTTTCTTCCCATAAACTGTTTCTACTTGAGTGTTTGCCCCAGCAATGAGAAAGTAACTGCAATAGTTATCCTCCTTCTTGGAATTGCTTTGGAATTACTGAAATCAACTGACCATAAAACCATTAAAAAAAAAAAAAAACTCCCTGCAGTTCCAGTGATCTGTGTATCTAGCATTTTCTTTTGCATTTAATATAACACTATAACTTGATATTTTTGAAATTGAAAATATGTTCAAAAAATCACAAAGAGCTGGAGAGATTGCTCAGTGAGTAAGGTGCTTACTGTGCAACCATTAAAACCTGAGTGTGGGGCTGGAGATATGGCTTAGTGGTTAAGGTGCATGCCTGCGAAGCCTAAGGAGCCCTGTTCGATTCTCCAAGACCCATGTAAGCCAGATGCATGTGTCTGGAGTTTGTTTGCAGTGGCTAGAGGCCCTGACACACCCACTCTCACTCACACTCTCTCTCACTCACACACTCTCTCTCTCTCTGCCCCTCTCTCTGTCGGTAATAAATAAATAAGTAAAAATAAAAATCTTTAAAAACAAAACAAAACCCTGAGTGTGCATTTCTAGTAACTACATACAACCTGACATGGTAGTTATATCTGTAATCCAGACCTTTTTATGATGAAATGGGAAGTAGAGACATGAGAGTCCTAGCAAGCTCTTGACATATTCAGCTGTAAAAAGAGACCCTGCCTTAAACAAAGTAGAAGGTGAGGACTGACACCTTAGGCTGTCATCTGACCTCTGCATATGTCCCAGGGCACACACATACCCACATTCTCACATATAAACACAAATTTACAACCACACACACACACACCATATACACAAAGATTTTAAACATGTCACAGAATGTAAGTTTTTCAACTTTGTCATCTTCAGTTTTTATCTATTTTATGACATAGGTATTTCTATCTAAATTTCCATAATAAAAACTTGTTGGGATTTCCATTGGCAATCACAGGATCCATAGTAAGGGTAAGTGAATATGGAGCTCATGAATCAAATCCAGAGCACTGCTTGTTCTTATAGTGCCCTCAAGCTAAGAATAATTTTTCCATATTCAATAGGTGATAGAAAACAAAACCAAACACAAATAAAATAAAGCACAACTTAGACAATATGTAGTTAGTACAACCTAACACACTTATTGTTTCTTCCTTTACAGAAAGCTGTGCCAAGTCTTATCAATAGGCTAAGGTGGGAAGAATTTAATATTGTGCCTTCTGTTAAGTTCTCTGTCTCTGTCTCTCTCTAAATATATATATATATATCTATCTATATATATATATAATATTTATATTTTATATATATTATATTTATTATATTATATATATATTTATATATATAATATATATTATCTATATAATATATATAATTATATATAATATAATATATTTATTATATTATTATATTTTTATATATATTATATTTATTATATTATATATATTTATATGTATATATATACATGCATATATATATACATACATATATATATGATTTATTTAAATATTTTTAATTTTGTATTGTATATATTGGTAGGGTACAGATCTTTTATAATGTTTGTCAAATTTTATCAAGAATTTAATGTTTGATATCCTTGTAAATAGAATTTTTTTTTGTTTTTTTGAAGTAGGGTCTTACTCTAGCTCAGGCTGACATGATTCACTATGTAGTCTGAGGGTGGCCTTGAACTCACAGCAATCCTTCCTTGTACCTCTGCCTCCTGAATGCTGAGGTTAAAGATGTGCCCCACCACGCCCAACCCTGTAAATAGAATTTTTACTATTACTATTTTATTTTGTGTATTTTTCATTTTTTATTAAAACGTTTAATTTTTCTGTCTTGCTTTTTACAAAAATATTTATTTATTTATTTGACAGAGAAAAAGGGAGAGAGAGAGAGAGAAAGAGAGAGACAATGGGCATATCAGGGCCTCCAGTCACTGCAAACAAACTCCAGACATGTGTGCCCCCTCGTGCATCTGGCTAACATGGGTCCTGGGGAATTGAACCTGGGTCGTTTGGCTTTACAGGCAAATGCCTTAACCGCTAAGCCATCCCTCCAGCCCTTGCTTTTGTATTTTGAGACAGGCTCCCATGTTTCTCAGGCTGGCCTAAAACTCTATGTAGCTGAGGATGATCTTGATCTCCTGATCCTCTTGCTTCTAACTCCTGAGTGATGGGAATACAGACATGTGCCACCCCACTTGGCTTAGAATATTTCATTTTTTAAAAAATTATTTATTCATATTCATAAGGAGGGGGAAAGAGAGAGAGAGAGAGAGAGAGAGAGAGAGAGAATTGGCATGTCAGGGCCTCTAGCCACTGCAAACAATCTGTAGCTGCATGCTCCACCTTGTGCTTTACGTGGGTACTGGAGAATCAAACCTGGATGCTTTAGCTTTGCAGGCAAGCACCTTAACCATTAAGCCATCTCTTCAACCCCACAGTATTTAATACTGAAATTGAGTCCTATGACTTCACTAAACATCATTAGTTAATTCTAGAAGTTTCTTTAAAAAATGTTTCAGGATATTAAAAAAAAAATCTGAACATGTTTTAATTTCTGAAAGCAGGCAGTTTTCCTTCCTTTCCCACTTTTATGCTTATGTTTTCCTTTACTGATTTTTAAGGGCATCTACAGTGCAATACCACAGAGGGACTCCACTGCTTCCAACCTTTGATTCTAATCATTAAGGGGAAGCATTCTATTTCCTGTCGTCAAGTCCAGTCTGTCACTCATCAGACCGAGGAAGTTCCTTTCTCTTTTGGTTTCCTATGGCAGCTGGAACAAATGAACACGCATGTGATGGTTTCACCTATCATAAAATTATGTGTACTTTTAAAAATTAAGTCTGAGGCTAGTTGTTGTACCTAAATCAACACAGAGTAAGGTTCAATGTAGAGAAGCTGTCTATTTTCTCCTTTTCCAGATTCCGGGGTTGTATCTTGCAGATCTTGACCAGGGTTGCTCCCTACATAGTCAAAATCTACTGATACATATGTTCGAGGAGACAATAAACCAGGTTAAATCCAACAATTCTCAGACTTACTGTCTATTGTTGTGTGATTACAGTCACGGGGAAAAACATACAAGCTGGGCAGTCATTCTTCCTAAACATCCATAGTCATAAGGACATACTGAGATAGAAGAGTAGTATCGATATTGTTAGATGAAGTAAGATGCTTAACTTAGAACATTTGGAAGTCTTAGGTAGTCATTGTTTTTGGAACTAGACATAGAAAACTTTAAAAAAGTGAATCTGTCTTTCTGCCTCCTTTCCTCAAAATTTCCCAAGCCTTAGTGGGTATGATTTAAGTCTACTCTCGTGTTTGTTTCTCAGCAGCTTCTGGATGTCTGCTTTGACTCATTTTGAGTATCTGAGTGTCTGTGTCCATCACCCTAGAGCAGGTTGTCAGGCTCGCCATGGAAGCAGCACTCTTGCTCAGCTCACTGGGCCCCAGCTACTGTGCTAAGGGCGGCTCATCTCCTGCCAGGGAGTCTTCTATCTATTCTTGTCTTGTTGATAGATTTTGGTTGTCCTCATTTCTTGCTGCATTCTGAAAAAGAAAAACAGATTCTCCAATGGAGAGTGAGACCAGGATAGGTTAAAGGGGTTAATCACTGGTAATCTGGAGAGATTTTGATGGGTGTAGCACTCAAGGTAGGAGGGAATATCCAGAGACATTGCCTCCAACCACAATGACTGACTGCTGCTCTCACAACTCATAACCCACGAGTCCATGGCGAATACTAGCAATCCCACTAAGGAGGGCTTTCAGTGGAGTAGGTACAGGGAGGAGAGAAGTGATAGAACCAACACATGATGTATCCATACAAGTTTCTATTAAGAAAAAACAGCCTGCCTGTAAGTCTTGTGACATTTCTCAAAAGTAATACAGATGTAGAGAAAAAAAGATTTGAAAAATAAACAAGTGCTAGTAAGAGTCACAATGAAAAAAAAAAAGTGAATCAGGGCTGGAGAAATAGTTTAGCAGTTAAGGTGTGTGTCTACAAAGCTTAAAGACCCAGATTCAGTTCCCCAGTATTCACATAAAGCCAGATGCACAAAGTTGCACATGCACCTGGAGTTCATTCGCAACACTTTGACGCACTGGCATACCTGTTCTCTTATTCTCTGTCGGTCTGCTTTTCTTCTCTCTCTGCTCACAAGTAGATAAATAAATAACTATTTTAAAAAGTGATTCAAATACACAACTCTTTATAAACATCTGCATTAGCAAGAGCCTTGTTGCAGATGCCTCCCTGCTTCTGGAAAACTACTAAGGCACAAAGTGCTGTGAAACAGACAGAGCTCATTTGGGCACACGGGAGCCCGAGGACATCAGAACAATGAGGAAAAGTAGTAAGCACCTAGCTGGCCTTACAGGCAATGTTGGACCTGGTACCTGTACTGGCAGAGATTTGTGAGATGTGAGGTCAAAGTTTAGCTACCGGCTGTAGGCAAAACCTCATGGAGCAAACTAATGGAAAAACACAGAGCTATGTTAAACACACACAAATAGATTTTTGCCAAATCTTGATTTTAATTCCTGCTATTTTTACTGGAATGGTAGGTAGCCTTTAATGTTAGTGCATTCATTGCCTTTTACTTCAATTAGAATTGAATCATCATTAGCCCATAGAAAATAAATATAGGCATGTATTGTGCACTCCTTTATTCTTTTCTTCAGTTCAACATTCAGTTTGACCATACAATGAGTAATATGGTCCTAAAAAAATCTATCGGCTTTTGGAAACTATTTAAAACCAAATACTGGTGTGTGAGTGGGGCCGTGGGAGGGCTTAGACCTCCATAAAGATGCAGGACACAATGAGGCCCATGAAACCCCAACTTCAAGTTCTTGTCCAAGTCATCAAAGAATTGAATGTGGACTCAGAAGGGTAAATTATGAATTATGAGATTTATTTTAGGGAGAGTTAGGATCCAGAGGGAAGGCAACAGGAAAGCACCTAGGCAAAAAGAAAGCTAGGCTGGGAAGGAGGAGGGGAGACCGAGAAGATCCTCCTGACAAAGGCGGTGAAACCAGAGGGTCAGAGGAGCTAAGAGCTTACAAAAGGGGCCAAGAGCAAAGAGCTTACACCCAAGTGCCAGTCAGGCCTGTTTATGCGAACCAAACATCCTGATTAGAAAGAGCCTCATCATTAGATGCAGATGTGTAAGGGAGGTATCTTATTGGTTGGTGGGTTCAAGAGGCTGACTGAGGAAGGACCAGCCCACAGGAAAAGTGGAGAAACAGGAAGCTATCTATGGAGTCATTGCTTGTAGCCATCTTGAATGAGACTGGATCAGGCATGTGTTCTAATCTTGCCAGGGCAGGTAAGGTGACATCCATGCTTCTGTAGGCTAGTCTGTAGCTCACTACCAAAATACAAAAAAGAAAAGAAAAAAATCTGTCTTGCTCTTAATCTGTATCTCTACTGACTGTATAAATGGATTCTCGATTTAGACTGAAATAACATAAATGGCTCCTTACAACATGTGGCAGATTTTTTTTAAATGTTTTCTGTATTTCAGATAATCCTCATTTAACAAAATGCTACTGTGCATTTTGGTTTTCTTAAGGGGAGAGAGTTGGAAATAGTTATATTGAAATTCAAAGGTCAGTTGATAATCTTATGAAATCCACATTTTGAATATTGGTGATTTTAGCAACATTTTCTGCAGTTTCTGTTTCAAGTTTCTATGATACCTAGATAAGATCTTTGATCACTCTTGCCTGAACTCAGACAATATCACACTGTTCTCTTGAGGCACATGTTTCTGAGGCAATCCGAGGAATTTTCATGGGTCAAGTAACACTAGGGTGGGCCCTGAGTGGACCTGCAGTGGGAGGTCTCATGTGCTCACTGAGGAGGATATGAGCGGTGATTTGTTTCTTCTTGTCCTCCAAGGAATTCTAATCTATTTACAACATGATCTCACCAGTCACTGTAATATCTGGCAGGTGATGCTGTTAGAACATAGTTGACCAATAACATAATTTCTACTGAACAAATGTGTTGCAGCTGCATAATATTTACTGAATATGTGCCTACAGTTAGTTACTGAGTCACCACTGGGTCAGAAATAGAAATAGAAAATTCAGTAACTTACACAACTTCAATATCTTTGCAGCAAATAGAAAAACATTTCATGAGATGAGCAGTGCACAGCATGCCATGTCTTCTTGCGTCTCCCCCAAATAGCATTAGCCTGCTTTCATTGGTTTTTGCCTCAAGTTAATTTTACTTATTAGGTCTGTGAAAAACATGGCTATATCCCGGGGCTTCTGGACAAGCACACCAAAACAGATCAATTATTCTAAATGCCATAGAACGAATAGTATCAAAATCAGCTCCTCGGGAGAAAACAGATTCCGTATAATTCAAAGCAATTTATAAAAATCTGTTTCAGACAGTGTGAGACCTGATCCAAACTTCTTTGGAGGTTTAAACAAATGTGCCAACATCGTGACTGCATTTTTCTCTTGTTCCTTGCCTAGAATAAGGACAAACAGGGTTGAAGTATTTCCTTAATATTGACCTAACAGTGTAAAAAGTATGTAATACCTACAAAGATGTACAACAGAAAATCACTTTGAATCAGATCACTCTACCTCGTAGAGACTTATACTCATTACACTAGTAGAGCCTTTGTTGAAATGTGGATGCTATTCTTTGAATTACAAAAAAAACTTAGCAGATTGGAAATATCTTGATGTAAATGAATTTTCGATAGTATCTGAATATCACTCAAGTTCGATTACTGCATGTCTGTGAAACATGAGGAGTGTAGAAAGGGAATTCAGAAAATTGCATAACAGAATTGTGTGTACATTGTTTAAAAGAAGGCTTCTATGAGCAATGTACATTCAATAATAAAAATATTGGGTACATTTTATAAATATTTAGGAAAAAGCAACTGTGCAGCTTCTGAATTAAAGGATGCATCCCTAAAAATGCAAAGAAGAAAGACACAGTTTAAACTCAAATCGTGAAAAACCAAATAATGTAGCATCAATATGAGTCTAAGCCAGTCGTAAGTAGACATCAGATAGTGTTATACTTTAGATGTTACCCTATACATGTCAGCCTTAGACGCTAACATCATGCTGTATGCTGAGATCTTCAAGAGAGTATACAGTCTTTACTCAGCTCCTAGAGCCTCAAGAAAAAATGTTCCAGCCAGGCAAATAATGTATTCTGAGAGATAAGCAAAGTGTTTTGTGGGCCCTCAGGAAAAGGTATCTAATCCAGATTTGCTTGGATATTGAGTCTTTGGAGAGGCCTTAACTATAATGTTATGTGGAAAAATGTTGGTTGTAAGGTCTGGCATGTGAAAAAATAAAAAATAATATTCTTTATTAGCAATGTGACAAATGGTTGGCTTTAACTCCAGGGGCATGGAGAAGCAGGATAAAGTCTTTCCCATTTCATTTCCTGGAAGATGAACATGAACTAATGTTTCTAGCTTTTCTTAGAAAATATATTAGAATTGAATTTTAGTCATCTGTGAGAACCAGCTCAGCAACCTGCTCTTACATTTGCTTCACATCCTTCTCTGTTTTATTCAGTGTTTCTCACCCCTAATTTCTTGGATCACCTTCCAGATAAACCACCTAAATTCAAACTTTAATTTGAAGCTTTGTTGTGGGAAACCTAGTCTGACTGTGTTGTTACAGGATTAAATAATGCATACCTTTATCATGAGTCATCATATTCTCAACAGTTGAAGGATTAATTTAGTATTTTCTTCTCCTCTTTCTTTCTCTCAACTTGATAGCTTTCTTATCATTGTAAATTCTCCCAATGGATTTCTACATTACCTTACCTTAAAGTATTGATATCTTTATTAGGTAATTCCAAATTTAGATAATTTCTATTAACTCTCTATTTATAAAATGGAAGGCTAATGTTCTAAAGTGAAATATCATTCTCTCTTTTTTGTTCTCATTTTTTACCTTCAGAACTCCTAGTGAATGAATAACAGTCTTTTTAATTCTAATCTCTGTGTATCCCATACTTTTTCCCTTGTGTTTTTTCTAATTAAAAAAAAAATCTAGTTTATAAGGGAATCCCCTGACTCTGTTTTACAAATTCCTACTTGTGCCTTTGGCTATGTGTTATCTTTACTCAGCAATTTAACTTAATAAAAAATATGTTTTAAACAGAAAAATAATATGATTTTACTATACAGGGTAATATTAATTTGCATTCCTGAAGTGTTAAATGCATAAGACTGACAGGTATAGCAAATAACTAAAGAAAGAAAGAACAAACCAGTCAAAATTTAACTTTAAAGAAACATTGAATGACCATTTAAATAAGCATATCGTACATAATGTTTGGAACATAATATTTGGGACATACTTGTGACATATATGAGGCTAAAACCATTATTCGTTACTCATCTGAAACTCAAATCTAACTGACCTATGTTTTTCCCTGGAAACTCCACTAGAACAGTAGTTTAGACTTAGAAATATTCATTTGGTGATTTAATAGAATTTATACTTTTGAATTGTATAAGCTTTTTATATTCTCATTGTTTTGTCTTCAGCAGTCTTTATGAAGTCAACATTTTTTTGATTTATTTGACATAATTACTGTTTGAAATAAAAGGATCTCTTAAGTTATTGCATTTTAAGTTTAGGATCAGTTCAATTTCTCTTTCATCTCTTTCTACCTGATGTTCCTTTTGACATGTCTGGTGATTGTTATTTATCTCTAGGAATCATGCCAGAGGGACAGACTGTCTTGATTAGTGTAGCTTACTCTTGCTTCTTTTGGCTGCTGTGTAGGTCTTCTCCCAAAATGTCTTCCTTTTTTCTTTCATTTATTATTATTATTATTATTATTATTATTATTAAGAATATATTTTGTATGGATACATCATCACGTGTTAGTACCATCTTTTCCCTCCTCCCTGCCCCCATTCCACAGGGGACCCTCTTCAATGAGGTTGCTGGTATTCCCTGTGGGAATGTGGGTCATGCATTGTGAGAGCAGCAGTTCCTGGGGGGAGGCAATGCCTCTGAGCATGACATCCCAACCTGTGACTCTGACAATCTTTCCACCTCCTCTTCTGCAAAATTCCCTGAGTCTTGGCGGGTGTGTTTGAAATCCACCTCCATGATGAGCTCTTAGGATCCTCTGGATTTCTGCTTTGGTATGTGTTGAGTATCCTCAGGATCTGTCTCCTTCACCCTGGTGTAGGTTGTCAGGCTCACCATGGAAGCAGCTCTCTTGCTTGGCTCTCCAGTTCCTCTGTGGTTTTGCCTGAGCCTTGGCTGAGATGTGAGGGGTGGTTTATCTCCTCAGGTGTCACTACCTTCTGAAAAAGAAAAACAGAATCTCCTATGTAAAGTCAGCATAGGTTAAATTGGATAAGGATTATTAATTTATGGAAATTTTGATGGATGTAGCCTCTCTTTTAACCAAAGACTAGAGGGAGCTTGACGTTGGAGAATGTAGTCTTTGTCTCCATCCAATTCAGACCTGGTTCCTGCTTCCAGATATGGGTTCCTTTCCACTGAGCAGATCTCTTAGGCAATAAGAAAGCCATTGTTACCCACTGAGGCTGTGTCCACCATTGCACTGGCATGTGAATCTTGTCAGGCTGGTGGCTTCTGAGTAGCCTGGATCCTGCCTGCTCACACCGTTGTTGGCTGCTTTCCCCCAGTAGCTCATGTAGCGCTTTCCAGCACTAGATGGACTGTCAGGGGACTGGCTCTCTTCCGGATTCCATCTCCGTCTTTCTGCGTGCTGTGCCAGCAGCACCAAGGTCCCTTCAGCAATAGGGTCTTACCTTTTACCTGATCAGGTAATCAAGTAAATGCCTTCCTTTAGAGTATTTCGTGCAGGGACTAACACCTTTCTTATGAACTCTAGGTAAAATTATACTTCATTACTGCACGATGAGAACGTTTTCTAAGGTATTTAAAGCCAGTACATTTCAAGTGACAAGGTGGAAAGCATACATTTAGTTTTAGACATACTCATTTTGAATGAACAATGCATTAGTCTATTAAGTCTATTAATTTAATTAATTAACTGAAACTTCTTCTGGAATTTAGGTTAGTTGTTGGAGCTATATATAAATGTATGTATATTGAAATTACATGGTTATGAGTCATAGATAAGCTTGCATGAAATCCATTGATATTCCACCTTAGTTTTTAATGTCAAAGTCACATAATCAGAAAAAAATTGGCAACTCATATGCAAATAAAAACACCAGGAAACAAAGGTATATTTATATTTGTTGTCTGTAGATGTGTTCTCTAACTTATGACTAGGGAACCAACCAGGGTGATATGATTGAATTGTTATACATTCTGCAATATTTTGGTTTATTTAAACATTGAAATGAATAAATTGATGTCCTTGTTGAAATAAACAATAATTTCAAATAATTTGAAAATTATCAAAATAAAATAACTATCCTACAAGGTTGTATTAATACATATTTTAAGAGGTCCTTATGACATTCTTTCTTGTTCAAAAATTGCATTTCTTGATTGAATATATTTGTGCTTATAACAGTGGCAAAGTGACTAGCTATGCACTAGAATTGATGCATGTTTTCATGGTGTAGAGGGATAACTATTCCTAGAGGAACTTTATTTATCAGTCCCCCTAGGTGTAACCTTGTAAGCAGTAAACAGTTCTGGAATTGATATTTTCAATTTTTTAGATACATTTCATGATACATTGATGCTTCTCTTGTGAACCCTAGCCAGGTAATGATGTTGAAGCCCTTAGTGAATGTTAGTGATACAGTGTAGAAAACATCTGGGTCCCTACATCCCAGACAAATCATCTACTAACCAAAGCCTCTGAGAAATAACCTTAGATCACATTAAGCTACTAAAATTTGGAACCCATTTATTACTTCAGCCTTGTTGAACCTAAATCACATAATTCGTCCATTAATTACATTCCCCTTTTACTAGTGGCATCATGCCTTATACAAGTAATTACAAGTTAGAACATTATCATTAGAGATGGATCAGGACAATTTTGTAATAAGCAGGATGAATTCCTGTGGTGCTCAAGTAATTTTCAAAAGGTGGCATACTAATTATCACAAATATTTTTCAGTTACTTTTGCCAATATTTTGATTTGTGTTTAAAGATTTCTGAAGAATATAGATTTCTTCTTCAGCTAAAAAAGTGAATTGCAAAGTGGAAATAAAAGATTGTAATAAATTTAGTCCTGATACATATGACAGATTTTTTTCCTTATCTCTCAATCACATAGAATTGAATTTTGAGGATCAAGTTCCTTGCTTTGTTTTATTTTTCTAAATCTTGGTCAGAATGTTGAAATATTTATTGATATGATTCACTCTGAAGTAGAATAGAAACAGTGATGGTTTATGTTGATTGTCAATTTGACAAAACCTAGAATCACCTAGGAAACTAGTCTCTGCGCTTGCCTGTAAGGATTACCTTGATTAGGTTAATTGAGGTAGAAAGATCTGCATTAACTGTGGGTGGCAACATACCATGGGCTGGAGTCCTGTGATGAATTTTTTTTAGCATAATAACTTCAATATTCTTATAATGTTATATGACTTGAATCTGCATTCAAGGTACATAACAATGGAATATTTGCTGTGTTTAGATATGTCTTCTGTCCTCACATTCTTTACATTACAATGGAATAAGTACACATTATGTAATTTGGAACAGTTTGAAGATAGTAAGACAGAGCTATTTCTTTTAGAAGTGGTGTTAACAACACCTACTCATTGCCATTCAGGATGGGGAGTGATCATTGAAATATAAAAGTATACATTTGTGAGAGTCTAGAAGGTTTTGGAGCTTACCAGACTAAAATTGGGGAAAATGAATCAACACAATTGAATGCTAATTTAAAAGTTGACAAAAAACAAATTGTACCAGAGAACTGAGTTTGTTGGTCAGTATACTCTCTCCAAAGGAAATTCCATGGAAACAGAATCATATTCAGAAGCTTGGTGGAAGGCTAGAATCTGAGCATGTGGCATTGGTAGAAAGACATTAGCAACTAGTGCTGGGGTTTATGAAAGGTTAGTTGATTGACAACACCATAAAAATTGTGTATTAGACAGTTCCTTTCATCATTCAGCCCATACTTTCTGTTGATGGCTGGTGTGGATGAGCAGATATTTTTTGCATGGAGTTCTACTCTATGTTATAATAATGATCACTCCCCTTTTGGTTAATAAATTATTTCTTCAGCTAGAAAAAAAATTTCTCTCAATTTCCTACAAGGTTCTAGTATAAAACCAACCCTCTTAAAATGGTTTGGTCTACCTTTCCTCTAATGTATATAGGCAAAAGCAGTCTCTAATTCTCTTCCTTAATTCTTCAGAAAGTTCCTCTTTATTGCATGTGCTGTAATACATAACCTCTATCAATCTGTTATACAAGTTATCCTTCATTCCCTTATCATGTTTCCTTTAAAGTACAGCTTTTAATGTTTATGTTTTAGAAGTTATTCTTTGAAGCAACTCCCATACTGTCAGTAATTCCTCACTCTTTATAGTAAGGGGAACAAATCTATAGCATCATTTCATATTGTTTTCATGACTAAAATTATCCTTCTTATGGAGGTTGAAAGTGGTCTCAGAATCCTTGTCAATGTAATTTGTCAGAGGTGGTATTGGAAATGAAATCACTTTACAATCTCTCCCTTATAGGATGTAGTTTTACTCTTTAATCTGATAAAGTTACAATATCCTTTACAGCTGACTATGGTTAGGTTGCTCATCAGTTCTGTTTTATTTATTTATTTTTTTGACAGGATCTCATATAGCCCATGCTGGTCTCTAATCTACTACGAACATGAGGAATCACTTTGAATTCCTGATCCTTCTGTCTCCATCTCCTGAATGCTGGGATTACAGATATGCACCATGGCACCCTAGCTTATGTGGTACTAGGTACAGTCCTTGTACATTCTAGGCAAACAATCGCCCAATGGAACTATATAGTCAGCCCTCTTTTATCAAGTTATTTTTTTTTAACCTTAAAGGAAGGGTCAGTAATGGATGTCAAAATTTATCAAGGCTTTCCTAAACTTTGTTGTGATGGTCTTTTCCCCTTTCTCTTTATTTTTTAAGTCTGCTAATATGGTGAATTACATTAATTTAATTTTTAGAAATATAATTCCAACTGTTGAGGTTACCCTAACTCATTGCTAGGACAAACACACAACCAAAAGGTTTATTTCAGTCTTGCAGAGTCGAGGGGAAGCTTCATCATGGCAGAAGAAGCTGGCTCACTTCTTCGTACATCCACGACACAGAGACAAATAGCCAATGCTAGCAAGCAGGAGGTGTCTCTAAACACAACTTAAGGCTGGTCTTGAGATGTGCCCACAGTGACACATCTTCTTCAGCAAAGCTCTCTCTCCCTGCTGGAGACAAGTAGGAATCTGCAGACCCCCTTTAACTTTTAATATTTATGGAATATGTGGCAATGCCACCTCTCTCATGATTTGTTTTGATGTCCTGAAGACCATTTTGGACACTGAATAAAAATATTACTTGAATTAGTTATTTTTTCTTCACTGATGCTATAGGTTACAGAGATGTTCTACCACATTTTCCTGTATTGGGTCTGTCAGATTACTTTTCAAGTGTAGCTTGGTGGTTACAAGTGTTTCTTTATCTATGATATAAATCACTGGCTTTGTTTTGTCTCCTTCCTTAGGGTCTAAGCTCTCCCAAAGCTATCTGCATGATATCATTCTGTTTCTCTTGCTCTGTGGTTTACTTTTGACCACATATCAATTTCCTGTACATGCATGCTTTCATTTCTCACCTCTTCATTCTGTTTCAGCTGTTCGAGTTTCTGTTCTGCAGTGCTATATTATTTAATGATTTCAGCCTTATCAACACGCATTAAAGCTTTTCCCTGTTCTTAGCATTGTGGTTTCAAACATTCAAATGTAAAGATAGAAATTTAAAATTCCAATACAATTCTGCTGAGATCATGAGTAGAACTTTATTAAGTTTGGTTTGTAGAGAATTATCTTCCTTATAATTTCACTTACATGCTTGTGCACTTCTCTTTATTTAGTTATGCTACATCTTATATCCTTCATGTTATTTTAAACATTTTGATAATAATCTTGTGCAACCTGTTAAGCTCAATTTTTGGATTCCTTACAAAGTTGTTACAAGAACAGAATGCTATTTTGATTTCATGGTCTAAGTTTATTGTGGGCCACCTAAGGCAGTCCCCAGTGACTTCCTGGGAAGCAATCCATAGGAAGGCACCACGTTGTCAGTACTTCCTGAGAAGTTCATCTCTCGGATGCTGGAGGAAGCTGCCCAGCAGAGCTGCTGCACTTGGAATTCATTGAGACCTAATTCCAGGTGTTGCTTGGAGAAGGAGTCCTTGTAGGTGCCACGATAGCTATGCCAATGACAGTCTCCCAGAGGGGAAGCAGGTGGAAGCTTCCCATGATGATATCCAGGTGCTGCTTCTGTCTGATGAATGTTGCCAAAGCGACAAGCCAAAAGTACTAAGGAAACCAGGAACTAAAGTGTCTGCATCACAGACTTCAGGTACCTGTCAAGTAGAGACACTGGAATCAGGAAGAGAGATACATCCTCCTCCAGAATACTTCCAGCACCTTCTCCTGGCAAAGTTTGATACTATGGAGGCTGCCATAGAAAAAAAAAAAAAAATCAAGCAGGTTTTGTAGTCTGAATTGGGTTCCCCCCTAAGTTTATATGCTGATTTTTACCCTTAGTACTTCAAAAGAGACCATTATTTGCATTCAGGGTCTTTCAAGAGGCATTTAAGACTAGTGAAAGAACTAGGGTGGTTCTTAATCCAGGATGGCCAGTGTCCCAATGAGAAGAGATGAAAGTAACAAACATGCAGGAAAAGAGCATGTGAAGCCAGGGAGAAAAGATGAGCGTCTGCAAACCCGTGAGGAAGGATTCAGAGTGAACAGACCTCTAACATCTGCATCCTAGACTTCCAGCTTCGAGAATCATGAGACAATAAGCCTGTGGCACTTTGTGACAGCAACCTGAGAAATGAATGCACATGATTTATGTTCACGTAGTGAACAAAAAGCAGTGGAGTGGGCTGGAGAGATGGCTTAGCGGTTAAGCGCTTGCCTGTGAAGCCTAAGGACTCCGGTTCGAGGCTCGATTCCCCAGGACCCACGTTAGCCAGATGCACAAGGGGGCGCACGCATCTGGAGTTCGTTTGCAGTGGCTGGAAGCCCTGGCACGCCCATTCTCTCTCTCTCTCTATCTGCCTCTCTCTCTCTCAAATAAATAAATAAATAAATAAATAAATAAAGCAGTGGAGTATCTATCTTGGGTTGAGACATTGCAAATTGACAACTAACATGCCTGGCTCATAAGCTTGGGAAAGTTTGAAAATTCTCAGAACCTATTTTCTCATTGACAAAAATGAGATCCTCATCAGAAACGGAAGTGTAAGACGCACTCCCACTACCTTTCTAGACATCAGTTATTTAGATGGGGATGCCTTTATCCATAGAAACAGCTTCAGGTAGAATCCCATGTTTGGAATCAGAGAAAGCTGCTTACTTTATACGCTAGTCCATGGAACTTCAATTTATTTCATATAAAAATGGAGTCTTCTAATAGTCATCTCATATTGATGATATATATATATATATACACACATATATATATATATATATACTAGATAAATAATGCAGCTATTATTTTTGTACCTCCAGATTTAAAATGATGACTCTCATAACATAAGTGTTTATAGGCCTGAATTGGCAGAAATTCTTCAATGGAAGAACTTCAGGCTGAAGACTGGCTTGGCACACATGTGATGTGTTGGGAAGTAATACATTTAGACAGTGTAACTTCTTTACCTTTCAAATCACACACAGGTCCCTGTTAGCTTGGCATGAGGTAGTTGTAATGACCACACAGGAAGGAGCACATTACCTTTCTAAGCATTAGAAAGGTTAATAGAATAAACAGAATAAAAGAGCTACTTCAAAAAGCCTGAAAACAAACATAGAAATGATCCTGAGTTTACCTCAATAGAATTAAAAGCTAGATGAAATGTAATTATTCTAAAATCCTTGAGAAAGAAAGCAATGCCAAAGAGCAGAAAATCCTTCAAGCCTTAACTTGTTTTCAGAAAGTCCCTAATTAAATCACGGAGTTGAAATGACAGGTACAAAGCAAACTCTGATTGTAATGATTTTTATCAACCTCTTTGGTGGCTTTGTCTCTGAGGTAGTTTTAACATGGGATTTTCAGCATTCCATGATTTACTATCTTTTTCCTTATAAAAATGTGTCAGGAAGCAATAAATTGATTTTAAATCTTACATCTAAAACATGTCTTCAACAAAGTGACTCTCTCAAGCTGAACTTGTATATTGGTATGCAGACATGAAGTTGAAAAAAAAAAAAGAAAAGGACTTTTCACGACCAGAGTGAGAAGAGAAAACACACAATTAGACACTGAGACTTCTCATGCTAAGTAAAAAAAGCTGAAATATTTTAAATTAAAAATGTAGCTGCTAATTTTGCTTTCATGGCCCAGGCAGCCATAGACACACTTACAAGATTGTTTCCTTAATATCTTCTTAATCAACAAAAGTGATTCTGTTTACCTTAGGAATAAAAGCCAAGAGAAAAGGCCATTACGTTGTGTCTGCTGCTCTCCCTTCTCATATGTGTGCCATATTTATAAGTACAAGGAAAAATCAATAACCCTTTTAAGTTGCCTTGGATTCCCAGAGGAAAACACTTTAACCCACTGCACTGTGGTGACTTTGAGCCACTGTGAGATATTATGCAATGATGTCGTTTACTAATAATCCCAGCTCACTTCAAAACCTTTTAATTGTGTTGTTGACTCATCTTGGCTGAGGAAGAAAAGAGAACAGAAAACGGATGCAGTCAGTGCTTTCTGAAAGTTTAATTCTTATGTTCAGCACTTATTTTGGTCTGCTTTTTGATAGTTAATTTTGTTTTTATACGTTACTTGGAAGATGGAAATAGTTAAGAAACAGGTTTAGAAACCCAGTAATGAAAATCTTCAAGGTTTAGTTTATGTTCTGTTAATGCTTGCTAAAGGCACCACCTGTTTATGAACTAACTGGAGTAGCTGACATGACGTGGGTAAGAAAGGCCCTGTTTCCAAGTGATCTGTTTAAGTAGGAGAATGAGTTAAATAAACATGTAGTTGCAACTTGAAGTTCTGTGTAATTGTCATATGAAAAGAAAAAAGAATGGTGTTCAAAGGTCAAAGGCTCAAGAGAGCTCTTTGTGGACACAGCATGTTAGGGGGCAGTTCATGGACTTCAATATCTTGAAGAATGGATGGAAATTTGAAATTAGCCAGGCATAGTTGTGTTTGCCTGGAGTCTCACCTGCTGAGGAGGAGGCTGAGTGGAAGACAGAGTCAGGAGTCAGTCAAAGCAACATGGAGATATTCTTTCTGATTGTGGAAAAAAAAAATGTCATGAGGAGACAAAGGAATTACCATGAAGAAGCAAGTGAACTTATGAGATAAGATACTTGTGGATAAGCACTAAACCTGCCCCTGGCTAGGATAAAACAATAGAATCAGATGAATATTGATGGCAGCTAGAGTCTTTGTGGTAAAGAGTCTTCTATATGGACTTTCCTGAGCAAATTATTAACACAATAAAGGCACAGGGCCAGAAGGAAGACTGCTCTGGGAAGCCCAAAAGGATTACTCAGACCAGTGCAGTTTTAAAAAGAGAGACCAAGGCAGGTCAAGACACAGAACAGACTTTAAGCATCAGATGTTTTGGCTACAATAAGCATGATGTATGTTGCTCAATAAAGATGTAAAAGTTTCCTGGACAGGTTCTGAACTTACACCTTCAAAGCCTATGTTTAAGTTTTGTTTCTGCCATAAACTGTGTAGATTTTGAAAGGATGAAAGAATAAATAAGTCCAAATCACATGCTAGACAACCTCTCTGTAAGTGACTTCTCATACACCATCTCTAATATTCCCAGCAGTTATTTAGACAGGCATCAGTGACAATGCTACTTGGGACAGGAATGAAGGCACAGTCTATAGAACCTTGCTGAATGCCATAGAATGGACACGTAGCCAAGTTAGGATTTAAGCCAAATATTTCTGGCTAAAGCCTGTGTTCATCCAACCCTAGATCTGCCTTCTTCTCTATCTTACCATACCCATAGGATACTTATCATTTACTTAGCATCTCAGTTCCTTAAGCAATAAAATGAGGATAGTAATTTAAAGCTTGCTGAGTTCTGGTTAAAATATAATTAAAATGACTGAATCATGATACCTAATAAAATGAGTTTTTCAAGAAAGAAGAAATTAAGGTCCTTATAAAGAAGGATTTAAAAATGTGTTTAAATAATGATACTTGGTAGTCTCCATAGCAATGTTACTTTCACCAAGGATCAAGAACTTTTATTTTAGATTTTGTGTCCTCTTTGTAACCCATTTTGAACCATACTGATACATATTAACCCATATTAAAAATACCTCATTAGATTATATACTAAGATTACTGTCCATGGTGAAAGATTATGTTACACAATTTATTTGGTTTCCATATTATTTGGAAAATACAAGTAAGAGTATGCATTTTAAGGTGGTCTTGGCAGAAAATAGATGCACATTATTAAGGAATATATTAAATGGATTCATATCAAATAGACATGTTTTTAAATTTTAGTGTTCATAAAATGATACTATACAAAAATAACACATATATTAAAATGCATGGTGTAATACACAGTTTGAAAGGACCCATACAAACAAACCCACCTTAAGTATTTATTTATTAGAGAAAGAGAGAAAGAGGACAGTGGGGGGAGGGAGAGAGAGTGAGAGAGACTGAGTGCTCTGGGGCCTCTAGCCACTGCAAATGAGCTCCAGATACATGCACCACCAGGTGAATCTGGCTTACCTGGGTTCTGAGGAATCAAACCTGGATCGTTAGGCTTCACAGGCAAGTGCCCTAATTTCTAAGCCAACTCTCCAGCCCTAAACCCAATTTAAACTCATTAGAATATTTGCCTAAATTTGCAGGGTAAAGGGCAAGGGCTTTGGGATATAATGGAAGGGAATAAACAAAGCCAGCATGGGTTTGTGTGGGCCAGGGCAGGTATGTGCTGTGAAATGAAGTGTTGTGATTAGTCAGCCCTCTGAACTTAAAGTACATTCAACTAGCAGAAGATGGTCCTAGGACTGACTCTCAAAGAGGGGAGAACCCATGTGTGAGTCAAAGGGAATTTCCACATGTTAAAAGATAGGTGGTACTCAGAAAGCAGGTGCTTGAAGAAATAGGGATCATTGTGTAAAGACACATGGAAGGTTAAGTATACAAAGTTGTTTCCCAACAGTCTCCATAGACGCTGACAAGCTCAAAAGGTTGACTTCTACCCTTTAACGCAGCAGTGCTCAGGAACGAGAACAAGGACCTTTAACACCAAGGATCTCTGTGATTTAAAGTTCAAACTCCATCACTTAGCTAGCTATGGAAAACAGAGCATGATGCTCAATCTTTTGGGGCTAGAATGACTTCAACTGTAAAAAACAAAAAAAATTCATTTTCCTGTGCTGATGTGAAAAGGGAGAAATGAAATACTTAAGAGTCTGGCATAGGGCTGGCTCGTGCTGAGTACACTCTCGGTAGTAGTTCTTATACTTGTCTTTCTGGCATTGTCTCTCATGAATTTATTCAGCAGATATTGGATGAGACATGAGTATAAGTTATGCACTGGATGTAAGAAGATACAGATGCTATAACCCATGCCTTCAAAACAATTTCAGTCTAGTAGGGAAAAAAAACATGTAAGCCATATATTATACTATGGGTTGAAAAATGCAATGATGGGTGGGGGGGCGCTCAGGTTCAGATGGCATTCTTAGATGTGAAAGTGCATAAGTGTTGGCACCTGGACAAGATACAGAGTTCCAGAAAAATCCTTGTGTGAAGAAAATTTCCAGACTCCTGCTTATGACTGTTCCAAGGAAGATAAGTGGAAAATAAGTATGTTTATTGATTCTCCATGGTAGGATTTCAGTTTATAATGCATCAGTTGTAGTTCCTAAATTTTATCCATGGGACAAACTTGTCTGTGATGACCAAATCTGACCTGTTTCCAAATGACTTTTATTTTTTATTGATTTCACTTTCCTTTAGTAAGACTTACATGGCCTCTGGGGAGCTTATCTTGTTTTGCACAAGGGTAAGATGAGGTCTTCCTAGCATCTTAAAATCCTTGGGAATTTTGTTTCTAAACGCGGAATAATTGATGTGCATATTTTATGGTATGGACGTGTGTGCTTAGATTTTTTTCTTTTGTTAAATGAATACTGTGCTAAACACATTCATACATTTGTGTTTATATATAGCAGAATATAATTTACTTGCCCTGGAGAGAGAAAAGAGGAAAATAAGAAAGATTTTGCTTGTACCTGCTACTGTAGAATGAAGATGATAGTAATATTGAAAATGGTTTTCATTTACAGCCTCTACTCAAATGGCAAGACTTTCCCTGAAACAACATTTAGTGTTTGTTCTAAAAACAAACCCATGGGTTTATTTTGTAAAATATCATGAATGTTTTTATTCATCTAACATCCTTTTCAGGGTTGATGTGTGCCAAAGGAAATGTGATTAAGGCTGCTCAGGAAGATTTCTGGGCAGGAAGACTGTAGCTTTCATGGGATTCCAAAGAGAGAAAGGGGCAATCTCTGTGGACACTCTTGAGGGGTAAGTATAACTCTTAAACTCTTGTCAGATCATCAAACTCTTAAAAATACCCCAGCCCTCAAATTGCTAGCAATAACTTAAATTTAGCTCCAAAGGTTCTATAAAAAGATAAGAAATCTAAGCCCTAAAAATTTTATAATGCCCAGTGGCAGTATGAATACTAGAATTGACAGAGCACTTAAAGAGATCTATTCCCTGTGTGTTCGCTTTTGTGCTTCAAATAGTTTAAGACGTAGCAAAGAAAGCCCAGGAGTTGAGTTTCTTCTCTTTGCTTTAAGTACTGACACTGTTTCAATATCATCTATCTATCTATCTATCTATCTATCTATCTATCTATCTATCTATCTATGTGTGTGTGTGTGTGTGTGTGTGTGTGTGCGTATATATATCAACAAGAATGGATTTGCATTGAGTCTTCCCTGCCTCACCCTGATCCCAGAAGTCATCAGGATTTGCAGTGGCATCTGTTAGAACACGGAAGTCATCAGGATTTGCAGTGGCATCAGTTAGAACACTGCACTGTGCAGTAATACCTGGGCCCAAGCTGTACAAAGTTTGGAAAGAAGTAAGTTGGTGACCAGAACGGACACTTATCCTGAAAACACTCAGGTCTTCCATACATACTCAAGATTAGGTAAGTCAAAAAGATTCCTCCTTTCTGCCTTCTCTTCAGAAGCTTGGTGACAACAGCCTGGTGATGTACGTTATGCACATGAGCAGCATGAATGTCTGAGTTAATTCTCTCCTTCAAGCTTTTATTGCAACATTTCAATTGATGTGAGCCCGTCAGGAACTGAATGAACCACAATAAAAAAAAAAAAAACTTAAATAAGAAAGTGGAGGACTGGGTATGGTGGTTCACACTTGGGAGGCAGAGGTAGGAGGATCACCATAAATTCCAGGCCATCATGAAACTACATAGTATATTTCAGGTCAGCCTGAGCTAGAGTGAAACCCTACCTCAACCCAACCCAACCCCTGCCCAAAAATAAAAAATCAAAGTGGAAGAAACTATGTTGAAAAGACTCTGTTACAGTTTGAAAAATATTGATATCTTTTGGAACTACATTTGTGAGAGAAAGCAGATGTTATCTGTGAATTTTTTTTTTTTACAAAAAGTAGATATTTAATGATGTCACTTACATTCACTAATGAACATTAAGACGCTCTTTGTGTGCATGTGTATTTGTCTCAGTTGAGAATGAATGATTCCCTTCACATGAATGTCTGGGTGGCCAAGCCAATATGTGACTTTTTAAAAGAGACTTGGGGACACGATATACCTTAGCTTTGCTTGTTCCTTTTTCAATAGGTGCTGATGTTCAACTTTGGTGACTGGGACAAAGATCTCGTCACCTTTGGCTCTGACTTCAGAGCTTGTGATACTAAATAGATATTAAATACTTAATATAGAGTCAGTGTTTAATTCCCAATTAATACATTATCAATAACCATGTGACAACAGGTTGTCATCACATATAATTTTGGAAACACTGGCAGCCGAATTTAGATGTAAGCTGGTATGGGAAGACCTCTTAAAATGTTTTCTGTGCTGAAAATACATCAGTCATTGAAATGTGAAGTCCTTTTTTCAAAAGTAAAGTGTTACAGTGATTTATGATGATTATAAAACTGTATATTTATAGAAAGTTTACTGACTTCATATAATTAAAATCACAAAATAACATTTCTAGCATTAAACTACTTTAAAATATTTTTATTTTAATTATTTAATTTTATTTAAGATAGCAACTAAAACACAATTGTTGTAATTATTTTCTTTTTGCTGGGACAAACATCTGAGCAGAAGTAGTTTATGGGAGGAAAAGTTTTATTTCAGGCTTACAGATTCCAGGGGAAGTTCCATTATGGCAGAAGAAGCTGACTCACATTCATAGATCTATAACAGAGAGACATCACCAACAGCCAGAGCTCAAACAGGCTCTTTTTCTTTTTCCTTGGTTTTTCATGGTGGGGTCTCACTAGCTCAGGCTGACCTGGAATTCACTATAGTCTCAGGGTGGCCTCGAACTCATGGCAATCCTCCTACCTCTGCCTCCCTAGTTCTGGGATTAAAGCTGTGTGCCTCCATGCCTGGCCTCAAACAGGCTCTTTACACACCTTAGGGCAGGACTACAAGATCTTCCCCAAGGGAAATCTCCTCCATTAGGCTGCTGGAGTCTTAAGTAGGAAGCTTAACCTTAATCAAAAATCCCTAAGGCTATGGGGGACACACATTCACATTCAAACGACCACAAATCTTTCAAGAAAAGCATTAATTTTTCCTGTGTTATGAAAATGAAATAGAAGCAGACTTTTCAACCAAAGCATACTTAAACCTGAACAGAATAGGCTCTATATGAATCTGTGGAGGCTAAACATTTAAACAAGAGAGTTTTGGAAAGCCTTTCTATAAGCTTAGGAAAAAAAAATGCTGGCATTTTTTTCTAAGTAGTGTATCTTAGCTACAGAGTTCTATAGGATAGCATGAGAAAAAAAGTATCCTAGAATTGTATTGATTGCATAAAATTATCAGTAATATTATTAAGATTATTGTGCTCCCATATGGCACATGGAGAGCTGCTTGGTCTTGTTGTTTTATGTAATTCAACAGAAGGATGAAATAATGACAAGTTTGGTGCTTCTGTCTAATCCATTGTTTTGTGAGTCCTGAGTACTGCACAGCTGACACCATAGTGAGCCTGACTGAAAATACATTTCCATAGTGAATGGTGTTGTAGAAAATGTCATTATTTTGTCACTGATGATATAATAAGTGTTTACACACATAAAGTATTTCTTCACAGAATAATTATAACACATCATGGTATAGTCAGATAACTGGCCTTGAGCCAGAGGCAAGTCACATGACATAGAAGAGGGATATATATATATATATATATATATGTCATATAGATGTTGTTTTAAAGAAACAAAGAAAATTTTAAACTGTACCATGTGGATAACAGTAGTAATATAATAAGAGATAAGCAGTGGTCACCCATAGATAGAAAATAATGAGCAGCACTTGCTCGTGGTGTACACCGCTGCACCGTCTTTCTTATGTATTACCTGCAACAGTGACCTGGTGATGCATCTTCTCTGGAGCTGATGCTGACAATGTGGTATAGGAATGGGACTCCCAGCAACTGTAGTTTTGGCTAAATTTTAATTTTTAAATAATCTTAAACTTTTAGAAGGGTCACATGAGAGAGCTCTTGTGTGGTTTTTATCAGGACTCTACAATGTTAAATAGTTTTCAACATTTTTCATCTCCCTCCCTCCCTCTCTCCCTCTCTTTCTTTCTCTCCCTCTCTCCCTCTTTCTTTCTGGTTCAAATAATTTGAAAGTTGTAGAAATGATGGGTATGAACATTAAGAGAAGTGCTTACTGGGCAGTTTGGTGAGCTTAGTATACACTTTAGCCAGACACCAGCAGACATTACACCCCTAGGGCTCATGACTACCTCTGTTATAGATTTTTTAGCATCAGGAATGTATTCCCTCCCATGGAACAGGCCTCTAGTCAAATTAGAGTGCAGTTGGTCTCCCCCATAACAGACATGCCACTATTGCACCCATTTGGCTCATTTGTCCTGGCTGGCCAAATATAAGGCTTGTAGTGTCCACTGTTGAATATTTTCACTGGTGATTTCTCTCTCTCCCATTGAACTGCATGCAGCATAGCTTTTTCTAGCTTTCTGTCAGCTGGTCAACATGGAGGTTTTTAGCTCAGCTCCAGCAGGATTTTTCAGTGACCTTGCAACCCAAGTATGTGGAGTCTTCAGCAATAGGGTCTTACCGTCTATTCCTGGTGGGAAATCAAAGGCCTTGGCAATGGCCTATAATGTTCTGGGGGCATTAGAGACCTCCCTGACCAATAATTCACTGGAAGGTGTCTCATCCCTGGCACTGAAAAGTTTCTAGTAACAATCTATGGCTCCTGAATGTTCCATTGTCCAAAAAAGTAAGTTTCCATATGATTTATTTATATCCTCTTAGATTTTGATTAGCCCTCCCTCACCTTTCCTTTACTCATTCTCTTTACCTGATCTCACTTAGGCCTTGTCACCCCCATTAATCTGTTCTTCTACTTACATATATACAATACCATCCTACTAAGTCTCCCCTCCTTCCCTTTCTATTCCCTTTATATGCCCTTTCTCACTTACTGGCCTCTGCTACTTGATCCCTCCAATGTATCCATATTTCCTCTACTTTTACTTTGTATGTCTGTCTGGCTTTACATGGGTTCTCAGGAATTGAACTCAGGATGGCAGACTTTACAAGCAAGTGCCTTTAACTGCTAAGCATCTTGCCAGCCTACTTTCTCTCCTTTCAAATTTATACCTTCTTTAACCTACATTAAAATCCCAATTCCGATAGTTGTTATTTACTTGTTATTTACTCCGTGTAACCAAGTAAGTTATTTACTTGTGTAATCCCCTTATCTTTAATCTCAGGGCTTGTCAAACATACTGGATGTGCTGACCAAGTCCTTCTCCAGATCAAAAGCTCCTACCTCATGATCCTGAGCACTTGGGTTCCCACAGGAAAGAGACAGGAAGGAGGTTGCACAAGCATCATGTGGTGGCATTTCTCTCATAGACTCATAAAAGGTAATTAAATTAATAAAGGTAAGGTAATTACCTTAGCATCAATGAAATGAGTAAGAGTACAGTGCATCCTAAATCAGACGAGATTACCTTCTATCTCCCAGGAGGTGTCTCAGTACAAATGAGCAGAATAAATAAAACCAAAATAGAACTGGCACTGGGAGATTCTATTAAGGAACAAGAATAGACAGACTTTTACTAAGTTACTGGGTTTCAGTTAAGTCATGCAAGTTGAAGAGAGTTGACAAACCTGAATAGCCAGGTGGTGAAGACAGAACACATCTGAGGATCATTATTAGTGCCCAGAACAAACACCCTCCCATACAAAGTCTCAGCACTGAATTTAGGTATTGGAACCGTGAGATGGCCTTGGGGATAGGAATGATCCGAAGTGTAACTGAAGAGAGAGGAAATTGAAATCAGATACCAGATAGAGGTATAGCAAATGAAATGTTATTTCCTCAGCATTAATGTTACTTATTAAAAATTATAGTAGTCTCATATGGAAGTAGTATAAGATGACACACATGTATAAAGCAAGGGGATTAAAATTAAAGTAGTGCAATGGCTTTAATATCCATGTCACCAAGAGTTATATGGTAAAATAGACATGAAATCATTAGTTACTTGTCATAGCCCGGGGCAACTCGAAGATAACTTTAACCTTCTCTACATTTTTGTTGTTGTGGTGGTGGTTTTAAAAAATGTCAATATCAGGGCTGGAGAGATGGCTTAGCAGTTAAGGTGTTTGCCTACAAAGACTAAGGGCCCAGGTTTGATTCCTTAGGACCCACGTAAGCCAGATCCAGAAGGTGACACATGTGTCTGCAGTTTGCTGATGTGGCTGTAGGCCCCGGAGCACCCATTCTTCCTACCTGCTTGCCTCTCTCTCTCTAATAAATGAATAAAATATTTAAAAATATCAATATCAAATTAATAAATCCTATTTTTAAATAACATGTCATGTTTTACCTCAAATTAAAGCAATTACAATATGTAAAACATTTTAATGGCCTTTTCCCAACAATCTCAGCACTTGCAAGTCTTTATTTGTCCTTTGTAAATCATCACCCTAGACTGAGTTTCCAGGCAGGGAACACCAGCGTTTGACATCACCTTGATAAATGTGCACACCTTTCCTGCCTCTGTCAACATGGGAGCAGACATGGGGTTGTGGAATCTATTTTTGTCAAACAAGCTTCTCATTTGCTTTGCTTGTCACAGCAGGTTATGTTGTCCTTTCTTCTGCTGACTCTTGCTTTTCTGCCTCATTCTGCATAATGCCCACACAACACAGCTCAGACTTCTCTGCAGTGACTGAATTTGAATCACAAAGCAACATGGAAAGTGTGTCTGTGTCCTATGGCTTTGACCTAACCTTGCAGTTGTGCTCTCTGCTGTTCTCAATGCCCACCTGGCTTCTCACAGCCACCCTCCCCTTACTCATGGAGTTCCTCACCTGTGATCTTTACTTGTCAGTGCTCCACTTGCCCTTTAAGACCCACCTTAAGTAAGAATTTTTATACAATGTCCCAGGTCTTTCCCATATGATTGAATTTCTTTTCGCTTTCTTGATATTATCCTTGGAACTTGTATCACCAATGCAGCACTTAACTTACTAGATCACAATTACTGGGAAAACACAACTAAGGGAAATTGTAAAACCCCAGAGAAAAGTAAATGTAGTTTCATGGTGAAAGTCTTTAGAAAAGAGGAATGACTTGTGCCTATCTTAACAAATGACTTTGATGTAGAGGAAATGTCCAAGAAGGACCTAAAATATCATACACATCACTGTACAAATTCAAGAGTAGAGAACTGGGGCCAGTCAGATTGTTCTGTAGAAAGCTATATGGTAAATATCCTTTTCTTTTGGGGCTTATATTCACTATTGGAACTAATAAACTCTACTATTGTTAGGTAAGCTCAACTAATGAAAGTAACATAAATCAATATATGGTGTGGGGATGTCTCAGTTCACTTTTCTTTATGTTTGTATGATAGTACATGACTAGCGGAATTTGACCTTACTGACACCTGGAGTAGAAGACATATCTAAGGATGAAAGAAATCTCCAGGTGGCACTTCATGATAGTTTCAATGTTGCTGTGACTTACTATTTAATATTCCTGCATCATATGAATCAATTTTCAGTTTGCCAGTGGATAATTATATCATCTATAAATACTCCATATCCACCACATCTTAAAAACGAATTACTTTTCTTACCTCAAACAAGAGTCCTTGTTCATATTAAAGACTAAACATTTTTTCCATCCATTTAAATTCTAAATGCACCTATTTCTTAATTTCCTTTTGTTTACTTAGTATCTGAGTGTTCTTAATTTTAAATCTCCCTTAGTTATTTATGGAGAAGAGATATCTATGGGGCTCTCATTTCTGTGCTTATTATAAACATGGGCACTCATAGTTTTGTCTAGACTTCCTTTTGAAGATTGAATGTTCTTGTAAGAGAGAGACAAAGTCTCCATGTATTCTTTCATTGAAATCACCCAGTCCCGTAAGCTAGATGCTCCTACTTCCCGCCGCAGCCCCATTCCCTCACTACATAAGGTCTTATTCCTAATTGGTGGCACCTGGCTGCTCACATTTCTTGAGAGGAAAATATTGTATTTCCTTTGACCAAAGACAGAATATTTTCTTCTGTCGAGTAAAAAAAAAAAAAAATCTCAGGGAAGAACTTGGTTGGGCTAGTTATAGATAAACCACTAATGAAAATTGGAATGAGCTTGGTATTACAGCTATAAAAGACCATAACAGTATCTGTACTCAACAGTGCTAGGGTCCAAAGGGCTCGTTTTGCTTCCTTGCTTATTTGCTCTGAACTAAGACAGAAAACATGATTATTTGGCAAACTGCTTAAGGAAAAGGTTCCCTATCTGATGCTGCTCCTACCTACCTGCTGCTGGTGTTGTATGCTATGAGATACACAAGTTACCAAGCGCTATCCCTTGCAGGCTTCTTCTCCTCGCCCACTGACAGTGTCTAATGCAGCAGAGCCGAAGGACCTCAGGCAGCTAGTGGTACACAGGTCACAAAACCCAAGATTCCACTGGACGCCGATGAAGAAGATACTAACCACTTGGGCAGCGAGGAGAGAGAGAATGAACTCTGACTTGCATTTTAAACATGTTGACAAGGTCCACGAGAGAAGCAAAGGTGGTTTCTGCAATTTTTAACAATTTTCATTCGTGCGACATTTTCAGCTGTCAGGGTCTTCTGGCATGGTGATGCTTATCAAGCTCCAGCTCTGCCTGTTGGACTTGAAACACAAATGATGCCTAAGTGGAGCAGATAAGAAAATGTGCAAAGGCACCCGGAAAAAAATTCACGTTGTAAATTATTATAGAAGGTTAAAAAAAATTTAAGTTTTAGTTTGATAAGACTGCTGAAAGCAAAAACAAACACAACACACAGTAACAATAGAAATTTGTGTTCTCATAATTCTGCAAACTAGCTTTATATCACATCTCAAAAGTATTCTTTCCTTACCTGTTTCCTTTACCTGGAAGAAATTCTTTGTGAAGATCAGTTCAGTTTTGTTTTATTCTTGCTACATTTTTTTTTTCACCATTTGTGTATATGCATACTATTAATGTTATTGTTATGTTTTGCTTATTCTGGGCACTTACTTCTTTATATGCTTGCTTTCTGCTTCCAGACATGTGTCTCACCCTTTCAGAAGTTCTTTTCCATTTGGAAGCAACTGGGCTCATTCTCTGTGGATGTGCCTATCCATACACCTATGTAACTTCTATCTATGATAGGTTTGTTCACATTCATGATATTTTTGTGATTTGATCTAATGAGAACATAAAATGTTTCCATCCATTCACAGACAAGCCGCCCACGTAGTTGCTTCAGAGCTTTGTCTTTTTCCTCATTAAATTTTCACCAAAGGCTAAGAGTGACAACAATGATATCCAACACTCAAAAGGCACTGCCAGTACCTGATAAAGCAATTAATGAAAAGCCCTTTGGGGATAGATTATTGTATAGGTAACTGATTCCATAGAAATAATACATAAATACAGGACTGATAAGTTCCCTGATCAACATTTTAAATTCAGGTGACTTGGGAAAAATTGGAACCCGATTTCACCAAAGAAAATTAAGCTTCCGCTCGTTGAGCACTGTCAGAAGGAAGAACCACTGGAAGAAGGGCTGTTAGCTTAGCGTGAAGCCTGAACAGGTGGGGCTGGAGCACAGGGGTTTCCAGAACACCTTTGGCCCTGTCTAGGAAGAAGAGTGGGAAATAAGCAGGTAAGTTTCCGTCAAGACTCAGTTTATTTTCCTACCTTTCCTTCATCTCCATTATAGGGTAAAGTATATATTTCCTGGCAAGTAAAAGCCTTGGTATGATTATGTTCCCGGAAAGTGGGCGTTCTTACTCAGGTATGTCACATATTACAAATACTTCCCAGCCGTGTGGATGGAAACTTGCATACTTTCCTCTGTAGTGTATACTACTTTTGCAGATCTTTTATTTCTTCTGAATGTATTTCCCGTGCTTCTTCCTCAGTGAATGCTTACTCATCCTTAACAGTCTGCACAGATAATCTCAATTAGTAACTCCTGGGTCAGTCATTTAAGATCTCATGAACTTTCAGTTTACCTTTGACATTGAATTTTCTGAGTTTGTTTCCTGACTAGACTATGTGTTACTTAGTCTTATAGCATAAAGAATGAAATGGAATATATTAGTGCACTTTCTTTTTTAAATTTTTAATGATCCAGGTAATGTTTTGTTAGATTTTAGTGTTAAACATGCCAAGCTCATGGCTTGCTGAGTAGACATTCAAAGACTGTTAAAAAGATGACTATATTAGGTTGTCAAAACTTGGTCCCATTGTATTTGAAAATGCCACAATAAATGAGGCCTAAATCTCTGTATGCAAACTGAAAAACTTAACATTAGAATAATAAAACTTGGTATTAATAGCCATTAATTAACATCCTTGTCTTATTCTCTTCAAGCAAATTTATTCTTCTTATTTACTTTACTGTGATGACTTGTCTGTTGGTAGAAAAATACAGCGTTCCTCTTGCATTTGTGTTTTTCACTGTATCCAGGTATGATGTACTTAGTTATGCTTGCCTCTCCAGGTCTATTCTCCACTTTATAATGGACTTTTTTCTTTTCTTTTTCTTTTTTTTTGGGGGGGGGGATATTTTGAGGTATGGTTTCACTCTAGCCCAGGCTGACCTGGAATTCACTATGGAGTCTCAGGGTGGCCTCGAACTCACGGCAATCCTCCTACCTCTGCCTCCTGAGTGCTGGGATTAAAGGCATGCACCACCACGCCCGGCTCTAAATAGAAATTTAAAAAAGAAAGCCCATTAATGGCCGGGCATGGTGGACACCTTTAATCCCAGCACTCAGGAGGCAGAGGTAGGAAGATCACTGTGAGTTCGAGGCCACCCTGAGACTCTATAGTGAATTCCAGGTTAGCCTGGGCTAGAGTGAGACCCTACCTCAAAAAAATATAAAAATAAATTTCTATTTATTTACTTGAGAGAGAGAGAGAGAGAGAAACAGGGAGAGAGACAGAAAATGGGTATGCCAGGGATATATGTGCCATCATGTGCATCTGGCTTAAGTGGGTACTAGAGAATTGAACATGGGTCCTTAGGCCTTGAAGGCAACTGCCTTAACCAGAAAGCCATATCTCCAGCCCCACTAATGGGCTTTCAGATCCAACATTGGTATTTGGCTAATGGAAGGTCCAGATACAGATAAGCAGGGAAGATGATAGATCAAAATATTTATTGGCCAGTTCTGTCCCTGTGCCTATAGTTAGCTCTGACCCCTTAGCTGAAAGTTACCATTCCGTTCAAGGTATTCTTTTCCATAGCACTCTCCACTTCTGAATTCTGGTAACAACTGGATATGGATATGTTCCTTTCCCATGCCTATCTGTAGTTGTTAACAGATACACTGCTACTCTAGGCCACAGTATCTTCTTGTGGAAGCAGTTCTTCAAGTACCCTAGTTGCATGCTTGAATCCTAGCTTTTTCTTGGACCACTTTGAGGTTTAAGTTTTCTATGTTTGGTTTTGGCTAATACAGAAATTGGCTCAGGTAATTGTCACAAGATGTAGACCCTCAAAATGAAATTTTAGAATGGAATTACTAATATAAAAATACTACAAACTGGGCATGGTGACACATGCCTTTAATCCCAGCACTTGGGAGGCACAGATAAGAGAATCACCATGAGTTCAAGGCTCCCAGAGGCTACAAAGTGAATTCAAGATCAGCCTAGACTGGAATGAGTCCCCAGTTTGAAAAAAAAAATTACTACAGATTGAAAAGCTCTTTGTGGTAGGGGATGGAATATGGATAACCCCAAAGCAAGGAGTAGCATTGCCATGAATGAAGTCAAATCAATACTTGAAGCCCGGATGGAGGGAGATTGTGTGGTTGAAGTATGTAAGTCGCTATGGAGATCACAGTGCATATAAGATGGTTGAGTTTCCTCAACTTGCTTTAGAGGGGTGCATGTATAAAACAAAGATCTGATCTATGAATGGACAGTTATGAAAATCTTTGGAGAAACTGAAAGCTTGTTGGCAGTTTTGAAACTATCCTCTGTGGATTCATAGGGAATGTAAGACTGAAGACCAACAAGGCTTGACTGTAAACAATAATTATCTGCTGGATTTTGCTAAGTATCTTCCACTAAGGTAAGGACTGTGGTGGGATTAGAGTGGGCTTTTAAGCATAGAATTTACATATTTATTTAGTAAGAACAAAAATGTGCTTACCTGTTTTATTTTTTTCCTCTAGGCTCTGTTATAATTGCTCACCTACTTGATATGATCTTGGGCAGTGCTTTTCCAATTTTTATGTGCATTTGAATCACCTGGGAATCCTACTAAAATGCAGTTTAGAGTCAGTAGATGCTGGGGTTAATAAGGGGATGAGATCTGACTATCTTTTTAGGCGTTTACAGTGAAGATTTTATGATCATTGAAAATGGTGAAGAGAATGTTTTGAATATTGTGAATATCCTGTTAAGATATATGCATAGCAGACAACAGAAGGTGGATACTGAAAAGGCTCAGTGGTGTTCCATATCAGTGAGACTGATAGAATCCATGATAAAATAATTCTTTCAAAACAAAGCACAAGTTATTGCTTCCAACTCAGTAAAAGTGACACATAGCTTGGTCTGCATCTTTGGATTTTGGAAGCAAAAATATCAAGCTGTATTTGATCATCCTTGTCCAACACATTTACTTCTCTGGGCCTGGAAAGGTGCCAGCTTGCCAGGTGTGGTGGCTCATGCCTTTAATCTCAGAATTCAGGACGCAGAGGTAGAAGGATTGCCATGAATTTGAAGCTACACTGAGATTACATAGTGAATTCCAGATCAGTTTGGGTTAGAGTGAGACCCTAACCTCAATATATATGTATAACTAAACTAAAAATAAGAACTCTTCAAAAAGTCTATTTTTCACTCAAACTATATTCCCATTTAGGTCTAATAACCTAGCATAACCAAGGACTTTTGAAGCATTTGTGGCAGACATAATATTTTTGTAAAATTCTTCTAAACTCAACCCCCCACCCCCCAAAAAATACAGTACAAGCCCTTTAGGAGTGATGTGATGTTTTCTTAAATTTCCATTATCTACTTGTGTTGGAAACCCACCTTGTTCCTGGACTGTAATAGAAAGTAAATGGCTGAGTCTGTAAAACTTGGTGAGCATGAATCAGTGTCCAAGATGTACTATTTGTTACCTGATCAACCCAACCATAAAATTGGCTATGCACAGCAGCCTGGCTGTGTAATATAGAGGTGGTTTACATTAGGTGGCAATGAAGCCACTCTGGGAGGCAGGAGTCAACAGTATGAATGGATGGCTCAGTTTAACACAGTACCTGCTTCACTGCTTTGCAATGTCGGAGAGGCAAAAATAATAAATCTGGTTTGCAATAAGTAGAAGTGGACAGGGGCTTTCAAAAGTATCTCAAAATGATAGTAACTAGAGTGAACGCCACGGCTGAGTGCCTAGATTCTATCTGCTAGGACTGAGGTTTTTATTTCTTTCTCAGGCAGTCGTGGGTCTTGGCAGCAAATAGTTTTCAGCTGAGATCCTGTCCAGTACTTGTTCTTAGCTGAAGAAAGAATACCCACCTAAGATTATGCTCTTCTTAGGTGGCAGCCCAGTCCAGCAGCTAGTCAATAGAGAGATATAAAGCTTTCCCCTGGGACACAATACAGAATAACTCTGAAAAACCATCAAACCATCAAACCCAAAAGCTGGCCACGGAGTCAAATGAGATTTTTTTCCATGACATCATGTCTAAATTCTCCAACAGTCCAATTCTACTTCTTTTAAACTTCATAGATGTTAATCTTGACAATGTCCACATATACATTTTGCCCCTAAGTCTCTAAGTCTGATCCCAAGGGCGGTGAGCCTGTAACAATAAATATCCAAAATGATACCACTGTGGTGGTGGAAGGTTGGTGGGACACGGGACATGATGGAAAATACACAACTTTTACTAACTTAGATCTTTTAATCAGCTATAGAAGCACATTTTTCAGGTTTTAATGTTATTTAATTACTTCTCTGTTTCTCCCTTTTTTTCTGAAGAGTTTTAGTGGAAGTTAATACCGCAGGTTTAAGAAGGGAAGTATGCTCAAATTAATGTCACCATAATTACATTGTACCTGAGAGTTTTTGTATGTCCAAGTGTGGGGAATAAGACCCAAGAGGAAGATGGATGAGTATGGAGTTGAAGAAAAGATTTTCAGTTCTGGGTGTCATCTTTTTTCCCTCTGGATCTATGCTCTCCACTTCTATACCTACTCTAGTCATGAAAAACTCAAGGATTGCATCATAGAAATCTCATGTCCTCTGATTTATGATTGGTTTCACATAAAGAGAGCATTACACAAAATAGGAAGGAGAAAAGAGAGGGAGTTGGGATTTTTCTCTAGTAGCTACTGTCTTGTGGGGTTCTTTTGGTCTGACTTTCTCCCAAAATTCTTCCTCTCAAAGAAGCACTTAGAACCCAGGGGTGTTAAGAATTTTTTCAAATCCTACTAACGCATTACTGTGGTCTTGTCTTGTTCTAATATCCATCCTTTTTAAAGTATATAGTCACTTTTCTAGTCATGTAACAATCTTCTTTTTTCATTATAATTGCATCTTTTGATTATATATATATATGTATATATATATATATATATATATATATATATATATATATATTCTCAAAGGGATTTTTTTTAAGATGAAAGAACATTCTAATCTTTAAAAATGTGGATTTGAATCTTTTTTAAAAGTGAGATTGACAGATTTACATAGATTTATTTTTAAAACTTTTGTTAGAAATATTAACTTTTAAAAAGCTCATGTCAAAAATTTTTGAGTCATACAAATTAAAGTAATTTTTATTCTTCACCAAAAAACAAAATTTATTCTAAATTTCTTTCTGCTTTTTACTTATCTTCCAATACATTTTTCACTTTTGACATTTTAACAGTATTTAGTCACATTCTTATCATGGCCTCAAAATGTTTGTATAGTTGATATTATTTTTTTAGATAGATCCAAAAATATTTCACAGATAGTTAGAATTTGTCCATCACCTTGTCTTTGGGTCTTTTTTGTGGTCCCCAGATAACTGATTCAAATTATAGGGTGGATGTTACATGAAAAATTCTATAAGACCAGCTGCCAAAGAATCTAGTTTGTAGGCCTCCCTCTTAAATAGCTAAGTTATCATACTATCACAGTGCTATCCTCCATAGTCTAGCTGTAGCATAAATATTATAGTTTTAAAGTTCTTTATTTAAGAGGAAATATACACTTAATAAATTTAACATACTCATTCGTTTTTGCTTTTGTATTTTCTTTTAATCAATCATGCACTGTCAATGTCATTTTCTGCTTTAATATTTCTTCCCTATATAATATAGTTAAACTGACAAATAATATCTACCATTTGACTATGCCTAAAATTTCTCTTCATTTCACTATATTAGGAAGTTTACACTGCCATGATTCACTTCTCCAGAAGTGAATAATGACCCTCAATGATCACTGTAGTTTTGAATAAGAATCATCACTTTTCAAAATAAAAACTGTATATTTCTCAGCTTATAAGTTTGCTACGACTTGTACTCTGCAAATTCACAAACCCTTCATATTTTCTGACTTTACACATTTGGCAATACATATGTTGAAATATATTCTACATTTTAGAAAACTTTCCAGATATTTAGTCTTTGTTTAAACTCATCTTTATTTTTATATAAACTTTCTTTCAATATGAAAATTGTATACAATAATGAGGTACCATGTGATGTTTTGATGCATGCATACATTTATGCTTTTCTATATTTTGCTCAGTAGATCAACTTCTATCTTTCATAAAATTTATATAAATATAAGATTATCATGCATTTATATTCTAGTATCAAAGAGATTGATTTATGTTAAATATTTTAGTAGAATATAAACAAATTTAGGAATGAAAGTTAAAATGCAGCAGTTGCTTATTTTTAGCACTTTGAGCAGTTAATATTAACAGCAGCCAACAGTAAATAATGAGTTTTTCTATCCAAGGCTGAAAGCAGCACTAATCCATTTGTATAAACATAAATATTTAGAAGACTGTCTAACAATGCATCTGTTTAGCAAAAAAATAAATAATATAAATAAATAGGTTTCCTCTAGGGGAAGTAGGGCCTGCAGTTTCTCCAATCCTGAAATTCTGACCTGGTTTACATTTTCAGGCATGGATCCCTCTTGTAGGGCATATTTCAAAGTCAGTCAGGAAGCAGTTGGTTACCCCGTAGCAGTCATGTCACTATTGCGTGAGTGGGCACCTGTTGACCGGCACTTCAGTACTGTTGAATGCAGGGTCCATCTCTGGGCAAGGCCACTGAGAACTTTTCTTCCCCAGCAACCTGCGTAGCACAATGAGAACTATCCAGTAAGGAGGAGATTTCCTGTTCAGTTCCAGCTTAATTTCTCTACATCCTGCAACCGGAAGGGGTAGAGTCTTCAGTGCCAGCATGTTATGGCCCACTTCTGGTGGGCAGCCAGGAACGACAGCAACAGCTTGCATTATCTTGGGGAACCTCTGGAACTTCCCTGACCATCCACTCATGGGGAGGTGTCCCACACCTGGCACTGTGATATTTGTTTTATAGATAACACTGGCTTCTAGGAGCAACAGTATACACCTAGGCAAGGTACCAATATTCATCCCATTAATTTTACGTTATATTTACAATTAGTTTATAAGCTATTGGATTCCTATCCTGATTTTTGGATTTCCTTTTTTTTTTTTTTTTTTTTTTTTTTTAGGTAGGGTCTCACTCTAGCCCAGGCTGAGCTGAAACTTACTCTATAGTCTCAGCCTGGCCTCCAACTCATAGCCATCCTCCTACCTATCCCTGCATAGTGTTGGGATTAAAGGAGTGTACCACTATGCCTGGACATATCTGCTAAATTTTAACTATTATTCTCCCTACTCCTCTCACTTGTTCCTCACCTTCATCTCTGCTTAACCCTTTCCTTCCTCAGTATTCTTCCTAATTGTGTTGATGTAACTTGTGCTGTAATAAATACAATTCATAAATACGTTAGGACTAAAACTTGAGTAAGTAATTTTGGAAAGATACAATTATTGTTCATATACTTAAAAATGAAGCTTTTTCTAAAATAAAATATATTAAAATATGAAGAGAAAGTTATAGTTTGATCATCAAAGGTATACTTAAACAAATACAAAAATATTTTAATTATAAGGAAATTTTTTTTTTTTTTTTTTTTTTTTTTTTTTTTTTTTTTTGGTTTTTCGAGGTAGGGTCTCACTCTGGTCAAGGTTGACCTGGAATTCACTATGTATTCTCAGGGTGGCCTTGAACTCATGGAATCCTCCTACCTCTGCCTCCCGAGGGCTGGGATTAAAGGCGTGCGCCACCACGCCCGGCTTTTTTTTTGGTTTTTCGAGGTAGGGTTTCACACTAGCCTAGGTTGACCCGGAACTCACTATGTAGTTTCAGGATGGCCTCAAACTCATGACGATCCTCCTACCTCTGCCTCCCAAGTGCTGGATTAAAGGCATGCGCCACCACACCTGGCCATATACAATTTTTAAAGGTTTTTTGTTTGTTTGTTTGTTTACTTTCATTGTTTATTTGAGAGTGACAGAAAGAAAGAGAGAGAGAGAGAGAGAGAGAGAGAGAGAGAGAGAGAGAGAGAGAGAGAATAGGTGCATCAGGCCTCCAGCCACTGCAAATGAACTTCAGATTCATGTACCACCTTGTGCATCTGGATTACATGGGTACTGGGGAATCAAACCTTGAACTGGGATCCTTAGGCTTCACAGGCAAGTGCTTAACCGCTAAGCCATCTCTCCAGCCCTATATGCAATTTTTTAATGTTAAAAAATCGTTAATGTTCTTTAACCATCCTAACACTGCTCTTCAAGCATTCAATGACTATCTATCTGCTCATACAAGAAAAAGTTATTGTACACATTAAATCTATATCTCTGCAAAGTTTTAGGACAATATGAATTGTGAAATATTTTCCACTAAGTGTTCTGAGTATATCAAGTACAACATTTGTTTCTAAGTATTCATTGCTATTTTTATTTTGTGCTGCTGTAGCAAAATACTCAAGTGTTTATGACTCATTGAAACAAAACTTTATTTCTCACAATCCTGGAAGATAGAAGTCTAAGATGAAGGAGCTGTCATTGATAAAACTTACTAGCTTCATCCTCATATGGTAGATGGTAGAAGGCAAGTACAGGTGAATGCCATATCAATTCTAAGACAGAAGGAGGGAAAGACAATGCATGCTCATGTGGCATTATATAGCAGCATTAATCCATGCATAAGGACCGAGCCTTCAGGATATTAAATTATTAAATGTTTCCATGAGTTCCCAATTTTCAAACCTTGTTGCACTGAGGATTAGTTTTGCAAGACATAATTCTTGAGGGACAATAGCAAACATATAGTAGCATACTATGAATGATTTCTTGGGGTCACTAAAAGCAATTCTTGAGTCACATCTCTCCAGAGATGGTGTTTGGTGAGGGGTTTCTCTCAGATCTGAAAGGTACAAAGTCAAGGTTACAAACAAATCAGTTTCTGCTGAAGGCTTCCCTCTGGGCTTATAAGTGGCTTGTAAGTTTTCTATGGATTTGTCTTCTATCTCTTAGTGGGAGGAAGGTGGTGTTTCTTAAAAAATATTTTATTTATTTGTAATCAGAAAGGAGAGATGGACAGAGAGAATGGTTGCACCAGGGCCTCCAGCAGCTGCAAATGAACTCCAGATGCATGCACCACTTTGTGTATCTGGCTTTACATGGGTACTGGGGAATCGAACCTGGGTGCTTAGGTTTTACAGGCAGGCACCTTAATTGCTGAGCCATCTCTCCAGCCCATGATGTTTCTTTCTTATGAGGACGCTAGATCCTATGTGATCAGAGCCTTACTGTATCACTTTATTTAACCTTCCTTAGAACCCTGTATCCAAGGACAGTGACTTAGCATGGATACTAGGCTTCAACATGTTAGGGCACATGCAAACATTCAGTCCATAGTTCTTAATCACCACATTTTATAATAATTTAAATAAATTAATGGCTAAAAGTTTAAAATAAATTTATGGCTAAAATTCAGTATCTACTTTGTTAATCCTAATACCTTCTGAAATCTAGTAGAAAGTAATGATTCACAAGGGCTGTCTGTAGACAACATGTACATAGTTAACTAGTAGTGAATAAATTAATCCTTCTCCCATTTCTTTATTATACTGTGCAATTTCATCTTCTCTTTTTTATTTCTATTACAAAAGAAAGAAAATCCTGTTCACACATATATGAGTTTAGAAGCAAAATAGATGCTCATCCAAAGGGAAATTCTAACTAGAAGTAACAACTGAATTGTATTGCAGGCTTTAGACATTTTGCTGTTTATCTATGACATTTCCAAATTACATGTTACACTATTTTAGAGTAGTGTTTGACAAGGGCATTAGACTGAATAACTTTCCATCCTGATTTAAGTAATATTCTTGTTTCACATTTAAAACTTTACATGTATTTTCAAAACTCTACTGCACAAAAATTGCCAACAATTTCTGCTGTGACATTTAACGATCGCCTGCTTACTGTGTGTATTGTGTCCAGGTCACAAGATTCAAGTAAACATTCTTCAAAACTCATTTTGAATTCCTTAGGGTTAGTAATATGAGAAATGAGTATTAATCTTTGTATTACATCTACCTGATATTTACTGAAATAACAGTTCACATTTCTTGATTCCAGCCATATTATAAGTTATAACAGTAAGCTGTTGATGACAGTTGTTTGTTTCTTCAGACTTATTTGCCATTTACCAAAAGTGCTATTTACCAGAAAGACAAAGGCAGGATAGAAAAAGCAAGTTCTTACTTTAAAACTATTTTATTAGAAGCTATCATTTTATTTAAAAAAATCTTCTTGTCCATATTTACAGTAGAAAACATTTCCTTTAGAATATAGTTTGATCATAGCTAAGGTAGAGACAACATGACTTCAGTCCTTTAAAAGCTTAATATTAAATTGAATAGACACAAAATTTTAATAAGTAACAACTGTGCTGGTGAATACCTACAAAGACCAATGTTCAGGGACTTAGTCAATATTACTAATATTAAGCTATTTGATGTCTCCAAATAAAATCGGGTAGTCAGGCTGGAGAGATGGCTTAGTGGTTAAGTGCTTGCCTGTGAAGCCTAAGGACCCTGGTTCGAGGCTCGATTCCCTAGGGCCCATGTTAGCCCATTGCTCTCATTTTTAATCAGAGAAACTTCTTCTCACAGATGGTGGTGACTACAAGGGAGATTAACCCATCAAAATACAGTGAAGAAGTGACTAATAAATGTTCAGCATTAAGTGGGACATCTCCTTCCCACCAGTCAAGGCTTAGGGCACATTGCGGAAGAGGTTAAAAAAAAAATGTAGGAGACAGAGGACTGGAACAAGTGCTTTGGGAATGTTGTACTCTTGACATGTGCTGTCCATTCCATCCATGACCTTCTCACAGCAGCTGTCATTACCTGCACAATATTGGATCTATCAACATGTCATTAATGATGATGAAGGAAGGCAAAAGTAAAATGAAGGAAGACATCAAAATACTGGAGGGAATGGTTGGAGGGAGGAATCAGTTCAATAGAAGGGTTATAGGAAATGGGGCAAGAGCAGGATGGGAGGGGAATATGATTAAAATATATTTTGTATATAAATATATACACACATATAATTGTGAATAAAATATTAATGAGAAAAATTAGATTAGTAAGCCCACACTTAATGACTTTCAAAAGAAACCAGAAGCTATCAAATGATACATTGTGAAAAAATTGCTTCTAGCCTTGTTTCTACATCTACATAGGTCTTGTCTCCTCAGAGGCAGCCAGAGGTTCTGATTCTGTGTCCCTCATTCCTAGATAGTCTGTGCATACCAGCATGTATGCACACAGACTGTTCTGATAAAATTAATGCACACATGTAATACATAATATTTTACATCTTCTTTTAAACACATTAATGATATACAATGGAAGGTTTTCAGATAATAAATCTTATAGAATTACCTTTTATTAATCATTCCTGATTATTTAATTGTATGCTTATATAGTAATGGAATTACCTTCTTTCTTATTATAGACAACTGGGGAAAATGAAGAGAAGAGGTTAAAAATCATCCCATGCCACTAAAAATAGGAAAGTACTTAAAACCCTCATGATAAGAGAAAATAAGGTCCACTAGAATGTGAATGGAGGTGCTGGCAAGATGGCTCTGTGATTAAAGGCACTTGCTCCACAAGCTTGTCAACTGAAGTTCAAATTCCAAGCACCCATATAACCCAATGAGCCTATGGCAATGGGAGGCAGAGCTAGGAGGACCCTGAAGCTCATGGGGCCAGCTAGACTAACATTCATGGCAGCCAAGGAAAGAAAGGAAAATTAAAAACAACAACAACAAACAACAACAAGAAACAGTAACAAGACAGATCTTGTCTCAAACAAGGTGCAAGACAACACTAAGGTTGTCCTCTGACCTCCGCATTTGCACAGTGGTACATGTTTACCTCCTCCCCCACAACAATGATAAAGAAAAGATGGACATGTATATGGGGGCAGGTTAACAGGTACTAACTCATGGATATTTCTGATAGAAATATATATACATAAAATCTTTATAAAAGTTTTAAGCATAATTAAAATTTAAAATGCTCTTAACAGGCTGGAGCGAAGGCTTAACAGTCAAGGCATTTGCCTGTGAAGCCTAAGGACCCCGGTTTGATTCACTAGGACCCATGTAAGCCAGATAGATGCACAAGAGGCACACATGTCTGGAGTTCATTTGCAATGGCTAGAGGCCTTGACATGCCCAGTCTCTCCCTTTCCCTCTCTCAAATAAATCAATAAAATGTTTAAAGTGTTCATAACTTTTGACCCATAAATCCCATTTAAAATATGGCTTAGAGATAAATGTATGCATTTTTATGTTTTATTCTTTTTTAAGTTAGTATGTGTTTTTGATAGGTGCGCATGCGGGTTCATGTGTGTGAGTGTAGGAGCTGCATGCCATGGCGTGCGTGTGGAGGTCAGAGGTCAACTCCAGGTGTCAGCCCTTGTTTTCCACCTTGCTTGATGCATAGTCTCTCTCTCTCTCTCTCTCTTTTTTTTTTTTGTTTTTTTTTTGAGGTAGGGTCTCACTCTAGTCCAGGCTGATGTGGAATTCACTGTATGTTCTCAGGGTGGCCTCAAACTCATGGTGATCCTCCTACCTCTGCCCCCCACCCCCAAGTGCTGGGATTAAAGGCGTGCGCCACCACACCCGGCTCTGATGCAGAGTCTCTTGTTCACCATTGCATTCATTAGGCTATATGGCTTAGGAACTTCTGGGGATCCTTTTGTAACTAACTCAATTCTGGCCCTAGGTGGGCTGGGATTGCAGACACTAGCAATACACCTTCCAGCTTTGTGTGGGCTCTGGGGAACAGAATTCAGGAACTCACCCTTGCATGATAGGTGCTTTATCCACAGAGCCATATCCTCAGCCCAAGATAAATTTATAAACATGCACAAAGGAGTTTATAGATAGTTGTTCAGTATGGCATAATTTGTGAAATAAAAGACCGAATAATTTTGCATGTTTTTAGGCAAAATCTTGAGTCCAAATGATAGGATGTAAACTGCGAAAATTAAGACAATATTACATGCTAATTTGTCATTTTCACTCTGTGAAAACATTTCTGATAGGAGCATTTGGCAAGGCAAAACACTGACAATGCAAAATAAACAATTTGGATTAAGTTTCAGGAAAAAATTGATCTGTGCTTTTGTATTAAAATCTATCAGCTACCAAATGTGTATCAATGTAGTGTTTGGGGCTCTGTGAACTTGTACTGTAGTAGGAGTCACTTATTTGTTTTCCAAATCTGAATTTCCTCAGTCTACTTTCTTTTGCACCTGTGAGTGTGTGTGTGCGTGTGTGTGCGTGTGTGTGTGATGTGCATGCAAGTGTATATGCCTGTTCATATGTGTTTGGTGTATGTATAATGTGCAAGTGTATATGTACATGTGCATGTGGAGACCAGAAATCCATGTGAGGTGTCTTCCTCATTGCTCTTCTACAGGTATCTCACTGGCTATCAATTTGACTTGATTAGCTAGCCAGCAAGTCACAGGTCCTCCTGTCTCTGCCTCCCCAGTGTTGAGAGTACAGGCATGTACCGCCACGCCCACTGTGTTGTATGTATACTGAGAATCTGAACACAGTTCCTCATGCTTTCAGAGCAAGCACTCACTGACTGAGCCACCTCTACAGCCTGCTGCCTCCTTAAGGATTTTCAAAAGCATTGAGGTCCCAAGAGGATGCTGGCAGTAGTCAACAGTCTCAAAGCAGGGTCTGATCATTACATTCACTGTACAATCAGAGCCTGTTTGCACTGAAATGTGTACCGTAAGGAAATTTAAAGCTCTTAAAGCTGTGTTCTCCAGAATGGAATTTTTTTTAAAGTATCAGCACTATCTGAGTTATTCTCTTACATTGCTACCAAGATTAAAAGAGAAATGAAGCAGAGATTTGCAGCCAAAACTATTCATACTGATATTTCAAAATTCATGTGACATACTTTGTAGAATGTCATACATCATCATTTATTTTTTTACAGATATTTATTTAGTTCTAAGTTTAGATTTACATACCCTGGGGCAGTAGGAATATTACCATGAACAAAATAAGTAGGTATGGAGTATGCAATTTAGTGTCAAATCAGACAATATGGCTAATAATCCAGTGTTTCAAGGAATGAAAATGTGGATCACCCTGACAAAGACATCCCAACAAAGTAAAGTCCATTTAGAATGCAAAGTGAATATACAATCAACAAAGACATGTGGAAGTCATAAACACATTATTACTATACAACCAAATAGAGAAGAGGGTTATACAAATCGTAAACAGACTTCATTATTTCATGTGTGTGTTTTTCCGTAACTATCAACCAGAATTTTCTCCCCATTTTCCTACCGTACAATTTAAGTTAGATGTGTATGGATGTCTTATCTTCAATCTGGTATCCTGAGGTTTTCAAAAAGTGTCCAGGTTGTGAAATTTTTACTCTGCTTTCAAGTTAACAGCTTATTTCTAAATTCTGTCAGAAGGTTCTGGGCTGACCAGGTCACAGATAAACGGCAGTTATTACAGCAGTCACACAGGCATGAGTGACATCACGTGACCCAATTTTCTTCAAGACCCAGTTTCTGGAAGGCAACGTGGTCAAAACGAAAGTGTTACCTGCTAATTGTAATCAGAGACTGCAGGAAAGGAATACTAACATTAGGAAAATTCAAGACCCCATAGAAGGGGCTCTGGGGAGGGTGTGGCTGGAGAGATGGCTCAGCAATTAAGGCACTTTGCTGAAAAGCCTATTTACAGGGGTTCAATTCCCGGTACTCATGTAAAGCCATATGCATAGAGTGACACATGCATTTGGAGCTTGTTTGCAGCAGCTAGAGGCCCTGGCATGCCCATTCTCAATTCTTTTTCCTCTCCCTCCTTGCAAAGAAATAAGTTGATTAAATTTTAAGAAAAGGACTCATGGAAAGCCTGGTGATCCTCCTCTCAGGACAGAAACACTAACTTATTCTCTGTCTTCTTCTAGAATAGAAATCTGCTCCAGGGGGCTGAAACCATTTTGTCTTTACTATCCTTAATCTGATATATCTAACATCGTATAGTGGATAGCTTTCACATTTCTAGGATGAACATCCAAACTAAACATAGTTTGTGGCGGAAATGAGATTCCTTTCAAGCTTACAGATCCAGAGGAAGTTCCATCAATGGCAGAAGAAGCTGGTTCCCTTTCATAAACCCAAGCAGAGGGAGAATCCCCAGCAGCCAGCAAACACCCAAAGGCGGCAAGCAGATTCTCCAGAGCTCCCACCTCCTGCATACCTTTGGGCTAGGTCCAGATCCGCCCCAGTGACATCAACCCTTCCCCCCTCACCCCCACCGCATAGCAGGAATCTGCCTGCTACGTGCTGAAGCTGCAAACTCAGTTCTAATGAAACTCCTGAGTCTATGTGGCCACATATTTAAACTACCACACAGTACACAGTATCCTTCAATGTACTTGAAAACACAGTACAACACAAATTAGTGTTAGATTATACATGTGACCACTTAAAAAGGTCCTGATGCCCGAGCAGAGGTAATCTTTTTTTTTTTTAATTTTTATTTATTTATTTGAGAGTGATAGAGAAAGAGGGAGAGAGAGAGAGAGAGAGAAAGAATAGGCGCGCCAGGGCCTCCAGCCACTGCAAATGAACTCCAGACGCGAGCGCCCCCTTGTGCATCTGGCTAACGTGGGCCCTGGGGAATCGAGCCTCGAACCGGGGTCCTTAAGCTTCATAGGCAAGCGCTTAACCACTAAGCCATTTCTCCAGCCCAGCAGAGGTAATCTTGAAGTACAACATTATCTGTGTGGTTTCCTGCTTCACCCAACCCTCATCTGTGCTTCAAGTAGGAGCAGAACAGCCCATTCCCCTTGAGTTCTTCGTGGACCTCAGGTCTTCATTATGTTCCACTCTCTATTGCCTCTGTGGTTTCCGGCATGTAGGGCTGAGTCACCTGGCATAGAAGGCTATTCCTTCCCCAGAAGCTGATGAAAGGCAAGAAGCTTTCTTTGTCCTTGGGATTTCTGGAGAGAAGCTCCTACTGTGCTCAAGGACCTTACCATGTGATGCTGTAGCTCTCTTAATAAAGCTTTGATTCTAAAGGGATATTTATCTCAGTTGCCTCTCATTGACCCAGCCCACTGCTCTCTCTCTCTCTCAAGTTAACTATCAACTGGTGCTGAAACCTGGGATACCACAGGCTGGGCATCACGCCTCTTAAAGTGACAACATCTGTGTTCTAACCATTTACTGTTAAGGTCTCTCAAGACATGTGGAAACATGAGAATCATGAACAATTTTTATCCAAAACTCAATATGTAAATTGCTGGATGTTGAAAGGGAGGAGGGACGCAGGTTGAAGTAGAATGAACATCATTCAAACCTAGAAGACGGGATGTGTGTCTTCCTCTGGGATATGTTAGGATGGGATTAAGAGTACGAAAGAGATTACACACTAGTTGCCAGGAGCATTGCCTTTCTTGGCACAATAGATAGAGTTCGGTGATACACATGTATGAACATGGCCATGAGTTGGATTATGGTGTCTTTTGCATCTGCCAACTTAATGTGGAACCACTTTTCTCTGAAGGTTCTGCTTCTGAGCTTAGGCATGAGCCACAGGAGTAACTTGCATAACATTGGGAGGTGATAGTGACACAGTCGGCTCAGTGCATCCTTACAGATCTCACGTGCGTTTTCCAGTCTGCTGGCTCATCTTGTTAGTATGTGGCCTCAGCTAGCCCTTTAGATTTTTATTGCATCTTCTCTTTTGGTATTCTCAAGCTCTGAAATGTAGGTTATAAGCTCTGTAGCAAAGGTTACCAGTTTCACCTGCAGTTTACTTTTGCCAGGTTAAATGTTATGCACATTAAATGTGAATCCTAGTGTGTTCTCATGAGGCTCAGTTCATTTGAATGAGTTTGTTCCCATTCTGTTCCACTCTATAGAGTGTAGTTTTCCTTCCCACTGCCTGATGCTGATTCTCGCCAGTGATGTCAGGACCATCATCCAGCCATTCTTTCCTCTTCATCAGCTCCCATAATTGTGAGAATTCAATATTCATAATGAATTCTGTCTTTCACATCACTTGCTGTTAGCTCCAATGACCAGTCACTGACTGATACAACTCCCAAAATGCAGTTCAAGCTAAATCATAAAATACTCTCTATAATAACATTTTTTTCTTAACAGGGAGCATTAATATAGTTCTCTATAACATTTGTAGACTTTTATTCCTAAATATTTTCAACTAAATTTTTGTATTTATGAACTGAAGATGCTAGCCATACACTGAGATACTTTGTATGTTTTCTAATTATGTAAACTTCAGAAGAATAAATACAAATTCCTCATAAACCTAGCCATATATATATATGTGTGTGTGTGTGTGTGTGTGTGTGTGAATATATGGCTGCTTATAGTGCATTTGTATATAGTGAAACACTACCAAGATCTTGAGTATGTTATGGAGGAATAAAATAAGGAAGCAAAGAATAGGAAAGAACAGAATTACACAAAAGGATGAAACAAAGTAAAGAACAAGAAATCCAAATCTAGAATTGAATTCTTTCATTCACAAAAAAATTGTATTCAATTTTTAGAGAGAAATTAGTCATTCTACACAACATGCATATACACATTCTTTGGTATAGTTTGGGAACCTATATGATTCATCTTTGAAGTTTACATGATCTCATCAACTTCTGTGCTCTCTACACTTTTTTTTGTATGATATCAATCCAAACCGTGGTTTTCCCATACATATTGTGATAAGCAGTCCACTTATGCCACCATTCATATTTGAATTGAGCCAAGTGTGGTGGCTCACGCCTTTAAACTGATATTTACTCTGATCAAGTAATGACTGTTTTCTGTGGTCCATAAATGTCTCCTGCTTTAAGTCAGAAGATACAGCACAGACACACATACACAAATACACAGACACAGACACACACACAATCCCACTCAAGAGGATTTAAAAGTCGAAGGGAACATTGGTACTACAGGTGTAATTCTCTTTTGACTGTATGTTGCACTAAGCTTAGCACTGTTGGCAGGAAACACCTGACCAAGAGCAGCTTGTGGAAAGAAAGGGTTCAATTTTGGCTTTCAAACTCCAGGGGAAGCTCCATGATGGCAGAGAAAAACGATGGCATGTGTGGAAGGTGGACATCACCTCCTGGCCAACATCAGGTGGACAGAAGCAGCAGGAGAGTGTGCCGGACACTGGCAAGGGGAAGCTGGCTGTAACAACTATCAGCCCACTCCCAAAAATACATTACCTCCAGAAAGCTTTAGTTTCCAAATTGCCACCAGGGATCTAGTGTTCAAAACCCATAAGTTTATGGGGTATACCTTAATCGAACTACCACAATGTATTATTAGTCTTTTAAAAATTACATGATTTTAAAAATGTTTCTCCCTAAAGTTTTATTTTAATTTGTGAAGTTTTTCAAATGAAATTGCACAGTTATCAAACTGCACATGCTTCACTGATTTGGCCCAAAATACATGCTAATTTCTGCCAGTCAGTATAAGGAACTTAATTAGTAAGTCACAAAGCTTCTGGTTACAGTAGTGCTAGGTTAAATGAATCAATAAAACAGAGAGGCACACCACCTATGTATAATTAATATGTTACAAAGAAAGAAATGAACAATCATGCCCACTATAGATTTAGAGGCATGATTAACAAAAAGTGGATAGACGGAGAAATAGAGAAAACATAGCCACAAGCAGTGAGACTACCAAATCATTTTTATTTATTCATATATGTAAAATGTTTCATTCATCCTAAGCACGATTATGGGTTGAGGCTACTAATCAAAATAAAATTCATGCAAATGTATGTACATGACTTGCAGATGAGCCATGGCCTCCAGGTTTCTGGAAATTTGCCAGTATTGTCCTTAATACAGCAAACTTTATGCCTTTCCCAAGCTTTTAAACTGTCTTTTCTCTGTTAGAGATATAAAGGTCACAAGCAGTATAGGGAAAAAAAAAGGGGGGTAGAAGGGTTCCTCACCAAGCATAGCTTTCCTAAGAAATGTGAATTCAAGTCTCTTTTGTTTTACACAGCTGTACTTCTCTCTGCAATATATGACATTTCAGATGTAAAAAGGAAGTTTGTTACAAAATTGGCTCAAAAAACTGTGGCAATGGTTTATTTATAGGCTTTTAATAATGCATTTGTTTAAAGAATTTGATTTTTAGAATTTAAAAACTTAAAAAAATTATTTGTCTTATGAACTGTCCAATGGGATAACTGAAGTAGTTGCCTTTCTTTCTTCCAATGAGAAACAAGGTATCACCCCATAAGACTGTAACTAGACTGAAGCCATGGTGCTGTGTGGAAGCCACATTGGCCACATGAAAGAGGGTCAAATGTCCAGACATTTGAGGAAAGCTTTACTTGTCCTTTTAGCCCCAGCCCCGGAAGCCTAGCTTCCAAGCTCAGTGCTGTTGAGTGAATGACCACATGAAGAGCAAAGAGGCACCCAGCTAAGCCTAACAAAGATGAGATGCTGGAAAAATAATAAACCACTCATTTTGAAGCCAGTATGTTTTAGAGTGCCCTATTGCACAGAATATATGTGTGTATATCACTGCGTAGATGATTATATTTAACCCATTGAAGACCAGGATAGTGAGAACAGAAGATATCAACAGCATTCCCAGGAGGCCCAGAGGCAAGAATGAACAGTTATGTTGACAACTACAAGTCAGTTGGTCTTTCTGGTCTACTCTGCTGTTTTCCTCAGTGATTAGAGGACAATGACGAAATGAGTCTATTTTAGATCCTGGGGATTTGGCAGAGCACAAGTGCTTTTCCAGTTTTGTGGCACTTACATTATTCAAGATGGGGTGATAACTAAAGGTAAATAATTGAATAAGATCTAATAATTATGTCAGTTATGTAGGAATAAAAAGTATACATAGAACTTTTGTGCTCATGTAGGGTGTTTGTGTGTGATGGTGGTGGTGTGTTTGTGTGTGCTATTTTAATCAGATAGTAACAGGGGCCTTATTTTGAAGATGAATTTTACCTACAGCATGAGGAATGAGAAAGAACTGGCCCAGTAAAGAGTAAGAAGAACAAGTGGAAAAGCCTTCTAGTGCAGGAATTTGGGATGTCAAAGAAAATGGAAAACTAGGCAGAGTGCACAGAGAAGAATGGCACAGGTGGGTTGAGGAGGAAAGAGACTTGTTCAGGAAGTGTCTTTCAGGACATGTAAAAGTGTGCCTTATTCTAATGGTTGATGGAAGTATGGAGGTACCTTATTTTTTGCATCTACTGTAGCAAATTAATACAAATTGTCTTAAAATAATATATATGTATTATTTTACATTTCTTTATTTTATTTTTTGGTAGTGTTTTGAAGTTGGGTCTCGCTGTAGCCCAGGCTGACCTGGAATTCACTTGGTAGTCTCTGGATGGCCTTGAACTCACAGTGATCCTCCTGAGTGCTGGGATTAAAGGTGTGTGCCACCATGCCCAGCCATTTCTTTCTTTTAAAATATTCTTATTCTTATTTATTAGAGAGAGAGAGAGAGAGAGAGAGAGAGAGAGAGAGAGAGAAGAGAGAAGAAGAGAAGAGGAGGAGGAGGAAGAGGAGGAGGAAGAGGGAGAGGGAGAGAGAGAAAATGTCCCATGCATCTGGAGTTCATTTGCAGTGATTCGAGGCCCTGGCATGGTCATTTTTATTCTCTCTCTCTCTCTCTTTCTTTTTCTCATTCTCTCTGCTTTCAAATAAATACTTTTATTTTTAATTCTGATTGAATAACTCTCTGGAAGTGTTTTGTTTTTCTTTTTTCTTTTTCTTTTTTAATAAAACAGAAAGCCAGTTTGGAGTGATGGATTAGCTAGCCTTGCAAGTGAAAGGACCTAAGGTCAGATCCTCAACATTCAGGTAACCTCTGGGTGTGCTGGCCTGCTTCTGATTACAGCACTCAGGAGGTGGAGACAGAGAATCTCCTCAGCAAGCTGACTAGATTGTCTATCCAAATTGGCATGAAGCTCTGGGTTCAACCAAACACCTTGTCTCAATAAATGGGGTGGAGAGTGACTAAGAAAGACATTCTCTGCTCCTCCCATGCATACAGACCTGTGCTCACACACATTTAAATATACATACACACATGAATTCCCACCACACATATGCACATACATAACATGCTACTGAGTTTCAGGAAAACAAAATCAAATCTTTCAATTTGGAGTTTTTCTCCTGAAACAAAGATTGTTGACGTGACATTGCACGTGGCGTACTAATATTTTCTGGGATGTTTTGGCATCTGTGTTCAACAGGGAGCTCTATAGTATTCCCTTTTAGCTTGTTTCCATGCCTGGGTTTAGAACCACAATAATGCTGGCTTCATAGATTAAGTTTGGAAGAACTTTTCTTTTGATATTTTTGGAAATGCTTAAACAAAATTGATGATATTTTATCAAATGTATGGCAAAATCCAGGAGTGTATCTACCTAATTATAAGCTGTTCTTTTTTGGGAGATTTTAAGTTCATAATTCAATATTGTTGCTTACTATTGGCCTATTTAGGCTTCATATGTCATGGTTTGGTCTTGGCAGTTTATCTGTGTATATATATTTTTTTATCTCTTTAAAATTTCCATTTTTTCATTGTATAATGGTTTGTAATAGTTTATAATGATCCTTAGCATTTTATAGAAATATAATAGCCATTTTTATTGATGTGAAATAACACATGATTTTGATGTGCATTTCTCTGATAAGGAGTAATGGTGTTTTTCCATAGTAATGTGCATGTCATCTGTTGAGAAATTTACATGTAAGGTCATTGCCCATCTTTTAACTGGGTTGAATTTTTTGCTGATAAGTTTTGGAATTCCTTACATATTTTGTATGTTAATCTATTGCCAGATATATAGTTTGTTCCACTTGGTAGGTTGTCTGTTATTATTGCCTTTGCTCTGCAGAAGATTTTTAGCTTGTGATAGTCCTGTCTATTTTCTCTTTCACTTCCTGTGCTTTTGCAATGTCATAAAAAAATCATTGTCTATTCCTGTATCTTGAAGCATTTCCCTGATTTTCTTCAAATCATTTTCTTGTTTTGGGTTTTATATTTATGTCTACAATCTAACTTTACTTAATGTTCATAATCAGTGAGAAATATAGGCAAAGTTCTAATCTTCTGCAAGTGTGTACCCAATTTTTCCAGCACTATTCTTCCAATGAATGTTCTTTGACTTTTTGTGGAAAACCACTAGCTATAGATGCCTGAGGTTACTTCTGGGCTTTCCATTTGGTCTCATTGTCTGTTTTTATGCCAGCTCTATACTGTTTTAATAGTATAGCTTGCTGGTATATTCTGTAGTCAGGTAGTATAATGTCTACTTCTTTGTTCTTCCTCAAGATGATTCTTTTGTTCAAGGACTTTGTTTTTTTAATCAATCAATATATATTTTAGTTTTTTATTTAGTTTTTGAAGAATATCACTAATATTAGGTATAGTATTGAATCTGTAGGTTATGTTGTGGGGATTGAATAATTCAATATGGGTCCAGTTTGGGGTACCATTTTCAATTTCAATAATCAATGTTCTATAGTATTCTTTGTAGAGATAGTTCATATCTTTGGTTGATTCTATTTCTAGGTATTTTTATAGTAATTTTACATGGATTACTTTCTTGATTACTATTACAGATAATTGGCTCTTGACATATGACAATGTTAATTGATTTTTGTTTGTTTTCAACTTTGCTGAATTTACTTATTTTAATAATTTTCTGTAAAGTCTGAGTTTTTTAGGTGTACATCCCATCTTCTGTAAGCAGTGGAAGTTTTATTCCTGTTCTGACTGGGATGTGGTTTGTTTTTTTCTCATTCCTGATTGTCATGCCGAGTACTTCCAACAGAACATTGAATAAAGTGGAAAAAGGACACACCCTAGTTTGGTGAAGGGATATTGCATTTTGTTAAATGATTTTTTTTTTGCATCTATTGTGATAAGATCTTTTCTGTTTCTCTGTGGCTTGTGGCACATGGTGAAGATTCTACACATTACTATGGCCATTTTTCTTAGTGAAGTTTCAAGCTACTTTTGTACATTGTAATTTTGTTTGTTTTGAGATTTTTCTTTTTACAAAAATCCTTTTAAGTAAAGACTTGACCCATTAGTCATTTAGGTGCATGCTATTTAATTTCCATGTATTTGTGCAATTTATATTTTTGTTTTTATCCTAATTTTGTTCTATTGTGATCAAGGAAGATTAAAGAAATATTTCAAGTTTACAAGTTTGTCATGACTCATTTTGTGATTTAACATATGGCCATCCTGGCAAAAGCTCCACATACTCAGGGTGAAGGTTGTACATTCGCAGCTGCTGGTAACATGGGCTGCAAGGTAAAGGTCTGTGAGGTCCGTTCATTTAGCTTAGTGGTTTGTGCTGATTTTGTCTCCAGCTGATCTTTCTATCGAGGAGAGTGTGTTCAAACAGCCAGCTACTATTCCATTGAAGCTTATCTCTTCCTATGTCTGGGTGGTCTGATAAATCTTTTTTTTTTTTTAAATAGGTTTGAGTTTAAGTTACTGCATATAAATAGGGCAACTCCTATTTATCTTTGGTTTTCTTTTGTGTGGAATTTGTTCTTCACTTCTTCAATTTCAGTCTAGGTTTGTCTTGACTTATGTCCCTTCCCTTCCTTTCCTCTCTATCTTTCTCCTTCCTTTTCTTTGCTTTCTTTCTTTCTTCCTTGCTTTCTTGCTTTCTTTCTTCTTTCTTCTTTCTTTATCTGTATTTTTTTTCTTTTCCCCCCTTCCTTTCCTCTCTCCCTTTAACTTCCTTTAACATAAAAGAGGTATAGACCAGGTTCATGAAAGGACCTTATGAGCATTGTTTACATACTGACTACTTTCATTTTAACTTTGAATGTGCTATAACTAATTATGTAAGATTTGCATTTAATACTGATAGTTCTTACACATTTTGTTTATCTAGCTCTATCCTGGTAGAAAAGAGATTTTATAGCTCCTTAGGTAACAATATTTTACCATAAAATGTGAAGCAACTCAGTAAAGGCATTTTGAGAATTTTCAAATATTGCTTTAGTTTTTCAACAAAAGCTTATCCACCATCAATATAATACCTAGTTGTCTTCCTTTGCTTTATAGGGTTATATCTCAAATTCCTTCTGTGACTCCTTTCTTGAGATCTAAATTATCAGAAAAAATTACAAAGAGAAACATGATTCCTTCTAGCTTGCACAAATTTATTTTACCAAAACAATGTTAGGTATAGCTTAAAAAGAAGGAGTAAGAATTGTTCTGTATGGCTACAAAAACTTGTAACATTATAAATAAGAAAATTAGTCTCTCAAATAAGGAAACACATGAAATTCCAATTTTCAGTTTCATTTGGTCTTGAAGATTTAATTTTTGTTCCTTTGTAGGAGATATCTGCCAAAGATGTTTTGGAAACTAGGATTCAATCCTCTAGTATGACCTTAGATATCCCTTACAATGGCAATGTTAATTAACACTAGGAATTTTATAGACATCGAACTAGTCCTTTCAGTACCCAGAGCCCTCATCAACAGCTAACATGATTCATAACTGAGACTAACACTTGTGTGATGTTCCTCCAAAATCATAATTTCTTTCCTATGGCTTATAGAAGATGAGGTATTTATATAGCATAAGGGGTAAAGAAGGGAGTAATTAATGACATGACTGAATGTTCTTGGTTGACTCATGCAGTCAAAAAATGTGAGCAAAGTGGTGAATATAATTACCTCTTGGAGCATTTCTGAATTCTTGAGAAAGAATCAAGCTAGTGTTTGGCTTTATTATAAGGACATGATATCAATACTAAGGCATCAAACATCTCTAGTGCCTTTGAGCGATTTATAAAATTCATCTCACATGTGCCATCAGCTACTTGAGTTTCACAGAAAGGGACTCCCACAGAGAATAATCAACTCCATTGTGACTACAGTGACTGAGGAAGTATGTTGGAGAGACGCAGAGAAATGGTAAGAGCCTTTGGAATGTGACACTCAAGAGAGCACCTCGGGACAAGTGAGGTTCGTTTCTCCCACACACTGTCCTCCAACCTGGATCAACTCAATGCTACTCCAATCTTCTTGCAGACAAAAGGGAAGCTGGAGACACTCAATGGTCCCCACTGCAGTTTAGCGTGGAGTCTAGAGGTTAGGCAGCCATGTTTACCACAGGAAAGGGGTCTCTATACACCTAACTCTTGTGACTTAATTGCTATGACTTAGTAACACAGTAAGACCTGCCCCAGTGTATCCTGCCCTGTGAGCTAGTACTCATGACAGGATCTCCTCTCTAGAGAATCCATCACCATTTCACCATGCTCACACAGGTGGCTAGGTGACTCTGACAGTTGAGAGCCCCGATCCAGTAATGAGCTGAGATTGCAGCTTCCAAACCCATTTGCCATGCCATCTTCCATGGAACTGGTGGACCTGCATAGACAGGAGCCAGCACACAACTGGCAGATATGCTCAACCAACACTCTAGCACCCACTATAGCAAAACTCTCCCTACAAATGAGAGAAATACTTTTGCAGATTAAAAAAGGTGACCATTGCACCATACATAGCACTATTAATGTCCCAAAGCAAGAAATAAGAAAAAGAAAAGAAACATGCACCTAAGCCAGCACAATGTTTCTCCACTGACAAACCCCAAAAGAACGGAAGTAAGAAAATATAGGAAACAGAATTCAAGAGCTCCAGAATCAAGGGAGCTCTACAAAACGAGGAGAGTGCAAATAAAAATTTTAATAAATTAGAAAAAATTATAATATGAATGTGAGATTCAGGAAAGATATAAAAAAAATCAAATAGAATATTGTAGCTAAAGAACTCAATAAGTAAAAAATGCAATTAAGAGCTACAACAGACTGAATGAAACAGAAGAAAAAATTTCTGAACTTGAAGATTGTTGTTTAGATTTCAATTTGTGAAAAGAATGCAAAAGAGCAGAAATTCCTATAGGAAGGCAGAGCACCACAAGACAAGTGTGAACATTAGAGGTTTCCAAAAGGAGAGGTTGAACACTTCCCAAGTCTGGAAAAATCTAAACATCTAAATTCAAATCTCAAGGAACCAATTAGAATTCAAAGACTGCCATTCCTAGATAAAATATAAATTAAGCTGTCAAAAGTCAAACACAAGGGTTGGAGAGATTGCTCAGCAGTTACAGCAGTTTTTTGCAAAACCTAAGGATCCTGGTTTGATTGCCCAGTACCCACATAAAGCCAGATGCACAAAGTAGTACATGCATCTGGATTTCATTCGCAGGGGCTAGAGAACCTGATGTGCCCATTGTTTTTCTGTGTTTGTCTTTCTTATCTGTCTCTCTCTCCTTGCAAATCATATATATGTATATATATATATTTTTTCAAACACAAGGCCAGACATGGTAACATACCTATGATCCTAGCACTTGGGAGGTAGAAACAGCATGATCAGGAGTTCAAAGTCAGTGTCATTATGGGCTATGTGAGACCCTTCCTAAAGAAAAGTGAAATAAAATACAATTGACAGAGAATTCTCAAGTCAACAAAAGACAAATATCAAGTCATATATAAGGGATGACAATGTCATAACAAAACCTCTTGTATTTTATGTGAAATAAAATATTAATAACAAAACAAGGCATTAATTTGTGCTAGCATGCTTTGTGCAACCACACGTTGCACATGAACATGGGAATACTTTGATCTATCCTTAGAGCATGTGACTATGGACACTTTTTAGGAATATCTTTTTTTAATTTTTTTTGTTTATTTTTATTTATTTGAAAGCAATGGACACACAGAGAGAAAGAGGCAGATAGAGAGAGAGAGAGAAAGAGAGAGAGAATGGGTGCGCCAGGGCCTCCAGCTCCTGCAAACAAACTCCAGACGTGTGCGCCCCCTTGTGTATCTGGCTAACGTGCGTCCTGGGGAATTGATCCTCGAACTGGGGTCCTTAGGCTTCACAGGCAAGCGCTTAACCACTAAGCCATCTCTCCAGCCCAGAATATCTTATTTGTGCGTCATTGAACCAGAGGAAGTTCAACCTTTCTTTTACACGTGGGAGCTCTTTCCATACTATTCACTTTACGGCACAGGGCAGCTCTCTCTTGCAGCAGAGTTGATATGTTAGCATGCAAAGGACATACAACATTCCAGCTTATCTCTAGCCACTCCCTTTGACAAGAAAAGTGAACAAGAGTGAGTGGGAATTCAAAAGGCATTTAAATAGTTTTGTAATTTTGAATTGTATGTCTGAGTTCAGGATAGACAAAAACATGGGATAAATAGGGAAAAATAAATTATTATATCAAGATTGTGATATAAGCATATGTAAAGCAGTCGATACCAGATATTACTCAGCTTGTGATAGTATCAGGTCCAAGAAAACCCGTGCAGACTGAAAACATTGTTGGTAAATAAATTCATTTACCTGTAGCTAGCATACCAAACATCATGTCTTAGTCTGGGTCCTATGTTAAGTATGATCAAAACTGTTATATTAACCTGTAATTTGGCAAGTCATTTAGCACAAAGTCTATTTATAAAAAAGTATTGAATACTTCATATAAATTATTGAAAAGTATAGTAAAAGTAAAAAAGAAGGCTAGTATGGTTACATTTTTTGCAATACCTTAAAGTAAAAAGTAATATAAGTTGGATATCATCAGTAGTGTTAATCAGTGAAGCTATATTTAAATAACGTGGCAGATATAACATAGTTAAATAACTAGGTCTTACAGAAGTGAGAAAATTATATTACTTATTAGTAAATAATTCATAAACATAATACAACATTAACAAGCTCTTGGGTGATAGAAATTTGATGAATTAAGAGAACATTTAATTACAAAAAGAATTTATTATCTTTTTAAAGCAACAATTAAACACTTTAAAATCAATTTTGATCAGTCCTAAACACATTATGAGACCCAAGCTTTATTTGTCTAATGATCTAGATATAAGCGCACATAAACTTACATTAGCATATTATTAAATGAGAAATTAAGGCTTTCAAGTTTAGCTTTAGAATATTAACTTATCAGCATAAGATGATGTACATAAGTTGCTAAATTTTCTACTTCATTTAGAAAGATTACTTATTCATTAACTTAATTTGACTAGCACATGTTGTTAAAGTTAATTAATGATTTTGAAAACTATTTAAATTGGGGCTATACAACAACATAATCAAAATTGATATCATGTGTGTTTGTTTTAGAGATATAACCTTTTATAATTTTATTAAGTTGAATGACTTTATGACACTGACTCCATTTTATAAGTTCTTTTAAAGCATCAATATTTATAATTCAATTAGATGCCCATGTTTAGATTCTCGTAACCTTAAAATTTTTCTAGAAATATGTATCAATGGTCTTACCATAACAACAGCATGAAAAATTTAGCAAACTCTAATGGCATAAACAATAAGAAACAACTATACCAAAGTCTTACATAAAACATACTTGCTGAGCTAGATCACAGAATTTTCCAGAAACGTGTGTGCATTCCTATGCATTTTCTTCTTTGTAGTGTGACTTTGTAGCTCTTGTCATCCTGCCGTAGAATTGTTTCTGCCACCTCTAGAATCTGGGATTAAGCATGAGACGTGCTTTGGGCAAAGCCAGGCCAAAACAACAGAACATACAAAATACTCCATAATCTGGGACTTACTCTTTCTTTCTGATTCTGGCAAAGTTATAACCACTGAAGTGCCCATGGCAACCTGCTGCATGAGGTGATATGTAATAGAAAGCCAGCTGCCAGATGTGGAAAGACAGCTATCTGAGAACGCTGGGGCACCCACCTTGATGGCTGAAAGAAGAACCAGCTGAAAGCATAGAAATATAATGAATATGCACTATTTGTATAAAACTTTTAACATAGCAAAGATAACTGAAATAACACCTGATGCTTGGAGTGGACTATCGTCACAGCAAGATCTAAATTATGTAGCCCTGAGTTCACATAGTAGATGGAGGCTTAAAAAACAAAACAAAACAGAAAACAAGAGCAATCATAATTTTGGAGCCACTGAGGAGGTTCCTTTAGCTGTATTATAACAGACTTACACAAAAGAATTCTAAAGACAATAGAATACATATGTTCTAGAATCAGTCAGTTACATTATGTTTACTACAATAATAAAAATGTAGTAATGTTTAACTTAAGTTGAAATTTTAAGTAAATCATTGACATCCTATGTGATGAGGTTCAAAATGCAAAAATTTCATTCTAGAAGAAAGTTTTGGTATGGAAAACTTTTGATAATACATTAATAAAATATAGGATTAGCTGCAAAATCCTTAAGTGTAAAAGTATAATTTAAAAATAATCTTGTTCCAGGCTGGAGAGATGGCTTAGCAGTTAAGGCATTTGCCTGTGAAGCCTAAGGACTCATGTTCAACTCTCTAGGTCCCACATAAACCAGATGCACACAGTGATACAACTGTGCAAGGTCACACAGGTGCACAAGGGGGAGGGTTCACGAGTCTTGAAGTTTGATTGCAGTGCCTGGAGGCCCTGGCATGTCAATTTATTCTCTTTTTCTCTCTCTATTTTACACACATTCTCTACAACTAAAATAAAAAAAACAGTGCTGGAGAGATGGCTTAGCAGTTAAGGTATTTGCCTGCAAAGCCGAAGGACCCAGGTTCAATTCCACAGGACCCACGTTGGACAGATGCACAAGGGTGCACGTCTGGAGTTTTTTTGAAGTGGCTGGAGACCCTGGCACGCCCATTCTCTCACTCTCTTTCCCTCTTTCTCTGTCAAATAAATAAACAAAAATAAAATATTTTTTTAATAAGGCCTGTCTGTTGGGCTTACCTCAAAAATAAATCTTGTTCCTTGACTGATATTTATGGAGATTTCTGTGCTTTGATGCCTCTATTTTTTGTGGAAAATGGTTGATGCATGGGAAATCTTCATGCTTTGGAATTGCTGTGGTGGTTTGATTTTGAAACGTCTCCCATAGCCTCACGTGTTTATGATTAAGCTTCATGCATCATCCTCAACTGGTGGAGCCTTTGGGAGGTAGAGCCCTGCTGCAGGCTGGGGCCCTGTAGAGCTTGAGGTTTATTTGTCCAGCCCACTGGGCGTTCAGAGCTGGCTCACTCTGATGACTCTCTGCTTCTGGTATGTGGTGATATGATCCAACTTCCTGTACACACTATATTTTCCCCACCATGACATGGGAAATCAACTCCTTAACACTGTATGCTGAAATAAACACTTTGGTCCCATAAGCTGATTTTGGTCAGGTTTTGTTTTGTTCCAGCAATGAGAAGGTAACTGTTACAAGTGCTAACTAAAAAACTAAAGTGGAAAATGAAGGTTTAATATCCCTAAACAGAAAATCCAACATCTAAATGTTCCCAAATTGAAAACTTCTGAGTGCTACCATGTTGCCACCAGTGGAAAATTACAACAAATGAAACATAAAAAAATATATATTAGCCGGGCGTGGTGGCACACACCTTTAATCCCAGCACAATTCTTTCCTTTTTTTACTTATTGAGAGAGAAAGAGAGAGAGAGAGAGTGAGAGAGAGAATAGGCACGCCAGGGCCTCCAGCCAGTGCAAGCAAACTTCAGACTCATGTGCTACCTTGTGCATCTGGCTTATGTGGGTACTGGGGAACTGAATCTGGATCCTTAGGCTTTTCAGGCAAGTGTACCAGTCACTAAGCCATCTCTCCAGTTCCCTATGGAACTTTGTTTCATGCATAAAGATATTCAGGTAGTTCATCATATTCATACTTATCATAGTTAATATACACCAGCCTGTACATGAGGATTTTTTTTTGAGAGATAAGTTTGCTTGCAAACTCTCTACAGAGAGCTCCCCTTAGCATCTACAACACAAATTAATATGGAATGCAAGTCAGTCATCTCCTACAGGTTACTTTAGCAGCAAAGGAGGCAGAGCTTGGCTATTTGTTTTTACTTCTCCCACCAAACTATTAATACTGGGGTTCAAAGATATACTATATTGGAACCATAAACTCAACAGTCAATACTATATCATTATTTAATTGCAATTTTTCCCTTTCATCATCATTACTTCTACATGCAAAAATATATCATAGTGGTCATAGATTAAAATGTGATATAGTTATGGAGGACAATGAAAGCATAGAAGTAAACTTGAAATTGGAGTAATATGATATCATACTTTCATTCTGCAGATGAGATTGTTCAGCTCAAAGCAAAACCAATCTGGGTGACTATGGCCCTGACACAGAAATCAAGTTTGCAGCACATGTATGGAACATGTGCATCTGAGACTCTTTTCTTCAGTTGCTCTCAAGGGATCTGGGTGGTCCTGAAATCTCAGGGACTTGAAACTTACCTAACAATATCTGCATTATTTGTCATTGTTGACTCTCATGAATTCAAAGGAGATATTTCCAGTACCTACATTATATATGACTTTAGAACAGACTAAAGGCAAAACCAGAATATAACCAGACAATAAAAGAGTATTTATGCCAAAAGCAAATGGAAATGTCAAACTTCATTGGTTTTGGACAACATCAAGCTGTGAATGTCAATTTTAAACTCTAACTTATAGCAAGAAACACACAGATAGTATACTCAACCAGGAAAAAAATGTTTTATGGAAAATGCTTACCTTTACTTATTTGATGACTTTGATATTCCCTAATTTATTTCATCTTTAAAATAGAATTGGCTAATACAGAGCTTTTTTTTTTTTTTAATGTGGGGTGAGGGAGAAGGCTCCCTGGTTAAAGGTGCTTGCTTGTAAAGCCAGCTGGCCTAGGTTTGATCATGTAGTACTCCTGTAAAGCCAGATGCACAAAGTAGCACATGATTCAGGAGTTTGTTTGCAATGGAAAGAGGCCCTGGCATGCCCTTATTCTCTCTCTTGTGCTAAATAAAAAACAAATTAAAAGAAATTGAATGTCAGTCTTCTGACTAATATTTTTTGTTTTGGAAAATAGAATATTTATTCATAAAAATATACTGTATATATTGACATAAAAATGGTTCTTTTCATTTTATTGAGGTAAGCCCAACAGACTAGCCTTTTTTATGTGAGAGAGTGAGATGAGGAAGAGAGAGAGAGAGGTAGAGAATTGGCACACCAGAGCCCCCAGCCACTGCAATCAAACTCCAGACATGTGCGTCACCTTGTGTGCATGTGAGACCTTGTGCACTTGTGTCACTTTGTGCACCTGCCTTATGTGGGACCTGGAGAGTTGAAGTGGGTCCTTAGGCTTCATAGGCAAGTGCCTTAACCATTAAGCCCTCTCTGAAAATAGCCTGGCTATTTTCATTTTAATAAATGAACAAATAAAGACTTCAGAATATTCTTGGCTTTATTGCTCATATGATTAATTCTGACAGATATGAGACATACATTTTTAAGAGTGTAAAGGAATGGTAAGATCAAAAAGTGTAATAAATGCTGTTGAGAGGTTTTCCTTACAGTATATTAAGACTATGCCCATTAGAAAACAAACAGTGTCAACTTTTAATAAATATCATACTTTAGTGTCTCAAACTTTAAAAATGTTCTTACTCTAATTTCTTTATCATAATATCCCATATTTCATTGTTTAATCATGCTTATGTATTCTATGTTAATATATCCTTTTCTAATTTTCCTACAGAATATTCAAGATCAAAAACAATTCTAGAATCTAAGATAACTCCTCACCTTTATTAGTAATTTAAATTATAATTCTAGACATTAAAGATGCATATTGTTTCAGGAGAATTACAGTCTTTCTCCTGTTAAGATGGTACACTTAAAATATATGCTAATATTGCTGTGAGAATAGTTATTGGGTTTCTGTATATAGCACTAAAGAAAAAACAATTAAAACAGCTTTAGAGTATCAATAATTTATAAAGGAAAAGTCTATTCTCACTAGACCAGGTCTTCAAAAAGAAAAAAAAAAATCCAAGTGAGACAACAGGGAGGCCGCTGAATCCTCCCCAGGGGAGTAGCATTGTGTCTACCAGGGAGTTCAAGCTGTCCTTGAATAGCTATATATCTTCCTATTCATCGAGCCTCTAAGAAATTGAAAAATAGAAATAACGCTTTCAGAGAAAGAAGTCGCTTGTCAAACTAACAAACTGAAACATTTTTGACTAACCACCATGGCACCTAGCTGAATTCCCTCCAGAAGGACCCAGCGGACGGCAGTTCCATCTCCACCTACACATCACATATCTCATCCTTCCAGCTTTGCTTCTTAACTCCCCCACCCGCCTGAACCCTGGGGTTTTCTAAATGATTTCCAGGCCTGCTGCCATCTCCGATTTTTAATAGGAACCTCTAAAGTGAACTATAATTCGAAAGTACGTAATCAAGGACACTGTGGGATTCTCAGCTTTAGGCAATATGTTCTGTGGGGTAGAAGAAAGCTCTGGCAAACTGCACATCCAGATACTCGCACCAGCTGTGCCCCCGGCTTGTGCTAAAATTCCAGCGAAGTCACTCTAGCCGCCATTGTCTGTCTGCTTGACTGGTGGCATCTGTGGCAGTCCTGCCTGCTGGACTCCTTAACACCCATCACGTGAGGATTAGTGAGATGAACATTGCAGAGACGTCTTCCCCTTGGGGAAAGGCACTCTGCAAAGAAAGGTATTAGAGAAAAGCTTCGGTTATGGCTTTCAAGAACTCAGATTTCCAAGTATCACGTTGTATGCACGCTCTCTGGGTTTTAGGTCATTATTGCCTTCTCTCTTTGTAATGAAAACAACACAAAATTTTCTCCTTTTGAAATTGAACAAAGACAGCAAGATTTTCTTTTGTTTCTTTCAAGTATACTGTATATCTTTTTTTTTTTTTTTTTAGTATAAGCATATTGCATTATAACACAAATTGGCAGCTTTACCCTCAAATTCACTCCCCATCTGCTGGCTGGACCTCAATTGTTCATGCCCAATTGCACATTGTTTAATTGTCCATCTCTGCCAGTAGCATAAATATATTATATATTTATGTGTCTTTATCTCTGCATGTGTGTACATGTAAACATATATCAACCTCACTGTCACTGACTTCTCATATTGCACATTAAAAACATGATGATCTCATCTACGCATTTTAACAGCCATAAACCCCTCAAGGTTTCTGTTTAAAATCCTGCCCACAGGCATAGACCGAGGGGTATGTCTGCTATGATTTCTCCTTAAGATATTCAAGAGAATGTGTGTGTGTCTGTGTTGGGGGAATGGGCAAGTTAGAGAAAAGCAGAATTGGAAGTAAGTCTGCGGTGAATGTAAAATCATCTCCATATATTCTCCAGCATCTAAAAATCCAAATGCAATGCTTTTATATGACGCTTCAATTTAAAATGTTGGTTTTGACTGTATTTTATAATGGACCAATGTGATCACATATAATCACTGAATACTCTGAAAGCACTTTGTCTCATGTATCAATTTCTTTCAGCAAAAAGAAAAACAATGGCTCTTAACTCTACATTAAGGCTAAAGAGAGCTTTTGAAGAAGTGGCAAGGTCTTGGGGAAAAAAATGAGACTTAGCATGAAAATACCTTCCAAATAAGCCAGTGAGTTGCCTTCTGTGATGGTCTGAGATGAGGGAGCCTGCTTGCTGTTTGGTACGCATAGGAGAGATTCCAATAGCTCTGTCTGAGTTGGGGAGATAATTGCTTCAATAGAATTCACAAATTCACAGGTTCAATTGACACTGCAAAATATCCTACACAAACACCACTGGAGAATGAAATCTATGCTCATGGCTGTCTGCTACCTTGCGACATGGAGAAGTCCTAGGCTGAAGCTCGTCAGTTCTGATGTCTGCAGCCATGCGTCACCCTGCGGGGCCCCAGCAGTGCCAGCTCAGACAGATGGAGCTTATTTGTTTCTGAAGTGTGCTCTGCCGGGGAAATATCTCTTTTTCCCCTCTTCTAATTTAGAGATTGAAAGTTAAGAAAAACACTTGCTTTTCAATTGTGATTTATGCTATATTTCAGTATCAAATAAGTGTGTACGCCTTTCTTTTTAAATAAGTCCTTGGGAAAAAGGTAGAGGGTGGCTAGATCCGTAGCTGTGGGTTCCGTCCCATGACTGCATGAACCAGCATGATGGTACACAGCTGTAGTTCTACCACTTGAGAGGTGGAGGCAGGAGGGTCACATAGTCAAGGTTATTCTTGGCTACAGAGTGAGGTCACCCAGGGATACATAAGAATATCTCTCCAAAAGAAGAAGAAGGAAGAAGTGGAAGAGGAGAAAAGGAAGAATAAAAAAGAAAATGAGGATTGAGGGAGGATCTCAGCACAGTCATATTTTTGCAATCTATACTGTGGGATTAACACTTTATGATATAGTAAAATGGCATTAAAATAACGTTACAATGAAAATTTAATATAAAGAAAGAACTACATAACTAAGAATTCAGCTTACCACAAATATGTAAGAGGGAAAATAATCCCTACGGATCAAAGGAACTGTGAATTTCGTATTTGTTCATAGACTATGAAATGAATCCCATTGCTTAATATTCCAAAGCTTTTAAAGTTTTTTAATATACTTTGAAACAGAGCAAGGGTGATATGCTTTATACATATTCATGTTTTAAAAGAAAGCAGAGGGCTGGTAAAATGTCCTAGCAGTTAAGTTGCTTTCCTGCAAAGCCAAAGGACACAGGATCAATTCCCCAGTACCTATGTAAGCCAGATGCACAAGGTGACATATGCATCTGGAGTTTGCAGTGGCTGAAGGCCCTGGCATGCCCATATTCTCTCTTTTTTGTCTGCCTCTATCTATCTGTCTCAAATAAATATAATCAAAAAATTAAAAAGTAAACATTAACTTTCTGTTATCTTTAAAAAAAGAAAGCAGAGATAAATTAACCCAATCAAATAACACATAAATTAAGCCTTAAAATAAAATTAAGAATAAACTGTACTCATTTAAATGGGAGATAGATTGTTTCAAATATTTTATTATTTATTTATTTATTTGTGTGTGAGAGAAATAAATAAATAAATAAACAAATAAAGAAATAAAGGATGCCCCAGGGCCTCCAGTCACTGCAAACAAGCTCCAGATGCTTTTGCCGTCATGTGCATCTGGCTCACATGGAGAATTGAACCTGAGTCCTTGGGCTTCACAGGCACGTGCCTTAACTGCTAAGCTACCTCTCCAGCCCAGGTTAGTTTTTCTTAAAAAAAATTATGTTAATTTTATCAATAAAGCATCTTGGATCTAGCACCTAAGACACTTTAGAACAAATTTTCCTTTTTTAGTAGAAAAAAAAATGTTCAGTAATTCATTTAAATAAAAATTCCCAAATTTTTGTGATATTTTATTTCTTGCCACAATAATGGAAATAAATCAGCAGTGGGCAAGAGGCAGTTTGGTAGAAATAATCCCAGAATGGCCAAAAATAATGTGATTTTTTTTTTTTTTTGCAAAGGAAGTGAGAACTAGGGATATTTTATTCCAGAAACCTAAAAGGAAAATGATGAATCATATTCTCCAGGGTTAAAACTAGATAATAGTAGTTGTACAGGCCATGCTGAAAGTTAGTGGCTATAGAAATACTGTGTAATTTCTTACTAGACAATGTGTGACAGAAAGCTGATAATCTTGCAATTAAAAAAAAAAAAATGTTTCTTTGCCAGGGCCCAGGAAAACTTGCAGTGGAAGTGGTATCGTAAACACTGCTCTTACTGCTACCCTGAAAACCAGCTCCAGTGTATTGGTAGCCGACATAGTGATCAAGCAAAACCTATGGAAGCAGAAATCTGGAGGCTACAAAGAACTCCACACTGAATCAGGCTGCCAACAGGCCTGTCATGGCTCAGGAAACATTGCAGAAGAAGGGGCAAAAGATTGCAAGAGCCGCAGAGTGAGTGGGGATACCCTGAGTCACAGTGTGCCCACTATCTCACTGGGATTGACAGAGGCCTTAGTGACCCCACAGTGAATCCCATAACCCCATGGAGGAGGGTTCCAGGGAAATGGGAAGAGAGGGGAGGGAACAAAAGAGTATAATCTGTTACAATATATAATAATAATATTAATAATAAAAGTTTCTTTAAAGTTTCACAGATGAACATTTCTTTCTCTAGTGCTCTCCTCTTTTTAAAATGAAAAGTTACTAAATTGGATCTACATTTTCCTTACACAAGAATGCACAATACATACTCCTGATCAAATTTCCTGGGGAAAATGATGGCAGTGTCTTGGACTTCAAATGTACAAATTTAATTTCAGGAAGAAAAGAAAACCGCACCCAATATTTAGTGCCTAATACTTTCCACAATTTGCTTTGGTTTCAACACACATGCTCATACACACAGGCACAGAGCACAAGAGTACATCTTAAGATCACCCCCTAATCACTTTGTAATCAACAGGTTTAAAGAAAGGGATTTTGAATCTCAGAATATAGAAGTGAAGGCAAACCTTGTAATCACAAGTTTGGAAAACCTCAAGCAGTCAGTTTTGCAAGGTGTACAAGGTCCAAAGGAAAAAGACAAAGTGGAGGAACCAGAGTTATGTGTGCTAACGTTCTACAAAAGCAAGGCTCATATGTGGACAGTGCTTGCTTAAGTTTAAGTGCCTTAAATATACACCACATCAAACACAAGGTTCTAGAAGCTGTCAGTGCTTTTTTCTGGAGACCCAGGTGAGGCTGCTACTTAGGGCCTGGGGGACTGGAGCCATCTATCCTCTTAGCCTTAGTCAAAAAGTTTTAGCTCAATCAATATTTGCAAAACATTTTCTACTCACAATGGAGAAGATCTGACTTTTATTACTTTCGTAGTGATAAAAACACTAAAAATAAAATGTAAGACTCATTAAATAAACTGGACCTTCTGCCAATTTTCTGGTGCTTGCAGTAATCTTAATGTGGCTGCTGCTGTCATGATCTGCAATGAGGAATGAAGGTTCAAAAATGAAAATAGACATATAGCTGACATATGCTAAAGCCAGGGTTAAGGCCAGATCTGATGTGTCATACTTGCTTCCTGACCCCAGACTGCCATTAAGGTTAATTTTGAGATGGGAATAATCAAAGCATACTTGCCAATATGTTGTTCTCAAAAGGAGTTGAAACATTCCATGCTATCCCATTGATATATATAAATTGTATATGTGAGCTAAAAATAAGAAAATAAGTTTAATAGTAAAAAGTTACCAATATTTCAATAATAATTAGGCAAGAAAACAACTTCTAGCTTTATTTTTGATATTTAATTTTTTTTTTTAATTTGGTATTGGAGAGATGACTTAGCAGTCATGGGGCTTGAATACAAAGCCTAATGACCCAGGTTTGATTCCCCAGTATCCATGTACAGCCAGATGCACAAAGTGACACATGCATCTGGAGTCTGTTTGCAGTGGCTAGAGCCCAGGCACACCAATTCATTGTCTTTCTCCCTATCTATCTCTCTTGTTTCTCCATGCTTGCAAATAAATAAATCAATAAATATATAAGTAATTAGAAATTATACTGACAAATTATAACTGCTTATGTATGGTTTAAAAGTGATACTATGATAGATCCATACAGTGTGTGATAGTTGAATAAAAACATGTATCTAGGGCTGGAGAGATTTCTCAGTGGTTAAGGCACTTGCCTGCAAAGCTGAAGATCCTGAGTTCAGTTCCCCGGTACCCACACAAAGCCAGATACACAAGCTGGTACATGCATCATTAGTTTGTTTACAGTGGCTGGAGGTCCTGGATCACCAATTATTCCCAGCCACCTCTCTCTTCCTCTTTTTCTCAAATAAATAAATAAACACAATCTTAAAAAAGAAAACTTAGTGATCATCACAAATACTTATCATAAATTCCTCAAAACTGAATTATTTATTTTCTATCGTGTGTGTGTGTGCGTGTGTGTGTGTGTATTTGTATGTGTGTGTGTGTATGGCCATGTGTTTGGTGTTGATCAGGGAACAATCTCCTTAGGGTATTGGTCTACTCCTTCCATTTCATTAATTTTTTCTGGACATTTCTTTTATTGTTATTTTTGCTGCTAAGGCCATTCTAGTTGTTCCTGAAAGCCCTGGGAATAGAGGCTTGTGTGATAGTTTGTGGCACGCTTGTGAACCAAGTACCTCTAAATGCTAAGCCATCTCCTTGACTAGCATCTCTCCTTCCCATTCACAGCTCCCGTAATAGCCATCCTATCTTCTGCATTCAGGTATCCAATTGTTTAGCTTCCACATTTAATTGAGAATATGTTTATTTACCTTTCTGAATTTGCACATTTTTCATGGTAGAGTGGAGCATATTTTTGGGGCATGGATGCCAATGTTTTATTCTACTTGTTGGTTTACTATTCTCATTCACAGAGACATAAATAACCCTTGAGTATACCAGAATATAAATTGCATTGCAATGAAGGGCTAAATAAATGTTTGCCCCTGTCTTGTGATGTCCCTGGGTTTTACAGAAGTTGAATTTGGCACTCTACAAGATTTTATAATTTTTTTGTAGCTAAAAATGCAAATTTGAATTCCTGGTTGTGGAATACGACAATATCTATGTGATGATAAGATGACTATGGTTTGAAAAATCAGGTGAACTTAGTCACAATTTCTTCAGATTTAAGATGCTTCCTTCAAGAGGGATTCCCTCAGACTATATCATACCCTTACCAATGATATATTTTGATTATTAGATTGACTTTACTCTTATAGGATAGTAACCATGTTTTAGATTTTAGAATAAAGGTTCACTTGCTGCAAAGAAAGGCAATATACAAATTGATTTCTTTTATTTAATTAATAAGCTAATAAATTCCATTAAACTAGTATTGATGAATTACATGAAAATAACTCATGGATTTTTTTTTCACTGACAGTGGTAGAGGATTTAAGATCTCAGCTCTTTATTCTTGTGAGGTGTAATTTCTTTTCCTCCAGTTTTGAATGAGTAGGCTATAATCTATTGAAAAACTACTACTACTTGCATTTCTTTTTTCCAAGCCAATCAACTTCCTATAACTTATAACTGTCAAATAATTCTTATATTCTATCACTTCAGTTTTTCATTTAAAGGAAAAGGGCTCAGGCTTGGGAAATAGTTCAGTGGTTAAAGGCACTTGCTTGCAAAACCTGCTGACCCGGGGTTTGATTCTCCAGTATCCATGTAAAGCCATATGCACAGAATGGTACATGCATCTAGAGTTCATGTGTAGCAGCAAGAGGCCCTGGTATGTCCATTCTCTCTCACCCATAAAAATGAATAGAAATAAATGAAATTAATACAACTTTTACTTTCATTAGTGTTTTTAATTAGCAAAAGCAGATTCCTTCCTCAATGTGTCATCTTGGTCATAGAAGATCATTAGTATCTAATTGGTGACAGGTAGAGTGGAAAGAAAGGCCCAGAGAGTGTATTATGGACATTTCTTGCACACATGCCATCTTTAGAGAGCACAGTGTGAGAATCAGTTGTCTGTAGAAGACTGGTGTGAGATGATTTAAGACCATTTTTATAGAAATCATATTCTTTGGCCATGTGAAATGAAACTGAGTTCTAGATGGCTGCTCAAGATAAACATGTTAGAAAGGATACTAGCACCCTGTCAAACACCATGGTTTCTCTTACAGCTACCAGAGTTTCTATTTAGGCAGGTCTCTAGTTTCTCTTCATCACAAATAAATTTTGCCTTGTCTCTCACTTCAGTGGATCTAGACAGACATTTAACAGCTACTCATTCTGCAAAGCCTAGGTGTAGTCTGCTAGACAAAGCACTCTCACCTGATAATTAGGAGAAATGGATCATATCAGCCATTTGGAAACAAATCACCATCACTTTGGAGCAAGTTAGTTAACCCGAAAGTTTCAGCTTCGTCATCTGTAGGAAGGTGGGCTGAGATGATAGCTATTCAAGATCTGCCGTTCTGCATCCTATGAAGGAAAACATCTGAGAGTTGTCATGCCCGTAGTAAAGAATCTGTCACAGCTATTATGATGTGAGGAAAGGTGTTCTTTAAAAATTGGGCTGGGGATGAACCTTAGTTGGTAGAATACTTACCCAGCATGCATGACGCTCTGGGTGAGGTTCTCAGCACCACATAAACTGGGTCCTTGCCACACCCCTGTAATGCCAGCACTTTGGAGGCAGAAGCATCAAATGACAAAAGTTTCAGAAGTTCAAGGTCATTCTTGACTACCTAGCAAGTTTGAGGTCAGCTTGTTTCCCATAAAGGAATAAACATAAAAGATATATAAAGAAAATCAGAAAAGTGAATTCATGAGATATTATATGAGATCACCATTCTTAGTTTCAGGCAAAAGAGCATGAAGGGAATCTAATTATTTGTGAAATTTGCACTTTTATTTGACTTACGCTGTAAAATTTCTTTATCTTTTGAGGCATATTACTTCTGTTCATGTCCAGGCTGATTGCATTATGCTCAAGCACCTTTTCAACCATATTTGACTGAGGGTTACCCTAGAACAAGGCAGTTCTAAAATTATGTGTGCCCATGGCTGCTTAAGGAGGGAATCATAAGCTAAATTTATTGTTTTTATTCAAAAGACAATGCTGTGTCCCCTCCTACTAAGGCTAAACACTTTTTCTTTAAGTGTACCCTCATAGTCAGAGTCATTTTTGATGTAATATTGTACCAAAAGAAGAGCTTTGTTTAGACACACTATTATGTACTACTGACTGTTGCTATAAAAATGATGTTTAATCTCTGCACAATTTCCATTGCTTTTCCTTTGAAATCTGGTGTTTATTGCAACAGAATTTCAGATTTTGCAACATGATAGTCTGAAAGACAGGCCAACACAAGCAGCTTGTTGGAAACCAGAGACCTGGAAATTCCCAACAGCCACAACACTTGGCGAACACCAAGATGAGCAAGAGAACACATCAGGTAGGGTGTGCTTATTTCCCAGGAGTCTCAGGTTCTAGGATGCAGAATTTGTTTGAAACAACTGTGGATGCTATTTTGCTGTGGTTGCTTGTGCTAACATCGTTTGTCTGCATGTCTGTGCACCATACTATGCTGGAAGAGGCTTCACCATCTGGATGTGGTTTCTGTTACTGTCTCAAAGAAATTTTGTGTCCTTGACATGTCCCTGGTATAAATATATTGAAATAAGGACAAAGAACATGGATCGAGATGGTGTATGTTTACAGGTCAGATTAGGACAACTAGCACCAGTGATTTGATAAATATAATTCAGCATGAAAGAATGAAAAGAGCATTTGTTACAAAATATTCATGGGAGATTCCAGAAAAGCTGGCCAGCTCATTTGAAGTGGTCATATGGCCTCCTGCACACAACATGGACATCTGTAAATTCAAAGTTAACTAAACATGGGCCGTTGCACTGTATAAAATTGTGAGAATTTTATAGTTTTAGTTCAAGAGATTTTGATATGCTTGCTTCATAATAAAAAACAGCCTTGAATTTAAGATAGGAATTTGAACCTTGCGGGAAACTAATAAATTCTCAGCTAAAAAGTAAGTTAAAGAAACAGTTTGTGTATCTCATGTTCTCTGTTCTTCGCTCTGTATTCCATTGTAAATTCCTTTGATATATTGTGTCTTCATATTGCTCTGAATCTTCTCTGGGAAGTGATTTATAAATGTGAAAATTGAACAAAAAACGAGATAGTGTCTTTTCAACTAAGTCAAATAAACCATACTTGTGTTTCTCCTAAGAAAGCATACATTTGCTTATTGTATACATGATAAAAGACAAATGATCAATCATGAGCGCTCATTTTGTCTAAGCATCTATTTCTATGTCTATGTTCAAAGGAGCTAAGTTCCTGCTACTCCCAGTTAGTGCCTCAGATGACTGAGGTTTTAGAACATGGTAGGAACTGGCAATAGTGGCTATTTTTACTCCCCTTGTCTGGGGGCATGCGGTATTATTGTAGTCCTTAGCTCTATCCTTGAGATACAATGCCCTTTCCTTCTTTTTTAGTGGGTCTTAAGGAAGGCATGGAGATGTAATTAGAGCTAGCTTGTGTCTCTATTACAGTCTAGCATTTGAAATCATAAGGTATTTTACAAAGTTCTATGATTATAACCAAAGAATTACTACTTAGTCAGATATACTTAAATGGAATATGATATTAGCAAATTTTTATTACAGCGTAAACTATTCTAGATCAAGTAATATCACATAACATTTCATAAGCATCTGCTGAAAAAATCTCATAAACATTATTATATATTTAGGGTTCTACACCTGTTGTTAACTTTCTCAGTTGAAGCATTATAATCAGTTCTATACTCAAATGTTAAGTCTCTATAAACATAGCATCAGACCTTTTAGATTAGTAAGAAAACCAGGTGCTCTGCACCTAAGGGGATCCTAGACTAATCAATGTGTATGGTCACCTGGTTTGTATAAGCAGTCCAGTTACATCACATGCCAGGGCATGATTTGGAAGTAAGACTAGATGCTATAATTAGCTTTTAATTGAATGCTACAGACTGTGTAATTATAAAAATGAGCTCAGCAAAGGAGAATATGTTCCTAGTTTTGCAGTTTAAGCATCACTATTATGTATTTGTCATCAGACTTTTTAAAAGCCTCTGCCTTTACCATGGACAAGGTGATGGATGACATAAATGCAGGCAATAGCTTCCCTAAAAGCAAGGTAAACCACAATTACTCTCTCACAGTTTAAGAAACCTTGGACCACTTAACAAATCAGTAGATGATATAGTGTAATGATTTTCATATTAATATACTATGTCTACCATTTGAATTGGTTGCATCATCCATAAACTAAGCAAATGAATAGGTTTATGTAGAGACAGGTTGCTCAATAACATGATGTTAATGGAGAGTGAGTCAGGTCTTCGGTTACGTATAATGCCAACTGAGGATTGCTCACCAGTTATATTGAACATAAATGATAAAATTAGGGTCATTCTAAATTTAGGCATTTTATCATCAATAATCAGTTACTATGAATAATTTTACTCTCCTTTAGTTATCTGCTGTAAGTTGTCAAAGTTATTATTACATAAGATTTACTGACACATTAAAAATTTTGTTTTATACTTAATTTCATTTATTTATGAGAGAAAGAGGGAGAGAGAGAGAGAGAGAATGGGCATTCCAGGGCCTACAACCACTGCAAAAAAACTCCAGATGCATGTGCCACCTTGTGCATATGGCTTATTTGGGTTCTGGGGAGTCAAACCTGGGTCCTTAGGGTTCACGGGCAAGCATCTTAATGGAAAAGTGCCTTAACCACTAAGCTATCTCTACAGCTTACTGATAGATGTTTTCCAAAGGCAGTGTTGGGGGTTCAGACAAAAGTCCTTGAACTCCAAACCCTGAGTTCATGTCTGTTTTTAACCAAAGAATTGGATAAACTAGACTGAGAAAGATGGTTTATAAACTATTACATTTTATTTAGAAATGTAAAGGATATGAGGGAGTGCGATGATTTGAGAACTGAGAAAGGAAAGTGGATGCACCCAGGTGGCCCAAGAGCTCACGTGGCTAGTGAGTATGAGCCTGATCCATGGAAAAAAGATTTAGAGAGGAGCCGGGCGTGGTGGCGCACGCCTTTAATCCCAGCACTTGGGAGGCAGAGGTAGGAGGATCGCCGTGAGTTTGAGGCCACCCCGAGACTACATAGTGAATTCCAGGTCAGCCTGAGGTAGAGTGAGACCCTACCTCGAAAAAAAAAAAACCAAAAAAATAAATAAATAAAGGTTTAGAGAGGAAAACGAAGAATGTGCAGAGAGCTTCAGCCATGTGGAAGGCAAGAGGGGACAGAGAGCCCACATGGGAGTAGGGGAGCTTTACTAGGAGCCTGGAAGTTCAGCATAGATGAGTAGATGGCAAAAAAGGGACCTGCTCACCTGGTAAGTGTCTACTTACAACCTTTTTGTGATGGGTTTCACCTTCAGGTGCAGGTGAGTCATAGTGAGGGCTGAATGGGCTGGGCTAGGTGCTGGCTCAAGAATAGGCCTAGCTAGTACACCAAGTTTTGAGGCTGAGCTTAATCAACCACAATGTCAGGATCAGATTTAAATTCTAAGAATGGGGAGCTCCCTCCAAGGAGTCAAGAAATGAGGAGAGATCCTTCTCTGATCTCTAGTAAAGTGGGGATTGTTAAAGACAGATTTAAGGACATTTCTGTTTTTTGCTTAGAGGGCCTAGTCACCCTAAACTACCTAGCAAAGTTACCTGATTCCCACCCATTTTCATATTTTCCACACCAGAGGCATGAGGAGAGTCTACATGGTAATAACAGCATCATTAACAAAAGCTAAACACCAACAAAGAAAGCAAATCTCTGAATGAAAGGGAGATAAACAGATAACCTGTAGGGTCTGTAAAACCAGCTATAATATTTCACATGCGGCTATCATGTATATATAGCTATCATCAACATCAGTATATCCAGAGATACTGAACAGGATTGTGTATGTTCTCCTTAAATGCTGCCCCTCTATGCTTGTGCACCTGACATCTGGAACCATCTATGTGAGACTTTCCCCACCTGGACTTTGTATTGCATAGGAACCAGAACGGTCAATACAGTAGTAGATAATTGTTTGAAAGTATGGTAGAAATTACTAGGTTGCTAAGTTCAGAAATGCAAAGGGTCACTTTGACAAGATTCAAAAAGGGAAGAAATTTTCTGTTTTGTAGGACTCAGTAAGCAGAAAGTCAACTGTATAAACTCTTTATTTGAATTTGGTACAGAAAGTATTTTAAGGAATTTTATGTTTTTATATTGTGTATGCAATATTAGGAACTCAATCTGCAGAACATATAAACAAAAGATAGATAATTCAAAGCAAAATATCTGATATTAAAAAGAAATACATTTTTAAATTTTTTTGTTTGTTTATTTATTTGAGAGCAACAGAGAGAAGGAGGCAGAGAGAGAGAGAGAGAGAGAATGGGCGCGGCAGAGCTTCCAGCTTCTGTAAACAAACTCCAGATGTGTGCGCCCCCTTGTGCATCTGGCTAATGTGGGTCCTGGGGAATTGAGCCTCGAACTGGGGTCCTTAAGCTTCACAGGCAAGCGCTTAACCACTAAGCCATCTCTCCAGCCCAAAAGAAATAATTTTGTTTAGAGCTTTTAAGAAACATACATAGTAATAGCAGTGATGGAAAAATGATCTTTTAAGATAGTAATATAATTTATATTTCTTGTTCAGTTGCTGGTGTGTGAGAAAAGAAAAGGTATTATATTATCTGCAGTCACTTTATTATGTTTCCTGTTTTTTAGTGTAATTATTGTTTGGAAGTTTTTTTCATGGTACCTCCTTAGGTCTATTCTACAAGTTTTGATACGTGATATGTTCATTACTGAAATGAACAATATGTCATAATGAGCTAGAGTCATTGAGTATGTTGATAAATGCTGGATAAAATTTAATATCCTTTATAGACTCCATATAATTTCTTTCAACTATGACATATATCTTTGCTGGATATATTAACCTGGATTTGCAGTTGTTGATTTTCAGAACTTTGAATACATCATTTCAAACTTTCCTGGCTTTTAAAGTTTGTGTTGAGTACCCTGCTATTATCCTGAAGGGCTTGCCTATGTATGTGATTAGGTGCTTCTCCCTTACTGCTTTCAATATGTTTTCTTTGGTCTTTGTGTTTAGTTGTTTAATTATAATATAGAGAGGAGAGGGTCTTTTTTAGTTTAGTGTGTTTGGTGTTTAAATGCCTTTTGTATCTGTATTGGCATTTCTTTCACTATTTTGGGGAAATTTGGGCTGGGGAGATGGCTTAGCAGTTTAGGCATTTGTCCTTAAAGCCAAAGGATCTCAGTTTGATTCCCCAGGACCCACGTAAGCCAGATGCACAAGGTGGCACATGTGTCTGGAGTTCATTTGCACTGGCTGGAGGCCCTGAAATACACATTCTCTCCCTCTCTTTACCTCTTGCTCTCTTTCTCTCAAATAAATAAATAAAAATAGAAAAAAAAGTTTAAAATGCAAAAGTATCCTGGTATGGTGGCACATGTCTGTAAACCAGCACTTGGGCATAGACAGGAGCATCACTCCAAATTGAAGGCTAGCCTGGTCTGTATGTATAACAAGTTCTGGACCAGCCAGGGCTACACAACCAGATCCTGTCTTAAGAAAAAAAAATCATAAACAATTGTACTGGAATTTGAGAATCTTATTTGCTTATTTACTATACCTTTAGATTGAAGTTTTTCTCCTTCTTTTATATCCAGAATTATTGAGTTTAACCTCTTCACAGTGTCCTGAATGTATTAAAAGTCCTACTCATACCCCATTTATTAGCTTGCATTTCTTTGTTGGAATGTTATAAATCTTCCATCTTGTGTTCAGGTTCAGACATTCTGATCTTGATCCATTCTATTGTAGAAATTGTCTACAGAGATTTTATTTAAGTTACTGTGTTTTTCATTTCCAGGATTTTGGAATGGTATTTCTTCAGCATTTTTATTTCCTTACTCATATCTTGTATTGACCTCCTTATTTCATTAAGACAATTGCCTGTGTTCTCCTTCAGGACTTTATTTTCTTCTTTGTCCTTTAATCTCATGTTTGTTCTCTTGAAACATTTCTATAGGCATTCTTTTGAATTCTAAGGTGTAATAGTTCATCAAATTCACTGTCACTGGAGGTCATTTCTGTTTCATAATTTTTGGAGGAGTTATGTTGTTTTGATTTTTTTTGTGTGTTTCATACACTGTTCCATTGATATTTTTGCATCATGGGTTATTTTATTGCTTGGGTTTTCTGTTTCAGCTGTATTAGATGTGTAGACCAGAAGTTATATCTTCAGGGTAGGAGCTCATTGCCAGATGTGTCTTCTATATTACTTCCAGAGTAACAGCAGAGGTGACTCAAGCTGGTGAATACTGCTATGGGAATGTCACAGTATCAAATTAACAAGAAAGTTCCTTTGACTTTAAGAGTTGCTAGTGAATAAACACTACAATTTTGCTTATATAAAGGTTGGAATTGTGCAGTGAGAAGTTAGGATGAAGACTAGTATTAACTTTGAGAAAGATGGAGGTGGCATAAGAATCTGGGAGAGAGAACTTAGGGGTACTGTTAGTTTCTACAAATTTTAGAGGTTGTTGTGACTATCTATGGAGGTGACAATAAATAGGAGGGAATAAGGGGAAGAGAATGTGGAAAAGAGGATAGGAAGACAGGGAAAGTAAATGAGGCATATGTGGAAAGATTAGTAGAGGGATTAAATTCGAAGCCAATATTAGTCTGGGAGGATAAAAATACAGAACAATCCTAAATTACAACTGAGTAATGTATAAGTACAACCAAAACCAGTATGGAATATGTATGTACATCTGGGGATCAAAACAAACAAACAAACAAGCCTACCCAAAAGCCCTAAACTGGATGGGCATGGCACCTCAGGCACTTAAAGCAGGTCAATTGGGAGGGTGATGTATGAGGTTTGCTGAGGCCTGGGTTGCAATGAGTTCCCAGCCAGCATGAGCCAAAGTGAGTCCCTGCTTCAAAAAAGAAAGAAAAGAAAGGTATTAAGAAATATCCAAGTGACAAAAGTTTATCTTAACACACAACTTACATAAAAATGGCAAAATAGACTAAACATTTATCAGATCTAACAAATCAGTATTTTTGTCTTAGTGGGCTTGATTTTGAATTTTTCTCCCTATATATGATTACTTTCTTCAGCAACCTGCTGTGGTTTGGGGAGGTGCAATTAATACGTCCAGCTTATACACCCAGTTTGGGGTATATATTACCCCAATATGAAAGGTTCAATTACCTTTGGGCATGACTTTTCTATCTCACCTATGTTGTGAAGCTGGTTCCCTCTTTGGTGTTCTATGTGCCTGTCTAAGCTGGGTAGGTTAGTCATCCCTCAGATTCCAGAAATAAAATTTGTAAAGATGAATAAGGTAGAAAAATACATCTATCTTAACATAGCTTTTTGAAGTATTTTCACATTGGCCAGGAAAAAGCCAGTATATGGCAGTTATTTAACCTTTACTAGCCATATATAAAAGTGTTTATTAAAACTTTTCATCTCTGGCAAATGGGCTGAGTTTAAGATGGGAGAAAATATAAAATTCATATTTTAAGAACATGAAGAGGAGCCATAAGAGGACATGTTTGATGTCATTGTTGTGTTCTTAAAAGTGAGAGAAAACTCCACTTTGGTCTAAGAAGAATGGACAAAAAGATAGAATGATTCATAAGTATGAAGAAATTTCAATAGCATTTTCTCACAATAACTATTAAAATAAGTTGTGCTATAATTCTTAGAAGGAGTAATTTGCAGATATCTATCCAAATTAACAATGTGCACACCTTTAGACTTGACAATTACACCTTTAGAAACTTATGTTACATAAATGAGAGTATATATTGGGTAAAATGATAGATGTACCTGTTTATTCACCAAATCCCTTTTTGTAAGCTGTGTGATGGTGCATACTAGGAACTCGAGCTCCTCAGGCAGCTTGAGAGGGAAGGAGTTGAAAGCAGCTGGGCAATACTGGATCAAAAACAAGCAAGCGGCCAACACAATGCAAAGGATCCTTGAAACAATGACATTCATTGAAAATAGAGTTAAATGCACATATTCATTACCTTCTCATTTCTGGGATAAAGTATCTGAAAAACATCAGCTAAAGGGAGGAAGGATTTATTCCAGTTTACAGTTCCAGGTTACTGTCCCTCATGGTAGGGAAGACATAGTGGAAGGAGCTAGAAGCAGAGCTGGTCATGTTCATTCCAGGAGGAAGGAATGAGAGATAAAGGCTCCTATGCAGCTGGTTCTCTCCCCTTTATGTGGTCCAGAATACTCTGCCCATGGAATGGTGCCACCCACAGATAAGATGGGTCTTCCTATCTCAAACAACTAATCTAAATCACCCTTTACAGCTGCGTCTAGTTCCTATGAAGTTGAAAATAAATATAAACCATTGCAATGTATTACACAGAAGCTTATATTAAACAGCATAAAACAAATCCTGTATACTGATTAAAAAAAAAAAACCCTACCAAATTTGGTATTAGAATACAACTGAGTATAAACATCATGAAAAGAGGGAGAATGAGAGCAGTTGGTATCTTTTAAAATTTAAAATAGTAAGGTTAGGGATGTTGCTCAGTAGATGTGAAAAGATCTTAGTATCCCACACATGCATGTGCACGAACACACATGCATGTGCACTTATGTGTACCACAGTGTGCTTAGAGGGGTCAAGTGGCAATTTCAAGGGATCTGTGTTCCACCTCCTTTGAGACATGGTTTCTTGTCACTGCCAATGAATTTCCAGACTGCAAACAAATGTCAGTCTAGCTGGTTCATGAGCTTCAGATTGTCTTGATTTCACCTCCCATTATTGTAGGCCATTGGGATTACAGATACATATGCTACATTACATCTGGCTTTACATGGGTAGGGTATTGAACACGGGTCAGCATCCTTTGCAAACATGTGTCTTTGAACACTGAGCAATATCCCTGTCCTAAACAATATTTCTTTTTATGAGAGAGGGAGAGAGAGAAAGTGAGCAAGAGAGAGAGAGAGAGAATTAGTGTGCCAGGGCCTCTAGTCACTGCAATCAAACTCCAGACATGTTTGTCATCTTGTGCACATGTAAGACCTTGCATTCTTGTGTCACCTTATGTGTCTGGCTTATGTGGGATCTGGAGAGTCAAACTTGGTTCCTTAGGTTTTGCAGGCAACTACCTTAACCATTAATCCATCTCTACAGCTCAACAATATGTATTTTTTAATATTCCATTTTTCATTAGTTATGTACACAGTGTGTATACAGCCATGTTAGTAGCATTGTTAGCCTCTCCCTTCCTCCCCCCTCCATAGAGACCCTCTTCGTTGGGGAATGTAGGTCTTACATTGTGAAGTTAGCCATCAGTTATGGGTAAGAGGCAATGTCTCTGTGCATAGTGTCTCAACATGTGGCTCTAACAATCTTTCTGCCCCCTCTTCTGCAAATTTCCCTGACTCATCCAACAATACTTTTTAACTAAACATTTAAACATTGTAGTTATTCTTAGGAACAGAATATATTGGTTTACAGTATTATGTCCCATTTGACTAAAGTCCATTTAGAAACATGGTTTTGTCACACTACTTTTGGTCCTTGCTCATAAAACATTCAGTATTTTAGAACTTCTTTAAGCTAAATTTAGATACTATGCCTTCCAACTTTACTCCATGCTGTTAATATTTCTTCATCAAACACTGGTTCTTGATATCAAGTGAGGCTATGATGGTTGTTCCTACCTGCTCACTGTTGGGAACCAGGCAGCTGTGCTTAGTTCTTTACCGTCTTTGTTGCCCCTTGTGATTACTGTCAAAAGTCTGCTAGGAGGAGACAAGAAAGGATTGTGTGAATGTATTTGGAGACTAGCTCTGGCAGGAGTTTCTAAGAACTGAAACTTTTATTGTTCTCAACAATGATGGTAGACAAGACTGGCTGAAAATAGAAAATAGAATGGAGATAGATGGTGTGTATAATAAGGAAGCCCTAAGCAGAGAAGCATAATGATATTGCTGAGCAAACTTCCAAATGGTACACTGTTACTTTGAAAAGTAAGGAATTTCCAGGGTACCTTCATGCATAAATACAATTCCCATCAAAGTTCAATACTAATCATTGCTCTTATGCACTTTAATTGTCAATAAACTGCAGTTTACTATATATTATGAAGTAATAGACATATGAGCTGGTGTATCTAAAAGCTCTTATTAGATGCTAGTGCAATCGACAAGTGCTAATCATTCTTTTATATAAATAATTAAAATCTTTGTTATTATAGTCCATGCTTCAATAACATTTATTGAGGTGTTTTTATTTCAGAATCTCATTACAGGAGGTTTTGTAATATTGTAGAAATACTCTTTTGATAAGTTATCTTTGTATCTTTTGTGCAAAACATTCATCTGTATATTCAATTACGCACAGGTAAGCATGTGCTCACATACTTGAAGAAACTTATTGAAGAACACTTTTTAAAATGAGAATAAATTCCAAAGTGATTTGAAAAAAATGATGATGTCAAAAAAGAAAGAAAGAAATCATTTGTGAGGGGCATTTTGTGACATGTTTTGGAAAAGTGATAATAGAAAAAAATACATAAGTGAAGTCAAATAGTCCAGATAACATAATAATAAAACCACAAAAAGGAAGATGACAGAAATAAGTTACACAAGATTGGAGCTTAGCTGAAGTATTGATATTGTGGTGGTTTGAATAGAATAGATGGCCCCCAATATATTTCAGTTGTTTATTTGTTTGTAGTTTGCATCTCTAGCCACCTGGCTGGAGGCAAGGTCACTGGGTGGATCTTAAGGTGTGGTGATGGATTTCAGATTACAATCTAAAGATATGCAAAGTGTGCCTAGCTGGAGTTCCTGAAGTGTGCTCTGGCTTTTGACCTTTTTGGGCTTGTACTTCTCTCTCTCTCTGCTTGGGCCTGTGAAGGCAGGCCAGTTTCTTCTGCCATTAAGGAACTTCCCCTGGATCTGTAAGCTTCAATAAATCCCTTCCTCCATAACTGTGCCTGGTCTGGAATTTCATCTCAGTGAACCTGAAGCTGTCTGATACAGATATCAAATGAAATTAGCTCAGGGGAGCATTGGCCCATCTTCTGGCAAAGCAATGTATTTGTCCACCCATGACCAACAACTTCATCAGCAGTCTGTCCAAAGGAAAGTTCCTCTTTTTTGAAAATACTTGTTTATTTTATTTTATTTATTTATTTGACAGAGAGAGAGAGAGAGAGAGACAGAGAGCACATACCAGGGCATCCAACCACTGCAAATGAACTCCAGATGCATGTGCCCCCTTGTGCATCTGGCTAATGTGGGTCCTAGGGAATTGAACCTGGGTCCTTTGGCTTTGCAGGCAAACGCCTTAACCACTAAGCCATCCCTCCAGCCCAGAACAGTTCCTCTTATATGCATGTTCAGTATACTTTTACAAAATACACTGGTATTTTTACCTTTTCCTATGATACATTTCTGGACATTTTTTTCTAGCTTAAATTTTACATCATTTGAATTTTTGTTATAAGTCAAATATGAGTATACTACCTTAAATATTTTCTTATTCTTTGTTTTGAAAAACTGAAATAATGGCAATGGTTTTTATATCTGATGAAAGTAGCTTTATTTTCAAAATACTCGTTAGTGTAATATATTATTAAAACTTTCATTAAGAATTAAAAGGTTCAAACCTAAATGGAACTGGCACATAAAATCATACATCCTGGAAGACAGACTAAAATGTTTAACCCTCATTAGGACCTTAGAGGGGACATCTGAATCAAAGGGCCCTGGAGAGGGTGAGAGATGAAGCCTAATCCTAATTCTGTTCTGTTTCTCTCTCTTTTTTCTTTCTTTTCTATATTTTCTTTAGTTTTCTTCTTTCTTTTCCCTTGGCACTGGCCGGTAACTCCCAGTACCAGGCTGCAGTTAATGTCCACAATGAGCTGTTGCTCAGAGAGACATACAAGGTTTCCCAAAAGATTACCTACCTGAGGTTAATGGTAAGACCCTACTGCTGAAGACACCATGTGCTGTCAGTATGGTACATGGAGAAATCTGGCTGGATTCTGGAAGAGAGACAGCTCCCAGGCAGCCCATCTAGTGCTGGAAAGTGACTGGGGGAGAGTGGCCAACATCTGACTGAGCAAATTGAGGTCTAAGCTACCCAGAAGTAAACAACCTGATGTGATGCTCACACAAGTGCAATAGTGGCACACAGCCATGATGGGTAACCAACTGCTCTTGGATTGGCTAACAAATCCACCCAGTGGAAAGGAACCCACACCTGGAACTGGGAAACAAGTCAGAATCATATCCAGAATGAGTTTGCTCTCCAATATCAAGCTCCCACCAATCTTGGGGTTCAAGAGGACCTACACCCATTAAATTGTTTCTAAACTAACAATGGTTATTCCATTTAATCTGTGCTGACTACACTCTCCATTGAAGAATCTACTTGTGTTTTTCAGATAGAATCAGGAGATTAGGAAAGAAATGACCCATTGCACTTCACCAGGACCCCAGCTGAAACCACAGAGGAACTGGGGAAGTGAGCAAGAGTGCTGCTTTCTTAGTGAACCTGATATCAGCACAAGGGTGAAAAAGATAGACTAGACACTGAGGACACTCAACTCCCACCAAACCAGAGATCCATAGATCCAGAGGCTCCTAAGAGCCCATCACTGAAGTAGACCTAAAACGAACCCAACATGGCCCAGGGAATTTCATGGAAAAGAGGTTGGAAAGCTTGTTTGAGTCACAAGTTGGGACATTAGCCACAGGAACACTGCCTCTTCCCCATAACTGATGGCTACTCCCACAATTCATGACCCACAAATCCCCATGGGGATAACTGGCATACCCAATGAGGAGGGTCCATTTGGAGGGGGGTCAGGGATAAGGGCCAGGATGGTACCAACATGTGCTGTTCACATACTGTGTATGCCCATAACTAATAAAATAATAAAACAAGAGTTAAAAGGTCCAAGACAGGCAAGGAAGTTGCAGGACTATAAAGAAAAAAGAAACAATTATAGAGAATTTACAAAAGTTAAATAACTGGTCTTCTTATACACATAGGCATGTGTGACACATAGCTGTTCAGATTTCCCTCTTAGTCACTCTGCCCTTATGGACTTGTCACAAGTTCATGATATCAATTAAAATAACTGTTTTTATTTTCTGTGTTTATTTCCTGACAATTTCATACATGCATCCAATATATTTTATTGAATTTCACCCCTGCCTTTGCCCTCTTTTAGTTCCCTCTCACTCCTACTAACCCCCTTCTTCTGGACAAAGTAGTCCTCTACCTACTTTCATGTGTGTTCTTTTTGTGGCCTTCTTAGTGTGTTAGAATTACTTGCATGCACATGAATGGGGGTAATTTATCAGAGCACATACACGCAATGCTATTGGCTATACCACTGAAGACAATAACTGTCCCTTAGCAACCCTTAACTCTCAATAAATTCTTAGGGAGAGATCGAGGCCTCTTGCTCTCACCCACCATACATAGCACAATGTTGATAGGTCCAATATTTTAACAAGTCTTGTGCTGTGTAATGGTTTGTGTGAGCTCTGGAATGCCGTTTAGCATAACAACATAGTAGATTACCTCTTAGGGCCTATGACCTCCCCAACCAAGTAGGCTTCTGACAAGGTTTACATAACAGACATGAATTTTCTTCTGGGTAACAGGCCATAAATCCAACCAGACATTAATTGGTTTACCCCCATAACAGTTATACCATTATTGTACCAGTGGGCATATCTTTCCTTACCAATTGGTTGTGGAGCACTCAGGGCCCACAGCTGGGTAAGACTGTAACGACAAAACAAGCACCTTTTCATTTGCAAACTGTACATTCACTTAGAGTGGTTGGTGATCCTGCCCACTTAATGTGCTTTGAAGATAATAGCCCCTGTGTGTTTGCTGCATTTTGAATCTAATCTGTTTTTATTGGTTTCTTCCCAGCTATTCAAGGCAAACCCCAGGTTAAATGTATCTTTTACAATGTCTCCCACAAAAGAAGGTTCCACAACCCCCCACTATAATGGCATCACCAGCAGGGGACCAAGTGTTCAAATTCATAAAATATGTTGAGTATTTCATATTCAAATTATAATATTCCAGTACTGTTTGCAAAGGCTTATGGCTATTTCATAATTTAAAGTGTATTCAGTCCAACTTCAAGAATCTCCATAGTACAAGGACTCTCCGAAAACTATTTAAGTTTCTTCTGAAACTCAAAGCAATCTCTTAACTATGATTCCCCAGTAAGATTAAAAGTTAAATTGCATACCTTTAAAAATGAAAAAAAAAAATACAGATCAACCATTCTGACCCAAGTCCAGCAAGGCAAACCTCAAACATGGCAGCACCATACCTGGCATCTGGGCCAGGTGGTGGAATGATGTGAATTCAAATGGGCTTGGTTTTCTCTGTGGCCATGTTCTCTCAGACTTGGTCTACTCAGGGCCTACACCTTTCCTTAGCAGGTACCCACATTTCTGGCTTTTCTAACATTCTTAGTTCCCTATTACAACTTAGACTTCACTCTCATAGCTTCAGACATCAGCTGTTTGGGTTTCTCAGTGGCTTTACCCTCCCTTGCACCTTGATGAAAGCCTCTATGACCCCTCGTTCTTATATTCTACATGCCCTTAAAAAATGGCATCATGTCCTTATTATCAAGTTCAGGCAGTTTCTGCTAGCTAGGATGTCATTGGCTTCCCTAGATCCTAGGAGATGCAAGGCAAAACTTGCTTATGTGGTTGTGGTAGTTTGAATAAATGACCCCCAATGTGTACAGGAGTTTATTAAAGTTTATAATTTAGATCTGCAGCCACTAGCGTTGAGGAAGTTCCACTGTGGGCAGGTCCCAGGGTCCTGCCCCAAGATGTGGGGGTGGATTTGGAATTCCTCTCTAAATATCTGCACAGTGCTTGAGCTTTGCCTGGAGTTACTGAAGAGACTTGCACGTTTTTCTGGTGGAATTTTTTCTGCTTGGATCTGTGAACTTATTCTGCTACTATGGAACTTCCCTTAGATCTATAAGGTTCAAATAAATGCCATTTCTCCCATAAACTGTGCCTGGATTGGAGGTTTATCCCAGCAATGTGTGGCTGTCTACTATAGTGCTTCTCGTGAAAAGGTACCCCTGTGGCTCTATCTTCTCACGGTGTGTGTGTGTGTGTGTTTTGAAGTAGGGTCTCAATCTAACCCAGGCTGATTTGGCACTCACTCTGTAGTCCAAGGATGACCGTGAAATTGCAGTGATCTTTCTACATCTGTCTTACAAGTGCTGGAATTAACTGTGTTCACCACCATGCCTGGGCATGGCCCTCTCTCATTAAAAGAAAGTCTTTCACATGAATTTGTATATGTAAACACTGGAATCATCAATGGATGGAGCCTTACAGTCAGGGAACCTTTCCTGTTGTCCCAGTGTAAAATCTCCTTTCTTTGTTATGGTACTACTCTCTTTGCTAACTATTCCTGCTTTGTCTATGCTTCTGATATTTCCAATTTTAGCCAAATTCAACTTCCTTTCCTCACCCAACATGGTTTTTACACATTTCTGTTTCATTTACTTATATTTTTCTGAATTTTCACTACAGACTTAGCCAAAAGCATCCAGCAACAGCCATGGCATAACCCAAATCATGTGCTATCTCGAAATTTTCTTGTCAAATAAATTAGTTCCATTATTTTTGGATTCAGTTGCACTTAAGTTTTATAGTCATGAACAGATCATAACCAAATTATTTGCCAGAATGTCTTGTGAATGGATTGTAGTCCAAGTACCCTCAAACCCTTGCTTCTGTCCAAAGTTTTATAAGCTACAGTCTTTATGGCTCATGTTCTATTAGCATTCTGATCTTTGAACCTCTGACAAGAATGATTCATTGAGCTGCACATAACATTCTAAAGCTTCTCTAGCCTGCATTTCCAAACTTTTGCAAATTCCTCATGTAAATCCATTTCGAATTCCTATGAACTACATTTAATTATACCAATGACCCCACACCTGGTACTTGTATCAGTTATTTTCTCATTGCTATGACCAAAATATCTGACTATAGATACTCAATGGAGAAAGGATCCAGTTTGGCTAATGTTTTCATAGGTCTTCAGTTCAACATGCTGTGGAAGGCAAGGTGGCAGGAGCGGGCCAGGAGCGGGAGCGTAAAACTACATATGGGTCACATCATGGAGCCTGACTAGCAAGCAGAGAATGAATTCAGGTCAGAACCAACACAAGATGGGAACCATAGGCCTTCTCTTTAGTAACTCAACCCAGCTATGAGGCCACAAAGGTTTCCAAATTTTTAAAACTGCAACCACTTAGGGGTCAATTCTTCAAACATGTGAGCCCGTGGGGAACATTTGACATTAAAATTCTAACTTTTTTCTTCAAATTTAAAATTACTTCTATGAGAAATATCTGAATTGCAGAATTCAGTTATATAAATCTACATTTTAAAATACAGGAAAAATGTAATTAGATACAAGTACCCATGAGCTTAAATCCTTATCTCTTACTAGCTATCTTTGTGCACTTTAGGCCAATTATATTAACTTTTCTAGACTTAGTTTTTCCCTTATTTTATTATTATTAGAATGCCTTATATCTAAACATGGTCATAAGTAGCAAGCATTTTCAAATACAATTGGTTTACTTGATCCTCACCCCTCCATCTCTCCTGCTCATATTTTAAAAAAGTATGTTCTCCTTATTTATTTATGAGAAAAAGAGTTAAAGAGAAAGAAAGGGAGGGAGAGAATGGGCATGCCAGGGCCTCTAGCCACTGCAAACAAACTCCAGATGTGTACACCACTATATGCATCTGGCTTATGCAGGTTCTGGGAAGTCGAACCTGGATCTTTAGTCTTTGTAGGAAAATGCCTTAACCACTAAGCAATCTCTCCAGCCCTCATACTTTTTTAAATGCTCAAATTTCAGCAAAACATTACAGGGCACTCAAAGAAACAGGGAAATGTACTCAAACAATAGAAATAAAGCAAAACTACAGACCTCAGACTACAGAGACAGATCTATGTACTGCCTGGCAAAGAATTTAAAATAGAGGTATGCAGTTAGTTTAGAAATATTGTGGGTAAATAGTTCATAGTTTTCACTTAATTGCACCAAAGAGGGCACATGATCAAATGAGAATATTTTGTTTCATAAGAATAAGATATAAATAAACTTAGAATATCAGCAGAGAAATTCAAACTAAAATTCAAGTGAACTCTGGGCTGAAAATATAGATACTAAATGGAAAATCCATTAGTTTTCAACAGTTGATTAGATCAAGAAGTAAAAAGAAATGAGTGAAATTTAAGACAGCTCCTATATAAAATCACAGAATGAGAGCAATAAGTAGAACAGTAAAGGAGCTGAAAAAGTATCTAAGGACCATGTGGTTATGCACACCATCACATAGAATCATGTAATAAATCATGGAAATAAATTATGGGAAAGAAAGATCCAAAGAAAAAGCAAAGGGGCTTATTTGATTGAAAATTCCACCCCAAATATGAGTAAAGAAATGGACCTATAGATTGAATACTGTTGGATAAGTCTAATGACAGTAAATTCAATGAGAAGCACAAGCACACTATAATAAAATTGTCTAAAGTAGAAAGCTAAGCAGGAACATAGGGAGAGGAAGTGAACGACAGTGATCAGGGACCTTTCATTAGATTACCACAACATTTCTCAGTAGACACTTTCTAGGACAGAAGGAAAGGGTTAGTGTGTTACCAAAGTACAGAAAGAAAAAAAAATATCAGTTACGAATGTAATGTATAACATTTAATTAAGCTATTCTTCACCAAAGAAGCAGAGCTTATGAATTTTAGTAAAAGCTAAGGAATCCATTGGTAGTAGACCTTCCCAAGGGAACTCTTCAAATTAAAATGAAAGGACAGGGCTGTGAAGATTGTTCAGCTGGTAAAGTGCTAACTGTAGAAACTTGAGGACCTGATTTTTCATTCCCAGAATTCACTTAAACTGCTAGAAATGATTGTATGCATCTATAATTTCAGTGCTACATGGATGGAGAAAGAATGTATGAAGCTCATAGACTAGGTAGTCTAAACGAACTGGTGAGTTTTAGAGACAGACTCTATATCACGGAACAAGGTAGCGAGTAATATGTTTGACACTGATCTCTGGTCTACACATATGTGCATGTGCACACACATGCACGCACACACACATTCACACATAAATGAACATGCATGCACACATACCCCACTCATATGTATATGCAAAACTGAAAGGATGGCATGAAATGTGAAACCATATGAAAATAGATAATTGAAAGTTCTTTGGTAAAGGGAAAACTATAACCAGTCTGTTATATAATAATTTTGGTCTATAAAATTTAAACATGAAAAACATTTTAAGAAGCATATAAATCTATGGTTATGGGCATATCATATACAGAATGTAATTTGTTACACCAATAATGCAGTGTGTAGAGGAAAAGATTGATAAGGGAATAAAATTTTGTAAATGATTGAAGTTAAGTTGCTAACACATTTAAAACAGAGTGCTATATCTTTAAGAAATTTTATATAATTATGGGTATAATTTCAGGTTTACAAGATGAAAAATGTATAGAGATATGTTAGACTTTTTACCTCAATAAAACCCAAGAACAAATTACAAAATAGAGTCTTTTTTGTCTAACTGCAAAATTTTCATCTTATTTTCATAATGAAAAAGGTCATTCATGAAGCCATCTAAAAATAATCAATTTATTTATAAATTCCACTTCATTACAGAGATGAAAAACACCTATGTGTGTTAATTGGAGGTATATGGAATTACACTTCCTCTTAATTTGTTATAGTTTCCTGTGGTTATGTCTCATAGTCCAACCATCAGAAGAGTAATCTGTAGGTAGGTAGTTGGCTATTCTTCACAGACTATCTCCTCTGTAACTGAGCATATCTCAAAATCATCTATAAAGCAAATATCTTATTTCACTTTTGTTGAGTGTGTGCTTATGTACATATGTATATGTGTGTTGTCTGTGTGAGTGTATGTGTGCATATGTACATGTAGAACCAGAGGACAATCTTCATGAATGCCTTCTGTCTTTCTGGAGACTTGGTACGAATTCAATTAGGCTGAACTTGCTCTGAAGTGTTCCTCACCCCCCACAAGCATCCTCCTTTGTCTACCTTCCCAGCATTAGGATGACAGTTGCAAGGTTACCATCCCCAGCATGTTTTGTGCTGTTTTTTGTTTAATTTTTGCAAAATCAGTTACACAATGCCAAGATTCTGTTTTGAAATTCAAGATTTTAAAACTCTGGTTTTCCATATTTGAATATCAAGGAGAATTATGAAAAAAATTACAAAATTGACAACACCTGTCAAAGCAGAGATGGGCATTTCTATTTTCTCATCTTGGCATTTTTGGTGATATTGGGGTTGGAGCTCATGGCCTATCTAAACACACATGCAGGCTTCATTATGCTGTTGCAAAAACTATTCTCCCATATTTCATCCTTAGACTCACTGTCAAGCTGAGGATCACTGAAGAATAGAACCCCCAGAATACCACTTTTTTACATATTCTAGGGGTAGTCCTGATTACAAATTGTGCTTGTGTCTTCATATTTCTCGCAGGAAAATACATTTTTCTCCTGTCCTTAAAATGTTCATTTTATGTTAAATAGGCAATAAATATCCACTCCCACTTAAATGAACACTCCCAACTTCTGGAAACACATAATGAAGATTTATAATGCCAGATGTAAAACATTATTGTTAGAAAATAAGAGAGATTTAAATTTCAATGACATAATTTAATACATGTACATTAGTAGTCTATTTTTAAATATAAGATTTTTATCATGCTGCCTAAATCCATTTTCTGTTATTTAAAATTTATGTGGCTTCTCAATTAGCCATTATAAATTTGCTTTCATTATCTAGTAGCCTAAAGACTTAGATGTAAAAAAATATGCATCCAATCAGTCTCTTCTAAGCAACAGGACAATTATTGGTAGAGTGCTTATCATATAAAGCACTTCCATGAGTTATTATTATCTTCCAAAAGAAAATGACAATTAGGGGCTGAAGAGATGGCTTAGTGGTTGAGGCACTTTGCCTGCAAAGTCTAAGGATCCTAGTTCAATTCCCCAGTACCCATATAAAACCAGATGCATGAAGTGGTACATGCAACTGAATTTGCAGTGGCTAGAAGCCCTGGTGTGCCCATTTTTTTTTCTCTCTCTCTCTCTTTGTTTGCAAATAAATAAATAAATAAATAAATAAAACTTGAAGGTGTTTGCTTACAATCATCCTGGCCTGGGTTCAATTCCCCTGGACCTTCATAAAGTCACTTACAAAGCTGTGCATGTGTCTGTAATGGCTGAGCCAGGAGAATGCAGAAGCACGTGGGCCAGCTAGACTGGTGCACCTCAGCTTGAAACTCAGTCTCAAGTATAGTGGAAAGAAAGGACAAACATTTTAAAATCGTCCTCAGGTCTCCACACATATACTGTGGCATGTATGCACACATGGACACACATGCATCATATACAGCAACATACGCAAACACACGCAGTTAAAAAAAAAAGAAAAGGTCAATCCAAGAGTTTACATAGATAGTCTTAGAGTCACGGATTTTCTGTTTATCAAGCAGAGAGAATCATCTCACCAAGCTTCTACAGGAGAAAATTTGGATTCCAATAATATTAATTAATGAGTTCCCTCACTCCATTTATCCCCCCCTCTCTCCTTCTTTACTTGTTTTGGGGCCTTACAGCTTTTCCATTGCCTAATTTATAGTTATACCTCAAAATTCACACTACTAGTACATGTACCTTTATTATACCTCAAGCATCTATACTATTTGTGATAAAATTTCTTAGCTTTTATAAACAGGGTAAGTTAGTCCTTTGGGTTTAAGGCTGAGTAAGGAATTAGGAGATGGATGGCACTGGAAGGATCCTTGCCTCTTTTTATTCTTATGCTAAAGCTCATTAGCAGTGCAATAAACAGGCACAAGGAAGGAGTGCAAACTAAAAACAGGAATTTGGTGTAGCGTCAAGGTCAGTAGCATCTTTTGTTGCCATCTACAGAGATAAATATAGGATGAAGCCCAAAGGAGTAAGATTGCCTCCTTGAATCACAGAGCTTCAAACATCTTATAGTTTGAATAAATAATCCAGAGTGCCATTTTACATGGGTCAAAAAACACATGTGGCTACTCTCCATAAAGTACCCTTTAAAATGTGCAAGGTCTAATATACTTCTTCATATTTTAGAAAAAATTAATTGATATCCCTGATATGCTATCTGTGTGCTTGACATTATATCTCACTGTAAATTAATCCTAATAATGTCTATGTCTATTTCAAAGGCTTTACTGCTCCAGAATAATTTATAATAATTTTGTTAGAACAGTTCTGATGCACCAAGTGGGTCAATGTATACTAGGGTAACTTCCTGGTACTGTCCTTGCAATGGTCAATGACACTGAGTCCTGGCCATTATTTGGAGATTTGAATGTTATATTAAGAATCCAACAAAGTGAAAATAATGAAATTTTCTCTCAAACTCAGAACTTTTTCCTTATATTTTAGTTCTGCTATTTTTCCCTATTCCTACTTGGTTGCTGGCTACGATTTTTTTTTTAAGTTGGTTGAGACAGGGTCTCATTCTGTAGTCCAGGTTGAATTTGAACTCATCTTATAGCCTCAGCTGGCCTCAAACTTGTGTAAAGTTTTGTTTCAGTTTCCTAAATTCTGGGGTACCAGACATGCACTACCATGCCTGGCTTCGGTTGTGTGTTTTATTATTTTATAGGACTTATAAAGATGCTGATACTAATGTAAAATTTATCCAACCTATATCTATTTCTTACCTTGTCTTTTGTGCTGCAGTGTACTCTATAAAACTCATAATAACCAACTTTCCTTTATAAGTGTGTTCCAGACATACACAGTAAAATAGAATTGCTCCCTGAGCTAATCTGTCTTGAGCATCCACATACTTCTATATATTCCCCCGTTGAGGCTATGGTTCTCGCCTGCAATCTTTTGAAATGGTTTCCAGATTCCCCATCTTAAGATATCATCCTTTGGGAAAACTACTTCCCCCAACATAGATTTGCTACTTTGTATTTTCTAGTCATTCATAGGCTAACCTTGCCTTATATCTCCTAAGAAAATCAACAGGCCCTGCCGATGAAATGAAATATCTCCCAAGAGAAAGTTTCCAAACTTACAGTACAATTTCAGGTTCAATTTGTATATCCTTCATAATTGATTGCCTTCTAAGATATGGCTGTGTTAGAAAAGAAACAGTGTACAATGGCCTCATTTCTTCTTCCATAGGAGGGTAAGGCTAGATGAAAAGAGGGGAAAATGAGAACACCTCAGCCTGCATATTAGTTCTTTCCCCGAGGTTGCTATTTCTTGATTGTTGCATGAATAAGCAAGGCACATTGGAAAACATTAACCCCAGTTTTTCAATGGACAAGTCTATTCAGAGCATAATTATTTTATAATGCTTCAATATATATATTATATATAGTATGATGAGATACCATATGTTTTATGAATCTTTCAGATATTTTTGCAAATCATTTATTATACAGATTTGATAATGGGCATGGAAAATTAGGAAAAGAAATATCAGACTCTGGGCTGGGAGTCACTTGGTGAGTGACTCACTCATTGCACAAGCCTGAAGATCTATGTTGCAGATTCCCAGCACCTACTTAAAGCCGCGTATGGTGCCATGCACCTACAATCCCAGAATTGTTATTATAATCCTACCTAATCTATCACTTAACATCTACCTATTATTATTATCCATGCATGTATATTTTGTTCTGCTTACTATTTTCAGCCACCACTAAAGTCAATTTAATAATTGTACTTGGCAGATGTTACCATTATCTCTACTTTCCAGATGAAACTAACATGCGAAATGGTTAAGTAATTTACTTAAGCCTATGCATCTAATAAGTAGCAGGACAAGCATATGAGCACAGACAGCATGATTCCAAGAGCTCTGGCTGTTCAACCAATCTTACAGTTCAGCTCTGGTAACAATAGTGTAGTACTGTGTACAGTGTATAACCTTGCTATAATTACAAATGCATAATTAACTGTGTGCGTGCATGTGTGTGTGTGGAGAGAAAGTAGTGCTATTATGTTACCACAGTTTAAAGGTGATATGCATTTTGATTCAACAATTTACTGAGTCTAAGGTAACTTCACTTAATGTCTTATCTTCGTTATATATCTTGGAGATTTGAACCTCATTACAGAGGAAGAAAATTACTCTCTAGCACAAATTTAATGATATATTCAGTAGGTCCACAGAAGACAAACAGCTATAATTCTAAGCTGTGAGGCTCTCCAGGCTTGACTACATGTAGTACAAGAAAGAACCACGAAAGCAAAGGATTTGTCTGATTCTACTCTTGCTTTTCTGACACAATTCTTCCCAGATGATGAAGCATAGCTGTCACCAGGAGTGGGTCACACAGACGGGCTCAGCATGCATTGCCTGATCCTTCTCTGCTCTTATGTACAGCTTCTTAAACCGGGAGTCATGACCCCATGTGAATACATAGCACTGTATGTGGAGAATTGAAAATTTGAAAATATGTGCTGCAAGAAAACCTCATTCACACAATGACCAAAAATTCATTCAAAATCAAACGTAGCAGGGCGTGGTGGCACACGCCTTTGATCCCAGCACTCAGGAGGCAGAGGTAGGAGGAGGATGCGCCCGCTGTGAGTTTGAGGTCACCCTGAGAATACAGGGTGAATTCCAGGTCAGGCTGGACTAGAGTGAGACCCTACCTCAAAAAAAAAAAAAAAAATCAAATGTACAATGAATCCAAGGTGTCCCTGGCAGCACTTACCCCTGAACATACCACATGTGCACATGACATGGTACTTACTCTCACATCATGTACTGCCAATAACTACTACCTAAAACACCCTGGCTCAGATTCAAGACCATTGTGTGTTATGCAGTGTTTTTACAGTACATACAAAGCTTTTCTTCTTATAGGAAGATAATGCCTTCCTCATGGAAAATAAAGGCTTAATACTTTGTTACTGTCATTTCTCATCATATAAGTATTAAATTAGTGTATCTTTGTATCATATGTTAAAATCTTTGATTCTGAGGTGCTATCTTGAGTAAAGAAATTATTAAATGAATTTTGGATTTAGATTAGGATAGAATTTCTTAATAACTTCTGAAGTGACCAGAAACATACCTTTGCCATTTTTTTATTATGTATTTTGGCAAAGTGGAATTCTCAGCATAAGTAAGTAGAAAATCAAAGTATCAATCATATATGAAAACCATTGAAAATTTTCTATATTCTGAAGTGTTATTTAGCCGTGATTTAATTTTTATGTTAAAATAAACAAGCATATTCCTTTGCTCTCATCTTCAAAAATGATTAAATTATATGGGTACCAAAGAATTATTTTATGATAAATTCATTTATGACTTATTAATAAATTCTTGATTTGTATACTTATTTTACATATTTATGCATTGGTTGCATAAAAAATTTCTCAGATGCAAAAAATTGTCATAAATGTTAGACTTCCTGCTCCACACTTCCTCTTTCAAAGGACAGCCTGGCATGTATTCTTATCAGGATATGTATTTTTCAAATCTGGATTATTCATTTTCTCACATCTCACATTAAACTCCTTTGCAGAGACACGAGGAAACCAGAAATAGGAAACAAATTCCAACTACTGGCATGTTACTCTCAGCACATACAATTCCAAGATTATAACTTTCTAGTCCTATTGCGGCCCTATTCCTTTGGGAAGCCATTAGGTAATTCCCTGGCTAGGAATTCATCCTTTGAAAAATTTAGCGACAGCAGTGCAACAACACAATAGCAGCTAGGGAACCTGAAAAGACAAATGAATAGGTGGTAACCAATAGGTGGAAACTAAGAATTTCAGATCCAGTTTAGCAAATGATAATTTATATCTTGTTTTTAGCAGAGTAGTGGAATAGACCAACTGTCCTTTCATCTTTCACTGAAAATACCCTTAGGCATTCATAGCTATATTTTAGTATCATATGAAGAGTTACCAAGACATATTAATGTATTGTACTTAATGATGTAAGGGCATTTATCAGGTAACATACTGAATTGAAATGGGGCTCGCTCACATAATAATCTGGAGATTGTTCAGAGAACAGTGATAAAGAAACCAAAGCTGTTGTTTACATCTCAAGAGATAAGCACAGGAGTTTGATGCACTCACAGTAAGGAGCAGAAAATCTGAAGAAAGACTGGGAGGCAAGGCTAGAGTTGTAGAGAGACACACCAATGTTCAAAACATGGAAGATGGCAAAAATGCACGGGTTCTCTATGCCGGTGCTTCCACTTACCTTGTGGCCTACCAGCAGTCAGAAACAAGGTGTAGGCTTTACAGTTTGTATTGTGAACCTCTGGGGCAATGCACAGGTCAGAAACTGGGGACAGTGAAGCTGCTGACAAGTGGGGGAAAAGCCAGTATGAGGGAGAGAGAGTGAAGAAGGAAGGAGAAGAGGCATCTCAAAGGTAATTTCTCACACTGATAAGGTGTTATCAGTAGAATCCCAAACTTGATAAGGAGCATGGACTCAGAGAATATCTTTGATTTTTCTTTTCTACTTTTCCTTGTCTCCATGCAGCAATTCCCCTTTATTTTAGTGAGTGCAACCATTTTCTAGAAGCCCACATATTACTGAAGCATTTTCAAGGTCCTCTGTTATTCTTAGATGAAAAGAAACAAAAATGGAGATGAATCCTTGAAAAAGATCTAATCAGTTATGCTGCGTTAAGCCTCGGGAAAAATTTCAAGGGCTACAGTATTTGAGAATAGTTTTTCTAAAGGTATGTTCTTAAGAAAGTAACTTTGAAGGACATTTAGTTTCAAGAACTAAATGCCTGTTCTACATCTGAAGCAGGCAGAGATTTGCCTCGAAATCTGATTGTCATTAAACATTCTTACAAAGTTTAAGAACAGCTGTATAGTCATTCATGTGATGATAATGGTGAAAGCAGTCACTCATTTCTCTTGTGAATGATTGCTCCAAATAAACTTGACAAGAGTATAGATGAGATATTTCTTTTCTTTTTTTTTAAAATATATATTTATTATTTGCAAGTAGAGAGAGATAATGAAAGAGACAGAGAGACAGAGGAAGGGGGTGGGAATGCCAGGGCCTCTTACCACTGCAAATGCATTCTGGATGCATGTGCCACTTTGAGCATCTGGCTTTATATGGGCACTGAGGAATTGAACCCAGGCTGCCAGGCTCTGTAAGGAAGTACCTTTAACTGCTAACCCATCTCTCTAGTCCAAGATGAAATATTTCTGATTAGGCTAAATTTCAGTTATCATTTTTTTCTCTTACTAGTTTTAAGACTTCTAACTTAATAAATGTTTCAGTAAAACATATTGCTTTCACATGCTTAGAAGTTATTATGGTAAAGGTATACTAATTATCTAAATAAATATAAAATATAACATGAAATTTCAACTTAAACTTTTAGGAATTAAAGACTATACTTAGTTTGTTTTTGTTTAAACAAGAATAAGTTTATTGGACACACTAATTGTACAGAATATAACCTGGAAAGATTCCTGGTATAGTCTTGTAAGGTTGAAAAGAACTGTAGCTCTTGTGACCTAGGTAAGGTTATAATTTCTATTGTGGTTACTATTCATATTGTGATTTTTAAAATTCTGTACTACTCAGTTCTACAGTGTTCAATACTGATTTATATCTGTGAGACAGATAATTGAGTAGGCTAGGCAAAAGATACAAGAGTCAATGGTGTCTCAGGAGGAAGTAGATAGCATACTCAAAATGGGGTAAAAGAAATGGAGACACTATTTATAATTATTAGGTAGTGTCATGGGCAAACAATAATTTACAATGAATAAATGAACACCTAGTTACAGTAGATGACTGTATCACTTGAGGCAAATGGGATGAAGAAAGGAACAGTTATAAAAATAAAAGGCTATGTGACTCTAAGAAAGCTGTACCTGCCAAGAAAGGTCTCTGATTAGTACAAGGCAGCCTTTATATCACTAAGTTAAGAACAGAGCTGAGAGAATGCTGTTGTGTTACTCATGTTTTATCTCTTGTCTCCTATAGACCTGAATCACCTAGGAGTACAGAGGAAGTAAGCCAGGTTAATACAATCTAAGAGGCCAGTCTTGTGTCTTATCATACAGTGTAGGGCAATGATGGAGAGAAAGGAAATCTAAAATGTGCAGCATAGGATGGACACTAGAGTTAAAGTTTCTATATGAGGATATGGCTCAGAGATTAATTCACTAGAAACATGCATGGAAGAAGGAAAAAAAAGAAGTTAACTTTTGAATTCAATTTAGTTTGAATTACAAAGTTTTGCTTTTAGCTCTACAGCCATGCTTTGATTTTGTGTTAAGTAACAACTTTGTAGGAGAGCCATCTGTCAGTATAAAAATTATTTTTTTAAAATTTAATTGCCAGAAGGACATCAGAAGTTTAGACCAAGTAGTGTTTGTAGGAGGCTTTGTTAGGAAGGAATGATGGAGGAATACTGCCAAGACAAGATGTTAAGAAAAGAAATTGGGAAAATATTTTAAGTATAACTATGAACACTGAAAACAGGAAGAGCAATCCTTGATTTAAACCAAGTATAAATAAAGTATCAGGCTGAAGAGAGGGCCCAACACTTAAGGCACATGCCTGCAAAACCTAAGGACCCAGGTTAGATTCCCCAATAACCAAGTAAAGCCAGCTGCACGTGTCTGGAGTTTGTTTGCACTTGCTACAGACCCTGGCATGCCCATTCTCTCTCTCTCTCTCTTTCTCTCTCACAATTAAATAAATCATAAAATAAAGAAAGCATCACCATAAAGAGCCATTCTGTTTCTGATGACATGATTCTTTCTCTATTTGTTCTGGAAATCTTTCATGGTTTAGGCTGTGTGTGTGTGTGTGTGTGTGTGTGTCTGTGTGTGTTGCATTCATTTGTAACTATTATCTCAAATAGCAATTGCTTTGTGCCATTTGTCAAGAAAAGCTTTCTTTACCATAGAATCTGATTCAATTAAAAAAATATTGAGTGCAGTAACTTGTCATTTAAGTGCTCTGTATCTTAGCAATAAGAAATAATAATTGTGATTAACTGTTTTTTCAGGGTTAGTTGACTGGAATGGTTTTATTTTTTTGAGTGTGTGTGTGGTGTGGTGCTTTATATGTTCATCTGCAGCAAGGGGAGGCCATTTACCTGGGGTGGCCAAAGAAGAACATAAGTTTTCTTGCTCTATTGCTGTTCTGCTCAGGTTTTGGTTTAGCTGTACTCTCTTATTGATTCCAGAGTTTTAGGAACCCTCTCTCTTGAAGATTTTGAGAAAAGTATGAAAATACAAAAGCATAGTTTAGAAATTGTAATGCTTGCTTTTATAATTTATAAAAAGTAGGGCAGAGCAGGGACAATAGGATAGCTTGGGGAAGGAGCTTACAAGGTAGCGGATCTTCATCCAGTATTGTTGTGGGAAGGTATGTAGTGCTGTGGGCATGGTGTCTGGGAGCTGCAGATACTCCAGAATAGTCCTTCCAATGTAGCAATCCTAAAGGGGACGCAGAGTTGCTGAGTATTTGTGAACAGGGAATAATTCTAGCACTCAGCTGGGCAGGATAGTCAGGAACAAAAGAAAGATTATATAAATTTGTTCCTAAGCTGAACCCAAACTAGAAAAATAAAACCGATTATTCCTTTCTGTATGGAGATAAGATTGGCTATAGGATATTCTTGAGAAGGAGAAATTAACATATGAGTGAACACTTAGTCTTGAATTTGGCATCTAGTTATATTTTAACCCAACATCAGTGACTCATGGAGCTTTTTTCTTTCTTTCTTTCTTTCTTTTTTTTTTTTTTTTCTTTTTTGAGGTAGGTTCTCATTCTAGCTCAGGCTGACCTGAAATTCACTAATTACTCTCAGGGTGACCTCAAACTCACAACAATACTCCTACCTCTGACACCTGAGAGTGAGACAGAGAGTGAGAGTGGAAGAGAGAGTGGGAGAGAGAGAGAGAGAAAGAAAGAAAGAGAAAGAGAGAGAGAATGAGAGAATACGGGTATGCCAGGTTTTCTAGACACTACAAATGAACTCCAGATGCATGTACCACCTTGTGCATCTGGCTTACATGGATCCTGGGGTGTCAAACCTAGGTGCTTTGGCTGTGCAGGTAAGTGCCATAACAATGACATCATCTCTCCAACCCATCTTCTTTTAAGATGAATGAGATCAGGGTAGAGAAACAACTGAGAATGGAGATATAAAGAAGACATTCTTTTTTTTTTTTTTTTAATTTGAAAGAAGGAGAGAGCACACCAGGACTTTAAGCCTCTGCAGATGAACTCCAGATGCATGTGCTACCTAGTGCATCTGGCTTATGTGGGTACTGGGAAATCAAACCTGGGTCCTCAGACTTTGTAGAAAAGTGCCTTAATCATTAATTCATCTCTCTAGCCCTAAAGGAGCCATTCTTGTCAGGGATGAGGGATACTTCCAGTGAATTTTTCATGAAGACATTAATGGGCATTTATCTTTTCCTGTTGGGAATCTTGGTCAAGTTTATGGAAGGAAAAATGACTTCTAGCCGCATGTCCGGCTGAGGAAGGCGGGACCAGTCCATATTCCAAGACAACCTAATTCTTACTCTGTTGCACATGCTTCTCCACGTGGCCCATCATTCGTTTTGTTTTTCTAGGAGGTTGCCATGAGGCTGACAGTTGAAATTTTGTCTAGGATATGACACATCAGGTTCACAGTCCAGGACTTCCTCTTTCTATTATGTCAATGAAGCCTAACATGACTTGAAGTCTAACTTAGGTGCAAACCTAAGGGAATAGTCTACCATGACTGATTTATCCTAATTATTGGCTATACCAAGGAACAAGGAAGAATGGGGATACAGAAGTGTGTAAAATAAAGGACATGGAAGTATACAGAGCAAGAGTACAGAGGATGAGACAAGACACTGCTTAGGGCAAAGATCTTCTGCTAGTTACCATGTAAAAAGTTACCATGAGGTTACTAAGTGCAATAATTTAACTGGATACCCATCTTCAGAAATGCAGTTTTCTATTGTCTACTCTAAGAGCTGCAAACTTATAACTGTGCAATGTATTCTTGGGAATTGTAATGCTTCCAAATTTAGTGATTACTAATGGATACTATTATATTATCAATGCTCGTTCCCATTTATTTGATCTCACAATCTTTTCATTTCTCCCACATACTTTATTGTCTTTGCCCAAAGTCCTTATTAATCTTGTCCTACCAACTTACAATCTAATCATTCCTTATCTACTTAATTTTCTGACCATTGTCTAGTAAGTCTTCAATCTCTAGTCTTTCTTTTGTTTGTAGAAGGGCTATCTACCAGTCCTATCTATCTATCTATCATCTATCTATCTATCTATCTATCTATCTATCTATCTATCTATCTATCTATCATCTATCTATCTATCTATCTATCTATCTATCTATCTATCTATCTACCTATTCATTCCATGATATGTCTTAATTTTCTCTATGGCTAAATGAGCTCTTTTTCTGTCCTTCAAAAATTATTGTGACCCTTTTAAAGGTTTCTATGTACATCTCAGTCAATCACTAAACCTATTTCTGAATGTTATTTTCCATATATTTATGAAGGATAATAGTACTTGGAGTAGGCCTTTCTGAACAAATTTTACTGTTGATTTCTATATCTATATTTGGAAGAATATTTTATATTTTTTAAATTTTTCTTCCAAAAATTTTTTATTAACAACTTCCATGATTATAAAAAAATATCCCATGGTAATACCCTCCCTCCCCCCCCTTTCCCCTTTGAAACTCCATTCTCCCCATTTCAATCAGTCTCTCTTTTATTTTGATGTCATGATATTTTCCTCCTTTTATGATGGTCTTGTGCAGGTAGTGTCAGGCACTGTGAGGTCATGGATATCCAGGCCATTTTGTCTGGGGGGAGCACGTTGTAAGGAGTCCTACTCTTCCTTTGGCTCTTACATACTTTCCGCCACCTCTTCTGCAATAGACCCTGCTTCTTGGAAGGTGTTATAGAGATATTGCAGTACTGAGCACTCCAGTCCATTCTTTCTAGCACCAAGATGCCTTCTAAGTCATGCCAATGTCACTGCCATCTGAAAAGAGAAGATTCTCTACCAAAAGTGAGAGCAACATTAATATATAGGTATGAACATTAAGAGAAGTGCTTACTGGGCAGTTTGATAAGCATAGTATATACATTTATCCAGACAGCAGCAGATGTTACACCCCTAGAGCTCATGACTACCCCTGTTTTAAGTTTTCAGTATCAGGCATGTATTACCTCCCATGGAGTGGGCCTCCAGTCCAGTTAGAGGGCAGTTGGTTCCCACCATGACAGACATGCCGCTATTGTATCAGTTGGCTGATTTGGCCTGGGTGGCCAAATATAAGGTTTGCAGTGTCCACTGTAGAGTATCTTCACTGGTGTTTTCTCTTTCTCCCTTTGAACTGCATGCAAAATGGCTTCTTCCAGCTTTCTGTCAGCTGGTCTACATGGAGGAGGTTATCAGCTCAGTTCCAGTAGGATTTCTCAGTGGCTTTGCAGCCCAAGTATGTGGAGTCTTCAGCAATAGGGTCTTACCATCTATTCCTGGTGGGAAACCAAGGGCCTTGTCAATAGCCTGTAATGTTTTGGGGGCATCAGGAAGCTCTGTGGCCAACAACTCATTGGAAGGTATCCCATCCCTGGCACTGAAAATTTTCTAGCAACAATCTACGGCTCCTGAGTGTTCCATTGTCCAAAAAAGTAGGTTTCCATATGATTTATTTATATCCTCTTAGATTTTGATTAGCTCTCCCTCCACCTTTCCTTTACTCAGTCTCTTCCCTTGACCTCACTTGGGCCTTTTCACCCCCATTAATCTATTCTTCTACTTACATATATACAATACCATCCTATTAAGTATCCCCTCCCTTCCTTTCTCTTCCCTTTATATCTCTTTTCTAGCTTACTGGCCTCTGCTACTGAGTTTTCTTCTATTTTCCACATGTGTTAGCATATATTTACTGTCAGTATTAACCTTTATTCTTTACTTTTCTGCATAAAATTTAGTTGTTAAACATGAAACTTTCTTAGCTTTAAATAATAATTATACCATTTTTTCTTTTTCTTAGAATTTTTGCTTAAAATTATGATTCACTTTTTACCCTCTATTACACAATGTCTTATTAATCCTTCAATTCAGTCTTAGCTGTAATAACAGATTGGGCATGTGAGCACTGAGAATTTGGGTGGCATTTACTTGTTTCAAAAGGACCTACTGGGCTTGAGAGATGGTTTAGCGGTTAAGGTCCTTGCCTGAAAAACCTAAGGTTCCAGGTTTGATTCCCCAGAACCCATGTAAGCCAGATGCACAAGGTGGTGCATGTGTTTGGAGTTCATTTCCAGTGGCTTGAGCCCCTGTTGCACCCATTCCCTTTCCCCCACTCTCCGTTTCTCTCAGAAATAAATAAAAATATTTAGAAAACATTTTTAAAAAATGTTTATAAGAAAAGATGCCTTCCCAAAATTTCTGAGAGAAGACTATTCATTTAACAACTGAAAGAATTAATAAGCCACTTTCTCTTTGGAACAAAAGGTTTGAAGGAAAATATTTCTTTAAAAGTCATTATATTGCCAGTGTTCATGGCTTTCTTTTATAGATAATACTTGCCCAACAAATGCCATGAAAAATGGAATTTATATTTAGTTATTTAGACAGAAGAAAGCACTATTGTAGATTGATAACTCCATCCAGAAAGGGCATTTGCACCTGATGGAAGAGGAGCATTCTGCAACCAGATTTGTGGCTGTCTTCAAACCTTTCACCATCTGAGTAACCCCTGAGGTTAAATAACTGGTAGACATCTGTAGGGAGAAGTAAGAGAAATGAGATCATCAAGGAACGATATTGTGCTTACAACATGTGGCGAAATGAGTGGCTCTTCACCATCTGTTATTTGTGTGTGTATTTTATTATGTAAATGTTCGTACACACTGCCTTCTAAACAAAGGAACATTACTTCCACTTTGTTGGTGCTGCCAAGCTTGCGTATGTGTCCTGGAAAAAGAAAGTGGCAGACAGAAAATTCAGGGTTCATCTGGCCACTTGCGTCCCTTTCCTTTCACCGAGAGGGTGAGAGACTCTAAGTAGGTTGGATTCCTTTTCTACATCCTGTTAACAAATACAAAGCTTGACTGTGAATGGAAAACAATGTCTTAAATACTACAGTTATGGTCCAAAGCTTCTCTTGCTGGCATCCACGGGAAAAATGATACTAGAAGCTAGGATGCCCTGGGATGGTTCCAATGTACACTAGTGATAAATCCAGGCTAGAAAATAAATTTGGACAGAGAAAACAGGCTCTGTTCAATTTTCTCTCATCTGTTTAATTCCTGGCACACATCTCTGGGTCATGGGAAGGTTCTGGAAGCCTGCTGTCATTGTCTCCCCCAAAACAAGAGGGGTGTGTGTTCGCATGTTGGGGAGGAATAAAAGTAAGGAGATTTGGGTGGCACATATTCTGGTTTAAATTTTCATAAAATTACCAATTTAAATTGAAATGTAATTATCCTAACTGGCATCTTTTTGGCAGTGGCTTTAAAAAAAAAAATCCCTCGGCTTTACTGTACCAAGCAAAAGCCCAGAGGAGTCCTGACACTGGCCTTTAATCAAAAGCTGAAAAGACACAAAAGCTTTCAGATAATCTATGCCAAGCTATCTTGGACAGCATGGAATTGCCTGGAGCACCCTTCTGGTGGCATTTAAAACACCTGGTGCCCTTAGAAAAAAAAGTACATCTGTGTCTGCAATTTCTCCTTCTGTAATTCCCTTAAATCTTTCTTTCTCAACCCATTCTCCTATCTTTTAAAAGTAAGGATGCTTCAGTGACAGGAAAATAAAGCAATTTTATTTACCAAGAGAATGATCCTTGTCATTGGCTATGCCTGGAGGTGACAGACTCAGGTGGCCATCTGCACAAACACTTCCTCACTGTTTATTTCATGTGGTTTAATATAATTAAACTATCATTGTGCTCATTGATTCAGTGCAAATTTTAATTTGATAATTGGGGAAAGGTGTGCATTTGAAATGGAGGCAATTAATTGACACTTTAAATGCGCTTGAACAGAAATAATTTAAGTTACACCATACTTAGCAGTGACTTATACTGTCATGTTTATGTGAATTCTTTCATTTATCTCCTATCATTAATGCTTAAAGGTAAATAACGTTTCTTGGTCTAAGTCCCACTGACACTGACAGTCTAACTCTGAAATTTAGAAATATTTTTGCTTCCTAAAATAATTTCATTCACTCCATAATGACTGGCTTTTCTAACATGTAGACATTCTAACTTTTAATAATAATCTAATCATTCATAGCCAACCTCATACACATGAAACCTAATTATTCAGATTGTCACATAATTTTGTAAATAGCTTGATTCTCATCCTAACAAACACCTTGTACAAAAAAAAAAAAAAAAGAGAATAACTTTGTCTTGTTTGGAGTAAAGGGAGTAAAATAAATACTTCTGACTTATTTAATCTTTCTCCAGTATCAGTTTTATTTTAATTTGTTTTAAAGAAATGCATATATCTTGGTGAACTTATTGAAATTTTTTAAAGGAACCATATTTATGGACAAAGCAGGTTTTTTGTGTTAATTATCTTCCATCTGGAAACAAATATACTTTCGTATTTTTTTCAGTCTTCAAGAACAAAAGCTAGTTTGTTTTAGCAACTTGTAAAATCTTTATCATTTTTTCTAGTAGAGTTCTTTTATTTGCAGAGCCTGAAATTGTTTTAATCAAAACTCTGAAACAAATTCAATTTTGTAAAATGTTAACTGCTACAAATTATCCCTGTAGTAAACGATACTTAACCAGAAATGGTTGTTGTTGCTACAAAAGCCCTGAGAGAATGTGTCCTTTATCTGCATGGTCAAAGCCACTGCTTAGTTTTACAGATGAAAGTTTATGCTCTTGTTTCAATCCATTATTCGATATTTTTAATATTCAGCATAACCATGAAGGAACCTAAGAAAATTTTGGCAGGTCACTTCAGTTAAGTAACCACACTTTTTTATTAAAGCTGGAAACCTCATTAAAATAGGCTCTATGGAGATATTGTAACTCCAGCTTCAAATCGAGATTGGCAATAATGTTCCTAAAAATCTTTTCCTATAAATGTGGTTCTTTTAGCATTTGGAGCATTCTTAAAGTAAGAAATGCTAAACAGCATGAAAGGCAAAAAAACAAAATAAGAAAGTAAGCTAAAAAAAGAACACACACAAAACTCACATATTACATAACAGACACAACACACAGATATTCACAATAGCTGATTACCCAAGCAGACACATTTCTCCTATCTTTTATTTCCATTATCTGCTTTCAGAAAATTTTTCAAAATTTTTTTGATAATTCAACTAATAACAGCTCTTCTAAATAAAAAAGTATAATCCTAAGCATAACTGTTAATCATACTAGACCATAAAATTATCATACTCTATTCAAAAATAGGCCTAATAATAATTATTATTTAATCCTCATTTTTGAGGAGAACTATGTTCTTCTAAAATACTAGAGAATTTCCAGATTAGATAGGAGCAGACAGATGAGCTAATATAATAGCTGTGTAATGTGAAGGTAACAAGGGCCAGTGATTAAAAGATGCTACAGTTTTGACAACTATTGAGTGAAGGATGAGGATTCGAAAACAGATGTTTAAATTTCCAGATTATTGTTTATTTTATGGGAAATTATTTGTAATTTCAATAATTTTGGTTTAAATGGTATCAATTTTGCACAATATGATATTTCATTTAGTAAATTTATTCTTTTTTTTTTTTTTTTTTCCTGAGGTAGGGTTTCACTCCAGCCCAGGCTGACCTGGAATTCACTATGTAGTCTCAGGGTGGCCTTGAACTCAAGGCGATCCTCCTACCTCTGCCTCCTGAGTGCTGGGATTAAAGGCGTGCGCCACCTTGCCCGGCTGTAAATTTATTCTTAATTAGAACAATCTTCATTGTTTTATTTATATATTTTGCAGAAAAGCAAATATTCACAAATCTGTGAAGTAAAGATCGCTTTGTAAAATACCCTCATTTTGTTCCAAGACATAAAGAACATTCATCCATAGCTCATAGCACTCTTTCTTTTGTCTATGTCTATTTCTTGATCTATATTGTTGTTAATTTGAAGATTAACCTTTTTCACAACAGTATTTTCCTTCTAGTAGTGAATATATATATTGGGATTTTTGAGGTAGGGTCTCACTCTAGCCCAGGCTGACCTGGAATTCACTATGGAGTCTCAGGGTGGCCTCAAACTCATGGCAATCCTTCTACCTCTGCCTCCCGAGTGCTGGGATTAAAGGCGTGCACCACCACGCCTAGCTGTGAAAATATTTTTGAAAGGTTATTAATCATATAGAAATATTTACTAAGTGAAGATACAAACCTTTAGTTGAAGGTAATTTCCCTAAATTTCCTAATAGATAATTTCCCTAAAGTTCAGTCCTTATATCTCAGTCCAGTAAATTTCCTTCTAACAGCAGTATCAATATGTATGTCATGTTAATGCTTTTTTGACTTGGTGAAGGCCACCTCTTGAAGGAAACTCTAAACTACTCAACGTGGCATCTGCTTAGTTCCCTGGAACCTTTGGTCTGTTGGGCAATTCATATACACATACAAAGACAAGACAGTATTACACACAGGGCATATGGAGGTAAATAAAACACAGAAAGTTTATGTTTACATCTTAAATGGCAACTAGGTTATAAACACGAGGAATGGGGCACCCATTGCAAGGGGGTAACTGAGCAATAACTTTAAGCTACAAGGTTATTTAAAAGAGTAAGCTGTACCAGGACACAGTGAGTTGTTGATTAGAGAGACCTACAAAGTCTCTCAGAACAAGACAGACTTCATGTCAAAGCACTTGATTACCCAGCATAGGTTAATCGTAAGACCCTACTGCTCAAGACACCATATGCTGTTGGCACAGAACATGGAGAGACCTGCTGGAATCTGGAAGAAAGCCAGTCTCCAGACGGTTAGCCCATCTAGTGCTGGAAGGTGCTACATGAGCTACTGTGGAAAGTGGCCAACATCTGATCGAGAAACTTGAGGTGTAAGTTACTCATCAGCAAACAACTTGAAGTGATGCTCAAACAACTGCAATAGTGGCACACAGCCATCCATGGTGGGTAACCAACTGTTCTTGGATTGGCTAACAGATCCACTCAGTGGAAGGGGACTCATATTTGGAACTGGAAAACAAGACATCACATCCAGATAATGAGTTTGTTTTCCAGTACCAAGCTCCCACTAATCTTGGGCCACAACAGGATGTATACCCATTAAATTCTCTCTAAACTAGTAATGTTATCCCATTTTAACCTGTGCTGACTTCAGCAGGAGGTGAGGAGATACACAACCCATGGCACTTCACCACAGCCCCAGCTGAAATCACAGAGGAATTGGGATAATGAGCAAGTGTGTTGCTTTCTCAGTGAACCTCATATCAGCACAAGTATAAAGGAGATAGACACTGAGGATCAAGAGGTTCCTAAAAGCCCATCACTGAAGTAGACTTCAAATGCACCCAACTTGGCTCAGGGAATTTTGCAGAAGAGGGGGTGGAAATAATGTTAGAGCCCCAAGTTGGGACATTATGCACAGAGACATTGCCTCTCCCCCATAACTGACTGGTGCTCCCACAATGCATGACCCGCAATGCCCATGGAGATGACCTGCATTCCCAATGAGGAAGGTTCCTTTAGAAAAGTGTCAGGGATGAGGGAAAGGATGGTACGAACTTGTGTTGTTTGCATATTATGTACAGCCAGAACTGATAAGAATAAACTAAAAGAATAAAAAGCAAAAGAAAGGTAAGGAGGAAATAGAAATGATTTTATATAAATTCAGAGCATAGAACAAAGCAGAAAGATGTTGAACAACCTGCAAATTACTTGTTGATGTTAGTAGTGAGTTTCATGACATGACTTTACATGTCCATGCTATATTTCTCAGTTTGGTTGAATATTTGAAAGTTTTTTTTCTAAAATGTGACATTTTCTGAGAAGCACAGATTTTATAAGAAAATTATTTCTTCAATATTTGGAAGAAAATAAAACTGAAATACTTAGCAAATTGTGACCTACATTTTGTTTTTGTATTTTTTTATTGGGTTAGGGGTGAATGAATTGGTATGCCATAGCCTCAAACCACTGCAATCATCATACTCCAGACATGTGATTCATCTTGTGGATCTCCATTTTTGTTAATTTATTTATTTGCAAGCAGAGAGAGATAGAAGAGAAACAGCCAGAGAGAACGGGCACAGGGGGCCTCCAGTTGCTGCAAACAAACTCCAGATGCATGCAATACCTTGTGCATCTGTCGTGACATGTATTGGGGAATCAAATCCAGGTCATTAGGCTTATGCTGAGCCATCTATTCAGCCCCAATCTTCATTTTTGATTTAAAAATAACCTGAAGGTTTGTTGAAACCCATCATGTGATCACAAAAAGTATATCTGGTACTTGCGTAAATAGTCCTGTAATTTTAAAGCCTTGACATTTAAACAGCAGCTTCTACTTACATTGTACTCTCCTCCGTCCATGTATTAACATTGGCCTGCCATTTTGCAAGCTTTCCAAGTGTGTAAGAAATTTGGCTGTGTTGGCAGTTTTGTTTTAATATATTCTCGGAAATTTTATCTGGAGCAGTTCTCTGTGCTTTCAGCAAGTGGCTAACATGGTCACAGCTTTTTCTAAGTCTGGTGAGGTCATTCCTTATTGTTGGAAAAATCCTGTAGCAGCAAGTTCTGATGGCATAGGAGACATGGCATGGGGGTTCTCTTGCTGTCATTCTCTCACTTTTGTGAAACCCCAGTTTCGTTGTGATAAAATCTGGGAAATAGCTGAAGAAAGCTACTTAGGCCACTTTTTAAAGCTTTAATAATTACACTGGCAGCTTAGGTACCCTATTAAACCAAGAGAGGCAATGTGTGCATAATTCCTTTTCTAAAAATGATTGCCAGTGGCAAAGTTAGATTCTTTGGAAGAAAAACACAGGATAAGCTGCGAAACTCTTCTAATTATAGGTTTGTCCATCCACCAGCATTTCTTTTGTTACTGGAATGTATTTTCATGCAGTCTCAATGATGGCTTCTCAGAATAAATTCAAGAAGAGCACCCTTTTTGCTGGTTGCAAACTATGCTTAGGACCGTGCATGCTTCCCTCACACTTTTGAGTTCACGCTCCAGTCTAGGGTTGATCTGGCTTTGCACAACACTACATGCAATGGGAAGCATTTGTACTCGACAGCACTCACAAGAAACTTTCAGAACAGTTTGCAGACTGAAGAATTCTGCTGTTATCCAGCCTAGTCTCTAAACCCAGACCCACAGGATGAATCAGGCTAGTCCTTGTTTTCCATGAGGGAAGAATATTTTCCTGAGGTGAAAGTATAAAAAGTTGAGATCTACCTGCAACTTAAAGTTTATTCACCAAGAGTTTCGATTTTACTGTGCTTGAGTCTGAAAGGTAGAAGAGCCTGAGAAAAAGCTATTGTTTTATGCATTAATAGGAATGGGTGATCTGTAGCTAATAGCACTGTTTTGAATTTCTACCTTATTTACAGTACAGAATGTCATAGGTATCATATTTCATCAGCAATGATGTCTTGAATATGTTCTGTGAATAATTACAGTATCTTTTCATCTCCCTTTTGTTATAAGAAACCTTTATAGCAAAAGCTTTTAAATATGCAGTGGGAGTGTGTAATCCAAGTTATCAAGTCAAACAAGAAATTGTTTTGGCAAGTTCAGCACCCTCTCAAAATTCATGGCTTTGCAGTTTCATATCTAATTGGAACCATTTCAATGTGGAATAGGTTTGCTGTTAAGGAAAAAAAAAAGAACTGTAATGCTTTTAAACAGGGATGGAGGAGCTTTAAAAAAATCTCAGAAATTTTGGTGACATTTAAATTATGTTTATTTGACAATAGAAATTCCTCTGTACTGATGTTTTAACATAAAGAGAGAGAAAAGTGGGAATTGAAGAATTGTACACATATCCACAAGGATTAAGAGGATATGCAAACTTGCTTGAACAAAAACTTTGTAAATTGCTATTGGGCCAAACAATTGAAAAATACCATTAAGGTGTCAAGAGATGTAATGGGGATGTTTCATTTAAATATTGCCATTTGTTACATTATGCTTTTAAGTCAGCTGTGTAGAGATCTAGTTCAGGTTTTGATCTTACTGTTAGCTTAGGCCATTCTGAAATAAGCTCACACCATATTTCTAGACTTTCTAGTGAGGATATCAGCATCTATAACTTTCTGAAAATGATTTCTATAACTCACATTTGAACTTTCCTTTGCACAAGGCATGAGCATTAGCCATGGTTTGCAGCCAAACAAAAAGAATGAAAATCATCTTTGTGTGTCCTTCAAATGTCTTGCTTTTGTAGAAAATGATCCTATGTGGCTTATCCTTGGTCAGAATATCTTATATACAAGGTAGAAAGTGTTGTCTCTGACTAGTAATCTTAGAAAGATGACACAATCCATGTGTGAAATGGCCCAAAGTAGCCAGAGACCATCTGAATCAGATTCTTCAACACTCATATGAACAGCTTATGTGGTAATATGTGCCTGAGGGGAACAGAGGTGAGAGAATTGCTGAGGCTCATGGGAACTTTACTTCTGGGTTGAGACTCTGTCTCAAGGAAATACATGGGTGAATGACAGAGGAGGATACCTAACATTTTACTCTGGCCTCCACATGAGTGTGTTGTATGTGTGTGTGTGTGTGTGTGTGTGTGTGTAGACATGGATATCTAAACACACATGTGCATATACCACATACACCTTACCATACCATACACGCTACACACAAAACAAAAGAAAAAGAAAATTGTCATGCATGCAATATATCAGAATACACAGAACAAGTGGTTCCTCTCAGTGATAAGCAAAGAACAGCAACAATAACGAGGAAAACTTTCTTTTGTACCATTATCAAACTGTATTTTTGCAACTAGGTTTCAAACTCATTTTACAAAAGTAGGAAACAGTTATGAAGAAAGCCTGAGACAGGCCTGTGTGTTCCGTGTTACATAAATGGACATCTGATCCCCATTTAGGAAGTTCATGTTTTAATTTTGATGGCTTCATTTATTCCTTTTTTTATAAAATGATTCAGACACACTTCAAAAAAAATGAGGACTTGGCTTTTCTCTAAAGCCCCAAGACTATATTACTTTATTAAAGTTTTTTTAATACTTAAAAATTAGAAATTCCTTGGCGCTAAGTGTTACATGGAGTGGTAGATGTAAGTCAAAGTTGACTTTTTTTTCTTTATATATCTGCATAGTTGGTGTGGGTTACAGATATGTGTCACTGCTCCTAGTTAAATGTTGATTTATACTTATTTTTGGCATAATTTTGTAGTGAACTTTATTTTTTTCTAAGTTTTTAATTTTTTTGGCATGCCAAATTATTTAAACAAGACCTATGTAGAGGACCCATAGACTCAGACTTGAATCTTGAGTCTACAATGGGCAGAGCCTTGGTGGAGAAGTATGTCACTAGAGGTGGATCTTGGAATCCAGCCCCAAAAAGTTTTTTTTTTGGGGGGGGGAAGGTTTTGAGTCCATCCCTAAAGTGTGTGGAGAGCCACTGAAGCTCTGGCAGTTGAGTTTGTTACTGTTGATATTATTTTGGCTGTTTGGTCATGTCTCTTTGCTTGGATCTATGGAAGTGAGCCAGCTTCTTCTGCCATTGCTAGTGTTGCCCTGGAGTTTATAAGCCTGAAATAAATCCTTTTCCTTCTATAAACTTGCATTTGGTGGGGTGTGTGTGTACATCAATGTGGTTGACTGTAACTAATTTTGATATCAGAGGTGAGGTCCTTGCTATGTTGAACATGACCATGTGGATTTTGGTCTTTTGCAACTTAAGTGTTAGAGGAATGTGGAAGGACCTGGTGCCTTGGGTTGGAGTAGTCTTACAGTGTGGTAATCCAAACTTTATGGGCTATTCTGGTTAGAATTTGAAAATGCTAAATGCAGATGGAAAGGGGGACTGTGAAGGCTTGATTTATGAACTTTCAAAGGAAAATAAGAGATAGCAGCATATTTCCTTTGGAACTCGGCTACTGGCATAAAGACTGGGTGCTTTCTTCTGCCCATACCCAAAGAGTTTGACCAAGGTTGAATTTAAAAGTAATAGACTGCTGTGTTTGGTGGAAGGTGTATAACAAGAAGATATAAAGGATATATAGTTTATCATAGAAAAATACAAGCAAGCGTAAAGTTACAGGCACAGAGACTAGTTTCATGTTACTGAAGCTACAGTGGTGACTACCACCATTAAGCGTGGACCAACTGTTTTGCATTGGGACAGTGGAAAAGGTGCCTGAGGATGAAATCCACCCAGGAAAGGTTCAATGAGTAGGAATGCAAATTCTTTTGAAAAGGGAGGACTTAGAGGGAGAATTCTGAAGGCTGATGCTGCTCTTCAAAGTCTAGGTTTATCCCCCTTGGATTAACAATTTGGCTATGCCACACATCTGATGCTGGTTTTGAAAGCATGAAAAATGCAGGTAAATGTGTCATGAAGTGCACATGTTACTAGGACTCTGCTGATATGTGGCATGTGAAACAGTGTTGTTGGAGTCCCTGTTTGAAGACCAAGTAAGGCCATATATGGAACGATGTAAAGTGTAGACCTGAAGATGTTTTAGGCTATACACTATACCTGGACTACACAACAGGTACCAAGGTGTGCTATTGGCTTAGGATGAAAGTTTCCCCAGGATACTCAGTCCAACTAGAGGGGTGAAATAGGAAGTCCAGAGACTGTTGTTGCTGGTTATGGATGTCATATTTGAATTGCAGATGTTTGATGTTTACCTGATAGCTATTGATTTGTATTGGTCTAGTCTTTCCTTACTGTGCCTTTTATCAATGGAAATGTTTACTCTGTCATTATATGATGGATGGATGTAACTTGTTTTCATTTTACAGGAGTTATATCTAAGAGTCTTAAATCTCAGATGAGACTTGGAACTTTGGTATGGTCTTTATTCTAAAAATTATTTATTTATTTGACAGAGAAAAGGGACACAGAGAGAGGGAGAGCAAGGGCACACCAGGGCCTCCAGCCACTGCAAACGAACTCCAGATGTGTACGCTCCCTTGTGTATCTGGCTAATGTGGGCCCTGGTAAATTGAACCTGGGTCCTTTGGCTTTGCAGACAAATGCCTTAACTACTAATCCATCCCTTCATCCCTAGGATAGTTTTATTGCTGGTAAATCTTATGGGGACATTTGAAGTTGGATTGAATGCAGTTTGCATTATGAGATGGTCATTTGTCTATGGGGGCCAGGGGCAGAATGTACTGATTTATGTATGTTGCCCCATAGACTCAGGCTGAAGTTTGATATATTTGAAGAATACTGGATTGTTTTTTAGAATACATCTCAATTTTGTTTTTTGTCTTATGTTTTCTCCTGTTAACACTGTTATTCATTTTTTTTAAAGAAATCCATATGAATGATGCTGATCCTTCTCCATGATCACATTACTAGAGTGAAAAGTTAGCTTTAGCTATCATTTGTTTAAGATGCTGTATAATATGTTTCCACAATAAACTTTCTTTTAAATTATACTTTCATTAAGTACTTACATTAATGGGATTTTTTTTTTGCAGACTGCATTTTTCCATTAATGTATTTTCAAATTTACTGGCCTCTTCTGGATTTTTGTTTCCATTTGCAATTAAGGCTTTGACCTAGCTAGTGAATATTCTAATTTCAAATTTAGAATTTTTGGTATTCTAATGTTTTCAATTTTGAAGTACTAATTGAATATACTTAAAAATTCTTAATGTTTTATTTATTTGATGGAGAGAAAGAGGTAGATAGAGAGAATGGGTGTGCCAGAGCCTGTAGTCATTGCAAACGAACTCCAGATGCATGTGTCACCTTGTGCATCTGGATTTACATGGGTCCTGGAGAATCGAACTTGGGTTCTTTAGCTTTACGAGCAAGTTCCTTTACCCATAATCTATCTCTGTAGATCATAATTGAATATACTTTCATCCAATGGAAATTTAATTGTCTTTATGTTGATGAGCATCATTATGTCTTTTTTTCATAGCATAAAGCATTTTTTTAGAAGTTTTTTAAATTAGTTTTGTACTCAGTGAATACAGTCAAGTTAGGACCACTGTTAGCCTCCTCCCTGTCCTCTCCCCCACCTGGACCCTCCTTATTGGGGTGTATGGGTCATGCATTGTGGGGTTAGCCCACAGTTACGGGTAGGAGGAAATGTCTATGCATATCATGACCCAACATGTGGCTCTGACATTCTTCCCACCCCCTCTTGCACAAATTTCCCTGAGCCATGTTGGGTTCATTTTAGGTCTGCTTCAGTGATGAGGTGTTGGGAGCCTCTAGGTCTCTGGATATTTTCTTTGGTAGGAGTTAATTGTTCTCTGTGTCGATCTCCTTCACCCTTGTGCTGTTACCAGGTTCACCAAGAAAATAACACATTTGCTTGTTTCTCCAATTATTCTTAGTTTCAGCTGGGGCCCTTTTGAGGTATGATGGGGTGGTTCTCTCCTTAGGATCTGCATCTATCTGAAAAATACAAGCAGATTCTCCAGTGGAGAGTAAAGTTAGCACCAGATAAATGGTGTAACCATTTTTTTTTTAGAGAGAGTTTAATAGATGTAGGCCCTCTTGTAGTCCACAATTGGTGGTAGCTTGATAATGGAGAGCAGGCTCATTTTTGGATCTGGTTCTGACTTGTTTCCAGGCACCAGCTATCTATTCTGTTCCACTGAGCGGATCAGTTAGCCAAATCAAGAGCAGGTGGTTTCCCACCATGGTGGTGCGTCACTGTTGCACTTCTGTGAGCATCACAACAGGTTATTTGCTGCTAAGTAGGTTAGACCATGAGTTGCTTGGACAGATATTGGTCATTTTCCCCCAGTCGCCCATGTAGCACCTTCTGGCACTAGACATGCTAGATGTCTGGGGACTGACTCTCTCCCTGCTTCCATCCATGTCACTCCATGTTACATGTCAACCGTATATGGTGTCTTCAGCAGTAGAATCTTACCACTAACCTTTGGTGGGTCATCAAGTACTCTGACAGAAATCTGTCAATCTTTTAGGAAACCTTGTAGGCCTCTCTGATCAAAAGCTCATTGTGGATGATATCCATCTGCTGGTACTGGGAGTTGCAGGTCAGTGCCCTATGAAGAGAAGGAAGAAAAAGATAAGTAATATAAAAGAGTTAGAGAGGAGAGGGAGAGAGAGAGAGAGAGAGAGAGAGAGAGAGAGAGAGAGAGAGAAGATTATGGTCAGTCTTCATTGTACCCTCTCCAGGTCCTTGTGACTCAAGTGTTCCCTCTAAGGGCCTCGTGAATGTTCAACCATTTGGTCTGTCTTTTAGGATGTAGAATTTTATGGTACTATTGCCGTTTGGGTCCAGATTTGTGTCCCCTACCACCTCCCTTGCTCTCCCCTCCCACCCCAGCCAGCCTATTGTCTGATCCTCGAGATGCTTGTTGGGTATGTCAGCATCTGGGGTAGATTCAGGTTAGGTGCTGTAGATGAGTGAGACCATGTGGCGATTGTTTTTCTGTGATTGGCGGAGTTTACTAAGAATAATCTGTTCCAGGTTTGACCGTTTTTCTTCAAAATTTCATTGTGTCTTTTTAATTTAATTTTTTTTTACTGCTGTGTAGAATTCCATCATGTAGAAATACCACATCAATGCACAAAAATCAGTAGCCTTTTTATATAATGATTTTTTAAAACTACTTATCTAATAATTCAAACATCTGCTAATGTCATTGCTCTTGCCAATTTAGAGTCTTTTACTTTGAGATTGTATCACATTTTACTGGCAATTTCTATGTGAATAATATTGGACTGTATACTGGACATGCTGAATATTATATTGTGGAAAATCTTGATTCTGCTATAGTTTTTTCAAAAATTGTTGATGCTTTATTTTAGAGGACAATTAACCCAGACTCAAGTGAAAACCAGAGTGTTGTGGAAGTACCTCACATTTCCACTCAGTTTCTTAAGTCACAGTTGTAATCTGCTTGTATTGGAAAGTCCTATCCAATATATATCCGAGTATTCAGAGACTTGGGCTGTGCCTAAAGTGAAGTTATTGGAACTCATCTCCTCCAGATGCTTCTCTTCTGATGTTCCCTTCTTTCTCTCCTCTTAGCCTCATTTTCTTTAGCCAATAATCCGGTGCAGTGTCTCTTACTATTGTCATTAGAATCATTATTACACCATTGCCACTGTGACTGTGGCTTGTGGCTGTCCTCTAGGAAAAACTACCAGAAGGAAAGAAGAAAGAAAGAAAAGCAACAAGGGAGGAAAGTATACATACCTACTCTGCTATCCTTTGCTTCTTCTTCATGTCTTGGTTTGTATTCCAAAATCTGCCTATCACGCTTTAGCTTGCCCACTCACTGGTAATTATGTTCATAGTTTCCCATGTTATGGCTATTTTAATGGCAATTCATTTATTGTACACTCATTTGTCCTTTGAAATGCTTAGGAAACTTGATTTTACATGGAAAAAACTATAAAATTATTAGATGTGAGATTAGTTGGAAAGAAGGCTTTAAGTAAACTTCCCTTACATAATATAGTAGACTCTGCTTGCATCTTCCCACTAACAATGTGCCACTGAATTATTCTCATTCCTTTCTGGCCTCTAATAGTTATAGTAAACGTGCACCTAGCAGTTATATCCATGTGATGGCATCTCAATACACTGGCCTACATTTATTGGGAACTGATTGAACACTATCTGAACTGGATCCAAGTCACTTTCTTTAGGGTGAAGGGAATCTGTCTCTCACAACAGTACAACTTTTAATACACATAGTTGTAGCTCTCATCTTCTATCATCCTGTAAGTTGAACAGAACAATGGAAACACAATGAACCTTCCAGAACAAGGGATAAAGTAAATTCAGAAGAAGTATTGATCGGAAAATGGTGCAAACATGACCCCGTAGTTGACTGTGTTCATGTTCCTACAGACATATGCCTGCTTTGTTCTTTAACTAGTTACTAGATGGCCCTATATCCTAATGTGAAGTTATCTCTTTGTCCTTCAACTGGTTTTTGTAATTTTAACTTTAAGAAATTCAACTAGCTTAACACCTTTCATACTACAGACATTGTGAGAAGATTTACGTAACCATCATGATAGTCAGAGGGTAATGTGGCAGATGTTATAAAAGCTTCAGATGGGCTAATATGACTTGGTATTTAAAGTGAGATAATTTCTAAGTAACTATGCTAAAAAATCATATGGGTTATTAGAAAAAGATGTTATCTGTTTATTTGAATGTAATTAAAAGAAATAGAGGCTAAATATTTTATAAACCATGTAATTTTTTTTTTTTGGGGGGGGGAAAGGTAATACTAAGATAATGCTGTTAAGAATGAACTCTAAAGGCAACATTTCTGTCTTCCCTTGGTACTCATTTTCCACCTCTGGGTCAATTCTATTATGATAATTAAATTTCCACTTAATCAATTTTATTTCTGTACTTAATAAAAACAGGCAATTTTCTTAGATGTTCTGTTTTCCAATTATATAACCACTAAGAAATCAATTGCTTAACAAAAGTTAAAGTAATATGATTTGAACATGAATTACTCTCTAACAGAAGGACATAATGAGCCAGACGAAAAATAAGAACTGGTCTCCCCTCCCTCAAACAAATAAATAAATCTCAGCGAAGGCAAAGCTTAGAATCTCTTGGATTTGTCAAACATTTCATAGATCTTCCAAAACATTTTGGCAGGATAATTCCCTAAAGTGATTCATTATCATTATCCATCAATTCATATTTCAATGTCACTTAATATTTGTTGAATATTCACAACATGCTAGCACTGCACAGCTGCTGAGAACACACTTTTCTGTCTCTCATCCTCACACTGCATGTTTTTTAAATGATGAAAAACTAACATATATTTTAAATTTTATTGAGGGCCGGAAAAATTAGTCTAAAAACTAATTAGCACACACATGCTTCAAGAAGTAATTTTTCATGCCTTTAAACTATGATCATTGCTTCGGAAGGCATAAAATACACACCTGATTTCTCTTTTCTTCTTCTAAACTTTTTTTGAGGTAGGGTCTCACTTTAGCCCTTTAGTAACTTAGAACTCACTCTGTAGTCCCAGTCTATTTATATATTTATATCATAAACATATATCATCCCCTATCTCTTTGTTTGTAAAATAGACATGTATATTGGTATATTTTTATAGAAATCTCATTTCCATTCAGTCATGATACTCATTTTATTTATGTGTATTTTAATTCTACTATTATTTCTAATTAATTTTTTAGCTACTTTCTAAGTGTTAAGTTTCTATTTGAATATATAAACATTTCAATTTCTTAACAAAAGCTGAAATTTCTACTCACCTGTTCTTCATTGGTACTTGATACTTAATGTGATAATTAGTAAACATATTCTTTCTTTTTAAAATTATTTTATTTAATTATTTATTTGAGAGCAAGAGAAAGAACAAGAGGGAGAGAGAGAGAGAAAGAGAGAGAGAGAGAATGGGTGAGCCAGGCCTTCCAGCCACTGGAAAGAACTCCAGATACATGCACCACCTTGTGCATATGGCTTATGTGGGCACTGGGGAATCAAACCTAGATGCTCAGTTTTCACAGGCAAGCACATTAGCTGCTCATCCATCTCTCCAGCCACACATATTCTTTCATATCATATTAGTTCCCATAAGAGAAAGCTCTTAATCTCCATTATCCCTATAAATGAACTTAGTAAGGTTTTTTCCAAACCATACAATTTGCATTAAGCAGTATGTTATGTAGGAACACAACTGATGAAGTGTATATATGTATGCGTATATATATATATATATATATATATATATATATATATATATATATATATATACACATATATGTGTGTGTGTGTATCAGTTATTTAAGTATCTATCAATCATAATCTGTCATCTACTGTACATTAAAAAGGGATTTACTAGAATTTCTTACAACCAATAGGGGATGAGTAGTCAGTCTGTACCCTGGGGAAATCAGAACCTAGTATCTTGTCAGTGCACAAAGCTGGATGATTCAGCAGTCCCAGTTTGGTGTGGAAGGCCTGGTCTTCTGTTGCTGGTCTTTAGTCCCCATTGGAACACCAAGAATATGGAATCTGATATCAGTAACTGACCACTGAGAGGTAAGATACACAGGAAAGCAACACTACTTTTTCCTTCAATCATTTACATGTGGGAAGTAGGAGTGGAAGATGGCACTCCTCTGGGGGAGCCTTCTCCTTTCATTTAACTATTCTTGTTAGTGTCCTCACAGAGTTAGCCAGAGGCATGTCTTGGAGGATTCCAGATACCCTCAATGTGCTAAACAGGATTATCCAACAGACTATCAAATATGACATTTACACATGGAAACACAAACTCAATTTCTGGACCTTGCTTGATATTATCTTTCCTAACATACTGTTTTCCTTTAAAAATATTTTATTTGTATTTATTTATTTGAGAGAGAGAGGGAGAGAGAGAGAGAGAGGGAGAGAGAGAGAGACAGAGAGAGAGAGAAGGGTGCTCCACGGCCTCCTGCCACTGCAAAGAGTCCAGACGCATCCACTACAATGTGCATCTGGTTTATGTGGGTACTGCAAATCAAACTTTAGTCCTTAGACTTTGCAGTGCAAATTTTTGACTGCTAAGACATCTCTCCAACCATACCCCCCTTTAAATGTCTACTGTCTCTTTCCATTCACTATACTATGAAACCCATAAAATGAGGATATGCGCTTTATTTTTCCTTTACCTATAAAAATTTAGTGTGTACTATGTGAAGATGCTCCACAAATGTTATGTTGTTGAATTAGTAAATAAATTATCAAAGAAATAGTGTTATTTTTCTTTCTATTCAAATGTATTACAAAAAGGAACTGAACTTGCAATTATTCCACCTTATGGTTTCCTTCAATTTTAATTTAAGATGTTTTCTTTTAAAAATATTTTATTTATATATTTACACACACACACACACACACACACACACACACACACACATATATATATATATATATATATATATATATATATATATATATATAGAGAGAGAGAGAGAGAGAGAGAGAGAGAGAGCGCTTCAGGGCCTCCAGCCACTGCAAACAAGCTTGAGACACATGTGCCACCTTGTGCATCTGGCATGCATGAGTACTGGGGAATTGAATTTGGGTCCCTTGGCTTCACAGGCAAGTACCTTGTGGTGATTTGAGTCAGGTGTCCCCCATAAACTTAGATTATGAATGCTAGTTCCCCAGCTGACAGCAAATTGGGAATTAAAGCCTCTTGGAGGCAGTGTATTGTTGGGGGCAGGCTTATGGGTATTCCAGCAAGTTTCCTCTTGCCAGTGTTTAGCACACTCTCCTGTTGTTGTCCACATGATGTTGGCCAGGATGTGATGTCTACCCTCTGCTCATGCCACCATTTTCCCCTGCCATTATAGATCTTCCCTTTGAGTCTGTGAGCCAATATATATCCCTTTGTCCCCACAAGCTACTCTTGGTCAGTTATTTTCTGCCAGCAATGCGAAACTGACTGCAACATGCCTTAACCACTAAGCCATTTTTTCAGCCCTATTCCTTTCTTTTTTTTTCTTTATTTTTAGGTAGGGTCTTTCTCTAGCCTAGGCTAACCTGTAATTCACTATGTAGTCTTAGGCCAGCTTTGAACTCACAACTATCCTCCTACCTCTGCCTCTCAAGTTGCTAGGATTAAAGTCACGCACCACTACACCTGGCAAGACCTATTTCTTTTGCATATTTCTTTACTATGAGATAGCTATAATCATTTCCGGGTAAACATCTTCCATTTATTTTTGGTGAAAATCTTTCTTACCCACAGCTTTTCTTTATATTTAAATAGTTTGCCAAGAGTCTAAAAATAAATAATGTGGGCTGGAGAGATGGGTTAACATTTAAGGCATTTATTTGTGAAACCAAAGGACCAAGCTTTCATTCCCCAGAATCCATGTAAGCCAGATGCACAAGGGGCACATGCACCATCTGGAGGTTGTTTGTAGTGGCTGGAGGTCCTGGAGTGCCTATTCTGTCTCTGTCTGTCTCTCTTCTCTCTCTCTCTCTCTACTTGCAAATAAGCAAAAAAATTTTTTTAAAAAATAATTAATGTATATCTTGACTGTTGAGGATAGCATATAAATGCATTTTCTTGCAAAACTATGTAAGCTACAGAGCTCAGACACTCATATACTACATTCATATACTGATATTTATCATAATTTCTCTAATAATTTGATTGCTTCCTAGTAGGTTTGGTTGTTATTTAAGAAACAAACATTTTAGAAAAGTTCAAAGAAATTTCTTTTTTTTTTTTAAATAATGTTTGTCTGGAGAGATGGCTCATAAGGCAGTTGCTTGCCTGTTTGGCCTAAGAAGCCAAATTCAATTCCCAGGACCCACGTCAAGCCAGATGCACAAAGGGGCCCATGCATCTGGAAATTGTTTGCATGGATCCTGGCATGCCCATTCTCTCTCTCTCTCTCTTAAATAAATAAATAAATAAATAAAATAAAGGTAATATTTTATTATATATTATTTATTTAAAGGAAAAGGGTTATAAGAACAATATTAGCTATCATATGGTATCACTTACTATTATTTCTTTATAATGAGGGTAGAAATTGAAAGAGATAACTCAGCAGCTAAGAGAAGTTCCTGTGCAAGCATGAGGGCCTGAGAAGTTCTCAGAAACCACTGGAATTCCATCCCCAGGGTGTTATAAACAGCAGAGCATGGCCATATGCACATTTAACCCTAGTTCTATAGGGAAACAGAGACTGGAGACTCACTTGAGTTCACAACAATCAGGGCAAACTCCTATTAAAATAAGAGTGAGTGGAACAATAACTGAGCTGGGCACCTGATGTTCTTCTCCTGCCACCATGGGAAAGGGTATCCAGCTGTGTGTGACAGCATGGGGTACTGCACTAGCACACACACATACATTGTACATGTACATGTACACCACACACATCACATTACACATGGACATACACACATATACAGGTACACACATTTAAAAAACTATAGATGTTTATACAGAGTATAAAGAAATAAGAAAGCTAAGTTGGTGGGTTTTGGGGAAAAGTTAAGACTCCTTTGATAGTGATTTCATGAACCATAATTAATTTCAATGTGTATAGAAGAACAAATGTTTCTGTTCTGGAATAATGGACTGCTCATTCCCCCAAAACACAAAAGGCCATTGGGATGTGACACCTAGTTTCTTTCCTTTCATTTCTTTCAAATAAAAAACTTATGTAGTCTAGCCTAAAGATTTCTTAAAATGCTAGATTGGCCAGTGTGCATTAGAGTCAAGCATATTTTAAATTAATCTTAAATAGAAACAAGAGTGTTGATCATTGTAATTACTTAGGAATAGGTCAAACAATGGTCCCAAGTTTCAGTTTTTTTTTTTTTTTTTTTTCTCTTGGAATTTGTTTTCATGTTTTGAAAGACTTTGGGAAATAATCTTGTCTGATTGGAGTTGGGTGTGTCTTTTGTAGGTGAGAGTATAAATCATTTTAGCTGTCAGCTTAGAAATAATTTCTCTTTTCTAAAATGGAATGTAGAAAAAATAATTAAATTAGTGTTAATGACATTAAAGCATTTTCTTTTTTTCTGAGGACAAGCTATAATTTCCTTGTGGTCTAGTTTGCTGACAGAAACAAGTTAAGGTGTTGATACTTATTTTCATTATTACCTGTACAAACATCTGGATTTAATTTATTCATTCACTTATTCAACTAAAAGTCCAAGGAATCCATAGCAAGTGACAGTCTATTGAACCCATGGTAGATGTTAGTGCTATACGATATTACCATCATGGCTTATGCATACACACATCTCAAGATCTTTGTTGAATCGTGTTGACATTTTCATGACAGTTTCCTGAGTAAGGGACATGGTCATAAATCATCAAGCATGAAAGCAGAATCTATTTTGTGTAATCACTATATTTTCTAAAACTCTATGCTAGATGAGGCTTAACATGTTTCCTCCAAGTTACCTACTGAAGGCAGTACAGTGAAAGGGCATGTTTTATCACAGCATATAAGTTTCTCCAAAAATCCTTACCAATGTGTGGCCTCATGTGTACAAGAATACTCAACTATTCATACCATTGTCATATTTCAAGGTAATTTGCTTCATTTTTAATTAATTTTATTTTCTACCAGGATAGACATTTTCCATCAGAAGCAATCCTCCTGTAATAAAAGCAAATACCTAGAAATTAATTTTCTCTTTATTTGCATGTTACATTAGCAGGAATATCCTTGGGCAGAGAGTTAAGAAAATGTATTTTCTAACTTTTCTTTTACTATATGGTTCTGTGAAATTAGTTCAGTTGTCTAGGCTCAGCCTTTATATTATGAAAAAGGACAAGGATAGTTTATATTGTCTTTATAATCCTATTCAATTTCAAGACTCTCATTTAAATTTATCAGTCATCTACCACAAAAATCATGTATTTGAACTCAAATTACTTCCTTACAGCACATTAGAATTTGTGTTGGAAACTATGATAAAATGACCTTAGAGAAGCAAAACCCATAGTCTCCATTATCTAAGGCTATCTAGCCAGAAACTTTTGAAGTAGGGGTTAAATCTAGCCTCTAGCTTTCTGAAATTGAAAAGAAAATCATTCCAGGCAACACATTAAACCTAAAACATATATCACATATGTTGATAAAAATCTAAGATTAAACAAAATATTTTCAAAACTTATAAAGACTCATTCAAATTTTAAAATATAAAAATAGTTTCTATAAAATAAATTTTGTTAAGGATAGAGGTTTGGATAATTTTCGTAGCTTTCATTGTTACTACTACATAATCACAGACCATTGCCTTATAAACTATGCATAGTTTCACTTTCAATTTGAGCTTCCACTTTTTTAAAAGATATTTTTACTGTGATTTCATGTATGTATTTAATTCAACTCCTTTCATTCTAATAGCTGGCCAGTCTTCATGAATACTTGAGGCAGCACTCACTTCTATATTCACCTGTATAAAAATAAATAATTATGTCTATATCTATGTACATATAAAAGATAAAAATTGTTTTCATTTTTTATTCTATCTATTAAATCATAATTCAAATTTATAATTTTAGCTATAAATTACCTGTCATATTTCCAATTACTTTGTCACATCACATCACATCCTATCATATCACTTATTTACATTCAAAATAAGTAGTTGTCCACATTATTCTTGAATGTATTTCCTAAGGGGATTGAAAAGTACTCATCTTTTATATTGTGATGTAAAACTTTCCGTTAATACCGCACTGTGTGTTAACATACTAATTTCAATGATTTTACATGAATTGCAAGGGTGGGAATAGGTAGTGTCCGAGGAAGACAAGAGTATATAACTTGAAGATCTTAATGGAAAAGGGAAATTTGAAAGATAAATATTGGGCTTCCTAGTTGTGTAGGCGGATACATGGATGTCATACTGACATTAAGGAAAGAAAGAGGAGAAACATACTGTAAACAGGCAACTTGGAAAATTGTGAATAATATTCTATGCTATATTGAACTATCTAAATTGAACTGTTGTAGAGGAAACTGCATAGGTAGTTTCGTAACTGGAGATAAGTTTTGAGTTTGCAGATAGTATGCTAGTTAGCTTTTCTATTGCTGACATAATTAATTTAAAGGAGGAAATAGTATTTGTCTCACACTTTCAGAAGTGTCATCCCATGGTCAGTTGGCTCCATTGTTTTTGAGCCTGTGGCAGAGCATCACGGGTGGAAAATGCTCATCTCACAGTGGACAGAAGGAAGGAGGGGAGCAGGACCGTAACCTGCTCTTGAAGAACACTCATCTTCCTTCTAGTGGACCTTTTATCTTAAAGGTTCCGTTACTTTCCAGTGGTGCCCTGAGATTCACAGCATGGGACTAATGAGGAAATACACCTTATGTCTGGACCCTGTTAGGCCTAAATCTAGAATGTAAGAGAACATTTTCACAGAGAAAGATAAAAAGGGAGTGCCTATCGGAAATTAAAATCAATTGTGCAAAGGAGCCATTAGCAGAAAATTCTGAATGAGAAGCAAAGCAGAAAGTCATTACACATGTGGCACTTTATCCTTTGGTAGGAATGATCATCAGAGTCATTTATAGTGCAGGAAAGCCTGTATTTTGACAAGTATCCATCAAGCTTTATGAAATAAGCTTAATAACTTTAAAATAATATTTATTTAAGACATGCATACTTAATATAGCATAGCTGCAACATTGCATTTTCGTGTGAAAAAATAGAAAATTATATATATATGTATAAATATTTCTTATATGTATTTCCCCTTGGCATTCTTGCTATCATTTTGTATTGTACTTCTACCTCAACCTACAATATTGAAGGAAATGGAATAGTAAATAGTTTCTGTATATGTAGAAAAAACATTTTGAGCAGCTAGTATAAGTTTTTCAAAGATTGATTGTATGATTCTGATTCTTATTAGAACAGTATTGACTAACCTTCCAGGAGAAGAGTAATGGAAGTATAGACTGTAAATGAAAGCCACAAATAAAATTCCCTGCTACATTTAAAAGATGCTTATGCCACACTACTTTCGTCCTTTAGTTGTTATCATTTATCATTTACTTCTCTGGATATCAAGTTCTGGTGTCTTCTTGCTTGTTTGGGGTTTTGTGTGTGTATGTAGTGTGTGTGTGTGTGTGTGTGTGTGTCCATGTGTATGTAGATTCGTGTGTACCATGTGCATGAATGCAGAGGACAATGTCCTTGTCTATCATTCTTTTCCTTTATTTCTGAGTTAGTCGCTCTCTGAGCCTGGAACTCCCCATTTTCCAGCTAGATTGCCTGGCTATCAGAGTCCCAGTGATCCTTGTGCCCCTTCCCTCAGCTCTGAGGTTACAAGCATATATGGCCACACTGTGCTTCTATGTGGGTGTAGTGGTGGGAACTCAGATCCTTGTGCTTATAAACAAGTGCTCTTACACACTGAGCCGTCTCCCAAGCCTCTTCTATATTCTTGTTCCTTGCTCACACATACTTGCCATCTGAAGTCCATCAACACAACACAATAGTATTAAAGAAACACATTACATATGGGTTCAGTGATGCAGTGAGTTTTTATGTATTTATGTAAGCAAACATAAAGCCAGCTTTTTTAGAGGCAGTTATGTAAATAAACCATAAGCACTATGAATCATAAAAAGTCGTCTTAAGATGATGAATAGAGGTTATACTTTTGTCTCAGTAGTTGTGTGAACAATCTACATTTGCTACTGTCATGAGATCTAGCCTAGTTTGTCTTAAAAAATTACCTCACTATTTGGTTACAAAAATGATAAATACAATGGGAAGCTATTTAGGCATCTTAATGAAATAGTGTTGCATCTTCTGGCATGGAAAAATGCTCATGAAATGATGTTTTCGGTTGCATTGCCAGGAGACCCATGCATACGATGCTTATTGAGAAATGAGGAAGTCAAAAGAAAAGGAGAGGCAGTGTCAATGCAATGAGAAGAGTTTTAAAATAATATTTTCAAAAACTTTGACCTAGGAAGTGATACTGTCTAATACTGTCTAGGGATCTTGTTCTTCTCTCTCTCTCTCTCTCTCTCTCTCCCAATTAAAGAATTAATGGGAAGAAAAGTGTTTAAAAAGAATAAAATTTACTTCAGAGTAAGGGGAAAAGCAAACAGAAAGAAAACAGACTCCTGTGTGTGTGGCAGGGGGTTGTATTCTAGAGCTGGAGAAAACCCACAGTGTCCATGGCTACTAAACTTTTTTTTTGAATGGGTAAACCCACCCATCCAGAGTCTATGATTGGTCAGTTTGAGGGGTGAAAGTCTCTGTTGGTCCAAGGTGTGTCCATGTATCCAATACTGTGAAGGCCCTAAAAAGCCCTCTGAGATAGCCTTCCTATGGAAAATGAGATAGCCATGCATGATACCCTTGGTCATAGACTGCTCTCAGATGGAGCATGACTGTGAATAAGGGGATTTACTATGACTGATATATTTCTGTCTGGAGCACAGGCTAAGGCCATCAGCACCTCACATTACTAGACTGTCCGAGTAAATTCTTTGGCTCTTATGATGTCGCTGGGCACTGTGCCACACTACCCACTGTGGTCCCTCTCTTGCATAACTTAGATATGTTTATTTTTATGGCAAGTTCATGCATTTAAAAATGCTTATTGCAGGTGGTTTCTCTAATGTCCTTAGGGAAAAATATACAAAAGAATGGCTACTAGCTTGAATTAGAGCCCTCAACGAAGCAGTTAGCCTAAAATCCATAATTGATAAATAAATCTACTTCCAAAATCATTCTATCGTCTTTATTCTTGGCTAGCATGTTGGCAATGCTGGATATCTTATCTAGAAGGTTGACTCAGCCCTCAGTCCTGAAGCATCTGAGTATGTGGATACTAAATCCTTTGCAGGGTTTGGCCATATATGTGTTTGAACCATTGAACTGGGGTTGAGAACACACAGAAATTTACCTCCTCTGGATTATTAGTGCCAATTACCCTCAGTAAGTCAGCTTTTCTTCTTGACTGCTGGTCTCTTGAAATAAAGAGCACAAAACTGGTATAGTCATGCTGTAGCATGAGGTTCAGTGTAGCTTTTTTGTTTGGAATTGCTTTGTTTACTGTTTTAGTTTGGAGACAAGATCTCTCTGTGTAGCCCAGCTTGGTCTAGAACCCTCCATATAGTCTAGACTGGCCTTGAACTTGAAATCCTTCTCTCTTTGCTCTATGGTTGCTATGATTACAGGCATATACCATCGAGTCTGGAAGACCTAATGAATCCTTTTTCTAAAAATCATAATTATTTATTTGAGAGTGAAAGAGGCAGAAAGAGAGAGAGAGAGATAATGAGGAAGAGAGAGACAGAGAGAGAGAGAGAAAAAGTGCATAGGACCTTTAGCCACTGCAAACAAACTCCAGACACATGTGCCACTCTGTGCATGTGGCTTGATGTGGGTACTGGGTAATTGAACCTGGGTTCTTTGGCTATGCAAGCAAGTGCCTTAACTTCTAATCCATTTCTAGCCCTGATCAAATGAATTCTTAATGTGTTGAATGTGCAAGGATTTTTTGGAACTGTCAGTTTAAATCTGTACAGAGAGGAAACAACAATTTCTCAAACAGATCATTGGGAATGAAGTTAAACAGTGTCACATCTGTTTCAACTTGGTTTCTGCACTTATACATTTTATCAGTTAGAAACACAGCACCATGTGCTGTTCATTGATTTATATTATATATCACAATCTAGGAGATGGTACTTCATCTTCTCCACTATTATCTGCAAGATGGAACATTAGCTGTGTTATAAGGAGTTGATATGCCAAGCTACCCCCCTGATAACTCCAGGTGGTGTGGTGTGTGACAGAACAAAGAGAACGCCATTGCTGTGTACTTACTTATATACCACTTTTACTATAATGTCATTTTATGATTCTCAACAAAGTTATATGGAATCCCACACTGGTTGATAACATAGTTTGTACATGTACAAATATGATGTGAAATATGGCTCTCTGCAGAGAAGAGGGAAAAATAAAAGAAATACTTATTAAATAAGATTTAAAGACTTTTAAATTTTCTTTTCTGAGTAGTTGACTTATCCCAAAGTGCATGACTTAGGTCTTAGGGGTTGGGGATATATGAAAATTAAGCTATGACCTCTGTTGCTGACAGAATAAACATACAGTAATGATAATGTCAACATAATCCCCATTCAGTCATACCACCGGCCCCATATATTCTCTTTAACCTTGCCACCTGGGCCAGTTGTTCACACACCTAGAGTCTGAAGACAGGAGTGTTTGGTCAGAGGAAGTATTTCATGCACAGTGGCCATCACCTATTACTAACTTAATTTGTTGGCATTTTTATCCCCATATAGATGCTCCACTAAGGCCTGGCAAGATATATAATAGACCGTTCACATCCTTCCTGCTTTTTTTCTTTTTATTTATTTATTGATTGATAACTTCCATAATTGTAAACAATATCTACAATATCTCTAGTTACACAGTGCTTTTTAAAAAATTTTTCTTCGACTCCAACTTTAGATGTTTTTGTCTTTGAAAGATCTTGACAAATTAGCTAAACCATCTCTCACGAGTTTGCATATATCCTTACATGATTTATTCTTTTTTTTCCACATCTCAATTATGTTTCCTGGCCTCGTTTTCTTTGCCAAACCCTATTTTACCTTTTTGGTCTTCTGGCTGATCTGTGTATGTTTTAGTCCTTTTGCACTCCTATAACACAATACTACAAACTGGGTATTGTATAAGCAGCAACAATTTATTTCTCATAGCTCTGCAAGCCAGCTTCTGTCAGACCCAGGGATTCTAAACCAGGAAGTTCAGAATCAGTGTCTGGTGGGTGTTTCTTCATTCATGACTGACATCTTTTAGCTAGTGTCCTCACATAGTAGGAAGGATGCACATGTTCCTTTGGTCTTACTTCATAAAAGATACTAATAGCATTCATCAGATTCCTTCATAGCCTGTATCTTCTTCAAAGGCTCTGTCCTCTAATGTTATTCCCTCAGGGTGAAGATCTCGACATATGAATTTGGGGTGACACAAAGTTTCAGTCTATAGAAGTGGATTTTTAAGAACACATGATGGTGATTTTCCTGTTAGGACTGGACACAAATTTCATATGACTTATTTTTCTCACCACAGATAAATCCTGTAGCATATGATCTTCTATATAATATATTCCAAGTGGCAGATATGTTTGAACTGAACTATAAACCTGATGAAGATCCCTATTTTGCATTTGAGTCAACTAAATACCAGCAGTCTTTAAAAAAATTATTGACAACTTCCATAGCAGCAGACTTGTATGGTAGCCAACAATGATGTTCAAACTGAATTTCCAATTGTCAAATATGTTGCTTTCAGAATCTAAGGAATAAAAGGGCTATCAAATCTCATTATTACTCTGAGTGGTAGAAGTTTTAAGAAGCAACCATTTCTTTTTAGAGAGAATGTTTTGGCATTTTTCTAGTCCTCTGACTTTTAAGAACTTAGAACTTGACCCTTACAAACTTCATTGATGTGGAAGATCCATGAAACAGTATAGTTTCCATTTTGTCTGCTTGGACATGTACATCTTACCAAAGCCATCAATGTACTTGTTAGTTTTTGCTCACATCTATTTAGAGTGTCATCTATTTAGTGCACCAGTGTGATGTTTGCCACATAGCCAGATGGCCTAGGTCCCTTCAGAATAAATTAAGTTGGACTGAGGGAAAGTTACCATAGCTCTGTGTCAGGATTGAAATTGTTCGCTGTTTTCCATTCCGTGTGAAAACGCTGTGTTTTGAGCCTCCTTTCTGACTGTGTGGAAGAGAAAGTTCCCGCCAAGCAGTGACCCCATGCTTTGTCCTGGTTCTAGCACAAATATTACAGTGGCCAAAATTAGGATCGATTCTTGTTTAAGCTAGCAGTAACCCATGGTTATATTTAGTATCCTTTCTACTTATTTGAGAGCGAATCTGATGAATCATGTTATGATATGAATGGAGTCACTACACTTGCTTGCTTGGTTTTTGTGTAAGGTATTGATTTCTATATCTCCCCTAAATGCAACAGTTATTTTTTCTACTGGAATGGGGAATGTGGTTCATTTATTTTTACTAATTATGAACTTCCCTGTATGACCATATTGGTCATATTGCTATCAGGTTATAATCTTATGTCCCTTGTCCCCTGCCCCCATTTCACTGAGGGCTCTCACCAGTGGAGGTTCTGGTATTCACCATGGGGTCATGAATGCATCACTCAGTCTCTGCGGGGTGGTTGTTGGGGGACAGTGCCACAAGATATTCCTTTCCACTCCATGGATCTTACAATCCCTCTTCTGAAATGTTCTCTGAGCCTTGGTGGGTGTGTTATAAGTCTGCTTCAGTGTTGATCTCTCTGCTACCTCTGAATTTCTTCTTTGATGCATTCTGAGTGTCTATGGCTACCTCCTTGGAGCTGGTTGTCACTCTCGCAGTGACAGTAGCACTTATATTTAAATGAACACTTCCTCTTTGATGTCTCCTGGGCCCTGGCACATGTGCAAGAGGTAGCTTGTCTCATGCTAGGCAGTCGGCTCTATTTTCTTGTCATATACAGGGATCTTGGTTTTCCCTGGTTTCTGCTTCCATCTGTAGAAAACAAAAACAGAATTCCCAACCAAGAGTGAGAGCAGCATGGATTATAGTGGATAAGAATGGCTATGTAGGAGACTACTGGATGGCTCTGGCCACTCCTCTTAGCCAAGCAGCAGTGAGAGATTCTTTCTACAGTCTGTGACCTTCCAATCCATAGAATTCTGACATGGTTCTCAGTACCGGGTATGAGTTCTCTCCCATTGATTGGGCCTTATATCCAATCAGAGATGCGTTGTTAACACTGATAGGCTGTGTGTCATATTGCACAGGTATGTACATCTTGTCTGACTAGTTGCTTTCATAAGTTACAGGCCCTGCTTATTCTTGTTATTGGTAGCAATTATCCCCCAGCAGCTTACAAAGTACTGTCCATCACTACGAGAGCCAGCCAACAGGGAGTAAGTAGGCTTCCTTCTAAGTTCTTGCGTGATCTCTCTATGTCCTGTGTGCTTGTCCTTTGATGTCTTAAGCAATAGGCTCTTAGCATTTAGCTCTGGTAATCAAGTTCTTTAGCAATGGCCTTCATTGTTTTGGTGACCTCATGGGTTTCCCTGACCAACAGCTTACTGAGATGCGAACAAGGCTTTGTGCCTGGCCATTTGCTGTATCAAAAAGCAATTATCAGGTAGGTGTTGGGGTGCAAGTCATCAGAAATGCCCTGGATCACATTATCACATGTATGGTGATAAAGATGAGAAAAATGTTGAGAATTGTTAGCAACCTAAGAGCTAACACATCTCCATCTTTGATCTTCTGCCACTATTCTAACATCATGTAGTATAGTCCTTTTAATCCTCATTGTAACTTTAAGAGGCAGGTATCATTATTACCTCCATTTTTTTTCTGCAAAAAATCTGAAGTGCAGAGAATTTGAGTAATGTATCCCGAACTTCCATAAAAATTAAGTAAGAAAGCCAAGTTGTTATACCATCAAATGGAACTATGTTGCTTGAACAAAAAGAAAATAACTTCATAAATTTGTAGCACATGAACTTATCTGTGTCCAAAAATGTAAGAATGTAAGTACAGTTTAAATAGTGAATATAGAATAAGTGAAATATAAAGAATATATATATGCATAAATACATATCTATTTGTGTTATCTATTAACTACCATTATCTTTTTCACCATTTATCTTTCTAATTATTGTCCATAATCTATTAATTATCTGTCTGACTATCTAGCATTTTTTATCTATCCTTAGTTTGTGGTTACTATTACAGACTGAGGATGAACTAAAATACAGGAATTTCTTTCTGTTTTGGCTATTCATTTCTTAGCTTTTTGAAGGCTGTTTTATTTTTTATTAAGAATCAATAAAAACAGAATTATTGAACCCTTCAAACTGAGGCTAAAAGCTTGTTTATGCCCTGACCCTCATCTTCTTCCTCAATGCACAGATACAGTTACATATATTAGAAAAAGTTATACCAGTTTCTCCAAAGTTTTATATGAGTCTCACTTTTCTTTTTCTGTTTTGTTTTTTTCCCCAGATATATCAGGCACCTTTTATTTCCATGCTGTTTCCTATCCTTACAAATTTTATTTATTTATGAGCTTCTGTATGTATTTCATTATTTGTTGTCACTGGTTTTCATCTGAGCTAATCTGTACATGAATATAGATCATATGGATATAACTTCTTTATCAGAGAAGAGATCAATTACAATGCCATTATAATGTCTTTTTCTCCATGGAGTCTGCGAAAATGCTGAATGATTCCACCTGCCCACAGTGTGGGAAAGGATACCTTTGAAGTGGCTTTGGGCTTATTACTCATGATTCTCTACAGAAGAAGAAAGGCTGAAGGAAATTGTCAAAGAGGCATGGGAGTATGTGTCAGCTTTGTGTGGTTGGGAGCCAGAGAGAGGAGGTAATCCATTTACAAGCTCAACTGAAGATATAACCAGAGTCCACCATTTGGTATTTATCTACTTAAACTCAATGGCACTTCATTATCATGGGTTCTCATCTTTAAATGGCATGAGCATTTAGTTCTATTACTCACTTCCTACTCTCTCTGTTCTGTTACTTAAGTTGTTATTCCCTGTCTCCTGTGCTCTACACTAAGTCCGTTAATTGCCTTTCATAGAAATGCAATAATCTACCCTCTTAAGTATCTTAGGGAACAGGAAATACCAAGACAAAAGAGATCTAGTGAAGAAAAGGACATGATAATTCACAAATGATTTTGATAGTAGATAAATACTTTAAAACTTTTAATTTAACTTAATATATGTCATTGCAGTTTAAAAGTGCATAATGATAATTATTTTGCCAGAATGTTATAAAGAGGAGTATAAAAAATAGACTTTAAAACTCATTTATTTCATTTTACAGATGTGAGAAGATTAAAGAATGTATTAGACAGATTTCTCATAGTTATACAGTAGCTTTACAATCTAGCAAGTACATAAGATAGGACTGAGACTAGACACTGAAGCTGGTAAAATCAGGCTCTTTGTGTGATCTCAACTGTCTTGGATGCAAAGATTAGTGAGGCAGGAACAGCCATTGTCCTGGGTGGACCTAAATGCCAGAAGATCCCTCACTGAGATTGCCCAACAACCTTTGGATGTCAGTCATCACCTTCTTCCTTGTTGGAGGAAGGACCTCTTACATTCACTAGGCTAGCTGGCTCATGAAGTTCTAGTATATTCTCTTGTCTCATCCTCCCTTCCATTGCCCTGTTCAGGCCCAAAATTTCTGGCTCAGAATTACGACTTTATTTTTCAAGGTATAGTCCTTATGTTCGAGAGAGTGTTCTCTTCCAATACAAAATCTTCCCAAGTCTGTATTAGGAGATACGTATTTCAACTGACTTTGTCTGGTGAGGGAACTGACTCTTGATTCATGAGTAGTTTATTCTCAGGATGCACTCTTATGTCTTTGGAAGGATGTCCTTTTTAAAGGAAAGGACATGGAAATCACCTGATAGGTTTCTTCAAGCTGTACACATTTTGTTCCTGGTTCATTTGTATTGTCATCCATTAATTTTTCTCAACTCTTACTGTACATTAGGTTCATCCTTGAGTATAGAAACTAGGGTGCTGGATCCATACAGACACATTAAATCAAAATTGTAAAGGATGAATTCTGGGCATCAGTTTTTAATATTGAAAAACTTCTCATGTGCAACCAGAGTTGAGAACTTGAAAACACCTTCCCAAAGGAATTTGTGTTAAATTCCTTCCATACACAGTAGTCCCATAGAGCCACTATTAACAACAGAAGTAAACTGGGCCAGAAATATTGAGAATAAAAGTATTCACAGTGTTGCTTGGAATATGGGACATGAGCGCGATAGAGCTAAAAGAAAGATTGGGTTATGAACTTAAAAATACCTCAATGTTGGGCTGGAGAGATGGCTTAGTGGTTAAGCGCTTCCCTGTGAAGCCTAAGGACCCTGGCTCCAGGCTCCATTCTCCAGGACCCACGTCAGCCAGATGCACAAGGGGGCGCACGCATCTGGAGTTTGTTTGCAGTGGCTGGAGGCCCTGGCACACCCATTTTCTCTCTCTCTCTCTCTCTGCCTCTTTCTTTCTCTGTAGCTCTCAAATAAATAAATAAAAATAACCCAAAAAATTAAAAAAAATACCTCAATGTTGCTACTATTGAAAAGGTGACATTAGTGGATATTGATTTCTGCCAGAAATTCAGATAAGTACATCACGATTTTATTCTTCAATTTAGATTTACTTTGGAAAGAAGGTGATGTATTAATTAATTAATTATAATCTTTCACTGTTGAAATTAAATGATAACAATTTAAAAAATACAATGAATTTAGAGCTAAAGATGAAATGGGAAACTTTCTTTTAAATTTAGAAACAATGAGGCATCTACATAGTGCAAATTTGTAAAATATCATCTGAAAATTAGAAATTTAAGTGTTACCTCTTGAGAAACATGTGAAAATGCCAAGTTTAAAAAATGAGAAAAGGCCACTTCAATAGCATTCAGAAAGTGGCTATTATTTTGTAGAAAAATCAATACCTTACATAAAACAAACTCAAAATAGATTACATACCTAAACATAGAACTGAAAATAAGAAAAGTTACTGAATAAAACAGTGGGGAAGAAGCCACACTACAGCCTCAGTGGTGATTTCTGTAAGGTCACCTGAATCCACAGGCAAGGAATCTGAAATAGACCAATAGGATCTATCAACTAAGAAGCTTCTGTCCTGTACAGGAAAGACCTGTACAGGGTAAAGATACAACTTGGTATTGGGAAAGACTATTGGTAAACCGTACATGATTTAATGTGCTAATGTACAAAACATACAAGTAGCTTACTTGAAATAACAAAACAGCCCTACAGGTAAACACTGAAGAGATATTTTGCAGAAGAAAATACACCCCCCCAAAATGAAAAAATATCAAACATCTCTAATTATAAGGGGAGCGCAAAACAGAATTACAATGAGTAATTGTTTCATGCCTGTTAAATTTAATAATTTCTAAAATATGAAAGATTACAGGCATGGACAAAGTTGTGGAGAAAAGAGAACACTTGCACAATGTTGATGGCATTGTCAATTGAAAAAAAAATCCAACAGGCTCTTTTTTAAAAAAATATATATTTTATTTATTTATTAGAGAGAGAGAGACAATGAGAATGGCCGTGCCAGGGCTTCCAGCCACTGCAAATGAATTCCAGACACATGCGCCCCCTGGTGCATCTGGTTTATGTGGGTCCTGGAGAATTGAACTGGCACCCTTTGGCTTTGCAGACAAATGCCCCAACCGCTAATCCATCTCTCCAGCCCCAAAACAGGTTCTAAAAAATAAACCAGTGAAGTGTAATTATCATATGATCTAGAAATCTCATTTCTGAATATCCATAGGAATTATAAGCAGTACTCCAGTGAAATTCTGCAACTCTTTGTTCCCTGAAGCATGATTTACAATGCCCATAGAGTAAACATATAGATGTCCATCAATGGATAAATGAATGAAAAAAAAAATGTCCTGTGTATACACAGTGGCATACTCTCCAAAGTTAACAAGTCAAAAATTCTGTCATTTGTGACAATAGAGATAAATCTAGAGGATATTATTCACAATGAAATAGTCCAGACACAGACACAAATACCATATGATCACACTGATGTGGACTCTAAAATATTAAAATAATCATAGAAAAGGGCAACATGGCTGCTATCAGATACTAAAGATATGGTGGATGGAGAAAAGAGACACATTGATCACAGGCACAGATTTTCAGTAAGATAGGAGAAATAAATTCTGGTGTTCTGTGGCACAGCATGGGATTGTAATTATAATAATCTATAATGGTAACTGATAAAAAGGATTACAAATAGTCTCATGCAGAGAAATAATAAATATTTGGTGTGATGGTTAGGCTAATTAGCCCAATTTCATCATTCTCAAAGCTCAGATTTATTGAACTATCACACTCTACACACATTTTATCTACAAATATTGGTTATCAATAAAATAGAAAAAAATTATCTTTTTGTGTATCATATAAATTCTCATAATATAGAGGAATCAATCTTTGTTTAAAGTAGCAAATGTACAGATGGTTGTTAGTAACTATTAAAATAGTATCTAAAATTTATTCTTTCTAGATGTCTGGAGACATTGTTTTGTCACACAGAGGGAGTGGGGCGAGAACTGTGGCATCTCATGCAGAAGCTAGATATATAATATTATATATCTAATGTTATATACAGCAGCTTCTTATAAGAACATAAGGACTTAATTGTTTTTAAAATATTTATTTGAATTTATTTATGAGAAAAAGAGAGAGAGAGAGAGAGAGAGAGGTTGAGAAAGAGAGAGAACAGAGCAGGTGCCCCAGGATCTCTTATACTTGCAAGGAAAAGGAATTCCAGATGCATGCACCACATTGTGCATCTAGCTTTACCTGGGTACCAGGACATCCAACCTGGGCCAGTAGCTTTTGGAAATAAGCACCTTTCTCTGGTGAGATGTCTCTTCAGGTTTGACTTAGTTAATAAGATAACATTTTATATTCAAATTAGTTAGGCTACCGAAAAGCAGCCATGAAGTATTCTGTAAAGGATTTCCCAGGCTTGGTATTCTGCTCAGTGGTAGAGTGCTTGGCTCATATATGTAACATTGTAGGTTTAACTCCCAAGACTGCAAAAAAAAAAAAAAAATCACATGAACAGTCTCTAAAGAGAATGCCTATATCCTCTTCTATTGCTCATTCCATTTTGTTTCCTTGAGGAGCCTCTCACTGAAAGTGGAGCTGCTGTTTTATGTCAGACCTAGTGATCCTGCATTCTTTACCCGCCCCCCAGAACTGGAAATACTAGTATGTGTGACCACAGCTAGTTTGTTCATGTGTATGCTGGGGATAAACAGGCCTTCGCAGGCACTCAGGCTGTGCACAAGTGCTCTTACTCGCCTAAATTTTGTATTTTTTTGGCATAAATGATGTTGCACCATTACTATGTTGACTTATGAAGTAAAATCCAGCTCAACAAATTCTCTGAAAAATATTAACTGTGGAGTACACAGATATCAGAAAAGTTTTGTGACTGATTTCACATGAACTAAAGTAATAAATTGATATAATAGATGACTAACACGTGAAATATGTCTTTTCAGGGAATATTGAAAGGAGGCTAATGAATTTAGTTTTGTTGAAATGAAGATTATTCCTGTTAATTCTTTTAAGTCTGTACAAATGGAGTTTAGAATTCAAGTTCACCCAAATAAACCCTTAGTTTTAATTACTTAAACTATCTCCAAGAATTATTATTTACGAGTGCTGTTCTCACTTGTAGCCTGACAACCAGATACAGGGAGATGGCAATAAACACTGAGGACACTCAGAACTTATCGAAGGAGAAATTCAGAGGATAGAGACCTAACCACTGACATAGACTTATAACATACTAACCAAGGCTCAGACAGCATTGTGGAAGAGTGGGTAGAGAGACTGTAAGAGCCACAGTGTGGGAAGGAGTAGCCCTGGAAAGAGTGGGGGAAAGGGGACATAAGGGTACTACCCAATGGAAATATGACCAACATGTGATATGTTCAGACAGTAAAGTTCACAATTAATTAAAATAAAACAAACAATGAAATTAATAAAAACAAAGATAAAGAATTCTTTAGTTATTCAAGTCTTCCAGAAAGCCATGTTTTCCTCCTCTTCTTTGTTTCTGTATCATTTAAACAAAGGATCTAAGTCCAGTAAGTCCAATGTGTGCCAACTATGCATCAAGTTAATGATGATACTATTCTTCAAATTATGACTCTGTTCTTTAAGCAAAGTAGAAGTGAAGTTTACTAGCAGGGTTCCTGCTCCCTAAGCAGGCATCCTCATTTGTAATTCAGCTATCAGGCCTAACAGAAGGTCCAACTGAGATCAAGGCAGTACAGAAAGAAAACCTGTGGTGTGTGCAAGACACTGTAAGAAAGGAGGCATGTGCTTTGTATGTGGAGTCTTCAGATATGAAGTCTTCTGAAGACTGTTGTCAGCAACAGGAAGGTAGCTATTGGCAATCAACTCACGATACTTGTTTTCAAGGAAAACAGAAAATCAAGGAAACTGTTGTGTGTGGATGACAGAGTTAGAGGTCAAAGTCATAGAGACAGAATCTGGAAACATGAAAAAAGATGAACGAGCCAGGCATGGTGGGACATACCTTTAGTCCCAGCACTCAGGAGGCAGAGGTAGGAGGATCTCTATGAGTTCGAGGCCACCCTGTGACTAATTCCAGTTCAACCTGGGCAGGAGTGAGACCCTACCTAAGAAAACAAACAAACAAAGAAAAGAAAAAGAAAAAAGATGAATGACTGTGTAGATTATACCGAAAGGAGCTGAAGTCAAGGGCTGGACACTGGGATGGAATGGGAAGAATGGGATTTAAAACAAAACAAAACAAACAAACAAACAACAACAACAAAAAAAAAAAACAAAAAAACTCCACTCATGGGAAAACAGCAGGTGTATGAAGACCTAACTACCTTTAAGATAAAAAAAAGATGGGTCATTTACATCAGGGAACATAAAATGATTTGAATTGCACTCTAGCTATATCATTTCCAAGGCCACACAGAATTCTATCTCCAGCCATTTTTCTCTATTACTTTCAACTGGAAAAATCCCACATATATCCTTTACATGCTCAGTGCCCTGGAAGTACATCTGCTCACCCAGAGTTCTATGTTTCATCCCGAAGGCATATGATGTCAACTTGTCAACTTCCAGACAAGGAGGAGCCCTAGGAATGCAGGCCAGCCTACAGCGTAGAAGTTTTGGAGTCAATGTCATGGTCAGGGAAGAGGCCAGACTGTAGAGGTTAACTTAAACCAAAAGAGAGGAGTAAATTACATGCAAGTCACAGACTGGCCAACTGTGTCACTCTTCCAAGAGGCACTTGCAAAGCGAATTGAAAACCAGGCAAATACAGGGAGAGTTTTCAAGAGTTGGAGCCTTAAAAAATGCATAGCTGAACATAGACAAAAGAGTTTTCCTCATGAGCACTTTAGACCTTCAGACCTTCAGCTGGGCATGCAAAGGAACTGCTTAAAACTTGACTTGTTTCCTCCACTGACTGTTCTTGCTTCAAAATTTCTTTCCTTTATCCCCTAAGCTCCTACCATTAGTTCAGCTTTCTATTAGGAAAAAAAAAAAATAATCTCTATCTGATTTGAATTTATGACAGACGTAACCTCCCTAAGGAGTCATTTGTAAATTTAAAGTAGTCCTCCTTCCCCTTCAAAAACATCTGATGGCTCTCTAATCAACATAATGTGTCAGAGGAAGCTGAGCGAAAGTCTCCTTTGACTGTCAGCAAATTGGATCAGTTAGCCTGTGGTTTCAACCGAACTATTCTTGCCTCAGAAGTCTGTGTTTCATTAGGCTAAACCTTATCTGATTTTGCATTTTCTTTCCTTTACTTTCTCCTTGATTCTTAGTAGTCCCCCCTCCATAAAATTTCAGCTTTTCTTTGTTAAACAATAGAAAAAATGAGGATTTTTTGACTATTCTTGGGTTTTATGGAATGGTACAGATGTGCCCCTGAAGGCTACAGTAAAGGCAAAATTACGAGAACTAAGAGGGGGACGTAAGCATGGGAAACAGGGAAGTCAAGTAGCCATCTGCTTTTGCCTATGATAATCTTTCCTACAGACTTTTCTCTTTTGTCTCAATGAGTTTTTGTATACTTACTTCTAAAACCCAGATTTTTATAATAACATTTTAAGAGCCTGGTGACATAGTCTTCCTAAAATAGAATCTCTAAAACAAGGGCTCAAAAGCTTCATAATTACCAACTTCTTCAGATGATGCTCAAACTGTCAGCAAGGAACATTCTATAAGACACAGTTTTAAAAAAAAGGCAAACAAATCCTATTCTAAAGTATTTGAGGATTAGAAAGGATTCAACTTGAAAAAATAAAGCCTGCATTTATTTTCAAAGTCCTAGATATCAATCGCTGACCAGTTTTTCTTTGGTTTATCATCAATAGAAACATTCCCTAAAATTGACATTTTTCTCCCAAATTAATTTGCAAATGTTCTTACGAATTAAACAAAGAAACATTGAGATTGAACTTAAAAATTAGCTAGCCAGCTCTGTGCTGTAACATAGCAGACATAAAAAATGGTAAGACTATAGCGCCAAGAGTATAACAGATGCTCATTACATATTTACCTACTGACCGAAAAGAGAAAGGAATATTATATAAGAAAAAAAAGAAAAGACAAAATTAATATGCATGGTGAATACAATCAATTTATACTTTGGTTTTAACTTTCTGAAAAATGCTGCAATGTGTTGCCTATGAGTAGCTTCCTAACATAGAAGGCTAGCTCCTACTTTTATGGTGTCATTTTTATACAGTGTGTGTTGGTATCAATGTAAAATGACCTTCATATTTTCATGTGTTTTCAGTACTTTATCCCCAGCAAGTGTAGCTGTGTGGGATTGGTGCGGAGTCTTTAGGAGGTGGAGCCTTGCTAGTGTCACTTGCTAGTGTGTCACTGGAGGCAGGCCTTCAGGGCTACAGCCTGGGCCTGCTTGCTGCTGGCTTGCTGGCAATCTGTCTCTCTCTCCCTCCTCCTTGATGATGAGACAATATGATACTGGCTTCCTGCTTCTGCCACCCTTTCCCTACCATGATACACTTTACCCTCTGGAACTGTAAGCCAGAATAAACTCTTTCATTTTCTTAGGCTGCTTCTGATCTGATAGTTTATCCTAGCAATGAGACAGTAACTGATACACAGTGATCCATAAATGAAGTGTCTATAACAAATGCTTGGATTCTTCTGTGTATTATAAAATGCATTCAGCTGTGTCAATCACACCCTTTATAGAAAGACCATTCCTATCACCTCCATTTTGGGTCACCAGTTTGACAAGTTGGTTTGGATAACGAGGATCTACACAAAAAGAGAGATTGCTGGGAGAGGATTAGGATGTGAGTCCAAAAGCATGGTAGCTAAAACAGATAATTTCAAATCTTGGTTTCTGGGTCTGTCATTCCTATCAGCTTAAAGTATAGTAGCACCTATCATTTGTGAGGGAAGAGCACATATTCCATTTTTGAAAGTAGTACACATTCTTGTATTTTAACATGTATGAATTGGTTCTTCATTTGCAGTTTCAATAACCATTCCATGGGACAGTCAGCCTGGCAGATTCTGGGTCATATTGAACGCATAGGGACCAAGGGCAGCCTATTGTCACACTTCTATAAGTGAAGTGGGAACAGGAAGGAGTGAATGATAGTACCAATACATAATGTATCTATATAAAGATTCTATTTAAGCCGGGTGTGGTGGCGCATACCTTTTTATCCCAGCACTTGGGAGGCAGAGGTAGGAAAATTGCCTTGAGTTTGAGGCCACCCTGAGACCACATAGTGAAATCCAGGTCAGCCTGGGCTAGAGCAAGACCCTACCTTGAAAAACAAAACAAAACAAAACAAAACAACAACAAAAAAAGAGATTCTATTTAATAAAAATTTTTAAAAATACTATAAATTAGGACCTTTGGTTTCACTCAATATTTATGTTTGAAAATTGTAAGCACTTAAGATATTTATGCTGGCTGAGGTGCAGCAGAATAGGCAAGGCTATTAACAAAAATATATGTCAGTTCTAAATATGATGGATGACTGCCTCTTTCAGTGTAACAGGAATCTACTCTACTGTGATCAAATTTCTACCAAGTGGCTGTTGAGTGTTCTTAGGGAATTGGGGCATATTATTCTCTGAGCATTTTTTTTTTCCTGTTCTTGACTTGTTGAACAGTATCTATCTCTGGTAGTTTGAATGGATGTCCCCCAACAGATTGAGGAGTTTTATTCAAGCTTGCAACTTGATGTCACAGTGGGTGGATTCTAGAGTCCAGCCCTAGGATATGTTTGAGGGTGGATTTGGAATTCCAGGAGCCTAAAAATATGCAGAGTGCTTGAGCTCTGTTTGGGGTTCCTGAAGTGTGTTTGCTTTTGTTGCTGGCGTTTGCTTCTTTCGGTGTAGACCTGTGAGGGGGGAGGGGGCGTAGCTTCTTCTGTCCTTATGGAACTTCCTCTGGATCTGTGTCAACAAACCCATTCCTCCCATAACCTGTGCCTGGACTGGAAGCTCATCCCAGCAACGTGAAAATGTGAAGCTGACTGTGACTCACTCCCTCTATCATCTATCTATTGTTTATTTACTTGAGAGAGAAAAGCAGAAACAGAGACACAGACTATGGTACGCCAAGGCCTCTCGATGCTGCAAATGCCAGATGCTGTGCATTACGTTGTATATCTGTCTTTATGTGGGTCTTGGGAGTTAAACCTGGGATAGCACACTTTACAAGCAAGCTCCCTTAACCCTTGAGCCGCCTCTCTAGCCCAGTGTCTTGTTTTTCATTTGCAAAGAGAGAGAGAGAGAGAGAGAGAGAGAGAGAGAGAGAGAGAGAGAGTAGCCCTGGCTATAAGACTTTAGGGCTCACCCTTAGGGACACTAGTGACACATTTCCTCCAGCGATGCTCCATCTTCTAAAGTTTCCACAACTTAACCAAATAGTGACACACTGCTTGGGACAAACTTTCAAAGACTCTAGCCTGTGGGACATGTTTTGTTCAGCCACCACATTTTGTCCCCTGACCACCATGGTTGCATGCCAGGTTTTCTTGATGATGGGTCATAGAGAATCACAACTTTAGTGTTGGTGTTTCACAGAGACAACGTTCTAGCTCAGTGTAAGTAAGAATGATTTCCCTGATATGTTCTTAGGATCAAAGCGTTAACCATTTGGTGGGAGTCATAATTTTTCTTGGTTGCAGGGATCAAGTGTGTTTCTTGGGCAATGTGTGCATCATCAATGTCAGCATATCAAAAAAAAAAAACTGTAAATATCCTGAATTAAATAGATAAAAATCAAAGTCTATAGCTGGAGGGATGGCTTAGTGGTTAAGATGTTTGCCTGCAAAACCAAAGGACCCAGGTTTGATTCCCCAGGACCCATGTTAGCCAGATGCACAAGGGGCGCATGCATTTGGAGTTCATTTGCAGTGGCTGGAGGCCCTGGTGTGCCCATTCCCTCACTTTCTCTCCCTATTTCTCTGTCAAATAAATAAATAAATAAACAAATAAATTGGAGTCTGCTATTCCACAACATTGTTAAGCTCCTAGTAGACTAATACTCCTGTGAAATTATATATATATATATATAGACACTGCAGAGGCACAAATCTTCAAGCTATACCCTCATAGGAGGAGACCTTTTGGTTCCCTTCTTTATGGTTTATCTGCATACTTCCTTGATTTCATTCAGCATTTCTCAGAGATTGTCTGGTCTCTGCCTCTCTGTGGATTGGTGTTGAAGATGTGTGTGGCTATGCCTAACTTCTCTACATGGGTTCTGGAGAATTGAACACAGGAGGTCTCACGCCCTCCCAGACCTTCATGCTTAAGTGGCAAATACTCTTAACCACTGAACCATCTCCCCAGCTCTTTGCCCTTGCTTTGAGCAGAACATTTTAGCCTCTGATGACTGTTTCAATACCTGTTCCTCACTGGGTGTGGCAGGCATCTTCCCTGTTCCCTGCTTCCCAGTTCTAGCACCACGTATCTGATGCTGTCTCCACTCTGACAGAAGGACACTCCCACTTAGGTTATCTACTTCCCAAGAACATGGACAGCCACCCCTTGTTGTTACAGCATAGGGAATGATAAATGTCTCCTGATGAGAGATATTCACTTTCAATTGTCTCTTGAGCTCTGAGAATCCCAAATCTGGATGAAAACCATGAAGAAATAGGAAAAAATAAATAAATAAAACCATCCTATTCCCTTTTCGAGACCTCTGCCTAGTTCTTTTGGCATTTATGTATGACTGATTTAGTAATCTACCTATATGCTATGAAGAAAGGAATCTAAAAAATACTTGTTAAAAAGAAGAAGAGAAAGCTTAGAGTGTGTTTTAAGTACACTACAGAGAAATCTCAAGAATACTTTAAAAAATTAATGCCCTTTGTGGCTTTGCTGTCCTCGGTATGTAGTAATACATGAAAGTGTCTGGCTCAGCAACAGAATTTCATGAGTTATTTCACTGCTCTGAGAATGAGAATCCCCATTCCCTTCTCTGACAAGTAAGCAGAAATAAGTTGCAAAGCATACATGAAGCTAAAAAAGAAACAATCTTTGCAATGGGAAAAGCTAGGATTAACTGTATGAAAGTGAGCAAAGATTGTCTTCCAACCCATCCTTCTAGACTATCACTGGGTTGTGAAGCCAGTGCTCACTGGATAAAAAAGGAACTCTCTTCTATACTCTATGGTTCTTGTAATAGGCTCACTCTTGGAGAAGATCATCTTGGAAGTCATGCCTCCCTATACTATCCATAAATGAGTTATGGTAGTAAGTATGACTTGAATTATATGATTTTTCTGCAGTAAAATGTGGACATGTGGCATGTTCACAGCACTTATGTTTAGGCCACTCTGGTTTGTATTCAGTTTCAGATTTTTCTGAGTCAACTTTTTGTTTGGCTTCATCCAGAATACACAATTTATACATATAATTATTTAGAAAAATTATTGACAAATTCCATGCACATATGCAATACACCATGAACATAGTCCCCTTCCTCCACTCTCCCTTCCTCCCTCCCATATGCCCCCTTCACTGAGCCCCTTCTTTCCAACTAGCTCCTCTTCTATTTTTTATTGACATTTTAAATTTATTTATTTATTTATTTGGGAGAGAGACAGAAAGGGGGGGGGGAATTACAGAATGGGCACACAAGGACCTCTAGCCACTGCAAACAAACTCTAGACTCATGCACCATCTTGTGTATCTTGCTTTTGTGGGTACTGGGGAATCAAACTTGCGTCCTTTGGCTTTGCTTACAAGCAAGCACCTTAACCACAAAGCCATCTCTCTAGCCCGTGACAATTTTTATGTATGTACAAAATGTGTTTTGATCATAGTCATCTTGCCTCCTTCTCTCATTTCCCAACCCCTTCTACTCCTTCCTCTGCCCTCTTCCTCCCTCCAACTTGTCCCTCTACTTTTTTTTTTTTTTTACTGGTTATGAATTTTATTGTAATACTTCATCAGGTAATGGTCATTTTCCCATCAGGTTATCTATTCATATCCCTCTCTCCCACCCCAATTCACTGAGTGCCCTCCTTAGTGGGGTTATTGGTGTTTCCTGTGGGGTCAAGAATGTATCAATCAGGGGCTGGAGAGGTGGCTTAGTGGTTAAGGTGCTTGCTTGTAAGCCTGATGGCCCACATTTGAAGCCCGGCACCCACATAAAGCCAGATGTACAAGGTGGTACATGTATCTGGAGTTTGTTTGCAGTTTCAAGAGGCCCTGGTGTGTCTATTCTGTCTCTCTGCTTACAAATAAGAATGTACCAATCAGTCTGTGGGGCAGGGGCAATGCCACAGGATACTTCTTCCCACTCTGTGGCTCTTATAGTATTTCCACTCACTCTTCCACAATGTTCCCTACTCCTTGCTGTGTGTGGTATAAGACTACTTGAGTGGGAAGCTCTCTGCAGTTTCTGATTTGAGAAAATTTGAATGCCCTCAGTGTCTAGTTCCATTTCCCTGGAGCTGGTTGTCAGGCAAGCAGTGAGAGCAGCACTCATGTTTAGATCATTACTTCCCCTGTAATGTCTCATGGGCTCTGGCAGATGTGATGGAGGTGGGGCTTCTCATTGTTGCCTATCTTCTTTTGTCACATTTATGAATCTTGGTTCTTCTAAGTTTCTACTGCTTTCTATAAAACAAAGCAGATTCCCTAACCAAGAATGAGTGCACCATGGATTAGAAGGGACAAGCCTAGTCATTTGAGAGATGTTTGGATGGATATATTTTGGCCAAAGGCCAGTGGGAGCTTCACTCAGGAGTCAATGGCTTTCTTATGCATGGGATTCTGATTTAGTTCTTGGTACCATTTATGAGTTTTCACACTGAGAGGTCCTCATATCCAGAGGGCTATTGATTGCCATTATAGGTTGTGTGCCACTATTGCATAGGTGTGTACATATTGTATAGCACTTTCCAGCACCATGAAGCCTAGTCAACAAGGAGTTATCTTGCTTCAAGTTTCCAGCAGGAACTGTTGATTTCCTATGTCTGCAGCCTATGGTACCTTCAACAATAGTCCCTTATCATTTAGCTCTAATGGCAATCAAGTGCTATGATAATGGCCTGAATTCTTTGGAGACCTCTAGAGTCTCTCTAGCCAGCAGCTCACTGTAAGGTATAACCCAGTTCTGGCACTGATATTTATCAGTCAGTACCCATGGTTTTACAGTTAAGCTCTCTATCTTCTACAGGGTCCTTATGCCCAGGCAATTTCTAGCCCCTTCTTATTAACAGTTATATCTTTTACTTTGCTATCCAGGGAAGGTTTCTATGGTACTGAATCATACTGTCACTGGTTTTGTGATTTTCCCCCATGCTCCTTCCCTGTACCCTCTCTAGACCTTCCCACACCCTCCCACACCCTATATTCTGTCCCTCAACTTGTTTGTTCAGCAACCCCTCCTCCCCTGCCTCCATATTTCACTTTTTCCTAGCTTCATTCTAGCTTCATGCCAATGCTCCTAATGCTGACTACCACTTACAAATAACTCAAGCTGTTCCAAGTTAGGAACCACATATAAGAGAGAACAGGCAGTGTTTGTCTTCCCAAGCCTGTGTTACCTCACTTCGTATGATTTTTTCCAAGTCGATCCAACTTTTCCTGCAAATTTCATTATTTTATTTTTCCTTTACAAATATACCAGTAGCATTTTTGGAAATAAGCATGTTAATAGGTATTAGACTGAGCACAGTAGGACACACGACTTCATAAAGTTCATAGATATAGACATCAAAGAGGAAATGGACACATTGAGTGATGCACATTGCTTCCTGAATGTACTGTTAGCCTCTTTTCATGTCCTCTGTGATGAAATATGACCAGAAATCTTGTTTCTCTAAAATTAATGCCACAGAGATTATGGTCCTGTTCTTGAATAAAACTTGATAAGGATGAATGCATTTTGTTGTTCTCTTTCCTTGCATATCTGTGGTTGTATCATCCTGCTTAAACTTGAAATATCCTTGATATTTGATATACCCTTGTTATTACATCCTCTCCACATGACTTGCCACACTGGTTAGGGACAAAGATAATCATCTAGCCACATTTGGATTCATGTTAAGTTTTTATTGAGGCAAAAGGAATAAGTGGTAGAGCCCTTACCCTGAGTAATTAGGGTTATTCACAAATATTCTTTAATGTTTCTTTGCTGTCTTAGAAGGTACTGGTGGTACTATTGTTTTAATTGGTCCAAGGAGCAGTAAAGGAAGCAAGAAGGTCCAGGGTGGACATTTAAAGAAGCTATCTGTTTTTCATATCTTCTTCTTGTTTCAGGTACAGATGATCATATATTAAATTGGAGAGTCATCAATTTGAAACAGAAATGACAATGAAAAGAGCTCTCATGTAACTTTTTTTTTATTTTTTTTTAATTTTTTTTGTTATTTTTATTTATTTATTTGAGAGTGACAAACAGAGAGAAAGAGGCAGATAGAGAGAGGGAGAGAGAATGGGGGCGCCAGGGCCTCCAGCCACTGCAAACGAACTCCAGACGCGTGCGCCCCCTGTGCATCTGGCTAACGTGGGTTCTGGGGAGTCCAGCCTCGAACCGAGGTCCTTAGGCTTCATAGGCAAGTGCTTAACCACTAAGCCATCTCTCCAGCCCTCATGTAACTTTTTAAAATAGGAACACAGTGAGTGAAAACAATAGACTGGTTTATGAAAAGGAAGTCTGTATGTTATCTCAGTGCAGCCTAACTTATCCTGACTAGTGTACTTATTAATGCAAGTTGCAAAGTAAATTTCCTTGTATTTAATTTCATTTAATTTATAATATGGTATTGGAATATGTTGTATATACAGAGCACCACTGTGAATTAATTTGGAAATTATTGCAGTTAAGTTCACATTGCTGGTAGAAATCACCTGACCAAGAGAAGCTTTGTGGGGAGGAAAGGTTTATTTTGGTTTACAGACTCAAGGGGAAGCTTCATGAGGGCAGGGGAAAATGATGACATGAGCAGAGGGTGGACATCACCCCCTTGCCAACATAAGGTGGACAATAGCAAAAGGACAGTGTGCCAAACACTAGCAAGGGGAAACTGGCTGTAACACCCATAAGCCCGCCCCCAACAATACACTGCCACCAGGAGGCATTAACTCCCAAATCTCCATCAGCTGGGAACCTAGCATTCAGAATACCTAAGTTTATGGGAAACACCTAAATCAAACTACCATATTCTTCCCCTGGCCTCCATAAACTGATAACCATCCATGATGTAAAATACAAAGCATTCAGGCCAATTTTTAATGTCCCCATATATTTTATCAATCCCAGTGATGTTCACACATTCCCATAGTCCAAGATCTTTTGACTGAGCCATAATACCAAAAATCCCCCCAAAACCCATAATGACACAGAAAAAAACACACTACAAAAGATGGCATTGGGCACAGCAAAGAAATATTCAACCAATACATGATTTAAACAGGGCAAACATCAAACTTTGTAGCTCCAAGTCCAACAACTCTAGTCAGTGACAAATCTCCAAGTCCAATTAATTCTAACCAGCAACAAGTCTCTGGAGTTCCAATTCCGCCCCTATAGCTAGGCTACTCACAGTCCTGGAAAACTTTATCTGGGGCCAGCAGATTTCCTTAGCAGCCATCTCGTGGTCCCAGCATCTCCACTGGGTCTCCACTGCAACCCACAGTTCATCCACATGGCTCCATCAGATCTCCTTGCAGGCATCCTGCAAACCTGCTTCACACTTCCCATTGCTGTTTCTAAAACACAAGACTGTGTTGCAAATTCAATGACCCTCTCTTTTCTGAATTTCTTATATTCCATAATACCAGATAGAATGCCAATTTGTTAATCCAGGGGATAATAAACCAGTCTTTGAAGACCAGGACATTCTTTGAGTATTCAGGTCCCTTCAAAAGAGTCTGCATTCTTCCTGTTACCTAGTGCAGGTCAACTGGCCCAATCTCAATGGTTGTAATCTCTCATATAATTGCAGTTGTATAGGCAGAAGTTTCAGCCCAAAGATTTCATTTCTTTGCAATATCCCTCTGCACACACCAGTCCATTTCTATGCACCACAACCCTGCACAAGTTCTCAGGACATGAGCATAACAGCAAGCCTCTCATACAAACTGCTTCTAGCCCAGTCAAAGAAAAGCTCTTTCTAACCCTCATCAGCCAAACCTCACCACCCATACTTATTGCATTCAGGTCTTTCAACTCTGACCAGAATAGTCCATCAAGCTGTACATATAGCATTGCAAGGCATCTCTTAGGCCAATGTTTCAAATCCATCCACATTCTCTTGAAAATCAGATTCAAAAGGCCAAATCAATAGTCAGTTATCTAGCAGCAAATGACACCACTCCTCAACACCAACTATACTGTTGTAGGAAGTTCACATTGCTGACAAATCACCCCACCAAGAGCAGCTTTTGGGGAAAAAAGGGTTTATTTTGTCTTACAGATTGAAGGGGAAGCTCCATGCTTGCAGGGGAAAATTATGGCATGAGCAAAGGATGAACATCACCCCCTGGCCAACATAAGGTGGACAATAGCATAGGAGAGTGTGTGAAACACTGGCATGGGGAAACTGGCTATAATACCCATAAGTGTGCCCCCAGCAATACACTGCCCCCAGAAGGTATTAATTCCCAAATCTCCACCAGCTGGGAACCTAGCATTCAGAACACCTAAGTTTATGGGGGACACTTGAATCAAACTACCACAAAAAATAGATTGAAAAACAGGAAGATTCAGTATTTGCTGCCAAAATGCTTAGAATGTATTTTTATAAGAGCTTTATCTTGCTGACATTCTACATGTTATATTATCTTGGACACACCTATTCCACACAATGGAGGAATAAAGCCTGATTTTCAAATAAGGCTACAATATTCACTTAACAAGTGCAAATTGATGGGAGAGAAAGATTTTTTTCCAGAAACAAGTTCCTTAGGTGCAAAGTAGAACAAATAGAAATTCAACTTGTTCAGATACCCAAGCCATTTAGCGCGCGCGCGCACACACACACACACACACACACACACACACACACACAAAACAAACAAACTAGGTAGTCATAGAAGTAATTTCTAGAGGTTAGATATAAATGTAAGCAAGATAATCACAGCAGAGAATACAAGAAAAGCAAGAGTCTGGGATATTGTGGTGGTTTGAGTATAAAATGTCCCCCATAAACCCATGTGTTTGAATACTTAATCCTCTATTGGTGGCACTGTTCAGGAAGTTGTGAAACCTTTGGGAGGCAAGGACTTGCTGGAGGAAATATCAATGGGGACAGACAATGAAGTGTTATAGCTGAGCCCTACTTGCCATTCTCTTTCTCTATTTCCTTCATGATGATGTGAAGATGTGACACCAGTTTCCTGCTCCTGCCTGCTTTCCCTGCTCTGAGACGAATGTGATATTCGGGCAAAGAATCTGCCTGTGTTCTGGGAACTGACCTGATTCAGATCAATAATGAGCAATTGAAAAATGCACAGAAGATAATATGAAAATATAAATTGTGGCACAGAAACAAATATAAGCAATTTTGAAGTTCTAGGCTCAGAAACCACAGGTGCTTCAGCTGTAATTGTCTTAAAAGGGAAAGAGCTGAAGGAACAATGCTGAAGTAATTCTCTGCTACTTTGAGGTCAGCATACAGAGGCTACTACAAGTGTGATCCAAGACCAGGGTTCATCTCAAACTAATAGCATAACTTGGCAGCATTGCCCATATGGTACTGGTTTTCAAAGAATGAAAAATTCAAGATGTTGGAGTATTGCACATGGTTAAAAATAACCCATGAAGCTAAGCAATCATGAGAAGGCCATGAGTCTATAGGGCCAGGGACAGAATATGGCACCTTGAATGCAAAATGTCCCCATAGACTCATGTGCTTAAATATTTGACCTCCAGGGCTGGAGAGATGGCTTAGCAGTTAAGGTGTAAAGCCAAAGAACCTGGGTTTGATTCCACAGAACCCATATAAGCCTGATGTACAAGGTGGTGCACGCATCTGGGGTTAGTTTTCCATGGCCAGAGGCCCTGAAACAGTCTTTCTCTCTCTCCCTTTCTCAAATAAATAAATATGTAATATTTAAAAACTGAAATAAATATTTTACCTCCATTTGATGCTCTTTTGGAAGGTGGTGGAACTTTCAAGAGATGAAGTTTGCTCTCTCTCTGCCTCTAGTTTCTCTCTGCACATGAGGAGGTGTGACACTTGTTCCTGCTCTTGCTGTCTTTACACGCCATGATGTGCCCTACTCTTTCAAATCCTATGCTGAAACAAATTCTTCCCATTCCTAACTTGCTTCTGATTGGGTTATTCTGATTTATTTAATTATTTATTGCTTTTTCAAAGTAGGGTCTCAAGGTGGTCTCTAACTCACAGTGATTCTCCTACCTCTGCCTCCTGAGAGCTGGAATTAAAGACCACAACTGGCATCTCATTTGTTACTTTTTTACCAGCAATGAGAAATTAGTTGTTATAGATATGTAGTTTTGCCTCTCAGTCAGAGTTAAACATAACGATTAAAATGGATGTGGAATGAGAAACAGAGATCCTAAAGAAAGACAAACAGAAGCATCTGTCACATGAAATGTGGGGTTAGATGGGAGAGCTACATCCCACATTCACAGAAATTCTCCAGAGAAGAAATTGTAGGTCCAAGTGGAGAATGGGCATCCAACCAAATTTCCATAGCACATGATACTGAATGCAAAAACAGAAGGTTCTATTCTGGTACTGCCATTTCCTTGTCATGCAAATTTAAGCCTGTTACATAATTCTATGTGCCTTAATTACATAATGTATACACTAGGAACAATTTAATTCAGTGGCTTCTAAAGTGAACATTGAATGAGTTAATCTACACAAAAGATGTAAGATAGCGACACACTCATGATGAATGGTCATCAAAAACAATTCATTACTTTTAACATGACTAGGATTATGTCATTATCCCTTTCCTGATACCCAAGTACTGGATGTTTTGTTTGAAAAATTCCATTTTAAACAACAACACATCAAACACTACTACTGTGAGACTGATTCGGTTGAAATAAGCTTCAAAGTCAAATGTAATATTTAAGACAGTATTTTCCTTTGGTATTGACTTCATTGTCTTGGTTATATGGAAGTATATATTTGGCTCTCTTTAGAGGACATTATCCATTTGAAAAGCAAAAAAGAAAAAAAAGCCAAAAACAACAACAAAAAAAAAAAAAGCTGGGAAAATCGTTCAGCAGTGCATTCATAACCCCATGGTGAATACCAATAACCCAATGAGAAGGCCTCAGTGGAACGGAGGCAGAGAAAAGGAGATACAAGAGAACAACATAAGTGGAATGGGAGCAACATACAATTTGTTCAAACAATAATATTCACAAGTAATAGAAAGAAACAGGTTGTGGCCATAATATTATTATCACAAATAGACTTCTCTAATTGTTATACCTTCCTCTTTTTAAAATATTTTTATTATTATTATTTATTTGAGAGCAACAGACAGAGAGAGAAAGACGCAGATAGAGTGAGAGAGAATGGGCGCGCCAGGGCCTCTATCCACTGCAAACGAACTCCAGATGCATGCACCCCTTGTGCATCTGGCTAACGTGGGTCCTGGGGAATCGAGCCTCGAACCAGGGTCCTCAGGCTTCACAGGCAAGCGCTTAACCGCTAAGCCATTTCTCCAGCCTACTTTCCTCTTTAATATATCTGTATTCATGTACTATCATTTGTTTAAAGTTTCTTCTCCTTGTTCACACTTACATCCTCAAATGCACTTGTTAATAAGACTTTTTCCTAAAGGTGGTACACTGATATGTACCTCTGTGTGATTGTTTTATTTGTTTGTTGATATTGATGCTATCATGACCCAATGCTAAGAGGATGCTTTATGGTCTAAAGAGAGATATGTTGAAAGTTTCCTGTAAGTTATTTGTTAAGCAGTGGCACCTCTTTTTTGTTAAATATATATACATGTATGATAACTTTCAATAATATTAAGACAGTGATTAGAAAGAGTAAACAGACACCTTGACTCTGAGAAATGAATATATAACAACAATGATTGAGCCAGTGGCATTTCAGGGCTCTGGAATACTTTTGCCAATGTTTATTTCAGTGATAAATATCAATTATTTTCTTATAATCAAGCCAAAACAGATAATCTGGAAAAAATGGATTTTAAGACTGGAGAATTGGCTTAGCATTTAAGGCGCTTTCCTGCAAAGCCAGAGGATCCCAGTTTGATTATCCAGGACCCACGTAAGCCAGATGCACAAGGGGGTGCATGCATCTGGAGTTTGTTTGAAGTGGCTGGAGGCTCTGGGGCACCCATTCTGTCTCTCTCACTCTCTACCTCTTTTCCTCTCACATAAATAAATAAAATATATTTTTTAAAATAGACTTTAAAATATTCTTTCATTTCTTCAGGAGTGTAAAAAAAGAAAATGATCTTTGTATTGATTTAATCTGAGAGAAAATGGGATTCTTGCAAAAGAAAGCTGCTAGGTAGACGATTATTTTGATCTAGTAAAGCCAGATTTGTGTGATATAAAACATAATAAAATGTAACATTTAGCAGTGACACTTAAGTTACCAAAAGTGCATTGTTCCTTTTGTGCTCATCTTCCCTCTTCTTTCTAAATATGAAGCATGAGTTTTGTTTACATGTCTGTCTAAATCCTCTTATTTATTTACATGAATCTTCTCCCTTCCCTCATTACTTTTTTTTAAGATCCAGTCAAATGTGTTGCATGCCTGTGAATTATACCCCAAGTGTGACAGACGATGACTATTTGGAGGATGCCAAGTAGCAGTTGCCCTAGCAACAATAACCAGGGGATGCTTCTCAGAACTTCTGCCTTCTCTCTTCCCCTTCATTTTCCCCTGTTTAGAGAGTAAGATGATATGGTTACCAGAATTAGCTAAAACTGGTTTACACCCCTGGCATAATGAAAGACAGAAGACTGCAAAATGTCTGCCATTTTCTTAACATCAGGGGAAATTCAGCTGTTTTTGAAGCCAAAATTGAACAGAAGGGGATTCTAAGTGAAAAGCTACATGCTATCATACTAATAGATTTGCAATTTGGAAGAATTAATTGTTAATCTGCAACCTACTTGTAAGGAATGAATGAAATCATTGTTGAATTTTCACACTTAGGCTAAATGAACAGTATGGAAATTACTTTGCAAGATGCTATGGTCTCTAAGAGGAATATTTTTAGACCGTTCTATTGAATCTAATAAGACACATTTAGTTTTATTTTTTTCTAGTGAAGAAAACTCTAATAAATGGGGGTATAATCTAGGTAGTGAGACAGAAAACTTCTTTTAATCGCGTATTAATATGTTGAGATTTATAGCTTTCTTCTCTTCTGAATAAGTATTCAGACTAAAGCGGAGAATAAAGTTCAGGGAAATTGGTTTTCTGGGCAGCAGAGGAAATGAGTTGTAAAGCAAGTGAGCTATGACTCATGAACCTCCCATGGAAGCAATGCTGTTCGGGCCCTTGACCAAGAGTTGCATGTTCCCTGTTGCTATTCTTACCCTGATAAGCTACACAAATTTGGGTCCACATCTGAAGAGAGAGGGAAACAAACATATCTAAACACATATCATTGCTATGGTATCTCATTTATAACATTCAGACTTCTAAGTTTGCATTTTTAGGTTGAATATTCATGACTGATCTTTCTTTCATTTTGCAGAATATTATAGATCTTCCATCAGTCTTGAGCTTATGCATATTTAAGTAATAACAAATATATATATATGCAGCTCACATGCATCACTGTGCATGGTAAACAATTTAATAAAATCATGAGTTGGTAATGAAATAGCATATTGTAGAAAATAGATAAGACAGGTGAGAGATTTTTAATTTTATTTTTTTAAACAAGTTCTTGCTATGTAGTCCAGGTTGGCCTGAAATTGATAATTCTTCAGCTTTCAAAGTACTGGGATTGCAAACATATACCACAATTCCTTGGTAAGTATTAGTTTTTAAATTTTATTTTTATTTATTTATTTTAAAAAGGGAGAGAAAAAGAGAGAGAGCGAGAGTGAGAGAGAGAGAGAATGGGTGCACCAGGGCCTTCAGCCACTGAAAATGAACTCCAGATGCGTGCGCCTCCTTGTGCATCTGGTTTATGTGCGTCCAGGGGAATTGGACCTGGGTCCTTTGCATTTGCAGACAAGCACCTTAAGTGCTAAGCCATCTCTCCAGCCAATTTTTAAATTATACATTTACCTAATAACATGGATATTTACAGTCTGTTCTATTTGATTTCTGAAAGAAATATCAAATTTCTGCATGGAGGAATATTTTGTATAATAAATATTCACAGCAAATAAGTAAACACTGAGTACTTTAAATATGTATTTAATGTGGGTTTCTTTATAATTACATCACAGATAATAAGTTAAAAACATTCTTATCTGTTACTAGAAAATGGATCAATGGTTAAAGGAACTGTCTTGAAAAGTCTTTCTGCCTGGATTCGATTCCCTAGTACCACATAAAGGTGGATGCACAAAGTGGAATATGCATCTGGAATTTGCTGGCAGTGACAGGAGGAGCTAGTATGCCCATTCTCTCTCTCCCTCCCTCTTTCTCTCTCTTCTCTCCTTTCTTTCTGTCTGTCTCATGATATACTAGTAATATGTAATATGTAATATGCTTTGTGGATTTGCATAATATTAGTTCAAGTTTACAAATAATATTCTAGTTATTATTAAGAAATTACATAAGCCTAATATTTTTAGGAGTAGTCTGAGAGAATTTGGAAAGTTCTAGCAAAACTTTGTTCTTTTACTGATGATGTTTATCACAACTTACCTCTAATATAAAGACATCTGATCACACTGTGAAACTGTACTCTTTTGAGTTCTGGTCTTTATTTTAATTTTATATCTCATGATCCCAGTAACTCAAACCTAGTAGCTTCTGATGTGCATTTTTTAAGTTGAATCTGACATAATCAATGAATTTTTTAAGAACTTTATTCTTAAAGCCTACAGTCTATGAAGGTGATAATGATAATCTCATAATATATGCAATTGGGAAATTTTATGTTTACCAAAAAGAATATCTTAAAATATTAAATATAAATGTATTTATATTTTATTCATTTTAGATTAAATATTTAAAAAGAAATAATATATTTACACAATTCAACATTTATAAAGAACGAAAGAAGTACTTGCACTGAAAAATCTCTCTCCCATTATTTCAAAGATCATTTTGAACATGTGCAAACAAAAGTGTTTATAGTTTTTCAATAGAATATGAACAGTAGAGTCTTAACAGTTTTGACTTAATACAATCCTGTAGATAACACCATATTACTAACAAAAAATAATAAAAATTGTAATGACTCACTCTTTGTTATGTGTGCACTGGATTTTATTTAGCATTTGCAGTATAATTCATTAAGCTGTTTTTTTTAATTGAAGGATATTTAGATTTTTTTTAAATCTTTTCTCACTAAAACCTAAATTGCAAGGGATACACACATAAGATCGATATTTTCAAATTAAATCAAAAGTTATTCTTATTTAAGATACTGCAAAATTCCCCAAATTCATATGTATTCACTATTACAATGTTTCTTTTCTTCATTCTTCCTTCATTCTTTTATCAAATTTACATTTTTACAAATAAGATAGTTGAACAATGCCACTTGTCATTTTTCTTGATGTTTCTTTTTTATTTCTGAAGTGAAAATATTTTCTATGTGTTTAAGGATATTTACACTTCATTATATTTAAATCTAAATCTAAAACTGTTTATCACTATTCTCACACAAAAATGTACAATTATTTTATTAGTTATTACTAATGATGTATCCTTGGTCATCATTTTCTTTGTTATCCTGTAGGTTCCTTGAGGGTCCATGCTTGTATTTCTAGTCCATCACTGTCACTAGCTCCCAGCACAGCATCTTCTCAGGCACTCAGCAAATATTTGTTCAGAAAATGACTTAGAGGAGTGATGTGAGGACAGGAGGTCTTTTGCAGACTGCCACAGAACTATGTCCTTGATTATGTGCCTAATTACTTCTGAGTCTCCTAAAACAGCTGGCTATTCTTTAAGGTTGTTGGAAAGCCTGCTGACCTATTTGAAATGAAACTGAGAAGCATAATGCTGAAGGTGACTTATACTTTATATTTTAGAATATAAATTTCTCATGGCTTCTTTAATATATCTACAAAATCACAGCTTTCATTTTCAAAAAGCAGGGTGCTCTACTCACAATTCTAAGTTTTCCAATATTAACATAGAAAGAGAAGCAAAGATTACTCTTGGTGGTAGGAAAGAATAATTATTTACAAACCTCCATATTGCATAAGGAAATAATAAAACTGTTTTATCTAAAATGGTATACCAAATTTACTGAGTTTTGTCATTGAACAAGAATGTACAGTTTTAAGTAACCCAAATTATTTATAAAAATTATCAATTAGTCATTGAGAATTAGTAATAAAATGGAGGATTTTAATACATATGTCCATAGAAATTATAGACTGTATGATGAGTAAATTATCTCAGTAGTTACAAATATGTAGCAGTATTTTAAGTATTCAGGTGGATAGGTAGTGCATTTGTATTACTTTCAGAACTAGGGAAGTCTTAGTAACTTCTAATGCAGAATTCAACAACTGCTCTATGCTTTCTTCCCATTTGGTCAATAAAGACATGTAAAAAATTCTTGCTTGTGTTAGGATATGTTCATCTAATAATAACATTATTAGAATCCCTGAAATAAATCTTTGTTTTCCTCTGCATGGCCTCAGAATTACAGATTCAAAGAAGTCCCAGAGCTTATCCTGTAGAAAGTGTTTGATTTGAGAAGATTTAAAGGGCTCTGCCAATCATATGTCTGGCTTCATTCTGAGCAGTGACATATTTTCTGAGGTGTTTTCATATTAACTGATCTGGAGACTTACACTGAAGAAACCAGAGAATGGGGTATTGTAGTTGAAAGAGAAGGGTCTTAGTTTCCAGGGGTAGACAGAGGGTCTTGGAATCCATAAGGAGAAGGCACGATTGGGACCTAGTGACTCAGACTCTGTAAGTTCCAAAGCACTTAAGACTCAAGAAGTCAAAAAGATTCAAGATGTAAACACCCTCACAAGACCCAGGAAATTGCTGAAACTTACAAGATTCAAAAGATCCCTCTTGGAGGTGGTAATAAGGAGTCAGGGCTGCTTTAGAAGAGACACCAAGCTGGCCCATCTGCCTCCATGGAGGTTTTCCTTGATTTGTCACCTATGTCCAGGTGGACTTTTTAGTGATACAGCTTTGAATCATTCATGCTTCCATAGTCAACCCAGTCGACTCACTGTTTCACTAACTAGATAGGTGGAATCATTTCTTTGATCTGATGTCACTGCCCTATTGGGGGTGAGTAGATATTTGTTTATGCCCCCCCATCCCAGGAAAAGTTTATACAACATGATATAATTATATGAAATAGTTTTTTCAGTGTGCTTTTATGTCTACTTTCTGTTTGGAATGTGGTTTTATCCACGAGGATGGATATGCTTAATTCTTTTGTTGACATACTCACTTTGAAGGACTTAGTGCTTCCGGAACAACTCCTGATCCTCAAAAACCCTTCTTAGGAATATCAAGACAACTGGACTGAGCTCTTCCCTCAAGTATACTAAGATCAAATCAACAATTAATGAAATCTTTAATCAAATCTGTGCTCATGTCCTAGACATATTTCCTGAATGTGTAAGCCCCTATGGGAAATGACTGTCCAGCTATTTATGCAAACATGAAGTTCAGAAGCGTATTGAAAATCTGAGAACTGTTGTTATCATCTAGTGCTGAAGGGCCTTTTTGTTGTTGTTGCTTGTTTCTAAAACCCTTAACTTTATTTTTAGAAACTTGTAGTTTCTTAAGGTTTGGAATGTCTGCTGATTTACAAGTATTGGGAGCAGAGGTGGACAAATAAACCCCGTGTTGTCCCTGAGTGAGAAGATAGAGGAGCAGAGAAGAGAATAAGAAAGCAATTGGTGGCTCAGTCCCTGTGTCCACACATCCTTCCTCTGTAAGAGAGAGCTGGTATACATCCTATCCTGCCTGCCCTAACCCATGAGCACAAATGATACTAAGAATGGGCATGTGATCGGCTTTTCCAACCATCCCAAGGCACAATACATACAAGTAGTGCCTCGATCAGGTGGCCACACCATTGCTTCGGGTTGTGAATTGACGGGATTGGTAGCTGAGAAAAGCTTCGCTCAGAAAAACCTTTGAAAGAGGGAGGGCTCTACCCTCCCAGCTTGCTCCTCTGTTTGCTGCTGCTTCTGCTGATGCACAGCACGTCCCACAGGCTGGAGCTGACGCCCAGCCGACTGAGCTTTGTGTAGCTCTGGTTTTGATCTGCAGTGTTCAGGGATGAGCAATTCCTTTCAAGTTATTTGCAAACCTTGTCAAAGCCTGATTGCAGCATGACATTGATGACAGACTGATTATTACTTGTCTCAAAGAGCAGTGTAAGAACATACTGGCTTTTGTGCAAACATCCAGCTTGTCATTAGCGTACAGTGCAAATGGCAGTGCCTTTGCGTGGGGACCCTGGAAGCAGAGGCAGAAGCAGTCATTTCTGTTTCACTTGGTCAGTCCAGGAAGGAAGTCAATACAATTTTAGGGGTAGTTTTTCAAGTTAAATTTCGACAGCCCCAAGGTTAAGGATATTGTTTTAAAATGTCATAGAGACATATTCTAGGAGATTAGCTTGAAGCATGTTTAAAAACAGATACATAAAATGCTATGAAATATCCATAGATATGTTTTCTCAGCAGAACAAAGTTGTTAGTATTCACTTAAATTGTAATAATGAAGTAACAAATCGTAATAATTAAATTAACTAAAGTGGCTACAAAGAGCTCAGCAAATGATGAAAAGTTGGTCAGACTCATTTTTTTTCAGCTTTACATAAGCTTAAGACACATGAAACAACACAGTATCCCAAGAACAACCTCAATTTTAAAAGGCTGAATGTCTTGTTAGTGAGAGTATGAATTACGTAGATTTCTTCCAAAGTATATATAAACATACTCCACAATTCAAGTACAAAAGTAGTAGTAGATATAAAAGCTTAACCTACACATAACCTTTCTACTTGCAGTTATAAAAATAATACAACTGACTACTTATGGCAACAAAAATCATACAGAAAATTTCATTTCCCCAGTAAATTTATACAACCTGATTACTCATAAGTAGAATGATAAGTACATATATTATTTCATATTTACTTGATGGGATATTAATCAGTAATGAAAAATGAACACTATGAACATGGGTGATCTAGAAAGTAAGAGAAGCTAGAAGGCAAGTTGAGAGTTCTAATTATATATAAATATATAGACAAACTAGAAATTTTCTTAACTGACAGATCTATACAAAGAGGTTCATTATAAGATGTCTATATAGAATATGAGTCAGAAAAGATCAAAACAAGTGATTAAGTGGGAATTTATTCCCTTATTTCTTATTCTTTTTAAAATATTTATTTTTATTTGACAAAGAGGGAGGGAGGGAGAGAGAGAGAGAGAGAGAGAGAGAGAGAATGGGCATGCCAGAGCCTCCAGCCACTGCAAATGAATGCCAAACACATGCGTACCCTTGTGCATCTGGCTAACATGGGTCCTGGGAAATTGAACCTAGGTCCTTTGGCTTTGCAGGCAAACACCTTAACTGCTAAGCCATTCCTCCAGCCCTTATTTTTTTTTATTTATTTTTAAAAATTTTTGTTTATTTTTATTTATTTATTTGAGAGCAACAGACAAAGAGGCAGAGAGAGAGAGAGAGAGAGAGAGAGAGAGAGAGAGGGAGAGAATGGGCACGCCAGGGCCTCCAGCCACTGCAAACTAACTCCAGACGCGTGCGCCCCCTTGTGCATCTGGCTAATGTGGGTCCTGGGGAATCGAGCCTTGAACCAGGGTCCTTAGATTTCACAGGAAAGTGCTTAACCAGTAAGCCATCTCTCCAGTCCCTGCCCTTATTTTTTATTATTAAACAATGTTATTCTTTTCTACAAAATAAATAAATATTTATTTACTTGACAGAGGAAGAAGGAGAGAGAGAGAGAGAGAGAATTGGCACACAAGGGCCTCCAGCTGCTACAAACAAACTCTTCAGATGCATGTGTCACCTTGTGCATCTGGCTTATGTGGGTCTTGGGGAAATGAACCTAGGTCCTTTGGCTTTGCAGGCAAGCACCTTAACCTCTAAGCCATCTTCCCCGCTCCAAAATGGCATTCTTAAACATTTTTGAATTATGAAATATACTTTGTATTTGGTGTCACTGAATGTGAAGTAAGCTTCAGGACACCCACTTGACTAATGTTGATGCACATGCAACAAAAAAAGGCGTTAGAAATGTAGCAGAAGACAAGACCTGCACAAGCTGGGAACGTAGGCAGGCCTTCACTGCAAGTATCCCACCTCCAGCCTCAGAGAAGACCATGCCCTGGAATCTTAGCAAACAAGCATATGTATTAGTCAGTGTGTGAGATCCAATGAGGAGGGCTTGGCAGAAGCACAAGAGGGAGTCCAATCTTCCCTGGAAAGTGTTTTGCCACTTATCCTAAAGCTATAGCTCTGCCAACTGGAGCCAGTGTGCTATTATAAATTTATATATGCATTTAATCTGCCTGGAGGATTTTTTTACTTATATGGTACGTCAACATTTCAAAACAACCTTTGAAGATGCAGAACCCTCCAAGAGGAAGGTTCTTTCTCTGTGAGAGGCAGCTTTCCTTCTGAGGGACAGCAATGACAAGTTTGTTTGAGTACAAAACTGACAGTTGGGAAAGTCTGAAATATAATTCTGGCTTTTCTCCTTCCTTAGGTTGGCCATACAGAATAAAAATGAACCTGTTAAAGAAAGCAGAATTTTGGATTAAATACATATACATATTAAGGAAGAATTAGAAACCAAACCATATAAAGCTGGGGCAAATTCCTTGACCATTATCTGAATTAGGTCTCTGTAGAAACCAACATACAAATTAATATGTAGACTTCATGAAGCTTTCTGAAGTGAACTGAAGACAAAAGGATTCTACGAAAAAGTATGCACAATTTGTGGGATGATTTTGCATTTATAATCTGAAAAATAATTATTGCATTATGAGTGAATTTTAAAGTTAAATAATGTTATATTTAGATAACCTGCATTATTGCCTTCAGGAAGAAAAATGTTAGCTTTTGGTAGATTCCTACACACAACTCTAGATGTTAGACTCTGAGTGGAAGATCACCAAAGGCTGATTGGAGAACATTCAGCAAACAGGATGGCTTCTCTCTGAGAGGTATTTGATTTCTTTTTAGTTTAACTTTCTGGGGCCAAAATTCAACAAAGGGCTTGAGAAACTTAGCTCAAAAATGTTTCTAAGAAAAAAAAATCAATGAAATAAGTTTCTGACAGAGCTCTAAGCTCTGCACAGGAAGCAGTTGGAGGATCAAGGGATTAGATGGATAATAATGTGAGTAGGAAGAGGTGTTAGGACAGTGACTGCAACAGCAAGGAGAGTTCTTTCAAAGAGGCCACTGAAATCCTGGCTGGGTAACAGGTGGAATCACGAGATTGATTGGTCAGTTAATTGAATTACTTGTCCGAGCTTCCAGAGTCTCCAAAAATCAAGGTCTAGTCTTTTTAAGCATGATTTAAAAAGCCAGTACTTAGCCAAGTGTCTTTCACTAGGAGAAGATGGTGGACTAGGAAATGAAAAGAACTGAACATAATCATATGCAGTTGTAGTTCTAGGCCCATAACTTAGAAAAAACATGTAGCTGTGGCCATGTCAGAAATCCTGAAGTGAACACTTAAAACTCAGTTGAGGAAATGCTCCTACCAGAGAATCTTTGTAACTTGCAGGAGGGGACCATGAGTGATTACGAGTAAGCATTGTTGTAGTTACCTTTGCATTGCTGAGACAGAGGACCTGACCCAAAGCAGCTGATGGAAAGAAAGGTATTTATTTTGGCTTATATGCATATAGACTTGAGGGTTAGCTCCATGATGTCAGGGGAAAGGATGGCACAAGCAGAGGCTAGACATCAACATTAATCAATGTATTGTAAGAAATTATGGGCAGATTATAAATGTTAATAGCTTAAATATCTAGCAGAGAAAATAGGGTACTGGGATGTCCCTTATAGTGGGATGTTGTAACGAAAAATAGATGAAAGAAAGTGTTTAACAGATTTGTGATATATTCTAAAGTTGGAAATATCATATCTGCGTAGAAGATATGGAACATTAATAATGAGAGCAAAGAGGAAAAGATTAAAGATAGGAAAACTGTGGCTATTTCAGTCCCCTGGCCAATGCATTTTGTGTTCTTTTCATTGTCCTCTCCCTAGACCTGGTTTCTAGTTACACTCCTTTCACAATATTAAGATTTACATTTGTGGCCTCAGGCATTACCAGTTGGAATGTCAGCAGTCTTTGAAGATTCTTCCCTATCAGCATTACCATTCTAGTGGCATGTGTTTTCCAACACATGAAATTGAAATTTCTGTCAGGTGGGTGACATGAAAGTAGGGCATTATCTTTGCATCAAGAATCATGAGTGAACAGAGGAATTTTTCACTGATTTTTGGCAAGAATATCACACACACACACACACACACACACACACACACACACACACACACACAGTAGAGGGTTATTCTCAGCACTTCTTATTAATAGGCACATAATAGTGGTGTTTGTTTAGTGTTTCTTTTTCTACAGGAGTGATAGTTGATCCCTTAACTAAGAGGCAAAATGGAAACATAGTTTTTCATACTATTCTTAGACCCCCCCCCACAATCAGCCCCAAAATGAAGTGGACATAAAATAGATCAATAGGAGGAAAACATAAATATGTATTTATTCTATGTTTTATGTGATTTGGAAAATGTAGAGCCAAGTAGTGGCAAAACTTAAATGATTATTTTTTATATATTGACAGAGTCAAACATGTGCAAGCAACAAAACTATGTTGGAAATCTAGAGGAAAATTTATTTGAACAGGGCCTGTTTATGTAGAATTTCCTTCTTGCTTGTCCTTCATGATAACAATGCTACTTTTCTCAGAGCTCCATTTCTACAATTTTAAAAAGTGTGCTTTCAATTTAAAATCATCCTTGCACCAATGTTGCCAGACTTCAGTGATACCTGGCAGGTTTTCCATGGTAATTTTCTTTTAGTAGCTAAGATGCTATTTATTGGGTGATTTTCCTTAGTTTGTTTGTTTTTGAAGACTGTAAAATTTCTTCTTGTTCATCCAATTTTCATTCATTGCTTAAATCCATTACACTATCAGTTTCGTATTTAGCTATAAGGAAGAACTAATTTAATTGTTGTTTCTATTTTTGAATTTCTCTCTTATTATATCTAATTCTATATGAACTCAGAGGCCCTCTTGATATATTTCAGATGCTTTTTATTATTTTAATGAATCCATTTATTTGCATGTGTATTTGTGTGTGTGCATGCCAGCGTCTCTGGATGCTACAAACGAATGCTCATCCAGCTTTATGTGGGTAGTTTGGGAATTGAACCCAGGCTGCTGGAAGACTTTGCAAGCAAGCATCATTAACAACTAAACTATCTTCCAGCCCTACTCTTTTTCTTAATTGATGATTTTATGCATACATATAATGTATTTTGATCATAGTCTGTTTCTGTTACCTTCTCCTGTCTTCTCTCTCCATCCTCCTTCCACTGAGCACTTTCTTCTTTCCAATAGTCTCTCTTGTAATTTTGATGTCTTTTTACTGCCTCCAACATTCATGATGGCATGCCAATGGGCCCAATATTGTGTAGGTCTTGTGCAATCTTATTCAGTGGTGGACCTTCCAAATTATACAATTTATCATCCAAGATAGATGTGCCCACTATTACAATAGTTGCATAACAATTATGGAGTTAACCAACTCTTCTCCTATTGGATTTGAGTCCCTGCTCCATGGGAAGGAATTCGTGGCAGGTACTGAAAATCTACTCCAAGTCCTATGGCTTAGTGAGGTCAGAGTCCATAGGAGGGAAGGTACTACTGTTGTTTGTATAAACAAATATTACCCTCTAAGTCGCCTTCTAACTATTTATGTTTATGTCTATGGCTTAGTGCTACTCTTTCACTCAAAACTCATCGAAGTGCTAAGACTAAGTGTTGAGTGCTCAGACCTAAGTCACATCTATATCACCTCTTCTAATTCTCAGGGATCACTGGGGAAGAGGGAACAGAAAGAATGTAAGAGCCAGAGCTTAGGAGGTAGAACACTATCTTTCAGACATGGGCATGACATGGCATTTGTATTCATTGTCTAGACACCTTTTCAAGACTTCCTTATTCAGTGAACAAAAAGGATGTACTAGAAACTGATTTCTTTTGCCAGAGATCTTGGAATCCAGTTTTCCTAGAGACAAATTTAAATGGGGCGAGATTCTGTTGGATCTTATCTTCTGCCTTCCTTCTTAACTGAGGCTTTGTTTCAGTAAGGAGAATCATGAATCTGCCCTCTATGTCTCATCAAGGTGAACTCATTGCCAACAGAAAACACAACTTTCACCTCAGAAAAAATAAGAGTGCATTCAGAAGCCAAATATGCATAACTATGGCCTTAGAACACGGATTTACGTTACTCCAAATTCTATGTTCCAACATGTTCACAATTCCATGAAGCTTTTATAGTTATAGAACAAATGAGGATCATAAACCAAGGCACTTTTCAAATCCATTTGTGGAAACAAGCAGGTGAGTTACAGCAAAGTGAGGAAATCTCCGCAGTAGCCTTCAGACGCTATCTAATGACATGCTTTGCATTTAGGATAGTGTGAGCCCATGGTCTGTTAGTACATTCCAAAAAGATTCCTCCTGATCACCTAATAGTCACAAGGATAATAGCTTCAATACAGAAGTGAGTAATAAAGGACTATTAGGGAACTTAAGGTCGTCCAAGATAACTTGGCTCTGATCCTGCAACATTCCATCTCTCCACAATCACAGGAGCTCCATCTTCTCATTCAGTCTGAAGCACCTTAGAGAAACCTTAGCTTTCTGTGTAACAGCTTCCTTAGGTTTCCTCTGAAGATGATTACTACAATCTCATCAAAGCCTTTGCCATGGAGATTAGGAAGTCATTTAGAATCAACCTGTAACTATCCAGTAAATTGCTTCACTGAAGTGATCACTAATTGAAAGAAAGAAGCTAGGCATGGTGGCACATACTTGTAATCTCAGCCCTCAAAGGCCAAGGCAGGAACTTCATGAGTTCAAGGCCAGATTGGACTATATAATCAGTTCAGTTCATCCTAGGCCTCAAAACAAGTGGGCAAGAAGAGGACAGGAGAGGGGAGAGGAGAGAGAAGAGAGATTTCTTATTTTATTAAAGTGTTCTAGCAGACAATTACATTCACCCCAGATGCATTACATAAAAAAGTTTTAATAATGGAACAACAAAAGCACTATGAGCAGGGATAAGAGATCATGCACATGTTGTTAAGACACCCATGCACTACAGTAACAGAGACGTGGCCCCTCTGAAGGCTGAAGGGTTTCTAGACCACTGAGTTGAGGGCCATGAAGGAGTACTTTGGTAAAAATAGTTATGGAGGGACACAGTCACTGTCATATTTGTGGCTCCACGCAAGGACAAAATCATAAGTACAGATTACTCTTGCCTCCCAGCTTCTTCTTCCTCATGCTCTTGGCCAAGCCTGTCTGAAGGTCAGCAGCTCTCAGGCATCGCCTCTGAGAACACAGAGGAGGGAAGAAAACAGGCTCCTAACTAGATGCAGCCCTCTTCAGCATCAGCTGGGAGGGAGCTAAGTGACATTTTCTTCAGCAAGGTTGAAGACACTGGATTTTCTTATGCCTAATGCCACAAAAGAAATGCACCTGTAATTCAGTTCAAAAATTTTGTCACATACAAAGTGGAGTCATGCTTTATCAGAAAGAACCTATGCTTCTCTCCTGCTCTTGAAAAATCCAATTTGTTATTCCACTGAGGGAAAGTATGTCAGGTGCCAATGTGGATGCACCAGTGATAAACAAGTCTACATTCAGCACACACAATCTAACCCCATTAAAGACGACCAGCTAGGGTACTTTCAAGGGGACTGAAGTTGATTATAAGAGAACAAAGAAGCAAGAGTCATCGTACATAATAAAAATGGAAATTAGCTTAAATTCTTGATGCTTTTTCCTTTGCCAATGAATATAAAGTTCATGGTCTGCACATCTGTTTGCTAAGATGGATCTACAGTTATGTTAGGTTAAACTAAAATAAACCCTAAATAGATGTTTAGAATCATCCTCAAAACGCAACACATATATCTGAGTTTCTCTGTGTGCAGATTTTAAGACGTGCTACGTGGGGTTTTCATGAAGGTTGTCATTTTCTCAGTTTTACAAGACGTATAATAAAATTGCAGTGTTTTCCCATTATATTTCATTATATTTTCCCTGTTAAACTTGGCTATCAAGCTGTACTGATCTGGTGCCAATATTACAGCTATGAGGCATTTAGGGCCAAATATCTGCATTTGGAAAATTAGAAAGAAAAAGATTTTATGAAAAGCTTGCTCCTGATACAAATGTTTTCATTAGGTACATTTACAGATAATCAGAAGGCAAAGCAGGGTGTTTGTTTCTCTGTTTGTGTGTCCTTTTCTTTTCCTGTGAACCATTTTGCCGCCGTGTTTGTAGCCTGACACTGCAGCGCTGAGCTAGCTTGGGAGAGTGAGGAGCAGACACGACCAGACACAAAGGTGATAAGATTTGTCTCATTTCAATGTTCAACCAGAGAGGAATATAAACAGCCAGCCGTGCATGACATGAAGCAAATGAGGTCTTTACAATCCATCCTTTAAGAATCATACATGTTAGGGCAGCTCAGGTAAGGCGTTTCTAGAAATATAGAATTTTTAGCTCAGCAAATCTCCTTAAAAGTCAGTTAAGGTAATATGACCTTGTCTCTTCACTAAAAGTGATATTTATGCCAGTTCACATTGCCTTTCAAACACACAAGGATCTGTACACATCTGTGTTTTTCTAATAGTTTCTCTTAATTTTAGGTAATTATACAACTCATTTGATCTATTCTCATAGCAAATGTTTTCTATATGTACTATTGAGAGTCACTGCAAAGTCAAAGGACAGCAAGACATTAATTTACATCCAGATCACAATGAATGGCTTGGAGCTAAACTAAGAGCCAAATAACACAGTACAGCAGAGCAAAGTGCTAACCTGTTGCAGGTGTGAAGATTGTGCTGGTGAAGCACCTGGAAGAGAGCAATTAGTTCTGCCTTTTGGAATTAAAGAGGGTGTGCAAAAATATGCAGCAGACCTAGATTTGAAAAAATAAAAAACTGTAAGGAGATAATTCATTCCAGAAGTAAGAAGAACATGTTCAAACATGCATCACACTCTGTTGTGTTTATTTCTATATAGAGTTTTAGATAAACATTGGTTTATGTAGTAGGATAGATTCATATTGGAATTATGATCCAGTCTGGGGTTAGAAGTCTAACAGAAGCATGAATGTCCCAGTATATAAAACATTGAGGGACTGGAGAGATTGCTTAGTGGTTAAGGTACTTGCCTGCAAAACTGAAGAACCCAGGTTCGATTCCCCGGGACCCACTTAAGCCAGATACACGAAGTGGCACATATGTCTGGAGTTTGTTTGCAGTGGTTAGAGGCCATGGCATGCCTATATCTTCCTCTTTCTCTCTCTCTCCCTCTCCCTTTCTCTATCTCTATCAAATAGATTAAAAAGAAATTAAAAATAACATTGAGAATAAAATCCCATTAGAGTGCTCATACTGAGTTAATTATATGGTACAGCTTGTAGAAAGAGGTAGAGTATACCTGAGTAACCCTTCAAACCAACTTGTTTATAAGTACAGGCATAACCTGTTATGATATTATCAGTCCAAGTTTTTGAGTCATATCATCTTGGACTTAAACCTCTTTCATGAATTAAGTGACCTTGAGAAAGTCAAGGTGTCTAAGGTCAGCATGTTCATTTGTAAGATAAAGACAATGGTCTTAGTAACACTGATGGGAAAAGTGGCAGTATTGACATTGAAACTTGAAGCACCCCACCTATCCTGTAGCAGATGTGTAGTAAATGAGTAATGGCACAGGAAAGAAAGTGCATAAGTGCATTTCTCTTGAATAATGAGGCACAGAAAGAGGGTAATACTTTATTTGTATGTAAAATTATCCATTCATCTTTTAAAAAAATCTATATCTCTGTGCTTCTTTGTATAACAATATTTTGAAGTCTCCAATACCTTAGTGATGGCCTCTGTATTATAGTTAACTGCCCTCTCTATTCCAGTTAATGAACAAGATGGTGACTGTGAGCAGTTTGTTATGTAGCAAGTAGAGAGGAGAGACCAAGAAGAGATATGGACAGAAAGCAAGTTCTTTCATTCTCTTCCACCCCACCCCAACTATTCTAGGATCTTCTTGCCCTATGTTCTTCATCAATAGAACATTATACTGACATAGGAAGTCAGGGTTATGACATGGTAATGATAAAATGTATCATAAAACAATGATCTGAGGTAGAGTAAAATCAAGGGGAGAAGCTCTTCCAGCATTTTCCTCACAGAGCAGATTTCTTTGTCTCCTGTAACCACGCGCAGGCTGAGCATGTCAGCAGAGGGAGATTTGTGATGTGAATCTCAGGCTAGAAGTTGTTTACTGTTGAGTATATTCAAGCATCATTGCATTTTCTGCTCTCCATTACTGCAGTCGAATGGCTTAAAGCATCTCTGTCTAAATGAAATCTTTTTGTGCTTTGTTCTCTCTTCCCTCTGCCTCAGACACATGGCCACCTGGCATATGCTGTGTGTTCTCTACGCAGTCTGCCAGCAAGCAAACAAAGCCCGGGTGGACACGCATGGGCAGAGAGGGCCGATGGCTGTGAATTCAGTCAAACCACTGGTCATGTGGTCAAGCATTCAGGTCAAATGCTGTCTTTGATTGTACTAACTGTAGGAATAGTAGATTCTGTCCTGCACAGACACACAAAGAAGGGTGGTGATTCACAAGTTTTCCCTGTAATGCCTCTCATCACTAAAAGACAATTCCTTAACAACTTTGATACTTAAAAAAATTCAAATTAGATCATTATTGGCATAAGCTATCCAATGAGTTTAGAATTTTCAGAGGAAAGAGAGGATAAAAAATGAAAATAGTAGCTTTAAAAGATAGTCTCCATAGCTCTTTAGAAAGCACAAGTGTTTTTTTTTTTTTAGAAAGTTAATAGCTATTATAGACATCAAGCAGTACCCAAGATTAGTATATTATAGAAGGCAATTTCTCTATATATCTAAATTATAATAACAATTTGGAAAGAAAACAAGATCTGTTAATAGGACTTTCTTTAAGTGGCAGCCACACATATTTTTGCATGATTCTTCCATCAAGGTGATGACATAGTTTTCACAAAGAGAAAAATACATAACACAAAAGGTATAAAAATTCAATGTCTTGTAAATTGTTTTCTAAATTTTTATTTCATTCTTTGAAAGATACAGTTTAAAAACATTGAAGTGTTCAATTGTTGCTGCTGTTGCTAAGCATAATTTGTTATCAAATATAGTATATCTCAGTAAGTTTTGCCTTATTGTAACCTTATTGTTAAAATTAGTATAGCAATGCATTTAATGGTAACAAAAAGCCATCATTTCTTTCCTTTTTAATATGTCCAGTATGATAGTCATAGCATTATGCCAGTAGTTTTAGTTTGAGGTCTCACATTGCATACATTTGATCTGTTCCCAGCCTGTGTAAGGTAAGCCACTCATACATAAGTCTAAGATGACCATATAGAGGCAAGTTTAATGGAACTTTAGTCTCATTAAATAGCCACCTGTGCTGGGACCAATCCAAAATTTATGAACTATCCAAAATAAATCATTCTCTATTGAGTGGAAAGGTTTCCATATGGACAATAAAGAGCCTTACATTTAGTACATTTACTTGGCTCATGCAAGGATGTCTTGTGTTATTACTTGGTAATGTATTTTCTGTTGTTGTTGTTACTGTTTTGAGGTAGGGTATTGCTTAGCCTAGGCTGACCTGAAATTCATCTCAGGCTGCCCTTAAGTTCACAGTAATCCTGCTATTTCAGCCTCCTATGTACTAGGATTAAAGGTATGTACCACCACACACACACACACACACACGCACATGCACACACACACACACGCGCACACACACACACACACACACACACACACACACACAGAGAGAGAGAGAGAGAGAGAGAGAGATATCTGGCTTCCAGACACTTCAAATGAACTCCAGACACATGTGCCACTGGTTTCATGTGAGTACCAGGGAATCAAACTCTGGTGGTTAGGCTTTATGGGCAAGCACCTTAACCAGTGAGCCGTCTCTCCAGCCCTGCAATGTATTTTTTATTTAATGCATATTGAAATTTAACTTTACTGTGTTTCCAGTAGTACACTAAGAACTGGGGTTATGAAGAGGGAAGAAAAATGCATATTGTGACTATCATCCGTAAGTTCACAAACTAGTGGTGAGAAACATGGTACTGATATAATTTCATGTTAGCAGATGCTGAAAATGTAGAACAATAACTCTTATATAGAAAAATGGCTATATAGTGATCTTGGTCCTTGTAAAAGATGTCCCTGAGGAAAATATGCTTGAACTGAGAATGAAGGATGAATAAATTCATGGTGAACCATGAAGTTTCACAAAGCCTTACACACAGGTAACTATGAGCAAAAAAACAAACAAACAAACAAACAAAAAAAACAAAAAAAAGTCCCCCTCATGATTGAATAAAATTTTAAGAGCAGCTAAGTATTTCAAGTGGTTGGAATTCTATTGTTGGGAGCAAGTCATTAGAAGAGAGGAGGGGTCATTAGGAGTAACATGGAGCTCAGACTATATGTTGTTAGTTTGTATCAGAGGTTCACATTAGAAATCCCATTATTAAAAAGTTATGGAATTAGGAGAATAAGTCAAATAGTTATTGGAGGGAAGGGCAGCATCAGTTTCTTTAAACCATGGGATGTATGGATAGGGAGGAAGAGTAGATGAAGTATTTAGGAAGGTTGCTTCGAATTGAAATGGCTGGTGGAGGATGCATAGGATTACAAGCCAAGAGGAACACGGATTTGTACTAGTAGACTAAGAACAGCTGCATGTTGGGTGGATGGTTTCTCTGTTTATCTAGATGTGTCTTTGCAGAGTTGTTATGTCTGCCCATAGACAGTACCATTTCTTCCATATGCTTACACTGCACAAAATCATACTCATGCACTTGGCAGTTGAATAGCGAATGGGAGACCATGGAGAAGGTTACATAGGTCTCAAAACTGTTTTGGTCTGGCTGGTTGCTTAGAGGACTTAGAGTCCAGTGCAGAAATTTCTTCACTTCAGTGCAAAGAGGGTTCAAGTGTTTATTCCCTTCAATCTTGGGAGATTTTGGCAAACTTGGTGGCTGGCTTAAAGAAATTCCAGGCATGCTTTCCCTTGATAAAGAATACTCAGAAGGTGTTGGCTAACTTATGTGTCCTTAAGAAAAAGAAAAACAACTTAGTGATCAGCAATGATTTTGCTAAGTCAACCTGGATCCAATAGACAAGGAAGTTCTGATGGGCTTCAAAGGATTACAATGGGGATGTGAAGAGATGGCTGAGTGGGTAATATTCTTGGTGTGCAAGAATGAGGGTCTGGGTTTGGATCTCTGGCACCCAGCACACATTTAAAGCTGGCCATGGTGGTATACTCCTGTAATCCCAGCATGGGTGGGGGAGGGGAAGAGGCAGGAGGATCCCTAAAAGGCGTCTAGCTGGATAGGTGAGATGCAGTCTCAAAAAAGTGTAAGTGATTGAAGAAGATATCTAAGGTTGACCTTTGGTCTCTACATGGATGCACACCAATGCACACACACATGCATGTGCATACATGCCTGCACATATGTGGGCACCCATACACATACATACAAACACATATGCACATGCACACTACACACATGCACTTGCAAAAAGGAGGTTGAGAATATCCCTGTTTCTCAATGGTTGGATCAAGTTTGGAAAAATCAGGGTGTTTAAACATGCTAAAATTAAAGAGATACAAATTTTCAACATATGTATTATTTAAGTAACAAAACCAGGACGATTTTATATTGAGATGATAATACTAGTGAATCCTAGAAGTAGAAAATAAGGAAGTATTCAGGATATATTCAGCACAATAGTGTTTTCAATTCGAGCCCATCTCAGATTAATGTTATGATTAATTCATGAATCTAATATATTTAATATTTCAAACCCACTTAAGCTTTTCGACTGTTCATTTCTTGTCTCCTTTGGAAAATTACTAGTTTTGTTTCTTAAATTAATTCCTAGCTCATTTAATAGCACCTTAGAATTGTATTTGAGTTTAATTATTTATCAAAAACAAAAACAATATTTTATTTTTTAAATTGACAGAATTTCAGTTTTCCCCTCAACGAATAATCTAAACTAAGATATTTTAAAGTATTTTTTCTGGGGCTGGAGAGATGGCTTAGCAGTTAAGGTGCTTGCCTGTGAAGCCTAAGGGTCTAGGTTTGATTCCCCAGGACCCACATTGGCCAGATGCACAAGGTGGAACATGTATCTGGAGTTCATTTGCAGTGGTGAGAGGCCCTGGTGCACCCATTCTCTCTCTACCTGCCTCTCTTTCTCAAATAAATAAAAAGTATTTTTTAAAATTATTATTCTGTCCAACTACTTATCCAAATAAAAATATTTCCTAGTTCGATTTTATTAAATATCTGCTTTTCTTGATAAGAGCAAGAAAAGAAAAATTTACATACCTTTTGGGCAAGTTGAGTTCTTTTTCTTTTATTCTTCATAAAAGTCTTATGTAAAATTGACATAACAAATAATTTGTTAAGTCACTATTATAGTAGAGCACTTTTAAGAATTATTTAGAATAACATTATAGTTTAAATACTGTTGTTTCAGGTTTCTGCATAGGAATAGCAAAGCAACTTGACACAATAAAAAGAAGCAAGGACAAATGTAGAGAATTTTACGTATACATTTTACTGATTAGTTATGTGTTATATGGAAGCACAAGTAGAAATTAACCAAGGAGTAAGAGGGAAAAACGAAGCCATGACAATTGAGGATTATTCTGAGTGAATTCTTTAGATTGGATATCACAAGCCTCTGTTGGGTCACGTGATACAGAAGCTGCTTCAGACCTACAAATAAGTGAGAGGCAGATTCCATTGCCTTGACCCCATCTTCATTTTACTAGCATAAGAGATGGTTGTGAATGTGCAGCTCTGACACTCTAATTTCAGGAAGTTATACAGTTCCATAGCATATACTATTAAAAAAAATTACCAAAATCCATACTTCCAGGCATGAGGAACAAGGGTAGCTATAAACACACAAGAGTAGGACCACGTGGGCTGTTGGTTCTGGGCGTGTTAATTCCAGCCATAGGGCAAGATACGAAATAGTTACATCACTTTCCTAAAGGAGAAAAACACAGTTCCAGGAAAGTCACAGTGGGAAACAAAGTGTGCATTAATAAGAGAAGAAATGTAGTAAGGCATTCTGATGAAAAGAACATCTAAGAAACACCTTTAGTGCTTCCAGAGGACACTTGGAGGCTTCACTGAATGCTGCAATCCCAGGCAGTTCTTGGGAGCTGCTTTGTCTGTGAGAGACAAAGGCTATTTATTCTGTCCCAGCTACCCTTCACTTGCTATTAAGGGAAATAAATATCTGTGCACCAACTTCCCCTTATTTTGGAAGGGAAAAACATATTTTGTTATATGCCTTTGCAAATATTTCCATTGTGTACATGGTACATTCTCTTGCTTGGGGAATTGATTTTCTTCAGGCAGGGTTTACTGATCATGTAGACAGGAGAGATGTTGTTCTCTTGGCTTACTTTTCTCATTTAGTCATTTGCATCAAGACAGGAAAATTCTCTAAGACTTCTGCACCTGATCTGCCACCTCATCTCTGTCAGTCAGTACAGGATCATACTTAGCAAATATTAAAACAGAGCATGGTAGGATGTGTAGGGAATAAAGGAAGTGAGACCTTATTCCAAGAATTAGTCCCGTAAAATACAGAAATAGAACACATATTTGAGGCTCATTACTATAAGAGTCATGTAAGTCTAATTACATCACAAGTTACCAGACAGTATGGATAGAAATATTTTAATCCTAGTTATTTTGAACATTATTTCTGGTACGTGTGTCTTTGTGTATAGTGTGTGCACATGTGTGTGTACATGCAACCTTTGAGCACACATGTGGAAACCAGGGGAGAGTATCAGGTGTCCGCCTCTTGTTCTTCCATGCTGGTTCCTGGAGATGGAGTCTCTCTGAATCTGGAGCACCCTGGTTTTCAGACAGACAGGCTAAAGAGGGAGCTAAGTAGTGTCAGCAAATCTCCTGTCTCCACTGGGGTCAGGGGCATCCCTGGCCACACTTAGCTTTTCATGTGGGTGCAGAGGATTGAACACAGGCCCTCTTAAGCCCTCATGCTTCCTTGCCAAGTGCGCTTATCCACTGAGCAATCTCAACTTCCCCTACCGTGTTTTGAGTCTAATCTTATGAACAGAAAATTTCCCAAGGTTTACCCAAAGGCCATATCCCAATTCACAAAAGAAAATGACACTAATTTGTATAGAGTTATATTAAATGCATATATTAAAATGTATTAAAATTTCATTATTATTTCTATGAGGCCTCAGGTGGTCACTTGATATGCAATATTTAGGGAATTTTCCTGTGGTTATTTTGTCTTGAATTCCTTTTAAAATATGCTATCTCCGGACTTTTTTTCCCCATTTTTCTACAATTAGATATCAAGTTATTTATTTATTTAAATTATCATACAGAATTTCAGGTATCAATATGACATTTCAAGCACATTAAAATGTACCGTTAGTTTTATTTTGAAATATTTATTCTTTACATGTTTGAATTATATTACTTTGGAGGTGGAGAAAAACAGTTATTCATTATTTGTATGTTTCAGCAGACATACAAGCTGATAAAAAGGTTGAAAAAAGGCTAGACTCAAATTATTTTCCTAGGATACAGTTTGGTGAATACTGTATTAAATCATAAACCCACAGAGTATTAAAGGAGGAAGAAATTTGAAGATTACCTTATCCAGCCACATCATTTTTAGAGACTAGGAAACTGAGCTGAGGGGATTAAGTAGCTCATCTATAGTCAAGAAAAGGTTAGTAACTGAACTCAAACCAGAATCCAAGCTGTCTCATGGTCCTAGTTTTTTAGACAAATGATGCTGATTTTCTAAGTATCATTTAATTAAAAAAGTTAAGAGGTGCTATAATTCCATGGTTGGAAATGTATAAAAGGTATAGTGTGAAAATTTTACTTTGAACTTGTTGACTCTTAAAACAATTTTACATTGCTCTCTTACCACTGTCTGAGCCAGGAAAATATATCTTCAACAGGTTGCTCAAAATCAACATCTGTAGCAGACAGCTTCAGGTTCGCTGAGATGAACTTCCAGGCCAGGCACAGTTATGAAGGAAGAGGTTTATTGAAGCTTGCAGATCCAGGGGAAGTTCCATAATGGCAGAAGAAGCTGGCCTGCTTTCACAGGACCAAGCAGAGAGAGAGAAGCACAAGCCTAAAACCCAAAAGCCACACAGCACAGCACACTTCAGGAACTCAAACTAGGCACACTTTGCATATCTTTAGATTGAAATCTGAAACCCACCACCACACCTTAAGATCCACCCAGTGACCCCCCCCCCCTCCAGCTAGGTGGCTGCAGATGCAAACTACAAGGTAATAAAACACTGAACATATTGGGGGGCATCGGTTCAAACTACCACACCATCTTTCCAAAGTCTGCCCTGAGGACACTTTAAAATTGAAACTTGTCTAGTTACCTATTAAAATTTCCTACTGGATGGATCATCTTCAATAATACTGCGTATATGCTGCTTTCTTTTTCACTTATTGTACTGCTTTTGAAATGTAACATACATTGAGGAAGGAATTTTTGCCTCCTACTAATTACTGTTGCTTCAGTGTATAATGGGACCTGAAAGTGTGCTTGTTGGGTAGAGTTAATTCAAATGCATTAACCTTTATTTACTAGTGTGCGGATTATACCACTCCTTAAGTACTCTATAGTTTTGAATAAAGGTTTTAGGCCATGTAGCACACAGATAGTTATACTATTACAACCACATTGAGAACTGTACCTATGTAATCATGACATTCCCTTATCATAATTGCCATGGTTTGAATCTGGAGTGTGTCCTAAGGCCCCATGTACTAAAGACATGGTCACCATCATTCGGTACTGTAGGGAGATAGTGGAACATTTAAGAGGTGGAGTCTAGTGAAAGGAAGTTAGATCACTGCATGTATACCCTTGCAGGGCATAATGGGACCCAATATTCATTCTCTCTCTCTCTCTCTGTCTTTTCTTTCTCTCTCTCTTCCCCTATTTCTTTCCTCCTCTCTCTCTCTCTCTACCTCTTTTGAAACACTAACTTTAGTAGAACACCCCACCATGATGTTCTGCTGAACCAATGACCACAAAGCAAAGGTCAATTGAACCCCCCCACCCCCCACCAATTAATTCTTGTGTCACAGCTGATATTATAGGTTGGAAAATCGGTGAGAAATGAATTTGGACACTTGTTTTCCTATTGTTGCCACCTCTAATTTCCACAAAACTTGTGACTGAGAATGAGATTTTATTTTATTGTAGCTTTGGAATTTGAAAACATTCAATATTTTAACAAACTTGGTTCCTAAGGAGAGCTCTTAGAGGGTACTGGCTCCTGAGACCTTAGAAACCATGACTCAAAATAAATTTTCTCTTTATTAAGTTAATCATCTTAGGTATTTGTTCATAGCAATGGGAAGCTGACTAACAAAACTACTTCATGTTTGTACCATGTGTCTAATTTAACTAATGAAATCATGTCTTTGCTTCCTTTTAAATTTCATTAATGCTGGACTTTTGCAATCATTTTCTATTTTCAAATTATCTTATTTTGTTATATGTATTGATTTTGAGGGGTTTTGTTTTGGTTTCATTTGTGAGTACATGAAATTTTGGTATGTACTTTCTATGATTTTATGTCCATATAATGTTGTGATTGTGTGTATATGTATGCACGTGTGTCTGTTCATACATGTATCTAATTTAAAAAAATATTTATTTGGCTCCTTTTCTATTGCTATAATCATAATTTCAACATCCTTATACCTTAATTTACTTTGACAATATTTATTATTTTCCTACAATATTAAAATCAACCAGTTTCTTCTTTTCCCATGTCATTTTGAAAATTTAAATGTCTTTGTTACCTTTATATTTGCACTGGTAATATGCATGAATTTTTATTACTTGGTTTGTCATATTGAAATGATATATTTAACTTCCATGTATTTTAGATGGAATGACAAGTAAAACTTGCTGTATTGTCAACTCTCCTTACACGATTCCTTATGCTGTAGCTAATATCATAGGTTGGAAAACTGGTGAAAACAGAAAATTTTATGGAAGAGGGGGCAGAAATATTTTAAGAGCCACAGGTTGAGACATCATGCCCAGAGGCATTTCCTCCCCTGCAAAAAAAAAACCTGAATGCTCTCCCCACAACACATACCCCACAACTCCATGGGGAATACCTGCAAGCCCACTGAGGAGGGTCCCCAGCAGAAAGGTGACAGGGACAAGGGAAAAGAGGGTACTAACACATCATGTATCAATGCAAAATATGTTATTGATAATGATGATAATAAATAAATAAGTAAAAAAAGAGAGTATAATTTAATGGGAATATGACCAATTTGAAATATGCTCATATTTCAAAGTTCTCAATACAAATAAAATATAAAGCATATCCAGAGATGTGTGTAACTTATTTGTAAATATTATGCCTTTTAAATAAGGAACTTGAGCATCCATGGATTTTGGTGTCCATGGGGTTTTCAGGAATCGATTTCTCATGGATATTAATATTTACCTGTGAACATAATATCATGAATGTTTTATGTATGTTGTATTTTCCTATTTTTTTGCTCCATGTTCTTTGCTTCAAATATATTGCAGATGAAATGTCAGGTTATTAGTCCTCTTTCAGCCATATCTCCTCTTTGCAGTTTTTCTTGGTTCTCTTTTTATTATTGGGGAATATGTATTTCACTTCCCTGACTTGGTCTTGCTGTGTTTATTTTAACTTAGATAGATCTTGTGCTTCTTGCCAGTTTTTTTTTTTCATGTTTTCACCAGGCTTTACTTCATAACCTGATATCTTTTCCTTTGTATTTCTTTGAGAAGATCCCTTGGGAATAAAATTCTTGGTTTCTTGCATGTTTAAAACAATTATCTGTAACTGTCTATGGCTTGTCTACATATAAGATCCATGGGCCATGCTTTCTGCAATTGAGCATCTTTAAGATATCCATCCACTGACTTCTGGGGTTGGAAATTTCTGTCAGTAAATTTGAGACCAGCATGATACAAGGTCATGATATTTTTTTTTCTGTTTCTTTAGCATTAATGTCCAGTTCTACTTTTTACTATGTCTTACCCTGTTTTTATAAGTTTCTATGACCATAAGACATACTTTCATGTTATAAACAGTTGTCCTCTCTGATTTGTTTTTCATGGCAAAACACATACCATAAAGTTGACCATATTAACTATATATAGTACAGTGACATTAAGTACACCCATGTCATTTTCAGCTATTACTAGTATCTGTCATCAGAGAATTTCCAAATTATCAACTGAAACTCCATACATATTCACCAACTCCTCATTTCCTGTTTCCTCCAGACAGTTGTATGTACTCTATACCACCCAACTTTGTGTCACTACAAATTTACCTTGTGTAGCACATAATAGACTTGGACAATGATTGCCCTTTTGTAACCTTTCATGAATTCTTAAAAATTATATATTATACTTGCTTACCTATACATATTTTCCAATTATACATATTTAATCATGCATGCCTAATTTATTTGAAAATAGTTATATTTCAGTTTTCACCTTTCTATTCTGTATTTCATTCATCTCATTTTTTAAAGTGACAAAATTTTTATGACTCCATGTTCCCCTGTATTCCTGTGATTATTTTTTTCTACTTATCTTCTGGGGCATGTCAGCTCACATTCCAGCCCATATATTTTCTTGACACCTTTTACCTGAGTTCTTTGTGCTTCTTGTGCAATGTTCATACAGGCTTTTGTTTTATGAGGTTGCTGTTTTCAATTCACACTGAAACTTATGGTCACAGCTTGCATAATCACCATGGCAATGCTTTTTTGTTCTGTAGCATGCTATGTTTTATCTTCTATAGACTCCATTCCATTTCATTTTGTATTACTCATTACCAAAGGAACTAGAACTTCCCTGGGCAAATGTTATCTGGCTTTCTCTGGGGATACTCTTTACCCCAGATACAGAAGTCACCAGACCAAAGAAAGGATTCCATCATCTAATTGGGTGAACCAATCAGTTTGTGGGGTTATTCATTCCTGTATTGAACATGGGGGAATCAAAGGCAACCACACCACCCAAAAGACCCCTCGGCAGTTTGCTATCAGCTATATGACTAAAGAGTCCCATTCTCAGCATTGAAAAACCTCAGGAAAATCTGCACTGCTGAAGAGCTTCCTGGGCGGCTGTATAGGCAGTGAGACCTCAGAAAGTTTCCATCTACAGAGATTATTTACTTCACATATAGCCTCAAGAAGGAGTGGGGCCTCAGGAGCCTTGTTCAAAACAAAAAACAAAACAAAACAAACAAACAAACAGAGCAAGTTTAAAGTTACTGGCCCAGAGGCTAGTTTTAGCTTACTGAAGCTGCACTTGTTAAGATTATCACCATTAAGGGTGGCCCAAGGCCTTGGCCTTAAAACAATGGAAATGATGCCCTGAGTGTGAGCTATATATGGTTCAAATGAGTAAGAATACAAATTCGTTTGCAAGAAGGTGACTTAAAGGAAGAATTCTTCAAGGTAAAGATTTATTTCCCTCCAAGATTAACAAATTAGTTAGGGCTGAACCAACTAGAGCAATGTGGAAATAAAGAGAAAAAATATATGACCTCAACAGCAGGCTGCTCTTTACTGGAGAGCAAGTTAACAGTGAAGGACAGCCAACTCCATTCTGCGGCTTCAAGGCTACACTGCACAGAAGCATCTGACTTGGATATTTAAAGGACAAGCAGGGCAGATAATGGGGGGAGGGAGAGGGGAAAGGGATATAACAGGATCATTTTCTTTGTTGACTTATTTACCCTGCAAGTAGGACCCTGCAGGTGACTTTTTCAGGATGTGGTCTGAGAAGTATTTACAACCCAAAAGAATTTACTCTGTGCCAAAGCCTGTTCCTGGGCCAGCATGTCCCAGTAATTTTTGTGACACCAATAGTTTCTGAGACCCCAGACTTATTAATCTTTACATTTCAGACCATGAGGACAAGAACAAGGAAAGGGGTCAACAAATCAGCTTTCTGAACTGTTTCTTGCTAACCAATGGGACAGAGTTGGGCCAGGGTCTGGTGTCTGGATCAGGGTGGAGTCTTGCTTGATTAGGATCTGGACTGATATACATTTGATTGGACGGGGGGGGGGCACATTATAGCATGATGTTTTTTGTTTGTTTGTTTGTGTGTGTTTATTGATGGTAGCCCTGTGAAAAATGATAGGTGGTGAGAGACAGATTATTAAGAGTGATCTGTTGTGAGTATGGGGTCATAGGGAATATTGAGGTACAGGTTTATTATTATTATTTTAATATATTTTATTTATTTATTTATATATATGTGTGTGTGTGTGAGAGAGAGAGAGAGAATGGGTGCACCAGGTCTCCAGCCACTGCAAAGGAACTCCAGATGCATGTGCTTACATGCATCCTGGATAATTGAATCGGGATCCTTTGGCTTTGCAAGCAAATGTCTTAATGGCTAAGCCATCTCTCCAGCCAAAGGTACATTATTTTTAATCTTTTCCTCCATATTTGGCCTGGGGGGAGCTTTGGTGTCACTTTTAGCATCTTTGGTCATACACAAAAGGAGAAAACAGGGGAACGGATATCAAGAAGCCTTAAGACACAGTGCCCCCCTGAGATGGAACTATTGGGAGAGGTTTAGGGCCTGTGTTTTTTCTGGAAGCATGGGGACTAGAGAGGGGCCTGTGAATATATAATGGTTATCAAGGAGGGAATAACTGAATTTGTTGGATTAGAGGCAAAGAAGAGGCTAAAGTGTGGGTGTGGTGGAGCCTTGTCATATATGGGAATAAATTACAGAGACAGGATAGATTTAACTTGAAGGGGTAGAGCTGTGGGATTTTTAACTTAATGCAGCAGATATCTTAGCTGGTCACAGAGAAGTATCAGGCCATATACAGAAAAATGATATTATTGGCCATTAAAAAGGTTAAGATGGCCCAAATACTATTGGCTTTTGATTGGTAACATTTATTTCCCCACAATTGCTGAAGTCCAATGTTGAAGTTCTAGTCACTAAGTGTGGCTTCTGAGAGCCTCAGCTTTTGCTTCTCCATTTGGTTTTATACCTTGTGCACATAGCAGGCTGTGGTTCCACGTGGTTTTATGAACAAGCAAGATGGCAGTTCTTCAGGAGAGTGGTAGTTATCTGATCCATTGGGAAAGAAATTCCTAGATCATATTAAATCTACTAGCCATTATGAGCTGGTTAATATTTATGTATAAGTTTTCTTGTATGTGACATGACATTCATAGGTGACATGAATATTATATGTAAGATTGAAAAATAACAACATAGGTGGCAGGTAAGGAAGAAAATTTGTTAACTTGTATGGGAAGTTACTGGGAATTTTCGAGAATATAAAGATTTGGCTTGGGTAATGTAGGAAATATGAGACTAATATTGAAGCAATATTTGAAATATCTTAAATAACTTTAAATTTAAATGATAGAGATTAAGAAATTAACAAATTTGAAAGGTTACTTATATTTTGAAGGTTTAAAGGTTTGTTTTTTTTTCTTGTAAGTTCTTAATATAGAAGGCTTATAGTTTTTACTTACTTGGTCCAGAGATCAAAAGGTCTTGCTTAGCTTTAGAGGAATTAATGAAGGTGTGTTATGCTGAAAAAGTTTAAAGTTAGATTAATTCTACAGGCACAGTAAAATTTTATGTAATTAGGCCCAGTTTTTTTTAAGAATAAGTTTATAGCAAACAAATAAAAGTTTTACCCAATAGGAAAAGATATGAGTAGAACACATAACAAAACTATTGTAAACAGCTATTTTATGTAACAAAATATAGGCTTTATCACCTGGAGAACATATAAGCTCATCATTTGCATATAACTTAGTTATCTCGATCAGAGATACTTTTTACAACCCTTTTAATCTATCAGCATATATTATATGTTATATGTCTCTGTTTAGGATCAGACCTATGGTCAAGAGGCATTTTTTTTTTTTAATGCTACCAGGGGCAAAGGAAATTGGGTCTGTATTCTAATGACCTCCAAGTCTAATGTCAGTCCCAAGTTTTTTGGAAGATGGATGGCAGATTTAAGTGTGACTTTTTCAAGCTGAAGTGGGATGGCAAAAGGGGGAATCTCTACTCCTGTTGACTTTTAGGCATTGAAGAACCATTGAGAGAAACCCAGGTAGATGGAGTTAGTCTGTTATAGGGCCTTCTGAGGTGAATTGGTGGAACTTCAAAGTTCCAAAAGGTCAGTTACATTAATACAAAAGGCTATGCAGTAGGAAACATTACCAATGCAAAAGTCCATTACAATACAGGACATAACTTTGTGTCAGGGTTTTTTAAATTTTCTAACCCCAATTTCTACCTCAGTATAGGGCATGGTACTATGAATAAATTTATCAACTTAATATAAAGAGTTAAGTTTGAATTGGATAAATAATGAAAGTGAGAGATGTAGAGAGAAATGTTTTTATGTTAACCCATTTTTTTCTTAACTGAAGAAACCGTAACTGAAGACATACTTTTAGGCAGACCCACTTCAGAGAGAGGGAGAGAGCGTCCACCATGCTTCACACATGAGTTTCCAAACACATTCTTTACAACCTTCCCTTGAATTTCCCATGCTTGTAGAGGAAGGAGATTTACAATCTGTGAGGTAAGACAGTCCTTTCTGTCAAATAAAAAAGGTTGTTGTCTTCAGACATAAGGAACTTATATATTGTCTAAAAAGGGCCAGGCCTGGAGTCAGTTCCTATTTGTTTAACTTTAGTTGTAAATTGTTATAGAATTTCTGTTATCTATTAGCTACCATAAAGAATCTTTCTTGTTGCAGTTTTAGAAGAGGGAAGTGCAATAACTATTGTTTCACTGAAAGTCTTAGGTGCATTCATACATTTTTGTAGACACATTAATTATATTCCATTAAGACTAATATAGGCTATGAACATTAGAAACATGATATTTTAAAATATTTTGACTAAACAGAAAGCATGTATACTATATCTTAATACTGATAAATATAGGCAAAACATCAACATTTTTTGTGCTTTGTCAGTAAACCCAAATTAATCAATTCTCTAAAGATTTAAGTCTTGATAAATATTCAAAAGGCATTGCTATATGCAGGATCAAACCCTTGGCACATAAACATGTCTTTGGTTATAGTAAGCTTGAGGAAACATAAACTCAGAACTATAACATAACCCTGGTTTTACTAACTTAACATCATCTTAAAATATATCTATAAGCATCAGAGCACTTACTGATCATAAGCACTGGAACAATTAATGACCATGAATTTAGTCACACATAAATACAGACTACATGAAACATAAAAGACATGACAGGATAGGGCTGGCCAGCTTTAGACATGACAAAGAACATGAAACATGAAAAGATGTATTTTTCTGAAGATTTTAATTATATTTTGTGTTTGAGAAGACTCTAACATGTGAGAGAGGCCTACCTGCCCTCTGGGAAGGCATGGACTTGATAAGCAGGTTCTACTGATTCTATCTGGAGCTATAAAGAACAATCTATGTGGTCACACAGGTACACACAGGAGAGAACGGAGTCCTCATCTCAGCATGTAGCTACTGATCATAGCAGATTTCTCTGGGAAAGAAAATCATACTGGAAATCTTCAAGGAGCAACAAGCACAAGGAAACCAGTGGAATCTGGAGAATGGACTGAAGGTTATTCTCAAAGGCCAGTTTTATAGCTGTACTTTGAACAGAAACAGGTTAAGCATATTTAACTGCAGTTTAGGATGAGAGAGGGAGAGAGAGAAAGGGAAAGAGAGAGAGAGAGAGAGAGAATTATCACATGTAGTGGCCAAGAGTTTTAAGATTGGTCAGAAGATAACCCAACATGGAGGCTGGTGAAGTCTTGGACATTTGGGAATCCACTGAGGGGTGAGAAGTGCCAGGGCATCTGTTTTAGGATTAGGAGTCCCCGATCTGAAGATGGAGGCCAGAAACCTACTTCTGGAGAAGAACAGGGTTTCAGAAGGAAAGCAGGCATTCTGACTGGCAGCCCAGGGCAGTCCTCCAAATATCGCTGATTTATTAACCCTTACAGGCTGAATTACAATATGGAGACTCTCTTCACTGGTAATTGGATGTTAGAATTGGAATGGCAGATGTATGAGGCTTATATACTGGTTATTATTTACAGTGGTACAGTCTCTCCTTGTTATATCTTTTTTGCAATGGAAATATTTACACTGCACCTTTATGTGTTGGAAGTATGTAGCTTGTTTTGATTTTACAGGACTCACAGTTGAGACAGTCTTAAATCCCAGATTAAGATTTGGGGCTTTGAAATATGTTCAAGTTGGACTGAGATGCAATTTGCATTGCGAGATCATCATGAGTCTATGGGGGCCAGGAGCAGAATGTGGTGGTTTAAATTATGATCCCATAGACTCACATGTTTCTTTAAGACTGAGCATACAACTTGAGTTCCTAAGAGGGTGATCCCTGCTTAGGAGGCATGTCACTGGGGGCTGATCTTCAGTATAGCCCTAAGGTGTGTAAGTTGGTGCCTTGGCTGTTTTCTGGTGCTGGCTGCTGTGGTGTCTCTCTGCTTGGACCTATGGCATTGAGCCAGCATCTGCTTCAGCTGATGGTGTTCCCCTGGATGCTGTAAACCTGAAATAAATCCATTCCCACCGTAAGCTGTTTCTATTCAGGTGTTTGTCCAGCAATACGAAGGTAACTACAACAGATATCTTTTGCGATACCATATAGATTTCAAAATCTGAATATACTCTGCTATGCTGACCAATCTCTTTATAGAAAGGAGAGGAAAGAGAGCACTCCCACCTCCAGTTCTTTCCTACAAAACATGGTGGACAGGGGTGGGTGGTATGGTTGACATCAGCACCGCTCAGACCACTGCCCACTTGTACAAATGCAAAGAAGAGACATCATTTCACAGTTCGCAGTGGGCGACTCACCTATGGGAAATATATTTCTGCTGCTTCATTCTGAAATATGCTTCCAATGAGCAGTTTAATAAATCTACTATTGAGAGTTGTAAAATTTTTCACTCACAATGATACATACATGCTTACATTTCAATTCGGCATCCTAGTATTCATAAAAATGCAGTGAGAGCCATTCTATTCTCATTGTGATGCTTGCAGATTTCTTAAAAGGGGAAAGTAATCATGCCTACATACAAGGAAATTTCCTTAGTAGTTCTTATCTGAATGCCAAAAGATGATGTTTCAAGTTTGGAAATAAATAACCTTATGTGGTATTTACATTACTTGAAGTTAGGTTGATGACATTATTTGAAGTATGTTTCAAACACCTGTCCTCATTTTATCTTTGCTTTTTTCTTTGTATTTATCCTTGTGTCCCACAAGGGGTTTAAATAGTGTCTGTTGTACAATATGAGCTTAGCAGTACTTTCTGCAATATGACAGATATATTAGTAGTGGTATTACATATCAAAATAGTGATGCAATCATTATTCTGCTAATTTTAGGCACAATATGAGTAATTCTCTACCTACAGAAGAATAACTATTTTGAGGCAAGTCCAATAGACTGGCCATGCAAGAGAGAGAGAGAGAGAGAGAGAGAGAGAGAGAACTGGTGCACCAGGATCTCCTGCCACTGTAATCAAACTCCAGACATGTGTGCCACCTTGTGCACATGTACAACATTGTATGCTTGCATCACCTTGTGTATCCAGCTTATGTGGGATCTGGAAAGTCAAACATGTGTCCTCAGGCTTCATAGGCAAGTGCCTTAACTGCTAAGCCATCTCTCCAGCCCAGAAGAATAATTTTTTTATTTCAGTTAATTCTACCCATGACACAGAACAAAACAAAACAAAAATTAATTATCTCTAATTATTCTACATTGCTTACTTTGAGTTTATGTTTGTTTAATGGAAAAGTAATGATTTTAAATATGATGATTGAAAGATTACACAATTGAAAGTTTTCCTGTGTAGTACAGTATCATATTATTAATTTATTATGCAGAAAAATTTGAAACAATAGTTTAGCAAATCTTTTCTATTTGGATCATAACATTAACACAATGATTTATTGGTAATGTTAGAATTTATTTGTTCCTTTTATTTAGCTTGCTACTTTATAAAGATTTTCACCATGAAAATTAGTTAATCAATAAAAGATTGAAACTCTGATCTTTTATTAGAAGACACAGTATATTCTTTTTACAGACAATCTCCCAAACAGTAAAATGGTTGCTTTTAAAAACTTCTTAGCTTCATTGCTTTGTCTTTATGTAATATTCAAACTTACATGATGTTACAGAGGCAATTTGTATAATTACAAAAATTTTTCTAATCTCTTCATTTATAGTGATATGTAATCTCAAGATTAAATAAAAGCCCTTGGTTAGAATGAAATTTAGGAAAATGTCAATTTTCAATTATTATCCAGTAAAGAGTAACCCTACTGAGCGTGAATCCTGCATTTTGTGTTAATTATCTTAATTCATTTTTTATTATTAATATTAATACTTCACAAGTGATATAATATCTACGATGAATTTTTGAAGAAGCTGCGAAGAGGCTTGCCATCATATCCCTCCTTGAATTTTACTATGAAAAGTATTAAATGCAAAAGCATCTTACATTCAAAATAAAAGAAAATTACATTCCCAATTTTGAGAAGAAAAATAATTCTATTGGTTAAAAACTCACATTGGTAAAAGCTAAGAACCTCAGTTCTTTAGTATAGTCATGAATATTTATTGTTTGTAGAATATGCAAAATGTCAAATGTGAAAACATTATTTGATTTATCTCCAAATAACGAAAATATGGTATTTTTATGCTACATTTTGTCACATGGAAAATACTGTATATAGACAATATATTTATTTGTATCTAAATTCAAGTGTCCTATAGCTATGTGTCTTGCTATCTGTCTATCTATAGCTGAGAGAGCCAAGAGTGCTATCAATTTCAACCTAGAAAATAAGTAGTTCAAATGTTTCATCAGAAAACACTAGAGTTCAGATTCATGATATTTTTCTATGTGTATTATGCATAATGTTAATATTTCTGTTCATAAACATATGCAAATTTAGCATTAGTTGTAACTTTCAAAAAGATTGAACTGGAAGAAATCAAAGTGCCCCCTCAAATCTGCATTAAATAATTAGAATCAGTCCTGATTTCTGGAGTAGTCAGTATTTAAATTGTCCCTACCTCCACCGTATCTCCACCTATACATAATCCATTCCCCTCATTTTAATAAACAGAACAGGGATGACACTTCCACAATCAGGTATATATTATTTTTTCCAGGTGTATGTGTGTCTTGTTGTGTGTGTGTGTGTGTGTGTGTGTGTGCAGGCCAAAGAATAATATGAATCATTCTTCTCTTCCTTCTTATCAGTATATTTCCTTGAGACAAAGTCTCTCCCTCAACTTGCAGCCTCTGCCTGTCAGAGAGCCGTAGTGATTCCTTGGTCACCATTCACAGACTGTGGTTACAGCTACTTACATGGATTCTGGTTGGGGGGGGGTCAAATGTGGCTGTTCTCCCTCTGAATTTGCTTTGACAAATGGAATATGGTAGAAAATACAGTGTTCCTGAGACCCAATTCATAAGAAACAATAAACTTCTTTTTTGTTTTAGAAAAATTTCTTAGGAAACTTTGAGCAACAATGCAAAAGATCTGACCACCCAGAGATCGCCAGTAATGTTCTCTTCTTCTCAGTGAAGACTTCAAGTGTGATGATGTCACACGTGCTGGACAGGCCCAGCTGTCTATTGAAATACACCAAAGGGCATAATCAATAAGATGATGACTAAATCATTGAATTCTAGAGCATATTATTTCAGACAATATTTGTTTAAATTGAAAAGTTTCATGGGCTTATTAACAACCTAATGGAAATATACTTTGTTTAGAACTTCCCTCAAACTTCTAATCCTTATTTGGAAATAGCATTAGGTAATAATTCACCTAAAATTTACTAAGGCCTGCTTAGTGGTGTCCACAAACAGAAGCATGATCATTTAGCTCTGTAATTTTATTTTCCAAACTAGAAAATTTCTTCCAGAACCTTACTCTGGGGTAAACCACATAGCTAGTATATTCAGCCTCATCTTTTGCTGGTGATGTTACTAGTTTAGCTGCTTTCAAATTCATCAGAGCTTGTATTACACATCTGAGTGCACAGCTTGCAACAGTGCTCCCTTGTATGAGGACTAGAGAAATAGGGACTCAGCCTGAAGAGATGGCTTAGCAGTTAAGGTGCTTGCCTGAGAAGCCTAAGGACCCAGGTTCAATTCCCCAGAACCTACCTAAGTCAGATGAATGTGCATTTTGAGTTCATTCACAATAGTTAGAGACCCTAGTGTGTCCATTCACTCTCTCTTTTTCTCTCTAATAAATAAATAAGAATGAAATATAAAAAAGAAACAGGGACACAATGAAGGAATACTAGATAGACATTACATACATCGCAGATAGTACCTAGTCTCCTTTTGCTCTCTAGACGCCTGTATAGACTGCTCCAAAAGCCAAAGTCTAAGTTACCTTATATATGTTTTATAGCTCTGAGAGAAAAAAGCAAAATATTTTAAACCTTGATTTAATTTTTTCTCCATGCACAACTAAGTTTCATTTGTGGGATACCAAAAACAAAAGGTTGAAAATCTAGTTAAGTTGGGAATTTTTCCATGGACTTTCTTTCAGGCAGTGAGATTTCAAGGCATAGAGATGTTTAAGCATAACTAAGTCTGCACATTATTTTCAGGTGCCTTGAAGCATCCTCAGATACTGGTCTAAACAGAATGTTCACTTAAGTATCTTTAAAGGCCAAGCCTATGTAAGATTTCTTGCCTAATTGTCCCTTGAAAATATATGCTCCCCATATGCACTATGGTTTATTCACAAACCATTGTGGCAAATTCTTCTTGAGTGGTAGGAGAAAACATCACATGTACTTTAGCTGAGAGCAAACTAATTTTTTTTGAGTCACAAATATATTGCACCTTTGTTTTACAATCCACAAGCATTCACTTTTTCTGTTTTTCAGGTACAATTTCCTAAATTTCCCCTTTCAGTTCTTTGCATCTCATACAACTTAATGAATTTGGTGAGTGGACCTAGGTACTGTAACTAAAGGACGTTCCGGTTCTCTTCACACAGACAGGAATATATTTCTCTTTGGGACAATCAAAGATTGGAGCAGTTGACAAATTTCAAAGCATGATTATGGGTTAAACATTTTCCTGTTCTGTCAGAGGCCAACTGCTGAAGGAATTCATTGGCTGAGAAAGAGGCTGTTGCTTTTTTTGGAAAAGGTTTAGATTTTGATTTTATTTATCTGGACAGTTATAAAATATAATTGTTTCTAGTGGAGAACAAATGATAAATTTCAAATCTGTATACCACTGGCAGGCTGAAGACATTAAAATGTACAGTACATTTTCCAGGAACCAAATTTCTGGTGTTTCGCTGAGATTTCTAAGGCTTGAAACCATCGCTGAAAGCTTTGTTGAGATTCCCACCAGCAGCAGCAAGTGCTAACAGGTTTTCTCTCCGGAATGTTGCTCACAGACAGACTTAGCGCTTGTCAAATCTGTAGATCCAGCCGGCCATCAAACAGGCCTTAGAAAGACTGTCGCATACAAAATAGCCACCCAACTATTCTTTAAAGCAAAAATTAAAACAACATACCTTATTAGCAATCTTTAAATCAGGCAGCCCAGTAAATAGGCATCTGACTTCATCTCCTTCTCTGGTAAGATTTTACCTTTTTGGTTGTTGTTGTTTGTTTGTTTGTTTTTTGAGGCAGGGTCTTGCTCTAGCCCAGGCTGACCTGGAATTCACTATGTAGTCTCAGGGTGGCTCGAACTCTCGGCAGTCCTCCTACCTCTGCCTCCCAAGTACGGGGATTAAAGGTGTGCACCACTATGTCTGGCAAGATTTTACTTTCTTCATAAGTCAGGGCAAAATTTATTAACCCATGTAAAAAAAAAATTACCCAGGCATGGTAGCACAGCTTTGTAATTCCAGAACTGGAGAGGTGGAAGAAGGAGGAGCCGTAGGGCTGGGAGGTCCAAGCCAGTGACAGATCCTATTTCAAAAGCGAATAATAACAAAGAAGGTGAATGGTACCTGAGAAATGACACCTAAGGTTGTCTTCTGGCTTCCACACTCATACACACATGCACACACCCTTTACATGTGCACCCATACACATATGAACACATACATATGCCCACACATACATGTACATACACACAAAGATTCACTGGCTTGTGTACTGTCCAATTTAATTCCAATTATATATACATATACATACATATGTATACATTTTTTTATGTGCATTGAGCTTTACCTGAGCCTTTGGAGGGAGGTCACCACTACTGTGAAGTACTGACCTGGAGACAGAGGTACGAATGTCTAGCTCTCACCGGGAGCAGGAGCTCGCTGGGAAGCCGAAGCAACTGCAGCTTTCTGATTTTCCCAGGTTTTCTTCACTTGAGAAGAGCAAGCTGAGACCTTGTTAAAAGTGTGAGGATTGTGTGGAGTGAGTGAAATACTAACAAGTGACACGAAATGATGACTCTGTGATTTGAATCCATTGTGGTTCAGTTGTGCTTGGCGTGTTTGTAAGTTCCTACTTGAAATTACAAGCAATACTGTAAAGTGGTTAAAAGAAAACACCAAACACTGTTGATGTGATCACTGGGATGGGTATTTTCCTATTGTCTTCATGCTTCTTCCCGGATATGCTTAGAACTCAGTTTATTGCATTTTAGCTTTTCAAGGTTAATCACAACAGAGGTAGTCAATATGTGTGCACACATGGAGTGTCCACTGAAGAATTAAGATTGTAACGCTGAAATTATGTATGAAAAAGTGATAATGGCAGGCAAAGCTAAATATTGAAAGAGATAGTTAAGTAGTTATAGATATGTTTTCTTGTATGCAACACACTCACTGCTTGGCAATGGGAAATGTCTAGAGGTAATTTTTTTTTTTTTTTCAGAGAGCTGGTCCCTACCAATATCATGGTAGCCAGATTCTTCCAGACCTATAAACAGAGGAATCACACTGTGCTGCTTAAGGCACCAGCCAAAAGGAAATAATATATGAGCATCACCAAGTAACAGCAAACTGTACCCATACCTCCTTTTCTAATTATAATCCTCATTAACATACGACTTTTCCTGAAAGCTAGAGTGGGATAAGGAACAGGGAAAGGGGAGGAGATGACTAATGAACCATAAAAGCTCTTTTATGGTTTAAATAAAATCTAACCTTATAATAAAAATTAAAGTTTCTAGCTCTTTGGGGAACATTGTCATTGAAACATATGGCTTAGAATGACAATTTGTAATATGGGAGGTGGAGAGTGAAAACTAATGAGAGCCAAAAGGATGCGAATGAATTTGAAAGTACCACTGGGAAAAATAAAGCAAATGACTAGAGAAAAATAAGTTCATGACTTTAAAAGCTGTCAACAAATAAACTACACTCTATCCACTTAGAACTAGTACACTGGTGTATTGTCCGATATTTCTGTGAATGCTATGCATATTTTTTAAAGATTAGATAGTAAAAGGAAGATGTAGTTTTTCACTTTGAGTGAATTTACATACAGTAGAAATTGAATGACGCCGAACTGAACATCAGAAGTTTGATTTTAGTCAAAAGCAAATAACACTTTTTGAAGTTTCAAGTCAATTGTTAAATGTCAAGGTGATTGGGTTAACGTAACATCTACAAAATATGGTTGTCATATAAAGAAGAAAGGCTATAATAAACTGTGCTAATATTAATTTCAAAATAAGTGAGAATGCTGAAAAGGGCAACCTTTTATAAACCTCTATTCATTTGTGTCTACAAAGTATAGATAACTTAATAGTCACCTGCATAAATAAGGATGGATGTTGGAGAAAGACAATAAGAAAAATAAGTAGAGAAAATATACAAAATCATGTCAGGAGACAATGGTCACAGCTGGAGACGATATACCAGATGGAGATAGGGCTCAACTATGTGTGGCTTTTTAGGGAAGAAGATTGCGTCCAGGTTTCAATTTCTTGTTCGTTAAAGATGAAATTATTGAATAGCCATTAGTATTATTAGATGTCAGAAGGAATCCATTATTATAGTAAATGATAGACTCAGACATTTGTGTAGTTGTTGACAGATGTGGCAACGACCAAAGGAGCCTGTGGAGAGAGACCCACCGGTGGTTGGGGATGGAGAAAGGAGGGGCTCCCAGTATCTGGGCCAATGGTTCAGTGAGCCTTGGAAAGACATCATTTTCCCTAGTGAGTTAAGGAAAGAAGGGAATTCCTTTATTTTTCTCTCATTAGCAGAACAGGCAGTTGAGTATGTGAGAAATACTGGGGAACAATCTTTATATTTAACTGATTTGGTACAATGGCTTCAGGTTTCCTAAGAGTGCTGTGTTTGGGAAAGGTGCCATGTCAATAAAGTCAATGTAAGGTTTCATTTGTGAAATATTTACCTCACATCCAGGAAACAATGGCCACTCAATGTCTAATTCTCCCCCCTCCCCTCTTTTTGTGCAGTCATCTTTTTGTATCTATGGGTGGTTGATGCCAGTAATCTCCTAAAGATACCAAGATTCTGAAGTCCCTTACATAGATGGTGTGCATGCTTAGAAACATCTACATACTTTCAATCATCTCTACGTTAGTTATAATAGACAATATGATGTAAGTACTATGTAACTTTTTTCTCTTTTGCTTGGTATCAAATGCATGTGCTTATGCAATACCCTGTGTGCTCATGTGCTTGCCTGCAGTGGGCAGAGGAGAATGTTGGTGCGTCCTGTTCCATCACTGATCCACCTGTATTTTCCTTGCAAGGGAGTATCTTACTGATTATGGAGCTTTCTTTTGGAGTCCCAGTGATTCTCTATCTGTTTTCCCACAGAACTGGGGATACAGATATGCCTGGCTATGCCAGGTGTTTACTTGACTCTAAAGATTTGAATTCAGAGGTCTCAGGTCCCCCAAGGTCCTCATGCTTGTGCAGGAAGCTCAGGTAGCCACTGAGCCATCTCTCCAGCCTTGTAATTAGATTTTTGTGGGTCCTATTTAGTACAAACACAGTTCTCAAAAAATGATTTTAGAGCTGGAGAGATAACTTAGCAGTTAAGGTGCTTGCCTGTGAAGCCCAAGGACCAAGGTTTGATTCCCCAGTATGCACATAAGCAAGAAGTACAAAGTGGACCATGTGTCTGGAGTTCATTTGCAGTGACTAGAGACCCTGGCACACCTATTCTCTCTTTCTCTCACTATCTCTCTCTTTCTATCTGCCTTTCTCTCTCTCAAATAAGTAAATAAAATATTTAAAAATATTTTAAGTGTGTGTGTGTGTGTGTGTGTGTGTGTGTGTGTGTGTTTTGAGCCCATGGAAGACACAGAGCTTGTGACTGAGGAAGCTAATTGCATATGCATACAGTTACAAGTAAATTACTTAATCTTATGATTCTTAAATTTCTTTACCTCAATATAACTGCTTATTTGAAAACTGCCTTGGTTTATGACTGTTTTCTTTTGTAGCTATAAAACATTCATGCAATTGTTAATATTGAAACAGACTTTGGGATAACCTTAATCTGTGTTTCCAGGGCATGGTCACTCGTATTTGGCTCCAGAATAAATTACTTCTTATTTCCTTTTAAAAAAATAATTACTGCATTTTTGGTTAGTTTTTTCAAGGAATCAAATATGTGGTAATTTTGATGAACCTATAGTATAATTAGAAACTCTGAGGAAATGCTTTGTGTTTGCCCAGGAAAGATTATTTTTTTTTCCCCTAAAGTTAGCATTGCCTGTATTGTACTTTTAAAGTGTCTTGTCTTGGCAGGATTCTTCACATAATTTGAGGTGCAGACGAAAAAAAGGGAAATAATGGCCTAAACAGCAAAATGGCACTTAAGCTTAGCTCCATTATATTACTTAAGGTTCCTCTAAGAATAAGAGACACCAAAATAGTCCAAAACTACCTTGACATTAAGGGATCATCCAATATTCATTACCCTGGCTAAAATAACGCGTAATGGAGGCACTCAGCATTTTTTACACCAGCACACTTTCCATTTGGCTGACAGCTTCTGAGCCATTGTTTATGCAGGTATAACAACTTTGAAGTAGATAATACATATTATTAAACTATTGTCTGTATGTCTGTATAAGCTGCTACTTTTGAAAGGTCTGGTAGAGATGAACTGAGGCTTTTCAATTAAATTAACTGTTTGCGTCCATTCTGTAGAGCAATAATCTAACAAAACACCTAACAAAAGAAAAAAGCAACCAAAGAAGCCGTGCAGCAAGTGCATGGAAGCATGCGAGGTTTCACAAGTCACGTTATGGACACAGGAAATAAAGGCGACCGCTCCTTCTCGAGGATCACAGCACTAGACTGGAGAAACATGACTTCTATATTTGTCACTAACAAGTCAACTTCTTCAATGTAGATGGAAATCCTAAAGGTTTAAACTATGTTTTCAAAGCATTCCAACATGTCAAGCACACCTGTGAGCTGATCCTGTTTCTCAGCAGGGGAGACAGGGAAAGGGATGGAAACTGTGAGTCCTTTTGTGGCATTCCATGTAGTCTACACTTTCTCTGGACATTGTGCAATGAAGGAGAAGAAAGGGAGTTAAAGGGAATGAGTTTCTAAGCCAATCTGGCAAATATAGGAGACTATAAAGTACTTTTAAATAGAACTGCAAGAACTCTGACAAGTTTATACTCTTTAGCCCTAAATTCTTTCTTCTTTTATAACATAATTAATCTCAGACCCTGAGCTTGCACAAAGGCTAAATTTTCATTTGTTTAAGGAATCCCAAATTCACAACTGCTGATACTTCCTAAGATTGTTCATATAAAATAGAATTCAACGTCCCTACATTGCTAAAGTGAGCCTCTGGAGGTTAAAGGAGAAGCACTGCTTAAATGGCAATGTCGAAGTATTGAAGTTTGAAAACTTGGGTTGAATGCAATTGAATCATGACAACATGTTTGTTGAGCAATCTTATCTCTCTACTTGAGTGACTTCATATAACCACCTTTGATACATGGCTCGGCAAAAGTATATATCACAATATGGTGTGGGGCTTCAGAGTTAATTCTGAAGTATTTAAATCTCAAATGGTAAATCAATGACCACAATGGTTGACAAATAAATTACTTTATTTCAGAGATGTTTTATAAAAGTCCATTTTCTATCTCAAACCAGTTTACAACCAAATTTAACATTCTTTGGGAACTATAGCAAATAGAAATTTGTTGAAAATATTAGTTCCTAAATGGAAGATAAAACACTGATATCAGTTAACTGTCTATTTAACAATGTGCTAAGAGTCTGTATAACTTTGTGTAATTTTGCTTCTGTGTTCACAAGTCTATTGTCATGCATGTAGACTTACAAATAAGAGCAGGAAGCTGGTGTTTTACGGAGTGACTTTCTTTCTTTCTTTTTTTTTTAATTTTTTTTTTGTTCATTTTTATTTATTTATTTGAGAATAACAGAGAGAGGAAGAGGCAGATAGAGAGAGAGAGAGAATGGGCATGCCAGGGCTTCTAGCCACTGCAAATGAACTCCAGACGCATGCGCCCCCTTGTGCATCTGGCTAACGTGGGTCCTGGGGAATCAAGCCTCGAACCGGGGTCCTTAGGCTTCACAGGCAAGCGCTTAACCGCTAAGCCATCTCTCCAGCCCATTTTTTTTTATTTTTAATTTTTTTTTTTTTTGTTCACGGAGTGACTTTCAATGTCTGTAACCTGAATAAGTTTTCTCTTTATTGCTAACTGCTTAAATCCATATTTATTTTTCACACAAGAAAGGACTCTTAAAGGGATACACTGAATTTATACCAAAGATCATAAATTATTAGAGTTGAAAATAGTGCTTTACCCCACTTTTTCCATCTAACAGTGTGAAACGCTGCAACAACTGCACCATTGCACTTTCCCTGTCTCTGACCACATCCACATTATTTTTGAGGAATATGCTCTAGTCCAAGAGTCAGAAGACTAGTTTTAAGTCTGATTTCAATCTGCCAACCTCTGACCCTTTTCCTGTGTGATAAAAGTATGTGGCAGAGGTCACTAGCAAGGTCTTATCTGACTCTGATTTCATGAATATGTCATTCTGAAAATCTGAGTATCTATTGAAATCTCAAACAGTCTTTGCTGTTAGAAAGTTCTCAAGTCTGGCTGAAACTTATCCCTATATAAACATTAGCTTCTACCCTCTGAGTATTCTCTCTTAGTCCTCAGCCTCTCACTTGGAATCTGCTTCTTTCACTACTGAGGAATAAGTTCTAAATTCTAAGCACTGTAAAAGCCAGGGCTTATTTATGTGTAACTTAATATTCTTTTGATGAGAGTGAAGTCAATTTTTGGCTCTCTTCTTAAAGAAGGTAAAACAAAAGGGTCTATCAAATGCACTCTCTGCTGGATTGCCCAAACTATTATGTGTGATAGAGTAAGCTCCCATCAGTAGGCATGGAGATCACCTGGAATGTCCAGATGGTTCCTCAGAATGGAGGGTTTCAAAAGACCATTGCTAGACATATGTGTCTGGTTAGAATGTTTAACCTTCATGGTCTTTAATCATGTAGCATTATGTGAAATGCCACAGGCTGAATGGCTTGATGGAGTGCTTTCAGACTTTAGAGTTTCCAATCTCCTGACCACCACCAGAGGGTTTGCAACCAAGGGGAATGTGGTTCTTATGGTCTGAATGCCTCGTTATTAGTGTATGAGAAATGAGGGCAGATGGGAGTCAGCCTTCATATTGTGCTGTGAGGGGAGAGAGGGAGAGAAAGAGAAAGAAAGGGACAAGAGAGGAGAAAGAAACTACTGGGAAGAATGAGTACCACTAGGGAAAGGGAGAAATATCTAATGTATCTGTATTCTATTCAGTTGTTCACATAATATTGATACTGACAATGTTTTATTTTGTTGAGGGAGATTACTTAATATTATATATCATTGCTCTACATATAGCTGCTGATGAACAATGAGAATAGAAGACCTTAAATGGGTCTTCTTAAAGACAAGTGATTATAGGGGGCAGCAGGGCTACAGCAGGAGATGTTTAAATGGCCTGTTCTGAGAGGACACATGGACTGTATCTACTACTATTAACTCTAACAAGTGTCTCAACACTGAACTTCAATATTCAAATTTGTAAATTCAGAATGATTTCAGGATTGTAGTGAGAGTGAGATTAAGCCATGTAAATGGCTTATTATAGTGACATAAACACTAAATATTCAATAAGAGGACGCTATTAGTGTTTATTAGGATAATGATTATATATTTGTAAGGAATACTGATGATGTTTTCAGAGCAGAATGTGACCTGGGACCTTCCTGTGAGTGCAAAAGACTTTTTTCTGTATGTGGTCATTATCTGAGTCATTTCAGTTTATTTATATGTGAAAAGAAGTTCTCCTAGCTCAGATTAATTATTGTTACAAATATTGGTTGTGAGCTAGGTTTCTCTGTGATACTTTTAAGGAGGACCAGGTGGGTGGACACATCTCCTGCTTAATTGTTAAAGTTCTGGTTTCTACCTAAATAGAAACATAGAAGCCCTCTCTTGCATCTATTGAGGGTCAGCCTCTTTGTTGTTGCTGAAACTCTGGAAAGAGAGTGATCCATGGAGCCAAGCTAGCCAACTTGGCAGCCTGCTTTTTCAGCCCACTTGGCTGTGTACAATATTCTGTCTGAGTTTAGGAAGATCTGTCTGCTTTTTCTTTTGTAGAAAGGGTATGAGAAACGAGGCAACGGATTTGCCTCATACAACAGCCTGGAAAAATAGACCATGGCCTAACAAATAATGAGTGTTACGTGGCTTCCTTCCAGAGAGATCCTGGCTGGAGACTGGAGGACAGGTTGAGACGCCTTCTGATAGATTTTGCACTAATTGTCTTTTTCCCTCAAAGAAGTTCTGTTTGAAATGAAAGGCAGGGAGTGCATTGGGGAGGTGAGGGTCCTTGTTTCTTTAGGATTAACAGTATACAGGTTTCAAGGTCACAGGTAAAACCACACATCTCAATGTATTACAGTAAGTAACATCACTCTCCCATGTGCCAGTGAATGTCGAGAGGTACCCATGAAATAGTTCCCAATGCTGCTCATTTACTACGGGCATAAACTTTTTGCCTTTCCATGGAACCTCAAATGACTATACATTCTCCCAGTTGACTTTGTTTATCTATGTAAATCATCTTTATACCTGTGGTCTTTATTCATTGGTTATTTATTATTTATGTGCGTAATTATTTTGGTTTTCCTGAGAGAGGTTCTCACTCTAGCTCTGGCTGAGCTGGCACTCACTTTGTAGTCCCAGGCTGGCCTCAAATTCACAGCATATCCTGCCTCCCAAGTACTGAGATTAAAGGCATGTGCTACCATGCCTGGCTTTTTGACCTTTTCTTTCTCAGGCATAAAACTAGAATTGGGTTTCTTGTCCTGTACTAGGTCCACCTCTATAGACACGTATTACATTTTTACTCTCTTTCCCAGTGATGCTTTCTTTTTATTTTATTATGTATTTATTTAAGAGGGAGAGAGAGAGAGAGAGAGAATGGGCGCTCCAGGGCCTCCAGCCACTGCAGATGAACTCCAGATGCATGCATCCCCTTGTGTATCTGGCTTACATGGGTCCTGGAAAATCAAACCCAGATCCGCTAAGCCATCTCTCCAGGCCCCCAGTGATGTTTTCTTGATAGGACAGGCTTTGCCTTTTGATTTAGACTTCAGGGAATGAGAGAAGCTGGAATACCACCAATCTGGAAAGAAATTGAAAAGATGACTCAGCATCTGCACAAAAAATGCAATACCCTCATATCCTGGCTGTCTCTGCCTTCCCTGCATATCCTGTTTCAGTCCTTGACTGACTCTATAGACCATGATGGCCCTGCACTGACTCTCTGTGTCTTCCATCTCAGAACCATGTTCTACAGAGCGGCTCTATGGAGCTTTTCCTAGATACGAGTCATAATGAGCCCAGCAGCATTGCTTCCTTTTTTGTATTCTGTGACATTCTCATCTCAGCCGCCTGTGTCTGGCAGCCACACAATGAGACCCTGCGTGTGTCAGAGAGATGGATGATATCTGCAGTGTCTGCATCTCCGTGCTGACTATGAGCTCCTGCTGAACCTTACCTCAGGGATGTTAGCTTCTGTGCCATTGAATTAGAAAAGCAAACCTCCCCCTTCTACGAAATGTCTTATTTTCTCTCAATTCAAAATACCATAATGGAAATAATGACACACATTAGAGAGCTGATGGATAACACACTGTACTTTCATCCTCCATATTCCTGACAATAGAACTTTATGTTTTTGTCTCATTGCTTTGGTATTATTTTTTTCTTCAAAGCTAAAACCTAGACCACTGGTACAGGAAGTGGTATTTCATATGCTTTAAAAATGTGTTTCTTCAACAGAACAGAAGTGAGAAAAAAATATAAAGAATATTAAGATTATATTTCCAAATCGGAGAATTGGTTCATTAGTTTGGGGGAAGGCTGCTTTCATCAAAATTGACTGGGTTTTGTTTCAGCATGAAATCAGTTCTGAGTCACCTCCTAATGTGGGGTCTTGGGTAAAGGATTGTTCTTAAGGATCTCAGTGGGACAAAGGCAAGTAGACACATCTCAGGGAAGTTGTGTCAAATGAGAGGCAAGCCAAAGGGCTAGCAACAATGACTACTTGTGTCATCTGTTTCTTCAATTCACTGTATGGGAATATAACTGCGTAATGGTAGAGATCTGTACATGGAGAGGGAGGTCATTTGAAGTTCTGCCACAATCATCTTGAAGACCTTAATAATTTATATAAAAGAGGTTTTGAAATATTCATTTTTTTACATCCTAGCTAATTGTGTAGCAAGTTGTGGTGCTCTCTGCTTTAACATAATGATAATATTCCAGAATAATGTCTTCCTCACTTTTGACTGAGGTGTAACAGAATAGATATCAGAACGCCAAAGACAGCCTGAGACACTACAACTCCTATGTGAAGTGTTTAGACTGGAAGTGTCTGAAAAAACATGCATTAAAGATATTCATGTCTCTATCTTACTACCCTATTACTTCCATAAGGAATATCAGTAATAAAGGGGAAAAAGGAGTGATGACTGAGAAAACTGATCAGTAGCTATTTGGAAATTTCCTTGGTAGCTCTTCTCTGCTTCACCCCAATATTTTGTGACTTATTAACACAGAGAAAATATATGTGCGATAGAGAAAGAATGGAAGGAAAGGAGAAGAGAGGAAGGGTTATAAAGAGGGAAGAAGGTGAGCTAGCAAGTGAGATACAGAGAGAAAGAGAGAGAGAGAGATTCTACATCTGGGGGTCTTTCTTCTTTCATGTAGGTACAGGCATTAAAACAAAGCCATAAGTAATAACTAGTCCTGTTTCCATCCAAAGGTCACCACAATCTCTAAAGAGAATAGTAATATTGATGATATTCTATGATATTCTAGTCTAATAATGAAATGACCAACAATTTGTCATTTATTCTGGACAGAAGGCTACTCTTCTCTTTCTAGAACATTTAGGCAAGGCTTCACGGAAACTGAATCATTAATAACAAAATTTTCCAGTAGTTTAAAAACAAACATATTAAACAAACAGCATCTAACTTGACCACCTCAGGAAGAAGAGATAATCACAAAACTGGGAATAAGTATAAACAATAAAGGGAGAAGGCAGGGAAAGAGTCATCCTTTCAGAAAGCACCGGAACTAGCAGAGTGGGATGAGTAATGGCCACATCACTTATGCAGGAACCAGAAGTTGACTATGTGAACAGGATGAGGTAAGAAATGAGATTTCTTTGGACATTACTAATTATGTAAAGACAAAGTGAAATTTAACTTTTAGAAATATTTTTCTGGGTTGAGTATTTAGGTCAGACTAGAGTAAACAAGAGAGCTAATGTGTGATTGGGGCAGTTGCCCTTTTATGACATGTCATCACATTTTTACAAAGATAGAACTAGCTAGGATATGTTCCCAGAAACTTTGAAGGTATTAGAGTGATGTTACCCCCACAAGACTTGCACAATATCAAGCCTATCAACATTTTGAAATAGAGGACTGAGGAGGACAATGAAAAGAAAGATGTTAAAACAGAGGGACTATTTTGAAAGAGGAGGCTGCTCTGTGGAATCGGAGTGGGAGAGGGGGACAAAAGAGTGGAACGATGGAATAAAATCACATTGCAATGTTTATATATTAAAATTCTGGGGGCTTCCCAAAACATTATAGGTCATTGCCGAGGCCCTTGGTTTCCCACCAGGAATCGATGGTAAGACCCTATTGCTGAAGACTCCACATACTTGGGCTGCAAGGCCACTGGGAAATCCTGCTGGAACTGAGCTGATAACCTCCTCCATGTAAAGCAGCTGACAGAAAGCTGGAAGAAGCCATTCTGCATGCAGTTCAATGGAACAAGCATACTCACCCACTGCTGTTTTCTACCTGATGATGGAAATGATGCCATCATTTCCCCTGTCATCATGGAGCTTTCTTTAGAGTTTGTAAGCTAAAATAAACCCTTTCCTTCCACAAGCTTCTCTTGGTCAGGGGTTTTCTGTCAGCAACTTAAACCTGACTGCAACAATGAAATTGGTACCAAGAGTGGGGTCATTGCTGCTAGAAACCAGACCTTTTGGTCTTTTGAAACTGATTTGTAGAAGGCATGTGGAAAAATTTGAAATCTTGGCCTAAGAGACACTTTGTAGTGATGTAAGTATAGCTTGGTGGACTATTCTGGTCAGAGTTGAAAGATGTGAGTGCAGTAACAACTATGGACTGTGAGGTTTGGCTTATAAGGACAAAGAAAGAGCTTTGCCTGGATGGGGCTAGAAGCAGTCTGTGCTTACTGTTATGCGCGTGTCCTGAGAACTTGTGCAGGATTGCACTACATAGAAATGAATTGGTGTGAACAAGGGATATGGTACAGAAAGAAATCTTTGGGCCAAAACTGCTGCCCGTTTAGCTGCAATTGTATGAGAAATTACATCCATTAAGATTGGGCCAGCCGATCTGCATTGAGACAACAGGAAGAATTCAGTCTTTTGAAGGGGTCTGAATGCTAAAGAAGTGTCCTGTTGTTCAAAGTCTGCTTTATTCTCACCTGGATTAACAAATTGGTAGCCCACCTGGTATTATGGAGTATATCAAATGCAGGAAAGAGAGGGTAATTGAGTTTGCAACATGGTTTTGTATTTTGGAAATGGCCATGGGCAATTTGAAGCAGTCTTGTTGGATTGATACATGGGGGCCCAATGGAAATGTGGGAATGAACCATGTGTTGCAGTAGAGACCTAATGGAGATGCCAGGACTATGAGATGGTTGCCAAGGAGAGCTGCCAGCACCAGATGAAGTTTTCTGGGACTCTGAGTAGTCTAGCTGGAGGGGCAGAATTGGAACTCTGGAGACTTGTCAGTGGTTAGAATTATCAAACTTGGAGACTTGTTACTTAACAGAGTTGTTGGACTTGGAGCAGAGTTTGCTGTTTGCCCTTTTGTTCCAAATCTTGTAATGGTTGAATATTTCTTTGCTATGCCCAATGACATGTTTTGCAGTATGAATGTTTATTCTCTGCCATTATGCTATTATTAATATTATTACTTTGGTATTATAGTTCGCTTAATATATCATTGACTATGGGCATGTTTGAACATCATTGGGATTGATAATGGGGACTTTTAAAGTTGGACTGAATGTGCTGTATTTTACATCATGAATGGTTATCAGTTTATGGGAGCCAGGGACAGAATGTAGTATTTGATTCAGGTGTCCCCCATAAACTTATGTGTTCTGAATGCTTAGGTCCCCACCTGATGGCAATTTGGGAATTTGGTTGTTATAGCCCACTTCCCTTTGCCAGTGTTTGGCACACTCACCGGCAGCTGTTGTATACCTGATGTTGGCCAGGAGGTGATGTCCACCCTCTGCTCATGCTATTATTTTTCTCTGCCATCATGGAACTTCCCCTCAAGTCTATAAACCCAAATAAACCCTTTTCTTCCACAGGCTGCCCTTGGTCTGATGTTTTCTGCCAGCAATGTGAACCTGAATACAAGGGGGGGTGGGGGTTGAGTAATTGATGTGACACATTTGCCAAATCTTTCCCTCCCAATATCCGTATCAATGTTTCTATTTGATGTGTTGATAATGGAGGGAATGTCTCTGAGAATGGGTGACAGGAATCAGCTGGGAAAGCTCACAGTATCCTTTATCCTTTCATATCCACTTGTCTAGTCTGCCAGAATCAACTCAGAAGGAACAAAATAAGGTTACCTAAAATTCCAAATAAATTTCTTTTAAGTTTGGCTTATTCATTTGAATTATTTCTTAAAAAACTGACCTTTCTAGAACAATAGGATGTCATATTAAAGCATGCTTATCTTTGAATACTTTGAATACACAAAACTATTTGATCTTTTGACCAGAAAAACATTGTGATAATATTTTTACTCCTCTCTGTAGTACTCAGTTTCCATTTTTATGAAGTATAACTCATTTGATGTAATTAACTAGAAATACATTTTTAGAGTCAAATGTGTTTTCCTTTAATACTCTTTGTTTCTGTGTAAGTTATCAACCAATTTCATTTCTCTTTTAAAAATATTTATTTATTTGCAAGCAGAAAGAGAGAGATAGAAGAGAGACTGAGAGAATGGGCATGCCAAGGACTCCAGCCACTATAAACAAACTCCAGATGCATGCATCACTTTGTGCATCTGGTTTTATATGGGTACTTGGGAATCAAACCTAGGTAGTTAGGCTTTTCAGGCAAGTGCCTTCACAGCTGAGCCATCTCTACAGCCTGCCAGTTACATTTCATTTGGCTGATTTCTTCAATTATTTATATCTTGAAAAATATATGGTGCTCCGACTTGGTGAAATCAAGACATGATTTGATTACAGTGTCTCAGCAAATTCATACCTAGTTCTTGACAGACAGTTTTGCTTGTTGGAAGCATGCTCCTTTATGAAAAACCTCAACATCTCAAATGCTTTTCTCAAAATGTAGACCTCATCTATCATACTCTTCTTGTGTTTTCATGTTTTTCAAATTGACTTGAACCAAGATTATTGGTGTAAATATTGCTTGATCAATCTAACATGCAAGTAAATTGGTAAATGCTCCTTTTGGAGCTGAAGTGATGTATTGATGGGAAACACAGGATGAAGGCACTAAGGCATAAAGAGTTGTTTTCATAAAAGTCACATGAGAGGAATCCCAGGCTGATACTGTCCATGCTATAAAACTTTGCTATTGTCAAAATCTCTTGTCATCCTTTGTATCTTAAAATAGTTATGTCACTGACAGTAACCCGTTTTGCCAAGAGAATGTTCTGTTCTGTCTGTCTTTTTTGTGATTATTTCTGAGCCAAATAGAGGCCATCTCAAGACAGGGTCTTAGTCTTATAGCCCAGGCTGATTTTCAACTTGCAATAATCCTCATCATCAGCCTCCTGCCTGTCCAGCTTAGATATAGCCCAGACTCGCCTTGAAGTTGTCCATCCTTCTGGCTCATTCTGAAGCAATTTGCTTGCTGAAATGTCTCATCCGAACTGCTAAACTGTTAACAGAATCAGTGCCAGTAGCCTTCAGTCATATAATCCTCTGCCTATCATTCATTCTCTGTATCTCTCTGCAAATTCCACTACCATCTTCCTTCCAAGATTGTTGCGGATGATACATGTGACATTAATGATAGTGATTAGGATGGATAATTATATAACTTTATACTGAAGAAATCAGATCCTTATCTACTAAAATTATGATGACAATACAATGACAAAATTTTAGAAATTAAGTTGAGGTTAACACAAGTCTTTCTAGTATGAGATTCTATTTTATATTTTTGAAGTAATTTATAATTTCCTGATATCATTGTTTGCTGTATACATAAGTACACTGTCTCATTGAAGTATTTAACCAACATTTGTTGAGTACCCACCATATGCTCACATTATGCTTAATGAAGGGCATAGACTGATGAATATGAGAAGTCTTCATCCACCAAATTGGTGGTCTTTTTATCCTTACTCAGCAGATGGGAAGGAATAATATATTAAACTGAGACCCAGTCTTTAAAATTGTTGGATATACACGCTGGGTGTGGTGGTGCATGCCTTTAGTCCCACCACATGGGAGGCAGAGGTAGGAGTATAACTGTAAATTTAAGGCCAGCCTGGGACTACAGAGTGAGTTCCAGGTCAGCCTGGGCTACAGTGAGGCCATATCTCAAAAAAAAAAATGAAAAATAAACTGATGGATATTTAAGGAATTTTTAGTGCTAGCTCAGAATTATATTCACTTCACTTAAATGTCTCCAATATGCTTCACAAAATAACTTTGCACTGCCAAAAGAATTAAAGATAATTTAGTTTGTATATTTTTTTGGGAAATCTGAGGCTACATTAGCACATTAAATATTCCTGGAAGTACATCAGAAGAAGATAATTATTTAACTGATATTCAAAGTATGAGAATTTTATTGTATATTGCTATTGGTAAAATGCAGTACAGTTGTAGTCATGTATTCAATATAAAGGTTATTAATGCTAAATCAGAAAATTGTTAAACCTGTCTGAAAATACTTTTGTCAAAATAGATCACATCGACATCCTATGGGTAATTTAACATAGAACACACTTCAGAACAGCAAAATGCGTGAACTGCTATGTATTGTGCCAGATGTCTTTGTCCTTTGGATAGTAATAAAAAATATGTTCAGTAAAGGAGAAGTTTAACATTTTTAACTATTCTATCTGTATATCCTTCAAATATTATATAGTGCCACAATGTTCACTAACAAAACCATCAATGTTTAATCTTCTGTAAAGGGATGCCCAAGATCAATTACATTTGGTATCTTTCCCAGAGGTGTATGGGTGAGTAAGAGGAACCAATGGCATGTGTGGTGCAGTGCTAGCGTCTCACTACATAGACAGCTCCCAATGCTAACCCTGACTTACTGTCACATAGTTCTTCTTAATATTTTATTTTTATTTATTAGGGAGAGGGAGGAAGAGACAGTGGGTGTGCCAGGGCCTCTAGCCACTACAAAAAAACTCCAGACACACAGGCCACATTGTGCATTTGGCTTATGTAGGTGCTGGGGAATCAAACCTGGGTTCTTAGGCTTCACAGGCACCTTAACCACTAAACAATCTCTCCAGTCCCCTGCTACACAGTTATTATTACAGAACCTTCTCATGACAACTTGCCAATCAGTTTTTCCCAGAGACTATATAAGTTCTAAACCCAATGAGTCTTGTAACAAAAATTTAGTAGTATGATTTTTATTATACTTATGAACCTGCTTCATTTTTTGTAGTAATTAAGATGATAGTTCATGAACTTTTTTTTAAAGATTTCATATATACAATTTGAGAAATGCTTGAGGGAAAAAAATCTAGATCTTGAACTGATGCTGTGATTAAACATACTTTTTTTAAAATACTCCAAGTGATAAAACACTATGAAGTACTCAGTATAGCAGAAAATTATGTGCGCACAATATCAAAAACCAGAGATGTGGGCTACAGAGTATTGTATACTATGAACAGGCAGACCAAGCAAGATATGTAGCCCAGATCTGCTACTAGACAGGTAAGTAATGCTATATAACTTCCTTGATCATTTTAAAGCCAGTTCCTTACCTGTAAAGGGTACAAATTAATATAGTTCTATTTGCCTCACAGATATGAGGAAAATTATATGCATTTATCCCAAATACTTTGTAATCTAAAAATTATACTTCTAAAGCTACTGACTGACATTTATGTAATAAGAAAAGGCAAGCAATTTCACCAAATTACTCCACAAAAGCTGTTCCTGCCCTGGATTCTTAGTGAGATAATGTTATTAGTAGAAACACCTGTGTTGGACTTGTACATGAGTCTTTGTTAGCCAAAAACAAACAAACAAATACTAGCCTACTCCAGTCTATGTACTAGTCTACTCAGGGATATTATAGTCAAGAAACAAAACCTAAAACAACCAGCACCGCCTTCCCTGATATATGCATTTAATTTCTTGGTAAGCAAGTACAAAACAGGCTCAGTCTATTCCCCTTCTACTATCAAGTGACAGGGGATGGTGGGATGGTGTCCATGTTGCTGGAGGCAGAGACGAGTGATGAAACTTAAAGAGTTTCCCATTGGCTCACAGAGGGCACATGAGCTGGTGAATATTCCCCAAGTTCTTTGAAGGCTTATAAAGGTAACTAGGGTGACCTAGAGTCTTGAATTGCCACAGAAAATGGAAAAGAAGAACAAGTAAGGATCGACCCATGAAGTTGAGATATACAGTGCAAAGATATATTTAGCTTCTCTGTGGATGATAATTTTGGTAGAAGTATTGCAAACCACACACCGAGATTACCTCTACCATGTCAGAGCTTCGATATCCAAGCCAATCAAAACTTAAGCACAGCCCAAGATGAAACTACACTGCCTACCAAAATGAGACTAATCTCTCACCACCTATAAGAATCAAATTTCAAAATAAGTAATGAGTTGTCATGAAAGTAAAATTATATCCTTTCTATATGTGGACTTCAGAACTAAGAGTCATAATCAATGGAAGTATGGGTAGATGTATAGATAGAAAACTTGAGAACTGGGCGGGGGGGGGGGGGGGGGAACAGAGAGTAAAAGATCCAGCAAAAAAAGAGTAACTTGACAGAGAAAATGAAAATGAATAGGTTGTGGCCAGTGATTTAGTGTATTTCAAATATATCTTATGTACAAACGCATCATTGAAGTTCAAGGCTAGGAAAAGAATATAAATTCTATTTATGCTGTCATGAAATACACAGTTTAACACTGAAGTCTGAGTTTTCTAATAATTATATTACAGAGAATATTTTTAAAACTGAGTAGAGGGGATAATTCATCTTGTATGTGGGGTCAAGGTAGACTCCAAACAATGGTGATGACTGGACTTGGCTCTTGCTGAATGAGTTTTCCTAACCAAAATAATAATAATAATAATAATAATAAGAAGAAGAAGAAGAAGAAGCAAGAACAAAAGGCACACAGTAGTGGGCTTCGTGTGCAAATCACAGATGAGAGAAAAAGGACTGATAAGCCAAAAGTATTCTCATTGTATCCTGAGCTAATGAAATTTGATGGAATACTTAGAAATCTGGATTATTTCATATATTCTGGACCAGGAAACTCTGTTAATTTATCATCTTAAAAATAAAAATCCCAAACAATTTAATCAGAGTTGGGAAAAATGTCAAACTTTTTGTTAAATAAAACCATTCTTTGTCTCTATAAACATATTCCTTTCAAAGATTCACATTCTACATTGCTTGCTCTTTTAGTTGTGAGTTCAACAAAGCTCTCTTACTTTGGTGATTTGTCACAGAGTATTTCTATGTGCAAATTTCTAAGCAGAAACTTGCATTCCAAATATTTTTCAGATATTTTATTTCACCACTTGGCTTTAAAAGCCGACTGACCTTTGTAAGGGACGGACAACTCTTGAAAAATGTGTTTCTATAAAGAGCAACTGATTTTTTTTTAAATTAAGTAGAAACTTTTTAAGGACACATCATATGTTGGTACCATTATTTCCATCCTCCCTGCCCCCACTCCACTGAGCACCCTCCCTAGTAGGATTGCTGGTATTCACCATTGAGTTGTAGTCAGTCATTGTGGGCATGGCACTGTCTCTGGATATTCCCTCCCATCTTGTGGAAGAGCAACTAATTTTTAATATGCATGAACCACCCTCTATTTGTAGTAAGTTTCCCCATCGACAAATGAGGTCATTCTAGATCAGTGTAGTACTATTCAAGGTAAACGTTATTAACACGAAAGTGTTGCAACCTCAAATGAAATGAGATATATAGAACAATAAAAATGAGAACATGCAATAGTTTTAATACAGCAAAACTTTCAGAGAAACCATTTTCTCTGAAAGGTTTTTATTACAGACCAAATATCCCAAATACTTGAAGCTTGAGGAGGTCAAGTAGGTGTCACAACTCATCATGGCCATGAGTACCAATCTGTTTTGGAGCAAAAAAAAAAAAAAAAATGTTTAGAACTCTGACACAATGAGGATTTTGTTAAAAGTAAATTGCCTGAATGTCATGACTTCTTACTCAGCTTTCCAATAATCTGAGTAGAAAGTCCACATTGTAGATGTGACTCAGCCAGAAGGGTGAGAAAGGCTCAATCCTCACAGCGTGCTTCTCCTCCCAGCTGACTCCAGCTGGATCAGGTCAGTTGTGAAGAGAAAATCTTTGTGAGGCACAGGGTCATTTGGCACTAAAAAAAATCTATTTTGGCTGGACACCTGGTTTCCCTCCCACATCAGGACTCAGCATCAAGAATATGTCCATGTTACCACAGAAAGATGAGCAGTTTACTGAAAATATGCCAATTTCTGTACTTAGGATTTAAGTAGTTTTACTCTATGGTAGCTTTACTGCCCTACATGAATGGGTCTGAACTAAAATAAGCATCAAGGAATATATTAAAGAGAGCACTCTACATTTCTGTATATATTTCTTTTGCATGCAAAATGCATTGCATTGTTCTTTGAAAGTATACTGGGTTTGGTTTTAAATTAAGATGCACATACACCTTTCATAGGTCTGACATCTCTCACCATGTCTAACTGGCTTCAGCTTAACTCCTTCATTAAGTGCAAAAGGAAAACATTGTTTTAATTTTGAGAAAAAAATCCAGTTATGAGAACAATAAACATTAGTCTAATTTGAAACAAAGTCATGTTGTTTCATGTTTCTTTATACACCGCTCTTCTCACACAAAACTAGAAATGTAATTCTCATAACTCAGGCATACATTGACACCGACGGGCACCGCATGCACACCCTTATGTGCAGGCAGGCTCGCATACAAACAAGTTCGGAGCATGTCAAATGAAGAAGTTTTGGTTCATAGTGATCAAAACTTCTGGAGTCAACAGTCTACTTAAACTTAAAGTGTTAGATGTTGTGATCTTGAGTCTGTGTTCAATGAATCGGTTGTCATATTTAGAAATAATTTTTGATAGAATCATCTCTCCTTTTACTTTAAAATTCTAGAAAGAAGGTCAAAAAGCATTATTGTTAATTTTCTGGGAGGAGGAAGGAGAGACTATATATTTACATTTCATTGAAAGTCTAAACAACTCCAGCAATAAGAAATGGGCAGATCACACAGCCAGCCAACATTTGAGGTATCACCAGTGTGAAAAGTCCCAGCCCATTCCTACTGGCCCTAACTGATGCTAATACAGTGGGAAGCTTATGGCTTTGCATAATGAAGTTAACTTAGAGTTTTAAATGGTCAATCACTATTTTGCAAGAAACAAGCAGAGGAATTGGAGAGGTTTTTGCTTTAGTTTTCATATGCAAGAGACTAAACATAAAATATTTCTGTATTCTAGAAATACAAAGAGTTAAATTTACAACGTGGGAGAGCTCTATGATGAATTTGGAGATAAAAAAATAGTTAGTTCTCAGGAAAAACAAACACATTAGTTTTTATTTTAAAATTGGCTCATTCTGGTGAGGGTACTCCCTTAAGATGCCCGTAGTACAGCTGTGTCTCCCCCTGGTCTTCACAAGAGGGATTAAGAAGGAACATTTTAGAATCTTCCAAGTTTTATTGAGTATAAATGCCAAACATTATAATTAAAGGGGAAAACACATAAAAACAATAGCTAAGTAGCAAATCAACACGTCTCTTTAAAAGTATTGCCCAGAGTCTGTGACTTCAACAGGAAAATTAGAGATGGGATCTTCTTTGAAATAAAAATGATCTAACTCTTTCTTATACTTTCCTCCCAGAAACTTCTTATTAGAAATTCACTTAAAAGAGAATATATCTGAAACAGCAAGCTAGGGTCCTTTACAAATATCTTAGAAGTATCCAATAAAATTTCTAGAAGTGCATTAAACATGAGCAAATGTCTTATGAAATTTAAAGTAAAATCAAAGATTGCTGGATTATTATTGCGTGTGACTATTTCACTCATTGAATGAGAATATGTGTATAAATTCACATATAACACATAAAATATTATACATGAGTTCAATAAATTTATTTGTGCCTTGCTTCAGGAAAATTCTTAACTATGCCAGTATAAAGATTTTCATAAGAATTGTGTTTCATTGACATGCACTGATACAAAGCTTTAAAATTATATCAATCCATCATATTCCAAGTTTATAATAGTTGAATTATTTTGGCCAAGAAATATGAAATAATGCAAAAGACATAAATGGAATGAAACTATCTTTCATATATGTTTCAGAAAGCTGATTTTCCTCTGAAATATTCAATATTACCTAGTAAAATTAAGACCCTAAATATAAATTAAAACAACTAATATAATTTTGAGTCTGGATTATTTATATAGATGAATTTTTAAATTTAATTGAAATTTAATTAAATTATATAGCCGTTTCATAAGCCAATTAGAAGTTCAACATTCAGGAATAATCCAGATGACCATGTGGATAACTGGTATCATCAAAATAGTTCCTATATCAGATATGCGAGTACCTGCCAAATAGACACTGCTTCTTAATGAATTTCCTTTGTGGTGAATTGGAGCAGTGAAAAATATTTTGTTGCATGAGGAATTCCCCTAGACATTTTATGACAAGGGTTTGTTTTGGCATATGTATGTACTATGTGTGGGGTGGGGGGATGTGAGTGTGTGTGTGCTGAGAACATGTGTAGTATATGCCCATGTGTGTGCAGCTGCAAGCACTTTGCACATGTGTACAGAGGCTAGAAGAGAATGTTGATTGTCTAACTCTTGCTCTTCCATGTTGTTTCCTTGCGATGGAGTCTCTAAGTTAACCTTGTACTTCTGTTTTTTTTTTTTTGTTGTTGTTGTTGTTGTTTTGTTTTTGTTTTGTTTTTGTTTTTGTTTTTGTTTTTGAGTCAGACTGGCTGACCAGCAAGTCCCAGTGATACTTCTGTCTCTTTTCCTTACAGGACTAGGGCCTATGTGTGGCCATGCCTGGCTTTTTACATGGATGCTGGGGATCGAACACTAGCAGTTTGGGGCCCTCTCGGGTTTTCGTGCTTGTATGGCAAGCACTCTTACCTACTGAGCCATCTTCTCAGGCCCAGACAGAAGGGTTCAACAAAGTTTCTTTGTTCTCTTAAGAGCTTCAGCTGATCATATCGTTCACGTGACTACCCTAATGATTCTCAGTCCTGGCTTCGCAGGTAGGACTCAGAAAGAGATGTCAAAAAGCAGGTGTCTAAGGCTCGAGACCTGGCTTAGGAGTTAAGGCAGTTGCCTCTGAAGCTTAAGGACCCAGGTTTGCCTCCCCAGAACCCAGAAGCCAGATGCACAAGGTGACTCATGCATACAGAGTGGCACACATGCACAAGGTGGCACACACATCTGGAGTTTGCAGTGTTTAAGGCTATGGTGAACCAGTTCTTTCTTTCTCTCTCTGTCTCTCTCTCATAAAAAGAAATTTTAAAAATAAGCAGTTGTCTAGAGTCTAAGTAGTATACAGCAATCAAGTGAACAGATCTTTGGGCTTGCAGGCTGTGTGATTTCAGAAACGAAGGTATCCCTGCATTCTTTAATAACTACATGTGTGCCTTTTGATATGTGTCCTATCAAAAGTCTAGACAAAGACAATTCTGCTTATGGAAAAGGACAGCATTGGTTTTGAGTTTCACTGTTCAGTAGTTCAACAAATCAAACATATCTTATGCACCTCTACAGAGTTTTTTAGTCACACCTTTCCCAGAGATTCTGGCTGTTCTTCCACCTGGGGCATTGCCTGAACAAATATCTAGATATCTGTCTCAAAGGACTTGAGAAGGTAGAAATACAACTCCATCTCCCATCATTTGCCTGAAGTGTGCATCGTGTCTGCTCCTCTCTTGTATTTGAGTTCAAGGCAATGTTAGAGGAGTGCGGGGGTGGGGTGGGGGCACCAGCACCGTGAGTTCTGCATTGTGGATATTGAAGGTTTATGAATATTTATGAGGCATTTGGCCCATTCATATTAGAGTAAAGTGAGTGTTTTTCCTTCATAAAAACATGGTGGCCTGGATCTCCCTTTTAGGATGTTCTTCTCATGTTTCTCTAGAAAATCCTAGAAGGAGAGGGTATCAAAACCATAATGTAAATACTATAATGATGCCTAGGTATTTTGAGGATGCAGACCTTTCATTATTGTAAGAGTGGGATAATATTCTGTCACTTTAGATTTTGATATCTTTAACAACCTGTCTGTAGCTTCCAGACTAGCCACAATGGGACATTCTAACTGTTTAAAGGTAGCTACCAAAACATAGCTGCAGGATTTTCTGGCCACTGCATATCTAACTCTTTCTCTATTGCTTAAGTTCCCATGATTAATCTTATACTGTCAATTAATATATTTTATCCCTGGGTTAAGGCATTCTGTTAATTTTTAAAATTGAAGCTTTATTGTGAGAGCTGGGGCCAGAGCTGTAGAGAATGTATCAAGCTATACAAACAGAAACAGAACCTGAGATGTCTTTTAGGATCCCTTCTCCCTGTTCCACCACTCACATCTACCTTGTACCTAAGAACAAAGCATAAAATGTCAGAAAATATTATAGTAACCATATTTGTCAAATGCAGAAATAAAGGTGAAGAATTGGTACCCAAGAGAACACATGAGCCTGTGGGTAATTTTCCCCTTTACTCTCCTTTGATGGATACTTCTGATATATTTGACATTCATTCAATTACGAAGTCTCTCAAAAGATGAGGGCTATAGAGATGGGTCAGGGGATATGAGTGCTTTCTGTAAACATGAGGTTTGCAAGGGCCAGAAACAGACTGAGGTTATGTGCCCAGTTCCCACAGAAGCAGATTGGCATAGCCATGAATGTTTGTAACCTCAATCTTTTGGAGAGCAGAATTTGTAGGATCACTTGAGCTTGTGGAAACTTCAGCTCCCCATTCAGAGAGACTCTGTCTCAAGGAAATATGTAGGTGAGCAACAGAGGAGGATACCCCAATGTTCACCTCTGGCCTCTCTGCATGCCTGCAGGTACATCTGCACACACACACACACACACACACACACACACACACACACACTACCATCACTACACATACTACATATGACATAAATGATGACCTAGAGAGTACAGATTAGAGCCATCTGCATGCATGCGCGCATGCACACACACACACACACACACACACACACACACACACACACACACACAACACATACACAAACACACACATACCCTACCATCACCACACATACTACATACATCATAAAATGATGACCTAGAGAGTACAGATTAGTTGTCCTTGATACAACATACAATCAATTTATGACAATCTCAGCCCCTTTTTCCTATCTTCAAATTCCTGGCTGCGTATTCAGAACTACTTTTTTTTTTTTTTCAAATAAAGCTTTGTATCTGACTCTGTTTTCAGAGAAACTCAGGCTAAGGAAATGTGAAGTCATAAAACTATAAAAAATGAAAGTAATAGCTAGAAATGAGAGGTTTAAAAATTCATATTAGGTGAAAGTACAAATTATGTAAATTTTGAAGTATGCACAGTAGTTAACTGTGATAAGTAAAGCACTGAGAGAAAGAAATGCATGTACAAAACTCAGAGGGCATGAGAAAGAATAATATAGCCAGGCATTATAAGGAATCCAGCAGTTTAAAATGCCAGGTAGGAGGAACCAAAAGAAGAAAACAAAAATAGCAAGGGAAATATCATAAGAAGTTGTGTGTCCTGACATTTTTTTTGTCCTGAGGCTATTTTGGAGCTACAAAAATTTTTAGATAAAAGAGACAGGCTTTTAGAATAACAATAATCTAGTCATGGCAAAATGAAAGTGTGGGGTATTAGAGCTTGGTTCAGCAGGTCAGATAAAAAATGAGACTGAACTGTAGTGAGTGGCATGAGTGGTAAAAATGAGAGGATGCAAATGATCTGAGTTGGATTAAGGAACAGTATAGTTGTATGGATAAGCAGATGGCTGATAAAAACAGATATTATAAATATGCATTTATCTACATGCATTTATATAAATATGCAGGATTTGGATGACTTATGGAGGGGGGATTTGAAAGGGGACTCTAGATTATTCTTGAATTTGGCTCAGAATGGGTAGTAGAGGTGGTTTGAATCACAAATAAAAAGCATATTATAGAATATGTCACTAGAGTTGGAGTTTGGGGGAAAGATAATAATTTCAATTTTGAATGGGAAGAATTTGAGAAGGAAGAGGAGAAAGTAGAAGCCTGCAGCAGGGAAGGCGAGCAGTTGTGCCTGTGAAAGTGGAAAAGGTGGAAAGAAATGAGGAGTTCAAATACAAAGGCTATCCCAGTCACGAAGATTTGTTACCTTTCAAATCTTGTATAAAACCATGTTAACATGTAATTAGATATAAATAAGAGCTAGTTAGCCTTTATGACTTACATATTATGCCAAAACAATTATAGTAAATTAGCTTTGTTTTCTTTAATATTTCCTAACATTTTATGGTTTCAGGAAAGGAACAACTTCAAATTTTTAACGAACAATGAACTGAGTCATCAACCAAGAGTAAAATCAATAAGAATAGTTGACAATTCGCCAATTTGTGAGCATGGTAACATGAGAAGTTAATACCAGATACCATACATGACAGATTAATAAGGCATTTTAAAATAATAAGGGGTGGAGATAGTTCTAATGGATATTACATAGGTCATTTGGACAATATTTTCAGGAAGTGATAAGTGACAATATGGAAAAGGACTAAAATCAACCATGTAAAAGCAAAGAAATATTTTATGGAGAGAATATTTTATACAGAATATTCAGCTACACAAAACACATGATCTATGGAAATTATTCCTTCTAAGCATAAGGAAATGTTTAAAAACCAAATGATTTAAGTAAGTATTGCCTCTAGCAAGTGAAGCAATAACTGAAGAACTGAAATATAAAATTTAGCTTTTTAATCACATTTACAAATTCAATGTTTGGGCAAAAGACTAACCAAGAACTAAATCCCCAGACTTTGGTTAATTATGAAAATGTCAAAATTCCATAGACTATGGTACAAAAGTTAGCCATGGATTTTATTAGAGCACCTTGTGGTATCCATTAGGCTACCAAAATGTCAGAACAGTTTAGGGAAGCACAAATTAAAGGCACTTTTTAAGACATGTAATTTCATTCCTCAGGGAATATACCATGGGTTTCATTTACCTATAACAAAACCAGAAGACTATTATCAAATGAAAATAAAACTCTATGACCTATATAAATTCTGACTCTTACATGTACAATATAAAAAAATAAATCTATTACAGCCACAAGTTCATAGAAGGCAAGGTAGACTCTTTAAAAATGTGAAGTTCCTGCACTGCCATTTTCTTTGCCATTGATGGAAGCAACTCTAAAATAAATACCAGTAAATAGTCTTTCCTATTTATGATATGTGTGGATACCAGCTGTTGGGCCAAAATAAATCCTATTATTCAATTTTTTATATTCCATTCTCATAATCACTAAATAACTGGAAATAATTGAGAAAATAAGAGTAATAGGATGCTCATATACAACAAAACAACACAAAGCAGCATTTGGATATAGTTTAATGCTCCCAATAACTACCTTTAGGTTCAGTTGGCAGTCATGTCATTAAGATGCACACCATACAGCAACTCACTGTGGTGGTTTGTTGAATACTAAGATTAAAAAAACACCAAAATTACAGCCTATAAGAAACTTAGGGCTAGTGTCTCCTAGAATATACATTATTCACTACTAATCACTGAAAATTTTAGAAGTAAATCCAGTTAGTTTACTTAGATATTGGACAATTGACTGAAACACCGAATAATACATTGATTAAAAAATCTGAATCTGAAGTTTGGAGATAAGCCGAGTGGAAATACATTGTACAGTTAGTGGTAGAAGCATTAACTAATAAGTTCTTTAGGCATTCCACGAAAGCACATGAAATATGCATTCATATTTATATTGCAGAAAAATCTTGGCCTCCACATAAATATCTGTACCACGCATCTAATCAAGACTAGTTTTAGATTCTAATATATATATGCACTTTTATTCAGAAATGACCATTATAACATAGAATTGTTTCAGGTTAAATCTTCACTCTTCATTCTTATTAATTCCAAGTCATCCTTAGAAGTGTAGTTAGAAACATTGCTCTCTTCTTTCATTATCTACGTACTTCGTTTAGCTAACATGACCATTAGACCTAATGTCCCCTGTTCTTTGCATATATGATGGACATGTAATACATGCAGTCATTTATATACATGAAAATCATATATAGAAATGTTTTCTTCTCTTTTCCAACATAAAGGCAGGCGCATAAGTGTTATCCTTATTTTAAGGCCGAAGAAACTGATGTAAAGATAGGTTACATAGTTGATCTAATGTTACATAAATAGCAAGGGGTGAGAAGAGAATTGTGAAAATGGGTATGATGGCTTCTTTCACTGTTCACCACTATAGTGCTGCCTCTTTTTAACTCTTTCTACCTCACAACATGATATTATCTTTTAAATCACTATCTAGTTTTTTTTTTATATATATATACTGGGAGTTGACAACAAAAACCTCATGACACAAACTTCCATTGTCTCCACTTTTTTTTTTTTTGTATTTTCAGAGCCAAATACACTATCTGGTACCTTGTAGATATATAAATGTTGGTTAAATAAATTTATTAATAATCTGTACTAGATAAGATGTCTTCACTAAAATATTGACTTTGAAAGTTATTTTGATGAAGTAAAATATAGCATTATGATAACAATATCCACACAACTAGTAGAGCCTGGGAAATCTTCAGTTCCTCTCCTATGGAATGGTGATTTACTGATGTGCACATGTAATAAGTGGCGGGGGGGAGTCCATTCACTAGATGAGTATAACTTCTCCTTTTTCTAAAATTGTGAAGATAATTTTTTAGCTTGCATTTTTGATCTGGCATTAATTCTAATTCTCTTTTGTCCTGTAAATTCATGACCAACATTTTAAGGGCTGCATAGAAAAGGCAGTGTATTTCAAACGCATCCACATCAGATTATTTTCTCTTTTCTGTCATTGCTATTTTCTCAGCAGGATACAGCTGACATTTTATTGCTTTCAGCTTTGATGTAGGTTGTCTGTTTTCCAAACCAGTTTTTCTCACTCACTCGATGACAGCTATCTGCTTGGTTTTCTATTATTGTTCATATCTTGCATACATCCTCTTAGATGACTTGTATATCTTCTCAAAGCTCAGTTCTTCATGATTTGAAAATCTCTGGAAAAAGAAACAGAAACTGAATCAGAGCAGTTTGAATATAATAGTACCTTGTCTTGTGACATCAAGACCTGGTCTATATTAAAGGCTCATTTAGTGTTGGTAATCACTTTTATCATTTCATTTATGAATTATTTTTTATCATTTTTCAGTACAGAACATAGCTTCTTTCTTGGGAAGTAAATCTTTGCCCCCCCCCACAAAATATGTTGGATGACTGCTTCATTTTTTTAACCATTCTTTCTTATTTTATTTCTGGCTTGTCTGTTTTTATTAATAGAATGAAGAAAAATGTATTCAATTAAGTGATTATGCTTTACTAATACTATAACTTCTTTTTTTGAATTTTTATTAGTTATGGACATACTCAGTGTGTGAACAGCACATATTGGTACCAAACTTTCCCTCATCCCTGCCCCCCCAAAGAGATCCTTCTCATTGGGGATGCTGGTCATCCCTATGGGGACTGTGGGTCATGCATTGTGGGGGCAGCAGACAGTTATGAGAAGAAGTCATGTCTCTGTGCATAATGTCTCAACTTGTGGCTCTAACAATCTTTCTGCTCCCTCTTACATGAAATTTCCTGAGCCATATTGTGTTATTTTAAGTCTATTTCAGTGATGGGCTCTTAGGAGCCTCTAGATCTCTGGTTTGGTAGGTGTTGAGTGTCCTCAATGTCTATCTCCTTCATCCTCTGCTGATATAAGGTTCACCAAGAAAGCAGCACCCTTGCTCATTTCCCCAATTCCTCTGTGGTTTCAGCTGGGGCCCTAGTGAAGTGCATGGGTCCTTTCCTCCTCAGATCCCACTTCCATCTGAAAAATAGGAGTAGATTCTCCAATGGAGAGTGAAGTCAGCACAGCTTAAGTGGGGTAACCAGTGTTAGTTTCGACAGAATTTAATGGGTGCAGACTCTCTTGTAGCCCAAGATTAGTGGGAGGCTGATATTGGAAAGCACACTCATTATCTGTATGTGATTCTGACTTGTTTCCCCTTTCCAGATATGGGTTCCTTTCCACTGAGTGGGCCTGTTAGCCAATCCAAGAGTAGTTGGTTACCCACCATGGCTGCATGCCACTATTGCACTTCTAACACTGTAACTTCTAATGATCTCCAAGCACACAGTGTTGCTCTGGGTGGTCTAATCACCAAGCCATAGCCATGTCTACAATAGGTGCATGGTGAACAGTCAGTTGACAAAAGACTGCATAATAAGTCCATGACTCACAAAACCTGTATGGAGTACTAGATAGTGGTATAATATAATCAATATTAAGAAATAGAACTTTCCAAGTGTGGTGGCACATGCCTTTAATCCTAGCACTTGGGAGGCAGAGGTAGGATTGCTGTGAATTCAAGGCCACCCTGCTACTGCATAGTGAATTCCAGGTCAGCCTGAGCTATATTGAGACCCTACCTTGATAAACCAAAAACAAAAAAAAATGAAGAAAAGAAGAAATTGAACATTTTGCATTAGATTTTAGTTACAAAAATAATATATGCTCCTGGTAAATAATTTTGAAAATATGGAAAGGCACAAAGGAATGAAGATTCTTATTACCCCCCATTAACCACTGTTAAGAAGTTAATATATTTTCAAATAATTTCATGCATGCATATAAATGATTAAATTACTTGGTGTTTTTCAATTTTTTTTCTAAAAGCATTAAATGATAATCTAAATAAATGTAAATGACTGGAAGTGCTTATTACATAGGGTTGTAATACACTAATCCATGCAGACTGTGAAGCAAATGAGTTGGGGAAGAGAATATAGGTAATACTGTAGATTGGTCCTTCACCAAGAAGCCATGATGGCCAAATATATATCCCAGTTGATCTTAAAAGAACTTTGATAAAACTTTATGGTCTCTTGAGGAGATTCCAGGTGAAGTCATGTCCCAGTTTTCCTCTGCAATGGTTTTTTCAACATGTATTTATATAACTCTCTCTTGCCTTCCATCCCTCTTGTCTTTTATTCCTGAATCCTGATATTACTGCACAAACCCTTGTGTCAGGCTTTGCATCAGTGGATGGGAAAAGTTCGCCCATTCAATTAGTATTTATTCTATATTTTTTGTGCACATCACTAATTACTTCCATTGGACTAATTGCTAGATATAGAATTGCGTAGAAGAAAAATAAACACTGCCACCACAATAGTTGTGGAAAAGACATTTATAAGATCCAACATACCTTCATTAAGACATGGAACAAATTATTTTCAGAAGGAATAGACATTGCCATAATAAAGGCTATAAATATTAAGGTGCCAGCTAACATTATATAGAGTGGCAAAAGGCTGGCAGGTTCTGTTTAAGATCTGGAACCAAAGAAGGAAGCCCATTCTCACCACTTTTATTCCACATAGGACTGGATGTCTATACAGATCAACAAAACAAGTGAAAGAGTAATAGGCATTCACATAGAAAAAATAAAACAAAACAGGAATTCCAATTGTCACTGTTTGCAGAGACATGATATTTTATATAGAAAGCCCTAAATATGCTAGTGAAAGCCTGTGAGAACTCATAAATGACTTAGTTAAGTTGCAGGATATAAAATCAAAATATACACATCAGTAGGACTACTATATGACAATTATGAAATATCTGAAAAATTCATAAGACAATCCTATTCTCAAAATACAAAAAAATGAAAGATTATGAATAAATTTGATGAAGCAAACAAAAAGACTTTTAGACCAAAATTATAAGGTGTTGATAAAAAGAATTAAAGAGGACTCACAAAGCTTGTGCTAATGGATTAGAGAAAACAATATTGTTAAAATATCCATACAGCTAAAGAGAAATTCAGATGCAATGTAATAATCAAAATTACAATGATGTTTATTCACAGATATGGAAAAAGACAATCTTTAAAAAGTATACAGAGGGCTGGAGAGATGGCTTAGCGGTTAAGCGCTTGCCTGTGAAGCCTAAGGATGCCAGTTCAAGGCTTGATTCCCCAGAACCCACATTACTCAGATGCACAAGGGGGCGCATGAATCTAGAGTTCGTTTTCAGTGGCTGGAGGCCCTGGCATGCCCATTCTCTGCTCTCTCTCTCTCTCTCTTTTTCTCTCTCTCTCTCTCTCCCTTTTTCCCTCTTTCTCTTTCTGTCTATCACTCTTAAATAAATAAAAATAAACAAAAATTTTTAAATGTATGCAGAACCACAAAAATCCCCCAATTACCTAAAGGCATCTTGAGCAAAAGAACAATGCAGGAGACATTACACCTTCTGTACTCAAAATATACTATAATGTTATAGTGCTATATTAATCAAATTATATTGTGTTGGCATAAATAATGGCATATTATACAGTGTAGGAGAAAAATACGTCTGGAAATAATTTTTTATGCCTAAATCCAATTGTTTTGACAACAGTGCAAGGAACACACATTGGAAAGCAGTCTTATCAGTAATTGGTGCTATGGAAATTGAATATTCACATGCAAAAAATGAAACAAGATTTTTTTTTTTGTCTCTTGCCACTAACAGTCATTAACTAAAAATGGATCAAGGACCTAAGTGTAAGAAATTCAACTACAAAAAGGTTGGGGAAAAAAAAAAAACAAGAGAAACTAGTTAAAGACAATTACACAGTGAATTTTGGACTTAACTTCAAAAGAAGAATCACTGGCAAACATAAATGGGAATCCATACTCGAAAATCCTTTTTTATAGTTAAATAAACAAAAAAAAAAGAAAAGAAAAGAAAAGAAAAAAGAACAAAACAAAGAAAACAACAACAACAACATAAACCAATAAGAGAGCTAGGAATGCTGGTGCATGCCTTAATCCTAGGATTTGAGAGGCAGAGGTAGGAGGATTGCTGTGACCTCAAAGCCAGCCTGGGACTACATAGCAAATTTCATGTCAGGCTGGGCTACAGTGAGACCCAACCTCAAAATAAAAATAAACAAATGAATAAAGAAATAAATAAAGAGAATGCAAAAACAGAAAGGAATACTACTCATCCATGGAAAGAATGAAATCTTGTCGATTGTGACAAGCTACAAACTGTGAGAAAATATATGTAAACTACATACTCCCAAGGGGTTGATATCTAGAATACACACTGACTCTAAAACCTCAACAGCAAAAATGAAATAAACAGGGCTGGAGAGATGGCTTAGCGGTTAAACGCTTGCCTGTGAAGCCTAAGGACCCCGGTTCGAGGCTCGATTCCCCAGGACCCACGTTAGCCATATGCACAAGGGGCACACGCATCTGGAGTTCGTTTGCAGTGGCTCGAATCCCTGTCACGTCCATTCTCTCTCTCTCTCTCTCTTTCCCTCTTTCTCTCTTTGTCACTCTCAAATAAATAAATAAAAATAAACAAAAAATTTTTAAAAATGAAATAAACATATATTATATGTTAGAAATGGACTATAGACCTAAGCAGACATTTCTTAAAATAAATGTTCAACATCACCAATCATCAGGGAAAGGTATGTACAATGATACCAATTCCCCCCCAAAATGTATGTTATCAAAAAGATAAAAGTTAGCAAGTACTAGTGAAGATGTGGAGGAAAAAATGATTTTCCTCTTTTTTCCACATCTGCACTGTTAGTTGTAATACAAATTAGTACATCCATTGTATAAAAGAATATGCAGTATATTTGTCAGCTTCCCATTGCTGTGACAAAACACCAGACTGCAAGCAGCTTAAGGAAGGAAAGGGTTTGTTTTCAGCTTACAGTTTCAGAGAAGCACATCGTAGTGTGAAGAACCTGACAGCAGCAAGAACCTGGCATCAGGCTGTCACACCTGAGAGAAAGCAGAGCAGGGCGATGAATGTCGCATGCTCAGCCAGCTCTCTCCCTTTTCTGTAGTCCAGGAGCCCAGTCCGTGGAATGGTGCTGCCCACAGTTAAATCGGGCCTACCTACTTCAAAGAATCTTCTAGATCATCCCTCCCATACACAATCTAATATAATTTTTACTATGGTGACTCTAAATCTTGTCAAGTTGGCAACTCACAATTAACATACATAATCAGATTTTTTTTCCACAGTGATTTCAAGTCCTGTCAAGTTGACAATAAGAAATTAATCATCACAATTATTTCCTCAAAATTTTTAGACAGTAGGCTGGAGAGATGGCTTAGTGGTTAAGGTACTTGCTTGCAAAACCAGAGTTGCAAAGGTAAAATTCATGAAAAAAATAAAAAAGAGAAGGTTGGAGAGATGCCTTGGGGGTTAAAACACTTGCCTGCAAAGCCTAAAGACCCAGGTTCAATTCCCCAGTACCTACTACATAAAGCCAGATGCATATAGTGGCTGATGCATCTGGGGTTCTCTCTCTATCTCTCTGATTGCAAATAAATTAATAAATATATATATTTTTAAAATTTGGTATATAATATGTGTTGATAGACTTTAAACAATGAAAATGCTTCATTACCATTTTTCTCCTAAATGGAATTGTTTTATTTATAAATTTTAATCCATATTATTTCATATTCACTCAGCAACTAGCATTCTTTTTTAATCTTTGGGAAAAACTTTTGACCCTAGAAAGACTATAAAGGAAGATGTATTTGTTGGACACATAATAGTGCATCTAATTTCTAGGAAAACTAATTTCTCTGACCTTTCAGACTTAAATATAACTAAACTCCTCAGAAATGCCACAGCAAAAATCCTGTTAGTGTTCTATTTTTACTGTGAGAAATCAGTAGTGTTTTCTTTCTTTAAAGACATCTCCTGGTAGAGTTTTCCATTTTCCAATTTGCATCACTTTCAGTTTGGTTTACTAGTATAATCTCCCTGTGAATCTACTTAAAAGGAATCATTCTTTGAATATCTGTATAAGGATAGTGCTTCCCTTGCCTATGGCGGCCTACCCTCCTCATACTGTGGATGGCTCAGGTGCAGCTCCACCAGGTAAGACTCACCTGTTCTGGCAAACATCCAGCCACAGCCTCCTGGGGCCATTCTGAAAAGCTGTTCCATGTATCCTAGTCAGGAATGCCTTACAGCTGCTGCCATTGGATATCAACCTTAATCAGAATTAGTAAAGACTAATGAAAATTGCCTAATTTTATTCAATGAGAACTCATCTTTAGTTTCTTAAGTTTTCTTGAGATTGACTTTTGTTGTTATTCTCATTCTCTCTAGCTTTTCATTTTATAGAATTTATGTACATCTTACAGTAGAGTGTATAAAATGCACAGGCTTTAACCTGATTAATGGTTTCATTCTTTTATGTAGAATACATTTGGATGCATAACTTTATGGATTAATTTCATAGTTTCTGTCTTTCAGTTATGCCATTCTTTTTTTTTATTAGACAACATTTACTTCTGTTTATTTTGTCTTAAAATTATGTTTTATTATTTTTTTATTTGTTACAGACAGAGAAAGGGAGAGAAAGAGGGAGAGAGAGAGAGAATGGGCACACCAGGGCCTCTAGCCACTGTGAATGAATTTAAGACTCATGGGCCATCTTGTGCATCTAGCTTATGTGGGACTTGGAGAAATAAACCTGGGTCCTTAGCCTTCACAGACAAGTGCCTTAACTGCTAAGCCATTTCTCAACCCCAGTTATGCCATTCTATAATCATATGATAGATAATAATGTTAATTACATGATCAATATTTTTGTTTTTCAATTTTTTTAAAATTTATTTATTAGAGAGAGAAAAAGAGAGAGAATGGGCGCACCAGGGCCTCTAGACACTACAAACAAACTCCAGATGCATGTGCCACTATTTGCATCTGGCTTATGTTGGTTCTGAGGAGTTGAAACTAGATCCTTAGGCTTTGTAGACAAGTGCCTTAACAGCTAAGCCATCTCTCCAGCCCATAATTACATAAGCAGTATTTTATCTTATTTATATGCATTTTTTCATAAGTATTTAAATGTATTTCAAAATATGGGCATAGATGTAAATTGAAATGATAATAAGAGTCAAGGTAAAGAAAAACAATATAAATATGTCCACCACAATAGTTCTGAACAGCCAAGGAATGGGGAAAATAATTAGCACCTGCATGGATCCTGGTAAGTATTTATTGGTGTCACAGGGCTTTCTCTGGAAGAGGTTGGCACACCTGTGTAGGGTGTGAGTCAATTGACCTAGGCTCAGAAAAGGGACCCACCCATACACACCTGAGTTGGAGGGAGGGGTAGGGAGGGAGAAAGAGAGGTAAAATGATTGAGTGAGACTGGGGCAGATGCTGAATTCCAGTTCTAGGCTGCCGCAGGACACAATGTGATGTAGGCGAAAGGAATAGGGAGCCACTTGTGTTCTAAGGGGCTGGCAGAGATCAATTTAAGATTTGTGTTTTGTTAGCTTTTTCTCTAAGCTACCTAACAAAGCTATCTTACTCAGACAGAAAGTGAGGCCGGCCTATAATCCACAAGGGCCTGCCCCAGTGATCCACTTCCTTCAGCAACACTCCACCACCTTCCCAAACAGCACCACTAGCCTAAGGCCAAGTGTTCAACAGCATGAGTTTATAGGGGGACATTTTAGATTCAAACCACCACAATGTCTTTCAAGTTTTGGGGGGGAGCAAAACAAAAGCATTACCTGATTCTCCTGTTAAGGAATTTGATGTGAGGTATGAGAAATAAGTAAGACTTTGCATTGTCGTTAGCCTGATGATATGCAGCAAAATATTTTGGACATCCAAGCATGAAAGACAACACCATTCATGATTTACTTTGGCTAGCACCACATACAGGGAGACATTCCTAAAGAAACATATACATACATATCTGTTTGACTTTTTTTTGACTACTATCAACATACAGGAAATCTATAATAAATACATGTAATTCGTGTCGTAGATATGCAAAAAGGGAGATAATATCATTAGATAATCTGTTTTATGTTTACAATTTGGAATCTCATAACGGTTATCACATTATTGCTTCTGTGTTCTCTGAACTCAAATATCACTACATTAAAAGTATATTCGTAAAGAAATAAAAGGAATTAATGAAGCATCAGTCGAGGGGTTTAAATTGTGGAAGAATAGTGGCTTGTTTCATTGTTTAACATGATAGTTACAATGACTTTTATAGTTGTATTTTTGACTTCCTGGAAAAGCCAAACTTTTAGGGGTTGTTTTCCACATGAATATTTTTTTTCTTTAAAGCCAAAAAAAGGGTTTCTTATCATTTTATCCACTAATATCTTCATGGTTAGATAATTAGTAAAGTTTACTAGGGTTGGAGTAGCAGCTCAGTTAGGAAAGTGCTTGTGTCTCAAGCATGAAGGCCTGAGTTCAATCCCCAGGAATCATACAGAAATTTCCGGGAATGGTAGTTTGCACCTGTAATTTCAGCTCTAAGAGGCTCTACAAGAGGGTTCCTGAGATTCACTGTCTTGCCAAACTGACCTAATTGATGAAATCTAGGCCAATGAAAGACCTTGTCTCACAGGAGGTTCATGGCCTTCCTGAAGATGTTCCGAAGGTTGTCTGTCCTCTGACACACATGTAACACACCTGCCCACAGGAATTCTTGCACATGTATGAATACATACATAGCACACATTCAAAATAAGAAAAGTATGCTTATTATGTTAGGAACCTTCTCATTCCTGGGACAAAAGTCTTGACCAAAAAAGCTTACAGTTCGGGGTTCCGGTTCATCACAGTGGGGAAGGCATGGTGGCCGGAGCTGGTCACATACAGTCCACGGTGAGTAAGCAGAGCGGAGTTATGAGGGCTGCTGCTTAGCCAGCTCTCTCCTTTCTATCCAGTCCAGGATGAGGTTCATGACACGGTGCCACCTACAGCTAAAGTAATTCTTCCCATCTCAATTAACCTAATCCATCAAGATAATCCTCACTGGCATACACGGAGACTAAACTCATACAAAATCCCTCATAGCTGATTGTGGATCCTGGTGTTCTCTATATTCTCACCAATTCATTTTTTTTCTAATACAAACCAATTGATGATTTTGAAATTTTTGTTAATTTTCTCACTTTGTTTAATGTTTTTATTTTCATAGTCTTGTCTACTACAAAGATATGTAAACATATACACACATATATACTATGTTACATAAAATAATTCAAATATATCACCTTAAGTACCATATTCTTTTGTGAGGAAAAGATCACACCACTAAGTATATATGTTCTGAAGTAATCTTTGAATGATTGAATTAATCCAGAGTATCAGGGGTTCAATAGCAAGGTCACAGTTAAGATGCTTTTGAAATATCTCACAACTATTAGATTAGCAACTAGAACTGTTGAGATGAGAAATGATTTAGAATACAAGAGGCACTTAGGGCTGGAGAGCTGGCTTAGTGGTTAAGCGCTTGCCTGTGAAGCCTAAGGATCCCGGCTGGAGGCTCAATTCCCCAGGACCCACTTTAGCCAGATGCACAAGGGGGCGCACATGTCTGGAGTTCGTTTACAGAGGCTGGAAGCTCTGGCGTGTCCATTCTCTCTCTCTGCCTCCTTCTCTCTGTCATGCTCAAATAAATAAATAAACAAACAAAAACATTTAAGAAAAAAGAAGAAGCACTCATAGTTATCTGTGAATTTAATACCTGTGTAAACCCAGAATGAAGGGGTAGGATGGAATTATTTGGGAATAAAATTAAATTACAATCAATAAGTTTATAACATATGAAATAACTATACCATGAGTCTAGTTTCAATCATTTAAGTCCCTAAACAAGGAAACTAAGGTTAGTAAGGTTTTCCTTAGTCAACGTAAGTCAATTTTAAATAAAGATGGACAAGTGATGACAGGCCCATATCAACATGGCATTTCCCATGACAGCCATTCTGAAGCACAGAGCTCATGTGTAACCTACTAGGAAAAAGGTAAAGTTCCCAAAGGCAGACATGACATTTGAGTTTTGTTCAAAGGGGAAAAAAATCAGATAGGCTTCTAATAGTGGAAGGATACCTTAAGGAAATAATCACAAGTTGATGAAATTGAATTCTTTTCCTTAAGGCAAAAGAATGGAAATGTCAGTAAGGTAAATAAAATTAACACCAGAATGCTAATTGTGTACCCTTGACAAATAGAATGAATCTTTGAACTTCTTTTAGAAAGCAGAATTAAAAACAGTTGGGCATCATAAAGTATATGGCTCTTTTCGATCAAAATAAATACTACTATGATATTTGAGAACCAAGAAAGGAATACAATACCAGTATCCCTGAACCCAGGACTTCAGATAAAGTTGAAGGGCCAGTCAGATAGTGGGTTTTCTCACATGTATTTTAACATGATAAATGTAATGCATTGTGTAGCTATAAAAATACAATGTTTTAGGTGATTTTTTTATTGTAGGTCTTCAACATTTTCTTCAAATTCCAAAATAAAAAGTAATCTTTTGCTTATTTTATTCATCCAATATTATCCTGTTTAGATGATTAGATACCTAATACATAGAAATAACATATTTAAATAGAATTGTTTTCATAGAAGCAAAAAATTTTCAAAAGATGATAGATGCATTTGTTCATTTTGTAGATATTTATTGAGACCCTAGGGAGCACAAGGCATTACTCACCAGTGCCAACCAAACAATGGTTCTCCAAGTGATTCTATTGTTAAAATATAAGTATTAGCCATGACACACTTACCATTATCAAAAATGAAATACACAAAATAGTTCCCAGAAGATTTATGACTCAAACCTTGGCCCATTCATAGGTTTCAAACTTACAGCATCCACTTTTTCTAGGAATTTAAAATTCATGTCTTGCTCATACAGGAAACCTAAAATGTGTCAAAGTGAGTCTATTACCTTCTTTTCCTTAGCCTGTTTCTGTTTTCTCCAATGGTTCATAGGACACTGACATCCAATGATTTCGGTTAACTATTCAGAAACTATCAACATATAAGCTAACCAGTCAGAAACCTTTCTTTTTTTAATATTTATTTTTATTTACTTATTTGACAGAGAAAGAGAGAGAGAGAGAGAGATTGAGATTTGGCATGCCATGGTCTCCAGCCACTGCAAATGAACTCCAGACACATGTGCCCCCTAGTGCATCTGACTTACATGGGTCCTGGGGAATTGAACCTGGATATTTTGGCTGTGCAGGCAAACTCCTTAACCGCTAAGCCATCTCTCCAGCCCAGAAACCTTTCATCTTCCTTCTGATGAACTCATCAGGAGCCATTCCTCTTTCATTGGTCTTGAATCAGGCTATAATGATCTATTTTTTCTAAAACTAAACCATATCTCTTATCAGTCTTCTCTTTAGCCTTTCTGAAGCCATTGACTTGTCTATGGAAATGCATTCACATGGTTCTGGATTTTCTAACAGCGATCTGACTGGCCCCTCTGACTCCTCTCTCAGCCAACCAGTATTTTCCTACTGGGAATGATGAGTGTGAGGTATACAACGCTTGAACATCAAATAGAACATCAAATTCTGGCACTTTTTCAGATGTGACCCAGATTTCTTCTCCCTTAATGCCCCTGTGCCACAGATGACTCAGGGTATCCTGTCTCTAGGATATGCCTTTTCCTTTGTTCACTGTGTTCTCAGGAGTCTACTTGAGGAAATGTTATCCATTCCTAAGATCCCAAACCAAACTGGTCCTTAAATTGTTTCTGTCTTCCAGACAGCCATTTCCTTTGTGACATTATTATCAAGGTCGATTTGGTTATATTAGGCACTTGTTGATCTTCTGAGGCATTTACTTTGACCACAGTGAGCATGACTCATCAATGTGTGATTGTTGTGGATAATGTCTCTATGATGTTCATGAGGTTGATAATAATGATTGTTCTGAATACATTGTAGTTAGCAGTAAATTCAGTTTTTGCTTTATCACTACATTTTGTTAAGACGACCAATCCCCCCCAAAGAACAAGAGAACTAGAAGGAAGAGCTTACACACACACACACACACACACACAGACACACACAAAGACCAACTTTAAAAAAGAAAGGATAACTTAATTTTTAATTTTTTTTTGTTGTTCATTTTTATTTATTTATTTGAGAGTGACAGAGAGAGAAAGAAGGAGAGAGAGAGAGAATGGGCGCTCCAGGGCTTCCAGCCATTGCAAACGAACTCCAGACGCGTGCACTCCCTTGTGCATCTGGCTAACGTGGGTCCTGGAGAATTGAGCCTCGAACCGGAGTCCTTAGGCTTCACAGGCAAGCGCTTAACTGCTAAGCCATCTCTCCAGCCCAGAATAATTTAATTTTATCATCACAAAAGATGACATACGACCTCAGTTGAGTTCTACTCTTTCATACCTGTCGTGGTGCTTTGAATGTGTGGCTGCATAGATTCAGGCATGTCACTGGGGTGGATCTGAAGGTGTGTGGAGACATTTGGAGCTCTGGCTATTTTGCAGTGCAGGCTGTTGGTGGTGTCTCTCTGCTTTGATCTGTAGAAGGGAGCCAGATTCTTCTGCCAGTGATGGTGTTCTCCCGGGAATCTGTAAGCCTGAAATAAGCCCTTGCCTTCCATAAGATTGAGTGTTTGTCCCAGCAACAAGAAACTGATTGCAAGCCGGGCATGGTGGCCGACACCTTTAATCCCAGCACTCGGGAGGCAGAGGTAGGAGGATTGCCGTGAGTTCGAGGCCACCCTGAGACTCCATAGTGAATTCCAGGTCAGCCTGGGCTAGAGTAGAACCCTACCTCGAAAAACCAAAAAAAAAAAAAAAAAAAAAAAAGAAAAGAAAGAAAGAAAAAACAACAACAACAACAAAAGAAACTGATTGCAACACCTATCAATCAACTATTCAACTAAACACATTTTTCATAAAATCTGATGCTTCCATCCCCAGTGCTGTAAAATAGGACTATATGCAAGAATTCGTGTAGTATAATTCTTCCTTTCTCTATATGTGGCATGCCTTAACAGAAAAAAATGGCTGATGTGATAGGCACAAGTACATATTTGTCATAGTGTTTGACTTACTATATTGCTACTTGTTTGTACATTTATTATCATTCCTTCCTCTACTAAGCATGAAACCTCTGTGAGCAAAAGGACTTACTAGCCATTGAGTGCACTATCTGTGGCACCAGGGCAGTGCATGTTCCACAGGAAACCTGGAAGTGAATACCCATGGCTCTGTCAATCGATATGATATTCTCATCTAAGCATGAGTCAGAAAGAATAAACGTTACTGACATCTTATAAATCCTGTTTTCTCACCACTAACCTAAGTACACATTGCCTTCACATTCATGACTATATATCACATCGCCAACTATAGACATACCAGATTGAAGATGGCATTTATGCCAAAGGGAAATCATCCCCCATGCTCACTTTTCAGCACTGAAATTCTTAGTCCTTAGGGGCTTTTGGGTGGAATTTGTATGGTTTATGAAACTGGATAGAAATAAACTGATATATTTTTAAATGTGTCTAAAATTTAGCATTGATTTCATTGATAAGAGCAGTCAACAAAACTTGGTTCATCTATAGAGCCCCAAATATACTGTTTACATTCTCCCCTACTTCATAATTATGGTGGCTTTTAGAATACACTGCTAGAACTGGTTATGTATTGTTAATTAAATGTATTTATCACCCCAATCAGAAATTTATTATAATTACAGCTATATTATTTCAGTATAATTTCTTTCCCAACATTAAATATTTTAGTTTGTGCATTTAAAAACCATTATACTTATAAAACCTCTTTAGACTCTACCAGATAAAAAAAGATAGTTCCATGTCACAAATACAAAAACTGAAGTCTTATCCCTGTATTGGCAATCACAAGACAAATGGAGTATAGGGCCCTAAGTTATCAGAAGATTAGTATTTCTAGTTGCAAAGAGTAGTCTCTTCCTTGAACTATTGAGGGTACAAAAATTGGTAGTCTATTGCTTTTGATCTATTGTATATAACCAAGTTTATATTGCATAATACTGCATTATTTTACTTCAACCTTTAATTCCTAGACAAAACACCATAAACAAGAAATAATCAAGAAATAATAAAAGGGCTGGAGGGATTGCTTAGTGATTAAGGTGCTTGCCTGCACAACCAAAGGGCCCAGGTTTAATTCCCCAACACCCACATAAACCAGATACACAAGGTGGCACATGCATCTGGAGTACATATGCAATAGCTGGAGGCCCTGGCATGCCCATTCTCTCTACCTCTTTGCCTCTCTATCTGACTGTCTCTCATAAATAAATAATTATAAATAATAAAGACATTGCAAATAATTATATGGAATATTTAGAAAAAAATCCTCCTGTAAGTGTTCTAGCTCTTGAAAGTTAACTGACTTCCACCTGATTAATGAAGATTTTATTTGGGGAACCATATTTCTCATAATTAATCCCAGATTTCTTATTATCGTGTCTCTGAAAACTTTTTGGTTTTTAATTTTTGTTCACAGTTGGAATGCAAAATTTTGTTTTAAGAAGAGATGAATAGTTAATTCTCTCTGCTTCCACTGTAACTATAACAGGTCTACCACTTGGTGACGTGTGTCAGGTTATCTGTTTTCTACTTTTTGGCTGATATCAAATTTGAAAATAAAATTTCAAATTTGTATATTGTGGTAGTTTAAATATATGGCCCCATAGACCCAGGTGCTTTATTAAAGTTGAGTTTTCAACTTCAGCCCCTAGTAGGCAAATTACTGCTTGAGGGGGCATGTCACTTGGAGCAGATCTTAGAGTCCAGCCCGAAGGTGTGCCACTGGGAAGGGACCTGAATTCCAGCCCAAAATGTGTGTGGAAAGCAGTTTGAGCTCTAGCAGTTTGTGTTTGCTGATGATGTTGGCTGTTGGTTTCTCTCTGCTTGGATCTGTGAAAGGGACCCAATGTCTTCTGCCATTGATGGAATTTCCCCTAGATTTGTAATCTGAAGTAAACCTGTTCTTCCCATAAGTCTGGTTGGATGTTTGTCTCAGCAACTTGGAGCCGATACAACAAATATCTTTGATATCTTTCCTTGTGTACCACTAAGCCAGGTAGCATATTTGGTCCTCATTTTCTTTTAAATGTTGGCCATATTAAAAAAAGAATTCATGTGATTCATTGTGGACAAGGCTTAAACATATAAATTTCATGTGTTTGAAACTACTAAAGTCATGAAGCAGCATTTCATGACATAATCATAACCCATTCCAGTTGAGTACTTTGGTGATCTGAGTAAGAGACATATCTGAGAACATTTAGAATGAATTATTCTTAACCAGGCTTGAATCTAAACTCATAAGTTTTTCATGTCATTTTAAAGTTGCTTTCCTAATTTTAAAAATAAGAAAACTTAGGTTTTGTTATCATCTTTATGTAGCCACAAACATGATGTAGATAAACAAAGTCCCCAATCCATCACATACCAAGAATGTTTTTGTTTACATTTGTGAATTGCTTTTCATCATCCATCCTTATTATCATCATTTTGACCATTTTTGTGCCTTTGGATTTATTGTTGTCCATTGCAAAAAGGAGATTCTCTGACCAAGACAGATGGCAGCATTTATCATCATTATTTAAAAGATAGTTTCATGGGCACATGCCTATTTGGCAAACCAATTGAAGTTGCATCTCCACTAGGGCTTATGACCTTCACAAGCCATGGGCTTTTGACAAGTTCTGTAGTATGAGACAAGGGTTCTCTCTTGTGGAATGGGCCTCAAATGATCAGAAAGTGGTTAGTTACCCCTATTACTGACTGACTACTATTGTGCTAGTGGACACTTCCAGCCTGGCTGTTCTTTTGATGTCAGTTCTCCCCAGTAGCCCAGAACCTCTCATAGCATCCCATTGAAATATAAGCACTAGCCAGAAGAAAAAAAGGTGTCTTTCCCAGTTACAGCCTGATTTTTTAATGTCCTGCAAAGTTTGTTAGAATCTAGATTCCTAATTATTTCAATATTACATTCTGGGATGCCTCAGAAGGTACCATGGTGCTGAGAAGAAGTGACAGAGGAGTGTTCAGCACTGAAATATCTCAATCACATCCTCCATGGCTCAGGGTGTATTGCAGAAGAGGTGGTGGAAAGAATGTAAGAGCCAAAGGAAGGGTAGGGCTCCTTACAACGTGCTCCTCCAGACACAAAATGGCCTGGATATCCATGACCTCACAGTGCTTGACACTAGCTACACAAAATCATCAAAATATGAAGAAAAGATCATGACATCAAAATAAAAGAGAGACTGATTGAGAGGGGGAAGGGATATGATGGAAAGTAGAGTTTCAAAAGGGAAAGTGGGGGGTGAGGGAGGGAGGGAATTACCATGGGATATTGTTTACAATTACAGAAGTTGTCAATAAAAACTAATTTATTTAGTTGCAAGGAGGGGGAGAGAAAGAGAGAAAGGAAGAATATGAGCATGAAGAGCCTTTTGATGCAAACAAACTCCAGATACATGTGCTACTCTGTGCATCTGGCTTTAGGTGGGCACTGAGGAACAAAACCTGGATCATTAGGCTTTGCAGGCAAGTATCTTAATTGTTTTGCCATTGCTATAGGTCCAATTTCAATGTTTTAGTTAGAAAATTATTTTGATAAAAAATGTGTTATAGCAATTTTAACTCAAATAATCTGTAGTAAAGTAAGATATGTATGTCCCAATTCACTAGTATTTCTAAATATAACCACATATATTGGTTAAGAATGTCACCTGTAGTCAGGGGGATCTTATCATGGCCATTATCCATATAATAAAATGCTATCTTCTCAGGATTAAAATGTAAATTATCTTGCAATCACATATTTGTTTTGTGTGCAGTTTTCTGTGTTCTATGCTTTCTATCTGACACAAAACAAGATACATATGGAACCCTGTCGGAGAGCATTTATTACAAGCATATCTTAACTCATATAGTGATGTCACTGTAATAATTATAGAGCTTTGACCCAAAAGATTGCACTAGATTAAGGTTTCACTGATGGCAGTAATAGCATTTCTTTTTGTTATTAATGCATGGATAAAGATCTAATATGAAACTAGATGAAAAATAAAATATTGTTGGGTTGTTTCTTAGATTAAAATCTAATTAGCAAGATAAAATTGCAGCTGAAACACTGAAGGATTTCTTCATATTTTTAGAGCTAGAAAGAAACTGTTTTCTTCTCATTTAGAATTATTTGGCAGCATATATGCTGCTATATATTTAGAAAATCTTCCCTGTAAAGAATCTGGGCAGCCCACACCTTCCTATGAATGATGCATATAATCACAGAAAAAATGGCAAAAAACATTATAATTAGAACATCTCTGAAATAAGGTTTGTCTCCACCCACCCATACACTTTCCCTTCATTCATTGTGGGAAATAGCAAATTCAACAATATATTGCAATGCATTGGCAACATTAGCAGATATATAAGCAAATTTAGATAATCATTTCATGTTGCCAAATGTCATTTCAGGATTTAAGTGAGAATGGATACAAGGGATAACTTGAATACTGGACATTAGTCCAGTCTACTACGGTAAAGGTGTTAAAAATTCTAACAACTTTATGGGCTGGAAAGATGGCTTAGCAGTTAAGTGCTTGCCTGTGAAGCCTAAGGACAATGGTTCAAGGCTCAATTCTCCAGGACCCACGTTAGCCAGATGCACAAGGGGGCGCACGTGTCTGGAGTTCATTTGCAGTGGCTGGAAGCCCTGGCGCACCCATTCTTCCTCTCTCTCTCTGTCACTCTCAAATAAATAAAAATGAACAAAATATTCAACAAGAATTCTAACAATTTTAAATAATTTTATATGTAAATGCATATTAAGAAAATGAAACTTCTCTTATTAATTTGTGATAATAGGTTAAACTCCCTAATGATTACTGAGTTTTTAAGTTCTTTAATTTCTTTTTTATAACTTGTCCTTGAAACTTTTATTTAAAATTCTTGAAAAATTCTGTAGTTCATATTATTGGTACCTTACATTCTGACATATATTTTTGGTATGCATATGTACAAATGATATCATATTTTTGGTGTATGTATATACATGTGGTATACATATGTATGTGCAAGTTCACATATGCGTGTGTGTGTGTGTATGCATGAACACATCCATGTGGAGGCCAAAGTTTGAAGTTGGGTGTATTTTGTTTTTCCTAGTTACTCTTCACCTTACTTTTCAAGACGGGGTCTATCACTTCAATGTGGACTTTTCATCAGTTTGGATAGTTTAACTAGAAAGTTTGCCCTGAAGATCCCCTGTTTCTGTCTCCTGAATGATGTGATTACATGTGGACTGTCATGTCTGCACAGCACAAATATTATAATATTTAATATTGGTGATGAATAAACTGTAGTTGTTTTAAAGCCCTTGCTTCTTGCTTTCAAATCTTTGCTTTTTAAAAATAATATTTTATTTACTTGTCTATTTGAGAAATAAAAAGAGAATGAGGCAAATAAAGACACAGAATGGGCTTCTAGCCTCTGCAAACAAACTCCAGATGCATGTGCCACTTTATGCATCTGGCTTACATGGGTACTGGGGAATGGATCCTGGGTCCTTAGGCTTTGCAACAAGTGCCTTAAGTGCTAAGCATCTCTCTAGCCCTAATCTTTTTTTGTTTGTTTGTTTGTTTTTTGGGGCTAGGGTCTCACTCTAGCCCAGGCTGACCTGGAATTCACTATGTAGTCTCAGGGTGACCTCAAACTCATGGCAATCCTCCTACCTTTGCATCCCAAGTGCTGGGATTAAAGGTATGTGCCACCATGCCTGGCTCCTAATCTTTTATTTTCTATATTTTTATTGAATTTATTTTTATTTCTTTTTTGAGTATATGCATTTAATATGATTGTAGTTTTATACTGATTACTAAAGTTTGACATTATTAGTGAGCTCTTTCTAAATAAAGCACAATTTCATTGAGGTTTCATTCTCTCCTCTTCCACTTCATATCAACACAATGATGGCATCGTCTGGTGTTTCATTTCTAGTTGGAGGTAGTTATTAGTTTTGCACAGATATTTAGCTGGAATTTAATATGGTAAACTTGTTATTTTGCTTACCATTTCCTTTGTATTTCAAATCATTTTTCTACATTTCTTTGTCTTTTACTTACTTTCTTTTTGATCAAGGGTCTCAAGTACCCCTGCCTGGCATCTAACTAACTGGGTCTCTATTAGTGGAAGATGACCTTGGACTCATACAGATAAGTGAGATCACACCCATATTTTGTTTTCCTTATCTGTGTACTTTGTACTGTTTGACTCTGGAGTATTTACAGAGAAGATTCTCTGTGCTTCTTCCTTCTACCTCTATTTCATCCATTATTCCAATTTTTGTGTCCAGGAATCATCTATATATCTAAGAAATGCCAATAAATTTTTAAAATTAAAATGCCAACATTTTTTTAAAAAAACTAAATCCAATGTCTAAACACATAAGTATGCCATAATCAAGTGGCCTACTAAATGCATTTAAGAATTTTTGCAGTCTATCTCCTTCACCCTTGTACTGGTATCAGGTTCACCAAGAAAGCAGCACTGTTGCTCATTTCCCCAATTACTCTTGGTTTCAGCTGGGGGCCCTGTTGAGGGGTGATGGGCTGATTCTCTCCTCAGGATCTGCAAATTCTCCAATGGAGAGTGAAGTCAGCACCAGATAAATGGGATAACTATTATTATTTTAGAAAGGAAACACAGAGAACACTCAACTCCTACCAAACCAGACATTCAGAGACACAGAGGCTCCCAAGACCTCATCACTGAAGTAGACCCAAATGGAGCCCAACATGGCTCAGGGCAATTTGCAGAAGAGGGGGCGGAAAGATTGTTAGAGCCACAAGTTGGGTCGTTATGCACAGATACGTTGCCTCTTCCCCATAACTGATGGCTAACCCCACAATGCATGACCCATATTCCCCAATGAGGAGGCTCCCTGCGCAGGGGGGAGGACAGGGAGAAGGCTAACGATGGTAACAACATGACTGTATCCACACTGTGTACATAACTAATAAAAAATGAAATAAAAAGAAATTAAAAAAGAATTTTCACAGTCATCAGTAGAAGCTTTTCAAAAACAATTTAAGTTTATGAGTTAGAAGCGCTATCATGAGGTTTAAAGACTGTAAACATCATTCAAATGCTTAGTGTACCGGATGGGACTATGAAATTGAGAAAATTACTGGAATTTTATAAGTCTAAATCCCTTCATTTAAAAATGGCCATTTTAAAACTTTATAGACAGGTTCTCAGACTGTAGCCCAGACTATCCTGGAACTCATTATGTAGCTCAGACTGGCCTCTGATTTACAGCAATCATCCTATCTCAACCTCCCAAACCTGGAATTACTGGCATGAGCTGTTTGACTTCTAATAGTCTTATAAATCTAAAATAGAATAGTACACTTGAGAGAGGTTATTGCATTGCATTAAATATTTCTTTACCTGATGTTTTAGACTGGTCCTTATTTAGCTTAATAATTCTCAAAAGTTATAGCTTACATTATGAATAGGAGAATAAAACAAAAAAAAGAGATACAAGATATTGTGACTATTGATATATTTATGCAATATAAGTTCATGAAGTCAAAAGTTTTTGAGTAATACTTGTTCTAAATAACTTTTTAATCTATATATATATCCCAAAATCAGTTGGAATATATTAAACGCTTGTCGTTGTACGTATATTAAAATATCAAGAGCTAACTAAAAACAGAGCAGACACATCTTAAGTGTTGCACATTGGTAACAGCAAAGAAGTGATTGGATTGCACATGCTCCAGCATGCAGCTACACTGAAAATATTAACTTTTTCTCATGAAAGTCACAAAAGGCATCATGTTTAATGAAGAAAATGAATTTTAAATCTAGTTCGCAGAGCATCCTATTGAAGTTCAGATAGTGCTGAGGTAAAGCCATTCATCACAAGAAGGTTCCAACAACATCTGCAGACATCAGGGTGGAGGGGGGCATGCCAGCACTTCCAAAAGCATCCATCACTGTCATCCACTTTCTCTCATTAAGCTTTCCTCTGCAGATATTTCCTTCAGCCTCGATGTCTGAAGCATCTTCTACTTTGTAATAAATTATTTTTGCTTCATGAACCTGCACAGCTTTCACAATACTCTCAGGCGTCATTAAAATGGACCACACCTTACCTGGGTCATGCAGATTGGACTGCTGAGTGAACTGTCTGTGGATATACAATGCCACCAAAACAAAGTTTGAGTTCACTTCCAAAAAGCAGGACATCAAATACTTCATAAGTCAAAATGACATAAAAATCTTCTTATTCTACATGTTTCCCATCCACCTTGTGTCTCTCCTAGTTTCCTGGCTCCCTATGACAAACTCTTAATTCTTCACTTTTCAATTCCTTGTGGGTGTATGTCCATGTATGCACGTGTGTTTGTATTGTGTATGGGTGTGCATGTATGTGTGTGTGTGCATGTGTATGGAGATCAGAGGCTAATGTTATTCATATCCTCATTACCTGTCTCCCATGTATTTTGACACTCTCACAGAATGTGGAGCTCATTAATTTGGCTAAATTAGCTAGCCAGCAAGCTCTGTAGACTCCCTGTCTCTGCCTTGCCAGTCCCAGGGATTACAGAATGCCACTATGCCTCGCTTCGCATATGAGTGCTACGGGTGGGAGTTGACCCATTGAACCATCTCTCAAGCACTATGTCCTCCTTCTCACAACCAATTCTTCCAATTCTTATAAAAGCCAGTGACTTAATAATTATAATACATAGAATCCAAGAAATAAAGTTCTACTGTAATCTACTTTGTAGGTGGAAATAAAACAATAAGACTTTAGTCTCAAATGTAACAAGCACATATCAGGCATACATTTGGTTTTCCAATGTTTCATAATATAAATGGAAAGATACCAGTGGAAACTAAAAATGTGGAACTTTTGCCACAACTGGCTTGGGTATTTTAAGCGAAGGTGGGAAAATATTTGGCTCTGTTATATCGATCTATTTGAACTGGCTTCTGATTGAACAAAGGAAACAATGCTTGAAGGAATCATAATGAATTTATAAGTGTGCATTATGTGGGATGGCCTCTCAGTGGCAGAAGTATATTGAGCACGAGTATGTGATCTTGTCTAAAAGGGAGAAAACACAGTATCCCTAAGCCACGTCATAAGGTCTAATCACTAGCATGTGCTGCTTCCTGGAACTTAGACCTACAGGGAAGAAATCATGAAGATAACATATTTAAGAAAATTCACAATAAAATATTTGAAGTATTGCAATACTAGAAAACCATTTCAAAATGAATTTGTACTACACATAGTGAAATTCTCTCTGAGATCATACAGAATAAGTTGACACGCAGGCATTAAAATACATTTAGTTACTTGGTTCTTTGGAAGCTTATAAAATCAAAGGAAACATATAAGTTTGTCAATTTAATCTTCAACTTTTTCCTTGTATGTATTTATAGTTAATACTAAAAGTCTTCTTTTTTGGTTTTTTATTTTTTCTTAAAGTCTTCTTAAACAAGACCATATCTTTTAATGTTTATAATAGCAAGACTCCAAATAGCAGGTACAGAATCAAGTCTGCTATGTTGACAGACTTAATTAAATATGTTTAACATTAGATTAAAAGTTACAAGTATAATTCACTTTGCAAGGATGTTTTCAATTCAATTATGTGATCTACACTCATCATATGTTGTTGGAAATAGTTTTCATCCATACCCAGCATTCATTAAAGAAAAATCGTGCTATGTATTTTACTATTTAACATTTAGAAAATTGTTGTTCTGTCAGGTCTTTAGTAGAGATGTAAGATTATGACACTTTTCTCCTTTTCTATAATTTACTCTAGAACATACATTTAAGTGAAAACTAGAGAGGATTCATTTTACCATAAACTGTTGTAGAAAAAGCAAAGATAGCCTGGACATGAAGGAAAATACTTGTCTACATCATACACTTGAAATTAAGAAGCTTGAATACTTTTTATTTTTCCCCATCATGCCACAATTCATCTCATTTGGTATATGCTTGTTTTTCAAGACCAAATATAATGTTTTCCTTTTGCATTATTTATTTTAATGTATTTAAATTTTAATAGAAGTAGTCAATGCACATATTTTGAAAGATATTAAATTGCTTGTAATTAAGATCAGGAAATCTTTTACTATTCCTAACCTGGCTTTCGAATCTTGATTATCGTGACTGATTGCCGTCAACAGCGAATTTGATAAAGAAAGTAGATGAGTTTATTTTGGAGGCTCTGCTTTGTCTAAGGGCAAATATCCAGCAAATAGTTGGGGATGGGGTCTAAAGTTTAAGAAAGAAACTAATGGTGAATGTACATGGTAGTTTAGGAATTCTCCAATACACAGTTGGTATTTGAAACCATGAAGTTGATTTTAAAATATATATGAGAACTTTGGAAAAGTGTGATGTGAGTATAGACTATTCCTAGAGCATAAGTTGGTTTAAATATTGTAAGAAAATCTTGGTAATAATAAATTTTGGCAAATGACTAAACATCTTGAATGCAAAGAGTCAGCAGTAGCAAGGACACAGGCATCAATGCAGGTGACAAGAATGGATGATGAGGAAGCACCAGAGGAAGAACGGAGAGAAACCTCCCTCTGTAGGCCAAACCTAGATGATTGGCCCTACTGGTTGAGAGATTAAAAAGAGGCCTGCTGAAGCAATGGTTCTCTGCAGAGCTTGGCCAGATGAATGATCCATAGACTTTTACACAGAGGCAGACATGTCTGAAATAGAGAAGTCTTCCATAAACTTTGGGTCAGATTTGTTTTCACTGCTTTCATCTGTAAATACCTCTTGATATCTTGTGGGTTTTTTTTTTATAAGACAATGAAATTAGAACTGGAGGTCAAAAAAATGAACATTTAAAGCTTAAAGAGATCCAAGAAACAATATCTGAACTCCCAAAAGTGCACTGGTCAGTCAGTGAGGTCAGACAATACATAACAAAGCAGCAATGCATTTGAAGGCACAACAATAGAAATTATATAAAATGAAGCACAGAAAAAGAAAACACTGAAAACAGTTTTGTTCAACAGAGAACTGAAACAATACCCACTGGTCTAACGTAAGTGAAATCGGGTCCTGGTGTAGAGGTTGGTTAGTTGGAAAAACAGTGATCAGCATATTCAAATAAATAAATAAATAAATAAATAAAAAAGCAGGTGTGGTGGCACACATCTTTAGTCCCAGTTCTCAGGAGGCAGAAATAGGAAAATAGCTATGAGTTTGAGGCTACCCTGAAACTGCATAGTGAATTCCAGGTTAGCGTGGGCAGAGCATGACCCTACCTTGAAAAACAAAAACAAAACAACAAAACCAAAAAAGACAAAAAATTATTTTATTTAAAAAGGAGGAACAAAGCTAAGTAGACATAAACAAAATGACACCATGATATATTACAAGATATATTATTGAAACTATGAATTTAAACAAGAAAGAGCCAGGCATAGTGATGCATGCCTAGAATTCCAGTTCTCTGTAGGCTGAGGCAGTAGGATCATGAGTTTGAGGCCAGTAAGAGATACACATTGAGGCTATGTCAAACAAACAAACAACAAAATGCTCCAAAACGTAGAAGGATGAAAACACAGTGAAAAAGACTTGACAAAAATAATGGGAGATAATGATTACCACAGGCTTGCATTGGAAACCAAGACGTTAGTTTAGCAAGTTAGTTGGAACATCAAACGAAAAAAATGTGAGAGAAAACTTGATAGGGTATATCAAAAATAAGAGAGGAAAAAATCAAACTGCACCATAATTTTTAATAACCTGTTGAGAAAATTGAAAGGCAAGCCACAACTATGAATGCAACATTTACAAAACTATCTGAGAGACAGCATTTTGTTTAGCGAGTTCTTACAACAAAATGAAAAGGCTAACAAGGACCTGGGGAGGAGGCTCAGAAAGTACAGGTGCTTGCTGGAAAAATGCGAGGCTCAGTTCAATGCCCCAGGACCCACATAAACAGGCGGAAGGCCACACATGCCCATAATACTAATTCTGGAGGAAGCAGAAGCCAGAGAATCCCTGAGGCTCACGACAATGACAGCTGCAGCTCAGGGAAGGAGTCTGTGTCAAGGAAATACGGGATGAGTGACAGCACAGGGGGTCAGATCTTCTCTGGCCTCTGCACGCGCACACATGCATATGCACCACACCACATGCACACATACACACACAAAGAGAAAAATAATCCTTTCTAAATACATATTTTATTTATGTATTTGCCGAAAGAGAGTGTGAGACACACACACACACACACATGAGAGAGAGAGAGAGAGAGAGAAAATGGGAATGAGAATAGGAATGCCAATGCCTATCGCCCCTGCAAAGAAACTCCAGATGCATGTGCCACTTTGTGCGTCTGGCTTGATGTGGGTACTGGGAAATCAAACGGAGACCATCAGGCTTTGCAAGCAAGCACCTCTAACCACTGAACAGTCTCCCCTCCTAATGACTAATTTTTTAAATGAGCGAAATATATGAGTATTTATTTCACCAAGCTGGTTAAGTGGCTAAAAAGTGCAGGTATTTTAATAGTTTTGGTTATTAAGGAAATAAAAATGAAACCACAATTAGATACCACTTACCTTTCCACAGGAATTGTGAAGCAAAAGACTGACAATCATTGCCAGGTAACAAGGCAGAGCAACTGAACTCACACATTGCTGGTGGTAATGTACATTACACAGTGGTGATGAAATACAAACTGGTTTGGCAGTTTCATATCATTTTAAGGAGACACTTGCTGGATGGTAGAGCAGGCCCAATTTTGAATGTTTTGCAAGAGAAATTAAGTTGAATGAATATCAAAAGATTGATATCTGCATTTACATAGAAGCTTCATAGTACCTTTAATACCAACATTTCATTAATCATAAATGGTTCAATATACTGATGAATCCCCTAACATAATGGATAAAACTCATTATTCTGAGTGGAAGAAGCCATACTATTTGATCCAATTCCCATGAAATTCTGACACACAATACTTCAGGTGCAATGAGTTATCACTGACTTGAACCAGGGTGGGAATAAGTATTGAATCTTTAAGGATGAAAAAATAACATTTTAGGTAAAGAAGATTTCTGTATCTTAATTACAATGAAAGCAACATGTCAATTCATTTTACAAAACTCATTAAATAGTATTCCTAAAGTAGGAGAAATAATTTTATGTTAAGTTCTTTAGGGGTGATTATTTAAAATATCATCTGCTTCTGCATTCTATTCTTTTTTATCAACTTAAAGCATAATTGTGTGAAAGCTTAAAGTGAGAGAACTAGATGTTTTTTCTATAGTATATTCACTTGTAATCAGCATATATTAATTGTACACCTTAATAAGTTTCATTATGACTTTTCTACCCTTGCCAACAATGTATCTTCATCATCTCCACCCCATCTCTTGTAGTTTCTTATCCTCCCTTTCTCCTGCCCCTTCCATAACCTTATAACGTATATTAGTTTTTAAAAGAGAACTGTTAATTTTGTTAAATTAGTTGACAAAGTAATAGTTTTATTGTGGCATTTTCATACATACACGTAGTTCTTGTCATTCCTCAACTCTACTCTTTCCTCCCCTCTGTCCCTAAAGAGACACTTTCACTTTCCTGTCACGGGCCGCATTATGCTCCTACCTCACCCCTAGCTTCTGCTATTGCTGCTCATGGACCCCTGCCTAGTTTCCTGGGGTCTAGGCACACCGCCTCACACATAAATATGCATGCATAAGAATTAGAAGCTAGGACCTCCATATGAGGGAGGACGTGCTGTGTTTGCCTTTTCAAGTGAAAGTTTTCACTTTGAAGGGAGACGCTTTCATGATAGTGCTTTTAAAGAGCTCTGATAGAACTGTGATGATAGTTTTTCTGGAACCAGATTTTTATAGTACTTATCAAATCTTACCACATGACTACCTGAATAGATCCAACCCTTCAAAAACAAGCTAGCCCAAATTTAAGCTGTCAGTTTGAACATCAGGAAAAATAAATAAATAAAACCTTCAAGCACTTAATTGAGGCAATTCATCACTTCTCAGTAATTTCCTCTGATAAGAAATTACAGGGGAACTAACAGACATTTCATAGTAGCCTCAAATAACAAGAAAATTGCTACTCAGAGGTAAACTGTAACATGAAATTTAGAAAATTTCCAAAAGTTTATCTTTCCTTGGAAATTCAGTAATATTAAGCCCAGAGCAACTGAATAGCGCAATAGTAAAGGATGCACTATGTACCCATCTTAACATCTTTCATAGTAGGGCTTCATGAAAGACGTTGGGAGATGGCACAGATAAGTAGATGATGTGGAGCAAATGAATGCAGAGAACAGAGTGCATGTGCCATCTTCTACAGGGCCACAGTGGTGTCAGCCTGGAACCCTGAATATAGAAAACACAGTGCATGTCTCAAACCATGGTGGCATTAGGTTGGGGCCATTTCAAAGATGGCACTTTTCATTGCGCAATCACAGATCAGAATGTGCAGTTGAAACACACTTCTTTTTACCTGAAAATTCTGTCTCATATTTACGTTCACCCGAATCACCCTGGGAGCAAACACTGATTAACAAGATCTGCAAAGTGGACAACTTATATGTGAATTCTTAGTAATTGCCCGTGTGTTCTAAAATATATTTGGATTAAATCACATCAGCATACATCTGTCATAGTGATCTTATATCTGTGAAACATAATTGTATATTTAAGGTCCTGCCTATGTACTTTTGAAGGTTAATTTGAAAGTGGTACCCACCTTACTAGAAGTACATGGGCTATCAAATTGATGTACAAGTTTGTAACAATCCTCCAGGAGGTGAATTATTTTTAAGACATGAGGCTGAGATAAAAACATATCATTGTTTTTTTGTTTTGTTTCAAAAGGGTTCATTTCCTAGCAAACATCTAAAGGAGAAAGCACACCATTGTTCTTGGGAGGCAGCATGTAAGTTCTCTACAGAAATTAAGTTAAACAACCAGCACAGAGAATTCAGGTTCACTGCCAGAGTGTCATGGTTGTCACGCAGTTCCACTGAATCCATCATCCAGAGCCTAAACATCTACAATGTTCATTACTGACTATAACCACACAAAAATTAGAATTCCTATCACAAAGACCCTTATCAGAACTTGATAATGGCTTCTGAGTTTAGCATTCTGCTTCCTATATTATACTGTGGGACTTAAATCAATGTCTTTTGACTCAAGTAATTTTCTTCAATGATAAAAGAGAAAAACATGGTGATGACTAGGCAGAATATATGAAACAATTCAATGACATTGTTGGGCTTCAAAAGTCTTATAAGTCTAACTTTTTTTCTATTTATAATAGAGGCATCATTTATGTTTTTAAGAAAGGTTTTCAGAGTAAATAATGTTTATAGAATTAAAAGGCTTTACTTATGTCTGTTGTTATCATTCATTTTTCATATCATTCATTTCATATCATTCATATTTGAGTAGCCTAAACATGCTTTTGGAAATTTTCAGCTGGGCTTTATTTGTATAAAGCACATTTAATTTAATGCATGGAAACAATAATATCCATTGCATTGCAGAACTATAATACATGTTCACAAACAATACATTCTCATAGCACACATAGTCTACACATTTGTTGATGTAAAAGTATATTCACTTGAATTAAACAAACTCATTGATTCAAAAATAGATAATATACACACTGGCTTTATAAACTGCACACTCCTATTCAGAACTAGCCTCAGGGTAAGACATACTTGTCATAATTTCCCTCTCTATTGTAATCAGTATGGAAAAATTAAGTAATAAAGTACCTATGCATTATAGTCTTTTATAGATTTGAAGAAAAGAGCTCATTTCTTAATTCTTTATAACTTAACAGAGCTCTACATAAGACTTAGTTCCAAGCTTTATGTAAAGGGGTTTTAGAAAGCTACAAAAGCTGAGGGGAAGGGATTGACAATTTGTGAGTAGGGGTCTGTGGTTGACAGGGACATCAATACATGCTTTTAAAGATACTTTGATTTTTCTGTAGCATAAATGGCCTTGGAATACTGGCTTTCTATATGTGAATCCAAACTTATGGTTCAGACTCATCTCTTTTGTCAGTCAAGCAGCTAAACTGTAGTCTGAGACAGCCAACCTGAATATATAGTGTTTCATAGTATACTTTAACCTGTACATTTTATCCAACTTTTCTCATTCTGTATTTTTTTTTACTTCCTTTGTGGTTGTTTCTGAGTATGGCCATTGTCTGTACTCCCTCATTAGGAGCCATCCAGGATTTTGAATTCTGATAATGGCACTGGTATCAGTTTTTAGGATCCAGTTTGCTGTCTCCTGATACAATGAATGAGGAGCAAGGACAGGAGAAGAAGGATAAGCAAAGGATATTTTATTGAAAGTAAAGAAAACTCCCCATGATGGAGAGGGGTCCCAGGAAAGTGGGTAATTGTCAGCATTCTGGAACAGAGATTTTATGTACTAAGGAGGAGTTTGACTGGTTCATGGCTATATAAATGAGCCATCAAGTTAGGATGAGTTTTATCGGTTAAGTTTATGTGTATATAAGAACTTTGATTGGTTGGTAAGTCATTGAGAAGAGAACAGACTCCTAAAGGGTCCACAGGTGATTAAAAGCAAACAAACAAAAAAACATACTAAAATGTTCAAAGAAGAGAATAAACAAGAAGTAAAGAGTTGAGTTACCTTCTAGTCTTGCCATGGCATGTTGATATTTATGTTCTTTTAGGTCTGAGTCACTAACTAGACATCCTCAAAAGGAGACTCGCTTACTCCTAATCTCTATCACTATCAAACATTTTTGGTTTATAGTGAGTGGACATGATACAGAATATTATAATGATAAGACATTTATATCTACTCATGTTATAATAAAAATTGAGGAGGTCAGGGTCTCCTTTGAAGCCTAGGTTCACAATCAGATGCTGGAGACAATGGACCCCAAGCATTTGCATTTTCCCTAGGAATTTCACACTGAGAAAATGGAAAAGGCTGAGGCCTAGCGACAGCCAGAGAAGGGACTTGCTTCCCAAGAGGAGATTTTTTACAGTTTTTACAACTTGTCACACCATCTTGCAGGAGAGAATGGAACCAGCATGGCTCAACTATACATAACTCTTGCCTCTATTTAAACCCAAAACTTTTGTCAGGACACTGCTACAAGTATACCGTGACCCGAACAACGAGGTGGTTTTCTCTTTGCCTTAGTGATCATTTTTTGGTGATCAGTTCCTGTTCAAATATGTTCATAGACAGATTCAGGCTTGGAACGGCAGAGGACATCCAGGCTGCACAGGTTTTAGGTGCATACACAATGATGAAAACTCATATTAACATATTTCAGTTTTGTACTCAGATTACTATAGGAAGGTTAGTAGAGCTTATTTGGTCTCCAGGTTTTAGAGGACAGTAATATTTTATCTCCCACGATTGGGGTCTATTCTGAAAGAAATCGTTATGCTCATTTCTCTCTGTTTTCGTGTAGAGTGTCATGCACGAGTGTGGAAATCTCTCTCTAGTTATGGAATTATATTCCTTCAAAGGAAAGGAATGGAATACCAATAGGGAAATACTTTGTTATCAAGACCTGGACATAGAAGCAGTTGCCTGCAGGAAGCTGATAATGCACTTTTGTCAATGTTTTGACAGGTCAGGAAACTATGGTAAGAGTCAATATTTATTGATGTTGAAACAAGTAGAAAGTCTATATAATTCAGATTTAATATTTGGAAACCTATTGTTATCCATATAAGCTATCTGAGTTAATAAATGTAATGTTTGCACTCCATTTGTCCATGTTCTTTACTTTCTTTCATTTGGGTTGAATTTTGAGTGGAGAAGGAGTCAATAGGGTTTAGGGCATCTGTGGAGGACTCAACCTCATAAAAAGGGCAATTCATGCATGACACAGAAATCTGGGCATCAGTATAGGATTTACTAAATTTCATGGTAGAAAAATAAAAGAGCCATCATGATTGCTTCTATCTTCAAGGAAATTAAAAAAAAATGATGTTACCAGCTGAAGTAAAAGCAAGTATTTAAAATTTAAGGATAGAGCACACGGGATAGAACAGAATCATTTAAGTGACAGGAAATGTAAGAGTAACATGATTCCTTTAAAGAAGAACCACCTTATACATAAAATTACCTAACTCCAGATATTTAATTATAATAATGATATATGACTAATAGATAACATTTCTATAAGAATAGCACCTCATCAATTGAAAAATTCTGGCTGCCAAGGCACTTGTATAAAAATAAAGTTATGCCAAGTGGGATTCACTGCAGTTACTGTGTGTAATGTCAGCCATAAAGTCTAATCATCTAGTCATAGACACAAAACCAAGGGCTTCATCTCAGAGGTCTGGTATACACTTCTTTTTTTATAGTCATCATGCTTCTCTCATTTTTTTCTCTAAAGAACAAGTTTAAAATAGAAGAAAATTTAAAAAGAAAAGTCAATATGGAGAGGCATTTAATTTGAAGAGCTAAATTGACTACATAGATAATGAATTGGAACTGGACATGGCAAATTACACCTAAGGTCCTTGAGAGCCTAAGAGAGGAGGATCACAAGTTCAAGGTCAGACCTGGTTAAACAGACTACATCTTATACTAAGCAACCAAAAACAAATTGGCAAAACATAAAAACAACCCCAAGCCAAAAACAAATGAACAGCCAAAACAAGGTGTTAACTGAACCAGTAGCTCTTAGATCTATTTATGGTTTCATAATAACATTTTGAACTTAACCATAGTCTCTTTTGGCTGCACTGACTTGAATGTCAATCTAACTTTACTTTGGCATTGTTAAAATTTTTTATCCTCCTCCTCCTCCTTCTCCTCCTTATCCTTCTAATTCTTCTAATTATTATTATTAACAATATTTTGTATGGATATACCATGTGTTGGTGGCCTCTTTTCCCTCATCCCTGCCCCCATTCTTCTGGAGACCCTCCTCAGTGGAGCTGCAGTTATTCCTTATGGAGTTGTGGGTTATATGCTGTGGGAGCAGCAGTCAGTTGCTTTTGTGGGAGAAAGAAATGCCTCTGGGTATAATGTCTCAACCTGTGGCTCTTATAATCTTTCCACCCCCTCTTCCACAAACTTCCCTGAGCCGTGGTGGGTGAGTTTTAAGTCTACTTCAGTGATAAGCTCTTAAGAGCCTCTGGATCTCTGCTTTGGTAGGTGTTGAGCATTCTCAGGGCCTGTCTCCTTCCCCCTGGTGCTGATTGTCAGGATCACCATGGAAGTAGCACTCTTGCTTGTCTCGCCAATTCCCCTGTGGTTTCAACTGTGGCTTGACTGAAGTGCGAGGAGTAGTTTATCTCTTTGGGTCTCACTACCTTTCTGTGCACACACCCTCTGGAGCAGGGGAGCTACTTTGGCTTTTTTTTTTTTTTAATCTCAGCTCTAATCAGTTGGGAACTAGACATATGTGCATATTTAAATCCAATTTAATTTAATTACAACATTCATTCCCTCAGACATATCTTCTTTACCATATCTTCTTTGCTTCCTATCCACAGGTAGTTGATAGCTACATATACAGCATACAGAATCAATTTCACATCAATGAACATTCTACTGGGCAGCATTATTTTAACTCCTTAAAAGACTTGGGTCAAACTGATCACTTGTTTTTTTGGTACATTTGATTCTCAGTGCTAAGGATGCATTTCTGTCTTAGCTCATGTTATCACTTAATTGAACAATGGTCTTGGGTTATTCTCTCTCATTTTTGTTTTCCTACTACTTGTACAAGATAACAACTTTCAGGAACAAGAGCATTTTGAAGTGCAGAATGATTAATTATGATTTGCTGCTTTAATTATTTAAGAATTAACAAAGGATTTTTTCTTAATTTTCTTGATTTGACCCACCTCTGTTATTACCAGTAGATATAAAACGACCAGCTGGGCATAGTGGCAAATGTCTTTAATCCCAGCATTTGGGAGGCAGAGGTAGGAGGATCACCGTGAGCTTGAGGCCAGCCTGAGAATACATAGTCAATTTAAGGTCATCCTGAGCTAGAGTGAGAACCTACCTTGATAAACCAATAAAGAACAAAGAAGACAGTTTATGAGATCAAGTTGTCCATAAACAATTATGTTCACATTTTGATCTAAGACTCATAATTCAGGATAAAATATTTTTAGGCAATACAATCATAGTATGTATAAGAGTAAGTGGACTACTTGGGCCAATAGAAAAGTATATAGTCTTCCAGAGAGTTAGCAATATAGGAAAGTGGGCCAAGGAAAAACAAGAATATATATATATATTCTAATACACACACACACACACACACACACACACACACACACACACACATATATATATATATATATATGGAATTCCTTAAGATATTTTACCATAGATTTTTTGCTTTTTTTTTTGGTTTTTAGAGGTAGTGTCTCACTCTAGCTCAGGCTGACCTGGAATTCACTATGTAGTCTCAGGGTGGCCTTGAACTCACGGTGATCCTCCTACCTCTGCCTCCCAAATCCTGGGATTAAAAGCGTGCGCCACCATGCCCAGCTTTTACCATAATTTTTTATAATCATGCCATTATCATTCATTTGATCACTCTTCAAGTTAGCCTATTATTGGAATTAATGTTTTGTTATCCTCACATTTATCAAGCAGGAAAATTACATTGCTTTGGAGACTGGCAGATGCAATAAATGCCCAGTTAGGTATATTACAAGTTTGCTTTCTTTTTCTTCACAAACACTGGAGTAGTTTTATTATTTGCACTTCATAGTGAATAAAATAAATGTTTAGTGAATTACACAACTTGTCTTAATAGATAAATTCTCATTGGAGAAGCAGGTGGTGGACTTCAAACCTATATCAGGTAATCACAAACTAAATCATCACTATACTTATATTTCCCATGTGATTAGATTGAATCAGTCCTAAACTTTATGTTCATAATAGTATGCATAATTTAATTTCTGATGGTTATTATCTTTTTAAAGATTGTAGATCAGAAATTTAATTGTAGATTTAGTTGATTCAATAGCTCAAAGATCTATGCATGATAGTTAATTTACTAATAGTCATTTGACTCACAGGTGAGACTAGAGAGAGTGTCACAGCAGAACAAACATTACGTTAGAAGTCATGGCCTGAGTTTCCATTGCTAATAAAGAACAGGTCTACTAACTCAAGAGAACTCAGTGCATTGACTCTCATGACAAACCATGGGTGGAAAAACTATCTGCTGCAGAAATCCATCCTCAGAAAATGAATCCAACACAAACTAAGGAGTTAGGCACATGAACCATCACAAGCAGTCATGGGCACACGTTGTTCTTGGCTGATCATATAGAATCTTGGTTAAATGCTGTTCTTCAGATTTTTCCAGTCTCTTGAGTTTCAAACTATGTTTGGATATTTGCCCTTCATGCAAATTATCCCTCCATCAGAAAATGGTCTTGACTTAACCACAGCATATACCAACATTTATGAAATGATCTGTATCTGAGAATTTTATGGAATAAAATAAAATTCTGAAATGATCTATATGTGAGAATTTTATGGAATATTTACATTAATGAGTGAGGTTTGTTTGTGCATGTGTGTGTGTGTATGTGTGTGTGTGTGTGTATGTGTGTGTGGAGTAGGACTAATACACATGGTATCTGTACGTAATTATAAAATTCCTTTAGTGGTTAAATTGTTATTTTGTTGTCACATGTTGAAAGAGAAGTTTAAAGGAAGAAAAAATACATTTGGTAAAACTATTGCCTTAGTTTCAAATTTCATCATATAATTTTCATAGCCCTTCTCACCATGAAATAAGACATTTTATTCCAAATATAATTAATTCCATAGTTTGGAAGTGATATATCATTACATTGGGCTGAGACTACAGCATTTATTTGCTTTGCAGAGACTAACACACAGAAAATATTGAATGTTATCACCTATATTGCTCTAATCAGCCATAAATTACCTCCAATATTTTGGTGGCCTATATAAGATCAAACACAGTATGTGTGGATTTAAAAAAATACCTCATTATTATTCTGGCTTTTTATTCCAGTACATTTTAAGATCCTGACCTTACTGTAACTTTGTAGTGCTTGGCGGAAAAAGCATAAATGTTAAGTTTTAAAACTTGCATTGAAACTCAGTGTACAAAGTAATAGGCCTTGGCATAATTCAAGTTTAATTCAGACTAATATACAGGAACAGATTTTAAAAATGGTGCATTTTATGTAACCTAAGGAGATGAATAATAACCTATCATTTAGTATTTTTAACAAAAAGCTCAATTTTCAAGGAAATGAAATAAATATTCAATAATAATTACTTCAGTTTATTTGTGTGTGCACGCATGAATGTGTATTGCTAGGGGAGAGGGTATGGCAAGTTCACGTGCCTCACTGCAAAAAGAATTCATGATGCTTGTACCATTTTATTGTTGTTGTTGTGTGCTCCCAGCTTTGAGTGGGTGCTGGAGAATGGAGTCCAGACCAGCTTGCTTTGCAAGCAAGCATCTTTAACTGTGGGGCCACCTTCCCAGACACTATTATTTGTGTGATATATTTCCTAAGTGTAAAATATAAACAGTGGCTCTTATACTGGTTAACATATTGATTTTACTTCTTATAGATAATCTTCCCCACTTTTACTAAATACTTTCTTTTTGTTTCCATGCAAAATCTTTTGTTAATTTGTTTTGCATTCAGCGTATATGTTTTCACTGACTTATTTTTAGGTACACATGGGCTACAAGATAGCATGTTTTTGGAATGTGCTAGGACTTTTTTTTTTTTTTTCCATTTCTAACACTTTCCCCAATGCTTCTTTACTTCACAAGATGCAAACAAAACATTAACTTACAACCTCAAAAGTTGTCAAGCATTGCTGAGTACTGAAGGAATTTGGATTTTTTCAAAATCTGGTCCTTGATTTTAAGATTTTCATCTGTATGGAGTGCTGTTTTATGTTGTTAACATTTCTTGTTTTTTTTTTTTTTGTTTTGTTTGTTTGCTTTTTTTTGCGTGTAACTGTGTGTGTTTGTGTATGTGTGAGAAAGAGCGGGGTGTATGTGTGTGTGTAAGTCCCTGCCATGCCTCATGCTCCTGTGAGGTCTGTGACTGGGTAAGCTCTGCTTGGGTAGCCCGATTGGAGCATTGGGCAATCCCTCTCCATTGCTATACTTCTCTCTCTTGCTCTCTCTCTGTTGCTCTCTTTCTCTCTCTTTACCATAGTCACAGATCCTAGAACTTGCCTTTTTTTTTCCTGTGAGCTCTGTAGATTCTTTGGTCTCTGCTCCCGTAGAGACTAGGGTTGAGATGGATGGCCTATCCCAGCTGTTTATATTGGTCCCAACGCGGGAACTCCATCAATATTTAATGCCTCCTCAGTTCCTTATGCTTTCTGAGGATGTGCTATTAAATGCTCAACTATCTTCCAAGCCCAGATTTTTTAAAAATTTATTTTGTTATTATTTATCTATTTATTTATTTGAGAGGAAGATGCAGAGAGAGAGAAAGAGATTGAGTATGGGTGCATCAGGGCTTCCAGCCACTGCAAACTAACTCCAAATGCATGCACCAGCTTGATCATCTGGCTTATGTAGGTCCTGGGGAATCGAACCAAGGTCCTTTGGTTTTGCAGGCAAGTGCCTTAACCACTAAGCAACCTCTCCAGCCTTTTAAAACTTTTTTAAAGTTCCATAGTAAATCATAATGTGTGACAAAATGATAGGCACTAGGATATAGTATTGGCTCATAAACTTTATTACACATTAGAAATTTCTAGGAATCCTTTAAAAGATTGGTGCCACATTCTTACACTTTGATTTGATGTCACTGTTCCCAGGTGCAACAAGAGTTTCTGAATCCTCACCTCCATCTATTGGTGCTTCTAGTCAATAACAAGGACTGAGCTTCACTGAATATTTTTCAATTTTGTTGGCTCAGACAATGTAGCTTCCATATATATGATGTTATCTCACTGAATTAATGTAATTGTGTTCATTAACCCTGAAACAGACTTACTTTATTGTGGTTTAATGAAGTGGAGGCAGAGGATAACTGATAATTGCACACAAAGTTCACCAAGAAGAAAAAAATCTTATCTTCTTTGTAAATAGGTGACACTCAAAGCTAGTTGTTCTGTATGAAGAAAGCCAATTACAAAATTATAACCCAGTTGTAAACTGTGAAGTATTTTTCCACCTTTGTGCAACTGGTTCATGTGTTTCTATTAATGTAACTTGTTGATGTGTGAACACAGGATGTGTTACTTGTCATAATTTATACATGCTAACATTTAAATTTGAAACATTGTTTCATATTCAAAAGTTTATCCCATTTCTTACACTCAGAATGATTGGGATGTAGGCCTATGTACTTATCATTTAGATTCAACAAGAACATTTTCCTTAATTAAAACTTTAAACATAAAAACTTTTTTCAAACATATGGATGGTATGTAAGTATGTGTTGGTGTGTTATTTCATAATAGAGATTACATTTCTCAAATAGCCTGTTTCCTTAAGAATTAAATATAGGGATGGAGAGATGGCTTAGCAGTTAAGTGCTTGCCTATGAAGCCTAAGGACCCCGATTCGAGGCTCGATTCCCCAGGACCCACGTAAGCCAGATGCACAAGTTGGCGCATGAAGCTGGAGTTCATTTGCAGTGGCTGGAGGCCCTGGTGCGCCCATTCTCTTTCTCTCTCTCTCTCTCTCTCTCTCTGTCTCTCTTTCTCTCTGCCTCTTTCTCTGTCGCTCTCAAATAAATAAATAAAAATAAGCAAAAAAAGAATTAAATGTATAGTCATCTTTATTGAAGTATACACATTGTATTAGCAAAGCTAAAGTCAACTTCTCAATGAATGATAAAAGCACATAGAAAATGTATAGTTCATGAAAAATTCAAAACTTCTTTATTTGTCATTCATTACAAAATGGTTAAAGTAGAAAATAAGTAAAGAGGCATTGGAACAGGAGTGGCTATGCAATCAGCATTGAGAAAAGAAAGAAACTACACTTGGTTTTGTGTGCCTGGCAATCTTAGAGGACTGAGTACTTAAAGGAATTTTCTAATATTGAAAATTTTACTAAGTTTAAATTTCATAAGGTAGAAAAACACAAATTAGGGCATAAAGTACAGCCAAGACAAGTACAATGTCATCATGAAAAATAATGCCAATTCCTTTGACTTTGTTCTTTATTAAGTTTTTTTTTTCCATTTGTCTCATTAATTGTTTGCTTAGCCAACTGTCAAATTAGTTCCATGGAAGTCAAATTTGCAGTTAATTATGAAATTCAATATAGAGTTGATTTTGCCTAATCCATAAAGAAACTGAAACAACCCAGAGTACAGAATAGTCAATTTTTTTTGCACTTTTTAAATTCGAGTTAAATTACTGGAAAATGTCACGAATTGAATATCATTTCTGGTCACAAAGCCTAGGTTGATGCTAGGAATATAACCATGAGATATGGGAGCAATGTCACAATTCAGTGGGGTAGGGGGATTAAAAGGCAACGGAAGTGCAGACTGAGGTTAGGAGGTCCACATGCGTCAGACCAGATCACAGAGCTGAGGGAACTGTCCCAACTGAAAGAGGCAGAGAGGAACAAAGGTAACAGGTAAGGTTCATAGAGAATATGACAGTGAATTTGGAGTCTTAATGAGCCTGAAGTAAGAGATGGAATCTTATAGTAGCAAGTAGAGCTGGAAAATAAAAATTCCAAGCCTGAATGAGCCTGGAAGTGAGATGGTCTTTAAATATGTTTTCTTTATAGACATAGCTGTGGGTACTGGGGAGACTCAAAACTCATCAAAGTGATGAGCTCTGATAGCTTCTTGTATTCAGCACTTTGATGAGTTTTGAATCTCTTGCGTTCAGAGGTAGGCAGAAGGAATGTAAGTTGCAGAGTGTGATGACTTCTTTAAGACACTATCTTTAGTCGTGAAGGAAATGATGCATTCATGACCTCACGGTGAATGTTGATACTTTCATAATACCTGCACAATACTGAGCCCAACTACTTTTGGACACAGATGATGGAGGAAGGAAATTTTAAAAAAGCAAGAATGAGACAATAAAATAGAAGAGGGGCAACTTGGAAAGAGAAGGGAGGTTCAGTGGAATAGGTGTGGTATGGGGACAAGAAAAGATAATAAGAAGGGATTATGGTCAAATTATAGTGTGTTCATGTATTAAAATGCTCAATAAAGAAAAAACTATTACTTAAACTAGGTATACATTGCCAGAGCATTACACTAGATGATTGTAAAGGCAACAAATGCTGAAGAAACAATAGGAAAATGTGTGTTCATAACAAAGAACAAATAAAATGAAAACAAATTATGGGACAAATTTGGTTTTAGCATGCGGGTTACAGCTTCCTTACTGATGTTGTGTTAAGTAGTGTTACGTAGCAATGCATATTGCAGACACAATTTAGGTTCCAAAGCATCTGACCTCAAGCGAGGGAGAGTATCCTGAGTGGGCATAGTCAGAAAGTCTTCTTGGCTACTTTCTTGGCCAAAGATATTTGAATTGAGAATGATCGGATGAAAGAGTAATCCCATGCTGCTGGATTTGCAGGTGGATGAAACCACTCTGTCAGGCATGCAGGTGACATGTGAAGCCTTAGACTGGACCCTGGATGAGAGGCAACAAGGAAAAAAAAAGGGGGGGGTACTCAGTCCCCACTTCCTCACTGTGTGGACCTGCATCCTGCCCACACCATGTGTGCTTAAAGGAAAAGATGACTCAGGCTCCACATAATACTACAACCTAGATGACAGCTTGCTTCTTATGTTAGATCTCAGCCAAGAACCCAGTGATGGTGTTTCTATATACTTAACTATAGGACCATGAGGCAATAAACAGGTATTGTCACATGCTGCTAAATTTGTGAAGATTATTACATAACAACAGATAACTAATCCAAAGGAGATTATATCATTCAAAGAAGACTTTTGCTCACCATTTGGGTTGCTTACTATCATTTTCATTTATATTTTTATATTGTTTTGAAAGTATAATCTTTATTCTCAAGAATTAAAGGTTTCTTTAGAAAGTCTCCCTGTCATTGCTAAATTGCTTATAAAGGTAATACTTTACATTTTGCGATTAAATGGAAATGTGATATCATTTTCACTGGTGGGAGGACAGTAAAACAAATACAAATGGCATAGTGTTTTACCTGCAAAGAAAAATTATTTTCTTAATTTCTTCTCATGTTTATTTTATAACTATTCATTATGGCTCTTTTTGTTGGGAAATAATACTATTATTCTAAAATTCTATCTCTTGGGCTTCTTTATGATAAAACCTTTCTTCCCTATTGTTATTTGTTATCACGACAGAAGGTTTCATTCTTTGAAAATATCTGACAGGCATTATTATACCTAAGAAGCAAAATCATTATTAGAATTTATTGTCTGAAATAGATGTATTAGAAAAAAAGACTTGGAACTATGATATAAAAATATGACACACATAGTTTGTAAGGATATGTTTTAAACATGTGACTAAATATCACATTTATTCTTCTGTTTACTTTGAGAGAAATGTGCCTTTGTTTGTCACCATAGCTCACTTTATCATCACTGTTTTAAATAGTCAGAATTGGGCTGGAGAGATGGCTTGGTGGTTAAGCACTTGCCTGTGAAGCCTAAGGACCCCGGTTCAAGTCTCGATTCCCCAGGACCCACATAAGCCAGATGCACAAGGGGGCGCACACATCTGGAGTTCATTTGCACTGGCTGGAGGCCCTGGCACACCCATTCTCTCTCTCTCTCTTTCTCTCTCTGTCTGTCACTCTCAAATAAATAAATAAAAATGAACAAAAAAAATTTTAAATAGAATTCAGCACACTGGACAATTGTCAGTCTGTAAATAATATGATACTAGTTTCTTTTTAAAGTCTGTCATTTATTTATTTATTTCCTAAATTTATTTACTAAATTATTTATTTGTGAGAGAGTATATGAGTGAGTATAGGTGCACCAGGGTCTCTCACCATTAGAAACCAACTCCAGACATTTTGCAGAGCTTTGTAAATCTCCCTTTACATGGGTACTGGGATTTCAAATGCAGGATCATCTCCTCAGCCCATTCTATGGTTTTTATAGTAATTATGCAATAGAAAATATTTGGTTTCAGATCCTTATCATAGCCAGCTATTTGAAAAATTGTCATTGCTGCTCTCTTGCAGACTCAAACAACATCAACCATTTTAAACAAGAACCCAATTTGTATGGATTTTTAAGATGTCCATGATTGTGGTAATGATGTCTAATGACACTTTCCTCTCCCCACCAGAGTAAGAATAACATGGTACAAATATTAGAACTTTATCCAAAAGTCTTGGGTGAGAAATTCCAATTAATTAACTTCTAAAACTTTGCCCTCAATACTTTAGGAAAGTACTTAAAACAAAAGAGCTCTTTAGCTATTCTCCACAGAGCCACTGTTCTACCTTTTCCTTTGTGAGTATTTGCGTAGGACTCGAGCTCTTCAGCCAGATTTTATGCACACAGCTGGGCAGAAATATCTCTTTTTATATCTGCATATTTAGTATCATAGGTTCTTCAGTGCGCTTACACAGTGCTGGCAGTATTAACAATGCAGACATCCTTAGCTTTGCAAACGACCCATAATGGAGAAGAAAGATTGCCTAGGAATATTCCCTTGTATGTACTATGCCAAAGGAATGTTTGAATGTCTCAAAAAGGGTAAATAAAAGCTGAATTATGACTGTGTGAATCCATAGGCACTAAGTTCCTTTTAGCCTTCATGTTCTACTTAAAATTCCAATTTCTTTTTAGCTAATTCTCCAAAATTTCATAAGAGTAGGTCCATCTACATCTGGCATCTTATATACAATTTTTAGTTAGAAATCTGCAGGGTTTATACAGTATATTTCTAAATTATTTGTTTCAATATAGTAAGATCCAAGTATAAAACTGTTATAACTCTAAATAAATAATAATTTAAAAATGTTTTTAAGGGCTGGAGATATGGCTTAGCAGTTAAGGCACTTGCCTGCAAAGCCAAAGATCCTAAGTTCAATTCTCCATAACCCACATAAACCAGATGCACTAGGTAGCACATGCATCTGGAGTTTGCTTTCAGTGGCTGAAGGCCCTGGAACACCCATTCCCCCCGCCCCCCACATATCTACCTCTTTTTCTCTCTCATAAATAAATAAATAAATAATAAAACTATTATAACTCTAGGAAGAAGTTTTGTTTTGCTTACTTGAAGCAGAACTCTTGGCACAAAATAGCCAATTATTTTGCTAATTAACATTGATAATTTGACATTCCTTTTTTAAGTATTTTATTTATTTATTTGGGAGAGTGAAATGGAGAGAGAGAGAGAGAGAGAGAGAGGAAGAGAATGGGCATACCAGGGCCTCTAGGCACTGCAAACAAATTCCAGATGCATCTGCTTCTTTTGTGCATCTGGCTTTAGGTGGGTTCTGGGAATCGAACCTGGGTCCTTAGGTTTTGCAGGCAAGTGCCTTAACCACCAAGAAATATCTCCAGTTCCTAATTTTACATTCTTCATATAAAAACGTTACTTGATTCTAAACTAATATTAAGGTTATAGTTGTAAAATATTCTGAATAGGCCAGGCGTGGTTTTGTACACCTTTAATCCTAGCACTCAGGAGACAGAAGTAGAAGGATCACTATGAGTTCAAGTCCAGCCTGGGACTGCAGAGTGAATGCCAGGTAATCCTGGGCTAGAGTGAGACTCTTCCATAAAATAATCCCCTTCCCAAAATATTCTCACTAGGAAAAGTTGCTTTCACATAAACATTTTAATTTTAATTTTGTTTTCCTTTACTCATTCTTTCTATGCATGCCATATGTTCTTTGACCTGAGCCTTGTGCTTTGCAAGAGGGAGGTGGAGAGAAACCAAAGATTTTACAATTTAGAAAAATAAGCCAGGTGTTGTTGCTCACTCCTTTAATTCCAGCACTGGGAGGTTGAGGAAGTATCACCATGAGTTCAAGGTGAGCCTGAACTACTGAGTGAGTTCTAGGTCAGTTGAGGCTTGAGGGAGACTCTGACTCACAAAGCCAAACAACCAACCAAACAAAACCACAAGCATACATACACAAAACTCGAAAAATAAAATAGATAAAATTGAAAACTGCATAGTTTATGTGAGACTACCATTTACTCTATGCTGTTACAGTGTTACAGAGCTTTAAGCTCACACTTGCTCTTTCTGTTCTACATGAGCTGTCAAGGGCATGTGTGGTCTTGAGTAGGAGGCAGGTTTGCACTAGTATGGAGATGAGTCAGCTAGTGGCTTAGGGAGATTGCATATTTAAAGAAGATTTAAAGGTGCATACCTTTAATCTCAGCATTCAGGAGTCAGAGATAGGAAGGGTCACTGTGCATGTTAGTTTACCCTGAGGCTATAGAGTGAATTCCAGGTTGTCCTGAACTAGAGTGAGGTTCTATTAAAAAACAAACAAAAGATTAGAATCAGGTTGTGTTTTTACTACTAATTTCATTCTAGAAGAGTCTAATGTTGACTTCATTAGTCTCATATGTTCATATCTTCTGATATTCAAGGAAAACCCAACTAACAAATAATATGAAGAAAAATTTCAGAGTCAGCCTGTCTGGGTTTGCATCTCAGCTTTTCCTGTTGTTGACTGTGTCTGTCTTTGATTAATCAATCATAGTAGAGACTTCCTTGCTTATCTTTCAAAGATAATGGTAATTACTATCAAGTAAAAGGTAAGGATTGTTCCTATCTTATAGATTGATTTTGACAATTTAATGACTAATTTCTCTAAAGTAGTGATCCTCGTGAGAGGCAATTTCTATCTGCACAACTGACATCAAGCCAAAGTTACATTGGACCACATTTGAAACATATTTGTTTATGCAAGTTTTGCATGTGTGTGTGTGTGTGTGTGTGTGTGTGTGTGAACATGCCTGCAAATGACACCCAGTAAAGAGAGCTCCCTACATATCCTACAATGCCCAGGAGAGACCACACAACAACAACAACAACAACAACAACAACAACAACAACAAAATTCTTTCACTAACATGTCCACAGAATTCAGGTAAATAACCTTGGATAACATCACTTGAAACAATCTCAAGTCAGTTCGTACTATAAAAAAGTTAAATTTTATCTGAGAAACATTTAAGTATATTTACTTTGACTTATATTACTTTTTATACTACTTATTCTTTTGTCCCATTGTTTCATATACTTCATGTTTTATTAGGGAGTTTAACAGAATGCACATTCTTTTCAGCAGCCAATGTCAGAATGAAAAAATTGCAGTATTAAAAAATATATATCTTCAGAGAAATGCATTCACCAACCACTAGAAAATGATTTAAGTCGAGTAACTGTTATCCTCTAATTTTTACCTTAACCCCTTGTATTACATATACTTTACAATACAGATAAAGGAGACATGAAACAAAGGTTAGACATGTAATTCGACTCTTCTTGTTAGGATGCAAATTTAGAAATGAGAAAATTGGAATGGATGAGAATAAAGGAAAATGGTCTCCATATATATACTCTGTTGTCCTACATGACATGTGGACTGCTCCATTTTACATGAGGTCAGTCTGGGCGACAAGACCCCCCCCCCCAATTCCACTGTCTGCTGTAATGTGTATGGTTTTCTCAGCAATATAAGGCAACACACCTAATTTTTGGTCTCAGCATCAAGATTATAAGTTCCAGACTAGGTCAAAAACTCTCATTTTGATTTCTAGAGGGAAAAAAATCATCACTATTTGGCCAGTGTCCTTCCAGTACAGGAAATTAGAGTAAATGGTACAGTGCAAACATTTAGTAGATGAGGATTTCAAGAAAAGACAATCTAAACATTCGTGGTCTCAAGATGTAGTTACAGTCAGCTTTCAGGGGTATCATTTTGTACCAGCTCTGGATAGTTCATTACATGTGTAAACAGGGACTTTTTCCAAGACTGCATGAAGTTGTGGTTTGCATAGGTTATATTTATAAATTATAGTTATTCCACTTGAACAATTTACATTATTTCCTGTAAGGTTGTTGATTTAGGCCAGCATCCTCCCCCCTCCCCCAAGTTCTTTGTTAAACAGAAATTACACTTTGGATGAAAGCTTGACAGAGTTTGGCTAACTATTCAATGAACATGAGCTTGAACAAGCTGCTGACTCAGCCAAATAAAAAGAGGACCCAAGGACAATACCAAATGTCATTTTCCATTTTCATATAATTTCAGAGTAGGAAAGCCTATATTAAAGTATTTTTTTTTTTTTACCAACTGTAAAGGTTAAAGGTTATAGAGTACATTGCTAACAGATGTAATTGCTGGACAGCTAACATACTTATAAAACATTTTAAAAAACTTGAAAATGTGTCTCTAGGCAATAGTAGTTGTGATGATAGCCAAGGGTGGACACATTTAGCATTTGTTTCACTGATAATGTTAAAATGATATTTATGTGATGCTTAGCTGTGTCTGGCAAGATTAAGAAAATGCTAGAATTCAGATTTCAGTTTTAAAAGATAGTTATACTCATTTGATGGCTTAGTTTCTTTTACAAAATAAGAGCTAATAAATTCATATTTTGTTTAATGGGACTAGAGGGAGAAATTTTTGTTTTTGTTTTCCTGTACATACAAACCTCCAGACAGACTATCATTTTATGTTTTAAATTTTAAATACAATTTATTAAATTTAATATAAAACTTAAGGTTGGAAATTTAAGTAAAAGCATCCTACAGTTACTATTTTTGTAATGCTTATTTTGGGATATTTTCACTGGTACCCCGTCACTTAATGATTGTAGTCTCTGCATTTGATCACTTCTCATCATCACTTTTATTGTCTTACACGGTCTACACATAATTAGTTTATATCCTCTTCTCTAGTTATTTCAATATCTGATTACCCAATTGCTTTCCTGTTGGTTCATTAGTTTCCTGATCATGGTAACTTATTTTTGTGTCTATTTCACTTTGGTTAATAGAAATCTAGTTTCTGGTATTGTTTTCTTAAAAAAAAAAAATCTATGCTATTGATAAGGATCTCTACTGGGTAAGAGAAGAAACATTGTCTCCACTAGTAGCAAAGCAAGTCCAGAACTTGAAGTTTATCAACCTCATGGATCTGACCCCTTCAGGACTTAATGAGGTAGGTTTAGCCTTGTCATGTCCAGAAAGTTCTGGTTTTACGATCCACAGCTATAGTTTATGCAGAGGAGCCTCTTGCTAGTTCCTCATGTTGGCATACTTGTTTAAACTAAAGTCACTCACGGACTTTATAGTGCTCAATAATCTAGCCTTGTTTAGCATACTTAGCATTCTCAGGGTTGAATTTAAGGACCCAAAGAGTTGGTTACAAATTTTCCCCTAGCTCAAGGTTTCTGATAACAGTAGTTGTCTTGAGGACAGTCATAGATTCTACATGCTGTGTTGGTTTTGGTCCAAGAAGTGTGTCCCTAGGATACCCTTGGGGACCACAGGTTAGATTTGCACTTTACATTCTGGGACTAAGAGTATTTAATATCAGTTACCCCTATCTTATGAATTGTCAATACTTTGTTCTTCCATGTCTTACTTATATGTTGTGGTTTTAATCAATGGTATTAATTAAATAAATAATGGTATTAATTAAGTCAAACAAACTGTCAATGAACTCATATCAATCTTATCACATATTTTGTTATTTTTTCCTTTTACTTTTTGATGCTTTATGCTTTTATGCATAGAAATTCATCTGTTAGATAGCCACTGTGGATTTACCATTTACTCATTGCTATGGTCTAAAATGAGTTTGCTCCTTCCACAATTCTTACATTGACATCCCAGTAGTACTAGGATATAGGGTCCTTCGGGAGGTAATTAAATCATGAGGGCAGAGCTCACATAAATGGCATTAGTGTTCTTAAAAAAGACACCCATGGGAACTCATTAGCCAGTTCAACCCATGAGAAAGTACCATGCATGATTCACGATGCCCACCCTTATCTCTGAGTGCATCTTAGACTTCCAGCCTCTAGACCTCAAAGAAATGGTGCTCTGATTTGGTATGGCATAGAGTCTTTGTTATAGCAGCCAGAACAGAGGAGACATGTTTATTTATTTACTTATTTATTTTTACTGTGCTGTTTCATATTTTTCCTTGGAATTTACCCTGTCTACTGCTACTGATTATTCTTAGCTTTTAATTTGCCTGCTACATATTCCCCATCACCTTTTCCAAACACAACGTCAGTTTGCTTTAGATTAGAACATTGTGTGATTCTGTGCTATACACTACATGTTCTGGTTTGAATAGGACTTGTCTGCTGTAGGCTCACATGTTTGGATACTTGGTCCTCATGTGGCTGTGCTGGTTGAGAAGGCTGTGGAACTCTTCAGGAAAAGGAGGATTGTTGGAGGCATTGGGTCCCTGAGGGTTGGGTGTTTGTTCTCTGCCTATTATTCTCTCTCCCTGACTGCACATGAAAGATGACCAGGTTGTATGCTGCTCCTGGTTTCCCATGCTTTCCCCTCCAAAGTAATAACATACCTCCTAGATCTGCAAGCTGAAGTAGCTTGCTTAAGCTGCGCTTGTCAGGAATTTGGTCACAAAGATGAGTAAAGAAACTGATAGGTTATAAATAAGCATATATAATGATCCAGATAGAATTATTATCACTTAATAATATGTATTTTTATTTTATTTTATTTTATTTTGGTTTTTCTCACTCTAGCCCAGGCTGACCTGGAACTTACTACGTAGTCACAGGTGGCCTTGAACTCATGGCATCCTCCTACCTAAAGACGTGAGCCACCCCGCCCTGACTTATATTTTATTTATTCATTTATTTTTTTGAGAGAGAGAAAGAGAGAGAGAGAGAGAGAGAGCGAGCGAGCATGATGTGAGTGGCAGGCCCTCTAGCTGCTGCAAAGCCCAGACACCTGTGCCACTATGTGCATCTGGCTCATGTGGGATCTGGGGATTCGAACCTGGGTCCTTAGGCTTCACAGGCAAACACCTTAACTACTAAGCCATCTCTCCAGCCCTTAATAATATATATATTTTTAAATCAAATTATATTTTTAAATCAAAATACTTTTTCTTTGGGCTGGAGAGATGGCTTAGTGGCTAAGGCACTTGTCTGTGAAGCCTAAGGACCCAGGTTTGATTCCCCAGTACCCAGGTAAGCCAGATGCACAAGGTGGCTACATGCTTCTGGAGTTTGTTTGCAGTGGGTAGATGCCCTGGCATACCTGTTTCCTCTCTCATGCTCACTCTCTCTTTCAAATAAATGAGTGAATAAAAATAAAGCATTTTTTGTATCATCTATATTTTTGTATCATCTTAGTCATGTTCGTAAATATAAAACTACACCATTTATATACATTTTCATGTGTATCTCATTACACTTTTCCCTTGTTTTGATTTTGTATTTTTGTGGGTTTTGTTTTGTGATTTTTTTTTTCTGACACTGGTCTTCAAAATTAGGGGTTAGGATTATATTATCACTCTTGACCAATCTCTTTTTGCCATTGATAAATATTTAAATTTAATCTTTGCAGTTTTCTGTCAGAGCACTTGATGACCAACCAAAGATTAGTGGTAAGACCCTACTGCTGAAGACACTATACGCTGTTGGCATGTAACATGGAATGACATGGCTGGAAGCTGGAAGAGAGTCAGTCCCCAGACAGTTAGCTTGTCTAGTACCAGAAGGTGCTACATGAGCAACTGGGGGAAAATGACCAATATTTGTCCAAGCAACTCATGGTCTATCTTACTTAGCAGCAAACAACCTGACGTGATGCTCACACAAGTGCAATAGCGGCACACATCCATGGTGGGAAACCAACTGCTCTCAATTTGGCTACTTGATCTGCTCAGTGGAACAGAACCCATAGCTGGAGCTGGGAAACAAATCACAATCATATCCAAAAATGAGCCCACTTTCCATTATCAAGCTTCCATCAACTGTGGGCTACAAGTGGGCCTACACCTATTAAACTCTATCTAAAAAATAATGCTTATCCCATTTATCTGGTGCTACCTTTACTCTCCATTGGAGAATCTGCTTCCCTTTTTCAGATAGACGCAGATTCTAAGGAGAGAACCACGCCATCGTACCTCAAAGGGCCTATCTGAAACTAAGAATAATTGGGGAAACAAGCAAGATTGCTGTTTTTTTGGTGAACTGGGAACCAGCACAAGTGTGAAGGAGATCAGCACAGAGCACAATCAACCCAGATATCCAGATACACAGAGGCTCCCAAGACCTCATCACTGTAGCTGACCTAATATGAACCCAACATGGCTCAGGAAATTTGGAGAAGAGGGGTTGGGAAGAATGTTAGAGCCACACATTGGGTCATGATACACAGAGACATTTCCTCCTACCCATAACTGATGGCTAACCCCATAATGCACTACCCATATTCCCCAATGTGGAGGGTCCCTGTGGAGGGGGGAGGACAGGGAGGAGGCTAACAATGGTACCAACTTGACTGTATTCACTGAGTACAAGATTAATAAAAAATAAAAAAAATAAAAAATAAATTTAGTCTTTGGTTCATGATCAATTTAATTTTTCCTGTTATGTTATTTTACTTACTTTTCTTTTGGGTTAGCATTATGTATATTTAGACCCTGGATGATTGAATTAAATAAGTCTTACATTTTCTGTAGTCATTTTCATGTATCCTTCCCTTTCATTCTTTCATGTGCTCAATTCTTCTTTCTTTCTTTCTTTCTTTCTTTCTTTTTTGGTCCACTTTACTTGGACGAAGGTGTGTTACTTTTCCCTTGAGTCTACGTTTGGTGACATTTCACATAGGTAAAGACCAGATCCATATTGTGAGCATCAGAAATGTTTATATTAATCTGGGGGTTGGTTTCATTTTAATTTTGTTAAGCAATCAGTTCCATCCTCCAGGGTCAACAGCATTCTTTCCTTCCCTTAGACCAGCCAGTGAAGATGGATGTAGGTGAGGTTGTTTGGATCTCTGTTCCCCATAGGCTATAGCAATAGACTGTTTCTCCCAAATATGGAAATGATGTGTATTTTACTGTTGAGTATTTCTAGTATGGCTTTGCTTCCTCACCATCAACACAAGTAGAGGCGTGCTTACAAGTACTGCTTTCTTGGTCAACAAGGAGTATTTACCACATTTCATGTATTCGTTCTTCTGTTATTGGACATCTAGGTTAGTTGCATGGCTTAACTATTGTGGATAGCGTTGTAAAAATATTCCTGTGACATGTTGACTTATTCCATTGGGTACAAGCATGAAGTTACACAGTCTGCAAGAAAATGGATATGACTGGAGATAATTATATTAAATGCATTAAGCCATTCTCAAAAACACAAATATCATCAATTTTCTTTTGTTTATGTTTTCTAGATTTTGTATAGATAACATATAATCATATTTGTAGATCTGACATAAAAATAGAGTAAAATGTGTCTAGAGAGGAAGATGAAGGGGATTAACAGGGCAAGCAAGAAAATGTAGGCTAGGGAGGAACATGTTCAACATATATACTTGTACAAATGCTTAAACATAAATATGAAAAGAACAGATGAAAAGACTGAGTAAAGGAAAGGTGGGGGAGGGTTAACAAAGATCTAATAGGTATGAATAAAAACCTACTTTTTTGGACAATGGTGCACCTAGAAACAATAGATTGTTACCAGAAAATTTTCAGTGCTAGGGATGGGATACCTTCCAGTGAGTTGTTGGCCAAGGGGGATCCATGATGACACCCAAAACATCATAGATTATTATTAAGGCTCTTGGTTTTCTACCAGGAACAAATGGTAAGACCCTACTGCTGAAGACATACTTGAGCTGCAAGGTCACTGAGAAATCCTGCTGTAGCTGAGCTGAAAACCTCCTCCATCTAGACCAGCTAACAAAAATCTGGAAAAAAAAAAAAAAGTATGCAGCATGCAGCTCTGTGGGAGAGAGAGAAGTCACCAGTGGAGACAAACAACAGTGGACACTTCAAGCCTTAAGATTGGCCAGTGAGGCTAAATGAGCCCCCAGGTGCAATAGTGGCATGTCTGTTATGGGGGGAAACCATGTGCTCTCTAATTGGACTGGAGGCCCATTCCAAAGGAGGGAATACGTGCCTGATACTGAAAACCTATGATGGCAGAAGGCATAAGCCCTGGAAGTGTAAGTTGGCAGGTGTCCAGCTAAATATATACATATCACCAAACTGCTCAGTAAGCACTTCTCTTAATGTTGATATCCATAAGTTAATGCTAATCTCACTTTTGGTTGGAGAAGCTTACCTTTTCATATGGCAGTGACCTTGGGATGACTCAGAAGGTACCATAGTGCTGAGAAGAAGTGACAGAGGAGTAGTCAGCATTGACACATCTCTATCATACCTTCCAATGCTCAGGGTCCATTCTGGAAGAGGTAGCAGGAAGAATATAAGAGCCAAGAGAAGGGTAAGACTCCTTACAATGTGCTCTTCCAGACACAAAATTTCCTGGACATCCATGACCTCACAGTGCCTGAAACTACCTACACAAGGCCATCATAATAGGGAGAAAAGATGATGACATCAAAATAAAAGAGAAACTGATTGAAATGGGAGGGGAGATATAATGGCGAGTGGAGTTGCAAAGGGAAAAATGCAGGGGGAGGGAACTACTATGGTTATTGCCTATATTATGGAAGTTGTCAATAGAAAATAAATTTTAAAAAGAGGAGTGGCTGGAGCGATGGCTTAGTGGCTAAGGTGCTTGCCTGCAAAGCCTGATGACCCTGGTTTGATTCCTCATGTGCATCTAGAGTTAATCTGCAGAAGCTAAAGGCCCTGGTGTACCTATTCTCTCTCTTTCTCCCTCTCTCTCTCTTTCTCTCTCTCTCTCTCCTTACAAATAAATAAAAATATTAAATAAATAAATAAATAAACCAGGGAAAAATGATTAGGTTGACAAATATTAATTCCTATTTCAAAGATTGGAAATAAAAGCATTTCACAAAATTGTTTATTCATGGTAGAATATACTATTTCTGAGTTTACTGTGATTTTTGGTCAAGATTCAATTGATTTTGCTTAAGTCAGAAATATATACAAGGTCTTTTATTTGCCATTGTCAAAATTTGTTGGGATTATCCCTAATGAAAACAATAACCTTCCTCAAAAAACAATAATAGAATATAAGGACACAATAGTTGATTTGTGTTGCTTCTTGTGTTGTTTGTCTTGTTGCTGGGACAAGATACCTGAGACAGGTAGGTAAGGACAGAAGAGTTTTTCTGGCCCATAGTTTGTGGTCAGAACCCATCACCATGGAGAAGTCATGGCAGAAGGAGTGTAAGGATGTTGGTCACATTTTCCTGGTAGTCAGGTAGCACAGAAAGACAGATACTGTTGTTCATCTTGATTTCTTCTTCTTCCTTCAGTGCAGGACCCCAGCACATGGAATATTACCGTACAAAGTTAGGGTAGGTCTTCCCAGCACAATTGGCCTTATGTAGAAACTCCCTCACACAAACCCAGAGTTTTGTCTCCTTGGTGATTCTAGATCCTGTCAGGTTGACAATCATTATTAACCATCACACTTAATTTTTAAAGTTATAGTTTAAGAAGCTATGTTCTTTTCAGATACTTTTTGGAGTTTGGGCTTAATCTTAAAGTTCCAAATATCTTCACAATTAAGGTAATGTGTGAGCATTAATGAATAATATTTTTCTTAACTCAAGTAAATAAAATTTATCTAGTAAATAAAATTCATTTAAGTTTTTCATTGCACACACCTTGGGTCTCTTTGCTTTATAGATTTCAGCTCAAAGCACAAGTGAATTTGAGAAGAGCTGCTCACCTTCCTTTCCTGTTATAAATTTTTCATAGAAAACAATTTTAATTGAGTCATTTTGCTTGAAATTTCCTCTAATCCGTTATTTGAGCCTTTCAGTCATGGGATTTTTTTTTTCTCTGCACTCAAGTTTACACAAAGTCATACTATAGACAATTTACATTGCATTTAGACATTACAACAGGCATAGCACATTATCTGAGGAAATTTTTATAGTAAATAATAAATGTGATCCACAGAAGAGACAATTGATTAGAATATAGCATTAGAATGTAACTTACTAACATGTTACATGTAAGGAAAGGCAGCTTTATTCAGTGAAGTCAAAGGCATTTAATAAAGTCCTATGCAGTTTGCTACCATTGCTCAAATTAGGCCATTCTGGAAGGAAATACTGAAATCACACACTAGTGGTGATAGGGAAGACCCCCTGTCTTTGCATCTGTCAGTGTTAGGGAAGCTAGAAATGACCATCACTATTTTATCTCATCTCTCTAACTTCTGACACATATTGTGACTTGAATGCCCATGGTAAGGACAGAGAGTCAGTCCCCTTCCCTCCTTCCTCCCTCCCTTCTTTCTCCCTCCCTTCCTTCTTTCTTTCTTTCCTTCCTTCCTTCCTTCTTCCCATCCCTCACTCTCCCTTCTATTTACTTCTTACTTTTCTTTTGTAGTATGCATCATACAAAGAAGAAATTAAGCAGAAAAATGTATAAATGTGTTTTCATGTATTTTAATTCAAACACAATCACCCTTATTTACAAAAGACGCATCATTGAACTAAAAGACAGCAGTCTGTAATTAATGAAAATATTTGCTAAGAATATTCAATTTTTATTTTATTGTTTGGACTGGTTTGTGTGTCTTGTGTGCGTGTCTGTAAGCAATGATGTGATGCCCTGTGTGAATGCCTCCAGAAGCCATAGGGGAATGTCTGTTTCCCTCTCCATCACTCATCCTCCTGTTTTTTTCCATAAGACAGAAGCTCTTACTAATTTTGAAGCCTGTTGTTTTTCATAAGTCCCAGTGATTCTTTGGTCTCTGCTCCTCACAGGACTAGGATTACAGGTGTGTATAGCCAAACGCAGCTAGAGGATTCGAACTCAGAAGGTCTCAGTCCCTCTTCGGGCTCTCATGCTTGTTCAGGAAGTTCACTTACCTGGTGAGCCATCTCTCAAGCCTCACTTTTATGTTTTTTAAATATTTTATTTATTAGAGAGAAAGAGGGAGAGGCAGACAGAAAGAGAATGGGCACACCAGGGCCTCTAGCCACTGTAGAAGAACTACAGATCCATGCACCACCTTATGCATCTGCTCTATGTGCCTGCTGGGGAATCAAACCTGGTTCTTTATCTTTGCTGGCAAGTGCCTTAACCACTAAGCCATCTCTCCAGCCCACTTTCTTTTTTTGACATGCACATGTGTTTGGTTTGCATGTGAAATACTTGGGGTGCTCGTGTGAGGAAGGCCAGAGGAAGACTTCAGTGTTCTCCTCTACTGCTCCTCCAACAAGTTCCCCGAGACAGTCTCTCACTAAACCTAGAGTTCCCTGTTATTTTATTTTATTTTTCTGATTAGACTGACTATCCATGGAGCGGCAGTGATCCTATGTATTTCTGCCCTTTCTTCTCTCAATGCTGGGGTTCTAGGCATGTGTGGACACAACTAGCTTTTTTATGTGGTACTAGCAAGTTGAAATCAGACTCTCATGACTGCTTAGTGAGTGTTCTTACTTATTGACCCATCTCCCCTCTACCCCATCCTTGACTTTAAAAAAAGGTTATTTATTTATCTATTTATTTATTTGAGAGAGAGAGAGAGAATGAATGGGCACATCAAGGCCTCTAGCCACTGCAAACAAACTCCAGACACATGTACCACCTTGTGCATCTGTCTTTATGTGGGTACTGGGGAATTGAACCTGGGTCCTTGGGCTTTTCATTCAGGCGCTTTAACCACTACGCCATCTCTCCAGCCACCATACTAGTACTTTTTAATGAACCATTTATTTGGAGTAATTTTATATTTGTAAAAAAGTTGCAAAGATTGCATAAAGAATTGCAATGTAACCCAAAACCGGCTTCCTTCATGAGTATCGTCTTATATTCCTACACCACAATTGTCAAAATGAAGACACTAACTAATCTTGGAACCTTTCTCTTAATACTTTAGGTGCACTCTAGATTTCACTTTTATTATATACATTTCTTAGTCCTGTTATGTTTTCTCCCTTTTTTGAAGATCCACTCCAACATATTCTTTTTCATTAAATTTTCAAGGTTTCCCCAGACTCCCTTGCCTGGTTTTAAATAAGTGTGACAGCTTTAAGTAGTTTTTCTCAGGTATATAAGTGTGCCAACCCATGGATGTTTTAATGTTTTTTTTATTATAATCTGTGGTTATGAGTTTAAAGAAATACAGATGAAACAACATTTTTTTCATATCTTATCAGGTGTTATGTGATAGTAGCTAATGTTAACATTAATTATTTTCGATAAGTGAGTGTTTGCTGAGTTTCTTTACTAAAATAATATTATTCCCATTCTGTATTTGTTATAAGCACCAAAAGTACCTGGTCTCTGATGTAGATGATGAGGTGGGAATACTGTACTACCTGCTATAGGGATTACCTACACATATTATTTGGAAATCTTCTGTAAGGAAGTTGTTTTCCTTTCTAAGTACTTATCAGTCGTTATATTATATCCTTATGAAGTCATGCATATTTATTTTCTGTTTGTTTTGAAAGAAGACTACACTGATTATTTTGTTGCTTTGCTCTTTTGTCCTTTTAGTCACTGATGTAAATTCCTGATTTTTTGTTTTTGCAGTACTTCTTATTATTCTAAAATGCTTATTTTGTATTTTCCCTGCCTCATGCCTAGAATAAACTGTATCTGGTGTTTTTACATAGAGAATGGTTTGTTAAAAACAAGACATAATCTCTGGGTCTACTGGGATATCATATTAGCAGGAGGAGTTCTATAGCATATTATGTGCATGAAGCAAAGAACACACACACCTGCAATCGTTTCTGAATGTATGATAAGTTTAACACAAATGTGTGCTGATAGATCCAGCTCTACTCCAGGATGACAGCTGCAGTTCTGGGTTCTCCTTCTCATCACATTTATTTGCGACTTCCCTCTGGCCACGAGAATCCTGGGCTACCATTCTGTCATACCTTCACATGTATGTTGTTTTCTGGTAGACATTGTTAAGAATTATTAATACATGGACACTTGAAAACCTCATTTAGAAACTAAAATATATTTTGTAGAAATTTCTTTTGTCTTTAATTTATTAATATACAGCCCAGACCCAATTTCCTAAATAACTTCAGTTTCTCTTTTTTAATATTTATTTATTTATTTATTGTTTATTTATTTATTAGAGTGTGAGAGGCAAATAGACAGTGAGAGACAGAATGGGTGTACCAGGGCCTCTAGCTACTCCAAATGATCTCCAGACTCATATACCACCATGCACATCTGGCTTACATGGGAACTGGGAAATTGAACCTGTGTCCTTGGGCTTTGCAGGCAAGCACCTTAACTGCTAGGCTGTCTCTCCAGCCCTCCCAACCTGGAATACTTAAGGAGACTATGAAAAGACATATCTCAAATTGACAGTAAAGATATATGTATCAAAAGCTGTTAGGACATACTCAAGACTGTTACTAGTGAGAAGCCCATTCTCTAAATTCCTGTGTTAGTAAAAACATAAAGCTTAAATTCTTACAATCCAGACATTGATCTTACAAATTAAATCCAAATGAAAGGAGGCATCTTGAAATTGAAGGACCACTGAAAGAAAGTAAAGACACGAACAGGAAAATTTCCAGCATTTCTAGATATTACCATGACCAGCTGTTCTATGCCTATGTAATTTCTTCTATGACCAGAAAATACTTTCGTAACATTTCCTTTCTTTCAGATTTATTGAACCAAGATTTTTTGTTGTTGTTTTGTTTTTTCAAGGCAGGGTCTCATTCTAGCTCAGGCTGACCTGGAATTCATTATGTAGTCTCAGGGTGGTCTCGAATTCATTTCGATCCTCCTACATCTGCCTCCCGAGTGCTGATATTAAAGATGTGTGCCACCACACCTGGCTGAACTGAGATATTTTGCCTAGCATATGACTAAATATTTTAGTTACCTGAGAAGTATTTTGCAGTTTTTCATTATGATTATGAATTCTGTCCTCTTTTATTATATTTCTTTTCCTTCACATATTTTAAATTTTCTCATCATGGTTTTAGAATTGATGTATATTCTCAGAAGAACTTGATTTTTTATCACTGTTAAGTATTCTCACTACCATTAGTAATGCTTCTGCTATTATTATGTCCTACATTAGTATAGTTGCACCAACTCTCTTTTGGTACTGTTTGAATAGGATAACATTTTCTATTACTTTCAGCCACTTAAAACATTTATATTCAGTTCTATCAATTGAAAACTACATACTTTTTATGTTTTTTTTTCATTTAAATTTGTGTTGGGAGTATATCCTCTCTTTAAATGTAATATAATAATTATTTAGTCTAAATCTACAATAATATAAGAACACATATTATTTCAATATAATAATATAGAAGTTTGTTATTGATTTTAAATGTAATGTATTCTGCCTTTTGTTGCATTCTTCTGGAATTGATAGTTTTTCCTTTCCATTCTTTTAGAGCTACTGTGGAATTTTTATTCAGCTAATATAGAGATAGCAAAAGAAATACTTTTTTAATTAAAGTCTAATAAAATTCTAATATATTACAGGAAAATAAGAGGTTTGGAACTTAATCCTACTTTCCTTTCCTTAGTTATGCGTTAAAATGTATTCTGTTACAATGTCATTTGTAATCATATTGATGATATTAAGAATATGTACTGTAAATATCCATTTGCCTGTGTCCTTCTTTTTAAGCACACCGATGCTTTTGACTCGTGTCCACATCCAGGAGCCCTCCTGGGTTTTTTTCTGACTTTGAAAACATCCATCACTGAAGGCTTTGGTAGCAGATACAGTTTGGTCCCAAAATATCTTTCCTTTTTGAGACCTAGTCTTGTCAAACAAAGAAAGATTGACACCTTCATTCAGCATTAAGCCTGTCATTCCCTTCTCTGTGGCTGCAGTCATTTCTAAGTCATTGGGCATTGGGGGCTGTTGACTTGCTTGGTATTGTACCTTAGGGGACATTTCACTCCCCCCCCTGCCACCAAACACACCCCAAGGTGGTTTTGGTAATAGTGACATGGTTTTTGGTGGCAGCAGTTGGCTTCCATTTTTAATAATTTGGTTGAAATTTGTAATTATTATGAAGTTTTATGTTATATCTTTTGCACATTGGAAAACTTCTTAGCATTAACTCTAGAAGTAATGTTCTGATATCATCATCTCTAATCTTTTCTCTTGGAACTCAAGTTGTACATGTTAGAGTTTTGTACTGTGCCTCTTTGCCAATCTTTTCTCTTTTGTTTGTGGTTTGTGGACTTCTTTACTCATATGTCCATATGCATATTTTCTTCATAACTATACTCTACTAAGTCTCTTTTCTCTCTACATATTGTTATCTTAAACTTATACATTGATTTCTGATACTTGATATTGGTTGTTTGCTTTCTGTTCAAGAATTAAATTTAATTTTAAGGTTATGTGACTAATAGTGGAGAAATGTTTGGTGACAGCCCCCAAGACTTTTTTAAAAAATTTTTTGTTTATTTTTATTTATTTATTTGAGAGCGATAAACAGAGAGAGAAAGAGGCAGAGAGAGAGAGAGAGAGAGAGAGAGAGAATGGGCACTCCAAGGCCTCCAGCCACTGCAAACAAACTCCAGACACGTGCGTCCCCTTGTGCATCTGGCTAACCTGGGTCCTGGTAAATCGAGCTTCGAACAGGGGTCCTTAGGCTTCATAGGCAAGCACTTAACCACTAAGCCATCTCTCCAGCCCCCAAGACTTTTTAACATATTTTTTATGTGTGGTATTTCAAACATGTACACATTATGATTGTATAAATTTTGCTAATATTCTACTCCCTTAATATTAACATTTATTAAATCCTGCCGAAATCTGTCCACTTGTTCACCTCACATTTTATATTATTTTGCACCAGATTCCAGGCACCATATCAAAGTTTCTGTGAGTAATTTAGTATGTGTTTCTAAATGATAAGAACTCCTTTACAAATTTCCCACAAAAAATTCACAAATTCACTAACACCTTCAAATTTGTGCTGGGCATTCTTTTGAATTTCCAAGTGAGATGTTTTAAAATTAACTTGACAATTGCTACCCAATATGTTCTATTAGGATTTTGATTACTATAATATTAAATCTATAGTCCAGCCTGGTGGACTCTAATATATCATATTGTATCATTCAATCCATAAAATGATAATATGTACATTCATTTCTATCGTATGATTTTATAAGTTTTTTAGTTTTTCAAAATCTCTTAACCCAATCTGTCAGGTGTTCTCCTCTGTGCATTTCTGTGTCTGATGTTGCTATTTTTGTGAGTTTTTTAACTGTTGCATTTAAAACTATAATTGATACATAAATATTGAACACTAGGTGGTAAGGGAACTCCTTAGGACATTTTCTGTTGTATAATAAGCATTAAATAAGTGCTTCCTATCATCCTATTTTTATTTTAATATACTTTACTGTTCTTTCCCAATTTTAAAACTCAGATGACTAGCTCATTGATCGGAACCACTAATTTTCCTAGCATAACCATATGTTTGCATTTCTGTCTTGACACCATAACTCTTTCTTTCTTTTCTGCTTTTAAACATTTTTTGCCATATCATATATTTCATTCATTTAATACTCAATGCAATGTACTACTTAGTTTTATGTCTGTTTCCACAAATAGGAAAGCATAGTTTTATGAACTCAGGTGTTTGAATCATTTCTGAATGAATGTCTCCTGAGAATATAGAAATGTGCCTGCCACATGGTAGACAATAAAGATATACTTGTTAAATAAACAGTATTTTGCCACATGAAAACTTTTTAAAAATTTTCATGAATATTCAAGAATTCTCTGTATAAGAGACCCATACATAGCTGTAGGATTCAGACTGATAGTGTTCATTCATGCACTTAAGCTGTTCATATTATTACAAATACCATTTTACTAAAGTGGATTTCCATGTGACATTATTATGAACTTATTGCCTCATTTGTCTACTTCTTTTTGCTTCCTTACATTTTTATTTGAGGTGATTTTTTTCATTATCTTTTATTTCTATTGATTTGGATATTATATGTTCTATTCTTATTATTTAAGATGTTACCCTAGGAACTGAATGTTTGTACACTTGTCTTTACCAAACATAAAAGTAATTAATCCTTCTGTTCTCCTAGACAGATCTAAGCAATGAACTTTGAATTTATCTTTTAATTTCTTTTTGTCCTTCTATAGTACTAATATCACTGTTATGTGCTGATGGCATTTGAATTTCCCCACATAATTACTTTAAGAATACTGTCCTCTCCTCTAGCATCTTTGTTATCTGTCTTTTCATTCCCATTCTCTCCCTCTCCTTTCTGTGGGTTCCATTCTAAATAACTTTCTTAAAACAATTTTAGCTCACTAATTATTGCAGTCCTATTTTATCAACATATGAGCCTATTATTTTTTTCATTTCAATTATGCTTTGCTGTTCAGTAGTAAATTTTAACATTTTTAAGTTTATTTTATTTTAGAGAGAGAGAGAGAGAATTGACACTGCAGGGCCTCAACCAGTGAAATTGAACTCCAGATGCTTGTTCTACCAAGTGGGCATGTGCCACCTTGTGTTTACTTCACCACTGTGCATCCGGCTAAGGTGGGATTTGGAGACAGATCAAACATGGGTCCATGGACTGTGCCGGTAAGCACCTTAACAGCTTAGCCATCTTTCCAGCCCTTAACATTTTTAAAAATAAATTTTATTAAAGGTGAAAAGTCTACTGATAATGTCTCAAATTTATTATAAGGTACAGTTTATATTCTATATTCAGGATTGAATTTTATCAATTGTATGGGTAGAATCCTACTTGTCTAATCTTATTGCTTTAGTCAGAATGGTCAGTTTACCTTTGAGTTTTTTTCTTTTTATCTCTTATAACTTCCTTAACGTGCTAAGTGTATATGGCTATAGAAAAACATGCTAAGTATTGGTGACTGGAGAAAAGGAGTAGTCTAGCTTAAATGTGTCAATTCATATCATTTTGTTGTCCTAGTAATATTCCCATACCAGCCCATGATTTGCAGCAATATTTTTCAACATTTTTGGGGGAGGATGACATGTTTCTATTTCACCCTCATGTGAATCAAATGTTTGATGAGTGTTGCAGACTGGTTCATATTGCTGGTAGAAATCACCCAACAAAGAGTAGCTTGTGGGAAAAAGATGTTTATTTTGGCTTACAGGCTCCAGGAGAAGCTCCACAATGGCAGGGAAAATGACAGCATGAGCAGAGGGTGGACATCACCCCCTAGCCCACATAAGGTGGACAATAAAAACAGGAGAGTGTGCCAAACACTGGCAAGAAGAAACTGGCTATAACATCCATAAGCCCACCCCCAACAATACACTGTCTCCAGAAGGTGTTCTTAAATCTCCATCAGCTGGAAACCTAGCATTCAGGACACCTACGTTTATGGGGGAGACACCTGAATCAAACCACCACAGTGAGCTTTAAATTTTTTTGAGAGAGTTTCTTCTTTCAGCATGCATGTAGGTAGATGCAATGAGTGCATGAGTTTGTACAGTTTGGCAAATGTCCTCAGGGTGAAAGTTGATTTTTGTGTGTGTGTGTGTGTGTGTGTGTGTGTGTGTGTGTGTGTATTTTGATACCAACAATATGTCCCTCTCTCCACTCAGCCCTTGTCAAAGATAATCCTGAATTTCTTTGTATCTCATACAGTATGTGTAAATGTTATATAATATTTTCAAATGTTGGATATAAATGATGAAATAGCCATTGAGCAGTACTTTTTTTTTCCATTTTTTATGGAAGCTAGGGGTGGATAATCTTGGCAAATGTACCAAGGTCACATCTCTGGAAAACTAGCAAATTATATTTGCTAATAGGAGAATGCTTATTTATGGAATGATGGTTTCAAGAAATTGTTGTTTAAACTGTCTATTATAATGCAACTTGGAAACTTTGGCATGGAAAATGGAAAATGTCATTAAAACTGTGCAACTATAGGATTAAAACCTGAAACAAACACCATTTTGAAATCTCATAAAAAATTCAAAAGCCCTGATAATGGTAATTTTCTTCCCTATCTACCCTTCCCCTCCTCTTCTTCTTTTCTCTATCTCCTCTATATTTTTCAGCTCACCAATATTTTACAGATTTCATTTTACAGTATTTTTTTGCCTTTCACAGTAAGTGTATTCCTTAGGTATTTTTATTGGTAACTTTAACAACTTCATATATAGTAGTTTGGTCATAATCCCATCCCATTATCTTCCTCTGCCCCCTTTCTCCTGCCTCCACCCATTGCTGAGAATCCTCTTTTTTCAAGGTACTCATCCCTCTGTTTTGTGTCATGTCCCTACTGTTCCCCATTGTCCTTCATGGCATATGTGTTGGTGGGCTCAGAACTATGCTGGTCCTGTGGAAGTATCAGTATGCACTGAGGGCTCATGAATGCATCAGTCAGTCCATGTCAGGAAGGACAGTGCCCCAAAGAATGCCAATGTACTCTATAGCTGTTACATTCTTTCTGCCTACTCTTCTGCAATGTTCTCTGAACCTTGGAGCACAAGATAGTATTGAGCACTACACAGCTTCTTGTGTTCCGTTCTGATGAATTTTGAGTCTCCTAAATGTCTGCCATCATCTTCACAAGGAAGGTCCTCTGGCTAACAATGATAACAGCACTCATATTAGGATTCATCCTCATTGAGATCCCATGACTACATTCCAAAAAATATAATGATTTTTAAAAGTGAAAATGGAAAAATAAATGACTTGAACATTCTCTGAAGTCACTTTACATAGTACGTGACATCTAATACAAAAATCAAATCAACTTAAAATTGAATTATGCACACTACCTCAGCTAAGCAATCAAGATTAGTATCAGGAGTATCACATCATGTTGATAGCATTTAACTTTGACATCAATTGCTGGGACTGGAACTTTATATATTTATTTATTTCATTTTTTTATTAGTTATGGACATGCCCAGTTTGTAAACATCACATGTTGGTACCATCCTGTCCCTCATCCCTGCCCCCCTCAAGGAGCCCTCCTCATTGGGGATGCTGGTCATCCCCATTGGGATTGTTGGTGGTGAATTGTGAGGGCACCTGTCAGTTATGGGGAAGAGGCAATGTCTCTGAGCATAATGTCCCAACTTGTGGCCCAAACAATCTTTCTGCCCCCTTTTCTACAAAATCCCCTGAGCCACGTTGGGTTCATTTTAAGTCTATTTCAGTGATGGGCTCTTAGCCTCTGGATCTCTGGTTTGGTAGGTATTGAGTGTCCTCAGTGTCTATCTCCTTCACCCATGTGCTGATATCAAATTCACCCAGAAAGCAACATTCTTGCTCATTTCCCCGATTCCTCTAAGGTTTGGCTGGGGCCCTAGTAAAATGTGATGGGTTGTTTCTCTCCACAGGTCCTGCTTCCATCTGAAAAAGAGTAGCAGATTCTCCAACAGAGAGTGAAATCAGCACAGGTTAAATGGGATAACCATTATTAGTGTAAAGATAATTTAATGGGTGTCGACCCTCTGGTAGCATAAGATTAGTGGGAGCTTGGTATTGGAAAGCAGAATCATTATCTGGATGTGATTCTGATTTGTTTCCCAGTTACAGATATTGTTTCCTTTCCACTGAGTGGATTTGTTAGCCAATCCAAGAGCACTTGGTTACCCACCATGGCTGTGTGCCACTGTTGCACTTGTGTGTACATCACATCAGATTGTTTGCTTCTGAGTAGTTTAGACCTCTAGTTGCCCAGTCAGATGTTGGCCACTTTCCCCTAGTAGCTCATCTAGTGCCTTTTAGCACTAGATGGGCTAACTTTCTGGGCACTTGCTTTCTTCCAGATTCCAGCCAGGCCTCTCCATTTTCTGTACCAATAGCATATGGTGTCTTCAGCAATAGGGTCTTATCATTAAACTCTGGTGGGTAATCAAGTGCTCTCACAGAAGACTTTCTTGTTTTGGGAAACCTTGTAGGTCTCTCTGATTAACAGCTCATTGTGGGTGATAACCACATCCTTGCACTGGGAGTTATAGGCCAGCACCAAGAGAAAAGAAAGAAAAATAAAAGAAAGAAAGAAAGAAAAAAAGAAAGAAAGAAAGAAAGAAAGAAAGAAAGAAAAGAAAGAAAAGGAACAGGAGAAATTTATGGTTAGGCTTTATTTCTCTCTCTCCAGGGCCCTTCGACTCAGGTCCTCCCTCTAATATCCTGTTACATGTTCAACCTTTTAGTCTGTCTTCCAGGCTATAGAGTTCTAGGGTACCAGTTCCATTTGGATTCAGAAAAAAAAAAATAAATGAGATTGATAAGCCTCTGGCTAACTTGATCAAGCTATAAAAAGACATTTCAAATTAACAAAATTAGAAATGATTAGGAGAGAACACAACAGACATAAGTGAAATTGGAAAGATTATTAGGACTTACTTCTAAAACCTCTGCTCCACAAAACTGGATAATATGGAAGAAATGGATAATTTCCTGGGCACATGCCACCTACCAAAACTAAACTCAGAGCAGATTAATATCTTAAACAAACCTATCACACCCATCAAGGTTGAAAATGTCGTCACAAACCTCCCCCAAAAGAAGTGTCCAGGACCAGATGGCTTGTCGTTCAAATTCTATCAAACCTTCATCGAAGAACTGAAAGCAATTTTTCTCAAACTGTTCCACATAATTGGATAACAGGGAAAACTCTCTGATTCCTTTTATGAAGCTAATATCACCATAATACCAAAATCAGACAAAATCCATAGTAACAAAAACAGCATGGTACTGGCATAAAAAAAAAACAGGAATATCGACCAATGGAACAGAATTGAGGATCCAGATTTTAGGTCAGTATAGCTATTTGATCTTCAACAAAGGCCCTAATAATGTTGACTGAGGAAAAGACAGCATTATCAACAAATGGTGCTGTACAAGCTGGATAGCCATATGCAGAAAAGTGAAACTAGATCCACACATCTAGCCATGCACAAAAATCAAGTCCAAATGGGTCAAAAGCCTCAATATGAGACCTGAAACTCTTCCACTACTGTAAGAAAAAAAAAAAAAATAGGAGGAACTTTCCACGATAAAGGAGTGGGAAAAGACTTCCTTAACAAAACCCTAGTGGCTCAGGAACTTAAACAATCACTCAATCGCTGGGATATCATGAAGCTGAAAAGTTTTTTCACAGACAAAAATACTGTAAGCAGAGGAAATTGATTACCCACAGAATGGGAGAAAACTTTTGCTCGCTATACAAATGAAAGAGGCATAATTTCTAGAATCTACAAAGCACTCACAAACCTAAATAGTAAAAAGTCAAACAACCCACTCATAAAGTGGGACAGAGAACTGCACAGGACGTTCTCAGATGAACAATTACAAATGGCAAACAAACACTTAAGAAAATGTTCAACATCCCTAACCATCAGGGAAATGCAAATTAAAACAACTATGAGGTTCCACCTTACCCCAGCAAATATAGCAAACATTAAAAAAATAAAATGAAAACAAATGTTGGGGAGAATATAGTAAAATGGGCTCCATAATTCCTTGTTGGTGAGAATGTAAGGTGGTACAACCACTATTAAAAGGAATATGGAGGAGACTCCCAGTTGAGATGGTGGTGTAGGAAACACCCCAAAGCAGCCTATGGGAGAAAAAGCCAAAAAAACAAATATACAAACAAACAAAAAAATAACAGCAAAATATGCTCTTCTACTAAACTCAGAGGTGTATAAGAAATTACCAACTGTAGTAAAGAAGTAGAAGAGATCCAGAGCATCCAGAGCCCACATAGGCTGTCAGAGGCCTCTCCAACAGTGGCAGCACCAGGTCCGTGGTGGCCACAGCTGCAAGGCTTGGCTTGCGCCACAGGAAAAGCCAAGTGAGGTGATTTTCCACTCACATCAGAGTTCCTCACAAGCTCAAGAAACGTGAAGGGAGGATAGCAGCGAACAACGGAGAAGCAGATCACAAGGTAGAGGATCACATGGACCAGTGGGAGAACTAGAACCACCATCCATACCCTCCCCTCCCTCACCACCAGCGCAAGTGCTAGCAAGCACTAGAGACCTAGGCAAGGGTGCTCATAGCACCCAGCACTGGCGACTGGAGCAGCATCCAGTGACCCAGCCAGCCTACTTGAACCCACAGTGCACCAAAGCAGGAGTGTAGCGTAAGTGACACCAAAATCATCCCAAAAGGTAACTGGGATTATACCAGGTCAGTATCCACCAAATAAGTCTGGTATCTAGGTTTGAATTGGAAGTGCTAATTGCATCTTCCATATCAAGATAAATTATATGTTAAATTTGATGGATGTTCAGATTTGCCATTCTTAAATAAGCTGTATTTTGGACTTGTTATTTGTTGCTTCCTGATTTATAGTGGCTTTGTTTCCTCTTCTGTTGTTCATTAGGGACACAATTCAGGCAGTCCTAAGAGGGAAATTTATAGCTTTAATTGCCTATATTAAGAAATTAGAAAGGTCTCAAGTAAACGACCTAATGCTTCACCTTAAAGCCTTGGAAAAAGAAGAACAAGACAAACTGAAAATCAGCAGATGGGAATAAATAATAAAGATTAGAGCAGAAATTAATGAAATAGAAACCAAAAACAAACAAACAAAACAATCCAAAGAATCAATCAAAGAAAGAGTTCGTTCTTTGAAAGGATAAACATGATTGATAAATCTCTAGCAAATTTGACCAAAAGAAAGAGAGACATAATTTAACAAAATTAGAGTTGAAAAAGGCAGCATCACAACAGATACCAGAGGAATTCAAAAAATCATAGGTACATACTATAAAAACATACTCCACTAAGTATGAAAATCTGAAAGAAATGGATGATTTCCTTAATTTTTATGACCTACCTAAATTACATCAAGATGAGATTAATCACTTAAATAGACCTATAACAAGTATGGTGATCCATGCTGTTATCAAAAACATCTAACAAAAGTCCAGGCCCAGATGGATTCACTGGTGAATTTTACCAGACCTTCAGGGAAGAACTTACACCATTGCTTCTTAAACTTTTCCATAAAATAGAAAAAGAAGGAATCCTACCAAACTTCTACGAAGCCAGCATCACCTTGATTCCAAAGCCAGGCAAAGATATAACAAAAAAAGAAAATTACAGACTAATCTCCCACATGAACATAGATGCAAAAATTCTCAACAAAATATTGGCAAACTAAATATAAAAATATATCAGAAACATCATTCACCCCGACCAAGTAGGCTTTATCCTAGAGATTCAGGGATGGTTCAACTCATGCAAATCTATAAATGTAACACATTATATAAATGGACTGAAGGACAAAAATTTCATGATCATCTCATTAGATGCAGAGAAAGCATTTGACAAAATCCAACATCCCTTCATGATAAAAGTACTACAGAGACTGGGAATAGAAGGAAAATAATAAAGGCTATTTATGACAAGCCTACAACCAACATATTACTAAATGGGGAAAAACTGGAAGTTTTTCCACTAAAATCAGGAACAAGACAAGGGTGTCCACTGTCCCCACTTTTATTTCATATAGTACTGGAAGTTTTAGCCATAGCAATAAGGCAAGGGACACACATACAAGGGATAAGTTGGAAAGGAAGAGATTAAGTTATCACTATTTGCAGATGACATGATTCTATACATAAAGGACCCTAAAAGCAATATGGAGACTCCTATAAAGGATTGGCTATAAAGTTACCAACAGACCCAATTGTTCCTTTACTGGACATTTATCCTAAAAACTCCACATCTCAGTTCAGACATATTTGCTCAACCATGTTTATAGCTGCTCAGTTCATAATACCTAAGAACTGGAATCAACCAAGGTGTCCATCACTGGACGAATGGATAACCAAGATGTGGTGTATCTACATGATGGAATTCTACTCAGCAGTTAGAAAAAATGACACAATGAGATTTGTAGAAAAATGCTCACACTTGGACCATATCATTCTAAGTGAACTCACACAATCACAGAAATACAATTGCCGCATGGTCTCACTCATTTGTGGCTCCTAACCTGAATCAGCCCGAGATGCTGACATACCTAATGGGCATCTCAAGGCCTGGACAATCGGGAGTGTAGGGCTTGAGGAGAGGGTAAAGGTGTGTGTGTTGGGGGGGGGGACAAAACTGGAACTTTTATTTCTGTAGAATTCCTTCCAAAGCACACAAATCAGTCTAACTATGACCAAATCATCAGAAAATTCCCCACTGAGATACAATCCTCAAAACACTTGACCAATATTCCCCCATAGCATTGAAACCCAGAAATTCTGAAAAAAAAAAACAAAAAAAACCTGTCCTAGCCAAGAGACACCAAAGAAGCCATACGACGGGGAAAATATTAGAAGAAAACTAAGAAATAAGCATAGTGGGTGTGTCCTAATAGTAGCATACAAATATTACTTCATGAATATGCCTTATTAATACAGGATACCAATAATTTAATGTTAAATACTAACAGTAGGGAAAACTGCAGAATATTTAATATAATTTAATAATCTTAGACAAGGTTCTGCAAATCTGAAATACTCTGAAGTACAGATTTATTTTTGTTGGATCTCATCATCTTTCAACTAGACTGGCTGTTCAACAGGCCTCTTGTTCCTGCGACACTACTCAGCACCGAGGTTACAGCCTGTGAGCCACACCTGGCTTCTTCCCGTGAACACCTTGATAAAATTCTGACCCTTTATGTCTGCTCATTGAGTGGTCTTGCCTCCTAAGCATCTACCTCCCCAGCCCTCATGGTTGATTTTCATTTTGTTCAACGGGGAATTTATTCATGTTGACCTACTTCCTAATAGTATTCATTGGATAATTTGGAAGCAACAGAAAGTTTTCATAGCACCTGATCATTTGGATGGATTAATATTCATAGCTAAATTTAGTGACTAGAGAAAGCACTGTGTGTATGCAGGGACACTTTTCTTCCACCAGATTCAATAGCTTTATAGATTTAACTTCCTCTGAGTAACTCCATATTAAGACACATCAAAATAGAGTAGAACACTTTGACCTGAATCTGTCAGCCCAGCATCAACAGCATCTTAGCTTTTCTTTCCCTATAGAAAAGCGTGCGCTTCCCAGGCAGTTCCAAGGCCTCACTAATCTCTTTCCAACTCTACAAAAGCATTACTTCTATTTTATTACTTACTTTAAGCCTGCTCTCTTCTCAAGTCCCAATCTTCTTTATTAGCCAGGTAAGTAACTGTTCAGCCCTGATGTCATTCCAGAATATATCATGCCAATAAAAGAAAACCAAAATATTTCTGTATTTTTATTTTATATCCAGCTTTGGGGTTAGAGAAATTAAGCTACAAAAGATGCTGAATTAAAAGAACCTATCTTCTTTGGGCTGGAGAGATGGCTTAGCAGTTAAGTGCTTACCTGTGAATCCTAAGGACCCCGGGTGTAGGCTCGGTTCCCCAAGACCCATGTTAGTCAGATGCACAAGGGGGCACATGCATCCGGAGTTTGTGCCCATTCTCATTCTCAATCTCCTTCTCTCCTGCCTCTTTCTCTCTGTCTGTCACTCTCAAATAAAAAATAAAAAACAAAAAAAGAACCCATCTTCCAAGCAAGAATTTCATATTGTATTTTGAGAGTTGCTATATTTAGATCTTAAAATATGAAGCATCCTTTAACTTCCTGCATTAATTTGCAGAAAGTAAAATACTTTCACAGGAGATCTTTCTGCAAAGTACTTAGAAGCTTTCTGCTCTGAGACGGTTTTTCTTTCCTGTTTTTTTTTTTTCTTTTGTGTGTGTGTGTGTGTGTTTGTGCACACGCATTGACGATTCCCAAGCTTCTTCCAGAAACTGAATTTATATTTTGTCCTGTAATTCTCTCACTAAAATAAAAATTTATAAAGAACTAATACAGGATTTCAACGTTTGAAAGTACAACTGCCAGTTTGGTTGGGTAAGCTTTTGTGTAGGGAACCATTCATGCTGAAGGACTTCGGGCAGCATTCCTGGTCTCCACCTGAGAGATACCAAAAGCAATGCTTCTCTGGTCATGACAACCGAAAAAGGTGTCTCGGGGATGGGGAACTTATACTTGAGAATCACGAACCTAGTTCAACAATCAGGATTCAATTTTGTTGAAACTACTGAAGTAGCTTTGATTTATACTCCATCGTCACCCTCTAGAAAAGGGACCTACGCCAATTTGTTTGTTAGGCAAACATGGTCTACATATTTTTGTGCCATGAAAGTTGTAAGGTTGCTCTGGATTGAGACTTGTTGTTGGAAGGAGGCGTGCAGTATTTGTGCTACAGTTTCTTTTGCAGTGGTGTACTTTTCCTTAAGGAGATGGTTGTTAGTAGAAGCCGTGTGGGTTACAGGTTAGCCATCCCCTTTAACAACACATCTCCATGTTGGCCATGTCCACTCCCACCCTGCGACACTCACACTGTGACTCAATTCTGCTGATATAAAATGACAATTTTTTTGCTTACCTATGTTTTTATTTTTTATTATTTTATTTTATTTTATTTTATTTTATTAATTATGGTCATAGTATGTAAACAGCATGTGTTAGTACCGTTTTTTTCCTCATCCCTGTCCCTTTTCCAAAGGGGCCCTCCTTGTTGGGAATGCAGGTCATCCCCATGGGGATTGTGGGCCCTGCATTGTGGGGGCAGCACTCAGTTATGGGGAAGAGGCAATGTCTCTGTGCATAATGTCCTAACTTGTGGCTCTGTCAATCATTCCACCACCTTTTCCATAAAACTCTGAGCCATGTTGGAACCAAAGCAAGCCTAAAACACTTGGCAAACCTCCTGCCTCAGCCCTCCAAGTCTTGGGATTTCAGGCATGCACTAACATGTCTTGATGATAATTTCGAGGAGTATTTGGTAATGTATTATCTGTAGGATCTCAATATTTTATATGTGATCTAATATCAAGGATCTATCTCAATAGTAGATATCTGCATTTGTGACAGATTATGCCCAAGCTTAAAATATTCACAATCTCTTTAAGAAATAAACTGACAGATCCTGTTTTAAATCCTGATATGAGCAAATTATTTAAACTGCAACCTTAAACCCTTATATATCGCATCAGCTTAGACATGATAGTCACAGCCAACTTGGTAACAGAGTCTGATTCTTTAGAATCCATGCCGGCAACAAGAGTAATTCAGATACTGTTCTTATACTGATGCCATTGAGGAACTTCCCACTGCATGTTCAAGGGCCACTTTTAACCTGGGCACATTCTCTTTCCATAGGTCAGCATCTCCAATATCTTTCATCTTTACTGTCATTTTGCTTCCTTCGGCTTTTGGAGACGTTCCTAAAATTTGTGGAAAAAAAGGTTGGCTCATGGTTATGTATAAACCACTTTTTTTTTTTTTTTTTGCTTTTACTACCTATGTTCACTCATTATGAAGGACTTGGGCAGGAGAGGGGATTATCTCTATGTGGGAAAGAATAGCTTAAGGTGTTCTTTACACAATAATTGTCACTCTTACATTATTATCCAATGCATTTTTTTTATTAAAAGGAAAGCAGACTTGTTTTGAAAACATTTTATTGCAAACCTATAAAGTTTTCATTTTTGTTAGCTCCTTTACTGTAATTGTCACCAGGCTTGAATTGCAAACCTATTACAACTACTTACTGATTTTGCCTTCTCCTGATGTAGGTGCTTTTCTCTTCAATACGATTTCCATAAGTGGTCCAATTAAATGTGTATACTTTCGAAACAAAGCATGGATACAATACTTGATTGTTGAGACTCAGAATGGGAGATGGAGATAAACAGCCGCATAGCCTATAGTATTATTTATCATGCCACCAATCTTCTTACATTGTATTAGAAATAATTAATGTGAAGATATGTTGATGAGCTTGCAATTCCCATTTGCATTTATTTCCAGAAATGACTAAGGCAGAAATATCAAAACTTGATATATTATTAAAGTTATCTTTGCATGCAATGTTTATTTCTACATCGACTTATACTTTTTTTCTGTGAGTGATTAAGCTGCTACTTATAATAGCCCAGTACTGGTGTTTGGAGAATATATGCATAGCAGACAGTGTGGTTTAACTGCTGCCATCATTTTCTCTGAATCACGTGATTTCCCACTCAGTCAGGATTACATTCACATTTTTGATGATTCCTACTAAATAGCAACAAGTCTTGCCATTTCATTACAATAGGATAGAATTTACATGAAACATATAAACTCTACCTATTCAAATATTCGAGTATAACCAGCAAATAAGATCTAAGTTTGAAGTGAAGAAAAATGACTGCCAATGCATACTATGGTGTAGTGACTGCATACATCCTTACATGTATGGGAATGCTCAGAGAATGACCAGGATGAAGGAGAGAGGAAAAAAATAAGTTTGAGAGAGGGGCCAAGCTAAAGTAAATGACAGGAGGAAGGTTTGAATGTGCACTGTTGAATTTTGGAAAAACTATCTTGGAATAACATTGGAGGAGGAGGACAGGGAGGAAAAATGCTAGAGAATGAAGCCAATTCATAACTTCCATTCCAATGGCCAGTGAATTGCAATTTCCTGTGGAATAAAGGTCTAGCACCTATCCTCCATTCAATTCATAGTCTGCTACCTAAGTGCTGGGTTGACCACCTTTTTTGCACCTTGTCATCCTGCACTGAGCATTAGGGCACTAGGATTTATCTCGTCTTCCTTTATGGAATATTCTCCATTTGTTCCTAATTTACCAGGCGTTAGTTGTGAAACCTTTCTCTCTAAATCTAGACCGCTGACCTCTCTTCTTACTCAACCATTTTATAAACATTCAACTACTGCATTTTGGCATATGGATATTCTCTTGAACTAAATATATTTCTGTGTGAAATAGCATATTTATGACTTACCACTTTGAGGGTTAATCTTCATTATCAACTTGGCTGGATTCAGAATTACCTAGGAGACACACCTCTGAAAGTGTCTGTGAGGACGTTTTCAGAGGTTTAACAAAGGAGTTCAAAAGCAACCCTAAATGTGGCACTATCTCATCAGTTAGAGTCCTGGATTGTTGCACTCAGGTTCACATTGTTGATAGAACTCACCTGACCAAGAGCAGCTTTTGCTGCACAAGTTTTGCACAACTTCTCAGGACATGGGCATAACAGCAAGTTTCTCACACAGACTGCTAGCCCAGTCCAGACAAAGCTCCTTCTCACCCTCATAACCAAACCTCACAGTCCATCATTCTTACTGCATTCAGTTCTTGGATCTCTGACCAGAATAGTCCATCAAGCTGTACTTACAGCACTGCAAGGCATCTCTTTTTGGCCAAGGTTCAAATTCTTCCAACTTCCTCTTGAAAATCAGCTCCAAAAGGCCAAAGCCACAAAATCATGTGTCTAGCAACAATCCCACTCCTCCGTACCACTTTAATCCAGGGGGAAGCTCCATGATGGCAGGGAAAACAATGACATGAGCAGAGGGTGGACATCACCCCCTGGCTAACATCAGATGGACAATAGAAAGAGGAGAGTGTGCCAAACACTAGCAAGAGGGAGCTGGCTATAACACCCATAAGTCCACCCACAACAATACACTGCCTTCTAGAGGTGTTAATTCCCAAATCTCCATTGGCTAGAAGCCTAGCATTCAGAACGCCTAAGTTTGGGGAGACACCTGAATCAAACCACCACATGAACTAAATAAAATGGGAAAAGGAGAGAACTGCTGGTTCCCCATCATTCATCTCTCTCTGCTTCCTGCTGGCTGTGTGCCATAGGTCCACCTGCCACCTGATTCCCTCTCACTCCCACCAAACTGCTATTCCTTCGCCACCATGATGGGCTGTATTCCCTCAAAATGTAAGCCAAAACAAACCCTTCCCTCATTAAGCGGGTTTTTGTTGTTATTGTTGCTTTCCATCAGTTACTGAGGGATTGTGCTGAAAAAATAGCCAATAAAAAGATAATTAAGTCTTGTAATGGAAAATATGGTGTGATTCTTTGGTGATTATTTTTCCATACAATGTAAATTTATGTAAAGGCATTTGGAGGAAAGATGCTTGATTTCATGGTATTATACTCACTTGCTAAGAAGTTGGATGTCACAGTCACAGTTTCTGGTCAGATAGTAAGATGAAATTCATAAGGTCACTCAGTGTCACTATTTGTATTAATGTTAAATTAGGTCCAAATGTCACCTCCAAAATATGTCCATGTGAAACTCAGAATGTAACTTTATTTTAAATAAGGATCTTTTGTAGATATAATTAAGCAATAAGGGAACAGAGTAGAAGCTTGAAGACATGAGAGGAAGGAGCATACTTTTAGGAGAAAGAAAGAGAGAGACAAAAAGAGAGACCCTGCTGACAATGTGATTTCAGACTTTGAGCCTCTAAAATGTGGAATAACAAGTTTATGTAATTTTAAGTCTAGATTTATAATAATTTGTAGTGGGAGCCTTAAAGCATCCCATATGGAAGATGCAAAGTAAAATCTGAATCATAGTAATATTTTTTAAAGTGGGGCTTGGAAGATAGTGTACTGGTTATAAAGACTTGTTTTCAAAAGCCTGCTGGACCAGGTGTGGCCCAGGTTCAACTCCCTAGTACCCATACAAGACTTGATACACAAAGTGGCATGTGTATCTATCATGCGTTTGCAGTGGCAAGAGGCCCTGGAGTGCCCATGCTCTCTCATTTTCTCTCTATCTTTGAGAATTAATAAATAAAACTATTAGAAAAAAAACAAATGAAAAAAGTAAACTGTTTACTTACTGTTTCCAGGATGACCTAACAATATGTCATAAACCAAGGGGCTTATAAGCAACAGAATTTACTTCTCATAATTCTGTAGGTTGAAAAGTCGGAGGCATGGCAGTGGCAGATATGCCTGTGATAATGTCTTTACTTATATGTGTGGATTTCAGTGGATACATATTGATGAGATGTTAATGACTCAGAATATTAGAATGTGAATTGAGGATGATAATAGTATTGGACAAACTTATAGATGATATAAGATATCCTATTTATTTTACACTGTAACTACCCTAATAGAAATAAAGTGCATTTGAATAAAACTAATAATATCTATTTTTTGCACAATTTTGGGATCCAAATGCCAGTAGATTCTATAGAATCTATGCAACACTGACTGACATGAATTGCCCCATGACTGAAAGTGATGGTTAGCCTTGCTTATCATCTTGAATGGAATGGGAATAGTTAAGAAAGTTGACAAAACATACTTCAGGGAGAGTATTCTCAGAGAACTAGCACATGTGTCACTGAAATGAGTGAGTAAGATTCACCTTCAATGTGTGTTGGGCTGTGCAAGATATTCAGATAATGGATGGAACATAAAGTAGAAGGTACGTTTAAACACTCTCCTTTCTCCTTGAGAAGGTGTATTTTTTTCTGTTGTTACTTTAAATGCTAATGGATGTCAGACTCTAGAGTCAAGACTTTGAACACTGACTATACCTAAGAACTCTTCAACAGCCTTTTAGCTTTCTAAATTGGACTGTGGATGTATTATCTGTACTCATTTTCCTGAGGGTTCCAGTTTCTTGGACTGATCAACTCTCCAGCCTGCTGACAGCTGTCATAGGGCTATTCAGTCTCTGACCACATAAGTGAACTGATAAATTCTCCAACAATTCTCTTTTCTTTTCTATTCTGTTCTATTCTGTTTTATTCTATTCTATTCTATTCTATTCTATTCTATTCTATTCTATTCTATTCTATTCTATTCTATTCTATTCTACTGTACTCTACTCTACTCTACTCTTCTATTCTTTCAAACCTATCCTATCCTATCCTTTTATTCCATTCCATTCTGTTCTGTTCCATTCTGTTCTTTCTTCTGTTCTGTTCTAGCCATTATATGCCATTCTATTTTGTTCTGTTCTATGCACTACTTACCCTGCTGCTCTGGAGAACTCTGACTCATATTCCAAATTTTAAGACCAACTAAGTAACTGGGGATACTGAGATGACTCAGATGGTTAATCTGTGGCTGTCACTATGGCAGCAAATATCTGGTCATATCTGTGAGGGATTTTAGAATTTAGATTCTGACTGTGGGTAGCACCATTTTATAGGATAGGTTCCTAGACTGTATTAAAAGGACAAAGCTTGCTGAGAAGCAAGCACTCATCACTCACTCTACTTCCTTTCTGCTGGTGTGATACCTTTAACCCCAGTACTCAGGAGGCAGAGGTGGTAGGATCGCCCTGAGTTCAAGGCCACCCTGAGAATACAGAGTGAATTTCAGATCAGCCTGGGCTAGAGTGAGACCCTACCTCGAAAAACCAAAAAAAAAAAAAAAAAAAAAAGTAAGTTGAAAGTAAATCCTTAAGTACTTATGGTCATATATTTTTGTCCCAGCAATGAGTAAGTAGATGATATACCAAGAGTATATTAAGTGCAATATGTGGATCTGAGTTTTATGTCCATCCTCTCATGAAAAGTCAGGCATAGTCTATAACCCAGTCCTGAGCAGTTTGAGAAAAGAGATTCCCTGGGACTTTCTTATCAGAGAAGATACTTGAGGTTTATTATGAGTCTCCATCTCAAAGAAATAAATTGGTAGAGTGGTTGAAAAGGACATCTGATATAACCCTCTGGCCTCCACATATGTATGAATGGAGCATGAACCTTTGTACACAAATACAACTACCAGACACACAGATGCACACACATAAACACACACACACACACACACACACACACACACACACACTAAGTAAACACTGTTGAGCAATTTCAGAAACTACGAAGAACTTCAAAAGTATATTTGCCAAGAGTAGCAATAGAAGGACAAAAGGAAAGATGCAAAGAAGGAAGAGAAGGAGGTGGGAGATGATGTGGAAGAGGTAGGAATGCATGCTTCTATGATGAAATAAGAAGAACCAGCTTTTATTTCCTGCCTTAAATAATTAGAAAACTGTACAAAGAACATTTAACCTTTATTTTTGCACACTGTACAATACCATAGGCAGAACAGAGGGAAGACAAAACAAACATACAAAAAAGTGAGGTGAACTTATTAATGAACCAAGGTTTCTGAACCAAGCAAAGATAAAACAAAACATACACAAAAATGAGATGAACTTGTTAATGAACCAAGGTTTCTACAACCTAGAGCATGGTGGATGAATTGCCACAGGTCATGACTGTCCTAACAAGGAGAGAGGTCAGAATACAAGGAAGTCTAAGAAGGATAAAAAAATGTGTCAGTTCGAAAGAGTAGGGAGCTGTGCAGATAAAAGAACTCCAGCAATTTCAATGAACCTCTCACAAGACTTTATTGACTACTAAGATAAAATTGTATGGGGTGAAACATCTATGAGAATAGGAAAGAAAAATACTGCGATCTGGCAGCTTAGCTGTTCTGATTCCCCTCTGAGCCCAGGGATCATGTAAGTTTAGTTCACTAAGAGTAGAATCCTCACTTATCACTCTCAAAATTCAATAGAGTTGTAAAAACAAGTTATATCTTAGTATGAGATAAACTAAACATAGAATAAAGGCACTCAAGTCATAATTCAGGAATAGTAAAAAGGGTCCACCAAAACAAGCAAGATGAATTTCATGTCATTCAACTGCCTTCCAGAACAATGACCATTACTGTCAGCCCACTGTGAAATTTACAAATACACCATCCATTCATAAATTACTGGACATGAAAATAAAGCATATAACTATGAGAAAAAATGAGGAAATAAAACAAAGTGGAAAATAACAGATGAATTAGAAGACAATGATATTAAACAATTACTTTAGTTTTAATTACTAAAAATGTAGAAAATGTGCAGGTAGAAATCACTTGAAAAAGAGCAAAATATAATAATTAGAGGTGAAAAATAGAATGTCTGACAGGAAAATTTTATACCATAAGATTAAGACAAGATTACATACTGCAAAAGAATTCATCAGTCTATATATATATATATGTGTGTGTGTGTATTTTAAAATTACCTAAAATGCAACCTAAAGAGTCACATATCTCAAAATGCACCCCAATGACATATGGGGCCATAAGTAACATAATTATTGCACAATTGAAGTCCCCAAAAGAGAAGAGGGTAAAGTAAATATTTGAGCTAATAAAGCACATTATCTGAATTCAAGAAAAAATTATATATACGGATTTATATATTCAAAATGCTCAGTGATTCCTTAGGAGGGAAAATATAAAGATTTGTAGAGTTAAAGCAAGGAGACAAATGTTACTAATATAAATATTGCAAAAAAAATTAAATTCTACTTACATTAAAAGGATAGTGAGGGAATAGAATGAAAGTTTTAAACCAATGCATTAAATAAAAGGAAATAAATTTCTCATTGTCTAAAAAATATAGAAGGAATCACTAGGTAAATTAAAAATTGAAGTTATAATTAAAATATTATGCCAGAAATAAATATCTAGATCAGATGACTACAAATATGAATTTTGTCACACATTTAGGGAAAATATCACCTGTCTCATGCAAACTGTTCAAGGGAATTAAAGGAGAATGGATCATAACTTTATTCATTTTATGAAGCTAGTTTTTGCCTGATTCAAACTGATATAATAAAATTCTAGACATCTAACAAAATTGATGTAGGACTTTGCTTAGTCATTTAAATATAATAAAAATAATTTAGTTTGATTTGTTTTCTACTCCCAATTTCTTATAGATCATATATACTAAATATTGATTACAATGTTGAGGAATAATGCTAGCTGTACTTGTTCTAAGTAAGTGGAGTGGAATCTCATTCCAATAGAATAGAATAAAGAATCCTCATTGATTGATTATTGATATATATATATACATATATATATATATATATATATATGTATATATATATATATATGTATATGTATATTATGAACTGACAAATAGTCCTCATGAATTTTGACATAGAAATTATGAATCAATATTAGCGAGTTAATACTGAAAATCTTTTAAAAGGTTATATATCCAAATATGATCACACAGGCCGTTCCTAGGAATGCACAGTTTAACACTGAGTGGCAAGCATGATGATTCACCACATTAAGAGAATAAAGAAGAACAAGCATCTCATTTATACAACTTCAGAAACAGTACTTGACAAAATTCAACATGAAAATACTGGGCTGGAGGCATGACTTAGTTGTTAAGGTGCTTCCTGTGAAGCCTGTGGACCCATGTTCAACTCTGCAGATCCCACAATAGCCAGAGGCACAAAGTGATGCAAGCATGCAAGGTTGCACATGTGCACAAGATGGTGCACACATCTGGAGTTTGATTACAGTGGCTAGAGGCCCACCAATTCTGTCTCTCTCTGTGTATCTCTCTTGCTCTCTCACTCTTAAATTTTTTTAAAAAAAAATCATAAAAACACTGATGAAAGAAATTAAAGAGGATACAAGAAGATGGAAAGATATTAGAAGAATTACTATTGTGAATATGGCCATCCTGCTAAAACTATTATATCAGGGCCTGAAGAGATGTCTTATCAGTTAAGGGATTTTTCTGCAAAGCCAAAGGACCTTGGTTCAATTCCCCAGTACCCACATAAGCCAGATGCACAAGGTGGCACACGCATCTGGAGTTTGTTTGCAGTGGCTGCAGGCCCTGTTGCACCCATTCTATTTCTCTTTCTGTGTCTGTCTCTTTCTCTTGCTCTCTCAAATAAATAAATAAATTTTTAAAAAAATCAAACTATTGCATAGATTCATTGCAATTCCAATAAAAATCCTAGCAAAATTCTTTACAGAGATAGAAAAAAATAGTCTCAGAACTCCTATGGAAGAGCAGAAGGCCTCAGAGAGTGCTCAAAGTGAGGTCAAGGGAAGAGATTGAGTAAAGGAAAGGTGGAGGGAGGGATAAACAAAATCTAGGAGGATATAAATAAATCATATGAAATCCTACTTTTTTGGACAATGGAACACTCAGGAGCTATAGATTGATGCTAGAAAGTTTTCAGTGCCAGGGATGGGATAACTTCCACTGAGTTGTTGGCCAGGGAGGACTCTGATGCCACCAAAACATTATAGACCATTGGTGAGCCCATTGATTTCCCACCAGGAATAGATGGTAATACCCTATTACTGAAGACTCCACATACTTGGGCTGCAAGGCCACTGAGAAATCCTGCTGGAACTGAGCTGGTAACCTCCTCCATGTAGACCAGCTGACAGAAAGCTGGAATAAGCCATTCTGCACACAGTTCAACGGAAGAAAGAGAAATCACCAGTGAAGACACTAAACAGTGGACACTGTAAGCCTTATATTTGGCCACCCAGGCCAAATGAGCCAACAGGTGCAATAGTGGCACGTCTGTCATGGTGGAAACCAACTGCCCTCTAATTGGACTGGAGGCCTGCTCCATGGGAGGGAATATATCCCTGATACTGAAAACCTACAACATGGGTAGTCATGAGCCCTAGGGGTGTAATGTCTGCTGCTGTCTGGCTAAATGTATATATTATGGTTATAAAACTTCCAAGTAAGCACTTCTTTTAATGTTCATACCCTTCTATTAATGCTACTCTCACTTTTTGTAGAGAATCTTCTCTTTTCAGATGTCAGTGACCTTGGGATGACTCAGAAGGCATCACGGTGCTGGAAAGAAGTGACCAGAGTGCTCAGTACTGCAATATCTCTATCACACCTTCCAAGGCTCAGGGTCTAATGTGGAAAAGGTGGCAGAAATAATGTAACAGCCAAAGGAAGGGTTGGACTCCTTACAATGCGCTCCCTCCAGACACAAAATGGCTTGGATATCCATGACCTCACAGTGCCTGACACCACCTACACAAGACCATCATAAAAGGAGGAAAAGATCATAACATCAAAATAAAAGAGAGACTGATTGAAATGAGGAGGGTGTTATGATGGAAAATGGAGTTTCAAAGGGGAAAGTGAGGGGAGGGAGGGTATTACCATGATATATTTTTTATAATCATGGAAGTTGTTAATAAATATTTGAAGAAAAAGAAATATATCTGGAAGTATTACTATACCTGATTTCAAGATATGCTACAAAGCCATAATAACTAACCCAACATGGTATTGGAAAGAAACAGACATACAGATCAATAGAATAGAAGAGCCATTTCTAAATCCAAGCAGATATAGCTGCCCCATCTTTGACAAAGGGGCCAAAAATAACACACTAGAGAAAAGATAGAATCTTCAACAAATGGTGCTGGAGAAATTGGATAACCACATGTAGGAAAATGAAAATATACCCACTTCTCTCACCCTGAATAAAAGTCAACTGCAAATGGATTAATGACCTCAATATAAGACCTGAAACTATATAACAACTAAAAGAAAAAAAATCAGGAAGTACACTCCATGATATAGGCATAGGGAAAGATTTCCTAAATAAGACCCTAATATCATAGGAAAGTAGATCAATACTAAACCACTGGTAGTAGCATAGGAAATTAAATCAACTCTAAACCACTGGGACATCCTGAAATTAACAAGCTACTCTACAGATAAGCAAACTCTCAACAGAATCAATAGACAACCAGCAGAATGGGAGAAAATCTTTACCAGCTACACCTCTGACACAGAAATAACATCAAAAATTTACAAAGAACTTAAAAGAAAAAAACTAAGCAATAAAAAAAAAATCAAACAACTGACTCAAAAAAATGAGGCATAGATTTGAAGAGAGAATTCTCAAAGGAAAAAATGCAAATGGCAATTACACTTATCAAGAGATGTTCAACATCTTTAATCATCAGAGAAATGCAAATCAAAACAACTCTAAGGTTCCATTTCACACCAGTCAGGATAGCATTCATCAAAAAGCGGAAAGACAATAAATGCTGGCAATGCTGTGGGGAAAGAGGAACCCTTAGCCACTGCTGGTTGTAGTACACACTTGTGTAACCACTATGGAAATCACTATGGAGATTCCTAAAAAAGTTGAAAATTCCTAAAAAAGTTGAGTTACCCTTTGATTTAGCAATCAACACTTCTGGGCATATATCCTAAAGACTCTGCTCTTTACCACAAAGAATCTTGTTCAGCCATGTTTGTAGCTGCTATAGTCACCTTAGGTATGAACTAGAACCACCCAGATGCCCATCAACTGATGAATGGATAACGAAGATGTGGTACATATACGCAATGATATTCTACTCAGTAGTAAGGAAAAAAAATGAAACAATAAGTTGGAGTTGAAAAACATCATTCTAAGCACAGTTACACAGGCACAGAAAGACAAATGCTACATGTGCTCTGTCCTTTGTGCTTCCCAACTAGGATCAATCAGAGATGAGAGCAAACTGTATTTGGCACCAGAAATATGGGCATAAAACCAGAATGAGACCAGTACAGAGAAGAACCAGCTATAGAGAAGAGGAGGAGTTTCCTGACAAGTTAGGGGAGGGCAGGATATTGGGGTTGGGGGTCTTGGAGGGACGGGGCAAGGGAGGGTGGCAATGGAATTATACAAAAGTTAAGACAACATGAGTCAGTCTGATAGGAACCCTAAATCTGATTAGCAATTTAAAAGATAGAACCACCAATAAAGTTGGAGATGGGGCAGTCCAGACAGAATGTGGACAAAGCTTATTCTTAAAACCATGGACTCTGACTGGCATTCCCCAGGCCCAGAGTTGGATTGTTGCCCCACAGTGAGCTTTTGGCCAGGGAGACCCATGATGTCCCCAAAACAATGTAGGTCATTGCCAAAACACTTGAGTACTTGTCAGAGTTGGTAGGTAAGACCCTATTGCTGAAGAAACCATAGGCTTTGGTCACAGGACATCAGAATACCATGCTAGAACCGAAATGGAAACTAGGCTTTACAGAAAACACTAAAGAAACTGCTGAAAGAAAACAGTCACCCACAGCATGACTAAGCAGGGCACACCACAGACTATGAAATAAACCAGCTAGAAAAGAAGTACACACTTGTGAAATAGTGGCATACAGTTTCTGCAGTTCTCTGATTGGACATGTAGCCTATTCAGAGGGAGAAAACTCATACCTGGTACTGGAAACCAAGTCAGCTTCCCACAGCCAGGAAACTCCTCCTTCAGAGAGAAGGCCCGGATGCTCTCTGGAGAAGAGTTGGCTTGCACACCGAAAAAAATCTCTCAGATGAATTAGATGGCAGAGTAAATGGAGAGTTGAGATCCATCAATAAGACAAGATAACCAACTCCCCACCATGAGACTTGCTACCTTTTCGATATCTGTCAGGACCCAGAAAAACTTGCAGTGGGAACAGCACCATGTACACTGCTCTTACTGCTAACCTGATAACCAGCTCCAGGTTGATTGTGGCAGACATGGTGGTCAAGCAAAATCTATTAAAGCAGAAACCCAGAGGTTACCAAGAACTCAACACTAGATCAGACTGCCAACAGGCCTGACATGGCTCAGACAACATTGCAAAAGAGGGGACTTCTGTAAGATTGTAAGAGCCACAGAGTGGATGAGAATACCCTGAGACACACCCCCCAGCACTGTCCAACTGGTACTGACTGACCCCATAGTAAATCCCATAACCCCACAGAGGAGGGTCCAAGGGCAATCTGAATATGGGAGGGTGAATAAAAGAATATAATCTGTTTAAAAAATAGAAAGGAGGGCTGGAGAGATGGCTTAGTGGTTAAGCACTTGCCTGTGAAACCTAAGGACACTGGTTCCAGGCTGGATTCCCCAGGACCCATGTAAGCCAGATACACATGGGGCTGCATGCATCTGGAGTCTATTTGCAGGGTCTGGAGGCCCTGGCATGCCCATTCTCTCTCTATCTATTTGCCTCTTTCTCTTTCTCTGTCTGTCACTCTCAAATAAATAAATGAAAATTAAAAAATAGGAAGGGAGGAGGGAAGAAAGGAGAAAAGGAAGGAAGGAAGAAGGAAGGAAGGAGAAAAATTCAACATGCATTTATGATAAAATATTTCAGTAAAATGGGTATGGAAAGGACAATCTTCATCTGATTAGCAGCATCAATAAAACCTACAGCTAGTATCATACTTGGTTGAAAGACATTACATTACTCCCTAACATTAAGAACAAGGAAAGGATTTTTGCACTCAACATTCCTAGTCAATATTATAGTGAAGTGTAATGAAGCAAAATAAGTTTTTTTAAAAAAAAACACAGATGTGAGATTAAGAAGTAAAACTATTTTATTTGCCAAATTACATGATTGTGTATGTGGAGGCTTCCAATGAATATTTATAAAAACTTCTAACGATTATGTGAACATAGCACAATTGCACACAATTAATATAAAAACAATTGTATTGCTATGTACCAGCAATGTACAATAGGAAATTATTTGTAAGTATTTACAATAACATAACGACCATGAAAGATGTGCAGTTTAAGAAACTGTGATACCTACTCAGTGAGAACCATAACACATTGCTGAGAAATAAAAAGGGTTCTACAGAAATGGAGAATGATACTACATTCCTATATGTAGGAGGAGACTACATGCACAAGCCCCTTGAGGTCCTGCCTATTGGGCGTCATCAGTTACAAGTTAAATTACAATCTAAATTCAGCATTAGAGTCCATACAATCTTTTTCAAAATCTCTTTAGGCAATATTTTTGGACAAGATTAAAAACATATTTTTAAGTTGTTAAGGAATTATAAAGGGCTAGAGGGCTGGAGGGCTGGAGGACCAGGTTCAATTCCCCAGAACCCATGTTAGGCAGATGCATAAGGGGGCACATGCATCTGGAGTTCGTTTGCAGTGGCTGGAGGCCCTGGGGTGCCCATTTATTCTCTCTCTCTCCTGCTCTTTTTCTGTCAAATAAATAAATAAATAAAAATAAAATATTTTTTTAAAAAGGGCTAGAATAACCAAAACAATGATTAAAGAATCATGTTGAAATTCTTAAGTTTTATCTCAAGCTTTTCAGTAAATGTATAGTAATTGAGGCAAGGATAATTGTTTAAACACACACAAACATGTATAGATACATGAATGATATATATTTGTATATATTATATGTATATGTTTATATATATATATATATATATATATATATATATATAGAGAGAGAGAGAGAGAGAGAGAGAGAGATTATTGTGAGAGAAAATACAATTCAGAAATATGTCATAATATGAGAAGATAAAATATTTAAGTAAAATGGCCTAATGGAGAAAAGGGTATTTTCAGTATATAATCCTGGAAATTTTTGAAGTATACATAAAGAAAAACAAATATTAGTACTAACTTTGAATTATATAGAAAAGTTCAGACTAGATTGCAGACATAAACTAAAAGCTAAAATTACAGAAGTTTATTTTTATTTTTTTCAGCAACATAACTATTTTGCTATTCAGCAAGCATTAATCATGGCAGAAAATTAGACACAATGAACTTCAATGAATATAAAAACTATTTTGTAGTAGATATAAAACTATGAAGCCACAAACTGGCCTATTAAAATAAACGACTCTGACTCTGTAATCAAAAGTAAATTAACTCAAATAGGCAATCTCATTAAGCCGATATTTCACTAAAGGTATACATAAAAATGGCCTTTAAGTGCATGAAAATACAATGTACCTAGACTCTTCAAAGCATGAGTAAAGTGCATAAATCCATAATGAATATCATCATATAGCAATCCAAGCGATTACAATTAAGCTGACTGATGATATCAAATGTTTGTGTAGATATGGAATAACTAGATATGAAACATATTTGGGGGTTGTGAATGACAAAATCACTTTGGAGAGCACACTGGGATGTGACTTATAAGATAAAACATGTATTTGATTTCTGACTTTTCAGTTCCATTCAAGAAAAGTAAAGTATATGCTCACTTGACCATAAAACTATTTTAGGGTTCCTCAATTAAAGGGGCAAATATACTTTTCTCTCATTTTTTCAGTATACCCTGTAAATCAGCACTAAGGAAGAGAGCATACACACAAATGTGCATACCCACACAAACATACAACCCTTCTACCACAGATACGAACACTATGCTCAAAGTCAGTGATTTACAATTCATAAAAAGAGCACAAGTCACATGATAGTAACTTCTCATAATGGAAAATTTTTCTTGGTAACACGAAGCAGTTCTAATCCTCTGTTCTGCATCTGCTAAGCTCCAGCAAGTCTGGTTTCCAGTCCTGAAATTCAATAAGCAGAGATATAACTTCTGTGGATAAGCAGTACTGCCAAAATGACCACTTTTTTTAAATTGAGTTCCAGTTTTGAAAACTAGCAACTGAACCAGTTCTAGGACCATATGATTCTTAATGAGAAATTGAAAACAGTGGCTGAGTTGTACCAGTATCCTGGTGAGATCTTAAGAATAATGGAAGCTCCTTTTTCACGTTTGGATCAGTTAAATTTACAAAGGAGGGATTTTTTTTCATAATATCTATTTGAATAACAGGGGTGGAGTGGGGAAGGACATGAATCAATTATTCTTAAGGCCAAATAATCCTCTGGGATTAAATACATTTTTTAAAGTTCCAGTCAAAAGCATGTGCACTTAATTAGAAAGGAATGAAATAGAATATACAAATTAATGGGAAATTTTCAGCACATCTGGGAAGGATTTTCAGATGATGAGTTGCAGGAGCCACCACTCAAATTCTATGCACAATAAATTCTATGAATGTGACAAAGCAAAATGCAAGCAAATTCTAAATGTCTGTTGATTGTGGCTCTTGAATCTGAATCACACCCAGAAAGAAAAGTATTTTAATTGAACTAGTGTTATGCAAGGGATGTTACTCATTTAATTTTTTGTCAAAATTAAGCACACTAACCATCACTGTACTTATCAACCAATGGCCACAAAATGTTCACCTCTATCTTTAAGACAACATTTCCAGCTTACTTAAATATAAGATACAGGGGAAAAAAATGAAAAAGAAAATTAACCAATAAAATCGTCAAACACTATATATCATTTAAGGTAATTCTTTTGCACCATGAATGAGTTGTACTCACTTTTGTGGAGTGGTCTTAGCCACTCATGAATCTCATCAGACTTGTAAAACCATATGCTACATTTTTTTTTCCCTTGAAGGGAAAAATACAGTAAGACGGTTTAGCTTCATGAAAATCCAACAGTTAGTTGAAAAAGTAAGGTTTCTTTGTCTCATGCAATATGTTTATGGATAGAAAGACAGGATTAATGCTGTGGTTCAATGGCAGCGGCCAGATTTCTTCTGTATTCTTTCTGAAAACAATCTTGAAATGTGGCTTTAATCCTCATGACTTCAAGATGAATTTTCCTCCAAGCATCCAGCTGGGAGGAAGGCAATGGGACTTAAGGGCCATGCCAGCAAGGTTATCTCTTTTTTCATATTTTATTTTTACTTATGTTTAAGAGAGGGAGGGGAGAGGGAGAGAGAGAGAGAGAGAGAGAGAGAGAGAGAGAGAGAGAGAGAGAGAATTGTGCACCAGGGCCTTTAGCCACTGCAAAGGAGCTCCAGAAGCAAGCACCACCTTGCGCATCTGGCTTACATGGGTCCTGAGGAATTGAACCCTGGTCCTTTATCTTTGCAGGCCAGTGTCTTAACCACTAAGCCATCCTTCTGGCCCAGGTTGTCACTTTTCTAAAGCTTCCTGGATGCCCTATCTGTGAGCCTCTATACTTTTAATACTAGCTAGAATCTTTTCACTGGAGGTAATCAAACAAGACTTTCTTTTGGATACATTTATACTTGATTGGTTAAGAAAGAAGTGGGAAGTATATACTGAGTAGGCATCAAAGTATGTGTTATTGCACCTGTCACACAGGAGATCTACTGTCTTGATACAATTTCTTTCCATCTAGTCTTCAAATTCTACACACATCTGGGATACTAAATCTTGTTAACTTACATTCTGTTTCTATGAGTAACCTCAGGTAGCCTATCCTTTGAGGAAGACAGCAGTGTCATACTATTATCTCAGGTTTCTATCCTATGCCTCCTAAACCAAATACTGAAACTTCCTGAGGCTTATGTTACTGTTTAGTCTGACTTGAAATAAAGGCTTGTAACATTCCTTAACTGGCTGCACATTATTTTTTACAGATTTGTTCCAAGATTAGTATTAAATGAAGTTGAATATATTTGTATTAATACTTGTTAAGCATCTTCAGTGTTTTAGGTCTTATGCAAAATATACTACAAATAAGACCAAAGAACTCACTACCCAATGCAGAACATATGTAGGTAGGCACATAACTGTAATAGAGGAAGACATGTATATTCACATTAGAGAATAGCACAAAGAAGTTCTATTCAGAGAAGAGATTAGGGAAGACAAATATATGATATTCACAATGGGTAAGTCAAAGTCAGGAACAGTCCCATGTTTATTGATTTCTGCTCTATTTTCCACAATCTAAATAATAATAATTATAAGTAGCAACATTATATATAGAAATTATAGTACACAATACATCACTTAACTCTGGGTACATTCTGATAAGTACTTTGGTAGGTGACTTGTCATTGTGTGAACATCACAGAGAGTACTTCCATAAACCTAGATAGTATTCACTACTACAATTACATGCTTAGTCTATATGATATATACTATTTTATATGTGGTCTATCATTGACCAAAATGTGTTTGTGTGGTATAAAGTCATATACTACAATAAATTAAAAAATTACAATGATAAACATTCTTTGAATGATATTTAACTTTGTAAATAAGAATAGAACTCAAAATTTTAGCCCAAATTTTAATGAAACATAGACATTCCTGATTCAGCTAATACAAAATATATTCTGTTATCCTCACAGTTTGCTGTTTCATACATATAGAACACCTCGCAACATGATTGTGCCTACTACAAAAGGAACAATAAACGAGTCATCTAAAACTGGGAGTTCACAAAATATGCTATGCTTATTCATGATGAACTTGAGAAATAAAGCTTGCATGTTTCATGTTCAGACAAGTGTTTCAGAATAACTTAAATACTTTACAATTTTCTCTACCATATAATAATGTGCTAATTTACAAATCTGTCATGGCTCTGTAATTGAACCCCTGCATGGCCAAGGGCGTGTGTTCTGGAGGTACATATCCTTGTTTCAAATTTGCAGGAAGGGAGGAATAGTTCATTATAATTCTGCACTAGGATGTTGGCCTTCTCCCAAGATTTTTTTTTTTTTTTTTTGAGGTAGGATCTCACTTGCTCTAGCTCAGGGTGACCTGAAATTCACTATGTAGTCTCAGGATGGCCTTGAACTCACAGCAATCCTCGTACCTCTGCCTCCTAAGTGCTGGTATTAAAGGCATGTGCCACCATGTCCGGCTAACAAGAATTTTTAAAAATCATTATCATTTATCTCAAGGTACCACCAAACTAAGTTCTGTTTAGCTAGAAAATATTGAATATTTAGAAAAATGTATCAAAGTTCTTTCAAATATACTCTCTCTTTCATTCTCATGACACCCCTGATAAAGTTCAATGAGACATTTTATCTTTGGATTCACAGAGTTAAATTTGCCTATTCAAACAGCTATTAGGTGATAAAATCAAGACTCAAAATGGCTTTTCCCACCTGGTCTCAGTGCACTTTTCAATACTTCCTATGTCTCCCTACTAAGCTAGTTTGGGGTCTGCTGTGTGGAAAATAATTTAAATCAATTTTGAATTGCTGACCTAGGCATTTTCTCTGTCATCTCACATAATAAATAAGTAGTTCTTCAACTTCTTTAGAGAGCCTTGTAGCACAGATCATCTTCTACTTCTTAGACCTTACTTGTCAAGTGTCTTTCTCCAACCAGGCTTCTCAAAGTTCTTTTTCTTTAAGTACAACATAACATTTTAATGCACTGGGAGGTTTTACTGAGCATTTACTCAAGTGCGCAGCCCTAGATCAAGGACAAGGCAGAAGACACAACTAGGTCCAGCTTCTACCTTATAGAAAACAGCAGTTTATTTTATTAACATTAACATAATGAGAACAGTGGCTCTTGTAACCATTGCTTCCTTAACACTGACAATAGTTCTTGGCAGTTAATGTTCTCAACGGCAAATGAAAAGCCTGTACATAGATGAGTGGATTTTTAAGACTGGAGGTAGATTATGACTACAGCTATGAAGACGTGAGTACAGTCAATATGATATGAAGTGCCAAATGGAAAATAAGTACAATACTCAGTTAGATATCCAAACACAATGCATAGCAGATGCATAGGGGCATTCATAGGAAAAGCATAGTACTGAAAGGTATGGATATCCATAATATGACCAACTACATCTCTTTGAAATTATTATCTATAAAGAATCTTACATTTGAGCCAGTTACAATATTTAGAATACCTTTTCACATATATGTGCTCATGAACACAAAAATAAAACCTAATGCTGATCTGCCTATATGCATGCATGTGCTCTCCAACTCCATGGATCTGTGAAGAATTACACCCTTAGAACAGGAAACAAACCTGTAGACAAAGCAAAATGAGACAGATGAGAAATCTCAGAGAATGGTATCTTGCCCAAACTTGGCGCAACTTCCAGGATTTTGGTAGATGAGGAACAATCCTAAGTCTTACTGCATAAATTTAAGTTATATTGGGTCTGGATACATGCTGAATGCTTTATAGGAATTATTCATTCTTTTCATTTCTCAACATGGGGTTCTCATTGTGCTTGAAAGGTTAATCTTTATATGTATTTTTAAAAATATACACTTAACTTTAATAAACCTTTTTTATAATGAGTGAGCATCTTTCTCAGGATATTGTCTTAACAGTGGTAGAATTGAACAAAAGTTACTGAACATTTTCTTTGTGTCAGTAGAAGGTAGGTTGGTATCTAGAGTCTATGTTTATGCTACAAATGTATTTTTTTACCTTCTGGGTAGGATTTACCTTCATTAGTTGTTCTATGCTTACAAATACAATTTTAATATTCAGTTGTTAATCTGAGAGGGGGAAAGAAGACACTCATGCCAGAGAGAGAGAGAGGGAGAGAGAGAGAGAGAAGAAAGAGAGAGAGAAAAAGAGAGAGAGAGACCTTTCTGAAAATGACAGGCCTCATATACAATGGTCATCATATGATTATCATGTAGCCTAAGTGTCATCTAGGATTGCGAAATCAGTCTATGGTGTTCATAACAATGACACATCACCTAATGATCCATTTTGAGGATGTATCCTTATACAAAGGCAACACACAACTATATACAGATAATTTTGAAGTTGGATGCTGAGGGAGATAGGATGGCAGGTGATTAACTAAAAACCTACTTATTTGCATTGTTTAGTCTTTCAGAAAATTCTAGGAAATAAGGACTTGATTTGAGTCATTCACACAAAATTAACACTCAGTTGTTGCATTATAAACCCAGGTGATTGGAATGAGTCCTCTAAAGATATAAAAAGCCTGATCCTCTTTGTTATGGTATAAATTGTTATCATGAGCTAGATTTCACCCTGTTAAATACAAATCTCCCAATGCCATCCACTTTCCTAGTTCAATGGATTTGAGGTTGGCTCCAAGATTGTGCTTTACTGGTAATTCTGCAGACAATGTGATGTTACAACTCCCAGGACTTCAAGCATCATTCTCTATTACAATTGATCTCCACCTATGTACAACAATGAATGAAAAGGTTCATTCTCTAAAATGTCTTCCTTGTGGAGATTACGCTTTTATAAGGAGCAAAGGAATAGGGTGGGGTAGCTAAATTCACCTTAACAGCTGCAGATAAAGAGAAAAAAACTTACCAAAACTCCCATTAATTCCAGGAAAAGTAAGCAAGCTGCCTGTTTAGAGCTGCTAAACAAGATAATAAAAGGTCAATAATGAGACCAGAAACATGGACTACCCTGTCCACTCTTGGCTAACACTGTCATCAGAAAGCACTGTGAGTGAGCATATTGATTGCATCATAGTTAAACCTATATATCAGATATAAGAAAGTAAAGAAATAGACAATGGTGAGCCCATGAGATTTCTGAACTTACACATTAGTTTTGAATTTCAGGAAGTGAAAATATATATCAATCAGGATTCTTCCTGTTGAAAATATTACTCACTTTGGATTAATTTATTTAATATTAGAAGTATTTTACCAGAAGTTAGATGGAATTTTTTTTATCTATATGTTCAAAATATCATGAATTTGCTGATTTTCCTCATTGTGCTTTAGAGCAACAATACTTTTTTCTATGCTCTAGCATTTTAAGCCCTGAACCAGCCTCTCTCTAGCCTGGTGTATGAACTAATGTCCCTGATGAGATGAGGTCAGGCTCTTTCTTTCATGCCAAGAGAGACCAGTTCTATTCCAACTGAGGCGGGGCCAGGGGGTGGGGGGGTTGGAGGAAAGTACATTCCAGAAGGAATAGAGTGGGGGAAGGAAAAACAAAGACTTCTTCTGTTACAATCCCTGCAATAGTCTTTCTTGACTCTGTGTGTTGATCTCTCTGTTTCTCAATGACATGACCATTCTTACGTTTTTACATGGCCTACATTTTTATGGTCACATGAATATTGTTGCTGTAAGAATAGCTGGAAGCTTGTACATGATCTACTGTTGCACAATGGGGTGCTAACTCCTTAGCTTTGGACTGATAGCTAGAAGGTGAGTTGGCCCAAGTCTGAGCCAGTCACCTTAGAAAATAAACCTTGTAAAATTTCCAATTCTGTAGCCTGTTCTGCATAGACTAGATGAGATCAAAATCAGAGGCCTCAGCAGGTTCAGTGTCTGGTGAGGGCTTGCTTCCATATGCAATGGTATCTTCTTACTCTAATCTCACATGACATGAGTAGGAAAGGTAACTATCTTGGGCCTATTTTATAAAGGTCTGAATTCCATTCTTGAGAGCACTGCCTATTCTAAACACCTCTCAGCAGACCCTTTTGCTAATATCACCATGTTGGGGATTAGGATTTCAGCATAACTTTTGGGCAAATTGAACATTTAGCAAATATACTCCAGTGATATTTTATAATAAATATTTTCTTTATATATCTAGACATATTGGAAAATATTCCTGTAGTCAGAAGTAACACAAAGATGAAAAGTATATTATATTACCAATTATCCCTATAATGATCCTATCAGAAATTGAAATTAGGGATATAAAACCAGTAGTCTTATCTATTAGTCTATTAATCAAGTAAGAGTGACAGTGAATAGATATGGTTTTCACACTCTAAGAATATGGAAGGGAAGAAGGAAAAGAAGCCTTGGCCAAAACACTGGATCTCCTCACTGTACTCCCCTCCACTCATCCCTGGTTCTAACCCTCCACTCACCTCTAAGTCATTTCTGCTTCTTTCTATTTTGTTTATAAACTTACTTGTGGTCAGAGTTTGATGGCTATCAAATTTTGCCAAACCCCATTTTGAGAACAGGCCTTTCCCAAGGTTCTTCCATTGTAGATATCCCAACATTCACACTATGAACTCAGAGATATTGTTTGTTTGATAGCCACAAGAAAAATGTTCTATGAATCATTTCCCTCATGATCTAGTGTGAATAGACTCTCTGGGACTGAATTTCTGATTTAGTTATGGTACAGAAGTTTAGTTATCTTTAAGAACATGGATGTAAATAAAGTTCAGAAATAAGCCTGTTGTCTCACCTCTGGCTCACAAGGGTCCAAGCATGGTATACCATGAACTAGTTTCAGACAAGTCCAATGAGGATGTATTGTGTGCCAAGTTCATGTTCAGTTATCCACAAAGTCTTTTTTGCAGTTGTTCCCCTAATCAAAATTTTAAAAAGAAGGGGGGAAAACCTCAAAATATAATAAGCAACAGCATTTAAGGAGGAATTTTAGCTTTTAAGAGCATCATTTGGAAATCCCCACAAAAACAATCTTAAAAGCCAATTTTGAGAGTGAGACATACAATTCTGGGTTGACAACAAATTCTGACAAGATTTCACACACTGTCAGAGAGTTTCTTTTCTTTTGCTTGGCTTCCCTGCAGTGGGAGAAGGGACAGAGCCAATGTCCCAACCTCTCTGCACTTAGGGAGCCACTTTGACCCAGTTCCAGAAGCCCAAGGGCTGTCCTTAATTAGCATTGTAATTTATATTGCACAATTATGCAAATTGGGTACATAAACAAAATTATCCTTTCAGTCTGGCTTTGCTACCACCAGAGAAATGCAAAGCCAGTTAAAGATAAGAAGAAAGAAAACAGAATATATTAGCTGTAATGTTATGCACCATTTCTTAATTTATCCATTCCTGTTTCACTCTTCCACATTGCATGGGGGAGTTTTATATTTTTTCCTCTCTTTTTTTTTATTTTGATTTTTCTCCCTTTTATGCTATTTATTTCTTTATTTACCTATACTTGGCTATTTTCCTTGAGAAATTTTCCATCTCATTAATTCTCACGGCAATTCACAACTCTGGGTTACTCCTTTGTTTTTTGACATAACTACTATTGGTGTGTAGTTTCTATTTCCTTTTATTCCCAAAAGTTCTCCTTGCTGCTGGCCTCCTATTCTATGTCCTGTCACTTTCCGATTCTGTGTCCTATGATTTTCCCTGGTTACTGTGACTTTCTCTTGTAGCTGAGTGATAGTCCGTGCTAGATACCCAGGAAACACCCTCAGGATCCAATCATGTTCTTTTTGTAAGGAAGTTGAAAATAAGCATGACAAGTAACAGAATTTGGAAGATAAGAAATTTGAAAATACAAAGCACAGTAAAATCAAACTGGAAATCTATTTCTACAGGCAATGATTGGACTTCATTCAAATACATATTGGCCACCAGGTGATCAATCCCCAAATAGGCAGGCCAAAGGTAATTTCCCAATATTTGATCATATTCCAATTTACCTAGTCTCTTGTGAGTACCCTTAAAATTATCAGGAAGAAAAGAAAAATCTAAAATATCAGAAATTCCACAGAAAATAAAGCCTTCTAGAATAGCATTGGATTTGCAAGAACGGTGGCTGTGACTGACAGTATGTGAGGACTGCTGGGAGCATTTCTAACCGAGGTGGCTGAAAGAGTGGTGAAGAGGACAGAATTGTTCTTTGCTTTATCTGCCCAGAACCATGGCTCCCATGGGGGAACAAGCCTTTTCATTTTACAGCTTTCTGGCTCCTGCAGCAGCAGTCAAATTAAAACATAACCCAAGGGGGACTTGGTCCAACTTGAGCAAATCATAGTATCCTCCTTCTGGCTAGAACTTTCTTCATTTTGAATAACATTCAAATGCCTTTTAGAGCCTCTCATATATTTTAAGTTTTTTTTTTTTTTTTTTTTTTTTTGGTCCTAACCCACCTCTTATCTACCTTCCACTTGCTCCCAGTGTTGTAGCTCCCCTGGCTATCTAATCATCTTATTAATCATCTTATATCTTTGCTTTTAAACCTTTCATTTTTTTTTTTCTTATATACTGGGCAAGTGCTGAGCCATGTTCCAACCTTTTCCCTTGGCTTTTTGGCTGCTCATTTCTAATTTTATTAGATCTAATTCTAGAAAAAAAAAATTCCTTATCAACTTTATCTAATGTTGACTTACACACTCCCACCGCATCTTAAAGTATATATTAGTTTTAACTTAGCACTGATTGATATTTCTTTCTTGTATTCAGTTGCCTGTCAGGTATTTATGATACACTTTAACTTATTTATTGTCTGTCTCTCCTTCTAGAAATTAAGATCATATTTTCATGTTTAAGTGCAACATTCCTAGTACCTAGAGCAATGTCAGGTGTATAAAGCATCCTCAAAGTATTTTTTACTCAGGTATATAAATTTAGGATTATTATAGAATGCACAATGTCCTAAATAAATATGGTCAAAATTTTTCATTTCAGTCCATGACTTGTAGGGCTTACATTTTTTAAAAAATGAGTCATGTTCTTTGGGACACTGGGTAGTTTTCCTAAAAGATATACATTTCACAGTAACTATGTTTTCCATTATGTGAACTAAAGTGAGAGATCAGTGAGGAGGAGGAAGGAAGAAATAAGCTGTTAGGAACAGAACTAGAAAAAGAGGTTGGTAAGTGTTTGCTCACTGATCTCTGAATATTGGCTGCGTGATTGACTTTGGTTTCCATAAAGACACTCAAAGTTCTTTTGGCAATTTTTAACTTATCAATAAATTAATATAAATTAGCTTTCAATATTCTATAATTAGTACAAATAGTGTCTAACTACCAACATAAAAGAACAAAATATTGCCCAAGGGAAAAATTGGAGATCAATCAATTATCTATATCATGGAAGAATGCACTTCTGTACTATCCTCTGTCAAAAATTATGCTCATTTCATTTTCAATGTGCTTTCTTTTTTTTCTTTTACTTAGAAACTTAATTGTATGAAAAAAATCATATGTTGGTCCCATTTCCTTTCTCCTTACCCCCAATCAATTGAGGGTCCTCCTCAGTGGGGTTACTGGTACAATAAGATTATGGGTTATGAGTTATGAAAGCAGCAGTCATTGTGTGCGTGTGTGTGACGGGGGCTCTGTGTACTCCTTCCCACCCTGTGGCTCTTACAATATTTTTGTCCCCTCTTCCACAATGTACCTGTGTTGTTTCTGATTAGACACTGAATGAATAATTTGTAAATTAATAAAACACTTGATGTTAACACAATGGGGAAACGATGACATGGTGCTTTTTATAAGGGTAGATTGGTCGTATCCCAGCCTGTGAAGAGAACAGTATATCCACAAAATGAGATTTCTAAAAACAAGACTCCTAAAGGTCACCTGTCCTCCTGTTCTTTGTAATAATCTATCTGGCCTGTGTGGGATTTTATATTCAGAAGAAAAGGCCTCCATGAGCATAAGATCTGAAGCACAGTCTGGATTGGAACAACTTCATGAATAAAGGTTGAGAGGCCTTGCTTGCTGCCATGGTATAGGCTATAATCTAAATGTCTCTTATATAGTTCCTGTAGGACAGCTCAGGCCTCATTAGGTGGTGGATGAGACACAACTGGGAAGTCAGAGTAGGAGTAGGGGGAGTTTGGGAGGAAGAGGCTTGTCCTAATATCAGATCCTGACCAGATACAAAGCAGCATCTAGATTACAATTTTATCTCAGGTATGGGATGATATTTTTTAAAAGCCAGTGTTTTTAAACCAAAATTCATGATTCAATTGTATTGTATACTCAATAAGATTGCTTTTGATATGTCATTTTATTTTATATTTAATTTTATAAAATTACTCTCAAATATATATATATATTTTTTTTTCTGGGAAATAAATTTAAGCTACTAACTTGTGCTTAACTATATTTGCTTATCTTATTATTTTTTCCTGGATTTTAGACTGATGTTGGGACAAGCATCTTTCTCAAACCTATTACAAATTATAAAGTTAAGAAATATCTTCAGAACATATTTATGGACTCAATAAAAAATCTTGAATATATGAAAAGATATGGTCTTGCTATATGACTATTCATGGCTTTAGTTTCCATAGTTATTAAATAAATAATTTTTTTATCAATGCTACATTTGGTTATTCAAATCATCTACATATTTCTAAGGGATACTGGGGTATCAATGAATTAATGGGTTATACTTTAATATCCCAAGCAAAAACAATTTGTTATTTTAGTGTCTAGAGGTCCTGGCATGCCAAGTCTCTCTCTCTCTCTCTCTCTCTTTCTCTCCTTGCAAATAAATTTTAAAAATATTTAAAAATGTAAGATAGAAGGACCACTAAACATGGTTTATTTAGTAGATTAGGCTAGATTCACAGAAGATTATACACTGGATTTCTGCTAAATTTTGTACGTAGAATTCAGAGAAAGCCCACATCATAGATCCTATTTTTTTCAGTTTACATATAAATTTTAGTGTGACAGGAATATTGTGATTCTTATAATCCAGCAATAACTAGGTAAAAATGTACAGTGCAAAAATTACTCACTGACCAATCTCCCTTATCCTTAATAAATTATTACTATTTTACTTTTGCCACTTACTGAAAATTAAAGAATTTTTCTACAAAAAGTTTTGTTTTGTAATTTGTTTGAATTAAATTTGTATTCCTTCTAAGTTTCTCTTTATCTTATTGTAGTCCACTAAAATTTTAACTATGCTGGTATGTTGGCATTTACAATTCAATTTAAGAAAAACATTTTTGGGATACTTAGAAAGTGATTCTGGGAAGCAGATTATTGTGGGACTAGGGTGACTACATTGAAATGATCCAAAAGCACTTACATTATAGAAAAAGCTATTTCCTTATGTATAACCAAAATATAGGGAGTGCAGCTTTTTCCTGGGTGAAGATAGAAAAGAATCTGTTGAAGAGCTCAGCTAAAACAAACATGAAAAAAAGTTAGAACCCAATTTTTAAAAAATTAAAATTTAGGTTGTTTTATACATTTGATTTGAACTCTCTTTCACAAGAAAATGTGAAGCTAGACCTTTAACATTGATGCCCTACCATATTTTCCTTGCTTTTAGGCAAGATCATCACACAGATGGTTCTTGGTTTTTTTGTTTGTTTTTTTTTTGTTTTGTTTTGCAACATGGGAAATTCAAGTTCAGAAAATGAATTGTATTTTCTAATTTTGAATGTTACCTGAATGGAGCCAAAATATTATTCTCTCAAAAAATATAACAACTATGATAGTTATTTGGGATGAGAAAGGTAGAACACAAAAACTGAAAGAAACAAAACTCATATCTGAACCTTTAGTGGGATTTTTATTGTACATATTTTCCTAAAAACACTACATGGTGATAAATTACCTAAACTATCCAAATTGTGAGAACATTCACATTAGAACAAAGGGAGCCAAGAACATTTGCTATATATTTTTTTCTTTTTTTTATTAATTAGTTTTGTACTCAGAGAATACAGTCAATTTGGTATCATCACTAGGCTCATCCATTACCTACCCCCTCCCATTGGCCACTCCTTGTTGAGGTATATGGGTCACGCATTTTGGAGTTAGCCCACAGTTATGGGTAGTATAAATGTCTGCATATCATGACCCAACATGTGGCTTTGACATTCTTTCCATCCCCTCTTCCACAAAATTTCCCTGAGCCATGTTGGGTCCATTTTGGGTTTGCTTCAGTGATGAGGTGTTGGGGGCCTCTGGGGCTCTGGATCTCTGATTTGGTAGGAGTTGATTTTTCTCTGTGTTGATCTCCTTCCCCCTTGTGCTGGTACCTGGTTCACCAAGAAAACAACACCCTTGCTTGTTTTGCCAGTTGTTCTTAGTTTCAGCCGGGGCCCTTTTGAGGTATGATGGGGTGGCTCTCTCCTTAGCATCTACATCTATCTGAAAAAGAGAAGCAGATTCTCCAACGGAGAGTAAGTTAGCGCCAGACAAATGAGATAACCCTTACTTTTTTATAGAGAATTTAATAGGTGTAGGCCCTCTTGTAGCCCATGTTTTGTGGTAGCTTGATAATGGAGGGTGGGCTTATGTTTGGATATGGTTCTGACTTGTTTTCCAGCTCCAGGTATGGGTCTCCTACCACTGAGGGCATCAGTTAGCCGAATCAAGAGCGGTTGGTTCCCCACCATGGCTATGTGCCACTGTTGCACTTGTGTGAGCATCACGACAGGTTATTTGCTGCTACGTAGGTTCTATTGATTTTTAAATATAATATTTATTACATGGAATCAAACAATTTAGTAAGCATACTGATATCTCATACAAAACAGACAAAGTCTAAAGATTAGAGTAATCTCAGGTCCATAGAGCCAAGATGCCTCAACTTTTTGTCCTCTTCCTTGGTAGGTAAATTATGAAATTGTTGACATATTTATGTGATTCTTTAGGCCATTATTCATAAATATTTTATTATAGGCAAGTGAAACTTGATAAGCAGATAGACTAACTATATTTTAAGGATAGTTTTCTTAATAAACAAAAATATGTTTTGATTTAATATACTAAGGAAAATAGGATCCTTGAATGTGATTTTATAGTAAAATACTCAGGAAGACAATATATGCTAAATATCTTTTTCAAGGGTTTTCACATGTCCAAGTTATGGACTTGGATCAGGGAATTTAAACAAAAGTAAATTTCCAGGTTCTATCCAGGCCTACTGAATAAGAAATTCTGTGGATGGGGCCCAGACATTTGTGTTTTACCAAGCCTGCTCCATAATTCCTCCACAGTTTGAGAATATCTGATTTGGTAGAAGTGACAAGAAAAAAAAATCACTTGATTTGTTATGCACAGAAATTAATTCAGCTATATGGAATTTACAAAGGAAGTTTATATTTACCTCCAGGTGAAATAATCAGGGTACCTCACCCTATTTACCATCCATGTGTAGTCATGACTAGTTTGCATTATCTTTCAATGTACATAGAAGTGACCATTAACTTTTCACTTTTCTTTCAAAACTTTTTTCAAGCAGTAGAGTATTAGATCTCATATGCACTTCCTTACTTTGTTGAGATAATGCAAATATTATGATCTTGCTTACATGTTGCATAATCAAGTCTAAAATCTCCTTAATGAAATACACCATGCTATTTGAAAATAGCTTTTCCACCATAGATAACAAAAGACATTCTATGCCTATTCTAATGTGGTGATTTTATACAAATTATTTTTATTTTTCTCTTAAAGAATCTAGGTATTTTTGAGTGGATTTTAATATTCACAAAATCACTAAGGGCTAAGGATCTCACCTGGATTTGGCAGGAAATTGTGTGTGTAACATCTGTTAGGCTGATGAAAAAAAAAAATCAGTAATCCTAGACTACAGAATAGGTTGCTCTAACACCCTTGCTCACTTACATTGCATGTAAAAATTTATATTACAGTTTAAGGAAGAATACTTTCATATGGAGACTACATTAATATTTTTTAAATGCAAGTGGTCTTAAGAATGTGGTACCGTGTTTATTATTGGCCTATTCACTCATGAAAAAATACCTGTGTGTGTTTTTTAATCTAGACAAATGAGTACACAATAGACACAGGTAGATAGATGTGCAAAGTGATGTGCTTGGGGACGTAGCTATTTGTATTCAATGCTATTCTCATCTCCCAGCTCAATGTAAGTGCATACCTATTTATCGAAGCTGCATTTGCTTGTTAATGATATCAGAGTATCCCTCATTTCATGAAAGTGTGGTGAATTAATGGGTAAGATAGTCCCACCTCCCTACAACTTAAATCTCCTGTAGAAGAGGAAATTAAGGGAGACAAACCAAACCGGGATGCATGGGGACCCCTTGATTCTGCCTGTCACCATTTTCAAACCATCAAGGCCTCAGGGGAGTCTGGCTGTTCCAGACTTCCTCAGTCAGCCAGACGGGTAACGGCCCACTGCTTTTATTCATTACCCTGAATGTAATGCACCAAATTTAACAAGTAACACACTCAGCAGGAGTTCATTGGCCTTTTGCTGCATGATTGCAAGGTAGGATATGGATTCCTATCATGATTGACCCCCAGATAAGAAGAACAAAGCCTGCATATAATTACAAGGGAAAGTTGACAGTTTAGGAAGGTAAACAGAAATAAACAAATAATAAATATTTCAGTGGGATTTGAGGAAAACATACATTCCCAAGTTTAAAGAAATGTATCTGGTTACACAGTAGGAGCATGCCAATTAAGTGTAGCAATAATAAAGGCAAAGTGCTCCTATAAAGCAGCGATCTTCAAATAAAGATAGCTGCATGGAACAGATGACTGTGGAGGGAACACTAACAAATTTTAAGCATTGACGTGTGTAATATGTAAATTAATGGCCATAAATAGTAATCTAAATGAGGTTTAATATATTAATTTGTACAAAACTAGCCACAAGATATTACTATTCCTGAAGGTACATACAGATAAATATGTATGTTGTAGAAGAGATTTTTCTAAAACATGATTTTATGTTTGCACACCTATAATTTGGGAGTCATCTGACTAAATACTGTGGGCATATAGATATTTATGATGAGCCTTATAATCCTTAGGCTGCAGTAAGAGGATGGGAGAAACAGACAGAATTATTAAGTCACTTCAGCCAGAGGTTTGTCATTATGGGTTGATTTCTTTACAAAGGTCAAAGAAAGAACAATAAATATAAAGGCAGAGAATGGAACTTCATCTTACCACATATGTGAATAAAAAAATACATATAAGTAAAGGGGGAAAAGAGAACCTCCTCCTACATGACGAACTCAAATGACCAAATTAAATTACTGAAGTCAGACCACATACATATCTGGTAAAGAGCGGAATCTTTATATTACACAGAATAATATTATAGGTATAAGAATTGCCAGCTCTCTGTTATAAGAATACAATGATATCATGGTTATAGCAATTACTAACTGTCTGACCTTGAGTTAGCAGTTTAATCTCTTTTAGCCTGTTTCTTAAGGGAAAAAAGATGTAATGAAAGTAACTACCTGTGTGGCCAAAATAATCCAGGCAAATTATTTAAGATAGTGCTTGACAGAAAGCAAATATTAATTTTATATAGTTTTCACTATTTTAACTTTCTATTAAAACTCATTAACACAAGAAGCAAATATCATAATCTTTCTTTCACAAGGTGATATGTTCATTATATATTTGCTCAAACATTTCAGTGGAGAAAAGGGACATTTGGATTAGTTTGAACTTGAGAGCCACAGTTTTATGACACAATCATGCCATATTAATTGTATAAACTACATTTCTCATTACATGCATAATATTTCACATTAGCCTAATCATACCTTTATTGAGGATATTTGGGATAATACAAAAAATATGAACCAGCTTGTGTGTGTCTCTAAGACTAAGCACATGTTCTGATACTATATTAACATGGAGATATTTAGGTATTAGGGTCTATAGTTAGACTTTATATTTAACCATCAATACACTTCTTCCGGGTATCGACCATTCTATAACAAATGAGGGGAATGATGGAACTTGAGACCATAGATTAACCAGCCTCAGTAAATTAAATGATAATGGCAGATAACTGACAACATGTGTGTACTAGAAAGGTGTGTGTGTGTGTGTGTGTGTGTGTGTGTGTGTGTAAAGAGACTTCGATGGTGCTGTTTGTAGTGGACTTGGTACACAGATAAATGAAAGCCTTCTGTGTTATGCCATTTTGTTCTCTGTGTTCCCTAAGAAAATTGTAGAGCTTAGTTAAGATATTGAGTGATTACAACATGGAGATAAATTTATCAACAGGGGCATAAGAACTATTTCTATGGCAATGTCACCTACTGAAGCTTCAGGGACTGCCTTCAAATGGCTGATAAAACCAAAGAAAGCAGTTAAGTAACTTGAATTCTCTTAACCTTGGGGAATCCCAGCATAACAGTGAAATGATTAGTTAAAATGAACAATTTAACCCAAACTATCAATCAAATGCTATCCTATTGTCTCATTGTCTCCCTGCTGTGACAATATCTGACAGAAGCAATTTAAGTAGGTTTGTCTTGGCTCACAGTTCAGGGGATTCAGTCATGATGGTAGGGAAGGAGTGGAGGCTGAAGTGCATGGATCTATGGTAGCAGAGTTTGCAGCAGTATCCTGTGTGTTTGTGGATTAGGATGCAGAGAACTGAGTCAGAAGCAAGACTGAGATATAACCCCCAAGACCCAACCCTTAGCAACCCACTTTCTCCAGCAAGGCTCCACCTTCTAAAGGATCCGCAATCTCCTGAAATAGTATCACCATCTAAAGAGTAAGTGTTCAAATACAACATCTATTACAGATATTATGCATTATTTATTTATTTGACATACAGAAAGAGGGAGAGAGAGAAATAGAGGGAGAGAATGGGTGTGCTAGGGCCTCCCAGAGCTGCAAACAAACTCCAGATGCATTCTCTACCTTGTGCATCTGGCTTACATAGGTCCTGGGGAATCGAACCTGGGTCTTTTGGCTTTACAGGCAAGCACCTTAACCACTAAGCAGTCTCTCAAACCTTATAGATATGTATATCTTAGAATGCTATTATCTTCTCCATAGATTCTATTATCTTTATCTTAGAACTCTACTATTATCTTTACCTTAAAATTTGGTCGCTGCAACTGATATCCTTTATTCCACAACATAAGATCCTCATGCAAACATAGTTCATGCCATATCAAATTAGAGGCCTTGTTATCAGAATCAGAGAAATATGATCAACACATGACTTAAAAAATCAATAAATTAAATAAAATAGCCTTTAGGTAAATCATAATTAAATGCTTATACTGAATATAGTTTTGTTAGTGATTCATTTAGTCATTCTTCCATTCTATAGTGAAGTATGAGTATCCTCTTGGTGAGGACTCATCTACCTCTAGGGACACTGTATTAAGTCAGATGGATGAGGTCACCACACTCTGTATTCTAGTAGTTTCATTCTAGTAGCACAAAATAATCATACAACTACAATTTAGTCAGGGTGCTGAGAGGCATGGAATTCTATATGAGAAGTTAAATTCGTCTTGGGAAGAAGAGAAGTGCCTCCACAGAAAATAAAGTCACAAGTGTTAAAGTAATTCTCACACCAAGCTAGGCATATCAGGACTACGACAATCACCCACTCACAGATAAGAGAATTGAGAAGCAAAACCATTAAATGCCTTAACAAATTCTACAGATGATAAGAGGTACATCCAAGATGCAAGCCCAGGCCATCAGGATTTTGAGCCCTGTCATTCACTGGGGGTTAGAATCAGTGTGCCTTTGTAAGAGCACAATGAAAATACACTCAACAGAATGAAGGATCATGGGAAGACTGAGGAGCAAAAAGTCTAAGTGCCGTAGCAGCACTGACCAATTCAAATGTGAAGAGTTATATATGAGAGTTTAACCGTATTACTAGGGACATTAAAGGAAATAATAAAAGAAACAGAAAGGTACTGTCATTCTGGAATGGGATTTTCCCATTGTGTAGATCTGAACACATAGTTAGTGATGCCACGAACCACAAATTAGACTCTGCTGTTTATGTTTACACTAAAACCTGTACAGGGATGCTTATACTGTCTTCACTCATAACAGAACAAGAGTCTGCAACCAACTTGGGGGTTCTTTCAAGAGATTAGAAAATTTAAAAACTGGTGATTCATCTCCCTCATAAACTATTATATTTATAAGGACCTTGGTCAAACTTCAGAAAAGTATGCTTAGATGAAAAATAAGGCATTCTCAAAGGAAAAACTACAATTTCATTCAAATACCATTCATTAAATGAAAGAATTATAGAAATAAAGAGCTGTTCAGTGGTCATCATGGGACAGGACTTTGGGAAAGACAGGCTGGGAAGGAGTGAGGATGGATAGAAAAGAGCAATATAGGAGATCTTTGATGAAGGAACTATGGTGTGTTTTGATTAACCTACATTCATGGTAAAATAGCATAGAACTAAACAGACACAAAAAGAAGGTATGCAATTAAAATTGGGGAAATAGAAGTAAGAACATGTCACTCTTAATATCCTAAGTAAAAGTATCAGAACTATAGATTTAAAAGACATAATTAGTAACAAACTGGATAAAAGGTACACAAGACTTATCTGTATTATTTCTCAAAACTTCATGTCAATCTAGAGTTATCTAATAAATTATAAGAAAAATATTCACGACAGTTGCTTTGTCTTATCCAATATATCCTAAATACTTTTATCTCAACTTAAAAAAAAATTATTGAAAGAAAGAGTGAAGGGGGATCATGGGTGTGCAAGGGTCTCTTGACGCTGCTAACAAATACCAGACTCATGTACCACTTTGTGCATCTGGCTTTAGATAGGTACTTGGGAGTGAAACCTGAGCAGGTGGATTTACAAATAAGTGTCCTTAACCACTGAACATTCTCTCCAGCCCCATCTCAACGTTTTAAACAATGTGAAATTATAAAGACATATCACAATTTTGATACTGTCCATTTGATCTAGCCACATTATGAATTCTCAGTTGTCACACAAAACTAGTGGTAGTCATGTTGGATAACACAGGTATTGAGGGACACAATGAGAGGAGCTAACAATGGAGACTTAGGGGGCAGGCTATAAATACAATATCTATAATAAAATGTCTCAATTGGTTCACAATATTCTAGCTATATTTGATTCTTTACTTTTTCTGGAAATTCCAAGCACATACCAACCTCCGGAACTTTCTTCTTGCTATTTTTCCTGCCCCGGGGGGCCCTCATTTTCATATACTTGTGTGGTGTACTCCCACACTGGGAATTGTTTCTGCATAGATATCTGTTATCAGGTTTTTCCCAACCAACATGAAGTTGCACTTTCAATTACCTATGGTGGTGTTCTCACTTTCTGGTTAGTATTTGTGTTATTGAACATTCAAATATTCCTTGTTAGTCAGTGTCCCACTGTTTGCCTGCTTCCAGATATATATTTTGAAGCATAGGACAGCTTTTTGGTGTATTGAATTCACTCAATCAATATTTGCTGAATGAGTTATTTGATGATTTAACCATAATGAATTATGGTTAAAATTTTCACAGTTCTCATATGGTTCCATGTAAAATCTACTTGTATTTCCCTTACCTTAAAATGAATTTCAGAAATTAGGTAAAGTCTCTTAGGTATTTAAGATATAAAGCAATCATAGCTAACTCATTATATCCCAATAAAATCAACAAGACATTCTAATACAATATGTCTTGGCCAAACTTTAGTTTTTCCTTAACATTTTCATTCCTTTCAGATGACACCTTTTCTAATAGAATCTTGTTGCATTTTTGCTATTTTCCTGGTTAATTTGTAGGGGTCTTTTTTTTTTTTTTTTTTTGCTAACTCCAGTTTTATGGGAAGTAAATTCATTTAGGTATAAAAAATAGTTACATACTATTTCCCAAAATGCTCTCAAAATTCTTCAGGTATTCCAGGTCTCCAGTGACATATCTTTTTGGAGATGTAGTCTTGCAGTAATCCCAACTAGAATTCATCTCTCTTGTGGAATAAACCAGCAGTTATATACTTGGTTACACCAGCTATTCCAGTCAACTTGAATCAAAGATTCTTATGAAAATTTTCTCATTCCAGGATGAAAGAAACTATTCTTTCCTCTCAACCATTATCATTTTATAAGACTTTGTATTTCTAAGACTTAAATACTCATTTGATGAATTGAATTGAAGTCAGTTTTAAAATAATGAATACATACATCTGATCTAGAAGACTGCATACACAGTCATTAACATAGTCTCTCAACACAAATTCAAAATATTCAGTTTTTCTCCCACAATGAAATAATTATTATTAAGGTCTTATGATGTATAAGGATTTAGCATGTATCAATTAGAAACTGGAAACAGAATATATAATGTTGCCTAGGTCCAGTGATAATATGTGTAAGATTTTCCAGGTTTGTTAATCCAAAATTATTATTTTAGTAGTTCTAGTCATTTTTGTAAACTTTTATATAAGGACACCTTCCAGAGCCAAGCAAGAGGTGGTTTTTCTCTTAGGTGACAACATTTATAAGTTGGAGAATGCTACTATTGAAGAAAAATACAACAAAAATATGTTTAATTTCAAAAACTTTCTTTTTCATTTGAGTTGAAGAAATTGAAGTGTGATTAGCCAAGATAAAAAAGTAATGATAAGATATAGAAGGGTAATTTTACTTCATTAAAAGATATCTGGCCATCGTATCTAGCTCCTAGGAGTTAAATATAAACACTTGGAACTTCTCAGGTGATACTCCGTGTCTTTTGTAATGGTTTAAATGTGTTTCCCCAAAAGCATGTATAGGTAACTTAATTGTGAATGTAGCTGTGTTGAAAGGTAGAGCCTAATGAGAGGTGATTAGGTCATGAGTGTAGAGTCTGAATTTACTGTTGGAGTTGGTTCATTATAAAAGGTAAGTTTACATATCTTTATCCTCTCTTTTCTCTATTCTTTTTTTCTCTTTCTCCCTCCCCATCTATCTCCTCTACCTGCCTTGAGTTGATGCAATTTGAAGACCACCACTGGATACCAGCCCTTCAGTCTGAATTTTTCAGACTTTAGAACCATAAGAACAGGGAGAAATATATTTCTGATTATTATAAATTTCCCAGTGTTTGGTATCCTCCTATTTCCCAGTGTTTGGTATTCTCCTAAGCTAGCACAAAATAGAGTGAGACACTGTATCATCAATCATAAGAGTGAAGGGAGGCTCATCATGATTACAATTGCATCTTTGAGTTTAGACCCTATCCCAACTCTTCACCATGAGCCTCCTCCATTGGATTATTATTGATATTAGTTACCCATAACACATGGAAATTGTGTATAATAAGTTTTAGTGATTTCTGTGACCACAGAGTTTGCTAATTCTAGTAAAGTTTTTGGCTTGTGGATATTTGAGAACTGTTTTGAACTTTTTTAGTTATATCCTATCTTATTTCAGTTGATAACAAGTAGCAGGTAGACTTAGACTTTGTGACTTGAAAGACCACTTTACTTCACATAAATTTATAATAAAATCATAGTTTTAGAATTTTTAAAAAGTTATTACAATAAATTAAATGGATATAGTAAGAAAAGTATGGAAACTGATCTCAGAGTCCAAGTCCTACCATGCTGACATAGTTCATGTTGGCTCCAAAAACAAAATTTTTCTCCATAAAGGAAAATTTTCCTAAACATTGTAATTACCCAGCAACAAAACTGGAGTATTAAGAAAATAGTCAACTGAATTTAAGCTTTGGGAGTGAAACTCAGACTTTGGGTTTTATTAATCAAAGAAAGGTTAAGCTTGGCTTGATGTGTGACACTGGCCTGTATTTCTCACAGTTTAGGCAACAGATAAGGAGTTTGAGGTCAGACTCAGGTACAGAGCAAGTTGATGGCTCTTTGGTATCCATGAGACTGTATCTCAATAATCAAAAATGAAAACAAAAGTTTAAAAATACCTAAAAATTCTTTACCTATTTCTTTCATGTACTTCTGCCAATTATCTAATGAGCATTATGGTAAAAAAAAAGCCACCCTGAGAATTAATTCTATGGATCTGATAAATTATTAAATATGATATTGAAAAATAAGAGTTCTGTGGATCTGATAAATTATTAAATATGATATTGAAAAATAAGAGTTCTATCTGATATCAAACTTCTAAGTAATTAAAAAATGAGGGCTGGAGAGGTGGCTTAGTGGTTAAGAGCTTGCCTGTGAAGCCTAAGGACCCTGGTTTCGAGGCTCGATTCCCCAGGACCCATGTTAGCCAGGTGCACAAGGGGGCACACATGTCTGGAGTTCGTTTGCAGTGGCTGGAGGCCCTGGCGCACCCATTCTCTCTCTCTCTCTCTCTCTCTCTCTCTCTCTGTCTGCCTCTTTCTCCCTCTGTCTGTTGCTCTCAAATAAATAAATAAAAATAAACAAAAAATTTTAAAAAATAAAAAAATTAAAAACATGCAACCATCTCAGCTGATGAATAGTGATCTAGAAATTTGAGTAGATATTTTTCTAAAGAAAATAGTAAATGGGTATGTGAAAAATGTTCAGTGGCTCTAGCCATTAGGAAAATACAAGTTAAAACCATAATGAAGGGACTGGAGAGACGGTTTAACAGTTAAGGTGCTTGCCAGCAAAGCCTGACAACCTCGGTTTGATTCCTCAGTACCCACATAAAGCAAGATGCACAAAGAGACATATGCATCTGGAGTCCCTCTACAGTGGCTGGAGGTCCTGGCATGCTCAGTCTCTGTCTGCCTCTCTTTATCTGTCTCTACTTACAAACTAATTAATTAATTAAAATATTTTTTAAATAATGAAGTAATGAATATTGGGTTAACACTGGTCAGGAAGGCTATTATCAAAATATAAGAAAAGCATTGATAAAGATGTGGAGAAAGTAAATTTGTACATTTCTGGTGGAAAAGTGCAATGTTGTATAGTATGAAGGTAATTTCCAAAGTTATAATCTGACCCAGTAATCCCACCTATAGATATTTATCCAAAAGAAGTGCTATCAGGCTCTCTCTCAAACATTACATCTCTATTTTCCTTGCAGCATTATTTACCATAATGGGAATGTGTAAAAATCCTTTCATCTTGGATATTTCAGAAAAATTGCACAATTGGCAACAGACAGCATTGATGACCTTGAAGAAATTATGCTAAGTGAAATGAGGTAGTGACAGAAAAACAAATACTTCCTGATTCATTGGGGTACTGTGTCAGAATCAGCCTAATTTGTACGTTCAAACAGTGAATGGCAGCCGGGTGTGGTGGCGCACGCCTTTAATCCCAGCACTCAGGAGACAGAGGTAGGAGGATTGCAGTGAGTTCAAGGCCACCCTGAGACTACATAGTGAATCCCAGAGCTAGAGTAAGACCCTACCTCAAAAACAACAAAGAGAAAAAAAAAAAAAAAAAACAGTGAATGGCAGTTGGTAAGGATTATGGGAAGAGACAAATGTGGAGTTATTTAATAGGCTTCATGTTTTGTTTAAGCAAGATGAGTATCTCTAGAAATCTGTAGTATTACATTGTGATTATGGCCAACAATAGTGTATTGTGTACTTAAAAAACTGTTAAGAGTGTAAATCTCATGTTAGGTATTCTTAGCACACTAAAATAACATTTTAAATAAAAGACCCTACCCCATGAGAACTATAATATTTCCTGATTCAAGTTTGCACAGAGTATCATACTGCTATGGCTCTGTAGAAATTAAAATTTGGGGTTGCCAATGACTGTACTTATGTATTTACATAATGCCATCATCTTCATGCTCCAAGACTTAGACTACCCCTGTTCCCAAACTGTGACAAGTTAGATATTATTGGAAAGTATAATTCAGAAATTATAAAATAAATCAAAAAGACTAATTAACACACAAGTGTGCTTTTTAAAAAAATGTTTGTAGTACACTGTACCCAAACAACGTGTCAAAGCAAATGATGTACCTAAATGCTTACTCCAGGGGCAAAAGTAATTGACAATTAAAAATTACAAGTGGCTCATAGATTCTACATTTGTGTATGTGTGTGTGTGTGTGTGTCTTCTTGGAAAAACCTATCCCATTTCTGATGTGCAATTAAAATAGATTCAAGAAACCTCAAACTATCAGAGAACTCATTAACCTATAATGCAGCTCTCAGAGCATCAAAGCAAGGTACTTCGCCAACAGTTTCAAAATAGAATAGAAATAAAATAGAATAGAGCTCTAATTTCAGTGATGCATTATTGAACCGTGGTAGTGTTTATATCCAATATCACAACACCGAATAAAAGGCATCCATTTAAATATAAAACTAACAATAATTTAATTAGCTACAATAAATATATAGTGAAAATGTACTCTATTCATATCTGACAAATAGAATATGAGATTAGAGTTCTCTCACAATGGGCTACTGTACTCAAAATTAAAAACCACTAATTTGGGTTTTTGTTCTTCAAAGAAATAAAATAGAGAATCATAGAGGGAACATTTTCATAGAAAAGTCATAACTTCTTAATTCTAAAAGTACACATATGTTTTGTGTGCAATCCCAAGAAAATACATATATTTAGGCCTTGCAAAGATGAAGAAGTAAGGTGTATATAAATCTCTTTCAAGCCTGTTTTTACATTAATTTCTTTAAAATCCATGTTCAATTGAAATTCCATTACTCAAATCATTGCCATTTTTGTTTTGCTGGAGATAGAGACTTGCTACATATTTCAGGCTGGCCTGTTACTCACTATGTAGTTCAGACTGGCCTTAAACACACTTAAATTCTTAAACTTAAAACTTAAATTCTCTTTCTTCAGCCCCCTGGTTGCTGGAATTTCAGATATGTACCACAAAGCCTGGATCATTATCAGTATTTTGCCTGTCATTTCACTAGTGTTGTACAACTGGCTTGGAGCTGTATTAGATGTGGCCACATGATATAATACATTCATGTTACTAATTCAAACTGAGTGTTTGCATTGAGACTCAAGAGAAACCTTTGCCCTGTGCTGGCCCATCATAGGTCTTGAACTCATTGAAGAGCATTTGTTTGGATTATAGCAGATCTGAACTCACTCTTCAATCAATAATTGAACTGTGCTCCTAAGATGCATTCATTTAACATTGAAAGAAAATAACACAGCTTGACCCTTGTGAAGTGTTGTAGAGAGCTGCAGTCAAGTGGAGACATTTTCATTCAGTTTGGAGTATTTTGTTGCTGTCTTAACCTTGAGCTGGGCAGAATTGTGAATAGTACATAAAATTCCTTTATCTTTCTTGTTCAATGTTAAGAGGCATTATTAACACAAAGACACTAACACTGTATTGAGTATGTAGCTAAACATTTACTTTTAATGTTTATAATAACTTAAACTAAGAGGGTAATAGCCACTATTTACTGAGTATGCATTTTAACCAAACACTAAGCTTTGTCAAGAGCATTACATTTATAAATTCTCTTATGACTGATTGCCATTCCAAAAAAAAAAAAAAACCTATGCAGCACATTTCTCCCATCAAGCCTAACACTCTTTCAGACTGAAATTTAAGTGAGCAGAGTTATTGGGGATATTAAAGATATAACCAGGTTATATATCTCGCGGGCTACAGCTTATTCATGTTAATTCTGGAGACAACTTTTTTTATTCCAACTCAATATTTCTTGGCATCATACTGGTAGTTGAAAATAAAATGATCCTGACAAATTTATATTACAGAAATCAATATACTACTACATATATCCATCATTCCTTCTTGAAGAAGAAATGTCATTGGAAACAGCTGACCTGGCCTAGTTAACGGTACTTCAGGGTTCAAAACTAACTAGGTAAACAAGGAGAATGGAAAGATATCAGCCTCATGTGTTGCTATTCTGAAACTAGCTATCCCTCACTGGCTTCATTTTTTTTTTTTTCAAGAACTGGGTGAGGGAGTAAGTGATGGTCCTTGGACAGTATTCATAATAATGGGAAGATCAGAAGCCAGCAAACTATGGCTTGAAAGCTAAATATGTTCAGTGCTAGATTTTACAAATAACACTTGCTTGGGACACAGCCATACCAATTTTTATGTGCTGTCTGTGTCTCCACACCTCAGCTGAAGAGCAGACACAGTTGTGACACAAACTTTATATATGGATAGCAAGCCAAAAGGCTGTACTGTAAGGCTTGGACCCTTATAAAAAAAAGTTTCCATGAATGACTGGGGTGGTCCATGTGTATCTAGTAAATGAATCATGTTTTGTTTTTATTCAATTCTTGTGGGAATAGGAGGCAAATAAACTCCATATCTGTATCTTGCTGAAATTTGATGGAGGAAACTGTGAAAATGTTCATAAAACTTCATTTTTCAGAAAAAAATACTTAATTCATTATGGTTAGACACACTTTGTGCTTTTGCTTCACAGGGTTGGGATACACAGACACCTTATTTGAACTCTGTGTGTATGTGTGTGTGTGTGTGTGTTTACATGTGTGGAGCTGTGTGCATGTGTGGAGGTCAAAGGACCACTTCTGGTGTGGGTCAACATCTTCTGCCATCTTAGAATCAGAATTTTTCATGGTTTATGTGGTTCACTGCTATGTTTGCCAGAGTAGCTGGCCTGAGAACTGGGCAATTATGTCTGCCTTCTTTCTTACCCTAGGCACTCTGGTATTACAGATGTTAGCTCACCTTTATGTGGAATCTGAGGATCAGAATTCAGGTACATGCACCTGTATGACAAGTGCATTATCCACCAAGCCATCCCTCCCCAGGCCAAACTTCTCTATTCCTTCAACAATTATTCATTCAAGGCATACTTTAGTCCACTCCACTAAGTTCTTAGACACTGGGGTTATAGTTATGAATAATCAAAGCTCCTGTCCAAATAGAACTTATACTTTTTGGGAAAGGCATATAGGCATACACTAGTTAGGAAGTTTTGTCTAACACAATATCAACAACTATGAGATTCTACCTTACCCCAATAAGGATAGCAAACATCAAAAAATCAAATAAAAATAAATGCTGGCGAGGATGTGGAGAAGTAAGAACACTCATCCATTGTTGGTGGGAATGTAGGATGGTACAACCACTTTGGAAAGCAATATGGAGACTGCTGAAAAAGCTGAGTATAGAGATACCAACAGACCCAGTTATTCCCTTACTGGGCATCTACCCTAAAACCTTCAAACCAAAGGCTAGAGAGATTTGCTCAACCATGTTTGTAGCGGCGCATTTTGTAATAGCTAAGAGTTGGAATCAACCTAGATGTCCATCACTAGAAGAATGGATAAGTAAGATGTGGTATATCTACACAATGGAATTCTATTCAGCAGTAAGAAAAAATGACACAATGAAATTTGAGGAAAAGTGGTTGAACCTGGAACAGATCATTCTCAGTGAACTTACCCAATCACAGAAAAAAAATATTGCCACATAGTCTCACTCATCTACAGCACCTAACCTGAATCTACCCAAGATACCTTACATATCCAGCAAGCATCTCGTGGATTAGACACTAGGATGGAAGGGGAGGAAAGGGAGGGCATCAAAGGGGTGGGAAACACAAATCTAGACCCAAACGGCAATGGTACCATAAAATTCTACTTACTAAAAGACAGACCAAATGGCTGATCCTTCACCAGGCCCTGACAGGGAACACCTGAACCACAAGATACTGGAGAGGGTAGGATCACGACTAACCTTAATCTTCTACATCTTCCCTCCCTCCTTCTCCCTCTCCCTCTCTCTCTCTCTCTCTTCTCTCTAACTCTTGTATATTAGTCATCTTTTTCCTCATTTTCTTAGTGGGCACTGACCTGTAACTCCCAGTACCAGCATGGGGCTATAAAAAAATAAATAATAAACCCTGTAAAGAAAACGTAAAGAAAGGACAATGTTCAACATGAACTGAAAGATAGTTAAGGTCTTCTATCAAGGCATCAGTAATATGGCATTGGAAAGCCGGGCATGGTGGTGCACACCTTTAACTCCAGCACTCGGGAGACAGAGGTAGAAGGTCCACCATGAGTTTGAGGCCACCCTGAGACTACATAATGAATTCCAGGTCAGGCTGGGCTGGGCTAGAGTGAGACCCTATCTCAGGAAAAAAAGAAAAAGAAAAAAAAAAAAAAAGGAAAGAAAGAAAAGAGAAAGGAGAAAAAAAAGATGGCACTGGTGCAGAGACCAGGATGAAATAAAAGGCTGAAACGCCCTGTCTCAGCAGAGGAGGTACCCAGGGCTGACTTCCAGTGAGCAGGAGCTCAGCTAGCTGAGGAAAGGTAAGTGAAAGAATAAAAGAGGGGAACCACCAAGGGAGGCAGTGGCAATAAGCTAGGTAGGGACAAGGTCATATGAGAATTTATGAACACGGTATGTATTTTGTATAGTATTTTAATACCAGAGAAAACCAATGTGAAGTTGTTAAAGAGTACTGAAGTGAAATAATTTCCATTTTAGATTAGTGCTTCATTTTTTCCTAAATAGTACAAATTAATGTAGGTAATAAGGAAGGAAATACAAGCTGTAGGATATTACAACAATGCAACTAAGAAACTTCCTGTAGCACTAAGGTACCAGGAACCATGAAGAGGCAGTGAATTTTTTTTTTTTTTTACTTTTAATTGAAAATGCCCACAAATTTCCTAAGCCGTCCCTATAATCACTTATTACATAGACTAGAGAATGGGGTTGATATCGTCATTCATCAGTTATTAATCATCAGTACAAGAACAACAGGTGCTCTGTAGTTGAGATTACAAGTTAAAATAATCTTGTTCATTGGAAAATAATGGAGCACTCAGTTTCTCATATATCCAACCTCTTTATCCAAGCTCACCCCAGTCTGACCTTAGTCTGGTCCAGTTAGTTATCTCCATGAATGCTACATGTCTGGTGCCATGGCTTCTCACTCAAGCAGCTAAGCTGAGGCCTGCTGTCTTTGTGACTTATCTAGAGTTTGCAAATGGAAGAAATGGATTATCATAGAATGTGGTCTCTGTAGATCACGCGCACCATCCATAACGCAATTGCTGAATGTGCTAATCCAGTCTCTAAAATATTTACCTATTACTATTAACAGAGATGATTTTCTTTTTCTTTTTTTTTTCCTTTGGTTTTTCGAGGTAGGGTCTCACTCTAGTCCAGGCTGACCTGGAATTCAGTACGTAATCTCAGGGAAGCCTTGAACTCACGGCAATCCTCCTACCTCTGCCTCCTGAGTGCTGGGATTAAAGGTGTGCGCCACCACGAGATGATTTTCTTGTCACTTAAATAACAGAATTTCTTATAGCAATCCCCTACTTGTTTTTCTTTTTTCAGAGAGAGGGGTCTGTTGTAATTAAGGCTAGCCTAAAATCATTATGCTTTTGAGAGTAACCTTGAACTTCTCATCTCCCTACCTCTACCTCCTGAGTGCTGGAACTACAAGTGTACATCACCATATAGAGTTTATACAGTGCTGGAGATTGTGCCCAGGACCCCTTGTTTACTAGGAAAGCACTCTACCAATTGAAAGCTACGGAATTTCCTTAACTCTTATTTTTAAGAATTTTATAATTTATTGTTGGGTGTTCCTGGGAGTGTGCACGCATTAGTGTGGGCACCCATGTGGAGTGTGCACGTGTGAGGGTGGGCACACATGGAGTGTATGAATGAGTGTGTGCACACGTGGAGTGTGCACATGTGTGTGTGTGCCATACATGGGAAGGTCAGAGTCAAGTCAGTCTTCATCTATCCACTTAATTTGGGGCAGTGTTTTACACCTGGATTCTTTCTCTGCTATTTTCTGCTGCTCTTGCCATGACATGAGCTTCCAGGAATTTTTCCTGTCTCCGCCTCCCATCTTATCATCCATGGCTAGGATGACAAAACCATCCCAGACATAGGGCTTGAGGCTTGAACTGGGGTACCCCAGCTTGAAAGGTTAGCGCTTTATCTATTGAGCTATCTTGCCAGTCTTTAGTTTACTTTTTGATTATGGTGAATTGTACTTATTACTTTCTTGTTTTTCATGCTACGCTTCTAAGCAATATATGCTAAAACACTTGCATTTTCGTGAAGGCCTTTGCTATTCACCTATAATAACACGCCTGCTCCAAATTTATGTTTCTTTCTTTAATCTAAACCAAGCCAGATCTTTAACTAAAATTATCCAAATATAATCTACAAAAATTACTACTTATCCAAACCAATATGATTCATGTCTTGAGTGAACATTTTGTCATCTTAATAAGTATCATTCTTTCCTGTCAAATGAGTCTTCTTTTGACCTTACAGAAACATTTCAGTATCAATTAAAGTTCATGATACATGGAAGTGGAGAGAGAGACAGACAGTTCTCAAAGATGCCAATGAAAGAAACATGCTAATATTCCTGATGATGGACTTTTTAAAATCTAAATCTTGTGTGTTCCAAAAGAAACAGAGGGCACATCCCTCAATATGAGTTCAAAAATTATAAAGTGAATAGGGAATTTACTATTCAACATTTTGTATAGTATCTATAAATATGTAAAAATTCATCATAATTATTGACCTTTTACAAATTTGAAAATGTCCAATATGTGCCTTGACCACATTGTCCATAGCATTATAATAAAGATGAAGATTGCAATGAGGCCTTGGTAATCTTTCTGGAGATGTGGGTGAGCTGCATTGGACTTCCTGTCCCTCACAAGCCTGGCTGAAGCATGTGCCGGGGGAGCTTGGAAGGGTTAAACTCTGCTGTGACACTGAGATTGAGGCCAGCTGCAGGTCACATTCACGTCCCAGTCACAGGAAAATGAACCTGTGAGACAGAACCTAATTATCTGCTAAACCAAAAGCCAGTCTCAGTTCAATAACTTACGACAGAGCTAGCAGCCAGATATAGTGTTACCATGGCAACTTTGGAAAAAGCTCCACTGCGGTTGAGAATAAGGAGGAAGGGAAGGAGACTGTAACCCTAAATGTGCTGTAGCTGTTTGATCTCATACAAACGAGTTTGCGTAGAAAACCAGGCTATTCAACCCACCACTGTCTAATGACTTTAACATCTGCTATGATTAATAGAAAGAATACTGTAATCATTATAACCTATCAGCTTAAAATGATTTACTTATTAACAGCTAAATATGAGTTAATTTTATGAAAGACAACATAGGTTTCCACTCTCTTCTCTTCCTTGGAATCTCTAAATGCACATCAAATAGGACACAAAGGATGGCAACTCTAGACTATTACATCATTGTACCAATAAAGTTTGTGTCCATGAAGTTCATTGTTATTGTGTACACCTCTGCTTCCCAAAGGCCAATACAGGGATTTTTGAGAGAAAAGTTGTTAGCACTGAAAATATAGTGTTTGCTTTTCCAAAAGGTAAAAGTTAAGATAAAAAGTAGGAGAGAACATTTTATCTTTGTAAAATCTGTCAAAAATTTCAAGTGAAATGCTTTCCTGGTATACTGAGTCCAGAAGTATACAGTGTTATAAGGAGGTCAACTACATGTTGGCCATTTTCCTTTGTGTCAGCTCAACTTTACAGTTGCTTCAGGAAGGACACTGGATGTGTGAATTTTTAAATCAATATGTGGCTTTATGCATGTAAGAGTTTTAGAACCCATTAACAATGAGTGCCATAGACTCTCAGTAAACATATAAGCAGATAGAGAAAAAAGAATTTACCGTATAGCCATTGGCACTCTGTGGAGGAATTGAACATTCTTTTATTCATTAAATCATTTTCAATAGAGACAAGTCATGCTAAGGCACATCAGTTTTACTTTTCAGATTACAGCCTATGTCACAGTGATAATATGCCACTAATGATGTAATAAGGCACATGTAACATGTAGTCACTTAAGCTTGCTATCCAGATGCAGTACAAAAGTGAATCACACATGTGTGTAAATATAAAGATAGAGCTGTGTATTGCTGTGTAACTCATAAACATGTTGACTTTAGAATAAAGAGAGGAAGAAATATAAAAATGAATAATATTCTTTTCATATGCATGAAAAGCTTTGCAGTAAAGCGAATGAAAAAGAAACAAAAGGGAAATATGACTAAGAATATAGCCTGACATTTGCCAATTTCACTTATAATATCTATGAAATGTGTTTAAGATATCACATCTTTTAAAAACATTTTACCTTACTCTATTGTATTACATATTGAGTATATGATTATGTAAATGTAAAAATCTGCATCTCAAAATGATATTAAACTGCCATGATAAATGAAAGGAGCTTTAGGATTGTAAGACAGAGGTAAATAATGGGGAGGGAATAAGATGGAATGAAGGGTCAGAAAAGCCACACCACAGTGCAGAATAAATTTTCTGATTAATTTCCAGGTAGAAGTAACCTAATCTCTGCTCATGCCCTTAACTTAATTCCTTTTCAAGTAAAGGGAAGCCAGAAAATAGACCTCCCTCTAAGACAGATGTTTCTGAGGTCTGATTCCCGAAGGCTGGCAAAGATGCCAGCTAAAACAAGGAAGCCTTCATGCACTGTTTGGATTTTTCTTGTAATGTAATTTTTTCTTAATATTTCCACATATAGGAATTAATTAACAGGATTAAAATGTAACTATTATGTCAGAAAAGCATCTGAAAGGGCCATTGAAAAGGGCTTTTGTAATTTTTCAGTCTTATCACACATGATGAGCTTGCAGATGTGACTGAGGAGTGAAGCAAAACACTAAATTTGACTGGTTTCTCAGTTCCACTTGAATTTCCAGGAAAGATATTAGAAGTACTAATAAATAAATCATACCATATTTCTCACAATGCTTTTTGTCAGTGATTTTTGAAGAGATATGTCATGACTTTATATAGCATGGTCTTTTTAGGACATTTTTTTAAAATGTCATAGTCAAGGTTTTCTATATGTTTGTGAGTAGGTGTGAGTTTGTGTGTGTTTATGTGTGTGTGTGCGTGTACACTTATTTTCTTTCCAAGTGTAATTTAAAAATCTGTGAATGAGGTTTATATGAAGCACATGCTTCTTCTAGCATAAACACATTGATATATTTAATTAACAATAAGCAAAGACAGTGAAATACACTTTAGCTTAAAATAATATTGCATCATCAAATGTTATGCTAGACATAGGAACAGTATTTAATGTGTTTGTTGTCTGAGTGGATACATAAAAAAGCCTAATTTTTAAGGACCAAGAATTTGGTTACCTGCATTAAAAACAAAAAGAGAAAAGAAAATCAGAAGCATCAAAGCTTTTGTTACCTTTGGGTAAGCTCCATTAAAATGTCTCCAATTTGCAAAGGTTCTTACTTCCTCACTAAGAAGGGAAATGGGGGAAGCGATGGTAGAAGCATAGTGACCAGTACTGGTTTTATTGTTTTGAAATGGGCCACCATTTTCTAGTATGCATGAGAGTTTAGTATACATATGATATAGGTGGAATTACACATCTCTGATTTCCACTTGCTACCCATTAAGACTGTATTTATTTGCTATTATACATGAGGGTGTTGGTCTTTTTCTATTAAAAAAAGCAAAGAATATCTGCAATAAAATCCCATTATTCCTCTACTAGAGAGCCTAGATTAAACCTTGTACTCTTGCCTGATGTTTCAAATGGTCTGAAACTGCAGACAATCTTTGTTCATTTGCAGCTCGTTGACACTTCTTGCTGACAACATAAACTTTCCTAGATCTCTCATGCCCTGCAAAGGGATATTCTCGGGAAAAGTTGATGGATTAAAGGACTGGTGGGTGTTTCTGGCAGCGCAGTTTTTCTATGGATCATCTTTGTTGTTATTTCCATAAGCATATGCAAGCTGCCTCCCTAGTCTTCCAGTGCAAGGGAACCATGACTTCTATGTCATTAGATTTATATGTGGGGTAACTGTTACCCACTTCCCAACCATAGATGCTGCAGCAATAGGTGAGAAACAGGGAAGGCTAATTGCTTACAACCCATTTTCTCATCTTTCTGGGTATCTACTCTTGTCTGCTCCTTGCTGAGAAAGTGTGATAGTGTTCTGTGTGCTGGACAACTTCCTTAGATCATATAATAAATATTTCAAAGCAACTTACATAAATTCTATGACTCAAGTCTCTGAAATTAGGCAAGTATTTCTAGCTGTGCACCTTAAAATGAAAATGAAAAAAAAAAAAAAAACATTTCCTTCTTTTCTAAGAGCCTCCTTCTTCCAAATTCCACAGTTCATTCTGAACTCATTGCATTCACTAAACAAACAAAAAATAATCATCAAATAGACACTGTAAGTCTGTTTACGCTGCTCGTTTCTTCCCTTCCAGTAATGTAATAAATGTCATTAATATGATGAATAGAAAAAAATAAAGCAACAAGCATAAATTGGGGTGATAATAATCTTGGTTTAAATTTTCCAGCTTTCAGGCCACAGTTTAACTTGGCTTTGTCAATTCTACCTCCTAAATCTTCCTCCGATGCCTTGTATTTCCACTGCTGTTATCTTTATTTCAGCCATTATCATCTTTTCCAACTAGTTCTTCAGGGCAATAATTTCAGGAAATATTTACATAAGTGGGTATTTTTTTTAGAGTACTCTTTATATTAGTTTAAAAATGGGTGGAAAAATTACAACTGCATTCCAAGTACTTAAATAAGTCATAGTCAAATAATAACAATGAGAAGATTATAAAATAATACATGAGAAAGTAATCCTTTAGTATTTCTCAATTAAAAAGCAAGGTAGTATCACAAAAAGGTTATGAAAATATTGAGTGCATCTGTGTATGATGAAAGAGTGAGGACATATGAGTGGATACTATATGATAACAGGGTCTATTTTGTGGCTGATGGAGTTAACTTTTGGTTTTACTGTTTGTTTATCTGGAATTTCCAATTGTATAATTTTATCATATCAGCATTCATTATCATTATGAAAAACAAAGTTATTTTGCAGGCAAACTATCTTATCTTCAGATAATGTGAAAATATGTTAAGCTGGCCCGAGATTGTTTGAGAGTAGTAGAATTGGACTAGCAGGCTTAACTTATCTTCCTAGTTTATACATGAAGGATTCTGGTACTCCCAGTACATCAATCACCTGAATAAAAGTTTAACATGAGGTGTCATTCATAACATGATATCACAAAGAAATATGTATGTGTTTACAAAAAAAACATAATTTAGGCAAAAGATTGAGATGAATGTTCTCCATATTATGGTCTCACTTCATTTACTTTGCTTTGGGATTATTAATGTTCACTAAAACAGACTGATGGTTCTTTTTTAAATATTTTACTTTTATTTATGAGACAGACAGAGGCAGAGAGAGAGAGGTAGAAAGAGAGAAAGTGTGTGCTAAGACCTCCAGACACTGCAAATGAACTCCAGATGCATCTAGTTTACATGGGAACTGGGGGTACTAGGGAAATAAACCTGGGTCCTTAGGTTTCAGAGGCAAATGCCTTAACCACTAAGCAATCTCTCTAGCCCTGCTAGGTTTCAATTTTCCTGCAAATATTCATTATTTTTTTCCTCTGGGTGAATGACTACTCAGAATAAAGTCTGCCTTTCCATGCCTACCCCACCCCAAAACTCTTGCAATGATGAATCTTTGAAGACATGATTAATGCTGTTTGTGGAAATTACAGATATTCTGTTTAAAAGGAAGTTACTCTCCTTTTATCCCTATAGACTAAAATCAAGCACCATGCTGGAGAATCACTGGACATCTTGAGATTAAGACAGAAGCAGTTTGATTTTAATTTAAAAAATGTTCCACTACATTTTTAGAAGAATAATTTCCAGTTAGTAATCACTTCTAAATTTTCTACTACTTCTACTACTACTTTGATATCCTTCTTATGGTGTCACATTCATACCATGTATGCAGTGAATATTTGTTACCATAATAAATACCTGGGAGGGTTGCCTGATGAACAGAAATTATTTATTTTGGCTTAGTTCTAAAGGTTTCAGTCCAAAATCAATTGTTTTTGTTTATTTTGCACCTGAGGGAAGATATCATATTGTTTTTTGGTGAAGATAAGTTGCTTACCTCATGGCCAGGAGAGGAGTGAGGGGCTGGGATGTACTGTCCTTTCCAAAGGTCATCCAATGATTTGAAGACATTCTTGCAGGATTCACCTCCTAAATGTTCTGTCACTTCCCAGTCACAACAAAGTGAAACTAATATCTTTAACACTTGAGCCTTTGGGAGATTTGCCAGAGTCAAATCAGATATCAGTGCTTGATATCAAAGTTCCATTGACAGGAGTAGAGGGGTAAGGGGATCCAATGCTGACTCGAGAAGGAATACGATTCTCATTCTTATAGTGTCAACCAGGAAGACAGTACCATTTCTTCCTTGTTACAATTTGTGTCCCTGTGCAATCTAGTTTGTTAGTAAAGACTCACAAGTGTATATTCATGAGGTTTCTTATATTAATCTCTTGGAATTCATGTGACTGGCCCTGGTAATTCTGAATTTTGTGTGGGTTTAGTCTCTTAAAAGTCTTATAAACACAGTTGGATCATTTTCCCAAGGAAAGTAAAAGAGGAACATCCACTCATAATTCTTAGGGATATAAAAACATAACATCCCAAGAATATTATGAAATTAGGTTAGATAATCCTGATTTATATCTCCTATCTCCATTTTTTTCTTTCTATATACTTTCAAAAGTCTTCATACATTCCTAATAGTTACTTAACTCCTCATGTTTCAGAATCTTGTGCTACTCAATTATCTCGGAGATTTTAAAATATGTATCTGCATGTTCTCTACCCTAGATATATTGAGTTGAAATTACAAAGTAGGAAGAAGGATGTGTTTTCACAAACCTTTATTGGAAATTCTGATATTTTCTCTGAGAAGAGGTCTTCATAATAATGACTGACAAAATGTTGAACCTTATATATCTTAGATCCTTGCATCCACCATCATGAATTGAGTATCTAGTATACCACTGTGTAAAACTACTCACTTACCAAGAAATCCTCTATGAACACTTTAGATCAATCACAAACTGATACACGTTACCTTTAAGTAGGAACCAAATTTCCAACTTTCCAATACATGCACCAACTTTTGAACTAAATTCATTGTCAAACACAGGTTAACCGTTCCTGTTCCTGCAGTCTTGTGGCTACACATTACCTCCCTATGTTCCAGCTTTTCCATCATATCTTCTAAACACTCTTCCTATCCTTAACAATAAACCCTATGCAGCCTCTTCTAGGAATTTTTTTTATTGTTTTACTAAAATAAATATTTCCTCTAGAATACCAAAACATTGTGTTTACATTTCCTTTATGCATCTATAACATTGTGATGACAGTTTTTTCCTTATGAGAACATCATCTCCTATAAAGAAGACATCCTCATGTGATTTCCTATTACCCACATAGCCAGCATGGAATTCTATTTGGTATATATTATAAATGAATGGGTAGATGTACAAAAGAATGAATAAAACAAATGAAGGTCTGTGGGTCTCTTCTACATCACTGTACATCATTCTTTTTATTCAGGTTTTCATTCCAAAATAACTCATTTAACAATTAAGGAACATTTTTGCTCATGATTTGAGATAAACTTAAGGGCTCATAATGAAGACTAAGCAAAATCCCTAATAAGAATTATGGTAATCATCACAGACTGAGAAGGATGAAAGAGGTGATTCCCAAACTCCCCAGTGATATTGTTTTTAGGAGATCCATTACATCATTGAATTCAGTCATTCTAGGAGAGAATCAAACAAAAATACTAGGAAAATAGAGGCTTCTCCCTTCGGTGGCTTTAAAGAAACTTCAGTATTCTCCTAAGTGTGGATGACATGGCAAAATAAATTCAAAATTCTAAATATTCAGTGCTCCCCTACTAAAAGTGTGGTTACTTCATGTCATGGGGTTGAATGATCACAAAGCTGATGCATTTTAGTGTCTGAACCTAACCAACATCATTGTTTTTTTTATTCATCACTGGCTATAGAATAACTGAAACTTAGTCTGTAATAATCTTTATTACTATGAAAGTATATAAAAAGAGAGATACACTTTTGGGGGGGCAGTGCTGGAGAAAGGGTTGTGAGTAAATTCACTTGACACACTTGTATGAAGAGTTCAGTTCAGATCCCAGAATCCACATAAAGCCAGACATGATTGCAAGTGTCTGTAATCTCATCATTCCTATGATAAGATGGAAGTGGAGACATACTAATGCTCTGAAATGTGTGGTTCAGATAGCCCAGTGCATGTAACAGGGAACAATAAGAGATCCTGCCTCAATGTGAAAGGTCAGGACCAATGTATCCAATCCTGTTTTCTGACCTCAATGCGCACATGCTGCACTCATACATCAAAATACACACATACATAGAACACACACATCACACATGCACATGCACACACATACATACATATACACACACACGTACAAAATATAAAAGTAAAGTAAAGAAATCTTTGGAGAATTGTAGGCTTTAGACCTGCTTAACTGACATTCAAAATCACATGATGACTTGATAATGATTATTATTAGATATTCAATAAATATTAAGAATCTGTATATAAGGGCTGGAAAGATTGCTTAGTGGTTAAGGCATTTGCCTGTGAATCCCAAGAACCCAGTTTTGATTCCCCAGTACCCATGTAAGCTAGATGCACGAGGTTGACACATGCATCTGGAGTTTGTTTGCAGTGGCTAGAGGCCCTGGCATGCTGATTCTCCCTTATTCTCTCTCTGTCTCTTTAATAAAAAAAAATACTAAAAGAAGAATATGTGGTGTATACAGCTTATATTTTCAAATCATATAACACAAAAGTTTTGCAAAATTAAACAAAGATGCTATTATTACTATTTAAAATCATCAATAGGTAAGATCAATTTTAGCTTAATAGTGATTTTAATATGAAATTTCAAAACTAAATTTCCTATATCAATAATAATGATTGAAATAAGAATGTGGTCTTACAGCTAAAGGAAGTCGTGTTATAAAACTGAAACAATTTTTGATGATCATGAAAATCTCAAATAAAGCTGAAAAAGAAACAAGGAAAAGCTGAGGTAATAGTAACCCAAGAATTGTGAAATGAAATTGATTTCCATTCAAATCAGGTCTTTTACTCTTCTTGAAAATGTCAAGGTGTGTCAGCCTTGGCCATTGGGAGAATGTGATTTATGGTTGAGACAAATGATGGCACCACCTGACTGTCTGGAGCCGCAGCTTGGTGTCTGGAAAGCTGCTGAAGACAGCCACACTCTTCTTAACCAATCAAAGGACTTGCCTAAGATCCAAGCCTTCTACTCACCATCTTGATAAAGGGGTGATGCAATGCCAGCTGGAAGGTTTGCTTTGAGGAAAATAAATGGCCTTTGTGAGGGGAAGTAGATAACACCTTCCCATAGAATGACTTACAAACATTGCTTATGGTAATCTATAGTTCATCATTTTGGAAAGACATTTCCATAAGAGGAACATAAAAAGTTGTTCCAAACATGACAACTTATTTAAATCCACTGGGAACCTCAGCAAATAGGATTGTGTTAAGAGTACTGTGAATATTACAATAAATGTTCAATCTCATTATTTATAACTTTGCTCATGTGCATCATAACAAAATAAAATGTTTTGCATTAGAATAATTATTCATAGCAGACTAATCTTTTATTTCCCCCATAAAGGGAGATCCCTAAGCAGTAGGTTTGGACAGTGAAATGTTAAAGAATGCATAGGTCACACCTTGCTAAACCATAGTATTCAGAAGTACAGAAGAAAAGTATGAAACTCTCATGGATATAATAGTTCAGGTATGTAGTTCCAGTCTCAGATTGTAAGGCAAGAAAAGAGTACTGCTGTAAATCCAAGCTTAATCTTCTCATTTTGTGTTTCTACGATGGGTATATAATCAGAGTAAACTTCATATGGGCAGAAAAGTGAACCCACCAATAGACATCTAAGGAAAAACACAGCTAATTAAATCCTTTTTTATATTTGGAATTAATGTTTGGTCAAAGTTGTTTTTTTTTCCTGAATTCTCAAGCTGTAGGAATTTGTAGGTTTTCATCTTTGTTACCATATAAGAGCTTACCTGAAAATGTCAACACAGTACTAAGAGAGCAAGAGAGAGAACTGAAAAGAGGAGAGAGAAAAGGAAAATAACATTGAATAAGGGAGCAGAGGGAAGGGGTAGTAAGGGAAAGTGGATCAATCATGAATGACTAGCTTATATATTTAAGAATTGGTGAATTCCCCAGGACTTTTTTTTTTCATGTAGAATCTCACCCAAATAGCAACAACAATGAGCTATTTTCATTCTTACTGTAACTTGCAATCCTTGATTAAAAAATTGACAACCTTTTATCCAATAGCTATGTTAATTCTAAAAGAAAACATTAGGAAAGTATCCTGCAAGAAATTTTATCTCTGTGTCACTTCTATTCCGGCCTTGAACAGACTTATAAGTAGATCTTATTTCAATATTAGGAATAGTAAAAGACACATTTTTATAGATGTGGCTATTCCTTACAGGCATAAGTGTCTTGCAGACAGATTTTAAAAAGGACAAAGATAATTTCTTGACACAATAACCAAAAATAACATTGAATCACTTCTTTTATTTCTCAAATTTAGAATCATATATATATATATATATATATATATATATATATATATATATATATATATAACAATCTGCTCTTTCAGAGTTAGTTACCTTTATTTAAAATATTTTATGCCTTAGAGTTCAATGTGTGAGAATGTGAAAGAAATCACTTACAAGCTGAACACTTTTCTTCTGTACTAGGATGAGCACTGCCATTATGATATGTCCAATTGCTATAAGAACACAATTATGTCTTTCTTCCTAGTATATATTTGGTTGTTTAGTCAGTGTACTAGGTGGCCCTCACTAGAACACATCCTATGAAAAGAAAACACATTTACCTTAATCATATGATACAATTTCTTTGAGATTCTATTAATAGTTTTCCTCTTTAATTGAAAAAGTCACCATATAAATGAGAGTATAAAATTCATTCATCTAGAAAAACCTTAAAAGTTGACATTTCTTTGAACAATTGTTTCAGAAATCCTTTTTAAAGTACATTTTCATTTTCTGGCATGGCTTGAATTGAATTCTAAACTTTCTGCTCTGGTCCTGTAAGCCCCTCTGATGAATTTAAATAGGCTTCCTTATATATTTAGTACATTCAAGAATTCTTTGTTGCACTGCCTACTCGGCTTTATTATTACAGAGCTGCCACGGAAGTCTAGCCGCCAGTTTGTTTTCTGCCATTAATAAAGAGTCTACTCTTTTTTCCCCCACTTCTTTGAAGTTGAAAAGGCTCCATGTTGGGTGGAGGGGGGCCAGGAAGAGAGAGAGAAGTGGAGGGACCCGACTGTGGGGTAATCCCCCAACAAAAATACTGTCTAATGTAGAAACCTCCCCTAGGTCTACAAATGTGCAGACTAGACTTTTAGTGTGATGCATAACAGCGTAATAACTTAGCCAAGACTGGCCCACCTTCTAAGATTAGGAAGTCTTCTTTGAGAAAGACATTACGTTTTACAATACTGTAAAGCCAAAATGCACAGTTAACTGGTGTTTCAACTCCATTTCCACATCAATCTCCTACTGAGATGTTCAGAAGCTGGGAAAACAATCACAATGCATAACTATAATTTCTGACTTTCAATTTATATGTCTACAAAATATATAGAAGAATTCCAAGAAAGACCTACCAATTGGTATATATATGATGTTAACTCATGGCCTAGGAAAAACAATTCAAAATCAAGGAAATATGGTTCCACAGAAAAGTGGTTTGATGGTGACAGAGCCTTGAATGCCAACCAACAAAGAGGGATAAAATTCTTAGAAAAAGAAATGGTTAAATCTGCCTGCATAAAAGATCATTATACTACCAATGAAACCTAGGATGAATTATTCTTACTCACTTGACCAAACAGGTATATTCTGTGATTAATTTTGTATCAGTTTGTTCATTTAGGGATCAATTATTGAGGTGACACACTCAAAATTACAATACCAACATAAAAAATGGAAGTTAGGTTACCTCATCAGAATTTTTCATGTTGAAATTGTTCATAAAACATGTATGGAATTAGCTGATTGATAATGAAACTATTTAATCTAAATGTATCCATCACAATTACCTTCAAGTTCCACCTGCTTTCAAACTTTCATGTGTAAAATTCAACATTCAAGTTAACATTGGCTGGTAATGCACTGCATGTGATAAGCAACATGTTACATGAAGTTGCATAGGGAAAACTAGCTCAATGAAAATTGAAGTTAATTTACCCCAGACACAGCATGTATGATTTCCTGAACATGTCTTACTAAATCATTTCTAGAAATGCACGTACACACACACACACACACACGAACTAGCAATGTGTAAACTGGTTATTGATGAATAAGAAAAGTAAACATGGAACTGACAAACTGATAATAATAGCAATGAAATTTCAACTGCTAAATATGTATTTGCAGAGCCTCGGGAAAAATTCTATTTTTCGTATGTTTACAAATATCCGGGGTTGCTTTTTTTTTTAACTTCTCTATATTAAGAACTTTGTTTTCTTTTTCTAAATGCAGTCACTAAGAGATCAGTGGGATTTGAGTGCTAAGTTAAATGTCTACTAGCAAATTAAACAAAAGAATTCAGGCAATCAAAACGAAGCCTGCATTTGCTGCCTACAGAAATGTAGGCTGCACTGTAAGCGTAAGTGGCAAGGAAATTTTGGCGTGAGCTAACCCTTTATGCTCTGTTTTTTTTCTCCAAACTCATCCAAACATGACAGCTTGCAAATCCATTTACATATTTAAGTTGTACTAGGCCATGCTTAGGCACATGTACCAGCATGCTATTTTGAAAAGAATTTAAAGTAGCCCCTACCTTATCTAATTTCATTAGTAATTAATTTGTACTGTAATTCCCCTGAGATACTCTTTCCTTTTCTAGATATTATAAATGTAGCCTAATGCTTAAATGATCTAAGAATATCTCAACTCTTCAGTCATTGCTTCACTGAAATACAGAGGTGTTTAATATTTTTAAACTGAAAAAAATATTGATCTCATGAACTCTGAAAAGAAATATTATCATATTTGTATTTGGCAGAACTCCAGACTATCCTCCTTCATATATTTTTGAAAGGCTTTAAAATTTGTCATTTTAGAAAAAAAGTCATGTTTTCTTTGCGGAGAAATAAAGTTAAAAACATGCATATTGCAATATTATTAGAAAAACACAACAGACAAAGGGAATACTATTTCACCATTGGTCTTTGGTAGGTGTTTGAGCCATGATTTTTATTTTTAAAAGGAACATGAAGTTTACAGTAAATGAACAAACCACATGAGACAGAGAATCAAGCAGGTTAGTGGATTTATGTTAAACAGTGATTTGCTATTGCAAAATTAAAATGTACAAATAAGCTGGTGTCAGAAAAGAGGTGATTCCTCATTTCCACCGCATTGAGCAAGCTCACATGGGCAGCAGACAGCTCTTAATAGATGCGTCTGGCTCAGGCTGGTCTCCCAACCCAGAAGCCATCGGATTGCTAATATCACTGCTTTTTTTGTATGCAACACACATCATTTTCTTGCTCTTTGTTGTAGATCTCTCCTTTTATTTTAAGCTTAGTATGATCTGATTTTCCAAGTCACATTTCAAAGCCGCAAAACAACATGACCCTGTGACAGCTGAAGTAGAAATGCAAAAGTGGCATCCATCTATGTGGTGTATAGCATAATAACTTATGCAAACCAAGTCACCTACTTATATCCACACACACACACCTTTGTGGGGTCAAAGAAAAGCTTTGTCAGTGATACTCTCACAATGGGCACTTCACAGGAAACTTGCAAAGAGGAGGGATAAAACTGCAATATTACCAGTCAACATATATATGATAGGTATGGGAGAAATGAACGGATATGATTTCATTCTAAATTTACTTCCGAATATCTTTCTTACTAAATAGAAGTGAATACGTAGTGTGTTTCATGAATATAACATAAATAAAATCATTGCCTTTAGGATAGCTTATATATTTGATATACTATAATCAATAAACAATTTTCCTTATGTTATCCAGAAGCTGAATGAATTGGGCATCATATACACATTATTTATGATTATGTGAAACAGGTGTCAGTAAACATATAACTGAATGTGATTTTGTTTTGTATAAATAGAAGGCTTTGTGTCCAGTGTGTGAACAATGCTATTAAATATAATCATTTTTTTCATGCAAATAGATACACATGCATAGAAGTCTTTCTGCCAAAAATTCTGTCTTTTAAAAATGTTCATTTCCATCAAGAATACATTTAAAAGAAGTGAAAGATAAATACTACTAAAAATGTGTTTATATTTCCTCCTTTCATTTGAACTTGTACAACATGCTTATACACACATTTACACACTTCAGTTTTCAGGTTTCTAGTTAAATAAAATGGGTTAGGTAAAGATAGACTATGAAAAGCAGGGCACACACATACTTACACATATTCTATTTCCCTGTGCAGATGGGGACTGTGCTTATGATACTATTATATTAATTTTTAGATGATAACTTTTGGGTAATCTGTATTTTGTGATACTTTGAGTCACAAGTGATTGTAACAAATTCAAGTAAAAAGTGAACAAAGATTTCATACAATATTCTAAAATGCATTCATTAATTTATTTTAATAATAAGACAATTTGTGGTATGCACATACAGCAGTGGAACTGAAACATTGAAGTCTCTTTGCTTCTTTTATTAGGAAAAAATTGTCTCCATTTTCAATTTTGATTTTTGTTACATTATTGTAATTTTTTATAGATTTAGTGTATCAAGTCTATTTCCAAAAAATACCTATCTGATGTGTCTATGACTAATAAATGTTCAAATAAGTCACATTAGTTTTAGTTGGAATAGTTTCTTCTGAAACAACTAAAATTCTGATCAAACTCTAATTCAGATGCAGTTTACAGACAAACTAGGTCAGGTTACTGCTTTAGCTCATGTAGCTCCATGATAAATACAAAGTAAAACGTGAAAACTAAATGGTATTGTATTTCCCCAAATATGGACTTGGAGACTTTTATAACTAGGGCATTATTAATACATATAGAGTGTTTTGTGTGGGTAGAAGACTAAAAAAAATGAGAAACAAAAGCAATTTATATAAAACAACATTCTCTTTACATTGGAAGTAATATCTAACAGGGTCATGAAACAAGATGGTAAAACATTTTATTCCTAGGCCTAAAGAATTATTAGAAAAGCATATAATGCATTTGGAGCCATATCATATGAAGACATATAGGATTTATTTAAGCGGCTAATGTACAAATTCTATGCATGTGAAAGTTCAAAATATAAACAACTTTTTCATTAATTGAGATATTCTATTACACTGACTACTTTAACATACAACAAAAAGCAGCATTTAAAAAAAATACTGGTGCTGTTATTGTCCTTCTTGCATCGACACCTTACATTGCTTCTATAGGATCATTATACTATAATATACATGCCATTCAGTGCCACTGTGTCTAGCCTTTACAACAGTTTCTGACGATTGTATTTTGGGGCTGGGTCATGGTGGAAACATTGCTGATTAGAAAGAAAAGCATTGTTCTTTCCTCCTAGGCAGAATCTATGTCTGTTCTTTTGTTCTGGTGGTAACTGCCGACAATCAATAAAGTCCAAAGCTGCTGGTACCCCTCCGCCTAGGTCCCAAGAGCCTGACTTGTGATGTTACTAAAATACCTCACAAGTTAGGGTCTCAGGGACTAGGAAAAGTCTGGTTTGATGCAGTCGAATTCTTCTTCCCATCATAAACACAGCTTAGAAATGATAGTTGGGTCCAGTCATATACATATACATATATATGTATATATACATATACATATATATGTATATATATGTATATATATATGTATATATATACACATATATATATACATATATATACATATATATATATATATATACATATTTGTCTCTGTATACTAAAGAAAACACAGAAGTAGAAACATCTATGGTACATGAAAGTCAGAATGAGCCAAGTAATCATGATAAGCATTTATAGACTTAATTCCAGACCTTATAATCATGATGGATAGTAGAGATAGCACAGACAATAAACAGTCATGCCATTATATCCAAGGAAAGTGACGAAAAATGGGTTAAAATCTGCAGCCAGCAGATTTGTACAGCAACACCAGCCTCTATTACATTATAGAACGGTTATTAGCCAGTTCATGGAACCCTAATTGAAATTCGACTTTTCCCATTACAGTTCTATACACCCCAACTGTTAAGGTGGGCCTAGGACATATAACAGTTTAAATCTGATTTACATATATGCTGTTTGCAGGTAGAAGGAAACAAAAAACTTTCTGCGTGAAATAATTTTATAGCTCCAAAGCTTGCCTTTTCTCTTTAAATTTCCCAACTAATCAGACAGCAAATAGTTCTATACACACTCTATAGTTATTTGAACCATGTCCCTAATAAACATGTAACTTAAAATCCTAGCAACATCCTAAGGGGGAAAAATGACCCTATTCCCTGAATAATTGTATTGTAAAGCTCACTACTGTTGAAAACACACAATCCCAATCCTGAATATTCACTGAAATGCCTCCGATCTTTGAGCCTTGTTTGTGGTTCAAGAACAGAATTTGTAATTTAGGAGTGGTCCACAGTTTAGTAGCATAGAACGCAGGGTTAAACAACCGGACCAGCCATAACATAAAAGTCCTGGCCACAGAAGTGGACTCGGGTTCTTCTGAAGTGGTTGATCTTCAAAGGGAAAAGAGGAAGAAAAAAAATGCAAAGAATTAGAATGTTTTCCTGTAAAACAGGTGGATCATCCATTTCCAAGTAAGCAGCAAGGAAAGCTATACTCAACAAAAATATTTCCTAACTCCCCCCTCCTCCACCCTGGTACCACACCCCTTTACAACCCCCCCCCCCACCATCCCTGTCCAGATCTGTACTTTCCCTTGTAAGACTTTAAATAATCTCCTCCATGATGCAATGCACCATTATATAAGATCTCCTTCTGTTTATCACTTGATTTTACATACTGAATCACGTATGACTCAAAATAGTTAAAAAAACAAAACAAAACAAAAAAGCAGCATTCACAAAAAGCAAAATAAATAAATATAAAACAGTCCTTAGATATAAGTCCATGCTTTTCCTTAAAGCTGAATATGGCTTTACAGTTTTTGACCATAGCATTCAACCAATTATTAGAATGAAATATCTCACCCCTCCATAAATGACATTAACATAATTATACCACCCCCATCACGGAGACCCATCATCCTTAGGGAATACATCTGATGCTCCAAAGATGGAAATCAGTCAGATTTTTAGTTGCTCTCCAACGTACCTTTGCTTCTCACTGACTGACTGGCTTTTACCCTCCACGCACTCACACGCCACCCCCTCCCCTCGGCTAGACACGGATGCCCCAGCGAGCGCGCGCGCGCACAGACACACGGCGGGCGGGCGGGCCGGCGAGAGGCAGGCGAGCATCTGATGCTGACTCAGAGCGCTTCTGTGTGCAGGGGGTGGCAGCGGCTCATCATTAACATTAAGTCACAGTCTAGCATCCACCCTCTCTCAGACCTGCTGGACTCAAGCATTTGCATGACGCTGTCACTCTAGCCTTTGCAGGTCAGATGATGGAAGGAAGGGGTGGTGGTGGTGGGGGGGGGGGAGAGACAGGAAAGGAAAGGGAAGGGCGGGGGGGGAGCCTTTTTAAGACCCTCCTAAGAAATGCCTTCATTTCGTTCAGAATCTCCTGATTTTTCCACCTTGCTACTTCCTCTGTGGCTGTTTCTCAGCTGTTTGACATCTTTCCGGAAGAAAATGCCTTGTGCTTCAATGAGCCAGTCGTGGGTTGGTCCTCCCCTCCTCTCCCCACCCCTCTCCCTGCTAATCAATAAGGCAGATCTGCAAATGCAGTTGTGAAAACAGGCTCAGACACAGTCTCACCCTGGGTCCCTCACCTCAGGAAACAGCCAGGCAAGCTCACACGTGACACAGGAGAAATAATGCCAGCAATTTCTTAACAGCCCTAGACTTTATTCTACGCCTTAATTTTCTTCTCCCTTTGGCTGAAGAAAGAGCAAATACACAAGTCTATGTATGAAGCTCCTTTCCAGCCCTAGACACACGAATGTGAGTGTGGTGGATCTGTCTGAAGAACAAAATCATTTCTAGTAATAAATAATAATAATAATACCATCATTTTCATAAATGTAATTGCTTCATATTTTTATTAGCTGTGCTGTCATTTCATAGGAATTATAAGATCAGCCAGAAGCTGAATCATCAATGTGATTTAAACTGTGTTGAAATGTTAAGTTGCTGGAACGAAACCAGAAACAGGATATTAGAATATTTCAATTTTTCAAAGGGACTTTAAAAATAATAAGCAATATCTTCATCTTAGTGACTATGTAAAAATCTTTGAGATGTTTTCAGAATTCAAATGGTAATGATTGAATATGTAGGTCTAAATATAACGTGAGTTCCTATACACATAGGAAGAATCTACGATATGCTTCATTACAAAAAGACATAAAATCTTTGGCTGCACTCAGCCGTAGCTGTGCTAATGTGTCACAACATACAAGGCATTACATAGGTATTTTTCAGTTCCTTTGTTCTTCAGTGGCTCCCTGTAAGTGACAGAGGATGGTGATGTGCCTACCTTTCCTTTCTACTTGAGCAGTATTTTTGAATTACTTGTCAGACAGAACTAGCCATCGGTGACTCTGCAGCATACAAGAAATACATTCCCAGGGAAGCAGAGTGCGCAATCCTGAAGCCAACTCCAATGCTGTCTGGTGCTGTAGATAATTCAGTGCACGCTCACAGACAGATCCCAGCATGCAGTGCGGCACTGCAGGACCAACTAAGGCAGCAGTTTGGCAACAAATGTGGAGAACTACCCTTCTCAGAGACGCCAAAGAACACACCACACAGCCCGTACAGAAATGGGGGTAGAATATGGCTCTAAAATCATGCTTCTGATTTGAAAGTAAAAGGAAAAGAATATGAGAGAGAGAGAGAGAGGGAGAGAGAGAGAGAGAAAGAGGGAGGGAGAGAATTCCAAAACACAAGACAAAGGAAAAAGATGTGGGCACCGGAAGAAAACATGATGTTTAAAGTACATAGTCTCACAAGAAAGAAAAAGGCAGAAAAGGATGAAAACGGGTGGAAAAGAAAACAGACATGTAGAGAGGGAGGAAAAGAAAGGAAATAAAAAGTAGAGAATCACTATGCCTGCCATCACCAGTTCTAATATGAAATAGTGTTCCAGCCGGCAGCATCTAGTAAAATGCTGAAACAAACATTGATGCGCACAGAATAGATTAAAATATTGTAGCAGGGAGACACCAGCCGAGTTCTTCCCATTCTTCTTGTGATAAATTAAATATCCATACTCTTTTCCTGCTCAGACACATGTTTACTCTTTTAAACTCTCCTGCATTTGTCTAACCTTCATGATATTTCTTTCTAGGTAGCTGCCCACAGTGCTCTTGGTAAATGAATGATCTGACTTCATTATGGCTCTCCGACATAAAATGTTGACTATTTTAATAATTGAACATGTGCTTACAGCAACTGCCTCTTGATATCCGGCTCTGTGTGGGCTGTGTGCATGAGTACCTCCTTCCTAGCCTTGCTGATTGGAAACAGCAGGTTCAGATACAACTTTCCCCCAAATCTGTGCTGTTTTTTTTTATTATATCCAAAGACAAACTCACATGACTTGACAAAAACTTCACATATCAATAAAAAAATCAAAAGTCAAAAAGGATTAAAGGAAAATACTTATTATAACTGAATGGTCATGTGTTTAAAAATATTTGTATTCAGCCTCGGCTTAGCCAGTTCCAAGTGGTCAGACATCTGTCAGGATTGTTGTTAGGACCAATAGAATAACAGAATTATTAAATCTGTATGTATTTTAAAGGAAAAGTTGTAATCAATTCATTTGCCACCAGCACAGATGCAAGATTAAAATCCCTTCATATTCTCAACATCTAATAATTAATATTAAAACTTCTCTAATTCAGAGTTAATACATCGACTCTGGCAAAAGTATTAACAGAACTCAAATTTGACTCTTTTGCATTTAATTTAAATGACAGGACCTATGTATGGTCTTGCTAGATAATTATTTTCACATGTTATTGGGGACTTACATTTTTAACTTATAAAATAGCTAAGATGAATCTTGTGGTAGTGCAAATGATATAGCAAGGTAAAGGAAGTAATCACATCTCTGAAATCCATGTAAAGACCATTTGCATACTCCTCACTCCTAGGGCAAGAATCTGATTCCTTATAAAGGCTATTTGAAGTGAGTGTGATTACATGAATCATACTTAAATGAAAAATATTTAAATTCATGGGTGAGGCTTGGAATAAGGAGGGTGGGAAACAAAATGATCTGCAGCTCATATGTTGACTCAAAATTCATGGATATGAAGGCAGAGATACTGTTCATTACTTGCCTAATATTTTCTAACCTACATTCTGCAATGAGCTGCAACAAGCTACAGGCAGCTATTGAAATTAAAATTGAAGTTAAAATTAATTTCCTCTGTTTCCCCAGCCATATTTCAAATAAGTAGTATCCTGTAAAACTGGATGTTTTCTATTTTGAACAACAGGGAAATAAAATATTTCCAGCTTTGAAGAAGTTTCATTAGACCATGCTGTTGTGAAAAGTTTTATAGCACAACTGGTCAGGTGGATCCCAATATTATTCTTCCAGTGTCTTTTAAGAGCTTGGAATTATATTGATTCATTTGAAGACTTCGAGTAAGGAGAACATTTTTTTTTGACTGAGTATCACTTAGTGATTTGTTTATGAATAGTTTTAAAATATGTAAGACTGCTTATGGGGAAGGATTATACAGCAACTGGCTGTCAGAGAGTTGATTTAAAAATCAGAAAACATAAAAACCTACTCCTGCGACAGTCCGTGGATATTTCAGAGATGCTTATTTGTCTAACCTTTCCAGAAATGACAGCCATCCTCTTGTCAGTGCCAACTCACACATATTACGGAGCTCTGCTTTTCAAAACTGAAAAAGTAACAATAAGAAGGATGGAGTACTAGTGTGTGAATCAAAAGTCCAGAAGAGAAAAAAGTTCTTTTTGTTTCTTATTCATACAAAAAAAAGGATACTATTTCAGAGTAGAAACAAAAACAGACTTTTCTCTCTGTGCTTTAAGAAGAAATAAAGAATAATGAAAAGGCAAAGAGACAAGAATCAAATGTCAATTAATTGATATTGATATAATTAAGATTTTATTATGCAATAAGACATTGAAGGGAAAGGGAAAAAGAGAAAAGATGGCAGTGTGTATGTACATGTATGTCTATAATTGGGTATTATAATTCTGATTTATAAATAAGATTCTAAATCCAATTATCCAAAAAAGGTTAAAGGAGCTAGATTATAAATGTGTAGGTTATTATTTTTAAAATATTATAGCAAAAGATTCTAATTAGGAAAAATATCTGGCCCACATTTTCTTTTAGGTTTTATGATTTGCACTAGAGGATGACTCAGTGTTTAACTCAGATACTTTTTGACTGGGATGCCAAGTGTTGATTTGTCAATATGAAATTGTTTCTCTCTCTCTCTCTCTCTCTCTCTCTCTCTCTCCTCTGTCTCTCACTGTCTTTGGATATGTAACCGCAGAGCATCACAACTAACATAAAAATAATCAGAGAGATTTCCCTTCCGTTTTAGAATGATACTGGAATGTGAATCTGATGTGTATCCCTGTGTTTCATAACATATACAGCAAAAAGAAGAAGAAAAAGGAGGAGGAGGAGGAGAGGAAGAAAAAGAAACAAAAGAAAGAAGGAATGAAAAAAGATAACCACAACCCACCACAGCAATATCTCCTCATCCCTCACATCTCCTTTTCTTTTCCCTTCCTTTTTCTGCTGTCTGAACTGTGCAACCCACTTTGGATGATACAATCTGCTATCAATATCCACAAGGGGACCTCAATCAAATCTGCACGGGGCAAATGAGGGCAAGAATGTGAACTTGAGGGAGGTCCTAAGGCAAAAGTGATGACACACACCATGCAGTTACATGCCGGAACAAACAGTCCTTGAGGTAATGGTGGTGGCTTCTTTTTCAGTGAAAAAGTACTGCACTCCAAGGATGGGGCATTTGGAGACCATAAAACATTCAAATAATATTCAAATGTAGAACAGTATTTTTCAATAGTTTTTACGACTACATATTCTGACATGTCTATAAAGTTTCCATATATTGGCTAACAGGTGAAAGAGAAAGGCATTAATCCTGGCTTTTAAAGAAGAATATAAGTGGAAAGAAAAATGATATTATATAACTTAAAATTACTCTTGTATTAATAGTTGAAATGCTATGGTACAAAGTTAATGACACTACATGTTTAACTGAGCTCACTAAGCAAAAGTACTACCTTCTGTGTGGAAGTACAAACATCTTTATACACAAAGTGGGGACATGGGAAGGCCCTCATCAGCTGCTGTATAACCCTTCCCCATAAGCATAAGCAGAGTAATCGGCAGCAGTGCTTGTACGGTAATTAATGAAGCTTATGTTCTTGCATTAAAGCATTTACTTCCAGAGTGCTAGTTCTCTAGCCTATAAAGCTAGGAGGAAGAACGAGTTTATCATCAAGGACTAAATATGCCCTATATTATTGCACAAGAGGAATAAACCTGAAACACGTTAGTTATCACTATCATTTAAAAATGTGTTTTCATAATTAGCTCATTCAGGTCTCACAATAGCTGTCTAGTAGAATTTAACCAACAAAAGATTGAGAGACCCTTCTCTGATGTACCTTTGATAGCTGGTCTAGTGACAGAACCTTAGAAACACATTACTTTGTGACTGGGAATATGGCTCAATCAGTAAAGTACTTGCTGCACAAACATGAGAACCGGAATTCAGTTCCCCAGCATGAATGCAAATCTCGGCCATGCATGGTGGCCTGAGTGTAATCCCGGTGCTCTAGAGGGAATACACTAGCCAACAGACAAGTTCTGGCTTCAAATGAGAGGTTATATATGGATAAGCAAGTTGAGCAGTGATTGAGGATGATGCCCTGACATTAACCTTTGACCTTTACATGCACACACAAACACATATGCACCTGCACCTACATATATGTGAACATGAATACACACAGATGCACACCACACACACACACACACACACACACACACACACAGGAGAAAAATGGTATTATTTCCTATTCGCTGCAGAATATGTCATCAAAATGCCATTTAGAATATATAAAATATCTTTACTTTAGAACTAGATAGGTATTTCTTTTCTAAGATTTAAAAATGTGTACACAATGCTATAGTATATGTACTGAAGAGAAGAATTCATTTCACCATTGGGTAACTGCTCTTGTGGGACAACAAATATTCTGAGATGTAGTGATTAAAAAGATATGTTTTAGTTTAATGATGCATTTTAAAATGTTAGGATGAGATATCTGGGTTCATCAAATCTCCTAAAATTTTAGGTATCTTAGCACAGTGGAAATACCTCTCATGCCAGCCCTCAAGGACCAGAGGCAGGAGGATCAGAAGTGCCTGACCAGCCAAGCTTGTATAGTGAGATCTTGTCTTTAAGCAACAACCTCAATGGAAAGAACACTTCTTTCATTTTGGTTTTTAAAAATATTCTTTTGAGGGCTGGAGAGATGGCTTAGTGGTTAAGTGCTCTCCTGTGAAACCTAAGGACCCAGTTTGAGGCTCAATTCCCCAGGACCCACGTAAGTCAGATGCACAACATGGCACATGCATCTGGTGTTCATTTGCAGTGGCTGGAGGCCCTGATGCACCCATTCTCTCTCTCTCTCTCTCTCTCCCTCCCTCTCTCTCTCTCTCTTTCTCTGCCTCTTCTCCCTATGTCTGCCTGTCACTCTCAAATAAACAAATAAAAATAAAAACATTATATATATATATATATATATATATATATATATATATATCTGTCATATATATATATGACAGCTTAGCTACTTGACTTGCAAACACAAGAACCTGAGTTTGATAGCTGTCACCAGCAATTAAACACCAAGAAAACAAGCTAGACATGGTGGCAAGCACTTTAAGTACCAATGCTAGGAAGCAGAGATAGGCAGGTCGCTGGGACTTGCTGGTTCGCAGATCCAGACTCATCTGAGAGTTCCAGTGCAATGAGAGATCCTGTATACAAAAGAGATTTACTCCGGCTTCTAGAAACATGCAAGCATGTGTACATGCACACAGGAACACACAGATGCACATGTGCACATGAGCATGCACACACATACCTACACTCACACACACACACACACACACACTGCTCATTTTATTTTAGGGAATAGAGATTTGGCTCAGTGGTAGAGTGCTACCTTAACATGTGTAAGGCTCTAAGTTTGATCCCCAGCCACTGGGAAAGATAAAATAAAATAATAAAAGGTAGTCATTTTAGGGCTGGAGAGGTGGCTTAGCAGTTAAGGTGTTTACCTGTGAAGATAAAGGACGCAGGTTCGATTCCCCAGGGCCCATGTAAGGCAGATGCACAAAGGGCACATGCATTTGGAGTTCATTTGTGTTGGCTGGAGGCCCTGATGAGCCTATTCTCTCTATATATATATCTACCTACTCAACCTCAAACAAATAAAATAAAGTAAAATAAAATAAAATAAAATGGTGTTTTTTTAAGTAGTCACTTTAAAATCTTCTTTACATGCACTGAACTTATTATCGCTATTAGTCTGGTTTTGTATAATCATTTTTGTTCAGATTTTGTTTTCTTCAATAAGAAAAAAAAATATTTTATTTATTTCCTGCTTTCTTCCTTCCTTCCTTTCTTTCTTTATTGTATATATCTTTTTAAGTTTGTTGTGTCAGGATCTAATACTGTAACCCAACCTGGCCTGGATCTCACTGTGTTCCAGGTTCAAACTCACAATGACCCTTATGCCATAGTCTCCTGAGTGCAGTGGTTACACGTGTGTGGTATTTCATAGAGATATTTTTACTCTTAGGAAAACAAAAAGAATTTTATCTACTGTTTATGACAGGAATAAAACACAAAAAATAAACTATTATAAATTTAAAAGTGTTATCTCTTTATAAATACTTTTTCATTCATCCTGTTTTTTCCTATAAAAATAATTTGCAGCTTGGGTGTGGTATACATGAAGTCTTTGCTTGAATTTCTAACACCACAAAAATGTAAGATGATGATATAATAATAATAATTAATAATACCAACAAAAATAAGCAAAGTAAGATGGCCCAAAATAAATCCTGCATGTTATTTTTTTAACATTGAATTCCATTTTGTTATCTGTGCTCAGTGATAGAAATTATATCATGGTTGGAATCTCTTTAGAAGTATCAATGCCCTGAGACAAGTTCAAACCTATTTACAAACTGTATCACTCGGGTTTTCAATATAGGTTTAAGAAGCATCAATTTCACAAAGTTAACGAAAATGCTTCTAGGCATCCTAAACATCATTTAAATACTCCTGTGCAGTGAAGGTTCAAGTGTGTCCCAAGTTCCCATGTTCCCATCTGTTCCAATCCATTATATTGATTTTTGTAAGGGTTAGAGTGTGCACTTTCATTGATCAACGAAACAGCCTGACAAAGCAAAACTGTCTGCTGATTAAAGACAGATTTATCCAACCTTTGTCTCATTTGTGTTCATAATGGATAGATGTTCTACCTCATGAAATTACATACATATATAAACAATATAAACACAGTGTATACACATCTCAGATACAGAATGGCAGTGGATAAAGAATTGTCTTTTATTATTGGAAGTTATGAAATGTTCTTGGGTGTTCACCACACTGAGTTGCTATTGAGTTTTGTGAGGATTATCATTCTTGATCATGAACGTGACCTCCTTTTCAAGTTCATTAAGTATCTGGTCCATTTTCAGGATTTAAAATTTTTTTTTATTTCTTTAAAGAGAGAGAGAGGGATAGAGAAGGAGAAAGAGAGAGAGGATAGATGGGTGTTTCAGGGCCTGTAACAGATGAAAAGGAACCCCAGATACATGTGACACTGTGCATCTGGCTGTATGTGGGTACTGGGGAATGGAACCAAGGCCTTCAGGCTTTGTAAGCAAGCACCTTTAATACCTGGGGGCCATCACTCCAGCCCCCAGGATTTTTCCAAAACATTTTTTTAAGCAAGTGAGCACTCAAAAATGTCGGAATCAGTAACCTATGCTGACTTCACTCTCTGTTGGAGAATCTGTTTTTCTTTTTCATAAGGTAGCGAGACCTGAGGAAATAGATCACCCTGGGTACTTCAGCCAAAGCCCAGGTGAAACCACAGAGGAATTAGGAAGGTGAGCAAGAGTTCTGCTTCCGCGGTGGACCTGATAATCAGCACCAGGGTGAAGGAGACAGACGCTGAGGATACTCAATACTTACCAAAGCAGAAATCCAGAGTCTCCTAAGAACTCATCACTAAAGTATATTTAAAAACACCCACTATGGCTCAGGGAATTTTGTGGAAGACAGGACAGAAAGATTATAAGAGTCACGGGTTGGGAGGGAATACCCAGAAGCATTGACCTCCCGCCCCAATAACCGACTGCTGCTCCCACTAGGCACAACCCACAACTCCATGGGGAATACCAGCAACCCTGCTGAGGAGGGTCCCCAGGAGAATAGGGGCAAGGGAGGAGTTAAAGATGTACCAACACATGATGTATTCATACAAAGCATCCTTAATAAATTTAAAAATAATCGATGTCTACTTGAGGAAATAAAAATGCCATTGTCCTTGTCTTTTCCGACCCACCATACAGTGTCTTAATGCTTCAGTGGCCCTGACACACGTGTAAACATGACATTGTTTGTGACAGTTCGCTAACTTAAACTGGATGACCCAACCTAAGTTATGGAAAACTAATGTGAAACAAAAATTTCACTCAGCATTGTATTCCTGTAGCAGCAACCACAGGAGGGTATATCTACCAAAAGTAATGGCACTTTGACTTTTGTTAATCTGCAGTGTTAGATCAGGGCTGATGGGAGAGGCCTGTAACCCTAGCTACTCAGGAGACTGAAGCAGGAGGATCACAGGCTAAAAGACTCCCTGGGCCACAGCATAAATTCAAGGCCAGTCTGGGAAAATTCTCTCAAAATAAAATGAAAATAAAAATAAAAAGTAAAGATTGTTGAGGATATATTGCTCAGTGGAGAAGCACTTGCCTAACATGTCCAGGGCCTTGGGTTCTATCTTATACTATAAAAATAAAGTTCTGTATTTTCCTTAATTCCTCTAAACTCTGTCTGTAAACTTCCCTGAGATAATAAATAGTACTCACAAATTCAGAACTCTCATAGCCTAGGTGACCAAAAATAATGCTTAATTATGTTTCTTCAGCAGTTTAATCAGCTTATTTTCTCTTACATGCCATGAGCTATAATTTACTCAGGAAAATAATGAAATTATAAATAATTTTCAGGTTATATGCCATTATAAATGTTGAATTTAAGAGAAAACATATTTTCATTCCCATGCTGAACAATGCTTTTTTCAATTAATTAATGAAATGCTCAGAAGGAAATAAGGTATATCGCTTCTCCTAGATGCCAGACCTTTAAAATATTTGCTGGATGATACAATGTTTTTAAATCAGTTTCTTCAGTCAAGAATTAAAGCTGAATATCCAACATTTCTTAGGAGTGTTGAATAAGTCTATTTGTCCAGCTTACTTTGCAAAGGCTGCGTAGAAAACAGCACCATAAACAGTTTTGGTCCCCACACAAGGGCTAAACAAAGAGTCCTCTTTCTAGCCATCTAATCGGGTAATTTATTTTTTCAACCATCACATAAATCGAAACACAGCTGTAACCAATGACTTGCAGATCCAGTTCCCAGCCAGCTGGGATCAGTTTTGCTGAAATAGCAAGATTTTTACATTGTTCACTTCTGTACATCTGGAGAAATCATTGAGGTTCAAAGGTGACCAGCAAAGCTCTTTAAATAAATCCACCCGACACTGAGGAGCAGCCTAGGTATCCACAAACTCTGTATCCACTTCTACAAAATATTCATGTCATGAAATTAATGCATATCAAGGCGATTTCTATCTTTGTCAATACAGACCTTATGAGTTGCTAATTGAATTAAGCACCCCATTTTTTTTCAAACAACTTGCTTAGATTTCTTTAAAACATTTTCCTAGGACTGGCTGCTACTTAGAGATATTAAAACACTAAGTTCTATTCAGAAACAGCCATTAGAACCTGTAACAAAAGCAGAAACACTCAGAAACGTTCATATTCCTATCTCAAATTTAATCACGTTTAGCTTCTATTTAGATAACATGAATGAAGAACACTCTTTGAAAGAAGGTGGAGCTGTAATTCCTCCTTCAAACCAGGCCAGCAAATACCTCAAGGAGCCATAGTCTTGGGAGAAACAAATGTGTAATAGGACTGGTCCACATGCTGTTCTGGAGGGAGGTAACTATGGCACAAGGAGAGATGCTCAAAAGCCTCAGCTACTGTTGCTGATATTGGGAGCATGTAACTGCATGGGACACAAAATCCATGACTCCAAAAAACAAAACATAGCAACTGATTTTTGATATAAAGAGCCATAATAAAAGAGGGACAAACTTAAAAGCCTAGAAGAAAACCAGGAGTAGGAATGCATGCCTTTAATTCCAGAACTTGGGAGGAAGAGGTAGGAGGATGGCTTTGAGTTCAAGGCCACCCTGAGACTAAATAGTGAACTTCAGCAAGATCCTACCTTGAAAAACAAAACAAAACAACAACAACAAAAAAAAAAAAGAAAACCAAAAATTAAAAAAAAACCTAGAAGAACAAATATATTCATGATATTAAGATTATGCACAACATATCAGTTCAAATGCATAGTTTTCTTTCTGCCCATATTACAACAATATATTCATCTTTTGGGTCTGAGGATGTATCCAGTCACAGAACCCCTGCAAAGCAGGCATGAAGCCATTGGTTAGATCTCTATTTTTACCACATATCTTGGGAAAATAATTATATATCTCAAAGACTTTTCATGCCCTCTTTTAAAATGTATTTTATTTATTTATTTATTTAAGAGAGAGAAAGAGGGAGAGAGAGAGAGAGAGAGAGAATGGGGGCATCAGGGTCTCCAGCTACTGCAAACGAACTCCAGATGCATGCGTCACCTTGTGCATCTGGCTTACTTGGGTCATGGGGAATCGAACTGGGATCCTTTAGCTTTGCAGGCAAACGACTTAACCACTAAGCCATTGCTCCAGCCCTCATGCCCATTTTTTATTGTGAAGAAAGTGTGAGTAAATCACAAATACCCTTCATTTTTTCTTTGTTTAAGTTAAAATCCAAACAAGCAAGCTATGTTAATTATTTAATTATCTGACTTTCATATGTGGCCATTTCTGTTAATCATATCAACAGTGATTTCCTTAGTTACCGTAGCATTTCCCATTACATAGCAAATTTGCAAAAAGGTCTTTAAATTCATGCATTTGTTAAATGTGATTGGCTGTTATTGTTAGTCATTGTGTACATGCACTACAGAAACATGGTATTACATAATTAGAAACTAATAATAAAGTTCCAGCATGGCATGGAGGGCCTTTAAGTGATTGAAGGCAATGGGAGAAAAGCTGCACTTAACCAAGGCAGGAGATCTGCATTCCTGTCGATCCATCACTGGCTGAACTGAGTATGGGATCTAGGAGAAGTCACAATACGTCTCTACATTCCCTGTATACTAACTTCTTAAACTGGTTTTCATGAGCCCATATGTGGACCTTTAACTGACAGCTGTGATTACAAGAAAAAAAAAGGAAGCATAGTAAAAGGTTTCCAAATGTGCAAGAGTGAGCTAGAGCAAGCTCAGTGGTTCCTGAAATTGCAATCATAGGCTAGAGAGAACTCAAGGGTTAACTATACTTCCTGAAAGTGTAACCATGGGCTAGCGTGTGCTCAGGGGTTAGCTATACTTTCTGAATGTGCAACAGTGGGCTAGCATCAGCTCAGTGGTTAACTACACTTCCTGAATGTACAAAAGAGGGTTAGAGTGACCTCAGGGGTTAACTACAATTTCTGAATGTTCAACAGTAGGGAATTTATTCAAAATTAAATATCAAGGAATCTGAGGTATTTCTGGCAGTGCACATGTGTGTTGTGTCCAGTAACTTCATTGTAAATCTGCTTCGCAACACAAAACCTGTGCACTTTACACAACACTACTAGTCATGCTACAAAAGTCCAGTGAGCACTGTGTGAAATACCTCCGCTTGAAACTATTGAATCATGTAAATTTTAATGTTTTCCTGTAGAGTTTTCTGTTCCTATAGTAACGCACTGGTTTAATTGTCAAAGAAATACTTGTTTGTATTCTTCAGCATGTATTTAATTAATATAGCATTGTATTATACTATATTATTTCTGAATATTTGTATTAAATAACTTATTGGTGTTGTTGATCTGAATTTCATTTTAAAATGCTTGAAGTTTTGATTAGGTAAGAATTGCTAACAATATTTGAAATATCTCTAAACATATATCTGCCATTTTGTGCCATGTATTTATTTATGCAACATGGCATTGTCAGCAAGGACAGCTATAAAATCAAAACATTCATCAACTCTGCAAAATATGGAAGATGCTCTATGTCTTGCAGTATCATATTTTCGGCAAGATTTCTTCATGTAAAAGTTTCTTTATTATGCAAATTTTCATGTTACTAACAAATGGTAAAATCATTTTACAGTAAAGAATGGTCTTAACATATTTTACTTTTTTTGTTTATTTTTACTTATTTATTTGAAAGTGACAGACAGAGACAGAAAGAGGCAGGTAGAGAGAGAGAGAGATAGAATGGGCACGCCAGGGCCTCCAGCCACTGCAAACGAACTCCAGACGTGTGCGCCCCCTTGTGCATCTGGCTAAGGTGGGTCCTGGGGAATCGAGCCTCGAACTGGGGTCCTTAGGCTTCACAGGCAAGCGCGTAACCGCTAAGCCATCTCTCCAGCCCCATAAATTACTTTTTGCTTCAATATTAGTAAGCGCTTGATTTGTAGAATAATTTCATATGGCTACATACCATGGCATGTAATAAGTTCTCGGGGAAAAGAGTGACAAGTGAGAAATGTTAGGCTGGGTGTGGTGGCGCACGCCTTTAATCCAAGCACTTGGGACGCAGAGATAGGATGATTACCGTGAGTTCAAGGCCAGCCTGAGACTATGTAGTGAATTCTAGGTCAGCCTGGGGTGAGAGTGAGACTCTACCTCAAAAAAGTTTCAGAAGCCATATAGAATACATATCATTTTAATTAATATAAAAATTCCAATACACAACTACTTATGCTGCTGTTCATGAGATGTGAATCCTTAGGTTTCCCTCTACCAAATTTATTTTCCTTCCTCACATTTGGGTGAACACTTAAGAAGACAAAAAAAAAAAAAAAAAAAAAAAAGGAAAGAAAAGAAAGAACACCATCATCCCCTATTGTGGGGGGGGGGGGGCTATGAACAAATCAATCCAGAAATAACTAAGGTTTAAAATAGGTCAGTTAAATACACCTGTCAGTAAACAAAACTAAAATTAGGCAACTCCCACACTTGGTTCTTTACTATGATATTATTCTTTGCACATTGGTTCATGACTAGATTTTTTGTTCTGTTTTAAAATGTACTCTATTTTAAGCATGCATGTGTGTGTCCATACATGTGCAGGTGTATGTTTATACATATGGGGGCCAGAGAAAACAACCTCAGGTGTTACTTCACAGAAGTTTTTGCAAGACACGATTTCCCATTGATCTAGAACTCACCAATTAAGATAGATGGACTACCTCACAAGTTACAGACATCCTCCTGTCTACACTTCCCCAATTCTGTGATTAAAAATGCATGCCACCACACCCAGTCTTTTTACACTGGTTCTGGGGATCAGACTCAGGTTCTTGAGTGGCATGCACATTGTCTAAGCTACCTCACCAGGGCTGTTTCTAAATAGCTTAATCATTTAAATTCACATATATTGCAGCATCCCATGGTAGAATGATAGTTATACATATCCATTCAAATGTGTGATACTGTTACCCAAAATATCTGTCTCCTATATTTAACAGATATTTATGTAATTTAAGATTATATTTATAAAGTGAAAATATTGAAAATAATTTTAGATACTAACACAGTGTCAACTGAGGAAGCTATGCCACAAATATTTTATCAATAGAAACATTCCATGACAACTTCAGCTGAGAGAAAATAAAGGGAAGGAATACAGATTTTTATCAAAAAATAGAGTTTTAGATTTTTCTTCATTGAATGATATCGTAATATGTTATCAGATAACAACTAAATTAAAACTAGTTCCTTGAGATTACCAAGTTTGGTTTCAATTTTTTCCAATTTTATTTCTTCAAAAGTAGTTACAAAAGAAATTTTTAATATGTCCTCAATGAATATATGCTCTGAAAACATTATAGAAATCTGTCCCATTTTGAGCTTGTCAAACACAAACAAAAATGGGTTAGTCTTCATGCTTCCATAAGATTGATAATTTTGTTGTTTTTGTTGTTGTTTGAAGTAGTGTCTCACTCTAGCTCAGACTGACCTGAAATTCACTATGTAGTCTCAGCATGGCCTCGAACACACAGGGATCCTCCTATCTTGACCCCTTGAGTGCAGGGATTAAAGGTGTGAGCCACCACACCCAGCTTTTGGGCTGGTAGAGTAAGGGTAAATGTACTAAAATAAGTAAATATTTCATGTCTACTTGTGAACATATTTTTCATTATTTTATCAATTACTATTAGCATGATTCAGTACAAGAAAAATATGACATTTCATTGAAATTCCAAATGTTGTTTAAAAATATTTTATTCATTTATTTATTGGAAAAAGAGAGAGGGGGCAGAGAGAGAGAGATAAAGAAGCAGGTAGAAAGAATGGACATGCTGAGCTGGAGAGATGGCTTAGCGGTTAAGCACTTGCCTGTGAAGCCTAAGGACCCCGATTTGAGGCTGGATTCCCCAGGACCCACATTAGCCAGATGCACAAGGGGGCGCACATGTCTGGAGTTCTTTTGCAGTGGCTGGAAGCCCTGGCGCACCCATTCACTCTCTGTCTCTCTCTCTCTCTCTCTGCCTCTTTCTCCCTCTGTCTATTGCTCTCAAATAAATAAATAAAAATACACAAAATTAAAAAAAAATGGAAATGCCAAGGCCTCTAGCCACTGTAAACAAATTCCAGATGCATGCACCACCATGTACATCCGGCTTACATGAGTACAGGGAAATCAAACCTGGGTCCTTAGACTTCACAGGCAAGCACCTTAACCATCAAGCTATCTCTCCAGCCTGAAATTCCAAATTCTTTAGTCATCATAGTACATGCAACATTTGTGGTGACTGTTTTAATTTGATGTGGCTAGGTGTTAGGAGACTCACATTGTAAAGTGTAGTATGTACTTAAATATAATTACCATTAAAGTAGCCTAAATGATATTTGTTTACTGTTCACTGAAGTCTTTATGAAACTCAGTACTTGTTTTGTAATCACCAAGGCAGCATTTATGAATATTTATTTATAAGCAGAATTTTCTTATAATTCCACACAAATATCAGTGGAAATCGTAGAATTTTACATGTTTAAAGCTGGTTTGGAACACAGTAAGGTAGGATAGTAGTAAAAATACACCAAATTATGCCTCCAAGACAGGGTTACTCATTAATTCATTTGCCTTTTATGTTTAAAGAAATGATATGTAATTTCTTCTCCATCTCTGATGAAAGAGGATTGCCTCTTATGTTGGCTTACAAAATTCTGGCGGATTTACCTTGCAAGCTTAAATTTGTGCATTGTGTGCGAACAGAAACAAAGACTTTTCAAAGAGCACTCTGACCTTGATAGTAGTAAAACTTCATTTTTCTTTGCCAAACTCTAGTGAGTCAAGTCATTTTCTATCAGTTTAGTTCTTAGTGACATTTGGTATGAAATACCACATGAAACAAATTAGGGCATTTTAAAATACTAAGATTATACTTGGGCATTCTGAGTGTCTGATTTAATTGTCAAAATGCTGAGCTATCAGAAGGTTGATTTCACTAATCACTTTAGATTGCCTTATACTAAGCTCTAGTCAGATTCTATATTTCAAAAATGATCATACTATTAATTTGGGTATAAATCTTTGAGAAAAATTACATATATGCATCTAATATATGTATTATGCAAGCTATAAGTTTTTGTAATACATCATCATCATCATAATAATTTATAATTTCCTTAAAAAGTGGTCTATATGGGTTTGGGATTTAGCTCACTAGAGAAGAGCTAGCCTAGCAAGTGCCAGGCCCTGGGTTCAGTCCTCAGCAGCAGAAAACAAAACAAAACTCAACAACAAAAACAATTCATAAATAGTGCATAGATATGTAAAAATATGAGGAAATCTAGAATCTACAAGGTGCACTTTAAATGCATCTAAGGCATAAGTGACTGCACAGACATAGGTGAAGTCAGTCAGGTTTCTTAAAAATATTAAATTAAACTGAAGTTGGAAATATCTTCAAAGTATATGATATTTATAGTGAAGCCATGTTTTGGGATTTTTTTTTTCCTGAAATCATACCACTTTTGTAGATGATCAGTGTTAATGAATTAAAATTATTTTGTTTCCAAAGAAAGAATTGTAAAACATGTTGAAAATTTTTAGAGACCACTTTTTTTTTTCACCTAGGCTCCAAAGCCTTTCAAATGCACTATATCTAGCATTGCATTAATGTTTCTTTTTTTAAATTAAATTTGTTTGAGAGAAAGAAAGAGGGAGAGAAAGAGAGAGAAAAGAGAATGGTGCACCAGGGCCTCTAGCCATTGCAAACAAAGTTCAAACACATGTGCCACCTTGTACATCTGACTTACATGGGTACTGGGGAATCAAACCTGGGTCCTTAGACTTCATAGGCAAATACCTTAGCCACTAAGCCATGTCTCCATCCCTGCATTAATCTTTCTTTCTCTAAAAGTAGCCAACATAGCAGCAATATCCATTAGCTAGCCTAGAAATAGAAAGAAAATTAAACCCATATAGCTATAACTATAAGCTTCTTATCTTTATAGAAATTAAAATGGAAGGGGAGACTTTTTATGTGTCCATTGTCCAACACTTTCTGCATTTTGAGAACCTTATGCAATTGAAAATTCAATATTTAAAACTGAGATAATTACACTCAATTGGACCCTCCAAGCAGCACATACCAAGCACAGCCAAGATGACTTAAAACAGGTTATTTTTAGGACTTCCAATTACTCATCAATTAATGTGACATGCACTTTATACATGTTTAAAAGAGACTAAGTCATTAGAGGATTATTAAAATGAGGAGAGAAATGACTTTTGTCTCAAAATATTAACATGTGGTAAAAAAGTCAGGCAGTCAAAACTGTGGAAACATAAAACATGGAAAGCTTTCTATGACATTGCAAAGGCTGTGAGAAGTTACGGAAGAGAACCAATGTATGCTGAGCGCTCAATCTCTGCTCGAACTGGGCATTAAGGAAGAGGACCGCTGGGAAGGAATGGCAGGAAAGGCTGAGAAAGAAGAAAGGGCCACAGGAGGAGAGGCACACAATTTTACGAAATGATAGACCTAGAGTGGCAAAAATGCTAGTTTATGCAGCTTGATTGACTTTTAGATAGAGGGTGTTTGTTATGGTATTGGCAATTAATAATTTAGGCAAAAGTTAACAACAAAAATCTTTCTATAGCCGGGCGTGGTGGCGCACGCCTTTAATCCCAGCACTCGGGAGGCAGAGGTAGGAGGATCGCCGTGAGTTCGAGGCCACCCTGAGACTCCATAGTGAATTCCAGGTCAGCCTAGGCTAGAGTGAAACCCTACCTCAAAAAACCAAAAAAAAAAAAATCTTTCTATTGAGTAGTGGTCTTAGATATGTGTAACAACTTACTCAATGTCTATTTACACCTAATACCTCAGTGCTAGCAAATATAATGGCATTTTATCACTCCAATGATCCCACAGGTAAGTAATATACTTATATGGAAATTATTGATCTGAGCATTAAGGGCGTTAGAGAATGGATCCTATGTGATTTGATTGCACCCTCTCTGATTCCATCACTTATAACTTTCTGAAGCACATGGAAAGCTACATCTGAAAATTATATTGGCCTCAGAACATAATGGCAAATGTAGGTCTCACTACTAGACAGCATAAATAGTCCTTGGTGAGTCAGGGAGGATCCTTCAAAGAACCTAGAATGGTGCCTGCAGAGGTGGCTTAGTGGTTAAGAGTGCTTCTTTGCATGCAATTAGGCCTTGAGGATGCCTGAGAGATTGTTTGTTTGATTCCCAGGACTGTAATCTAATCCCACAGAGGAGCAGAGACATAAGAATGAGCAAGAGCTCACAAAAACAAAAAAAGAAAAAAAAAAGCCTCACAAATTCTGGGATTAGTAAATGATTCCAGCTCAAAAATGAAAGGGTTTAAGGACAATGCAACAGGACACATGACATTCCACTCTGCAGCAAGTGAGCCTATGGGGTCCTGAATGGGTATATACACATGTATATATGACGCCTAACACATCACACATGACATACATACATGCATACCACATCTCTCTCTCACACACAGAATCAAAAAATTAAGTTAGGCCTGGAGAGATGGCTTAGCGGTTAAGCACTTGCCTGTGAAGCCTAAGGACCCTGGTTCGAGGCTGATTCCCCCGGTCCCACGTTAGCCAGATGCACAAGGGGGCGCACGCATCTGGAGAACCATTTACAGTGGGTGGAAGCCCTGGCGCGCCCATGCCCCCCCCCCCCACTCTCTATCTGCCTCTTTCTCTGTGTCTGTCGCTCTCAAATAAATAATGAAGACAAAAAATTTTAAAATTAAGTTAAAAGAAAGAAAACAAAAAACCTAGAAGGGACCCAGAAATTCCTGAAATCCTTGTGTTTGGAATATTTTGGAAGTAATAGAAGACTTTAATACAAGTGTGTTAGATCTCATAGCTCATGTTATTTCCTTTATCACATTCTACTGTCTAATAAATAAGTAGCAGTGTGTAATTTCACCTTGCAAATAAAGTATCATTTTCTTAAGCATTTCTAATATTTGAGAACTTCAATGGATTCTAAATTGTGGCAAATGATAAACTGAGTACCTGTCTATTTAATAATTACCATTAATATTTTTTCTTATTCCTTCATTTAAGCTTAGTGCTTTGTATGATATAGCCAAAGAGGGAAATTATTGATAACTTAAAATTGCTGGATAATTTTTGCTTGACTCCATAATTGGTGATGTGGAGATATTTTCCACTTTTATTTCAACATGTCTGACATACTATCTAATTTTACTATATTAAAACCATTACTAGCCAGGTGTGGTGGCACATGCCTTTAATCCCAGCACTCAGGAGGCAGAGGTAGGAGGATTGCTGTGAGTTCAAGGCCACCCTGAGACTACATAGTTAATTTCAGGTCAGCCTGGACCAGAGTGAGACCCTACCTCGAGCAACCAAAAAAAAAATACTTATTTCATTAATTAATTTATTAATTCATTTGTTTTCCCATTGATTCAGTATTTATCTTGTAGCTCATCTATTTCTGATATGAATATACATTATAATAATGAAAATTCAACCAAAGATTATTCTTTTCATTACTTGTAGTACCATGGGAACAGCTACTGGATGTTTTAATGCTTAGTGGACATAGCAACAAAATATTCTATGCTTTCCATGTGACATGTGACACTCTCAGGCTACAAAGTCAAGTAGAGTATATAGATGTAGTGCATTATTGTGTCTCTTCTAGAGGAATGAGGTCAGCTGCTCAAACATGAAGTCTACTAATACTTCCATGAGTGTTCTTTTGAAATAAGATCTATCAGCTTGGAAGCTTCTATTAACATTTCCACTTCATTCATGTTTCAGTAGGATATTTAGGTTTTAGAGACAAACATTTTAAATCCAGGAAAGGTAAAAACAAGCAAGTATATCAAGGACAAGTAATTTTAAGACTCTAAATTAATTCAAAGGGGGAAGGAGATCAGCACAGAGAAAAATCAACTCCTACCAAATCAGAGAGCCAGAGCCTCAGAAGCCCCCAACACCTCATCACTGAAGTAGACCAAAAATGAACCCAACATGGCTCAGGGAAATTTTGCGGAAGAGGGGGTGGAAAGAATGTCAGAGTTACATGTTGGGTCATGATATGCAGAAACATTTAGCTTATCCATAACTGTGGGCTAACTCCACAATGCATGACCCGTATACCTCAACAAGGAGGGGCCAAGGGGAGGGGGTAGGTCACGGATGAGCCTAATAATGGTACCAAACTGACTGTATTTGCTGAATACAGAACTGACTAATAAAGAAAAAAAAATTGAAAGCACACATGTACTTCTAACTTGAGAGTTTAATACACAAAAGAAAAAATATGAAAGAAAGCACTGAAATTAGAAATTTTGAGTTTTAAATTTGTGTCTGCCATGTTCATTATGCAAGTTTAAAAAGAATGATTCAAATTTAAAGATATGGCTTTGTCTTTTCACACATTAAGTTACTACATTGTGTTAGAATATCAATTCTTCAACTTTAGGCCCACTGAAAATAAAAGTATCCTATTGTCTAATAATAATATGTCCAGGTAACGGATTGGCTTGTAGTTATTTTACCTGGTACTTGTAGAGCAAATTTTGTGAAATGCAAATAAAATTCCAATTAAATTTCAGTTGTATTTCTGATACTTGGTTTTCTGCATTCATGCTATAGTGACTGAGTTGTAGATTTCTGAAGATGTGAAACAGACCTGAAAGTAAATGGTATGACCTAAGAGTTTCTTCTGTTGATTAATATAATTAGGTCTATGGGATAAAAATGGGCAGAGTCAACTAGTAAAACTCTCAGAACCTGAGGGCAGTGTTATTCTAAATAGAAGAATTAGATTAACAAAATTTCCAAACTCCAACAATGCCATCTCAAGTTTGGAAGTTCTTTCAAAAAAAAGAGATAGCTTTGAAAATAAATGAAAAATATGAATGATATTTTTAGACTCTTGGAAATATGGCCTTGTAGTTATTTTTAAAATAATTTGCATAATTATTCTAAAATAGGAGGAACACAAATAAATGTATAAGTCATTTGTATATTTCATAAGTATACAAGTCATAACTGGAATATTTATAGGATTTTTAATTGCTTTCTTCTATTTACCATGGTCTTTTTTTCCTTGTGTAGCAGTAATTTGGGTTCCTCTTAAGATATCTAATAACCCAAAGCAGTTTTAAGGGAACTTCACTTGTTGCCACTGTAATTTATTCAAAACTCAGTTCTTCAACTTTTATAATTGTAAAGTTAGATTACATGGCAATATATTTTGGACAATTTTAAAATTCTCCCTTCACTTATTATTTAGAAAATATCCAATATACTGTGAAGAAATAGAAGACATATGTCTATTTATGAGTTTGGGCAACTATGAAAGTTTTGGGGAAATTTTTTATAAATCATTATTTAAGACAATACAAGTCAGAATTTTGTTAAGTGTAATAAAAATTCATGTAGACATATCACAGTGTTGAGAAAAGAAAGTATTTACTAAAACTCATTTATCATAGAAGAAGAAAACATGTTGGGTACTAAATGAATTGTGGACAACAACAAAAAGATTCTAGCAAGGGAATAAAGAGGCTAGGGCTGGAGAGATGGCTTAATAGTTAAGGCACTTGCCTACAAAGCCTATGGACCCAGGTACAACTCCCCAGAACCCATGTAAGATAGAAGCACACAATGTGCATGGGTCTGGGGTTTGTTAGCAGTGGATAGAGAACCTTGCACATCTATTATCTGCCCACTCTCTCACTCTGTCTCTCTAATAAAAAATAAAATAAGTTAAACAAAATATTAATAAATTTAATAAAAAATATTTATTTGTTCACTCTCTCTTTACAATCAAAATATTCTTCATAATAAAATGCTCTCTTGAGCTCACCATCAAAATAGAATATCCAAACAAAGAGGTCTGTGATTTTTAAGACAGCTACCTAAAAGTGTTCTGCAGTTCTTTACAATTCATTAATTATGAGTTTTTATATACTTCAAAAATGCTTGGAATTTTGTGTCTGTTTGTTCAGAATTTTTTACCTTGACAAACACTTGAGTTAAGTATTAAAAAGAAATCTTAAGAAATTTCTTAAGAGCATCAGTACAAACTGTTGGATACTATTTTTATAAATATGTTGATGAGAAGAAAAATCATAGTACAGTCTGTTCTTGAGGAGAACTTACAATTGATCATAATGATAACAATAAAATGAAATTCCTAAGAGCTTGAAAACCTAACATCAGAGGGTCTTATATTTTATTACATCCATTTCTACTGTTTAAGCAGCTTATATTCTCCTTCACTTAAAATTTACTGGAAGCTTCCACATTCCACACTAATGGTCCCACTGAGCAGATGTGTTCAGATAAGAATCACTCATATAGGGCTGGAGAGTTGGCTCAGTGCTTAAGGTATGCGCCAGCAAAGCCAAATGACCCAGGTTCAATTCCCTAGGACCCATGTAAAACTAAATGCACCAGGTAGAACATGCATCTGGAGTTCATTTGCAATGACTAGAGGCCCTGGTGGGTCCATTCTTTCTCCCTCCCTCCCTCTCTCTTTCAAATTGGACAAATGAATGAAATATTTTTAAAAAGAACCATAATAGAACACAGCCATGGAAACAGAATTTCTACTGTACTAGAAAAGTTATGTGTTCCCTTACATCCATCAACATACTGGGTGCTTTGTGCTACCATTCTCATTATTCACATTGCTTAAAATTCAGTTTCGAGGGCTGGAGAAATGGCTTAGCGGTTAAGTGCTGGCCTGTGAAGCCTAAGGACCCTGGTTTGAGGCTCGATTCCCCAGGACCCATGTTAGCCAGATGCACAAAGGGGCGCATGTGTCTGGAGTTCATTTTCAGTGGCTAGAGGCCCAGGCATGCCCATTCTCTCTCTCTTTCTCTATCTGCCTTTCTCTCTCTGTCTGCCACTCTCAAATAAATAAAAATTTAAAAAAATAATTCAGTTTCAAGGCAAACTTTGTAGGTATCCCAGGCTGGACTCATATTCTTTATGTGCGTGGAGTGCTGGGATTATAGACATAGACTAACCACTATGCATGGCTCCATTGACTTTCAATCAAACCTATAGTGTTTCGCTCTTCAGGTCTGCTGAAGTAGGACTGCCTTTTTTTTTTTTTTTTTTCCATTGAGACTTTAGCAAAAGTACTTCAGAAGATGACATTAGTTTTAACTGGTTGTATTCTTTTGATGTAAAAATGATAGTAATTTATGTGGAATTTCATTAATATGGTGAACCTGTGTATTATAGCCATTTTCACAGCATACCAAACCTTGTTTTGCAACAATTATATATGCTTGTTTTCTTCTGTTTGGATGGAACTATCATTATATACTTTTGAATATTTTATTTTTATGTATTTATTTGAGAGAGAGAGAGAGAAATAGGCAGAGATTGGGGGGTGGGAATGGTACACCAGGGCATCTAGCTGCTGCAAAAAAATTTCAGATGCACACACAACCTTATGTGTCTGGATTTATGTGGGTACTGTGGAATCTGGGTCCTTTGGCTTTGTAGATAAGTGCCTTAACAGCTAGGCCACTCTCCAGTCCCTATATCTTTTTCATAAAAGAAAAAGTCATCTCCAAGAAAGAAATATGAACTTTGTAGGAAAATGGATGGATCTGGAAAGGATTATATTTAGTGAGGTGACCCAGACCCAGAAAGCTAAATGTCACATATCCTCTTGCATATCTGGATCCTAGCTACAAATGATTGGACTTCTGTGTGTATTTTAATGAAACTCAGTAGCAGAAGGCAGCAAACTAAAAAGGGGATAGAAAGGGAGGTGTGGGGGAGGCTTAATAGTGTGGTATTCTATATGTGTAAGTAGAAGAACAGATTAGTGGAGGTAGAAAGCCTAAGTGAGGTCAGGGGAAAAGATTGAGTAAAGGAAAGGTGAGGGGAGGGCTAATCAAAATCTAACAGGGTATGAATAAGTCATATGGAAACTTAATATTTTGGACAATACAATGTCCAGATGCCATAGATTGTTACCAGAAAATTTTCAGTGCCAGGGATGGGATACCTTCCTGTAAGTTGTTGGCCAGGAAGGTCCCTGATGCCCCAAAAATTTACAGGGCATTTGCTGAGGCTCTTGGTTTCACACCAGGAATAAAAGGTAAGACCTTATTGCTGAAGACTCCACATACTTGGGCTGCAAGGTCACTGAGAAATCCTGCTGGAGCCGAGGTGAAAATGTCCTCTGTGTAGACCAGCTAACAGAGAGCTGGAAAAAGCTGTGCTGCATGCAGTTCAATGGGAGACAGAGAAATCACCAGTGGAGATACTCAACAGTGGACATTGCAAACCTTAAATTTGGCCTGCCAGGACAAATGAGCCAACAAGTGTAATAGTGGCATGTCTGTTATGGGGCTGCCCACCACCCTCAAATTGGAGTGGAGGCCCACTCCATGGGAGGGAACACATGCTGATACTGAAAACCTATGACCGGGGTAGTCATGAGCCCTAGGGGTGTAACGTCTGCTCGTGTCTGGCTAAATGCATATACTATGCTCACCAAACTGCCCAGTAAGCACTTCTCTTAATGTTCATACTCATATAATAATGCTATTCTTACTTTTGGCTACAGAAGATTCTCTTTTCAGATAGCGGTGACTGGGATGACTCAGAAGGCACCACGGTGCTGAGAAGTGACAGAGGAGTGTTCAGCACTGACACACCTCTGTCACACCTTCCAAGGCTTAGGGAAGAGGTGGCAGAAAGAATGAAAGGACTCCTTACAACGTGCTCCTCCAGACGCAAAATGTCCTGGATATCCATGACCTCCCCATGCCTGACACTACCTACATAAGTCCATCATAATAGGAGGAAAAGATGATGACATCAAAATAAAAGGGAGACTGAGAGGAGGGAAAGGGTATGATGGAAAGTGGAGTTGCAAAGGGGAAAGTGGGGGGAAGGAGGAAATTATCATGGGTTATTTTTTCTTATAAAAGTTGTCAATGAAAAATAAATTAGAAAAAGAAAGAACTTGGACAAGGAATAGCTAGTTAGAGAAATGAGTTCTCAAAACTATAGGAAACAAGGTGAGGGGTTAAGTCACGTTGATCATGTGTTAGACTATGATCATGATCTGGTGATCAGAGAACATGGCATAGATCCAGGATACAAGCATAGAACAAGGAGACTCTTGAGTAGTAGCTTATTTGAAGTTAATGAAAACTCATTTTTAGAAAAAAAATTGTTAAGTGGGCTGGAGAGATCACTTAATTGTTAAGTCTTTTCCCTGCAAAGCCAAGGAACCCAGGCTTGACTACCTAGTATCCATGTAGAGCCAAATTCACAAGGTGGCACATGCATATGGATTTCGTTTGCAGTGGCTAGAGGCCATGGAGTACCCATTCTCTCTCTCTCTCTCTTTCTCTCTCAGGCATTTCTCTCTCTCAAATAAATAAAAATAAAGCATTTTTAATTTTAAAATATTATTAGACTCACAAATTTTAAAGCTTTAATTGAAGAATGGATTTAATTTAAGGATGGATTAATATTTAGAACTTCAATAAGGTGATATGTAGAGATAAATATTGTAAGGCTTCTTCCCCTACATGGTGAAAATAGTAATAGGCAAAGAAATTGTTGGCAATGGTAAGGACAATAAAATATGCGCCAAGAGGTGGACAAAAAGCATCTCTCAAGCTATGAGTATACCACCTGTGGACTCAACAAAGATATTAGAATCCTGTCTGGATGAAAACTCACTGACCTATTTTTTCTACAAAGTGCATTCCAACACAGTTGGGCATGAGATTGGACTGAACTTTAACTACAACCACCTAAAGGGAATTTTAGAGAAGGCAGAATAATGTTTAGAATTCATAGTTTATGTATAGCTAAACAGTATAAAAGTCTGAGGTTCAAAAAGCATTACAAAAGCAGTCCAAATGTTAACTGAATTTAACATGACTAAAAAAAAGAAAATTTCAATATATAAATATTACACATTTAGATTCATTAATAAAACGATAAGGAAATACAACCTTCTCCAGAAACATAGTAAATTGATAGTTTGCGTCTGCACACTAGGTATGAGAAATTTCAACTTCTATGAAAATATGAGGTATTACTGAGGAAAGTAGACCAAACACTAAGCCAAACCACAGATAATAGCTTGTCTTTTTTCTGAAGATATATAAATATATAGTAAATTTAAGTAATGAAGCCATTATAATTAAATAATTAATATTTTGATTAATTACATATTTCAGTCACATGAGCATGATTCCTTATAGCTATTCAAAGTTAAGCTTTTAAGTAAGCCCAATTAAATGGATAGGTTTATCTCAAAATAGGTATAAGTTGTACAGACAAGTAGTTCAATAAACAAGAAAAGAATACATGATTTACTAGCAAAGGAAACAGAACCAATAACACAGAGTATTTCATTTTGAAAACCCTTTATTTTACTACAAATAGATAATGCAATGAAATTAAGTTTCTCTACATACATAGCTCAAAAGAAACGAGGTAGGAAACTTTTCATATATAGGTAGAGTAATTATGGAATTCAACGTATTCTGTTCCAAATACAAAGAGATTCTTATGCCAGTATATCCTTATAATCCTTGCTACCCCTTATATTTATATAAGCACAATTTATTTCATAATGAGGACTTCTTTCTTTTATGCATGTAGCCTTGGTTAGCTATGGAGGATCCAAAATGGAAAATATTCCTGTAAGTAGATCTTTACTCTGGAACTAGCAGAAGGATAATATATACAGACAACTGTTTCTGAGGCATTAAGAGTAGCAGCCTCAGGATGGATAAACACAGACTAGGGAAGTTCACACTACATATTGTGAAGCGCTAATTGAAGAATGTTTATTTGGCACAGGAGACACCCCTTTTTGTACATTCCGTAAGATGGTGGTGTCGTGTTTACATTGCCATGCCACCTTGCAGCAATGCATTTTGCAAAACAATCTTAAACACTTTTAATTATTTCTTTCAATACTATAGTGGATCCATGTGTTTAACACTTAATCTGTGCTTTGGAAGCCTAGTGCTGATGATATATATCAAATAGAGTAGACACCTCTTTACAGCACTGAAACATAGACCTCAAATATACAGACATATATATGTATAGATATGCATTATATATACATATATATATGATGATTGACTGTAAAAATTTTTATGCAGGCATGTGTGTTTTATAACTATCCAAAGAAAGGTAGCATGGTAAAATTTTCAATCAGCTAATGTATGGCACAGAGCCTAAAGCCCTTCTTTAACTCAGCTAGACAAGAAACTTTGCAGAGGATTTAATCTAAGAGGAATATGAAAACCATATACATGGGCTGGAGAGATGGCTTAGCGGTTAAGCGGTTGCCTGTGAAGCCTTAGGACCCCGGTTCAAGGCTCAATTCCCCAGGACACACGTTAGCCAGATGCACAAGGGGGCGCATGCATCTGGAGTTCGTTTGCAGTGGCTGGAGGCCCTGGCATGCCCATTCTCTCTCTATATATCTGCCTCTTTCTCTCTGTGTCTGTCGCTCTCAAATAAATAAATTTTTTAAAAAAGAAAAGAAAACCATATACATATACGTAAGGAGAATTTCTCCAAACGGGAGAAAAGGAACTAGTGTGACATAATGAAAATATTACAATTCTCATTTTCCCTCAGGTTCTAGTATTGATAGTGGTATCGGTGATGTCAGCCAGTGATAAACTGAGGGCAACAGGTTTATTAAAATGGCACAAAGTAGAGTCTGAGCTAAATCTCCTAGGCTAAGAAGAATTAGAAATCGCGAAAAATATAGAAGTATTATATTAACTATAATGAAACAAACAGTTTAGGGTACAATAAACTAAACTTAATACATTAACAGTTTCTACATTATGAACTTTCATAGCTGCTCATTAATATACTCAGAACATCTGAGTTATATTTATGGTTTTATGCATTTACCAGTTTCTCTCTTCCTTCTACATTATTTCTAAAAGATACCAACCTTCCTCCCAAGGATTTGTGTTGATTTCTTGGGTAGAAGTAGATCACAGATTACATGCATGAGAGGCAGGAAATAAGCCTTTTCCTAGGTTACAGGCAATGGCTTAGGTTAACAAGCTGCACTGTCTTCTAGACAAAAATGTGAATATAGATTTGTAAACATACCCTCTCCTCAATGTGCACTTCTCCACTCACAAGTAGAGATAGATAAATTCTTGTGGGAGATTTTTACTGTTATTCATCACATCTTATATAGATGGCAAAGGAAAGAAACCTGAGTTAATTCTACTTGAAACTAGTATATTTCACAAAAGGCATTAGTTTGAACTATATACCTTTGGTGTTAGGAAAATACCACCCAGGCAATACTAGGTAAGGCATACAAAGTGCCTTAAAGTATCATTACTAAACCTGGCATGGTGACACATGCCTTTAATCCCATCACTCAGGAGTCCAAGGTAGGAAGATCACTGTGAGTTTGAGGACAGCCTGAGACTACATAGTGAATTCCAGGTCCACCTGGGCTAGAATGAGACCCTACCTTGAACCAATGTAAATTTAACAAAGTAATATAACTATATGTGGGTAATATATATTTCTAGCTTTCAGACCCAAAAACTAACCTGTTTTACTAACAATATCTCATATGAACTGAAATGGAATAACTGACTCAACCGAAATTAGCAAAACCAAAAAAAATCACCACAAAATAAAATGAGCAATATGCAATGACAAAAGTCATTTCTTTTATAATCCTTAATTTACATATTTATAGAAAGGTAGTTGGAATGACAAGACTGAAATATGCAACGGATTTTTCTATCCTTCCTACAGCTAATGAGAAATGAGATTGCTAAAGAAAAAGTAAGATTTCACTTCATATTTATCATAGTGATAAGTATATTTTATTTTACTTTTTTTTATTTTGCAAGAGAGAGACAGAAAAAGAGGCCAGTTGAGAGACAGAGAGAGAGAATGGGCACACCAGGGCCTTTCAGCAGCTGTGAACGAACTCCAGACACATGTGCCCTCTTGTGCAAATGTGCTACATTGCATGTTTGCATCACTTTGTGCCTGGCTAAGTGGGACCTGGAGATTCCAATGTGTGTTTTTATGCTTCACAGGCAAGTGCCTTAACTGCTAAGCCACCTCTTCAGTCCAAAAATTTTAAATTGGGTTCTCCCTAGAATATCACCAATCTGGAATATTTTATATTTTATTTATATATATATATTTTATAACAAGTATTGACATAAAGACAATATTTAAAAATTTTTAGTTTATACTCATAGTGGACACTAATAATTACTAGACTTAATTATAATCATCTTGCTTTCCATATATATATATATATATATATATATATATATATATATTAATTTTACTTATTTATTTGAGAGCTACAGACAGAGAAAGAAAGAGGCAGAGAGAGAGAGAGAGAATGGGCACACCAGGGCCTCCAGCCACTGCAAACGAACTCCAGACGCATGTGCCACCTTGTGCATTTGGCTTATGTGGGTCCTGGGGAATCAAGTATCAAACCGGGGTCCTTCGGCTTCACAGGCAATTGCTTAACCACTAACCCATCTCTCCAGCCAGTAGAAATTTTAGCCATATGTGAGGCATTTTGGGTTAATAGGCTCCCCTAGAAGTAAGCTAAATGTGGCTGAAGACAAGAAGTGTCCTTTTACATAGGAGAAGAAATGTCCTCAAGCCTGTAAATTATGGAGAAGTTTGGTTCTTATTTATTCCTTTTTTCCTTAAATCAGAAGGAGGAGGCCATAAATGTCAGAATGGACTGGTCTTTTCTTATTGCTTGTCCCTAAAGGAGTAGCCCCTTTCCAGGAAGAGAAAATTAACTGCTTCCAAGATGAAAACACTTCATCTCCTGCTGCAAAGCACCTGGACAACTGGTTTGGACTGATCTGCTCACCTCCCATCCAGTGATTTCCCATTAAAGACTGATCAGACTCACCAGGGAACTTGGAAACTACCTGCTTTACTTTCCTTAATGGGATTCTTCCCATCTCTGGGGATCCCTATCTGCCATGTAGGAGGTCTTTTCTTCTCTCAATCTCTACAAGAAAATCTTTATAGACTATCATCCTATATAGTCTGTGGATTTCACTCATTGAATTTGCAAGTCAAGAACTCAAAGGAGGGTACTGACTTACTAACTTAGTACAAATTTTGGGGGTTATATACTTATTTACTTGTGATGTGAATGTCTAGCACCTTAACCCCAAGTTACAGCCCAACTAAGAGATGAGAAAGGCTCTGTCACTCTTAAGAACATCCCCCAAAATTGTATCCTGGAAGGCTTCAGTATTTTTTAGATATTTTATTTTGTTTGCAAGCAGAGAAAAGAGAGACAGACACAGACAGTGGGTGCACCAGGGCTGCTAGCCACTGCAAACAAATTCCAGATGCATGTGCCATTTTCTGCATCTGGCTTTATAGGGGTACTGGGGAATCAAACTCAGGTTCTTGGGCTTTCCAGGCAAGCATCTCAACCACTGAGCCACCTCTCTAGTTTTACATACTGTTTAAAATTTTACAAGTTATATACATGTATGTGTATGTATGTATGTATGTATGTATGTATGCACTTAGTAAAGGGAACAGAAGCAAGTTCTGGGCATCCATGTGAAACTGTCAGACCCTTGGAGAAAAATCCAGTAACATGTAAGTAGTAGTATTAGTGGGACTCGGTGCGTTTAGTCCACTTTGCTGACTTACTTTGGCTGGTGAGCAAAGGTTGGAAAGGATTTGTAGATGTTCCTGATTTGTATGAAACAAATGTGTGTTTTATGATCACGGGCAAGGACACAGCTTTTTGTCTGCTCATTCCACTGTTTGTACCACCACAGGTAGGTGTGTCTTTCTTCTATGCAAAACGCATTCTTATACTGAGAAAACACTACCAGTTAACTGGAGTGATCAGATTGAATTTAACCCAAGAAAAACAAAATGTTTGGAAGACAAAGTGGCCAGCAAATACCCACTGCCTTTAATAGAACCTTCTACGTACGTTTTTTTTTTTTTTTCTCTTTTCACAGTGGAGTTCTGACTTTCTATTAATTATAAGAGAAAGGCAGACTAGTGAGCAATATGGCAAAAACAGAACAGCCTCTTGGTTTTTGTCCTGCTAATCTCCGTACTATGTGTCCTGAAGTGGATGGTGAGTTGTCTAAGCACTCCCAGGGCCAGCGGGGGCAGGAAGCCTGGAATGTGTTGAATGTGCATTCCTCAGATGCCTGAAAGGGGTGACTGACCTCTCATTGGCTTCTCCCCATTTCCATTGCTTTGGTTGCTTCCATGGGGCACAGACAGGCTGGGGATGGGAGGAGGGATTCCTTAGATATTAATCACCGGCTAAAGATTGATCTTAAATTTCAGGATTAAGCTATTAAAAGACAGCTTCAATTTATACACATCTCAATTAAGTATTTTCTTTTTTTAATTTGCTCTATTTTTAATCTAAACAACTAAATTGGGTTAGAGAGATGGCTTAGAGGTTATGGCACTTGACTGTGAAGCCTAAGGACCCAGGCTCAATTTCTTACTACCCACATAAAATAGATGCACAAGGTGGCACATGTGTCTGGAGTTCATTTGCAGTGGCTAGAGGTTTTGGCATGTCCATTCTCTCTCTCTCTCTCTCTAATCTGCCTCTTTCTCTGTCTCTCTTTCTCTTCCCCCCTCTCTCAAATAAGTAAATAAATGAAATGTATATTAAAAAATAATAAAGTCCTCAGAAGACTTCTCATGCTTGAACCCCTTCACCTGTGAAATAGCTGTTCTCTCAACATTGGAGATACATTAATTAATTAGGTATGATTCCCCCTTCTCCTTACTCACCAACACTGGAAAAAAAAAAAAATAGACAATCCTGTGCAACAAAAAGGATGTACCTGGAGGACATTATGTTGAATGACAAAAGCCAGGCAGAGAAAGGCTAACACATGATCTCACTCATACTCAAATGATTGGCTCCTAGAGGCTGAGGGAATAGGAAGCCTGATGAATGTTGGGAGAAGTCTGTCTTCTGGTGCAGCGTAGAGTTAGAATAAATTATGGTGTCCCATCGTGTAGCAGGGTGGGTGAATATCATTTAAAATCATGTATTATATTACTTTCAATGTACTCACTGTAAAATGGTGAAGATTTAGAGTGGTGGATATCCTAATCACCCTAAGTGCAACACAACCCAATACAACCCATAAATATACATAAGTGTTGAGTCAGTTTAGGGGTGACAAGAGAAGAAAATGTCCCTATTTTGAAAGGGAGAATCTGCTTTTTCCTCCCCATGACAGGGGGCCTTGCAGCCTCCACTCTGCTAGAGATGAGGAACATAAGGGGAGAAACTCTCTTAACTCTTACTTTTCTAGACGATAAAATTAAGAGATGAGGTCACTCCCTTTCTGAAAATCTAGAGGCATCCAGACACCTGACATTGGGGCTGGACTAATGAGTTCAGCCTCCACCAAGTAAACTCCCCTAAGAGACCCCAATATAGGTTCTAGATGAGATTTCCTATTTTGGGAGACACCTTCTTGGGCAAGAGCTCTGTCTTCTTTACTTCTCCTAATCTCTATAATTTCTATCTCTATAATAAAATCTGCCAGGCTGAAAGGATGGAGAAATGGTTAAGGTACTTGCTGGCAAAGCCTAACACCTGGGGTTAGATTCTCCAGTACCCATGTAAAGCCAGATGCACAAAGTGGCCCTTGTATCTGGAATTTGTTTGCAGTGGCTAGAGGCCCGGACACACCAATTATCTCTGTTTCTCTTCCCTTTCTGCTTGACAATAAATAAAAATATTTTTATAAAGCTTTTTGAATATAGCCCTCTATGTTCCATAAATGTCATTTCACCAAATTTATAAGAAAAGAGCTTGACAGCAATTGGCTCAGTGGACATTTTGTATGTCTGTGAGCTTCCAGTGCCCTAACTCCTGAGTTACCGCTCAACCAAGAGGCAAGAAAGGTTTTTGTCACTCTCAAAGACATTTCAATGTCCACATCATTTCAAAATAGTCAGAAAAACTGGAAAGTACATAAAAAGATTACAATTTTAAAGGTAGTAATGGCAAGGTCTCTTTCTGTTCTTGTAGGCTGATGGCTTGTTCTTTATTATCATTTCAGTGCTCTCTGTTTTTGTAGACTGGTATTATTAAGAAGTGCAAATAGAATGCTGCTTATTTATTTTAAGGAGAAAGACAAGACAGAGACAGAGAGAGAGAGAGAGAGAGAGAGAGAGAGAGAGAGAGAGAGAGAATTAGAATGGTCATACCAGGATCACCAGCTGCTACAAATGAACTCCAGATGTATGTGCCACTTTGTACATCTGGTACTGTGGAATAGAACCCAGCTTGTTAGGCTTTGCAGGCAAGTGCCTTGGCTGCTGAGCCATCTCTTTAGCTCAGTAGGTACATATTTACCATCCATTAGTAAAGCCCTAATTTCCATAGCTATTTATTTTTCCTAAAGAAGAATTGGAAAACTATGACAAATGAAATTATCGATTTATTCCATCATCCAGATATTTTAAAAAGATTTCTTTTTAAATAGCAGATTAACTTCAATTCAAAACACAAGCACCCACTTGCTTTCTAGAACAGTCTTGTGAATTCCTGACTCACTATAAACCATCTTCATGCCATATCACACTCCTACCCTAGTTCTTCCACTCATCTATTTTTGTAATGTGCCCACGAGAATTCTCTTTGGATTTGAAAGTTACATAAATGACAATAATAATGACTTTTCTAAGCCAGACTTTTAAAACACTTCCTATTGGGCTTTATATATACTTTTGTTTGAGAATCAATTTAATTTATAACACGAACAATAATGAACACTAATTAGTTTTGAAATAGAATTTCAACATTTAAACTTTAATTAATTTGCAAAGGCTTTTGCCTACTTTTATCTTAAAGTGGGTAGTTATATACCAAACAATAAGACATAAAAGAGTATTAAAAGTATAGTAAAATTAAATGGAGCAATTGAACTGCATGTATCATCATTTATTCCTTCTTTAGCACCCTCACAACAAAGAGTATATTGTTCTGTGAAAGCACTTTTCACATTGTATTATAATAAGTGTTTATATTCTATCTCTCTGACAAGTCAGGGCTTCAGAGATCTTAACCTATTTATCACTGGTTCTTTGGAACCTCAGCTCTGATGTAATGTCTGTCACAGAGAAGATACTCAGCCTAAATCTGTTGAATGAAGGAATAAGTGTGGAAGAGACTGGCTCTGTGTCCTCACTCTGCCATTTATGGGATATTACTTCTTAACGTGCTGGAGTTTCTGCTGTTATCTGTATCTTGGTTAGAATAAAAAGTTTTAAAGAGAAAGAAAGAAAGAAAGAAAGAAAGAAAGAAAGAAAGAAAGAAAGAAAGAAGGAAGGAAGGAAGGAAGGAAGGAAGGAAGGAAGGAAGGAAGGAAGGAAGGAAGGGAGGGAGAAAAAACAAGGAAGGAAGCAAAGAAAGAAAGAAAGAGAAGAATGAAAAAGAAGGAAGAAAAGAAAGGAATGGTAACGTGTGTGCATGACAGAGAGAATAGAGAGACATACAAAGCAAGCAAGCTTATGCATATAAGTTATAAATATCTCAAAGAACCTTGCTAACGTCACACAGTCAGAGTTATCACTATGGGACAAACACAGAGCCAGACAATGAAGCACCCAGATCTTGTCCACATAAAGTGCAATGTCTACTAGGAAGTAATGGCAGGTATATAGGTATGTTTCACATATTCTGACAGCTATTGAGTAAAAAACAATATTAAAAGCCCACTGGATACTACTGACTGCAAACTCCAGGGGCATAGGGAGGTGACTTAGAAAATGCATTACAAAACTGATAACTTGTGAATATCAGGTAAATATTATAGGAATGGAGCTGGAATGGAAAACCTGGAGTGAATCTCTAGAGCGTGAGGACAGCTCATATGCTTGAGATAGCCTCTTATATACTTATGATTTAGACTTGTTACAAAGAGCATATAACAATATTTTTGTAATATTTTATAATTTTCTATTTTCAAATTATACAGAAAAAGTTGCTGGAGTTTATATTTATTTTGTTTAATCATTTAGGAAACTTTCTATTTGCATCTACATATCCTAAAATCACCTAATTTCAATACCACACCTATCACTCTTAAAAGATTTAACTTATATTTTACTAAAATAAGTAGTAGGGTCTGGAGAGATGGCTTAGCACTTATGGTACTTGCTGGAAAACCTAAGGACCCAGGTTCAATTCCTCAGTACCCTCTTAAGCTAGATGCTCAAGGTGGCACAGGCTTCTGGAATTCCTTTGCAGTGGCTAAAGGCCCTGGCTTGTCCACTCTCTCTCTCACTCCCTCCCTCTCTCTGTCTTTCTCTCAAATAAATAAACCAATAAATAAAAAATTTAAAGAAGTAGCAGAATGTCATCTTTACAATGAGAAAAAGTAAAGCCCCTGAATATATTGCATAGTCCTAAATTAGTTTTAAAAACTTGAAAGTATCTTATCACAAGTGTCTCACTTCTCATTCAGAACTTCTATTATGTGGCTTACTTGCAGGCAAAAAGAATTCTCTTCCCAGGAATATTTATATTGAGAGAATTCACAGTTAAATGAATATTTATCACATTGCACTACTCTCTTGGGTTAATCATCACACATTGTGAGCCATATTAGCATTTACATGTTTGTATGTTCCAAATACCATAATACAGAGTATATTTTATTCTGATAAGTCAGTATAGTGAATGGAATCGTGAAAACAGGATGGTTTGATTATAGGGGTGATTGTTGGCATGATCATGACCTTGATTGTGGCTTCAGGCAGACCACATAGCCTGTTTTATTCAGTAATTGTTTTCTTTATCTTAACATTTACACATTAAACAACATGAAAGTATAATTTTAAAAAGCTTTCAGTGGGGATTAGTTACTAAATAAATACTTGAAACTTTAAGTTTGAGTAAATTTTAGAAATTACAATTAAATGAAAAAGACATTTTTTAACAATCTGTCATCTCACTTTTCAAGGTATCAGTTCTAGACTAAGAAAAAAATCTCTTTGAATACTATTTCCGCTATAAGTACCAGGTCAATTCTATTGCTGAATCAAAGTTTATTTCATGGCTATCCTCAGATAACAGTGTTTGAAATGGACTGTATCAACATCAATAAAGAGAAAAAATTTAAGCCATTTAATATATACAGAAACCCCAACTGGATGAAAATATTATAGAAAGAATATTATTATCAGGTCTTTAGGAATTTTCAATAAACTTGGATTGCAAGATACACTTATAAAAATTTCATAAATAAGTGGAGGAGATTTACTGTGGAATAATCCCCACCAAAACTCATACCATAAATGGGAGAATTGAAATCTCTTAGTTTAACCCACAAGTGGCTGCACCCACTATTCTCCATCTGGAAGGAATATGTGTACATGTGTTGCTTTCCTGCTTCCTGAAAGAACATAATTGATCATTACATTGGAGAATGAACATGTCTTCTGATCTTACATTTATTATACAAGTCATTATCTTTCCATTTCTTAATTTCTTAATGACAAGAATCAGCCTGGTTCCATCAAATTGGTGTCTTTTATGCTCTTAAGTGCATGAGAAACCCATCTGCGCTTGAAGATAATGGTATGATGAAATGGAAATCTAAGTTTTAGGCCACAGTAGGGGCAGTCTTCTACCCATAATTAGTAGTCATTTAAATGCTACCTTTGTAAATCTATCCTCAAACAGAAAATAAACATATTTGGAGAAAATATAGTCATAAGTATTCACCAGTTTTATTGGTAGTGTATCATAATATTATATATTTTTTTAAATATTTTATTTGAGAGAGGGATAAATACACACACGCACATGCACACACGCACATATATATACATAGATATAGATATAGATATAGATATAGATATATACATCTATATAGAAATATGAATCTATATCTATATCTATCTGTATAACTCTCTCTCTATTTATATCTATATACATATATATATATATATATATATATATATAGAGAGAGAGAGAGAGAGAGAGAGAGAGAGAACAAGAGACACAAAGAGAGAATGGGCACACCAGGACCTCTAGCCACTGCAAATGAACCCCAGATACATGTATCATCTTGTGCATCCATCTTATGTGGGTACTGGGGAATTGAACCTGGGTCCTTAGGCTTCCCAGGCAAGCACCATAACCAGTAAGCTACCTCTCCAGCCCCTTACATGTTTTTAAGAAGTACATTTGTAAAATAAAATGCTGGAAATGATGGGCATATAAGTATATTAACATTTCTCACTTGAACTATACTTACAGGGACAGATTTTCTTTATTATTGACAGATGATGACCTGGAATATTTTCTATTTTCCTGAGTGGAAGGACCTTTGATTCCCCATCAAATGGGAGAATCAGGGTGTCAGGAATTCTATCACTTGTGGAACTATATAAATTTTCTACCTCATGGTGTCCTGATTGGTTTAACAGAAAGACAGGCATGACAAATAACTGTGAGCCTTACAATAGATATGAAAAAAAATCAATCAGGAAAATAGCTTTGTAATGTTAAGTATATTATAGGCAGACAATATTGGCATTTTCTAAATCAAAGCTAAATACTTACAGAAAATTACCATCCTTCATTATTGCCACATCACCCCACAATGATGAATTTCAAGCAAGTGCCAAGAATGAAATGCACTTTCAACATAAGTTTATATATGTGCCCAATTTGGTGCCTGTTAAGCCAGGGAGATATATTTATTTTACAATCTTGTCAAACTGACAATAAAGCTTCTGCTGAAAATATAGTGAAGAAATATCATCTAATTATAAACAAAGAAATAAATTCTTATCCCAATATTTCTCATTTTAAGTGAACGAAATTGGCTTTCATTTGTATGAATACAAATTCACATTCTATTAACTCAAGTCGGAGAGAACACTTTATTTTCAATAATAATAATAATAATACTGACTAATTAACATTTATTGTATACTCCTATGTCTAAGGCATTGTTCTATTAAGTGTATTATTTAATTATTCTTTTCAAGAAGTTGGGAGCTTGAAATAGCTTTATAGATGAGGCATGGCAAAGTGAAAGAATATTTCTGAAGGCCATAACAAGTGATTTGAACTTTTCCAATCTGCTCCAGTCTGTGATGGTAGACCTTTCTTCTAAGGATCAGAGAAATCAAAGATGGTCTATGGCTCAGGTCAAGTGCTAATTACTAAATGGAAATTCTGTACTCTTAAACCACATTTTAAAGTTGCAAACTTTAAAGGGCAAGTAAGCTGTAACAATGGGACATAATGACCCTTTGGCTTACAACCGTCCTTTGCTACAACATATAGGGAAGAATGATAGCTTTTTCTCACAGTGGAGAATAGTTCAGTCACAGATCTAAGGCAGACCACTTGAGAGACTTGAGGAAGAATTCTTTATAGCAAAAGAGTACTATGACATAAGAGGGCATCGGAATTTGAACAAAGAATTCATTTTCTCATCCAAAAAACACCCTGTTTCTCTGAGGTTACTGTGGAGTAGAAATGAGATAACAAGAATAAAATAGGGTCTGCAGGTACTTAAGTTCATCAAAACTGGGCATTACTAGAAATTAAAATTGAAGTAATCAGTAGCAGAAAAAAAGACCATCAGATGTGATTTGGAAAGTTGAAGGTCTTTTGTCTAGAACTATATCAAAAGGAAAACAAACTGTTTTTGCTTCACTCTTTCCTTGTTTTTCCTAGGAGTGCACATCATTCGGCTCCAAAGACTGGCAACTGCATCATAGAAGCAGAAGAATTTCCAGTTTGTAGAAAGATCAGTCTTTATGGGACACTTTTATATACTTAAAGAATTTCAAAAGAATCTCAGTAAGAATCTGTAGATATGATGAAGTTTAAAGCCAGATGTCATGGCTTACAACTATAATCCCAGGAAGACTGGGACAAGGATACCCTATGTTTAAGAGTAGCTTGGGCTATGTAATGAGATGCTGTTTCTAATTTTTTTTTTTTTTTTTTAGTCTCACTCATCTACAGCACCTAACCTGAATCTACCCAAGATACCTTACATACCCAGCAAGCATCTCATGGACTAGACACTAGGATGGATGGGGAGGGAGGGGAGGGCATCGAAGGGGTGGGAAACACAAATCTAGACCCAAACGGCAATGGTACCATAAAATTCTACTTCCTAAATGGCAGACCAAATGGCTGAACCTTCACCAGGCCCTTACAGGGAACACCTGAACCACAAGACACTGGAGAGGGTAGGATCAAGACTAACCTTAATCTTCTACATCTTCCCTCCCTCTCTCTCTCTCTCTCTCTCTCTCTCTCCTCTCTAACTCTTGTATATTAGTTATCTTTTTCCTCATTTTCTTAGTGGGCACTGACCTGTAACTCCCAGTACCAGCATGGGGCTATCATCCACAATGAGCTTTTGATCAGAGAGACCTACAAGGTTTCTTAAAAGAATGACAGATTTCTGTCACAGTACTTGATGACCCACCAAAGATTAGTGGTAAGACCCTACTGCTGAAGACACCTTATGTGGTTGACATGCAAAATAGAATGGCATGGCTAGAAGCTGGAAGAGAGTCAGTTCCCAGACAGTCAGCGTGTCTAGTGCCAGAAGGTGCTACACGGGCGACTGGGGGAAAAGGACCAATATCTGTCCAAGCAACTCATGGTCTAACCTAATTAGCAGCAAATAACTTGTTGTGATGCCCATACAAGTGCAATAGTGGCACACAGTCATGGTGGGGAACCAACTGCTCTTGATTTGGCTAACTTATCCCCTCAGTGGCACAGGACCCATAGTTGGAGCTGGGAAACAAGTCAGAACCATATCCAAACATAAGCCCACTCTCCAATATCAAGCTACCATCAATCATGGGCTACAAGAGGGCCTACACCTATTAAATTCTCTATTAAAAAAGTAAGGGTTATCTCATTTGTCCTGGTGCTAACTTACTCTCCATTGGAGAATCTGCTTCTCTTTTTCAGATAGATGTAGATCCTAAGGAGAGAGCCACCCCATCATACCTCAAAAGGGCCCCGGCTGAAACTAATTTTTTTTTGAAGATTAAGTTTGAATGAAACAACTCTTAATATAACATCAATAGTACTGAAAAAGAATCTAGAGGTTTGGTAACAAGTATCTCCAAAATATAAAGTATATCCCAGAAATAATGATCAGTGAAGAACCAGCCTTTGTCAATATCCTATCAGACAGTTGTATATTTTGCTGTTTGGAAATTCGTCAATTTTAAGTAGACAAATAATCTCCCCAAAGTATGTTGTCCATGAGTTTGAACTTTAATTTTCTTCATTAATAAACGAAGCTATTATATTGCTAAAGTCACCATTGTCATTAGCTGTGAACTTATTTATTTATTATATCAGTGCTAGTCTAGTGAGTAAAACATAATGGAGATAAACAGACATACCATGCTAACTTAGAAGCATGAGTGTGAAAATGCTGGAAGGGGCAACTTAAGCATTTATTATTACATTTGAATGTGAATGTTGGGGATTCACAGCTCTTGAAGAATAAATTCAACTTTCCAGAAATAAAGGTAATTCAAAAGCATAAATACATACACATGAAAGTAAAAGGGACACTATTCTGAGAAAGCAGGGGATGCAGTTAGATGGAGTTGAGTGAAAGAGTATTGAATGAATGTGACTGGAGTACATTGTATGCATCTTTGAAAATGTCATTATGAAACCCATCGTTTGGTATGAATAATAGGTGCTAATATTTTTAAATAATTTCAATGAAATGGAGCAGATAGACTTTTCATGTTCATCTTTATAAGATCACAATAGCTCTGGCATATTGGTAAATCTGTACCATGAAACTTATAACAGAACTTAAATGGGCTGCCACATTTAATCCTACTTGAGCTCTATGCTTGGTTAGTATATTAATTAAAAATAAATCAAGAGAAGTTTAGACCTAGTCCCTCCAGCTACAAAATATTACTGCCACATATATTTTGCAGTTTCATTATTCCCAAAACTGTGTTGATGTACCTCAGTGTCTTTTATTATCCAACAATGATTGCAGGTACTTTGGACATAGATTCCCACTGTGAATGAAATAGAGGGTTGTAAAGTAAAAATGTGAGTTTGGAAAAGATAAAGCAAGAAAATGGGGAACACATGATGCATATATGAGCTGATTCCATGGAAGAAGGCTCGCAAGTTCTTTACTTTCCTATAGAGGAATTTGAGGAAGTTTATTGTCAGACAAGATTATGAATCCTTTATCAGACACATAGTATTCTGCATAAAAGAACATAGAGAGGGAAAGAGCTTAAGATGGCTTAAGAAAGCCAGATTCTTTGATGAGGGTCAAAGTACAATGTGCAACTTAGTTAAAACCTAATTTAGATTTATAATCCAAATATTTTACATATGCTATGATTTCCTTTGAAATGACCATAGACAAAAAATTAAATATACATAATAATTTCAAATGTGTCATAAGGCAGAAAAACAACAACATGGGCCACTATGCATTACTCAAGTATTTATTCCTCTGAAAATATTGAGTTAGATCTATTTAGTGATTAGTGAGTAAAATTCTAACACAGAATGACTATGAAATCATAAAATTACAGAATGTTATTATGTGATGGAGAATGTGAATCACAGCAGTAACCGTATACCCTAGGTACTCAGGAGTTTAGCTCTTCTGATTTGTGTAATTATACTCTGTGACATTTATGCACCAATGAAATTTCCTAAGCACAAGTTTGTCATCGTGCATCCCAGTTGTTAAGTGACAAATGGCTGTATATCTAGGAATAAGAGGATTAAATTTCTCAGGGTTAGGGAATTATAATGTTCTTAGCCCCAATGAAAGTCATGGTCTAACAATCTTTTTTTTTTTTTATATGCCCTGTTCAGTTTAGTCAAAACAATGGGAGGAAACAATGAACAATCTCTGAGTGCCTACTATCCGCACTTCAGATAGTACTTTCAATTCTTATCATGAAAAAAAATTCCATGGCTGTAATGCTCCCATGTTACAAGGAAGCTCACAGTGGAAAAGAACAGAGTCTGTGTTCTAGCCTTCACTTGTGCCTATGTGTCTTTGATCAAGCTCTTAATCTTTATATATTTCTGTCTTTCTATATAAAGTAAAGGGAACAGGTCCAAGTTTACATGATGTATTCCCCCATTAAAGAAAAGAATCACTGTGGGTAAACACACAGTTGAGAATATGTGTGCTCAGCGTGACTTGATAGGTGACACTTCGAGTGTTTCCAGGCCTATAGATAACAGCTCAAGTCTGTATGAGTGTGAAGGGGACAGACTGTCAGCTGCTGAGGGCCTAGAGGAGGCTTGGCTGGGGAGCTGAGAATTGGGAAAGGTCTACACAAAACAGGAAACAGTGAGAGTCAGTCACCAGGGGACTGTTGAGATGGCCAGGAAGGGTGAAACTGGGCTGTGAAATGATGAGTGTGACATGCACTGCCCTGTGTTACACACTGCATGAACACAATGAGGGGGCTGGTGCCACTGATCCGAAGTGTCATGTGAAAAAGTCACACCTAGGGCAAACAGACACAGACAGTGTAAGTTACGTGGGAGAAGTTGATCTTGTTATGCTAACAAATGTTTACAAAACTATCAACAATTTTCAACTAAAGTAACAGACCACATGAAGAAGGGAGGCTTTATATTACCTAAGAATTGGATTAAGTTCATTTTGTACAAAGTTTCCTTAAGAACATACAAAATATGCCTATAGCAATGAGAGCAAAGAACACTTAGGAAATCATGAAACCATGCTATTAAAACAGAACTTCCAAAAAAAATTATATATAAGGTAAGGAAAATTTGAATTTCACATAGGCACTGGAATCACAAGCCATTTTAGAAATAATAATATGAAAAATATTCATTGTCCTATATCTTTATTTGCTAAATATGCCTGGCCACAACCTAAATTCCATGCGTCTTAGTTATATGATCTAGCAAAGAAGGTATAGTCCCAAATATCTGCCAAATCTAATAAGAGTTTTTTTTTTATAGGGTGTGACATTTTAAAAGCGAATGTATAGTAGGAAATATTCAAGGCCGCCTTCAAGATTCCCAAGTCTGTGAAAACACAAACAAGATAAGGTATTGAGGAACTAAGTAGGTAAAAATGCTATTTACAAGGGTGTCCTCACTTATGTCCCATGGACACGGAGTGTTTTATTTTATTATTTTATTTTATTTTTTGTAGATGAGTGAACTGGAATCATAAAAGTGATTAAAAAAAATTCTATCTCCAAATAGGAAATGCATAAGTTACTTCCTTACTGGAAGTTACTCTGCTCAGAAAAATCGTTCAATACCCTGACATAGTCTTCTATGTGACTTCAGGGAAAGGAAGTGTAAAGAAAAAGGCTTAAAGCTTGAAGATTCCAGGATTTATAGAGGATGTCTGTTATCCCAGCACAGGCAGAGCTCAGAAGTTGGAGGACAGTGTGGGATATACAGCAAGACATTGTCGCTAATAAATAAAATAAACAATAAACAATAAATAAATAAATGAACACAGCCTCACAATCTTCTGAAACCCCTTCAACAATCTCCTGCCAGTATGTGAAATTAAAATTGGTTAAAATTTAAAAATAAAACACTGTATATTTGTCCTAGACTAGCCTGGTTTTATTAACAGACTGAAAAATTAAATACAACTAAACATGAAATACAGAAACCTATTGTGCTCTGAGAATTTTCAATTTAACTAAATTTATCAAACATGAGTTTCATGAATGTTTAGCTCATATGGAAATTATTGGCTCTGCTAAGTAAACAAGACAAAACAAAAGAAAAAATGGAAAAAAAATGACAAGACTTTTTTAGCTTCCTATACCATCAGCAAACCAGGATAAGGACCAAGTTTGGTAAACTGCTAATCTATTAATTACAATGCAGCCAGTACTCTCCAGTTTCATAGGAATTAAAATCTACATTCCTAGAGCTGCCCTCATTAATTGAGTTAATGAATTCAATAACTCTTTCACATAACTAGTAAATGCCCTATGATGTTCTAATACTGGCACATGGATAGAGCTAAAAAAAAAAAAAAGTATGATTTGGCATGCAGAATGATAGTGCACACTTAATGAGTTAAGGAATAGAAATCTCACAACTAGAAACATGCAGCAGAGAAACAATGAGCAGCAGCAGGGGAAAGAGAGACATTCTTTCCCTGGAGAGTGGACACTTGAAGACAATTTCACTACTTCTCTTCCCCCAGTGTAGTTATAAAACTTACTGTGAGCTTAAATGACTTAATTTCTGTTTGTGAAAATACTGATGCTCTTTTCTCTCCAGGTCATTCTTTTCTCCACAGCCTGGAGAAATCAAATGGTAAGTATCATTATCCCTATTTTGGAGATAGCAACAGTGTGACACATTAGTGATGTACCCTTTCCCCATACTGGCATGCACACAATCACAAAAAAACCGCTTAACTGGTCAAAATACACATGGCACACAAAGGGGAAAGATTGCAATTTGAAGAGGGTTCAGAACAGCAAAGCAAGGCATACTTTGTCTAGCATGGCCTGACAATAAAAATATTATTGGAAATGTGATCTATTCATAAGTGTAAAGACAGGCTGTGTTGCTATGACCTTACAAAGTAATAGTGAAGTATCAGGAAAAAGGCAGAAGAAGAAAATGAAAAGAAGGGTGAAAGGAAGGAAATGAAAGGAAAGGAAAAGAAAGGAGGAAATTAAAAAACACATCCCCAAGTTTCCTATGACTGGATCTGTCTACCTATCTTCTTGTAGATACAAGTATCCTTTAATAAGCAACACAATGGAGCAAACTATATGTTTTCACAAGACACATTATTCCATTCTGCTTAAGTAGACACCATGCTGCTAGATGATGCCATATATATCTATATATCTATATATCTATATATCTATATCTATATCTATATCTATATATATATACATATATATATATATATATATATATATATAAATTCATTCTGTCCTCAGAAGAGTCTAGAAATCCTAAGGCAGAAGCTTCCACTTTGGAGATGAAGAGGAGGCAACAGCAATGGAAAAAATTCAGCTTTTTAAATTCATGTTGATCAGACTGGTTGTAAATTCAAAGATCCCCAATTCCTAGGCTAGAGCTCAGCCCTTCCATTCCTGGGGAGGGAGGAAGCCAATCACCAAGTTAATGTGCCAAAGCAAAGCAAGCTGTTCTGAAGAAGAGGGCACTTTAAAAAGGCATCTGAAAACACAGTAAATAATGGATGCCTGTCAGAACAGGTGCCCGTGCTCGGGGAGGGTCTCAACAGTACTGGAGATCTGCTCCAACTATGCTCAACTCCTACTTTTCCTATTGCTTCAGGTTCTCAAGCAGTGAGGCTGAGGATGACTCTGGGAAGTGGCCTTAAAGGCCAGACAAGGGAAGGACCATCATTTTGTATTTCTGAGTTTCAGACATAGTAAAGAGATCATTGAACTTATATTGTGTGAATCTCCAAGTTGAAACACAGTTGTAGGCAAAGCTCCTAGAAGCAAGGAATGGGTTGGGCAACAGGATCCAGGAAGCTGCAACGTTATGGCAAGTGACGCAAGTCATACTTTTTACTTGACAGTGGATGCTGAATGCTCTCTGGTTATGGAGCCTCTGTTGCCATGACAAAGTAGTTGAAATGAATGCTTTGGCTTAAGACTCATATGGATTAATCTTAGGAATTTCTATGTGGTTGTGGGGAATTGATATATTATATGTTCATATATAAGTATATACACACAATTTCTGACTGTTAGTGTGAATGTGTGTTTAAGAATATCACCATATGGACTATATGATGGTGTGCTTGAGTTTGGGATTGATAAATATAAACAATAAATAGGAAATGTAAATGATTTCTTCTTCAAAAAATGTAACAATAAGATCTTATATTTTTTCCTAATAATTCAAGGGATTGAAGAGGGGCTCGTGGCTCACTTTTAGGCCATATTCCTAATGCACCACTATAATGACTTTACCCAGTTAGAAGTATGGAATTAAAGCACCAATCTAAAGCTAGGTATGGTGGTGCATGCCTTTAATCCCAGCACTCAGGAGGCAAAGGTATTGGATTTCAGTGAGTTTGAGGCTACCCTGAGACTACATAGTGAATTCCAGGTCAGCCCGGGCTAGAAAGGAGCCCTACCTCAACCAAACAAGCTATCCAACTAGATTTCTGTTATTTGTCCAATATTTCAGTTAATATTCAAGAGTAATACAATTTTAGGTATCCAATTTCATATATCATTGATTAAATGACACACAAATTATGTTTTGTGCAATATTTTTAAAATGCATATATAGTATATAATTTGAAATATATGTGAATAGATGACAGATTAATAGCATGTATAAGAGAGACTTCTGATTGTATCTGAAGTGACAACTGAATTAATTATGGAAACCTCATAAAAGTAGTAAGTACTACTACTGTTATAGTCATTAAATTAAAAATATTGAAAAAAGTTTTGGAGAAAGGTGGACACATGAGGATATGATGAGTGGGACGTTTTCATGAACAATAAACAAAATATACTTAAAATTTTTAACCAAATCATAGAGCACGGAAGAATCAGCAGGTTCATGCTATAGTTGTTATAGTGCCATTATCTCAAATTAAGAACTATGTTATTTCCTATGTAAAAAGTAATGCTACTCACGTATGATGAGGTTTATATTAATCCAATGCTATAACCTCTCTTCTTTCTAGTAACTTTGTCATTGGTGTCCTTATTTTGAACAAAATTCTGAATTTATGTCAGAAATGGTCTACACTCAAATGTAAGCAAATACATACATTTAAAAGTCATAACAGAAAATAATTACCAGACAACTTGAGTTTCCTAAAAATATTCTTCCCCTAAATATTACCATCTACTGAGTAAGTGGTCCAAGCCATGACAATTTTACAGATTTTTTGATCTTTTCAGTAGACCCTCCTGCATGAAACATACCAATGATCTACTTTTCAAATGACAAAGTCTAATACATAGCCACTAGTCTCATGCAGCTACCTGAATTTTAACCAAAATGTCAATTTATCTTCTTCACTTTTACTAGACAGATTTTAGGTGTTTTATAGCAAAATGTAGCTAGTAGCTATTTTTCCTGGATGGCACAAAAGGAATATTTCAATCATCTAAGAAATTTGAAGAACAATTAAGTTAGTATGTATGTGCTCATCAATTGACTTATTATTGTTATCATTACCATTGCTTGTTGTGATGCATATTGGACCCAAGTCTTTGAGCAAGTGAGGTAGGCGTGCTCCCTCTGACCCACCCACACTCCCAGCCCTCCATAGAGTGCTTTAGATATCTGCCTGAAGTCAGTTATATTTGTTCCTAAAACATTTTATGGATACATAAACCAAAGTAAATATACAGGTCAAAAAGAGTGAGATGTGTTGTTCTGTATCTCCAATTTAAATGTTTTACAGAGTAATAAAAAAAATTAATCATTTTATGCAGGTAATATTAGAAAAACTCAGAGAGAAGAGAATTTTTCTTAGATGTTTAGTTCTATTTAAAGACATTCATAAAGTAATCAAGAGTTTGGAATCATGGATGAAAGCTCATGAGATTTACAGAAAGAGAGATGACTAAGGGCTATATAAACAACACAAACAGGAGACCGAGGTAGGAGACTCACTGTGAGTTTGAGGACAGCCTGAGACTACATAGTGAATTCTGGGTCAGCCTCAGATAGAGTGAGAACCTACTTCAAAAAAGCAATAATAATAATAATGATAATAATTCTTGTTTTACTTAGAAATTCTAGGAACTATATGTATATATAATATGTACACATGCACATATATTGAAGAGTTTAAATTTTTAAATGTGTTATAAATATGTGCTAATTTTTAGATAAATTTCTTTAAAGTATATACATTAATTGATCAATAACTGATATAAGTTATATTGAACAGGAGGATTTCTAGCACATATAGCTGAACTCTAAAAATGTAATATATATTATTACTAGAAACAATGTTTTCACAATGGATTTTGTCATTTCTATTTTCCAGAAATAAATTTGTTAGATTAAATTACATTGAAAATTTATGAACAAAAACTAATTTATACATAACTGACCTCTTAATTATAACTGAATAAAATATAATTAACAATAATACCAATGTGACTTTACTGGTGAACTAAATCCAGTTGCTTGAGTATAACACTTTTTTGGGTGATAGGAATATTTGATTCTTAAACATGGTCATTCTTTTTAACCTTCAGATTCTTTTTTTTACCTTTCTGGCTTGAAAGTGCCATATTTCTATCCACTTAGAGCTTTAATTGAGAATTAAGAATTTTTAAGAACTCTTGCTATATACATTAAAACTCTGAGGCAAATGGAAAGTGTAACCTAAAAACCACAACTAGGAGTATTTTCTACTATTATTTTTTACATTTTTTTCATTAAAATAATATCAAATATTGTTAATTGCTGTATATGTCAGTTCAAAAATCATATCATCAGCCTAGTAGTATTTAATTATTATTTTGTTCTTATTTGCAAGGTTTCTTTGAAAAGGTTAAAGTATTGTATGTACTCCTCATACTCTAGTTCCACTATAAGAAAGATGCTGTTGGGATCATCAAAGGAGTAACGTTTTGCTTCTTTTTTTCTCTCTCTCTAGTGGCTTCATATCAGAAATGGAAAACTAGTTCCCTTGCTGTGTTCATACTTCCTAATGAAATCATTTTGGAATATCTTAAAGGTAAGTATGAATTCCTGTGTTTACTATAGACCCCGCTGCTTTCCACTGTTGGAATGTCAAGGATTCTGAAGTTATGAAATATGGGATCTCTGCTAAGGTGTTTATATCACAATATCCTGTGAAGCCCTTGGTGCCATAGGCAAGTGAATCTTAATGATGGAATTGGTCATGGTTATCGTTTTACATGAGTTTTCATTCTTCCAAGCAACCTAATAAAACACTAATATAACCTAATAAAACACTAATAAAACATGGTCTTCCCTTGTTACTTAAGTTATATCACCAACTGCTAGGCAATATTCTCTAGAGAAGGTGTCTAGGAAGAGGAGAGATGTCAGGATAGGAATAGGGTTAGAAAACTCCTTTAATGTTTGAAAGACTGAATGCAACTGTGCTTTGTAAGAAAAATTGAGGAGGTCTGAGTGGTTGAAAGCACTTTCCACTTAAGCATGATGGACCAAGTGACTGAGAGCCTCAAGTTTTACTCCTAAGAACACATGTAAAAACCTGGTCATCCCTATGTAGATCTATAAATTATGTCAGCTAGGATGGATACTGGTGAATCACTGGGGCTTGCTGACTAGCATTTTGATGAGAGTGAGACCATATGTTCACTCAGTGTTCTCTTCTAGCCTCTTCATGCATGTGCATGGGGCATGTACATCTGCACAAACACCATACCTCTTATACACCACACCATTCACAGACATGGAAGAAAGACCAAATAAAGGAAATATGTGAAAGGGATAATAAAATAATGATTTCATTTTAAATAATCTAATATATAAATACACATATATGTATATCACACAATATATATCTGAAGATAATCTACTATCTAGCCTATAGTATTTCAAAAGCAAATTCCTCTTTTCTAAGTTAATTTATTAAAATATGTCTAATGACACATTAAAATCTACTGACAGAAATTACAAAATATTTTTCCTCAGATAGAATACTTTTGGAGGTGGGATTGAGACAGAGATATAACAACAGGCTGACCTGGAACTACTTTTGAAGCACAGGAACTCAAATTCATGGCAATCCCCTGCCTGAGCTTCTCAAATATTAGGACTATAGACATAAACCATCATGTCAGGTTCCTTAGATAGATAACTGGCCTGAACAGAAATCTGAGCCCTGACCACAAGTTAGATGTTGGAAAAATCACTGAATAGTGTCAGTTTTAGTTTTTCCATCTGAAAAATGGGCTAGATGACCTGTAAGGTGCTCACCATTTATCAATCCTGATGCTATTTTTATTGTAATCAAATATTATTCACTTTTGAGTAAAGTTCATATATACATATATGTATATTTAAATACAGTTTATAGTCTAATTATTATCTATATAATACATATACACATATATGCACATACATATAAAAGGTAATTAGAAATGCAGTTAATATATGATTGGAGATAAATAAATGCTCTGTTTCCATAGAGAAGAGAAACATTTTAGGGACTTAAGAGTCATCCAATGGTGAGAACACATGCATACATTTAATTCATACATTTATGTAACCTCAAATGTGGTGAGAATAAAGACATGAATGGATAGATCATGCTAGTATCTAGTTTACAAACCATCTTTAGGGACAGGAAGATTGCTCAGTCAATAAAGTATTCACCAGACAAGCCTGAGAACATCGGTTCTGATGTTCAGAATCTCAACACATACATAAAAGTATGATAGATGCCAGGCATGGTGGTGCATGCCTTTAATCCCAGCACTTGGGAGGCAGAGGTAGTAAGATTGTCATGCATTCAAGGCCACCCCTGGGACTACAGAGTGAATTCCAGGTCAGCCTGAGCTAGAGTGAGACCCTACCTCTACAAACAAAACAAAAAAGTATGATAGTGAACACCTGTAACCCAAGCTTTCTAGAGACAGAGACAGGAAGTTCCCTGAGGTTTTCTGGACAGGTAGTCTGAATTGGTGAGCTACTAGTTCATCAATAGATCCTGTCTCAAAACTATAAAGTGGAGAGTGATTGAAGAACACACCCGATATCTTGTCTCCACAGGCATGCAAACACCCGTGTATCTGAACCTCCATATATGTGTGCCAACTCACATACACAGATACATCCACATAATACACACACACACACACACACACACACACAACCATACAGATTTATCAAGTGAAGAATAATATTCTTAACTTCTCTAGTTCTAAATTTTAAGGCTCTAAATATTTCTAACTAGATAATAGAACTGCTCCTTTAAGAGAATGTTTTTTTCAATGGAATTGTTTTAATTTCCCAACAATTTCTTAGTAAGAGATAAGAGGTGAAAATTGAACTGCATTCTGGAAACAAAGGGTCTTGATTTGTTATAGGTTTTAGTGGGAAGCTAAGTTCATAAATTATCTTAAAATAGTAAATCACAGGCTTAATCAAAACTGACCTGTACACTTCGCATATGCCATTAGCATATTTACAATACCATAAAATTATATTTTAGAAAGTCTAAAATTATCTTGTATATTGTAGAACTTTACTGCTGGAGCAAATATTATAATGAGATTTTTAAAGTTTTTGTAATTTCTGTATTTGAAATTTTATATACAGCCTGCAGATATATACACACACATATGTAATTTTATATAAATGAATGAAAATTATACAGTTTTTAGTGAAGATATCTTCTTTCTTTTTTTGCTTCTCTCTTCCCACAGCTCTCTGATTCATGTTGATTATCTACCTTGTAGCCCTATGAAGGATTTAGAAGGGTTCACAATATGGCCCGTAAGTACTCTAAATTTCAACTCAATACAACAGGTATTAACACAATATGTAAATATTTTTAAGTGTCTTACACAAAGTACAGAAGTAAGTCACAGTTCCACTTTGTATACTTGTAATTACTTTTGTTTAATTATTTATTTGTAAGATGAGAGATAGAAGAGAGAGAGAGAGAGATTGAGAGACAGAGAGAGAATGAACAGGCCATGGTCTGTAGCTGTTGCAAAGGAACTTCAGATGCATGTGCCCCATAGTGCATCTGGCTTTTTGTGCGTACTGGGGAACCAAACTTTGATCATCAGGCCTTGCAGACAAGTGCCTTAGCTGCTTAGCCATCACTCCAGCCTTGTAATTACTTATTATTTAAGTGAGAAATTGATATGGGAGTGAAAGCTGCACAAAGGTTTTGAGAATCCAAACAGAGGAATGCTCTGGTCCAGAACCAATAAAGTGGATGAACATGATAGTCGCCTCTTAAAAAAAAAAAAAAAAAAAAAAAAAAAAAAAAAAAACACGGGCACATAGCAGGTAGTTTTGCTTGAGTAGTAGTAAAGTAAGAAAAAAAAAAAACACTTTTCTGGCATGCCAAAAGCTTCTCATAATTACCTTTTACAGGTATTCACTTAGGGTCTTTCAGGGTCCGAACCAAGGTGTACTTAAGTTAGTCCTATGTGTTGTGGCAGAGTAAGTCAGCCTGACTGAGGGGGAAGCACAAGGTCCCAGAAGCAGCTATACATGTGACCTGTGCGCATGAGTCACTGGTAATAGGGAGTAAAAGGAACAGAATGATTATTTACAGAAAGTGACTCACTTATTCTACTAGCATAGCTCGTGTGCAGCTGGACTGTCTTCAAGAAGACTCATGCCAACTGTCAAGTAGTGAATCTGAATTCTGGTTATCCTGGACAATTAGTTTCTATAGTGATGAACTCGTACTATTATCTCGGTTAGGCTTTCCCCCTAAAGCTCAACATGCTGCTTTATACTTGCTTTAACCTTCCTTTCCTCTCTCCTTCCTTTCCATTTAGCTTTGCTAACCGACGAAGAATTCATAGTAAATCAGGGGGAAGAAGAGAATGAAATGGGGCAGGGAAAATATGTTCAAAGGGTTTTTGAAAAACAAATCAACCACTATGAGAATAAACATATGTTCAATTTAGTGCCCCCAAACAAACAATGATTTATTGATAAGCATGGTTTATTGGTAGTTTAATACTCCTTTGTATTTGTTAAAATATGAGAGAGAGAAATAGGCACGGAGAGGGAAAGAGACAGAGAGAGAATAGGCGTGCCAGGGCCTCCCGCCACTGCAAATGAATTCCAGATGTGTGCACCCCCTTGTGCATCTGGCTTACATGGGCCCTGGGGAATCGAACCTGCATCCTTTGGCTTTGCAGGCAAGCGCCTGAACCTCTAAGCCATCTCTCCAGCTCTAATACTCCTTTTTAAACTCCATACTTCACCTTATTAAAAATAAAAAAAAAAAAAAACAGCATCCTAAAGTAACACTTGACTACTTAAAAAAAATTTCTAGGGAAATTTTTCAGTTCAGATAGTTGATCCTACAAAACTGAGTGTTTTAAATATACAATATTGTTCCTCATTTTCTTAAACATAATTTATTTTTCATTCATAACATCAGAGGCCCTGGATCTTTGTTTCTTTAGAAAATATTATCAACTTGTAACTGTGCTATTTTTCCTTTATTCAAAAAGCCTCAGTAAGTTAAATGGCTGCACAGCTGACTCAGCAAAATGTATCATAAATCAAAGATAAATACGACATTCACCATGAGCTTTCTCATTTTACAGACTTAACATTTTTTTCACTCATGCTGTTTCTACTTAGCTCAATTCTTTATCTGATTGCTGCATGACTAACAGAATGAGTCATAGCTTCATATTCATTAGTCTTCAGCTAGTCGTCTACAATTCTAGTATACTTTAGAAAGTACATAAAAGAGATCACAATTCTGATTCTATTATAGTATTTTAAAATAGTTAAGCCACACATTCTAGTTGGACTTTGTTGTAAATCGCTCTACTGTACTACATAGAGATAAGTTTTTCTTTGAAATAGTAGTCATTCACATCACTCAATGTGTGGATGAATAAGCCTCCAAAATCTATAGAAGCAGAATTTGGTATACATACATAAATTTATATATACAAACAAATGTAAATAATCTTGGGCTCTGAGCTAAGCTATGACAGCGATGGAGTTTTGAGCTCAGTGTTCTTGATTGCTCACACCTTTGTGTGAAAGTGACACTAAGACACAATGTCACTTTTAATATGTCAAGTATCATTTTTTTTTAACCCATGTCATGTTTTTTGTTGTTGGAGGGGTTTTCTGTTTTATTGTTGTTGTTGTTATTGTTGTTGTGGGGGTGTCCTTCTCATTTCCTGGCTTGTATTTATTGCTTCTTGATTAGTCCTGACAAAGATTTTCTTTCATAGGCACAGCAATCTTTTTAACATTAGACAATTACTTTTTTGTCAAGTATTTTCCATAGGCCTATAATTTCAGCACTTGGGGGCTAAGGAGGAAAGACTACAAGTTCTAGAACATCCTGGGATACAAGAAGACTTTGTTTAGTAAAACGCTATCTTTAAAAATACTGTTTCTTTTTAGGGCTGGGGAAATGGTTTAGTGGTTAAGCCATTTGCCTGAGAAGCTTAAGTACCCTGGTTTGATTCCCTAGAACCCACATAAACCAGATGTACAAGATGGCACATGCTTCTGGAATTTGTTTGCAGCATCTGGAGGCTCTGGCATGCCCAATCTCTCTCTCTCTCCCTCCCACTTTCTCTCTATCAGATAAATAAAATAAATAAAATATTTTTAAATATATTGCTTTTTTTAAATGATTGATATACAACTTTCTAAGACCCATATGTTCTATATGTATAGGGGTCTGTTCTCAGTATTGTCAAGTTTTAGTTAATGAGATATTGTGGATGTGTAAATATTCATAAAATTTCATGACTATACAGCCAAGACTTAATTAAGGCTTGTATATCTTCCCTTCTTATGTATACTATGATTCATTCATGTGGATAGGTATGAATTAACTTCTAATGTCAAACTATTTCACCCTGTACCTGGAAAATTATCCCTGTACAATTAAAACCACTGGCTAAATCACACAACTAAATAATCACTAAAATTCACAACACATTAGATGTTTCTAAAACCTCAGTAAAGTTTGAAAGACTTAAAGACTGTTGTAAAATTCCTTTTATTTAAACAAAAATGTGTCCAAATTGAGGCTTGAGAGATTGCTTAGTGGTTAAGGCATTTGCCTGCAAAGCTTACGGACCCAGGTTTGATTCCCCAGTACTCACATAAGCAAGATGCTCAAGGTGGCACAAGCATCTAGAGGTTGTTTGAAGTGGCTGGAAACCCTAATGTGTCCATTCTCTCTCCTTCTCTCTCTTTCTGTGTCTTTCTCTCTTAAATAAATAAATAAATAAATAAATGTATGCCCAAATTATGTGGCATATACTTGTTTATTTTTATTATTAATTTTATGATATAATTCTGGCACATTCAGCACAAAAAAATTCAGCTGTGCATAAACAAAAGGTAGAATATATGAGAAATACATAAAATTCATAAATTTATTTTAAAAAATTATTAAATGAGATATAAACTATAATCTAGTGATTGATGTAAAAGGAAATGATTTATCTGGAAATTAAGATATTTGAAAATTCAGTAGAACTTAAAGCTTAAATGGTAAACTATGATGAACTGCTGGGTAAGAATAAATTTGTTCCATTTTTCTCATCCCAGAGAAATGGAATGACTGAACTTTAAATTGTATATCTAGGATTAATCAAAACTCTCCACACAGTTAAAAATCAGGCTGCATGCATTACTAAGTCAAGGTATGCTAGGCATAAAAGATATGCAAGTTTAGGATCAGTAAACAAAATTCAGATTTACAAACTTTACCAAGTGAGGTCTTACACTACATCCATTCATTCCATAAATATTTATTTATTTTATAAATATTTACTGCTTGAGGTGAGTAAGGCATTGTGGAAAATACAATGAGAAATACGGCATGGTCTTTGCCCTCAAGGGGCTTACAGTCTAATATGGAAAAAATAAACAAGGACATAAATAGTAAAATATGAGGTGGAAAGTGATGTGTCATAAGAAAAATTCAGATAATGTTATGAGAGTTATTAAAATAGCATATATTATCTTTCTGTATTAAGTAGCCAATAAAATGAAATAATGATCAGTTTGAAAATTAGATGCCAAATTTTATGTATCTATAAATGAAAAAAAACAAGGCTTCAGTATTAATGCAATTTTATTTACTACTTACCAGTTCTTAAAATGGTTAACACTGAATAACCATTAGAAATATTATTTTGTCATTGTTCATTAGTAGATGTAAATGGTATGCTCTAAAAAATTAGGTCTAAAATGATCATTTAAGTGTAATGTAATAATGTCTGAAACACTCATGACACATAACTTTCTTGCACAGAAATTGGCTCAGTCAGATTAAAGTGTTGAAGAGTTCCTCGATGGCTCAAGTGTGCTCCAAGGAAAGCTAGAAGGTTGTACAGTTAACTCCCAGGGTGTAACTCTAAACCATACAACCTACTACCTCAACCCGGATGCACACAGCTTCCATTGTTGCTTCAAACTCTATCTTCAGTGAGCTCCTCCAAACATGGCGAACAGATACCTGAGGGCTTGGCAGATTATAGATATAATATTCTAGAATTTTACCAACCAGCATCAAATGTGTCTTACAGTACTAACCTAATCTTTTGAGTTCTTAATAAAGGTTACAGGAAATGTTTTCTTATATCCTTCTTGCTACAGTTCTAGTCAGTGAATGATATTAAAAGTTAGAAGCATTCAGCCTTATTTTTCTAAGGAGAAATAGGATCAACTGCAATGTTTAAGTCAGTTACAGTCTAATTTTCTGGTAGAAGTGTGTCAAGTACGCAACCTAATTTAGAGGACACTGACTTTTCTCAACATGACCTATTCATACCTTGTTAAAGTGGAAAGGGGTCAAAAAGAACGAATGTAGTGGCTAGAGGATAGGGAAAAATACTTTGGAACACTGTCTTCAGGTTTCATATTCCATACTTCCTGACCCCATGCTGGCTCTCATTACCTCCAGAGGACCTCCATAATATTTAGCTCATCAATATTTTGACTTGGATGATGGAGGTGGGTCAAAAAATATACCCCTAAAACTAAAACTTATCTCAAAAATCTTAACAGAAAAGAGCCAATATGGAAAGTTTAGTGAAAGGGAGGAGTGAGGAGGAGGACAGAATTTTTGGGAGAATTATGACTAAATAACATTATGTTCAAGCATGGAAATTCTCAATTAAGAAAATAAAAGTAGAAAAAAGAAAATGAAAATAAAGTAGTTCATCGTACTTGGAATCCAACTTGAATGGCAGGGTTATAATGATTTCTAAGAGATCAACAATTAAAGTATGCTTTTCAGACAGATGACAATTAATATTTGCATAAAACAGGAGAATGTACCATCATTTCAAGAGTCTATATTAAATTGAAATTTAAAAGGAATTTACGAAATATTATTTGACAGCATTGTGTAATGTTGTTTTGTCAGATGACCACACTGACACAGACCCATAGAAACGAGCTTGTGCGGTCCACTTCACCACAAGATCGGATCTACGGGTTTATGCCAATGGGCAACGTCTTATATGGATGCCCTATTGATATTTCATTTGTTGCCAACTCTTTGCACTTGGGGGATCAAAATAACATGGATATTTTAGTGTAAATGTTTTAAATGTTGAACACTAAGGATGCATATTCCCAGCCAAGGGCCTTCATAAGTATACTAACCTAAATATAGGTCTATAAACATTACAATTAAAAATGGCAAAGTCAAATATTTTTCATGGATTGTTTTTAATAGTAAATACTGGTAGAATTAATCTCTTCTAATTAAAATGAGTTAAAAATGAATTCATATATGCATATGTGAATTATCTAAATTTGAGGCATGAATGCATTCTTATGAGCCTATAATTAAAATCAAATTAAGTTAATTGTGAGTTAGAAAACTTGTTTTAATCCTTATATAACATGACTTCCTACTGTCAAGGATTGGTAACATTATAGCTTTCAAATAAAACCACTGAGATCCTGTGGAATAGGTAAAGAACATAGACGTTACAAATCGTAATGTATAGATATGTTTCAATGGTTGGAATTAAACTAATACTGTGTACATAAATTGGCATCAGAAAACTCAAATAAATGACACAATAACAGCATCATTACTGCTATTCTGAAAAAAAAAAAAAAGCTGATACTTCAGGTACATTGCATCCAAGAGACTATCTTCTCTTTAACAAAACCTATTTAAATTTGCGTTCCAAAGCTGATATGGGTCTACATACCACTTTCTTGTGGTCAACAAGTTGGGCAAAAGTAAATTACTATTCATTTTTTATATTATGAGAGCACAATGAACATACAGATGAGTAGGTAAGGACAGTCACATATACCTTTTAGGATTCTAAGCTCCACTGTAGCGAAATTATAAGTTGTATAGTTAATCATTTCAGTCATATCTGAAATCATTCACCTTTTCTTAATTATAGCTTCATTGTGAAAAAAACATTACATGGTAACTACTTTATGACTTTTCATGTATTGAAATAAAATAAATGTGTATCATAGAATTTATATAGATGATTTGGTCCCATAATTTTTCACAATTATTTATTTTCAATTATCCCCATACTTATTAAAACCATAGTAAATAATCAGCAGTCCAATTATAGTGCAAGTATTTCAACATATACTTACACATTTAGATGTAAGAGACAAGGAGACACTGACTGATATCAGTTTTTATCACCATAAAAATGGACGGTTTGGCTTTATTGCCTTATCACATCATTTGAAAAAGATTATCTTTGAAAAGCAAGAATTTAATAATTTCCTCCAGATTTCATTTGCTTTTTTATGATACAATGAATTGAAGCACAGTATTTTTCTTTTTCTTAAACACCTTATGTTCAACCATATTGACCTATGCTATATGAATAGATAGTATTTACTCAAAGTGATGCACACTGTATATTGATCAGAAAACCAAACAGATTATATTGTTAAGTCTCCAGTAAAAACCATCAATAAAAATTTCTACAGCTAGGTTCATCATGAATATGTAAAGAAATCTTATAACTAAACAATCAAAATTATTCCCCGTCAAAATCCTACATACGAGTTATACTTTCGCTTTTCATTTTTACCTGAGATGATTTTCTCCTATGTTCACTTTCTTCACTTCTCATATTCATTTTCCCTAAAACAACCATAAATGGAAAATATTAGATAGCTGTCATCTAGGAGGAACATATGACTGAATGGTGGGGATGAAATTAGAGATGAAAACACAATATTAAAAAGGGCAAAACCTTTCAAAGTTTTTTTTTAAAGGCTTGGAAGACTCTTAGGGCCCCATCCCAGAATACGTATAGGACACATAGCATGGTTTCATAGTTTGCATTATATGGTCACTTAAGTTGGTGTTGTTTTCACAGTAGCAATTTTGAAAGTGAACGGAGATGGCTTCAAAGAGCGACTTGATTTTGCACAATGAAGTGGTGGAGCTGAGGAGAGATTCGGATTTGGCATGAGGCTTATCTGATAATGAAGAGTGCAGAGATGAATGGCTTGTAAAAAATATTACATGGAAAATAATGGTTTTTAACTAAAAGATCTTGAAACCTGAAAACAGGTTTAGAAATATTAAGTCTTTAAAAGGTCAGTTTTCCATTGGCTGAAGCAGAATACAGGAATGAGAACTTCTTTGTAAATATTTAGTGAACAATAACTAATAAACTTGGTAAATAAGCTTATTTAAATGTTACTCATTTTGTATAAATCAACATAATTATTTGTAGAATAGTAGAAAAGAAGACAGAATTAGTCAGCTGTAAAATACTTCTCTTTGTTGACCCATGTTTTCAATATACTACAATGTGTTTTTAAAAGCCTGACAGTTTATCTAAAGTTTACTTTTATGGAAGATATTATTGTATCAATCCTTAATATGAAAATAATCTTCAATTATATATACTCTATATTTTGAAGCACTTCCACTTCAGTTGTTTTTCTAAATGTTTAGAAACATTTTCTAGCAAAATTAAAATAAATGGAAACAATAGCTAATCCTTTCATACTGAACCAGGCAAAACTGCATTTTGTTACAGAATACTTAACTTAGCAATTTGCTTCTGCAAACAGACAAAATAATTAGAATGCAATGCATTTATCTGCTGAGCCAACACATAGCTTTGTACTTAAAGTAAGTTTGTATGTACTTTTTCCACTATAAGACTTCACGGACATTTCCAGCACTTTGCAAATGCTCTAGAACGAATTATTCCATTTACATGTATTTTTCAAAGAAGAATTATTAAAGAACACATTATTTCCTACCGAGAAACATGATCTTTTCATTCCTATTTCTTTTCCAACAAAATTCATTTAAATAACTTCCCACAAATTAATTTTATTTATCATGAGCTCAATGCATATTCAAGTATGACCTTTTCTTCAGAAGCTCAAAAAGTTTCTTCTTTCACATTTCAAATTATGAATCACATGAAAGATTTTAGCCTTTGCCGCTGAATTCTAAGCACTTTCCTTAGTAAAACCTGATGCTGGACGCATATAACACACTCTTGTCTTTCTAAAACTGTGAGCTACAGAAATAAAATTAAAAAATATATTTCTATGGCTACTTTTCTATGTTTACTTTAGTATCTACTCATCAAGTTTAGGGCAAGAGAGCCAAAGAAAGAAATTTAAAGTTGGTGATGAGTTAATAAGAGTAAACTGAAAGTTCAAGGATCCTGTCTTATATAATAGGTTTAAAAAGAAACAACAGAAAAAGTTATACCTGATAAGAAAGGTGCAGTTTCACCAAGTGCATGTGTGGGTATTTAGCCAGATTTTTGAAATAATAATAAAAAAATAAGGATGGTTCATGTGGTTATTTTGCCTTAAAAATCTGCTTTACAAAGCCGGATGTCTCTGGAGTTATACAAGCCAATAATTGCTGGCTTTTTTTTTTTCTTTTTTGGTTTGTTTTGGTTAGCAATTTTGTTTGTTTTTGTTTTTGATCAGGAGCATCAAATTATTAGTATTTTTCAGAACTCTTGCAAGTAGTAGGGCTAATTCAAGTTGCTTTACATTGTTTTCTTCTTCCTCTTTGCTCCTGTTACATCTCAGCAAAGGACCGGGGTGCTCATCTTCCTCCTCTTCCCTTTCTGTATCCCAGGCACACAGCACTGTGCAGAAGCTGCACCCATCCTCGCCTCCACCGCCAGCAGGATGGTAGAAGGTGGGAGAGACCAGGAATCCTTCCAGGTTGGGCTGACTTTAGAAATGAGAATTGCACACGTTTGTCTCCTGAACCAAAGGGGTGAAAAGGCTCGGTGCCAGTTTGCTACGCGGCTTCTAATGATCTCATGCACACTGCTGTTGTCGTCCTGTCCGACCAGTTCAAATGCATGCTCATTATAAAACAAACAAACAAACAACAAATAAATAACCCAACTACTTGGATTCTCCAGCAAACAAAATAGGCATTAAATTTAAAAAAAAAAATCAGCAGTCTAAAAAAGCAAAAAAAAAAAAAAAAAAAAACCAGTTTTAAGATTCACTTGTTATGCCTCAATATTCATTCTGTTATTATTTTCCTTTTTTTCCTCTCTCTGTAGAGATAAGCAGCAGAATTTATCAGGCGTGAAGGGGCCAGCCTCCTGGTGGCCTGCCAAAAAAACCAGAATAAAGGCGAAGTTGTGCTTCAAAGCTCAGTTGCTTGCTGAGTCTGGCTGAAGTCAAGTATTAAGATCCACCATTTTCTGAGCCACGCTAGAAAAAGACAAAAAAAAAAAAAAAAAAAAAAAAAAAAAGTCAGGAGCGCTGCTGCTTCCCAAGTCTCTGTTGGCACCATCACAAAATCTCTGTCCTAAGGTCACATGATCCTCTGCCAAATGTAGAGTGCATTCCCATCAACCATTCTGCTGATACTGCGAAGGCAGCTATTGTCTCGTTTAGACCCAAAGTTCAGCCCACTCTTCATTGAATTAGCTGAAAAAAAAAAAAAAAAAACGCATCACCTTTGGGGGCTGGGAGTCATGGAAACCTCTACCTGGCAAGCTGCCCACTTTTTCTGCCCATCAACCAGAGATGGAATTGTGCTGCCTGATGCAATGATGACTTGGAATGTGAAGACGCGTCCAAAGTGAGGCTGATTCCTTGCACCGCCTGTTTCATTTGCACAGAAACCCCTGGCTTCTTGGAGTTAGGAGAGGGGGGGGGGGGGACTCTTTCCTACCCCAAGTAGCAAATAAAGGTCTGAACATGCCTATTCGGCAACTTTATTTCTCAACACACCCAAGAGGTTTTCAAATGAAAACATCGAATGCCCTGCAAGTTTTCTGCATTAAAGGCTTCCCCTTCTGCTTTCCTTACATGTGAATACAACACACGCGAAACATTTGTTTTAGCCTCTCGCTTTGAGACTTAAAAAAAAAAAAAATCTCTGAGTTTCTTTTTGGCTTCTTATTACTTTCCGATTTTTATCTGGCACGGATTTTGTCCTGCATGGCCACATTATCCACTAGCAACAGTGGACATGCATTATTCCTGCAATCTCCAACAAAGTGGTCCCTAGAGAGAGCCAGTTTTCTCCTCCACCACACGAACCCCAGCACCAGAGTGAGTCCTGAGATCCTCCTCCATCGGCACCTAGCTCTGCTGCTAGGCAAGTTTGCTGGGATTGCTACATGTGAGAAGTATTCTTTCTGCTTCTCGTTCTGGCTACAGTTTGCCTGTGTGGCATGAAAGATGCCTTTCAAAGTTGCAGGGAGTGTAAAAACAGCTCCCAGGCAATAAAATGAAATGGTTCTCCCTCCCCAATGAATTTCCATTCTAGCATGCGAAGAAAGTTCCCATGTACAAACATTTCCATACTTTCTAACAAAAGTGGAGTGAATTAAATCTTTCACGATTTCCTGAAGCAGAATCTAAAGCCAAGTAGGAAAGGAAGCATTGTTAGTGTTTAAGCTAGAGATCTGAAGTAGCAGTAAAAAGATCTTCTATTCACATACTCCATTGAAATGTTTGTAGTGGTTACATCTAATTATGTCATAATTATATAGCAAGAAACCCGAGGTTATATTCTAGTACATATATTAACAAATGATAGATTATTGCCATTCCCCAGGTATATACACATGCACTATACAAGATATGGCAAAAGTTTCTTAAGGACAATCAAACCATGAGTTGCCTAATAAATTGTAAAAACCAATTCAGGGATACAGGACATATCCTTAAAAAGTTTATAAGGACAATGCCATGTCCATGAGGTCATTTTAGAAGCAACCAAGGTAAGTAGACACATGCGCACACATGGGAAACATTACATCATTCTGCCCATTTGTCATTCTAACGGTAAGTTTCAAAAAACATAACTTTAAACAAATATACTGAAATTTATAATAGCTTCTTTGCCTAGAATGAAAAGGTCTAGACAAAATTTTCACTAGTACCCTAATCACATACTTACAGAGTATTTTGTTGATAATCAACCTTATAAAATACTTATGCTCCATGCTCAGATGCAGCACAAAGAGTCAGTGACACACTTATAAAATGGAAAATTTAAATTAGAGTACCTTTTCAGTCATGCAGGGCATATGAAGCAGTAGTATTTAGTGCATTTTGTAATAGAAACAGGGGAATAGCAATGAGCCAAATGGATAGGACTCCCATGGGGCACCACTCAATCATTCAGTAAGTACTTTCTACAGAGGAAAGCAAGTCCTAAAAGAATATTTATTGGAAAGAAACATCCTGAAACAAATGGGAAAAAAGTAGAAAATGGAAGTGCTTTTATGAAAAAAAAATGTGTTCTTTTTTACAATCCATTACTATGCACATATAATATCCATGGAGACTGTATATAAAACAAACAAGAGGCTCAGACAGATGAAAAGAAGAAGATAAGCAGGCTAGAGACTGCAGGACCTAAGCAATGCCTTAGTACTGCATCCATTCAATTTTTTTCACCCTTTGTATCCAATATTTTCAGTATAAGATACCCACAAAAAGGAATTTCCAAATAGTGAGGACAAAATAGCAAAAAAAAAAAAAAAAAAGCAAAAAACAAAAAAAACCTACAACAAAATCTTGATCACTTTAACCAAGAGAGCAGGAAAATCGAAGCCGACACAGAAAAAAGTGTTGAGACAATGCTATTTATTTCAAATTATTTATTACAGAAAGAGAGAGAAGAGAGAAAGGGTGTGCTAGGACATCCTTCCACAGAAAGAACTGTGGTACCGTGGTAACCCAAACTTGCAAACACCAAATGGGAAATCTAGATGTTGCCAAGCTGAAGCAAGATCCCTTACTGCCCTTTCCTCAACACACTTAGGAATAGTCTAAAGAAAATCCACAAAGGGAGAAGGGCGAGCAGTGGCAGAAAAGAATGAATGAGAGTAAAGTATAATAATGTATGCACAGGCCATGATGAAACCCACTACTTTGTATGCCTACCCAAACATTCTGTGAAATATATATACATACATACATACATATATATAGATAGATAGATAGATAGATATATGTGTATATATATATACATATATATATATATATACATATATATATATACATATATATATATATATATATATATATATATATATATATCCAAGTGAGATGGTCATTGCTTTTGGGATTGGGGGTGTGGAGTAGTAAGTTTCCTCTTTTTCCATGAAGTGTTACTAATACAGGGAGAGTGGACTTCTATCTCCATTCAATAGTAATGTGGCAAGCAATGAAATAGCAGAGATTTGCAGAGTAAATGAACACAAAACAAATGTAGCCTAGAGGTAGGGGGCAGCTCAGTCAACAAAGTGCTTATCTTTCAAGCATGAGCACCAAAATTTGATCCCCAGAACCTATAAAATTGCTATGCTGTAGTGCCTAACAGTGCTGGGGAGGTATAGACAGGTAGATCCATGGCACTTCATGTCTAGGCAGTTTAGTGTATTTGGTGAGGTTCAGGGTCAATGAGAGACTTTCAAATAGAGGCATAAATCTACCTGAGGAACCACAATTAAGGACTTGCTTTGGCGTCCATAGGCACAGGTATACATGTGTGTGCATTGCCACACATGCCCTCACACCTGCAAACATACACACACACTGTTAAAACAATCACTATTTTACTTGACTGATATCAAGTAAAATAGACTTCAATCAAAGGAAATTCCACAGATCCAGACATAATATAAGGATAAAAGGAGGAGTACAACAATCACAAAAATATGCTGAATAAAAGCTGGTGCCTAGGAAGTAAAAAATATGTATATATTAGTTCTCACTTAAAGTGAGAACTTCAACAAACCTTTCAGCACTTGACAGAACAAATAACCAAAATATTAGAAAGACTTGATAATTGACATAAATAAAACTGGATACCAAACAATAGCACAGCACACATTGTTTTTAAGGACCTATAATGTATTTCAAGAGTAGTCCAAGAAAAGGCAATCTCAAGAAGTAGAAGTAGCATGATAAAGTACTTTAATTATTTCATTATATTTATGTTTTATTATTTATTTATACAGCATCTTGCTATGTAGTCTTGTCTGGCCCCAAACTCATCATCTTGGCCTAATCCTCCAAGTGCTGGGGTTACAACAGCATTCCATCATGCCCAGATCATAGAGTGTTTTCTGAGTACAGTATCATCAACCTAGACATCAACAAACTGAAGGGTACTAGGAAAATCTCCAAACTTGTGGAAACAATAATAAATATCTAAACCCATGAATCTCAAAGGAAATTTTAAATAAAACAAACAAAAATACAACACATTGGGAAGAAAGGAAATGGAACTGCTATAGCAGTGGTGAGAGGGAAATTTATAACAATAATTATGGCTGGAAAGATGGAACAGCAATTCATTGGCCCTGTCCACCTGTCAAAAGGGAATTATTGACCAGATAATTGCCCTGTTTGCACAAAAAGGCAGGCTTCTGTGCCAGTGAGAGACTGGGGCTCAAATAAGAATAAGTGAAAGAGTGAAGGAGTTGGACACATAATGATTTTGTCCAGCAACCACAGGTGGATATTAGCACCCACAACCACATGTGATCACATGAAACATCATAAGGCATATATATGTGCATACACCACACCACCCACACAGAACACAAAGGTACTCATAAACGAAAACAACAACAAAATCAATATTCATTTAAAAGAAGTCTCAAATATATAATCAAAATTTTATTTTTTAAATGTTTTAGTCATTTATTTGAGAGAGGGGAACAGAGAGAGAGAGATAGAGAGAGAGAGAGAGATGGAGGGAGAGAAAATGGGCATGCCAGGGCCTACAGCCACTGTAAAGCAAACTCCATACAAACATACCACCTGGGCATCTGGCTTAAGTAGTACTGGAGAATCAAACCTGGGTCCATAGACTTCCTAGGCAAACACCTTAAATGCTAAGTTATCACTTCATCCCATGAAATAAAAAAAAAAAAAACCCTTAAGAAGATATTGCCAAGAACAATTCATTAAAATACAAAAAGAATATGTAGTGAATAGGAAAAGTTGGTTCCACAAGTCATAAATAAGTGAGCACAGTCCACCACACAAACAGGCTAAAGGACAAAAATCATAAAATATCAGTCGACGCAAAAATAATTTGAGGTAAAGAAAGTAATCACTGTAGGCTATTGGCAGTAAGTCCCAGTGCCACAAATAGCTCGTCTATCACAGTGAGCTGTTGGTCAAGGAGGTCTACAAGGCACCCAAATCAATATAGGCCAATTCCAAAGCTTTTGCTTACCCACCAGAGCTAAACGGTAAGATTCTATTGTTGAAGACATTATAGGATGTGATCACAGGACACTGAGACATCACACTTGAACTGATTTGGAAGCCACATCTCTGCTGGCTTGCCTTCACAGTGCTGGAAAGTACAATGTGAGCTGCAAGTCACCAACAATGTGTATTAACAGTGGAATCTGCAAGCTACAAAATCAGCCATCCAGACAAGGTTTACCCATGGGCTTAAAAGCAGCATGGAGGTTACGGGGGCAATCAACTACTCTCTGACTGAGTGTGAGGTCTACTCAGTGGGATGAAATTCATGCCTGGTACTGAGAACCAAGAGAGAAGCCTATGGTTTAAAAGGTCATAGACTCTAGATGGAAGCTTCCAGTATTCTATAGCTGAAAGGAGAGCTTATGCCCATCAAAAAGACTCCTAAATGTACATATTTGTTCCATTTGATTGATGCTGCTCTCACTCTTGCTTAGAGAATCTGCTTTTTACAGGTGGCAAATAATGGGGGGACCCAAAACCCATAAGAATGACAAAAGGATGAAGCTAAGGGTCTCGCCCAAGATAAGCCATCTCTCTCTCACACCCATCCAAGCCAAGGAAACATTGTAGAGGAAGTGGTGGACTAATTATGAATTCTGCTCTCACCACTAGCTAGAGCCTTATCCAGGGAGACAATGGTAGAAAGTGAGGAGAATCAAAACTCATCAAAGTTAAAAATAGGTTGCTTAGAGCTCAACAAGAAGGAAGACTTCTAACACACACAGCCCTCCACAAGGCTCAGGGAGCACTGAGGAAGAGGGGACAGAAAGAATGTAATAGCCATAGGTGGGAAGGTGTGCTATAAGGCATTGTGCCCACCACAAGGACTGATTGGTATATTCATGACATGAACGAGATTACCTGAAAACGATACCTTGGAGGGCCCTCAGTGGAATGGGGACAGGACAGAGGAGACAAGAAAACAACCGTATGAGAACATGATAATTTGCAAGCTGTCCACATATGAAAGCATTCAATAAAAATACAAATATGAGGAATAAAATAACAATGAAAACTTTGGTCTATCAACGTAATAAAACATAATAAAACTCAGCAATGAAACAAGGGGCAAAACATTGCTACACTAAACAGTCCGGATGGTTTTATGGAAAGTATATTTAATAAAAGTAACTAATACTTGAAAGTGTTCTATATGTTTCCATTTATACAGTTCTCAATAAGAAGAAAACAAGTAAATATTTTTAACAGTTTGAGGAAAAGATGGGAATGGGAGGAAAGTAGGTGTGACTATAAAAATGCTACAGAGAAATCCTCCTGGTGTTGGAATTGTTTGGGATTTTGACCATAATCCTGGTATCATTTTACTTGCACCATTGTGGTATTATTTTTCCAGATGTCACTACTGAGGAAAACTAGATACAGATCACATGGTAGGAGCTGGAAAGATGATTGAATAATTCAAGGTACTTGCTTGCAAAGCCTGCAGGCCTGACTTCCCTAGACACAAAAACCTGATGTACAATGTCTGCCATTCACTTACAGTGGCAAGAGGCCCTAGCACACCTTTCTCTCTCCCTCTCTCTCTCTCTCTCCCTTCCTCTTTTTTTGTTTATTTTTATTTATTTATTTGAAAGTGACAGACAGAGAGAAAGAGGCAGAGAGAGAGAGAATGGGTGCTCCAGGGCCTCCAGCCACTGCAAACGAACTCCAGACACATGCACCCCTTGTGCATCTGGCTAACGTGGGTCCTGGGGAATTGAGCCTCGAACCGGGGTCCTTAGGCTTCACAGGCAAGCGCTCAACCACTAAGCTATCTCTCCAGCCCTCTCCCTTCCTCTTAAACAAACATACACAGAAACAATTAAAAATAAACAAAAAGAACACATGATTTATCTGTTTCACTTCTTACAACCTTATGTAAGTCTAGTTATCTCAAAATAAACACTTTGATGTTTTGAAAGTAAAAATATAGGAAAAAACAACTGATTCCCTGGTGATTTGGACGTACTTGTGCTACTCGCTACTCGAGCTGGGTTAAATTGTTACGAAGAGAAAGTCAAATTAAACAACTTTGAAGGCAAAAGATGCCCACTACTTATTCGGAATGAAAATCTTGAGGCGTATTCAACAAGCAGTGATTTGAGTGGTTGAGAATACTAGTCTGGAGTCATGCTCTCAATAAAAAAATAGCAGCTTTCTCTTAAAAGCTAAATAACAAGTGCCTCACATATTCCATGTACTGTGGTGTTTATCCCAGCTCCCCAAACTCTCTTGTTGCAGCACAAAACTATCAGAACAATGTGCATGTGAAAGAGTATGGCAGAGTTACAATCCAATATTCTTTAATGACAACAATATTTTTCACCAATTTCAACATTATGCTATATTTTTAAACATACATTAATATAGAAAGCCATTTTGAATGCAAGAGCCACACAAATCAAGCAATCCATTTGTCCCATGAGGTAGAATTTGTGGAGTTCTAGCTAAAATTGTAGTTTTGGAATCTGTTATTTTCATAAGATTCAATTTTGCTTCCTTTCCTTTTCCTTCTTGAGCACCTCCAATTACAAAACGTCTAACTGCTTTAGAAATTATGATAATACTCTCCCATCTGTATTTCTCTTTATTCTGTCTTTCATGAGGAAAACAGAAGTTCTCCTGGTCGAATTGAGAACTTGGAATAAAGTAAAACATTGGATAAAATTATTTCCCAAGGCCACCATTTCTTTAAGTTTCTCCATCATTCTGTAGAGAAACAATGTTGTCTTTTGCAGGGGCTCTTTGAATATGCAGGTCTTGACAATTATTAAAAGTGAATTATGGGGCTGGAGAGATGGCTTAGCAGTTAAAGTGCTTGCTTGCAAAGCCAAAATACCCCGATTTGATTCTCCAGAACACACTTAAGCCAGATGCACAAGATGGTGCATATATCTAAAGTTTGTTTACAGCAGCTGAAGGCCCTGTTGCACCCATTCTTTCTCTATATGCCTCTCCCTCTCACTCTCTCTCTCAGATGAATAAATAAGTACACACACACACACACACACACACACACACACACACACACACACACACATATATATATATATATATATATATATATATATATATATATATATGAATTACAGGGATGGAGAGATTGTTCAGTGTTTAAAAGAGCTTAATTGCAAAGCCTGATAGCCTGGGTTTGATTACCTAGTTTCCATGGAAAGCCAAATGCTCAAAGGGGCACATGATTCTGGAGTTCCTTTGTAGTGGCCGGAAGCCCTGGGTATGCTATACTCACTATCTCTCTCTCTCTCTCTCTCTCTCTCTCTCTCTCTCTCTTTCTCTCCTGCTGTGTCTGCTTCTTTTTTTCTGTGTCTCATAAAAAAATAAACAGAAATATTTTTAAAAGTGAATTATGGAAGGAACTTGTTGAAAAGTTCATATTCATTTAGACTAGAAGGTTTAAAAAGTGAAGGGAAAAAAGACAGTGTGGTATGTTGTGGTTTTAGGGACACTTCTATAGTTGTGGATAAAAGGAAAGAAATGTCATGGGAAGCACAAAAAAAAGTAACTGGATACCATAATGAAGAGACTGAAAACTATTTAAGTTGCAAAAAATAAAATCCTTTCAAGCACAAAGAGAAATTCAAACACAGGGCCTAGATGGGATGGGGTTCCTCAGTTACTTGTGTATACTTAGAAATCACAATATTCCATTTAGAACTGAGATTGCATTTATAAAATTATGCTTCTGAAGGAATTCTCCACAAATTATGTCTAAAGGTATCATCAAAGTTCATTTATAGTTTTTAAAAAGGTGAAGGTTATTTCATGAAGAAGAGGATATATATTTTTAATATTTTATTTTTATGTATTTATTTGAGAGAGAGAGAGATATATACAAAAATAGGAAGGTAGAGAGAGAGAGAAAGAGAGAGAATGGGCACGCCAGGGCCTCCAGCCAGATGAACTCCAGATGCATGCACCACCTTGTGCATCTGGCTTTAAGTGAGTACGGGGAATCGAACTCTGGCACTTAGTCTTGGAAAGCAGCACCTTAATCACTGAGTTATCTTTATAGCCCCAGTGGTGGCAATTTTAAACATAAACATATGGTGACACTATGTTTTAGGTGGTTTAGAGTTTCACATATTACTTTGTAATTAGTGTGGAATTATAAATTTCACATTTTAGTCTTCCAAAATAGAGAAACAATACAGCATAAAGTTCTTCACATATGGGTATTTACTAAGTAAGTTTTTAAATGGCTCCTTTGGTCTTTCTGTGTGTCTGGACATTTTTAGATCTAGACATTTGGCTCTAAGGTGATAGACCCCGTATTTGGGTGGGGACTTGGTTGGTTTGGAAACTTTTCAGTTCAAAGGTCATCATTCCTATGATATTATGTAGAGAAGATTAATATTAGGATTAAAAGAAATCAAACCAATAAATTCAAAATATGTCATATTCTGTTTCTATGACATTGAATAAGTTTCAGTGCTATATTACGAATTAGAAGCTATAATTCACCTCATTTAAAGTTAAGAAATTTAGGTCACAATGTTACAGAGAAAGTGGACTATTGGGAAGAGAAAGGGAACCAGGGAAGGAGGGAGAGGGAGCAAGATAGGATTATGGGGGAGAGATGGATCTGATGAAAGCACATTACATGTATGTACGAAAATAACAGAAAATGAACTCAATGTTTTGTATAATTAATGAATGCTAACAAAAATTTACATGTAGCAGAGCAGTAAAGCTGTTGGCTGTCTTTTTGACTTTAATGAAAGCACTTACGTTAACTGTATGATTAACTCCTGGTTCATGTCCTCAGTGAAGTTCACATATTAAGCATGACAGCCTTGGGAATCTGGCACCTTTATTGACAATTAAGAGTTCTGCCTTACATATACCTAATCTCAGATTTCAAGGGGAATGGGGTCCTGTAAGAACTTCCATTTTGCAGAATGGAATCTGCTAGTGCGAGTTAACTAACAACATTGTTCAGTATCCAAGACTTTTCTTTCCCAGTGAAGAGCACCACAAGGGATTTCCAGATGTGCTATGAAATGTACATCATATCTGTTGGTTACATCACCTGCGGCAAGTGGTAAGACTTTTGGAAAGAGCATTGTGAGTCATAGTTGTCAGTCCAGGAGCAAATCCTGGTCTGAGACTATTATTTCAGTCGATAGTGTTGAAATTAATCTCACTAACCAAACTTTTGTGAGCAGGAAGTTCTCACAAATACAGGAATCTTTCCTAGCATAGCACGATACCCATCATGCATTGTTGAAAGGGGTTCTGTTCTTAAGCACTAAGCAATCTTGGGGTTTAGAGGGAACAGTTAGGCCTCATTATACACAGAGGACCCATTCCATGACCTTCCCACCAATAACAAACTCGTGTCTTATGAAAAATGGTCTAATGTTTTATATAACCTGAACCTTGTCTTGTACTTTAAATCATTTTTTGATTACTTATTACCTAGTAAAATATAAATTCAACATAAATGGTTGTTACACTGTATTGTTTATGGAATAAAAGTTAAAGGGTTACACAGATCCAGTGCCAAAGTGATATTTCTTAATAAATGTTTTGGCTTATAGTTGGTTGATTTAGTACTTGTGGAACCCATGGATTCAGAGAGTTGTATGTACTACTGATACGGACATGGCCTTCAGAACTGAGAAAACTGTTCTTTATTCTCCTTTGGTAACTGGATTATTTGAGAGGGATATGTCTCTATAATCAAATTCATATGTTCAAAAAACATCTGGGTCCAACATATGAAGTTTTTAAGAAAGCAACAAGAGAAGAATATTCAATTAATGAGTTCTAGAAGGTAGAGGCAGTCCACTCCATAGCTCCACTGAGATGTTCAAATGCATATAAGCGACAGGGATTTGCTTATATTTCCACCAAGCTTTCTTTCTCTGTTCTCAACTGTATATACCATGCCATGCTTTTGAAAAGACACATATGACCTGAATTTGCTATCAAGTCTATATGCCATTGACTGATGTGACAATAATTTTGATTTCTGATAAAATATGTTCAGCCTCCCCCTCAACTTATGGGTATACTAATGCTATGCTATGGCCCCAGTCTGTATGCATTTTGCCTGTACAGTGATGGTGGTTTCCTCTTTATATAGGTGTGAGTGAATAGGAGAGTGCAGAACTAGAAAAAACGCATGAATTTCTCATAGCACTGCCTTCTGTAGTCAACCATGATAAATTTATTCCAGATTCATAATGGAAATCCTCCAGATTATCTCCATTCTGGTGGTCCCCGTCTGACTCCATCCATTTTTATGTCTCCTTCATCTCTCTGTTGAAATCAACTGAAAATCCCGTGAGATCCAGATTTATAATCATTTCCCAGGCCACAGAAGCAATGCACTGCTCATGTCCTTTACACAGTTCTAATGACAACAGTGGCATATATGGCAACATTGAGTTTTGTTCAGCAAATCCTTCACGTATGAGTATATCAAAGGGAATTTCACTCTTGTAGCTTTTAAAAATCCAGAACATTACTTAAACAGTCCTCTATACCCCCCAGACATGTCACTAAAAGTATAGAATGGAAGTGAATTATACATTAACTGAACTCGTTTCAATCAGTTCTTTTATTTATTGTTTGCAGTACTTTAGCTATGAAAAAAGAAAGATGTTACAGGGTTCCATATTTTACAGGATACTACCAGAAAACAAAAAATTCCACAATTTAGTTTTGGAATGAAGTAGCTTACAAATTATTTCAAAGGTGGGATTTAATCTATTAGCTCAAAATAATTTTTAGAATATAAGTAAGTTTGAGAGGGTTCGATTTGATTCCCAGTATCAACAGTATGTATGTGTAAAGTATTATACATTTTAATATGAAATAGAATATGTCACAATGTTTGCTGTCTAGGTAGACTTAGTTTTCTATATATCTTCACTCCTTCTGTTTTTCATTTGTTCTTAGGGTGAACAGAGTGTTCTAGACTTGAAATGGAGCAAGATACTGTTACACATTAAAAATATAGTATGTTCCCTCAAATTCCCATCTTATTCAGTGCTTATAGAATTTGTTGTTCAAACTTAATAATGTATCCCTAAATAAAACACTATTTTAATTTTCATATTTTATGTTACAGTATATACAATATATTTTTGGTTTATATTTTTAGTTTTACCTGTTTCATTTGCTCTTATTTGTTAGGATGTTAACATTCTCTTATCTATGAGGCTGTATACCAACTTCTCAATAAAGTTAATCTGTGCTCCAGAAAAATATAGTCAAACTATTAAGATAGTGGCAAGGTAGCCTTCTGTTCTTTAGTATTTAATAAATAATAGTAGTTTGTGTATGAAAACTTCTATGCAAGAAATGTCTTATATGTTCATAAAGTTTAAGATCATAAGAAATGATAAGATCATGTCAATAAATTCTTTAACAAGAGGCCAAGTGTTTTCTTTTTTTTCTCAAACAAGTTATGACAGCCAAGTCACAGTTACTGTGATGATTAATCTTGGTTATTAATTTGACAGGATTTAGAATCCTCATAGAAAGAAATCTATGGGCATGCCTATGAAGTATTTTCTAGATTAGGTTGATAGAGCTGGAAAGCTCCATCCTGAATGCAGGTAGCATGATTCCATAGGCTGTGGTCCTGGACTACCTGAAAATAAGAAAGCTAGCTGAATACAAACATCCATCATTCTGCTTCATGGCTGTGAGTGTTCCCTGGTGTACCAGCTGCCAAACATTCCCCACAGTGATGGACTGGTTCCTCAAACTATGAGCCAAGATTAAATCTTCATTAAGTTGCTTTTGTCTGGTGTTTGACCACAGCAACAAGTCGCTAATACAGATACCCATAACCATGGAGAGTGGGATTCATGATTGAGAGCAGACATAAAGAAATGGTTGGGTGACAATATTAAAACAAAATCTATAATAGCTTCAGATGGACCTAGATACTCACAATTAAAAATTAGTAAAAGATCTTGGGAGATAGGGTGGTCAGTAGAGTGCTTGTCTTGCATGAATGATGATCTGAGCTTGATTCCCAGAACCTACATAAACAAAGTTAAGTGTGGTTTATAATCCTGGCACTGAGGAGGCAGAGGCAAGAAGATTCTTAAGGATAGTTGGCCAGTCAATGTCACCTAATTATGTGAGATCCAGGCCAATGATAGACCGTGTAGCAAAAAAAAAAAAAAAAAAAAAAAAAAAAAAAGGTACATGAAAAGACCTGAAGATTTACTGTGGTTAGTCTTACAAAAGAAATGGGGATTTGATAAACTAGTGCCTATGATTTTAATTTATGTTTGATATATAATAGTAAGAATTTATGAATGTTGATTGTTTTATTCCAACAACCCAGAATTGTCACTTAAAGTAAGCAGAAAGCTATGATCTCTGCATCAAAAGCTATTTAATTTTTTTCAGTGCTTTTTTAAAAAATTATTTTTATTTGAGAGAGGAAGAAGCAGATTAGATAAATATATTATAGATAGATAAATAGATAGATAGATGATGACAGATAGAGAGAGAGAGATAGGTGATAGATAGATAGATAATAGGTAGATGATAGATAGATATAGAGGTAGATAGATAGATAGATAGATAGATAGATAGATAGATAATGATACAGCACGCCAGGGCCTTTAGCCACTGCAAATAAACTCTAGACAAATGTGCCATGTTATACGTTTATACATGTGGCTTACATGGGTCCTGGGTAATCAAACCTGGGTCCTTTGGCTTCACAGGCAAATGCCTAGACTTCTAAGTCATCTCTCCAGCTCAATTTTTTCAGTGCTTGAATGTTATTTTTTGTAAGTGTATTAATAAACATGTAAAGAAGTAGAAAATATGCATATTCTTATCTCAAGCATTTGTTGAATCATATTTCTGTAGAACTAATTTGTATAACACAAAATACTCTCTGAATACTTGGCTTTCTTTCAGTTTTCATACCCTGGAAATCACATTTTTGTAAAACTGGAGGCCATTCTAATTGTCAGATATTTTTAAAAATTATCTCAATGCATCACTTTTATAAGAAAAAATTGTTTTGGAAAGAAAACTAAATACGTATGTGTTCCCAGGTGTTTGTATAACTCTAGAATGATCTAGATATTTTGTGTTTTGAATGACATTTCATTCCCTGCACAGCTGTCCATTTTTTGACAAGATGCATGGTCTTTTAGATCACATGAAGCTGGATTTAAAAACATTTCTGTAGCCAAACTTGTCATAAGTGATTGCCTCCTAAATAAACAGCCTGCCCACAAAAAGGAAAGGCTACATGGCAAACGAATGAGAAACAAGACCTAAAACTATCCTCTGGTCTGTTCACCCACACCTGACACTCACAAACATGCCCACAAGTAAACAAAAAAGAACAATCAGGACATATTTCAAAATTTATACCTTGATTTTTGAATATTAAAAAATGCATACTTGAGCTGCTAGAGAGATGGCTTAGTAGTTAAGGCATTTGCCTGAGAAACCTACAGACCCAGGTTTGATTTCTCCAGTACCCTCATCAACCAGAAGGACAGGTGGCACATGCAGCTGAAGTTCGTCTGCAGTGACTAGAAGCCCTGGAATGCTAATTCCATCTCTCTCCTGCCTGTCTCTAATAAATAAATAAAATGTTTTTAAGGTTTCTAATTTTTTATTAACAACATATTTTGCATGGATTCATCGTGTGTTAGCTCTGTGATGTGTATTATAAGACTCTGACACTCTAGAAGAACAGAAGAAACCTCTAAAAGAAGGTTCTTTGGGGCTGGAGAGACGGCTTAGTGGTTAAGCGCTTGCCTGTGAAGCCTAAGGACCCGGTTGGAGGCTTGATTCCCCAGGACCCACGCTGGCCAGATGCACAAGGGGCGCACGCATTTGGAGTTCCGTTTGCAGTGGCTGGAAGCCCTGGCACGCCCATTCCCTCTCTCTCTCTATCTGCCACTTTCTCTCTGTCTGTCGCTCTCAAATAAATAAATAAATAATGAAGAAAAAATAAAAATAAAAAAAGAGAAGGTTCTTTTCAGTGTGGTGGTATATGAGCTCATACGAAGGAGAGAGAAACAAAACTATCCCAGGTATCATGTGTCCAAACAAGTAAAATGATTATCATTTCCATGACTTCAAGTGAGTTATATTATTTATGTGGAGAAGGCAACTTATGTACCTGGATTACGTTTTCAAAACAATTTTGAAATTTATTTCTAATCAACAAAGTTCACATTTCTTGGTACAATGTTTCCATTTTGAAATGAAAATGTTATGAAAAGTGAAATATATGTGTGTATTTAATCATAGTTAAAACATTCTTACATTACTATGTCATCAACTTAAAATAAACCAAGGCTCTCTTGTTTTTTTGTTTGTTTTTTGTTTTGTTTTGTTTTTTTGTTTTTTTTTTAAGATACTACAGAGAATAGTGATTAGCGAAGCTAAAAGTGTTATACAGACATCCTGAGTACATACTCAACTTAAAAAAAAATTGAATGACTCAAGTTTAAACTTGTTTTATCAAACATGACTTTAATTATAGAAAGTTTTGGAGAGAGTTGACTAATTGCATTAATTTTCTTCCCAAGCAATGCATCTGTATCTACTGTGTATACCTACAAGTGGCCGCTAGCTACTGCAAACGAACTCAAGATACATATGCCACCTTGTGCATCTGGCTTACATGGGACCTGGAGAATCAAACCTGGGTCCTTAGGTTTTGCAGGCAAGTGCCTTAACTGGTAAATCATCTCTCCAGCCCAACAAAACCCATTTTTATTTATATATTCATCCATATAATAATGAGTCTTTGCAATTTTATACTATTTTGCTTTCTAAACATTTTACTGTGATTTTGAATATATGAACATGTAATTTGGTTGAGTTCAATCACTTTACCCAATTTTGTCCTCTCTTTCCAACCCCTCTCCCCACATCCACTGAGGACCCTCCTCTTTCAAGGTAGTCCTTCCTCTGTTTTCTTGTCTGCCTCATTTTGTACTCCTCTGTCTGAATTGTCAAAATGTTTATGGACTCAAACAGGGCAGGTCTTAAAAAATAAAGTGGCATATAACTTTTATTCTTTTAATTATAGTTGGATGCTTTTGTTTTTGCCAATAATGTCTCCAAAGTTCTCCAAAGATCAAATCGAATCTACAAAGAATAATGGACCTGTATGCATGAAGAAAAAAGACTGCATGAACTTGCTTGTCTGTGAAACTTGGATTTCAGCCAAACTCCACTACCCATCTACTTTAAAGGGAAACTTGTAATATAAACCTAAATTTCATCATGATCTGTACACACACCAGTCAATTTTTGTAAGCTGCAAATAACATGTAAAACTTATAGATTTTCAAGCAAAATCTCCACTTTAAACTTGATGAATAAAATGTAGCAATGTGTAATATCTTATTTTATACAAGTTTTAAATAATCTTCCATACAACATGATTTAAGGCAAATTACAAATTTACAAAAGCCAAAGGAAAACATGTAATTATCCTATAAGACTACACTGCCACTTACTTAAATGGTAATTACAACTTAGTATTTTGATGGAAAATTCTGATTCTGGAGTAATTATTGGAGAGATTTTTTTCCTTCCTGGGGGAATGGTATATTCTCTGTTCTAATCTGTATTAATTCAAGATGACTAAAAACATATGGATTTTAGCTAAAATGCGCATTTGTACCTGATGGTTATTATGAAGCTTATATTAAATAAAATGTTTCATGTATTGTTGTTTCAAGGGAAGGTCTCTCTTTAGCCTAGGCTAACCTGGAATTAACTACGCGTACTCTCAAGGTGGCCTCAAACTCACAGCAATCCTGCTATCTCTGCCTCCCAAGTGCTTATTAAAGGTGTGTGTCACTATGCCTGGCTCTGTTTCTTGTATTTTGACAAGCATGGGGTTGTAGAAAGCAAATCTTGAATATAATGAAATAATTTAGTATATTGTTTCAAAATATTATATTTATTTGAGAGAGAAAAAGGCAGTTTAAGAGAGAGAAGGAAAGGGAGAGAGAGGGAGAGAGAATGGGTTCGCCAGGGCCTCTAGCCACTGCAAATGAACTCCAGATACATGTCCCATCTTGTGCATCTAGAGTTGAAGTTACTCATTTGTAAAATGGCAGTTGCTATGGTGCAAAAATATGTGAGTACAGGGGGATTGAACCTGGATCCTTAAGCTTCTCAGACAAGTGCCTTAGCCACTAAGCTATCTCTCCAGCCCCACAGTCTATAGCTTTAATAACTATTAATACGGTAATATTTAGTCATATAATGCAGGTGAACTCAGTAAGAAAATTGGCTAAGTTGAATTGAGTTTTTAGAAATTTTTTTTTTGAGATAGGGAAGAGGACAGAAACATAAAAAATGTTACAAGAAGGAAGAATACAAGAAGGAAGAAGTATTTAATGGCCTGTTTTCATAGATAACATTCCACTCAATCTAAAATATGCTAACAAATCTGATTACCAAAACCACAATCCTTCTACCTTTCTGTTCATTAAGGTACTTCGAAACCAAGTTGTGATTCTGAAATTTATGGTGATCTATGTTTTTATTTACTTAAATTTCTAAGGGCATTTCTCAAAGTTCCAAAGTTAAACACACGTTAGCTTCTCCCACTACAGCAAAAAAAAAAAAAAAAAAGACAACTCCACAGAGGTTGGATGTCTGTGCCCAGGGTCATGACACATGACTGGCCTTCTGAAGAGTTCTTGCCAACAAAAGACGTGCTCCTGTGGGCTGTGTGTCAGATTGCCTACTGCTGAGCTGTGCATACTTCTATGACTTAGGTGGCTTTGCAAAGGCATGGTTCTATTTGTATGAAAGTGGCACTTTTATATCAAACTTACCCTGAATATTATCACTAACCAAATGAAATTCTTGAAAAAAATGGCAAATATGGGATTACTTTCTAGTAATTATTAATAGAGTTGAAGTTACTCATTTGTATAATGGCAGATGCTGTGGTACCAAAATATTCAGAAACTGTTCTGTGTATGTTATAGGTACAAAATACAAAACTATTTCTTTTAGGTTTGGAACAAATGAAATGCATGGGTTACATGTAAATATGTACACTTTAGTAACAGAGATAATTTGAAGCTAAACCACATCTTTATCACTAGTAAAAATCCATACGGAACTTGTCCTACTGTGGCTTTAAGAGTATTTCTTAAACTATGTAGAAACTATTTAATAGTCTCTACCACAATACACAGATATACTAAGTTCCTGCTTTTTATCTTACACTGGTCAGGTATGTATGTATGTATGTATTATGTACATACAAACACACATACACACAAATCTTTTTATGTTTTTAATTTTATTTTTTTATTGACAACCTCCATAATTGTAAACAACATCCCATGGCAATTCCCTCCCTCCCCACACTTTCGAGATCTTGTTATTTTTATCTTGAAAGCATTGACCTTCCTACAGAAATAATCAAGAAAAACTGAACTGGTCTATGGTTTCCTTGTCTGAATGGAAAGGTAAATTTCTTTAATACTGAGGTTTATATCAAGAAGCCTACCTACTTGTGTCTAAACTACATCTTCTGAGTAACTTTTTCTACTATACATGAGATATTTTAGCCCTCCATCTGTTTTTTCCTTCCTTTGTTTTATTTCATAGTTCATGCAGATCTGGCAGGGACCTGCAGGGTGCCCTTACCAGACCTCTGGAAGAAAAATCAACATGTGCAAACAGTAAAGATTTGGCTTCCCTTACAATTTGATATAGATACAATTTGTAGTTTTGAATTTGCTATTTTTCTTGATCCTTTTAGGAAGCAACTCTTACTGCTAGTTATTCCTCTGTGTGTCATTAGAGGGTAAAGGCGGTTTGCTGTGAGTCTTTGAGAGTACATTGATTATATAACTAATGCTTCACTCCATGCCTGGGCATTACTGACACATCATTAACTGTGGATACTGTGTAGAGATGAAGGACTGTTCCCAGATTGCTGGTAAATTGCCTTAGCCTTGGCCAAGCTTTCTTACTATCAGTTGCATTCAGCTACAAGATAGTTGGCCTGGATTTGAACTCTAGTTTTTTGACCCAGGAAGAGAGAAAACCTTTTTGGCTCACACAGGGATCAGATCCAGGCTTTGGCCTCATGTACTCCATGATTCAACCAAATGTGCTAATTAACCTCAGATGTGCAATGAGCCTGCTGATTTCACTTCTTGAACAGTATAGTTGACAAATTGCATCAAAATGCACTAGAGTAGATATGGATGAGTAATATTGAATATATTTGAGAAAGAATTCCTATTATATTTTTTATTTGCACCATACTTTAACCAATTGCTTTTTAAATAAAAATAATGCTTTTTAAATAAATAAATGTTTGGTGATTGCATACAAACAGAAAATTAAACACAAACAATAAAATAATAATAATATCTGGTATTAATCTACAACTTTTAATGATTCAACATAAAATTTTTACACTTGGCATACTCCAAGGCTCTATCAAAAACTGGCACTTTGATTTGTTACTATTTTTATGTGTTTAAGATGGATACTTTGTGTAGTATTTTTCCTTTTAGCATGTTATACTCATCTACTTTAGTCAACTCTTGATCTCTGCATTTTGATCTGTTATCTAAAATATGCTTTATGCGTCTTCATTTAATAGTATTAATTTTCTGAAGAAGTTACTAAAACTCAGAAAATTCTGTGCTGCTCTGCCCCATATGCATCACCAGGGAGGTTCAGTGTTCATAGGAGCCACTCATGCTTTCTTTTTGCCTCCCTCTATCCCTGGTTTCCAGAACCCCTTCCAATCTCCATAGTCTCATCCCATCCATCTGTTTCCATATTTCTCTTAATTTTCATAAACAAGATGTTTTACTACAAGTAGGAAATATTCATGTTGATGATTATGGTTTAACTATCATTGTATCTGCAGAAGCATAGACAAACCATGAAGTTGATGTAATTTAAATCTGGTACCTTCAAGGTTCTTAACTGCATTAGATTCATGTATGGCCCAGCTGTTTGTCAGGATCATAGAAAAAGTACACACAGTTTTTTTTTTTTTTTAGAAAATTTTAACTCAGAAAGTGAAGTTTAACCCTCCTCCCTATAACAAATGAAACTGCTACTATTGCCCAGAACAAATTCCTAGAGATTTTCCAATTTGGTTCCCTAGTGTGTATCTAAAATAGGATCCGTAACCACAAGGTTCAAAGAGCTTGGTTCATCAAGTATGATTCTCCCAATATTTTACTTACATCTCAGTAATGCTTCCTTGGTTGACAACACAGATATAATTTGATTATAGCAATATAACCCAATGGATATCTATTATGTAAATAGTGAATTTTTTGAGGAGTTATAACTAACAAAAATAGACCATTGGCTATGCAGAGTTTTCTAGACATCCAAAGGGAAAAAATTTACTAAAAACAATTTCTTTAAACTGTTTTTGTGGTATTACTAAACTATCAAAATATGTATGATAAATAATTTGTTAAAATGACAGGACAAATAGAGTTGACTTGTGCCATTGGTGATAAAAATTTATGTTATATTGATAGGAAACTATCCTGTAATAACTACCTTAGGAAAACTACTTGGAAAAAGACAGTTTGTATTCTTAAGAGCACTTTGACTAATCTATTTGTCAAATCAAACAGCAGCAACAACAGTAGCAAGATATTGTTTTCAAAGTTTAATACTCATTGCAAAATAAGCCTCATACTTCTAATGAGCAGTAATAAAATTTTCCACTTTCTGGGAAAGAATGTTCATACTTATCTTGTTCAGTTGAATGGCTTGCAGGTTCCATGACATTGACACAATCATAAATGACCTCTAAATGGCATTCTAGTTGATATGCATAGTATGAGTCAAATCTTTAAACATAGAAAAATGAACATTTGATGCTCATTAAATTCCAACTTTCATCAGCCTCTTATAAATAGCAAACTTAGTACTTACTTATGTCCTGAAAATTTACAAAACTAAGTTAAAAGAATTACAAATATTAGTTGCCACAGGCTCAAAAAGAAACCTATTAGTTTGACTTTGGGCTGTCTTCTAGTTAGCTAGCTTACCTTCCTTACTATGCATGGTAAATTGATTCAGTAATTTGGTAGATGGTATTCATGACACCATTGGGGAAATGACGTTCATTCTGCCCATCCATTCTACCTACTAGCTGATGCATACACCACTTTCAGTCCCAAGCTATTACATGGGCTGCTAACTCTTGTCAACAATGTCAAAAGTACCAGCTTTCATTTATAACTGTTACAGACCGAGAGCATGAGTTAGCTTCAACAAATTCTACTGCCATTGTTAGAGAAAAACTCAAAAGTGCATGCTCACTGAATTGGTATTATCATGTACTACTATCTTTATACAGGCAAGGCATTGTGGATTTTTAATAATGCCTTTAACTGAGAGATAAGAAATACATTAGTGGTAACTATTTTGCTCACAGAACTAAACCAATAATCATGACAGCAAACATGTGGGGGAAATTATAAGATTAAAATAGAGATATAAAGTAGTGTTCATGTAAATGAAATGCCTCAGGTATCCCATTCTTTTATTCCTCTTTAATTGCTACCACATGAAGCTGAGAGCTTATCACTCACTGCCCACCTGTGGCATGGAAAACGTTTCCTATGATCTTGCCTGGCTCTAGGCTGCCTCCTGACTTTCTCTCTATCCTCCAACAGTCCCCTATGTATTGAGCATGACTTCTAGACTCAGCCATTTTAATGATGCTTTTCATCATATAATAAATCAGCTTTCAGATTACTGTTGGATCCAATAAAAACTTTTTGGTCTAGAGGTCAAAACCATGCATAAACTGTTTCCATTATTCTCATGTCAAGTTTACCAAGCATCTGTGGAGGGTACTTCTCAGTCATTTTCTTCTTCTTTTTGTTATTTATTTATTTATTTATTTATTTGAGAGTGACAGACAGAGCGAGAAAGAGGCAGAGAGAAAGACACAGAGAGAATGGGCGTGCCAGGGCCTCCAGCCACTGCAAACGAACTCCAGATGCGTGCGCCCCCTTGTGCACCTGGCTAACGTGGGTCCTGGGGAGTTGAGCCTCAAACTGGGGTCCTTAGGCTTCACAGGCAAGCGCTTAACCACTAAGCCATCTCTCCAGCCCTTTTCTACTTTTTTATTTGATGTCATACTCGTGGGGATAGCATTTATTCGTTCATGAGATTCCTCTCATGATAATGCCCTTCCCTTTCACCTTTGGGCCCTAAGGAAGTTCTGCATGGTTCTTAATATAATAACCTCAATGCCTCCAAGAGCCATTCACTCATTATTGTCACCAACATGAAGACCCATCTCCATTAAGTTTCTATCTCCATAATCACACTTCCTTGTTAATGGATTTTTATTATTCAAGATTCTTTTATATGTTTTAGAGATATTCCTACGATTGCATCAAACACTTGAGGAGAATTCTGTACTACGCTAATGACTTCAGTAACTTTCACTAAGACATAAAAGTTCTAAGATACAACAGCATTCAAAATTATTGATCAATTTTAGCACAGTTGCACAAGCAATTAAAAACTAGAGGAGGACCATATTTGTACCTTGTTCTGAATCCATAAAGCACTTTCTTCCAGATTTTTCAGTAATAAAAGTGGTTTTCAAAATAAAAAAAAATACATGAAAGTTAATATTTTTAAATGGTACTCCAAAAGATACAACTCTTGTATATCAAAATTTTGAGTTGCTTTACATATATTTACTATACTATTTTTAGAACTATGAGGATATATAGGTAGTTTAATTTCTATAGCTTTAAGGGGCATACCTATCCCTTACTCTTATGAAAGCCTCTTACGTTGTATAATGTTATATACTTAACACCTTTTAAATATTTTATTTATTTATAAGCAGAGAGATACAGAGAGATAGAGATAGAGAAAGTGTGGGTACACCAGGGCCTATAGCTACTGCACCACCTTATGTAACTGGCTTTACAAGGGTACCTGGGAATCAAATCTGGGTCTTTTAATAGTAAATGTCTTATTGTTGAGCCATCTCCCCAGCCCATACTTAACATTTTTAAATATAGAAAACAAACCTCATATACCATATGGCATTTAAGGTTTTTGATATTTGCTTAAAAATCATCAAAACTACAATAATAAATATGAGAGAATTTGGCAGTAACTGTACCTTTAATGATTCTTTTGATAAAGTATTGTTTTCACACTGTTCAAGGCATTTTATTTTTTTTCTTATTCTTTCCATTCTTTTATACCAAATAAGCCAATAATTAAAGTGTTTCAAGCTGTGTGATCAGTAACAATACCACCCGCCTCAGGGAAGATCGCTTCTCGCTAAGCTACACTAATGGATAGATCGAACTACTTAGAAAGTGCTTTTTACTTTGATAAAATATTTGATGTGTTATTTTGGCTGTGCATTTCTTTAAATGTTTCTTTCAGTTAAAGAAAGACACTTCATCAGAATTCTTGTAAAATTTTATAATTTTTTTTTAAAAAGTGGCATCCTAAAGTCTTCTATTTTTGTAAAAACCATTGAAAAACACAGAAATTACTGGTAAATTATCCCAAACAACCAAAACATCAGTCATGCAATAGAAATTATCCTCAGTGGGTTTCTAATTTTTCTACACTTCATTATTTTCTTATGCTGACATGACTGTCCTATCTTTCTTAAGAACCTAACCTTCCTAGCCAAACATTTTGAATAGATAGTATCTTAGAAGAATAAAGTATAATTAATATCACTATTAGAAGACTTAACACTGACTAGTAATAATATTTATAACATTATTATTATATTAATATTGCTGGGATATTGAGATGTCTAGTATTCTGAAGTGAAACGAAGCTTAAGAGATTCTTGAGGGGGTTGGAAAATATGAGTGCTCAATCTGAAATGGCAGGGAAAGCTCATAATGATGGATGGTCTAGGTAAAATTTTTCTGGAGTATATAATATAAATATGCGAAGATGGGAGCTGTGATAGCCAATATATTTTTCACTTATGTGTATTTGGTACATTGTTCCCAGATATCTATTTTCTAACTTCAATATTGAATTAATAAAACACATTTTTCTTTATCTTCCAGGAATGGAATTAGTTTTCAATTTATTTTTTCTTGTTGTTTTTCGAGGTAGGGTCTCAAAGGTCTTGAAGGCTGGAGAGAAGTCTTAGCAGTTAATGCGCTTATCTGCAAAGCTGAAGGACCCACCAAGGTTTGATTCCCCAGAACCCATATAAGCCAGGTGCACGAGGTGGCACATATATCTGGAGTTCATTTGTAGTGGCTAGAGGCTCTGGTGTGCCCATTCTCTCTCTCTTAAATGAATAAATAAAAATGTTTTAAAAAGGTCTTGAAAGATAAATTGTGTTCAATGAGACTGCAATAGGTAAAATGCTTCTCCATTATAACTCCTGAAGAAGACATCTGAACAGTTTAATTTCTGTAGTATCAAAGCATATATCATAATGCATATACTCATAATGAAGCCCATCATTTTATATAATAGTATACTCTTAAAAATGTCAAGGAAAGAGGTAGGAGGATCACTGTGAGTTCACGGCCAGCTTGAGACAACATAGTGAATTCCAGATTAGCCTGGAATAGAGAATGACCTTATCTCAAACAACAACAATAATAATAATAATAATAATAATAAGCATGGATAGTAAATCCCCACATACCATACTGCATTTAAAGTTTTTAATATTTTCTCAAAATGAGCCTGACCATCTTAATAAATGTAAAATTGTAAAAATAACAAAGCATATTTTGTTGTTTTTTTACAGAATAAAGAGTTATCATTCATGTTTTGCAAAACTCAGGACAGAGAAATAAACCAAGAACAATAATAATTTACCTTTATAAAGTATGTATTTATTTCTTTAAATTACCCTAGGTATTAAATTTCAATTTTCCCCCCTTTTTTCTCTTCATTTTTTTTTCTTTTCTTTTCTTTTTTGAGGTAGGATTTCATTCTAGCCCAGGCTGACCTAGAATTCACTCTGTATTTTCAGGGTGGCCTCAAACTCACAGTGATTCTCATACCTCTGCCTCCCATGTGCTGGGATTAAAGGTGTGTGCCACCAAGCCTGGCTTTTTTCTTTTTAATTTTCTATATTATTGTATCTGTGTTAACATTAACAAGAGAAAAAAAATATTCAACTTTCTATGTTATTTGCCTTGAGAAAAATCTAAACAAGTAATGATCTAGTCCCTAATAGTGCTTCCTTCTTGCCCTCTGGTAGTTCAGCAGTGGCTTAATGGAAGGTCCAAGTTCAGTAAAAGAACATTCATTTCCCTGGAACTGACAACATTCAAGTCACACTATAGAGAAATTAAACTTATTGACATATGAATCTCAAACTATTGGGTAAGTGATGAGTCTTTTCTTTTTTTGTTTTCCAAGTGATGTTATGCATGATTATATTCAGTTCTCTCCTGAGTCTCCTCACATACAAAACATAATAACAGTCTGGAGTTATGATCTCAGTTATCACTGCCAAGTGCCATGGCAGAGAAGATGGCAACCTCATAGCCAAAGACACTGGCCTTTGGCATGTGTCATCATCAGCTTCATCACCCCAGCATCTGTGTGAGTGGTTGTTCACTTCGAGAAAAAAAAAAAAGTGTTTGCTTTGCTCTAAGTAGCTTCCTTTATCCCTCTATGAAAAAGACATTTCTGTGATTACAACATGTATGTTAGATGCCAAAATAGAGTTGCGAACAAAAATTAAAATACTCTAAATATTTTCAAAGACTGTTTATTTTTGTTCTTAACTGTGGGATACAAAAAAGAAAGAACAAAGGACATGATTAAAGTTTTGCCGTAATACATTATGTGGTCTCAAGTGCTGGGGTTTAGTGTTACTTATCCAGACAGGTTTCTATTGTACATAAGCCCTCAGATGCTATATTCCATAAGTCAAAAGCATATTTTTTTCATGATATCCCCCCTCTCCATAAAGCAAATATAGTTCATAGTGACTTGGTAGAAAGCGCCTTAAATACAAATTTTAGATTTGGACACAAAAACTGTCACTTCTGTTAATTAGGAAGGACTCTAATATGCAACCCTTGTAAGGGTAGACAGAACACTGAATCTTCCTGAGAATCACAGGAAATGGAATTAATGTGAAGACATCCTTTACTCAATGGTCACCAACTACAGTGTCACGGGATATGAACAGCGTGGAAGTGAGATGGGGGATGAGAAAAGTTGAAGCGTTGGTGCCCATGCTTATTCCAAGCAGGGTACTCAAGGGTTAGAGTGTGAAGAGGGCTAATCATCAGATTGGAAAAGGACACTGTAAAGAGGACAAATGAAAAAAAAAAAGAAAGAAAGAAAGAAAGAAAGAAAGAAAGAAAGAAACTATATAGAAAAAGAAAATTTAAAGAGAATGAGATCAAAGCAAAGAATAAAAGCAGGAAACAGGCTGCTGAAAAAGGGAAACATTACAAAGAAAACAAAGCTTGTCACATACTGCACTGAGATTTGGCCAATTTCATTTTCTTCCAAATGCTTGCTGCAGTGAATAGTTGAGGTTTGAAATGTTGAAAGCCAATATATCTGAGACTTAGGGTTTAATTTCAGACCGGACTTTCCCCCATTTTCTGGCATGCAAGTTTTCTTTTCTTTTTCCCCCTTTTTTATAAAACAGTCTTTGATCCTTTGCCTTTAAGGGGCTGGTAAATGTAAAGCAATGAAATCGTGAGTGCTAATACCGCTATTTTGTTAAACCGAGTATTAAACACTGTGCAATTTGTGTGGTCTGAGAACTATTGGAGTTGAACCCTGTGTGACTGAGGTGTTTGAAGACAGGAAATTAAGCGCGTAGCCAGGAAGCTAAAATCATTTCTTGGCAGGGAGACCTTTCATTTATTTTAGATAAAATTAAGTCAAGTAATATAAAAACATCAATTCCTTCCAACAGAGAATCCATCAATAATTACTTTCAGATAATTCAATATCTGGTCTGAGAATCTTACCTATTCTAATTTTAATTCTTAATCTGTCTAAACCAAAAGCTACACTTTCTTTTGGTTCACTACCATAAATGCATAAACACTTTAAAATTCTAATGTTTAAATTGAGAAAAAAACACATCTGTTTCAGAGTCTCTTAAAACACAGACATAGAATCAATTGAACAATTATTGATTTATTTACTTTATAGAGCTTTTAGAATTGATAACACCTCCAATGGATATTCACTGAAGGACTAGGATAATTTACTGATTACTGCACATAAAGACTCTTCTAGATAACATATAAATACAAATTTGAACAACCATAAACTTTAAAGACATAAATATAAACATGTAAATATAAATATAAATCCAGTTACGACAGATGACATTAGCAGATGGGGAAACATAGATATTTTTTTCTAGCTTTGAAGTTGCAAGACTTTATAAATTATGCCAATAAAACTTGAATGTCTTACCAAATGGTCAGTTTGTCCATAAATTATTTACTTGCAATTTGAATATATATCTTGACTATTATTTTTTCAATTTGTTTTTCCTTGGGAAAAACTTACATGTGGCAGACAACAAGAGAGAATATAAAAAATGAAGAAATGTACCACATAAATGTAAAGAAAATGGGTGGAATTTAATGAATGGTATTTAGTAATATTTATACATTATTAGTTTGCACAGTTTTTCTGTTTGAGGTATATTATTCTGAATATAAATAACATGTAAATTAAGCTTAATAATCTTCACTGGTACCAACACTCATAAATTTATGTCTTTAGGATATTTTAAGGACCCAGAAATGAATCTTTTATAAATATTATTATCTGTTTCTAGGTATGTACATTTGAAGTTATTTTAAAGCACAATTATTAATGGAGTCTTAATGTTTTATAACTAAATCTTAAGACAGTAGAATATGCTTTAAAGTGCCTTTTGAAATCCAATTATGGAGGATTTTCAGAGACAAGAAAATAACCAACACAGGAAAACAGAAAATTAAATGCATTATTAGATAGACAGGATTTCACATGAACATTAGGTTATAATGTTATATGAAACCCTAAGTAGGATCTAAATTCATAGAAACAGGGAAAAAAGTGACAGGGCAAACGTTGAAAGTCAAACTAGTTTGACTCAATTATGGCATGTATTGTTAATAGTTGAGAAATTATAAAGGATATAAGATAGTGAAACTATATAATGGGGGGGTAGGGCAGGAGGAGAGGGCAAGCGGGGGGGATACCAAACTGGACTCAAATGGAAATGGTACCAAAAAATCCTATATCCTGAAATATGTAGGTGAAAGGGTGAAGGGGAATCAAATTCTGATTGTTAGGCTTTGCAAGTAAGTACCTCTTAACCTCTCTAGCCCAGCAATTAGATTTCTGTATATTCCAATTTTCTTCCTATTCCTACTTTTCCAGTTAGTAACATATAAAATTTTTGAACACAAGAATATTTCTTCCCCTCACAATTATTCTTCTCCAGCAATAATAATTAGATTTCTCTATTTCAAATTTCGTCCTATTCCTGCTTATCGAGTTGATAAATTTATGAAATTTTTGAACATAAGAAGATTTCTTCCCGTCAAAGTTATTCTTAAAACCCCTTTATTTACATTTTCATTTACTTTTATTTATTTGAGAGTGACAGATAGAAAGAGAAAGAGGCAGATAGATAGAGAGAGATGGGCACATCAAGGCCTCCAGGCACTGCAAATGAATTCCAGATGCAAGCGCTACCTTGTGCATCTGTCTTCCTTGGGTCCTGGGGAATCGAGCCTCGAGCCAGGGTCCTTAGACTTCACAGGCAAGTGCTTAACCACTAAGCTATCTCTTTGTATGCCTCAAAGTTATTCTTTTCCACTAACAATTCTCTCTGCTCAGGAGTCTCAGCGTGAGGGGTTAACTACATTATTCTAGGCATGAGATATCAATGAAAGAGGTAGGAAGAAGAGAGAACCACTCCTGAAATTATTTTACCCACAAAATAAAAAGCATTGATTCTTTGCACTTTTGATTCTATGTAACTCATTCAACCTTCAATCACCCTAAAAGTATGAGGTCTTTTGTGTGTGTGTGTGTGTGTGTGTGTGTGTGTGTATGTGTGTATTGTCTGCGGTACATGTTTTGTTTATGCATGTTAATATGTCTTTTAGCACACATGCACATATGTGAGCATGTATATAGAAAATGATGGATTTCTACACAGCACTAAGTAAAAATGACACAAAGAAATTTGAAGAAAAATGATCAAATTTTGAACAGATCATTCTCAGGAAACTCACCCAATCACAGAAAGATAATCTTTGCATGGTCTCACTCATCTGTGGCTCCTAACCTGAATCTACCTGACATGCTGACATACCTAATAAGCATCTCAAGGACCAGACAATAGGAAGGTTGGGGTGAGAGGAGAAGGTAAGGTGGGGGGACACAAAACGGAGCCCAATGGAAATGGCACCAATAAATCCTATATCCTAAAAGACAAACTAAAAAGTTGAACCTACAGGGCCTTGGAGAGTGTATGATGAAGACTAACCTTAATATTCTCCTGTTTCTCTCTCTCTCTCTCTCTCTCTCTCTCTCTCCATCTTCTCTCATTCTCTTTTATATTGCCTATCTTTTTCTTCCTTCTTTTCCCTTGGTGCAGGCCTGTAACTCCCAGTACCAGCATGTAGTTAACATCCACAATGAGCTATGGATCAGAGACATCTACAAGGTTTCCCAAAAGAAGACAGATTTCTCTCAGAGTACTTGATGACCCACCAAAGGTTAATGGTAAGACCCTACTGCAGAAGACATCATATGCTGTGGGAACAGAACATGGAGTGACCTGGCTGGAATCTGGAAGACAGTCAGTCCCCAGACAGTAAGCTCATTTAGTGCCAGAAGGTGCTACATGAGAGACTTGGGGAAAATGACCAACATCTGTCCAAGCAACTCATGGTCTAAGCTACTCAGCAGCAAACAACCTAATGACGGTCACTGTTGCAGTCAGGTTCACATTGCTGGTAGAAACCACCAAACCACCAAAGAGCAGCTTGTGGGAAAAAAGAGGGTTACTTTGGCTTACAGGCTGGAAGGGAAGCTCCAAGATGGCAGGGGAAAATGATGGCATGAGCAGAGGGTGGACATCACCCCCTGGCCCACATAAGGTGGACAACAGGAAAGTGTGCCAAACACTGCCAAGAGGAAACTGCCTATAATACCCATATGCCCGCCCCCAACAATAACACTGCTCCTGGAGGTGTTAATTCCCAAATCTCCATCAGCTGGGAACTTAGCATCCAGAACACCTAAATTTATGGGGGACACCTGAATCAAACCACCACACTTACATAAGTGCGATAGTGGCACACAGCCATGGTGGGTAACCAACTGCTCTTGATTTGGCTAACTGATCCACTCAGTGGAACGGAACCCATAGCTGGAACTGGGAAACAAGTCAGAACCATATCCAAAAAACAAGCCCACTCACCAATAACAAGCTCCCACCAATCTTGGGCTACAAGAGGGCCTATACCTACTAAATTCTCTCTAAAGTAATAACGGTTATCCCATGAATCTGGTGCTGAGTTCACTCTCCATTGGAGAATTTGCTTCTCTTTTTCAGATGGATGCAGAACCTGAGGAGAGAATCAGCCCAGCATGCCTCACCAGGGCCCCAGCTGAAACCATAGAGTAACTGGGGAAAAGAGCAAGAGTTCTACTTTCTTGGTGAACCTGGCACCAGCACAAGGGCGAAGGAGATAGACACAGAGAACACTCAATTCCTACCAAACCAGATATCCAGAGACACAGAGGCTCCCAAGACCTCATCACTGAAGTTGATCTAAAACGAACCCAACATTGCTCAGGGAAATTTGTGGCGGAGTGGCAGAAAGATTGTTAGAGCCACAAGTTGGGACATTATGCACAGAGACATTGTCTCTTCCCCATAACTGATGGCTACCCCCATAATGCATGATCCACAATCCCCAACCAGGTGGGTCCCTTCAGAGGGGGGAGGACAGGGAGGAGGCTATCGATGATACTAACATGGCTGTTTACAGCCTGAGTCTATACATAACTAATAAAGAAAAAGAAAAGATAGTGAAACTACATGCAGGATAATTATCTGACTATGAATTTCAAATGTTTTGGGAGTAACTAGGAATCAATGTTATCTGCATCTTTCTGTCAGAAGTGTTCTGGGAACAGGGTTGTGGAAAAAACACATTTGAGTCAATGAGAGGAGGACTGGAAGACAGAATACTGACAAAATGACATCAAATTAAAAAAAAAAAAAAAAAGTAAAGCCTGGTGTGGTGGTGCACGCCTCTAATCGCAGCACTTGGGAGGCCAAGGTAGGAAGATCACCGTGAGTTCAAGGCCACCCTGAGACTACATAGTGAATACCAGGTCAGCCTGGTACCTTGATTCCCCCCCCCAAAAAAAAATAATGTACACTAGCTAATATAAAGAACCTTTAAAATGAAAAATTAAGCCAGGAATGGTTGCACATGCCTTCAGTCTGAGTATTGGGGAAGTAGAGGCAGAAAGATCAGGAGGTCAAGGCCATTCTCAGCTACATAGTGAGTTAGAATTGGAGGCCTGCCTGGACTTTGTGAGAATCTGTCTCAAAAAATGTCAAAAAAAGAAAAATGATAATTATATGCTTATAGTACCCTAAAACATTGAGGAAGTTTTCAATTTTGGCATGGCAGATGTGAATTTAGAAGTTTTACAAACCTCCCATGGCAATATAACCAGGATACATAAATACAGAATGTGTGTGTGCGTCTGTATGTGTGTGTGTATACCAAGAAAGGTTAAACTTTTATGAAGAGAACACTCAATTTTACTACGTAATTTAAAAGGTCTTTCAAATTTTAACATTTTCTTAAGTATACAGATTTTCATTTTAAAATAATACGATATCAAAAGCATTCATATTCTAATATGTTCTTGCTACCACAAATACAATGCTAATGATTTTGTACTCATGAAATTTTAAACCAAAAAAGAATACTAGTAATTTATTTGAGTGATTTACATTTAATTTCTGAGTTAGAGATATATTCTATAAACATAAGTTATAAAACCTCTTTGTGAAAGTAGGATAGAGACATGTTAAAATAAGGAAACACTTCTTTTAATTGCATATTCATCAATAAACTTATAAAAATGCGAGTCTTGAATTAAATAATTCTTCATCATCTTCCATATTCAATTAAATAACCAGACTGCCCCATCTTTTCCTCACCCCTGCCTTTTCCTCCTAAAGGTAATATATATATCTTAGGAAAGAATTGATTTTTGTTTTTAAAAATCTCTTGTTTTAGAAAAGTTTGATTCTCAAATATCTTCTGAAAGCTTTCCAAATACTACAGTTAGTTATTTACTATGGGCAGGTAAGAGCTCTTTCTGTCCAAACAAATGCTCTATTGCAAAGGGGAATGGAAGGTATCAAATGAATTTTTCAATCAATTTTTATTAATTTATTTGTGTGTGAGAGATGATGATGATGATAGATAGATAGATGATAGATAGATAAATAGATAGATAGATAGATAGATAGATAGATAGATAGATAGATAGATAGAGAACACATTACTAGGGACTCTTTCTACTGCAAAATGAACTACAAATGCATGCACCACTTTGTATATCTGACTTTACATGGATAATGGACAACTGACCCCAGGCAAGCAGGCTTTGCAAGCAAGTGCTTTGAACTACTGAGCAATCTTCTCAATCCTAGAATGGATTTATAAAGGCTTTACCTATCCAATCTACTTATAAAGGTTGATCTTAAAATTAATTCAAGTTATCACATATTACTTGTAATTATTTTTAATCAGTTTTGAATATTAATTTAAATGTCATAAAACACATAGGTTCTTATCTGCTTATTTATTATTTGACTATAGCTCAACATAAGTATATTAAAGCTTTAAAAGTCACAGAATATTTGATAAAAATAAGAGATTATGTGAAATTGAAGTTCAAGCAGAACATCAAAGTAAATGATTAGTCATCTCACGTTTTGAAAGTTTATAGAGTTCCATAAATAATATCATGATAATGAAAGTATATAATAAAACTTGACTAACAATGATTCCTAAAAAACTTTAAGATGCTGGTAGAGTCAAAATTATTGTTGTATTCAGCCTCATATTCCTCAAATTTCCCATATATCAATGTTGATTCCACAGAGATCTCACAAGTCCTGGTGGGTCTAATTAAACGTTGAATATTCACTTAACTAAAACATTGGCTGCAAATATATTTCATAAGATTTATCAGATGTCTAAAACTGAAAATAGAAGAGGAATATTCTCAAATCATGTTTCTTACTGTGATCATTATTATTTAAACTAATCATACCTTTGTTTTACAATACAGAAAAGGTTAGTTGACTCTTCCATTGTGCTAATTCATATAAAGGTGATATCAGACAATAGTTGTTAAACAGTATGTTGTTATGTTAATTTTTTTTACTCCCATTCACTTTTGATTCATCTTATTGGCATTCCTTCTGTTCATTTAATACACAGGAAAAAATGTTGGCTAACTTAGACCACTAAACACTTTACAATTTGAGAAGGCTCTTCTTGGATAAGTTGAGGGCTACTTTATATTTATGGTTGCAAAAAGCGGAACCCTGAGTACTGAGACATATTTAATCATATTTTTAGGTACAATAGTACTGGCTTGAACATCTGTGACTGAAAATAGTAAGTGATTTTTTTTCACAGTGAAGACTGATAGAATTTTAACATGTATCAGGTGCTCTTTTGATTTTGGAAATATTTCTCAAGTATCAAACATTTGTACTTCAAAATATAGACATTTAATGAACAAATAATTTTCCTTTAATAACTCAAAGACATTAACATTGCAGGTGAGACTTTTTATACATCAGACATGAATTTATAATTTTGCATAATGCAGTGACTTACTATAGTTTCGAATCCTGTTTCCTCCTAACCTTAGACCTACAGTTACACTCTTCCACTTACATCAGTGAATTGATTTCTGCTTACATATTTTATTTATATTGATTGCATTAAAATCACTACATTCCAGCCTAAGTTTTTCTCCCTTAAAGGCCAAACCTGTCTCTTTCAAAGTCTTGCATAGTTACCTGAACATACCCTAGACCTATTAACCTCTCAGCATCTTTCCCCCTTCAGTAAACAATACTGTTATCTACTCAGGATTTTTTGGAAACCTTTAGGAATTAGTTAAATTTCCAGTTTTTGTTTACTTTCCACCTATGAGTGATTAAATTTTGCCAATTTGTTATCTAAAATTTTATCTTGAATAACCTCCTTAACTGTATCTTTTCACTCTCCTCCTCTTGGACTCCTCACATTTTCCTTGACCTTTCCAGCTTGATCCATTTACATAGCGTTCACTGTTGCAAAAACTCTCAGAGAGCAGTTTAAAAATGTGCAGTCTTATTGTTCCATGCCAGTTCTTAAATTTATTCATTTGTTCTTCAGTGTCCTTAAAATTTAATTCAAAGTAGTTACTACTTCATGCAAATCTCCCATGCTGTGACATATGTTTATTATCATTCCTCTCCTCCACCTCTACTCTACAATCCAAACACATCACCACATAGTATTTATCAAGTGTGGTTTCCTGATATTATTTGTCTTATTTCACTTTTTTATTATTGACAACTTCCATAATTATAGACAATACAGTTCCCTTTCCCCACACTTTCCCCTTTACAACTCCACTCTCCATCATATCTGCTCCCCCTCTCAATCAGTCTCTCTTTTATTTTGATGTCATCATCTTTTCCTTCTGGTATACTGGTTTTGGGTAAGTAGTGCCAGGCACTGTTTCATAGTGCCAGGAACTCCTTATCATTCCTTCAGGATGGTTGACTCTTGAGATCTCTCCATTCTCCTGGAAGCCACCCCTGAAGCTGTTATTCTAGACTTTGTTCCACATTATTATACTCCGTTTTCCATTCCAGAATTCCCAATTCATTTGAAATCTTCCTAAGTGGGTATTATTGGTGAAGCATGACTGAGGCAGTGATGGCTCTGCTGACAAGATGCCCATCTAGCTGAAACCCCTGGAATTTGGGTTACTATATTAAAGGCTCTCATTGGCTTGGAGGACAGAGAAGTAAGTCTTCTTACTGACTGAGACTGGAACTGCACCACAGCTGCCTGAATGGACTGGAGACCACAGTACTGGCTCAACAGTGTGGAGGGATACAGGTCTCTTTGGACATACTGCTCAGGAGATGCTCAAAGCTCATTACTGGTAAGACTGTGTTCTGAGGTTTGTTGTAAAAGCAAGCAGGACCTATAACATGTTGACAGACAGATGAATGCCAGCGAACACCTTTCCCTCTGCTGCGCACACTGCTCTCTGAATGGAGAAGTATATGAAATATTGGTCCTATAAACCATAAAGTATATTTCAACTGATTTTCTTGTGCAGCTACCAAAAAAGGAAATGACTTTTCCTTTCTAATAACAGTAGACCATGGAACATGCCCCAAGCAAAGCAATGCAGAAGACAATTATAAGGGCAAATCAGGCGCAAAGGTTGTTTCTGCCTCAACAATCCAGGTAATTGAAACCGAAACAGGTTCAGGCATGTAACTGGAAGCTTTCCTATTTTCTTCTGTAGTCCAGACACATGATGTTTTCAAAAGTCTGGAAGCTGTTTTCAGCTTCAGCATTCTTTTCTGTATGTGGTATATTTTGAAATACGGAAAAAAATTACTACAGTTTCAAACAATATATTCCAGCAATAAATGTATCTGACTGCAATAAGTTAATGAGAAAATACAGCTTTTAGATGACTGCAGGCAGTGTTGACACAGAGAATTCTTGCTATGACATACACATAGGAACATGTGTATATACTTTCCTCTGGTTTTGACTTTCTCTCTTTAACAGATATCTCAAATTTCTAAATGCGGGTTCTTTTTTTTTTAATGTGTCTCTCTACTTCCAAGTCCTAACTTGTCATATAATACACCTTAGCTGAGTTAGCATAATGTCTCCCATCTCAGAACACAACCACAGACTTTGGCTTTGTTCACGCTTACCCCCCTTCTCTCTCTCTCTCTCTCTCTCTCTCTCTCTCTCTTGCTCTCTCTCTCTCTCTCCCCTCCCTCTTATCACACTATAATTTACATCTCTCCTTGAATGTCTAGAAAGCACATGAGGCATTCTATTGACTTGGTTTGTCAAATATCTCCCGAGTCATGCACCAATGTCTTCCCCTGTCTCTTTAAACTCTCCTTTATTGTCCCATGTTGTCTCCATCTTTCTTGCAAAAATCAGTAAAATAGCATGCTGATTAATATCTACATGTCTGTCCTGCTTGTCCTGCACCATGGTACCTGTAATCAATCAATACAACTCACAGTGTTAAACTCCTCTTCTGGATATGCAAAGCTAAAAGACTTTATTGTGCATGGAAAATACTCCTTTACCTGGCTTCTCTTTAAGTGTATCCCTAAGGGTAACCTCCCTTTATCACATAATTTTTAATCTACCACAAGAGAACTTCACATCTGTCCCTCTTGCCCAAACACCAGGTTGTCTGTCTTCTTCATCTGCCTAATTACTCTTCCCTGAGTCATTTTTACCTCTAGTTTGTTAGCTAATAACACTTGACCTTTTTACTTACTCAAAAAGTATTTATAAGCTGGGCGTGATGGTACACACCTTTAATCCTAGCAGTGGGGAGGCTGAGGTAATAGGATCATCATGAGATTGAGACCAGCCTGAGACTAGATGGTGAATTCCAGGTCAGCCTGGGCTAAAGTGAGACCCCAACTAAAAAAAAAATGAACAAAAAAGTATTTATGAGCCAGTTGTGGTGGTGCACACCTTTAATCCCAGCACGCAGGAGGCAGACATAGGAGCATATCTGTGAGTTCAAGGCTACTCTGAGACTATTTAGTAAATTCCAGGTCAACCTGTGCTACAGCAAGACCCTAACTTGAAAAACAAACAAACAAAAAAAGGATTTATGAACAACCAACAGTGGGCCAACCTCAGGTGGAATGCTGATTTTCAAGTGTGTTCCTTCTCTGTCCTACTTTTTAGTCTAGTTTAGACTTCGTGTGTATCATTTCTGCCCCAAGAAGGCTCAGAAGGTAGTCCATCATTTTCTTTGTCTATAATCCAGAAAATACCACCATCAATCCCATTGAAATGATATCTGCTATGATTTTGCCTCAAATACTGAGATCATTCCAGATCAAGTCCATGTTTTATTCTTGTCTACATCTTGTGAAAATTGAACATATAAATTAAGCTTAAAATAATAATCTGGTGCTAGGCATGGTAGCACATGCTTTTAATCCCAGCACTTGGGAGACCAACATAGAAGGATCACCACAAATTCAAGGCTACCCCTGAGACTACAGAGTTAATCCTAGGCAAGTCAGCCTGGGCTAGAGTGAGACCCTACCTCAAAAAAACAAAACAAAAAAAACCAATAATAATCTATTGCCTTAATTTAAGATGGTCCCCTATTGTTTCTTAAGATTAATTTTGTCTTCTTTTTTATAATTATTTCCTTTTATTTATGCACTTTCCCTCTTTAATATTGGGAAATATTAAAGTCTATCACCCAAAGTAGTCATATTACCACTTTCAATTTCCTTGGTCAGAGAAGCATCATGTTTTCTTGGCCTAGGTAGAGCCAATAGATGTACAGCATTTAGGGCGGAAAAAAAAGGAGAAGAAATGATCTGTAGAAGAGAATGCTGCAAGAATCAACACTTGAAATGCAATGTGGTCTGATGTCGGTAGGAGGATTGTGAGGCATGAGTAGGTATCACAAATCCTTGCTATCATTTGAGGCTCTTGAGGAAAGAATGGAACCCACACCTTTCAGTTAGGCCTGAGAGGCGCCCTTAGTCTCCCTAGCAGCATCACAGTCAGGTAAGCACTTAATCCAGACCTCTTGTTACATAATTAAGAAACTTAAGGCAAAGGTTGAGATCTCCCAATTCTATGAGCTCACGCTACACACATTCTTGAGCCCATATGCATGCCCACATGCAGAAAACACATTCATATATAGGGAAGATCACATTTTCATACACAAGGAAACATGCCTGCATACAGAACCATACTCATAAACATGCTGACACATATGTAGGCATACATGCCAGTGTATGCATAAGAATACACACACACATACATACTTGTACTTCTGAATCTATTATAATTGTGGAAAATTACCCTGTTTAGAGGATACCCTACACAGATGAAGGTAACAGAGCATTTAAACTTACAAATGAGTGAGCAGAAAATGTTTTCTATTCTGCACTTGCAAATTCCTGTATGGCTTTATATTTCAAAATGTTTTAAAGGTTATTCTAGATTCAATACCTTCAATGTCACTATAGCAGAGATGTGAACCACTCTGTGTAAATGCCACTGAGTACATTGAAATACAAAGTAGTAGAACTGAGGAAGAAGACAGGGAAGAGTGAATGGTGAGACTGTCCAAAAAGGAATTAGGACAGTTCTGGAAAAGGAATAAAATCAGGACAGGGTGGGAAAAACTGAGGGTCCAGTGAGCCAATTAATAGTGTGATCAAATGACAAGATTTGTGTATCAGAATTTTACTTTACCAGGAACCTTGCTTCCTATTGACTTATTTTCGTAATTGCAATTCCTTCATAGTATAGCATCTTAGCAGCAGCCTCCTGGCTTACTTGATCCACTCTTCTCTCTCTCTGTCTGTCTCTCTCTCTTTTATTATGGCTCCTGGGATAAGAGCTGAACTCAACTGGCTAAGTCTCTATATTTGTTGCTAATATTATAACTTCCCCTAAAATACTACACGAGATTTCTAATAGAGGAATGTGAGTTTTCACTTGTATCTAATGTATCCTAGAAGTTTGTTTCATCTTCCGATTGAACAAATATTTACAGGACATCTACATGTGGCAATTTGTCTGCATAAGGCTTGGCTTAGCTCAGTATATGGCTTGCTAATGTCTAACAAGCTTTCCTATCTTCCATTCTTTCTTTATGTCACTCATTCAAAGCCATTATATGTCTCACATAAATTTTAATATCCATCTTTCAAGAAGTTGCAAGCACTGGGGTGAACAACTGATCAGAAAAGTTGACAAAAATGAACAGTGGCTCTTGCAGCACAGATGCTGATCATGCGATCTTCTGCCCCTTGTCCACACTGTGCCTTAGTATGTGATCATCCTTCAGATACATGGTTGTGGGCATATTGCTCAGAAGCACTTCATTTATAATTCCAGACAAATAGGTGCCAATGAAGGGAATAAATGAGTGAAAAACGAAGACAATGTCAAGGTATACATTTGAAATATTTGGCCTCAAGGTCTTAAGTTTCATCATCAAACAACACCTCTATACCTACTATTTCTTACGTTTTCTGAAGGAAATACAGCTTCTCACCACATTTAAGTTCATGCCATGACAGACTTTAGAGTAATGTGGAATCAGAGGTTCTTTCATTCATGATTCAAATTACAGAAAATTACTTTTGTTAGTTGGGATAATGCTGAAGATTCAAATAGCATGAATAGCAATTTGCATCATGAAAATGCTGAAAATAATGTTCCACTCTTCTAATAAAATTTACACAAAGAATTGCTTCTTTTGTATGTCACTGTTATGTTATAAATAAATATTAATACTTTAATCCATAGAGCTGACTGTATTATTATATTAACAACAATAGCAATGTCTTACATACATAGATTGTATAAAATGTAATGATAATTTTAACTCCATTTAAAATAATATATAATTAAGTTCAAGACCATATAAATATTTTTTCATCTTATAAAGATTTTATTTATTAAATTGTTTTGTATGAATGATTTTAGCTATAAACTTGAGCATGAATAGCACAAAGAACCATTGAATTCCATTTAAATAACTTCCATTGTACATCAGAAACCATATGCTTATGTTATTTGTGTCTAATCCGTCAGGGAATTGTTTACAATTTACTCCAAGGATAACAGAAAGGCAAGTAGTGGCACCTTGCAAGCTGCTCGTAATATTTAACAGTTTTACTTGATTACTCCCTTTTCTCACATTTCAATCCAATTTAATTGAATGAATATTTATTCTGCATCTATTAACTTCAAAGATGTATAATATGCAGTCATTACCCTCCAGGGGTTAACAACCTAGTGGGGGCAAAAACATACATATAAAATGAATTCTTGCATGTGACAAAAGTGAGATATTCTATTTTTCACTGAAGTTCTGTGAAGATATATGACAGGTGGTAACTACAGGAGAAAGAGGGAAGTCTCTTAATGTTAATGGCAAGATATGCCATTTGGAATAAATCTTTTAAAAAACAGATTTTAATTATGCATACATATGAGAATCTTGCATGATCATCTATATTATTAACTTTTCTTGCCCTTGACTATGGCAGCACACTTACCTCACCCCGTTTTCTGTGTCCCTTTACTGTTACACTTTCCTTTCACTCATTTCTTTCTCGTCCAATATACAAATGGGAATTATTCTTTTGTATGTCTGCCAAAACTGTAATTAAGGAAAGCCTCTCTTTCCTTTCTTTTAAAGTTCTATTTAAAAAAATGTGTAGAAGGTCTATTAAATAAATCATGATGCACTCAGTGATCATATAAAATACAGTCATTAATAAAGAGGAAATGGACAATATGTTCACTTAGGTTGATATCTATAATTAAAAGAGAGAAAAATATCAGAATTGCACAGGGAGTAGAAAAGTACCATGTGTCTATATTAATATTTTGGGGACATATCACTTTTTTATTTAATATAATCTTGTACCTTATTTAAAATAATTAACACCACAAAGATATTTATACTGGACGAAGTATAAAGTATGTATCATAGAGTTTTCCACACTCTAAGAATTTCAAAAATGTTTTTATTGATTAGTAGTTTAATATCATCATGCAAACTGGAAAACCACACATTGCATAAAGAACTACTTTAAAAAATATTTATTTATTTATTTATTTATTTATTTGTGAGAGAAAGAGAGAATGGGCACACCACAGCCTGCAACCACTGCAAACAAACTCCAGACACATGCACCATCTTGTGTATCTGGTTTACATTGGCTTTGTAGGCAAGCACCTTAACTGCTAAGCCATTTCTCCAGCCCAAATTATTTCTTTTATATTACTGCTTTAATTTCAAATTTTTAAAAATTTCAATTATTAAAGAATGCCAAACATCACAAATAATTTACACAGTATAAAATGTTTCTTTTTAAATTTAATTCAGTGCTAGGAATAGAACTCCAGGCCCAATTCATGCTAGGCAAGCACCCAATTACTGAGATACAATCCTATTCCTATGTTCAAGGTCTAAAATACTCATAAAAAATGTTTAAATCAGTCGGGCATGGTGGCGCAGGCCTTTAATCCCAGCACTTGGGAGGCAGAGGTAGGAGGATCGCCGTGAGTTCAAGGCCACCCTGAGACTACATAGTGAATTCCAGGTCAGCCTGGGCTAGAGTGAAACCCTGCCTTGAAAAACAAACAAACAAAAAAAAGCTTAAATCAATGTAGAGTACTAATATTACTAGCATTGCAACCTAAACATAGCTTTCTTCAGTCAGAAACAAGGTTCACTTTCTTTTGTCAATACATCAGTGATAACACAAATAAAGGAATTCTGACTAACATAGTGCTTTTCTGAGACCTGATTAACATTTACAACATACTAAAAGAACAGTTCTCTGCAGCTACATCAGGCGGCACATATATAGGTGAAATGGACTTCAGAAATTCACCTAGTACACTGAAAATCACACAGACCCTCACCACAGAGGCACCTGCAGCCCAGACTGTGGTAGAGCAGCTAGGAAACGAAAGCACCTCTGTGGTTTCTGCAACTACAGATGCATCTCCTATGGCCTCCCCAGTAGCTGCACATGACATTCTGCCATCAACTCCTCTGTCCTTCCTTCAGATAATCCTAATTAGTGTGTTTTTTTCCCTCAGGGTTTCAGAAGACATTGTAACAGTGCCCCCAGTCTTTGTCATTGCAGTCTGATCCTCACTTCAGTTCAGTGAGTTGATGAACTTGATGTAACTACATGTACTTTACAGAAGAGGAGGCTGCAACCTGAAGGCCACATTTGTTGGCCAAAAAGCCTCTCAGGCAGTGAGGAAACGATAAACACACAGCGAACCTGAGGAATCATTAACTCAGGTATAAATAAATGCAGCCAACCATCGCATTTTGGTAGGGATGTTCTGACTTCTGGCACAGTATTAGTTTTATGTTACTGTTCTTACTTTGCCCTATGTCTCTAATATGTACTATTTTGCTCTTTTTTTGTTTTTATTTTTATTTATTTATTTGAAAGTGACAGACAGAGAAAAAGGCAGAGAGAGACAGAGAGAGAGAGAGAGACAGAGAGAATGGGTGTGCCAGGGCCTCCAGCCACTGCAAACGAACTCCAGATGCGTGCCCCCCCTTGTGCATCTGGCTAACGTGGGTCCTGGGGAATCGCGCATTGAACCGGGGTCCTTAGGCTTCACAGGCAAGTGCTTAACTGCTAAGCCATCTCTCCAGCCCTGTTTTGCTCTTTTAGGCATGAAAAGGTCTACTCTGAATTAGAATAGAGGTGCTAGAATGTGGGAGTGGGGTGACCTATTTCTGAGAAGTTTGCATATGATTCACCACAATTAAACAATTTGGATCGAAATAGCTACAATTAAGTTATTATCAGAGAAGTATTTACTAGACTAGAAGTTCTAAATTTATCTTCATATACACCCTAATCAAGAAAAGACCATATTTTCCATAGTTTGAAGTAAATATGAAAATGTTGACAAATTAATATTTATATTGTTAAATTATTGAAAGCTACTTTAATGTGTGGCTATATATTTTCCTGAAAATGTTTAACTTTCAAATGGCAATAAATGTAAAGTTATGGTTCACAAGATGTCCTCAGTGTGTGTGTGTGTGTGCATGTGCACATGCACTATAGTCTGTGTATGTATGTATTTATAATATACATAAATTTATATATATTATCTTCTGACATATGGATATTATATACAGTATGTCAAGCTACCATGAACTAAAGGAGAAAGTAGTATAATAAATATATACATGTAAAAAGAAAAAAAATTGTCTACAGTAAAACAGAATGAAATAGAAAGAGAAAATGTTCAAACTGACAAATGGTATATGTTGGATGAGTTGAAGTTTAACCAGAAAGCTGAGATTCTATGTGCTGTTTATGATGGGCATCATCAGCTTGATCTCTAATAAGGAAAGTCAGCTTCCTTTGAAGCTAAGACACACTATAGTTTACAATCAGAAAAAAAAATTGTTTTCTTACCTTGTAGTTGGCTAAAATAGTCAGATTACCCCTTAGGGACAACCTGCAAAAGAAATAGAAAATGATGACACAGAGATAAAAAAGTTTAAGACATCTTTAATATTGTTATTAATTAATTGAATGTAGGTGTTTCCTTTTGTTGGATAACCCCACATTATCTTGAGATATCATTGGTCACATATATGTGGGCATTGATAGTGACGTACACACAAGCATTAGGATGTAACATTCTATGTGCGTAGAGCAAGTTTGTGCTCCATGGAGCATGAATGGAGTTATTAGGACCCTGTTTTTCACTGCTACTAGCCAATTTAGTAATGTTACTACTGATGACTGATTATGGTTAAAAAAACAAAAAGGAAAGCCACACAATATTAATAAGTTAAAAACTTAAGAATATCAGAAGTAAATACATAAATAACTATAGATTTTATAGCAACATTTAATAATCACTGAATATACAGGGTATAATTCCTTCTATGGGTATAAAAATTAAGCCTGTAATTACTCAAATTCTGAGTTTTAGGGGTTCTTAGAGATATTTTCTAGCATATCAATTTTTAAATATATGTTTTATATATTTATTAGAGAGAGGGAGCAGATAGAGAGAATGGGTATTCCAGGGCCTCTAGTCACTGCAAATGAACTCCACATCCAGACACATACACCATCTTGTGTATCTGGCTATATGTGGGTACTGGAGAATTGAACCCGGGGCTTTTCAGACAAGTGCCTTAACTGCCAAGCCATCTCTCCAGCCCCATATATCAGTTTTTTTTTTGTTTTTTTGTTTTTTTTTTTACCAGAAAATCCCTGTGCCTTTCATCATGACCAACAAGTCTTGAAACTAAAAGTTAACTTAAATCCAATTGATTCAACTATCTTACTCTACAGATAAGCAAACTCACTTAGCTCAAGGCAGAAGTAGGGGTAAATTTCTATTTCCTGGCCTTGTACTCAATCCACAGCATTAAGTTATTTAATTCTTTCTTCCTTCCAAGCTGAAAAATAGAGGGAGTGGAATCATGTGTTCTGCCCCTGATACTTTCATATTCCTGCCTGAGTCAGTGATCCATGCCATTAGTATTTACTGTAATCACCTCCTTAAAAATCCTCTCCTTGATGAAGAGATACCACAAGATCAGTTGATGGTCTCATCATAAGCTACTTGCACATCAGTGAGAGAAATCAAGGGAAGCATCAAGGGAGAAAGAAAATGTGCCGCAATGCTGGTAAAACTAGTTAATAACACCTCTAGCTAGACGCGGAAGAAACTGCCCAGCAGCCCTTCACATCACATCTGTTTTCTGGGCATTTCTACATAATGAAAAGCCAGCACTTGTACGGCATCATGTGCTTTACTATTGCAAATAGATCTGGACTGTTACAGGCAGTAATGGAATCTCTTCACTGCTCCCTGGCTCGTGTTTACTCACTTTTAAAACCAAGTAACCATTTGTGATTCTTCAATAATACTACAATTTAGATACAATTTTGTAATTCGTTTCTGCAAATGCTTTCAAAAAATGTGCAGTAATCCCTGGCCAAATTCATTTTCTACCAGCTTGTATTTTCAGACAGTGTAATCACAAAGTTATCATTATTAAAGCAAGGATTCTGCCCCTATCAGGACCTAGAATTCCAAGACATTGGAAACTTAACAAGTAGCAAACTGATAGTTGTAGGGAGAGTCTCAGGTGCTCTAGTTTCAAAATCTTTCCTTGCTGGACAAAATCTGATTAGTGTGAATTACCTAAGATCTTCCCTTGTTCACCTCTTTTGTCTTCCAATGAAGACAGCCTTCCTTAAAATGCTATCAAAAAAAACACATTGAAATGACCCACTTTATCAAATAGAGTTTTACAAAGAGAATGTAAGATGTTGTATTATATATTTAAGCTTTATTCTGAAGGACTTCCATTACTTCATTAGAATAAGACATCACAACAAATTTATATGTAGAGAAAAAGTTACTTATAGCATTTGTAGACAGTAGTAAAAGTAGACCTTGCCAATTCTTCCAAAAGTCACATAGGAACAAACAATTTGGGAATGCCTATACTATACATCACTGACATGAAGAACACTGTTTTTATAATGAAATTTGAAGAATTGTGATGAGTATATTCATGAAACTCAATATTTTAAAATACAGCATTATTTGCCATCTAACTGGGTTGGGAATTTACAACCATATTGATAAGACATTTTACTTTTTAGGTAGATCATAAGTTAACATGTTTACAATAATATTTAAAGTAAAGTATAATTTTATTACTACAGTATATTTTCACAGATTATATTTCAAATCCACTAATATCTGATGAGTTTATGTTCACTTTGAAACATGAATTTTATTCTATTTAATCAACAATGAAGGATAAATAAAAGTTTAAGAACTAAAACTCCATTTAAAAGTACCAAGTTTTATTGCATTAGTAATAAGGTTTGAATTAATTGTTCTTTAGGAAAATATATTATTCTTTCTTATTCTTGTTTTTCTTTTCATGATTATTATTATTAGCCACATATTTCATATGGATACATAATGTCTTGATACCCTCTTTTCCCTTATCCTTGGTCCCATTCTGTTGGGGACTTTCTTCAGTGGGGTTGTAGGTATTCCCTATGGGGTTTTGGTTTATTCATTGTGGGAACAGCAGTCAGTTGTTCTTTTTTATTAAGTAGAAACTTTGTATAGGTACATCAAGTGTTGGTACCATCATTGCCTTCCTCCCTGCCCCCACTCCACTGAGAGCCTCCTTAGTGGGACCGCTGTGATTCACCATGAAGTTGTGGGTTGTGAGTTGGGAGAGAAGCAGTCAGTCATTGTAGTGGGGGAAATGCTTCTGGATATTCCCTTCCACACTGTAGCACTGACATTCTTTCTGCCTCCTCTTCTGCAAAATTCCATGAACCCTGGTAGGTGTGCTTGAAGTCTACCTTGGTGTTGAGCTCTCAGCAGCTTCTGGATTTCTGACTTGGTGCATTTTGAGTATCCTCAGTGTCTGTCTTCCTCACCCTGGTGCAGGATTTTAGGCTTGCCAGGGAAGCAGCACTCTTGTTCATATTGCCAGTTCCTCTGTGGTTTCACCTGGGCCCTGGCTGCCGTGGTGGGGTGGTTCATCGGCTGACAGGGCGTCAGCTATCTATTCCTGCCTTGTTGATAGTTTTGGTTGTCCTCAGTTCTTGCTGCTTTTTGGAGTGCACTTTTACATACTCTATTTTCTTCTCTATTTAAGAATTTCAATAGCCTAATAATAAATTGTGAATCCAAGTGTAGGGTATGACTAGGGCTATCCTTAGTGTCATAATTTGTGTGTATTAATATTTATGTCAGAAATCTGTAGTTTATTCATGCAAAAGAGTAAAAGACACAAAGTTTTTATAATATCACTGTATAACAATCTTCATTTTCCAAATAATAGCCATACTTCCATGACTGCTTACTTCCATGAAGGCACATGCAACCTTTTAAAAGCTACAAAAAAAAAAAAAAATGGCTTCAACAGTAACCTTATGTCCAAGGAATTTGATCAGGTCTTTTCCCCACAAAGGCTCTATTTAGGAGAGAGATATGACTTCTTTTCCACCATGTGGACTGATCTCAAACAATCATGTCTTTTTTGTTGTTGTTTATTTTCCAAATGACAGTTGGAACGTGCCTATTAGGAAGGTTCTACAAGTGTTCTTAAGCAACTTGTAACACTCCATTTGGAGGTCTTGTCAACTGATAAGAGATTAACACAGCATCCCAAAGACTGATTGTCACATTATAATTCTCAATATCTTTCTTGAATAAAAATCTCCATGTAAGTAAAATGCATTGTATGTTAAAACCATAAAGATTCAGGAAACATAATTTTTAGTCATGCTTATATAAATTACAGAATAAGTGTAATGTAATTAAAATTCTTAGTAATGTGTTTTTGTGCAATTACTTGAATACACAACTTTCATTACTATAAAACCTGATTGTTTTAGAAAAAAAATAATATTTCAGCTTGGCGTGGTAGCACATGCCTTTAATCTTAACAGGAAGGCAGAAGTCGGAGGACTGCTGTGAATTTGAGGTCACCCTGAGACTACATAGAGAATTCCAGGTCATCCTAGGCTAGAGCAAGAGCCTACATCAAAAAAACAGTATATATATATATATATATATATTTCTTTTGCAGGCTATATTAGAATAAGAATGTCTTGCTCTTACTGGAGTTTATATACTAAAGGTAATAAATAAGCATTTCACATCAGTGATGTTGGGGTTATGTTTTTTATATAAACTAGGGAAATCAGGATGTTTAAGAAGGAAAAGAAGAGAGATTAAATTGTTTCCAGAAGGCTACAAACCATCATTTTGATCTTGTTATTTTGGATATTTGAGTCAATGGTTCCCCATTATGTGACATGAGATGAAAATATGCAAATATTAACTTTTATATCCCTTTTAGTTAATTGCAAAATAACTGGGAAAAAAACATTGTAAGTATATATGAATATGAGAACCAAGCCATTAAAAGAAGGGACCAAGGCTGGGGAGATGAATCAATTAAGAGTGCTTGCTACTTAAGCATGAGGGTCTCTCAGGACACAGACAGCCAGGTTGGACTCCCCAGGACCCACGTAAGATGCTAGGTATGATCACTTACTTTTTTAACCCCAGGTTGTGAGGGTCATGGAACAGAGAATTGTGGGGCTCACTGATGGACACTAGCTCCAGGTTAAGGGTTTGAGACAGCATCTCATGGAAGTATGTGGACTAGTGATAGACAAGGATACCTAATGTTCTGTCTGGCTTCTGTGTCTATGTGCATGGAATGTGAATATCTGAATAATACTACATCTATACTACACACACACACACACACACACACAGAAGAGAGAGAAGGAGAGAGAGGACTATAATGAACTCAGTGAGCTTCATTTAGGTTTGACCACTACCTTATGTCACTTCCATATAGTAGTTAAGAATAAGAACTATTATTTCAATTTAGTGAATTTACAAACCACACATATATAAATAGATTCAGTAAGTTGTGAGCATCACAAAGCACATAAGGGGGAATGACCATTCCTTGAATTTGGTTTGTCACTGTCAAGCTCAGTTAGCTACTGACACACTAAGACTCCCTCCCCTGATGTCAATTTTCTCAGTTCTTAACAACTAATGGAATTATTTCAATGGTTTACAGTTATACAAAAATTTTAAAATGTCTCGAGGCTTTTATAATTCCTTATTGACAGGCCAGTTCTGGAGAAATTTGAAATGATGTTCATAAAATGTAAAGCATAATGGTTAGATGCTCATGCATGCATTGTCACTTTATTGCTAGTGAAAAAGATAATACTGTCTTAAGCCTGGGATCCATTTCTTTTCCTAGCCCATCACACTCTGTTAGAAAAGAGACTCAAAGTTTGTACAAATCAATATGTCTTATTTTTCACTTAAGGTTGATTCTCTAATTAAAAAAAAAAACCTGAACATCATTTTGTAATCATTCTTCCTATTTTTTTATTTATTGTTTAAGTCTATGTTTCTGACCCAAATTCAGTAAACCAACTTTATCAATTTATAAGGTTATTCTTGATAAAATTATATCATTATGCTGGCATTGCCATAGAAATACATATGATTTTAATAATTACTCATCATTGTACTAAAATACATGTCAATATTAGCTTATGAGTCTATAGTATTTAAAAATATAGGGCCAGGTATAGTGGTGCACACCTTTAACCCCAACACTCTGGAGGCAGAGGCAGAGGCAGGAGGATGTCTGCGAGTTTGAAGCCACTCTGAGACTACATATTGAATTACAGGTCAGCCTGGGTTACCACAAGAACCTACTAACTCCCCACCCCCGGAAAAATAAGTAGCAAAAATTTTAAATAATAAAGAAAGTAAATGTATGAAATGGAAGATAAATTTCCTCTTGCCTCCCTTCTGATGGTCTCCTTCCCCCTTGCCACACCCTTTCATATTTCATGCCATATGTACTTCATTACTCTCTATTTCTACCCATATACTTTTAAGCTCTCTTTTTCACACTCTCCTGATCCTTTTCTTAGTTTTGTTACCTATACCCACGTACCGTATATAAACATATACAGAAATTAAAATCTAGGATCTTCATATGAAAGGAAACATGTGGTATTTATCTTTCTTAGTCTGGGTTACTTTATTCAACATAATAATTTCCAGTGCCATCCATTTTCCAGCAAATGTCATAACTTTATTTTAATTTATGGCTAAATAAAATTCCAGGCTACATATATCACACATATTCTTTTTCCATTCTTTTTTGAGAGAAATCTAGAATAGGTCCAATTCTTAGCTATTAAAATACTATAACAATAAGCATGGATGCATGGATCTATGCATTTATATCCATGAGGAATATAGCTGAGTCATAAATACTTCAAAATTTCAATAAAAAGAAGAATGAAATAGTAAAATAGGATCTAGTCTAGACTTAGTAGATATCTAAAAGTTTCCATGATGGCTTCAGTTTTACATGTCTTTAATTCTTAAAAAATAAAAAAAGGCAGATCATGGCTCTCTTATCTAACTTTATATAACTATCTCTTCAGGTGGTTTTCCTTGCTATATAATCTAAAATAGTATCACTTTTTCATTTTCTTGATCTACTTTATTGCTTTGCATGCATAATATTTCTAAGTATTGTCTAACATATGACATACTCAACTGCTAAAATGTTTATTATTTTCCTTACAAGAATATAAATTGCATGCTCCATAAATACTGCAGCCTATATTAGTCTAGCACATTCTATTTACCTCCCATGCCACCCCAAACATCAACAACACTCTAAAGTCATTATGTGTGCTTTCAATATGTAGTTTTATTGTGCTTTAAAACTGTGTATCCACAACAAAAAGACTACATAGTTTTCTTCTCTTTATGTTGCCAAACCTCATGTCCATCATCCAAACTTCACCCAGAGTGTTACTTCATCTACCTTTCCCCATGACTCCAACTATCCTTCATGCATTACTGCTCAGCAATTGTGTTAATGACGATTTTACTTTTGTTTGTGTGAATATTGAAGAATGTACCTTTCTGTGTCACTAGATGACAATGTGAAATGCAAGGCCAAGTCATGTCTATTCCTAAAGCCCAAGAATGATTTTACCACTGTTATGACCCAACATATGCCTTTTATAAAGCCAAACCACAGTGTATCTCTGTGTCATGACTTCTTATCTTTTCTTCAGGACGAGCACATATTTTGTGAGTACCCAAGATTGCCTGAAACATGCAACATGAGAAAGAGGATTGAGCAGTATGTGTATCCCAAGTACATCACTGAGTCTGAGTTCTCACACTGCATGGAAACCAGCTAGGATAGTACCAGGCTGGATGATCTGTCTGGCAGAACTCAGCGATCCTTTGATGTTTCAGGGGTAAAGAAAAATAGTCTAGATCATAGACCTTGATTGCTTCACTGTCTGATTAGGCTGGACCCACCCCTCTCCAGGTGATGCTGTGTGTGTGTGTGTGTGTGTGTGTGTGTGTGTGTGTGTGTATTCTAGAGAAAGTGAGAGAGAGGAGAGATAGAGAGTTGGTGCACCAGAGCCTCAGTCATTGCAATTGAACTCCACATGCTTGCACTACCTAGTGGGCATGTGCAACCTTGCACTTGTGCCAGATTATGTCATTTATATCATCCTCCTTACAAGTAATTCTATCTTATAAATATATCTTTGAATGAACGTGAAAATTTAGAGAAAATCTATGCATAACAAATGCATAAACACAAATATATATACTTATACTATATATTATACAATGAAATAATATAAATATCATAATTAATAATATCATATAATATTAAAATAATATTATATAAAATATGAAAATGTAATAAATAAATATAAATATATATAATGATGTTATAAAATAAATATTACTTATATTTCACAAATAAACAAGTGAACATGTTTTTTTAATGTGGGCAAAGGCAAAACACTTGAAAATATGTATAGTTTTGTTATGTGTGATATGTGACCATAAAATCATGAGACTAGCATATGGAGGATAACTACTTAGAATCCCATCCAAAAAATATTGCCATTAATGGTCAAAGGTATAATTTTTATTAGCTAATATATTCAGCAGTCTGATGCTTTCATGCAAGAATCTAAAATACAAATTCCAATTAATTACAGGGACTGGAGACAGACTGCAATGAACTAAAAAGTAACCATCATGTTCTTGTCAGCTTTGTTTCAAGAAAGGAAAACTCTCTTACATTGTTGTTTTTTCTTATATGCATAAATTCTCTTTTAAATATTTCACTCATTTGACATAGTGCTTGGTTGTGTAACCAGTTACTATAATACTACTGACTCAAATTGGGATGAATAATAAAAGTTTGTTTTAAGGTACCTTCTAGTGGGTTAGACATACATATAATTTTTGAAACAATAACTGTGCACAGATCGAATTAGGACAGTGATATTCATTGATGATATTATGAATGGACTATTAGAAGGACAGTTTTTATAGTTGTATAGTCATCATCTCTGACTAGAATTAGGAAGAAGGTGACATATATATATGGTTTATCAACTATTGAATCCTATATTTTAAAATAAAACATGTCATCAATGGCATAGCCCGTTTTATTTACTTTCCTATGAACAATGCTCAGCATTAGTGAATTTAGTTTGTGCTAAGTAAAAATTTTGTTAAGATTCAGGCATGGTGGTACATCCCAGCACTTGGGAGGCAGAGGTCGGAGGATCGCCATGAGTTCAAGGCCACCCTGAGACTACATAGTGAATTCCAGGTCAGCCTGGGCTAGAGTGAGACCCTACTACCAGTTAAAGTATTTTCCTGCAAAACCAAAGGACCTTGGTTTGACTCTTCAGGACCCACATAAGTCAGATGCACGAGGGGGTGCATGCATCTGGAGTTCATTTGCAGTGGCTGGAGGCCCTGGCATGCCCATTCTCTCTCTGCCTCTTTCTCTCACTCTCATAAATAAAAATAAAGTAAAAAAACTAAAAATTGTTAAGATTAAATATTAATTTTGCAATGAACTGATTTAACCAAAATGAGCTCAAACTATCTCCACTAAATATCAGAATTAATAAGAACAAAACAGTGCACTGTTTACTACAAATAAGGGTCAATTTCATTTAAATCTGTAAAGCAAACCTAATGTATTCTAAACTAATTAGAACTCAAATCAAATCTCAATTCTAATTAGATTAGGATCCAAACATATTTTGTCAAAACATACTATTTTAGGTCTTGAGAGAAAAATGTAATATGGGAAATGGTAAGATCTGGAACTTCCAACCTCCAGTTTCCCTTGGTAGTAACAATGGCTGGATGGAATTCTACCCCTGGCAATTCTGCTCAAGGAAGAGTGCCCACTAAAACCCCTTCAGTATTCTGAAGAAATAAAGGGGAAAATGTTGCTTGATTTTCTTCTCATCCTAAATTCAAATAAAGAACTTCTCTTCATCTTGGTCTTTCTTGTTTAGAAAGGAAAATTAGAAAGAAAATGTTGACAAAGGACATACAGCTTTGAAGTCAGTAAAGAAAGACCCAGGTTTGATTCTCCAGTACCTGTGTAAACCAGATGCACAAAGTAGCACATGCATCTGTAGTTCCTTTGCAGTGGGTGGAGGCTCTTGCACTCCCATTCATATCCTCTCTCTCTCTCTCTCTCTCTCTCTCTTTCTCCAATATGTAAATAAAAAATATTAATGTGTTACGAGACAGGGAAAGCTCTTTCAAAATTAAGTTTAGAGTTTCAAATTAGGCATCACGATGTAAGTAATTGTTTGTGTAAAAGATATATAGCTATATATATGTAAGTACATTGATAATCTGCACTAAGAATAATTGCATTATTTTTATTTACTAATTTATTTCAGAATTGGGGAGAGTGTGGCAGGCACCGGCATCTCTTCCTGTTGCAAAAGGACTCTAGATGTATGTGCCAGTTTGTGTATCTGGCTTTATGTAGGTGCTGGGGAATCAAACCTTGGCCAGCAGGCTTTACCAGCAAGCACCTTTAACCACTGAGCCCCAATCCCATTATTCTTAGAGCAGTTATACAACTGCTATCATGACTTTGTTACTTCTGATATGTTTTGCATTTTGAAATACTTAAAAAGGTTAGCCCTTCCAAAGAGACCTCCCTGGAAGAGTGATCAGTGGTTATTGTGTTCAAGCTCTTCCTTTAGAAATGATGAAACTGAGGTCCACACAGTTGCACTGACTCATTTGAAGTGAAATACAAATCCATCTGTGAATTCCATTTCTAATGAATGAAGGGTCTTGTTGGCACTTATTTCCATAGTGGTGCTCTTTACAGACTGTTTTCCACGTAATGTGGAAATGTGATGTTCTCCGTCTGCCTGGCAAGTTGTTTTGCAGAGTCCTAGGGTTTCTCTAGTGCTTACCCTGTCTGCTGTGTTTGCTTTGTTCCCATGCCCATTCTTCAAAGGCCGGCTCAAATGTACTCCTTCTTAATGATGTCTTCTTTGGTCATCCCAGCTGGAAGTGATCTTTAACTCCTCTGATCCATGGGAGTAATGATCACATTTGGCTTTGTAATTCAATATGGCTTAGTAGAAATGTATGGATGGGTTCTGGAGTTCAGCAGAGAGGGGTTCAAGTTTTGGTTGTGTTCCTCACAAGCAAATGAAACTTTCACAGGTCAGCCAGCATCTCTGAGCCATAGCTAAGGATGTGTAAGAATCTTAATTAATTTTTTTAACCTTCTAATAGTATGGTAACTCATTGTATTATCTGGCTAAATTATAGATCAATATCAATGAGTTATAAAATATTCATTAAATTTCTTCAAAAAAACTAACCAAACTTTTCTAAAATTTGAATATCACATAGTCAATTACATAATCATATATCCTAGTTCTCCAAACAGAACATTTTCATACATTAAAAAAACTGCACAATAGATAATCAACATTTAGTGTTTTGTATTCCATGGTGCTATCATAGCTATTTGACAAACAACTAAAAAGAACGAAGGAACACATGAATAGGGAATCAAATGGATTCTTATTCTTATTGGAAATTTATTGGCAAGTTGACAGAGAAATCATGATAAACTGGTTAATTGCTACATATTCATTCAACACAATAATGTTATTTTTATTACTGATGTTAATTCAGTTTAAACCTGAATGAAAAAAAGGCTTATGCTCCCTCTACATATAATGAATTTGTATCTTTTCACCAGGCACTATACCTTTGGATCATTAATAAACTGCACATGAAATTTTGTTAAATGAGATTAAGCTTTTATTGAAATGCTTATGTAGACTGAACAATCTCAATAAAAAATATGTACGAATGCTGCAAATTATTGCTCCATTAATGGGAGAAAACATGATTTCGACCATTCAATACATTTGTGAGTTTTTCTTCTCATTTTAGTAATTGTAACCACTTCAATATCAAATCCACCTAATAGCTATGGATGAATTACAAATGTCTTCCCCAGCATGGGACAATGCTTTGCATACAAAAATGCTTCCACGCCCAATCCCTCTGACTGTAAAGCAGTACAGTCAACATTGGTGGATTCGTCTTTATGATGGGTTTTATTCTCCAAAAGGGTTAATGCTCAAAGAATCCTTTGTTTTGTGACAAGTGTCATGTGAGGACCCTCAAAACCCTGATTTGTCATTGCTCCTTTTTTATCTCTCTCTTTCTTGGTCTTATTTTTTTAAGTGCTTGCAATCCACGAAGGATAAGAAAAAGACTTTGAGGTGGAGAGCTGTGGAGGTGAGGGTGGGAGGGAGAAGGCTATTTTGAATCTTCTGACTGGGAGGTTTCCTTCACTAAGGAGCTCTCTGTGGGTTTCTGGCATTGTAAGTGTTTTGTCTGCTTGCAAGCGAGCAGCTGATGGATGGGGAAAATGTTCATTGATTTGTAGTGCCTGTGCTGCAGCCAAGCAGCACTAGAACGAGGAGGCACCCTCATGAATCTCTCAACTATGCATATTTATATGCAGCTGCTGTTCTTCTAAACCTCCAGCGAATACAAAGTACTTGTGTGGCCACCAGTCCCCACAATACCGTCCTGCTGCATGCTCTGATTTAACTACTGTATGGAAGAATAGACTTGGAGGGGGCGGGGCTCGGTGGGATATAGAAAGGAGAGGTAAGTGTGGAAGGGATAAAAAGACCCTTGCACAATTCCTTTTTCTTAGACAGTCAAGGGAATGAAACAAATGTGGGAACAAGTAGGGGAATATTCTAGTAACTGCTTTTCGTGCATGAATCTCAAATTCCAAAATTGATTAATGGAAATCAAATCTTTTGAAAGATGGTGTTTTTCAGTGAGCAGGGATTTGGGACGACATGATAATGATGTGGTTAAAATACGCTGGCACCATGGAAATCATCATAGCACGGATCCTGGGGTATGAGAAAGTGCCTCCTCCCAGCCAACCACAGCTTCCGTAGAGAGAAATAGATGAGATGCTATACTGGGAGCAGCCGGGGTGGAGTAGGCAGAAATAAAGAATCTTTGATAGTACTAGGGGGAGTGGAAATAACGTAAAGTGCAAAATAGAAGTTTGAAAGATAGATGAAAGAGCACCCCACTTCAGGATCGAAAGGAAATGAGAGGCGTAGTTTGGAAACATAAAAGCCACGGGTGAGGTTTGAGAGCTGAAAGCTCAAAGGTATAATGCAGGACTGTGAGCTGGAAAATTAAATTAAAGTAATGAAATGAACAAAAAAAAAATTCAAGACAGGACACCATTCTTTCATAGCGTATAACTTTACCTGGCAAATGTAGCTATATCTTAATGAGTACAGAATTATAGATTCAAAAAAAAAAAAAACTGGAATCATAGTGGGTCTTATGAATCCTGGGCAAGCACTGTACCACTGATCTAAACCCCCATCCATAGACTCTAAATTTTTGCAAAAGTGAACGCATTTTTATCAGATTGCCAAGTCTTGAAGGAAAATTAATCTATAAGGCTGAGGAATTTTCCACTTGATCAATAGAGTTGATTTTCCAAACAGATAATTAAAGATGAACTATAGGAATGAGGAGCATATTTGGGAAATTAAAAATCATACTGCATTCACATCTACTATAAAATTATCTTCATTCATAAAGTTCCCAAGTGTGAATTCAGGTAAATACTATCAGCAACAAAAGTCCCACAGGCCATGTGAGAATGTTCATTTTATTATGAGATTAGAGCTTAGCTTCCAACCTAAGCTGTATCAAATAAACATCAAATGGAAAGTCAAATTCAATATTTGGATAGAGTTTGATTCCATTATCAAAATAAGCTTTATATTTTTCCATGTAGACTTAAAGCACTAATTCAGTCCAAATTGCAGCTGCTCTTAAGACCAGAATATAAAATGGCCTTCTTCCACACAATTCTCTTTGAGTTTTCTAGGCAATGTGTCAAGCCTTTTCTCCCAAGGGTTTAGGGAAATGGATTGAATCTTGAAAGTTATAATGTCAGAGAATTTTCAATGCTCGTATTAGATTCTAGTCAATTAGTCTTATTAAACATGTCCAGATTTTTAAAACAATACACTGAGCCACAAAATTGATTAGGAATTTCTCTCTTCTGGCAGAAAACACCCTCCATTTCAGTAATATTAAACACTGGGCTAGCGATATACTCCCCCAAGTGGTGAGTCAGTGTAAAACTGCCTTCTGTAAGAGCTCAAATCTGACCTAGTTTATTTTCCAGCCAAATGGTATATAACCCTGTGAAATGCAACATGTACTTTACTCTTTATAATAACGAAGCAGGTAAGGTATATTCCCTTTATGAGTATCATTTCTTTCCATTCCTAATATAATTATATCTTTAACATAGTTCTCATGTAAGGATTACACATAAGATAATCAATTGTTATTGATTAAAAAAAAAAAACACATTGCTAAGAGAAAGTTTCTGAGGTCATATAGTACACAAGGTCTCTTGATATTCTAAGCTGTTAGCCTGTTAAATGTCATGGGCCTAACACTTCTGAATTATTTCCATAATGAATCCAAACCTCAAACTAAGGGAAGGAATCAAAGTGCTGGTGATTTGAATGTATGGGGAAGCAGCTCCCTACGAAGGATGACAACTTCTGGTTCACAGCCTAACCAAAACCTTTACACCCAGTGCCATCAACATTTCTAAATTCAGACCAGCTTGTGCCCATATCCTAGATATCAGAGAACAGAGGAAATTCTATGGGGTTTTCTATGATGATTTATCATTATCTTCACCAAGGATCACAGAAAACATGTAGGATAGCGTGACTTGGATGCATAATGTGCTGAGATCAAGTATCCTCTGTGAGAATTATGGTTGATATTTGCTTCTTATAAAACCTGACCCAAGGGATGGAGAGATGGCTTAGTCATTAAAGTGCTTGCCTGCGAAGCCTAAGAATACAGGTTCCATTCCCCAGGACTCACATAAGCCAGATGTACATGGTGGCTCACGCATCTGGAGTTTGTTTGCAGTGACTAGAGGCCCTGGTGTGCCCATTCACTCTATCTGCCTCTCTCTCTCTCTCTCTCTCTCTCTCTCTCTCAAATAAATAAATAAAGTATTTTAAAAACTGAGCCAAAAATAGAAACTAAACCAGCACTCAGATGTTGACTGCTGGCTAGGAATTATTTTTTCCTATCTAACATGGAGGGGTATGAAGCATCCCTATGTTTCCAATGATTCTGGGAATTTAGTGGAGGAAAATTTGCTTCAGGCTATGTGCCTAGGATTTTTAAGGAACAGAATAATGCCAGTGAGATGAAGACATGTTGAGAAGCAGTTCTGATGCTAACGAAAAGACAACTGGCTGTCCTCACTACGAATATGCCATTCTACTTGACACTGGGCAAGATGCAATGCTTCTGAACCAAAGTTCCTAATATATTTAATCACATGCCACTAGATGTAGCTCATTTCCATTGCCAAGGTAGGAGACGGTTGATGATTCATCATTCATTTTCTATTTCAAATCGTTTTGAGCATCCTGTAAAGCCCATGAACATGCTATGTATAAACATGTGTGTATCCAGAGGGCAAGGATGACTTCTGTGTAATGATTTTAGGGTTTTATGAAAGCCATTCAGAGAACATTTAAGGAGACCACACCCTCTGAGTAAAGAAGTTCTAGATAATCATTTATTTGCAAAGTTAAATCAATAGAAAATAGCATTTTTCTCCCTAAGTCTCAAGCAGGATAAGTAAATGAAACAGAGTTGAGATTCCCCCAATCATTGTTGGAAAATCAAATTTATGCACTAAGGATGTTAATAACATAATGTGTTGCGATTTACTTCAGGTAAATTGAAAAAGCAAGAGCTGGGAGCTACATAATATATACTTAATTCAACTGGTCACACTCTCCTACAGTTAACGTAGATAAGAAAGCATGGCAAAAATAGTTGTATGTATGGAAATGTGGGAAAAGTGGACCTTTAACTTAATTTTATGTTGTCATCTCTTGTGTAGATAATGTATGTATTTACCAATTTTACCAGTGAGAATAATCTCTCATGGAATACAAAAGATTTTTTTTTTCTATCAGACTCAAAAGGAGGCAAATATAATATGCTTACAGACATGATTCATTAAATAATTGCCTCATTTATAATACATATTTATATTTATAAGTATTGTAACTCTCATCAGACTCACAGTCTTGCTGATTTGAGAAATATAAAAAAAATGAAAACAAAACCTATTATTATGAAGTAGCTAACAATTACACTGGGCTCAGCTATAATTAGATTTCAAAGATACCCATCAAGTATAGTGTACCTTCCTTACGTAGCAGAAAGCCCAAATCTCATGTCTGTATGTGTGTGTAAATATGTCCACATGACCTTGTGCACATTTGTGAGTCTATATTCCTTGGGTCCAAACCCAGGACTTGTAACTTATAGGCAAGTGCTTTACCACTGAACTACACCCCCAGTTCCCCTTGTCATACAAAAAAGACAGCAAGAGAGTGATTGTTAGAAATGAGCATAAATTATGAAGAAGTTTAACTTTTGGATAGGCTTCCTAATTTAATATTTTTAGTTTGGTATCTGCATATTCAAAATGCAATATGTTCATGTATTAAACTTTTCAATAAAAATATAAAGGTTTTGTCCTGAACTGTGTATGATGCAATAAATTTGCAAAGAAAAGAAAATGTCTAAGATAATAGTAAAATCAACATTTTGAAAAATATTTTTAGCATTTTATTTATTCATATGCAAGCAGAGAGAGAGAGAGAGAGAGAGAGAGAGAGAAAAGAGAGAGTGAGTGAGCACACCATGGCCTCTAGCCACTGCAAATGAACAACAGATGTATGTGCCACCTTGGACATCTGCTTTATATGGATATTAGTGAACAGAGCCTGGGTCCTCAGGCTTGAAGGCAAGTGCCGTAACCATTGAGCAATCTGTCTGGCCCCTAAAAGCAACTTTTAACTGTATTTCTGCCACTGAGTAAAAATTAAAAACATGACAGCTGCTATATAATTTCTATCATACTACTAAGTAAGGATGAACTTGGACTCACCAAATTTTTCCTTTTTTCCATAGGAAAACAAAATAAAATTTAAAATATAAAACACATTAAACTTTAATAGGCACTGCTTTTCATAAATCTAATACATCCAGTAACCAAGATAATACTTCAGACATGATTATAAATAACCAAATTTAGTTCCAAAGTTGCTTAGAACTGCATTAGTGGGGCTGGAGAGATGGTTTAGTGATCAAAGAGCTTGCCCGCAAAAGCCAAAGGACTCAAGTTTGATTCTTCAGGACCCACATAAGCCAGACACACAAGGTGGTGCATGCGTCTGCAGTTTGTTTGCCGCAGCTGGGGGCCCTGGTACATCCATTCTCTCTCTGTCTCTCCCTCTTTCTCTGTCTCTCACTCTCTCAAATAAATAAGAATAAATGCTTTTTTAAAACTGCATTAGTATTTTCTGCTAAGATTATTTATAAAAGAAATGACATGTAGAAAAATCACTATTAACTTCCTATACACCAAATACAGCTCAAAATAGTTAGTTCTTTAAATAAAAGAATTTGTAAAGACATTGTTTAATAACACTGCAACTATCTGCTTTCTTTAAGCCAGAATTTGATATCAACAATCTTTCCTGGGATCAATATTTGAAAAAGTCATTGTTTATTACTGATAAGCAGAGCACAATATGCTGAGAAAGTTTTAACACATTCTAAACTGTGAAATGCATGCTGTATATGTCACTATAAGGCAACTGTTGAACTTCAAAAATATGTCCTTTGATATTTAAATTTTTATAGAGATAATTCTAAGTAAAATAATTTTCTTGATAATACTTTAGTCTTATCTATTGCAAATGACTATAATAAAATAGTAGTTAGTCCCTCCATATAATGTTCAAACATAGAAAGAATGAGTCACTTTCCTTTATTTAATATTACCTGTTAAACATTACTTCTATTTAGAATATTTTTATGCTTTGAGTCAGAGTAGAACTGACAAAATGTGCTTTCCTTTCACTGAATTAAGGTGTTTTGAGTGTGTAAAACTGCTTTTGCTGACAATTTTCCCACTTAGTTGCTTTGGAAAATACAGAAATATTAGAAGAGTTTCAGGAGACAGAATTATTAACAGAGGATATAAAATGACTCACTGATAAACTCCAACTGTGTCCTGCTCTAGGGCATTAATAATTTGGTCATTTTTCAAATTACTCTAATGCTCCTGACTTTTGCTTTGCTCTCAATAGTGTGTAGGGAGAAATTCTAAAATATTAACAAAGGAGACGCTATGTTTATATAGAGAGAGGAAAATCAAAGGCAATATTTTTATCTAAATTGAAAATTTGTTTCATAGAGAAAACTTAGTTTGGGAAATTAAGATGGATTCAAAGTTCTTTCCCAGCTTCTAGTCATTTGGGAGATCTATACAGATGACCAAGGGCAGAACATTTTCTCAGCACTCCATCTCTTTTCATTGCCGAGAAAATAAGGCCAACATTTGACTTGCCCCTGCATAACTTCAGCAGACTAAGTTTGAAGAAATGAATGCCAATGTTTAACATGCAGACAAACAGTATCAATTGGAAAGGACATAAGAATAACCTCTAAAGTACCACACTGCCATATAATTTGTAATCAGAGATGATAAATAATTCACTTAACAGCTTCACATAGAAGCTCCCAGCCAAATGCAATACACATGGTGAATTCACCTGTTCTTTTCCTTTGTGTTTGTAGAGAATTGTGAGAATGGGTTGTTTCAATTAGTCAATGTGTTTAGTTATTGGATCAGACTTTAACAGTTTGGTTATTTTCCTTGGTTGAAACAGGCTGAGATATTAGGTAAACAATGAAAATCTTAGATTGAAAGCCAGAATGTTACTACACCTGATATTATAATGTGATTTCAGGATTTATCAACTCTAAAAAAAAACCCAAATATTAAAACTTGGCTTCTAACTAGTGATTCTTTTGCTAGAATGATTCAAATGGTGACAGTTTCATCATATAATTTTTCAGATAATCCCTTCCAATGTTCTTTGTGTTTTCCTCATCCTTCAGTTGGTACTAAGTATCTAGATATTTATGAAATAAAAGCATTATACAATATTGTAAATAGATTTGTTAAATAATCCAACCACCAATTATATTTACAGGTGCCAATTTACATATCTTATACTTTGACTTCTCTTGCCTGAGATTATGAGTCCAAGATTAAAATAATGAATATACTTATATAGAGGCAAAAATATTTATTGATTACTCAAGCAGTTTTTTAATGGTTTTACTACAAGTTATTATCATAAAGTCAAAATACCAAAGGTCCAAAACAACAAAAATTGCTTTAAATTCTGGTCAATAGGAAAGTAATTGGGTGAGAAACTAAACATTTCTTAACAGTCTTATTTAGCTATAATGTACTTCCTGAGGAAGAATTCCAGAAGGTAATACCAATCATAATAGTTATAAAAATGCTTAGGAATCAATTTGAACAAAACCAAAGATGACCTCCACAATGAAAATTACACAAACACTAATAAAAAATTGAGGATACAAAACAATGAAAAGACCTTATGTGTTTTTGTATTAGAAATACAATGTTTATATTATTGATGATATTTACAGAATCATTGTAATTCTTATCAAAATACCAGTGTTTCAGCAGAAGTGATGGTGCAGCCTGAGGCACATGCCTGAAAATCCTACCGACCCATTCTCTGTCCTCCTCTCTTCACTCTGTCTCTCTGTGCTTACAAATAAATAAATACATAAATAAACAATAAACAAAATACCAATGTTTGCCAAATTAGAAAAGAAAAAGTACTATTAGTATGGAAGCACAAAAGAAACCAAACAGCCAAACAATGTTGAACATAAAAGACAAATCTTCAGACAACACTATTCCTATAGTCAAGACATTTTCTGGTTCAAGTAACCAAGACAGCACAGCACTAGTATAAAAACCAACAAGAGAAATATACTAAAAGTGAACTCTCACATAAACCAAAAAAATTTCAACAAAGACACAAAACTCACACATTTCAGTAAGAATAACTTCTTCAATAGACGGTGGTTGGAAAATTGGCTATCTACATTTAGAAGAATGAAATTTGAGCCCTATATCTTAACATTTATAAAAATAAACTCAAAGTGAATAATATTCTCAGAAACATAAGTGTAAGAATTCAAACTATGAAACCACTAGAAGAAAATAGGGAAAACACTTCAAAACTTTGGTATTATCAATTTTTTAAAGTTTCACAAAAATGAAATTATACAAATGGAATAACAATTACTTTCCTAAACTAACTATCTTCTCCACAACAAGCAAAATAATAAACAGAGTGGAGAGAATCTTGAAAATGGGAAAATATTTGTAAAATATTCCTTGGCTTGGCACTTCATATCTACAATATATAAGGAACTAAACTAAGACACAAAAATATACAATCCCATTGAAATGGACAAATTATCTAGAAAAGCATTTAATTATAGAAGAAATACCAATGACCAATATGTAAATGGAAAAAATTCTCAACATCACAAGCCAGTAGAGAAATGCAAATAAAATTAAGGCAGGATATTATCTCACACCACTCATGACTATTACTAAAAATAGTCATGTGTGCATGCACACACACACACACACACACACACAGAGAGAGAGAGAGAGAGAGAGAGAGAGAGAGAGAGAGAGTAAGAAATACAGAAGAAAGGTGTTTCATATAATGCTAGTGAGAATGTCAATTCTCAATGCCATATGGAGAACAGTATGGTGGTTCCTCAAAAAAATAGAACAAGCATACTATGCCACCATCTCACTTTTGTGGACCACCCAAATGAAATGAAATCAACATATCAGAGAGATGACAGCATGCCCATGTTCACTACAGAGCTATTCAGAATAGGCAAAATATGAAACCCAACTAGATGTCCATTAGTGACAATGTAGAATATACTGGAATAGAATATCTTCAGCTATGGAATCAGTGAAAACCTGTCATTCATCACAGAATGGATGGATATGGAACAATATGGAATTTTGCTAGATGTGGGAAGACAAATACTGCATATTCTTTTTCACATGTGGACACCCACCACCCTGGGAAAAAAATTGATTTCAATGTAGAAGAAAAATAGTAGGCTGGGAGTGGTGGTGCACGCTGTTAATCCCAGAACTCTGGAGGCAGTGGTAGGAGGATCACCATGAGTTTGAGGCTACACTGAGACTACATTGTGAGTTCTAGGTCAGCCTTAGCTAGAGTGAGAACCTACCTAGAAAAAACAAAAACAACAAAAAAAGTAGGCTATGTGGGAGGAAGAAGGATAGAAGGATGGAAGGATCAGGGATGGGGGGTTGTACCACAGTACCATATGCCAAAATATGGTTACATAGGAAAATAAGTTCTAGTGTTTAACAGTACAATGGCATGAATACAGTTTACAATAAACTATTGTATACCTTAGGAAGAACTAGAAGACAGGAGCTCAAAGGCTCCAAACAAAAACAAATAATGAAATGGAATTGGTAATTATCCTGACTGGATGAAAACTTAGTGTTTCCATATATTAAAATAACATTGTGTAATCTATAAAGTAATTATATGATAATTAAAAAGAAAATGATAAAATTCAAAATGATATTGTTGGATGGGAACTTTACTTTTATCAGTGCTTTCTCGTAGCATTTTATATCTTCCTTTCTCAGATCTACTAAAATTTCAGTGGCTGAGTATATACCCACAATTTAAATAAGCTCCTAATATAATACATAATCATGTTCATTTATTCAATTATTTATTTATGCAGTTCATTTAAGGTAGGGTCTCATGCAACCCAGGCTGGCAGCAAGCTTGCTATGTAGCTAAGGATGACTTTGAACTTCTTATCATCATATCCTCAATTCCCAAGGGCTAGAATTACAGATATTTGTTACCATGCCTATCTATAGTTTATGCTATGCTGTCATCACCTACAGTTAGGTTTCATTAGTAACAAAGAAAAAATTTAAAGTAAATGAATCAAATTATCAACTCAAACAGCAAAAATATAACAAAACTAACAAAATACATAGCAAAAGTATATCAAAGACAAAACAGTGAACTCCAAAAAAGAAGTGAAAATGAAATGATCAGTAAACAGAAAATAAAAAAAAATAGAAAATAGAAGTATAACTAAATAATATGTAAAACTCCTGCTTTTGAAAGGAAACAAGAGACAAACAAAAACAGCTAACATGATCAAGAAAAACCAACAAGGATAAATTATGTACAAAATAAGAAATAGAACAAAAGGAAAGAATGTTTGAAACTAAATAAATTCAAAAACATGCACATGTTGACATTGACAGGCTGCCTTTGTAGAGCTACATTTTAAAAAAAAATGCACTATCTATCGAAGCAACGCATGGTCTAACCTACTTAGCAGCAAATAACTTGGTGTGATGCCCACACAAGTGCAGTGGTGGCACACAGCCATGGTGGGGAACCAACTGCTCTCAATTTGGCTAACTGATCCCCTCACTGGTATGGGACCCATAGCTGGAGCTGGGAAACAAGTCAGAACCATATCCAAACATAAGCCCACTCTCCAATATCAAGCTACCATCAATTGTGGGCTACAAGAGGGCCTACACCTATTAAATTCTCTATAAAAAAAAAAAGTAAGGGTTATCTCATTTGTCCTGGTGCTAACTTACTCTCCATTGGAGAATCTGCTTCTCTTTTTCAGATAGATGTAGACCCTAAGGAGAGAGCCACCCCATCATACCTCAAAAGGGCCCCGGCTGAAACTAAGAAAAATTGGAGAAACAAGCAAGGGGGCTGTTTTCCTGATGAACCGGACACCAGCACAAGGGGGAAGGAGATCAGCACAGAGAAAAATCAACTCCCACCAAATCAGAGAGCCAGAGCCTCAGAGGCCCCCAACACCTCATCACTGAAGCAGACCAAAAATGAACCCAACATGGCTCAGGGAAATTTTGTGGAAGAGGGGGCGGAAAGAATGTCAGAGTCACATGTTGGGTCATGATATGCAGAGACATTTAGCTTACCCATAACTGTGGGCTAACTCCACAATGCAAGACCCGTATACCTCAACAAGGAGGGGCCAAGGGGAGGGGGTAGGTCACGGATGAGCCTAATAATGGTACCAAACTGAATGTATTTGCTGAATACAGAACTGACTAATAAAAAAAAAAATGCACTAAACATCTAGTTTTCCTGCGAGTGGAGATTTTTCCCAAATTTACTCCATTGAGTTTAGTAATCTTAAATGGCAAATTTCCATAACAGAAAATTATCAAGGAATTATTTCACAAAAATACACCAGAACTAAATGGGTTCACAGGGAACTCTTAACTGCTTTCAACACTCATGCAACCCAAAAGTTCTAGGAATTATTTCAGAACAAAGAAAATGAACTTTTATTCCTTAATAAGTCCCTTCATAAAACATATATAACTGTCAGGCTTGAGATATTGCTCAGTGGTTAAAGGTACTTACTCAAAAATCCTAACATCCCAGGCTCAAGTCCCTAGTCCCCACAAAAAGACAGATGCACAAATTAGCAAATGCATCTGGAGTATGTTTGCAGTGGCATGAAGCCCTAATATGGTCATGCTCAGATAAATTATTCTTTTTTAAAAAAGAACTACATACTAAGTGTTTTATAAAGAAGAAAACAAAAGGCAAATGTCATGTAATATCAGTTCAAAAATACTAAATATCATGCTAATAATCAAAAAATAACATTTTAATATAATGATGTACATAAACCAAATAAGAATCATTCCTGGAAAGTCTGACTACCTCAATCTTAGGCGATTTACCTTACATTATATTATAGATTTAAAAATTAGACAGGAAAACATTAAAATATAGAGAGTTAAGATCTATTATACCTTAAACTATAATATCAATTCCCTATAATTATAATGTGTAACATGAATGCCCATAAGTAAAAAACCAGAGAAACAGACTCCAAAATCCAAAAAGAGACTCAAGTACATGTGGAAATTTCATATATGTTAAAGGTATCTTTCAAATCTTTTGGGTAAGATAAAATACTTAACAAATAGTGCTGGAAAAACTGGTTAGTCTTTTGGAAAAAGGTCAAGCTGGCTTTGTATCTCATAGGACACTCCAAAATGGTGCCAAACAATTAGGAATATAGCTACAAAAATTAAACCACACAAGTACCAGCCAATATTAATGAGAATGACCAGTGAACTAGCAAAGCCTCCTTAAAAATTAATCCCAATTCAAGGACAACAAAAAAATAGAATAAATTAGACTACATAAGTATACACAAATATCTAGAGGACAACATTTACAAAAACCAAAAGACAAGTAAAATGAACTGAGAGAAAACGTTTACTGCTTATGAAACAAAGGGCTGGTTTCCACAACATATCTGACACTAGGAAGGCATAATAGTCAACTAAAACAATTAGCATTTGAAAAAGCCATAATGAATGATACCTAATTCTTTGTATGTCTACTAAAAGAATAAAAATGACTTTTTACATTTAGATTACTTTTTATATTTATTTTTATTTATTAATTTGAGAGCGACAGACAAATAGAGAAAGAGGGAGAGAGAGAGAGAGAGAGAGAAAGAGAGAGAAAATGGGTGCGCCAGGGCCTCCAGCCACTGCAAACGAACTCCAGATGTGTGCGCCCCTTTGACAACTGGCTAACGTGGGTCCTGGGGAAGTGAGCCTCGAACTGGGGTTCTTAGGCTTCACAGACAAGCACTTAACCGCTAAGCCATCTCTCTAGCCCTAAATTACTTTTTAATGTGAACTTTTGGTTAGGCAACCTCCTTTTTACAGATGGCAGCAAATAATGGAAATACTCAAGATTAATCACCATGACAAAAAGAGAAAGCTCAGTGTTGAACACTGGATGAGACACCTCTATCACACCTGCCAGGGATCAAGGAACATGGCAGAGGAAGTGGTAGGATTAATATGAGAATTATTCTCACTTCTAGCCAGAGAGCCCTCTCTCTATGGAGATGGTGGTAGATATGGGGGGTACTCAAAATTCATTTAAGAATGTGCTTTAATGGTAAAATCTTATTGCTGAAGACACCACAGACTGCAGTCACAGAATATGTAGATTCTATAGTGGAGATGAGATGGAAGCCAGCAGCCTGCTGGATAGCTCTCATAATGCTGCAAGGTATCATGTGAGCTGTTGAGGGGCAATAATCATCAACAGCATGAACAAGCAGGGGATCCTACAAGCTACAAAATCAACCAGCCAGGCAAGATGTACACAGTGGCACACAGGCTATGGAGGTAATCAATTGATTGACTAGGAGACATGCTCAGCAGGAAGGAATTCATTCCTGGTACTGAGAACCACGTCAGAAGTCTATGCCTTAAAAAGTTATAGACCCAGAGAGAAGCCCCAACTGTTCTTTAGCAAAAAGAAGAGGGTGTGCTCATTAAAAAGTCTTCTACATATCCATGTGTATCCACTTTGATCCTTAATGCTCTCATTCTTGGTGAGAAAATCTGTTTGGTTGTCTGTTTTTTTTTTTTTTTTTGTGTGTGTGTGTGTGTGTGTGTGTTGTTTTTTTTTGTTGTTGTTGTTGCTGTTGTTTTTACAGATGATAGCAAATAGTGGGGAGATCTAAGACACATTAGTATGACAAGAAAACAAAACCTAATGCTTAGTATGAGACAGGTTATCTCTGTCTCATCTGCCAGGGTCTAAGAAATATTATAGAGGAAAGTGGTGGATTAAATATAAGTGGTGCTCTCACTGGAAGCCTGGGAAACTACACCAGGGACATGGCTATAGATGCTGACTGACTCAGAACTCATCAAAACAGAAAATCAGAAGCTGCAAAGCGCTCAACATTAAAGGAAACTTATAACATGTCCTCCAAGATTCAGGGAACATTATGGAAGGGGAGGGGTATGGAAAGATCTCAAGAGACACACGGTAGAAAGAAGTATCCTTGTATGTTGTCTTCCCCACAGAGAATGGCTGATGTATTCATGACCTCACAGTGAATACCAATAACCCCACTGAGGAAAGCCCTTAGTGGAATGGGGGTGGGGAAGAGAGGAAATAAAAGTATAACCTAATGGGAATATGAATAATATGGAATATGTTACAAATTAAATTAATTAAATAAAATTTTAATTTTAACAAACCCAAATCACAAATATAAAAAAAATGAAATTGTGCTGGGGAGATGGTTCAGCAGAGCCTAAGAACCCCAATTCAATTCCCTAGTACCCACAGAAAGCCAGATGCACAAGGTACTGCATGTGTCTGGGGTCTGTTAACTGTGGTTAGAAGTCCTGGTGTGCCCGTTCTCTCTCTCTCTCTCTCTATCTCTCTCTCTACCTATCTATCTCTTTCTCTATCTCTCTCTCTCTCTCTCTCTCTCTCTCTCTCTCTCTTTCTCTCAAATAAATAAATAAAATACTTAGGAAAAACATAAAATCTGGAAAAAATGTGAACCAACAATTTCCAAAAAAGTATAAGTTTTTCAAGTCAAAGAAAATGTTTGGATTCAATCACCATCAATGAAGGGCAAATTAGAACATTTAGATATTGCTTTTTAATTCTCAGAATGGCAAGGAATTAGCAACACATTCTGTTCCTGTGGTAGTTGCAAAGGCTCTCCCTTGAACTACTGGCAGAAATGCAGATAGGTACACCTATTTTAGAGAGAACTTGAACCAACAGCAAGTGAAATGTACATGCAATTATCCTCAACTTAATAATCCAACGCAGAAGATAGTATTGTAAAGATATCTCCAATCAGTAGAAAGTACACACCACACACTTCTGTAGGTTAATAGGAATCCACTCCTATTGCTTCCCCTATTCTCCCTCCACATCCCCGTTTTACTGAACCCCTTCCTCTTTCCAAGTAGTCCTTCCTCTGTTCTTATATTTAATTCCTTTTGTCTTCCTCCATCCTCCATGTCAAATTGGTGATGGGTGGAATATTATGCCAATCTTATGAATGTAAGGACATCTATCATTAGGTCACTAATGCACACATGATTATTAATCGAGCATTGTTTTTTGTTAATGAACAGACAAGCATTCGTGCAAGGAACATTATCGCTTATACAGATGTGAAAAATGATGAATATTTCTGTTTATCTGGAATGGTTTCCAGGATTATCAGTTACATGAAGAAAGCAAACTGTCTGTGACAATAAATAGTATCTACTTTCCACTTCTCACATAAGAAAAAGGGGAATATAAAAATATGTGAGCTCATTTGTATAAAGGAAATGCAGAAAGGATATACCAGATGCCAAAGAAAGTGGTTCTGTTCAAGGAGTAGGAGAGAAAAGCATGGGAAGATAAAAATGGAAAGAGGAAGCAAGAATAGGGAGTGTACAGACATTCTTTGTTCACATTTTAATAAACAGTTTAATGCCCTCTCAACTAGAAAAAAATACTGAAACAAGGTTCTGAGAAAGACCTTGACAGGAATACAAATAGTAACAAAAAAAAACTTCATGATGCTATAAATGCATGATATGATAATATTAAAAGATATCAGAATAAAATAAAGACTCATGGTCATGTTGAAAAAATATTACAGGCAAAGAGGTGAAAATGATTACATGATTATCTTGCAATAATGATGATGATGATGATAATAGTGTTAAATCAGGGCTGTTGATGTATTTATAGAATCATATGGTGTAAATATGGAAAACTATAAGAATTAGTATGAATATATATGTATATATACTTATATATATTACATATAATATATATTATATCTCTCTACATATACACATATATAGAGAGCTATAATTTCTCTAATTTCCTATACTAACATATCCTAGATTCCAACTCTTCTGAAACAATGAATATACCCAGCACCCCAATCTTACATTCTAAGCACAGTGTTCTGGTAAAGATGTACAGTTTGAATAATATACTTCCATTGGAACCTTCCAGGTGGACTCTAAAAGCAAGACTATAGGAATTCCAGTGGGTGAAGTACAAATTATTTGAACAGTAAATTATTTCATGAAAGTATTGGGTTATCACCACTAAGTTAAAAAAAACCATGTATTCACATTGCTATATATAATTAAATAAATAGATAAATGGGAAAAACATATATGTCTTTGGAGGAATTTTAATTAGACAATATAGAAGGAAAGAGTGGGGTTCAAACTTTTATTAAGTAAACATAACAGTTCCAGTTGTAAGAAGTAAGGTTTACTATTAAGTATTAAAGTCAGATGAAAAAAAAAAGAAAGAAAACAGCATATTTGCCTGTTTCAAAGTAGCTCTTTCAAATTATCCATTTATTTCAGAGGCAAAACTGGTAACTTTCATGGTAAGAATTTGAGAGTTAGCACCTAAAGTGTTTAAGATACAGGATCCACAGCACAGTGGATTGACATGAAGCACCCTTTAATCTACAGTACTGACTGGATAGAGTAAGAGTGCCTCAGTTACTCTTCTTTCAAATGCATAGCCTCTATGTACCCATGAGAGAGCATTTGAAAACCCCCAATGGAGGGACATCTGAAAAGGAACTAATTGGCCATGATACCAAAAAGTGTCCAGGCCATAAAAAGAAGGTGGATAATACTGAGGAGACAAAGAGATAGAACAACAAAAAGCAGTATGGTATTCAGAATTTGACATCTATTTTACTGGTTTTGATAATTATACTGTAGTTAATGAAAATTTTTCCTATTAGAAAAAAGTAAATGTGGGGTATTTGTAAGTTCCTCTGCTATTTTAAAAACTTTCTGGTAGCTCTCAATTTATTCAAGAGATTTTTTAAACATTTAAAAAATATATATCTTATTTATTTATTTGAAAGAGTGAGGGAGAGGCAGAGAGAATGAATGGGCATGCCAGGGCCACTAGCAACTGCAAATGAACTCTAGACACATGCACCACCTTGTACACTGGCTGAAGTGGGTACCGGGGAATCAAACCTGGGCCCTTAGGCTTCACAGGCAAATGCCTCAACCATCTCTCCAGCCCAAGGTTTTGTTTTAAGTCTTTATAGTAATGGATTTGAGTACATCAATTGTTGTAGGTCCAGGTCCCATTCATTCATTTATTTAATCAATATTTGTTTATGTATAATATAATCAAATAAAGTGTCTTGTTATTATTTTCTTCCATAATATCCTAGTATATAATAAAACAGACAGCTTGAGATAGTTATTTCTCATCTGAATTTCTCTTAATACCATATTTATACAACTCTATATATTTTATTTAAGCTTTTAAAATTAGTAATTTCCAAAGAACTCGTGTACATTCCCAGTTTGTCCTTTGTCATTTACTTGTAATCAAAAAGGAAGGCAAAAAAGGTGTATAAAATAATGTTTGGGTCCATAGCTCATTTAAGTGTACATATATCATAGTCCTGAAAGAATGGTATAATGCTTAGAAAGATCAATCAACCTTGTATAGAATGCCAACTGTGAAAGGCATCATGGAAGGTAATGGAAACATAGTAATGGATAAGAAATGCTCCTGCCTGTACAGAGCTGACAATGTACTCTGAGAGCAGACATGTTTTAAATTTTATCTAGGAGTCAATGTGGTAGTGCTATGTACCATCTCAGAAAAGAGCAATGAACTCTGCTTGGAATAGGAAGGAATGAAATTTCAAAGGAGATGCCAAAGTACTGAAAGATTAGTGTGCATGTTTGTGTGTGTGTGTGTGCGTGTGTTTTGTTTGTTTGTTTTTTAGGTGGACAAGGCAAGGAACTTTCATACCTGTTACAATGTGCAAGTAAATGTAGAGAGCTATGAAAACCTGGTAAGTTTCACACCACTTGAATCATTTAATAAGGGATACCGAAGAAGGCCTGAATTATAAGTTGAAATGTAAAAGCTAATATATTAACTCCTAATTCTTATTCTCCTTATGACAGTTCTTTTTCTATTATACAATCTTCCATAATAATAAAAACATTTCAGCCAGGCATGATGGTGTGTGCCTATAATCCTAACACTTAGGAGTTGGAGGTAGGAGAAACACAAGTTCAAGGCCAGCCTCAAATGCATAGAGAGTTCAGGGTTAGCTTATGTTACATGAGACCTTTTCTCAAAACAAACAAGCAAAGAACAAACAAACACAGACAAAGCAAACCCTTAAAACACCAGAAGTTTTATACCACAATTTTTGTCCTAAAATATAAGATACATTCTTCTCTTTTTTTGTGAGGTAGGGTCTTGGTCTAGCCCAAGCTGACCTGGAATTTACTATGTAGTCATGTAGTCTCAGGGTGGCCTCAAACTCATGGCAATCCTCCTACCTCTGCCTCCCAAGTACTGGGTTTAAAAGTGTGTGCCACCATGCCTGGCTTCAAGGTTCATTCTTCTTTAATGTTCAATTTTATTCCTTTCAAAAGGAGATAATCATTTATAAACAAGATTCTAGAGGGATATAAATTGGGCACTTTAATGAGCACATAAAATAGACATTGTAATTTGGCAAGGCACTAAGGGAGTACCCGTAATGACTTTTGCAAACATTTAGTACTTGGACCTTTGTTTCCGTCTTCTTCATTTTATCATTTTACATATCTTTTATCATTTTTATCATTTTATATATCATTTTATCATTTATTATCATTTATATATACATATATACATATATATATATATATACATATATATATATATTTAACTGTAAGAAAGGTTCAAAGAACTTTATGAAAAATACCTACAAGTATTCTGTATCTGCATTTTTCAGCAATACATTAGTGGATAGATAAGTTTATTAATGCCATAGAACAAGACAATGGAAAGTAGAATGAACATCACAGGATAGTTCCATAATATTGTCAAGCCAAAATACAAAATAAAATCAGAGCTCACTGGATGGCAAGAATTCTGGATGGATTTTGTATAGACACATGACGCTTATGAACATCATCTCTGGGAAAAGGATAGACTGGGCTTGCCCAATTTCCATATTGTCTTAAGTGTTTTTTTATCATTAATTTGCTAAATTGTTAATACCTCAAATTATAATAGATCTTAAGGAAAGTACACATTGATTCATTTGTAAAATTGTCAGTATGAAACTATATGCAAATACTAAAGTATTCAGTACTAAATTTTATTCAATATTTGAAATTCAATTAGAATGATCTATTTTAGAGTATATGAAGCTATGATCACTTATTTAAAATTAGACATCCTGAAAGCTCTTCATTCTAAATACAGCAGAGAAAGCAGTATGTACATGAACAGGAACAGTCTAAAGTTCTATTCCAGAGTCAAAGATGATGTTTCAAGTACCAAAATCTCCATTTTCCTTTGGTATAGATAATGTCTTGCCAAGAATGAACCTGGTCATGATATTGAATACATTTAGTGTTAAGTCTAAAATATAACTCCAAAATAACACTTCATTTATGTAATTTCACAGTTGCATGTAATTGAAGAAAACCTTTGAAAGCCAGGACATCAAATAAAAGCATTTGCACAGTTTTCCAAAATCACATGCATGTGTCATATACACAGTGATGATATGATTTTTTACTATGAACTCAAAACTACCATTATTTCCATTAATTACCATTAATTTTCTGGAATTATTTTCTTTACTTAAATCATGCATAATTTCTTTAAAAATAAAACACTATTTCCACCACAGCATATACAATCCACATTGGGCACTTTAATGAGCACATAAAATAGACATTGTAATTTGGCAAGGCACTAAGGGAGTACCCATAATGACCTTTGTGAACACTTAGTACTTGGACCTTTGTTTCCATCTTCTTCATTTTATCATTTTACCAACATAAGCAATTCCAAAACTCTTATTCTCCACTTATCTCTATCACTTCTTTTGTCAGACTAAGTCTCTTAAGTCTTTTAAGTCTCTTATTTTTAAAACCTTAACAATGTTACCAGTAAATATATTTTAATATTTTATTTATTTATTTATTTATGAGAGAGAGAGAGAGAATGGGTGTGCTAGGGCCTCCAGCCACTGCAAATGAACTCCAGACATATGTTCCACCTTTTGCATCCAGCTTATAGTGGGTACTTGCAAATCGAACTTGGGTACTTAGGCTTTGTAGACAAGTATCTTAACTAATAAGCCATCTCTCCAGCCCCAGGAAAGATATTTTAATCTCAACAGATATTTTTAAAAAGTGTGTGGATAGATTCATTGGATAGTATTTACAAACAATGATCATGTTATCTGCTATATATTTCATGTTATTATGTTATATATCTCATGTTAAAGTTGAAATTATTTTCATCAACAATGCAATCAATAATTTCTCTATAGAGTAGAATACTAGGAGAAAAATAATGAAATAATATTTTTCTTTTTTAGATGATGTTTTTAATTTTTTGTTTATTTTTATTTATTTATTTGAGAGCGAACGACACAGAGAAAAAGAGGCAGAGAGAGAGAGAGAGAGAGAGAGAGAGAGGGAGAGAGAATGGGCACACCAAGGCCTCCAGCCACTGCAAACAAACCCGACACGTGCGCCCCCTTGTGCATCTGGCTAATGTGGGTCCTGGGGAATCAAGCCTCAAACAGGGGTCCTTAGGCTTCACAAGCAAGTGCTTAACCGCTAAGCCATCTCTCCAGCCCCTAGATGATCTTTTTTAAGACATAAATAATTAAGATAAAAATGTAATGACATCTGCAGTCAGATCATTCCTTGCCCATCTTGAAATACACATTTCTGAATTTGTAGAAGTTATATTTGAAAAACATTTCTAACATTAAAAAAAAAACTGTGTTTTTGAGTTGGGCATGGTGGCACACACCTTTAATCCCAGGTAGAGATACAAAGATCACTATGAGCTTGAGACCAGCCGGGGACTACATACATACAGAGCTTGGGCTAAGGGGTGACCCCACCTCGAAAAACAAACAACAACAACAACAACAACAACAAAAACCCTAGGGCTTTGATCAAGAAATGGACATGGAAATTCAGTGGAGTTTTTTACAGAGATCCAGAGCTGTTGATATGACTAATGTTTGTCATGTTCATATTACTAACTGGTCCTATTTGTACCCTCATTGTAACTTACTAAATAACTCCATCTAAGGTTTCCTCACACAAAATGCCTCTGAGATCATATTATTTGACACTGTCACTTAATGTTATACAGTGATCAAGTTTGGGAAAGAAACAAATGTTATACCTTCAATGATGTTATAGTTATTGATTATATTGGATACTTTTCTAATACTGTAACTCAATGCTTACCTCCCTTTATATTGCCTCTTTCTAAACGTGAAGCATCTAGTTGACTATAAATTTCCTGTTCTTTCATTTGAATTTGACAAATCAAGGGAGGGTTTTTTTTCTTAAGCTATTCAGCTAAGCTCATGTTTAGTTTTATAATGTTCTTAATTAAATAATACCTTTGAATAATATTTTATATCCACAAGAATTTCAAAGAATTTTTAAGTTTATATATATGAAGGCCATGTGCTTCAAGTTGTGAAACCAAGTCAGACTCTTACATCATGGGCAAAAACAAAGTGATTTATTTTAAATAGAAAATACTAAAATGATCACCACTTAAGTCTGCACAAACTCATTATAATAGAAATTCCACATTTTATACTCTCATCTAAAAATAAATAAGCTCAAAGTAAAGCTTTATTTATATGAATGAAATAAAAGAGGTGTCCACAAAAAATACTAAAAGACTGTCCAAATGAAGCCCAAGGACATGTTATTCCAAGCAGCACCTTATTACTTAGCAGAAAGTATACGTTCTCCCAAAAAGACATGCTCTCTACTCTGTCACTGACAAACTTCCTACTATAAGGGAGAAGTTGGAAGTAATTTCTCTTATTGGAAAGCTTTTGAGTTGGTTTAGTTTTGTAATCTGGAATCTTACCATTCTTTTGACTTAAAGGAAAAGTATGGAATTGAGAGATGGAAAGATATGCTAGAGAATGCAGTTGGGAGTCTGGTATAGATTTATAAACCCAAAATATTTTTATCATGAAATATTTTAGCTTAAGGCATGTAGAAATACGTATGTAAAAGAAACTAATCAGAAAATATTTTTAAAAAACACAAAAATAGCATATACTTAGTGTTCTTATAAGGAATGCAGGATGAACTGCAAAGATCAAGGTATCTAAATGGAATCTGGAAAGACGGCAAGAATTACAGATTAATGACAGTTTTGAATACCTCAAATGTGTCATTCCAATCTCCAATGGAAATCCATGACATTTTAACAAGAGATCTATCTATAATTCCTTTTGGAATCTGTAACTCAAAATCTAATTTCATTGAAAACTAGAAACTGCCCCAGGCTGCAACCAAGTATTTTTAATTATTTAGTCTGACATCAACATTTACATAAATTAATCAAGAAATGTTAATGTGTTTGGTCACAGATAGTCTTGGACTCTGCTGTCAGTAGTTGTTAACAAGTCTCCTACTTTTCTGAAAGAAAATGTTTCTAAGTTCTAAACACATCTAGGGTCCAAGACTTTCACATTGATTAATTTAGTTACTTTTCCAAATCATCAGCATTACTAAAAATTACAAACAGGATTCTTCCAGGTAGAGAAAAGGAAATAATGTTTATCATGAATGAATAAGAGTAATGGATGCAATGTGTAGAAAGAAAACATATAGCTTCCTTCATCTACAACTATGGAAGTAATCATGAAGGAAAGGTGATGCCTGGATGGGTTGTGGTGAGGCTATAGTGACCATTTAACTGTAAAGTTCAGAGCTGATCATTCAGGCTACAAAAACATAAAATATTCCTAGAAAAATATTTAAGTAATCATATATTCTTAAAAGAACATTCAAGGAAAATATATAACCTAATGGAAGGCATGAGCAAAAACTTAGAAATGAGTTAAATATTCTAGCTTCAATCCTCCAGCTAAGTTACTCCAGATATACAGAACAATGAATATCTGTTTGGGAAATTGCCTTAAACTTGAGAAGAAATTTAATTTTCCAGTGATATGTGTTTAAAGGGTTTCTTTGGTAGTAAGGACCAGATTATGTGTATTCATTATTACTTTGGGTGGGTAGCATAAAGGTATTCTTAGGAATTGCTCAATCAATAAGATACCCACCCCTTATTTTTCTCTGCCAAACCTATCAGACCTATATCATCTATCTATCTATCTATCTATCTATCTATCTATCTATCTATCTATCTCCCATCTATCTGTCTATCTATCTATCATTGACCATGTGTAATTAAAGTCAGTAATTCTGGAAATTTTTTGTTGTACTTCTGTCTTCTATTTGGAACATGATTGCACTAACTGCCTCTACCACTGTACAACAAATCACTTCCTTTACAGAGTTTCTTTCTTGTATTTATTTTTATTTTTTTCTCATCCAATACATTTCTGATATATACCCCTATTTAGATCTTGAAAACAAGAATTAAAAATCTCACAGTATCACATCAAGGCTTGCATGTTTGTAAAAAAGACAAAATTGAGAGCCTAATCCCACTGAAACTTTTAGTATATACAAGGGAAGAAATCTCACACTATAAAACTTTGAATTAGGTCATCATAGACCAGTACTGTGTTCCCCACTAACAGATTCACATCCTTAGATGATGTGTCTTTAAAATGGATTTACTGAGCTGCAAAAATGGCCTAGTGTTCAAGGTGCTGGCCTGAAAAGCCTAAGGACCCAGGTCCAATTCACTAGTAAGCACATAAGCCAAATGCACATGGTGGCACATGCATCTAGAGTTCATAGTGGCTAGTGGCCCTGGCATACCTACCACAATAAATAAATAAATAAATATAAAATTTAAACTATTTAAATGGATTTATTAGATATATTATATAGCTATTGGCTTAAAAATAAGATATTTTACACTGTAAATATCCATTAATTTTTAAAGATGTAATTAAAACTAGATATTGAAAGAGATTTTTAAGCAATACAAGATGTGTGATGCTAATAAATCTTTATAAATTCATTAACATGACATTAGAACATCATTTCATCTCAAATACTTTAGGTAATATGAAGGATGTTTCTAAATATAAATATTCAGACCTGTTCATAAAAGACAACAATTAAACTAAATATTAATTTCCTTTCCAAACTCTAAACATCATATTGGGTTTCATGTGGTATTCCTTTTCCTTCATTCACTAAACAATAGCATTTGTCTGAGCAGAAGAAATATTAGCTGTGAACACCATTGAGCCTTTTAATGGTAAACCAAATAACCAGTAATTCTAAAAAGAACACTATGAGAATTACCTGACTGGTTTCAGAAAGCAATATGGGATTTGAGAATGACACCTTTTTCCAGTGAGAAAAGTAGAAATACATGAAACTTGGGTTCTAAATTAATTGATTTTTTAAGTGAACTTTGGCTATGAAAAGGGAAGTGGATTCTTTGAAGTCTTGTCCTAGCTTAATTAATGTGCATTATAGTCCCTGAGGAGCCATTTCAAAAGAAAACATAAACTGTAGATAAAACTGGTTAGCATGCCAGTGAATGTTACCAAAAACAAACCAATAATCATGCACTACTTTTCAGTTTCCTGGAAACTGGCCACTTTTTTTCAGCTTTGACCTTCACAGAGGCAAGATGTAGAACACACTGGTGATTCTTACAATGACATCAGCCTACCAACACCCCATTATACTCTGCTTTCCTTCTGATGTTTCAGGTTCACTCCCACATCTGGACTACATTTCATGCAGCTACATTTTATCTGAAGTGACCTTATTAACTTTTATTTATCTAGCAAACACTATGCAATAAGTGTTGTTAACATTGTCTGTTTACAGGGAAGAAAAGGTAAGGAAAGTAATTGTTCAAGATCTGATATCTACTCAGTGATAAAAGTGCAATTTGTATTTGGATAATGTTACTCTAGTGTCAATTCCTTCAATAAGCCTCCTGCCTCTGCCAGTGAACCTGGGATACATGTGCCCTTTTGTGTGTCTGGATTTACTTTGGAACAGAGGGATTGAATGTGGACTATCAGGCTTTGCAAGCAAGTGCCTAACCACTGAACTATCTCCCCAGCCCTTCCAGCTGTCTTTAATCACACCCCCTACCCAGTGTGAGGAAGAAATGGACATAGGCCATGCATGTTTTATATCTGTACTCATGATATGTCACGAGACAATTCAATTATCAAACATTTAGCTCTTCCCACAGTCGTAAGTACATAGTGGCTAGTGATTACAGTGATTTTCATTAAATCTTCTTGGTGATAAGTTAAGAAAATTCCTAATGTTTAACTGTTATATATAAAGCTAAGAGCAACAAATACAGATATCAGTATCATATGACATGAACTAGAGGTCTAGTCATTTTCCAAGGTGGGGGGAAATACCTTCAGGAATAGAAATCTTCTCCATTTTACCATAGCAATTAACAGATGCTGAAAAATGGAAGAAGTGGGAAAGACTCATCCTGAAATTAGGAAATGTGATCTCATGGACTAGAGTCCCAGAATAAATAAGCTGAGAAGAAAATGAACTGAGCATCAGTATTCACCTCTCTCTGCATCCTGTCTGTGGACACAATGTGACCAGCCATCTCTGATGTGGCACTGTGCCTTCCCTATCCACGTGGACTGTATCCTTGACAACCAGGAGCATGAAAATACCCTCCCTGCCATAAGTAGTTTTATCAAACATATTGCCACAGCAACAAGAAAAGTAACATTTTTTTTTTTTCCTGAGGGTCACTCAGATAGCTCTAATCGTTTATTCAATCATTGTTAAGCATCTTATCTTGGGACATGTCCTACCCTGCATCAGAAACAGGAACCAGGTGTCAGATGCATTCTCAGGGGAAGTTTCATGCAGAACATCAGCTTATGGTACTGCTAAATTCAGTTACACCTTTTCCAGCATGTTCAGGTACTAAATTTCAAAAAAGAAATGAATTTTTTCAAATTTTTCTCCCAAGTTATGATCGTAATGGTACATAAATGTATATTCACAACATGGGAAACAACTGAAAGCTGCCTGGAAGGTTTATTCTATGTTGAGTTTAACCTTTTCCAGAGGTAAATACATATCATATATATCATATCACATGTATCATAAATGGATATTTCATGACTGTCTATCTTTTCCTTTCTTGAATCATATATCTACTGGTTATTCCATGCCAAAAATGAAAATACAATAACATAGTAGGACAATTTTGTAACATTTTCTTTAAAGATGATTGTTTTGATTTTTTTTTTTTTTTTTTTTTTTTTTTTTTTTGGTTTTTCGAGGTAGGGTCTCACTCTAGCTCAGGCTGACCTGGAATTCACTATGGAGTCTCAGGGTGGCCTCGAACTCACGGCAATCCTCCTACCTCTGCCTCCCGAGTGCTGGGATTAAAGGCGTGCGCCACCACGCCCGGCTGATTGTTTTGATTTATAACTGAAATAAATAAAGTTTCAGGGATACAGTGTCTGAATATGACCACCCACTGATTACCAATGAACCCACTGATAGGGACCTCAGTGGATCGGGGATGGAAGATATGGAACATATGAACATAGATGCAAAATTCTCAACAAAATATTGACAAACAGAATACAAGAATATATCAGAAAGATCATCAGAAGATCAACCAAGTAGGCTGTATCCCAGACATGCAGGGATGGTTCAATATATGCAAATTGATAAAAGTAATACATTATATAAATTGGCTGAAGGACAAAAATCACATGATCATCTCATTAGAGGCAAAAAAAAAAAAAAAACATTCAACAAAATCCAACATCCCTTCATGATAAAAGTCTTACAGCGACTGGGAATAGAAGGAACATATCTCAACATAATAAAGGTTATTTATGGCAAGCCTACAGCCAACATAATACTAAATAGACAAAAACTTGAAGCTTTTCCACTAAAATCAGGAACAGGATAAGGGTGTCCACTGTCCCCATTTTTATTTAATATAATGCTGGAAGTCTTACCCATAGCAATAAGGCAAGAGATACACATAAAAGGGATACAAACTGGAAAGGAAGAGAATAAGTTATCACTATTTGCAGATGGCATGATATATATATATATGTATATGGGACCATTAAGATTCTATCATCAAACTGTTAGAGCTCATAAACACCTATAGCCATGTAGCAGGATACAAAATAAACACACAGAAATCAGTAGCCTTCCTATATACTAACAACAAACACACAGAGGATTAAATTAGAGAATCACTCCCATTCACACTTGCATTAAAAAGTACCTTAGAATAAACCTAACCAAGGAAGTAAAGGATCTCAACAATGAAAACTTTAAAACACTCAAGCAAGATAAAACACTCAAGCAAGAAATTGCAGTAGAAACTAAGAAATGGAAAGACATCCATTGTTCTTGGATCAGAAGATTCAATATTGTGAAAATGGCAATCTTACCAAAAGCAATCTGCACATTTAATGCAATACCCATCAAAATTCCAATGGCATTCTTCACAGAAATAGACAAAAATTCCAAAAATTCATTTGGAAGCACAAGAAACCTCAAATATCTAAAACAATTTTGAGCAATGAAAATAAGGCTGGTGGTATCATCATACCTGATTTTAAAGTATAATACAGAGCCATAGTAACAAAGACCTTAATATCAGACCTGAAACTCTGAAATTGCTAGAGGAAAAAGTAGGGGAAACTCTTCAACATATTGGTCTTGGCAAGGACTTTCTGAATACAACCTCAATTGCTCAGATAATAAAACCACAGATTAACCACTGAGACCACATGAAATTACAAAGCTTTTGTATGACAAAAAGCACTGTGAATAGAGCAAAGAGGCAACCTACAGAATGGGAGAAAATCCTTGCCAGCTATACATCTGATAGAGGATTACTATCTACGATATAAAAAGAACTCATATTAAATAATAAGAAATCAAACAACCTAATTAAAAAATGGGATATGGAACTAAATAGAGAGTTCTCAAAAGAAGAAACACAGATGGCATATAAACATCTAAAAAATGTTCTACATTGCTAGCCATCAGGGAAATGCAGATTAAAACTACAAAATGGAGTTCTACTCAGCAGTAAAGAAAAATGAAGTTATGAAATTTGCAGGAAATGGATGGATCTGTAAAGGATTATACTAAATGAGGTAACCCAGGCCCAGAAAGCCAAATGTCGCATGTTCTCTCTCATTTGTGGATAATAGATAGAAATGACTGGAGTTCTGTATAAGTAGGAAGAAAACTCAATAGCATAGCCCAGTAAGCTACAAAGGAGATATAAAGGGAGTAGAAAGGGAAGGAGGGGGGACCTAATAGGATGGTATTTTATATATGTAAGTAGAAGAACAGATTAATGGGGTAATAAGGCCTAAGTGAGGTCAGGGGGAGTGATTGAGTAAAGGAAAAGTAGAGGGAGGGCTAATCAAAATCTAAGAAGATATAAATAAGTCACATGGAAATTTACTTTTTTTAGACAATGGAACACACAGGAGCCATACATTGTTACTAGAAAATTTTCAGTGTCAGGGATAGGATACCTTCCAGTGAGTTGTTGGCCAGGGAGGACCCTGATGCGCCCAAAATATTACAGGCCATTGCCGAGGCTCTTGGTTTCCCACCAGGAATAGATGGTAAGATGCTATTGCTGAAGGCTCCACATACTTGGGCTGCAAGGTCACTGAGAAACCCTGTTGAAGGTAAGCTGAAAACCTCCCCCATTCAGACCAGCTGACAGAAAGCCCAGTTCAATGGGAGAGACAGAAATCACCAGTGAAGATACCCAACAGTGGACACTGCAAGACTTATAATTGGGCAACCAGGCCAAATGAGTCACTGGGTGCAATAGTGGCACATCAATATGGAGGAAACCAACAGCCATCTAATTTGACTGGAGGCCTACTCCATGAGAGGGAATACATCCTGGATACTGAAAACCTACAACAGGGGTATTCATGAGCCCTAGGGGCATAACGTCTTCTGATGTCTGGCTTAATGCATATATTATGCTCACCAAACTGCCCATTGAGTACTTTTCTTAATGTTCATACCCATATATCAATGCTACTCTCACTTTTGGTTAGAGAACCTTCTCTTTTCAGATGGCAGTGACCTTGGGATGACTCAGAAGGCAGCATGGTGCTGAAAAGAAATGACAGAGGAGTGCCCAGAACTGCAATATCTTACTCACAACTTCCATGGCTCAAGGCCCATTGCGGAAGAGGTGGCAGAAAGAATGTAAGAGCCAAAGGACTCCTTACAACGTGCTCTGCCAGACACAAAATGGCCTGGATATCCATGAACTCACAGTGCCTGACACTACCTACACATGACCATCATAATAGCAAGAAAAGATCATGACATCAAAATAAAAGGAAGACTGATTGAGAGGGGGAGGGGTATGATGGAGAGTGGAGTTTCAAAGGGGAAAGTGGAGGGAATTACCATGGGATTTTTTTTAAATAATGGAAGTTGTAAAAACAAACCACCACAACAACAACAACAACAAAAAAAAACCAATGCACCCAGTGTGGTGGCACACACCTTTTTTCCCAGCACTTGGGAGGCAGAGGTAGGAGGGGAGGAGTCCTCTGAGTTCAAGGCTACCCTGAGACTACATAGTGAATTCCAGGTCAGCCTGGGCTAGAATGAGACACTACCTCGAAAAAAAAAAAAAAAAAAGCAGAAATGAATAGAATAATGACCAATAGAAAAATGACCAATTGGGGCTGGAGAGATGACTTAATGGTTAAGCGCTTGCCTGTGAAGCCTAAGGACCCCGGTTCAAGGCTCCATTCCCCAGGACCCACGTTAGCCAGATGCACAAGGGGGCACACATGTCTGGAGTTCATTTGCAGTGGCTGGAGGCCCTGGCACACCCATCTCTCTCTCTCTCTCTCTCTCTCTCTCTCTGCTTCTTTCTCTCAAATAAATAAATAATAAACAAAAAAATTTTAAAAAAAGAAAAATGACCAATTTTCAATGTATTCATATATTAGAGTTCTCAATAAAAATAAATAATTAAAAAAGACAAAGGGGGTAAATCTTATTTTTGAATTAATATTTTAACACAATTCAGTTTATTAATGCATCAAAATAAAATATTATATTTTATAAATATGTATCAAGACCTACAGTGAATAAATAGTTCTATAGGACAGAAGAGCAACATTCCATGCATGGCAATATTCTGAGTTAAGTTTGAAAATCATAATATTCATATTGGCTAGAATTATCATTTAGCTTTCTCTAAGCTAAGGAAAATCAAATACAGATCAGATTTACTTTTTCCCTTTAAAGAAACTAACTGATAAATTATATGTTCTACTATTTTTATAATAAGACAGTTATTAATAACAATTTCTATACATGTGTGACATGTAATTGGTTTAACATTTGTGTTTTCTCACCACACAATTAGTCAAGACCAAAGAAAGATATACTTCATTATTTCTGTGGCTCAATATAGTTAAATATAGTCTCCTTTTCTCTTAACCAAATATGAGGAAATATAGGCTAAAATGATCATCTATCGATATACTGCTTCTTTTGCTTAATCAAACAAAATATTATTTTCAGAATCAAATGTCAATAATTCCAAATAAATATTATCAGTTAAAGTACAATAAATTGTTGGTGCCCCCTAGAAATCTTTGTATGCTTATCAAAAATAATTGATGTTTAGGATGTTTAAAATAATTCCTATGCATGAGGTAATTTTTAGGAATTAATTCAGTGAAATTACATATATATATGTAAAATGATATTATTCTAGTATCTCTTCCATATATTACTTATTATACTTATTTCTTTATGACCATATTCCTTTTTGTAGGGATTGTGTTAAGGTAAACAAACAAGCAAAATAACAGATTTAAAAGAAAATAGGACGGGAGACTGATAACTAATACAGTATCTTTCAACCATAATTGCTTAAGTGCTACAGGAAGAAAAATAGATACAGTAATGTTTCTTATAAATAGATTAATGTTTTCTTCATGAGCCAGTGGATATGAAGTGGACATAATCAAGTATAATTAAATGAAGCCACTTTAGGAACATTCTTGGTGGTTCATACTCAGGTGGCTAAGGCAGGAGGATCATAGTTCATTTGAAGCCTGTGAGGGCTATGTAGTGAGACCCACTCTCAAAAAAGGAAAGAAAGAAAAAGAGAGAGAGAGAGAAAGAAGGGAAGAAAGGAAGGAAGGAAGGAAGGGAGAAAGGAAGGAACGAAGGAAGGAACGAAGGAAGGAACAAAAGAAGGAAGGAAAATCAACATGTATCCTACTTTGATGAATTTGAAGTAAATAAGCATTCTATTTTTAAAAAACATATTCTTCTATAGACTCCTGCTGCTCTCAAATCCAAGTCATGAATGTAATCTTTTGACTCAGTGACATCAGACAACCACAGTTATTTTCAAAGTCAGTAATGACCAGTTGATGAAAAATGTCATCCAGTTAAAGAGAACAAAACTTTGAATTTTCTTAGAGCATTTCACAGCTAAAGATAAACAGTCCAGTAACTAGTATTTTTCTCTGAAACTTCCCCATTAATTTGTTTTTTCCAGAGCCTTCAGGCATTTCACCTGCTTCAAAAGGTGCTTAATAGGTAAGATAGAATTACATAATCGAAGAGCAATGGCTGATAGTTATTTTTGTTCCTATTTGAATTTAAAAAATATCTAACTAGGCAGAAGTGCAGCAATGGGATTCTGAAATGTCCATTGCATTAGGGGGTTGTGAATGGGCCATGTTTAAATGCACTGGAAAGTGAAACGTAACGACAACTAGTTTCAGAAATGGACTCACAATCAGGCATTGAATATTTGTCAAAAATCATACAAGGTTTAAGCATCACTGACTTTGATCAAATTTGAGCTGTTTGTTGAAAACAAAAATACTATAAGGAGAAAGTAACATTATTGTTTATAGAGGCTGTAATGTCTTTCTAATGCAACTCCCAAGAAAACTATGAAAGCAATTTGTCTACCATGTACTGTTGATAAATTTCCAAATAAACATTTGTTAACAATAAACCTTGAAAATGTTTATTATGTCATCAGTTCACCCTTGATCCCTTGCATACTGTTCTAATGTTTACCATGATGTAACCTCTTGTAATTTAGGCAACAGATGTAGAGTGGATAAAGGTAGTGTTCAATCTTAACTAGCTACTGATACCAGTTATTTCACTATGTGAGGTAAGGAAGTATGCTATCCTCTCCCTTACCATATTAACCTGTGTTTTCTGTGAAAGTAAGGGTTATGGAAAACTATATTTTAATATAGTTTTAATAATAATAGTGACTATAATATTATTGATTTTACCAAAATTGGTCACTTAATTAGCAAGAATAAGTCAAAGACAATGAGATGTCAACTCCAGATCATTTATCAATATGCCTAATGTAATAAATCCATTAATTAGCAATTCAAGAATATATTGAATAGAAGCTATTAAATATCAAGAGGACAGTCAGTGAAGCACACCTAAGTACTGAATTTTATTTTTCTACAATAAAGTACTTTTCAACATTTATAGTAATGTTTCTGAAGTTTTCTTAGTACAGTGAATTGGGTTCAATTTGAACTTAGTTTCATGAACTGTCCATAGTCCAAAATAACTTACAATAAAGTAAGAAAAGTCTCTCTAAACCAGCTTCTATAACTTGAAAAAATATTTATTCTTAGTTTTAAAATATCATGTCTTGTCATTTTCTCCTATCATATCTGAAATTATGGTAATGATTACTCTAAGAATAATTCTAAATTACTCCATAGCATAGACAATAACTTTACTATTTTGTTTATATCAGAAAATTTTAAGAATCCAGAAATAAGAAAGTGATCAAAAAATGTGGATATTATCACCAACCTATATTACAGATCTGTATGCATAACAGGAGCTAAAGAATTATATTTAAAAGTTCAAATATGTCAAAAATAGTTATTTTGTATCTACTTAGAAGTGCACTTGTTAACTCTCCCAAAATATAAGCATGTTCTGTAATAGCTTAGCAAGACTATGCCTCCATTTCACATCATGTGGTTTAAAGATGCATGAATTTTGGCTAGCCCAGGAGCACAAAGTAAACTCTACTATAATATTTTAAACAGTCATAATTTCATATCCCAGCTACTACAGAAATAATATTTAATTAGTATGTTGGTGGTACTCAGTGCATATTTTAAAAGTTATGTAAGAAGATAACTAGTAACAAAGAATATGTTAATAGGCTGGAGAGATGGCTTAGCGGTTAAGAGGTTTGCCTGCAAAACCAAAGGACCCAGGTTCAAATCTCCAGGACCCACATAAGCCAGGTGTACAAAGTGGCATGTGTATCTGGAGTTTGTATCCAGTGGCTAGAGGCCCTTGTGAACCCATTCTCTCTATATATATATCTGCCTCTTTCTCTCTATTCTTTCTCAAATAAATAAATAAAAATAAAAATAAATGTTCTAATAGAATGAGTCAATAAAATATGCTATTATCAGAAACAAAAATACTAAATATTTACATAAAAACTAGTGGTATAAACAACAAAAGTGATCAAAGAATCAAAACACTGAATATTGCAAGCAAAATATATCCATACTGTGTGATTGTAGTTATATTCTCCCCAAACTAGGTAAACCTGCATATAAGGCTGCATGTCAGACAGACACAGGAGAGTCAACTGGGTACTAGGAAATTCAATACTCTGATACTGAGATGGTTACATGTATATGTACACTTGATGATAAACATATAGACATATATACATTTAATCTGGCCATGTTCTTGAGTATCATGCATGGTAAAAATGACCATTCATTTTTTCAATTTAATTTAAAAAAAAATCTCAAGGACCATCTTAAAGTTTTCAGAAAGTATCTTAAATGGATATTTCAACAAAATTCATTAAAGGATCAGAATGTTCTAGAATGAATAAATCAAGAGTGAAATTACAAACAAGAAGCTTTTTGAAGTGTAACTTTATAGAAACCATAATATTTGTACAACTTTGTAATATGTTAAGTATTTTGTTACTCTTTCCTGAGTGTGCCATATATGCAAAAGCCCCTTCACCTATGTTTATATACCACTAAACTTAAAGAAAAATAGAATATTTTCTAGTACTGTGTGAATCATATTGGAAGTAATGTAACTTATGTAGAAGGTAGAATATGAAAGTGGAAGAAAGCACTATGGGCAAGCCAGTTATGCAAGTCCTGGTAGTAGTCTCATTTTTCCAAGAACAGAAAAGCCCCTTTTCCCCTATGAGTCATTATATTCACTTCTAAGATAAGGGAGTTAGATAAATAATAATTCTGTGATTAGGGCTGGAGAGATGGCTTAGTGGTTAAGCACTTGCCTGTGAAGCCTAAGGACCCCGGTTCGAGGCTCGATTCCCCAGGACCCAGGTTAGCCAGATGCACAAGGGGGCGCACGCATCTGGAGTTCATTTGCAGTGGCTGGAGGCCCTGGCGTGCCCATTCTCTCTCTCTCTCTTTCTCTCTCTGTCACTCTCAAATAATAAATAATTAAAAATTAAAAAATAATAATATTTCTGTGATTAATTTGTCAACTATATGAGTGCTAAAAGAGTGATTTGGGGCCTGAAGAAATAGCTTTGTGGTTACGGTGTTTGTCTTTGAAGCCTAATGAAGCATATTTGATATCCCAGTACCTGTATAAGACAGATGCACAAAGGTGGCTCATGCATCTGCAGTTCATTTGCAGTAGCTAAAGACCATGGAATGCCCATTCTCTCTCTCTATCTCTTTCTCTCTCTCTGTCTTTCTCACTCTGTGTGTGTGTCTTTCTCCCTCTCTCTCTTTCTCCCTCTCTCTCTCTCTCTCTCTCTCACTCTCTCTCACTTTGTCCTCTTTCAAACAAATAAAAATAAGTAAAAGTCTTAAATAAAATAATGATTATTACCAAACTGGTTAATATTCAGCAAACTTTTGACTTATGATAGCATATAATAAGCAATAAAAATACAGTAAGTAATTTTATGAGATGTGTTTTATGCTCACATTGTCTTTTATATTTTAACTTAGTCATATCAATATATGACATATCTAGGTTGTGAACAATTTCCAACTATTCTGTAAGAGTGTTGACATTTAATTTTCTACAAGCATGTGATATGGACAAGTTTGAAAGTGGGAAACACTTGTTTCCGAGCAGGTAAGGGTTTCCAGCTGCATTTGCTTCTGTGATGCCTTATAAAAGTGCACCACTTGGCATAGGTGGCCACAGTCACAACACTGCATTTTTCCATGCACCTTCTCAGTTATAATAATGTATATATTGACAAAACATATTAGTGCAGTTTTCTGAGAGATCTTTCTCCCTGTTATGCTATTCCACACCTCTAGTTATTTTGAAACACCAATGTGCAAAGGAATCTCACATTAGAAATGCAGCCTATGTACATAGATATTATCACAGTTTTTTTTTTTCCAGAAAAAAAACTTGTGATCAAAATTATTTATTGTTCAGTGGCTATTGATTAACTAAGAACACTGAAAGATGAACTCCAGAACTACTCTCCCAGAGAACTGTATCTCTCCCTATTCTCCATCTGTGATTGATTGATTTTGATATTTTATAACTCTCTTTAATTTTTGGAGAGAGAGGATAAAAACACTACACGAAGGAGTTATAGTGCATTTTCCTTCATAGTCTCAAAGACCATGATCAGTTCATAAGCAGTACAAAAGATAAGCACTAGTTAAATTAATTTACAACTAGACAACACTAACTAGCACCAGGACTTAAGCAAAATTGATTAAGTACTTTGAGCTTTCTTTCTGTACAGACACCAAAGCCATCCTCAAATTCCTTGGTTATTTGCAGGATGGAGGTGAGACAGGAAACACTGCAGAGAATCTGACCCAGTGCATTCATGGCCATAGGACTTTCAAGGCCAGAGTCAATCATCTGAAAGAATGTTGTAGACAGGATAGATAAAGGATTCCATCCCCATCTTCATACCAGTGAGCCCGGTTTATATTTACTTTCAAGGTCAAATTTTTTAAATTCTTTCAGTAATACTCTTAGGAGAGCATATACGTTTTGAAATACTAATGGGCTGATGATGAGAAATCTCTAGGTCTAAACAGGATAATAACTTTTCAATTCTCTGGTCTGATAAAATTCCATACTTCTACTTACTTTCTTCTTTTAGCCATCAACATGTCTTACCCAAAACTTGACTATTTTTGTTGAAAAAAGGAATGTCAATTTCAAGGCCAAGGAAACTTGATCAACATGGCTCAGGGAAATTTTGCGGAAGAGGGGGTGGAAAGAATGTCAGAGCCACATGTTGGGTCATGATATGCAAAGACATTTCTCCTATCCATAACTGTGGGCTAACTCCACAATTCATGACCCATAAACCTCAACAAGGAGGGACCAGGGGGAGGGAATAGTACATGGATGAGCCTAATAATGGTACCAACTTGACTGTATTCACTTAGTACAAAACTATTTAACAAAAAAAAAATTTTAAGAATATGAGTTTATCTAATGAAATATCAATGTTAGTAGCCTATTCTTAGACATATTAGTAGCTCACAATAAAACTTGTAGACTAAGAACAATGTTGATTTTCTGGAAATATAGTTTCATGACTGCTAGGAGTTATAAAATTCCCCTCACTTCCATCCTCCTCCACATACACACCAACAGGTCATTGTGCTGACATGTGGTTGTGGAACCTTAAGCAGGCATGCCCTAGTGGGGAGTGACTAAAGTCATTAGAGACATGCAGGTCAAAGATTTCTAAGATTGCAGATCCTATTTTTTTCTCTCATTTTTTTTTTATTTATTTGCAAGGGGGAAGAAGGTGAAAAAGAGGGAGAAGAGGAGAGAGAGAGAGAAATGGGTATGCCAGGGCCTCCAGTCACTGCAAACGAACTCCAGATGAATGAACCTGCATCTGTGCATCTGGCTTTACATGAGTATTGGGATTTGAACTCTTATCATTAGACTTTGCAGGCAAGTGCCTTAACCACTGAATCATCTCTTGAACCCTCTCCCTCATTTTCTAGTCATGAAATTAGCAAGTTTACTCTACCCACGCTCTTCTTGATACACTGCCTCACCATAGTCCCCAAACTAAGTGACAAATCTATCATGGACTGAAACCTACAAAACTATAAACCAAAGTTAATCTTTTCTTCTTTTAATTTAATTACCTCAGGTATTTTGTCACGGGGCAACAAACTGATAGACACAATGGTCATTGCTTATAATCTGATCCATACAGTTTACCAGTCTTCCATATGGTTAATTATTTATTTCCATCTTACTCAATATTTTCATTAACACTGCACAAGGAAAATATAGGTATCTCACTTTTACTTTCACACCTATGCAAACACAAATCACCTCATGAACGTACACACCCACAGTCTTTCCAGCTATATCTTGGTAATTTTGCCTGCTATCATGGAATATAAAATATAAGCAAAAGCCGGGCGTGGTGGCGCACGCCTTTAATCCCAGCACTCGGGAGGCAGAGGTAGGAGGATCACTGAGAGTTCAAGGCCACCCTGAGACTCCATAGTGAATTCCAGGTCAGCCTGGGCTAGAGTGAGACCCTACCTTGAAAACACCAAAAAAAAAAAAAAATAATAATAAAATAAAATAAAATATAAGCAGCACAAAGGCATTTACACAAGAAAGGATCAATTATTATAAGCTTGAATTTATTTAGTTTAATTCTCAATACTGCAGGTATTCCGCTGCCACCTGAAATAAAATGGCTCAGCATTAATTGGCTTCATCTACTACTACCCACGGAACCTAGGAATGCTATGTTTCCAAATCCATTTAAAGTAGCATTAAATGCAGTGACTTTTAAATCTATTATGATTTAGCTCATATCTGCAAAATTTAGTTTAGACTGAGTTCAATTCCCCAGTACCCATATAACCAGTACCCATATAAGCCAGATGCACAGAGTAGCACATGTGTCTGTGGTTCATTTGCAGTGGCTAGAGGCCCTGGCATGCCCTCCCTCCCTCCGTCTCTCCCTCTCTCTCTCTTTCTGCAAATAAATAAATAAAAATATAAAAAAACAGGACTGGAGAGATGGCTTAGCGGTTAAGCACTTGCCTGTGAAGCCTAAGGACCCCGATTTGAGGCTCAATTCCCCAGGACCCACGTTAGCCAGTTAGCCAGATGCACAAGGAAGCGCAAGCATCTGGAGTTCGTTTACAGAGGCTGGAAGCTCTGGTGCGCCCATTCTCTCTCTCTCTCTCCCTCCTTCTCTCTGTCTCTCTCAAATAAATAAATAAATAAATAAATAAAATTTAAAAATATATAAAAACACTTAAAAAGAATATAGAACTAATTTCACAGAAGTTGAAAATACATGAATACAATTGCACTCACACTTAATGATTTAGTTATAGAAAATTAAGAAATTCCGAACATAAGGTGGTCCTATAGACCTTTTCTAAAATATATTTATTCAAAACTAAACCCTGTATCTTAAATCAGGCATTTGGAAGTACTCATTTTTAAAAATGATGACTGCCTTCTAGTAACAAATTAGGACTCTAAATAACTTGTTGGCATACAAATATGTCAACAGAAAAATGTTATCATTCCATAAATATTACAAATTGATTATAACTGTTTTTATCCACCAAAATTACAAATTATTATTTATTTCTATTTCATAGTTGATTCATTTTCTGGAAACTGAAGAGGTTTCAGAAATAGAAAAATCATGTATCAGTAAGAATTTCTATGCATCAACTTTTTTGAGTGTCAAATTATCTAAATATAACTAAAATTGTCTATTAATTAAAAATAACTCTTATGGGAATATATCTGAATAACTCAAGGAATATAAAGAACATGTGATCCGCTTAGCATTCCATAGAACATGCAATGTACAATATAAATAATTTTTAAACATTGCTACACTAACAGAATCTACACCACACTTAGATCAGAATATGTCATAAGGAATGTAACTGAAAAGTTTTAAATGAATGCTTTTAGGTTTGGGGATTAACTCAGTTGTAGAACATTCGTCAAGTATTCATGAAGTCTTAGGTTCAATATCAATTATAACAACAGTACTTTATAAAAGAAAACTGATAGGTGGTTTGTCATATAGATTAGAATGCAGTCAATCCTACAAGTCCAAGTTTAGAGTAATTGTTTTATCACTATTTAAATATTTTTGATACACAATCTATATTGGCATGCAGTATGAGGGACAAAACACAAGTTTTAAATCCCAAGTATAACAGGCATGTTCTGCTTTCTTCAATACTGTGACCTTTTATACAAAGTGTCCAATAATTAGGAAAGTTCCCAGTTCAGTGCAAAATAGAAAAGCTAATTATTTTTGCTAAAGCTGATTTTGCTCAGTGATTATGATGATCTGTTCAACTGAATGTGCTGACCTATCCAAAATATGATTAAAAAAAAATCATGACACATTAAAAAAAATTGTATCTGCCATTGAAATTCCAATGACAAACCCACTGGAGAAAAGGACTGTGTGGTGCAGTAACATATCTTTCTCTGCAACAATATCTAAGACTTGTAATATGGAGCTCTGAAGGAAAACTCCAAGATTTAAATAGGGACATTACTGAGTGTGGGGGTTAAGGTACCTTAGATCCCACAGACTGGGCCAGTATCACCCTTTTGAGACCACTGTCTTAGCAGTTCTTCAGTAAAAGACAGTGAGGATCTATCTCAATCTCACTGTATATCTTTCCAGTTTGGTGGTTATATAGTGTTAATACAATATAATTAGTTGCTATAAAATATGCCATGCCATTAATTTCAATATTATTTTCTATTTTAATTTATAAACACAACTCCACAGCAAATCCACATATTCCTCACGTTGATATAGTCATTCAAATAAGTCAATTACTCATTTCAAAATACATATAAATAGAAAAGTCACTGATAGTCCCAGAAAAAAATATTGGAAATATTTTCAAGCATCTGTGCTCCCTATTTATATATACAAACTTCTTTGTCAATGAAATGGTAATTGTGACATCAGCTTTGTCTCAAGGCATTTTGAAAGTGATATTATATAATATTTCAATAAAATCAAAGTAGAAATGTAAAAGTTAGCAAATGGTTCCTTTTGACAAAATGATAGCATTTTGGAATTTTTATAAAATTAGTGAGTCTTGCTGGGCATGGTGGTGCATGCCTTTAATCCCAGCACTCGGGAGGCAGAGGTAGGAGGATCACTGTGAGTTCGAGGCCACCCTGAGATTACATAGCAAATTCCAGGTCAGCCTGAGCTAGAGTGAGACCCTACCTCAAAAAAACAAAACAAACAAAATAAAATTGGTAAGTCTTTAAAATCCAATTTTAATCATGTACTGAGCATCACCCTCACAAACATGTCAATGATCACTAATTTATGCTGAATAGTTCAGGATTTTAAGTTATCCAAATCATCAGATTTCATGTGATCCTTCACATTAATTCATGTACTGGGTAAATCCCAATAAGAAACTTGACTTTTTAAAATATGAATTACTAGAGAATAAGAATAAACAGAGCAAAACCCCAGAGTCCTAGGTGATGCTCAAAAGAGAGATGTCTCGAGCATGAACAAAATTGAAGTGTGAAGGCAGACATGTACTCTTAAGCAAGAAAAACTTTGAAAAGTTCTTGTAATCATTTATAAGAAAAAAATCAGCATAAAATAATCTTCAGCTGATAAGTCCATCTTCATTTTGAGAGAATATACAGCACAACATAATTCATCATTGTTTAATGATGCAATAGATCAGGTTACTTGTAAAAGGATCCCAGCACCATGTTTTAAAAAGATATCAAATATAAATAATTACTTTGTGATGATAATTTAAAGTAAAAATGTAAACCAGTTCAAATTAACCCTTCTTTTATTTTAAAGAGTCAAAGATGAAGAACATGATATTTTTATTCAATTTTAGCTACACTTACCTAAAGTTTAAAAAATTGAAAAAAGTTTGGCTATCAATCTATATGCCTGCTCAGAAGAAGGGCAGTTTTTCATGTAACAAAGACAAAAATGCTTCAGTTAAATCAATCAGAGAAAAAAGAAATGTAAAAAAAAAAAAAAAAACAGGAAAATCTAATAGAAGATACAACCAGTTTTTAAAGTTTTAAGATTTTTTTATTAATATACTGACAAAATATCACTACTAATAGTTTCTATGGAACATGTCACTTTTTAATTCAGCATATTTTCTTCCACACAGCACAGGTTTATGTCTTCAGATGATTTACTTATCTACTTCTGTTACTCCAAATCCCAAATCATCCAGCCAATAACTAATCTTTTATGACCAAGGTCACTGAAGTTGTGCCAAAATTCAATAATGATGTTCTAGCTAATGTAGCAGTGTGCTTATCTCATTGCTGGAATGTGGACTATTGAGACCAAAGCACTTCATTGAAATGATGGAATGTTCACCTAAAATGCCCTACTGTAAACATTTCACACACACTGAGACCTGCCGATTAAAAAAGCGTTCAAGTTTGCTTTGCAATATGATGTCTCCTTTAATTGTGGGAAAGTTTTTTATATGCCTGTTGCATAATTGAGCCAAGTAAAACAATCATTCACACTTAAAACTGTAAATGAATATAATATGATTTTGATGATTAAAAAAGAACTTTTCATTTTTGGAAGTTTCCATATTGCAAATTAGAATTTGTTTTCTCATTCCCAAAATGAATGATAAAAATAATGAATGCTTCAAAAATAGAATGAATGTAACACAAAAATCAAATATTTTTTCTTTTTAAAGTAATTGATTCCATCTCTGAGTACTATTTATAAAATTTTAACTCAAAAAAAGTAACTTGTTTGAATAGAAGTTAGAAAAGAATTTTACCAAAATGCATACACTATGAAAATACACAGTTATAACCCATTAGTAACAGCAAATAAAAATAGAATTTTTAACTACTTCAACAAATTATGTAATTCAAATTGTTCTCAATTCTTACTTATTTTTACCAAAACTCAAAAATGTTTTTAATAATCACAGATAGTATTGTGATCTGAAGTCAGAAACTAATATGTCTATGTTCTCTAAGAGGTCTGTATTTGATGGTATTTATGTTTCTATGGTCTCTAACACCACCAAATTAAAAAAAAAAAAGAAAGAAAAAGAAAAAGAAATCTCCACAAGCTCCACAATTTTCAGACAAAACACTTCTTGGCAAATTTTATGAAAATATTTTACCAATTTAAGATGTTAAGTAAAATAATTGACTTAAAATAATTTTTAAAATGAGAGGCAAAATTAAAAGCAAAAAAGAACTCAAAAATAAAAGATTCTTCATGAGACTATGCTAAAGAATACAAGCCTATTTTTCTTGTACCTGCTTAATGACAGTAAAGATAAGATGATCCTTTTTAAATACAAATTTAGAAATGTCTACCTATATGTTTTCATTTCTTTCTTATCAAATAACAAAGTTACACCAAATCATAATTCAACTCCAAACTCGTACAAAGAAAACTTTTCCAAGTAATATCTATAAATACCCATTTACAACTTCCATATTTTTAATGTTAATTGACATGATAATTTCAAGCACTCCTTGCCTCAATTTAACTAAGAGCAAGGTGTGTACAATGTCATAACTCAGTCAATCACAGTACCAAAAAAAAAAAAAGTACATAAAACTCACCCACATGCAAACAAATTGACCTGAAGAAAATCACAATATATTTTTTAATCCTTAAGGTTAGTTTTCATTTTTAACTATGACCTAAATTAGCAAGCTTCTATATTGTGCAATGGAAGATTAGCATAACTTTAAGTATGTAATTTACTTACCTATTTAAAAAGTGCTAACTCATGTTTCTACTTAAATGATTTGATTCTCATTAATATTTTAAACAAAGAAATATGACTATTAACTAAGATAAAAGTTGCACTCCAGATTATAATAACTTAACACCCAGCACAAAACAATCGTGTTTAGAATAGGCATAAAAAGAGCAGAGCAACAGACATTCCACTTTACATGTTCCTCATTTCATCCATTGCTAATATATAAAAATACTGTTGAAAATAGTTACATAAAATTTAAAATAGTTACTGATCACTAGACTATTTCATTGTAACTTATGTATTTAACTCTTAAAACATCAATGCATAAAGTATTGATGTATAAAGCTATGTATTAGCTAATGTGGCAAAATTCAGTTACAGAAATGTCAAAATTAATAACTTTCCCATGTGACTTTGAGATTCAGAATTTTTTCATGAAAAATCATTGATTATATTAGAAGACAGCAATATACAATGATTTAGTTATCAAGCCATGTTTACACAGCAAACATTTCTATTAAAAGACTTGCTAAAAATAATATCAAGGTGTTGCATAGTTTTACAGTTATATAATTATGTTATTTAAAAAAATGCCCCAAACCATGGTATTTTAACAAACATACAAATTCAATTTAAGAAAATGTTAAGTATCATTGTGCTCACGAAACTTCTAGAACACTTCATTACTTACTGTTAACTGTTACTTCCAGAGAATAACAGTTTTAAGAATTCATCTGTCATTTATCCCGAAGTGTTTAGAAAAACCTTTTCACACGGTGTATTCTCAATGAGATGAGCACCCCTATTCTGTTCTGCTGAGAAAAAAATAAAAATTGGTAAGTCTTCTTTAAGTCTGCTCTTGTTCTATGGTAGTTTAGGTGACAAGAAGCAAGGCATCCCTAATGACAAAAGCATCAACGTGAGTAAACAAAAAAGGATGCTTATTTCACATTTACTGTATAAAGTCATTTTTGACATGCCTACACAACTGGTTGAGGCAGCTTTTAGCATGATTTCTAATTAAAAAAAAAAAAAAAAAAGGCTCCAGGTTCTTTAGAGAAAGCTTGCCGCTGGGAAGTTGATTTTGGCCAAGTGCCAAAATCATGTGCAAAGGGGCCTCATTACGAATTCATGGCAGCCTTCAACACTAACAAAAAATGTGACCCAACAGGCTAAACCAGCGACGAAAATTAAAAACTAAGAGACAAAGACAACTTACTTAATATTCCTTCCAAAGCAACATTAGACTTTTTTTTTTTTTTTTTTTTTTGGTAATTAAACCCTTGTTAGTCTAATACAGTGTTCCCTGTCCTCAAATGATTGTACAACGACTCTTTAAAACTTGTCAATTTCCCTTCTAAATAACACTTTCTTTTTGTGTCAGTTTACAAGGATTTTACTATTATAAAACGACGTCCGCTGTGATCTGCTCAGCAGCAGAAAACAAAATGATAAAAATGCAGAATGCAATATTAAAGTTTTAAACAAACACACGCCCCCCTCCCTCCAGAACAGGAAATAATAATCAGTATTTCAACTTCTCCAGAAGTAAGGACGCACCCTTTAAGCGCACAACAGTTGTCTTAGCCAATTTTAACTGTCCAACTTTGCCCCCCAAAGTAGATCTGATGCATAGCCTTACCTAGATGTCTTCTGGCTTTTCTGCAGATCAAAAAGTTTCCTGCCTAAGCACACAGATATTCTTTCACGAGCCATAAAGGCCCTTTTATGATCCATGCTGTAACAGGCTGCTTTCCTCGCCAGTCGAGAGCCCAGTGCGTCAGCTCTCCAGATAAAATGCATTGCCAACACACAATTAAATGGGAGAGGTTGTCTCCTGGAGAATTTATCTTATAACGAAAGAAGTGAAAACGCGGCCTTATTATTATTTTTTTTTTTCTGAAATAGCAAAGAGGGTGCGGTCAGATGTTAGGTTTTTGCCTGAGAAAAGGGTCCTCCACAGAACCTAGTACCTACTAAATACTAGCAGAGCAAGCCTGGGAAGGGAGCCAATGGAAGGACTTTGTTTGACCCAGCTGCCAATCTCCCCTGAAGCCCAGCGCCAGACTAAACACTCACACGATTTTAACTCAAATCAGGCTACAGCGGCTGTTTGTTTTCCGGGCTCTGAGCTCGGCACCCACATGGCCTGTGCAGTTCACTCGCGAGCCCTGCTAGCTGCGTGGCTGAAATCTGTTCCGGGGTGGGATTCTTTTGGAGAGAAAATTTTAACCCTGTTCCTCTTGGCACATAGGGACTGATGCTTAGCTTGTTGATTGGGACACTGAAGAGTAATTTTATAATCTTTTCAATGGCTGTGATTTCTTTTTTGCGGAGATTTAAAATTTAAAGGTAAGAATTCTTACATTTCTCTGACATTCTTCTGATGTATTAAAATAACACTAGGATGGCTATTGACAGCAATAACAAGGCCACTGTATTACATATGGAAGAACAAAGATGGTACCCATCATGACCAACCCAGCAGCTTCCACCACAGCAGGATGGGGAAGTGGCATCTTAGAACCCAAGGCACCACCTTCCTGGAGTAGGAAGGTCTCTGCTCTGAGAAGTTGCTCCAGAAGCATCCATGAAATACACCAGAGGTTTGTGTTCCTCCTATGAAAAGGTACCAGTTGACTCACTTTACTTTTCCTGAAATTTTCCAATCTTATTTAGTTATTAACCCAAGTGTAGTAGTCATGTTATTAATTGTAGAACATTAAAATGTGTCCATTGGTTAGTAACTTGAGAAAAGAAATTAGGTAGATGTTAAAGAAATCCAATTTTGACAATAATCTAAGTCATTATTGTAATAAGGAAATGACATCTGGTAATTAAGATCTTACTACACAACCGACAGGAGTCAAATACTGTGTGTGCAGAGAAAATTAATCAGTAAGTCATTCGTCATGTGGAAGAGTGAAAGAAGGCCTGCGGAGTGTACTGACATGGACCACATCCAAATCTTTCACTACCCAGCAAACACCTACTTACAGGAAAACCATGGTGAAGAAAGCCAGAGATTTTTTATTTGAGGATTTTAGTTTCTGTTGTAGCAGTGGGCAGATTTTTATTATTTTTATCTATTTTCATATTTTTATTATTATTAATCAGCTTTAATCTAGCTGTGATGACCAAAATTGAAATGCTTCTGAAACATGCTGAAGCTGTGCCCATGAATTTTATTTTCACAAAGTTCTTTCTGCAGCTTTAAACACTTTATTTTGTATCTATTCTTATCCCAAGTGAGGTAACCCAGGCCCAGAAAGACATGTTCTCTCTCATATGCAGATTCTCCCTTCAATTTTTTAGGTTTGCTTCTTAAACCAGATTAAGAGTCTTTAGAGGTCAGTCTGCTAAAAGAGGAGCATGGCGGGGAGAGGTTTGGGGCCGTAGATAGTAGAGCACATGAAATATGAAAGCAGAGAATGAGGACTGGGGGATGGTTGAGAGGAGATGCAGGAGGTCGGGTTAAGCAAATCTAAGGACATAAGAAAAATCCTCATGGAAACCTACTATTTTGTAAGCTAATTAAAATGTAATATAGGAAATAAAAGAATTTGAACAAACATCCTACATGAGTGGATAAAGCTGCTCCCAGAAACCATAGGTAATAAACCAGAACTGCTAGTGTCAGGCATGAGATACTATCCCATTGAGTTGATCAGGAGGCTATAGAAACCCCTAAAACAATAGAAGAGACTGTCATTGCTCTTGAATGCTCACCGGGTATAGGATATAGAAAAGTAAAGCTAGAAATGACTTGGGAGCTTCCTCTCTGGCTGGCTAGCTTTGATGAAACAAGAAGGTGCTCTATAGGCTGATGAGGGAGAAAAGGTGTGGATCCTGTGTGCTCCAGAATGGACCTCCCAAGTAAGGTGTGCCCACTGGTGCAATAGTGGTATGATTGCTATGTCATAACCAACTTTCCAAGGCTATGGAGGTCACAGGCACAAAATCTACTACTATTGTTCTACTCAAAGAGACAGGTGGTCAAACTGCTTTCTATTTATCATTACACCCATAGATTAGCACTGCTCTCAGTCTCATTTCCAGAAATTTCATTCTGCAATGGACATAGATTGAGGCAGAAACACATGACTGGTGAAACAATGCTGAGAATAAATGACTACTAGGTGCTCAGACCTAATGGGACATCTAAACCACTCCCATCCAAGGCTCAGGAAATGTTATGGAAGAGGGGATGGGAAGAATCTCAGAACCAGACGATGGAGAGGAGTATTATGGAATGTCACCTTCTGGATACAATACGGCTATTAAACCCATAATCTCACAGAAACTATGGCTTTTTGCACAAGATTGAGATTGATGACATTCCATCTTGGATGGGAGAGGGACTCACAAGACTCTCTTCTCCCAGAGTAGCTGCTGGGAAAGAATGGTTACTGGGGCAAAGGAAGTCATGATCATCAACGGTAGGCCACTGGTAAATTGTCCATATTCTAGTAATTAAACTCCCATCCATCCTCATGTAAGCAACCATAATTTACCTCACTAGATCACAAATATTACAAAGCCAATAAGGGGCTGAAGAGATGGCTTAGCAGATAAGGGACTTGCCTGAGAAGACTAAGGACCCAAGTTCAATTCCCCAGTACCCATATAAGCCAGATGCACATGGTCTCACATGTGTCTGGAGTTTGTTTGCAGTCTCTAGAGGCCCTGGCATGCCCATTCTCAGTCTCTTTCTCTTTCTCTTTCTCTTTCATAAGTACACAAATAAAAATGAAATAGTTAAAAATAGACATTAAAGTAGGAAGGGGATTAATTAAAAAGAACAGGGTTACTAGAAGTGGTAAGGGGATAAGAGGAAATCGGAATGAATATGATCAAATACATATACATATATGAAATGATCAAAAATAAAATTAAGATATAAAGAGTCATCTTTATGTCAGAATATAAAGATCAAAATTATATTATTTTAATTAATTTGTAATAATATTAATAATAATATTATAATAACACTACAAAATGATATTTCTTCACATGAGGTGGCAAAAATGCTGATAGTTTATAAACTGTTAGATTTTTGTGGATGCACTTAAACAGAATTGCCAGATTCATTAAAAGTGCATGTCATGGGCTTGGGGAGATGGCTCAGTAGGTAGAACAATTTTTAAACAACCAGGAAGACCTGATCACAGATTTCCAGCAGCCATGTAAGAAAAACGAGGTGCAGTTGTGCATGCCTATATTCCCAGCACTGTGCATGTAGAGGCAGAAGTGGTCTCTCGGGCTTGTTGTCTAGCTAGTCCAATTGGAATGGTGATTTCCAGGCTAGTCTGAATGTGTATGGGAACCTTCATTCACTTGCCCCTAGATTCACCTAGCTTCTCAAAAATTCCTTTTAATGCTGACCTTGGGCAGGGCACTGGATTAAGTATTATGTGGCAGAAAACTTTCAGCAACTGTTCCCATGATGTTGATAATGTAAGAAACAGCTAGAAAACAAAAGGACTAGTTCTCAAGAGAACAGTGTTGTGATTGTTCAGAGTTTTAGCATACCAGGGCAGTTAGGGCTAGTGGTTTTGTAACTGTGACAGAATATTAATACAATATGGATAATTGTTGCTTAATTCTAATATTTGCAATAAACAAATTATTTTAAAAACATAACGTTTTTGTCATTTTACAGATGAATGTTGCTGTCTTAATATATCTAAATCTGTTCTTATTTATGTGGACTTAGGGCTGTTAGCTTGTTCTGTTTTTCTTTGTAAATGTATTCTTTATTAATTCCCATGTATGCTAATACTAAAGCTATCAATAGTTCTTAAAATAAAATCCAAGAAAATCATTGTGCATAGACACCTATTTCTGCATGAATATTGTAAAGTATCCCAGAGGGGCTTTCATTCTAAGGAAGGTGTATTGGTAGTAATATAGTACTTTGAACACCTGTTGCTCAACTTTGAACATCTGTTCCTTAGTGAAAAAAATAAGCACCTCAAAATTATTGAAATGATGTGACTGTCAAATGTATGCAAACATGATGCAGCTCAAATTATTGGAAAGAAATTAATACTGGATGATGAACTAAATATTTTCCACAAAATTCATAAAGCAAAATTAAATCGAATAGAATTAAGTTCAGAAGAAAATTTGTAACTCATCCATTAGTGACATTAAAGATGTTAGAAGGAAAGCAAAGGATAAACCAGTACTTTTTAGGAACATAGAAAAATGTTTAATTAAACATTTGCAAGTCAAATTAATCAAGTTATGAATAGGTAAAAAGACCACATGGAATTTTTCCGTGCATAGAAAATTACTCAATATTTAAAAATCGGTCATTTCAAATCCACAATATCAGTGACTAAAGAAGAAAAATCATGACAATATGGACAGATGCAGTAGACAAAGCATGTGACAAAAACTAGCACTCAATCATGACAAAAACTCTCATCAAACTAGGTGAGCAGAGGGACTTTCTTCAAATCAATGAAGAGCATCTACAAACCAGAGCTAAGATCATACTCAATGGTAAAAATGTAGATGCTTTACATATATGACCAATAACAAGGCAAGGATGTTCCTTTTGTTCCCTTTCTTGACTACTCAATACTATGAGATACCTAGAGCAATATGACAAGAAAAACACTAAAACATACATACTATAAGGGATCTTGGCAGGAATCTGTAAGATAGCACTGTAGCATCTCATGGTACCTTAAAACAAGTACTGAGTATGTACCAAAAAGATGTAGATGACATTTGAACAAGGTCTCCTAACAGTTACAATTGGACAGTTTGAACACCATAAATGAAATAGTACAGAGTTTTAACAAAATGAATGTTCATTTATCTGTTATGATATGAGTAAATAGACAAATAATATGCATAGCAAATATTTGAAACAAATATTTCATACAGAAGTTACAAATCCTTCATGAACATAGTCCATCTTGAGGAGTAAAACACAACTTCTCATTCTTTGTGAGTTAAGCTAAGCACTGGGAACTTCTTCCAAAGAGGACAATACTGAGAGGAAAAGAGAAAGAACAGTACTTTCACAGTGGTCTTCCTTCTCAGAATAAAACCTCTACTCTAAGCATATAAAAATATCAGTAAAATCTAAATTGATGGATATATTACAAGACCCACTACTCAGTAAAACTCAGGTCATGTCCTCAGATAAAAGGAAAATGTGACATTGCCATAATCCAGAGTAGCATAGAGATGCTACTAAATGGAATATAAATAGAATGTGGTGTCCTGAAAGAAAGCCTTGAATAACAATAAAAAGGGTTGTGGAAATCTAAGTTAGGTATAGACTTTATGATAATGAAACAATTGTGCTTCATTAATTGCAAAATAACTTGAAGAAACCAGATCAGTCTCCACCTTGATTGCCTAAAGGCAGTAAAATTTACTTCTTGAGGGGGGGGAGTGAGGCAGTTAGAGTGACTGGGCCCCTGAGAGTAAAGGCAGAAATGTCCTTAAGTCTGCCCACTTGCAATCTCCACTTTGCTAGAGATCAGAGAAGCTGGCTTCTCCTTATCTCTTGACTAATGGATTTCCCTAGACCTGTTTTGCCACATACAACCTGAGGCCCTCCTGTGGGAGGGGGTATTGTTCTTTCTTAAAATTTAAATTTAATCTTGACATTCTCAAGTTTACCCAGAAAGCTTGGTGTCACGGCTAGCCTCTTCCTGAGCCAGCCTCTAGCCCAGACCAATCAGCTCTCTTTCAGGCTCATGTGAGCCTACAAATAAAATCTACCACATTAAGGTTATAAGTAGATGTGTTCCAGAGGACAAGCCTCTCTTTTGGCTGGCTCCTAAACTTCCAAGTTTTGGTGAGCTGGACTGAAATAAGGGCAACACCTCCCTTTTCCCCATATGGGCTCTCTTCCCCTCCTGCCCTCCACATGGCAGGAACTCTCTGCACTTTCCCCTTTTTCTTCTCTAAAAACCTTTCTTGTTTCTTCTATGCCTACCACAGGGGTTCTTAGACTATGTGGGTGTATCCACTTTCCTGCCATTTGTATCATAATTCCCTAAACAAATATAATAATTTTAAAAGGAGATGTTAATATAATTAAATACTAGGTTTTTAGAATATAGGAATTCTACCTTGTACATTCTTTGAAAAGATTATACAAACATAAAATCATATTGAAATCAACATTTATTAAAATATTTCAGAAAAAAATGTAATTCTAAACATTTTCTGGCATAATACCCAAATATCTTGCTATGCATGGAAATGCCCAAGAACTAAATCCTGGGAAATATAAATTGTACTAAGAAAACTATGTAACTCGTATTATTTTTAAGCTCTATTAAGTATCTGTTATTCAAGATTTCTCTTCATCTTTTTTTTTCTCATTCAACAGCCTCTAATATATAGATTGATAATCTCTGAATCTTCATCTCAGACCCTATATTATGATATAGGTGCAGACCCCACTTTCTAAATACCCATAGGCTTCATGAAACAAAAACCAAATTTCCCTCTAGTCAGGCCTACTTAAGTTCTCCATTCTCCCCTACCAACCAGAATCAGAAAACACAGGATAAATGGTAAAACATGGAATGTTAATATATAATGCAAATGGGAAGTGTTGAACTAAAAACAAACAAAAAATCCCCGTGATATTAACTTTTTGGTTAAAAATTTAAAGACAATAACTTTGCTCATGTCTGATAATTTAATTAAGTTGATGTTACAAGTAGGGGACCAATGTGTTCAGAGGAAAATTCAAGGCAGAATAGCACTGAGTCTGTGATAGGGATTTTCTTAAGTGCTCTTACTAGATCTATTGTGAAAAAGAGCAAAATGCAGAGTGGAAGGATATGAAAAATATAAAGTCTGCCCTGGAGAAAAGTGGGAACAAGGTTAAAGTCTTAGATAAGGCAGCTGATTTGGCTGCAAAGCACACCACCAAAGATCAACCTACTGCTCTGTAGCAGGAGCACAGGAAGGAGGCCCTGAGGCACAGCCTGTTCCGCAAAAGGCTCTAGTTGATAGGAGGGTGAATTCTTCTGCAAAGGAAGTCCTTTTTCCTATCACCCAAGGATACATGCAGATGTTGCTACAATTGTGGTCCAAGATTCATTCCAATCTGGCATCAGAATTTGGAAGCATGGCCCAAGTGGTTTGTTTTGGAGGTATGAAAAATGCCATTTGGGGGTAATGGGGTATTGCTTCAGAGTTCTGGAGAGTTTCTGAGGCTAAGTAATAGGAGGCATGGCCAGAGGTCCTGCAGTGAGGCTTTGAGGGGTGTAAAACTATGAAGGGGAACCCTAAATTGCAATGGAGACCCCAGGATGTTGGAGATGCCAGAGTCTTGGGAATTCTTCCAAAGGAAAACAACTGGCTTGGAGTTAGTCTGGCCCATGAGAGAGGTCACAGGCAGCCAAGCTGGAGGAGCAAATCTACCCAAACCATTTTGGAACTCACCTGGTTTCATCAGGAGTCAAACATATGATGTGGAGCTTTAGAATTTGGCATTTGCCCTTTTGGATTACAGTCTTGTTCCAATCTTTACTTTCTATGTCATCATTCCTTAATTTTGCAGTGGGAGTTTATTATATGCCATTATATGTGGGAAGTATGTAACCTTCTTTTTTTTTATTTATAGGGCTTATAGTTAAGAAATTGCCTTGAGTCTCAGATGAAACTTTAAACTTTTGGATAGTAATGTTAGGACTGGTAAGGCCTAGTGGAATTTTAAGTTGGCCAAATGCATTTTGTTTCATAAGATGGCCATGGAGCCTCTGTGGGTCAGGGATACACAATGTTGATGCAAAATTTCTCCCATAGGTTCATGTGTTTGAACATTTGATCCCCAGCCAGAAGACGCTGTTTGAGAAGGTTATAGAACTTTTACAAGGTGGACACTTGCTACAGGAAGTTTGTCAATGGAGATAGGCCATGAGGTCATATAGTCAACCACACTTGCTATGCACTTTCACATTCCTTCCTGTCTGCCAAAGTTCTTACAACTTCTCACTCCAGTCTGCCCACCATGAAGGAGCTCAAGTTTTAATTGAACCCTTTTCCTTCCACAAGTTGTTTCGGGTTGTGTTTATTATCCTAGCAAGCTATAAAATAACTGTTACAGTGATTTGAAAAAAAAAAAAAAAGGATTGTAATGGAGAAAAAGTTCTTTTTGGAAGAAAGGTATATATGGCCACAGCTTCCCATGTTCATCAGGCTAGCCTGTTCACCATAGCATTTTTCATACCACAAAACAATAATATCACTAACCCAGTTTACAATCTTCAGAACAAAAAGCCCACTATAGTCCTGTTGTAACTAATCTATACTACACAAGTTCCATGTGAAACATACACATGGAATTTTGAGGGGGTTTAGGTATACAAAGTTAAACCTTCCTAAGCTTGTTGATTACATTTGCCTCAGGAGCAACGTTCTAAACAAAGAATTGTGATTTACAAGGGAAACCAGCATGACATACAACATGACAGAAATGCAGGGATATGGGCTGGAGAGATGGCTTAACGGTTAAGCGCTTGCCTGTGAAGCCTAAGGACCTCAGTTCTCCAGGACCCACATTAGCCAGATGCACAAGGGGGCGCAGGCATCTGGAGTTCGTTCGCAGTGGCTGGAGGCCCTGGCACGGCCCATTTTCTCTCTCTCTCTCTCTGCCTCTTTCTGTCTCTGTTACTTTCAAATAAATAAATCAAATAAACAAAAAAATGCTCTTTGAAAAAAAAAAAAGAAATACTTTGTCTCAAAAAAAAAAAAGAAATGTAGGGATTAAAAACCTTATCTTAATATGTTCTCTCAGAGAATGTGACATCTCCAGTGTCACAAATTATCGAGATGGCCATGACCATTAAGGACTATAGTCAAGGTGTAAAGTATCTTGCTTTGGGTGAATTCTCTCAATCAGCACTGGGTCTCTAGTACCCTCCTTCTACCCTCTTAAATCCTCCTAATTCACCAAAAATCCACACTTCCTTCTACTCCAACAATAGCCTTCTGCTTTTAGATTAAAGTTCCTGTACATTCTATTTTTAACCAAACCTACCATTTCATCAGAAAAGGTAACTTTTTTTTTTCAGGCCTCAGCAAAATTGTAACCTAATAATCTGACTAAATTACCTGAAAGTAAATTGCAAATGGCTCTCAGCCTAAACTTTTGAAAGAAATTGAGTACTTGGTAAACTCACTTCCACAAGATAAAATATATGTGTTAAAATGGAAATCTGTGTGCTATTTGTACTTAAATTTTATTTCCCCTTGTATTCCCTTTCTTCTCTCCCATCCCTCTCCCTTTCTCTCCTGGATTAGTAATAGTCCCACAGCCTAGTACAGTTTGGGCACTGTATCTTTTTTTTAAATTTTTTTCTTCATTTTTTATTTATTTGAGAGCGACAGACACAGAGAAAGAGGCCGATAGAGAGAGAGAGGGAATGGGCGTGCCAGGGCTTCCAGCCACTGCAAACGGAACTCCAGATGCCTGTGCCCCCTTGTGCATCTGGCTAAAGTGGGTCCTGGGGAATCGAGCCTTGAACCAGGGTCCTTAGGCTTCACAGGCAAGCGCTTAACTGCTAAGCCATCTCTCTAGCCCTGGGTACTGTATCTTTAAGTTGCTGCCAAGTGGGTATTAAGCTGAAGCAACCACAGGTTTTTTCTCAAGGGAAATGCAACAAATTCATTCAATAATATTAAATGTACTTTTACAGAATATTTTCCTGTCTAGATGATTATTAAAAATCTATAATGATAAAAAAGGATCCAAAAAACATTCTAGGCTGGGTAGATGGCACAGAGGTTAAAGGTACTTGCTTGCAAAGCTGGCTAGCCAAGGTTCGATTCCCCAGTACCCACATAAGCTAGATGTACAAAATGGTGCATGCATCTGGAGTTCATTTACAGTGGCAAAAAACCCAGTCACATCTATTCTCATTTTCTCTCTCTCTTTCCCTCTCCCTCCCTTCATTCACCTCTGCTTACAAATAAATAAATAAAATTATTTTAAAAAGAAACATACAAGATTACATTTTTCATTTCTGTTAGTAATCTTTCACCAATTTAACTTCTGAACAATTCATCTGAATGTTTCAAAATCAGCAATTGCTTTTTTTTTTTACTTTATTCTCTAACACTACAAATAGCATTTATTGATTAGAGTAAAACTCCCTGAATTAGACATTTTTATAAGTAATTGCTGATACTTATATCAGACATTCAATGTAAAAAATATGATAATTACCCTATGCTTATTACTAATTGTACTTTTGATTTTCATTGATAAGACTAAATTACATACTTACATGAAAATGTCATGATGAAACCCATTATGTACAATCAAATTATAATAATAACTATTAAAAGACAAGACCTTTAAGAATGAAATGGCATGCTTTCTATAAAAATTCAAGATAATTTGGGCTGGAGAGATAGCTTAGTAGTTAAGCACTTGCCTGTGAACCCTAAGGACCCCAGTTCGAGGCTCCATTACCCAGGTCCCACATAAGCAAGGGTGTGCATGTGTCTGGAGTTTACTTGCAATACCTGCCTCTTTCTCTGTCCCTCAAAAAAGTAAATAAAAATAAACAAAAAAATGTAATTCAAGATTACTTATTTCATTTTTCTACATGTCAAATTCTCCTCTAGCTTGCAATACAAGTCATTTAAATTCAAAATAAAATTATCAACTATAGAATTTTTCTATAAGCTTCATTTTAATAGAGTTGGTTATTTTTATCCACAGGTCCCACATCCATTGAGTCAGTGGATTGAAAATATATAAAAAACATTGTCAATATATGGAACACTTCTGAGAATATTTATCTTGTTATTGTTCCCTACATCATATAGTAAAATAACTAAATATATATTGCATTATAAAAGGTAATTATATGAGCAATCTGCAGATAATTTATGGTATCAGGCTATGTGTATGCAATTAACATTATATGAAATCCTTGGATGTAGTATTTGGATGAGGTCTTAGAAATAATCTGCAGCTATCACAGTACAGCCCTATTTGGAAAGAGTTACAGTTTGAACATAAAACAACCTCCACAAGCTCATGTTTTTAAGATGAGCTCCCCAGGTGGTGGTGCAGCTTGGAAAGGTTGTAGACCTTTTCAGAGGTGGAACTTTGCAAGAAGCAATGTGTCACTGAGCTTTGACATGTTATAGCCCAACCTTATTTCCTGCTCATTGTCTGCTTCCTGGCTGTGGTTATAGTGTGATCAGCCCATTGCCTGTTTCTGCTACATGTCTTCTCTGTCATGAAGGAATGTGTTTCCTTAGAGCTATGAGCCACAGTAAATCCTTTCCTTCTTGGAGTTTTTCTGGTCAGGTGTTTGGTCACAGCAAAACAATAAAGTAACCAATACAGTTAAGCCTTAAAGAATTTACGAAACTTGTCCAGGATCACACAGTCAATAATTTAATTAACATTCATGGCATGGGCATATGAACAAACATGCATTATGTCTTCCTTCAGTAAGATATGCATAATATACTGGTCCCTTTAAAAGGTAATGTGGGGGCTGGAGAGATGGCTTAGTTAATGTGCTTGCCTGCAAAGAGTAAGGACCTATGATCAACTCTCCAGATCCCATATAAGCCAGACACACAAAGGTAAGCACAAGAGTGGACATGCCCACTAGGTGGCATAAGCATCTGGAAGTTGATTTCAGTGGCTGAGGCCCTGGAGCCCCAATTCTCTCTCTCTCCCTCTCTCTCTCTCTCTAAAATGAAAAGAGAGACAGTGTGTCACTTGCAGATTGGTACTGATACAATTTGAAGTTTATTGCCCAGTGAACCAACATGAAGACTGTCACCTATGGAAAACATTTTAGGGTATGTTGGATCAAGGTAGAAGGCTGCTAGTGAATGGGCTAGTACAGCCAGGAGGATGAATAAAATGAAAGAGGTTTTCCATGGCACTTGTTCCAGCTTACAGTTCAAAGCAGGACTAGCAGCATCAAATTCAACATATACCAGCCTGGGGAATGGCGCCCTCTGTGGCAACATGGTGAACTGGCAAATAAGAACAGCTGAGAAAGACCACACAGTAACCAAGAATCCTAATATGAAAGTGAAAGAAAGTGTGAGTCGCTCTAATCAGTGCAAAATAGAATGACAAAATATAAGTTAGATTTGTATCAGAATAAAGAATAATGTAGGGCTGGAGAGATGGCTTAGCCATTAAGGCATTTGCCTGCAAAGCCAAAGGACCCAGATTCAATTCCCCAGGACCAACATAAGCCAGATGAACAAGGGGCACATGAGTCTGGAGTTCAATTGCAGTGGCTGGAGACCCTGGCATGCCCATTCTCTCTCTATCTGTCTCTCTTGTCTCTCTCTCTCTTTCTCTCTCCTTGCAAATAAGTAAAAATAAATAATAAAATATTTTAAAAAAAGAATAATGGAATACATAATCTAAGAATGTAATTACATCCCAATACTGATTCATTCATTTCTGTTGAATAGATTATTTAGGATTCTCCAATAAACATAAGTAAATGGCCACCTTGGGGAAACATATGAATATTATTAGTTCAATAAATATAATAACAGATAATTTTTAAAAGTAACACTTGAGAATATGTTAATGTCAGAAGGCATTAAAAACTCTGATAATCTGGAAATATATAATGCATATGTACCATTCTATTCCTCTGATATAGCCAACTAGCCTAGGTGCATTTTCATGACTGTTTCACTATATGAACAAACATGTACCATCATTTTTATAAAACAAATATGCTAAAATTATGTATACATATGTAGCTTTGATTGATACAGTTTTCCTTATATGAAAATGGATCTTAAAATCAATATATTATATTGTAATTTGACTTTTTCCTAAAATATTTGCCATAGGAAATTTTCTAAGCACATACAATGCTTATCTACATTTAAAAATATTTTATTTATTTTTATTTATTTATGAGGGACAGAGAGAGAAGGTGGGGAGAAATTTGGGCATGCCTGGACCTCAAGCTACTGCAAATGAACTCCAGATGCATTCACCACCATGTGCACCTGGTTATATGGGTTCAGGGGATTCAAATCTGGTTCTTTAGGTTTCTCAGGCAATTACCTTAACTGCTAAGCCATCTCTCCAGACCTAAAATATGTAGTCTAGGCTGGCCTCAAACTCTTGTTCCTGTCTCTGCTTCTTCATTAATTTCCTACTGACAAGTGCCACCACGATCAGTATCATTTATTTATTTACTTATTTATTTAAGAGAGTGAGAAAGAGGGAGACAGACAGAGAGAGAGAGAGAGAGAGAGAGAGAGAGAGAATGGGCACATCAGGGACTCTAGCCACTGCAAATGAACTCCAAACACATGTGCCACCTGTGCACCTGGCTTTATGTGGACACTGGGGAATTGAACTAGGGTCCTTAGGCTTTGCAGGCAAGTGCCTTAACTGCTGAGAAATGTCTTCAGCCCCTTATTTACATTTTTAAAAACTCACCTAATATTCCATAGTATTTTCTCTCCTAAATTATTTGGCTATTCTTTAATACCTGGTCTTTTTCTACAGCACAGTTTTCACACACACACACACACATGTTCTTTTTTCTTATGTAATTAGAGACTCCTGTTCTTAATCATTACCACTACTCCTTAATTTTCTTAGAAATTCAAGCTATGTTTAGTGTGTTTAATCATGTGAACATTGTATATTTACTTATTCTTTATCATCTGGCAGAAATGTGATACTTGGACTTGGAAAAAATGTACTTTACCAATTACTTCTCATATATTTAACACTGTATACTTTTAGGGGTTAGAAACATAGATCTGAAATCAAATGCTGCATTTAAAATACCCTTTGGGCCATAGTTAAGTATGTAAAAGTTTAATAAACTTAAGTTTCCAGTTGTTCCAGCCAAAAGTTTATGTTCATGAAATATTAACTGACCATCTTAAAAAGTAAATTTAAGGCATTATGATGGGTGTCTGGGCAAAACATTCCTCTGAGGGGTCTAAGGAACGAAAAACTTTCTGTCTGAGGGAGTGGTGTCATCCAAACAATAGCAGTTATATTTCCATCTCTCTCTACTTATCCCCCTTTGGCACCCAAGAGTCCCCTGTGTACAAAGAAATTTTACAGCTGGGGAGAATAGACAAGTATTTGGCTGAAAAAATAACACTCCAGCTCAGATCAACTTTTTGGCTTTCTGCATTGATCTTATTAAGTTTCAACTCTTTTTTTTTTTTTCTGGAGAAGTGACTCTCTGGACAAGAAAAAGTATTACCAAACATACTTTAGCAAACTTAACAGGCTTCAGCTATCTTTCATGTGAAGAACATGATCAATATTACTTGGTGACACTCTCATGCCATTGTGGAGATGTGGGTTGCAAGGGAATATTCCTTGAGTTCAAGTAGAAAATAGCACTGTGGGGCTGGAGAGATGGCATAACAGTTAAGGCACTTGCCTGTGAAGCCTAAGGATCCAGGTTCGACTACCCACTACCCAGTTGATCCAGATGCACAAGGTGGCACATGCACCTGGAGTTAATTTAAAGTGGCTGTAGACCCTGGCATGCTCTCGCTCTCTCTCTCTCTCTCTCTCTCTCTCTCTCTCTCAAATTAAATTATTTAATTATTTTTTTAAAAAATAGCACTGTGTCTCTCCTACATATAAATTGCTAAAATACATGGGCTAGTTCTTCACAATGGTGGTATTTGATGAAAGAGACAAAAACTATCTTCCTCAGTAGACATGAGAGTGAGAAACAATGACTGCATTAACAGAGATGCAGAATTATACAGGCAGCAGGGCAAATAATTTGATTAATTTCCAGTTAAATAGATAAAAATTCATCACTGAGTGATAAGTGGCATTTCTAGCTAGAAATATGGGCAAAAATAAACAATGAAAGAGAAGTCCAAACCCTGTGGAAAACGGAGATCAGTATTCATATATCAAGGGTTGCTATCAGTACAGTAGTTCAAAATAATTAATATTCTATAAATATATACATAGTAATAAAATGGTAACTTATTGTAACAGTTTGTAAAATGTGTTCAAAACTAACATTAATGGAGTATTATTCATTTTTTTATTTGCAGGAATTTCTACTCACTCAAATTCAATTCAAGTTCTGAAGATAAAAGGCAAAGAGCCAGCCAAATAGCTTGATTGTTTTAATCCCTGAATAATTTATAGTTTAAAAGGAATTACAAGGTGCCAGTTTTTTAACTAATACCACCTGGAATATTAATGAAAATAAATTTATTAAACTATGTAACCTCTTAGGATCACATTTCTATCATATTCATGCTAAACTTATAAGACCATGGAAAACAAAAAAATCTGTGTGATCAATAGCCTTGAAAAAATTGGGGCTGGAGAGATGGCTTAGTGGCTAAGATGCTTGCCTGTGAAGCCAAAGGACCCAGGTTCAATTTCAATTCCCCAGTACCAGTGTAAAGCCAGACGCACAGGTGGCATATGAGTATGGGGTTCCTTTGAAGTGGCTACAGGCCCTGGGTCACCCATTCTCTCTTTCTAATAAATAAATAAAATATTGTTAAAAATTGATAAAACTTGGGCTGGAGAGATAGCTTAGCGGTTAAGCGTTTGCCTGTGAAGCCTAAGGACCCCGGTTCAAGGCTCCATTCCCCAGGACCCAGGTTAGCCAGATGCACAAGGGGGCACACGCGTCTGAAGTTCGTTTGCAGTGGCTGGAGGCCCTGGTGCACCCATTCTCTGTCTCTCTCTGCCTCTTTCTCTCTCTGTCTGTCACTCTCAAATAAATAAATAAAAATTAAAAAAATAAAATAAAATAAATTGATAAAACTCATTGACTCCTTCATTGCAGTCACTTTCTAAGAGAGATGGTATATATATATATATATATATATATATATATATATATATATATATATATATCACACATCACACATAGCCCCAAAGATTTGATGTGTATCTTAAAGCTTGCCCTTTCATCCTGGTTTCAGGGCATCAAGTCTGGAATAAAGCTCCTCACTAAGAAAAGTGAGACATCAATAGTTTCTGAAATGTAACTAGTTGAGGGAAAATATAGCTTATGTCCCCTTAATGCTATAAGCATATAGCATCTTCTCTGGTACTGGATGAGGTGAATTGGTCGTACAAATTGGCCAATAACAGTGCTTATCTGCAAATATACCAGAAATGACTCTGGATCTCTTTTTTTTTCCTTCTGCTTTCCTCTTTCCACCTGCCATCACACATGCTATGGGGGAGCTTGCAAGGATTTCTTAAGAGAAAGAGGAATAGCAATGCGACTTCCCTTAAAATATATTTTCTATATTCACTATCATAAACACAATAAGAAAAGTAAACAATCTGTGATACTGTGGACTTTTACCAATTGTGTAAGCTAAACAACTTTTACAAGTCATTTAAACACATTTTAAGGGCTGGGAAGATGGCCAAGCAGTTAAAGGCACTTGCATGCAAAGCCTTCTGGCCTGAGGTTCAGTTTCCAAGCCACTAATTTAAGATGAACTCAAAGAATGGTGAGTGGTGCACGCATCTGGTGTTCATTTGCAGTGGCAAGAAGCCCTGGTATGCCCATGGACAAATATGCATGTGCACACACACAAACATGAAAGTAAATGAATGAAAAAAATTTAAATCCCTTTAAGCAGCAAGATATTAACTCTTGAATATGTACATTGAAGAGTTTAATAATCTAAACAAACAATTCAATTTTAAGGGATTAAAACAGTGGTTTGGAGTTGTGAAGTTGTTTCTACAGTCAAAGACACTTGTTTGCAGGATGGCCAACACAAGTTCAGTCTCCTCTGCTCTCATGTAAAGCCTGACCCAGAGGTGCACATGTGCAATAACAATGTGCCTACAGAAATGAGAAGGGGAAGCAGAATTTACAGAGGCCCAAAGATACAGCATGGTAAAGTAGTTTTGATTGTGTATAAAAGTGAGAAGTAGAAAAATCCAATTATGGATTTTCAGCGAATGATAAGATGTAAAGAACATGGTTTGAAATTCAGAGATTTGGCTTGCCCAGTAAATTATGCCTTGCAGGCAATGCCAACTTTTCCCACAGTGAGTGCTATCCCATGCTGCTCAACATATTACTGTCAATGAATTCAGTGAATTCTGTAGGCTCCAAAGCACATAAAATATGTGTTAATTGTTGTCTTCAACGTGATATTTTCAAATTCTCAAGAAGTTGGATCCCTGAAATATGTTCTAAGCATACTGCTGTGTGTTACAGCCAATTGTCATTCAGTTGCCCACTTCTATGAGGCCTGTGATACAGGATTCCAGATTACCACCATATAAGATCTCTTAGAAGAAACAAAGCTGAAAATCTCTGCTAATTACACATGAATTTCATTCCATCCGCAGTAGCTAGAGTATTTTAGGAGTAATGGTCTACGATACAGGAATTCCAGAATGTGTTCATTGGTCTGTTATAAAAAGAGCATTCTGTCACTAAATAAGTTTGGTAAACATTGTGGTAAGCAACACCAATCAGATTACTTTACTAAAGGAAATAGCCACCAGTAGATTGCACATACTAGGCACTGTGAGGTCATGGATATCAAGGCCAATTTCTGTCTGAAAAGTTGCATTGTAAGGAGTGGTACCCTTCTTTGGGCTCTTACATTTTTGTCCACCACCTCTTCCACAATGGACCCTGAGCCTTAGAGGGTGTGACAGATATGTTTCAGTGCTGGACACTCCTCTGCCACCTTTGCTTATGAAAGCAACCCTAATCAAACTCAGTGGGACACACATACCCACACACATAAAAATCAAACTAGAAAAAGGATGCTCTGAGAAGAAGTGGTTCAATGGAAAGGTATGGGGAACAGGGTCAAGCGAGGGTAATGGCAGGGAATTATGATTAAAATACATCATACAACTGCATAAGATATCAATATAAATTGAAAGAAAATGAATTTTGAAAACGTATGAAAGTATGGCTTTTTAAAAAAACTTTTATTGACAACGTCTATACTTGACAATAATCCATGATAATTCCCTCCCCCCCACCTTCCCCTTTACAACTCCTCGCTCCATCATATACACTCCCTTTCTGTGTTAGTCTTTTTTATTTTGATGCCATTGTCTTTTTCTCCTATTATGAAGGTCTTGTGGAGGTATTGCTAGTCACTGTGAAGTCATGGATATCAAGGTCAATTTCTGTCTGGACAGTTGTATGTAAGGAGTGGTGCCCTTCCTTTAGCTCTTACGTTCTTTCCACCACCTCTTCCGCAATGGACCCTGAGCTTTGGAAGGTATGAGATGTTTCAGTGCTGGACACTCCTCTGTCACTTCTTCTCATCACTATGTTGCCTTTTGGGTCATTCCAGTGGTCATAGCCATCTGAAAAGAGAAGCTTCTCTACCCAAAAGTGAGAGTAACATCAATATATGAATATGGATATTAAGTGTAATGATTTCAGGGCAGTTTGGTGAGAATAGTACGTGCATTTAGCCAAACAAGAGCATGCTGTATACCCCTAAGGCTCTTGACCGCCCCTGCCATAGGCTTTTGATTAAGTTTTCAGTACCAGGCATGTATTCTCTACCATAGAGCGGGCCTTCAGTCCAATTAGAGAGAAGTTGGTTTCCCCCAGAGCAGATAAGCCATTGTTGCACTCAATCAGTCATTTGGCTTATCTGGCCAAACTTGAGGCTTCCAGTGTCCAATGTTTTCACCATTGATGACTTCTGTCTCCCATAGGGATGCATGCAATGCATCTTTTTACCAGCTTTCAGTTGGCTGGTCTACAGGGAGAAGGTTTTCAGCTCAGCACCAGCTTGATTCCACTGTGACCTTGCCATCTAGGCATTTGAATTCTCCAGTTATAGGGTCTTGCCATCTGTTACTCGTGGGAAACCAAGGGCATTGGCAATAGCCTGTAATGTTATGGTGGGAACAGGGACCTCCTTGACCAACAACTCACTGGAAGGTATCCAATCCCTGGCACTAAAAATTTTCTAATAACAATCCATGGCTTCTGGATGTGCCATTAACCAAAGAACTAGGTTTTCATATTTCATATTTATTCAGAATATCTTGAATTTTGATTGAACCCCCCCCCATCCATTTCTTAATCTCTTCCCCTGGCCTCACTTAGGCCATTCCACTGCCTGTAATCTGTTCTTCTACTTACATATATACAATATCATCCCCTAAGTTCCATCCTTTTCCTCCCTCCCTTATAGTGTTGCCTGAAAAAATATATACTCAGTTGTGTCAAAAATCACATGACTGTAGCTACCTGGCTTAACATTTGGGTCCTGTATTCTGTTCCATTGATCTACATGTCTGTCTTTGTGCCAATACCATACTGTTTTTGTTACTATAGCTTTGTAATATAGCTTAAAATCAGGTATGGTACCATCAGTCTTATTTTTATTGTCCAAAATTGTTTAGGCTATTTGAGGTTTTCTGTGCTTCCAAATGAATCTTAGTATTGTTTTTTCTATTTCAATGAAGAATGCCATTGAAATTTTAATGGAGATTGCATTAAATGTGTAGATAGCTTTTTGTAAGATTGACATTTTCACAGTATTGATTCTTCTAATCCAAGAACATGGGATATCTTTCCATTTTCTTGTGTCTTCTACAATTTCTCACTTGAATGTTTTCAAGTTCTCATTGTAGAGATCCTTCACTTCCTTGGTTAGGTTTATTCCAAGGTATATTTGTTGAAGAGGCTGTCTTTTCTCATTATAATTGTTGAGAATAGAGCAAAGTGACAACCTACACTTATTCTGCCCCATCTTCTGCAAAATTTCCCTGAGCCATGTTGGGTTCATTTTGGGTCCGTTTCAGTGATGAGGTGTTGGAAGCCTCTGTGTCTCTGGATATTTTATTTGGTGGGAGTTGATTGTTCTCTGTGTCGATCTCCTTCACCCTTATGCTGGTACCAGGTTCACCAAAAAAAAAAAAACAAAAAAAAAAAACAGCACTCTTGCTTGTTTTGCCAATTATTCTTAGTTTCACCTGGGGACCTTTTGAGGTATGATGAGGTGGTTCTTTCCTAAGGATCTTCATCTATCTGAAAAAGAGAAGTAGATTCTCTAACAGACAGTAAAGTTAGCACTAGATAAATGGGATAACCCTTATTTTTTTAATATATAGAGAATTTAATAGGTGTAGGCCCTTTTGTAGCCCACAATTGGTGGTAGCTTGATAATGGAGAGCGGGCTTATGTTTGGATATTGTTCTGACTTGTTTCCCAGCTCCAGCTATGGGTCCTGTTCCACTGAGCAGATCAGTTAGCCAAATCAAGAGCAGTTGGTTTCCCACCATGGCTGTGTGCCACTATTGCACTTGTGTGAGCATCACAACAGGTTATTTGCTGCTAAGTAGGTTAGACTGTGAGTTTCTTGGACTGATATTGGTCATTTTCCTCCAGTCACCCATGTAGCACCTTCTGGCACTAGACGCGCTGACTGTCTGGGGACTGACTCTCTTCCAGCTTCTAGCCATGTCACTCCATGTTACATGTCAACCACATATGGTGTCTTCAGCAGTAGGATCTTACCACTAACCTTTGGTAGGTCATCAAGTACTCGGACAGAAATCTGTCATTCTTTTAAGAAAACTTGTAGGTCTCTCTGATCAAAAGCTTATTGTGGATGATAACCACCTGCTGGTACTGGGAGTTACAGGTAAGTGCCTACCAAGAGATGGAAGAAAATGATAACTAATATAAAAGAATTAGAGAGAAGAGAGAGAGAGAGAGAGAGAGAGAAGCTGTAGAAGATTAAGGTCAGTCTTCATTTTACACTCTCCAGTGCCTTGTGACTCAGGTGTTCCAAGGGCCTGGTGAAGGTTCAACCATTAGGTCTGCCTTTTAGGATGTAGAATTTTTGGGTCTAGATTTGTGTCCCCCACTCCCTCTCTTGCCCTCCCCTCCATCCCCACCCACCCTATTGTCTAGTCCTCGAGATGCTTGCTGGGTATGTTGGCATCTTGGGTAGATTCACGTTAGGTGCTATAGATGAGTGAGACTATGTGGCAATTACCTTTCTGTGATTGGGTAAGTTCACTGAGAATGATCTGTTCCAGGTTCAACCATTTTTCTTCAAATTTCATTGTGTCATTTTTTTCTTACTGCTGTGTAAAATTCCATCGTGAAGATATGCCAATTTCTATCCGTTTTATGAGTGTCTCTTGCCTTATTTCTTTAGCTAGGACTTCCAATACTATATTAAATAAAAGTGGGGACAGTGGGCATCCTTGCCTTGTTCCTGAATTTAGTGGAAAGGCTTCAAGTTATTTTTCCCATTTAGTATTTTGTTGACTGTAGGTTTGTCATAAACAGCTTTTATTATATTGAAATATGTTCCTTCTATTCCCAATTTCTGTAGGACTTTTACCATGAAGGGATGTTGGATTTTGTCAAATGCCTTTTCTGCTTATATTGAGATGATCATGTGATTTTTATCTTTTAGTCCCTGTATACACTGTATTACATTTATCGTTTTACGTATGTTGAACCATCCTGCATCTCTGGCATATAGCCTACTTGGTTAGGATGAATAATCTTTCTGATATATTATTGTATTCTGCTTACCAATATTTTTTGAGAATTTTTGCATCCATGTTCATGATGGAGATTGGTCTGTAATTTTTTTTTTTTTTTGTTCTGTCTTGGGGAGGAGACTATGCACACAAAACCACATAAGATCTAGTGGAAATGTTTCACACAGTACATGTTGGAAAAGAATGAATGAAAGGCATGCCCACTGGTCTTCATGTCATGTGTTTTAATCATTCAATGAAATAGCTTAACCAAATGTTTGTGAGGAAAGAGGCAATTTTTCAAAAATAATTGTATTTCTGTGTATCCGTTACTATCATTATAACCTTTCCAGTGAATATTACCAAATGGAAAATTTCCATTATTTTGGGAAAATGTCTCTTCATTTAACTCAGAAATTCTTAGGTAAAATTCATTGAACAGATATGCACTTTTCTTCTAATGTCTTTGAGAAATTAAAACTATTTTATTCATTGAAATTCTTTTATTCATATAATGTGGTCAAGTTATTTAAGACAGGTGATATGATATTGATACTAACATGAAAGAAGCATCAAAAGAGAAAATTAGAAAAGCACCCACCATATTTTAAACATATTTATTTATTTTTATTTATTTCACAGAGAAAGGACAGAGAAAGATTGTCAGACAGAAAGAAGAGTGAGTATGGACACACTAGGACTTTCTGCCACTGCAAATGAACTCCAGACACATGTGCCATTTTCTGCATCTGGCTTTTCATGGGTGCTGGGGAGTCAATCCTGGGCAAAGTGCCTATGACTGCTGATCCATTTCTCCAGCTCCACCGTTTCTTAAAGTGTAACAAATGAGAAACAGATTAAGGATGTGTATATAGTTCTCCAGTCTCTACTATGTAGTAGTAGGTCCTACCATAAGGTAGCACAATATGTTCCTTTGTGAAATATCATTATGTTATTTCAACATTTTGGATTTGGTTCACAATTTCAGGTATTACCATCTGAAGTTTTTAAAAAGTTCTATGGCACACATATTATGGTTCTGTAACTTGAGAAGTGAAAAAGATAGTCAGCAGAATGGTCAAGGGAAAACATAATCATTGTGCAAAACATTAGTAAACCAAACTTTCTGAAAATACAAATACATAGCAATTAGGTTGATTTTTTTAATCTTTGCTTATTGATCATTTGTTTAATATGGTATCTTGCCCTCTAGCCCAGCCTGAACTCAACCTTGCAGTAATCCCCCTGCCTCATCTGCACAAACATTGAGATTATAGGGTATAAGCCATCACACCTGGCTCATAACATTGTTTTATTGAGAAATTTACATTCTGTGGTAGTAATATAGATACTGAAATTAAAGCCATTTATCATATCTGCTGTCATATTTCTTAATCAAACATATGTTAGTGAAGGCATTTTTCACACTTTCATCAAGCTATTTACATAATTGCAATTATTTTTGGTTTACCGCCATCTCAATTAACAAACAGTGAGACTTGCATTCTCAAGTAGATATCAGAATTTCCAGACATGTGGTAGACAATATGCATTCTTCAAAGGAGCATAACATATGTTTTAATACAAATTTTGTTTGGGGGTTTATCAGCATCTTAAATAACACTTTTTTTGAGCAGAGGTCTGTATGAAGTCTCTACCCCCCCCCCAACACACACATAATTTGACTTAATTGGGATATCTCTATTCAGAAAGTGTGATGTTGAGAAATCTGCACATTAGACAAAACTTGGTTTGATTCTTCTTGTTGGGAATATAAGTACAACTAATATAACGTGCCAGCATCCTCCTGAACTATTTTTCTTTCACTATTTTTATTAATTTTCATTCTTCACTCTACCAAGCAAACTCATACAAAGAAATATTGTCATTATCTAGCATTTCCAGTCAAGTTGATGAACAGAATAGACTATTTAATTCAGAAACAACAAGTTTATTAAAGTAACTTTAAGCCTTTTGTCCCCTAAGCACTGAGTGGAATTTTATTTATTTATTTATTTATTCATTTATTTATTTATTTATTTTTGCTTGACACTTCTTAGCTTGATGCTAAGTGTCAGCTTTTTCTTTTGTGGGAAGCTACATACTATGGAAGAAGTATCCTTTTGATTCTTGGCCTGGAATGTTCTTCCTCCATATACAGATAAGAAAAAGCCCACGGGTCATCAAAATCTGCTCAGCATGGGTCTCACTGGCTACTCTGCCTGCAATTTTTATGCTCCCTTTAATAAGTCTACACTCTCCTGTGTACTTAATTCTTTTCATCCATCATTGTTTACTATGAACACACTATACTTTATCGACCTATGATTGTTGGTATTGTGCTCTCATTAAAATAAGAAGCCACTGTAGCAGGGAATTTTATCATTTTCTTTAGCTCTGCTTTGCCAACACAAAAGACAGTCCCTGGGTCATAAAATGTGCTCAAGAAATAGTTGTTTAAAGAATGAGTTACCACCACCCTAAAAAAGTTGTCTTTCATAATACAATTTTGTAGTTTACCAGAGATGATCTACTCCAAACCCCTCAATAGTTTAATAACAATGATAAGTTGTTTTGATAATCACATGATGGAATATTTGGCAATTAATAAAGTGCTATGTAACATATGTAGTGTGTTGAGCAAATCTTACAAGTGACACAAATGTTTGAAATTAAAGTTTCAGTCAAATAAATGTGCATTTTATGCTATTCAGAAAACAAAAACAAGATACTTCTGAGCATTGCCCAGGCCTTTAGTTCATGACAATGGATGAGAGAAATAGACTAAAATTGTAAGCATATTTATCCATAAAGAACATTGTATACCAAAATGTAAAATTAGTGTGGCTACATTTATGCTGGGACAAATTAAGAAGAGTTGTGGCTATTTAAAATATTTAAAACATCATAAGTGTTAGTTAACCAAGCAATGAGTAGAATTCCAAGAATTTAGACATTCAAAGATTTCAGATGCTCAGCATTTTTATTTGTGCGTTTTAAATATTTTCAAGAAATGCATTCTAAAAGGCAATAGCAAAATGAATGCAGTTAGTTATATTAAGCTATAAGCTATTTTAAAATATATTCACACATGTGATTTTATTTAACACAACATTAAAATTAATTTACAACACAGTTTCATTTAAATATCACTTGGGGATTTATTGTAGTTGAGATAAGTGTTCCCCAAAAGTTTATTGACTTGTTTCCCTGCCTAAGGCATAACTGGGAGAAGGGAGAGTCTTTGGGAGATGAGAACTCACAGAAGGTATTTAGGTCATGCCTTTGTAGGAGGCTCCCTCTTATTTTCATATCTTGGTTCCTGGCCATGAATTGAACAGTTTTTCTCTATGATTGGTTTTTCACACCCTTGTCATTGTACACTTTCAGCCGTGGTCTCAGAATGAGTCAGCTTGGTCACTAACTAGAATCTTTAAAGGCTTGAACCAAGATATAAAGCCTTTCTTTAAATTGGTTACATTCAGCAGTTGTTATACTTGCAGAAAGTTAAAAATTATAAAATTCGTAGTAGGACTGCATTCAAATTAAATAGTTGATGGTTAATCATTTATGTTTGGAACATGGTATGCTTTTTTGTTTGTTTGTTTGTTTGTTTGGTTTTTTGAGGTAGGGTCTCGCTCTAGCCCAGGCTGACCTGGAATTCACTCTGTCGTCTCAGGGTGGCCTCAAACTCACAGCAATCCTCCTACTTCTGCTTCCCAAGTGCTGGGATTAAAGGCTACCACGCTTGGCTCAAATACTTTTTTTATTTTTATTTATTTATTTATTTGGCAGAGAGACAGAGAGAATGAATGGGCACTCCAGGGCCTCCTGCAGCCTTGTTCTAACGTGGGTCCTGGGGAATCAAACCTGGGTACTTTGGCTTTGTAGGAAAATGCCTAACCATTAAGCCATCCTTCCAGCCCCATGGTATGCTTTTTAAGAAAATATTTTATTTTATTTGACATATAGAAAGAGGCAGAAAGAGAGAGAGTGAGGGAGAAAGAGAATGGGAGTGCTAGGTTCTCCAGCAGCTGCAAATGAACTCCAGGAGCATGTACTACCTTGTGCATCTGTCTTAGTGGGTCCTGAGGAATCAAGCCTGGATCCTTTGACTTTGCAGGCAAGCGCCTTAAACAGTAAGCCATCCCGCCAGCCCCTATGGCATGCTTTCAAGTAAATTGTGTAAGTGTAGTAGCTATATTTGGGTTAGATTTCAATAGGAGGATCGCTGTGAGTTCCAGGCCAGCCCTAGAATAAATAGTGAATTTCAGTTCAACCTGAGTTAGAGCAAGACACTATCTAGAAAATAAAAATAAAATAAAGTAATTTTTTATTAATATTTTTTTGTTTATTTTTATTTATTTGAGAGTGACAGACAGGGAGAGAAGGCGAGAGAGAAACAGAGAGAGAGAGAGAGAGAGAGAATGGACGCGCCAGGGCTTCCAGCTACTGTAAACAAACTCCAGACACATGTGCCCCCTTATGTATCAGGCTAACGTGGGTCCTGGGGAATCGAGCCTCGAACCAGGGTCCTTAGGCTTCACAGGCAAGTGCTTAACCACTAAGCCATCTCTCCAGCCCATGAAATAAATTTTTTAAAGCAGAGATGCAAAAAATATCTTCCTACATATGCTGACCTTTATTTTCCAACTTTATGTATGTACTTGTCTTAATAAAATTTTGAATGCTTTAAAAAATTCTAAGTCAAAAATGAATAAAAATAGTGTATCCAAAAAGGCTTAACTAAGTAAATGAAGTAAAAATCCTGAAATTTTTACAGAAATATTGAGGAATAAACAATTGTCTAGAGGCTACATAAGTCATAAGTAGAAGACTCTCTTGGGAAAGGACATGAAAGTTGAAAGGTGTGGTATTAAATTTTCAGCCTTTCCATTCATTTTGTATTCTAAAACGATAACAAATATGATCTAAATATGTTCTAATTCTAGGTACAATAATTTAAAATGGCTATGAAACTTCATTTCCTGTTCATCTCCATATTAGAAAGGTGGCATTTGTAGCTTCCCATTTTTGAGCTCAATAAATACAATTTCTAGCAAGGCCCAGGTGAGAGTTTCTTCCACAGATGTTTCATATATCTTGTAAAAGAGGGGAGAAAGCAGTTCTTTAAAATGAAAATTTTCTACCACTTGGCATCTCTTCTTTTAGGATAGAAAAGGAATCCTACATAAAAATTCAAATATTTGTTTCTTTGTTTAAATTTCTAGAAGCTACACACTTATTCAAATCGGCTAAAATTCAAAAGTCATTTTAAAATTAGATTTTATTTCACACTAGCAACAAATAACTAACTTATATTGATACTCTGAACCATTAATGGCCACTTGTACATAGTGTCTCTTAATTTAATATAAATTCACAAACTAATACATGCATAAGCATATTTCTAAAATCTTGAATTGAAACCCTTGGTCAAGTATTATTCAAGAAAACAAATATATTTGTTAAATTAAAATTAGCAACTTATTTGAAAAGTACTTAATAAGCAGTGTATGAGTACATATTTGTATAATTTTCCGCAAAGCAATTGTTTAAAATTCTATGTAGCTAAGCTAATTCTTCTTGAATTAGAAGAAAAATAATTTTAAAGGACTTTTCAAAATTACTTTAATGCAATACTACTCAGGTGGCATCCTCATAACATGTTAAATTATAATTTGCAGTATGTAGTCTAAATGAGATATCTCAATATAAAATTATAGTTGAATTTGGGAAGATGGACATTTGATAAACAGGTTAACATTTGGTAACAATAAAACTGCACATTATTCATAATGAATCAACATCAAAGCAACCAGCCTTAATGTTACTCTGGGTACTCAGAGGTCAATGGCATAAGTCAAATTATTGCAGAAAACCACCAGGTTTATTTATTTCCTTGTTATTTCTTATTTAAGGTAAGGCATCCATTAGGCACAAAGCAGGATATAGCAGATCAAGTGCATTTTAGTAAAACTGAAAAGTTAACACTTATAATCTTGTTAGATTCCTAATAAATTTAAATTATTCAAAAATATAGTTCCTGGGGCATGAATCATCCAGATAGCAGTTATGTAATCTGGTTATTTTCTCAGTGTGTAGGAAGAATTTTTTTCCATTTAGAATATGGGAGATTTCACTCCAATTCTCAAGGTAACTTATATAGACTCTCATTTCTATCATGGATTCTGTCCAACATTTCTAAAAGTTGCTGTGGAGAGTTAAAGGTCTTTAAACAGGAGCTAGCGTGATGGCTCAGTAGATAAATTGTTTTCCATATAAGCACTAGAACCACAGTTATTATCCTCAAAACCAACCCAAAAGCCTGAAGTGTGTGGCAGCTTTTGGGAGATAACAGTGAAATTTCCTGGGCAAAATATTAGTGAAACTAACCCAACTGGTGTGCTCCAGGTTTGGCAACAGACCCTGCTTCAGTAAACAGAGAGCAGATCCAGGAAAACATCTAACCTCAACTTATGGCCCCCCACAGTCTCAAACACACACATACACAACTACACTCACACAGGTGCATACACACCACACACACCAAAAACCAAAACAACCCCAGAAATTTCTGAGCAGAAGTAGTTCTCTTTTAATTGCACACAAATAATAAAGTATATCAAACAACAAACAAAAAGAATTGAGTTGATGGAATTTCAGCAATTGCAATCACAGTATTTTCAACAATACTCTATCAACTACATCAAGTTATACGCCAGCAAACAACCACTTCCATGGAATACACTATGGACGAAGGGTTGACAGAAACGCAGCAAGAGGAACAATCGTAGACACAGAAACAAATCCATGAAAGAAGTGTTCATATAATGGAAATAACAACTAACGCTAATTTGTGTTGTTTCTTAGTAGCTCCTGGCTTGTGTTTCACCAATATGCTAATCAGAATAAGCAGTAGTATACTGGAGAACCACATTGTCTTAATGTGAGTTTAAAATGATTTCAATTAAAATTTTATATATGCTTTTTCATGATTTAGTCATTAATTCTTAATATTTTATTTTTACTGCAGCCCTTTTTTATGGAAAAGCTCTGATCAATAATATTTTCTATGCTAAGGCACAGAAAGATTAGAAAAAGTGAAATTTTTTCTGTTGCAGGTGCTGTTGGAGCCAATGTTCCTCCTACAGACAGTGACACATCCAGACGGAAGAGGTGATGGCATCTGTTCACCAAAACGTCTAATTCAGCAATTCGTCCACAAAAATACAGGCTCACATCATCATCAGTATAACAGAAAGAATTTTCCACTAATGGTATTAAGGAAAATCAAGACCATATTCTCCAGAATGCATGCAGGTTAGTAACTTGATAAATGCCATTTCCTTGGAAATGCACAGTAACCATGAACATGTAGATAGAGCCATACACAGAAATATCAAAAATCTCATATTTTCAAAAATAAATGATTATTAAATAAGTTATTGCTTTATGTTTATAGTGGGTAGACAGAATAGGAATAGGAAAGAAATCAACAGGAGACAATATGAAAGTAATTGCTGAGATCTGGAGAGATGGCTTAGTGGCTAAGGCACTTGCCTAAGAAGCCTAAGGACCCAGCTTCCATTCCCCAAAGCCCACGTAAAGGAGAAGCACAAGGTGGCTCATTTGTCTGGAGACCGACTACAGTGGCTGAAGGCCCAAGCATGCCCATTCTCTCCTTCGCTCTCTCTCTCTTTCTCTCTCTCTCTTGCTCACTCACTCTATTAAATAAATAAAAAAGAAGAAAGAGAGCTGAAGAAAAATCATGCTGGAGGTGTCATTTTTGAATTTGGTGCCAGGAGGTGGTGGCGGAGGCAGAAATGGCTGCTCTGAGTTGCACTGGTGAGGAAAGAGCCTTGTCAAGAGATAGATCTCTGCCACAGACATAAAGGAAGGGACCCCACAGCACGCTGCCCTCACTCCTCCCTTCTTCATGCACATATTTTAAGACAAGTGAAACACAACTCCTTTCTATAAAATATCTGATGGCATTCCCAAAAGTATCAATGGCCTCATTCAATACTTTCAATAATTTTAGTCATATATCTGTATTCTAACTTTTTATTGATTATCCTTTAGTGCAAGTAAAAATGTGAGCTCTCTTTGGTTTAGAGAAAATTTTACTAATCTTAGTACGTCAAGTCTAACAGTGATTCCTGTAGTCCACTATCATTCTAATTATTCTTATTGTATCTTTGAGACCTTTGTTTTCATTCAACCTTTGCTTCAGACTATTATTGGATTTTATTAATTGTTAGAATATGTCTGAATTACATAGAATAAACATGTTCAAGGAATCTTTATTTACTTAGTTGAGAGATCCAGGATTTTATTGCTAAGTTTTTTGCCCTTATGCATAGACATTAATTTCTGGCTCCTTGTTATACAGCTCACCATATTTAAGATGTACAAACCCATACAACATAAAAAATGTTCACACTATGTTTTTACCTATTCATTCAAACCATCCAGTTTCTAATTCTGATGTGCTATAAAGTAAATAAAATAACACAGCTGGTGTAGCAGAGTTACTGTCAAACCTTCGCATCATTGGAATAGAGCCAGAGTAGTGCCTATTCCCTCAAAACTAGAAAAACATATGGGAATAAATGGCAATTGTGTGACCATGTTATGGTCCCGTGTGGTACCAAAAGATACGTGTATTTACTTATGTAAATATTGTGTGTATATACATGAAATCATGTCTCTATGTCATTTTTATTCATATGAATAGAACACATATATTCTTAAATATACAAATCTGTATCAGATCATCATTGAGTAGTTCTAGATAGGGTAACAGAGAAAAAAAGTAACAGAACACAAGAGAATGTTTTCTCCAAAAATTTACCAGAAGGTAGAAGGTGGAAGCCTTGCCTAGCAGATAGCATTTTCTCTTTGATTCCCTCTTCTTGAGCCAGAGATTGAAAGGTAGAGGGGAAATTGGAGAGGAGAGGAAGGACTCTAGGTCTCTGCCTGTTGATGGTAGACTGCTTCTTTCTTTTGAACATGGTGCGTTTCTCAAAGGTGGTGACTGGGGAAACTCACTAAAGAGCACTATGGAGAACATTTTGGTCTGAAAAACACAGGGAGCCTCAGCTGTGGGGTTGGTAGTTCATCTGTGGCACCGTGGTTAGCATCTGGAATACCACGCTTCATCTAAGAGTGAGCTCAGAAAGCTCCTTTGGTGAAGGCTATGGCACTGCAATTCAAATGGCAGTATCCTAAGGTTTCGCCAACGGGTGACAAATAAAGAGGAAAAATTCTCCCTGTCCATTTACCAGGATTTTTGTGCTTAAAATAACCAGTCTTTTCATCCTGAGAAGGAATGACCTAAGGCAGTTATAAACAAAGTATCTGTTTCAAATTCAGAGTTAAACGTCAGTGGCAAGCAGCATGAGCAACTTGATTTAGCAGCACAAATTAGATCTAAGTCTGGAAAAAGACAGGTGGCCAATTTAGAAAATTATCCCAGAAGAGAGTTTTCCTTTGGCTGACAGAGTCAATGACCTGGGTGGTTACAGGAAGTGTTGTTTGGGAGCTACAGAGAGACAAGGATGCTGCCTAAAGTCTAACACCAGGATACAGGCTCTCTTCTGTTCTGTCCTCTTTCAAATCCTCAGTTCATTACGTTCCACAGGTACTTCCAGATAGTCAAAGGAAGTATAAGTGTCTTCAAAATTATCCAAAATTCGAATATTTATCAGATCTAAAGTTTCTGTATTAATACACCAGAGAAACTCAGTAGTTTAAAATTAAAGTTAAATTCTTTTTTTAATTTTATTTATTTTTATTTATTTATTTGACAGCAACAGACAGAGAGAGAAAGAGGCAGATAGAGAGAAAGAATGGGCATGCCAGGGCCTCCAGCCACTGCAAATGAACTCCAGACACGTGCGCCCCCTTGTGCATCTGGCTAACGTGGGTCCTGGGGAATGGAGCCTTGAACCGGGGTCCTCAGGCTTCACAGGCAAGCGCTTAACCACTAAGCCATCTCTCCAGCCCAAAAGTTAAATTCTTAAGTAGGTACATTCGATGGGGTAGGTCATCAAATTGAAGAAGGAAATAATGAGTAGATCCCATAGAACAAACTAGGAAAAAAAAAACTATTATTAATAAAAAAGAAATCTCAATTCAAATGCTAGTTTGAATTGTTTTCATGTAATTTACGATTTGATTCTCACTTGGTTTAAGCTTGTGATTTTGGGGGGGGGTATCTCTCATTCATCCACTTAGTCTTTTATGTGAGAATTTACATTAAGCGATGGCATAAATATTGCAGATATTACAGTTTCATATTGGACAGCTCATTAGAGAACAAGTGGAGATTATCAAGAATTCCTTTGCATTTTAGAAACATATCTCCAAAAGCCTTTGCTCTTGAATAGCCATTTTTATGTGTCCTTTTAATTTTCCTTTCTCAAATAAAATGGAAGAATGTTCTATTTTGAGTCTTTTGTTATTTTATATTGTGCAGATGTTTCAATAAACTCATTAAAATTGCAAAAATAAGCATAGACACTGCCTTAAAATATTTATGCAGTGTGGGTGGCCCCTAAAATTTATATGGTCAGTATTTATTATCAGAGGAACCATCTATTCTCCTTTACAAAGATTTTTAAGAGGGCAAAATTAGTTCAGTGGATATATCAGATTTAATGCTTTTTCCTGCACAACAAATAAGATGTTTAACAAAGGGAAAAATATCTAGCATTTGGTATACTGAAATTAACTCAGAGAACTAATGGGCTACTAAACCTTGTTAAGAAATGTTCAGTGGAAAATGACATTCAAAAAATTTTGTGGCTTGTTTTGGTTGTTCACACCTTTAATCCAAGCACTCAGGAGGCTGAGGTAGGAGGACTGCAGTGAGTTCAAGGACAGCCTGAGACTACAGAGTGAATTCCGGGTCAGCCATGGCTACAGCACGACCCTACCTTGAAAAAACACTATATATATATATATATACACACACACATATATATATACATAATCTAAGGGCTGGGGAGATTGCTCAGTGGTCAGAGGTGCTTGCTTGCAAATGTCAGCCTGAGTTCAATTCCCCAATGCCCATGTAAAGCCAGATGCACAAGGTGGTACATGCATCTGGAGTTCTTTGCAGTAGCTGAAGGCCCTGGCATGCCCATTCTCTCTCTATCTCTCTGTCTCTGTCTCTGTCTCTCTCCCTCTCTCTATATATATATATTCTGATTCTTTCTCTCTCTAAAATAAATAAATAAGTTTAAAAAATAAATATTTAAAAAGTATTGTCCTCTGAACATGTGTTTCAGGACTTCACTGTAAATTCTTCATCTGAAATCTCAAGAATGTCATTTCATAATTGGAACTAAGGTCATGTATAATAAGAGAGGAATCAAGATGGGCTCTGGGCAGTCTTCTACGGCCATCATCAGAGAGGGCCAAATGTGGATGCAGTTCTTAAGAGGGAGAACAAAGGACCACTAGTATATGACTGTTTCAGGAATATTTTTTTCATAATTATTTTACCATAATTACCTCTAGTTATAGAACATCTCAAAGAGCACCCACATGCCAGAACATGACTCCAGATAATGTTAGCAATAAGTAATGTGACACTGTGATTTTTTCCTACCATTTTAATGTTTCCATCACTACCACTGTAATGAAACTTCTGCAGCAAGTGGCTTGATCTACTCACTCAATATACATCATTCCTTACAGTATCCCTGAACATTGGTCATATCTAGTTGCCTCTTTTGAATGTAGCTTTTTCTTGTTCCGAATTCCACCTGTTTGTCATGAATGAATTCATATATGTATTGCTCTACAAAAGTTTCCTTAATTTGTAGGCCAGTCTTCCAAAACTCTCAATAGTTCCTATTGTCTTTGAGACACAATACCATTTCTGCAACATAACATGAAGGTCCATGATGACATGATTCTTGCTTTTAGCATCTTTGTCAGTGCATTTTGACAGATAGTTACAGAGAACTTACAGTATGACAGGCAATGTCCCTGTCTTAATGGAATTTGCATTCTAGTGGGCAAGACAAATAATAATATGCTAGTAGATAAATATGATAAGAAGGTAATTTTTGACAGTGATATGAAGAAAATCTAGTAGGCACATATGATCGATTGGGAGAAGGATGGATCCAGGAAGATCCAAGGGCAGCATATTTAATGGTTTTTGAATGGCAGAAAGATAACATACAAATTAACCAAGTTCAAAATCCAAGCGAGGGACATTGTGTGCAGAAATAGTACATGTCAAAGGCTGTTATAACATTGTATAGTCTGCTACATAAGATATGTGGTTGCACATGGGATTAAAGAAAGAGCCTGGAGGGGGTGGGGAGACTGCTCAGTGGTTAAAGGCCCTTTCTTGCAAAGTCGCTGTCTAAGGTTCAATTTCCCGTACCCACAGAAAATAAAATGCACTACTTGGCACAAAGTCTAGGATTTAAAGTGGCAAATACTTTCAGTGCACCAATTCTCCCTTCCCCCTCAAGATAAATTAGATAGATGATAGATAGATAGATAGATAGATAGATAGATAGATAGATAGATAGATAGATAGAGACAATGTCCTGAGAAATTGGGCCCTAATAACATACTAGTAAAAAGAGGTAAATATTTTAAATATGTAGCAATATTAATTGTATTAAGTGCATTAAGTATAAGTTGTATTAAGTATTAGTACAACTTAAGTGTATGAATTCCTTAATTCATTTTATTCTAAGATTATAGAGGAAGAAACAATTAATAATAGCTATATAACAGCTAAAACACACAGAGCAATTACAATATGTTAAAGCCTTCAAGTACTCTATATACATGAATTAATTTCTTTCATAATGATTTTGTGAACTAAAAGTTATTATGTGTAAATTTACAAATAAAATGAGAATAGAGAAGTTAAGAATAGTTTCCCTATGAAACTGCTACAGGTAAAAGTAGGGGAAGCCCTTCAACATATTGGTGTTGGCAAAGGCTTTCTGAATATAACCCCGATTGCTCAGGAAATAAAACCACAGATCAACCGCTGGCACCTCATGAAATTACAAAGCTTTTGTACCGCAAAGGACACTATGAATAGAGAAAAAAGGCAACATACAGAATGGAATAAAGTCTTTTTTTTTTTTTTTTTTTGGTTTTTCGAGGTAGGGTCTCGCTCTAGCCCAGGCTGACCTGGAATTCACTATGTAGTCTCAGGGTGGCCTTGAACTCACGGTGATCCTCCTACCTCTGCCTCCCTAGTTCTGGGATTAAAGGCGTGCGCCACCACGCCCGGCCAGAATGGAATAAAGTCTTTACCAGCTACATATCTGATAGAAGATTAATATCTATGATATGCAAAAAACTCAAAAAATTAAATAAGAAATCAAACAGCTCAATTAAAAAAATGGACTTTGGCACTAAATAGAGAGTTCTCAAAGGAAGAAATGCAGATGGCGTATAAGCATCTAAAATGTTCTACATCCCTAGTCATCAGGGAAATACAGATTAAAACTACGCTGAGATTCCATCTCACTCCTGTCAGACTGGCTACCATCATGAAAACAAATGACCATAAATGCTAATGATGCTAATGAGGATGTGGAAAAAGAGGAACCCTTCTGCACTGTTGGTGGGAGTGCAATCTGGTTGAGCCATTGTGGAAATCAGTGTGGAGTTTCCTGAGACAGCTAAAAATAGCTCTTATCATATCACCCAGATATACCACTCCTAGGCATATATTCTGAGGACTCATCTCACTACCTTAGAAATACTTGCTCAACCATGTTTATTGCCACTCTATTCACAATAGCTAGGAAATGGAACCAGCCTAGATGTTCCTGAAATGATGAGTAGATAATGAAGATGTGGCACATTTACACAATAGAGTTCTACTCAGCATTAAAAAAATTAAATAAATAAAAATAAAGTTATGAAATTTTCAGGAAAATGGAAGGATCTGGAAAGTATTATACTTAGTGAGGTAACCCAGGCCAGAATGCCAAACATGACATGTTCTCTCTCACGTGTGGATCCTAGCTATAGATGATTGAACTTCTATGTGAGTAGGAAGAAAACTCAGTAGCATAGGCCAGTAAGCTAGAAAGGAGATATAAAGGGAATAGACAGGAATGGAGGGGGGACTTAATAGGATGGTATTGTATATATGTAAGTAGAAGAACAGATTAATGGGGGTGAAAATGTCTAAGTGAGGTTAGGGGAAGAGATTAAGTAAAGGAAAGATGGAGGAAGGACTAATAAAAATCCAAGAGGATATAAACAAGTCATATGGAAACCTACTTTTTTGGTCAATGGAACACTCAGGAGGCATAGACTGTTACTAGAAAATGTTCAGTGACAGGGATGGAATACCTTCCAGTGAGTTGTTGGCCAGGAAGGACCCAGATGCCCCCGAAACATTACAGGCTATTGCCGAGGCCCTTGTTTTCCCACCAGGAATACATGGTAAGACCCTATTGCTGAAGACTTCACATACTTGGGCTGCAAGGTCACTGAGAAATCCTGCTGGAGCTGAGCTGAAATCTTCCTCCATGTAGACCAGCTGACAGAAAGCTGAAAAAAGCCATACTGCATGCATTTCAGTGGGAGAGAAAGAAATCACCAATGAAGATACTCAACAGTGGACACTGCAAGCCTTATATTTGCCCAGCCAACAGGTGCAATAGTGGTACCTCTGTTATGGAGGAACCAATTACCCTCTAACTGGACTGTAGACCAGCTCCATGGGAGGGAATACATCCCAGATACTGAAAACATACAACGGGGGTAATCATGAGCCCTGGGGTGTAACATCTCCTGCTGTCTGGCTAAATGTATATACTGTGTTCACCAAACTGCCCAGTAAGCACTTCTCTTAATGTTCATACCCATATACTAATGCCACTCTCACTTTTTGTTAGAGAACCTTCTCATTTTAGATGGCAGTGACCTTGGTATGACTCAGAAGACACCATGGTGCTGAGAAGAAGTGACAGAGGAGTGCTCAGCACGGAAATATCTCTATTACACATTCCAAGGCTCAGTGTCCATTGCTGAAGAGGTGGTGGAAAGAATGTAAGATCCAAAGGAAGGGTAGGACTCCTTACAACATGCTCCTCCAGACACAAAATGACCTGGATATCCATGACTTCACAGTGCCTGACACTACCTACATAAGACCATCATAATAGGAGGAAAAGATCATGACATCAAAATAAAAAAGAGACTGATTGAGAGGGGGAGGGGATATTATGAAAAGTGGAGTTTCAAAGGAGAAAGTCAGGTGAGGGAAGAAATTACCATGGGATAGTGTTTACGATTATGGAGGTTATTAATAAAAAGAATCGTTTGCATGATCATTACGTTATTACATACCAATAAAGGGTTTTGAATATATAGCGCCTAGTTCCAGAACCCATTTATAAGTTCCTTTCAGAAAATGAAACAAATATTTTTCTTATCTTTGTAACCTATTAGCTGATTCTTAAGTTAAATAGTAACAAAGTTATAAATCAACGTAATAAAAGTTAATGCTCGTAGATTTTCCTAGAGAATAATTTTAATGGGCTGAAACTCTGACACCATTTTCATTAATTTCAGCAAGTTAAAAAAAAACACATATGATAATGTAAGAGTAATGAACTGAGTATTTGAGAAATCACCAATGAAAGAAAGAATATGACAAAAGAAAGGAACAAGTATTAGACACAAAATTCTTCACACAGTTCAAGTGTCTGGACAAATGTGATACAGAGCAGTGTTAGACTACAAAATAACTGTAAAGAGTTTTAGAAAATGAAGAAATGGGCTGGAGAGATGGCTTAGTGGTTAAAGTGATTGCTTACAAAGCCAAAGGACCCAGATTCGATTTCGCATGACCCATGTAAGCCAGATCTACAAGGTGGCACATGCATCCAGAGTTCATTTACAGTAGCTAGAGGACCTGAAATGCTCATTCTCTCCTCTCTATCTGCCCCTCTCTCTTATAAAGTAAACATAAATTTAAAACTTACTAAATAAATAAATATTAAAAATGGAAAAACAATATGTTCCTCCAACTAAGGATGATCTATAGAAAAAGAATTATACTTGGAATAGGAACAAAATCTACTAGGACATGAAGCAAATAGGGAGATAACCAGAAATAAAATGAGGTAAATAGAAGAATTCTCTTTGCATAGGAGAATTCTCCTCACACAGACCATGTTATATATGATGTAACAAAGCCAGTAAGTGTTGTTAAAGCTCTGTCTGGGTTGGTGACTATTCCTTTTAGAAACAAATCTGGAGGAGGAGATCAGGCTCTACTGCTTAAGGTTTTTCACTTTATATAAAATCCATACTTAATTTACACATGTTGTATATTAAATATAGAACTTGGAATCACACATGTTCAGGTGTTTACCTTTTGTTTAAGAACAACAAAGGATGCACAAGGTGGCACACGCATCTGGAGTTCATTTACAGTAGCTAGAGGCCCTGACATACCCACTTTCTCTCTCTCTCTCTCTCTCTCTCTCTCTCCCTAATAAAGGCATCCCTTAATTTCAATCAACATCAAGTCTATGTATGTAAACAATAGTGTTTAGAAGAGATATTATTCCCATAGAGGAAGCATACTGCAGGTCACCTAGGCCTTGGAGAAACCTAACATGTCTCATATGCCTAATCCATGTATACGTAGTTCAAAGCTAACTGTGAAGTTATGAATGGATTAACAGGTGCAGAGGCAGTCAGAGAAGAGATTAAAGAAAGAGACTGTGAACGCCCTCAGAGTCTCATGAACCGCTGGAATCACTAAGATGTGCACCTTTATGTTTGAGTGCTCATTACCCCACTGGGGTTGGGGATACCTCATCATTGTCAGGAACAGGTGTTGATATGGCTTGTGGCTCATTCATCATCTGGTTGTGGCAGGATTAACATATGCTACATTAGTGCTAATTGTGTTTGTTTTTACAATCAACGTTGGATTGCCCTTCATCTTGGCAAAGATAAATGTTAGCTAAGGAGAGAGAAACAGAGCATTGGATTCCTCACTACCTAGTTCCTCTTCTCCCTTTCACACACACAGGGCTAATTCCCAAGCCCAGAAATTTAAATTCTCAAAAATTTCAAATTTAAGACTTTTAGATCACTTAAGGGTGAAAAACGCATTTTTGTAAGAATTATACTTGATATGGATGAACTTCTGCTTAAACTCTTACATTCTGGTATTGATTTTGTGCCATTGATTTTACTGTAGATCACTTAATCAATGGTGTTCTATTTAACACAGTATTTAGAGATTAGGACTTAAAGACAATTACATTTGATTATAGACAGCTAGTCTTACTATTTAATTGTTAAAGTATTAGATTGGAAAAGTAATCTATTTAGCATTTTAGGAAAACCATGAAGCATATACACAGAAATCTATAGTCATATGTCACACATAGTCATTGCTAATGCTCTGTTTGATTTAATGAAGAGTTAAATGAAGAATATCCCCTTCAATGTAGCTTTGGCTTCAATTACACACAGCCAATGACTTCAGCTTAATAATTGAGAATTTGTTCATTAGCTCTTTTAACTGACATCTTAACTACTACTTCCTAAAAATGTATACTAATATTTTTGAGGAAATTTTTCTTCTTAAATGTTTATAGTCCTTACCTTGGTCTTTCTCTGAGGATGAAAAGTCTTTGCTAAGTAAAAATCAATTTCAGGGCTGGAGAGATGGCTTAGCGGTTAAGCGCTTGCCTGTGAAGCCTAAGGACCCTGGGTTCGTGGCTCGATTCCCCAGGACCCACGTTAGCCAGATGCACAAGGGGGCGCACACATCTGGAGTTCGTTTGCAGTGGCTGGAAGCCCTGGCGAGCCCATTCTCTCTCTCTCTCTCTTTCTCTCTCTCTCTCTCTCTCTTTGTGTGTGTGCCTCCTTCTCTCTGTTGCTTTCAAAGAAATAAATAAAAAATAAAAAAAATCAATTTCAGTTCAAACACACTACAGCTATGTAAGCTTGCACATTGAGGAGTCAATAATTGAGGCTGTACAACCAAGCAATTTTAGCAGCTGGGACATTTGTCATTGTCAGTTTCAGCTTCGTTTCTTTTTAGCTTTCTCTCTCTTTCGTGTGTGTGTGTGTGTGTGTCTGTGTGTGTGTGTGTATCCATACATGCATGCTTAAACACTTGCTATATCAATGTCTAGGACTTCCTCTTCTTCCTCATTTTCTTTCCTGTGGGTCCCCCTCATTGCATTGTGTTTTCTCTGTCCCTTGGTCTTCTGGCTTGAATGGCCTTCTTTGTAGCTTTGGTGTTTGAGTTTCAGGTCACTGACTACTACTGCCCACTTACTATCTTGTTACTCTCTTTGTATTCCCTGTGCTCTAGTAGGAGTTCTTGTTGAGACAGAGAATTGTTTATTTGATCAAAGGTTAGTATACTGAAATTTTTGTTTGGTTAAATTTTTCCTATTTCCTATTTTATACGTTATTTAAATCTCCTATCTTTAAAATGTTTCTTTTACTTTTTGTTTTTCTGAGGACACCCTCTAGCTCTAGCCCAGGCTGACCTGAAATTCACTCTGGAGCCCTTGATTGTCCTCAAATTCAAGGCAATCATCCTACCTCTATCTCCCAAGCGTTGGGATTATAGGTGTGAGCCACCATAGCCAGCACTGAGCTCTCCTATCTTACATCATTATTCTATATTATTTACTTTCTATGACCTAGAATTTTTTGCCCAATGTTCACCAAGATTTTATGCATTAAATTATCTTTCTTTAATGAGATATTAAATCGTATCAATGAATTTTTATCTTATGTTACTTAGCCATCGGTTACAAGGGTTTGAATTTTGCTATGAAATCAAACTGTTCACAGCTAGCCATGAGTGAAGATTAAGTAGATGGACCATTTTAGGAATGAGAAAATTCAGATTAAAATTCTAGATCTTCCATCACCACCAGTTAATTCTTGCACACATTACTAAAATTCTCAGTATTCCAGTCACCATCCATATAATCTATATCCATATATCTATTAATAGTCTCCATTTATATAGTGGAAATTATACTATTACTTAATAAAGAGTTGTCACAAAGATAAACATAACTGGTAAACAATGCATGAAATGTTAAAATGTTATTGTTGAAAATATTGACAGAGCTTTAAGTTTCCTTTTTAAAAATGTATTTATTTATTTAAAAGAGAAAGAGGCGATATATATGGAGAATGGGTACATCAGAGCTTCTAGCCACTGAAAACAAATTCCAGATTCATGCACCAGCTTGTTGATCTGGCTCTATGGAATCAAACCCAGGTCCTTAGGTTTTATAGGCAAGCACCTTAACCACTGAGCTATCTCTTCAGCCCCAGTCTTACATCACTATTATGTCTTGGAGAGGACATTTATCCTCATGCTACATTCATGTGACCATGTGTGCATGTACAAGCACATATATATGCTACTCACAGTGGCTTGAAGGTGACCTCATAAGGATTTGAAATGTCCTGTTAAAGTCCAAGGATATTTTGTCTTACCCAAATACAGTCATGTGACATATAGTGAGGCTTCAGACAGAGATGATAGTGATAGTATATGATAGTGATTCAACTTGTGATGTCCAAGCCATGTTGGTTTGGGTAAATACATCTTATAATGTTCACATAGTGATAAAATCACAGAAAAACAATGCACTCCTCAGAATATATTCCATCTTTAAATGGTACATGACTGTCCTTCACCTCAATTATGCCAGCATGTCCTGTCCTTGCAAGTCCCAGAGACCTGGATTTTGCTTAATGAGCCTAAGTGCTTTCAGGAAAGATCACTTATGTTAATAGGAATTGAAATCCTGGGATAGTGGGTCACAGACCCAATGCATCATATGCCTGTTCCACTAACAGTGCACTTAGATCTCACTGTGGGATTTCTGTGATCCAGAAGAGAAAATTACCTCTCTGTAACAGATTGGACAGGATGAATTCAATGGTGGCATATTGAGAAGCACCATTTGTAAACAATCTTTGCAAACATTCTATATTAAAACATTCAGGAAAACTGGGTAAAGGTAATTCTTATTAAGACAGATTTCCTATGATATTTACAATATCAGAACTTTTTGGCAAATACTACAATTCCCTATTTGTGTTAAAATACTGTTGAAATGGATAGCCCTAACTCTGCAGTGAATCCATACCCAAATTAAACATAAATAACACACTGCTTGTGCTTCACACTGCTTCTGAATGCCACCACAGGGAATAACATACTTAAATGTAATGAAAAAATAAGTCATGTTACTTCATTGATAAGAAGACATTTTATTCCATGGTGTTTTGAATTAAATCAACCCTACCACACTCCTTTAGTAATCTTAATACCGATCACATTATATGAGCAAATCTTATCTTTATCACTTGGTAGGTATTTTAAAAACAATAGTTAGTAAATAAGTATAATTTTAGTCACAGGTTAATTTTCCTGTGCTATATTGAAAACGCATTTACCATTGCAAAGCTATTATTGTTTCCTGAGAGCATGGAGCTTGTTGGTATTCCCAGTTAGGAATGATGTGGGTTCAGTCAGTGTCTATTGTCCAGGTGAATGAGAGAATAACAGGTTCTTAGAAACATCCAAATGATCACTAACTTATTAATAAGAACCAGGTTTCTATAGTAATATTTTCTGTGACACCCTGTATTGTATTTGCTTTTCAAGTTTCATCCAACCTCACTTAAATGAACTCAATTTGATATTTCCACATCATTATAAGCATAGATATGGGAAGCATGGTTTTTTTTTTTTTAACTGTTAGAAGAAACCTACAATGAAAAGTGTTCATTCGTCCTTTTGAAATTCTTGGCAAGGTAGGAGTTAACTGAAGTTTTCCTCCTCAAAATGTGTGCCAGCCTACACCTGTCTTTCGTTTGAATATGCTTGATGTTACTTCTTTCTAGATTCCTTTCTCACATTTCACATCATATTCATGGCAGAATGTAAAGTTCAGAGAATACATAAAATGACATAACTTCCTGGCACAATGTAGGTTTTGACAGAAATGGAGTCCCTTGTCAGTTCAACATTTCATCATCAACATGTTTGCTATCATTGACAATATTCTTTAGACACTGTATTATTGTGCTAAAAATAACCATAAATATTCCAGGATTTTTATTCCATATTTTTGTATTATGGGAACAACATTTTTCCCCTTTGGGGAGAGTTGTATATTTATAAGGAGTATAACACACCTCTCTGTGTTCCCCCTGAGCTTACAGTTACTGCATCATGAAAAGCACCAATACTTCCAATTTAAGTAATAGAAATAGAAATACTGATGTCACTGCAAAAGCCATGCTACTTTTTATTGCTGCTGTAAAACTCTGCAAATGAGAGCACAGTTGTTCCAAAGATGGGGAAAAGTAAAACTTTTGACTGCTTTCCAAATTTCTACTCTGTGAATAATACATGTAAAATTAGCCAACAAAGATTGTAATATCTGATAGCATTTCTCACCAAAGCAAAATGAATGTGATTAAAAAATAGGGTTTGGCTTTGTTTAAATAAGAAAAAATAGAAGAAGGAATTACAGTCTCTGGGAATGTTCTAGTTTATATTTATTATGAATTACACATTACTTTGTGCATAAAGATCATCTTAAAGTCTCTGACAACTGTCACACACAATGACATGCCACTAACATAGAAACAGCAATTTGCTTTGGAAAGCAAAATAATTTGCAGAGGCATACTCAATCTGGTAGTATGTCACACGTGAAATCATGGATAGATTTTTTGTGTGGAATTAAATAATTACACTTGAATGATTAATAAGTATCACAAAAAAAACTTGTAGAAGAGAAAAATGCAAATGATTTAGAAGGCAAAATATAAGCAAAACTTCAGAGATAAGGGGTACAGAGAGATAAGCACAATGAATTGAAAGTAAGCAAGCAAGCAAGAAAAAGTTAATAGACAAATATCATACGAAATATGCTTAGGAAATCTCTAAATTCAAATGTCATTTCTTCTTTTCTGCAAGCGTAAATATCTTATTTTAATACATTACTATTAATATATTAAATAGCAGAAATAATAAAATTTTGTGTTTTAAATACCTGTGTGTGTATGTGTGTATGTGTGTGTGTGTGTATTATGGTTATAGTCAAATTGAAAGTTCTACAAAACAAGAGAAATACCCCTATGAACAGTCAAGCAAATTTGTGTCATTTATCTTCAGCCATAGAAAATATTCACTTGATGAGCATTGTAATCACTTCTTTTCCCATTTTTTCTCTCAATAATCTGAAATTTACTGAAGAAAATGTTAGTGACCACAAAGTTAATTTGTTTACAGTAGAACATTATTGAGCTGAAAGGAACAACAGAGGTAATCTGGAATTTTTATACATATACATATCCATGTGAGAAAATGGAGGCCCATGGGAACCACTTTGGCAGACACCACAAGCGTACTTTCAAAGGGGAAGAAGGACAAGAAGAAAGAATAAGAGAAGGAAAGAAGAGGAAACAAGGAGGAAGAGGAGAAAGAAGAGACTGATGCAAATCAAGAGGGGAAATGGAGTGAGATGAAGGATGTCAATGTTATATTTTTATGTTTTTATTTTTTTCTTATTTTAGAGAGAGAAAGTGAAAGAGAGTGAGCAACAGACAGAGAGAGAGCTGGTATGTCAGGGCCTCAGCCAGTGCACTTGAACTCCAGATGCTGCACCACTTAGTGGGCATGTGCAACCTTGCGCTTGGCTTACTTTTGTGCTTCTGGCTAAATTGGGATCTGGAGAGTCAAACATGGGTCCTTAGGCTCCTCAGGCCAGTGCCTTAACTGCTATGCAACCTCTCCAGCCCAAAGCTATGTTTTTTAAGTGACAGTTGCTGCCAAGTTGCACTTTCCTAAGACATGCTTGGAATACGTGGAAGTCTTTATAAAAATACCAAGAATTTGTTACTATTTTTTTTTTTTTGTATTCTACTAAAAGTCACTACCGATAGAAATTCCATGTGTTATGCCAAACAAACCATTTAAAGAATGACATGACATCTATGTAGGTTCCGTCACTCAGAAGGCTGAGGCAGGAGTACTGCAGTGATCTCAAGCCAGCCTGGAACACATTATCTGTTTCTGACTAGCCTGACCTACTAAATGAAGCTGTCTCGAAAATCTGAAAACAGGGCTGGAGGGATGGCTTAGCGGTTAAGCGCTGGCCTGTGAAGCCTAAGGACCCCGGTTTGAGGCTCAATTCCCTAGGACCCACTTTAGCCAGATGCACAAGGGGGCGCACACATCTGGAGTTCGTTTACAGAGGCTGGAAGCTCTGGCGCGCCCATTCTCTCTCTCTCTCTCTCTCTCTCTGCCTCCTTCTCTCCGTCGCTCTCAAATAAACAAACAAACAAACAAACAAACAAACAAAAAAAAGAAAGAAAAGAAAATCTGAAAACAACAGCAATAAAATGATGTAAGAATTAAAACTTTCATATGAAGAAAAGTAGGTTGAGAAATATTAGTGCCAAAAGAAAAGTGATTACAATATTTCAAACTTTTAAATTATAAAATGATCTCATTTGCTTAAGTACTAATGAAATTATTATATAATAAATTACATCAAAATTCAGGAAGTAGCCGGGCGTGGTGGCGCACGCCTTTAATCCCAGCATTTGGGAGGCAGAGGTAAGAGGATTGCCATGAGTTCGAGGCCACCCTGAGACGACATAGTGAATTCCAGGTCAGCCTGAACTAGAGTGAGACCCTACCTCGAAACACCAAAAAAATAAAATAAAAAAATAAAAAAATAAAAATTCAGGAAGTCTATTTTAAATTTAGGAAATTGTTCAAAAGCCATATTTTTTATTTATTGCTCGATTTCTACTATTAAGCTGTGCAGATTTACAGTTAAATATGGATTTTACTGTATTCTTTCTGTTTTGGTAACTAAATCTCACTTTTTTTGTTGTTTTTTTTTGTTTTTGTTTTTCGAGTTAGGGTCTCACTCTGGCTCAGGTTGACCTGGAATTCACTATGCAGCCTCAGGGTGGCCTCAAACTCATGGCGATCCAACTACCTCTGCCTCCTGAGTGCTGGGATTAAAGGCGTGCATCACCACGCCTGGCTCTAAATCTCTAAATTTTTTGATGCTGCTGTTAATCTTTTTCCACAAAGGTTTTGTTTGTGTGGGATTCATCCACCCATTTGAATTTAACCTGAAGAAAAAAAATAAAAGCATAATACCAGAGTGGAGCAAAAATAACATAAGCTAGTTCTCCAGCTCTCCATCTTCCTTAAGTATTCTGCCAAGTCCACACAATGTGTGTATTCAATTACTATCAAGGGACTCTAAATTACTTGACACATTTTTAGTGGCCATGATCACTAGGGAAGTGAGAGGTGCTGCAATGATTTCCACTTGCTTTCTGACTTTGAACTCAAACTACCACCAATGGCTTTACTTGCCAGAATTATCGGCTTGAGATTTTTGAATGGCTATGGCTGAAATTAAAATAAGAAAAGATTATCTACAAGTATATAACATTTTTTCCACATGGTTTTTCAGTTCGGAATTTAAGTTTTGCTGACTTGCTAATGCTTTACTTATGACCAGTTAATGTCACCGCTCTGGTGTTTATTCTCTATGAAGTTAGCAAAAACTTCTACAGCCCTCTCCCCAAGAGAAGTACATTCAAGGATTTGGGGAATTGGATCATCAAAAGCTTTGCAGTGGATGCAGGCAACGAAGAAGCTTCTAGTTAGGCCCTAGGGCAATGTTCATTCCAAGGATAATGTAAAAGGTTTTGCTGATGAGACCTTTGGAGTTTTCTCTTAGAATCTATTAGCACCCAGAGGTTTGATTGGTTCTCCCATTCAGAGACCAAGGGGGTGGGGAACACTTCCATAGCTACCACTTGGATAAAAAAAAAGAAAAGAAAAGAAAGGAAAAGAAAAGAAATTAAAAAATTACTCTGATTCTAAATTAGACAATCCATAAAAGCCATCACTTTTGGGACATAAAATTTGGAACCCTGAGATTTAAAATAGATTTGTGTGTGTCCAATGTTTGCCTTAAGATAAAAATTCAAAAGGCATTCTAAATGCTTTGTTTCACATACCAAGAATGTTTTGTTTTAAACCAAATTTAAATCACTATTTCCCAAGATAAAAGAGCTGAAATGAGACTGAATGATAGTCAAGTTCAAAACTAGCATTGTATAGCTGTGGACAAACAGGGTCTAAATTTGATTTTCACAGTGATGTGTCTATTATCCTGTTACAATGTCAGACTTCCTCTGACAAAGAAGTGATTCCTACCTCACTATCCACTAACATAACCTCCACAGGTTCTAATAGCGGTGTCTCAATTCTTTAAATACATTAAGTTATTCCTACTTGAAATGAAGGTATAGTTTGAATAAATTTGATTTTTTTCAAATTATTAATTGAGTACAAGTTGTCAGAATGATTATTATTAAAGGCTCAACTAGATTTAAGTCTAGACAAGACTTTTGAAAAAAAACATCAGATGTAGTTTGATTTGTTATCTGTTTATTTACTTATACTTAATGTGAGTTCCGGAGATCTGAACTCAGATACTTACACTTGTCTGGGGAGTGCTTTATCCATGGACAAGATTCTTATCCTTTTGATTACATAGCAATGGCAAATTTTATTAATTGAAATTAGGCAAGTTTTAAGTTATAAATAAATGATGTTTTATATTCCATACTCAGCATCACAATTATGAACTATTATCAATAGTAAAATACTCCTTTAGACCTATACAGAACACATGGATAGGAGCCAGTTCCCCCCTCCTAGACTTGTGAACAGATGACCTAGCCCAGTTTGCTTTAGGCATACCAAGTCAGAATGTCACAGGCCTGTGGTAAAATCAAGCTATTGTGCTAATGTATTCTTGCATTTCAGATCAGCTGTGGATTAAATATATTTTTCCTTCATTTAAGATGACAACCCTACATCTTAGCTTATTTTCCTAATGATGAGCATTCAACTTCTTTAATAGTAAGCCAACTAAGAAACATATTTTAGGGGAAAACAAAATTCTCATTTAAGAAGAAATTGCTTATACATTTATTTGAGGTAAATATACAAAGATCTTTATCTGAATCTTTCCATTTTAATCTCCATTAAAATAGTAGCTTTTGGGATGGAGAGACGGTGTAAGGGTTAAGGTGCTTGCCAGTGATGCCTATAATCCAGGTTCAATTTCCCCAGTGCTCACATAAACCAGATGCACAAGGTGGCACATGCACATGCATTTGGGGTCATTTGCAATGGCTAGAGGCCCTGCCATTTCCTCTATCTGCCTCTTTCTCTCTCTCTATTTCTCTCAAATAAATAAAGTAATAAAAATATTTTTTAAAATAGTAGCTTTGGGACTGGAGAGATGGTACAGTGGTTAAAGGGACTTGCTGACAAAGCCTGTAGGCCCAGGTTCAGAACGCTAGGTTCAAATCCCCAGTACCCCCATAAAAGCCAGATGCACAAAGTGGTGTATACAGCTGGAATTTGTTTATAGTGGCAAGAGGTCCTGGCTTATCCATACTCACAAAAATTCTCTCTCTCTCTCTCCCTCCCTCCCACCTTGCAAATACATGAAATTTTTAAGTAGATTTCTATACTTTATATTGAACAAGTTAAAAGTGAGTCTTACAGTATCTTCTAGAAAACTGTAACAACTACATATCATAGAGTCTTGCAATTGTTTTAGAATTTAAACCAACGAAGATTATAAAATTATTTAAAACAGGTAAAACTAGCATATCAAATATTTGCATTTATATTTAAGCACTGACTTCAAATTGCTTATAAAAAATATTTTGTTTAATTTATTTTGAAACTACTTAAGATATCTTTTAAGTTGGACAATATTGGAATCTTTAAAATATCTCATATAGTCATAATATTTGTAAATTAATAGCAAATTCTATTTTATTTTATGTTTTTATATATGTGCTGCAGCCTGGACTGGACCAGACAACCACCACTCACCTACCAGAAAATTCTATTTAAAAGTAGGGTTGGATTCCAAATAAATTGTGTTAAATCTATTATTATGGAGATTGAATCTATTATTTGCTTCTGGTGAGGGTTAAACTGGAAAGTATAGTAAAATAGATTGGAAATGTTATTCAAACTAACCTAATTAATGGATTTTAATTTTCAAAGAACTTAAAAGGCAGACATGTAAATGTGAATCATTCACTCATGCACATTCTAGAAAATGATAGAGATATTTTTAAATGATTAAATTCACAAGGCACTTTGACATATACCACAATAGCATGCTATGCAATATTAAACACTTCATTAGATTACCAAACTCTGGGTTCCTTCCAATATTCTAACTGGAACTCCTCCTCTTTTCCTTTATTTCAGCCACCTGACAGGACTTGCCCAATTCTCCAAACGTAAGTACCTATGTCTTACCATCATTTTAGATTTGAATATATGCATTACCACCTTTAGTTTATGGTGTTAATTGGCTTACTAATCCTAAGTCTTCTCTTCTTTTACATAAATAAGACATAGTTGTTCAAGAAATTTTAAGAGAAAAAATATGTCAGGCTTATTTCCAACTTCAAAAAATCAGACAGAAATGAGTTTTTCAAGGTTATTAATCATGAGAAGGTTAAAAACTTAAACTCTAAAAATGTTTTTGTTTGTTATGTTCCTGACAGGACTAGAGTCTTGGTTTCCAATAGTTAATGTTATAGAAAGGCAGAGAACTGCTCTATTTATGGACAATGGAGACAGTGATAATTTGAAACATTTCTGTTTACCAAGAAACCCTGACAACTTTAGTCAAGATATTCTTCCAAGACTCTACATCTGACTACTACTTAGTGTCAAACGGATAAGAGAACAACTGGCTTTTCATTGTGACATGTCTTCAGGACCCTATCTAATACTTCATGTGCATACTCCCTGGCACACACCCAAGGCTGGGGACTCAGGAGAGTTCCAGCACCTACAAAAGGCCTTATGCAGCTTTTGGCATGAGACATGATCAGATTTGCATGACATAGTCACATATGTGAGAACAGTCATTTCTTTGTAGACAGTAGTTTTTCTAAAACAAGTGCCATAGGATGATCTGTATACAAGTTATCTGGAAATCTCTCTCTGAGTAATTAGACACTTACTTCATTATCACTGCTCAAATCTTTCACTTAGTCAACCCACCATATTCCTCTACAGTTAAATAGTAGCTTTGTTTCAAATTGACTGTATTTGTATATTAACCATGTAATCTCAAAACATAGTTTAATGGGCATTTTGCAAGGTAACAAACAGAGCACAGTGAAAAAAATTATTTTAAATGGGAGTGAGTGGTATCTTGTGCTCTATCAGATACAAAACTGACACATGTTTTTAAATACATTACTATGATAATCCAAAATACTTAAGTTAAGTGCCCTTTATAGGAGAATCTTCAAGTGTCACAAGAATGTATCCCTTTTACATGTATGCAGACCTCTAATGAGTGCATGTAGTGTTAACTATGGAACTAACAGAAGTATACTATGGATTTATTAAGTAACATGAAAAGTCTTTTACATGACTTAAAAGTATAGGACAGGTGACTGCCAAGCAAAGTATAACTTTCAACATTCTGTAAACTGTTATTAAAACACATTAAGAAGTAGATGAACCAAATGTTTTAACACATTGCAGTATGAACGCAAGTTATATTAACAATTACATGTTTGTAAGCAAGAGTATCATGATGTCTTTGAGATGCTCATACATGCCCACATTCCTCGTGGATTCCATATGCTGGCCACCACTAATTGCAGACATGCTTCTATGAATACAAAGCTAAGTGAAGCTGGGCGAGGTGGCACATGCCTTTAATCCCAGCACTTGGGAGGCAGATAGGAGGATTGCCGTGAGTTCAAGGCCACCCTGAGACTACAGAGTGAATTCCAGGTCAGCCTGGGCTAGAGTGAGACCCTACCTTGGAAAAAATAAAGGAAAAAAAAAAAAGCTAAGTGAAATAACCCATTAACATTACCCTAAATTTGTCCAGCCAATCTTTATCCTATTTCCTTTTTGCAACTCTGTAAGACACGTCCATTCTTAAGGGACAGCAGGTTCATTCAAATATAAAAGGACCCACAAAGCAGTATTATTTCACAGCTCCAGAACCCAAAGCGCTCTTAGTGAATTTTAGGACATACATGATTAACTCTCAAAACAGTTTAAAAACTGATTAAAACTATATTTTTTTAAAAAAATGTATAAACTGCCAGGAGTGGGGGTGCACTTCTTTAATCCCAGCACTCAGGAAGCAGAGGTACAAGGACTGCCATGAGTTCAAGGCCACCCTGAGACTACATTGTGAATTCCAGGTCAGTTTGGGCTGGAGTGAAATCCCCCCCCCAAAAAAAAAAACAAAAAAAAGGAAAAACACGAAAAAAAGACATTAAAGTAGATGAAGAAGGAGTGCAGCTGAAATGGGAGAGTGACAGAGGATAACAGAAGATAATAGGAGGTGATTGTGATGAAAATAAGTAGTATATGTATATACGTTATCAATAAATAAAATATTTAAAAAGTGACAGGTTTACTATGAGCTAAGCCCTGCAAAAATATTTAAAGAACAAAGAATGTTGCCTGAAAAATTAAAAGAACATTTTGAAATTTTACGTAAATGAAACTTGTAGCATTTTCGGACTATTATGGAATTTTCAGGCACAATTTTGTGAGTTGATTCACTGCTGCCCTTTGGCTCTCAATTCCCTATGTCCTCCTGATGATCCTGTCCCCTTCTCCTTTCCGTTTTCATACTACCTGTGTTCCTTTTGTCATCTGCTTTTCCTCATTGTATTTTTTTATATATTTTATTTATTTATTTATTTATTTAGAGAGTGAGAGAGAGAGAGAGAGAATGGGCACGCCAGGGCCTCCAGCCACTGCAAACAAACTTCGGATGCATGCACCTCCTTGTGCATCTGGCTAATGTGGGTCCTGAGGAATTGAACCAGGCTCCTTTGGCTTTTCAGGCAAATGCCTTAGCCTGCGAAGCCATCTTCTCCAGCCCTGTATTTTTTTTTTTTTTTTACCCTCTCTTGATTGCCTTTCTAACTCTTTAGGCTCTACCCACATCCCCCTCATTTATATACATGAAAATAACTATTATAAGCTGGGGTCTGCAGAGAGCATTGTGAATCTGAGGATACTATCTAATACTTTTAAAAACACATTTGAACTTTTAGCTTGCAAGTACTATATGCAAGCTATAGTTGATGGTATAACCTGTCATGCTCAATTATTTTATGAGTTGTGCACCTTCTGTATGTTTAATTTAATTTAATGACTTAATATGCAGGCATACAAGAATATGTGTGGTCTCATCAGTCTTTTCAGAAGAGATGCTTTCAACATGGATACTTTTTTTGTGTTTTTCAAGGTAGGGTGTCACTCTAGCTCAGGCTGACCTGGAATTCACTATGTAGTTTCAGGGTGGCCTCAAACTCATGGCAATCCTCCTACCTCTGCTTCCCGAGTGCTGGGATTAAAAGGCGTGCGCCACCACTCCCGGCTCCATGGGTACTTGTTGAAAGAACATACATTCAGTAACGCGTAGGTGTATAAAGGTATATGAGCTTAAGCTACAGACCGGGGTTCCTACCTCATGAAGCTCTCCTACTCTGGGACCAAAACCTTGTGCAACTGCTGTTTGTTGAGTTGTTTAAGTGGGATCCACATGTGCCCTCCTACTTCATATAGATTTTGTGAGTTTTAATATTTATATATTTATTTATGTACAAGCAAAGAAAGAGAGTGAGAGAGAAAGAGTGAAAGACAATGGACATGCCGGGCACAGTGCCACTGCAAATTCAGTCCAGATGCATGTGCCACTTTGTACATCTGGCTTTACATGGATACTGGGGCATTGAAACCCAGTCATTAGGCTTTGCAGGCAAGTGCCTCAACTGGTGAGCCATCTGCCCAGCACAGACTTTTGTGATTTTTTTAATGAGGAAAATTACTTGAAATAATTAACGTTAGAATTACAGAATGACTGAATACAACTAGTCAGACTTCTCTATCCTAAGCTTTCTTGTCTAACGTTTATCATCTAATAATAAAAAGAGAAAAAAAACCACAAAATACTGTCAAACAGAAATGCAAATATATGCTTCCCACCACACACATACCAAGTTAGAAAGCCAACCCACCAAAAAGGTCAAGATTCTCTTTCACTTGGAGGGTACTTTTCCTGTGTTAGTTCAAAAGTGGAGAGGAAATTCTCTTTACTCTGCAAATTTCAAAGCAGAGAGGACTCATCCTGATGAAAGAGAGCAAGGACAGACATAGGAAAGAGGCTAGTCATGAGGGTTGGGAGGACCCTCATACACATACCTCTACCTTGTTTGTAGAGGACAGAGAGGTAATAGAGCCAAGAATATGTTGTGCATCAGAAAGAAGAGAAATCTAAACTTTAAAAGAAATATACCCGAGGTTACACACCCATTTCACAGTGAATTTAACAGGAGTATGAGGTATTGAAAATGTACACAAAGTGTGTGTGTGTGTGTGTGTGTGTGTGTGTGTGTGTGTGTGTGCCTGCCAGGGACTTCTGCCACTGTAAATATAAAACAGACACATATTCCACTTTGTACATCTGGCTTACGTGGGTACTGGAGAATTGAACCAGGTCCATCAGGCTTTGTAACAAACACCTTTAACCACTGACCCATCTTTTCAGCCCTGTAACTGACTTTTAATCACTGAAATGATATCATTCTAATCCTTGCATTGTTTTAATTAATTATTCAGATTAATGTTTATTAGACATCCATGTTAGATTGTAAAACCACGTAGTGATTACACAAAATCTGGGATACTATTAAAACACTTTCAAAATCTGTCTTCCCAATTGTCTGTTTGTTCAAATATTTTTATGTACAGCATAATTTTATTACTCTACTTATTCTTTCCTAACTCTGATAATAATCAAATTCATTTTAAGGTTTCACTAATATCTATTGATTGACAAAATGTAAAAAAAAATACTTCCATCATGGACTTCTCTCCTACATTCCAATTCAAAAATAAAATGTTGAATATACAGTGCTACATATCCGAACATGTCCAAATCACTAATTTGCTCACCACATCCACTCTCATTCTAAGATTCCAGTTCAATAGTCCCACCTCCACAGACTAATGAGCTTGAAACCATTCCTAACTCCACCCAATGTATTAAGTACTTTTGGCTCTGGCTCCAGAATTTATTGCTTTTCAATATTTCCACTGTTAATAATGCTTGGCCAGTGAATCATTATATTACATGTCGTTCGTCTCAGGAACTGTCTTTCTCACTGGTCTTAATTCTCTCTTGTATTCTAATTCCATCTTTTTAGCTAAATAGCTAAAATAATTTTATTGAAATAAAAATCATAGCATGCAAATACTTTGTTCAAACCTTCTCATGATGTACTAACTCAAAATAGAAGCAAAGCCATCAAATAGCTACTATATCTTACAAAAAATTACTCGACCTCTCTGTTCTATTCTACTAATCTTCCTGTTCTTTTACTTATTCCCACTATATCTACTCTCATGTGACTTGTGTCTTATCATATCATATATGGTCTAATATGCATTACTCACAAGTTACTTTCTTCTTATCTCAAGCAACAGTTGCCACAAAAATTGATAAATTCAACCATTCTTGACTGACACTTAGGAACTGCTGGTTTACCATCCACTCTGAGATGGGAATATCATTAAGGAAGCTGACATTTTGTTTCCAAATGCAGGTATCCAGGAACAGGACTTGTTGGGTTCTGAATCAACAGTGTCTGTCTCTTCTTATTAAATGAGGACAACAAGTTGTCTGATTTATAGATCAATGTGCTTAGTAGCCATACTTTTATTATGCTTTAGGTTAAACATATATTCTGTTTAGCTGAAATATAGTAAATACTTGAGAGAGAAATAAAGGAGTGAAGATCCTTTAAGAAACTAGAGAAAATTAAATGAATCCAATCTCTTATGTAAACTTTGAAAGCAGTTATGAACAATTTAACAAATTAGGTGGAGATGAATCATACATGCTCCAATCATAAAGGCCATACTTCTAGTTAATTATCTTTATTCCATAATTTCTTCATACCAACAAAAAGAGCATTTAACCTTTATTATAATTATCATCTGCCTTGCATGACACAAGAAGTACATATAAATGAAGGGGAAAATGTAAATATATCATTTTACTTGCAACAGAGAAGCAATTGAGCCTTCCTGCTTATATGTACTGCTTTCCAGAAATGTAATAATTTTAACTCTGGAAGTCATTTTCTTTCTAGATATTACTAATGTTTTGAAAGAAGTAAAAATAAATATATGCTTTCTATACATGCATATTCATTAATATGCTGTTTATTCTAGAGAAAATGGAGATAATTAATGTACCTAACAATTGAAGAATGACAAATGGTGACACACAATTACATATACAACCATTTAAGAGGAATTTGAGGCACTGTTCAACCATAGCCAGATAATCATGTGAAGATTGAAAGAATAATACATATTACAGCTTTCAATTTTACTTCAAGGTAAGTAGCATTCTAAAACCCACACATCTGGTATAGACAATATTTAGAAGATGGTAGATGCTAGATTTTAGAGCTTATTCTCAACATGAAGAGTAATAACCAAAGAGAACCCTTTCCTGACAGATGCCTGACAGATGAACACTGACAATCCTTACCAATGGGAGAAGCAAATGAGGCTGGCTCCTGAGATGAAAAGAGACATCAGAAAGGAAAAACGGAAGGGGCCATCCATGTCATTCAACCTGAGATGCATTTCCCTTGGAATGTGAGTTATCACAGCAACTATTCCTACTCAGTAGACCAATAATTCACCACTTTTTGCTTAAGGTAATTGAAGTTAGACATCTGTCATCACAACTAATAGAATTCTGACCAGTATAACAGTAGTTTAATTTGAAGGTTGAATTGTTACCAACCAACAATGATGAACAAGTTATTTATTGAATAATCATAAAACATATATCAAGAAATATTCTAACCTTTTTAGGGTATGGTCACATTCACTTATCACAACATCAAGTAAGGAATTGCTGTTAGTCCATAACAGACTAAAAAAACAAAAGTCTAAAGAAATTACATAATTTCACAAAGCTACCAACAGTAAAGGGTATAATTCAAATCTGAACAGACCATTTTTGGCTCATAGGCCCAGATTCCTAAGTTTGACCACATATTGCCATTTACAAAAGCACAATTTGGGCTGGGTGTGGTGGTGCATGCCTTTAATCCCAGCACTTGGGTGGCAGAGATAGGAGGATTGCTGTGAGTTTGAGGCCACCCTGAGACTACATAGTGACTGCCAGGTCTGCCTGGCCTAGAATATGACCCTACCTCGAAAACAGAAATAAGTTATAAAGACATAATCTGGGTTTTGATTTAGCTATTGTTGCAGTCCGGTTCGCATTGCTGGTAGAAGTCACCCAACCAAGAGCAGTTTCTGGGAAAAAAAAGAGATTTATTTTGGCTTACAGGCTCGAGGGGAAGCTCCACAATGGCAGGGGAAAACGATGGCATGAGCAGAGGGTGGACATCACCCCTGGCCAACATAAGGTGGACCATAGCAAAAGGAGAGTGTGCCAAACAATGGCATGCGGAAACTGGCTATAACACCCATAAGCCCGCCCCCAACAATACACCACCGCCAGGAGGCATTAATTCCCAAATCTCCATCAGCTGGGAACCTAGCATTCAGCACACATAAGTTTATGGAGGACACCTGAATCAAACAACCACAGCTATCTAATAATAAAGTGTTTTAATCTCCCTTAAATAATTTTTCATCTCTACAAGAGGTATACTATTTCCTACTGCAAAAAGATAATGCCCATGAAAACACTTTACAAACTGCACAGCTCTAGGGAAATGTAGTACACACACCATTATAAGCTGTACTAAGACTTCCATCTCTGAATCTTATAATTAAGTTTCCACAAAATTTAATCAACAAGATTGTCAATATCTCAGAAAAAAAGAGATACAGTAGTTAATTCATATTTCAAGTAGCAGCCTTTATTGTTAATAAAATAATGGTCCTGGTGGATAAAATTACCCCTTTCTTCAATATGATGAAGATGGTGACTAAGATAAAATTAATTTTTAAGTTACTGTAAATGTCACTTGTGATTTTTAAAAGAACTCTATATCTCTTACTTTATTTAGCAAATTACAGTTTCTTGGAAATTTTGGTTGCCTCAATGTTTCCCTGTTAATGTCAATTTAATGTTACTATGCAAATTTACTAACAAGTATTCTGGATGATGGAGCTTTATGCCATTTATCTCAAAGCTTATAAAGGTGGTGTGTATGTAATGTGAATTCAAGTTTCTAACAAATTGCCTTCCTTTTATCTACCATGAAGAGCTCTTAATATTACAAAATGTTATATTTCCCATGGTCATGCAAATGAAATTAGGATTAGATTTTCTTTCTAAAGTCCAAATTGCACATTTACATTCAGTTCCTTCTTTTATTAAGAAATAAGAGTTCTGGAAAAATGGCTTAGTGGTTAAGTCACTTGCCTACAAAGCCAAAGGACCTAGGTTCAATTCGTCAGGACCCACATAAGCCAGATGCACAAGGTGGCACATGTGTTTGGAGTTCATTTGCAATGGCTGGAGGTCCTAGCATGCCCATTCTCTATTTGCCTATCTCTCTTTCTCTGTCTCTCTCTCTCTCTTCCCCCCCTCTCTCCTTCTCTCTCTCTCGAAAATAAATAAATAAATAAAAATATTTTTAAAAAGAGTACTCTGCAGCATGTTTTTTATATATTTTAATCACATTTAAAACTGACATTTCCAGTTGACATTTATGCATTTACATGTTTGAATTCATCTTCATATTGGTATATATTCTTTCTTGTTTTGGGGGGGGTGGGTAGATCAGAAAACCGGACCTTTCGATCTGCTGTCTTCAAGAAATCCACCTCTCCTCTAAAGTCAGACACCTCCTCAGGATGAAAGTATGAAAAATGATATTCCAAGCAAATATAAATAAGAAACAAGCAGGGGTTGCTATATTAATACCTGATAAAATAGACTTCAAACCAAAAGTAAGCAAAAAGGACAAAGAAGGCCACTTCTTACTCATCATGGGAACAATCCAACATGAGGACATGACAACCATAAATCTATATGCATGAAAGACAGGTGCATCACAGTATATAAAACAAAGCCCACTTAATAAAAAAAAAAAGAAGTAAACAGCAACACCAACATAGTTGGGGACCTTAATACTCCACTATTACCAATAGACAAATCATCCAAGCAGTAAATCAACAGAGAAACAATATAGATCAACAATACCATAGATCAACTAGACCTAATGGACATCTACAGAACATGCCACTCCAATTCTACAAAATACACATTCTTTTCAGCAGCCCACAGAACCTTCTCCAAAATAGATCACATATTATGCTACAAAGCATGCCTCCATAAATTCAGGAAAATTGAAGTAACTTATTGCATCATATCAGATCATAATGCTTTAAAAGCTATAAATTAACAAGAGACGTATCAGAAAATCCACCAGCTCCTGAAGACTGAAGAACACATTTTAAAATAATGAATAGGTCATAGAAGAAATCAAAAGAGAACTTTCAAAATTTCTAGAATGTAATGATAATGAAAACACAATTTACCAAAACTTATGGGACACAATGAAGGCAGTCTTAAGGGGAAAATTTGCAGCACTAAATTCCTTCATAGCAAAGATGTAGAGATCCCAAATTAGTAAGCTAAACACCCACCTAAAGGCACCGGAAAAACAAGAAGAATCCAAACCTAAGAGCTCCAGATGTAAAAAAAAATAATCAAGATCAGAGCAGAAGATAATGAATTGGAAACTAAGAAAACAATTAAGAAAATTGATGAAATGAAGAGCTGGTTCTTGAAAAAGTAAAGAGACTGATAAACCCTTGGCCAATTTGATCAAATGAAAACAACAACAACAAAAAAGAAGTCTCATATTAACAAAATCAGAAAAGAAAAGGGACAGGTCACAGCAGACATCAGTGAAATTAAAAGAATCATCAGGGAACACTTCCAACTTCTGCCCCACAAAAAAAAATGATAATCTGGAAGAAATGGATGAGTTCCTAGACTCATATGACCTACCAAAACCAAATTTAGAGCAGATTAATCTCCTTAACTAATCTATAATATCTATCCATCAAGATTGATAAGAAGGCAAGGAGACCTGAGGAGATAAGCCACCCCTCACATTCCAGCCAAGGGCCAAGTGAAACCACAGAGGAATTATGGAAACAAGCAAAACTGCTGCTTCCATGTGAGCCTGTCAGTTAGCACCAGGGTGAAGAAGACAGATGCTGAGGATACTTAACACATACCAAAGCAAAAATCCAGAGCTCCTAAGAGTTCATCAGTGAAATCAACATAAAACACACCCACAGGGCTGGAGAGATGCCAAAGTTCTTGCCTGTGAGTCCTAGGGACCCATGTTCTAGTCTCCAGATATCATGTAAGGCAGACACACAGAGGTGACATGAGCATGCAAGGCCTCACATGTGCACAACATGGCACATGCATCTGGAGTTTCACTACAATGGCTGAGACCCTGGTGCACCAATTCTCTCCCTCTCACTCTCTTTCTTTCTCTTTCTCTTTCTCTCTCTCTCTCTCTCTCTCTCTCTCTCTCTCTCTCTCTCATAAAATAAGACCCACAAAGGCCAGGGAATTTTGTGGAAGATGGGGCAGGAAGACTGTAAGAGCCACAGGTTGGGTCATCATACGGAGATGCCTACCCCCAATAACTGACAGCTGCTCCCACGGCCCCATGGGGAATATCAGCAACCCCACTGAGGAGGGCCCCAGCAGAATGGAGGCAGGAAAGAGGGAAAAGATGGTACCAATACATGACGTATCCATACAACTTTTATTCTTAATACAAAAGAAAAAAAGAAAAATAATAAGTGGCTGGATGATTTATTCTACAATGTTTTATGTGGTTCATGAAAACATTCCTAATTAGATTGCTATGTCTAATCATACTAAATTTGTCAAAATCATTGAGACTGTCAAAGACAGGAGTCTGAAAAAGAAGTCAGAAGACTGAGGAAAGAGACAAAGGTGGCATTGAGAAGCTGGCAAAGTACCTGGAACAGCCACAGCAAAGCTAAGACATCAACTGTATGCTATATGAATTACACAGTGATGAATTTGGTCTCGTTTTAAATCTCTAGCAGTTCTAAAACCATTTACTTCAGCCAATTCTTCACTGCCAGTAACATTTCTTAGACATAACTCCTTTTCACATTTGTAAAAATCACAGAGTTCTACTTTATGAGAACACATAAGCATGTAAAATAAAATGTTATATAAAAGGGGGAAATTAAGATTTGTTTCTGAGTAGTGTGTTAATGATCCACAGCAGAGTAATTCTTTTACCCTGCCTTAAAATTAAACCGAAGCACATCTAGTGGTTTCTATTTCCCTTATTTAGCATATTTAACATATGCAATATTATTTTTAAGCTCATTTATATTCACAAGTTGGATTGCAATTTAAAGTCTGTAGGTTTGATTTCACTTAATATTTTTGCTCCAATCAAAAAGTCTATATGCACATGAATATTCCAAAGTCAGTATCCATTTATCCTGAGATTTTCAACATTGAATTATTAAGTAACACAGAGAGGAAAACATATAAGTAGGATATTGTAAAAACAGTGAGCAAATTTATTGAATGTGCTGGGCTTAGGAGAACTCAAAGCTTCAAATAAAACAGTTGACTTTTACCACTGTCTTTCCTTCATCTTAATGTGAATCTACATGTTTTGTTCATGGAAAACATGTCCCTAGCTTTGGTAGACATTTTTAGGCAATGAGGTTTACAGACTGAAGTAGTGTTTTTATCTCTTCCAGGGGTACCTTGACAGGCTTAGAAAATGCAAAACTAAAACATAAATTGGGCATGGTCCCCACTTTCCACAATTTACACCTCGAGATCCTTTCTCCAGTCTGTGCTGGCCAATGGTCAGAGAAAAGAAAAAATCAGGATCTGAAGGCACTGAGAGGACCCTACTCAAGGAGTGTAGTTATAACTTGTGCTGGTTCCATTTCTCAAGTGACAAAGGGACACTGGGGAGTAGTTGTTGACAATGACGTTCTTCAGTAACCAACTTGAGGGGTAAGAATATGTCCTTAGATTATATGTGCACCACCTCTGTTAGTTTGCGAGTTAGGGTCTGGTTAAAAAGATTTTTTATTTGCCACAAAAAACAAATTCTACTAGCTTCCTACTATATACACAGCAGTTCTTAGTTAAAGAGATTATATTTGGATGGACCCACACTTCAGGAATGGTTTGATAGATCCCGTTCTTTCAAATGGGGAATTTGGGTCACAATGGAAGAAATTTCAAGATCTGCTATATTTTTACTGTGACCCACACATAGTAACATGAAGTATAGAAAAAAAATAATAAATCAAAAGCCATCACACTTACTAAAGGGAAAAGAGAAACGTAAATCAGCAAATGATACTCAAAAGTTAAGTGTATGGATTGAAAATGAACAACTGGTAGTCAGGACCTCCACCTCATGGTGAACCAATAAAGAACAACCTTCATGGAAACTGTTCCCCAGAGAGAGGTGAGGAAAATCAAATAAACAACAGCATTAAAAAAAAAAACTCACAAAAAAAAAGGTGTCTGGGAACTGGAGAGATGGCTCAGTAGTTAAGGCACTTGCCTGCAATGCCTAATGACCCAGGGTTCAAATCCCCAGTATCCACATAAAGCCAGATGCACAAAGTGGTACATCCATCTAGAGTTCGTTTGCAGTGGCTACAGGCCCTGGTGTACCCATTCTCTCTTTCTGTCTCTTTTTTTTTTCTCTCTCTCTATGCTTGTAAATAAATAGATTTTTTTAAATAAAAAAACTATCTCATAAACTTTAAAAAAAATGGGGCTTAAATACAAATATATTTCAATAAGAAGTTAACCAAGCCACAAAACAGTTCTACGACTGGAATGTCTGGTAAAGCAAGTGCAAAAATGCTAACCATAAGTGGGCCAGAAAGTGTATTAGAAAGAAATGGATGCTGAAATGGAGGAATGTCCCTCAACTTCGCCTTTTATTCAGAGTAAGACTATAAGCCGTAACACCTAAGCAAGCAGCACAGATACAGAAATGCCACACAACACCCTCAACGTTCAAACTTAAATTTACTTTAGATTGGATTTATTTTATAAAAATAGGTATACTTGAGGCTGGTGAGATGGGACAGCAGTAAAAGTCACTTGACTGCAAGGCTGCCTGAGGTTGACTCCTCAGCATCTATATAAAGTGTGATGCAGAGTGGTTGTAATCCAAACAGCAATGCCTAAGGCAATGGGGGGCAGGGCCAGGGCCAGCTAGACTAGTGCCCAGGAAGCTGAATGACCAAAAAAAAAAAAAAAAAAAACATGGACACCAGAAACGCTGTGTGTGTGTGGGGGGGGGGGAGGAGGTACAGTGGAGGAAGAGAACAAACACTCCAGAGTTTGTCTTCAGATCTCCACATGTCTGCTGTGGCATGGGCACACACACACACACACACACACACACACACACACACTCACTGTTGCTTAAAGGCACCTCATGTGATTTTAAATTAAAGTTTACATTTTCAACAGCAGACACTTTGAACTCAATGCGTCTAATAGTAAAGATTCAATGATAATACTAATACCAGCAATAACATGATCCTAGGGTGAAAACATTTACATTAACTATCTATTGAATTTCGTTAGGGAATTAGTTTATAGTAAATGGATCTTCACTGTATACTTAGGAGTTAATAATGATGGTAAATGACAGTATAAATGCTGTTTTTACTTAAAATTTATGTTACAGAAAATTGTAAAGAATATTTTGATAAACATAATTCATCCTGGGAACAAATATACTAAGATTATTTGAAGTGATTTATTTGGAATGTTCAGAGTATAAACATTGTATATTCTGCCCACTCTTTTGCCACTTAGCATCTGTCTTGACCATCAGATAAGCAGTTCTTGGTACAGTGGAATAATAATGTGATCATATTATAGCTGGGGTAAGATACAGGGTAGGAGAATTTTTCTACTGTGAAGCATAGCTATTTTGTCTTTAGGGAAATTATCTAACCAAGCAAATACAAGGTCCAAGGTAGTGACAGAGTTCTAATGACCCACGAGCCAATGTCATAAAAAGTGATAGAAAAATTTATGTGAAGTATGAAATTCTAAACTACCCAAATGCCTTGAAGATCTAACATCTGTCTTGAGCTATTGGCTCCTGAATTCAGTTATCACCGGATTTAATATATCAACCTAGAACTATCAGACATGTATGAAATGACTTGAGGGATGCCTTTAGAAGATGTGAAATAACCAATTTAAGGAAGGAATTATTTTGGTCCATGGATTCAGAAAAGTTGATCCATGGCCACTTGGCCCTGTATACTTGGGCTTCGTCACTGTAGAAGCATGAGGTAAAGTTGGATTTCACGTCACGGTGGGCAGGAAGCAGTGACTATGACAGGAAGGGCCCAGAAACAACGTACCTTCAAGCACAAGTCTCCAGGGACGTACTTCCTCCAGTTAGGTCGGTCCTACCTCCAAAAGTTTGAATAAGCTCCCTGAACAACAGCACCAGCTGGGAACTAATTTTTCAATACATGAGCCTTTGGAGAGGAGATACAATTCATAGCCAATAAATGCATAATGACTTATCTTTCTCAGCATCACAAATCAAGAGACATTACACAATAGGTACAAAATAAATTTTAAAAAAACAGAAATAAGTGTCCAATGCTTCTGCAGTCTCTTTTTTATGCCCTAGTATTAGATATTTCTTTCAAAACTATAACTTATTCTCTTTATCTATTCCAGAAAAATATACATATTTATTTCTATATCTAAATCTCTCCATATATATATTCATTTAACTGTTCTGTTTTATACTATGCTACTCCTAGCTAAAGCCAACAAAATACTCAGTAGATTTTTGCTTAGATTTTACTTGAAGTAACCTAATTTTATTAATGTATTCTTTAATTATAATATTCTATTGAAACCTTGAAAGAATAACTAACTATAAATTGTCCTTTTCCATTCACTATTAAATTCTAGGAACACTATTTAGATACGTTACAAACTGCTCTTTAAAATATAATTTGCCAGATATCTAATGTTAATGTAAATTCAAAATTTTCAATTTCCCAAGTTTTTTCACTTAAGAATGAAAGTCAAAATTTCTTAGGAAGGTAAATTACCTAATTTTTTTATATACAGAACCAGGAAATTCACTAACGAACATCCTTGGAAATACTTAGATTAAAGACAAAACCTAGGGCTGAAGATGCTGCTTAGTGGTTAGGGCACATGTCTACAAAGCCCAAGGACCCAGGTTCAATTCCCCATGACACACGTAAACCAGATGCACAAAGTGGTACATGTGTCTGTTAATTTGCAGAGGCTGAAGGCCCTCGCATGCCCCATTACCTCTCTCTCTTTTCCCTCTTCCTCTCTCTCTCTCTCAAATAAATTGTAAAAAATAAAATATTAAAAAATAAAATAAAACCTAAAAACCATGTAACACACAACACTGGAGGTCTACTCTCTGCTCTGAAAGGACATGAAGTAAAAGTGAAATCCACATCTAATCTAAAGCTGGCTTAACAGTATATAACTGTTCAAATTACTAATAATATATGTGAAACAATCTGAAATTGTAGGTCCAACAAATAACATTTCAAAATAGCATTTTAGAGATAGTAGTCACATTTTAAAAACTAAGAACTGATTATCTGCACTTGGCACGCCTTCAAGGCATTAGTAACTGTAAGCCTCACAGTAGTTACAACGAGAATGTCTACATACCATTTATCAAAATCACTTACACAAAGCCATATGACAAACTGAATTTATTCCTCCTCAATGCACATCAATATTTATCAAATAGGAAAAACATATTTATGTCACAAAAGTTCTAGTTGTTATCTACACAAGACATTTTTCTTTAATTCCTAAGCAGAATAAAACAAGTCATTATATAATCCAAATTTACAATGGTACAGTTAGTAACTCTTAAAGAAATAAATCCTTCTACTCCCTTAGACATTCTATTTTAAGACACAAATTCATCTTTACTTAGAATCACACTGATAGACTGAATGGATTATTGTTAGATGATCATCTTGTGGCTATGATTTTTAAAAGTTATTATTTTTGCTGTGCATAGTGGTACATTCTTCTAATGTCAGTACTTGGGAGTCAGAAGCCAGAAGACTGCTGTAAGTACAAAGCCAGCCTGGTCTACACAATGAATTCCAGGCTAACCAGAATGTAGCATGAGACTCTTAAAAAAAATAATAACAATAGTAAAAATAGAAAAGAGATTGTTACTTTTGAAAATGCTAAATTTGGGGCTGGAGAGATGACGTAGCAGTTAAGACGCTTGCCTGCAAAGCCTAACAACCCATGTTCTACTCTCCAGATCCCACATTAGCCAGGCACAAAAACCTGAGGCAAGTGCAAGGTTGCACATGCCTACTAGGTGGTGGAAGCTTCTGGACTTTGATTGCAGTGGCTGAGGCCCTGGGACAACAATTCTCTCTCTCTCGTGCTTTCAGTAAATAAAAAATAAATAGGCAAAACTTTATGCCTTAAATGGATGATTAAATTATACTTTTATAAGTAGATGGCAGAAACTCAGCAGAAAAGAATGATGACAGTCAGTCTTGTAACTGAGTTACTCCAGAAACAACTGACCCCTTAACAGATATGCGTGTTTCCAAAGCTTTGTAGCACCTTCTGAAAGGGTCTCTGTTGATTCAAAACAAGTAAAGTTCTATTTCAAAAGCTTGAAGCAGTGTTTGAACATTTATCACGAGAAGAGAACACTTTGGAAACTAAATTTCATCTTTATTTAACTTGAACCTGACTAAATTTGATAATCCCATGAGGCAAATATGGCCCAAGTGCAAAGTTTCCTACTTCTGTTCCCACGGTTTTAGGTATCTGATATTTTCCAAGGGTGGAGTCAGAGAGGGGACAAATATAAGAAACCCTGGATTGCATATACCTCATACAGGGACCTAGGCAACAGATCTACACAAGTCCAGATCACTCTGAAGTGGCTCAAGGTAATTTTAGAGAAAAAGTCCCAAGCATGCACACACCACAATGGAGTGCAACTATAGACCCTATGTAAGTGCTCCAACATCACACTCCGCCAGTCCTACACATATACCTTCTAAAGTGAGACTCGGTAACTGCTGAGGCCTGTTCCCTGTCCCTCTGAGCAATTTCATGACCAGGCAATGGGAATGCCTTTCCCCTCTCCTCTTTTCACTCACCTCAGTGAAATTCAAGGCCATTGTCTTCCAAGGTAATAGTCTGTCATTGTGCACTGAGACTCATTATGAATTCTGTCTCTGAGTGGATTCTCTTCTGACCCTGGCCTTCTTTTCCTCTTTTGTGCTTTCAAAAATAACACCCCCTTGCCAAACTCTTCCACTCTCCGGTCATTAGCTGTAATAATATTTTTCTTTTTCTTTGGTAATTATGAGAATTGAATCAAACCCAGAGACATATACATGCCAAAAAAGTGCTTTAACACAGAGAAACACCCTGCCTCCTTTCCATCTCTGCACTGCCTGATCATCTTACATAAGTCTCACCCTAGTTTCAACATCCATACCAGTTCTACCCAGAACTTCCTCTGATCTAGTATTTCTATCTAACTTCTATATGTCTCTCCCATTAAAAATACCTTACACTGAAACTTTAGTTTCCCCTAAACAGCAATAACTACAACAAAGCCCTTTCATAGTCACTTTTGTACGTCATAAATGATCCAGTGACCCTAGTGGCCCATAATCACAATCAGAGCTATTTTTGACTCACTCATTTCCACCAAAGTGGCTAAATTAAGAATGCAAATATTACAAACAACAAGGCTACATTTCACCTGACTAGTGTTTATTACCTTCATAACTTAGGGACATAACCCAAGTTGTACAAATTTCAATTTTTCTGTGACACAAAAATGAAATTAATAATAATTAATATATGTAGTGACAGTTTTTTAAATTTATATTAATTCATTTAGTAATTACGAAAGCTCTATGAAGTAATTCTAACATTTATTTAGTTGGAAAGTGAAAATAAAAACAGAGTTAAATAAATTTCCAAAAGTTACTACAGTAAATGTGAAACCTAGACAATTTTGCTCCAAGGCTGTGGCCACCATACATACTCTTTCCCTTATGATAACAATTTAATCTCATAATATTTTCTGGGAATAAAATATTATTTATACTATGCTCATAAATACTAGATGCTTTATCATCTTAAGTTTCTGCATCACAAACGTGAGGCATAATTGCTCCAGCATATGAATTTCTATAGTATTTATTCTTTGACCACATGGACCATATACTTCTTTTCATCCTTTTATTACAACGCTTAGAATCTTAGTTCCCTGAGTCGATTATAAAGTGCTATCCATGTTACATAAATCTTAGTAGAATTAATACATGTGAACAAATTTCAACTTATCATTTCACAGGCTCTTAGACTTTGGACTTTTGTTATACTGGGGTCTATTGGTGTTGGCTCACTCTGGTAGTCACTCTGTAGTTTTTAATATCTTGGCCAGAACGCACCTTTTCTACATTGCACCATTTCTGAGCCCCAAATTATTTGCTTCTGAGCTGAGCTTACTCCGGATACCATTTTATATTATATTCTATCTATAAGCTTGATCTCAGGACATTAGTTGGTATCTTGTCTGACCAAACTTGTTCTAGAATATTCTAGAGCTTTCAGGGCTTACATGCTAATGTCATGTTCAAAAGTTATACCCATAACACCTAAACTGTATTCAGGGTATTGTGCGGCATTAGTAGAAAAACAACACTATATTAAACTGTTGTTTCCATAATTAAAAACATTTTTATAATTTTCTAAAAGAATGTCATTAATTTTTATTTGATACATGGAACTAGGGGCTTGGGAAATAAATCAGTGGTTAAAAGTGCTTGTTTGCAAAGCCTGTGGTCCAGGTTCTATTAACCAGTACTGATTTAAAGGCAGATGCACACACAACGTGGTACATATGTCCAGTGTAGAGTTTGCAGCAGCAAGAGGCCCAGGCATCTCCATACTCCTCTCTCTCTTTCTTTCTCTCTTTCTTCTTTTCTTTCTTTCTTTCTTCCTTTCTTTCTTTCTTCCTTCCTTTCCTTCCTTCCTTCTTCCTTCCTTCCTCTTTTTTCCTTGCTTTCTTTCTTCCTTTCTTTTTTTCTTTCTCTCTCTCTCTCTCTCTCATAACTTACTAAAAAGCAGTTGGGATGGAGACATAGGAGGACTGTCATGAGTTCGAGGCCACCCTGAGACAACATAGTGAATTCTAGGTCAGCCTGGGATAAAGTGAAACCCTACCTCAAAAAACCAAAAACAGGGGCTGGAGGGATGGCTTAGCAGTTAAGGCATTTGCCTGCAAAGCTGAAGGTCCCAGGTTCGACTCCCCAGGACCCACGTTAGCCAGATGCACAAGGGGGCGCACACATCTGGAGTTTGTTTTCAGTGGCTGGAGGCTGCCCATTCTCTCTCTCTCTCAAAAAATAAATAAATAAAATAGAAAAAACACAAAAACAAACAAAGAAACAAACAAAAAACTTAGGCGTTCTGAGTACTAAGGTCCCCAGCTGGTGGCAATTTGGGAACTGGAGCCTCCTGGAGGCAGTGTGTTGTTGGGAGTGGGCTTATAGGTGTGATAGCCAGCTTCCTCTTGCCGGTGTCTGGCACACTTTCCTTCTGCTGTTGTCTACCTAATGTTGGCCAGGAAGTGATATCCACCCTCTGCTCATGCCGTACTTTAAAAAATAAAAATAAAAATGTGCAAATCTCAAATGCTATTATGCTAAGAAAAGCTATCTTTAATACTTTTACTAAAATGTTGATTAAAACCAATTATACTACTTTTATGTAAAAAATATTTAAAATGTATGAGAGATTTTGTGTAAAATTTGTAGTTTGTATTTAAAGCAGGGATTACAAATGATGTCTGTATTTCTTATTTATGTTCATTCTTTATGTTTCATAATAGTTACTATTTGTGAACCAAAAATGTGATTTAATAATCTGTTGAGTGACAGTGTTTTCATTCATCCTCATTATCTCTAGTACTCTATTATTAACAACATCTGGCAGTAATTGGTATGAGTAATCTGAAATAGCAAATTTTGCTTATGTTTTAGTTCTCAAGATCTTAACTACAGTCCACTTCCCAATGGAATCTTTCATTCTTTCTATTTTTGGCATAACTTATTCACATCATTGGTGATTAAAATTTCTGCTTTAAATGCATTCTTATTTTAAGGACAATATTTGTTCAATTATTAATTAGGTTTATATCCTTCTTATACACATAATTTTTGCAGGTTCCTGAAGTTGTTACCTAAAACTAGGTTTACTTTACACCTCTAGTGTTATTTTTACATCACTTATGCAAATAGTGGAATATTCAATTAACAAGCTCAATCATTTTGTTAACATGCATTTTTTAAAGAATAACGTTGCCCCTTCTTTTGGAGGAAAAATAAATTTAAGTGGCATGCAGAAATTCAAAAACCAAACTAGATAATGTCTGCATGTTAGTTTAAAAAAAACACATAAGGAAATATGAAAATAAAACATCATAAACTCACATAGTGTAAATGTTGTCTTTGCCCATAAGCATGTTAGTATATGGTTCAGTTATACAAACCACATATAAAATCCATCCAGCTTTTTTTTTTCTCAAATAAAGCTGGTCAATTGAGACTCAACCCAGAACAGTAGCCAAACAAGAATACTATTAGGAGTTATGGATGGTAAAAATCTTCTTGCCCCTTTTTATGTAAAAAAAAAAAAAGAGATTGTGCTAAATATCAGGCATCTAGAGTAGGAAGGGAGGCTGGCAATGCATGTACCTTCTGAACAATTTGTGAGAGGAAAATAACATGTATGTAGAGGGAAGTTTTCAAGTACTTATCCATCACACCTGAGCTCTGGGTTCTACTCCCAGCACAGCCCAAAACAAATTCTGTCAGCACCATTATGGTGTTTCTATAGTGTCAACCAAGTGGTTTACAATTCAACTCTTGCTACCAACTTAGTTAATGATGTTAATATAGTGTAATACTGATCATACTAATATGGACATTAATTTAAGATCATCTATTTCTTAGGATTGTTAAAACTGAGACAGCTGAAGAAAAAAATGTGATCTTTTATTGATATGAATATTTGTACCCAATAATTTCTATCTAAAAAATTAGAAAGTGCAAATTAATGTCCTCTGACTCATTTGTTTTTATTAACCTCATGGACTAAAATAGTCAATTGTGCAATAAAAACAAAACTATCAATACTTGGTTCATATGGACTCTGACGTGTGGACACATTAGAAGACTCAATATGCCATTTAGCTATTTTCTTACTTTTCTGGTCGTAATCTATACTTTAGTGTGGAGATTTCTATGTACACTTTAGCAGAATTTATACTGTACTTTAGTTAGGAATGTTTTCAATAACATTTTTTCATAGATATTTTGGAGGGGTTGTCAAGAATTTGTAATAAGGTCACATATGAAAGACATGTTAATCTAGCTGGAAATGTTTCTGTAGGACAAATGAGGATATTATTGATTCTATTCCTATGACAGGAAGCAGGGTTCAAAAAGAAAGAGTGATCGCCTAGCATTTATGTTGGTTTTAAACTATTTTAATACATTAGTGTTTGGATCTAATTCTTATTTGGACTACATATTTATATATTTATAGTGCAGTATTTACTTCAATTTCTTGTAGTTTGTATCAAATTTCTACTTTTATTTTTCTGTTTTTGTGTTTTGGAAGTTCAAACAGTAACACCATCATCAACTGTAACAACATCTTCCTATTACTGCAAACTTACTAGGCATCTGTGGTGATGGAATGGCCTAATATTTCCAGTAATTTTCACCATGACCTTTTTCATAAAGAAGCAGCCGAGATATTGCTTTGTTTGTTCATAATGTTACTGTCCCCCCTCAAGTTTATATAATAGAAAATAATCCTAAGGTGAGAGTATTAGCAGTAGCAATCTTTTTGAGGCAAGTATAAGAGTGAGGCTCTGGGGAATGGTATCATTGTCCTTGAAAATGAGTAGATGACACCAAATTTCCTCCTACCATTGCACACACAGTGAGACGATGTAGTCTATAAACAAGGAAGTCAGGCTCACCAGGTGTGAGATAAACCAGCTCTTTGCACCTGACTTTCAAGTATCTGGAACCATGAGGACTAAATTTCTGCTTAAAAGCCATGCAGTTTATGGTATTCTATTATAGTAGCTCAAATGACCAACGTAGTTATTAAGAGCTGTTGTTTGCCTGTGGTGATACACACAATTGTTCTCCAGGCTCAAATTCAACATGATTTTGTTAGCTCTTAACTTTTATCATTAACTACTATGAAGAGTTTTGGACTTTGTAAATGGAGTTAATGCATCAATCCCTTTCTACCTTCATTACTGTTCACCAGTTCTCATTCAATTTAAGATGGTGCAACCACAGATTTTCATTCAATGTTTGTGTGAAGATATAGCAGTATGCTGGCTTTGTGTAACTGGGTGTTTGATTCCTAAAAGTTACTCTTAGGATGCATGGCATATCAGTAGAATTAAATACATCCTCATGACTGTGTAATGCTCACCAGTATTCACTTCCATGACATTTTCAACACAAACTTAAAAACTTGACACTCACTTGGACAAGAAGGAATTGTTATTCTTCTTTCAGCCCAAGTAATCACTGTTTGTGTGTCTTTATGCACTTGACTTTCCTAGGTATGTCACATAGTTAGAATACTCAAATATCCCTCCCCTTATTTCTTGCTTCTTTGACTTAGCATGATGTCCACAGGAATCATATGCAGTAGTATACATGAGGATTTCATTCTTTGATAAGGCCAGATTGTGTTCCAGTATATATATTTCTCACATTTTGCTCTGAAAAAATATTTTGGTTGTTTCTTCCTTTAAGCCTTTTTGTAATTAATGCTGTTATGAACATAAGTGTACAAGTATCTTGCCTTCAACTCTTTAAATTCTGGTCAAATGTCATTGTCTTGATTCAAGAATATACAGAAATGACATCTTCTATGTACATAATTCAATAATTCATTCATTACTTTATATAGACAAGTTTGAAATCCATCATTCAATAAGTAAATCTAATAATTGTGTTAATCATTGTGTCCTAGATTGCTTATAACTTTCTTGCCACTATCCTTTTCAGATCAGCACAGTTTCTAGACTCTATCATAATAGAAATTACTTTCACTATAAAACAAGTTCTGATTCTAACTCATAAATTCACATTTGGGTGTTATATGCTTATCTGAAGTTCATTAGCAATACTTGATGAGTTCAAAAATTGGTACACTTCAGACAAAGCTTAAAAACTAAGGCACGGCTGGAGAGATGGCTTAGTGGCTAAGTGCTTGCCTGTGAAGCCGAAGGACCCCAGTTCGAGGCTCGATTCCCCAGGACCCATGTTAGCCAGATGCACAAGGGGGCGCACGCATCTGGAGTTTGTTTGCAGTGGCTGGAAGCCCTGGTGCCCATTCTCTCCCCACCTCTCTCTGTGTGTCCCTCTTTCTCTCTCTGTCTGTAGTTCCCAAATAAAAAAATACAATAAACAACAAAAAACATTTTAAAAAAATAAGACTAAAAAATGAGAAATATCTACTCATATAAACAAGGTGAGTGGCCTTACTGAAAACTATTAATTTTTACAAAACTAGGTATTCTTTCATCTAATCTCACTCCTAAAAACTCCCCATTTTGATGTAAAGTTGATGGATATGAGTACCTTTCTCACATTTTAATAATTTACCATGACTGAAGAAAAATATAGCATATAATTGATGTCAAAATATTTACAGCATAATGATCACATGACAAAATTCAAACAAATATAATACAAGTTGTTTGGAAAATAACAGATATTTTCATGGCCTATTTTCCCCATAGTATGCTTAAAACATTATAAAACTTATCCACACTCTTGAGTTTTTAGGTCCACATGGTTTATATGTGCTGTGGCATGGTATAAACTTCATGTTGAACTTGACCTATTTCCTTTTCAATCTGGGCTTGGTTCCAGGTAATGCAAAAGGGAAAAAGTAAATAATCCCAACATTTCTTTAATATCATTCTTTATGTTTCCCACACTCAACTAAATTTTATTTCAGAATCATTTGCTTTCTTCTTATTTACTTTATCCTCCAGTGAAACCTCAAGATCACACCTTTCATGAAGTCATATATTAAGTTTCTTTTACCGTAACGTCAAAACTCTCTCTTCAGGGAAGGAAACTTTCTAGTGTGTACATTTATATGTGTTCACAAATTTACTCCATGACACGTGTTGGTGGTGCTGACATTTATTGGCCACTAAGTGCTACATATTTTACTAAAATCTTCACATATGTAGTTTTTCTATAGAAAATTGAGAATGGTATTCTTAATCTATAAATAGGGATATTTCATATGGTTCACCTGAGACATTTGAAGTAGCCTACTTCTTATATGAACCTGAAATACTTCTATGAATGTATACAAATATACATATACACATGTGCATGTGCACACGTGCACATATAAATGTATATGTAGATATATGTAAATACATATAAGGTTGCTTACATAGTAAGTAGTAAATCAAAAAGTCATAATGTTGCTCAATAAGCCACTGAATGAAGTACTCTGTTACATTATAAGACAATATACAATGAAGTGCAATGTTAGGGAGCTGGCTTCCCTTCTGAACCTCTTCCCTTTGATAATCTACACAACATCTGCAGGCACTCAAATATGGCTGCCCAGGCACAGTCCCATGGCATCACTTAAGATATGTGAGGCATGCAGGATTGCAGCCTCTCCTCCAGGCATACTGATTTTGAATCTGCATTTCACAAGAACACAACATTATACTGCTGCATATGCACCATAAATTTTGAGGACTGATCTATTTTAATTTTGTGACTTAATTTTTGAACCTATGGAAAACATCTAGAATTTAAACAGAAACAGAAAATTGTTGAATAAATAATAAAAATGAAATCCTGTTGTGTTCAATGAAAATTAATATTTTATTTGTAAGTTTATCCTTCATAAAACAAGTCTTAGAGATGCACGAACGAATCCTCCACCCTACCTTTTCCTCCATACATATGTCGTTAAGTTTTTTGAGATTTCATCTCCATGAGATAAATGGTGTCTTCTATGTGCTATTTTATTCTAAGCCATATGCCTTTCTTTTCAGTCCCAGACTTTGAAGGACTCCACACTCTGACACAATGACAAGGATTATATATTGCCACTAGGTGGCAGTAACAGCAATTTAATAATACAACGCAAGTGCCAGCTTATCACAGGCACAATGACCCTTTGTGGGTGAGGTAGATTTCATGTAAGGAGCAGTAACTCAGGGACAAACTATGAAACACTTTTTTTTAATTCACATCTATGTTTAAATTTGCGCTGAACACTTTTCAAGATAACAAACTGTCTTGTTTGCACATTTCTTACTCTTATGAGATTCGGCTCATGAATTGTTTTCACTGTATAGAATTTGAAAATGGAAAGATATTTGCTGTTGCAATTAGATTTTTTTGTAGGCATAACTGTCTTTCACTTCCTTCTTTCAGGCTGTAAGATTTCTAATTGCGCAGATATGAGACCATACATATATAATTTCTAAATGCAAATATTCAAGATTTTCATGAAAAATCATGTTGAGTTGATACATTCATCAGTTGTCCTCTACATAAATATTTTAGGAAACTATACCCCATAGAAGCTAAGTAATAATAGGAGAAAGAGCTTATAGCCAAATAATGGTAGCATTTCATTACATAAAAATAAAATTCAAAGAAATTCTATTGACATTCTATTTAGTGCTTAAATATGGCTTTTGCACTTAGAATGTTTTCCTACAAACACTTAGCATTTTTTCAAGGAATGGAGATAAAGCTTTTTTATCAAACTGTAATTTCCATTGAGGTTATAATTATGTAATCTTATTTTAGTTTTGATGTTTCAACGGACTAGAAACATATTAATGTGGATCAGAATTGTCATATAGTGATGTATAGCAAACTCAAATTTTTTAAAGTCAAAAGGTGTGTCTGGGGAGCTGGTTCAGTGGATAAAAGTGCTTGCTTCACAAATATGAGGACCTGAGTTCAAGCACTCTCTAGCACCTATATTAAAAGTTAGGCATGGCCACCTATGCCTGCAACTCAAACACTGAGTGGGGGAGGGGATACAAGGCAGAAGGATCACTGGGGCTCCCTGGTCAGCCAATCTAAACAAAAACAAAAAGGGTGGGGGGGCATCCAGGTACCGTTGGAAATTGTCTCAGGGAAATAGGGTGTAGGATGGAAGAACTATAAAAAAGGATACCTGGCATCTTCCTTGGCTTCCAAAGAGGAAACATGTGTCTGTAAGTATGTGCCTACACTATAATGCATACACATATGCCACACATACTATACAAGCACACCAAGAAAGCCCACAAACCAGAGTGTTGCACCATCCATTCTATAATTATGGTAAAGTTAATTTTAAGTAATATGTATTTAAAGGGAAAATTTACTCACTGGATAATGCAAATTTAAGGACATTTAAAACTCATTATTTAATATGACACTTTATCTGTACTAGTATTTCTCCATTTAGCTTTATGTTATAGGAGACTTACTTTAAAAGTATGAGTCAACATTTGAAACACTAATTAAAATGAACACTATTCATTGCTCTTCCACTCTAAAGAAACATGCAAAAAAAGAGCCTAATAAAAAAATGTCACATCCGTAATTAAAAAACAAAAACAAATTATTATATCAATCTTGTTTTAAGTAGTCTTCAGGAAACTGACGGAGCCATAAGTTTATTAAAAGAGGAAGTCACATGAGAACCATTTTTCAAATTTTTGATGCCATTTAATTCTAGACTAACATTCATTGTACTATTTAAAAGTTTAATATGCCTCACTTTACTGGTAAAGCAGGAAACAAAGTCTATATGTAAAGTGCACATATGATGTTACACATGGTGGTGAACATGTTTGTGCCATCTATATCACTACACTAATTATGAACATATATATACATATATATATATATATATATATATATATATATATATGGCTGTATATAGGTGCTTATATCTATGTATATGTGTGTGCTGCATGTGTGTGTGTGTAATTCTTCAGATAGAAATAAGGTTATTAACTGTTTTTTAAGAATTACATTTTAATTGTAAATATGAAACTGTTTTGAAACAAATAAAGCATGAGTTGTGTGCATAGTCCTCTTAACTGTATGTATTATAGTGCTCCCTGTATGCAATATTTCACTTTAGCAAGGAAAAGAGGGTTAAATTCAGACAATATCTGAAGGTGCTCTCATTTTCTTAAGGGCATGTTTTAGGGTTTTGATAATGACAATGATAGTAATGAGGAAGAGAAAGAGAGTAAGTGTTAACGTTTCCATAGAGTTCACTATATGCAATATTGAATTTGAAGTTCTACACACTACTTAATTTTGTCTTCAGGGTTAAATGAATTAGAAATTTTGCCATATGGCATTGATTTCATTCTGTTTAAAAGTACCAACTGTCCACAAGCCCATCATTCTCATGAAGGATTGCAATAATTCCTTCTGCTCAGGCAGGTTCTTTTCATTTATTAGTGCTTGCCTGCAAAGCTGAAGGAACCAGGTTCAACTCCCCAATACACATGTAAGCCAGATGCAAAAGGTGATGCATGCATGTTGAGTTCACTTGCAGTGGCTGGAGATTCTCATGTGCCCATTCTCTCTCTCTCTCTCTCTCTCTCAAATAAGAATATATATATATTTTCACAAAAGGCTTCCCGCTTGACTTAGAAAAGGTTCGGTATTATTGCTGTGGCCCACAACACCTAACACAGCTTTACTCTGTCCAGCCAGGCTCTCCTGTATCGCACTTTCCTCTCGTGTGTTCATTCATTCGAGATCAGGGTATAGCAGCATATCTTTCCTCTACTTTGAGGAATATTCTCAAGAACCAGCAAATTAAAAATAAAATAATCTTCCTAAACTTTAAATAGGGGATACACACCATAGCCTCTATCCATGTTTATTTTTCTTCACATTACTCAACCCTACCATCAATATGTACTGGATATGTTATTTACTATCTGCCTTTCACCACTTGTCCCTGACACTTTCATTTGCAGGCTTGGGCTTGTGTTCTCTACTACAACCTCTACAACCTTAACCTTTAGAAAAATGATGTTTGATAAATATTAATTGTGTAAATATGGATTCCCCTTGTTAACTTTGCCTTTGTGCTTAATTAAAGCCAAATCTACCTATTCCACCTTTCTCACTTTGAACTTAGGCTTGGTGCTAACTACATAATAAACACACAGAGTACAAACACATGCAACACACACACACACACACACAGACATCTAAAACTCAATGTGAAAGCTTCTCAAACACAGACTAGCTTTGCTATGTTAGTGTTTTAGAATTTAAATTCTTTGAGAGATCTTTTACCTCGTGCATAACTTTAGTAAATATTTTTATCTATTTGCAAGGAGAGAGAGAGAGAGAGAGAGAGAGAGAGAGAGAGAGGATGGGAACACCAGGGACCTCCCGCTGCTGCAAATGAACCTCAGATGCATACACTACTGTTTAAAAGGCTTTACATGGGTACTGGGGAATAGAATCCAGGTCATTAGGCTTTCTAGACAAGCACCTTAACCACTGAGCATCTTTCTAGCCCCAGAATTTTTCAAGGCAAAACAAATGCATCTTGTCTGTATGGCAGGTACAGTATATAGATGAAATATATAAATATAGGGTAAACATCAATGCAGCATAAGTATAATTTGCAGTTTATATACTGTATGAATACTTTAATATTATGTATCTGTGTAATAACTGTATACTGTTTTCTTATGACTTATAATTCTTTTTAAAATATTTATTTATTTATGTGAGAGAGAAAGAATTGGAACCCAAGGCCTCCTGCCACTGTAAACTGACTTCAGACACATGTGCCACTTTGTGCATCTGTCCCTACATTGGTACTGGGAAATCAAATCCAGGCCATCAGGTTTTGCAAACAAGCACATTCAACCAGTGAACTATCTCTTCAGCCCATGACTTATAATTCTAAACAGAATTTCTGGTAATGTTGTCATTAAGCAATACTGTTTATAGTTTTACTATGTTTATTTTCCTCCTGCTCTTATCATTGTAGGTACATGGTCAAGAGAGAATCTTGATAAGTCATTTTGATAAACCACTGATGTCTGATAAGCCATTGCTTGGCGATTATGAAGCCTATTCCCTAACTCATGCTTTCTACACATGATTGTCTCATATTATTTCTTCACATTAAGCATAGTGTCTCATGAATGTAACCATTACACTGCAGCAACGGTGCAGGCATCCAATAGTAGTCATCACAGAAGCTTTGAAGATGGAAGACACTAGGTGTCACACAGGAAGTAAGCAAACATTGTTTGCCAGATGACAATTTACTTCACACACCTTCATTTTCTACTTTACTAGAGACATCAGATATCTCCTTGTGGCTACTCTGTGTGGAATTCAAATATCCTTGAGGTATACAGTTCATGGCAACCCTGGTACCTCTACTGCATGACAGAAGGACAAGGAGAAGGACACAAATAACTATTATAGAGTTAATGTTTGTTTAATAATCTTTAAAAGGTAGTTATTATGAAGTTGGTGCATGTATCTTAACCTGAAAAGATGTCTTTGAAAAACAAACTTCAGTGGTTGTGGCAATTTTTCTATAAAAGCAAGTCACATGAGTAAAAGCACAAATTTTCAGAAAAAAAAATAAAACAGGCTGTATGGATGGATATCGGTAAATCTTTTTTTATTTTTTATTTTTTTGGTTTTTCAAGGTAGGGTCTCACTCTAGCCCAGGCTGACCTGGAATTCACTATGTATTCTCAGGGTGGCCTTGAACTCAAGGAGATCCTCCTACCCCTGCCTGCCAAGTGCTGGGATTGAAGGCATGCGCCACCACGCCCTGCTAAATATCCGTAATTCTTGATCATGGAGAAGTTCATGGGAGTCAGGGGACAGGACTCCACCACTTTGCTATGGGCTGTCTCAGTGTGAAGGATGAGCAGATAAGGACCTAATTTTTGCTTTTTCCTGTATGTCTCTTTTGAGTTTTACCAAGGGTTATTTTTTTAAATTATATATCATTAAAATTAAATCTTAAATATTTACTGACATATTCTTATATAATTCACTTAACTGTTTTCTAAAGTATATCTTATATAATACAGATTTACATATCTATAAAATTCTTAATGGCATGTCAGTATAGCTGATTTCATCTATATAGGTACGTGTACACGCATACATGTGTGTTGTACTCAGCTTCATGTTATTTCGAAGAACTTCTAAACCAGGAACAGTTTAGGGGAGGAAGGAATTTATTTGAAGCTTACAAATCCAAGGGATGTTCCATAACAGAGGAGAAAGCTGGCTCCCTTTACACAGAGCCAAGCAGAGAGAAAAGCACCAGCAGCCAGCCCCACAAACCAGCACAAACGGGCAACAAAACAGTAGAGACCCAGGCAGCGTTCATGCCTTCTGCATAATTTTATGCTGAAAATCAGATCTGCCCCAATCACAACATAGAGTTGGACCACTGGTTTCTCTCACAGTGACACCTCCTCCAGCCAAGTGACTGGAAATCCAAACTACCAGCTTTAATAAAGCATATGAATCTATTGGGGGACATACATTCAAACTACTACAGTGTACATGGCATATGTGTGTGTGTATGTATATATGTATATATATATATATATATATATTCACTTATTGCTTTTTGATATAACAATATTTGTTTTTCTCTTTTATAGCTTGATGCTATCCTTAAGATGCTATCATTAAGTGAATCAACTGTCTAGGCAATAACCATCATTAATAAAAATATTATCATTTCATATATGGATGCAAGTTCGTTTCATAAAACAACTTTCTATACAATAATGGATTAATTATTTAGCATAAAATTTAATGTATAAAAAGGATAATATATTCACCATTTATTGTATCCAATAGAAATATAAATTTAATGTATACATATATTATGTATATAGACACAGCCATATGTAAGTTATATTTTAGCACTTATATATAAGTATATATAATCATATCTGAAGAAAAGGTAGAACTGTTTTAATTATTTGTTGTAAGTAATAACCATATTAACTATGATGGTTTGGAGAAACTAATGAAAATGTATAAAAATTAGACGTCTAACTTTAAGACTATATAGGTTGTTATAATAACTACTGCATTTGCTTTAATAAGTAGATCTTCTCATTACCAATGATTAAGTGAAGCATAAATATTGTTATTTTCAAGACATTAGAAAGAAAGTATATATACCAAGGTTATTATAATGTCAGTTATTTAGAAAGCATTTGTGCCAAAAGAAAAATAAAATACCTTTCAGAGAAAGAAAGAACATTAAATTAAAAAGTAATTACTTTTGTTGACTTTATTCAAAAAGGACAGCAATGCCAAATCTAAAAAAATTATTAAGCCAAAGTTTGTTACAAGCATTTTGGCATATCTACATACATTTTATGCCCTATCCTAGTACATAAAATTACAACGGTGGAAAATCACCAAATATTAGCCTAGTGTTATACTGTAACATTAATATCATAAAATTTTCAAATAAGTAAGACTTACTGTTATTTGAGGTTGTTCTTTATCAAAAGCCTGAAAGGAAATGAAATAAATGAATGTTTTCAGCCTAAAAATTCCATGGTCTAATATCCAAAATTTTCACTTCACATTTATTTTCAAAATAGGATATAAAAACTATATCACCTTTATTAAAACAAGACACTTAATCATTTAAATAGATCACTTAGCATCTATCAGATGAAACTATCTCCCCTAGAGTAAAAATAATCATCATTTTGGGTTTCTTAAAATACATTTAACAATGATATAAATAAAATTATTTACTAGGAATATTGAATTTAAGTCATTGAATGTCTGCTTCAAATTTGAAAATATGTAACTCCTAAACATCAAAATTTATGTGTGAAAATTAATTAAAATATTAAAACAAGTTCAACTACAGTTAAGTTTCTATGAATTCAAATGATTATTTTGTTACTACTGCTAATATTGTTTGCAAAATATCAAAAATATTTTAGAAAGAAATATTGACCTGTGGGTAAACATACAGAATACCACAAATCAGCATATTGAATATCTATATCTGTATCAATGCTTTTATCCAATCATAGTAACTATTAGTGAAATGCTACCTTTCAAATGTAATGTTTCATATATCTTATGTTTCATACATCTTTTTAAACTAATGCCTTAGGATGTAACAATGAATGCACTATTTTAAATTCTTTAGAAATGTTTTAAGATAAGTAATTTCTAAAACTTTAAAAAATTATTTAGGAAAGAGAGAGAATGGGCATGACAAGGCCTCCAGGCACTCAGATGAACTCCAGATGCATGTGCCACCTTGTGCATCTGGCTTACATGGGTCCTGAGGAATCAAACTGAAGTCCTTTGGGTTTGCAGGTAAATGCCTTAACTGCTAAGCCATCACTCCAGCCCAAAATAAGTAATTTTTTACAATTTAATTACAGTTCATTTCTTGCCAATCTTATCTGCTGTCATATCACCCAAACATTATTTACCCATAACAGTAACAAAAAGAATTTTAAATGAGGAGGAGGCTTTGGAGAACATATGCTTACTGTTGATGTTTTGCAAATCATATTCTAACTCTGTTATAAGCTACAAATACTAACAAAATGATTGATGGGCTAGTCCAGTTTTCCTAACAGCAGAATATTAATGTAGGCAGTAGAAAGAATGTTTTTTCTCTGTTGACCTAGTTCATTCATAGTTGGCAAAATATTTGGAAACTAAAATATTAAGTAAGGCTAGTCTTTAGAGCATGAAATACAGAAAGAGGAAAGCAGAATTGAAAAATTGAAACTCAGTGTATCAAGGTTTTCATTTGAAGCTGATACAGATTGGTGTTTAAAAATCCTACACAGTATATACTTAAATTATATATACATACACACATATATATCATATATTTATATGTTTATCTTTAGAACAAATAGTTGTTGATCTGTTTAAAATGAAGGTATGTAAATATTGAGTACAAAATCAATCTTACAGTTAGCAGTCAAGGTCTTGTACAGCTGTACCTGTTAAATAAAACATTATCACCTTTTGGTGAGTTTCATTTTTTTGATACCTAAGGTAACATAGTAGAAAAATAAACAAAAATCCTGAATTGTTTGTTAGTGACTATAATTTACTTTAAAATGCTTCAACATGTAGGCCTCCAGTACATGATTTATCTTTACATGTAGAAGAATGTTAGCTAAATTCTAAAGAAACCTAATCAGTAATTCACTTTATGCTAGTTCTGATTTTTAATTCCCTTATAATTAGATTATACTCTAGGACAACTGTGGAAAAATGCTTTTAATATTCAGAAACTGTTCTGTAAAAGTGGACATGGGAGCCTGATGATTGACAAATGGTGGGCGTATGTGAATAATTTTTCATTGATGAAACAAATGATTCAGGGGACAGAAACTCTGGGCAATCATTTCCTAATCTGTGTGAGGCGAGCATGATAATCACTGTACTATGGAAACTGCCCTTCATTTCCTAATCGATGATCAAAGTGTCAAGAAAGACAGATGCAGAATCAGCATGAGTCTCAAATGTTCAAAGTGACACTTTAGAACTAGAATTTATTAAACTTGTACCCACCCTTCCTTTGGAAAGAGGACCCTTCACTGTTAACTATGAAGACGCTCATCTCATTCCTTCTGAAGTACATCCCCTAAAGTACAAGATCAAGACCTAAGAGAACCAAAAGCAGAGACTACCTCCAAATTACAACAATAAGATATTTGGTTTTCTGTGTGATTATTGAAAAACATTTGCACACTTGCAACAGTAGGCCTGTAATTTACCTTTCAGGATATCCTATTTTATTATTTTATTTTGTTCACATTATCTCCCAGTGAAACTGTAATGACAAATAAATCCTACCCATCAGTTATCATCAATGATGTTGTAGTTTAATGAGCAATGTCCCCATAGGCTCATGTGTTTGTGGTTAAGCCTCCTACTTCATCCCTAGCTTGTAGAGCCTTGGGGATGTGGGGCTTGCTGGAGGAGTATGTCATTTGGGGATAGCCTTGAGATTTTATAGTCTAGACTAGTTTGCCAGTATTAGCTCAGTTTACTCTCTCTACCCCTTTCCTGCTGCTGTGGATATGGGATACCTAGCTAGATGTTCTGCCATGCTTTCATCTCCATGGTGAAGCTTCTCAAAAGTATAAGCCAAAATAAAAACTCTGTTTCCATGGTTACCTCTTGTTGGGTGTTTGTAGCAGCAAAGAGAAGGTTGCTGGTGCAAATACATAGTTTTCTATGGACAAAAATCCCTAGTGTGTCAAAGGAGACAAACAACAACTTATTTAAAGCCTATTTAATAGCAGACCACTCAGGGTCAGGTATTTAGTTTTGTTGAAGAATAGAAATGACTGTTCTGGATTATTTTGAGTATGATGCACAATTAACAGGTTTAAAAGTACAAAGAAACATTTCTCCCTCAAACTAAATGCCCATCATTGGTTGGCATGGAAGTGCCACTAATCATTGTGACTCAGCAAATAGGGTAACAGGGTAGTTTTAATGTCAAATATGGAATATGGTGCAAGGACCAAGGAATACCAGCAGTAAATGTCCTGGCTTCGAGCACACTGCTTGGCCTCAATGACTTTTTAGTCAAAATAACAAGAGGGCTAAATAATGAAGCCCATTTATATCATGTACCCAGAATAGAAGGAATCATAAATATCAAATGTTTAATGACCATAGTTACTCAGTTTTCACAATTTAAAATGAGTTTATTTTTCTATTTTGAGCAATGTTTCCTAGGTAGTTGTTTATCCTGAAATTAAATGTTTCTTTAAAAAAAAAGAAAAGCAGAATAATTACATTTGATTTGATTATTTAATGTTTCAAAATCAGTATGACTGAAATTACATTCACACCAATCTAAACAATCCACAACAAGAACAGGACAATTCAAATACATAAACTATACAAGAAAATCATTTAAATTCTTCTTCAATGGGAGGTCCTCACAAAAGGAAAGGAAGGTATTATACTTTGTATGTAAATACTGTGACACAAATGGCCAAGCTAATGACAATGAGCTGTTTACATTATGAGTTACAATGGGGAAGCATGAGTCTGGGCTAGTACATTGTTTTCCATATGTAGTATTTGAGTGCAGATAGTTACATTGTAAAATCTACCAATTTAATTCTGATGTAGACAGTCCCTGGGTGCTGGGGCCATGTTTTGAGGAGCGATGCTAGCTAGCGCTGGTTAGTTTCAAAAACTTCTAACTATGAAACTAATTGAAGAGCTCAAGTACAAGTTTAGCCAATTTACTAGAAACTCTACCTAAATACTGAAGGTGTATTATTTTAAATGCTTAAGGAAGTCAAGAGTGGTAGCCAATGCCTGGTATCTCAGAATCAGGAGACTGAGATACGAGGATGTTGAAAGTTCAAGACTAGCCTGGACTACATAATGTGTTTGAGGCCAGCCTGAGCTACATCACAAGACCTTGTCTCAGAATAAGCAAATAAAATAGAAGGTAACACAGGAACACCTGCCTTAGCAGACTCCAGATCCAATGGCAATGCAGTGACATTGCCTCCCTGTTCTAAATGAAGACATTCATCTAATGGTATAGAATCAGCTTTATTTAAATGTTGGAGGAGAGAGAGATTCTTTTTGTTCTCTTTTCAGATAGATGCTGAATGTCAGTCATATGTCCGACTTCCTTCTCAGCATCTCTACTGGAACAGACCTAATAGGGCCCTACAAACAACCCCAAATTAACTCAGGTCAAGGAAGGAGAAGGAGGAATGAAGGATGATGGGTTAATTTATAAAATCAGATTCATTGTTACCTAACCTTTGTATCCTGAAGTCATTTCTTTCTTCATCAGTGAGAATTATTCCTTCATTTCCTTAATTAGGCTCACAACCCCAGAAACCAGAGATTCATATCTGTTTAGTTGAGAAATGTTTTCTTTCCATATTCATTCTACAGTTTGACCAGTTGCTAACAAAGCCTCGTTAATAAATAAAAAACATTTTAACATTATGAAAAGAAGGAAGGAAGAAAGGATGGGGAGAGAAGTGTGAAGGAATGAAGAAAGGAAGGAAGATAAGAAAGGAGGAAGGGAAGGGAAGGGAAGGGAAGGGAAGGGAGGAAGGAAGGAAGGAAGGAAGGAAGGAAGGAAGGAAGGAAGGAAGGAAGGAAGATAAAGAGAAGAAAGTTCCAATCCACAGTTTTTGCAGATTTCCAAACAGTAACCACTAATTCTGTGGCTAACTGTGACATAATAGAATGGTGTTGAGATAAGACCAGTAGGTTCTAGGAGGTAGGAGGAGGGGGTTCCCTCATAACACCATCTCTCTTTCCTTTCCTCCTGCTCAGCTGATATCCACTCTATCACCACCATCCAGCAGCCCTGTGACCCATGTGATGATACCATTCCTGGGCGCAGCTCTCCATGTTAACCTGAAGTTCAATGCATTTACGAAGGTGCCTAGATGCCCACTCTCTGACTCTTTGGTCTCACTTGGAACCTTCACCTGGCTCACTGCTCTGGAGGCACCCTGGCATCTTCTCTTGTGTTTGAACGCGACAAGCCTGCTCCACCTTGGGCTCTTTACAATTCCAGACCCCCTGCTACTAACTCTTCTTCTGTTTTAAAATATTTTATATATTTATATTTATTTATTTAAGGGAGAGGAGAGAGAGAGAGAGAGAATGGGTGCACCAGGGCCTCCAGCTACTGAAAATTAACTCCAGACACATGCACTACCTTGTGCATCTGGCTTATGTAGGTACTGGGGAATCAAACCTGGGTTCTTAGGTGTCACAGGCAAGCACTTTAACAACTACACCATCTCTCCAGCCCTAACTCTTTTTCTTTTGCTCGGTGCTTTAATTCTTCCTGGCCTTTGAATAAATAGTACTTAACTGTGGAATCCTTTCCTAAATATGTGGCCTGAAAAAGCACTAGAACCTTTCACTCCCTAATCTTTCCACTTGTTTTATTTTTCTTTATAGCAAACTTTGCCACCTAACATTAATACACATGAATGGATAGTTGTCAATATTTATTATTATCTTGTTCCTTAAGGGCACACCTAGAAACTCAGTTACATCACAAGTTTCCGTGGCAGTGTCTATTCCATAATGTAGTAATAAAATCTTATTGACTAAAGAGATATAGAGGATACAAGAAAATAAACAAAGAAAGTAATTCCAAATAATGAAAAGTGTCAACGAAACAAATGAAAGAGGAGGGTGAGTAATCCTGCAATAAGGGGAGAGTAGCTGGAGGGTAGTAGGTATCTCACAATGTGATCTTTACGCTAAGGTCAGAGTGACAGTATAATTAGTATAGTCTGACACAAAGAAAAAAAATTCATAGTATCCAAAGCTATAACCTTGTGGATGATTTTAGGCCCTTACAAAAATAGCCATAAATACAAATCAATTGTTAGAAACATTGTCCAAAAGTTTGCACTAAGCTACACCTTGTTTAATTGATAGGTAAACAGGCAGAGGCCAGGTTCCTTCCAATCTCCGCTTTGAAGAGGTATAGGATAACATCTTGAAGAATTCAAGAAGTTATCCTTACATTTGTACAGGAATTTAAACTCTACTTACAAATTTACTGACTGCATTTATCTCTTTGAAAACAGAGAGTATGAGTTTGTCATTCTGATTAGGAAGAAGGAGGAGGAGAAGGAGAGGAAGAACATAAGTTTCCCAAAGGTGAGAGAGTCTTTGAGGGCTGATGAGTGAAGTGAACTAGACTGAGCAGCCAAATGTCCTCAAACAGCCTACTAAATTTCATCCACCTGGGTATGTAGACTCAGAGGAGAAAACTGGCTAAAGGTTACCTGGAGGTCACCAGTCTACTCTAAGAACTCAGACCCTCTAGACAGTTGATTTGCATTCATATTCCATAGGCTAGAATTAAGGTTGTATAGGAATGCAGGGCAGGAAAAGCAACAGCAGTATAAACTTCCACAACCCCTTCGTGTACCGCCCCTGCTACAATTAAGCACAGCCAGAATTCAAGGCCAAAATGGTGCAACTACAATGGAAGTGTCTAGCTGGGTCTCATGTCAATTGAGACCAGTCCACACATTTGCCCCAATCACTACTTAGGGACCACAGCAGAGAGAAGTCATCAACAGCTCTTTCTGTAACATCTTCCCTCTTCATTCTTCATCTATTTCTGTTAAGAGTTTAGTCCTCTCTTAAGAAGTCTTTTGCAAACCCCCTCAGGTCCATTTTTCCTCTCTTATTTTAAAATTGTTCTCACCCTTTCTGGTATGATAATTAACTGGGAGGTCATTAAATATCCCATTTCCTCAAACTAAATAAAGTATTCAAGAGAAGGAACGCTCTTTCCACATCTTCTTCAGCTTTGTGTTCCTTTGGCAGAGAAACTGCCATGTACTGGAGAGCTAAAAAATATTTGTGGAACTAAGTGCGATTTACTTGAAAACAAATGAAAACCTATGATTTTTTTTATCTCTATAGTAGGAAGGGAGAAGGAAGAGACATGGGGAATGTGGAATATAGTATAAGTCAATGAAATGAATTAGATGAGGAGGAGAGAAAAATAAAGCAAATGGAGGACTCAGTCACATAGGTAGCAGCTAGTACCATCCGTCATGCATGGCTGCGCCGTCGATGCCTGTTGAGTGAATAAGTGAATACATGAACCAAAGTAAGGTGAGAGAGAATAAAGCACTAGGAACATGCCCTTACATCTTAGTTCATCACCTTAAGCAAAGTAGACATATTGTGTTAGAAATTAAATCAGATATTTAAATAATGAGAGCTTAAAAACATCTGGTGGCTTTACCCTACTTTTTAAAATATTATTATTTGCACATATGTGCGTGGAATGGGGCATGTCAGGGTCTCTTAAAATTGAAAATGAGTGGCTTGCCCCACTTTTTTGTTTCTGAATGTACCTGGATGCTAGGATCTGGGGCAGTAGACTTTGCAAATAAATATCTTTAACCACTGAGAAATCTCCCCAGCTCCATTTTTTACATTCTTTTCTGATAAAACCACTTTCCAGATTAATTTAATGCAAGCACAGGACAGTTCTTCAAGCAGACAGAAGATATGGTGATTCAGTTCAGTACAGGCTCAAGAGAGTGAAGTCTCTCTTGTTAATACCAGAATCAGGGGCAAAATTAAAATATGTGCCAAGGTCCTCAAAGTCTTTGACATTCTTACTGTGAACCATAGGCCAGTAGCATTGTCATCTCTAGTAGTTCTATTAAAAATGCAAAATCTCAGACACCACTCAAATTTGAAAGATTTTGAATATCAACAATATTCCTACATTAATGTAATTTCTTAATCCTTTTCAGTATTGGGGATTCTCCCACTGAGCTATATCTCTAGCTGAAAAGTTACCTGCTTAGCTGACATGAAACTAGATATAAATATGCCTGCTTGAAATACATATATATATATATATATATATCATACACACATATATAATAAATAGATATAGCAAGAGGAACCATCATATAGAAATGCTATCTGTATTTAATAATGTAATAAATAACATTCCAATCTTACAGAAATGTAATTAATAGAGTATAATAACATTATCAACAATACTGTTTTATCAAATGATACTATGATTTATGTAAAATATATGATAGTATATTTGAATTAGAAAAAACATAGTTTAAGGATATGAATTATTGTTCTTATTGAGAACAATATCTAGAAAAATGAGCCTCTTTTAAGTTAAAATTGAAGAGTGTGATAGGAATTAAGAAGATGCATTCAATCATTTCTCTGGGGGTAAAAGAATTCCAAGAGAACACAAAAAATATATAAATCATAATATTTGGCTTCCTTCTATAAAAACAAAGTATAGCAAGATGCTTATTGTAATACATATTAACATTAGGAGTCTGCATCTACACACATGCATACACAATAGTTAAGTGGACTGCATTTGATTTCAATGAACATATGAAGGTTGTGTAATACAAATTAAGAAAAATATCTTTCTAATTTTTTTGTTTATTTTTGTTTATTTGACAGCGACAGAGAGAGAGAAAGAGAGAGAGAGAGAGAGAGAGAGAATGGGCACGCCAGGGCCTCCAGCCACTGCAAACAAACTCCAGACACGTGCGCCCCCTTGTGCATCTGGCTAACGTGGGACCTGGGGAATCGAGCCTCAAATCGGGGTCCTTAGGCTTCACAGGCAAGATAACTGCTAAGCCATCTCTCCAGCCCAAGAAAAATATCTTTTTAATAACATTTTATAATAAATCATAATTTCTGGATGCCATGAACAACATGGATCCTAAACATATTTTTTTTCTAAAGTTTTTATTTACTTATTTGCAAGGAGAGAGAGAAAGGCAGATAATGGGAGAGAGAATGGTCATGTCAGGGTTTCTAGTCATTGCAAACAAACTCCAGATGCGTGTGCCTCTTTTGCATCTAGCTTATGTGGGTACCAGGGAATCAAACATAGGTACTTAGGTTTCATAGGAAATCAGCTTAATAGCCCCCTAAACATACTTTGAACAACCACACACAGTCTTAATTCCTCAGATAAAATGATGAAGGGGAAGTGGTAAGATCATTATCCTTCAGGCAGGAGAGATTATGCTCTTATTTTGTAGTTTTTAGAGTTCAAAGCACTTTTTAAAATGGGCCTGAAAGTTCAGAATTTATTTTATTACTCAATTACTACAGCTTTGCTGTGAAAGATGTCTGCATATAGCCTAACATTTCTTTCCTGTGTAATGAAACATATCCTGAAGGAAAGCAAATCTGCATTTAAATGTAAGAAATAAATGAAAAGTGTCTCAATGAAAAGTGAAATACTAACAAAAGAAAGAACAATTGAACAAGTTCCACAGAAAGAAAGTCCAATCCTATGGATAAATTTTAAGAAAAAAAACCCACAAAACCATTTTGTGTGATGAAAAGGAGTTCTTTAAAAAAATCTAATGATATAATTTTTCTATGTAAATTGAATCATAACACTACTTATAAATTTGCTACACATAAAAATAAAATGTGTTCATTAAATGCTTGACACCAAAAAAAACCTTAAAATTCTTTCAAATGTAATTATTGTACACAGATGTTTGCAAGGTTGGGAAATACTATTTAAGTGAAAAAGGTGTTTAAAATTTTATGGTATAGAGAAATAGTTTTTAAGTTCTAAAATTATGAATGTATTTCCAGTGTAGGGGATATAACAGAAAGTAAACCCTTTTATAAGTTTATATTGGCTATAGAGTTTTCAGTCTAGTATGTTTTCATATTGGTATGCTCAAATGACTTCTTTCATCTGTGACAAATCTTACCCAATATGTATTCAATCACATTTTTCATCCATATGCACATACTCAATATCATATAAGCTGAATGCCTGTGAGAGTTTGCACTGTGCTTAGAATTGACATTTGTCTTTTGATAAATGTGTCCTGTGAGAATTTATTTCATACAATGTGTTTTCTTGTGTTCATGAATATAATTCCCAGCTAGTTTATATGATTTATCTTTCACACACTCTTTATTTAAGACCATATTAGAGATCATACTCTGGCCATCCTGAAGGTCCTACCTATCATTATGCTTGTAATCATGGATCACTCTTTGATGGAGAAACAGCTATTCAGAGCAAAGAATAGAACCCAGTAAGTATAAGAAGTTCTGAGATTAATCTTACATAATTGTGGGAATTCATATTATCAATGCATATATTTAATTTTGAGTTGGAAGAGTTATATTAAGTTGACTGATCTCTCATGATAGGAGCACTTGTGAGATGTATTTGTTACACCTTAACTGTGACCTCCCTAAAAGTAAAGGCCATGTATTAGTGATACTTTAATTCCCAGTGAATGTTATATGCTTAAACAACAATATAAATTTATCTTAATTAACTAAATATGTGGGGCTAGTAAACACAAGTGCATAGTGTTGAGGGACACGTGTTTGAAATTAGAACCATAATAAAAATTATCGCATGTATTATGACAAAGTAGATCTCCAGAGACCATTCATAACACGTCACCATAGAACTCATTGTTTCAGATGATAAAATCCAAGTCTATTACTGAACCTAAGTGCTTTATTATCAGCCAAATTTCTATGTTTATAATGCACCCACATTTAGAGATATTACATGTGACCTATCCAGAGTAATTTAGTAAGTAAAAATCTGTTGAGAATAGAGTTATCAGTCAAAAATGTATATTTAGTTCTGGGTGTGGTGGCACATGCCTTTAATCCCAGCACTCATGAGGCAGAGGTAGGAGGATCACTGTGAGTTTGAGGCCACCCTGAGACTACATAGCGAATTTCAGGTCAGCCTGAGCTAGCGTGAGACCCTACCTTGAAACCCCCCCCCCAAAAAAATGTATATTTAAGTTTCATAACTCATACATTGTACTAATTTTCTTTATATCATAGTAATCTCAATCAAGATGTATAGTGTATGATAAAGAGCCTAAAATTCAGTGATGTATGGCTTGAAGTACACATTGCTGAAAGATTCTTCTTGTGAGTTTTATAAAACTCAGAGTCAGTCTAGGCTAAAGACAACTTAAAAAGTATCTATTTTTAGGACCTAGAAACCAGGATACAATTTGGATTTGATGAGAAAACTATAAATTGAATACCATAGGAAGAAAATGCTTTGTTTATGGAGACAGTTTTACTATATAGGACAAGTTAGCCTCATACTTGCAACCCACCTGCCTTGATGGTCCTAATGATATCAATACAGGGGCTTGATACTTCACCTGCCTCCTATATAAATGTTTTGATAGAAGATGAATGAAGTAATAAACAAGTAAAACAGAGTAGTCATACAATTTCAAATTTCTAATAGAATAGGGAAATTATTAAAGAAAAGTTACTCCCCAATATTTTCTATACTTCATAATTAGCTTACTTATAGTTTTATGTTTTAGACAGATTGAGTTGATAGACCATATTATGATCATGGCTTATCCACACAGATGGATTTGGAGATGAAAATGGGTTTCAATGTGCTTGCAAATCTAAATAGCCAGTACAAAGAAAAGGAAAGAAAGCCCCACTTTATAGCATTGGTTAGTCCTAATACAGATCCTACAGATTTCAAGTTAAGAAAATTATGTCATTGTAAGTGAAGTTTAGGAAGACATATGTGAAAATTGGTTAAATTGTCTGGCTTAAGCCAGTTTCTGCTCATAATGAAATACTAGGTTAATCTTTATTTACCAAAAAGTTGTTCAATGCTGTCAATTATATGTGCTTCTTAGCTATATATGATACACAGTAGTCTTTTGAATAACCTAAAAAGTAGTACTTAAATTTATTTTATTATGTGAAATCTATTTTTATAACAGTACTCTCTCACATTTATTTTACTCTTGTTTTTATTTCCCCACAATATGCATTAACAGCTTTGAGATTAATAATGTTCAGGGCTCTGTTTAGGAAACTGAACATCACTGATTACTGACAGAAAGGACTCACTTCTATAGAAAGGTCTTCAGAAAGTTATGAAATGATATTTAAGCAAATAGATTTTGTCCCATCTATCATAAGAAATATTTATTGAGCACATAGTGTGTTTAAGGCATTATCATAATAAGGCACTGGAAATTTCTAATCCATTTGCTTTTAAGTGAAAATATTCCATTAGACAAGGCCAACTTTTGTATCTCTTTTTAAAAAGTCATGAGAGGGAATCACAATAATTCTTCCAAAATATGATATGAAGAAATATTTCAATTCTACACATCTCATTATGAGTGAGGTTTTCTTAGAAATTTCATAGACTGTGGAGATATTACTCAGCCATTTCTATCACCTTAGATGAGAGAAAAAATTTAAGGTAAAAATGATTTAAATTTACTTTCACTGTTCAATGTTAACTGTTCTCTGCATGCTAACATATTAAAGCAACAGTACTTTATAAACTATAGTTCATGAGAATGCTTTCAAAGGGTTTATGTGTGCCATATTTGATGTTTGTTAAAATTGTATTCATGTATAAATTTCCATAGAACTATATACATCATATATATATATAAAACAAAAAAAGTCTACAGGTTTACTGGGAGGTTGGAAGGGAAGGCTCAAGAATCCAACTACATTGCAATAAACCATTGACTCAATTTTTGTAGCCACAATTCACAAATTTTAATGCAATGTGTATAGATTAATGAATTGTTTTTCATTTTCTTCTGGACAATTGGCAGATATATTTTCCACTGAAGAAATACCCAGCAGCTGACCTTTGACAGAAGGTGTGATTGGTGGCTACACCAAAGAAACTCTCATGTTGATTTACCTCAGCAGTTCTCAAGTTAAAGAAACTAGAATGGGGCCATTTGAAGATAATATGGTCATTGCTAATAGTAATGTATGGGTTATTAACATACTAAAGAGCAATGCTTTAATAGTGCATTTTTTTCCCCCACATACTAGTCTCATCATGACAGAAAAGAAATTACTGTAACTGACAAAAAGCAGCATGTGTAAGTTCACCCATGAAACCGTACCTAGCTCTTAATGAAAACCACTAAGGAGTAGCAACTGAAAATAATTTTCTGATTTCTTGATTAAAAACAAAATTGTTGCTACCTTGCTCATAATCACTTAATTGCTCTTGCAAAGCTACAATTAAATGTGCCTTTAAGGTAAGCATTTGAAGTGAGTTTTATAAAACTGACCACATGGTATTCATTTATAGTCAAATGCATATGTATTTATTAGTGGAGTTTCTGTTGCAAGCACCAAGGTCTACATATACTATTCAGTCATTTAATACCTCACTTATACAGAAGTTTTACCAGAAGAATGAGGTCTGTTTTTCCTATATTCTCAATATTAATTGTTCTTCTAAAAAATTGTTAAAGTTGTTTTATACAGTGCCTTTGATCATTCTTCCCTCTTCATTCCCTGATATTTATACTATACTTGAAAACAAAGCAAAACAAAAAAAACAATCATAGGATTGTATAAAATCTCTATTATTGCACATCACTGGAAGATAAGTAACTCTCAACACTGAGCTGTAGCACACTATCAGAGGAGTGTTTTACTCATGTTAATCATACATAAGTCTACTTTTATGCAGCTATTCCAGAGACTTCCTTAGTGACACAATATGCTATAGCTCATGTTTGTCAAATTTTAAGTTTTAATAACATTAGCTACTAATATTGTAAACTAGTATACAATACCATAGTATATGATTCAACTTAAATAATTAACCACCTCCCAACAAATGTACATTTCAACCCAGCAAATTACTGAAGTATTAGCATTGAATAAAATTCACAGACATGAATTAGGAACAGAACTATTGTTAGATCTATTGGTTTTGTTTCAGACTGGAATTACCCAGGACCATAGTTTAAAAGGCAGAACCTTGCACTTTCTTACTACAGTACAACCACAACAAGGAAGTTTGCACACCACCACCCCATGTCTTCTAATGAGATCTAGCCACAGGAACTCAGAAATGAACATAAAAATAGGAAAATCTTAGGCGAAGCAACAAAGACAAGGAAGTCACAGAGAGATAGTCACAAGAATATATATCTGCGTACTAGTCCTGCAAAGAGATATTTTGAAAACAATATCCACTATGAAGCCCTGTTAACAATAGGCTGCATGATTCTGACATTGGGAGAGGGGTTTCTTGACACTTGACCTCTGTTCACGTAAAAGCCTGAGAAATAAAGTCAGGTTTATCATTGCTTTTTTTTTTTTTTAATACTGTCTTTATCTAAACTTGTATAAGGAAAAAAAAAAAAGCTATTCTGAAATAGCCCGAGACTGGTTCGTAAGTCATGTGACTTGCTTTTTCTGCCAGCCATGTGCTCCGTATCATTTTACTCTGAAATAACTATGCATTTCAGCTCAACCTGCCTTTGCTTATAATGCATGACATAGCCCATGAGGGAGCCTGAGAACAGTCTCCCTTGAAAAGCAAGGTTCTCATACTTAGTCTGTAACCATGGAAGCAGATGCTGTTTTCTTCTTACCCTGCTTACCTCTTTGCAGCCTCGAGCTGCTCCCTATTGTTAAAAGGGGTACGCCTTGATTTTTCTTCATCATGACGGAACTTGCCTCTTCTTCAAAGGGCATGATGCGGCAGGTCATTGGTCTAGACTGTTTGCACGGTCCACAGCACAGCCTTGATGTAACCCTTGCTCCGTCTGAGCCACACCACCAGCCGTGCATCTGCAGACTGGAGGGGACATTGGAGATCCGTATTTGAAAAGAAGTCTGTCTGATTTTGCCATTGTGGCTTTTCACTCATCGATCGAATGAATATCGAACCTCCTGTCGTTGCATGTGTGAAATAGATAGCTTAGCAAGCACTTTTGTGCCCAACCTGTGCAGTGGGCCAAAAGGTTTGCCTTTTAGTCACAAGAATTTTTTTTTTCTTCAGACTTTATGAATTTTGTTCTGGCTTCGATTATTTATATGCCTTTATCCAGCTGTGAGGGTGACTGTTATTTCTCTGTTTTGGTGTCAAATGGCTCTCTCTCTTTTATGCCAACTGTTTGATTTTGTAGCTTTTCAAGATAATTTTGTGGCTTTATCAGTAGAAGTGGTGTGTAGTTTTCACTGTACCTTATAAAGGCAAAAAGTTTAACTGTCCTTTTAAGGAGATGATGGTGTTTATTATTTAACAGGTTTAATTCCAGAAATGTGAACTTGAACTGCTCAAGGTAATTGCAATGTGTAAGAGTAAGTAAATCCAAATAATCACATTGATTTTAAGTTGAACAGGATTGTTTAATAAGCTATGTATAAGGAATTAGAAATTCTTTGTCTTCACCCCCTATCTACTTGGTGAAAATATTCTGAAACATTGAAAAATTGTGGCTTGTGAAAGGCACAAAAATCATTCCAACTTGGTGTGTTTAATATATATTTATGATAGATGTGTGATGGCATGATTTTCATTAGAAGTACATAGAAAACATTAATAAAAATGTTTACAAAATATTTTAAAACAATTACAATTATTGCTGCCATCAACAACTGGTGTTAATACTAACAGTTGTAAAAGGCCCTACCTGCTCATTTGGAAGTGCATACTTTTACTATGCCCTTATGAAACCAAATCACCTCAACTCTTATGCTTATCTTCAGTATATTGCTGAAGAAAATTGCTTGTGTGTGTCATCAGAACTGGTGTGATTTGAAGAAACCAATATATCATACTTTAAGGCATACCTATTTGTTCTAATTGCCACAGGCAAAAGGGGAGGTCCAAGGCTGAATAAAGAAGGTTATTGTGACAGAGGGCACTTAATTCACAATGAGCACTCTTTTCATCCAGCCTTGGGAAGCACAGAATTCCTTCAAAGCTGATTTTTGTGGCACAATGTACGAGCTGATGTTTTGAGTATACGAGGGTACAGTGAAAACAGCAAACTCATTTCTCCTCAGCTCAGGGGTGTTTATATTGTGTCTGGTTGGGGATCGGATTTTGTTCTACCACAGAAGATATGCCGGCCAGAAGAGTGTTGACAGAGAGAATAGGAGGGAGAGTAGGAAATAAGAAACTCCAGGAACTAAAAGTTTTTATTCTAGATTATGACAAATGATGACTTAAATGTATTTCTACGTTCGTTGCCATGAACATAAAACAGTTATAGGTTTGTCAGCAGACATGCATACTGCAAAAGTAGGTAAATTTTATATCATAAGCTTACCTTTCCTTAGATAATATTTTATACTTCATATTCTTAATTGTACATAGTTTGTTGGACTTTTATGTTTATTTTAATTTTAGGTGAGGGTTTAATAGCAGGCTTCAGTTGAATAAGTATGTATTTATCTGGATATTTAACTTTTCTTCAATTCTTTGTTTCACTTTATTTGACCTTTAGAATTTTTTATATTCAAATGCAAGTATTTTTTCTTCTACTTCCAATTAGGTCAAATTTTAAATTAACTAAGGGAGAGGCAAAGATTTGTATTTAATATTTCTGCATCCTATGAGAATTTTATTCTATAAACCCCATTGTAATTCACTTATTTTGGGAGATTTTGTTTTTCTTCTGTTATCTGTTTGGGTTTAGTTCTTCCTGGAAATTGATTGTTTTGCATTTGCTAACACTTTGTAGTAATTTCAGCTAAAGTAATTTTCTTATGTAAAAGGAACACCATGCAGTTCTGTCTACCCATACACCTAATGTTATTGAACACAAAATAATGTGCTATTGGTATTTTACCAATCATGTTTTTTTCTCAGAAAACTAAAATATGTATATATGATATAATGATTCCTAAATGATCCTAATTTAGATCTTTTGATTGCATGTTTAAATATTAAAATGAATAGTTCAAAGTCAGTGATTTTATTTAGGCATTCTTTCGAAGAAGCCCTAAGGATTAGAATGGTCAAGTACTTCTGTTTACTTTGATATTTAAAACATGCAGAAGATGTGAACTAAAAATATTTCATTTATTTATGTTGCCTTTGTTTTAATAAAATAAGTATTAACTTTCCTTATCTTAAAATTTGATATAATATAAAGTAATTATTTTATGAAAGAACTTTCTAAAAACTGAATTTTCATTTTTCTTGATGGTGTGGCTGAGATTTTTCATGTTCTAAAGTATTAATTAAGAGAGAAAAATGTGATTATGTCACAACTACAGATAATATAGGAAATCAAATAATCAGTATAAATTTGTTGCTTAAAATAACAAACTTCCTGTGACCTCCCCCCCCAAAAAAGAATGAGTTATTAGGCATATTTATAAAATGTCTTCAAATATTATTTAAAATTTTCTTATTAATATAATTAAAGAAAATGTGTAAGAAAATATGGTGATCACTTATATTGGTATACATTTCCAAATTATTGACAGAGTTGTTTAATTTGTACTCTTCATGTTCTTCCTTGAATTTATAAAAACCAGTCTGCACAAATCTTTAATTTTGGTAAAATATTTAAGTTCTGCTATTATTTCATAATTAGCATGCTTTATATAATATCTTTGAAGTAGTCTTGTAACTTATTAGTAAAGATAAATAAATCAAATGCTACTTTTAACAAAACAGACCAAAGCAAAATGTTTAAGAGATGAAGTTGTATTAAGAGTTTCAATGTTGTGGATCAGAGTAGGGACTTTTATTAAAATGTTATTTTACTACGAGTTGAACTGTGTACCAAATGTAGCATGTTTAGAGATAATATCTAAAAGTCAGATTCATCTTCCTTCCTTGAAAAATTGTAAAATATGGAAAAATTTCATGAATCTAAGTATGTTTTATTTTATGATTACATGACAGTTCTTAAAAATAACATTATGCAATATGAAAATGATGTCACCATCTGTTTTTTTTTTTAGATGATCCTAAGTATTCAGCATAATGCTACATAAATAATTTTAAGAAGATAGATCCTGGCCTATTTTACGTTCATATATGGCTTTTGCAGAATTGGTCTATTTTTTTTATCCAAAATTTATTTCCTGTTTTTCAGGCCACAACATTTTTCATACTGCTGTCTTCTTCCTCCTCTCTCAAACACATTTTGCCATAAACTTCTGTACCAATCAAAAGGAAAGACTCAAATAGCAATAGCAATTCAGGAAGCAAGCTTGTGAATGGAAAAAAAAATCACAGACTTTGATTTTATAAGACAAGTTGGATAGGAGTCAAAATTGCCACATGCAGTGTGAAAAAATGCCACCCTGGTGTGAACAAAAGGTTTAAAATGGAGTCAAGAAGCATGTGAGCTCCATGTCTGAGCTTTTCCCGTGAATTGTCTGCCACAACCTGCAGGGTTTCAAGTGGGCTGAGGAGAGAGTGCTCTGGGAAGTTACAGCTGAGAAACATCGGGACTCAAATGTGTTAGTTGGGATAATTCTCCTTCGCTTTTTCTGTTTGCTTGTTTTGTCTTGTTTTTATTTTGTCTTGTTTTGTCTCATTTAGCTATCATTATACTAAACTGTTTTACCCAAAACATAAAACAAATCCAAAAAACAAAGTCACATAATGTGCGAAGAAACTGTTGCCTACTAATGAATTGTGAGGGTTTTTTTTTTCCTTTCCATGCCATCATTAATAACAAAGTGAAATTATCAACTGCACTTTGTATTTTAAACCCTTGGCATTGTGGATGTGAGCTTTATTTACAAAAAGATAAGTATAAAGGAGGCTTATAAAGCCATGACCACTACAGGAATAAAATACAAATAATAGTATTTAAGTATGTTTCTCCTCTAAATTATCAAGAAAATATAAATGAAAACACCTAGTTCATTATGATAAGCAAGCATTTATTTTCTAACTAAATAATATAGTAATACTTAATCAGCAGAAAAGGTCCTTCATAAAAATATGGCTATAATGTTCTAATAAAGTACACAATAGCATGTCGTTTTTAGCATTTCAAAATGTAAAATTTCTTCAAAAAAATATGGTAACCACAAATAATATCAATAAAATCAAAGTGAAACCACATTCCTTGACTTAAATAACTAACAAAGACAATTAAATATTAAGGACAATTAAGATATATACCACTGTGTCATAACCCCATTCTAATAATCTTAACATGTTCATAAAGGGACTACACTGTGAATACAAATTGGAAGATGAATTTTAAGTAGAATTTATAGAAAGTAGCATTTTCTAGGTGTACATGATCTAACCAACGCAACACATCTAAATTGTACGAGAAACATCTTTGATGACCATTGGAAAGATTCTTATACTTTTGAAACCAGTTTTATTGCATTTGCATCTTATCTCTTTTATGATTTGGGTCTAAAGCCAGCAAATCCCATTGGTTATAAATGCAGGTCAAGAGAGGAACATTTTCTATTTACTCTTTGTAACATTGGACAGAAATCAATCTGTTACTTTCATTACAACCACACAATCAATTCTATTTAAAGTATAATACACCAGCCAAGTCCAAGGACAATATGGATCCTTGGGAAAAAGCTCATACCATTTGCAGGGATGTATTTGATACAGCTCACAGTAAATTGTTTTCTTTCTAATTAGTGTATATATCAATTTAAAGCAAACATGCAGAAATTGGTTTTGTGATATCAGATCTAACAAAAAATGTAAGTGTAGAATCACCATTGAGGACACATTTAAAAATAATCTTCCTCTTGTAACAATAAAACCTTAGGAGAGACTTCTCTCTGGACTTTAACATGATGAGAATAAGATTTAATATTCATTTTAATATTTTGAGAAAAAATTACACAAAGGAAAATTCTACCTTGAAGTTAGAACAATAAATCCTCTATTTTGGAAGCTACCTGCCCACCCTCTCTTAATACGTGATTTTATTCCAGTTAATCTTACCATGCCACGAAATTGCCAGAATGTTTGCTTGTATGAGGTTTGTTTTGTATGAATCATTTCAGCAAATAAAAGAAACATGTTCACTGTATGTTCCATTCACACACATAAGAAGCATTTAAGGAACTACTCTTAAATATCAACGATAGCATTATCTTCATATGTAAATCATTGGAGAGTACAGGATAAATCCCTCATACTAGACTGAATATAGTTGAATGAGTTGAAGGCCCCTTTATGTTATTTTACTATTCTTTGTATTTATTATGGTTTAATCACGGAAATTTTATATATTTATGGTATAAAAACATTTGTGGCATAAACAGAACCATGTATATGGTTAAGGAAATAAATCAAGCTAATTAATATATTCATCACTATTTATTATGGAGATGACATTTAAGACTCACTCTCCTGGAAATGTTTAAGTATACAAGTATTATTATTAACTTTAGTCACTACATTCTGTCATAAATCTCCAGAACTTGTTCATCTTTACACTATTTTCCTCTTCAAGCCACATCTTCCCATTCCTTTCAACTTCATTTTATAAATAAAGACTTTTGCCTGTTATAAGCATTTCAATTGTTTCATTTCCTGATTTTCCCAAATATGTGGCAGTCATAACCTCAACGATTAAAATGGACAGTTTTCACAGTTATGGTATTAATAAAAAAATTAATGTGTGTATTTATGTTAATCAAAGAAATCTACCCCTTCCATGTAAAATACAAACTTCCAATTTAAAGCAAACTTTTTGGTTGTTTTATGGAAAAGATTACCCTGAAAACATGGAGTTTGGGAATGTTTTCCTACTTAGAAGAATGCAATATCTAAATTCATTTCAATATTTCATCTTTTCTATAAAATAGTGTTGGGTCACCTGTCAGTCATTGTTCAGAAATGGTTTTATTCTAGCCAATGATCACAAAGCCCACTCTCTTGTAAGAAGTCAACTGAAATTTCATCAAGCACAACCAATAAGTAAGGCATACAGTAGGAGGTAAGTGCCTAGACTCTATGACCACCTACGTGATTCTGACTGGAGAGTGTCTCTTTGTTCTATTTCTTGCATACCTCTTAAGTGGCTAATGAAACTCATGTCAAAGCTTTCAGAGAGTGTGAGTGCCTGGAAGACATACCAAAGACCTTCTCCTGCAATCTATCTTCCGAATGAAATTCCTGATGCCCTTAACCAGCTTTGGACAAGCTTCTGCTCCTTTTGTACGCCCCCCCCCCTTACAAAGATCATCTAAGTTTACTCTTTCATTCTCTGACTTACATGCTCTACTGTACATTTCAGACAGTGTGGTTAATACCACTCCCAACTTGAGGGGCACAAACCATTCTCTGGACCCCAGTGAGCTTAATCACAGAAAATTTGGAATGTTCAAGATCACAGAAAGATAAACCAGGCCACTAGCAATGACTCATAACATGAGATGGGCCAGGATAAAGTCATGTAGAATACACATTAGTGTGACCATTCAGTGTATAATCACATAAGAAGGAGGAAGTTCATCACGATAAGTGAACCAAAGCTGAGATAGGAGTCATTCTAATGTTCATAGAAAGAAAGTAAGTGATGAGACCCTGTGTGATGATTTTTATCATATTACTATTCACTTTTTGTCACCATGTTTTCAAATATTTTTAAATCTAAAACATAGGTGTTAAATTTTCATCCCTGGCAGGGGTTTACCATTGCCTTACTTCTACAATACGTACTCAACTCCCTTTCTATAACCTTTGAGGTGAAAAATAAACTTTGGGCAGGAGCAGAAATGAATTCATCTTGCATCTTCTACCTCAGTTGATGTGGAATGCCAATGGTCAGTTTTCCCAAAAGGGAGCTATGTTACCTTGGCTCTTATAATTTTTCTCTATAATTTAAGGAAAATTGGGATAAAACACTGATTATTTTTGAAATTAAATTTGTTCATGCAATTTTTGATATATTAAGTAATACAAATCATAATTTTTTCTGTATTGAAGGTATTTTTAAAGGAGCCTGATTAATATAACTTATTACATTCCCATTGGAAGCATTATATGTTGGTAAAAATAATGAGCATGAATTAAGTTCAAACAAGTAACCCTTTTAAAGATATATACTCAAATAATTCAATATTATAAATTAAAATTCATGTGTCATAAAAAATCACAAGTCGCTAAGGAAATGTGTGTATGATATCCCTTAAGTAGGTATAGAACTAGGTTCCTTCATTGTTGCTTTGGATTATAAGAGAAACCTTTTCTAAGTAATGCCCTGTTTACTAGTCAAAGAAAATATGTATTATGTGGTTTTGAAGTGAAAAAAAAATCAATCTTAACATGTCCACAAAGAAATTTTCAAGGGGAAGTCTATGGCTGGCAGTCCAGTGAATGGGCTTTGCCTTTCAAATTTCTATTTAATATACTTATATTATAACTTGAACATTTTAATATTATTGTTATCACTATCAAGAGCTAATCCAGGGCTAGAGAGAACACTGAGTATGTCAAGAGCTTGTCCAGCAACTGAGCACAATGAGATATTCTGAACACATTTGTTTGCTAAAAGTAACAGCCCCTTTTAATGAATCAATTATTGAAAATATAGAGGTTCAAGGTGGCTACTGGTGGTTAGGTTTGAATGGTTGGGAGAGTGAGGATGCTTAGTAAGGAAAACTAATGATACAAGGCTGAAAGTACAAATGGAGTTGGTGGATACTTGGCCAAAAACTCAGCACCTCAGTAAATTCCCAATTGATGTGTGTTTCAGTCAGGTTCGCATTGCTGGTAGAAATCACCTGACCAAGAGCATATTGTGAGAAAAAAAAAAGGTTTATTTTGGATTACAGACTCAAGGGAAAGCTCCATGATGGCAGGCGAAAACAATGGCATGAGCAGAGGGTGGACATCACCCTCTGGCCAACATAATGTGGACAACAGCAACAGGAGAGTGTGCCAAATACTGACAAGGGGAAACTGGCTATCATACCCATAAGTCTGCCTCCAACAATACGCTGCCTCCAGGAGGCATTAATTCCCAAATCTCCATCAACTGGGAACCTAGCATTCAGAGCACATACGTTTATGTGGCATACCTGAATCAAACCACCACAGATTTATATATAAGCGCTCAGCCAACATAAATCTACTAGTCTTGGTAGAATTATTGACTACTCATTGCAAGCTTCAGCACTATGAAGACTATCTTTAGCGATGTCAAAATTTCAATAAAGGGCTGGAGAGATGGCTTAGCGGTTAAGTGCTTGCCTGTGAAGCCTAAGGACCCTGGTTCAAGGCTCGATTCCCCAGGACCCACATTAGCCAGATGCACAAGGGGGTGCATGCCTCTGGAGTTCATTTGCAGTGGCTGGAAGCCCTGGCGCACCCATTCTCTCTCTCTCTCTCTCTCTCTCTTCTCTCTCTCCCTCTTTCTCTCTGTGTGTCACTCTCAAATAAAAATGAACAAAAAAAACCTTTAAAAAATTTCAATAAATCCTTAATTGTCCAATGACTTGTTTCTCCTCTCTGTTTATCTATCTACTTTATGGTGCTCCTAGTCATTACTAAACCTAACTTTTTATATCCAATAATCTTTTTTTTTCCCTTTGCTTAACTTTTCTTTGTACTTTCCCCCAAACTTCTACTGCTTTCAAAAATAAATTTCAACTCTATTGGGTCAAAATTGTTTATTGGAATTCAAAATAAGAAGCACATAAGAAAACTCTGAAAAGGTACTAAAAACATTTGCAGTAGGTTGTGTTGATAGCCCCTGGCTAAAAGTATATTGTATAATCCATCATTTTCCTTATGTATAAGAGCTACATTCAGTGGTTAATGAAGATGTGGTACATTCATAATGAAATTCTACTCAGTGGTAAGGAAAAACAAAATAATCAAATTTGCTGGAAAATGGATGGACTTGGAAAAAATCATGCTAAGCAATATTGCTCACTCATATGTGGTTCCTAATCTGACTCAGTTTCAGTAATTGTATGCCATAATAATATCAACAGTATAGACTATAGTACTAGAATGAAATTAGGGAAAAGAGGAATAGGGAAGGTGGGAGGAAGGGCTACTCGAAACCAAGTTGAGGGTTATTAAAAGAAAGAAAGAGAGCAAGAAAAGAAAGAAGGAAGGAAAGAGGGAAAGAAAGAAAGGAGTGGAAAGGTCTCAGAGGTAGGGCGAATAGGGGGCAGTTGGGAAATGTACAAAACTAAGCAACATGAATCAATTCCACAGAAACCTTCCTCCTTGATAGTATTCTACAAGCCATCCCTCCACAAGTGGGAGGGTGGATCTGAGCAGAAGAACCCCACAGAAGATGGAGAAATCATAATTCTAAAACCACGGACATTGGATGGGAGAACCCAGAGATGGGAGAACCCAGGGCCAGAAGTGGGTTCTCCCCACAGTGAACTGTTAGTCAGGGAGACATGAGAGCCCCAAAATAATATGGGCCATTGCTAAAACACTTGGTTACTTACAAGAGCTAAAAGTTAAGGCCCTGTTGCTGAAGGTACCACAACCTGCAGCAACAGGATACCAAGAGATCATGCTGGAACTGAGAGGGAATCCAGTTTCTCCGGCTAGCCCACCTAGTGCTGGAAAGAACTATGAGAGCTACTGGAGAATAGCAGCTGCCAACAGATTGAATAAGCAGGACATCCTGTCAGGTGCAAAATCAACCAGCTAAGCAAGAAGTACATACATGTGCAATAGTGGCGCATAGCCAATGCCGGTAGCCAATGGCTCATGGATTGGGCATGAGACCTTCTCAGAGGAGAGAACATATATCTGGCTCTGGGAACCAAGCCAGTTTTCTTAAGTCAGGAAACCAGTAGCCCCAGAGAGAACCTCCACTGCTCTTTAAATAAAAAGTGTGGACATACTCATCAATAAATATCTAATAACTAGGCTTATCCTCTTTAATTCAAATTGCTCTCACCTTTGGTTGGAAAATCTGCTCTGTCTTATGGTGGAGAGTACTAGGGAGAACCAGGATACATCAATACATTAAGAAGAGAGAGCCCACTATACCATGAATTAGATCATCTCCACCTCATCTGCGTCAACCTAGAAGTCATCACAGAGGAAGCAGGGTCACAAGTACTACTCACATGGTAATCTGAAAACCAGTTAGAGGGAGAAGGCAACGTATACTATATTCATTCAAACTTGATCAAAACAGAGATCCAGAGGCTACAGAGAAAGCAACAGTAAATCATATCCCTACCTTACCCACCAAGGCTCAGAGAACATAGTGGAAAAGGGGGTAGAAAGATTTTAAGAGCCTCAGGGTACATGTGAATAGCCCGAGGCACTGCCCCCATCCACCACAGAGACTGAATAATGCAAGTTGGTCGCTAAAAAGAGTCCCAAAAACTCCACCAAGGAAGATGCTCAGCAAAATTGAGGTACTGGGGTGGGGGAGAGGGATGTAAGAGTATTTTTTCATTTAAAAAATCGTTCAAACTATATAGACAATTTTATATATGCTTCTATTTCTATTCTTTTTAAAATGATTAAGAGATGAATGGTAATACACTGAATCAGCAATATAAAGGTTTTAGTTTCAGTAATCAGTAATTGACTACAGTTCCACAATACATTTACTTTAAAAAGTATGATGAAGGGTATATATAAACATGATAGACAATATTATTACTTTTCTGTAGGTTTAATGTAACTGCAAAATAAAAGTTAGTTGCTGTTGGTGTAGTTCTTAGTGGTAGAGCACTTTTGTAGTATATCTGGGGCCTTGTGTTCAATCTGCAGCAACACAAAATTAATTTATGAATAAAAAGTTTAAATAAATAAGAAATGTGCAAGCACATGTTAAGTAGGGTATATGTTTACAAAATATCTAAAAGTGAAAATTATTTAAATATCAGCATTAAGGGACTTTTATTCAGTGTTAAGCCTTTATTCATAATTAAATATATTAGTTCATTTGCAACTGTGATTTAAATTACATAAAATAATGTAGAGCAAGAATGTGTGTGCCAACGCATGACTACAAAAATTGTCTTGAAGCTCAATAAATAAACAATTAATATTATAAGGTATCATAAAGGATGTAAAAGTCTGCTTTAAGTTTGCTTAAGCTATATGCCATTTCCACATATTACTAGAAAAACATTTGTAAAGTCTCATAGCATAAAACAAGTTTTTAAGCATATTTTAAGGATATCATCATTTTCCTACTTAGGTACAAAATGCAAGGTCTTCCTCACCACTCCCTTCTCCTTGTTTTCATCTTATCCAGTTTCAAGTCCCATCAAGTCTTTTACTCAATTATCTTTACATTCATTTTATATTTCACCCTTATTTCTCCTCAAAAGCCCTCCCTAAGAACATATCCTTTCTTATACATGAGGCAAATGATTATAACTAATAGGACTAATAGTATTCAACAAACCTTCAAAAATGATTTATAAGGGTAGGAAAACACAAAAGGATAACCTTTGTTAAAATCTAATCTAGAAAAGGCCTTTTACAAAATTCAACACCCCTTCCTGATAAAAGCTCCAAAGAATCTAGGGAAGGAGAGAACATACTTGAATATAATAAAGGCTATATACAACAAACCTGTAGTCAACGTCACAGCAAAGGGAGAAAAACTCAAAGCATTATCACTGTAATCTGGAACAAGAAAAAGGTGTCCCCTCTCTCTGCTGCTAGTTAATAGGGTGCCTAAAATCTTAGCTAAAGCAGTAAGACAAGAGAAAGAAATAAAAGGTAACTAGGTTTGAAAAAATAATAAGTCAAAATATCCTTGTTTGCAGACAATATAAATAAAATAGTAATAAAACAGCATGATACTGGCACAAAAACAAACATTTATATAAATGGAATAAAATAGAAGGTATACATCTGTGTAACTACAGCCACCTGATTTTTGAAACTATGTCAAAATACTGCGTTGGAGAAAAGAGTATTTTCAATGAACACTTCTGAAAAAAATCTGCCTTTCTACATGTAGACTCATGAATATAGACCTTTTATTGTTCACACTGTATTAAAAAAGACTACAAATAGATCAAAAACTTTAATATAAGACCTATAATTCTGAAATGACTAGAGGAAAAATAGGGAGAATAACTCAACAGGCATGCCTAGGGAAGGACTCGCTGACTAGGACCATGATTACCCAGGAAATAAGGCCAAAAACAAATAGGACCTCATGAAACTAAACTAAAAAATGTTTGTTTGTACAGCTAAGGAAAACCATGAACCAAGTCCAGAGCCAACCTACAGGATGGAAGACAATATCCACCAGCTGTTCATCTGACAGAGGATCAATGTCCAGAACTCAAAGAGCTGCCATGTTATAAGGCAGCCAGATGATCCCCACTAGAATCTACTCAAATGTCTATTGGATCTTTAACTTTCAGCTTCCAAAAAAATGTGAGCAAAGTAGATGTTCTTGGGTTAGGGACATGGCTCAGTTGGTAAAATTGTTGTCATGCAAACATGATGACCTGAACTTGGATCCACAACATCCATGTGGAAGCTGTGTGTAGTAGTATGTACCCATAAACCTAGAGGTGCAGAGGCAGAGACAGGAGAACCCCTGGGCTAGCTGGCTAGATTCTTTTAATTAGCCAAACAGGTAAGCTCTAGGTTCAGTGTGAGACATTGTGACAAAATAAGGTAGAGTTCACATGAAGAAGACTCCTGAAATCCACCTCTGGCCTCTACTTGTAATAATACATATTTATATATACCTTCACACACACCAGTGCCCACGAACATATGAACATGCATACAGGCATATGGTACCACACAAACAAAAAAGGAAAGTATATTTTTATAAATTATTTAGATAGATATTTTGTTGTAGTAACTGGCAATAGCCAACACAGGAGCATACCACATATTTATGTTTTCTAGTGACATATTTTGTTTACTAGTGACATATAGTGCTCTTTGGTAGCATATTTTATGTAATTATATTTTACTTATATTGAATAATACCTATAATATATTTTTAATGGCAGTGATTTGAATACTTAAAAGGAAGAACATATATAGTCAATTGGAAGGAACCTGTCCACCAACCAAATTTGAAAATTCTTGCTTCTTGACTGGAATTTCAGGTGAAAATTATGCATCAGTGTTAAATGTTCAGTAGAATCATGGATGTATTTATATTGGTTTTATATCTTTTAATTGTCATATGAACACAAATATAATTTCAAAAATTTGTTCTACTGGAAATATAAAGCATTGATCACCACACATACACACACACACACACACACACACACACACATACACACTTATCTAAAGTAATTTTCTTTTTTTATTGTCAAGTACCCTGTCACATTGAATTTGTAATTTTATCACTTTTGGTCAAATAAGCAAAACATATTTTTGAGAAAATTCAACAGGATCCTGAAACATTTGAACCAAATTGAGGTACAAATGATTTTGTAGATCTGCCTAAAATAGTGGTAAGCTTTTCTCCTTAGACATCTACTTGAATTAAAATTAATAATAATAGTAATAATAATTTTAAAACAGGAAGAATTTAACATGACAGGAACTAGGGCAGGAAATGCATGTCCCTTTTTCAAGATGACTCTGACTACAAACAGAAAAATCAAAATCATTGTTCTCAAGTCAGCATTGAAAACAGAATGGTTTTGTTTCTCTTCTACATCTATTACTTTGACCAATTTTCCAGGTAATTCCATTTCCCTTTCCTATACTTTTGATTCAATCTTTTACAAGTCAGACTTTTAGAATGCTTACTGTGCTTGGTGGTCAGAGACAAATCTGGTTCAATATTTAACTAAATAATTCAAGTAGCTAGTCAAATAGCTGTTATTATACTCATTGCTGGTTAAAAACAAAATAGAACAAAACAAGGAACCAAAACACATCAGGGAGAGACTGGGTTTCTGTGAAAGAAAATATAAAAGACTTTGATGAGACTATCTAGCAAGATTCAATGTTAAATATGAAGAATTTCTATTTTCTTTTTTTAAATATTTTATTTATTTATTTGCAAGCACAGAAAGAGATAGAGAAAAGAGAGACAGTGAGAGAATGGGCACACCAGGGCCTCTAGCCACTGCAAATGAACTCCAGACACATGTGCCCCTTGTGCATCTGGCTTACATGGGTCCTGGGGAATCAAACCTAGGTCCTTTGGCTTCACAGGCAAATACTTAACTGCTAAGCCATCTCTCCAGCCCCTTTATTTTCTTTTTGTAATTTTTATTTATTTGTTTGAGAGAGAGAGAGAGAGGGGCTTATATCTAGCAAGAGAGAAAGAGAGAGAAAGAAAGAGAATGGACATGCCAGGGCCTCCAGCCACTGCAAATGAACTTCAGACACATGTGCTACTTTGTGTGTCTGGCTTACATAGGGGATTGAACCTGGGTCCTTTGGCTTTGCAGTCAAGTACCTTAACCACTAAGCAATCACTCCAGCCCCAAGAGAATTTTTTTTTTCAGTTTTTCAAGGTAGGGTCTCACTCTAGTCCAAGCTGACCTGGAATTCACTATGTAATCTCATGGTGGTCTCGAACTCATGGTGATTCACCTACCTCTGCATCCCAGGTGCTGGGAATAAAAGTGTGTGCTACCACTCCCGGCTCCCAAGAGAATTTCTACTTTCAATGTATGTGATTCTGGGGATGTCTTACATTCTTTATTTAAAATTTATTCACGAGACAGAGAGAGAGAGAGAGAATAGGCATGCTAGGGCCTCCAGCCATAGCAAGTTAACTCCAGACACATGGATCACCTTGTGCTTATGTGGTTACTGGGGAATGGAATCTGGGTCATTGGGATCTGCAGGCAAGTCCTTAGCTGCTGAGATCTCTCCAGCCACACATATCTTACATTTTTAGTACAGTATTCCTCAACCTTCTATGACCATAATTGTTTGTCAAATTCCTGTATGTACCAGACCACCAAGAATTCTCTAAAAGTACCTTTGCTCATCAAAATGAGCTTAAGTATATTTTATTCCAATATGGATATCTTAGATACATAAATACTATTAATAACCACCTAAAGTATTCTCAAAAGAAAATAAAAAGTACAATTTTTGTTTCTCTCTTCTGTTCTTTTCTTTTATTTTAATTTATTTGAGAGAGGAGAGAGAGAAATTGGGCATGCCACTGCCTCCAGCCACTGTAAACAAACTCCAAACAAACTCCAAAACCCTAATCCTTGTGTATCTGGCTTACAGGGGCTCTGAGGAGTCAAACCTGGGTCCTCAGACATTGCAGGCAAGTGCCTTAACTGCTAAGCCATCTCTTCAGCCCTGTTTCCCTCTTCTGGAGCAAGAGAATCTAATGAAAAGAAAATGATTATGACCCAGTTACAAAACATTTAAAGTCAACTTCATGCTCAAAAAAATGTATACTAAGCACAACTGTGTTTGAGAAGATGAAGTTTAACTTGTACTGTATTAAAAATATCTACAAATATAAAATAAACTTTCCTAATAATTTGAACATCTACATATTGATTTCCTAGGACTGTCCAAAAAAAGAAAAGGTAGCAAGACAAGTATTACCACCCTGACATCTCCAAGACAAGATGACACAGTTGGACCTCCATAAAGAATCTAGATCCTTCCATATGGCTTTATATAGTCAATAAGTTTGGAATTATTCATAACCTGCATGCAACAGAATGTCTAGAACATCATATTATCTCAATAATAAGTGTAAAGTAGATGTTCAAATGTTAAAAAGAAGGAACTACTAGGGACTAAGATTGACACCATCTTTAAATAATTCGGATGAACACAAAAAATGAGGAAGAACAGAACAACATTGTGTTTTCTGGGAGTACTTATTCTTGGGTCAGCATGGCTACTTCAACATCCTTTCATGATTTGCAAGTGTGCTCTCTATTGTTTAGTAAGCTAGAAGTCTAACTGGAAAGATATCCTTTTGCAAATTACAAAATAAACTACAACAGGGTTTTCCACGTTTAGTAAAGACAGCAAAATATGTTTTTAAAGACAAGGATATTAATCTGACGACTATCCTAGTTAATGACATGAACACAATTCCTTTACATTTTAAAAGGAGGCAATGTTGCCACAAATATTATACTATGTGCTGCATGCAACTGAATATTCAGTGTTATACTTTATAAGATGAGGGCCCAATCTATGGGCTATGCTTCTATGAGTTCTGTAAATGATAATGACTTTTGTATATTTTTAAAACTGTGTCTATCTTCAACAATATTTTGAACTCAGACATTCAGAAGTAGAACGTGGTGGCTCTTGGAAGTTCTCCAGTAGCACTTTCATGTATCCAACAGAGTAATACAGGAGCCCTACACGTGATTTCGATCTTATAGAAAAAAACAAGATAAACACTGTTCTAGAACGTCAAGGGATACCTACTAATCATTTTATGAAATAACTTGTGAAAATTCTTGGAATTACTAATTCCCCCATACAAGTATGAAAGGCATTTATTACCCAATATTACTGATTAAATTCAAAGTGATTATGTGAGATTGTAGGCTTTTTATCCATTTTATCTTCCATCAAGACATGGTGAACTTTTTTTTTAAACATTTTTATTTATTTATTTATTTGAGAGTGACAGAGAGAGAGAGGCAGATGGAGAGAGAGAGATGGGGGCGGGGAGGTAATGGGCATGCCAGGACCTCCATCCACTGCAAATGAACTCCAGATGTGTGTGCCACCTTGTGCATCTGGCTTATGTGGGTCCTGGGGAATCGAGCCTCGAACTGGAGTCCTTAGGCTTCACAGGCACGCGTTTAACCACTAAGCCATCTCTCCAGCCCAAGACATGGAGAGTTTTTAAGGAGCATGTGTTACCATTTCATTCTCAGCTCTAAATGAGATATCTATACCACCCCTCCAAGGCTCAGGGAACATTACAGAAGAGGTGGTGGAAATAATATTAAGAGCCAGAGGTTAGAGAGGAATGCTGTGGAAGGCTGTCTGCTGGACATGGCATGGCTGTTGAACTCATGAACACAGACTAGCTATGGTGTCCTGCACAAGACTCAACACTTCAACATTCCATCATAGATAGGCTAGAGGCTCACAAAATCCTACTCCTTCCTGAATAGCTCTTGGCAATTAGTATTGGCTAGGAGACAGGGAATGATGCTCTTCAGTGATATAGTTAAGTAAATTGTCCATAGGCTAGTATAAAACATCCTACCCATGTTCTTACAAGCAAACATAATTTAACTGAGTGGGTCATAAAAAAATACATGAAAGAAGAAGGAGCTTAGTAGGTATTGGAAGGTGACAGGCGAGGGTACTGGGATGGTAAACAGGTAAAATGCATAATATACATTATATACATGTATAAAGTTGCCAAAATAGGCTGTTAACACACACAAAGTAAATAGTTGAAAATAATCATGCAAAATTTAAAATAAAATTTTCATTGACCAGAAATCTTTGAATTATTTATTAGGTTTTGATTATAGATAAAAATAGCATTGTTTTTTAAAGCTATTCTTTATAGATTATTTTTTCTTAAATAGGTATCAAATATACAATGGATTTCTTTAAACATCCTATTTATAGATGTATGGCTTTACAATAGGAGAAAGAAGAAAAGAAGAAATCCTCAGTAAAATTTTTACCTAATTCTTTATCCTTTTATAGTATATTTATACATTTGAGAGAGAGAATAAGCATGCAAGAGCCTCTAGCCACTGCAAACTAACTTGAAACATGATCCCCCTTGTGCATCTGGCTCATGTGGGTATTGGGGAATTGAACTTGGGTCCTTTATCTTTATGGGCAAGCACCTTAACCACTAAGCAATGTCTCCAGCTCCCTAATTCTTTCTCCTTAATATTTATAAAATAAAGAAATAATTGCTTTAATTAACTAATGCTCTTTTATTTTAGGATTAAAGCTTCAAACTTCCTTAATAAATTAGAACTGAGGCCTGATACAAAGATTCCTCTGGAAGTGAAATTTTAGGACAACAATTTCAAGTGAACAATTCAAAATTTCTTTACAAACATTTTTAAAAAATGATAAATTGGGTTATTAGATCTGGGCATCTTTTATTCATGATAGAAGGACCAGAATGCATTAGTTTTCTTTGCATATATTTCTTTCACAAGCATTGCATAAGCTTATTTACATAGGACAAAATTACTCCATGCCAAAACCTTGTTGGGAGATTCAGAAAGAAACAAGATGTGTTTTATGCTTTTCATGTGTCAAGTGTATAGGACAAGCATAGAGTAGGTATTTCCATGCTATTAGTTGAATAATTACCACAGTTTTAATCATGGTTACTAGTTTTATATAAACAACTACAGGTTTAAACTATAGTTTTATACCATACTGCCAAATAGTTCCGATTAAACCAGAGTCCTTTTTTTTTTTTGTTTGTTTGTTTGTTTGTTTATTGAGGTAGGGTCTCACTGTAGCCCAGGCTGACCTGGAATTCTCTATGGAGTCTCAGAGTGGCCTCGAACTCACGGTGATCCTCCTACCTCTGCCTCCTGCATGCTGGGATTAAAGGTGTGTGCCACCACGCCCGGCTTCAGAGTCTTGATTATAAAATGGCAAATGTTCAGTTTAGATCTGGTATTGCTTTGGGAGTAATGAAGAGGATTTGCTTACAATCACTTGCTTGTATGATATCTGTTTGCAGTAACTATTTTAATGTCTTTAAAAAAAACACTTAGCTCACCGAAGTTGCTAATTCTACACCTTCTTACATCCATCAGTTCCTGTCACTCTCATTAGGTCACTAGTATAAACAAAGGTATGTGTTCCATAGCTAAGAAGAAATGTGGCACCATAAGAACTGATTGGAATTTCCATACACCTAAATTTTGATGTTTTATTCAATATTGCATAGATAATATAGGCAACAATAAAATAAATGTACTTATATATTATAAAACATGCCACCTATTATTTTCACTTTACCAGCTTTAGTATACATTTTAAAGTCAATGTAGAATCACAGGGCCATGAAAAGGTAAAAAAAAAAAGGAATAATTTTTTTTTCATTTTTAACAACTTTAAAGATTGCATGAGTTTAACTCTCTACACAGGGAGCATTATTCATTATCCTGGCCTGGTAGAAGGGTGATGTTACTCATCGATCTTGGAAAATAAATCCTCGGGAATTAACCCCACCTAATCTAGCTTCTCATCTCCTACATCAACAGAAATTCTCTGTGTATGCAAAAGATAAATGTGGCATGTTTGACATTTTGGAGCATCCTTAGAGAGACATTGATTTGTAATTCAGATCGCACAGCATTTTTGATTTCTCCCACTTGTCCATGCCCTTTCTCTATCCCTACCCCCTACCCCAAATAAAACACAAAGGCTTTATCTGCAATGGATGGAGAGCAACCAAAGAATCTGTGCAGAGACTATCCATCACATTTCTGTCTTAATTGAATGACACTAGAATGAGATCAATAGAACGTAACAAGAGACAGCTTTGCATTTCCACACTCACTTATTCCTCCTCCCTGTTACTCTCAGCCACCCGCGTGACCAGAAAGCCCAAGTGCAGACCATGAACTCTGCTGCCAGACAAGCTGCGAGGGTGTGAATAAACTTGTCAGGAAACAGCAAAACTTATACATGTTAGAAAGGAGACGTGGGGACACAATGTTATTAAATAGTATTGAACAAATCTTCCTCCGAAAAGCAATTTCATAGTGCATTCTCACTTATTTCTCAATGAAATGCTTCAGTTAAATAATCTCATCACCTCTCCCTATGTCCCCAAAATTTCCTGAGACTGCATGAATGACTGGTCCCAACATAGACGTGGTCACACCTCAGCTCAAACCCACAAGGCCCACAATGGATTCTGGACAGCTGTGATATGATGATGTCCAAGGTTCCCAAGATTTCCAATGCATTATTGATAACCCCATCACTCCACTAAAAGCCAAGGCTGATATTGTTTTAATCTCAACCTCTCCTAAAGAGCACGGGCTTTGTCTGGCAATCGATTACAGGAAGAAGTAAAACTGAACAAAACTGCACATGTAAAAAACATTAAGAACTGCCTCCCCTCACTGAGTGTGTTAACTCAAATCGCAGACTCTACTTTGTGTTTATATGCCTCTTATAGTTTACATTGTGGTTCTACTCTAGGCTATATGCTATAATAATTCATTTAACACTTGACATCTTGAGCTTGTTAGAAGTTTTCCCTGGGAAAAAAAAAAAGTTTGTATTATAAAATAAACATAAACCTGGGAGGTATTGTTTTCAAAAGTCATAATTTTCTTTAGTTTGCTACAATTTCTCTATTATTTTGAAGGTAAATGAAATATAGATGTTTTTTCTACCTTTAGACACTTCTTTACACTGCCATGTGATTCTCCATGGAAGGCTATGTTCCCCAGAGATGTTCTACAGCTTTATACTTTCTATTTTAAATATCAGTACAAAATTGTTACTGTTGAGGTTCTATTTGAAATTTAGATATCATTCTGTGTTAGTCTCAAAAGTGGTACACTGAATATGACAAAATATAAATTTCATCTTATTGCATCACCGATAGCATAAGGAGAGAACTATATAATGAAACCTTATTTAGACCATTAATATTTTCTATGCTCATATTTAGAGATATGCTCTTAAGCACCCTATGTTTGCTATTAAAAATAACACATTATTTTCTCAGATGATAGATAACTAGGTAATTTGCAAAGCAAACATTGGTCTCAGGTAACTCCTGGACTGTAGACCAAATGACCTTGTAATTCAAATATTGTTTATAAAGAAATCACTGGTCATATGAAACAAAGGATAAAACATTCACAGTTTGGTTTCATCTGTAGAGACGTGCCTCCTGATCCAGGAAAGAGAGACCAGTGAGACACGTTTCATATGCCTTTTACATGCTGGGATCTGTATTTGAGTTGCATAAAATGGATCAAGTTGCAATTGTGCTATTGCCCAAGATAGAGTTATAGCTGCAGAAAATATGAAATTTAAAATGTTAATTTCTTATGAATGTAAGGGTGAATATTTACATAGGTAGAGCCCTTTATATATTGGAAGGCATGAAAAATTCTTAGTGTATTCTAGAATCCATGTACACTGAAATGCCCCAAGCTCGCCATGCTGTTTCACTGAGGTTCTTGCTTTCTAATGCAGCCTTGGCTTACTTTACCAAGGACTGCAAGAGCTTGATGCTAGGGACAATACAAGTTTCACACAATGTGGAATTCATTTGTGCACCATAACCAAACCTAGCTTGGAATAAATATGATTTACCTAGCATCGTGTTTCTTTGGCTTGTTGCTCCTTAGTGGGAAGTGTGTTGAGCAGTATAAATGAAGGTAAGGCTGCTTCTGCATACACAAACATAGCAGGAAGAGACAACCATGAAAATATGAACATGGCACAGGAGTTTGATGGCATCCAAGCACATTGGGATCTGCTATTCAGAATGTGTTTCTATGTCCTTCTTGAGAAGTTGACGAACATCAAGAAGGCCATGCAGGCCGGGGTCAATTAGCTGGGCCCTGCCGTCACACAGTGCACTTCCCCACAAAGAACAGCACTGCTGTTTTAGGGTTGATGTTATTGCCTGTGGATTGTTCTTAATTTTTAAATTGCGACTATGGCTAATTATGGGTGTTGGCTGAATGTGGTCTGATGAAGAAACTGATTATAATTATAAATGACTTCTGGGGCTAATTTGGTCAAAGACATTGGCTGAGACTCGTGCTAACTCCATGGCTGTCAAGTATGATTATGTGACATGCAGCCTTGATAGTTTGTGCTCCTAAGAGATTCAGATGCTCACGGATGTGGTTCATAGAGTTATCAGACTCCCGTTCCCATTCATATATCATATTGAAATTGCTAGAATACTTAAGGAAAAAAAAACCCTTTATCATATTGTACTTTCTAGAGTCTCTGATATGGCACAATAAATAATGGAATAGAAATAATCATCTCCAAGTAACTGTTATAATAAAATTTAATTGGAAGTCAATTTCAAACATTCACATTTTATGGATTTGAAAGTAATGAAAAAAAGCACAAGAATACATTTCTCCATATTCCACTAATAAGATGGGAAATTAGTAAACTGGATTTTACTTTGAGGAATGAATTTTCTAGGGTGGAAAGGAAGAAATGAAAAGTAAAGATTGAAAAAGAGAGTCAAGCTTTGTTTAGTTCCATAGAAGTGCCACAACAACACATAGTTGATGTTTAAGTTTTGTCCACTCAGGACTGTTCTTCAACAAGCAGATGTGCACTTATTACAGCATGTTACAAAAGAAGCTGAATGGCTATTCAAATAACTGTTGTAATGAAAAGAGTCCATTTTCAAGGAAATGACTATAGATTTTTATACTTATTTTTACTTTGCTCTAGGCATTCTCAAGTGGTAGAAAGATTCTCATTTATGTGATCCCGCCCTGGAAGCTAATGTATTGTTCTGGTTTTGTACAGTGTAGAACAATCCTATAATACTAAAACATTTCAAATCTGTACAAAAGGTAAAGTTTTCCATTTGAAGTGTTTTTGTTGTTGTTGTTGTTGTTTAACAGGGGGAAGAAAAAAGCAAATAGACTGTCACTTTTTAGAAAACCCAAACAATCCCCCTTGCCAAGATACACATTTTTGTGAGTTTTCACTCATTTCAGATTTAAAGTGTGTGCTTCATGCTTACAGTGAATATATCTCAAAGTTCAGTTTCTATCTGTTCAAACTAATATTCACCTACTAGTAGGCAATTATTTTCCTAATACTTTCATTTAAAAAAAAACTTTTTATCCTGGATGAGTGTAAAGTACTTCTAAGTTATATATTACAGATGCATTTAAAACACACTAAGTCAGTTATGAACTTCACATTGTCACTTAATTGATAAAAATAAAGCTCCTATAAAAAGGGAACACAGCAAGAAAACTATATATCAAAATATTAAAAAATTTTTCCAACTTGCAAAATCATAGAGTGATCAGATAAGAACAACTTAAGAAATGAGTAAGATAGAATTTTCGATGATAGTTCTAAGGAAATATAAACTATAGTATTTTGTCCAATCATCATTTAATCTCACTTCAAAATATATAATATTGTCCATATGTCTATATGAACTTTTTATAGTGGCAATTCACACTATTCTCGGATGAAAAAATAATAAATGCACACACAAAATCAAATTATCTCATTTCAACTATTTATATGTTTTATGCAACATATACTGTCCAAACATTAGTTTAATGTGGCAAACCCAAACATAGAAGGAAATCAAAGCAGGTGGGTAAGGATCAATAGTATGCTATATTTTAAGATAACCATCAGTAATGATGAGAGAGACAAGATCATTGGGCCCCATTATCTCTCAGCATGATTTTTTAACATTCCTAATTTCAGTGTCTTACAAAGACTGAATAATGAAAATATACATTGATGCGCAGTGTAAATTTGTAATTGTGAAAATTTAAAGTTCATTCCAGTAGAATTCCATTTATATCATGAAAATCAGTTGATAGTTCATGAAATCAGCATAAGCTATAAAAAAGATCTTCTTTCAATGTCAATGTTTTAAAGCTAAGTTATAACATACAGTTTAACAGACTTGTTTAATTATTAATAGAAATATTTTATGTCATAGATTTCTTTAAAAGATGCATTCAATATTATCTACCTCTGGCTTAGTATGGAAGTCAGAGCATGGATGAGCCAATATTGCAAGGATCCTAATTAGTATCATGCTATAGAGAAACAATGAAGTGATTTTCTCCCCAATTACTGACAATTAGCCTAAGTACAACAGTTAATTTCATGGAAATAAAGCCACTATAAAATGAAAGGAACAAAACCTATCATAATTAATAGCATTTGCCTACATTCTTCAACTGATTATTTCAATATAGAACCATAAAAGTTTGAAGCAAATGAACAGCTAAACACATAGAGAAAACTCAAGATTCTATGCATCTAAGTCTTAAATGTCTATGGATACATGCAATTCAGCAACATATTTAAATATATTAAGTTTTAAACCTCAAACTAAAGATGTGTTGATGCATACTTCCACACTATGTGTGCATCAAACAATAAAATCTAGTATAAATTAAGTTACAGAGAAACACGACGTAGGAGGTCTTGTCTGTCATGATCTTGGCAAATATTGTCTGGACGCAGTGTGCTGGCTGCTGAGCACAGAAGTGCAGTAGGTTAAGTTCCTGGTTTCCCAAACTCCTGAGTCTCACTCAAACTTTCTCTCTACTTCTTCCCCTTGGTTGGTTAGTTTTTAGCTCTCAATCTCTCTCTTTCTCTCTCTCTCTCTCTCTCTCTCTCTCTCTCTCTCTCTCTCTCCCTCTCTTTCTCTGTCTTTCTCTCCCTCCTCCCTTCCACTTCTCTAAGGTGACTTGGTTGCACTCAAGAGCACAGTGATAGGAGACTTCATGTCAATTTCATGTCACCCATTAATTCTGTCACAAAATTCAGAATGTTAATGCTATGATATATCAGACTTACATCAAACTTGGAAATGTTACTTTGGTTTCTCCACAAGATAGAAACATTGGTTTGCAAGGTAACTCCTGATCAAAAAGGGAAGAAAACTGAAGGTCAGTGACTTCCTAACCTTGACCAGAAATGTACCCTCATAAATGTCCACTTCCTACAAGTTCAGAAAACAAAACCCAAAACCAAACAAAACATCTCCATGGACGGTTATTTTTTTTAATGAACAGTACATGGATTTTTAAAGCCGGAGGTACCCAAACAAACATATTAGATGTTTTTGGCTGCAAACAGATAAGATCCTCTCTGGGGAGAGGGCTAGAAACTGCTGGATTCCTTTGTGCAGAGCCCTGGAATGTGCTCGCTTTTCATTTCTTTCTTTGTGTGGCATGCTGGCCTCACAGGCAGTGTCTTAAGCCACGCAGGGTCAGGGCAAACAGAGAATTGCATTCATGGACAGATCAAGTTTATGTGAGAATCTGCTCCTCCATGGCCCTCAATCTCCATATGAATTGTTAATAAAATCACAGACTGAAAGCTCATCACCTCAACAGTGGGGAAGTCATGCAGAGAATCTTCTGGTTCAGAAAAACAAGATTTCTTTATCTTTTTTTTTTTTTTTTTTTTTAATACTTAGCCAGCATTCGTGGGAATTCTGCCATGTAACCTTCTTCTGCATCCTCCACCCGACTCTCCACTCCTCTCGACAACTCCCTGGGTCGCACCTGATCCGCAGGAAAAGCAAGAGATCCACGCATCCCCCCCCCCAAAAAAAAATAGACACAGTCTGCCATGCACAACCAATCTGCCAGAACGTCAACTCTGCCCCAGCATCACGACGTTGCTGTTAAAACCTTCAGGCAAGAGGAAATATCAGTGCTTCATTTTCCCCAGTTATGTCAACCCACTGGGAAGACTTTCCCATAGCTTGATGACACCGCGTGAACTAGAGAGGCACAGACAAAATAAAAGGCACAGAGAACGAAGAGCAGAGTCCTACCCTAGTTAACTGGATCTCTCCATGCAAACACTGGACGGGATCAAGCCCTGGTGGGCGCTGCAGGCACCCTTGCGTGTGTCTTCTAACCTTGCTACCTTCTAGCTGGGCCTCCTGTCTCCTCTGCTTTTGCTCCTGCAAACTGTTTTAATATCGAACGCGTTTCAGAGGGATGGGCTGATGAACGAAAACATGAATTTCCTGCTTGCCCTTTAAGGTGGGTTAAAGAGGGTTGCTGGCAATCAATTACAGAACAAAAGAACAACAGCAAAAAAAAAAAAAGACTTAACTTACAAAGAGGCTGTGCTCCAACTATGTAATCTGTCTTTCAAACTAATACACTTATATATTCTCTCTTCGGGACTAGTAAATAATACCTATTTCACTTTTCACAAAATGAACGTGTCCCCAGCAGCTACTGAAGGCAACCAGCTATTTTCAACTGCAGAAATGATAAGAACGCTTGTTTCAACTTGATTTAACATGTTAAGAAGTTTGATATTACATGTGCATTGATATGCTCCATGTTGTCTCAATACACTCTGTTCTATTTTCAGAATAAGCAGGTACATTTCTCATTCTAATGAAGAGTCTGGTCCTACTAAGATCTATGTATCCCTAGTTTTATTTTAATTAATAAAATGACAGTAACTTTTAAACTCTGTGGATAAATGCTTCCAAGTTGACTTAATTATTCCTGTAGTTGAATTGTAAAAGTTTGAACATTCTTCAAAAAGTAATGTTAAAAAATCTGATTGAATATAATGTGATTACAATGTAATTCTCTGTCATAAGACATCTAAAAATACCCTTTAGATAGAAACACACACAAACTTTCTTGTACACACAATTTCTTTAAAGAAATGAAACAAACTAAGAGGAACAGAAAATGTTTTCTTAAACATAATAATGTCATCATATAAGCTTATTATTTCACTCATCTGAAATAAAATTGTTATTATAAAGAGCAAATGCTTTGCTCTATAAACATACATATCAACTTTAGTTTGGGTGTCATAGAATCAGTTGTTCAAAGAGATTTGTTCCACAAACTTTAAGTGACAGAAGATTGACAAAGTTTTCAAACACAGAAAGTTTAGTTTAGTAACTATCACACTGCCTCATAAAATTTTATTTTAAATTTAGAAACTTATTGAATGCACCATGGAACTATATTTATAAAATTCAACATCATTTAGCATGGATGTAAATTATTACAGTAGATATTCACTGCACAGCTTCTGAAAGCACAGAAATTCCCGTGATCCTTCACGTATACCTAAACTAAATTAATGTTTACATTACAAAAGTCAGTAAATCAATAAATGCTAAAAACATACTTATAACATTGTACAAATATGTACAAAGTAATTTTATGAAATAAATACTATTTTATGGGAATGAGTTTAATAGTAACTATAGCTGTGTAAAACTCAATAATTTTTATTCATGAGACTGTTACACTGAAGCTTATCACTGCAGCAATTTGTTCTGAGTGTTTGCTTTCATTAATTGTCAAGGCATTATAATATTTTAACACAAGATCAATTCTTATTGTGATGGTTATTTTCTAAGGAAGAGAAAGTAATAGCTTGTTCAGTTCCTCTTAAGGAATTGCTTTTCAAAATATACATGGCCAGGGAGATGGCTCAGTAGTTGAAGACACTTGCTTGTAGGGCCTGCCAGCTGGGGTTTGATTCCCCAGTACCAATGTAATGACATAATGCCAGATGCACAGAATGCAGCATGCATCTGGAGTTTGTGTTGGTAAGAGGCCCTGGTGCTTGCATTCACTGCCTCTCTCTCTCTCTGTCTCTCTCTCTCTCTCTCTCTCTCCCCCCTTCCCTCCCTCTCTTTCTCTCTCTATCCCCTCCCTCCCTTTCTCCTTCACTTCTTGCAAATAAATCAAAATAGTAAAAAATATAACTAAACTTTCAAAATACTGTGTAGCTGTGTGGAGTCCTCCTTTCTTTTTCTAAAGAATAGGCACATTGATTGCCATGAGGAACTTTCTGTACATAGGAGGAAGAAGGAAGCAAAATTACACCTTGATGTTACAGGGTGGCTTGAGAAGGTGCCAACAAATAACTTTCTTCTCTAACTAAACCTGGTTAACCACAAACACAGGAACTAAACTTTTGTATTATTGTGGACTGGGTGTTTTGACACCTCAATTTTATATAAGGAAGCCTTACCCACACATGTGGTTTCAATTTTGAAGGGAGCATCTTATGGAGGCAATGGAGTTTAAAGGAGGAAGGACTCTGATCCAACTATATGAGTGCCTTAAGAAGAGACATCATAGAGCCTGCTCCTTCTCTTTCAACGCATGTTGGTGGAAGGGCAATATTCAGAGAAAGTGGCTCTCTGCAAGACAGTTGGTTTTTATAGCTGGTAGTATCCACAATTTTTCACACTTTGATTACTTTTATCCCACAATAGCTCACATAATACTTTCCAGTACTATGACAGCCAGAAAGAAGATGACATCCAACTCTCAGCTAAAGTAAATTTTAACACAGCCTCCAGGCCTCAGGGAGCATTGCAAAAGAGGAGGCAAAAAGAATTTAAGAGCCACAGGATGGGTAAATGTCCACGAGGCATCAACCTCCCCACAGGAACTGACTGGCGTATTCATGACCCAACAGGGATTCCTGACAGCCCCACTGAACAAGGTCGGCAGTAGAATGGGTCCAGGGCACAGTGGACAAAAGAGAATAATCTGAGGGGAAGATGACAAATTTACCATATATTCATATATTAAAATTCCCCAAAACGTTTTGTTTTTAGGGCTGGAGGGATGGCTTAGTGGTTAAGGCATTTGCCTGCAAAGGCAAAGGACCCAGGTTCGATTCTCCAGAAACCACATTAGCCAGATGCACAAGGGGACACACACGTCTGGAGTTCCTTTGCAGTAGCTGGAGGCCCTGGTGCACCCAGTCTCTCTGTCTCTCTCTCTCTCTCTCTCTCTCTCTCTCTCTCTCCCTCTTTCTCTGTCAAATAAATATTTAAAAAGAGTTTGTTTTTAAAATGTGTTAAAATCAGCAATAACAGAACAATTTTGAATGATTCCAGATCTGTATTCTAAAGACGTTTTTGTATTTTATCTATTTTCATGAAGAGCTAAGTGAACCTGACTGCAACTCTAAATTTCTGTAGCTCATATAAAACATGAGCACTGACACCTCCTTCTAGAGCTGGCTGAGGGTCTGTCTCACAAGAACTGTAGGCTATGCACTGAAACCAAAGAAAAGAGTAGGGGTTTTTTTTGGCATGTATCTTTTATTTTTGAAATCTGTAGTGTGATGATGAGGAGCATGGACTTGGCAATAAAGGTCTAGATGCTGACTGAAGGTTGGTTAATGATTCTTTTCATTGCCCACATGTTGGAGCCCCATTTTCCTGATCTCTACCATGGCAACAGCATCACGTACTTAAGAGTTGTAAATAGCTAGAGCTGAAAGTAAGATGCTAAGATTCAAAATCGCCATTCAGATCACCATCGTCTTCATAATTACACTTTTCTAAGCTCCCTAAATTCCCTTCAGTTGAATTAAAGTGCCATGATAAATACATTTGGATTCAAGTAACCAGCATTCCTTCATAGAATGATCTTCACTAAGCAATTCCCAAACATATTGCCTTAGGACTTTATTAAAAGACCATAAAAACTAACAGAGATATTCCTAGGGCTCAGTTCTTTAGAAGTCGCTGGCAGGAGAGTCCTCTGATGATATCATAAGCATCAAACAATATCAAAGGAGATATATGTGTTTTATGCTTGGTTTTCCCAGCCTTCAGAGAGTTTATGCTAAATTATTGAATGTCTTGGTCTGATTCACACATTTTAAAAATATTTTTATTTTTTAATTTTTTTTGTTTATTTTTATTTATTTGAGAGCAACAGAGAGAGAGAGAGAGAGGCAGAGAGCAAGAGAGAGAATGGGCGCGCCAGGGCCTCCAGCCACTGCAAACGAACTCCAGATGCATGCACCCCCTTGTGCATCTGGCTAACGTGGGTCCTGGGGAATCGAGCCTCGAACCAGGGTCCTTAGGCTTCACAGGCAAGCGCTTAACTTTTAATTATTGATTTTTTTAAATAACAAGGTTATACTGTAATAATTTCTCTCCTCTGGCCTTATTCTATTGAGGGTCCTCCTTGGTGGGGTTACTGGTATTCATTGTGGATTTCCAAAGTCCTCAGTCAATCTCTTATTTTTCTTCATGCTGCTCTTTCTTAGCAGATCTAGATTTGGAAAGTTTCATCAAGATCAATTTAGAAAGTCAACGGCAACAAAAAACATATAATGGGATGCTGGGACCAGAATGAGGGCTCTAAAGAAAGCATCCCTAATTAATATCTGAGAGATAATGGGAAAATCAATAATAATTCTTGGTTTTCTCAGCTTAATAAAAATGGAATCTCAAAGAATTATGGGGAGAATTAAGGAAGAATTAAGTGACCTGCTCCACGTTCGTCAGAAGAGTACATGGGAAACATTGGCCACACAGTATCTATTAGTATTTCCCTATCAAAACAAGTATTTACAGTACTGTACATATGAAAAAGTCTATCTTAGCAAAATAAGAAAATTTTGGCTGCTCATAATATATAAAAAGGAAATAATAAATATATAAGTTTTCTCTTTAAATATTTGAATTTGAGCTCTAAAATTAATCAATTTAGTTTACGAGGTCTACAGAAAGCCATGAGGTTCCATTGTCTAATGGTTAGCACTTTAGACGGAGTTCAGGTAATGAGGTACTATCCATAAATAGTACTTTATGTAAATAAACTATTTCTGATGCTTTTTTGATGAACCACCATAGTAATGAGGGACAATGTGCTTCTTTGCTTAAAAAATGAATGTTTAAGGAAGATTAAAGATTTTTTTTAAAGAAAATGTAATAGGAAAGATAGTTTAGTACTTAATGTGCTTGCCTCTTAAAGTCTGCTGACCCAGGTTTGATTCCCCAGACAGATACACAAAGTGGCACATGCATGTGGAGTTCCCTTGCCAAGGCTGACAGCCCTGGCATGCCCATTCTCTCTCTCTGTCTCTTTTCTCTGTCTCTCTCTGCTTGCAAATAAAACTGAATGAAATATTAAGAAAGAAAATATAATAATTTATATGATTCATGAAGATTATGAAAGTTTTAAATACTCATTTATCAAAAATACACATCTAAAGATTCTGTGTTCAATTTTTAAGTCACTTAATTCTTCGCAGAGTTAGATAATAGAGGATATTCTGCTTCTGCCTATATCTGTCTTTACAATTATTTATTTTATTTTGTGGGAAAAAGAGGTTTATTTTGGCTTACAGGCTCAAGACGAAGTTCGACAATGGCAGTGTCTTTACAATTATTATATATTACTTTAAAGAACATAAGGCAGATTTTTAAAGTATGATGCATCTCTTTCATTAAATTATGACTAAGAGGGGCTTGAGAGATGGCTCAGCACGTAAGATGCTTGCCTGAGAAGCCTAAATAGTCAGGTTCAATTCCTTAGTACCCCCACAAGCCAGGTGCACAAAGTGACTCATGCGTTTGGAGTTTGTTTGCAATGGCTGGAGTCCCTGGCACACCCAATCTCTCTCTATCTGTCTCTCTCTCTCTCTCTCTCTCTCTCTCTCTCTCTTTCTTTTGCTCTCAAACACAACTGAGCATGCCCTTAGAGGTTAAGTGACTTAAATATAGTGACACGGCAAAAAAGTAGAGATGAGATATTGATCCATTATTCCTGACCCCAAATCTCTTTTGGGGGGAAATAGTAGAAGAGAAAAGCATTGCAAATCCAGTATCTCCCACTTTCCAACATCAAGATCTTGGACATTTCTTTTTTTCTTTTCTTTTTTTTTTTTTTTTTGTCTGTCACTTTACTTCTCCACACACACACACACACACACACACACACACACATGCTTGTGTGTTTCCTCATGTTTTCCTTTTTTTTTTTTCCTTTTTTTCAAGATAGTGTCTCACTTTAGCCCAGGTTGACCTAAGCCTCATTCTACAGTTCCAAGCTAGCCTTGGGCTACAGTGATCTTCCTACCTCTACCTCCTGAGTGCTAGAATTAAAGGTGTGTGCCACTATGGCTGGCTAAAAGTGTTTTTCTTTTTAATTCTACTGAGAGTGTAATTCTTGTACTTATTGTGAACTATTCTACAACGTTCTATAAAAACAGTGAGCCAAGAAATAGTGCTTTATATTTGTTTTTTTTTAAAAAAAAAAAGATAAAGATTCTCTCATAAGAAGACACACTGGGCTGGAGAGATGGCTTAGCACGTAAGGCACTTGTCTGCAAAGCCTCAGGACCCAGGTTCGATTCCCCAGTACCTATGTAAGCCAGATCTACAAAGTGTTACACGTGTCTGGAGTTCATTTGCAGTGGCTAGAGACTCTGATATGGCCATTCTCTCTTGGCTCTCTAACTTCCTCTCTCTCTCTCTCTCTCAAAGAAATAAATATTTTTAAAAAGTTAAAAAGGAACATAACTATCAAAAATCTTTCTCTCAGGATATGGTGTTTGTACTCAAGGAAGTCTATTATTTTAATTACAATAATTTCAACCAATCTTGTTAAGAACATTTCCCAAATACCTTTTCATGTGAAATATACTATTAACATTATAAAACATACCCAAAGAGCACCCCACACTGAAGGAACTCCTTTTCAGGGTCAAGGTGGTGGCACCCAAGGATGGCAATCACAGGAAAGAAAACGTCACACTACAGTTTCAAGTTTCTGATGAGTGTAAACCACAACCAAAGAAGCCTTTGGCTTTTTTGTTTGTTTGTTTGCTTGTTTGTTTGATTGATTGATTGATTGTTTTTGCAGTAGCATTGGTGATTATCTCTAAAAGTTTTAGCATTTACTACCACAATTTGTGGCTCAAATGTAATTGAGATACGGTTCCAATATGACATTCAGACTTATTTTTGTACAAGTCAGCACAGAACTTGCTAGAATACAGAAGTGTCTTAGCAGGTTGTCACAGGGATGCAGGGAGAGAAGCAATGGACATATTTACAAGATAAGCTGAGCTACTTAATACCGACAATACGTACTCCGCAAGGACATCAAATGCATTCTGGCCTTAATTTCTTCTTAGTCATTTTCCATGATTCTCAATTTAATGTTGCAGAAATACTGCATTTTCTACAAATGTAATTTTGTACCTCATGTGTGCTAACAATTCTATGTGGGACACTTGTTGTTATGCTTGTCATATGCAAACATACACTCTGTTTTACTTAGTCTTTACTGAAACATTTGCCTTGTTGACTCTATGGAAGCATGTCAGAATATATTATTGACTTTTTAGTACTCAATACTTACAACTCATTATAATAGTCATTACAATTACATTTATTAATAATTCCTTTTGTTACTAGCACTTAAACAATAGTTACCAGCTCTAGTATTAGTACTTTCAAAATATTGATATATATTATATTGCATGGCAGACACAGTCATACCATGCTTCTAATACTTAAGAATTCTTGGTGAGTTTACACATCCTTTAATGTATCTCTCTACATTAAAATATCATATTACATGAAAATTATGTACATGGTATAAAACATACAACATTGTTATTAATTAAATGCACTAGTATTTCCTATTCTCAAATATTTAAAACAAAGTTTCAGTGTTCCTTATTAGTAGTGTTACTCAACTGTTAATGTAATCATTAATACTAAGTTCTAACATACCATCAAACACTAACATGCTTTTCTGAGCCACCATATTTTAAACTTGTACAACATCAACGTCCTCCCAACTATGACTTCCAATTACGAAAGCTACTTTTTTGTGTGAATTTAGCCACACGATCTAGTAAGGTACAAGATACATTTTAATAGCTCAACATTTTAAGCAAAACTGGTCATTATAAATATATAAGATGCTCTGATTGTCATGTGATGAGTGTAAAAATAAACAATAAACTATTTTCTTAGCTAGTGATATACTCCTGATAGCACATTTATTTCATTTTATGGTAAAATTTGAGAGGCTGTCATCTCGTAATGGAAATAAAATTTTATAGTATTTTTTTAAAACATTAAAAAACTGGAATATAACACTTATGAAAGAGCCATGTTTCTTGGAAATTCACATCAAACAGTAATAACTATCATAATATATGTGGTCACTAAAAGCATAATAACATATTGTAGGAGTGTTGTTACAATTTAAAAATTCCTAAGAGTAAGAAAATAAACCCTAGAATATAATCACAGTAACCAACTAAATGCTACTGGCAAATTTTCCAAAGGCCTAAATCAGAGGTATATATTTTGTTCTCATTTAGCATTGCTTCCTGTTGACTACACAGGTATGTAAGTTTCCTACAAGTGTGTGGCACATGCTCCAAGGCTGGTGGTTGGGAAGGATCTAGATAAAAACCTTTCTTAATTACAGATTAATATTAACAAGTCTAAATAAGCATGGTATGCATTTTTCTACAAAAATAAACTCTCCCAGGAGTTGTAACACATAGACCATTACCATGATCCACTTTAATGGGCTGTTTTGGTTTTCTACTCTCCCACAGCACATAACCCAAATGATCCCAAAAGAGCCAGTCAGTCATGAAAGGCAACAAGCAGGCCTGTTTTACTTACCACTGAACCCCCTTTTACAGGAAGTTCAACATATAATTTATTGACAGATTTAAATCAAAACATTAAATGAATGGAAAATATTTGAATAATTTTGCAAAAGATACATCCTACATGAAAAAGTAATAATGTGGACATATGGACAAAACTTCACATAAATATTACTTAAATCACAGATTTCTGAAAATTTTTAATAAAGTGAAGAACTGAGATGTTGGCAGCCTATTGTTGACAGCAACACACAGATATAGTAACATGTAGAGGGTACTCATAGATATGAGTGTCAATTCCTATGATAAACTTGTAAATGGGTCTAGAGAGATGGGTTAATGGTTAAGAACCAGCCTACAAAACTTAAGGAACCAGGTTTGATTCCCCAGGACCCATGTAAGCCAGATGCACAAGGTTTTTGAGTTTTTTTTTTTTATTGTCTTTCACAGTTTAGATACTTTTAAAGACTAATGGCCAGTTATTTTGCAGAATATCTTTCAATTTGATTATATTCTGTTTTCTATGACTCTATTAAGGCTATGCATCCATATTATAGAAGTGATATATTTTCTCAGTGTATATCATGTGGTGTGTCTATCCCATAGCTTAACTGAGGATAATAGACCAGTAAAAATATTTACAGTGTACAAAAATGTAACTGATAAAATTAATCCCAAATTGATTTTCAAACAGAACTGTTTTTAAAAGTGAACTAAATCTCAGATTACTTCATCCAATCCCTGACAATTCTTAAACTAGTTTCAAAAATTCTATTTAAAGATATGCAAATAAACATACTCATTGTATGCCTTTTTAAAATTTAAAATTGATTTCCTACTTCACAATCCTCTTATCTGTTTTTACTGACATAAATCCCAGTAAGGTGTCATTGTATTCAAAACAAAATATACACCCATATTAATTAATTTTTAAATTTATTTTTAATTAATTTTAAATATTTTTAACTAATTAAAGTTTTAAAAGTCTACAGACTTATTCCATTACTGTTGGAAGCATACTTTCCAAAGTGGATTTACCTTCACCTAAATAGAAATGGTTGTTCTACCTTGTTGAATGGATTTTGTGACTGAAATAGCTCTTTCTCTCCTTACATTTTCAATACCTTGGTTTTTTTGTTTGTTTGGGGGGAAAGCACATTACATTATGGTTGAAAAGTTTGGTTGTGAGCCCTACAAATTGGTTTTCCAGAGAGCAATTAATGTATAATGCCCAAATCACCACATACATGGTTTTATCACTAAGATTACCTTCCGGGTTTGTTTCTCCTTGAATAGCTGAAACCTAACCCTTTCATTCAGTTTCTTTCAGTTCAGTCCACATAGTGACTACTGATTGATGGCTATATTAGTGGGACTTTTGCTTTTCAATCATAATTATTTTAGATAGAGATAATATAGAAAGATAGATGATACATAAGACATACAAAGAGACTGACCAGATAGATACATAGATAGAGATATAGACAGATGGATATATAGAGAGACTGACCAGAATATATACATTAGATGATAGATAGACAGAAAGATAGAGAACCTACTGTATGGTAGAAGTACGGGGCCACACTGGAGAAGTTTTCCTGGCATCAAAGTTTGAAAAGATGTGCATCAGCATATTGTTGAACCATAAATTCCCAATGATATCTTAAAGGTGTTTTCAAAATGTGATTTGCACTTCACCTACATTCAAAATATACTACATTGACTTCTTGTCCATATAATATAATTCCCATTACATACAGACATGTAAACATGGTGCATAGTAAGACCAAAGATTCTGGCACTTTGGATGGCTTTACAAAGCCACACCAACTACTTGCTCTGGAACATCCATCTTCTTTCAGATATTTATGTGAAACAGAAACAAATTTCTACCTTACTTGATCCAGTGTGTGTGTGTGTGTGTGTGTGTGTAGTGCTGTTACTTAAAGTACTATAATGTGTGCTTTTCAAAACTGAAGCCAAGACCTTTCTAGCTGAAGAAATTTCCATCCCTGAGTCCATCCGGCTCCAGAAAGCTGTGTCATAGTTGTTGTGGCTCAAATGGCATTTATTCTTTTCTCACCTGGAAAATACCTGATTCAAGCTCAAACATAACAAGCTATAAAAAAGTCTTCCCCAAACCATTCATCCAGTTTTGGGTTCAATCCACTGAGAACCCAGGGAGAAAAGTTTAGGAGATAAAGTCTTATAAATGTTGAGAAGTGTGAATTTCATTAAAGCACATAATTAGACACTTTTTGGTATGGAGGAAACAAAAAAATAGCAAGAAACTATTATAAGCTGCACTAGATTTAAAAACATGCAAACTTCTACCTTGGTCTTTAATTTCTCTATTATAACATGAATTATTTATTTCAGTTGTCCAGATAAACTAAATGCAACACAATTATTACCTGAAGAAAAATAAAGCAAACAAAATTAAAAAAAAACTTATTTGCCAACTCATCTTTCAATGTTGGAAAATTTAGGACCATAAAGCTATTATATAACACAAGATTTTGAATAAAACCAAGCAAGTAGTTTAATAAGAAATGCTATTTATGACATTTATGAATTAAGTTAGATACTAACATATGGCTAGTCATGAAAGCAATGAAGATAGCATGAAAGCAATGAAGATAGTTTCTTAAGAATACTTTCAATTAATTTGCAAGAAGAGAGAGAGAGAGAATGGATGCACCAGGGCCTCTTGCCCCTGCAAAAGAAACCCAGATGAATACTCTACTTTGTGTATCTGGCTTTATATGGGTACTGGAGAATCAAACCTAGGCCATTAGGCTAGCAAGCAAGTACCTTTAATGGCTAAGCAATCTCTCCAGCCCCCAAGGATTAGTTTTAAACCTGCAAATATGTATTCTATTATTTTAAGGGCAAATTGAAAGACAAGAAATCAAATAACCATGGGCAGTGCAAACCTCTTGGCCTGCATGACATTGATCTGCCCACAAATAAAATAGCAATCAACTTAAGAGTAGTTCATGGACACAGAGGTAAGATCATGCTCTTCGAAAAACTGTTCATCCCGTTCAATGTATCTTGCTCTCTATGTGGGAGTGAACCTTACACATTCATTTGTATCAATGAAACTATGCCTAAATAAAAGTTTATGTCTTTAAAATAAATGAAGCTATGTGGAAAAAAACAGAAATCCTGAGAAATTATTTTTATGTGAATAGAAATGGAATTGTTTAGAATGAGAAGAAAAACAATAGTCCAAAAACTGAGTGTAAGATAGCCTAATTTTTAACCTCCTAAATTGTATGATTAGTCTATGCACAAGAACTCACAAAACCCACCAGGGTCCACATTGGAGCATGTTCAGAAACCAACAGGGGCCTTACCTGAAGTCCACATTATCTCCACACTTTGGGTGCTCTGCCTGAAGAAGTTGCTTTTCTATGATATGTATGTGGTTTTATGTGTAGTGTTTGCTTTGTGTTGTTTAAAAGGCATTGTTACCACACTCCATATCCCCTTATTAGGACCCAAAGGAGATCCTTGATTTTAATTATGAGAAAAAGATTGGCCTATTACAATTTTTATGACTATTCACAATTATTTTAAGCCTTGTTCCTAGAAATTTTATGTCGATTTCCAGTCTTGTTTGTTGCTTTAGGTTTATTTTAGTTCTTTTCATAAGTATCATGCCAAAAAGGCAAAGAATGAATAAGTAAGAGCAAGCTTTCAATGTCAACCCTGGATCCAAAGTCTAAGTGTTATTTTTCTCAAACCATGTGCTCATATCTTCCTTCCATCATTTAGCATTCCTATTTAGAACTGGATACCTTTAGGCACACACCCCTAAGAGGTATAAGAATGATCTACTCTTTATCAAGAAGAAAAATCAATTCTTAAGGAAATTGCTTTTAAAATTATTTTTCTTATTTAAAATCAACAGGTATCTGCTACTGATAATAAAGCATGCTATACATCTCTATGTCTAACATCTGTTCACCTGTCATACATATATAGGAAAGGTGTTTTAGAAACAGCATGAAAGAAGATTTAAATGTGTTATTGCTACACTTTATTTGATGATTTCAAAGAAAGCTTTACAAGGAAACATAGTTATAAGGGTGCCTACAGAGACAGGGGAGATAAGAGGTAGGGCAGAATGGAAGAAGAAAAGAAAGAAGAAAGGAAGAAATGAGGAAGGAGGGAAGGGGGAAAACAAGGGAAAGTAAAGAGAAGGGAAACAAATATTTCAGCCAGTTTTGAATAAAAGCACATCTCTTGTTATATACACATATAGAAAAATCACATAACAGATTTCAGTTAGAAAAACAGGATGTTATAGAGAAAATAATAGCAATTTCATAAGTAAATATAGAAAGAACATGCAGGAAATTTCTTGAATCAAATTAGAATATGAAAAACCTAGCATAGAAACTGTACTAATTTCAAAAGACTATTAAATGACTGTTAGCTGTTGTAAGATCATTAATAAGACATTAATAATGTTTATCATGGTGGTTCATACCTTTAATCCCAGCACTCAGGAGGCAGAGGCAGGAGGATCAATCACCATGAGTTTGAGGCCACCCTAACACTACATAATGAATTCCAGGTCAGCCTGGGCTAGAGTGAAACCTTACCTCAAAAGAAACAAAATAAATAAAAATTTTAAAATACTTTAATGAGGACACTATGCCCAATTCAAGGACCCTTGAGGCTGCCTATTTAAAACTGATCAAAGGATAAATTGTTGGTAATTTATGATTCAATACTTACTTCGATATTTTACTTATTTGTGTCACCTATTATATCAGTTGCATTATTTCTTATCATCTCAAACCTAAGAAGTAGCAATATAACTATTCTTATCTTTATAGATGTATATGCAAACGCTTATATGGATTGAATACCTTGTTCTAGGTTTCAAAGCCAGTCAGTGTTGGTGGTTGATCTGCCTCCAGACACCAGAATCTTAAGCCCTATCCTTTGCTCATAGATAAAAACATTCACCATTTTTCTTTCAGACATGCTTCTGAAGGCTTAAGGTTTTAATATTATATTTAAAGAACTATTAAATAAAATATGCAAAATTCAATCTTAAGTTTCAGATTAACAAAACCTTAAAATTCCATTAAACATAAATTATATATAAAATTGAGCAATCTACTAAACTCTAACTCATATTCTAAAAATTAAAGGAAGATTCCTATTCCACATTTGTCCAAACTAGAATATCTAGGCATATATATAGAATATGTAGGTAGCAATATATTTATATATATATTGTATATATGTATGTATATATATATATATATACATATTTATAGGTAGCAAAAAATATATATAGGTTGCAATATATATATATATACATATATGTGTGTGTATGTATATATTTACAATTTCACACATTTTAACATAAGCACTGCCTAGAGATGGCAGCATTTTTAAAAGCTGGAAATAAAACTGTGAACCATGGGATTTTATTATTCATCCATAAAATTTAAGTTTACAAGAGCTGGAATATATTTATTCCATGGTAACTCGATCATGCATAAAAGGGTTGAGACACTTGGTGGCTCATGTTACTCTAATTAAAAATCTGCTTGGGGTTACTTTTGGTTGGAGAAAAGCACAGAAAGTGAAGTCATAAGGGAAGGTTTATATACCTGATATTACCACTACCAGGAACCATGCATAGTATAAAGATTGGTTTATTTTCATGTCAAAAAGCAATCAATATAAATTAAATGTGAGATGAACAATGCTTTTATTAGAGGAAGGGACTTGTATTACTCATTCATATTATTCCTTTCAGGGCTGACTTGGAAATTCCCATTCAATGATTTTGACAAACCTATAGAATTTTATCTCAGATGAATTAATGTATGCAGTAATAGAGTATGTTTTACTAAATATATGCTGAGGAGAGCCATATGTTACAAATTATTAGAGAATGTAACAGGCATACTTAGGGAAAGGGTGTTCACTAAAGCAATGAGATTGAGAGCATGCCTGTAAACTATAAGAAACTTCTATGATGAGAACCTGGGCAAAGAGGAGAGAAAGGACATTAGAATTAGAAAAGATTGCCTGGCGTGGTGGCACAAGCCTTTAATCCTAGCACTCAGGAGGCTCAGCTAGGAGGATCACCTTGAGTTCAAGGCCACTCTAAGACTACATAGTGAATTCCAGGTCAGCCTGAGCTAGAGTGAGACCCTAACTCAAAAACAAAACAAAACAAAACAAAACAAAAATTAGAAAAGACAGACTCCATCTTAGGTCCACTGTTAGTCAAAGTACCTTATACTGGAATGGGGGGGGGGCTTTTTATTAAAAATTCATTAATTCTTTAATTCTCATAGCAACCCTCAATTGCAAAAGGCAGAAAAATGGTGATGATCCCATCATATGAAAACAAGCCCCAATGAATGCCATGGCTCCTCACCAGTGCACATTATGTATTATCAAGAAGCCCTAGAAGGTCCAAAAGGTTTTAGAAGTCTACATATCATGGCTTAGTGGTTAAGCCCTTGCCTGTGAAGCCTAAGGACCCAGGTTCAAGGCTCGATTCCCCAGGACCCATGTTAGCCAGATGCACAAGGGGGCGCATGCATCTGGAGTTCATTTGCAGTGGCTGGAGGCCCTGGCATGCCCTCTCTCTCTCTCTCTCTCTCTCCCCCTCTTTCTCTCTCCATCACTCTCAAATAAATAAATAAAAATAAACAAAAAAAAAAGAAAACTGGAAGAAGGTTAATTACATTTAACACCATCCATAATTATGAATTATCTTAATGTGCTATTATAATAATTTTAGTTATCAAGCTACAGTGAATTAACATCAGGCCAGCTTTCACATTTGCTTAAAATAAAGAAATTATAAATAATCCTGCAATGCACTACACATACTTTTTGCATTTAAATCAATTCCAAATTCAATAAATGCATCCTTTTAATATCATCTCACCACTTGGTACCATCTGCTTAAAATATTGAAACAAAAAGGAACGCGGTGGCTGGGGTGATGGCTCAGGGCTTAATGGAGCTTGTTCTATCAGCCTACTGACTGAAGTTTGGAATCTCAGTACCTGTGTAAAACCTCACAGTCAGCAGAGAGTCTGCAATGCTTACACGCCTGAGGCATTGACAGGCAGAGCCAGGAGAATTCCTGAGTTCAGAGGCCAGCTAGTCTGGCCGTCTCAGAAGTAAACAGTGCAGGAGAAGGAGAACATCAACACCTCAAGGTTAGCCTCTGACCTCTGACCTCCATATGTGCACATTCACACACACACTCGCACACACACAAACACACAAACAAAAATGAATCACAACAATGACAGTTGTCATAAAGTAATAGCTGGTCAATTCTAAAGCAGGCACAAAGCAGTTTGTTTGTATGTTTGTGGTAAGTTAACTAACCACAGAAGGGTGCATGCCATACAGACACTGAAATTGGTTATTTCCCAAACAATATTTCAAGTATTTCACTACTTCTATGTTATCTTATACTGTTGCCTATCTTCCCTTTACTTCAAAATGAATAAAAATAGCTTTTTATTTATGAGCAGTTATAATATTACAGATAATTTTTACCTTAACCTGCTGATAATATTCTTTGTACATGTTGATAAAATAACACGAAAATGGTTAGAAATTATATTTACTGATATAATTATTATATTATATGTAATTATAATTATATAATTAATTTTCCTTCTCAAGCATGAATACATATAGAATTTCTTGGGATTCCACTTACAAAATCAGGATGGATTTAAGTAATTTACATGAAACATTTGTCTTTCAAGATGAAATGTATTTGTAAATGTGTTGAAGTTTATCAATCTGTAATTATTATAACTGCAACAATATAAACATAATTTTATTGATCAAAAACCTACAGGAAAAAAAATTGGTCAATTACTCTTAAAACTCAGTTTCGTGGTGGCGCACGCCTTTAATCCCAGCACTCGGGAGGCAGAGGTAGGAGGATCGCCATGAGTTCGAGGCCACCCTGAGACTCCATAGTGAATTCCAGGTCAGCCTGGGCTAGAGTGAGACCCTACCTTGAAAAACCAAAAAAAAAAAAAAAAAAAAAAAAAAAAAAAAAAAAAAAAAAACTCAGTTTCATTAAGAAGTAAGGATCAACTCAGAACACAAGAAAATGTGACTGATATTGTCATATGTTTTTATAGAAAATAGATATTGTGCTAATAAATCCCACTCTTATGGAAAATTCTACCCCATTTTATGAGCTTCAAAATCTGTTACCCAAAGGAAAAGAAATATTATAGCTGATGAATAACTCAGACATAACTCCACATCAAAAAGATTGCTTGTTCCATGATTTTTCCTTAGAAATTATTTGTTGATCTTAGTTTTACATCACTTATATTTTATATAATTACAAAGGTTCCAAAATGTACTAAGGACTAAACAAGCCATTTCTATCATGCTAATTATTTCTTACAATATTTTCTGGTATTCTCTTAAAAAAACATTGCTTTACTTTTTATTATATGAATTATGCTCACTATAAAGAGCTCAAAAATGATTTGCCACAAAATAAAAAAGGAAAGGAAGAAGTTTTTAAACATCTAATCTATTTATACAGAATCATTATCAGTGCAAAAATATCTGTATATATACATATATATATCATATATGGATAAATTAATAAATGCTAAATGATAACTTTATGAGTATAGAATGACCATAATACTATTTTAAAGTATTAAATTTAATTTTACAGAATTTGATAAGAACATAATTGAAGTGGCACTGAAATGGTGATGGATTCTAATATTGTTTATTGAAGAACATATACCATATAAATTTAATTTTTGTTTAAGATAAAAAGAGAAAAAATATAAAGATGTAAAATAATTATCTTTTGTTAAGACTGATGTGCTGAAAAGTAAGGAAAGTAGGAAGATGCTGTGAAATTTGAAAGGTGTTCATGTATCCCAATCTTACTTTCTAACTTTTAATTCTGAATTTTCTATGCTTTCAGCATTTTTTTTAATTTCATGATGTTACCCTTGACTTCTAAGTATTACATTTGTATTTTTTTTTTACTTTTTTAAGAATTTTATTGTTTGTTTATTTATTTATTTGAGAGCGACAGAGAGAAGGAGGCAAAGAGAGAGAGAGAGAGAGAGAGAGAGAGAATGGGTGCGCCAGAGCTTCCAGCCTTTGTAAACGAATTCCAGACGTGTGCGCCCCCTTGTGCATCTGGATAACGTGGGTCCTGGGGAATTGAGCCTCAAGCCAGGGTCCTTAGATTTCACAGGCAAGCATGTAACCGCTAAGCCATCTCTCCAGCCCTACATTTGTATTTAAATAGTTACAGAGGTTTCAATTTTTTTTTTTTTTTTTGCTGTTTCCTTTTCTTGTATTATTTTTTTATTCAATGGCAACTTGGTTTGATCTTTATTTTGTAAATATATAATACATACTTACTATATAGTATATAAAAATGAAAATAATTTTCTTTAAAAGTGAATAAAATCCAAATATTAGCACAAAGGAATATATGAAAACTACTTTTCACTAATTCAATTATACAAATGTCCCTATATTAAAGAATCTCAAAAATTTTAAAGGAGAATTTTATATTGACAAGATATTTTAATTTTGTTTATTTGTTTTAAAATTAGTTAATAAATAATCTATTTCTTTTAAATAGCCTTGAGGCTTACGTGGTATAGAGACCAGAACTACTTTCAATTTTCAACACCTATGTATTTATTGAACACAGGTGAAAATATTACTGTATCAAAATGAGTTATACTGAACTTACAGATGTGCTCTGAAATAGATGTGCTATCTTGTAATGTGGGACAATAAGAAACATAATATAAGAGTCTTGAGTAGTAGAATTATCTCCAAAATGCACTAGCACCTCATGTAGGTTAAAGTTAGTTAGTCACGTTATCATATAAGTAGATTGCTATCTTCAAAGGCAGCCCAGATAACAGCCCTAGAACAGAGTCAGCCTTCACCAATAAGAAATCATGTCCTTCAGTATTTTAACTTATTTGCAAATACTGATTATGGCATTCTGATATTCATACACCGGACCCTATATGCCAAAAATGGAATTAACTGTGACTTAGCAGGGTCCTCAGTTAAGCCTCACAACTCTGATTTAAAAATTACATATTCTGGCTCAAATGGCGTTATGGTTTTGACAAGCTATACAACACTCTCAGTTACTTGCCTAGCAGTGAGACAGTCACATTAAAGCTCAGAATGAAATAACACGTCTGACAAAATGGATAACCTGTGACAAAACAACTCACTGGGAAATGTCACATCGCACTTTAGAATCACCGATCATCAGGCGTGTTTAGTACCCAGGAGGTTAGCAGTATCACCAGAACATTCCAACCAAGAATAATTAGATTTCTCTGGAAGCAGCTTTCAGAGTGAGCTTTCAAACTGTCACAATTAAAAGCAAAAACGCCCTATTAGATAGAATAACATTACAAATTAGGTTCTTGCTGTAAGTAAATTATAGAAATATCACACAGGGAAAAGGAAATTTAGAAGCTTTCAGAATGATTGAGAAACATGGAATTTTCCAAACCCTGTAAGCAGTTGAACAATAAATAACTGACACCTTATGTTCTGGTCACTCAGTATATGGGAGTGGGGGAGCATAATTGTTTATGCCTTCTTGTTCACCAGTGGTTCCCAATGGAGAGAGGGATGCTGGTCCCCGACAAGACTGAAGGCAAACCCCACAAATCCTCCCCACAAATCCGCCTCACTTAATCTGTCTTCAAGGTGCCAATAAGGGAGATTGCTGCCACGTGCAGTAATATGATTTAGGTGTGTGCTTAGCTGCAGAAACAAAAACTCCAAGCACGGAAGAAGTAGAAGACATAGGTTTTTCAGACGTGCTATGAAAAATTTGATGCAGTAAGAAATTCTCTCCTCTCCCTCCCCATTTTCTCTCTGTCTCTCTGTCTCTCTCTCTCTCTCTATCTCTCTCTCTCTCACACACACACACACACACATACACATACACACACGTTCACAAGCTTGACTTCAATGACCGAAGTTTTAGCACAGTTAATCAGGTTACTATTGTGAAATAGGTCAACCTATTACATACGGTGTAGATGACAGGCACAACTGCTCCTTTGTGCATGTTTTCATGTAACATGGCTAACAAAGAACACTTATCACATTAGTATTAGTAATCTATGAGTGTTAGTTTTATTTAAGAAGCATTGTGGGGTTAGAGAGATGGCTTAGTGGTTAAGGCACTTACCTACAAAGCCAAAAGACCCAGGTTCAATTCCCCAGGACACACGTAAGCCAGATGCACAAGGTGGTACATGTGTCTGGAGTTCTGTTGCAACAGCTAAAGGCCCTGATGCACCTATTATCTCTCTCTCTCTCTCTCTCTCTCTCTCTCTCTCACTCTCGCTCTCTCTCTCACTTTCTCTCAATTAAATAAATAAAAATGAAATATTTTTTAAAAAGCATCATCCTCCCCTGTGTATTTCCTTAGATTTCTTGCCTTTAGAGAATATACTCAGTGCAACAGCTGGTCTGTTAGCTTTAGACTTGAGTAATTACTCAATAAGGAGCTGATAACTGGCTCCATGATAGACAGAAAACTCTTTTCACAAGTCAATTTAGTGAACTCTTCAAGTTAATTTTAAAAGTGATATTTTTGTGATAGTAGGAGACATGGAAATATAGTAACTATATTAATAGAATTGTGTCAAAACTTTTTATAGAATGGCTTTAATTTACCAAGTTATATTAAGAAGGTTTTTACTTACCTTGTCTAATGTTTCCATTTGGGAACACTACCACTTTCTTTAAAAATAAGAAATCTCAGAAGCAATAAAGTTGCCTTTTGAAAACCAAGATTTAACCTTTTCTGGTCATATAATTTCATAGTACAGATTTCTAATGTAAGAGGACAAGTTAAAGAAAAAAAACATCTGGAGTTTGAAACTACCAAATCAAAGAATAACTACTAAATGTTTTAGTCTAGCCCTCCGAGTGGCATTTCTCCTTGTGTCGTCACACTAAGAACTCAGATGTGTGTCCATCCATAATCAAATGCAGCTATGTCTTCAGGCAAGAAGTATATAGAAAGTAAATGAAGTTTAAAAATCAGAAAATTGATTAGAAGCAGAATTGAATTAATGCCTAAATATGAGATTGCTTATTCAATTATTTCATTTAGTTTTAATTTCTTGTCATTAATTTGGAATCTTTTGTTATAAATGAAGTCAAATCATATAGAGAAAGAACTTTAAGCTTATCCTTTTATAAAAATGAAGTAAATGCATGAATTAGAATGTGAAAATATCTAGTAAATTATTTTCTCTCTGTAGGACATATGATTGCAGTTTGAAGAAGGTTCAGTTATGTACAAGTGATTTTATGCTGAATTTATTTATTTTTTTAGTGTAAATAAAATACTGATATAAAAATAATGCTTTGGAGGAAAATATATATTAAAAACTATTATCAACTTAAGTTCAAAGTGCTATGATAAATGCTACTACTCAACCTCATGGAACTGATGAATTAAACATGTATGAAGATTTAAATACAGACAAATAGAGAAAAATATGTTATATTAACAAAAATAGATAAAAGTAATGAATATGGTAATATTATTAGACAATGCTAAATATCTGAACAATGATGGCAGAAGATGAGATCTAAGATTATTGCCACTGGCTAGTCAACTATTATGAACAATTCTTCATCTGAAGTTTGATGGAAAACATTTTATGAATGGATTCCCTGAATCATACCAAGACATTAAAAAAAGAAAACCAATGGAATATTTGGGTTTTCCTTATCGAGAACTTATACTGAATTGAAAATAGAAAGTGGCAGAGGAAGGAGGTTGCTCTCACCTCACCCCATTGTTATTTGCACAAAGATGTAACAGTACATGTTAGAGGAAATGGCTGTCTATGAGTTTATGATGGCCACTCAGGCACACGCGTAACCACTATGAGAGCTCTCTAGTGATGAGGATCAAAATGTAGTGCCAGTCTCATGATGCTCCCTTTCTGATTTTCTGAATTATTTATTCTATTAGAGTGGAATTGGAGTTTTTCTATATAGTAAGCACCAATTAAATACAAAAATCCAATGTACAGAATGTTTCATACTACTATCAATAACTGCATGACTAATTCTACAGTTTTCCATTCTTTCCTCATTCCATTATCCTAGGGGGGTAAGACATAGTTCTGACATTAATTATTTAATCACATTAACAGTAGTACAATTACTATCTTTCTTTCTACACTGCAAAGACTCTATACCATTACTACTGCAGAAAAGTAAAAGATATTTGCCAGATAACAGGATTACTAAGGGAAGAAAATTCAAAACAGACTTATCAATAGTATGAGACACATGAGGTGGAGAAAACCACTGACTGCATGGTCTATCAGGGAAGGATGCAGACATGAGCGTCCCTGCATGGGCAGTATCAGGTAAGGATGCAGACATGAGCGTCCCTGCAGAGGCAGTATCAGGGAAGGATGCAGACATGAGCTTCCCTGCATGGGCAGTATCAGGGAAGGATGCAGACATGAGCGTCCCTGCATGGGCAGTATCAGGGAAGGATGCAGACATGAGCGTCCCTGCATGGGCAGTATCAGGGAAGGATGCAGACATGAGTGTCCCTGCATCAGCAGTATCAGGGAAGGATGCAGACATGAGCGTCCCTGCAGGGGCAGTATCAGGGAAGGATGCAGACATGAGCATCCCTGCAGGGGCAGTATCAGGGAAGGATGCAGACATGAGCGTTCCTGCATGGGCAGTATCAGGGAAGGATGCAGACATGAGTGTCCCTGCATCAGCAGTATCAGGGAAGGATGCAGACATGAGCGTCCCTACATGGGCAGTATCAGGGAAGGATGCAGACATGAGCGTCCCTGCAGGGCAGTATCAGGGAAGGATGCAGACATGAGCGTCCCTACATGGGCAGTATCAGGGAAGGATGCAGACATGAGCATCCCTACATGGGCAGTATCAGGGAAGGATGCAGACATGAGCGTCCCTGCATGGGCAGTATCAGGGAAGGATGCAGACATGAGTGTCCCTGCACGGGCAGTATCAGGGAAGGATGCAGACATGAGCGTCCCTACATGGGCAGTATCAGGGAAGAATGCAGACATGAGCTTCCCTGCATGGGCAGTATCAGGGAAGGATGCAGACATGAGCTTCCCTGCATGGGCAGTATCAGGGAAGGATGCAGACATGAGCTTCCCTGCATGGGCAGTATCAGGGAAGGATGAAGACATGAGCGTCCCTGCATGGGCAGTATCAGGGAAGGATGCAGACATGAGCGTCCCTGCATGGGCAGTATCAGGGAAGGATGAAGACATGAGCTTCCCTGCATGGGCAGTATCAGGGAAGGATGAAGACATGAGCTTCCCTGCATGGGCAGTATCAGGGAAGGATGCAGACATGAGTGTCCCTGCATCAGCAGTATCAGGGAAGGATGCAGACATGAGCTTCCCTGCATGGGCAGTATCAGGGAAGGATGCAGACATGAGCTTCCCTGCATTGGCAGTATCAGGGAAGGATGCAGACATGAGCGTCCCTGCATGGGCAGTATCAGGGAAGCATGAAGACATGAGCTTCCCTGCATGGGCAGTATCAGGGAAGGATGCAGACATGAGTGTCCCTGCATCAGCAGTATCAGGGAAGGATGCAGACATGAGCTTCCCTGCATGGGCAGTATCAGGGAAGGATGCAGACATGAGCTTCCCTGCATGGGCAGTATCAGGGAAGGATGAAGACATGAGCTTCCCTGCATGGGCAGTATCAGGGAAGGATGAAGACATGAGCTTCCCTGCATGGGCAGTATCAGGGAAGGATGAAGACATGAGCTTCCCTGCATGGGCAGTATCAGGGAAGGATGAAGACATGAGTGTCCCTGCATGGGTAGTATCAGGGAAGGATGCAGACATGAGCTTCCCTGCATGGGCAGTATCAGGGAAGGATGAAGACATGAGTGTCCCTGCATGGGCAGTATCAGTATGGGATGAAGACTGAGCATCCCCTGCATGTGAAGTATAAGTGAATGATGTGAAGGATGCAGGCATAATAAAACTGCACCGCATGATTAAACTGTACTTTTTTTTCATTGATTTCTGAATTATTTCACATGCTTATTTTCATTTATTTTCCAAACCAAAATAGGAAATATCACATTTTTGTATCATGTGAGTTCTATAATACGTTATCTTAAATATCCTCTACCACTATTTTTCAACAAAACAGGTAACAGAAACTGAGATATTTTACTTACTATCACATTCAAGTTATTAGTTATGTCCAGCAACAAAAGCTAATCATCATGGGCTGAGGAAATGGCTTAGTTGTTAAGGCATTTGCCTGCAAAGCCTAAGGACCCCATTTCAATTCCTCAGAACCCACGTAAACCATATGCACAAAGGAGCACATGTGTCTGGAGTTCATTTGCAGTGGCTGGAGGCCCTGGCATGCCAATTCTCACTTTCTCTCTGTCTCTTCCTCTTTCTCTCTATCAATTAAATACATAAAATATTTTAAGTTAATTATCATGTTTTATTTTCTGTTCCCTCCACAATTGCAGTGTGATACAAGAAATCATAATATTATTTTTGCAATACTTAGATAAAATACAACATGGCAAAATTTCTCAAAAGTATAATACTTAAATATAACTGTAAAAGAAGAAATGTGGGCAGAAGATTTTTAATAAATCTGCATCTTAATTTAGTTTCCTATTTTATATGTACTATGTAATATCCCTACCAGTATCTCTTTACTCACCAGAACTATTAAGTGACTAACTAGATTTATTTATTCATTTTATTTGTTCGCCCACAAGTATTAGGTCTCAGTATGGTGTTTTAAAACAATTTTATGGTTGTATGTGTGTGTGTGTGTGTGTGTGTGTCTGTGTGTCTGTGTGTCTGTGTGTCTGTGTGTGTGTTTATATGTGTGCCATCCACCTTCTTTGTGACAGGGTGTATTGTAGTATTACTCTAGAGATCACTGATTAGGCTACACTGACTTGTGAGCCCTAAGATCTTCCTGTTTCTACAACATAGCACTGTGATCACAAGCATGCCCCATCATATCCAGCATTACTATATGGATTCTATAGATCAAACTCAGGTCGTCATAGTTTCAAGACAAACAATTGTCTTCTTGAGCCATCTCCCACCCAAACCATCTTCCTAGGTCCAAGTGTTATTTCTTTAGGATATTGGGTCAAACATTCATATTAACCAAAGCAGGAATCAGTCATCATCAAATGTGAGAGTCTTTTCATATCTAGATGCCTTCTGACTGGTGTAACCTGTCAGTCTCAGGATCAGCACAAGATACAATGAATGAATGTCTTCCCTGCCTGCTCACAAGCCTTTTAACAAAGTAAACCAAATTTTATATCTTATATGCATGCATATTATTATGATTGCAGTAAAAGCTAAATGACTAGTGTCTTTACTCAAGCTATTTTCTGAATCTTTCTTTCAAGAACTACAAATTTGACATTTTAAATGCAATAACTTAGGACAATATTATCTATTATGCATCTTTATGCAACTCATGTCTGTGACAACTAAGTTTGAATCATATAACTTTCTATTTTAAGCCACTAATTTTCATCCAAAAAGGTTAGAAAGATGTAAAGTGAGTCACATACCTATCACTTAAGTGCTCCAGTGGCAGTAAATAAGAGAGATGATATGGTACCAAGTTGAACTTGAGAAGTAACTTTTAAAAATATTATGTAATAAAAATGATACAGCACATATACTTACAAAATTCTTATATATTGGAATGATTTATTCTGGAAAAATGTATCACATTAAATAAGTTATATGGCTCCATTAAAAGTAGGAACAGAAAATAATTTTTTTAAGAATGAGGAATTCACCCATACTTACAAAAATAAAGAATTGAAAGACTTATATCCATGAGCTATACAAAAATAACACACAGGGAGATAAAGAAAAGGTACATTTTGGTTGTTTTGGATTGATGTGGCTTCCAATTAACAACAAAAAAATGCACTATATTTTAAAGACACCTATCTACACACAAATAGGAGGGAGAGATTTTATGTTTGCAATGTGTCTCAAAGTTATTGAAGAGATACCAGTCACACCTTAAGTAACTATTTTTTTAAGTAAGCATTAATATGATAAAGCAGTAATCCATTTCATGACATGTAGATATGCACTGAAAACTACGAAGGAATCTGCCTTCAGATCTTTGGTGAATTTATGCACAAGAAGGAAAAAATCTGCTAATAATAATGAATATCTTCATTGCTTTTTAAGTGAATGTGCTGGTGTGAAGGCTGGACTGTTATCACCTTGTAGGGGAGAGCTGTGATGAAGACCACATTCCTGCAGAGGTGGGAAGGATTTCCTCAGGTCTCACTAGGAGACCATGGGTCAGGAAATCAGTGAAGTATGTACTGCAAATAGCTCCACAAGACCTATAGCTACAGCCATGGCAGGAACATAGGCTAATTTAATTATAACAATTGTGACATGTAGTAATATGAATCACCATGGACGGCACTAGGGACTAAGCTAACATGTCTTCAAATTGAATCAGCAAATCAGTTTACATTAGGCGCATTACAAATACACCAAAGCTTCTAATAGCTTTCAATATTGAATCAAGTATATTCAGGCTTTTCAAATTTCACAGTGATACTGCTTCATAATTTTAATCACTATTTAAATCAGATATAGCAAATTGTTGAATCATATTCTGAAAGTTTTCATTAATAACTAAGCTTCTATAAGAGATAATTTATGCAGTCTATTAAAACTTAATATTTATAGAAAGTTAAAATGAGCACAGTGTTATAAATATCCTCTCACTTTAATTGGAATCTTGTGATAGAAATAATTATTCAAAAATATGCAGAAGTATGTATTAGGCTGTATTGCGGCTTTGTACATTTTGTCTTCTACTTACTAAATTTTGTTCGTCTTTTTTACTGTGTGGCTATTTCTCTGAATAGAAGAAGCATTTCATCTTGGAGGGAAGAGGAAGATTCCTAGGACTCACTAACGTAATAAAACTTACAAGGCTCAGGAAGCTAAAGAAACTCATAGAAAGTTTCATTATTTCATATTATTTGGCTCAAAGTATTTAAATAAGAAATCTATTATGAATTGATTTCCCCATTTCCATATTCATATGCAATTATTCATTTTGTTCACAGGCATATTCATAAATATGTGATACAACTTGAAGACTGTGATACTATGGTTATATGTTACACCATATGTCACACTGAAACTATCATTACCCCCAAACACACATCATCCCATGAGCTAAAATGTATTCCATAAAATTCTTATGATTCCTCTCATGAAAATAAAAATTTACAAAGGATAAAGGTTTTAAAGTTTAGTATTTTCATTTAGTCTGATGAAAGTGCCATTGCACATTTCTGTCCTCTATCTTGTGCATTCATGATTTTAGTCATATGATCACTACTCATATATCAATAATAAGGTAGAAGCCAGTAACCTAATTGAAGTGAAATTCTTGAAGATTATAACATACCTCTCATGCAAAAATGAATGTAATGATTTTGGTTCCAACTGTTCATCAAAACATAGGAAAAACAAATGTAATGAAATATCAAACAACAAAAGTGACATTATAAGGTTTTGCAGGCATTATTACAGTATATTTTGAAATGGCAAGCTCTTCAAGGTAATCATGTTGCATACTTCTTTTTATGCTACATAGGAATTAGATAAAAGTTAAATTTGATTGAACCTGTATTATTGCTTCTAAGATTGTAGTGGAGCCCTGGCATGTTTCTGTCCAGTGTAGAGTGGAAGTAGAGGAGTTAGTGAAAGCACCTTTGCCCCGCCAGCACATATCATTCCTTCAGATTGATGGGATTCTTCCTAGAGGAATGGATTCCAGAGCTTTCAGTATCAGCGAAAAGGAATTAAAGGTAGCATTACATTTCTACAGCATGCATCTTACATCTTTAACATTTTCATAAGTGGAGAGTCTGGGAGCAGTTTGGCATAGATGTCATGTTTCATTTAGTTTCTAAGACAGTAGTGAGTTCTTCTAACTGATCAGGTTGCTATATACAATAATGCGAAAAAGCCCAAAGAGGTAATGCAAGTGACAAGTGCTCCTTATTGCTCTAAAAATGGCTTAGCATTAGATAACAAGTACAAATTAATCATGGAATTAAGTAGGAAAAACATGCTAGACAAGTGATCAGCACATCTTCCCATCAACAGGGAGGAAGTAACAAGAGTGAGCTGAGAGCAATGCAGCAAGTGGGGCTGCACTCAAAACACCAAGGCCTGCCCCAGTGACTACACACCTGCTCCAGCAGAGCTCCACCTCCCAAGCGCTCCCAGTCTCCCCAAACAGCACTACCAACTAGGGATTAAGTATTCAAACACATGAGGCCATGGGGGATATTTAACACTCAATCCAACTCAACAGCAACTTTAAGATTAAACACCAAAGCCTTCTAAACTATAGTTTTATGTATAATAATAGCTATTCAGAGGTACTACGACATATCCCTTGGTTAGCCCTACATTATCCCCAGTGGGAAAACAACTTAGAACTTTTCACTAAGCACAAATACAAAACCTGCAGGGAAAAAAAAAAAAAAGATTCCAAAAGTGTGCTTTAATGAGATGTTCACTATTTCTAGTGCAAATGATAGTTTTAAGCCTAAGTCTGTAGTTTCTATGAAGCCTATATAGGGACTAGGTTGGTGGCTCAGTCAGCTCAATGCTTGCCACAAAGCATGAGGACACGAGTTTGTAAACACAGCAGCCGCATAAAACTTGGTGTGGTGTTATGTGTTTGTAATCACAGCACCGGGGAGGCAGAGACTAGAGGATTCCTGGGGCCTGTTAGCTAGTTTGTGAACTTCTAGTCCACTGTAAAACCCTGTCTCACCAAAAAAAAAAAAAAAAAAAAAAAAAAAAAGCCGGGCGTGGTGGCGCACGCCTTTAATCCCAGCACTTGGGAGGCAAAGGTAGGAGGATTGCCGTGAGTTTGAGGCCACCCTGAGACTCCATAGTGAATTCCAGGTCAGCCTGGCTACAGTGAGACCCTACCTTGAAAAACCAAAAAAAAAAAAAAAAAAAAAAAAACCCTGTCTCAAATGAAAATTGGAGAGTTAGAGAGATGGCTCAACACTTAAGGCACTTGCCTACAAAGCCTAACAACCCAACTTTGATTCCCCAGTACCCCGTAAACCCAGATGCACAAAGCGGCACGTGCAGCACCTGGAGACCATGGCACACCCATTCTCTCTGACTTTCTCTATTCTTTCTATCACTCTCTGTTTGCAGATGAATTAATGAATACTTTTTTTTTAAAGTAGGAGGTGCCTGAGTGTTTGGGGCCTGTGAGCTGAGACTGAAAGGCAACGAGAAGTAAGGAGAACCGAAATCTATCAATAAGACAAGAGGAGACAGCTGACTCCCTGGAAGAAGATGAATCACCCCACACACAGTATCTATGACCCAGGTGAAACCACAGAGGAATTGGAGAGATGAGCAAGAATGCTGCTTCCACTGTGAGCCTGACAACCTGCACCACAGTAATGGAGGCAGACCCTTAGGACACTCAAAACGTACCAAAGCAAAAATCCTGGAGCTGCTGAGAGTTCTACTCTAAAGTAGACTTAACCAAGACTCACGGAATTCTGTGGAATCAGGCGGCAGAAAGATTCTAAAAGCCACAGGGAAAATCCAGAGGCATTACTCCCCTCACACCCCCAATGACTGACAGCTGCTCTCATAACTCATTACCCACAACCTTATGTTGAATAGCAGCAATCCCACTGAGAAGACCCCTCAGTGGAATGGGGCAAGGAGGAGGGAAATGATGGTACCAATGCTTGATGTGTCCATAAAAAGTTTCTACTTAATAATAAAAATGGTACAAGAGCTGATGGACAAAATGCACATGCAGATGTGTAAAAATTAAATCAGTAGTTAAGCTTTCCCATTAAAAAAAAAACATAAGGTGGAAAGTGATTAAGGAAGACCTCTGACGTGGACCTCTGGCCTCTCCACACACACACACACACACACACACGTGTGTGTGCCAACATACATATGAGCATGCATACATGTATATCACATATATACATATAAAACATATATAATATCATATAAAATGTTGCTTCATTATAAGAGAAAGGTAGGGTATGAATACACACACATGTGTGCACATGCATGTAGAGATATATGGACACATGCATCATGACAAGGAAATAACCCAGGCTTCACAAAAATAATAAACTTCATTATGCAATGTATTATTCATAATACAAAATAAAAATGACAATTAAAAAGAAATTACTCAAACAAGAGAAAAATGGTATCCCCCTTTCAATTTATGATATAACCAGAAAATGTATAATCTAGTAGTAATATAGGCAAGAGGACTTTCTAAATATACATTATGATGTCTTATAGTTTTCAAAGTTATTCTGTTTATTTACAAATACATCTTTTCTATAAATTTTCTTTACTCTTAGTCTTTTCTAAGGGATAAGGTTAGAATGTGTGGGAAGCACATATTTGTTACAAAGATTGTAACATGTAATTTTAACATCTGAGTGTTATATATATCAAATCATGCACTATGCAAAATTACTTTTAAATCCTAAAATGAAAAATCTCTCCTGAGAGATTTGCCTCTTACTCCCCCAAGAATAAATGCAGGCGTTTGACAGTACAAGGTAGATATCTTTCTTTGTTCAGGCACAAAACCATGCTAACCTATAAGTAATTAAGCCATGGTATCAAAGTAATAGCTAGGGTTAATTATATTTAATTTTGCATGGCCTGAATTTCAATAAGGAGCCACAAATACCAGTAGGCTTGCCACAGGACATATTCGGTGGACTGTAGGAAACTTCCCTTCCTCTGCCTTGTCCCTCATTTCTATACCAGGCTACTCCAGGCAAATTTTAATTCTGGGTATTCCAACACTAATTAGACTTTTGAGGAGAAAAGACAGTTGATGCTTACCATTATTTCAGCACTGTTTTCACGTGTTTTCTGGAGTGGATACTATCTAAAAGGTCAATCATAAATGGTGTAGTTGTAATATCAAGAATTTCCCAAAGCCATACATTTAAATTGATAACAAGCATACAAAGCTTAGTTATTCAGTATGTGTCTTCCAGCACTGAAATTACCAATCAGTACAGGTATGGCAGTTGCTGTGAGTTTGTCACCATCTTTCACTCACCATTGTATTATTAATTAACACACATGATTTTCTCTTTTACCATTAGTTTAGACCATCACATGGCAATTAGTAACTAACATCTATTTTCTTATCAAAGAAATGTGGGGGGAGTCACTATGAATGTTACAAAAATATAGCCTGCCAATGGTTAATATGGCATAGAGATGGATTTTGAGTTAAATCAATTATTCTAAGACTTTTATACTCATTTTCCCTTTATACATGAACCATCTATAGAAAATAATTCTAATTGCTAATGCAATAGAAATTCTTATTTCCATTAGGCCCTGGTTTAATTTGGGAGATCAGTATACAGTGGTAAATTTGTTCAGTATTGAAGCCCAAGCAGACAGAACGATACAGTTTTGTACAGTAAAATATAGCAGAAGGGAGGTTATATTCCCAAACTTAAGGATTGAGTCTTGCTGTCTGTTCATTTTTGCTTTTCTTCTTTCCTGAATAGTAATCAAATCAAGGATATGAGCCCAAGAAATGCAATAATAATCTACCACACAGAAGGGCAAATGTAAGGGAAGGAGACTCCAGTGTACACCATGGAGCAAAACTAGAGAAGAAAATCAAAATATCACCTTTGAATGTCAGTGTGACATAATCTTAGGGTTCTTGTAGTAAAAGACTGGTAAACATGCCTTGACTTCCCTGGTATAGCAAAAACTTCTGTTTCATCAATATCTAAATTTCTAACTGATAGATTGTGACTCTTTCAAATGTTCTAGGATAGCAGGTATATTTGGTATTGCTATAAAAAAAACAAATTAATTTATAGGATATGGGTTATCCATATTTTCTAAGTCATCTTTAGGCTCTGAAATCTTATACTTTTATGGTGGTTTGTTTCTCCCATCTAAGTACTAATCAGGCTCCACCATGCTTAGCATTCAAGAGCAGAGGGACTGGTCATGTTCAGGGTGGCATAGCCATAGGCACTAGATTGTTTCTTTTGCTGTAATCAAAAGAGCTGAACCCCAATGGACAATTTGTCTTAATTGAATAGAGGTATGAGATACACAGTCTAGACAGTAGAACTGCAACCTTTCTGAAAAGACCAAAGGTATTCTAAATAGAAACACTTGTGTACTTCTCTTCACCTATCAGACCATTGGACAATGAGTACTAGGGAAGGGGACCTTCTCCCAAGAGTCACCTGTTGGGAAAGCCAAAGGCCAGGATGCTAATGTTACCTGAAGGGGGAATAATTTTCATAGAAAGAGATTTCAATATACACATGAAAAAGACATCCCTAGCCATCCAAGCAACGCAAACAAACACTACATTGAATTCTATCTCACTGCAGTCAGAAAGCAGTCATCAAGAAAAAAAAAAAAAAAAACAAATGATGGTGAGGATGGCAGAAAAGGGAAGCTTACACACTGATGGTGGAAATATCGGCTTCTTCAGCCACTATGGAAGTTGTTATGGAGTTTCTTTAAAAAAAAAGAATAAATAAAACAAAACTATCGTAGGACCTAGCTATATTCCTCCTTTAAACTTACCCCAAAACTCCAAGTCAACATACCATAGAGACATTTTGAAATCAATGTTTATTGCATCAATTGTCACAATAGCTACACAATGAAACCAACCTAGGTGTTCATCAACAGAAGAATGGGTAAAGACAGTGTGGCTTATGGACATAGTCAAACATCTTAATCTTAAAGTAGAAGGAAGGTATGTTGTTCACAGGAAGACAGGTGCCACTCAAGACAATCACAGTAACTGAAGTTAGTCAGTCTCAGGAAGAGAGATGCTGTGATTTTTCTTGGTGAGAGATTGTTTTTGAAGATACATTTCCTTGAGAAATTATATGTGGTTTTTGAGACTCGAACTCCTGCAGGTCTGAAAATAAATTTCAGATAAGTAACTATACATCAAAACCTATAATCTGGGAGTTTGAGAGCTAGCTTAGCAGTGAAGGTGCTTGCCTGCAAAGCCTAAGGACCCGCGTTCGGTTTCCAGGACCCATGTAAAGCCAGTTGCACAGAGTGGCACATGCATCTGTTTGCAGTGGCTAGAGCCCTGGCATGTCCATTCTCTCTTTCTCTCTCTTCTCTCTCTTCTCTCTCTTTCTCTCTCTCTCTCTTTTCTCCTTGCAAATAAAGAAATAATTGAAAACATATATAATCTGTGAATGCCGTCTATTAAACTCATATGAGTGGTAACACGAGATGGGGCCTTTGGCAGGTAGTTAGATCATGAGCATGAACCTTTCATTAGTGACTGATGCTCCATGAAAGTGACCTCAGACAGGACCATTACCCACTGTCCACCCTGTGAACAAGACAAGAGCCTGCATCCCAGAGCAGGGCCTCCGCAGTACCCAACCATACCGGCACCCAGATCTCGAACTTTTTAGCCTCTACAATCATGAGAAATAAATTTCTGTTGTATAAAAGCTACCCCATATATCCTACTAGTAGGCAAATTGATAGAGAAAGACAAGCAGGAAAATGAAGTTTGTGACAATTATGAATAGAGAAAATAGAAACAAATAGTGGTGAAAATAAAAACAGCAAGCTCAAAGTCAGGTTGAATATGTTGCATCTCAGTTATATAAAAAGAAATGATTTTTTAAATTATCACTTTACTAGAACAATACTTTCTTTTCTCACAAGAATCTGTGGCTTTCAAACTGGTTTCTATCATGAAAAACAGCATAATCAACTGACTGAAGTGTCTAAGAATCATATTTGTCTATTCAATGCATCAGTTGTTAGAAGCACACATTATTTATCAAGAAATATTAATAGGATGAGATATAGATCTATTCTCTTCTCAGAGGATTTTAACATGGCTTTTATACTAAGTGTTTCAGAGAAAAGACATTGTTACACAGACATTATATTGACATTTTTAATCTCTGGTTTTCATCTAAATAGAACAAGTGATTGAACAAAGACGAATAGGCACTTTGTGAGTCAATGTGATGACATTAATATTTATATTAAATGATTTTTAACTAAAACATAGTAGAAAATAAAAATAGAGGGGATAAAAACTACAAAGGTGGTTGGAATAACTGTCTTTGAAAAAAATCAAAGGATAAAACTATAAGGGCTAATTGAATTTCTCATTTTTTTTGCAGAAAATTAGTCATACATTTTATTTAAAATTGCTAGTACATTACAGATATAATAGATATAAAACACTACCTTCAGGTAAAGCAGTGCCTTCTTGAGAGCTTTCCATGGAGCCTAACATTATGACATTTTCATAAAAGCATTCAATATCTGATGGGTTTATTTTTAAATTTAATATGTATCTAAATATTTAGTAGAATTTATCAAGTTATACCCAAAGTCCTCACCAACCTGTTTGAGCATCAATTTCAAATAATAAGAAGTTTCTTGAGAAACAATCAGTTGGCCTTGAATTTGCTTAGCAATGGTGATTTAACGCATTACATATAACAATGGTCATATCCTTGTTCTGAGACTTGACACAAAATGGTATGTCTTCAGGAAAAGAATGATAAACAGAAACAGAAGTGTAACATTTTTTTTAAATTAATAACTCTTCCCAAATTATGGTATTTTTTAAATTTGGTAGGGATATCAATAAATATTAACCTCCTATGCTCACTATAAACCAATTTAGTTGTGAAATACTTCTGAAATACTCATAATAAAAGTGAAAATAAATCTGCTAAACCAAAGATGTTGAAACCTGCACTTACTGTTATAATACAAGAGCTTCACACTCTACTATATTTGCAATCAAAAATATCAACCTATATGAATTCTGAGATTAGCATAATTTTTCCCCTGATAATAACATGTAACAGGGTAACTTAAAAGCTGAACCTTTTCCAAAAACTTTTTTATTGTAAACATTGTATTTTAATGAACATTGCTTGCTTTTGGTTCAATCAGAAAGGATGTGTTCAAAAAATTATAAATTTTCATCAGACAAAGAGAGTGAACTTTCATTGCTAGATAATACCAAATGGATGTAGAAAACAATTTATAAAAAAAGAGTCATTGTAATAAAAAATCAAATTTATGTTATCATTTTTAAAATTAATGATGAAATAAAGCCTAGAACTGGAGAAAGGAGAGATAATTTTCTCTAAGATCCAAGTTGTCTATAAACATAGTGAATAGTTCTGGTAAAACCTCTGCCTTTCAAATGATCAGAAGCAGTCTCAGAATCTTATTACTGAAACTCAAATTAATTGATACCACTCCCAAGGTCACTGCTATGAAAGAACCTCAACCTAAACTGACTATCTTTGGGTTTATATTCTTAGGGGTCTTGGCCTTAGTTAATAAGTACAAGAAATTAGCTGAAGCCTATCTGAGACAGCTGAAATTATAACCAAACTCTTATAGCTGAAAATAAATTCAACACAGAAACTAAAATTTTAAACAAATCTCTAATAGTAATAATAACTTTTTATCTTTTATTTCAATAGTACAAAGTTAAAAATAGCTTGTTTTTTCTGATCAAAAAGGAAATAATAAACATGGTATTACTTATTTTATCTTAAAACATAAATGACATCAAAATACTAACATCTCAATAACATTTCTTTTTTTTTTTTTTTTGGCCATGAAAACAAGTTTGATTTCTTGGTACTTCCTAACCAGATTTTATGATTTTTCATAGCATAGGCTATCATCAATGGCACCATATGCTATATTTTAGACCCCAAACAAATCATATAGGTTCACAAACTATAAATAAATAAGGACAGAAAGTAACACTGGCATCATCAAGAAGTACATTTCTCAGGTAATCATAAAATAAGTGCTCCAGATTTCTCTACCCAGTGCAGTAAAGCAAACCAGGATTCATAGTCTCTCTAGGATTGGGAAAAAAGGAGAATAAAGGCAAGAACATGAAAAGTTCTTGGCTAAGGCAAGAAATGTTTGAGAAGTATTGGTTTACAAATATTCTTCATACTTGAATTTACTTGGATGTGTACAGATTATCTTGGAAACTAAGCAGGGCCAGGCCTAGTACTTGGTTGGGAGACATCTATAAATGAAATATGGTATAGAATCAGAAATGTGAAGTAAGAATAAATATGTTAATTGTCATTTATAAAGTCCATTCTAAAGTTCTTAAAACATATAACAACATTGTGATAACAAAAAATATTAAAAATAGTATACATTTAACATGTTTAATTCACAACATTAAAACAAAATACCCAAGCCAAAAAATGGAGTATCTGAAAATAAAGTTTGCTTTAGACTTATTGTACAACACTAAAACATTTTACTCAAAATTTCAGCTTTTCTACCTAAACATGGTAGTTTAGGAAAAAGTTTTAATTTTTTTCTTTAAAAAAGAAATAAGTATTTAACTTTAAAAATGATTTAAGAAAATCTAACAGATAAATCATGGAAACACATACACAATCCTTCAATAGATGACTTCACTACAAAACTCAATATATTTGTCATAAAATCCAACTCCAAAGCAGTGTTTACCCTCAACTATAATTATTCAATCATTAAATAATAACACATATGGGGAAACATATAAAAAGTATAAGGTATGCTTATAATTAAAGGTTACAAATAATGTTTAAAGAAAACTATTTCAGTGGTTTATTTCTAGCTTGCCAAATATTTCAATTTCATTGTGACAAAAAGTTGTGAAAACAATCAGTAAGTATAAAATTTTCTATCTCGAAATTTAATTTCTCTTACATTAATCATTAAAAAATATATTTTGAAGAGTAATTCATAAGTTCTAAATTTATATCTACCAAAACAAATAACCCTAAACCCTTGTATAATTTTACTTTTCTAGAAAATTCTATGAAATTGGTATTAACTAGATACTATCTTTTTGATTCTTCCTGAGTCTATAATATAACAGAATAAGATTTTCATAACTAACCAAGTATAAACTTTCATTATATTCATAATACAAAACATCAGTTTTGTAGTTAATATTTGAACAATTTAAACACAATGCAGTATTGATTCAGAATTATCTTAATCTTCAACAGGAATAAAAATTGCTTAATGTAACTAGAATCTTTATTTGTCCATGGCTAATGTAAACCACATCACATCTGCAAATGTTAACTTTCAAACTTGAAGATTTCTTGAAATAACAGATATTTCAAAAAATCCAGTGCAATATAAAACATTCTTAGAAACCTGAACCTTAGCATAAGTATCATCTAAATATTTATTCTGGACACATAAAAGCAATTTTATCATTTGTTTCTACATATAATTATATTTGAAAGATTTGATAGAAGATGATATTTTAGCCAGGAGCCCCAGTAATGCTTCACAGGGTTAAACGTGCTCGAGAATGAATGCAAATAAATGCAGGTCTTCAAATCCCATTTGTGCTTGATAAATATGGATCCTTGCCTTTGCAATAAGGTCCATCACAGGCCATCTTAGCAGGGAGAGAGATGGGGAGGATCACCTTCAAAATGGTGTTAAAGAAGGTTGTAGACTAGTTGTTTCTCTAGGAAAACATTTAATTAAAATCTTTTACAACATTGCATCTCCCTCTGTGCTGATGAAAAGGCTAGCCTAAAAAAAGTAAATGGGTGGCGGGGGTGGGGGGGGGCATGGGATCTAATCTGGATAGATCAGATTTCTTGCTGCTGCAAAGCAAGGAAATTCAGGCCTACTGCTAACTAGCAACTGGAAGGAAGGTGTCTCCTACAGACCTCAGCGGCAAGAACAAGGACAGATAGGTCCAAGAAATTGGGCATATTCAAAGAGAAAGGAAATGGAGCTAAGCCATTCATCATGGCTGGTTCTACTGTGTTGTCATAATCAAGTCAGATTTCTGAGCACAAGCTAGCTAGTACATGTTTCAAACTCTTGGCTGGTTATACCTAAAGTTCAGTGTAGGGCTCTAACCCTTCCAATATGTCAGTATTCACATATCAAAGTATTGTTTTGTGCACTAATTGTGAGCATGTTTACATTTATACTGCACATCTTGTGAATTCTTCCTATAGAATCTCAAGAAAAAAAATTATTTTTATTTTGTCTTTGTATGTGTGAGGGGGTCATATCTGTGTAGGTGGAGAAATATATGTGGAGGGTTTATGATTAGGTGGGAGTGTGTGTGCATGTGGAGGTCAGAGACCAATGTGGAGTGACTTCCTGCACAACTCTCCACCTAATTTGTCTAGAAATGCTCTCTCACTGATCCTGGAAATCACTGATTCAGCTAGTATATCTAGACAGTGAGCCCCAAAGATCCTCCTATCTCTGCCTCCCCAGGGCTGAGCTCATAGGCTTACAACACCACACCTGGCTTTATGTGTGTACAGGGGTTCTGAGTTCAGGTCCTCCTGCTCACACAGCAAGCACCCTATCATGATTTATCCCTACCCCGCAACAATTCTTAAGAAACCAATTAAATCATGTTATTTACTAAAGAAAATATGACTCCATATGCTCCAAACATCAAACATTAGGGAGAAAAAAAAAAACCAACGTTGACCAATCTGTTGTTTCAAAGCACATATTTTCATAGAACTAAAGTGGAATTATTATGAAAAATGGGTTTGAAAAGCCTGATATATTGAGCTTACAAATCCTTATTTGCTTTCATGAAGGTTTGGACATGAATTTCTATGCCTTTACTCAAATCCTAATGATTACAAAATGTTGAAATCACAATGAGTATCTGTTGAGTGTATTTCCAAATTCATGGAGATAGTCTATACCAGTTCACAACAGTGATTAATAAACATAAACAGATAATATGCCTATGTTAAATAGAGTGGACTGGTGTGGACTAGCACTACACATAATATAGGCATTAGTAAGATTTTTTTTAAATCCAATATGTTAATAATTCTTTTTATTTTTCTACATGGAAAAATTCTCCTTTATATTAAGCATCTCAAAACTTGAAACAAGAACCATGTTAAGCAAGTAGCTCTCATATCACACTTACCAAATTTTTATATTAGGGACCCTTTTGAACACAAAGTCTTTATAGACGTCCACTATGAACCCACCATATTCTTCCAAAGTTAAATACAAAGCAACAACTCCATATGAATCCCTAATATGTATAGTCCTTATAAGACTACAAACTCTTGACAAATATACAGATTGTAAAGCAATGAAAAAATAATATTTACACTCTTCCTATTGAACCAGAGTTGACATTATTATTTTTACCTTGCTATGAAATTGGGAAAAGATTGCCTCTTTTATAGATAATGGATCAGCAAATATTAATAATATGAAATAATGGGGTTCATTGTGTCATATTTTGCACGCAAATAATATATTTTGATGACATTTACCTGAGTATTAATAAGAATGAAATTATGCCATTTACAGGAAAATGTATGGAACTACAGATCACTGTGTTAAATTAAGTCAGACCCAGAAAGAATCTCTTGATAGTAGAGAAGTCATTGATAATAATATATGCTTCCACAATGGTTGATATATCAGTGAAATCAGGCTTTATTTCATCTGGTGCTCTTAGATATTAAAATGAGCAAAACAGTATATTAAGCATTTGAAGACTTTATCATTAACAGTCTTTGTAGAATATTACATATCATTGTTCAAAGTCAAGATACCTTGATAATAGCAAAGAAATGATCAAGACCAAGCAGTAAAATCATAAAAGAATTATTGTAAAGATTAAATATTCAGCCCCAAAATATAAAATATAAAGAAAAAATTATGTAGGCTTTTTTTTGTCTATTGAACATGATTTCAAACTGTACTTGAGCCAAGTGTTGTGATATAGCTGCTGAGCTCTTCACACTGAAAATGTCTCTCTTAAAAGTTTCATGATATCTTATGAGTATTTCTAATCAGCTAAGCCCTACACTTTGAGATATATTAACAGATATCCAATAGGGTGCTTCAAAAACACTAAAAATTACATGCTCATAAATACTTCAGTATTTATCTCATTAAAAATCATAAATTATAGTATTGGAAGTAATTCATTCAGTGGTGTATGAATACAACTGTTTCAGAATCAAACAAGAACAATCTTTTTAGAGCCATGTTGTATGATGGTCCACTATTTCTTAAAGTTCTACTCAAAAATCAGAATTAGTCTTCAGAATATTAAACATCTCTTATCAGATACTTCAGTTCTTAACATACAAAAAGCATAGTGTAGGGCCAGAGAGATGGCTTAGTGGTTAAGGCGCTTGCCTACAAAGCAAAAGGATCCAGGTTCAGCTCCCCAGGACCTACATAAGCCAGATGCACAAGGGGGCGCATGCATCTGGAGTTCATTTGCAGAGCTAGAGGCCCTGGAATGACCATTCTCTCTCTTTCTCTCTCTCTCTCCCTATTTCGGTATATCTCTCTCTCAAATTAATAAATAAAATATGGAACTTTAAAAAATTCTTAAAATATACATAGTGTAGGTTAGGTTATATCTAAGCCACACGTGATTTCTAGTTCTATGTCACTTGCCTAATATACAACTTCAAGGGCTTCTGTAAGTAACCAAACCTAACAACCTATCTCCATCTAACACATGAAGAGATACATGCTCCTGATAATTCTAATCCTCTTTTATATCTTTTCCAAAATGTAGTCAACTATGAAAGACTGGCAAATAAATTGAGAAGATAAAACTTAGTACCGAGTTGTGAAGATAATAGAATGACACATTCAGAAATTTGGCTTTTTCTTCATAGAATGCAAAATCTTCAAATTTGAAGAATGAAATTGCATATAAAGTTTAGGAAGACCTAAACTGGCAGTGTCAGTGATAGGCAAGGAATATCTGATTATATGAGTAATTGAGGACATATAGAAAAATAATCAAGGCTGGAGAGATGGCTTAGCACTTAAGGCACTTGCAAGTGAAGCAAGACACACAAGGTGACTCAATCATAAAGGTCGTGCATACGCACAGTTTGGCGCAAGTGTCTGGAGTTCATTTGCAGTGGCTATAGGCCCTAGCATGCCAATTCTCTCTCTCTCTCTCCCTGTCTCTCCCTCTCTCTCATGTTATAAAAAGAAGAAAAAAGAAACATAATCAACATACTTTCATTTCTGATACTAAGGTAGTATAGAGAGACATTTTGGATATATATATATATATATATATATATATATATATATATATATATATAATCAATAAGATTATGATGAAGGTTGGTTAAGAAGAGAACAACATAAAGAATATGGTACAAATATTAATTCAATAAATATTTTATATTGAAAGCCTATTAGGATCATAACATGATCACTCAGTCATTTGCAGGATGGGAGCTAGTCAAGAGGGATATCTTAGAGATAAAAATTATAAAATTTGAGGTGTCTTCATGTCGACAAACTGAAGACATACTAATGGCAAGAATAGATAACCAATCTAGAGGGTTCTAACAAAGGAATTTGGTATCTTTTTCAAACAGGTTAGGAGTTCTAACCTTGTAATGGAGACTATGATTTCCATTTCTTAACATGTTGCTTAGGACTTAGTTGATTTTCAATAAACATAGGATGGAAACCTGAGTGTACACTATATCTTAAACTCTGACCAAAATTTGCCTTGGATTTTATAAGATACAGAACAGTTTTTAATAGTAAGAGGCAGGGTTGGAGAAATGGCATAGCACTTAAGGTGTTAAGGTGCTTGCCTGTGAAGCCTAAGGACCCAGGTTCAACTCCCCACTACCCACATAAACCAGGTGCACATGGTGACGCATGCATCTGGAGTTAGTTTGCAATGGCTAGAGGCCCTGGTGTGCCTATTTTCTCTCTCTATCTGCCTCTTCCTCCCTCTCCCTGTCTCTCTATTTTTATCTCTTCAAATAAGTAAATAAAAAATATTTAAAAGAGGCAAAGTCAAAAGTAATAACTCTTCTGAACAGAAATAATTATACTTCATATTTGGGAAATAACTATGTCAAAATAATCAAGAAGAATTCTAATGGGGAAGATATCTTGGAGATAAGAAAATGAGGACATGGTGAGAAGCACCATGGGAAGTGTGCCTCATAAAGCATGATGTTAGTAAGGTCATATCCTAACACTGAAAATGCTAGCTCTAGGCAGATCCTCAGTGCTCATCTGTGGTCTTAGTCTCACCTGACTGTAGATTACCATCCATATTCCCAAGCTGCCCATCTTTCTACATGAACCTCCCTCATATAATTCACGAGCTTATATTTATCAGCTTTCATCCTAGTGTAGAAATCCAAACTGATCACTGGGCATCACAAGCATTTGTACAGATCACTGAATTCCCTGCCTATTATGTAGAATATAAACATAAAGAAATTGGATAATATGATACTCTATGCTAAAATAGAGCTATCATCAATAGCATATATGACAAAGATTACATGTTATATAACATATATTCCCAAAACACTAAGGAAAGCATCATAGTCAAACACAACCCAACACACAATGAGGCAAATAATACTTGACGAAACACTATTTCAAAATTCCGCATACCACTTAAAGTACATTCTGTATCCTGATTATCTTACTACTGAGTCTTTTTGTCCAAAACATTTATTCCATGAAGCGTTTCCAGTGTTAATAGCACCTCCATAATAGCATCAGAACTAATGATAGCAACAAAATATACTACACACCATCCTCACTTTGGAATACTCGTTAAAAGTCCCAAGTAAATGCATTTAAACTAAAGTATGTAATAGAAGAATTATCTTCCAGCTCTGCAAGAGTAGCATGATGATAGCCAATCAACTGACCAAGTGAAAAAAAAAACAAGAAAACTAAGTTATCAGTTTGAAAAATATATGGTTCAATATAGAACATCAATGGAATTTTCTAATCATCTAATTTAGAATGGAAAAATGTCCTAACAAGAAAAGCATAAAAACTACACAATCAACATAATACAAATGACACTCATGAGATTCATTCTCAATAATATCAGGGGGAAAAAATGCTACTATTCACAGTCACTTAGTATTCAAGTGCAAACTACCACCAAAGCATAAAATACCATCCTAAAGATGTAAAGTATGTGATACTGAAAAGGAAAAGACAAAAACATCTAAACTTGCTATTATTCACAAATAAGATGTTTCCCTACCTGGTATCACAAAAGGACAGTCCACAAGAAACAAAGAGCACAGTAACTTTTCACAATATAGAACTGCATAAATTTATATTTCATGTCTTTACCAAAAACTTCTCAATTAAATTATAAATAACTTGCAATATATAGCAGTTTTCTAAGCATCTTACCTCTAACAACTTATTTAATACTTACTATTCTTCACCAACTAGAGCACAGCCCAGGAGGAGCTAAAGGTTCGGTCAAGGTGACACAGAGAACAGTGACTAGAGTCAGTGGGAGGAAGAGGGAGGAGATTGCCATCTTGCATCACTATCATCATTCCCACTGAATGAATTCTGAGAGTGGATTGTGTGTGGCTATACTGAAACCTGCCACTTCCTATCCTGAGTTTACTGGCGACTGTTAGCCATAGAGAACATGACTCTTGTTTTGATTTGTATTTAGATGCATTTAATGTATCTATCCATTGGGAATGTCACAACATATGCAATAAAAATGCACTGAATGCAGTTTGGAAGCTCTTGCATAGATAAAGAGCTCAGAGAGAAAAGTACCAGAATGTTCCTTGCATGTAACAGTATCCATATGTGGCTGTCACAGAATGAAGCAGCACTTTCCAGGGTGACAGTCCCCCATCCTGCCAAGAATTTCATCTATGTTAAAACTTGAGGAAATAATTGGTTAATAAAGATAATCATCCAAGTATTTCCATTTACCAAAGTGCAAAATGTATGAGGGCTTGGAACTTGATGTTTTAAAATATATGCATGTTTCAGTGAAGTCCACTGAGCATGCTTGCAAAACATGACCATGACAAAATAATTAGCACATAATTGCCTGGCAGAAGTTCACATATACCTTTCCATACACAATCCTTTTGTTATACAGTCTACAAAATAAGTACTTTAACTTCTTTATATTTTAAGATAATGATTTAAAAGTAAACTAAGAAATTCTTTAGTGATTCTAATTGTACTCTTTCTTTCCATTCTTTGTGAAGAGAAAAGATTTCATGTAGCCCAGGCTGTCCTTTAAATTGCTATGTACCCAGTCAAGAGCTTGAACTTTTGATCATCTTCCCTTCACCTACCATGTGCTAAGATTATAGGCATGCACTACCATACCTGGTTTATGCTGTGTTGGAGATCGAACTCAGGGCTTTTCATACATGTTAGGCATAAACTCTACCCACTGAGTAACATCCATGAGCCTGTGATTCTAACTTATCTTATAAAAGAAATTAAAACTTAAAGACCCATAATTAAAGTTTCTTGTTTCTAGTCAGAAATGTGTGATTACAGATAAACAAATTACTGATAAACAAATATGTTTATGTTGTAAGTAGTTCTACTCACCATGTGGATAGAGTACTTGCAATTTCCTTGGAACAATTATCCCAGAAAAATTCCTGAAGATCTGAAATATGAGAGTGATTGAGGGGACATCAATAAAATATGTTTTGTATAATAATTTTATAATATATAAAATCCTTAAGATCTTTGACTTATACTTATTCTAAACTTCCTGCACATGTTTGAACTCAAGATGAATGTCTACCCATGGCAAGTAATACATCACATTTACACACCCACCACCTGCCTGCCCTCAGCCTCAACTCTGACCTTCGGGAACTACTCTGGGCAGCTAAAAGAAATAATTCACTGTGTACTCTGACTCAATACTTTCCTTAAATCAAATCAGAAGAGTGCGCCACCAAGTTCTTGTATTTTTTATAGTACTTTGAAAACTTTCATAATGTTTGACTGTGAAAGGATTGAATTAATATTGTAAAATATTTTAATTCCATTTACTGGTTGACTTAATTTATCAGATTAGCAATTATGTCATCTGTGAAATATGTACTTGAAGGCAAGGATTATGACGTTGTTTCAGATTAAGCAGATTAATTGCAAAGTACCTTTATAAAACCAAAACAATTCTCATCATCAATAAAAACATCCCCAATTTAAGAAAAAAAATTGAAATTTGAGAAAAGATAAGTTACTTGTCTAAGATTTTAGCTAAGAAATACTGCTATCATCAGATGCTAACGATCAGGGCTTCAACCCATTGTCTTTCCATGAATTATTTCGAAGCACCTTTATTCAGGCTCTGCTGTACAGCAGGAATTGAATTAGGCACTGGGAATTCAGAAGTGAATAAGATAGATTACTTGATTTTATGAACTGTACATAACTCTAATGATATTGTCTCACTAAAATATTCAATATACTTTTATATCTACATGATTAGCACAGAATAAAATTTACATAAGATAGCAGGATTTCAGAATAAAGCTGCCCTGTGAGCCAAGCCTCCTTTCCAATGGCTGTTTTTTGTTTTGTTTTGTATCTGAAATTTTGAAATTCTTTTGGCCCATGGAGTACTTAGCTAAACATCTGAATATGTTTGACCTATTGTTGGACATTTTGTTCAAGAAAACTTTCAAAATTGAAGGAAACAAATATTTTCTCTATTTAATGTTTTTTAATTTTTTTGTTTATTTTTAGTTATTTTATTTGAGAGTGACAGAGAGAGAAAGAGACAGATAGATAGCAAGAGAATGGACATGCCAGGGCCTTCAACCACAGCAAACGAATTCTAGATGCATGTGCCACCTTGTGCATCTGGCTTACACGGGTCCTGAGGAATCGAGCCTCGAACCAAGGTCCTTAGGCTTCACAGGCAAGCACTTAACCGCTAAGCCATCTCTCCAGCCCTCCATTTAATATATATTGGTTTTTCGAGGTAGGGTCTCACTCTAGCCCAAGCTGACCTGGAATTCACTATGGAGTCTCAGGGTGGCCTCGAACTCACAGCAATCCTCCTACCTCTGCCTCCCGAGTGCTGGGACTAAAGGTGTGCACCACCACACCCAGCTTTCCATTTAATATTTTTAAAGGAATCTTTTATTTTCTTCCTGATCTGAATCTGTATCAACTTACAGACTCATGGGGAAGCTTATGAACATGGTCAAGATGCTTTCCTGAAAAGCATAATGACCCAGGTTCAATTCCCCAGTACCCTTGTAAAAACAGATGCACAAAGTGGTGCATGTATCCAGAGTTCTTTGCAGTAACTGGAGGCCCTGGTGTGCCCATTCTCTTTCTGTCTCTTTCTCTCTATCTCTTTCTTATTGCAAATAAATAAATAAAAATATTTTTTAAAAACTCCAAGCAGTAGGGATGAAAGTTCAAAGAATGCAAATGAGTTTAATAGATTACACATGAAATAGTGAAATAAAGACCTGAAGAGACCTAATTCATTTTTTGAATATATTTTTAAAATACTTTTTTTATTTTTTTGAGAGAGAAAGAAAGAACAGGCATACTATGGCCCTCTGCTGCTGCAAACTCCAAATGCATGTGCCACTTTGTACATCTGGTTTTGTGTGGGTACTAGGGAATTGAACTCAGGGTGTCTGGCTTTGCAAACAAGTGTCTTTGACTACTGAGCTATGTCTCCAGCCCAAGACTTATTTTTTAACCATTTTAATATTGGCACCTAGCTCAACTTCCTAGTCATGCTAGACATTTGCAAAATTGAATTATATAGTTTAAAAATAAAGAATGATTATGTTTCTCTTATTCTAAAGCACCTTTATCACTCCATTTTCATGTCTTTGCAAAATAAGATATAACTATGTTACTGTTTAGCTATATTGTCACAGTAACTTTGGAAATAGTAATTATTTTAGAATGACTTTCACATAAGGTAATTGGGATATTTGATTCATTATAAAAATATTGATTGAAACAGAAAAATTAGCTTCAGATGGGCTGGAGAGATGGCTTAGCAGTTAAGATGAGTGCCTGCAAAGCCTAAGGACCCAGATTTGATTCTCCAAATCCCATGTAAAGCCGGGCATGGTGGCGCACGCCTTTAATCCCAGCACTTGGGAGGCAGAGGTAAGAGGATCGCCATGAGTTCAAGGCCACCCTGAGACTACATAGTGAATTCCAGGTCAGCCTGGACTAGAGTGAGACCTTACCTCGAAAAACTTAAAAAAAAAAAAAATCCCATGTAAGCCAGATGCACAAGGTGGCACGTGTGTCTGGAGTTTGTTTGCAGTGGCTGGAGGCCCTGGAGTGCCCATTCTCACACTCTCTGTTTTTCTCTCTCTCTTCCTGTCTCTGTCTCAAGTAAATAAATAATTTTTTAAAGCTTAAAATAATAAACAAAACATTGCAGATTTGTCAATTTCTGCCTAAATCTACAGTTCTTCCTAAAATTATAACATTTTGAAGAATGATATATAGAATGTTTCCCTAGTGTAAAGTAATCATTCTTTAAGTTTCCTTGTGATAGACGGTTCACTATGTTATTATGACTATGGTCTGGATTCAATGTTGTATACCTGTTTTATCAGTCAACCTTTAGATTCCCTGAAAACTCTCTTAGTATGGCACTCAACATGCTGAATGATGAATTATTTTACCAAAGAGCATCACATTATATCCTGAGAAGGTGTCAGACAACAAGTACCAGGCTCACAGTTATATAGTAGATCATAGATAGTGCTTCTTAATTAACCAGATGTCCTTTACCTTGCATAGCTGAAGGAAGAAATTTGAGCCTCTAGCCACATTCACAGATGACATAAAGAACAGCTTATGTCATATATCATTAAAATGAAAGCATGTATAATAAATGTTACATTTTATTAGACATAGTATATTTATAATTCACTTAATGTGATACTTCTTAGAAATGTCACAACATTAAATATGTCTACTGCTTTAATTGGGAACTCCATGAAATAATAATACTCTCCTTTCAAAACTATAATATTAAGAAATCATAATCACTTTTGCCAACAATGTCTGAGTCCATTGTTTTTTGCCTACCTTTATATATTTCCTTAGAGGATGTTTGGTCTAACATATATTGTGATAGTTAATACTGATGGTGAACTTGAAAGGACCTAGAATGGCCTACTGAACAAACCTCGAGGAGTTCTAGGGACAACTGTGAAAGATTGAGGTAGGAAGACTCACCCTAAATATTGACATTACTACCCATGGGCTAAAGCCTTGAACTGAATACACAGGAAAAAGCTAACTGAGCACTAGGATTCATCTTTCTCTACTTCCTGACTTCAGATACATTGTGACCCACTGCATTGTAATCCTTTTGCCATGACTTCCCTGCCATGATGGGCCACACTCTCAATTTGTGATCTAAAGTAGACACTTCCTGCCTTAAGTTGCTCTCAACAAGTATTTTGACATAGCAATAAGAAAAGTAAATAATAGAAAGTGCCAGGAAGTGGGGCCATTGCTTCAAAAACCTAACAATGTGGTTCTTAGTTTTCTGGACCTGATTTGTGGAAAGGATGGAAAAGAGTTTAGAACTTTAAGCTAGACAAGCCTCTGGTGGGAATTTGGAGGATCAGAATGATGAATAAAATGTTTGCAGTGGAGGTCAGGCTCATTGGGTTTCTGAGATGAGGAAGAATTCTATCAGGAACTAAGCCAGAGGCCATTTGCATATATTGGCAAAGAATTTAGCTACATTATTCCCCTGGCTTGAGGACTTGAGTGAAGTTGAATTCAAACTAACAGATTACTCTGTCTAGCAGAGAAAATTTCAAGACAAGATAGCATCCACACCGTACCAGTTACTGCTCATGCCCTGCTCCGTATCCACTGTGAAAGAGACAAGAAGTAGAGCAGACAGGTATGAAATCCTGTGCCTTTCAGCAGGAAAGAAATGAGCTCAAAGAACAGCTGAGGAGGTTTAGAAAGCACCTGTAATTTTTAAAGCTACCTGCACCAATACGTAGAAATATCCTGTATTGAACAGGGACAAAAGTAAAGTTGTCTCAAGGGAAAGATTTGACTCATCAAAGGTTCCATCTTGTCAAAATCCAATTTCATTTGAAAAGAGTCTAAGCAGAATGCTGACGGAGGGGCACCCCGCTTTAAAAAAAAAAACATTTAGGAAAGGGCTTCCCCAGGGTCCGCACACAAAGGCAAAAGCAACTGTGGCAGTGTATACCAAGGTTGGAGTACCTGCAAGGATGCTGGGAGGCCATTGCATGACGTTATGAAGATGAAGATGCCAGGGTGTTGCAGATGCCAGAACCGTGCGACGTCTGGTGAGGAAAGATGGGATGGAGTGGAGCTGGCTCAAGAGAGAGGCCATATGGGTTGTTAGCAGCAGAGCTGGAGGAGTGGGGTACTGAACACTTTTGGAACCTAATGATTACAACAGAAACCCCAAATACTGGACAGGGAGCTACATGATTTGGTATTTTCTCTGCTGAGTTTTCGTTTGATATTTCCTTCATATTTTCCCCCCACTCCCCCACCCCTTGATAGTAGGAAACATGTATAATTTGCTATTATATGCTTCAAGCATATAACTTGTTTATTGTTGTTGTTGCTTGTTTGTTTTTAATTTTGTAAGGGCTCACTGTTAAGATATTGTCTGGTGGCTCAGGGGATGCTTTTGACTGTAAAAGACTATGAGATGCGCTTCATGCCGTACATATGATGAGAAGAAAATGAAACTTTGCAGGCTAGGGATGTAAAGTCAAGACAACCAGGGTGACTTGTTTGAGTGTTCAGTTGACAAGGGTATACCTATGATTATTAATTTGTATTGCCACAGAATCACCTTGGACACAAACCTCTAGACATGTCTGTGAAGGAGTTTCTAGGTTGGGGTGACTAAGGTGGGGATACAGATTCTAAATGTGGGCAGCACTGTCACTGAGGAGTTTAACTCGGGGAGAGACATTATTTGATTTACCTCTCAGGACATTATCCTAGTTGATAAGGAGAGAAAAGAGTGGGTGGCATGGCTCTAGAGAAGCAGGAGGACAGTCTGAGGCCACTGCTGTGTTTCAATCATGCACACGACACACCATTACTTCTAAATGCAATGCAGCAGTAGAATTAGGCAGACAAAAAAGTTCAGACACCTAAAGAATAAACCATGCCTGGAGAAATGGCTCGGAGGTTAAGGCCTTGCCTGCAAAGCCTAATGACACTGGGTTGATTCCCCGTTACCCATATAAAGCCAAATGCACAAAGTGGTGCATACATTTGGAGTTTGTTTTCACTGGCTACAGGTCATGGTATAGCCATACTCTCCTTCTCTCTGTCTCTGTATCCCTCTGCTGGAAAATAAATAAATAAAATTTAAATTAAAAAAAAAACATGGAAAGGCTGGGTAGACAGCTCAGTCAGTAAATCACCTATCATGCAAGTGTGAGAAGCAGAGTTCGGATACCCAGTACCTACATAAATGCCAGGTGGGTGTGGCAGTTCTCCTGTATTTCCCCACAATGAAGTCAGTATGTTGAGATAGGAGACCCTAGGAAAAGATGGTTTGCTAGACTAATACAATCTACAATCTCTGGTTTAAGAGAAAGGCCTCATCTTGATCAGTAAGGTGGAAAGCTACCAAGGAAGATACCTACTGTCAAACTCTGGCCTCCAAACACATGCATACCAATGCACATGCATCTGCAAACAAATAAAACCCTCATACACACATAACACACGCATACACATTCTGGGTAGATGGCCCAGTTGATAAAACACTTACTGTACAGACATTAGATACTCTTTGGATACCCAGGACCCATGTAAAAGCTGGATGGTATGGTGAACATCTATATTCCAGTGCACATATGAAGAGAGGGGAGGTGGAGACAGAATTTCTCAGAAGCTCATGGTCCAGATAGCCTCTGGAAAGAACCAGTGATAACAACTACAGACCTTGTCTCAAACAAGGTAGAAGGTGAGAACCAACTCCAAAAGTTACCCTGGAACTCCACATTTCATACATGCACATCAAGCACATGCCTGCACCTGTACACATGAACATAGACACACATTCACACACATACACAAAGCACAAACTTGGAAAAAGAATAAATGTCTGCTGAGACACTTATTAAAAGGACATGTCTAGGGAGAAGGTCATTAGTGCACGGTGGAGCAGAAGGATATTGAAAGGGAAGGCTGTCTTGTGTGTTTGGCCTGTATAGATTTAAAACTACTTGTGATACAGGTTATGGTTAACAGATTGTCCTTTCAATTGCCATAATTTGTACATTATCGACTACAATTTCCTTCACAATACATACAATAGTGTCCCCTGTCCTGCTGTGCCACATGAGGAACTTCCGTCTGTCCCAGGTTGCCAGTGCTTCACTTGACCCCCCCACTGCCCTACCAGGCATTAACAGTCCTTACTTGTCTCTTCTCTTGGCAATTGATGTCTTCTCCTGCCTTGCACAGATATAAGCACCTCGAAACAGAACATGAGCGTGTGCATTTTCACTCACATCATGGTTGGTACTTCCACCCCCACTTCCACTATTCTTGTCACAAACCTCGCAACGATCTCCGCAGACCCCTGGTTATGATTACTTTGGTGAGCTCAGTCACTGGTTCCTCCTCCTCTTAAATGTAGCTTTCGGCAGGTTCGTGTCCCTGATTTTCTTCAATCTCCTCTTCACAATTCTACTTCAGTTCTATTAATATCCCAGTCAGTAAATGCTAGCGATCAAAACACCACCATGTCAAATGCAGTAGAGATACATGGTCCTGCATTCTGACCTGTAGGCAAACTGAGTTGACATCTTCACCCAGCTGCACCACAAACACTTAAAAAAAAAAAAAATCATAGGGATGCACTGAACAGTAAATACTCTTTATTTTTTCTCCAAAACCTCCAGCTATGGTGTGAATCTCTAATGTCCTCTATAGGCTCATGCCTTGGTCCTTTGCTGATGGTTCTGTTTTGGGAGGTCTTATGAGTGGGGTCTGACTGGCAGAAGGAGGTCATCACTAGGGCAGACCACTGAAGGTTAAGCTAGGCCTCTGGTGCTGGCACCATCTCTGCTTCCTGTGTGAGGAGCCCGTGCCTCACGCTCCTCTGCCATGGACTGAGCTACTCTGGAGTGCCTTCCCCGAAGATGGACAGAAACTTCACAAACATGAGTCAACACAAATTTTTCCTATCCTATGTTGTTTTGTCAGGCATTGTGGTCAGATAACTGTACAAGTAATGAATACCCCCTTTCATATGTCTGCTTGTGAATAGCTTCACACTCTAGCCACTAACTCTAATGAGAATTCTCTCATATTACATCATTTCTCTCCTTGTCCAAGGTTTCTTGAAGAGAATTTCCCAATCGTGCTTTCACCATATCTAGCACTAACTCTTCTCCTGTCTTCAATCTCTGCTGCTTGTTTTCCCTTCACTTCATGTTTCAGTGAGACTTGAAGGTACTGTTCAATTCTTCTTAATGTGTATTCCCCATTTGTCCTCTACACTGTTGTTAGAATTCACTCTCTAAAATAAATAGCCCATTGCTCTCTTGCTGCAAAAATAAAATAAAATAAAATAAAATAAAATAAATCTACAGTGGCTAAAGATAAAGTCCATGACTGCAAGCATGGCTCTTAATGCTTTCCACAATCAGAACCCTGCTTAATCCCCTTACCTGCATGCATTTCCCATCACACCTCATTTACAAGTTCCAACTGAGCCTGTACAGCCATATTGCTTCCTGCCATCCCTTCTCCTTCCAACTGCTCCATGTAATATGTCCCCAGCCCTGCCCCAAAAAATTCCAACCCCTTTCAGAGGCATTCTACTGGTGTTCCCCACAGGAAAAATCCTTGTCTTGATGACACTGGGTGAACAAACAGTTCTCACACAATAACTTTAACACTTTACACCACTCACTGAGTTCATGCCTCTAACTTCATGCTGCTACTGACTTGGTAGGCCACTACTATGGCTGTAATTCAATTAAGTACTGAGGATATTCCAGAATGAATCAAGAAAACAATTCATTAATAAAAGATCATCTATCCTAAAACTCTACCAACACTAACAAGTCTAAATAATTGTAGAAATTCTCTAGGATTTTCAAATCTCAATTTAAATTAGAGCCCACTGGCAATGACATAGCTATATTATATGTTCAGTCTAGTATGAAAAGAACAAAATGTCAACATAGGACAAATCTATCAAGTCAACTATTGACAGACATAGTCATTTTGTAGATTTTGGCTAGACCTAAACTTGACTAAACAATTCCAAGTTAAACTCTGAACTTCAGAGTTTAGGGAGAAGGAAAGCAACCAAAATAAATTTCATATTCCATTTAGAAATCAAATGTCACTATTCTGGTTACAGCTCCAACATGCATTATCTCTCTTCCCTCTTATCCCTTAACCAAACACAAGCAGAGCATGGGAACTGTTTAAGGACATCAGTGATTAGTGATTTTAAAAATATTTAATATTATTCAGGCAGTTGAGTTAGAACCATACATATCCAGTGGAACAGATGGAAATAATTTGATGTGGAAACATAGATTGCTTTATTCTTTTTAACTATTTCTACCTACAAAAGTAAATTCTCATGAGAGTATGTGTCGCTTTGAATGCATATGTAAATCCTCCATAGTCTGAGGTATTTTTTATTAAGACTATGCTTCCTTCTTAAGTCTCCAGCAGCCTGATGGAAGAGGGTGGATCTCAAGCCCAGCCCTAATAAGTGTGTTCCCAGCCAGTGTGAGCTCTAGCTGCTCATGGAGGCTTGTGTGGGCTTCTCTCTCTCTGCTGTGGAATCCTCCACCATGACGGAGCTTGCCCTAAAATCAGTAAGCCTGAAATAAACCCTCTGCATCCCATAAGCTACTTCTAGTCAGCTGTTCATGCCAGCAACAAGAAGCCAACTGCAACAGAGTACATGTGAGAAGTCCTAGAACACATGACATGCCCACACTTCACTAATTCAGAATGCTGTTATACTCCAACTATGAAATTTACAATTGGTGACTTCAGCACATTTTTTTCTGATATTTCCATTAAAATTTACCTTTTGCGGGCTGGAGAGGTGCGCCAGTGGTTAAGGAGCTTGCTTATAAAGCCTAAGGACACAGGTTCAACCCCCAGTACCCATGTAAGTCATATGGAGATTCACAAGGTGGTGTATCAGTCTGGACTTTGTTTGCAGTAGCTAGAGGCACTGGAGTGTCAATTCTCCCTCTCTCCCCCCCTCTCTCTCTCAAATAAATAAGTAAATAAAATATTTTTTAAATTATCTTTGAGTGTGAATTTAATTAATACACACATAGTAGTGTACAATAAACTCAGCCTCATTGAAAAAAATAAAATAATGTATACATATCTGATCAAAAGATTTACCACATCATTATTTGCTAATTTTACTTCTTTCTCCAGAAGTAACTATTTATTGTGTATCATACACATATGGGTCATATTTTCATTTACATATTTGGTTTTAAAAATACATGTGATTTTAAAAAGAAATTATTCTAAACCATGCATGTTCTTTTAATACTGGCACCTAGACATAGTGATGAGAACTATAAACAATTTTAACTTTTAATTTAAGACTAGTAATTTCACTTATACCAAAGAAGGCATGCAGATGAGTCTTCATTATGGGAAAATAAGGGTACTCACAGCTTGAAAATATGCAAGGTCACAATTCTTTTGAAAGAAAGCCTTAGTAATTTAAATATGTGAGCCTTGCTAACCACCTACCTACATAAGCAGTTGTTGATTTGCAGAAATGACCTGTGAGTTGCTGATTAAAGACTGAATTATACAGTGCCTGTGTGATGGCTTACATTGATTGTCAATTTGACAAGACCAAGGATCAGCCAGTAGGGATTATCTAGATTAGGTTAACCTCTTTGCATGCCTGTGATGGATTATCTTGATTACGTTAATTGAGGTGGGAAGACTAACCTTGACTGTGGGCAGCAGCATTAAAAATATTAAATGGAAAGCTGGGCATGGTGGCGCACGCCTTTAGTCCTAGCACTCAGGAGGCAGAGGTAGGAGGATTGCTGTGAGTTCGAGGCCACTCTGAGACTCCATTCCAGTGAATTCCAGGTCAGCTTGGGTCCTATAGACTGTGTAAAAAGGAGCCAGCTGACGAAGCACCAGCATTCTTCACTCTCTGCTTCCCCACAGTGGACTGGATGGGACTATCTCTACTTCAAGATCCTGCTGCCTCAGCTTCTTCACCATGATGGACTGCAACCTGAAACTGTAAGCTGAGATAGCTCTATCCTCTTCAAACTGATTTTGATCCCATATTTTGTCCTAACATCAAGAAGGCAAGTAAGCAATGCAGCCTATTATTACTGCATATATCTACTGTCTAGTTAGTGACCTATAATTAATGAAATCAAGGCAAAAATACTAAATGTGGATGAGAGAGATGGCTCAGCGGTTAATGCATTTGCCTGCAAAGTCTAGCCACCTCGTAAGGCCAGATTCACAAAGTGGCACAGGCATCTGGAGTTTGTTGGCTGTGGCTGGAGGTCCTGATGAGCCCAATCTCTCTGTTTCACTTCTCTCTCTCTCTCCCTCTCTCTGCTTGTAAATAAACAATAAATAAAAAAATTAAAAATACTGAACACAAAATATGAAGATGAAAGAGAAGAAAGCCTATGCATTTGCAAAAAGAGTTTAAGAGAAAAAATAATTGAGAAAGACTTTTAGACATATGATAAAATATTAAAAATGCCAGGCATGGTAGAGATTGCCTTTAATCCCAGAACTCAGGAGGCAGAAGTAAGAGGATCACTGTGAGTTCAAGGCCAACCTGAGAATACAGAGTGAGTGCCAGGTCAGCCTGGGCTACAGTGAGACCCTATCACACACACACAAAAAAAAAGAAATCCTAAATTAAATAAATAAATATATACTCAAAATATTCACCTGCTTTCAAAAACGTTATTAATAAGCTAGATAACCCAGAAGAGATCAGAAAGGAGGACACAATTATTGGGGAACTAGGGATAAATTCTCTCCTCCATTAAACATACTTACAAGCAGAGAGGTGTGGTGCATGGTTATAATCACAACACTTGGGAAGCAGAGGTAGGACTTTCAAGGTCAGTCTTAGCTACATAGCAAGTTTGGGGCCAGGAACTATAGGAGACCTTGTCTCAACAAAGACAAAATCAAAAAATACTTACAAATATACTTGTCTCAAAAATGCCATCCAATTGATTTCACATTCTCTTTGGAAATGAATGAGAAAACATCCTTACCTTATAAGTTTCTCGGCAATATTTTTTATTTTTTTATTTTTTTAATTTTTTACATTCTTTTTTAATTTTTTAATTTTTTTATTTTTTATTAATTAGTTTTGTACTCAGCGAATACAGTCAGTTTGGTACCATTATTAGGCTCATCCATGACCTACCACCCTCCCCTTAGCCCCTCCTTGTTGAGGTATATGGGTCATACATTCTGGAGTTTTTTAAAACCAGATTGAATAAATAAACATATTCTAATGTGACTACTCATATAAGTCACCTCATTTAATTCTCTCAAGAGCACATCTGGGTAGAAATGGTTAGTTTTGTTCACTATTGGTTAAATGAAGGATTTGAGGGTATCACACAAGTCCATGGAGCGTGTCAGGGCATATCATAGATGGAATCTTAGTGCTCATTTGTCCCTTCAGCTTTAACAAGCTATCATGCCACAGTTATTTTCGAAAGGAAGTCAATGCCTACATGCATAATTTCTATATAGCTTTTAATTATCAACAGAAACATTCTCCTTAGACATACTCAGGTGGTATACATGAAATATATAATGACTAACCCACAGTAAGCCTGGTTACATGAGGTCATGAGCTATACCACATACTTTCCATGGGGAGGGATCAATTATGAGGTCCTGAATGAGTTCTTTATTGTTCTGTTGTTGCTGCTGCCCAGTTACTCTGTTTACAGAGTGGTGCTCTGTAATGAAATAGTAATCAAGCACTTGAAAGGTAAGCTGATCTCAGGACTGTATTTAAACAAGGAAGGCAAAAGATCGTATTTTCTATTTTGTGGTCTGGACACCTGGTGCACAAACTCCAGCAGGAGAGTCAGTATAATTGAAACCATCTTTTATGTGTTTGCCACATAAGACTTAAGATTTCTGAAAACTATATAGCAAAAAGGACTGAGTACTTGTTCAGAGCCTGTGACGTGTGCCAACATTTCTGCCTTCCGTTGATTTGCTCGTGAGGCCACTTCTATAGCTTTAAAAAAAAAAAAAAGCATGTTCCACTTAGGAAAATACTTTGCATTGTAAAAACTTATTATGTTAATACATAAGCAACAGAGGTAATTACAGTTTATCCCGACATTCTTATGCTGTATTAGTGGAAACACGCAACCTGTTGATGGGAAACTCACATAGCATGCAATCTCAACAGCTCCACAGTTGTTGATGTCCCATCAAATCAAAGGTGTCACCCACTGCAAAAGCCTGCCATGCTGTTCTGCATTTCTGCTGATTTAGAGACATGGCTACATTTTATCATTGGGCCTATGTAATATGGTAGTGTGATTAATGTGCTTCATGAAGTCAAATATATCAAGTCTGCACTATATTAATATTTATAATAAAATTTAATCAGCATGTATTTGCTAAACAGCAACCGTAGTTCTTAAAATAGTTCTTAAATAGTCTTCACTATTTAAGGAACTGTGAAGCCTTAAGCATGTTGAACATCTAATGCTTGTTCACAAGCTGAAGGAAGAATTTCACTTACTGTATAATAATGGCCAGTTTGACCTATCTCTTGATCCGCTAAATGTATATAAAGCACTGATACAATGTCCAGGTTTCAGTTCAATAACCTCATTTCATAGTGACCAGTGGTAGCACAGTCACTTCTTTGCAGAGCAACACTAAGTCCTCAGGGATTGTACTTTAGGAAGTTCGGGTCCACCTGGATTTTTCTTATTGCAAGTATTGGTATTTCATCATTTTGGTCAGAACATTCTTCCATAATTGAACAACTTTCACTGCTAGATTTTACTTCCTGACAGTGCTCATCCCCTTCCCACTGCTTATTAAACTGGGCATACTTGCCTTAAACTTACAAGAACAAAAATCAACTTTGTTTGATCAACCTAGGAGAGTCATTAGTCATTTTGAAATTTCCTATGAATAATAAGCTTGTTCTTATCTGTGAAATGTCACCATTATTGTGAACAATTCCAAATGATGGCTGTATTGTTGTTTTTAGCAAACAAGAGAAAAGTCACTAAGGAGTAGCTAAAATGTTTAATCATGTCTATGTAGTTCATAAAATGTCAGGCCTCCCAAATGTGCAAGTGAAAGAAAAATTTCCTCTCATATGTGAACCAACAAAAGCAAAAAGGAAAAAAAAATCTACTACAGAGTTGGAAGGGTAAGAAAATAAAACAAGTGCTCATACATATGCTCACCCTAATTAATATTTTTACTGATGATCCACCAGGTGTTTCAGGTGGAAAATCCTGAGCATAACCTAATTGTCCTTGTTTTAATGTTTGTTTTTGCTTCTTAATTAGAGAATGTCAGCCCATTCAAATCATGACAAAATATGAGTCATTCTATTTTACATACAAATTCTTGACTTTTGAACATTCCTCACCTGCCCCCCCCCCCAAAAAAAAGCCCTGACTCTTGCTGTTATTATAAATAAAAGCTTTACTTTCTGGGTGGGTTTTACATCTCTTGTTTTATTGTTATCTTTTAAATGTTTTTCTGCCTCATTTGAATGATCACTACTTTATCCTAAATAATTTGTCCTTCTACATTACTGTCTTGCAAAATAAGGAAAATGCAGATTGGTCTTGGCAAAGTAAGTAACAAGCAGACAGAACAATCTCCTTTCCACCTACAATCTACCTGAAAGTTCTTGGAAGCTAATCTTCGTTTTCTCTGCATAATATAAAAGTATCATTTTATGAACTTGGTAAACCAGTTTCAAAGGAACCCCTGATTATTACATATTTTCACCCTAATCTTCAAATCACAAATTACAGTAAATTTGAAGAACAAAATTAAAAGCCAAGAGATTTGAATTTGAAGAAATAAATAAATCAAAGACCAAGGGATTTAAGAGTGTGGATGGATAGTTTGAAATAGAGTGGCCTTTTACATACAGTGAAAATAATCCTTTGGCATAAACCCTTTGGTAGGAATTCGGGTTTTCTTTTTTCATTATTTCCACATCTATTCTGTTGTAATATTCTGCAATGCAGAATGTGGATTGTTTGCTCATGCACTAAAAGCAGACTAGCAAGCTGAGTACCAAGATGCCATCACAGAGCTAAATTATCAAAATGGGAAGATTGTTAAGAGTAACAGGCCATTAGAATACTCCACTGACCCTCACTCTGGATGCTTAAACATGTAACAATGTGGCCCTCAAAGTCATTCTGTGGTTGGATAGAGTGGTCACCCGTGGCTAAGAACTGAAAACCAAGTCAACTTTGATGGTCAGTAACAGAACCTAAGATAATCCCAGATTTCTGATGTCTCATCAATCCAATTACTTTACTGAAGTCTCCCTGCTGTCTAATTATCAGTCGATAAGAACAAACAAATGTCACCCTAAATACTTGCAATATGCACAGCCCCTCTCTTCTTAATATTTTTGGAATTTATCCATTATTAAAATGAAAGATACATTTTTTTCTATTTTTATTTATTTATTTATTTGAAAGTGACAGAAAAAGAGGCAGAGAGAGACAGAGACAGAGAATGGGCGCGCCAGGGCCTCCAGCCGCTGCAAATGAACTCAAGACGCGTGCGCCCCCTTGTGCATCTGGCTAACGTGGGTCCTGGGGAACCGAGCCTCAAACCGGGGTCCTTGGGCCTCACAGGCAAGCGCTTAACCGCTAAGCCATCTCTCCAGCCCGAAAGGTACATTTTAGATCACAGAGCTATAAAAGCATATAAATACTACCTAATACAGCTGAAGTATACTCGATTTCCGATTAAATTAAACTTTTATTATAATTGATATTCTTTGTTGTTTGTTTTGTTTTTGAAACAGTCTCACTGCAGCTAAGGAGGGGGTGGTGTTGGTGGAACTGCTTGATGCAAAGTCCTTGAGTTCTTGCATCAGTAAGTGGAAACTGGCCAAGACAGTTATCTATTGATACAGGAAAAAAGAGAGGAAGAGCAACAGGAAAGCGGGATGGTTTGGTGAGAGACACCAAGGTGGTTTTCCTTTGAGAATTAAAGTTTTATTAGGAAAATTACAGCACCGTGCCACAGGGTAGGCATGGTGGAGTCCCAAGCCAGAGAGAAGCCAAGAGACAGAGAAAAAGAACGAATGGAAAAGAGAGAGGGGGAAGAAGAAAGAGGGAGAGGAGGGAAAAGGAAGGCAAGGGAAGATCAGGGAGAGGAGAGGAGAGGGGAGGGGAGGGGAGGTGGGGAGGGGAAGAGGGGAGAAGAGAGGAGAAGAGAAGAGAGGAGGGGAGGGGAGGGGAAGGGAGGGAAGGGAAGGGAGAGGAGGGAGAGGAGGGAGAGGGGAGAAAAGAGAAGAGGCTCTGAAAATCTGAAGAAAACAAGTTGTTCATTCATTTTACATTTCTGGACAATAGGGAAACTTCATATCGTGTGACTTAGCCTACATTTGTGCTCAATGCCGTGGAGACAATCCAGAGTGGGAGATAAAGACGGTCTCTCACGGGGAGAAGTTATTTTACTCCTGCTACCCAGGAGATGGGAGTTGGAGGGAGGCATAAAGGCACATAGATAAGAGAGTAATCTTTTTTTTATTTTTTTATTTATTTTTATTTATTTATTTGAGAGCGACAGACAGAGAGAAAGAGGCAGATAGAGAGAAGGAGAGAGAATGGGCGCGCCAGGGCCTCCAGCCACTGTAAACGAACTCCAGACGCGTGCGCCCCCCTTGTGCATCTGGCTAACGTGGGTTCTGGGGAGTCGAGCCTCGAACCGGGGTCCTTAGGCTTCACAGGCAAGCACTTAACCACTAAGCCATCTCTCCAGCCCCCAAGAGAGTAATCTTACATATCAAGATTATCACAGCTTGGGCAGCAAGTTCTCTTCAAGTGACCACCATGTTCTAACACAGATTGCCTCAGCACATGTAATCCTTTCTAAGAGCACATCTGCTAACTGGTCAGCCAGTTAATACAATGAGAATGATAAGTAATATCCTAATGTCTGTAGATAGGTGTATATATGTACATAGAAAATGTATATATACTGGCAATTGCATTCAGGGCCTCGCAAATGCTAGACAAGCAGTTCATCACCATCACTTGTTTGTTTGGGAATTTTTGTTTGTTTTTAAGATATAATCTCACTACAGAGCTCAGCTTTACCTTGATTTCAATAGGTAGCCCAGGTTGGACTTGACAGGGTGAGGCAAGAGGATCTCAAGTTCAAGTTCTCCGATTGTAGGCATGGACCATTATGATTGACATATGTTTATATAGATATTTCTGTAGTTGTAATTAACTGTACTTAACTTTTCATTACTTTTTATCTACTAATAAAGAATTTTAAAGATAATAAACTTTAGAGGGAATTAAAAATATTTAAGTCACTAGAAAGAGTTCAATATAGCCAATTGATAATATTCCTATTTTATAATTTATAGATATTCTGACTTATAATTTTTGTAATCTAAAGTGAATTTTCCACTTCAGTTGATCATACTAGATTTAAATAAGACATTTTTTAGGAATCTCCTTTTATGAAGATTTTCCATAAGTAACAAACTCAGTTTACAAAGAAATAACAGCTTATTTTATATTCTTATTTCATCTCTATATAATTTTTAATTAAAGTTCATAAAGTCACATAAACAACTTCCTCATAAAACACTTGGGAATAAACATAACTAAGGCTAATATACTTTCTGTATTTAATGATTATACTCAGTTTAAGCTTTGCACATATTGATGCATTCATCTTTTCCTCTATTTCTATGTTCAAGGCACAACCTAGTATGATCCTCACCACACTGTTTCATTTAAGTTACTAAATGCTTTTTATGTAATATAGCTTGTATAACCTATAACACAATTCAATTGTGAAATAGCTTATCATAAGTTTCAGTGTACAAATTTGATGGCTATTTGAGTTAGAGGTCCAGATAGAATATTCTGTAATGTTGCTGCAATTTATAAAAATATGAAATTAGTATTTTGTTGTATATAAAAACCAGTGGGACCTATACATTTTGGACATGCTTATCTTTTTTTTAAAGACAAGAATTCAGGTTTAGTCACTCTCCTTTACTGTTTCTAACTGCCCGAAGGATTTGCTATCTTGGCTTTCTTTCTTTATAAAATATATTACTTATTTATTTGAGAGAGAGAATGGGTGTGCTAGGGCCTCTAGCCACTGCAAACACATGTGCCACCTTGTTATCTAGCTTATGTGGGTACTGGGGAATTGAACCTGAGTTCCTAGCTTTGCAAGCAAGTGTCTTAACTGCTAAGCCATCTCTCAAGCCCTCTTTTTTTTTATTTTTACTTATTTATTTGCAAGCACAGATAGTGAGACAGAGAGAGAATGAGTGTTCTAGGGTCTCTGGCTGCTATAAATGAACTCCAGACACATGTGCCACATTATGCACCTGGATTTACGTGGCTACTGGGGAATCAAACCCAGACTGTCAGGCTTTGCAAGCAAGCACCTGAACCACTAAGCCATCTCTCCATCCACTTTGAGGCTTATTATATATTCTTATTTCACCTGTATATAATTTTTAATTAAAGTTCATAAAGTCACATAAACAACTTCCTCATAAAACATTTGGGAATAAACATAACTGAGGCCAATATGCTTTCTGTATTTAATGATTATACATTATACATATATGATGACTATATATATTAATGCAGACACTCCTTACAAACATGACTTTGAAACAAAATTCATTTCATACCACTTGCCCCAGCTCCTTTCTGGCTTTTCTGTTGTATGTGTAAACTCTTAGTTGCTGTGATGAGCAACACCCTGAAACAGCTAACTTTACAAAGAAGAGAGGTGGAAGGTTCAAGAACACGACTCTCCACATCAACTTGTGTCTGTCTCTACTGTGATGCACTGTGGCAGATAGCAGGTGGGAGAAAGCCAGAGTTGTGGGGAAGCCAGGTTACTGCTTTTATAATAACGCTATCTCATGAACTACTATACCAAGGAATACACAAAAACTACCTTAATCCCTCCCTATACCTCCAAGTACCTAAGGACATTTCACTGGGACCCACCACTTAACGGGTCCCTCACCTTTCACAATGAACCACTAAAGATTAAACTTCCAACACATAGACACCTGAGGAAATAAATACACCCAAACCATAGCACCAGTTTCCTCACATGTCTGTATCCTCGCTGGTCATTTCCAATGTAACACTAATATATTTTCTCAGTGTTTTCTCTCTTGTTTCCAGAATAACATCAGACATGGTTGTAAATTGTCCCTGCCAAATGAACATACCTTATCCACTGCCCTCTGAACCTGTGCTATAGCTAAAGCTGTAACATACCAACATCTACTTTTATAACAGGGCCTCTGTCCTCTCACAACCTCTCTCATTCCTCCCTAGAAGCCCAGAGAGATCAGTGAGCCATTAGATGAGAGAAGCCTTGTTGCTTAAATTAACAGAGTTTAAAACAGTCAACCAGTACACTTGGCAGTGTTCAGAGCAGAATTCAAACAGCTTCCCCAAGTTTTCATCCTCCCCTCTGCTTTGTTTCTATAAAACAAGGTTTCCAAAAAGAAGACAGATTTCTGACAGAGTACTTGATGACCCACCAAAGGTTAGTGGTAAGACCCTACTGCTGAAGACACCATATGCTGTTGGCATGTAACATGGAGTGACATGGCTGGAAGTTGGAAGACAGTCAGTCCCCAAACAGCACGTCTAGTCCCAGAAGGTGCTACAAGAGCAACTGGAGGAAAATGACCAATATCTGTCCAACCAACTCATGGTATAACCTACTTAGCAGCAAATAACTTGGCGTGATGCTCACACAAGTGCAATAGTGGCACACAACCATGGTGGGAAACCAACTGCTCTTGATTTGGCCAACTGATCTGCTCAGTGGTATGGGACCCATAGCTGGAGCTGGGAAACAAGTCAGAATCATATCCAAAAAATGAGCCCACTCTCCATTATCAAGCTCCCACCAATTGTGGGTTACAAGAGCGTCTACACCTATTAAATTCTCTCTAAAAAACAATGGTTATCCCATTTATTTGGTGCTAACTTTACTCTGTGTCAAAGAATCTCCTTCTCTTTTTCAGATACATGTAGAACCTAAGGAGAGAACAACCCCATCATACCTCAAAAGGGCCCCAGCTGAAAGTAAGAATAACTGGAGAAATAAGCAAGAGTGCTATTTTCTTGGTGAACCTGGTACCAGCACAAGAGTGAAGGAGATAGACACAGAGAACAATTAACTCCTAACCAAACCAGATATCCAGAGACCCAGAAGCTCCCAAGACCTCATCACTGAAGCCGACCTAAGAGGAACCCAACGTGGCTCAGGGAAATTTGGGGAAGAAGGGGTGGAAAGAATATTAGAGCCACACGTTGGGTCATTGTGCACAGAGACATTGCCTCTTACCCATAACTGATGACTAAACCCATAATACACTGACCTATATTCCCCAACAAAGAGGGTCCCTGTGAAGGGGGCCTGTCAGGGAGGAGGCTAACAATGATACCAACTTGACTGTATTCACTGAGTACAAAACTAATAAAAATAAATAAATAAATAAATTTTAGTTATCAATAAAAAAATATTGAGAAGCTAAGCTTCCTTTTTATCCATCTTTCTTGGGTTCCAATAATTTGTATACTCATCCCCTCAAGGGACATATGAAATTACAACCTTGTTGCTTAATAATAATATTTCTATACTAGAATTTTACCAATGGAAAAATGTCATTGAAGTGCTCTTACCCAAATTTTTATTATGTCTGTTGTCACACCTGTTTTTACAATCACATCCATTAAAATGAAGGAGACCTTCCTTTTCTTTTTACGTGGTTTTATTTATGGATAGATCTGCTAGAAGGACATTATTTTCAGCTACTGACTGACATGAACATATAATCTTTTCTCTAATGCTGATCCCACACATATTCTGCTGCTGGGGCCTCAGTATTTCTCCACCTGGCCACAATTACTCCCCTGTGATTCGCTTTGTTGGTAAGGGATTGGTCTCTAGCCCATCAGGTCAGGATTCAATCCATTTGGCTAGCCTATTCAACTCCAAGGGATTTATCCTGGGCCTTCTTCTTTACACAAAAGAGGGAAGTGATTTGCACTTGAGTGCATTTCGCTTTTATCAACACGGTTCAATATCAATCCAGTCAGAGTCTCCTTTCCTCCCACCGGACTTCGGCAGCACTCATTTGATAACATTTTATAAACTTTGAATATTTTGCTGACCGGCCTTTTTCTGAAAAGATTTAATGAACTTTCAATAAGTAATCTTCCCAGAGGCTTCTAAACTAGTCATGAGCAAGCAATACCTAAACACTCCTATCTGGATCCAATGCACCTGCCAGAGTAAATGGGAAATGAATGAGGAACAAGTTCTCTTGTGCAGGCAGGTAACACATTGCTTTCTCTTACTTTTTTAAATTTTATATTAAAATTTTTAATTATTCATTTGTTAAGAGAGGGTGTACACCAATTTTGCTTGCCACTGCTAATGAACTCCAGATACATGTGCCACTTTGTACTTCTGGCTTTATGTGGGCCAGTAGGCTTTACAAGCCAGCACCTTTAACTGCTGAGCCATGCATTTCCTTTCTTGAAACAAATTAAAGCCTAGGCTAATCCCAAAGAAGTTAATCAATCCACATAGTCATTATTTTTTAAAAACAATTAAGATCTGGCATATAGAACCATTGAAAACAATAGCCACTCTTTCTGTAAATAAATAGGATAGCATAAGACCAGAACATCTTGAGATGGGTAAACCTTTCTAAGTTACCCATGCATCACTGTGTCTCAAAAGGTTGAGAGAAAATTACATGCCCCAACTACTGATGAATGTAAAACTTTCCCTATTCAAGGAAAATTTTAATCTCTGGCCATAACATTGAAGAATATGAATCCACTAAAAATGTCCCAAAATATGAACACTATTTTGAAATTAAAATAATCATTAATAATTAATATTAACAAAATTTGACAAGAATACATTTTTAGTCTTCATTTTCTTAGAGCACTGGGGATCAAACCAAGGGTGTTGTATGTGCCAAGTTAGCCTTCTACTGCTAAGCTACATGCTCACTCTCTTATCCCTCATTTAGATTAGCAGAGACTGGACTTTTAAGCCACAGAATTTGTTTCTTGCTCTATTTTGAAGTATTTTAGTAATTCACGCCAATGAAATAGGAAATGTAATATTATATTTACATAAATGTATCTATCTATATGTGTGTGTATGTACATGTGTGTGTCCTTGTATATACCTTAAGCATCAATGTTGTTTTGCTAGATTTGTATTTACAACCAGTCATTTTAAATCTCACAATAAATAATTAAATTTATTTACTAAATACATAACTGTGATTAAAAGGTTAATAACATTTAGTGAGCATTGATCTTTTTCTACCCACAGAAGTATAGAATCTAAATGTTGATTAAAGTGCTCTAAACCTAGATGATTTCAGCCATATTCCTGGGACATTTTCCCCCATGTAATTTCTAGTGCGTAAATACTACAAATGAATATTGATTGTAAAAATCTTGCTAAATTGTGTTGTGATATCCTGCCTTCAAGAACATATGAAATCTAATCTTGCTAATTTACATCTGACTGACAAGTAAGTATTGATTGAGAAGATGAGAACAATAAGAAAACCAATTATCGGTGGCTACAAGATATCAAAATTTAAACTAGAAAAGCCTGGTGTCAAAGAGTAGCATCTTCAGTTTCATGGCTTGAAATGTTTACCACTTCTTTGTTGAGAGCAGTATTCTCCAGAGAATGGTGTGAGCTTTCTGCTGAGGGACACGCTGTGTCAGCATTGGCGAGGATGGAAGGGAATCGCAAAATGCAAAGCAAATAGAATAATGGAAGAAAGATTTTGCAAAGAAGTGATGAAAAACGGGACTTTCACTTCAAAGTAACAAACTGGAAGATGCAAATCAAATATCAGCTACATCTTCCTGAAAGAAATGTAAATGAATCCAAGCAAAATAAGTGATGGAGATTGGAAGAGTAGATGAAAATCATTAAGAAACATTTCTGTCCTTGGATAAAAGCCAAATTAATAAGCAATAATTTTGAAAAAATATTATTATTAGAGAGAATGGGCTTACTTGAAAGCAAATTAACAACAATAACATCAAGGAATTCAAATAATTCAAGAACTATCAAATTATTACAAACATGAATATTTTATATAAGCTGATGAAAACTAGAAGACTAGAAAGAATAGGGAACATTATGATGTCAAAATATCATTTTTAGTGCTAATGAGATGGCTCAGTTGGTAAAAATGCTTTCTACCAAAGCCTGAGGACTTGGGTTCAGATCCCCAATTCCCATATTTATACTGGACATAGCTATGTCATAATCCCAGAAACGGGGAGGTGAGGTGGAGACATGGAATCTCCTATGGGTCTAACTGGCTAGGTTTGCCAAACTGCTGAGTTCTGGGTTCAGTGAGAGACTGTGGCTCAAAAGGTTAGGTAGCTGGAGAACAATTAAGAAACATACCCAACCCTGACCTCTGGAAATCAAACACATATGTACTCATATGCACACACCCCTGCACAGTTGTGTGTCCACCTGCACACAAACATGCATCTGCACATGCACACCACACACACATGCAAAACAATAAAATGAAATTACATCATTTTGAAAAGGCAAAAGCACTTACACCAGAGTTCTGATCACAGTTTCTCTATCAGATGCTAATTATCATGCAAAGATGGGAGTCAAAGTGAGAATATGAACAAGTAAAATTAGAATAAAGACAATAAAAATAGAATTGAGATATATTGGGAAGATTACACTATATGTGGAAAGTTTGCTGCTCTATGATGTAATGTTCATGGATGAATGAAACATACAAGGTGATGCAAATAATACGAAATGGCTTATATCAAGGTAGTTTATAAATTGAATACTTTAAAAAAAATGTCTATTTCCCTAGCTATGAAGTAGACCCAGTAAGCCCAGTAGGTACCAAAAGTTGTTAAAGAGAAAAGGAATGTCAATGCAATATTCATGGAAGACTTTGCCATCGAGGTGGTTTTAAGACTTGTCTTCCTAACTTCACAACCTTGGTAGTGAACTTGCGAACCGACAAATAACTCAATAAAGTAACAACAGAGTAGTAATTAAATTAAAATTTGGCTGCACATGAGTCTGGAGTTTATTTGCAGTGGCTAGAGACCCTGGTGTGCCAATCTTCTCTCTCTTCTCTCTGTCTCTCTCTGCTTACAAATAAATAAAATAAAATATTTTTTAAAGAAACTGGCAGAGGCAGCAGTATCATGGCAAATTAGAGGCCATCCTGGTCTACATGGTGAGTTTAATGTCAACCAGTGCTCCATAGCAAGGTACTCAAACTAAAAAATGACACACAAAAATGACATTCTGAGGTAGAACCTCTGTGGAAGAGACCTTGGGTAGCAGGCTTAATTTCTGCCACCACCAAATATAAAATGAAATTGAGATGTCACTCAATTAAAAATATAAAAGCTGTTATTGAAAAACAAAATCTAAAATATCTAAGCAACTTCACAGACTCAAGAAAAACCTAGAACTGGGACAAAGGGTTCTTTACTCAAGTCCCTTCAGAAGGAACATTTTGTTTTTCGAGGTAGAGCAGATGTTAATGTTGTCATCTAAACCACTGTGATTCCTTTTCTCTTACGATAACAGGTGTCATACCATCAACACACCCAAAAATGCCTCAGCACAAATTCATTTTCACAATCAACTCCTTTCCTCCAAGTCTTGGGCTAGACGTTTTCCATAGCAACTCTGGATATTTATCGTTCTCATGACCGTTTGGCAGCCTGCAGAACTGCCTAATCCCTTGCACGGGAGGCTGAAGCAGGATGACTGCTGTGACTACACAGTGAGTTCCAAGCCAACCTAAGGTACAGAGTGAGACCATGCTTCAAAGCAACAGACATACAAGAACCTGAACATCCCACAGGATCCTGGCTCAGAACTCTCACCCACAGTGGCTTGCCTGCACTATTAGGGAGACCGAAGTCATCACAGATGAACCATCTACAAACATGCCTACTGTTCATTCCTTCCTTTTTGCATAAGCACCTCATGAAACCCATCTCTCATTTCTAATTTTAGCCAAAATTGTACCCCAAACTCATTAAAAAAATTAACTCTCCTTTGATTTGGGCTTTGATTCCCCTACTTAGCAACCTCCTTGTCCTATTCCAAATAATATTCTATCTACAACTGGAGTGAAAATTTTCTCCCATACAGGAGAGCTAAGTATTTTGTCTTTGAAAGGATGTTTCTCAGTTTTTAACACAAAAATCTTTGACTATTCCATCTGAAAAATATTATTTCTATTCTGCATTTTTTAAGGTACTTAATATTTTCTAATATATTACCATGTATACATTTGATAATTTGTTCAGTGCCATTTTCTCTTTTTTCTTAAATATATATTTGCCTATGATGGAATAATGACCATATGTCCTACTCATTAAAAAATGTTGGATCAGTTTATAACTCTATCTAACCACTCGGTATCCCTTTTAAAATGTACTGTGAAAATTGATGGTTGTTCGCTTAAAATTCATTCTGTCTCTTCCTAATCCTATAGCTTCCCCACTAAAAACTGTATTTTTCAGCTTCTCTCGAAAGCAACTGTGGTTATATGACTAAACTTGGAGGACAAGATAGGAACAGCAGCCAAATTTCAAAAGCAATAGCCTGATGTTACGATGGAGACAGCCTAGAAACCATAAAAGAATTTCTATTAGAAGTTCCTTTGATAAACTTCCCACCTGTCTTCACCTTAAAGCAGATAATTAGAGAGGCTTGGAAGGTGGCTCAGCTGTTAAAGGTGTTTGCTTGCAAAGCATGCTGGCTCGGGTTCCACCCCTAATCCAGACCCCAGCAGTGTCACAGACCTCTGGTGTTTGTAGCTGTAGAAGACTGTGGTACACACATGGACAAGGGTGTGCATACACACACCACCTGCAAGTAATTAAATAAAAACACAGACTAGGGCTGGAGAGATGGCTTAGTGGTTAAAACACTTGTTTGCAAAGCCCAAGGACCCAGGTTCGATTCCCCTGGACCCATGTAAGCCAGATGCACAAGAGGGCACATGCATCTGGAGTTTGTTTGCAGCAGCCAGAGGCCCTGGTGCATCAATTCTCTCTGTCTCATATATATATATATATATATATATATATATATATATATATATATATATATATTATATATATATATATTATATTTATATATATATATATTTATATATATATATATATTATATATATATATATTATATTATATATATAATATATATTATAATTATATTTATATATATATATATATATATATATATATATATATATATATATATATAATTAACGAAAAGACAGACTGTTGTTTCTGAAATTTGGTTTGGTTTCTTTTCTATAGGCATGTGAACTTATTTCAGCAATGCCTGCAGCCCTAAAGGTATCTCATTAAGGGATTGCATTCAACGAAGAAGAAAGGTGCTGTGTTTCTGAATGACTTCTGTGGTGCAGAGCCGGTCTGTTATCACAAATGGCTTGACTTGTCATAGGAGAGTCAAAACTATTTCATTCAAAGGATTTCATGTGGGGATCTTTGTCATGTAACTCAAACCTTTCCCATGTCTGAACTTGATGGCTCTCTGCTATTTCTACAACCCCTTCTATATGGCCTTTGAGCCACTTTTCTCCCTCTGTCTGCTCCTTCAGTGGTAATTTTCCTCAAGACTTGTTTTCTTGGCCAACTACTCTTCTTTATGAAGTGATTCTTGACTGTATTAATGACAACACATTTAACAATCTAGACTACGGAAACAGCTCAGCCAGTAAAGTGCTTGCCTTATAAGCATGGCAACCTCTGTAAATGCCTAGAACCCAAATGATATAAGCCAGGCATGAAGGGAGACCTTGTAGTCCCAATGACAAGGAGACAGGGGCAGGAGCATCCCTTGGAATCCCTGGACAACTAATGGGCCCCAGGCCAATGAGAGATCCTACCCTGTGTCAACAAATAAGTAATAGTGCACAAAGAAGAAAAACAGAGGTCATCCTTCAGCCTCAACACACATGCACACACATATGCACACACATGAACACACCAACACATGTATCTGTCATCAAAAATATTGTACAAAAGATATCTATCTGTTCATAGACAACCCTGAAACCTGTTTGAACTCTCTAAATAATTCTGCTGAGCAGATTAAGGCATTTCTTAATTAGAATTTTCTTAAAATGTCCCTAGCTATGAAAAACAACTTTTAAAACATTGGATGTTTAACAAATGTAGTATAGCAGTAAATGGCATTTCCTTATTTCCTTGCTGGTGAGTGAGTCTACTCTTTTGCTGCCATCATTCACTTATATCAGAACCCAGCTTCTTCAGCCTTCAACCATGAATCAAAGACCGGTAACTCTCCTAGAACCCACCAGGCCTTCAACACCATATTGGGGCTGCTAAGATATCCAGCTCATGGACTGAGAAATTATCAGACTCTGTTCCTCTCCAACATTCAGACAGTCACTGATGAACTACCCAGCACACATCCTTAAGCTAATCCAATAATTCCCTTTGAATATATATATATATATATATATATATATATATATGTATGTATTCAACACTGCATTTTGAGTTTGAAGCATGTGTTCCCAAATATATATATATATATATATATATATATTACTTCTATTAGTTGTGTTCCCCTAGAGACCTAACTACTGCAAAGATGCTATATAACGTCACCCATTAATTTGCTTTATCAACAAAAACAAACAGCCTGGAAAGGGGTTTGTCAAAAAAACAAGATTAGGTGTGTTGTTTTTATCTATAGATTTTTTTTTTTTTTGGTTTTTGAGGTATGGGTCTATAGTTCAGGGTGACCTGTAGTCTCTGAGTGGCCTTGAACTCATGGCGCCCCTCCTACCTCTGCCTCTAGAGTGCTGGGATTAAAGGCATATGTCACCACACCCAGCCTTATTCTATAGATTTTATATATCTAAATATATATCCTACTATTATGACTATGTTATAGATATCAAAATTACTAAAAATTAAAAAACATAATTATAAGTAATACATTATAAAAGTTAAAATTAGAGATATCCTGTAAGAAACCATTTGAAACATATAACACACAAACTATTCATACTCCAGATTATTCAACAAATGTCCAAAGGCCAACAAGAAGACTTTTTTAAAAACTAACAAAACATTGGCAAACACATGAGGAGACAAATAACTGAAGTGGTTACTTGCATATTTAATTCATAAAGAGCATTCACATCTCAAATGAATAGAGTGCTATATTCTACATGTAACTATAGTCTTGCTTTTACAGATTCATCTGTCTCTGTGGAATCATTAGTGATTAAAATTGTAAATTAAAAAAATGAAGAAGCATTTTATACAATGGGTAACAATTAATACACTGGATAATATTAAGGGTTGGACAGGATATTAGCAAAAGCATCTATGGATGGAAACAGAAATCTACACAGAATCCTTGCAGAGCAATTTTGCTTTGGTGGAAACTAATTTATAGAATAGTAAAATTGAGACCAGGCATAGCTCACCATATAGTATTTCCACACTTGCAAATACTCCTTAAGAAAAATTCAACCCATGTATAAGAAGGGATATGCACCAGTGTGCCATGTGCAACAGTGTGTGAAATGGCAGACACCTGCAAACACCTGAAGATCCTCTTAGCACCACGGGCAGGAGCACTCTTTGCTCTCGTACACCCGGGGCTTTTGAGTTTTCTTTGCACATCACTGGTGCTGAACTGCAGGTACCTGCCCTTCTCTGCCTGAGTTGGTTCTCAGTCAACAACAAGCTTAAAGTGCCTTGATAGGGGCTTAGATTCTAGAATAAGTGATCACAAGAACCCTTAACCAATAATAACAGGAGCCTGACTGTGCACCTCATTTTCTTTGTCCTCAAGTGCTGAAACTAGGAAGTCATTCATCATATTGTCAGCCAGATGCAGAGAAATGTATAAATAAATGTTTGAAAAATTATTTTAAAAAGAAATGAATAGATATGAACCCATCTTTCATAGAGCATAAATATGCAGGGTAAAGAGGCAAAAGTCAAAGTTCATGTGCCCTTTCTGTTTTTATTTGGAAACCAGGTGGCTAATAGGTGGAGACAGATCAGGTTTCTGGCCAGACAATGCTGGTTTGGATTTGGACATGCTGAGTATGATCTCTGTGTTCTTGAGTGGACATACTGGTCTAGATTTTGGGCCCAGCAACGTGATGGAGACTGGCTTGCAATAGTATCTGAAGTTGCAGTGGTGGGTGAGATGAACAAAGGAGGAGAATGGGAAAAAATAAAAAGGCAGGCTGGGAAGGAGCTCCGGGAAGTAAGGATTATCAAGGAATGGGCAGAAGTTGCTCCTAGACAATGAATGGAAAGAGAAGACTCACCTCCAGGAGAGAGTATAAGAGTTGAGAATGATAAAATGCCAGTTTCATGAATATTCTATTCAGAGACACTGATAATGCTTCTTAGAAACCTGCTTCCACTGTCAAATCATAAGACTATTTCCTATTTTCAAGAGCTGCTTCTTCATCTTCCCTCCTTGTAACTTTTAAAATTTTTATTGATTTAAGCCTGTGCATACACACTTGCACAAACAAGGGTCTCTCAGTGCTACAAAGAAACCTCAGACACAGGCCTCATTTTTTTGTGTGTATGGCTTTACATGGATTCTGGGGAAGTGAACTTAAGCCAGCAGGCTTTGAAAGCAAATGTCATTAAACACTGAGCCATCTCTTCAGCATACAGCATGTTGTTTTTAGAATATGATCCCTTGGGCTAGGGAAATGGTTCAGAGGTATTAGGTACTTGTTTCCAAAGCCTGCCAACCCAGGTTCAATTCCCTAGTACCCACATAAATCCAGATGCACAAAGTGGCACTTGCATCTGGAATTTGTTTGCAGAGGCAAGAGGCCCTGGCACACCCATACATTCTCTCTCTCATAAATACTAATACTACAACTACTACTAATAATAATAATGAATAGAACATCGCTTCTTACCAAAGAAATTACATATTCTTTTGTTATGATAAATATTAATTCCTAACCATCAAAACAGTTATTAAAATATACTTTTATTATACATTAGTTATAGAGCTACAAACAAGACTATCTGAAATACAAAAATAATCCTTCCTGTTTTGACTGTTATAGAAACCCACCACCAAATAAAATGTATTAATGCTAATCAAGAAAAAGAAATGTATGTTTTCACGATACTTATTTTTCCACTATGTACTCACCTTAAGCTACAAGAATTAATCTAATTATGCCTAGAGTTATTTGAAAGCATTCTTATCTTACTGAGATTTTTTATGGACTTTAGTTACTTACATTTAGCAATATACATGACAGTACAATGGAAAAGTGTTAGCCATGGAAAATGCAGCTCTTACATTCATCATTACAAACTTATCTTACTTATTAAAAATGGCAAAGTGACACTCCTCTGTAGAATACAAGAGACAAAAACACTCTGCTGTTATGATTATCACTAGTTCACAATACAAGTAGGAGCATCAACTTTTTTAGGGTTTAGTTCTTATGCCCCTAGAATGTGCCCACCTAGCATTATCAAATATACAGCAAAGAACTAATCATGCAACTGATCCACTCCGTGCTCATTACAGCCCTATAAGGAGCCTTTTACAACATGAAAGGCTTTGCTAAACTTATGTAGTTCATGGGTACGTAAGAATGTGAAGTCACTTTCTCATTCCAAAGCCCAGGGTTTGGGGAACTCTTGTCAAGAGTCATGGCAAGAATGCACTGGAGCCCCTCGTCTTTGTTTTCAACATGTCACAACCATGGATAAAAGTTCAAAGATGGGCTGGAAAGATGGCTTAGAGGTTAAGCACTTGCCTGTGAAGCCTAAGGACCCCAGTTCGAGGCTCGATTCCCCAGGACCCACATAAACCAGATGCACAAGGTGGCACGTGCACCTGGAGTTCCTTTGCAGTGGCTGGAGGCCCTGGCATGCCCATTCTCTCTCTATTTACCTGCCTCTTTCTCACTCTGTCTGTCGCTCTCAAATAAATAAATAAAAATAAACAAAAAAATTTTTTTGAAGTTCAAAGAAAGGGCTGGAGAGAAGGCTTAGCTGTTGAGGTGCTTGTCTGTGAAGCCTACGGACCTAGTTTCTATTCCCCAGTTACCAGGTAAGCCCAGGTTCATGCATCTGCAGTTCATTTGCAGTGGCCAGAGGCCTTGGCCCATTCTCAATCTCTCTCTCTCATTCTCTCTCTCTCTCAAATAAATAGAAAAACTATTTAAAAAAAAAACTTTAAAAGAATTTCAAAGAGAAAGCACAAAAATAAGTCCACTCTAGAGAGGAAGCAAACAACATGAGATTCTATGTATCAGCTGCTATCTGGCATGAGCCGCATTGTCTCCTCATCATTTCAAGGAAACTAGGCTGCCACAATTGTCCCAAAGGAAGCGATAACCGGTGCAAGGTTCACTAAATGACACCTGTGGGTAACATAACATGAGACTGAACAGTAATGACAGTCTCTTCCCTCCTCTCAGCCATGGCTCACGCAGAACTACTTTCCTAAGGAGGCCAGAACAAGAAGCCACAACCTTGCAGATAGATGTTGAACCCAGAATGGCATATTGACTGTATGGACCTAGGAAGTCCTCATTACCAGAGACTGTGGGCTGGGATAGAGAAAATGCAGAGCCAGTTTTAAAGCCTCGAGACTGGACACAGGGCTAGAAACATGACAAAGCTTTAAAAAAAAAAATTTCTTCTCACTCAATTTGAGTCAGCACACCAAACTTCCAAGACATGAAAGAATATTAAGAAGATGACAGCAAAAAATTAAAAACAAGCAATTAAGTCACTCTGACATGGAAACAACACCATGATGTTAGCATGACTACAGAATAAAGCATGTTAGAACCCTCAGAGATAACATAAGAAAAACATGTATGAATGTGTAAGAAATTGAGTAGAAATAAAACAATAAAAAAGTTTCTGTGAAAAGAATCTCTTAAAAACAAGAGAGAAAAAAGAAAATGATAATCACAAATAAATGCTGAAATGGACACAGTCAAGGAAAGAATTAGTAAATTGAAAGACATCGCTGTGTGCACTATGAAAAGTGTGGTACAGAGAGATATACACAAGCTCATGAAAGATAATTTGGGAAATGTGTGGTTTATCATTAAATTGTAACATAGATCTTCTAAGAATTGTGCAAAGAAAAGAGATTAAGGCTAATTTTAGAAGGGTTATTTGAAAAAAAAATCCCTAGTTTTCTCTAATGTAGGAAATACATAAATGCCAAGGTCAAAGTATCTATTACAATAGAGAGCTCTCTGCTTTTCTTCCCAGTAAGGAAATAATAACCACTTCTATCCTCAAGGGAACATTTGGGAGGATCTATCATGTTGGAAGATAGATGCCTTATATGCAAATAGAAAAAGGCAGCTTTCAAATAACACAACTGAAATAAAAATACTCCACCTTAACAGGCCCATATTACCCCACAGATATCTACTGATACAAAGGTACAAACAGAAATTTAAACTTACTGAGCATAAGACTTAAGAAGTCATTCACAGTATTTCATAACCTTAGCATACCACCAGTGTTATCCACCAACCCCTATGTGAACTGAAAAGTCTAAATACACCGTTACACACCCCAATCTGTTTATAGGAGGACAATTAATCACCAACAGGAACAAATACATATATATGTATGTATAAAGCAATGACACACCATCGGTGATATGTCCTATAACACATGCTCGGTATCATTCTTCACAGTACTGGTAGAGCATCTTTTCCCAGGTGTTGTATTTAGACTTCTTGACATAAGACCCTCTTCCTTTTGTTTTGTTTCTTGACCCATATGACTTTAAAAATAACTACGGGAACAAAAATGATGGCAGTTGCTTCATACTGTGAGACACATATATACAAGACCAAGGCATGTGGTTATGGCTGCCTGCAGATACACTGCTTATACATTTATGTAGAAATAAGAGACCCTACCGTAGGTTCACTATTCAACATATACTCACTGTTTCTCATTGACTGAATACAAAATGTGAACAACTATGAAGATTAGCATAGAATTAAAATAAGACTATAGTTGATTATAGTTTTTTTTTAAATCAGTCTTCTCAGAAACCAGTCAGTAAGTAAATATGAACAGCAAAGATAGAAGGGAATAATTTAAAGTTAAAAATTTAAAAACTAGCATCTTTCTGTGGTAGCTTAAATACTTGTGTTAGAGGTAACTTCATTCTTTTGTCACCCCTCCCTGAAGCAATGTAACTTCCTGAGCTGTGGTTAGACTTTATAACCAAGAAAAATCATGAAGTTCCCTTGAATTTCTAGTCTTTGGATAGGTTTGGAGGGAATACGTAGGAGGTAAACTTTCACTTGTTTGCAGTCTTAATTTTCATATATCCTTGACTGTACCTTCACTTTTTTAAATGACATATATTAAAAGAAAAGCCCCCAAACAACTTACATGTCTTTTCTTGACAATTCACACTGACATAACAAAAGAACTTATAAAAAACATTTTGAGTGATTTTGGTAATAACATGATTTTTAAAAGCTCAAAAAATTATGTAAATGAATAGAACTATCTTGAAAGAAAAAAAAAACACGGAAGGTTTTTCACTTCGCAATAGCACAAACCAACAGCTAGGCACTGTGATTTTAGGGGAGAAAGAGTGACTGTAACAGGTGATGGGAACATAATGAACTTGTTCTTTTAGAAATGAATTTGTCAGTCACATTTTACAATTGTTAAAGAAGCCTGTGTCGAATCATCAAACTAAAGCAAGGCTCTTCCTTTTGCATTGTTTTTGTATGAAATTCAAGACTATTACTCAGTTCTGCCAAGAGTTAATAGGGTTGTACAAGTTTTTTTCTAAATAATACTTCCAAATTGCATTATAACTTAAATCACTTTCATGCTTCCTAAAATGCTTTTCTCCCTTTATTGCAAAGTTACAGCCTCATGGTTCTTTTTTTTTCTTTCAGTTTAGTAATTTACATTAGCAAAAACAGAAGGCATAGGTTTACAAATACAAGTCTCCTCCAAGTAAATTTTATTTTTTTAAAGCATATACAAAATTGCATTATATAGCTGTTCTTTAAAATGTCTAGATGGATGTGAAGCACAGAGCTCTGTATGTTATCGAATTAGCCAGGTTAGTGGCACATTTTCTGCTTTATCTCTTTGAGAACCGCCTAATATAATGATCTTATTAGCAAAACTGATTTTCTTTAACCAAATCAACAACAGCAGTGCCTTGGCCCTCACTAATACTATAATTCTGAACTTGAAGTTTCAGCAGGAGAAAATCCACTCTCCTCCCTTAACGTATGTAGGAATTCTTACAGGCTCTGATTGTCTTTGAACAAGAAACATATTTAAAACAGGATTATAAGTCTAATTAAACTAGATATTAAGCACATTTTACACTCTGAGATTATTTTAACCCCCCCCCCACAAATATACCTGATAACTTCCAAAATATTTGCACTGAAAAAAAAAAAACCAAAACTACTCAGCATTATTTCCATATGATTCTTTAAAAAAATGTGTGCAAAGCTTCTGCAATGAAACGGGAACGAGCAGGGCCAAAGGAACAAAAGGAGTTTGCTTGCTGCTGAGCCAAAGAACTTGAAACAATCTTCACCAGGAACAATACGCAAAAACCACAAGAAGGGAACTGCCAGAATCAAAGCACACTTACTTCTTAATATGTAAAATGCATTTTCTTCCCTATTTTAAGCTAAAAAGTAAGAGGGCGCACCAGTGAGTCTTGCTGGCAGTCAGATAAGCACACGGGCCCTGACCCTCCCGCTGGCCAGGCGGACTCACACAAAGCTCTTTTCACAGTCTGCTCTGAGATAAGGCGGCGAAACATGAGGCCGGGGACAAGTGACAGAAAGTTGGACTAAATGAAATGTTTACACATCTTCTGTCTCAACGTTGATTCTTTCTCAGCTAGTCCACACATGATTTGCCTAAAGCAATATTGATTCTGGTCGAAGAGAAGGATTTAAAGACAAGGAGCAATTGAAGAGAAGACACACAGAACGTACACATACTGTCTTGCTCTACTTGGATGGCCAACTTGAATGGGAACTGAAGCCGAAACAAAGCCCCGTCACTTAAACACTTCTGAACAGTGCCCTTGCTGCTGTGCCCCTCAAAACCTGGTGGGCTTCTTCACTTGCATTACAACACAGATAGGCTGCTTTAAGTAATATCTTAAACGCACACTCACCATGTGAAAGCAACAGTTGCGTAGAGTAAAAGTGTGTTATTTCCTGCCCCCTGTTCCGTTTCAGGTTTGACTCTAGTTGTCCAACAACCAAAAGCCCAGAGCTCCCAACCCAGAGGCCACTTTCACAGGCTGGCTTCTTAGCCTGTCAGTCTGAGTGCCGGCTTCTGCGATGTGCAGCTGTGCACTTCGCTGAGGATCTAATGTAATTTCCATATGCTACCCACCGCCTCAAGTAGGTGGTTTGTTCTTACAGTTCAATGGATACTCAAGTCACTTTTCAGGTAAGTCTTCAGGATCAAGCTCTGAGTTGTCCGCCTTCAAGTTAAGGAGTTCTGGGTGAGAAGTGGGTGGAGAGAAGCAAGTACCAGGGAATTCAGGCTGTAATCAGAATGCAGAAACTTCCTCTCTCTCTCTCTCTCTCTCTCTCTCTCTCTCTTTTTCTGCCTTGCAAGGCTGAGCTGCAAGAGCCTCTTTCACAGAACTTAGGAATGTACAGGGAAGACTCAGAGAGGCCCCGCCAGACAGGCCTTTCTCAATCAATTAGCTTGCAGCCATTACTTGTGACCTTAGGTCACACAGCATAAGTGTGTGGGGTGTGCCTTCAGGGGTCCCAAGGCTACTTATTACAGCTTAGATAACCAAAGCCAAGCAGACACTAAATTCTAGAAATATTTTAATAGCAAATGTGATACAGACATGAAATAGACCAAAGGTAAACAGAAGTGTCTTTTTTGAGTAGTTATTACTTCAGTGACTTTCTTTTAAAAAGTCCAAAACAATATTTTTCCATATTGGATCAAACAGGCTTCAGAGAAAAGCAATGGGGCATTTCTTTTATATTAAATAACTGGGAAACACAGAAAATAGCATACTAACTATATTTTTTTCACATAATCACATCTACGTATACAACTTATATCACTGGATTTCTACAATTTTATTTTCAATTTTTAGAGTATCAATTTGTTCTACCAAACTACAAAGTTGAATTCCTAAAAACAAAGTTCTCAATGTCAAAGGGAATCAAAACACCACCACTTTGAGAACTTAGGAACAGCGTTTCTAAACATGCTATCTTCTTATTCTCTCTGTTGTCTTATTCTGTACGTATTATCCTCATATCATGATTACTCTTAGTTTCATAGGTGTGTTAATTATGATTTCCCTTGTGCTATAGTCCATAAAGGTACTTCTCCCTTTGATATATTTAAAAACTAAGAATTCATTCAAAACTTTGTGAAATATTAAATAAAAAAGTAATATTTTGAAACTACATTTGTTTAAATTTTATACATTGTTTACATATATTCTTCAAAAAAACTTCTAAAAGACAATAGCTCTCATCATTATCTATAAATCCTTGTTTAGTAAATACCAAGTAATTTTATTCCAAGTCAAACTCATTCTTTTGAACAATACAACATGAACAAAGAACCCATGTTTTCATGGTGACTGGGTTAGGTACTCTCCCTATCTCCAATAGTTGTCACTCAGAAATAATGTTCCACACTCACATTTCTTCACCCTGTTTATTCAATGGCACCCCAGCATCCAAGCGTCTCTGGTTCTGCACTGCACAGGAATGACAAAGTTTCATATGGCTACTAACTTGCATGTTTCCATCTAATTATGTTGCATATCCCAACTGGATTGTATTCAAATCAGGCATTGTCTGATATAAGTGAAACAGACAGACGCAAGGTAATAGAAAAGGAATGAGTTATAAAAAAAATGACTAAATAAATCTCCCTGTGGATAGGTCCAATTTTGAAAACCATAGTAACAGATAATATAGTAATAAGTATTAAAAATCAGTTATGGATGGGGTTGAGGCAGAAATTATGAGTCTTCACTACCACAACCATAAAACAGGAAGTCATAAACAGTTTTAGATGTTGCCTCTAAATAAGTTTAAAATGGAAAGAATGATTCTGATTCAGCATCTTTTAGTGGATCATTCATGGTTGTTTTAGATATTTATAGTAGATATTGCTAACAAACATTTTAATTCTTTAGGGAATAGATATGGAGTAGATCAAGAATTTTAATTGCTACTTAAAGGACCTAAAGTCCTTAGACATTTCTGTAATTTAATGCCACCCTATAATTCCATGTTCCATTTTTGTCTGTTATGAAGGGTGAACTTTGTTTTCTCATTTCCTTCATTCAAGATGAAAAGCTAACTTAAGACTCAACAGTGGGGCTTTAGAGATGGCTCAGCATTTAAGGGCCTTGCTTGAAAAACCTGACAGCCTGGATTCACTGATTACATAGTACCTATGTAAAGGTAGACGCCCAATGTGGTGTCATTGGCAAGAGGGACTGGCTCGCACTCTCTCTCTCTCTCTCTCTTTCTTTCTCTCCCTTTTTCCTTACAAATTAATAATAATACATTTAAAAAATAGTCAGCAAGGCCATTTGGCCTTATACTTAGATATCTACAGTCACATACTTCCAGGACCTCCACTGTAACACAACTTCTGCATCCATGATACAAAGGATTTCTGATAAATCCAGAAAGGTCACTCATGAAATGTGAGCCAGACAGCAGCACTTGAAGGGATTTTGATGATTTCTCAGTCCATAATGTGCTTTTTGTGGTCAGTTTACCATTTTCAGATCTTTATGGCCACACACATTTCTGAATTATACATGGGTTATGAAAATAATCCACTTTCGTAAAGTCTGGCACATTACATTCAAAAGAACACCTCCAAACTGCTGTAGAAAATAGTTTATCAACGTGACATGACTCCATTTTCATCTTCACTTCATGAAGAAAAGATCTGCTAGTCCGGACATTGCAGAGACTTAACTGAACATTACAGATAATTTTTTCTGCTAACTTCATCTAATTTTAAGAATATCTTTGGCTGGAGAGATAGCTTAGTGGTTTAGGTGGTTGGTTGCCTTAATAGTCAAAGGACCTAGGTTTGAGTCCTCAGTACCCTTGTAAGCCAGATGCACAGGGTGGTGCATGTGTCTGGAGTTCATTTGCAGTGGCTGAAGGCCCTATCATGCCCCCACTCTTTCTCTATCTGCCTCTTTCTCTGTCTAATGAAATGAACAAGTAAATAAAAATAAGTAAGTAAATAAATAAATAAATAAATAAATAAAAGAATATCTCAAAAGCATGGATAATTTCACCACGCAAACACTCTTATTTCTTAGTAAACTACATTCAGATTCATGAACCTGTTTAACCAAAAGGTGCTGGCTTTTGGTAGGTATGTGTATCCTCATATCACCATGCCTTTCTATTTTGGTATTAGCACTTGAAAACAGGAAGGTAGAGGGAAGATGGACATGGGACACACTATATCAGTCCCAAATTAATTAAGGCAATAGATATTGTAACAGAGACAGGAAGATACTGAGGGGGAAAGGCACATATGAGGAGTTATACGTTTTCAAGCTTGTGAAATAGGTCAGGGACAAAGTAGACCACATGACTTTATCAATCACAGTTAGGCTGCATGGATTCTCCATTATCTCCAGTTGGCAGGTCTGCACAGCAGTATGTCACCTAATGGGAGGAACACAAGGGGATTTAACCAGCAAGAAGCACATAGTAAGGAAATAGCAGGTGATGTCTGGTTACAAATAGGATGTTGGATAGGTCCAGACAGTTGAGCAAATATAGGATACAAGTCAAAGGAGGATCTATATAACAATACTAAAGAGAAAAGGTGATAAGAATGATATCAAAAGGAGAGCAATAGATATGCCATAAGTTAAAATAGGTAAAAACAGGTGTTTTAAATACATGAAGATATGAACACTATTACACAGAAGAATGAAATAGTTTAAAATGAAATAGTTTAAATAGTTTAAAATGAAAACAAGAACAAAAAATGTAAGAATGAGGAATAAATGCCAAAGATTAAAAGTCACATGAATTGCAAAATTTAGAACTGCCTTAGATCTATGACAACAATATAGATGAGCTCATTAGAGGAAATCTTAAAATATTTGAAATCTCACTGGGATTAAGAGTTAACAATTATGACATAGAATTTCTGACTCATTTTAAATATATGCTAACACAAAATATAAATAAGTCTTAAGACTAACTATAACAGAGGGGACTACAATAAAATATAAAAATATCAATACATTATTTCATGTAAGTCAATGCACAGTATTATAAAGGAACAAATACTTTCACAGTGCATAGATAAGGAATGGGGGCAGAGAATTCAAAGAAGATAGAAATAAATATGAAGAAACACTGGAATAGGATCTAAAAATTCCTATTACTTTTCTATTGTGTAATTAATATTCAAGGATTTAAGGAGTTCTGGATGAGAAGTGGGTGGAGAGAAACGAACACAATCCCAGGGAACTGAGGCTGACATCAGTATGCAGTGGGCTACTCTTCATTAAAATGAGGACTGTCAAGCCCTACAGTAGTATGTAAGTCACAACAGCTTTCTGAAAAGCAAATAATTTATATGTACCAAATAACTGTATTTTTTTCTTTTCTGCTTAACTATTCATTGAACTATCATTTACTGATTACTTACTATGCACTATTAAGGCACTGCATAAGGCACCAGAGTTAAAGTAGATTACCACACAGAATTTCTGACTCATTAACGTAATGTCTAAGATGTGGTGATAGGTAGGAAACAAACACATACCACATTAAATTCTATGAAACATTAAGAGGAAAAATAACACAGAACAAAAGACAATGTTTTGAGGGGTGGTGTACATTTTGAATAGGTGCTCACGGAAATGTCTGTCTGGTGTGACATTTGAGCACTAATCTGAGAGTATTATGTAAATCCAATGTGATAACATGTGGGATGAAACACTCTCAAAGAGGCAGATCCCTCTCAGTGAAAAGATCTAGAGACAGGGTACAAAGTTTTATTAAGAATTCTTTTGTGAGAAACTAATCAGTGAGACAAGTCATCATTGTTGTCAAAAGTCGTTTATGACTTTTGCCTACGAAACTGCAAATAGGCTGTAACAGTTCTTTTGCTATATTGTAATTTAGCCCTTTAGAATTATTATTTTAATAATTGTGTTGTCTTGTGATTTTCAACTTATTTGGGGTTATTGACTCTCTAAAGTCTGGCCAGTCAGTACTTGAAATGATTCTTTCAAATTTGAAATTTGTCCCTTATCTTTAATTTCTTTGCCTCTGCCCTATTGATTAGATCTACAGGAAAGGTTTAAAATGCCTCTGTAGAATCATGTTCATGTATACCTATAGCCTCTGCTTCTCCATTGAGGGCATATGGCAAGAATCATCTCTGCCAGCCAGTGATAGATGCCCTCCCACAGCAACTACTACTTTTACCCTTAATTAGATTTTCCCAGACCATCTAAAATAACTCATGTCTGAGGCCCTCCCTGTCTGTGTGGGTCCCAACGGACTAAGAAAAAAAGAAAGAAAGAAAGAAAGAAAGAAAGAAAGAAGAAAGAAAGAAAGAAAGAAAGAAAGAAAGAAAGAAAGAAGAAAGCAGGAAGGTTTTGCACTGCAGCTGAGGATGTCAGTACAAAAATGGGTGAAGAAGTGAAAAATAAAGAAAGGTTGTTTTAAAAAATGACAAAAGAAGCAGAGAAAGGAAAGAAAGCAAATGCAAAAACACTACACACTTATGTTTGGAGGAAGTGTGTCCACTGAGTTAGGTATCAGACTGTGAAGGCAAAACTTCATGCTGAGGAATCAGATAGCAGATAAGCCAAAAGCAGTTTGACAACTTTTGAGGTTTAAAAAATATAGAGTGTGTTGTCTCTGTGCTATTATTAGAAGATCTTGTTAAAACAGGAAAAGGAAGTAAATAATGAGAGAGAGAAGAAGGAGGAAGAGGAGGAGGAGAGAAGAGGAGAGGAAGAGGAGGAGGGGTGAGAAGGGAAGAAGAGAGGAGAGGAGAGGAGAAGAGAGGGGAGGGGGGAGAACATGAGACCTATGCAGGGATGGAAATTGAAGTGGGTCTTCTGGTGAAGTTTTAAAGACAACCTGCCTATAAATGGTCCTGGCATGTGTTACTGGATTCATGTAAGTAGAGACTTTAGGAAAGAATGTAGAAAAATATCTAATTAAACTTGAGGTCATGGCTGATGAGACCAAGAATGCTACAGACTGGAGACTGTGGATTTGATTCAAATAGAAGAAAACCAAAGCCTTCACAAAATGCATGATAATGGAGAAAACTCTGACTCTTGGAAGAAGTACCTTCCTCATTGTCCACAAACTCTAGCCATTCAAGGCCTTCCTGTAGCTATTGGATGACTAAATCTAATCACACCCAAGAGACTTAGAAAGATCGAGTAGTAACACGGTCAATCTAGGAGAATAAATTAGAGGTATTATAAGAAGTGACTGTGGTCCATTATATTATAACCACTTGAGTAACAGAGGCCAACAAAGACCATGAGTCAAGACTGCAATGTGGCACAGAAAAGTGCATCCCTGTAAGTAATGGAAGCTTCCCAAAGGAGAGGGTTCAGAACATACTACATGCCACAGCTTGAGTTATACAGACAAACCAATATCTTTCCCTTTAACCTTCTTGATTCCAAAATCTCCATAGAGATGTTGAAGTACAGTATCTTAGAAACACTGTAGTGCAAGTCATATAATTCTTAAATGGGTAAAATATTATCTCTGAAATCTCATATAAAAAGCAAAATATTGCACATGTCAATATTACAATTTATGTTCTCAGGATGGTTAGGGTTTAGATGTGGTAACCATCTAGTGAAATTCCATACCAGAAGATATTGCCAAAAAAGACAAGCCTACCAAAACAACACTGTTGAGTTCGTGTTAATACTCATACCACAGGCTTGCAAGCCCTCACTGTGCTGGATCTGAAAGTGTGGTGCTCTCCTGTTACTGAGACAAGATTCCTAAGGAGTTAACCATAGGCAACATGCTGCTTTCCTGATCCTGTGTCCAAAAAGTCAGACCCAAACTTCTAATTAGAAAAACAAATAAGTTTCTGTGATCCTAACTCTATGATCTTCAATAAATAGCTAATTTTTTAGATCCTAGGTGCTACTTACTGAGACTGGGGCATTGTTTTCATAGTTTTTATTTTGGTTTCTAATTCATACTTAAATTAATTAATTTTGAAACTTTCAATTAAATAAAATTGATTCTAGCTATCACAAGTGTTCAGAAAAGTATGTAAATATCTGAACAAAAAGGCTTTGGAATATACTATACAGCTAACACCATAGAAAACTTCTTCTATTACTGTTCCTTTCAGGGAAAAAAAGTGTTTGAGAAATATCAAATATCCCAAGACCTTTGTAAATACTAAAAAGCAACATGAAACCAGGTGGCTCTTTTGAAGTAAAAGGTGTCCAACATATTAGTATTATGAGTGTGCATGCTTGTGGGTATGCAGGTACACATGTATGCGTGTGTGTGTGCATGTGAGAGCTAAAGGACATTTTTTTTAAACAAGGTCTCTTACTGGCCGGGAGTTCATCATGTATGCTACACTGGTTGACCAGAGATCCCTAGGGAATATATATATATATATATATATATATATATATATATATATATATATCTTTGCCTCTCTAGTGCTGGGGTTATAAGTGAGTTAGACATTGATTTTCAGTTTGTGTGTGTGTGTGTGTGTGTGTGTGTGTTTAACATGGGTTCTGGGGATCCTACTCAGTTAATAATGCTTTCAAGGAAACTACTTTGCCCACTGAGTTATCTGAGTTATCTCCTCTTTTATTTTTTTAAGTGCATATTTGTTTTGTGGTACCAGGTATAAATGCAGGGCCTTGTGTATACTAAGAAAGCACTCTACTACTGAGCTACATCCCCAGCCCTGAACATATTTTATAGCATTCAGACAAAAAAAACATAAAGATTATTTTAAATGTGAGAATGAATGTTACAGAAAAAAAGAATAGGGAAACTAGGCAGAGGTTTCCATTGGCTGGTTCATGCACATACACTACTAGACCTTCCTCCGCATCAGCATTTTTACCATACTCAGCGGTGGATCCAGAGCCATTCTGTTTCTCCTGACCATGCCTTACCTCAGGGGAGTATTCGGCATTGGCAGAGCACTGAAGCCACAGCCTGTTTCCCTCTCCGTCTTCCTTTTGCTGTGTCCCCTTCTTAGGTTAAGGTTAAGTATTGCCCTGGCCAGGCCAGACTGAATTTGTTCCTGCTTCCTGGCATTAGATCAAACCTCTGACTGCTGGCATCTTACTCACTGCTTCTACTTAGCACTAGAAAATCCATAACTCTGGCAAGTTTGGTTTAGAATTACCCCTGATCCCACAGTCCTGTCTTCGTGCCACCATCCCTGATTTGACAGCTCATGGTTACAAGTAACACGTTCCCTAATCTCTTGCAAGGGTCTCACCTTGGTTTGCCAGTTTCTCTTCAACAATGAAGTAATTAAAACATGGCCAGATTCCTTCCACAAAGACAAGGCAGGATCATGCCATTTGTTTCTTTTGTTTAAAACCTCTACTTTCTCCAGTTTCTAGAATAATAAAATCAAAACTCCTCGAACACAATAAAAGAAACCACAACATGACTTTTTTCCCTACCTTTAATCCCTGTTTCAGGCACACTAAAGGTCTTGACATGCCACACGTTTCTGTTCTTATCTCTTACCTCCTGCAGAGCCAGGTCCTTTCCATAATATTTCCTTCCACTGTTTAACTTGGGCACCATAATTCCATGTCAACTTCTGGTACCATGTTTGTTCTCTTCTGTTACAGATTGAGATCAGAGTGGACTAGGTTTTCCAGAAATGCTCTCTTTGTTTCATATAGTAGAAATGTATCATAAACAGGTGCCTTACACTCTTCTCTCATATGTTTTAAGCTCTATTTCTAGCTCCTGGATAAACCTTTGATCATACCTGATATCATAAAGGCTGAACATTCATAAAATAGTTATTGCTTCTGTAGCCTTTCTTGAGAACTTACCAGGACATGAATGCCAACAAAGTGCCATAAAGTAAAAGGAGAACAAAAGTTCCAGAAAGAAGAGGTCACACTGTCATAAAGTGGAAAAAGTAATTTCCAGGAAGAATCCTATTTAACATAGAACCATAGTATTAAAAGAACTGCAGTTCATCTCTTTTGACTCAACTCAAGCACTGTTTAATGAATCTAAGCATAGCTATCTGATACATGTTCTGTGAAACCACATTTGCTCATACATTGAATTCAGCTTTCCCAGGATTTCAGTTTAGTTGTTCATTTTTATTTAGTTTTGTCATGAACCATCTTAGTTTTACTATTCCACTATATCAGTTGATGGTGATAACACAGAGGAGGGTAAAACAGCTTTATTTGTTTATATATTCCCAAATCTTTTCATAATGCCTACCACTCAGTAGTTGGTGGTTGATAGATTATTGGAAAAGCAAAGAAAGCAAAGGGAAAGGTGAAAGGTCACTTTGAGAAGAGACAGGGTAATTGAAAGAGAAGAGGAATAAATGAAGACAATGTTAAAGTTATTTACCTGGGAAAGCATTCTTACCATTGAAGGCAGACATGGTCTTTATGGTAAGGCAAAATCTCTAAGAAATGTTGAAAGCTATCCAAAATCAAACAATGAAAGGATTCCAATTTCAAGAAGGTGACCTAAGTAAGCATCTTTGTGAAAACAAGGAAGGGGGGAAAAACTCTAATACAAATTGTACTTGTTTCTGTAGGTGTCATAACAAAATCCCAGAAATGTTTTGACTAAAAGCAACAGAAATTGATTGTGCCACATTCCTAGGGGCCAGAAGTTGATCACGTGTTGTGTAGGTATGAGATTAAGCTTCTCAGCAGGGGGCTATGTGCTTCATGGATGCTCTCGGAATATTTTATCTGCCTCTTTCTTCTGGTTACTGCTTTGCTTGGTGGTGCTCCCTGGTATATGTCCATATCACTCTACTCTCTGTTCCCAACTTTAGATCACCTTTTCTTCCATGTGTTTCTGTAACTCCCTTGGTGGACATGCCTGCTGACATTAGGGCCCACCTAGCCAATCCATGATAACCTCACTTCCAAATCTTTAACTTAAACATATCTGCACAGACCCTTTTTTTCCAAAAATAAATCATTCACAGGCTCTCAAATGAGGACACGCAAATATTTTAGGATTACTTATTGACCTATGACACAAATTCACATTTTGGCTAAAAATGGAAGACCTTTATAACTTCAAATCACAGTATATAAAGACAGAAAGAGTATGGAATAGTGGTGTTTGACTTAGTAAAGTAGAAAGGTGATAAACTAAATGTAAACAGGAGATTATTTTAGACATAAACAAGCATACACATGCTTAAGGCATTAAGACATTTAGGCTTTATCCAAGATAGGGTTGCATCAGTGTCTAGAAAGGAGTTTGAAACATTCTTTAAAAAAGTATTAAAAATTGTTATTATTATATTTAAATTAGGAAGGACCCCATGATCTTTTTTTCCCTAAAGAAAAAAAAATTTGATATCATTTGTAAGGATCTGAACCAGTGACTGCAGAGTACAGCATAAAGAGGGATTGTCATGGATCATGATACTCTGTTTAAGCCCCAAGGTATTTACATTCCCAGACAGAAGTTGGAGAATTCTTCTCTGGAATAAATGAATTCTATAAACGAGAATAACTGCAGATACAAAAACTCATGCTATCTTGCTCATGGAAAGAAGCCAACTGCCATCTCAAGGATTGACAGGGAAGCATATCTGTGCACACAAATCGGAATCAAGTATCTAGTACTTTATTCAGACATTTGATTGGACAGTCAAACATCAACACTGGGATTCCATCAAAGAGGGAAAAAAAAGAAAAAATAGAATGAAACGAGTAAAGAAAATAGGAGAAAGAACATCTGCATTATTTTTACCTGGTCTCCAGAGTACTGGATTGGCTCCGAGAGAAGTACCGATTGGAAAGTCGTCCTTACTCTGCTCTTCACAGCACCATGAGCAATCTGAGGAAAACTCCTGGTGGGCGGAAAAGTTGATTTATAAAATCAGGAATGACAGGTAATCAAAAACTTCCCATAGGTAATATTAATGTTGATTTTATTCACTTTTTCATAACGAGGTCTCATTCATTTTCTTTATCCTTAAAGCAAATTTAATGCAAAATAATATTTCCCAGCATGTAAGCCAAGGCCCTTTAAACATAAAATTCCATTAAACACTAAGCACAAAGTACAAAGGGAGCTTACACACCAGGATGAGAATCTCCAGTATTGTTTCTGGAAAACATCCTATGCTGATGTTTTTCCTTCTGCCATTCTTAGACAAAGTATGTTATCCACAGCAGGCCCATCTAAGTCCTATTTATTTCCTCAGGAATAAGGGTCAGGCAACATGCAAGATCCTTGGGAAAGCGGCTCCATGTAACCAACACGGCCATCTCAGTAAGACATCAGGAAGCACAACTGTTTCCATTGACACCAACATAATGAAAACAGAATGTGTTGCAAAAGTGTGCTTTCCGAATCATCATTTGTAAAAATATCTCACATGCTGGGTTTTGACCACCCAAGAGAAATAAAATCACTGCAAAACATGGTGGAGGTCCAGCTGGGTTCATCACTGTAACCCCAGGAGCATGGGTGGGACACTCTGCTCCTAGGACAGGATCAGTCAGTAGGAACAGTCAGTATTTGCTAAGATGGTATTAGGGGGGAAAAAAAGAGCAGCTTTAAAATGCCCCCTTTGTTCCAGAACTGCTAAGAGAATTTGTGGTATGCAACATCAAAGGCATAAATTTAGGTCATCTCCCTTGGACATAGCAGCGTGGGTGTGTGAATTAGCAACATACACTAGAGATTCCAGTCTCACTCCTGCCTCTTCTTCCGTTTATCTACAGGTAATCGTAACTGATAGAGGAAAGGGTGCAGACAATTTTTGGGATGCCGTAGTTCCTGAGAAAGTAGAATGTACTGATCTCCATTCCCCTCATGAAATCACTAAAAAGCAGATCCAAATGTTAGTAGTTCAGAGGTAAATAAGAATTTTTGGGAAAAAATTCCTGTTGTTCATGAAATATACAAAAAAAAAAAGAAGAAGAAGAAAACAAGGTGCTCAGGAAATTATACAGAATGTGGAAGAGTGAACTGTACACAAGTGCTTTTGCTTGTCAAGAAGATAAAGGTTTGCACACGACTGTACGTAGCGCGGAAGGATGCTATTTTATCATGGCAAGGTGATCCACGGTTCAATGAAAGAGAATCGGAATAAGATAGCTTTATGTTGGTAGTCAGCCGGGGACAGAGGCCCAAGGGGATGTCACCTTGCCTGCCCTGGCAGGACTAGAACGAGCATCCGATTCAGTCTTCCCCAAAATGGCTGCAAGCTTCCTGCTCCTTCAAGTGTAGCACACCTGAGTGGGTTGGCCTCTTCTGAGTTAAGTCTCTTGAGTCCACCAACCGGTTAGGCCTCTCCCTTACAACCCACTCATCTTCATTGTACATTTAATCCATCAATGTGCCAGACAAGTGTTTGTTTTCCTCGTGTACTTTGTGCTGGTGCTTTCTTGACTAATCACGTTTATTAATTACTCTCTCTTCATTCTCCAGGACCCTGGCTCTCCTGGTCCTTGCTTTGGTATAGCTGACTGGGAAGGGGGAGGATTTGTTGTTTTGTTTTGTTTTGTTTTCCTGCATGGGTGTGTTTTGCCTGATTTCCACGTTGCTTTCTTTTTGATGCTTTCCTCTTTTGCTGCACATATGATCTCTCTTTAATGTCTGAGTCCTTTACTGCCTCTGACTCCTCTCGGACCTCTTATGTGAGAAGGATCTTGTGGTTTGGGCTATCATGCTTTGTTTTCTATATGTGTATGTTTGTGGGCCCAAATTTTTCCTATAAAAGAGAGATTATTTCTGTCTCCTTGCCTCCTTCCTAGCCTGACTGGGGAGGGGGAAGAATACCTTTTTTTTTTTTTTTTTCTTTGCTTGGTGGTTCCTGCTAGCCTTTCTACACAATCTTTACTCTCCCTGAAATTAACTTTATAATTCTTAATTTAGCCTTTACTCAGAGTCCATGTTTTCAACTCTTTTCTAACTCCATTAAGGACCCAAAAGTTGGGGTCCACATGTCTGGGATCTCCCACATTTTTCATGCAAGTTAATCAATCCCCAGACCCAGCATCCTGCACCAAGAACAGCTAATACATGCGGCTCCCTGCAGTACCCAGACTTCCAAAGAAATGAGAGGCACTCTTCTGGGTACAAATTCAACCCGAAATTAGACTGTGGTAGTCTGGACTAAGCAAGAGTGGCAAAATGATACAAAATGAGGAATCATCCTGGCATGATGGTTTATGTTGATAGTCCCAGTGAGAGGGAGTGAGGTAGCTTTGTTAGGTATTTTAGGGTGACTGGACTCCTAAAAGTAAAAAGCAGGAATGTCTTTGGGCCTATCTTTGTAGTCTCTACTTTTCTAAAGATCAAAGTATGATCTGACTTCTTTTCTCTTCTGTAGATCTGTTTATCTGTTTATCCACAGGCAGCCTGAGTGCCCTTCCTGTTACCCTCACCCCTCCCCACCCAGCCCCGTCTCCTTTTCCTAGAATTTAAATGTAATCCTGACATTGTGGTTGGTAAATTCAGCTCCCAGAACTTGCCATCATGGCTAGCCGTTTCCGAAACAGCCCCTAGCCCAGACCAATCAGCAGTCTCTCTGGCTCACCTTAAGAAGGTAGGGCCCACCACCACAAGGTTATCAATACTTTTACCAGAGGAGGGCAAGTTCTCTTGGCTGGCTCCTGAACTTGGAGGTTCTAGTAAGTTTCCCTCATCTCAGCCCAGGGCTAAGACAAGGGAAGAAACTCCCTGGTCCCTCTCTACTCCCTTCTGTCCCCCACATGGTAGGACCTCTCTGTACGTTTTCTTCTTTACTCTCTAAATTACCTTTCACATTTCTTCTAGGCCCACATGGGCTCTCAGACCACCTGAATATATTCATTTTCCTTCTTGTGGGTCTTGTACTTCCCTAAATAAATATAACAATTTAATAATTATCCTTATCAGCCTTATTTTATCCAATTATTTGGTTAAAAGCAGACATAAAGTAAGGGTTTGGGGTTCAAGGACTTTCCTGAACTCTCCACAGGCCCTGTATTACCAGCATTTAGGAGACTAAGCAGCAGGATTCCCATAAGTTCCAATTCAGCTTGGGCTACAGAGTGGGTTCATAAAATATCTATCTTCAATCAGTCAATCAGATTAAAACAATATATTTGTCATTTAAACAAAGCCTCCATTCTAGTTGTTCTGATATCCCTGTCAAATGTTTCCAAAACCATGCATATTGACCCTTACCTGTAATCTAGCACTTGGAAGGTAGAGGCCAGAGTTCAGGACTAACCTAAGATACATGAGACCCTTTAAAATAATAATAATTTATGTTTTATTTTTAATATTTTTAAACATTTATTCATTTAGAGAGAAAGAGGAAATACACACACGCACACACACACACATATATATATATATGTGTGTATACATATAGATAGATAGAGAGAGAGAGAAATGGCCACACTAGGGCCTCTAGCCACTGCAAATGAACTCCAGATGCATGTTCCACCTTGTGCATCTAGCTTACATGCGTACTGGGGAATCTTTAGGTTTCACAGGCAAGCACCTTAACCACTAAACCATCTCACCAACCAAATAATTTTTTAAAGATATGAATATGTGATGCTGGAGAGATGGCTCAGTGGGTAAGAACATTTGCTGCACAAGCATGCAGGTTTTGTCTTAGAGACACAAGACCTCATGAATTCAATTCCCAGGACTCATGTAAAACTCTGTTGTGGTCACATATGTATGTAACCTCAGTCCTATGAGATGTCAAAACCAAATATTTGCTATGGCTCACTGGTCAACCAGTGTGACTATAAATAGCTGGCCTGAGTTCAGGAAGAGACGCTGTTTCAAGAAAATAAAGGGGAACCGTGATAGACAAACATACCTAATCTTCTCTTCTGGCATCTGTAGAAATGTGCGCAGAGTGCAGACATCTGCATACACTTACACTAAACACGCAACCACACACACACTCATTTGTAGAAATGTGCATAGAGTGAAGACATCTACACACGCATGCACACTAAACACACAACCACACACACTCACACAAAAGAGAGACAGAGAGAGAGAAATCACTTTAAGCTTGCTATCATTTAAAAAGCAATTCAGGGCTGGAGAGATGGCTTAGTGGTTAAGTGCTTGCCTGTGAAGCCTAAGTACCCTGGTTCGAGGCTCAATTCCCCAGGACCCATGTTAGCCAGATGTGCAAGGGGGTTCATGCATCTGGAATTCATTTGCAGTGGCTGGAAGCTCTGGTGTGTACCCATTCTCTCTCTCTCTCTTTTCTCTCTGCCTCCTTCTCTCTGTCTGTCCCTTTCAAATAAATAAATAAAAATAAATAAAAAAAATTTTTAAAGGCAATTCAGGGGCTGGAGAGATGGCTTAGTGGCTAAGGTGCTTGCCTGCAAAGCCTAAGGTCCCATGTAAGCCAGATGCACAAAATGGTACATGCATCTGGAGTTTGTTTGCAGTGGCTAGAGGCCCATTTTCTCTCTCTCTCTCTCTAATAAATAAATAAAATAAAAATAAATCTTCTTTTTAAAAAAGCAATTCAGTTTTTAAAAGTTAAATGAAATAATTTTCACTCGGGTCACTCTATCAAAAAAAGGAACAAATTACTCAATAAGGGCTGGAGAGATGGCTTAGCGGTTAAGCACTTGCCTGTGAAGCCTAAGGACCCCGGTTCGAGGCTCGACTCCCCAGGACCCACATTAGCCAGATGCACAAGGGGGCGCAAGCATCTGGAGTTCGTTTGAGGTGGCTGGAGGCCCTGGCGCGCCCATTCTCTCTCCCTCTCTCTATCTGCCTCTTTCTCTCTGTCTGTCGCTCTCAAATAAATTAATAAAAATAACAAAAAAATTTTTAAAAAAATTACTCAATAATTTAGGAAACAAGTTCATATGGAGGTAACTTGTAGAATTCTTGAAAACTCAGATGGAAATTCATAAATTATCATTCATTTATTGTTTATCTCTTTGTACCAAAGTCCTCCACAACTGAAAAATACTTTTAGTGGTTGAATACTATTTTTTCACAAAGTCTGCTCAGAAATCTCTAAAATACATTATGAGACAAGCAAGAGCCTTTTATATGTATATGCTAACATTCTTAAAGTTTCAAATGGCCAATAAAGCAACAAAATCACTCCCTGATAATTATATGTAAGCTTACAAAATTTGGACCAGGCATAAAATATAAATATATATCATGGATCTGATACTGTAGAAAATGACTTTCTTGGAAAACAGAACAGATCCTCAAAAATAGTATAATGGATTTTAAAGCCTCTCCATGAAATTCTTCAGATACAATAACATCTCTGTAATCACATTGAACTGCACATATTACATTCATTCAGTAAAAACACATTTTATTTAACAGCATAATTTTTATAGCATGAAAAGTTAAATAGTTTAAAACAGGATTATAGACATGCTGCTTTGTTTATTTTTCTTTATTCTCACAAATTTATGCCTTTTTTGGGAATGATTCTTTCTGGGTTTTGATATACGACACATTGATTACAATCCCAATACACATATGTTAGTCTGGCAGCTCTGTTCTAGGTGATGATCTAACTAGCCTGGAAGAAAAATTGACATTCAAAGTCATGTAAATCTAATGTGTTTTCAGATCTACCTAATTCTGGAATGACATTTGATTTTGAAGAGCTCAGGTAAAGAAAACAATTTTACTGAAAATATTTTGAAGTATGTGAACAGCTACAGGAAGGAAAGTAAGCGGGACAATGCAGATGAACCCAACTTTCTAGCATTAGAGCAAGGTGCACTGTTACTTAGTTCTACTGAAGAAAGGAATAAAAATACTACTTACTTAAAAATGATGAAAAAGGGTTCTTGCCATCTCACTGAAAATAATATAGTATTTGCATTCATCATAATACTTTAATTCTAATTGACAATGTCGAATCAATGAGATCAATAATAAATCTGTCACATAATGTTTTTGTCTCTGCTTTTGACATGTTCTTGCTCTGATTCATAATTAATTCATGTAAATACTGGAGGTGCTTGAGATGAATCACGTGCTAGGCAAGTGGCTGCCACTGAGACATACCTCCAGTCCCTCACTCTGATTTTAAATCCTTTGAAATTTAGAATGTTTTAATGGAGTGAATATAAAATGTCCTACTTAGACTCACATATTTGAATACTTGGTGGCTCTGTTATGGAAGGGTTGTGGCACCTTTAGGAAGTGCAGCCTTGCTGGAGGAAATATGTCACTGGAAGCAGGCTTTGAAGTTTTATGTGCACCCTTGCTTGCGTTCATTGCTCTGTCTACTTCCTCCCTGCTGATATAATGAGGTGATGCCAGATTCCTGTCTTGCCAGGCTTTCCCAATCATGATGGAATTTTCCTCAAAACTATAAGCCAGAAATACTTCTTTCTTCCCTTCCCTAAATTGCCTCTTGTGGTTTATTTTGTCTCAGCAAGACACAGTTACTGATAAAAAAAAAAAAAGATACCTGCTGAAACAAAGCTGACCACATGGTCATGGTACCTAGTCTTTTGGGACTGGTTTGTGGGGAAAAGGTTGTGGACATATTTAGAACTTTGGGTTCAAGAAACACTATTAATGCTGTAACTAGAAGTTAATGGTCCATTCTGGTGGGAGTTTGGAAAACCAGAATGCCAAGAAAAGTGTGGACTGTGAGAGCTGAGGTATGGATATAGATTAAAAGCCATTCAGCCTTGTTTTTTTTTTGTTTGTTTGTTTGTTTGTTTGCTTGTTTTTTCTTCTTCCTGATATGTAGTTAGCTAGAGACTGGCCCACAGAAACATGGATCCTACCGCAGGACTACAACCGGCACCTGATTGGGTTCATGCAAGATGGTGACAAGCATCAACTCCAGTGAAGGCTGACTTCTTGCTTCATTCTCAACCTTTTCCCCATGGGCTGGCCCTTCATGAGTCAACCTCGTGAGCCCACCAATCAGGTTTCTTCATTACACACTTAAGTCTGATGAATAAGTTCATCCTAACCAGACGTTTGATCCATATTACTGGCCCTGAAACCCATGTGTACATCTCTTGTCCCTTGACCCTCTTGGCTTCTTAAAGCCTTTTGTAAGCTCTTTTACCCTTTCCATATGTGAGGGAGATTTCCTTAGTCCCCAGGTAGGCTACAAAGGAAGGGGCGGTGGGGGGGGGGGGTGGACCTCTTTTTGTCTAAGTGCTTTCCTGCTTTGTTCTGGGCTCTTTCCTGCTTGCTTCCTTCCCAGGGGGTGTGAGGGAGATTCTCCCTGCCTCCCCTCCCCCTTCCCATGCAGGCTCCATGCAGCTCAGGTGGATGGGTGGAGCTACCTAAGCCTGCTGGAGCACAGAGGATTTTATCATGAGTCCCAGCCTGAGATTTTGTTATAATTGGAGAGTGTGTTTGAGACTTATGTGATATTCCCTTAAACACTAGACCCCCCCCCAAAAAAAAGTTAGCATTTGAGAAAAGATCTTTGAACAAATGCGAAACAGGAAGTGGATATGTGTAGAACAACTACCATTTAGGAATAAAGATGACAAGAAAATTGCACAATAATGTTGACTTTGGTTAGAGCAAGAAATAGTGATTTGACATGAGGAGGACAGAGACTGAGGTCAAAATTAGCATATGAAAGAAACTAGTTGTCAAAGAAGGAAAAACCCTGCCCACCACACTTCCCTGTAACAGAGCAGATGCCAAAAAAAAAAAAAAGGCTGGGCGTGGTGGTGCACGCCTTTAATCCCAGCACTCGGGAGGCAGAAGTAGGGGGATTGCCATGAGTTCGAGGCCACGTGGAGAATACAGAGTGAATTCTAAGTCAGCCTGGGCTAGAATGAGACCCTACCTCACCAAAAAAAAAAAAAAAAATTAAAAATTTAAAAATGAGCATGCAATATAAATGGCCTATAAAGATCCCAGGCAGTTGGGGAAGCTGGGCACTGAACGTCAGACTTTTTCTTTCGTCTATAGTCCACTTCCACTCTTGGAAGTAATTTCTTTTTAATAGATTCCACATACACCTGTACAATTTCTTGATCGATGACACGGGAGCACGGAAATCCTAGCCAATGCCCACCCAAACCAATATTCACCTTTAACAATCAGCTAGCAGCCAGTAAGATTTATGTTTCGAAGTTCTGAAAAATTGCTCCCCATTCTGGGGGCCCATGAGAGGAGAACCAGAAGGAGGCTGGAATTCTTTTCCTCACTCCTCCACTTCCTGTTTGCACAAAATGCAGGTACACGAGCTGCCGCTGTCACAGTGGAGAGCCCCGTGGCTGTCCTGCACACCGGATCCACTTCCACCCACTCCTTGCTCCTTCTGGGCCTACATCACCATGCCATCAAGGTTTGAAGATGCTCCTGGAGCTTTGCCCTGACCCTGTCAGGATGGGCTCACTCCAGGACCACAAAGTGAGCGCCTCATGAGTAACCACAGAACAGGGTGATGCCCGTTCCTCAGCCATACCCAGCTGTGATGAATTATAGCAGCCAGGCAGACCGCACCAAGGCTGGGGAGGGTGAACAGAGCCACAGCCTGCTGGGTTAGGACCTCAGTAAGCCTAGAAATGCACATGAGGCTGTGCATGGCAGGCTGGGCCTGTCCAAAGCCATGAAGTACATGTGGAGGCTTCCCCCTGGGGACACACTAGCACCCCAAGGCCACCTAAATGGGAACATCCATGCCACGGTGTTGACAATTTAAATTCCAGTGTCATTGTAGTGCTCATGACTGTGGCAACAATGTGGTAGCTGGGGTCCAGGGTCACCCACCATTAGCACCCCAGCGTCACTTGTCCTGACTTTCTCCACACTGTTTGTGCCTAACCAGACCATCCATTTTCTTATTCTTACTCTCCTTCTTTCTCCTTAAGTTTGCTCCACACTTCCATACTGCTTCTGGTCCATCAAACCCTACTTGTTTTCAGACCTTCTCCCCTGTTTGCTGATCTCTGAGGGTGTGTATTTAATCTCCCAGGCCATAAGACATCACCTCAAGCAAGAGGTCCATTAAAAATTAAAAAATAAAAAAGCTGCCTAAGAGATGGCTTAGCAGCTAAGGCACTTATTGGCAAAGCCAAAAGACACAGGTTTGATTCCCCAGTATCCACATAAAGACAGATGCATAAGGTGGAGCATATGTCTAGAGTTCCTTTGCAGTGGCTAGAAATCCTGGCACGCCCATTCTTTCCCTCCCTCCCTCCTTCACCCTCTCTCTTTCTCTCAGTTAAATTAAATTAGATTAAATTTGATTAAATTAAATTTAAAAACTGCCTATTTATACTTTTAACCTTCACGGCAATGCAATATAAAATTCACAGTCATTTATGCAGGGAAGCGTTTTCTCTAAGCACAGCAGCGTGGGGTTTTTAGGAGTTTCTTAGGAAAGAGATCTTCTCCACTGAGATAAAAGAAGTAACCTCAGAGATGCCCACAACAGAGAATTGTATCTCGGGACTTCTGGACATGGTCCAGGGAGAAAAAAACACAGAGACTGACTGAAAGCCCTTTATGGCCATAGCACCCTGAACACACAGTCTTGTTTCAAAGTGCAATCAGAGAATGATTAAACCCAGAGGGGTTAGCAGCTCAGACAAGTGTTTCTGTCCATCCTGTTGGCTATACTGAAGTTTGCCAGGGACACCTGGTAGCATTATGGAAACATGGGATGCTCCCCAAAACAGTCAGGTTTTCCTTGAGGACTTTGCACATAGGTGAGAGGGACGCCTCTCCCACTGCAGACATCCTTGACTGATTGATTGATTTTCCTTCAAGAAAGTCAATTTGAGGCAGTTTAGAGTTAACAGAGCTCCCAAAAGTAAACTAAAACTGGATGAAGCTGAGGAATGTCCTTGAGCCTGGAAAGGAGAATATAGTTTTGTGGGTTTCCCCCACAACTTATCTCTTTCTGCTTAAAGGCATTCCCACCCTTGATCTTTTTTTTTTTTTTTTTTCCATAAACCTGTGTTGTTCCCTAGATCTCTTCTTCCTTAAAGCAGTTCCCCTTTCCTATAAAAATAGTTCCCCTTCCTGGACAATTAAGATTCCTGGGAAGATTGCCCTCTTTTCCAAAGAACCAGATCCCCTAAAACACCTTGTGTCTCTGTGAGAGCTTTTCCATTTTCTGGAAACTCTTCTTGCCTCCTGAGCTCTGCATTTCTTCTTTCTAGTTCTATCTATATTATCTGAAATAGTTTCTATCTGTAATTGTAGTGCTGTATTATTATTATTTTTTCTTTTTAAACTCTATAGTATCTATAATAAACTTTATCTCAACTTTACCCACTGGTCTGGAGGTTTCATTCATCAAAATTCATAAGAAAAAACACAGAGGCCACAGACCCTGGAAGTTTAATGTGGCTGTGAATGTTCAGCACCCTAGTTCCCGAATTTTTACACACTTCAGAACTGAGAATGGCTCTGAAGCTCTCAAAGATAACCCCAACCTCCTGTATCATCTCCTCTCAGCCTCTCCATTGTGATACAAATAACTGAAGTGTTAATTAATTTTCAGATTTTTCAGCTTCCTTCTGACAGAATGATCGGGGTTTGACACTTTCAAATGTCAATTCTGAAAACCAAATCTGAAAACAAAAATTTATTTTTAATGACTTATAAAAGATAAAATGATCTACAATAATGATTTAAAAGAAAATTATAATGTTATTTTCATAAATATAATTTAGATTTAATTGCATATCTTCACTATGCAAGTATTCTTAATCTTCTTAATACCCTTTAAATAGTATTTTTGGGTCTATTAGATATATTTAGTAAAACATTAAAATGCTTAAGCATAGCATTTAGATATCTGCTCTAAAATGAACATTTTAGAGGAACAATAATCATGTAAAATAGCTCACTAAATGTACTGCTGTTTTATGTAAACAAAAATTTCATTATGCTACAAATTTTATATTGAACACATAGATTTTCATTAAAATTTTCTTTAAAAATTGATCATAAAAAGAAATTAGGGCTGGGGTGAAAACCCAGCTGTGAGGAGAACTTACTGAAAAGTATGAGAGCCTAAGAGGACCTGAGATTACCTGAGTCCAATTCCCCAGCACCTACATAAACAGCTGGGCTCCAGTCAGGATGTGGCAGAAACCAGACACTCACTGGGATTTGCTGACCAAAACCAATGGTGAAAATGGCAACTCTGAGTTGAGTGAGAAACTCTGCCTCAAGGAAACAGTCAAATGAGCAAAAAGAGGAGGGTTCTTAACAACCTGCACTGACTTCGGTGAGAGGGAGTCAGGTAGCTTGGTTAGGCAGCTTAAGGAAAAGGCTTCTAAGAGAGAAATGGTACATCCCAGAGGGGCCTTGCCCCAGCAGCAAAACTGGAATTCAGCACCTATTTGTCTTACCCAACTACTCTCTGTCTCTCTCTCTCCCCCCCCCCTCCTCTATCTCTTGCTCAGCCCCTCTCTCTCCTTACCCAGGTGTTGCAGTCAGGTTCGCATTGCTAGTAGAAATCACCCAACCCAGAGCAGCTTGTGGGAAAAAGAGGTTTATTTTGGCTTACAAGCTCGAGGGGAAGCTCCACGATGGCATGGGGAAATGACGGCACAAGCAGAGGGTGAACATCACCACCTGGTCCACATAAGGTAGACAATAGCAACAGGAGCGTGTGCCATACACTGGCATGGGGCAGCTGGCTATAACACCCATATAACACCCATGTAACACCCCCAAAAATACACTGCCTCCAGGAAGCGGTAATTCCCAAATATCTATCAGCTGGGAACCTATCATTCAGAACACCTAAGTTTATGGGGGACACCTGAATCAAACCACCACACCAGGGTGTGTGTGTGTGTGTGTGTGTGTGTGGACTCCTCCTCTGAGCCCAAGCCAATTGGCTCTCTAATTGTGTGCCAACCTCACACACACCTGACTCCAAATAAATACTTATGGAGACCAAACTCTCTAATCTTTTTTACCTCCTTGGATGTTCAATTCTCAAAACCTGAGTCTTGGGGGTCCCAACATGGGTAAGACTATGTCCTTTCCAGTGGGAAGGAATAGTCTGTTTTTATTAGTTTTATGGGCTTTTACTTTTATAAAGTGCAGCCTGTTTAGAAAAATCCCTTTTCACATTTTTCCCAGGCCCATGTTCAACTCCAGCATGGGCTTTTGTACCACATGATTGTACCCATTCCTCTGTCCTCATCCTCAGTTCACAGATTTTCCTTGTTCCCCTGACTTCCCTGAATAAACGTAACAGTTTATAAACTACCATTCTTGGTCTGTTTATTCCAATACTTATAAACTTAGGGTTTGGAGTTTAAGGACTTTTCATGACCCCCCCCCAAACCTTGTTCTGCATGCATAGCACACAAGGTGCACACATCATCTGCACACTCATGTGCACATGCTACACACACACCACATCACATAGCATATGAACACCACTCATAATCTACACATACACCCAAATACATGACAAAATATTAAACTTTACTTCATTTTTATATTGTTAGGTATTACCAAACAGGACACAAAAATGTTTTATTTGTTAAAATAACTTTAAATAATGTACATTAAATATCCTTTTCTTGGATTTTTTATTTTTAATTGCTGTATATTTCTTTTTGAGGAATATTCTTAATATATACATAATAACTATGATATTTTTATTAAGGCTATAAAAATATAAAATAATGACTATTTATTTATGTTTAAATTTATTTATTTGAAAGAGTGAGAGAGGGAAAGAGTCAGACAGAGAGAGAGAGAAAATAGGCATGGCCAGGGCCTCCAGCCACTGCCAACAGACTCCAGATGCATGTGCCACCTTGCGCATCTGGCTTACATGGGTCCTAGGGAATCAAACAGAGGTCCTTTGGCTTTGCAGGCAAACGCCTTAAATGCTAATCCATCTCTTCAGCCCCAAAATAATGAATATATCCATATAATATATGTTTGTCAAATATCTTTTTGTTAAATTTTCTTTTCATAATGTGGATTACAGAGGATGCAATTCTAACATACAGTAACATTTAGGACATCGGTAAGCTTATTTTGTATGCACTAAGGAAGGGCTGTTACTAAGTCTTGCCAAAAAAAAGAGAAATAACTACTGTCTTACATTTTATTGTAACTTTTATCATGCAAATATGACTTTAAAGTATGACAGCTGTTACCTGTGCTTTTCTCTTGAAGAACCAGCTTTTCTAGGTTCTTACCCAATTTAAAACCACACAAAAGTATCTTCACTTCAAATCAAGTTGTTGAGGCCTGCCCCTCATGCCTAGAGCCATATTAGTGATGAGGGTAGGCTCTGTTGGTTTGAGATTTATGTTTTTGACATTGTTCCTCTTAAGTCATGTCTTTCAGATTTTAGATTAAATATTGCAGAAATGATCAGATTGACAGTCTAACTTAAACACTGACAAAAGATGGATTGAAATAAAACCCACAAAATCTTGGGCTTTTAAATCTTATCTTTCTGTATGACTATGTGTATGTATGGTCTACATGTGTTTTTTTCTGTTTTTCATATTGTTCTCATGGTTCAAAATTGGCTTATACACAAGTGCTCACTTACATTAGCCAAAATTTCTTTTAACTCATACTGCCACTGAAGTTTTAAGAGAACAAAAGTCCCAACTCCAGCAGCTTCCCCCCACCCAGAGGCCACCTATCCCAAATGTCAATTAAAGAGACAAAACCATGATGAAGGACAAAGAGGAGATGGAATCCATATGGCTAGATTGAGGGCAGCAAACAGAGGGATCTGGCCCATCTTAGGGCTCCTAACATAAGCTTCAAATTTGAACAGAGAAGAATACAAAACAGAGGACAAGAGACATATGTGATGGTTATCTGGTTGAATTCTGTCTCCATTCTGGTTGTGCATGATGGTTCAAAGAAGTCCCTGCTGCTTGAGAGAATGGGACAAGTTCTCTGGAGACAACTGGGCTGCCTTTGCTCTAGGAGGCAGTCTTGTCCTCTTGGTTAGCTACCCTGATTGGGAGTGTGGCAGGGATGGAGGGGGGAGTGGGGTCCTGCTGCATGATCCTGGAATCCAAGTACATTGTGTGGACATAGTGCTATGCTTTTGGCTTTCCCAAAGGAAAGGAGACAGATGCTGTTACTTTATCCTGTCTTAGTTACCTTATGCTTACATGAGAAATCAATGTCTTTCAGCAAAAAAAAAAGCATTTTATACTTTATAATGTCCATAATGCCACCAGCTCTATAAACATGTTTTGCCTATTTCAGGCACAGATTCTGGTTACTTCATTGCAATATATTTTGTTATAACAAAAATATTTTCTAAACACAGATATGACAGAAGAAAACCATCAAGTAACAACAATAAGACAGAGGGAGAAAAAGTTTATTGGTAATATAGAATACATTTTTAGTCAAAACATCGTTAAAGCGACAAGTATTTTCAGATGAGAGGATTTTAGATGGTGGTTTTGTTCTGAAGCAAAATAATATTACAAAATAGAAATAAAAAGAAATGAGGGCAAATACAAAAACAGGTTACAGAACATTGAACAAATCATAAGAGATTTATGAGAAAAAAAACTTAATGATGACATGCAAAGGAATTTTTACTATAATTAAGAGTTCTTAACTTTTTCTCCTAAGGGAAGATATTGCTGTATCTGTACTTCATCAGTCAGTCTGCTCCATGTATTAGGAGAAAGTGGCACAGAAGCCAGTAGGACCCCAGACACTTCAAGTCAAGCATTAGATTTGATTTTTGGGATTGTCAACAACTGCAATTTAAAACAGACCTTCAGCCGGGCGTGGTGGCGCACGCCTTTAATCCCAGCACTCGGGAGGCAGAGGTAGGAGGATTGCTGTGAGTTCGAGGCCACCCTGAGACTCCATAGTGAATTCCAGGTCAGCCTGGGCTAGAGTGAGACCCTACCTCGAAAAACCAAAAAAAAAAAAAAAAAAAAACAGACCTTCAAAAGGGCTCAGACAAAATGATTATAGACATGTGAACAAGACCAATTGACAGCCTTAGCCCTGGGAATAATATATTGCCCAGGCAGACAGCTAATAACCTGCTACCCCAGAAAAATCTAATGGAAAACCAAGAAAAGAAGGCAGTCACTATAAGGGTGGTCCCACTCTAAGGAACGATACTTTTAGCTCCAATAATGGTTATCCTTACAAACTTTTGCTATCTAAAAAAAAGTTTCACTGGATTCCCTAGTGGTTAACGTGCTTGCCTACAAAGGACCCAGGTTCAATTCCCCCAGAACCCATAAGTCAGATACACAAAGGGGTACATGTGTCTGGAGTTTGTTTGCAGCATCTGGAAGCCCTGGTGTTCCTATTCTCTCTCTCTCTCTCAAATAAATAAATAAATATTTTTTAAAAAAAAAGTCTCACTTGGGCTAGAGAGATGCACTACCAGTTAAGTCCCTTGCCTGCAAAGCCAAAGGACCTAGGTTCAATTCACCAGGACTCGCATAAACCAGATGTATAAAGTGACACAAGTGTCGAGAGTTCATTTGCAGTGGCTAGAGGCCCTAGAGTGTCCATTCTCTCTCTCTCTCTCTGCCTCTCTCTTTCTCTTAAATAAATAAGCTATTTAATTTTTTAAAATCTCACTCAAACAATTATAGATGGCCATCAAGATATTTCAGGCAACCTATGACATAACAGCTAAAACTGTGGATTCATTTTCTGCTTTATTGGATAAACCAGGATCCCCTATTAAATGAACTTGTGTAGTAACCAGTGTTGATGAGAATAACCAAAGTTCAGCCCCAGCCTTAGGAACTGACCTGTGATGGCCCTATAAAAGACATTACATTGGGAGCTGGAGAGATGGCTCAGTGGTGAAAGGTACTTGCTTGCAAAACCTGACAGCCCAGGGCTCAAATCTCTAGTACCCATGTAAAACCAGATGCACAGAGTAGTGCAAGCATCTGAACTCCATATGCAGTAGCAAGAGGTCCTGGTATATTCATATTCTGTTTCTCTTTTCCTCCTTTAAATAAATAATAAACAATATAGTATTACTTGCAAAGACTATATGTGTACTTATAAATAAATTATGAAGTTACGGGACATCCCTGGACCCACAACTTACTCCTCCAACCACACTAGGTAGCATGTGGATGCTTTACGTACTTATCAGCAACACAAAAATGTAATGAGACCCACAGACAACACTAAACCAGTGGCTTTCCTTAACTTACAACCAATGACAGGCACATTCTAAAAATGAGATTGACAATTAGATTTCATTTCACACTTCCTCATCAAGGATATCAATTATTCTAAGGATTGTTGCTGCCCTCTCAGGGTGAATAGAGACCTACCATACCCAGACTAAAAAAAAAAAAAAAAAAAAAAAAAAAAGTGTCAAAAATTTCTCTTCTAGAATAAAAATCCCCATAGCCTCAAAAGCATGTTAAAGAAAAGATCTCTAAGACCTTCAAGATGGTGAAAGGACCAGGTGTGGTGAAACATGCCTTTAACCCGAGCACTCAGGAGGCAGAGGTAGAAGGATTGTCCTGAGTTCATGGCCACCCTAATACTACATGGTGAATTCCAGGTCAGCCTGGGCTAGAGTGAAACGCTACTTCAAAAAACTGAAAAAAAAAAAAAAAAAGATGCTGAAAGGCTAGAAGACTGAACAATTTTCTTCAAACAAGGAAAAAAAATGACCTTTTTAATAAAAAAGCTCTATTTATAAAACCTAACACTAAATGCAACCTTATTTTGTTTTGGTTTTCTTCATTCTTCTTCTTTTGTCACTATTGGTATGATATAAAATAACCAGCTTTCTTCTTTTTATACAGTCCAGGGCCCCAGCTGATGGAATAGCACTCCCCGCAATTGTGTTGGGTTTTCCCACCTCAACTAATCTAAACGAGGATCCTAACAGATACACCAAAAGATTCATTTCCATAGTGACGCTAAATCCTGTCAAGCTGACAGGGTGACAGCATGAGATTAACCATCACATACTATTTTCCTTATAATCTATCGTGCCAGTGAGTTCTGCCTTAACATTATCCTTTAATGTCTGCCTCAGTCTCATGACATGACCATCAGTTTGTTTTATTTTGTTTTGTTTTTGCTGCCCAAAGTCTCTCACCCCCTGGAGCAACCAACACAAGGCTGGCTTCCAGGAGGCCCATAAACAGTCATGTCTGTTGACCTTTCAAGGCACAGATGAAAAGGATAGAGAAGCTCTCAAAAGTTTCAACCCCTAGTACACTAAAAGTATTGGCAGTGACACAGAAACCTCTCTATAGAAACAAAATATATCCCATTATTTATAGTATGAAGGCTTCAAGGAGTGTAAGATAAAGGGAAACCTCCTTAACCTGGTATTAAAAAGTGTCTTGGCAACATTGTCCAAGCCCCTATCTAGCCTCACCTTCTCTGATTAATGCCTACTACTCACAATGCATATGTTGAACAACACCACACTTAAATTAGTGGTGTGTTCTGTCTAAAAGGTACTTTCAACAAATTCTTATTGTTGGTATGTCAATTCAGCTGAAACATCAATTATTCCTTAAATATTTTCATGACTACTTCAAGAAAATATTTTGTTTTCATATTTCTTCTTCATAGCTCTATAAATATTTTAGACATGCAAATATTCCTTTGTAACTTTTTTATAATAGTATAATCTATCTCCCACTCATTCTAATCATTGAACAAACATTTGTTGAGTTTTATATTACACACTAGGACACTCTAAGTTCCTTAAATCAAAGACTATCTGTCCCTTTGCCACTTTGGAGGGGAAAAGAATGTTGTCTTCTATTGTTTTGTTCACAAAAAAAAAAAAAGCTTTTGTTCAGTAGTCATTAATTAAATAGCTGTCCAATGGAGACACTCAGACAGGCTTCAATGAACATCATAGCTAATAAATCATAATCACTAAGAATAACTCTACTTCTTTAGGAAGAAATGCTATATTGAACAGTATACATATAAAGTAGAAGACATTGACATCTGTCAGGGTTTCAGATTGGAAGCACTTATAATGTTAATTGGAGACAGCATCATTTTTCTATTGTCGTGCCCTCCTTTGGATTTTAAGTAGATTTTAATCTTCTCCACACCTCCAAATTAGATTCATTGGTTGCCTTTAAAACCTTCAAGGGCCATCTCAAATCATGCAGTGCAACATTTGCACTTTAGAGATGAGAAAATGATCCAGAGAGATGCCGAACACTAGCGTGAGAATGAAGCCCCTCAATATATCTTCCTCAGAATCTTATATCAAACTTACCATGTTTTCTTTTTCACTTTCAGCTTTTAGTCAATAAAATAATAGTGGAAACATGTCACAAGATCTAAAAGAGTTAAGTGTAGAGGGGAAAAGTACCTGTTTTTATATTTCTAAAGCTCTCCTAAAGTTGGAATCTTTTATAATATCATGAAACAGTGTTGAGAAACCTGTCTTTGACTAAAAGGAATTCAGATTCAACCACTTTGTCTCCTTTTACAGAAACTCAAATCTGTTAAATACAGTAACACATTTATAAGCACAGACACACAGGGATAACACACAGCTATAGATTTCTGCATTATAGAACAAGTATTTCCACCCCTTTTATCTGAAGAACTTCTGAAATTCCTTTGTATGAAGGACAATTACAAGTGATTTATCAAGTCCTTTCTTGATGCAGTGCAGACTGACCATGATGAATGAATTTATCTGTCAGAAGCATTAGTTTACTGCAGCAGGACATTGTGCACTAGTTATTAATAAATTACTAGTTGGAGTGTTTTTCCTCTTTGGTTTTTTTTTTAAAAAAAACAACGTTCTTTCCTTCAAAAGGAGAATCACACTTTGCTAACTGCCAGTTCATTTCCAGTCATTTTAAGAGTCAAGACAGCTTAATGAAAAATTACGGCAAGCATGGGGTGTGGAAAAAGAACCTACCTTTGCTTGACTTCTAATCAGTCTCCAAGTCCCACACCAGGAGTGAGAATGCTTACAGAAGCTCTGGGTTGAGGGAGATCTGATTTCAAGTCTGTGAGTATGAACCTAGAGTGAAAGAGCAGCTAAACCAAGCTGGAGGGAGTAGGACTGGGGAAGTCAGAAGGTGACAAGGGGCATCTGCAGTGCTGGGCGCTTGCTTCCTGGCCAGTTCAACAACCCACTTTGCATTGTTTTCACTTATGCAGGCTGACTCTTGAACTGGTCACTGAGACCCATACCTTCTTCCAATCCTCTGGCCTCTATCACTTCCTAGTATTTTCTTAAAGCCAGTATTTGCATTAATTTTTTGTACTCGCTGAAAATAGACACAGTTTCCGCCTGTCCTGTTTGAAACCAGCCCACTCACTGCCTGGCACCATTTCTTGAAACAAATCACCGCGCCAGCCGAGCTTAATAGGCAACTTGCAATCTCAAAAAACAAATTCAGCTGCAACCCTTTAAAAGATCTTACTAGGTTACTTTCTGGTCTTACGTCACCCAGGTTTCCAGAAATCTACTCAAAATGTCTAATGAGGCAATAAATTCCTTTACTGACTGCTCAAAATGTGGAAACAAGTTAGAGTGACTCACTCGGGCCTTTTCTTAACCCCCTTATTCAGCAAAACAGTTTATTTTACTGAAAGAATGGAAAAAAAAGAGCTGACAATTTAAAATTAACTAAATAGGCCCTCCCTCTTTCATGCCTCCTTGACACTCAGGAGATCTCTGCACAAGAGTGTAACAGCGTCGCTGAGAATGGAAAGGGCAAATTGTTGGTTTATTTATCACCCTTGGGAAAGTAATTCCCATATCTACCCTTCTCATGCTCTCTCTCTTTCTCCCTGCCTATTTTTCTTTCTCTCTCTCTCTCAAACAAATAAGTAAAATTAAAATATGTTTTAAAAAGTGGAGAATTGGCTTAGAGGTTAAAGAACTTGCCTGGAAAGCCACAGGACCCAGGTTCGATTCTCCAGGACCCACATAATCCAGATGCACAAGGTGGTGCTTGCATCTGGAGTTCGTTTGCAGTGGCTGAAGGCCCTGGCATGCCCATCCCTCCCCCCCCCCCACCTTCCCCTCTCCCTGCCTGTCTGTCTCTTTCTCTCTCTCAAATAAATAAATACAAATAAAATATTTTTTTTAAACTGAATAGCTACATGAAGAAAAGGATAAGTTTAAATAGAATATAATGGATCCACATCCAAAAAATAATATGTTTATAGATAAAATCCAACAAAGTAAATATAGCTCCATCTCTTCAATTTTCAAAGAAAGAGGAGGAAAACCAAAAGGAATTTAATGACCACCACTGCAGAACTGGAGCTCAGAAAATCTCCTGGTCCATTCACATTCACTGCAAAATCAAAGATGGCCTATGACACTTTCTTCTTTTCCATGCTTTTGTTTATTTAAAAAAAAATCTCAAGGGCAGTGGTCCATAGGAATAGATCACCTTTGTCCTTAAATGTTGGAAGTCAGCTCTTTATTTTTTTTTCTTTAAAAATAGTGGCTTTCTCCACAGTTAAAAATAGTGTTTCCTCTTCCTCTTCTGTCTTCTTTGTGTTTGCACTCTTACAGATTGCTTGCTTGAACTTCTGACAACCAACGTGACTGTGAATGTGGGCAGGAAATGAAAATCACATGGAGAAGCCACTGCACTGCAGGTTCTTCCAAGGTGATAGAAATCAGTTCTTACTCAGGGTTTCTGAAAATTTTGGTGGTGGTGGTGGTGAGTGTGTGTGTGTGTGTGTGTGTGTGTGTGTGTGTGTGTGTGTTTGGAATTTCCCAAAGATACAATATACCAAAAAGAGGACTGAGACCATCAGCAATTAAGAGTCAATAAGATACCTAGATGTTTATTTTGAATTTTCGAAAGAATGGGATGTTAACTTTTATCTTCATCTTGTAAATCTGGATGTATATTTACATAGGCCATTACTGTCAATCATAGCTAGACCCAAAATATTACCTAACTTTATCTCTCATTGTGCAGATAATGCCTAGGAAAGTAAGGTCATTTATTTTTGTGGCATATAGCAATAGTAATGTATCAGGGGAGAATGAGGCAGATAGCTTAGTGTTTTATACAACATGAAGCCTTATATATGTATATATGGACACAAATATTCTGATGCAAATAATTTGAGTTGAGAGCCAATGTATAGTGAACTAATTCTCCCAAGTTCTTATTGGCAAACTTTGCTAAGCAATTTTTTTTTTTTTTTGAGGTAGAGTTCCACTCCAATTCAAGCTGACGTGGAATTCACTATGTAGTCTCTGGGTGGCCTTGAACTCACAGTTATCCTCCTACCTCTGCCTCCCAAGTGCTGGGATTAAAGGCATGCCCCACCACGCCTGGCCTTTACTAAGCAGTTCTAAAGTTACAGAGAAGCACTTATTAAGCACCAAAACACATTAATACTCCCTTGTCTCAAAAAACAAGGTGGTGGGCAGTGATTAAGGAAGACATCAAATGACCTTTGGCCTCTGCATACATATGCACACATTTCCATATTCACACATACACCCAGTTTCGTGAACTTGCATACACACACACTATATCCATGTACAAAAACAGTAAATAAATAAATAAAAGGCTAATGTCTATGTTAAAAAATACTAATATACAAATTCAAGGAATTTCAGATCTAGTCAACAAGTTAATGTAGTATAAGGGAATTCTTTTCAACAAAAAAAAATCTTCATTAACTTTACATATACTCTACATTTTTCTAATATCTAATCAATTTGACATGGCACAATTAAATTAAATTACACTTATTACTTATGTAATGTGATTGTAATGGCCATTTCCTGGGATATGATGGTGGTCCCTCTTCTCTAAGAGTAGCTCACATTGTCCATGATGGATTTCTGGGAGTCAAGTGCTACTGACATTCCAGATCACAGCTGACTAGATATGGCTGAACACGTGACCCATGCTAGAGCAAATAAAGACCTTCCTCCAAAACAACTAAGGCTTGGAGTTGAGAGATTCTTTTTTTAAGTTAGTCCAAATCTTTGGAAGTAGATGTACACTCATTACTGCAGCATGGACCCTATCCATCTTCTCTGAGGCCTGGTAGCAGCAGTCTGGTGAAGGAACAAGCTGAAATGGGGACACAGGGAGAAGCAGAGATGCAGGACACAGTAATCCCACAGGCAGGGAGCCTCCTGGCTCAGGTTTGCTCAAGAGCAAGCTGCATCAATGCTGCAAGATGCATGGGATGATACAGCAGCTATTTAATCAATATGTTTTTGGTGGAATCTTACTGAAATTTGTTTTTTCTTATTTGTAGAAGTCTGCACTAGGTCCAGGATAGGTTAGAATTTTTTGTTAAAAAGCAGCTATATAGGCATCCAAAAAAGGATGTCTCCCAACCATCTATAAAATAAGAACTGTCATGAAAAGCATATTCTAAACTGATTGTAAAAACATGCTCCTAGGCTGGAGAGATGGCTCAGTAGTTAAGGCACTTGCCTGAGAACCCAAATGACCGAGGTTCAATTCCCCAGTATACATGTAAGCAAGATGCACAAGGTGGCACATGTGTCTGGAGTTTGTTTGCAGTGGATAGAGGACCTCATGTGCCCTTTCTCTCTCACCTCTATCTCTCTCTATCTGCCTCTTTCTAAAATAAATAAGTGAACAAAATATTTTTTTAAATATGCTCCTAATATATACACACACACATCAGTATAAACTAGAAATCTCAGCAGTATCATCTACGTAATGCTTAAATTGTAGGACTATATTTCATTGTATTTTGTTTCGCCGGACCATTTTATATTCCATCTTACTTTAAATATGGTTGTAATTTTGTTTTGCTTAAAGGATTACCTTTCATGTTATATTTTGCTTCAAACTATCACCTAGAATAAAAGACTTTCTACACTTAGCCCTTTGGTCAACACAGTAAGAGTTCCACTGCCTGTTCCTCAGGCAATGTTTAAATTAGCTTACCTACCCATTTACATCGCATTGTGTGTTTTAAGAGCTCTGTAAAGCAATGAAAATAAAAAGGGTATAATGAAGCTGTGATCAAGGCAGCTCATTCATTAACTTTTAAAATATCACCTCATTTATTTAGTCTTCCTCTGGAGTTTTTTTTTTAATAAGTAGCAATTTTATTAAACATCCATTTAAAAGCAATGAGAAAGATGACATACTTTGCTCCAAAACATACAAAGACGATACTCTTACATCTAAATTTAACTTAGCCAGGGCATTATAAAATAATCACTACATCTGGTTTTTGTATACACAAGGGTAAGGAAGAGTACTACTAGCTTTTAAGATCATAGCATGCCAATCGCTAATACAGATCTTGAACATGTGGGAAAACTGTCATGAAATTACCCTGTATAAAGAAACAAAATAGGTGATATCATTGGATTAATAGCAGGTCGAAATATTTGGAAAGGGAAAGAATGCAACAAATGCTTTGGAAGGAGACAAGCCAGCCAACAAATGCACATCATTAAAAGTAACAGTGTGTGCTGTCCTGTAATCAGTCATCCGCTTGAACCTTCAACAAAAACTTAATACTAAATCATTTAAATGAAAGTATAACAGTCAATACACGCATACAACACAACACATACATACATATGTTACAAATGTACTTCAGGAGAACATGTGAAGAACAAATTCCAGAAAAATATCCAAAGCACAAAAATGGGAAAAACTGATGGCCTCTAAGAACTATGAGAACCCTCTAAGAAAACAAAATGAGTTCTTCTGAGTCATAACAAAATACCATAGAAACTACAGTAATCCAGAGATTATTTCTGATCTACTAGTCTATGCTATTTAACATAGATGGGGTACTCCTTATCCAAAATGCTTGGGGCCACTAATAGATTAGATTCTAATTATTTTTTCAGAATTTGTAATATTTTCATATACATAATGAGAGATTCTGGAGATGGTAGCCAGTGTAGATTCAAAATTGATTCATGTTTCATACACATCCTAAACACATAGTCAAGATGATCTGTAGACAATACTCCTAGTGAACTTGAATTTCCACTGCAACTAATAACATGAGGTCATGTGTGAACTTTTCCATAAATGTTCAGTGCTCAAAAAGCTTTCAATTTTGAAATATTTTGGATTTCATTTTTTTCAGATTATAATGAAACTATGCTTTAAAAAGTCTGTTAGACTCACATACAAAATCAGAAATGTAGTCTTTATTTCCTCCAAAAATGTTTTAAATATCTTTTACACATCATTGGTTTGTGTCTTTTCAAACACACAATCAGGTACCTTCTGGGGAGGTATGGTCATTGGGTCTTACCTTTTCAAATTAAAATACCATGAAGTTTCCAGTATAAAAAAAATTTTTGTCCAAAATTGCCAGGACAGCATCTTTTCTTCTTACTAGGGCAGAGGAAAGTTTTACCCACTGAACTTCATGTTCGACTGGATACAAGATGCTCCTCAGTACCTACACCTCAATTTTCAGGTCACCCATGAATAAAGCCGTTATATCTGAAGGCACACCTCCCAGCTTTGTCACAATATGGGAGTGATTTTGAATTGCAACTTATATGTGGCAAGTTTGATTTAAAAAGATGTGCACACAGAACCTTCAGAGTATGTCATGGTGCAAATAACTAATGGACAATATGACTTTATGTTATAACCACTTCTGAGAGTGACACTTCATGTTTAGAGACAATTTCCCATTAACAACCAAAGCCTCATGCTGACCTTAGCTTACCACTTCATCTACTCAAACTTTCACATACATTGTGGATTATTTTATACAGAATTTAGTGTTTTCACATCAAATACAAGAACAAAAATGTGTTATTTTAGTTTCTTACTTCTGAGGTAGAACTCAGCAAGGTGGACACTCCCTGGAAAGCATAGTAAAATCAACTAGAATTGAAAATAAAAATGGACATAAAGGAGAGATGGCTTAGCAGTTAAAGCACTTGTTTGTGAAATCTAAGGACCCAGGTTCAACTCTGCAGTGTCCACATAAACCAGATACACAAGGTAGCACATGCATTTGGAGCTCATTTTCTGTGGCTGGGGGGCCTGGCACACCCATTCTCTCTCTATCTGCATCTTTATCTCTCTCTCCCCTAAATAAATAAATTAATTAAATATTTTTAAAATGTGTCAGATCAGAGTAGTACATTCAGTCTTTATAAATTTAAGGACCCAATATGGAATATTCCATTTAACACACACACACACGAGTAGACCTAAATTTTCAAACTATGTCTGCATTTAAATTACACTAATTCTTTATTGCTTCCTATAGGAGATTAAGGAGGAAAATTCCCTGTTTATATTTGACAGTTGAATTGTCCCACATATGAACTTTCCCAAAGAGCCAAGAAGGATTCTCAGCAGCCAAGAACAGATACATTTTTCAGAACTATGGGATGAAAAATGGCATTTTACATGCCAACATTGTTATAGTTCTTTCTAAAGTTATCATCCATACTACTATATTTCAGAGATGAAAGGATCATAATTGTATCTGGAAATAGTAGATTATGTTTATGGAATTAGTGGATTAGTAGAATCAATTTTATAGAAAAATTAAAGTATATTGTGCCTTATAAAAATAAACCTACATAAATAGTCCTATAATTATACAAGATTATAATGAGTATATGAATGTATATGAATTATAATGACTATGCAATGTATTTACATGCCAGGAGAAATGAATACATTATAATTTATAAGCATTTTACACAAATACCTAATAAGTTAATATATATACAGATGTGGGAAGAGCTTTGGTATATATTACATCACTTAAAAACAACATAAAGATTCTATCTCTAAAAAAGGAGAGAATACATGTTTTCTCAATATTTACAATATAATATGGTGTATATATACAGAGTAAATCAATAAAAATGAGGAGGAAATACCAGAATTTGTTTGTAGAGATTGATTTTAGAAAAATTCAATTTATTATTAAATTTTGGCTTTGGATATTGTTGGCCACATGGTAAAGTTTTTACCTCCTCTGAGTCAGGAGATAGTAAATTAAAATTGACAAATATACCAATATTCCAAGTGATATTTGAGGATATTATTCTAAGACCTTATGAGGAGATTTTTAAAAGTATTTAATACAAAAATACTAGAAACAAATATTTCAAATAGAAGATGTGAATAAGTTATTTTGTACAACAAAAGAACACTATGAACAGGATGAGCTTGGGGAGGGTGGGAGGAGGGATCCCACAGGGAATAGAGGGAGTAGGAGGATGGGAGGGAGGGCTGTATCTATACTGGACATGTATTTTCCCTGTCACTATCACAGAGCTGTGTTTTCACAGTACTTACATTGTACCATTGTGTTAGATGGTATATATTTTTAAAAACATTGTAATTTAAAATTGGCAGATCATTTGGCTACCATGCCCCGTACCCAGCTCCACAACAAAGGGTGGTGATTGCTAAGGCAGCCGTCGTCACTGTGGCAACTTTTCAAGAGGACAGGTTCATTTTGGCTCATAATTGTTTGTACAGCACTTATGAAGAGCATGTGGAACAGGAAGCCTGTTTTACTCACAGGAACCCTGAGCCAAAAGAGCAAAGGAAGGTCTACGGTCCCAATATCCTCTGCAAGGGCACACCACCAATGTCTCCTTTTCACTAAGCCCAGCTCAGAGAGGTTCCACCAGCTCCCAATAGCAGCAACATCTAGCAAGGAAGCCTTTAAGACATGTCTTTAAGGGCACGTCCATCTATCTCATACACATTAATCATAAAATCTTGAGTGAACAACTTTTTAAAGCCATAAGGCACAGTCTTTCAAATCATATCAGCAATTGTCCCTGGTTTGTGGCAATGGATTCAAGTTCTTTGTTGCTTTTTCATCATTTCCAAAGCCCATTATATTCCTAGCTGAGGTTATTTTTGTTAGATAGTAGGGTCAGCCACCCTGTTCTCCAGAGAGCTGGAATTTCACTCAATTTTCCATGCATCTGACACAGACTCTGGGAGAGACTCTGAGCTCTAAGGGTAGTAGGCAGAAAACTTCAGGCATCACTGATGTGAGATTCATTTAAGGTTCCAAGGAAAGCCAAGATGATTCTTATCTATGTTTTCTTTTCAATACGTAGAGTGATAGTGCACATTTTCTACAAGTGTTAAATTAGAAACTCTGGGATGACAGGCAAAGGAGCTTAAAGTTGGTAGCTGAGCAGTCAAGAGAAATAAGGAATACATACATGGAACAAAGGAGGGGATACAACTGGCCCTAAGGATAAAATGCGACTGGAAAGCTATGTGCATTTAAGACTTTGGAAGAGGATTTCACAGTAGCAAGAAATCAATAGTCAAGTCTGCTGTGTCAGTGAATGGGTGAAATAAGGTATTGGCTTTGGATTCTCCTGGCCACACAGTAGAGTTTTACTCTGACTCAGGAGACAGTAAAGTCAAATAAACAAAATAGTCTCCATGTTAATTGTCTGATCAATGGCTAGTTAGAAAGAGTGAGAAGACGACATATGTTATGATGAAGAAAGACTTGTATGATCCAAAAGTGGTACCTCATGGCTTTTTAAGTAAGTGTTAACCCCTCAATAGACATTTGCCACTACATCTCCTGAGGATGAGTCCAATCATGGTGCAGGGCAAAGTCTAAACTGAGCTGCACATAAATTCTCTCAACAACTACTTAGTAATTTTGGAATAAAATGATGAAACCATGGGGCTGAGGTGATGTCTCAGTGGGGAAAAGTGCTGGCTGCACAAACATGCAGGCCTGAGACTGTCTTGAGTTTGATTCCCCAGCACCCACATAAACAGCTGGGCATGGATATACATGACTGCAACCCCAGTCCAGTAGGTGGAGACACCAGAATATCTCAGGAGCCCATGAAAATGGCAGCTCCAGGTTCAGAGAAGAGTCTCTGCCTCAAGGAAACAGCAGGTGAGTTCGGAATGGGACACTTGAACAATCTCTACTGGTCTCTGCATACGTACACATGGCCACGTGTATCTACGCATACATGAATATGCCATAACAAACACAGCACACACCCACACACACAATAATAACAATGCAACTGAATCTCTCCTAAGATACAAGCCATCTGTGAGACAAATTCTTTAGGAGGAATTGAATTATCAGCAATCTCACTCAAATGGGAATATGTTTCCTACAGGACTGTTATCATACAAGGGGCTGGGTGCCTTGTCTCAGAGCTTCTCCTTTAGAATATACCAATTTGCATAGTCAGCCCCATTCCATCTATAGAGGGTGTAAGAATTTGCTTGCCCAAAGTTTTCAGACAATGTAGATCTACTGCAGTGGCCAGAGGAAACTGGGCTGGTGTGACCACAGACTATGCTTTTAAAACATTTCAAACTTCAGTACAAATTACTTAATTTGAAACCAGGTGTAGTGGTGCAGGCCTTTAATCCCAGCACTTTTGAGGCAGAGGTAAGAGGATTGCTGTGAGTTTGAGGCCACCTTGAGAGTACAGAGTGAATTCTAGGTCAGCCTGGGCTAGAATCAGATCCTATCTCAAAAAAACAAAAACAAAACAAAACAAAAAAAAAACAAGAACATGCGTGCTTTCATCTGTGAGAGCAATAGATTGATGGTTTGAAGCTCTTATTAACGATGTTTTCCAGAATTGCTTCATAAGTATGTTGTATCTACATGCATACATTTAGGAAGTTGTCATTGCAGAATTAATATACAATAGCACTTAAGAGGAGAAAAATATTTAGAATCCTTTCAGATACAAGTACTTTCAATTGTGTTTTTTTTTTTTTCAGGAAAAGGGAAAATCCTTTCTCTCTGTATGCATCAGTATGGTATAGCAAGCATAATTCATGATGGGGAGTAGCCCAATCCTCAGCTATATTAAGAAACTAAAAGTTAAAAAATACACAATACACTGGAGAGGGTAAGATCAAGACTAACTTTAATCGTCTACATCGTCCCTCCCTCACTTCCCCTTTCCCTCTCTCTCTCTTTCTCTCTCTCTTATCTCTAACTCTTGTATATTAGTTATCTTTTTCCTCATTTTCTTAGTGGGCACTGACCTGTAACTCCCAGAACCAGCATGGGGCTATCATCCACAATGAGCTTTTGATCAGAGAGACCTACAAGGTTTCCTAAAAGACAGACAGATTTCTGTCAGAGTACTTGATGACCCACCAAAGGCTAGTGGTAAGACCCTACTGCTGAAGACACCTTATGTGATTGACATGCAAATTAGAATGGCATGGCTGGAAGTTGGAAGAGAGTCAGTCCCCAGACAGTCAGCGCAACTAGTGCCAGAAGGTGCTACATGGGCGACTGGGGGAAAATGACCAATATCTGTCCAAGCAACTCATGGTCTAACCTACTTAGCAGCAAATAACTTGTTGTGATGCCCACACAAGTGCAGTGATGGCACACAGCCATGGTGGGGAACCAACTGCTCTCAATTTGGCTAACTGATCCCCTCAGTGGTATGGGACCCATAGCTGGAGTTGGGAAACAAGTCAGAACCATATCCAAACATAAGCCCACTCTCCAGTATCAAGCTGCCATCAATTGTGGGCTACAAGAGGGCCTACACCTATTAAATTCTCTATTAAAAAAAAAGGAAGGGTTATCTCATTTGTCCTGGTGCTAACTTACTCTCCATTGGAGAATCTGCTTCTCTTTTTCAGATAGATGTAGATCCTAAGGAGAGAGCCACCCCATCATACCTCAAAAGGGCCCGGGCTGAAACTAAGGAAAATTGGAGAAACAAGCAAGGGGGCTGTTTTCCTGATGAACCAGATACCAGCACAACGGGAAAGGAGATCAGCACAGAGAAAAGTCAACTCCTACCAAATCAGAGAGCCAGAGCCTCAGAGGCCCCCAACACCTCATCACTGAAGCAGACCAAAAATGAACCCAACATGGCTCAGGGAAATTTTGTGGAAGAGGGGGTGGAAAGAATGTCAGAGCCACATGTTGGGTCATGATATGCAGAGACATTTAGCTTACCCATAACTGTGGGCTAACTCCACAATGCATGACCCGTATACCTCAACAAGGAGGGGCCAAGGGGAGGGGGTAGGTCACGGATGAGCCTTATAATGGTACCAAACTGACTGTATTTGCTGAATACAAAACTAACTAATAAAAAAATAGGGAAAAAATACACAACACATGCTACTATCCAATAGCAAATGTCTCAAATTTGAAATGTGTAAAGAAAAATCTTAATAAACTAGCCTCTAATCAATATGGTTTGGGAAGTACATTTTGTGAGATAACATGTATATTTTATATAGAAAAATCCAAAAGTGCCAGGCTGGAGAGATTGTGTATGGCTAAGACACTTGCCTATAAAGCTTAAGCACCCAGGTTTGATTTTACAGTACCCACACAGGCAAGATGCCCAAGGTGACACATGTATCTGGAGTTTGTTAGCAGTGGCTGGAGACCCTGGCATGCCATTTTCTCTCTATGTGGCTCTCTCTCTTTATCCTAAATAAATAAATAAATAAATATAAGTAAATAAAACTATTAGAAAGATCCAAAAATGCACATACATATTTAACTGAAACATTAAGTTTGCAAATTTATATTTTTTTACAAGATTTTGAAGGAACCACAAGATTTTACACAACTTCAAGTTAATACTGCACGCATCTGTATATCAGAAATTAGTTTCTAAAGCTTTGTAACAGTGAGGTTATATAACTTGCTGAGAGACATCCGGCTGGCAGATGGCAGAGCTGAGACCTCAGCATTAAGAAAGGCTCCAGACAATTAAAAAATTTTAATGTCCAGCCAAACATGCCAGGCTAGTAAACAAGAATGTGCTGATTAACAGTCTTTCTTATCTATAGCCACAAAGAATATTTAAGATTCCAGGGATGGTTGTTTAAATTATGGACTGCAAGGGATGTGATAGAGACTACTATATTTCTTAATGGAGAAATGCCCACAATCCAGTACTTAGAAACAAACAACAGACTGAAGTGATAGCTCAGCTGGTAAAGGGTCTGCCTGGCAAATATGAGGACTTAAGTCTGATTCTCAGAACCCATGTAAGATGCTGGACATGGTGGCATGTTCCTATTATTCCAGTGCTGTGGAGGAAGAGACAGGAGGATCCCTGGGGGCTAGCTGCCAATTAAGCCTAACTGGTGAGGTCCAGAGCAGTGAGAGACCCTGCCCAAATAAAAGCCATTCCTAAGGATAACATCTGAGGTTGTCTTCTGTCCCCCACATGTGTATGAACACATGTGCGTGCATAAGTACACACATGTAAACTTGTACACACATATACACATGTACCTAAAAAAAACAGGAAAACATGAACCATTGCATTCAATGAGATCATGTGTTAAAGAAGGTATGTGAAAGCTATGTACTAATAGTGGACACATTGCAATTTTTGGTTTTCTACCTTAATTTTTCTTAATCTTTGGTAATTAAGTATAGGAATCATTATTTTATAATTAGAATATTTTTTAAAGAAAACGTGTTCTAGTCATAGTCAATAATAATAGTATGAAAGGTGGTGACTTCAGACATGTTAAGAAAGAAGCTCATATAACCTATACTTAAGAAACCTAACAAGGTAAGGTAGGTCTTACTAGCATTCCCATTTACAGATGAAGAACATGAGGCCTAGAATGACTCTGGATTTCAACTGCTAATAGACCAAACCTAGAGAAAATGTTCTAAGGTATCACTATGCCAAGCTGGCCATTATTCTGGAATATGGCCCACAAAGCCATACTGTTTCTTGCTGTATCTCCCCTTAGGATCTTCAGTGTTACATTCTAAGTCAGAACCTGGAAACTACAGTAAAATCATTCTTCAAATGTGGAGCTATCAAATGTTAATTCTGATGAAACGAAACTACATTTGCCCATGAAATCTAAGTGATTTAGAATGCATCGGCCATCAAGGGTGAAAAATAGAATCAATGAAAGAACCCAAGTGTGGCAGCCAAAGACAGAAGACTGTTTCAAGCTGTTTCAGCTCTGTTATTTGCATTCAAACAAGAAAGGTGCTCATTACCAATGGTGGTCTCTACTTTGCTTAGCATCTAGAAATTTAGGGTAGATATCTAATCCTGTACTCTGTGATTTTGTTCCTTTGTCCATTGTATTTTCTCATGCTTTAGAAATAAATAAACTTCATTTATGTAAAGAGTTTATCACTATAGGTCAACACACAAAATCTCTCCCTTGCTCCATCACTCAATTTTCTTTCTTCCTTGATCCACTTGGCCTCAGTGGTTGATTGCACTATAATTTGAGATGTAAGTAGTCCCTAAGCACATTCCAGCAACTTGGATTCTGGTATCAAACTGTAAGATCTAAATTCTTCATCCTATACCCCAAAGTCACAAATCTAAAAAAGATATATACCTTCATAGCCATTTGTAAATTTTTTCTCTATTAATATTGATCATTCCTCCTTTCTTTACTCTTTTTAGTCACTGAAGAGGGCAATAGAGTATAGGAACAGCAGATTAGTACTGTGGCCATTTCTAGCAGCCCAGCTTCCTCTCCATCTTTACTGAATTTCTCATTCAAATAGGAACATGTAAAAAAAGACCTTATATCTTCAACACAAGTACAGGTAATAATAACCAAAAATACAAATTTTATGTAATTTTTCCCAGTGATCTTTTAAAACTTTTTTTTTTTTCCATAGAAGAGCTGTGGATGCAGAGAAGGTACACAATAAAGCTGGCTTTGATGGGATACAATTGTTTCAAACACTTGCCGCTGACTTCATTCTTTAATGAACATCTCTGGAATCAGTAATTACTGTGGGAACACATCTTTAGAGCTATTCTCAAAGAGTAAAATTGGCAGAGGTTGGTTTTATAAAGTTCACAAAATGAATGGTGCCTTATTGCCATAAACAAAAGGGATTTTTTAACAACCAGCTTTAAAATACCCAGCGAATTACTGATAAGTGAATGAGAGAATAAAGATAAGTCTTTAATTGACAAGAAAATGAAGGATTAGGCAAATAGTGTATTATAGCACTATGCCACAGATTTCAACTTGGGCCTTCTTTCCCAATTGAACTAAGTAATTTAAAGCCCTTTTCCCTTAACACAGCAAGATTATTTCGTCTGCAACATTTCTGACTAAAATCTCTCAAAATGTGTACAAGTAGCATTCAGTCATAGTATGAATTCCCCAAAACTGTGTACGTGAGATGAAAAATGGTGCTTTTTTTTTTCTAATGGGACTTTTGAAACCTAAGGGTTCTGATAAAATAAACTCATCTACAAAATATATAAAAGTAGGCCTGTTGTGGTGGCACATGCCTTTAATCCAGCACTTGGGAGGCAAAGGTAGGAGGAATACCATGAGTTCAAGGCCACCCTGAGTTCCAGGATAGCCTGGGCTAGCATGAGACTGTACCTCAAAAAGCAACAACAAAATCAAAGTAAAATTAACCCTACTTTTGTCCTAATTATACTATGTATATATGTTTTAAAATTATTAAAAAACAACAATTGCATATTGTTATTAATGTAGTTTAGTTCTCAATTTGTTTTAATAGCTTAGATTATTAACCAACATAAGAAAAACTTAACTACTAATAAAAAAAAAAGATAAATGGGTCCAGGAGAGGTGGTATAGTGGTTAAGAAGCTTGTCTGCAAAGTCTAAGGACCCGAGTATGATTCCCCAGTACTCACATAAAGCCAGATGCACAAGGTGGTGTGTGTGTCTGGGATTTGTTTGCAGTGGCTAGAGGACCTGGGATGCCCATTCATTCTTTCTCTCTCTCTCTCTCTCTTTCTCAAATAAACAAATAATTAAAATATTTTCTAAGATGATAAGAACTTCGAAAGAACTGAGGAGATCTACATTTGACTTCACAGGTGTGTGTGTATGTATTGTGTTAACAATGTCAAGAAGTAAATTCTGTATATATATTCAGTACAAATGTAATTATTTAAGAATACTTTTCATCTGCAATTGATTATATACTGGCCAGCTATAGTATAGTATTTCTCTTCATCCTAAAAAAATAAAAATAAAAAAAATAAAAGAAGTTTTCTGAGCCTTAAGTTTTCATATGAACTTGGTCAGAGGACAATGAAATCTCTTCCATTAGCCATCATTTTAAGTGCCTCTCTCATAAAGTGACACCTAACATGTCTCTCAGGAAAAACACCAAAATACAGAAAACCAAAGGGAAAGTTTCAAAGAGGATGTGGATGGTAGAGTTTGCAGTGCCAGGATGGACAACCCAAGAGAAAAGGTTGAAAAGTATTGAGCAGAAGCATTTATTTGCTTCCTCAAAGAGAAAAGATCATAAAAACAAATCTTTCCAGAAATTTTGCAACTAAAACCTAGAGGTAAACCTACCATGTTGAATGGCTTTTCCTTACTCTTCTAGTGGCTAGGACATACCATGGTAAGGAGTTTCCAATCTTCCTTATGTCTTATCAAAATTGCACATCCTGGGGCTGGAGAAGATGGCTTAGTGGTTAAGGCATTTGCTTGCAAAGCCAAAGGACCCCAGTTCGATTCACCAGGACCCACGTAAGCCAGATGCACAAAGAGACACATGAATCTGGAGTTCATTTGCAGTGGCTGGAGGCCCTGGCGTGCCCATTCTTTCTCTGTCTCTCACTCTCTCTCTCTCTTAAATAAATAAATAAATGAAATATATTTTAAAAAACTGCACATCCTAACTTAACTTATACAGTCTGTTTTCTGATTTGGAAACTACTCTTCAAATTCAGATATTTTATTCACTTTTCTGTAAATTTCTTTATCTGTGCTAGATTAATGTAATACCTTAAGATAAAAACACTGTTATGGAATCTTTCTTTCTTTCTTTCTTCCTTTCTTTCCTTCTTTCTTTTTTGTGGTCTTTGTTCTTCCCTAGAACCCACGTTTTAATTACTTTAAAAAATCAGTCATGTATTTCTGTGCTGTTATATATTCTCCTATAAAACAACAACTGAAACTAAATGAGGCAAGACACTTTTCTCCTCCCAGTCAAAATATGAAAAATGAGTAGGTCAGTATATATGAAAACAGAGTCTTAAAACAAAGGAAAAGATGAAAACAAAGCCTTTGTTAAAAGTGTGCTACATGTGTTTAAGAAATAGCAAGAAGACAGTGTGGAATAGGGAAATTGCTCAGTGGTTAGGCCACTGACTGTGCAAGTGTTAGGACATGAATGTGGGCTCCTAGCTTATACAACGATTTCAACCATATTCAGAGTGGGTATTCTTCCTTTAGTTAATCCTCTCTGGAAACTTGCTCACCAAAACTAGAAATATTTTGAAAGAGAAATAGAAATGTACTTTATAATCTCCAAGGTATTTCTCAATCCTGTCAAGTTGAGAATCAAAATTAACCAACATGGGTGGAGAATAAGTGGCTATACTTCTAATGCTTATCTGTTCAACTTCACAACCATTTTCATGGATAAACATTTCTGAGATAATGAGAGGTTAAGAAAAGGGTGTTCATGGGATGAAGGGTAAGAGAGGGTAACTGGGGAAAAGATGAAAAATGGAAAGATCATACAAAATTTTAAAAAGAAACAATCAGTCATATAAATATATGCTTCTTTAAAAGCAGAATACAATTATCTCTTTTCTAAAACTTTTCTTTAAGAATCTAAAGCTTAGGCCGGGCGTGGTGGCACACGCCTTTAATCCCAGCACTCAGGAGGTAGAGGTAGGAGGATCTCCATGAGTTCGAGGCCACCCTGAGGCTATACAGTGAATTTCAAGTCAGCTTGAGCTAGAGTGAGACCCTATCTCAAAAAACAAAAAAAAAAAAAAAAAAAAAAAAAAAAAAAAAAAAAAAGAATCTAAGGCTTTCATTATTATTAAAATAAAATATTTTAAGCTCTGGGGAAACAGTCTGTAAAGTGAGATAAATCATTTTTTGAACAAATACCAAGAAAATAAGAGGTAGGCACACTGGGTGTTGAATGAGGCATTTAAAATTGAGCATTTACTCACTTTACTTGCTGTGATGTCAACTTAATCTGTTTAGTAATCCACAGAAATCCCTTTCGGGTGGGTCTCAGAGGTTGCTTCCAGGAAGGATCAACTAAAGGAGGAAGTCCTTCCCCCAGAGCGGGCGGCCCACTCAGAGGGGGACTTTATATAAGGAAGCTCTGGGTAAAAAGAGCCCCTTCCTTCCTTCCTTCCTTTCTTCCTTCCTTCCTTCCTTCCTTCCTTCCTTCCTTCCTTCCACTTGGCTGCCGGATCTGCTTGCTTCCTTGCAGCCAGGATTGAAGACCAGCGCGGACTGAAGACCAGCATCAACTGAAGACCCGTGTGGATTGAAACCCAGCGGCTCCTCAGGAAGCCTCCAGGCCTTCCGGGGCCATCTGCAGTGCCTGATCGGGATTTCTGAGGCATCTCGCCACGTGGACTGAGCAGCTACCGGCTTCCGTGATTCTCAGGGCCTGAAACTGCTGTTGGACTACCATAAACTCATCCAATAAATTCCCTTTTTTAAAATAATTCATTCTAGCAGTTCTGTTCCTCTAGAGAACCCTGACTAATACACCTGCAAATGTCTTTCAGTGTTAATTCAGTCAATAAGTTTTATAAAGAAAAGGAAAAAAATACAATGGTAAAGAAAAAAAACAATGGCAAAATAATTTAATAAATGCAATGATAAACAGCTACTGAAAATTCATTGGATCCCAGCACTGACCCCGAGGTTATGACCTTCTCTACTACACAGTTCAACTTGAAAAGTAAGAATTATCCCCATTTTATACACACACACACACACACACACACACACACACACACACACACACAAAACCTGGCAACAAAGATGATCAGCAAATTTCATGCTAGCAGCTCTAAGGACATAGCAGGCATTTTACAGTCAAACCACTACAGTAGGCTTAATAAAACTCTGGAGTAGTAGCTGGAGAAGAAGGAATGAGGAGGGATAACCACAAGAGATAGTAATGTAAGAGTCAGTTCAGTGGAAAAATATTGATAATCAAATCCTAGAAGTGAAGAAAGGATTCAAGAATGAGAAGATAATTTACTCTATGAAATGCTCCTTACATAAGATGAAAATTGAGAATTATGTTCAAAACCACAGAGGTCATTGGTATCTTTGGGAAGAGCTATCTGCATAGGCAGTGGGGTACAAAATCATTCCAGTTGTGTTCAATCATTTGACATTGCAGCATGGCATTGTCAATTACATAAATCATACTGAAGAACTCTGAAATGTATAACAATATCACAAAGGCATCTCAAAATATTTTAAGTAAGTTTATGATTCCATGACGGGCTGCATCCATAGGTAGGAACTGAGAATTTGAAAGCTCTTGGGTAATCTTATGAAAAAGACACTAGTGAGTGGGATTCAGTAAGATGGCCATGTGATCCACACATGCGGGGGTGTAAGATTGAATAAATGCAGAATAAATAGCCTTATATACTATTGAGGTGATTCAACAAGGTTGGAGAAATTAATGCAAAAATCAGAGTGATGGGATAACAGGAAAGCACTGGCCATTGCTGTAGGCAGAGAGTAGATCCAGCTCATTAGTAGGGGTGGTCTTAATGCAAACACAATGTTATTTTCATACCAGTAGAAGGAAAGGTCAGTGGAACACAGGCAGGGGATTTCAATGAGATAATGGCGGGCCCATATGGCATTTATTTCTGAAAGTGTGGTATGACACAAGCCTATATTCTTGCATCCTTTGCATAAAATAGCTAGCTGGCTCAAGGCAGTTGTAGGGATACAAATTTAAATGGACATGATATGCCTAAGAAAAAAGGATTATTTAATAAAATGTGAGGCTAGTTAGCAAAATGGGAATGCTATGAGTCCCACTACTTACACTTTTTCTGAAAATGAATTCCAAGTACATATAAAAGTTCTATGGCTTGAAATCAAATGACTAGTTAAAAGCAAGGCTAATGGAAAATTGAAGCATTAACAGATCTCCTGATGGAGACAACTTTCATAAGTTGTAAGTGATGCAATGTAAGTGAAAAAGCAGAGAACAGACCATAACATCTGTAGTCAATCACATACAAAACTTTCAACAATTAGATTTCTTTTGCAATTAATTAATTAATTTGTTTATTTTTATATGTGTGTATGTATGTAAGCATGCATGTATGTTCATATGGTGAGCCAGGACTTCTTGCCACAGCAAATGAATACCAAACTTATTGCTTCCAGTTTTATGTGGGTGAAGGGGAATCAAATTCCGATTGTTAGGCTTTGCAAGTAAGTACCTCTTAACCTCTCTAACCCAACAATTAGATTTCTGTATATTTCAATTTTCTTCCTATTCCTGTTTATCCAGTTGATAAATGTATGAAATTTTTGAACATAAGATTTCTTCCCCTCAAAGTTATTCTTCTTCAGTAATATTTTTCTTTGCTCAGGAGTCACTGTCTGAGGGATTAACTACATTATTCTAGGCATAAGTTATCAATGAAGGAGGTAGGAAGAAGAGAAAACCACTCCTGAAAATATTTTACCCACAAAACCAAAAGCATTGATTCTTTGTACTTTTGATTCTATCCAACTCATTCAAACACCAATCGCCCTAAAAGTATGACGACTTTTGTTTATGTGTGTGCATGTGTTGTGTGGTACATGTTTTGTGTATGCATGTTAATATGTGTTTTAGCACACATGCACATATGTGAGCATGTGTATATAAAATGATGGAATTCTACACAACGGTAAGGAAAAATGACACAATGAAATTTGAAGAAAAATGGTCAAACTTGGAATAGATTATTTTCAACAAATTCACCCAATCACAGAAAGAAAATCATCTCATGGTTTCACTCATCTGTGGTTCCTAACCTGAATCTGCCCAAGATGCTGACATACCTAATAAGCATGTCAAGGACCAGACAATAGGAAGGGTGGGAGGCTATGGTAAGGGTGGGTGGGGGGACACAAACTGGACCCAAATGGAAATGGTACCATAAAATCCTATATCCTGAAAGACAGACTAAAAGGTTGAACCTTTATCAGGTCCTGTAGAGGGTATGATGAAGATTAAGCTCCACCTTCTGTTTTTTTTTTTTTTTCTCTCTCTCTCTCTCCCTCTTCTTTCATTCTCTTTTATGCTACCTACCTTTTTCTTCCCTCTTTTCCCTTGGTGCTAGCCTATAACTCCCAGTACCAGCATGTGGCTAACATCCACAATGAGCTGTTGATCAGAGACATCTACAAGGTTTCTCAAAAGAAGACAGATTTCTGTCAGAGTACTTAATGACCCACCAAAGATTAATGGTAAGACCCTACTGCTGAAGACCCCATATGCTGTTGGTATGGAACATGGAGTGACTTGGCTAGAATCTGGAATACAGTCAGTCCCCAGAAAGTTAGCTTGTTTAGTGCCAGAAGTTGCTACATGAGTGAGTGGAGGAAAATGACCAACATCTGTCCAAGCAACAGATGGTCTAAGCTACTCAGCAGCAAACAACCTGACATGGTGCTCACACAAGTGCAATAGTGGCATGCATCCATGGTGGATGACCAACTACTCTTGATTTGGCTAACACATCTTCACAGTGGAATGGAAGCATAGCTGGATCTGGGAAAGAAGTAAGAACCATATCCAAAAAACAAGCCCGCTCTACAATATCAAGCTCCCACCAATTTTAGGCTACAAGAAGGCCTACACCTATTAAATTCTCTCTAAAATAATAATGGTTATCCCATTTATCCGGTGCTGAGTTCAGTCTCTGTTGAAGAAGTTGCTTCTCTTTTTCAGACACAGAACTTGAGGAGAGAATCAGCCCATCACACCTCACCAGGGTCCCAGCTGAAACCATAGAGAAATTGGGGAAAAGAACAAGAGTGCTGCTTTCTTGGTGAACCTGGTACCAGCACTAGGGTGAAGGAGATAAACACAGAGAACACTCAACTCCTACCAAACCAGATATCCAGATACACAGAGGCTCCCAAGACCTTATCACTGAAGTAGACCTAAAAGAAACCAACATGGCTCAGGGAAATTTGCAAAAGAGGGGGCAGAAAAATTGTTAGAGCCACAAGTTGGGAAATTATGCACTGAGACATTGTCTCTTCCCCATAACTGATGACTACCCCCACAATTCACAACCCACATTCCCCAATGAGGAGGGTCCCTTCAGAGGGAAGAGCACAGGAGGAGGCTAATGATGGTACCAATATAGCTGTATACACACTGTGTGTATAACTAATTAAAAAAAAGAAAACAGATATTGATGTTGGCTTTTCTCCTAGGTCATTCTCTATCTTATATTTTTTGAGAAGGGATCTCTCAATGAGTCCAAATCCCACCAATTTTGTGGAATAACTAGCCAGTAAATCTCAGGGATTGGTCAATGTCTGTCTCCCTAGTACTAGGATTACAGACATAATCCACCATGCCTGGCATTTTAAGTGGATTTTAGACATCTGAACCCAAGTCCTTGTGTTTATGCAACAAACAGTGCATTGATCCATCTCTTCAGCTACCATTGCATGAGGTCTTGACATGGAAGGTATACATTACACATTGAAGGTATTGTCTCTCTCACACATTTATCATCTTAGAAAGGGAAAAGACAAGAAGTAAATAAAGTAAGATGACCATATTTTTGGGGAGAGTGGTGAAATAATGGCTCAGGTTTCAACTTTTACACTTTATTATTACAATATTCTTTAAAATGTCAATGTAAAAATTGAGAACCACTAATTAATTGAAGTATGTCTTTCAAGAATACACAAGTTAATTATTCATAGCCCTGCATTAGATTTTTAGTCCCACTATGTACTTATTCCTGTTATATATTCCCATATTTATATTTCATTTACTTTTTGATTACCTGGAGTCAATCCAAGAAAGATTCCTGGATCTCTCACAGTCATGTGTGGGTACTCACCCTATGAAATTGAAAAATGATGCCATGGTGTTGCAAGAAACGTGAAAGGATAAAATGAGATAATGTAATGAACCACTTTATGAGGTGCAAAGCCCCACAAAATATGCTCACTGGTTACTTTCCACTAAAATATTAACCAGGATAAGTTGTATATTCCATTTACAATCCAAGTGTATTATCCTTTTTTTTCCAAAGCAAGACTCAATTTCTAGATCTTGACCTAATGGCAAATGTGAAAAAGAGAAATGCTTAGGGTGGAGTTGAGTATATTTACAATGTTAAAACTTCCACAAAATTTATTACAGTATAATTAAAAGTACTGAGAGCCTCTAACTTTCCGTAAAATGTTAGAATCATGTCTTTACATGTATTTTACAACTCATAGGACAAATACACATATTAACTTTTATCTCCAGATTAGCCAATCTGTAGTCATTAATCAACAAAACCTAAATATTTTATTAGGTACATTAATAAAATAGCTCCAGCTAGGTGTAGTAGTGCCCACCTTTAATCTCAGCCCTTGGGAGGCTGAGGCTAGAGGACAGCTATGAGTTCAAGGCCAGCCTGAGACAGCATAATGAATTCCAGGTTAGCCTGGGCTAAAACAAGACCCTATATTGAAACAAAACAAAACAACAACAACAAAAAAACATTAACTTCAACATGATTGTAAACATTCATGTGTATATGCCTATGAATAATTTCATGATATTTTCATCTAATACTTAAGTTTTTCATAGACTTTAATGGTTAATATCTAAAAAATCATTCTCAATATAAAAGAAAGTTCAAAAAAACTCAAAAATAAGAAAATCATTATCATTTACTGTTAATTCCCTTTCCATTCTTCATATGCAAACATGCAAGCTCACACACAGATTCATATGTTAACATCATGGTAACTAGAAGAAACAGAGCTTTATATGTAGCACTTTTACTAAAGTTATAAACTCTTTCATGTTTCTGTGTCTATCAACTTTTACTTTAGACAGTGTATGAAGATTTTTCTTCCATGCCCAAGTAGAGCTATTGATAACATTCCATAGACACTCATTTGGAAGACTTGTCAAGTACATTTCCTAAGGAAAAATGACAGTGATTCGGAAACTGCAGGTGGTGCAGTCCCTCACCGCAAGCAGACATGACCGGGAGTCTGAAAACTGATGCGTTCACATGAGATTACAGTGTGCGCAGTGGTATTTCCAACAATGTTACTTAGTGTCTTTAGACATTTGGATCTTGATAAGTTCCCTTGAGGAGACTTAGTGGAGAGCATTAAATATTTTCAAGTTCATCCAAGAAGCTAGTGCCATACTTTCTTGCCTGAATATACCTAGAGTTGCAGTTTCAATGAAACCTTCACGTTTCCTTCCCAACATGTACATTATTCTATCTCCCTTCACTTCCAAGTAGATTTTGCCAAGTTTTATGTATTTTCTATATCCTCAAAAAAGTATTAGTCTAATTACAAAACATATCTAGAATAAAACATACATAGAATGAAACATTTTATTCTAAAATTTTGATGGCTCAACAATATTTCAAATAAAATTTGCCATTTGGTAAAATAGTTAAAGAAATACATATATATATAGCCTGGATTGGCAGTTAAATGACTTATTTTAGGCAGTGCCCATGAGACAGTAGAGACAATGGGGAGGCTGGAAGAGCCATCAGACATAAGGTATCTCTGACCTGGATAAGACAGAATGGGATGGGAGGTACCTTGCTTGGAAACACCTGAGTTAGCAGTAGGGTTCTAGAACTTGGAACAATGTGTTGGGGAGCCCGTAGTCATCTCTGTCTGCTGCCCCAATAGTTGAACAGCACACCTCTCAGTAAAGACCCTGCCTTTGCAGGTCTGCTGAACCGGACATGTTGTGAAAGAGCCCTGTGTCAAGCCTATGCAAAAGCATTTATGCCACTTTGAAGAGAGCCCAGAAGTCCCAGTCGGTTATGCTCCTGCAGTTCCAGGCATGCTTATACCCCCCCCCACACACACACACATGCAATGAATGAAAGTCTTTAAATGTCTGTGTTTGGAACTTGAAATCGTAAGTTCAATGGTTAAAGGTAAAGCCTTCCACCCTGGGTTCAATTTCTCAGCTCCCCAATACCCATGTAAAGCCAGATGCACAAAGTGACATTTGCAGTGCCAGGAAGCCCTAGTATGCCCATTCTCGTATTCTCATTCTTTCTCTCTCTCTCTCTGTTTCTCTCTCTCTCTCTCTCTCACTTTTTCTTTCTCTCCCTCTCTTGTCACAAATAAATAGAAGTAAAATATAAATAAGTAAAATTTCTCTTACATCCTGATGTGGAGATAGATCCCTGAAATTCTAACACTAGGAAGCTAAGACAGGAAGTTTTCAAGATCCAGGAAAAGCCTGAGCTAAATAGTGAGAATCTAGCTCAAAAATTTAAAAAAAAATCCACATATGTAATATGGAGGAAGGATAATGGCATATACTTAGAGAATGTATGAATTGCTTGCCCCATGCTTTGACAAAATGCCTGACAAAAGCAACTTAAGGAAGGGTTTATTCTAGCTTGCAGTTTGAGAGGATACAGTCACCATGCAGGAAGTCCAGGCAGCAGGAAGGGAAGGTGGCTGACCACACTGAGTCCTCAGTCAGGACACAGGGAGTGATGAAGGTTTATGCTCAGCTTACATTCTCCTTTCCATTCACACTGAGACTTCAGCCCATGGAATGGTGTCACCCATGGATAGCGTGGGTCTTCTCACTTAACCTAATCAGGACAAGTCTAGGTATTTGTCTTGTAGGTGATTCTAGATTCTACTGATTTGACAGTCCCAATGAAAATGGTCTAGATTGTAGACAATGCAATGAGATATGATGAGTTAATATCAGTGTGATGATTCCAAGAGGAAAAAAATCAGACCTTATCAAGATGGCTGTTATTCATAACTGAGAAATAATGTAATATGACAGGAAATAGAGAAGAAGGAGCCCAAGGCTAGAAAAAAAGAACCAAGATTTAAACCCATTATTTTCTGAGGGGAAAAGGTATAGAATTATATGATTTACAAGCTCAAATGAAGTCTGAGTAAGGAACTAAAGAAACTTATTATCATCAGAGTTGATTCCAAAATGTTATTTCTAATTCTATTTACTAACTCCAAATTAGCACTGTAAAATTGAGTCCTGCTCTGGCATACCACTCAGAATTCTTATTAATCATATAATTGAAAATTGATTCTTTACAGACCTGGGAAGAATAACACAGAGAAAACATAATGCAATTTGAGATTGAATATGTATAATTAGGGGAGAAAAGTCAAAATTGCCCAATGGCATCAAATTTTCCTGTTAACCATCACTGGAAACAGAGGTCAACACTCTGAATTGTGGACCAACTCAACCTGCTGTGTTTTTATAAAGCTTTATTGGAACAATCCAACATCCACTCGTACAGAATTCGGCATTTGTTCAACAAAGCCCAAAATTTTTACTGCCTAACCCATTATAGAAAATGCTTATAAATACCCAAACTACAAGTAAAGTATTTATGTATATGCAAATGAAGCCTTATCCCCATCACTTACAGAGCACCACTGTAGCAAGCCTTACTATGATTCACCACTACAGTCTGAAGGAAAAGATGGATTATATTATATATGCAATATGTTATGTATTGCACATATACATAGTGATTTACACACATATATGTATATATGTATATATATATATATATATATATATATATATATACACACATATGGAGAGAGAGGATATAATTATTTCTTCACTTTTCTACTAAAAGAACTAAGTCACCATTGAGATTAAGTAATTGTCAAAAACAATATATTCAGGATGGTAAGGTGTAAACCAAGCAGAACAACTTCAGATTGTCTACTCATGATCTTCATTCTGGGCACATATTATTCAGGCTTGTACAAAATAAAAAATATTTTCAGGAACATTAAATATGTTATTCAATTTTGCATTTGGTACCAAGTGTTTGAATGACTTTTAATGAAAGCCTGCACACTGCCAGTGTCCCACATAATTATGCCACTAAATTATGCCACCATGGGATCCCTAAACAGGAAATATTAGAAGGGCTATGGAAGAAAATTAGTCACATAATGGTGGGAGAAAATACATCTATGAGAAAAGATCATTTGTTCCCAGGAAAGAAATGTTTATTCTAACATGATGGACAAGAGTAGCTTGGCCTTGGATAATGACAGTGATGCACAGAAGATTGAATAGTAAAATGACAACCTTTAATGTCTATGGACACTCAGGTAAATGTACAGTTATGAATATGTCTGAGATTGTAGGATGAGTAACATCTAGAAGATCATGCTGAAAGTATATATCTTAAATGGCATGCCAAATATAGATTCTATGGAAACACACAAATGTAATGTAATGTAATGTAATGTTGGAAGTAAGGCTCACCTATGAAGCAGAAAAGCAGCATGATAACTTTTTTATGGTAAGATTGCCACAAATGCCATGACTGTGAGAGTAAATTGCAGAGTACAGTGACAAAACTAAAAAGCCAAAGTACAGAGGCAAGATAAAGCCTTTCAAACATATATTTTGATGTATTGAAATCCAAATTGTGCTAAAACTCTCATTTTGCTTTCGATCTCATAGCATAGATACAATCAACAATCCTGTGCTGTGTGCTGAATGTTGCCTCTACATGCTTTTTGAGACACACATCTTAGCCACCAGAATGACAGGTTAAAGATGATCAGATAAAAGACATATGAAGCCTTGTGATAAAATGATGCACAGGCTATAAAATAACAAAATATTTAGCAACAGAACAAACTTATTTGAGTGACAAATGAAGCTCAGTGGCAGAGAATTGCTGTAGCTCACTGTCTTGGATGAAATAATCTCCACCTTCTAAGACTACAATATTCAAATTACATGATATTTTGTACCTACTAATAGTAGTGACATGTGTATTAAATAAGACTATGAACTTCCTAGGCATTAGTTGCTGCATAACAGTGGGTAAACATTTTTCACCATTCTGATCCTCTTTTTGCAGTTTTATTTGATGGAATGGTGGGTTCTATGTAAGAATAGATTAGCATAGAATAGAAAACCTTATTTCCTATCACCAAAGGTATTCACATACTAATATTATAGCACATATCTGGCAATTAATAAGAATAAGAGAGTTATATGGAAAACGAGCTAGATGGTAACTCACAGGGCTCATGATTCATCACCAAGACCATGTCTGCTTGTTTTGCTTAATAAGGAGCTTTACTGCTAATTCAGAACAAAGTTATATTCTGAGGACTTTACAGCCATTTCCTAGTTTAATGCGCACCAATATTTGTGACTATGAAAATGTCTACCCTGGATGCTAAAGATAAGAAAGTATCGATGAATCACAAATGCATTTCATTTCTAAACTCAACTTGTATGTAAATAGCTTTGATATATGCACAAAATCCTTTAAAAACAAATGTAAAAACTTAAGAGTAAAAGTAGAATCTCCCTGATTGCAAATAAACACAATATGATATGCATGTGTACTATGAATTGTATTATATCTGTAATCTGGTAGAGAAATCCGTGGCTAAAAGTCAGAACCTTGACTGAGCAGTAAATTATGTATACCATAAATTATACATAATTGCATACTATCTAAGTAAAAGAAAGCTACCAGACAGGAACAGTAACTCTGGCATTTTACCAATCATCAGTCTGAAGGACCAAGTAGTTAACTTTATCTGTTGTGCAGAAATGCAGTTGAAGATTGTGAATCTGCAAAGTCTCAAAGAAATACATTAGGTAGTATGTTTCCAAAGTCTCTTATAACCCAAGCCAATTCTCCCTCACCTTTTATGTTCCTTCTGCTGTAAAATAAAAGCTGTATGTCTAGAGCGATTCTTGAGAAGGAAAACTGCAGGAGTATTAAGGCTTTACATGCCTCCTTGTAGGGACATAGAGAGGTGCTGGTTGATGTGGAATAGGCTATATTGTGGTAACAAATCATCTAGAGAGGTGAATGGCTTGACTAGTGAAGGTACATGTCACAGTGAGCAAATGACTCTTGGCCAATAACTCAGGAGCTTCTGCTTCCATTGTGCACTGTGCCACTGGGAGACCATTCACTGTTTTGCATGTGACAGGAAACATTGATTCCTTACTCTGATTCTCTGGATGCTCCTTGGATGAGTGTCCTGCTGTGCCTACATGACAGCAACATAACCATGAGGGATTCTAGAAAAGACTGAAAAGCAAACAACGTACATAATACTAATGTTGCTGATGTCTTCTACAGAGATGAAGGGTTCAAGATGCTAAGTGTAGCACATGACAAATTCAAGACCGGAACTTGGGGCAAGTCTGTACTTCAATGATCCCTCTAGATAATATATGTGGTTAACATATTGATGTCACTAAAATTTTTGAAACTGGCAAAGGGACAATTATATCTCATTAAAATAGCTTCTATTTTATTTTTGTTATTTAATAGAAAAAACTAAGGTTTTCCCACCAACACATACATATGTATCTTTACTCAATTTTCTAGAAAGGTTTTGAATATCAACCTGTGTTATAGCTTCATCTAATTCTAGAAAGTTTAGTCTAGAAGCTGTTGTATTTTGGTTCATGTTTGAAATGGTTATAATAAAGGCAAAAATCCAGATTTTCCTACTTGATTTTGTATCCCCTTCAAGAAAAATCTTTATACCAAAAATCCCCTGAGTGAATGGGACGGACCAATGGGTTTAGCCGCAAAGCATAGTGATTCCTTAGAGGTATCTGCAAAAGCCTTCTGTAGCTTTCTAAGTTAAAACTGCCTGGATTTGAAGTCTTCCTTTAAGCCAGGAATAAATATCAGTGTGCATTGGTGGCTATCTGCTTCCACTCAAGCGTTCTTGGCTCCAGTGTTTCAGATTAGTAGCCAGAGAAGCACTTCAGCCTACTGGACATTTTACAAACATGTGGCTAGCCTGCATCTGAGTTACAATGAAGCCCTGAGTTGATCCCATGACTTGGAAAAATAACTATCATGAATAAAACAGGACAAGATACTGTGCTTTTGCTTCTCATTTTACCGTACTGAGAAATTGGGAGGCCTTTCTGCCTTAGAACACCCCAGTTTCATGCTGTCATTAATCTAAACAAGTAGTACACAGGTGCTCCAAAGTAGCCACTAATTATGTCTCAATTATTTGGAATACACTTCCCTCACCTGGCTGACCATTGCAGTGTTTGCGGGAAGCATGCAAGAGGGGTATGTGTTCTTCCATCATGCCAGTAAACATCCTACTAACCGCTTTCTTATTTACTTCAAGACAGACATGCAATGCAAAGACAGTGAGCTTTGTGTTTTCAGTGTGGTTCGCCATATGTGAAACGTGGGTCTATCAAGCTGTCTTCTAAGGGACCTGCTAAAAATCTCAATATGTACTCATTTCCTAAATAAAATTTGAGAAATTCCCATTTTAATGCAATGAAAGAAATACCACCCCTTGCTTTTGAGATTTGCCAACAATAAAAACTTGAACCGATCATATTTTTATGACCTCACATTATGTTTGCTTGAATTTCTATAAGAAAAGACTGAGTGCAAGATCAAACAGAGGTTTTGGCATGAATAATTCTAAGGTTACCAAAATAAACTAAGCTAGTTAAATAGCCAAAATGAAGGGGCTTTATAGTCCTTACTACTTGACAAGTAAAGCCCAGTAAAGAGTAGATTACAGAAATACCTTGTCATTCCCATTCTATTTATTTATAAAAATATATGAAAATTGAATTCACATGTATTCCAGGTATCATCAATTTTAATTTAGGTTACCACATAAGATATCAGTAAACAACTTTCAACAAAAGTATTTGAAGGGGCTGTCAACCTTATTTAAACCTTGGATTACAATACTTCAAATTTTCAATTTTAACACCTGCAAATATGAGGTGATTGTGACATTAGAATCAGAATTAAAGGGCACTTATTCAAGAAGTGATCCGCTGTTGGCTTCAGAGTGGCAAACATAAAAATCCTTCAATGTTCTCAAATAAATTGGTTTACAATTTCAAAATCTGTAGACATTTATGAGCATAAAAATCAATTTCATATTCATTAGTTTTCCATTTTATGCTAAGATTAAGTGCACTATGCTAATATTCTTAATTTCATATGCCTAAAATTTATAAGTATGTCCTCCACTTTTAGTTGCAATATTTTTGGCATAATCTTAAATAGATAGTGCTGTCTTTGGTTTTGCCTGTAGGTAAAAATCAACAATATTTGAAACAATGGGGCGGGGTGCAAATAGAAGTGAAATTCACCTATTTTATCAACAATAGCACAACTTTATGTTTGCTTGTATTTTTCTTTAGTACTAGCATACATTTTATAACGCAAGGTGTTTTCTCTCACAATCTCCTTGTCCCAGGGAATCCTCTCTCTCTCTCTCTCTCTCTCTCTCTCTCTCTATATATATATATATATATATATATATATATATATATATATATAGCTAAAATCTTGATTTTATGTATTAGAGAAAGCATAATATCTGTGTTTCTGAGTCTGTTACTTCACTTATTACAGTATTTCCTTTCCATCTACTTTCCTGTTAAATGTCATAATTTTATTTTTGTTTAGATCTTAATGAAATTCCATTTTGTATATGGAGGACATATTCTTCAATGATTCTTCTGTTACTGGATGTCACAGCTAGTTCCACTTCCTAACTATTGTGAACAGTACAGGTATAAACATGAATGTGAAAGTATTTCTGTGGTAGTATTTAGAGTTCTTTGAGATTATACCTAGGAGTGGTATAAATGTCTTAAGATAGTTCTAATTTCCTTTTTTCTTTTTTAGAAATCTCAATAAAAATTTCTAACAGATGTACTAATTTTCACTCCCACCACCAGCGATGAAGCCTTCTTCTTTGCTTACAGTCTTACACCATTTGTTATTTGTTTCCTTGATGTTTACCATTATGAAAAAGGTGAGATGGTATCTCAAAGTCATTGCAGTTTTCATACTAATTATTGTAAAATGCTGGAATTTGCCTGGGCTCTTCATCCTTTTTATAAAGTTGTTGCCTATGCTTATATCCCAGATTGAAGAAACAAGATTTTAAGCAGATAAAGGACTTGTTAAGGATAAAATAAACACTTGGAAAACAAAGAAGTTATACCAGGGGCTCTCCTAAGAACTAGTGACCAGGGGTCTCTTTGTTGGGCTAAATAATATAACACCATCTATAATTTAAAATGAATGCAAAGCAGCATTACACTGGTATTTTTATGATAAAGCCTTACAAATTAAATAATTTCTGTTCTCTATGATTAGGTACTATTATAAGAAATTATTTTGGGTCTGGGAGATAGGTCAGTGCTTAAAGGCATTTGTTTACAAAACCTGCTGGCCTAAGTTCTAGCTACTTACATAAACCAGTCAGGCATTTGATTTTTGTTTGCAGTGGCAAGAGACCTTGGCATACCTCTACACACACATAAATAAATAAAAATAAAAAATAAATTCTTTTGAATAGCAAATTAATCTAGATACTCCCTGAATTCACCAGAAAAGTATTTATTTTTTTAATCAAATACCATTATATAGTATGTGGTTAAATATGCAAATTTGCTGCATTAATATAGTTAAATATTTCTTTTTATTGATTTGTAAGAAAATGGAAATATTCATTTTTAATCTTAGAATAATGAAAATATTCTAAAACATAAGATGAGAGTTTTGTAATATAAAAATTTCACCCTTTTCATTCTGATTATAAAACTTTCTGAAATTGTCTGTGACTAGACATTTATTTTTTTTGACTAGACATTTATTCCAATGAAGAAACTATTATACTCTTCCATACTAAAGAATTATTTTCTAGCTACAGAAACCCATATTTTACATGAAAGTCACTGGATTGTTTCAACATTTAATTGAAACCAAATGAAGTCTCATAAAACTAATCAAAACCAAACAAGCCCTGAGGCGATACAAAGGACATACAGCGAGCAGGTTTCACCTAGAGTTACACACAACTCCAAGAGATTTGGTTAGAATACGCTAAAATCAAGTTTAAAATGCTGCCAATCCTGGTGAATTAGAAATAAAATATTCTCCCAGGAGTTCCACAAATAGATATATTACATGTGCAAATTTATTACCTACACAGCTACACATTGACTATTAGAAAGACAAAGTTAAAGCAATTTATAAAAAGTAATTAATAGCAAAAAATATACTTTACAACATAAAAAGTTACATGTTACATTACCATTATTCACTAAGCACTAATGTTTGGAAATATCTCCAAAAAAAAAAAATTCCATGAAATTTGGAATTGCTCAAAAGCAATGCATGGGAGAGAAATCCATAAAAATAGGTTCCCAAAGGTACATGAAAGCTTTGAGGTGCTGGGGAAGCGTCCATTCTGAAACTCAGCATTCCCATCACTCGTCATTTCTTGCCCTGACTTTCTTCCGGCAAAATTGAAATAACCTCTTGACATACACTTTCCCTCAAACATCATCTTATAAAGACTGATGTACATTGAAGTTACTGTGACTGCCCAAAGCAGATATCAGCAAATATTCAAGCAATCAGAAACAGAAAAGATCACTTCCAAATTTCCGGCTCAATGTCAAAATTTCCTCTTTGCATTTAAAGATGCACAAGATATTGATAAAGAGTAGCTTCTGCTTTAACACAACTATTTTGACATGTCATATATCATGTTAAGTAATATGCAGTTTGATATTCCTCTGAGGAATTTTGTCTTAAACAAATACCTGTTCAATGTTTTAGTCAGATTATAAGGAGCATTGAACATTTGCTGAAGAGAACACAAATGTCACATATAAAAGTGATTTAAAACAGCGGGTGTTGCAATACCGAGTAGGCCGAAGGATCATTTTTCTTTCCATGTGCTTGGGTTCCTGCCAAGCCACTTTTAAAATTATGGATGGAGTGTTATAAAAACAAATAGACATAAAATATAAGCACTGTCCTAAGGAAAAAATAAAAGGGGAAATTTCCTTTCAGGCAGTTAAATAACTCATTTTTGACAAAGAAAGAGCAAAGGAAAATGTTTGTGCTAGTTAAAAAGTCAAGTTTGATTCTAACACTTCAATATGCTTTGATCAAACTCTGTTTAACTAAAGATATACTTTATAATTATTACTTTGCTTGTATTTTAATCTAGTGACAATCTAAATAATGATTTATATGATTAATTTCTTATTTGGTATTAAATAACTTAGTGTTTGGTAATTTAGAACACCACCTTTATCTAATTTTTTTAATGTATTCCTTATGGTCAGAAATTTTCACAGGATGTCTTCTGATTTCTAAAGCCTTTCATAAATTTAGACTTCTACACAGTCACTCAACTGCAGTTCTTATAAAAAAAATTCTCAGAATATTGAGTAGAAAAAGAGAAATAGGAAGAAAATCATCTCACATTCCAAGTACCTCTAAAATTCTGTTGAAATCAAATGAAGATTCTTTGCATAGGAATGTAATGTGATACAGTGTCCCAATAGTTTTCTAAAATGCTTTCTTCCATCCAAGTACTAACCAGGCCCAACACTGCCTATCTTCCAAAATCAAATGAATCTGTGCATGTTCAGAGTGGTAGGTTGTAGACGAAAAAGGTTTTCTCAAATACAATGTCTAGCCCTCAGAAACACAAAATAATTCTGTCAAAATAATAAATTTAAGATATTTAAGTTTAAACTAAATTAAAACGCATTTAAAGTGAAGAGATTCAAGAAAGAATAGATGCAACTTAAGAAATGTGAGTTGGAAGATGTTAAGGAGAAACTATCAATAATGAAGTACAGATAAAAAAAGATGAAAGTGTTCAGAAAGTATTATAATACATTACACCTAGAGGAAGAAGATCTAACATATATTGAGTGGAATCCTTGGAGAAGAACAGGGTATAAGCAATGTTAAAGAGACAATAGCAAAGAATTTTCCATAGCTGGAAAAGATATAAATCCACAAATTTCAAAACTTAATGAAACCCAAATTGAATAAAAAGAAGGTACATTATAACAAAATTTTTAAGTAAAGAGGAAATCTTAAAAATATCTGTATTTATAAATTATATTCTATTTGTGTAAGAAAACAGGTAAGAAATGTGAACATAGAGAGAACTATTTTCCAAAGACTAACATCTATTTTTTAAACTGCTGCCAGAGGCATTTAAATAGTTTCTTCAATGTAGCAAAATAAAATTCTAACAGGAATTTTTATCTCATAAAAATGTTTGAAAATCAAAGTGAAAGGCATTTAAAAAAATAAGACAAGAGACTGATAACTGTATAGTTAAAAAATTCTGCATGATATATTCCACCTAAACAGTTACAAATTAAAGGTCAAAAAGGCAAAGAGAAGTGGAAAAAATAAAACATTGATTCAAAAGAGCAATAATAGAGGTGTTTTATATAGTTTATAAAAGTGCATGGGATTACAGTTTATTACTTCCTACAATATAGCACAATCTATTCCAGACTGATAAAAAAATTCATAAGGTGAACAATAAGAACAATGAATCAAAATACTTGAAAGTTATTTTAGGAAGATATCAGAGTAAGAAAAAGATTCTGAAATGTTATCAAAATGTAGGAAGCATTAATTAAAGATTGGTTGACACATTTACTTTAAAATTAACAAGCGATATTTGCTAAAGGCCTTGTTCATAAAGTGAAAAGGTAAGCCTACTGAGAAGGAGGAGATATTTACAACTCAAATAACTAACATCTGCAAGAATATATAATGAACTTTTAGTAATCAATAAGGAAAGGTCAGCCATTTTACATGGATAGCTAAATACCCATCAAACATACTAAAGGATTTACATCCCCACCCAGAAAAAATATGTGCTAATTAATAACACAATGATTTCCTGCATCCACCAACACAAAGTATTGGCAGGAAGTATGGGACATAAAAATTCTCCATATATGAATACTTAATGCTTAAAGAAACTACTGAAATGGATAAATTTCACAAGCATAATAGTAAATGAAATGAGCAACAAATAAAGCAATTAGAAAAGAAGCAACATTGACTTTTGGCATTGGGGTAGTGAATGCACAATGGGAGATGAAGTCAGGTCTCAGCCATATGTCTATTTCTGTATGCATTGTTTTGTTTTCTGCTGCTGACTTTGGCATAGGTATGTCGGTTTTATGACATTCCTGAATGTGTGCATTTATGGTGCATGTGTTTGCTATCTATGAATTTTTATTTCAATAATATAAATGTAATATAAATATGTAGCAATAGATGTATATGTTGATATAGAAGTAAAATCTTAAAATAAAACGGCTGCAAAGACTCAAGAAATAGTCATCCAGAACTTTTTCACTTCTTCAGTATGTTCTAACATATATTTACAGGATAAATATTTCCAATCTCAGATTTTCAGAATTTTTAAAGGGAGTGTATGCTGCATCTTATCTTGTAAAATAACCTTGATATATAACCTAAGGTAAAAATGCAAGATACTATTAGGACACTCTCATTCAGCAGCATAGATATAAAACTTCAAAACCAAACCTGTCCAAAGTACCAACAGCAATATATAATATGAAAATATGCTATGACCAAGGTAGATCTAGAGTAGACTCATAGTGTTATTTTGGAAAATCAACAATAGAATTTCCATATTCATATATACTGTTAAATCTACAACAGTACTAAGACAACACACATATGACAAAGATATCCATAACCACCATTAGTCAACATGTTGTACCATATTTCTCTTCATCATCAATATTTCTAGATATTATAATTCTTTTTTACATGTAAAAGCAAAGAAACTTCATATAGATGAAATTGATACAAATGTAGCAAGGTCATTTTCTACAAAATCAGTGTGCTAAAATCAATTGTGTTTTAAAAATATCAGCAATAAAAATATTTTATAAAGTACAAATTATGATAACATGGAATAGATTAAATAATACAAAAACATCTAATGAAAGATGTGCACTAATTCCCTAAAACAAACTTTCTTTAGATAGATAAATGATAGATGATAGATAGATAGATAGATAGATAGATAGATAGATAGATGACAGATAGATAGATGATAGATAGATAGAAGAGCTTATTGACAGCAATTAATGACATTAATGTGAAGACACCCAGTACATGGATTAGGACTCAATATTAAAATATGTCTGTCCTTCTGAAATTAATCTCTTTGGAATACTGAATAATATCACAATATAACTTGCAAGCATTCAACCAAATGGGAATATTTTAGTACTGAAACTAACATGTTTAGGATTCTTTGTGCATGTTTTATGAAAATGGACTTTATAATATGTATTTAGCCAATGTTTGTATTTCAATTATGCTCATATTCCTAGTGAAGTGCTTGAACTCTCTGCTACAATCAACCAAATTACCCAAGTTACAATAAAAACATCAATAATAATGAATTTTCTGCCTGTGAAAGCCTAAGAAACTTTGCAAAAGTTAGGATGGCGCCATCTGGTATACATTTTGCTATGATAGCATTTATTGCTAAAATTATACTTTATATATGCTGCATAATATCTGATTAGCAAAAAACAAAATATTTCAAAAATTATTTTATCTTTTAATCCACATCTTAGATTCTTTTAAAAAGAAAGCTATACTAAATCTTAGGTGCTGTCATACTCTTTCCAATACATGATGAAAGGTAATCCAAATAATGACTGAAAGTTACTCTTGACATTTTTAATGCTTTCTTCATGAAACTATGCAATGAAATTCCTTTTAATTACTACCTATGTTATTATTGTTTCTTAAGGACATAATTAATGTATCAAGCCTTAAGATAAGTTTTTAGATAATATAACATATACATTTTGAAGAATTATGTTTCTACCATAATTAGCATTCAGTTTCACATGTGGTAACTCAGAAATTAGCTGTTTTGAGTGAAATATATATGAATATAATTTTAGTATATCTACTTTAATCCGTCTTTTTCCTGGAAATTTTATGATAACAAAACATCAAAGATTCAGTAAACATAAAAAAATGAACTTGATTTCGCATTCAGATAGAATGTGAACTTATACTTTCAAATATCCACAATTTTATCTTAATAACCCTTTTTCTTTTTGCTTGTGTGTATGTAATGTAATTTGGTGCATTCACATGGATGTGCTCATAGGGTACCCTATGCTTCTGCATGTGGCTGGGTGTGCTTGCCTGAGGCATCAGGAGCAGAACATGGGGTGCCCTGCTCCATCATTCTGCTCGTTATTTGGTCTGGAGTCTCTTACTGACCCCTCAGCTTGCCATTTGTCCTCTATCTCCTGTGAGTCTTGGGTCTCTGCTCCCCTGAGACTAGAGTTTCATGCATGGCCACTCCCACCTAATTATGTGAGTCCAGGGAATCAAACTTAGATAGTTTCTCTGCCTCCTCCAACCCTCACACTGGCACAGAAAGTCTGCTTAACCACTAACCCATCCGTCCAGCTGTTATTTCTTTAGGTTTGTCTTAATATCATATTTACTAGACTCAATATGCCCAAAAATGCTGATTATCAATCATCTATTAATCTTAATTATTTGTAAGGTTAATCCTTCTTTAAATATAGTCATAAAATACACAATAAGATAATAATTTTGAACTATGTAGGGAGATTCTAATTATATGTATTTGTATTGCAACAAAATGCTTGGCAAGGAGTTCTTACTGAGAAGTAGTCTCTGCAAGTGTAACGTCCTACTTTAGGAAGGAAAGATTGTTAGAGCTCTCTGCACATTACAGAATTAGCACAGAAATCTGCTTCCAATTAAAGAAACTGTGGGAGAACCCAGCTGTATTTAGGACTTGGCAAATGGGCTAAACTGTGCTCCAAATGCTTTGGTTTCAGAAAAGCCTATAAAATATTTTCTCATGTCTTTTCCTTTTTAGCTTTTAAAACACATGGACAGAGAGCATGGATCTGTCCAACACCCCTCCAATTAGCAGGGTTTCTACGAAATGACTGTGATACTCTTGTTTCTCTAACACATATTAATAGTGACAAAGACTATCCAAGGTCACCTGTGTCAACTGAACCGTTTATATGTTGATGACAGACCATGTTTGAAAGGTTCACTTTTGGGTAGAAACAAGAAGTGCTGCTTTGCCAACAGCTGATGGCACTCAGGCTGAGTGGTTTGGAGCTAGTATGAAATATGAAAGCCAGGCCAACGAAGAGGCTATTTCAGGATCATCTTCAAGTCACCACAACAACTTTTTGTGTCCCATGCGATAGCAGTTTGAAAACTGTTACTAAAGCAAAAATTTGTCATGGAAAAAATTGTTTTCTAGAGCTATCAAACCAAACTTAAAGAATACAAAGAATTAGGATGTCTTTTAAACCTGGAATGGATAGCACAAAAATGTCTGGAAGCTCACAAAATTTTTTAAAAAAGAAAAGAAAAAGAGAAAGAACATGAAAATCATGGGCTGGAGAGATGGTCAGTGGTTAAAGGCACTTGCATGTAAAGCCTGAATGCCTGACAGCTGGGTTCAATTCCCTAGTACCCACATAAAACCAGATGCATAAAGTGGCACATGTGTCTGGAGTTCATTTGCAATAACAGGAGGTCCTGGTATGCCCATACTCACTCTCCTTATGTCTGTCTCTTTCTATCTCCCTCATAAGTAAATATATATAAATCTATAATTAATATTTTTATTTATTTATTTGCAACCAGAGAGAGATTGAGAAGAGACAGACAATATAGCATACCAGGGCCTCCAGCTGCTGTAAATGAGCTCCAGACATATGTGCCACTTTGTGCATCTGGTTGTATGTGGGTACTAGGGAAACAAACCTGGGCCATTAGGTTTTGCAGGCACATTCCTTAACCACTGAGCCATCTCTCCTGCCCCAATAAATGTATTTTTAAAAAAGCAAATCCTAACATGAGACATACTCTACCTCCTACCTCCTTTTGAAAGTAAAATAGATAAGCATGTTTATGCATCATTGTATAATTCAATTAAAGTTTTGCCTTATTTAATATTTAGTGCAGGATTCTAGAAAGACACAAGGAAATGAAATCTACAAGTGAACGTCATGTTTTCACATTCACGCTTCATAGATTTAAATTATTGCAAAAATCAATGGTGACTTTTCTTTAATATGGGTAGAGAATAAAAGCAGTACAATTAAAATTTACCAACACAGGGCTGGAGAGATGGCTTAGCAGTTTAAGGCACTTGCCTGCAAAACCTAAGGACCCAGGTTCTGTTCCCTAGGACCCTCATAAGCCAGATACACAAGGTGGTGCATGCAAATGGAGTTTGTTTGCAGTGGCTAGATTGGCCCTGGCACATCCATTCTCTCTCTCTCTCTCTCTCTCTCTCTCTCTCTCTCTCATAAATAAATAATTTTTAAATTACCAATGCAACAACTCACTATAGGACTGAATACATGCCAGGCACTCTTAAAAATATTTTATATATGTTAAAGTATTTATTTACATTTAACTAATCACACATAGTTTGGGGGCACCATACTATATAGTGTAGCTCCAGAGAAAATGGGTAGAGGTCAAAATGGCTGTCTGAGAATTGTCCACTCACACTTCAGAGGAGCCATAAGAAAAATGAGTTTTTCTCTACTTGAAAAAAGATATAGAAATAAAGTGAAGCTTTTCTAAGAAGACCACCTTTCAGACTTATATTTTATTATTTTTAAGCATAGAGACATAGAAGAGATACAGACAAAGAGAATGGGTGTCAGGGCCTCCAGCCACTGCAAATGAACTCCAGATGATTGTGCCACTCTGTGCATCTGGCTTTACATGGGTACTGGGGAATCAAACCCAGGTAGGCTTTGAAGGAAAGCACTTTAACAGCTGAGCCATTTCTCCAGACTGTTATTTTTAATGTTGATTTATTAAAGCTGACCTAATTTGAGGATCTTACAGTGAGAACGGTTAAACAATGTCTGGTATCACTAACAGCAGGGGTAAGATGAGCCCTACATCTCTCTCCACAGAAATCCAATGTGCTCTTAAAAGGCGAAATGAGTTAAAAGATTTTTCTCTCCCTGTGATTTAATGGCGCCAGTGTAGCTTTCTAGTTTAATTTTTAAGAGTTGCTTTATGTTTTTATATTTTATGGGAGTTTATTTTGAAATAGAGGCCTTGTCTGACTGTTCAGGCTAGCTTTGATTTACTGAATCTGTTTTCTGAGTAGATGGGATTAATGGTAACATCACAATACACAATCCAGAGTACTTTTATAAAACTGAGCTTTAGGGTGGGTTATAGTCTTGTGTATTTTGTGCATTATTTCTTTCTCTTTTGTTTCAATGTTTTTTATTGACCACTCTTCAATTTTCCTATTTTCTTATTTTTACAATCTGCTATTACACCCACTCATTGATATTTTGTCTGCAGATATAGTAGCATTTAAAATTCTTGTTCATCATTTTCACTCTCTTCATTAGTAGTATTTCTCTATTTCTACATTGTTTCATTTTCTACTTCCTTCAACTACCTTTAACATTTTAACTATCTTTAACTCTATGTAATATCTTGACTATCTGCGGGTCTCCTTGAATTACTTATTTTTCATCTTGGTTATCAATTGTATTTTCCTGTCTCTTTGCATATCTAGTTACTTGTTTGTTACATGTTAGGAATTACCATAAAAGAACTACAGAGCCTCCATCAGAAGTTATCATTCAGTGGAGAAGGTTCTCCATTTCCATTATTGGATATGCATAAGGGGTGACTGATGGGCTCAATAACTAGAAATTGAACTATTTTGAGGTTTCATAAGATTCAGATTACTCCTGGATAGCAACAACTTGGTCATCATGTCCTAGCACTGTCTATTCTGGGGGAGATTAGCTGTGTATTTGAGTAAGCCACCCTTTGTCATTGATGATTGTATTTTTTTCTTGATATCCATGTGTCTTCAGAAAATTGCACATTGCCTATTTACATAGACGTTCAGTGTCTATAGCCCCAGAAATCAGTCATTTGTTAGAATATAGTGAGGATCAGTTTGTCACTATATCTCTCCATAGAAACCAAAGTTGTTTTCCCCCTGCATAGTATATCTAGATGTGAACTGACTCTGTTCTTCTCTTTCTCAGATCAGCCTGTGTCTTCAGGGAATCATAAGACAGGTATGATTTTGCAGATCACCTCAGTATGGTTCTGCTTTCTCAAACACAGTCCGCACTGCAAACGAACTCCAGACGCGTGCGCCCCCTTGTGCATCTGGCTAACGTGGGTCCTGGGGAATCAAGCCTCGAACCCGGGTCCTTAGGCTTCACAGGCAAGCGCTTAACCGCCAAGCCATCTCTCCAGCCCCTCATTACCTTCTTGTACTACCACAAATATGCTTTTTCTGTTGTTTTTCTTCCTTCTTTTGGTAGCTATAATGTCAGCTGTAGGTTGGGTACAAAAAAAATATAAATAAATGTATAGTATATTTCAGGTTTAATATGTATGGTAAAATAAATTCCTTGTTGTGCTTCTTTTATGTGCACATGAAACTGTGATTATTATATTTTATGGATTTTGACATTATAAAAATGAAAATAGGAGCTAGGGAGATAACTCAGTTGGTGAAGCGCTTGCCTTACAAACATAAGAACCTGAGTTTGATCCCCAGTACCTCCAGACATGCCAGGCACAAGAGTGCATGCCTGTACTTCTAGTGCTGAGAAGTGGAGACACGAAGATCCCTGGGGCTTGCTAGACAGGCAATCTAGAACTCTGGACCAATGACAGAACCTGTCTCCAAGACATTGGATGGCATTCCTGAGAACAACCCAAGGTTGTCCTCTGGCCTCCACATGCACATGGAGATATGTGCACGCACCAACACAAACAAGCAGACATTTCCTAGAGAGTGGCGAGCAACAGAACATTCCATTGAAGACATAACAACTAGAAAACACTGTGTAAATAGGACGCAATCTGCTGGATGTGAGCAGAAGCAGTATGTCGCTGCTAGCTTTAACTTCTCCAGGACACCACTCAAAGGGATGCAGATATAATAACACAGAAAACACTTGGGACTTTGTGTTGCTTTCAAAGAACAAAGCTTTTCCATCCCTGTTTCCTGCTATCTTTCATGTAACCACAACAGCTTCTCATCTACGACTTTACATCGGAGAGAGACACAGAACTTGAACCTCATTTCAGCCATCAACCCTGTATTTTCCAGCTTAACAGTGAAACCAAAATCCTACCTCATACAAAAGCCTTCTAGAATGTTATGACTCTTTTTTAAACAAATACAACTTAACTTGATAAAAACAAAAACAATTTATGAGAAAAACAGAAATGCTGGCCTGAAAGAAGTTTGAAGACATTAACTATCTTTAAATTATGCCTAATTAGCCGGGCGTGGTGGCGCACGCCTTTAATCCCAGCACTCGGGAGGCAGAGGTAGGAGGATTGCTGTGAGTTCGAGGCCACCCTGAGACTACATAGTGAATTCCAGGTCAGCCTGGGCCAGAGTGAGACCCTACCTCGAAAAACACCAAAAAACACCCAAAAAAAAAAAATTATGCCTAATTATCTAGCAAAGCAGCATTAATGTAATTTGTGTTTTAGAGATGTAACTCACAAAGCCAAGTTTAATATACATAGTATTTTTATTGGAATTATAATATTTGGGGGTTGAAGTAATGGCTCAGTAGATAAATCACTTTGCATATAAGTATTAATATCTCAATTTGGGTCCTCAGGGTACCATGTAAAGCCAAGCACTATAGCACTAGCATCTGTAATCCCAGTATACCTAGGGCAGAGAGAAGGTGGAGGCAGGAGAATTGTTTTGAAGTTCATGGTCCAGCTTTCCTGCAAAATGCAGCAAGGAACAATATGAACAGTGAGAGCCCTGCCTAAAAATAAAAATTTTAAAAATAAAAATATGATGGTAAAGAAACACAAATTTTTCTCTGACATCCACATGACCCTTGTGGCCCATGTGCACGTACACTCACACACATGAACATGCACTGCACACACACACACACACACACACAGAGAGAGAGAGAGAGAGAGAGAGAGAGAATTCTTATATCCATAACCACACTCGAGACTAATAATCTTGAAATGATTGTTTCTTATTGCAGAAAACTGTGCTAGGATATTATGATAATAGTGGAAAGAACACAAAATTTGGAAGTCTGAAGCATTGGGTAGGTCTTAAAACCACCCTCCCAATCCCATCAGCTGCCTACCTTAAGGCAAATCACAGTTTGTTTGAACTTCAGATTCTTTATCTCCATGTTAAAGATTAAAAATCTTTTTTTTTTCCAGGATGAAATTAGTTAGGTCCAAGTCAAGTAATAGACAGAAAAGTAATTTATAAATAATGCTATAAATAAGATATGGATAGTAACTCAAAATACAAAATGCCTATTGCCTGTGTTTCAGACCCAAGTTGCTTCTAGAAGATGAATGGCACATAGTCTATAGAAAAAAAAAAAGAAAAAGTGTAAAAAAGATAGCCTGAGAGTGAGAGTGACATAATCCTATAAAATATTCTGAAAGTAGCAGCTATATGGCAGTAGGTAGGTTTTGCTTCTCAGAATAGTATGAGAGAGAAATTCTAATACATTCCATTGATATAAGTTAACTACTGGAGGATTTGTAGCTTAGTGATCTAACATGTACTTTGTAACATACTGAAGGTAGTGAGGGAGAAATACTATTAAGATATAACTATTTGGCAATTAAAGTTGTTCTATATAATTAGCCAAGGAAACTCTGAGTTGAGACATTCAGATATGCCCCGAAGATTCATTTGTCTGTGAACCAAAAAAACCTATACACAAAGAACAAATTTAGAATGTTGGCAATTATTATGAAAAGTATCCTTTACTGTAACCATGTAATTTTCTTAGTATAAGTAAGCTCAAAAATGTAAATTGGAGAAGAAAATAAAAGTGAAAGCAGAGCTTATAGATGGCTTTAAAAGCAAAGTGTATGAACTGAATACATGAAAATACCTTTCTCTTAAATACCACCAAGATGTATCTCACAAAAATATAACTTTGTTACTTTAAAATGCACATCAAAACAATAAAATTCAATACTTTAATAGCAGGACTGTATTGGAAAGAAATTACTTTCTCAAGTACATTTTCTAAGTTGTATAGCTATCATTGATCTTTCCTTCTGGTCTCAAATACAATACACTTTAATACATTAGGAAGAGTCTTCACACTTATTTTCATGTTTTTGTCCCCTAAAATACACTGAACAGCCAGTAATAAATGTGTTTCCAGGTAATTGTAGTCATAGATATGGTAAATATAATCCTTGACTTCATAAAGAATTTACTCATCTCAGATTTTAACTATAATTTGGGCACCTAAGTTTGATTTTTCTCTTAACAGAAAACCATAGAAACTAAAATTAATAATCAAAATAAAAATAATTTGTGTTTTTAAACATACATAGCTATTTAAATCTAAGTTTTACAGGGAAAAATTTTAAGTATTAGTTTCTCATTATGATTTAGATATAAGGTATCCTCCAACAGGCTCGTGTGTTAAGGAACCTGGAAAGACATCCCTTGCCTTCAGCACTTTCCTATTCTCTGCTTTCTGGCTGCAGGAGGTGAACAGCTCTCCCCATCAAACCCTTGTGCCATGATGCCTTCCCTAGTCACAAGTCCAGAGTCAATGAAGCCATGTGACCATGACTATGAGCTGTATCAACCGAAACAATAAGCCAATATATAAGTTGCATCACTTAGTTATCTGTTACACAGACAAAAATTTGACTGACACAGTCCCTTTCAACAATGTTTGCACCAGGACAGATGATACTACAATCTTAGTTTCTATGGTCTCAAAAAAATCTCTTCGTTTCATGATTATTTCTCAGTAGGTGATAAAGTAGGACACTTACACTGAATGCAATTTTTATTCAGACTCTGTTCCACGCACTGGACTCATTTAGCTGAAATAGAAAGCTTTTAGTCTGTTTATTACTATGGAAATTTGGGCTGAGAGAAATTCACTATCTTGTGAGAGGAATGCAGTCAGAATTTGGATCAGCTCTGAATGACTCCAGAGAAAAAGTTCTATCTTTACAGCACCCCATATCATTGTCCTTGTGCTCCAGCCTCTCTGGCATGCTAAACACAGAAAGATGAAGGAGATAAAAATCCAAACTTCACAATTTACAGCTTGGTAGGGAAGTGTTATAGTCATTTGATTAATATTTAGGAATGCACCCAGTCATTATATCTCTCTGAGCAAAGTTGAACAATGTTAGCTTTAATAAGAAAAGAGTTGAGGGCTAAAGAGAAGGCTTAATGGTTAAGGTACTTGCCCGCAAAGCCTAAGGACCCAGGTTCAATTCTACAGGTACCATAGAAGCCAGATGCCCATGATGGCACATGCTTCTGGAGTTCTTGCATATTGGTCATATTTCCGTCAGGTTATGCTTTTATATTTGGTGATATTAGAAGTTGAATTGTTTTCTTGATGTCTCATTTTTCGAATAGGTCATTATTTGTGGAAAGAAATGCACCATATTTTTATTTTATGTCTTATAACTAACAAATGTATTGTCAAGATTTTATAGAGTCCTTAGGGTTTTTTAATGTACAAGAGCATGCCTTCCGCAAGCAGATAACTTTATTTCTTCTTTTATCATTGAAAGAGAATTATTATTGTTCAACTATCCATGTAATATACTATCCAAAGGGATTTTAATTTAGCACAACATCTATCAAAATTTCTGTGATATTTTTCACATATATGACCTCATACTTGTTAGATGTGAACATACCTATACTCCCATGTTCATAGTGTAATGCTCAGAGTATCCAATGGATATAAATGTCATGTTTTTGCATGCGACTGGTAAAAAAAACATACAGGATATATGTATGTGTTCATATAACAACATGGATATATATACACACAAACAAAGACATATTGTTCAATCCTAAAAATAAAACACTGAGCCGGGCGTGGTGGCGCACGCCTTTAATCCCAGCACTCGGGAGGCAGAGGTAGGAGGATCGCCGTGAGTTCGAGGCCACCCTGAGACTCCATAGTGAATTCCAGGTCAGCATGGGCTAGAGTGAGACCCTACCTCGAAAAACCAAAAAAAAATAAAAATAAAAATAAAATAAAACACTGTCATTTGGAAATAGCCATACAGTTATAATTAAATTGTATAGAAAAATTTTAGATAACTTTTTTAAATTTTCATAATGGTTTTCAAACGTTTTCATTACAATTCAGTCAGTTACAACTAATAAGTTATTATCAGGAAGACAGAGCAGTCTGGAAAGCATGAGGACCCGAGTGTAAGCTCCAGTGCCCAAGTAAACTGCTGGGGGACATGGTGGTGGGTGACTGTGATCTCAGTGTGGGGACATGGAAAGGAGGATATCTGGAGCTCACTGACCAGCAAGTCCAGCCTAATTGGTGAGCTCCAGGCCAATGAAAGATGCCATCTCCAAGATAAAAAAAAAATAAAAAAGGAAGAAAAAACAAATGTGGACAACCTTCCTGAGGAGGATGACACCCAATGATGCCCTCTGGTCTCCACCCATAAGTACATACTTGCACACCTACTCACACACACACACACACACACACACACACACACACACACATGTACACACATACACTGATGCGCATAAAAAGAATACACCATCCATATCATAGGTAAGTTTCAGGGTTGAGTACCAGTATGTAATGAATGGACAGCATCCACTAAGGAGTGTTCTTTCTCTTCCTTTCCATGCTTCTGTTTTATTTTAAAAAAAAAATGCAAAGCACTGAAGTGCTGGGGAATTCTTTCCTGTGAATAATTTTAAAAGAGAAAATAATCACAGTTGATATTTATAAAAGCAAATGATACAGATGGCTTTAGATAATCTATCCTCCACACCTTACAAAGTTGGTGTGCCTTAAGATTAGAGAAATATCCTTCTATCTCCATTCAGAACATGATATTGAGTTGGATCTGGCAATGGTCAACATATAGTTGATATGTAAAAGTATTTGGTTTTAGTGCTTAAGGCTAGCATAACTTATATCCAATACACAAAGCTCAATAACCAGCTCAAATATCCTAGAAAGGAAGTTTATCTATGCAACCCCACACTAATTACAAACACTAGATGGTTTTGTCAATCACAGTGATGAATCTACCTTAACTCTGGCTCCAGCATGCCCTCAAATTTAATAAACCCTGCCTGCTCAACTCAGATTCCCCTTTCACCAATTTTCCAAACCTCCTCCATTAACATCTAACACTTTCAAGCACTCACTAATTACCTAATGGATTCTACAGTGAGAAATCTCATCTAATAAGTGAAAAGATATCTCTGCCTGAGGCCAAACAGGTTTGGACAAAAGAAATGTGCTGTTCTACTTTAAACAAAAACGACAAAGAAACTTCACTTTATAGCATCATTTGAGGTCACATTAGTCATATGAAAAAGCAAACAATTTTATTTTTACTGCAAAACGACATCGGAAGCTAAACTGTTCCTTTGTTTCTTTTTTGAGATTTGACATGTTCTCTGACAGGTGACAGAAAAGCTGTGCGCTGCCCTCATTCAGACTGAGATCGATGAGCAGAGCAGTCTTCTCAGGGGACAGGCTGACAGCAACAAGAAGTTGCAGAGCCCCTACCCCCTACACCAACAGAAAAACCAGCAAACTGGCTTAGCAGAAAGGACTTTAAACAACTGTGCAGAAACACACTTAACATCCTGTGACAACAGGAGAGCTGATAGACAATTTCTAGCATGCAGCCTTTTCACTGGGGCCCAGGAAGACATGTACACCAACATAGAAAATATTTTTGCACTCCTGTCACAAACAGCTAAAGTAAATAAAAGTCCATTGCATGACTTCCTTGGTCACTTCTATTTAGTAATCATTTATCTAAATATTGTTTTTTATTTTGAATATAGTTATTTTAATAAAGTTCAAAAGATGATTTGTATTAATTCAGCAAATATATCTGGAGCACCTACTATGTTCCAGAAAAAAATTGTGTGTTATACATAAAGTAGTAAAAAAAAAATAGAATAAACATGTTTCCTAGTCCTTTGTAGTGAGGGGAAATATTTATTAATATGTACCATATGAAGTAAATATATCCTACATGTGTACATGTATTTGCATATAGAAATGGTATTTTTGTGAGGCTCATGTGGATGTTGGTGTGTATATATCTGTAGTGAATGATAGGGCAAAAGGTATTTTGTCCTGGGATCACAATTGAAACCAAAACTAATGATCTAATAAATCACATGGTTGGATTTGTGCTAGGAAAAGCACAAGTGTGAGGATTAAACATATTGTGGCTTTCAAGCAGCTACCAAATGTTTGTAAGCAGAATGTAATTTTGTCATCAGAATTTCATTAGACAACATTATGTGTACATTGTCTTCAGGAACAGAGAATAGTAAGGCGAAGAGTTCTACGTAAAGATATTGGAAACCACAGATTTTCCCGAAGCTTTCACTACTGAAGTGAGAAGGTTTTTATAGCACACAGTGAAACATATGGTCCCATTACTATTTTCACAATTATTGATGCCCTCATTACACTAAATAGCATCACTGTTCAGGAAAATTCTGGGCAATATATGAAGCCCCTTCTTTGCCTTACCTTTGAAAAGTGAATCTGAAGAAGGATAAAACTCGAGGTCTTCCTATCCTGAAGGAAGAGGACTTACACTGTTACTTCCCCTGCTTGTCATGCTGTCTATCACAGAGTGCATTAATTATACCACTGTGTTTCTTGGCTGTCCAGCTTGCAGATACAGATCAACCATTGGACTTAATTGCCTACCTAATTTCATGGGTCAATTCCTGTTATTCTTTTCTTCTCCTACTTCTTTTTTCTCTTCTCGTCCTCCTCCTTCTTTTCCTTCCTCTTTATTTCCCCATACTTTATTGCCTATTTTTTGTTTATTATTTATTTAGTTGAGAGCAACAGATAGAGAGAGAAAGAGGCAGAGAGAGAGAGAGAGAGAGAATGGGCATTCCAGGGTCTCCAGCCACTGCAAATGAACTCCAGATGCATGCATCACCTTGTGCATCTGGCTTACGTGGGACCTGGGGGATCGAGCCTCAAGCTGAGGTCCTTAGACTTCACAGGCAAGGGCTTAACAACTAAGCCATCTCTCCAGCCCTCTATTGCTTATTTCTGTGGAGAACAATGAGTAATATAGCTAAATATCATTTTGTATATAAAACATTCAAAAGAAATTTACTAGCTATAAACTGTTCTTTGATACTATCAGAATAAATAATATCTTTCCTCTAAGAGAAAAAACTAAGCATTAACTCAACTGACCAGGAAGGAATTAATGGGAAAAAAATATATAAATAAGCAATGTCAATGAAACTATGAACATAAACATGAGTTTGGCAGATATTAAAATGACAAAAACCGTTTTTTTATTTTTTATTTTTATTATATGTGAAAATATGATTATTGATATTTTGGATGAACTGGACATGTTGAGAGGTTCAAACTGCTGAAGCTCAAGAAATAATCAACTACTTCTGGAAAGCTTTGGAAATACTGAAGACACTAAAATTCTGTTTAAAATTTTTCCCATTTCATAATCTATGACATTGGCAAAGTATAAGAAATTTTCAAGGGAGAATATCTATTCCACACAAATATTTTCAGAAAAATAATAGAAAAGAAAATATTTCCTACTTTACTATATGAGGCCAGAATTAACTGATATAAAAAGTAAAACTGGGGCTGGAGAGATGGCTTAGCGGTTAAGCGCTTGCCTGTGAAGCCTGAGGACCCCAGTTCAAGGCTCGATTCCCCAGAACCCACGTTAGCCAGATGCACAAGGGGGCGCACACATCTGGAGTTTGTTTGCAGTGGCTGGAAGCCCTGGCGGGCCCATTCTCTCTCAATCTCTATCTGCCTCTTTCTCTCTCTGTCTGTCACTCTCAAATGAATAAATAAATACAATGAACAATTTAAAAAAATAAAAAAAGTAAAACTGGGCACTCTATAAATCTCTCTATCTATCTATCTAGCTATTTTATACACACACACACACACACTGAACTCATAAGTTTCAAAAATAGATAAAGATCCCACATAAATTTTTCAAACAATACATAAAACAGTTGGTTTACCATTTAATGCCAATATTGTACAATATTATCATATAAAGAAAAAAGATAGGGCTGGAGGAATGGCTTAGCAGTAAAGGCACTTGCCAGCAAAAGTTACTCTCACTTTGGTTAGAAAAGCTTCTCTTTTCAGATGGCAGTAACCCCTGGGATGACTCAAAAGTTACCATAGTGCTGAGAAGAAGTGACAGAGGAGGGCTCAGAACTGAAACATCTCTATCACATTTTCCAAGGCTCATGGTCCATTGCAGAAGAGGTGGTGGGAAGAATGTAAGAGCCAAAGGAAGGGTAGGACTCCTTACAATGCACTCTTCCAGACACAAACTGGCCTGGATATCCATGACCTCACAGTGCCTGGCACTATCTACACAATACCATCATATAGAAGGAAAAGATGATGACATCAAAATAAAAGAGAGACTAATTGAGAGGGGGAGAAGATATGATGTAGAGTGGAAGTGTGGAGAGGACGGTGAAGGGGGAGAGAATTTTGGTTTATTGTCTATAATTGTGGAAGATGTCAATTAAAAAAGAGAAAAAATAGTGAAGGTTATGGAGACATTATATCAAAACCACCATATTCTGTCCCTGGCCTCCAGAAACTCATGAGCATCTCACAATGTAAAATGTACTCAATCCAACTTCAAAAGTCCCATAGTCTTTGCCAACCTCAACACTATTCAAAAGTCCAAAGTCCTATCTGAGATTCAAGACTGGCTTTTTGTTTTGTTTTTTGTTTGTTGAGATATGGTCTTGCTCTAGCCCAGGCTGAGCTGGAATTCACTATGCAATCTCAAACTGGCCTCAAACTCACAGCAATACTCCTACCTCAGCCTCCCAAGTGCTAGAATTAAAGGCGAGTGCCACCTTGCCTAGCTGAAGACTGTCTCTTAACTGTGAGCCCTGTAAAATCAAAACACAAGTTGCACGCTTCCAATATATAACAGCACAGAGTAAACAATTCCACTGAAAAAAATAAGACCTAACAAGGAGAGACCAGACCAATGAAAGATCAATAATCAGCAGGCAGACATCAAACATACGCAGTTCCAAGCCCAACATTCATAACCAGAGATTAAGTCTCTGAATTTTCAATTCAGCACCACCAGTTTGGCTGCTCAAAACCTAGGAAAAACTCCACTCCAAGCCACCAGCTCTCAATGGCAGCCATTCCACAGTACCAGAATATCCAAAAACATCGTTGGTTCTACATTGCAAACCACAGTTCATCTTCACAGCAGCATGCAATGGCCTTATTCTCTCCATACAGGGATTTCAATTGTATTTTTCATGCTTCTAAAACCCAATACCACCAGCTTGGCAGCATAGCCAAATTTATAAACCCAGGGTTTGAATAAAAGCTTGACCTTGAAGAACAGGATACTTCTTTACCAGGCTTTCCTCAAGACAACACCTTTCAAAAGAATTTGCATTCTTAGTAGCTTGAGCCTTCTATAGGTGGTAATCCTCAAGGCATGTCTTTTCCATTATCCCAATGTAAAACAGATGATGCACACATGGTGGGATGCGCCTTAACAACCGAAGCTTAAGTAGCCTAAAATCAGTCTCTGTGCCTAATACTTCAAAATTGCTTGAATTTTTTCTATGATAAACCATGCGCTTTTTTCATATCTTTCTGTTCTGTATTCTGTTAAGCACATCAGTCCATTATTTTTAAATTTAATCTTGTTCAAATTCTCAGAGAATGGGTGGAAGAGCATTGCCAGCCTTTCTGCCAGTAGCCCAGTTCCAACAAGTCCTATCCTTCACCTTTGAAATTTTATAACCCATGCCTTCATAGTCCACAATTTTCTCTGCATTTGCATCTTCAAACTCTCACTAGAATAGCCCATCAAGCTCTGCTGGAAGCACTGCCAGGCTTTCCCAGTCCAGAATACCAAATCCTTCCACATACCTCCCACCCATAAGTTCCAAAAGACCAAATACTACATGGTCAGATACATCACAGTAATGACCCCACTTCTTGGTGCCAATTATCAGCTCACAGTTTCCTTTTCTTTACTGGGCCAAGCACCTGACCAGAAACAGCTTATGGGAGGAAAGGATTTGTTACAGATTCTAGGGGAAGTTTCATGATTGCCAAAGAAGATGACTCACTTCATCATACATCCATAGACCAAAGAGAAAACAGGTGCTTCTCTTTTTTTATTAATATTATTCTGTAGGATTATTTTTCTTGCTTTTTCCATCCCTGTCCTTAAACTAATGCATAGTTCACACAGTATTGAGTTTGTTCCTTTTCCTCTCTGATATTATTGGGTTGTGGTAGCAGCTGATTTTGATTGGTTGTTACCACATTTCTGTAGCTGGTTTGTCTCTCTGTTGAAGTTGTTGCTCTACTTAGCTGTCCTTATGTGGTAAATCATGCCCAGTGCCTTGAGCATACCTGAGTGATTGTTCTGCTAATGAACTTCAATCCAATTCAATTGTAAGTAACTTTACTGTAACTTGTGAATAACCTAGTGCCTAAATAGGGTCTCTTTCTAGCTCAGGCTGATCTGGAATTCATTCTGTAGCCCAGTCTGGCCTTAAACTCATGGTGATCCTCCTACCTACCTTAGCCTCCTGAGTACTGGGATTAAAGACCTATGCCACCATGCCTGGCTTCACAAATATTATAAATGAAATAATATTGAAGATTAGAGCTCTAGCTGTACATATCCCAAGGCAACATAGTATTTTCAAAAACAATTATAAATATGTGCACCAATCATTTGTATGCATATTCATGAAATAATATTGGCCAAAACAGCTCAGATAGGCATGTATACAATAAAAATGAGTGATTTCAAATAATCATCAGTGTATGGGTCATTGATCAAAAAGTATCCACACAAAACTGTCTGAGGCAAATGAAAGTGCAATGTAAATAAGCTTAACATACATATACAGAATAGTCTACCCAATTGCTATAGAATATACATTTTTTAAGTATCCCACAAAAGTTAGTCCAACATACATCCTATTTTAGGACATAAAACAAGTCAATAAATTAAAAAAAGTGAGATGACATTATGTATTTTATGTATCCAGATAGAATAAAACTTGGAATCAGCAGCAAGATAAGTTACACAAAATATTCAAAACCATGGAAATTGAACAATGTGCTTTTGGGTCATCATTGGGATATCTAAAAAATCATACAGGAATTAAAATTTCCTAAAATCAAATAAAAATAAAAACACAAACTACCAGAACCTATAGGATATGAGGAAAGCAATTTGAAGAAAGAAGTTTTATCCATAAATATCTACATTAAAAAACATAAGAGAGGGCAGGACAGATGGCTTAGTGGTTAAGGCGTCTGCCCGCAAAGCCAAAGGATCCCAGTTTGACTCTCCAGGACCCACATAAGCCAGATGCACAAGGGGGCACATGCATGTGGAGTTTGTTTACAGGGGCTGGGGGCCCTGGTGCGCCCATTCTCTCTCTCTTTCTCTCTGCCTCTTTCTCTCTCAAAAATAAATAAATAAAATATATTTTATAAAATCATAAGAGAGATCCTAGGGGATAATTTCAAAATGTGCTTCACAGTCTTAGAAGAACAAGACTAAGCAGAAGCCAAAATTTGCATAAGTGACAAAGAAAGAATGGAAATTAATAAAATGAAAACTAAAGGAACAATATGAAAGACTGGGGAAATGAAGGGTTGATTTTTAAAAATATAAAAAAAAAGATTGTCAAACCTTTACTCCATATCTGAAGGAATCAAATGCAGAATACAATAGAGACATCAGCATGCCCATTTTTATTGCAGTACTACTCACAATAGCCAAGACTGAATCTGTCAACTTGTCCATCAACAAATAACGGGATAAAGAAAATCAGCACATGCAATAGAGTATTATTCAACCATTAAGAACAAAATCATGCAGTTTTCAGGAAAGTGGATAGAACTGGACCATATTAGGTTAAGTGCTGTAAACAAAACTTTGATGAATATCAAATGTTTTCTCTCATGTGTGTATGTGGCTAGTCATTTAGGAAGAGCACTAGGGAATAGAAAAGGATCCAATGGAGTGTAATGGGAGGATAAGTAGGAGTAATAGGGGAGATTATTTCACAATATCTTGCATTCACTTATGAAAATGACATAGTGATGCCCATGCATTCATATTTACAAAAGGTTAAACATGATCTCAGCATACAATCTAGAGATTTGCCTAATATATAATTTTCTAATTTGGCATATTCTAAAATCTATGCATAATAAGAAATGAAATTATAATACTGGTAATAATGAAATTTATCATTTTATAAAATACTATTTATACCTAAATGAAGAAAATTAACAGATATGATTTGTCTCCTGGTTAATTTCTGAAACTAGACTGTGTTTTTTATTCAAGGCAATGTCTTACATTCATGATGATAGGGTTCTTGATCCAATCTATAAAAATCTATAAATGCTTATTTTTATGATTACTAATCACTATGTCTTTTGTAGCTAATATCTTCATATGACATTATGTTTATGTGGTACTGTATTCTACAGAACTGAGAAAGATGGAAATCTAGCTGTATCACATGCATGTTTTCTGAACTATTGACGATCACTCTGATGGTGTGGACATAAGATGTAAGACATTACCTAATAGAAGGCCATATTTGAAAGAAAGTAGATACTAGTAGGCATTGTGGTTAGACAAAATTGACAGACATACCTAAAATTGTCCCAAGTAAACTAAATATATATATGTTCTTTTATAATGTAAAGATACTGTTTGTTCTCATATTCAGAGAGCTTATGTACTTTAGACACTCATTAATTGCTTTTCTAGTTTCACAGTGTTACTTCCTTGTAAATAAAAACTGCGACTCTAAAATATAAGTTAATTTCTGTTGCACTTAGCTTTGTGATGCTGGCAGAAAACACCCATCCAAGAACAGTTTGTGGGTGGAAAGGGTTTATTTTGGCTTACAGTCTGCAGGGGAAGCTCCATAACAGCAGGGAAAATGATGCATGAGCAGAGGGTGGATATCACCTCCTGGCAAACATCAGGTAGACAATAGCAGCAGGAGAGTGGGCCAAATACTGGCAAGTGGAAGCTGGTTTTAATAGCCATAAGTCCACCCCCAGTAATACACTGCCTCCAGGAGGCTCCAATTCCCAAATGGCCACCAGCTGGCGTTAGGAACCTAGGATTCTGAACACATAAGTTTTGAGGGGGCACCTGAGTCAAACCACCACAATTTTCCAAACCACAAACTAGAAAACAAGACTTTTCCTTTCTTTACTATATGGATTGAGATTACATTCAGTACCTAAAATAATCACATAGGTTCTAAATGATTTTCTATATTTTAGCCAAATTGAAAATTATTTGTATGATAGTCTTAAGGTCACATCTTTTGAAGTTTTAAGTAATGACTGTCTTGTCCAATACTGGTTAGAATGATGCTCAGTTATGGAAAAGACTAAGTCAGAAAATAATGTCAGATAATAAAACTCAACTTTATAAATTTTCTTTATATTAATGCAGAAAGGCCAAGTAAGAAACAAATCCTGATGTTTCGATGACATTATAACATGAAATTACTTTTTTACTTAGTATTTCCCTTCACTTTTCATACTTCATTCTGGTATCCTTAAGCAGCCAGAGTGTTCTTACCACGAGGCTGTGTCACCTCAATCACCATTATAGCTAGGACAATAAAGAGAGCTGACACACTTGCTCCCTGGACCACAAAACGGCTCTAGTAACTTCTTATCACGTTTCATTGGTTAGGACTAGTTATGAGTTAGCTGATCCCCTGGGGGCTAAGGAATCTATTTGGTGTACTCAGGAGAAAAAAAATGAAATGGGATCTCGTGCTCCAGGAAGATATAGGAGTTTTACAACAAAACAAGTGGCCATTTCTACACCTCATACTTAACTAAGGGACAGAGTGACATTTGTGTGACTGAAACATCCGCCCTAGTTCAATTCAGTATTATGATTTCTGAAATATTGCAAGTATAATAAATAATTTCCATATTAAACTGGAAATCCCTTGGCCCAAATGTTTCCATGTTGATAGCATGATTAAGTTCATGGTTCTATATAAAGTGTCCTATTATAATTTCTTCTTTTGCTGCTGTTCTACATGGAAATAAGTAGAAACCTCATCACAGCTCTTTCTGATTGAGAAGCATATTATTCAGAATCATCTTCCTCAGGTTAGACATTGCCAACATTCAATTTCCTCATTTTAAACCTGTTCTGAAAATAAGAATAAAAAATCTTTGTACTATATGATTCACTACATTCACTGCATCTGATTAAAATGAAACAGAACTAATTTGGGGGAAAATGTATTTAAAGATCCAAAGATATGATTACTTAAGAAAAGTTGAGATAATTACTTAGATGGAAAGATAACTACTTCTCATACATTCAGTGGCGATGTGATTTCTTATGACTTATAATTAACAGACTCAATCTGCCTTCTATGCATATCAGATTATAAACAAACTATCTTTGGACTTGTAATTTTGGCATTTGCACTGATATTTCTAATATAACACAAACAAGTCACCTGCATTCCTTTTCACCTTTATGTTAACCTTATTAATGAAAGAATGAAAGCTATAATTTCTTTCCCACAATGCACTTAAAATTCTATCTAGTATATAAACTTGACAAATGGGGTAGAAACTTGAATTTGAAGTTGTCTTTTTCCTTAAATGTCTTTTATTTTAAAGGCTATAGAGTAGTCAAGCCAAACAATTTTAAACACTTACAACCCCCCACCCACCCACACACACTTCTTTCTATGAAAGTTGCCTGAGAAAGTAATTTGATTATTAGGCCAGTCTTGAACCCCATGACTCTGGCCTCGAAAGCCGACTATGCAATTGAATAGCAGTGTACTTTTATCAACTACACTGGGTTAGCTTTAAGAGCAAAGTGAGAAGCAGTTATTAATTTTTCCACAAAACAAACATAAAATTGTATTTTTTCACATTAACTATTCAATGCATGTTGTATTCAATGCATGTATGGTTGTTCACCATAGGAGCCACCAGCTTGAAGGTTACTTGGTAAGAGACTTCCCTTAGATGACAAAAAACTAATGTGATGTTTTCTTTACTCCTAGGCTATATAAATAAGTGATGTTCAAGAAAAAGGAACAGGGTAAGTTCTGAAAGGAACACTGAGCATTGTTGGAAGGAGTTATCAGTACTGTTGGGTTCTGGGAAACTGCTGAATCTCAAAGGAAAGTTTTCTGTCCTTGTATCATACTTAGTACCTTCCCACTTAGGAGAGTAAGACAGCTTCCTATGTTAACACACTTCTATAGTTTTCCTTGTTGTGACTCTTTTTGTTTTGTTTTGTTTTGTTTTGAGGTAGGGTCTCACTCTAAACCAGGCTGACCTGGAATTCACTCTGTACTCTCAGAGTGGTCTAGAACTCACGGCAATCCTCCAACCTCTGCCTGCCGAATGCTGGGATTATGGACGTATGTCACCACACCTGGCTTCTTATTATGATTTTTTAATCACTTAAAATATCTTGAAAGCATCTCCTGGTAAAGTGACTCACTAGATATATTAGCAATGTAGTCTGCCATTGTCTCTGGAACTTCAGATCCAGAGAGCATAGTGAATGTTATGGAAGAGAGAAGATGAACAAGCAGCTTTACCACTGGGTTAAAGATCAGGGGGAAACTGGAAAACCAAGAATGTTATCAGTAATAAATTTACATATCTGGGTAGGAGAGATGCAACCATAGTTAAGACACTTACCTGCAAAGTCTAAGGACCCAGGTTTCATTTCCCCAGGACCCACGTAACTCCAGATGCACAAAGTGGTGAATGTATCTGGAGTTTGATTACAGTGGCTAGAGGCCCTGATATGCCCTTTTTGTTCTCTCTCTCTCTCTATCTTATATATAAATACATTTTTAATTTACATATCCATGTACATATACCCATTTGAGTATTATGTAATCTTTAAAAATTATCATGGCCACAGCAAATAATATTTTTCCAAGCAACAAAAAAATTAGACTAACCAATAGCTTTAAATGTCTTAGAAACAGGACAAGTGAAATATGAGAAATATATATAAATAGTCCAAATAAGCGATGAAAGGTTGAACTGCAGATTGTCGGGATCAAAACTATTAGAACAAAGACTTGTTCTGCTGCCATCTAGTGGAAATTTAATTTCTATTTTTTATTACCTGGTGACAAAATAGGAATCTAATTTTCTAAACTCTACTGATTCTAAGTAATTATCTCTTCCAATTAGTTTTAGTCCCATGGAGAGACAAGTTCATAACCAAGGCACCATGGGCTACAAATGAAGTGCAGAGAGAGGTCTTTAGTCCTACCATGAATAGTACATTTAGATTTCTTACTTAATATTTTTTTATTATTTTTAAAATTTATTTATTTGAGAAAATAGAGAGGTAAAAAGCAGAGAGAGATAGAAAATGGGCATGCCAGGATCTCTGGCTGCTGCAAATGAACTCCAGACACATGTGCCACATTGTGTATCTGGCTTACGTGGGTCCTGGGGAATCGGACCTGGGTCCTTTGGCTTTATAGGCAAATGCCTTAACCACTAAGAAAACTCTCCAAGCCAGTTAACGTAATTTTTAAAAAGGCCTCATTTGTTAAAAAAAAGAAACGGAGAACCATGTTGAATGATCTCACCTTTTCTTTGCCCATCACCATATGACTGGACATGCTAATAAATATTAGTTTTCCAACATCACACAAACAAGTGGTACAGCTAGAGGTAGAATTGAGATCTCATCCTTGTAGGGTAACAGACTTCAAGCCCAGTGTTCTAAGCTCAGCAGCACAAAGAGCTTATTTAACTTAAATTAATATCATTTCCTTGATCATTATTTATAAGCGTTTACCTTACAATCTCCCTTGCACCATAAGAAATCTGACTGTGAAGCAGAATCTCAAAAGAAAGACAGGGAAATAAGGTTGTAGTTGTAACTTGCAAATACTGTATGTGAAACACATGTTAGCCTTTGTTTTTCTTAAAACAATGATGAAAAAGTAACTTGTACAGAGTATTTCCTCATATTTATTTAATATAAATAAAAGACAACAGAAAGTTCTTTTAGAAACTATCACGTTTTAACATGTTTTCTAAAACATGTGAGACTCAATTTTACAGGCATGCAGAAGAGTTACACTATTTGTTCTAAGGGAGTTTGCACATTTCCTCAGCTTGCCTGTCAGCCTGTCAGCAGTAGGCTGGGTAAGTAAATGGCAGTAGAGGAAACAGATTCATATCAGATGGCCACTATTGTTTTGTTTTCTGATTTAAGCTGAGGATGGTCAGAGTTGGTCAGTTTTGAGTGTTGGAAGGAAAGCACTGGTTCAAAGGGAGATGATGATATAGGAGAAAGAAGGATCTTTAATTGAACAAGCTCCTTCAGGACATTAGAGAGGATATAACCCACAGCCCTAGTGGAGAGAGGAGACACGACTTCCCAGGGGCAAGGAGAATGGGTCTGCATGCAAGACAGAATTTCACTGGGACATGTCTCACTTAAATTTACTTCAAAACTAATAGTGTTCTTAAGTAACATTGGGATCTTCACATTTAAGCTATATCTTATGTCATTTGTAAATTTATATTTAAAAATCTACCTGTTGGGCTGGAGAGATGGCTTAGCAGTTAAGTGCTGGCCTGAGAAGCCTAAGGACCCCAGGTTCAAGGCTCAATTCCTCAGGACCCACGTTAGCCAGATACACAAGGGGGTGCACGCATCTGGGGTTCGTTTGCAGTGGCTGGAGGCCCTGGCATGTCCATTCTCTCTCTCTCTCTCTCTCTCTCTCTCTCTCTCTGCCTCTTTCTCTCTCTGTCTGTCACTCTCAAATAAATAAATTAAAATGAACAAAAAATTTCATAAAATGTACCTGTTTCCTATATCTATCTCATAAATTCCTACTTTATTTTTAATCTGAATGTATATCTTTCATATGAATCCATACAATAGTGCCACTTTCAGTGTTTAACAGCAAGATACATTTGGTCATAGACTGAAAAGTTAATATTATTCAAAAATATATGAAATTTTAAATAAAATATATGTAACCATAGTAGTTTAGAGTACAATTACTCAGGAATATATATCTTCTAAATTTTCACATTTGCAGTAAAGGAAATATTGTATTTATAATCATAAATTTTCTCTAACAGTCCAAATGTTAAAGCATTTTGCTTTTTATTCTTAATGTACCACTACTTGCTCTATGAACAAGGACAAACCAAGTATCACTTCTTTCCCACACTTTCCTGAATACACTGTAAACATACAGGTATTAAACAATTATCTCCAGTCTATTTCAAACCCCAAATGTCTCTGAGTTTATGATGATGATTATCATTTTGAGTGAGTATATATTTTGTTGATTATTTCTTCTATTATCTCATAATTCATTAAAATTTAAAGACTTTGCAGGTACTTCTACGGAAGATCATTTGAAAAGTTCCATGGTCCATTGGAAAAATGACAAATTTTATCCTCTGTAAGGAAAAAAGTGACAAATGAGTTCATAAGTTTCTCATGTAGTTTTGAAGTTTAGTTACAACATTAGAAATATATATAAAAACTATCAGAAATTTGGTTTCCTGTGTTACTTCTTTACTTAATTGAAATACAAAAATAGTAAACAGCTGGCACCACAAACTGTAGAATAGCCAAATATGTCAGGTAAGATAATGAATGGGAGAAAACATGCTTCCAATAGAAGCTTATGAAATAGAGTTACTTTTCCTTATATAGTAGTGCCTTATTATTATTAGTAGTAGTAGTACTGGAGACTGAACCCAGAGCCTCATACCTGCTAAGTCAAACATGCTAGGCAAGGGTTGTGCTACTGAGCCATGCCCCAAGTCTAAATAGAGTCATAATAAGAACAGGATGTTCAATAAATAAAAACTTCTTTTTAATTTTATTTTTTAAAGGTTTTTTTTTAATTTTATTTATTTTTTTATTCATTTGAGAGCGATGGACAGAGAGAGAAAGAGGCAGGGAGACAGACAGAATGGGCACACCAGGGCTTCCAGCCACTGCAAATGAACTCCAGATGTATACACCACCTTGTGCATCTTGCTTATGTGAGTACTGGAGATTTGAGCCTTGAACCTGGGTCCTTAAACTTCACAGGCAAGCGCTTAACCACTAAGCCATCTCTCCAGCCCTGAAAACTTCTTTTTGTTAGGGCAATTTATATAAGCAGGGCAACTTATATCAGACAGCAAAATATCATCAGTAAATCTTAACTCAGTGTCCTCCTTACTCTCTATGGTTCCAGTTATTCACAATTGACTTAAATCCATTAAGGTCTTTTTATAGAATTCTGGGACATCTCTAGGTTACAACTTGAAACTCTTTTACATTCCTCCCACAACCCTGCTCTAAAGGCCTATGAACGAATGACCAGGTTTCTCAAAGCAACAACCCACTTTTGGTACCAATTTACTGTGTTAGTTACTCCTCTCACCATTGTGACAAAACACCTGACAAAAGAAACTTATAGGACAGAAGGTTTACTTTGCGTCATCGTTTCAGAGGGAATCATCACAGGGACAACATATGGAAAAACTCCATGCCGTGGTGGCAGGAGATTGTGTCTGCATTTGCTTACATGGCATCTGAACCAGGAATCAGAGAGAATGGGACTGGAAGCACAATTTTGCTGTGACCCTCAACAGCACATCCCTAGTCAATCACTTTACCAACCTCGCATAACACATCAGCAGAGGTTCAGGTGTTCAAACACATGAACTGATGGAGGATATTGCAGATTCCAGCCAGGAAAAAAGATATGTAGAGCTTGAGACTATCTTATTTCAGGTAGTCACTGAGGGTATTGCAATCTACTCCTCCAAGGTTAAGGGAATAGAAGCTACTGAGAATCCATATTACAGTCATTTGAAGGACATCAATAACAAAATCTTCATGATACATAGCATTGGGTTGATCTGCACTGCTTCTTTGTCCTGTGGAACATACAGTTGTGAGCAGCCCCTGGGCAATGCTCAAATAATAGTTGCTAAAGAAAATAACACCCTAGACCCTTTCCTGTTTTTAGTCTAGATCACAGTATCATGTACAAATGGGTGAGCTTAAATCAATGTCACTCATGGCATGACTAACAAATGAAAAGTACCTCTATTGTAACCATAGTTTCAAAACCCAAACCACAAATGTACATATGCCTTTATGAAAATCACAGATGAGAATAATTGAAAATGCATTTAAACCATGAAATTTTAAATAAACTTTATATTATTGAGTGGATATATAATTTAAGTGGGTAATTATTCAAAATAAAAAGATACATTCCAACTTGTGGCTCTACCAGTGTTTCTGCCCCCCCAACCCCCGCCGGTTCCACAAAATTTTCTGAGCCATGCGGGGAGCATTTTAAGTCTACTTCAGTGACGTGCACTTAGGAGCATCTGGATCTCCAGTTTGGTACGTGTTGAGTGTCCTCAGCATCTTTCTCCTTCGCCCTTGTGCTGATAACAGCTTAACTAAGAAAGCAGCACTGTTGCTCATTTCCCCAATTACTCTGCGGTTTCAGCTGGGGCCAGGGTAGAGTATAGTCCCCCACAATGCATGACCCATGGTTCCCACGGGGTTGACCTGCATCAGCAATGAGGAAGGCCTCTTCAGAAGAGGGACAGAGAGGCGGGAAAGGATGGTACCAACATATGATGTTTACATACAAAATATGCCCATATCTAATATAAAAGCAAAATAAAATAAAGGAACATTCCAAATTACCCTATTGTATAAGAAATCAACTAGAACCACCCCTGGGGAAATGGAGCATATGATCTCAGTAACATCCCACATGCCAAAACTGACTCCTGAAGAAGGAATATGCGTTAATGATGGCAAATCCCAGTCAGACAATAGTAGAAAGTTAATTAAATAGTAGAAGTAAAAATTAATTGCAGTAATTTTAATGAAATTATTAAAGAATCAGAGTCCATCACTACTGGGAGGATAACAGAGAAGCTAAACTCTGCTGCAAAGGAATTAGCTTTTAAGAACCGAAATGCTATACAACTGCCCATGTCATGGAATATACACACAATCTAGCCACCTGAGAGGCTGAGGCAGGAGGAGTACAAGTCCCAGGCTGGGCTGTGGAACATAGACCTTGTTTGGAAAATAAAAATGAATGTTTAAATAAATAAATAATAAGAGAAAAACTAAGTGTATTGAAATGCACCATGGGAATACTGAGACTGCTCCTGATGATGTTTAATAGGACATTGGATAATTGCTATTAAATGAAAGGGTAGAAGGTAGATTTTTTTAAGTACTTAAAATAGAGAGTGTAAGTTATTTGCTTTTCTTATATACATTGTTGAAACAGCTAACTATGCTGAAATCAAGGCAAACTTTATTTGTTCACTCTCTTCAATACTGATGCACACCAAAAGCATGGAGAGCTTGGATAATGAATAATGAGAAACCTTAACCAATAAGATGAAACAAATATGATACAAGCATGTAGAATTTGAAAGATGATGCTATATGTTTAGTAATTCTTCTTCCTAATTATACTCTTGACAATAAATTTTATAGCTACTATTGATCTCAGAATTTGTATGTACTTGACCACTCTATGTCTTCGCTCAATCATTAAAGTCCTGTGAGGGCTAGAGAAGTGGCTCAGTAGTTAAGGCACTTGCCTGCAAAGCCAAAGGACCAAGGTTTGATTCCCTAGGACCCATGGAATACAGATGCATCTGGAGTTTGCAGTTTGCAGCAACTGGAGGCCTGAGCAAGCCCATTCTCTCTCTCTCCCTGCCTATTTCTCTCTCTCTCATTCTCTCTCTCTCTCTCTCTCAAATAAATAAAGAAATTAAAAAAAAAACTGTGACTCTCTATTTTAATGTAATTTGGCTGGTTCTCAGAGAGCAATTGGAAGATAGAGATATATAAGGGAGAAGGGGGTGGGGCAGAGAGAAAGGAAGGGAAAGAAGCTTCTGCATTACTTTTTACAGTGCAACTATGTTTAGAATCCGTTTTCCTCTGGTTAAGAAAGCAATCTGATTTAATTAACTTGCACACGCAATCCCTTCAAATCAGTATAACTAACTGGAGTTATATTAGAAAAATAAATTTAAGCTATTATAGAATAGCATCTTATTTAAATCCCATTGCTGTTGTTGACATTTAAAGGCATACTTGAATAGGTTTTACAAAGACTACAAGAGAGTGAATAAACCTAACATTATTACACAGGTCATTTTATTTAACACAGTTACCTTTCCTGATTATACCCATTTTACAATAAGCAAAATGAAGTTTACAGCATTTATACTGGCTTCTAAACCAGACCTCCTATTTAAAATCTTATTTGCTCCCTGAGAACAAAGACTGCTATAGGAAAGTTCATAGGCATTGTGTATCTGTTTCTTGAATGTTAGATACTTGGTCTGTGGGTTAAGCTTTTGTCCAGATGCCAGGGGTCAGGAAATAGACTGGTTTTTCTAGATATCATGATCTGAAATATTAGCTTTTTCGACAGTTCTGAAAAAAATCAGAACAAATTGTTTCATGAATTTTTAAATTTATTTTTATTTATTTATTAGAAACAGAGAGAGAGAGAGAAATAATGAGAGACAATGGGCACACCAGGGCCTCTAGCCACTGCAAACAAACTGAAGACGCATGTGCCACCAAGTGCATCTAGCTTACGTGAGACCTGGAAAATCGAATCTGGGTCCTCAGGCTTCATAGGCAAGTGCCTTAACCACTAAGCCATCTCTCCATCCCATGATTTTTTGTATATGATTTATGATGTTATTTTTTCTAGGGATAGATTAATACAAAGGGAGGAAAAGAAGAATAAATTAATAATTAAATATCATTAGTTTATAATAAGTATAAAACTATATACACAGCATTAAGCAACTCCCGAACTGTCTTCTGGACTTTAAATAATTAAGAATGTTAATTTATTATCTTTCACTACCATGCAAAAGGATTCAGAATCCTCAGAATATTAAGGTAGGTACTATAAAGATGAGAAAACTAAGCCGGGCATGGTGGCGCACGCCTTTAATCCCAGCACTCGGGAAGCAGAGGTAGGAGGATCGCCGTGGGTTCGAGGCCACCCTGAGACTCCATAGTGAATTCCAGGTCAGCCTGGGCGAGAGTGAGACCCTACCTCGAAAAACCAAAAAAAAAAAAAAAAAAAAAAAAAAAAGATGAGAAAACTGAGACACAGGGAAGTCTAGAACCTGCCCAAGGTTATGTATATGAAGTAATAGAGTCTAGATTCGAGTCCAGGCATTTGGCCCAAAATCATGTGCTCCTAAGAGTTCTACATTAACCCATGAAGTTGAATGGTCATTAAGTGGTAATTAACATTTTTCATGTTATTTGCTATCTTGATTTAGTTTTTAATTTTCACATGTTTCATGTGCGTATAGTGGATGCACATATGTGTGCAGATATATGGACCTTTTGCACACTTGTGGAGGGCAATATGTTATCTTCTTGAGACACAATTTCTCACTGAACTTAGAACTTCCACTTACTTGTCAGGTAGGCTGAGCAGCCTTCCCCAGCTATCCTCTTGTCTCGGCCTGCCTCACAGCTGGTGTTAGAGCATGTGCGGCCAAAGCTTGGCGCTTTACACGTGTGCTGGGACTCAAACTCAGTTTCTCACACTTGCACGGCTAGTACTGTTAGCTAGTGAGTCTTCATCTCAGCCCCTTATATCTTTAGCTCTTGTTTCCATTGTGTAAAACTAAGCATTCTGAAAATATGCACGCTAGTTACTTGGCCAATGGCGTACTTTCTTGATAAACGACAAGAGCAAAGCAGTTGAAGAAGCTGTTATATTGATCTTGATTCTTGTTCACAAAGAGGTAACTTTTGGTAATGTGAAAGTATAGAATCTCAGAAGAAAAAATATATATATATTGTCAAGTTCTAAATAGAATTAAGTCAAGAGGTGAAATCACAGTGAAAACTGCAGAGATCTTTACACAACATGAATGGGCCTAGCATCTGCCAACCACAGACAGTAACTCTGCTTTGCTGGAACTTTTATATTTTCCAGGGGCACTAGCTTATGTTTGGGGCAGCAGGACTATAGAAGAGACACAGATAAAGTGTATTAAAGTCAAGTGAGTTTAAAACTCTCACTTTTCTAGATATTTTTATGAGCCTAGACCACTAGTAATACAATAAACCTAAACATTTTATCATAGAATATTTTAATATATTCATCTAATTATAAATAAAGCATATCAGTATCAATGTTACAGTTGAAATTCAAAAGGCTAGGTCTACTGTCTGCATGTTTTTTGGCATATAGAAAGTGCATAAGATGGTTGAGAAAGAAACAGTAAGAAAATTGAGGAAAGTTAACTTAGTGATGCACTAGGGTTACTTCCAACATCTGGTTCACTCTGACCTTCAGTCCTGACCACAAGATAAAAACCATTGGAACTAAGCTTAAGATTTATCACTATGTTATCAATGAGTACCTGATTCTTCTCTTTTAACTTCCTGCAGGTTCTCCTGATGTACAGAAAAGATTTGTACACTAAGAAAGTGGAGCTACCTTCAGTGTCTGGATAGGCATGGTTTAATCAGATCATGCAGTGACATTCTGCAATTGGCATGACCATAAGTATTAATTTTTGTCATATCTAGAAGAGGAAATGGCAATATTTAATCTAATAATCACTTTCAGCAATTCATACTTACAAAGATATTCTAGTAATAGCATGACTTTACATTCATGTAGTACATTCCTGATTTGAAATCCTTTTCATATGCATGACCTTAAATGATCTGATTATATAAATGCCAAACATAAGGAATACATTTATCTTGATACTATTGTGAAGTCAATAATGTTCAATGTGAGGTAAAAGGCACTAAAGAAAAATATATGTAAGCACATAAGTCAATCAACAAGATAAATTATTTATGGGTATAGTATATGAAACTATTTCTGTTTCCATAGCCAAATGGTAAAACGCCATGTATTGATTACTCAGCTTGCATTAATTAAAAATATTCACGTTCAAGTTAGAATCCTTGGTGTTAATCTCAGTTTTGCTGATTACTGGTTATGTGACTTTGAGAAATTGATTAAAATTTTGAACCTCAATATTCTCATCTACAAATGAAGATAAGACATTGAGATTTAAATGAAATAATATTGTGCTGTCCATAGTGTAGCATGTGACATGTTACATATAATTTATCCTCCATGAATACTAACCAAAACAATCATAATTGATAATCTAATGCTAGCATAAGGATGAAATATGATTGTTTCATGTTTTTATCCCATTTATCACTTACAATGAATTTAAGAAACCAACAATATAACCCATGTGCCATGTATCAAACCATGGGTCAAGGTTACATTTTACTTTTCTGAATATATTCCACTGTTTTTAAATTTTGTTTATTTTTAATTTATTTGAGAGCGACAGACAAACAGAGAGAGAAAGAAGCAGAGACAGTGAGAATGGGCACATCAGGGCCTCCAGCCACTGTAAATAAACTCCAGATGTATGTGCCTACCTCGTGCATCTGGCTTCTGTGGGTACTGGGGAATCGAGCCTTGAACTGGGGTCCTTAGGCCTCACAGGCAAACGTTTAACCACTAAGCCAACTCTCCACCCCAATATATTCTACTTTTACTCAGTTTAGACTTTTTTTGTTGTTGTTGTTTTATTATTTTGGTTTTTCGAGGTAGGGTCTCACTCTGGCCCAGGCTGACCTGGAATTCACTATGTAGTCTCAGGGTAACCTCGAACTCATGGCGATCCTCCTACCTCTGCCTCCTGAGTGCTGGGATTAAAGGTGTGCACCACCACACTGGGCTTTCAGTCTGGACTTTTAAGTATAATGTTCTGAACAGAAGATTACCACTGGCTCCTACTGACTTTATATTGTCTTTGAGAAACATTTGTTCCTAAATGGACACATGTCATGTCCTGATCTTTAGGAAGTTCATAAATAGTAGGCTAGAAAAAAAAAAAATCACCTCATCAATGAGATAGCTGGAGAAACTGGCAGCATAAAAATGTCAAAACAGCATATTTCAATGTCTTTTTTGAAGTCCAAGTGAACCCGGCAGAAGCTATGTAACTAACTCTACACCTTCACAGACAACGCCAATATTAAGTGAGTTTAAAGCCACTGCCAAGTCACCCTGATGTCAGGTTTCCATTGTTTCTTTAAAGCTGGAATTACTTTTACTGAATACTACTTTAAGTGATTATTTAAAAATAGCTAATTATATTACTATAGGCTAGTGGAAAATACAATAAAAATCTAGTCTTTTTAAAAGTTGTACCTACAAATTGAAATCCTACACAGAGTATTGGGCTATATATATATATATAATCCCATGTTGCTGATTGTCATAGAGGAGTTTTTTTTGGTATAGTGAAAATATATTGAACCAGTCTTTCTGAATTCTACATACAAATTTTGGCTACCTCAGAAACCTGAAGGTATATATTTTAAGCCACAAAGACTCTTGGAAAGTACAGATTTTAGCTCATTTCTAGCTCTAAGATTTATTTTTTGAGAGAGCTAGAGAAAGAGAAAAAGAGAGAGAGAGAAAGAGGGCACACCAAGGTCTTCAACCACTGCAGACGAACTCCAGATGCATGTCCCACCTTGTGCATCTGACTTACATGGGTCCTGGGGAATTGAACTGAGGTCCTTTGGCTTTGTGGGCAAACACCTTAACTGCTAAGCCATCTCTCCAGGCCCTAGCTCTAAGATTTCCATCTTTGCAAATATAAAAGTTAAGATGTATATATTTTTAATTATTTAATTTCTTTTCTATAACATGGAAGAACAAGTAGCTTATCATAGAATGTTTTAAATCTAATGACAATTTTAGAACTTATTAACAAGAATATCAGTGTTTGCTAAGAAATTAATCTTAGTTCACCAGAAATAGTACAGCCAAAAGTAAATAAACAGATAAGTAGCAAAAAATCAATTATACTTTGACTACTTTGCCATTATTATATCTGATTACACTAAAATATCTGGAAAAAAATTCAACTAGTAATTATGGTAGTTTACAGATTTTAAAGACATTAACCAATTATACAGATAAGAATAAAAAATGAGTTTCCATATATCCTGACTTATTATATTTTGTAGAGCATTTTACCTTAATTGCTTAACTTTTCCAAGTAATTAATTCTTCCATATCATTAAAGTAGAACTGGATAATGAAATTTGCTTATCATGTTTTGCAGTTAATGTATATGAATTTCATCTATCTTTTAACATGTAAAACATAAAACTAGTGTAGCTTAATCCCATATTTGAAAAATCAAATAAGTTACATTTCTCCATGACTGGTTACTAAAAAAAAAAAAAAAAAGATAAAGCATTGTTCATCTCTCATGAGCTTTTTAATGAATGACCATTAAAATGAGAGGCACATCATAGATAAGCTAAAATCTGGCATCAACTGGTACCTGGTGATAATAGTTGGCAACATAACAGAAATCCCTGGAATTTGTATGATTTGTAATGCACTAATAATTCACTGAATAGAATATGTATTTCAAACTTGGAAGTATAATGCATTATTCTTAGACCTAAAGGTTCAAGGTCAATTCGGTGTGGTCTCTGCCTTCAAGGGCCTTTGAGTCTAGCGACAGATAATACATCTTGTGGCTCCTCAGCAATGCTGACTGCCACACATGCAGTAATGAAGGAGCAAAGACAAGGGCATAAAAGTGGGAGAATCTTGGACTAATGAATTGCAAAGATTTTTCTAAGGATGTACATTTGTCCTCCTTGAAAAAGAAAAAGGAAGGATTTCAAGTGTTAAGACATTTATTTTTAGAGAGAGAATCCTATAGGATGTGTCTTTACTTCTCACAGGTAAGAAAAACAGAAATTTACTTATCTGATCCAGGTCATAGCAAAAGAAAGAACCATTAGTACAATATTAACACGTGAGACAGGAGGGATCCTACCACATCACATCACTTCCTTTCAGAGGGGTGACAGTCTCTCTGCCTTCACAGCAAACTCCACCCCCACCCGTCCCTCCATGCGGCCACACCCTTTAGAGGACCTAGCTAGGATGTCTACAGAAAAACACAGCGACAGCAATGCCTTCGAAACACATTACATCCGAGCTGTGTCTAAAAACACCAAACACACACATCTAGACGTACTCTGGATCTCCTTTTCTCCACATTCCCCATCAGTCCGAAGGAGTGGCCGTGTGCGCATGGCCAAATGGCATGGTCAATGGAAATTTGATCCATTTCTTTAAACCTTCCATTTTTTAACTTCAGTTTATCAAGTGTTCCCAATTCTAAGGAATCATAATTCATAACATGGGGGAGGCTCTGCAAATTTTTGGCTGAGGAGGTTGTACAGATGTTATTCCTTAAGGAGAACAACTGTGACTGCCTGCCTATGTGAGTAATGGCTGTGAGTCGGCTAGAAGCCAGAAGTTCTCCTATACCAGAATGTATGAACCATTTTCCTACTGAAAGAAGGCCCCCAGTAGGATAATATATTATTACACATGATTCAAGTTACGGGCTGTGCAGCAGGGGAGCTCATGACTGATTCAGGACAGTCGTCCCCTGAATACTGATGATGGGATGATGGAATGCCTCGAGAATTAAAAGGGCCGTGGTTTCTCATCTAAATCCTTTATACGCAGTAAAAAAGTGACTGTTTCTATCATTGTAATCTTTAAGCTTCTTAACCGAATTGTGCACTGCTATAAACCCTTTGTCGTGGATGATTTTAAAATGCCATGTCTTTGAATAATTATATTAAAAAGCATCCTTTAAAAACATAGACAACACATAGACAACAGGTCTTTAGCATTTGGGCTGACAAACCACATCATTGTAATGCCAATAATGCAAGAAAGATATGACTTAATAGAAATCGCATGGAAGTGTGACCCAGTTTCACTCTTGGGGTGGGGGGGTGTCTATCAAGCAAACTGAAATCTTCACATGCCACATGTTCCAGACTCTAAGTTATCTATACAACAAATCACTTTCCCTCTGAAAAAGAAAACTAAACACAAATGTGCAAGACAAAACTGCGACTTCAAATGCTTGCTGTAGATAAATGAACTCATTTGTGAACACTAGTCCACTTGGTCTAGGCTGGTTATATAACAATCTTATAAATTTCTTAAAGGTATTGCTTTGTAAATGGAGATCAGGCATCTTTATAGAAAGGCGAAGGCAGATGTTGCGTGTTACGACTTCTGAAAAACAAACAGATTGCTGCAACATATTCCGAAAGAATATGTAAGCTGTTCCCTCAACTTCCTTTCCAGCTGGTTCTTGTACCCAGTATTTCTAGTAAATGGATGCAAATCAGGTGCATTGTGTTGCTATGGGAAGGGGGAGATTTGTCCAGAAATGACCTCAGTTCTATTCACTAATAAAATGACATGTTGGCTGAGAGCAGTGAAGAATGAAATAGAACAAGAGTGAACTTTCCTCCCTGTGACAGACACACAGCGCTTTTGGGGATAAAGCACTGTGTGTGAATTCACCACTGCAACACAAAAATCTGGAAGCAGTCAAGAAGCTCTAAGACGCCGTTTGCCTGGAGAGATCACAATTTCCATGGGAATGCCTCTCCCCATGCCCCATTCTCTATGACCGTGTACAGCTCCAAATCCCAGTTTGGAGAACACATTTTCATAACAAGGTGCATCTGACCGAACAGAGATCTAATTCTTTTTTTTTTTTTCTAATTTTTTTCTCTTTGAAGAAAGAGAAGATAATTTGGAAGGTCAAAACAAAACAGAATTATACTCAGAATCACCTCCAGTGACTGCAGACACCAGTTGGGGTTCGGGGGGGGGGCAAAATAAACGCTACCAGAGAAAATGTAGCCACATTTTTGCACAGCATTTTAAATTATGCCGGCAGCATAATTAATGGAAGGGCCTGATATAGGGGTGGGGAGGGTAACAGGAAAGGGGGGAGGCTATGTTAAACAAAGTTCATTACTGCATGATGTAAATGAGTTTCTCACCAGTGACGTCACTGATTGGCTGAGCTGGCTTCGAGCATGGCCGGATTGGCGGCGCGCTCTTCTGGTGCCTGCCTGCCTGGGCAGCGGTTGAACCAGATACTTTCTGTCTCTCTTGTTGTCGTTTGAAGCAAATCTTGTTCAGCCCAGCTGTGTCTCCATAGTAGTGGCACCCTAAGAGACAGTCTCCCTCCTGCTTCCCACAGATCGTCTGTGAGGCGGTCGCTGCTGTGAAATACCAGCCTTTGGCACCAAGCCCAGACAGCATTCTCAGATCCATCTATAACACACACATACAAAAAGAAAAAGAAAAAAGCAGTTCTTTCATCTGAATTGCATCCTAAGGAGGATTAAGAAGCCTTCTATTGCTACTGATTTGTGTTCTTTCAATTTAATGGTTAAAATAGAATTTGAAATACAGTATCCTCTCTCTGCAGTAGAATTCCATTGGTTAAAATTGGTTTTAAAAGATAGGGGGAATTCCCCCTTTCCCATGTTTACCTTGATTACAGAAACATAATTCTCCATTTTCCTCCTAAGCACCATAAGTGATGTTTTTGGTCCCCTAGCAAAAGAAATCTTAAACTCTCATCAGATTTCTAATTACAGCCGAGTCATTATTTTCAAGTTAATACACGGGATCTTAATTAGCATTCCTTTTTAGCTATGCGAAATGAGACAGGGCATGAAACAGAAACGATCTATGGAAAGGCAAAGAGAGAGAAAGAAAAAAAAAATCTCTGCCGCTTTTACAGTTGAGCTGACACCCCTCCTTCCCAGCTCTCCCTCCAAGCCCCTGGCAGAGAAGAATGCAGTCACATGAACTTTACCAGACAATGGAGTACCTACAGGCTCTCCCCTAGACAAGTCCTTTATAACCAGCCAGTGCTATGTGCTGCAGACAGTGACCAATCGGCAGGCTCCTCTCTGCAGCAGGGACACAATAGGTGCATTGGCCACACTGTCCTCCTAGACCCTGACAGCAGTTCAGGTCCATTTATTGTACACTAGAAGGCACATATGTCTTTAATATGCACTGTGAAATTATCAGTGTGGCTGCCTTTATTTCACCGTAATTACATCAACTTAATCACGGCATAGAAGCTGCAGTGGCACCGTTTGCCCAGAGTGGCGCATAGGCATGCGTGCCGCAAAATATGCATGAACATGCTTGCTGATTTCAGTAGGAAAATTCACCGATTATCTCCTTCCCAGAGCTTAATGCTTCCTCCAGAACACTCGGTGAATATAGACATCATTTTCCCCTTCAAATGAAGTTTATGCATATGTCTGTCTGTCTGTCTGTCTGTATGTATGATTTTAAGCATTATTCTAGTCATGTATTGGGGTAAACTATGGGTGGTGGAACTTAGCAAATAACAGCTTATTAAACACCCAAGGCAGTTTTTCCTGTGCCACTAAGAATCAGAGTGAAATAGTTAGTGAATCTGCATGCACAACAGTAGATGTGCTTAGATGTCAATACATTTGCAGTTCAATTATCGTGAGCATCTAAATATACCTCATTTCTACATTTTCATATTACATAATTATGGCATGCATTGTTACACTAACTCAAAATGCTTGTGAAAGTAATTTTTTGCTTTTTATATTAGACAAACAAAGTTGTATGTGATCTATGGTGCTAACTGCCTGTTATATTTTATGCATGGCACGTTAATATATTCATAAACAGAGTAGCTGCATGACCATTGATTCTGCAGCAGGAGATAAAAACGCATGAACTGGCATACAGATGTATTAATTTCTAGCAGATAATGACAGCATATAATGACCAGGAAGAGATGTGTGGGCATTTCATTTAGAGGTACCTCATCCTATAATGAAGGATATGGGTAGGCAACCTATGCATAAGTGGAAAGAAACTGAAAAGCACAGCCAATTTGTATTATTCACAGCAATTTGTCCACATGGTAAGATAAAAATAAGCATTTTCAAATGGAGACCTCTAGCACATATCTTTGTAGGTAAAATTGGATCTACTTTATGACTAGAATGTCATGAACTTGGGATGTGCACTGAAAACCTATTTATATTCATTACTGCATAATTTGCATATTTTTTGTCCAAGTCTGTACATTAAATTTAAACATTATTTTCTAACGTATAAACTCACCAATGTTTGCCTGAATTTATTCATGTATTGTGATTTTTAGCACATGATTCTTTTAAGAATGGACTGCATCATTATACTAGGCATGTTAAGAGAATCAATAATACATTTATAACAAATGGGCACAGGTATACAACACATTATACTACAGAGAAAGAATATCAACAGTTTTTCATGAATACATATTTTACAGTCCTCTTGTTTAATATTTGAAAACTTTTTATCAAAAATGAAATTAACTTTATACTTGAATTATATAACTAATTTAAAAATAAATGCACATTTTTTCCAAAAATGAAGTTTTGTTAAAAGAAATGATGGATATAAAATATTAGTAGACTAAGACATCAGAAGGCTCCATCACAGAAATCACAAATTACATAAGAAAATAGTATATTTTTATTCCTGAATCATAACATGCATAATGTTAAGATCAAAACTCCTGAAACAAAAGTAAATTAGTTACTTGATGCTGAATGTAGGGTTCTTAAAAAAATAAAAGAAAAATGTAGGTAACTACTTGCTACTCAATAATTTCATTATCAAAAGTCAGTTTGTCTCAATTCTTGATAAAATTATAAGATTAATCAGTAATCAAATTAAATATATGACTTAATCTCTTTTCCCCTGACCTCCATTGTCACAGGTATATATATGTGTGCATATATGTATACATTTTTGTATATTTAGTTATATATGTACATGTACATATGCACACAGATAAATACAATTGTACTGTCTTTTTATTTTTTCAATTGAGGTAGTGTTTCACTCCAACCCAGGCTGACCTGGAATTTACTATGTATTCTCAAGGTGGCCTCGAACTCACTGCAATCCTCCTACCTCTGCCTCCCAACTTCTGGGATTAAAGGCATGCACTACAATGCCCGGTTTAGGACTGTCTTTTTAATTGAAGAAAGTGTGACTCATCTTCCCAGTCATCTCAATTATTTGATCTGATATTGCATTTAAAAAGTATAATCCCTCTCTCTTTCTCCATCTCTTAAATAAATGAAAAATAAAATATTTTAAATGGGGGGTATAGAGAGATGGCTTAGTGGTTAAGTCATTAGCTGCAAAGCCAAAGGACCTAGGTTCAGCTCCTTGGGACCTACAAAAGCCAGATTCACAAGGTGGTTCATGTGTCTAGAGCTTGTTTGCAGCGGCTGGAGGCCCCCGCCTGTCTATTCTCTCTAAATTCCTTTCTCTTTCTTTTTCTTTCTCTCTCTCAAATAAATAAAAAATAATATTTTTTTCTTTATTAGTTAGTTTTGTATTCAGCAAATACAGTCAGTTTGGTACCATTATTAGGCTCATCCGTGACCTACCCCCTCCCCTTGGCCCCTCCTTGTTGAAGTATATGGGTCATGCATTGTGGAGTTAGCCCACAGTTATGGGTAAGCTAAATGTCTCTGCATATCATATTGTAAAAGTATAATGCAATCAAAGAAAAAGTTATTTTGAATGGTTCATTTTGCTACACGAAAATAACAAATTCTCATGACATCACAAAAGTTTAGATTCCTCTAACACAAGAAGCATTCTTAGAAACTTTGCAGATATGTATACAAAGAATTTTACTTACTATATATTATAAACAAGATTAGTGGATGGCCCATATCTAACCTATCTAAACAAACAGACATCATGAATAACAGACCCCTTCCTTAAGTACTATGATTAATTACACCAGGCTAATTAGATACACTCTTCTTTATATTTTGATACTGAAATGCATTTTTCATTCTATTATATTTTATCAGGCTTTACTAATCTTCATAACCTAACACAAATTGTGATATTTTAACAAGTTGTCCAGATATACAACAAAAATTGTGATAATTTAGCAAATTACCAAAGTATAAAATGACTTTGCAATTAAGTGTCATTTGGAATCATTTTACCAGAGGAGTTAGAACTAAACTACCTCTTGAGCATTTACACCACTAATTTTAAATATGACATTCAACAAAATCGAGTAAATGGTATGAGTATTCCCATCCTCATGCTGCCCTCCTTTATTAAAACTACAGCTCTGACCTACTGCTGCCAAGATACCCTTAATTGGTTGAGTTTTACTACAGATAAGAAATTGATATCCTTCTCCCCTAAGATCAAAGACATTCATTTATAACTATATGGAGAATATGACTGCCATCTGTGTCCCCAGGGTGGAGGAGTGCAAACTTCTTTATGAAGATCAAAAGCAAAACCTTAGATTTATAATCACGATGATCTCACCAAAGAGTCAAGTCGGCACAAATTGGCTGTAAGAATATAAAATACAAGCCAATCATGTTAACTTTATAAATAATACAATGCCTTCAATAATAATTGCCAACTTGGAAAGAGATGCAAAACCAACAAATTAAAACTCAACTTATCAGTCTCCTAAAGTGACTCATGCATTAAAGACAAACAACTTAAACATTTAATAAGTATGGAAAATAATTGCCACCAAAAACCCACTCTGCATGTCTGTCTACACAACCACAAAGGCTTCACATCATGAACAAGATAAAGTTCATCACAAAAATAGCTCTAACTATCTGGCCATTTTTGTGACTAGAAATTTAGAGCCTAAAATTTCAGTCCCTGTGTTTGAGATTCCAAATGAGATGACCTTGAACTCCTTAGAATGATCATCTTCTTGGATTTGAGAAGCATAAGATTTTATAAAGTACTAATTCATAAACTTTTCTTCGGAAAGTTCCTTTACACTGCATAGTTGCATCCACCTTGTTTATACTGAACTCAGCTAGGTTAGTAGTGCATCCCCTATGGGAAAACTTATTCAAAACTTCAGTTCTGAAGACTGGCTTTTCTCTCAAAATTCTCATTTGTTTTGATTAGATTTACATGCCATTAACATCTAATGAGCCATGTCATCTAAATATCCAAATGAAAAAGAAATATTTCAAACCTAAATAAAAATATTCTATTAGAAAGAAAACCACAGGCTTTTAGCAATAGCACTTCCCAATATTATTCTACAATATTGTCTGTACTCAATATTATTTGTTCTTTTATAAACAAAGAGAAGCAGAAAGCATTTCATCTAGGATGGTTTCATGAAGCACCTAAAATTATCTCATATGTTTTAATTATTATTTTATATAAGAAAAATGATTTTATTAGCTAAGAGAAGATGCACTTTACTTGTGTCATGGGAATAATCCACAATTATATTAATCAGTGGTTAGTGAATTGATGCTTAATTAAAAATTGCATAACTGCATGCAGTGAAGGAAAAGTTATAAATGGTAATAGTACAGATGTACAAAGAATCACGGCTTCATTTACTAAAAATGAGCTAATTTTTTTCTTCCTTTCATGTTCCATTTCATTGGATAGTTGCCACTAAGGAGGTAAAGTTAAATTTTCCAATTAATTCCTTTCATTATTTTTTTTTTATTTCAGCATTCTCTTGATCTAGTCTCTGTGTGTGAGATAGAGTAATAGTCTTCTAAACTTGCCCACATCTCAATTCCAGAAACTATAAATATATGACCTTAGATTTCAGAAGACTTAAGGATACTAACAACATAAAGGTTGTGATCCAGTTGCTTTGTAAATAAGCAGATTATCTTACATTATATGCACAGTTTTAAAGTATCCAAATGGGTCCTTAAAAGTGGAAATGAGATGCTGCTTTTGCATCAATGGGTACCAGAGAGTGGTTGGGTCTAATAACTGATGTAAATATAGGCACTGTGACAAGAAGTAATGCCCAGCCTCTGCTCTGTCGTCCTTTCCCTGCTATAATGAAGCTTCCTGTAGTGGTTTGATTCAGGTGTTCTGAATGCTAGGTTCCCAGCTGATGGAGATTTGGGAATTAACGCCTTCTGGAGGCAATGTATTGTTAGGGGCAGGCTTATGGGTATTATAGTCAGTTTCCTTTTGCCAGTGTTTGGCATACTCTCCTGTTGCTGTGGTCCATCTGTTGTTGGCCAATAGATGATGTCCACCCTCTCCTCATGCCATCATGTTCCCCTGTCATCATGGAGCTTCCCCTTGAGTCTGTAAGTCAAAAATAAACCGTTTTCCCCCACAACCTGTTCTTGGTCAGGTGATTTCTGCCAGCAATGCAAACCTTACTCCAACACTTCCCCTTGAGACTATAAGCTGACAAACATCTTTTTCTCCGATCAAAAAAAAAAAAAAATGTGGAAATGAGAAGCAGAAGAGATGTATGGGGAGTTTTGATTATAGAAGAACAATTTAGATGCAAAATGTCTGGCTTCTAAGGTGGAATTAAAAAATAAAAACAGTAACCAACACATTGTTTTCCAGGAATAAATTTCATCTTATTAGGCATTGTACCTTTGTCATTTTATTGGCAACACAATCATAGACACTGAAAAAAGTAGAAGTGGAAAATGGAGGAGGGAATTTATGACTATGAATGTGTGTACAATGGATTTAAAGAGATAAATAAAATTTATGGGGTTTTGTTTTTTGTTTAATTCATTCATATATATATATATATATATATATATATATATATATATATATATATACAGGTTATACTCTCTTATCCCCTGCTCCTATGTCTGGGGTTATGGTATTCACTGTGGGGTCATGAAAGTTTCAGTCAGCCCCTGAACAGTAACTGGGAGCTGTGCCTCAGGATTTTCCTACCCACTTCGTGGTTCTTACAATCTTTCTACCCCCATTCTGCAATGTTCCCTGTGCCATGGCAGGCCAGTCAACAGTTTGATTTAGTGTTTATCTCTCTGCAGCCTCTCGATTTCTGCTTTAATGAGTTTTGATTGACTGACACCTTTAAGTCATGGCAATTTTAGAATAGATTCCTCTTCTCCAGAGTGATGGTAGAGGATAGAGACTTGCAGATACTTTAGTTTGAGGAATTTGATATACTGTCCTTGATGGCACATGCTCAAATGTTGCTGGGTCTGGATGCCTATGTAAGGATGCCTACATTGTAACTGAACCTACTGGGCCTTTGGAGGCTTATGTTATATCCCAACACTGTACTCCATACATCTGGCAGTATTTTTGTGATATATAACTATGTACTGAATCTGAACATAAGAAATTCAAATAAGATTACAATTTTCTCAGTCCATGTTCAATTCATCTCTGTGGCTCTGCTTAAGTCTCTTCTTTCCTTCTCCATCAATGGGATCCAGCTAAATTATCCAGTAGTATGTTTAAGGAAAGCCTCCCTTCCACCTCATCTTACTAACATAATAGGTGTCTGTTCTTTCTCCCTTTCCTCAACGAGGGTAGATTGAGTGCCTAACTGACAAATGTTCCTAGTTGAACAAACATAACCATGAACAAAATGTAAAAATATCATTGGTAAACTCTGGAGTGTAATAATCCTAAGTAAAATTAAAATGCCTTGACTATTGGGGAAAGACACATATATAGGTCATTAGGGTTTCATATGTGTCTCAAGTTTTCCTTGAATTATATTTTCCTATTGTGGTGCAAGAAATTAGATGAAAATTGAAAAGATAGGTCTCGTTAACAGAAGAGTTCGAATTCAAGGGTGAAATGAAGAGAGTGGCTAAAATTTTAGGGGCATTTACACACAAGGACAAGAAAATGAACGATCTTAGAACTCCAAAATCCATGTTGAATGTCCCTTCAGGAAATGTGCTGTGCTGAGAAGTTGTTTGTGCAAAGTATGGACCCAGGGAATTCAGGTGAAAACCCAGGTGGGAAGCTGAAAATCAAGGAAAAGAGTTCAAGCAGAGTGGTGTTGGTAGGGGATAAGATTTCAATCCCCACAAAGTTACAGGGTTTTTTGAGCTTTTGATATAATCTTTTAATGACTCGCTCTCTAGAAGTTAAGGCCTTGCTCAGAAGGTATAGAATTAATGTGAAAATAAAATAGCCTTAAAAACACCTAAAACTAACTTTTGGGCAGAACTTTGTGATATACTACACTATTTTCACTCAAAATTTCTTGTAGTCAATCCAAAATTTTAAAATAGGACAAATTGAACTAGGAAAAAGTAGAAAAATTAAAAACAAGAAATAAACTTGTTGTCATGGTTTGAATGTAAAATTTCTAAGATAGGCTCATGTATTTGAATATTTGGTTCTCAGCTGGTGATGTGTGGGACAATTGTGGAACCTTTAGGAGCTTGAGCTTTTCTGGAGGAAGTGGGGAGGAGGTATGGGTAGGCATTACGGTTTTATAGCCAGCTTCATGTTCCTATTTACCCTCTGCTTCTGAGTGTGAATGCAATGTGACTATCTGGCTTTCTCTTGTTGCTGCATTGCCTTCACCCCCATGATGAAATGTACTTACTCAAAACTGTAAGCCAGAATAAGGTCTTTCCTTCCTTAAGTTTCTTTCATCAGGTATTTAATAGCAGCAATAAAACAGTAACTAATACAGCAATCATACTTGACTCAGGTGTAGAGGTAACAGGTAAGTGCTTAAAGTTGATATTTTCATACACTTACAGAAAAGCATTCAGAGCCTTTTTCTACATAATGAATCATTAAAAATTAATTAAGTAAAAATTTTAGAACTAAAACAAGCCACTTAATTTGGTATTTGATAAACTGTATTTGATAAAATAATAGGTACAGTGTCCCAGAGGACCAGAGAACTGAAAAAGATCAAAATGAGAGAAAAGACAGAGAGAATAATGGATGTATGGGCATTGTTAAAACATATATGTTAAGGTAGAAGGAAGGGAAGATAGGGAATGAGCAGTATTTGAAAATACTATGGCTTGGTGTTTTCCAAAATGATGAAAGAAATGAACCCATAAAACCTATGAATGCATTAAAATATAAAATGAAAAAGGTTAAAAAAAAAAGAGAAGACAAATCATGGTCAGTATATATCCCTTAGCATAAGAATCACAGATGACTTCTCATTTGAAATAATGAAAACAAGAAAATGATGGAATATACATTTAACATGCTCAAAGACAGGGAAAACTGTGGAACAGGAACCCCATATCAGTTGTAAATCTCTCAAACATGATATCAAATTAAACAATATTTTAGGTATGTGAAAGACTAACATAATCCCACTGCACTGGTAGAAGTACTAAATATCTCTTCAGATTTAAGGTAAAAAATAATCACTGATAAAAGTATCAGAGAGGGATGGAGAGATGGCTTAGTGGTTAAGCGCTTGCCTGAGAAGCCTAAGGACCCTGGTTCGAGGCTCGATTCCCCAGGACCCACGTTAGCCAGATGCACAAGGGGGCGCACGCGTCTGGAGTTCGTTTGCAGTGGCTGGAAGCCCTGGCGCACCCATTCTCTCTCTCTGTCTCTATCTGCCTCTTCCTCTCTCTATCTATCACTCTCAAATCAATAAATAAAAACAAACAAAAAAAAGTATCAGAGAGAGTTATATGTAATTATAAATATCAGAATATATGGGCTTGTGGAATTTAACAAATTTCTAAAATAAAATATATATGGCAACAGTATCAAAATCAGAAGGACTTAGATAGAAACATGGTAAACTTTTAAAATAAAGTATAACACAGAGTCAAAAATGATTCTGTGATCTGTGGGCTAATCTCTACAATAATATAAGAATGTTTATCTAAAAATTGAATTAAAAATAAATGCAATAAAAAATTTCCATTATGAGAGAACAAAAAAGAAGGAAAAACAAATACTGCAACTAAAAAATATGTTCAGAATTATTGATTTAAAATTGTCTCTGTAAGTAAGCTAAACTTAAATACTTCCTCACAAAAGTACATTTAAAAAATCACTGGAAGCTGAAGAGATGGCTCAATGTTTAAGGCTCTTGATTGCAAAGCCTAAGGTCCCGGGTTTGATTCCCAGTACCCACACAAAGCCAGATACACAAAGTGGTGCATGTGTTTGGAGTTTACTTGTAGGTTTACAGTGACTGCAGGCCATGGTGTGCCCATTATCTCTCTTTCCCTCTCTCCCACTTTCTCTTCCTCCTTCCTTTCTCATGAATAAATGATTAAATAAGATATTTTACAACATGAACTGGTGAGGCTGAAATGATACTTGATAAAATGGAATTCATGGCACGGAAATTATGTGAGAGAAATTGGACATTTCAGAATAATAAACATGTCAGTACAATAAGACGATATAGCAATTACAAATTTATGTAAATCTAGTTTTTATATTTATACAAGGAACCTCTGTCAAAAGATAAATTTAAGAACAAGTTAGTCATTGTATTGTAGTAACATTAACCTAAAAGATTTTAATAAATATATAAACATGGGCTGGAGAGATGGCTTAGTGGTTAAGCACTTGCCTGTGAAGCCTAAGGACCCTGGTTTGAGGCTCGATTCCCCAGGACCCATGTTAGTCACATGCACAAGGGGCGCACGCGTCTGGCGTTCGTCTGCAGCGGCTGGAGGCCCTGGCGCGCCCATTCTCTCTCTCTCTGCCTCTTTCTCTATGTCTGTTGCTTTCAAATAAATAAAAAATAAACAAAAAATAATATATATATATATGAACATACACATTTTTAAAGTATTTTCTTTATTTTTTTATTTGAGAGAGAAATAGGCAGATGGAAAGAAAGACAATGGGTGCACCAGAGCCTTCAACCACCACAAACAAACTCCAGATGCATGCCTTATCTTGTGCATCTGGCTTACGTGTGTACTAGGGAACTGAACCTAGGTCCTTAGGCTTTGGGGCAGGTGCCTAAACCGCTAAGGCATGTCTGCAGCCCAGCATGTGCATTTTACTCTTTTGTGTTTATAGTGTTATAGTGTGATGTATTGTATGATGCATGTATGTGTGTACACATGTGTGCAGATGCATGTGCCATGTTCTCACACATGAAGATGCCAGAGGAGGACACTGGGTATCCTCCTTTGTGACTTTTCTACCTTATTTCCTTGAAGCAGTGTCTCTTACTGAACCTGGAACCCACCATTTTTTCGTCAAGACTCATTGACCAGAGAGCCTTAGTAATCTTCCTATCTCCATCTCACTCAGTACTGGGATTATAGGCATGTGCAGTCATGCTCAACCTTTTATGCTGGTGCTGGGGCTTGAACTCAAATTTTCATGTTTGTATTGCAAATTCTCTTACCCACTGAGTCATCTGCCCAGCACCTATATTTTACTTTTTTCAATTGGATGTGGAATATCATTTTCATTAATATCATGATTGGAATAGATGGTGAGCCAAAGTACAAGTCTCAGTAAATTACAAAATGCTATAATCACAAAATATACTTTATGCAATTAAATGAAATTAAACTAGAAACTGATATCAGAGAAGTAAGGTTAACTCAACAAGTTGCAATAATTTTAAATCAGTCCATGTATCAAAGAAATGAAAATATTTCTTTTTTAAATCTTTAACAGCATAGAAAAACATGAACAATCAAATATTGTGAGATGTATGTAAGCACAGGGAATATTTACAGATTCAAATGCATATTTTACATCTTATCTTTTTATTTTTATTTACTCATTTATTAGAGAAAGAGAGAAAGAAAAAATAGGTGTGCCAGGGCCTCTAGCCACCACAAATAAACTCCAGATGTATGTGCCACCATGTGTATCTGTTTACATGGAAGTTGAACCTGGGTCCTTAGGCTTCGCAGGCAAGCACCTTAACCACTGAACTACCTGTCCAGCCCTCTAATGCATATTTTACAAACAGAAGATATTAAAACCTTGAGCTTTCATTCAAAAATGGTAGAAAAATAAATTTGGTAGCAATGATAATAGGAGAGAGAAAGAAATATGAACTAAAGTCAACCAAAGCACTCTAGAGATGGTCCAACAGTTAGAAGCACTTCCTGTGCAACAGTGAGGACCTGAAAGGACCCAAGAGACCACTTGAATATATTAGCCCAGGACCTGTATAAACAGCTGTGCATGGCCTGGGAGATCTTATAGGCCTAGTCCTTTAGGGATCAAAGATGAGAGAACCACCTGAATGCATTAAAAAAAAATGGAAAGCTCTGGAATCAGTAAGGCACTCTGGCTAAAATGAGAACTACAGAACAGGACACCCAATACCCTACTCTGCACAGCACAGGAGAGAGCATTCTGCCACTGCGGGGGAGCGTTTGGAGCACCAAGTGGGTACATGCATGTGCTTGCACCCCCACACACTCTCACCACTATACCACAGCACACCCACACCACATCACACACACACAAGACAAAAACATAAATGAAACAAAAAGCAAGCATGAAATAATCCAAATCAAGATGCCCAGTGAAGAAGGAGGCAGTCAGCTCTATGGGTAACTCAGCATATTTTGGGAGATCAACCATCAAAATCACAGAGAAAATCTGGGAGAGGAAACTATAAGATACAAGATCATATAACAGAGACAGATGTAATCTCTGAGAGTAGGCAAAGAAGGACTCTAATGTGATAATTTTAGTCTACCCATGCAGCTGTATTCTACATATCCCCAGGCTGGAGCAATATGACTTTTTTGTTCTTGTTGTTTATTTGAGGTAGAGTTTCACTCTAGCCCAGGCTGACCTGGAACTCAACAGACTTAGGCTGGTCTTGAACTGACAGCAATCCTTCTACCTCTACCTCCCAAGTGCAGGGATTATAGGCATGCACCACCAAGCCCAACTGCAATATGACTTTTTGATAAAGAGGCTGAGAATATAATCAGAGAGGGCCTGGTGAGATGGTTCAGTGCATAAAGACATTTGTCCCCCTGCCCTGGTTCAACTCCCCAATACCTAATACATAAAGTATTACCTGATGCATGCATATAGAGTTAATTTATGTTGTCAGGAGGCCATGGTGTGTCCATTCTCTTTCTCCCTCCTCTCTCTCTTTTCTCCCATCTCTCTCTCTCTCTTTTGCTATCTCACCCTCTCCTCATAAATAAATAAATATTTACAAAAATATAACTAACGAAATATGCCTTGCAACTGTCATTTTGTCTTACACTGAAGAAATAATATTGACCATTGGCTTCAGCCTTGTCTTCATGTGGGTTGATAAAAATATGCAGCATTGACTAATCAGTTACATAACCTCATTTCACCCCACAGAAGTGTCTTGCTTTGATCAACGGGGAATTGGCGTAGGTGTATTTAAGCTCAGAAAAGTTAACTCACTTTGCCCATTCCTCTACTCATATTTCTGACAAGCGCTCAGTACCTGAGCCCTGGAGTAACTTCTTTTGAGATGAAAAAATAATCTTTCATTAAAAAGTCAACAGTCAGACATGGTGGTATATGCCTTTAATCCCACCACTTTTGGGGGGTCAAGATAGGAGGATAGCTTTGAGTTTGAGGCCACCCTGAGACTACATAGTGAATTCCAGGTCAGCCTTGGCTATAGCAAGACTCTACCTCATAAAACATAAACAAAAACACTTTACAATTTATTACATACAATAAAATGAATCCTAGTTTATATTTTCTTAATACAAGTCAATAAAAATGTCCCAAATGCAATTATTCACTTGAGCACCATCTTTAACATCACTGCAATTCAAAAATGAAGAATTATGTGAAACAATAAAAACATAGATTATGTATAATACTTCTTTTCCAATCTAAATGTATCTCCTAAATAGAATAAGACTTTGAAGACATAGATTATTTTCATAATAATCATAAGAATATACCATCTTCTACTCTGTCTAGATTGCACACAGAAACTAAACAACGTCATTAAATACTGGAAGTGAATGAAAAAGTAGTTACCTATTGTGATGGTTTATAATTGTCCATTTTACAGGACATAGAATCACTTGGAAGGGATTATCTAGATCAAGTTAGCCTCTGGTTATGACTGTGAGGGTTTACCCTGATTAAGATAACTGAGGTAAGACCCATCTGAACTGTGGGCAACACTATCTCCTTGGTCAGTGTCATATGTAAAGAAGAGATCTGGCTGAACACTGACAGTTATTACTCTCTGCTTTCTTGCTGGACTGAATGGGACCAGCTGCCTTAAGCTCATGCCATCATTTCTTCCTCACCATGATGAACTGTAATCTGGAACTGTAAACTGAAATAAACACTTCCTCCCTTAAACTGATCTTTGTCAGGTAAATTGTCTCAGCCACAAGCAGGTACTATAAAGATAGATAGATAGATAGATAGATAGATAGATAGATAGATAGATAGATAGATAGATATAGATGATAGATATAGATATACATTATATATAGATTAGATATAGATATAGATGATATAGATATAGATAGATCGATCTAGAAATACTCTTAAGTGGAATTTAAAAGACCATGGAACAATAAGCATATGTCTGTATATATGTGTGAAGGCTATATTTATAAACATAATTTTAGATATATCTCACAAAGCCACGTGTGGTGATGCAGACCTTTAATACCAGCAGTGTAGAAGGGAAGATAAGAGGATCACATAAGCTCCAGGCCACCCTGAGACTTCATAGTGAATTCCAGGTCAGCTTGAGCTAGAGCAAGACCCTACCTCATAACACCAAAAACTATGAAACAATCTCTCAAGATACCACCAATGTGGTTTTGGTGGCTATTCCTTAGGTTAGTTAGCAAAGAAAAAGAGGATTTATTTCTTAGCTATACCATTAATAACAAACATACCTCAGTAAAATATTAAAACCTGGATGACACCAACATATTTATTTAGCTTTACAATGCTAAACATACAGGTAAATATTGTGCTTTCCCACTTTTTTTCACATTATTCTACGTATTTCTGACCAGGGAGATAACTGCGGAATTAATATTGTGTGAGTGTTAATATTTATAGCATCACTCTCACTACGGAGTTATAGTCACATACGCTCTTCCCCCGTCCAGCCCATTTCTTCCTGATGTGATCAACTGAGTACTTCTGACACAGAGATTCAATTAAAAACAAAGCAGTAGTAAGGCTGGAACACCAGAGACCTGGAACAATTTTAGTTGAAATTGTACTGAGGAAATGAATTATTATAATCAAGTGTCTACCTTGGGTTCAGTCCAATATGTACTTGAAATAGATAATTTCCTTCAGTCTCCCTGATAAACAATATCCTTATCTAAACGGCGCTTAGAATAAAATATCCTTTACTATTTATGTGATTAAGAATTTTAAAGATCAATATAATAGGATGGTATGTTTGCTGAAAAAAATGATCAGATATTTTAAAAATTCCTTTTAAATTAACAGTGAGATGAATTCTCAAAAAAATTAAGGCCAGTCATGAAAAAGATGCAAGTTTGTCCCTAACAGTGAGACCCACTTACCACCAATGTCATAGAAATTGATTCTCACTTCAGTCAATGGAATATAATAGAAGATTAAGAGATAAGATAAGATAAGATATAACTAGAGCTTCTGCTTTTTGACAAATGTGCCAAAAATATACAGTTAAAAAGTTTCTTTAACAAAAGGTGTTGGGAAAACTAGATTCCACAAGAAGAATCGAGATTCCTTTCTCTCACCTTGCATGAATAATACAAAATGGATGAAACACCTTTGAACTGATTAGAAAAAATATGTAGAGGAAACAGTTCAAGATACAGGTATAGACAATGGCTTTCTCAACAGGACTCCAGTACCCAGAAAATGCTAACAAGTACTGACAGGTGGGCTGCATCAAATTAAATAGCTTCTGAAGAAAGGTAACCACTTGTGAAGAGACACCCTACAGAGTGAGAGAAAGCTTAGTCAACTCTTCATTCTGTAGGAGGTTAGTATGAAGAATATACTAAAAACTCAAAACTTAAGTACCAATGCAACAAATAACCAAATCAATCCATAAGCAAGTGAAACCAACAGACATATTTCAAATGAAGAAATACAAATGGCCAGTAAATATGAGAAAAAAAATGTTAAACACTTAGCCATTAGAGAAAGGCAAACCAAAAGTCCTTTGAGGTTTTTTTTTTTCTTTGGCCAGTGAGAATAGCTATTATCAGTAAAACAGAAAAATAGCAATTTTGGGTGAGGATGTGGGGGAAAAAAGAAATACTATATGCTATAGGTGAGAATATAAATTAGTGAAGTCACTATGGTCATCAATCACATAGAGAGTTCTCAAAAAACTTTAAAATAAAACTTCCCTATAATTCTGCTATACCACTCCTGTTTATATACCAAAATGAGTGAAAATCAGCTTTCTGTAAAGAAACTTAAATATCTGTGTTGAATACTGTAATAATCACAATAGATAAGTTATGGCATCACACTGGGTGCCTAGCAACAGAGAAGTGGATAAAGAACATGTGATGTATATATATATATATGTGTGTGTGTGTGTGTGTGTGTGTGTGTGTGTGTGTGTGTGTGTACACATTCATATAGGTACGTATGTATTTAATTCAGCCATACAAATAGAATTCAATTATGTTGTATACAGGAAGATGGGTGGACTGGAGGTCATGCTGTCAAGAGAAATACAAAGCCACACTCAGAACAGAAGAAATCATGTCTCTCTCTTGGGAAATCGTGTGGGGTGAGGGAAGATAAGATAAGAATGTGAAATGGAAACTGCTAAGGATGTGGAAGAAGAACAAGAGAGACAGAGTAAGAAAATATAATGATTATAGAGGCCCATATAACCAAAGTATACTAATACCATAATGAAACCTCTCACTTCATACATTTTTGTCGAGCATTGGTAAACATAGGCTGGGACTGTGAGAAAGCTGGCCTGGCCGTTGAACATGACCGGGACCTTGGGCTGTTGGGAACCCACTTTGGCCCCAGAGCTGGCCCTCCCTTCTCGGGAGGTCTTAGTGTACCTCATCTTCGCCCAGAGGAAACGGGACTAGCGGAGCCTCCCTCCATCCCAAAGCATCTGGGCATTCCACAGTCTAAGGTTCTGCCCCCACCCCTCACAGTTCCTGACCTTGTGGCCAGCCGCCCAAGAGATCCTTACATGGTAGTAAAAAGTTTCTCTGCTGCTGTAGTCCTCCAATATGTGGCTGAAGTCACATAGCTTTTCCTGCTGGCTTCCATGCCTTGCAACTTCTCCCTCACAACTTCTGCCTTCCAGCACCAGCCAATTAGATAGCAACCCATATACCTATGTATCCAATCACCTTATAGTCTGTATGTGCCTTCTCAACCTTTCCCAAGTGTGTATAAACCCACTCCCCTTTTGAATAAATGAGACAAAGCGCTACCCATCAGACTGTCTCCAGAGTGGTTCATTGCCCGTCGCACTCACATTTTAACTACATTCATTAATTTATTTGAAAGAGACAGAGAGAAAGAGGCAGAGGAAGCGAGAGAGGGAGGGAGAGAGAGAGACAGAGAGAAAAATAGTACATATGGGCACACCAGGGCCACCTGTTACTGCAAGTGAACTCCAGATGAATGTGCCACTTCATGCATCTTATTTAACATGGGTACTAGGAAATCGAATGTGGGCTATCATGCTTTGCAAACAAGTGCCTTTAACCACTGAGCCATCTCTCCAGCCCCCACATTGTAGAATTTTTAAAGTTAAAAAAAAGTAAGCTCTATATTTTCCTAAACTGGTACTCAAAAAATTGTCATCACTGTTTTTCAAAGTCTTCTAAGCAAGTACACCACATAATTTATCAACTCCAGTATAAACAAACCAGACTGTCTCCATTTCACTCAATCTCTTGCTTACTTTCTTGTTTTCTTTCCCTCTTTCTCCCCACACCCTTCAGTGTTATGCTTTATGAATTGATAGGTGCATGCTAGGGTACAGGACTAACTGTGATGTTATACCATGCACTGAGTGAGCCCCACCCACTGGGTACTGTTGGCTATGCAATTGCTGTACTAAATTAATTACCAACATTGAAACTGAGTGCTAGGTACATAATGACTTCACAGAAGAAGATAAAATCTGAACATTTGTAATTTCAAAGAACAGATATATACTGCACACACAAAATCACACATATATGTGTGCATGCACATCACATCACTGAAGTTTGTACTGCACTCATTAAAAGCATACGCATACTAGAAATTTTCTGCTATATATTTATTGCAATTCAATTTGTTCTAGTGTTATGCTATCACTGAGAGAGTACAGCTGGTTCCCATCTTCTTAGTCATGTAGATTTATAACTGTGCAGCCTACATAATATATTACATGCATGTGAATATGTATTTATAGTAATATTTTTAAAGATGTATTTGCTTTTCCCTATAAATAATTTCTCAAACATTACATTTATATACATAAATGCATCTTAAAGGCAAACAAAAGAAAAATGATGGAAGAAAAATGTAATGAGGTATCATTATTAATCATAAGAGTAAAATCATGATCAAAGAAGCCAAAAGAAAGTTTAAAGAAATTCTTAAATTTAAATTTAAAGAAAACTTGTGATAAAACTTTTATGAACTCAGTGTCTGACTTTTGCATAGCTAGAGGTGTACAAAGGACAACAGTTTGTAAAATTAACATATATACACTATTTACTAACTACCTCTGCCTCACACAAAAAAAGTGGTGTTTGGAAGTATGCCTCTGAGCTGATTACTCAAAATTCAGAGTGCAATGTTGTTACTTTCCCCAACAACACATTATGAAAAATTTTAAGTTTCCTACAAAGTTGAAGAATATCTTACAATAAATAATCCTTCCACCTTAACATTATGTCATTAACATTATATCTTAATTATTATTTCATGTATCACAAAGTAATTATACACATCTTCCTATAATAGCAGAAAGGCTATTCTTAGTCACACAAATTGAGTGAAGCTCATATGTGCTGGTGTATAATTGAAATAAAAAAAAACACAAAAAGTATAATACAGAACATATCATATAATATGATCACCAAATACACAACTCTATAAAATTTTGAACACACTTTACTTCACAAAGATCTCATCGATGTTTTATGTAATAGTGACTATACTATATTTCACAATTTCCACAAAACTGTGATTTTTGATGTCATTTTAGAAGAGTAATAAAATTGTACTTCTAGGGAATATTAAGTTTATATGCAAATTACTTTAAATGCTATTTAACTTTTTAACTTTTTGCTTATGGTACAATATCTAAATGATATTTGTTTTTTCCTGTCATAAACATGTAATTTATGACTCAGTGATTCAGTTTCTCTCTCTCATCTGTTTTTCCTTAAATTGTCAGAAATGGAATCACTGTATTGATGGGAGAAAGAATTTCATTGTATTTATCCAGTTCTTATAATGTATTAGTAAATACATACCAGTACTTCTTAATATACATCTGCTTTTGATACCTAAGGTTTGAAAACACCTCACGTCTCCTTAAGAACTGATTCTCATTATAGGGGAAATATCATCTCATAAAAGTTATTAGGATGTCCAATAAGTTTAAAATATACTGTGATTTGAAGTATATAGTGAGAAATAATGTATGTGAAAGGAGCCAGATGTGATAATGCATAACTTTAATCCCAGCACTCAGGAGGCAGAGGTAGCAGGATTGTCATGAGTTAGAAGCCACCCTAAAGGAGTGTCAGTTGTTGCAGATAGGTTAAAAGAAAGCAATATGACATTATCTTTACTAGATATTCTTCCACATGTCACAAGAGAAAAAATAAGCTAGCCCGAATTGAAAAACAATCCTGTAAATTTGAGTCTGACTCATGGTTCACTCACAAACTGTCAAAATGATGAAAAATAAATATGCAGAAAAATTGAAAGTAACTTATGGTAGCTTTTAAGAGCAAAACAGATTAAAATGATCTGAAATACACTACTGGGTTAAAAAATAAAAGTGTAAAAACAATATCTGTCAGAGTCTTTGGCTTGTCACAATATGCACCTGCAATTACAATATGTATGGCTTGCAAAGTCAGGGAAGACTTCTCCAAACCCTTATCAACAAAAAAATATTCTGTATCTTGGTCACTTTCAGCCAGTTACAAGGTCCTAGAGTAGCTAACAAAAAAAATTTTTGGATGGTTATCATTGCAGAAAAGGAAGGTTGTCACTGCAAAGATCTCCCATCACAGAGCCACAAATTCAGGGTTCATTAGAACATTACCAACATGAAATACTATGTTGAAACCTGGATACTTCCTGTGTACATCTATCTCCAGCCTAAAACACATCATTAAAATTCAACCACAATGACTTAAAATCTTAACTCAGTTTTCTCCATTTTACCAGCATATTACATGGAAAGGCTGCTGATCCCCTGTCTATGTGCTACGCTTCCTTATTCTTAATGGGTATTCTCATTGATTGCCTGATCTTGTGATTCTTTTGTTAAGTGTATTAGTATTCTTAAAATGTTAAGTGGAATGGTCCCTGCTCATCTGCTCAAACATTATATTTTCATCAGGTTGACAGATTAATTTCCAATGGGGAGGAAAAAAAACATTAGCAATAGTCTCCTCCCAGCTATTAATATGACAAATGAAAATGATTTGAAACAGCTGGTGAAAGACTTTCCAGTATCTTACTTAAGGGCGATGCCCAATGAAACATGAATATACAATTATCTCAGAATCAAGTTCGTTCCACAGCCTAAAGTGTGATGTAACTTTTGCAGAATTATATGTATCACTAGAATGGAATATATAGCAGTGGAGACAAATTAATGTTCCCTGCTGATCTTATCCAAGTACTGTGAAAGGGAAATAGAAACTCTTTAAGGGAAGGGATGAAAAGGCAAATGAAAACATACTTGTTATATACTTTGATTATAATTATATTTTGGCAAATTTCACTATTTTGCTAAATATTAATCAAATTTTAGTTTTCATATTTAAAATCACTATGAATGCTAGGTTAAATCAGAAAAATTATAAATTACTTTCCTAATATTTTCATATTTAAGATATATTTATGAGAGAAAGTGTGTTTAGGCATGCCAATGATCTCTGCCTCTGAAAAATAACTCCAGATGCATGTGACAATTTGTGCATCTGAATTATGTGGTCACTGGAGAATTGAACACAGGCTAGGAGGTTTTGCAAGCAAGTACCTTTAACCACTGAACATTTCACCAGTCCCTTTTTCAAATATTTCCTAATAACTAATTTATTACAAATTGCATTTTTTCATGGAGATATGCTTTCCCTATGAAGACCAGTCTGCCCTGGAATTTATTTTTTTTTTTATTTTATTTTATTTTTTTTTTTTGGTTTTTCGAGGTAGGGTCTCACTCTGGCTCAGGCTGACCTGGAATTCACTATGTAGTCTCAGGGTGGCCTTGAACTCTTGGCGATCCTCCTACCTCTGCCTCCCGAGTGCTGGGATTAAAGGCATGCGCCACCATGCCCGGCTGCCCTGGAATTTATAATCCAACTGCTTCATCCTCCCAAATACTGATACTGCCACCATAACCTACCAAACCAAGTAAAATTCAGCTCTTTAAAAGGAAGTGCCAAGTCCTTTCTCTTATAGCTGTAGGCTAGAATAGTTATTGATGTGATTCTTACCATTTATAAGTGTGAAGTAAGGATGAAATCAAGGTGCTATGTGTTGATAATTATGGAAATTGGGGAGTTGAATACATAACTGCCCTCATGTTTTCTCTATCACACTAAATAGTGGTGTTTGTTAAAAGGGACTACATCACAACTTTCATTTAAACCACCTCCAATACATCATACATATGTTGCCCTTTAAATCTAATCAGCATGATTTTTTATGTATATTTGAAGATGGGGGTCTTTCAAAGGTTACTAGGTCAGGAGATGGCGCTCCATGATTGGGGTTAGTAATTGCTAAAACCCCAAAGAGGGGTATTATTGTATATATAATATATAAAAGATATTTCTTTCATGCTCAATGAAACAAAGAGAAAACAAAACATGGGTGAAAGTTATATATAGAGAAAAAATATCAACCTTGTTTTTTTTTCTACATGGCTGAATAGAGAACATGATTCATAGTATGTTTAAAATTTATTTCAACCACAGAGTTTTGGAGACCCTCTTTGGTGCAAAGCCTTCTCCATTGAGCTGTTGAAGGAGAAAAAAATCTAATCTAAAAGAAAAAGGGTGAAGAGCCTTCATTTCCTTCTTACAACTCATGATCAAATATCACTCTATTTCCTTAGAAGGACAGAGTGAGGATTTTGGAAGCATAGTTCACAAGAAATTTCTCTGTGTGGAAAAATCAAAAAGAAATGGAAGATTCTTTACCAACCAGTTCCAATGATAATGATTAGTTTGGATCAATAGGGTCTACTCCTCTAAACCACAAATCTGGTAAGTCTCAATTCTTCTTAATAATGTATTTGAGAGCTGGAGCCAGGGGTCAACTAGCTCTGTCTACCACAGGCAATATGAGAATAAATCATAACAGAGACATTCTGAAAACATGGTGGGTACATACTCTGCTCCCTTCTCCAAAGTGGCCTAAATTGTACTTACATAATTTAAAATAAAAATAAGAGCACTAATCCACAAGGACAAAGAAAATGATAAAAGAACTAAAAGCATATTAATGAGAGCAATAAAATTTTGGAGGCTGGTGTATAAATGGAACAATAGGAATAGAAAGATAAGTGACTTTTTGGAAAGAAGCCATGGTAAGAAAGTCAACTTAAGTCATTAAACTTTAGGAAGGCTCAAAAATTGAAGCAAGCACTATCTTCAGAGGACAGGAAGTAGGCATGTGGCCATCAAACATAAGGCAAAAAGATTGGTATGAAGTCTGAAGCAGAGAAAGGGATTGCAAGTCTTCTTGTTTATACTATATAAATATATTTCAGCTCCATGATTTATAGAGAAGCTGCAACATAGAGTAGAGAAACAGCTAACAGCAAGGCTGAGACTTGAGTGTATGAGAAGTATGTAAGTCTACACAATAATTCAAAACAATACCTTGCTTAATCTCAATACCCTTACAATACCATAGGCAGGAGTATAGGGAAAATTAACCAAATAACTAAGTCATAATAAATGGTATACAGGATATATTATTTCCATAAAACTACTCTCTAAATATTCAAGGTTATGTCCACATGCCATTAACGCTACTCTCACTTTTGTTTAGAGAAGCTTCTCTTTTCAGATGGTACTGACCACTGGGGAGACTCAAAACTCACCAGGGTACTTAGAAGTGACAATGGAATGTTCAGCACTGAGACATCTCTATCGCACCCTCCAAAGCTCAGAGACCATTGCAGTAAAGGTAGCAGAAAAAATGTAAGTGCCAAAGGAAGAGGAGGAGTGCTTGGCAATACTGTCTTCCAGACACAAAGTGGCTGATGTATTCATGACTTCACAGTGACTGACAAAATCTATACAAGACCTTCATAATAAGAGGGAAAAGGATGACATCAAAATAGATGAGGGACTACTCGGAATGAATAAGGGATTCAATGGATGAAGGATAGGGGAGAGGGACATAACAAAGGGTAGTGGGAAGGTATTATAATCATGGTATATTGTGTATCTATGGAAGTTGACAATCAAAACTTTTTAAATAAAGTTTATAAATCTTCCAGAAAGAAAGAAAAATGTAGTGAACATCCCTTTTTAACATCCTTCAGTAACTGTAAGAAGTCAACCAAAGAAGAGTTTCCAAAGATATGAGCAGATTGGCCATTAAATATTTGAGAAATATCTAACTTTATATTAGATATTTTCCCTTCTATTTCTTTGTGGGGGCGGGGTATTTACTTTTTACTGTTTTATTTTTTTATTAGTTTTGTACTCAGTGCAAACAGTCAAGTTGGTACCATTGTTAGCCTCCTGCCTGTCCTCGGCCCTCCAAAGAAATGCTCCTTGTTGTGGAATATTGGTCGTGCATTGTGGGTTAGCCTTCAGTTATGAGTAGGAGGCAATGTCTCTGTGTATCATGATCCAACATATGGCTCTGACATTCTTTCTGTACCCCTTCTGCAAATTTTCCTGAGCAATGTTGGCTTCATTTTAGGTCTGCTTCAATGATGAGGTCTTGGGAGCCTCTGTGTCTCTGGATATCTGATTTGGTAGGAGTTGATTGTTCTCTATGTTTATCTCCTTCACCTTTGTGCTGGTACCAGGTTCACAAAGAAAACAGCACTCTTGCTTGTTTCCCCAATTATTCTTAGTTTCATCTGGGGCCCTTTTGAGGTATGATGGGGTGGTTCACTCCTTAGGATCTGCATCTATCTGAAAAAGAGAAGCAAATTCTCCAACGGAAAGGAAAGTTAGCAGCAGATAAATGGTATAACCATTTGGGGGGGGTTGTTGTTTTTTAGAGAGAATGTCATATGTGTAGGCCCTCTTGTAGCCCATGATTGGTGCAAGCTTGATAATGGAGAGTGGGCTCATTTTTGGATATTATTCTGACTTGTTTCCCAGCTCCAGCTATGGGTTCCATTCCACTGAACAGATCAGTTAGCCAAATCAAGAGCAGTTGGTTTCCCACCATGGCTGTGCGGCACTATTGCACTTGTGTGAGCATCACGTCAGGTTGTTTGCTACAGAGTAGATTAGACTATGAGCTGCCTGGACAGAAATTAGCCATGTTCCCCCAGTTGCTCTTGTAGCACCTTTCTGGCACTAGACGTGCTGACTCTCTGGGGACTGACTCTCTTCCAGCTTCCAGACATGCCACTCCATGTTGTGTACCAACAGCATATGGTGTCTTCAGCATTAGGGTCTTACCATTAACCTTTGGTGGGTCATCAAGTAAAATAAAAAGTCAAAAACGCACTCACAAAATGGGGCAAAGAACTGGACAGGCAGTTCTCAGAGGAAGAAATACAAATGGCAAACACACACTTAAGAAAATGTTCATCATCCCTAATCATCAGGATGCAAATTAAAACAACTATGAGATTCCACCTTACCCAAGTAAGGATAGCTAACATTGAAAATAAATGCTGGCAAGGCTGTGGAGAAATAGGAACCCTCATCCACTGTTTGTGGGAATGTAAAATGGTACAACCACTGCGGAAAGCAATATGGAGTCTCCTAAAAATGTTGACTATAGAGTTACCAACAGACCCAGTTATTCTTTTACTGGGCATGTACCCTAAAATTTCCATGCCTCAATTCAGAGAGATTTGCTCAACCATGTTTATAGCTGTTCAAATAATAGCTAAGAGCTGGAATCAACCCAGATGTCCATCATTAGGCGAATGGATAACTAAGATGTGGTATATCTAACCACTGGAATTCTACAAAATAGTAAGGAAAAATGATGCAATGAGATTTGAAGAAAAATGGTCAAACCTGGAACAGATCATTCTCAGTGAACTCACTCGATCACAGAAAGATAATCACCTCATAGTCTCACTCATCTACAGCTCCTAACCTGAATCTACCCAAGATGCCCAAATACCTAGCAAGCATCTCAAGGACCAGAATTAGGATGGGTGGGGAGGGAGGGAAGGGTAAGGGAAGGGGAGGAAGGAATACAAAACTGAACCCAAAAGGCAATGGTACCATAAATAAATTCTACATCCTAAATGACAGACCAAATGGTTGAACCTACACCAGGCCCTTACCCTTAGAGGGAACACCTGAATCACAAGGCCCTGGAGAGGATACGATGAAGACTGACCTTAATCTCCTTCTGTTTTAGTTTATCTCTCTCCATGTATATATATATATATATATATATATATATATATATATATATACATATATATATATATATATATATATACATATATATATATATATATATCTTCTCTCTACCTTTTTTTATATTACTTGTCTTTTTCTTCTTTCATTCCTTGGGCACTGACCTATAACTCCCAGTACTAGCATAAGGCTATCATTCATAATGAGCTCTTGATCATAGAGACCTACAAGGTTTCCCAAAAGAAGACAGAATTCTGTCAGAACACTTGATTACACTTCTATTTCTTTTCAGATTAAAAATACACTATAAAGAATAGAATGACAATTTTCATGACCTAGAAAATTTAATTCAGAAATTCTGCAACTATTCAAAAGGATATTCCATAATACAGCATTAAGAAGTAAAAATAAAAATATGATATGCAGTCTAGCTCGAGATGGCTCAGCAGGTTTTTTGTATTTGCTGCATAAAGCACAAGGACCTGAGTTTGATATTCAGCACCTACAGTAAAAAGCCAGACATGGCCGCAAATGGCTGTGACCACATTGTGGAGCAGGGCAGAGACATGAAGATTGTTGCTGCAGTCTCAGTGAAGTAAGGCAGAAGAGTGATAGAAGAGGATGCCCAATATCTTGTGCCCTACATACAAGTACACAAACAGCATGCACGTGTGCACACACACATACCCACATACATACCACATATACTAAAACACACACCAGAAAGAACTTTAAAAATACGACAATCCTACCAAATACATTTGTTCAAATTCAATACTTTTATAGAAATAAAAATAAAATGTCTTAGCCAGGCATGGTAGGCACATGCCTTTAAACCCAGCACTCAGGAGGCAGAGGCAGGAGGAGTGCCACGAGTTCGGGGTCACCCTGAGAATACAGAGTGAATTCCAGGTCAGCCTGGGCTAGAGTGAGACCCTACCTCGAAAAACCAAAATAAAGAAATTAAATTAAATGTCTTATAATGTGACATGATAAATAGTATATGCCTTAAAGCAACTAGTGACATATATTGATAGATATTATACACCCTCAAGAAAAGATGGTATATATCATTTTCACTAAAGCAAACTCTTATATGGAATTAAGTCCCTAATGGAAGTATGTACTCCATAATTCACAAAAATAGAGTTTTATTGAAAAAATAAAAATTCTACAGTAAGTAAAAACAACACAGAAGACAGTTGTATAGCCCAAATAATATGAGTGTTTACCACATACCATTCAGAAAACAAATTCTAGATATATGATTAATGAAAGAAACTTCAGAATAATCTCAAAAGAAAAGAGAACTATGTCTTATAGATACTGAATTATATGTGAAACAATCATTAATGAAACTGTAACACAAAAGTCAATATATTACACTGAAAGGTAGGAAAAACTAAAAACTGGCCTATTACATATAATAAAATATTTCAATTAAATATGCTTGGAAAGTAGCTTTGAGAGTTTGGGAAAATATAAATGTATACAATCACAAGAAAGTAATAACCTATTCCTACATATATTCTAAATGTGCATCATTGTATAGAGCATGAATTATATTTAAAATCCTCCAAATAGAATGATATTGTAATGCTGTGAAGGAATGTAAAGAGATGGGCAGTGGCTTTCAGACTATCTAAGATAAAAAGATAATTTCCCTCCACAAAGACAAATGAGAATGCATACAATTTTCAATTTCCTGAATTTTAACCATAAAAGCCTTCACAGAAATTTTAATCTAGAGCATGTTTTTCAAGAGAAGTTAAATTTTTTGTTTATTTTTATTTATTTATTTGACAGTGACAGAGAAAGAGACAGAGACAGACGGGGGGGCGTCGAGAGACAATGAGTGTGCCAGGGCCTCCAGCCACTGCAAATGAACTCCAGACGTGAGCACCCCCTTATGCATCTGGCTAACATGGGTCCTGGGAAATTTAGCCTCAAACCAGGGTCCTTAGGCTTCACAGGCAAGCACTTAACTGCTAAGCTATCTCCCCAGCCCAAGAGAAGTTAATTTTTTTTAAAAAAAATAATATTTATTTCAAGGAGAGACAAAAAGAGAATGGGCATAGTAGGGCCTCCAGCTACTGCAAACAGATTCCAGATGCAAGTGCCACCTTGTGAATGGAATCACATAGAGGTAACCTGCCCAAACCATTAATGCATTTCGTAAGTGGGCCTAGTTTCTTTCTTAAGCATCTCTTACTCCAAAAAAGGAAAGAAAGGAAAATTATAAGGAATTCTTAGCTGCATGGTACATTTCCTAAAGTTCTAGGCATACCACTTTGTATAACACACAGTTAAGCACATTTAGTTCAATCTGAGTATGTCTCACAAGAAAACGACTTTTCTACTTTGCTAAGGGAACAACTAAAATGACAATTTAATTCAGTTTAAATTAATCAATGTAAGTACTTACAAGCCTGCTTGGATATCTAAGTGGTCTTCCACTTGTTTACAAGACAAGGAATAATAAGTTGCTTAACCATGTTGAATTAAAGGATCCAACTTACTGTTTTAAGTCATACAGCCTGAGATCATATGGAAAACTTCAGGACAAAAGGGACCATTTGGTTTCAATGGGTTAGAAGTAGAAAAGCTCCTTCCAGATTTAAATAACTAAGGAAAAGGGGCTAAAAGCTTTTATTCTTTCTTGGTTCAGGGAAATATTCTTACTTCAGAGTAATTCAAGGTTTAATGTGCCCATAGAGATGGAGCATGGACTGCAGGTAGAAATTGAGAGTGTTAACTGGCCACAGAAGTTATTACATGTTAACCTGAAATATTTACAGTGGGTATAATAGGTGGCCAGCCTCAACTGCCTTCTCATGTCCACGCTTGGAGTCAGTCCTGCCTGCATGCCATCAACTGAACTAAGTTTGGTCCAGAATCTCAGCCTATACCAGACTGTTCACCCTATGCAGCCATTTCTAAAACATAATGAGCAAATTTAGACCACGCACAAGACCCATCCTGGGGCAGATATGAGAGCTTCTTGCAAGCTCAACTGCAAACTTGAAGTTTAACTGTATTTGAGAGTAAGGTGGTACCTATAAACCACATGATCCCTTACGCACATGTGTGAACTTGCACAGTTGCGTCGCTGTGCATCTGGCTTACCTGGGACCTGGAGAATCAAACATGAGTCCTTAGGCTTCGCAAGCAAGCACCTCAACTGCTAAGCCATCTCTCCAGCCCTAAACTAATTATTACCCCTATGTGAAACAATTAAACTTCATCAATAATAGTTGAAATTCTGCCTTGTGCATTTTTTCCCAAAAAATATTTTAAAGTTAGTATGTCTAACACAATGAAGCCAGAAATCTACTATAAAATATGCACATAAGAGTATTATATGTGATGTAATGTTAATATTTTATATCTAGAAATGCTTGAATAATTTTGTCATAAGAGATTAAGATGTGGTCATAGCTTTTAAATACTGTGCCTAATATATTGACATTCCTTCAAATATTTTGACAGCTTACAGTATTTCAAATGCTTTATTATGTGCAACTTATTGATGAGATATTAGGTGAAACTGTAATGCTAACTGATTATTGGTTTTACCCCTTTGATGGCTGCATACTTTTTTTATTTGAGAGAGAGAGAGAGAGAGAGAGAAAGAGGATGGGCATGCCAGGGCTTCCAGCCACTGTAAATGAACTCCAGATGCATGAACCCCCCTGTGCATCTGGCTTACGTGGGTTCTGGAGAATTGAACCAGGATCCTTTGGCTTTGCAGGCAAACACCTAAACTGCTAAGCCATCCCTCCAGCCCAGTTGCAGATTTTTTTAATCATTAATTTTAATGGAACATGATTATCATTCTAATTAAATATATGTATTAACTACTTTTTATTTTTATTGACACAAAATGTTAGTATTTTTTTGTTTTTTTTTATTAATTAGTTTTGTATTCAGCAAATAGAGTCAGTTTGGTACCATTATTAGGCTCATCTGTGACCTACCCCCTCACCTTGGCCCCTCCTTGTTGAGGTATATGGGTCATGCATTGTGGAGTTAGCCCACAGTTATGGGTAAGATAAATGTCTCTGCATGTCATGACCCAACATGTGGCTCTGACATTCTTTCTGCCCCCTCTTCCGCAAAATTTCCCTGAGCCATGTTGGGTTCATTTTTGGTCTGCTTCAGTGATGAGGTATTGGGGGCCTCTGGGGCTCTGGCCCCCTGATTTGGTAGGAGTTGATTTTTCTCTGTGTTGATCTCCTTCCCCCTTGTGCTGGTATCCTGTTCATCAGGAAAACAGAACCCTTGCTTGTTTCGCCAATTTTTCTTAGTTTCAGCCAGGGCCCTTTTGAGGTGATGGGGTGGCTCTCTCCTTAGGATCTACATCTATCTGAAAAAGAGAAGCAGATTCTCCAACGGAGAGTAAGTTAGCACTAGGACAAATGAGATAACCCTTACTTTTTTTTATAGAGAATTTAATAGGTGTAAGCCCTCTTGTAGCCCATGATTGATGGTAGCTTGATATTGGAGAGTGGGCTTATGTTTGGATATGGTTCTGACTTGTTTCCCAGCTCCAACTATGGGTCCTGTACCACTGAGGGAATCAGCCAAATCAAGAGCAGTTGGTTCCCCACCATGGCTGTGTGCCACTATTGCACTTCTGTGGGCATCACAACAGTTTATTTGCTGCTAAGCAGGTTAGACCATGAGTTGCTTGGACAGATATTGGTCCTTTTCCCCTAGTCGCCCATGTAGCACCTTCTGGCACTAGACGTGCTGACTGTCTGGGGACTGACTCTCTTCCAACTTCAAGCCATGCCATTCCATTTTACATGTCAACCACATAAGGTGTCTTTAGCAGTAGGGTCTTACCACTAACCCTTGGTGGGTCATCAAGTACTCGGACAGAAATCTGTCTGTCTTTTAGGAAACCCTGTATGTCTCTCTGATCAAAAGCTCATTGTGGATGATAGCCACATGCTAGTACTGGGTGTTACAGGTCAGTGCCCACTAAAAAAAGAGGAAAAAGATAACTAATATACAAGAGTTAGAGACAAGAAAGAGAGAGAGAGAGAAAGAGAGAGAGAGGGAAGGAGGGAAGATGTAGAAGATTAAGGTTAGTCTTCATCATACCCTCTCCAGTGTCTTGTGGTTCTTCCCTGTAAGGGCCTGGTGAAGGTTCAGCCATTTGGTCTGCCTGTTAGGAAGTAGAATTTTATGGTACCATTGCCGTCTGGGTCTAGATTTTGAATGTACTGTAGCAATGACAAAACACTCCTAAATTTGCTAAAATGGTTCATAGTTTTATTTAAGAAATATAAATCATTTGTTTTAGTTGTATTAATGTTACTACATTATAGCACGTATTTCAGGCTTTTCTGGGGTTTATCCAGAAGATACTATAGGAGAAAATCTGTTACTTTAATCTCATAAATTCTTTGATTTGCTCCCACGAATTCTGCAGATTTATTTTTATAGTGCAAACATCTATGACTAGCCAAACTCTCATTATTCCAATAAGTTCCTCAAAAAGGGTACTTAAATAAATACTACAATTTCTCAACAATGACCACTAATTAAAGGACAATGAAAGATGCTGATTCTTCTGTAACATAGATCACTTTTGAGAGACCATATTTCTACCTTCCCTGACAGAGTAGCACCCAGTAGAATTGTAAATGTTTCAGAAGTCATTACACAAAGAGCATTGCTTATCAATAGATACTGTGATATCCTTCAACAAATAAATTAACATGTTTGTTGAAGTTTGATTTTGTTGATGGCTTTAGTCATGTAACAATGTAGTGTCATGCCCCTGAGATCAGCCAAATGACTTGGTTGGACGAATGAAGAACTAGTAAGTATGAAACAAGCTAAGATTTGAAAGCAGACATGTATGACAGACCTTCATTGGCTCCTCTGACTTAGCTATGGAAGAATGATTAGGTTCACCTGCTACATAGATGAGAACCATGGAGCAGAGGTGAGATGTGAGCAAGGCCAGCCACAATCCATAAAGACACCTTGCTGGTAGATGGTTAAAAGAAGCTACATGAACAAACTCAGCAGAGGTCAGTAGAGCTAAGATAAAACCATCCAACTTCCACAAAACCCTGTGTTAAACAGCATTACTATTGTCTATCACTAAGTTTCTGTGGCCTTAGAGAACAAGTATATGACTTGCATACTAATTTCATTTTGTTAGTTATTTCTATTATTCTAACTTGAAGTTAATATTTTTAATATCCGTGCATTGTTTTTGCGTTTTATAAAATTATCACTACATACTAAACATTAGCTCAAATCAAAACTGTGCTGTTCAGTGAGTATTCTGTTACCTTTAGCCAAATATAACATAAATGATGCAAATGGACTTATATGCTCTATGCAATAAGAAAGTATGGAGTAAGACACAAGTACCACAAACATAGTGGCCAGTGGTCTAGCAGATGGTCAAGGGTTTCTGTATATCTCTTAGATCCAGAAGCAAATTTCCAATATTAATATTATTAGCTTATTTTCTTATTTTCTATTCTGTGTCAAGGAGTCTCCCACAACTTTTAAATACTTAAGATAGTCACAATATCACTGACAACAATACCCAGTGAGGTCGTATGAGGTCATTTTAATATACTTGACACCTACTGATTTAAAAACATTTAAAGTAAAAGATTACAACTTAGAATTTTAAAAAATAGCACTATCTGGCCAATTAAAATTTAATATCTGTGTTGTAAGTTCTATACATTCTATGAGAAAACAAACCTGAGAAATATTTTCCCAAGTCTAGGACTAAAACTTTCAGGTTAAACTTGAATATGAAATGTGACATATTTTAATGAACTGCATCAACTAATGAAATGACATCAAATTAACCAATGTGTAAGACAAGTGAAGGAAAATTGCTTTGAAGAGTTACATTTACAATTATAACAATGTAATTACTTTTTACCAAAATAATAAGGGTGCATGCTTGTCATTACCCTATCTGTTGAATGTAACAAAACCATTAATCAGGCAAACTATGAAAATGATTTAGAAAAAGAAATTATGAATATGAATTACAAGCTTAAACATGTTCATTCTGTTTATCCAGATGGATATCAATTGATTTTGCAGTTACTCATCATTCCAAACTTTAGGAAAGAGGTCAGAAATGTATTACTATTTTTCCAGGTCACTCTCGCCATGCTGGACTCACAGTGTGACTGCTTGCATGGCTGTTCAAGGAGGCTCTGGAATCTGTTGGGTGACAGGGACAAGGGCTTAGGAGACTCTCATTGATCAGCCACTGATTTAATGGCAGCTGTAAGGAATCCAAGAACCAGAGGAAAAGTTGGAAGGGCTCTTAAGAGCTGGGCTTAGAACTAACAGAAATCTCACTTTTACTACATTTAATTGGTCAAAGAAAGTCACAAGTTCTAATTCAGACAGTGGAGGAACATTTCACTTCTTTCTGGGAGAAGTGACAAAATGAAAGTACAAAAGGGAATGAATATGGGAGGAATGGAAAGTCTGGGCCATTTTTACAAACTGTAAGCTATTTTTTGCAAATCATAGATACTGGCAGTATGTTGTAATGAGCTTAGTTAAATATGGGGGATAGGAAATGTGCACAAAAGCAGTAAGATTAAAGCTAAATCAAATATTTACAAAGTTCTGTATTTCAAAATGTGAAATGTGTGTATTAAAATTTGTTTGCTTGGGGCTGGAGAAATGGCATAGTGGTTAAGCGCTTGCCTGTGAAGCCTAAGGACCCTGGTTCGAGGTTTGATTCCCCAGGACCCACGTTAGCCAGATGCACACGTCTGGAGTTCATTTGCAGTGGTTGGAGGACCTGGCACTCCCATTCTCTCTCTCTCTTTCTCTGCCTCTTTCTCTGTCTGTCACTCTCAAATAAATAAATAAAAATAAACAGAAAAAAAATTTTAAAATGTGTTTGCTTTTTCTGAATTTCATACTTACTAAACATAGCTAGCTTCCATGGTACTGGGCATTAAAGTAATCAAATGAAATGTCTCTTGATACACTCTTCTAGGTGAAAGTGAGACCTTATGAAATATGGACAGAAGAGAACTTCAGTAGAGAAGAGCTATAGTACTCATTGAACACATGCACAAAACCCTGTGCTATTCCTTGGCAAAGAATGAGTATAGCTTCAAGCTCTTTTGAGGCAATGCATAAAGAAAGATCTAAAAAAAAAAATAAGTCTGCCATCAGTAACTAGGATCTTTAAGACCAAAGCACTGATTGAGCCCTAATCAAATCACATGAATTAGCAGTAAGGGGAAAAAAATGGAGGAACAGAAAAATCTTCAGCCACTCCAGTTAATAAGTGTAAAGTGGGCTAGAGGGATGGGTCAAGGATTAAGTTATCTTTTTGGGAAGCATGAGGGCATAAAGGGGCATGAAACTACCTGGTTCAAATCTCCTGGTCCCACATAAATAGCTAGATGTCATCACGCACATCTATAACCTCTGTCCAACAAAGTAGAGATCAGAGACCTGCCTAGCTCAAAACAACAATAACAACACCAAAATAATAATAATGATGATAAGGAGATTTGGGTTTCAGTAAGAGACTCTGGCTCAAAATGAGAACTGGCAAAAAAGCAGTGGCACAAGATACCCTGTGTTCTGCTCCAGCCACCATAGACAAGAACCCCTAGCTGTGGGCAAGACTACAGGGGACCTTGAGAGACACATATGTGCACGCGCACACGCGCGCACACAAACACACACACACACACACACACACACACCACATACACATTGGCAAAAAAAAAAAGGAAGTACAAAGCTATGTAGTGAGATTATAAAAATTCTTAACACATGTTTAATATCTTTTTGCACATAAAAGGTACATAAAGCATGTTCACAAGTGCAGTTATAAACAACAATTTAGGAACTTGCAAGGTTATGGAGAGGATACAACTCAACCATTTTGCATTCATTACAATATGTAATCAAGCCCTCTACTGGACTTCTTCTTCTGTAGTCTACATGATCTTCCAGGTTTAAAACAGTGGATAAAATGATCTTGTAAGAGCCTTGCTAACATCAAATTTCTGCAACGTGTTCCTTAAGTAATGATCATTTAAAATCAGGGCTTATATGGTCAACCCATTCACCCCTTGGCTCACTTAAAATAGGTAGGCTAGGAAGAGCCAATGACCTCTTTCTAGGGGACTTTTCCTCATTCTGAAAGGGATTACCCATTGTCTTTACTTAGGTCTAAAGTAGTTAACTATAAACATTAGGCTTTGGGCTAGAATAATGTTAATTATTATATTATGTTATCTCTGTACCAAGCTTTCCCTTATTAATAACCCCTGTAGTCCCTAGAATAGAAACCAACAGTTCTTACTTTTCAAATGATCAGGTGTTTTCTTTTTTTATTGGTGTGTGTGTCTATGTGTGTGTGATGACATAGAACAGGTCTAAATGTCAGAGGACAACTTTGGGAATGAGTCCTCACCTACCACTTCGTTTGGGGTAGAGATTTCATAGTTCACCTCCAGGTTTGCCAGGCTAGCTGGGTCATGAGTTTCCAAGGAATCCTCCTGATTCCAACTCCCTTTTTGCTGCACTAGGAATACTGATGCTTGTACTATGGTGCCCAGTTTTATGTGGGTTCAGGGCATCCAAACTCAGGGACTCATACTTGAATGATAAGCATTTTATTCAGTAGCGTGTCCTCAGCCCTGAAGTCATTTTGATACCCAGCACTGATCTTCATGATCCCGTTCCATATAATGCTAATTGTTACAACAAACTAATTTATAGTCTTCTCAATAATGTGACATAATTATTTAAGAACATTATAATCACACTGGGGAACAGTGGTAATTTTATACAGTAACAACAGGAAACTTATACTCATTGCCAACTATATTATACTTGTGAGTTAATGAAGTGCATGTACAACCTCTACTTATCTACTTACATTTTCTACTTATGATTTGGGAATGAACTCTGTCAAATTTTAGAATTGCAAAGAACAATATTTTCCCTCTAAGGCCCATTATTAGAAAAAAATTACTTTCATTTTATTTCATTGAATGGGTTTTATTTAAGGGAAAAACAACTTAAGAAGGAATAATAAAAAGCATAATAAACCTCTAAGAAAATTAGAGATGCACAAAATAAAAAAAACTTCCAGGAAATAAAAATAGCCATTTGTAACCACTCTTAAAATATGATTGAGATATATAAAATGAAAACAAATAAGATAAAGAAGAGAAAAAAAGAACATTGCTTCCATTTCTTCTTTATGCTTTGATCATATTTTCTTAAAATTCCTAAATTTATTGTATAAGACCTTATAGATAGATCTAAACTACCACATAGAGCATCCCTAGTTGTGTCATATTTTGACATTTTACATAGCTACCTTTAAAAATGATACAATTTGGGCGGGAGGGATGGCTTAGCGGTTAAGGTGTTTGCCTGCAAAGCCAAAGGACCTAGGTTCAATTCCCCAGGACCTACATTAGCCAGATGCACAAGGGGGCTCATGCATCTGGAGTTCCTTTGCAGTGGCTGGAGAGGCTCCAGCATGCCCATTCTCTCTCTCTCTCTCTCTCTCTCTCTCTCTCTCTCCCTCTTTCTTTGTCAAATAAATAAAAGTAAAATATTTAAAAATGATATAATTTATTGAAAAGAGTAACTTTCTACTTTCATGTTTATGCCTATTGAAAGACACAAAATTGAAATACTGATCTCATATTTCTAAACCACTTCATATGCCTTCAATAAATTTTTCCAGGGAGGTTTATTTATTCTATATGAGATTCTGACTTTATAGAAACATCAATCAACTAAACTTTATCAATTTTATAAAGAACCAATACTAAATAGGAAAAAATCTAACTGTTAATTTGGTAAAATTTAACAGTCATTCTATTCAGCATGTTGCATAGGACTTCTGGCCCAGATGAGAACCTGAACTTGGCCTTTTTGTGCTTTGTGACTAGGTCAAGTACAGACAGGAGAAGGAGCACATGAAGAGGAAGGATCAAAGCAGGGCAGAGGAGGACTCTAATCACTGACAACCTCTGGTGCCAAAAGAAATAAATATTAGGGTACTGAATGCTGTTGGAGGATTTTCAAGAGTGGATTAGCGTGCTAGATCTGTGCTCTCATAAACTTGCAATGGGGATTGGTGATGCAGAAGAATGATCCTCAAACATAGAAGAGGCCGGTGAGAAATTCAAACATTCTAAACCAAAGGGATGGAGAAGGGAGACAAACATTGAGTGGGTTAAAACAATACTTGACAAGATAACTACTAATTCACCGTAGGAGTCAGGAGAGAATGGAAGCCCTTATTCATCCTTTTGAACTAGTTGGAAATGTTCACTAATGTAAGAAACACAAAAGTCAAAAAGAATGACAGGAATAAAGGATGAAGATAAATTCTATTTTTCAAGAGAGGATTGTAAATGCCTTTAAGGAGCCAGCCAGAATTTTCTACAAAGACAACTAGCAACATCTTGAACAATTGGACTTAATAGAGAGTTAAGTGTAGAAAATGGATGTCATAACTATGGTTGATTTATTATCCCACAGGGAAAATAATACACAAAACTTTCCTATGGGATTAGAAATAGAACAGTTGTGTGACTGATATCATGGACAAGCACAATAGTCTGAAAAACATAATAATAACAGAGTTTGGGTTTTCGTTGTTGTTTTTAGTATTGTCATTGAGAGGGAGAGAGGAGAGAGAGATAAATGAAAGACAACAGACAAGTGTGAGAAGAAATGGTCAAAGAGAAAAATAAGGGACTTCCTGGTGAACCGGGTACCAGCACAAGTGTGAAAGGAGATCGACACAGAGAACAATCAACTCCTACCATATCAGATATCCAGAGACCCAGAGGCCCCCAACACCTCATCACTGACGCAGACCAAAAATGAACCCAACATGGCTCAGGGAAATTTTGCGGAAGAGGCAGAAAGAATGTCAGAGCCACATGTTGGGTCATGATATGCAGAGACATTTCTCCTACCCATAACTGTGGGCTAACTCCACAAAGCATGACTCATATACCTCAACAAGGAGGGGCGAGGGGGAGGGGGTAGTATATGGGTGAGCCTAACAATGGTACCATCTTGACTGTATTCACTGAGTACAAAACTAATTAGTAAAAAAGAATAAAATTAATAAATTAAATTTAAAAATAAATAAATAAAAATAAAAACCAAAAAAAGAGAAAAATAAGAAACTCAGGTTGGGGAAAATGGCTCAGTGGAAAATGTACTTGTTAGGCAAGCATGAGGGAAAGAGCCCAGATCTCCAGCACCCACATAAGGATGGTGGGGCTTGCTGGTCCATCTGTAATTAATCCCAGTGCTCAGGAGGCAGAGACTGGGTGAACTGGCTCTCTAATTAGCCACAAGATTTTAAAACAAGTGGAAGACTAAACTGCAATAAAATTAAGTGAACAACAAGTAAGGAAGATACCTAATATCATTCTAGGCCTCCATATACATGTGTAAATCCACTCACATACACGTGCAACCACATAGACACAGACAGGCATGCAGAGATGCATAGACACCATACATGCATAATGCACACATGCAAAATATTAAATAAATAGATAAAAAAGAAACAAAAGGTGGTGCAATAATCTTAGAAGACAGGATCAGAAGAGAAGAGTCAGTGATCAGAGTCCTCCTCTGCCCTGCTTTTATCCTTCCTTTGCATGTGGTCCTTTTCCTGCCTGTACCTGACCTAATCACAAAGCACCTGAGATCTCCATTCCAGCCCTGAAAGATTCTTTAAAAACAAAATCTCGGGCTGGAGAGATGACTTAGTAGTTGAGGCACTTGAGTGCAAAGCCAAAGGACCCAGGTTCAATTCCCCAGGACCCACATAAGCCAGATGCACAAAGGGTTGCATGCATCTGGAGTTCGTTTGCAGTGATTGAATGTCCTAGTGTGCCCACTCTGTCTCTCTCTCTGTCCCTCCCTCTTTCTCTCTCAAATAAGAAAATATAAATATAAATATTTTTAAAATAAACAAACAAAAATCTCACTTAGGCTTTGAGGTAACTTGAAGGAATCTGTTCTTTACAACAAAACGTTAGCAATAAAAACCAGCATGAATTTGTCAGACAGAGAAGATGCCTTCCAGAAAAAGAGACCGATGAATAAGCAAATTGAAAATAGGAAACATGTTCAGAAAAGGTAATATCTGTGCTATATATTTGTCTTGAAAATGGAAATTTGAGAGCCTAGAGATAAGCTAAGTGACTCCATTTAAGGGATCATTGCATTTAAAAGCTTGTTAAATATATTCATATTAAATAGACTATGGAAGCAGCAGTTGTACAAAAGCTCATACAGTCTAATATAAAGTACTTTGGTAATAAATAGAAATTTATAACATTTTATTTATTTATATATTTATTCATTGATTTGAGAGAGAGAGACAGAGAGGCAGATAGAGAGAATGGGCACACCAGGGCCTCTAGCCACTGAAAATGAATTCCAGATACATGTGCCACCTTGGTCCTGGGGAATCAAACCTGGGTCCGTAGGCTTTTGCAGCAAGCGCCTTAACTGTGAGGCGGCCACCTCTCAAGCCCTAATGTACTACATTTTATGTTATCAATTAAAAATAGATTCAGGATAATTCAGTGGGTAAACCATTTGCCACGCAAGCATGGGAACCTGCGTTCTGGTTCTCAGCGTTGTGTAAAATGCCTGGCATGGTAGCACACTTGTCATCCCAGCACCGGGAACGTGGAGAAGGGGGTCCCCAGGGACACCTGGCCAGTCAAGCTAGCTGTGTTAGTGAGATGTAGATTCAGCGAGAGACCCTGTCTCAAACAATAAGGTAGAGAGTGATTGAAAAAGACACCCAGTGTTGACCTTGGCCCCTACCTGTATGAGCACACACATGCACCCGCACACATATGAACATGCGTGCACAAACACAGAACACACCCCTACTCACGCAAAAGATTCAAGTAAAAGCTAAGGTCCACTAATAAAGATGTCTCCTGGAATTCCATCAGTGCTATAGGTCATAAGCCACTTTTCCATATGCAATCACATAGTATCATTAAAAACGTAATAACCAACATTTTGTTGCACTGAAAGAAAGTAAACATGTGCCTCAATTTTAAAATATGCATGTTATTAATGTTGTGCCTCTGTCCCGGATTTTTAAACACATCAAATGAGCTAAGGTCCTTAGTGTCAAAAAGCCAATTTATCTCCTTTCAATTCCACATTGCTTGTACGATTGTGTGTTATTACTAGAAAACACTTTAAAAGCCAAGGGAAATAACCACATAAACAAGAGGGTTTGGGATGGAAATGCTTAAAGTTCTTGTCCAGCAGTGTTGTTACTAGACTGGGCAGTAATAATGTCCTACAAAGGATTATACAGATATTGTATCATGCTCAATAAACAACAATATTTTATTTTTCCCACGGTTTCTTAGCCAAGAGTATTGTGTCCAAGTACCATGGCATCAGGGAGAAGTAGAATTGGTTTACTTTTGATTTGATTTGATTTGATTTATGTGCTGCATCATCAGGAAGATAAACGTACATAACAAGCAGCATATGTTAGCTCTACCCTAGCATGTGGATTCTGTTATACAAAAGGCAAATGCTCAAGCAACAAAATTAATATTAATGTGCTCTGCGAAATCAAAGGAGCTACATTTGGTGGAGCTGAATAATTTCAGATCCTTCTGTAGACTAAATCCCCATGTATTTCACATAATAAAAAGGAACTGGTGGTCTTCAGTATTTAATCTCATAGGCCTAATACTTAAAAACCACTTTTGAGTAGTATGCAAAAAGTTCTTCTTTGAGAAAAATCAGACTTATCAAGACAGCAATCACCATCATTCACAAGAAATTGAAATTATGTATAAGATACCTACCATTGTTGCAAAATTCCTCCAAGCCAAGTTTACTCTTAGTGTTATAGTTTCCTTATTTCACCTTGAAATGAAATGAGTTAAAGGCTCATATAGTTAGTGGACAAGAAATAAAATGGTAGTTACTAGCCTAAAAGCCATTGTGTTAAATAAATCCATGATAACAGCTGACTCACTTAGGTTTGGTTTGCTCCAAATTTTGAAAACTAAAATGTAGCCCACAGAAGCCTCATTTCTGTAGCTCACTTACTAATAATAATACCATTTCTCTTATTAAAATCTTATTGTTTCTTCAAATATTTCATATACTTTTTGCAAATTAGCTTCATAGAATAAAGAAGTGGATAGAAGTAGCCTATGGGTTTACATAGCTATAACATGTTCAAGTTACCTTCACATTGCTGGCACAAAACACCTGACCAAAAGCAGTTTGTGAGAGGAAAGTATTTTATTTTGGCTTACAGTCTTGAGAGGTATCTCCAAGATGGTAGGCATAAGGATGGCATGAACAGAGGCTGGCATCACCTCTGCCACAGCAGGTGGACAACAGCAGCAGGAAAGTCTTGAACACTAGCAGAAGGAAGCTAGCTATAATACCCATAATTCCCCACCCAGTCTTATCCAGCAAAGCTCTAATTCCCAAATTGCCACCAGCTGAGGACCCAGCACATGAGTTTATGAGGGACATCTAATTCAAACCACCATATACCCACTTTTAATTCTTTTGACCTATAAGCTCATAGTGTTTTTTTTTGGGGGGGGGATGTACCACAGGGGTGACCATATATTTGTGTGACTTTATTCACTTACTAACAAATATATCACAAGATTCTCATCACTAATAAGTACATGTGTAGCTCATTTAATAACTTCACACTGCTTCATTTTATTTGTCTCTTGCACAATTTTAAATTAGAAAATGAGTCTTCCACTTTTCTCCTATTGAAATCAATGTGATGACTCTGTGTGCCTGTGGAAACACATTGTGGGACCTAAGCCTTATCACCTTCTTGGCAGAATATTTTTTGAAATAATATTAGTTACTCAAAGACTACACACATGTTAAAAGTGAACTATTTGACCCAGGCACCTTCCAACCATCAGTAGTAAAAGGTTGCCCCTTGCCTGGTCTCCCATTCATTGTTTACAGAGTACACAATCACTGATTAACTGAACATGCTTCCTATTTCCTGGGCACTGAGTACTGGCCAATGAGAGGCAGGAGAATATCACATGGTTCCTGCACTCCTCCTAGAGCTCACAGGTTAGTAAGTTCCATATCCAGCTGAAGATCTCTCAGCACTCTTCCAAAGACATGAAGTAATCTGAAGCTTACCTCTCTTTAGAGGAAGAAATGGAAATATCACTGCTTTCTTCCTGTTTGGGATCCACTGATTATTTTGTAAATTCCAATGTCTCTTAAGAATGTACCACCATCCTAAATTTGACTTTGAACATGTAAAGCAGTTACTGTAAACTGAGTTTAGAACACACATTAATTAGTTCTCAAGATGAACCTATGTCATTTAGAACTCATAGACATTTGCTGCATTAGACACACAAACATACAGAGAAATCATCTGCTGCAAAATATTTAAGCAACAATGAAGACTATAAAACAAAGTAGAGTAACATCAAACAAATACACCATTCTGGCCAACTCACTGCTTACATAATTTGCTTCATGATTTATTTCCTCAACTGTTTTTAATTTCACGTTTTAGGGTCAAATGGGTTGGTGAGATGGTTGTCCTAACTTCTAATATGGGTTTGTTTACATTTGCAATATTGTGAGGGATTCTTGGATTATGTAGACTTACTTATTACTACAGAACTGAAATCACTCCATCCAGGCTCTCTTCTATGCAGTGGCAGCATACTGAGGTCTGTGTGGTACCACGAAAAGGAAAAAAATATTCTATCCCTCTAGGAAGTACATGCAAATAACTCAAAATCAATACAACTCAAGAGACAAAAATACTCAGGTTTTAATGTTTTAAAATGGTCACTTGGCGGAGGAGTCTCCAGCACGGAAACATCTCTACCACCGCCTCCAAGGCTCAGGGTCCATTGCCGAAGAGAAAAGAATGTAAGAGCCAAAGGAAGGGTACCACTCCTTACAATGCAACTGTCCAGACAGAAATTGGCCTCTATATCCGTGACTTCGCAGTGCCTAGCAACACCTTCACAAGACCCTCATAATAGAAGAAAAAGACAATGACATTAAAATAAAAGAGAGACCAATGGAGAGAGGGAGGGGATATGATGGAGAGTGGATCTGTGACGAGGAAAGTGGGGAAGAGGAAGGAATTATCATGGTTGATTGTAAGTATGGAAGTTGCCAATAAAAAAAATGCCAAATAATAATAATAATAATCACTTTACACTTACATTGAGATTTAAAAGCTATTTAACAGGCTAGAGAGATGGCTTGGCGGTTAAGATGCTTGCCTGCAAAGCCTAAGGACTCATGATGGACACTCAAATGCCGAATGCACAGTGAGGCAAGCACAAGGTCACACATGCCCACTAGGTGGCACAACCGTCTGGGGTACAATTACAGTGGCTGAGGCCCTGGCATGATAATTCTCTCTTTCTCTCTCTCTCACACACACACATACACACACACACACACACACACTAAAAAGAAATAAATAAATAAAAATTTAAAAATAAGTTATTTAACATTCAGATCACAAAACAGAAATACAAACCTACTCCTAAAAATGAATGATACTCACCTTTTTTTTTTTGCCACACTTTAGAAAATGCACAGTTTCGACATATAGTTTAGAAAAGCTCTTTGACCAGAAGAGAATCATATCCAATTATAGTGAACAACTTTTTTCCAGAATGAAACCTGAACCTTTCAAATGAAGTAACAGTGAATACACTACTGCATGGTGTTTGGGGTCAGAGAGCTATAGCTCTGTGAACAAAACAGAGATTCATTTTCTGTAAGTGTCATGACATCCAACAGTGACTTCAAGGCCATCCACTCCCATCCTGAAGACATAAAAATCAGTACTTACATCAAATATATTTTTGAGTAGGTCATTTCTTCTCCACTGGCTTATATTTATGACAGGTTAAATATAAGACAAGAGTTAGCTTGAGAAAGAGACAAAGAAACTAAAAGATAGCATTCTGCAGAAAAAAACTATCATTAAACAAGAAAGTAAAACAAAGATAGAGATGTTAACTGAAAATCTTGAGGAATATCTGGTTCTTCAGAGTATAGCCAGTTTTGTGATCAAGTTGTTATTTGCTAACATGAAGGTTTGACATATTTTTATATATGGTACAGTTAGAAATGACAGTTTATGAAACCAAAATTATATGCATTATCTAAGAAATACATCAAAGTTTACTTTTATCACTCCAATTTGGTTTCCTATAAAACATGGCTTTATTTCCCTAATTCTCCTTTAGCGAACACTGTGTATTCATTTCTAGCACTCTAATTTACCTTCCCCATAAATCTTTATTATTCATTAAAGTTTGTGCTAGTAATTAAGCAGAAAATAAATATTCTAGGACAACCATATTTTGGATAGTTTCTTCACTTATATCTCACATTAAACCTGTGTGTAATTTAACTGTGTGTTTATGACCTTAGAACGTTTTTAACGAGTGAATTTTTATTTCCCCAATGTAAGCACTGATGTTTGTTCAGATCAGTATAAAATATTTAACAAGTCACTCTGAGGTCCTCAGGTAAAAATAAATTAACTTGGAAAATGAGGACAGTCTAATTAAGCCAAGTGTCATGTAGCTTTATACCTGTCTATAATTATAGATTACAATGTCCTGTACTGAAAACAAAATATGTATAACATTAATCAGTGTGGTAAGTACTAAAATGTTAAGTTTCTTTAGAATCAAATAACTTGACTGTCATGGCTTATGGGCACTTGTTGAAGGCATGTAGTACAGTTTTAGGGGATCAGAATTTACTGAACAAGAAAAAGTGTCTCTTTTCCTCAGTATTAAAGTATTTATTCTGGGTAGCTTTTCCTTTCTCTTTAAGTGGTCTACACCAATTTTTACTTCGACCCAATCCAAGAAGAACTTTTTTAAAGTAGAAAACCTGTAGTAAAACTTATTTGAAAAATTGGTAACTATTAATTCCAAAGGCTTAAAAAAATCAAAGGATCTCTTCTTACATATAATGTGCTTCTCATTTGAGTGAACAGAAGGTATTTGGAGAGCTGGACTGAGTGAGATATCACTGCTTTGTGAGGTTTTCACCTCACAAAGTGCTTGAGCCTTGGCCACAGCAAAGGAAGAGAGAACTAAGAAAACTTAAAGCTGCTCTTCAAAGCAGTATTTCATTTCTGGTCACAGTTCATTTGCCATCTAGGTCTCTAACATACCTTGGGGAGAGGTCCAAACACAGAAAGAGCTTCCACCATTAACAGCAAGTACCACCTTCTCTTCACTGAATAGCCAAGGACTCTCCCCACCCATGACACACACCAGCACCTCCACATGGGAGACGGCCCAGTGCCTGAAGCCACACACAGCATATCCGGCTGGACTGCAGCCACCCCAAGCAAGCCTGAGGCTTCTCTTGGACTGGCGACATGTGAATTTAAATAGCAAATTTCTTTACTCCTTTACTCTTTATATACAGAAATGCATGCTCACGAACACTCAACAAAAAAAAAAAAGTGACTTCTTAGGGTAATTATGAAAATAAACTCACTTTCAGAAATAAGTCGAGGACAAGGGACATCACAATGCTGGCGTTCTGCAGAGCACACGGGGAAGACCCCACACCAGTATGTGGCTTCCACTGCCATTGAGGACAGGCTTTTTTTTTCCATTCCCTTCTTTAGTTGTACTTGGAAATGCATCCCTTCAAGACTACACAGCTTCCCTTCTTGCTCACATAAGCATGTATGCACAAAGTCCATTTTCAACCTCGTACAGTCAAAGGCCTCTTTAGTCCAGGATTGTGGTTTCATTGGCAGGACATCTCTCTCAAATACTTAAGAGGCTTCTCCTCTGTTTGTTTCCAGTGCATCCCAGGTGCCAGGTACCACACCCACCCTGTTAAATACCCAGTTCTCAATTCTCATAGAGCTCTTTGTTTTCTCAACCCCATACCTCCATTTTCTCTCACTTTGATGCCATGACAGGTGAGTATAACTCACCCTTCAAACCTTTCCTGCTTTAGGAACCTTAATAAACTTAAGGGCTATAATTAACTGAAATGTTTTATTGAATATTTGTTATTCAAGGCTGCTATAAAATTCCTTTCTTTCCAGTTGAGATGTCTAGAAAGAGTTGGTTTGCCAATATTATAGGTACACACATTTCAAGATTCTCTTATTTCTTCCCATCTCTGCTTATGAACAAGCTGGTTCTTTCCTGAATTTACCTTTATTTTATAATACATTCTCAAACGCAATCAAGAAGCAGACAACATGCATTTTGCTAAACTACACTCCATTTTTTTCCCTCTAACCTATAAGCTAAAGGTTGCCTATGATCTGGTTTCTAAGTTCTGATTGTAACAGCTTCCACAACTGTTTGGCTAACATGAATTTTCATTGCCTCAAGATCAACCTTCTCACCCTCCCCAGCCTTGAAAGTATACATAAAGTTATTTATTACAGCTCAACTCTACTTCTAAAACCATCTCTGCATGAAAATAGATGAAATTATAGTTAGTCACGAATTAACCACTGAATCTCTGTGGTTTGTGACAGTACAGGTTAAGCTCTTATCCATATGAAACAGCCCACGAGAGGATCTCTTCCGTAGAGTCATGTAAGGAAGCAAGCCATTAGTCATCTCACTGTTTCTAATCTGGCATTTCAATCTATGGCTCCTAGATGGATATATCAAAAAGAAGTTTATATTGACTCTTAAACATCCTGGTCCTAAAGTGACACACTAATGAATTTAATAATACCGGAAAGCCTGGACAGAACCAAATCAAGTAAAACAAGACAGAAGATATAAAAAGGCAAGCAGTGATATATTTCTATTTAAATTATAAGATACACAATATATGTGGGGAAATATGTGACAAGAAATGTCACAAATGAGGGGGCGTTTTAGATTAGATTTTGAAATTGTCTTTTATACTGTTATATAGTTGCTAAAAAGTCTAAAGTCCACTTGTAATCCAAAAAAATCTTGCTAAAAAACATCAAAAGTTAACCAAGCCTAAGCACATTTAAATGTTTAACTCTCCTCATTCGACACTTAAAAAAAAAAAAAAACAGAAAACCCTAAGTTTTCTCTAAATCTTTGATATTTAAACATGCTGGATTGAAATATACTCTTTTCAACAAGGATCTTGTTTTTGACTCATGAAAACCCTTCTCACTTAAGAGCTGGCAGAATAAAACCTCTCTTCTTCACCAAGTGGCAAATCTGTGAGGTCCCTGTAGACATGGAAAACAATTTTAGACATGACAGTGGCTGCAGGAATGCTAGATCGCACTCTGAAGGGGATACCCAATCCATAAAGACGCCACACTCACAGCGACCTTTGAACAACTGCACATGTGGACACGGGGACTCAAGCGACAGCTCTTCTGAAGAGGACTGCCACAAGAAGTAAGAGTCCCACGCCGGCCTACGTGAGGCTACCAGCTCATGCCACACAGAAAAGAGAATGAGCACAAATGAAAACAGCACAAAAGGAATCTTGAAGCTTGAAAACAGAGCTAAATATTTATTCTTTTACACAAGTTTTTGTTTTTGTTTTTTTTGTTTGTTTGTTTTTTATCAGTTCCATCAGTGAGGACGAGACACGCCATATGATATCTTCCAGATATGATTATAGGCTTATCTATAGCCAGTCTCTATCAAGCACTTACTCCCATCCCTCACTATAATAATTTTCCATAAAGAATGACTTATTTAATACTCACATGAAACCAAGAAAAGTGAGGTAAACTGCTTGAGCAGTTTGGCCATGATCATCTATTGAGAATAAGGGTCAAAAACAGCTTCAAGAGACAATGAGTAAATATTTGGGGCTTGCTGGGCATGAAGTCCCTTTACACCTACCCCACTCAGCTGCAGCACTTGTGAGCAGCCCTTACACACGGAATCCGCATCTGTTCCTGGAGCAAGAGGTGAGGCTGTGGGTCACTGATTGCCGACTTCAGATTTTAAAAGTACTGAACTAGAGCAGAAGAGGTGATTTAGTGGATAAAATGCTGGCTGTACAAACATGAGTACCTCAGTTTGGGTGCCCAGAACTCATAAAAAGCCAGATGCTATCTGGGATTTGTACTCCCAGCTAGTGAACATGATGAAAAATAACTGACCTGTCTCAGGCAGGAAGGACCAACATGCATCCCAACGCATGGACCAAAGCAAGACCCAAACTCACCTCGAGGCTTTCCACAGCTACAGTGCTGTTCAATATGAGCAAATAAATTAACTGTGTTTCCCTTTCTACTGTGGACTCTCTCATAATAAAAAGACTTTTGACTCTAATAAAGTTCTATTCAAAAGAAACTGGTTAGTTAATGTGAATTGTTGCTTACAATTTGACGAACAAGAAGATTTAGACTTCCACACAACATAAATGAAGTAGTATCCTTTAAAAAATGTAGACTCAGGGCTGGAGAGATGACTTAGTGGTTAAGCGCTTGCCTATGAAGCCTACAGACCCTGGCTTGAGGCTTGATTCTCCAGGACCCACGTCAGCCAGATGCACAAGGTGGTGCATTCATCTGGAGTTCATTTGCAGAGGCTGGAGGCCCTGGTGTGCCTCTCTCTCTCTCTCTCTCTCTCTCTCTCTCTCTTTCTCTCTCTCTCTCTCCCTCCCTCTCTCTCTCTCTCTCTCTCTCTGTCAAATAAATAAATTAGTTAAAATAAAATTTTTAAAATGTACAGTAGAGGTCATATTTTTAATTACATTGAGTGTTTTGTATTTTTATAGTAGAAATATAACCAACAGATTTGGTCAGTTATTTCATTTTGTAAGGTGGTCTTACCAGAATTTAGAGGTAACAAACATGTACACAGAATGAGTAAATGTTACATAGAGCCCCAAGCTGAAAATTTATGCAACTGTGGGAAAATAAAAGAATAATCACAAATTTAAATTATTTCTTAACCTGAGTAAGTGCCTTGAGGCAATCCTTCCTTCATCTGAGTTTTTCACAGGAACACATAAGTCATATACCTGTTAGCTTGTCAGCTTACTGTGAAAGCTATATGGAAAACAATATGAATTATCTTGTAAATGTAAAGCACAACATTCATTAAGATAATCTTCTGAGACTCACAGCCTATTACTGTAGTGCAAAGTATCATCGCTTTATTGTCATTTATGCTTTTCCTTCACAAATCTATAATTCCATGACCAGAAACAGAAGAGACCCAAAGATCAGAATCATTGCATTATATTCTTGTGGTTATTTTATTTTTCAGGACCTTTAAAAATTATTTAAGATTAGTAGTCACCAACATGAGATATAGTGACACACATTTTAATAGATTCCAAAATAGTTTCTGCAAAATTTTCAGGGGCTTAAAAACTAAACAAGGATATACACAAAACACAAGTCATCTGTAGTATGTTCTTCATACAAGCTAAAATTTTGGCTAGATTTTTAATAAACATCTTAATGACGCTGTAGTGGGCAGTGTTATTTTTTGCAAGTTTACTGCCAGTCTCTTGGGAAGGATCATACCCCTCTCCTCACTGATGTCAGCCTTGGACATATTACTGGTGAAAAGTGAGACATGCCACATGTCACTGGTAGGAAGAAAATTTAAGAGCCATGATATCATTTACCAGACCATTTTTTTCTCTTGTACTATGAGATCAGAACACTGTAGATAAGGGCTGCTTGATCAACCAGGGGCCCTGAGTAAAGATAGCATGGCAGTGTACTGACGCCAACCCATGACAACATGTAGCATGAGTAGGAAATGAAAGGCTGCCATGACTTACTGACATTGTAAGTTACTTGTTATTTCAGAACAACTTAGGCTATCTTAACTAATTAATCAAATCTCCAACTCCAATTACACTCTGCTTTTGGACACTGCAACTCTAATAATTAACAGAATGATGAAGGAACATAAAAATATTCCTTGCTCAGAAAAAATAATGCATTCAAAGGTCTCCTATATAAATATAGTAGTTTACAACAGAAAATGAGACCAAGCTTGGTCTGTGCTACCCATAAAGATGTTGCAAGGGATTCAAATCTAATAAGGCTTTGGGGTTGGAGAGAAAACTTAGGGGTTAAGCCATTTGCCTTCAAAGCCAAAGGACCCAGGTTCAATTCCCCAGTACCCATGGTTAAAGCCAGATGCACAAAATGGGGCATGTGTCAGGAGTTCATTGGAAGCAACTGGAAACCTTGGCATGCCCATTCTCTCTATCTATTTGCTTATAAATAAAAATATGCAATATTTTTTAAAAAAATATAATAATTCTTTATTAAAGTTGCTTATTCATTGGTGTGGTGTTGTATGGTGTGTGTGTGTGTGTGTGTGTGTGTGTACCCCATGCATTCATGTATGGAGGCCAGAGGAGAATTAGGTATTCTCATCTATTACTCTCTCTGCCTTGTTTCCTGGAAAATGGAAAATGCAGTCCCCTTCTGAACCTGGAGCTTCCATTTTCAGTCATCCTGGCTGAACAATGAGCCCACTGTAGGGTAGGACATTTTAAGTGGACTCTGGGAACTGAACTCAGCCCCTTTGGGTCATCATCCTTTTGGGCAAGCATTTTTACCCACTAAGCCATCTCCCTGACCCCAAGAAGAATATTTTTGTGCATATACTCAGAAAACATATAGCCAAAGAATCATATCCAAAGACAATATTAGTCATTATTTAGATGTTACATAGAGATTTAGGAAACCTATAATGAGGCTCTCACTATCCTATTAAAACTGTTTTATTTTCTTTTTATGAAATTGAAATTATCTTCAAGATAAAAAATTTGAAATTATCTTCAAGAAAGAATTCTCAAAATCTATTAGCAAAACTCAGTATGTTTCTAAAAATTCCAATATTAGTGATAAATATAACATGCATTCAACTAGAAAATAGGTCTTTTTGAGGATTTCTGTTATTTTTAATTAGAAAGTAAATCGTGTCATCAGTATTTCTAAAAATAAAGCTTCTAATATCAGACTCAACACGTGGAATATATGACTTCAGGAATAACATGGAACAGTCACTCTGAAATTCCAAGAAATAATCCACCTAATACCAGGGATATCCTGCCCTCTGCTGTCAGGATTAGAATTCACATGTTTAACTAAACACTCAAATCATCTCACTTAAAAATTCAAGCTTTCCTCCCCCACGCATTAGTGTTAAAACACTCTGTTTTGATTCTACTAGTTGTTTCCTTGGAAATATTAATATCATATTTTACTCATATGAAAAATTAATCATGTCTTTCCACTGCTTCAGAATAAAGAAAAGAGAATGCTTTCAGCTAATCAGTTGCATTGTGATTTCTACTTTTAATCTTCTGCATTTATTTTCCAGCATTTTGTGATACTAAAGTGTTTTGTTTTACCTGATGAATGTTAATTTAGGTTTACTCAACCAAGTCTTTTTGCATTTCAGACTTTTTTGATATATATATATGACTTCCGGTGAGAGCAGCTTTCATTTTGTATTTGTCTGGCTAAATCTTTAGCTTTTCATTCTCTTATAAAGGTCGGTGATACAAATTTTCAGATTTGGAGTGGAGAAGATTGCTCAGTGGTAAAAGGAGACGTTTTGCAAAGCCTGCCAGTCTGGATTCAATTCTCTCGTACCCATGTAACGCCAGAGGCACAAAGTACTGCATGCACCTGGTGTTTGAGGTTATTTACAATAATGTGAGGCTGTGATGGGCCCATATTCATTCATTCATTCTCTCTCTTTTTTCTCCTTCACAAATAAGTAGATATTTTCAAAAGTTTCAGGTTAGCACTTATTTCCCCTCGGATTGAAGATACTACTCATGGGTCTCCAGCTTCCCCTTTGAAAGCACTCACCTCAACAATTTGAGTGGCTGTCTCTGACTGACCCATTTAGCTGTTTTCCAAGAATTTTCCCCACGAAAACCCACATAGGCTATTCAAACAAAGCTCTTATTAATCTAATTTGGGAAGATTTATATAATTTTTCTGGGAAATTTTTATTGTCTTTCCATTTGACCTATGTTATTAATTCCTTAATAAACTTGGTTTTTATATCTGTCATTGGTCATAATCTCTAGAAATGGTCTAGATCCAGAAATGATCTTGAGAAGTTACTTTACAATATATGGATATGTGCAGTGCATGGCTCACGTCACCTACACTGGCCAGTGAGAGGGAAGCATGAGCATGCATAGGCATGCAGTACCTCACATCATGTTATGTTCTGGATATATACTAATGGCTTCTAGGGCCAAATATAAGAAATCACCTAGTGAATTATGCTTATCTTCAAATCGCAGACACAATCTACCAATAATTTTAATATTAAATAATAGTAAAATACATTATTTTAGGTAAATAAATTTGAATCAAACATATTCATTCAATTTTGCAAATATTCTGAAGTCTGTGCCCCTGCAGTAGCTTAATGGGTCTTAGATTACTCCTACAATGATATGCAGGGTTTCTGTTGGCAGCAACTCCCTTTACCACACACCTATAGGTTTTTTCAGAGTCTATTAGATAAATCAAGAAACAAACTGAAATGAACAAAATGCACATGTAGTGTTCCGGAGACTAAATACGGACCCACCCTATAAGCATTCTGCCCCATCCAACAAGCAAACTAGGTATCAGATGAAAGCTTACCACAGCCAAAATCCTCTCACTAACCTAGCCCAACTTCTTCTGTTTTGGGGATTTTTTTTTTTTAATCTTTTGGCTTGGTACTATGTTCATTGAAAATGATAAAGTGGTGACAAGTCACAGACTGTAACATCTCTTCTGAAAAAAATTGTCAAATATCAAGCCAACACAGAAAAGTGTGATGAATGCTATGAGAGACGAAGTACAGCATACTATGTGAGTACTTAATTTTGGAAACATAATTTGGCCTCAGACTACAGCAAAGGTAGTAAGAACCCTTGAAGAGCATTTTATTCCTTAATGCTAAGAACCATATCATAACTCACTCATCCTCTCCACATTATCTACAATCCTACATAAACACTAAAGATAGTTCATAAGAATTTTGCTAGCAATGATTTACCAACAAGGCTTAATACATAGAGCTGCAAGTCAATAGAACCTTAAAAGGGCATCTCTTTGATGGATTCATTCCAAGGACATATGATTGGAGATTCAGGGAATCACACAAATCTATCTTGGTTTCCTGAAATCAAGAGTGAGGAAGAAAAAAAAAATGATAGGCAGGTGATAAAACATAAAGCCAGTGAACACTGAAAATATGGTGTAGTGGTTGAAAAATTAATTTGGTATAACATGATACACCAAAAATTTAAAGAGCATCACGTTACAAGGTTACTGTGATTAGAGACTCATCAAAATTCATGTTTTATTTTAAATGTAAGAACTTAGTAATCACTTTCCTACAATGAAATGTACTAACCATTTTTCATTTCCTCTATCTTTTATTTCTGGACACAGGAAAGTTAAGGAAAAATGGACTATGAACATCTATGCCCTTACAGATATTTAGTGATACATTCACTGAATTGGATTAAAGATAATGTTCTTTTATGACGCCTAAATTTTTCATTGTATATAATTGAGAATATTCAAAGAAGTTTGTAGAATGAATACATTTGCATTAACTTTGTTTGACAGAATCTATGAAAGTATAGTTGTTTTTTTCCTTGTGACTGTTCATTTCTGGCTCTGTTCTATCTTGAGATATAAAATATCAGTAATAAGAACTAGCACTCATCCAGCCTCTGAAGCCCTAAGTTGAAGGACAATTATTTCTTTGATTCCCTTAGGATAGGCAAGACCATAAAGATCTGGGCTGTTAGTCTGACTTGCCCAAATCCCTAAACTAGGGTATCTGACACCCTTCAGACTCTTAACATTTTATGTTTCTGGCTTTTTTCTGATGACACTGATTCTCAAGGATATAGGAAGTCCTTTTTTTAAACCAATACTTTTAGTGCCTTCAACATAATAATGGAGTACATTAACTCACTGCCCATACATGTTCAAATAATGTATAACATACACTACAATGAGGTAATAAACCATGGCAAATGAAAAATATATAGATGTACATAGATATAGATATAGATTAAAGACATAGATTAAATATAGTTATAAATACACAAATTTCTATATCTAACATAAACACTATATCACATTCAATCTTCCCTTTAGATAGCAAAAATTCAATTATTGCTTTATCATTTTTAAACTACCTGTACAAGCAATCAAGTAAATATTTGGCACATAAAGTTTTTTTTATTTCTTTAGTGTAGATGATACTTTTAATTGGATTTATTAGATATGAAATAAGAATTTAAAGAATCCTTCTTATTTGTACATCAATTGCTAAAAATAAAAGTGCACAAAAGTACATAATGAACCCTTCCATCTCAAATCAAGGGTAGGCAATACTCTTATTTTTTAATTTTTAAATTTATTTATTTTATATATTTGAAAGACAGAGAAGTAGATATATATGGAGAGAATGAGTATGCCAGGGCCTTCAGCTGCTGCAAATGAATTCCAGATGCATGTACCACCTTATGCATCTGGCTTACATGGGTCCAGGGAATTCGAACCCAGGTCCTTTGGCTTTGCAGTCTAGTTCCTTAACCACTAAGCCATCCCTCTATCCCAATACTCTTATTACATTAACACAAACCCATATCTGTTACTTTCATATTAAGTATTTATTTGTAAGTTGGTTAATGATATACTCTTAAGGTAATTTTTTATGAGGAAGATGGAATTTAAATAACTTTTATGTAAGAATATACAAATTGGAAATTAAACTCAGCTCTCAGAGGAGAAAGCTGTCTAGAATTGTAGGTATGAATATATATATGTAATCTACCCTCATTTTACCTTCTTACTGAAGGCAAGATTGTTCTGTGAGCTTAATTCATCCAGCCTCAATATACTTCATATGAATGAACATTTTAGAAAATGTTACAAAGGCCAAATTCTACCACCACAAAATTCTTAAAACAAATAGTCTCCATAAGGAAAATAGTCATAAACTCTGGCTTACAGTTCATGCCTGGGCGAGTTTTTAAAATATGCTATTTAAAATAATTCTGTACAGTTTGTCAAGTCCTTAACACTGATTACTCTGGCAGAGTTTTACTTTTTACTGTGACTCCCATTAAAAGATATATAGCCATGAAATATCCAATACATATATAATATATGAGAGAATGCTCTATAAAATAACATCTTATCCTACTACATAATTTATCCTTGAATTTTATATTCTCTTCTATTTCCTTTTTAAAGCTACTGTTTGAGTGCCAGAGAATTGATTTCGGAACTTACTGTTATGTCATGAAACTCAAAGCACATTCAAAAACAGAATATTCTTCCCAAGAAGATGGAGACAGTGAAAGGAGAAATGTGAAATGGAATAGAGAAAGAATGGCTGAAGATCACAGAGAAAAGGAATTATAGCAATTTGAATAACATATTACCAAAGAGAAGAGACTACCAAGTAGAAAAGAAAACATCTAGAAAACAGTCAGGGCTGATTGATCTTTAGAGTTTGAAAGATTCAAACCTTAAGGTCTGGAGGGATGACTTAGAAGTTAAAGCACTTTCCTGAAAAGCCAAAGGACCCAGGTTCTATTCCCCAGGACCTAAGTAAGCTAGATGCACAAAGTGGCCCATGCACCTGGAGTTCATTTGCAGCAGCTGGAGACCCTGGCATGCCCATTCTCTCTGTGTCTTTCTCTTAAATAAATGAATAAAATTAAGAAACTGAAATATTCAAACCTTGAATATCTTCATCCTGGTGATGGATAACAGACAACCTCACAGATGAACAGTAGTATTCCCTGGGTGTGCAAAGTACACCCAAACTACAGCCCACCTGAGAGTCAAAGAATCGTGGTGACTTTTAAAAATGATGCTATAAAACCGGGTGTGGTGGTGCACGCCTTTAATCCCAGCATCTGGGAGGCAGAGGTAGGAGGATCTCTGTGAGTTCAAGGCCACCCTGAGACTGCATAGTGAATTCCAGGTCAGCCTGGGCTAGAGCAAGACCCTACCTTGAGAAACCAAAAAAAAAAAAAAAAAAAAAAAGATGCTATATTCGTTTCTGTGAGATATGGAGTGTATTATTGACAAGTTTTGAAGGATTATCGATCCATTTTATTTAATACCTTTGAAAAGTCAAAAGCTTTCAGTGTAATTTACAAACTCCTATGTGCCCCAGGGGCGCTTTGTTCTTCAGATGAGCCAACATCTGTGCTAACGGCACAGACCTCAGAGCAGGAGGACCACATTTCATGTTTGAGTCTAGGATTTGCCACTTCTATAAAAAGAATAAAGTACAGAATGTGGTGGAAACACTTTGTAAATCAGAATTTTCAGAGACACTACAGTTCATCTTAACCAATTATAGTACCATTAGAATTTCATAATTGTATAGAATTATAAAATCTTTCCAAAGAAGAGTCCATGTATAACACAGACCTGATTTTTCTTTTTTTCCAAACTGGTCTTCTAAATAGAGATTTTTTTTTCCCCCTCTTACTTTCCTCATTGCAAAATAGCTGCTACCTTGTCAAAAGTCCCCTGTTCAGATCTGTAAGGATTCAGAAAACATCATCTTGAAATATCTCATAATTAAAACAAATGGTAATTATTAAAATATCGTTTGAATTTAGATAAGGACCTGCTATGTTGCTGATGTGAGCTTTCCCTTCACTGTGTTAAGACTTTAGGTAAATGTCTGTGCTCTAGTGCATTTTATGATTTCCATTATTGCTTATTTTGAAGTTATTCCCTAGTTTAAAAATTAATTTTGGATCTGTTTTCATCTGCATATACCTCTTTGCTGATAGAATATAACTTTATTGAGGGCAAGAATTGTTGTACTCTCTAACAGTATTAGCTCCAGTGCCTGGAACAGCATTGGCATTAAATTGCTGAATAAACCAAAAACATATATATCTGGCTGCACTGATTCTTTATTCTTTGAATTGGCATCTCTAAATATCCTTCAGTTCTAGAGTATTGAGATTCTGTATATATTTGAACTCATGTCCACTAAATGCATCCTTTCTCATTCCCAAGCAAAATTAGTTCATTTACCCTCTCACGCCACAGCACTGCATTTTTGTTTATAATATTAGCATTTGTCATCATGGTTTCACTCAAAATAACATCTAGGGTTTATCAAGAACAAGGTGTGATTTTATCTTTGAACATTTCTTCCTTATAAGGTACCATAGTGTCTGGTACTCATGGTGCTACTCTTGCAGTAAATATTTACTGATAGACTGACAGACATATAAAATCATGCTGTTAAAGGTGAGGAAAGAGAGAATTGTTTTGTTTTGTTTTTTGATTTAATTTATGATATTTATGTAACTGCTCAGAATAAACTATGGACAACTATCTCTACAATGGCTTTCTGAGGAGCCTTTTTAGAATTTTCATTATTCCACAATTTTGAAGCCCAAAAAGTAGAAGTGTTTTCCTCAGTGATGTTTTCCTTTGGGGGAATGTTAAAGATCTCATATCCTACAAATGACCTTTAGGAATTTAGAAGTCATCTATTTATTTGCCCAGATAACTAATAATGAATCCTGAAACCTTTAAAAGCCTGAATTCCTCATGTATTTCATTTCAATATTTAAGAAAGTAAATGTTTATTCTAAATGTAATTTTCCTGCACATTATGATACAAAATGTTCTTTTTAGAAAACAAAATATTTAAATTGAGTTTATCATTATTCGTTTCCTAAAACCAATTTTCTATATACATATATAGAATAAATTTAAATATTTTTATTTATAAATTTATGTATACTATTGGTTTCTCCCTCTTTGAAAATGAAAACATCTCACTTTCTCTTAAGCAAGCATTGGAGTCTTTATAAGGTCATGTTTTGTCCATTAACTTTATGGAACTGAAGGCATTGAAGGATCCTAATTTGATGCCCTAGATATGTTCAAAGTAGATAAATCAATATGAGTAACAGTAGTAACGTGTAAACAAACTCAAGTTAAATTAGTAGAATTTTATTTTAGTTAATGCTAAAAGATAAAAGAGAGTTGATCATTGGGTATTTTTTTCTGGCAGAAATTTCTTTTAAATGTTAAAATATCATCATAAATTTTGAGATAGTTTTTGATGTTTTTAGTCTCCTCTGGGGAAAAGTTGAAATCAGACATCTGTGGAAGTTGCTATCTAAATCAGATGAAGCCATTCTTTCATTGGAGGATTGACTATCAGTATGTTCCCAATTTTTCAGAACAATTAATTGCTACATGCCTTTATCCATTTTCTGTTGCTACAACAGAATCCCTGACTGTAGGAATTTTGGTTCATAGGAATTTAGTAATTCCAAGGGTGTGGCTGTAACTTCTGATCCGGACTTCATATTGCATTTTAAATGTCGCAGAAATGTAGAGGGCAAGTGAGCACATGAGAAAGAGATCAAACACAGAGAACGAACTCCCATTACAATGATTTACTGTCCTGGTTAATAATCAAACCCTGCATGTGAGGACCAGCCCACTTGCATGAGAAAGACATAAAGTCCCCCTGGGGCCTAAATATATCTTAAAGACCCTCTATCCCAGTAATTGCCACAGGGGCAATCAAATTTCAACAAGACTTTTGTAAGACAGAAGAAACCATGTCACTATCATATTATAACTTTCATATAAATACCTCACTGAATTTACCTACTGGATGTAGAGTCCATCACCTCCTTGAGGTCGTTCTAGATCAGCCCAAGTCCCATCACTCACACATACTGCAGTCATTTATCAAGTCCTACGGATGGGCAGGATACGAAGTGTAGAAGTCTTAAAAGATGAAAATTCCAGTTTCCTTGCATGAGTCATGGACAGAAAATTAAAACCAAGTAAAATAAAATAAATACTAGATAACAAAAGTTGTGCTCTGTAGGAAGACATGGGTTTTTGTAGGACCTGAAACACTCAATTTGTAGGACATTACTTTAAAGAAAATATAAATTTTCAAGTGTGCCTTTAAGAATGCATTTTAAATGAGTAAAAAAAAAATCTTGAACACTGGTATCTAAAAAGCTGAAAATATCATAAACACTAGTTGACTAGATTGGCTAATTCAGTCTTTTCTCCATCAAAGTTTGATTTTTTTAAAGTTATTGACAATTAAGAAAATTTTGATCTTCACAACTCAGTATTGATGATGACTACATTGTGTAGAATTGTTACCAATTTCTTGAAATCTTCATAGAACTATTCTTGTTATTGTAGATGCCACTATACAGCAACAACATACATTAGCCAGCTTCTCATAGACAATTCTCATTTGTCTGGTGTCATTTTTATATTACCCTCACCAAAGTCAATAATTATGTTTAATCTCCAATAATTTTTCCCAAAGTGCTCAGATGACTCATTGTTTTGATTAAATTATCAAACAAACAGTTCATTTCCTTATCCTGGGGAAAATTCTCTTGCTTTCACGTTAATCATTATTTGAGCATGTTTTGCTACAAGTTCTTTCTCAACATCAGGCAAAGTATTATTTTATTCCTCTCCTTTTTAATTTTGGTTTCGTATGCCACAAATTTTATGTGAGATTTTCCACTTTTTATAGTAAATGTCCTAATAAGGCATTTTCCCAACTTGTATCAAAATATTTCCTTAACGCAGCTAAAATGATTCCCCCAGCTCTCCAGCCTTCAGCGAGAAACGCTCGACTGATTGTATCAGCTGAAGGAGTCAAATCATGGTTAGCTACAGCAGCTTATCTTCTACTTCACAGTAGACACACTGTTTTGTTTTGTGGAAAAGAAGACAGGAAATGTCACTGTGCCTGGCTAAAACAAGGCAGGTATCATAACTCATGTCAATAGTATAGCTCAGTCAGGAAAGTCAGTGTTTGCAGGGTACAGAAAATTGAGAGTGAGAACATGCATAAAATGTGAAAAACCAAGGTTCTGTGCCTGATATTACTATTTGTCTTCCAATGACCATTAATATCCCTATTTCCCAATATCCACCTACCCATGTAGAAGAGTAATTGTGTATATTTAACTCAAGGACAATTAAAATAACATAAATGAAACAGAAATTTTTACATGAAAATAGAATCAAAGCAACTCAAGATCTCTGACTTATGAAGATTAAGACCATAAGAAGACTATCATGAAAAATATACAAACAGGAAGTATATATGAACAGGAAGTTCATTTCAAAGTCCAGAATGAACCAAAGGATTATGTCCTTAAAACATGAGGGAAGCACTTTTGGAAAATGAGTTCACACTCTTACTTGAAAGGCTTCATGAAGCTAACTGACTAAAAGCTTTGTAGAGACTAAAACCAGGATACCTAGCAAACTTAAGATGACATCATAAATACTTGTGTAAAGAAAATTGTCTTTTAAAAGTTGCAATATCAAACTACCATACCCTCCATCCAGAGCATTTTAATAAAGTGAGATTCCTGGGTTGGGTAGAGTTAATACAGTGGCCCATATGATTCTAATAGGGTCCTTAGCTTCTCAAAGAGTTTCAAACCCTCCTGGAAAATAGATATTATCAGATAATCATCTCGTAGCTTAAAGACAAATACGCACACTACCTGCCTTTTCTTTTTCCTTCCGTATGGTTTGGTATTTAATTTTATGCACCAGCTGTACTGAGCCAGTGTGTGCTAGGATATTTGCTCACATATTACTTGAGTCTGTCTGTGAAAGTTGTTTGGGATGCAATTACTGTTTCAATAGCAGATTGAGCAAAGCCCACTGCTGCCTGTTGTTTGATTTTCTATTCTTTTTTTTTTTTTTTTTTTTTTTTTTTTTTTTTTTTTTTTGGTGCTATGAACTGATAGAAACAAGTTGAAGAGGGAAAAATCTATTTAAAGTTCACAGTTTCAGAGGGTTCAGTCCACTGGGGCCCCTGTGCTTGAAAGAAGATTGTGGTAGCAGGAGCATGTGGTAGAATAGGCTCTTCATCTCATAGTAGGCAGGAAGCAAAGAGACAGAGAGAGTTCAGGGCAGTACAGCCCCCAAGCTCATAACCTGCATGCCTACTTCATCCAGTTAGACTTCACCTCCTAAAGTTTCAGAAACTACCAAAATGGTGACACTATTTAGGGACCAAATGTGCCATGCACGAGTACTTTAAGGAACATTTCACATTAAAACCATAACACTCACAACTGACAGTGACCTTCATAAAGTCAATTAAAGAAATGTGCTGAACAAAATGGCTGTCCTTCGGGTAAGAAGGACCTCACCCTGCCTGACTGCTTGGCCTGAAGCACTCACCTTCAAACTCAAGCTGAGCCATTGTCTCTCCTTGAGTCCCACGTGTGCTGGATTCCAGACTAGACATGCAACACTGGCTCTCTTGTGTCTGACTTAGAACATTTCAGATTCCATCACCATGTGAGCCAATCCTGTAGAAAAAGGACTTACATGTCTAGATGATACAGATAAAAGTATAATATTTTGGTTCTGTTTGTTACCTTGAGTAATACAACTATATAAACCAGGTAAAGACCTCTATACAGTATTTCTGAAGAGAATATCAAAATTAATATTCCTATACAGTTTTTCTGTGCCATCTGTTCAACATCTAGCAGATCAAAGGTGGCAGAAAAAAAAGGCAATTCCCATGTACCAAACTACAACAGTGGACAGTAAAGTTGCCCCACGTTAAGTGGCATAACTTTAAATAGCACATCTTTCCTGAATTTCGGTGCAACGTTCCATTCTTTGAACTATGCTTCCAAATACATATTCAATTCCTCACACACCTCAGTAGGTTAACATGTAAAGAAACCTCTAATAATGACTCATATTCCCCCCTTCACTTTTTCCATCAGTCTTTTCTTCAGAATTACTATACTTGGCTGAATAAGACAGGTGTGTGTCTTAGATAAAGAGGTTACTTGTGTCTTAGGCAGAAGGATGACTGTGAAAAGCCATGAGGGACAAGTATAATGTGTGTGGATTTATGAGGGTCTGCATTAGAGAACATGCTGTGGCCCCCCGCACCCCTTTAGATGGGAAGGGAGTAAATATTGAACTGGTGCCAAAGTATTCCAATTCAAGGAGGGTGGGTGGAAGAAATGGCAAGGCCTCCAAGGAGGCATGATTTTGGTAGTCTCCTTAACTCAGTCTCCTCTGGTGGACTCAGCATGCTGCACACATATCAAACACTGCTACTGGGCTAGAGAGATGGCAAAACAGCTAAAGGTGCTTCCTTGCAAACACTACCACAAGGTATAAAAGTTTGCTTCAAGGACTTCTTCCCATACATTTTGTATGAGACCCGCCTGGTCTACCAGCTAACTCCTTTTGGTCAGTTTCCCCATATTCATTTTTGATACTTTTGCAAATCTTGTTCAACACATTTGCTTGGAGGAAAAAGTAAAATTATAGGTTATTATTGTAAGACATATATGTTTGATAAATGAAAAAATAAGGCATTGAGGCAAATTTCCCTGAGCTTTACAAACCAGCTAAAAATATTATCTCAAATAATGCACTTGAATGTATTAGAAGACAAAAACAATCATTTAATGTTTATCATATATAGCACCATGTTTTAATTAAATCTGTAACAAAATATTTATGTAGTTGATGTATGTAATGTATTCTTTTGTATTCTATGGCTCTGGAAAAAATTACTAGTTTGAATTATTTTAGATTTTTATAATTGCTATATACTTTCTCCCTGATCATAAATGTAACACCTACTACCTATTACAATCTTTCCTATAGGGGAAAAAAATCAATATTTATGACAATGAAGTCACACAGTTGCCATTAACATTCTTTAATGAAAAGCAATGTCATATTCCTTCATCACATGCAAAAGAAGAGAGGGGGCAATATCCTGGTTTTTGCCTAGGATAAATAAATCATATTTTTTGAGTCCTTGCATAGATTCATTTGCTGTATCAAAACAAGCCACATGTTCCAGAGGAGATTTAATACCCCTTCAGGTCCTGCCCAGATGCAGTAGTATTTATCAATGACAGATCAATATCTGAATTACCTAAAAGAAAGTGTCTTGACATATTTTATGAACAATAATCTGAGCAGCAGGATACATTCAGTTGTAGATATTGGTGACCATAACTGATATCTGATATCTCGGTCTCTATGAGTGGATGAGGAAGGAATAGAGCTGGGCTCACAACCAGAATCAAATACTCACTCTGGATAGTGATAAGACAACCAAGAACAGAATGGACTTTGTTAGGAATGAAACAGTCAAAGGGCTGGGGAAAGGCTATTGTTCCTACCTACTTAAAGCTACATGCAAAGTGGCACATGTGACTGTGATCCCAGTGTGCCTATGTTAGTCAGAGAAGCTCTTCTGCTGGAAAGATGCCTGAACATTTATGGTGCTTGCCTGCAGAACCTAACAACCCAAGTTTGATTCCCCAGTACCCCCATAGAGCTAGATGCACCAAGCAGTGCATGCATCTGGAGTCCATGTGCAGTGGTTGGAGGCCCTGGTGTGCCCATGCCATCTGACTGTCTTGCTTGTATCTCTCTCTGCTTGCAAATAAATAAATAAAATTTAATTTAAAAAAAATTAAGAGAAGTTCTTGGGCAAGCTATAATGATAGACTGATCTCCACTCCTATAGTGTGTGCCCATATGCATGTCTGCACCAACACACACACACACACAGACACACACACACACAATTTTTATAAAGGGGCAAAATATTCAAAGGTGAAGAAAACACTAAATTTCATGCACTAGTTATTTTTCTGGAAGGCTAGAAAACTTACAAGATGACATCTGGTGTCAATTTTCTGACATACCACTTTCTGAAAGCCAGAAAACATGAAAATTTCATTATAAAATTATGACTTAAAAATTAAACCACACTCAAATTTTCTTTCCCATCTGATGCTAACTTCTATCCCTGCTAATCATATTAACTACTTAATAGAACCAGTCTATCAGTTTCATGACAGGAATCATAAAAATCTGACAATATGAATTGCTTGCTATGTAAAATTAAAAATTTTTTGCAAGAGATGTGGGCTTTCATGAGTTCTGTGAAAGTAATTTTAGAGAACTACTTGCATTATATGCACAAAAACTGACAAGGAAAACTTATCTGGATTACTCCAGCTCATAGCTGAAGAAAACGCACGGACTCAGAAGAAAATGAACAAAGATCAAAAGACTAAGCAATATTTGGGGGGAAAGTTATGAAAATTCCATTTTGTTTTTCGAATATGACTCTCTTGATAATTGTAAGAGCCAAATGTGAAGTTAACTCCCACTTGTGTCTTCCAAAAACAATCTCAGATCTGTTATTTCCTTAATAGCTATAATTGTTAAAAGAATTAAAGCTTCTGAAAGTTTATTCCCATGTCAATAGTTAACCTATAGCAGGTTGACTTGCCAAATAGCTCTCCCTTGCTGAAGACTCCTTGTTTATAGTTTCCTCATCCAAAAATTGGGAGTCTTTTTTCTTATGGAAATAAAATGGAAATAGAAATTTACTCTACAGCCCCAAAAGCAGTTCACTCCCAATAGAACATGGACAAGGGAAGATATCAATGTAAAAAGAAGGAGAAACAGAAATGAATGTTTGAAGATGATATTTATTTGAAATTTTACATAGCAAAAAATTTGTAATCAGAGTAATTAATAATATAAGCCAGATAAAATTTTATTGCTTTATTAATCAATAAAATATTTTTGCAGGTAATAATATAAAGCAGTAATTATTTTATTTTTTACATTTGTATTTGAGAGTGAGAGAGGCAGATGGGGGGAGAGAATGGGCACACCAGGGTCTCCAGCCACTGCAAGCAATCTCCAGATGTATGTGCCACCTTGTGCATATGGCTTATATGGGTATTGAACCTGCATCTTAGGCTTTGTAGGCAAGCACCTTAACAGGTAAGCCATTTCTCCAACCTAAAAGAGTAATTTTTATTTTATTTTATTTTCACTTGAGAGAGAGAGAAAGAATGGGTTCACCAGGGACTTCAGCTGCTGCAAACAAACTCGAGAAGTGTAAGCCTCCTGTGTGCGTATGCGACATTGTGTGCTTGAGTCACTGTGCGTCTGCTACGTGGGACCTGGCAATTCAAACATGAGTTCTTGGGCTATGCAGGCAAGCACCTTAACTACTAAGCCATCTCCCCAGCCCTAAAACAGAAAATTTTAAAAGAGTTTTTATCACAATTAGAAGGAAGGAAATTTGAGGGCATTTTGCCATCTTGTGTTTTGAAAATGAGGGGAAAAAAATACTGGTCTTTTAAAAAGGCTAAAAAAATCAATCAATAAATAAAGGCAAGAGATAGGAAATAATAAAATTCATTTGGTCATATAACATTTGATCAAATCTATTCACTATAATATTTGCCCTTAATAAAATAACAACTGAATGGCCTTGGAGGTGTTTATTTGGACATGCCAATACTTTCCCTCCTTGAGACAGACCAAGACTCCACAATTAACTCCTTTATCTGATGACAAGCATCTGTAGGTAAAACCTAACTCACACGTGCCTTCTTTACAAGCCCAATCTGTCTCTAAGAAACCTTCTGCTTCAAATAAAGTATGTATTTACCTTGGTCTTAACAATGATGATAAGAGCAGAGCATCATTGTTCCTTGAGTTCTATAACTCTCTCTCCATTCAGGGAGGCTTATATAAAGGTCAGCTGCCATAATTGCTTATTTATTTGGGGATATAGCTTAATATTTTTATTGAAATTTGAGATTCAAGATACATAGATATAACTTTCTTAAACCCCTGGACAGGCTAAGAAATAGTCCAGAATATTGGCAACAGAATTTTGAAACTAAAAGCAGCTGTAGATAGCACTCAGAATCTCTACTCTTACAAATATGAAAACTAAGATCCACAAAACTAGAGGGCACACTCATGCTTACTCAGCAATGCTACAGAAAAAGAAATTCTGCAATTGGAAATCAAAGATATCTAAATTCAATTCAACCCACAATTTATAAATTTATAACACTGAGCAAAACACTTGACCCCAGTGTAAGAAAGTCTGCCATCAACAAGTTTATTTATCACTGAAGAATTTATGAATTTTAGTTTATTCATCTGTAAAACTCAGAGAATAAGAAGATGTGAAGTAGGGCTGGAGAGAGGCCTTCACAGATAAGGTACTTGCCTACAAAACCTAAAGACCCAGGTTCGATTCTCCAGTACCCACATAAGCCACATGCACAAGGTGATGCATGTGTCTGGAGTTCATTTGCAGTGGCTAGAGGCCCTGGTATGACCATTCTTCCTTCCTCTATCTCTCTCCCTCCCTCTCTCAAATAAAGATGTGTTTGACAGAAACACATATAATGTACTGAAATGCTGTTTTAAAAGGTTAGCTGCTGTTGTAGCTTACTGTTGGTTTATGAAAATCTTGAATCACTCAGCCTACTAACTTTCTCTAAAAGAATGTCCAAATGAGCTAAAACCCCATTTATTTTTTCAGTGCCTTTAGTTTAAAAAAAAAAACCTCTTTTTCCTTCAATAGTGCCCTAAATTAGACAATGTTGATGGATGTAGATCATATTGGCTCTCAACATTAGCCTAAAGATGCTTCAGGAACCCTGAGGCAAAGACTTCAGGTAAGCATCATGTCCAGTGGCTTTGAATTTAAGAAGAACAGCTTATGAATATACAAAAGACTTCTATAAATTCCTTTAGTAAGGAAATACCAGCCTATCTAGACTTTCTTTAGCACACTTAATAAATAACAATTCATACCACTTACATTACCTAGATAATCTCCACCATGAAAATTGCATATGAAAGTATTACTAAAGATACAAGTTTATTGAAATGAAATGGATACCTGGATACATACTTGAATATAATGGTCTTTGTTCCTTCTAAGTGTCAAGTATACAAACTGTCAAGTCAATTAACTTTTTTTAATTTTTTTTTTATTTGAGAATGACAAACAGACCGAGAGAGAAAGAGGCAGAGAGAAAGAGAGAGAACAGGTGCACCAAGGCCTCCAGCCACTGCAAACGAACTCCAGACACATGCGCCACCTTGTGCATCTGGCTTACATGGGTCCTGGAGAATTGAGCCTTGAACTGGGGTCCTTAGGCTTCACAGGCCAGTGCTTAACCACTAAGCCATCTCTCCAGCCCCAATTAACTTTTTACTTTGAAATTTCTTACACAGGGTGAGTGAGAAAGATAAAGGAGACCTGTGGAATGAGTGCAGGATTTTGAAACTAGTAATGATGGCTGTACAACACTGTGAACATACGAAATGGCATCAAACTTCTACTTTTAAATGGTTTAGGTGAATATTTCCTTGATTAATTGTGTCTTTTAAATTTTGCACTCATACAAATAGTTCAGATTCGAAAGATTAAAACATAATTGTTCCAAGTTGTGTATGAGAAACCAGAAAAAAGTTTTAATTAAAAGAATTAAGCCATATACTATCAAACCAAAGAGTAAGTTTTCTTAATGGACTCTAAAATGTCTGAAAGTATTTGTAAAAATAATAATAATAATAATAAATTATTTCTTTTATGCTCTGCAGTTTCAGAAGCTGTATTAAAGTCAATACAGAAAAAAGAGGTGTTTTCTACAGGTAGCTAGTATTTTATAGGCAGATTACAAACCATCACAAAACATGTATTGACAGAGACTGACTGTAGCTGCTGTAACTTAATCTTAGCAGTCTGGTGATCTCTAATCTCCTGAGTATCACTTCATGGTTTATGATACAGTCACATAACAATCCCTCAATAGAATTACAGCTTAGTCACTAATCTCTCCCTATCAGTTATCCTGTAAGGAAGGAAGCTGAGCGGCCCCACTAGAAAGAGGCAGGGGCATGAATGATGGCATTCAGTCTCTTTCCACAACAATATCTCTAAGTCTGGGCTTGATAAATGGCACCCAAGTTATAAATGAGCAACAAGGTCAGTAGCACCAAGCAGTCAAGAGTTCAAAGAAAAGTCACAATTCTGACGGGTTCAAGAAAAGGCCACATACTGCTGGTATGCATCACCCGAGATAAATCCGCCAAGATGCCTCGCTGCAATTACAAAACAGAATTAGAAAAGCCTGTTACTGAAGAACCAAGATTTTTGCCCAAGAATTGAACAAAGAACATTGATTAACACAAAAGTCATTCTTCTTCCAGAAAAAAAAAAAAAAGGTTAGATTAGATAAGTTTATGACCTGTCAAGAATTCTGATGGAAAATATCTTTAAAATGTTAAACAGTTCTTTGACACTGAAAGACATATAACTAAATAACATGATTTTATGCTGGGTCTTCTTTTTTCTTAATTTCATAAATGCAACTATAGAGAATTCAGAAGAGGCACAGAAATCTTTTCTTTTGAAGTATTTAGGCTACATGGTCACCCTGTAGGAAAATTCCTTAGGTAAATTGCATGAAATACAATTGCAGTCTGTTATAATATAGAAAAGGTTACAACTCTTGTAACAATATGGCCAAAAGCTCACAGGGTGCTACGATGGGAACATTCCCTAATAAATCCCCTTGTTAGCCCTTTGCATCATGAAGGTCCTGAATGCTAATAATCTTTTCCTAGTCTTATCACTTATTGGTAACTGGGAAATGAGGATTCAAATAATTGAACCCCTGAATCCTGTTTCTACCCTTCCACTAAATGAAAGTTCCCCAAAGCAGATAGCTCCCATCAGTCTTTTAACACCTCACTCTCATTGGACGAGCTATAGTCTCCAGGCTTCCCTGCTAGACACACTTGCATTTTTTCCTTGACATTTATTTGCACATAAGGACCAAGTAAAATTTCAATATATTGGACTTTTTGCCAAACAGTTATGATGCAAAGCTGGGTTAGAACACCAGAAAGGGCAGTCATTACCATCTTCCTTACTCTTCAGAGAAAGAGACTTCACAGGAAAGAACTCTCAGATACTACAGAATACCATCCCGCTTCAACGCCAGCTCCTCACAAGGGAAGTCGCTATCTTCCCAAGACAGCCATGGAGCTCTTCCTTACCTTTGAGCATTCACGATCAAAATGGAATGGAACCCATAGCTGGAGCTGGGAAACAAGTCAGAACTATATCCAAAAATGAGCCCGCTCTCCATTAAACTCTATAAAAATTAATGGTTATCACATTTACTTGGTGCTAACTTTACTCTCAGTTGAAGAATCTGCTTCTCTATTTCAGATAGACGTAGATCCTAAGGAGAGAACCACCCCATCACATCTCAAAAGGGCCCCAGCTGAAACTAAGAATAATTGGCAAAACAAGCAAGAGTGCTGTTTTCTTGGTGAACCTGGTACCAGCACAAGGTTGAAGGAGATCAAAATAAAGAACAATTAACCCCTACCAAACCAGATATCCAGAGACACAGAGACTCCCAAGACCTCAACACGGAAGCAAACCTAAAATGAACCCAACATGGCTCAGGGAAATTTGCGGAAGAGGAGGTGGAAAGAATGTCAGAGCCACACATTAGGTCATGACAGCAGAGACATTTCCTCCTGCCCAAAACTGAAGGCTAACCCCACAATGCATGACCCATATACCCCAACAAGGAGGGTCCCTGTGGAGGGGGGAGGATCAGGATGAGCTTAACAATGGCACTAACTTGACTGTATTCACTGACTACAAAAAGTGAAAAAAAATTCTATCATGCTGGGCGTGGTGGTGCACGCCTTTAATCCCAGCACTTGGGAGACAGAGGTCGGAGGACTGGATCGTTGTGAGTTAGAGGCCACCCTGAGACTGCAGAGTGAATTCCAGGCCAGCCTGGGCTAGAGTGAGACCCTACCTCGAAAAACCAGAAAAAAGAATTCTGTCATTTCTCTATAAGTGAGTAACATTTAGGTAAAAATATTTCCTTTAGCCAACATGAAACACAAAATGGTCTTTTAGTGCTGATTAACGATTGGGATTCAATTCCCCAGTACCCATGTAAAGCCAAATGCATGAAATAGCACGTGCGTCAGGAGTTTGTTTCCAGCGGCTGGAAGGTCTGATGTGCCCATTCTTCACCTCTCCTTTCTTTCTGTCTCTCTCTGCTTGCAAATAAATTTTAAAAATTTAAAAAGAAAACATTTTTTATTTGTCAGTTTTTAAACATGAATGTTTTTATCATAATTTCTTCCCATTGTCTTCTCTTGTCCCTTCCTCCCATCCCCCTTCCATTGAACTCTTTCTTCTTTCTAAGCATTTGCTCTTCTACTTGGCTGTCTTCTTTTTTCTTTTGCCTTCCTCCATTGTCCATGACAGCATACTGATTGACTCAATATTATATTTGTGCTGTGCCCCTAACAACATTTTGAGGTTCTGAATACAACAGCCATGTCATGTCCAGAAGACATTGCACCAAAACATTTCTCCCCATCCTCAGCCTCTTACATTCTGCGCCCCCCCCCCCCATCCCGGCAACCTCCAGCCTTCCACAGTACTCCCTGAACTTTGGACGGGCTGAAATGTCCCATTTAGCTCTGAGAACTCCACAGTCACTTATTCTAAACACTTTGATAAGTATTGAATTTCCCCAACAGTCACCACCAACTTCAAAAAGAAGCTTCTACGACATAAACATGAATACTTAAGGAGTGGTTTAATGGACACATTTAGCCAAACAACAGTAGTAGCTGCCCTCTATGGCCTATAGCACGAATTTTTCAGACAATTGTGCATAGGGCACATCAGTGGAATTTTAAGTCATGTTCTATCCTCTTCACATACTTCTGCTTTTGAAATTCAAATTGATCTTGCAAACTTCTAAAGACTGGGCACAAAAAAGTGACAAAAGTATGCTATATTGAACAATGGCCTTAAACTTTCATCAGTGATAATAAAAGAGCTCACAAATTCTGTTTTTAACTATTTTTTTAAGATTTATTATTTGTAATTTTATTTATTAGAGAGAGAGAGACTGACAATGGGCACACCAGGGCCTCTAGCCACTGCAAACAAATTCCAGACGAGTGTGCCACCATGTGCATCTGGCTTACGTGGGACCTGGAGAATTGAACCTGGGTCCTTAGACTTTGCAAGCATGTGCCTTAATCTCCAAGCCATCTTTTCAGCCCAAGAGCACACAAATTCTTGATATACACACTGATGGACTTTGGTCTTTAAAGACTATTTTTATATGCAATCATTTTGAACATGTCTATTTTTCTGATAGACGTTAACTACTTATATTTTACCATGAAGCATTGAACTTTGTTTTTTTCACTGAGTCCTGTACCAGCCTCTACATCACTTCCCAAGACTGGCATGATGAACGTGCCCATAGGAGGTCCGCATACTCTGAAGCCTGAGTCCTCTGAACACCATTACAAAGGGCTTTGCTTCAAAAGTGTCTCTCTTCTCATTATGATAAATGTGAAAACCATAACATAATGGTTTTAATGAAACACATGATTAACTCTAGAATATGAAAGTGAAATTTGTTTGGATAGTGAAAACAGAAGTGAGCCATGGTAAGCCACACGTGTGAGGATTATGAAGAGTTGTGCGCCAATGGAAGAGTAAGACCAACGGAAAAGCACAGTTGCTCAGTGTTCCATGTACCCTAGATTCCAGAAAATTTATATTTCAAGGGAAATCCTTAAATTACCACTTCAAAGACTGTCTAAACTCTTCCCTTATGCTGGAATGATCTAATTAGGATGGCTAGAAAATCCTAGTTGCAGGATATTTAATCACCTCTCTGGTGAGAAAGGGGGAAAATGAAGCGTACCTCAAATGCCCTAAGACCTTTTTCTTTGGCACCTTTTCTTCTGTTTGGACAAGTTCCTTCCTGAAAACACCAAATGTAGGATGAGTCAGCTCTTTACTGAGTGCAGCGTGCTGCACACACTGCCCTGTCCTGCGGGCAAGGCTGTGGGCCTCGCTTGTCTTTCTGCTCTGAGCTCCAGACAGCTGTTTGCCCCTCCCAACTCAAGTGTCACAGTAAAGCATTTCCTTCAGTCTTTGCTGACCCAGAGACTCTGGGTTCCCTGGCCATGAGGTGAGATCACTAGCAGAGATATGACTTCCACAGAAGCATATTTAACTCGATCAAAACTGATAGCGCAATGAGAACATTAAGTCACAAACAGTGTTCACAACTGGCTGGAGCTGAAAAGACCTTTTTTTTGTTGTTGTTGTTTTAAACCTGTGGTGGATTTTATTGTTGTTGTAATGGTTTCTACCATAATGAAATTTAATACATTACCAGGAAAAAGCCATGGCCTGTGGTAGGGTGCTGCTTATATTTCAAAGCACGTTAGCATGAAGCTACAGCCAGATCTAATAATAGAAATGAACTTACCTAAAGATGCATTGATTTTTATATCAGGTCATGTTGAGAATTTACAAAGAACATCTACTCCATGAAACAAAAATTCTCCTGAGAATAGCATTGATTGCAAGTTGGGTAATAATAGAAAAATGGAAATCCTCTCCTCCCGGAATGGCATACACACTCATATAATGGATTAAGTGCACTACATAGCTTAGAAAAGGTCATCTTTCAGATAAATGATAAATTTGATGAATTTCTGCAGATTTAACCATCCCTGGAGATTTGATCAAAACAACAACAGAATAAGAAATGGGTATGAAAAAATATCTATGTCACCCATACAATTTACATATTAGAAACAGGGTGAATTTATTCTAGCTTCTAAAACTATAAATGTGATATCTATTATCATGCATTTATTCCACAGAATTTCTCAATTTAGTTGAAAATTTCTTATCTATTTAATTCCTAGTATAACTAGGTAGCTTCAAAGAAAACCAGAAAATTCTTAGACAAAATACCTGGTAAGAGGTCTTTCCTAAGACACAAGCAAATATTAGAGTTATTTTCTCATCTCCACATTGTCAGATATTTGAAATCAGCTTCCAGTTTACCAAGCTACGAATCTACATTTATATGTTGCACTTATACAAAAAAAAAAAAAAACCTTTATTCTTTTGTGTGTTATAGTGCATTTATGTTTTCTTAATCATTAAAACTTATGTTGTTCACTCATATTTTGTATTATATTCTTAATTTGTTTTGTTTTGAGTTGTCACACTTTTCATTTCTGCAAGACCTTGTCACTTGAATATTTTTCTCTTCTGTAAGGAAGTTCTAAGTGTCCTGGTTCCCTTTTTCCTATATTTGAACTGTACTATTCATGCATAACCTGTTATTATACATTCAAATAATTAGGAGACTTGGACACATAGTAATTATGATTTTTGAGGTCATGAGAAGGAAATGTAGATTTGTTTACTGCACATTGTATCCATGCATTGAATTAGCAGTCTTGTGACATAAATATGGGCAAGTAGTATGTATTAATTACTTTTCTAATTATTTAAAAAATCAACATGAAGGGTCAACTCATCTTTTGCTGTGTTCATTTTTAAGCAAAACTAGCTTTGTAGTTTTAGTTTTGTTTTGTAAGAAGAGATGAGCCCGACTATCTTTTCCTGCTTTGTGGCTATAGGGCTCCCTCTGTTGTTTAATGGATATGATAATTAGGTCCTTCCTTTGCTCATTTCACCTAAACAAAGGGAGGCAACCAATGAACCAAATACAAGCCTCATACCTGCTTTTGAATTGCTCTCAAGCTAAGAAATGTGTTTTCCACTTTTAGACTGTTCAAAATAGTAAGGAAAGAAGTAATGGAGAGAGGAAACTAGGCAAGAGATCCAAGAGGCCATATGACCCTCCTAAAACAGCATGTAAAGTTTACTGTATGGCTCTTTCTAGAAATGGCCACGACCTGAGGCTTGCATCACAGCTTCAGTTTGGATTGTGCTCCTAGATTTTTTTTCCCAAGTTCAAAGTTTGGACCAGGAAGGACATATCCACTTTGTAGTATGAGAGTTCTTGTGTTATAGAGCTTACCATGGCCCCTATTCATTAATCAGCATTTTAAGTCCCAAGAAACTCCTTTCAACACTGACTGCTGTTCTCAGAGAGGCAGAGAGAAAATGGGCACAACAGGGCCTCTAGCCACTAAAAATGAACTCCAGACACATACACCACCTTGTGCATCTGGCTTTATGTGGCTGCTAGTAAATCAAACCCGGGTCTTTTTGACTTAATGATAAAAGAATTTCTCTGCCTTGTCTTCATGAACTATAATGGAACTCTGAAAGTACTAGATGCATATTCAGTAAATACTTATTCATGTGATTCATGATTTCTAACTTGTCTCTCTCCAATCAAATATTTATTTATTGCACATTGTAATAATTAAACAAAAAAATTTAAATCTCTTGTTATGCATGACTATCCATTAAAACTATATTCCTCTCAGAGAAAGTTGAGTACTTCTCCTGTGAAAATTCTTTAATAACAAAGCCAGTCTCAGAAAGTTTAAGCACTTTTACTCTTTTTGGTGCAGAATTAGCCCTTAAAGATGAAGCATAAGATGAATCTTAATAACTAAATTTATTCTTTGAGAAGGGTTGAGCAGCTCATATGAGACAAGTTCACTCACAGATAAAGTTGATCTGCTCGGGTAGTATAAAAGAGTGGTCTCCTGTTATATGTGAAAAGGTGGCATGTTCAATATTTCAGACAAAAATACAAAGATTAACCTTGAAGAAACCACAAGAGCAATGAAGAACAGGAAGAAACTGCAAAGTGTTGGCTCTTTCTGGAAAGAAGGCAGTGCACATTTTCATACCCTTACCCTGAGTATGTAACTGGGACAGGAAACAGCACCCAGACTCAAGTAACAGCACAGACTTGCTGGCTTAGAAAACCCAAGGATGTCAGGTGCTGCACACCAAGGTAAAGTTAAAGGAAATAAAGTTCAGATAAAGGAGTCCCTAAATCTTATGAACTCTGCTAAACAACTTGGCTGATCCTGGAGATGCCCAGGATGAGAAGGAATGGTGATTTCAAGGTTTTGTGTCAAAGCCTTAGCTAGAAATGCTAACAGAATTGCCAAAAGAAGTGAGCAGGTTTAATAGCTACCAGTCATGTTGGAAACAGAACTTGGAGATACCAAAATTCCTCAGTAGAAGAAAGAGAAAAAATAGAAAATAGACCATTGTCTCCTCTCGATAACCTGGAATTAGCTGACAAGAATTGTAAACTATCCATGAGTGGGACATAGGAAAGTCTAGTAACTACTATTCCCTTACTGCTTACTGCTCAAGTTCTGAAACAATGGAAAATCAGTGACGTAACTTCTATAACTGAGAGACCCAACACTGGAGTAATTGGTCAGTTATTTCAGATGCTTAATGATGAACCTAAATGTTACACACACACACACACACACACACACAGACAGTGGTGGAAAATTAGGAAAAATGATAGTCATGGTTTCAAAATTTAACAAAGCCTAGACACCCACAGATCCAATTAACTCAAAACATACCTAAAACAAAAAGACACAAGAAAAGCTCATTGATCTACATAATAATGAAACTTCCTGTGTGCTCTGTGTGTTCTTAAAAGTAAGTCATTTTTATTTTCTTTTTTTTTTTTTTGCTCCACATTGACTACTTGCTACACTAATTATTTTTGTTACACTAATGTTCATTTATCTTAGACAAAGCATGAGCAATATGTAGCAAAAGGCATGTTATTTCATCTGCCTGATGATCTAAAAGATTTGTTTTTTTTAAAAAAAAACAGGCATTTATGTTCCTTTTGGTATAAGAATATGTATTCACATACAAATAATTATGTAACTGTGATATTGCTGAAATGTAACTCATATTAAAGTCTAGCCATGTCACAATTAAGGCAGTCTTTGTATAATGAGCCAGCTGGAGATGAACCAGACTTGAAATATAGTAATCCCAAGAGAGGAGCTCAGGACAGGAAGCTGGAGGCAATATAGTGTTGGCTCCTGCCATGTTCAATCATCTGCTACATTAAGTTTTGGCCAGGAGAACTATCTGGAAAAAAAAAAAGTGGAATAGAAACTTGTTCATTATAAAGGTGAGAGTTGACTAAAACCAGTGTAATGCTACTTCATAATTTCTACCTTTACCCTCAAGATCCCTTGACCAAGCACACACATCTAAGAGAGAAAGGACACCTTTCATGAATATCTTTGGTCACAAAATAAACATGGTCAAAGTCTAGGAAATGCACCTCAGAAAGAGCTCTACAGACAATCAAATCTTCATTTTGTTCCCTTGGTTTATGGATGAACTTTGCCCCAAAGTAAGTATTATGTCTCCTACAAGATCCTCCTTCCAAGCAATCCTTCTAAACCATCAGGAGATGCTTTCCCTTTTCAGATTATAAACAAATGTTTAAAGTATTAAAACTAAATGAGAGCAAAACACTCTTTATTTTATCCCCATAAGTACTGGGCTGCTTTCAGATTTTGTCTCCTCCATCTAAAATCTTTAACAGTGGCTGAAACAAAACCAGTTAGCATAAAGCAGTGTTAAAGTCAAGACTACAAAAGCTATGTGAAGGGATATTGTCCTCTTAGACCTTTGAAATACAGCAAGATATCTACCCATTATGTTAATCACTGCATTTACAAGGGGGGGAGGGAATGGGACATTGCCTAGAGAGGAGAGATTTGCATTGGACAGTTATTTTCATATAGCACCATTGGGAAATTGCTAGATTATTTTCTTCTGGGAAAAAATAAGACAAAATAAAGAATCAGAAATTGGTATAATCAAAGGTTGAACACAGCCGGCTCCTTATCTCTACATTTCTATTATTATGCCTCTACTTCTTCTATCTTCTTATTCTGTTGTCAGTCCTGTAATTAATTAGGACCTCTATGCTATCCAGTTCCCCAAGCCCACTGTTGTGGTCTTTCAGCACTGAAAACTGAAGCCAGGTCCTGAGCCTTACCCAGCAAAGGACAACTGTGCCTGCTGACAGGTCAGTTCTGCCAGTAATGACCATCTGTCCACTTGGCTCACAGTATTCTCTGCTTTCTAATTTACTCTTTGCTAGCCCGAATGTAAAATTACATTGTCTAGATTACAAATTAGACTCAAACACTTTAAATATTGAGACCCCCTCCCCCATTTTAGAATCCCTTTGCCACCAGCAACTATAATAGAATCATCTCTCTTGTATCAGTCCTTTCTTTGAAACAAAAGCTCTCCCACCAAGCTCCCTTCTGCTTCAGAAAGGTGACCCATACTGGAAAACGACTTGTCCCAAAATATGATATAATGGTAGCAGAAGGTCAAAATATGCTCTCTAAAGTTGTCTATTACTGAATACTGAAACACTAATGTAGGTACTATTAGCAGATATAATTAAAGATAATATAAAGCTATTGAAAAACAGGATTTTTTCCTATTCTAATTCTTTCAGTTAACACTTCTGCCTCTAAACGCATGTGGACTTGATACACACACACACACACACACACACACACACACACACAAGTAATGAGAGAGAAGGGGCTACTTCAATTAATCCTCAGCAGACACCAGCTAGTTTAACTCTCTAGTTCAACTCTATTTCAGTTCAATTTTGGTCTTCTTCCCAATTTAGAAAAAAAATATCCGATTTTCAGTTAAGGGTTCAGTTCTATAGCCTGTCACTCATTTTTTTTTGTTTTAAATTTTTATTATCAATTTGCATACATATATAATATATTTTGATCACAATTCCCTCTCATTACCTTCTCCTGTCTCCCTTATCCCTTCCCACCTCCACTGATCCCCTTCTTTTTTCCAACTAGTCCCTCTTCTACTTTGATGTCTTTTTTTGGCCCTTCTTTATCATCCATGACAGAATGTTGATGAGCCCAATATTGTGCAGGGAAAGGCAGCTGCTGTGAGGTCTTGAATGCAAATCCTTCCAGTCAAGAAAATGATTTGACTTCCTATAGTGGCTAGCTGCAGTACCGAGCCCAGATGCAGGACCTGAGAAGAACGTTAGGGTTTCCCAGCTGACAGCCAGGAAATGGGGGTGTTGATCCTACAACCATCAGAACCTGGAGTCTCTCAATAACTAAAATCTTAGATGTTGATTCTTCCACAGAAGTCACCAATAAATGCCCAGCCCACTGACAACTCCAGGCTTGTTGTCACCTACAGCAACATGGGAGTGTACATTTGTGTTGTGTAAAACCCTTAACTTTGTGGCACTTTGCTATGCAAACCACTGCAGAAACAAATTACTCATACTGTGTGTGTGTGTGTGTATGTTACTCATACTCCATGTGTGTGCATGTGTGTAAGACATGATTAAGAAAAAGGTACCTCTATTTAACTTGATACCAATATTCTTATTATTCTCATTACCATTTTCTTATTATTGGTATATGTTATACACAAGTTTATATTTACATTTTTGTAAGTAATATGATAAATTTACTACTAAACGCTTTTTGTTTTTCTTCAAGCATGTCTTTATTCACTAGATGCTTGCTGAGCCTCAGTTTCCCATTGTCTGAGGATGTCAGCAGACTCAAATGTCCCTTTCTAGGGATCCCTCTCTAGGTGGAATATAACAGCATATATAGCTTGCTCTAACAAGACAAAAAAGGACTTTTTTTCAACACTTTAATTCCTTTCATGATGTTAAAAATCGGAACTTACAGTTCCGTATCGCAAGAGTGGCTTTTCCATCTTGTTCCCTCAGTTACCTACTTCAAGTCTTTGAAATGCATATCCTTTAAAAGATCTGTACCGTGATGGCTTCAGCAATTTTATTGGAATATTAAGTGATTCTCAGCAGGATCACATGTTTTGGGACAGAGAGTGTGAATCTACAGAACTCAGCTGATGTCAATAAAAAGTGATGACTATAGGTCCACAGGTCACCTCCCTTAGGTCAGGGAGAAGATGCAAGACTTTACAGTTATCAAGGATATAGAATATTCACCCTTCTTTGAGGCTATGGAATGTATTTCTAGATCGCTACTGGTAAAATGAGGTTCAACTTTGCATATATAAAATGTTACCAAAATAAAGCCAGGCATGATGGCTCAAATCTGTAATCCTAGTACTATGGAAGCTAAGGCAGGAGGGTTGTTGTGAATTAAAAGCTAGTCTGAGCTGGGCATGGTGGTGCACGCCTTTAATCCCAGCACTCAGCAGGCAGAGATAGGAGGATCTCTGTGAGTTTAAGGCCACCCTGAGACTCCATAGTGAATTCCAGGTCAGCCTGGGCTAGAGTGAGATCCTACCTCGAAAAACCAAAAAAAAAAAAAAAAAAAAAAAAAAAAAGCTAGTTTGGGCTATAAAATCATAATTTTCTAAACAATAATAAATAAAGTGCTATCAAATGAAAATCTTTCTAATTACTAAAAGCAAATGGGAAAATTTAAGTTTCATATGTCATAATTTCCTTTCCCCTTTATATTTCAAAAATGAGTTAAAGATAATATTTAATTGAATTAAATATTAATCACTCCTGTTGTGCCGTTCCTATTCGCTGCCACTCTCTGATAAGCATTTCAATCCATGACAGACAGTTCTCTGCCTTTTCTCATTGCTAAACCATTTTGAACTTGGTGTTCATATGCCAAGAACATAGTGATGAAAAATAGTAAAAATTAGGAAAAATATCTTCACTTTCTCATTGCTGCAAATACAAGTCGTTTGCTTTTATGTTACTCTTCTCTTCAAGATTTTCTAATTGATGATTTATGATTCTAAGTTATACTGTGCAGAAACTGTTTGCCAATAGCTTGAAGCACCTACGAAGGTACAGACAGCTCCCTACGTACACCAAGACCCAAAATAGATATTTATAATATTTCAAAAGTTTACAGAGCTTCTTTCTGGGGTATCTGGCTGCAAAGTACCAAGACTGCCTATGACAAGGAGCTAGTGTGCGCATCCAGTAAAGAGACTCTAGTTCACGCTGGCACTGCCCGCCTGGCTTGACCTTGCTCACCAAGTAGGTTACTTTGCCAGAGTTGCAAAGGGAAAGTTTATTAAGGAAAATATTTAGCCTCTCCTTCTGAAGCTTTCTGTATCTTGTCCAGAGCAGTTTTGCCAAAGCCAAATGTTTAAGGGTTGAGCCCAATTTCTCTATTTTAAATAGGGACCACAAATAAAACTGTCAACTAGTAAGTTTAAATGTAGTGAGCATCTTGCCCAAAGTGGTGGACTGCGTTTGGCTAGCATTGCCAGAGCAAACAAATCCACAGGGATCACTCAGCCACTGACACATTTTGACTCAATCCCAACAACAGCAAGTGAAGAAAAAAAAAAAGAAAGAAAGTCCTTAAATCACCTCATTGTGGCTTAGTGTGTTTTAAGTTCTGCCTGCTGTGACAACCTAAATCATATCTACTTCAGACGTGTTTTCTTCCCCTAAATCCTAAACTGGATCTAATAACACAGTTTCACAGCTTAAAAGACAAAGACCAGACCACTAGTTTTCCTTTAAAGCTGGACTTACAGTAGATACACAAAGACAATTTGCAATTCATATGTTTAGACATGAGGGAAAATACAGTTTATTTTAAACAACAGGCAAAAAGAAAAAATAAAAGATACATTCCTTTTAAAAGAAGTTTATTAGCTGATTATTGTAAAGTAAATTTTCTGTCCTCATAGTCTGAAAAACCCAAAGGATATGGATGGTAGACAACTTCCAAGAGTACTGAAAATTAGAATCACCTCTGATAACCAGAGCCTTCCAGAGGCCAAGAAAACTACAATTTCTAGGCATAGGATCCAGATGACTCTCAAGTCAGGCAATCTTGTAAACTGATGTCAGCCAACAAACACTAAGTTAAATGAGTTGTGCAAAATGCTTTCCTAATTCCCTGAAGTTTCATTTCTCCCAAGATGCTTAACATACCCTGACCTGCTTGCTCGGGAGGAATGCCTACGAAGTGTGCTCAGAAATCTACGGCACAGAAGAATGTGAGTCATCATAGAAAGGTTTTAACAGAGATGTGAGGAAAACAACTGAGAACACACTCTCACTAAATCTGAACTTCAAATCACAACCAGAGCCTTGTTCAGGTAAAGTTTAGGGTCATCATTAAGGGAGGCAGATTGTAAAGGAAGCTCAACCTTCAGCTATATTCCTAGTATACTAAGAAAAAGGAAATCCATATAAGGTCAAAGACAAAATGGAATCTTCTGAGATTCCCAGGCCATAATGTTGGACAGCAGGATGAGGGAGAATTGTACTGGGATGAAACAAGTCCTCTTCTGCAATTGTCTTGTCTTTTGGAAACCTCTCTGTATATCGGATGAAGACTTACTTGCTCTCTTCTGTTGTGTGGAACTGGGTCTAAATAGTAGTGCCTCAATGTTATAAGACCTGATGGCATACAGGGATTTGCTACATACGCTACACAAAAGAGGCGTCATTATAAATGCCTGACTGCTCCCTTTCCATCATATAACACCAGACACGGCAGCCTGCCTGCAGCATCCCTTTAACTGGACCCAACTGCAGAGGGCAGAGTTAGACTCATCCACCATGCCTTTGACATATTCACATATTTTCTCTGCAAGACTCCATGACACTAGTGGAAATGAGCAGTCATGTAGGTACAATATTATTCCACTACCATCTGGCAAGGTATCGTAGCTCCAGTAGGACATGGTGACAGCAAGGACTATGTGTTCGGGAACATGAAAGATCATGATGAACTAGTCATCTTTCCATCACAGAGACACATTACCTGAAGCAATCATCTTACAACTGGGAAAATCGATATTGTCTCATGGCTTCAGGGCTTTTAGTCCACGGGCATTCATCTCCATGGCTTTGTGCATGAGGTGACACACATCATGGTGAGGCCTGTGTGGTAGAACAAGATCTGCTCAGTACTTGGCAATCACTAAGCACATGTCAAAGAAAAGGCTGGGCTTAGTCTCCACTACCTCAAGGATATGCCTCCAAGAACTATTTCCTCCAACTAGGTCATAACACCATCATCAGCAGACTAAGTCTTTTACCTATAAGTCTTTGTGGAACATTTGGTAGCCAAGAATTAACATTTCACCCCCGACCCCTAAAGGCCCTGGTCCATTGCACAAAGAAAAATTTATTCAGTTCACCACCAAGAGTTTCCAGCATCCTAATATTCCAACACTGCTCAAAAAAGTCCAAGCCAACTCATCTCTAAGACTGAAGAAACGTGTTTAGTTAGATATGAGCTCCCAGATATCAGAAAAAAAAAGTTACAGACTACCAGCTTGTGGTAATGACATAGGACTTTTGACGTGTCTTCAGAGCTTGAGAGTGTCACAGCCTTCTTTTGACTCTTGGATGGACAATAACTCAAGCGTTATCAATAACTCTTAATACAGGTAGAGAAAACATACCATATCTAAACAGTAACAGAGTATTGTTCAGCTAAGTAAAAGAATGTCCTGCTAATAAAAGTACAACAGGAATGACTCCTGGAAACTATGATAAGTGGAAGTGAAAGAAGCAAGTACTAAGGACCATGTGTCGTTTGATAATATTTGCATGGAGTTTGTAGAATAGACAATCTAGAGACAGAAAATGTATTATTGACTGCCTAAGGATACAATGTACTTTCATGAAGCTGTGACCAAGACAGCAGAGAGAATAACTGACACAGGGGGAGATTATAGTTACAGATGGTTCAGTCCACAGTTGGTTTGGGAGAACACAGCCATGGGAGTCTGTGGCAAAGGAGCCTCATCACCTCACAGAAGACAGAAAGCAAACAGAGGGCAGGGGAGCAGGAGCCATGTGTAACCTCAGTGTGACAGCCCCAGTGACAGTTTCTGGATCCTCCCAAAACAATACCAAGAGCAGGGAACCAAGTTTCCAATGTAAGCTGTGGAAGGCATTTCATATCCAAACCTTGACATAGGGACTGTGGGAATCAGGTGACAGGGGATGAGTGTTAATAATTAATCGGTTATAGGGTTTATCTGGGGTATTGAAAATATTCTAAAATTTATTGAGGTGATCTTTGTACACCTCTGACTAGGTTGCTTACTTACACACATTAAATGGCCAAATCAAATGTTACATAAGTTATATTACATTAAAGCTAATTTTTTAAAAAGAAATCAGTAGGCTTTTGTAGACATGTTGGAAGGCACACACAGTCTCATATAGCAAAAATCCTATCACAGGGATGTAATAAAGTGAGATTACTCTTGGGGAAGACCCAATACTCATTTGGCCTTTAGCCTCTCCCATATGCATAGAATTTATTATTTGTGATTGTTTGTAAGTAAGTTCAAAGTTATGACTTTAATTGCATAGGACATTACACATGGCTTATTAGTTATTGAAATTTGCTAGTAATGTATATAAAATATAATTTTATTAACTAAGATAATTATCTGGTATATTCTAATCCCGTCAGCAGGGGCTGTAGTAAGCAAATTGCATTTTAATGACATGTTTCTGGAAGGTAAATCTCTTGGGACAAAAGCACTACTTTCTCAATTGCTACTCAAACACGAGAGACCCTGAGGTTCCACATTCAGCAATCAAGGTGATAGGAAGGACTTCGCATTTGAAGGAAATAGTATTTTTCCCTTTGATGAGTCTTGGTTTATATTTTTGCTAGAGCTTAGGTTTCAGGACAACATGTATTTTTGGTGCATGTTCTTGCCGACTCTTCCTAAATCCGTCAGCTCTGTTAACAAGTTCTAGTATTGTCATTCAGTTTATAAAGACTCTTTTGTTAATTTTGTAGCTGAAAAATGGTTGCTGTAGACTGTTCATTTAAAAAATACTTCAGACATTAGAAAATGGGTAAGTCTTCTACTTGCTTCATCTGAACAGATGTTTGATAGTCAGTTGTCAGTGTTTTGTCTATCATGAATCTTTAATGACATAAAACAGACAATAATAGACATTCAGCTCTTATTGCCCATTTCAAACTGTTCATGTAGATCGGATTGTCTTTGAAGTTATTAGACACTACAAGACAGGCCTAACTTTGAATGCCAGAATTAAAAGTGGTTACTCTTAAGGACCTGTGTTTCCAAAGACCTCGGAGCTAGATGACAGAGCAACAGTCAGATAGGAAAGGTATCGCAGCCACTGTGTCACTGTCATCTGTCATCTGGACCCTCACGACCCTTGCACTTCACTTCTTTAAGCTGCAAAGTCAGAGATGGATAAATGGATATTGATATATATGTGTATATCATATAGATGATATGTTGTAGTCATGTCCCCTATACACTTTGATGCTGACTTCCCCTGTTTTTAGACCTACTCTTGCTATCTTCCTACTTTGCCCTCCTGAGTTCCAGAATGACAGGCATATTGCCACTATGCCTGAGGAGGGATGCAAAAGTAGTGAATGGTGGGAATTTGGAGGAAGCCGCATGGGGAAAGGAAGCTCTGCTCCAGAGGTCTGGTTTCCTTTTATGGCTGGGAAAAGAAGGGGAGTTCCCATTTCAGATGTCACTGATAGAGGACAAATGGCTCAGCAAGATAGTATGTATTTTTCTAAAGGCATCTTGTCATGGACAATAAGCAAGTTGTGCTCATTTAGGGCCAGATGATGGATTTCCATAGTCACCACCTCAGCCAAGAGCATCATGGGAGCAATCCTCCTACCTCTGCCTCCCAAGTGCAAGTGCTGGGATTAAAGGTGAGTGCCACCATGCCTGGCTAAAATATACGTTTTGTGTGTACTTCTTCCTATCCAGTTTGTTTTGTACACTCAACATTCAAACCTTCAGAGGGAAAGAGAGTAGCATTAAGTTTCCCTGCAGGGTGATAGCTAGAAGCCCTGGCATGCCCATTCTCTTTCTTGCTCTCTTTCTCTCCCCCCTTTCTCTTTTATAAACAAATAAATGAATAAAATACTTTTCAAAAAAATGAGTGTCATGGACAGTAACTAGTCTATATTTAACTAGAGCCAAAATTATCTGTAACCTTGAGTCATGAGCCTTGCCCTCTCATTCCTAGGACTGGACCGTGCCCTCATAAATCCACCTTTCAACTTTGTTTACTAAGAAAAATTCATTAACTTTTAGCTCTTCATGTTGGATAATGTTAGAGAGAAGGGAGGAGGTGGAAGTTTCTCAGCAACTTTTAGAAACGTAACCTTAGAGAGTCACTAAACCCCCATATGAACGCAAACATTTATTTGCCACTCTTCCTTAATAACCCACACACACACATGTAGGTATGCCTTGTTCTTTCTTGAGGCACCTCACCTTTTCTCTGTACACTCATATTTAAGCCAGTATTAAAATACCTGTTAACTTCTTTAACTCAGAAGTTAAAGGAGCTTGCTTGCAAAGCTTGATGGCCAGGGTTCAATACCTCAGTACCCATGTAAAGCCAGATGCACAAAATGGCGCATGCATCTGGAATTCGTTTGCAGTAGCAGGAGGCTTTGGCATGCCCATATTCTCTCGCTCTATTTTTCTGTCTTTCACACATACACACACACACACACACACACACACACACACACATCTGTCTCTCTCTTCCTCTTAAATAAATAAATATTTTTTAATTATCTCTAGTAAAATTTCCAAATTCACCTCATACTTTGCTTCCCTTGAAATTCATTTCTTCATCAAAGCCATGAATCCAATGTTTGCTTGGGGGACAGAGGAGTCTCTGCAAAGAATTCAAGCAGATGCCACTGTGGTGTGGCACTTTTTGCCTATCACAAGAGACACGTCCAACTCCTTCCATGTTGATACTAATGACAATATAATTAGAATGGCATTTTATTTTTATAACCACTTGCAGTAGAAAGTGAAGTGTTAACACTTTCAGTTTGGATGGTGTACATCCAAATTTGGCTGGTCCTCTCCTCCCATGTTATGACAGCTTTCCTCTTTCTGTCTTCCCTCAAGGTCATCTTCGTATATGACACAAAATGATTTTCAGGAAGAATTAAGAGTTTTAAAACCAGAGCAGGACTGAAGGGGAAGTGTTCTTTGTTCTCCCCATACTATCTAAAGGACCAAACTGTAGTTTTCATTTCTTGCCATATGCCATTAGAAAATAAAATCATATGGAAAACTATGTATTGCCACTTTAAATGGTTGGGATGATAGAAAACCACTTATGGGGAAGCAGAAACTGTAACCAAGAATAAGTATGCAAAATGGATGGGGGCGAGTTCACTACTTAACTCAAAGCATTATAATGCATCTATTACCACAGTAATTGTATTAACTGAAATCATAATCTAATTTTGCCTAATTATGCCTTAAAATATAAGATGCAATTATAATTGAGTTTATGCCATGGATAAATGATTACAATTTTACCTCATACTACATCAGCATATGACTCTGAGATACTTATTTCCAATCAATGTTAACTCCATAGGCTCAGAGTAAAAGTCTTCTATTTATGCATTCTTTCTCATCTGAGTGAGGTAAATGTTTGCTACAATAAATATCAAAATGTGTGATATCAATCCAGGCATGGTGGTGCACGCCTTTAATCCCAGCACTCAGGGGGCAGAGGTAGGAGGATCGCCCTGAGTTCGAGGCCACCCTGAGAATAGAGTGAATTCCAGGTCAGCCTGGGCTAGAGTGAGACCCTACCTCGAAAAACCAAAAAAAAAAAAAAAAAAAAAAAGTGTGATATCAAATATGGGCCTGATATCTGTAAGCTTTTAATGAAACAAAATTGGAGTTTATTAGGAAAATATTATAATGGGAATTATCAATGTTACATGAGAGATGACTTAAAAAAGGAAAAGTATGGGCTGGAGAAATGGCTTAGCAGTTAAGCGCTTGCCTGTGAAGCCTAACAACCCTGGTTCTAGGCTCGATTCCCCAGGACCCACGTTAGCCAGACGCACAAGGGGGCACATGCATCTGGAGATCTGGAGTTCATTTGCAGTGGCTGGAGGCCCTGGCATGCCCATTCTTTCTCTCTCTCTCTCTCTCTCTCTCTCTCTCTCTCTGTGTGTGTGTGTGTGTGTGTGTGTGTGTGTGTGTGTGTGTCTCCCTCTTTCTCTCTGTCAAATAAATTAATTAAAATTAAATATTTTTGAAGAAAAGGAAAGTAGGACTGGAGAAATGACTTGGCAGTTGAGGCACTTGTTTGCAAAGCCTGAAGGCCTGGGTTTGATTCCCCAGCACCCACATAAAGCCAGATTCACAAAGTGGTGTATTCATTTTGAGTTTGTTTGCAGGGACAAGGGACCCTGGTGAACACATTCTCTCTCTGTCGTTTTCTCCTTGCAAGTAAATAAATAACAAAAGGAAAGTAGTATACTCCCAAGAATGGCTATGGACTTTTCAAAAACATCATGTTTATTGCTGGAGAGATGGTTTAGTGGTTAATGTGCTTGCCTGTAAAACCTAAGAACACATGTTTGGATCTCCAGGTCCCACATGAGCCAGACGCAGTGATGCAAGGGTGCAGTGTTGCACCACACAGAGGCACACACATCTGACTGAAAGGCCCTGGTGCACCCATTCTCTCTCTTTCTCTCTCTGCCTCATTCTCTCTCAAAAAAAAATTTAAATTAAATTTTAAAAGTCATGTTTAAATGTTTTAATTATAGATAGATGATAGATAAACAGATATAAATAGATCAATGGATAGATGATATGCTGATACATATGTGCATAAATTTACAGATTACATATAACTATATATGTATGTACAATTGTACTGGTTAAAAAAGTTGCATTGTTCAAAAGATAGACTACTTTAAAAAATACACATCAAACCTCAACTGCATATACATCTGTAGAAACAAAGACATGGTAGTCACTAAGCAATTATTTGCTAAAGTATATTTTCTATTACTTAAGTAGTATGATATATATATATTGTATATATATATATATACAATATATATATATATATGTATGTATATTGGTTTTATGAAGTAGGATCTCGCTCTAGCCCAGGCTGACCTGGAATTCACTATGTAGTCTCAGAGTTGCCTTGAACTCACTCTGATACTCCTACCTCTGCCTCCTGAGTGCTGGGATTAAAGGCATGCACCACCATGCTCAGCTTGATTATCTTCTAACTCAAATTAGCAAACCATCCTTTTTGCTACTTTCCCATGATCTCTACTGTATCAAGGAATGAAGGAAACTGATGTTTAGTCTGCTATATTACTCTAATTTTCAAATATTTTCTCATTAGCATGTTTCCAATCTTTGTTCATTTATTGGTTTTAAGAATTTGGTTGTTTTTATTTTATAAACCAAGAAGCAGACACATAAAAGTTTCCCTATATAAATGACTGGGATTGTAATGATTCACTGAGTTTATTTAGTTTAAGGCAAAAAGTGCTGAGAATGTAATAGAATGAAATCTATTAAGTTGTATTATCTTATGTATTTACTTCTAAATGTGCAGATCATTTCCAGACTATAAGTCCCAGCACCTAAAATAAGGGCAGCAGATGGATCTCTCTCAGAATTACCTCAATGCAAGGACAAACTTACCTCTACACAATGTGGATGACTGTCACTTGAAATGGCATCTATGTTGTCCTGTGTTGACCCCAGGGCAATCTAGATCCGGTTTTCCAAAGAGACATAGGTTCTCTACAATTTTTGATTGGTCAATTAATTGGTCTAGTAACCTACTGATAATAGCATAAAAATGATTAAATGCACAAGTACGAAAACATCCTCGTTTTTATGCCTCCATTTCTGTATGTGTGTGCTACAGTGATGCAATTTTACTTGTTCAGGCTAATGAGAACACACATACTGACATAGCACACACTGACTGTGTTCAAAGGAAAAACCAAATGATATCAGAATATAACATGTAAAAATACATCCCCTGGAGTCTTGAGGATATATAGACATGCAAATGGTGTAAATTTACTTTCCAGTAGTTTTGATTGTGAACTCACTTGTTCTCATAGCAACTTACACTTCTCTGAATTTTAGACATAATGGTATACACTAAACTCCATACAACATACCAGATTGATGATTTTTAAAAGGATATTGTGAATTTGTGAAGTGAAAATTGAGACTTTTGTCTGAATGAGAAAAACCACCCTCAATCACTATTATTAAACTCCAAATACTATCGAAATTACCCTCTGCTACAGATTAATTGTTGTCTCCAATCAACCTAAGGTTGCATTGTGTGTATCTAGCATGTAGGCTGTGGTAAAGTCATCTTAATGACCACTTTGCTTGAGTGGGAAATAATGTCAAGAGGCATGGTGGATCATAATTAACAAAAAGTGAGACCTTCACTCACATTCAAAGTTGTAACATAAACACGATTGTCTTGTTTGAGCAATAACTTTGGCAGCTGTATTTTGAGATGTTAAATGACAGTTTTATCCTTTGATAATTCTGATGGCCTCAGTGGATTTTTCTGAAAAGGTCACTTTTATGTTTAATACTGAAATTAATATGTGAGGGAACAGAGAATACCAAATGAAAGACTGCTATAAAAGGATCCAGGGATTGCTAAACATGAATATCCAGGGGGAAATATCCAGGCAAAGATCAATAAGATGTGGTAAAAAGCCAAAGTGAGTTGTATAACTGGAACCTTCTTTATTAAAACTGTAGGAAGGCCTATGATTGTGATTTGAAAGATCATTTTGTCAAATATCAGAGCATATAAGCATTCAAAAGCATTGTCCATCTGTGATGTTAGCAGAAACACAAGGTAGAGCATGGTTTGTGCCAAAGAGATTGGTGCATGTGGCTTTTGGTAAATGTAGTTGATGGAACACTGAAAGGTACACTGGAGAACCACAAAGATTTGAAGGTAAGTTTAGTGACAAGAACACTGCTCAGGTGGTATGAAAGATTTAAAAACAATGTGTTAGTAGAGGCTTTGGATCCCCAGACTTCTTTTTTAAATTTTATTATTATTTATTTATTTATTTAAAGACACAGAGAGAAAGAGGTAGAGAGAGAGAGAGAGAGAGAATGGGCACACCAGGGCCTTTCAGCCACTGTGAATGAACTCCAGATGTGCACACTCCCTTATGTGCATGTGCAACATTGCGTGCTTGTGCCACTTTGCATTCTGCTATGGGGGACCTGGAGATTTGAACATGCTTTCTTAGGCTTTGCAGGCAAGCACCTTAACTGCTAAGCCATCTCTACAGCCTCCCAAACTTTTTTGTGAGACAGGGTCTCACTCCAGCACAAGTTGACCAAGAACTCGTTCTGTAGCCCCAGACAGGCCTGCAAAGTATAGTGTTCCTCCTCCTTCAAGTCCCAAGTTCTGGAATTGTAAACTTGAGCCACCACACTCAGCTAGACCCAAAACTTTCATAAGCACAAAGCAGCAGGAAGACAGAGAATCCCACCGAGCTATCAATACAGGCTACCACTTCATGAGCTAAAAAACAATTCTGAAGACAAAACCAAAACCCCAGGGTAGAGTATTCCTGGGCTTTTAGGCTTAAGTAGTAGTTAATTATAATCATGCTGGATTTCCAAAGTCTACAAACAGTGACTCCTTTCTTCATGCCTACCATTTCACCTCTTTTTGAAACAAGAAGGTTGTTAGTACTTATTCTATGCCTGCCCTTCCCAAAGTCTGGTGTATTTGATACCTGTGATGTTCCTTTCATTCTCATGGATTAAGAACTATGCTAGAGGAACTGCTCTCTGGTAGTCACACCCTCAGGGACACAGTCACACTTATATCTGACTTACATGATGGCATTCTGGACTGTGAGTGGAGTCGTAATGGTGGAAACATTTTGTTGCCTTACTAGGGCATGATTTTAGTTTGCATGGGATAACAATATGGATTTGGGAAAACCAAAAGGTAGATACTTAACAGCCAGCCTCCCAAACGACTTACTATGATTATGATTTCCTGGTACTCACATCGCTACGTACATCCCTTCTACACTTTAATGACTTTAATAGGATCATGGTGAGCATAGCCAACGACAACTAAGAAGAACAAGTAAAAGCATGTCAAATGAGAACTCTATATGTAATAGTAACTTTCAAAAAAGCATGATAAATTAAGGCAATCCAGATTTTTAAAAAGCGTAAGGGATGCATTGCCAGCATAGATAGGAAACATTAAAGGAATTTATATGGGAAAAGAGACAATGGTATCAGACGAAAGTAATACAAAGTGCCTGGTACAGTAAACATGCAAGGAAATGTCAAAGACTTTCACGTCTTTCAGCAGTGTTCTCAAAGACCAAGACATGAAAATAACCCAGATGTCCATCAATGGATGGATGAATAAGCCACAGCTGGCATAGATGTACAATTGAATAGAAAAGAAAGTTGCCATAAGAAAGAAATTCCTGTCACATTCTACACCATGGATGATCCTTGAGGTCACTAGACTAATTGAAATAAACCATTCAAACAAAAGTAGTCTGTCTATGATTCTACTCACATGGGTTATCTAAGAGGTAAATTTATATAAACAGAGAGAATGCTGGTATCCACAAGCCACAGGGAAAGAAAAATGGAGAATTCTCTAAGGGGCATAAGATTTCAGTTTTACAAGATGGAAAATACTGATATTTTTATAACTAACTGAGAATATGCATAACAGTAGTAGTCTGCACACTTAAAATGGTCTAGATGATAAATTTTGTTATGTGCATTTTTCAGATAATTAATTTTTAATTTTTGCCATTAATTTTTAAAAGATAATTCATTAGTACAAAAGTAATAAAATATTTTATGAAATATATCATAAAAACATTTCATGCATAATTTAACAGGTGAGTAAAACTCAAACTTCATAAACCATAAAACACTGAGATGAGAAATTAAATATGTCCTAAATAAGCAGAGATATATTTCATGTTTATGGACCAGAAAATACATCATGGTAATGTCAGCTTTTTCCCAAATTGATATGTAGATACAGGGGACTTCAAAATGAAATCTAAGACAATGACTTGACTTGGAGTGAGGGATTACATATTCTCACATTGTGGGTGGGGAGATGGCCGAGGAGGTAAAGCGCTTGCTGTGCTAGCACAAGGAGGAGAGTTTGGATCCCAGTGAGAAGGAGTCAGAAACAGGAAACCTGGGGCAAGCAGGCCAGCTAGACCAGCAGAGTCAGAGAGCTCTGGCCCCAAGTGAGAGGCACTGCCTTAGTAAAATGAAGAGAATCATGATGAGGGAAGACACTTGGTGTCAACTTTCATTCCCTACGTGCACCCACATGTGTACATACAGCCATGTACATATGGACCCACATGCATGATATCATATACACATGTAAAACAAACGTAAAATTGGTAATAAAATGTAAAAGGAATGGAATAGTCAATCAAACCAAACCAAACCATGCATTTGACTCTGACATTACCTACCTTCAGGAGAGAATATATTTATGCATATATGTGTGTATGTATGTATGTATGTATGTATGAATGAATGTATGTATGTATGTATGTAAAGAAATTGTCAGGAAATATACCAAGGTAATTCAATAAGAAAGGAATAGTCTTTTCAACAAATAGTGCTAAAACAACTAGATTCATTTTAAGACAAATTACCTTTAATATTTATCTTACACTATAAAGAAAAACTAAAGTGGAACACAAAATTAAAGACTTCATCAAATCTAACAGCATTTTCTTTTGGAAAGACTCTTTTATAAAAAGAATAATAAAATCCATAAGGTAGAAAGAAAATTCATAGTCTAAGAAAAAAAACTGGCTCTACATACATCTTGAAAGTAATATGTACTCAGAATATGTAAACAACTTTGACAACTCAAGAGTAAAATATTTCAAAGGACTTCATAAATAAAGATCTATGTGTGGTCAAATAAAGAAGAAATGATATTCAGCACAGAAAATTGCATCTACACTGAGTTATCACTACACAGTACATAAGATTAAAGACAGATGCTATGGTCTGAACTTAGCCTCCCAAAACACACAGACTGAAAGATCAGTGCTCCAGTGTGAAGGGGTGGCGACTGTAGGAAATACTTATGTGATCTCAGCAGTGTTTACATGAATGGAATTTGTACTTTTAGACACCTGAGAGAACCGCCTGACCCCTTCTGCCATGGGAAGATGCAGTGAGAAAACACTATATATGAACTAGACAAGGAGACCTCATCTGAAATCAAAACTGCTGACACCTTGATCTTGGATTTTCCAGCTTCTAAGAGTGTTAGAAATTTCTGTAATGTTATAAGCTGTTCTATCTACTTTTTTATAGAGGTGTGGATGGACTGGTGAAGATATTAGATATAGGCTGTTAGGTAGTTAATAACGGTTCTAGACAGAAATCCAGTTTTAAAAATTTCAAATGTTCACCAACTGTTGAATGGATAAACAAATAGTGATGTGTGAGCACAATGGAATGCCACTCTAAAGTTACAGGAACGCTGTCAGCAGCCTGATTGTATCCAATGCAAAAACATCGTTCTTTCAAAAGGGTCCAAACAGATTCTACATTTAAGGTGAATTCACTTTCCAGAAAGCAAATGGGTGATTACCAGGGTGTTAGGTGAGGAGGGATAAACAGCAAAGGGACAGAAGGGAAAAGTTTGGGGGGGATGTTAAAAATGTTCTAAATCTTAGCCGGGCATAGTGGGGCATGCCTTTAATCCCAGCACTCGGGAGGCAGAGGTAGGAGGATTGCCGTGAGTTCGAGGCCACCCTGAGACTCCATAGTACATTCCAGGTCAGCCTGGGCTAGAGTGAGACCCTACCTCAAAAAAAAAAAAATGTTTTAAATCTTAGTCACGCTCATGTTCTCAAATTCAACTCAAAACATATACATTTTAAGACCAGTGGACTATGATCTCCAAAAATGGCTGGCATCCTAAGAAAGCAGGATGACATAAGGTCCAGACAAGCCATTCTTGCATGGTTTCCATGTCCCCAAGATGACATGAGGTCCTACTGACCTTCTAGACCTTCTCTATGAAGAACAAGTTGGGAAGTGGGTCAAGGCTAGAATCAAGTTGTGAGTCCAGAAATAGGGAAATAGAGCCTGCACTCCCTGAGGACCAAACCAAAGATGAGTGAAAGATGTGGGAAGCACATTCTAAAACAAAACGCTGACAGACCCGTTCCAGTCAGAGACAACTGGGATGTCTGCCTATTCCCAAGGGAGCTGTTCCATCAATGCACTTACTTCTGCCTTGCTACATCTATCTTTTCATCTCTTAAACCTTGATCAGACAGAAAGAACCACCTGCTAGCTGGTATCAACTTCATAATTTTCTGTATGAAATTTATTACAAGAAAATTATTCCTCTACAAAATTTATCTGACAGAATAGGGGAGATGACTCAATTGACAAAGTGCTTGTTGCACAAACATGAGAATTTTGAGTTCGGTCCCCAGGTCCCACATAAAAAACAGAAGATAGAGATGTGAGCCCAGGTTCAGTGAGAGAACCTGCCTCAAAAATATAAGGTAAAGAAAAGCAGAAGAGGACACCAAATGTCAATGCCTGGCCTCCAGATGCACACCCACATGCACACACACATGTGCACAGACTCACACACACGTATGCATACACATATGCATACACATGCATAAATCTGCATATGTAAATAACACACACACATACACACTCAAAAAGAGACAACTGTAGTGACACCAGACTAATTTACAGTGTTTCCTCCTGCGGCTTTAGCTAAGGGAAGGACAAGAGCGTCAGAGAATGAAAAGGTCCCTCACAAAGAGATAGCTATTTTGCTATAGTCATGGGAAAAATCACCAACAGAACTGATTATCAACCTGTTTAAGCCACTAAGTACAGTAGGATAGCAACGGAGAAAATGGAATACACATCCAGTATTTAATCTAGTTGGTCACTGGACATGTCTCCAACCAACATAAGCAGGACATCAGACTAATGTCGCTCTACTTCCGCCTGTATTCACTGCACAAAACATGCATTTAAGCCAGGCATGATGGCTCACGCCTTTAATCCCATCTTTTGGGAGATAAAGGTAGGAAGATTTCCATGAGTTTGAGGCCACTCTGACTACATAGTGAATTCCAGGGCAGCCTGAGCTAAAGCAAGACCCCACCTCAAAAAAAACCAATAAAAATAAACCATGCATTTAAAGGGTCTTCAACCCACTCCTGATCTACAATCAGTGCATCACAAATAGTCATTCTAAGTATTGTCAGCTTGCCATGCTCAACATGAGTACTAGCCAGCAAGCTCCCCCCTGTTTAAGCTGTGATTTTGGCATTGAAGTTGCAAATATTGAGTAGCACTTTCTTTCAGCAATTATTAATCTTCTACTAGAGACAGAGGACATGAGGCAGGTAAAAATGGAAAGGTTTTATTTATTTTTCTAATATTTTATTTTTATTTATTTATTTGAGAAAGAGAGAAAGAGGCAGCCACTGCAAAAGAACTCCAGACATATGTACCACCTTGTGCATCTGGCTTACATGGGTCCTGGGGAGTTGAACCTGGGTCCTTTGGCTTTGCAGACAAGGGCCTTAACCACTAATCAATTTCTGAAGCCCTATAAAGGTTTTATTTTTAATATAAGTATTAATCCCAATATGAACCAAGTAACAACCTACCAATAAAATGTTTAATACCTTTTCTTTTCCAGGGTTCACATTTAAACACATGCATATATATGCATATATATGTGTGTATGTGTACACAGATATATCCATATGTAACGGAGATAACTTTTTATTGTTGCTTGTTTGAGACAGGATTTTGTTATATATCCTAGGCTGAACTTGAACGAATTATGTGGGCAAGGCTGACCTCAAACTCACAACAGTCCTTCTGCTTCAGCCTCTGAAGTGCTGAGATGATCATTATCACCATCATTCCTAGCCAACATGAAATTCTTTAAAATAATAGATGCTATATAAAATTATTTCGTGGTTACAGTTAGTCTTGTTTGAATTGGCATTAAGAATTCAAAGATATCATAAACCCCTCCAATATCATAACATGAATCTGGGGAAACTACACAGTTTCAGAGCACATGTTGGCAATGTCTTGTAATGTTAAATATGGCTCATGTTTCAGTCTGGTTTATGTTGTCATAATGACTTATACCATCAAGGGGTCATGTGCAATAAAGGAGGCATATGCATGAGAAAGACTAGCAAAGCAATGTGATAAACAAAAACAAACTCTATCTTTGTCCATTTCTTATGAACAGTATCATGCTATACAGATGTTATACCCTGGGAGTTTTATTTCTCCTCTCCATAAAATGCAAAGATGAAACATTTTTCAGACTATTGGTGATTTTGAAAACTCAAAGCATAGTTAAAAGTGGAACAAGAGTAGCTGCCATTCTTACGTCTTCAACACCATTATTCCCAATAAATAGGTAAAAAAAAAAAAAAAAAGAGTGGCTTACCAGCACACATGAGAAGCATGTATTTTATTTTCAGAGAAAGTGAGAGAGAGAGAGAGAAAGAATTGGCATGTCAGGGCCTCAGCCACTGAGATCAAACTCCAGGTGCTTGTGTCACTTAGTGGGCATGTGAGACCTTGTACTTGCCTTGCCTTTGTGCATCTGGCTTACGTGGGATCTGGAGAGTCAAACATGGGTCCTTAGGCTTCAAAGGCAAGTGCCTTAACTGCTAAGTCATCTCTCCAGCCTGGAGATCCATTTTTAAAAAGCTATATAAAGAAGAAGTGCCCTTTTCATAGTGTGGAGGAATAGGAATAATTTCAGTGGAAAGGAAGTCTGGAGTGGAAATGAGAGATGTTAATGAAATGGCTAAAGCCCACATACATCCTCCTGAATACAGATAATTATGATCAATAGTTACAGGCTCCAAATTCTCCATGAGGCACTGTGCTGCCATGACTATCCGTAATCCTAAAACTGCCATTTTAGAGAAGCAGCTGGGAGCATAGAAATATATTTGACCTTGGACAAAATCACACAGTAATTATACACCATGTTTGTTAGTTACTTCTGTTCTGGCTGTGATCAAATACCTGACAAAAAACAATGTAAGGGACAAAGGATTTCTTCCTGCTGCCAGTTCCACAGGAAGCAATTTGTCATGGAGAAGCAGAAGGGAGCTGGTCATATTGTATCTGCAATCAAGAAGCAGAACGTCAACTGGAAGTTAGGATAGTGTGAAAATTTCAAGGCCTGCTTCCAGTGACTTACTTCCTCCAATAAGACTCCACATCGCAACAATTTCACAATTTCTTAAAGTTCAACCATACATGCCTAGGAGTGACTTTTCACATTTAAACTATGAGCATGCACAAGAGTTGAGCCTGAATTGAACTGGGGAGCTAATGCTCATCTATTATGCAAAAAGGAATGTGTGTGCATTAGATATGTTACTGCTTTATGAAACTTTAAAACCTGTTTATTGTAGTTGGGTTTCTTAGAAACCAATAAAGACACTGGAAAGACTAGTGTATTCAAAGAAGTAAGCCTTAAGATATCCTTAAATGCTTTTCCCATGTGAGTTAAATAAGTAGATATGTACATTAGGTATAAAAGTATAAAAATTCAGATGTGCTCATTATCATTTCATTTTTTTCCATTATCCAGTTTATTTTCCATTACCAGCTTCCAATCAGTCAGATAACAAATTAATATTCATGATGTTGCCTTATCACTGTGTTTCAAATGCTGAGGGTAGGAGAGCCGTTGGAGAATCATCTTAGAAGCTCTATGTGCTGCTATCTCCTGTGGTCAGCTGAGATATCTCTCAATAAGTCATCTGGGCCCCAGGACTTCCTATCGAAACAAACCATTGCTCAATCATTACTCCCTTCAATCCGATGTGCTCCTTCCTGCACGCTCTCTCCAGGAAAGCTTCCATGCTGCTCCTCACATTGTCAGAGACTTATGGGTTGAGAGGCTAACTTTGATCTCCCATTACTTCCTTTCTCTCCCCGAGTTTTAAGAGATATCTATACTTCTCAGCTACCATACTAGAAACTTGTGTTTGCTATACTCAGTTTGGCTGAGACAGTTATCCAACTAAACTCATCTTTTTTTTTTTCCTTCCTCCCTCATTGGGACGAATGGCCATGTATTTGAGTATTAGCCAATGAGATTTGGCCAGAAATAACTTGTACCACATTATACAAGCCAGGACACCAAATCTCCTGACATACTCTTTTGGGTTTTTCTCCTTCAGCAGTTATGGTATAGACAACAAAACCTAGGTGCTTGTGGAAATACAACTGTAGGTGCTAGAAAGCACCTTGCTTCCTGAATGACAGACTAGAAAGCCTCCACCTACCACACCCGCATGGGCTGGTCCAGATCAAGAAAGAAGCTTCACTGTGTTCCCAATACTGGGATGGATCTCTTGGTGATCTAAGGCTAAGGAATCCTAACTAAAACACAGACTGATTGGCTATATGAAACAATGGTTTCCAATCTATAAACAACACGTAAACTGATGTCTGCATGGATAACATGTGTCAGGCACTCCTTGATCTCTAATCCCCAAGCCAATCTAGAATGTCTCAGTGACACCTCAACTCATCCAGAAGGCAGCCTTGATCATCATACACCTTTCCTCCCCCCAGCTCCAGGGATAGTTATCATTATGGTAAACAGGAAAAAAAAGACTTGAGTTGTTCTTAATATATTCCTTTCAGAAACAATTGGAAGAGACTAAAATAACATTAATAGAATCTTCTAGAAACAAACGATGCTTTAGCTAATTAACTAGGAAAAGAGAGAAGACGACAAAGAAAAGCAAAGGTGGGAGAATCCTTAATATTTCCTCCATAACTTTTGTAGCTCTCTGTCACACAGAGCATACATCCAAGAACGATTATATCTGTTCAGGTCTCCATACTCATCTGAGTCCTACCCAGGGTTATTGGGACTGTGGTCATTGAAAATGATTATGACTTTTTGATAGTAAGGGATTATTGTCAATCCGCAAATATTAATTAAATACCTACTCTATGCCAGTTGCTATTCTAAGTGTTGCTATGTGATGGAATGCAAATTTCTCTCTAAATGCATATATCTGATGGAGGTATGCCTCCTCCTTCAAGTCTAACCCACATGGAGATGGCAGCACTGGGCAGACGCCATGGCAAGTAACTTTCCACTATTTTCCACAGATGCCCCTGTGAAGTGAAGAAGGTACACCCTGCTGATCTGTGGAAAGGTGGCTGAATACCCTTGGCGATGCTGCTAAGAGACCAGCACTCTGGGATGACGATGGGATCATCATCCTCTGTAGAAAGTACTCACAAGAAAAGTTTCATGATGTAGGACTCTCAGGAAAATGAAATTCTTCCAGGGCATGTCTCACAACTTGTACTGAAGTAAAAGAGCACATATTCAAATTACAGGCTTAGCACATGCTTGAATTAACCAAACTTTCCTGGTTAAATATGCAGAGTAAATTTCAACACTAACCCCAGGTGATATGTAGGGTGTTAACTTTTCTCAGATAATTTCTTACTGGATTCTTAGTCAGAACTACATTTTTGGCTTTAAACACCAATCCATATTGTAGAAGATCTCACACCATCTGGGAAAGCCAGGAGAATAAGAAAATGGAAATTAAATATAATTCAGATGGAGCAATTATGGGGGTGGTGACCAGCATTAAAACACTTGGAAATTTTATATTTCTTAAGAAATTACTTCTTTTTAAAACAATTTGATTTATATGGACTGGGATGTTTGAGGTTGCAAGCTGTGGGTTAAAATAAAGTCTTAGTGATCACAAGTCTGGCAGAACCTCAAAGCTCTGTCTTAACTGGAATTTCTGGTAACACAAAACTTTGTATTGCTTGTACCTAAAACTGTAGAGAGAGAAGTCATCAAATTAGGACGTGGGTGGAGACACGAGGACATAGTCTACCAAATGGCACATGTTTATTATATGACCATGATGCACACAGGAAGCCATGCTGCCCAGCATGTATGAGTACCAGAGAAAAGTCCCACAGGCCATTGCTGTTGCTTCAACTAATTATTCCCCACAGAGTTAGGTGCTAAAGTCCCCTCAACAAAAAAAAAAATATTAAAAATCCCCTCATCCAGAGTGAAAGTCAAGGGTAAATCTGCATACTTGTGGGCAGCATGGCCATGGCTAGAAAATGCTCCTAGGGGAACATTGCTGGGTACAAGTGCCAGTTTGTAGTTTCCCACAGTCAAGTCACCCCTAGCTGCAGGCCCTCAGTCCTTTTGTTTTGTATCAACTTGCTGCTTTCTTTCTTTCCTTCCTTCCTTTCTTCCTTCTTTTTTTCTCTCCTTTCTTATTTCTCCTTCATTATTTCTTTATTCTCTCCCTCCTGCTCTCCTCTGATTACCTTTATCCTTCCCTCCTTCTTTTCTTCTCTCCTTTCCTTCTTTCCCTTATCTCTATTTCTCCCTTTCTTTTTCTGGCTTTCTTTGTTACTTCCTTCCATCCTAGTCCCATGTAGTTAAACCAGTGTTTTCTAAATATATTTTATTCATTCATTTATTTATTTATTTATTTATTTATTTATTTAAGAGGTAGAAAGAGAGAGAGAGAGAATAGGCATGCCAGGCCTCCAGTCACTGCAAATGAACTCCAGATACATGCGCCCCCGTGTGGGTTCCGGAGAACCAAACTGGGGTCCTTTGGCTTTGCAGGCAAAAGCCTTAACTACTAAGCCATCTCTCTAGCCCCTAAACCAGTATTTTTATTTCATACATTTACTATATTTTTATTAATTTTTAAGTCTCTTTTAATTGCATTTATTTATTTATTTGACAGAGAAAGAGGGAGAGAAAGAGAGAGAATGTGCACACCAGGGCCTCCAGCCACTGCAAACAAACTCCAGACGCATGTACCCCCTTGTTCCTCTGGCTGACTTGGGTCCTGGGAATTGAACCTGGGTCCTTTGGCTTTGCAGGCAAGTGACCCAACCACTAAGCCATCCCTCCAGGCCCTATTTTTGTTAATTTTTAAGTTAACATGCAAATAGATGTTCTTAAAGCATTTTGTTACATGTAGGCCATTATACTGTGTTCTTATTCACTCTTCTCCTGGACTGCCTTCCTCTAGGTCCCTGCCCTTTTGTTGTTGGTCCCCTTTATCCTTTCAAATAGTTCCCCTCCTCTACTTTAATGTCGCATGTCACAATTTTATTACCCTCTGTGCCCTCTCCAGTCTTTACTTAAAATACCTTCTTCCCCTAATGGTCCTCTTTCATGACCTGGGCCCATACACACAGACAGAGTCAAACATACACATATACACACATACATAATTTTAAATCTAGAATCTTCATGTGTGGAGTATTTGTCCTTCTAAGTCATTTACTTTGATTAACATAACGATCTCCAGCTCCATCCATTTCCTGCAAGTATCACTATTTCCTATTAGTCTCTAAAAAAATGTATCGTTTGCAGAAATGGTGAGAGGCGCTCCTTTCTCTCACTGTGTGCAAATAGACGCCGTAGATGGCATGTGCAGAACAAAGGAAGAAGTCTCAGAGAGACTGGAAAAGACTGTGGACCATGACAACAATGCTACATGCTAAGGGTCCTGCCTCTCCTTTTTGTCTCATTCCAGACCCAAGATGAGGAAGGAGTGACTAGGAAATGTTAATTGTTGCACATAAATAGTGCTTCAACAAAAGCTTACTTTTCTCTGCTGAAGAGACCTGGCGGGGAGAGGGATAGCCTAAATAACAGGAGCTCAACCAAACAAATAGCATAGGAAAAACAATAGCAACACCACCACCTCCCTCCCTCCAGGACAAGCGCCTTACGAGCAAGCAGCATCCCTCCATGCCCCTCATTCCTGCTGCTCTGGCTTCAGAGAAGGTCAATGGAGATAGGAAGTCCATCTCCACCAAGCTCTACAGAACATCCTGTAACTCTGATATATACCCACAGAGACCACAGCTTGGACTTCAACTCCCACACTATAAAACCAATCTATAAATAAGATAGGAAAGTAGCAAAGGGGACTGCTGAGGAAGAACAGGAGCAGGGAAGAGAACAAGATATGGTCATGAAGGGTGTCTGTGAGCAAAGCACATGTCTGCATGTAGGAAGATATTGCAATAAGACAAGACTCTGCATAATGAATACCCAATAACAGAGAAGGGGAGGGAAAGCAGGATTGAGGGAAGAAGGAAGAAAGGAAATACGAAGATGTAGAAAAGAAAGAAAAGAAAATCTCTTCTGCCCCACCACACTTTCGTGACGTCACAGGAGGCTGCTCTCCTGCCTGCAGTGTTAATGGAGGCAATGAGAAAGCAATAGGAAGGCATTCCAGCCGGAGGTGTCAGCGAAGCTGGAGCAGGAAGGTGAAATTTTCACCTCCAGGGAGTAGTAATGAAGTTCAGCCTGGCTCCAGCACTCCCTTCCCCTACCTGGTGGGGGATTTCAACTTTCACCTGGCAGCATCGAGGCCGTGCTTCCCCACACCTCACCAGCCTCAGATGAAGTCCGCTAAACACATATGCCTAAGATCTAGCCCAAATGTCCAGGACACAGTCTCAAAGCATTCATAGTATCAAGAGCTAGGGAAAGCTCAACCTGAAAGAAAAAATAAATAGGTGCCAAGATCAAGATGATGCAGGTGTTGGATTGCCTGATAAGGAGTTGAACAATGATTCTTATTTAGCAGATTTACTGTAAATGCTGGCTTCCTGGTGAAATGAGATAGCACAATGAAGATTAGCCTAATAAATTATAATTATCATCCTATGAAATGTATTTATAAAATGGTCACCATCATCATCAACCATAAATTATGTTAATTATGGCAGTTATATCACTTTGTACAAAATACGTAAAAAATAAGACGGTGGTAAAATATTTGTGTTTTACTTCAATTATATACATTATTTCAATAGAATTATAGATTAGGGCTCATTTGTCCAGAAACATTTACTTCCATGCTTTTCTTTAACATGCCTCCCAACTTCTGAACAAACAGCTCATAATCATTTATAAGTCCCTATATACATAATTGCTTATAAATTAGTATTATTCAAATATTGTCAAACACAATTATGGCTATTACTTGTGAGAATGGAACCTAGCTCATAAAGACAAGTGGCTAATCATACTTGAAACTGAATAGTTAATGAATTTTCTATTCACCCTAAACTCCTTTCCTTACTTAAACATTTCTTAGGATCTGGTTTTTGAAAATCAAAATGAATGATTTTATTGATTGTGATAGTCCTTAAGATACTATCTCACTATGAATACTGTTTTATCTCTACATTTAAAGTCAATTTTTATTGAGTATTTATGAGAAAATGATTCAAAGGCACTATCAGCCTTTTTACAGAATTTTCCTCCTGAGATGAGTCTATAAACATTCTTGCAAACCTCCCTACTCTTAAAAGAAAGAAATGGCAAGACATGTTGAATTTCAAATCAATTTGATATCATCGGCTGTATGGTCATTTAACTTATGATATTTTTCACATTTTTTGAAGAGAAAAAAAATGTGAATAACTATTTTTTCAATTTAAACAAAGGCAAAAGTATAAATGTATCAGTTTTATGGGGTTTTTTGAAGGTGTGGAAACTCAGGTCTAGGACTTACTAGGAAAAACAGAGGTTTTCAATTTTAATATCAAAATAAGAGAAAAAAGGAAATTGCTCTTGTTTTATGTGGTAGTTCTAATGTGCTACTATATCTAAAAAATTTTTGGGATTTTATTCTGTCTTAGAAGATAAACTCCTGTAACTATGTTGTGAATTAGAGTTCCTAAAAATTGCCTAAAATGTACTATCCTAGATTCCATAGAATTATAGTACATTAATTATAGTTATTTCCAAATTAATAAACCACCAAAATGTGGGAAGCATAAAATTACATACAAGCAAAGTGAAACAAGTATTTACAGTAATTTAGAGATGAGGAGTTTGGTTGGTAGGATCTCCATTACTAAATTAGATAATAACTCTATTTTAAAACTTTTAAATTTAAAAACCAGTAAGTGCAAAATGGCCCCTTATTCACTCAGCAGCATCTGAGACAGCTGTGCTTTCAGATACCATGTTGAGAGGGAAATACAAGGAGCTAACACATCAGCTTAGCTCATGCTGAAATTCTCTTCTGTTTAAGTTACAAATTTAATTTGCGTAATTGTAAAAATTGTGACACTTGATGACTTCTAAATCATTTATAATTAAATATGAGATATGGTTCAACCTTATGCCAGTAGGCTCTAGAAAACAGTCTAGACATTGACTAAATTGGATAAAATATTCTGACATTTGAGATTTGGTTCTATTTTGGAGTCGTGCAATGGCTACTGCAAGCTCTTGGTTCTATTTCTTCTCTCTGGTTTTCCAACCCCCCTAAACAGACCCGTGTCAATGACTGAGAACATCACAAGTGTAGTGTGAGCCAGGATTTCTGCAGAAATGCGAAGGTGTAACAGCTGTCTGAAGTTCTAGCCATGTTCAGCTCCAAGTGGGAAAGAGTCATTTTTCTTCTAGATGCCATCTAAATTCTGGTGTTTTACAGTAAATCCCAATAATCATAGACACTTACCAAGTATATTGGATTGTCCTACATGGTGAGTCCTGCTCTAATCACTTCAAAAGCTTTTAGGAATCATCTTCCAAAACAGAACTGCTTCTAGAGTAACTTTCATATTCTTCTTTATGGTTTACAATGTATGATACAAACTAGCTCAGTAGATGACCTGGGTTTTTCCTGTGCATTCATGCTGAGTGGATACAGTTCTGTGACATAGAGATTCAGCAACATGAAAGTCATCTCGGCCCTTACTAAGGAAATACAGTCTGAACTCAGAAGAGCACAGGGGGGGCTTTCATTGCATACTCCCCTGTATTTTTCATGGAGGGCTACCGTCACCCATTACCCTATCATACCAAAAATACCAGTCATGGAAGTGTGGCATCCTCTACTAAAATGTATTCCTTTCTCATAAGAAAGGAAGAGTTCTGGAGACTGCCGAACCTACTTTTCCTAACCCTAGAACCCACTCAAGAAAGACACCCATATGGTCTTGATGCACTAAGCCATTGGGGTCCTGTGGCTGAGTAACAAGTTATCATATAATTGGTGGCTTTAACCAACAGAAACTTTTCCTGAAATGTTTCTGAAAAACAGAAGTTTACCACCAGTTTGATGGCATTGAAGTCAAGGTGACAGCCCACTGTGATAACCCCAAAGTCTAGAAAAATCTGTTCCTTGTCTCCTCAGCCTGTTACTAGCACTCTTTTGCTGCATTCAAATCCTCACATGTCATTTTTCTCTTCTCATTCATCTGTCTCACATGTCCTCTGACTTTTTCTTATAAGGACACTGGCAGTTTCATCCAAAGTTCATACTCAGGAAATTCAGGGTAATCATTAATGCCAAGGCATATACTAATGACATTTGTCATAAGCTTTTTGTCTTGTTAGGTAGTTTTTATCATAGTGATTAGGATGTGATATTTTTGTGTAACTATCATTATCCAGCCTACTTCACTAAACAGCATCCAGAAAGCTTGGATTTTTTCATGGCCCCAGAAGTGGGGGAAATTGCTTCCGTTTCACTGGCGTTTAGATGTAGCCCTGTGACTAGTATTTGTCCAATGAAAAGTAAGTTGAAGTGACCAGGGCTTCTGTGGGGAACTGGCAGATGGAAGAATAATAAGTCTTTGGTGGAGCACCAGGCTGATTCTGCCTCCTTTAACAGTGGCTCTGGTGCTGGCTTTCATGACTTTATGGAGTGGACAGACTGCATTAGGAACAGGGCCAATTGAGAAGCACAGTGCAGCTTCTTACTGAGGTTCCATGATTTTTACTGAATAATCACCACTCAGATTATCATAATCCATTATTTAGTTGCAAGTTATGAAAAACCTTAGTTATCATCATTTTTGCCAACATCTCCGGTTTTCACAGGCCCTTGCTCTGGTTATTCCCATGTGGTCCTTCTCCCAGGTGTCCACTATTGACTTTGTTCTTTATCCTTTTATAATTTTTTTAAAATTTATTACAGAGAGAGAATGAGAGATAATGGGCATGCCAGGGGCTCCAACCCCTGCAAATGAACTCCAAATGCAAGCACCACCTAGCACATCTGGCTTACATGGGTCCTGAGGATTCAAACCCGGATCCTTTGGCTTAGCAAGCAAGGGCCTTAAACACTAAGCCATCACTCTGGCCCTTCATCCTTTTCTTTCCTTTTCATTTTTTTTTTTTCTTTTTTTGGTTTTTCAAGGTAGGGTTTCATTCTAGCCCAGGCTGATGTGGAATTCACTATGTAGTCTCAGGGTGGCCTTGAACTCACCATGATCCTCTTACCTCTGCCTCCAGAGTGCTGGGACTAAAGGTGTGCACCACCATGTCCGGCAATTTGGTAAGCAGAGAGAGATAGAAGAGAGAATGGGCATGCCAGTGCCTCCAGCTGGTGCAAATGAACTCCAGATGAGCGTGCCACATTGTGCATCCAGCTTTACGTGAGTACTGGGGAATCTAACCCACGTTGTTAGGCTTTGCTGGCAAGTGCCTTGATCTCTGAGCCATTTCCCCAGCCCTAATTCATCCTTTGTTTGCTTCTCTAGTTATATAATATCATTTTCCTTCTGCCTGGAGAAAAAAAAAGCCTCTGATAGTTCCTTTGGCATGACTCTTCCAGGGACAAAGTCTTTCCCTTATTTTTTTTAAAAAAATATATATATTTACTCATTATAGAATCATCAGTTCCTGGGTTATTTTTTCTTCAGCAATCTTAATATGTCATTATGGCGTCTATGGCTTTCTCACAAGTTCCATTATGCACCTTTCAAGGAGCTGATCATTTTCTGGTTGTTTTCAGGTTGTCTCACATTTGCTCTCTGCAGTCTGTTGAGCCTGGAGGTGATGCTTGTGGTCTGAAGTGCCTCCCCAATGCTCTCCTTGACCTTTGCTATTAGTTTTGAAAAATTAGCTATTTTTCAAGTATGCTTCTAATTCTTGTTGATTCTTCTTTGGTACCCCAACAATATGCATGGTAGCTCATTTCACACAACCTCTATGCTCTATATATTTATCAGTATTTTTTATTTTTGATTGTTTTTGAGGCATGGTCTCACTCTAAACCAGGATGACCTAGAACTCATTCTACAGCCATGGCTGGCCTTGAACTTACAGCAAACTTCCTACCTCAGCTTCACGTGTGCTGGGATTAAAGGTGTGAACCACTGTGTCTGGCTTATCTGTCAGTCTTTTTCTTAATTCCTTTTTGTATGAACTTCAGTGTGGACATCTCTTCTGGTCTGCCTTTTCATTTGTATTTCATGCTTCATTTAGTTCTACTTTGGTGACATGAAAATTTTTCCTTGCCATTTAATTCTTTGAGCATATTTACCAAATACATCCAAGTTACTTATTTTTTTTTTAAAAAAAAGGTCTTTTATTATTTGTTTATTTATTTGAGAAAGAGAAAGAGAGAGAGAGAATGGGCATGCCAGGGCCTCCAGCCACTGCAAACAAACTCCAGACACATGCACCACCATGTACATCTGGCTTACATAGGTCCTGGAGTATCAAATCTAGGTTCTTAGACTTTGTAGGCAAGTGCCTTAACTGCTAAGCCATTTCTCCAGCCCCTCAAGTTACTTTTACTTTTACTCTTAATGCATGATGTGAACAACAACACAGACACACAGACACACACACACACACACACACACACAGAGAGAGAGACGCTTACTAGATTGGCTTGTAAAAGGAAGGTTGAATACTCTAGTAATGGGCATCTCACTCGGGAGAGGCAGAGAACCTAGTAGTTATCAGGGAATCTGGATGCTCCAGCAGTTCCAATCCATTTTTGAAAGCCTGAGAGGTTCCCTAGAGTCTGTTGTATTGCTTCCATGTTGGAAGGCCAGAGGAGCTGGCGTCTGATATCAGCGTAGAACTCCTGTGAGAAAGGCAGACCCTGGGATTATGTACTTGGCCTTTTTTCTTTCCTGCATTCCAACCCTCTATATCTCAGACTTGGGTATTTTTTAAATAGTTTTCCAACACCTTCAAGAAAATATCTATGGGCGCTGGGGAAATGGCTCAGCAGTTACATATTTATTTGCTTGCAAAGCCTGCCAGCCTGGGTTCAAATCCCTAGCACCAACATGAAGCCAGATGTAATGTAGCATGTAAATCTGTGATCTCAATGCACCAGAGGCAATGCGAAGTGGAGCCAGGAGACTTAAGCTAAGGAACTAGCTAGTCTGATTTCATTTGAGTCTGGTAGCTTATTTGCAATGGCAAGAGATCCTGTCTCAAGGAGGGTGGAGCACAGACACCTTAAAGTTGTCCTCTGACCTCCACACATGTGCCATGGCATAATTTCACACTACATACAAATAAGTAAAAAAAAAAAAAAAAAAAAAAAAAAAAAAAAAAAGAAGTTACATATATTTTATTTTGAACACTTATTTCTTAGTTGTTGTTTAGAGACAGCCTAATTGTGAAGTAATTCACTATTGCATTTCTATAAACAAAAATTCCACTCAAAATTTTAATCCTTGCCCACAGGTTTCTGAATATCATGTCTAGGAATTATTTTCCACTCTAAGCCATTTCCCACCAAAAGGAAACTTAGATTTTATCAGCCTCATCACAGTGCTGGCCTCTTGATGCTACTATAGACCATCTTGTTAGAATCACTGGTGAGTAGGTTAAACTGTAGCAGTTTAGGCCCTGACTCTGACCTACTGCCCAAACTGTTGTGACAAGTGTCTTCTAACTACATTCTACACAGCTTTTCTTCCATTATTTTAAAAAATATTTGTGTGTGTGTGTGTGTGTGTGTGTGTGTGTGTGTGTGCGTGTGTGTGTACACACATTCCCAGGGCCTGCCACTGCAAAGGAACTCCAGGTTCACACTCACCAATTTTACATATCTGTCGTTATGTGGGTACTGCAGAACCCATGCCAGCAAACAAGAGACTTTGGGCACGGAGAGATTGCCCCAGCACTGTTGTTTTATTTTTCACTGCTGTGAAGACAATATTCCCACAAAGGCATGAGACAACAACAAATACCCAGCTAATGTATTGGTTTCTATGGCTGCTATAACAAAGGGGCTTGCACCGTGGACTCCAAGGCCATGCTGTCAGTGGGCTGTTGTTCTGAGGCGTCTCTTCTGGGTGTGCAGATGGCCATCTTCTCCGTGTGTGTCTCCAACAGGGCACTCCAGCTCCACGTGTCTGCATCCAAACTTCCCACTCTGATTACATTAGATCACAGCCAATAGCCTCATTTAACTTAATTACCCCTTAAAGCCTTTACCTCAACATTTTGAGGCATTTCATTTTCAATATAAAAATTTGGGGGAAGAGGGATACATTTCAGCCCATAAGCCTTGGTAATGGCTTTTGGATATCAGGGAGATATGTAATTATTCTCACATGTAGGGACCACTAATTTAGTGATTTAGTCATACACACAGAACTTCCAGAAAATGGCTCTACAAGCTACTAGAAAAAGTGACAAGATGGAGAGACAACTTTCCTGCTCCTTCAGTCTTGTATAGTTTCATAGAGTGTTGGGTGCCATCCTTGCACAGAAGCTGTGAGTATAAATGAGTGCAGGTAATGTATTACTAGTAAATATAAAAGGATTACTTGATCCTAAAGTAGGAAAATTAAGAATACAGTCAACTAAGCCGGGTGTGGTGGCGCACGCCTTTAATCCCAGCACTTGGGAGGCAGAGGTAAGAGGATTGCCATGAGTTCGAGGCCACCCTGAGACGACATAGTGAATTCCAGGTCAGCCTGAACTAGAGTGAGACCCTACCTCGAAAAACCAAAAAAAGAAAAAAAAAAGAATACAGTCAACTAAACTAGAAACATTTCAGCATGGTTAACCATTTATAATGTAGAAGTCTGAAAAAAACAAAAGTAGAAAACATTAAGTGCAAAATAAAGGTTACAGTTGTTAGAATGATAGGTTCTACATTTCTGTTCAATTTTAAAGACAAACATGGTGTCTTTTGAGTACAAAAATGTGTTTTTTTCTGTAATTTTTATCATATTGTTCTTTTGAAGAAATGATATAGAATTAGGTGATTTATAGAGTATCACCTTAGAATAAAAACAAAAGCTGCTAAAAAAAAAATTTAAATGCATATATTTGAGCAAGGATATAAGGAGTCTGCCTTTTCCCATTAAAAAGATTTTCAAAATACAGTACCATGACACCACCTACTGGTAACATAGAAGACAGCAGTTAGGACACTTTAGAGCACCTATCCTTTTAATAAGCATTTTAAAAAGCATTAAGAAAGTGAATAAAAGAATGGCCAATAAATACATACTACTATTAAAAAATCCCATCGTTTTACCATTTATTTTCCTATTTTTCACATATACTATTAACCAGGATTGACTGTACCTTGAACTAATCTGGATTAATGAAATTGTTAATAGTCTTGTTTAGGAAGTAATGGATTTATTAACTATAAGAATTGCCTTATGGTCAGTTTTCATCCCAAGGCAGAGGCTGAGTGAACACGTGACCCTATGTCACAGGATGTGCGTCCTGTGGAGAACTCAGTTAACACCTATGGAAGGCTGGGACTGAGTCGGGAGAGTGGGACACTTGTGGTGGATGATCAAAGCTGAGAACAGTCTAGTAGAAGATACCTGGGGCTAAGTCAACCATGCGCTGAGCCCAAACAGCTGCCCTTTCTCCATATACTCATGAGACGACCAGAGGGCCACAACCCGGAGTGACCTTCTGTGGCCATGTTAGATCTTGAAGGAGCTGCTGGCTGGCAGGTTCCTTTCAGTGCCTCTGGAAGATGCCTTCCCAAGTCTATCTCATCATGGGATCAGGAGAGACTCAAGGTAAGGCTACGCTTTGGTAAGATTCATTGATCTGATAAACATGATAACATCTATTAAACTATTTCTGTTCTTCTTACTACAATATTTCCTTCACTGGGCAAAATCTTTACATTAACCACTGAAAGGCTACTTCATGTCAGCCTCTATGAATATTTAACTTTATCCATTGCTGAAGGTTTAGATAAAAATCAACCAGAACACCAGACATCCTTGGGCCCAATATTTACTTTCTCTCTCTCTTTTTTCTTTTTTTGTCAACATTTTTGGAGGCAAGCTGTTTGGCCCACACAGGATCTGAACTACTTCTCCCAGGTTTCTGTTGACACTACCAGTGTAGAGTCACTGAGTTTGAAAAAATTCAAAGAGATCCAGATTCTATAGAGAAAGCAACACTAAATCAGATCTCCAGCTTTCCCACCAAGGTTCCAGGCGCACTGAAGAAAAGTCAGAAAGATTGTAAGAGGCTAAGGGTGGGTGGGAATAGTCTGAGACATCATGTTTCCCCCATCCCTGCAGAGATTGACTGAAGTCTCTTCGTCCCCAAAATAAATACCAATAACTCCACCAAAGAAGACCCTCAGCAGAATTATGGTAGGGGAGAGGGGAATCTATATGTGTAGCCTTTTATTTAAAAAAAAAATCCATACAATAAATTACCAAAAAAAGTTCAAGTTCTCACTTAGAGATTGTCAATATTCTAGCTTCAACCCACATCCCCGGCTTCTCAGATGCTCTTTGGCAAATGCCCCCTCCATCCAGAATAAACCCTGACAAAGTAAATTTTCACATCTACTGTCTGCTTTGGAGATTTTCCCTGGTTTGCTTATTGATTTCACCTTTTGCACAGGGGCTAGATGTGGTAGTTTGAATGTATGTCCCTCATTGACTCATGTTAAAACTTGTAACTTGGGTATAATGCAGCCTGGTGGAGGAGGTACCACTGGGGGCAGATCTTGGGGTGCAGCCCAAAGGTGTGTTTGGGGTCATGTCTGAATTCCAGCCCAAAGGTATACAGAGGGGGCCGAGCTTTGGGGTCCTGCTTGCTGCAGGGTTGTGCTTGCTGTTTTGTGGTGCTTGTTGGCTGCTGGTGGATTCTCTGTCTGCTTGGATTTATGCCTTTGATGGAACCTCCCCTGGATCTGTAAGTTAAAATAAACCCCCTCCTCCTCTAAACTGTGCCTCATTTGGATGCTCATCCCAGCCTCATTGGAACTGTCTTCAACAGAAGTTTGGTACCAGAAAGCTGGGAGTATGTAAAGAGATCAAATGTTATATTTCTCTACATTTCTTTATACCTAGCCTAGAGAAATATAGAAGTCACTTCCCTGTAGGTGGGTCTGCTAATGGCAGGTAAACAGAGGCTCTGCTGGGATGAATAGGATTTCCTGGGGCCTGCATTGTTGAGCAAACTCCTTAAGATAAGCAGGACTCCTGGTCACAGACCTACCTCACACCCCCACCCCAGGTGGCACTTCCTGTAACTGACCAACAGATCTTGTTTACAAGTTCCTTTTTTAAATTTTTTATGGCTGTAACTTGTCACATGTAAATTGTGATTTAGGGTTTAACTCCCATCCTATTTTTTTTTTCTAACATCATGTGGTTATTTCCAATAAAAGCTAATGCTCCAAACAGTCCAGGGCTGTACTCTGAGAATCTGGGGTGCAGACTTGGAATACCAGACTTTACTTTTACCCAATAAAACTTTGCCTCACATTCCATGAGTCAATGGTCTTACTTGTGCAACACCGGGCCCCATAACAGTTACTGCATAATGAATCTGACTGTGTGGATTTTGGTCTTTTGGAATTTTATGTGCTACAGGAAGAGTATGTATGTACTTGGTGCTTATGACTACAGAAGCCTCTGAGTATGATAAGCCAAATTTTATGGGCTATATTGATGAGTGTTTGAACATGCTAAATACAGAGAATTGGTTTTGGAGGCTTGACTTAGGAACTTTTAAAGAGGATGGAGAGACTGTAGAGAACACTGTTGGAACTAGGCTACTGGCATAAAGGCTGGCTGAGTTTGTTGACCATGCCCCAAGGGTTTGACCAAGGTTGAAATGGAAAGTAATGGACAGATGTGCTTGTTGGAGGATATATAACTGAAAGATGTAAGATGTAAAGTTGGAAAAATTCAAATAAGTTCAAAGTTACTGACACAGAGACAGGTTTTAGATGACTGAAGCTTACTGTCAAGCAGAGTGCCATGATGAAGGAGGGTCTACTACTTACATTGAAAAATAGAAAAATGCCTGGGCTGGTTCCACCCAGGAAAGACTAAATGGTAGAAATGTAAACCCTTATGAAAGGAGATGACTGGAAGGAAGAATTCTAAAGGCTGAAGGTTGTGGAAGTAGCAGGCCAGAGGCAATTTGGTGCCCTGCTGAGTCATAGCTGGCCAGAGACAGGTCGCCAAACTTTAGTTAGGCTCAGGAAGTTCCACTGGGCCTCGCATCAGGGGCCTCTCAAGGCCCAATATCTCCCCCTTTTGTTTTTGTAAGAGCATCAGTCATCATGGCCTCTGTCTTAGGTTGTTCCCCTCTGGGGATCTTACCCGTCACTGGTTACCATGTATTTAGCTTGCTGAGAACCCACTCCATGGCCTGTCTTAGGTTGTCTCAGTCAGTCTGAGATCTTACCCATCATCGGTCACATGGAGGGCAGAGGAGGTGGCAGTGGGTCATCTGAGGAACTTAATTCCTGAGTTGCCTGCCTGTGGTAATGTATCTCAACCTGATGGAGTTTTATTGCCTCTAGCCGTTGGTGAATGAATTGTGTAATTTTGTTAATTACACAAGGCCCGACAGTGAGGAGAAGGAGAAGGAGGGGCCCAAGTAGGGGAAGAAGGTAGGGTAAGAATCCATGTAAGCCCATCCACAGTGGGTTGTCTTGAAGGTCACACCGTCTCCTCTCCAGGCCCTCTTGAAGCCTTTTGATCTTGTCCTGAGCGATTTTTGATCTATTGGCATAGAAACAGCATTTTTCCTGTAAAAACAAGCATATGTCTCCCTTTTCGGTCATTAATAGATCTAGTCCCCTCCTGTTTTGTAGGACTACCTCAGCCAGGGAATCTATCTGTTGTTGCAGATCAAGGATAGTGTTGGACACGGCTTTTATGTCACTGGTCAACTGGAGAGAGGGTTTTCTGTGGAGATGGACTGCCATACCCATCCTGGCTGTTCCAGTGGCCATGCCTGTGGTTATTCCCAACCCAATGAGTAAAGGTATCATTTGCACAGTTCTCTTAGGTCTCCCTCTGATATAATAGAAGGAGAGTATAGGGAGGGCCTCATCTCCAGGAATGATATCCACATCTGGAATTAAGGAGGCTGGGGCACAGAGGCCTGTCCAATTGGTGATCAGAAAGTCATAGGCCATCCTGCCTCCGCAAACATAAACTATTCCAGAAGGGGGGGCAGCGTTGAGCACTGGGCTCAGTTGTGTTGAAAGTACAGAAGGAAGGATGAATGTATCCCACATCTGTATTGGAGTTATTAGGGGAAGGCGGGACCCAAATGTAAGTTCCAGAAGGAGACATTGGGAAAAGCTGGATGGGGATGGGGAAGGTGGCTGAGCAACTTTTTAGGGTCGTATGGGCAACTGTAGTTGTATCATTGGTGATTACTGCAAGCAGGCCAGGGAGGCCCAAATCAGAGGCAAAGCCAGCAATACTCCGCGAGGGAGGGAGCTGTTTGGTTTAGCAGGGTGAAGACCATTTTTAATATGGATTCAGTAGGGGGGTCGAGGGATAAATCGCCCCAATTTTCAGGAAGGGCAATAGGGTGATAATTAAGCTCTGGGTACTGGGCCAAAACGAGCTGTTCTATCTTTTTATGGATTTGTTTTTCCCTGACTTTATCTTGAACTCCCCCGCCATCTGAATAGCCAATAGGGGGGGGGGCATAATCCCAGCAGACCACCTCGCCTGGTTTGCCAAAGCAGGGAGAAAGAGCGTGTCCGGAAACTCCTGCTACCCACCCACTGTGGCCTCTAGGGGTTAACTGTTTATCTTCTTTAGAAAAATTTAAAATATTTAGGGTAAATAATGCCTTTTTTAGTTGGTCATGTGGGGGTAAGGATTCCCCCTTTTGTTTTTGTAATTGAGACTTGAGAGTCTGATTATATCTTTCAACGATTGCTTGGCCCTGGGGGTTTTATGGGATGTCGGTGGACTGTGAGATTTTCCAGGTCCGGAGAAAATTTACAAAAGTCTTGCTTACAAATCAAGGGCCATTATCTGTCTTAACTTGGTCAGGTAGTCCAAGGGTGGCAAAGCATTGAAGCATAAGGCTAATAGCATGTTTAGATTTTTCCCCGGCCTGTGCCGACACCCAGCAGGCACAGGAAAAGGTATCGGCTGAAAGAAAAATATATTTAAGCTTTCCAAATGGAGAATAGTGTGTGACATCAATTTGCCAAAGATGATTAGGGCGGAGCCCTTGAGGATTGCTTCCTGTAGTTTCAGTGGTGATATAAACCTCAAGCTTCTCCAAGTATATCCTGACCTATGAGGTTGGCCGTTAGGCCGGACACCACCAGAGGGCGCACCTCCCCATGGTTACCGTCAGGATCAGTCCAGGGCTGCCAGTTGGCCGTTTTCCAGGATGACCTGTCCGCCCACACCAAGTAAAGGCAGACCAGGGACTAACTGCCATGAAGGAGGGACTTCCTCCTTTCTAAGTAGTATTACACTGAGGCATAGAAGCCATTTTATCAGCCAAATTGTTTCCTCGAGAGAGACAGTACGGTTGGCCCCAGTGTCATTTTGGCCTTAGTCCCAGAATCAGGGGCACAGTCGAGTCTGTAACGGGGCTGGAGATAGCCCCAGGGGGAGTTTAAAGGCTCACCCTGAAGGCTGAACTTGGATTTGTAATCCTTGGCCTACTGAAAACCTTTCTTGCACCTGAGGCAGGGAGTACATGGCACGTTAGGGACCACAGCGACTGTTGGGGTATTTTTGGCCCAACTGGGGCACTCTCTCTTAAAATGACCTTCTTTACCACAGCCAAAGCAAAATCGTCCCTTACTCCCCGAGGTCTGTTGAAGAGCACAAACTAGGGTGGCCATGTCCACTAAAGGAATGGACAAAATACTTGCTTATTATTCACTTATGTTACTTGTTATAAATGTTGGAATATCATTTTTAATGAATATTTTAACAGGTAAAGTTTTAATTTTCATTTTTTTGAGACAGAGAGAGAGAGAGAGAGAAAGAGAGAGAGAGAGAGGAGAAATAAGAGAATTGGTGTGCTAGGGACTAGCCACCGAAATCAAACTCCAGACACTTGCGCTTGTCTCACCTTTGTGCATCTGGTTAACTTGGGATCTGAAGAGATGGGTCCTTAGGCTTCGAAGGCAAGTGCCCCAACTGCTAAGTCATTTCTGCAGCCCTTCATTTTAACTTTTAAAAGGATAATTATCAATACACCTAGCCTACTCCTCCAAAAAAGATCTTTGAGTGTTTTAATAACTTTTGAGTGTAGAGATTCTGAAACCAAAAAGGCTGAGAGCTTATGCTTTATATTTATAATTGTTATAAGGGAAAATAACTTATTCATAACTATTACAAAAACATTAAAACACATTATGGTACCTAGACTTAACTAAAGAAAAGTGAAAGCAACTTGAAAACTCTATCCAGGGACATATAAGTCTAAAAGATAAACAAAACATTCTTTTTGTATACCAGTATTCATTATCATAAAAGCACCAGTTTCTATGCACTCCCTGACCTGACACCAAAGGCTATGTGATTAAAATCACAATGCCAACAGGTCTGTTATTTAAAGGAAGATTAAATCATTTTAAAGTTTGTGAAGTAGTTCATAAAAGGAAAATGGGTAATAAAGTGGATTTATCAGAGAATGATACTTGAATAACTAGATATGAAATGTGTATTTGTTATAAAAACAAGTTTGGGGGTGGCTGGGGAAATGGCTCAGTGAATGGTTCACCAGTAATCCCAGCACTTGGGAGGCACAGATGGGGGTCCTGGTGGCAAGATGTCTCTCTTAGACTAGCTGAAAGGCAAGCTCTAGAATTCAAGTGAAAGACTTTGCCTCAGTAAAGTAGTATGAAAATCTATGAAGGAAAAAACTCAGTGTCAACCTCTTGCCTCCACCCACATATACAAGAGCACCTCCACACACATATGAACATGTATGCATATGTGTACACATTACACATACATACACATGCAAAATATCCCACATTTTAGAGTAAATGTTAAAATCTGAAGCAATTAAATTAGTGGTGTCACTAAATAGACAAAAATGTTAGAACTGAATAGCTTGTAATTATCAAATACGAAACTTATTAGTTCATAAATAATACTATGCCAACTGACTCACAGTGTGGGAAGCACTGAACCTCACCTCTTAAATCAATATAATTGTCCAGCACATTAAATACTGGCATAAATTGTAAAGCTTTCAGGAGATATCATGGGTATTTTGAGAATCTCAGCCAGAAAAAAAGTTCATCCTCAATATTATACCAAGAGCCAAAGTTACAAAACAGCTCAAAAGATTTCATTACAGGGGCTGGAGAGATGGCTTAGTGGTTAAGTGCTTGCCTGTGAAGCCTAAGGACCAAGGTTTGAGGCTCAATTCTCCAGGACCCACATAAGCACAAGGTGGCATATGCATCTGGAGTTCCTTTGCAGTAGCTGGAGCCCCTGGTGCGCCCACTGTCTCCCTCCCTTCTCCCCTCCCTCCCTCTCTCTCCCCCTCCCTCTTTCTCTCTCTGTCTGTCACTCTCAAATAAATTAATAAACAAAAAAGAGATCTTATTACATAAAATTAAAAGCATTTATAATAATAAAGAAGCTTAAATAGACAAAAAAAAAAACCTGTTAACATGTATAACAAAGAATGATTCCTACAATAAGCTTCTGCAAATTTGAAAACATGAACATCTCAAACAAAAGCACAACCTAGTGAGACATATCAGAAACAAAAGCTGCCTACTAACATACTGGAATACTCTCACTAAAAAAAAAAAAAAAGAAAGAAAGAAAATCATCTTTCACTTGTCATCGGGAAGTGCTGAACACCAATAATATTGTTTCACTTAATGGACTAATAAAGAGCCTCTGCACTGTAGGTTAACACCACACAATGGAAAGGTTTAGTGATGCACAAAGACAATGTAGTTCAAAACATTTAATGTGCACCTTAGTGATCCAGACAAAAACCACACATTTAGAAATCTGGGGGAGAGGGTGTGACATGTAGCAGCCTAAACAGTATGTCCATAAGAACGAGCACATTCTCTATTACCAAATACTATAAGGCAGTAACAGAGACAGATCTAACAATAGGTCTACATCTATTACAAAGTTTTTATGGCATCTTGTTGGGGCATGGAGGCAGGTAGCAGGATTCTCAAAGCAGCAGCTTAAATCTTTCAAAAGCTAAACTTCCAGAAAGCAGTCCTGGAACAGTTGACTATGGCTACTGCTTAAGAAACGAGTTAATGAAGACTGAGCACAGCTGACCAAAAGCTGAGGGTAAACTAATGATCATAAATGCTACTAAATATTTTCGCCTATCTAAATGACCCTCTGAGTTTTGGTCCATGCAAGCAGCCCTAATTGCCAGCCAAGTTCAAACCAAGTCACAGGCAGGTTTGGCGGAGCATGAGTGTAATCCCTGCACATGGGAAGTGGAGGCAGTTCAAAGCCAGGTTCTGCTACACTGCTCATTTGAGGCCAGCCTAGGCTACATGAAGAGTGTCTTGAAAGAATTAAATTGAGTAAATGTGGCTAATTATTCCTCCTCACTTGGTCCAAGAAGGCCAAGTACAGCACTTTTGTGCCCAAGGCTAGGATGGTGCTGGATTGACAGATCTCAAGCCATGTCAACAAAACCCACCACCTTGTGACCTGCTTCTGCTTTCCTGTCCCACTCTGTCCACCTGGTCTTGAAAGGTGTACTGTATTTCCTTTCGATAACAGTTTTCTTTACCTCTCTTTTGGTCTCACTTCCTTCTTTGGGAAGGTGCTCCAGGGGAGAGGCCCTTAACCTCAGGCCACCTCACCCAAGTACGGAAGTGAGTTCCTTGTTTCCATTGACAAGCCTTGAATACAGCTGTGTAGATAGGCATGTGCCCATGAAGAGGGACACAATATTAAGAGTGCCCAAACAGGTGTGTCTGGGTGATTACTTTCATCTCAGTTTTTTATACTACCAACAGGCTGTGAAGAGTATGGTGGCATTCATTAAGTATATGAGTGAATTATGGCATTAAGTTCCTCACTACATGCATAGGCCTCCACTGGAGAGTTTTAAAATTAAAGACTCGAGCCAGGTGGTGGCACACATCTTTAACCCCAGCACTTGGGAGGCCAAGGTGGGAGGAGGCCAAGGTAGGGATTGCTGTTTGCGGCCAGCCTCAGACTACACAGTGAATTCCGGTCACCCTGGACTATAGTGAAACCCTACTTGAAAATCCAAAAAAGTAAGACTCAGTAATACAGACAAAAAAAGTACAAGGGCTGGAGAGATGGCTCAGCAGTAAAGTGTGCTTCCTGCACAAGTGTGAAGGCCTGAGAGATCAAACCACTAGAGTTCAATTCCTCCTGCACCCAAGTTTGCTGTTTACGGGGCATGGTCATGCACACTGGTAGCCCCAGTCCTGTGCAGAGCAGAGACTGGAGAATCACTGGGGCTTGCAAAACACATCAAGGTCCAGAATCAGTAAAAGATTCCATCTCAAGGAAAAATCGGCAAGTGTGTGCTGGGAGGGAACACCCCTCATTCTCCTCTGGCCTCTGCAGGGGTGTGCGCACCGGGTGCTGCATCAGCACACATGCGTGGATACACACACACTGCACATGTGAAAATGTGTAGTTACAAATTCAGCACTAAAAATACACTCCTCTCAAAAACTCTCATTCGACAGAAAGAATACTAAGATACCAGTTAGAATTGGTAGTTTCCAGGTCTCAGAGCCAATCACTCATTCCTGAGTACTAGAGTTTCAAGGTAATGATGAAAATCTTGAACGCAGCATGCAATTCTTTAGCCTCTGTACCTCGGTGGCAGTTCTGCTGCTCTCGGTTGCAGTGGGGGCCCGGAGCTCCATGTTCCAACACCTTTCACTGCGACTTTCATGTTAGTTTTTGCCAGGAAGAAGTATTAGAGAAAGTTTGGAGAAAGAACCAAACAGGATCTACTTTGTTTCTGATTGCTAATTCTAACAAAAACAATTTCTTCCAGTTGTTTTTTGAGGAAGGGTTTTGTTCTAGCTCAGGCTGACCTGGAAATCACTATGTAGTCTCAGGCTGACCTTGAACTCATGACTATCCTCCCACCTCTGCCTCCCAAGAGTGCTGGGATTAAAGGTGTGCACCACCACACCCAGCGTTCTTCCAGTTTTGAACGACTTACAGAACTTCTAAATCTGTTTAACACATCCTTCAGAATTACAATGAATAGCCATATACTGAGCTTTCTCAGAGGTCTGAGCAATGGTGCCAGGATGACTCTTCCAACCCCCCAGTTCTGACAGCGTTTTCATTCTCACTTCCTCACTCCTAGAACCAGGAGCTCCATTTTGCAGTTAGGATCTCTACATTGCGCTCTCATGTGCCTATGCCCACATCTGTCCCATAGTCTGGGCTTCCTTAAACACGCGCTCTGTAAACAGATGGTAACACGATGAATGGCAGGATCAAGATAGAAAGTCATCAATGCTGAAAATTACTTTGTTCAGGAAGCACTTGTGAATGTCTTAGTTAAAAGTTTACAGAAAAGTATGGGCATCAGCAAGCACCTGGGCAGCTCCATTCAATGAGACTTCCTGTGAAAATGAGCTTCTGGCAACTGGCAGTCAAGTTTGAGTACTGGACACCTGACACGTGGCCAGCATATGTAAGAAACAGTCCTGTAAAGTTTTCCCTTGTCCTAGTAGATACTGGTAGTCCCATCAATGCAGGTCTATGGTGACTGAAGGGCTGGAGGAAATGCAAAAGCGGATCTCTACTTGGTGGTTAAATTGGATCTCTATTGGTGGTTAAATATTTTAAGAGATACTTGGGTTACAAAAACAGTTCTCTCTCTCTCTCTCTGCTCTGCCCAGCACTGCAAAGCATACATGTGAAACCAACTACCTGGAAAGATTACTATGTGAATTGTGTTGGAAGATACATTAGAGAAGCAAAACCAATGCCAGGAGGTGACTCAGAAACACATTCAATTGTTCAAACTCAGAGAGGGGATGCCTATCAGTCGTATTCATGAGGAGGTATTAAAAATTTGACTTGTATTTGATATTCAATGGAAGATAACAGAATTTTGAAAAATTCTCTAGTACTACATCATTGACCAAGGGAATATAAGAGAATCAGATTTAGGGAAAAACAGAGTTCAGTTTGCATGCTTAAAGGTGACAGTGCCTCTGAATCTGGACAGACAACTGGAAAGGCACACCAGTCTACCACGAATGAGGAACCTGAAATAGAAAGCACTACCCTGGGAATGAGGAAGACAGGACCACCCAGGACAGGAGAAAAGAGTGAGACAGGAGCTAAGCACCAGCCACCACACTACTAGAAATCACAGTACACAGAAAAGTAAGTAAGTAACAAGGAATGAAGGCAGGGATGAGTATAAGGAAATTCCAGGTCAGCTGGTGCTATGCAGGGAGGTCCAGCTTCAAAAATAAGTAAATACCTGAGTCACGGTTGAGAGATCTGCACACAGGTGACCACATCCACATGTGCATGTAACTTCAAATCCTGACCTTCAACAGCGCACTGCTCCTCCCAATGGCTGCTTCAGACCTTCACGACCCTGCCTGATCTCATTCTGTCAGGCTCTGCAACACTGGATTGCACTACTCCTTTGCCACACCAAAAGACTTCTTGGTAAAATATCTGACCATTGATGGGAGGTTCACTTTTGCATCTCCTTTAGCCCTTCGGTCACCAAGAAACCAGGTCAGAGTTACATACTGAAGACCTTGTCTCAACCTAACAGGCAGGACTCAGGATAAAAGCTCTTGAAAACAAAGAGCAGGAGTAACGAACCTTTAAACTGTGGCCTAACTCCACAATGCATGACCCATATACCTCAACAAGGAGGGGCCAAGGGGAGGGGGTAGGTCACTGATGAGCCTAATAATGGTACCAAACTGACTGTATTTGCTGAATACAAAACTAACTAATAAAGAAAAAAAAAATTTCAACATCCTTAACCATCATAAAAAAAAAAAAAAAGAAAAGACTCATGGGGGAGCATGAGTGAATGCACCTGCAGCTCTGGATACAGCACATGCCCATGAGATGCTCTACAGCTAAGAGGATACTGTTTTAAACCCCACCACCACCATGCTGAGAGACATAAGGTAATGCAGAGAGCAAATCCATTCACCGATCGTTCACTAATCTCAACCATAACCTCTCAAGGTAGCACTATCAGAAATTTTTAGATAAACTAAATATACAGGAGCAACAAATCCAGTGTTTGAAGTGAGTTCTCACCTAAGAAACCTTTGAAGAATCAAACACATGGTGGGCAGACAATCCCAGCACTGGAGAAGCAGAGGCAGGAGGGTGAGAAATTCAAGGTCATCTTTAGACACACAGTGAGTCTGAGACCAGCCTGGATTAGATGAGATGCTGTCCACACACACACACACACACACACACACACACACACACACAGTAAGAAGTTGAGGGGACTGGGCTATGTAGGAGTACTAGGTCAGAGTTACACAAGAGAGACACAGTCTCAATGAAAAGTAAAAGTACTTAAAGTACGATGAGAAAAGCTCCTCGTATGCTTCTGATGCACACCATGGTTAATACTACCAGATACTGCACTACTACCAGTCTACTTCTAGATCATTCAACAAAGCCATCATGTCCCAAAGCAAATATACTTTAAAGACTTTGGTACAATGTGCATGAGAAAAAGTAGGCTATTTGGACCCTTCAAAAGAGCAAATATGCCTTCAATATAATGAATTCAAAAAAATTAAATTTGTTAAGTTCATGTATACTGTGCTTTGATTTTACTTGTATTTTCTTCAGAATATTGGGCTATCCATAATGCCCACCCTACATCCAGATAAAATACGTTACTGTAAATTTAGAGGTAAGGAAGTAAACAGATAAAGACCAAATTCCCCCAATTTCCTTGGAAAGGCAAAAGACTTATGCATCATTTATGCAGCACGGGGGCTGACAGAATGGATGGGACCAAGCATGGTAATGGCCATCTGAAGCAGCCATTGAGAAGAGTAGTGCATAGAAAAAAATGTTGCCATCGAAATTACTGACTCATTTACTTATTTTTGAGACGATATCTCCATATGTAACATGAACTGACCTGAAATTTCCTCCCTCAGCCTCCCAAGTGCTGGATGAAGGCCTGATCTATGATGCCCAGCCATGACTCATTTAACTATTTAAAATTATTTTATTATCAGTGCTTTGTATTTCGTTCTTTTTTAAAAGTATTTCTTTGTGAGGAGAGAGACAGAAAGAAGGAAAATGAGCACACCAGGGCCTCTTGCCTACACAAATGCCCTCCAGATGTGTGTAGTACTTTATGAGTCTGGCTTGATATGTATACTGGGGAACTGAACTCAGGCCAGCAGGCTTTGCAAGCAAGTGCCTTTTACTGTTGAGCCATCTCCCCAGCCCATATTTCATTATTTTTTATTCTCACTTCTACCAAGGCCAACTAGAAATAAAAAAGAAAAGCCAGGGGCTGGAGAGATGGCTTAGCAGTTAAGCACTTGCCTGTGAAGCCTAAGGATCCCAGTTAGAGGATCAAATCCCCAGGACCCACATAAGCCAGATGCACAAGGTGGCACATACTTCTGGAGTTCGTCTGCAATGGTTGGAGGCACTTGTGCGCTCTCTCTCTCTCTCTCTCTCTCTCTCTCTGCCTCTTTCTGTCTGTTGCTCTCAAATAAATAAATAAAAATAAACAACAACAAAAGCCAACCCCTTACACATGAGCCTCGTCTGTAATATTTTGTTAACATAGCTTATGCTATATAACCATATAAGCTTATGCATTCTTTGGATTACATTACATCGTGGTCACAAGAAATGCGTGTTTAATATACTTAACAACATAACCAAAATGAGCAATAAAATCACACCACAGTGTCCCTGTGACCATCTTCCAAGCATACAAATTATTGAATTGGGGGGAGGGAGAGTAGAGGAGGATCCAGAGGCAAGACAAAAAATATGAATCTTAAAACAAAATAATGAACTTCTATAGAATAAAACCTATCTTACTTAACTCAGTTAAATCTAAAATAAAGCACCAGATACTGCTACCTCATTGAAGCTAAAAGTAAGGGGAATGTGCAAAAGATTCCAATAAAGGATCCTAAGCAGGTAGAAATCAAGTGAGCATTCACTTAAGATGCACAAAATCCTACTAATAGTTTTATATGGTGCAAAGTCCCTCAAATTTTAGCATGTCAAAATTATGTGAAGGTCCTAAATGATCACAACACAAACTGCTTCAAGAGTCTCTGTGTTATTACAGGTGTGAGGTGATCACTTGAGAGTTATCAGTCTCAACATTTTCAAAGACAGAACCGGATCCCAGGTCAGGAGCCCATGCCTCAAATGGACAGCAACTCTTATTTCAATGAACGTGCCATTAGCAGGATCTCAGGGTTACTTGTGGCTACTAGTTCCATTAAACCACATATGAATGAGAAGTTTCTCAAAACTCTAGTTCCTAGCTTAACTGAATTCTTACTGGAATATTTCAAAATTTAATTCTGAAAGATAAGAAGAGTGCTTTAGTAAGCGAGATGATCAATGAGAATCACACCCATCAGAAGTTCTATGAAGCTCTTGTTCTTAACTTACTAGCTACAGGTTACACTTAACCTAGTAAATTATGTAAAGAAAATTCACTGACCTAAACCTTAATAGCAGATTAAAACCCACTCAGGTTTTGGAAAAGCTCACTTATTTAAATAAATTCATATTCCTTCCTAGGACTGAACAAGCCAATCATTAGGTACAAACTGAATGAAACACTACTTACCTTCAGTGCATGAGCCACAGGATTTGGATCCCATATATGCTATTTGGAGGAACAATTTCCACATGGTTCTTTAGTGTTTTTGTATTACAGCAGGCAGATGATGATGATGGTGATGACGATGATATGTGTGTGTGTATCAACAGAAGCAACTTTATCATTATGGTTAAATATCAAAATTTATAAAACTATTAAGACAAATGTCAAATTTCTAAACTTTTAAGAAGACATAAAAAGCAATGCAGAACTCTCCTCAGTAGAGAATTTAAAACTCAACCCAAATGCATTTTGCAAAATATGCAAAATCTACCAAGTGACAGAAGCAATGCCCCATTAGCCCCAGCATCACCTTTACAAAGAGCTTTACATATGAATCTGTGTTTTTCCCTTTCATCCAGGATATTTTGTGAGAAGCATTTACAAAAAAACACTACTTTTGGCGACGCTGCAACAAACATATACAAATAGTATAATGATATATTTTACTATGCTAACAAAGTATCATATATAAAGAATTTTTATAGATTCAAAAATAAGTTTGTGGTAACATGATTACCTTTAAAGCATTGATTTTCATTTTCATTCACAATATCACCTCATTAAACAGTATTTCCATCTACAAAATATTCTACAGTTTCCTTTTTTGAAAAGTAGAGGTAAATAAAAGCAGTTAAGACTTATAATTACTAGTTAAACAAAATATAAATTTCATTTCACAGCACTGACTAGTAGAGAACATTTTTAATTATAGTAGTATACAATTTACAAAAATAGAATATAATGCAAAACATTGCCCTCCATGATGAAGAATGTGTGTGTGTGCGTGTGTGTGTGTGTGTGTTCTTTTTAAGTTTCATAGTAGCCCTTTTCAAGTACTTTAATGTTTCTCCTAATAAAATTGTCTTGCTACATTATTTACATATACATAATAAAACAAAGAATGATTTAAGAAAAGGTTAAGAATTTCATTGTAGTTTGACTTTAAAACCCGTCACTCATTTGAGTGAAAACCTGACTGAACCCACCAGGGTTAAGTGGCAGGAACTTATTTAGTATAGACACATTTAAATATTAAATATTTAGTAAACTTCCAATATGGTACCATTGCAGCAAAATAAAAAGACTACTAATGTATCACCCAATGTGAAGCCCAAGAATAAATTCATTTCTATAATATAACTAAAACATATACCAATATACAATATACCTGCTTACAAATGCATAAGTAGCCATAAATAAAACTTTATTCTTGATTTTATTTACAAGCTACCAAATATGACATATCATACACAGTGTTGAACACTTCAGTGGCTTGTCTCAGAAGGGTCCAGACCAAATAGAAAGCTTTGATAGAGAACAGGTGAGAGGGAAGTAATACTGTAGCAGAAAGGTGGCCAAAGCATCGCCTTGCCTCAGTAAAATCAATCAAATTTGTAAATCACACATGGTTCTGGTTAAAACAGAGTCTGAGCGCCATGCGATTCTCAGCTTTATTGTTTGCAATCTGGCTGGGGCCGGTATAGTCATTTTGTCTTTTGAAGTTATTAAAATAAAAACTTTAAAAACTATAGCAGCAACAAGCAAACCGGGTGGCAGGATGACAAGAGTTAGGAACTAAAAAATGTTTATACATTGTGTTTAGGGAAAGTGTGGGCAGTTTATCTTCCATCAGCAGGAGTTCGACTGAGGGACAACATGATTCGGGCAAAGCGCTCACAGAGTTCATGTGTGGAATATGCAGGAAGCTTTGGTGGCTCATGGAAGCCTTTCATCTCTGTAGAACAGTCAAGCAGTTTTGGCAGAAAATCCGTCAGCTTTTCTTGGAGGTTTGCTGCAAAGACAAATAATTAAATGTGAAGAAAGTGAATTAACTGTCTACAACATGATTTATTAACTTGCAGTGGGGCCAACTAATGCTGTATTTTGAATATGTATGATGCCATTTTTTGAAAAGAGATAACAGTATGTGGTACATGTTGGTCTGTAGGTAAGGAAGGTAGTCAGGACGTGAGTGTGGAACTAGTACAGACTCCAAAGCAGGCAGGAAGAAAGAGTGCAGGCGCCCCGCAGTGCTGCTTGGGCTCACCTTCCATCTCTTGTCCTAGGTAGGAACACCATCGATTCCTCATGTCTTCCACAGCAAGGATATCTTTCTCTTCCATTTCATCCACCAGTAACAAGGGCAAAAACGGGACAATGAATTCATTCATGATAATCAAACCACTGCTCACATCTCGGTCCTCTCCAGACTCAAAGAGTTCTGCAGCTTGCTCATTGAGTTTCTTAAAGCAGTAAAAGAAAAGAACACACCTCATCATTCAATAAATACTTGTGAATGTTAACCTAAAGACAACAAGAGTCTGTTCACAAACTGCATTACAAAAAATATCCAGGAAAAGTACTATCAAATTACTTTAGCATTAAAAAAATCTCTTCAGAGACATCCATATCACAAAAGCTACAGGGGAAAAAAAAAGAAAGATCCCAACTCTAATATTCCTTTTCAAAAATTACAAAGACATTTCACATTAAAATTTGTATAAACTGGGCAGCTCTATTTTATGAAAGAAATGATTGTCTCAACAGATCCACTTAAAATTTTGAAAATACACTTAATGTAGATGACAAACCTATAGATGCTTAAAAAACAAGTCAGACTAATTTTTCTCTCTGTTGTGTATAATGTTTGCATTCATTCATGTGTGGTGAGTTCCTGTGTACACATGTTCATACAGGTCAATGACAGGTGTCTTGCTCAAACACTCTTCACCATAGTTCTTTAAGGCAGGATCTCCCACTGAACTTGGAGTTTACCTATTTAGCTAGACTAGCTAGCCAGCAGGCCCAGGCTCTTCCCTGGCACCAGGATCACAGGTGTTCACCACTGAGAATGGGTGTTTATGTGAGTGGTGGGGATCTGATCTCAAGTACCCAAGGCTTGCACAGTTGGCAAACACTTGCCAACTGAGCCATGTCCACAGCCTGTCTCTATTTTTTTTTAATTTTGAAATTAGCATATAGTTTTAGGTATCATTATAAAATATTCAACACAACTTGTTTTATTTGATTCTCTTCCTTTAACTTATTCCCCCCCCCATACCCCTCTTCAGCAGGGGAAAAAAAAAAAAACAAAAACTACAGCTCAGGATTGCACATTATGGTACAGAATGATGTTATTAACAGAGAGCAAAATCAAATCAAAATGAACTTTAGTGGAAGTTGCATTCCATTAAATTCATGTATAAAAATAAATGAAGGCCAGCTGATTCAATGTACATCAATGAATACTACAGCAAAACATCTTTTTAAAGTTAATTTTGAAAGCACATAGAGTGAAAATATCTGAGGAAAAAACTGCCAATCTACAGCTTCAGGAAAGGATATTATATAATAATACAATTCTGGTATTATGCACACCAAGTAAATTATGGTCTATAAAAATCTCATAAAATGTATTAATTCTTTTCTGTAATACTATTTCCTTGTGAACAAGGCAGCCCTTCCTTACTCACCAAAAATGGATGGTAGTGTGATAGTAACATCTAAATATACAATAAAACCACAATCTGAACAGAACTGAAAAGAACACTTCTGGCTTAGGACCTTGAATAGTATTTGGGACCTAGAAAGAAGAATGAAGTCAAGGCCGGAAAGATGGCTTAGTTAGTAAAGAGCCCACTCCACAAACACGTGGACCAGAGTTCAGATCCCCAGCACCCACGTGAATGCTGGGTGGGCTTGGAAGCCAACTATGGTCCCAAAGTGCAAGAGAATGAGACAGAGGATCTCTGGGGCAAGCAAGCTGGGCAGACTAGGTGAGTTGATAAGTTCTGGGCTCAAGTGGGAAAATTTGCCTCAATGAATAAAGAGAAAAATCAAAGCAAATACCCAACACCAATCTCTGGCCTTCATGGGCACACACATGTACACTCACATGCATACAACACCATAATAATCATTTATGTGTAAATACAGACAACGTGTCCAACATGAGGCAAAATGACAAATACACTTAATGGGTACCCAGCTTACTAGTAAACACTCTCTTCTGTAATGGGAGATCAGCTCTTCATCGTGCCCTCTGCACGGGCCCTTGGACAAGAGTTCTTTGTTGTTCTGATAAGCACAGATAAGGAACAGCAAGGAATCTATGTAACTTAAAAACATAAAACAAATATTATCATATCATATTTGCAAAAATGTCAACTATGACAATATTGTTAGTGTGTACATGTACATTTATTCTCTCAGACATATAAAACCTGAATCCAGAGAGAATTCTATCTTCAAAATCAAAGAAAAGGAGTTAGGAATTTCAAAACAAAAACTGGGAGAAAGGCCATGACTGAAGAATTTCACAGTTTCTCTGACTTCCTCAGTGCTTACTTTGATGTTCTCCACTTAGAAGTGGGCTGATGTGACAGCCCTGTGAAGGCAACTGGTCCCTCTGCTAGTGGAACTGGTGACTATGTAGTCAGGGTTTCCCATGCCTGTGGACACAGTTCTATCCATCTATCTAAGCATGGGTGGACCCTTCAAGTTTACATTTGGCCCTTGGGGAACCCCTAAAAAAGTAGTTAATGCACTTTACATCATAACTAAATCATTGGGATAAGTTTGACAAAACGATATGACATTAATATTAGTTTTTACTAGTTACTGATTTTTTACCTTATCACTCCAATAGACAGTTACTTTACTAGAATACTAACTTCTTGAATAACATGTGAAAGAGCTCTTAAATGCAATGAAAATAAAGCAGTTTCTTAAGAAATGATCACTCAAGCCAGGTGTGGTGGTGCACGCCTTTAATCCCAGCACTCAGGAGGCAGAGCTAAGAGGATTGTCGTGAGTTAGAGGCTACCCTGAACCTACTGAGTCAACTCTAGGTCAGCCTGAGCTAGAACGAGACCCTACCTTGAAAAAAAAAAAAAAAAAGATTACTCAAATAAGTTCTTGTTTAAATGAAAAGTTAAGAAATTTGTAGGGAACTTAGTATGAACTAGTAAATAAACTTTTTGTCTTAAGGGTCACAATAAAAGCAATTTCAAGTTAAATAAGTAGAAATTTCTTTAAGACTTTCTACTTTAAATTTAAAAAACTGTAAAGTACATTTGAAGTCATTATTTGGAACATTTCAATAGATAAAACTTGGCTTTTTTGGTGGTGGGGGAGTGGCATTAAAAGCCTTTGTTGTGGTGGTAGACTTAAGTGTTCTGAATGCTAAATTCCCAGCTGATGGAGATTTGGGAATAAATGCTTCCTGGATGCAGTGTGTTGTTGGGGGCAGGTTTTTGGGTGTTATAGCCAGTATCCCCTTGCCAGTGTTTGGCACACTCTCCTGTTGCTATGTCCACCATATGTTGGCCAGGGGGTGATGTCCACCCTCTGCTCATGCTATTGTTTTCCCCTGCCATCGTGGAGCTTCCCCTTGAGCCTGTAAGCCAAAATAAACCTCTTTTTCTCACAAGCTGCTCTTGGTTTGGTCATTTCTACCAGCAATGTGAACCTAACTGCAACAGTAAAGTGGTACTGAGGAGTGGGATTGCTGCTAAACACCTGTGTGGCTTTGGTCTTTTGGAGCTGATTTCAAGAGGAATGTGGAAGAATTTAAAACCTTGGCCTAAGAGATGCCTTGCAGAATTCTAAGGACAGCCTGGTGGACTATTCTGGTCAGAATTGAAAGGCCTGAATGCAGTAAGAACTACGGACTGTGAGTTTTGGCTTATAAGGGTGAGAGAGCTTTGCTTGGACTGGGCTAGCAGTTTGTGTGAGAAGCTTGCTGTTATGCCCATGTCCTGAGAACTTGTGCAGGGTTGCTTTGCGTAGCAATGGACTGATGTGAGCAGAGGGATATGGCACAGAAAGAAATGTTTAGACCAAAACTGCTGCCTGTTCAGCTGCAATCGAGAGATTACAACCTTTGAGATTGGGCCAGCTGACCTGCCCTGGGGCAACAGGAAAAATGTAGATTCTTTTGAAGTGGCCTGAGTGCTCAAGAAGTGTCCTGTTCTTCGAAGTCTGCTTTATTCCCCACTAGATTAATAAACTGGCATCCTACCAGGTATTATGGAATATAAGAAATGCAGGAAAGATAGGGTAGGAAAGAAAGGATAATTGAGTTTGCAATGTGGTCTTGTGTTTTAGAAGCAGCCATGGGCAGTGTGAAGCAGGTTTGCTAGATTCCTGCATGGAGACCCCCACGGAGCCATGAGGATGAACCATGGATTGACCACGAAATGGCTGCTAATGAAAGCTGCTGGCCCCGGATGAAGTTTCCCAGGACTGTGAGTAGCCTAGCAGGAGGGGTGGACTTAAAACTCCAGAGACTGTTACTGGTTAGAATTATCAGACTTGGAAACTTGTCAATGGCTAAAGTTGTTGGACTTGGAGCTACAGAGTTTGGTGTTTTCCCTGTTTAAATCATGTATTGCTTGAGTATTTCTTTGCTATGCCCAATGCCATCTTTTGCAGTATGAATATTTATTCTGTGCCATTATGGGTTTTTTTGAGGTTATTTTTTGGTATTATGGCTCAGTTAAAAGATCTTGGACTATGGGGACATTTAAAGCTGGATTGAATGCAATGCATTTTTACATCATGGATGGTTATCAGTTTATGGGGTCCAGGGACAGAATGTGGTGGTTTGATTCAGGTGTCCCCCATAAACTTAGGTGTTCGGAATGCCAGGTTTCCAGCTGATGGAGATTTGGGAATTAACCCCTCCTAGAGGCAGTGTTATTGTTTGGGGTGGGCTTATGGGTATTATAGTCAGTGTCCCCTTGCCAGTGTTTGGCATACTCTCCTGTTGCTATGGTCCACTATATGTTGGCCAGGTGGTGATGACCACCCTCTGCTCATGCAATCATTTTCCCTGCCATCATGAGCTTCCCCTTGAGCCTGTAAGCTAAAACAAACCTCTTTTGTTCCCACAAGCTCTTCTTGGTTGGGTGATTTCTACCAGCAATGTAAACCTGACTGCAACACTTGTGCATGCAAGACAAGTACTCTACCACAAAGTACATTTCTATCCCAGATATACTTTTTATGGTACCTGAAGCTTTAGACAAAGAGACAGTAGACATCATCTGTAAGATTTGGCTTGGAAAAAGCATGTAAAAAGCTGATGAAGGCAGGGAGATGTTAGGGAACGTAACAAGTTTCCTTTGCTGGGCTACCCATTCTTTTGGTCCCCAAACTTTATGAAGTTTTCAACTAATAAGAGCATATACTAATATTTACCTTTATGAGTTTCATAGATAATATTCTGTGGGAGATATGGTTATTTACTATACTAGATCCCCAATTTTCTGCAACCTAAAATTGTTCTAAAATAAAATGTTAATTAAAAACATGCACTATGGCCGGGCGTGGTGGCGCATGCCTTTAATCCCAGAACTAGGGAGGCAGAGGTAGGAGGAGCACCACGAGTTCAAGGCCACCCTGAGACTACAGAGTTAATTCCAGGTCAGCCTGGACAGAGTGAGACCCTACCTCGAAAAACCAAAAAGAAAAAAAAAATACACTATGAATAATTTATATTGGATAAAAATAACTGAATAGGACTAAGAACTGAATTCTGCCATTTTCATGTGTTTATACTTTGTCTTACCTTTCTTTCTGAAAATTTTCTAGTCCACTTATGAGATACATTGTTGTTTCTCTGAACTTCTTGTAATCTTGATGCCACTCCTGTAGGTGAAAGGATTATAGGTAAAGAGCAAATGTAAACCACAGTGACTTTACCCATGAAGTAACATGATTCAGATAGCTATGCAAATTAAGAGAAAAAAGAATTAAAAATTAAGACAATCTAGATAACACACAAAACTGCCTGCTGATATAATTATAAATGTAAAAATTATTAGCCATTGATAAGAAATTTAACAGCAAAGATCTCACTAGAAGATTAAAATTACATGGGAAGATAGTAAGACTGGTTATTTTTCTTCCTCTTAAAAATCCTTCAGTATAACACTGCATTACTAAAATACATTGCCTAAGTACTTTACCAGAGAATGTGTTACTTATTATATCCAAAACGGTGGTACCAGAAATATCTGAGGTTTTCAATATTTTACAGACATTACCAGTTGAGTGCTGTCTCCACAAAATGCAGTGAACTACAGAATACTTCGATCTAGATCTCCATCTCTCCAAAAGTACATTACCTCATACTCCTCCAAGTTTACTTCTTCAGGCTTTATCATTTCCAGTTTGGCTTGAGCAACTTTCATTATGTTGTGACACCTCCAAATAACACAAATATATTTCTAAATTAAAAGCAAAATCCATAAAAACTGAAAAAAATCGGTGTTAGTCAAAACTAAACTACTAAGTACATGTAAAAATGAAAGTTTATTGTCACCAAACAATGCTCTCAAATAACCTTAAATAATAAATATTTCTGAATCAATGCTGGAAAGTTACAAAGAGGACAGCATCAGTACTTCCACTGCAAGTTCCCATGATATATGAAACTGCGGCTTTTATACTCAGTGATTTCAGTTTATATGAAGAGGAAAAAAATGTGATCTTTATGAAGTATTTCTATTAAGTAATTTCACAGGCTAGTGCATCTTTTCCACTTGGATTGTGGCATTTTTAAGCAGTAAGAAGAAAGGATCTATATGTACATATAAATTCGGGTACAAATAGGAAAATCTCAATGGATCAGAATCACTGGTAAATAAATCCCACAAAATATATGTATATATCATTACATACAATGAAATTTATCTCCCAAGCACAAGTAAGTCAGGTTACCAATCCTGACTACTTGGAGTCCCCAGAACAGGTAACTGCAAACAACTGAAGTCAATTGGATTATTCCATTAATATCTTACCCAGACTGAGGAGCATATATTCACTGCAACACAAATCTGTTGGCTGCTTAGATAACGAGGGCTCCAATCATTCAATAAGAGCCAAACATTCCCAAGTAAGTGATGTCCACATGCTGCTAACACAGCAGTGACCAACATGCCTTGAGCACCCAAATGTCCACCAGCCACTGTTCCAAAACATTTACTGGTATTGTCTCACTTAGTCCTCAGTCTCACAGTTGTAGTCTCATCCTAGACATTGTGCCCCCTCATAATTTTTCTTGCTACTTAACATCCATCTAAACGATAAACATTTATTTGAGAATTAAAATGTAACTGCAACAAAGTCTTAAATAGCATAAATGGTTCTATATACCAAAATAACAGCCACTGTGGCTCTATATACCTGGCATCTGATTTTTTTTTTTCTTAGAGCCATTCAGTACAGCTAGAAAAAATATATTAAAATTTTAACATTAGGAGTTTTATATGGTTTTTCTAAAAGAAAAAAAAAAGCTGTGGGTGAACCAAGCTAAATGATTTAAGTTTTGCCTTGGGATCAAAGAATGCTCAATTATTGTCATTTTCTTATGTTTTGAATACATGACTAGAAACTTCTGTGCACTCTGACAGAAAGCCAATCTCAGCCCTGTCCCCCACCCCAGGGTAATTGGGGAGTGCTAAAAGCACAGAGGTTGGCACAACTGCACTGCACTATTGGCTGCTTATTGGCAAAGACCAGGGATGCTATACATGTTCTACAAATCACAGTACAGCCTAAGAGCAAAATTACCTGACCAAAAGTTCCCACAGCACAGAGGCTGAGAAATCATACTTCTTAATAACAATGAATCCTACAAGAGTGATTTCTTGATGCACAATGAAAACATACTAAAATTATCTAAATTACTTTCAGTTCAAACTTTAAAAGTAGACACAGCTACATATGTTAGAGAAATTACAAGGCAAGTACTCAAGGTAAGCAAGGGTAAATGTGTGCTATCCTTATGAAGGTATGTTTTGTGTACGCATGAAGTAAGTTACACTTGAGATCTGCAAAAAGAAATATAAATATATAAAAGTATATTCATATTACCTTTCATCAAAACTCAAATTTCTATCTCCGAATTGTTCTAGTAATGCTTTCTCAATGATTTTCTTTGGCGCCTGGTTCTGAATGAAGTAGACCACTGCATGATGCAAACGATAATCTGTTTCTGGTGGGGTATCTTCTTGAGCCAACCTAACCAGCCTTGAGTACTCCAACTTAATTGCCTACAAAATGCAACATGAATGATAATTTGGTGAATTGTAATAAAGTCCTTCAAGAGTATAATTTTAGTTCTTTAATTGTTTATTTTTTACTTTTAATGCATTAGAAATAAGGTAGTACATCTAATGATGTCCTAGGCTCCATACTTTAATTGGGCACATAGGTCTTTTCTTATTGTGTCATTAGGTCATTGTGGTTTTCATTTACAGAATTAATAAATAGTGCAGGGCCCCTTAGGTTTGATTAATTTCTTAAATTTTACTAAAGCCTTCCAGGTCAGTCTGGGATAGAGTGAGACCATACCTTGAAACTTTTCCCCACAAAAAATTTACAAAAGCCTATGCAAAACCTTCTGAGGAATAATAGACGTTGTTTAACCTTTCCAGATCAGGTCACATATTCAAATTCTGCAAGAGTAAATTTGCTCCTTGGAATACCCAACCCTCAAAGAACACAGCCAACTCTTATATAAGCAAATACTACTACAATTAACATTTGCCATGAAGGGGTGAAACAGCAAACTTCTTTCCTTCCCATCCCTTCCCCTCCCCACTCTCCTTCTCTCCCTCACCCTCTTTCAATGCATGCCTTCTTTTAAGTCATTCTATGACCTCTGTGGGTCTATTTTATTGAAGAGAGGAAAAGTACTTAAAAACATTTAAGGAAACATTCTAGTTATGCTGTGTCACAGAGGAAGAAGACTTACTAGTCTGTTATATACAGGAGAGCACTACAAATACAAGAAGAAATTCATCTTTATAGCTAATACAAATTATCCCAAAAAAGCATTTTTTAAGGTGGTGGGGTGGTCTGGATATACATGTCATTTCAAAGTCATTGCTATGGTTAAAAATTGCCCTAAAGTGGAACATATTTTGACATGACAACTTATGCCTTAATAGTGCATAAAAGCTCTGCTTAAAGATCTTTCAAAATCATATTTTCCCCACTTTTGGGGAGCACTGCAGTGGGAGGGCAAGGGGAACACATATATCTTTAGTAACCAAAGCATACTAAGTGTGAGAACAATTGCAAAACATAAAAATAAGTCAATGCTGTTAATTGTTATAACCTTTAAGCAATGACTGCAATAGTGCAATAAGCCGTACAGAGGAATATTTCTGGTATCCTGTGTTTGGCCAGAATTGACATAGTCTGTGATACGAAGCTGGTATACATGTATGTATGGAGTTACTGCACACTGCTGCCTACTTACACAAGTAGAGCAAAACTGCAAGTTTCTATCAGTGAAGTATGCAGCTTCTTCATATTATATGCATATCTCCTGGTTTTGTGCTACTATAAATCTCTAATTTTTAGGGGAAAAAAGTCAATACCAATGTTTTTTCCCAGCTTAGTTTTCTACACCAGTTGTGATACAAAGCTACTTAAACACACACACACACATGTACATACTTTTGACAGGCTGAATGCATATTAGGAATTTACTTAAATTTTATGACTCTTTCAATATGCTAAAACCATATCTATTCAAATTCTCAACAGATGTTCCATGTTGTCAGCGTTTAGCAAAGATCTAATCTGCAATTATGAGTAAATTTAATATTATGTGACATAGCTCTTGTACTTCATATTTTGGCTATCAATGATAATTATTTTAAATTGTTGCATAAACTGCAATTAAAACACCATACATTTGTGATATGGAATGTGAGGTGTTATATTAGATAATAAAACACTTTACATTTTTTTCAGCATACTTTAGTAAGACCAAATGTGAGTTCTTCAGTCTTTCTTCCTATTACTCCATTACTTTGTAATGTAGGCTCATGACTCTCAAGCTCATTTATGCCCCTTCTACCCACAGGTGACTCATCCAATACACATAGTTGAAAGCTCTTCACCTTGGAAGACCCAAATGGTGATTTCTACTTTAATTTTTTTCTTCTTTTCAAAGTCATATGCTAAAATCATCTCACATATTTTCCTAGATCTTACTTTGATGTAACTATATGACAAAATAAAGAATAGCAAGTAAATGAACATATATCACATTTTGGAAGATGTGGCAGAAAACTGACTAGATTAAGAATCAGACGCCTAAGTCTGACATTTACTAACTGTGCCATGAATACACAACTGTGACAAAGTCCACATAACTCTAAGTCTTAATAGTCTCATCTCTAAAATAGTTGAGGATTTATTTTAAATGTATGTATATATACATATATATGAATATGAGATTTAAAAGAAAACTTCATATTTAATAGGACAAAACCATATAGGACACATTCTCTGATTATAATACAAACAGATAAAATTGTGAGAAGTTTTTAACTGCTGTTCTAAATTCTTACAGGGCCAAGGGAATAAAAGCTACGTAAATATAAAGAGATAACAGGACCTGTAGTATTGATTGAGAAAGAAAAAAATCTAACATGAATTACAGAAAATAAAATTTATTTCATAAAGACAAAATAAACCAAAATAAAAATTAAAGATTAGAATATGACAATAAATGAATTTTTCCCTCTAAAAACTATATGAATTACTAAAAATGAGAAAAATTCAATTCTACAAAGAAAGGTAGTAATACAAAAATCATAAACAGAAATACATATAATTTTATCCATAAGCCATAGAATCATGTTTAAGTCACATGATCACTTAGGAAAATTAAAATTTCCAGAACTGCTTTTAAGGGCAGAAAAATGAAAATGATTGAGATGAACAACTAAGCAAAGGAGTCAGCTTGACTGTTATGTGTCCTATGTCAGTCAAGGGCTAGAGATTTCATTCCTATCATTTCTAAACTGCTCCATGCATAAAAAAAGAGAAAGCACCCAAGTCATAAATAATGCATGCCAGTATAATCTGAGAGCTAATTTTGCCTGTATATACAGACATAAATACTAGTATCAATAGATACTAGTATCTATTGCTGCACAGTATAAAAAAGAAAGTAGAGGAAGAAATTTTCAGTGATACAAAGACACATCAGTGTTAAGATAGTTACACTACAGGATTACCAAAGCTCTCTACCATTCATGAACTGTGCGTACTTTGGGGGAGTGTGGTGCCAGAATGTGTCTACATTCCAACACAGACATGCTAATATCAATCAGCTTAAAAACAAAAAAAAACTTGACCAATTTGAAAAGATGCGGCTGTCAGACAAATCAGATTATTACCACTATTCTAATACTGAGAATATGTATTAAAACTTCTAATAAACATAATAAAATTGCTATGAAATAAAAATTAGATATTATGGATATAATTGGATACTCAATATGACACAATTCGATGAAATCATCAAGAAAATCAGATAAATTAGATACTAGATTTTACTTAAATAATTTGATATAAATATATAAAATTAATTAGATTTCCTGTCTACTACTATAACTTTGCAAAAAGTGGGACAAATGAACATTTCATAAAGATTAAAAGTTCTGATAACGGTCACAAGCCTCAATCAAAAAACAAACAAACAAACAAAAAACTTACTGTGGTTGAGTAATCAATTAGCCAACTGTTTTTTATTTACATATACTTTCCCCAACTACCACACAACCCTTTAAGTGTGCTCACTGTAACTTTAAATTTCAACTATATTCTATTTTTGTCTTTCTAAATATCAGGTGTACTACTGGTATAATTGCACACCAAAAATAAGCCAAACCGTGCATTACACTAACCGGATCCCTGCTTTCATGTAAGCCAAGGAAAGACAAGCCAACCCCAGCGAGAGCCTGTCTTTCTCTCAGGTCTAGCCTGTTTCTACGCCTAGCAACCCAGGATTCAAGCGTTTAGTATCAAGTAAAATTTGCCTCAGATGGACTCCAGGTAGCTAGACATCCTTCCCCAGTGATCCTGCACACCGCTCTTTCTGCACTCCCTGGACTGCCACAGTGTTTCCCAACTGTCGTAAAGCACAACTGCAGGAACATCACAGTCCAGAAGGAAGGTCAGTGGAGTCAATGCATGTTGTAAGATAATGAGTGTTTACAGCCACCTTCTCCTAAAAGGAAAACTTATCCAGGAGTGGGTAGTGTCCATTGTGTAGACTTCAGACTTTGCTAAGTGCTTTTAGATTGCTTACTATGTTTTAAAGATTTTAAAAGATGTATAAGGTTAGGTTTGCAGACATAATGGAGATGCTGTGTATCTTTTGAAGTGACAAAACCCACGCTAAAATTTCAAAAGAAATACATTGTAATAATGCTATCGTAAGTAACGTTTTCATGACTGCCTGGTTCCTATTTCAACACCATCATTGGGGGAATGTCCGTAGCATTATAATCAGAACACTGTTAGTGGGAACTGGAAAATTTATTAGTGACCTTCTGCAGAATTCACTTTTTCTATTTCCTGTATTTGCTGTTAATGAAAGTTTTCAAACCAAAAAAAAAAGTTCTATACCACTAAAAATAATTTTAAAATTATCAAACCTTACTAAAATAAACACAGCAGAAGATTTTAAAAGTAAAAAGACATATTTAGTTCTTTTTCAGAAACATACTAAGTACTAAAACATGTAAATTTCACACAACACAGAGTACTAACCACTATATGTTCATGGCTAAAGCATGTAAACTTCAAATTCATCCTAAACTAATATATACCCATAATACAAGTGCCTTTCAGGTTTAGGAAAGGATTTGGGCAAGAAGTAGTCACTGATTTTAAAAATGATCTAAACAGATAAGATTGATCAAACCTTTTCTGTATATGAAACAAGAACTGTCAGTATTCTTTCTACAAAATGTTAAGATATATTATGAATGGTCCATGTAAAAAATATGTGTATTGTTTAAAAACCAGAAATGGGCCGGGCATGGTGGCGCACACCTTTAATCCCAGCACTTGGGAACCAGAGATAGGAGGATCGCCATGAGTTTGAGGCCACCCTGAGGCTACATAGTGAATTCCAGGTCATCCTGGGCTAGAGTGAGACCCTACCTCGAAAAAACCAAAAAAATAAATGTACAGAAATGGAATACAGAGGTACAAACAAAATGAGGGAATTACTATACATAAAGATAAAATTTAAGTCAGTTTGATAAATATATTTTATACAAAATATTATCTGTATATTATTAATTTTTTTCTATTTGAAGAAAATAAAAATGCTATATCTAATAATCTAAATGTAGGTTAGAACCACAAAGGTCGTAAATTCTATGACTATATAATTTGGAAGTGATCATATCTGCCTATTAAGTATGTGAAACAGTTGCCATAGTTCTAAGGTTAAGTTTGTACAATGAGATCCTGAAATCAAATGTAAGACAAATTATAAGCCACAAATATAATTTGTATAATTAACTGTCATTGCTCAATGTGAAGAAACACGTAAAAATTTACAAACACAGTCAACATAAATACCAACAGAGAAAAATATTTCTAAATAGAAACTCAGCAAAAAATGAATCTGCTTTAATGGGGATTTGCACATTTGCCTCATTTTGTCACAGTACCAACCTGAGTAAGAGTAACCAAGCAGTACAACCATGGGAAAAAGGAATATGAGTCTTTGCACACTGAAAACCTAGAAGCACTCTGACCAACAAGTTCTACTCTGTTCTATTCAAACAAGCATTCAATAATATATGTACAAAATGTTCATAAGTGGAGGTGACCCAAATAATCAGCAACAAAATTGGCACTGACTAATTTAATAATTTTCTAATTATCCTTGTGAATGATAATGCAAAATGAAATTCATATGGATTATCTCATTTAATTCTCAACATAATGTCTTAATAAAAACAGAGAGTCTGATGATTTAATACATTCCCCAAGGTTGCAGAATTCAGTGAAAAAACTAGGATTGAACATGAGCGCCTGGGCCCAGTGCCCTCGTTGGTACCCTCGACAAAGCTCCTACACTAGAACACAGCGGACTTGGCGGCTCACTGCCAGTTCAAAAGGTCAGGGCCGTGGGGAGAGCAGTGCTGGTCCTCTGTCACCACCTGCCATTCTCTGAGTGTGCTGCCATGTGAAAAAAGGCAGGATGCTCTGCTCAAGAGATGACTTGGCACAGTTTGTTGAAGACAACAGGGCATAAGGTTAAAATAATGTAATAAATCTATGATGTGTGACTGATATGATTAATCCCCAAAAGCTGTATCCATTGGATAGACCCTTGCCTTGAATGTTGTTAAGTCCATCAAAAGCAGAATGGGAAAAAATTATAATATGCTCATACAATGGAACACCAGAATGACACCAGCAAGCTACAATTGCATTTAACAATATGGATAATGCTGTAAACATGTTGTTGACTAAATATAGCCACATCAAAAAGGATCAAGAAAAAAAAAAGGATTTCAATTATATCACATTCAACAAAACAATTGACAAGAGAAGAAACCAGTGTCACGTGGTGGAAGTAAGGACAGCAAAGAGCACAGAGGAGCCTGGGGAATACTGGGGCACCCTACTTCGCGGCCCGTGGTGGTGACCTGGGCAAGTGCTCATGCTGTGTGACACGTCTTCACACTGGAAGTCATTCTGTTCACTGGGTACTGTACATTGAATTTTTTTGAATAAGTGTGCTTTTACATCTATGGAATAAACAAATGGGCAATAATAGTAACAAGCATGTAAGAAGCAAAAAACAGTGATTAAATAATGTCAACTAGGGGTAATCACAGTGAGTCACAGAATATCTAGCAAGAAAAATGATTCATAATACAAAAGTATAATTACTTCATAAAACTAGAAGGATACCCTTTTGCCCCATTAAGCTGCTTTCGGTCAAGTTTTGTCCCAGCTAACCAGAAGGCAACTTCAATAATACTGTAATAGATACAGACAAAAATTTTCAAAAATGGGATTTTGGTGTCAAAGGAAATGAAAAAAGCTATCCTAACCCAGGATGACAATTATTATACTGTCCTCCACTTCCTCTCCCCATGTGTGCATACATACATGCAACCATTTCTTTAAAATGTTCCCTTTCCTTCTTCTGACTTTTACTCTTGCTCACTGCAATACTTTATATTGCCTTTCTTGGCAATCTTCTCTGAACAACTGACACTTGGGGATTTTCTATTTATAGTAAAACCTGATCATAACAGATAAGGTCAGTTTGAGAGGACCAGGTAATAAGTACAGCCCCGCCTTTTTACTCTGTCTAGTCGCCTCTCATGCAAACTGGACCAGACTCACCGGGGAGGGCCTGTGGGGAGGGTCTGATGACATGCAGGGTCTCTTCTTAAACCAGAGGTTAAACTTCAGCGTCTGCTTACTCAGACCTCAACTTAACTCTTCAGCTCTGCTTTGCACCAGTAGTAAGCTGACACTTTTATAAGGTGACCTTACTACTGCTAAGCACATACAGCATTTGAAATTCAGGCTGGTCAAAAATGTGTGCTTTTTAAATAATAAATTAGGCACTAGAAAGAATAAAAATAAACCATATATAACTTAAAGAAAATGAGAAGACAGAAGCAGCCACAATACTAAGCTTTCCTTTTTCAAACACTTGGTACATTCCAGCTCTTCTTACAAGTGATTTCTCCAGAGAGAGAAACTCAGAGAGCATCAGAGGCATAAAGACAGAACTGAGTGAAATAATCAAGGAGAGCAGAATGAAAATTCTAAAAACGGATACAAGACAAAGTCTTATATGTTAATATCTACTAGAGATGTCAGACTGTCCCAACTTTTAGTCTTGAAAATTCTTATTACCTCATCCTCAGTGAAGCTTGTAAGTCATGTGTTTATCTGGACGCCACAGCATGCCACACAATCTGTCTGACTAGTCTCTGTCCTGCTCTTTGGCCCTTTTTTTTTTTTGGCTGCACTTCAAAATCTGAAACTAGCTGGGCGTGGTGGCACACGCCTTTAATCCCAGCACTCAGGAGGCAGAGGTAGGAGGATCGCTGTGAGTTCAAGACTGAGACTACATAGTGAATTCCAGGTCAGCCTGGGCTAGAGTGAGACCCTACCTTGAAAACCAATATATATATATATATATATGGTGGAACTAAGTTTTAAAGAAGAGGAGAAATGTATGAGACACAGAAAGCATACAAAGTGTACCCCAAGGTGACAGCAGAAATCAAGTTACTAGCTATGGACTAGATGTAAAGCAGTTATGTGTCCAGGTTGGGAGTGTGTCGTAAAGCTCTGGAAAAGACTTCATGAAGAAAACTGGTGGAGGCAGAATAAGAGATGTGAGCAATGGCAGAGAGAAATGCAACACACAATAATGTCTATGACTTCGCTCAACACTGCACAGTATATGCGGTGATAATAATACCAATGTGCAAGCAACCCTTTGCTCCCTCCCCCTTTTCTTCTTGTTCTCATCGCCTTTGTGTCTTCAATAATTTTTGTGATCTTTCTTATGAGATCTTAATCAAGTTGTCCAGGGACCAGTTTGCTAGAACATTTGCAACTTAACACGTGAATTTGTGCATTCCAAAATCCACTTGGGAAGGGACATATCATGAAAATTGTTCAGCTAATTCTAACAAATTAAAATTGCTTTTTGATATAAAGCAAGTAAGTACAGTGCTTTTTGTTTTGACCTCAACTGTAGGCTGAATATAATAGTAGGTTACAGCTTTCTGAAGAACAGATGTTTAAACAAAGAAAATTAAGATACGTTTAGAATTTTAACTCAGAAATGAAGTGGGCATACTGAGATTTATTATACTGATTTACAATTCAAAAAAAAACTTTAAAAAATGTTCTCTCTCTCTCTCTCTCTCTCTCTCTCTGTGTGTGTGTGTGTGTGTGTGTGTGTGTGTGTGTAGAGGTGTGCACATGTCACACTGTGTGCTGGAGGTCAGAGGACAGCCTGGGGTGTTGGTTCTCTTCTTCCACCTTACTTGAGACAGGAGTCCCTCCTTTTTTTCCGTGGAGAAAACCCTAAACCCAATTAACTAGTCAATAAGCTTCAGGATTCTCCTGAATCAACCTCCCATTGCTATAGGTGAGGCAGAATGATACACATCTGTGTCACCTTGTGTCTGGATTTATGTTGGTGCTGACAATCGAACTGGCTAGCGGGCTTGGGGAACAAGGCCTTTAACCATGGAACCATCCCCCCAGCCCAAGCCTGCTTAAACCACGGAACCATCCCCCAGCCCAAGCCTGCTTTAACCACGGAACCAACCCCCCAGCCCAAGCCTGCTTTAACCACGGAACCATCCCCCCCCCCCCGCCCAAGCCTGCTTTAACCACGGAACCATCCCCCCCCCACCCAAGCCTGCTTTAACCACGGAACCATCCCCCCCGCCCCGCCCAAGCCTGCTTTAACCACGGAACCATCTCCCAGCCCAAGCCTGCTTTAACCACTGAGCAATCTCCCCAGCCCACGACTGCTTTCTAAAAAGCACGAAGAAGCACCAGAGGACTTTTGGAAAATCTACAAAAAGAGACAAAACCTACTTAACCCTTTCAAAAATCTTTGAAGTGAGCACGAGGAAACAGCACTGTAATGCAAGCCTGGGAAGGCTAACACATTCAAAGCGAAAAGACATGATCAGGGAATCATGCATCAATGTGATGTCTTAAGTGTCTTGAACTTACTGGGATATTAAAAATTGACTCTGAAGAAAAATAACTGAGTAAGAAACAAATGAACAAATCATTTTAGAAACAACTGCAAAAAGCAATTTAGTATCAAAGGGCAAAGAGAGAGGAAAAGCTCTGTGTGCTGACCGTGGTCTGAGGGGCTAGGAGGAGACAAAGCACACCAGATCCCCTCCCTGGCCCTCGTTCCCCTCCCTGCCTCTGGTTCCCCTGCCTGGCCCCCATTCCCCACCCTGGCCCCTTCCCCTGCCTGCCCCTCACACCCTGAATCCCTCATGTACAAAACACAAGCAAATTTCTGGCTGTTAATCAGAGGCACATTATCTGGTGACAAGAATATGTTTAGATTTTTCTCAACTGAGTTAGAAAGACAAAAAATCCTTGACTCAATTTAAAACAGCTCTGGGACAGCAGGTGAACATGACTATAAGAAGAGAAGAGAAATACCAAGTTTTGTTTAAGGAAATAAAACATTGTAAGACATTTCATCTTTTTTTATTTTTTAAGACAGAAACAGTAATAGTACCTTAAAGAACCCTGCTTCGGGGCCACACCTGTCATACACACTTCTGCATTTACCTATTGCCATGATGACACCTTGCATACTGGGGGTCATCATGATCTGCCAGGGGATTGAAAGGAAGAATGTCTGAATGGTTAACATAAGAAATAGAACAATTTCTTTACATGCAACTTAAAACATTTGTTCTCTACAATCTGAATGCAGGATTTATCAAACAGCGGCAGCCATCCTCCAGTGTGCTTGCAAACGGAGGCGTCTTTCAGTCATTTGTACCGGGCACAGCTGGGTTACAGGGTACCTCTGTACAAGCTGCAAAAAATGCATTACCCCCTCAAGTGGAAAAGCATAAAAAAAGCAGCCCGTTCTGGACAAATTAAAGAATGTACAGCCCATGGAGAAAAACGAACAACTCCTTTGTAATGAATTAAAAAAAGGAAAGTGCCTGTGCTCAAGGCTTGGTGAGCTCAGGAGAGGGGTCTGGTGAAGCCCGCTCTCTGCCCTGAATGAGGGACCCTGTATGGCTGTATGGCCCGGACATCTGTCACAGTGATCTCCGACACACAGCTTATCTTTCAAAGTTTCAAGGCACATGCAGTGTTAAGCTGGGACTCAGTCAATTAAAACAACCAAACACACAACTCTGCAAAAAACAGGTTAAATGGTTAATGACAATTCATTCTTAAATTGTAAAAGACTCACACTGAAATAAGCAGTTACATGCTTCATCAATAAATTCATATTTTGCATTAAAAACTTGTTTCCATCATCTTTTTCATAGCAAAGAAGGCAATAAGGTAGTTAAAGAAACAATACAGTCTGATGAATACTAAATATTTAAGAACTTTTGTTTTCAAAATGTCCATAATGGCTTACACTGTGTCTGCATTTTAAAATGTCTGCAAACTGAAGCCAAGGACCAGGCAGCTTCTTCAAGACCATCAAGAAACAGTAGTCATTACCTTCGAGTCTGTGAAGCTGCCACTTGTAGTTGCACTCTGGTGACACACCAACTGTTGCAATATATCTAATATGCCTGCCTGCCTAAGAAAACCTTCAGACCAGGTCCCAGCGCACAAATCTACTTACTCTAAGGGTCATACTTAAAAACATTGGCTCAGTGACAATAAGGCCTTCATAACAACTCTTACAGAATAGAAATTATAACGGAGTAAGTTTGGGGACGAGTTACTGGAAAAATATTTAATAAACATCACAATACTTATTCATAGGCACAACAAAAAAACAACAACAAAAATCCAACAAGATTCACCTGTCTCCAGATCACCCATTATCTGTACAGGAAAGATTATTTCTACTATTACTGTTCAGAAACCACTTTTCTAGCCCACCCTCAAACAGAAAAGATCATTTTAAGAGTTTTGAAAGGAATGAAAATAATCAGATGGACCAGAACAATGGATCATTTTTATCTGGACTCCAAAGAACTTAACCATGACAACCAAAAATACCTCCAGATCATTGCAGAAACTGAATGGGTAAGAATTATCAGAAGTAACAAAGATTCTAGCAGAGGTGCCAGTGTGCAATGTAATGATGAGGAGCTATTCCATCACTGCTGCAGAAAGGGGATGAGATCAGAAGATGCCAATTATCCTTATGGGAGTCAGGCTACAGGACTTTCTGGTAGGGAATGGTGGGCAAGGTATAAACCCAAAAAGTGAGTAAAAATTTATTTGGAGGGGCTGGAGAGATGGCTTAGTGGTTAAAGCACTTTCAACCAAAGCCAAAGGACCCAGTTTCAATTCTCCAGTTCCCACATAATCCAGATGCACAAGATGGTGCATGCATCTGGAGTCTGTTTGCAGTCGCTAGTGGCTCTGGTACACCCCATTCTCATTCATCTCTCTCTCTCTAGATAGATAGACACATAGATAGATAGATAGACAGACAGACATACAGATATATATGCATGATAAATAAAATATTTTAAAAATTTATGTTTAAATGAAAAACTTGTGCTACATTATTAAAGAAATCTTAGTTATCTATCAACCTGACAGCAAACTGATTCTATTTCTATATAAAACAATTCCAAAAACATAAAATTACTCTTTGCACAAATTTCCTATGCTTCCTACTTAAACTTTCATTTAAATTATATCATTAACTGGCATGGTAATTTCACACCACATAAAGCAAAGCTGTATGTTATGCAGAGAGACTCAAGTGTGCGGTGCAGGCGTGCCTACAGTTCTCATAATCAACAGCAAAATGTGAGCACAGGCAGCGCAGAGCACTGCGGAACGGTACCTCGTCATCGTACCCTCCCTCCTTTGATTCAACCATGAATTTCCCTATGTGAGGAATCGCCACCTCTACAACTCGCTGGTTAGAAGGTGATGGGCTGGTAGTATTCTCAGGTTTCTGCAGGAGAAAATCATCAGTATGAAAGTTAGCAAAGCCAACATCAGAAGCACCAGTTTTAGGTGCACAGGCACAAACTCTTTTCTAAATGTCTCCATCTGCTAGATAAAAAATGAAGTGCACTAAACCTGCATATTAAAGGCAAATATATTAACCAAATTATAATATAAATCTAGTTTTTCCCTTGTGTCACAAACACTTGGAAGTAGTGTTAATGGTTGATCTTGTCAATTAGACCAGGCTTAATGAATCACAACTGAACAAATCTCTGGCTTGTCTGAGGAAGTTTTCAGATTATTAATTTAGGGAGTAAGACTCACCCTAACAGTGGGCAGCAACATTTCATGGGCTGAAAAAGGAGAAAGTGAGAGAGGAACAGCATTCATCACTCCCTGCTTTTGACTGCACACTGGAAGCAACACCGTCTCTATGCTCCTGCCACCATCCATGGAGCTGTCAGCCAATAAAAGCCTCCCTTCTAACTGCTTCTTGTCACAAGGAAGAACAGTAACTAATACAGGCAGCTTCACATATTCTTTCCACAAAGCACTTCAAATATTTAAAAATAATGAACACAAGTTGCATTTTTTATTTGTACCCAAAGTTTTATTTTAAAAAAATCAAATGACTCCAGAAAATCATTCCTGAACATCAAAGAAAAGAAGTTTATGACATCCTTAAAACCACACAGTGTGCAGGGTTTTCTCCTTAGGTTTACCTCCCCCTGTTGTTTCTTGCAAACAGCTATGCATCAAAATACTATGCATTTAACTCACTTTGTACAGCCTACCAGATTCTAATGGAGTATATTTATGTCTTACATGTGCAATAAATCTTGATATACATGTGTGTGTGTATGTGTGTGTAGATAGATAGATGGATAGATAGAGAGAGAGAGAGAGAGAGAGAGAGAGAGAGCATGAGTGAGAGAGCTTAAGTACCATGTTAAGCTTGCTAAAAATAGAAAAAGCTGCTGGAAAGTAATACCTATTTTTACAATCACATTTATTCCTTTATATCCACTGATTGTTATCAAATTCTATAAATTTCACAAATTCGCAAGAATGGAAGCCAGTATAAATTCCTGAAAAATATTCTCTAAAGCACTAACATGATTTGTTCAAACTACTGTTTGGTTTTTGCATACTTTAACTGATAGATTTATAACTAGCATATCCACTATTTACCCATCAACAAATGTCAAAAGAACTGAAGACATCTGAGAGCAGCTTACTTCCTTAGTTTCAAATCTGCCTAACTTTTCATAAGAATAGATATTTAGTTCTGATATTAAACAGATGTTAATTAGAGCAATTAAATGGATTTACTTCTATTTTAAATATAAATTTTAATGATTTAAACACTTTTCACTTTTTGAGAAGTACATATTCAGAAGGACTTAAAAGCAAAATTAATGTCCAAAACCAGTACTAAAAGGAATTAAAGGAAATGTTGCTTTAAAAATGTTACTTTGAGAGCCGGGCATGGTGGCACAAGCCTTTAATCCCAGCACTTAGGAGGCAGAGGTAGGAGGATCACCGTGAGTTCGAGGCCACCCTGAGACTACATAGTGAATTGAATTCCAGATCAGCCTGGGCCAGAGTGAGACCCTAACTCAAAAAAAAAAAAAAGTTTTTTAATCTAATTTTCAAGAGGAAACAACCAACCTGCACTGTTGCTGTGATCTTGAGAGATAGCATTAAAATATCTAATCCATAACAGGTGTTTTGTAAATGACAGGTACTACCAATGGCATTATACTATACTACTCTAAATTAGCCATACTAGAACAATTTTAACCCAATCTTTTGATCACACATACTCTGTAGAGATTATGTTTGCAATTAAGAATTCTGATTACATCTGGAGTTTAGTAGCATCATGATAGATCTCCATTCACAAGAGTTTAAAATGTGAGCAGGTATGTTAGAACTCTGGGCATTTTGCTAACGAACCTTTAACTAGCAAAAGCCAATTTAAAACCTATCATCTTAAGGCAAATACAAAGGTAAACAGCCACTGTCTGAAGGGCAGAAATCACCAGCTTTCAAACCCCTTATAACCATTCCTGTTGCTGCAGATTCAAAAGCTCAACAACAAATCATATTGTAAAAGTTGAAAAAAGGAAGCAGTTTCAACAGCATACAGTAATTCAGTATTACTCATCTAATTAAAATATGCTCAGGTATAATCAATTTTTATACATAAAATAAAGGTTCACTGAAATAAATGTTTGACATTTTCTATATTTGCAAGCATTGTGTGAACATATTAACAAAGGCTACAAAGTTCTTAAATTCCTCAGTTAATATGGCAAGAATAATTAAAATAGCCTGAACTCACTGAACTCCATTAACTGTATGATTTTTTTAAATGGTTTCATACAAGGGTGGTGAGAAGGTACTGAACCCTAAACTTTCCCACACTTAATATGACATCCTTTTAGCTAGTCATTCAAATTTGGAAAATCAAGTCTAAGGGAGAGGTCTAGAATATGGATAAATTTATTTCTATCAGCTCGTTTACAATAATGTGAAAGCAGAAACAAATATACAATTAAAGAATGGGTAATTAAATACAATTTTAATTACTGAGTAGAACAATATTCAGCCATTCGACATTTTACTGAGTTTATAACAAGGGTAAATACCTTGAAATGTTAAATAAATGAAGTAAAAGCAAGATATAAAGTTTTATATGCTGCAGTAATTAAATTAAAAAAAAATCTCCAAGCATTTAAAAATAAAAGTAGAAAAGACCACCACCAACTGGCAATGATTAACAATACAGCACTGTATGACTATGCATGAACCTTTCTTGAAGTCAACTTGTACATTTGTTATCAATAATACCCGAGTATTCCATTTGAAAGAGTCTTTCACAAAGCCAGCTCCTTAAACACTTTAGAGACTGCTGATGGTTCCTGAGTTTTCCAAGGTATCTTGTCCTGAGGTTGAAACTTAATACACTGTGTATTTGTGAAAAGTCTAGAGTAAAAGAGGGGCCATACTGGCCTGCCTCCTGCAATGCCAAGTATCCTATTAAAAATATTCCTTATTACCCCTCAATCATCTCCAATTTACAGGAATAAGGAAGAACTTAAGAGTTAGAGAAATTAAACAATTTACTTATAGTGTATTCATAATAGGAAATATAATCAGTATTCAAAATTCCAGGAATACTTGATGGCAACATCTGAAGACTTAACTTTCTAATGTCCACTAATGTAAAGGTGAAAACACAGTATGAAGTGGGTGCCAGGCTACTAAGCAACAACCATGAGACCAAAAGCCCCACCCTCTGACAGCCAGGCTAACAACTTCTCAGATGTGCTGCACACCAGAGACCATGGGGCTAATGGTAGGTCCAACTCCAGGGATGTGGAAATATATTTATACAGTTTTTCTATCTTATCCGTCCCCTGCCATCTTCCTATTCCAAGTAAGTATGGGGCAGGATACTGCTAGTTTTTAAGACAACATCCATACTAAGAAAACAAAAAAGTTTAAGTTTTCCATAAATTTAAGATACTTATGACTAGCTGAACTGAAAAAAAAAAATTCTGTATTATGCTATGTCATACTTTTGATTTTCTGATACCTGCTAAAAGCATAGTACTTAACTGACAATGACTTAGATAAAAATATTTGTGGCACCGACTTCTCTGCCAGTTCCTACCCCAAGGCTTGCCTCTTCACATCGCCCCAAGAGTCAGAGATGTTCCTGACTCATTAAGCCAAGCGTTTTCCAAGCACGGCTCAGAATCTGTGTCAGCAGATACTCTTCTCAAATTCACTTACAACCTTCTATGGCAGTTTGTAAAATTTAGCATTATGAATAAAAATTTTCTCAAATTAAGACACTTGAAATAGTAAGGTAGCAGTACTACATTTAAACTTTTTTTCAAGCTGTAAATGAATATAAGGGATTTTTTGGTTATTATTTGGTTTACCAAAAAGTAGCTAAGAGGATATTTTATTTACTAGCCATTTTTTTTAACTGCCATCTTGTATTAGTAGGTTACTGAGGAGAGTGAGTTCACTTACACAGAAGGAAACTGTCATATACACTGATGAGGAATCTATTATCCTTAGTTCTCTAAGAGGAAGGTATTCAAATCCTAAAATTCAGAGCTACATAAAGCCTGTAAGTGTTTACAGACATCATCAAATAAAAAGCAACGACAGAAACGTTGATTATGCAGTACCAGATGGTGGAAAAGCATCTATATACACTGATGACATGATTCCTCAGCACTGTGCTCCATTTACTGTTATAAAAAGGTAAACTTAACAACTACAACAAATTGAAATAACAGAGATAATTTCTGCATAGGACACTCTAATCATTCACAAATTATTTTGCCACATCAAGTTTATCTTTTAATAATACTCTTCCGTAATAGCACTCTTATTGTTAAACACATTTCATGGAACAATGAAAGCTGCATTTTAAATTCCTAATTTTTCCAATATTGTCAGATTACAAAGGGAGGAAAGGAAAGGAACAAGAGAAACAGAAACTTTATACTTCTCTCTGAATGTTCCAAGTCAATGAGTGCTATTTCATAATTCTGACAGGAAGACAGAAACTTAAAGAGAAAACTGTCAACTGAAGCGGGACAGACAGCCCAGGTGGGGATGACTTGCCCAAGTCCACTGATCACATTCGTGGCAGAGCCACTCTGGGCCCTGACTCTCCTCACTCCAGGCAGGGTGCTCTCCGTTACACCTTAGGAAACGTAGGCATGGCTATGTTCGGAGGGCCAAAAGAAAAGTTCTTACCGACTGCAAAACTGTTTCGGGACTTTTATCTTCATGCTCATGTGATGCCTTGGTAATTATTCGAATAGTTTCTTCTTTCAAGTGCTTTGAGAAATCACTTCTTGATGGCTGCTCTAGATACTCTGGTTCTCCTGCTTGCGCTTCACGAGAAAAGAATCAAGTGTATAGCTGATGTGAATCACAGACTCTATGCTAAGACGAATTGGTCATTTCTAATTCTGAAGTTATACAATGTTCAACTTTAAGTCTTCTACTTAAAATATATATACTTCAACATAAAGCATGACCCACCCCAGAATTTACAAATGAAAATGGTCCCTCCCCAAAACAGGAAAAAGTGAACCAAGGGGACACACACAATTATTAAAGAATATACTCATTACAATTTAGTGCAAGGAACTTTAAGAGTAAAATACTCTGTTAAGAGAAGTACCAAAGTCTTAGTTTTGGAAAATTACCAGCATTCTGCCACAAACAGAATTTGTTTTGTAGGACAATCCTGGCCTGGGTTTCCACAGCAAGTATAGTATTCTTTTTTCCATCTACCTGGCAACAATGCTAGCCCAGAATGAGCCTCACCTTTTCTGAATCTGTCCCTGGAAGCTGAGAATTAACAGAGGAAAAAATCTGGCAAACGAATACCAATGTAAATTCATGCCCCCTCCCCGAGCCATTCATGCAAACATACATTTCAAACTCTAGCCCTGTCTTTGGAGTTCCAGATAGTATGCCCAACAATACTCAGCACATCCACTGGGTAATTAATAGAGAAGCCCCCAAAGCCTTCCACACTTCTGTCACTTTTCCTCCAGTGTCATCTTATGTCCTTTGCTCAGAATGGTCCACACAGTAGCACTCTGCTAGTGCACTGACTGAGGGAGGAGCCTGCCTTCCCACCTGGGGCTCTGGCACATACATCCCTGTGCTTCAATGCTATCCCCCTCTCCAGTAACTTGCTCATTTGCTTAAATACCACATTTGCACACAGATCCTCATCCTCAGCATGACCTGGATTTAATTCATGTAAATTCTGTGTTGTTGTGTAAACCCAGCTTCTACCCACTTCATGCCAGTTATACTGCCCCCTGCTCCCAAGCATGACAAGATTTTCTGACAGAAGGCTAAGCACTCAAAGATAGTATCACTCTCACAAGAGTCTTATAAGTACCACCTACCACAATTGTAAGTCAATTACTATTTTGTTTAAAATCCATAGCCCCTGCAGTACTATAAAAAACTCAGGAGCAGGGATGGTGTTTCCCTTTTGCACTGCTAATTCATCAAGGCCAGCCTAACACAGGAACACAATAACAACAACGGCCTCAATGAGTGCGGATGGAGAGTGAAAAGGTTCAGGAAACTACTACTACTACTACTACTACTACTACTACTACTGCTGCTGCTACTTGAGCTGCGAGTCTCACAAGAATTTCTTAAGATACAAGAGGAATACTGACATCCTGGACATTTTACTAAATTTAAGTCACCAAAGTGAATTATCATTCAAAAAGAAGCACTACAATTTCAACATACATGTATGACCAACAAATTTTACTCAAATACCAAACTGTGTGCCAGGCAATAGGCAATGGAACCACAGGAGGGAAAGGATAGCCTGTCTTACCTTCCCTTAAAACCAACCATAAAGAAAGTCACTAGCTAAAAGAAAAAATATATATACAGATATAAACTGTGATAATATATCTTGGGATGAAGTGAGTGTGGGCTGGGAATTTAGCTTGTAGTATACAGGAGAATGTGACTTTCAAAGCTGAAGAATAAATAAGCTGTATTACCTGAGGGAAAATTAAGTGGTGAATGTGGGCTACATATAAAGGGAGGACAAGGTTGCTGGACTACAGCAAGAGGTGATGCTGGTGGAAAACAGAATTAATAGACTTGGGAGTCATGTTAATGCTCTGATGCAACAGGAAATGAGTACTTGGGAATGTGACTAGTTTACAAAAAAAACGTTTCTGGAGCTATGTGGCAAAGTTAGTGATAAAAAGTTTTCTAAGCATGCATAATACAAAGGAGAGGGGAGAAAGCTAGCTTTTCCTAAGGCAGTTTCAGTTAGGGATTGAGGCTCAAAGAGAACCAGGAGATGTCAACTCTCACACCACCTCAACCTGGCACAAGAAGGAACTCTTGGCAAAAATGGAACTATTGGCAGAAATGTAACCCGTGTCTGATCGAGACTCATTTACAGCGCCCCCCGCTGCTCAGTCTAATGCACTACTTGGGTGGGTTGACCCTTGGGGCCATCCTCCAAATTCGCTAGTCTTCCCCTTACATACCTAAATCAGATGGTATAAAGGCTGCGGCCTTCCAGCCCCTCCCTCTCTTCTCTTCTGGCTTGATCCCAAACGTGTGTGGGCTTCTCAGGTTCTTACCTTGTGCTGCTCAGACACATGTGAGTCTGGCCTCTTCTCCCACCCAGCCAACATAGCATTGTTTCTTGACCTAAACTTTTCTGCTTGTCTACGCTTTATAGTTCGGGGTAACTTCTCACTTTGACTGCACACGATTTTCCTGTGGTCTCCAAATCTACCACGTGGGTGCTCTCACCAACTCTAGACTTGCTCACCTGTGTGTTCTAAATTTGTGGTAAACACCTTCATCATTCACTTCTCCTCTGCATCACTTGCTCTCTGCTTTGGTATTCCCTCTTCGGGAAAGCACAAGACAGATGCCAGGTGTACTCCTGAGTCTCTACCTATGCATCTAAGTGCTTGCAGCTCTGATCCAGCCTTTTTCTAAAACCCTCAATTTGTCTTCTGCTTTGGTATTATCTCTCTGCTATTCTTCCTTAAGTCACCACCCTCTTAACTTCTCTTAAATGGATCTCACGGACTATGCTGTGTTTCCCACAACAGTGTCTCCTACTGCCCATGTGTTTAGCCTCCTTTCCTAGACCCCAAACACTCTTAATTATGCTCCATAATTTGTGATTTCCCCATAAATAAACATATTTCACAATTTAGCCCTCTTGATTCTGACTTAATTCTTTACTAAAGGTAGTAGAGAAGCCAAAACTTGGGGTTCATAAATTCTGGAGGACTCCACCGAAACCCCCAAATCCTGCATCATTTCTATTCGTTTTTATTTATTTTTTTGAGAGTGACAGACAGAGAGAGAAAGAGAGAGAATGGGCACACCAGGGCCTCCAGCCACTGCAAACGAACCCCAGACGCATGCACCCCCTTGCACAACTGGCTAACGTGGGTCCTGGGGAATCAAGCCTCAAACCGGGGTCCTTTGGCTTCACAGGCAAGTGCTTAACCGCTAAGCCATCTCCTCAGCCCCTGCATCATTTCTATCTCTAGCAAACAAGAAAACCAAAGCTGTACTGGTTATATTGTGAAGAGTAAGTTATAAAGGAGAATAGAACAGGCTATCAGTGAAGGTACCGGAAAGTATTTGATCAATAAGAGAGATGTTTGCGCTTTGAATAACAGACAGTTTTAAATGCAGAGATGTGGCCAGACTCAAGGTATGTTTTGGACACAAAGATATGGAGACTGAACAGAGAAGATTACATGTTTTTTGCTTGAATCACTAGAATAACAGATGTGAATTCTACTATAAGGAAAGGTAGAGGTGAGAATGCTTAAAATGCAGGATAGATGTTAAAGGAAATTAACTGCCTTGATATATACCTATTCCCTGATACTGACTGACGACATGATGTTCAGTCCCGTTACGATGAACAAAACAGAGACAACCTTGGCTACTTCCAGCTAGTCAGTATATTTGCTTCTAGGTGGATTCTTGTAGGTGGCTTACTCCATATGCTTTCAGAGCTTAACAGAAAGAAACTTGTTAAGAACATGTTCTCTTGTTATTTGCCACCATTTCTTCTGACCATAAGGATATGGATAATGGTTGACAGTGGGACAGAGCTTAATGCACTGAGGACAAAGAACTCCATCTACTTAGACTTTGCTCTAAACCATCAAAAACAAGACTTTATGTAAAATTCGTCCCTCAGAGCAGGAGCAACTTTTTTTTTTCTTTCTCGAGGTAGGGTTTCGCTTTAGCCCAGGCTAACCTGGAATTCACTAAATAGTCTCAAGATGGCCTTGAACTCATAATGATCCACGTACCTCTGCCTCCCAAGTGCTGGGATTAAAGGTGTATGCCAACATGCCCAGCAGCAGGAGTAATTTTATTTAAGATAGTCAAATCCACTTTTAAGTCTCTTGGGCCAAAGATTTTTTTTTCTACAGAGAAGTGTGATGATTTGGCCTGAATTATACAGAAAACTACTTGCTCTGGCTTAAACTAAAAACAAACACACACATTGTATCCCCAACATGTTGAAATGGCCATTTTTGCTAAGATACTATGCTAAGTATGTACATACTATATTCATTTTAAGGAATTATCAGCAAAATCAAATATATGTATATTTATTTTAATACAATATATAAAACTCAAAAGCAGTTATGTATTAGGTTCTGTAAAAAGACTGTTGGCCCAATGCATGTTTGGGATGGCACTGAACATTAAGTTTTTAGAAGTAATATCAACTGATTTTAGTCAGACTTTTGTTGCTGGTGGTGGTGGTGGTTGTGGTGGTGGGATGTGTGTGGGCACGTGTGTGCACGAACCCCCCCCCCCCCCCGTGCTGCATATGGAGGGTGCAGAGAAGGATGTGGAGCTTGTGGCAATTTGCAGTCAGACTTGCTGACTAGCGAACTCCAGTGATGCCTCGCTCAGTGCTGTGTTTACAGGTCACACCGAACTTTGCACATGGGTGCTGGAGATCAAAACCAGGTCCTCATACTTGCACAACAGGCATTCTTACCCATGGGCGATTTCCCCAAACTCCCTGAGTTTTGAAAATCTTATAGGGAGAATTATTTGGGAGACAAAAACACTCCAGGCCAAAAAAAAAAAAAATAGCACATGGAAAACAAGTGTAAGGACTGAAAAAAGGTTAATAAAATTTCTGGTATTGGTCACATTGCCAAGCAAGTCAAACAAATACAACCTAAAGAGGGATTTATTATATTTCAAAGTAAAAGCCAAGTGGAATGATATTCAAGGGATTTATAAAGACTTTGGGATATGAGGAGACTCCCAAAAGAATCTGCAGTCATAAATACTGGTGGGAAAAATACATAGTGAGATGGCAATTTACAAGCAATGTCATGATTACATGAAAGATCTCTATACGTAAGACGTATAGTAAGGCATAGGGTTTAGATTCAACATAACATCCCCATGGCTAAGTATTCCTAGAAGACGAAAGAGGGAACCAGATGATAAAGATCCTCATGAAAAATAAGAGACATTTATCTTCATATAATCAAACCAAGAGTCCAAATATGTTTTTAGAACAAATTAGGGAACAAAATGAGGAAAACCTCTTTTTCCTACCCAGTGATCAGCACTGTTAAGATTTTTGGCATTATCTACTTGTAGACATTACCTACCTACTAGCACTTTCTGAAGAAAAAGATACATTCTTTTTAAAGTATGATTTTCATTGTAGTGGATTGTTCTATGAGGGCTCATATAACACCTTAACATTCACATGGGACAATTTACATATCACAGTTAAAAATATCTATAAGGCAAATAGTTTGGCTTTTAACACACACACACATGCATGCATGCATATGCATACATACTATTCTGTAACCATATAAAAGCTCTAGCACTACTGTTCTGAATAATTTACTTTAAAATATTCCTAATTCCTGGACTCCTGTTATGGTCTGGTTGTTAAATATCCCCCTACAGCTCACATGTCAAAGGCTTGGTCCTCAACTGATTGGGCCTTTGGGAGGTGGTAGAAGCTGAAGAAAGAGAATCTACTTGGAGGTCACTGGGGGCTGCCCTTGACAACATACTGGGACCTAGGCTCCTTCCTCTTGCTCCATCTGCTTCCTGGGCACATGAAGTAAGCGGCTTTGTTCCACCTTGAGCTCCTCACCTTGCATTACTTTTTTGCCACAGGCCTAAAGACAATGACCCAGACCTCTGAAACCATGAGCCAAATCTATCCTCCTTTACGTAGCGCTCTCTTTGACATTTTGTCCTAGCAAAGGATGGTGACTAACACAGTTCCCTACCTAAAACTACGGACTCCTAAATGCAGCTCTTTTCATGCTGACATGGACTGGGGCTCTATATAAGACAAAATGCTTCAACTTCCTAATTAATCACACTTATCACAAAACACTGAACGTGACTTGAAGATCATTACTTGAGAGATATTCATCCTCCCATCCTACTACTGCATTCAAAATCATAATTCTCCCAAAATAACTTAGAAAGAGCCATGCCAGGTGGGCTCCAGAAAAAGCTCGCACAACCTAGAAAGAGCCATGAGAGGTAGGCACCAAAGAATCTCTGGGAACTTTTTTTTTTTTTTTAAATCAATAGCAACATTTTTTTTTCTTTATTAGTTAGTTTTGTATTCAGTAAATACAGTCAGTTTGGTACCATTATTAGGCTCATCCGTGACCTACCCCCTCCCCTTGGCCCCTCCTTGTTGAGGTATATGGGTCATGCATTGTGGAGTTAGAAATACTCATCTCTCTTTCAGAATGATTTCTTATTGCATAAATATAGCCTAGACTCATGCTGTTTAATCAGAGATAAAGCTCACAATTATGGAAGATCTTGTGACCTATACATATACTAGATAGTTCCTTCAATGATACTGGCCTTAGTTAACCCTTAAAGTGCAGTGTGCTGTTTATACTCAGGGAAAAACCCCACTGATAATTCCACTATGTAGAGTGACAATCAGGAACCAACGCATTGGCTAGGAATTTAACAACAGTATCTGGGGAAGTTTTGCCTTGGAATAAGCAGGAAATGCAGCAAGTGACACTTTTCCTATTACTTCTTAGGGATTTCCACGCCTGACCAATTGATGCTGCTAAACCTGTCAGAACTCGTTACCAGAGGGTGACAAGTACTAATTTGATTAATACTGTTTATGCTTATATGATTTGCTGGAACATCATTCCACAGAAACAGAATTTTCACTGCCTCCTCTACTGCACCACTACTGAGAACACTGCACGGATGGGAGGAGAATCAGCATACTGGATTCTGTGAGCTGTACTTCCACATGCTTCTTCCACACACCAGTCATCAGTCTAAGAGACTGAAATAAAGGGTCACTCTGAGAGGCTGGGAATACCGTAAGCAGACTAAACAAATTACTTGCTTTTAAAACTATGAAAAGAAATAGGAAGAGCAGTAAAATAAAATTTCTCTACCAATTACAGAACATAAGTGGATGAGATGATTCATCAGCTTTATTAAACTGTGATGTATGCATGCCCTTGCAACACTGGACAAACTAACAGGACTGAAATAATATAATAATGGGGTTGGGCTCACATCTGTAATCACAGCATTTGGGAAGTTATGACAGTAAGATTGCTATAAAAGACCAGCCCGGTCAACAGAGCAAATTGCAGACCAGCTTGAACTACAGCAAGACTGTCATAAAAGTACAAATACATACAAATAATTGCAATAATGGAAATGAACCTTTTCAACAAAGAGCTCATTCCCAAGTTCATAGCTGTGCACATTGTTTCTTCTAGAAGGGTGCAAGGCACACTCTGCAGAGTACACGAGGTTTCCTACTGTAGGACTGTCACAATTTTCTGGAAAGCAATCATGCTAATGCTTCTAAGTCTTCCATGTGAATTGAACATTTCCATTCTTTATGTTTTAGTTATTTTGCATCCTCTGAGAAATACATCTGTGTCCTTGCAATGTTTTTTGCACATAAAAAACCATGCAAATACACACCTAACAGCTCATACTGGATATTTTAGAAATTACAAAACAGCATGTGAAGTGTATGGAAGGAAGTCCTAATCATGTGAAACAGGGTGGGGGTAAGCAGACATGACCTTTTATGGAATGAAAATGGGATGATAAATGTACAAGATGAGACATGGTGAGTCCTTATTAAGTAAGAATACTAGTGGAATATTTATCAGTTTGACTTAGAAATTAAATGTTACATTTACAGAACAGTCAATATGAAGAAGAGGATAGGCTGGATGAAATTTCACATTTTGGTATCACAAAAAGTAGGTGAAGTAAGAATAAAGTTGAAACTCAACAAATATGGAGCTCTCTGTGTTTGGGTGTTTGTCGGTTCTACTGTTGACCTTCCTCCTTCTAGTAATAACAGTCACACGAGAATGGACTACACAAAGGCTAAGAAATAAGAATATGGTTGCTCCATCTTTGTCAAGTTCTACAAGTGAGAAGGAGGATGTATTCATAAAAGACCAAAGATGCAATCAAGTTACAAAGGGATAAAACTGGCTTAAAAATGAAAGGAGCTTATGGGAGCCAAGAAACTTCTTGATGTCTCTATGGTCTCACAGAGCTTCGCCTGTTCTACAGGGTAGGCACCAATGTTGAAAAAACACACAGGACTGTACAATGGCACGGTTCACCAGTGCTAACGGAGATACTCGAGCACACTGCGTGGTGCTTAGGTATCAAATGTTGCAATCTTCGTTGGCATGTCATTATCTTGGTCTGTTAGCAATTCTGAATTATTTGCCTCAGGATCAAAATCAATCAACAAACTATTCAATGTATTACATAAAAGGAAGTTAAGAGTCTGGACATTAAAAAGCGCACGCCTACATAAGACACAACCCCATGTGGTGGTACTGTATATTTCATACAGAAAGCATAATTCTACCTCAAGCTAAAAAAAAGGACAGAGGTGAGACACACTCAGGCATTTCTGTAAAAGATGAAATTAAACAAGCAAAACTAGAAATGCTACCTTTAAAAATAAACAAAGCACATGAAAGATTTACTCAGTGGGGGGGGGGGGGGGAGTACTGGACATTGTCGAGGTTTACTGCCCATGTCCCCAATTTCATGCAGAGAAATTGTATTTTGTACAGCAAGAAATGTGTTACTCTACGATGGATTTACAACTTACAATGATGTTATTCATTTTTATAAAAAGGAACAAAACTCAGTATGCTTTTAAATTTGCTATAAATTATTTTCTTCATTTTAATATACTGTTTACTTTGGATATCTTACTGATTTCACTGAGTAATGTTTTGAGAATTAGTTTTTAGTTTTTATGCTTTTATGTATTTCTTTGTTTTATTGGTCTATGTACTATTTTATTCTTGAAATATGTTCTTAAATGTTTATTTTCCCTTTCAACTAACTTTGACTTACCTTTTTTTTTTTTTTTTTTTTTTTTTTTTGTAACTAGAGTGAGCCTTGGGCCCTTGCACTTGCTATACAAGTACTCTATTACTTAGCTGTGTTCCCAACCCGATCATTAATCTTAAGAATTTTTTTTCAGAAAGGGCTAGGAAATGGCTCAGTGGGCCAGAGTGCTAGTGATGCAAACCTGAGTTTTACACCCAGCAGGCACATGAAACCTAGCACTGCAGGACACACTGTCTGTGCCCCTGCTCCAAGGAAGAGTACAGGCAGGAGGATCCAAGGGCTTTCTCACCAGCCAGTCTAACCAGGTTCAGTGAGCAACCCAGGCTCAAGGCAGAAGAGTGACTGAGGAGGAAAGCCTATGGCCCCTGTACATGTGTACAGATGGTGTGTGTATCTGCACTCACATGTGCAAAAACTACACATACATGAATTACATATACTTTACACAAATACCAAAAAAGTGAAAAATACACTGAATTATGGTGCTATTACAGTATTGCACAAAAGATGTATGTGGTTAGTATTATTTTTCTAAATGTAAAGTTACTAGATCTCATCTTTTTAGAGGTGTAGTGAGTGGGACGGGGTACTTGACAATTTGATGGCTTTTCCTGTTCCTCACCAAGAGACCAGCCCACTCAAAATAGGTATGGTAGCCAGAGGGAGAAACAGAAGAATGAGGGCAGTGATCTTGAAAAGGGTCTCCATGCATGCAATGCTACCTGGCCAAGGGGAAACAAGGCTATCATCACCCGTGGTCACTGCAGAGGGCAAGAGGTTTAAGTAAAGTTCTACATGCTTCTTCAGAGATGAAGATGGCTAAACTTTATGTTTTATTTTCAACATGATCACAAGAAGTAGAATTGATAATAAAAAATAACATAATGATGGACAAACCTGGTTTCATCGAAGACTCAGTCTCCCTCAGTTTCTGGGATGCTAGAAGCTTTTCCTGAAAAGCTCTCTGAGCAAGCTGTGCATCCCACTCTTCCAGTTCTTTTTCAAATTGCTGGTTGTCTTCCTCAACAAAATCTCTCAGATCTGGTGGCAATGTTTCTATTCCCACGAGGGCCTGCCCAGTTTCTTTGTTAAACTCCTCTGCAAATCACATTTTAAGGACTACTATGAAATCAAGAATGAAAGGGAAAACACAAAGCTCCAAGTAGAATGCGTTTCAAATGAAATATAAACTAAGTACTGTTAGTATATACCAAACAATATTACCTAAACTTTCTCTTTGAAATGTCTTTAAATGCTTCAAAAAAAAACAGTAATATAAATATTTGAAAATTTACTTTAGGAAATTCTCACAGCTTTTTAAAATTTAAAGTAGAAATGAGGCAAGATACAAAATAAAAAAAATTGTGACTCTAATATTGATGAATCTCTACTTTTGCTAATTCAAGAAAATAGCAGATGTTTGATTATGCATGAAGGAACCTTCCCACACAGTTGGAAGTAACTCATAACCTTACCAAGCTTGAAGGAGAACTAAAATTGTCCATGCTAAGTAGCTAAGTATAGACAGAAAAATAAGATATGATTATGAAACTAAACAAAGCAGAGAGATATTTAGAAACATTTTCATTACTACTTAAACGGCAACTAACTTTGTACTATGCAAAAAAAAAAAAAAACAACCACTACGTTTTCAGTAAAAATAGGCACATAGTTTTGCCCAACAGTTAGAGGAAAGAAAAGTTGACTGGAGCACTTCAACATACCCTTACTAAGTGCTACCTAGATGCAAAGCCCATATAGAGGTCCAGAAACAACGGTTACAGCATGGACTGAGTGAAGTGTATGAGAATACTCAACACACCACTATAACACACAACTGCCCAATAAAAGACATGCACAATGACAAGAGGACACACTTGCTGTCAAGTAATGAAAAGCTGCAGAGGAAGTGACACCTGAATTGGATCTTCACAGGTAAGAAATTGGGGGGGGGGGGAGGAACATTACTGTCATAAAATAAAATAGAAAGCAAATGCTTAATTAATTCAATTACCAGTCAGGTACATGAAGTTCAACATGAACAATGGTGATAAATGAAGCTGGAGCCCAAGCAGAGGCCTTCTATGCCAGGCTAAGAGTCCCTGTATAGATGTTATCAATAAAGAGCTTTCACTAAGGAAAGGATGTGACTTACACTTATTAGTGAACTTTAAGAACAATAAATCTGCCCAGTCTCAGCTCAAGTCATACTGTTTTTTTAATAATTTGTGTGTGCATGCACATGTGTGTACATGTGTACGGACAGAAGCATGTCATGGCATGCATATACAGGTCACAGGACAATTTCAAGGTGTCTGTGTCCTCTCCTTTTGTCTTCTTTGAGGCAGGGTCTCTCTCATGTTGTTTTGCCACTGGATATGCCAGACTAGCTGGCCTCCAAGCTTTAAGAATTTTCTGGCTCTACTTCTCATTGCCACATGGCATTAGGAACACAGATGCATACGTCACTATGTGTCTGCCTTTGCATGCATGCTGGGGAGTACTGAACACAGATCAGTAGGCTTGCAAGCAAGTGCATTAGACCACTGAGCCATCTCCCTAGCCTTCAAATTACTTTTCAATCCCAGGATTCTTATATGAAATCAGAAATTCTAATGCTATCATCATTTTCTGAGTGAACTACACTCAAATCACCCCATGGCTAAACAACCACACAGTTATAATCTGTCTCACCTTAGATAGCTCATATTCTTACCTTGTATTAAAAACTGTGCCTTATCGTTTATGTACATCAGACAGTATGCACTGGCATTTCTATAACCACCAAAAGAGTCCCTCACTAGTTCTTCCCAGGATGATTTTGTCACTGCTATGTCATTGTACTTCATCCACCTGCTCTCACGATGATCAAAGATATATGCCCAGTAGTGCCCAGCATTAGCTTGGCCTTCATGGACTAAGACAGCATGTAAGCGATAAGGGACCTAATGTGGAAGAAAAAAGTAAAGTTACAATTGTGTAGTCTACTATACCACATCTCATGAAATCTAAAAACTACCTATTTGAAGAAAACCATGAGAGCACATTTTTATAGTTTCATAAAAGTATCTGGAATTTTATATTAATTTATGTCATAACATTAAACAATAAAAGCCACAGGGATGTTATATAAGCTCAAGGATATGCAAAATAGGTATTTAAGAGGACATTATTCAAAACTGAAAACATGTTTGTTTTGCATGCTATTTATTGACCTGTTTAAACTAAACAAAGGACTCATAAACAATTTAATATAATGGTTTATAAATTTTCACAACTTTTAACTGATAGTTAACAAAATGGACTACACAATGCATACCAGAAGTTAAAACTTAATTAAGCTTTATTGTGTCTGTGTATGTATGTATGTACATACACATAAACATTTACTACTTACACTGCAATTATTTTTTAAAATAGTTTATTTTTATTTATTTACTACAGAGAGAGGCAGAGACACAATAAGAAAAAGTGAGAGAGAAAAAATAGGTATGCCAGAGCCTCTAGCCCCTACAAACAAACCCCAGACACATACACCACACCATGTGCATCTGGCATACATGGGTTCTGGGGAATCAAACCTGGGTCAAGTGCCTTAACTGCTAAGCCATTCCTCCAGTCCCCTATAAATTTTGATAAAATGTATTTTAAAATTATAAAGAGAGCAAACTAGGCATAGAATGAGAATACAAGTGAATGGAAGAAATATGTTAGAAGATTTATTATAAAACGCCGCCTATTCATTAATGCTGTTATGCTGCTTACTCTTTGGTATCTTCTAATAAAATGTATCCAAATTTCAGGACAAGCACACAACAACAACTAGTGTAAGATAAACAACACGAAGGTAGCTGACAGGGATTACAACTCAAGCCTCACTCACCTGGACCATGGGCTTGTCAGAGTACATGAGCTCAATCGCTCTGTGGATTCTGGATATGCTTTCCTGCAAGTCTAAGGACACAGAGAGTCGCTGAATAAAACTAGGGACTACAGCTTTCCAAGAATTACATTCGAGAAATAAGAAAATCTCTTTAAATTGTTCTTTAAAACATTACCATGGTTGAATCTGTATAAAAGGAGATCCAGTTAAAAGACAGCAGAAAGGAAAAGTTAAAAGCAACAAATATGATCATCTAGAAAATGTGCGCAATCATGAAATAAACTTTGACCAAATCTATAAACGTTTTGATGTTAAAGCCAGAACCTCCTTCAATACTAGTATAATATAAGAGGACTTCAGGGAAAAAAAGGGCTTCATCTCATATGCTGCATATACATAAAGTGACTAAAAATCCACCATAATAACCAATACAAATAAAAATAGAGGATTCTCATTACTCAGAATTTCTACTTCCAATAGAAAATAACTCTAAAAAAGTTTTTCAAAGATAAATGTTCCCAGATACATTATCCATTTTTAAAAACTGCACAATCTAAATAGTTGTATCAAAAGGTTAATCTATAATATTATTACAACATACTATGAATCACTCACACACACACACACATATAAAATAAAAAAATATACAGTCAGGAACGGTCTGTCTTATCCTGATAGACACTGAGTAACCACAAAAGAAAATAACTGGAGTGCTCCAAACACTCAAAACATTGAAAAAAATCATCAAGGCTGATGACAAACTGGGAACAGAGTGTCTACAGTACACACTGTAAGCAAGAGTAACATGAACAATACACTAAACTTTCCATTAAGCAAAAAAGAACTAGACAAATGGCTCGGAAAAAAAAAAAAAAGAACAGGCAAGTGATCTGCTTCACAAATTGTCAGAGGGATTAAATAATGCATGATACACTTTCAGTATTTATTCTCTGACAATACACTGTCTATAAGTGCTTAAAAAATAAGTAAATAAGAGAAATACGAGGTTTTTAAAAATATAAATATCCAACTGTATTCATAACTAAGGAAAAGTAAATTAAGACAATGAAATACCACAATCAACTATCAAGAACACTTCAGATTACAAGGCACCTGGATTCGGTGGTTTTCTGGAGTAGGCTCTCTCATGTGCAACAAGTGAAGATATATACTGGTTCCAGGATTTTAAAACAAGCACAAATCAAAACTACACACTCTGAACCATAAGTGATACTTTAAAAACATATTCTGTCTATGTAGCTGAATGGAGAAGGCCAAAGCACCATAAGCAGGGAATCTGGGAAATTAAACAAATTACACCAGTATGCTGGGGTATTGTACAATAGATTGGTGCTAATAACTAATTTCAATAGCACTGAGAGAGGAAACAGATACCCTGAGGAACTCTTTCCTCGTCACAGTATCATCATATATCCAAAATCTCAGGACACAGATACTTCTCAAGCTCCTCCAACCCGAGACGACCAATAATGAACTCATCACATTTCTTCCTCACCTTCAAGGTGGGGCCTGCTTGGGTACCAGTTTACCTTCACCCAACGTTTATCTGAGCTAGTCATCCTACTATGAACTAAAAGAACCATTTTTCACAGTTGCCACCAGAGTACGTCAAGTGCTTTCATTTCTCTCTCCTCAGGGCCACTACCTTGATGTAAACAGACTCCATCCTTCTGAATGGATCTTGGAAGCAATCTGACATGCCCAGAACTCAGAACAGCATTCAATAAATGCTATAAACATAATGCTTGCCAGCAAGTTCAAATATTTTTTAAAATGTCCCTACATATTTACAACTGTAAGGAAAATCTTAAGTTACAAATGCTGTCAGTTATCATCACTATACACTATGAAATCAGAACTGGTTTATTCACACTTGTTTATAAGGTGTCAAGTTGGTCTTCTAAAATGCAACAATTAAGGTTGTGATAAGTACATTCTTGTGATACAATATAATAGTGTATTTTCTTCTTTTAGCATAACTTCAGAGAATCATAGCACAGTAGTTTTACATGTAATGAAAAAGTATAATAAAATCTACACAAACTACTAACATCATCACAATGAAAATACAAGCAGAAAAGAGGAAGTCTAGAATAAGGGAACATTTTAAGAAAGAACAGCAACATAGCAACAAACAAACACAAAAGCACAATCTTTATTTCTATTTTGCACTAGGTTCTTAAATTTTATCTGCAAATCTTGAATAGAACAGTTTAAAAAATAAAGAGTTGAAATGTGGCTCAGTATTGGAGTCCTTGCCTACCATGCATAAGGCTCCAGGTTCAAATCCCAGCACAAAATAAAAAAGCAGACCCTAATTTAAAAAAAAAAAACTTTCCTAATTTTTATGCCTACAAAAAAAAAAAATCACTTCTGCACCCTACAAACATAACATCAGGTGAAGTAAAAAATTGTTAAGTACAAATTCTGACACTGTATAACATTTCAACAAAGCCAGTTTGGTATAAATGAACTTCAAAATCGGACCATCTGCTATGTCATTAATCAACTCTATAATCTGGGTAAGTTCTTACAGTCCCTGTAAATCTGAAATTAATACCATTAAAATGAGGAACCAGACACACTTATCTTAAATAAAACCTTTTCTAGAAAACAAATGACTATGCTATGTAAACATGCACTCCAACAATGACTCCCCTCTCTATGTTAACAGAGAACATCCGTCTGAAACTACAAGCACCTCTTACCTCTTGTGTCATTCTCTATTTCTGTCCGCCAGCGATGTAAACAGCCTTCCAGCACAGAAAGTTCTTCTTCCGTTATATGCCTTGGTGCTGGGTGCATGGGCATGTCTGGAGGTACCCGTGACTGAGTGAATGGTTTGTGGATCACTGACCTCGATGGCATGGCCACACCTGATACAGGTGATGTGCTGGGCAGCTCGGAAGGAGGACCCTGCTGTTCTGCTGTGCTACATTTTCAAACAAAGCATAGATGACTCGTTACTAACCCTTCAAGTGTGAAGTACCAAACAAAGACTGCCAAACACACAACATCCACCACCGCCACGCCACCGCCACCACTTCCAGAGAGAAAGGTCTTTAAAAATAAATACGTGAAAGGATCTAATATCCTAGTGAGATTCTTAGTATGTATGTGAGGCCTACATTGTGTAAAACTGGACACTAAAGAATGTTTTAATCATAGTTTTAAAAAACTCCAATGCATGCTCTAAATATACAGATGTTATCTTACTAATACCACCTTACACTAAAGAGACACTTCAAAAGCATTATTTATATGGATCATAATAGGTTGAAACTTATATAACTGTATACAAAAACAATCTAAAGAATAATGCTGAACAGAAAAATATATGAAAATTTCAATCAATAGCCATGAGCCCACTGAAATAAGGAAAACTTGCAGAAATCAATCTTCCAAGTGAATCTACCTTTTAAAGATAAATCACAATACATATTTTATAAAGCCTGTTTAAAGGCATCAATTAAATCACTATGGGATATAGGTTACAAACTGCCCCCTGCAGGGATCAAACTTTACCTTGGTAATGGCTGTGATGGGCTAGAACCACTAGGTGGTGAACTGGCGTCAATATCCTCAACAGGAGAAGTGCAAACAGGTTTACTGGAGGCAAATTCCAATGCATACTGTAGAACATCTACCAGAGGGAATCTTTTGGGACCCGAGCCATAGCTTAAATATCTGTTAACCATAAATTATGCAGATATTTTTATTTGTTTTTAGTCTTACAAACCATGACAGGATACTTCAATAACTTCCTCAGCAATGAAATTCACTTGCTTTCAAATGAAGACAATAAACCCGATTTACATCTAACAGATAAATGCTCTCCCAAGGAAGAAAAGCAAAGCTGATAAAAGTTGAAAGCATGCTTAGTATTCAATGCTGTACTTTTACACTGCCATTCTAAATTGTGGTTCAATGGGAAGACAGAAACCAATACCATCTCCAGAGACTTTTTTAAACTTTCACCTGGGCTCATTCATGGGCAACATGGTAACTTACATGATTCTACAACCATTACCACTAGCTACTTCTCACACAAGTAATAGGATATATAATCTGAAAATAAAATGCACCAGAAGGGACCACAGATTATATTGAAGGCTGCAACATGGGATTCCTTAGACCACATTTCAGCCAGCAAACTTTTGTCTGACATGCAAGAGTTTAGATTCTGGGTTTTATTTTTAAAACGGGCTCTGATAATAAGAAGTCGATCAAAACCACATGACCCCTCCCTACTGGTACCAGACAACACTTTAGTACACTCAGATGCATGCCTAAGCTCCCCCCATCTCCCGCTTCTTCCTGACTTGGTCCCCTCCTTTATCAAACGTCTGTGGTGTCCTGCACTCAAAAACTATCATCTCAATGGAATGCCCCAGAGTGACAATGAACCTCGTACACACTAGACTCACTTGCTTCTGTTTAGCACCATGAGTGTTCTATGTTCACAATGAACTATTTTATTTTAAATGCTAACATAACCTTCTAAAGCAACTCCATATTGCTTCTAGTTTCTCAAAGCATAATCAAATATGCATGCAGGATGATGATTATCTATTACCACCACCACTGGAATTCACTCAACATAAACTTAAAAATCTAGCCAGTCACAAAATACATGATTTCCTATGGTTATAATTTGATGTCAGTTACCTTTCTAATCTTTGTTGTAATACTGTGAGGTAATCTCTAAGTCTCTTGATCTCTTCTCGTTTAATTCTTGTGATTTCTCTGTTTCTGTGCATGTACCTATCAGGAAGCACAGCAGGTGTCAACAGCATTTCCAAATGTCTTGTTAACAGATCCAATGTTAAGTCTAGTTGCCACTTACAAAGATTGGTTTATTTGAAATTTTGTAAAATACCTGCTATATAATATAAATAGCATTTAAAAAATTCTTATGTCATTTTAAAACTTCCCCTAATATTATTCCCAGTAACCATACATTTCTAAAGCAAAAGAAACTCCTACTTCCTTGAAAATAGTATTACACATATCATGTATAAGTTAAGATCAATTTAAGTGAACATAAGCAGATTTTTCCTAAATACAGTAATTCTCTTGTTTACTAAAATTTTGGAAAACTAAGTAATTCTGCATACAAAACCATACCTGTCCAGATATAAAACTTGGGGAAATTCTAATTTGTTGTGAATTTTTTCTGGTCTTCCCAATGCTTGATTAAATTCAAATCTTGACAATTCAAATGTCAGCACAGGTGGGAGCTCAGTAAACCAATGCTAAAGAACACAAAATGACAACAAAACCTTAGAGTTGCTGCTCTGTTTACTCCACTGCAATTGTAGCTGCAGGGTATTTTGTTCTGACATTTTGTAAAAGCATCATCACTATTTTGACATCACAAACAATGGAGTACACAATTTAGTTAAAACTGAGCTTCTTAACTAAACGTTTTCCACAGTTATTGAAAATTCTAAGAGTGGATATAACACATAACCAGAAAAAAGAAAATATTCCATAAACTGTTCTTCCATGGAAGCTACATTAGAAATTAGAAATTAAATTAGACATTCCAACCAAAAGAAATAGACACTGGTTGAAATTAAGACTCCAGTCATCCATCTTACTTTATATAATAAATCACATTGTCAAAATTCTGGGACAAAATAATTTACAAGGTGCAATACTCAATGTAAAAATATTTTATGGCATACATTATCACTATTCTTATCTTGAAATATTTTCCAAATGACATGATTATGGTATGGTTCCATTACTTTTCACATACACATACAATCTGGCATCTGTTCAATGAAATATAAAATTCAACAAAATTTCAAAGAACTGTTTTCATATAACACCTTCAAGTTCTACATAAACATACCATTTATTGAAAGAAAAAGAAATATTTATACTTATAAATCAACAAATCTCAAAGTGTAAAATAATGTCACAAATATTTTTGATGTGCTTATTTTTATAAGCCATGCAAAATGCTACTGTAAAATATACTAAAGCACATACTTTAATTAGTCATTGCAAGTGCCACAAAATGTCATCACACATCTATCAGTGAGAGAACACTAATTTAAATTTGAACATCTAAAAAAAAAATGTATGTTGTAAGCCTGGCAATCTGAACTTGACTAGGATCATACAAGCAGCTGCAGTTCTCTACTAAAATAAATGATTATTCAAGTCAATTTTTTCCCACCCCAAATGCTAATATTGAAGTCAACTGAGATTTACAGTTAGATATTGGTAAGCTTTTTTTTTTTAGTGGTTTTTCGAGGCAGGGTTTCACTCTAGCTCAGGCTGATCTGGATTTCACTATGCAGTCTCAGGGTGGCCTTGAACTCACGGCGATTCGCCTACCTCTGCCTCCCAAGTGCTGAGATTAAAGGCGTGCGCCCATCCCCAGCTCTATTGGTAAGCTTTTGCCTGGTTAAGATTTAAGCAACTTGTCTCATAAGGGAATTACCTGTAGTAGATTAAAATTATGAAAGCTGTAATATCATAAACAACCCAAGCTTTAGAATAATATAGGAAAAAATGTTCACTTATTTCGATAGCATGTGGCTCTGGTGGAATTTCTAAGTTTTTAACTATATCTAAAACAAATGTTAAAAATTAAAGCATTATCCAAAATGCCATAAAGAAAGCTTTTTATCTCAGGATATCCCATACTCCATTTTTGATATTCAAACAAGCAAGTATACTTCAATAACTTCTTTAAAAATGTTTATTTATTTGCAAGCATAGAGAGACAGACACAGAGAAAGAGCATGTCAGGGCCTCCAGTCTCTGCAAATGAACTCCAGATGCATGAACCACTTTGTGCATCTGGCTTTACTTGGGTACTGGGGAACTGAACTTGAGTTGTTAGGCTCTGTAGGCAAGTGCCTTAACCGCTGAGCTATCTCTCCAGGTCCCTACTTCAAGAACTTTTACTTTCATATTGTGCTTCAAAACTTTACAGGTTTACCTTAAAATTAAATTGTTCCACATATGAACTGATGGCACTGTGCACACGATAGAAAAACAAAATGAAAATGACTCAAATTGAGGAGTGGTCTTCTATAGATGGTTAAAAATAAAGAGAGAGATAGCCGGGCGTGGTGGGGCATGCCTTTAATCCCAGCACTCAGGAGGCAGAGGTAGGAGGATTGCCATGAGTTCGAGGCCACCCTGAGACTCCATAGTGAAATTCCAGGTCAGCCTGGACCAGAGTGAGACCCTACCTCAAAAAAACCAAAAATAAATAAAATTAAAAGAGACAGAAACATTTTCTGTCACTTGAAAAGGGCTGTCAGACAGCCTTAGGGAGTAGGCCTGTGTTCTGAATGCACTTCCTCAAGTAGCCAAAGCAGGTCTTCCCACTACAAAGTAGAACAACTTCACTATCTCATTCTGAGGCTCATGGGGACAAGATGAAAGAACCAGACATTCCTAAACTCATTTTAAAAACATTATTAGTATGCCTGGCTTTGCACATTAGGACTCTAAGCACAGAAACTTAAAATTGTACATAATTTACAAACATATGAAGGTCTGTTCAAATTTTTTTCTTTCCAACAAAAATTACATTTTCTTCTCCATAATCTCTCCAGTATGCTAGGCTAGGGACAAGAAGGTCATTCCCAGTAAGACCTGTAATTTTCCACATCTCTAAGTACAGCATCGCTGCTATTATTACACAGCATACAAATGAAGCAAGAGGAATACATTTCTGCAGCTGGTAAATAAGGATTTTCATACTCACTACCGGCAGCCTACGTGCCCAGGAACTTGTCATAAGACCATAAAACAAATGAGTGCTAAAAGAAAAATGTATTTTTATGTTTTCTAATGTATAGTTTTATTATTGACAACGTCTACGCTTAAAGACAATAAACCATAGTAATTCCCTCCCCTCCCCCACTTTCCCCTTTACAACTCCACTGTCCATCATACCCCCCCTTCTCTCCTTTAGTCTCTCTTTTATTTTGATATCATCATCTTTTTTCTCCTATTATGTGGGTGCTGTGAAGGTATTGGCAGGCGCTGCAAGGTTGTGGAGATCTGGACAGCTGCCTTGTAAGGAGTTGTACCTTTCCTTTGGCTCTATTTTTATGTTTAATTAAAGCTGGTTTCTCTACTAAAGTATATGAAAATATCTTGTTTTCGTGAGATTGCACACATGCAGGGAAAAAAAAAAGCCTAAGAAGAAGCTGCTATTTCAAATTCAGCACAGCATAGTACAACCCACCAGGACGTAAAGCACACGGAGAGCCCTTCTACCTCAGTCTCCAAGGCAGCACTCATCCCTCACTAGCTTCAACCATCTTAAGGACAAGTCCTACATAGCATCCATACATATCTATCCAGCTAAGGGATATAATGATATTCTTTTTCTCCGCCCCCCCCCCACCAATTAAGAGTTTGAATCCAGTACCCCATGCAGTCTAGGCAAGCATTCTACCACCGAGTCACATCTCTGGCCCTAACTGAAGCTTCAATCTTATAAAATGGTACAACTGTGAACAAAAATGTGGCTATACTTACATTTTAAATGAGTATCACCAGTGACTCACAGAATCCAATTCTAATTCTCCTCACTCTGGACAGTATTTATAGAAAGACATTCTTCAAAATAATTTTGTCTAACTATTGCTTTACAGAGTAATTATCTACTTAAATTTACTGGTAGGGGCTATGTGATACTCTACTGGGTTTTAAAAGAATTCTAAATCTGTAGACTGACATGAAAACCTGCTCATAAATACACTGTAGTAAGATGTAAGCCATGGAACAATGTGACCAGATGAAAATACTTATATGAGCAGATTAGGAGTCTGAAAGAATGAGCATCACTCCAAAATAGGGCTAGTAGTCACAAAGAAGTGACTTATTTACTGCTGAGGTTTCTTCGAAAGACATTCAAAACATGTCTACAAGTTTCCTGGAGAATGTAACTCATTAAAATTTCAAAGACAAGGGGCTGCAGAGATGGCTTAGTGGTTAAGCGCTTGCCTGTGAAGCGTAAGGACCTTGGTTTGAGGCTCAATTCCCCAGGACCCACGTAAGCCAGATGCACAAGGAGGCGTATGTGTCTGGTGTTCATTTGCAGTGGCTGGAGGCACCCATTCTCTCTGTCTCTCTCTCTGCCTCTTTCCGTCTTAAATTAAATTAAACAATTTTTTTTTAAAAATTCAAAGATGATTTTAAAAATTGTGAGTGAAATTTTACAACTATGTTTCAATAATCAACATTATATACAAGAGACCCCTTCCCAATATAATAGAACTTAAAAGCTCCTAACACTTACCAACCTAACTGCACATTTGTGGTGATGATAGTATAAACAAACCACTGCTGTCAGTCAGGTTAGACTTCAATGCATGCAATGATGAATGGTACATGATAACTGATGAAGGTAACAAGTATGTACATAGGCTCAAATGTTCACTATTGCTGTTTTTATCATTATTTTAGAATATGTAAAGAAGCATTCAGTGTAAAACAGTGTGCTCTAAAACACTACCACAAGAGCCTGCCCCATACCATATACATTGGTATGTGTACACTCTATCGTAGTCACATAATAAAAACCTGCCTAATAATGTAGTTTTCAAAATGTGTCTCTTTGTTCAGTGAGGATACAGAACATAATATACACAATTCATTTCTTACTTAGTAAATCATTCCAGAAACAAAGTCTCATAGAAATTTAGAATAGAAATAGTCTTTCTAAGTCATTTGGCAATTGCTACTTCAGCATAACATATGCTTTTAGTGACAAACTGAAAATAGTACTTTTTAGTAAATTAGTAGTGAGAAGTAAAAGCTGTTATTAACAGGGAATATACCAATTTATAAATACTATAGAATGTCATTTATTGGTCTTTAGAGAAGATCAATTATTCTCAAAAAGAAAAATAGGTACTTTAAAGACATAATGAAATGTGACTGTAGTTCAAAACAGTTTTAAAACCTTTCAAGATCTTAAACTTTAGTCACTGACAATTTCTTAAGCATATGGAATTAGCATTAAAACCCTACTATCTCTAGCAAATGTGGACAATTGGTCATAGAAACCACCAGTAATCAAATTTGCTGCTATTAAGTTGCTTTAAAATTGCTAATTCAGAGACAAATGGAAAACCATTATATTAGATAAGAGTCCCCTCGACTCTTGCCTTAGAGGCCTCATCCTGTAAGACTTCAGGGGATCTGTTCCCTTGCACAACTGTGATTCTACAAAACCCCCAATCGTTATAACTTTCTTCTCCAATCAAATGAATTGAAGAATTCTTAGAGGACCACACTAGAAACCTGGAAGACCACTTCTGTCCACGGGTGTCATCCCTACTGTAGGATCTTACTTGGGAGCACTGAAGTAGGACCTTGGCATCTACTGAATCACTGCAATGACTGATGATCTATGATGTAGAAAAAAAATTTCTGCCAATAACCCTTCCTCTTTTCTCCCTTAAAAAAGCATCAAAAATTTTATTACTTGTAAAATATTAAAGTTAAAGCAAATAGTTAATATAATTAAAGTAATAATGTTTAAATAAGTAAGACATCTCAAATAAATGTCTTTAAAGTATTTTTCCTCAGGGAGGACATGAGAAGGACGGGAGCATGAAGCTGAAACAAGACAGGGTTGACCACAGCCTTTTGAAAGAACTGATAACTTAGACAAAAGTTACTTATTCCCAAAGCAACTAGAACCCAGTTCTTATTAAAATGAGTATTATCAGTTAGTGTTTCTTATTTTCTTGGGGGGGGGTGGAGTTAAGAGTTTTTTGTTTGTTTGTTTTTCCTTTTGGGGAAAGGGGCAAGAGAGGAGGTTTGAGACAAGAGTCTCAAACAAGGGCTGGCTTAAAACTCATTGTGGAGCTCTGGCTAGTCTTGCACTCATGATCCTCTTTGCCTCAGCCTTACTAATGCTGAGATTACAGACTTGCTCTAATATATAAAATCTCCAATATTAGCACAACATCTTGTTCTCTAAGGACCAAGCACAGCATAATGTAATACATAGTAGGGATCTGTTCAGTATCAAAACCTTACAAATATCTTTGTAAGGCACTGAGACTTTGCACGCATGCCAGGTAGCTCTACTTGCCATCACCAGGGAAGGAGCAGTGACAGACACAGGTGAAGATCTCTGTGCCCTCCTGCACGGCGCATATCACTAGCTATCATTCACCAACTGCTTCTCAGGGGCATGTGATCTGTACCATTTTGTAATAAACTGTCAGCACTCCCCAACAGATATAGACAAATACAGATGGGATCCAAAGATGGTTAAGGAAACAGGTGGAGAAACAGAGGGGGAGGGAAGGCAAAACACCAGAGGAAATAAATAGGTTTCTATCATATTTATTTTTAACTTAGTTATTTCTTGAGTAAACAGGTTCTTCCATCTTCCCTTATACAATTAAACAATTTTAGAAGAAAAAGAGTATGTTGATTGCCTTTACTAATTCAAATCAATGTGCCTACATAAAAATCTACCACCCTAATAGTAGGGTTTTTCTTTTTTCTTCTTCCAATATTAGTATGCAGTCAATGGCCTTAATGAAAGATCCTAAGAATTCTAAACAGTGCCCTAAGAATGTTTTCAAAGCAAAATCAACACAGGCTGACAGAGAAAGTGTGTAAAAAATAATTTAACATATTGTATGTCATGTATTCTGTGCAGGATTCCCAAATATGTGCAAATAATCATAGTTGAATCTAAACATATCTTTCTAAGTATTCTGACAATTATTAGGCACTGTATAATTAGAACTTTAATTTTGCTTCATACCATTCCAATGAAGTCTTCGACAAAGAAGGGGATAATGAAAAGGCTAAACCCACCTCTTGGCCTGATTTTCCAGAGTTATCTGAATGTAAAGACTCAATCTCTCCTTCAATCATGGCTGCTTCTAGACACTCATGCAGGTCTTTGAACCCATTGACTTGAAGTGGATACTGACCAAACATCTCAGTGTTTTCAAATTTTTTTCCTATAAGAAAGGTTGAAACATTTAATTATAGTTTGTCAATACAATTGTTCAGCTACTAAAAGTTCCTGAACCTGACTGTACCAATGCCTATGTTCTAAAAACTGAAGAGCTAGTATAAATTTCCTATTGGCTTAGACATAGATTCATCTGTATTTACATGTAGCCATAGACATTAATTTGCTCCATATGTTTGAATGTAATTACATGCACATATACATACAGTATTAACTCTTGCAAGGTGTACCTTTTCAGGACAAATTATTGTGTTAATATTGGAGATTATACATATATTCTTTCACCCCTAACCTAATCTTATGGGGCAATGGAGTAGCAAAGATGATGTCCACAGCTAAGTAACACTTGAACTGACACTTGGATGGTATGTAGATATGAGCCAGAGGGTTCCAGAGTACTCTTGGCCAAAGAACAGCACTGAAGGACTCTGAGGACTCACAGAACCTGGCAGAATGAAGGAACAATGGAAGGTTGGAATAGCTTGGGGAAACAGATGACAATGAAGTTACTGGGGGGGGGGGGGGGCGACTCAGAGCTTTTTTTTTTTACTACACTCTCAGTATAATGGAATGCCATTGGCTGATTAACGTAGGAGTGATAGAATCAAATTTATGTATTTGAAATACCTTCATGGATTCTATGTGAAGTGGTACAAATTATATTAAACATGAAGGTAGTATGTATTATATTAAAAATGCACAAAGACAGATGTGATCATTCACACATGCATATGAGATGGAGCACCAACCTGACATAACTGACTGACTAGCTTGGAAACAGGATGTGGGACAACATAACCAGGACGGTACAAACTGAACTCAAGATCCCTAGCAGGAGCAATGGGTTAGACTCTATGGATTGAAAGAAGTTCCACAGAACTACAGCAAAGGGCTTTTGTTCCCTTCTGTGGAGAGTGGTAATAAAAGCCCCTGCTTCAGATGGTCCACAGATGTCCATCTACAGAGAACTGGACACATGCATCTATACTGAGGATTAAGTCTGCGCTGGACATACAGGTTACTGAAGAAGTGTTAAGTGTTAGCCTCCTGACGGTAAGATGTCAGAGCAGTGAATGAGATGTGCAGAGCAAGGGACAAGCAAGAGGATCTTACTGTTAATGCCATTACCTTAAAGTCTTCACTTTACATACAAAAACAGAGAAAGAGGATATATGTAACTTCTAAGATATATATCCACAGAGGCAGGAAAAAAGCCAAGAAAATGTGATGCTCCCTAGGCCAGAGAAATTTGTTTAAAGGGAAAAGCAGAATAAAAAAAAGAGAAAAGCTAACAGTTTTAAAAGCTACTCAGAACTTTGACAAAAGCTACTATGACACCTGAAAGGGATTCTTTTCATCTTACCATCTGTAGGAAAACATTAACTTTGGAAAATCCCTTTTTGAAGATATGTGGGGTTAGCAGCTAAGCAAGTATGTTGAATAAATAAGGAGTAAGTGGACAAAACCAACTCCTCACCTCAAAGGGGCTTAATTAACTCAGTATGAATGAAAGTTCAGACATTCTCAAAAAGAATAGAAAAGGGCTTATTTACTTGCTCATTCCCTTACTTCTAAGGTGGGAGATGCCAGCACATGTCTCAGTTCTGAGGTGAATGACACGGGGACAGAGGCTAAAGCCGAGGGTGAAATAAGAGGGCAGAATGACAATCAAAGAGACAGAGCACCAAGCACACGCAATAGTCACCTGCTTTTTTTATTATCCAAAAAGAATAAGGTGAAGATGTGGACAAATATAGGTAGGCTCAAGTATCTACGAAAGTGTTTTTTTTCCCCCAAAGAAATATGATGCAATATTACAAACATAAAATTAAAATTAAATTCAGAGCTGTGGATGAGTTTCCTTAGTTTCATGATAAATCCAAGAAATCTGAAGAAGGATGTTTCTCAGAAAAAGACAAGACAAAAGAGCTAGATGTGACATGAGTGAAAGATACCATAGGTAAACAAGAGTCAGGGAAGTCAGGGCTCAGTGTCAGAGGACCTGCTTAGGTAACAGGCAAACTTAGGCAAACTTGCACACCAGGAAGAAGGTAGCACAGGGGAAGGGCCGAGAGGAACATATACAAATCCACAATGGAACAGCAGTTCTCAAAACCCTAAGGATGTTTTTCAGGGAGAATATGTTAGAAACAAACAGAAAATTCCCCTCAGGGAACATGGCAGGTCTAAAGGAAGGCAACAGGAAGATGCTGTAAACATGACAAAAAAGCACACTAAAAAAATTACTTACACTACAATAAACACATAGTTGAAGTGAAAATGTTTTAAAGCCACATTAATTAACACAACAGACTTGAAGCAACTTAGTAACAAGTTGAGAGACAATGTCACAGTGAGAAAAAAAAAAAATCAAGCACTTTAGCAACAACCACTTTTAAGAATCATGATGCAGATAGAAGTAATCACGAAGGATGTTATTGAAAAAGATCCTTGGGCTAGAGAGGTGGCTTAGTAGTTGAGGCGCTTGCCTGAACTAAGGACCCATGTTCAACTCTCCAGGTCCCATGTAAGCCAGACACACAAAGTGACACAAGCATGCAAGGTCACACATGCACACAAGGTGGCACACACATCTGGAGTTCAATTGCAGTGGGTAGAGGCCCTCGCATGCCAATTCTCTCTCTCTCCCTTGCCAACCCCCCCACCCGGCCCAAGAGTACACATAAATAAAGGCCATTCTGTTGGGCATGCCTCAAAAAAAAAAAAACTTCCTTTCACAACTTACTTAGACCTTTTCCCAGCTACATAGCCCAGCATCAGATAAAGCTGCTAGTAATATAAATAGCACATCCTAATATAGTATGTAAAATCTTCACTTAGGAAGGAGCATTCAGTATTCAAAATCAAAATAAATTTATCTGATGCAACCTTGTAATTGTCTGATTAAACTGTGAGTCAGTATCTAAATCCTAATCTATCAAGTTAGTATCTAAATCCTAATCTATCAAAAAGAACTTCATAGCAATCCTCACTTAAGTTAAACAAGTTTACTAACTGTATGCTTAGAACAATCTGGAAAAGCAACTTAAAAAGTTTGTACTGTGTCATTTGGTAGTAAAAAAAAATTTCATAAGTCTCCAGTTTGGGACTCAAAAAATGTTTTATAAAATTATATTTAATGAGTCTCATTTCCTTTGCTTGTAAGGCAGAACAGACACTCAAGAGGCCCACATTTTAAACAACAGGTATGTAATAAAAAATAAGTGCTATCTTTCAAAATATAAAATGCAATCCTTTCTTGAAAACATGTATCTAAGAAATTTCATAATCAATCAAAAATAAATAAATAAACATTCTGCAATGTTCTGTTAAATTGCTAACATCCACTTTGAAAAGGTGACCAAGACTGTAATTTGCCACCAGTGTGACTGTATAACCAGTAACTGACTGCTTAGAGCCACAAATAATTCAGATGTGCATTTTGTTTTCACGTTACGGAACATCTGTATAGACATCTCCCCTCTCCCCCAGAGTTCTGGGGATGGAAGCCTGACCCTTGTTCATGCTAGGCAAGTGCTCTACCATGAGCTACTTTTCCATCCCTGGTTTGAACATGCTAATGTTAAGAACTATAATCTGGAATGACAGAAAACCATTAGCTTTCTAAAATCCTACTGACTGCTGTATTCTGACAATTCTCAGAATCTCAATGTAAAGCACATGAAGATGAAATGAGGTGTCAGTTGTGATGGGATAATGCACAGTGTACCTCCCTTTCCACTCGGTCACTTCTGTGCTAGGTGCACAGGACAAACAGGAGCAATGCAACAGGGGCTACCAGACAAAGTCAGTCCACTTAAAATAAAAGCCATCACAAGTAACTCCTTGGTGAGGCCCTAATGGATAATCATATCTCTTTCACTTGTAACAAACAAAAAGTCAGCATGTAACATACCTTCAAGCACTCCTACAGCGAGGAACCTTCCGTAAAACAGCTCTACCATGGGGTTCTTTGGCTTCTCTTCATCTCTAAGGCATGATAAAATTATAAACACATTTATTCTGGATCTATAAATAACTGGCAAAACATTAGAAGAATCATGAGTAGCTATCATGCAGATGGTTCTGTTATTTATTATATCACCTTGGATAAAGTCCTTAAATTTATTCTTCAATTTCTTCACCTGTCAACTAAGGATACTAATATTAATTGAACTGGAGGAACAGATGTGAGGGTTAAGATGAGTTACTATATCAGACAAGCTCAACATGCTTGCTATTTCTACTGTTACCACACCTTCTGGTCTCATGTTTTAAGTCTGTAATACTACAACCTGGTAAAGAAGTGGAGAAATGGCCATATAATCAGAATAGATTTCTAAATAAAAAAAAAATTAAGTCATTTACCAAATTGACCAAAGTAGGTCCTAGTTCAGAAAACATGAGTAGGAACCAAAGAAATTGGGGAAAGGGGGTTGTCATTGGCTAATAAGCAGCATCTCTGCAACAGGGGGGAGGGGGCCGAGGAGATTTGGTACACAGCACTGTGGAAGTTTCTAGACCAAAGGCAGCTGTGCTGTGGACAGGACACAATATCATGCTCACAGGATAAACATTAAAAACAACACTTAAAGAAGTTCCAGGAGTTATCAGTTGAGGACAGCCAGGGATAAGATGGCTGATTACACTTTTTAAACTCTTTGTTCAACTGCCTTTGGGCATGAGAGAAGAAACATGAGCTTTCCAAAAACTAAACTGCCTTCCAGGAGGACAGCACAGGTAAACCCACGCATGGGTCAGACTGGATAGCAGTTCCTGTGGCTCCACCGCTCAGGCGGCTAGGGGCACAAGAGCAAAGTACGCTTGAGTAAGAAATAGTCTGGACAACCTAATCAGATCTCACTCACCCTCAATCTGAGGAAACAATCAAGACAGCGCCAGAGAAATCAGACAGAAAACAAGAACACGAGAAAAGACACTTGCTCTCTCAAGCAGGGCCTGCTTTGCAGGATTAGGGGCTCAGCAGCAAACAGATGTCTGCAGCCAACTGGCCCTTAAGGACTGGCACTGTGGTAGAAACAAAGCCAACAAGGTTTTCTCAGTTTAATGTTTACCTAAGATTCTGCTATAGCCTCTGGCAACATCTTGAGTTGGAATTCCACTAAGTTTGGAGACTATTATATTGCAGGTGGACTGACAGGCAAGATACTGCAGTTTTACTTTATAAAACATCAAAGGTAAAAGACCTGTATTCGTTGTGCATTTTCTAGTCATCCTCGGAAATCTAACCATACAGAGCATGCAGTTCTCCTAAGGGGCTAAGGAAGCTACATGTATGTAACTGAAAGACCACAGGCTGCATAGAGTTGAAGGAACTCAACTCAAGGTGTAAAACTTACAGTAGAGACAACAGAAAGTAGCAGGCTGGGAAATTAATTTTCTTTGTCATTTGACTTGTAACCATAGGCAAAACAATCTGCTCTCTGAGTAGAACTTCTCTTAACATTGCCTTAAAAAGATCATGGAGATGTCACTTGGAAAAGTTTTGTCTCTCGATTCTAACAACAGAGGGGGGAGGGAGCATCTATATTAAACTTTGTGAGTATATCTTAATTGATAACTTCATGACAAGACTACCTTCCACTTTTTAATTTCACAGAAGTCATGTGTAATGTCCTTCACAAGACAACAAGGCTATGTATAAAGTGAACTAGGAAAAAGAGGAGGAGGAGAATTGGTTTGAGCCTGGGGTTCCATCTGTGTTCCAGGTATTAATATAAAGTAAAGGTTTCAGACTCATGTCAAAGCCTTTTAGGGACAGACTAAATAGCTCACCAAAGTTTCAAGAAAAAACTTAAGGGAGACAAATGGTTAGTGTAATGACTGTCCATGTGAGGGTGGAATCAGGACAGTCTGTAGGAACTAACTTCTTCTCCTTCCTGGAGACAAGCCACAATCAGGAGTTTGTAATTACACCTAACAGCAGGAAACACAGCGGAAAAAGTGAGCAACCCTGTCCTCAGGCTCCCAGAAGTAAAATGACTTTTCTAATTCTATCACCCACTCCCCTTTAAAATAACTAATGGCTGAATCTAAGGAAAAGAACATGATTACAAGATTAGCCCTTTTCAAAATCACTTTTTAGACCTTTCTGATAAAAAAAAAAAAGATCTTAACATATTTGAAACTACCCAGAATTTGTGTCCACAACTTCAAAACAACTTTTCAATGATACAGAAACTTTTAGGGTTCCTACCAGCCTGACTAGGGAGAAGTCCATCTACAGTAACTTACGTTTCTTCTTCAGCTCTCATCTGGAAGGCATCTTCAAGCCAATCTAATAATTTGTGGGTAAACTCACTCACATCTTGCTGTGGAAAGAAAAATCCTTGTTGATATTTGAACCCACTAATAAAAATGCTGAATTTTGCATCATAAAACTTATAATCAGTCACTGAAATATGTATTTACCAATTTTTCATGAAAGTATTATATCAAGTGTTTCAAATAAAATGCCACAAATTTTCATAATTTTGCCAAGGCATAAAATCAAATCTTGAAAAAGCAATTATTGCTATCACTTGGTTTCACGTTGGGAAGCACAATATATTTAAAGGGAGCAAATGAGTTTGTAAGGAAGAATTAGTATTCACCACAATATATTGTACAGTGGAGCGTCATAAAATGAAAGATTCCTATCAGCAGAGAGTTCCTGTCTTACAATTATCACTATGTTCTCTCTTAGAAGAAACACTAATGATTTCCTACCATATTGCTTAGTGTTTTTGAAGTCGTATCTACTTTTATCCTACTTGTTATTTTCAACAGTAAATTAAACAAATCACTGTCACTCTAATTATTGAGTCAACAATCCCATGAACTTTAAACTGAACATATATCACCTTCTGTCACATCACCACCTCACTTTTTTTGGTGCTTGTTTCACTAGCAAAGAAAAATAGAAACGGGTGGTACATAACACAACTTTACACAATGTGAGTCAGAAGCCACGGGAAGTCGGCTTACATGGGAAAAGGAAAGGTTAGTCAACACTACCAACACTTCTCAGGTAATAACCTTTATTTAACAAAACAGCCTGAACAGTAAAAAGAGGTAACATGTACGTTTTCTACCTAGTATTCTTCAACACGATCTAGATCAACCTACTCACCTTAGCAATATTGGCAGTAACCTATAAGAACCTTAGATTAACTCCCAGGCCATATTATTAAACAGGACTAAACTCAGCACAAAACCTAGTTTGTAAACTTCTACAACACCTCAATGGGTAAAATATAGCCCACTAAAAAGATTAATTCACTTAGAACCACAGAATGTGACTTTAATTGAATATAGGTCTTTATATCTATAACCTAAGGTAAGGCAAGTTCATCCTAGATAAAAATAGGTCCTAATTCCCAAACACAAATATTCCTGTAAGAAACAGAAAAAGATGCATAGTGCACAGCAAGAAAGAACAGACCATGTAGAAAGAGAAGTCAAAGCAAGCCTGACATATACCAAGGAGTACCAGGAGCCCCAGAAAAACCAGAGGCAAGGAAGACGCTGCTATCCAAGGGATAGCATTAAGCTATTACCGTTTATGGTGATCTGTAAATGCTCATTATTTAAAACTTTGCTTACTTTAAAGTTAGTATCTACCAAGAACTAAAAATGTTCTCTCTTCATAACAAGTTTTGGAAGAAATTGTCCCTGTCAATCTAAAACTTACACAAGAAATGTCAAACAATGTTTATCATGATGTAAGTGATCTTTACCATTTTTTGTTACACTAAAACAAGAGGATGATTAAAATTAACAGTATGAGGTGGGTGTGGTGGCGCATGCCTTTAATCTCAGCACTCAGGAGGCAGAGGTAGGAAGATCGCTACTAGTTTGAGGCCAGCCTGAGACTACAGTGTGAATTCCAAGTCAGCCTGGGCTAGAGGGAGACCTTACCTCGAAAGAAAGAAACAAACAAACAAACAAAATTAACAGTATGACTACACACCAAAGGATCATTCATAAAACTCCCACATACTTCAAAATATATTTTAGAAGAATTTAAAACATACATTCACTTCCTAAAATAACCACAATTCCTCTGTCACTTAAGAATTTATTACCCACTAGCCCACTAATGTATACATCAGAGCTAAGAGCATGGGAACAAGAAAATCAACCCGTAGCAATCAAACTTACTGATGAGCATCTGCTTTTAGAGATTTACTGCTTGAGAAAAGGAACTTGCAGGCTGCTGAAATGGCTTAGCACTTAAGGTGTTTGCCTGCAAAGCTTAAGGACTCCGGTTCGATTCCCCAAGACCCAACTAAGTCAGATGTACAAGGAGGCACATGCATCTGGAGTTCGTTTGCAGTGGCTAACCCATTTTCTCTTTCTCTCTCTCTCTCTCTCTCAAATAAATAAATAAATAAATAAATAAAATATTTTTTAAAAGAAGAAAAGGAACTTGCAGTGATAAACTAGTTGTCAGCCCTAGCCTGCTAGCTCGAAGTATACATCTTCCCACTGCCGGGTTTAGGAGCACAGAGCATTAAGACAGCTAGTTATCTCCATTAATATGCTCACTCAAACCGAAAAGCCCACTTATGTAGGGGTGTGGCTCCAAATGAACCCTATCCTACTTCAGGACTAAAATGAAAACACACTGAAAGAATAATGCCAGCAGAACAATTACAGAAAAATAAACAAGAAAAACTCAGAAAAAAAAAGTCTCAGAAGACATGTCAGAGAAGAGAAGCAGTCTTGTTCAAATTCACCCCAACATCCACTGAAGATGATAGCACACCCACTTATTAAAAGAATACTACATAAATAATGACTGAATGAGTAGTAAATGAAATATATGGAGAACAGAAAGGAGTGCTCTAAAGCTGGTGGTCTGAGATCATTGCCTTTGGCTATCCTCGCACTGTAAGAAAGAGTGAGTAACCGAAAAGAAGAGACACTAACCCTAACAACACAGCTGGCTGTAGAAACATTTCAAACATTAAAAGCCCAACAAAAAAAAAAAATAGGTATGAGTGCTCTTTCTCGTCCACTGATTTTCCCAAAAGAAAGAGAGGAACAGAATTTTTCAGAACTTTCACCAAACCACAATTCCATAACCAAAGTACAAAATCCCACACTGTCAATAGTGGCATTGTGACCTCTTCTCACTGCTGCCATCTTGCTCAACTGATTTGTTCCTGTTTGCTTTCCTTCTTTGATTTCTGACTTTTCAAATAAAATCTGAAATCAATAGTTTATTTAGAGATTTTTTATTGCATAAAAAACACCTTCTTTAAGGAATGGATACAAGGTTACCACACACTAGTTAAAAGTATTTACAACAATAGCAAAGGGAGTATGTATCAAAAACCTGTTCCACCAGTGGTTAAAGAAAATTACTCCCTATTAGCAAAAGCCAGAACACCCACAGCATATGTACTGTGTTGACATTGAGATGTCACAAGTTTGGCAAAACTTCTACACATGAATATTTTTAATTTTCTTCATTTTCCCTTGTCAATTTCGATTAAAGTACAAATGACAATTTTATTTGCTTTAATACCCCTAACTAGGTCACTGTAAAACTTTTGGAAATACTATAGCTTTAAATGGCTCAAAACAAAATCTAAGAGTGAACCTTAACTTGTCACATTCTCTTGGTATAAAGTGGCTTAAAGATCTATAAGATTAAATAAAATACAAATAGCTATGATAGCACAAAAACACTACCTGCTGTGAGTCATTTGATTTGAAGGCATCCTTGAGAATTTCCACTGCTCTAGATGGATCAACATATTTCCTTTTCGTACCAACCAGAAGTGCAAACAGGTACCTCAACTCACGCATAAAAGGTAAATTCCGATGTTCCTATGAAAAAACAAAAAAGCTTAAGTCTAATTAACTAATTGTTACTGATCAAAAGATATTCACTGTAACAATAATAAATCCAGTACTGACACACTGAAGAAGTGTGTGGTAAGCTCCAAGTAAAGTACAACAACAGGGGACTTCAGGCGAGGCTCATCATTTTAGCATAAATGCCACATATTCATAGCAAACTGTGCCATTACCCAGACAAAAATATCCTCCAGTCTTTTTATCATAAGACTTTTTTATCATAAGACAAGTCTATTTATCATAAATAATCCGTCCCATTTAGCGGGCCCAGCTGCTGCTGACAGGAGCAAGAGAACACCAGGCATTCAATGAGGGTTCCCAACATGCCAGTCACCATTCAGTATTCTATCCCAGTGGCCATGTTTAAACAAAAGTCCCTTCTCATCTCTGACGGCTTTTTTTAAAATTCTGTTTATTTTTATTTATTTATTTAAGAGTGACAGAAAAAGAAAGAGGAAGTTAGAGAGAAAGAGAGAGAATGGATGCGCCAGGGCCTCCAGCCACTGCAAACAAACTCCAGACGCATGCGCCCCTTTGTGCATCTGGCTAACATGGGTCCTGGGGAATTGAGCTTCAAACCAGGGTCCTGAGGCTTCACAGGCAAGCGCTTAACCGCTAAACCATCTCTCTGGCCCTCTGATGCCTTTCTAGACCCTTCCAACGTCAAACTATTTTATGTTTACTGTAATAAATGTCTTTCAATATGAATCACCACTTGCCACTCATGTGATGATCCTATTATTAGAATAGTAGTGCCCTGTCTAATTACTAATAATTTAATGAACACTATTCACTATATGCTTATTACATCTGCTAAAAGTTACTTTGTACTTATTTTGTAAATTGACAGAGTTAGTATTAATGCAATATGATTACTACAATTTCTAGCAAAAGGTTCAATAAAAGATCCAAATACAACAACATATCACCTGCTTGAAAGTCCCTGAAATCATGGTTTTGTTCTAGGACTATAAAGTTCTCAGATGAAGATTTCAGTATATCTGATACAACTCTTTACTACACAAAGCAGGCAATCAATCATTATTTGATTCTATCAAACTTTCCAAGGGAAAAAAAAGTTATCAGTGACTAGGAATTTATTTTAAAATAATAAAAGTTGTATCATGTAATAAACATAAATTAATATTTCATGAAAACTTGAAAATAGTTCATATAATATTTAGCTCTTACAATAGAAATTTTATCATAAATCTTTAATATGCTACATCAATATGAAAACTTCCCAATTTACACATTTAGCATCACTAACACTATAAAGCTGTGCATGTAGATACTGTATCTTTATATAACTGCTGCCAAGAATAATATAATTCTCAAAGGCATAATTGCTCTCAGATTGCACTCAAAAATCTCCTGAGAAATAAGTAGGTGGTAATAGGGGTACTAAGACTTACTTAATCCGACTATGCACAAGGGCATTAACTAATATGGAAACAAAAATGCTAAGTCTAAAGAACCAAAGAACTCTGAATAACTTTCATTTAAATGCAATCAATTTCATCATTAGTGATAAATAGTACAAAACTTCTACATGAAAAAACATCCACCTTTCTATGGTACTTCCTATTCCCTCACCAACTGTCTTTGACAAACAAACTTCTTTTTTTTTTTTTTTTTTTTTTTGGTTTTTCGAGGCAACGTCTCACTCTAGTCCAGGCTGACCTGGAATTCACTATGGAGTCTCAGGGTGGCCTCGAAACTCACGGCGGTCCTCCTACCTCTGCCTCCCGAGTGCCGGGATTAAAGGCATGCGCCACCACGCCCGGCTTTTTTGTTTTTTTTGACAAACAAACTTTTAAAAGTATAAATACTACGGCTTTTGGTTTTCTAACTTGCCCCTAGTTTCCTGTCATTGATTTCTTCATCTATGAGTGCACATAGAGCAGGTTTAAGATACTCCTTGTCAAGTATAAGGATGAAAGTAATATTCTTTTTTAATTCAGAAATTCTGCTAAGCTTATATGCAAAGGAAAATAATATAATAAAATATTTGGCTCAGTCAATTCCTGTGGCTAAAAATTCTTTGTGAATATCAAAAGGCCTTGCAAGATATCACATAAGGAAAAGAAGCTATCCCATTTGGATACATGATGAAAATATGACCATATATAAAAGCTGAACAGTATTTACTTTTTTAAAAAAAAGGTTTATTAGGCTGGAGAGAGGCTTAGCGGTTAAGTGCTTGTCTGTGAAACCTAAGGACCCCAGTTCGAGGCTCAATTCCCCAGGACTCATGTTAGCCAGATGCACAATGGGGTGCACGCATCTGGAGTTCGTTTGCAGTGGCTGGAGGCCCTGGCACACCCATTCTCTCTCTCTCTCTGCCTTTCTCTCTGTGTCTGTCGCTCTCAAATAAATAAATAAATGAACAAGAAAATTTTAAAAAAAGGTTTATTGAAGTATGATTAATGTATAATACACAGCACATTACAATCTTATATGATTTTATGAGCTCTACACACATACATGTGATAGTATCATCACTTTCAAGATAAAATCCTACTCATTACCCCTCCAGAATTCCTTCCTTCCTCGTTCATTCCCCAGTTATGCCAGGAAATAACAATCCCCTTGCATTGTGTAAAACTATATAATATATTCGGAGTCATATTCCATGTACTTGTTCCATCATAGATTTTGCATAAAGCATCATTATTTTGAGTTTCAGCTGTATTTATATGCATTAATAATTCACCCTATTTTATTGATATATGGTGTTAGATCACAGAGATGCAACACAACTAGTTTATCCAAAAGCCTCTTCAGCTGCTACATACAAGGGTGCATATATTCCTGGGGGAGGAGAGATGCATTTATATCTCCTAAGTAACACCTGGAGGGACCCAACTACCTAATTTGGCTGGTGGATGTCAAACATGCGCAAGGGCATCATACTATTTCATATGGCCACAACAAAGTAAGGCTTCTATTTCCACATTCTATCAACAATCAGGTATGGTTTATCTTTGCTAACTTTATTTCTTCTAGTGGGTATTAGAGGGACAACTCTAAATTCAATCTACATTCCCTCAATGGCTAGTAATGTTCAGTAACTTTGCATGTGCTCAACCTCTACATGTTGTCTCATGAATCACCTTTCAAATATTCTTCTAATACAATGAGAATTTAATTTAATTAATTAAAAGTATTTAATTTTGGTGCCAACTTACCAACCTTTTCTTTTATCGTACTACATGAGAAATAATTTCTTAATCTAAGAAACACTAAAATGTAAAATTTTTGTAGTTAAAGAAATTTTCTCTCCCTTGCAAGTATTCAGTCCACTGTCAGCGCCAGGCGTGGTGGCTCACGCCTTTAATCCCAGCACTCGGGAGGCAGAGGTAGGAGGAACACCACAAGTTCGAGGCCACCCTGAGACTACATAGTGAATTCTAGGTCAGCCTGAGCTAGGGTGAAACCCTACCTCAAAAAAAAAAAAAAAAAAAAATCAGCATGCCTTTAATCCCAGCACTCAGGGGACAGAGGTAAGGGGATCATTATGAGTTCAAGGACCCCCTGAGACTACATAGTGAATTACAGGTCAGCTCTGAGCTAGAGTGAGACCCTACCTCAGAAAACCAAAAATAAATAAATAAATAAATAAATAAATAAATAAGAATCAGCTAAGGGCTAGAGAGATGGCTTAGGGGCTAAGGTACTTGCCTGCAAAGCCAAAAGACTTCAGTTTGATTCACCACATAAGCCAGATGCACAAGGTGGCACATGCATCTGGAGTTCGTGTGCAGTGGCTGAAAGTCCTGGCATGCCCATTCTCTCTCTCTATCTCTCAAATAAATAAATAAATATAAAACCAAGGGCTAGAGAGATGGCTTAGCGGTTAAGCACTTGCCTGTCAAGCCTAAGGACCCGGTTCAAGGCTCGATTCCCCAGGACCCACGTAAGCCAGATATACAAGGTGGCACATGCATCTGGAATTCGTTTGTTGTGGCCAGAGGCCCTGGCGCACCCAATCTCTCTCTCTTTCTCTGCCTCTTCCTCTCTCTGTCTGTCACTCTCAAATAAATAAATAATTAATTTTAAAAAATCAAATTTATAAAAATAATCAGTTAAGACTTAGTTTCCTCTTTACATTCAGTACTTAGTTTTCTATTACATTTGTTAAAAAGAAGTAAATGTAATTTAAACCCATGTACCCTTTTTTTCTGAACTATGAATCTTTTGGCTGATAACCATATCTTGATCACTGCTGCTTGAATTAATCCTTCTAATATTTTTATCAAAATTATTGAAATTCTGTATCATTTGAATTTTCACATATATTTTAGAACTACTTTGTCAATTTCTATGAAAAATCCTACTGGAATTATAACTGAGATAACTTTGAATCTATAGGTCAGTTTGGGGAAAACTGACATATTAGAAATATTGAATCCCTGGTTTCATGGCCTTTTTTGCATATCTCTTTATTGATTTAGTTTCATCAAGAATATTTATAGTTTTCAGTGTACAAGTCTTCACATACATATCTTTGTCAATTCCTATGTATTTCATGACATATGTACAAAAATATTTTCTTAATTTAAATTTTTAATCGTATATTGTCATTTAGAAATGTAAGAGAAACTTGAATACTGTGTATCATACAACTTCACAAAACTTACTTCTTTTTTCTAGCAACTTCTGCTTTTTATGCAGTACTTTACTTATAGTTTCCTACAATTTCTATGATTATACAGATAGATTTTTGTTTCTTTCTAATTCATATGGGTAAAAAAAAAAGTTATTTTCTGCCTTTTCTTTTTTTTTTTAATTAATTAATTTATTTATTTGAAAGTGACAGGCAGAGAAAGAGGCAGATAGAGAGAGAGAGGGAATGGGCACGCCAGGGCTTCCAGCCACTGCACACGGAACTCCAGATGCATGTGCCCCCTTGTGCATCTGGCTAATGTGGGTCCTGGGGAATTGAGCCTCGAACCGGAGTCCTCAGGCTTCATAGGCAAGCACTTAACCGCTAAGCCATCTCTCCAGCCCTGCCTTTTCAACCTTTACATACTTTTTTTTTTCCCCTTTTCTTTTCTTATATGGCACTGGTTAAAAATCCCAGTGTAAGAAAGAAATGGTAAAAACAGTATCTTAATTGTTCTGAGGAAAAACACTCAGTTTTCTAACATTAAATGTGATAGATCTAAACTTTTTTTTTTACAAATGAGCTTTAACAGGATTAAGTGCTTTTTAATTACTAGCTTTTAAATTTTATCATAAACTTTTTTTGGGGGGGGGGTATTTCAATGTAGAATTTCACTCTATCCCAGGCTGCCCTGGTGTGTAGTCTCGGGGTAGCCTAGAACTCACAGCCTGGGATTAAAGGCATGTGTCACCATACCTGGCATATGCTAACTGTTGTCCAAGCTTTTTATCAACTGATTGCTTTACATCCTTTTAGCAAAGATCAAGCAACTACTGAGATTGCATGCTTTTCTCTTATTGTGTTATTCATAATTATATTCATAATTATACTCATTTATTTTGCATGTTAAGCCAATATTACATTCTTGTATAAACCCAATTTCCTATAAATTCAATACATATAAGTAAGCAATATATTATATACCTATCTAACAAGACTGAACTTGCCAAAAATTTATTTATAGTTTTCATATACATGAGGAATACTATTTGTCAGTTTTCTTACAATACAGTTTTCTAATTTATTTCAGGGTAATGACAGACTCACCAAATAAGGAAGCTTTATCTTTTTAAATTATCTACAAAAATATATTTACTAAACTTTTCATAGAATGGTTAACATGTGTTTAATGATACTGAATTAACTCTATATATTTCTTCATTGGTACACTTCAATAAGATTGTAGATTTTAAGATATTTATCCTTGCATGCTCCCGATATTGCCGACTCCATAAGGACATCTGCTTTTTATTTCTTTAAATATTTTTTAAGAATTTTTTTGTTTATTTTTATTTATTTATTTTTAGAGCGACAGACAGAGAGAGAAAGGCAGATAGAGAAAGAGAGAGAGAATGGGCGCGCCAGGGCCTCCAGCCACTGCAAACGAACTCCAGATGCGTGCGCCCCCTTGTGCATCTGGCTAACGTGGGTCCTGGGGAATCGAGCCTCGAACCAGGGTCCTTAGGCTTCACAGGCAAGCGCTTAACCTCTAAACCATCTCTCCAGCCCTTCTTTACATATTTTAAGTTGTACACTCACTATTTTTTCTTCTTCATTCTCCCCAGAGGCTCATGAAATTTTCCAATCTCAAGAGGTAGATTCTTGCTGGGCTTGGTGGCACACGCCTTTAATCCCAGCACTCGGGGAGGTAGAGGTAGGAGGATCATCACGAGTTCGAGGCCACCCTGAGGCTACATAGTGAATTCCAGATCTGCTGAGCTAGAGTGAGACCCTACCTCGAAAAAAAAAAAAAAAAAATAAGAGGTAGATTCTGCTGTTGTTAATTTTCTCCATTGTCTTTCTGATGTCTGTCTGCTTCTCTTGATTCCTTTATCTTATTCCTTCTGCCTTGAGATCCTGTCTATTTGCTTCTAATTTCTTCCTACACAAGTTGTTGTCACTGATTTGAAACCATTCTGTGCTAATGAAGTTCCATTCTCAGTGACATTCCACTTTGCTTTATCTGGATTTCTCTAATCATGATAATGGTAGGCCATGATATAATTTCCATTATGTTCTGAATTTTCTATAAGATTTAATTTCACATTAAATTCCTTACATTATGGGTATCCAACTGTCTGGGGATTTCCTATACAACTTTCTATTGTTGATTCGTAGTCAGAAAACAGATCTGAATCCTTAAAAGTGTATCAAAACTCACAGTCAAGTTCCTATTTATTACTGCATGAATTGTGCTTAAAGCAAACAGTCCCAGGACCCCCTTTTTTTGTAGGGGAGGGACAAAATTCCAAATTCCTTAGTTATTTGCACATAATATAATGCAGTATACATTAAATATCTCCCTCTCCCACCCAACCTCCCTTTCTTTTCCCAGGATCCTGCTAAGTAGCTCAGAGACTGGCCTTGAACCCGGAACTCAGGATCCTATCTTCACCTTCCAAGTGCTAGGAGTGCAGATGTGTTACACCACCACAGCCGGCTGGCTACATTCTACTCTCTTAGGATTCTCACCTCAAGACAGTAAAGAATGAGAAAAAATGATTCAACTGAAAATATTTACTCTAGGTCAAGATGCTAGTATAAGCTTATGACTAATACATAGTATCTTTGCTATCTCATCACTTAATACACTTTCCATTAGTTTCTAATAGTTTAAAACCCAAGACTATCTGTACGTGGGACAAGAGTATGATTGGGTTAGGAATCTATTATTTTTTTCTGGTTACACCATTTATCCTAAACATTAATTTCTCCAACAGTTCAGATAAATATTAATGTATAAAAATTAATTTCACCTATTGGAGTAACTAACTACATAAAAATACAAAACTGATTTCAAAGAAACTACCTCTTATTCATATATAAAATAGTATGTTTAGTATATTCTGTTAGCAGTGATACAAATAGCATCTCTGTATTCTGTATCTTAACATATCAGTTTTCAAGTTCAATGAGTGCAGTAAACATTTCATTAATAAAACATAATTTCAGGGCTGGAGAGATGGTTTAGTGGTTAAGCGCTTGCCTGTGAAGCCTAAGGACCCCTGGTTCGAGGCTTGATTCTCCAGGACCCACGTTAGCCAGATGCACAAGGGGGCGCACGCGTCTGGAGTTTGTTTGCAGAGGCTGGAAGCTCTGGCGTGCCCATTCTCTCTTTCTCTCACTCTCTCTCTATCTGCTTCTTCCTCTCTCTGTCACTCTCAAATAAATAAAAATGAACAACAAAAAAATTTTTTAAAAAACATAATTTCATTATTAAAAATCCAACTGACAGAAGTTCACTGGAATCTTATTAAAAGCTGTATCTTTTACCACTTTATCACTAATCAGTGATTGACAGCTACCTATATGATTGCTAGTTGATTCAAAGGTATCAAGCTACAGTGTGTGTTACCATCAGTCACCATGCCAAATTAGAGAGTAGTGCCATTTGTGAACCAGCCTTCTGTAAAACTTTGGCTATTTACACTTGTGTCTTCCAGAAATGGGAAGGAGGTCACTTTAACTCTTTACACCAATCATCCCACTGCAAGAAGTTAACTTCTCTAGATAGGTCCTCCTTACACATTTCTCTAGGAGCGCTAAACACTTTCGCAGCCTCAAAACTAGCTTTGGCAGCAGACATGGAGGAGGACAACATTTTACATAAAGTTACAATTGGTCTCATTCAACACTATGAAAATAAGTGATTAAAGCTTTCTAAATAAAGGATCAAGAACAACACATAAATGCATAACTGAACATAATTTAAAAAAATTTTGTTTATTTTTATTTATTTGAGAGTGACAGACAGAGAAAGAAAGAGGCAGAGGGAGAGAGAGAGAGAATGGGCACATCCGGGCCTCCAGCCACTGCAAACGAACTCCAGATTCATGTGCCACCTTGTGCACCTGTCTTACGTGGGTACTAGATAAATCAAGCCTTGAACAGGAGTCCTTAGGCTTCAAAGCCAAGTGCTTAACCACTAAGCGATCACTCCAGCCCCTGAACGTAATTTAAATAATATCATGCAAACTGTCCTTATCTTGCTCTGATACATGAGAAGGAAGACTTGCTGTAATTTAGCTGTTATTTAGCTGTGATAATAGCTGGCAACAACTCCAAATGTCCCTGTAAAACCTGTAACAGCACAAGGGGTTTTGCTTCAGTTTTCTAGCAGTATAAAGGGCTATTGGGTGGTCTTGGCTCTTTTAAGAAGGAGTTTTCCTCAGCCTGACAGTTTACAGCCCAGGGACTATAGCTAAGAAGTTGGGTATAGTTCAAGTTACATTCCCTTTGTTGTGCACTATAAATTTTTCAAGTATCTGCAGAAAAAAAGTGATTTTAAAAATTAAACACTGAAAAGGAATGCATAATTTAATAATGTATAACTACGATAATAGGTCATACAAAATTCAGTACTTCTCTGATACCCAAAACTTTATTTTCTTGCCTTTACAGCAAGTCAATCTACTTTAGGACCGCAGGCTCTTTAAGGCCAGATCACTAAAGACTGCATTAAAGCATACCATATCCATAGACAATGTGTATTCCATTAAGGGTGAAAGTATGCATGCAGTCCTATTTTTTTAATTTATTTAAAAATCATTAAGTAAGTAGCAGTTGCCTACACGTAGCATTTAGTCTTCACCAGGCCCTTTCAGGTCCTTACATGTTTTCCCTCATCTTACCTCCTCAGCACCTCCACGGGAGCAGTGAAGGCTGCTGCCTATCCAGCAATAAGGAGAATGCAAACAAAGTACATGAGCTATTCCAGGTGCAGAGCAAGAACTCAGGCAGTCCAGCTGGGCTGTGCTCTCTTCCTGCATTCTTTTTTTTTTTGGGGGGGGGTTAATTTTTATTTATTTGCAAGCAGAGAGAGAAAGAAGAGACAGACAGAGAGAGAATGGGCGCATCAGAGCCTCTAGCCACTGCAAACAAACTCCAGACGCATGTGCCCCTTGTGCATCTGGCTTAAGTAGGTCCTGGGAATCGAACCTGGGTCCTTTGGCTTCATAGCCAAATGCCTTAACTGCAAAGCCATCTCTCTAGCCCCCTTCATTCTTCCTAAAAATGCTGACATTAACGGGACACACTGCCCTGCCCACAAAGGCTGAGCTTGTTTGTACAGGATTCCTCTCAACAATCAAGTGAGAAGAAAGGTTAATTTCTACACAATATTTTTAGGAGTCTATTAAGGAAAGACCACGAATTGCAAATTTTAATCTGTAGAGTTTATTAAAATTTGATAATCTCAAAGTGGGGGAGAGGGGTATCCTGAAACTAGACACACAAAAAAATGGAATATTACTGAGACATACAGGTGAAAATATTCAAATTGTGATATACTGAGAAATGACAGGAAGTTACTATAGTAGAGATTAATGACATTAAATTCACATTCTAACAGTTTCAGACTTGATGAGGCAAATAAACACCCCAAAATGAAAGGTGAAACAATAAGACATTATGCTAAAAAAAGGTTTTAGTTTTACCTTTTGGTTTCGGGGTAAATCTTGAGCATTTGATGGAGGCTTGTAATTCAGAACTAATCTTCTAAATTCCAAAAGATTGAATAATGACTGAAAAAGAACAAATTAAGATACTATTATCAGGATTGTGGGGAGAAAAAAATCACAATTTTCAGAGTCATATCCTTGACAATTATATTGCTTATACAAAAACCTGTTGCCATTAGAAAAGAAGGCGTAATTTTCCCTAAGAAAAGCATATTTCTGATATTTTGACATACTATCTGTTCTTTTTTGGTCGGTGTGGGGAGGCAGGTGAGCCCAAAGCATTGAGCATGCGAGGCAAGTGAACAACTATGAGGCTATAACCTCAGCCCATGGCATGCTATTCTTGAAAAACAACAATGTGTTCTATTGCAATGTATAAAATTATATAAAGATAATTTTTAAATACTACTTATTACATTACTATGTGATTGACAAGGATTTTTCTCAAAATAAAATGTACAGAAGTAGTGAAGAACTTTTAAGGCATGGTATATGTACCAGAAGTTATCTAAAAACAGGGCCTAAATATATTCCCCAGATGCTACAAGACAAAAACACAAAGAAATTACATGTTCTCTCTGTATCTAAGAAAATATATAGCCTTGGAGACAAATACACAACTATAACAACAGAAAATGACTTCAAGCTACTTTAACACTGATTATACAAGAGCTCAAGGAGAAAAGAAGAAGAAGAAGAAAAAAAAAAGCTTAGGAAAAGGCTTGCTGAAGGAGAAGGGTTTTAACGCTATTTTCGTGCTGGGGCTCAAACCAGGGCCTTTGCACTTACCAGGCCAAATCTCTAACACTGAGCTAAATCATTAACCATAGGAATGTTTTCCCTTTAAAGGTAATTTGCAAACTATTAATAACCATTTAAACTATAAATAAGCATTTGTTAGAAATGTAAAAACTAGTAAAATATTAGGATTTATTTAATCAATAAATTCAGAGTATTTTCTGTAAAATTTTCCTTGTAATATTTGACACACTATATGTTTCAGAATATAAATGCATTTCTTTCTAGAGTTCTAATTTCTAAACTTTGCAAATTCCTATGCAAGGAGAAGTGTGTTAAGTGTGCACAGTATGAGCTGGCCTATGTTAAACCTGATAAAGGGAGCACACAAATCAAGAATGACATGGTTTTATCAGTTCACAGGCTTTGGGAAAGTGGTTCATTTGTCACTTATCAATTTAAATCAGATGTAGGTAAACAGACCTGAATATGAATGATAAAACCAATTTCTGATAGCAAATACTGTAGAAAAAAATCTGGTTATCCTGTAACTTATGAAGACTGCTTAAGCATTATGAGCACATAAATAACCATTCCTTTTGTTTTTTTGAGAAGAACTCTTACTATGTTGGCCAGGATGGCATCAAACTGCAAAGCTCAAATGATCCTCATGCCTCAGCCAACTGAAGAGAAGGGACTAGAAGTACACACAACTGTGTCCAGCTCATTAACTCAAACATTACTACACATTTGTGGGGCTGGGGAGACGGCTCAGCCAGCTATGAAAGGCGCTCACTTGCAAAGTAGGCCAGCCTGGGTTTAATTCCCCAGTACCCACACAGAGCCAGACGCACAAAGTATCACATGAGTTTGGAGTTCATGTGTAGTGGCAAGAGGCCCTGGTACTGTGTGTCTGTTCTCATTTTCTCTTTTCCTGTCCTCCACCCTTGCCCCTTCTTTCTCTTCTTCTTCCTTGTCTTCTTCTCCCCCCCCTTCATCTTCCCTATCTCCTTCCTCCTTTATTTATTAAATTATTATTTATTAAATTATTTATTAAATTATTTAATAAATAAAATCTATGGAGCACCCAATGCCAGTGAGACATTGGAAAAATAAATAAGTGTGAATTTTAAAAATAACCAGGCTTCTCCTTTGTGGGAGTTCAATAACAGTGGTCATATGAACCAGGAGGATATGAAAACAGTCATAGTACACCAAAAAGAGAGCCTTATAGGAAAGGCAGGATTTTAAAGCCAGGTGTGGGTGGGAGTGGGTGGGTGGGTGGGAATGTGTATGTATGTATGTATACTGTTGTTGTTGTTTTAAATAAGATATAGGAATAGTAAGAAAACCAAAAGAGAAAAGGGTACAGAGAAAAGGAGGACTCTCAAATATGGCTGGCTGCATATAATAATTTGTGAAGCTAAAAAAAACAAATGTCAGGGCTCTCTCAATGAAGTATGACAGAAGGTTGTGATAAACAAAGAACAACTAATAGATTCTCAGGAAGACAATGTTAACAATGAGGCCACAGTATAACAAAGCCTTGACCAGAAGATGATCTCGGGATATGGCAAATAGGAAGTCACCTTTTCACTGCAGTGAAATTAGAGAAATGGAATATAAATAAAGGGAGAAGAATGGACTATTCATAAGAAGAATTTTAAAACAGATTAGTGGCAAATTAGGAGACTCCCAAGCCTATTTCCATGCTCTAAGCTCCTATTGGAAAATGTTTTTCTATTTATGAATGGTAAGAATTTCCTTACATAGGGATCTCTCCAAATAAAGAATTAGTTGTCTTCATTTTATAAGACTAGGTTGAAAATTCTAGACGGCCAGCTCATTTTTCTAGCACAATAAAGCATCACTCCATGGAGAAATCAGTTGTTGTCATTGTAGCTGCTTTTCAGAGAGAATCTTTTTATCCCTCTCTGTTCATACCCCCTAAAGCAGAGGAGCTCCATGTTTGAACAAACTAGTGACTGAAATTCTATAGCTTGTTGTGCCACAGCTTGAACAAATTCCACTTACGAAATCATAAGGAAACTTTGACAACTCATATAAATGCTCTGACCAACCTTTCTTTAAGCGAGAATTCTCATTATGATAAGCAGTCTGTGTCAGTTTATATCTGAGAATTAAACAGTGTCAGAAAATAGAAAAACAAACAGGAAAAGATTCTAATTACTACAGACAAAAATGAAAAGTTACTTAAAATAATGCAATATACTTTAAAATGCAGTAAAAACAAAAAGAAATTTCAAATTATCTTTGGAAAAATTTTTTGCTCACTTAATTTTTCCAAAACTTGAATGTTTTTTGACATCCCCAAACGTCATTTTTATTAGGCCATTAAAAACCTAAATTTTTGAGGACTGGGGAGATGACTCAATGGTTAAAGATAATTTCTTACAAAAAAGCTTGGAGCCAGGCATGGTGACACACACCTTTACTCCCAGCACTCCAGAGGCAGAGGTAGGAGGATCGCCATGAGTTTGAGGCCACCCTGAGAGCACACAGTGAATTCCAGGTCAGCCTGGTCTAGAGTAAGACTCTACCTTGAAAATCCAAAAGAAAAAAAAAAAAATACATACAAATGAATCGGATCTGGCCATAGAAAGCCAGTTCTAATCTCCTTCTCTAAATGTGCAGGGAAACACATACACAACTATGTTCTCTCCACTCTCTGGACACCAATAAACAACAGAGAAGGAGAAATTAAGTTCACATAAATGAAAGGTTTAAATTGTGCAGTAACGTTAAAACTCCACACTGGAGCCAGGCATTGTAGCACAAGCCAGTAACCCCAATACTCTGGAAGCAGGATGATCAAAAGTTGAAGGCCAGCCTGGTCTATATAGTGAGACCCTATTTGAAAAATGAAAGAGAAAATGAAAAGCTACATAGTGAGACCATGTCTCAAGAAAAACAGAGAAGAAAAAAAATGTTAAACTGGCAATAAATGAGGAAAGATACTGAAATCCTCAGACTACACAAATATTGAAACTTGGCTGCACTTCTAAAACTATGCACGTTAAGGAAAGACAATGCCAGCCCACTCTCATTGTTATCATTCCAACCAAATAAGAGCAGAGGACACTTACCTGAATCACAGCGCTAAACCAGCAAGTGTTGCCAACATTCTTCAGCCCGACAGGAGCTTTGTCCTGTCTTTTTCTATCATAAGGGTTTCTAGAATCCCTCCAAACTTCCGTAGGTGTCCTCTTCAAGCATGCTTTATTTTCTGCTATGCTGGCTTCAAGAACTCTTCAGCAATAAAAAGACAATGAGGAAAAAGTACAGACATGTTATATTATACCCGAGCCAACAGCACATTCTAAACTTCAAGGAAATATACTGCATCCTATGCATATAGCATAAACTTCAAGGGTATGATACTGTACCCTAAGGAATAGCATGCTGTGAACTAGAAGGGGAGAGAATACTACACCCCAAGCAGCACCATTGTTTACACTCTAGATAATGTATTTGGGAAGTAACACTTGATGCTAACTTTGCTCAGGAAGAGATCAGATTTCTCTAAGAGCATGGCAGTAGCAATGCAAAAAGAACAAGTGAAGTACAGCATTCTGCCCATAAACATTTCAAACATGCAAAATTATGTTAATTTATATTTAGCTAAAGGAATATAAAATCTACATACATTTTCTGAGAAATCATGGTGCCATAGTACATATTTTCAACATAATACAATGACAACTTTTAATGACAACTAGTTTGACATTAAGAAAACACTAATAAACTATACTTTTAAATCTCTGATCATTAATTCCATCTTCTATTAAAAAATGAGGGGGCTGGAGATATGGCTTGGCAGTTAAATAAGGCACTTACTTGCAAAGCCAAAGGAACCAGGTTTGATTCCCCAGGACCCATGTATGCCAGATGCCCTAGGGGGAACATGCATCTGCAGTTCATTTGCAGTGGCTGGATGCCCTGGCATGCCCATTCTCCCCCCTTCTCTGCCTCTTTTTTTCTCTCTCTCAAATAAAAATGGAATGCTTAAATAACATTTAAGAAATAAATAAATGCGGGCTGGAGTAATGGCTTAGCCTACAAAAAAGCCAAAGGAGCCAGATTCAATTTCCCAGGACCCAGATAAGCCAGACGCTCAAGGTGGCGCACGTGTCTGGAGTTTATTTGCAGTGGCCGAAAGCCCTGGTGTGCCCATTCTCTCCCTATCTCTCTCCCTCAAATAAATAATCATTTCTTAATTAAGAAATAAAAAAGATAAGTTTTAGGGATCCTTTCAGTTATAGAAACCTAAGGCTCTGTGACAGTTAAGAAAAGAATAGGAAGATGTTCGCTTCTTTTCCCAAAAGTGTGCCTCAGAAAAGAACTTAATGAAGTACCTACATATGAGCATAATACAAGAGTAATAATGTTTGTAAAATAAAGCTTGTCTACAGAATGTCTTACAAGCTAGAGAAGGCAAGAGTAATGTAATTTCCTTAACAGTATCTTTCTTACTCCTAAGAATGAAACATATATGTAATCATTATAGGAAATCTACAAATCCCTCATATAAACTAGTCAAGTATGTTGCTGTTGGGAATGGTGGTTCCTGCCTTTAATCCCAGCACTCAGGAGGCTGAGGTAGGAGAATCACAATGAGTTTGAGGGGCCAGCTTGGGTAAGAGACCATGCCTCAGAAAAATAAATAAATAACAAAATTAGAGAAGGGGAAAGGAGAAAAAGAGGGAAAAGAAGAAAGAGGGACAAAGGCAAAGGAGAAGGGAAGGAAAGGGAAAAGCTAAAGTGTTACTATTCAAAATAACTACACATAACTTTTACTTGTCATAAACTCTTTCTGTTAATTACAAAAAGCTCAGCAAGAACTAGTCAAAGATCCCTTCTGAAATTCTGAAATGCAAGCCATGGCTCAAGTTTACAATCCAGATATAAAATCAACTATGTATCATAATAAACCAATAGCAATTAACAAATTTAGTTCAAACAAGCTTATGTATAAGAGGAAAATCCATGTATGGCATACAAAAATAACTAATATAAGACTTATGTGTAGAAAGTAGATTTAACTTTCTTAGTGATTTTTATAAAGGAAGTGTTTCTATTCAGAAACTATGTTCCTTTCTAAATACATGTATTTATTTACAAGTATACATGACAATCTTTCTATCTTCACAAACAGAAATGAGACAACCACACATGCCGGAAGTGCTAGGAGCACTAGAAACAAAGCCATGGACAGTAGGAGCCCAGTAATCACACCACAGACAGAAGAGGACCCAACGAGTGACTAGAATTGGTGGGCATACACAATAACCATTTGAAAAGAAGAGATGGTATTTGTATATAGTATATTGTATACCCTTAAGTGTGGTGGCTAACAACTGTAATCCCAGGACTTAGAAGGCTGGGGCATGAGTGCCACAAATTTGAGGCCAATGTGTGTTATAGAGTGATGTTGTCTCAAAAATAAAAAACCAAAAACAAATAAAGCAAACATATTCTAAAAATATAAACTGGTCAAAAGTCTAAGAGAAGTACACTCCATTCTGAATCTCCTGCTAGATGAACCTCTATTATTACATTCTAACTAAGAATTATAACAACAAAACTTTGTTTCTACCAGCAGACCAGATCATACATATAACAAACAAGACACCAAATCACAAAGTCATTAGACATTAAGTATGGAAAATTTAAGGACATAATTTTAGTAAAATATATTCAATCTGTCAACACCCACTGTATGAATCATAGGCAATAATAACAAAAGGGAATTCAGCCTCATGATTCCATTGAAAGAAACTAAAGCCTCGTGTTATGCGTGGGTTAGTCACCCAAGGCAAATTTACAACCCATACTTCTCAGTGATAATATTTGTTTTTAAATTCCAGATCTGGTCAGATTACTAAGCCCTAGGAAGGTTTTTTTATGTTTTAAATATAGTCATACTGTCAATTTCCTCCCCCGCCCCCTTTTCTGCTCCATTCCTTTCCCTTACCCAAAAAGAGACACTTCTGGACTTTCATGTTTGCACACAAGTAATAGTGGAACCATAATATTAAGGTAATGAGATAATACAAACGTTTTTGCTCCCTTGCTCACCCACATTGGCCTCATATGTACTGTCTAGGACCAAAGAATTTACCCAAATTGTTTGTCACACTATTTTGTAAAAAACTGTGGAAAAAGGGAACAAAACATCTTTTCTGCGTTTCTCTATACCTTCTTTCCAGAGGTCAGACCAGGAATAACCTGTAACAGCTGTTTGTCAAGAATGGCAGAGATACACGTAAGTGTTCACTGTCCCCAAAGTCACATAAGATTCAAAACTAATATAACACCCATTATTAATCCGCATTTATGTTTCTCATATATGTTAATTAGTAACATACCCAAATACAATGTGTGCACGCACGCACACATGCACCATGGTCTCTGGCTGATGCAAACAAATGGCCATCTGGCTTTATTTGTGTGGCTGGGCAACTGAACCCAGGTAAACAGGCTTTGCAAGCAAGGGCTGTGAAGTGCTGAGCTATCTTCCTAGCCCCAAAATATTTGCTTTAAAGAAGTAGGCTTTTCATATTACTCATCCAGATTAAAACAAAGAAAAAGACAATATTATCTCTTTGATTTATATCTTGTAGAAGTCATTTTTGTTTATTTTTAGAGTGTTACAACACGTCTCCCTTGGATTTCTCCCACAACCTTCCCTTGGTCCCTCTCAAAGAAAAGACTTTAGGAAACATCCCTCCCCCATTTTTTTTTTCACTGTACCAAAAATCTGCATCAATTAACCAGTATTTCCCATACCCATCCAGAAACAGAAACATGAGTCTATTTTATTTCTAGCTCACACCTGATAAACGCTAGTGTCTAAACAAGGTTCTAAGTAAATGTATCAGATACTTCTTCCTGCTTGGGATTGTTAAGTTATAAAAAGCCAAACCCCTAACCCAAACAGTATTCTAATTTCAAAACTATGTGTCCCTATATCCTAGCACAGGCCTAATGAATACGAACGTTTTATAAAGCGAAGTTCTATATAAGGATTCCTTCCTTGGCCTTACCAATGCTACCACCCAGATTTTGAAGAATAATGCATGCAATGGTGAGGTTCTGAATGTCAAGGCTGTCTACAGAGAACAGACGCACTGCTATCTCACAGCACAAAGTGGACTGTAAGAAAGTACATGCTGAGCAGCAGCACCACCAGCCACAGGCACAAGCAGTAGAGTGACACCCTTCACTCTTCCATCTTCTCAGCACTGTCCCTGGCCTTGGATTCATACCTGACAATACAACATTTTCTCCTGTTCTTTCTAGACACAGTACCAAATGTTTAAACCAATCACAGCAACTGTTCAAGTTCCCATTAAAATTTTATTATAAAGCTCTGTGTATTATCTTGTATTATTATTCAATTGAATATAAGTGGAATATTGAAAACACCCCACTCTAGTTCATCTAAGTGCTATTTGTGGAAGCACTGAACACACTGAAAGAGCTTATAAAATGAATATATTCATTTCAATGAGAAAAAAAGGGTAATAAAGAAACCATTTGTTGGTATCTCAAAAAGAATAATATACCAAGTGATATTTTGAAGCACATTAACCCTTAAGTAAATTTAAAGGGAGCTGGCCTGTTTCATAATGTCTATTACTCGAATTTACAAACCAGTATATATATGAAAATACTTACTCTGTATATTCTTTAATCCTTTAATGTGTCAATAGTATTTACTTATTCTTTCATTTATTTTGATGCAGGGTACTGGCTCAGGCCCTATACCTGCTAGAAAAATCACTTTATCACAAAACTGCATCCTCAGTCCAACAATTTTTCATATGTACAAGTGCTTGCTGGGTGAGCACAGTGGCAGAGGGCTTGCTTGCATGGAGGCAGCTCTGGGTTCAATCCCCAGTACCACCAAAAAAAAAAAAAAAAAAAAAAAATGCTTGCACATTCCTGCTCTCTGATCATTTTATGATGTCCAAATGGCATCTTGTTAACATTTATCATGCTTTCATATAAATAAAAATATGACTTACATATTGAATGTCAATTATAATAACTGAACACATTTTAGAGTATTGAGAAAATATTTCCCTATAATAAGATATGTAAATTTTAAATGTAAAGCTCAGCCGGGTGTGGTGGTGCACACCTTTAATCCCAGCACTTGAGAGGCAGAGATAGGAGAATCACCAGGAGTTCAAGGACACCCTGAGACTACACAGTGAATTCCAGGTCAGCCTGAGCTAGAGTGAGACCCTACCTCAAAAGATCAAAAAAAAAAAGTAAAGCTCAGTTAATTTCATATATATATGTTTTATATATATATGAAATTACACGATCTAGATGGAGATATACATATATCCATCTAGATCAAAATACTATATAGAATGTACACTGTATAAGAAAATGCCCTTTTCCACAGAACAGTGTCTGTTCTACCCCCAGCTGGCCACTACTCAGTATTCCATCACCGTGAAATAGTTCTGTCCTGAAACATCGAATGAAGCACAGCGCAAAGCAGTGGTTCTTTTGTGTCAGGCTTCTTTCTGATGTGCTTTGAGGATTCCCTCCTATTTTTTTCAAGTACCAGTAAAATGTTTTCCACATACTGTTTTGAATTCCATTGTGTGAATGTACCAGCATTGTTTACCATTCTGCATTATTGGAACTAAGCTACTTCTGGGTTTTGATTATGAAGCCAGAGTGCACGTCTTTCTCATAGGTCTATACTTAAGGGAAATGTTGAGATCTCAAACTTTCAGTTTCCTAAAAGGGTTTACCACTATACAAGTGTGAGTGTTGGGGGCGGGGGTGGGCATGGATTTATGAGTATTAGTATGTGGGGGCAGGTACCTGTGTGTACACAGGCACCAGACAGAAATTGACATCATTGCTCGCCACCTTATTTTTTAGACATGATCCCTCACTAAACCTGGAACTCACCTATATCATAAAAGCTATTCAAAAATGAGCTGTGGCCTTCCACTCCCTACCATCCACAGGTACCTAGTTGTTACTGATCAATGGAACAGTCCTTAACGTTAGCTTATAAAGAAAGACTACTTCTGCCATTCCCACCTGCTCCTGCATCTTAAGGCAAATCCTGTCACAGCTTCTTCCTCAGGGACAGTGGGCACTGAGATTTAGAAAGTAAACTATGACTTCCTGAAAACAGTATTTCTTTCTTTCTGTAACCATTACTGTTGCGCTTTCTGGTGGGCTGACTCTCCAACATGGCTTCCAGATAAAACTGCCCATGTTGCTTCACTGACTAGAATCCTGGCAGTTATTGTCTCTCCATTTCTTGAAAATCACTGTATTATTTTCAACTACCCATTACTATTGTTTAATTTTTGTTACCTGCCACCTCCATTATGACTGTTTTGAAGACAACCTCACCCTTTTGCTCTATTTTTAATGTCTCTATTTGTAAGTGTTCTTGAGTATCACTATAATAAATCTAGTGTGGGTTTCTTGTAGTTTTTGTATTTGTGACATTACAGATCCAGATTGATTTCTTCTCATTACTGACAAATTCTTTTGCCTAAGGCACATTCATTCCTTCTGAAATAACAGTATGTCAGACTTATTCAAGTGCCCATGGCTTTTACTTTTCTCTGTATTTTCCATCTTTTCAAATATGCATACTGCAAGTTAATGTACTTCTGATGTATCATCTAGTCTTATGGTAGCTTACTGAGTTCTTCCTATTCTGCTGCCAAGGCAATTTTCCAGTTTTGTTTTACTTATTGTAATTTTCATTCACAAAAGATATTTCAAGTTTCTTCTCAAATGCAGTGGGCTACATTTTCAAATTTTTCTTATTTCCTTTAAAAGATGAAGCACAGGCCTAGCAATCACAATATCTGAATAAATGGGTATGTTTTCACTTCCTGTTTTTCTGTTGATTACCATGGTAAATGTATGGATTTATACATGTTTGGTATTTGTGACTGGGAGTGGTACCACTAGTGGTGTTATCAATGTTCCACAAGTTATTAAAGGGTATTTTTTGAGGGTAAGAATAAAGATATCTTTCCAAGGAAAAAAGGTATTTTTGATCCTGCTAGGACCTAGAGAGAATAAAAATCTAGATCTTTTAAACTAAGCTAAGTCTATTGTACCACTAAAACAACACAAATTTCGCTATAAAATCATGACACAACTTGTTGGGGCAAATTCCATCTCCACAAAGAGTACTTCTTATACCCATGGGGATTTCCTTTGCAACATTCTATGGGCTCTTAAAGGGAAGTATGCCTCTTATGTGTTCTTAATGTCAATGTCTCATCCTTGGATGTATATATAATTTCCTAAGGGAAATGCAGTGCCAGTACATCACAGTACCTTTGTTCTGACTACTTTCCCTCCAGCCAACAAGTATATCAAATTAAAGTTCACATTTATAGATATAGGACAAATACAATTCATGTCAAAATGTGATTTGACATACAGTGGCATATACCTGTAATCCCAGTATCCAGGAGGTAGAGGCAGGAGGATCACAAATTTGAGGACAGCATGAGTAGTCTCAAAAAAACCCAAGGTCTGGGGGGATGGAACACAGTGATAGAACACTGAGCTAAGAAGCACAGGTCTTGGTGGAGTTTGTCAAAGGAAAACATCCAAGAAGAATGGCACATTCTGCTGCTCCTAATTGTGTCACAGTGAAAGGAACAAAGGAGTCCTAGGACTCAGCTGTGTACTTTTAAAAACCTAATTAAACTCTTGAAAGCAAAATTTCTAATTTAACAAGATAGAGATACCACTGCTTCTAAGTAGCTGGACTTAAAAGTAGTTATAAATATCTTTGCTTATTTTAAAACTGAATTTATCACATTACTTCAAAGTAAAGGTTTCATTTATTAAAATGAAAAACACTTCTTTCATGTATCTTGGAGAGAGAGAGAGAGAGAGAGTGTGTGTGTGTGTGTGTGTAACCATATCAGTGGTTATGAATCAATCTCAAGTCAAGGAACAAATTCAGCTGGTCACATGTATCTATAAAGTGTAACTACATGTAAATTGAGACGTACTACAATAGCCATGCCCATTATATATGCGCTATGACTGTTCTTGTACCAAAACACAAGAGTAGCTGTGACAAAAACCCTATATCCAGCAAAGCGAAAAATATTTACTTTTTGCTCTTTGGAAAAAAAAGGTTTGCTGATGTCTCCTATAAAAATTACTGAAGTGGGAGCTGCAGAGATAGCTCAGCAATTAAGGCACTTGCCTGCAAAGCCTAACTAATTCACCAGTACCCACATAAAACCAGATGCACAAAGTGATGCATGCATCTGGAGTTTGTTTGCAGAGGCAGGAGGTCCTGACACACCTATTCTCCTTGTCTTGTCTCTCTCCTTTCTCTGCTTCCAAATAAATAAAAGATAAAATATTTTAAAATGTTACTGAAGTTGATTTGGATGGTGTATTCAAAAGTAATTACACAAAGCAACAACAAAAAAAAAAATACTCATAGAAGTATTTAAATAATAAGCCAAAATTAAACGCTCACTAATGTGATTCTAAAACCCTTACAAGCTAAGCTTCAACTGCAAAGAGAAATAAACATGAAGTTTCATTAAAGTGAACATAAAAACAACACCGTCATTATTGGTAATTGATCTAGAATGAAATGCACCTTAGTGCCTCTTAAAATTCAAGTCAGTCATTATTTGTTACGAATAATATCCGTATGTTTTACAAAATTATGTTTTTACCTGCTAATAGCTTGTTCCTCATCAGTTATCCCGGTCTCCCTGAACGCCCGGTTGGATTCCGCCAAACTCAAGGCAATTGCTCTCTGAAGATCATCTTTATCATCTCCAGTGAGATCAATCACATCTGAAAAGCAAAACCAACTTCCTCAAAATTAAGTCAAACAAAGGAAAGTAATTCTTTAGTTTGTGTACTCAACAAACCTTTGCAATGCAGAGTCAGCACTAATTTCTTTTTCAAATTTTTATAAGAACGTGGCTAAGCCGGGCGTGGTGGCGCACGCCTTTAATCCCAGCACTCGGGAGGCAGAGGTAGGAGGATTGCCGTGAGTTCGAGGCCACCCTGGGACCCCATAGTGAATTCCAGGTCAGCCTGGGCTAGAGTGAGACTCTACCTCGAAAAAAAAAGAACGTGGCTAGATAAAAATTCAAACTCTATTGTAATTGATTATTCTTGTACTTTAATTGCATCTTTTAATGTACATCAAAAATAGAAAAAAATAGCAGAAAAGTGGAAGTATTTTTCACTGCAGAAGAATTTTTATATTCACTATGAGTCTCTTACTTGAAGCAAGTTAGTAGGAAAACTGCTGATAATGGTTTATTACCAAAAACTGAAACAAGCACTCCCAGCAGTGAGTCACTGCTGCCTTGAAGTCAACGCAGTCAAATAAAGAATGCAACCGAGCCATGCCATCTCCTACAAAGCGGCAGTTAAACTCTAAAACAATGATGGCTTCGTGTCTTGAAAAAAAATTACATTTACTAACCAGAAGAGAGAAACAGTTTTAAGTCAACAGTGTTTAGTTATAAAGAAAGTAATTTGGGAAGGAAGAGGTACAAGGAGCATCACTTTCTATTTTGTGCCTTCTGTAAAGGGACTTACATGCCATTCTTTTCACTTAAAGCAAGATGTTAATTTCACTAAAACATATAAATAATATAAATGAGTAAAATTAGCCATTTTCAAACAAGAGAAAGCCTGGAAATTACAGTATTAATTCCTTGTCCAAAGAACAAAAGCTACAACTGTTACCACCAATTGGACAACATATTCTGGTCAATTTCCTGAACAGAGAATATTCCCACAACAAATACTCCCATTATCCTTTAAGCAATGATAGGAATCAAGGTGACAAGAAAAACAATACATAGTTCAAGTTATCTTTATGTTTGATAAGAGAAAAGCAAAAAGGATAGGATGAGAGAAGCTTCCATAATTATACCATCTAAATACATACACACACACCTACACCCACACTCACACATATAATAAACAATACTTGACCTTAATGAGAAATAATTAATAAATATTAATGATTTCAGAAGCTTATTTATTTGTTATCTGCACATTTTTCTCCAATCAATACCATATGAGAATTTTGAAAATATTAGAAAACATATGTAGTGTCTATTTTTTTAAATCCTTAAAGAATACAATGAAAACACAGCAAATAAACCCCCCAAATTTTAATCAAGTCTGGAAGAACATGCAACAGCATATCAAAATGACAGAAATGACAGAACACTCCCATGATTATTTTTCAACCTATTCCTTACATTCTCAGAAATGGAGCACAACAAGATAATAGAGATGATACACAAGCTTCAATTTTGAGTCTCCCCTTCCTGAATCTAGTGGTTTTTCTATCTTACTAGCAGTTTCCCAAGTGTGATCTACTGATCACTGGTGTCCCAAGCACACTTTAAGCCAGAGACTGGGAGTTTTTTAGGTAAAGAAACATACTCATCATAATGCTGAAATATTATTTGTCATTTCTATTGCTGTCATATTGTACTTATGATAAAAAACAATAGGAGTAAAACTAGTATCTTAGCACAACTCAAGGTCATAGCATTGATCCATGAAGTTATGATTCCTTCTATTACTCATAAATAAGCATAATCACTACTTAAATTAATAAAACCTGTGACTTCTTAGCTGTGTGATTTGCTCTTAGCAGAGGTGAAAATAGCAGCACGGGACTTGTTATCATCTGTGCTTGCTAATTACTATTTGAACAAGCAATGTACTCATAACCAGAATTCTAGAATGGAACCTCAAGGTTATACTCATTTTGAATGCAATTCAAGTGGTTCTGCAGAAAAATTATGGTTTCAAATTTTTGCAGGATTTACCACTTAATTCTTCTAATGCCAATGTCTTTTACCAATTTCTCTAAAAGTTAAGTCAATAATATGGCATTACTTTCTTTGTTAAAATTACCTGCCCAAATCCCTTTTATCTTTTGGATCCATATTTTGATTGCTCAATTGTAGTACATCTTGCTCTTGTGAGCATAAACTGTTTTTGTCCTGTTTTTAAAAAGTTCGAAAGAATTTAATAGTTATGATATAAAGAATATTGCCTATTAGATTTCATACTGGTCAAAACCTTATATAAGGTCATGGCTATGACAATGTGTGCCCGGACACAAAAACGTCACAGAATTTCTCTTTGACTATTAAGTACAACTATGACAGCTGTGACCTACTCCAATTTTCATTAGTAATTTTGACTTTAATGCTCCAATACAAATTTATTCCCAATTTAATCTGAGGGTGGAGATACTCATTTGAAAAATCTGTTTCCTAATAAGGTCAAGAGATCCAAGTTGCCTAGAATTTTGGCTGATTATATTACAAATGATTAAAACCTTTTCCAGAATCTGACACACTGTTAAATTATAATAGAGAAATATTGCCAAGATAATATAAAAACACCAAATACACTAATTCTAAGTTCCTTATTATTCAGAGTATGAACTTTTCTGAAATGTTAACTTTTCTCTCAAAAAGAAGAAGCAAAAATAAACTAAGAATGTATGTGATTATTCTACTATGAAACTAATGAAAAGGTGATTAGTTCTTAATCCGAAAGGGAGGCTCATGTTAGTAAGTATCCTTCAAGTCAAGTGCCAGCCTTCCTAGCTGCCTTTGATGGAGCAGGACATAAACATATCAGGCAAAATTTCCCAAATTTTGTGGAAATACTAATTCAAGCATTCTGTATTTTTCTAGTTACTAAAACAGTGTATTTTATGGCTCCTAAAAGAGACACTCAGCTGTAAATAATTATATTCCCACTGAAATTAACACAGAAGCATGTACTTATTGTCCAAGGTTTTCAGGTATTCTTTCCACACTGAAATCAACAGGTGGTAGGGCTAGGAGAATGAACATATTCCATCCTCAACCCTGGCCAACCTTGAAACAACTGGGTTAAACTATGTTAGATATGCAAATAGTATATTTCACATAAAATTGAGAAAATACTCAAACTGATTTTATCTGCATCAATCCCTTGAGAAGCTCCTCACACTGCCATTCCACTATCCCACATGCCTTCAGCACTTAGTTTCAATGGCTTACACTTGAATATATTTTCATCTGTAACTATCATATCTTTCTATCCCATATAAAAATACAAAAAAAAATCTTCTCAATGCACAGTAGAAAGCAATTTTAAATATATGGTGACTATATGACACCTTTTGTACTTGCTCAGTTAACAATGCCATTAAGTTTAATTATAGAATAGAGTGCTTCCTAAACACTGCTATACTTCTAACGTTAGTTTTAAAGTATGACAGATTTACTAAATGGAAAAGAATTGCTAACTCCATCAGCTATTTTTTCCTGGTCTGATACTAGCAGTGTCATAACGCAATCACCAATCACAATATTAAGGCATGCTGAATCTACTTCTCAATAGCGTCCAGTCCCCTCTAGGGACAAACTAAGCCTGGAGGCACCCTGGCAACACATTTCACAAAGAACCCCAACAGCAAACAATCCACTCAAGTGACAATCGGCTGAGACACAATCTGGAACATCCCTTCTCTGCCTTTTATTCCATATGAAAAGTATAATTACATCATATTTTCAAGAAATACACATACAGAGAAAAATGTTTTATTATCACACTGAGACACATGCTGATGAAATTAGGTTACTCCCTTAAGGATACCTCCTCCTCAAAAGTTTCTTTGGGCCTTCATAACATTTTCACTATTTCTATTCAAACGTCTTGAACAGGTGTTACCACTTGACTTACACACTACTTTTCACATTTGCACAACAAATAAATCTTATTTTGTTTATGACAGTTTTGTGATTCTAATTTTCTACTTTATTCATTGATACCTTATTTATATCACAAGTATGTCTATCTATGTTAAGAACTCACAACTAGGTTTCTAACCGCCGCCCCCCCCCCCCCCGGAAGAACACTAAACTGTATTGGTTAGCTATTTGCTTCACATTAACCAATTAACCAGTCAAAACCATCTTTGTTTCTTTCTTTTATTTTACTGACTAGCATCTTTCTCCACCTCTAAGTCTCAAAATCTTCAAATAAATGGCATGCTATTCTCAAATACTAATTCTTCCATACTTATACCACATCTTTTTGTCCCAGTTTCGAAGAGATTTATTTTTTGAGAACCAATACTGTTTAAGCTAATCATTTCCAAATAACAGTCCTTGTTAGATACACTCTAGACACTGGAGAAACACTTGGTCCAAACAAGAGGTTAGGGAAAGCATTCTCCAGCAAGCAGCTGCTGAGCTAACTCTTGAGACCACAACAAATCAGACTAGAGGGGAAAAGTTAGAGGGCTTGCTTTTTCATAGAAGGAAAAGGCACTTGCTGTTGAGAACTTCAATTCATCCTACATTATTACTATAGTGTGAAGTGAGAAGAGACATAGGAGAAAATGATGCTGAGATACAGATGGGGCCAAGCCACAGTGTGGACAAAGCAAGCAGGTCTGCTGCATCCATACAGGATTTCTCCCAGCATGTAGGAACTACTTCCAAATTTTAACAATATCTGTAAACAAAATCCAGAATTCATTCAAATACATGTTAGTAACAAAACTTGTCAAATCCATACTATAATGTTTTTGTTTTATAGTATTTCAGTGTTAAAAGACTAAGGCCATGATCTCACACACGTGTGTCACAGAGACACACAGTCATGCAGCACAGTTACGGGTCTCAATGGCTAAGCACACTCTGCCACAGTGACAGTGACACCCCCCTCCGGGAGCGGCTATGGGTCTCAAGAATGGGGGCATGCTCTCTATCACAGCAATGCCCTAATACTGCAACATAGTTACTAAACTGTGAAAAAGATGAAATTAACAGCATTATTGCTGGAAAAACTCTGAGAGCGACATAATATTAAAATATTCATATTCTGAAGAAAAAAATGTAGTGTTATGTAAAATTCTTCCACGTATGTATTTATCTATGTGTCTGCAAGTATGAATGGTCTCTACAAAACACCTCTCTCAAGTTTTAATTGTGTTTTTGTTTTCAGGGGGATTTTGTTACATGGTAATGAGCTTCTCCTCAAACCCTCATTTGGAAGGTGGTGTGAGGGAAGAGGAAAATGATCAAGCTATCGATACTTAGAAACAATGCTTTACCTTCAAAAGTAATATAAACCCTCTAATGATAATGAAAACTCACAAGACAATGACTGTGCCCATTTAAAATTCTAGAAGTAATTGTGAATATAAATCACATACTGATATAACCATATATTAAAGCAATGAATATTATACAAATGCTCACAAGAGAAACATTATGACTAAAATCTTTTACCTTTTACCTTTTTGCTGGAAAAAAGTATGTCACTCATAAAATATGTGCACTTTTCAACTACAAAAATAAACAGTTAAACTCTTTTTTTTCTGGCGTTTGCCTGTACTTTGGCGAAAGTTATACATGATCAATGAAAGTTTTAAGTAAATGTCAATTTAAAAAACATAAAGGAAAGGAAAACTTACTCGTATCTGCTTGGCTTCCCACACTGATGTATCTATCATTGCCTGGAAGTGCTGTTTGGTAATAAGTTGTCTCCTCTTGCTGAGGGGTCTTGGCATTCTTTGCAGTAAGGAAAGCCACCGCTAATTCCAAGTTTCCATTGCTATCCTTCAAATATTGAGGCAGGAACATCCAATGTTTTGGTAAAATGTTATTCAATCTCACAAAATTTGTATAGCAATATTTTTATTTATTATACTGTGTAGCAAAAATTACTTTGGAATTATTTTATGTGTAATCCATAGAGTACAAACTCATGACAAAGTACATTATCCCAATAGGAATGCATTGATTAAAATGTTAAAATCAATTCTCTAATTTTTTTAGTTTTCTATTACTTTCATATCTCCTTAACAAAACCAAATCATAAACTTATAATTTCACAAAAAATGAGTAAACTAGACTTTTTTTCTGACACTTTCAAAAGAAGAGTGAAAAATAAGTATTTAAAATGGTACCTCTCCAAACAAGGACAATAAAAAAATCCTTAAACTTGGACATTGGAGACACACTATGAGCAAACAAAAGAAAACAGCAAAAGCACTAGTGCGATAGTATGGACAGCATACTAGGCTACTACACTGAAGTGCTCTTATCATCACGATGGCTCTCCAACTCAGGCTTAGATATAAATTTGACTTAGTTCTCATCAAATGCATACCTAAATAAATATCCCAAAGTTCATTTAGAAATAATGATGCTGGAGCCGGGCATGGTGGTGCATGCCTTTAATCCCAGCACTCAGGAAACAGAGGGAGGAGGATTGCTGTGAGTTCAAGGAGGCCACCCTGAGAATACATAGTGAATTCCAGGTCATCAGCCTGAGCTAGAGTGGGACCCTACCTCAAAAAAACAAAAAAAAAAAGAAAGAGGGGAGGGGAGGGAAGGGGAGGGGAGGGGAGGGGAGGGGAGGAAGGAGAAAGGAAAGGGAAAGGGAAAGGGAAAGGGAAAGGGAAAGGGAAAGGGAAGGGAAGGGAAGGGAAGGAAAGGTGCTGCTGGAATAACTGAGAAGCTATAAAGGAACACAGAATACCCAGATATTAAGGAAGGTTCTCTGTAAGAAAGGCCAGACAGTAGAAGGCCTAACTGTCAACATTCACATGAATGAAATATAAAGCCATTGGAGAGTCTGGACAGAAATTACATGGTGTGACTTTCAGTCCCCAGTTTTACCTAGTTGTGTATTAAGGGTAGACTACAAGGGCAGAGTCCAACAATATTGGCTTTTACATTAAATGTGATGCATGATAGAAGGATCAGGATAATTCCAAAATGATCAGCAACCAAAAAAGAAAAATGAAGTCCCCAAAACATACCCAACTCTTTTAGGAGCAACTTAGGAGAGCACAGCTTGGAAAGTACCAGTACTTTAAAATACGCACTCCCTGTGACCACTGAAAGATTTTTAAATGACTTATATACAATACAGTTTGCAATACTCTACTGTTAGGTACGTATGCTAATGATAAACTATACTCATGGTAGCTAATGTTCATTAAGCATTTACTGTGTCAAAAAATACGTGGTTTTCCCAATATACTGCCTTATATAATGCGAAACTAAATACAGTAGGAATTTTACAACTTGAAGGCCATTACATATGTTCTTGTTACAGTTTGAATATATAGTGTCCCCCACAGTCTCATGTGTTTGCCAACACTTGGGTCCCCAGCTGATGGCCATGTTTTAGTGTTTAAGGAGGTTATAGAACCTCTGGGAGGTGGGACTAGCTGAAAGAATTGGTTAAGGCAAGAGGGGCTCATGACCTAACCCACTTTATGTCCCTGGCATCTCTGTTTCCAGGACTGTCAAAGTGTGAGCACATAAAGCTCCTTCCACCATGACCTCCCCACGCAATGGACTGCACCTTAAAAAATGAGCTGGAATAAATCCTTCCAAACCCAAGTTGTTTTTGTTGAGTATCTGGCCAAAGTGCTGAAAAATGTAATACAATCCTCAAAAGTGCTCAAATCCTCCAGTGCCACTGTGGTTCCCAAAGGTGTATGTTTGTTGGTACATTACTAAAACAATAAATCATTATTAAACATCTACACTTGTACAGGTCAGCAATTGGGGATTTAAGTATACACCATTTTCCCTGTCCCTAAAACTAAAGTGGAAGTTTTAGAAGAAAAATAACCCCTGCACGTACACAACTTTATCACAGAAAATATGACCAAGATTTAATTGAAGCTACATTTCTGAATTTAAAAGTGACTCCTCCAGGTTTATGCCAGCACAACGATGGGCTACTGCCTCATCTGCTGTGATATGCTGGGAAAGGTACTTGCTGAATATAGACTTGAAATGATTTAGTCGCATTTATCAGAATAAAGACAGTTCTGGCAATCATATAAATGTCAAACTTATAAAGAGTGATGTTTGACACCTTAGCTCTGTCTACAATGGCTTACAGTGGTGTTCTACTGATACCCTCAAACAATCTTAGTTTCCTCAAGGGATGTAAGGTGAAGGCAAGCTTCCACTAAAAGGACAGTAAAGTTTTCAGTGGCATCCGGGGATCCAGCTGTTGTGACTTCCACTCCAAGCTCTGTACTGGCTATGTGATCTTGGGCAACTGACTTTAACCTCTGTTTCCATAGCTTCAAAAGGGAGATGAAAATAATACTTATTGCAGGGTTATGAGGATGAGTCAGCACACATAAAGAATTGAAAATGCCCAATTAATAAGTGCTGGTTATCATTATCACTGATGATTTCTATTCTGATCATCTAAAAGGTGAGTTGTTTCTGGAAACAAAGACTCTCCAGATTAGAAAAGAAATCAAATGAACATTTTGTCAAGGAAGAAATTCCAAGGATTAGAGATGTGGATGTGATTACAGTAACCAAAATGATACATACAGATAAGCTTAAGACCCAGTTCTATCCAAGAACATCTTTCATTCACTTGTTCATTTTTTACTGTGAACTGTCCATAACATGTGATTCATCTCAGCACCTCTGAGGGGAAATGAGGGTGCAGCTAAAACACAACCAAAACAATACACCATATATGTTGCATGTAATTTTAAGTGGAATATTCTTAAGGCGTGATTAGCTCAATGGAAGAAATCTATATTTCTCATTCATGGAAGGAAAACAATGTAAGCTCTTGGCTTGTACTAATTTTCTACTTTTCCTCCTCCTACATCTTTTTCCCTAATCTACTTCACAAGGAACTCCTATTTAAATTCTAGAACATGTCTTAAGTAACATTATTCATTTACTTCCCACCAAAAAAGCATCTGGTACAGAGTGGTTATTCATCACTCCAAGGTATCAAGAAAGATTAAATTGCTGAAAGTTAATGAGTTTTAAATTGTAGTATATTGAGTGAGACTCTTTCTAAAAGTGCCTTCCCCTCTATCTCTACTACCACATGGTATAACTAAAGAACTCAAGTCTCAAATAGAGTACACAGAAGGACAAGAAATACATGACATACTCCATATCATAACACAGAAGCTATACCTTACCTTCAAGGCCTGCTGCAGTATCTGCGTGTCATTAATCCCAGTTATTTCTCTCAACTGATTCAGAAATGTCTGTTGGTGCTAGAGGAAGAAAAAAAAATCAGAATTACTACACAATGAACTATGAAAATATAAGAAAAAAATGTTAAAATCCTACTAAATAGTGAGTGAGTTTAACTTGAGAAAGACAGAACAAACCCCATTCTTAGAAGTGCCATGAGGTGGACAGCCCTTATTGTAATCTCATTTTCCTAAAGCTCAGCTTCTACATGACTTCCCAAATAGTTTTCCTTAACAGTTTCAGACTCACTCTTCACCTCCTCATTTACTCATTTATGTCTTCAGCATCAAATGGAGTAATATGTATGATGCCTAAGGCTGAGAGGAACTCTGGGGATGTTTGAAAAAGACATGCTTTTTATAGGCCTTGCACTAGGGCAGTAGTAATTATATCATGAAGATCCAAAGATCTGGTCAAGGAAAAAATAGGACATTTGATTCTCTAATATAGCTGTCACAAAAGTTCCTGATTTGAACTGATTTGCATCTCTTTACCATCTACTATTCTATTACACACCTTACAGCCCACTGATCAGAAACACAAGGTGATAGGAATTTACAATGAACTTTTCAATACTCTTCCCTAACTATGGACCACATTCCTCCCTGCATACCTTTGTATTTTATTTCTTAATTCAGTCAAGCATCTCTAATGGGATACTCAAACTACTGGGTGCAAGTTTGATGATGAACAAAGTAGTTACTGTTTACAACTACAAATTATAAAGGGAGGAAGAATGACTCTACGATGAGAAACTGGACAGCCTCTAACTTAACAACAACAACAAATATATATATATATATATATATATATATATATATATATATATATCTCAAACATTATCAGTGATAAGACAGTGTGACACCCTGCAACCCGTGTAGGTCTGACACACTGTAACCCATGGTAGTCTGACCACAGTTTGTGGCAGTCTTACACATTATAGCTCATGGTAGTCTGAGAACATAGTCTGCAGTACTATTCTGACACACTGCAGCCGGTGGCTATCTGACATGCAGTAACGTGTGGTTGTGTGACAACACTGCAGCCTGTAAGTGGTCTGACACGCTGTACCCCACAGATGTCTGCCAGAAAGGCACAGCATAAATGTAACAAAGAAGCTTCACACAGCCCCAACTGAGGGAGAAGGCATAAAAGACCAGTCAGCTAATATTTTTATATTTAATATATAAAAGTAGACTTTTGTAGGAAGGAAATGGGAATGGGAAGGGGCATAAACAGAGAATCATGAGTGACTATGAATTTGAGCAAAGTATATGATACAAATATATAAAACTCATAGTGACACCATCAATTTGTATGACGAATATAGGTATATTTATTTTTTGACAATTTCATACATGCATATAATATATTTTGACCATATTCACCCCCATTACCCTGTTTTACCCCTTTTCCACTCCCACTAATTCCCTTCTTTCAAACTGATCCTCTTTCTACTCCCCTGGCTTCACTTTATTGAGAACTTGAATAAATAAGCACTCTGTAATTTGATCATGTTCCTGTCCTGTTATCCTCTCTTGTGTCCCTCTCCCCACCGACACTGCACTGGGGACCTTCTCTTTCTAAGTTACCCTTCCTCTGCTTTGTCGTCTTTTTCCTTGTGTCCTCTTCCATGTATTGTTGGGGCGGGCTTATGGGTGCTATAGACAGCTTCCCTTTGCCAGTGTTTGGCACACTCTCCTGATGCTGTTATGCAACTGATGCTGGCCAGGAAGTGATGTCCACCCTCTGCTCATGCCATCATGGAGCTTCCCCTAGAGTCTGGAAGCTGAAATAAACTATTTCCTCCCACAAGCTGTTTTTGGTCGAGTGTTTTCTGCCAGCACCGAGAAGCTGACTGAAACATCCCCCTAACCCTGTGTCCACACACACCCTCCTGACTGTGGCCACACCAATCTGAGATGGCAAAAAATACCCTTCTGTGTGACCAGCAACTGGCATAACATTGGCGAACTGAAAGGCTTCTCTGCAGAAGCTTTTTCTTGACAAGTTTGCTCTTTACCACTACTAGTGTGTGCAGAGCTGCCAACATAAAAAGGAACCCACAGCAGCAGCAGAACAGTGACAGTGATGAGGATGCGACAGTGGTGGCAGTGACAACAAAGCACTGTGGCAGTGGAGGTGGCAGCAGCAATGAGAGCAGGTGTAGGGACAGACACCACCCTGAGCAGAAGAGCCACAGGTGAGAAAGTGCTGTGCAGCCTCCAGGCACTGGAATGTTCCAGGGAGATGCTGAGGTTCAAGATTCTAGTACCTTTTTGGCCCAAGAGCTCTAACTTAGCTGCTGTCAAGGGCCAAAGGCCCCTGCACCATAAGTCCAAGGTCTCTAACACCAGCTTCTGTAGAACTGAGGGTCTCAACACCTATGCCTGCCCAGGAATTACCACAGTGGCATACAAGGCCGTCTTCTACCCACTGCTCCCACTAAATGCTGCTGGAAACCAAGGATTCCAACAGCCGTCACATGCTGGAGCCACTGTTGACAAATGCCCAGAGCAACAAGCCACAAACTAAAGTATTACTAAGAGCCATAAATCTCTGGTTCTAAAGCCAAGAATAATGAGTCCCTAACTCTCTGGGCTTGGAGAGGTTAAGGAGCTCACCATTCCAGCCCATAGGCATAGGGTACTCAAGAGGCTGGGAAGAGCCTGTCCTCAACTCCTCAGAATTTCTATCCATCTATATAGCAAAGAGCCCCCAGCCTATCCAGTGGTAATAAAAAGACAGTATATTCAGCATCAGTCTAACTTTTTGAGAAGACAGGAAGGGAGGATCACTAGCTTAAGGAAAGAAGTTCTCATATAATGCATGTGTGGAAGCACCCTTGCTCTCTCTCCTATACATGTGCACGTGTGTGTGCACGCGCGCGCGCGCGCACACGCACACACACACACACACACACACACACAAGTTATTCTCACTTGAAGTCCCATGAAGCTTCATCCAGAGATAATTACCTGCCGATTCAGGAATGAAAACAAGTCTTTGAAATTCCCTAGCTCATATCCTTTCCATATTTTTCCCAATCCAATTTCAAAGAGTCTTTGAAAAATTAAAACTCTGCAAAACTTGAGTTATGTTGACATAAAACATTTAGATAATAGTACAAAGAAACTGAAGCACCACTGACTACAAGGCAAGAAAGTTGAGTCACTGGGTCCTTTAACTGAATTTCCTAAGATAAATGAAATTCAGTTCAGTATAAAGACAAGAATGCTGAAGGTTTCCATGCCTGACTCCAGAAGAAAGGAGTAAAAAGTGTAACTTTTAATATGACCTCTGAGCGTGAGAGAGTTGTCACATTTTCTAAGAATAGACAAAAATCCCAACTTGACAGAAAAATCCAAGGAATTCAGAAGAGTGTGCACTAAAGCCCTATCAGGCAGGAAGAGGCAGGCCTTTCTACATTAGCTATCAGTACAGGATTATCTCATCCTGCTGCCTTTAGGGTAAGCATCATACATATCTTGAACACTTTCCCCACCTGGTGACACTAAACCAAAGCAAAGCTCTAGTTCATGTTTCTCACCAAACAAAAAACTTCAAAAGTTCCCTGAATGAGAATTTCAAGAGTATAACCAGTCCTTTGCAAGACCAAGGGAAATTTCTCCTCTCCCCTCCAATAACTGCCTGAGGCAAATGGACAAAGATGGCTTCCCTGGGAGAGAGAGGGCACACAAGTCAGTCAGCCAGGCCCTATGGAATGTTCAGCGTGAGGCCAGTCAGTGTAGTTCCCTCCCTCCCTCCTGGCCCAAAAGGATTTAGAAACTTTCCTGCCCCCTTTTCTGTAAGGCACAGAAAGAGATATATCAGTCAAATAGTTGAGCATTTTTAAGAAAACAATAGTCTCAGAGAACACACTACAGTCTGAGACAAAGTCTGGCCAGCGGAATGGACAATGGACTGTAAATGATTCTCTATGGGACTGAAACAGCCAACACTGACAGGTCTTCCCAGTGTGCTGATAGATTTCAGACTACACAACATGAGTTCAGTCTTTGTATTTCATAAAGCTTGAATGAGGAGACAAGAGGTGGTTAGACATGATGGCTCAGGCCTATGACTCTAGTCCTCAGGAAGCTGAGGCAGAAGAATCATAAGGTCATCCTGCACTGAGAAACAAGGGCAGGTCAGAGGGACCTAGATTCTGAGGTAAAACTGTTAAGTTTTCTTTTATTATTATTATTACTACTTCTTTTATTATAAGTTTCTGAGCCTCCAAACCTTCATGTTTTTAAGTCCAAATCTGCCTCTAACTAAACATACTAGAAAAAAAAGAAAATCTTCATTTCCTGAGGATTTTTCTAATATATAAGTTTAACCTTTATTTTTCTTCAAATGTAGTATTCTATAGCATTCATGAGGAATTTCCTATAATATACACTATTTTCTAGTTTAAAGGGCCCATTTCAAATACTGAAGGGCCCACCAAAGGCTAGTCTCTAACTCTACCTTTCTTCCTTTCTCTTCCATCTAACTTCCATTGTCAGTCTACAGAATATGGTTCTCATTTCTAATGCCAAGCTCTGTGTACACTCACGTCAGCTATTAAGGAAAGAGATTTTCTTCAAATGTACAGATACTAATATAATGAAGGTTAACTGTCATATCAAAGTTCAAGTAAAGAATTATTCATGAGATTGCTGCATCCCTGGCACCTAGTGCAGTGCTTGGCACTTGGGGATCCATCAATGTGAACTGAGTAACTTATAAAGCTGGGTATGCTAGGTAAACTCAAGTAAGTCCCATCACAGGGCTGGCACATGTGCTAAGTCAGGTGCCACCATTGAGCTAATTCAGGCGCCATCACCGGGAGTGTGATTGTCAGGTGTTATCACTGAGCATGTTACAAATTTAAGAATTATCAACCCCATTTGAAGTACGAAAATGTAAAATGAAGCACAAATTTTTTGAAGTATTTACTTCAGCAAAACAGACACTCAAAAATCCAGCAGCTCCAAACCAGGAGCTCTACCCAGGCAAAGCTTGCTCTCCGGAATAACCACAGAAGTAAAGCAAAGGAAATGCTTGGTTACAGTCGCCCAGTTACCACCTTATTTGATTTATGTAAGTCACTGGCTGCTTGTGACAGAGCTTACAATCTGCTTGTCTTTAAGCAGGTTAAGGTGTATGGATGCCAGAAAATCACACAAGGTTTGAGTCAGCCAAACTGGTTTTGGCTGCTCAGATTCCTGCAGCAGTTGACCTTGCTTCAATACAAACAATCCACATAGCAGTCCTGGGAATGATTTGAGCCTGCTGTGTTTCCCACTGAAAGAGTGAAGCTGTTCATTGTTTTTCAGTTTATGGCAAGTTAGCACTGAAATCAACAAGTTATATACCTGAGCACATGAATCTGTGTGTGTAATTTATTATTTAACATTTCTACCACACCTTAGAAATGCCAGAGTCGAAATTTTAAAGTCTCTTCTTCTGACTTTTGATAGAATACCAGAACATAAATGTAATCCAGAAAAAAAGGTGAGAAATCTGATAATTATCAGATAATTAGTAAGAGATTGCTAGCAAAAAAACAGTGAATAGGGTGAATGTAGGTGGAGCGAGATAAAGGTTAGCTTGTACACTTCTCAAGGAAGAGTAGCCCTGCCTGTCACAGTCCGGCAATCACATCTACAGTACGTCCCTGCCCTTGAAAGAGTTCCCCACCTCTATTTGCTGACAAATAAAATAATCTTAAGTAGAATTCTACATGCAGTCTCCCAACATGTATTGTTGCAAAGCTCTAAAACCTAAGTTGCACAATGAAATACATTTTGGGACCAAGTAAGAACCCTACAAGAGTAACCATAGTTTCTATGGGAACATGCACAGTCATTTCCAAAGACCACACTGGCAAAATACATTAGAATGCAGTCTGCTTTTAAACTAGAGTACCTATATTTTGGAAAATGTGTAGGTAAAAATCCTGATAATCAAACCATATATTTGAACTGCCATATCTGCAATGCAAATAAAATAGGTATTTAGTTGTCTTGATACTAAAACCTAAGATAGTTATCTCTTGTCCAATTAAATTTTGAGGCATTTCTAACTTGTTTTAAATCTTCATAATTAATTTATAGCCTAAAATTGAGGTCCCTTATACTGCTAAATATGCTCTATGCACATCTTTCAGGCTAAAATGCCACATAATTCCTAGCAGTTGTGATGTCACAAGTAATTCCTTAAAGCAAATTTAATTTTTGGTCATATTCACTACATACATATATGACAGCCTGGGACTATCAGAATCTCCATCTGCAGGGGGCAGGGATGCCTTAACAGGTACATCATCAAGCTTGTGCCCCCACCTTTGGGTTAAATCCCAACCTCTCCAACAGGAAGGATATCTCTGAGGCTTGGACTTCTAGAAGGCTTCTTTCAAATTTACTCATTTTTTTGGTGGGGGCGGGGGGAGGAGGAGTTAAACCCAGGGCCTCACACAAGCTAGGCAAATGTTCTACCACTGAGCTACATCCGCAGTCCTTCCCGAATTTTTGTTTTGAAACAGGGTCTCACCAAGTTGTCCAGAAAAGCCTTGAACTCACTCTGCAGGTTTTGAATTTACACTCCACCTGCCACAGCTCCTTAGTCCCTAGGATAACAATCCCAAATCCCCATGGCCCAGCATTCCTTTCCTTTTCTCAGTTCTCTTTATTCTTTAGCAGCCAACCACCTGTTCCTAGTCAGTACTTTATCAAACATTTTCCTGTCTTCTGAATAACCTTTAAAAGTAAATTTTTGTATTCTAATATATTATGATTAAGAGAACCTCAAAAAAAAAGGGAAAAGGTGTAATTTAACTATGTATGTTTGACTCTTCTAGAACATTATTTACTTGGCACTCATTAAAGATATGTAGGCAGGCTGGAGATATATCTCAGCTGCTAAAGGCACTTGCAGGCAAAACCTGATGACCCAGGTTCAATTCTCCCACATAATGCCAGATACATACACTGATGAATGTGTCTACAGTTTATCTGCAGTGGCAGGAAGCCCTGGTGTGCCCACACTGACTTGTGTCTCTGTCTGTGTCTGTCTGTCTCTCTCTCTCTCTCTCCCTCCCTCCCTCCCCCTTTGTCTCTGTATCCCAAATAAATAGAAATATGTTTTTTAAAAATATGTGAGCAACTGGGCTGGAGAGATGGCTTAGCGGTTAGGCGCTTGCCTGTGAAGCCTAAGGACCCTGGTTCGAGGCTCAATTCCCCAGGACCCACGTTAGCCAGATGCACAAGGGGGCGCACGTGTCTGGAGTTCGTTTGCAGAGGCTGGAAGCTCTGGCGCGCCCATTCTCTCTCTCTCTCTCTCTCCCTCTCTCAAATAAATAAATAAACCAAAAAAAAAAAATTAAAAAAAAAAATATGTGAGCAACTGGCAGTTTAAGTAATAAGGAGTGGCCACTGGTGACTAAACTCAATCTACAGACACCTTCTCTCCCCTGGAGATTGAGGTGAGACTAATAGTCCTACTCTCTAATTAAAGTGGTTAGTTTTCTAGCCAACAGCCTCATAGTGAATCTATCCTACCTCTCCTCCAGCACCATCTCAATAACATGCCAAAAAAACAAACAAAAAGCCAAGGATCTGGAGACTCTGTGTCAGGAACCAGAGCAAATGAACAAGGACTTAATGTTCTTATGACACCAGTCAGCCACATAGAGCTACCTGCAGATACCAAGGGGCATCAAATTGTTTGTTTCCTGGTCCTTGCTCATAGCTGCTCTTAATAACTCATCTGCTTGTACATTTTCAACATCTCATTCCAAACACTACCTCCTGAAACTTGATTCTTCCAAGATCCTCCATAAGCTATAAGCTTCTAAAATTATATGTTCGTTTCTGACTCACACCACCAAACTATAAGCTTTTTTGTATTATGTATTTCTTAATCTACATAAAACAAACAAGGAATAAATGAATACACAAACATGATACTGACTGGTATGTATGTATGTGTGTATACATATGTATGTATACACACATACACATACATACACACCACACACACACAAACACACACACACACACACAGAAATGTGCAATGGGAAATTAAAGGTCTGAATCCAGAACTGTTAGGAGGATATAACATTATTTTGAATATATAAACTTGGTAGCAATGAACATGAAGTGGAAAATACAGAGTCTTCCAAAGATAAACTGCAAAGAAGCAGAAAATCAAAGACCAAATTTTGAAAATTCCCACTGTTGAGAAGTAGAAACCCACAGCACTTTATTAGTAGCCAAAGTCTATCATGCTGTATAGCATGTATATGCATATATGTACAGTAAGCTATCGTGTAAATGTGTCTACTTCAAGTTAAGAAGATTACCGAATTCTTCTCCAATAGTTAGGCCTAGTTGCCACTGTTTTCCTACTCAGTAATCCTTTGGGCACTAAGTGCATCTGAGAAAGTTTAGAACCGTCAACACAACAAAGCATAACCACCATAAAGAGGCAGCAGTAAGTGCTGCAGCACGCCATGGTTTGAATATGACATGTCTCCACAGGATCATGGACTGAGCACCTAGACCCCAGCTGGTGGCAGACTCAGGACAGTGAGTTGGTGAGGGTTACAGCATGGCCTCCCCTCTCTGCATAGTGGTTAGCCACAAGTCTGTGACCAGTCATCTCCTCCCTTCATTGTTTGTGTCTCTCAAGTACTTGGTCATGATCACATACAGTCAAGCAACACGGAGCACTATCAGAACTACAGTTGACACCTACCATCCCTCAGTATGCACAAAGCAATCATCACACTGTAGGCATGGCATCATCTCGAATATGATCACAGTGCCAAGAATTCACAAGCTGCACTAATATTTATCTGCCACTAATTTAAAAGTAATAGTTACCTCTTTTTTCCATCAAGAATATTCTGCTCCATACTAACCCACACAAGCTAGCAAACACTGAAAATCCTACATTTACTAGGGAGATGACAGGGGAGAGGGAAGACGGGGAAGACGAGGTAGAGTTCTAAACTATGATCACAACTTGAGAACACGTTTGTGAAGAATTTACAAAAAATAAAAAAAGGCCAAGAAAAACACTCTAAGATAATGGATGACACGGCAATACCAAGTCACAAACATAATATGAATGACAACAGCAGCAAATTCTGTTCTCAAGACTTTAATAATGTTACAGAAACATCCTAAAACACATAATTCTTTTTTAAAAAAATAGTCAAAATTTATTTTCAGAAAAGATTCTGAAATAGTATAAAAATAAACAACCATTTGTCTCAAGACTTGTATTTTACATAAGTTAATTTAAATACACATTTGTCTGAGGCACTGAAACATTCACGAACACAGCCTGAATTTCCAGGCTCAGTCAGCAGGTTCAACCAACGTGGTCTCTTTAGCAACATATAGTTAACATTTTTTTAATACAATCTTTCCAAATGTCGACTATTTCTTAATCTTAAACCTTTTAGTATAAAATTTTAAATGTTTTCCTGAGCAATTTCCCTTTAATCAAATTGATTTGTCCTTTTGTTCTCTTCCTAGGACACACATTTTTCAGTTATTTGCAAAATATTCCTAGTGTTTTACACTAGGAATTTCTCAATAAATTAAGTCTGAATGAATGAGTCCTACAACAATGAGTTAAAAGTCATCATTGTGGTATGTTCAGGTCAATGAGACAGTGTTGGGCTGGAAAGATGTCGTAGCCATTTAAGGCACTTGCCTATGAAGTCTAAGTACCCAGGTTTGATTCTCCAGGTCCCACATAATTTTATTTACTGAAGTTGCAATAGCTAAGTTATCTTCTATGAAAAACAATCATCTGTGAAATGAAGTTAACCTTAATTGTCTTCACGGTCCAGTTTTGTAGCTGGGGTCAAACTTACCGCACTTTGGTTTAGTTAAAGCCATACAAAGAGCATGAGTCTATGCTTAGCTTATTTTAACAAAGTTTCAGCAAAACTGTAATTTAAAAAAAAAAAATTTTAACTGAAGTTTAGTCCCTGGTACCTCTTTCCTTTGAAATGATCCCAACTTGAGGATTAAAAAATACTGTCATCAGGTACACAGGGTGAATTTTAAATACCCACTAAGAAATGCACAAAAATCACATCTCATTCAAATAAAGTGAGACCTGACTGCCAAAAGAAAAACAAGAAAAGGACCAGGGGACAATAAATGAGATTATCTTTATAAAACAGACATGAAAATCAAATAACAAGGGAAACCAATTATATGAGAGAATAAATGAAATCTAAGAACTGCTTAATCAGGGCACAAGTGGGTGCTTCTTATAGTCCCAACTATTCAGGAGGCTGAAAATCATGGGGACTGTGCCTAGGAGTTTGAGGCTAGTTTACCTAGCCTAACAAGACTCCCATCTCAAAAAACACAAAAATGTAAGAATTCCAATTCATGAAAAAAAAAAAAATCAGAATGAACATAAAGATTTCTAAAAATAGGAAAAAATATTTGGAAAATATATGGAGAAAAAGCAGTGCTATGGTTTGGGTAAGTGTCCCCTGCCCCCTAGGGCCATGTTTAAAGGCTTGATCCCAGCCCATGATGTTAACTGGGAGGTGCTTTTAAGAGATAGGGCCTAGTAAAAGGAAGTCAGGTCACTGGGGGGGGGGGGGGGGCACCCTTGAAAAGGACATTTGGGATGCCAGACTCTCCACTCCTCCAGAGTGCCATGAACGGAGCAGCTTCCTTAGACAGACATTCCACCAAAATGCACCATGCCTTGTATGGGCACACAGCAACCACCAACAGATTACAACCTCCAAAACAAGCCAATGTAGATCATTTCTCCTTAACTTGCTTGTTGCAGTTTTGTTTTACTAACAGAAAACTCTCACCAGCAGTATATGGACTATAAAGCAACCTCTTCAAAACAGAAAGAAAAAGGTAGACACCATTAAAAAAAAAAAGATAAAGCAAACTAATGTGAATTTCACAGAAAAGAATCAGAATTTGTACGCATAAAAGATATTCAAACAGTTTATCAGTGGCAGAATAATTAAGATGTAGCATGTCCACAAGTACAGACAGACTACAGCACACACCTTTTCTACAAAGTTTGCAATCCAGGAATAGAAAAAAAGTAAAATTTCGACCTTATAAAATGCATCTTCAAAAGGTCGCAAGTAAACGGCCTAATGCTTCACCTTAAAGCCTTGCAAAAAGAAGAACAAGGCAAACCAAAAATCAGTAGACGGGAAGAAATAATAAAGATTAGGGCAGAAATTAATGAAATAGAAACCAAAAAAACAATCCAAAGAATTAATGAAACAAAGAGCTGGTTTTTTGAAAGGATAAACAAGATTGATAAACCCTTAGCAAATCTGACCAAAAGAAAGAGAGAAGAGACACAAATTAATAAAATTAGAGATGAAAAAGGTAACAGCACAACAGATGCCAGAGAAATTCAAAAAATCATACAGACATATTATAAAAGCATATACTCCACAAAGTATGAAAATCTGAAAGCAATGGATGATTTCCTTGATTTATATGACCTACCTAAATTAAATCAAGATGAGATTAATCACTTAAATAGACCTATAACAAGCATGGAGATCCTAACAGTTATCAAAAATCACCCAACTAAAAAGAGCCCAGGCCCAGATGGATTCACTGCTGAATTTTACCAGACCTTCAAGGAAGAGCTAACACCATTGCTTCTTAAGCTTTTCCATGAAATAGAAAAAGAAGGAATTCTACCAAATTCCTTCTATGAAGCCAGCATCACCCTGATACCAAAACCAAACAAAGATAGAACAAAAAAAGAAAATTACAGACCAATCTCCCTCATGAACATAGATGCAAAAATTTCTCAACAAAATATTGGCAAACAGAATACAAGAATATATCAGAAAGATCATTCACCCTGACCAAGTAGGCTTTATCCCAGAGATGCAGGGATGGTTCAACATACGCAAATCTATAAATGTTATACATTATATAAATGGGTTGAAGGACAAAAATCACATGATCATCTCATTAGACGCAGAGAAAGCATTCGACAAAATCCAACATCCCTTCATGATAAAAGTCCTACAGAGACTGGGAATAGAAGGAACATCTCTCAATATAATAAAGGCTATTTATGATAAGCCTACAGCCAACATATTACTAAATGGGGAAAAACTGGAAGCTTTTCCACTAAAATCAGGAACAAGACAAGGGTGTCCACTGTCACCACTTTTATTTAATGTAGTTCTGGAAGTCTTAGCCATAGCAATAAGGCAAGAGACATGCATAAAAGGGATACAAATTGGAAAGGAGGAGGTCAAGTTATCATTATTTGCAGATGACATGATTCTATATATATAAAGGACCCTAAAGACCCTACTAGCAAACTGTTAGAGCTGATAAAAACCTACAGCCATGTAGCAGGATACAAAATAAATACACAGAAATCAGTAGCCTTCATATATGCTAACAAACACACAGAGGATGAAATCAGAGAATCACTCCCATTCACAATTGCATCAAAAAAAAATAAAGTACCTTGGAATAAACCTAACCAAGGAAGTAAAGAATCTCTACAATGAGAACTTTAAAACACTCAAGCGAGAAATTGCAGAAGACACTAGGAAGTGGAAAAACATCCCTTGTTCCTCGATTGGAAGAATCAATATTGTGAAAATGGCAATCTTACCAAAAGCAATCTACACATTTAATGCAATCCCCATCAAAATTCCAAAGGCATTCTTCATGGAAATAGAAAAAGCAATCCAAAAATTCATTTGGAATCACAAAAAACCTCGAATATCTAAAATAATACTGAGCAACAAAAATAAGGCTGGTGGTATCACCATACCTGATTTTAACCTATACTACAGAGCTATAGTAACAAAAACAGCATGGTACTGGCACAAAAGCAGACTTGTAGATCAATGGAACAGAATAGAGGCCCCAAATGTAACTCCAGGTAGCTATAGCCACCTGATATTCAATAAAAATGCCAAAAATACTCATTGGAGAAAAGACAGCCTCTTCAGCAAATGGTGTTGGGAAAACTGGATATATATCTGTAGAAGGATGAAAATAGATTCTTCTCTCTCTCCATGCACAAGAATTAAGTCCAAATGGATTAAAGACCTTAACATCAGACCTGAAACTCTGAAACTGCTAGAGGAAAAAGTAGGGGAAACCCTTCAACATATTGGTCTTGGCAAAGACTTTCTGAATATAACCCCAATTGCTCAGGCAATAAAACTACAGATTCACCACTGGGACCTCATGAAATTACAAAGATTTTGCACTGCAAAGGACACGGTGAATAAAGCAAAGAGGCAACCTACAGAATGGGAAAAAATCTAGGATATACAAAGAACTCAAGAAGTTAAATAATAAGGAATCAAACAAGCCAATCAAAAAATGGGCTATGGAGTTAAATAGAGAATTCTCAAAGGAAGAAATACGAATGGCATATAAGCATCTAAAAAAATGTTCTACATCCCTAGTCATCAGGGAAATGCAGATTAAAACTACATTGAGATTCCATCTCACTCCTGTCAGATTGGCTACCATCATGAAAACAAATGATCATAAATGTTGGTGGGGATGTGGAAAAAGAGGAACCCTTCTACACTGTTGGTGGGAATGCAATCTGGTCCAGCCATTGTGGAAATCAGTGTGGACGTTCCTAAAACAGCTAAAGATTGATCTACCATATGACCCAGCTATAGCACTCCTAGGCATATATCCTAAGGACTCATCTCATTTCCTTAGAAGTACGTGCTCAACCATGTTTATTGCTGCTCAATTTATAATAGCTGGGAAATGGAACCAGCCTAGATGTCCCTCAACTGATGAGTGGATAATGAAGATATGGCACATTTATACAATGGAGTTTTACTCAGCAGTAAATAAAAATGAAGTTATGAAATTTGCAGAAAAGTAGATGGATCTGGAAAGGATTATACTAAGTGAGGTAACCCAGGCCCAGAAAGCCAAGCGCCACATGTTCTCCCTCATATGTGGATCTTAGCTACAGAGGATTGGGCTTCTGTGCGAGAAGGAAAAAACTCAGATAGAAAGGGAAGAGAAAGAAAGGGAGGAGGGCATTTATTAGGTTGGTATTGTATATATGTAAGTAGAAAGATTGAGATGGGGAGGGGATATGATGGAGAATGGAATTTCAAAGGGGAAAGTGGGGGGGTACTACCATGGGATATTTATTATTAATAAAAATTGAGAAAATAAAAAAAGTACTGTAGCTGAAATCATGCCTGAGAGAAGAAGGCTTTCTCCATATAAAACCAAAAACAACACAAGAATGTCAATTTAGCATTTTGCAGAAGACCCCAGGGACAGGGAGGAAAAAAAAAAAAAAGAACACTGCACAATACAAAACGAGAAAAGGGAAAAAGAATGTACCTAGAGGTTATAAAGTAATAAAACTACTGAAATAGTAATAAAATTTAGCATGACCACAGGATATGGATTACACAAAATATCAACTATATTCCACATGCCAGCAAAGGACAGTTAGAATATTAAAGTCAATACAACTCCATTCTAATAAAATGATGCAAAGACTAATTTAAGGCCACACTACTAAGAAATTATAACAAATAAATGAAGGTATGTAGTATGCTCTTAGATTAAAAGACAATGTTTAGAGCTGGAGGGATGGCTTAGTAGTTAAGGCACTAGCCTGCAAAGCTAAGGGACCCTGGTTCAATTCCCCAGGACCTATGTAAGTCAGATGCACAAGGTGGCACATGCTTCTGGAGTTTGTTTGCAGTGGTTCAAAGACCTGGTATGCCCATTCTATCTGCCTCTGTCTCTCTCTACCTCCTTCTCAGATTTAAATAAAAATTTAAAAAACAAAGTTTAGATGTCTACTCACTCAGAACTGACTGGTATGTTCCACAAAACTTACTCAAAAGTCCCACCTGGCTCTTGGTCCAACTAAACAAAGTACTTCAGAATTGTATAAAGAAATGCAAAAAGAGCAAGAATATTAAAAAAATTAAGAAGAAAGCTGAAGAACAATGTCACTAACTTACTTGAGGCACATTTCAAAGCCATGGTATTCAAGACATGGTATAGAAAAAGGACAGAAGAGATGAAGTAGCAAGAACAGACCCACTCATATAAGGTCATATCTGCAAAAAGAAATTTTGGTAACAGGAAGATCAAAGAATGGCCTTTTCAAAAGATTGACTGAAGCAATGACATGCCCATAAGAAGTAAGTGAATCTTGCCGGGCGTGGTGGCGCACGCCTTTAATCCCAGCACTCGGGAGGCAGAGGTAGGAGGATCACTGAGAGTTCGAGGCCACCCTGAGACTACAGAGTGAATTCCAGGTCAGCCTGAGCTAGAGTGAGACCCTACCTCGAAAAACCAAAAAAAAAAAAAAAAAAAAAAAAAAAAAAAGAAGAAGAAGTAAGTGAATCTTGATTCTTTTTTCCTGTTTTATTAGTATATATTGAATCTACAGAATACTGCATTTTATTATGACATTTTCACACATGTATGAGTTTTGATTCTTACACATCAGAGTACACACAAATTAAATTCAAATGGCTCAAAAATTTAAGCATAAAAGCTTCAATGAAAAAGAAAGCAGTGAGGTTCAAAACAATAGGTTAAATTAGTAATATTTTTAAATTTTTTTTTTTGTTCAGTTTTATTTATTTATTTGAGAGTGACAGAGAGAGGAAGAGGCAGATAGAGAGAAAGAGAGAGAATGGGCGCGCCAGGGCTTCCAGCCACTGCAAACGAACTCCAGACACGTGCGCCTCCTTGTGCATCTGGCTAACGTGGGTCCTGGAGAATCAAGCCTCGAACCGGGGTCCTTAGGCTTCACAGGCAAGCGCTTAACCGCTAAGCCATCTCTCCAGCCCTAAATTAGTAATTAAAACAGGAATATGTGGTAAACGGAACATCAATCTTTAAATATTTTTGAGTTCAAAGATACTGGTAAAAAATTTTTAAAAAATCACATACTGTGAGAAAATATTTGCAAAATATACAAAGAATTTCTACAACTCAATAAAAAAGATCAACCCAGGTAGGAATTTGGCAGATGATGTAAAAATGTTTAAATTTTTGACAACAGTCAATAATCAAAAGTTGAGCCGGGCGTGGTGGCGCACGCCTTTAATCCCAGCACTCGGGAGGCAGAGGTAGGAGGATCGCCGTGAGTTCAAGGCCACCCTGAGACTCCATAGTGAATTCCAGGTCAGCCTGGGCTAGAGAGACCCTACCTCGAAAAACCAAAAAAAAAAAAAAAAAAAAAAAGTTGAGGCACTGGACTGGCAATAACTTCACCATGTATTCATAGCTTATCTCCTACTCCCCCCTCCCTCATCACAGACCCTGAACCCCTTTAGAAGCCTAAGAAGAGCACCAGCACCAGGGAAATGCAAGGGCGAGCGGCCCTCAAGTAGTCAATGAGTCCCTTCCCTTTGCCGCCTGACCTGCCCCTCCAGTCATGGAGGGGACATGAAGCACACTGCCTAGAACGCAAGATCCTTTACTTGCATCCGAAACTCCACATCCCAAGGTTTGTTCAAGATGGCCAAACATAAGGATAATAGTAACACCCAATCCTGCCAGCAATGCACTCGAGCCACACCCCGTAACCTAGAAACCCAGACCTAAGAGAAGCTCCCACCCTGCACCACAGACACCACAGAGCTAACCTGAGCCTTCACACAGCACCTGGCTCACAGCCACTCTCCACATGCTCAGGAGCTCTGTGGCCCTTCCTCTGATGACAGTCCCCAGAGGAGACATGGTCAAATCTTCCCTTGATAGCCTTATCTGAGTGGTGCCATGCTGTAGTGAAGCCAGAATGTCCATCAGTGCAGGGACTCTGCATGGCGCAGGGTGTCTTCTGACCCCAGCAGGCTGTGGAGGCTGCTGCTTCCCTCCACACATTTTTCAAATCAGAAGTAGGTTGCTTCCAGTTTCTTTTGCATCCTCTTCCTCAGCCCTGCCCTGTCCAAAGACTACTTCAAGACTTCGTGGGAAGACTTCAGAGCTTCTTGCTGAGGTATCTAGACTCACCCAGAGGCCTCAGAGATCACACAAGGAAGGCCCTAGTGTTCCAGCAAACCAGCTTTGCAGCACCACCTCAAGGAAATGAAGACATCTGATTACTAATATTCTCTGGCATGAATTTACACTCACACACTGCTGTACTCACACCGGGGCTGCCACAGCATCTTCCCAGCCAACTAATGAAGCTGCTTTCTGAACTCTCTCTCCACATCCCTCCACACATCCATCCTGCTTCCATGAAAACCTAGCTCCTAGTTCTGCAACCAAGCCCTCCCTAATGGCCTGATGGCCCTCACCACACTGCACACTCTTCAACAAACAGTGGCAAAAACCCAACAGTGGGAGAAGTATTGGAGTTCAAGTCAGTCCTCCTTCCTCATCCTCAGATGGAACAAAAACTGTTATGAAATGTCTTTCTAAGCCGGGCATGGTGGCGCACGCCTTTAATCCCAGCACTCGGGAGGCAGAGGTAGGAGGATCGCCGTGAGTCGAGGCCACCCTGAGACTCCATAGTGAATTCCAGGTCAGCCTGAGCTAGAATGAGACCCTACCTCGAAAAACCAAAAAAAAAAAAAAAAAAAAAAAAAAGTCTTTCTCTGTCCAAGTTATTGGAGTTCAAGTCAGTCCTCCTCTCCCTCATCCTCAGATGGACCAAAAACTGTTATGAAATGTCTTTCTCTGCCCAAGTTCTCTCTCCACAGTTCATCACCCAACTACCATTCACCCTCCAAATTATTTCCAAACTACAAAACCAAGCAAAATACACAAGCATTTTGTTTTGTTTTGCTAATGAGAGTTTGTTTTGAGACAGTGTCTCTACATGGCCAAGACTGGTATAGAACTCACATTTCTCCTGCCTCAGCCTCAATCCCAGGAGCAGAATTACAGACATGCACCACAGTCCACTAAAAAAATAGTTTTATACCCTGGGAAGAAAATATTCATCATGAAGATTTCTTAGAGTATCTGTGCAGTTAATTATTAAAAAAGTAAATTTGGGGTTGAAGAGATGGCTTAGTGGTTAAGGCACTTGCCTGCAAAGACTAAGGACCTAGGTTCGATTCCACAAAACTCACAAAAGCCAGACGCACATGGTGGAGCACACACCTGGAGTTTGTGTGCAGTGGCTAGAGGTCCTGGCTGTGCCCATATTTAATCTCTCTCCCTCTTTCTGCTTCTCAAATAAATAAAAATATAAAATAAAATAAAATAATGCAAAAAGGTAAATTTAATGTCTAGTTAAGCAAGATGAATAAAAAGGTTCCCATGCTTCAGTAATGAGCCATTTTATCAAAAGCTGGCTTTTTTTAAACTTTATTGCTTATTTATTTGAAAGAGAGAGAGAGAGACAGAGAGAGGGAGGGAGAGTGTGCGCGCTAGCGTGCATGGGTGCACCAGGGCCTCCAGCCACTGCAAATGAACTCCAGATGCATGCGCCCCCTTGTGCATCTGGCTTATGTGGGTCCTGGGGAATCAAACAGAGGTCCTTTGGCTTTGGAGGCAAACGCCTTAACCACTAAATCATCTCTCCAGCCCCAAATGTTAGCTTTTTAAAATAAAGTGAATGATACAACTTCATTGTACATACATACCTGAACTTTCTTTTTATCTTTAACATCTTTACCCTTTATTTTATTTTTTGCCATTTTTAGATTTGGAAGGATTGCTGTTTTTATTACTTGTGCAAACGTAAGACAGGGAAATATGTGGGAAGCAGTATTTAAAAATCATCTGAACAATAGTCAGTAGGCATGAAAAGATGTCTTAAAACATTAGTCCTTGACTTAGGACAGCCAAAACAAACCCACCCAAAATTACAGGTTAGCATAAGCCCCCATGCTCAAGACATTTACCCTGCAACTGAGCAAAATCAGCCAATAGGACTATTGTATAATGTCATGTTTGATAGCTATCTCATAGAACTTATTGAATGCTGAATTCAAAAGACAATGGGACAAAGCACTCCCCAGGGCCCTGGTCATTTAGCCTTGACTGGCAGGCAGACTCTAAGCCATGGTTCATGGTTCCTCTCAGTATTTTCAGAGGACACTAAGGAACACACAAGCCTAGGCAAAGACAGAAAATCAGAATTCAAATTCCAGTTTCTAAAAGTGGAAGCATGTCACTTTCACATTGAAAGGTAGAGACCACATTTGCATTATTTAGCTCCTAAGAACTTTTGCAGTCAATTTACAAGTGCTACCAGCATACTCATCTTTAAGAATACTAACAATTTCAAACAAGATCTTCAAACTTTAAACAGGTAAGCAAGAATGTTAAAGTCCAATCCTTGATGTCTTCAAAGAGCAGATCTGGGGTGAGGTGCAGAAAAAAAATCTACACTTTTTGCTAACAAGACAGCCAAAGACAGACAGGTGGGAAGAGAGCTCAATGGATAAAGTGCTTGCCACACACGAATGTGAGCACCTCAGTTCAGATTCCGGCGCCCACATAAAGGCCAGTCATGGTGGAAATGTGCCTCATATCCCAGCACTGGAGAGGGGAAGAAAGGAGGACTCCAAGACTTGCTGGCTAGCTAGTCTAGCTTAGCAGGTGAGTCCCACGGTGGGTGAGAGACCCTGTCTCAAAATAGGAAAATAGATAATAAGGTGAAAAAGTAAATGAAGACTGAGGAAAACCCCCAACACTGACGTCCAGACAAATGTGCACACAACACATTCACACAGACATGCACATACACACCACAAACATACAAAAAAACACAGTCTACAAAAGTCACACTGTTATATTCCCATTCCTATCTAATTCATGAGGAAACAAATACATAACAAAAACATAACTAACTCCAATGTTCTGTAATCTTAGCTAAAGCAACAAAATAATAAAATGAAAAAGATATATAAACAATGACAACAAAAAGGACAGAATGATATACGGAAGAAAAACTTAATGACTAACAAGGCTGGATAGAATGTAGTATGTAGAATACAAATCACAACTGTGAGAAAGAAAGGAAATGGAAAAGAAAGTTCAGATCAAATGCCATGCTAATACTATAACCAACTATTTCTTAGTTAGAAATTCTCTTTTATGTAACAAGTAACATCACTGTCTACTGCTGTATTGAATACTTCCATAACTTTAGATGGGATCTAACTTATGAAACACTGTGTTTGATTTTAAGTAGAAAATATACCCATGCTGTGTTGTTCTCAAGTTTTAACTTCAATTTTGGTTAATCTGTGACTACTCAACTCATGGAACTAAGTGAAAGCTAACTGTATAGTTCCACCTGAGACCTTTGCCTCTGTCCTCTCCAAGTCTGAATTCTTATCCTGCTTCTGTAGAATAATGCCTGCTTCGCCCACAACCACTCAGATCTATGGAGCGAAGCTGCTCGGTGTGATCAAGCTAACTTTCCAGCTTTAAAGAATTCAGAGGCATTTAATGACTAGCCCAAGGTCACAGAGAGGACATGAAGATCAAACTCACATCCTACCTTTTCTCCACTTCCTATTTTCCCAGCATGAATGCAGTTTCAAGCTTCATTGTTTTAAATACATAAAGGTCAAAATTTACTTAGAGAACTAAGTGCTGCCTTTGCAGGCCCTTAGATACCCATTCACTTACCATTTTACTTATCAGGTTCCTACCATGTAGGAGTCCAGGCCCAAGCCTTACAATGAAACCATGCAAGAAAGCACTGAGGGCCTATACCGCCACAGGGGCGCTGTCCTGTAAGCAGTATCCTCCCTGCTCACTTCACCTTTAAGTTAACTTATTTCCGGACAGGAAGCCCAAAGCCCTTGAAGAATCATCCTTTGGAATGTGTATGTATGTATCAAATTTCTCCTAAGATCAACAGAGCCTGCACTTAGGTAAATATCAAGCACAAAGGCTGAGGATGCAGATTCCAGGAAAAAATAACCGCGCATGTAACTGTCCCTCATCTGGGGCCAAATCCACCTCACTTAACCAGCTCGGCAGCTGAACTCTCAGGGAAGTCACACTTCATCAGTCAAGGGAAAATTCAGGAGGGAAAAGACAGCCTGTCCGCCTGTCTCTTCAACTACATTGTCAGGAGATGCTTTATAGGTTGGAAAAAAAAAAAAAAAAGATGCAAGTTGGGCGCAATGTAGCTTAAAAAAAAAAAAAGGCTCTCTGCAGTAAAAGAAAAGAAACCTTGATGACATAGGAAACGGTTCCAACCATCATAATACCAGCTATGTACTTGCAAGCCCTTGCACACAAACAACTCTCTTACCGAGAGCTGAAAATCGGCTAAAATTCTGCCTAGACTTGTGCACTAGACACCTGCCTCTCCTTTTACTAAAGTTTCGAAGTGAAAAGTTTCACTTTTGTTTCTTCTGAAGTTAAGGTTCACTTCCTACTTCCTAGCTTGGTTTTAAATCAATTTTCTTTAGTTGAATGGTTTCAAGTACATTTAAAACCAGATAATTTTAAAATGTTTTTTAAATATTTATTTTTTTGACAGAGAGAAAGGGGCAGATAGAGAGAGAGGGGGAGGGGGAGAGAATGGGAGCGGCAGGGTCTCCAGGCACAGCAAATGAACTCCAGACACATGGGCCACCTTGTGCATCTGGCTCAGGTAGGGACTAGGGAATCAAACCTGGGTCCTTATGCTTTGCAGCCAAGTGCCTTAAGGGCTAAGCCATCTCTCCAGCCCAAATAGTTTTCATATAGGTAAACTAATAGTAGATTAGCATAGAAAACACATCTTTCTTTAAAACACACAGACACCTAGGAATGTCTTTCAGTTGATAAAATGGTTACCTGGCATACATGAGGCCCTGGGCTCAACAGCCAGAACCATTTAAAAGAGAAGAGATAGACCGACAGATGGTAGGTGGAAAACAGACAGTAAAGTATAAAATACATTATGTTCCAAAAATGTTCTCCACTATCAATGAAATGATCTAAAATACACATAACATGTGCTATCAAGCCAGCATCACATGTGACTATTCTAAATTAAGGACCACTCTCCTGTGTGGAGAGGGGGCTCCCTGAACTAGTCTACTGAACTTGATCACCAAGATCACTTTCAGTAATTTGATTCTTGATTCTGCCATCCAATGATCAACAGTGTCTGGCTATGTTAAGGAAGCCGTTTGGTCAAAAGCAACATAAACAAATTTACAATTTACAAATTTCTAGCCCTTTTCAAGCTTAAACAACACTGGCTACCTTTCTCACTTTGAAACAAACAGAATGCTTGACCTCCACTTGACCACATGATCCTTCCTAAGTCTTAACTCCATCGTACTCAACATCAAAAACTAAAGATTAAAGTATCCAACAATACAATACATGGAATTAGAAAGCAAACTGTTAAACCTCCACTATTAAATCTTGAGTTATGTTGCTGCAAATAAGTTGCAGTCAGCCATAATCTTCTAAATTCACCAATAACATTAAGAATAAAGAGCTTCAAAAACAACTTTACCCAAGTGCCTAAACAACAACGTACTATGTTTGCTTTCCACATTTCCTGGGCATCTTTAGTTGGTAAAGTAATATAAAATTCTAAAACTAATCTCAATGCAAAGGCTTTGGGGGGGGGGTGATTATTATGTATGGTTCCTTTTAGTACAACAAGCCTTAAAGACAAACACAGGTAGAGGGCAAGTTCAGTGTGCGAAACTAAAACAGGGTGGGGCACTCAGTGTTCACCCAGATAACCCAAATGGAGGCAGTTCACAGTAATCCTAATGTCCCCTGCAATTCCAACACAACTAACGCAATGGTTCCCTTATGCCCAAAATGCTTTTTACACAAATGGGGGGGGGGGGAGAGGACAGGAGAAGGGGGACGGGTTACAAGTCATAACCAACTCTTAGGGATGTGGTGCAAGCCGTGATAGAACATTCACAATTCTTAAAAGCCCAGTCTCGAATAGCAAGATGATGTCTCTCGTTATTCACCACAAACAGGGGCTGATTCATTTATTTCGAGTTTGTTTGTTCTTGCTTAAGTGAGCGCCCATCGGAATGTCTGACCCCGATGCAAGAGTTAAAAGGGTGAAGCGAAGAACAAGGTCAAACTTAGGGGACAAAAAAAAAAAATTCTGGAATAGCATAGCCAGAAAGGTCTCCATGCTAGGGGCAGTTTTTAGATTCAGAAGGGGAAGGGGGAGAAGAAAGAAACCAAGTAAATCCTCTAGTTGGACAGACCCCTTCCCATCGCCACCACCACCACCACCCCTGGGCGAGGGTGCTGCCCCGCAAGACAAGCAGCAGGCCCGCAAGGCCACCGAGAGGGAGGACGGCGGGACTCCAGCGCGGGGAAGGGGAAGCGAGCGAGGGCAAAGTTTAATTAGCAAGCGCGGTGGGCCACCGGAGGAATGCGAGGGCCACTCGGGGTGCCCGGCTCCCGGGTGTGACGGGAGGGCAGCGGTCAGGAGGAAGCGGGGCGGCGTCGGGGCCTCCTCCCTGCCCCGCGGTGGGGGTGGGGTGGGGCTGGGGGCGGCGGGCCGGGGTGCCGGCCGCCGGAGCCCGCTCGCCTCACCTTCTGCGCGGCGCTCTGCTGCAGCACGTTCTGCTCCACGGTCATGGCCCCCGCGGCGGCGGCGACGGCGACGGCGACGGCGACAGGCACGGGGCCGGGGCGGGCGGGCGGCTCCTCGCGCGTCCGCGGGCCGCCCGGGACCACAGCGCCCCCGCCAGCCAGGCGCCCGGGCGACGGCGACCGGCGTGCGCGGGCACCGCGGGCGGGAGGGAGGCCGGGAGGGAGGGCGGAGAACGCCCCACGTCTCGGTGCGCGCGCCGGCCGCCTTCAGGCTTCAGCCCGGCCGCACGGCGGGGACGGCCCTCCGCCGCCCCGCCCCGCCCACGGGCGGCGAGGCCCAAGCCCGGGAGCCGCGTCACGGCGTTCGCGCGCTCCACCCAGGGACTCTGGATCGGGCTGGACCCGAGCGGCCGGCTGGAATGGCGCGATTCCCGCGCCTCCGCCTCCGCCTCCTCCCACCCCCGCCCCCCCACGGCCGCCCTAACCCTACATTGTGACCCGCGGGTGGGTCAGAGTGAATGGCCGGCCCCCATCGAGCTTCTCAGGCCCCGCCCCCACGAGCTTCTCAGGCCCCGCCTCCTCGAGGTACTCAGGCCCCGCCCCTCGAGCTGATCTGACTCCTACCCCACGAGCTGCTCAGGCCCCGCCCTCACGGACTGCTCAGGCCCCGCCCCCACGGGCTGCTCAGGCCCAGATCCGGCCCCGCCTCCTCGAGCTACTCAGGCCCCGCCCCTCGAGCTGATCTGACTGCTACCCCACGGGCTGCTCAGGCCCCGCCCTCACGGGGTGCTGAGGCCCCGCCCCCACGGGCTGCTCAGGCCCCGCCCCCCACGGCCGCCGCGAGCAGGCCTTGTACAGCTCCGGGAAGAGGCAAGGAGGCGTCTGGTGGTCCCCCAGCGCCCAGCTGCCCACTGTACCCGGCCCGCCAGCCTTGGGAAGCTCCATCCCGAGCCTGGAGGAGCGGTGTACGTGTCCCACCTGCTCCCCGGGTCTGTCAGTTTGTCCTTCTTCCTGACAGTCTCCAAAACACAAACACTCCCCACCTGTAAAGTGCCAACCCCCGACTGTTCTGAACTCCAGCTACTCCCCCCCCACACGCAGTCTCTCTAGGAATGTCACCAGCCGTGAACTTGCCGCTACAGGAAAGTCAAGCTAAGGGCTGATCACAAGTCCTTAGCTTAGGGTGGATTCTTCTCCTTGAGGAAACATGACATAGTGGTATTCGCTGCTTTCTTCTGTTTCTTGTATTCCAAGGAGTGCCGGTCATGGCTCAGATGTGGGGCAATAAGGGTTATTTACAGGAGGTAATGTAAATGAGTAGAGTTTAGAAAGCAAAGAACATCATCACAGAAGAATCGCTGCCTAGATGATATATAATTCTAATATCTCTCTTGCCAATTTATACAAACGCTTAACTAGCGCGCAATACTGTGTATAGAATTGTAAGAAAAGTCTGAGGATGAGAAAGCAATCTCACAGTGGGCGGGGGGGGGGGCACTTTCCTGAGTCGCACCAGCTAATCTGGACATAGAAATGAGGAAAAGGAGCTGCAGAGATGGCTTAGCGGTTAAGCGCTTGCCTGTGAAGCCTAAGGACCCAGGTTCGAGGCTCAATTCCCCAGGACCCACGTTAGCCAGATGCACAGGGGGTCTCACGTGTCTGGAGTTCGTTTGCAGTGGCTGGAAGCCCTAGCACACCCATTCTCTCTGTCTCTCTATCTATCTATCTATTTCACACACACAGAGAGAGACAGCATACACACATACTACAAGTAATAACTAAATTTTTTAAAAGCTTTCTATGAGGTCGATGTATCTGCCTATTCAGTTCACTCATTTCCAGTTCATTCAGGATGTTTCTTACTCAACATTTTTATGTACTGCCAAGAATCAGGTTGTAGGAATTTGAGATGACAATTTCAGGTTTACTGTTAGGCTTGGCTTTTCAGAAAGCTTACAATTAGAATGAAGACAGAAATTTGAGATCTTGAGATAAATTAATTAGCACAAAAACCCACTGCCAGGCTGTACTCCTTTTCACAAGTTATGCTTGTGTTGGTTTTTTCTCTTCGTGAGTGTGCTTTGTGATGCTCAGTCATTGCAATAATATATTCTCAGAATAATATTCAAGGACTTCTAAACTGCAGCATTGTTCTACATTATGAACATTCAGGTCAAAAAGATAAAATGGTAGAATGTGTATAAAATAAAAACACAGCTTTTCATCATGCTATAGTTTAAAAATGTTTGCCAGAAGGCATGCAAACTTAATGCCCTAGTGTGGGGCCTAGTGAGAGGTGATGAAGCTCTCATGACATGATAATGTTACCACAAAAGGGAGTTTTTTTTTATTATAAGAGTAATCCCTATAAAAGGGCAAGTTTAGAACTTTGAGTGTAACTCAGTTGGTCGAGGGCTTGTCCAGCATACAAGAATCTTGGGATTTGATTCTCAGCACCTTTAAACCAGGTGTGGTGGCAAATGCCTGTAATCCTAGCATGCGGAAGATGAAGGCAGGAAGATCAGAAGTTCATTCCAAGCCAGCCAGGGTTACATGAGACAGTGCCCAAAATAAATAACACAAATTTAGTGCTCTTTCTTTCTCTCCTCTCTCTCTCATGCCTTCAAATCTCCTTTTCACCCAACCATATAACCCCTTAGATTGATAAAAGATTAAATTCCACATGAAAGAATCATACCTCTACACATTTCCTGCCAATATTGTCACTTCCTAAGAAAATGTGGTGAAAGTGTTCTGTGAGTTGAAAACTGAATATACCCTAAGGGGTGTGGGGGGGTATGTGCACATGTATGAATTCGGATATGTTGATATGTGTGCGAAGGTTAGAGGACAACCTTGGGTGTTGGTCCTTACCTTCCACCTCATTTGAGAAAGGGCTACTTGTTTACTGCGCGTCTGCCAGGGTAGCTGACCCACAAGCTTCAAGGGATTCTCCTGTCTCTGTAAGAATGCCAGGATTACAGATACTCATCCCTATAGCTGGCTTCAGACTCAATGCAACCTCCTGACATCACTTCCAAAATGCTGAAATTACAAGCGTATCCCACTTTACCTGGCTTAAGGCAACCTTCATTCACTCCGTTCTTTTTTTTTTAATTTATTTAGTTAGTTAGTTATTTGAGAGAGATTGAGAAAGAGGAAGCAAAAGAGAGAAAGTGGGCATGGGCCTCCAGCCACTGCAAACAAACTCCAGATGCATGTGCCACCTTGTGTATCTGGCTTACGTGAGTACTGGGGAATCAAACCTGGGACCTTAGGTTTCACAGGCAAATGTCTAAACTGCTATGCCATTTCTCCAGCCCCATTCATTCCTCATCTCCTTCCCTGGTGAGCCCCTATAACTTACATGGGTCCACCCACCCCCAATGTCTCACACCCTTCTTCCCTTCTGAAGATCAGCATGCTATGTCAGCTTCAAACATCCAGGACAGCTTGACCCAGATGATTGGTTTTTCTTGGTTTGTAGGACTTTCTTCCATATTTACCTAATTAAATGTGTTTATTTTTCTTGTTAACCTGTCTTTTGTCAGTTTATTTTGGAGCCCAGGCAAAGAACTCTGAAGGGCAGAAGGAAGCCTTTTTTTTTTTTAACTCCCCTACAGAAGTTAAAACTCATAGATGAGTACCAACATAGCTAGTGTTATCTATTCCAATTCCAGGGGGGAAAAATTAGAATAAGCAGAGTTAAGCAAGTTCAGTTCAATAAGGGGGACTAAGAATAAGAAAGCCTAAGAAGGCACTATGCTGCTGACATTTTTTGCAGTACTTCAGTAAGTTCGATCATACGCAAATGACCTTGTTTAGCATTTTCTATGCAACTACCCTAGTTTTACACCCTAAGTAATTATTTGTATTATTTCTTGGGATGAAAAAAGACATAAAAATTAGATGTAACTGTCTTACATTTTTAAAAATACATTATAAGAATGTGAGAATCTGAAAGTGAACTTGGTACAAACTGTGGTAGCTAGTAAGTAAAAATGAAAGGGAAGCATTTTCGATGTTAGGCAGAAATGTTATGTAGTTTTGCATTTTGGACAATGACACTTATTCTGCATGAGTGATCACTAAGTATTATTAAAATTAATTTATAAACAAAAATAAAACAATTTAAAAAATCCACTTTCCTAAGCTGGGTGTGGTGGCGCATACCTCTATGCCACTATGCACTCAGATAGCTGAGGTAGAAGGATCATAGTGCAGTCAAGGCCAGCCTGGGCTACGGAATGAGTGCTACGTCAGCCTGAGCTAGAGTGACGACCCTGCTTCAAAAAAAATTCAACTTTCCTAATTTTTTAACTTTAAGAAACTATGTTTAGTGTGACTCATATCATCCTGTAAAATGAGATGCAAATATCACAGTCTATTACTGTCTCAGCTTATTAATTTGTTCTCCTTATTCATCATGAACAAACACGTGGGAGTGTGTGGGGGTTTGGGGGTGTGCATGCATGTGCAAAGGTTTGTTTGATGTTTCTGTTCAGATCCAGCATAGCTTTCAACTTGGGTAAGGATGTCACAATAGTCCCTTCTTATCCATGGAAGAGTCAATCTAAGACATCCTGTGAATATCCAAAACCCCAAATCATACCAAACTCAACATGTATTATTTTTCTATAGGTATTTATGATAAAGCTTAGTGTTTTATTTAAGAGGTTAACAATAATAACTAATAACAAAATAGAACAATTACACAACTATGATATAATACAAATTATGTATATGTGGTCTCTGAAAATATCTCATTGCGTTTTCTGTCACCTTTCACATAAAGGAATCATACCAGACTCTCTTCAGTTTATTTGAATTGCTACCATCATTACTTTTGCTCCTTTGGGTCTTATTCACTAAAAATCTGGATTTTTTTTTTTTTTTTGAACACATGTGCTGTAATGTCAGGACAGTAGTCTTAACAAGGACTCAGGGACTAAGGGACAGGTAGCATATATAGTGTGGATACATTAGACCAAAAGCTGATTCACCTCCTAGGCAAGATGGAACTATACACTAAGAAATGTGTTCAGACTACTCAGAATGGGACATAATTTAAAACAAAATCTTGCTAAATTTTTCATTTTCTATTTTAATTACAGGCAACTAAAACCACAGAACTCATAACCATGATATAATTGTATAAAAACACTGACTGAGAATAAATACTGTATACACTAAGTAAAAAAGCATATTTTATAAGTAGATCCCATGACTCTCAATTTAAAACCTGCCCTCTAACATTGGTCTGGCTACCAGGTGAGTTGGGATGACTCTCTAGGCCATCTCTTTTGAGAGGATATGGGAAACAGCCAGTGACACATTTAGAGCCCGTTACTATTTTTTGTATATTTACTATTTTCTAGGACCCATGCTAAGCACTGTATTCTTATTTACTCCTAATCACAAGCTTACAATGTTGGACTTTGAATACTCTTTATGCAGAAGGCGGGGCAGTGGTAGTTTAGACTTAGGTAAATTGCCCAATCCAAACCTGTTTAGCTAGTTTGAGCCCAGATAGGAGATCTGTAAATTCAAAGCTTCTTCATTTCAATACTCCACATTGTAGGCCAGCTATCTCAAAATTTGGTTGGTGGATTCCTGGACATCCTCAAACCCTTTTAAATCATGTACATAATGTGATCTTTCCCAACTACATGCCTGTGTGATGATGGATCTTCTTTATATATTTCAACCTAAGCAAGGCCACAGCAGGATTGAAAGTAAAGACCACTTAAAGAAATCCATAGACGTCTGTTAAATTAGATATTAAAAATTTGCAAAAATATAAAACATTATCATTCTCCCTAGTTTTTGTTTTAGAAAATATGGCTATTTTCACAAAATATTGATTTACATTAAAATAGAATAAAGCTAGCTGGGCATGGTGGCACACGCCTTTAATCCCAGCACTCGGGAGGCAGAGGTTAAGAGTATTACCATGAGTTCGAAGCCACCCTGATGCTATATAATAAATTCTAGGTCAGCCTGAGTAGAGTGAGACCCTACCTCAAAAAGCCAAAAAATAAAAAGAAAAAGAATAAAGCTGAGTGCAGTGGCAAACAAATTTAATCCCAATAAAGCAGGACAGAAAGGGAATATGGGAAGAAACAGGAACCTCATCCTGAAGTTCGGTTGAAGTCTCTTGTGAGCTGAGAGTTGAGCATTCTGGAACAATGAACCCCATTGGCTATGAAGGCCACCTCCATAGAGACAATGCTTCTTTTATAAAGATATGTTTCAAATAAAAATGTCAAAATAGTCCAGACCTCAGTTTATACCTGCTCAAGAAAATACTCAAGGACTGTGTTCTTTCCTTTGCTATTTTCTACAGCAATTGGAAGAAAATTATGATGAACCTATTATTTTCCTTTGAACCAAGTACATGCATGTGCTGATTATGAAGGCCTTAACCAAACTATACATAGTCAAGTTAGGGAATAGGTTTTCTTTTCCTTTCTTCAAAGAGGATCCTGCAAAGATTGTTGCACTAGAATGGAAGTACCCACAGCTGTGCACATAAGCACACAAATAACATCTGTGAAGCCACAACATCTCCAGAACCATGTTGTATTATCTTTTTCTTTATGTAATCTTTATGAACAATGACCATATACTTAGTCTTACAGTCATCTAACTTTGATATTCTGGGTTGCATTGCCTTTATTTGAAGTCCTTCCTGAAAACTCACATCTGCTCTACAAATTTTTTTTTTCAATAAGACCATCAAATTAAGTCCATTTGTAGAAGATGCCAACACTTTGTAGTGTCTGCATGGTTTTTGGTGAAGCCTACAATTGTAGCCCAATGTTTGGGCAATTTGACCATTATTGTTTGACTCTTGCTGAGAGATAGGACTCATCTTATTGTCACAGAAGACAGAAATGCCAGATGCTGGCTCTCTCAGATCCTGTGATGAATGCTGCAAATCAGATAGTTCTCTACTCACTGAATCTACCATGTGAAGTTAAGAGAAAGAGATAATTTAGAATTCATTTTGGCGGTGGGAATGATAGGAAAGTAAGCCTATGGTAGGAATGAGGAAAGGAGGATTTCATGAAGGATGAGTGCTCCTACCTACCTAGTTCAGCCAAGGTTGTAGAAGCACAATGCATTGGTGGCAATGGTTATCTCTTTGGCCAGTTTCCAAGTCAGGATTTCTAGCATTCTGTTTCCTTTATCAGATACCAAGTATAATTCTAATGTAGTTTGTTGTGGTTTGAATATAAAATGTAAATATGTGGATATAAAGTGTAAACAAGCTGTTGTGTTTGAACACTTGGTCCTCAGCTTGCAGCATAGTTTGAGAACATTGTGGATCCTTCAGGGGACAAAGCTTTGCTGGAGGAAGTGGGTCACTGAGGAGATAGGCTGCCCATCACTTCTTTTTCATCCTCTGCTCCCTGACTACTGATGTGAAGAGCTGGCTTCCTTCTTCTGCCACCATGCTTTCCCCACTATGATGGAATGTGTCCTTTTGGAACTGGAAGCTGAACTAAACCCTTTCCTTCCATAAGTTGCTTCTGCTCAGGCATTATTTCACAGCAAAGAGAAAGTAACTGATAACACAGTTCTTCTTTAAGGTACCACAGATTCCTGTTGTTTCCAACAGTGAATTCCAGTTTTTTTTTTTTTTTCCCAAAGAAAAGAATGTACAGTGTAATTGTATCTGGTATTCCTTCTCCCATCCAAGTATGAACCAGGCTCAACCCTGCTTAGCTTCTGAGACCAGACTAGATCAAGCATGTTCAATCTGGTAGTACTTCTAATGGGAAATGCATTTTAAGAATATCCTAACAGAGGCTGGAGAGATGATTCAACAGTTAAAGTCTGATGGCTTGGATTCAATTCCCCAGCATCCATGTAAAGCCAGAAGCTCAAAGTTGCGTATGCACCTAGAACTCTTTATTTGCAGAGACACAAGGCTCTAGCACACCTCTAGCATCTCTTGTTCTCAAATAAATAAATAAAAATAGTTTTGAAAAGAATATCCTGGGCTGGAGAGATGGCTTAGCAGTTAAGGCATTTGCCCGGGTCAATTCCCCAAGTCCCACGTAAGCCAGATGTACAAGGTGGCACATGCATCTGGAGTTTGTTTGCAGTGGCTAGAGGCCCTGGCGTGCCCATTCTCATTCTCTCTCTCTCAAATAAATAAATAAAATATTTTTTTGAAAAAAGAAAATCCTAACAGTTACCAACTGATGAGTGATCATACCTAAAAGGTGGACTACCTTTAAGATTGTATACGAAGGCGGGTCCATTGAGTGCCTCACATGGACTCTGTGTTGGTTTGCCTTAATTGTCAACTTGATGGAATTTAAAATCACGTAGGAGACACACCTGAAGGCATTCCTATGAGGGTATTTCGAAAAAGAAAATAGAGAAGACGCATCTTGAAAGTGAGCAGCACCATCTTATGGGCTGTGGTTCTGGACTGAAGAAAAATGATAAGGTGAACTCACTACCTGTATTCATCTCTCTTGCTTCCTGACTTGCAGATGTCATATGACCCATGGCCTCAGGCTCCTATGGCTACGATTAAGGCTGTTCTCATCACCATGCCTTCCCCACTACACTAACTATACCCACAAACTGTGCACTGAAATAAACCCTTTCTTCCCTAAGTTTCCTTTGTCTGGTATTTTGTCATAGTAATGTGACAGGTAACTAATATATAACCAAGCCTAAACACACTTTTACCAGACCACACAATGCCAAAACTCACTTATTGTAAGCAAAATGTGGCTGGGTAATCAGTGTACCTTACTTCCAGCTATGCTAAGTTAGCAGCAGGCATTTACTATCAGAAGACTTGAATCTAAGATGAACAAGAACACGACAAAATGGACTTCATCCATCAACTTATTCACCTACAGAACAGTTGAGGGATGTTTATATACCAAGTGAAGGGAGACAAACTGCAACACCAGGAGACAAAACCTTAAGCTGTGAACAATATAGGTTGACCAGAAGGTTAGAAGGGGTCTCAATTGTAGCAATGTGTCACAAAGAAAAAAGTGATGGGATGACAGCTCTCCACAGATGCTCTTTATGTCCTGAACAAGAGAATCTGACTAGAAACACACAGCTGGAGAGAAAGGCTGGAAGCATGGGCTAGCCATTTGTGGTTTGATTCAGGTGTCCCCCATAAACTTAGGAATCCTGAATGCTAGTCTCCCCGCTGATGGCAACTGGAAATTAATGCCTGCTGGAGGCAGTGTATTGTTTGGGGGTAGGCTTATGGGTATTATAGCCAGTGTCCCCTTGCCAGTGTTAGGCATACTCTCCTGTTCCTGTTGTCCACCTTATGTTATGGCCAGGGGGTAATGTCCACCCTCAGCTCATGACATCATTTTTCCCTTGCCATCATGGAGTTTCTGCTCGAGTCTGTAAGCCAAAATAAACTTTTTTCTCCCCAAAAGCTACTCTTGGTAAGGTGATTTCTGCCAGTAATATGGACCTGACTGCAATACCACTCTATCACCCTAGAGATGGGGAACCTCTTCATAATGCATGACATTATGTGCTAACCACACATCCTCAAGGCCTAAACTCTTAGCTTAGGATGTCACTATTTGCAAGGTCAGTATTTGGATTTCTCATACTGTATCATGCTACATATCTCATAAAAAAAAAAAAAAAAAAAAACTGCTGAGGAGCCGAGTGTGAAGGCACATGCCTTTAATCTCAGCACTTGTGAGGCAGTGGTAGGAGGATCGTCATGAGTTCGAGGCCACCCTGAGGTGACACAATGAATTTCAGGCCAGCCTGGGATAGAATGAGACCCTACCTCAAAATAAAATAAAATAAAATAAAATAAAACCTGGTGAGAATACAATATTGTTGGCATTTACTGTAATTTTGCCTAACAAAATCAAAAGTGCAAGAAAAATAGTGATTTTATAATACTATTGTGTTGAATTTACTCCCCAAATCTCTTAATAGTATTGTAAGCTAGTAGGACATAGGCATTTATACTTCCACACTATGCTGTCAATGGGAGCATGGGACCTTCCCTCTCCACTGTGAGCTTCTCTACTTGGAGTACAGAAGTTATACTGCCATTTGGACATCCTTTAAGTGGCATCATAAATGCTAAATGAGAGTTAATATTGTATAAATAGCCCAGAGCTCATTCAGTACAACAAGAAAATTCAAAATTCAAATTCAAATTCAAAAAGTTGAAGCTGGGCATGGTGGCACACGCCTTTAATCCGAGCATTTGGGAGGAAGAGGTAGGAGGATCACTGTGAATTCAAGGCCACCCTGAGATTACATAATGAATTCCAGGTAAGCCTGGGCTAGAGTGAAACTCTTCCTCAAATCCCCCTCAAAAAAGTTGTAAGGATGAAAGTGTTTCATTCATTCAATCCATTTGTTTTCCTCTCAGGGGTAAGTATAATACATATTTAATACATAATGCTATAATAAGTATATACTAATATATGTAAATATGAGTCATGTTATACCTTTAAAATTCTCAAAACACTTTAATAAAAAGTTGAAGACAGTGAAAAAATATTCACATGCATTAGGTTTTACCTATATTCTCTAGAGGCAGTTAAGAGAATTGCAAAAGCTTGTGTTTGTAAATATTTGTACTCTAAAGCCTCCTGCTAGTATACCATTACTCTATTATGTAAAATAAGCAAAAGAAAGAAATAATACAAATAGATACATGTGCCTAAGAATTTAAATTCAAAAAGGATATTACTTTTGTCTTGAAATAGTTGTTTTGGTTAGAATCATATAACTAAGCAAAAGTGTGTCATTTCAATCTTCCTACTAGTTTTACTGCCTGTTCAACTTGAGCCAAATTCTGAAAATTATTTTATTTTTTTTATCAGAAAGACTCAGTGAGAAAACTCTCATGCCCCAAAACAGCACATATGTACATCAAAGTCTTCTATATGAGAACTTTCAATTGATGGTTACAAATAAGGGAACAAGAAAGTAGTTTCTGTCTAACTTTAGTCAGCATTTGCTCAGCACAAGTATCTGACTGTTTAAATATTAACTAATGTGTTTAAATATTAAATAGAAAACATCTCTGATACTAGGCATGCACTAAAGCAAAAGAGCAGGTCTCTGAGTTTCAGTGCTTCAATATTGCCATTCACTTTGGAACATCTAAGAAAGAGAAAAGACAATGACAGACACTGTTCCGTCCTACCCACAACACCAGAAATATGAAGGTGTGATCCATCTGGTATCTAAATGTTGCAGTAAGGTTCACATTGTTGGTAGAAATCACCCAACCAAGAGCAACTTGTGGGAAAAATAGGTTTATTTTGGGTTATAGGCTCAAGGGGGAAGCTCCACGATGGCAGGGGAAAACGATGGCATGAGTGGTGGGTGGACATCACCCCTGGACAACATTAGGTGAACAACAGGAACAGGAGAATGTGCCAAACACTGACAAGGGAAAGCTGGCTATGATACCCATAAGCCTACCCCAGCAACACACTGCTTTCAAGGGGCATTAATTCCCAAATCTCCATCAGCTGGGAACCTAGCACTCAGAACACTTAAGTTTATGGGAGGATTCCTGAATCAAACCACCACATTCCATCCCTGGCCCCCATAAACTGATAACCATACATAACGTAAAATGCAATGCATTTAGTCCAACTTAAACATCCCCATACTTTTTATCAGTCTCAATGATATTCAAACATTTCCATAGTCCAAGATCTTTTAACTGAGCCATAATACCAAAAAGTCCCCCCCCAAAACCATAATGTCACAGAATAAACATTCACACTACAAAAGATGGCATTGGGCATAGCTATATATATATATATATATATATAGCCAATACAAGATTTAAAACAACCAGAGCAAACATCAAACTCTATAGTTTCAAGTCTAATAGCTCTAGCCAGTGACAAATCTCCAAGTCCGATAATTCTAACCAGCAACAAGTCTCTGGAGTTCCAATTCTGCCCCTCCAGCTAGGCTACTCACAGTCCTGGAAATCTTCATCCAGGGCTGGCAGCTGTTCTCAGCAGCCATCTTGTGGTCCCTACATCTCCACTGGGTCTCCACTGCAATCCACGGTTCATCTCCATCTGGTCTCCATGCAGGCATCCAGCAAACCTGCTTCACACTGCCCAAGGCCGTTTCCAAAACACAAGACCGTGTTGAAAACTCAATGACCCTCTCTTTCCTACATTTCCTATACTCCATAATACCAGGTAGGGTGTCAAATTGTTAATTCAGGGAGTGTGGGGAATAAAACAGACTTAGAAGTACAGGACACTCCTTTAGCACCCAGGCCCCTTCAAAAGAGTCTACATTGTTTCTGTTGCCCTGGTGCAGGTCAGCTGGCCCAACCTCAAAGGTTGTAATCTCTCAATCACAGCTGAACAGGAAGCAGTTCACCCAAAGATTTCATTTTTTCTGTGCCATATCCCTCTGCTCACACCAGTGTGTTTCTATCAAAGCAATCCTACACAACTTCTCAGGACACAGACATACCAGCCAGCCCTTCACAAAAACTGCTTCTAGCCCAGTCCAGACAAAATTCCTTTTTACTTTCTAAGCCAAACCTCCATAGTTCTTTATGCATTCAGGTCTTGCAACTCTGACCAGAATAGTCCATGAAGCTGTACTTATAGCACTGCAAGGTGTATCTTAAGCTGAGGTTTCAAATCCTTCCACATTCCTCTTGAAAATCAGCTCCAAAAGGCCAAAGCCACAAAGTCAGGTGTCTAACAGCAATGCCACTCTCAGTACCAACATTATTGTTGCAGTCAGGCTTGCATTGCTGGTAGAAATCACCAACCAAGAGCATCTTGTGGAAAAAAGAGGTTTTTTTTTGGCTTACACGCACAAGGGGGAAGCTCCATGAAGGCAGGGAAAATGATAGCATGAGCAGAGGGTGGACATCACCACTGGACAACATCAGGTAGACAAGAGGAACAGGAGAGTGTGCCAAACACTGGGAGGGGACACTGGCTATAATACCCATAAACCCACCCCCAATAATACACTGCCTCCAAGAGGTGTTTATTCCCAAATCTCCATCAGCTGATAACCTAGCACTCAGAATACTTTAAGTTTATGGTAGACACCTGAATCAAACCACCACACCAAAGGTCCAGGAAACTTTATATATTATCACTCCTGAACACAACTAAGAGAGTTTACTGCTGTAATTCCTCGTGTTTGGGTGATACCATCGCTGTACAATATACACAGTATACACAGAAGGAAAATACCCTCTTCCCTCTGGAGAAGTGAAAACATTTTTCTGATTTGTTTTGTTTATATAATATCTTGGTCTTTTCTGAAAAACATCACATTTAAAAAGTATAGCCATATGCCGGGTGTGGTGGTGCATGTCTTTAATACCAGCACCCAGGAGGCAGAAGTAGGAGGATCGCCATGAGTTCAAGGCCACCCTGAGACTCCATAGTGAATTCCAGGTCAGCCTGGGCTAGAGTGAGGCCCTACCTTGAAAAATAAAATAAAAAATGTATAGCCAGGCCAGGCATGGTGGCGCATGCCTTTAATTCCAGCACTTGGGAGGCAGAGTTGGAGAATTGCTATGATTTCAAGGCCACCCTGAGACTACATAGTGAATTCCAGGTCAGCCTGGGCTGGAGTGAGACCCTACTTCGAAAAACCAGCTGGGCTGGAGACGTGGCTCAGTGGTTAAGGCACTTGCCTGAAAAGCCTAATGACCTAAATTCAGTTCTCCAGTACCCATGTAAAACTAGCTGCACAAAGTGGCACATGCATCTGGCATCTGTTTGCAGCAGCTGGAGGCCCTAGTGCACCCATTCTCTCTCTGTGTCACTCTTCTAACTATCTGCTTGCAAATAAATAAATGAAAATACTTTTAATAAATAAAAAGTGTTCCCATTGTATTTTAAGAGTTTTCGGGTTACTTTTTATATTTTGGGAGAAAATAGCACACTAATGATTGCTGACTTTTTCATATCTGTTTTTTTATATTTTTTTTTTTGTTCATTTTTATTTATTTGAGAGTGACAGAGAGGGAGGGAGAGAGAGAGAGAGGGAGAGAGACAGAGAGAATGGCCGCACCAGGGCCTCCAGCCACTGCAAATGAACTCCAGACGCGTGCACCCCCTTGTGCATCTGGCTAACGTGGGTCCTGGGGAGTCGAGCCTCGAACTGGGGTCCTTAGGCTTCACAGGCAAGCACTTAACCTGCTAAGCCATCTCTCCAGCCCTTCATATCTTTTAACAACACCTATTCTTCTTTTTTAAATTTATTTTTATTAGATACAGACATATTTAGTATATAAACAATACATGTTGGTACCATCCTTTCTCTCCTCCCTGCCCCTTTTATGAAGAGGCCTTCTCATTGGGGATGCAGGTCAACCCATGGGAATTGTGGGTCATGCATTATGGGAACAGCAGTCAGTTATGGGGGAGAGGCAACGCCTCTGTGTAAAATGTCCCAACTTGAGGCTCTAATAATCTACCTGCCTCCCCTTCTGCAAAATTCCCTGAGCCATGTTGGGTGCATTTTAAGTCTACTTCAGTGATGGGCTCTTAGGAGCCTCTGGATCTCTGGTTTGGTAGGTACTGAGTGCCCTCAGTGTCTATTTCCTTCACTCTTGTGTTGATATCAGATTCACTAAGAAAGCAGCACTCTTGCTCATTTCCCCAATTGCTCTGTGGTTTCAGCTAGGGCCAGGGTGGAGTACACTGTCATTTATCTCCTCAGGTCCAGCTCCCATCTGAAAAAGAGAAGCAGATTCTCCAACAGAAAATAAAGTCAGCACCAGTTAAATGGGATAACCATTATTAATTTAGAGAGAATTAAAAGGGTTTAGACCCTCTTATACAGTAAGGTTAGTGGGAACTTGACAATGGAAAGCAGAATCATTATCTGGATATGATTCTGACCTGTGTCCCAGTTCCAGATATGGTTTCCTTTCCACTGAGCGGATCTGTTAGCCAATCTAAGAGCAGTTGGTTACCCATCATGGCTGTATGCCACTATTGCACTTGTTTGAGAATCACATCAGGTTGTTTGCTTCTGAGTTGATTAGACTTTGAGTTGCTTGGACAGATGTTGGCCACTTTCCCCCTGTAGCTTATGTAGCGACTTCCAGAACTAGATGGACTAATTGTCTGAGGACTGGCTCTCCTCCAGTTTCCAACCAGGTCTCTCCATGGTCTGTGTCCATAGCGTATAGTGTCCTCAGCAATAGGGTCTTACCGTTAACCTCTGGTGGGTAATCAAGTGCTCTGACAGAAGCCTGCCTTGTTTGTTTTGGGAGATCTAGTAGGTCTCTCTGATCAACAGCTCATTGTGGATATAAACCTGGTATATCCTGGTATAGGGAGTTACAGGCCAGAGTCAAGGGAAAAGAAAAAAAGAAATGACAGAGAAGGAAGATAAACAGGACAAATTTAAGGTTAGACTTCATCTCAACCTCTCCAGGGTCTTCTTCAGGGTCCTTTGATTCAGGTGCTCCCTCTAAGGTCCTTTTGAGGGTTCCAGCTTTTAGTCTAACTTCTAAGATATAAGATTCTATGGGACCAGTTCAATTTGGATTCAGTTTTGTGCCCCCCCCCGAAAAATAAAACCTATTCTGACGATGATTAATACATTTGCTTTTCTTCTCTGTATGGAATGTGTATCCATCCAGTAACCAAACGTTAATCATAATGTGAGTCTGAAATGAATATGAATAAATTCCAAGATTAGAAACAGTGTTTTACTTCTCAGAACAGTTTAAAAGAATGATAACAACCTCAAAGTATGAAATCAACCTTGAGCGTATTCCAGAATGGAAATGGTCTGGTGAGCATTTATTGTTCCAACATTCAAACTGGTCACACTTCTAAAGAGATAGCGATAGTATAGACAGCTTATCACAATATCCATGTGTTCTGGAGCATTTTGTTTTATTGACATATACATAAACATAAACTGGTCTTATATTGTGATCATTTATTTATGGAAATTGGCTTATCAATCTTTTTGACAGCCTATTGAATTTTTCAGGAATATTTACTGTATTTTAAGTTTAAATTAATTTTATAAAATAGGGTAATATAGTATTCTTCTATTTGGTACATTAAAATGATAATCAGAGCCAGGCATGGTGGTGCATGCCTTTAATCCCAGCACTTGGAAGGCAGAGGTAGGAGGATCGCTGTGAGTTTGAGGCCACCCTGAGACAACATAGTAAATTTCAGGTGAGCCTGGGCTAGAGAGAAACCCTACCTCAAAAAAAAAAAAAAAAAGGATAATTAATGATACTAATAGAGGATTATTTAATAATCACTTATTTCACGTAAGCCAATATAATAAACAGTCTGACAGTGATGAAGATAGTCTTTTGTGGGGCCTTGGGAGATGCCTTAATAGTTAAAGGAGATTTTTTTGTAAAGCCTGTCAGCTTGGGTTCAATTTTCAGCACTCACATAAAACCAGACACAAAAAGTGGCACAGATTACAACTATAAGAAACCCTGGTATGCCCTCCTCCACACACACGCATGCAAATCAATTTTTTAGACAATATTCTCCTTTTTATAAGAAAAACCATGCCTGGGGTATATGGAATTAATGTTGGCTTTATTTTGCATGTGTGGTACTAGGAATTGAACCCAGAGTATGCTAAATAAATGCTCTGCCAATGAGATATACCCCCAGCCCTTGAATTATTCTGCATTAAAAATCATTCTCTTGGGCTAGACAGATTGCTTAGTGATTAAGGTACTTTCCTGCAAAGCCAAAGGACCCAGGTTTGATTCCCTATGACCCACACAAGCCAGATGAACATGGAGGTGCATGCATATGGACTTCGTTTGCAACAGCTGAAAGCCCGGGCATGCCCATTCTCTTTCTTTCTCCCTCTTTCTTTCGCTCCCTCCCTCTTCTTCTCTCTCAAATAAATAAAATAAATTTTTAAAATAAAAAAGCATTATCTTGATCAACATAGCAGAGCCTTTTAAGAATGTAAATTCTGTTTAAAATTGAGATTCAGGGCTGGGAAGATGGCCTAGTGGGTAAAAGCACTTGCCACATAAGCATGAGGACCTGGTAGTATCAGTCAACCTGAGTTTGGTTGCCAGCACCCACATAAAAGCTGGCTGTGACCACACAAGCCTGTAACTCCAGTCCTGTGGAGACAGGACAATCACTGGGGCATGTTGGTCAGCCAGTATGACTGAAAAAAAAAAAAGAAAGAAAGAAAGCAGCAGTTTCTGGGTTAGTGAGAGACTCTGTCTTAAGGAAATAGAACAATAGAACAATAAAGGGGACACCAGACATTCTCCTCTGGCTTCTGCACATGCGTACACAAGGAAGCACATATACACACATGCACACATAGTATGCACACACATCTTACACACAGCACATTTTACATACTACATACATACACACCACACACTCCCAAACTAAAATTCACACTTGGCTCTTTTGAGACTGTAGCTACTACCTTCATAAAGTAGTTGAAAATCTACCTTTATCCTTAATGGTTCTCAAATACAATTGATTCTAGTTCTGACTAAACCATATCAATGCCCCATGTTTGCTTGTGACACTTTAAAATATAAAATGAGACAAAGATACCCATAACATACAATGTCTTCTCAAGCACTGGGTCGTGATGCATTGGCATATCTGGGCACAGAGAGTTAAACACTGTATTCAGGAAAGTATGAGCTTCAAGAAGAATTGGACACAGACAAGAGGTCACTAAGGAGCCATGGTAGGAGCAATGGGAAGAGTAGGAAGTGAGCCAGGAGAGGGAATGACAGAGGCTACCGGAGAGAGTGCCTCAGCAATGAGGAAACCCTCAACAGGGCCAAGTTCCACAGAACAGCAGCTACACTCCTGGGAACCAGTTTCTTTCTCCACGGATCACAGAATCTGTCAGCACTTTATTATAGTTCTAATCTCTCAGGGACAAAGTTGAGTATCTTTGTTTTGACTCACCCTGCTTTCTCATCCTCTACTCTCAAGGTATTCTTTGACATTTAGCTTTTACTCTCTAAGCCTGACTTTGCACACTAGTTCCAAACAGTCATAGTGGAACCCAAAATTATCTGTTACTGCTAGGCCTCAATTTCCTAGGGCACATTTTTCATCATGTTAGATTTATTTGTTTCAATACTTCACAGTGTTACACACATTGTAATATACATATTTATGTACATTTGCATAAATAAGAATAGTTATATAAATTGATATATACATATTTAATTAATTAAGTTTTGTTCATTGGAGGTTAGGGCTTCTTGCTGCTGAAAATAAACACCAGATCCTTGCACCACTTTTTGTATTTGGCTCATAGAGGTATTTTAGGAATTGAATCTGGGTTGGCAGGATTTGCATACAAATGTCTTTAACCATGGAACCATATTCTAATCCCTACAATATATTTTTTAACTAGGAAAATGTATTTTGTTAGGAAAATAAGCATCTATACATTTTAAGTTATATATGTATATATGCCTTTGAGTATGAAGAGATGTTTGAAAATAATAAACCCCACTTATTGCAGAAGCAGTTATAATTATGTAAGGGACTGCAGGAGGTTTTAAATGTGTTCGTGATATTTGCTTCTTAAGCTGGGATATAGGACCACTGATTTAAATTTCCAGACATTTAATTTCTTTTTAATTTTATATTATAAAAAAGATATTTTAGCTATTTATTTGTAAGCAGAGAGGGAGGGGAGAGAGAAAGTATGGGCATGACAAATTCTCCTGCCATTGCAAATTAACTCCACACACATGAGCCACTCTGTGCATCTGGCTTCACATAGGTACTAGGGCATGAAACCCAGGCCATTAGGCCTTGCAAGCATGCTTAATGACTGAGCCATCTCTCCAGCCTCCGTTTCTGGATATTTAAATAAAGCAACAAACTGCATAAGAAATACTTTGTAATGACTGCATCCTCAGGTCTTCTCATTCTGGACCCTTTGATTGCTGTCTCATTTTATTTCCCATTATTCCTAATAGCGCTGTCTCCTGGGTTTCTACATTGTGCACAGAAGTCTTTGCCAAGTGTAATTATTAACCTTTCTTCTATCTTTGTGTCCTACCAGAATACATCTCCACTCTGTCAGATTGTCCTTTCTAAACAATTTGTAGACCACTGAGCTCAGAAAATTTTGCTACTTTTATTGCATATAATCTCTCTTTCCTCTGATATCTTGTGTGTGTGTGTGTGTGTGTGTGTGTGTGTGTGTGTGTGAAAGATAAACATTCTCATCTATTTCTTCCAAATCTATTTGTGTCATATTTTTCTTGCAATATAATTCATTGGCTTTAATCCTGCTTTCAATTGAAAATCACCCAGGAAGTTCTTCAAAAGTGTTAGTGCCTAGGTTCTAACCTCAATTTCCTGGCTGACAGAATTTTTCGAAGTTTCTAAGATGAACCCAACATCATAGGTATAGCCTGGCTGTCCCTTTAGGTAAGGTGTCCAGGTCCGTGTCTACACCAATGCAGAATTTCACATACTTGACAGAGAATTATAATGCCCTTAGGAGCTTAAATAATAATTAGAGTCAATCAGTAGAAACTGCTGAACTCTTGTTCCCATTTTATATTATTACAAAAGTCCACTTAGCAGCAATTTGACCTTCAATACTTTGGTGTCACTGAGTATTTGCAAGCAGGTTACCTAAATGCACAAACACGAACAGCTGGACTGAAATTGACACTGTCTGGAGTGACACAAAACACCAGAGTCCAAGGAGGCAAGGCCATAAATTACAACTTAGTTCCAATGCTTGACAACTGATCCTTAATCTCATAAAGGATCAAAGTAGTAGTATATGAGTGCACATAAGATATGCAATAGTTATTAAAATAATGACCATACAGAGGTGGTAAAAATATTCACAGAGACAATGTGAATACTGGGGGAAATGTAGAATTCCTTTCTAATGTTCTTAATTAAAGCACAACTGTATATAACTGGTGTGTTGCATTGCTCTTGAAGGACTAAATGTTACTTGATGAAGAAAGTTGTTGTATGTATGACAGTCATGTGAAAATTACATATTTCTAGCCATCATGGTCTAGAAATGCAGAATGAGACGATGCTGTTAGATGACTTTCCATCAGAAAAGAGAAGTTAGCCCAATTCTTCAGAAAGGAAATGAATAGTTAGATAACTTTCCATGGCTTCCCAACCATGAGAATCTCTAAATTGTTTCTATTGCTTTGTCTTCAAGTTCCCTGATTCTTTTCACAGCCATGTTGAATTTGCTTGTGCATCCAAATCTCATCACTTCTTTATTTCTATTAGATTTGCTTATCATACTGCCATTTTCTTTTGATTCTTTCTTGGATTTCTTGTCTTTCTGCTTATGAGTCACCTGTTCTTGAAGACTATCTGCTTTTTTCATGAGGACTCTTGATAGAGTAATAAAAATTAAATTTCCTGTTTGATAATTTCAAAATCTGTGCCACATCTAGCTCACATCTAATGCTGTTTTTTTCCTCTCAGAATATTTTTTCTTGATTTTTTTATAGGCCTTATATTTTTTTGTTGTTGTTGAAAGATAGACAAGATATATAGGAACAATATGGACTGAGATTTAAAAAATTGGCCTTAAGTGTGAGGATTTATATCAATCTAGTGGTGTCTAATGTTCACACCTAGACAGCCCATGGTAACACTGGAGCCCTGTTGGAGTAACATGGTATGGGGGAGGGGAATACTCTATAACTTTTTTGATTAAATTCCATGCTTTGGTGGGCCTTTTTGTTTTTTTAGACCACAACCTTCATTCCCAGTGGTATAGGCTGTTCCACCCATAGCCTCCCATTTCTTTCCTTGGCATTCACTTATTTCCATGAAGTCCTTAGGACTATTGACCATTTAAACCCTGTTGGCACTTTAGTTACATAGGCATGCTGGAGAAGGAAAAGGGGTATAGTCAGAGGAACTGACCCCATCAGTGGGAACAGGGCTTTGGCAAAGTCCTTTCTGCAGGAGAGTAGACATATTTACTAGTCATTTTGCATCCTCTTCTTCTAGAATGATAATTCTCATAGTGAGGATTTGGTGGAGGTACCAGACATGCAGTCTGGGAAATATTCCTAAAGCCTACAGCCCCCAGGAATCTTTCAGAATTTCCTAAGTCCACACTCAGCCTCTAGACATGCATTCACATGATCCTGTAGGTAGGTCCATCAGTTTCTGGCTCCCATAGTTCAAGGTAGACAGGTCAGATGAACTTCTCCAAAGGCCTCTTTCTGCTCAAATGAATGGGTGTTGATTTACCCTTTGTTCTTACTTCTTTGGCCAGTTCAAAAGTCATTAGTTTTCCATTTGGTCAGGTTTTCTTTTCTTTTCCCTAGTAAGAATAACAGCAACAATTGCTAAAACTTTGTAAAGAGCCAAATAAAAAACCTTAATTATCTCTACTCAGTGTATTTCTAAACTTGTAGGAAAATTCAAAATTAGAGTATTTCATTAAGATTCAACATCTCATCACTTAGATATATTTTAAAACTTCAAAATTATTTTAAAAGTTGACAGTATTAAATTAAATTAAATTATTTTAAAAGCTGATAGCATTCAAATTTAAGTTCACATTTTTTTCATTGTTAATATGGTTAACATTGATTTTAGTGATTTAATTTATAAAACAATTGCTTCTCAGTCCACAAATGTAGTAATACAAACCCCTGTTATTTTGCAAAACCTCCCTCAGTAGTCACATTTATGCTCCTGCTAATCAAGAGAAATATTAGCTTTTATTTTTTTCTATCAGCTTATTTTGCACATAAATACATTCCTTAAATAGCTTGTGACATCTGAAAACTTAACGGATTCAGTATTTCCATTTCTTGAAGGAAAATAGCTTAAAATTCACATTTTTTTTTTTTTGGTTTTTCGAGGTAGGGTCTCACTCTGCCCCAGGCTGACCTGGAATTCACTATGTAGTCTCAGGGTGGCCTCGAACTCACGGTGATCCTCCTACCTCTGCCTCCCGAGTGCTGGGATTAAAGGCGTGCGCCACCACGCCCGGCCTAAAAATCACATTTAATGTATAATCTCAGGTTTATTTTATGAACTGAAGCTTCTTTTGCTTAAAGAAAAGTATTACTAGGAATAAAGAGCATTTTATTTTTGTTTTAATTTTTTTTCAGTACAAAGTGACAACTATTAGTACATTTTTCTCGTTTGAGCTCCCCTGAGATCTTTTGTCTAAGGCTGGGGTTTCATTCAGCAACACTAGGAAGCAGGATGTCCCTGTACAATGTCATTATTTTGGTAGGTTTTGACCTGTTCTGATAAATGTAGCCTGAGATTGAAACAGGATTGTATTCTGAGCTGGAGTAAGCTCTAAAGTTCTATCAGTCGATGAAAGAAGTTTTTTGTTTTGTTTTGTTTTGTTTTAGGATTTCTAGAAGCACCTCATGGAAGCTGACTAGTGTCCTTCAGTTCTTTCAAAAGAATGAAACTCTACTAAAAAGATCAAAAATTTTATTAGCCTGAGAATCTGTCCCTTCACAGCTGACATTGTGTTTTGATTCATAGGAAAAAATACTCACCCATCTGCACTCGAATGCTCTGCATTCCTTCCTGTGGTGGAAACTATGGACAGTCTGTTTCCTAAAGCCATGACTCACTCCACCCTCCGATGCTTCCCTACCTCTTGCCTGCTCAGACTTCTTTCCTGCCACTGTACATATTTCCTACGTGTTAAAAATAAAATGATAGAACTGGAGAGATGGCTTAGCAGTAAAGGTACTTGCCTGTGAAACCTAAGGACCCAGGTTCGATTCCCCTACAGTAACCACATAAGCCAGATGCACAAGGTGGTACATGTGTCTGGAGTGTGTTTGCAGTGGCTGGAGGCCCTGGCGTGCCCATTTGTTCTCTCTCTCTCTCTTTGATGTCTAGGTGTAACATTATCCACTTCCACAAGGTACTCCTGAACAAAAGTCTTGTTTTTAAAAAATTAAATATTTGTAACAAACAAGGAGTAGGTTTCCGTATGGCTTACTCATAACATATTCAGTTTTGATTAAGAACATAATCTTAATCAGGAAACCAACATAATGATTATGGTGACAAATCCCAAGGCACTGGCAACACCAGACCCATCTATAACCCTAGGATGAAATCTTGTCACCACCGTTGCAATTGGTTCATCCACAACGACAGGTTTGGGTCAAGTCCCAGCCAACCTCTGTGCTGCACCTGTGCCTCTTTCTCTGGCACACAGGACAGCATCTTCTGAATGGCCTGTGTGGCTGAGCTAGAGAGACTTGCAGAGAGCCAGAGGACAGTGGTGACTCCATGCCCAACCCCCTGGCAGCACAACAGAAGACTCTTCAAAGACAAGCCTTTTGGAAGATGCACTTACGGACTGACTTTATAAGAATATAATACAGTAGGGCTGGAGAGATGGCTTAGCGGTTAAAGCACTTGTCTGCAAAGCCAAAGGACCCAGGTTTGATTCCCCAGGACCCACGTAAGCCAGATGCACAAGGTGGCACAAGTTTGCTTGCAGTGGCCGGAGGCCCTGGAGTGCACATTTTCTCCCTCTCTCTCTGCCTCTCTGTCTCAAATAAATAAAAATATTTTTTTTTTTTTTTTTTTTTTTTTGGTTTTTCGAGGTAGGGTCTCACTCTAGCCCAGGCTGACCTGGAATTCACAATGGAGTCTCAGGGTGGCCTCGAACTCACGGTGATCCTCCTACCTCTGCCTCCCGAGTGCTGGGATTAAAGGCGTGCGCCACCACGCCCGGCAAAAATATTTTTTTAAAAAGAATATAATACAGTAATGTGCTCACATCAATGGCTTGTGAACAGGGTGAAGCTCTCTCCACCATCCCATTATGTCCCATAATACTTAGAGAACAGTAAAGTGGAGTTGTTCTTTTCATTTTTGCCTTACTATATACTGATTTTTTTTTTTTTTTTTTAGTCTAACAGACTTTTTAGGCAAGGTTTTAGGTGTGCAGAGTAACCAACAAGGCAGAATTTCCGTATATCCCTTCTCCATAATTCCCCAGACAGTTTTAATGTCACTAACATCTTGCATTTCAGTGGTATATTTGTTAAGATTTATGAAGCTATTTGTTGTAGTCAGCTTCATATTGCTAGCACAAAAAAAAAAAAAAAGAAAAAGAAAAAGAAAAAACCAAAAGCAGCTCGTGGGAGGAAAGGGTTTATTTTGGCTTACAAACTTCAGGGGAAGCTCCACGATGGCAGGGGAAAACGATGGCATGATTGGAGGGTGGACATCACCTCCTGGGCAACATCAGGTGGAAAACAGCAGCAGGAGAGTATGCCAACACTGGCCAGGGAGGGGAAGCTGGTTATAACACCCACAAGCCTGCCCCCATCCATTCCAGGAATTCCCACATTGCCACCAGCTGGGGATCAAGCATTCAGGACACGTAAGTTTATGTGAGACACCTGAATCCAACCACCACAGTACCTGATGTATTTATTAACTAAAGTCTGGGGTTTACTTTGATTTCCATGAATCCTACTGGGCTACATCCACATTTTTAGGCCACTGAGAAAGTACAAGGTTATTTTGTCTGTATCTCAGCTTTTCCTCATCAGAAATTGTGAGTTAATGGCTGTGTCTTTTTTTTTTTTTTTCCTGTTTTTCATTTTTGAGATAGGGTTTCACTCTAGCCCAGGCTGACCTGGAATTCACTATGTTGTCTCTGGGTGGCCTTGAACTCACAGTGATCTTATTACCTCTGCCTCCATAGTGTTGGAATTGAAGGCATGTGCCACCTCGCCCAGCTCTTGTTGTTTGTGAGTATATATGTTTGTGCATGTGTATCTAGAGGTCAGAGAATGATGTTGGATGTCTTTAAGACAGCCACTCTTCACTTCAGCTTTTTAGACAAGGTCTCTGAACCTGAAGTCCACTGATTCAGTTGGATAAGCCAGCCTTTTGAAAGGGTTGAGAGATGTGGCTGGAGACATACTGTAAAAAGAAAAAAAATCAAGATTTTCATGGTATATTAAAAATAAAAGGACTGGGGAGATGGCTCAATGATTAAAGGTGCTTTGCAAAGCCTGATTGACAGGGTTTAATAACTCAGGACCAACATAAAAGCAAACACACAACGTGACACATGTGTCTGCAGTTCCTTCGTAGCTGCAGGAGGCTCTGGCATACTTTGTGTATCTGGCTTTACATGGGTACTAGGGAATCAAACCTGGGTCATCAGGCTTTACAAGCAAGTGCTTTAACTGCTGAGCCATCTCTCCAACCCTTGCTCAGCTATTTTGTCTTATCAATCAACACTCTGACTAGCATGCTGACAATACATGTGCAAAGAAGATTTTTCTGTGTTTTCCTCAATTCTTTGTACCTCACGGTGGATCAGTAGTTTTTCATTAAATTAAGATTATATAGTTAGGGGCTGAGGAGATGGCTTAGCAGTTAAGGTGCTTGTCTGCAAAGCTAAAGGACTCAGGTTCTATTCCCCAGGACCCACATAAGCCAGATGCACAAGGTGGCACATGCAGGCCCTGGCTAGCATGCCCATTCTCTCTCTCTCTCTCTCTCTAAATATATATATATATGTGTGTGTGTGTGTGTGTGTGTGTGTGTGTGTATCTCTTTCTCTCCCAAATAAATAAATAAAAATAAAATATTTAAAAAGGTTATATAGTTTAATACACACATTTTTTCTTTGAATGTGATTTTAAACTTGAGTTTATGTGTTGAGATCATGTACTCAAATGTGTCTTATAAACAACCATGCACCATTTTACAAGCAATGTAAAGGATTTGCAAAGTCCCTGCTGACTTAATACAACTTTTTACGTTAATTTGACTATAAAATTAAGTTTTGACCTAAAAATTTGATTCTACTACAAATAATGAAGAACAAGTCTTAGTTTGAGACAATATAAAAATAATTCATATTAATACAACAAGCTGGGATATAACAATTTAACTGAAAAAGGGGCTAAACAATGTTTTCATAAAATTTTTAGTTTATTTGGAATATTTAAATTGAAGATTTTCGTACAATGAATGTAACATTTTGACACTTCTTCGGGGACTATATTAATTAGGCATGATGATGTTTATCTTTAAAGATATTTATTTTAGAGCAAGAAAGAGAAAGAATGGACACACCAGGGCCTCTAGCCACTACAAACAAACTCCAGATATATGCACCACCTTGAGCATCTGGCTTACATGGGTTCTGGGGATCAAACCTGTGTCCTTTGGTTTTGCTGGCAAGTGCCTTAGGTGCTAAACCATCTCTCCAGCCCCTGTTCATCTTTAGACTAATTGATGCATTTCTGTAGACTTCAAGTCAGAATGTCCATACAATTAAGACACTCTTTGGAGTTTTTTTTTTTTTTTTTTTTTTTTTTTTTTTTTTTTTTTTGGTTTTTCAAGGCAGGGTCTCACTCTAGCCCAGGCTGACCTGGAATTCACTCTGTAGTCTCAGAGTGGCCTTGAACTCCTGGCAATCCTCCTACCTCTGCCTCCCAAATTCTGGGATTAAAGACGTGAGCCACCACGCCAGGCATCTTCGGACTATTTTATCTCCACCTGCAAATACATGACTGCAAAGTCAAGTTTCTGGGCAATGAGTCTAACCAGGAGTATTTTCCCACTGCCAAGTTTGGGGGCTCCTTCACTCACTATGAACTCCCTGTGTAAAGGGCTTTGGTGATCCCTTGGCCTTGATCACTTAATCTATTCAATCTGAAGACACAAATTTTGACTCACTCTGTATATGTATTTTTCTTAAGAAAATGAACTATTCTCTCAAAACCACTTGTGGGCAAGAGGACTAGGAGTACAGCTGTGTAAACAGCAAAACACTTCCCAAGAGTAGGGAAATAGTTATGACTTTTAAATGATATTTTTTTCTGTGTAGAAAAAAAAATCAACCTTAGTCATTTGAGAGGAAATAGAAATGGTAGTTTATTTGATGTTAATGAGATATTTTTTTTTCCTATAAAAGCTTGGCACCAACTGCAACATTGCATAAAAATGCAAGTTGTTTTAAATATTGTTAGTTCATTGATTTTGATGAATTATGTTGCTTGTTAGGTAGTTCAAAGTGAATTTCCTAACCATAATTATTCTCCACCCCTCATCTCCACTGACTAGCTCTGTTCCCACACTGGTTTTATTAAGTAGAAACTTTGTATAAATACATCATGTGTTGGTACCATCATTTCTCTCCTCCCTGCCCCCACTCTACTAGGGCCCTCTTAGTGGGATTGCCAGCGTTCACCATGGAGTTGTGGGTTATGAGTTCTGAGAGCAGCAGACAGTCATGGGCGGGCGGGGGAGGCAATGTGTCTGGACATTCCCTCCCACACTGTGGCTCTTACATTCTTTCCTCCCCCCTCTTGCTCAAAATTTCTTGAGCCTCGGTGGGTATGTTTCAAGACTACTTTAGTGTTGAGCTCTCAGCAGCTTTGGGATTCCTGCTCACCTTCTTCTCCCATTTCTCTCATTATCCCTTTTAGCCTCCTCCTCTCCCAGAATGTCAACAAAGCACAAATTTCTGACATACATATTTAGACGTTTGTTATGATTTGAATTATCTTATGTCTGGGTCTTCCAAAAAATTCACAGGTTGACACCTACTCCTCAGTGCAGTGGAATATAGAGGTGGGGACTTTGGGAGAGAGTCATGAGGATTCCACTCCTGGATGCTGATCACCTTCTGCCATATGATGATGCAGCAATACAGGGGTCATGAGGAGTTTACATTAGACATCAAATTTCCTGTTGCTTTGATCTTCTGTTTGCTAGCCCCTGCTCCTCAAACTGTGCAAAGTACATGGCTCTGTAGTTTGTAAACTACTCAGTCCATGGCATTTTGTTATGGAAGCTTGAATGAACTAACATCATTTGTGAGACATAATTCAATAAAATGGATACCATGTTTAAAACATACTTGCTGGGATGTAACTTAGTGACAGTCAGTGCTTAGCAAGCTTAAAGCCTGGGTTCAGTTCACAGGCCCCCCCCCCCAAAAAAAAAACCTGTAAAAAAATCACTTTGTACAATTTTTCTGCATTCAGAGGACTTTAATTCTCATAAGAAAATAAACTCCACAGAGACAGTGAACTTATAAACAGATTTTTTTTTTTGTTTTTTTCAAGGTAGGGTCTCACTCTAGCCCAGGCTGACCTTAATCACTTGAGGAATAGGAAGAGCATGCTGTAGTCTCTAGTTGGATCTTCTGTAATCATAAAGATTTTTAAATGCAGAGAGAGGAAGAAGTCATACTGTTAGAGTAATCCAGTGTGGGAAAAGTTTAATGAACCATTACTGGATTTGACAGTTGAAGGAACAAGCTGAGGAATGCTGGTAGCTTCCAGCAGTTGTACAATAGTAGGCAACACATTATTCCCCCAGATCCACCAGAAAGCAACTCAGCTTTCAGACATGAGATAAAGCTGGGTGTGGTGGCACACGCCTTTAATCCCAGCACTCAGGAGGTAGAGATAGGAGGATCGCCGTGAGTTCAAAGCCACCCTGAGACTACATAGTGAATTCCAGGTCAGCCTGGGCTAGAGTAAGACCCTACCTCGAAAAACAAACAAACAAACAAACAAACAAACAAAAAAAAAAAAAGAAAGAAAAGAAAAGAAAGTAGAATAAAGCATTTGAATTTTTAAAACCAGTGAATATGCAGTAATTTGTTGTTGTCCCAAGCAGAATATTAGTATAAACACCAAGGCAGCAAACCCAAATTTCTTTTATTTCATATAGTAAACTCTCTTAATTCAGTTGACTTGAAATCTACTCCAGTTGAAGTTCTGGACAGTCCCTTTAAAAAAAATTATCAAAATTTCTTTTTAAAAAGACATTAATACCTAAGATGAATGAAAAATAGCCCTCTCAGTTTCTTTGGGCACGATTATAACTTTTTAAAATTTCTATCATAAATAATATTATTGACTGAATGATCCTGGAGTTGACATTATTTAGTAGGCTCATATAGGAACTGAGATTCCAGCTTTCAAATGTGCTTACAGGCAATACTATTTCTGTTGGTCATTTCCACTATCAAAATCACAGGGGACTTTGAGGATCATGGTATAATCTAATGCTTGACATCAGTGGTTTTATAAATCAAACATATTGCAAGTGTATAATCCCCAAATCTCAGCTTATATAGTTAAGAAGGACTTCTTTTAAATTGTTATTTGGAAATGGAATTTCTATAGGATAGAACCTTAGGATGATGGCTAAAGGTCGCTGCAATTGCTGATGGCATTATGAAATCCTTCAACTTACAAACTGTGATCATAACAAACTCTGTGATACCTTGAAGTATGTATCAATCATCTGCTTCAAAGTGGCTTTCCACTAGTAGGAGCTTCTTCCTGTGTATACCAGAGAGAGGTAGGATGGAGGTCAGAAGCCCTTAGCTAGTTCCATTTCCCGCTGCTGACTCAGCCTGAGAGGTACTCCAAGCCTCAGATACAAATTGGGCCAATCTTTTTATAGGGCATGTTGCAGCAACAACCATATACTAAATATGAACCAGTTGTCTAGTCTTTAAAAAATATCAGTGTCCCCTCCACACACTTACTGTATTCCTGACCATGGCCTCTCTCCTACCCAGCTCTCCAGTCTTACCTGTTCCAATCTGTCTTTTATTCCTTCATCTCTTGCCATGTTACTATTCTTTTCTCTCTCCCCCTGTATGTGTGTGTTCATGGTGTGCACATGTTCTCATGTGTGTGGGTGCATGTGTGTGCATGCTGTGAGTACATGTGAGCACATGCATGTGGAGGCCAGAGGTCAAAGGCCAATGTTTTTCTTGATTGCTTTCTATCATATTTATCTGGCCAGGGTCTCTCCCTTGATCCAAGTCCAGCCATCCACCTTGTCCTCAGGATCCCCTGTCTCTGTCTTCCTAGCACTGGAATTACAAGCCCTGGTGCCCAACTCACCTGGTCTGCATGTCCGTGTTGGGAATCGAACTCACGTCCTTATGCTTGCACAGCAAGTGCTTTCTCTAAGTGATCTCCCAAACCCTTGTGTTATGATTATTTAAGTTCTTTCAACATGCCAATCTGTCTTCTACCTGAGACTTGCATTCAAGCTTGTGTTTTAACAATTTTGGGGGTTTTGTTTTTTGTTTTGTTTTTCAAGGTAGAGTTTCATTCTAGCCCATGCTGACCTGGAATTCACTCTGTCATCTCAGGGTGGCCTTGAACCCACAGCAATCCTCCTACCTCTGCCTCCTGAGTGCTGGGATTAAAGGCATGCACCACCATGCCTGGTGTTTTCCAGTGTATTTTTGTTTTGTTTTTCCAATGTGTACACAGCTCCACACTTATTTTCCCCATACCAGCTCAAAAGTAATATAAAGCAGTCTTTGTGCAGATTAAAGCACATATTCTTGCTGTATACCTCTTCAGATGGCATTACTACAATTTCTGATGATCCTGGGTCATTTTCAATGACCATCTTGCCATACACTCTCCTAGCTCTTTGGATGCCAGCACCACAGTTTCTGATGATTTCCTGGGTCATTTTCAATGACAATCTGTTCTAGCAAAGCAGTGTCTTTGCTTTCTTACAAGCGTATTCAAGTTGGTTACTATAGGAGAAGGTGCTTTGACAAATATCAATGAAGAAAGGAAAGTGAAATTTGCTTCTGGATGGGCTAATATAGATAGCTAACATGAGAATCAGAGGTATATTCTCTCATAGAAAAATAGCTGGCTTCAAAATATTTAGTGTAAACCTTTCATCCAACCATGACAAATAGTATGGAGGCTGATCAATTCTCATCTGAGTTCACTTGTTAATTTTTCATTCATCATTGTCATTCATTCATCAGTTGTTAGGTGAATAGATGTCAAACTAGCTGAGCTTCTTTCTTGGACACTGAGCCTAATGAACAACACCTATTGACTCTGCAAGGCACAGGTGGCCCAAGAAAGGTGTATGTAGGTTTTATCTGTGTCAGAGCCAATGATAACAAGGAAGAAACGGTAATGAGGGTATAGTTAGAATTGGTGTCTTGTCATTTCCAGAAAGAAGACCTGTGTGATCCTCCCTGTCAATGCTTTAAGTAATGGCATAGATAACTATGATTCCATTGCAGTGAAGCAAGACACACCCTGTTGCCACCTCCTCCCTCAACCGGGTTGTTTTTAGCTTCAATAATGAGCAAAATATGTGGTCTATGAATCCTTAAAGAAAAGTCATACCCACAAACTTCACAATACGGAAGGAATAACATATCTGCTACATTTGGATTTAAATAAAAAGCACACATTCTGGTATTTTCCCTAAAGAAAAACAATTTTTTTGTTAACCTCTAAATTAAAAAAAACGAATTAAAATATAAGCACTGGAGAAATGGCTCAGCAGTTAAAGCCACTTTCTTACAAAGCCTGACAACCTGGGTTTGATTCCCCAGTACACAAGTAAAGTCAGATACACAAAGTGACATGCATCTGAAGTTCATTTACATCAGGGATTTGATTAGAAAGGAAATGTTTGGGTAGCTTGTATAAAAAAAAAAAAAAAAAAAAAAAAAAACAGAAGGAAAACAGAGGAACCAGGGACTGCTGAGCCCCCAAGGCAGCATCCATATTTTTGTATCAGAAGACAGAACCACCAGCTCACCCAGAGCTACAGAGGGAGGCATGGAAAGATCGTATAAGTTTCAATTTCAATTCCAAGTTAGAGGGAAGTTTGAGTAATAATGATATAACATTTAAGCAATTACATCTATTATTATGTGAAAGATAAACTATCCAGTTAATAAAAGGAGATATAGACATTAATTATGATGTTGCATTAGTTCAAGGAAGAAATGGAATTGAATCAGAACAGTATCCATGGAAGTAGAGTGAAGTTTTTGAAGTCAATTCTAAAACATAAGTTCTGCAAATACCTTTTAGATCAGCAGTATGCTGGAAGATCCTCCATCAGGCAGGTGCAATCCTCCCTAGGCATCTTTTGAAGGTGTGTTATGATTATGCTTAAAGCAATTGTTTTATTCCACATACAGGTCCAGTTCAGACAATCCTGTAGACTCAACCAGTACTTTTAATTCAGCCAGTCATCTTTCCAATAGCTGTCTTTGATGATAAATAGGCAAGGGCAATTAACAATGAATTGGCATGATTCTACCAAAACTTTCTGGAAGCGTACCTGAAACTTACACTCTATTGTTCATAATGGAATGCAATGAAAATAGTGCCTCAGAACACTCCTTGTTATGAAAAAATGCAACTTACACATTGATAAAACTTTATACATTGATAAAACTATTAACTAAATGTAAAGGGAATTAAAGGCTCATATTTTAAACATTTTAAGGCTATTTTCTTGGAATATTTTATTTACTTATTTATTTATTTGAGAGATAGAGAGGCAGAGAGAGAGAGAAGGAAAGAGAGAGAGAGAGAGAGAGAGAGAGAGAGAGAATGAGTGCTCTAGAGCCTCAAGCCATTGCAAAAAATTGATTTCATCAGACTATATTTTTATACAAGAATTTTTATAAGAATCTTCAGGTGTACTAAATAATTGTTGAGGAACTGTAATTTCCAAATTTTATTTTTTTCTGAGCATAATTTTTCTGAAATATATATTTTTTCTTGGATCCAAGACTTTATTATCATGGTAAAGAGAGAAGCAGAGAAACACAAAAAATCAAAACAATACAATCCCATCAAAATTTATAAATCTATCAGAAATGACCTCCAGTGAGACTGCTATAGATGAAATGCCTGACAAAGATTTTAAAAAAATGACTATATCTATGTTCAAAGAAATCAAAGGAATCAAAGAAGAAAACAAACTCCTAAAGGAATCCCAAGAAAACACAGGTAACCAACTTAATGAAATAAATAAGAGAGTTAGTCAAATACAAACCTGTAGGAAGTGTCAAGGAGCTCCTGTCATGTAGGGAACTGGAGGAGATAAAGAATCCATGTAGAGAATAAGGGCCAGGGGGCCCATCCAGCTGGGCCTGGGCCTAAGTCTGGGCCAAGCCAGCCCAGGCCCAGCCAAGGGAAAAATTTACCCACAGCTGGAAGTTCCCAAGTGATCAGAGAAAGTCTGACCTCCCCTTGCAAAGGTATTTATGACCTTAGTGTGGTGGGTTGTCTTTTGGCCCAGGTGAACCAGAAGGCCAGATGGTTAGTTAGGGCTAAGGGCTGTCTCAGGAAGTGATTAGCTTTGGCACCAAGTTCTGGGGGCTGACGTTGACCAACCACGATGTTTAAATCCTATAAAAGACCTTCCTCCCAGCAGGGGTCCTGACTGTGGAAAAACAGTTATATGGAACTAGGCAAGTGATAAGAAATCAGATCATCTTAGATTTCTAGAAAGTGCAAACTTTCCTGCACTTTTTACCTTCAGAGGCTCAGTCACCCTAGCTCTACCTCCTCTCATTACTATATGACCCAGCTATACCACTCCTAGGCATATATCCTAAGGACTTGTCTCACTACCTTAGAGACACTTGCTCAACCATGTTTATTGCCACTCCATTCACAGTAGCTAGGAAATAGAACCAAATGTTCCTCAACTGATGAGTGGATAATGGAGACGTGGTACATGTATACAAGGGAGTTCTAATCAGCAGTAAAGAAAAAGAAATTTGCAGGGAAATGGGTGGATCTGGAAAGGATCATGCATAATGAGGTAACCTAGGCCCAGAAATACAAATGTTGCATGTTCTTCTCATATGTGGATCCTAGCTACGAATCTTTTGGACTTCTGTGTGAGTTGGAATAAAACTCAGTAGCTGAGGCCAGTAAACTAGAAAGGGGATATTAAGGGAATAGAAAGGGAGGGAGGGAACTGGGTGTGGTGGCACACACCTTTAATCCAGTACTCTGGAGGCAGAGGTAGGTGGATCACCATGTGTTTGAGGTCATCTTGAGACTACATAGTGAATTCCAGATCAGCCTGGGCTAGAATGAGACCCTACCTCAAGGGAAAAAGAAAGAAAGAAAGAACGAACGAACGAATGAACAGAAAGAAAAGAAAAGAAAAGAAAAGAAAAGGAAAGAAAAGAAAGGGAGGGAGGGGGCACTTAAGAGGATGGTATTGTATATATGTAAGTAGAGGAACAGTTTACTGAGGGTGGAAAGGCCTAAGTGAGGTCAGGGGAAGAGACTGAGCAAAGGTCAGAGGAGGCCTAAACAAAATCTAAGAGAATAAGAACAAGTCATATGGAAACCTACTTTTTTGGACAATGGCATGCATCTAGAAGCCATAGATTGTTACTAGAAAATTTTCCGTGCCAGGGATGTGATATCTTCCAGTGGGTTGTTGGCCAGGGAGGTCCCTGATATTCCCCGAAACATTATAGGCCATTGTCAAGGCTTCAGGTTTCCCACCAGGAATAGATGGGAAGACCCTATTGCTGGAGACTCCACATACTTGGGCTGCAAGGTCACTGAGAAATCCTGCTGGAGCTGAGCTGAAAACCTCCTCCCTGTAGGTCAGCAGACAGAAAGCTAGAAAAAGCTACGCTGCATGCAGTTCCGTGGAAGAGAGAGAAATCACCAGTGGAAATAAACAACAGTGGACCACTGCAAGCCTTAAATTTGGCCAGTTAGGCCAAATGAGCCAACAGGTGCAATAGTGGCATGTCTGTTATGGGGGAAACCGACAGCTCTCTAACTGGACTGGAGGCCCGCTCCAAGGGAGGGAATACATGTCTGATACTGAAAACCTATGACAAGGAGAAGTCATGAGTCCTAGGGGTATAATGTCTGCTGCTGTCTGGCTAAATGTATATACTATACTCATCAAACTTCCCCATAAGTACTTTTTTTAATGTTCATACCCATATATTAATGCTACTCTCACTCTTTGTTAGAGAAGCTTCTCTTTTCACATGGCAGTGAACTTGGGATGACTTAGAAGGCACCATAGTGCTGAGAAGAAGTGACAGAGGAGTGCTCAGCACTGAAACATCTCTATCATACCTTCCAAGGCACAGGGTCCATTGTGGAAGAGGTGGTAGAAAGAATGTAAGAGTAAAAGGAAGGGTAGAAGTCCTTACAACATGCTCCTCCAGACACAAAAATGGCCCTGGATATCCATGACCACACAGTGCCTGACACTACCTACACAAGACCCTCATAATAGGAGGAAAAGATGATGACATCAAAATAAAAGAGAGACTGATTGAGAGGGAGAAGGAGTGTGATGGAGAGTGGAGTTGCAAAGGGGAAAGTGGGGTGGGGGGAGAGAATTGCTATGGTTCATTTTCTGTAGTTATGGAAGTTGTCAATAAAAAAATATTTTCAAAGAGAAAGAAAGAAAGAGAGGGAGGAGAGAAAGGGGATATGTGCATCAGGAAGACAGAGTGAGTCAAGGAGGGATAGAGAGGGAAAAGAGAAAACGAAAGGGGGAATACATTCATTTAGGGCAGAAGAACCAAAAGAGCTACAATAATTATTTTTATATGTAAGTAAGTGTATTCATACCTGGAGCCAAAACCACATTCTTTCAAATCATATAACCTGCTCATCTTCAAAAATATGTAAAAGTTTCTATCCTTCTTATAATAATAAAGTGTTCATTCTTAAAAACACATTTTTTTTTACCCATTATTATTCTTGGTATATGACATTGTAACTCACAGCATGCTTTAATAAGCAATGTTGAAAAATCTGTTGCTTACATTTTCCACATTTGAACAAAAATTGAAACCAAGGTTTTAAGGAATGAATTATTCTCCCAAATTATATACTGGGTTTTACAATGAAGATAGTCTGTGTGTGGCATCGTAAGAATGCTCCTTTAGTTGTTTTGTTTTTATCACTAAAAGATACACCTATGCTTATCTGTATTGGCATTGCCTTCTAAAGGGTAATCATTCTCTTTTCCAATTTAAAATTCAATATATGCAATTACAATTTTAATTGAAAATTGCTAATAGTAATATGAAATAATTTATGAACAGTATGAATCATAGTATTTATGTGAGTAAAGCTGATCTAGTTGACATGGATTAATGTTTATGTATAACAACAGAACTCCTGTCCCTGGACTATTAGCCATGTCTCCTATTCTAAACACTTCTAACTAGTTGTATCTTGCTTTGTGGTTTGCTCCACTTTGAAACAGATAGACAACAGGATTCACAGTGATTGTAGAATCAAATGAAAATTTAACTTTGGGACAGAGAGCTCCTTATTACCTTAGAGAATTAAATGGAGATGTTTGAGTAAGATGTTTAAGAAAGAACTATAGCCAGAACCCTTAAGAAAAAATTGACTTATAAAGAATATAAATTATCAATATTATAAGAAACATATCCCAAACATTGTTCTTTTGTATAACTTATATTTTAATTTCTTTTTATGCTTAGTGAAAAATTATAAGAATTTCATGAGTGCCTGGTACATATTCTCAATTGAGATTGACTACTGTTTGTCCACTTTACATGTCATTCTATCTATGTATCCTCTATCTATCATCTTCTATCCATCATCTACAATTTATCTATCTCTCTGTTATCTGTTATCTATGTATCTGTCCATCATCTGTCTACCTACTTTTTGTGAACTATCTGACATTAGACTGTAGACACGTTGCTACTTGACCCATAAATACAGTGGGTATTTCCTAAGAACAAAGATATACTCTTAAATAACCATAACATTATTATCAAAATCAGGAAAATTAATATATAAATAATACTATTACCATATAATCCTCTTAAAACTACCATTGTCCTCCAAATGAATATGATTTTTCCAACCTTTTACTCCACCCTGTGGCACCATCCCATCAAAGATCCCATCCAGAATTTAGTACATTTAGTGGTCAGTCCCTTTTGGCTCTTAGTTATCTGTCTCTCATCAGCTTAACATTTTGTATGAGGACAGTCTACGTTTTTAATATAATGTTTCTCAGCTTAAAATTATATGATGTTCAGACATAATTAGATATTAGCTTTTTTTAAAAAAAATTTTGTTGTTATTTTATTTATTTATTTGAGAGCAACAGCAAAGAGAGAAAGAGGCAGAGAGAGAGATTGAGAGAGAGAGAATGGGCGTGCCAGGGCCTCCAGCCACTGCAAATGAACTCCAGATACATGCGCCCCCTTGCGCATCTGGCTAACGTGGGTCCTGGGGAATCGTGCCTCGAACCGGGGTCCTTAGGCTTCATAGGCAAGCGCTTAATGGCTAAGCCATCTCTCCAGCCCGATATTAGCTATTTTTGACAGGAATACTTCAAAATCATACAAGATTTGCTCCAATATCAGTGACATTAGCTTTCATTGAATGTATAGGTTGGTGTCATTAAAGGCACTATTTTCTCCCCTTATAACTTAAATGTTTGTGAATGCATTGCTTAGAGATTTTATGAGTACCTCTGTGGCAGTTAATTTGATGTTTTCATCTTGGCTAGGCTACTGTGCGGTAGTAGACAGTTTCAGGTTGCTGGGATGAACTTCCAAACAAGGCACAGTTAGGGAGGAAGGGAACTTATTTGACGCTTACAGGTCTAGGGGAAGGTCCACTCTCACAAGTCCATGCAGAGAAACACCACCACCAGCACCATAAGCCAGCACATCCCAGGAAGTCCAGGCAAAGCTCTAGCACTTTGCGTGTCTTTAGATGGGAATCCCAAATCCAACCCCCGCCCCACCTTAGGGTTGGATCCTAGGATCCACCCATGGTGATACCACCTCCAGCCAGGTGGCTAGAGATCTAAATTACAAACTTCAGTAAACTCCTGAATCTACTAGGGATATCCATTCAAATCATCACATTCTGCCCCTGGTCCCCAATAGATTCATAACCTTTTCACATTGTATATTGTGTTCAGTGCAAATTCAAAGGGTGCCACAGTTTTTTTTGTTTTTTTTTTTTTACCAATTTAAGACAGTTCCAAAGTCCTAAGTCTTATCTGAGATTTAAGATTGTCTCTTAGCTATGAGTCTTGTAAAATCAAAACAAGCTATATACTTTCAACATATAAAGACACAAAGTAAATATTTCCAGTTGTTATAAGGCATAACAAGGAGAAACTGGTACAATGCAAACTCAATAACCATCAAGCAAACATTAAACATCTTTCTTTTTCTCAATTCTTTTTTTATTAAGAACATAGTTAGAATGGATACATCATGTGTTGGTACCATCTTTTACCTCCCTCCTGCCCCTATTCCACTGACCACCCTCCTCAGTAGGGTGGCTGGTATTCCTTTATGAGGTTGTGGGTTATGTTGTTGTGAGAGCATCAATCCATTATTGGAGGGAGGGGGGAGGGCAATGTCTCTGGGTATGACATCCCAACCTGTGGCTCTTACAACCTTTCTTCACCCTTTTCCGCAAAATTCCCTGAGCTGTGGTGGGTATGCTTTAAGTTTATTTCAGTGATAAGCTTTCAGGAGCCTTTGGATCTCTGCTTTGGTAGGTGATGAGTATCTTCAACGTCTGTCTCCTTCACCCTAGTGCTGATTGTCAGGCTCACTATGAAAGCAGCATCTTGCTCACCTCGCCATCTCCTCTGTGGTTTCACCTGGACCTTGACTGATGTGGGAGGGGTGGTTTATCTCCTTGGTCTTGCTTCCTTCTGAAATAGGAAAACAGATTCTTCAATGAGAGTGAAGTTAGTATAGATTAAATGAGATAAGCATTGTTAATTTAGGGAGATTCTGTTGATGTGTCCTATCTTTTAGTCAAAGACTAGTGTGGGCTTGTCATTGGAGAATATGGTCTTTGTCTCCATAGGATTCAGACCTGGTTTCCAGTTGCAGACATGGTTTCCTTTCCACTGAGCAGATCTCTTAACCAAAATGAAAGCCATTGGTTGTCCACCAAGGCTGTATGTCACCATTGCACAGGTGTGCACGTCTTGTCGGGCTGGGTGTTTCTGATTAGCTGTGAATCCTGTTTGCTCACACTGTTGTTGGCCACATTCCCCCACTAGCTCATGTAGTGCTTTCCAGTCTGAGGGACTGGCTCTCTTCCAGTTCCCAGGCAGGTCTCTTGGTGTTCTGTGTTGGAAGCATAGGGTGTCTTTAGCAATGAGGTCTTACCTGTTACCTCAGGTGGGCATTCAAGTGCTCTGACAGAAGCCTGTCTTGTTTTGGGGACCTTGTGGGTCTGTCTGATCCTCAGCTCAATGTGGGTAGTGGATGATTTCTGGTACTGTGAGTTACAGGCCAGAGCCAAATGTTTTAAGGTTGGGCTTCATCTTACCCTCTCCAGACCCTTCTTTTCAGATGCTCTCCCCATACTCCTTTGAGAGTTAAATCTTTAAATCCTTTAATCTACCTTTGAGAGAGAGGTTTCTAAGGTGCTAGCTCATGTTGGGTTTAGTTTCATGTTTATTTTCCTCCACCTCACCATCCCCTTCCCCATGCCCTCCCATCCCTACTCTCTGGGCCTCAAGTTGTCTATCCGGTCTGCCAGCAACTCAAGCTGTTCCAGGTTAGGAACCGCAGATGGTGAGAACGTGTGGAATTTGTCTTTCTGTGATTGTGTGCGTTCATTGAATATTATCTGTTTCAAGACCACCCATTTTCCTACAAATTTCATTGATCAACCCGATTTGATGAATATTCGCTGTGCATTAACTATCTGGATGGGAAGGAAATGAGAACTTCAATAGGTTCACATTTAATGAATTAAGTTGAAGCAAATTGAAAATAGTAAATACTTTTTAATTTAAAAGATTTTTCTTATTGTCATCATCTTTGAATTTGATCTGAGCTAAACATTGTTTAGTAGCGAAATAATTCATTTAAAATCTAAACATTTTTAAAACAAAGCTATAAAAAACTGAAGAATATAAAAAAATGTCATCTACCTTGGGGTGGAAGAAGAGAGTAGGATGTGTTCAAAAGATAGAGAGTATGTAGCATTGAGATAGATATATCGAAACTCAGCTACAAAATACTCTTTTTTTTCTGCACATTTCCAGTTCTATTTAGCAATATACTAGCTCATGAAACACAGATATATATATGTGTGTGTGTGTGTGTGTGTGTGTATGTATGTATTACAACTGTTTTCATCAGAGTAAAATCTGAGAAGCAGCCCAAATGTGTGTGGCAAGGGGATAGGTTAGGTAAAATTGTCTGATCGATATAGATAACTATGGGAGTTCAGTTAGATATGTATGTATGTATAGCAATGGAAAGGCATTCAGGATAGGCCACTTAAAAAATATTGCAGACTCTTCCATGTTATTTCTGTAAAAATACAGCATCATACAATGAAAGGTGAGTGTAGAGAAAAGGACAAACCATGTGGAAGCCACCATCCTGACATTTAGCCGGGCACTGACGCCCTGTCACTTTTGCCGCATCATCTCTGTTTGAAGCAAGCCATGGAGTCCGTTGCATACTCAGAGTGGGGTTTGTATGTGATGAACAGCTATGTGGAGGTAGGTGGACATACAGACAGCTGGCTGCCACATTAACCCCAACTTAGAAACAGAAACTTTCTATGTTTATGTGTTTTGTAGAGTTTTTGAGAAGCATAGGCCACTTGTTAATATGTTAAAAAGTGAAGGAGGGGCTGGGGAGATGGTTTAGTGGTTAAGGCGCTTGCCTGCAAAGCCTAAGAACCCAGGTTTGATTCCCCAGGACCCACATAAGCTAGATGCACAAGGTAACGCATGCATCTCTCTCTCTCTCTCGCTCTCTCTCTCAAATAAATAAATAAAATAAAAAGGAGAAATTTTTTTAAAAAGTGAAGGAGGGGTGGGAGATTGCTCAGTGGGTAAAGCACTTGCCCTGCAACCTTGCATTCTGGATTTTGGATCCCCAGGTTCTACATAAAGTCTGGAAGCAAGAGACGTTGGACTTGTATAATCTTGCTGTACCTACACTGAGAAGAGAGGAGACAGGGGAGTTTCCAGGGAGCTTTCTAATAAACAATAAATAATGAAAAATGAGAAGAGACCCTGCCTCAAACAAGGTAGAGGACAAGGACCAACTTGAAAGTGTTCTCTGACCTCCACACATGTGTCATGACACACACATTCATACTGCCATACATGAACAAAACATGCATCCACACACACCGAATAAATAAAAAGATATTTAAAATCAGTATGATATTCTGACATTAAACAAATTTGTCTGTTTTTTGTTTGTTTGTTTTTGAGGTAGGGTCTCACTTTGCCCCAGGCTGACCTGGAATTCACTATATACTCTCAGGGTGGCCTCATACTCACAGTGATCCTCCTACTTTGCCTCCCAAGTGCTGTGATTAAAGGCATGCGCCATCATGCCCAGCCAAGTTAGTCCTTTTAAGATTTAGTCATGATTTAAAATGTTTATCTTCAGAATTTGCTGGAACAATCCATTGCTATTTTACAACAGAAGGAATAGTCTGGTAACAGGAAACAAACATAAAATTAGGAAACATTTTCTTTCAATCTTTTATGTCCTTACTTTTAAAGAATATATAGAAAGTCAATGCCCGACGTGGTTGTTTGTATCTATAACCCCAGCAGCTTGGAGGTTGTGGTGAGAGGATTAACCATGAATTTGAGGCCAGCCTGGGCCACATAGTAAGTAGCAGGCCAGCTTGGGATACTGAATGAGCAAGCAAACTACTAAACTAAACTACTGTCTCAAGAAACCAAACAAACAAGCAAACATCAATCCAGTATTGAAACACATCATGAGCATATTTTTCTACACAAATACTCCTCTAAGTAGCCCATCCCCAACAAGGTCTGAGTTCCTCAATATAGAAAGTGCTGTGTGGACACTCTTTCTGTACTAGAGATAGAACCCAGGACCTGACACATCCAGACAAGTACTCTGCCACTGAGATATAACTTTAGCTTTGGTATATGGGACTCTAAAGCGCTTTGCTATTACATGAAATATTGAAGCCAACTTTATGTTAGTCTAAAATAAAATTATTCAGTTTTCTTCTAGGTACTAGAGACCATTAGGTAAGTATTTATAATACAAACATCAAGAAAAATATCTTTAGGTATCACCATATCTGATTTCAGATTATACTATACTCACAGTAACCAAAATAGTAAGGTACAAACAGGGGGAAAAAAAGCCCTGAGACATGTCGACCAAAATAGAACAGAGGGCCCAGAAATAAACATATATGTGTATAACCATCTGCTTCTCTACAAACATCAGAGAAACGACAGTCTCATCAACAAATAGTGATGGGAAAACGGTATATCCACATGTAGAAAAATAAGTCATACCTCTCCTCTCTCTCCCCTCTCTCCCTGTAAAATGAGCAACTGAAAATGAGCAAAGCCCTGATCTTTTGACCCTGCTGGAGGAGAACATGGGAAAGCTACTTTAGGGTCTAGGCACAGGTAATCAATGCCCTCCCAAATAGGACTCTGAGAGCTAAGGAAGTAATAGGAAGAACTGACTAGTGGGATGGCCTCAAATCCAAAAGCTTCTGCACTACCAAGGAAACAACTAGCAGAGTGAAGAGACAGCCCATACAGCAGGAGAAAATATTTGTTAGTTAGTCATCTGACAGATGATTAATATTCAGAACCCACAAAGAACTGAAAAAAAAATCAAATACCTAAAGAACAAGCAAATCCATCAACAAATGAGCACATGAATCAAACAGACCCTTTTCAGAAGTACCAACAGCTAAAAATGCATGAAAAAATATATCTCAACATCTGTAATCATTTATTTCTCAATGGGTTCAAAATTCATACAGAAAACAAGTGTTAGGTTAGTGGGTCCCAATAATGAATCAAATTATGTCTGCCCTGCCGAAACAATGAAGTCCTAACTCTTTTAATTTTAATTTATTTGAGAGACAGGAAGGACAGATACATATATATATATATACAAACATATCTGTGTGCCTGTGTGGCTCCAGATGCACGTGTCTGTAAAGTATCTTTGGTCATTCCTCGTCGTCTATTCCCTCCTCCTGGTTGGTGTTGACACTGGGTCTGTGCGGTTCCTGGGCAGCTACATAAAAGTTCCAAGTGTGCAATATGTTATCTACTCTCACCAGCTGATTCTGTCACTGTGGACACAAAGTGTTGGCAAGGAGGATATGTAGCATCAGCCAGTATCAGGAAGAAAAAGATATTCTTGAAACCACACTGAAAATGCTGAAATAAATTCACTCTCTTCCACAGTTTCAGCGTATTCCGGGAAGCATGAATTCCAGGGATCTGCATTTAGTCACCACAGTATTACAAAGGAAAAAAAAAAAAAAAAAACATCTTTTTAGTATGAAACCAGTTTTGCAAAAGACAGGCTAGAAAGATAATAAGTACACATCTTTGGTGATGCACACAGCACGCCACCACTGACAAATCAGGGATCAGGGCTTAGCTGTGTTTCATTTTGTTTTTAATTAAATGAGCCAGTGAATTATGTAAGTTCGTATTAGCAGCCTGGTAGAAGACCTTCCTAGGCTGAGTCCTCTTGAATGAAAAGTTCTGTGGCGACTGGCATTTCTTATTCCTAATTGCAATTTTCTTTAGAGTACAGTTTCCATGTTAGATGTAAGGGTTTTGTCCAAAATTTTGTTTATTTTGACTTCTCTTTTACTAATTTATTTAGATTTCATCTATTTGTGTTTTACTTTATAGATTTTAAATTAGGTAAAAATGCTTAAGATAGTATAAAACATATTATCAACTTTATGCACTTTCTTATATTTAAAATTATTGTAGGTAGTATAACAATGTATGAAATTATAAGCTTAATTTCAAACGGATTCACTAAGAATTGATAGTAAACGTAATTATCAGTTATTTACCTACTTTTTACTTATATTTAATTTGATATAAATATTATTTTTACCTTGCTCACTCAATTTAACAGTACGTTGACTGAGATAATTACAGTAACAACATACACAGCTGAACTTGTGAAACTATATCTAAGCATTACACATACGTAGCATAAAACATATACAGCAAGCAGCCTGAGAATGTGGAATTTCAACACTAATGTCCTTTAGAAGTTCAGGGTTCTTTTGACATTTTGTTTTTTATTGGTAAATTTCAGTGCAGATAGCTAACAGGAAATTTTACCCTATTTGTAAGGGTATTACCTATATATTTAATGAACTTTTTGGTATAACATTTCATTATTTCACATATTAATACTCTTTGTAAATATTGTAGCTAAACTCAGAATTTGTGTGAAATGTCAGAGCATTTGTTTTGACATTATTTTCAAATGAATCAAACCTTATAAACCATAAGAAGCCAATATTAAAATGCTTAAAAAAAGGGCTGGAAAGATGGCTTAGATGTGAAGGTACTTGCTTGGGAGGCCTAAGGATCCAGGTTCAATTCCCCAGTACTCATGTGAGCCAGATGCACAAGGTGGCACATGTGTTTATATTTCATTTGCAGTGGCTAGAGGCCATGGTGTGCCCATTTTCTCTGTTTGCTTCTTTCTCCCTCCTCCCTCACTCCCTCCCTCCCTCCCTCTCTCTCTCTCTGAAATAAACCAAATATTTTTAAAATGCTAAAAGATTAAAGCAATACACACACACACACACACACACACATATATATACACACACACAAATATGCTTTATATTCTTTATATTGTGTGTGTGTGTGTGTGTGTGTGTGTGTGGCAAGTGATACAGAAATATCTGGGATTATGAACGTACAAGTTCTCTACAGTTGGTAGGCATAACATTTGGCTAAAATGGGCCATGAATGGTAATGTCATCAGTGGTTGAATAATATAAAACCAGGGATAATACTTAGACAGTATGAGAATTATTTTGTACAGGGTGTTAAAAAAATAAAATATACTGTAAAGCCTTGCCCATCTTAACTCCAGTGACGTACTGCCAGCCCTTCAGAACCCCTGATGTTTCTAAGCCCCTGGTCTCTGTCCACTTTTATTGATTTTTATCCATGGCATACCGACTACTAGATATTTTTATATGATCCCTACATCAAAATTCTTAGTAGCATTTTAGGGGTGTATACTCTACACTAATTTTTTTCAATGAATTTTTCACACCATTAGTAAGCAAATAATACTTCAGCTTCATGTTCATAGTAGTGGATTTCTTATGTTCTTGGCTGGTGTGTGTGTGTGTGTGATCACATGCATTTGCCTGAGGCAGACTGTACTCTCCTGAAGTGGCTAGAACAGATTGTCAGGTGTCCAACTCCATTGCTCTTCCTTCTGCTCATTATTTGAGCCACAGGCTCTTATCTATCCCACAACTTGTCATTTTTTTAATGGGCTTTGGTAATTCTTTAATCTCTGTTCCCCACAGGACTGGGGTCACAGCTACTTCTGTGGATTCTGGGAGATCTAACTAACTCTGGCTGTCTCCTTCCATCCCCAGACCCTCATGCTTGCACAGAAAGTGCTCTTATTTGCTGAGCCATTGCTCCAGCCATAGATTTCTTGTGCTTTTGCCATTTCTTCTACCTCACTGATTATCAAATTGCTTCAACCCTCTCTAAAGGGTGGGAGAAGGTGGGTATCAAGAATCTTTCCCTCAACTACCTCCAAGTTACCCAAATACCAACTTTATTTCAGGTTATCAGGAATAGTGGGAGGTATCCCAAAGCACTCTGACTCTCGTCTCTCAAACAGGTAAAGTAACTCCCTGGAGATTGCATTTGTGCAATTCTGCCCCTTGTATAAACAGTTCATAATTCCCATATTGGAAAGGGCTCTGTCAGGGCTGCCAGTGAAATGAGTCACCAGCTTCTTGGCTCCCAACAGGAACTCCTGCTACTTTTGGTCTGACTTCAGCAGTGACAGTGGACACTTCAATCTTTCCACCTGCCATTCCATAATTCTCAAAATTCTGTCCTACTTTCCCCTAACCTTCCACTGCTTCTCCACTCACTTGCCATACTCCACTAGCCACTGTAGGTTTTTTAAAATATCTTAAATTATTTATTTGAAAACATAGAGAGATATAGAGAAGAGAAATGGGGGTGGGGAGAAAGCGCTCACTAGGGCCTCCAGCCCTCTAACCACTGCAAATGAACTCCAGGTACATGTGCCACTTCGTGCATCTGGCTTTATGTGGATACTAGGGAATCAAACCAGGGTTACTAGGCTTTGTAGTCAAGCACCTTAACTACTGAGCCATCTCTCCAGTCCATTTTATTTTTGAAATTCATTATGACTGTGTTGTATGTGTGGGTACACATATATATGTGAACATATGTGTGCATGTGTATGTGGAGGCCAGAGGTTAACCTTGGGTGTCATTCCTTAGAAACCCTGTCCACCTTTATTGAAGCAAAGTCTCTCATTGACCTGAAACTGGTCAATTAGGCTAGACTTGCTGGCCAGCAAGCCCCAGGGATGTGGCTGTCTCTGTTATTCCAGCTGGTGCATTACTGGCACACACCACCATGCCCAGGATTTTTATGTGGGTTCTGGGGATGGAACTCAGGCCCTTAAGCTTGCAAGGCAAGCACTTTACTGAGTGATAAATCTCCCTAATCTGCAGTTTTGAAGATACTAAATATTAAATGAATGAGGCTGGACATCGGAAAATAACATATGCTTGTTGACATCTGTGGAAATGTGTATGGTAGGGTTCATAGATTACTAAAATTGAACTGTTTAGTGGGCACATATGATTCAAGTTTATAGGTACATTACTAAGTCCCAGTCTCCTTAAAACTGGCATTTCTAAAGGACTAGGTTCAATTCCTCAGGACCCACAGAAGCCAGATGCACAAGGTGGTACATATATCTGGAGTTTGTTTGCAGTGGCTGGAGGCCCTGGCATACCCATTCTCTCTCTCCCTCTTTCTCTCTCTCAAATAAATAAAAATAAATAAAACTGACATCTCTTAGTGACTCTTTTTCCCAGTCTGAAAATTTTTGATTCAAAATCGAAATATGTTTCCCTGAAAATAAGAAATAAATTAATTTCCATAGTCCCTGGGTTGGCATTATATGATTTTGTAGTAGACTAACATTACAATATTCTGCTTGAGTACATAGTTGAATCTTTTGCATCCTCTGAACACACAAGCACAGCTTACAGATATAAGCATTTCATAAATTTGGGGTGTAGTTTATTGAGAGGTATGATGGTAAAAAGACAAGGTAGTAAGTACAATGAATAGTTAAGTATAATGAATAAACCACATGGGTATTAATGCAGGATAGAGTGTGGTATGCTGATCATGCAAGTACCTTGCATTGACATTTAGGTTTTCAGAGCTGTCACTAATAGAAACAGTGGATACTACAAATCATCTACTAAATATGTCTGGCCGCATGTACACTTCCAAATGAAGAAGTCAGAGTGGGAAAATGCTACACTTGGAGAACGCAGAATTGTTTCTGAAAGTAAGTAGAATAAAATATATTCCGGGGAAGAAAGACGAACAATTAGAAAACAGATGGCGATGCCACTAGAGATAGGTTATTAAGACCAACAGGCATGAGCACTGGGTGGGGGATGGTGCTGACAACTATGAAATCTGTTGAGAGAGGATATTGAGTGACTGGTCTAGCAGGCTCACATTCCATAGGCCTGAGATTCCAAAACAGTAGCAGCTAATCCCTCTTCAATCTACTTGAAATTTCATCTGCTTAATTCACAGTCTATTCTCTAGTGTTTTCCTTAAATTTGACGTAGGTAGCTATAAATTATCCATGGCTATTCAAATTTGTATTTATATACAGGGAATTGACTTCTGAAATTGGAGTTCAATTTAGTACCAGGGTATGGATAACATGATGTAGAAAACAGTATGCTGTGTTTCAGAGGTGATGTCACAAGGTCACTGGAGGGATAGTATTATTCACTTTCGGGATACTTAGGAAAGAAATAAATGACTTGTTAATTATACATTTAGCTATACTTTTTTTTTCCAAGGTAGGGGTTTCACTCTAGCCCAGGCTGACCTGGAATTCACTATGTAGTCTCAGGGTGGCCTCAATCTCATGGTGATCCTTCTACCTCTGCCTCCCAAGTGCTGGGATTAAAAGTGTGCACCACCACACCTGGCTTGATATGCTTTTAAAAACCATATTATCTGAACAAAGGCTATTTATGAATGTATGTTATCATTTCTACAGATTTAGGGTAAATGCTTCTGTGTTTCAAATATACCATCTCTCTAGACCAAATATATAGAGGGTTCCACTTTCATTTCTTTGATATGATCTGAAGTAATAAGTATTTAAGATTATATTTCAAAAACTATTACTTGAAGCTAGAAGAGAAAAAGCAGATAGTGAAAATATGCTCTGGCCTTGTATCTAGAGAATTCATGAATCTTACTGTTAGTCTATCAGCCAACCAATTCAGTGATTATTTCAAGATTCCTGTTGGATGCTTATGTGCTTATTTGTTTTGTTAGAAATAAAGAAATAGGTCTCTCTCTGATCACTTGGGAACTTCCAGCTGTGGGTGAGTCTTCCAGGTGTGGGTGAGTCTTCTAGGTGTGGGTGAGTCTTCCAGGTGTGGGTGAGTCTTCTAGGTGTGGGTGAGTCTTCCAGGTGTGGGTGAGTTTTTCCCACAGCTGTGCCTTTCTAGCCCTTACTCTCCACATGGGTTCTTTATCTCCCCCAGCTCCCCACATGGCAGGCGCTCCTTGAACTTTCTTTCCTCTTTTCTTTCCATGCTTTTTTCCCCCCAGATCCGTATCTGGTCACATGGACTCCTGAGCTACATGTGGCCCACTTGGGCTTTTGGGCTCCACATGGTGTACACCACTTCTCCCACTTTATCTCCCTTTATCTCCCAGCCTTCCTCTTAATACACTCCCTTGTAAAATCTGAATAAAATGTTGTATTTTAAAAATACAAAAAATATCAAAAAAAAAGGGCTGGAGAGATGGCTTAGTGGTTAAGCGCTTGCCTGTGAAGCCTAAGGACTCTGGTTCGAAGCTCGACTCCCCAGGACCCACGTTAGCCAGATGCACAGGGGGGCGCACACGTCTGGAATTCATTTGCAGTGGCTGGAGGCCATGACGTGCCCATTCTCTCTCCCTCTCTCTATCTGCCTCTTTCTCTCTCTGTCTGTCGCTCTCAAATAAAAATAAAATAAAATAAAATAAAATAAAATAAAATAGAGAAAGAAACCAAGAAATAGATAATAAAGAAATCCTTATTTGCCTCATTATGCAATCTCATAGTGCCAACCCAAACTTAAAATATCAAGAACATATACAGTAGCCAATAAAGATTAATTTCTTTCTTCTTTTCTATGGGGGGCGTTGAGGTAGTATCTTTCTCTAGCCCAGGTGACTTGGAACTCACTCTATAGTCCCCAGCTGGCCTTGAACTCACAGCAATCCTCTTACCTCTACCTCCCCAGTGGTGGGATAAAAGCCACAACTATAAAATAGGGAAAATGTAATCAGAATATACTGGAAGTTGAAATATTACTGATTTTCCTATGAATCTGAATTGATTTGTGTTAGAGTTGAGACATAAGCAATATTTTCATGGAAACCTTTTCATTCTGTCATTAAACTTTTCCTGATTTTAAGGTACTTGGGGAATTGTAAGAAGTTTGTTTTCAGCTAGTAGAAATGTTTTCCTCTGTCACCACCTGCAAACAGTCCAGAGCCTCATTTGGTACCTTTGAGAGATTCTTTGTGAACAATCTCTTGTTTTTGAGAAGGTTGCATCCACTTACTTATGTCGCGCTAAGGGTTTCTCTGCCCTCCACAAGAAGGCATTTACTGCAGGTTTCATGACCCTCTAATGGGGGTTTGCAAGCACTGCTATACTCTCATTCCTAGTCCATTGTTCTGAAAGTCTTGGGGCTAGAAAAAGATTTTTCTTAAAACTGGTTTTTATAGCCAAGCATGGTGGAGCATGCCTTTAGTCCCAACACTTGGGAGGCAGAGGCAGGAGGATTACTGTGAGGTTCAAGGCCAGCCTGGAGGTATAGAGTTCCAGGTGAGTCTGGGCCAGAATGAGACCCTACCTCAATTAAAAAAAAATGGCTTTTATAAGACCAGGATATGGTTGGATATTGAGATTTTTTACTGGTTCTGATCTGTTTAGACATGTAGAATACTCATCATTTGTCTTTTTAAAAAAAAAACTTAATAAACTGAATCTTTGCCTTAAAATGATTCCCCAAAGCTTAAAGGACTCACATATCTGATTTTACAATCTGGAACTAGTAATACCTCCCTTACAAAATGGTTGGCGTTGCAAACTACCGAGCTGCAAACATGCTGTGTGTGAGCCACACCACATAGAAATACTGTGACTTTGTACTGAAGAAGAATGTCTGAGGGATAAATTAAGATTTAAAAAAAATAACTAAGAGATCAAAGATTGGGGGAGCGGAGATAAAACCCTAATCGCTCGTCTATCTTTTTTTTGTTTGTTTTTGGTTTTCCTTGGTAGGGTCTTACTCTAGCCCAGGCTGACCTGGAATTCACTATGTAATCTCTCAGGGTGGCCTCGAACTCTTGGAGATCCTCCTATCTCTGCATCCTGAGTGCTGGGATTAAAGGAGTGTACTATTGTGCCTGGCTCACTCATCTGTTTTTGTGATGACAGAAAAAGCAGCCCTCTGAGAAGCATAAGGAGGGGCAAGAGGGATGAGGAAGGCTTTGATTTATATAAATATTGTGATTTTAATAATGGCAAAAGCTGACAATCTTGAATGATTTGCCATTCAGCTGCTCAGATATTAGAAGAGCTACTCTCCATGAATTATCAGATTCTATCCTTCACAAATCCTTCCAGGAAAGTATTATTATAATAACCGTTTTGCTAGGCTGATAGCTATTAAGAAATCTTTGCAAGGCTGTGGTGCTCAGAGCTTGTTGTGGGAAAAGCAGCAACACTTGACTTCAGAGCTAAGGAAGGCGAAGATGCCTGGATCTCTGTACTCCTCATCTCTTCCTTCTACTGCTACCGCAGCACGTGAAATGCGAGGAAAGAAGCCTTTTCTTTATTTTTGTAATTTTGACTATTTGTATGCATTTGAACCTTAAAAAAAAAATCTCTAGTAGCATTGGGAAAGAAAAGTTGAAAGCAATTTGTTGTAATAGTTCTAAACAAATACTCTTAATATCTTGTGCTAAACTAGAAAGTCGTATGAAAAGTAATGTGCATTTGACAAGCACCCCGTGGTCACCACCGGACACCATGGTTAAGGCCTAGTGCTGGGTCTTTACTGGGTTTCGTTACAGACCATAGGCCAGCTCAGGCTGTGGAGGACAAGGGCAGAGCTGAGGTGAAGAGTCGCACCGCGCTGAGGTCACACTGCAGTCAGGGCTCCAGAAGTGACTCAGCATGTCAGAGCAATTGCTGCACAAGCACGGAGGCTTGAGTCCCCAACACTCAAGTAAAAAGCTGGCCATGGCCAGGCACAACTATTCTTTGTGGGGAGGAGACAGGAGAATCACTGGGGCTTGCTGGTCAGCCACTCGGACTGCACAAAGCAGCAGCTCCAGGTTCAGTGAGACATTCAACTTCAGGAAACAATATGGAAGAGCAGTAGAGGCCACGGATGATCTTCAGCGCATCTGCACACACGAGGACATACCTTACACATATGCACGTCACACACATCTCACATAGCACAGATCTTCTGTTTTACTTCTGGCACTACTACACATGTAAATGACTTAAAAAGCAACAATAAAACCTGCTGAAGTCAGAAGTCAGTTTGCTTTTTATTATCACTAGTCATCAACATCTCTAAATAATGTTAATGGAAAAATAATTGTTGTTAGAAAAAAAGATCTGGAAAAAAGGCTGGAGAGATGGCTTAATGGTTAAGGTGATTGCCTAAAAAGTGAAAGGATTTTGATTCCCCAGGACCCATGTAAGCCAGATGCACAAGGTGGTGCATGCAGCTAGAGTTCATTTGCATAGGCTGGAGGCTCTAGTGTGCCCATTCTCTCTCTTTCTTTCTCTCTCTCTCTCTGTCTTTCTCTTTCCCCATCTGAAATAAATAAAAATAAATAAAAATCAATACAAAAAAAATTATAAAAAGAGGAAAGGTCTCTTTCTGTTAGTATTCTAAATAATTGCTTTGGGAATTATTGTGTTTTCTACAACATGTAGGCAAGTTCAAATTGGGACTTCTATTTCTTACCATTTAATGAATATTTTCCTGTATATGAAAGTTACTTTGGAAGAGTCTTTAGTTATCTGCCCATAGACACACATACAGACACGTGTGTGTCCATATCTGTGCACATATGTACATACGCAGAGACTATATTAGTTTACTCATTTCTGAGACAAAAATACCTGAAAAAAAAAGCAAAAACCCTGCCTGAAAGCAACTTAAAGAAGGAGTGAGTTTCATTTGGTCTGCAGTTTCCAGGGGAAGTGTCATGCTCAGCACAGTCAAGAAGCAGAGGATGAACAGGAAGTGAAACAAAACAAGGCCCATCTTCAGTGACCAGTTTGTTTCCAGAAGGCTCCTCCTCCTAAAGTTTCACAACCTTCTCCAACAGTGCCATCATCAGCTGGCGACTAAATGGCCAAACACATGAGGCCACCATGTATATTTTACATTCAAACCCCAATATAAAGCCATCTACACAATGTCATGTTTTTTTGAGTTTTCTTTTTTTTTGGTGTACTTCTCTAACTACTACAGTCATACAACATTCCTTACTTAAACAGTGGATCAAAGTATATGATGACAGCACATTGCAAAAATGAAGAAATAGAATCTGTTTTAGCTCAATTCTGACAATGCACGTGACCACTTTGTGCTTGTATTCGAAACTAAAGCAGTGGATGAGTGTGAATTGCAAATTGTAATGTATTTATTTGAAAAGCGCCTATTTAAACGTACATGAAATATTTTGCTAAGTCTAGTATTATTATTTAAGTTTTAATTACTCTTTTAACTCCATTTTAAAACTGAAGGATAATCAAAAAATAGAAAGCACAATGCTGCTATACATTAAAGTTTCAATTGTTTTCAGAAATACAATTGGACATAAATGCATTCATCCATTTTTAATAAAATGTTTTTATTCATTTATTTGCAGACAGAGAGAGTAGAAGAGGGGGGAGAGGGAATAGGCACATCAGGGCCTCCTCCACGACTCCATATGCACGTGCCACATTATGCATCTGGCTTTATGTAGGTCCTTGGGCTTTGTAGGCAAGCACCCTAACCACTGAACCATCTTCTCCAGCCCGATTTCTCCTCTTGACACTCTGAATTTTATATATTTTGAATTGACATGTTCATAGGCAGTACAATGAAAGAAATTCTACTGTCTTCATTTCTGTTTGGGCACCTATTATCAAAAAACTAAAAACCTTACAGCTATGGAAGGAGCTGTGAGCAACAACAAAATAGTGAAGTCCCTAGTATAATCTCTTCTTGCATCTGTGTTCTTAGTAAATAGAGTTAAGATAAACAATAGCACTCTTGCTTAAGAAATGGTAAATACGTGTAAATGATTATTTATGAAAAGATTGACATGCTGTTATCTGAATATTGTTACAAAGATTCAGGGGAGAGAAAGAATGTGTGTGTGTGTGTGTGTGACACACACACAGAGAGAGAGAGAGTTAGAAGAGAGGCAGGAAGGGAAGAAAGAAGGAATAGACACAGAAAAAATGTAGTTTGAAACTATGGTCATCACATCTATCATTAATGATTACTTAAGAAGTGCCTTCATAACTGACAAAGAACTTGTGTTGAAGGGAAGGGCTCAGCAGGGCACAAAGAATGAGTTCTGGTGTAGAGATGTTGAGGGCCAGCTGAGTTTTCAACCCTTGCTAGGAATAAGGGTCTATGAATTCCTGTGTCTGTCAAGTGCTCTCAGTACCAGTGAGGTGGATTTTTAGCTAAAACCTGAAAATATATGGACATGAATAAAAAATGGATAATTTATTTAGCATTGCCTCATTTACAAAATATGGAATATTGTAGAGCTCCCTAGAGCTCATTATCGAATGAAGCTCAATAAGACATTTTATTTTTGAATTTTCTTTTGTTTGTTCCTTTTCCCATGCTATGTTGGGAATGGAACACAGGCCTTTGAACGTAGTAGGCAAGCACTTGTAGGCTAAGCAATAACCCCTAGCCTAATGGCCTCAACTTTTAAAGGAAGCAATGTAAAAGCTGACCTCTTTGGGTACCAAAACAAGCTAGTAAGAGGTCCTTGACAAGGCTTCAAATCCAATACTACATGCATACACATACATACATATACATATACATATACATATACATATACATACATACATATAGTGTGTGTGTGTATGTGTGTGTGTGTGTGGTGGTTTGATTCAAGTGTCCCCCATAAACTTAGGTGTTCTGAATGCTAGGTTCCCAGCTGATGGAGATTTGGGAATTAACATCTCCAGGAGGCACTGTATTGTTGGGGGCAGGCTTATGAGTGTTATAGCCAGTTTCCCCATGCCAGTGTTTGGCACACTGTCCTGTTGCTATGATCCACCTTATGTTGGCCAGGGGGGGGTGATGTCCACCCTCTGCTCATGCCATTATTTTTCCCTGCATCGTGGAGCTTCCCCTCGAGCCTGTAAGCCAAAATAAACCCTTTTTACTTCCCCACAAACTTCTCTTGGTTGGGTGATTTCTACCAGCAATGCGAGCCTGACTGCAACACTATGTATATGTATATTACTATATGTATGTATATATGTATATGTGTGTATGTGTTGTATATGTATGTGCATGTGTTGTATATGTATATGTATGTATACATGTATATGTAATGTATCTGCCACTGCCACAAGTTATTCCATCTTTTGGGGGAAATCCCAGAAGTCAGCATTCCACAATAACAATAGATAAGCCTCACCCTGGGGAAGCTATCTTTGTGATAATGGTACCTGCCCTATCAAATATGCTTGTTCTACTTTTAAGTGAGCTCAACTGATTCTATCGCTGTCAATATAAAAAATCATACAGTGCTTTACTGTTTCTGTGAACCAGTTCTACACAGAGGCGATCAAAGGTTTAAAGGAGAAATGCTATGTGCAGAGAGGTGCACATGCACATTCCTTAGCGCTCTGTAAATTCGCCACTCTCAAGAGGGAGTAAGAACCTGCTGAGTGTGGTCAAGATTGGGACAAAAGAGCGCACCCAATTTCAATTCACGTCGCTTCTGAGGGCTACGCTGGACTTGTATCATTAGATCTGAGCAGCAGTGTAGCTAAACTTCAAATTTGTATGTAGGTAAGGCTTTTTTTGGCGCATGCACACACACATTTTTTAAAATTTTTTATTTTATTTTTTTGATTTTTTGAGGTAGGGTCTCACTCTGGTACAGGCTGGCCTGGAATTCACTATGTAATCTCAGGGTGGCCTTGAACTCATGGTGATCCTGCTACCTCTGCCTCCCAAGTGCTGGGAATAAAGGTGTGTGCCACCACACCCAGCCACATATTGTTTTTAATTGAGGATGCAAATGGATACATAATGAATTATATATATTATTTTGATTGCAGTAGGTGGTATGATTAGCATTGAAGTACTTTGAGAGAGCTATTTTATGAATATATTTCTCTCTCATAGTTCTATAAATAGGCTAATCAATCCAGTTAAGGCTGAAATGAATACGTAGAGAGGGGAGAGAGAGAGAGAGACTATCTGTCTATAGGCATGCATGTTGAGGTCAAAGGAGAATGCAGAAGAGTCCAAATTCTTCTATCTTCTTTGAGACAGGGTCTTGCTGCAAATGAACATCAGTCTAGCTGGCCATGCACTTCGGATCTTCCAGGCTCTGCCTCCCATTGTATTAAGCATGTCGTGACCATAGATGCATGTGTCACTTTGTATTGGGCTTTTCTTGAATGTTGGGCAGTCAAATTCACATTGGCAGGATTTGCAAGCAAGTACCTTTAACTTTTGAGCTATATCCCCAGCCCTATATATGTTATTTTTATGATTAACAGACATGTTTTTAGGGATTTCAATTAATTTATAAACATTTTTTCTACTTTTTTCTGGATACTGTGATTATGTAAATTTATTTATTTATCCAAGACAGTGATACCATCTGAGCTCCAGCCTTGCACATGTCATAACTTTGTTTCATCTGGTTCTAAATACTTTGGGAACTGGTTACCTTTATAAGTCCATATACCTTGTCCACATACTTCTGGACTTATACCTTTCTGTAGCTTTAGTCAAGCCTATTTCTAGAATTATGAGGCCTATGAAGACATTTCAACTTGTGAAATTCTATCTGTTCCCATGTTTTCCACTGTCTAACAATGACAAGAGCTTATTAAAGGATCTTTAAGCTCTGATATTTTTTGGCCCTGCAAAACTTGACAGTATAAAGAATACAGTAATTTATTCACAAATAATAGTGTATTTTTTCTAGTTTATTTTGGACAGTTACAAAGCAGAAGGTAGTGTCTTACTCTGATGGCTGACACTATTGTAGAGTATCACAGATCAGACTATTTATTTTTTTATTTATGAGAGAGAGGGAGAGAGAGAGAGAGAGAGAGAGAGAAAGAGAAAGTATATGGGTCTCATAAGGACTCTTGCTGCTGCAGATGAACACCAGATGCCTGTGTCATTTTGTGCATCTTGCTTTACCTGGGTACTGGGTAATTGAACCCAGGTCAGTAGACTCAGCAAGCAAGTGTGTTTATCTGCTGGGCTATCTCTCAGGCAATGCACAAATGACCAAAGAATTTGGCTCACAGAATTTAAAGGGCATGACATGAGCATGTGGCAAGTGTCTTCTTGGTGCTTCACGTCATGGCAGAAGATATCATAAGATGACAGAGCATGTCCAAGAAAGGGCAAGGAAGGGTGGGCTCAGATTAATCCTCTCATCAGGATCCCATTGCTATGATAACTATCCCTCTCCTATGACAGCATTGATTCATTAATGTCAGTAGATCCCTCATGACATAATCATCTCTCAAAGATCCCACATCTTATTAGCATCACAGTGGCAATTAAACATCACCATATATATTGTTTAAAACAAATTGATATTCAAACCTAAGAGTACAATATCTCCACAGCCATTGAGAGTTCAACTGACATGTGGGTATCAGTCAGAAATATGGTCTTGATAAACAGCACTGGACATCATTGTTTGAATCCCCAGTGATGATATTTTTTTTTCTGGAAGGTTGTAGAACTGTTAAGAGATGGACCTTTGCTGGAGGAAGTAAGCCATTGGGTGTGAGCCTTGAGATTTTATAACTAGGCCCCACTTCCTACTTCCTACTCTATTTCCTCCTTGCTGGTGAGAAGATTATGTCTGTATTTTGACCTTCTATGCTTTCCCTACCGAGATGAAACTTCACCTAGAAACTATAAGCCAAAAAAAAAAAAAAAAATACCCTTTCTTCCTTAACTTGCTTCTGGTCAAGTATTTTGTCTCAGCAATAAGAAAATAATTGGACAGTAAATGATTATATACTTTAGGTTACATGTAGGCTATGGGATACAATAACTGTTAACTGGTTAACTGTTGATGAAAAACAAATGATTAAAATATTTCATGGGTACCATAATGGGTAAAGCTGATGGGATAATATTCAATTGGACTTGTGATCAGTTTTCCTTTGGATCATTGCCCAAAGCCTTAAGCGATGAAAGCTATGATTAAATATGTGTCAAATAAAATTGGATCATTGTCTTTTTAAGGAAACTGTGGTGGGAGGGAGGGCTGAGTCCATGTCACATGACTTAAGAATAGGAGGATGTAATGATGATGAGGAAGGGGTAGTTCACTCCACTAGAGTCGTGAGCAAAGGTCATGCCACATGAGCAAGTGAAAGCTATTTCACAGAAGTTCTCTGAGGGTGGTCGCAGCTGTGTGGTGGGCATTTGTGGGGCATGCAGTTGTCAGGCACATGACAAGTCACTGGGAATGGCTAACAAAGTGGCCTCTGAGAGAACCCAAAAGGACTCGGAAGAAGAATGTAAGTGGTACATTCAAATTCCTTTATAATCCTCTTAGACGAGATACTTAGGCAATCTAATTTAGTGGGAACACAACTATATTAATTATGTTATATAAACACATCAATATAAGCAATTTATGTCTTTGAAGCCTTGACAAAACCTAAGTTTGTACCAACTCAAAAAGCTCCTTGCCACTGTGTCATGAGATTTCTACCTCAGAAAGGGACATATTTATTTCTTTAACAGTTCAGAAGTTTTACATATAGAGCTTTGGAATTTATGCCCAGTGAAATGTGGGAGAGACTGACTGATAACTATAGAAGAAATAAGGAAACAGGGTTAACCACCTAGGGAACTGTTTATTCATTTTTTCTGTTGCTTGGGAAAATTATATTATGGTTTTAACAACAATGACTGTCAAACATATAGCATCCTGAGAGTAGAAAAGAGCTGTAAGTAAGTGTTAATATTTCTGGTTACAGACTTGTGGATGAGTTTTGTATAGTGGAGTTCCTGAGGAGATGGCCTTTGAAGTTTTGATACAGCCATTGTTTCCTCATTCTTTCTCCTCTGTTAAGCCAATAAATATTCATATCAACAGCATGGTGATGCACACTTATAATCTTAGCACTTGGGAGGTGGAAACATGAGGATAAAGAGTGCCAAGTCAGGGATGGAGAGATGGCTTACCAGTTAAGGCATTTGTTTGCAAAGCCAGAGAGAGGATCCCAGTTCGTATTCTCTGGGACCCATGTAAACCAGATATCTGCACTAGGGGGCACATGCATCTGGAGTTAGTTTGCAGTGGCTGGAGGTCCTGACATACCCACTCTCTCTCTCTCTCTCTCCCCCTCTTTCTCTCAAATAAATAAACAAATAAATAAAATACCTTAAAAAAAAGAGTGCCAAGCCAGCCTTGCTTACATGGGCATTTTAAAGCCACCTTGGGCTACATGATTCCTTGTCTCAAAAAACAGTAGATAGATTAGATGATAGATAGATAGATAGATAGATAGATAGATAGATAGATAATAGATAGATAGATAGAAAAATAGGGTTCCATGAAATCACTTGCCATAAATTTAGTACGCTATGTATGAAGGACAGCTAGGGATGGAGAATATTTGAATGAAGAGACAAAAACAAGAAGCAAAGATATGTTTCAGAAAATATTGAGTTGGTCTTAAAACAGTGACAAAAGCAGTATCTTCCCTTTTAAAATTGAAATTACACTGCTGGGCAGTTTCTAATCTCAGCTCCTCAGGAGGCTGAGGCAAGAGGATATGCAATCCAAGGAGTTTAGGGCCAGCCTGGACAACAATCCAAAACCTAATCTCAATAAAACAAATGAAATAAAAACAAGTTTTCATTTGTCTTAAGATCTTCTCCCTTCCCGAAGGTCATGATCTGTATAGTTACTATTTGTGCTTATTACGTGTCATTGCCTTTATGTCATTTCAGAGCCACGTGAACCCAGCTCCCCAATAGCAAAAGCCTTTTGCTTATACCACATGATCTGGCATGCTCAGGCTGATGCAAGTTTCCGTGAAGCCTGTTTGAAAAATGCTGTTTTTTTTTTTTTTTTTTTTTTGTAGCATCTTCATGATTGTCTTAGTGCTTTTAGCCTAAATATTTAACATATAGTTGTCTAGCACATGGTGATATGCTACTTCAAGGACAGGATGAAGACAGTGTAGAGTGATATTATGCTACTTCATGGGTAGGGGAAGACATAGTAATGACATTCTGCTTCTCCTTCTCATACCCTGCACTTCTGTGGACATAAGAGTGGCAGCTGTGGAATAGAGAGAGGAGGCACACACATGGAGTGTGGGAGAAACACTGGTCTTGTGAGCGTCACACTTGAAAACGTACCTTCCTTCAGTGTTGAATGTATCAATGGGAAGACATGAGTTGGAGACAAATGTTTTTAAGTCACTTGTGTAGAGATAGGAATTGAAATATAGTAACAAAGAAATTCACCTACACTGACTGTAGTGAGGAAGGAAGAGAGAAAAGACAACATTCTGCAATGAGTGAAATGAGAGGTTATGTAAAAACAAAATAAAAATCTATAAATAATGATGAAATAGGAAATATAGGTACTATTCAATAGAATGAGGACTAAAAATTAATTTAGGAGAAGATACATTGCAAAGAATTTTGAAACTTTTTTTTTACTAAATTTAGACACAGGAAACTTAAAGAGTTCTGTCTATAATATATATCAATCTATATCTATCTATCATCTGTCAATCATCTCTGCCTACTAGAGATTGTTTTGTGTATATTTAAAATTACAGATGATATATTTTATTACTAGTTATATCTACATAAGAGCAAAGTCCTCTAGAAAAATCAATTACTCTGATTCCTGTCAAGGGACAAATTGTGAGCGGATGGATAGGGAAATGAACTAGAAAGGTCACACCTGCATAGAAGCTCTGACTACTACCAAATGAGAATTAGATTATGAGGACAGGATCACAACCAGAGTCCTTTGAACTTTTAAAGTACATGCATGTTATGTGGGTCAAACAACATTTTGGCCTGGGCGTGGTGGCGCACGCCTTTAATCCCAGCACTCAGGAGGCAGAGGTAGAAGGATTGCTGTGAGTTCAAGGCCAGCCTGAGACTACATAGTGAATTCCAGGTTAGCCTGGGCTAGAGTGAAGACCCTACCTCGAAAAACCAAAAAAAAAAAAAAACAAACAAAAACAAAACAAAAAACAACATTTTGGTAGAACAATTATGTTTACCAAGATTTATTATAATGAACAATTCAGCATAGCAACTCCCACTTGATGTCATCAGCACCTCACTGTGAAGTAAAATGGGTTTTAGCCTGTGGTGTCACCTTCTTTTGCAAGAATAAAGGGGAAATTGGAAGAGACTATTTATTAATCATTGTCAGCTACTTTTGGCAAGTGGGATGGGAGGCTTTTGGAAAGCACCTCAATTGTTGTCTATAGATGACCTCAATGAAACGGTGTGTGGGGGGAAGGCAGAGGTGTGTGTTTAATGCTTGCAAATACATTATATGATCTCAAAATAAAATAACGAAAATGAAAATCTTCACAAAATATTATTTAATTAAAAACAGGAAATGATTAATGTACATGATTCTGCTGAGATTGTATATGTTCCCGAGAGACTAATTTTGTCAGAAATAACAAAGCTGCCTAGACTATTTTTAAAGCACCAAATCACATTTCTATACTTTTAATTTAGTGTATCTTAGCAACCCACTGAGCAGAATATGCAAGTCTGAGAATAAGAGAAGAGTCAGCTCTCCAGTGCTGTGTTTATGGGAATGGTAAAGCCCAGGACCTCCCATAGCATCACCTGGGTGAGATAGTCCCTCTCGAAAATGGAAGCATGCCATTTAATTATATTGTATTTCCTGGAGAACAGGTACTTTTGGAATATTATTTGGATCACAGAATTTTATAGCATTTTAGAGAGAGAGAGATGAGAGTTGTCACTATGGCTTTATTAGTTGCTTTGCTCAATGTTGTGACCGAGCACCTGGCAAGAGGCAGCTTCAGGAAAGAGTTTATTCTGGGTTACAGTTGGAGGGGATATTTCCATCATGGTGTGGAAGGCATGGCAGCAAAAATGGGAGGCTGGCTGGCCACCTTACATTCGCGGCCATGGAGCAGAGAGTCATGGTTGATAGTGCTCACCTATTCATCCAGCCCAGGACCTTCAACCCATGCAATGATGCCACCTATAGTTAAGGTGAGTGTTCTGATCTCAATTAACTTAATCAAGAGGATTCCTCAACCATGGCCAGAGGTTCCTGGCCCAAGTGATTCTAGGTCCTAGTCAAGTTGCCAACAAATATCAATAATCACGCAAGGTCTGAACAAAATTATACTTTCTAAACAAGCATTTATAAACATGATAACATTTACATAACTTGCCTAACTTCATAGACTTAGCAATTTTATGGGAGTTAAATAGCTACACTATGTTCTGCCCTTGTATATCAATTCAGAATGCAATTATCTCCTGCTGAAATGCACTGTGTGAAAAAGTAGAGACACAATAAAAATGGCTAATTAGGTCTTCAATGAACTACCATTCAAAGAAAGGGATAAACTATAAATAATTATATAATGTACTAAAAACAATATTGAAAGATAAACATCAGTATATTGTATTACAAATATATACAGACATATAAGAAATAACTTTTTATCAGGGAATACATATTTCTAAGTTAATCTATCCTAAATAGAACATCACATTTTTGTATGAGATCAAAAAGAAATCTCATATTTACCTTAAATTCTAGTCAAAAGGTATTTGAGGCCAGGAGTGGTGGCACACACATTTAAGCCCAGCACGTGGGAGGCAGAGGTAGGAGGATCCCTGTGAGTTCAAAGCTAGCCTGAGACTACATAGTGAATTCCAAGTCAGCCTGGGCAATGGAGAGATCTTACCTCAAAATAAATAAATAAAATGTATTTGAATAATTGTGTGATGTGGTTTGCTTGTGGAATTATCAATATTATCCCATTTAAAATATATCTTATCTTGGCTCTACAGTGTCAAATAAAATAAAATGCATATACACCATAGGAAAATATAATATAACCCTGAAATTAGAGGGCTTTTAAAAAATTATGAACTCTAAATCTTAAAAAAAAAAAGTTGCTCAATTTCTTTCTTCTGTTGATTAAATTGTATCTTGGTGTCCTTGATAAATACATTGTTGTTGAACTGAGTTTTTATTTTTATTTTTTTACTTATTTATTTGAGAGAAACAGGTAGACAGAGAGGGAGAGAGAGAGAGAGGGAGAGAGACAGAAAGAGAGAGAGAGAGACAAGGGTCATATCAGTGTCTCCGGCCACTGTAAATGAACTCTAGATGCATGCACACCTTGTCCATCTGGCTTACATGGGTCCTGGGGAATCAAACCTGGGTCCTTAGCCTTTGTAGGCAAGCCCCTTATCTATTGAGCCATCTCTCCAGCTCAGAACTGAGTTTTTTTTGTGTGTGTGTGTGGTTGTTTTTTGTTTTTTTCGAGGTAGGGTAGGGTTTTGCTCTAGCGCAGGCTGACCTGGAATTCACTATGTAGTCTCAGGGTGGCCTCGAACTCACAGCGATCCTCCTATTTCTGCCTCCCAAGTGCTGGGATTAAAGGCATGCGCCACCCTGCCCGGCTCAGAACTGAGGTTTTATTGTTAGAATTCTTTTGTCGTTGTTTTAAAATTCTATCAAAAGCATTAGTTGTTAAACTAAAGCAGAAAATGTCTTCTTCCAAATCTGTTACCACCATATTATCTTCAAAAGTTTAAAAAAATATTTTCTCAGAAAGTCCTTGTGAATACCATTAAAAGAATAAATTACTCAGCCAAAAGAATGCTATGAACCATATCCACGTTGGGGATATATGTTGATAGTTGAGAATTTTCAAAAAGACAGGTTTTAGTGTAGTATTAAAAATTATCCATAGAGGGTCATGAACAAGATTAGTCACTGATTTCTTAAGGCTTTGCTAGGTTACAAGTAATAACGCTCTCTGTTGCTTCCTGCAGTGGATAGCAGAGCTTAGTGTTCGATGAACAGTTTTACTCTTAGTCATCTGCTGCTTTCACATGTACTGAGTTTTCTGCTTGCTCTTTGTAGACCTTGGGCTGAGACTTTAATGTCTGAAATGTGTCCACCCACTGTTGTTTCATGGACCTGATAGCTCACTTTTACCTAATTCCTTACAGAGAGTTCTCTGTTTGTTAGGAAACAGACATGTCTTTGAAAACTCTGCCCATTCATTTCTATTTCTACTTCTGTTCTGTCCACTGATTTCAGATCATCTTCCCAGCCTGGCATCTTGAGCAAAGGAGATTTTTCTCTAATATGGAATCTTCACTTGGAAAGGGCTTACATTTGTCTCAGGCCACTTTTTGTCTTGAGCCAAAAAAGGAGAAAGGAGTTATTTCAGGCAGTGATCAGTCCAGACTTGTATTAGAAATCCCCCATCCTCACTGCGTCAATGGTGTTCACGGTTAATTTGTCCAAGGGACAAAGATAGGAGGAACGATGTCCTAGGATGGGAGGAAAGGCATCCTGAGCAGTGGGGATGGATTCTCAAGAAGGATGGCTCATGCCAGGCGTGGTGGCTCATGCAGAGGTAGGAGGATGGCCATGAGTTAGAGGCCACCCTGAGACTACATAGTGAATTCCAGGTTAGCCTGAGATAGAGTGAGACCCTTCCTCAAAAACAAAAACAAAAACAAAACAAAACAAAAAAAAAAAGGGTGGCTTATGATAGCCTTGAAGGACCAGGTATGCAGACATACGCATTGAGATCCTCTGCTATATAGCAGGTTGGGGGAGGGAGAAGAGGAGCGTGTGTCTCTGAGGAATCAGGCATGGGCCCAGATCCAGAACACCGGGTGTCACAAGAAGCTGACTCAGAGAATGATGGATGGTTAGTTTTGTATATTTTGGGCCTAGCTAATTTAACTGATGTGGGATGTGGGAGTTTGAATCAAATGTCCCTCATAAATTCATGGGGGCTGAATGGTTAGTTCCCAGCCGATGGCAATTTGGGAGGTGGAGTATTTCTGGAGGAGATCTGTCACTGGGGAAGGGCCTTGAGGTTTCTTAGCCCAGCGTGCCAGTCCTAGCCCAGCTCTGCTTTCTGGCAGCTGCTATGGCAGAGCGATGCCCAGCCTCTACTCTGCATCCTTCCCCCGCCATCATGAAGCTCCCGCAAGACTGTTAAAGTCTTTCCTCTAGTCACATCATGTACTCCGTCCTGTCATGCGTGCTCACACTACTCTTACAAGGGAGGTGTTTCCAGATTGCGCAGACGAGGCACTAGGCGCACAGAGAACAATCACGTGTTCTCACATCACAGCTAATCAGTGTAGAGCCAGATCCAGTCCTGGGATTCACTTCCAAGCTGCAGTCAGCACCTTCCAGGAGCACAGTAGAAAGAATTCCACCTACCTCGTAAATCATTTGATCAAACCAATGTTCGATAAAAACCCAATATAAACATTCCAGAAACATACTGGTAAGGTGAGTACTTCTATATCTTGCCTCAACAATATTGACTACTAACAACACGGCAACAGTGTCAGACTCAAACACAGGCAGGATTTAACAACCAAGCCCAACCAAATTGGCCAGACAAATATTAAGTTATGCTTTGAAGAGAAAATGTGGCCACACATGAGTGAAGGCATTAGAAAGGATCAAATTGAAAAACCCACTTAAGCCATTTTATGTAGAACCCATTGCATTAAAATTTTTTTTTGTTTATTTTTATTTATTTATTTGAAAGTGGCAGAGAGAGAAAGAGAGAGAGAGAGAGAGAGAGAATAGGCTCACCTGGGCCACCAGCCACTGCAAATGAACTCCAGATGCATGTGCCCCTTTGTGCATCTGGCTAACATGGGTCCTGGGGAATCGAGCCTTGAACCAGGGTCCTTAGGCTTCACAGGTAAGTGCTTAACCGCTAAGCCATCTCTCCAGGCCCCATTGCATTTTTGAGGAATTATAGATATTTAAGTAAAGGACCATGATGACTGGTTAAAATCTGTGCTACTGTTGAATTCCATTATCAGGTAGGATCTGATTGGCAAGGCCAAATCCTGTAGAAAATAGGGAGGTGGAAAAGAACCAATAAAATTCCAGTCACTGAAATAACAGTGTTTGATGGAATTGGCATCTTAAATCAAATGGAATAGATAGTAGAACATTCTGCTACAGATGGCCTGAATGAATTAATCTTCAATAACTGTACAGAAAGACCACAATGACTTTGACATCCATATTCTTTTCTAAGATTATTTTATTTTATTTTGGTTATTCAAGGTAGAGTCTTGCTCTAGCTCAGGCTGACCTGGAATTCACTATGTAGTCTCAGGGTGGCCTCAAACTCTTGGCGATCCTCCTACCTCTGCCTCTTGAGTGCTGGGATTAAAGGCGTGTGCCACCATGCCCGGCTCTGTTCTAAATGTTTTATTGTATGCAAAGTATACACCTCTATAAATTATCCATTGCTCTTCATTGGCTTAGAATTTTGTACTTTATATTTCTATTTCTCTAATCATTCATTTAAGATTATTAGCTGGACTGGGGGTGTAGCTCAATGCTAGAGTGCTTATCCAGCACCTGAATAATGCACAAATTAATATTAGAACATTTTAAAATTTCAATGAGAGTCATTCAATGAATGTCAACACATTCTCAAAGGTAAAGGTGTAAAAATTACAGATGGAGAAGGGTGACTTTATTGGTCAATGTCCTCAATGTCATATGAAATCAGCAAACAGGTGTATTAGGAGCTTCTCTCATTGCAGTGATAAAGTGCCGAGGACACTGAGCTTCAGATAGGAAGGGTTACTTTGACTCTCTGCGGAGATACATGAGGGTGGGGAAGGCGTGGCGGCAGGTGTGTGAGCTGGCTGGTCACATCGCACTATAGACAGGAAATGCAGAGGGAATGTAGGTGCTCTACTCAAGTTCTTGTTATTCAGTTCCAGGACCCCAGCCCAGGGAATGCTGCTGCCCCGCACTCGTAGTCTTCCTTCTCAGTCAAGCCTCCCTGGAAATGCCTTTACAGGCGCACTCAGAGCTGTGTTTCTTAAGTGATTCTAAATGCAGTCAAGTTGACAAATGAAGATTAACCATTACAACTAGTTTACAGCAGATTACCTAGGGAGCCATATCTGTATGGCAAGACATGAAAATCATCCAAAGTGCTTTGAAAATACTCTCTACCCGAGACAGCTTGTAGAATGGAATTGATGGGTGTGGGCGTCAGAATAAAGGCTTCCAAAGATGCTCATTTTATTCCTAAACCCTGTGACTAGTCAATAACCAAAAAAAAAAAACCCCCTCAGGTATGATTTAATATCTTTTATTTTATTTTAATAATCACATGGGGAGATTATTTCAGATGATCATCATTGCCCAATTTAATCAAAAGGGTTTTTATAAGTCAAAGAGAGAAGGGGGGCATTAGAATAAGAGAAAGAGGTCAGAATTAAGTGTTGACTTTGAAGATGGAGAACAGACCCCTGAGCTGCCTCTACAAGCTGGAAAGGCAAGAACAGATCTCCAGGAGCTCTGCAGGCCTTCAGAGAGCTTGCTTTTAGCTCAGCAAGCTTGTGTCAGACAGCTACTCTACAAACAGACACACAACAATCATTTGTGGCGTGAAATACTCCATCTGTGGTGATTTGTAACAGCAACCGTGCTCAGCTAACACAATGGACCACATGGTGTAGCTTTACGTAACTTTTACTTCATACAGTGCAGGATCTTGAGATAGAGGCAAAAGTAGGCTGTAAAGATTTCCAGAAAAGATGACTGATAATTACAGTTCTATTCAAAGCACAGCAGATGAGAACACTTCTCTTTGGTTCTACCAGAAATGCTACAAATGCATTCACATGCTCTGGATCAAATCATGCACGAGGTTTATGTATCATTTAGTTCAAGTTTAAGGCAGAATGCATCTTAAATAGAAAAAAAGAGAATCTGCTCATATTTGTTTGTTGAGTATTATAGTCCAAGATAATCATGGCACAATCTAGAATAGTATTTTTCTTTGTGAACATGATACATACTATAAAATATATTTTACATCAAGACTCTATATATACCTACTTTAGACTGCAACAGAAACTTGATACAATCATATTTTGTGTTCTTTTCTGGTATATTTCATTTTCAAAATGCCATGTAGAAACTGTTGAAGTTGTTTTTTTTTTTTCCAGTCCATTAATGAGAGTTTAAAAAATTAGTGTTAGGGTTTAGGAGATGGCTCAGTGGTTGAAGGCACTTGATTATAAAACCTGCTGGCTTGGATTTGATTCCCTAGTACCTATGGAGTATAGATTTGTGAAGGGGAAAGTGGGGGATGGGAGGAAATTATCATGGTTTATTGTCTATAAGTATGGAAGCTGTCAATAAAATACTAAAAAAGGAAAAAAAGGGAATTCTAGACATTCTGATTAAAATATACTTGAATAATCATTTAAGAAATTATTAAATTTATTAGTTGAAAGTTAATTTAAAATACATTATAATAAGTTAATAAATAATAAATTAACAAATTATTCTTCCTGGATGGGCACTTAATCAAAAGAAAATAGATTGATTAAGTCATATGCAGAGGTCTGTCAAACACTCTGAAATATTTACTTTCCTTAAAAAAAATATCAAAAGTATAAGCTGAGCCCAGCATTCCTTCCGGCATTTGCCTTGTTCGTCGTTGTTGAGGGAGCATTGTGCAATGCCTTCCTCACCCTGCCATTGGGCCTGTTGACTCTCATAATTTGGGGCACAGCCTCCCTCTGCCTGGAGGAGCTGAACTGCCAGAATCCTTTGGCAGCATGACTGGAATTCTTTCTCAGCTTTGTGCTCACATAGAAATGTTATCTTAATCTCAAATGACAAGTGCACTCTTTAACACAGCTCAGAGGCAGAAGGCTAGAGGGATGCTTCAGGGACCTCCAAAGGTCCAAAGCAAATAGAAACTGCACAGCAAATTACCTTTAGAAACTGAAACTTGTCACCACAATGTAGACCATGGTTGGAAAAGACATATTGTTCCTTTCTGTTTTCAGGTGAGGAGTATGATGGATCATAATAATGGCTTTTCATACTAAATAATGTTTTGCCATTTCCTGAAAATGAAAAAAAAAAAACATGTCCAGACCAAAAAAGAAGAAAGATTAGTCACAGGAGTAGAAAAAAAAAATAAACCCACAGTGATAGCAATAATTCATTGATCCCTCCATCCAGAACTCAGCGAATACCTACTGTGTGTCAAGTAAAGAAACAGAAAAGAAGAAATTATCAGACCCTAATAGAGGGGATCTCAGAGTACTCTGTAAACTTTAGGGAGTGCCTCCAAGGAAAAGGAGCCAGCAAGGACTCCTCAAAACAAATAAACTGGTTAATAGTCAGCAATGGGGATGTTAGAAAGTGAATTTTAAAACATGTGAAAGCATTGTAGAAAACTGTGTAAGTTCACCTACTATTCTTCCTGAAATCTCTGTGTCCTAAGTATACCTAACAGAAAAAGCAGCTAAGTGGTTAGTGAATAATGAGAATCAGATTAAAAACAGTTTCTGACCATTTCTTTGCCATTAAACATAATTATGGATATTTGTATGGCTCCTATGCAATGTTGATAATTAGTATCAGGAAAAAAGAATTTTTCATGTGTATCTAGAGCAAGTTGTCTTGAATCATAAATCCTTATTTATCTCGTTTTAATTTTTTTTTCTCGTTTTAATTTTTAATCAATATTAAGGGAAGAAAAATTTGTATTATTCTCTAAGAGCATGTTTTGTTTTTCTTCATCTTTCTTCTTTGTACTCTTTCTTCATTTTCCTTTCATTTCTCTTTCTCTCTTTCTGTTTTACAATGTCAGTCCTTTAACAAAGATAAACTGGCAAGATTACCAGTAGCCACACTTTCATATCTGCTTCACAAGTCCTGTGACATTGCAGAAGAAGCACAAAGTCACTTAGGCCTTCCCAAGATGATCAAGGACATTTGGAAATATGGACTCATGTGCAGAGAATTATTTGCAGTCAGCACTGGAGGAAACCCAGCACATGAGAGCAGGGCGGGAAGTAGATAGGCCATTATCTTCAACACTACTCTTATTGTGTTTTATCCCTTCTCTTAGAATACAGAGCTTATACAGTAAATAACAGATGATTAATTGTAATTTTTAAAATATTTTTCAGTGCTAAGAATGGAATCCATGGCCATGTAATAGCTGTCCCACTGAGCTGCATCTCCAAGCAGAAGTAATATATTTAAACCCTTTTATTCCTTTTTTTTTTTTCTATCTTTCTGTCTTTAGGAGTCTGCCAGTAAGAGAGAAATTTTAGGCCACAGACTTAGGGGAAAAGAGTTGTCAAGGAGAAATTCAGCTGTAGTGAAAATGGAAAATGCCATTTTTTGGATATAATGATCAGAGCTGGGTGTGGTGATATACACCTTTAATTATAGCACTTGGGAGGCAGAGGTAAGAGGATCACTATGAGTTCCAGGCTATCCTGAGATTTCGTAGTGAATTCCAGGTCAGCCTGGGCTAGGCTAAGACCCTACCTCAAAAAAAAAAAAATATATATATGTATATATAATGATCAGGACATGTTGTCGTCCTAGTTTGGAAGGGGAGGGAAGAGGATAATGTCCACAGCAGACCTGACCTTGTCCCTGCACGTCTACCAGAGTCCCCACTGCCACCTGTGTGCTCAGCCTCCAGTGTCCAGAGAGAAAATGCTTGCTGAAAATTCAGAGTGCATTTAAATTTTTAAAAACTATTTTTATTTTTTTATTTACTTATTTGGGAGATAGAGAGAAAGAGCCACATAGAGAGATACTGGGCATGTCAGGGCCTCTAGCCACTGCAAAGAAACTCCAGATACATGCCCCACTTTGTTCATCTGGCTTACGTGGGTCCTGGGGAATCAAACCGGGGTCCTTTGGCTTTGCAGGCAAGTGCCTTTAACCACTAAGGCAACTCTCCAGCCTGCTTTTAAATTTTTTGATGACAACTCTCTAAGAATCACCAGCTAAGAGAAAAAATTCAACTTCCTTGAAATAGAAAGTAAAGTCTCCTTGGAGTATTGAAAGAAGCTAAGTTGATCATTTAATACTCACCAGATTCTTGTGCCAAATATCAAGCATTCCCAGCAATGAGAGGTAGGCATTACCTGATGATTCTGCCCCACACAACCATGCCACTCCACTGTGATCATGAAAACAAGTTTTCAGTCAAGATCAGGCAACATTTACTTACAAGCATGCAAAGTCATGTCAACTGTTCTTGTAAACTTGGATACCAAGGTTGAGAGAGACACTCTGAAATCTGTCAGCCAAACCCACCTAGCTTGGATCAAACAACCTCCTTCCTGAAGAGAAGGTGCAGAAACCTGATAGATCCTGAACCTAGCAAATTGCTCTGAAGATCAAGAAAAGTTATTGCTGGAAAAAGTCACATCTTTACACCATATGCAGGAATTGGTGTCTGTATACTCATTCTGTCCCACGATTGACTCAAGCACAGTTCACTGGCTAATGAAGCCCTCTCAGGTTCCGAGTCTCATGTTGACATTTGAAGTATTTATGTAGCTTCCTCTGAGTCTGGTCCTTCAAATGTCCACTGCTCGCTCAGAACATGAATGTGGTAAGCAGTCAGACTCAGCCCTTGCTCTCTTTCTTTTTTTTTTTTTTTATAATTTTTATTTATTTATTTGACAGAAAGAGGGGGAGAGGGAGAGAGAGAGAGAGAATGGGCACACCAGGGCCTCCAGCCACTGCAAACAAACTCCAGACGCATGTGCCCCCTGGTGCATCTGGCTAATGTGGGTCCTGGGGAATTGAACCAGGGTCCTTTGGCTTTGTAGGAAAATGCCTTAGCCACTAAGCCATCCCTCCAGCCCTCATGCTCTCTTTCTTATACATACTAATCATCATCTTCCTCTTATTACAATATATGACATGTGCAATTATTACTCTACATGTGTACCTTACTAATTTCTTTTTGAGAAAAGCCAGCAGAAAGCACTTTTATTGCAATAATGAAACTTGAAACTCATGTGGTGCAGGGGATGGGGGCAAAAGCAATAGTTCCTCTCACCAAATCATAACACAGGACAGGAGGGTGAGGTGGGAACAAGTGCTGGGAAGCCAGGAAGTGGAGATCAGCAGAGAACCAAGCAGCAAAACCCAGGAGAGGCTGAGGCTGTGGTGACCAGCATCATTTTCTTAGAGAACACTCAAGGATCTGTCATGGTGACTGGGCTTTCTTGGGGTGATAAATCTCCAAACAGCATCTTCAATTTAAACTTTTGACTAAAGTTATTAATATTTAGAAGTGGAGCTTGGATAGTTATGAGGTTATAAAAGCCCTGAGAATCCTTTAGAAAAAAACATAGGATGGAAAGAGAAAATCAGGCCACGTCAGGAAGAAGGCTTCAGAGGGCCCTGTTGGCCCAGTAGTGTCCAACATCGCACTGAATGTGACCTGCTGTAAAAGGCAGCGGGTTTCAGGGGACGGTGAGAGAGGCTGGTGGAGGCAAAGCCCTCTCCCTCCCACTCTGCTTTAGTTTGAGCAGGCCTTCAAATTTAACAGGACATCTCTCACACTGGAGAATTCAGCCCTCAACAGTGTCTAAAGTCTGCTATTGCTTTGCAGAGCAACGGCAAGAATGTCTAAATATATAACAGATGAAAATTTATCCAAAAATGAAATAAAAATTCTTACAAATGCCACCCCCCCAACACCAATTCCTATTTCTAAAGTTAACCCATTGCTTGTGCTGTTAATACTTGACAATATGCTTAACTGGAAATCTAGGTCCAAAAGGCTCAAATTGAGTCCTTCACCCTGACACAAAATGGATAAGTTGAGGTTGATGGCATCTAGTTCAGGTAAACACACACACACGAGGAAGGGAAGAGGGCGTGGATGTCAGGAGCAAAGCTGAATGATGGAATACGTTCTGTCAGGTAGGTGTCTATACAGAGTGTTAGTGGGACATCCAGAAAAGCTCCTTACAAATTCCTGCATACTTATCTGGAGGCACTGGATTCCTCCACAGCCAATGCATGTGAAAGGAGCTAAAATAACTTAAAAAAAAAAAAAAACACCTTTTTTTTTTCTTTTTTGTTTATTTGAGAGAGAGAATAGTGCAAAGGTCTCCCACAGTTGTAAACAAACTCCAGATGCACATACCACTCGGGCATCTAACTTTCTAGGTACTAGGGAATCAAACCCAAGCCAGTAGGCTTTATAATCAAGTGCCTTCAATCACTGAGTCTCTTTGCTCTATTCACAGTGTCCTTTGCTGTACAAAAGCTTCACAATTTCATGAGGTCCTATTGGCTGATTAATGGTTTTATTTCCTGAGCGACCTGGGTTATATTTAAATGACATTGCCTATGCCAATATGTTGAAGGGTTTTCCCTACTTTTTCCTCTAGCAGTTTCAAAGTTTCAGGTTTGATATTAAAGTCTTTGATCCATTTGGACTTGATTCTTGTGCATGAAGAGACATAAGGATCTATTTTCATCCTTCTACTTCCTTGGTTAGATTTATTCCAAGGTATTTTATTTATTTATTTTTTGAGACAATTGTGAATGGGAGTGACTCTTGGATTTCATCCTCTGCATGTTTATTGTTAGTATATAGAAAAGCTACTGATTTCTATGTATTTATTTTGTATCCTGCTACATTGCTAAAATTGTTTATCAGCTCTAACAGTTTGCTGGTACAGACTTCAGTCTTTAATAGTTTATTAAATTATTATTAAAGTGTATTTTTAACCAAAATGTCTAGAATTCTCGTGACTGAATAGCTAGTAGTATTTTTCACAACATCTGTGTGACATATTTAATTTTTTCCTTTGATTCTTTTGTTCATATGCCTTCTGTTTTTCTGAAGTCACTCCAAGTTTAATCTGACATAAACCCACAAAGAAAACTTTCCTTTATTTAACAAATTATTTTTGTGTGTGCAATGTGGTAGTCAGTTCCAGGAAAAGGTTGGTGAGCATGGCGGGAACCAGATTCCTCCTCTAATGATGCTTTCTTTCTAGGTGTGTGTGTGTGTGTGTGTGTGTGTGTGTGTGTTTCTTTTCATAGCCAAGCCTCCATGGTACTAGCTTATTATCTCATCCCCAGTGCTGGCATTGGGCATTACAGATGAGCACTACTATACCCAACTCATCCTAATGAACTTTTAACTGAAATCTGATCATCCAAAATTCTGAGTATTTTCCTTACAGATTCCAGTGCACTGTATTTTCTCATTGCTTTTTAAGTGCTCTCTCGGAAAGGGATAAGGCACCCTTGGGAGGAATCACCAAGGGCACTTAACCAAAATATGGATTCTCAGCCTCTTAAATCCTGTTGCTAGACAGGCAGGACTAAGGAATTTCAATTTCTGGTAAAACGCTTTATAAATGTTATGTGAAGGAAAAACATTTTAAAACCAGTAGAATTCTACAATGAAAAAAAATGTGTGTGAGTAAATAGTTGAAAGAATTTGCATTGTTAATCCAGTAAGAACATTAAATCGCATGTGGGAGAATATTATCAAAGACACCCTAGCCTAGTGCAGCAATGACCATGATAAAGAGTAATTACTCATCCTCTCACATAGCTTGATCATTTAACCTTCCTCTAACTCACATGGCACATATTACAAAACATTAAGCATACAAATTACTAAGAGTTACTAAGACTTGTGAATAGAAAATGAAGGCACATTTTTCTTTGATTCCTATTGTACCATCTATCACGACTTTGACAGCTTGCACAGAACTGGAGAGAACATTTTCTGTGTGCAGAGGTACTTAAAAGCCCTCTATTACTGTGCGATCACAACATAAAATGTCTTAGGAATTGATAGAACCCAAAGTCCAGGGTTCAATTTAAGGAGCTCTGTTTTCTTCTCAGAATTGTCCAAGTCCATCAAAGCAGATCTATAATCAAGGCTTCTGTAACTGTAAGTAGAAACTCATCCCATAAACATAGTCTACTGCTGCTTAAAAATTTTTGGAATGACATTTGATATATGGCATATTTTACTTTCCAGAATTTACTGAAAGTAATGATTCAAAGATTATTATTCACAGGAGCATTTTTATTTCTAAAGACACAAATAATACTTGTTCCCTTTATTCCAGCTATCTAAGTTTACATCCATTTTTCTCTCCCTTAGATTTCATAGTCACTGCCAGATTGATATAACACCTCCAAGTTATCTGGAAAGAAAGAACTTCTAAAGCAAAAAATTATAATGGGTGATGAAGATGAAAATGTTCAAAAACTAGATTGTAGGGCTGCTTAGTGAATGTTCTAAAACCACTTTCAAAGGGTTAGTTTTATAGTATGATTTCATCTTAATAAACCTATTAGAAAGAAATTTAGTATTTTTATATTTAACATAAAATATCTCTGTTAAACCTTTTAAATGCCATTATCACACAGTATTAAGTAAAACCTCAAATGCAAGGAGAATAAGCCTGACTAGCAATTACCACCAGTATCTTTGGGTATGTATTTAATAAAAAAGAAACAATAACACTATAATATGTTGCAAGAAAATGAAAATAGAAACAATCCTGGAATGTGTTATAAGAAATTAACCATTTAAAACATTAAAGTAGGAGATAGCTTAATGTGAAAAATGCTTGCTTTGTAAGCACAGGACTTGAGTCTGGACCCCTGGTAACCATGTATAAATGCCAGGTGTGGTAGTTCACACCTGTAATCTTAGAATGGGGAAGTGGAGACAGAAGCAGCTTTGAGACTTGCTGGACAGCTTGTCTAGCTAAACTCGTGAGCTCAGGGCTCAATGAGAGACCTTGTCTTGGATAATAAGATGGAATACAATTAATGAAGACACCAATCTTTAACCTATGGCCTCAACATATGCACCCACAAATGTGTGCCTACATATTACAAACAAACAGATACAGAGATATACGTACTATCTACAAAGACACAAAACCCATTAAAGTAAGTACATAATTATTCCTATAAAATTCAATAAACATTATTACTAGTAGTATGGTCCTCTTTCTATAGTAGTTATGACTCTTCTATGAAGGTGATGGTGTTTGCAGTTACCTTCATGTGGCTGGGGCAAAACACCCTATAAAAAGCAGCTGATGGAAGTAAAGTTTTTACCTTGGCTCACAATCTTGAAGGGGATCTTCATGATGGCAGGGGAAAGCACGACATAGCACAGGTTGGACATCACCTGTGCTACAGAGGTGGCAGACAGCAGCAAGAGAGTGAGCTGAGCTCTGGCAAGGGGGAGCTCCCTATAACACCCCAAAGCCTGACTCCTGAAACACACCTCCTCCAGCAAGGCTCCACCTCCAAAATTGCCACTAGCTTGGGGCCAAGTGTTCAGAACACATGAGTTTACGGGGTGCATCTGGCTCAAACCACCACATAGACCAATGTGAGAGTGGACACCTATGACTCCCCTGAGGCATGTCAGTGTCACAACATGAGATTTGATGACGTAAGCCAAATCAAAGAAGTGATTTTCCTAAATCCTAACTGGGCCAAGGGTTCTTCTCACAATATAATATTTCCAATCTAGATTGTTCTTCTCCCCACCCCTTAAGTAACCCATGCCCTATAAGTAGTTGGGGTATTTTCAGGGGAACTCAAAGACTCAGTATTTGTCTTTGAGAATATCTCTTCTTAATTTTTTTTTTTATAGTTTTGTGTGTGACTCCATTGTTCACTTTTTAATATATTTTATTGATTTGTTTGTTTATTTGAGAAAGAAAGAGACAGAGAGAGACAGAGAGAGAAAGAGAGAGAAAGAGAGAGAGAGAGAAAGAGAGAGGGGGGGGGGCTCCAGCCACTGCAAACAAACTCCAGATGCATGTGCCCCCTTGTACATCTGGCTTATGTGGGGCCTGAAGAGTTGAACCAGGATCCTTTGGCTTTTCAGGCAAATGCCTTAACTGCTAAGCCATCTCTTCAGCCCCTACTTCTTAAGTTTTTGATATGGCAAGTTGATATTACAAATAATCTGCATTTCAAGTGCCCTCACCTGTTCACACACTCTGTTATCCTGAACTCTGCCCAGAGCCATTCCCACCCTAGAGAAATGACATCCATGTTAAGATTGCACAGACTCTACAAATACAAAAAGAAGGCATATTTCCAGAGGTCACTTAGACCTGCACACACAGGGAACTATAAGACATCTTGAAGTCAAAGAAGAATGATGACTGACGGCAGCAATAACTACCTAGGACTCATTAGCCAGAAGAACAAGAAGTTAGAGTATCCCCCAAACTGCCCCTTGAGTTCTGAGATTGTAGATGTGTGTTGCCAAGCTATGCCTTGCAGAAGATATGGTCTTTTAAAAAAATGTTTTATTTATTTATTTATTTGAGATGGGGGAGGAATGAAAGAGAAAAAGAGGCAGATAGAGAGAAAGAGAATGGGTGTACCAGGGCCTCTAGCCCCTGAAAATGAACTCCAGATGCATTCAACACCTTGTGCAACTGGCTTAGGTAAGTCCTGGGGAATTGAACCTGGGTGGTTAGGCTTTGCAGGCAAGTTCCTTAACCACTAAGCCATCTCCACAGCCCCAAAGATACAGTTTGCTTGTTTATTTATTTATTTTATTTATGAGTAAGATAGAGAGTAAGAGAGAGAAAGAGAGAGAATTGACATGCCAGGGCCTCTAGCCACTGCAGTCAAACTCCAGATGCATGGGTCATCTTATGCACATGCACGACCTTCTGCTCATATGTCACCTTGTGCATTTGGCTTACGTAGTTTCTGGGGAGGGAAACCTGGGTCCTTAGGCTTTGCAGACAAGTGCCTTAACTGTTAAGCTATCTCTCCAGCCTTGAAGATGCAGTTTTAATGAGAAAACTGACTAAATATAAGAGTGGTTAGGAAGAGAATTGTCATTAATCATGTAACCATTTATTACATTTGGGAAAATGTAATAAAACACTTAATCAGAATATTATTCATAAATATATTTATTTTATTAATGATATGACATAGCGATTAAGTATATTTACCATTTATTTACCATTCATTTCATAAAATTTTTGCATTACCTGAAAACATGTTTTGTCATAGAAATACATATTTTAGAATCTAAATGTGTAAGTTGGGCATGGTGGCTCATGCCTATAATCCCACCAAGCCTTGACTGGTTTTGGATACATGTACAATAATACAAACTCTGTCCTCCAAGTGAACTTTTAGAAAACTAGACCCTATTCATCATCTTATGCCTATGCATTACTTGGCACACATATGATTGAAATCAAATGCATTGTGTAATCGAGGAAAAGGTCATACAACCCAAATCTACCAATCAAACTAAACTGTGCTCCCATCAACCACTTTATTTCTTCTCAAGAACTCCTTTAAAAGAAGCCCCCAGTGATAACCTGTCTCAGGATTCAAAGTTGAAGTTTTAATCCACTGTACACTTGCCTTACTGGGTTAATCCCCAGCAGTAGATACATTTCATTAATCTTATATATGCTGTTTTCCTATATTCTCTGCTGTTCTGTTCTTTATAAAGCTGAAATGTCAATCACCTTGTCAATAGGCATCACTCTCTGCCACCTCCACATGAGGAATTGGCATCTCTAACTCTAAGGCCTTTCTGGTCTTTCCCTAAATAGTTCAATACTCTCTTTCATTGTAAACTCCTTTGATGATTTGCCTTTATAAACAATTCCCAGATGTGTTCCCTTTAAATTAGTTACCTGCTATATAAGCTTTTTACCTATAAACTTGAGAGTAAACAGATGTATTGTCCCCAATAAAAGATGAGCTTCTCTGTCAACGGCATGCTTCTTCAGCCCTGTGAGGTCACTCATACAAACTTTGAGGTCATGTTTGTCTCTAACCATCATGTAAGTCAATCCCAGGTAAATGCTGGGAGTCAGAGTCCCTCTTTTGCATGGCCCATGTCTCCTACAGACAGTGTGCTATCCCTTAGCTCTTTTTTTTTTTGAGGTAGGGTCTTGCTCTAGCACAGGGTGACCTGAAATTCAGTGTGTAGTCTCAGGCTGGTCTCAAACTCACAGCAATCCTTGACCTCAGCCTCCTGCATACAGGTATTAAAGGCATCAAAACCCAGAAAAATTTTTTTTATTTATTTTCAGGGAGAGAGATATGGAGAGAGAATGGGAGTGCTAGGGCCTCCAGCCACTGCAATTGAACTCTAGATACATGTGCCACTTTGTTTTACATAAGTAATGGGGAATCAAACCCAGGATATTAGGCTTGGCAAGCAGGTACCTTAATGGCTGGGCAATCTCTCCAGTCCCCACCTGCTTAGCTCTTAATAAATTTTCTCACTGATTTACTTTCTGTGCTTGTCTTTTTATTCTTTGAATATGGCGCCAAGAACCTGAAAATATCCAGAAACCACTGGTGAACATCTACAGTACTAGAAAACATTTTGCACAACTGAAACTCAGTACACATTAACTTCTCATGCACCTCTTCCCATAGCTCCTGGTCATCACCATTCTACTTGGTGTCTCTCTCTGTCTTGTTAACTATTACAGGTACTTTGTTTATGTGGGATAAAACAACATTTGTCCTTTCATGATTAGCTTATTTATTCAGCATATATGTCTTCAAAGTTCCTTTCTTTTTAAGGTTTAACTACTTTCCATTGTATGCATAGAGCACATTGTGTTTTTCCAGTCATGTGTTGTTGGGTACCAGTGTTACTCTCACGTTTTCACTGCTGTGAGTAATGCTGATAAATAAACATTCGCGTAGACATATCTGCTCAAATTCCTGTTGTCAATTATTGGATCAAATGGGGATTCTATTTTTAATTTTCTGAAGAATGACAATTCTATGTCCCACAGTACCTATATATATTCACGTTTCTATTAGCAATGCAAAAGGGTACCCGTTTTATTTTTATCTATTTATTTATTTGACAGAGAGAGAGAGAAAATGGGCATGCCAAGGCCTCCAGCCACTGCAAATGAACTCCAGATGCATGCATCCCTTTGTGCATCTGGCTAACGTGGGTCCTGGGGAATAGAACTTGGGTCCCTTGAATTAGCAGGCAAATGCTTTAACCGTTAAGCCATCCCTCCAGTCTGGGTACCCGTTTTAAAAAAATATTCTTGTTAGGCTGGAGAGATGGCTTAGCGGTTAAAGCATTTGCCTGCAAAGCCAAAGAACCCAGGTTCAATTCTTCAGTACCCACATAAAGCTAGATGCACAGGTGGAGTTCATTTGCACTGACTGGAGGCCCTGACACACCCATTCTTTCTCTGTGTCTATCTCTACCTGCTTCTTTCTCTCTCTCTCAAAAAAAAAAAAAAAAAAATACAACATTTTTAGAAATATCCTAGGTAATGTTTTCTTTGTTTTTTAAAGGGTCATTATTCTAAATGGTGTAAAGTGATACCTCATTGTGATTTATATTTCCTGATAATTAGTGATGTTGAGAATCTTTTCAAATGCTGTTTTTTGTTGTTGTTGTTGTTTGTTGTTGTTATTTTTGATGCAGGGTCTCACCCTAGCTCAGGCTGACCTGAAATTCACTATGTAGTGTCAGGGTGGCCTTGAACTCATGGTGATCCTCCTATCTCTGCCTCCCAAATGCTGGAATTAAAAGCATGCACTACCATGCCCAGCTTAAATGCTGATTGTTATTTGCATATTTTCTCTGGAGAAATGTTGAGTCAAGTCTTTTATCAGCTTTTTAATAGAGTATTTTTTGTAGTGGTTAAATTTTTATTATATATGCTGGATACTAATGCATTACTAGGTGAATCACTTGCAGATATTTTGTTCTGTTTTCTGGGTTGCCTTTAACTTGATAAGAATACTTTAATGTAAAACAGTTTTTAATTTTGGTGCAATCCAATTATCTGCTTTTTTTACTTTACTGCCCTCATATCTCATAGTAGCAAAGTGGCATGCAGTTGAATTCTCAAGGCTAGGGTTTAGTCACTTATACTCCATACACAGTTTCTACATAGATGAGATGGAATTAAGTACAGTAGCATTGTCGACTCTGTTATCCACGCGGCCTGCACAATTGGTACAGTTTCAATTGAGTTGTAGAAGTTAGCTTCTCGTTGCTGGGGACAACATCTGACCAAAAGGAGCTTATGGAACGAAAGGTTTATTTCAGGCTTACAGTCTCAAGGGGAAGCTTCTTCATGCCAAGGAAGCTGGCTCACTTCATCACACATCCCCAGCAGAGAGAGAATGGCAAGCATCAGCTGGCTCTGAGCACACACTAGGCTAGATACCTCAACCTCAAGGTCTGTCCTCAGTGACACACCTCCCTTAGCGAGGCTCTACATTTTAAACACCTCACTCACCAGCTGATGACTAAGTAGAATGCTTAATCACAAACACATGAGGCTATAGAGGGAGGTCATTTTCATTCAAACCTTCACATGAGTACAGTCAATTACGTAAATTATTTTTAATTTTGAAATTATTTCTTCAAATTTGACTTCTATTCATTTCTTTCAGATAACTATTTCATATGAAATCTTAATTTAAGAAAAGGATTATATATCCTGCCAAGTTTTTTAGTTGCTATTATTCATATTTCTTGGACTTAATACATGTATGCAAATGTCCAGAAATTTACCTCAGAGACCGCAGTGTCTTCCAATCAATTAGTTGTAGAGCCACTTCCATTTTTATTCTGGTGTTAAGTACAACAGAGACACAGAAATACTTTGGGGCTTTATTGTTATGGTTTGAATGTGAAATGTCCAAACATAGACTCATGTTTGAGCTTGTGGTCCCCAGCTAACAGTTGTTTTGGGAAGTTGTGGAATCTTTGGGAAATGGAGCCTACCTAGTAAACATAGACTACAAAAAGCCTTGAGGCTTAGGTGTGAGCACGCCCCACTTCAGATCCCACCCTTTGCCAGTATGGAAGAAACATACTTATAAGCTCCTGCCATGCCAGACTAAACCCCTCCAAGTCCCCATACCTTCCCTACCACAATGGAACATGACATCCAAACCATGAACCAAAACAAAATTCTCCCTTGAGGGTTTTTTTTTTTTTCTTCTGTTAGGTATTTTTTCATAGCAAGTTGCAAAACAATAATATATCTACCATGCCATAGTGATTTTAAATGTCTAGAAAGAGTCTATTTCAAAGAGATTGTGATAATCTGTGTCCACTGCATAGAACTTTGATTATAGATAAAGTTGCCACAGGATTAATCAAATAGATGTCTTGCCCAATGAATGAAGTTGGATCTCTCTCTCTCTGTCTCTCTCTCTCTGAAGAAACTAGAAATAACTGACCAAAGTGGTAGACTGAAGTGTCCATTGACATAAGCAAAGATTGTCCCATTTCTGTTGGAGTGGGTCATGTGAACAGAAGTTCTTGGAAAACAAACAAACAAATGATACCTACTTCCAATATCCTGAAGGAATTTACAACTGATTACAGTTTCCATGTAGAGATTGAAATGCGGCAGGTCCACGGCCACATTACCTTGAGTATCTTTAGGCCCCTTAATACCATTTATTTCCCACCTCTGTTATCTGACCTAACTAACGTCATGTGATTATAGGGTGATCAGGTGAAACCTATTTGGAACTTAGGAACCGACCATGAGCTTCCTATAGCAGAGATTTCCTACTTTGCTGTTCCTACCAGTGTATTATTAAAAGTGCCTAGATTTATAACATTTGTTCTAAAGCTTTAAAAACTTCATGAAATTGTTAACATGTTAGAAGTAGAATTTGGAGTAACATGAGTTTGTGTTCCTGGGACATAGTCACTCATGTTTGGCTCCAGAATAAACTATCTCTTATACTCTTTGAGGTAAGAGCTATGTGTTTGCCTTTGACAGTCATTTTCAGCACTTAACTTGTCTAATTTTTCAAACTGCTTGAATCTGAGCTAAGGCTGTGAGTAGGCTCTGAATACTCACAGTTTTACCTGGAGGAGTTGTAAAACTGTATGTTGTCACGAAGAATCTGTATAAGAAAAAAAGAAACAACATGTTGACACATTGGCTTGGGCTTACTTTATAGTTTTAGAATTTCCATTTGGGAACACCATCCCAAATATATGAAAATATTTCATTATCTTTTGTAAGTTAAAGACATTCTTTTAGATACCTATTCCTTTGAGTTTGAAGGGACTTTGATTTTCTGTCAGCCTCTGTTAGTAAGTACAGGTCAAAGAGTGTCTGTAGAAACAGCCCACTAGACCAAGGACTTGGAGATCCGTAGTTCCAGGTCAGGAAAGAGTCAGTAATGTGAGCTGTGGATCAGCACCTCCCGTAACTAAAAGTCCAGGTGAACAGAAGAGCTAAAGTTGAACACGCACTTTAGAATGAGAATATCTCAGTAGCTATTCATCACGTTCCTGGGTTGGAATAAGATATTAATGCCCAAAATCATTATTCAATAAAAGTACAAGCAAAATTAAAGACATACTGGGAGAACCATTACTTCAGACAGAATTATTTATAGTACTTTAGTGTTGATTCTCAGCATCTCTCTCTGTCTCTCTCTCTCTCTGTCTCTCTGTCTCTCTCCTCACACACATTAATTAACAACTTAACTGATTTTTAAAAATCCAACCTGAGACCTATTTTATACTTTATACAGAATAATACGGGCATATAGAGTTGTGTTCCTTTTAGTGGAAATCTACACATGAGGTCTTTTAAAAAAATAAGCAATTGTTAAACACTAAGTACTAAGTATCTCATAACAAATTTACAGAAAAAAACAAATGTACTATATTTCAGTCTGAATGAAATAATAAAGGAAATAAGCTGTGCTTCTAAAATATTCTAAAATGAAATCTTTCATACAACATCAAAGGTCACCCTAAAAGGACTCCCACTTAGAACAGGCATTTCTCAAAGGGCATTGGGAGTGAAGAGGTGAACAAACGGTGACGTGGCTACTGTCACGACTGGGGCAGTGCATACCAGGGGCTTTCCCAAGGACTGCAGGCACCATGTCTCTATGTGCCTACATTATTCTGTGTGAATTGCAAGATAATTCTCCACAAATGACTTTTTTTCTGGTGATCTTCCAACATCATTTAGTTTTCCTCTTTCTATAGTTTTCTCCTTACCAGCCTGACTCTGGAAAAGCAAAAAACTTTAACAAAATAGATGTGTCGCCGGGCATGGTGGTGCATGCCTTTAATCCCAGCACTCAGGAGGCAGAGGTAGGAGGATCGCCGTGAGTTAGAGGCCACCCTGAGACTGCATAGTGAATTCCAGGTCAGTCTGGGCTAGAGTGAGACCCTACCTCGAAAAACCAAAAAAAAAAAAAAAGATGCGTGCACACTTTTTTTCCACTTTTACACTCATCTCACTGTCATTGAAGCCTAAACTACAGAGCTGTCTTAGTGACAGACAGAACAGCATGTCTGTTCTCTCTCTGTGATCTAAACTGCATGTTGTCTGCTCACCAGACCTAGCTCTTACTCTAGTTCAATGTGCATTAGTCAAGTGTGTTCATGTTCCTGAGGAAATAAATCTCAATTGCCCTGTGGTGCTGTAGTCTTTGTCATAGTTTTAATTGTACAGTTCCTACACACACAACTATAATTTGGGATGCTTTTTGCATATAAACACAAATTAAAGACAAGTAATATCTTGAGGGTCCAAAACTACTGGCCACAAATTCTTCATCATCTGTCATAGCAGATAGCATCTGGCAGCACGTACTCCCAGCAGTGCCCACGGCTGTGCTGGTGTGAGGCTGTGTGTACAAAGTGGTCACTCAGTAGCTGTGTGCTATGGGCTTCACAGAGGTACAGATAGAGAACTTTCCAGCCAGCTGTACATTTTGAACCACTTTCATGTGGCAAATGTATGCTTTATTATTATTAATAATAATAACAACTATATATAACATATATAATAATAATAACTGACCTTCAATAATTCATCAAAAGCAAGTGAGCACTAAACATAAACTGAGAAAATTTTCTGCTTACAATTTTAGGTTGACATTTAAAGAATACTTGTTGGGTATATTTTAGCTGTTCTGTTAAATATGTTTTGGAACTGTTCTGCTTCATATAATATATAGATATCAGAGGTACTTCTTAAATGTATTAGATTCATGTAAAAATACAGAAACAGGTCAAATACAGGGCCTGATGAAATGCTACGTCTTCTTCCATCAAATCCAAAACCATCCATTATGCTTAATTATTAATTCAGTATTTGAAGCATCTTGTACTTGGTTATGCTTACCTTGAAAATTCACTTATATTTGTGGCTATATATTTTCAATAAATTTAAAGTTTTGAAGGCTTTATTGGTATTTAGTATGGTATCTAAGAGATTTAAACCTAATTATCCTTTCCATTGGACCTAAATATTAAGAAAAGATGGTTGAAAGAGAATACATTTATTCTATTTTATTTTGATACAAAAGTAAAAAGAAAGTGGGTGTGGTGGCGCACGCCTTTAATCCTAGCATTCAGGAGGCCGAGGTAGGAGGGTCTCTATGAGTTCGAGGCCACCCTGAGACTACATAGTGAATTACAGGTCAGCCTGGGCTAGAATGAGACCCTACCTCAAAAAAAAAAAAAAAAAAAAAAAAGTAAAAAGAAATTTGAACTTGGAAGAAAAAGATAAAAATCTTTAAAAACAGATGGGAATAGCCTACCCATTCAACCTATATTAACACTCATGCTATGCAGGGCTCCCCTGGCAGGTAGTACTGAGGAAGGACCAGGCCTGCTGGTTTCTCCCAAGGGGTTGAGGAGGAAGATGAGCGTCAGACGACTCAGAACCTCTCCTGGCCACCGGAGAAAAACCACACTGAGTCAGGAGTCTTGTCGAAGCAGGAACTCGCTTTATTGTTACAGGCGGTTGCCTATATAATGTTGAGAACGAAGGTGGGGATTCTAGGATGGGGGAGAGGTAATGGCCAATAGTAAACTGTGACTATTGAAATGACAATTCCAACTCCTACATGGAAGTAGCAGTCCTAGCTGGCCAGAGACAGGTCGCCAAACTTTAGCTAGGCTCAGGAAGTTCCACTAGGCCTCGCATCCAGGCCTCTCAAGGCCCAACAATGCTAGTCAGGGAAATATGTGTATTTTCTTAAAATAAACATTTTATTTGGTGATTGTCCAATAACATTAGTAGATAACGGGAAGTGGTGACTCATTGTTTTTGATATTTTCAAATGAAAGCTGTTAATCATTATATCTGATTTACGGCAAGTACAAATGTGAAATCTATCCATATAACTGGACCTCCTTGTTTACATCTTAGAAAATTTCTATTATAAGTAGAAATTCTGATATACCTACCTTTCCTGTCTTTGGTAAAGTTTTCAAGATAATATGCTTTATGATAATATACAATAGCAACATTCACCCCCATACTACTTACAATAATATCAAAATAGCACTAGTAAAGCTTTGTGGTTTATAGGGTTTTGTACCTTATGTGATAGTTTACTTATATAGTAATCTGTACAATCATATTTTGGAAAAAACCTATTACTCTTAATTTATAGGTAAAGAAATATAGATAAAAGATTACTCAGGGCTGGAGAAATGGCTTAGCAGTTAGGACATTTGCCTGCAAAGCCAAAGGAGTTAGGTTTGATTCCCCAGGACCCACATAAAGCCAGATGCACAAGGAGGTGCATGCATCTGGAGTTCTTTTGCAAAACCTAGGGGCCCTGGTACAACCATTCTCTCTCTCTCTCTCTCTCTCTCTCTGCCCCTCCTCAAATAAGTAAATAATAAAATAATAAAAGATCATCAAAGGATTTAGAGTTTGTAATGTAATGGAGGAGACTGTATCTTAGCAAGTTCCTAGCAATAGTCCCTACTCCTCTATACCTTGCTTCCTAAGAACCATTCTGACAACTCTCCCTCTTTGTCCACTACTTTCTTTCTCCAAACCATCCTTTATACAACTACAAGAGTTATCTTCTTATTGAAACATGTGTGATCTTGTCAGTCCCATTTTTGTGAAGAGCTGTGTATTGACCTACCAAAGACTGAATATCATGGGCTTCACTGACCTATCTTCAGCTCACCTCTGGCCCCTTTTGTTATAGCCAATGAAAGCTGTTTGGGATTAAAGGCAACTAACTCTATAATGTCACAAGATCCTTCAAAAGGGGTAGGACTATCTTGTGGCTCAAAGAAATGTTAGAGAATAAATAAATGAAAGTTAATTATTGAAACTGCGTAAGTTTTTTGGCATGTTTATAGTTTGCGTGATGTGGTGTGTATATGGTATGTGTGTGTGCAGACACATGTACCCTGTGTGTGCTCATGTGGAAGCTAGAGGATCATGTCAGGTCTTCTCCTTGTTTATCCCTGTGTTTCCATGCTGGGAAATCAAACTCAGTCTTGGGTCCCCTATGGCACTCAAGCTTGTGTGGCAAACACTATTCCCCAATATGCCATCTCTTCAGCCTCTGCCTCCTTGCCTGTTTGTATTCTTATTTTTTTTTTAGTAAAAAAAAAAAAAAAAAAGGTTCCTAACACCAGATTTGCTTCAGCTTCTTGGAAGAAGGAGAGAGTAGGTTAATCTGTCAGTCATTTTTGCTCTTACTGTTTTGAGTCAGGGTACTCCCTTTAGCCTTAGGTGGCCCTTGAACTCACAGTGACCCTCCTAACTCAGCCTCCCAAGTGCTGGACTACAAGCTTGGGACACCACAACCTGCTCTGGAGAAGTTCATTCTGTAAGGCACTTGTCAACAAAGACAAAGGATCCAGGTTCAATTCTCCAATATCCACATAAAGCTGGAAGCACAAGGTAGCCCATAAATCTGGAGTTCAGTATGCAGTGACTAGAAGCTCTGACATACCCATTCTCTTACTATCTGCCTCCCTGCCTCCCTTTCTTTCTCTTTTTCAAATAAATAACAAACAAATAAAATATTTTTAAATGATTAGAATCTGATAATCTGGGCCAGCGTTATGCAGACAGACACTGAGGATACTCAAAATTCACCAAAGCAGAAATCCAGAAGCTGCTGAGAGCCAAACACTAAGATAAAATTAAAGCACACTCACCAAGGCTCAGGGAAGTTTGTGGAAGAGAGGGCAGAAAGACTATAAGAGCCACAGGGTGGGAAGGAATATCCAAAGACATAACCCTCCCCACAATGACAGACTGCTCTCACAACTCATAACCTACAACTACATAGTGAATACCATCAATTCCACTAAGGACGGCCCTCAGTGGAGTTGGGTCAGGGAAGAAGGAAATGATGGTACCAACATATTATGTGTTCGTACAAGGTTTCTGTTTAATATTTTAAAAATTGAGTCTCTATAATGACTTTGTGAGCTGTACAGACTTTGGAGTGGTATATGCTCCGACTCTGCATTTGATTTAAAGTCTCTGAAGGCTCTCATCTGAGGTTGAGAAAGTCCATTTGGAAATAGAAGTATACCAACCAAAGAGCAAAATTGTGCTGGCATTCTGCTTTATACCCTGATATTTTCTCTCCATAAGGTAGCAGTAGAAAAAGCTTTGGCTATTCAAGAAAGAATAGTAAGTTCACACATAAAGGCACTTCCTCCATTACCTGCTCTTACATCTGTCCAAAGTCTACTGAGTAAAAAGGAATGCCAATCTCTTTCAGAGCCAGGAAAGGCATAGCAATAATGTGAAAGGAACTGGGAAGTTGGGGTGAGAGGAGAGAGAGGATTTTCATCAGGAGATTCTTTAGCTAAAACACATCAATGGCCTAAATTTTTCATTCATAAGACATATATGAATCAGCTTTTCTACCCCAAAATGAACTCAGAGAAATTAAAAACAAGATAATGTGGCAAATAATAATTTTCTGTCTTAAATTGGGCTGACCTTGAAATTATTATTTTTTTTTTTATACATTTCAGTGAGGAAATTTGCTAGCTGGGATTCATGAGAGAGACCATACAACAATGAACCCTCTATTTAACTTGAGAAGAAACTATGATGGCTTGATTTAGGTGTCCTCCATAATTTTACATGTTCTGAATGCTAGGTCCCCAGCTGGTAGCAATCTGGGAATTGGAGCCTCCTGGAGGCCATGTATTGTTGGGGGCGGGCTTATGGGTATTCTAGCCAGCTTCCCCTTGCCAGTGTTTGGCACACTCTCCTGTTCCTGTTGTCCACCTTATGTGGGCCAGGGGGTGATGTCCACCCTCTGCTCATGCCATCATTTTCCCCTGCTATCATGGAGCTTCCCCCTAAGTTTGTAGACCAAAATAAACCCTTTCTCCCTAGCTAACTACCTACCAGCTGCTTTTGGTCCAGTGTTTTCAGCCAGCAACGTGAAGCTAACTGCAACAATAACCAAGTCCTCTTAGAAAGAAAGAAGGAAAGAAAGAAAGAAAGAAAGAAAGAAAGAAAGAAAGAAAGAAAGAAAGAAAGGCTTCTCTCATGTTATAGTGAATGTGGACATATCCCAGCTCTTCTCCAGAGTCAACAGGTAGAATATTATAGAGCCATCTAGAATACACTCCAAACTTCTAAGGAGTTGGCTAATTTATGTAACTCTCACTCATGAAAACCAGAGAGGCTCTAGGAACTACTGAAAAAGAAATGAGTTTACAGCCCAGGACAAACTCACACTTGGTCTTGCTTTCACTTTAATCAATGCAGAGACTATAATATATGACCTGGGAGCTGCCATTTAAATTCAAAACGAGCCCTGTAGATAGTTTATTACATATGACTGTGCAGATGACTGCCTGTAGCTGGCATAAACTGCTTTCATTCAGAAGGTGGTTGATTTCTGCCCTAGGTGACCAGACATGGTGATAGATACCTCTCACTCTTACTTTTTTGAACCATGATCAGCATTAGAAAAGGTTGATGGAATATGTCCATTCATATACCTCCACTTTTTTTTTTTTTTTTTTTTGAGGCAAGCCTGACAGACTAGCATTTTTTTTTATGAGAGAGAGATTGTGAGAGGGAAGGAGGGAGGGAGAGAGGATTGGTGCACCAGCCATTGCAATTGAACTCAAGGCATGCCTCCTTGTGTGCACGTGCGACCTTGTGTGCTTCCGTCACCTTGTGCATCTGACCTGTGTGGGACCTGGGGAGTGGAACATGGGTCCTTAGATTTCACAGGCAAGTGCCCTAACTGCTAAACCATCTCTCCAGCCCTTCAATCCACTTTTGATAGACGGATAGTAGGTTGTTGGCTGATGTCTGCTCCATACAGTATTTCTTTACCCTGATGGACCCTAAAGGTGTTAACTGAAGGCTTGCAGGAATAGAAAAATATGTCAAAAGCTTATAAACAATTTTATTGGACAGATTTCTAATAAATTGAAGTATGGGGGAGGATATTATTGTCCTCATCAGGTCACTATGATGTAAAAATAATTTTTTTGACATCCTTTAATTTAGGAAATTCATGTTGGTGAAATGCTTCTGTAAAAGTTATCAAGCAAACTGTCATTTAAAACATAACATGCAGCCGGGCGTGGTGGCGCACGCCTTTAATCCCAGCACTCGGGAGGCAGAGGTAGGAGAATCGCCGAGAGTTCGAGGCCACCCTGAGACTACATAGTGAATTCCAGGTCAGCCTGAGCCAGAGTGAGACCCTACCTCAAAAAACCAAAAAAAATAAAATAAAATAAAATAAAACATAACATGCTCAAATATAGTACCTTGATATGTTGACTTTTAAGATGAAACAGTTTTAAAATGGCAGAAACAGGAATGAGTCTCTCAGTTCTCCACTAAGGCAAGTCTTAGGAAATAAACTCTCTTTAGAAGGTACTGTTTTTCCTCATCTTTTTCTATTTCCCTTTTCTATTGACTTTTATGTCCCTTGATAATCTACCATAAGTTAAATATGATCTTGATAACTTTTTTTTTTTTTTAATGCAGGGTTTTACTTTTTGCCAGGCTGATTTGGAACTGGAACTCATCCTGTAAGCCAGGTTGGCCTTGAGCTCACAGGAATCCTCCTTAGTACTGGGAATAAATGTATAAGCTACCATACCCAGCTCAAAATTCTTTTAATTGTTGCATTTTCTGATATTCTGAGAGCTGAAAGGACATATTCCCCCAACCTCTTCTAATGCTCAGCATGGGAAAGACGTATTGAAGAAGTGACACCTAGTGATATTGATTAGGAACAAGTTAGCATTTTTCTAGCAGGTAGTTGTTAGGTCAGGATGGGGCTCCACAAAATGGAGTCACGAAAGACAGCAAGATGGCAACAGACACAAAGAAGTGGGTCATCCACATTCCTCAAGAAACTGCCCAGCCATTGTCCCTTCCTTGCCTAACAATGCCCCCCTGCCCCACCCAGGTCATGATTTCCTGCCACCTTATCTTGTCTAGTGTCACACCCTGGCTATCTTAGATCTCCCATAAAGAAATCCCCCCCCCCTTTTTTTTAACTTTTCCCTTCCTCACCTTCCTCCAACTGAAGAGCCCTATCAAGCCCACTATCTGGAATCTCAGGTTGGCTGTGCTCTGCTCTTGAGAGTCAGTCCTGGCAGCTTGTGCTTTTCCCAAATAAAAGCTTCCATCTTTGCCTCATGTGCTTGCTCTGACAGGGCTAGAGCACACTTCTGATCTAGTCTCATGCTAGATGGTCACAAGCATCAACTCTAAGCACCAGCTTCCCACTTCTTGCTCAACATTTCCTGAGCTCAACACCTGTGGGCTGACCCTTTCTCAATCAGCCCCTTAAGGCCACTAACCAATCGGGTGTGCCTCCCTTTATACACCTGAGTCTGATGATGTGTCTCATTCTAATTGGATGAATGCTCATATAAATACGCCTAGAACACATGCATAAACCCCCTTTTCTTTTGTGAGCTCTTAGCTCGCTCATCCTCTGGCCCCCTTACCTCTCTTAGCTTTCTCTTACCACCGCCCCCCAGCCCCTTCCCTAGCCAGGCTGGCAAGCAGGAAGATTTCTTTGTGCCTAGGCACTTTTCTGCTTTGTTTTGGACACATACCTGCCTGTGAGCCCCTTTCCCAGAGGTTTATTTCCTGGAGAGACACCTTTCTGTAGGTGAGAGAGATTTTCTCTTGGCTTGGTCTTACTGGTTTGATTTTCCCTCATAACTCTCCCTGAAAGTAAAAAGCAGGAATGGCTTTGGGTATATGCTTGCAGTCTCTAATTTGCCAGAGAAGAATCTTGTTTCTTCTAATTTCTTGCCTAGTTTCCTAGACCTATTTGCCCATGAACAACCTGAACCTCTCCCTAGGAGGGAGGTCCCTTTGTTTGGCTAATCTTTGCCCCCAGCTCAGACCAATCAGTTGTCTCTCAGGCTCACATGAGTCTAAAGGGAGAGCCCACCACTAGGAGGTATAAATTGACCCCTACTAGAGGCAAGGACTCTCTTGACTGCCCTTTCATCATGTTGAACCTCCAGGCTTTGGTAAGTCTCCACTTATCTTGGCCTTGCTAGGCTGAGAGAGGAAGAACCTCCGTGACCCCTCTCTAGCCCCTCCTGTATTCCACAAGGCAGGAGTTCTCTGAACTTTCTTTTCTTTCCTTTCTGAGTCTCTTTTCACATTTCTTTCAGGACCATCACATGGGCTCTCAGACCATGTGGGGGTATCTATTTCCCTTCTCTTGGTTTTATATTTCTCTAAATAAATAAAATAATTTAATAATTAGCCTTTTTAGTTTGGTTTGCCCAATTCTTTGGTTAAATACAAACATGAATTCAGGGTTTGGAGTTCAAGGACTTTCCTGATCTCCCAACACAAACCTCCCATATCATCAATAAAATAAATCTCATTATTCATAATTGGCCCTTCTCTGAGTCTGTAATTTTCAATTCTTTTTTAACTTGGACAAGGACCTGAATGAAGTTGGGTTTCATGAGCCTGGAGATCCCTTGAGTCTTTATGAAATCTAATCCCTCCCTAGACTCCAACCGTGCATCACTTGGACACGACATTTCACTTAGCATCCCTGATTTATGAAGTATATGAGACTCACTTTCCAAATGCCAGTCCCAACAAAGCAGAAAGATGGGCTATGAGTCAATCTATCTTACATGGGATTGTGCTCCTAGCAAATTCAAATTTTCCATATCCAGGGCATAACCTTCCTCCTAGGATTGGGGCTAAAATATCCCATACAACTTCTTCAATTATCCCACTTGGCTGTTATAAAGTCAACAGATGTTAATCATTATTTTCCACAACAAAAATAACATGAGTCTTTTAAATTTGTTAGAAGCCAGTGATAGTCCATTGCTGTAGGTACTTGGAGGGCTATTTTATAAGCTCAAGAATGGATGGGAAGTCTGTATTGTAGATGAGTGAGTTCATTTGTCCTCATCAGACGACTGGATCACAAGACTATTTTCCTTAATGGTGGTTCTGGGTGGGATTGAAGCCAGCCTCTCACAATGAACTCAAGCATCCCAGGAATGCTGCATGAATCTTCGCCCAAATGGAATGGCCTCCAGGGAGCTTGGCTGTGTGGGATGAGCCTTCTTCATTTTCTTCTCCAGAGAATAGGAAATGAAAGGTTCATAGGACTCTATTTTTCAAGGGTTCTGTTTTGGTTTATTTCTGGAAGCTCTCTTGTATAATTATGATGGCACCCTTCCTAAACATCTTTGATGCTGTTTACATATTGTACAACAGGAAGTTACTTACATTACATCTCCCTTCTTACCAGAACTGTTCAACTTCACTGTTCATGGGATGACTTTATTTGGGAAAATTTTGAAACATTAGGAAAATCTAAAAATAATAATAATAATAATAATGATAATAATAACAACATAGCTTTGGGAATAAGTAGGGCTTTAAAAAGACTACAGTCCCTTTCCATTTAACCTCTGTCTCTCCATCTGACTAATTATTTGATCCATAAAAAATCAGAATTTCTCTAAGTTTATAATCTTAAAATAAAAACAATAAAACATACTTAGTGGTTGCTGCAGGGAATCAATAGTAAATATAATCCTTGGTCATAATATGTTGAATACATTTTGGCTTCTAATTGCCCTGTAATTGTAACATTTGTTACAATAACAATCTTATTACTCTAGCTTTGTTATTTTTGGCTAGTAATTTTGATATATTGAGTCACTTTAGGTTTCAAAGGAAATAAGCTAAAAAGCATTGAAAATAATTTCACTAGTTCTTTAAAATAATATATTTATCCATACGGTTAATGTTACATGCTTTTATTGGACATCTATGAGTAACTATTTGAGTTATTGAGGAGCATTAGTAGAAGCCGCAAAATTTAGATTCCTCCTACTTTAAAGATTTAAAGAGTATCTTGCTCAAAATGTAATGCAACTTCTGTGCATTAACCCACGGCACACGCCCACTGACACCTCCCTGATGCTGTGACAACAGCTTGTCATCCATTTGGCAGAAATTTTACTCTTTGAGAACAACCAAATTCCAAATTGTGGAGGTGTTTTTTGTTTTTTCTTAAGTGGGAACTTTGATTTTATTCTCTTTTCCTCCTCTGTTCTTAAGAGTAAAAAGATAAGGATTTCATGAGGACAGGCTTTATAATTTTATCTCAGTTTTTTTTTTAAATCTATCATTCATAGCACATGGATGTGGAATTATCTTGCAACAAAGAGATAGTGCGTATTGAATTCAAGCTGGAAAAAAATCTTTTTTCCTGGATCTGGCAACATGTTTTATATTTGGGAATAGTCTTGGAACACCAGGTTTTGTGACACAATTCTTAGTTGTGAGCATTTGACTATTAAACTATTTTGTGCATAATTGATGCAAGGCTATTTTGATGATGATGATGTGTGTGTATGTGCACATATGTGTGTCCCGTGTGGGCAGGTTCCCTTGTGTGTGAGTGTATATGCATGCATCGGCATGGAGGCCAGAGGACAACCTTGCATGTCACCCTCAGAAATCCAATTCAACTTTTTTTTTTTTTTTTTTTTGAGAAAGTGTCTCTTACTGGCCTGAATCTCACCAAATAGAGTAGAGTAGACTAGCTGGCCAGTGAGACCCAGGTATCCATTCATGTCTGCCTTCACAATACTGGGATTATAAGTGTATACTACCATAGTTTTGTTGTTGTTGTTGTTTTTGTTTTAATGAATCTCTGGGGATAGAATTCAAGTACATATGCCTATGTGGGAATTACTCTACCAACTGAGCAACTTCTCAGTCCCCTTCCAATTGTCTTAACATTTATATTAGGAAATTAAACAACATCAAGGCAGCATGGAACACCTAAGAAATCCCAGAAATGACTTGAGTCTTGCAATGTTCTCGTCTGCAGACTGTTAGTTCAGGACAAAATGGAGTTACAGCAAGAGGGTGATAGAGACATAAGGAAGTGGGTCATCCACATTCCTCAAGGAACCACCCAGCCATTATCTCTTCCTTGCCTAACAATACTCAGGTCTAGGTTTTCTGCCTCCTTATCTCTCACCAGGTCACTTCTGGTCTCACACCCTATGGTAATATAAGAACAAAGGAGTTCCTTCCCTTCCTCACCTTCCCCCAACTGAAGAGCTCTTTATAGCGCACTATCAGTAATCTCAAAGTTGACTGTGCTCCTCTCTTGAGAGTCAGTCCTGGCAGCTTGTGCTTTTCCTGAATAAAAGCTTCCGTCTTTGCCTCAGAGTGGTCTCTGTGGTCTTGGTCACTGCTTAACCTTACACAGACCAGCTGATGTTTGGCTCACAGTAGAATCAGTCATTTTAACCACTGACCTGGGTAGAGTTCTCTACTTTGACTTTTATTGGTTAGTTCATACCTATATTACTATCTTGCATATTCTCTTCCTTTAATGCTATTGTGCAATCATGGATTCTCTGAATATGAACTCTTGGTTTTAAAATGTAAGGTAGTCATATTGATGTACAATTTTGGAGTTTAAGATGGGTGCTCCAAGTTTATGAACCCCAGTTTTTTTGTTTTTGTTTTTGTTTTTTTTGTGTGTTATTATTATTATTATTTTTGTTGTTTTTTTGAGTTAAGGTCTCTCTGTAGCCCAAACTGACCTAGAATTCACTATGTGGAGTTTCAGGGTGGCCTCAAACTCACTGCGATCCTCCTACCTCTGCCTCCCAAGTGCTGGGATTAAAGGCGTGTGCCACCATGCCTGGCTGGTTTTGTTTCATTTTTAACAAAGAATTGATAAAAGTTGAGGTCAAGAAGGATAAATTATGAAATATTAAGCTTACTTAGGAATAAATCACAATTTGTGGGCTTTATTTAAGGGAAATTGGGATCTAGAAAGGAGGCTAGAGTAGAGTCATAAGCTTGTGGCAAGTGGGAAATACACACTTAGGGAGAAAATACATTGAAGAGAAACTGATGTTTTTATGGAATGAACAAGTAGAAGAGAGTATAGTGGGGTCTGGTGTCCCACAAGCAAAACCACTGACTCACAAAGTGCGGAAAGTGAACCAAAGCGCCTAGGCTGCACATGAGTGTGGAATCTCTGAGCGTAGCCTCAAACTGCTCAGAGTGTCAGCTTTTATTGAAAAAAGAGAAAACTACAAAATGTTTAACACAAAAACAGGATGGGAGTTAAACCATAAATCACAATACACATGTGACAGTTACAGGCATAAAAATAATTTTAAACATAGTGAGGAATTTGGTGCATCTTAGAAGATGATAGGGAAGCAAGAAAAAGGGACTTGTAAAAGGCTCTGTTTGTCAATTACAGGAAGGTACCTGGTGGGGGGGTGAGGTAGGTCTGTCACCAGGAGTCTCCCAATACCCAGTTTATCTGTCCTTAAAGAGTTTGCTTAACAATGCATAATGCAATGGATAATGTTATTCAGACCAGCAGAGCCTCCTCTTTCCCTTCATTTGCTTCCTATAAGGAAGTGACTTTTATATTTCTCTAGGCTAGGTATAAAGAAATGTAGAGAAATATAACATTTTGCTCTGTTTACAAGAGAATTCAGGTGTTTACATGGGGAGATTTTTTTTTTTGTTGTTGTTGTTGTTTTTGTTTTTGTTTTTTGAGGTAGGGTCTCACTCTAGCCCAGGCTGACCTGGAATTCACTATGGAGTCTCAGGGTGGCCTCAAACTCACGGCGATCCTCCTACCTCTGCCTCCCAAGTGCTGGGATTAAAGGCGTGCGCCACCACGCCCGGCTACATGGGGAGCTTTTGAAGGAACACCCATAGGATGCACCCTGGGTTTCCTCATGGAAGTAAGTTAAAAGGGCAAGTGGCAGTGACTTAAGAAAGAATAGCAGAGAGAAAATATCGAAGCAAAGACCAAGAAATCCAGATGAGGAATCTTAAGGAAGAAAGGGTTGTATGCATGGTTACCCTGAGTTTAAAGTAATTGCACAGGTAACAGGCCTAGAGTTAGAGAAAGCACCCACAAGGTAGCTCTAGAGAGGAAGGAAAATACACATGCAGCAGATCCAGAGGAAAATCATACATGTAAATAAAGAGCGAAGTTACCCCAAACTCTAAAGCAGAAGTATGCAGAAGAACTATCCAGACCAAGGAGCGGTATTCCATTCCCATCACCACCACCCAGCCAGGCTGGGGGAGAATTACAGCCACTCACGTGCATCTGAGAAGAGATGAAAGGGGATCCAGAGGGAGCAAATGAACTGGAGTCGATTGATAATGCAGTTTTTCATCGGATGCAGGTTCGGAAGGGGAAAACCTAATTGGTTTGTAGATAGGGAGGGAAGACCTCAGGGAAGGCACTCCTGGGCCATCTATCTTGTTAGTGTGCTAGACTGTGCACAGCAGGGGGCACTGTAGACCAGTCGTGATCAGACACGAGTTTCATTTCTGTCAAATTTCATTCTTGTGCCAGGGTGAGGTAGCTTCTCCTGGTTCCCGCTGGGCCTCAATTTCTAACTGAAACTGCCTAAAAGAAGCTAGTTTTCTGCTGTTCTCCTTCAAGATCACCTAAATTGTATGACTGCTTAACAAACACAATAGAAGTAAAACTTTCAGAAATGCTACAATTTGAAGAACTAAATGTGTAACATGAATCTCAGTCATTTATTTCCAGAGTACTTTCAAATGCCTGTGAATACAATGCAGCATTATATCACATGTCAAATGATTATGAGACAGTTTAGGGGTGACCTTAAAAGTACCTACAAGCAAAGAATGTCCTTGAATGTCTGTAAGAGGAGACTCTGGATCACCCTTATCTCCATCCCCTAAAGGAATCCTTTCAGCCTCCACTTTGCCAGGGGCAGGAATGTCAGAAGGGTCTGGACTTTCCTTATCTCTTCTTCCCCAAAGTAGTTTCCCTTTCCTAGAAGAGATAATCACCCTCTTCTGAGAAGGATTGTTCTTGGAGGATTAAGATTTCTGAGAAAATATTTGCCCCTTTCCCCAGAAAACTAAGCTCCTCACCCAGAGATCTGACATCAGGGCTGGACTTACCAGTTCACTCCACTCCTGCCCAGTCCATAAAAGACTCCAATCTGGTCTCTAGGCAGATTTCTGGAACCTCGTTGCTGTCTCTTCTTGGGCAGGGCATCTGTACTCTTTTCCTTCTTTTAAGCTCTAGCTCTATACGCTCTATTATCAAATCTTTCTAAACTTTATCCTCTGCCCCATGGGTTGTAGTCACTGAAATTCATAAGACAAGAACCTAGAGTGCACTAAACTTTGTGTGAACATGAGTGTCCACTGCCCTAGCTCCTCAGTTATTGCCCAACCAAGAGCCAAAAAATGCTTCATTGCTCTCAAAGATACCCTGGAATTTCTGAATCAATTATAATAACTTTGACAACAAAATCTAGAAAAATAATTATAGGGCTGGAGAGCTTTCTCAGTGGTTGAGGCTCTTGCTTGCAAAACCTAGCCACCCAGATTGGGTTCCCCAGTACCTGTGTAAAGCCAGATGTGCATAGTAGCCCATGCATCTAGAGTTTGTTTGCAGTGGCTAGAGGCACTAGTGTGCAATTCTCTCTCTCGCTTTCTCTCCTTGCAAATGAATAACTAAATCATTACATATTAAAGCAATCTTTTGGGAACCTGATAATTATGCACATACACATACAAACATACATATTTATTAACTTTGCAGTTTGCAATTTGTTAAATAGAACAGAATGCTTCTCTCACTTTATTCAGAAATAAAAATTTTAATCTGCCAGTTGCTGAGCTAGCCAAAATAATTTCCTTTAAATAGTTTAAATAATTGGGCTGGAGAGATGGCTTAGTGGTTAAGGTACTTGCCTGTGAAGCCTATGGACCCAGGTTCGATTCCCCAGTTCCCACGTAAGCCAGATGCCCATGGTGGCACATGCATCTGGAATTTGTTTGCAATGGCTGGAGGCCAGTGGTTGCCCATTCTCTCTCTCTTTCTTTCTCATAAATACATAAATAAATAAGTGTTTTTAAAATGTTTAAAGGAGGGCTGGGGAGATGACTTAGCGGTTAAGGCGTATACCTTTGAAGCCTTAAGGACACAGGTTCAATTCCCCAGGTCCCACGGCAGCCAGCTGCACATGGTGGCGCATGTGTGTGGAGTTCGTTTGCAGTGGCCAAAGGCTCTGGCACACCCATTCTCTCTCTCCCTTTCTCTGTCTGTAATAAAATAAATAAAAATAAATAAATATTTTAAAAAGTTTAAAGGATAAGACTAAATTCTGGAAATGAATTAATCTTACCAAGGTCACACCATGGATAGGGGAAACCACAATTGCTTAATCCTTCTGTTTTCATTCATTTCAGAATGTTCCATGCCTTGATGTACACAATCAAGCAGAGATCTGTGCTCTCACATGACACTATCTTAAGAGAGATACAAATACGTAAAAAAAAAAATCATTTATAGTACATTTGAAAAACAGAGCAGTTTTAATTATCTCAAGGGAACATCATGATGGAACCAATGAGACCATCTGGGAACATTTCATTGAGAACTAGGCTTGAGGAAGAATAGAAGTTTTTAAGTTATTATGGGAAGGGGGATATTACAGCATGAGGACATGGTACATATAATTCCTTTGAATTAGAGTGGGTCAAAAGTTTAGAAATAAAAGAAGTAGAGATGAAAAGAGCCCAGAAAAGATGAGACTGTGTAAAGTCTGAAAATATTAGACATCATACCAAGGAATTTAGTATCTATAAAATAGATAATTAGAATCCATAGAGAGGTTTTACATGATAGGAGATGGCTTAATTTACTTAATAAATGCATGAGTACCTATTTCTGCAAGGCCCTCATCCTATTTATAACTTAGCAATAGCTGATAGCAATATAGAACTTGACTAAGAATAGAAAAGACTGGAGGATTTAAAAGCCTTTAGGCAAAAGAAGAATATCAGATGAGTGAAAGATTAATTCATTTTTGGGTAAACTGTTGTCACAGAGTAAGATAATAGCATATAGATTTTTTTGATAGCTTTTTCTTCTAATCCCTCTACGTGACAATGCTCCTTTAACTCTTACTCCTCAGCTCACCTCTAAGAGGCAAACACGTTTGTCTTGGATGTAGTTGTTGCTGTGTGTCTTCTAGTAGCCACTGCAATTCCCCACTACACCTAAGACACTGGCTGAGGATATGGCCTTGAGCCATTCACATGATTTCATTTTATAAATTATATGTGTTCTACTTTCTTTCTCGTGGTTTCCTTAGAGTTTGCAATATCCTGACTGACACCCACTTTTAAGTCATGTTGAACCTCTTTCTAACTTGCATGACCATAACCTATTTGATGCTCTGGGAGCATTATGGATCTGTGGTTTGGCACCTGGCGTTACCTAGACAGTTTTAGCCATTATTGTTTCAAGTACTGCTTCTCCTTTCACTCTTGTTCTGCCATTCCCATTACACATATTTACAGCTATTGTCATTGGCCCAGACCTCTCAGATGTTTACGTTATTTTTTCTTCTTTCCTTGTTAGTTTTGGAAATTTCTTATGCTATATCCTTGGCCATGCTCAGTATAGTCCACAAAATACATTGTTCAACTCGGTTTAAATATATTTGAGTTCTAGTATCATTTAGATTTATTCTTAGACCTTTTAGTTTCATGCTTATATAATCCATCATTTCTGGTATGACATCTTCTTTATCTATTAGACCCATTAGCATATTAGTCATTGTTGTTTAAAATTCCTGCTCTGATAATTTCAACACTCTGGCTATGTCTGGTTTTCTTACCTAATCTGTCTTTGTTTATATTTTTAAGATAGTGCCTTTCTATTTAGCCCAGGCTAATTTCAAACTCATGATCCTCTTGCCTTAGCTTCCCAATTGCTAATATTATATGTCTGGGTCATCACACCTGGCATATATGACTTAATTTTTTTTTCTTGATGGCTAAAGTGTACATTATGTAGAGAAGATAAATTGAACTGCTACCAGTATGACTTTATGAATGTGGTAGAAAGAAAGGCTGGGGGTAGGGCAAGTGTTTTATAGTCTGTATTGAGCTTTGCCTTCTAAATATAACTTTCCCACAGTTTCTCAGGTTTTTTCTCCTTCTTTGGTGAGACAGAATGGCTTGAGTCAGTTGGAGTTAGTTATTTCTCTTCCATATGGGAGCCAGAAGAGCTCTGGTGGGTAATCCCCTTCTACCAGGTCACTTAGTGTCTGTTTAAGCCACAGCAGTTAGGCTGTGATTAACCAGTTTCTCCTGGAGGAAGACCTTGTTTAACAGAACAGAATGCTGTGTGCATGTCAAAATGTTTCCTTTTTGCTATCCTTACTGGGGTAAGGTGGAATCTCATAGTTGTTTTAATTTGCATTTCCCTGATGGTTAGGGATGTTGAACATTAAGTGTGTGTTTGCCATTTGAATTTCTTCCTCTGAGAACTCCCTGTTCAGTTTGCTGTCCCACTTTGTGAGTGGGTTGTTTGATTTTTAATTGTTTAGGTTTTTGAGTTCTTTGTAGATTCTAGAAATTAGTCCTCTGTCAGTTGTATAGCCATCAAAATTTTTTTGCCATTCTGTGGTTAGTCTATTGGCTCTGCTTATTGTATGTTTGTCTGTGAAAAACAAAACAAACAAAAAGAAACTTTTCAGCTTCCTGAAATCCAAATGGTTGAGTGATTAAGTTCCTGAGCTACTGGGGTTTTTGTTCAGGAAGTCTTTTCCCACTCCTATATTGTGGAAAGTTCTTATTTTTTCTTCCAGTCTTATATTGAGGTCTTTGATCAATTTGGACTTGATTTTTGTGCATGACAAGATGTGTGGGTCTAGTTTCATTTTCCTGCATATGGTTTTCCAGTTTGTCCAGTGCCATTTGTTGAAGATGCTGTCTTTTTTCCAGTCTACACTGTTAGGGCCTTTGTCGAGTATCAAGTAGCTGTAGTTACTTGACCCAAAGTCCGGATCCTCTATTCTGTTCCACCGTTCTAAAATCCTGTTTTTATGCCAGTACCATGTTGTTTTTGTTAGTATGGCTTTGCAATATAGCTTTAGATCAGGTATGGTGAAGCCTACAGAGGTGTTTCTTTTGCTGAGGATATGCTTGGATATCGGAGGCCTTCAGCCATCCCATATGAATTTTGAGATCATTTTTTCTATCTCTGTGAAGAAAAATGTTGTGATTTTTATTGGTGTTGCATTAAATCTGTTTATTGCTTTTGGTAAGATTGCCATTTTTGCAATGTTAATTCTGCCTATCCAGGAGCATTGGAGATCTTTCCATTTTCTCAAGTCCTCCTCAATTTCTTTCTTGAGTGTTTTTATGTTTTCATTATATAAGTCTTTCACATCCTTGGTTAATGTTATTCAATGTACTTTATTTTCTTTGTTGCTATAAAAAATGGGACAATGTCGCTAATTTTTTTCTCTGTATCTTTGTCCTTTGCATATAGAAAAGCTACTGATATTTTTGTTTGTTTGTTTTTGTTTTTGTTTTCTGAGGTAGGATCTTACACTAGCTCAGACTGACCTGGAATAATTCACTATGTAGTCTCAGGGTGGCCTCAAACTCTCTGCAATCCTCCTACCTCTGACTCCCAAGTGCTGGGATTAAAGGCATGTGCCACCATGCCCGGCAAGGCTACTGATTTTTGGGCATTGATTTTGTATCCTGCTACTTCACTGAAGGAATTAATCACCTTTAAGAGTTTTGAGATTCAGGTTCTTGGGTTGCTTATGTATAGAATCATGTCATCTGCAAATAGGGGTAACTTAACTTCTTCCTTCCCAATTTGTATACCTTTTATTTCTTTTTCCTATCTTATTGATTGAGCTAGGACTTCTGGTACGATGTTGAAGAGCAGAGGTGAGAGTGAACACCCCTGTCGTGTTCCTGATCTTAATGGGAATTCTTTCAGTGTCTCCCCATTAAGTATTATTTGGGCTTTAGGATCTTTATATATAGTCTTTATTATGTTGAAATATAGACTGTCCATGTCTATTCTCTCCAATGTTTTGATCATGAAGTGATGTTGCATTTTGTTGAGGGCCTTTTCTACACATACTGAAATGATCATGTGTTTTTTGTGTTTAAGCTTATTTATGTGGTATATTACATTGACAGATATTTGTGTATGTTGAACCAACCCTGCATTCCTGGGATAAAACCTACTTGATCAAGGTGGATAATGCTTTTGATGCGTTGTTGAATTGGATTTGTGAAGATTTTGTTCAGGATCTTTGCATTTAAGTTCATCAGGGAAATAGGCCTATAGTTTTCTTTTCTTGTGGCATCTCTGCCAGTTTTGGTATTAGGGTGATAGTAGCTTCATAGAAGGAGTTGGGGAGCTTTCCCTGTTCTCCAAATATGTGCACAGTTGGAGAAAAGTTGATTTCAGTTCTTCCATGAAGGTTTGATAGAATTCAGCTGAGAAGCCATCTGGTCCTAGACTCTTCTTTTTGGGTAGGTTTTTGATTACCTTTTCAACCTTGATGGGTGTGATAGGTTTGTTTATGAGATTAATCTGCTCTGAGAACACCTGAATCAAAGGGCCCTGGAGAGGGTATGATGAAGACTAACCTTTTATATTACCTATCTTTTTCTTCCTTCTTTTCCCTTGGTGCTGGCCTATAACTTCCAGTACTAGGATGTGGTTAACATCCACAGTGACCTTTGATCAGAAAGACCTACAAGGTTTCCCAAAAGAAGACAGACTGCTGCCAGAGCCCTTGATTACCCACCAAAGGTTAATGGTAAGATCCTACTGCCAAAGACCCCATGTGATGTCAGTATGGAACATGGAGAGAACTGGCTGGAATCTGGAAGACAGCCAGTCCCCATACAGTTAGCTCATCTAGTGCCAGAAGGCACTACATGAGCTACTGGGGGAAAATGGCCAACATCTGTCCAAGCAACTTGAGGTCTAAACTACTCAGCAGCAAACAACCTGACATGATGTTCACCTAAGTACAATAGTGGCACACAGCCATGGTGGGTCATGGATTGGCTAACAATCTTTTCAGTGGAATGGAATCCATAGCTGGAACTAGGAACCAAGTCAAAATCATATCCAAAAAACAAGTTCAGTCTCCAAAATCAAGCTCCCACCAATCTTGAGCTAAAATAAGGCCTACACCTATTTAATTCTCTCTAAACTAATAATGGTTATCCCATTGATCTGGTGCTGACTTCACTCTCCATTGGAGAACCTGCTTCTCTTTTTCAGGTAGTTGCAGAACCTGAGGAGAGAATCAGCCCATTGTACCTCACCAGGGCTCCAGCTGAGACCATAGAGTAATTGAGGAAATGAACAAGAGTGCTGCTTTCTTGGTGAACCTGATATCAGCATAAGGGTGAAGGAGATAGACAAAGAGAACACTCAACTCCTACCAAACCAGAGATCCAGAGACACAGAGGCTCCCAAGAGCTCATCACTGAAGTAGACCTAAAACAAACTGAATATGGCTCAGAGAAATTTTGGAAGAGGGGGCGGAAAGATTGTTAGAGCCACAAGTTGGGACATTATGCACAAGGACATTGCCTGTTCTACATAACTGATAGCTACCCTCACAATGCATGACCCACAATCCCCATGGGATGAGGTTAAGAATGGTACCAACATGTGCTGTTTACACAGTGAGTATGCACATAACTAATAAAATATGTTTCCTTTATATGTCTTCTGGATACATAAGGGACTTTTTTTTTAATGTACTATTCTCTGAGAGGACCTGGTAGACCTCCAGAAGGTAAAACTCAGACCTGTGGAGGCCTCACACCTTTGCTGCATCCCACTAGAGATTTTTGTCTGTCAGCCTTGTACACACTGGGCCTCTAGCAATTTTGCTATTAGAGAACAAGTTTCTGTACTGGTTTCCAGGGAAGTTTTGCTCTGATTTGTCATGATTCTGTACATTTACCTGCCTGGTTCTCTAATCTTAGGGACAAGAATCTTCTTTGTGACCTCACTTTAAAAAATTTGTCTGAATTAGAATTAGCAGTCTCCAACATTTTTTTTTTTTGCAATGAACTCTATTAAGCAATATCTTAAGAGTTAAGAATTAGAAATATCTGTACAATTCAGTATCATTTCACATTCCTACTTCCTTTTAAAATTCCAAATTATTTGAGAAGTGTAAGATAATGTCACAAATCATACCTACTTCATTCTTTTTACTTTAGCGTCTTTTATGTATCCTTCCAAAAGGCCACACTGTCCTTGGAGACCCTCGTTGACGATCCCCAGCTAAGGAAATACATTGAAAGCTTCTCTTTCTCCGTGGTCTCCACTTGGCACTTTATATTTAAGGACAAGTCTTTCTAATATTGTGATTTTAAATGGCAAGAAAACAAACAAAAAAACAAAAAACAACAACAACAACAACAAAAACCAGGTGAGACTAGATTGTAGGATCACAAACCTTGTTGTGATTCAAGGAAGTTCCTAATTCCATTTAAGGCATGCAGGGTTTGCCACATATTTTGAGACAGTCCTTTCCTTTCCATACCTATATGGCCAGAATTTGTTTAACGTGGTGTTTGACAGAAAGTACTCAAATGTTACTATATTCCAAACAACGTGTGAGGTGCTAGAGAAGGAGCATAAACCTGCCTAGCAGGACCTCATTGCTCATTCCTTGAAGCTCATGAAACTACCCTAGAAGGACGACAGGAAAGGGTCAACAAGAGTTCATACTGGAAACTCCTGTTCTACCAGTTAATTTAAAACTTGCTCTCTTTTTCTATTTATGTAACTCTACGTTTCAGCTGGGAGCACAGTCTTTAAAATCATTCATTTTATGAGGCATATTAACTTCCAGATGGAGGCATGATCTGCAAACAGATGCAGCTTCCCTCCGGCTCTGGGCAAAAAGACATGATGCTTCTTGTCACAGCCTCAGGCATTTTCCCTTTTACATAGAAACTCAGGGACATTTCCCTCAAGGTTCCAACCTGTGGTCGAATGCAAAGTTACACATATTTAAGGCTGACAACCCAGGGATTACATGTAACAGAGACAGGTTTGAGGACTAATTCTTTACTCGAAAGTTGAATTTGAACAGCTATTTCTGGTAATAGAATCACATGTCTTCCTTTAGGGTGATACCTACTAGGTGATGTGTGACATGTTCACCTAGAAGCAGCCAAAATCAAATAGGACTTTTAAGTGATTTATACTTAAATATATGGGGGAAATCTACACTATTCTGTCTGAAGGAAAATTAGGCAGGAAAGGGAAAGCCGTAATTGCTATCGCCACCACTTAAAAGCAATTCTTCTGATTCCTTGTTTCCTTTTAGTTTTGTTTCTGTTTGTTTTATGACACTGTGTTGAACTCACTGTGTATCTAAGGATGACCTGGCTCTCCTGATCCTCTTCCCTCTACCTCCCAGGGCTGGGATTACAGGAGTGAGTAACTACACCTGGCTCAGCCAATTCTTTCTTAATCCTTTTGCTGTGTGACTACTTATTTGGTACTCTCCATGATATTTTTATTATCCTTTAGTCTCGACAATTTTGTCTCCAATTTTATTGAAAAACAGTAGGAAATAAGTCTCATTTTGTACTGATCTTGTGTTGAAACAATTATTGCTAGATTCCACAAATCAAGTAAAATATGTAGAATGATAGCATAGTCAATAAATATAATCTAGAAACTGTAGCCCAGAGTTCAAAATTTTCCCACCCTTCATAAATATGCATGTAAGAAGCTTAGTAAGACTTCATCAAACACCTCTTAGACAATTTCTGAAATTAGAAGATGTGCATGGAGGGATTGTCATTCCATACAATGAGGAATGCAGACATTCTGGAATTCAGGACACCAGTCTCCAACTAAATTAAAATGATGCAAGCCATGGCATTAGATGATATCTCCCTCCTCCTACTCAACAGGCTTGGGAAACAGGAAATACAAGTTCAAATAAGATGGCTTTTCTACAGTACAGAAGTAATTGCCTCATAGCAGAGATCAGTGAGTGAGTATCTTTGATGTTTCCATGATCAAAAGAGTCTTGGCTCTTGCTATTGTGACAACCATTGGCAGCTTTGCAAATCAGTGTTAAGTTCATTGGTTTATGAAGAGGCAGAATTACAACAATAAAATGTGCTTTTGTTCTTTGCTAGGGAATAAAATGTCAAGACATAGTTAAAGTGGAAGTTATTCAGAATTATGTCACAGGTATATACAAATTAGCCATGGGAGAGGCTAGCTAATGATGGTGATTGTGCTGGGTCCAGTGATGCTTAGAGTATCAATATCCACTTGTATTTTAGGTGGTTTGTTATTCTACTGTGGGGCTATTTTCTACTATGGGCACTTTTCTTGGGACGCAGTGTCTTACTTCCAATTGTGAAGGGCAAAGAGGATCAGACATATCCTAGTAACCAAGCAGTGGCAATTTAGTTCCCTCAAAAGATTTTCCATGCATGGTGGGTCTTTACTCTGTGATACGTGCAAGAATGGTAACACTTGTTTTTAGCAGCAGTGAAACAGATGAAGTCTAAGATATGTCCTTCCAGATGAGATTTCTATTAATATAATGGGCTTCTAGTAGCCTTAAACAAGTATATAGACTTGGGGACTGGAGAGATGGCTTGGTGGTTAAGTGCTTGCCTGTGAAGCCTAAGGATCCCAGTTCAAGGCTTGATTCCCCAGGACCCACATTATCCAGATGCACAAGGTGGTGCATGCATCTGGAATTCATTTGCAGTGGCCAGAGGCCTTAGCATGCCAATCCTCTCTTTATCTATCTGCCTCTTTTCCTGTCTGTCACTCTCAAATAAATAAATAAAAATAAAAATTTAAAAAAAGTATACAGATTTGAGCTAGCTTCAATATTTTTGTATTACTTACTATAAAACAATGTCTTTATTGATACAGATTGCATCAGCAAAATACCCCTGGGGAACTACAGACAGAATGAGTTTGGTTGTCTTGTCTGGATGCATCCCAAGTCCTATAATACCCTGCTAGGAGAATTTAGCAATCATGGCAAAGAGCTGTGAAACTGCTATTTCGGTCATCCTGTGTTTACTGGGGAACAAGCTCTGGGGAACAGTAATGCTGCATCACCAAGTATCTCAGCAAGAGTTCAGAAACTACATACTAGCATGGCTCCTTCCAATAGAATCACATGGTATACACAACAGGAATTACAAACTCATATGTAAGTTCGAGAGCTGGAAATAACCCTCACCTTAACATTCACCAGCTCCCACTGAGCTTCTCCTGCTCCAGGAGAGATTCTATCAAACTTGTTAATACTGGGAGAAATGAAGTCAACCTTGAAGAACAGTAAAACTCCTTCAGCATCCTCCCTTCTGTCCCCATACAGAACAGCTGGCCAATTTGCTATGGTAGTAATATTTCAAATAATTTCAGTTCAGCTGGGCTATTTCCTACCCAAAACTTTCATTTCTTTCTGCATCATATCCTTCTGCTCTATGTTCTGCCATTACTTTTAAATTTAGCTTTGATTAAGTTCTCAGTACATGGTGAAAGGAGAGTAAGCCTCTCACACAAACTGACTCCAGACCAATCTGGACAAAGCACTTCTTTCCTTCATAAGCTAAGCTCCACAGTCCATAGATATTATTCATTTACATCTTTCAATTTTTACATGAATGGTCCATCAAGCTCTACTTATAACACTGCAAGGTGTCTCTTAGTCCAAGGTTTGAAATCCTTCCACATTTCTTCCACAAACCAGTTCCAAAAGATCAAAAGCCACATAGTCAGACTTCTAGAATAAATGACCCCACTCTTGGTACTAATTTCTTGTGGTAGTTACCATCACCTTGCTGGGAAAAAACACCAGATCAACAGCAGTTGATGGGAGAAAAGGATTTATTTTGGCTTACAGTCTCCAGAGGAAGCTTTATTATGGCAGAGAAAAGCATGGCATGAGCAGGGGATAGACATCGCAATCATGCCACAGCAGGTAGACAACAACAGCAAGAAAGTGAGACAATCATTTTGCAAGAGGGAGCTGGCTATAACATCCCAAAGCCAACCACTAAAAACAAACCTACTCTAGCAAGGCTCTGTCTACAAAAACACCACCAGCTGGGGACCAAGCATTCAAAACACATGTGTTTATGGAGGACATCTGATTCAAACTACCACAAGAGAATACTATTCATTTTATTTTAAATATAATACAAAGATAATATCAAATATCACACAAAGGATATGAATCAGATTCACCAACAGATTTATATAAAGTATTATAAATAATTGTTGGAAATTAATTACAGCCACCTTCATCTCATAACTTAGAAGGTACATTAGGGTTCTCCTGAGAAATAGAACCAGTAGAATGAATATATGTATATGCATATGTATATGTATATATGTGCATATGTATATATATAGATAGATAGATAGAAAGAGAGAGACAGACTTGTTTTGCGTTTAACTCATATACAACTGTGGATGCTGGCAAGTCTAAAATGTATAGGAAATTCAGATAATAGTGAATATTACAGTGTATATCTAACATGTTCAAGGTGACTTCAAATAATCAGTAGAGTCATAGAGAATAATGGCCACAAAATAGTAATAATAAAAGCAAACACATCCGCAAGCACTTTTACCAGATTAGGTATAAAATGCTATTCCTCTCTAGCATTCTTTACTGAAACCTGAAAATGCAGGTCTAACGTCCACATGGCAGTCTGGAGACAGAGTTCTTTCTGCTTCAGGAAACCTCAGCCTCTCTTCACAACTTCTGCCAACCCCGTGTGGCCATCCACTGATGAGGGCAATATGATTTATTTAATGCCAATTCACCGTAGAAGTTAATCACTTCTAAAATCTACCTTTGTAGCAACATTAACAACTAACTATCATAGTCTAACTAAGCTGCCACAAAAAGTTAACTGTAGTCTGATTAATCTTCTTTCATGGATTTTGTTTACTTTTATTTATTCATTTACCTATTTTTTTTTTTTTTATTTTTGATACAGGGTCTCAAGTAGCCCAGCCTGGCCTCCAATTCATTGTGTTATTTAACTGAGGATGACCTTGAACTTCTGACCCTCCTGTCTACCTCCTAAGGGCTGAGATAACAGGCCTTCACCACCATGCTTGGCTTATATGGGGCTTGTGAGAGGGTGGGTGTGAAACCCAGGGCCTTGTAAATGCTCGGTAAGCAATTTACCAACTGAGCTATATCTCTAGCCCTGATTTTCTCCTCTTGGAAAGTAGTTTGTTTTACTGAAACTATGAAATAGTCTTGAACATATCAGATGTGGAATCCAGGTTAGTACATTGTTCTATAACATTTAGCCATGACAAATTTCATGACAGGATACACTTAAGGGCAGTAGGTGCATTCTCTTCTGCAAGTCGTTATCTGGTGGCTAGTGTTTTGACTATTCATTTAACACATAAGCACACCTAGAAATAGTGTGAAAATCAGAGCAGACATGTTATAATTAAAATTATACATATAGTTGTATTCCTTAAAATGAAAGATTGAGAACATTTTGTTCTGACATATTGTGGATCAGGAAAAAAAAAAAAATGAATTAACCAGGAAGACATATGAGATATATTAAGTCGAGTGGCAGATTATAAATCCCCATACTATTGTTTGTTACATGTCACTCCTGTTGCTTAGCAGATCTTACTCATGATTATATCTAGAGAATATGCATGAAGACCTTTGGAAAACATCCCTGTCTCGTGAAAATCAAACATCACTAAAGCTAATGGCAAAGGCTGACCATGTGAAAAACTTATGCAGAAACCAGATATGCTTATGTGTGCTAGGGCTTGATAATTTGCAGGTCACTTGGAATTATTTTTGTTCAGCATCTGGTAGCACATAGTCCAGTATCAAAGTCATCTACACACACTGTCAGAAAAAGAGGACCTTAAAAGAAAGCCGTATCTATGAATGACCCTTTTTTGGTTGCCAGTAGAAATGGTTAGATTTTATTAAACTAATGGTAGTTTTTCAAGCAAACAAAAGTGCACTGTTTTTCTGTGAGTTCTTCAGCATGATAAATAAAAATCCCCTTTGCAACATACATCATTTACATATATCTTAGTGATTTCCTGAATAACATTTCACACTTGGATTGTATATCCAGGAAAAAGAACGCTTAGCTGGAAGGAACAACAGAAAGACTTTAAAGCAAATTTCTACATTGTTAGCGGTCCTGGAGACTCAGTTGCTGTTAAGCAAGGTTGCAGTCCATGTGAGGGAACTTTCACTGAATTGGATTTGGAATTCAGACATCAGGGTCCTAGCCTCAAATGTGTGCTTGGACTCTACCTTTTATCCCTTTATCCCTGGATGGCAATTAAAAGTGCCTGCAAGATCAATATCTCAGTAAAAAAAAAAAAAGCCTCCTAAATGGGTTCACCTCTGGATTTTTATTTTCTTCTGGCTCTTGGCATGATAATTTTTTTTTTTTTTTTTTTTTTTCGAGGTAGGGTCTCACTCTAGCCCAGGCTGACCTGGAATTCACTATGGAGTCTCAGGGTGGCCTCGAACTCATGGCGATCCTCCTACCTCTGCCTCCCGAGTGCTGGGAATAAAGGCATGCGCCACCACGCCCGGCTTGGCATGATAATTTTTAACTACTTTGTAAGCTTTCATACCATCAAGATAATTAATGGCCAGCTCAGGCAACTTCATGAGACTCTTTCTCAAAATAACAAACTAAAAAGAGGTCTAGGGATATAGCTCAGTCACATGTTAGAGTGCTTGTTTAACCTGCACAGGCTCTAGGTTTTGATCCTAGCACCAACAGTAATAAAAAACCTTCTTAGAAAAAAATAGGCATGGATGTGATGGTTTCTTAGGTATTGCTTCAAAAGGACAACCGAACAATGGATAAATTTGACTTTATCAACATTAAATAAACTTTTTTTCCTTTTTTTTTTTTTTTTTTTTTTGGTTTTTGATTTTGGAGGTAGGGTCTCACTGTAGCTCAAGCTGACCAGAATTCACTATGTATTCTCAGGGTGGCCTCGAACTCTCGAGATCCTCCTACCTGCTGCCTCCCAAGTGCTAGGATTAAAGGCATGCACCACCATAACCCGGTTTAAAATTATTTTTGTTTCAAAAATATTGTTGGGGGCTGGACAGATGGCTTAGCAGTTAAGGAGCTTGCCTGCAAAGCCAAAGGACCTCAGTTCAATTCCCCATTACCCACATAAGCCAGAGGCACAAGGTAGCGCATGAGTCTGGAGTTCGTTTGGAGTGGCTGGAAGTCCTGGTGCACCCATTCGCTCTCTCACTCTGCCTCTTTCTTGCTCTCAAATAAATAATTAAAAAAAAAACATCATTGCGCCTAGGTAAATGACTCAGTGGTTGGGGATGCTTGCTTGCAAAGCCTGCCAGCTTGGGTTTGATTCCCCAGAACTCATGTAAAGCCAGATGCACAAAGTGGTCCATTCATCTGGAGTTCGTTTGCAGTGGCAAGAAGTCTGACACACCCTAACTCACACACTCTCTCCCATTGCAAATAAATAAAAATATTTAAAAAATAATGGCTTTGATATTTTGTTCCATTTTTTAATTCTGTCTTTGGTAGTAGTGCTGGTTCAAATATGTAGGCTCAGCTTCCCAGAAGTAGAAGGTAACATTGTGCCACAACTCTTATGTCTTACCTCTCTCAAATCCATGCTCTTATATTTATATTTTGGCATGAGTATAAATGCGTAGTATGTATGAGTGTATGTGTGTTCATGTTGTGTGTGTGTGTAAGCCAGATGTTGATATTAGGTGTCTTAGTTGAACTCATTTCACATGGCTTTAAAAAATTTTTTTTTTAATTTTTATTTATTTATTTGAAAGCAACAGACAGAGAGAGAAAGAAGCAGAGAGAGAGAGAGAGAGAGAGAGAGAGAGAGAGAGAGAGATGGGCGCGCCAGGGCTTCCAGCCACTGCAAACGAACTCCAGACACGTGCACCTCCTTGTGCATCTGGCTAATGTGGGTCCTGGGGAAGCGAGCCTCGAACCAGGGTCTTAGGCTTCACAGGCAAGCTCTTAACCACTAAGCCATCTCTCCAGCCTTCACATGGCTTTTTGAGAAAAGGTCTCTTACTGTACTTGTGTTTCACCAGTTGGGTTAACAAGCTAGCCAGCAAACCCCGGCATCTTCCCAGCTTCCCCAGCACTGGGAGTACAGATGCATGCCACCATGCCTCACGTTTTACCTGTTTGCATGACAAGTACTTTCAACAGTGAGCCCTCTCCACATCCACCTCTCTCAAATTCAAATGTGCATGATAGGTCACATTGAAGACCAGGTTAAGGATTATGTAATCTCATTTACTGGATGGTGGATACTATTGATTTTGATATTATCTACGTAATTTTTCTCACTTGTCATTGTGTTTATTTGCTGCATTTAAGCCTCATGGCTGGGGCTTTCTTCTGGTCTAGAAAGCTTTTCTGCCTTAAGGTTCCTTGTCCTTTTACACCCATATTTGAAGGGCTAGCTCAAGGTCAATTCCATTCATGATGCCTTCACCTTCTTGTCTTTCTATTTGATCACTCCTTCTGAAATACTACTTTATGTGTTCTCTCAGGGTAGGGTTTCTGCTCTCACTGTCATCTGCACATACATCCTAGTGCTAGACACACGATACAGTGCCTAGCTCTTACTGATTGTTTTACAATTACATAGAAAATTTCCACTACTCTGTAGATCCTATATATGCTTTGGAATATTGCTTTAATACAATGTGTTTCACTGAAACTATTTTAAGTAAGTAAGTAGGTATTTTCACTCAATTAAAATTATTTACTTATGGGCTGGAGAGATGGCTTAGCGGTTAAGCGCTTGCCTGTGAAGCCTAAGGACCCCGGTTCAAGGCTCGATTCCCCAGGACCCACGTTAGCCAGATGCACAAGGGGGCACACGCATCTGGAGTTCGTTTGCAGTGGCTGGAAGCCCTGGCGTGCCCATTCTCTTTCTCTCTCTCTCTCTCTCTCTCTGTCACTCTCAAATAAATAAAAATGAACAAAAAAAAATTAAAAAAAAAATTATTTACTTATTTATCTGGGATGGCATGGTAGTGCACACCTTTAATCCCAGCATTTGGCGGGGGCAGAGATAGAGGGATCACCATGAGTTCGAGGCCACTGTGAGACTACATAGTGAATTACAGGTCAGCCTGGGCCAGAGTGAGACCCTACCTTGAAAAACCAAAAACCAAAATAAATAAATAAATAAATAAAAATTATTTACTTATTTATGTGTGTGTGTGTGCATGGCCCTTCCAGATTCTCCTGCACTGCAAATGAATTCTAGACACTTATGTCACTTTCTGTGTACAGCTTCTGTGGTGGCTTGGAAATTGAATCCAGGTAAGTAGGCTTTGCAAGTAAACACGTTTAACCACTGAGCCATCTGCGCAAACCCCTTTTCTCCAATTTTAATAGTCATCACATTTTAATGATCATAAATATGCAGACCCATGACCTCACAAACAGGGCTATAGTAGCGAAGGCTTCAAAAACTATGCATGGTTTCATGGGTAATGAGCAGCTAAAGAATTTTTCAAAATTAAGGAAGACGCTAGATAAATGTGGTAGTCTTGTTGCGAAAATCATTCTTATTTACTGACAGTCTGACTTTTGAAACATCAAGAGGTACTATCCATTTCCCCGTGGCTTTGATCTGTGCTAACCTTGACATTCATTTTAGCTCAAAGAGCGTGGCAGGAGTTATGAAGCCTTGTGCATTTTTGTGTGCTTCCTGGGTGGTTAGAAAAGCAGCAACCAGTTGTCCAGAAGATGAGAGATGACAGGGAACAGAGCTGGCACATCCTAAGTCAACCAGCTCCCAGGCAAACTTTAGCCTGCAGCAGATGCAGCCCAGCAAGATCAGTGCAAACCAACTTACATCAGCGCAACTATACCACTGACCCACAAACGCAGGAGCAGACACAGCTGCTTATCCTATGCTGGGAAGGTGGTGGTCAGTCGTCATCTTCCGGCACTGGAGAGGAATATGGAGACCATTCAAGATGTGAGAAATATTGACTTAGATATTTTTAGATCTTACATATGCATCTATAATAGTTTAGCTATATTTGGATCTTTACTGGTTATTGCCTTTGATCTTTTGATATACATTTTACAATTGGGCACACTTTCACACCAATCCCAAACTGGGTTGTGGGAGAAAACTAAATGTAAACAATCTTTTGTGCACTGTAGTTCAAATACATAAACTCGGGGGCTCTTTTTACATTTCTCTCCTGTCAGATCCTCTCCCAGATTCCTTTCCTCGCCCTCACTCTTGGATTCTGAAGTGAAGAGGGAGAAGAGCATAGGCGGAGTGGGAAAGAGACGACTAGAAAGATGTGACGTTCTAGTTAGAATTGCCAAACAAATCCTTTTTTTCCCCCTTTTAAATTGTTCTGGGAGATATTGTCACATGACATGTGTCAGAAAAAAAAAAACAACCACCAATACAGTTATCTCTGTTTGGTTGATTTTGTGGGGGAGCGGGGGAGGAGCATGTTTTTGCTATAATAAAGACCAGGTTGGCAGAGAACCCAAAATTTCTTGCCTCAGCCTCCTAAGTACTGGAATTACAGGTGTGCACAGCCATGTCTGGCTCCCAGACTTTGTGGTAGATACTGGGGTAGAGACCTGGCTTTGGCAGTACCAACCTTCCCATAATGTTCCATAATGCTCACTGAGTCCTGCTCCATTGCCACGAAGCATCCATCTTATTAAGGTTTGTGAACTGGTCACATTTTCCCAGTATTTACTTTGGAACTGAAGCTAGGTCAGGCACAGTAAGCTTAACCTACATGGTTGCCTTTTTTCTTTGGCTATTAAGTGGATATTAAGTGGATTGCTCTTTTTTAATCCTTTGTCTTCTATTTATAGATCTGTCTTTCAAAAGCTGTCTTAGGTCACTGCTAACTGATGTTTAATTAATGTGCATGTTATTAATATCAACATAAATTAGAACCTCACAATCAGGATGAACCTTAAAGACTATTCATGTCTGGTCAGAATTATTTAGATCTCCACCATTCACAGATTTTTTGGATCACTTAGACTCAACCTTGTGGTATTAATCAAGGTTATGCAGATAAACAGAAACCATGGGTTATGCCTATTTATTTGGATCAATATCTATCTATACAACTGAAGATGAAGAATTGGCTTATGCATGTAGAGAGGCTGACAAGTCCAGTCCTCAGCTGGTATTTCTCAGTCCTAGCCTGAAGACCACCAAACTCTGTAAAACCAGGAAGAACCAGTGTGCGAGTTTGAAAGCCCAGTCTCTCACTCTAGGGAGAGTCAGCCATTATGTTCTATTCATGACTTCAACTGACTACATCGGGCTCATCCTTAAGATGGACGACAATCTGTTCCAATGTTAATCTCATGCAAAGACACCCTTACAGAGCACCTAAAACAAGGTTTGCCCAAGCATCTGAATATCCTGTGACTCAGCCTAGTTGACACACAGAATTAATCAGCTGGACATGGTGGCACATGCCTTTAATCCCAGCACTCGGGGAGGCCAGAAATCTGACTAAAGAGCAAATTCCAGGTCAGCCTGGGCTAGTGTGAGACCCTGTCTCCAAAACACCAGCAAAACAAAAGAAAACAACAACAACAAGAACCCAGTGACATAATAAACACATAACACCATCCCCTTCTCTTGGTCATTGCTCTTCCAAAGTTTTCTCCTTTTCTGACCTCCCTTCCATCCTGACTCCCCACTAAAGCAGCAGGTACGCCGTTTCATGTGCTCTTTAAAATACAATGAACAGGACTGAGTAGGACTTACCTATAACTCTTTGAGAAACTTAAAGCACACCAAGCTTTGCCATTTTCGAATCTTGCTCATAAAACTATAATTTTATTTATTTTTTAAAATTTTTTTGTTTATTTTTATTTATTTGAAAGAGATGGACAGAGAGAGAGAGAGAGAGAATGAGCACGCCAGGGCCTCCGGCCACTGCAAACGAACTCCAGATGCGTGCGCCCCCTTGTGCATCTGGCTATCGTGGGTCCTGGAGAATTGAGCCTCGAACGAGGGTCCTTAGGCTTCACAGGCAAGAGCTTAACCGCTAAGTCATTTCTCCAGCCCAAGTTCAAAGATATTTTCATAGCACTTTTACACAGTGGCAAGCAGTTTCTATAATTTTAAAAAGTCACTTTTTATCTTGCTCTTCTGTTCTCACTAACCTTAATAAAGCCTCATCCAATAAGGCAAAAAAACAAAACAAAAAAATCATTGTATTCATTTCCTCAGGTGACTATAGAAGGGCTCCAGATACTCTGAAGGTGGATCTTGATTGTCAACCTGATGGGCTCTAGAATTACCTAGAAGACAAACCTTGTCATGCGCAATATATCCTTAGGGATGTGACAACATGTCAGCCACATGAAAGTTGATCAGAAAGCATCCAGCTGGGCTCACTGGCCCTAGCAGTGGCCTCAGCAGCTCCCTTGAGGCGGCGGAAGTAGGTCTCTTTGTCTTCCACCTTTATTAATAGGTAGCAGGCTCAACATCAAGTTTGCTATTAATTATGCATTCTACATGAGGAAAACTAAAAAGAGAAAAAATGTTCCAGCTTTAAACCTGTCACACTACCTAAGTTATCAGATTTTATAATGGGGGTGGAAATGTGAGCAGATTTTAAAGATCTAGTTCTCTGTATTTTAGAGGCTTAAATGACCAAAGAACTCTTGCACATGAACTTTAATATATATAAAATTTAACATGTAACATATTAAAGTTTTATGTGTAAATCAACATCAAATAATAACAGCAAGAGGGAGAGAGAGAGAGAGAGAGAGAGAGAGAGAATGGGTATACCAGGGCCTCTAACCACTGCAAATGAATTCTAGATGCATGTGCCACCTTGTGCATCTGGCTTATGTGGGTACTGGGAATCAAACCTGGGTCCTTGGGCTTCACAGGCAAGCACCTTAACTGCTAAGCCATCTCTCCACACCCTCTATAGCTATTCTTTTTTTTTTTTTTTTTAACTTTTCTTTCTTTCATTCTTTATTTGAGACACAGAGACAAGAGCCAGAGAAAGAGAATGGGGATGCCGGCGTCTCCAGCCACTGCAAATGAACTCTAAATGCATGCACCCCCTTGTGCATCTGGCTTGTATGAGTACCAGAGAATCAAACTTGGGTCCTTAAACTTCAAAGCAAAGCACCCTAACCACTAATCCATCTTTTTAGCCCCTGTCCAGCTATTCTTATCTGAGTTCTCTTTAGGTATGAATTTCACAATCTGGAAACAAATATGCAAAAGTATTTTGAGTCTGATTTTAAAAACATCTTCTGTTTAACTATGGATATGATCAGTCATACTGTGTGTGTGTGTGTGTGTGTGTGTGTGTGTGCTATATGTATGTAGGTGAGATTGGTCAGGTGTTTTCCTCATTTTCTCTCCACTTTATTATTTTGATCCAGGGTCTCTCACTGATTTGATTATACTAGCTAGCCAGCAAACTCAGGGATTGACTAACACTGCCTCCCCAGCACTAGGATTATAGGCACGTACCACAATGCCCAGATTTTATGTGAGTAGTGGGGATCAAAACTCAGGTTTCTATGCTTCTGTGGAAAATATATTACCCAATGGGAATTATATATTCTTTTTTTCATTCCAAGAATCACTCTTGATGTGAACATCTGTTACCCCAGAACGGAACGTTATCTCTTAGGGATGGGAGTGAATTAGCACATCCTTCGGTTCTCAGTGTGATTTCCTCATCAGCATGTCACCAAAGCTTTATTAAGTCTGCAAATCTTGGGGGCATGGGAGGTCTCCCAAATCCGGAGCTCAGGTGGGCCTCGATTTTTAAGCAGTCTTCCAGGTGACTCTGCCTCATCTTAAAGTTTTGGGATCATTTCCTCAAGTGACTCTTTTCCTTCCTAAGGCCCACACACCACAGAAACCATTTTTGCTTCTGATAAGGCAGGATTGAGTGGAGGAAGAAACAGAGTTGGCGAGGCAAAGAGATTTTTTAGTGAGGAGTCAGGTTATAAGTCTCCAACTAATCACCAGTGAATCATTCACCACTTATTCATCGTCTCTTTTCCAACCAGTAATTCTATTTATTAACATTCTGGAAGCCAAGGACAAAAAATGCTATGATTTTATTACTACTAAAGGGTTATCTAGCTCTCTCCTTGACTGGAGTCGCAAATACAACCCCAGTCTGATTTCCTCCTGGGATTCAGCCTACAGTTGCAGTAACAGCTATAACTGATTGCAGTGAAATGACCCAAACTACAATTAACACAGAGAAAAAATGCCCATGCCAAGTCCAGAGACTACCAAGGGCAAGCCTCCAGGAATATCCTAGTAGAGACAAGGAGGATGTGTTGAATTCCTTTCACATGTTATGATATCACATGCAATATGGCTCCAACCAGGGAAACTCACAAGAGACTCTGTGCTTAGGCTACTTAATGGAGACTGATCATTAGTAACCTTCAGCCTACCCTGTACCTGCGTTTCCCACTCAGAAGGAAAGCAAGGGTTCATGATAGCCCTATAGAAGCTGAATGTGGCGGTACACGCCTTAGCAAATCTCAACACTCCCAGGGTGAGGCAGAGGGATCATGAGTTTGAGGTGAGTCTGGGCTACACAGCAAGAACCAGACAAAAATAAATAAACTCCAAAAGAATCACCACCAACAACAAAATGTACACTGTTCATATGATCACTGACATGGTTTGAATGTGAAACGTCCTCAACAGGCTAGTGTGTTGAAACACTGGGCTCAAAGCTAGTGGAGTTACTTTGGGAGGCTATGTATCCTTTAGGAGTTAGGGCCTAGGTGGCAGATGTAGGCCACTGGAACGCATCTGCCAGCTTCCTGGATGCCATGTAAGGAGCTCCATCCCAGGCCTCCCCCACCACTGAGCCACCCTCCCGTGTCTCTGTGATGGACTGTCCCCTCCAAAACCATGAGCTAATGTAAAACATCCCTGCTTTCTGTTCCTTCTGTCAGAGATTTGCCACAGCAACAACAACAACAACAAAAGCCATTAGTTCAATCAGTTTTGGAATAATGCGCCATTCTGGTAAGTCCTAGGTACGGAGAACATCTCTCAAAATTCAAGTTTTCAGATGCTAGCCAAGGGTCAACTATGGAAGCAGGGCTTTCAAAAGTTAGCAGCAAAGCCCCCCTGATCATTCTCGACTGCAGGCTTCTTTTCTGTTTTCTTTTTCTCTAAAGTGCAGTGAGGACCTCTTTTGTATGGTTGTTGTTGTTTTTTAATTTTTTTGTTTATTTTTTATTTATTTATTTGAGAGCTATAGACAGAGAGAGAAAGAGAAAGAAAGAGAGAGAGAATGGGCTCCCTAGGGCCTTCAGCCACTGCAAATGAACACCAGATGCATGCACCACCTTTTGCATTTGGCTTATGTGGGTCCTAGAGAATTGAACCTCTAACCTGGGTCCTTAGGCCTCACAGGCAAGCGCTTAACCACTAAGCCATCTCTCCAGCCCTTGCATGGTTGTTTTTAAAATGATATAAAATATATGTGAAACATGGACTTAAGTAAGTGTACATAACATGCATTATGATAACACAGTTAAAATATTTACATGAATAAAAACATAGATAATATATGTGAAAGATTAGACATTCTTAACAAATGTTGACTACAGTTGATATAATTTGTTTAAAAAAACACACCTAGATGGGTCTGGAGAGATGACTCAGAACTTAATGTGCTTGCCTGAAAAGCCTAACGACCCAGGTTCACTGCCCCAATGCCCATGTAAGCCTAGAGCACAAAGTGATTCATGTATCTGTTCATTTGCAGCGGCTCCAGAGTCTGGTGTATCCATTTTTTTCTCTTTCTCTCTCCTTGCAAATGACTAAATAAAATATATATTTTTTAAAAGAACATGCCAGAACTGGTTGTGACAATCCAAGGTGGGTCCGTATCTTTCTGGTACCCACCACATTGTACAAAGTAGATGTTCATTAAATATTTGAAGATGCTGATAATGACTTCTAAGCTCCAATCCCCACTTGACTTTTTTTTTTGTGTGTTATTATTTTATTTTATTTTAGAGAGAGCTGGGGAGAGAGACTCAGAGAGGGAGAGAATTGGCATGCCAGGGCCTCAGCCACTGCAATTGCACCCCAGACGCTTGCGTTACCTAGTGGGCATGTGTGACCTTGGCTTGTCCCGCCTTTGTGTGTCTGGTTTATGTGGGGTCTGGAGAGTTGAACATGGGTCCTTTGGCTTCACAGGCAAGTGCCTTAACCACTAAGCTATCTCTCCAGCCCCCCATTTGATTTTCTTGCAACAAGTGGAGATTTGAGTCAGTTTCTACATTGCTTTCTGTGTAAGATTTATATTTCACTATCAATGGACTTCTTGTTAAAGTAATGGGCAACAACCTGTGAGCACATGCGTGCCTTGGACCTTGTAGCTTCTCCAATACTTGATACTAAACCCTCTCTGGCCTCAAATTTCCAGGCAGGATTTTCCTGGTCTCTCATCTGAGACTTTGTAATTTTCTTTCAATGCTGAGGATCAAACTCAGGGATTTATGCATGCCAGAGAAGTGCTGGAACACAGCTGTGTCCCCACTCCTGAGACTTCCCAATTCTAAGAGCCAGTTTGTTTCTTCCATTATGCTATTGATCATATATCAGTTTACAGGCCCGGAGTGATTCTAAATTTTTCTTGCCTCCATAAAGTCACCAAGTCATATTTATTGTGTATTTTATGGAGTTTGGAATTTTCAGTTCTACCCATGGCCATTACAATACATTACACACTTTTTTTCAGAGCAAAACTTCAATTCTGGTTGTTTTTATTGTTTAGCATCTTTAACTTTTAGAGCTTTTAACACATGTCATCTTAAATAAGAATGCTTTATCCTCCCTGCATCCCTTAGCTGTTACTTTAAAAGTCTGCTGAGGCTCAAAGTTGGATATTAAATAAATTTTAGCACTTTGGTCTATTTCAAAGGTTTGTTGTCACATCAGAGAAGTTCTGAGCCAGCCAACGAGGATTCCTGTGCCATCTGGGGAAGCAAACTTTTTCCAGACTGAAGTCTGCTCAGTGAAGTCCTCCTTAATGTTAGTGTTTTAAGAAGGATAGCATTTTCATGTGTATCTTCCTTAGGAATGAGAGGCTAGAGATGTCAGAGGAGAAACATCCAGAGCAAAAGTCCAAATCACAAATTAGGCCATAGGTGCTCATGATGAGTGCTCTTCAGTGAGGAGAAGCCATTCAGACAGACAGGCATTCTCAACGCTGCCTGCAGCTCAGCCATAGGATGCACAGGAGAGCTTGGACTTGAGAGGTCAGTGAGGGTAGATAAGTGACCACACCCACCAGGGGAGCAGGATTAATAACTTATATTTGGCCTGATTGTGAGAAAATTCATGCTGGTATTTTCTCCCTTTACCTTCTCTCAACGCCCAAATAAGGATTCAGACTAACGTTATTCATACTAAGGAGGGTGCTGACCTACAGGTGATCATTATTTTTAAAAAATATTTTTATTTTTATTTATTTATTAGAGAGAGAGAGAGAGAGAGAGAGAGAGAATGGGCACTGGGCACACTAGGGCTTCTAGATACTACAAACAAACTCTAGATGCATGCACCACCTTGTACATCTGGCTTATGTGGGTCCTGGGGAATCGAATCAAGGTCCTTTGGCTTTGCAGGCAAGTGCCTTAACTGCAAAGCCATTTCTCCAGCCCAATCATTACTTTTAAAATTTTTATTTTTTATTAGCAACTTCCATGATTGTAAACAATATCCTATGGTAATTCCCTCCCTCCCCCCACTTTCCTCTTTGAAACTCCACTCTCCATCATATCCCCTCCTCCTCTCAATCAGTCTCTCTTTTGTTTTGATGTCATGATCTTTTCCTCCTATTATGATGGTCTTGAGTAGGTTATTGAAGAGGCATTCATTTTAGGATCAAGCAACATGAAAGATGTGATAGTCAGTCTCAGTTGTTAATATGACCAGATTTAGAATCACCTGGGTGATATACCTCCTACATGTGTCTCTGAGGGTGCTTCCAGAGAGTTTGAACTGAGGAGGGAAGTCCAATCCTGAATGTGGATAGCATCATCCAATGGGCTGAGGTTCCTGACTGAATAAACAGAAAAAATAAAAAAGGAAGGAATCAGATGAGCACCAGCATTCATCTCTGCTTCCTGATTGCAGATGCAATGTGACCCGGAATCCCCCCAAGTCCTGTTTCCATGCCTTCCCTGCCACGATGAACAACCACATTTCCTCGAGCTGTGAGCCCAAGTAAACTCTTCTTTTCTAAAATTCTTTTTACAGGATATTTTGTCATAGCAATAAGAAAAGTAATTGGTACAAGAGATTACAGTATAGCAGCACCCTATCCGCTTACAAATGATCTACTTTATGAGAATGTTAAAAAAAAAAAGACACATCTTCCTGAAGACACCTCTCTTATATTAGCTAGAAAACTTTTAAAATATACAAATATGTGATGACAATCATAGGCAATACTGAATAAGCAGCACAGACTCAGCCGTACCTGGTCCCACAGCTTCTGTCAGGAGTCTGCTAGGGACAGAACCTAGCTTCCTTAGACTGTGACAAGTGTTCAGGCAGAGAATGGTCTGTCCATTGTGTCATTGCTGTATTGGGATATGCTTCCCTCACCCCAGCCCATCTTTACTTGTATTTTTTTGGTAGTCTTCAAACTGAACATAAGCTATTTGAAGGAAGAAATCCTTCTTTTCCATTTCCCCCTTGTTTCCCCTCTAGTAGCATTGTGCTGCAAGACCTCAAAAACACATCTAGAATGTATGATGCCTCAGAAGGTGCTGTGAACTCACCAGGCACATGGCCCTCCAGAGCAATGTTCTCTGCCTCACGATTCTTACGGCTGTTACTCACAATAATGAAACAGTGCCTTAGTAACAGACAAAATGCTCCTAGGGCTCAGTGAAGGATTGCTTGTACCTATTACTGCTTTGTCTCATTCCTGACCAAGCATTAGATGAGCATTACAAGTTTGCCTTTTTTCCTTTTTTAATTAAATAATTTCATTATTACTATATTTTACATTTATTTTGCCAAGTTTGTATACTTTTAAAATTTTCATTAAAAATTAACGTAATATCCTCTCATTATTATCCTTTGTCCCCCCTCCCACGTCTCCTGTCCTTCACTGAGTCCCCTCTTTTCTTCAATTGTTCCCTATTCTAGTTGGATGTCTTCTTTTTGCCCTCCTCTATCATCCATGACAACATGTTAATGGGCCCAACATTATGTGCCTCTTGTGCGGGCAATGTTGGCCGCTGTGCGGCCATGAATGCAATGACCATTTTGTGTTTAGATTACAGCAGTGAAAAGCACTTTTCCCAATTCACTGGCCTTCTTACTCCTTCCACTACCTCCTTCGAGACTCTGAACCTCAGATGGTATGACACAGATGTCTGATTTAGTGCTGAACACTTCTTAGAACCTTTATGAGTCAAGAGTCTCCAGCAGTCATAACTGTCTGAAAATTCTCTACCCTACAGTGAGAGTTGCACTAATACAATGGTGTCAATATAAGTATTTAGAAGACATTTGGTGGGCATAATATATCCATTTATCCAAATAACAGCCCTCTAGTTTTATCCTAAGGCTTGTGACCTTCACAGCAATAGGCTTTTGACTAGGTTTTCAGTATCAAGCATGAATTCCCTCTCTTGGAATTCATAAATGGGCCTTAACTCCAATCAGAAAGCAGTTTGTTACCCCCATAACAGACTACCACTATTGCCCGGCTGGCCAGTTGTGTCACTTGCAGTGTCCAGCTCTGGTTAAGACTGTTGACTTTTCTCCCCCCTGCAGGCTGCACAGCGCTCTCTAGCATTGTGACCACTAGTCAGCAGAGAAAAGGCTTCCATCTCAGGTCTGGCTTGATTTCTCAGTATCCTACAACCATAGCTTGTGTTGTCTGCAGAATAGGGTCTTGCCATCTAGTGCTGGTGGGCCTTGGTAGTAGCCTGTATTATTATGGGGACCTAAAGGGACTTGCTGATCAAAACTGCACTGGAAAGTATCCCACCCTTGGCACTGTGATTTTTCTGTAATAATGTATGGCTTCTGGGTATAGCATTAACCACCCCCATAGGGTACATGTGCCCAAATTCTTTCCATCTTTCTCTCTTAACTTACATATTTTTATTAGCTAATAAAGAAGTAGGCTTCCATATGGCTTATTCATAATACCTTTAGTTTGGACTATTGCCCCCCACCCTGCCTTTTAATATGTCCTTCTCACTAGCTCCCTTATTTCCATGTTTACTCTTATCACATATTAAGCCCCTTTTTGTTATTCACAGTTGCAGTATAACAAATCAGAGAAGACTGGAGAAGAAATGGGGAGTCACTGCCCTAACTTGATTGTAGTACTGCTGTTCATAAAAGTTAAGAGCTATTTAATTTCATAATTTCTTACTCGAGTAAGAGAAAGGTTCTAGAATTGGACAACATTCTAGACCAGTGAAGGTTCCAAAAGTCCCACTGCATCACACCTATAGGTCCCATTACTTGTAGCCAGAGAAAGGAAGTGGCATGCAGAAGCATCCTAACAGGCTGCAGTTGGCATTTGCTTTACATGGATACATTCTGATCACTTCGCAGCCTGTGATTGGCTGAGATTCAGTTGCTTGATTATCAGATTCAGTGGCCTAGTTATACGTTGTTTGCATATCAAGTTAGAGTATAGCTCATGTGTAAGGAGGTTGCCTTAGCACAAACTTATTTCCATTTAATTCTATAAATCATATGAAGGCTATAGTTTCCTTACTTTGTAAATGACTTAATATCTAGGGTCCCCTCTATATCTTGCCACCAAATATTAGTCTCTACTGCCTGTCATCATAGCTCATGCCTAAGCACACCACAGCTCAGTTTTCTTCTCCACATGGCTACCTACAATTTCTCTAATTGTGACTAGGTGTCTTATAACATTTTGTTGTGCTTTCCACTCCTTCATCCAAGAACAATTGGATCTTTGTCATATGTAAGTGCTTCCTTGCCCTCCAGAGACCTATACATGAAGAAGGAGCCAATGTTCTTTACTTCTTCCTCACAGTATCATGTGAAGGAAAAGAAATGCCTCCCTTCTCGTCTTAGGTTCATTTCTGAGGCTCTTGTAATAAAAGAGAGACTAAGGTGGGGTGGAGGTAGAAAGCATGCAAATTTATTCAGTGTAATATTTACTCCACCAATGGGGGCCTTTGGAAATGAAGATGCAAACAATAGGAAAACGGGAATTTTTATTTGTAAGTTGGTGAAGAACGGACAGTTGTGGGGAAGTCTGATTGTGAAGGAGAAATAGGAGGAAGCTAGCTTCTTGTAGGCAGTTTCAGTTAGAAACTGAAGTCCCGAGAGAGCTGATACCACCTCACCCGGACATGAATGGAATTCTTTGGCAGGAATGGAACTGTGTCTGATGGAGCCTCATCTACAACAGCTACAATGCCCCTGCCGTCCGCATCTACCATGCTAGGCGGCCTTCACTACTCAGGTGGGCTGACCCTGAACCTGCCCCTTCAGATCCACAAACCAGTCAGGTTTTCCCCTTCCGACTCTTTTCTCCAATGCTGAGTGTAACATCTGTGGACAGCACATCTTGGACCTTTACAGTCAGGGCTGTGCAATATTTGCTCAAGTTTCTGTGTTCTGGGATGAAACAAGAGTAACTTTTCGGGTAAGATTGTGTTCTGTGTACTATAATGCAGCATCTCACCAGAGCTCAACAGACACTTGCTACATAAGGAGTGGAAAGTTCTTCCAAAACGTGATTAAAAGTATATTTGACAAAAAGCTTGGACTTTTTCTTTCGATATAGACAGATGTCTCTAAAAACAATTGTCTAAATAAGTTAACAAATAAAGAAAAAAAGTTAGAACAAGCATAAAAATAAACACAGTTAAACTAACAAGATAAAATGTGTACGTTCATCTACATGAAATGAAAATTCAAGATGCATGGTCAATTCAAAGCATCTGTGTCCCCAAAAGCCCAAAAGCCCAAAAGCCAAACCCGAGTTTTGCTTAGTATGGACATCCTTCACCAAGTCCAGTTCTACAGTTGTGTAGGCGATCGCAAAATATTTTCAAGATGTATAAACTAATCAAAAGTGGCACTGAACTAAATTAATTGCAGAATTTAAACAGAAATTCACAATTGTGCATCGGGTGCTTTGTTTCTTTTATTCATGTTTTTAGGTTATTTATAGGCCTCTGACACTAACATTCATTTCATGACACACACAGGGTGAGATAAAATATCTATATACTCTCAAGAGATAAGTCTTGGGTAAGTAATAAAATAAAATTCTCCCCTTCAACTTCAACATTGCATTTTCACGCTTGAATTACTGTCATTTTTGGTCATGAAGCCATTAGGATGTGCTATCAGTGGTGGCCACTAGATGGCAGTAGGCTACCATAATATCACCAGTGCTTGGTTTTTGTTTTTCCTAATTATGAAACAGATTTTTGTTTGTGTTTTTGAGATAGGTTCTCACTCTAGCTCAGGCTGACCTGGAACTCACTGTAGTCCCATGCTGATCTTGAACTCATGATCCCCAGACCTCTGCCTACCGAGTGCCACCACACCTGGCTGAAACAGATTTTTGAAGAGTAAAAGTTAAACAGCCTTTTAAAGATAAAGATAAATTGCCAAGTATTTTAGAACCACGAATTGAATATAGTTAAATTTCTCTTCTCTGAAACAAAAGAAACTTTACTTTGTATTTCTTCCTCAGGCTTTGATTTCTTCATAGTGGCCAAGTGCCCAAACTATACAGTTTGAAACATAGAGGATTAATTGTTTTCCTCCAAAATTCACTAAGATGTTTACTTTACATAGATTGATAAATCACTTTAAACCTTTATTTTTAAATCTTTAAACAGTAGTACCATAAAAGCCATCTCTATACTGCCTAAATGAGAGGGTGTTTACCAATGGTTTTAGGTTAAGTAGTTCTTATGGATGCTAACTGTAATTCTGAAACATTTTTATGACTGAATTCAGGATGCTGGTAAATGGAAAAGAGTTTAAATAAGAGGATTTTACTTTAACTTTGGAGAAGAAGAGAATGAAAATGAGGGCATATTTTTGCAATTTTTTATTTTTTATTATTGACAACTGCCATAATTATAAACAATAACCATGATAGTTCCCTTCTCTCCCCCTCACTTTCCTCTTCATAATTCCACTCCCCAAAATATCCCCTCCCCCTCTCAATCAGTCTCTTTTTTACTTTGATTTTTTTTTTTTTTTTGGCAAAACGGTACTAACAATACTTTTGCAAAAAAAAAAAAACAAAAACGGAATGATGTAGCGAGAAAAGGAACCTCATTTCAGAGCCATAAAGAGCAGTCTGGAGCCTGATTCTGGTGCTGCATAGCCATCAACACAGAAGACTGGATCAAGGGAAGAGCCATGATTTTACATACGTGGTCTCCGCTCCCGTTTTTTAGCTCAGTGCCGGGAACACCTTCATGGCTAATGAGAACAACAGGTTGCCAGCATTCCCCTGTGCTCCTTCTCATCTTTGCAGCCTTTCACACACCACAAAGATCCTTTGCATAATCAATCTTCATTGTACTATTTCCTGGGGTCTGAGCATTGTCAGAAGTGTATGGAACATACAGATCTACTCAACCCTATGTGCTTCTCCACGGACGTGGTCTTGACAATTAAAAAACTCTTTTGGCTGGGCCTGGTGGTGAGTGCCTGTAATCATAGCGCTTTGTAGATGGAGGTAGGAAGATCTAGAGTTAAGACTTCTTCCCTTTGCTATATCTGACCCTGTCTGAAAGAAACCAACCAACCAAACAAACATACAAGAACAACAGCAACAACAAAAACCCTACAAGTTTCATCCAGCCAAGCATGATGGCTCATGGATAGAATCCCTCACTTTAGGTCAGAGCTCAAGGCCAGCTTGGGCTACATAAGATCCTGTCTCAAAAATAAAAGCAAAACAAAAACCAAAAGTAAAAGACAGCCTTTCCCTGAACCCAACCCTCCTAAACAATGGTGTTGGTGAGAAGGAAAACTCTGAGTTTCTGTCTTCAGTCTCCAGCTTCCTTGTAAGCTTCTGGGCAGCAGGTTAGTAAATCTTGATGGCAGAGGCAACCTAAAGGACTCCAAGCACCACACAGAGAAGTAATCCACTAAATGGAAACAGCTGTCAACGTGTGACCTTTGTTTTAAAAGATGAACAAAAAGGAGCTCTTCTGAAGTGCTGTCAGGATATTTTTAAAAATGGGGTGGGGCTAAGAGAATTCATTAGGGATTAATGTAGGTCGGACAATAAATGCATAGTGTGGAGTCGGGCTAATCAATGTGAACTTAACAAGGGATTCTGTGTGTGATGGGAAGGTCTGCTGACAGTAACCATGTGGACACTCACTTCACAACAATGAAGTTAGAGTTACCGTTCCACGTTATGTAAATAGAGCAGATATGTTACCATGGATTCCCATTTACAGAAAAGATCTAAGCCCAAGACAAGTCAAGGCCCTGGGATATTTCTTTCCAGTTACTTCTTCTCCATATCTGCCTTTGTCATTATAGAGACCAGAATTCTGGGTTGGAGAGAGGGCCTAGTGGTTATGATGCTTGCCTACAAAGCCAAAGGACCCAGATTTGATTCCCCAGGACACATTGTAAGCCAGATACACAAGATGGTGCATGTGTCTAGAGTTCGTTTGCAGTGGCTGGAGGGCCTAGCACACCCATTTTCTTTCTGTCTCTCTCAAAAATAAATATCACTTTCTTCTTTTTTTTTTTTAAAAGCCCAGAATGCTTAGAAATATATGTTTAAAGAAACGGAATCATTTTATCTTAAGACTGATTCTCTTGTCATTGGAGGGTCTGAGACCTTGAGAGATGAAATGACTTGTTCCTGTTGCCCAGGTTGTTGCTGACACAACTTGACTAACTCTTCATCCGATATTTCTTCCATGTTTATACTATGACTCAAGGAAAGCTTGAGGAATTAGATTCTACTTTATTTATTTATTTATATCCAGAGAGAGAGAGAGAGAGAGAGAGAGAGAGAATGAATGAATGAATACGGGTGTGCCAGGGCCTCATGCCACTACAAACAAACTCAAGATGCATGTACCACTTTGTGCACCTGGCTTTACCTGGACCCGGGCCATTGGGCTTTGCAAGCAAGGGCCTTTAACTACTGAGACATCACTTTTGATTCTTTGATTCTAACTTTTAAGTAGTTGATATGCTGCCCCCCCCCCTTATGGAATAGACCGAAGGTTTCTGAGGATAAACCTTGTCAGACTATACCATACCATAAAATGAAACTCCTGTTTATGAGTCCAAGTTAAGTGGATATTTTTAGTGGACAATTTGAGAGACCTGGTTGGTTTCTTGATCTTTTTTTATTTCTCATTTATACAGGAAACAATGGTGGAAACATTTTAAAACACTTCAAAAAAGCGATTTTAGCTCTGTTCATCTTAAAAACCAAATGAAAGAACAATGGCACAACAGCCAATTCAGGGGACAAGAATGTGGAAAGCCAAACACTTAGTGGAATTGGTTGCCCTGTCCTCTTGTCTTTCTTCCCAGGCTGGGAGGAATGTGTTCAGTGCCTCCATTCTGTGGCTCACTCTCGCTGGCCAGAAAGGCTGAAGCTTCTCATTAGTTTAATGGGAAGCTGCTAAGCCTCACCATTCTCACCATGAAATGCGTTATGATCAGCACTCTGTCAGCCCCGATTTATTAACGTCTGCTAGCCAAAAGGCAGCTGCACTGGGACATCTGAGGGACCCTTCCTCTTTGGGTTCGCTTGGGACAGAGGTGCTGCCCTAAAGAACTGCATGCTTGAAGTGTAAGGTAATCAAATAAATTTGATACTTTCAAAAGGATGCTCTTTATCAAAAGATTTGATTTGTTGGAGTATAATCCAGAGAGTAGAGTGGAGCTACTATTTCCTTTCTTCTGTAAGGTGGAGGTAAGGTTATGTGTTAGATTTGATTGATGTATTCTTGGTCAGCTTCACCATTCTCTAATGAGCTGTATTATTTTGGTGCTGCATATTGTTGCCTTTGATATTTCTCTATTTGTAGGGGTTTTGTCTTTTTCTCCTGTCATTATTGGGGCCAGTGTCTCACTTGGCCCAAGGCTGATCTGGAGCCCATTCCACACCAGAAATCTCAGCCTACCAGCTGAAAAAATTAGGGGTGTGGGGCAACTAAGGGACCTTGACTTTATTAGATTATCTGTTTGTTTTAATCCCACTCTTGACATGAATACTCTGAGCTGATTTTGATTGAATATGTATATTGTTCAGTTGACTTTTAGAACGTGCCAGTAATTTGCTCCGCCTAACCTAATAGAATGCTTGAATATCAGGCAAACTCAACATCTATGGTCACTTCTGCTATTACACTGGGAGTATAAGAGCCACACTTGGCACCTTAAACTCCTACCCTGAAGATATATGAAGTTGGATTTGCTTGGCTAAGAACACTGCAGATAATTAGAAAACCCAAGCATCAAATTAACTCAAGATGCAAAAATCTCTACATTATAATATAAAAAACACAAAAATCAAGATAATACAATTCCACCAAAAATTATAAATCCATAAGAAATGACCTCCAGTGAGACTGTTTCAGATGAAATGCCTGACAAAGATTTAAACAAAATGATTATATCTATGCTCAAAGAAATCAAAGGAATCAAAGAAGAAAACAAACTGAAGGAATTCCAAGAAAACACAACAAATCAACTTCATGAAATAAGGAGGTCAACACAAGACTTGAGTAAGGAAATAGAAATAATGAAAAACCACCAATCAGAAATACTAGAAATATAAAACAGAGTAAGTCAAATAGAAAACTCTGTAGACAGTCTCACCAGTAGTATGGATGAAGAGAGGGCAGAATATCTAAACTAAAAGACCAGGTGGCAGATCTAATACAGTCCACAAAGAGAAAGACAAACTAATAGGAAGGTATGAAGGGGAATTTCAAGACATTCAGGACACTATGAAGAGATCAAACACAAGAATTCTGGACATAGTAGAAGGAGAAGAATTTCACTCCAAAGGCATAGTAGGTATTTTCAACAAAATTATAGAAGAAAATTTCCCCCAAATAGGGAATGTGATGACAATACAGATATGGAAAGCCTTTAGAGCACCAAGTAGACAAAACCAGGAATCTCTCACTGCCATATCATAATTAAACTACAAAACACACAAACCAAAGAAAATATATTGAAAGCAGTTAGAAAGAAAAATCAAGTGACATATACAAGCAAGCCCATCAGGATCACGACAGATTACTCAACACAAACCATAAACGCCAGAAAGGCTTGGAGTGATGTATTCCATTCTCTCTCTCTATCTGCCTCTAACTCTCTCTCAAATAAATAAAAAAAAATTAAAATGTTAGAAAAAAAAGAGATTGACGAGATAAAACATGGAGCTAGAGTACTTGTTGAGGATGTGTGTGTGTGTGTGTGTGTGTGTGTGTGTGTTGGGGGTGAAAATACCTAGTGAGACCAAAGTCATTAGGAGAGGCTAGCTACTGGTTGAAACCATTGTGGGCTGGAGAAGTAGTGTAGAGGTAGTCCTGGTTTAATGGAAAATTCATAGCTCCTTCCATCATGGTAACTTGGTCACTTGAATTTTAGTTTCCTTATATAAAGGTAGGAAACAAATATAGGCATAAACTTCCACAAAGCTATTGAAAGACTAAATTAGGTAGACTGTATAAAACATTGATCAGATACACTCATATTCAGTCTTCAATAAACACTGAAACCAATTTACTAGTATTTTAAAACAGTTAACAATTTATACCAACTCTGAAATAAAAGCCAGGCTAGAGTAAGAAAGCATGGCATTAGGGATTTTCTAACACAGAATTCTCCAGAAATGACCCAAAGAAATGAGAAAATTGCATTGTTATGCTTAAGTAGGATAAAAAGGAATTGTCATGTAGACCATGATAGGGCAAAGGGGTATGTCCCTGCAGCAATAAACTGAGGGGACATAGCACAAGTTCCTTGTTCAGATTCTGCTCTGTGCCCCTGTGATTTTAGAGACAAGGACATTCTCTTCCTTCAGGAATAGGGTATAGAGAGGGCACAGTTGGGAATGAGGGGTTTGTAAGCAGCTCAGTGTAATGGCAGCCCTCAGGAGGTCAGCTAGGCTTACAGCATGCCTCAGGGAAGAAGGTCAGAGAACTCTTTCTCCATTTTATGGCTTGATTCAGGAAAGAGTGAGAGACGTGAATGTGTGACCTACCTGCTCTGGCTGTTTCTCACAAGCCAAGATGCTCTATTTGGAAGTTGCTCTTCATCCTGAATCCCTTCACATACAAAACTTCAAAAATATTGGTCACATATCAGGGTCCTCTTTGGTTTGTAAGGAAAGCACAATGTTTCATAAAGTTAACGAATCGTAAGGCCATTTAGGAATGTGTTTCCTGAACGGCATGTGATGGGGCTGGGAGCTAAGAAGACCCTCAGGAGTCTGGATGGTGGAGAATGCCCAAGCCAGAGGCGTTTGAACCCTTATCCTGTGATTAACTCAAGCTGAGTGGGGAACCACTCCCTGCAGCTGGAAGGGGTAGAAATCCATGAGGCATCAGGTTTCAGGTCTTTTTTTCTTTTTCAAATTAGGCATCAAGTTAGGATGAGCCCCACTGCCAAGTTCAAATGTATATTAAGGGCCTTGACTGGTTTGTGGGCCCTGGAGGAAAACAGACACAGAGAGGGCCCCCCAGTGGGGGGTAGGGGGGAAGGACCTGGAAAAGTTCTAGAGGAAGATTCTGGTCTCCCCTGGACTGGACAGCATTTATGTTCTCTCAGACCCATGTCCCTAAGCTGACTGCCTGCAAAAGAAAGTTACCTTGCTCCTAACCTCTAGCAACTCTGACTCATCTGAGAAAAGCTCTGTCTTAGCAGTTGCTATCATGTAAGGGAACCCAACTTCAGACCCAAAATGACTTCTACAGTCAATACATTTTAGCTGAGAATGCTGTCTTTGGGGCTGGAGAGAAGGCTCAGTGTTTAAGGCATTTACCTGCAAAGCCCAGAGGCCACGGCATGCCCATTCTCCACCTTCCCCCCTTCGTGTCCCTCTCTACTTGGAAATAAATAAATAAAATTTTTTTTAAAAAAGAATGCTTTCTTGACACAATGAAGATCATTACATCTTTTTTTTCTTTTTTTTTCCTTTTGTGCTGTGCTTGAAGGCAAGATGATGTTTATCTGTTAGGTGATCTGTGTTTGCTGCATGTTATTGATTTGAGGCAAATAGCATTCTGAAGGGAGAAGGTTTTCTCAGGTTGTTGCTCTTTCTGTCCACCAGGATAAAACACCGACGAACCATTCTGAGGGCTGTCTGATTGCTGCTCTTCACAGTTTTGCCACATGGATGGAGGTTGAGGGAGCATGTTCTCCATTGGCCTTCAGAGAACTAACAATATATTCTGTAGCAAGTGTAGGCAGCAGGTGCCTGCCTGGTATCAGCGCGGCTCCCGGGAAACATGACCGAATCAGACACATCGTCCTTAGGGAGCTCACAGTTTAGCGCTTGATTATTAAGCTTCGACGACAATTTACAGAGCTGAGTTTTTAGTCCAGAAAATGAAAGAAAATCTGCTGCGTGTTTATAGGAAAGCAGGTTTGCTGTTTGAACAAAACAAAATACAAAATGTTTGGCTTGTCTCAATGTAATCCAGGTTATTGGAATAGAAAGGAGTAATTGAACTTTTGTGATGAAAGTTCAATTATATATTTTCACCTTCACAGGAATTTAAATTTATTTTGGGAATATCCAATTGCCTTTCCCTCTTCAATTACTCATTCCCTTCACTCACAGTTTAGATGGACAGAATATTAGTTACCTGTTCTTTTTTCTTTTTAAAATTTTTTATAAAATATTTTTACGTTTACTTATTTATTTATTCATTCAAGACAGAGTGTGGGGGCAGGGAGAGACTGGGTGAGCCAGGGCCTCTAGCTACTACAAATGAACTCCAGACACATGCACCACCATGTGCATCTGGCTTACATGGGTCCTGTGGAATCACACATGGGTCCCTAGACTTCACAGGCAAGTGCCTTAACTGCTAAGCCATTTCTCCAGCCTGAGTTACCTGTTCTTTACTGGGACAAAATACCTGACAAAAATCAGCATTAGAAAGGAAGGGTTTATTTCAACTTAAAGGCTGTATAGTTCATTGTGGCAGAGAAGGCACGCAGTAGGAACTTGCAGCAGCTGGTCACTTTGTATCTGTAGTCAGGAAGCACAGTGATGAGCTCTGCTGCTCAGCCACCTCTCTCCTTCTTAGGACCGCTGCTCATGAAAAGGTGCCACCCATAGTTAAAGTGGGTCTTCCCACCTCACTTAACCTAATCAAAATAATCCCTCATTGCTGGGCATGGTGGCACATGCCTTTAATGCCAGCACTTGGGAGGCAGAGGTAGGAGGATTGCCATGTGTTTGAGGCCACCCTGAGACTACATAGTGAATTCCAAGTCACCCTGGGCTAGAGTGAGACACTACGTCACTTTCCCCCTCAAAAAAAAAAAAAAAAAAAATCCCACACAGACATCCACAGAGGCTAACCTAATGTACATAATTCCTCACAAGTGATTCTATGTTCTGTTAAATTGACAATCAATATAAAATATCACAGGCAGACAAATAGATAACCAAATAGAGTAGCTTCCTTCTCCTTCCTGACCTTTCTCCTTCCATTTCTTCCTTCCTCTTCCATTGTAAACAGTCTTTAATGATTATTAGGCAGGGCCTGGAAGGTCAGAAATGTATTAGCACAAAATAACTGCTTTTATATCTGGAAAGAGACCAAAATTCTACTAACTATATGAAGGGAGGATTCACAAAGACAATAGGGAGTACAAATGAAGTAAATTAAAATATAAGTTGAGAAAGAAAGTGGAATATTTAACCCTATAACTTACTTCTAGAGTTGGATATTTCTACATACTCAGGTTTATTTATTTTGTTGTTGTTGCTGTTTTTGTTTTATTTTTCCAAGGTAGGGTTTTGCTGTAGCCCAGACTTTCATGGAATTAGCCTTAGGCTAATGTCAAACTCACAGGGATCCTCCTACCTCAGCCTCCAGAGTGCTGGGATTAAAGGTGTAGATAACGTCCATACTTATAGACAATATATGATAATCATAATCCTCTCCTACCACCCTTTTCACCTCCCCAACTCCCCTCCATTGAATACCTTCTTTCTAACTAGTCTATTTTGATGTCATTATCTCCCCCTCTTGTTATACAGGCCTTGTGTGGGTAGCATCAGCCACTGTGAGGTCATGAATACCATGGCCAATTTATGTCTGGGAACAATATTTCAAAATACCTTTTTCATTCCTTTGACTTTTACACTCCTTCTGCCACTTCTTCCAAAATGGTCCCTGAGCCTTGGAGGGTGTGATAGAGATGTCTCATGTAGTGCTGAACACTCACTGCACTGTTACCTCTCACCACTTTGATAAGTTTTGAGTTGTTCCAGTGGTCACTGCCATCTGAAAAGAGAAGCTTCTCTAACCAAAAGTTAGAGTGGCATTAATATACAGGCATAAACATGAGTGTTTAGAGGGCAGTTACGTAGGCATAATATATCTATTCAGTCACCCAATGGTAGCAGTTCTCCCTCTAGGGCTCATGACCTCCAAAGCCAGAGGCTTTTGATTAGGTTTTCAGTAACAGTCATAATTCCCTCCCATGGAGCTGACCTCAAATTCAACCAGAGTGCAGTTTGTTTTCCCCATAACAGACATGCCACCATTGTACCAGTTGGTGCATTTGACATGGCTGGCCAGCCGTAGAACTTGTAGGATCCACTGCTGGTTAAGAGCATTGATGGATTTTCTCCTCCAACAGTCTGTGTAGCTTTTTTGAGCATCGTGACAGCTAGTCAACAGGGAAGAGGCTTTCAGCTCAGCTGCAGCTTGATTTCTCAGTGTCCTGTGACTATTAACAATGTGCTCTTACCAGCTAGTTTTGTTGGGCAACCAAGAGTCTTGGCAATAGCCTGCAATGTTCTGGGGGTATCAGGGTCCTCACTGACCAACACCTTGCTAGAAGGTATCCCACCCTTGGCACTGAAATTTTCTAAGACTTTCTGGGCATACCATTATCCACACCCACAGGATATTTCTGCCTAAAATCTCTCTCTTTTTAAAACATATATATTATTTAGGCAGCAAAGAAATAGATTTACATATGACTTATTCACACCATCTTTAATTTTGATGAACCCTCCTCCCACCCCTTCCTCTCCTCCATCCTCTCCCACTATAGTTTTGAGCCAGATAGTGGTCATCATGAGACACTAAGTAAATTAAAGTTTCTATAATATGTGACATGATATGCTAAGAAGATGAAGGTGGGAAGACTTTAAAGAGAGTAATGTTAAGGGTGGGTCTTGAAGCAACTTTAATATTTGTATGTGTGAGAAATATATTAAGAAGTTTGCAAGCATCATATTCAAAAATTGTGAAGGTTATTGGTCACTTGAGGGAATACTCTTACTTAATAGAGTGGGACATTTTAATCTAATAAAACAGGAGTGAAATTGCTATTATATATCTCTTCCAAGAGAAAGTCTATAGAAATGAGTGAGGGCCACACAAGTTAAAGAAATAAACATGTTTGAATGAGAGAGATTTGATGCTATTCAGTGGTTGTTTTAAAAAAAAAATACTGTATGGTAGAGCCCAGTATCATGGCACCAGCCAGTGATACTAGTCTCTTGGGTCTGAGGCAGGAGACCCTGTCTCAAATAAAAATCTCCCTCAAGCAAGTAAGTAACCAAAAACAAACAACACAAATTATTATAGTTAGAATGATTCTATTACTCAGGTCAGAAATACTTGGGTAAAACACAAATGGTTGGATAATATGGTGTCACTGTAAAATTTATATTGGATGTGCACAGTACATGCTAGGCTCATGCCATTGAAACAGTTTCATTGGAAACTTCAATCTCTAGGAAGGACCAGAGGTCCCGTCTCTTCTAACACTGGGCAGTTTGGTGAGCAGTGGGATGGGGTACGGCTGTAGTCAGGCTGGCTCAAGGCATTGAAGACCCTTCTCAGTTCTAACTTCCCCCAAACAAACAGGGGGAGGGCAAGATAGGTCAGCATTCTAAACAGATCACCCAGGTTGAAGTAGGAGTAGACAGGGGTGGGGACTGCTAGCAAGAGAGTCCATTGGTGGCATATGGACATACCTGAGAAGGCCACAGTCTCCTTTGTACAGTCTCAGCAGGATTGAAGAGGAGCAGTCTGTCCCACACACATTTGCTAATGGGTTTTTAGGTTGGCCAGCAGTGCCAAGGCAGTGAAAATTCAATAATACATTCTAACTTTTGGTACCAGAAATGCAAAAGGTTCAGGCTGAAGCAAGGTGATGTAGCAATAATTTCTCCCAATAAGCCATAACTTCTGAAAGGCTTTCAGAGTTTCTCTTGAGTGGGTGAAATTGGGTAAAAAGCTTTATAAAGTCTAAGAAAGATGTAAGTAAGATGTGATAAAATTCTTTTCTTTAAATTTATTTCATTTTATTTATTTGAGTGGACAGAGGGGGAGGGAAGCAGAGACAGATAGAGATAATGGGTGTGCCAGGGCCTTCAGTGCTGCAAATGAACTCCAGACGCATGTGCCACCTTGTGTATCTGGCTTACTTGGGTCCTGGGGAATTGAACCTGGGTCCTTTGGCCTCACAGACAAATGCTTTAAACACTAAGCCATACTTCCAGCCCCATGATAAAAATGTTTAAGATTTCAGAGCATGAAAAGATAAAGAATAGGGAAATACAAAATTTGACAGAAATGATTTGGTTAGGTTAAACGTAACAGAGAACAGCATCTCCAGATTCAGTCCGAGACCCTTCATGAGGAAACACAGAAACGTGAGCAAGGAGGTCACTGGATGTTCCCTTCTGGCCTCTGTGCATGTGCACATAGGCTGTGCACCTTTGTACATGGCCCGTGCGTGTGCTCCTACACACACTACAGCACACACATGCATCAAAAATAATTTTGTTATAACTTAGAGATTTGTAATGCAGGAAAATGTTGTGAAAAGAAACATAAAATTCTTTCAGTGTGAACACCAAAGAGAACTAAAGAATGTAACTCAGTATTTACTGCTTGGTAAACTCTGTATGGTCAGTGCAGTAGCATAGCATTTTTCTATAGGTTAAGCATTCTGCTACAATTTAATCTCAAATGGCTGCAGAACATAACTTGTCTATAAATTTTATTGTATTGGAGTTTTGATTGCTTCCCATTTTTCATCTGTGAAATCTCCAAACGTTTATTTGGCATATTACTGAAGAATCTATGTTTTCGTTCTTGGAATTAAAAAGCAACTTTTTCTGTATTTTAAGTTTTCATAGAAAGCTGAGTCTTTGGGGATTTTCAACCATTTTATTGACCCGCCTATTATTCCTATACTTGCCCTACACTATTTGAGCACTTTTCTCTTTTTTTTTTAACATGTACTTGAGCAAAATACTACCCTTTCAAAATCATCATCATTGTCTCATTTCTTTCCTGATATTGCTAATGATTTTGAATCTTACTAGATGTATAAAGCATTTTTTCAGTTAACATGGAATGAATTGACATTTTAAAAAATGTGCTTTTTAAGCCTCAGATGTTCCTCTTTTAGATCAGTAATTATTTTATTAAAATGACACTTGTATTTTAATTTCCCTCTGATGTCAACTTTAATGCCAGTGTATAGTCTGTAGCATGTTAAGAAGCTGTATGAAAGGGTTGTGTTAAAAGTCAGGAATGGAAATTAAATCTCATTAAGCAAATACATTTCCGTTATCAAGCTGCTTGTATCATTTCTCTGCTTTCATATGGTATAAGATTAATAATATTAAAAGGGTCCAAGGATGAATAATATGTTGCACTTCAGAGATAACTATCTTTAAAAATGTTTATTTATTTACTTATTCCAGAAAGAGGCAGATATAGGGAGGGAATGGGTGCACCAGGGCCTCTAGCCACTACAAATGAATTCCAGATGCACATGCCACCTTGTGCATCTGGCTTACGTGGATACTAGGGAATCAAACCTGGGTCCTTAGGCTTTTCAGGCAACTGCTGTAACCATTAAGCAATCTTTCCAGCCCAGAAATAACTATTTTTGATCATGAAGGACCTATGGTCATTTTAAGGTAGTAACTATTGTTTTTCAAATATTTTGTTGGAGACTCTGTCTCTGATTTTTTTTTTTTTTTTACTCTCCTTCATCATCCCTGACAACCTGTTGATGAGCCCAATCTCCAATCTTATGCAGGTCTTGCACAGGTTACAATGGCCACTATGAGGTCATGAATACAGTGTTCACTTTCTGTGGTGGTGTGATTCAGGTGTCCTCCATAAAATTAAGTGTTCTGAATGCTAGGTTCCCAGATGATGGAGATTTGGGAATTAATGCCTCATGGAGGGAGTGCATTGTTGGGGGTCAGGCTTATGGGTTTTATAGCCAGCTTCCCCAAGCCACTGTTTGGCACACTCTCCTATTGCTATTGTCCACCTTATATTGGCCAGGGGGTGATGTCCACCCTCTGCTTATGCCATTGTTTTCCCCTGCCATTGAGGAGCTTCCTCTTGAGCCTATAAGCCAAAATAAACCTTTTTCCCTCAAGCTGCTCTTGATTGGGTGATTTCTACGAGCAACGTGAACCTGACTACAACACTTTTTGTCTGGAAGACAGTGTTACAAAGCACTTCTCCCCATTCCTTGATGCTCACAGTCTTTCTGCCACCTCTTCGACTACAGTCCCTGAGCCATTGCTCGGTGTGATAGTTCATTAATTGCTGAACTGTCACTTCTGAATTATTGACTTCCAGAAAAATCACAAAAAGAATGTAGAACAGCAGATGGAGACAAAATGTCTGAATTCTTAAATGTGATTTGCACATTTTTTGATTATTTTTAAAAATTACAACTCTAATTTGTTTAGCAAATGAAAGATTGAATACTGGAATTGCGTATCTTTAAATATGCTCTGCAATTGTATGCCACTGAATAAAGACACAGATAGTACTGACATGGCTAGTCGGAATTGAGATGTTTTATAACTATATCATAAATAGATTTCAAAAATAGGACACACAGGAAGAATGAAAATATCTTGTTTTCATATTAATTTCATCACTGGATTAATATTTTGGATATATTAACTAATAGAAAATATTTTATTTATTTATTTATTTGACAGAGAACGAGGGAGAAAGAGAGGGGCAGAGAGAGAGAGAGAGAGAGACAGACAGACAGAGAGAAAATGGGCGTGCCAGGGCTCCAGCCACTGCAAATGAACTCCAGACGCGTGCACCCCCTTATGCATCTAGCTTATGTGGGTCCTGGGGAATCAAACATAGGCCCTTTGGCTCTGCAGACAAACGCCTTAACTGCTAAGCCATCCCTCCAGCCCTCATAGAAAAATCTTATTAGAACTTACATATTATTAAAATTGTTTGGGCTGCTTTGTAAATTTCAGTTTGATGTAGTTGGACAAGATCTATGTCTTTTTAAAAAAATTACTTCTTATTTTTTAAGAAAAAGAGACAGAGAGAGGGAGAGAAAGAGCGAGAGAGAGAGAGAGAGAGAGAGAGAGAGACAGAGAGAGAGAGAGAGAGAGAGAGACTGAAAGAAAATGGATAGCCAGGGCCTTTCAGCCACTGTGAACGAACTCCAGACACATGCTCTGCCTTGTGGGCATGGGTGGCATTGCATGCTTGTATCACTTGCGTCTGGCTATGTGTGTGATCTGGAGATTCTAACAGTTTTAGGCTTCGCAGGCACGTGCACTAACTGCTAAGCCATCTCTCCAGCCCGAATCTTTGTCTTTTTAAATTCCTTTCTAGACTGGTCAAGGTATGAATGACAAATAAGATGTGTATGTATTTAAAGAGAACTATACAATGATTTGGTTTCATGTCTACGTTGTGAAATGGTTGTCACAGTCAAGATAATTAATATATCCATCACCTTACATGATTATCCCTTTCTGTGTGGTGAGCACACATACAATGCAAAGTTCAACTACACAATTCATTGTTATCAACACTGGTCACCATACTCTATATTTGATTTGTAAAACTTACTTCTTTGTTATTGAAAATTGGGTGCCCTTTCACAAATCTCTCCCCTTTCTTGAATCCAAGCCCCTGGTTTCCACTTTCCTATGTCCTGTCCCAATGGGGTGAATTTCTTTAGATTACACAAAAGTATGATCGATTGTATAGTATCTGACTTTACCCACCTGGCTTATTTCATTTAGTGTAGTGTCCTCTAGGTTCACCCGTGTATTGCAATGGTGAGCTTTCCTTCTTCTGTAAAGCTTAGATAAAACATGCAATCTCATCGTTTTTGTAGGACTGGTGATGAAACACAAGGTCTCATGCACACTAGGAAAGCATTCCACCACTGTGCTAGACTCCAGCATCTAATACGTTCATTTTTAATGATCATTTTGAAGTTTCTTTTTATTTCCTGTTTCTGTTCTTGTTTTGCCTTCCTTTGGAGAAGATGGGTGACCCAATAAATAAGCATCCAGACATTGGAATCATTCATACTGGGTTTAATCCTGACTGAGCCACTTTGCTGTGACTGTGAACCACGTATTATTTACTTGATTTTGCTGACCCTCAGTGTGGTCATCTGTAGTGCAGATAGCAATGACATTTATTCCCTTAGAATTATTGTGCTCGGTGCAGGCAACAATGTGTGAGTGCTACCCCTTATGACACTGCCTTTCTCTTTCTGAGGTTTCCAGCCTTGATTTTTGTCTCCATTAAGTATTCCATTTCTTTCTGTGATTTTTTTTTCTGGATGTCTACATAGATATGCATGCTTTTGTCATTTCTTTTGCCTTATATGTGTATTATCTGAATTGAATATGATTTTTTTTCTTTTCAATCACAGGCTGCTTTTCCTAAACTTTGAAGACATTTCTTATGATATTTTGACATTTTGTATTGAACAAAAGTTGGTGCTAACTTGGAGGCTACATTTTCCTTCTGAAAAATCTCTTGCTCTTCACCTTGCATAGTGATGCTTCTAGATGTTTTTCTCTTAAATCTGAAGTTAAACATTTCATCAGACATGGTCAAATTTAAGTCCATTTTAATGAATTTTACCTGATATTAAACATGTCCTTTAATTTGTAGTCAAATGACTCTCTTTAGCTCAGATAAGAATTCCCTCACTGTTGCTTCTATTTTTGCTACTATATCTGCTAAATTTCTTATTCTTCTTATAAAATTTAGTTTAGTTCTCCTAGATCTGTCTGATAACTTTTATAACTTTTGATAATGTTTTCTACATTTTTAGGGGTTTTGAAAAATCTCTACCTTAATTTTCAAATCTTTTGATAATAATTCTACAAAATCTCATTTTGTGTATACAAACTAGCATTAGAGAACTTAAAGGCTATAGTCATATTTTCATCAGTTATGGTCATAGTTTTCAACTCAGAGAAACTTTTCCTGCCCTCAGCATATATGGTCTCTTAGTAACTTTCTGCTTCTATGTAGCTGACAAATATATTTCTGCATTGTTTTGCAAATGTAGATTAAATACATTTTTACTTATCTTTTATTTAAAAAGGAATTTCTTTGGACATGTATTTATTTGAAAGAGGGTCATGCTATGTTGCCTAGGCTGACCTCAATCTTGCTACATAACTCAGGCTGGTCCTGAGTTGGTGATCATCTGGTCTCAGCCTCCTGAGTGCTGAACTTATAGAAAAGTGCAATTATACCTGGCTTAGATAAATTTTTTTCCTATCTGCTCTGCTTGATTGCCTTCTAACTGTTGAGTATTCTTAGAATTTTCCTTTGTTCCGCTTTACAAAGAAGTCTTCATGGATGAGATGGGAAATGAAGGTGTGATTTGATAAATATGATGGTAGAAGAAATAATAGGCTTGCTTATACTTCGAGATCTATGTAATTTATTTTAAATGCTGATTTTGACCATGTCTTAGTTGTTTTTCTATTACTATATCAAAATACCACAGAGTGGATCATTTATAAAGGAAACAACTTTATTTATAAAGGAAGTAGGTTTGGAAGGCTAGAAGTCCCAGAGTATGGTAGTGGCTAGGGTTTAGGCTACTTTAACACATACCAAAACATGAGGACAGACTCACTTTATATCAACCCACAGGAAAGCCATAAATCCTTCTTAGTAATCTAATCTTTTGAAGTTCTCCTCCCTAGCACTGCCAGGATGCCACATTTCAGCATGAGTTTTTGACAGGGACAGACTACATGCAAGCCATAGAAGGCCATGTCAAAAGCAAAAGGGTAGGGGAAAGGAGGGAAGAAGGGGAAAAGGAAGGAAATAAAATGAAGAACAGAACTAGATAAGGAAGGTGGAAATAGAAGGATGGATTGGCTCTACTATAGTTTTCCATTGTGACAGTGTAGAGTGCTTACCTCTGAAGAGTATGTGAACTAAAGGGAGGGGCAGTGCTGCTGTGACCTTCTCATGGCTGGGGCTAAATATCTGACCAGAAGCATCTTATGGAAGGAAAGAGTTTATTTTGGCTTACAGTCTCAAGAGGAAGTTTCAACATGGCTGGGAAGGCCCGGCAGGCCTGAAGAGGAAGTGTGTGTCACATCTTCATATCTGCAGGCATTGGTGCATCACATCTTGTCATATTGGCAGAGAGGAAGTAGCAAGACTGAGATTTCTATGAACTCGCAGTGAGGCTGGAACTAATAAACCTCTAGACCCACCCTGGTGACACACCTCCTCCAACAAAGCTCCACCTCCCAAAGAAACTTACGATATGAGGCTCAATCAGACACATGAAGCCATGGGGTACATTTTACATTCAAACCACCCCCAACAGCACCATTGAACATTTTGTCCTCCAGCTGTGACGGCCTATCACTCTTGAGGAGCCTTGCCTGTAGCATTACCCCTATTCTTCTTGGCTTGTTCTAGGATTCAAAAGTAAACTTGGAGCTAACTGTGCAGAGCACTCCCATTCTTGCTGGCTCCAGATCTTGAATCCCCTCCCAGGGCCTCCTCTTGGGAGGTGTGTTTTCTTCTTCACTCAGTCTCTGCTACTTTGTACTCTCTGTACTTGGAACAGCATGTGAACTCTGCACTGGCTAGCAATTCCCTGAATGAAGTCTGCCTTGCAAGATATTGTGCAGAAATTTTGTCACTTAGAATAAAAAGTTATTTATTTATTTGAGAGAGCGATAAAGAAGGAGAGAGAGATAGAGAGGTAGAGAGAGAAAGAATGAGATGGGCATGCCAGGGCCGCTAGCCACTCTATGTATCACCTTGTGCCCCTGGTTTTAGATGGGTACTGGAGAATTGAACCTGGGTCCTTTGGCTTTGCCAGTAAGTACCTTAACCAGTAAGCCTGTATGTCCAGCTTAGTTTTGTCACTTTCATTCCCTGGTTGACAGTGCTGACTTTCAAAAAATTATTGAATCCTTTTGGTTACTTTACTGTGAATTTGAAAGAGTGTTTTACATGCAAGGATTCAGACAATGTATGTCTGTTGAATTAGAGTAAGTTATAATAAAGCATCAAGCATCACAGTAATTAAAACTCTAACAAAATAATTGGAAACATTGATACATCTCCTAATTTTCTTGTTTTCAAATTCTGCTCCATAGATTAATTACACTGGAACTATCCGGGGATTAATGTATAAATGTCTTTGAAGTCCCACCTCAGAGATTCTGATTCAGCAGGTTTCTTGAAAGGCCTAGGTATATGCGTTTTAAACTTCTTTCCAGGAACTGTTTATGATCATTAAGATCTTGGAGTCATTGTCATAATCTAGAGTGGCAAAACCATTTTGAAAAATGACACTATTACTACTATTATTATGGTTAGTACTGGATATTAGTCTAATTTTTGGACTCTTTTCCCATTCCAACTCTTACTAGCAGAGTAGATTCTAGCATTTTTTTTTTAATGAAAGTAACTTTAAATGATATTTTTCCATTAGAATTTCATGACCATTGTGAAGAGCACCTTGATTGTGGCAGGAGAAACCATGGTTCTACCTGTAGGATGGTAATAGCTACATCTGAGTAGGGCATGGTTTGAAAATGACCTACTAGTCTACTACAAATTCTTTGTTGTACTTCTTGAATCTTGACAATTTATCTCATCATGTGCTGCTGTGATTGTTTGCAACAATCCTACCGTTCTTTTTAAGAGGATGGTGTGGAGTCGATGGAGAACAATGAACAGGAACAGCTGGAAGCTTTGCAGGTGCTTTTGTGAGTAGGACATTCTGTAACTGGGGAATGCAGTTCACATGGAGTTTTATTTCTTTCTTTCTGTTTTTTTGTTTGTTTGTTTGTTTTTTTGCTGTTGTTGAGAGAGAGAGAGAGATTAAAAGAGGGAGAAAGAATATGTCCTGTGGTACACATGTGATGCTCAGAGGTCACTCTCAATTGTGTCCTCACCTTCCATCTTGTTAGAGGAAATCTCCCCTTGTTTAATGCTGCGTATTCCACGTTGGTAGACGGATGAGATTCTCCTGTCTCCACCTCCCTCCTCACCAGATAGCATCTGCGCTTACTGGGCTCTGGGATCTAAACTCAGGGTCCCATGCTTGCATGACAAGCACGTATTCCGCTGAACCTCTCCTCAGCCCCACAGGAACTCTTTTCATGAGTGAAATCTCACTACTGACTGTTGTCTGGAGTGACAACACAGACAGGCTTGTTGCTAGTGACTTAGTAGTCCCAGTCTGGTTGTTTGAGGCAGAGGATTTTGGCTATTGAGATTAATCCGTAATTAAACCCATTGCTTAGAAATGTTCACACTTATGATGGCATATGGAAATAAATGAAAATAAAACTCATTAATTTTTTTTTTTAAATCTAGTGACTCTGCCCTCCAGCATAGAAGCATCTGGTTTTCCTTCTCTTCACTGCCAAAGCCAAGAGCTAGAGCCGTTAGCACTAGAGGAGACGTGAAATCATGATATATCCCATTCACTTTGAGCTCTTCGGACAACAGAAGGACAATTGATGTCCATCTGATGTTGGGTGAGATGGGGGGCGTTGACGCTGGCCCCTCGGTGGAGGGGAGGGACCTGAGCTCTGCATTTCACTCAGTGAGCTGCCAGATGACTCCGACGTGCCCCGGCCAGGACTCAGAAGGCACCAAACTACGATTGCCTGAGGTTCCTGCATAATTCTGTGCTAACTAAACAATAACACTGGAGCTCTAAATGGTCTGTGTGATTACACAGACAAACTGCAAGGTTTCCGCGAGCTTTACCGCTCCCCGAGGATGTTTAAATCTCATCGTATCTGGCTTCTAATTTCTTCAACCCCACATTCTGCTTATAAGTGCCACTTGGGACTCAAAGCAGGAAAGCATTTTGGAAGGGTTAGGGGTTTGGAACTCCACCTTTTAGGGGGAAGCAAATTAACCAGGAAATTCTCTATGTAGACTATTATATCATGATCCACATAAGAATTCGAAACGTTTATTAAGCCTAACTACTGAAGGCTGGCATTATATGGTAAACGAAAAACCTATTTTGCATAAAACATGTCGAAGATAAACAACACAAAGGGAAATGCCAAGAGTGTGTGCAGGGCCCCTGCTCAGGGTTCCAGGCTACTGGGCTCTCTGTGGCACAAGGGTGCGTGCACCAGGGCATGTGTATGCGTAGACTAGCACATGTGTGCTGTGGCCTAAAATACTGTGATAGCTTTTTATACTTCATAGCAACTTTCCACAAAAGCAGTGGCTTACACAAGCATGAATTTATTATCCTGAATCTGTGTTGCTTTAATTGTATTCTCTGCTCAGTGCTCACGGTGGAAATCAAGATGTCAGCTGCCTGCAATCTCCTCGGGGGCTCTGTCAGCCGAGTCCACTCCCTAGCTCTCCCATGGCGTTGGCAACATTCCTTTTCTTGCTATTTTAGGACATCCATTTTAGTACTAGTTGCTGACTGGGGACCCCTCTCAGCTCCTAGTAACAGCTTTCTATAGATAAGTCTCATGGACTCCCTCCACAGGCCTTCCAACGACATAGCAGCTTGCTTATGGAAGGTCAGCCTTAAGGGATCTCATGATTAGGTCGTGCTCTCCTAGAATAAAATCCTTCTTAATTAACTCAGAGAGAGCTGATTGGGCACCTTCATTACACCTGTAAAATTCCTTCACCTTTCTTTGCCATGTAATGTAACCTAATCATGAGAGATTATAATAAAACATAAAACTTCATTAGGATCGGACTCTGTCTATAGTCCTAGAGGGCATTATATAAGGGACAGAGATTTGGGAGAATCATTCAGTGTTCTGCCTGTCACAGACTCTTACTATTTAAAATCCCATCCACGCTTTTGATTCTTATAAACTCAGAAACCATTGTTTTCTTTATGATTTTACTATATTCCTAACCGTTGGTTTTGAGCTCCTGCTCCGCTTGTGATCTCCTCTGGTCTTCCATGGGTGACGACTTTGTTTTACCTCATGCACTTTCTGGATTTTTTTCCCCAGTACATAATCTGAGCACTAGGACCTGCCTGAAGTGAAGGTGCTTGCTGATGGCTGAGTTTGCCTGCAGAACACCACGGATACATGCCCTGATGATGACCCCTTGCAAAAGGAAGGGGAATAGAAGTGGAAATACCCGTAGAAGCAACGATCAGTGTAATAATTCCCAACATTTGTTTGTTGGGCAGGCAGTGAAGAAAACAGGGAGAACACCTTCTACCTAGTCAGCCATGTTAGGTGTGCAAGGCCCCTTGAGGCTTCTGTGTACAGTACAGAGGATGCGCCTTCTCAGCAGGGGTGCTCAGGTGCTGCCCTGATCAGCAAGGTGTGTTTTCCTAGAATCTCTTAATTAAACTCAAAATAACATTTGCATATAAAAAACTCATTTGAAGTAATCCTGAGGTACACTTAGCACAAGTGAGGTTCTGGTTCAACCTGCCCCCCCGCCCCGCCGCCCCCATCAAAAGAAAGAGAAGGCGAGGAAGCAGAGGAGATGTCAAAAGTGCAGAAGAAGTCAAAATAACCTCGTGTCTAATGTTACATGTTGCCATTTCTTATCTCTGGACACTTGGCTTAGATACTTGTGTTGGGTAGCTTTCCATTACTGTAACAAAATGTCTGTGAAAACCAATTAAATCAGATACAAGGTTCATTTTGGCTCATGGCTTCAGCCCATGGCCATTGACCCTGTTGTGTTAGGCCAACAGCAGGGCAGCATATCATGGCAGGAGGTATGTGACAGAGGGTACTCACCTCATGGCCAAGGAAAAGCAAAAGGGAAGATCAAGATTCACCATTTCCTATGAGGACACAGCACTTATTGACCTAAGAATTCCCACCAGGCCAAACCTACTAAGGGGTCTTCCACCTCCAAGTTAGGCCACAGGCTGGGAACCAAGCCTTTAACACAAGGGCCTGTGGGGTATGCTCCAAATCCAGGGACATTAGGCAATAGCAACACTCCATTAAACTAAGCAGGGATGTCCTGTTTTAGAGTATGGAAAACTGCTATCTTGCTTTCTGAAATTATTTTCTTGGGTAAGGATTCATGACTACTGCTTTGGAAGCTGGTTTGGCGATCCTTCAAGAGTTAACCAATTACCTGACTTGACAATTTCATTCTTAGTTGTACAACCAAATAACCTGTAAACTGATATTCAAACAAAACCTCATACATGAATGTTGGTAGCAACTCCATTCACTGTAAAACAAGGAAGCAACCTGAATGTCTATTGACTGATGCATGGGTAAATAAACTGATTATTATTTGGCCATCAAAAGTGAAATTTGGAGCTGGGCATGGTGGTACACACCTTTAATCTCAGCACTCAGGAGGCAGATTAAGAGGACTGCTATGAGTTTAAGGCCACCCCGAGACAATATAGTGAATTCCAGGTCAGCCCAGAATAAAGGGAGACCATGCCTGGAAAAGCAAAAAAAAAAAAAAGTGAAATTTGGGCTGGAGAGATTGGTTAGTGGTTAAGGCACTTGCCTGTGAAGACAAATGACCCAGGTTCAATTCCCCACTACACACATAGTCCAGCTGCACAAGGTGGCACATGCATATGGAGCTCATTTGCCACATCTGGAGGCCCTGGTGTGCCCATTCTCTTTCTCTGTTTCTCTCAAATAAGTAAATAAATAAATGTTGCAATTAGGCTTGCACTGCCAGCAGAAATCACCTGACCAAGACCATCTTATGGGAATAAAAAAGGTTTATTTGGCTTATAGATTGGAAGGGAAACTCCATGATGGCAGGGGAAAACGATGGCATAAACAGAGGGTGGACATCACTTCCTGGCCAACATCAGGTAGACAACAGCAACAGAAGAGTGTGCCAAACAGTGGCAAGAGGAAATTAGTTATAAGACCCATAAGCCCAGCCCCAACAATACACTGCCTCCAGGAGGCTCTAATTTCCAAATTGTCATCAGCATTCACATAAGTGTATGGGGGACATCTGAATCAGACCACCACAATAAATAAATAAAATAAAATTATATATATATGTATATATATGTGTATATATATGTGTGTATATGTGTACACACATATATATATGGTTTTTTGAGGGAGTGTCTCACTCTGGCCCAGGCTGACCTGGAATTAACTACGTAGTCTCAGGGTGGTCTCAAACTCATGGCAATCCTCCTACCTCTGCCTCCTGAGTGCTGTGATTAAAGGCATGCGCCATCACAGCCAGCAATAAAATATTTTTTAAGGTGAAATTCTGGGCTGGAGGGATGCCTGAACAGTTAAGGTGCTTGTGGGTGAAGCCTAAGAACTCATGTTCCAATCTCCATGCCCCATGTCCATTCTCTGCCCCCCTGCCTCTTTGCCACTCTCTCACTCAAATAAATTATATATATATATATAATAATATATATATATATATATATAATTATATATATATATATAAATATATATATATATATAATTATATATATATATATAATATATATATATAATAATATATATATATATATATTATATATATGAATATATAATTTCTTTTTATTTATTTATTTATTTGAGAGAGGTATAATGGGCATGCCAGGGCCTCCAGCCACTGCAAACGAGCTCTAGATGCATGCTCCACATTGTGCATCCAGTTTATGTGGGTCCTGGGGAATGGAGCCTGGGTCCTTTGGCTTTGCAGGCAAACACCTTAACTGCTAAGCTGTCTATCCTTCCCCGTCCTGTTGATTTTGCTGAGTGTAACCCATGTGGTGCTAACTTTCTTGCATGTAAGTTACTAGTGTAGAGACTTGATTATAGGTTTTAAGTGCAGGCTCAATTTTGTTTTTTGCAAAATTAACTCATAGGCAGTATTTTGTTTTTCTGACAGGAACACATAGTGTCTATTGTGATTTTAGCAGCTATTGCCAATTGATACCTACACTTATTAACTTATTAATAGATACAAAATGGTGACATGCTAATTAAATCATTCCTTCATTTATTAGCTACATTAATCCTATGAGGAAAATCCTCTCATCTAGTATTATTTATCTTTTGATACAGTTCTAGAGGAAAAGAGAGATACATGCTTAATTATTTTGTTAAGTTTCAGAATAATTTTATATATTCTATGGCAACTAATTCACTTTATTTCTTTTATTAGAGTATAATAGTAGATTCATGGACTGATACTTATGGAATAGGTTTCAATTGACTATAGTTATTAACACTATAGATAATCAAGTTGTCCCTTCTTTGGAGAGTGAGGGCCTTTTGAAGGTGTCCCCTTAGGCCCTGCAGACATTGGGAGTGACGAGATCATCCTTTGAGGTTGACCTGCTCAGTTGCTCTGGGCCCCTCTGTATTCTCTATTCTGAAAGCCAAAGAAAGACCAACTCAGAAGAAACTAAACCTAGAGATATCTGGGTCTTGGAGTTCCAGCCTCTAGAACTGTGAGAAAATAGTTTTTATTTTCCTTAGGCCATCAGTTTGAGGTATTTAGTAATGACAGCTCTAGATAACAAATGCAGTTGTCTTTAGTACATGGGCTTATTCACCTTGCACCCCTACTACTAACTGTTAAGGGGGGTACATAGTGAACGGCATATCAGTAAGGCTTTAATCAGAGAAACAGTATAACACTGTGAATGATAGATAATCAATGTAATGCAAATGAAATATACTAGGTCTTTGCTCTGATTTTTTTTTATTGGTTATATACACAGTGTATACAGTCATGTTGTTACCATCGTTAGCCTCTTCCCTGTCCTCTCCCCTCCACAGGGTCCCTCCTCATTGGGGAATATGAGTCGTGCATTGTGGGGTTAGCCATCAGTTATGGGTAAGAGGCAATGTCTCTGTGCATAATGACCCAACGTGGGGCTCTAACATTCTTTCTGACTCCTCTTCCACAAATTTCCCTGAGCCATGTTGGGTTGATTTTAGGTCTGTTTCAGTGCTGAGATCTTGGGAGCCTCTGTGTCTCTGGATATCTGGTTTGGTAGGAGTTGAGTGTTCTCTGTGTCTATCTCCTTCACCCTTGTGCTGGTACCAGGTTCACCAAGAAAGCAGCACTTTTGCTCATTTCCCCAAATACTCTTAGTTTTTTTTTTTTTTAAACAAATATATATTTTTTATTTATTTGCAAGCAGAGAGAGATGAGAGACAGAAAAGAGAATGGGCACACCAGGGCCTTCAGCCACTGCAAACAAATTCCAGACACATGTGGCACTTTGTACATCTGGCTTTAGGTGGGTACTGGAGAAGCGATACCTTAACCACTGAGCCATCGCTCCAGCCCATTTGTCTCTGATTTCTATAAATTGGCTCCTAAAATTTTTGGAACTTCCTGAGTGATGGGAGTGTCTTTCGTTAGTCATAGGCAGCCCCTTTGTCCCCATCAGAGTTTTTTTTTTAATAAGGTAACTTAGCCTCAGAAATGGGCTAGTTAGAAGAAAGAGCAATTGATTCGAGGCTTAGAGGGTTGGAATTTTCAGCCTTTCCCTCTGACCATGGGTTGTAATAGGTAGTGGAGATTAAGCTTTATAAGTGTTATTAATAAAGAGATCGATAAGTTTCCAGATTGTTGAACGGTGTGACCTAGAGAGTGACTGATGATCTTTATCTCTCCATCCACCTCTGCCTTATGTAGACCTGTCCATCATTTTACTAGCCTGTTCATATATATCCTCTCTGATATGCTTCCTAATAAACTGGTGCTGTGTAGTTATTTCCTCTGAAATACAACATTGTCTCCTGGAGGGAGGAAGGAGGCTCATAGGATCATGAAGCTCAGATACCAATAAAATGTGCAGGCTGCTCCCCAAGGCCACACATGTCATGAGCAGTTGCTGGGGAGAGGCTTGTGAGGAGCTACCTGCAAGTCTCAGGGAATGCTGGGGATACAGTGGTCGTGAGGGGTCACTCATGCGCTAGTGTGCGCATTTTGGTGACACGGCTGCCTTTGAATGACGTATGTTCCTATAAGTAACTCCAGTATACTCACTGTTTCTTCAAGCTGGACATGCGGGGATTCCTTTCTTTGGTCTACCCTCAGTGACTGATCTGGGGTGAATAGATGTTTGTTCTTGCCTCCCCAAGAAGCGCCATGCAACAATGAGTTGCATTTTTATGTGTTGCGTTGTGCTGAGTTCTGTGATCCATACTAGCACATAATCGAGCTAAGGTGGAAGACTGTGGGAATTCCAATTTGTTGCAGCCTGATACGAAGTGTAAGTGATCACTGGGAACTTGTGACTGCCATCTGAAATGGGGCAGTCTTTTGGCACTGAGCCCTCAGCCTGTGGAATCTGATGGTCTCTCCAGGTAGATGGCACCAAATTGGATGAAATATGCTTTCCAGTTTGGGGCAAAAAACCCTCATACATCTGGTTATAGATGGGTGTTCTATGCTTAGTATTAAAGTAGAAAAATAGTTTTTTTTTTTTCCTTTTACAATAGAAGTTTACTAAGGAGGGCTGACCTTCTTTAACTGTCAGACCTGTTAACATTGTGAACTAGGTCTGCTGCTTTTCATCTCGTTTTAGAGCTTTCATGAGAATGAGAAGAAAAGATGCAGTCAAGGTGAAGGGCAAAGAGAATCGGAGAGCTGACAAGGCACTGGAACTTGTATAGATGGACCACAGCCTATGTCAGCCCTTCCAAATCTCCACTTTAGACATATCAGGTGACACATAATGGAAAACATATATCATGTGAATGAACATTTAGATGGCCTACAACTTGGAGAACCTGAATGAGTATCTTATGGGAGAGAAGGAGTTGGGTTTAGGGTCTGCCCTATGTCAGTGAGGTGAGCAGAAAGGCAAATACATTGTGCTTGAATTGCGATTCACTGAGCCTGACTAGCTCTGCCAAGTATATTTTTTAACTTTTCTTTTTCTGATTTATTTTTATGTATGTATTAGAGATAGAGAGAAAGTGAGAATGGGCGCTCCAGGGCCTCTAGCCACTGCAAACGAACTCCAGATGTGTGCACTACCATAGGCATCTGGCTTACGTGGGACCTGGAGAATTGGACCTGGATCCTTGGGCTTCACAGGTAAGCACCCTAACCACTAAGCAACCTTTTCAACCCCCAGGTATTTTTTTGCTATTGGTTTTAAAATTCTGCTATTTCACTTCTACCTTTTAGAGCTTATGAAAATGTCACCGAGAACTGTGCAGTACAGACACTTCTAGTCTTCACAGATTAGAAAGGTTTTCCCTTTGCTAAGCTGACGCTATGAATCCTCTAAAAGTGGTCAAAAATATTTGATAAATAAATAAATGATGTTGATCATAGTGATCTCATAGCATTATGATCTGTCTCCTAGAGTGGAAAGGGTTCTTTTGACCCATTTAATATCTAGCATTTTCTCTGTGGACTTTACTGAGCCTGAATAATTTGAAGAATTGAGAGTCTGAACTATGCATATTATTTCCTACATAATAAGACGCTTCAGTCATGAAGACTGGCTCTCAGATTGATTTATGGTATAGCTTCCATATAGAAAATGGATGAAGATAACCAAGAGTCATCTTTAGCAATTCATGGTTTCCTATTTACCCTTAAACTAATATAATTAGAGATACAGAATAGAGAAAACCAAACCCTGTTCACCCTAGGATCTTCAGTCGTCATCTTGGAAATTAGACGTCCAAAGGCTGGTTAACATGAGAAGAACAAACAAAACCTGAATTGTATATCAGGATGTGTAACACACACACACACACACACACACACACACACACACACGAATGATATTTGTAACTCAAAGAGGTGGTTAGAATTGAAGCTTCCAGAGTGGAAAGCAAGGTGGCCAAACAATGAAGGTCAACAAGGGATGGTTATTGAGGGTTTTTTTAAATGCAGATTTAATTCAATGTCATCTCCATGGATAAAGTTGCCAAGTCTTCCTCTTCCTGAATGGGAGACCAAGACATCTCTGTAGCTCAAGCAGACCTTGAACTTGGGATCCTTCCTGTCTCAGCTTCCCAAGTGCTGGCATTATAGGCCTGTGGTACCAGGGCCCACATGAGAGGGTCACATCTCTGGCATGGAAGTTTCCTTTATGAAAGAAAGTTGTGCTTTAGGAAAGGAAAGCTTATGGTTTGCTTTAGAGTTTTTCCTGTTTCTGCTGGCTTAAAAAATTATTTATTTATTTATTTATTTATTTATTAATTTATTTATGAGACAGAGAAAGAAGGAGAAAGAGAGAGAAAGAGGCAGATAAAGAAAATTGGCACCCTGGGGCCTCTAGCTGCTGCAAACAAACTCCAGATGAATGTGCCACCTTGTGCATCTGGCTTACATGGCTCATGGGGAATAGAATCTGGGTTCTTTGGCTTTGCAGGCAAGCATGTTAACCACTAAGCCATCTCTCCAGTCTGTCTGCTGGCTTTTAATGGCCTTTAGCTCAAAGTACTTGATATGCCAAAGAGGCATATTTTGAGATGGCATTTATTCTGAAACCTCTCCTAGATTTCCTGGCTCGTGGATTGTCCAGTGCCTTTTGGGTTTCTGGTTTTTTGCTCTTCTAGTTCCTATCTGTCTTTTTATTCACCCAACATGAACTAGAGAGACCTGGGAATTCCTGAAACAATATACTGTGACATTGAAATTTTTTATTCTCTAGATTGCCCAGGGACCTGCTTGGAATGGAACAAAAACTACTATGTTTGTTGATTATTCGTACTGAAGTATCAGTTACGTCGCATCATGGTAACTCACCAAAAAAAACCAGACAAACAAACAAATACAAACCAAAAGACCTATCTCCACAGCATCAAGACAATGCTTTGTACTAGTTACTGAGATTTTCAGGTTAGTTATAATCTGCATACACAGTGTTCAGACCTGTTCTCACTGGGACATTTGGGATGGCTCAGTTGCTCCACAAAGGCTCCCTGAGCATAAGAAAATTTTATATTCTCCTTGTCATTTCAGTCACTAGTCACAAGATTCTGCATTGCTATCCATGCCTCAGATCTTCCATTTGGCCTTTGTTGGACAGAAGAACCTGCTTGCGCTTAACCAGCAAGGCTCTCTCAAAGACAAACATATTAGCTACTTTGGTAAAATGTCTGTGGTGCTGTTAAATTGTTATTGAAATACAGGCAGACTTTTATTTATCCAATTAAATCTCAGGCATCATTTTTTTTTTAATGTGGATAATTGCAGGTTGCTAGTACTCCCCCTTTAATTGGTTTTGACCACGCACAATGATTTTTTGATCTTTCCAGCTGCTTCACTAGAATTAAAGAGAGAAAAAAAATGACCCCATGGCCCTCCTCTCTCCATCTAATGAGGGGAAAGTCACAAAATGAGAAACGCAGATGCATTTTCTTGACTCTTCCTTTTAACACAAACATAATGATAACCAACTCTTTCTTTGCCCAGTGACTTCCTTACAGAAGTGTTCAGGGAAGGCTGCATGTGGGTTTGGCGGTTATATGCGAAGAATCTGCGTCCTCCAAAGGTAATGTAGAGAGGAGAAAAATGAGCTGAAATAACAGGAATGAGAAAATGGCAATAAATCATAAATGATAATCAGAAAGGTCCCGATAAATCAGTGCTTAGGATCTAACAAGTCTCTAAGGGTTCATAAAATTCTTTCATTGCTTCCAGCCTAGCAAAGAAAAGCACCGTTTGAGAGCCATCAAGTAAGACTTCTTTTTGTTGCTTCGGCTTGCAGCTCACCTCTTTCTCCTCCCAGTTCATCAACTCCCAAAGCTCTAGAAACCGCAAGGCTCTCCCTATTCTCATCTGGCTGCTAAAAACCAGACTCACTCAAGCCACTAGAGGGATCCCTCTTCTTTGAAAAGGAAAAAAAAATTCTGAATGGCATGTTAAATTAGAAACTTGTAATGATGCAGGGCACAGTCAGGCAGGATAGACAATTAACTCTTACAGTTTTCAAAGGGTGTCATGTCTGTGGAGAGAACACTGCTCCTGTGGAGCCGGGGTCTTCATAGGACCTGGGAGAGAATGACATATGGTCCCTGCCACATGACATGCTTTTAAAGTACTCTACTGGTCTGAAATGGCAGTTTAAAGGAAGCAGGCTACAGGCTGATAAAAGGACTGTGCAGGTCATGGATGCTGATTGCTACAAGCTCCTAGTGATTTGAACCCTGGTTTTGAAGAACTTCATATTTTGACATCTCAACCCCTTGGCAGTTTGAAACACCATAGAAATGATGTTTCAATTGTGTACATTTAATGATAGTATAAGTTAAATGACATATATATATACACAATGCACACATATACATATGTAATTATATTTAATGTTTCATGTGATATAGGAAACATCTTAAGTTAACCAAGATTCCCTCCACTGGGTGAACCTATGTATTTCTTTTTTTTTTTTTTCAAGGTAGGGTCTCACTCTAGCCCAGGCTGACATGGAATTCACTATGGAGTCTCAGGGTGGCCTCGAACTCACGGCGATCCTCCTACCTCTGCCTCCTGAGTGCTGGGATTAAAGGCGTGCACCACCACGCCTGGCAACCTATGCATTTCTTAATGGGTGTGTTGAAGAATAGGAGAGAAGTGTGCTAGGAGGAGAGATAAGGGTCTAATGGTAGTATAGTAAGGGGAGCTTAGTAGGCCTGTATGCTCATAGTCTCCCCTGCATCCTAGTGTCTGCAAAGGTGAGGCTATTTCTTGCTGCCAGGTTTAGAAAGGGTGCTTCTCACATGAGGATCTGATTGATGGCTTTAGGGGAAAGTCAGAAAAACTCTCCCAAGTTTTTTTCTCTGTAATTATTTATTTGCAGAAAGAGGGAGAGAGAGAGAGAGAGAGAGAGAGAGAGAGAGAGAGAGAAAACAGTTATGAAAATAGGCATGTTGTGGCTACTTGACATTGTAGACCAGGTCCAGATGCATGCCCTACTTCACCACTTTGCATACCTGGCTTTACGTGAGTACTGGAGAGTTGCATCTGAGCCGGCAGCTTTTGCCAGGAAGCACCTTTAACCACTCAGCCATCTCTCCAGCCCCACTTCCCAGGTTTTATGAATTACTTCAGGAAGAGGGCAGGCGAAGGCCAATGAGGGATCTTTCTTTCTTTTTTTTTTATTAATTAGTTTTGTACTCAGTGAACACAGTCCATTTGGTACCATTGTAAGGCTTATCCATGTCCTACCTCTCCCCCTGGCCCCTCCTTGTTGAGGCATATGGGTCATGCATTGTGGAGTTAGCCCACAGTTATGGGTAGGATAAATGTCTCTGCATATCATGACCCAATGTATGGCTCTGAATGAGGGATCTTTCTATTTCTGTGGTTTTTCTCAAAATCTGTCAGCTTGAAATACTTGTTTACACTCCATCAGGAAAGATGTTTTTCATAAATTATTAACATTATTAGATGCCATAACCTTTTTTTTAAAGAAAAAAAACCCCAAATGTAACCTGTCTCTGAATTCTTAGTCGTCTGACTAGCATGACACCCCTTGTCAGTTGTGGTCAGAATGCCCTGCTTTTACAGTCATCTAAGCAGCTTTCCTGACACAGTAACTTAATGTGAACTGATTAACTCAATTCACATCATTGCCTGGGAAGAGACAAAGTCCCTGGTCCTCAGCTCATGACAACATCCATTGTTTCTCTACTCCATTTGTTGCTGGTCAGCTCTGTTTGAGTTCCACAGGTGACTTCCGTACAGTTCCTTTTTTTTTTTTTATTTGTTTATTTATTTGAGAGAAACAGACAGAGAAAGAGGCAGATAGAGAGAGAGAGAGAAAGACAGAATGGGTGCGCCAGGGCCTCCAGCCACTGCAAAAGAATGCCAGATGCGTGCACCCTCTTGTGCATCTGGCTAATGTGGGTCCTGGGAAATCGAGCCTTGAACCAGGGTCATTAGGCTTCACAAGTAAGTGCCTAACCGCTAAGCCATCTCTCCATCCCCCATACAGTTCTTTTTGACTAGAAATCTATAGCTGCCCTCAGGGTCAGGGTAGTTAGTTTCTAGTCTCGTTGGATATCTACATCTCTCATCAAGTCACAAGTCAGGTTGGAAAGATTGCTCGGTGGTTAAGGTGCTTCCCTGCAAAGCCTAACAACCTGAGTTCAATTCCCAAGCACCCACGTAAAGCCAGATGCACAAAGTGGAGCCTACGTCTGGAGTTTGTGTGCCTGGGTGGAGGCCCTGGCGTGTCATTCTCTCTGTCTCTGTCTCTGTTTCTCTCTCTCCCTTTCCCCCATCTCTCTTTCTCTCTCTGTCTGTTGCTCTGTGCTTGCAAATATATATAGTTAGAAGTCTAACAGCCTTCTAAACACTGCTTGGGAGTATGTGGAAGTCCTGGGTCCTTCTGATAGGCAGACTAATGGTTTACCAAATATATTTCATTATAGTTCCAGGGATTTGTGAATATGTTACATACTATGGGAAAGAGAAATAAAGATATACAGAAACAATTGAGTTTACTAGGCAACTAACTTAAAATAAAATAATTTCTCTTGGTGATTGAGTGGGCTCAATGTAATCATAAGGTTCTTTAAAAGTGGAAGAGGGAGACAGCAGACAAAGTGAGAGTGACACCACGTGAGAAGAGCTTATGGCTTGAAGTTGGAAGAAGAGAACCCTTAGCCCAAGGACATGGACAGCCTCTAGACACTGAAATCAAGGAAAACGACTTGACCTTTGAGCTGCAGATGTAATAGTTCTACGGACATTTTGGCTTCTGTGCAATGACGCTTCTGTTGTACTTTCAGTCTATAGAACTGGAATCATAGGTTTGGTTTGCTTTGAGCCACAAAGGTAGTAGAAATTTGTTATAGCAGCCACAAACCATGCAAATCCTAAAGGCCCCCTTCTATAAGGAGTGTCTCATAACACCTAGGCTTCCTTAACGCAGGTCGCTTTCTCTCGACTCAATTTCAGCCGAACCATTTTCCTCTCCCTTGGAATATCTCTAGAAACAGAGTTTCTATGAAGCACACTGCAATGCAAAAATATTTGCATTTGCTCTAAGCATAGCTTATGCCTTCTAGAAGATAGCAAATTTCATTCTCAGGCCAAAACCAGCCCTCTTCCTGATTTTGAAAGTCAGGTACTATCGAAACACATTCATTTATGTATTGCCTATGACTGCTTTGAAATTACAATAGCATTATTGGACCTTTGTGACAGAGATCCTATGGCCCATAAATCTGTAAATAATAACCTTGTAGGAAAAAACGTGTTATCTCTTCCCTTCAAAACAAAATCATGGCCATAATGGCTGGGCGTGGTGGCGCACGCCTTTAATCCCAGCACTCAGGTGGCAGAGGTAGGAGGATCTCCTGTGAGTTTGAGCCTGCCCTGAGACTACACAGTGAATTCCAGGTCAGCCTGGGCTAGAGTGAGACCCTACCTCGAAAAACCGAAAAAAAACCCAACCCCCCAAAAAAACAACCCCCCCCCAAAAAAACAAAAAAGCAAAACTCCAAAAACCAAAAACCAAACAAACAATAACTAAACCAAAATAATGGCTAACTGGGTAGGTATCGGAGGATGAAAAGGTATAAGAGTACATGATTTCATTTTCAGTTGCTGTCTTAGAAACTTCCTCACTATAGTAACTGAAAGTTGGTAAACTTCATTATGGCCTCACAGCTACGAGGTTCCAGTCCACGGACCCTTCAACGGCTGTCTAATTTGGAAAAAGGGTCTTCATGGGTGTGATTAAGGATCTTGAGATGAAAACCTGGATAGTCCCTGTGAGCAATTACAGGTGTCTTTAGAAGAAAGAGGTAGAGGAGAGGGAGGTTTGCTGTGTACTCGGAGGAGCCGGTGCTGTGAAGACGGAGGGGAAGATCTGAATAATAGAACCCACATGTTGAGAAATGTCAAAGAAAGCCAGCGGCAGCTGGTAAAGGCAGGGGATGGAGTCACCATTAAGAGCCTTAGGGGAAAGCATGGCCCTGTTTGCACTTTGATTGTGGACTTCTGGCTTTCTGAACAGTAGAAAAATAAAATAAAATAAAATAAATGTGCGGGTTTAAGTCACCAAGGTACCTGTGGTAACTTTCCATAATTTGTAGGGATTTATAACAACTGGCCATAGGAGCAAAATAAGTTAGTGCAGGTAGGAAGGCTATTTAGAGCAGGTGGCTGTTTTCACTGGTCTGGGTAGTTAAAGCCAACAGGAATTTTATCTGCTCATGAATTCCAGACTCTCCTTCAGTGGATATCTGGCTCTGGGGGAAGAAATGAAGGAACATGCAAAACAACACACTTTGGGGACTACAGACTGGGCATTTAACACCATGTAAATGATTTCACAGTGGAGCAGTCAACATTACTGGAGTGAATCTCTTTGATTTTCACTTGTGTCTAGCATCACAAGAAATGATCAGCCTTCAAGCAGGCCCTGGGCTGATGCAGCGTTGTAACTGGGTAACTGCCCACAGAGCCTGCAGAACGCCAGTCTGGTTTTCCTCAAACTGAAAATTAATATTTATACATGTAGATCTTACTATATACAATTACATAACTCCTATACACTGGTACCTTAAATAAGTTAAGTAGTCCAAATATTTAAATCAGGCCCTCATCATGGCTTATTCTTATAGACGAAGCATATTTGAACTCTTAGTGTCTGCAGTATAATTTTCTAGTTTTAGTGTGTGCTATTTTTCCCTAAGGAAAATGAATGTCTTGGTAAGATTGGTAACCACAAAAATGACCTATTTATGGTTTAGGGTAACACCTCAAATATTCAAATCCCTAAAAGTAATTATGTGATGCATTTCATTGTATCAAATCAAAGGCAAGTTCTACAGTTCCTTACAATGTTAGTAATCCCCTTTCGGGGGTATTCTCTCTGCCCAATTAAGAAAGAATATGTTATATGTATATATGTGACCTGGATCCTAATGGCTGTAGATAAGTGTGATCCAGGATAATGGCTGGGTTTACGGTCTCTGATTCCTGCAGCACTGTCTCCCTGCCTATTCAGTCGCATCTATAGCAGACTCTAGGAATAAGTCTCTGAGCAACATGGTGGGGGGGGGCATAAAAACAAATTTGCTGAATACACATAATATAATGTAATGCATGGTCAAGAGGGAATCTAAAACTGAGGCTCCCAGAAATCACACTTGTATCATTAGAATTCTAGTGACTTACTCCAGCAATTAGAGAGTTAAATCTTACAGATGCAGAGCCCAAATTATCTTGGGCTTCATTAGCTTACATTAGCAACAGCCGACCTATGATTTTTTTTCAGTGTATGGCTCAACAGCTCTGTGACAAGGTAAGGTACCCTTTGTTCTGGGTTATAGTTCTTATATACGTATTTCTTTTGAGTTAGACCTATGCATGAGATCTTCCATATATCTCCACTGAGGTGAGATTATTCTTTTGTATTCCAGGGCTCATGGTTATGGAGATTTTTCTGTTTTCCAATATCATGGGTATGAATACTTCTCTAACTATTTCAGTTCTGTCTTTTAAAATTATTTGTTTATTCAACAAGGAGAAAGAGGGAGATAAACAGAGAGAGAGAATGGGCGTGCCAGGGCTTCCAGCCACTGCAAACAAACTTCAGATGCATGTACCACCTTATGCATCTGGCTTACGTGGGTCCTGGGGAATTGAACCTGGGTCCTTTGACTTTGTGGGCAAGTGCCTTAAGCAATAAGCCATCCCTCCAGCCTGCCAGTTCTGTCTTGATCTTGTCACTTTAGCATAGCTAATAGAATGGTTTCAGAATTACCTGATGTTGCCCTCTTGATAACCCTGGTATGTCTGTCAATTCAATCAGATGATCTCTGTCCTCAGCATGCCACTGGACTTCCTCATCCTCCTGTACAGGACTGCCGATATGACGGAGACACCGAGACAGGGAGGCCTCCTGAGCCCACCACAGCCCAATGTGGCAGGAAGCAGTTAGACATGACCATATCTATCCATGACCCCAGGAGTCGTTTCCCTCTCTGTTCCCTTTCCTATGAAATTGTCTTTCTGCCCTTTCTTTAAAATGTAAACAAGAGGGCTGGAAAGGTAAAAATTCAAGAGCTGTCTCCTTCTCCCTTTGCCTTTTCTCCCTTTTCCAACTGGCCAGCCTCAGACTCTGTCTGGGGATTTATGAATTACCCTGAGTTTGAGCACACCTGAGCTGAAAGGAAGAAATGCCTGGTCCACCTCAGTGACATCATTCAAGGCCCTTTCTTCAAAGTGCAGTCCTCGCCTCCCCTCCACAATAACCTTTGAAAAACACACTCCTGGGGCTGGAGGGATGGCTCAGTGGTTAAGGCATTTGCCTGTGAAACCAAAGGACCCAGGTTCAATTCCCCAGGACCCACATAAGCCAGATGCAAAAGGGGCACACACATGTGGAGTTCGTTTGCAGTGGCTAGAGGCCCTGGCGTGCCCATTCTGTCTGTCTGTCTCTCTATCTCTCTCTGCTTACAAATAAATAACATTAAAAAAAAAAAAACACTCTCCTGACCTTATCCAGTGTTCCAGAATTGCCCTCTCTACAGCTTCAGATGCTCCTGGAGTTAAATAAGACTTGAGCACAGACAGAAAAAGTTCTCCCGGCCTCCTCTCTTTGCCCAGCCACAGATGAAGAGACAAACTCCATTTCTCAGAGGTAACCTAGTGGATATGCCCAACATTACTAGCTGTTTGCCCTGGTGTCCTGGGAGGCTGGCTGGTTGTTGCAGTCTCGGGAAGTCTTTATTGAAACAACCTTGTACAGTGGTAGGCTCAAAAAGGATGCTTGTCAAGACCCTACCTCTTCCCTGATGTTTTGTTCACTACACTTCTAAATATTCTAGGCACATAGCAGGTTTTATTTTATCTCAGGTTTTGCTTTTGGGGGAACCCAGGTTCAGTTAGGAGGTTACTGCAGTCACAGGAAAATATCATCAGATACTAATGTTTAATACTCTCAACAATGGACTGGAAAGATGACTTAGTGGTTAAAGTGCTTGCCTGCAAAGCTAAAAGACTCAGGTTCAATTCCCCAGGACCCAAGTAAGCCAGGTGCAGAAGTTGATACAGATGTCTGGAGTTCATTTGCAGTAGCTGGAGGCCCTGGTACATCTATTCTATCTCTCTCTCTTAAATAAATAAGTTGACAGATTTCTGTCAGAGTACTTGACAGATTTCTGTCAGAGTACTTGATGACCCACCAAAGGTTAGTGGTAAGACCCTATTGCCGAAGACACCTTATGTGGTTGACATGTAAAATGGAATGGCATGGCTGGAAGCTGGAAGAGAGTCAGTCCCTAGATAGTCAGCACATCCAGTGCCAGAAGGTGGTACATAGGTGACTGGGGGAAAATGACCAATATCTGTCCAAGCAACTCATGGTCTAACCTACTTAGCAGCAAATAACCAGTTGTGATGCCCATGCAAGTACAATAGTGGCACACAGCCATGGTGGGGAACCAACTGCTCTTAATTTGGCTAACTGATCCCCTAAGTGGTACGGGACCCATATCTGGAGCTGGGAAACAAGTCAGAACCATATCCAAACATAAGCCTACTCTCCAATATCAAGCTACCATCAATCATGGGCTACAAGAGGGCCTACACCTATTAAATTCTCTATAAAAAAGTAAGGGTTATCTCATTTGTCCTGGTGCTAACTTACTCTCCGTTGGAGAGAATCTGCTTCTCTTTTTCAGATAGATGTAGATCCTAAGGAGAGAGCAACCCCATCATACCTCAAAAGGGCCCCAGCTGAAACTAAGAAAATTGGCGAAACAAGCAAGGGTGCTGTTTTCCTGATGAACCAGATACCAGCACAAGGGGGAAGGAGATCAGCTCAGAGAAAAATCAACTCCTACCAAATCAGAGAGCCAGAGCCTCAGAGGCCCCCAACACCTCATCACTGAAGCAGACGAAAAATGAACCCAACATGGCTCAGGGAAATTTTGCGGAAGAGGGGGCGGAAAGAATGTCAGAGCCACATGTTGGATCATGATATGCAGAGACATTTATCTTACCCATAACTGTGGACTAACTCCACAATGCATGACCCATGTATCTCAACAAGGAGGGGCCAAGGGGAGGGGGCAGGTCATGGATGAGCCTAATAATGGTACCAAATGGACTGTATTTGCTGGATACAAAATTAATTAATAAAAAAGGGAAAAAAATAAATAAATAAAAAGGTTTTTTTTTAAAATAAGTAAAACTCTCAACTATGAATGGTTACCAATAATATACCAGTAATCACAAAAGCAAAGAGAAGATTAAAATGGACCCCCCATGAATCTTTTTAAAAATATTTATTTATTTGCAAGGAGAGAGAGGGAGAGGGAGTGAGAGAGCCTTCAGCCACTACAAACAAGCAGTAGATGCATGGGCCACTTTGTTCATCTGGCTTTATGTAGTTATTGGGGAATTAAACCCATGTCATTAGGTTTTGCAGGCATCTTAACTGATAAGCCATCTCTCCAGCCAACCCATGAACCTTTCAAATCATGCCCTTTACCCTGTTATTTTATAATAATCCCTACATTCCTAGACATGATTAATATGGGGAGGGACCAAAAGGTAAATATATACACATATGTGTATATATGCACATATGTTTATTATTCCTAAATTCCTCTCTCTAATGACTGCATCATTTCAGATCCTCACTAAGAAAGCATCATAGAGCCTCTTTCACTATAGTCCCTCCAACAGAGTATGTTGTCAAACCTTACATTTTGCTACTCTTATCCGTATTGTGTTAATGTACTCTCTTACTATGGGGAAGATTAAGTGTGTTTCGGAGTTTATTTGCATATCTTTTGTTCATTGTCCTACAGAGTCCTAGTCTCTTTATTCACTTTTTTAAAAGAAGGATATGAATACTGTAACCATGATATAATTAGAAAATTCATACTTTTTCAGTTTTTATTATTTAACATTTACTTTGTTTGGGTGTCTGTTCTGAAACCCCATGCCACTAGAATGATGACCTGCAAAGTAATTATTGGAGAAGAAATTTCTTATGCGTCTATAACTAAATAAACATTAAATGGATTAACCTTGTCTAAATACTTCATGGAAGACTTACAATAAAAGTACTAAACAAATTCAGCTGACAAATAATGTCATAATATTCTAGTACTTGACTGTTCACACTGTTGGTAATTGTCTATGTTCTTTTGTATTCTTCCTTTGCTTGTTACTTATCTTATCCATCTCTTCCCTCCTTCCTTCCCACCCACCCATTCTCCATTCCTTCTTCTCTTCCTCCCTCCCATTCCTCTTCTCTTCCTCTCTTTCTCTTTCCCTAGACATATCACGGTAAGCAAACAATCTATAAGCATCATATAGCAGTAAAAATGCAGCTATGGGCTGTAGAGATGGCTTACTGATTAAGCGCTTGACTGTGAAGCCTAAGGACCCTGGTTCGAGGCTTGATTCCCCAGGACCCATGTTAGCCAGATGCACAAAGGGGTGCACGCATCTGGAGTTCGTTTGCAGTGGCTGGAAGCCCTGGTGCACTCATTCTCTCTCTCTTTATCTCTCTCAAATAAATAAAAATAAACAAAACAATTTTAAAAATGCAGCTATGCCAGGTGCTGGGAGAGACTCATGGGATATAATATGAGGCTGTGACTGCTTTTATCTGACCTAAGGGAATCAGGGAAAGTATCTTGTGGAGCTAATTTAGTTGATATCTGAAAGATGAATAAGAAATAATCATTCAGAAAAACATAGGGAACATAGGGAATAAATATTTGCCCAAAAAGCAACAACAGCTGTGAAGGTTTTGTGGAGAAAGGAAACACGACATAGAAGAGACTGCTGGTGAGGCAGAGAGAATACGAGCTGGAGAGCTCATGGGCCTAGGGAGACAGGGAAGGGGCTGGTCTTGTGTGGGGTCTTAAGGATGATGCTAAGGAGTTTTGCCTTTATCCTGAGAGCATTGCCAAACCATAAAAGGATTTAAATAAACAGGAGTGACTATGATCAGCTTTTTGAAAAAGAAAAAATTAATACAAGCTTTGTGGTTGGGGAGGTGGTGCTTGCCTCACAAGCATGAGGATCTGAATTCGATCCCCGGAACCCACACGAAAAATCCAGGCTTACTGGTACGCACTTCCAATCCCAGTTCTGGGAAGGTAGAAGTAGGAGGACCCCTAATGCTCACTGGATAGCTAGTCTAGTCTACTGGGTGAGCTCCAGGCCCATAAGAGACCCTGTTTCAAAAAATAGGTAGATGGCATACCTGAGAAACAACATCTATGGTTTCACCCTTGCCTCCACAGGAGCTGCACACACACACACGCACACACACACACACACACACACACACAGATACACACACACACATGTATCTCCCCCACCAAAAAAAATAAATAAACTGAATCTTGTATGAAAACTAGAATATGAGTTTGCATCAATGGAAAGAAGCCCAAATAGGAAGCTAGTGCTTTGACTTCAGCAGGTGGTGAGAGGGAGCAGGGTGGGTGGCCCCTTAGATGGATGAGCACATCTAACATTGAAATGTCTAATTGTGTCAACGCTGCCCAATATGACAAAACTATTTCTAGTAACAATCATCAGATGAAATAAGTATCTGATAACAATCTTTTAGAATAACTAAAAAGAAAATCTGGAGGATTTCTTTCATTAAACTTTGTACAAATAATTTTGAAATTTGAAAAAAAAATCTTTCAGAAAATTAAATACCAACAAGGCACATAGGTTAACAAAAGTAACTCAGTCTCTATTTTGATTTTATTACTATTTAATAGCTTGGATTTTAATCATCTGGTTATCAATTCGAGTACATCTTATATAAATAATTTTCTGATAATAAGTGAATTTTAATAAAACCACAAAGACTGCAAAATACACAGTTGAGGCCATAGCTAAATGATAACACTGATTGAATGTTTTGTTTTCTTGATTTGTTTTCATAAAATGATTACTCACTTAAAGAATACATTCAGATTTCAAAGACACTACTCAATATGCATGAATTAAAATTTATATTTAGCAAGCAAAAACACTCCCTTTTCTCTGTTTTCAACATGAATACAGTCTTGCTGTGGTCACACAGAATGACAGAATTGAAGTAATTCACATTCTGGTTCCTTTTTATTTTTTATTTTTTATTTTGTTTTTTTGAGGTAGGGTCTCACTCTAGCCCAGGCTGACCTGGAATTCACTATGGAGTCTCACTATGGCCTCGAACTCACAGTGATCCTCCTACCTCTGCCTCCCAAGTGCTGGGATTAAAGGCTCACATTCTTGTTCTTTAGCTTCTTTGTCTTATTATTCACCACACTGTCCTGGTCTGATCTGAACCAACCACTTAAATGACAGTGTGAGTGCCACCCAGTGTGTTCTGCACTATTAAAGTCACCACGCTGGCCTGGTCTGATCTGAACCAACCACTTAAATGACAGTGTGAGAGCTACCTAGTGTGTTCTGCACTATTGAAAGTTATTTGAAAATAAAAGAAAGTGATCAAGTCCACAAGTATTAAAGGTAAGCTGTATTCCTTGAAGTTCTCAAGATTAACTTTCATGTAAAAATAAAATATTTGTTAGTTTCAGCCGGGGTCCTTTTGAGGTATGATGGGGTGGCTCTCTCCTTAGGATCTACATCTATCTGAAAAAGAGAAGCAGATTCTCCAATGGAGAATTAAGAGGTGAGTGGTCAAAATATGCTACTACGAAGCTTACCTAGATATTATTAAAGCTTCACAATAGCAAGAGGCATTATTTAAAATGAAGATCATGAACATATCTGAGGGAGGAAGAGGGTTTTTATTCCTTACCGTTGCAGTTTAGAATCACTAGCACATGGCAACAATAAAAGGCAGACATTTTAAAATTGCCTGTAAATAATGCCCATCCTTTTATTGCTTATATGTGAGAAGGACTTCAGCCACCACTCTGTCTACCCATAGGTGGCAGTGAAGGTGGAGAATAATTCCCATGGAGTAGTTAAAAGTGGAACAAATCTAGTCCCTAACAGAGCTCATTCTATAAGGGGTAGTTCAGACTGGCCTTGAACTTGTTGCTAGTTCAAGGAATTCTCCACTTGACTAGTCTTCAACCTTAGTCTACAAAAACTTTAAACAAAATGTTAATGGTTTCTATAGTGCAATACCATGTTAGGATACCACTTGCTAACCCTTTAAGTTTTTGACCAAGAAAAGCAACGCATAGAGAGAATTCGTGGTGTTCCAGCCAAGTCCTAGAAGCAGGGTGGTTGACTCAGCCTCTGAGAGCACAGAAGCCTAACTTCAATTAGCACCAGTTAACAAGCCCAGATGCGGTTCACCTGGACCAACCTTCTTCCTGCTTTTTGTAATTTTTTTCACTTCTGTGAGTCTGCGAATCTCATGTTCACTCTTCTTTATCCCTTCATTCGTCTTTTAAAACACCCTGCCATCTCTGGAAAAACCAAAGTTGATTGCGGTTCATGCTGGCTTCTTTTTTTCTTGTAATAGTTTATCTATTACAACTTTATCTATTATATCTTTACCTATCATCATTGGTTATCTTAAAGAAGACTGATAAGTCAGTCTAAAATATATTTGAACAAAGTAAGTCACATGAAGGAGAGATACTCTGGGATCTACCAGGAAATTACTCTACAGATGACTGTATGAAGAGGAATACTCTGGAGAATGTGGCTAGAAACAGAAGTTGGGTCAAACACAGAGGATGAATGGAATGGGAGTGGTCTGCCCATTGGCAGCCACTAGCGGCAGAACCAACTATTTCAGCTAAAGGACTTGGGGTGTAAGAATAACAGTGTGTGTGCAGATGGAGAGGAAAACTTACAGAATATTATCAGGTTAGTGACAATTCTTCAAACATCAATTTATGAATCATACAAAGATCTCTAAATTGCAAGTGTTAGTAAATCAAACCAAAGCCTTTGGATTTTCAACAAGCACTATGGGACAGAATCAAAGAGTTAACACCAATTAGAAATATTTTTCTGGAAGACAATCTACACAACACATTTACATGCTGTTTGGTCAAAGTTTAGTGCCATTATCTCAGTGGATAGGAACTCATATATACACAATGAAGCATAGATTTCGTGATTATTAAATGCTGACATTATATTTGCTAATAAATCATTCATTGATTCTGTAAAATATTCATTGATGCTTAATGAATGCCAGGCTCTGGGTGACGCGGTGGTCCTCATCCTGACAGAGTCACAGCAGAGGCAGAAGTGCTTCACAAACCTTCGGATTGGGCTCCATCTTTTCTTTCTTTTATCATCTGGGTATGGATTTCTTTATTCCTGGTCTTTCTCCAGCTCTGCTCTGCCTCTCAGGAGATCTGATCTCTCAGGCTGCATTTCTCAGGATCAATAGAATTGGGACTGGTTTTGGCTGAAGAGAGACAAGAAAAGGAGAAAGGAAGTGAGAGAAGTGGAGAAACCAAGTGGGTTCTCCTGTAATTTGTCCTCCTGGCCAGGCAGCATCTTGGAGGAAAAAAAAAAAAACAACCCTCCTTTCTGCTGTGGTTCAAAATTTTGCTCAATATGCTCAGTTTCTGGTTTCTGGAATGTCCACTTATAAGAGCTGAGTTTGGGCATCTCTGCCCAACTTTTCATTTAATGATGAGCTGGAATATTGAAATTAGCCATAGTGGGATATTTTCACCACAGCAGTTGGCAAACAGGTTTTAATTTCCCTCAGAGGCTGGAGCCAGTACCTAGCTTGGTCTCGTAATGCCACCTGTCTGGGCTGTGTCATGAGGTTGAGGAGTGGTTCTTGAATTCTGCTCTTGCTTTTCTCTTCACTGCCTCCATTTGTCCTTTCTCTTTATAGTAATTTTCTTTGTGTTAAATCCCCTCTCAATTAAAACTGATATAATAGATCTAATCTGGTGTTAGTCTTTTTCTGTTGCTATAATAAAATACTCATACTCGAGGCCGAGTAATTTATAAAGAAATGAAATGTATTTGGTTAACAGTTGTAGAGGTCCACAGTGTAATTTGGGTTGTACCGGCTCTGGTGAGGGCCTCTAGCTGCATTAAATAATCATAATGCAAAAACATGCATGTAGGGGACTTCGCAATATGAGACAGGAAGCCAGAGGGATCTGGATCCAGGCTTGATAATTTCATAACAATATTCCCCAATGGGAATTAACCAGGGCCCCATGAGGACTACATTCATCCCTTATGAGGGTAGTGTCCTTCAATGACTTAATGCCCTATTATTAAGCTCTGCCTCTTTAAAGTCCTATCACTTCTCAGCACCCCTTCTCTGGAGGCCAAGCTCTTTGGGAGAAACATTCCTATCATTTCCAAATACCTTGACTTGGATGTGCAGATCTTGGCTATTCAGGAGAGATCTTTAGGAGTAATATACCAACTTAAAGCAGTCACATAGTCATAGCTTGGTGATACAGTCGAAAGGATAAGGGCTAAGTAGGCCTCGGCATCAGATCTGGATTTGGGGTTTTGTCTGGCACAGTAGCTTATCCTGTCTCTGCTGTTTCAGGCTTTGTTCATATGTGCTTAGTTCTTTCCTGTCTTACCTCCCTGGTAAAAGATCACTTTCCCCATCAGATTCTACTGGATTTCTCCTTATCCCATCATGGATCCCATTCCTCCTCAGTTCACTGATTCCCGCCGCCTTCTGCCCCCATTCTTCTGAAATTGATCTTTGCGAGCAGCAGTGACCATCTCATTGCCAAAGCCAGCATGCTTACAGCTGTGAGCTGGCCAGCGGTGCTGAATTCTGACCAGTGCTAAGTGCATAGCAAATACCAAAAAATTGATAATGATTAGTATAGTTGGGCTGAATTTATTTTCAATGTTATGTCTAATCTTACTTTTTCTCAAGAAGAATTACCTTTTTAAAATATTTATTTATTTATTTATTTATTTATTTATTTATTTATTTATGTTAGAGGGCAGAGAGAGAAAAATAGACAGAGAAAGAGAGAGAGAGAGAATACATGTGCCAGGGCCTCTAGCCTCAGCAAACGAACTCCAGATGCATGCATCACCTTGTGCTTATGTAGGTCCTGGCAATCGAACCTGGGTCCTTTGGCTATGCTGCAAATACATTAACCGCTAAGCAATCTCTCTAGCCCAAGAAAAATTATCTTAACATTTTATTTCTTTGTTAAAAGATCATTTTTTTTCCTTATGGAATGTATGTATCTAAAAACCTACCATTAAAACAACTGGAGAATTTGGAGCGGGAGGGAATCCTTACATGAAATATCATTCTATGGAAGAAATAAACAAATAAACTCCATACAAATTGTTTGACTAAAATGTTCACCTTTCGGCTAGTTGTTTGTTTCCTGACAGAGATGTAGCTTCAGCGCACAAATCGCCTTGGGGAATGAGAGGTTAAAGCTTTTTCCTCATAATTTTCTGTTTTCTTGTAGTTCCCACAAATACCTGGTAATCTTTAGCAAGGAACAGAAATGAAGAATAAGGGTCATTTACTAAGTGGCATGTTTGATTTACAGTCTAGTAGTTGCAAAGAATTAGTGGCGTATTCATGTTTCAATAGCTCGCAGCATAAAAGGAATGGCTACTGTGATGAGCGCTCTCTCAAGTCATATATTCGTCTTGGTGTAAAAGGGAATATTCTTTAATAGAACAGTGTGACCTACTCTTTTAGTCTCTTTCAAAGGAAGGAACAAAATCTACCAATGAGATATGATACTTTCTTTTTTCTTTTTTTTTTTCCCACTTTGCTTTGTAAAAGAGCAGTTTCGGCTTTGCAGACACTTTGAATTTTGAAAGCCAAGCTTTACCATGTGGGTAGTTGTAATCATATATGCTCAGATGTAATCTTGCGTCACATCCAATAAGCTTCATTCTCTGAAGCAGAAAAACCACAGGGCAGTCTTCAAATTGTTAGTATACCAGTGTTTTCTGTAATGTAATGCCCATAGCTGGACTGCAGCAACATTTTCAGCATCCATTTAAGGGTGGACTTGACAGTGTTTTTAATTAGAATATTAAGACAACTCCATAGATCAATCCCAATTACATCTCAAATTAAACTTTTTTTGTTGTTGATAGGACTACAGGTAAAATTCCATAGTAACTTTGAAGAAATAAATGTCTTGTTTTAATAGATAAAGACAAAGAAGGAGACGTAGGTTCATGCATATCTGAAACATTTACCTATAATCTCTCCTTCCTCCTATGGAGAAGCTCTAAAGAAAATAAACAGCAGTACATAATAGAATCCGTATGGTTCTTTGAAGTGCTGAGTAAGAAAGTTTAACAGGAAGAATGATTTTGGTTTAACATGAAGCAATATGTTCTCATACCTTCTCTTGTACTGTTCTTGTTGACCATTGTGTCCGTTAAAATATAATTAAACATAAATTCCCTGAGTTAGGTTATCCCTAATAATAGGATTAAAAGCAACAAATGACTGGTCATGAAAGCAAACAAAAGTAAAAGAAAAGGAAGGAAGAGAGAGAGAAAGAAAGAGCATCCACACATAGTTCAAAACACATGCCCATGCAGACTGCTTAGACGATCTCTTGGAATCCTTCTGAAATGCCCATGCCTTGTTGATCAATATTGAGCCTAATTTGATAACTTCTTCTCTTGAACATGCAAGGGGAGTTGAACAATCTTTTATAACACATGGCATTATTTCTGTAGATAAGGGAAACATTCTTCAATATGGAAGCTATGTACAGACTTATCAAATAACAGGGATTTGGTCAGGATACATGTGTTGGTACTGAAGGAATTGACTTCTGCATCTTGGGATCGCTGCAAGAGGCAGGCACTCCAGGACAAGATGTGAAAGTGTTCCTAACTTTCCATTTTATTTCAAATAACCTGAAATTCTGCAGAGTGGATGTCGACAGTTTTGCATTGTCACCCCTAGTCTTCTTTGCAAGAATTAGTGAATGACTCCTTCCTTTTTCTTACCTCTTTATTTCCTTTCCTAGCTCTACTACCCAGAGGTAGTCATTATGCACATCTTCTATTGCACTGTAGGCTAAATTAGTAGGAATAATGATAACAATTGTCCTCTAGCATTGCTGTTATTATTAATTGCATATGATTTTACTTATTTGTCTAGATATTTGTACATGTAGCAGGAGGAATGGGCATGACAAAGGATTTATTAACCAGTTGATAAGCAGAAGACATGTATTTACCAAACATTAATACCTATATGTGAATACATGCACACAACATATTTATATATCAACACAAATATTAACATACATGTAACCATATCATTTGTATTTTTGACACTATCAGCATAGCTGGTGTATCATTTTATTTTTTGTGATGGGCATTACACCAAGGACCTTCTGCATACTAAGCAGGTACCTTACTTCTGACTTTCAACCCAGCCCCAAGTTTATATATTTATTTTTTAATTAAAAAATTAAAATTTAATTAATTTATTTGAGAGAGAGAGAGAGAGAGAGAGAGAGAATGGGCATGCCAGGGCCTCCTGGCCACTGCAAACAAACAAACTCCAGATGCATGCACCACCTTGTGCATCTGGCTTATGTGGGTCCTGGGGAATCAAACCGAGGTCCTTTGGCTTTGTAGGCAAACTCCTTAACCGCTAATCCAGCTCTCCAGCCCCAGGTTTATATATTTTTATGTATTAAAAAATGCAGTCCTTCCACACACTTTTTTGTTTTTCAGTGTTGGGAGGGAATCTATCCTAGCTAGGGTCTTGGGTATGCTAAGTAAAGATTCTGCCACTGAGCGCTTTCCTCAGTCCTTCTAAGGGTACTCTAAAATAAGTATTGAATTAATCAAATGTATTTCTTCCTTAAAGTCATTAGTCTAGGCACTAAGGATTTGTTAATAACCAGTAGATAAATTCCTTGCCCAAAAAGGCATTGTTGTCTAGTGAAGGAACTAAATAACAGAAAGAACATACAGCTACATATTGCATATAATGTCAAGAGGTAGTCAAATCAATGGACTAATTTGAAGAAGAGTAAAATGTAGATGATCTGCAAAGACTTTTGTGAGGATGACATCTAAGGGGGAACCCTGGAGAGAATGACCCACAAAAACCTAGGGCTAAGCAAGTGCAAATATCTCTGAATTTTGAATTAGGTTAAGTGATATACAAAGAGAGAACTTGAGCCAAGAGCTGGATCACATAGAACTGTGGTTAGTGGTGAGGACATTGCACATGACTTTAAAAAATATTTATTTAAAATTTTTATTTATGAGAGAGAGAGAGGGAGAGAGAGAGAGAATGGGCACACAAGGGCATCCAGCCACTGCAAACAAACTTGAGACATGTGAGCCCCCTTGTGCATCTGGCTAATGTGGGACCTGGGGAATTGAGCCTGGGTCCTTTGGATTTGCAGGCAAGCACTTTAACCGCTAAGCCATCACTCCAGCCCACACATGACTTTTAACTTTGTTCAATAGTTGCCTTTTTCCCTACAGTCTAGATATAACATAGTTTACCTAATCCTTTTTCCATAATGATGGAAATGTTCTAAAAGTTTCTCTTGGGGAACATTGCAGTGCCATGTGAACATGTCTATAGATTTGAATTAGGATAGCCAGGTAAAAAGGAGAATGCCATGTAATGTGCTTTCAAAATGTCTTAGTGGCTTTATGTTCTCACCCATAACATAGGGGAGGGATAGTTTCTCATCAGTCTTTTCTATAGTGGATATTGCCATTCTTGTTATTTTAAATAAACCAGTGGGTATAATATCAGGTCTCCATACTGGAGTATAGCCATTACACACAGTAGTAGGTTTCATAAGGACATCAACTCTGTCTGTATTCCTTCCTATCACCTCTGTTGCCTGTTTTTCATCCCTCCTCCTCATTAGCCCCCCTTTTCCTCCAGATGGTTTTACTTCCACTTTCATGTCACATAGACATGTTGTATTTATATAATATCTAGGCTCCAGTATTGTTCTTCTGAGTCTGACTAAATTTGCTGACTATGATAATCTCTATTTGCATCCGTTTTCCTGAAAATGACATATTTTTGACTGAATTAAATTTCATTTTTTCCATTTCACCACAGTAAGGCTAACAATGATTAAGGAAACAGGCAACAACTTATGCTGGTGAAGATGTGAGAAAAGCTAATTCTTTTACACTGCTGATGGGAATGTAAGGATGTCCATCCACTATGGAAATCAGTATGAAGATTCTTCACTTTTTTTAAGCTAGCATCTTTACTATAAGTCATAAAGCTAAAGAATATCTTGTAGGTTTAGCAGTCATTGGAATTTTTTCTCCTGTGATCAGTCTTTGAATGACTGACTCTGGGTCAAATTTCCAACCCCAGTACACTCAGCTGTGTCTAGAGACTTTGGGTGACATATTCCAGAACAGCTTTTTAAGGCTATTTCTAGACATGGGCTATAAGAAGCATATAATAACACACAGGAATTATGGGCAGAGCATTTTCCTGCCTAACCCCACCAAAATTTGATGAGTGAAATTAGGGATGCAACATTATTTCACAAGCACACACTAAAAGAAAAAAAAAACTATTTTAAGTGTTTTTAGGAATAGAAAGTTAGACATGCCAGTTTCACTGCCATCAAAGACACTTGTAATTTTATAAGGATAGACAATAAATAGAAACTAACTATAATTCAGTACAAAATGTACATTTCTCAAGAAGAACACAAACAAAATGATCAAGTAACTCTGATAGAAAGAGACACAGCATTTAATAGAGAACTGGTAGATTGTTTGCCAGTCAGTGTGTTTTTTGAGTTAGTCTCAAATTTCTTAAAGGAGTTATGTTGGTTTGGCAAAATAATTTCATACTAGTGAACTATATACAAATATAAAGGTAGGAATAAAAATCAGCTATAATTTCTCATTGAGTAAAAAGCTTTTTATTTTTCTTTCAGCAGATGACATAGACTCTTTTTTCAGTTCTCACTAGACGTCTCTGGGTTTGTTTTCATGGGAACATATGTAAATAGGGAGATATTTGTGGGCAGGAACCTTGCAAGGTTTGGTTAATTAGTCAACTTATATACTCAGGGCATAATTTTAATGAGCAAGTGTACTATAACTTGATCTTTCTTTTTAAAATATTTTATTTTTTATTTTATTTATTTGAGAAAGAGGCATATATATATATGTATATATATATGAAGAGAGAGAGAAAGGGAGAGAATGGGCATGCCAGGGCCTCCAGCCACTGCAAATGAACTCCAAATGTACACACTGTCTTGTACCTCTGCCTTACGTGGATACTGGGGAATCAAACCTCAGTTCTTGGGCTTCACAAGCAAGTGCCTGAAACTAAGCCATTTCCCCAGCCTTCACTTGCTCTTTTAGTGCTAAGGTGCACCCAGTCATTTTTCATAGTTAATGACTATAATATTTCATCACTCATATAATTTACTTTCCCACGTTCCTCAGAATTAAATTTTAGGTTTATTCTCAGGTCTGTTATTTGAAACATTATTATTTATTGTTATTATTGCTGTTATTATTATGTACCTGTAAGCATGCATGGATGTATATGGTGTGTGTGTGTGTGTGCTTGTGTACACTTATGTGCCATGGTGGACGTGTGGGGGTCTGAGGACAACTTTGTGGTATTGGTCCTCTCCGTCCACTTGGCTTGAGATGGGCTCTCCCTTGCTGCTTTTGTTTTTGCTACTTCATGTGTGTCAGTCCAACTTCCCAGCAAGCATCTGGATTATCCTGGTCCTATTTCCTGTTGTCATGGGCACCTTCAGATCACAGATGCATGCTCGACTTTGAGTCTGGCTTTATGTGAGTCTAGGATGATCCAACTCTGATCAGCAAACTTTCATCAAGTGCCTTTAACTGGTGAGCCCATTCTGTTTTAATTTCAATTTCTGGGGAATGGGTAAGAACAATCTTAGGTCAAATTTACTTTTTGCTCATGTAAGTATCTCTTTATAAATTGGATTTCTGAATAGAGGACGAAGTTTATTTTTGAGAGTCAGGATGCATATAGCCAAACTGCTCTCTCCCTCCAAGAAATACAAGTTAAATTCCTATCAACTAGACATGGAAGCTTGTTTCTACATACTAGCCAAAGCCAGGATCTATTTTTCAGTACGAAGAGCAATAAGCAATTCTAATTGTTATTTAGTGTGTGGAGAGTGGGAGTGGATATGTTTTACAAACACCATCAGAGGTTTTGGTTTATTTTGGTCTGATGTAGAAGAGCAGACAAGCCCCGGGGTCCAGATATCTTTCTATGTTTTCACATGTCAAATGTATTTGATTATTTTTGCTCTTGAGAAATGTAGTCTGGTTCAATATCCTTCAAACAAGAATCAAAAGCAGGCCTGGAGAGATGGCTTAGCGGTTAAGCGCTTGCCTGTGAAGCCTAAGGACCCCGGTTCGAGGCTCAGTTCCCCAGGACCCACGTTAGCCAGATGCACAAGGGGGCGCACGCATCTGGAGTTCCGTTTGCAGTGGCTGGAAGCCCTGGCGCGCCCATTCTCTCTCTCTCTGCCTCTTCTCTCTGTCTGTCGCTCTCAAATAAATAAAAATGAACAAAAAAAATTTTTAAAAAAGAATCAAGAGCAGACACCTGGATGTGTATTGTATCTTTTTGTCTTATATAATAGCAAACATTAGCACCTGAATTCTTACTTTTCTTTTTCAATTGGTGAAACCACAAAGCAATGCCAAGTTAGATAGCATCTTAGCAAGCTAATAAAGTACAAAGGCAGTTTAGCCATTTACCACACTGTAAGTGCAATGTTAAACCAATTTCCACTTATATCAGGAGAATTCTCTGTGACTGCTTGTGCCCGTTTTCGAGGTGCCGTCTCTTGGTCCAAACATTCTTTTGTAGTTGCTTTGCCATGTTGAGGCTGGAACACCCCAGCCTTACTTCTGTATTCCTGTTGGTCTCTTCTGTCAAGACTGGAGGAGGAAGAGGGCCTTGCTCTTCCAAGTGTATTTCCTGTTGACTTCCTGTCTGATTGTAGTCCTGGAGAATTACCTGGGTAATACTTAACCTTCACAACAACTCTCCTCTACTGAGCAGTAGCTGAGCTCAGTCTGCCATTTTTAGCCCTTGTGAACAAGTCTCGTAACACCCTCCCCATGACCAGCCTTCAACAATACCCTGTCCTTTGCCATTGGGTTCCAGCCTCTTGGGGCTTCTCCACAGCTCAGGGACAGCAGTGTCCATGGGACACATGAACCAGCAGCCCTCCTCTAAAGCCCGAATTTCCGCTCTGTGACACCATCTTTAAATTGTTTTTCTGTTCTTTCAACCAGGATAGCATATACTTCTTATAGTCTCCCCCTTCCACTGTATACTCCTATTCTCTTTTTATCTTTCCAGTAACCACTTGATGGCATTAGTTGCCCTGCTCAAAATGGGTCTGTTTTTTTCTCTCTCCCTATTGGACTGTGTCAGTGGTCAAATAACACAGTGGGAGTTTTGCACTGGGTATGTTATGAACTAATCATTTAGTCACTCAGTATAAGTGGGATTCTCTCCAAGAATTTCTTTTTAAATATATTTTATTTTTTTAAATTCATTTATTGGACAGAGAAAGAGAGAGTGAGAGAAAGAGAGAGAGAGAATATGCATGCCAGGGCCTTCAGCCACTGCAAACAAACTCCAGATGCATGTGCCCCCTTGTGCATCTGGCTAATGTGGGTCTTGGGGAATCGAACCTTGGTCCTTTGGCTTTGCAGGCAAATGCCTTAACCGTTAAGCCATCCCTCCAGGCCCCCTTCCAAGAATTTCTTGAGACAGAAGAGGATGAACAAAATCAAGGGATGACACACTTTGTAATGTTGAGGGTCAATGAAATGTGCCCCACACCATGGATTGCTTTCCTCACAGAGAGATGCTGATGGCTGACTTATTTCTCTCTCCTGGGTCATAATGTCACACCTCTACCACAAGAGTATCATGGTGGATTTTATAATGTAAATTGGCTAATAATTAGTTGTTTGTGGAGACAGGATGTTTCAATGACCTGAAGTTATTCTTGAAAGTGCAATTATCTTCAAAGAGTTACTGCAGATACTCTTGTTTGGAGGAATTCTGAGGAATGCTATGGAAGTGCCCTTTGGAAATGACCGTACTTGTAAGCCATGATGAACGGTAAGGTTTTGAGATTTATAGTGCTGAGATGAAAGCCCTTTTGTGCAATGACTATAGGCACAATAGGTTCTCTTTATAGTTTTAAGTTTCAAGTTATTCCTTAAAGCTCAAGTATTTATTTATTTATTTGCATGGGGTGAGAGAGAATGAGAATGGGCATCATAAGGCCTCTAGCCATTGCAAATGAACTCTAGATGCATGCACCACTTTGTATGTCTAGCTTCGCATAGGTACTGGGGAATCAAACCTGGGACTCCAGGCTTTGCAAGTAAACACTTTTAACCATTGAGTCATCTCTCCAGCTCAAAGACCAAGTTTTTTTTTAAACAAATTAAAAGGGCTAGAGAGATGGCTTAGTGGTTATGGCACTTGCCTGTGAAACCTAAGGACTCATGTTTGACTCTTCAGATCCCATGTAAGCCAGATGTACAAGGTGACACAAGCATGCAAGGTTGTACATGTGCACAAGATGGTACATGTGTCTCGAGTTTGATTACTGGTGCACCAATTCTCTCTCTCTCATTAAAAAAAAAGGCTGGGCTGGAGAGATTGCTTAGCAGTTAAGGCATTTGCATGAAAAGCCAAAAAACTTAGGTTCAATTCCCCAGGACCCACATAAGCCAGATGCACAAAGTGGGGCATGCATCTGGAGTTCATTTGCAGTGTCTAGAGGCCCTGGCATGCCCATTTCTCTCTCTCTCTCTCTGCCTCTTTCTCTCAAATAAGTGAAAAACAATAATAATAATTTTCAAAAGCCCAGTCTATTGTGCTTTCATAAAAAAAATTAAAAGACAGCTAATTGTTGTTCAACATTCAAAGTGATTGAGTCATTTTTTTTTTTTTCTAACAGTGGGACAAGCTTGTCAACCAACCCATAGGTACAGCTCTTTTTGTGTCATTAACTCAAGGCTGTCTCCATCCATCTATAACTACCTGAAAGTAGACTACATTCTAGGCTATTGATAATGTTAAATGTAATTTTATTTGGTGTTCAAAAAATGTCATAATGGTTTTCAAATGTGTTTCTGTGTTATCAATGTAGATAGACATAGTGTACAATTAGTGCATTGAAGTCTATGGGGACTTGTTATTACATTTTAATTTTCTGTAGAAGCTAGATTTAGGGATTTTATGTAGATAGTCATATCAATTTAATATAATGATGGTTTTATTTTCTTGCTTACCAGTCATTTTCCACTTATGCGTTCAGGTCTGGACCTCAGTACAATGTCAAAGAGAAGTGAGGGTGCTCATCTTGTGTGTGCTTTTATGGAGAATATTTTAAAACACCACTCTTGAATTTCTTCTTTGTGTGGTCTTATGGTAAGTTGGCTATATGTCCATCAGAATTTACTGTAGAATACTGATATGCAGTTAGATATTTTCAGAAGGGAAAATTTAAGAAGAACCTGAAAGTTCCCTGGAAGGATTGTAGGAAAGGATGTGGGCTGGAACAGGCTGACACTGACATATTGTTCAAGGTCATCGGCCACAGGTGCCAGCAGAGGTTCGTCAGTAACTTGTAGCCACTGTCATCACTGCAGTCTTGTCCGCCATTGCCTCACACCAATCTGGTACCTAAACAGAGTGATGAGTGTGAAATACCACATGGTGTTGCTTCTCCAACCCCCACAGCTTGCTAATTACTTTTGCAAGTGATGGAGACTGTTCTTATATCTGTCCTTAACTGTGTATCTCTCTGTTTGTATTTAAAAACTCTGGGAATTGCAACATACATCTGATATGCGTCTCAATTGTTCTGAGTTAATATCGAATTATTTTGGATAAATTGTGAGAATTTCACTACAGAATATTTTTATTACCCACAGTATAGAGTCATACCTTAATTTTTCTCTTTTATTTGAATATATATGGATTTGCTATTGAAATATAGTTATAAATAATAAATTATAGTAAGTCTAGATTCATCATACTCCATTTTTCTCTCTTTCCAGCGCATGGGATTGCACCCAAAGTCGTGGCCATACCAGGCAAGTGCTATGCCACTGAGTTGTTACACTAGCCATAAATTTATCTTCTGAAGGCTGAGTTAGTTTTCATTTCCTGGAATCAAGGCAGGCGACCATAGCACATGGGCTGTTCACCTTTCTGCCTTGTTCTCATGTCTTTTCCCCTGTTGCTTTCTTCATCAAATTGTTGGTTTCCAAAATTTGGTAAAGTTGAGGAAATGGCAGAGCTCAGGATCCCCACCTCTGTTGTTTTCCTTGTTTCCAGAGATTTTTCTAATATTCATCAGTTCTACCAGGTTTGGTTTAGCTCTGGACACTTTTTACCAGCCATGCTACAAACAATTAGAAAATCTTTCAGTAAAGTATCCATTCTGGTCCACATTGCTCCGTCTCTGAAAAGTAGATTTTTCTCAAGTTCCTGCTTCCTGCCTGCTCGTTTCTTTTAGTAAACAATGTTACTTCCGGTTTCTGGCATGTGGGTATTTTTGCAAGAAATTTTGGCTGTCTAGTCTCTGAGTTTAGGTAGCATTCCTTCCCTTTTCTCACTTTCTTAATTATCATGGGATGTTATACCTGGAGTATATCTTAGGTTGAGAGTCATCACCTCAGGTTTTACTGGAAGCATCAGTAATATCAAGAGGTGAGGGAATTTTCCAGGATTATGGATGAAGTTCACGGCTTGGTTTCCTGGTTCAGTCCTGACTAACACAGTCCTGACTGTGGTGCCAATGCTGGGGGCACTGTAAGGTTCTAACGCAACCTTTGTTCCCCAAGAGATGAAAGATACCAACGCAGTCCTCAGAAAAGTTCCTCAGTCTTTTTTTTTTTTTTAAGTCAGATCAAATGTACAGAACAAAGCAAATTGTGAACTACTAAAAAAAAAAAAAAGAACTTAGCTCCTTGTTCAAAATAGCATCATCCTAACTTAATACAAATGGAAGAGTGATGGGGCCATAAGCTCATTCAATAAACCCAACGCACATTAGCCTCACAGCCCCAGAACAGGGGAAATTTCAATATGTCAGGAGCCATGTTGTATTATTGTATTTCTTCAGACTATAAATTCACAGGGCGAGTAAATGCATCATTCTTATGGCACTGGGGTCAGAAGGGCTTCTGAAAATTTTCCACATTGAAATTTTGGTAAATTAAATCTGCTTCAAGGGACTGGCTTGCGGAGTATCTCTCTGTTATGAATCTTCTACAAATCTGTTTTGATGGAACATTGGGTCGTATTTTCTGGTTTTTAAGATATAAAGACTAAGTTTTAGGAACATCTAGTTTCCCCTTTATCCTTGAAGCTTTGGAACTATAAATAAGAAAGTTATAGCTCTTAAGGAGAATTCTAGAGTATTAGGCAAGGTCTTGTTTCTGTGTGCATATTTGTTGTAAGAAGGGAACCCACTTCTTACAACAGAATGCCATAGGCATACTCTTAAGTTATGGTTCTAAACAAAGGTGGGACTTGATCAATTTTACAAATAAGTTCAGCAAAGGTTACATAATTTTATGAGAATATTTAATTTTTGGTTCATTTGTAATATCTATATAATTTTATTTCATATCAAATTTATATTCAAGACTACTCTTATAGATATGGCTCATTTAGTTTTGGCTTAAAGCTTTTGAATGGCTCATAATAGGAACTTGTTGGAACTAATTAACAAAAACAATGATTTCAAACTCTAGAAAATTTAAAGTTAGGTTATTTAACTAGTTTATTCAAATAAAAATCCTTATTTCCTAATGATTTTATCTTCATTTATAGTCTTTCAAAATTCCTTCTCAGTGTGTGGGTAGCTGTCACCACTCCTTTATGTTTGTTAAATGGTCAGGTAAATTTTTTGGCTCTTAAGTGGAAGAAAACCAGCTTATCATTTTCTGCCTCTACAAATATGCCATCAGATACAAGAAGGAGCTTATCATGTCTGATAAACTGACTGGACAAAAAAAAAATTTATTTATTTAAGAGCAACAGAGAGAGAGAGAGAGACAGAGAGAGAGAGAGAGAGAGAGGGAGAGAATGGGTGTGCCAGGGCCTCCAGCCACTGCAAACGAACTCCAAATGCATGTGGCCCCTTGTGCATCTGGCTAACGTGGGTCCTGGGGAATCGAGCCTGGGTCCTGGGGGATCGAGCCTTGAACCAGGGTCCTTAGGCTTCACAGGCAAGCGCTGAACCACTAAGCTATCTCTCCAGCCCCCCCCCCCCCAACCAGTTTTAAGTGTGACATTTAGGCAGGGAAAGAATTTTGAAGTGTTGTAGCTGGCCTTGATGGTGCACACTTTTAATCCCAGCACTTGGGAGGCAGAGGTAGGCGGATTGCCATGAGTTTGAGGCCACCCTGAGACTACATAGTTATTTCCAGGTCAGCCTGGACCAGAGTGAAATCCTGCCTCAAAAAACCAAAAAGACAAAGAGAAAAAAAAGAATTTTGGAGTGCTAAACAATGGGTTGTGCAGTGGCCACAAGCTTGTTTAGGTAAATACTTTCTAAAGGAAGGTGTATTTCCTTGGAAACAAAGAGACTGCAAGATGGTCATAGCAGGGCCAGAAATAGGACTTTTTATAGATGGCCCTGTTAAGAGTCACTTGTCAGGAGGCAAAATAGAATATTATAGTTGAAAACAGTCCAAGTGGAACTTAAAGAAACTGGTAGATAGCTAAAATTATAACACAATGAAGGAAAAAGAAATATAGTTAGGCAGACCCAAGAAAATATATTTGACAATGTTTATATTAAAAGAACCATGACTGGGCTAGAGAGATGGCTTAGCAGTTAAGGCACTTGTCTGTGAAGCCTAAGGACCCAGGTTTAATTCCCTAGTACCCACATAAACCAGATGCACAAGGGGCACATGCATCTGGAGTTTGCTTGCAGTGGCTGGAGGCCCTGGTGGTCCCATTCTCTCTCTTTCTGTTTATCTCTCAAAAGATAAATAAAAATAAGATGTTCAAAAAAAGAACTATGGTGCTCACTTTGGCAGCACATATACTAAAATTGGAACGATACAGAGAAGATTAGCATGGCCCCTGCGCAAGGATGACATGCAAATTTGTGAAGCGTTCCTATTTAAAAAAAAAAAAAAACACTATGACTGTTAATAGACCTCTGTGTTTGGCTGTGGACATTGACTTAGGAACATTGTTCCTGAATGTCCAGACTTAAGTGGGCCTGATTTTCTAGAAGAGTAGAAAGGTGAGGTCTGGGGAGGTGGGTCGGTGGATAGAGTACTTACTGTGCAACTCAGAAACAGAAACAGAAACTCCCATTAGGAGCTGACAGCTATGGTAGGCTTCTATAACTGTAGTGTGCCTATAGTGAGAAGGAAAACAGAGACAGAAGAACTTCCCAAAAGCTTACAAATGGAGCAGTGACAACCATGGACAGCCTGTCTCAAAATGAAGTAGAAGATGAGGACCAAACCAAAAGTTTTTCTCTGAACTGCATACCTGTACCATGGCATATGTAGAAAGTCAGTGACACTGGGAGTCCTAGAAGATAACACCCTACCAACCTGCTGACATTATCACCAGGATTGACTTGTTTTCTAAATCATCTTCTCCCTGATTGCAGCGAGGAGTCATGTGTGTGTCTGGGGAAACACCATGCGACGAACATATAATTTATCCTGTTCATGGGAATTTGAAGATCTGACATACCAGGCAGAGGTAGATAAGATTGGATGACTCCTGAAAGGAACAAGGGAAAGACAAATCAAAAGACAAAGCTAGGTGGAACACTATGGTCTGGAGCCAATGCTCCCGGAAAAGGGAGAACTAGGCAATGATATTAAAGATGTATGTCACATTGCTTTTTATTGAGTTTGCAGAAATAGATATGTGGATACGAGTAAGTCACCTTAAAAATGCATATTACTGTCACTCAGGGAAAATGAAGCAGCAACTAAGACAATATCACATGTGTGTGTTTAAAGTTTTACATCTCTGATATAACAAAAGTCAGAGCCACACGTTGGGTCATGATACACAAAGACATTGCCTCCTACCCATAACTGATGGTTAACCCCACAATGCATGACCTATATTCCCCAACTAGGAGGGTCCCTGCGGAGTGGGGAGGACAGGGAGGAGACTAACGATGGTACCAACTTGACTGTATTCACTGAGTACAAAACTAATAAAAAAAAATTTAAAGTCTTTTGTAACAATTTAAATTTCATGTTGATAGTGTTAGTAGTATGTATTATATATATGGTATTATAATAGTAATACATGGCTTCATGCTATTCAAATGTCTAAAAAGTAGTGCTTTTCTTCAAGTATAACTCTGATTTAAAAATAAAAGAAAACTATTCATCTATTTCTAAAACTGACAAAGTGTCACATTGGGGCATTTTCCTTACATTGATTACACGATGTTGCAGTCAGCCTCGCATTGCTGCGATGCACTTCCAGACCAGGCGCAGTTATGGAGGAAGGGATTTATTGAGGCTCACACAGAGGGGAAGTTCCATAATGGAGGAAGAAGCTGGCCCGCTTTTACAGGTCCACGAAGACAGAAAAGCAACCACTGCCACCAGCGTCACAAGCAAACACACCCCAGGAACCCCAGACAAAGCTCAAACACTTTGCAAATCTTTTCTGCTGGAAACAGATCCACCCGTCAGCATACCATGGGGCTGGGCCCTAGGATCCGCCCACCGCGACTCCTCCTCTAACCAGAACGCTGGAGATCTAAAGCTTTACTAAAACTGAATCTGCTGGGAGACATCCATTCAGACCATCACACACAGGTAATGATATTTCAGTTAGAGGTCAAACAATATCCTTCCGATGATAATTTAAAGACAAATGGCTTTGAAATCCTGATGTGAAAGAACTATGGAAATGACGTGCACAAGTACCTGAGGTTTTAAGATGGCCAATGTGCACCAGACAGCTGGCCCCTCATGGAGACCAAGAAAGCAAGGTCATTTTTAATCTCCACATACATGTTGCTTTCCTGGTTCCACATTAACCATCCATTACATATTGCATACTGAAGGGACAAGATGAAGGATATATAAGAATTCACACCAAAAACAAGTATCAATATTACATATCCATAAAACTCTTAAGAGATTAAATAATCAGTAAGCCCTACATCATTTGCATTTTAATAGATAAAAGTAAGATTTGAAGCATTTCTTTTCACTTAAACCACCATGACAAAGTTAGTGTAGTTAATATGACCCCAATAAGAGTTAGGGAGTGGTAGCGAGGGGATTCTATGAAACTTGGAGAAAACTCATTTATTCACAGGCTTGGAGCTAGTCTGATGAAGGCAAGGTGTCTGACTGTTACAGACACATTTTCTTAATGAAAAGTACTGGAGCTTCAGACCTTTCACATTTTCCATGAATAGATGTCATTACTCATTATCACATTTATCATTACTTGTAAAACAATGAGGTGGCTGCAAAGGGTGGGGGAAGAACTGAAATAGAATTGCAAAAGCATGGTATTAGGTGAGGCAATTTCAACAAAGGTTTCTTTAAAATACAACATCTATCATTATCCCATCAAATATTTGAAAAGTGATTTAAGGTAGAGAGCTACAGCTTTGTAGAAAATAGTGAGCATAGCTTCTGTTGTCCCTTCTCTGATTCTGAATTAGAAACGACAAAGAGCTAGACTGATAAAATTCTGAAACAGATAATGAGTTGGTTAAGTGATAATTACTGAATCTCATTTTTAGAACCCCATTAACAGGTGTCTCTGTAGTCACAGAGAAAATTCTTCATAAATATTGAATCGTGCTATCACATGTGCAAGTTTCTTTCAAATTATGAAATCTACCTAATTTCAGAGTAACTATTTGCTATTAACTGGCTTTAAGATTTCATCAAATAAAGATATCATTTATTAATTCCAGTTTGTAAAGTCACAGAAAAGAGTAATGTTATTATCTTCAGTTAGACCTCTTCAAATAATAAGAATCTGCCTAGAAATTGAAAATAGAAGATATCTCTGTGTTTGGAGGTTCTCCAAATGCAAGAGAGTTTATCAGGAGGAAGCTTCAGCAGGACTTAGAGTAAAACCTTACTGCCTAACTTGAAAATAAAAAGTTGCTTGACCGGACTTATAGCAATGTTATGATGGCCATATGATAAGTAGTCTAGTGGGTATGAAGAGGGAAGTAGGCCCTGAGTTATCATCAACACTGGGCAGCTTTGCATTTTCAATAAGTTATCTTGACCTAGTTCTTTAAGTACCAAGCTAGAGAGAAATGATGGGAAGGCCCTGAGATACTTACCTTCAAGGGCATGGAGGAAGAAACCTTATACTGCAATGCCTCATGGCTGGATAAACCGCATACTCTCTTCCAGATGTTGACAAGGGCTCATTCAGAGTGCATGGAAAAGTTAGGTTATAATTCTTGTATGCTTGGCCATTAGCTGCCAGACATCATCAATTGAACCTGAGGTTTTAGAATTTGAAGGTGACTTGCACACTTGAAGAGACAGCTATAGATTCATCTTCACACATGGAAAAAAAAAAAAAAAAAACGGTTTCCCTTAGCTCGAGGAGTTGATGTATATAAAACAGGCAAAAAAGAAATGCAAATGTTGTGGAAATGATATTTCTGGTTGTTATCAACTGATTTATTATTAGAAACACCTTGGTTGCAGAAAAAAAACTTTTTAATGGAAATAAGAAACTGGCTCCTCCTTTCTGACTTTGTAAGATTTTGATGTCTGCATTCTCTTTTGCATCCTCACTGCCAGGCTCTATTCTAATTCATTTCTTGCTAGATAAATTTCACAAAAATTATAATAAATTAAATCTTTAGTTAATAAACTTTAATTACTCAAAAAGCTGAAAGGAAATAGGAAGTCAGTTTTCAGCGATTACTCTAAGGAAACAGTAGTCATATTCTGCAGTACTATCTCATTTTTTAATATTATATTTTTATTTATTTATTTGAGAGAGAAGGAAAGAGGCAGAGATAGAGAGAATATTGGTGCTCCAGGGCCTCCAGCCATTGCAAACAAACTCCAGAAGCATGCGCCCCCTTGTGCATATGGTTTATATGGGTCCTGGGGAATCGAACCTGGGTCCTTTGGCTTTGCAGGCAAGTGCCTTAACCACCAAGCCACCTCTCCAGCCCTAGTACTGTCTCATTTTGACAGTCATGAATATTAATGGTGATAAAGCTCTGAAGCTCAGAGGGTACACTATGGCTGAATATTTCCTCAAATTCACCAATTGAAATTCTGCCCCAATGTAATGTTTACATACTTATTTCTTAAAGACTAAGATATTAAAGGAGTAGATGTCTATAATTTCCATGTTGATCAAAATTGTCAACCACATTTTTTTTGAAAGAAAGATTCACAAAATAAGAGATTCTTGTATGGCTGATTTTTGTTTTGTTTTGATTATTTTTCCCCTCAAAGCATAAACAGCTCCTGGCATAAAAGAGACACTTATCAGTCCACTTATTTAACCAACATTTATTGAGCCCTTTCTATGCTCAGGATCAGTATAAATTTAATGAAACTATAAGTATACATGATTTATTTCTTCATGGTCTAGTGGCTGAAACAGGAATAAAATATACCAATGAATTTAGACAAAATTATATTGGTTTGGCTTACAGTACTCTGAAAGCTTAACATTAACCCATTCAAATATTAGGAAACACTGTTGCAGATCCCTTCTTTTTGCTGGGACAAAACACGCAGCCAGAAGCAGCTTATAGAAGGAAAGGATTTAACTCAGACTTACAGTTTCAAGGGGAAGCTTCATCTTGGCAGAAGGTGGCTCATCACATATCCCCAGGAGAGAGAGAACAGGGAGAAAGAGCTAGTGCTGAACACAAAGCAGGGCTGGGCTAATCTACCCAAGGTCCGCCCCTGCCATAGGCCTTCTACAGCAAGGCTTTCCCTCCCAAAGGCTCCACCAGCTGGGGACTAAGTAAGAAGCTTAATCAGAAATACCTGAGGCGATGGGGGCATTTACATTTAAACCACCTCAGTGTTCTCTGAGTAAATACAAGTAAAGGAAGGGGGCTCCTTAACCATGGCTACATTATAATAAAATTGTTTCCAGTTGTGGAAAGGAAACCATTTTACTTAGGTAACTCTATAAAAGGCGGACTGGTGATTGGCTGTCTTGGTATATGCTATGTCAGTGATATATTTAACTGGAGGAACTAGATAAATAGATGTGTGACTTAGCAGAAAGATTCCCCACTGCAGAAACATGTGGAAAACCTTTCGTCAGTCATAACTAAACACTTTAGAATCAGAACACTAGGAAAAAGTATAAGGCACTGGGTTATAAAATCCCCTTCCTCTGAAGATGTCATATCCTAACTTCTGTCTGTTGCTTTACATTTGCAAGGGACATTGTAGCTTTGATTAAATTAAGAATCTTGAAGATAAGACTATGATTATCCCAGGTTAGCTGGGTAGACCTCACGAAATCACCCCATGTAAAAGAGAGGTAGGAGAGGCCAAGTTCACAGGGGATGGTGAGGTGATGTGGGGAGCAGAGGCTGCAGTGATGAGCTTTGAACAGGAAGGCGAAGACCACAGTTGAGACTGCCACCAGTGCCTTACTCCTGTCTCTCCTTTGGTGGAGTAGAGAGAATAGAGATCTATATTACTGTTTGTTGTGTGGCTATGGAAGGCACAGGTATTTGAGTGAGAAAGTTCATTTTAAAGTGAAATGGAATACTAGAACTTGATTTTGAAGTGGATCATAATTCTATGATAGGGAAATGAGGAAGTTTAAGGGTAACAGGGTCCCTAAAAGTAAAAGTGAGCAATGCCCTTGAGCCTATAAGGGGAAATTTGGTTATTTGTTTTTTAAATCTTTTTTTTTTTTCCCCCAAAGGAGCCTTCTTCCAGAGGCTAGAAATGTGAGGAGAAAGGTCTAGCTATTTCTTATCCCTTTCTTTCATAGATAATTACCCCCTTCCAAGAAGGAGTATTACTTTTCCTAGGAATATAAGTGGGATTACTCCCTTTCCTGAAAACCTGATGGTACCTGGATGGCATAGGAGCTGGTCTGACCATCTGGTAAATTCCCACAAAAGACCTCAATCAGATGCCAGGCTGGCTTTCTCATTTCTAGTTCCCACTCCTTCCTTACAACAAGACTTCTGCCTTCTTCCCTGCTCCTAAGATCTATAATAAAATCTTTCCAAACTTCACTTCTGTGGCCTGTGGATTTTGTTAATTGAAATTCATTAGATGGACTTTGAGGTCACTGACCCAGTGGAAGTTTTGTGTGGCTGTGAACGTCCAGCACCTTAACCTCTGAGATACAGTCCAACAAAGAGCTGAAAAATGCTCCATTGTTCTCTCAAAGGCACCCTAGATTCTTATATCATAAATATATAAAGGGCTGGAGCTGACGGAATCTATCTATTCATTTTTCTCATGTGGAAGTGGCTGGGTTCAAATTGTTCACTTGCGTTATAGTGTGGGTGGCACTCGGCAGCATTTTCTGAGAACCATCACTTTACAGCTTTAAGCAAATAGGTAAAAGATAAACATGTTTCTAGGCAAATTTCTATAGCCTGAGAAAATTCCATCCAGCAAGATATTGAGGAGGAAGTTATGCAGTGGAGACGTTCAGACATTGTGGCACGCAATGTTTTATAGAACTGTGGACTCTCCTCTCCTCTCTGCCATATACCGGGTGTGGTAGTTTGAATGGATGACCCCCACTATATTCAGTGTTTTATTAGTTTGTAGTTTGGATCTGCAGACACCTGGCTAGAGGAGGTGTCACTGGGCAGATCTTAAGATGTGCCGGGGGATTTGAGCTTCCAACCTGGAGAAATACGAAGTGTCTGAGTTCCTCCCGGAATTCCTGAAGTGTGCTGTGTGGCTTTTGGCTTTTGGTTTTGGGGATTTTTTTGGTGGGGGGGGGGCTTGGAACTTCTCTCTCTTTCTGGTTGGACCTGTGAAAGCAGGGCCAGCTTCTTCTGCCATTATGGAACTTCCCCTGGATCTGTAAGCTTTAATAAATATTCCTTCCTTCCATATCTGTGCCTGGTTTGGAAGTTCATCTCAGTGACTTGAAGCTGTCTATGACACCAGGATTCACCCCATCCGGTGTCAGGTAACTTAAGGCAGCATTTTTCACTGTGTCTCCCTGGAGCTTGTATTCTACTAGAGGTTTCCTATCCTCTGTGGTATTTTCCACTGGTGGTCACTTAGAAGAAACAGCTATAATAATTGACTTTAATGACGTCATTTTTAATACCATTAGGAACTATCTCTATGCTCTTTCTCAGGAAGGAGGCTGTTTTCTTTTTGGTTCTGTGATAAAATCCTTTAAACAATCAAATTAGAAGGATAAAAGATTTATTTTGCCCAGATTTCAGCTCATGATTGCTCTGTCCTATTGCCTATAGGCCTGTGGTCAAGCAATACGTTCTGGTGGGGAGTGCATTTGCAGGAAACTGAGGAAACTGCTGCTAGACTCCTAGTGGCTGGAAAGCAGAGAAAGGGGAGGAAAGGAGGGAAGAAGAGAGAGAAAGAGAAAGGAAGGAGTGGGAGAGCAAGAGGGAGAGGCAGAGAGAGACAGAGAGAGAGGTGGTATTAGGGTCTGTTGTAGTCAGGTTTGCATTGCTGGCAGAAATCACCGGAGCAAGAGCAGCTTTTGGGAAAAAGGGTTTATTTTGGCTTACACACTCCAGGGGAAGCTCCACAGTGGCAGAGGAAAACAATGGCATGAGCAGAGGGTGGACATCACCCCCTGGCCAACATAAGGTGGACAAAAGCAGCAGGTGAGTGGGAAAACACTGGCAAGGGAACACCCATAAGCCCGCCCTAACAATACACTTCCTCCAGGAGGTGTTAATTCCCAAATCTCTATCTGGGAACCTAGCATTCAGAACACCTAAGTTTATGGGGGATACCTGAATCAAACTACCACATTCTGCCCCTGGCCCCCATAAACTGATAACCATCCATGATGTAAAATGCAATGCATTTAGTCCAACTTTAAAAGGCTCCATATTTTTATCAATCCTAATGATATTCAAATATCCTCATAATCCAAGGTCTTTTAATTGACCCATAATACCAAAAAATCCCCCCCAAAAGCCATAATGACACAAAATAAACATTCACATTGCAAAAGATGGCTTTGGGCATAGCAAAGAAATATACATCCAATACAAGATTTAAACAGGACAAACATCAAACTCTGTAGTTCCAAGTCCAACAACTATAGTCAGTGACAAGTCTCTAAGTCCAATAATTCTGACTAGCAACAAGTCTCAGCAGTTCTAATTCTGCCCCTCCAGCTAGGCTACTCACAGTCCTGGAAAACTTCATCCTGGGAGACAGCTTTCCTTAGAAGCCATCTCTTGGAGAATCTCCACTAGGCCCCACTGCAACCCATGGTTCATCCTCATGGCCCCATGGGGTATCCATGCAGGCCTCCAGCAATCTTGCTACACACTGCCCATGGCCATTTCCAAGACACAGGACAATGTTGCAAACTCAATGACCCTCTCTTTCCTGCATTTCTTATACTCCAATAGCAGGTGGGGTGCCAATTTGTTAGTCCAGGAGGCAATAAAGCAGACTTTGAAGAAGCGGACACTCCTTCAGCATTCAAGCCCCCCTCCAAAGATTGTATTCTTTCTGCTGTCTCAATGCAGGTCAGCTGTCCCAATCTCAAATGTTGTAATCTTTTAATTGCAGCTGAATGGGCAGCAGTTTTGGCCCAAAGACTTCCTTTTTACTGTGCCATATCCCTCTGCACACACCTGTCCATTTATATGCACTGCAACCTTGCACAAGTTCTCAGGACATGGGCATAAAAGCAAGCCTCTCACACAAACTGGTTCTAGCTCAGTCCAGGAAAAGCTCTTTCTCACCACCATAAGTCAAACTTCACAGTCCATAGTTTTTACTGCATTCAGGTCTTCCAATTCTGACCAGAATAATCCATCAAGCTGTACTTACAGTACTGCAAAGCATCTCTTAGACTAAGTTTCAAATCCTTCCATATTCCTCTTGAAAATCAGCTCTAAAAGGCCAAAGCTACACAGTCAGGTATCTAGCAGCAACCCCACTCTAGGTACCAACTTTACTGTTGCAGTCAGGTTCGCATTGCTGACAGAAAATCACCCAACCAAGAGCAGCTTTTGAAAAAAAAGGGTTATTTTTGCTTACAGACTAGAGGGGAAGCTCCTCAATGGCAGGGGGAAACGATGGCATGAGCAGAGGGTGGACATCACCCCCTGGCCAACATAATGTGGACAAAAGCAACAGGAGAGTGTGCCAAACACTGGCAAGGGGACATTGGCTATCATAAGTCCACTTCCAACAATACTCTGCCTCAAGGAGTCGTTAGTTCCCAAATCTCCATCAGCTGGGAATCTTGTATTCCGAACACCTAAGTTTATGGGGGACACCTGAATCATACCACCACAGGGTCTTAATATCCCCTTCAAGAACATGCCTCCATGACACAGCTTCCCCCTTATGCTATGCCCCTACCTTCCAATTGTCCCACCTCCCAAAGTTTCCATCATCTTCTAATAGTCCACAGGATGGCCACCAATCCTTTAACACATGAGCCACTGAGGGACAGCTTAGATCCAAACCATAGCCATAGCATAGGCAGGAGTCTTAAGTGTGTGCACATGTCTTCCCTCTCCTCTAGTAGCATCTGTTTCTTTCTTTAGACTGGCTTATAAAATCACATCCCATTACTGTCTTATTTTATAATGGCTACTGATTGTGTTTTATCATATTTTTTTTCCTTTAATCATTTTGTTGAATTTTCTGGAAGGGGAATTAAATGTCACAATCTACCATAATAACCTAGAAGTGTGTAAACAGCACTTCACTAGTTATTATTATTCCTTACTTAGTAAAGGAAGTCAGTCTTCCAGAATTATATTTCAGATATTGGATTATTTTATGAGGTTGTGTTTATTACCAATACTGCCAGAACTTACTTGTGTTTTTAATTGCCCCAAAGTGTCTCAATTGTGTAGTGATAGGAGCAATAAACATCAAATACGTATAAGTACTTTTACCTGACAATAAATTTATAAATATTTGCATGTATTGTAACCATACTTATTTATATACAGAGAATACATAGTCAGGCTATCTCTACAAATAAGAGTGCTAACCATGCAAAATTGTAATTCATAGGTATTACATGTCTCTTCTCTCTTGCTTTATTCTCCTCTGCATCCTCTCCTGTAATTATTTCCTTAACTCATGCCTGTCAGCTCTACTTTAAGGCAAAAGCCAAGGAAATGCAGCCTCTGAGTTTATGCCAGAACAATTTTTCTACCTAGGAGAAAACTAATATTTCTAACAGTATCTTCCAGATTTTTATTAATCATCTATTCGAAGTTAGAAAGTCTTCTCTATTATTGCTAAAGTTCATGAAAGCATATGCAAAGTGAAATACTAAACAAAGAGACTACAATCCTAATATTGCATGAATAATAAATGCGCGAAAGAGTCAATACTGATGCCAGCACTATGTACAGCTCCTATTTAATGCAACCCAGGATCACCATATTAATCTTATTTTAGTTTGAAATGTATAGATGTTTCTACAAAAATTCAGCAAGCATCAGAAGAAAATATTTGATAAGGTTATGAGATCCAACTATACTGTATACATATATATAATCCACGCACACATTCATGCAACAAATTAGATGTACCAGTAGTAAGGAAAACAGAAAGTTGTATTAGAAGATGAATCAAGGTTGTCAGATGGTCATGAGATCAGTAGTGGTCTGTACTTCTATGGTTTTATTATTCTGCCCTGCTTTCTTTCTCTAGCACCCTACCATTTCTATGCATTCTGGTACCTCATCAGTTCCCTGAAAAATGACTACTAAAAATGTCTTTCATTTAGTTTTGTTGTTACAAGAAACAAAGTGGCAGACAACACTGATTTATTCTGCTAAAATTATTTTAAATCATGCCAATATGCACTGACAGTATATGTCATAATTTTATTCTACCCTTTTCTGGTATCTGGAATAACTAAAAACAATCAGGAGGCCAAATAACTTCTAGACACCATATTCAACATGTGAGATATTCCTAATGAAATACCAAGAAAGAATCAATAGGTAATTCTGGATGCATGTTACTTTATGATAGAAGTTTTAGTGTCTACATATGAGGGCTATAATTCTTTAGAATTAATATTAAGGTAATTTAGATCCAAGGGTGGTTCTTTCTTAATTTGTTCTCTTGGGATAATCCTGGGGTTCTTTTTTTGTTCAGAATATATTATTAACACTCTTTTCATAATGCTATATTTAAATAGATCTAACTGGATAGATTTGTACATTTTTGTCTTACTGCTGGAATAATGCTAACCCTAGTCAGAATACATATCTCCAATGCCTAAGTCATATCAGATCTCCTAATGTTAGTTTATATGAGGCCCATATTTATATACCTTTTTGTATATCTTACTTGTGGCTATAACCTACTTTGACAAGATAAACTACATTAACCATAGCCAATACCTTTGAAGTTTTTCTGAAAACTTTTTATATGATCACATGATTCATGTAATGTTCAGTGAGGAGAACTTCAAACTTGGAACACAAGAGAATTATATGAGTGTTATATAATCTCTGCCTCATATGGGTACAGAGAAGTCAATATTGAAATGCCTACTAATTCTCTCCCACTCATCCTACTGCCTAAGGTTGTGGCTATCCCATACTTTCAAGTTTCCCTAGGTTAATTTTAAATAATCAAGTAGCAAATTCACACAACTTGCAAAACAATTCAATGTTGATTTATGTCCAATTTTATGGTCCATTGGGTCAAAAGTTGGAGTGTTTTAATCCTAAAAAATATAAGAGAAGGACAAGCTTGGTTTCTCTTATTGACTAAGTAGCATATATAATTGGGTATTGGATTAAATATTCAATATATCAGTTGCTTTTCTTATTGCCATTGACAAATACCTGACCTGAAGTAGGTTAAGGAAGGAAGGTTTTATTTTGGCTTATAGTTTCAGGGGACACAGTCCTTGATGGTGGGGAAGGAATGACAGCAGGAACCAGCTGGTCACACTTCATCCACAACCAGGAAGCAGAGAGTATTGAAAGCCTGTTCTCAACTCACTTTCTATTTTTTAATTCAGTTTGGGACCCCAGTACATTTGGGATCCACAGTTTGGGACTCACAGTTAGAATAAATCTTGCCATTTCAGTTAACCCAGAAATTCCTTTATATACATACCCAGAGATTCATTTCCTAAGTGATTTAAGATCCATCCAAGTTGATATTAAATCATCACCATTAATATCATCCCCTTGTGCATTACCTATTCCTGAAAGAGAAGCAGGTATAGACTATGAAAGGAGGAAATGTTTTACCTTTTGTGAAGCTATATCCAGTAGAACTTCTTACTACTTTGGAAAATAGTAATTCATTTGTTTGTCTACCAAACTGAATAGTCATATTATTTAAGGAAGAAGCTTTTCCTAACCACTGTCTTTATATGATTTCAACATTGTTATGCAGTGTATGAAAGCCTCTATAATTCACCCACTTTGCCATTTTAATATTGCTGATATGCTAGCATAAGTTGTAAGTGCACAGCATGATGAAATTTTCCACAGATGTTCATGCAAGTAACCACAGTCTTGCTCCAGTTTTATAACATTCCCAGATATTCAGAAATGCTATCTATTTTGCAAATTATTTTGAACTTCAGAAAATAATGGTCAGGAATGGGCTTTACCCAACCCCTAGGTTATTTTGCACTCAAATGAACCAAGTTAAATTATCACTGGAAAGCTGTAAAAATATCCAAAAGAGAATACTACCAAAAGAGAATACTTTGCAGTAATGAAGTTTGCTCTCGCCCAGTCAGGGATCATTCCTTCATGCTCTGTTGTCCCCGTTGTACACAGACACATAAGACCTCATAGCTTAGTCCTTAAGGGCAGCTTATTTCCTTCAAAGAGAGTTTTTCAAAAAGCAAGTTTGAAAACGCATGTACAAGAGGCCTAAATTATTGCTACCTGCATAGTTAGTTAATGTCTTATTTGGACTCAAATGTAAGCAATTTGGATCATTTCATTACTACCTCTGTCCACGTTAAGCTGCGTGCATGCTTGTATGTGCACATGAAGCAGCATCAGTAAAGCATGAAAATCTCCTAGTGATTAATGACATTGACATACTCAGCTTAGAGTAGAAACAGAAAACAAAGCAAGATAATTCAATTGTTGCTGTTTTCCAGAGGGATGGCAAGCACGTTGCAGTAGCATGTTCTGAGTTTCTATTTATTTCTTTCAAAGGTTAATTATCAGCATTTAACAGGTTTTTAAAGAGTTGCTATTATTTATTGATGTTTAAAGATTCTCCAAAGAGCGTATCAGCAAATTTAAATCCTGGGAAAGTGTGCAATAATTGATGAATGCAGTTGGGTAATTGGCATTTGTTTCAACTTGTAAGAACTCTGTGTTGTCTATGTAAATATGCAAGTCCACCACTTACTTGAGAATTAAATGAAATGTTTTATATTTATTATAAAATTTGACTATACTTTATTATAATCTATGATTTCATATTTTTAAAAATATTTTATTTATTTATTTATTTTAGAGAGAAAGAGGCAGATAGAGGGCCAGTAGCCATTGCAAACGAACTCCAGATGCATATGCCTTCTTGTGCTATGTGGGTCCTGGGGAATTGAACCTGGATCCTTAGGCTTCTCAGGCAAGTGCCTTAATTACTAAGCCATCTCTCCAGCCCTGATTTTACATTTCTAAGAAAAATTGCCATTTTAAACTTAAACAGAGGTTTTTCACTTACTTGATGGCTGTAGCTACTATTCCTAGGATAGCAACAAATATTCGTGACAAATGTCCAGAGATACACGTAATTCCAAGAGAAAAACTGCTGTTTGTAGCACATTCAAGGAAGCAGACTGCCCATAATTAGATTTATTGACTTCAACTTTCCTCTTTGTAAAGTTTCTCGGTTGAACCAATATTGACTCCAAGTGTTCTGAGCCATGTAAACCAATTTACACATCTAGAAAAAAAAATTATTGTTGAGGCAATCAGTCCATGTGATAATTCTGGAATTGTCTTTTGCTCTAGGATTATATGTGATAAATCAAATACAAAGAATGATATTTCTTTAAGCATGTTTAAGATATGAATATAAGATAAGATAATGGGTTGAAACATAAACATCTTCCTGAATGTTCTTTGGATATCCTTCAAGCCTGACCTGAATGAACAGTACTTAGCCATCTGCAAGAAAACAGACTGTTAATCTTCAACAAACGCTGGCCAGTTACTGTCAAGAAAATCTCCACAAAGTAGAATGATATCCCAATGCTTTAAATATATCCTTACCTATTTTGTTATTTAGCCAGCTTCATATAATTATTTACAATATTGAAATAGTTTCTACTACTATAGACAAAATTTCCATCATGGTCATGAACCTTGTGTTAAGAAATTCTTATATGTTAGGGACACATAATAACATGCTTTTAGATGGCATGCTAGAGTGAGGTTTGCTTTATACATGCGTGGTTAGCTGGAGAAAGAAGAAATAAAATTGGAAAGATGCTGGCACTAGGGCCCATTAATTATCCTCTCCACTTAAAAATTATTTATTTATTTTAGAGAGAGAGATAGAGGCAGATATATATATATATATATATATATATATATATATATATATATATATATATATATTCAGCTGCTGCGAATGAACTCCAAATATATGTGTCACCTTGTGCACCTGGCTTACTGGGGAATCAAACCTGGGTCCTTTGGCTTTGCAGGCAAGCACCTTAACTGCTAAACCATCTCTCCAGCTCCATTCTCTCTACTTTTAAGCATAAAATATGAACTAAGTAGGTAACTAAGATATGGATACCAGCACCTTTAAATTCTTTATTACTATAGGAAAATTAGTATCTAATCTCACAAAGGATAAAACCTTCTGTCATACTGTGCTTTTTACACTGAAGAACTAGAGAAAGAGCAGACAAAATGCCTTTCTTGGGGTCATAGAGTTATGTTAAGGGCACTCTTTTGGCTGGTCAATAGGTATAGAACCGGGCCATAGGTTTTTTTTTTTTTTTTTTTTTTTTTTTTTTGAGGCAGATAGCATGATTGACAGCAAGCAGTGTAACTGCTGAATAAAAAGAAAATGGGTGAATACTGAGTTTCAAGTATGGTGAAAGTTGGGTAGGAGAGGCAGGGAGGGAGTTTTATTCTGTGGATGGGGGTAGCATCACAGGTCACTGAGCTAGGACGACTGAGTGAAGAGGTTTGAGAAGGTAACAGGGAGCACAGAAGTCTAGTAGTTACAAGGCAGACAGAGCTGATGAGGGTTGATCTAGATCTCAACTTTGTGGAAGAGAAAAGGAAGAGCATTTCAGACCAGGGTCATCAGCAATTGTACAAATCAGAATGTTTTTCTGCTTCTTTCTCTCATTCTTCTTCTTTCGCTCTCCAATTTTTTTCTCTCTTCCTCACCTTGTTTCTTCTTTGCATCTTTTGCAATGATCTAATTTAAATTTTAAAGTAGCTAAGATACAATTATTACACAGCACACAAAACACAAGGGTATTTTATAATAATAAAAGAAAATGTTCCTCTCCTGTAATCAGGACTCCTCTGTCAGGTCTCCTCCCTCCATAGAGCCAGCCATCGCTCCTTCTAAGGCTTTTGTGTATTGTTTTGGAGATAGTCCATGCATTTGTGATTACACGTATACACTTGCAAAGACTTTTAAAAATAACTTGTGTGGAGACTTTGTGCACATACTTGACAAGTTAATTAGCATGCTAGCTGCACTAGATTAAAATCCCATTAATTAATTTGATAGGTCATTTGATTATATACCTCCAAAAGAAAACGCAGCCCTTTTTGCAGACAACAATGAGCTAACTACAGATATTCACATGAATAATCTTCTTTGGAAGATGAAAAGCGTTAAGTTAAATTACGCTGGCCTTTCCCTTTTGAATGTATCTGAAGATCGGTAGTCTAAGGTCCATTAAATTTCTTTTAAAACCTTAGAAAATGCTATTTATCCTATTAAAAATTCGCTTCTGTAACAACATGTTACCATGTTGGAAGGCCCGTATCTAAACTAAAAAAATACATGAGGTACGGTATAATTGTTTCAAATATTTTAGACATCCCAGCAAAATCGTTACCCTTTCTTCCACGCAAGTTGTGGACATCGCATGCAGTGAAACATTCCAGCATCTACTTTCACCCGATACACTCTGCAATGAGTCTGTTACTGCAATAATTCCTGGAAGAGCAAAATATACGAGGCTTTCATAAATAAATATTAGTGCATTAGTCTTCTTCCAGACCAAGCCAGATTTTTCTGGCTGCTTATTTCCCTAGGTGGCCAAAAGAATGCCATCCCTGATATAAAAACTTGGCTGCATCAGATACATATCTGATTAGAAATAACATCCTCATTTGCATAATGCTCTTATATTCTTGTTGGTGAAATATAGTGTAGTAATTATCTAATAGGCATAATAAAATAAACTCACATGTGATTATAACTGCTATGTTTTAATTTGTGATCATATTTTGCTTACAAGTAGGTCTTTCTTGTATTTAGGACTTATCTGCTCAAGGACTAAGTCCTTGAAAAACATTAAAATTTAGACTAAAAATGATATGCCATGTTCCAATTCTAGTGTTTCTTAATATGATTTGCAATTCTAAATGCTTGGAAACACACTGAGAGAATTAAAGAGAGAATAAATTTCAAAAAATATTAAGCACACATTGTTGGATTATATGTTTTCTACCAATAAGAAGCTAGCTAGTATACTCCAGAATGCTGTAACTCTTTTATATCTCGGGCAAGAATACTACAGTCTACTGAGTATATTAATGTTATTTTATTAAATAAAATCATTTTATTTTGTGGAGCCTAAAATTATGTTGTTGAGCTATACATACTATTCTGAATTAATAATACTCTCTTCCCCAGTCTTCTAGAATAAATACCAAACTGTTTGATTCACTGTTGTATTACTAGGGCTAAAAAATAATTGCTAAGTACTCAGTAAATATTTTAAATAAACGAATAGCATTTTAAGCATTTCCTGTACACATTTAACTTTGATATTTTTCTTTGTTTTCATAAAATAAAAAGCCTATGACATATATAAAAGATGAATTTGGGGTGGAAAAATGGCTTGGTTAAGGCACTTGCCTGCAAAGTCAAAGGACCCAGGTTCAGTTCCCCCAGAATCCACATAAGCCAGATGCACAAGGTAGTGCATGCATCTGGAGTTCGTTTTCAGTGGCTGAAGGCCCTGGTATGCCCATTCTCTCTCTCCCTCTATCTGTCCCTCTTTTCTAGCGACCAAATAAACAAGTACATTAATAAAATACTAAAAAGATGAATTTTTGTCTTGATTAGCTCAATATCTTCAAGTTGTATGAAGTCCAGTATAAATAATATTAACATTTTAATGGTGTCTCATTTTTCTATACCTTATTTGTCTAGCATAAGGTGACTGTAAATATGGGAAGACTATGAATTATAAGGGGAAAAAAATAAAGAAATAAATAGAAAGAAGGGTAATGAGCTAGATCAAGTCCCAGAAACGGAGGGAGATAGATTGGTACTAGGATAGTCTTGCTCATGCTAATAAGATTGTCATTAACTGGCTTTTTAATACAAAATGTCCCACAGTACTCTCCACAGTTCATCATAAGCTAATGAAGGAGGTGCTTTAATTAAGAAGATAAGAAGTGATGCAGAGAGTGAGGGAAGAGGGAAGGATTCCAAACCACCACAGCTATAGACTCAGAGGGACCTCTGCCAAATGAGAGATGCCTAGCAAGACAGGATGGAGAGGGAGTGAACTGTGTAGCATTGCAACAGCTTGGGACAAAGGGAGGTGACAGCATCCTCAGGGAGAAAGCACATCCCAGAGAGTTAAAACACACAGGGGCACCCTTTGCCTCCACCGCAAGATAGAATATTAAACCAATTTAGCCACTTAAGTGTCCAAAGAATATAAGATTATCTCAGATTTTAGAATAAATCACTAAAATAATCTTACATTTATTGTTCACACCACTGACTTAATCTTAAAACCCACAATAGCATCCTGGCGTTCCTTAGAAAAATCAATGGTCTATTATTTGCAAAAGGAGAAAAAGAGCAGTCCAGCTCCTAAGGAGACCCACCATTTGCCTATCAGGATGCTGATCACTGGGAAGGATGGTGCTCACCTAGAATGAATAGATAAAAAATGGGATGTAAATATTGCATCTGACGAAAAATCAATGATCCAGGGTACCTCCTAGGACTTCTTTCTTTCTCATTATGTCATTACTCATGCTTTCTTCTCCTGGAAATCTAGAGAAACTATTTGGTGTAGGAAGATAATGCCGCACAAAGCCAAGATACCTAGAAAAGAGATTTTTGTTTTTTAAGAGAGAGGCATTGATTTTCTTCTCCATCAAAAGTTGGATTTTTAGCCAGGCATGGTGGTGCATGCCTTTAATCCCAGCACTCGGGATGCAGAGATAGGAGGATCACCGTGAGTTCAAGGCCACCCTGAGACTACATAGTGAATTCCAGGTGGTCAGCCTGGGCTAGAGCGAGATCCTACCTTGAACGCCCCCCCCACAAAAAAAAAGAAAAAAAAGTTGGATTTTTCCTTTTGGAAAGCAAAGGTCTCTATAGCAATGAGTAGGGAATCTAGAAATATGCTAATGAAGACCACCAAGGTAGTCCTGCACAGTGGGACTGATGGCCTGATGAATGTCCTTTATTGTGATAAGAGGAACATAGAAAGTTAAAGAGTCGTTTAGAAATTCTGGCAGTAGTTTTACAGAGCTTTCTTTGTATATTAAATTTAATAGTAAATCCTGAGACTTTTTATGTCTGTCTTTTTGTGTGTGAGTGTGGTTTTTCGAGGTAGAGTCCCACTCTAGTTTAGGTTGAGCTGGAATTCACTATGGAGTCCCAGGGTGGCCTTGAATTCACAGCAATCCTCTTACCTCTGCCTCCCAAATGCTGGGATTAAAGGCATGCGCCACCATGCCCGGCTCTATGTCTGTCTCTTTATTTTATTTAGTCTTATTTCTCTTTTCAAATAAGATTTTTTTTTTCTTAAGTGCCAAATTAGTACGGCTGTATTTTTTACTAAACTGAAAGAAAGTGTTTTTGCTATAGGTACCATGATAGGTCCTGGACTAAGTCACTGCTATAGTTTGGGCGAGTGACACCCAAAGACCCATTGTTGTTGACTTTGTCTTGCCAGTTTATGACACTATTAGCAGCTAGAACTATTAAGACGTGCAGCTGAGTGGGAGGTAGGCTAGTCACTAAAGATGTTGACAACCTGGCTATTTCCTATCTCTGTCTTCTCTTGACTTCCTTGTTACCATGAGGTAGTGGCTTCTTCCACTATATGATGAGGACAATTGATTATGAGCTGCAACTTCTGAAACAATGAGCTGAGATAAACTCTGCTTCTTTTATTTTTGCTTATTAAGAACATACTTTGTATGGATACTTCATGTGTTGGTCCCATCTTTTCCCTTCTCCCTGCCCACATTCCACTGGGGACCCTCCTCAGTGGGGGTGTTGTTATTCCCCATGGGGTTGTGGGTTTATGCAATGTGGGAGCAACAGTCAGTTACTAGAGGGAGGCAATGCCTCTGGGCATGATGTCCCAATCTATGGCTTTTACAATCTTTCTGCCCCCTCTTCTGCAAAATTCCCTGAGCTGTGCTGGGTGTGTTTTAAGTCTACTTCAGTGGTGAGTTCTCAGGAACCTCTGGTTCTCTGCTTTGGTAGGTGTTCGAGTATCCACAGGGTCTGTCTCCTATACCCTGGCACCGATTGTCAGGCTCACCATGGAAGCAGCTCTCTTGCTCATCTCCCCAGTTCCTCTATGGTTTCCCCTGGGCCTTGACTGAGATATGAGGGGTGGTTTATCTCCTCTGGTCTTGATACCTTGCTCTACAGTGCCCATTTTCTGAGCTCTGCCTCCTTTGAAGATGAACTATTGTAGGTATTTTTTCACAGTAAGACAAACTTACCTTGAAAAGAAAGTGTTTATAACTTTCAGATCTCCCTTTGAATCCTACCAAATATCTAAGGCTTTGAATCTCATAACTTTGTTTCTTTTCTCTTTTCTCTGGCATTTTCAAAAGTAAACAAATATTTAGCTCGCTACTAAGGTCCTGGCATGTGACAAGGGCCTTCTTGCTGTGTAATAAACGTGGAAGAACACATCCTTTAGCAAGAGCAACCAGAACCTAGCAGGCAGGTACGACCCAGGAGAAGCTTGCATTACAAAGCTGTGCTTCTTACAACTAACCCACTCTAATGACATTGGCCTTCGTACATTAATGATGGGGTGGCCCTCATGCTCTATCACCTCTTACAGGTCTTTCTTCCCCAAATCACAGGGAAGTTAAGCCTACATATGAGTTTTCCAATAGCCATTCACTCTGCTAGCCTCACTATTGGATAATCAACATGCCTATATGGTCAGAGAGCACAGAAGCCCACAGGAAAGACAAGTGATGTCTCTGCCAGAAGGTCAGTCCCTGTGTCTGTACTCAGATCCTGTTTACTCTCTTCCCAGGATGCTCTTTGTTCCCAAGTTCTATTTTCTTGCTCCTTTTCATCAGCCTATAAACACAGTATAACACTTTGTTAAGTATGTGCCCCTTAGTATCACATTTTCCACCTGTTTTCCTGTTTGTGAGTATTCCTTTATGAAATAGTTTTTTTTTTTTTTTAACTTTTGAGAGAGAGAAAGCGGGACACACACAGAGAGAGAGAGAGAGAGAGAGAGAGAGAGAGAGCGAGAGAGCGAGAGAGAGAGATTGAGAGAATGGGCATGTCAGGACCTCTAGCCTGCTGCATGCAGCAAACTCCGGATATGTGCGTATGTGTAACATTGTGCACTTGTGTCACTGTGCATCTGGTTTATGTGGGACCTGGAGATTTGAATGTGAGTTCTTAGGCTTCGCAGGCAAGTGACTTAAGTGCTAAGCCATCTCTCTAGCCCACCTTTATGAAATCTTTTACAGTGTTGCCTGGGGGCTGGAGAGATGGCTTAGCAGTTGAGGCAGTTGCCTGCAGAAGCCTAAGGACCCAGGTTTGATTTCCCAGAACCCATGTAAGCCAGATATACATGGTGGCACATGTGTCTGGAGTTCATTTTCAGTGCCAGGAGGTCTTGGCATGTCTATTCTCTCTCTCTCTCTCCCTTTCTCTCTAATAAATAAAATAAAATATTTTAAAATAGAAAGAGTTGTCTGTATTCACTCCTAGTCCCAAGCTTCCCTTACTCTGCAACCCTTTTAGTTTAGTCTCTTCTTTACCACCCATAAGAACTTTGCTTGCCAAAGCCTGAAGATATTCTTGTAACTAAATGAATTCAGCCTTGCCTTGTTTGATTTCACTGTTCTACTTTCCACTGTTGACTATATTTTTTTAAAAAATTATTTTATTTACTTATTTGAGAGAAAGACACACACACACACACACACACACACACACACACACAGAGAGAGAGAGAGAGAGAGAGAGAGAGAGAATTAATTAATTAATTAATTAATTAATGGGGACTCCAAGGCCTCCTGCCACTGCACATGAACTCCAGACACATGCGCCACCTTGTGCATCTGGCTTACGTGGATCCTGGGGAATCTAACCGAGGTCCTTTGGCTTTGCAGGCAAGTGCCTTTACCACTAAGCCACCTCTCCAGCCACACTTTACTGTTGCAGTCAGGTTCGCATTGCTGGTAGAAATTACCCAACCAAGACCAGCTTTGGGGAAAAATGGTTTATTTTGGCTTATAGGCTCAAGGGGAAGCTCCACAATGGCAGGGGAAAATGGTGGCATGAGCAGAGGGTGGACATCACCTCATGGCCAACATAAGGTGGACAATAGCAACAGGAGAGTGTGCCAAACACTGGCAAGGGGAAACTGGCTATAATATCCATAAGCCCACTCCCAACAATACTCTGCCTCCAGAAGGCATTAATTCTCAAATCTCCATCAGCTGGGAACATAGCATTAAGAACATGTAAATTTATGGGGGGGGGGAACACCTGAATCAAACCACATTCTGCTCCTGGACCCCATAAACTGATAACTATACATGATGTAAAATGCAGTGCATTTATTCAACCTTAAAAGTCCCCATAGTTTTTATCAATTCCAATGATGTTCATACATCCCCATAGTCCAAGATGTTTTAACTGAGCCATAATACCAAAAAATAACCTCAAAAAACCCGATAATGGCACAGAATAAACATTCACACTGCAAAAGACAGCATTGGGCATAGTAAAAAAATACTCAAGCAATACATGATTTAAATAGGGCAAACACCAAACTCTGTAGCTCCAAGTCGAACAACTCTAGCCAGTGACAAGCCTCTAATTCTAACCAACAACAATTCTCTGGAGTTCCAATTCTACCCCTCCAGCTAGGCTACTCACAGTCCTGGAAAACTTCACTGGGGCCGGCAGCTCTCCTTGGCAGTCATCTCGTGGTTCTGGCATCTCCACCAGGTCTCCACTGCAAGCTACAGTTCATCCTCATGGCCCCATAGGGTCTCTATGCAGGCAACCAGCAAACCTGCTTCACACTGTCCATGGCCATTTCCAAAATGCAAGATTATGTTGCAAACTCAATGACCCTTTTTCCTGCATTTCTTATACTCCACAATTCCAGGTGGGGTGCCAATTTGTTAATCCAAGGGGGGAATAAAGCAGACTTTGAAAACAGGACACTCCTTGAGCACTCAGGCCCCTCCAAAAGAGTACATTCATCCTGTTTCCCCAGTGTAGATCAGCTGGCCCAATCTCAAAGGTTATAATATCTCAAACAAAAGGTGAACGGGCAGCAGTTTAGGCTCAAAGATTTCATTTTTTTTCTGTGCCATATCCCTCTGCTCATACCAGTTCATTTCTATGCAAAGCATGCCTGCACAACTTCTCAGGACATGGGCATAACAGCAAGCTTCTCACACAAACTGCTGGCCCACTCCAAGCACAGCTCTTTCTCACCCTCATAAGCCAAACCTCACAGTCTATAGTTCTTACTGCATTCAGGTCTTTCTACTCTGAATAGTCCATCAAGTTGTACTTACAGCACTGGAAGGCATCTCTTAGGCCAATGTTTCAAGTCCTTCCATATTCCTCTTGAAAATCGGCTCCAAAAACCACACAGTCAGGTGTCTAGCAGCAATCCCATGTCCATCTCATCTTACTGATAGTGAAATTAGATTTCTCAATAGAATCCTGTAATTTTAGGATTTCTCAGGGTCCTATAGTAACCTGTCTTATTTTGGCTTGAATTTCTAGGAACTGTATCCCCTACATCTTAGTGTGCTTCAATGAACCTCTATCTATATTTTTATTATCCTTGAGTCTGTCTTTCCAGGGTCAGCTCTCTCCTCAATGTTACATCAGGAAAGTCATCTGTCTCTTGCATGTCTCATGGGCCTGTCAAAGTCAATGACTCCATAACTTAGGTCCTGTTTTCCATCTACCTACCCATTTCATTCTGTCAACTGGTCAAATTTAGACATCTGAGTGTCAGCTCTAGCCTCTCTCTTTCTTTTACATGAGAGTTCTAAATATGGACCCTTTTTCTTTGTTCCTTAAGTTACTTATCCATTCAGTTCATCATTTTTCTTTAAATAGCTACCAGGTTCCACTTCTCTGTTGAAATTTCCTTCACTTTGTTTTCTGTACTACATGGACTTTTCTGGAATGTTAATCTTAAGCATATGTTGTTATTAAATTTAAACATATTCAATGACTCTTCCTTATACTTAGGATAAAGTCCAAATTCCTTGGCAGGCCTTACACAGTCCTTGATGTTTTAGGCTCTCCTTGTCTCAGTTTGTTGTTGTTGTTGCTATTGTTGGCCATTTAAGGTTCTAACCACACTATACTTCATTTAGACTTTTAAATATCTCATTTTATCTAATTATTACTTTCTTTTCTGCCCTGAGACTTTTGCAAAGCTTCTCCCCTTTATCTTGATTTTTTTCTAATATATTCCCTTTCTCACTCTTTCTCCCTCCTCCCTTCCCTCCCTCACCACCACACATATTGCCCGTATAAATTATATATCTCATCCAAGTCACAGATACAACTGCTACTGATGCTAGAAAACTGGTTTGTAGATTCTTCTTTATGCTTCTATAGCAATTAATATTTAATTTACATAATACTTGTCACTTTCTATTGTACTTTTCTATTTTTGCCTTTTATCCCCTATTAGCCTGTCAGCTCCACCGGGGTAAGAATAGTTTGTTTGTTTTGACTCTAATGTTCTTGGCACATAGTAAGTTCTAATAATTATTCAGCCCATGAATCCAGGAAGAAAGGAATAGGATGATAGAGGCAGAATAAAGCTAAGAGAGGCAAGAAATCAAAGAGATTAAAACTTGATACAAGCCAAGGTCAGTGACTTAAGAAATTAGAGCCAGAAAGTTTAGTGGCACACTTTCTTAGGCTTGCTTGTCACAATAGGAGGGGAAAGGCAAAAGTCAGACCAAATTCTTTTTTTTTTAATATTTTTAATTTTTATTTATTTATTTGAGAGAGGGATACAGAAATTGGTGGGGGGGGGGAGGTGGGAATGGACATGCCAGGGCCTCCAGCCACTGCAAATGAACTCCAGATTCATGCACCACTTTGTGCATGTGGCTTCCATGGGTCCTAGGGAATCGAACTGAGGTCCTTTGGCTTTGCAGGGAAGCATCTTAACCACTCAGCCATCTCTGCAGCCCACCTTGGGGATTTCTAAACTCAATTCAGGCTCAAACTTTTGTGGTCCCATCATTGCTAACTTCCAAGGTGAAATTAGAGCAAGTTCTTGCTTTGCTGTTGATAGAACTAAAGTATCTATGAAATGTGAACATTTAAAACTTGTATTCACAAGGGACAAAGTCAACAGAATGAAAACACACCTGAAGGGCTGGGGAGATAGCCCAGTGTGTAAAGATCGGTAAAGTGCTTGTCTTGCGTGCATGAGGACCTGAGTTTGATTCTGTATGCCTACATAAAAAAGCCAGGAATGATAGCCTGCACCTCCAGTCCCAATACTAAGGAGGCAGAGACAAGAGGATCCCTGGAGCACTTTGGTGAAAAAGTTTAGCCTAATCAGTGAGGTCCAGGTCAATGAGGGACCCTGTCTAAAACAGCAGTGGACCACATTCCTGAAAATATTGCCCCAGATTATCCTCTGGCCTCATCATGTACCCACACATACATGCATGCATGTGCACAAATATGCGAATAAATATTTAAAACGATAAATACAACTGTTTGTAGGGGAGAAAATATTTGCAAACTATATGTGTGATAAGTGGGTACTATGTAGAGAATATACAGAACTATAATTAACAGCACAAAGATGACCTGACTTAAAACCCAACAAAAGAATTGAACAGCTACTGCTTCAGGAAGTATACAGAAGTGAGCATTATGAGAGAAAGGCAAGCCAACAGCACAGTGAAATGTCACCTGTCAGGATGACCACTATTTGAGAAATCCAAGAAATAAACAAAGATGTTGCATTAGTCCATTTTTATTATAATAACAAAAAATCCCATCCAAAAGGATACTTATAAAGAGAAAGAGGTCTATTCAGCTCACAGTTTTTGAGCATGCAAGTCCAAACAGCATAGTCTTGGCTCAAGCAGAGGTTCCAATGGCACATGATGGAGTGTGGGCGGCAGGAAGGAACACAGCTAGAGAAAAGGCAGAGACAAGGTCAAGGACGAAGCTCAGGATTTTGTAGAAACTTGCTTTCCCAGAAGTCACTTCAGGAAGCCGGTATTCTGTTCTGAAGGCAGTGCCATAACTGAGCTAGGGACCTCTCTGTAGGCCCATCTCAAGAACCACATCCTAGTAATACCACCCTCCAGGCCAGAACTCTATGGGAGGAGCTGAAATACATCCAGAAGGGAAGTTAGAAAAATCTGAGCGGTTCTGCATTGCTGTGGGAAGGTCGGATGGCACCGTCACTATAGAAGAGTGTGGTGGCTCATCAGAGAAATTAAGCATAGAAACACAATCTGATTCAAAATTCTACTTTTGGACAGATGCCTACAAGGAAAGAAGGTGGTGACTCAAAGAACTATTTGTATATTTATGCTCATAGGAGCGTTGTTCCCAGTGGCTAAAGGGAGATATAGCCAAGCATCTGTCAGTGAGTGAACAGATAAACAAAAGATGGTCCAGTGAAATATTATTCCATTCTGACACATTGCCCACCATGGAAGAACATGAAGGACACCATGCTAAGTGAAGAAAAGTACTACATGATTCCATTTGTATGAGAAATCCAAAGCAGTCAAACTTAGACAGAAAGTATAATCATGGTGGTCAGAAGTTAAAAGGAAAATATAGTGGGAAACTGTTCAATGGGGGTAAAGTTTTATTTTGCAAAATGAAACAAGTTCTGGTATTGGCTAAACAACAAGGGTAAAATATATAACCCTGCTGGACTGTACATCTAAAAAATGGTTAAGGTGGTAGGTCAGACATGTTTAGCACAGTTTTGTAGCAGTCCAAACATGTGCTTCCAGAATAGATATGCATGTGTTTTTTTCCATTAAAAATCATTTGGATACAATGGAAACTTGTATGAAAAAAATGCATAGAAATAACAAGAAATGAATTAAACATTTGACGGTTTATGCTCCACAATAAAAAATGTTAGACTTTTAACAGAAAAATATTTTCTTCTTATTTTTAAAATTAATTTGTAATTTTTAATGCAATAAATAAAATATCACTTCAGTATACCTATTAAACAAACCATCATAAAATTATTCCATTAAGTCCTTCAGAAAATACATATACAATTTGGAATGCAAAAAAAACCCCAAACATAGAATTATAGCATTATAGCCACAGTTAGCCCAGTAATTGTTTTCTAGAAACTATGTAGTTTTATTATAATCAGACCTTATTAGTGAATAAATGAGCAATTGCACTCAAAATAATTCCTGAGTCATGATTAGTCAAGAAACTAGGAAGAGTAAAAGTATTAGACTCACACAGTCATCAGAGAACACTAGTGTTCAAGAAACTAGTTGTCTAATGCAGTTAATATTAGGTGCCTATCTTAACTTGCGTGCTCCCAAACAGCCTGTGAGAGGAAGTCTGTTACATGGCCCTAGTGATCACTCCTGGTATTTGTCTGTGCATAAGTCCCCTTCCCTAGAGTAGGACTTTCTAGTGAATAGAATATAGCAGAACGTATGGCATATCATTCCATGGTTAGGTGATATGAAGGTTCTGTTTCACATCTCTCTCTGTCTCCTTCTCGCTCTCTCCCCCTTCTCTCCTTCCCTTCTCTCCCTTTCTTTTCTCTCCCTCTCCCTTCTGTTACTTCTTCTTATAAAGAAGCTGGGTCTTGGAAGCAGTGACTCTTACTGTCTGGAGAGAGCCTTTGGGATCCAGGGACTTCCAGAGGCCGCACGAGAACTTTGACATGGATGGTTCCCTGTTGCACTACTGCAGCCTCCATGGACACCTGAATTTCACTACATGAGAACCACGAAACACAGAGCTAAACTCTACCTAGCTTTCTGATTTGTGAAACTATGAGATTAAAATCTCTCTTGTTTAAAGCTTAGAGCTAATTTGTTGCACATTGGTCGATAACAAATAAATAATGAATGTACCTGGTATTCTGTTTGTGGGTAAAACTGCATGACTTTCCCATGGTTTCCATTGTCTGTTCTTGTACTATTAGAGAAGTGAAACTTCTGGTGGCTGGGTCCACATGTTCATCACACGTTGATAAAGACATTATGCAAGTCATATCTATCATCTTTTCAATGATCTTACTAACCTTTCTGTGTCTCTCTTTTTCTCTTTTCCCTTCTCAGTCAGAATTAGAGCATACTTCTCCCACTCTGTGGGGATGCATGAGTGTTCAATGCATTGAATGTGGATAATTCTAATTGTCAGTGAGGTCCTCAAATCTTCAGTCAGCGTCCGAGTGATCCTTTGGCTCTTGTTCAAAATCTGACCCATTTCCATCACCTATAGCCACAATCATTGCTTAATGGGATCAAGCTCATAACTTCCAAACTTGTCTCCAAACTAGAACTTTATTGCTGCAGTTTGAATATGGAGTTTCCTCTAATATTCACATTGAAACTTAATGATTAAGGCCATGGTATTTGAGGAGAGGCCTCAGAAAGGTGATAGCTTAGGAGGCCTCCTATTTAGTTACTAGATTAAGGTCATTGTGGTAAGGGCTTGCAGGAGTGAGTGACTTGTGTCCCTTCTGCCACGGAATATGCAACCCTCACCAGACAACCAAACCTGCTTCGGTAACAGACTCTCCAGCCTCCAGAGCTCTCAGCCATGAATCTCTCTTCATAATACAGTCCCCAGGCTCAGATATTTTTGTTATAGCAATATTCAGTAGACTAAGATATTTTCCTCTAGACTATTCTCAATTATCCTGTTTAAATATAGATCAGGTTCTGACTTCCTTCTGTTCAACAGTCTCTCTCTCTCATGGCTCCTTAGTATTCCAGGACAAAAGACATTCAAGAACAGTAGTGTGTGTTCTAGCCCCAGTTTGTAATCTTCCATTCCCTGAACTCCTCAGCTTTACTTCCAGCTCATTTCACCTCAGCTACTTGTGCTGCTAGCTTGTCTCTCATATAGGAATGCTGTTGCTTTCAGGCTGTGGCTCTAACTGTTTCCAGTCTGAAGTGTTCTTCACCCAACTATGCTCTTGCCCAACTTGCTATCTTCTCCTTCAAGTCTTTGTCTACAATTTCTCATTCTGCAAGAGACTTACCTTGACCCCAGTATTGGAACTCCCTATCCCCTGCTTCAGCACACAGAGTTCATTTTATCATCTTCAAATGTACTAGTTGGTTTATTATTTGTTACTTTTAAGTCTCCCTCCACTGAGCAGTAGAAGGATCTTCATTTTGTTTCCTGTTGTATAGCTGTCACCTTGACAATTACTAGACACAGAGCTGGGACTCAATTAATTACTTGTTTAACTGAATTGTGAACTGACTTGAATGTTTGCCTTTTTAGCTCTTGAAATGTGAAAAGTGGTAACAAAGTATAGATAATTAAGTAGAGATTCAGGAAAAGTTATAGGAATGAAATGAGAAAACAGTGGCAGCAGAGTTTGTGTTTTCTTTTTTTTAAGCTTAAAAAAACCAGTTATTTTATTTATTTATTTACGAGAGAGAGAGAGAGAAAGAGAGAGAGAGAGAGAGAGAGAGAGAGAGAGAGAGGATAGGTGCACCAGGGCCTCTAGCCAATGGAAACAAACTCCAGATGCATGTGCCACCATGTGCATCTGGCTTGTGTGGGACCTGGAGAATCGAACCTGGGTTCTTAGGCTTTTCAGGTGTGCGCCTTAACCGCTAAGCCACCTCTCTAGCCCAGAATCTGTGTTTCCATTTAAAGCAAGCAACCTGATGAGGAATATTAACAAATAGGGACATGATTTATTCATTACCATTTGCTACATCTTGACTTGAGAAAATTAAATTGTTGTGCAGATGCTTGACACACTCTGAGACCTTTTCAACTCCTTCCCTGTCCTTCCTTCTTCATTATTCTTGTTTTCTTTAAAGGGTTGCAGACAAAGAAGCAATCTCCTGCCTTTTGGCAAATAATTGATTACTTGGCTTCTGAAATTTCTTCGTGGACTGGATGTCTCCACAGGTTTACTTAACATCCTGAGCAGGGTGATGGAATCAGAGAGTGATTTCTTACTGGGAACTGTACACACACACAAAAAAAGAGTAAATGCAAGATAAAACAGATGAGCAGAAAAAAAAAATTCTAGAATTTTTTTTATCTCAGGGCAAATGCTTTACAACTCTCTCCTCCTGTTGCTGTTCCTATGAGCATTAATATCAAAATAAATATTTAAAATAGATAAGGCACACTAGATCTCTCATTTCAGATGGGAATGCAGATAAAAATAAAATGAAGCTCCTATCCACTTCATATTAGGTAAGACATTATTGAAACATCCTAAGTCAATCCCTTTTCTAAAATAGTCTCATAATGAAAATTTATGTATAATAAAAATATTTCCAGAGTGGGTTTTAATCACTGTAAGGAGCCATAGCTAACACAAATCCAATTTTAAACCAGGAATTGGCAAATGTGTTGTCTATTTTTGTAAATAAAGTTTTATTGAAACATATTCATGTCCATTCTTTTGTATATCTTTGTGGCAGTATTTGTGTTATGACAGCAGAATTGAAGAGCTGTGGAATAGACCAGGTGTTCTGAAGACCAAAAGCATGTACTTTCTGACCCTTTATAGAAGAAATTTGCCAAGTCTTGTTTTAGAAAAATGAAACATCAGGGACTGGAGAGATGGCTCAGTGGTTAAAGGTGCTTGCTTGCAAAGCCTGATAGCCCAGGTTCGATTTCCTAGTACCAACATAAAGTCAGATGCACATAGTGGCCCATGCATCTGGGGTTTGTTTGAGGTAGTATGAGGCCCTGGTGCAACTCTCTTTGTTCTCTCTTTCTCTAATAAATAAATAAATATCAAATTAAAGAAAACATCTAAATAGGTTTTTGTATTTTGTTACACTGAAGGTAATCACTATGTTGACTTCCATCATGTAAAAGGGAAGGAGAACTTGGAGATGTTCCAGTGTAGTTAGTAGGAATTGACTAGGAAAAGACCTAACTGCAGATATTTCTTGAATAATGAGGGATTTATGTCCAGATAAACACATCATAAATGGGAAATATTATAAGTAAAAATGTGTGTAACACAGCTAATTTATGCAATACTTAGCTCAGCAACAGGATCTGCTGTAGACTCCAGCACTCACTCTATGCCCTTGATTCTGTGGCCGACTGAGAGCTATGGCTGGCTACTACTAAGCTAGCGTTACAAAAGTATCAAATTGCATGCTGCTAGCCTAGAAAATGATCTAAATAAAAACTTCTGAATGTGTAGAGACAAAAATGTCAAGTCATGTCCACTTAACAGGGATTGTATTGGCTCACGTGATCCTCTCAGGCTGGCCACCCTCACATCTCGGCATCATCCCTCAGTTCTCTTGAGAATCTTCTAGGTGACGGAGCCCAGGGAGTGTCACTTGAGGTCTGTACCTTTTTTGCAAGTGTCTTCACTAGATATTGTCACTTGTCTTGCTCCTTCTTTCCTAAATCTATTTTCTCCCACTCGTGTCCAGACTGTGGCCTTGAGCCGCATGCATTCCGGGATAGCTATAGATGGGGGCCAGCAAATCTGCAGGTGACAACTTCATGTCACGATGTCAAAAAGTTGGACATTCCTGCAGGTTGCATTCGGGGGCAATTGTGCATGACTTGGCCCTTGGGTATTGCATGATTACTGCCAGGCTTTGTCCCTCATTGCTATGCCTGGTTTCTGGCTCCTGGTCCTGACGCTCAGCCTTCAACATCAATGCCAATTTCTAAATTCCCATGCTTAGCATCTCATCTGAGCCTGCATTTTCTCTTCTTTGACCTGACTAAGCAAGAGACTGAATGCTAAAGGACTTATGTAGTTTTGATATAGGTAGTAGTTCATTCAGGGGCAAAGAGCTCCTAATGACAGAGTGTGAGATGCTAAATACTTAAGTAATTCTCAAGTATAGCACATGTATATTTCATATAGAGAAGGGAAACCAGTTCTGTTTTTGTTTACGTGTGGAAGGCCAGATGTACAAATAACTGGTTAACATGAAGATAGGGTTAAAACAGTAGGAAAAAATCACAAAATTTCAGGAACAGAAAATTCCATTAAAAAAGTGAAAAAAAAAAAGCTCAAACTCTTGAGATATCTAGGTAGGATTTATAGCTTAAAATCAAGGTATAATATTGATGCTAAATATTTTCTTGAGTGATGTAATTGAAATAATGATTTTTTAAATCATTTTTACCTAAAGATTGCAAAACAATAAGCTTAGTAAGTAAATCTACCTTTCATTTATTTTGAAAAAATATAGTTATAAAAACATGAAAGTTTACCTTGTTTTAAGAAAATCTATTTAAGCTGTAGTTAAACTATTCTTTGCCTTAAACAAAAAAATCTGGTATTTAAGTCATCCCTTGAAAGGCAATGTTTGAACAGCTGTATAGACTTGAGGACAGAAAACTAGGTAAAGAGTAACATAGAAGACAGGAACAGAGAAGTGGGAGGAAGACAGGCTGGAGAAGGAGCGGTTCTGTAAGGTATTGCGGGGAAGTAGAGGATCATGTGAGCTGGGAGCTGGAGCAGGCTCAAGAACTGTTTGCTGCATGAAGAGCCTTTGACTTTCAAATGGAAACTGGTGGCTGAAAGGAACAATGATGTCAGCTATTTGGGCAATCATCTTGTCTGCGAACAAAAGAGATGGGTCAATATTGACCACTACAACAAGGCTGACCTTTGGTTCCAGGTTCAAAAAACAGCCATGAGAATGGGCCGTCTCCTTTCAAGAGGTCAAAAGGGACATTTCACCTTAAGGGAAGATGAGATTCACAGTAAAATGGTGCCTTAGACAGGGAGCTAGGTGCAGTGTTAGAGTGATTCCAGAAATTTATTTACAGTAGTATAAAGTTTCCAGATGTCACTGTCGGAAAAAATATGGTGTAATATGAGGAAAGACATTGTTTCTGCCTCCAAGATGCTTTGGGTCCCATAAAGATGCTCATTTAATTAACACATATCTGGAATCACCCACTATGTGTTAGGGGTCACTGTTCTAGGCATGGGAAGCAGGGAAGCTGAGAAAGATTGTATCCCAGTGGTGAGAGGCATTCAGAGAGAGACTCTTTTCAATTCGTTTGAAGAGCTATAGTAGCTGGTCGCCCCATGAATTGGCAATTCCTTCCATTTCGAAGCCCTGTGAGGAAAGTTAACGGGCACTTCCATGAGGCGGGGCCACTGGGTGAATCAGGTGACGCTCTCTTTTGCAGACGAGTTAGTGATAGAGAGGGGTTCTCAGCACTGTAGCCAAGGGCAGGACGGACAGTGATGTGAGCAAAAGTCAGGAGACTGGCAGGACAGCGCACTGGGGATGGGCCGATGAGTCACAGGAGGAAACGGGGTGTGAGCGTGAGGACGTGAGAGGGCAGGAGCGTGGATTTTGAGCCGAGGCCAAGGGTGGCAGGAATGAAAAGCTCGGCGGGATTAAGTGGCCCCAAAGTTCTGAGAGACTCTGGCTTGCGGTGCTGTTCACCTTGGCATCAAAAGGGTCACTGGCGGGTGCCACTGTCTGCGTCCTAGCCCAGCCAGCTTTCCAGAATGGATGCCCGGGGAAATGTACGCTGCGCCCCTGTTGAGCAAAATCCAGCTTGGCTCCAAGGACGGTGGCGAAGTGACGTCTCAGGCATGGTGGAAGCAGGTGCAGGTGAAAAGATGCCGCTGGGTCTCGGGGTGTGCAGTGACGCGGAGGAGTCTGGGCAGACAGGGCCGGCGGGTGCTCATGCAGGCCACCGCCCCGTGAGCAGGGGACTCTCACTTCCGTGGGCTCCAGTGCTCCTCCAAAATGAAAAAAGCAAAAGAAAAGTCAGTCAACGAAACAGTGGGTCTTCCTAAGCTCTCAAATTCTGAGAATCTAATTGCGAGCTGAACTCCTTTAAAGAAAGTGCTTGCTTTGTCTTTATTTCTCTAATATCACCTTGGAACAATTCCCTTCCCCAAACAATCTTTAGCAGGTGGCTCAGCACGGAATAGAAATGCAATCAATATGTAATTAAATGATTTTCTTCATGACAGAACATTTTTATTCTTTACATTAAAAGGTAACCAGTTATAAGTTCGATGTGCAAGTAATGCAAACCGCATTGGTACTATCATTTTTTTTCCCATACGTTTTACTTTTGGTTTCCTGGCTACAAATGCTTCCAAGTTTTACTGCATTTGTTTCTTAGCTAGAGAATCTCTATGTAAACACCCAAATCCAAAGATCTGAGTCCTAAAAACAACAAAATTGAGGTTAAATAAATACTGTTCTTGTAAAGCTTTTCAAATTTGGGAATATTCATTTCCTTGAATTGTATCATGATTCTGTTCAAATAATACTGGAATACCAACAGAAAACTATGGAGAGAAAACTATTTCTATGTGAACTCTGAATGTTTCAGTTGGGAAGATTCTCTGTCATTTCATCTTCAGTTTATCAGCAACTTTTGAGTGGATTTTCCTCTTGTACAAAATAGTCTGCTATTATGTTTAGGGACTATGTTCTATGACCAAGGATGCTGAACACTGGAAATAGTGATTTATTTTTCCTATGCATATGATGAAGTTGATGTTAGGCACAATAGGAGGTTAACAGCTAGTGCTAAAGCACAACAGTTATGAGACTATACTACAATAAAATTGTGAGTATCTCCATTCTTGTGAACTGAGAAGTAACGCAGCACTGGAAGCCGGATAACTAGGAAGGTTACTTCACGGCCGATGGGCATGTAGGGTTAACAGTGTGGTTATGCAGGACAAAGCGATGGCTGACAGCTGGGGCAGGATGATGGGAAGGGAGCAAGATTTCGTCATCTACTCAAGAGAACATACTGTTTAAAAGTTGTTTATTTCTGGAAATTTCCACTTCATGTTTTCAGACTGTACTTGACTTTGGATGAATGAAACTGCAGAAAGCAAAACAGTATATATTTCTATCATTCTTTTGTCAAAGAACTGCCTGATGGGATTTTGCTTTCTACCAAAACTTAACTTTCTTCTTATTGTGAGTCTTCTATAATCTCTTTCATAAGCTCCTTCTTATTTTGCAGATGATACCAGTTCTGACCAAAAATGAACTCAAATCCTGACTCATGGACGTCCGTTGGCCGCTGTCCTCTCGTGGAGACCTCTACTGCTCTTTGAGAACACAGCCATTTGTCATTACCCTTTGTTTACAGTCTTGAGCCACTTTCCAATTCATGTGACAGCACTTCTGCCCAAATTGATTTATATTAATTTTTCAAGTCAGATTTTGTGAGGTAGTGGATAAAATGCACTGAGAACGTCCAGGTTTATGATAACTACATGTTCCCCCCACCCAGTGATCTTGTAAACTGGCTTTATTTTTTAAGTAACGGTATTACTTAAAATACCACTGGGATGGGATGGGGGTGGGGAGAATCAGCTTTCACTGGCTTCCTGCACCTGTACTGTCCCTCTGTCAGTGAAAACTCCTGGGTAAAAGTTCTGATGCAGTCACATGGTTAGTGCCCACAATGAGCTGAAGGATTTTTTTTTTCCCCAGTTGAACTGAACACCAGCTGTTCCTCGCTTTCCTCAAATCATATTGTCTAATGATGGCCCCCTTTTCAACAACTCTAGCCAGGAATCTTTGAGTCACTTTTGATCCTGTCTTATCCTTTGGTCAACATTGGATCTAGAAGAGGAAGCCAAATTTTGAGGCTATTGAGTTCTCTCCCATGCACACATTTTCTCTCTCTCTCTCTCTCTCTCTCTCTCTCTCTCTCTCTCTCTCTCTCTCCTGCATGCGCTCATTCCTAACAGTCTCCCAGCCCTGAGCTCATTCATAGCAAGCTGCACCTCTGCAGGGCTTTATGCTCTGGTATAAGGTCATCACTCAGCTGTTTCGGATTGTTTTAAAGTCAGCTGGTCAAGTCGACCCTGGTGCCATGGGCACAGGCCTCATTACTCAGACACTTCGTGTTCTTAAATGAGGGCGTTCTGAAGCGCTGGCTCACATTGTCTCCTACCTTGCTTAGTGGACTGAAAGCAATGATCTCTCTGGAATCCATTGCCATGTTTAAAAAGTCTCAGGTTTTTTTTTCATCTCAATAAAAATTCAGCAGTGTGTGTGTTGGTGTGTGTGTGTGGGGGGGTGGTTATGGAGACCCATGAAAAGGAGAGGAATTGTAATGCTCTTATGTGTGCTGTCTGGTAGCAGACTCATCAGAACCCTTCTCTGGAACCTAACACTAGTTTTAAATGGAGACAGAAACCCCACATTCTACCTGCTTGGTAACTCATCCTCATGCATAATCTCATACACTGAAGGATGGTGCCAACAGTGAATGACTTCAAGTGTTGTTTGTATCCCTTGTATATGCCCAGCTTTCTCTCATGAGAACAGACACTGGTGTTTTACTTTTCTTGTCTGTGAAGACTTGTGGCAATGCCTGAGTACATGAACTTTGCACTACACAGCCTGCTCCAATCTTCTCACCAAAAAATGGATTTTATAATACTTGACCTTTTAATCTACAGAAATCAAACCGATCTGTAATTAAATTAAACTTTTCATGGGATGAACCCAACTATCAAATGTCATCTTATCTTCAGCAGCAGAGGCTGAAGCAAAGACATCAGACACTGTGGACAAGAAAGAGTCAAAACAGATCATTAACACCAGGCTAAATGCTTTCAGATGGTTTTACAATGTCTCCGTGCTTAGCTGTTGGAAATAAGCTGTCAAAATCTGTGTTGCTCTCTGTTCAAAGAATGCAAAGTAATATACCAAATACACTTGTTTTGAGGAGTGTCTGGGACAGCTCTGATAAAGATGAACAACTCAATATGGACACAGGAGTGCTGGAGTGACTAGAGCAGCTGCTTCTCAGCCGGGAAGCATGGAGCGCAGACCATTGCACTGTGTTCCGAGGCTGCCCTTGGCTAATAGAAGCTTGTGGAAGATGAGAAAGGACTCAGTAGAACACACAGATTGAAAGCAAACACTATAAGGTATAATGTAAACTGCTTTTAAACAACGAGATTTGTTTTAAATCCTTAACACTTGAAAATGCACTTAAAATTAAAAATTCTTTTAAAACCTGTTGATAATAAACGAGGGAAGTTCAGTTCTGATTTTCAAACTGCAAATGTAAGGTCTTGCAGAATGGGAGAAAATTGTTGCCAGCTAGATTTCAGACAGGGGATTCATATCTAGAATATATAAAGAACTGCAAAAATCAAACACAAAAAGACCACAAAGGATCAGTCAGTCATCAAGTGGGCTAAGGAACTGAATGGAAATTTCTCAAAAGAAGAAACACTTTGGCAAATGAATATTTTAAAAAGCATTTAACATGTGTAGATGTCAGGAAATGTAAATTAAAATTACTTCCAGATGCCATATCACCAGGTCAGAATAGATAACATTAAGAGATCAAATGGCTAATGCTTGTGAGGATGTGGAGAATGGGGCACTCATTCACTGTTGGTTGCAGTTTGAACTTGGACAGCCATTATGGAAATCAGTAAATAAGTATATTAAAAAGGTAAAATTAGAACTATCAAATAACCCAGTTATACAACTCCTGGGCATATATGCAAAGGACCCTATGTCCTACCACAAAGACCCTTGCACATGTATATTTCTTGGTACACTATTCGCAATAGCCAGAAGTGAAATCAGGCTGAGTAACTACAGGTAATGAGGGGATGATACATGTCCACATTGGCATGCAACCATGAAGAATGACAAAATTAAAAGAAAGGTGTGGAGGAGACATGGCTAAGCCATTAAAGCATTTGCCTGCGAAGCCTAAGGACCCTTGTTCGACTCTCCAGATCCTATGTAAGCCAGATGCACAAAGGTGAGGCAAGGGCAAGGTCGCACATGCCCACTAGGTGGTACAAATGTCTGGAGTTCAATTGCAGTGGCTGAGGCCCTGGTGTGCAAATTCTCTCTCTCTCTCTCTAAAAAAGAAAATGAAGAAGAAGAAGAAGAAGCCGGGAGTGGTGGTTCACACCTTTAATCTCAGCACTTGGAAGGCAGAGGTAGGAGGATCACCATGAGTTCAAGGCCACCCTGAGACTACATAGTGAATTCAAGGTCAGTCTGGGCTAGCTAGAGTGAGACCCTACCTTGAAAAACAAAACAAACAAACAAAAAAGAATGACAAAATCACCTGCTCCAGGGGGTGCGCATGAGGAAAGGTAGCAAGACCCAAAGAGATAAACTACCCGTCACACTTCAGCCAAGCCACAGCTGAAGTCACAGAGGAATTGGGGAGATGAGCATGAGTGCTGCGAACCTGATAATCAGTACCAGAATGTAGGAGACAGACCCTGAGGATACTCAACACCTACCAAAGCAGAGATCCAGAGGCTCCTAAGAGCTCATCACTGAAGTAGACTTAAAACTCACCCACCAGTGCTCAGGGAATTTTGCTGAAGAGGGGAAGGAAAGGTTGTAAGAGCCACAGGATGAGATATCATACCCAGAGCCCTACCCCTCAAAAAAAAAAAAAAAAAAAAAAACCGACTGCTGCTCTCACAACATATAACCTACAACCCCATGGGGAATTCCTGCAACCCCACTGAGGAGGGTCCTCAGTGGAATGGGTGTAGGGAAAAGAGGGCACCAACATATGATGTATCCATATAAAATATGTTGATAATAATAATAATAATAATAAAGAATGACAAAATCAGACTGGAGAAATGGCTTAGTGGTTATGGCACTTACCTGAGAAGCCTGAGGACCTAGGTTCCACTCCCCAGAACCCACATAAGCCATGTGCACATGGTGGCACATACATCTGGAGTTCATTTGCAGGGGGCAGAGGCCCTGGCATGCCCATTCTCTCTCTATATCCCTCCCTCTGTCTGTGTCTCTCTCATAGAATTACTGCTTGTTTCTTCTCATATGCAAATATTAGCTTCTCTCTCTCTATCCCCATCCCCCCTCTCTCTACCTCTATCTCAATCTCAGCCTATATCTATATCTATCTATGTAGTCATGAAACTAGAAAAGGTCCCACAATAGGGTGAAAAGTGGTGTTAAGGAAGGGGATGGGGAAAGAAATAGAATACATGTGCCATGAAAGTGCAAAGTACTGGGGACAGAAGGGTGCAATGTGGGAGAAAGGCAAGGAGATGGGAGGGAGGGGCTGAGAAGGAAGATCAATCAAAATAAGTACCTATGAAAATGCGTTAATGAAACCTGTTACTTTGTATGCTAATTAAAAAAACACAAAAGTACTGTCTTATTCTAAGCTTCAAAAGCAATTCAGACAGCTGTGATAAAATGGATAGGATACTTAAATGAAATTTATTACAATCCAGTAGCAGAGGCCATTGTTAAAGGAAGTTCCAAATGCTTACGAAGGAGAGCAGAAAGAGTGAGTTCCATGTCTATGCGGGGACGGGGACACTGCTTAGTGCCTTTGGTGCCTGTGGTGCTGTATATTGATGTCAACCTGACAAGACCTAGAATCACCTGTGAGAGATTATCTAGATTAGGTTCACCTCTGAACATGCTTATTTATTTATTCATGAAAGAGAGAGAGAGAGAGAGAGAGAGAGAATATGCACCAGGGCCTCTAGTCATTGCAAACGAATTCCAGATGCAGGCGCCACTATTTGCCTCTGATTTATGTGGGCTCTGGGGAATTGAACTTGGGTCCTTAGGCTTCAGAGGCAGGCGAATGAGGGATGATCTTGATTAGGTTAATTAAGGTATGCAGGTGGGGCCGTTCCATGGGCTGAGTTCCTGGGCGGTATCCAAAGAAGAGATCTGTCAGGAACAAAAATGGTCTGGGCAAATGAGGAGTAAAAATGTCATCTTTCCTAAAAAGAGATTTGGCCTTTCTCCTGGGTAACTGGCAGGTAACTTTTAAGCCCTGGGACTGTGCTACCTTACATGTGTATCATTGTTTACCTGGAGGCCATGTGCCAATCCAGAACATCTATGCCAGTGATTTATGGTGGAGATTCTTTGGCAACAGGTTGTCAATTGGTCCACTACAACGGCTGGAGACTGTGGTCTGTGATGTGGCAGCCAGTCATGCCCCTGTGACTGAGACCCCATTAAACCCTCTCTCTAAATCTGTATCACCAACACTTGTGTGAATGTCTCAAGCTGGCTCCATGCTTATTGTCACATTTTGTTTTTCTGGACGAAGCAGGCACTGTCTTGCACTGCTTCACTGGAAGAGGATAGATAGGAATCCCAAAACTTGATGTGTTGATGTCTCCTAGACCTGCCCCATGTCTCTTTCTCCTCTGTTGATTTCAATCTGCATCCTGGGATGTAATGATCAGTTCCTGAATATGATGGCTTTGCTGAGTACTGACAGTGACCTGGGAGCTCCCTGAGTTTACAGCTAGTGTCAGGAGTGAGGATTGCCGTGGGAAGTCATGAACTTGTTAACTGGAATTTATACGAAGGGAGAGAGGACAAGCCTGAGAGATAATCTTTAAAAATAGCTGCTAATGAAAAGCAGGTGACATCTTACATGTAACAGGATAGAAATGACTCAGAACTTTCTCCTGGACACAGGTTCCATATTCTGAGAAACCAGATTTCAGAGCTTGAATGAGCTAACTTATGTTGGACAGTCATGGTTTAAAGAAACCTGGCTGGAGGCTAAATGATCATGGATGGCCATGCCTCTTGAATGTGGACAGTGATTCTGGCTCCCCAGGTGTTATCACCCTCTCCTCCCTAAAGATGTGGAATGCAGGCTCGATTGAATTCATTCTGTCCAATACTACACGAAGGTTCTGATTGTCAGCTCACAACTCAGAGAAGGCCAGATTTACATTTAGATTTATATAATTGGCTATGTGATTATGCTTACATAAAGAAGAAAGCCCTTCACTGTCCCTAAAGCACAGGCAAGTCTCACCTTACATTTCTGTTCATCAGTCTGTCTAGAGCAGGGCATACAGATAAAGTAGTACTGCTCATTTTTATATTTTTGCCTTTTCTATGCCAACTTCATGAAAATGCTGTTGCCTTTTAATATGGCTTATACATGATATCAAATAAAGAAGAGTTAACACTTGCCATATTTTATAGATAATCTGTAAAGTGAGTCAAAGTTACAAGGCATAATAGCAAATTAAAAATAGCAAATTAAAAAATAGGGCTGGACAAATAGTTTAGGCACTTAAGGCACTTGTCTACAAAGCCTAATGACCTAGGTTTGGTTTCCCAGTACCCACATAAGCCAGATGCACAAAGTAGCACATGTGTCTGAGTTTGTTTGCAGTGGCTTAGGGCCCTGGCATGCCCATTTTCTCTCTCTCTCTCTCTCTCTCTCTCTCTCTCTCTTTCTTTCTCTCTCTCTCTCTATACATATATATTTATATGCATCTCTTTCTCAAGTAAAATAAATAAAATTTAAAAAATGGTTGTTAGTTGTTTACTATCTACATCACACTAAGTTGTAACTCTGGCTTGTCTTTAAATAATTTTTCAAAATTCTACACACATTGAAATGCTGTATATACATGCAGGATTACTAATGGTGGTTTTATGAACTTTGCAGAAGGCTTAAGGAACAGGGGATGATATATCATAAGTATATATTTGTAAATTATGTCATCCTAAGGATTAAAATTTAAAAAAAATCTTTAAATCCCATCTTCCCTCAAACTCATGCTTTGGGTGGAAGTCTCTAATGTTTCCTAATACTCACCCCCTCAATTAATACCCTTCTAACACTCCTGAGAGTGGGCTGAATGTAATGATTTGCTCTTAAAGCACATCACTTCCACGGTTAATTTGTGAGGATCAGTGACTTCCATTATGTGCATACTGTGGAGCCCTCTTGTCTGGTCAGTCTTGGAGCCAGCTGTCCTGTTCTCAGCTATGCTGTGGAAAGACCACTAGGGGCAGTCTCTACGCAGCATCCTGCCGGGAAATGAGCCTTCTGCCCAGTATCTAGTGAGCAATGGAACCTCACCAACAGCTAGGTGGGCTTAGAAAAGGACCCAGCCTCAATCATACTGTGGAAGTGCAATGTAGTCCCAATAAATAACACAGAGAGACAGGGTACTCAGGCAAACCACAAAGAAACTGAATGATGATAAATATTAGTCTTTGAGATTGCCAATAAGTAGCCACAGATAATTAATATTCCTGGGCTGAAATCTCAGCTTCGTTCCTCTCTGGTACTATGATTATTCATAAACTATTTGAGCTTTTGTTTTTGCCCTCAGTGAATGGTTGGTAAATTTTCACGTGAGTCATACCTACCTAACGAGGTTATTGTAAGAACCAATGCAAAGCCTTAGTCCATAGGAGCCCAGTGTGTGCTACTTTCATTGTCATACAGGCTCAGGACCTACGTGGAAGCATAGTGACTGGCACTTTCAGGATACCTGGCAGTGAAGTCTGCAAGCTGAGACAGAGTCACTTTTTTGATGACAACATCTAATAGGAAATCCATTAAGATCTGATATCCCAAAAAAAAAAAAAAAAAAATTGAAAAAAGAGGAGGGAATGCAATAATTAGATCTTAGTTTCCTACTCAGCACCATTGACTACTAACTTTGTAAAGTATAATTATAAAACCACATATTTAGCCCCAAGTATTTAACAGCGTAACTATAAGACCTGGTAGGTACACTAGGTTCTTAAAGATACAGGCACTTCATTTTGAATGCAAGCTGAAATGGGAGGCCATTATGGCGGTAACTAGAAAACATAACGAAAAAAACCTTATCTGATCTTTTTAGCTTTGCATGGTGGGCTATTTAGTGATCTAAAATTTTAGGAATTCAGCTTGGTTTATCATAAAAGCAAGCAAATTAAACATATTGCATTGGTCAGATTATTGTCTTCCTCTAATCTATTAAATATTACATATTCACATTTTATATCACATTTTATATATGTGTAATTAGAATTCAATAAGTAGTGATCCAAGTGAAGCTAAATAATCTAAGCATATTGCAACCTTCCGCTCCCCTTCTACCATTTCTCTATTCTTCATGCATTTTCTTAAGGAGTTTTGAAAAGAGCTAAGTCATACATATGAGAGCAATTTACATGGCCAAGATTAAGAGAACAGTCCGACCAGGGCCTGGCCAACATAATTTAATTTAGGGGATCTAGAATTCCAGAAGACTATCTACTGGGGCAGAAAGGCATTTTAGGAGACGGTGATCAGCTGGCAGCCATTGCCTGGGTAATTTGTATTCTTTTTCCAGCCAACTGCAATAACATCAAGTTGAAGTGATAAGGATACTGCTAAATTTGCTTTAATTAATGTCAAGTCCCTGAGTAATAAATCACCATAAATTCCTAAGGGTTTTTTTTTTTTTTTTGGAAATGGCCTATTTTTTTGGCTATCACTGAAACTTGTCTGGGAAATCCTCCCACTTGTGCAGGCCTCATGGCTCCATCATTTTCTTTGCTGCTCTTATCTTCTCAAAGTGAGATTTCATCTGAGTGGAAGGCATACCTCACTGCCCTCGTTGTCTTCATGGGGATTGTAAAATGGTAACTTGCTAGGTCTTTGTGTGGACTTGGATCTATCACTAGCATATCATAGCAAAGTTCATGAACCCATAAGGTAATGAGATTCTCAAAATAAAACTATTTCAGAGTAGAGTTTCAAGATATAATGCAGGCTTTGAGAAAGGAAAGTACCTATATTACAGAAAATCATGGTCTTCCTGAACTCCATTTTCTCCATTTTTTATTGTGGTAGGATACCTAGAACATCATCTGTAATTCCATCTACAATTTAAAACACATTTCACAGTTGGACAGGAGAGCTGTGCATATGAGCAGGAATGTATGTGTTTGAAGTTCTACTAGCTGCCTCTCATGTCTCCCCCACTTTGGTTGTTGTACCAGAACTTGAACTAGGTCCTCACACTTGAGAGGCAAGAACTCTGAACTATATGTTAAGGTATAGTAGTCCTTTAAAAAAAAAATCAATGCTTCTTATGGTTTAATGCAGGACGACCTATCAAACAATCCACTTCCCAACTTAGGAACATGTTGTCTATAGCTTCTTACTTCAGAGACTTCCTGATCCTTCTTTATTAGTTCAATTCTAATTTGCCTCTTGTACTTCCACTGAGTGGCTTTATTCCTCTTTGTAGATTGATCTCAGACATGGGTATGTGGGAAATGCACATGTCAAATCCTAGTCTGGATTGATCCTATGGGAGTTGGATATTTTTCATAATTCTGCCTCTGATATTTAACCATAGGTCACTTCAAGGTTTTTTGACTTAAAAGATATAAAATAGCATTATTGATCAGCTAACTCATGAATCTCATGAATAAAATATGATGCAAGTTGTAACTTGTGTTTGTTCTCATAGAGAAATGTCGTCTGACCCAGGGTAACATGGAAGCTGCTCTCTTAATGCCTTGCTTTGCCACTCAGTGAATACACTAAGTTGACCACTTAGGAATCTGGCCAAACTATTGAGTCAGTGTTCAATTAATTGTATCAGGGGTGGTAGTGGGGTGGCTTAGAGAGAATTGGGCTGAGAGTCAGAGATTTTGACAATGACATCTGACACTCACCACAGACGGTTGCCTAGACCTCATTTCCATATCCGTTAATTCAGTGACAGTTCAGTGGTTGGCTCAGAAGTTCAAGTTCTTTCCACTACTAACATTCCGTGAGTAGTTCTTAATGCCTATCTGCCCCAGCGCATTGCCTAGCAACTGTACTTGAGGGGGAACAGTAGCAATTTAAGCACATAACAATTCAGCCTGTCTATGTTTATTTTTTATTCTTATAATTTATGACATAATTAGAGCTGGAGGAAGAATAAAGCCACTAATGAAAATAGAGAAGGATATTATCTATGGATTTGTGAATGCAGGTAGTCAGCTTTCAATCACCATGACAAAATACATGAGATGATTAACTTAAAGGAGGAAACATTCATTTTGGCACGGATTTTCAGAGGTTTTCGTATATAGCTGTCTGGCCCTACTGCTTTGTGCCTGTGTTGGCAAGTCCACTGTGGTGGGAACATATAGCAGACAAGGCCTGTTTGCTTCACGTTGCTGGGGGAGCAAAGGAGAACTCTCCTCAAGGGCATTCTTTCAGCGACCTAACTTTCTCAAATAAGACCTCGGTTTCATAACCTCTCAATCGTACCACAGGCAGGGAACCCACCATTGAACATAGAGTCCTAGGGGAAACATTTCAAAGCCAAATTATTGCATATGACATCTAAGTGACCATGCAAAATTTAGTGTTGGTTTTTCTTTTTCATAGAATCTTTGTTAAACAAGTATGTGTTTTTCTTTCAACCTTTCTCTAGCTACAGTATTTTCTCAGTCCTCCACTCAGTCACCTCTTAGTATGTTTTTAAATATTTTATTTATTTATTTGAGAGAGGGAGGGAGAGAGAGAGAGAGACAGGAGGAGGAGGCAGATATATAGAGAGAACAGACACACCAGGGCCTCTAGACACTGCAAAGAAACTCCAGTCACATGTGTCACCTTCTGTATCTGGCTTACCTGGGTAATGGAGAATAGAACCTGGGTCCTTAGGTTTCGCAGGCAAGTGCCTTAACTGCTAAGCCATCTCTCCAACCCACTTCTTACTGTTTTAATAAAGCAACTAACTTCTCAAAAGCTTTGAGTTCATTCATCACTCAAGTGTGATTAACAAAGCCTTATTTTTACCCAGCACATCATCTTACTGTCTTGGTCTTTGTGGGATAAGGGTGAAGACACAGGAAAAGAGAAGGCTGAGAGCTGTGTGGCTTTGTGTAAGAAATGAAAGAGATGGATCATTATAACTGCCTCCTCCCCATCCCATTGATCAAGGAGGGATTACCACCCTAGGGCTGTGCCACATACACAGCACCTGGCATGGGGGGAGATGAAACAAGACATCAGTTGATTAGTCATATATGCTTACAGCCCAGGAAAGTGTATTAGTTATTTTTTCATTGCTGTGAAATCTATCTGACAACAGAAATTTCAAGAGGAGGGGTTTATTTTAGTTTACAGTTGGAGAAAAAGCAGTCTATCATTGCAGCGAAGGCACAGTGGCAGAAGCAAGAAGTAAGTGATCACAGCACATCTGCTGTCAGGAGGCAGAGAAATGAATGCTGGTGCCCAGCTTGCTTCCTGCTTTTTGTACATCTTGAGTACCTAGCCCATGACATGGCACCACCTGCAGTTGGGTGAGCCTTCCCACCTCAATTAACCACGGTGGTCTGAAATCCTGTCATGGTGATAATTGAGATTGACCTTCACAGGTGGTCACTTGGGGATAATAGCTAAGCAGGATTTGATGGAGACCAGCATTACAAAGAGGGCAGAGTGCCCTTGTCCCCACAAGAGGGTATGATTGGCTTGTCTAAGTAACCCTGCAAGGCTGTAGGAAAACTGAAAGGCACTACTTAAGGATAGTAGATGGTTCTTCCTCAGGAAAAATTACCAAGTGGGGCCACCTTCCCCGCCAGAGCAGAGAGAAGAAGGGATTTTACTATTAGACCATTTAGGGCCCACTGTTTTTAGCTCATGTAAGTAGCCAGGAACATTGGACCATAATTTCAGTCTTTATGACATAGTGAGAGAGAGAGAAGGTTTTCTCTTTCTTTCTTATTCTAAAGCAAAATGATATGCATTAATAGGATCATATTTACATATGAAGAGTGTCTCCCAGCAAGAAGTATGCACTGATCTCTATAATAACATGTTAATAGGTCTGAAGAGATGTCTTAGTGGTTAAGGTGTTTGCTGGCAAGGCCAAAGTACCCAGGTTAGATTCCCCAGTACCCACAGATGCACAAAGTGGCGTATGCATCTGGAGTTCATTTGCAGTGGCTAGAGGCCTGGCACTTACTCTCTCTGTCTCTCTTTTTCTTTCTCCATTAAATAAATAAAAATTTTAAAATGTCAGTAGATTAACACAAGATTTAGCTGGTGACATCAAGACCCAGAAGAAGCTTTTTGCTATTGTTTTTTGGATAAAAAGAGATGGGAAATTTTATATCTTTTCAGTTTTCAATTTTTATGATTCTATGTCATATGAATGATAGATAATGTTTGTCTTTTTCATGAATTTTATCAATATATATCTCTATCTGATTCTAATTTCACTTTTGTTGGAATTAGCTTTTCTGCATAGGGCACCTCAGTGTTTTCTGCAATTTATGAGATTAAACTTGCCTTCTCTCATGTTTATTTTCCTTAGCTTTCATAATAAAAATTTGCATTTATGAATTTAGGTTTGCTCAGCTCTTCTGCATGTAAGAAAATACTTCACAAATGGTAATTCAATGGATTGATGTATAAGTATTTAGAAGATAAATTGTAGTACATTTAATAAAGAGAAGCTGTACAGAATAATACTAATGCTATTGAAAGTTTATTTTTCAATAAATGCTATTGCAAGTTGCAGTCTTCTGAGAGGAAATGCAATATGTGTGTGTGTGTGTGTACTGGTTATTTCAATTTGTCTGGTATTTGTTTTACCAATGAAAATACTTCATCCTGGGCAAACCAGAATGTATGTCACCTACCTATATCCTTACTTTAAGTTCTGCTCCTGCATGTCGCATGTAGAGCAAAGGTGGTTAGGATGCTGCATTGGAATATTTCATTCCTTGTTCTATTGTCAACAAAAGATTTCTGTGTGTGTAGACAGCTATCAAGGAAATCTGATCACAGAGTAATGGAACGTAGCCAACTCATTAGTGTCTAGTTAATTCAGAAGGAGAAGTTACATCTCACTGGAAGAGCATCCTACACTTCCAGAGTGTTTTTCTCCTCACTCATGTGGGGAGAAATAGTTTTCTGACCTAAAGATATGTAGCACCATGTGCTGAACCAATGGGAAGGGAGAAGGAATGTTCCAAAGCATGAAGACAAGCCAGTTAGTAAGAATGATGTTTTGAAACTCTGATTGACAAAGTCAAGTGCTGAGTTATCCTGTTCCTGGAAGAATCCTTCCTGATATCATGGAATCTCTGGTGACAATGGTAGATGACCAACCACTGATAGGGACATTGTTGTGGGGAAGCCACACTTGAAGAAGGACTTGCTATCTGTTGTAGGCTGCCCAGCACGGGATGTTGGCACTCCTACAATGGGGTGAGCCTGATGGTCAGAAACCTCTCTGAGAGTCCCAGTAACAGCCAACAGTGGGAGAGACTAGTGGGTACTAGGCACAAGGTTGTTTTGCACAAGCCAGTATCACTTAGACCCTCATCCATGGAGTGTCACACTTTTACTTAAACCTAATAAAGCCACAACAATCCCCCAGTAAACTATTTTTCCTGAGGGTCAATGCACTAATTTATAAAAAAGGCTGAAATAATCAAAATAAATCAATAAAAAGAATGTAGAAAGTCTAAAGATGTACCTAAATTTTTATTGTTTTGAAGCTGATGATAGTGATGATGATAATACATAATCTGTTGAATGCCTTAATGTTTCCCAAACTCAAACTCTCATCTGATGATTTTAAACATGTCATCTTGGTTAAGATATTTAGGTATCTGGACCACTACTTGTGTATTACATGTAGGATTTTTGCCCAGGGCAGTTAAATGATTCATTTAGAGACTTATAGCTGAATGGATTAACGCCAGTTACTCCAAACATGGTTATTTCTTTTTTAAAAAATTTTCTGTTTTATTTATTTATTTGAGAGTGACAGACAGAGAGAGAATGAGGCCAATAGAGAAAGAGAGAGAGAGAATGGGCGTGCCAGGGCCTCCAGCCACTGCAAAGGAACTCCAGACGCGTGTGCCCCCTTGTGCATCTGGCTAACGTGGGTCCTGGGGAATAGAGCCTTGAACCGGGGTCCTTAGGCTTGACAGGCAAGCGCTTAACTGATAAGCCATCTCTCCAGCCCCAAACATGGTTATTTCTGTCTCCACTTATCAATAATGCTCTCCAACTACATGCTACATATCAAATGACCCATCATATTTGTTTTTAAAATAAAACTTTATTTTTAGTTATTTATTAGAGAGATAGAAAGAGAGGTAGAGAGAGGGAGAGAGAGAATGGGTGCGCCAGGGCCTCCAGCCATTGCAAACAAACTTCCCTTGTGTGCTCCCTTGTGCATCTGGCTTATGTGGGTCCTGGGGAATTGAACCGAGGTCCTTTGGCTTTGCAGGCAAATGCCTTAACCACTAAGCCATCTCTCCAGCCCCATATTTGTTTTTAATTAATAGGATAGCACACATTTCTACAAGTTTTAAGAGAAATCCACTAATCTTAACTTGATAGTTTATGGCTAAAATGTCAAATTGCCCTGCAAATACTAATCTAGAAAATGTTAAAGGAGTGAACACATAGTTTTCCAAACAGCAGTAAGAAACACTATTTCCAGATACAATTAGGCATGCTTTAGTTCTTAAGTAAGGACACAGATCTTGGGAAGAGGTAACATAGTGTCATGAGGAAGATTTACTACCTGCCAGAGATATTCAATTTCCTTTGCTGGGGATGAAGGGGAAGATGGGGTTTCTGGTGTTGGTTCCTAATGTGCCCAGAGCAGTGTGACATTGTTGAATGCTTTTTCTGACTTCTATCCCTTTCCCTGCTGCAACTGACAGCTGGTTGGCTTTTCCCTGTGGGCCGTGCAGTCATTTGCTACCTTACAGCAACGGCTGGTTGATGACAGTGACTGAAAAATGGGCTCTGTGACTTGGCATTCATATTGTGTCCTAGTACTGCTGGGCCCCATTATCAAAAGACAAAAACAGAAATAAGGGAGGGGGTGAATTGAAGAGAGAAAGGGAGGATGAAAAAATAGAGGGAGGGAAGGAGGGAGACAGAGACAGAGTGACAGAGATGTGGTGAGAAAGATACAGGAAGGGAAAGAGAGACAGAGAAATGGGATGAGAGAGATGGAGGGAAGGAAAGAGAAAAAAAAGAGAGAGAGAGAGAAGAGAGAGCACTCTCTTGGAAGCCTCTCTTGTTCCTTGGCCCTATAAGTAGCAGGACAAATCCACAGCAAAGCTATCTGAGGTGTGTACTGACTTGAGGGGGACATACAGTGGTCTCCTCTGCCTCACAAACAGATCTTTGTCAAGCCTAGACATCTGACAGGTGGGCTGCTGGGCCTGGGTACATATGTTTCTATTTGTTAGTATCAAATATACATGCTTAACTGTCACTGAAAAAAAAAAAAAAAAGAAAAGCTGCTTCTTAATGGAGACTTCAAAAAGACAAAAAAGGCAATAACTCGAGATGAGCTCATAATTTAGAATGAAATATTGTTCAATGTACTGTGTATATATAAAATGTGTTGATACATGCATACATATATACATAGAAAGAGGGCTCTGCTATAGCTAAAATGAGATTCTAGAGTGTCCTTTCAATATTTTCTGGCTATGGGTAACTAAGGGGAAATATCTACCACAGTTTTGACTTAATTCTATCCAGATTTTCTTCTGCCCGACCCCCTGCTTTCTTGCTTTTTTGTTTTTATTTTTAATGCTGATTGGTGTCAGGGTAGTACTTCCTTATATCCATATAGATGTGCTAACTGCAAGAATGCATAGCATATCCATCTTAAATCATTTACACTTCAGATTTTAAAATATAGTCTTCTTCAGTGGAATTTCCACAGCTTGTGTTTCTGTTCTTGTTTAATACTACACATAGCGATTCAGAGATCTGATACGTAAAACTGCTCCATTTCTGTAAATATGATACTGTAACTTGGTTACATAATTTCCTGTTCATCTCTACTATAGTACTTTCTCCCGAAATGGAATTAGGTACCTCTGTTACTTTGCCTGTAGCACACAAAACTTGTCCTCACATGTAATTTATCAAACTATATTATCATTGTTTACTTATCTAATCCCATTAGGTTGGAAACTTCAGGGACAAGATCAGTGTTATTTTCATTTGTTGATTAATGTGACCAGTGTTTTTTTTTGGCTTATGCCTCAGCTATTTGTTGAGCAGCTACCATGATCTACATAAATCATGCACATACTTGTGCACATGCATACACATTTAGGTTCAACGTGCATGTTTTATTTTTGCTAATTATGTAATCATTGCTCTTATAGTCTAATGAGGGAGGAAGACACTAATCAAATCATAAAACAGATGAAATGTGTAATGATTAAATATGATGAAAGAAAGTATACGGTACCACTGGATTCAAGTGTAGTTGGGGAGATGAGTTGAGTGGTCAGAAAAGAATTCTGTGTCCAAGTGACTTCTGAGCTAAAAAACAAAAGTGACTAAGAGATAAAGGGTTAGAAAAAGGGTCTTCCAGACTGCAAAGCAACCTTCTCAAAGGTACAGTGAAGATGCTAGAAGAGAAAGGTCATTGAGGCTGGAACACAGAAAATGAAGACGAGAGGGTTGTTGAATAAACAGGTGAGTGGATTATACAGGGCCTTGGAATACAGGTTAGAAGCTTGGGCTCTTGTCTCAAGTGAGGAAACCCAGTAGGTAATTGTAATCAGGGGACCCATGTGATCCTGTGTGAAATTCCTCAGGCTCCTGTTTAGAGAATTGTTCGGATGGTGTCAGGTTGAATATAAAGATTTACTAAGGTTGCTCATGTAGCAAGTCAGACAAAGGATGACTTAGTTTAGACGCACAAATGGAGAAGTACTTGGCAGCATGCTAAGATGGAGCTAGGTCTGTGTTGTTCTCAGCAAATCCTTCCTAGGGGCAAAGGTTATGAATGCTGAGTTACTTGGCTTTTCCCACTCTGTGTGTCTTGGTCTCCTAGGCATCCTCAGCCCCTGGCACAAAAGCAGGGCATATAGTAAGTGCTTCATACATGTTTGTCTAAGTAAAGAGTGTATGCAAAGATGAAGAAAGAAATGTATAATCTTACCAGGATTTTTAAAACATTTTTGTTTATTTTTATTTATTTGAGAGGAACAGAGAAAGAGAGAGAGAGAGAGAGAGAGAGAGAGACTGGGCACACCAGGGCTTCCAGCCACTGCAAACGAACTTCAGACACAAGCACCCCCTTGTGCATCTGGCGAATGTGGGTCCTGTGGAATTGAGCCTTGAACCCGGGTCCTTAGGCTTCACAGGCGAGCGCTTAACCACTAATCCATTTCTCCAGCCCTTACCAGGATTTTTTTATTGGAAAGACAAACAAAATATCTCTATAGGACTAGGCCCCAGCATTTGAAAATAAATAAAAAATCCTTTGATCACTTGCTGATCTGTGATAGAAAGTAACTGAATGAAGAGATTAATCAGTCATTTGTTTATTATTTCATGTAGTTGCTACTTTCAGTGCTGGTTTCAAAGGATGATGAGGTTGCTCTGGGCTCCATGAGATGGAGGGCTGTGCATCTTTAATATGTCTCACACTTGCCAGTGTTCAGCAAAGAAAGGCATGGCATGGGCCCCACGGTCACTCCTCCTGTACATTTCCTATGGCTGCTCCCTGTCCTGCACTGTGATGGAAATGGCATTTAGCTCCTTGGATGGTTTTGCCTGTTTTCCTTTTCACCCGTTTTATACACAATTACACGTGTGTCACAAGTGCTCAGAATACAAAATGCATGTGAACACAAATACATGTACCAAATATATGTGTCTACATCCAGGTCTTTGTAATTCTTGTCTCACAAGAATTCCAACCACAAATTTCTGTTGCATTCATTGTGCATAGACAAATGGTTTGTTTGCATTTTTCAATTGGGGGGGGGGGAAGATAAATTGGGATAGATTCAAGAATCTCTGAACTTTTACTGCTCTCCAAAAGCACCATTTTAGGATTGAGATCAGTGTCGACTTGCTCCACATCTGGCTCCAACTATTGATCCTCTGTCCCCTTTCCAGCAGCTCCTTGTCATTTAATGCCTGCCATACTGGAAATCTGACCTTACTTCTCCTCTGCTCACTGTATAGACTCTTACAGATTCTCAGATCCATTCCACAGTGACTGCAAAGCTCTTCCTATCAGTGTTGAAAAAGTAGTTTTCAATTCATCATCTTTAATTTGTGTCCTGAGAATTAATTGTGTATTTGGTCCTCCAAAGCTCAGAAGGTCAAGATTTATGTCTGAATCTCTAGCTATGTTCTAGCCTTAGAGCTAATGAAGAGAGTTAATTCCTTCTGTCATGAAAAGATGATATTAATTGCCCCCAAATTCCCAAATGCAAGAATAGTAAGTAGCAATATGCAAAGCTAGCCCCATCAGTGCCTAGACCCTAAAACTCAACAGGAAACCCCAAGAGAAAACATTAAGCCCTTGGAAGAATTTGCCCCACTACAGCAATGCTGAGGGCCAAGTGATGAAATCTATAGCAAGAACATACCATCTTGCTTCTATCTATAGCAATGTGTTGCTACTGCACAGTTTAGAAGAATGAGGGGCGAATATTTATTTGCAAAAAGAAATACTGAAAATACACTGTGAAATGAAATAAAAGAATCAAGTCAGTGACTTCTTCTGCTTATCCTTTAGTGGGTAGCTCTCCTCTTCTTGCCACAACGGGGAACATCGTACTTTCTAATCCTTGCATTTGGCTCGATTATGAAAGCAGTCCTGGGAAACACAGTGAGAAGTGTATTCCAACTGCTCTTCCAAGCCAGAGCATTTAGCTGCTGCCGAGAGCTTTCTCTTTTTCTGCAGCATTGACTGAGAAAGTTCACGCTACAATTGAGATAGCTGTGGTGTGGTGGAGACCAGCCCATCTGATTGCCGTGCTAGTCTGTGACTGCATACACAGCAGATGCTCTGCAATGTCACCAGAAATCTTCAGGAAAATGACAGGAGAAAGACATAAGTGTCTACTGAACTACTGAGGTTGGACGTTTGCTATCATAGCAAGCCTGATCTACCCTGATTAATGTAGCAACACTGGGGAAGGTACTAATTTCTTAACAAATGATATAGTGCTTCCAGGTATTGGATAATTGCACATGATACTAAAGATTGCATGGAACCCAAGATAAATGATGATAGCACACATCTATTCCCTTGGTCATAGCTTGGTTTGGCCCAAATGGTTTGGGTTTGGAATGAAGTATGACGTGTCTGGGGATGACTTAAATACACTACATCAATCTTATAAAACTGAAGTATTGAGATGCAACTCACATCTAAAATTCATCAGCTTAAACATGCAGTTTTATAGTTCTTCATGATCCAATTGTGAAACCACTCATATAGAACACTGTGGGTACAGCTAGGAGTAAAGCTAAGACCTAGCATGCAAGACACTAGGGTAGACCAGTAGCACTAGAAAAAAATGCTATGATAGAATATTTTTATCATTTCAAAATGTTGCCTTCTATCCCCAAATTTTCCCTGACCCCAAACCTTTAGACAATCATTTCTTTGATTAATGTCCCTTTAATTTTGTTCTTTCCAGATACTCAGATGTATGGAATCAAATATAAGCCTTTTGGCTCTGACTTCTTTTGAGTTAGTATCACAGTATTCAGAGTTATGTCTTTTCTCTCTCTCTCTTTCTTTTCTTTGTCTTTTTCCTTTGGTATCAGTAGTCCATTCCTATTTCGCTGATTAGTATTTTGTTTTATGGAGTGGCTTAACCTCTCTATGGACATTTGCGTTACTTTCAGCAATTACCTTTTCATTGCTGGGACAAAACACCCAACTGAAAGCAGCATATGGAAAGAAAAGATTCATTTCAGCTCACGGTTTCAAGGGGAAATTTTTATCATCACACAGCAGAGTAGAGACTGGGCGTCACATCTTGTCACATTAGCTAGGAGGAAGAAGCAAGAGAGCGTTAGCAAGTTAACACCCAGTAGGGCCTGATTACTAAGCCTCAAGGTCTGTCCTCAGAGGCATAGCTCCTCAAGCAAGGCTCTACCTCCCAAAAGCTCTATCAGCTGCTGATTAGGAGACACATGGAGCTATTGGGGATGTTTCACACTCAACCCACCACAGAGACCTATTCAAAGATGGGTCTTTGTATGGGCAGGTGAGTTTATTACTGTTGGGTAATTATTTAGAGAAGCTATTGCTGAGACATAAGGGAAATCTATGTTAATTTTATCAAAATTATGTTTCACAGGGGTTTTAACATATGCATTACCACCAGCAAAATATATGAATTCTAGATGCTTCTTATTCATGCTCTCCAACACCTTGCATTGTAATTAAAAAAAAAATCAGCCTCACTATGGGTGTGGTGGTTTCTTGCTTTGATTTTATGATTGGCATTTCTTAATGATATGTGGCATTGGGCATCTTTTCATGTACTTACCATTTCAGTCTCTTCCTTGGTAAGCTGTTTACACCTTTTCCATTTTAAAAATGTTAAGTGTTCTGTGTTCCTATTATTCATTGATAATTTAGATCTGGATATTTTTGATGATATATTTCCAACATCATTATTTTATCACATACATGTATTTACTGGATATATGATATATACATACATATATGTGTATATATCTCTTCATGCTTTCTTATGTACAAACAGTGGGACTTCTCACATTGTTTTTTCTTGTCTACTTTCCCTATACATTTATAACCACCTTGAGGCAGTTTCCTGGCACATGCCACAAATCTCTGAAGAGTTTATTCCAAAGAGTTTATTCCAATTCAGGATGTCTTACAAACTACTCTACCAGGTTTATTGGCTTTTGTATTTAGACCTAGTGTGGTGGTTTGATTCAAGTGTCCCCCATACACTAGGTATTCTGAATGCTAGTCTCCTCAGCTGATGGCAATTGGAAATTAAAGCCACCTGGAGGCAGGGTATTATGGGGGGGTGCGCTTATGGGTTTGATAGCCAGTTTCCCCTTGCCAGTATTTGGTACCCTCTCCTGTTGCTATTGTCTACCTTATGTTGACCAGGGGGTTGATGTCCAGCCTCTTTGCTTATGCCATCGTTTTCTCCTGCCATCATGGAGCTTCCCCTTGAGTCTGTAAGCTAAAATAATTTTCTTTTTCTCAAAAGATGTTCTTGGTTGGGTGATTTATGTCAGCAATGCAAACCTGACTGCAACACATATTATCCAGAAAACTAAGGTAAGAGGACTTTTTGAGCTCTTGAGTTCAAGGCCACCCTGTGAAACACTTCACATCTCCTCCTTAAAAAAAAAAAAAAAAAGATAAATCTAGCTAACATGGCTCAGGGAAATTTTGTGGAAGAGGGGCAGAAAGAATGTCAGAGCCATACGTTGGGTCATGATACTCAGAGACATTTCTCCTACCCATAACTGTGGGCTAACTCCACAATGTATGACCCATATGCCTCAACAAGGAGGGGCCAAAGGGAGGGGGTAGGACATGGATGATCCTAACAATGGTACCAACTTGACTGTATTCACTGAGTACACAACTAATTAATAAAAAAATTAATTAATTAATTTTAAAAAACAGATAAATTTACCCAGTGTGGTGGCACATACCTTTAATCCCAGCACTAGGGAGGCAGATATAGGAGGATTACTGTGAGTTCCAGGTCAGCCTGGACTACAGCAATACCCTACCTCATAAAAACAACAACAGAAAAGATTAATTTGATGGTAACTTTGCATAAAAGTATTTTAATAGTCCCAGATATCTCTTATCACAAGTGATTATATTATCCTGAGAGGAAGAGCTAACTAAAATTATATTTGATAATTGTGGATAATTAAAGAAACTATGCAAATAGGGAAATTACTTATATTCTAGAAAATTTGTCTGTAATAATGATTTGAATTGCTTGCGATCCTTGGAATCAAAGGTATTCATCAGTAAGGTAACTTAACATGTTAATTAGGAAGCCATCCAAATCTGTATCTATTCTTTAGGTCACTTTATCAACACATTTTTAACTTTTTTTGCTTGTTTGTTTATTTTTCAAGGTAGGGTCTCACTCTGGCCCAGGCTGACCTGGAATTCACTCTGTATTCTCAGGATGGCCATGAACTCATGATAATCCTCCTACCTCTGCCTCCCAAGTGCTGGGACTAAAAGCATGAGCCACTGCACCCGGCTTTATTTTTTAACATCTTTATAGCCTGGTTTTCAACACTAACTAAGACAAAAGTATTTTCTACATGTCTTTTCTGCTACCTCCTTAAAGTAAATAACAAGAGCTTTAATAGTTGGGTTTTAATTTTCCATGTAATATATTCATTTTTGTTCAGTCTCTGTTGGGTCAGAAAGATATAAACTTGAAGTTTCCTTTAAATATGTCATAAATAACATTTAGAATGAAATTTTATATTGCATTTATTATTCATGACTATTTCAAGATAAAAAGAGCTGTCATTCACTAGAGTTATAAATATGTTAAGATTAACACATGAATGACTAAGCTCTACCTTAAAATGCATTCATAAGAATACTATGAATTAAAAAAATAGATACTAAATGGTGAAGAAGATCAAATGAAAAGTATTCAACTTATGGAATTTAATATCTTCACATTTTAATGGAAACCTACTTCCATGAGAGAGCTTTACATATTTTACTATGTTTGATTCATGCCACATAAAATAACCCCCTTTCTTTTCTCCTAGCTGCATCTTGATACAACTAAACTCTTTATTCTGTGATGACTGAATTCATTTCCATGTATTGTCAATATGCTTTAATATGTAATAAAAGTAAATAATGATTAAAAGAGAGCTGAAAATGCAAAAGAATGATAAAACCCTCAGAAGCAAGGAAGACAAACTAAGAGATAAAAAGCATTGCTTAAAGAGAAGCTTGAGGGACTGAATCTTTTGTTTTTTTTTGCAGTAGCATAAATGATAAGCAGCCTCTTAGGTGCAGGACATTGATGTCTTTAGGTTACTAGGTCAAATCAGATGAAAAGGGACATGAGGAAAGTGAGCAATGATAGCAACAACATCATTAATTGAGTCTTTACAATGTGTTGTACCTACTACTTGTAATTTATAGGTATTAATTTATTTAACCCTTATAGTATCCACTTAGGCTGTATTATTATTAGACCACTGTATACATTAAGAAACCATGCACACACAGCTAGCAAATAGCAGAATCAGAATTGCATCCTGGCAGCAAAGTCCCTAATCCCGAGTCAATCCAGTATACTAGGATAGTTTTCAAATTAATTATTAAATGAAAAAGATCATTTTTCATAATCAGTTATCATTATGTAATTTATGTTTTTAGGGAATTTTACCTGATGAGCAACATACAGATGGGATCTATAAAATAATGTAAATGAATTTATTTTTATTTTTATTTATTTATTTATTTGAGAGAGGGGGAAGAGGTAGAAAAAGGGAGAGAAGGAGAGAGAGAGAGAGAGAGAGAATGGATGTGCCAGGGCATCCAGCCACTGCGAACAAACTCTAGACCCTTGTGCATCTGGCTTATGTGGTTCCTGGGAAATTGAACCTAGGTCTCTTGGCTTTGTAGGCAAGGACCCTAACTTAAGCCATCTCTCCAGCCCATGAATCAATTTTTTAAAGACACCAGAATTTATAAAACTAAATGTGTATTTTTCTTTTCTGAGTGGCTACCTCAGTAGATTTATATTTGTTATGATGATACTCATTACTCAAAATACTTTCCCACTCTTTTTAAAACCTGTCTTAGAATATTAAGCAGTTGAAATATGGATTTGAATGATAAATACAGTTGGGTCAAAAAATATCAGTTTATCAAAAAATAAAATTATAAATAAGAATTAATTTTTAGTGGGCCCCAATTGGCATGTATTCAAGGTATAAAATGTTTGGAGAAATATGCAATGACTTTTTTTTTTGGAGTTTACTATCTTCTGTGGCATCTTAAAGACACTACAACCTTGAAGAAGCAACTTTTGATTCCGTGTGCTCTATTGGCTTCTATGAAACCCAACAACTTTATTAATGGTCCACACACCATTGTGGACCATGTTGTGCCTAACCTTTTTATTTGTCATAAGTAGATTAGATGTTTCTGAATCAAAAAGTATGGATATTTAGTATTCCATATTGAACTTTATAGTGGCCACAAACTGATTAATCGCTGGTGTTGAAGTTGCCTTCTTGCTGTTGGGACCCAGCACCTGACAAATTCTCTAAAAACACAAATTAGATTAAGCATCTGATGTGAAGAAAATTTTTATTTTGGGTTACAGTCTCGAGGGGACGCTTCATGATGGCAGGGGAAAGCATGGCATGAGCAGTGGCTGAACGTCACCCCTGCCACAGCAATTAGAAAGCAGTAGAAGAGTGAGCTGAACTCTGGCGAGGGGGAGCTGGCTAAAATACCCCAAATTCTGCTCCCCAACAACACACCTCCTCCAGCCAGTTCCCACCCTCTAAAATAGCCATCAGCTGAGGACTAAGAATTCAGAACACATGCCTTTGCGGGGCACATCTGATTCAAACCACCACAACTGGTATTTATAATCTTCAGCATGTAATGGGTTTTCTTGGAATTTTCTATCATTGATGGAAATAATATATATATTTTTTCTTTTGAGCACTGCTACAAAGAAGTTCATTTTCCCATTTGCAGTTGAAATGCAAATCATTTTTCTTATTCTTGAATAGTAAAATAGATAAATTGGAAAGAATGCTCCAAACTGGATTTTTTTTTTAGTCACTTTTTCATGGGAAGTAGACTGGGCCATCTAAAGCTGTGCACACATTAAGAAAGTGTCTACTTTTCCCATTAATATTGCCTGTGTGAAATAAAACATGTTATAATATTTTGAGGGCATGAGTATTAGCCAAATAAATCAAAGAAATTATTTATTTGAACTTTGTGTTTTAAAGCAATTTCTAATAAGCTCTTTTAATAGATTAATGCTTAAGATACATCAGTGCTTTTCACTGAAGAATGAATCCTTGATCTGGAACATTGGACAATGTCTGGAGGCCTCTTTGTTGGTATACCTGTAGAATGTACTAGTAAGTCCTAGAAGGACAAACTCAGTGGTGTTCCAAAGCATGTCATAGTGAAAAGGACAGTCTCTACATAAAATAATCATCTATCCCCAAATGTCAGTAGTGACATAGCTACATCACGCTGATATATTTGAGTCACTAATGAAGGCAAGAATAAAGGAGAAAGCTAAAATGATTGATGAGAATATAAAGACAGAAGGAAGATAAGCAATTACTTTTTGAAAAAAAACCACATTTTATTTATTTATTTATTGGAGAGAGAGAGATAAAGAGAGAGGGAGGGAGAGAATGGGCACACCAGGGTCTCCAGCCACTGCAAACGAACTCCAGACACAGGTGCTACCTTGTGCATCTGGCTTATGCAGGTCCTGGGGAGTCAAACCTGGGTCTTTAGGTTTTACAGGCAAACACCTTAACTGCTAAGCCATCTCTCCAGCCCAGGCACTTACTTGTAAAAATAAATTTTGCAATTATCAAATGTCATTTTACAAAGCACTTACCTTACTCCTTGCAAGAGTTCAATTATTGGCTTTGGTAAGTCCAGAGTGGTCCCCACAGACAGAAATATGTCCACCTAGAACCTGTGGACTTTTCCTAATGTGAAGATAGGATCTTTATAGGTGTGATGAAGTCAAGGATTGCAAGAAGAGATCATCATGAATTATCTTAATTGGCCCTTAAGTTAAATAGCAAATGTCCTAGTTATATACAAAAGAGGAGAGAGGGGATGAGCATGTGAAGATAGACACTGGAGTTACAGAGCCACAAGCCAAGGAACACTGAGAGCCACCAGTTGCTGGGCGAGTCAAGGAAGGATCTCTACCAGGATCTTCAACTGGACCATATCCCAACAAACACCTTGATTTCACAGGGGCCACCACAACCATGGGAAGGATACTGTTAAACTACCAGTTTGCAGTCATTTGTTATGATAGTCCTGCAAAGCTAACAATCCCAGTGAATTTCCCTGATCGAAAGAAATTTGAAAAGAAAAGAAGTCTTTCGGGACTAACTTCTGGATTAGTTGAAAAGAACAGACTGGACCTGTCTTACTCTTTAGACCTGCCAATAGACTGGGCCAAAAGGACTGACAGGCCAAGTCAGTCTCCCAGGGAGCCCTCTACCGGACATTGCGTTCAGCCAGCCTAAACTGGCTCGGAGGGTTGAGCTCTATATAGACACATATCCAAAAGCCAAAACCAGAACCAAAATACACTTAAAAGGTCAAGGACAGGGAGGTGAAGTTTGTCAGGACATTTCCTCCACAGCATTCATTTCACTCAGTGTTGAGATCGCAGTAGAGGGTGTAGCACACCAAGATAAAAATACTCTTATGATGACACAAGAAGGATTACTCTTTCCTCATTTCTCGCCATTCGCAGTATCAGAAACATGACCATACAGAAAGCCACTAAGTCTAAGATTTGCTCATTCTAGACATGTTTGTTGGGTTTATTGTTCTAGATTGCCCCTCACACCCCTCCAGGTTTTATTTAACTCAGGAACTCACAATGATAGTGATTGGCCCAAAGATCAGCTATCAGATTTCCAGAACCCACAACAAAGCTAGGTGTGGTGGCATGTGCCTGTCATGTAGGGTTTACCATAATTTATTGGACATCATAAATGTTACATATATGCTTACAGTCAGCTCCATGCTTCTGGGATGGATAAGCCTCCCAAACAGACACCATTTATAGGAGGAAGAGGATTTATTTCAGGTTCGCAGATACAGGGGACATTCCATAATGGTGGAAGAAGCTGTCCCCCTTCCACAGATCCAAACAGAGAGAAAAACCATCACCAACCAGCCAGCACCACCTGTGCAAAACCACAGGGCCCCCCAGCAGAGTTCACTCCCTTTGCATACATTTAGGCTAGAAATCAGATCCACCCCCCAGTGACATCTCCTCCAGACAGAAGGTTGGAGACAAACTCTTTAAAAGAAATACCTGATGGGCTGGAGAAATGGCTTAATTAAGGCATTTGCTTGTGAAGCCTAAGGACCCAGATTCAGTTCTCCAGTACTCATGTAAGCCAGATGCATAAGGTGGTACATGTGTCTGGAGTTTGTTTGCAGTGGCTAGAGGCCCTGATGTGCCCATTTTCTCTCTCTCTCTCTCAAACAAATAAATAGAATATTTAGAAAAATGCCTGAGTTTATTGGGGGCATAATTCAAGCTACCACAATACTGAAATTGGAATTTATCTTTCCAGCTCTTGTGGAGTAAGAAGCTGGTGATGACCTTTAAGCAATTTACCAGCAGGAATGATATCTTTAAAAATTTATTCTCTGCCTATAGACATCTGTCTTGGGATATATACTTTTTAAAATTAAAGACTTCCTGTCTAATCAAACCTATTCATATGCACATATTCCAGATGCCATTTTTAAGTATGTGTAGATTTATTTCACTTTCATGAAGGACTTGTTTTCTTCACTATTTCTGAACAGCTCTGGGTGAGGTCTAGGGTAGTCATTGACACACACACACTCTACTTGATGGCTATAGGTTTAGCATTCTTAGTGTGAAAAGCGTATGTAAAGTTTCCTTTGTTAGAAATAGGTATTGCCTGCCCAGAGTGTGCACAGCAAACAAATCTGATTCTCCGTTGGTAAAAACTTTGTGAACCATTATGTTTCCTGCATAAGCATATAATCTGTGTCCTCAGCAGTGACCCTGCCAGGAGAAGCACGACTCAGTGTGTTCATAGTTGGAACTTTTGTGTGAAATACAAAAACACAGTCAGCCTTTGGGAATGACACACAATGCCAACATAGGAACTCTTCACTATATTCTTGCTGTCTTCACTGAAAAGAATGGTATATTTCATATGTTCCAAAAATCACATTGGTTCGGACCAGCGGGGGGGGGGGGGTTTGCTAAGTTGGTCAGGTGCGTGCTGTGCAAGCGTGAAGATCTGAGTGGGGATCCTTAGAATCCCAGAAGCCTCTGGGCGCAGTAGCATGCACCTGTAAGCCCAGGGCTGAGGAGGCAGAGACGGGCCAGTCCCAGTCATGCTGGCTCGCTTGTACAGCTGAATTGGTGAGATTCAGGTTCAGTGAGAGACTTTATTTCAAAAAGATAAGATTGAAAGTGATTGAGGAACAACACCCAACACCACCCTCTGTCCTTCGCATGCACATGCACACACATGCCTGTTTGCATACGAACATGCATACATATACACATACATGTGCACCATCCACATATGCACAAAAATCCAAAATAGAGCAAAAACCCACAAATAACACTAGTGTGAATATTAAAAAATAAAAACAGAAGTTCTAAGCCTTCCTTAAAGTTATTTTTGCTCAAATACTTAAAAACCCTTATAGCTGGGTGCCTTAAGTTTGTAGTTCATTGGAGGTTAGCATTTATTTGCAAAAAAAAAAAAAAAATTGAGTCAATGTAACTAAACTAAAATTATGCAGGAATTAATCTCATATCTGTCAGTTTTATATTGCTGCTACTGCTGCTTTGGATTTACTTTCCAGGGGATGTTTACTTTTCTTTCTCTTTTCTTTTTTTCCACCAGCATCAACTCCAGGGGGCAGAAAGGGAAAAAGGCTAAAAGACAAATCAGGAAGCTTTTACCTTTTTACCTTTAAGCATGTGGCAAAGGAGTTAAATTCAATGGCTGGCACAGGAAACTCTCTGAAGGAGTGCACCCATGCCACCCCGTGGCTCATCGGTGTCCGCCCTTGATAGTGAAGGATCCCTCGTGCTCACTTCAGCTCCGTAGAACTGCCTTTTGGGGTTCCGGAGCTCTGCTGGCAGCCCCAGTGTATTCTGTGGGCAGGCAGAGAGGCTGTTTCCCAGTAATGCGATGCTGGGAAATGAACACTGCTGTCCCACTTCAAGAATTCCTTCCAACTTACTAAAATGTGCTTCAAAATCATTTGCAAGACTAAAATAATAGCTGCTGACTCACGATGTTCTGGTCAGATATCTCTGACATGATACGCGCTATGCAGTAACTTTTCTTTCTGGTTGCAAAATCGTAGTTTCTTCTCACACGAGGAAAGGTATTAATCCAACTCATTATGAAGGAAGAGAAATAAATGACTGGAGTCCATTGGCAAACATGAACTAGGTAAGAATGGGATTTGGGCCTAGGGAGATGGCTTAGTGATTAACGGCACTAAGCCTGCTGGCCTGAGTTCAATACTCCCCAGAATCCATGTAAAGCTGGTTACAAAGTGGGACACTCATCTGTGATTCCAACAAGCCTCTGGTAGCAGGAGGTGGAGCCACGAGAATCCGGAAGCTCGTGGCCAACTATACTGGCATACTGGTGACAAAACAAGAGAGACCCATCTGAAAAGAATGTGGGCCGACATGGTGGCACATGACTTTAATCCCAGCACTCAGGAGGCAGAGTTAGGTGGATCACTGTGAGTTTGAAGCCAGATTGGGACTACGGAGGGTGTCCAAGGTCAGCCTGGGCTAGAGTGATACCCTGCCTTGAAAACAGAAAAAGAAAGTAAGCCAGGTGTGGTGGTGCACGCCTTCAATCCCAGCACTTGGGAGGCAGAGGTATGAGGATCACTGTAAATTCAAGGCCACCCTGAGACTGCATAGTGAATTCCAGGTTAGCCTGAGCTTAAAAAGGAAAAGAAAGTGGAAGAATAGAACAAACACCCTTAAGTGAGCCTCTGATTTCCACATGCATGCCGTGGCATGCACTTAGACACACACACACACACACACACACACACACACACACATCTTTTTCTTTAAAAGAATGAAATTCTAGGCCCTTGAGTGGTCTAACTCAAGGAGTCAACTGCTTCTTTGCAGCATGTCTTTCCTGTTATTTTGCTTTGCTCTCTATTAAAATGTGTTGATTAAAAAAAAAAAAGAGCAGAGGCATGGAGGAGATGGCACAGTAGGTAAAACTACTTCCTGTTGCAAGCACGAGGGCCTCAAAGGTCCTGGAATGGTCTAAGTTCGATCCCCGGCACCCATGTAAAAAGCTGCGTAGGCATGTAACCCAGTCTTATTAAGGGTGGAGTTAGCAATTGTTGTGACTCTAGTCAGCCAGTCAGACTAAAAAAGAGAAAAATCAGCAAGCCTGGGTTCTGAAACAGGCTCTGCTCCAAGAAAATAATGCAGGGGCGTGATAGAGGAGGGAACCCTATTTTCTCCTCTGGCTTCATCACACATGCACATGGGGATGAATACATGTACATGTACTGTACATATAGCACACATACTACACACACATATGCCCCACTCCAAAAACAGACTGGAATTCGAGGGCCTTATCTAATGCTCCCTGAAACATGGAGAGGAGGCTATAAATGAGTCGGCTATAAATATGAGAAGGTAATGCGGGAGGGTATACATGAGCAAAGTACCTGACATGTTCGTGCAAAAATGTCACAAGGAAACCCATTACTCAGTAGGCTAATCAAACAGTGCATGAAAGGAGCAAAATGTTGGCATTCTCACAGTGATAGTTATTTGCAAAGAGGCATATATCTTAAAGCGGCCTCAGAGAGCATTACTCAGGGGTCAATTCTTTCTTCTAGAACACGATGCATGATCTTCTGTGACCCCTGTAGATAGCTTTTATTTATGCAACTGTGTGAGCAGTGTCCTCTCCCCTGGCCCTTCGTTTCAACTGACTGAGAGAACTAGGCCTCTGAGCAAAGGAAATCTTCCTCATGAAATCATTTTCAACCTTGCTTGTTTATTCCTTTGAGCCAAAAAAAAAAAAAAAAATGTAAATGTGCATACACACATGTATACTGTGGACACACCATTCCAATAGATACATTTTAGGAATGAATTCTATGCAACTTTCGTTCCTACTGGTATCATGGGTTCAGCGTAGGCTTGAATCACAGTCAGTGAAGAGAGCAGGCTGAGGGCAGCACGGCTCTGAAGGCACTGGAGCATGGAAAATCAGCTCCCTTGGAAGCAGGGTGCATTTTGACTCCCATCACTCTTGTAGCATGTATCTACTCAGCATTAGGGTGCTGGACATTTACTAGGTGTTCAGGGCAAAGAGTGCAATCCTGTTCCCATGAGCTTTACAGTCTGGTGGGGGAAGAGCCAAACCACACCTGGCTTCTCATTATCATTGGCTAAACTCCTAATCGACATGACGACAGTGCTTCCCTGAGAGACAAGGAATATTTTAGCTGAAAATACCTGATTGTATATGTACGTGTCAAAATTCTAGAAAATAATCTAAGCATGTGTAAGAAGAAAATGGTGCCAGTTGTAAACTCATTGAGAAATAACTACTGATGGCCTACTGCCTCAGCTTCTTCTGCATTTTTGTTGACGTTATTTTGTATAGTGGGTGTGTGTACATGGTGTACGTGTGTGTGTACATGTGTGAATGTATTGTCTTCCACACAGCTGACCTATTGTCTACCTAGCCATTTTGTTCACTTAGTAATTCCCTCCTTTTTAGCTCTGTTGGTGGGGAAATCAGACAATCTCGCTGGCTTGGGTGATGTCTGCAAAGAAAGAGTAAATTACCCTGAGTGCAGGTCTGAGGGCCTCTTCTCAGAGAAAAGTGCCTGAACTGTAGCACATGGTTTCTATTTTGAGTCCTTAGAGGCCTTTCTTCCCCTCGTTTCCTGGGTTTCAGCTGTGTTCCTGGTACTTGAGGTTATTGGAGAGATGACCTCCCCATAAGCAAGTGGCTTTTTTCTAAATGTAGTTCCTGACTTTTAGAAACTAATGAGAATTTGGCAATGCCTGGCTATCAATAGCTTGTCACCATTAAGCAGTGAGCAAAAGTGGCCTCAATTTTAAGCCTGTAGTACAGCCCAGGAGGAGCCGTCCAATCTGCTCAAGAAGGACAGGAGGCTGTTGGAACCCCATGTGAGTTATATGCATCCCCCAGGGTCCTTTCTCTAGGGTTGCATGATAAAATGTAGGGCACACACTTTACTTGGAATTTAAAACACAATGGCTAATTTTAATATTAGTATAGCCAGTACACTATTGGTGGCATACTTATACTAAGAAGTTATGTCTTATTTATTTGAAATTCACATTAAATTTGATGTTCTGTATTTTTTATTTCCAAACTTGGCAATAGTAATCTTCTTTTCTAAGTACTCAGACACCTTAATTAAACCCTTATCTGTTTTTCTTCTTTTTTTCCCTTACCCATAAGCTGGCTAGACATGCTCAGTTAAGTTCAATTGGCTTCACTTCATACTTGGTTACTGTTCAAATATTGTAAGCATAAGGCATGTTTGGGTGGCAGAAAATAAGTTTAAAATAAATGTCATAACATAAATATAGAGTCTTATTCTAAAGCAAGTAAGTTAAGGTTAATTTATATGTGTGTATTATATCTACATAAGGATGTGGGACGTGAGACTTTTTGACAGACAATAACAGACTAAACATGATATTGATCACCTAAGATTATAGGTTATATTACCTAGTGACATCATGGCTATCATTATTTGTTTAAGCACACTCTCTGATACTTATACTGACATAAATACTGAAAAGCACATTTCTCAGGTCATATCTTTGTTAGTAAGTTATCATAAGCCACGTGTGGTGGTGCACGCCTTTAATCTCAGTTCATTGGTGGTAGAGGTTGGAGGATCCCTGTGAGATCAAGGCCACCTTGGGACTACATAGGGACTTCTAGGTCAGTCTGGACTATAGTGATACACTACCCAGAAAAAATAAATAAATAAAGTTATCATGACTATGCATTCATATATATGTGTGTGTGTGTGTGTGCATAAATATAATGTAATAATTAAAAATTTTAAGAGCTGAGCATGGTGGCACACCCCTTTAATCCCAACACTAGGGATGCTGAGTTAGAAGACTCACTGTGAGTTCATCAAGGCAAGTATGGGAATACAGTGCAAGCTCCAGGTCACCTTGGCTAGAGTGAGACCCTACCTCAAAAAAATAAAATAAAATTCATTTCTTCAAGACCATAAACAAAAATTTTTAGAAGTTTCTAAGAAATAGTTAAGTTTCAGAATCTTGAAGGAAATTACCTGAAAATATATTTTTCCAATGCTTTTTTAGTGATTCTAAAACCATAGTGTAGGGAATTAATCTATTAGTTCCTTTAAAGCTGCTGCTAGCACTAAGCCAAATGCATCAGGATGACTGATCCACCTTTCTCTTTCTTCCTGACCATCACAGTGATGCTGCATTTTAGAAATGCACTTTTTAAAAATAGAATTGGAAATTTTGGAGTTTTTTTCTCTCTTGTTCACATTTCTGCCTTATTCCCTAATATCAATGCCAAAAAAAGATATAGATTCTAGAGTTTGCCTCAGATGAAAATTTTGCTTCTGACCCTTATTACTTGGGACTGTGGAAAACCATTTAAATGTCCTAAACATTTGCTCTAAAATATAAATAAGTAATAACAACAATACTCAAGGATTTATAAAGATTAAATGAGGTAACATCTACAAAAAATCTGGCCTTACACAAAGTATAATCAACCAATGCCAGTTAGGAATGGGACTAGAGTTAGTCACCAATTTATTTTTTTGAGAATTGGGGCAGAGTAAGTATCAATTATTGATCTCTGCTTCTTGTAATAAATTCTGAGTTCCATCACTCAAGTCTCTGCCCATCATTTCCCTTTCTTCTACATAATATAAGTGTCTTGTTATTACATGGTCCTTCATCTGATGATGTCCTTTATGTTTCTTGCCAAATGTCCAAAGCTGTATGGGTAGAATGGCTTTCTCTTTGTTCTCTAATATAATTGATAGGTTAACTCCTCAAGTAATAAAACAAATTTGTATATGTGTATGTTTCCTCTGAAAATTCTTGATGAATGAAAACTATTATGGTTTTATACTATCTAAAAACAAATCAACTCTACAAAGCTTCATATGTAAAGTTTAGTTATATTCAAATACAAGTACTCAAATATGTATGATTATTAAGGAAAAGCTATGTAAAACATTAGTTGAAACATAGAAGAAACAATTGTTTTCAATTGAAAAAAACAATTTTATGAAGTTCAGTTGGAAAAAAAAGTGTAATACAACTAACTACCTTGTGCAGAAAATTCTAAGATTATAATAGGGTGACAACAAATTAAACATTTTTAGTTCACATTATGTAATTTATGTTACATAAATACATATATGAAAGTTTTACTTTAAGACATGCTCAAAGAGATAGAATTATCATATCTATAGAAACCTGGCTCTTCCAGCTTTCTGTACTTGTACTGACATGCAATTCATAGGTGACTGTACTATGTTCAGAGTGAGCAGTAGCATCTGTCATTAATGGCCTCATCAGTGTTATTCTTCCGCTTCAGTATTACTGGCTTCTGCATCACAAAATGTTGTATGCGTTTGTTTCACACTTATTTTAGATAGCACAATTCTTGGATTTTATAGTAGAGGTCTGTCCTAGTCTATTTGTGTTGTGAAGCTCCTGAGACTGGGTAATTTAAAAATAATAGAAATTGATTTTTTTTAAGTTCAGGAGATTGAGAATTCTAAGATTAAAAGGTCAGCAGGTTTGAGCTTGGATGAGGGCCTTCTGCATTGATGGTGTCTTTGTGCTGTGGCCAGCTCAAGGATGGAAAGGAAAAGGCCAAAAGAAGAATGAACATTGGATCCTTGCATGATTGAACAGATTAAACACTAAAAAAGTCTCTTTAGTTTCCTCCATTGTTTTTTTTTTCTTTTTGTACATGAACACATTGCAATTAAATCATAATCCATTCCCACTGTCTTCTTTGGTTCAATCCACCCCTATTCCAACTAGTTCCTCTGCTATTTTGATGTCTGTTTTTTCCCCTTCCCCTCATCCATGTCAAAATATTGATGGGCTAAATATTGTATGTGTTTTGTGGCTGTAGCAATAGCAGACAACAGATATGAGGTCATGAATGTGACAGTCACTTCACATCTTGAGTACAATGTCCCAAAGTACTCTTTCCCCACATCTGGTTCTTACATTCTTTTACCTATTTATTTATTTTGGTTTTTCAAGGTAGGGTCTTGCTCTAGCCCAGGCTGACCTGGAATTCACTATGTAGTCCCAGGGTGGTCTTGAACTCATAGCTACCCTCCTACCTCTGCCTTTCAAATGCTGGGATTAAAGGTGTGTACCACCATGCCCAGCTCTTACATTCTTTATGCCACCTCTTTCACGATGTTTCCTGAGTTTTAAAGGGCAAGATAGAGATGTTTTACTTTGTGCTGAGCTCTCAACCAACACTTATTCTAGGACTCTTGGCAAGTTTTGAGTCTTTCCAGTATATATTGCCCTTTTCAAAATTAAACTTCTCTGGCCAATGGTAAGAACAGCACTAATCTGTGAATATAGATAAAATTTAAAATTTTAGGAGCAATTTGATGAGCATATAATGTCCACTAAATCCAGTAACAGTGGTAACTTTCCTCCTAGGGTCTATTACCTTCTTGGTCATAGGCTTTTAGTAGATTTTTAGTATTAGACATAGGCTCACTCCCATGGAGCTGGCCTTAAATCCAATCAAAAGAGCAGTAGGTTACCCCAATAAGTCATGCAACTACTGCACAAGTAGGACATCTTACCTGCCTGGTCAATTGTGCAGAAAATTGGGTGGGTTGGTCCACCACTGGGTAACACTGTTGATGGCTTTTCTCCCAACAGCATGGCACTTTCCTGCAATATACCAGCTTCACAGCAGGGAGGAGACTTCCAGATCAGTTCCAGTTTGATTATTCAATGCCCTGCAACTGACACGTGTGGTGTTCTCAGCAAGAAGGTCTTATCTTCTTGTTCTGTTTGACAACAAAGAGCCTTGGCAATAGCCTGTATGATTTTCAGGACCTCGAGGGCCATCCTGACCAACAACTCACTAGGAGATCTCTGACTCCTGGTACTGGAATTTTTCTGCAATGGCCTATGTCTTCAGAGAGCAGAAACTCCATAGGGAGATTCTGCTCAAACTCTCCCTCTCTGTTCTTTCAGAATATTTATTATATCTTTTAAGTAGGTCACAAAGAAGCAGGTGTCCCTATGGCTTTTTTCATAGCATCCTTACTTTTGGTTAGCCCTACCCTCCCCTTCTCCTCCCCATTTCTTATTTTCTTACCCCCTGTTTAGCCTTTGCAACTCCAGTATTCCACCCTCTACGTATATGTCTACTTTCCCTGTGCCTTAAGCCCTCCACCCTCACTTCCTAATAGCTCTTTTCTTGCTTCATGACTTCTATTGTCTCTTACATCATTTTACATACAAGCCTAAAAATTTGAAATTAGGATCTGCATATGAGAGAGAAAATGTGATGTTTGTCTTTCTTACCCTTGGTTTCTAACCCTTGGATATGGGTCAATTTGACCTCTCAGTGAGATGTTGTTCAGAGAGGCTCATCAGGCCCCCAAAGCATTACAAGCCATTGCCAAAGTGCATGATTCCTCACCATAACTAGTTGGTAAGACCTTATTGATGAAGACACAACAGTGATCAAAGGACATTGATAAATCAAGCTGGAACTGGGATGGAAGCCATCTCTCTGCTGGCTAGCTTCCAGGGCTGGAAAGCACAATGTGAACTCCTTGAAGAAACATTGTCAACAGGCTGAACAAGTAGTGAATCCTGCAAGCTACCAAATCAACCAGCCAGGCAAGATGTACCCATGGGTGTCATGGTGACAGATAAGTTATGGGTAATCAACAGCTCTATGATTGGATATAAGACCTGCTCAGTGGGAGGGAATTCATTCCTGGTATTGAGAACCAAGTCAAAACACTGTGGCTTAGAAGCTCATAGACTCTGAGGGGAAGCTTCCACTGGTATTTGTCTAAATGAAGATAACCCTGTCAAAAGCCTTCTAAATGTATATTTTTTTGCCCCGTGATTAATTCTGTTCACTGTTTTTGTTAACAAACCATATTTCTACAGGTGGCAGTGAATACTAGGGAGACCCAAGACTCATGAAAATGACAAGAAGAAGAGAAAGCCCAACGCTTAGCACTAGGTAAGTCATCTCTACCATAACCCCTAAGGCTCAAGGAGTGTTGCGGAGGAAGTGACGTCTCTGTGGAAGTGGTGGTAGACATTGAGGAAACTTAAAACTCATCCAAGTACAAAATGAGTACCTGTCTAGAACTCGGCACTAGACAAGATATTGTACCTGAGGCACAGGGAGCATTGCTTTGGAACATTGTTCTGACATGAACCAGCTGGTCATGCTGCCATGACCCCAAATGGTTACTGATGCCTCCACAAGACCTGTACTGTTTAGAGCCCATCAACATTTTGACATAGAAGAAGCAGAATGAAAGAAAAAAAAAAAGAAGTAAAGAACAGAACAGAGAGCGGACTATCTAGCAAAAGGAGGCTCCTGGGGCCTGTGTTCAGGGTGGTGAGGGGTGCAGCATGTTTGAGGCCTGTGCACTCCAGGCAGGTGAGGGGCTCACAGAACAGCAAAAAAACTGGACCAAAGAAACTCTCCAAGGCAAGTCATAGTTAAAACTCTAAATAACAGAACCAAACAGAGAGTGCTACCAGTAGCAAGAGAGAAACAAAGCCTAATATGCAAAGGCAATCCCATTCAAATTACCTCAGATTTTCAGTGGAAACCCTAAAAGGCAGAAGAGCTTGAAATGGAGGACTTCAAAGTTTAAAAACCTATGGCTTCCAACCCAAGCTACTGTGCCCAGTGAAAGTATCCCTCATAAGACATGGTGAAAGGGAAACCTTTCATGATAAAAACCAGCTCTATGATTATAAGACCACAAAACCCTACCAGAGAATTCTTCATGGAATACTCTGCACAGAGAAACTGAACAAACAACCTCAAGAGCCTACAAGAGAAAGAACAATTAGCCAAAATTAGAGCAAGCACAAAAATGTTAAGCAACAAACCCCATAAAGCCTCCAACATGGCAGGGATAAAATCGAATCACACAGTTATAACATTAAATATTAGTGGTCTTAACTCACATATCAAGAGACACAAGCTAACGGGGTAGATCAGAAAAATGAACCCTTCCATTTGCTGTCTTCAAGAAACTCACCTCACCACTAAGGATAAACACCTCTTTGGGGCAAAAGGATGGAAAATGATCTTCCAAGCAAATGGAAATACAAGACAAGTAGGTGTGGCTATATTAATAACTGTCAAAATCGACTTCAAACTGAAAGTAATCAAAAAAGACAAAGAAGGACAATTTTTAGTCATCAAGGGAATGGTCTAACAAGAGGACATCACAATCATAAATCTATATGCACCAAACATGGGTAAACTAGTTTATAAAGCAAAACCTACTTGACAACAAACCAGAAATACCAATACCATCATAGTAGGGGATTTCAATACCCCACTATCATCAACAGATAGATCATCTAGGCAGAAAACCAACAAGTAAATAATATAGCTTAACAATACCATAGATCAATTAGACCTAACAGACATCTAAAGAACATTTTACTCTATTTTTCTACAGAATATACATTCTTCTTACCAGCCCACAGAACCATCTCCAAAACAGATCATATATTAGGGTTTACATATCCCTCCATAAATGTAGAAAATTGATGCAATTTCCTGTATCATATTGGTCCATGATGCATTAAAGCTAGAAATTAACAACAAGAGAAACAGCAGAAATTTACAGTAGCTCCTAGAGACTGAATAACACACTATCAAACAATGAATGGGACATGGAAGAAATAAAAAAGCAAATTTTAAAAATTCTAGAACTGAATGATAGCCAAAATACAACATGCCAAAACTTGTGGGACACAATAAAGACAGTCTAAGGGGAAAATCCATAGCACTAAATGCCTTCACAACAAAGACAGAGAGATTCCAAAGGTGTAAAAATAGGAACAATCCAACCCTAAGAGTTCCAGACAGAAAGAAATAATTAAGATCAGAGTTGAAATTAATAAACTAGAAGCTAAGAAAACAAATTAGAAAATTGATGAAACCAAGAGCTAGTTCTTTGAAAATATGAACAAGATTGATAAATCCCTGGTCAATTTGATCAAATGAAAAAAAAAAAAAGAGAGAGAGAGAGAAGTCTTAACACAATTACAAATGAAAAGGGAGAGGTTACAAAAGGTACCAATCAAATTGGAAGAATCATCAGGACATATTTCTACAAACTCCACAAAATTGGATAACCCAGAAGAAATGGATGATTTCCTTGACATATACCACTTACTAAAACTAAATCCAGAGCAGATAAATCTACTGACAAAACCTATTATATCCATAGAGATTTAAAATGTAATAAAGAAAAACCTCCCCAAAAGGAAAGCCTAGGACCTGATGGATTCTCAGCTGAATTCTACCAAACCTTCACCAAATAATTGAAACTACGTTTTCTCAAGCTTTTTAACTTAATCATAGAACAGGGAATGCCCCCCAACTCATTCTATGAAGCTAGAACCACCCTTATACAAAAAACAGATAGAGATACATCAAGAAAACTGTAGACCTATATCCCTGATTAACTTAGATGTAAAAATCCTGAACAAAATCCTCACAAACTGAATTCAGAAACACATCAAAAGGGGTTGGAAAGATGGCTTAGTGATTAAGGTGCTTGCCTGAGAAGCCTAAGGACCCAGGTTCAATTCTCCAGTACCCACATATGCCAAACGCACAAGGTCGCTCATGTGTCTGGGGTTGTATGCAGTGGCTAGAAACCTTTGTGTGCCCTTTCTCTCTCTCTCTCTCTCTCTCTCTCTCTCTCTCTCTCTCTCTATGCATCCTTCTCTCTCATATAAATAATTTTTTTTTAAAATGCATTGTCCATGTAAATCAAATAGGCTTCATCCCAGGGATTCAGGGATGGTTCAACATAGGGAGGCTGATTAATGTAATATACCACATAAATAATCTTAAACACAAGAAACCATATGATCATTTCAATTAATGCATGGGAGGCCTTCAACAAAATACAACACCACTTCATGATCAAACAATGGAGAAAACAGGCATGGAGGGATTATATCTCAACATAATAAAGACTATATACAAAACGCCTAAAGCCCAAATCATACTTCATGGGGAAAGACTTAAGGATTTCCCATTAAGATGAAGAACAAGACAGGGGTTCCCACTCTCACCACTGTTATTCAACATATTATCCCTATCTTATCCTATTCCAAGTGATAAGACAGGAGAAAGCTAAAAAAACGGGATACAAATTGAAAAGGAAGAAGTCAAACTAGTCCTCTTTGCAGATGATATGATCATATACAAAAGTGACCCAAAGACTCTACCATAAAATTTCAAAAGGTAATAAATTCCTTCAGCAAAGTGGTGGGAGACAAAATCAACACAGAAAATTCAGCAGGTTGCCAATATGCAAAAGATAAATATACAGAGGAAGAAGTCAACAAGGCTGTCCCATTTGCAAGAGTCACAAAAAATCAGTTACCTTGGAATAACACTAACCAAGGAAGTGAAATACCCATATAATAAAAACTGAAAAACACTCAAGAAAGAAATAGAGGAGGACATGAGAAGATGGAAGGACCATCCATGCTCCTAGATAGGTAAAATTAATATTATGAGGCCAGGAGAGATAGCTTAGCTGTTAAGGCTGTTGTCTGCAAGGCCAAACAACACAGTTCTATTCCCCGGGACCCACGTAAGACAGATGTACAAGGTAGCACATGCATCTGCACGTTTGTTTGCAGTGGCTGGATGCCCTGGTACACCCATTCCCTTGCTCACTCTCTCTCTTTCTCTCTCCCCTGCATCTCTCTCTCTCTCTCTGTTGCAAATAAATAAATAAAAATAAAAATTTAAAACCATGTATATTGTGAAAATAGCAACTCTACCAAAAGCAATAGACAGATGAAACACAATACCAATAAAAATACCAGCATCATTTTTCACAGAAAAAGGAAAAATAATCTCAGAAATGATATGTAATAACAGAAGGCCCCAGATATTGAAAAGTGCCTTCAGCAAAAGAAACACCTCTGGAGGTATCACCATATCTGATCTAAAGCTATACTACAAAACCATAGTAACAAAACCAGCATGGTACTGTCATTAAAAAAAGAAAAAAAGATATATACACCAATGGAACAGAATAAAACTCAGTAGCAGAGGTCAGTAAACTAGAAAGGGGATATAAAGGGAATAAAAAGGGAGGGAGGGGGCACTTAAGTGGATGAAATTGTATATATGTAAGTAGAACAGATTACTGGGGGATGAAAAGGCCTAAATGAAGTCAGGGGAAGAGATTGAGTAAACAAAAGTTGGGAGGAGGGCTAATCAAAATCCAAAGGATATGAATAAGTCATATGGAACCCTAGTTTTTTGGACATTGACACACCCCGAAGCCATAGATTGTTACTAGAAAACTTTTAGTGCCAGGTATGGGATACCTTGCCATGAGTTGTTGGCCAGGGAGGTCCCTGATACTCCCTAAAATATTATAGGCCATTGCCAAGGCTCTTGGTTTCCCACCAGGAATAGATGGTAAGACCCTATTTCTGAAGACTCCACACACTTAGGCTGCAAGGTCACTGAGAACTCCTGCTGGAGCTGATCTGGAAACTTCCTCTGTGTAGACCAGCAGACAGAAAGCTGAAAAAGCTATCCTGCATGCAATTACAAGGGAGAGAGAGAAATCACCAGTGGAGATAAAAAACAGTGGACACTGCAAGCCTTAAATTTGTCCAGCCTGGCCAAATGAGAAAACAGGTACAATAGTGGCATGTCTGTTATGTTGGGGAAAACCAATTGCTCTCTAACTGGAGTAGAGGCCCACTCCATGGGAGGGAATACATGCCTGATAATGAAAACCTATGGCAGGGGAAGTCATGAGCCCTAGGGGTGTAACATCTGCTGATGTCTAGATAAATATATATACTATGCTCACCAAACTGCCCAGTAAGCACTTCTCTTAATGTTAATACCCATATATTAATGCTACTCTTACTTTTGGTTAGAGAAGCTTCTCTTTTCAGATGGCGATGACCTTGGTGTGACTCAGAAGGCACCACATTGCTAAGAAGAGGTGTCAGGGGAGTGCTAAGCACTGAAATATCTCTATCACACCTTCCAAGGCTTAGGGTCCATTTCAGAAAATGTGGTAGAAAGAATGTAAGAGCTCAAGGAAGGGTAAGACTCCTTACAACACACTCCTCCAGATACAAAATGGCCTGGATATCCATGACCTCACAGTGCCTGACACTACCAACACAAGATCATCATAAGAAGAAGGAAAGATTATGACATCAAAATAAAAGACTTATTGAGAGGGGGAAGGGGTATGATGGAGAGTGGAATTGCAAAGGGCAAAGTGTGGGGGGAATTACCATGGTTTATTGTCTATAATTATGGAAGTTGTCAATTAAAAAAAACTTTAAAAAGTGGTGCTGGTCAAATTGGATAACCACATGTAGAAAAATGCAACTAGATCCACTCCTCTCACCATGCACAAAAATCAAATCCAAATGTATAAAAAACCTCAATATAAGACTGAAACTCTTAAAATACTGGATGAAAAAATGGTGTGAACTCTTAATGATATAGGAGTGGGGAAATATTTCATGAACAATATCTCAGTATCCCAGGAAATTAAAGAATCACTCAACCAATGGAATGTCATGAAGCTAAAAAGCTTCTTAATTTTTTTTTTAAATTTTTGTTTTTTTAGAAAGAGAGAGAGAGATGGAGGGAGAGAGACTGAGCATGCCAGGGCCTTCAGCCACTGTGAACAAACCCCAGATGTGTGTGCTCCCTGTGCACATCTAAAACATTGCACACTTGCATCACTGTGCATCTGGCTTATGTGGGACTTGGAGATTCGAACATGAATTCTTAGGCTTCACAGGCAAGATCTTTAACCTCTAAGCTATATCTACAGCCATAAAAAGTTTTTTTTTTGTTTGTTTTTCGAGGTAGGGTCTCACTCTAGCCCAGGCTGACCTGGAATTCACTATGGAGTCTCAGGGTGGCCTCGAACTCACGGCGATCCTCCTACCTCTGCCTCCCGAGTGCTGGGATTAAAGGCGTGCGCCACCACGCCCAGCTCATAAAAAGTTTTTGTACAGGCAAATATATCATAAACAGAGCCAACAGACTACTCACAGAATGGGAGAAAATCCTCACCAGCTATACCACTGACTGAGGCCTAATATTCAAAATCTACAAAGAACTCAAAATATTAAGCAATAAAAACTCAAATAATCAACTCAAAACTGGGGTGGAGAATTGAATAGGCAATCCTCCAAAGAAGAAATACAAATGGCTACTACTCACCAAAGAAAAGATTCAACACCATTAACCATCAGGGAAATGCAAATTAAACAACTGAGATTCCATCTTACTCCAGAAAGGATGGCAATCATTAACAAAGCATAAAATAATAAATTTTGGCATGGAGAGGTGACTAAAAGATATAACCCTCAATAGCAGTGTGGAGGGATCATCTGGTAAGAAGTAAGAAGGGCCTAGAAAAGTTGAGATGAAGCCTAACCCTAAAATATTTGGCTCTGGCTTATAACTCCCAGTACCAGAAATTGATAACAACTGTGTTGAGCTGTTGATCAGAGAGACCTATGAGGTCCCCGAACTAGATAGATTTTGTCCAAACATTTGATTACCTGCCTGAGATAAAAGGTAAGATCCTGTTCCTGAAGATACCACATGCTGTCCATGCAGAACATCACAAGATCTACTTGAATCTGGAAGGAAGCCAGTTCCCAGGTGGTTAGCCCATATAGTGCTGGAAAGTTCTACATGAGCTGCTGGGAGAAAATGGCCAAGAACGTCCTGAGCAGGCTACATGAAAGCAACCAACATGACAAGGTGTACAGACATGTGCAATAGTGGTACACAGCCTAGATGGGTCACCAATGGCTCTTTGATTGGCTAAGATATCTGCTCAATGGAAGGGTATCCATAGCTGGAACTGGAACTAGGTCAGAATCCTTTGGAGACCAAGATTATGGACTCCAATGAGAAGCTTCCACTTATTGGCTAAAATTGAGGCTATACCCATCAAAATCTCTCTAAATTAAATATTTTTATTTATTGGCAGAGAAAGAGGGAGAGAGAGAGAGAAAGAATGAATGGGCATGCCAGGACCTCCAGCCACTGAAAACAAACTCTAGACACTTGCACCCTCTTGTGCATCTGGCTAATGTAGGTCCTGGGGAATCGAACCTGGGTCCTTTGGCTTTGCAGGTAAATGCCTTAATTGCTAAGCCATCTCTCCAGCCCCAAATCTCTCTAAATTAATAATGCTTATCCCTTTTAACCTATCCTAGTCTCACTCTCCATTGGAGAATCTGTTTTTCTTTTTCAGAAACCGGTAAGAACCGAGGACAACCGAAATCTATCAACAGACAAGAATAGATAGATGATGCCCTGGCAGGAGATGAGCCACCTCTAGCACAGCAGCTAGGGCCCAGGTGAAATCACAGAGGAAATAGTGAGCTGAGCAAGAGAGTTGCTTTCATGGCAAGCCTGACAGCCTGTTCCAGGTTGATGGAGGCAGACACTGAGGAGGCTCAAAATGCGCCAAAGCAGAGATCCAGAAGCTGCTGAGAGCTCAACACTAAAGCAGAATGAAAGGACACCCACCAAGGCTCAAGGAATTTTGCAGAAAAGGGGGATGGAAAGGTTGTAAGAGCCACAGTGTGGGAAGGAATACCCAGAGGCATCGCTCCCTCCACAGTGACTGACTGGTGCTCTCATTCCTCATAACCCACAACTCCATGGTAAATCCCAGCAATCCCAAGGAGGTCAGGGAGGAGAGAAATGACGGTACCAACACATGATGTTTCCATGCAAGTGTCTAGTTAATAAGAAGAGAAAATAAAAAGGAGGGTCCTCAGAATATTGGGGTGGGTGAAGGAAGAAAAAAGAGGAAAACAGGATAGGAACATAATCAAATTATAGATTGTTCATATATTAAAATTTGCCATAAAATAATATTTTTCAGATTTATTCATTCTTCTATGAATTTCATAGTCTTATTTTTCTTATTTTTCGTTAAAGTGATATAAAATTCCAAATATATATATATATATATATATATATATATATATATATATATATATACGCCAATCTTAGTTATCCACTCATCAGCTGATGGACATCTAGGCTGATTACATGTTCTTGTCATTGTGGACAGAGCAGTAATAAACACAAATCTCTATGGCAAAGTGTAGAGTCCTCAGGGTATATGACCCTGAGGAGTGGTATAGCTGTGTCAAATGATAGATCAACTGTTATATTTTGGAGAATACTTTACTATGATTTCCATAATGGCTGCACCAGTTTATTCTACTGCCGATAGTACATAAGGGTTTCTCTTTCCTTACACCTTTGCCAACATTTGCTGTCATTTGCTTTTCTTTTTTTTATGGTAGCCATTCTGACCAGTGTGATATGGAATCTCAATGTAGTCTTAATTTATAATTCCTTGATGGCTAAAGATGTTGAACATTTTCAAGATATTTATTGGCCATTTATTTTGTTTGTTTATTTTATTTATTTATTTGAGAGTGACAGACAGAGAGAGAAAGGGGCAGCTAGAGAGAGAGAGAGAGCATGGGCATGCCAGGGCCTCCAGCCACTGCAAACAAACTCCAGATGCGTGCGTCCCCTTGTGCATCTGGCTAACGTGGATCCTGGGGAATCGAGCCTCGAACCAGGGTCCTTAGGCTTCAAAGGCAAGCGCTTAATCGCTAAGCCATCTCTCCAGCCCTCATTTGCCATTTATATTTCTATTTTAAGAACTTACTGTTCTCTTTTATAGTCCATTTTCATTGTGTTATTACTTTGTGTTTTGAGTTATTTGTAAATCCCAAATAGTAATCTCTCAGATATAGAGCTGGGAAAGACTTTCTCCGATTCTGTAGCTGCTCTCTTGGCTTGGTTGATGATTTCCCCAGCTTTATAACAGCTTTTTAATATCAAGCAGTCCCACCTGTTGATTTTTGTTCTGCTTTATTTACTGGGGTACTAGGGTCCTATCAGAAAGTCACTCCTACACCTGTATCTTGAAGTGTTTCTCTACTTTTTTAGTTGTCATTTCAGGTATTACAGTGACCACAAACACCATTCATGAGAACTCTAGCCTCAAAACTTAAATTACTATAAATACCCCACGTCTTAAAACTATGGCATTGATGTTTAATCACACACACACACACACACACACACACACACACACACACACACACATGGTGTGCCACCTCTTAATACTATGATGTTGATGTTTAAGTGCTAACATATATTTTAGAGGGCACACAAACATTCAAATCATAACATTATTTTTTCACTCACATTGCTGACCCCTTGTTTCCATGAAGACTGGGAGAAGGGAAGTAATGCATACATTCATCAGAGGGGTTCATCCATTACTGATGACTTGGCAGTGGGAGCCCATGATATCAGACACTAAAGGAAAGGTTAACAAAGAACCTGCTTTAAGGAAAAGTGTTGACCAATGCAGTCATATGGAGTCATCGGGAGAGCCTGAGTGGGGCAAAAGTGACTGAATGTGTGTGCTCTGTGGCACTGACTATGGGAAGTGAACCAAGCAACACTAATTCACAGGTAAATTATATGACCCATCAGAGTGGTATGATTATGATTATGAATTCAAACATCTTTTTTTCCCCTCAGGACCTTTGGCTAAGTATTGCAGAGGAGGAACATTTTGGATGTGCAAAAGTAAGGATTTCATCCGTGAGTAATATCGTAAGCATGGCAGATTCTCCAGGTGGAGAGAAGAAATATTTCACTTAGGCAGCATCTGTGCCCATAGCAATGAAGGGAAGCCAAGATGCCCCATGAGGTACAGATGAGAAGGGGGGATGATAAGAGTACAATCTCACCTGGAGGTTGCTGTGGCAATAGGCCCTGCATCTTTTGGCTCCCAGCTCTGTAAGTGCAGGGAGTAAATAAAAAGGTGGAATAGCAAGTACTCTAATTGTTGTTATTCAAACAGAATTTCTGTTGGGAGTGCTCATTAACTCTGACACAGAGAAGCACTTCTATCTGCTCTTTGACCTTCTACCTTCAGTCATGTAGGTGCAGAAATGGTTTCAACCAGCACATTGTATGGAGGTTTTCCTTGTGACCATGGCAGCAGTGACCATGGAAACGGTATTTTAACCTTAGAACATTACTTCCATGGATTGAAGGGTCAAAGACTGGAGATTTTTGGCTTCTGAGGCCTGGCAGCAAGCAACAAGAATTAACAAGTGTCTCCAGACATGTCAGAAATATTTATATACAGAAAAAAATCTATAAATCATTTTATTTCCTACAATTAAACTGTAGAGTGGTTCAATGAAAAGTAGGCCTAGGGGGCTGGAAAGATGGCTTATAAGGTAAGAAACTTGCCTGTAAAGCCTAAGGATCCAGGTTCAACTCTCCAGATCCCACATAAGCCGGATGCACAAAGGTGAGGCAAGCATAGGCTGCAGTTGCCCACTAGATGGTGCAAGCATCTGCAGTTCCATTGCAGTGGCTGCGGCTCCAGCATGCCAATTTTCTCTCTCTCTCTCTCAAATAAAACAATTTTTAAACGTTAAAAATATTTTTTAAAAAAACTAGTCATAAGACATTATCATAAATGGGCATATCTCTGTCCTTATAGGTAGGTGGAATTAACAACACTTGGGTTATACTGAAATTTGTGATCTTGCATACTTATCCACTGATGTGACCAAGAAACATTTAGTGAGTGCTTGCTACGTGCTAGACACTGTTCTGTGTGCTCAGAAAAGATAGGCATGGCCTCTACTTTCTCTTGATGGAATTCACAGTTTTGTTATTACACATTTTCAAGGAAACTTCAGAGTTTGAAAAAAAAATTACCAATCTGAAACATTGAAATCCAATGGCTTAAAGGTAAGAACTCAATATCTGTATAATTGCTAGGCATAGCCATAACATGTAGTGTACAGTAATACTGACTGCAGCTATTGTCTCCCAGACTGTGGTAGTGGGAAGGTGCAGTTCATTTGATCGTCTTCCAGTACTGTCCTTTGTCAAAAAGAGATGCACATCTTCTCAACTGTATCTCATATTTGCAGCATCTAAGAATGAAACATTGTGCAAATCAGCAAGATAAAGTAAATCCACCCCACCAATTGGGGAGCTAGCAAGTACTACTATTCTCATATCCAAATAGGTAACAGATATTTCTAATTCAGTGAAAGAGGTCAAGTAATTTTTTTAATCTCCTGACTCACATAAATAAAAATCATCATTTCATTTTTTTTTTCCTTTTTGGTTTTTCAAGGTAAGGTCTCACTCCAGCCCAGGCTGACCTGGAATTAACTGTGTAGTCTCAGGGTGGCCTTGAACTCGTGGTGATCCTCCTACCTCTGCCTTTCAAGTGCTGGGATTAAAGGCATGCGCCACCATGCCCGACTCACTATTCCATTTTTGATAAATATATTTTCTTTTCTATGAATTAATTAATATTTTAACATAGGTTACAGTATGACTCCTCTCCTGGTTTCCATTTCCATGAGGGCCCTTCTCAGTAGGGGTCTTGGCTTTCATTGTGGGGTGATTAGAACGTCTGTCTCTGGAGGGAGCTGTGTCTCGGGGTTGTACCAGCCTTGTGACTCTTACAATCTTCCTGCTCCTTCTTCCACAGCACTCTCTGGGCCTTGGCAGATGTGCTATTGGTTGGTGTTGATGTCTCTGTGGCCTCTGCATTTCTGTTATAGTGTGTTTCCCTTCTCCACAGCGTTTGTTGCTATTTTCTTGGATGTGGATGTAGGGCTAGCATTGGGAACACTACTTGTGTTGCTGCTTCCCTTGCAATTTCTTCTGGACTTCCGTAAATGTGGTAGGGGTGGCACATCTCCTTGAAAGCATTCAGCTGTCCTTTCTTGTATTCGTGGATCTTGGCTGTCCCCAGGATTCTCTGCTATCAGAAAGATAAAATAGATTCTCTGACCAAGAGTGAGAGCAGCTTTGATCAAAGAGGATATGCCTAGGAGCTTGATGGACATTTATTACCCACTCAACTTATAAAAGGGAACACTTGGGGTTTCTCATGTGAGTGCTGACTTGGTTCTCAGTACCAGTTATGACTTCTGAGCAGGCCTCATGTCTGATCAGAAGGCAGTTGGTTATCCACAAAGGCTGTGTGCCACTATTGCACTATTGCATACTTCTTGCCTAGTTGTTGGTGACTATTGCACAGAAGCTTCTTTTGTTACTACAAAGACTCATAACTGGTCAAAGTGCTGAGCAACTAACCGTTCAGTGTTTGTCCTTAAATAGGACATCTGTACCACTCACTTCAAGGCTTAAGAAATAGTGTGGAAGAGGGGCAAAAAAGATGTAGGAGCTGTATGATAGGATGGAGTGCTGTATAATGATGTCTTCTGGACACGACATGGCTGTTGTGCTCATGAACTCACAACAGCTGTGGTCATCTGCATGAGACCTGCACAGGACTGGGCTCATCGACATTCTATCAGAGGAGGTAGAGGACTCATAGGCCCTTTCTCTGTCTGAGGAGCTATTGATGGTTGATGATGGAGAAAGAGACACTTTACTCAGTGGTGTATCCACCCACGCTTATGAAAACAACCCCAATTAAAGTAAATGGGCTGGACACACACACACACACACACAAAGGCATGAAGTGGAAGAACTAAGCTGGGAAGAAAGAGTTTAGCAGGAGTGAGAGGCATACAAGAGAAGGTAATGGGGGTGAATATGACCAAGAGACATTATATGTATTTTTTAAAGCCATTGATCAACGGTGAATCATCACTTCATATATCAAACCTCAGGATTACCTGAAAGAGATTTGTTTTTCTAAATGAATTAGAATGCAAGTTAGAAATGAGAAATTAAATGAAAAGTCCAAGAACTGAGTAACACTGGAGACAGTGATTAGCCTAAGAAGTATGATGTAAAGGAGAAGTTAAAAGGCAGAATGTCTTCTATTTGGAACATCCTGTGTAACAGAGTGCTTTGTGCTGAAAAAATTCTTTTGGACATCCAGTTAATAAGTGATAATTGGAAGGCCTTAAAAGTAATTATTAGCAGGGCCCTGACTTTGAGTGACCTATGCTACCTTGGTGAAATATACACATTATGAAACAATGTTTAGAGAGAAAGAGAATACTGAGGTCAACGTAACCCCTCCCATATCCACAAACAGGTAATTATCCAAGATCATCTCTAGATCAAAATGTGAAAAAAAACGCATCATGTTCAAATTAGTATGCGAAATAAAGCATCAGTATGGAGTAAATTTATGTGATTATCCATGAATAATTCATTAGCACAGGCAATATAATTAGCTGCTTATAATACAATGATATAACTATCGCATTCATGTACAGTAAGCTTGACTTGAAACAGTAGTAATAGCAAGAGAGAGTTTAAAAGCAAGAGAAAGCTTGAAATGTGTCAAACTCAAAGACATACAATGATATCTGTTGCATGTAGGACAAAAACATAGAAAATACAAAAAACAAGTTCTTGATTAAAATTGGCTACACAAAATGGCATAATTGCATAAACGAACATTTTATGAGATCATGAATAAAATTACTTTATCATCATTATGATCTAATTGATGTTTAATAAATATATTTCTCCACACATCTAAAGAGTGTTTTATAAAAAGCATATATAAATGGCTAATCTTCTAGCTCTTCTGCATCAGAAGCATTTTAGCTGAAGAGAAATATTCCTTAGACTTTCAGTAGATCAGAATCAGAAGGTTAAACAGACACAAGATGATCAATGCTTGGGCTGGATCAATAAGTAAATGGCATCTGTAATTGGCTTCAACAGAACCTTTACTTTCCAGAATAGAGATTCAATTCACTTCAAGTCCTGCTTCAGTCATTTTCATGATGAGATTACATCTCTCTTGGACTTTGTGCTGGTTTAGGGTGGGTTTACCCATTGATAGTCACTATACGGGAGGTTCTTCTTTAAGTACAGACAAGTTTCACCACTAAGAAACACATTTGAGCAGTTTCAGGTAACTTCTAGAGAGTTTTGCTTCAACACCAATTAATGGGCAACAGTGAAATGTGTAAATCAGAAAAAGTAAAAATATAAAGTAAAACAACCATTTCTAAAAGATACATCCAAAATAATGCTGGGCTGGAGTGATGGCTGGGCAGTTAAGAGCGTTCCTGTGCAAACACGAGTGCCTGACAAAGCCTGTGAAATAGCTCAGGTTCAATCTCCAAGACGCTGGGTAACAGCTGAGCATGACCACATATGTCTGTAACCTTAGTTTCATAGCGGAGCAGAGAACCACAGGAATTTACACACACACACACACACACACACACGCACACACACACGTACACACACACCACAAGCACAGCAAGCATTGAGATCAGTAAGAGACTTTGGCTAAAATAAGAATGTGCTGGAGCTGGGCGTGGTGGTGCACGCCTTTAATCCCAGCAATCAGGAGGCAGAGGTAGGAGGATCACCATGAGTTCAAGGCCACCCTGAGAATACATAGTGAATTCCAGGTTAGCCTGAGCTGGAGTGAGACTCTACCTCAAAAAAACAAAAAAATCAAAAAATAAAATAAAATACGTAAGAATGTGCTGAAGAGCCCTGTGGTCCATTTCAGCCACCACAGGAAACAGCCCCCCCATCCCCCAGTTGCAGGTAAGAGCATGGGTGCCACAAGAGCACATACACGTACATGCACCACACAGCACAAACACACAAACACCCCGTTACACACACACATAAGTACAAAAATAACCTAGGGCTGCAGAAATGGCTTAATGTTTAAGGCACTTGCCTACAAAGTCTAAGGACCCAGGTTCGATTTTCCAGTACCCGCGTAAGCCAGATGCACATGGTGGTGCACGCGTCTGGAGTTCATTTGCAGTGGCTGGATGCCCTGGCACACCCATCCTCTCTATCTGTCCCCCTCTCACTTTCTATCTCAAAATGGGTACATAAAAATTAAAGTGAATTAATGATCTAATACAATATTCTTATCACTGTTATTGCCCATGTCTGTGAGCCGCTTCATGGGGAGATGGCTGTGTGGTCGTGAGGCTCTAGTGAGCCTCATCTCAGGAAGGGTAACTATTTCACACAGAAATTCTCACAAGAGCAGTTCTGAGTCACTCATTATGCTTCCCACCGACAATAACTAGTGATACATTAATGCACATTTCTTGCACATCCCATACATGTGTGTGTGAAATGAGATCAACATAGCAGGAACTATGGACATGCTAAACCTCATCTTATGCTAAGCTCCAGTAGGGACTGCTATTTCTGGAAATATGTGAAGCAAATACCCTCTCCAATCTGCCTGCTGAGAGACCTTTAAAATACTGAAGAAGATTCAGAAGCAGAGCCATGTGTGATGGCGCACGACTTTAATCTCAGCACTTGGGAGGCAGAGGTTGGAGGATCATGGTGAGTTCTGGGACTACAGACTGAGTGCAAGGTCAGCCTGGGCTAGAGTGAGAGCCTATATGTATGAATATATACATATACATATATGTATAAAATATTCATAAACACATGCAATCACACCCACACTCACATGACTGAGCTGGTGAAAAAGGTCAAACTAAGTTGAGCATGAACCCAAGCAAGCAAGTCTGGCTGAGCTACAGGTGATCCCAGAGCTTCCTGAAGAGGAGCTTTGATACAAATGGACCACCGGTGGCTTGAGGAGACAAAACATTGGGCCTCTAAATAAGTGCTAGAACTTAGAATTAAACTGGGACTCCAAAAGGTTCCTCAGTGGCCTGGCTAGCTAAGAACAAATTCAAGTCATTTTGTCTTTTTTAAAGCTGTAATCAAGGGGAATTGATCGTTTTTGTCCTAATGTAGGGGGAAAAGAAGAAAATCTAAGCTAATAAATTCAGCAAAGTTCTAGCATACAAGAACAATACAATAAAACCACTTAGCCTTCAATGTACTATTAATGGGCAATCCAAAAAATAAAATTCAGAGGAACTCCTTTGTATGAAACATTAAGAACAGAAATAAACTTAATCAAAGAGATACTAGACTTGTATATTAAACTATAAAATACTGTTGAAAAAATTATACAAGATATAAGTAGCTGGAGAGATGTCCTGAATGAGATGACTTGATGTGATTAAGATGGCATTACCAAAGTGAACGACAAATTCTAATACGGGCTTTTACTTGAATGTTCACAGCAGCGCTATTCGTAGTAGTCAAAAGATAGGAGTAAAGTCAAGTAGGTAGTAGCTCAGTTGCAGACCATTTCCCTCATGTGTGCCAGGCTGTGGGTTTAGTCTCCAGAACCCACCAAAAGAGTAGAAATTACCCAAATGCCCATCATAATACACATCAAGCAGTGGTATATACACAAAATGGCATTTCACTATCAAAAGGAATGGAATACTGACATAAGCTACAACATAAATGGACAGACCTCGAGAATACACTAAGTGAAAGAAATCAGATGCCAAACATCACATATTGTATGACTGCATTCATATGAAATATCCAGAAGATATACTTCTATAGATACAGAAAGCACATTTATAGTTGATAGGAAATGGAGAGAAACTGCTTGCCACTGTGTAAAAGTGCTATGAAAATATCTTTGAACTTGGGCTGGAGAGATGGCTTAGTGGCTAAGCGCTTGCCTGTGAAGCCTAAGGACCCTGGTTCAAGGCTTGATTCCCCAGGACCCACGTTAGCCATAAGCACAAAGGGGCGCACGCGTCTGGAGTTCGTTTGCAGTGGCTGGAGGCCCTGGCACACCCATTCTCTCTCTCTATCTCTGCCTCTTTCTCTCTCTGTCGCTCTCAAATAAATAAAATAACAAAAAAAATTAAAAAAAAAAAGAAAATATCTTTGAACTATATTAAGGGAGATGGTTGCACTGCAGTATGACTATAGTAAATGTACACTTTACAGTGGTCAATTTTATATTATATAAGATGTACCTCAGTTACAAAAACCAAACAACAATAACAAAATATTCCTACCAAGAGTTGATAAACACATGCTGATACTAATGTGGATTTGTGCTCTGAATGTATATCACCTTCTTTACTGGTCACACCAACTGCTGGATAGAATTTTCTGAAGGAATACTGTCTTGATCTACAACTCATGATAACGCTACAGAAAACGTTTCATCAAGCCTGACCCTGTAACAACAAAAAATGATAAAATGCAGTGGGAAATAAAAGCACCAAATCTAAGAAAAAGCCACAAAGAAAAACCTAATGATGACAAGTATAGATATGATAATTCTTGAATTTGAAATTTTTAAAGGAATCTGTGAAAACTGATCAAATTTAATAAAAGTGACAAAAAATGCTTAAAATGAAAAATGTAATTATTCAAATTTAAAAAGTCAGTGGAAATTAGCACATCAAATAGAACTTAAAAACAATTCATAATAAATAAAAAGTTTGTAGGAAAAATAACTCAAGATAAAACCCAAGGAAATAAGAACATCAAAGGCAAAAGGTCTGGTTTATGTCTGATCATAATTTCATAAGAATATATGGCTACTGGAGAAACATCAGAATAGACAAAGTTATAACGGCCGAGAATTTTTCAGTATTGATGACAAACTAGAACATAGATTCAGGAACCCTCATTAATATCAAGATAGAAAACAACAAAAAATTCAGACATACTTTAGAGGATTTGCAGCTCTAAAACAAAGATAGCATATATGATTTACTTACACAGAGCAACGTCTACAACTACAGTGGAAGCCAGTCGAGAAACTTATCTTCAAAGAACCATGAGAGAACAACTACTGAGAAATTCCACACTTAATGAGAGACTAAATAAAGGAAAGGTGGGCACGGTGGTGCATGGCTGTAATCACAGCAATGAGTTCGCAGAAACGGGCGGACCAGAGTTCAAGGACATTCTTAGTGAGCATGGTAAGTTTAAGGCCAGCCTGAGATATGTCACCTGTGTGTGTGTGTGTGTGTGTGTGTGTGAGAGAGAGAGAGAGAGAGACAGAGAGACAGAGAGAGAGAGAGAGAGAGAGAGAGAGAGACAGAGAGAAAATCCAAGACAGAAGCAGAGGCATTCAAGCATGAAAAGAAGGGAGCTATTAACATATAAATAAAATCTGAGTTTTCAGAAGACAACCTCTCTAAAGATATCGTAAATTATGTATTTCAGAAAAAGGGAAAACCTGCTAGAAGCAAACTATACAAGTACAATTGTGATTTTTATAAAAGCCCAACTATGTCAAAATCATTGTAGCTATTGTTTAAGCCAGAAAACTCAAGTTCTGTGCATTTCTACAAACCTACAACTAGTTAGAGAGAAAGCGAGTTGTAATACCTTCTCCTGTCTGTGTGCTCTGGCTTCTGTGACAAGATCATTTAAGCAATATCAATGTATTGTTTCATTGTTCTGAAGGTTGGAATGTCCAAGGTAAAGCTGCTGGCTGACTCAGTTTCTGGTAAGAGCCCTCCTGGCTTGCTGATAGCTACTTTCATGCTATAATTCACACAGTAGGCCTGAGGGTTAGCAGAAGGTAGAGAGAGGTAGAGGGAGGAGAAGACAAGAGAGAGAAAGAGAGAGAGAGAGAGAGAGAGAGAGAGAGAGAGAGATCTGCTTTTTTTTGTAGGGTTACAACCCCACTGTATTTGGAATTAGCATGAACTCATTAAACTTCAACATGTATTCTCTTAAACATTCTGTGTTAGTCGAATTTCTATTGCTAAAACCATAATACCACAGACTAGGTGAGTTACAAGAGGTTTATTTTGGATTATGGTTCTAGAAATGCAAAAAGTACAGGGGCTCAACCTGCTGGTGGTCTTCATTCTGCTGGAGTATCAATGTGGTATAGGGCTCACATAGCAAGAGAGGCAGGGAGTGTTTCTGTCTCTATCATCTATCTATCTACCTGTCTGTCTGTCTATCTATCTATTCTATGTATGTATGTATGTATGTATGTATGTATGTATGTATGTATCTATCTATCTATCTATCTATCTATCTATCATCTATCTATCTATCTATCTATCTATCTATCTATCTATCTATCTACCATCCATCATCTTTCTATCTATCATCTATCGATCCCCCTAATCTGTGTTCTATCTCTTCTTACAAAGCCACTGGTATTAAATTATGAGGGACCCATCCTCATGATGTTACCCATTCCTAGTCACCTGCTATTGTTTCTACCTCTAAACACAATAGAGCAGTCAAGTTTTAGCCCTCTTTGTATCTCAAACTAAGGACTAAACTCCAACCTGGATTTCAGAGTCAACAAGCTACACTCAAACCACAGTCTACCCTGCCTCCAAGGGCAGCACTCCTGCAAGTTATAGCTTCAGTGCAGGAACTTTGGGTCAGTCCAAGGGGGACAGGGTTCCCATAAAGTAGCTTCCTGTAAATCCCTGAGAGTTAGCTACAGATCCTACAGTTGAGCTTCTTCTATTCTTTGCTTAGAGTAAGGGAGGTCTGGTGTTAGTTGCTTGTTACTCTTCATCTCATGTTCCTTCTCTGTCCGTGTCTTCCCTATCCTGTGCCCAGGAAGCCAGCCTTTGCATTGCTCTGTTGGATGGCAGCTTACTGATTGTATTTGGCCCATGGGATACATTGGCAGGAGATCAAAGTGGCAGAGGGAAGTGAAGCCAAGATATTTATTTTCTGTTCCTCTCTTGCATTAACGGTGCGTCTGGGATGGTGGCTGTGTTCCTCCAAGCTGCACCTCCACCTGTGCAATGCTTTCACTGTGATTCCACATCTATAAACATCTAGTAACATTTGTTCCCCCCCCCCTTCAGCCCAGAGGTGGTCATGTGTCTAGTGCCCAGTAATTCTCTTCCCACACCTCTCTCAAGAATCCTGTCACTAACAATTCATCTTCTTCATTTAAACATTAGGAAGAGAGAATTCCATTTCTTTCTGGACCCCAAGATCTGACTAACTTTGCTTAAAAATCATTTTTAGTTTAAATCTCAGGTGTGTGGAACTTACATACCTTTTTTTTTTTTTTTTTTTTTTTGAGGCAAGCGCAACAGACTGGCCTTTTTTTAAAAAATATGGGTGAGAGTGAGAGAGAATTGGTGTGCCAGGGTCTCCAGCCACTGAAATCGAACTCCAGACATGTGCACCATCTTGTGCACATGTGTGCCCTTGCACACTTGCATCACCTTGTATATCTGACTTACATGGGACCTGAAGTAAAACATGGGTCATTAGGCTTCACAGGCAAGCATCTTAACCACTAAGCCATATCTCCAGCCCTTGTATACTACTTCTTCCACGTGTATGTATATTAGAGGGAAACATGTACATTGACATTGACTGCACCTAGAAGGGAAACATGGAAAAGGGTAGGAGAAGATGCCAGATGGAATGCTTGCAAACCTGCTTAAAGATATTGTCTCTTACACCTTTAGAAAACCCTTACAATTGCCAAGGACCTCTAGCAAGAGAACTATAGAGACAAATGCCCTTTTGTCTTCTTATGAATAAATTGAACGTCATTACCCAATATTGTCCATTCCTTTAATGGAAAGGTTATAAGAGGAGATAATTCATTTTCTCTATGACTCACTTAAATTTTTTTTCTCCTTTGGAATGAGAATAAGAAGGCATTTTCAATACTTGAGTTTAAAATAGGTCATTTCTCTCTTGCTTTGTCAGAGAAGTCTGACTTCCTTAAATTGGGTGATTGGATGTATTCAGGGAGTTCCTCTAAGCGGTGTAGCTGAGTTTCAAAATCAATTGCGTTCTTGGTATTGGGAATGCATGGTGGAAACTGCTGGGATTGCATTGTAAATACAGAAAGAGGTCATGAAGGTTCAGTAGCAGCAAGTCGCAGTGGGCACTGGGAGCAGCCCTCAGCAAAGAAGTAATTCAAATGGACCTGGGGTCAGCCTGGAGGCCTGGATGCTCTGATAGAATGATCAGGAAAAGGGATCTGAATCCAGGAGTGAAAGGTCAAGCATGGGAAAGGAAGTTTCCTGTGGTGACTAGTCTTGTTGCTGAAACTGAGGACAGTCTGAAAGAAAGCCTTATTTTACATGTTAGACAAATTTTGTAAGATTAAAGAAATGTGTTTAAAGGGCAATGGCTCTAAGAACTTCTGAGAATTCACTGAAAATTAACTTGATTCATATTATATAGACAGGTTATATCCTAAACTCTTCAGTGCTATTATTCTTTTAATTTTTATTTATTTATTTATTTATTTGAGAGTGACTGACAGAGAGAGAAAGAGGTACAGAGAGAGAGAAAGAGAACGAGAAAGAGAGAGAGAGAGAGATAATGGGCACACCAGGGCCTCCAGCCACTGTAATCGAATTCCAGATGCATGCACCACCTTGCGCATCTGGCTTATGTGGCTACTGGGGAATGAAGCCTCGAACGCAGGTCCTTAGGCTTCACACGCAAGCGTTTAACTGCCTAGCCATCTCTCCAGCCCCCTTAAGTGCTATTTTTAATGTGTCTCTAAATCACCCATGTGGACCTCTGCATGAGGCCAAGGCAAGATAGCAATGACTCAGGGAGGGAGGAAGTTACTTTCCAATAAGATAAGGCCTTTCGCTTCATGTTCCCTAAGGTCACAGTGACCCACAAAGGAAGTCAGATCTATAGTTGGCAGTACCACTGGGACTTCAGGGTAAAGTGTTACAGCCCTAGCTTTTATCTATCAAACACCTTGAAGGGTGGAGGCACAACTTTGTGGCTTGGCATTCTCAACATATAAAATGAATTTTGTCCTCTAATAAATATTGACTATTGGTTGACTTTATTGCAAAAGAATTCCAGTGCTGAGCCTCTTGTGTCCTTTCACCCGTTAGACTTATCTTAGAAGTGATGGCCACAAGACACTCCATCTCTCCCCTCACCTGGCCACACCAGCCCTCTCTGCCACCATGCATGGTTGCTAAAGTTTAGCCAGAAGACGAGTTGAAAACTGTTCTAGGAGAATGGAGCAAGCTCTCCAGGTAGAATTTGTCCACAGGAAATATTCCAAACTTGCCATTGCAATGTGGTGACTTCTTTGACCTTGTGGTGAGGGAAGTCACACCTGTGGGAGGGACATTCAGGATAAGTGTTGTGTGTCATTTGAGGCTTCTACCTGCTCCAAAAGGAACTCTAAATCTTCCTTATGGAGCCATTGACATTTAGTTTGGCACGTGTTCAGATAGTAGAAAAAGAATCATGACTTGACAAGGAAAAAAAAACAATATGTCAAGTTAATATAAAGCAGAAAAGGGCAATTATTTCAGTGATTTAGAAGCTAATTTGCACATAAATATACAAATACACAGGTTTCCAGATATTAAGATTTCTATTTTTCTATCAATGAATAACAGGCATATTGAATAAAAAGGACAAGATAACTGTGGCTTTTTACAAATCTTCTAGTATCAACTAATATTTTTTCTCCTTTGTTGTATTAGGGCTTTTGTGTATTTTTAGGTTGGTTCATTATTTGTCAAGCATGGTTTCTATTTGAAACTCTGTGAGTTGTCATATTACATATCTAGCTTTCTTGCATCTGGAGATGAAGGATAGAGTTTTCTAGAGAAGCCATCACATCCATTTTGGGGAAAACATAAATCTTTAGTTTGGCACATTCTGATGAACCACCCTGAACATGTTCCAAGTTTTAATTAAATACCTTCTGGGGCACTGAAGTCAGTTGTTGATTTGACGGGAGTGTGTCTTCTTATATGTGGCAAAATCATCCAGAGACCCTAACATGTTAAAGTGCAAGAACTCCACAGAGAGTAAAAAATAATCTTCTAAAATAGATACACATTTCACACTTGATATACTCATTGAGTATTTTTTTTTTAATATTTAGTTACTTATTTGAGAAAGAGAAAGAGGCAGATGAGAGAGAATGGGCATGCCAGGGCCTCTAGCCATTGCAAATGAACTCCAGATGCATGGGCCACCTTGTGCATCTGGCTTTACGTGGGTGCTGGGGAAATGAGCCTGTGTCTTTTGGCTTTTCTAGCAAGCACCTTAATGGCTAAGCCATGTCTCAAGTCCTATTTGGCTTTTTACTTTGTTTTTGAGGAGATATGTAATTCTGCAGTCTCACCCCTTTTCTCTGCACCTCTGCAACTTGTACATCTGTAACTAAGTTAGTCCTGATATTTTATGGTGATATTTGATCCCTCCAAGTCTTTGAAGATCATTTTTCTCATTTCCACACTGGCTCCACCATCATGATACCTTTAAAGATAAAAGACTGGCCCATGAAAAAAATGAGAAAGGGAAAGTGGAGTTTTGTAATTCCTGCAATGGGACACCTTCTACATTTATTGCTGCTCAGGTACCAGATATTTGAGACAGATTAAAAAAAAAAAAGACACCCAGTGTCAGAAATGTAACATGTCATGCCCAAATCATGTGGAGACTCTTGAACTCGAAGAGGTAAAAAAAGACAGCCTGTTTTTAGACCTTCTGCTTTCCTTATTAACTTTGACCTTAACCATTTCTCAATTGGCTGCTTACACATCCATTTCACACACTAGAGGTGGAGAGAATTTCATAAGAAAAGCATGCAGCATAAAAATGACTTTTTAAAGAAAGTTCAGCAACCTCTGTATAGATCGAATATGACATGTTCGAGTCACTGACTTCATTTATTAAATGCACTTCCCTGATGTGTTAAATAACTCTTTCTCCTAAGTGCACAGGAGCTATGTGGCTCTTCCCCCTCCCTCCCTTCCCATCTGCAGGATTTATGATGTTCTCCCAACAGGCTCCATATGCCTAAGGCCCATTAGGTAGGACGGTGCTTTTACCTCTGCTGCGTCCTGAAGTCATCACGGGGTGAGTGCTATTACTTGGCCGTCTCCCTGGGTGTTTATGAAGAAAAAAACAAGAACAGGGTCACCTGGAATAGCACTTCTAGGGGGAGTTTACTCTTGTTTTAGGGTTTTTTTCCTTAGGGACATTTTATTATTATTTTTAAATGTTCATTAATTTACTTATTTAAGAGAGATAGAAATAGGCAGAGAGAGAAAGAATGGGCACGCCAGGGCCTCCAGTTATGGCAAACAAACTCCAGATGCATGTGTCATCTTGTGCATCTGGCTTATGTGGGTCCTGGGGGAATCAAACCTGGGTCCTTTGGCTTTGCAGGCAAGCATCTTAATGGCTAAGCCTTCTCTCCAGCCTCCTTTTATTACTTTTATTTTCCAAATGCACAATGTTTTCTCTTTTATCACCATGTACAATTGACACGAAGATTACATTCACATGGTTCAATTAATTCAAAAAGACAAGGGGAAAATGTGGAACAGCGCCTGTCATAAACTGGGACGACTTGTTGGAGCCCTGAGGATGGATGAGGACATCTTCAGGCAAAGCATGGTCTTGTGCCTGGTAATAAATACAGGACGTTGGCAGAAGTGGAATGTCTTGATATTGTCTGAAAATACCTGCGAATGCATTATCAAGTTGGGTATAAAACAGGCCCTCAGAAAACTGAAGCTACTATGGGGTCTTTCATAAGCTAAGTGTCTGAATAATTGCAGGTCTCTGTTTTTCACTGAATTTCTGCATGACATGACATCTGAAAAATACTTGGAAACACTACTGCCACCTTTTGGAGTTTGCTCCACTTAGGGTTAGTATTTAACATGGAAATTATGTGGAAAAAACTGGCTTGATACTTGGACAAATAAGGATTCATTCTATAAATATTTTGCACAAATTCCTTTCAAATGAGGTTGCAAATTTACTCATTCTTTTGCTTTCCTTTGAATTGTATTACTATCTTGGTAAATTAAGAACTTCCAACAGTCAGGTCTAGTAACATGCAAAATTATTTGGCTCTTCCAGTCCTGTTTAAAAAGAAAGAAATCAAAAGCTCCTGAATACCTCCTAGTTAAAGGAATAATAATAATTCTTCAACATACGTAAAAATACTGGCTACTTATCCCAAGGCCTAGTTGCTAACACACTATCACAAGAGCTCAGAGGAAATCTAAGTTTGGTGTCAGAAGCTCATCGCTGTGTTAATCAATGTAGATAAAAATGTCAGAGTTATGACTCTTTGGAAACTGCTGCACTTAACTTCCAAACTGTTGCTTTTTAAAAAGGCCAATTCGGGGTTGGCTACATTAATGTCAATATCCTATAAAACTGCAAGCTAAAAACATGTCAGCAGAGGCATTTTTTTCTAGCCTATGTCAGCACAAAAGGGTGCCTCAGTTGTTTCATCTCACAACAGCTGCATGCCTTCAGTGACATTTGATGACCTTTCTTTGTGCACCCAGCCTGACCTCTTAGGTTATTTCCTGGCCTCCCTTCTGTGACCTATGACCAACGCTGACCTTTAGCTGGAGAATGTGACATTTTGTTCTCCTCTAGCTGACATGTGATGCTCTCATTATTCAAAGGTATGTGAAAATAATGACCCTGAGTGACCTTTGCGTTTCCTTTCATTTACTGGTTGTTTTTGGTGCTTGTTCAGCATGTACCGGCCTTGGCGGAGGGAGGGGTAGAGCTGGGCTAGAAGATGGCCACAGCCTTTTTGATCCTAATTCTGCTTTCCTGCCAGACAAGCTTCTTTACTGTACAACTAAGCTTTAATATTTCCTGTTTCTTGGTTTGGGGACAACTTTGGCCTTCAAACAATGGGTCTGTGAAATTTAGGGACTTTGGAATACTGAGGCGAAGTGACTTGTTTATTTGTATCTTCTTCCAACGCATGATGGTTCTACATTTGTGAAGATAATCTACATAGAGAAGAGTCATACACAAATAAAAATAACATGTGACAAAACCAAGAGCTGAAAAATGTGTCATTTATGTTATATCCGGGTGGATTTTGAAGAATTCTTTCTATATAAAATGTTTTGTGTGCTTTATCATATTTTAGTGTTTTATTACACTTGTAGATATAATATCACATTAAATTAAGAAGGTATGTATTTTAATATCTAAATGTGAACAGTAGCCACTAAACATGAAAAAGAGAAATTAATTTTGGACACTGACAAAATAATGGTTATAAAACTACTTGGATATTTCATGATAAAAACAGAAGGTATTTATCCATAAGAATCTAGAAACATTGAAAATTCAAAATATTTCGTGAAATAATTTATGACATCAGATAGCCAGCTCTTTAACAGGACAAAGCATATTTCTACTCTAAGAAAGGAACAAGTCAGGAGTCGCCCCTCTCTTTAGGTGGCATGTACGGGCTTATACTCTGCTCATAGTCAATGCTCACTTCTCATACGAACCACATCTACAATAGGCCTGTCATAGAAAACTTGAGTACAAGAGTTCAGAGTGCTTGGCCAAAATGTAAACATGAAGACCGAGTCTGAGATTGCGTAACTCCTCAAGGCCAGCAGATGATGGGCAGATGAGTCACCAGAGGGTTTCTATAAGTACAGTCACAGCCCCATAGGATGAGACAGTACACAGGCCCTAACTGTACGTGCCAACAGACAGAAGCTCATCATTCTGAAACTATCACATCCTCTCTAATTTCATCTCCCAAAACCTGAAATAAAAATCATGCCATTTTGTAGTATAGTAAAAAAAATATCATCTTTAATCCTGTGCATCTTTTTCATATATGACTTAGTTTATTGTTCAAGTCTGAATTTAAGAATCATTCACACTGTAATTGCTTTCTTCTAAAGCAGCTGTTATAAAATCGTTCCTTCCTACTTCTGAATTTATGTGATTAGATTCAAAAAAAATATATAACCGAGGTACATGTTTTAAGAGATAGTGTTTAGGGCTGGAGGATGGCTCAGAAGTTTAAGGTACTTGCTGACAAAGCCTGCCAAGTTCAATTCCTCGGTGCTGACATGGAGTGGCACATACATCTGGAGTTTGTTTGTAGCATCAAGAGGCTCTGGCATGCCATATTCTCTCTTCCTATCTCTCTCTCTCTCTCTCTTTTTCTTTGTCTTTTCCCTCTCTCCTTCTCTCTCTCTCTCCTTTTTCTCTTTCTGCTTGCAAGAAAATAAATATTTTTTAAAAATAAATTGCATTTCAAAATTTGAAAAATACTACAAAGCAATTTCTCCTGGTGAGAAATTGGTGGAATATTTATTGCCACCTGAGCTATGCATCCAACAAACATTTGAACTGATATATTATGATAGGATATGAAGCTAGCATGCACTTGGCCCTCAAGGAAGATAGAATTGATATTAGAGAAAATCATTATATCCTTTGAAACTTCTACATTGTACAAAAACTTTGAAGTTTGGCTATGTGTGAGAGCTCATGTCTGTAATCCCAGCAGTGGGATTCTGACACAGGAGGATTGCTGTGAACTCAATATCATCTGGTGCTGCATAGCATGATCCTGTCTCAAACCAAACAAGCCAAAATATTTCATAGTGAAATGGAAAATGAATAACTTCTCATTAAATCAATGTGTTTTGCCAATTTTAGTACTTCCAATATTCCACTGACAGATAAATTATTGGTTTATATTAAAAAGTTATTTTTGTACCATTGTCCTTATATCTAGCTTATATATGTTATCTCATTACCCACCAATCATTCAAATAAATGATAAATAATTACATATAGGTCCATAAACTCTTGTAGGAAGAACATGTAGCTAATGTCACAGTCAGACTTCACTTCTCTAATAAACGTCTGGCTGGAGAGATGTATCAGTGCTTAAGGCACTTGCTTACAAAGCCTAATGACGAGGGTTCAATCCCCCAGGACCCACATAAGGCCAGATGCGCAAGGTGATGCATGCATCTGGCATTCATTTGCAGTGGCTAAAGGCCCTGGTATGCCCATTTTCATTCTCTCTCTCTTCAAATGAATATATATATATATATATTTAAAAAACACAAAGTTCTGGACTAGAGTATCCTAGAAATATAACAAAGTGTGAGATTAAGCTCACTTAATAAATGTGACCAAGAATCATGAAAGAAAAAGAAAATGTGTTGTGTGTGTGCACAGGAGAGCTACATGTTTAATTCATCCACTTCAGCACAGTCCACATTCAACATGAGCAGTTGCATTTTTATCAAAAAAAAATGGTGGGGTGCTTAGGAGATGGTCCAGGAGATGGACCTGAATTTGATCTCTAGCACCCACTTAAAAAGCCAGACTTGGTCACACAACTCTGCAGCACTAGCACTGAGGCTGAGGGCATGGGGATAGGAGAATCACTGAAGGTCACTAGGCAGCCAGTATAGCCTAACAATGATAAGCTTAAGTTTCATTGAGAGGCTCCGAGTCAAGGAAATAAGAACAAAGAGTGGTAGAGGAGGTTGCCTGGCGTATCCTCTGGCCTCTGTATGTGTGTACACAGGGCCACATATCTGCACATACAGGTGTATACATCTCTCTCTCCGTTCTTCACCCTCTCTCCCTTTCTCTCATGCATGCACGAGCACACACACACAACTAATGATGTGCTTCATAGCCTTAAAAGAACCTGAAAATGGGGGCTGGAGAGATGGCTCAGCAGTTAAGGCATTTGCCTGCAAAGCTTATAAACCCAGGTTCAATTCCCAGGTACCCATGTAAAGCCAGATGCACAAAGTGGCACATGCATCTGGAGTTTATTTGCAGTGGATAGAGGCCCTGGTACACCCATTTTCTCGCTTTCTCTCTCTATATATTTTTATAGAGATAGATAGATGGATAGATAGATAGATAGATAGATAGATAGATAGATAGATAGATAGATAGATATAGATATCTGCCTCTTTCTTTGTCTCTCTTCAAATACATAAATAAATATTTTTTAAAGAAAAAGAACCTCAAAATGATACTTCAGATGTTTTCTGTGATTTTCACTTTGACAGTACCATCTCACCAAGTATAATGACTAGTTTGTTTCTACTCAAATAGGTTTAATTCAGTAAATGACAAAGCTAATGATATTTCGTGGGTTCTCTATTGAATTAAAGAGAATAGGGCTGTACTAATTAATAAACAGATGTACGTGCTGGGTATAAGTGCTGCCAGAGTAAAATGGTTAATGAACATGCACTCCAACAGGAAAAACAAATAAGAATTGATCAATATTTTGATAATTACAGATATTAAAGTGAGGAGGACATCTTCTGATATATTTTATGGCTTTATATAATGAATCATTGCATTTACTTTAAAGATGCTTTCAAAATCCTGATTTGGAAATGCTTGGTGTATTCACCCGCTTTATTCATTTCTTACTTATTTTTGGAAACAGCAGCAGAAACCTGTTTTTGCACTTAGCTCATTTTGTTCTCTGTAAAGATTATAACTTGTCAGGCATTTAATCACTATTACAGAAATGTTTTCACTTGTTTAAAAAAGTTTTCACCTAATAATAAAATATGACCTGCCACTTAAGTGTCACCCTTCATAGGCAAAGTGTTTTGAAGTGATAACAAGTCACCAAGTAATCAATGTTTAAAAGTTGACCATGGCAGGAGACCATCAGTTTTCCTCCCCAAACCCCAACAACCTAAAGTTGTGGAGAGCCAAAGTCTGTTTCCTGTTTTGTGATACTGCCTAATTGTCACTTAGACATGTTTAACCACAAAGGCCCCCTGCTTTGTGTGGTACACTCCTACTAGCCATAAATCCCTACGTCTTTGGCCACAGAAGGCTTTGCAGAATGTGTTTTGTAAGCAACAGAAATGTGCCAGGACAGGAAGAAAGAATTATTCTCCTCTGGCAAACCCTAATATGTTCCAAGGTCTTTTGGTATTTAAGCTCTCAAAAGTGGTCATGATTTCAATTTGAGTATAAATTTGTAAATTTATACTGCAAATGAGGATATAGAAACTTAAATAGTGCAAAAGAAGCCTTTTTTAAGTTTCATTGTATTATGTAAAGTTAATGTTTCATGGGTTATCTCACTATATATGATAAAATATTTTCTCCTAGTGGTCTTTATGCAATCACAACTTTCTCCCTTTTTCATATTCAAGGTGAGATATGTTATGATTCTTGCTGATTTCATGGTTATTACCTGCTATTTCTTGAGAAGCAGTCTAGATATTTATCAATATTTTGCACTATTATTAATTTTAAGGTACTTACTTATTTTCTCTCTTTGAATAAAATATTTTAACATAAAATACTCAATAGTTAACAATTACATCTTTATTTTAGATCCATGAATTCCATGGTAGATTATTGCTTGATTTCAGGTTGAGAGAACTGATTTATAAGCAAAGCTGCAGGGGAAAAGTAGATTGAATTTCTAATCTGTATCGAGTGAAAACAACAATGTGAGTAAATACTCAAACTCACTACATTGTAACAGTCACCCCTTTTATTTAAAAAAAAAGAAAAAAAAAAGAACATAGTTTGGATATCAGATTTTAAAAATTTATTTTTGTTTATTTTTGTTTATTTGTTTGAGAGTGACAGACAGAGAGAGAAAGAGGCAGATAGAGAGAGAGTGAGTGCGCCAGGGCCTCCAGCCACTACAAACGAACTCCAGACACATGTGACCCCTTGTGCATCTGGCTAATGTGGGTTCCGGGGAGTCGACCCTCGAATCAGGGTCCTTAGGCTTCACAGGTAAGCGCTTAACCACTAAGCCATCTCTCCTGCCCTGGATATCAGATTTTTATCCTCTCAGATCCAACTGATTTCTTATTTTCCAAATGGAACATATATTCTCTTGGGTAAAGAAAGCACTTTCAAGATTATTTTTGAAATTAATAATAAGATCCTTCTGATAATATGCTGGAGGTTTTAGATTTCAAAGATCAATTCATTACTCTGTAGGACATGAGAATTCAATACAAATTCTTGAATAAAATTGAAGTACTCCCCATATACATAAAATCTGCAAAGGAATGTATTTCGGCAGGATAATGGTTAATTTATAGTGCTTAGTTCAAAAAGGCAGAAGAAGATAGCAAGCCAATTTAGGTAAAGATGTAGCACATCCATGCTGGAGGAAAATAAACGTCAAATGGAAACTGTATCTGAAATTCAGATCACATTGAGATCCACAAAAAAATGTTAAGAGCAGTAGAGGGGCGATTGTATTCCAATTAAATCTCCTTTACTCACATCAACTAGTCTTGGTTTGAAAGTTAATCATGTGATTTACAGGGCTCTTGGAGAAATAAAAGGGGCCAGGCCATGACAGGGAAAAGGAATGGATAATATGACAGTCTAAGAAGGCCATGAATTTCAAAGTTTGGTCTTGGGGTGGAATAAGGGTAGGTTAAAAGAAAGTCATTAGAAACCCCAAAGTGTTTAATTCTTTTTCTTTTGTGCAATGCAATGTCATTCATTAGAGATCGTTTTTGAAGTGTGGGAAAACCCAGATAGAGTTCCAAATGTGTTATAATCTTTAAAGGGACTGTAATCAGATACCATAGGTTACCTAAGGTTTAGGGTTGCTTGTGGGGGGGTCCCTGGTATAGCAGAACATGCATTTACTATAAATTAGCCCAGACATCAGCAAATGTTTTGGTTATGGGAAACTCACAAGGGCTTCTGGATCTAATCACTCTTAGGTTCAGACATGGGGAAGTGCCATTAATTGCAGTAACAACTTGGAGAGGTGCAAATAATAATAATAATAATAATAATAATAATAATAATAACCTCTGAAACATGGACCAGGAAAAGAAGATTTGGATAGATGCTGTTTACTCCCCAAACCCAAAGGAGAGGACATAATCTGAAGAAGAATGTGAAACAGAGACACAGAAGCAAGTCTGGTGAGCTCTGTGTTGTCTTCCCAGCTTGTTGGTGTGTGTGCAACATTGAACTAGAACCAGCTTCATAAAACTGTGATAGACGATAGTTGAATCTGTAAATATTGAAAAGGACACAGCAAACTCATGTCTAAAGATTTCTGTAAACTTCCCGGTTGTCATGGCGACTTTTATGTCCTTTTATCAGTGCAGTGACTAGTAGCACTTTTCTAAATTGTTTTGACAGACATGTAAGACACTGGAGATCATTTCTTGGAAGCTTTTTGAATTTTCCTATACTCTTCACACATGGTGAATTCATTAGTGCTCATGTGTAGGAAATCTACAAGACAGAAGACCTAGATGAATAAGTCTATTAGAATGGACTTACTGTAGACTTGAGGTTGCTGAGGTACTTGTTTATGCAATAATATCATTTGCTATTCTAGCAATGTACATCTTAAAATTGTTTGTATCATAATTATCTATCATAAGATGCCACTGGTGACAGAAATAGTTACAAAGGAATCACTAGGAATCATGATGTAAATATGTATATGAGATCTTTTCTTAATACAGACTTCATAAATTTGAATTAAGTGACTTGTAAGAACATTGATTATCGATCTGATAAACTATTACAGCCATTAGAGCCATTTGTGCAAATAAAAACTTTTAAATGCATGCTGCTTTATAATAAAAATTCTTATGAGAAGTACTTATAATCTATATGCTAAATAGACCCTTTTCAACATTAAATGTCCTGGCTAAAAGTACATTTTAAAATTAGGAACCATTTAAATTATACAACTGCAAAGAAAAAACAAAGTGTGTGCATACACAAAGGGATAGAGGAAATAAACAATAAAATGAACACACTCCTAGAGTTTCATAGGAGGCACTTGAACATTTCGTTAAAATGGTCAAGATGTTTTGTTTGAAAACCCTATACATAGGATGTACACATTTTTAAATAACAACTCATGTTCTACTGATTGTAGCTTATGCTTTGCCAACACTCAAAACTCTACTTCTTATTGTAGTACTGACATATAGAGTCATATAATAACAGTTATATTAAAAAAATCCTATACGTGGTAGGATATGTAATGACTCTCAACAAAAATATTTTTAGTTTGCTATGGAAGAAGATTGGACCTTGTAGTCATCTTTACACTGCTGGCAGAAAACACCCCACCAAGAGCAGCTTCTGGGAGGAAAGGGTTTATTTTGGCTTACACACTTGAGGGGAAGCTCCGTGATGGGAAAATGATGGCATGAGCAGAAGCTGGGCATCACCTCTTGGCCAACATCAGGCAGACGACAGCAGCAGGAGAGTGTACCAAACACTGGCAAGGGGAAGCTGGCTACAACACCCATAAGCCTGCCCCCAACAATTACAGGAAGCTGCAGTTCTGAAATTTCCACCAGCTGGGAAACACATAAATACATAAGTTTATAGAGGACACCTGAATCTAACCGTGTGTGTGTGTGTATGTGTGTGCGCGCGCGTGTGTGGTGTGTGCTCGCACTGCCCGTGCTCAATACTGGGCACTGAACCTAGGACCTTCCTCATGCTAGGCAAGGACCAGTGAGTTACATCTTCAACCTTTTTGTGTTCCTTTTTAATTTTTCTTTTTTTGTTTGGCTTTTCGAGGTAGGGTCTCACTCTTACCCAGGCTGACCTGGAATTCACTCTGTATTCTCAGGGTGGCCTTGAACTCATGATGATCCTCCTACCTCTGCCTCCCAAGTGCTGGGATTAAAGGCGTGTGCCACCACACCCTATGTTTTAATTTTGAAACAAGGTCTTACTAAGTTGGCTCTGTTCTTGAACTCACTTTGAAGGCCAGATAGACCTTCAACATGCAATCTTCCTACCTCAGCCTCCTGAGTAGCTGAGATTACAGACTTGTGTCATAGACCTGATTGAGTATAGTGCTTTGTGTCACAGATATAATGGAGAAAATTACAAAAGGTACTTTTTCATTTACCAAGCTTCCCTTAAGACGTCCTGATGGACTGAACAGTGACACATCCTTGGGCACATGGTAAACTCTTCCAGGATACAATCTACAACTTATATTAAGTTACTGTAATACTATATCTGGTCAATGTTTGATGAGTGAATGAACGACAGGTAAATGCATGTATTTATAAAGAAGAAAACTCTAGCCAAAAGAAAGGCTTTAGACATCAGACAGAAAAACATTGTATGTTCTTGAAGAAAGATATTATATAGAAAGTGTCTAAGAATCATAGCATTTTAGAGTTGGGAGTTACCATTCAAAATTAAGTTGATCATAAATCCAATGTAACATTTTTCATGTTTTGTAAACTCCAGTCAGCTTGAGCATTAATTTTGTTGTACTGGCAATTGAACCCAGGGTCTTGCACATGTTAGGCTAGTACCATACTATAATGTACATCTTCAGCAACCTCCTCCGTGCCCCCAACTGCTTTTAATTTACAATTTAAAAAAAATTAGCCGGGTGCGGTGTGGTGGTACATGCCTTTAATTCCAGCACTTTGGAGGCAGAGGTAGGAGGATTACTATGAGTTCAAGGCCACCCTAAGACTCCATAGTGAATTCCAGGTCAGCCTGGACTAGAGCAAGACCCTACCTCGACAACCCCCCCACAAAAAAAAGACAAAATTTTTCATAAATTGCCCAGGCTAGTCTTTAACTTATGATCCTCCTTCCTAAGTCTCCCAAATTCTGGAACTACAGGCATGTTCTACCAAACCTTGTAAAGATTACAGATTTTGGAAAACTTGCTGTCTTCTCTTTCTTCTAATTAGAGACTTCTCCCTTTCATTTGCAAGGGGATTGTTCTCTATTCTTACTGATCCCCTGCTGCGTCACAAGGTCCATTGATAATTTCTGCAGATCATGCTCACTTGGGAACTGAAAAGGGAATTGCTTCCGTAAACAGTTCCCCTCTCTTGGCCTGAGTACCCTGTCCGTGAGGCCAGGGCAGTGTGTTTGCTCCCAGGCCTCCTAACCTCTTTCAGGACTGTGCAGAGAGGTCAGGAGAGGGCAGGAGAGTCTAACACCGCAGGAAAAGCAGCCCTGCATTGGCCTTTCTCTCAGCAGGTCATAAACATCGCCCTTTCACAGGAAGATTGCAGATTGGTCCTGAGCACTCCAGGACTCTATTGGGATGCGAAAAGCCAGACCAGGGCCAGGGAGCGCTTCTCCATCCCCACCCTACTTCCTATCACCTAAATGGAGACATGTTGAACTGGATGTTAAAGCTGAGACATTTTCTATTTTCTATTAGCAAAAAGGAAAAAAAAAAAATCCCGAATCATCACAAATACATCTCTGTGGGGTAATTTCAATTGGCTAATGCCACAAGTTTAAGCCTGTTTTTAAGGGTAAGTGAACTCCAAAAGATCCTTGCTTTTTTTTTTTTTTTTTTTTGAGCTAAAACAAACACCCTGTGTTGTGTAAATGTTTGCATTGGTTTGCGATTTCTCACTAGGATTGAAAGCAGTTACCCCCCTTCCCCCAGCTAGCATGAGCACCAGGGGTGGGAAGCATGACTGAGCTATCTTCCTCAGGTCATTGAACTCCACAATTACTGAAGGACAAACATTCAAGCCAACAGTCCTGACCTCTCTGGAGGTTCCTTGGCCATCCATGTGCTATTTTACTGCTGTTCCTCTCTGCCACCTGCTTTATACATCATCTGCTGCTTTTGTTCCCGTGGCTGTGACGTTTTTGGTTGTTATCTTTACTGCGCTGTGTTCTCGCTCCAAATGTTGGTGTGCAAAAGAATCCCTTCAAGTCTACAAACATCTCGAGCACATACAGATGTTCAATATGGAAAGGTACCTATCGTCTTGAAGGAGTATCCCACATTAAGTCCTATGAACAGGGCTCGTCCTTAGTAAACTAAATCTAACAGGCAGTTACAAAACAACCCTGCATGGTGGTACAAAGTAATTTCTTCATCAAGTGTGCTTCGCTAGAAAAACCACACTAGTGAGGTATAGGTGTGAGGCATTTGGGATTTTAGCTTTAAGGGCTAGTAGTGCCCACAACTAGGCATGAATGGTAGATCTAGATAAATAAAGGTTGATATCTGGGCTTCACTAAAACTGGATGAAAGCCAGGGAGTATTGGTCTTTTTCACGTCTAAATAACCATTGGTTCTAGGGGGATCTCAAAAATAAATGGTCGTCTGTTGCTAAATAACTATACACTATTCACATGGTATACCTTCCTTTGTTCTTAGAAATTTTACAGCCACCATGGGAAATGAGCAAGTGGGATTGATTATCTTCACCCGAGTGATGAGGAAGGATGATTTAGAGAGAGTGGAGAGGTCTTGCCTTTGTGTTTTTCCCACACTAGTAAGCCATCTCTCTCCACAGAGGTCGTTCCTGGCACCAGCAGCTCTATTCCGTTTACAAGCAAAGTCCAGGTAAGGTTTTCACGGTGCAGGTACCATCTTCACATGAAAGAGAAATACCCAGTCTGTGCTGGCAAAGTTCCTTCAATCCCCAATATAACTGGGTTCAAGGAGGGAAAGGGGAAGAGCTCAGAGGAGGCTGTGCTCTGCACTCGCCTGATAGAGGCCTGTCCTGAACCCCTCACATCAAATAGCCTTGGTCTCATCTGGACAGCAAGGAGTGTCCCCTGTTGGTTTGTACCACACAACCTCCACTGCACCGTACTCTGGATTCTGGTTGGATGATCTTTTGACAATCTTTACTTGGAAATTGTCACAGTTTGAACATGAGGTGTCCTCCCATAAGCGCATGTATTAAGGACTTGGTCTCCAGCTAATTATGATACTTTGGGAGGTTCTATAAACTGTAGGGGGTGGGGCCTAGCTGGAGGAAGTAAGTACTTGATGAGTGTGTTCTTGGGGACTGCATCTTTTCCCTGGTCTGCCTTGCCCCCCTCTTCTTCTGTCTCTGCTTCCTGTCTGACTTGAAGTGAGTAGCCTCTGCCCCATGTTCCCTCACTGTAATGTTCTGCCTCTACCTCACTATGAGGCCCACCCTCAAGGAAACCAAGGTCAATGGACTGAATCCTCTGACACTCGGAGCCAAAATAAATCCTTCTTCAGGCTGTTTGTGCCTGTTGTCTTGTCACACAGAGAAAACCTAGTATGAAAAAAGGAAAGGATCTGTTTCCCCAAGAACTCAGTAGCGGGTGTTGATGTACAAGGATACTTCTCAGGAATATTTGCCTCTGGAAGGTGCAGTTTCAGTAGGAATGTGGGCAGTAAGGAATAATACATTTGTGGAGTGGCATGAGCAGTATGGTGATGATTTACATGTGCCACCCTGATCATCCTACATGAAAGAATGTACTGCCCAGCATCATGGGCAGGTGGTTAGCAGGTAACCTCCAGCCACAAGGCCCTTCCTTCATAGCTGGCTTCACCTGGCTCTCTCACTAGGGGATTCCCTCTGTCTTCAGGTCACCTGAGTCCAGAGGAGCAAAGGCCTAGAAAGGTCCAGTTACATAGGCCACACAGGGGCTAAGGAACACATAGCTGAGCCCCTCCCCAGAGGTCCTTTATATAATGGCCTAAGCTTTGATTGGCTTTTGTCATTACAGTCCAACTTTTGTCCACCAATAATGGAAACCTTATACAAATTAGAGAGGGAAAACTGAGAAGAGAGGCTTTCAAGAAATATAAGGCTCCAGGTACTATGGCTTCAAAAACCACATTTAAAAAGGATAAATGGAGAAACACAGACAGAAGGTAACATAGCCATGAATAGAAATAGCTGGGGTTCACTGAGATTGGATGGAACTCAGATGATAAATAGATAGACGATAGAGAGATGGACAGACAGATAGATGATAAGATAGACAGATGATAAAGCAGGAAACCAGGGACATATTGATGCTTTCTGAGGCAAGTGCCTAAATATGGAGGTCTCAAGAGACAATGATGCTATAATGGCTGAGATTCTTCCAGGAGGTCTTCAGGAAGCATGGTTCTCAAAATAGTCTCTGGCTCGCTTCCTGTCATTCCAAGTTTCTGTTTTAGGACTCTCTGGAGGAAGATGCTCAGTTCCATCGGTAATATAATATATTTATGACCACAAACTTGACTTTTAATTTACTCCCAAACTTAATTTTTTCCATAAATATCATCTTTTTTTTAGAGACAGGATCTCATGTAGCCCAGGCTGGTCTGGAACTCCTGACCTTCCTGCTTCTGCCTACAAAATGTTGATACTACAAGTATGCACCAACCATTTAGCTTTTTCATAGATTCTTAATGGATCCTTGGGATTGGCTTTCTGTCACTAGACAAACATGTAACACACACACACACACACACACACACAATGTGGGTTGCTTCAGGAAAAACTATAATGTGATTTCTTAGGTTCTTTCATGCAAGAGAAACTGGGTGACACATCTAAGTACCCATTATTCTGCTCATGCCACTCCACAAGTATATTCTTCCTTACTACCTATTAATTTATTCCTACAAAAATTTCATCTTCCAGAGAAGTAACCTTGCACATCAGCCATCACACTTTTCTTGTTTAAGAGACGTAGAACTTGGAATGGTGTTATGAAAAGAGCACTAGATGTTAATGAGTGATCCCTGAATAATCCCCTGAGGTTTTTTTTTTTTTTAATCTTCTTTTTGTGACGGTAGTGTCAGAGGTCACAAGATGTGTCACTAGGCTTCTAACTGGATACAGAGTGGAATGAAATCCCTAGGAGGCACTAGCATTTAAAGGCAATTACTATCATGCCAATCCTTACTGCTTAAAGAAAGACCTACTTTGGGTGATTATACTAGTATTATCCAAAAATAGAGCTTTTGAATTCACTCTGGTTCTTGATAAATTGATTCTTATTGAAGAGGACTAAAATCTCAAGGTAAGCATTCTGTGTCTTGACACGTAATTTCTGTATCTAGATGCAGCCATAACCAGTAAGTGATGGGCTAGAGTTACACTACTTGGGAAAGCGTATCTGAAAAAGAAGCTGGTAATGAGACTGATCTCACTTGGTCTCCAATTACTTATGTGATCACCCACAATCTCAGTTTCTCAATCTGTAAAAGAGGAATACTGATTATTGTGATTCTCAATCATTGTGATGGTTACCTTATGCTAAGTGCAGGTATGTTTATCACACAAAAAGACTGAGTTTTCTTATTGCTTGTAGGTTATGTAGATTGAGTTTATCATAATTCCTTAATAATTTTTCTGAATTTGACTGACTCTTCTTTTGAGAAATAAACAACTAACTTTTTTCATCATTATGACAAACTAGATAAACACTAACTGAAGTTTTATGGCTTCTTATCATCTAATTTGAGGAAGTAGACTCGTGAAGACAACTTCTTTTATTGTTTACAACACTGATATCACATCCATATTTTTAAGAGGTATGGCTTATGTTTTATATTTTTATTATTTATGATGTTTGCACTATATTCCATATTTTCAAACGTAAATATTGTGACTATCAAACCCTTTCATTTGAGTTTTAGTACCAGAGCACTATTTCTAGTTGCCAATGTTACCTTCTTTCTCCTATAAAAGTCACCACAAGCCAGGTGTGGTGCACGCCACTAATCCCAGCACTCAGGAGGCACAGGTAGGAGGATAGCTGTGAGTTCAAGGCCACCCTGAGACTACATAGGGAATTCCAAAAAAAAAAAAAAAAATTAAAAGAATAAAGTCACCATGTTCTTAAAGATCTGCCATGTCTATAAACAATCTCTATGTATATAATTCTATGATCCAAATGCTCAGTGAAGAGTGGTGACAGGTGCATAGTGAAGGCCTCTGATTTGGGGTACTTTTTTTTCGAGGTAGGGTCTCACTCTAGCTCAGGCTGACCTGGAATTCACTACGTACTCTCAGGGTGGCCCCGAACTCACAGCAACCCTCCTACCTCTGCCTCCTGAGTGCTGGGATTAAAGGCGTGCACTATCACTACCACGCCCAACACTGGAGTACTTCTTAACAATGCAGTTAGATCAGAGTTATATCCTAGTAGTAGAATGACTGCTTAGCATGCATGAGGCCATGGGTTCAATTTCTACCACTGAAAGGAAGAATCAAAATACAAGGACCTACATATGGACCTAAAAGCAATATTCATCTTACTTTCAGTACTGTTTCCAAATGAAGCTCCCTACATGCTTCCATAGCAATACTACATATTACACATGAACTATACTTTGTGAAACTGAACACTCATATGGAGATCCTTTGTGAGTGGAGTATCATAAGTCATATAGAGTGTGCGGGTGTACCCAACATACAGCCTGCAGGTTTCATGAATCCCAGAATAACTATGGGTACAGCCCAACACATTTGTAGATGACAACATCCTGTCATAATGTTGAAAGGCTGATGCTTCTGCCACAATTATTATTGTCTTAAAATTGTCACCTGGGTGTCAACCCATTGTCAATATAGTAAATAACATCAAACTCTTTCCTGGATTTGGAGTCAGAATTAGGTACCAATATTAACCTCATTACAACTGCCTGAATACACTTGGGGGGTCACTCCTCACTTTGGAGCCTGAGCTTCTATATCCACTAAGATGGGCTGAGTAACTGAGTAACGAGACCACTTCAATGTGACATTTCAAGGCTATGGAAGAATGCAGATGGGGCATGCCATGTACCTCCTGACACTCAGTCACCACTCAACTCATACATCATTAGGGGCACTTTCCGCATATGTATAACTAGGGGGTCATGCCCTTGCACCAGGCTCTGGTAAGTATGGGACAGCAGGGAACATCCCAGAGAGCACTCTGCTGCAGAGGAAGGCTTCCCAGAGAAGCGGTCTCTAACCTGAAACTTGCAGCATATGCGGTGATCCAAGCAAAGAAGAGTGGGAACATAGCCCACATGTGTCAGCCTGGAGCAGAATATTCCTTACATTTTTGTCATACCAGCAGTAGCATCCCTGTTGGAACTAGGTCAAAAACTAAATTTATTTAGCATTGAACCTTCCCAGAAAATCCCTAACCCTAATAGGAAAAAAAAAAAACAGTAAAAGAAGGAACAGATAAAACAAACGACATCAAGATTAAAAGCTTTTGTGCTATGTATGATTCAATTAAGATAGCAAAAAGATCATGCATACAATAAATAGAAGATATTTGTGAACTGTGTGTCTGATAAGGCACCAATTTCTAGACTATGAAAAGCTCCTACAACTCAATAAAATCAGCCTCATTGAAAAACAAAGAATTTTAGTAGACATTTTCCCCCAAAAGATCTAGAATGGTCAATAAGCATATGAAAAATTATATATTAAGCACTGTTATGTACGAGGGAAGTTAAAATTAAAAACAGGCTGAGGAGATGGCTCAGAGGTTAAGAATACTTCCTGCATAAGCATGACAGACTGAGATGGCCTGAAACCACTCTAGTTAGATTCCCTGACACCAACATATACAGCTAAATGTGTCTGTAACTCCAGTCCTGTGGACCAAAGACTGGAGAATTCATTGGGGCTTGCTGACAAATAACAAAAGGGACATCTCTGGGCTGAGTGAGAGACTGTCTCAAATGAATAAAGGATATCTAACATTTTCCTCTGGCCCAGGGAAGAACACGTGCACATACATGTGCATATACTTCATACACTACACATCACACACAAAACCACACATTCCATGCACACACACTCTCTCTCTCCCTCCTCCCCCCTCACACACACACATACACACACACACACACACACACCAAAATAGTTTTAGAAAGAAAAAAAAATAAAAGCATGATGAGAAACAACTCAATATGGAGTTGAATGGCTAGAATGAAAACTAAACAACAAGAAAGCAAAGAAAAAATAAGTGGAGGTGAAGATCTGGAGATCTTTTAGCCCTTAGGTGTTTCCAATAGGAATAGAAAAAGGGGCAGCTGCTTTGCAAAATAGCTTGGAATTTCCTCATAAAATGAACTCTCTTATAGCTCAGCAATTTCACTTCTGAGTATACTCAAGTGATATAAAAATATATCCCCCATAAAGATATGGAGAGTGTTATACATGACACCCCAAAAGTATAAATAGCCCAAATGTTGATCAACTGAAGAAAATAAAGCATAGCTACATAAGAAAATAGTATTTGTCAACTACAAAGAATAAAAGACTGGCACATGCTACAACAGTGGAAACACTGTTTAGTGAAAATATCTGATAACCAAAGATGACATAGTGTGTGATTTCCCGTTGTAAAACATGAGCCCCACAATAGGCAAGTCTCTTCACAGATAACAACACAGTGTGGGGTCTGGGCTGGCAGGGTGGGAAACAGGATGGACTCTTAATGGACCAGGGGATTCCTTTAGGGAATGAATATTAGATGGAGATAGTGCCACACAACACTCAGAATATATTATGACCCTTTACTTTGGTTAATTTTGTGCTTTGTAAATTATATTTTAATGATTAATAATTTTAAAAACCTCACAAGAGCTCAAAGCCCTATTGTTGGAAAGTGATAGAAGTCTCTTTTTAAAACAATGGAGGTTCTGAAAAATGTATGCAAATATATTTGAAACGTTTAAATGCATCAAAGTACTTGTCAATTTATATGAAACTGGATTGATTAAGCTGAGAATGGAGTTAAGTGATATGATACCATTACAAAATTGATTTAACATTATCATATAACATTTCATAGCCTTTTAAAAATTGCTTTTTAGATAGGTAGGATCATGGTACCCTAGCCTGGCCAGTATTGAAGTCATAAGGTAAAATATCCACAGATACAAGAGTGGAAACTATCCACCTACTTTTCTAACGGCTAGTGACATAGATTTATCAATTAGTAAAATAATTTCAATTGATTTTTCTTGAGAAAGTGTCTCATGGTATAGTCCAGACTGAGCTAGAACTCACTATGGCCCCAAAGCCATGTCAATCTTCCTGCTTCAGCTTTCTGAGCAGCTAGGATTACAAGTGTGCAAGTCCACACCTGACTTTATTCCATAATTAGGTTTAATTGTGCCAGGTGGACACACACACACACACACACAGCAAGAGAGAGAGAGAGACAGAGAGAGAAGAGAAGGAAAGAAGGAAAGAAAGAGAAGAAAGAAATACTTTGATTTCTTGCTTAGTGTCTTTTTAAACCTAGCCTGCACATTTTTTCTTTCCTATCACTAAAAATGAAATCTCAAGTACACAATAAAATGCATGTATTACATTTGTAACTCATTTTAACTAAGGTATCTAGTACTGAGTCATAATCTACTCTTGGACTCATGTCTACTTAATCCCCCTGTCTGGTAGTTTTGTGCTGCCTTATGTCTACAAGCAAGAAGTGGGAAGGCAGCACAGCCAGCTCCTTACTACTGGGCAGCTGTCCTTTCTAACATCTGCAGGGCGGGGCTCAGGCGAGTGTGGATCAGACGCCTGCAGTGGGGACTTTGGAATCTCTGCCGCAGGGACAAGAGAGAACGGACTTTCTGCTTCTGCCCAACACCAGCCTGTGAGCCTGGTGTGCTCCCGTGTCCAGGGAGAAGAGCCAACACTCTTGCACTTCCTTATGTCACGTCACAAGCATTTTGCCTTAGGATGGAGCTGCATCTAGTTCAGATCACCCGCTTACTTCAAATTCATGGCAGTGTGCGAAACTTGGTAGCGTATGTGTGAGTACATGTATATGTGTTCACGTGTGTATATGTGGAGGCCAGAGGACAATCTTAGATATCATTCTCCAAGTGGCCATCTCCCAATGCTGGGATTGTAAGCATGCACCACCATACCTGTTTTTTGTTTGTTTTTTCATTTTTTTTGTTTTTCATTTTTTTCTTTTTCTTTTTCTTTTCTTTTTTTTTTTTTTTTTTTTTTGGTTTTTCAAGGTAGGGTTTCACTCTAGGTGAGGCTGACCTGGAATTCACTATTGGAGTCTCAGGGTGGTCCTCAAACTCACGGCGATCCTCCTACCTCTGCCTCCCTAGTGCTGGGATTAAAGGCATGCGCCACCACACCCGGCCTCATACCTGGTTTTTAAAATAAATATTCTGGGGATCATACTTGGGCTCTCGTGCTTATAAGACAAATATCTGACTGACTGAGCTAGCTCCACATTCCCTTTCTCCCCTTTTATTAAATTAGGAAATTTTCAGCCTAGACCGAACATCACTCCACATAAACAATGATCAAACTTATTGGATATCTTTTATTCCATGTCATTAATTATATTATTCTGTAGGCTTTAATACATTGCATTAATACATGTATTACTACATTCTGTGACAGACATTGTATTAATACATGTATTAAGACATTCTGTGGCCTTAAGTACATTGCCTGCCAATTTCACAGCTCTCAGCGCCCCTTCTGCAGTTCTCTCCAATTATTTAAACAATACCAGTCTTTGCAGTTCCCCTCTTTGTTGTGGTCTTGTCGACTCTCCCGAAGTAACCATCTCTTCATCCTTTGAAAAGCCAAAGCTCTCAGTAGATCGCTGGACATTTTTTTCTAACATATGCTGCTTCTTTCTTTGTTCTTCCACTTCCTTCCTCCCTCCCTCCCTCTTCTCTACTTCTTGCTTCCCTCCTTAATAATCTAAGTTTTTCAGCTATATACCAGATTTAAAGGTTGCATTGTAACTCTTGTAACTAGAAGGACTAGTGTGGGCTGGAGAGATAGCTCACCAGTTAAGGTGCTTGCCTGTAAAGCCTAAGGATGTGGGTTTGATTCCCCAGTACCCACATAAAGTCAGATGCACAAGGTGGTACATGCATCTGGAGTATGTTTACAGAGGCCCTGGCATTCCCATTCTCTCTCTCTCTCTCTCTCTCTCTCTCTCTTTCCCATCTGATGGCCCTCTACCTCTGAGCAACCATGTTTTATTGCTGTCTCTTCTGTTGCTACCTCTATATTTCTTAAAACATACATCTAGACTTTTATTTCAATTTTTTAAATTGTCTATTCCTTCTAGCAAAGACTAAGATTTATTATCATTATTTTAAAACTTCATTTTTATGTATTTATTTGAGAGAGAGAAAGAGGCAGAAAGAGGGAGAGAGAGAATGGGCGTGCCAGGGCCTCCAGCCACTGCAAACAAACTCCAGATGCATGCGCCCCCTTGTGCATCTGCCTTATGTGGGTCCTGGGGAACCGAACTTTGCAGGCAAACGCCTTCACCACTAAGCCATCTGTCCAGCCCCTAAGATTTATTATTCTTACATCAAAGCGAGCACACATATTCTTGTTTCCATGAGAATTCCATGAGTCTTTAAAAATTAATATTTGTAGTTTTTAGTTTGTTACATTTTTGTTCACATCAGAAAGCATGTTTGTATTTCCTTTCTTGTGGAGATTTCCATTTGCCCTGGATTTAATAATTACTTCATTTATTTGCTGGTATCTGTCATTAGTCCATTTGTAATCTGTCTGAATTCTAGGCTCTCTAAGCACAGTCTTGTTTTCATGGTTTTTTTTTTTTTTTTTTTTAATGATACCCCTCTCTGTTTTCTCTTTCTGACTTGGATGGATGGCTCTGTGACTGGTGGCAATTTTCCTGGGACTTTCTCTCATCTGCATCCTGGGACTTTCCTTAGGCTTTCAACCTGTTGGGTCCCAGTTCCTGAATCACGTTTCTCCCTTTAACTGATGCCCTTGGTTTGAAACTCATATACCATCATGTTCACATGTCTGGAGATGGGTGGGAGTGGGGCAAGAAATGGGTGGTTATTTTGAGATTTTGTTGCATGTCTGAAGGTGTCTTCAGTTTGCCTTCATAGCTGATTTATACTTTGGTTTGGTATAGAATTCCATATTGTTAATCATGTGTTCTCAAGGCGTGAAGGGTTTTTCTCCATTGAAATAGTAATTTCTGAAAAGGCTTTTGTGAAGTCTAAAGCCACTTTGATGTGGATCTTTCTTGGCACATTTTCAAGATCCTCTATTTGTCTTGGATTTTACCAGTGATGGTTCTTTTTATTCATTGCAATGTGTGCAAATGAATTATTTAGAATTTGTGCTTCAAATATTTATTGAGTTCTCACTATATGCAGAAACCATTTTAAAACATATACCTGTGGTTCTATGAAAATTTCTTTTATTATTTTCTAATATTTTATAACTTTTTTAATTATTCAATTTATAGAGTTCCCATTCTATTTTTTCATTCTCTAATTGTATCACTGTTTAACCGCATACTTTAATTTTTTTTTATTCTTCTAAGAAACAGTCCAAATTATCTTCTATTCGTGTTTTAAAAATGCAAACTACTAATCAGGTAAACAAAGCTAAATAATTAAATTGAAATCTTTCCCTTTTTTTTTCCTCTGATTTTTTTCTCCAGTGTGATAGAGTCTATATTAAATAATTATAGCTTTCCTTAAATGACTGGACAGTGCTCCACTTCAGAGTGCAGGGGAGAAGTAAGTAGTAAGCTAAGGGAGGGCAGGTGTGTGGACTGCCAGCATTTTTCTAAAGCTTGTGAATTCTGTGAATGCTGGTTCCCCCTTCTCCTACCGCCTGGGATCTCATTCAGACAATCTGAGATCTGTATCACACTGAGAAGTAGGAGAAGGGTTGACCCAGGTATCTCATCATGGAGATTGTGGATGATCTTCCAGGGCTTCGTTTCCCGTGCTAGTCACCCATCCCTGGTCCAGGGTAACTACCTGTCTAGAGCTTCTCTCTGTTGTACTCTTGATGCCTACCGTCTTGTCTCTTTCCTAGTCCAGGAGGGGCAGCAGCTCAGCTGTGTATATGAGAGAAGCATGTGGGGATATAGCCAATCTCTACAATGATTTATTCCGTCTATCTAGGGTCAGTTACTTGTTCTTCTCCTTCTGACCTACCTATGGCTCCAGACTCGCAGTGTCTTCAGGGCTTTGTGGTCTGTTGTGACCTCTCTCCATCAGGCATGTGAGCTCCCAAAAGCTCAGATCTGTATGAGTTATCATTTGGTGGTAACACACTGCTTCGTTTTTTTTCCCTCTGCCCCTCTTCTCTCTGTTGTCATCCAGGGGCTTTTGGAAGATAAGCACATATGTCAATCAGCCACATTTATTGTTTCTTTCCAGCCATTTTACCTTTAGCCAAAATATTTCTTTCCCTTATTTTTATTTTTCAAGTCTTTCAAATGGTCCTAAGCAGTATCCCTGGCTTGCCATCAATCTAGCAAGTGGGCAGTGAAGTCCTGGTTTCCAAGAGGACAGAGGAGAGGGAGCTGTCGATGGAGATGGCCTGACCCCAGTCCAGCCTGTGGGTATGGGCTGCATTCAAGCCTGACACTGAATGACCTGAGAACGAAAGGCTGCTGGTGACCAATAATTATTTCAGACTAGGGGATGCTCAGGTCAGCTTGAAAAGAAATGGCCAAATCTGTAGACATTGTCTGAGCCTGGTCAAGGGAGATGCTCAGAAACTCGAAGCAAAACCTGAGATGATGATTGTCACCAGCTAGCAGGAAAGCATAAAATCTGTGTACCATATTCACGCCACAGCTTTGTGTCTTTCTAGCTGAGGCCTCTAGAAACTTGCTTAGCTTTCTGAAGCCCAGTGTGATGGATGACTTAATCTTGACTGTCAACTTGATGGTATTTAAAATCACCTAGGAGACGCCTCTGGGAATGACTATGGAGCCTTTCCCAGAGATGTTTAACTGATGAGAGAATTCAAACCCACCTTGAATATGGGAAGCATCATTCCATGGTCTGGTGTCCTGGATTGCAGAAACCAGAGAAGGCAAGAGGAGTACCAGCATTCATCTCTCTCTCTCTTTCTCTCTCTCTGGTTCCTTAGTACAAGTGCAATGCGAGCAACCATGCCATGCTCCCACGGCCACACCTTCCCTGCTGTGATGCCCATGTCCCCTCAAACCATGAGCCAAGATCAATCCCCCTGCTCTTAAGTTGCTTCTGACAGGTATTTTGTCACAGTGACAAGAAAAGTAACTAATCTACCCAGTTTCTTCAGCTACAAAAATGAGATCATTAGTCATAACTTCCTTCCAGGGTTGTCGTAAAACTTAAATCTGTTAACATCCTAAAGAGTTTAATGTAGTTCCAAATAATGGCTTAATAAAACAGAATGAGGCCACTGGCATATACACAGTAGGTTCTCAGTAACTCCCTTTTAACGAGCTAAGTGAAACATCACACTGAAATATCATCTTCTTTGAATTTTACATTCCATGTTCTGTGCTTGGCCAGAGAATAATCAAAGAATTGTTTTAATGGTTGCTTTTAGTTAGAATAATTAGGCCCATAGAGCTGCAATTGAAGAGACATCCACTTCCAAATCTCTTCCAGTCACACCACCAGGTAGACAAATCATGACTGATTAACCAAGAGCTATGCTTTGTTTGGTCCAATAACAATTCTGCCCGAGGCACGTCTGCACAGTCTTCCAGGGACTCTGACTGATCAGCAAGGAACCAAATGGCTGGTAATTTCTAATTTATAAACACTGCTTGATGTAGGCAGTTGGGCATTCTGCCACCCTGCTATGGCCTGAAATGGCCCAACCGCTTTGCAGTGTGCTGAAAACAATTTCAAATGGCTTAATAACTCTTCACCTACCTCTCTGCTGGGGTCCACAGACACCATTGGATCGAGAAGGCCATCAAGTGGCCTCAGGACAAAGGGTTCAGGTTACAACTTCATGGGGTTTCCAGCTGAACAATGAGTATATTGTGAGAGTCCCATCTGTCAAAGTAATCAAAGGATGAAACGGGAAATAATACAATTAAACCTTTAAGACACTTACATTTATCTTTGGATTTTCAAAACTGATCTCAATTTGGCATGATTTTTCTCTGGCAAAGAAGCTAGAGACTGACATCCTTTGATACAAACTGAGGTCTTACGGAAAACGAATGTCTGGATACAAATACGAGAAGAGAAGCAACTGGTATCAAAAGGGGAACAAAGAATCTGACTATAAACTGTGTACTCCAAAACGGCAAATAATTAACTAGCTTAAGCTGAGCACTGCTTTCTGAACAATGAAATAATGTACTTTACAATGTGGGAGAAGCCTAAATATGGTGAAAGGAAAGGAGCAAAATTGTTCTTGATAGTAGAAGAATGCTGTAGCATTCTAGCAATAGAATACAAAGTCCCTATTAGGATATGGGGGCTGGAGAGATGGCTTAGTGGTTAAGGTGCTTGCCTGTGAAGCTTAAGGACCTAGATTTGATTCCTCAGTACCCACTTAAGCCAGATTCACAAAGTGGCACATGCATCTGGGATTCATTTGCAGTGGCTAGAGGCCCTGGTGCGACAATTCTTTCTGCCTCTCTCTCTCCGAAGTAATAAATTAAATTAAATTAAATTAAATTAAATTAAATTAACTTTTAGAATATGGATCCCTCAGCAGGTCCTTTCTGCTCTTAGGGACTCAGAGAACTTCTATATGCTGTCCCTCAACCTCGGTGACAGGTATCATCATCTCTAGGACTCCTATTGTCATAGTCCAGAGATATGCTCCCCTACCTGTCATATGCTTTCCCTATGGTCACTCTAAAGCCATGTCTCACTTCCTGCCATGTGTCGCAACAACTACTCACGTCTTTTCTCTCTGGGCAGTCATCCTTCCATGGAGGTCTGAGTGTAGGCTGCCATGCTCAATAGACCATCTCTGCTCACTACATAGATCTCATGGTTTTCAGTGCATTGGAAGAAATTATTGCCTTTACAGAAGGGACATTTTTTTTTTCATTCACTTACATCAAGCTAAACAAGACACATTATCTGGATGCAACTGCCTCTTTTTGTTTGTCTGGTGAATTAATGATTGAATATTCGAGGCACCTACAACCTTGTCTGGATATGGAAGGGCACAGGTTGGAAGGCAGACACTGAGACATCCCTTAGCAACTCTGACTGCCATTACGCTGTTATCTTGCCTTCACCAAGGTGCCTTAGATCCAGGGTTCAGCATCCAGTCTAGACAAACTCCTGAGATGTTTAATGAATCTAACCTTAGAAGAATAGGAGGTCCAAGCAAGAGCAGCACTGCAGGACCAAACCAACTCAGTGTGCTTTCAACAACCCAAATGTAGTTCCTAAGCCATGTTTTGTCTGGTCAATATGGCATGATACTAATATTGATATAATGTTTCTTGACATAAAGATATATAGTCATATCTGTGATTACTGTCTCTTTTTTTTAACCTTAGTGGTTGACATAATTTCCATAGGACAGGAAAGGGTTTGCCAAGTTTCATGACTTATGTAAAATTCTGGCATTTAAAAACTGTGTTAACAGTTAAAATGGTTGTAGTCTTCCTAACATACATAATAGAGACATCAAGCTTTCTGGCTCTGATGACATAGGAAACTCCTTCCTGGCACTGATGTGTTGCTAAACCAGTGTCAGAGAAAGCCACTTTCATGATGGTGGAGCTAAACTTTCAATGATCAAGGCCACCTTTGAATACCATGTCTTAGAACAGCCAAAGTAGCAGACTTCAAGACATAAACTCAGGCTTGAAGGTATTTCACTTCTCTCTCAGGTAAATTGGAAGCATCTAATCAGGAAGTGATCTTTCCTGTCAAGTGGGCTATGTTGGAGAATGGGGTTGATTCTATTCCACAGATGTTCTGTCTCAACAACTTCAAGTTACGTCCGAAAGAAATGACACAGTGAAGCAGCTGACAGACTGTGTCCCCAGACCTGTCAATGCACCTAGTCCCTTGTTGGCCTCTGAGGCCCAAGTGTGAGGCCTAGTGGAACTTCCTGAGCCTAGCTAAAGTTTGGTGATCTGCCTCTGGCCAGACGTGACTCAGCAAGACGCCTAATGGCTTCTTACCTGCTACCTCCACATGGGAGTTAGAATTATCATTTCAATAGTCACAGTTTACTATTGGCCCTTACCTTTCCCCACCATCCTACAATCCCCACCTTCACCCCCAACATTATATAGGCAACTGTTCATAGCAATAAATCGAGTTCCTGCTTCGACAAGACTCCCGACTCAGTGTGGTTTTTCTCCGGTGGCCAGGAGAGGTCTGAGTGTCGGACGCTCATCTCCTCCTCAACCCCGCGGGAGGAACCAGCGGGCCTGGTCCTTCCCTCGGCACTACCTGCCCCGCCGGCGGAGCCCGGCATCTGGCGCCTAACGTGTGGCTCTCGGAGTCCGGCAGACTAGTGCCCCCTGAGAGACATTCGTTGAGGAGGTCAATCGGTGTACATATGCGGGTGAGCGTACCACCATAAGTAGTCTTTATATTTAATGCGCTAAACTTTGCTTCTATAACCTGTACTTGTTGATCAACATCTCTTTGTTCTCTTTCTCTTTCCTTTCACTTTTAGTTTGCAGACAAGCTACATCTGCAGCTTTTGTACAGCATGTTTACCTATCTTTTGGATCCCTGTGGTTGTATTGTACTCATGTGTATGTGGGTTGCTATTGCCCTAATTTTATGGACATTTTTCTCTCAACTTTATAATGAGGGACAGTCTAACTGTAAATCCAATCCTGCCTTAGAATCTCTCAGGGCACTCCTAAAGAGTAGAGGGCTTAATTTGACTGATAATCAGGCTCAACAGACCTGGGATTGCCTTCTCAAACTGGCGCCATGGCTGCCGGAAGGAAATCTCTTTGATTGGGACACGTGGGATAGGGTAGAGGCCCTTGTTTGTCGGGCACATGTGGAGAAGGGTCAAATACCCCCCTCAGGGGTCCTCCCTATGATCTCAGCCCTCAAGGCCTGCTTCCCTCCAAGGCCAACCAAACATAAACAAAAGACAGAAGAAAAAGATAATATACAGCCTAATCTAGCTACTCCTCCTGGAGATACAGCTTTAAAAAAACCCCAAAAGGATGCATCTTTATGCTCCTCACTCAATCCCTTTGAGAGTGCTCCCTGGCCTTCCGGGGGACCTCCTCCATCAACTAACCCTTTCTGGACCCCCTCGGCCCCTCCTTCATATTCGGCCGCCGAGACCCCTTCAGCCCCTCCTTCATATTCGGCAGCCAAGCCGTCAGAAAATAAAGCTACTTTTTTATTTCCCGTCAATCTAAATCCTGGGGGCAATCGCCCTGCTGCCTGGTACCCGTGGGAAGCTCAGGACCTTAAGGAGCTTAAAAAAGCGGTCTCGGAGGATGGACCCAACTCTCCTTGGGCTGAGACCCTGTTACAGGGACTTGCCCATCAACCTTGTACAACCCAAGATTGGAAAAATCTAGTCAGGGCTGTCTTGTCAGGTCCCCTATACATTAAGTGGTGTGCCTTTTTTAGAGATGAATGCCATGCACAGGCAGAACGAAACCAAAATCAACAGCCCCCTGTGCCGATAACTTTTGGGATGCTCTCTGGTACCTCTGATCAATATGCTACAGGCACTCAACAGGCGGCTATACCTGACCCATATAGGGACCAGGTCAGGGCACTGGGCTTGGCGGCATGGAAAAAGCTTGATGAGGGACCCTCTGAAACTCCCCTTATGAGTATTACTCAAAAACCATCTGAGGATTTGGCTACATTTATAGATAGGGTGGAAAAAAGTCTCCAAAGAAAATTTCCCCCAGGGGCATTACGGGATCAGTTTACTAAAATGTTGGTCTGGGAAGGGATGACGGCCGATCACCGCCTCGTCTGTGCGGGTCTTAAGGACAACTCCATGAGTAGATGGATTGTAGCCACCAAGGACGTTGGCACTATCTCCCATCAGGCTAGGGCCATGGCTGCCGCCCTTCAGGAAAATAAACAGAGAGATTTGGCCAACACGATCTGTGCATTACAGTTAAATTCTAAAAACTTGACATGTTTTGGATGCGGGGACGAGGGCCACTTTAAAAAAGAGTGCCCCAACAGGACAAAGCCTCCTCCGCGCTCTGGGGGGACGACCAACGCCCCTCACACCCTTTGCCCTAAATGCAATAAAGGGTTTCATTGGGCTAAGGAATGTAAATGGAAGTTTAACATACAGGGAAAGCCTTTAAACTCCTCCAGGGGCTTCCCCCAGCCCCGTTAAATAAGGGGAAAGAGACCAACAAAGCCTATTGGACCGTCCCCCTGGTCCCCGGCCTTAGACCCAAAATTATTTTGAATGTTGGCAATAAAAAATTCAAACTTCTCATCGACACTGGAGCGGACCGAACGGTCCTGAGAAAGGAGGAAGTGCCCCCCTCCTGACAGCTTGTGCCCGGCCCTTCCCTACTGGGAATTGGCGGGCAATCCACCTCCTGGGAGACTGCCACGTGGCTCCCTTGGACTGACCCAGGTGGGGACAGGGGGAAAGTCCGCCCTCTCGTGGTGACTGGGCTCACTGCTAACTTACTGGGGCAAGACATCCTTGGAGATGCCGAGGCTGTCATCACTACTGACCATAAGGCCTTTTATAATGATTTGTTAGATAAAAAAGAATATCAACAACAGTCTGAGGAAGGGAGGGAATATCATCCCCATTATAGAGATGACCCTTACTTTGAGCAACTCAGACAAAAGTACTCCAATAAACACCCCCAATTCTAAGGGCCACTGCCCAGCCCCCCCCCATTTAAAATCCAGTGGAGACCGGGGGATCCTGTATGGGTTGAGCAGTGGCCTCTCCCTTCTTCTAAGTTACACCAACTCCACATACTTATTGATCAACAGTTGGAGGCCGGACATATTCGTCCCTCCACTAGTCCCTGGAACTCTCCTGTCTTTGTCATAAAAAAGCCTAATGGGTCCTGGAGATTTTTACATGATTTAAGAAAGATCAATGAACGCATGATCCCCTTCGGAACTCCCCAGAGGGGACTCCCATGGATCCCAGCTATTCCCAATATATACCATATTACTATCATTGACATTAAAGATTGCTTCTTCTCTATCCTTCTCCATCCAGGAGACATGGAAAAATTTGCATTCTCTGTACCCACTGTTAATTTTTGTGGCCCAGATAGGAGATTTGAATGGACTGTCTTACCTCAGGGCATGGCAAATAGCCCACCCATTTGTCAATATTACCTGTCATCCATTTTCTCTTCTCTTATCAATCTCCCTGATACCCTGTTTTATATTTACATGGATGATATTATTCTTGGGTGCCTAGATTCCTCCACACTCCAGGACCTTACCCACCAATGTCTAACTATCCTGCATACTCACGGCTTTAAAGTAGCTCCGGAAAAAGTTCAAACTGTGCCTCCCTTTAAGATCTTGGGCTCGATCCTTACCCTAGATACAGTTTCACCTGTTAAACCACAACTTTATATTCAGGATTCTTACACCTTGCCTCAACTCCAGAAGCTTTTGGGAGAAATTAATTGGATGAGGCCTTGGATACCCATAACTACTGAAGAGCTGTCCCCTTTATTTGACCTCCTAAAGGACCTTAACTTCTCCTCTCAGGTAATTTTGTCCCCTTGTCATCAACAAATTTTTCGTAAGGTACAACAGGCTATAAATACTGTGACCCTAAAGAGGTTCAATCCTGATTTGCCCATCTCCCTCTACATTTTCTCTGGGGAAACATTATGCACTGCACTGTTGGCCCAGGAAGGTGAACCCATCCAATGGGTCCACCTCTCAATCGGTGGGGTCCCCAGAGTTTATTCTATAACCAACCAGGTTGCTGATTGCATTATCAAGGGCAGAGACACCTCTGTCCGGTTGTTTAGCACAGAACCTCACCTTATTGTCACCCCCTTTAAGATAACAGATTTCACCTGGCTTCAGAGAAATAATAATAGAGTTGCTACAGCTCTCGAGGGGTTTCTAGGTAAAATTGATTGCCATTATGGCCCCCACAAATGGATGAGTTCTTTCTCCAGATTAGAATGGAAGCCCCCCAGGCTTTTTCTGTCTCAACCTAACCCTGACTTTCTTACCGTGTTTACCGATGGAGGGCACCTGGGGGCTTCCCTAGTCGTTTACCCTCCCTTAAAACAGGAAAAAGAGCCTATGCCCATAAAGTCAGTCTCTCATGAGGTTGAGGGGTCAGCACAATTCAAAGAACTATTTGCTGTCGTTCTAGCTTTGGACACTATTCAAGAGCCATTTAACTTATTTTCTGACAGCCTTTATGTTGTTAATTTATTACCCAACCTGGTTGAGGCCCATATTAGACTGGACTCCAACCCTATATCTCCTCTGATGATTCAAGCTCGTTCCCTACTCAAACAAAGAATTAACCCCATTTTTCTTCAACATCTCAGGGGTCATCAAAACTTACCGGGATTTCTTTCTCGAGGAAACAATTTGGCTGATAAAATGGCTTCTATGCCTCAGTGTAATACTATTACAGAAGCTACACGCTTCCACTTATTGACCCATGTCAACTGGAGAGGTCTCAAGCACAGGTTTCCACAGGTACCAGTCAAGGACCTTAAAAAAATTGTCCGGACTTGTAAGTCCTGTCAGCCCTTCCTCCAAGTACCCCCCCTTCAAACTACAGGAAGCAATCCTAGAGGGCTACGCCCTAATCATCTGTGGCAAATTGATGTCACACACTATTCTCCATTTGGAAAACTTAAGTATATTTTTCTTTCAGTTGATACCTTTTCCCGCGCCTGCTGGGCATCGGCACATGCCGGGGAAAAATCCAAACATGCCATTACTCATATGCTTCAATGTTTTGCCACTCTTGGGCTGCCTGATCAAATTAAAACAGATAATGGCCCCTGCTTCGTAAGCAAGGCCTTTGTAGATTTTCTCCAGAACTGGAAAATCTCACATTCTACAGGCATCCCATACAACCCCCGGGGCCAAGCTATTGTTGAAAGATATAATCAGACTCTCAAGTCTCAATTACAAAAACAAAAGGGGGAATCCTTACCCCCACACGACCAACTAAAAAAGGCATTATTTACCCTAAATATTTTAAACTTTTCTAAAGAAGATAAACAACTCTCCCCTTTTCAAAAACATTGGTCCTCATCCATTACCTACAGTTCTATCTGGGTAAGATGGAGGGACCCATTGACTGGGGCCTGGAGAGGGCCTGATCCGCTCCTCACAGCAGGGAGAGGGTTTGGATGTGTCTTCCCTCAAGATGAAAAAAGACCCATTTGGGTACCAGCGAGAGACCTAAAATATTTGTCCCAACAAGAGGACACTGACAATCACTTCTCTAGGGAGTGTCCCACCCCTGAGGACTGTTCCTAAAATGGTCCTTCACCCTACTAAACTAAACAATTCCCTCCCTTGTGGAGGATTGCTGGCTTTGCCTCCAATCTGGGCCTCTCTGGCTGCTTGCAGTACAGTTGCCTGTACGACCTTAAAACATTACTCAGCCACCTTCCCTATCCCCGTCCAGCTTTTCCCAATGTTTCCTCTGGGCATTTGGGCCCCGCCTTTCCCTAATAATTCCAGTATAGATGTGGGATACATTCATCCTTCCTTCTGTACTTTTAACACAACTGAGCCCAGTGCTCAACGCTGCCCGCCTTCTGGAATGGTTTATGTTTGTGGAGGCGGGATGGCCTATGACTTTCTGCCCACCAATTGGACGGGCCTTTGTGCCCCAGCCACCTTAATCCCAGATGTAGATATCATCCCTGGAAATGAGGCCCTCCCTATATCAGAGGGAGACCTATCTTCAACAACAGCTAGATTCCCTGGCTGAGGTAGTCCCACAAAACAGGAGAGGACTAAACCTACTAACGGCCGAAAAAGGAGGCGTATGTTTGTTTTTACAGGAAAAATGCTGCTTTTACGCCAATAAATCAGGAATCGTCCAGGACAAGATTAAGAGGCCCCAGGAAGACTTGGAGAGGAGGCAGCGGGACCTCCAGGACAACCCGCTGCGGATGGGCTTATATGACTTCTTACCCTACCTTCTGCCTCTACTTGGGCCCCTCCCCCTCCTTCTCCTTCTCCTCACTGTCGGGCCTTGTGTAATTAATAAGATTACACAATTTATTCACCAACGGCTAGAGGCAATAAAACCTCATCAGGTCAAAATACAGGCTGGAAACTCAGGAATTAAGTTCCTCAGGTGACCCACTGCCACCTCCTCTGCCCTCCATGTGACCAATGACGGGTAAGATCCCCATAGGGGGACAACCTAAGACAGGCCATGGGGTGGGTTCTCACCGAGCTAAACACATGGTACCCAGTGATGGGTAAGATCCCCAGAGGGGGACAACCTAAGACAGGGGCCATGATGAATGCTCTGAGCTAAACACCTGGTACCCAATGACGGTTAAGACCCCCAGAGGGGGACAACCTAAGACAGGGGCCATGGTGACTAATGCTCTTACAAAAACAAAAGGGGGAGATGTTGGCCACTGAGGCCCAAGTGTGAGGCCTAGTGGAACTTCCTGAGCCTAGCTAAAGTTTGGTGATCTGCCTCTGGCCAGACGTGACTCAGCAAGACGCCTAATGGCTTCTTACCTGCTACCTCCACATGGGAGTTAGAATTATCATTTCAATAGTCACAGTTTACTATTGGCCCTTACCTTTCCCCACCATCCTACAATCCCCGCCTTCACCCCCAACATTATATAGGCAACTGTTCATAGCAATAAATCGAGTTCCTGCTTCGACAAGACTCCCGACTCAGTGTGGTTTTTCTCCGGTGGCCAGGAGAGGTCTGAGTCGTCGGACGCTCATCTCCTCCTCAGCCCCTCGGGAGGAACCAGCGGGCCTGGTCCTTCCCTCGGCACTACCTGCCCCGCCGGCGGAGCCCGGCAGTCCCTCACATGTCACAGTGCAGAGGTCATGGAATCAAACCGTGAACACTGGAGTCATCTCCAACATTGCATAAACAGCCTCGGGCTTTGCTACCTGGTCTGTTGCTCCCAGCTCTTCTCACCTTCCAGTTCTCACAGTCCAGCCTGACATCTTTTTTGCTACTTTAAAATTTGACTTGAACCTCTTTAATGTTTCTGGATTTCAAGAGGCTGCCAGATCCTTGGGATCTTAGGAGGTATATTTCTCAGCAAGATTTGGCAAGTACCAACCCTCCCTTCTACACCACCTTAACGACCAGATCAACTGTCATAAATTCTTTTTTCTGTTAGATGAGGATGATTGCACACTAGCTACCTAACAAAACATTGCAATTTAAATGATAATTTAATTTTTAAAATATATTTTATTTATTTAGTTATTTGAGAAACAGAGGGAAAGAGGCAGATAGAGAGAGAGAATTGGGGGTTTCAGTACCTCTAGAAAAAGGCATTCCAGAAGTATGTGCCACCTTGTGCATCTGGCTTATTTGGGTTTTGGGGAATTGAACCTTAGTCCTTAGGAATCACACACAAGCACCTTAACTACTAAGCCATCTCTCTAACTCTAAATTACTTTTAACTTAGAATTATTTTTTTGTTTGTTTGTTTGTTTGCAAGTATCAAGGTCTTATGTAGTCTAGGCTAGGCTTGAAATCACTATGTATCCAAAGATAACCTTGAATTCCTGATCCTCCTGCCTCTACCTCCTGAGTGCTAGCATCACAGGTATGTACCAGCATGATGAGCTTATCTCTGCTCTGCCTGAATCCTAGTCCCATCCCTATCCAAATGCACATTACGCTGTTGTAAGTCAACCTGACTCACAGTATCTGAATGTCTTTAAGGTTTCTTACCTTACTTTACATGCACTGATATCATGTTTTATCTGTGCATACACAACCATTTCATCATACGATTGGCCCTGAATTAGGCAGCCCACCAAGACACACAAACACACTCACCAGAAATATTACCCTGCCTTTCATCCCCAGTTCCTCCTTGCAGCTGAATTGACTTTGCCATGTCTGTGTTTGGGCTTCATGATGAGTCATGGCTACCGTTCTACTCTGGGTTCAGTTATTGAATCACTTATTCCCATTTCCTTCAGCTGACTACCCCACCGTCTTTGCACAGCACAGCACTGTGTTCTGAAAAGATCTTAAACACCAATGTGGAAAATTCAACATTTGTTTCAAAGAACAGAACAGGGCATATAGGCTGAAATTGTAGGGAGGTAAGTGGATTGTAATAGAAGGATATCTAGCCACATGAAGTATCCAGCAAGGAAGCCGGCTGCCTCCGAAGTGCATCCCAGCATGAATTCCTATACTTAAGCCAAAGTTGAATGGATCACATGGAAAAATATTTTCTTTGGCATGAGATGACTTAAAGAACAAAGATTTTCTCTACCTTTAATATTATGTAAGTATAATTCATTAAGATATTTAATTATAATTGATCACCAAATTGTTATTTTTTTTCCTGGAGTACTTGCAGCTAAGAGGAGATGGTGACCCTAACATTCTCAAAGGAGCTAAGGGGACCCAGTGAGAGGCCTCTGCTGTGCACAGTAGCATCTGTTTCTCCTCCTTGAGCCAAAATCTAGGAAGAAAAGACTGTCTCTGGAGCTGGAGATGCATGGCAGTAAGGAATGGAGCTAGACTCACACGAGAATTTTACAGGTGATAGAATTGACTCAAGGTAGCAGGACAGTCAACCAATAGTGTTGGGAGGAAACCATGCCTTCTCTCACAGACTTGGCCTCACCGTGGGACAAATGGGGCTGTACTGGAGCCATCTTGGAAGTCTCCATCCAGGAGAACTACCGTAAGTAAGACAAGGGAACCACCAGGCAATCCACCTGTGATGAAGTACTCAGGCCCAGGGATGGAAGGAGGTAGTAGGAGGCTGATATGGAAGGAAGCACCCAGGGATGTTCAGCAGGCAACTAGCACACATTAGTACATGTGCAGATGCCTTCTGTGTTTTAAGGACAGATAATATGGACTTCATGAGATGCTGGAGAGTTTGGGAACTGTCAGGACATTAGATTTGGAGCAAACTTTGTCAGGCCTTGAAAGTGAGCCTAAATTTTATATAGCAACCCAAAGTGTAGGATTCAACATCAATATGAGATTGAGAAGGATCAGATCACGAGGCAACACTTTCTTCCTTGATCCCGTTTAATTCCTGGATCCGTTACTTTATAGTCGCTGTGATGGTGTGCCTGACAAGATGCAGCTCAAGGGAGGAAAGGGTTCATTCTGGCTTATAGTTTCAGAGAAGTTCACCTTCATAGGGAGGCCTGGTGGCAGGAGCAGAAGCCAAGCTGGTCACACAACATCCCCAGCCAGCAAACAGAGAACAATGAATGTCAGTGCCAACTCTCCCCTTTTTATCCACCTGAGGAGCCCAGCGCAGCAGACCGTGCAGCCCACCATTATTATGGTGGGGCTTCCCACCTCAATCCAATCAAGAGAGCCCGCCCCAGGCATGCCAGTGTGATTCTTGGTGATTCTAGATCCTGTCAAGTTGATAATCAACACAAACCACCACAATTCCCTGTGATGGACCATATTTTACCCCACACCAAGGTAAACTAATTTCTCCTGAGGCTCACTCTTTCCTGGTTCCTCTTTTATCCTTGCACTCTATAGTATTTTGATGAACTTTAAAAAATATTTTTGGGGGGCTGGAGTGATGGCTTAGCAGTTAGGCGTTTGCCTGTGAAACCTAAGGACCACGGTTCGAGGCTCAATTCCCCAGGAATTCCCCAGGAGCCATGTTAGAGAGAGAGAGAGAGAAAGAGAGAGAGAGAGAGAGACAGACAGAATGGGCGTGCCAGGGCCTCCAGCCACTGCAAACGAACTCCAGACGTGTGCGCCGCCTTGTGCATCTGGCTAACGTGGGTCCTGGGGAATCGATCCTCCAACTGGGGTGCTTAGGCTTCACAGGCAAGCACTTAACCACTAAGCCATCTCTCCAGCCCTTGTTTTTTGCTTTTTGTAGTAAGACATTTGTATATGAGATAAAAATTTCCTTTGTAAGCAGTACTATTTACTCCCTTTATTTTACCTAACTATATATTTATATATTTTTTAAGTATGTAGAGAAACATTGTATATTTACCTTTTTGTTTTAATGGTTGAGAATAGAAGTATGGACATGCGTTTTAGAAAGTACTTTATGTTTGGTTAACATATGTCAACTTGTGCTTGGGTAACAAAATTGGTAGTCCCTTTCCTTTTCCTTTCTTTTTATTTTCTTGCTTACATGCAAGAAGGTCCTATTCAGTCTTGGCTTCCTGCCTGTCTATATCAGAGTTCTACTGCTACCTACTATTCCTCCTACTTCCTGCCACCATGATACCTCATCAGTGAGTCCTTCTTCCTCTGGCCACCCACCAAACCCAAGCTTTCTGACATTATCCTTACTTTCTCTGCAATGGATCTCATAAGAACACCCAATCACTTTTAAAGGCTTTAAAAATGAAATTCTGGGGCTAGAGAGATGGCTTAGCAGTTAAGGTGCTTGCCTGAGAAGTCTAAGGACCCAGGTTTGATTCCCTAGTACCCATGGAAGCCAGATGCACAAGGTGGCGCATGTGTCTAGAGTTTCTCTCTCTTTCTCTCTCTCTGCCCCCTCTCTCAAATAAATAAATAATTAAATATTTTAAAAAAATTGAATTTTGCTGTTAACCACATAGTGTTTCTCCAGACTCACTGACATTCTTCTAAGGAAATAATTCCAAATTATATTTGAAACATACCCATAATGTAATTTTCTTGCCCTTCTCTGATACTCTGTCTTCTTCTTACCTCAGGCTGGCCTTTTCTTTGAGCTAGGACTGTATCTTGAAGACAGGATGCTGTAGCAAATGTCTCGCTATGGGAAAATGCTATGGGGCATTTGAGACTTAGGTGGATAAAGCGCCTGTCTTATAAAAATGCTAATAATCACAGTCATTCCCTGGACAAATGATTTTTGGCATCTCTCTAGCTCTCAAAATGTGTCCTATTAATGGCTATTGGTGATATTAATAGATAATCATGGAAAGAATAGGCAACTTTTATGACTGTGGAAATGTATCTTTCAATACACATTACTATCTATTCTTATCTCCCAAGACTAATTTCCATATTTTCACTTGTTTACTTAATACTAAAATCTTGGAATGGCTCCTGTAGAAGATGTGTCAAGAAAATGTCTCTGATCTCTAAAGTCCTTCTTGATGTACCCAAATTTATTAGGAAAGAGAATTACTGTTTTGATAGAGATCTATAGTATTTTGATGCACTTTTTGCTTTTTAATAAGACATTCATATTTGAGATTAAAACTTCCTTTGTAAACTGTACTATTTGTTCCCTTTATTTTGCATAACTGTAACTATATATGTAATGTATATAAAGTATGTAGAGAAACATTTTATTTTTGCTTTTTTGTCTTAATATTTGAGAATAGAAGTATGCCTGTGTGTTTTTAAAACTCCTTTATGTTTGGTCAATGTATGCTACCTTGTGCTTGGGTAACAAAAATTGATAATCACTTTCCTGTTTCATATTCAATAGTTGAGATAAATACAAGAGCCCCAAATTGCAACTGATGTGCACGAGCCCCTGACAACACCTCATTGTTTCTCAGGCCCATATTGGCTTTCCTCCCAGCCCATCCATTCCTTAATGTAAGTGTTATAAATTGCTCTAAAGTGCCATAAAGTATAATAAACATAAGTCAGTATTTCTTGGGCAAAAACATGGAAATGCTGATCTGGCCTGGGTTGGTGAGAGGCAGCCTGCATCTATCCTGTCCTTGGGTGATTTCATCTTACCAGAAGCCATTTCTGGATTTAAGAAAACCTCTTTGTTTTCCTCCATGACCCCAGCTCCCTGGATAATCATGGTGACATATCAGGATGGATGTGGGGAAGAGCTGGTCCAACAGACTTAAGAAAAGGCCTATTCTTTTTCCTTTTGGCCTCTGATCCTGGCAACTTCGGAAGAAAGGAGTGACATTCTCAGACAAAGTAAAACCAACAGGCTGGCAATATGTCAGGCTTGTCTGAGGCAAATTCCAGTTTGTCATGGTGGAGGGGGCACTCATTTTCTTTTGGGATTCAATGAATCAAGCAAAGGCCTATTCCTCCACTTCTGCTTTTTGCAGATGTAGCAACTGATGTCAATGAAGCACCTGCAGGAGCCTGATGACAAAACCGACCCATCTCAATTTTGCTATCTTTGGAATTTTTAAATATGATCATTTGCTGTACCCTTGGGGAGAAAAGCACATTGCTTTCCTAGGAATGACAGCTTGCCCCCACAACCAGCTCATGCTATTTATGTGGAATTGTTGTTTATTCTCATCTCAAAGGGAGTGATTGAATGGCTTGGTGGTTTATTCTTTTTTTTTTTTTAGTTCCCCAAGAAACTGTAGAGCTATATACTATGAAATCTGCAAGCTCAGGTGATCATCCTTCTTGAAACTTTCACAGGCGGTTCTTTGGGAAATGCATGAGAAGGTAGATAAGGCACCACCGAAAGCGCTTGCATAGGTGACTGACTCACTGTCTACCTTTCATATTCATTGTGAGCCAGCACATACAAGGCAGGCAGTCTCCTCCTCGAAATCTTGCCATGCTCCAACCCAAAGCAGGTTCGCCTAGAAATTAAGAAGCAAGCTTTAGCCTAAAAATATGTAACTGCCTAGATTGTGTTTCAGGGGAAAGAAAAGGGGAGAATCGGGCTTTATTCCCTATTTACCTCCTTTCTCCATTTCCAGTGTGATACACGGCCATTAGACATTCATTCCTTTGAATTGTGGAAAGTTTTACACCCATAGAAAAAGAAATATGATTGACTTCTAAACAAATGAAAAAGTGTTCAACTATACTCACAACAAGAACAACAATTGAAAAGGCATCACGTAACATGGTTTGTAATGATTTTAGCAAAACAAAATTCAAACCATCTTTTTAATAAAACTTTGAGCAAATCTGTCCTTTTGTAACCTTGTGGAGACATATACCTTTCAAAATTATAAGTGCAAGTACCCTTTGATTTTGGCAATGTGAATCTTGGGGGTTGTGGCAATTTTCATGTCTCACAATAGACTCAGGTGTGTTTATTAAAACTTGTCTCCAGCGGCCTGGTGGGAGAAGGCATCACTGAGGGCAGATCTGATTTCTAACCCAAAGATTTGTAGAGCTTGTGAGCCCTGCCGGGGTTCTCCACTGTGTCCTTGTGGGTTTCATTCTTTTTGGTGGGGCTGGTGGTAGGTTTGCTCTGTGTGGATCTGTGAAAGGGGGCCAGCTTTTTCTGCCATTATGGAACTTCCCCTAGATCTGTAAGCTTGAAATAAACCCCATTCCTTCCATAACTATGTCTGGTTTGGAGGTTCATCCCAGCAGTGTGGAGCTGACTATAGCAGGGATTGTTCCTACAGTGAAAATTATACATAAGATGAAAAATACATAAACCTATTATTTTCCAAATTCTGTATATATAAAAACTTCAAAAGAACTAAGTTAACTATGGCATGGCTACACAACAGAATACTGTACAGCAATATAGAATAAAGAGGATATTCTTTATATCTTGTATATAACTCTAGGGTACTATTTAAATGGACACATAAAGAAATGAGTAGTGTATATATGTTAACATGAATACAAATCTAGAAAAATCAGAATTTATGTGACACATAGGAAATAATAGCAGGGCTTGTATGTAGAACATGGTTGGGGAAACAAGACAGATATGATGGAGAAAAGCAAGAAGACCTGGCAATATATATTGACTATTTTTCATTTTATTTTTTTGTAGATGTATATATGTGCATGAGTTGGCCAGAAGACAACCTTGGTTGGGCGCCATTTTTCTCAGGAGTTAGTCTACCTTTTTTTTTTTTTTTTTTTGAGACAGAGTCTCATTTGCTTATGATTCACCAAGTGGGCTAGACTGGCTGGCCAGTGAGCCCCAAAATTCACCTTAACTCCACATTTCCGGTGCTGGGTTTACAAGCATGTGCCACCAGGCCCTGCTCAGTTAGAGTTCTGGGCATTAGACTTCAGGTCCTCATGCTCACACAACAAGCACTTCCCCAGCTGAGCCATCTGCCCAGTCCCTAGTTTTATTTTTGAGGAATGTAAATGTGTAGCCTGTTTAATACTGTTTTAAATTAGAGGCCATGTATTTATTTATCTTGTGAAACATTTTTGTGGTGAAATGTATGTATGAAAATTTGCCATCTTAGCTATTTTTAATGTACAAATCAGCCATACCTATTATATTCATAATGGTGAGTAATCCTTACCACTATCAATTTCTAAAACTTTTGCATTATCCTAAGCAGAAACCATCTATCTACTAAGCAATAATTTCTGTCCTCCTTTCTTATCTCCTAGTAATCCTTAATGTATTTTATGCATCTATGAATTTGCCTGGTCTAGACACTTCATATCAGTGAAATTATATAATACTTAATCATTTTTGTCAGGCTAATTTCACTTCACATAATGTCTTCGAGATTCACACCATGTTGTAGCATGTATTAGAATTACATTTCATTTTGTAATCAAATAATACACTGATGGCATGTATGTGGACACTCTAGTTATCCATCCATTTGCCAATGAGCATTCAGATTGCATCTATCTTTTTGCTATTGTGAATATGCTTCATTGAATAAAAACATCAACCATTGACTTGGCATTGTTTTCCATTATTTTGACTGTATACCTAGGAAGTAAAATTAAAAATAGTATATATTGCCAGTTCTTCTTACTTTCATTAGGTAGTACCATATGTAGCCAAGTGTGGTGGTACATGCCTTTAATCCCAGCACTTGGGAGGCAGAGGTAGGAGGTAGTGATTTGAGGAATCTAACCTTTGAATATAGCCATCCCAGTGGTTATAAAGTGGTAACTTGTGAGCATTGACCTACTGGTAATTATTAAGTCAGTAAAAAAAAATCATTCATAAACATCTATTGAACTACAATGACTATGAAAGGTATCATTTTTATTTTGCCACTAATAACAAGTTCTTTACCATTCTATAGACATCAGGATGCTGGGTAGCTGGTACTAAGTTCTGACCCTCTGAGGGCACATGAAAGCCACTTATAATTAGTTAACCTACTGACATGGCTACCAAATGTTAGCTTCTTATGTCATACTTCCTCCAGATTTCTCTGACGTGATTTTTTTTACATCATTTTATCTTATATATGATTTGCAAGCAGAGAAAGACAGAGAAGAGAGATGGAGAGAGAGAGAGAGAGAATGAATGGGTATGCCAGGGCCTCTAACCACTACAAATAAACTCAAGATAGATTTTCCACTTTGTGCATTTGGCTGTGCATGGGTACTGGGGAATTGAACCTAGGTCTTTAGGTTTTGCAGCTGAGTGCCTTAGCCACCGATCCATCTCTCCAGCCCCATGGGAGGTGATTTTTAATTAGACTTTGGTGTCCTACACAAATCCTTATATATGCTCAGCAAGTGCTTGGTCCCTGAGCTATACCTGCAGCTCCTGAGATGTTTTTACATCTATTTTACAGATGAGGGAATTGAGGTTCTCCTAGAATAAAAGACATAGTCAAGATCAATCTGCCAGCAAATGGCAAAGCCAGGATGTCAATCAAAGTCAGAATGATCTCTGGATTGATGCTTTTCCCACCATACAAGGCTGTTAAGCCGATCTGCTCCTTTTTTTTTTTTTTTTCTGAGTTGAAATTGTGGCATTTGGTTTAATTTGTACCGTTTTCTCTGAAATCCTGGGTTCAGAAGATGCACTGTCCACAAGCACAAGCTTTCTTAACATCATGGTACCTGGGAATTTCTTCCTTTTCTAGGAACCATGCATGTCTCTGGCTTCATGATAATTTTCAATATACCTCATAGTCAACAGGCAGGTTCTTCTGCAGAAAGGGTTGAGTTATAATTCAGAAGAGATAGGTCATCTGCCCAGCTAGTCTGAACTGAAGTTTATCAGTAGGAGAGAGGAAAACACAGATTTAGAATGTCTGCTCATCCCTGTTCTCATAAGGGAACAAATGGTCACAGCCTCTGGTGGACATCATGCCCTGCTGTGGGCATGGTGCCTTTGTGTCCAAATAGCTGCTGCCAGCACACTGTTGGGGTGGGCGATGTTGAATATTGATGTCAACTTGAAAAGATCTAGAATCACCCAGAAGACAAACCTCTGGGTATGTCTGTGTAAGCGTTTCTAGATTTCCTTGAGATGGATAAACCCACCCATGTGGGTCACACCATCCATCCATTTGGGATGAAGTCCCAAAATGAATAAAGAAGAGACAGTGAGCCAACCACCATTCATCAACCTGTGCTTCCTAACTAAGGATGCAGTATGAACAGCTGCTCCCTGATCCTGACATTATCCCTTCCCTGCTGTGGTAGACTACACCTTCAAGCAATGGCCAAAACCAACTCTTCCTTCCTTAACTTGCATTTGTCTGGTATGGAATATAGGCATGAGTTTCATAGATACATTTTCCTGTATTGTGCACCTTAACCATATTCGCTACTGTACTATCCATTTTTCCCCTCCTCCTGTTGTTCCCATTAGTTCCTCAAGTAGTCTCAGCTTTACTTTCATGTCTTATATACTTGTATCATTTTAAGTTTCAATATAGACTCTAGGACCCACAAAATGAGAAAAAAACATGCATTTTTTTTTGCCTGAGTCTAACTTATTTTGTTTAATATGGTGATCTCCAGTTGTATCTGTTTCCTTGAAAAAAAAAAAAACATTCCATTCCCCTTTATAGTTGCATAAAACTCCTTTGTGTATATAAGTTTGTACACCTTCTTTCTCTACTCATATGCAATTAGACACCTAGGCTGATTCCATAACTTGGCTGTTGTGACTGGTGATGCAGTAAGCACTGATGTGCAGTAAGTACCTCTGTGGTATGCTCATTTAGAGTCCTTTGGATATACACACAGGAGTAGTGGAGCTGGGTCACACGGTAGTTCTGTTTGTAGTTTTCCCTGGAATCTCCAGCCCAGGGTCAGTAGTTGCTACATTAATTTGTATCTATGTGCTTGGGTGCCAGCATTGAATATTATATGTTTATGTGCTTGTAACCTAAGTTCATTCCTTCTGACTTGGGTGGGATGGACTCTCAATGTTGTTTTAATTAGCATTTTTTTCTGATTGCTAAGGATTTTTACTTTCTTACACATTTATTGGACATCAGTATTTTATTTTTTGACACATTCATTTTATTGGTCTATTTATTGATTGGATTGTTTGGAAGGGGTGGTCTTTTGAGTTCTTTATATATACTAAATAGTAGTCCTCTGTCAAAGGTATAGCTAATAAACATTTTCTCCATTCTGTAGACTATGTCTTTGCTTATTTGTTTCTTTGGCTGTGTAAAAGCTTTTTAATTTTATTTCATACCATACCTAAATTCTTGTTTTTCTTTCGTAAGCAATTGGGATCCTTTTAAGGAAGCCTTTTCTTATGCCTATATCTTGAGATGTTTTCCCCATTTATTTACTTATTTATTTATTTAGAGAGTGAGCAAGAGCGAGAGAGAGAATTGGTAGACCAGGGTCTCAGCCACTGAAATTAAACTCCAGTCACTAGCATCACCTAGTGGGCATGTGTGACCTTGTGCTTGCCTCACCTTTGTGTACCTGGCTTACATTGGACCTGGAAAGAGATTGAACATGGGTCCTTGGGTTTTGCAGGCAAGCACCTTAAGTGCTAAGCCATCTCTCCAGCCCCTCCATTTTTTTTTTTTTATTAGTCAGTTCTGTATTCAGCAAATACCGTCAGTTTGGTACCATTATTAGGCTCATCCGTGACCTACCCCCTCCCCTTGGCCCCTCCTTGTTGAGGTATACGGGTCATGCATTGTGGAGTTAGCCCACAGTTATGGGTAAGCTAAATGTCTCTGCATATCATGACCCAACATGTGATTCTGACATTCTTTCCGCCCCCTCTTCCGCAAAATTTCCCTGAGCCATGTTGGGTTCATTTTTGGTCTGCTTCAGTGATGAGGTGTTGAGGGCCTCTGAGGCTCTGGCTCTCTGATTTGGTAGGAGTTGATTTTTCTCTATGCTGATCTCCTTCCCCCTTGTGCTGGTGTCCGGTTCATCAGGAAATCAGCCCCCTTGCTTGTTTCTCGAAGTTTTCTTAGTTTCAGCCGGGGCCCTTTTGAGGTATGATGGGGTGGCTCTCTCCTTAAGGTCTACATCTATCTGAAAAAGAGAAGCAGATTCTCCAACGGAGAGTAAGTTAGCACCAGGACAAATGAGATAACCCTTACTTTTTTTTTTTTTTATAGAGAATTTAATAGGTGTAGGCCCTCTTGTAGCCCACAATTGATAGTAGCTTGATACTGGAGAGTGGGCTTATGTTTGGATATGGTTCTGACTTGTTTCCCAGGTCCAGCTATGGGTCCCATACCAGTGAGGGGATCAGTTAGCCAAATTGAGAGCAGTTGGTTCCCCACCATGGCTGTGTGCCACCACTGCACTTGTGTGGGCATCACAATAAGTTATTTGCTGCTAAGTAGGTTAGACCATGCGTTGCTTCAATAGATATTGGTCAATTTCCCCCAGTCGCCCATGTAGCACCTTCTGGCACTAGACGCGCTGACTGTCTGGGGACTGACTCTCATCCAACTTCCAGCCATGCCATTCTAATTTGCATGTCAATCACATAAGGTATCTTCAGCAGTAGGGTCTTACCACTAACCTTTGGTGGGTCATCAAGTACTCTGACAGAAATCTGTCTGTCTTTTAGGAAACCTTGTAGGTCTCTCTGATCAAAAGCTCATTGTGGATGATAGCCCCATGCTGGTTCTGGGAGTTACAGGTCAGTGCCCACTAAGAAAATGAGGAAAAAGATAACTAATATACAAGAGTTAGAGATAAGAGAGAGAGAGACAGGGAGAGGGGAAGTGAGGGAGGGAAGATGTAGGAGACTAAGGTTAGTCTTAATCTTACCCTCTCCAGTGTCTTGTGGTTCAGGTGTTCCCTGTAAGGGCCTGGTGAAGGATCAGCCATTTGGTCTATCTTTTAGTAAGTAGAAGATTATGGTACCATTGCCGTTTGGGTCTAGATTTGTGTTTCCCACCCCTTTGATGCCCTCCCCTCCCTCCCCTTCCATCCTAGTGTCTAATCTAGGAGATGCTTGCTGGGTATGTAAGGTATCTTCGGTAGATTCAGGTTAGGTGCTGTAGATGAGTGAGACTATGTGGCGATTTTTTTTCTGTGATTGGGTAAGTTCACTGAGAATGATCTGTTCTAGGTTCAACCATTTTTCCTCAAATTTCATTGTGTCATTTTTTCTTACTGCTGTATAGAATTCCATTGTGTAGATATACCACATCTTAGTTATCCATTCTTCTAGTGATGGACATCTGGGTTGATTCCAGCTCTTAGCTATTACAAATTGAGCCGCTATAAACATGGTTGAGCAAATCTCTTTATTCTGTGGTTTGAAGGTTTTAGGGTAGATGCCCAGTAAGGGAATAACTGGGTCTGTTGGTATCTCTATACTCATCTTTTTCAGAAGTCTCCATATTGCTTTCCAAAGTGGTTGTACCATCCTACATTCCCACCAACAGTGGATGAGTGTTCCTACTTCTCCACATCCTCGCCAGCATTTATTTTTATTTGATTTTTTGATGCTTGCTATCCTTATTGGGGTAAGGTGGAATCTCATAGTTGTTTTAATTTGCATTTCTCTGATGATTAGGGATGATGAACATTTTCTTAAGTGTATGTTTGCCATTTCTATTTCTTCCTCTGTGAACTGCCTGTTCAGCTCTTTGCCCCATCTTGTGAGTGGGGTGTTTGACTTCTTACTGTTTAGATTTTTGAGTTCTTTGTAGATTCTAGAGATTAGTCCTCTATCAGTTGGATAACCCACAAATATTTTCTCCCATTCTGTGGGTAATCTATTGGCTTTGCTAATTGTATGCTTGTCTGTAAAGAAACTCCTCAGCTTCATGTGGTCCCATTGGTTGAGTGATGGTTTAAGCTCATGAGCTACTGGGGTTTTGTTCAGGAAGTCTTTTTCCATTCCTATATCATGGAATGTACTTCCTAACTTTTCTTCCAGTAGTATTCGAGTTTCTGGTCTTATATTGAGATCTTTGATCCATTTGGACTTGAGTGTAGTGCATGGTGAAATGTGTGGGTCAAGTTTTAGTTTCCTGCATATGGTTATCCAGTTTGTCCAGCACCATTTGTTGAAGATGCTGTCTTTTTTCCAGCTTATATTGTTTGGGCCTTTATCAAATATCAAGTAGCTATAGTTGCTTGACCCAAAGTCCGGGTCCTCAAGTCTATTCCATTGATCTATAGTCCTGTTTTTATGCCAGTACCATGCTGTTTTTATTACTATGGCTTTGTAATATAGCTTTAGATCAGGTATGGTGATGCCTCCAGAGGTATTTCTTTTGCTGAGGATATGTTTGGAAATGCGAGGCCTTCTGCCTTTCCATATGAAATTTGAGATCATTTTTTCTATCTCTGTGAAGAACACTGTGGGGATTTTAATTGGTATTGCATTAAATCTGTAAATTGCCTTTGGTAGGATTGTCATCTTCACAATGTTAATTCTGCCTATCCAGGAACATGGGAGGTCTTTCCATTTTCTCAAGTCCGCCTCAATTTCTTTTTTGAGTGTTTTTATGTTTTCATTGTATAGATCTTTCACTTCCTTGGTTAACGTTATTCCAAGGTATTTTATTTTTTTTGTCGCAATTGAAAATGGGACTATGTCCCTTATTTCTTTTTCTGTATCTTTGTCCTTTGCATAAAGGAAGGCTACTGATTTTTGTGCATTGATTTTGTATCCTGCTACTTTGCTATAGGAGTTAATCACCTTCAGGAGTTTTGGGATGGAGTCTCTCGGGTCTCTTACATATATAATCATGTCATCAGCGAATAAAGCTAACTTAACTTCCTCCTTTCCAAATTGTATCCCTTTTATTTCCTTCTCCTGTCTTATTGCTTGAGCTAGGACTTCCAGAACTATATTGAAAAGCAGAGGTGAGAGTGGACAACCCTGTCTTGTTCCTGATCTTAATGGGAATTCCTCCAGTCTCTCTCCATTAAGTATTATTTGGGCCTTCGGAGCTTCGTATATTGCCTTTATTAGGTTAAGATATGAACCAACCATGCCAACTCTCTCCAATGTTTTGAACATGAAGTGGTGTTGAATCTTGTCAAAGGCCTTTTCTGCATCTATTGAAATGATCATGTGGTTTTTATGTTTAACCTTGTTTATGTGGTGTATTACATTGACAGATTTCCGTATGTTGAACCACCCCTGTGTTCCTGGAATGAATCCCACTTGGTCAAGGTGGATAATGCTTTTGATGTGTTGTTGGATTCGGTTTGCAAGGATTTTGTTTAGGATCTTTGCATCTAAATTCATCAGGGAAATAGGCCGGTAGTTTTCTTTTCTTGTGGCATCTCTGCCTGGTTTTGGAATTAGGGTGATGCTAGCTTCATAAAAGGAGTTGGGTAGCTTTCCCTGTTCATCAATTGTGTGGCACAGTTTGAGGAAGATTGGTTTGAGTTCTTCCATGAAGGTTTGATAGAATTCAGCTGAGAAGCCATCTGGTCCTGGGCTCTTCTTTTTTGGGAGGTTTTTTATTACTTTTTCAATCTCCATGAGTGTGATGGGTTGATTGAGGTGATTAATCTGCTCTGTGTTTAGCTTTGATAGATGGTATGCGTCCAAGAATTTATCCATCTCCTCCACATTATCCAGTTTTGTGGAGTAGAGGTTTTTGAAATAAGTCCTGATGATTCTCCCAATTTCACTTATGTCTGTTGTGATCTCTCCTTTTTCATTTTGAATTTTGTTAATTTGAAGCTTCACCTTTTTTTGCTTGATCAGATTGGCCAGGGGTTTGTCAATCTTGTTTATTTTTTCAAAGAACCAGCTCTTTGTTTTGTCAATTGTCTTAATTGTTTCCTTGGTTTCCAATTCATTGATTTCTGCTCTGATTTTAATTATTTCTTTCCTTCTGGAGCTCTTTGGGTTGGATTTTTCTTGTTTTTCCAGTGCCTTTAGGTGGATGGTTAGGTTATTGATTTGGGACCTTTCTGTCTTTTTTACGAAGGCATTGAGTTCTATGAATTTTCCCCTGAGGATCGCCTTCATTGTGTCCCATAAGTTTTGATACGATGTGTTCTCATTGTCATTCAATTCCAGAAATTTTGCAATTTCGTTTTTTATTTCATCCACTATCCATTTATTGTTTAAAAGTGTGCTGTTCAGTTTCCAGGTGCCTTTGGGATTCTTGGTGGGTCTTTTATTGTTGATTTCTAGCAATATAGCATTGTGATCTGATATCATGCAGGGAATTATGTCAATCTTCCTAAATATGTGGAGGCAGTCTTTGTGACCCAATATATGGTCTATTTTAGAGAATGTTCCATGGACTGCTGAGAAGAATGTGTAATCTGTGGATTTGGGATGGAATGTTCTGTAGATGTCCGTTAGGTCTAAGTGATCTATGGTTTTGTTGAGCTCTCTTACTTCCCTGTTGAGTTTCTGTTTGGATGATCTGTCTATTACTGATAATGGTGTATTGAAGTCCCCAGCTATGATGGTTTTTGTGGTTATTTCTGTTTTATTGTCAAGTAGGTTTTGTTTTATGAACTGTGGTGCCCCTGTGTTTGGTGCATACAGATTTATGATTGTAATATCCTCTTGATGGATCGTTCCCTTGATAAGTAGGAAGTGGCCTTCTTTGTCTTTTTTGATTATATTTGGTTTGAAGTCTATTTTATCCGATATTAATATAGCTACACCTGCTTGTTTCTTATTCCCGTTTGCTTGGAATACTGTTTTCCACCCTTTCACCCTGAGGAGATGTCTGTCTTTAATGGTGAGGTGGGTTTCTTGAAGGCAACAGATTGAGGGGTCTAATTTTTTGATCCATCCTGTTAGCTTGTGTCTCTTGATGGGTGAATTAAGGCCATTAATATTTAGGGTAATGACTGTGAGATTTGATTTGATCCCTGCCATATTGTGATGGTAAATGTGGGTTGGAGTTTTCATGGACATTGAAGTTTTTTGTGCCTACTCTGAGTTTGGTTGTTGTGATCTGCTTCTTGTAGGCAATTGTGTTTGATTATTTTTTTCTTCTCTGTGTAGAATTTCCTGAAATACTCTCTGTAGGTTTGGTTTTGTGTTCATATAATTGTAAAGCTGAGTTTTGTCATGGAAAGTTTTTCGTTCACCATCTATTATGAGGGATATTTTTGCTGGGTAGAGTAGTTTGGGTTGGAAGCCATAGGTTCTTAGACTTTGCAGTGTTTCATTCCAGGCTCTTCTAGCTTTCAGGGTTTCCATTGAGAAGTCTGAAGTAATTCTGATGGGGTTACCTCTGAAGGTGGTGTGCTGTTTTTCCCTAGCTGCTTTTAGGATTTTCTCTTTGGTGTCAATGTTTAGAGTCTTAATAATAACATGTCTTGGAGAGTTTCTCCTTTGGTCCAGTCTGTTTGGAGTTCTATTGGCTTCTTGTATCTTGATGGGCCTTTCTTTTAAGAGATTGGGGAAATTTTCTTCAATTATTTTGTTAAATAAGTTCTCCATGCCTTTGGTCTGGATTTCTTCTCCTTCTGGTATTCCAATGATCCTGATATTGGGACGTTTAACTGTATCCCACAATTACCTCATGTTCTGTTCACAGTAGCTTTTAAACTTACTGAAATTTTTGAACTCTCTAACTGTTTCTTCCATCTTGTCTTCCAGATCAGAGTTTCTGTCCTCCACTTGGCTGACTCTATTCTTGAGAGCTTCTAGTGAGTTTTGGGCTTGTTCAATTAAGTTTGCATTTTCTATTATTTTTCTATGTATAATTTCCATCCCTCTGTCAAGCTCCCTTTTCACATCATTTTCTGATTTTCTTGATGATTCTTGGAGTTCATCCTTGCATTTCTTTATGTCTTCATTTAGCATGGCCAGCTGATTTTTAAGGTCTTCTTTTTTTTCACTCTCCCTCAAATCTCTTAACTCTCTTTGAAATCCTTCCATTTTCTTATCTAATCCTTCCAATTTCTTATCTATTAGTTCTAGTTTAGTGATGGCAGCATCCACACGATTGTCGGCCCTTTGTTGCTTTCCTGCAAGTTCTACCAGTAAGTTGGTTAGAGTTGCATTGCTCATAGCTTCAATGTGGTGTTCTGGTCCTATTTGTCCTTCTATGTTTTGGTTAGAAGTATTCATTGTGGGAGTGGGTGATCTAATTGGATTTTCTTGCATTTGATTATTCATGTTATTTCTTTTGCGCTGTGTTCTGCCCATGACAGTGTATGGGCAGATAAGTGGGCATATCAGCCTGGGCTCAAGAACAATGTGAATCTTATGCAGCCTGGGGGCATTGCCAAGAAGCCTGGGCTTTGGCTGTCACTTGCCAAAGCCGCCTATCTACTGCCTGGCAGGGGCGCCGAAGTTGCCTGAGTTCTCAAGCGGTAATGTGCCAAGGCTGCCTGCGTTCGAACTAGGAGTGGCACTGAGGCACCAACCACTGATGCCGCCCGAACTCTGGCTGGGCACGCTGGGAACCGGCTGCAGTCTGCGCTCCCCCGCCACAGGACAATTGTGGACAGCCGCGCGGCAGACAGAGGGTGAGTGGACTAGAGTGCGGAGCAGTCTAAGCTTCTGCACGCAGGGAATAATCCCACTTGCCAAAGCCGCCTATCTACTACCTGGCAGGGGCGCCAAGGTTGGTTGAGTTCTCAAGCGGTATTGTGCCACAGCTGCCTGAGTTCGAACTAGGAGTGGCACTGAGGCACCAAGCACTGAAGCCACCCAGACTTTGGCTGGGAACGCTGGGAACCGGAAGCAGTCTGCGCTCCCCCGCCACGGGACAATGGCGGCCCGCCGGTGCGGCAGGCAGGTAGGGGGTGGCACCTGAGCTGACGCAAGCGAGAGATACAGTCTGAGCTTGTGGGACTGGGCACACTCAGTAGGTGGGCGAGTGGACGAGGGTGCGGAGCAGTCTAAGCTTCCACGCGGAGGGAACGATCGGCGCGCAGTGGTAGCCGTGCGGGCTCCGGAGCAGCAGCAGCGGCAGGGGTGGAGCTTTGAACACGGCGGTTATTTGGGGCGAGGGGTGCCTACCCACCCGAAAGGGGACCAGCGATTCCCTGTTCCCCCACCTCTGTGCCCTCCCAGATTTCTCTCCCCTAAAAGCCACTATATACCCTTAATATCTTGCCTTTCTTTCCCCGGGATTTGCAGCGCAGCTAGGCGGTTGCCATCTTGGCCGGAAGTCCCCATTTTTTTTTTATGAACAACTTCCATGATTTTAAACAATATCCCATGGTAATTCCCTCCCTCCCTCCCCACTTTCCCCTTTGAATCTCCATTCTCCAAAATACCCCTCACCCTCTCAATCAATCTATCTTTTATTTTGATGTCATGATCTTTTCCTCCTCTTATGATGGTCTTGTGTAGGTAATGTCAGGCACTGTGAGGTCATGGATATCCAGGCCATTTTATGTTTTGGGGGAGCACATTGTAAGGAGTCCTGCCCTTCCTTTGGCTCTTACATTCTTTCCGCCACCTCTTCCACAATAGACCCTGAGCCTTGGAAGGTGTGATAGAGATATTGCAGTACTGAGCATTCCTGTCACTTCTTTCCAGTACCATGGTGCCTTCTGAGTCATCCCAAGGTCACTGCCATCTGAAAAGAGAAGATTCTCTACCAAAAGTGAGAGTAGCATTAATATAAGAGTATGAACATTAAGAGAAGTGCTTACTGGGCAGTTTGATAAGCATAGTATATACATTTAGCCAGAGAGCAGCAGACGTTATACCCCTGTTTTAAGTTTTCAGTATCAGGAATGTATTCCCTCCCACGGAGTGGGTCTCCAGTCTAATTAGAGGGCAGTTGTTTTCTACCATGACAGGTGTGCCACTATTGCACCCGTTGGCTCATTTGGCCTGGCTAGCAAAATTTAAGACTTGCAGTATCCACTGTTGAGTAACTTTACTGGTGATTTCTCTCTCTCCCATTGAACTGCATGCAGAATGACTGCTTTCAGCTTTCTGTCAGCTGGTCTACATGGAGTAGGTTATCAGCTTATTTCCAGCAGGATTTCTCAGTGGCCTTGCAGCCCAAGTATGTGGAGTCTTCAGCAATAGGGCCTTACCATCTATTCTTGGTGAGACACTGAGGGCCTCAGCAATGGCCTGTAATGTTTTGGGAGCATCAGGAACCTCCCTGGCCAACAACTCACTGGAAAGTATCCCATCCCTGGCATTGAAAATTTTCTAGCAACAATCTGCAGCTCCTGAGTGTTCCATTGTCCAAAAAAGTAGGTTTCCATGTGATTTATTTATATCCTCTTAGATTTTGATTAGCCCTCCCTCCACCTTTCCTTTACTCAGTCTCTTCCCTTGACCTCACTTGGGCCTTTTCACCCTCATTAATCTATTCTTCTACTTACATATATACAATACCAGCAATTTCAGAGTTTCAGATATTATAGTAAAGGTCTTTGATTTTGTTGTTGTTTTTTGTTGTTTTGAGGTAGGGTCTCAGGCTAGCCAAGGTTGACCTGGAGACTCAGGTGGCCTCAAACTCACCATGATCCTCCTACCACTGTCTCCCAAGTGCTGGGATTAAAGGTTGATTTTAGCGCAGGATGAGGAGCATGAACCTCACTTTATTCTTCTACAGGTGGAAATCTAGCTTTTCCAGCCTCACTAATTAAAGAGGTCATCTTTTTTTTTCCCAGTGAATGTCATTGGCATCTTTGTCACAAATCAAGTGGCTGTGGTTATGTGCATTTACTTCTTATTATTCTATCCTATCCCACTGATCTACATGTCTGTTCTTAGCTAGTGCCATGCTTGTTTTGTTACTATATCTCTGTGGTATATCTTGAAACAGGCATGGTGATACCTCTAACATTTGGTTCAGAACTTCTTTGACTATTCAGGGCCATTTGTGCTTCTATATGAATTTGAAGATGTGTTTTCTATTTTTGTGAATAATTCATCAAGAAAATTTTAATGGAATATCTTAAAATAGAAACATCTCGTGAGTTGTGTGTTACAACTTAAGATATTACTGCAAAACGAAGTTGTGTCTCTTGGAACAGTGCTATGAAATAAGTCTCTTATTTTACTTTGACTAATTATGTTACAAAATATTAATACTTTGAAAAACCTACTCACTGAGAAAAACATTCTGGTTTTTTGGTAGACTTTGTATTTTAGCTCAAAACTCAAATGGAGGATGAAAAGTGATCTGGAGACTATCAGAAAGACCTGGAATGTGTCTTTGCTGTCCTTTACTATGTATCAGTGTGATTACCCACTAAGTCTAGAGCTCTGAAAGACTTTGCTCTAGAAATTTTAAAACATTAGTTTGACTGTTTTTAAATTTTATTTTAAATAGAAAAATAATATGTGAATTTATTTTCATTGTAAGCCTTCAGTAGAAAGAAAGGGAAATCTTGTCATCTCTCCTCAGTATCATTCCCTGTGGGCATTTTCTGCTGCCAAGTTAGTATGTGTCCTCCAGGGTGTTTTAGCAACAGTTATGTCTGCACTAGTACATTGTGACCCAGCTGCTTAATCAACAAGCACCTATTTAACACAAAGTTTTGAGCACCTATTCAAGGACACAGGGAGTATGAAAAGATTAAGTAAGATGTTCTTGAATACAATTTATGCCGGGAATTGTTATGAGTGGGTCACCTTTGGTACTGTACTAGATTGGAATGATGACTCTCAAAGGTTGTGGTACTATTTTTCATTTTCTAGATGAGAAAACTGTACCTCAGGGAAGTTAAGTAATTTATCCAAGGTCACATAGATGATATGGAGTAAAGTTAAGACTCAACCCCAGGTCAGACTATTGAGAATACACAATCTGAATGACATTGTTGCTATATTCCAAAACAGTGGTCAGCTCCTCTCTTCCATGTCTGCAAGTGCGCTCAGGGCTTGATGTGCATGGCTCATTTGATTTTAAAAATACTATGACACAGACTGTTACCAGCCCCATTGTACAGATGAGGAATTACAGGCACGAATACAGAGCTGGAATCAGAGTGGGTGTGCCAGACCTTGGTCTTCTCTTGACTCCCATGGTGGACTGCATTCTAATATAATACACACAGATACCCAGGCTAGGACGCTTCAGATCTTAATCATGTTCATTTAGTCTTTATTAACACTGAAAACCCTTAGCTATAAAATGTAAATAAAATAATAGATTGAGGGCTGGGAGGATTGTTTAGTGGTTAAAGGCACTTTCTTGCCAAGTCTGCCAGCCCAGCTTCAGTTTCCCCAGTACCCACATAAAGCCAGATGCACAAAGTGGCACATGCCTCTAGCATTTGTTTGCAATGGCAAGAGACCCTGTCACATCCATATTCTCATTCTCTTCCTATCTCTATTTCACAGATAAACAAATAAATGTATTTTTAAAAAATAACAAATTGAGAATTTTACATAGAGTATAACCCTAAGTATATCAAATATATACAAAATTTTCATAAGACATCAATTTATTTTGGTTTCCATTGATACCTGCTATGAGGTACTTTTTGCTATTTCAAATCACTAATTATTTGTGTTCTCTTATCTAAGTGAAGATTTGGGGGGAAGGTCTAAAGCAGAAGTGGGAAGACCCTGAATGTTCTAAGTTGAGGTGGGAGGTGACTTGGAAACAAGTATTTTTGGATGACTGTAGGTGGGAACACGTGAGAAATTAGGATTTTTTTCCCCATTACTGTGAATTGGCTGAGACTATTTATCAAGTTCCTTGTATAATAGAGACCATTCTGTACATCCATAATGACCACCAACTCTCTAGGAGATTTGGAGAAATAATGTGACTATCACAACCTGCATTATTCTTTCAAAAGTGAACTGTTAAAAACTGTGGACTATGAGCTTACTTAGAAGGCTCATGTACTTGGCACTGAAAAGCTGGATGATTGTGGGGACCAGTGTGTGATGAAGAAAGAGTCTTTTTCTAGAATGTTCTAGACTGCAAAAGACCACACAAAACTTTTTGAAGACATCTCCATCAACCCTCCATGCAATATAAAAATCAATAATGGCTGAGATTTTTCTCCAGTTTGCAAGAGGGGGTGTTAAACATACTCTGGTTTAAAGGCAAAAATGAATAGGACATTCTATGGAGACAAAGGGCAGAGGCAAGCTTCAACAGTTGTTTTCAAATACGAAAATCGTGGGGGCCGTTTTCTGCATTTCTAAGTTTTCTGTGATCCTCACTTGTTACTTAGAGAACCATCAAGCCAATTACTTAATTTAAACTCTTATTAGTTATGTCACTTCGCTGTCCATCTGGCTTAGTCATGCTTATTTCCATCTAGACATTTTTATACTGCACATGTTTGTTACAAGTAGGACAGCTATGATTTTTTTCCCTAGATTCTAATCCTAGAATTTGCATTTAGATATATGTAAATTAAAACAATTTGGGCCAACATCATTCTATATCCTACTTTGAAACAATGTTTAAAAAAATAAAAAAGCTGGAGTTTCATTGGTTTCTTTCATGTCACAAGGAGGTCAGAAGCTTCAAATGCCAGGCCAGAGTTAGGAATGAATGAAACATCTTGACCAGTATTCCTGAGTGGTAATTTTAACAACTAATTCAAAGGTTTTAAAAATATTTTATTTTTATTAACTCATTTATTTGACAGAGAAAGAGGGGGAGAGAGAGAGAGAAAGAATGGGTGCTCCGGCGGGGGGGGGACGACAGAGTGGGTGCTGCAGGGCCTCCAGCCACTGCAAATGAACTCCAGACACGTGTGCCCCCTTGTGAATCTGGTTTATGTGGGTCCTGGGAAATTGAACCTGGGTCCTTTGGCTTTCAGGCAAACGCCTTAACCACTAACCCATCCATCCAGCCCTCAAAGGTTTTAGAAACAAATGGAAAGTGGAGCAGTTGTATAGTCCTTACAGAAAACCCCAAAGGCTACATTCAGAATAAGAGTACTGCTTAAGGGCTGGAGAGATGGCTTAGCAGTTAAGGCACTTGCTTGTGAAGCCTAAGCACCTAGGTTCAATTCCCCAGTACCCACATAAGCCAGATGCACGTGGTGTAGCATGCATGTGGAGTGTGCTTGCAGTGACTGGAGGTCTTGGTGTACCCGTTCTCTCTTTCTCTTCTCGTTCTCTCTCTCTCTCATAAATAACTAAATAAATAAATATATTGTTTTTAAAAAAGAGTACCAGTTAATCTGACTGTGGATGAGATGCTTTGCAATTTCTGCTTCAGTCAGTCATTGCTTTATAACTAAATGTATCTCCTTCATTCGGGTATAAACTGAACAAAACCAGATGTACTGTGTCATGTTAGTTACCCCAGACTGCAGCAAGTCCACTAGAAATATAAATAAAAACTAATGCTGGGCTGGAGAGATGGCTTAGTGGTAAAGGCTCTTGCCTGCAAAGCCTGAGGATCCAGGTTCAATTACCTAGTAGCCAGTTAAGCCAGATGCACCAGGTGACACATGCATCTGGAGTTCATTCATTTGCAATGGCTGGAGGCCCTGGCATGCCCATCTCTCTCTATATATATATCTGCCTCTCTCTCTCTCTCTCTCTCTTTCTCTCCCTCTTTCTCTCTCAAATAAATAAAAATAAATGTGTTTTTTAATAAAAAACACCAATGCTCTTAAAGGGTTGTCCAAGACAGCTCTATCCTTACACAGACCCCTAAGTCTTTAGGGCACTGGGGCAGTTACTGTCACATACAATTCCTACGTGCTCCTGGTATTTGTCTTTTACAACTGAACCGTTCTGTGGACTTCCAATCATGTGACATCCGTTCTAACTGTGTCCCATAGTCTCATCTATAATTTTCCTTCCAGTTTTTGCAAGAACTTGACCCCAAGAGCACTATTTTTCCTCGAGACATGCCACCATATTTTTCAGTTTATCATTCCATTGCAAATTAGCTGAATGAATGCAAATTGGAACTAAACCCTTGTTCAGCCTTGTGTTACTGCTTTGAGCCTGCCTGCCTAGTCTCCCCTGACATCATCAGGCATGCCATAGAGGTATGTTTGCTAAGTGCTTTTCATTTGACCCACTTTTTGTCCAATACCTGCTAAAATATCCATTCCGTGACCATCATCTCCTCCTCTTCTCCATTGTAGGAAGAGATGTTTACTTTTACTCTCTTTCTTTCTCACCAACAGACCAGCTTTTGCCTCTCTACTGTTCACCACTTAGTAATTAAGTTTACCTAATATTTATTGAGGAATGGTTTTTTTATTGATGTTATTTCAGGTATAGAAAAGTGTATTAGTGACTTCACTCATTGCTGTGAGAAAATACCTGACAAGAAGTTGTTGAAGGGTTTGTCTTGGCTTATCGTTCGAGTGGATGTTTCCTTCATGATAGGAAAGGCATTGCAACAGGAGTGGGGGGCTCTCTTGTCACATTGCTTCCACAGTCAAGAAGCAGAAGTTGGATAGGTGGTGGGGCTAGGATATAAGATCTGAAGGCCCATCCCCAATGACCCATTTGTTCCAACAAGACTGTATTTTTGGTTCCACAAACTTCCTATGAGCTAGAGACCAAGTGTTCAAACACATGACCCTACAGGGATCATTTCACATTCAAACCAAAGCAAAACGTAAATAAAATGAGATCCTTGACCTTAAGAAATCTATCCTTTCATAGGTGCATTAATTTTCTAGGGCTTGCTTCAGTTACAAAATAAAACAAAATTTCCAACAAGACAGCACATATTCACTGTCTCACAATTCTAGAGGTTACAAGTCAGAAGACAAAATCAAGATATCAGCAGAGGGCTGAAGAGATTTCCTACTGGTTACAGCGCTTGCCTGTAAAGCCTAAGGACCTACGTTCTACTCTCCAGATCCCACGTTAGCCAGACGCACAAAGGTGAGGCAAGTGCAAGATCGCACATGTCCACTAGGTGGCACAAGCGTCTGGAGTTCTATTGCAATGGCTGAGGCCCTGGCATGCCAAATCTCTCTCTCTCTCCCTCTCCCTCTCACTTTCTCTGTGCCTCCCATTTCTCCATACCTATCCTGGTGTGACCTTGCCTTACCTAGTTTTAACTGCAAGGATCCTATTGATAAACCAGATCATCTTCAAGGATGAGGGCGGGCCAGTAAATACATAAACTTTGTCACGGCTCCATTCAACCCACACAGTGGGCAAAATGCCTCCCAGTGAATTGGTCTGACAATAGGCTGAAATGGCAGTGAGACACAACAGAGGGCTTATAGTGGTAACTGGGCTTGAGCAGGCACAGAGGGCTATGGCAGGATGAAGTTGTCACTTGCCCAGCAATATCACGCGTTCTCCTCCATCAAGCAGAGACTGGCTGGCGGCTGTGGAGAATATGGAGCTTATCCTGCAATGGATTCTTTATAATCTACCTTGCACCCATGTCTTCATTCAAGAAAGAGGAAGTGGGCTCTCACACCCTATGCTGTGTATCCAATATCTGGGTGTCAGAGTCTACTGCACTTACCAGATTTATTACATGGAGTCACCTGGGGGCGGAAGTAGCAGAAAAGTATGAGTAATTAAAACACTGAGCAGCAATATTATTAAAGGTATATTAAAATCAATGACATCAATTTGAAAAGATATATTTCACACTCCGTCTTCCACAGTGGGAGATGTGGCTGGGCAGAAACAGGTCAAGCAGGGAGTATTGTTAATGAAGGTCCCCATGGAAAAGACTGCCTGAGACAAAATGAGTTAAAATCTTTATTGTGTCTTGACAGCGCACATGAATCTATGATGATGATAAATGCTCTCATTTAGAATTTCTCTTTTCCTGAGACATTTTACACGTTCTCACCAATTTTCTTTGAATCTCTCAAAAGACTTGTGTTCTCGGAAGAACGTCTCTGCTTGCTTTTCATTAAGTAAGATCTTATCAGGGTGTGTGCATGTGGCATCACGTTTGAGCTATTAATCTTATGACAGGATATTAAAAAGCGGGGAGGGGATTCCTTAACAGGTTGAGGGCCATTAAACTTGAGCAACAGCTCTCAGCACCCAGCAACGGGAACAAGCCCAGAAGCTGCAATTGTGATGATTAATAAGACTTTCCTGAAGCTAACACTCGAGGCAAGATGGTAGCTCCTTAGGAGGGCATGCAGTGGACAGTGGAAGCTGAAATGACTTGTGGGCCACTGGGCTGGAACCTCGTCCTGCTGGATCACTGACCTGCAGGATCCTGGCAGGGCACCAGGGGATGTGTGTTAGTTCTCAGTGACCTTAAGACTTCTCTGAAATTGAGGGGCAAACCACTTGGGGAACAACACAGATCTAAGGTGAAAGAAAAGATAATTTTCTTTATTCTCACTGGAAGTACTCTTGTAAAGAACATACACGCTGGGCATGGTGGCGCACGCCTTTAATCCCAGCACTAGGGAGGCAGAGGTAGGAGGATCGCCATGAGTTCGAGGCCACTCTGAGACTCCATAGTGAATTCCAGGTCAGCCTGGGCTAAAGTGAGACCCTACGTCAAAAAAAAAAAAAAAAAAGAACATACACAAACATATACATACACCAGTGCATAGCAACACAGTTATATACAGACACGTAATAATATACCAACAGACAGTAGCAAACTAGATTAAGAGAAGGTTTGTAGAAGTTGGTCAAGACTCTCTGGGACATAATATGAGAAGGACTTTGACATTTGTTCTGTGAAAAGAGGGAAGTTTTTGATGAATTTAAGCAAGAAAGTGCATGTAGTTCTCTTTAGTGTACTTGGAAATTGATTTTAGGACAGCTCCCATACCCATGAAGTACTTTATGTAAAATTGAGCAGCATTTTAATGTAATATATGAACACCCTCCCCTATCAATTATCTCACTTATTTAGAACACCAAAAACAAAGCAAATGCTATGCAAATCATTGTTATACTCTAATATTTAAGGGATGGCAAGGAAATCTGTACAGGTGCAGGATAGTTATAATTTTTTTCAAATATATTTGAATTGCAGTTGGTTGAATATGGTAGGCCAGTTATATTTGTGTTGTTTACAGATTCCTTTAAAGGCAATGTGGGTAACAGGCAAAAATAGGGCAAGAGAGTCAGAAGTCTATGAAGGAAATCCAGTGGACCACTTTGGCCTATAGTAGGACCATGGAGATTACAAAGGTACATAAATCTCAGTGACATGTTAGAGATCAAAGGAAAGTCACCTACTGAGAATGGATAAAAGTTGATCTCAAGAGATATCTGAAGCCAGGCGTAGTGGCACACACCTTTAATCCCAGCATTCGGGGGCCAGAGGTAGGTAGATCACCGTGAGTTGGAGGCCACCCTGAGACTACATAGTGAATTCCACGTCAGCCTCGGCTAGAGTGAGACCCTACCTCAAAAAAAAAAAAAAAAAAGAATGACAGAGAGAGAGAGAGAGAGACAGAGATAGAAAGAGATCTGAGCAAGAAACCACATGCATGGCGAAGAATTTATAGAGGTAAAGAGAAAATAGAACAGTTCAGCATGGTGGGTAGGTTTTGAGGTAGACTGTAGACATATTGGACTTGTCATTCTTATAAAATATCACAGAAGAGATGATAAGCTGCTATGACCATCTGATGATTTATTAGACACCTCAGGGTAACCTGAAATCTGACCTATTCAAAGCATTTAGATATTTCTCACTCATTTTTCTAAGGTTCTGCATTTTTTACAGAAATTCAAACATTTTTGTCTTTGGAGAGAATTAATAAATGCTAGAATTATGTCAAATTTATTCATTGAATGTACTTGAAATATAACAATAGCCCCTCTCTCCCTTTTCTTTCTTTTTTTTTTTAACTAAGAACATTCTTTGTATAGCTACATCATGTGTTGGTACCATGTTTCCCACCTCCCTGCCCCGATTCCATAGGGGGCCCTCCTCAGTGGGGCTGCTGGCACTCCCCATGAAGTTGGGGAGTGCCTTCCTCAGTAGGGTTGTTGGTATTCCCCATGGGTGTGCTTCTACTAGTCTTTGGCTAAAAGAGGAGCTACATCCATAAAAATCTTTCTTCCTTTTCTGTCCAAGAAAATACTATCACTTAAAGGAACAGAAGTCACACAGGGTGAAGGGTCTACCAGACACCAGCTAGGGTGGCAAGCAAGGTCAGGCTCTCATCGGTGAGAATCTAGCAGGCCAACGTCCATCATCCGTGAGGAACATGTGTGCTCTTGCTGTGTGCTAAAAGCCTTTCTACTTGTCCCCCGATGACATCCATTTGTTTTCTCTGCTCAGGGAACCAGAGTGTGGCCACATGGTGTTCCTCTGCCAAGTTAAACCATGAATCAAGACCACTCATTTTGCACACTGTGTGAGAAAAACACTCTCTCCATGTTCCCTCTCACCAGTGTGAGAAATGACTTGGGGTTTTCTTTAATATTGTTCTGAATTTTCCTATGCCATAAATGCCAAATAGTTTAGTTACATTTCCCTCAAGGAAGGGAAAAGTTACCAGGGAAAATACCTAAGCCAACCCTGAAGCTCTTCTAAAAAAGAGAACACATGGATTGAGAAGGCCCATTTTAATCTTGTTTACTGAAGACTCATGCAAGCTCCAAGGAGAATAAGATTTCTTCCCTTTCTAGGAAAGCCCTCAAATACGGTGCTGCATGGGATGGAACGTGCTGGGAACGGAGAGTGGTGTCTTGGCCAGCGCCTCTTCACTTGGCTGAATAGCTGATTTCTGTTGTGCTGAGGGGATTCGTACCTCATGACATGGAAGGGTTTCAATGCAATCAAATTTCTAAAAAATTACTTTTTTTTTTTTCCAGAGAAAAGGATGACTAGATTATGTGTGCTGAAGTGAAGTGGAACTGAGTTTGAAATTTGTAGTATCCTAAAATTGAAAGCTGGGTATTGAGTTGCCATTGGCTGAAAGGGGCAGCTGGACAGGTAAAGCGATCCCAAAGAGACTTGGCAGGAAGGAGGCGGGAAAGCCATCTTCCTGTCTGAAATACCACCGAAATCTACAGGAACAGACTTCTGCAGCAACAGAGTTGATTCTAATCTATCTATCATCTACTATCTATCTATCTATCTATCTATCTATCTATCTATCTATCTATATTTGATTCTTAGTATTCTCATCAATAAAATGCAGTTGAAGACTTGTATAATGTTATTGTGAATATTAAATATGGTGAAAAATGCAAAGGGCTTAAGCAGCATTTAACATTTGTAGGAACTCTGTACATAATGGATTTTTATTAACTATTATTATTGTTATTGAGGAAGTAATTAGGGTAAAGCCATTAGAGATTTTTTAAAAAATTATGAGAGAACATATTTTATTAGCTATATAAAGGAAAGATTCTCATGTTAAGGAACTTTTCCAACTAAAACAAAAAATTACAATGCTTCTTTTTCACGGTGAAGTGTAATATTTCATGTTAGTAAAAATCAGAATATTTTCTTTTTCAAGTATAAAAACTGAGGAGTGAGCTGGGTGTAGTGGCACATGCCTTTAATCCCAGCACTTGGGAGGCAGAAAGAGGAGAATCGCCTGAGTCTGAGGCCACCCTCGGCCACCCTGAGACTATATAGTGAATTCCAGGTTGGCCTGTGCTAGAGTGAGACACTACCTCGAAAAACAAAAAACAAAACAAAACAAAACAAAAAAAAAACTGAGGAGTGTAAGCCATGCCAAACAATTTATGAACATGACTAAGGAAGAATGACAATGTGAAGATTTTAAATATGACCTTTGTTAGCAGCTAAGTAAGGTGGGTGAGCTTAAGGTCAAATTCTTATCATAACCGACCTCTAGAGAGTTCTTTCCTGGGCTTACAGCTAAAGCCTTTTGGGAAAAAGAAGCTGAATCTATCCGGAAGTACTTCCAGCCTCTTCTCTAGGACTTAGCTCAGTATGTCTGGATGCTTAAAGTGTATTCCTATCAGACATTTTAACCATTTGAACATATGAACTATAGCTTGGAGCTCAGCATGCCCAGAAATGTGCCCATCATCTTTCTTCTTGAATGCTGATCTTAATCTGGCATGCTCAGTGATGTACATCTTAAACTGAGCATACTCAAGATTGTGCCCACTGACAAGATGCTCTCCTGTATGCATATGAATAAAGTCTGCACATCTCCTTTGTTCATAGCTTTTAGAACAATCCCAGTATACTCCTTACGTGCTGGAAGTAGTGAACTTCCCTCCCTCCTTCAATCATCCAGCAGTACTTACTGACTATGTCCTTACCAAGAGGAGCATACATTGTACTTTAGTTTGGCAACAGGCCTTGTTAGGCTTTTCTGATTCCATTTAGAAAAGCTCCGGGAGAGTATCTTTGAGAAGTGTGAGGATAAGAAAGCTGAACATAGGCCAGAGATTGGACAGGACAAGACAAAATACTCAGAGGGGCCACAGCATGGGTGACTCTGTGTGATGGCCTTGGTTATGTAGAGTCAGTCGTTCAGTTAAGTCAAACAAAAAAAAATTTCTTCGTGGAAGCTTTTCTTCTTTTCTCTGTCTGTACAGAGAAGCTCTTGCCCTTGCTTAGCCTGAGTGAGCTCCTCACAGTTCACAGCCTATTCCTGTCTGCTTTATAGTGTCACAGATGGCAGAAATAGAACAGGTTCTTGAGCTTCCTGATAGTAAAATGTTCACCGAAAATTCCAGGAGTTTCCACCTCTTGGGCCTGTCATGGCTTAATATGAAAACAGGTCCAGTAGGAATTTTCTACCTGGCATGTCTCTTCTGAGCTTTATGGTTAGCTTTGTTTGTCATTTAAGAAGAAATTGGGAATTTCCTCTTCATATAAGAAATTACTACTTTAGGGCTGGGGAGATGGTTCAGCAGTTAAAGGCACTTGCTTGCAAAGCCTGATGGGCTGGGTTTGATTCCACAGAACTCACGTAAAACCAGACTGACAAAGCAGCATGTGCATCTAGAGTTCATTTGCAGTGGCGGGAAGTTCTGATACACCCATACTCCCACTTCTCTTCCAAAAAACCAATCAATAATTTTTTAAAGAAGTAATCACCATGTTATTTCCCAGGATCACCCTTCCTCTTAGAAAGATGACCTTGATTTTTTTTTCCTGCATGGTTGTGTGGATGTGTGTGGTGTTGTGTACGTACAGGTGTGTGCCCCTGCAGAGCCCCATGTACTCAACCTGCAGTAGGGGAGGGGAGACACTTGCCTTTAGTAGCCAAAGCAGAATGTGGATGTCTGCCCAGCTCCAGGGCCTTTCTGCCTGTTCTTGTTTGAGCTGGATCTCTTCTGGATACCAGAACTTGCTGTTTTTCGTGAGCTTGGGCTATTCCCTTGTCTCTGCTCTCTTTTGTGGGACTGGGGTTTCAGGTGCATGGGGTCATGCCTAGCTGTATATGTGGAGTCTGGAGATTGAACTCTGACAGTTTCAGGACCCCTCAGACCTTCATGCTGACCCAGGAAGCACACTTGGCTGCTGAGCCATCTCTTCAGCCCAACCTTGATGTTTACAGCTTGGCACATTGACACCCAGTTACTGATGTAGTTGACATACAGCTCCATGAGCCCACCTGACTGTGCTCTTGTCAATAAGCATAAATGGCAGTACAAGACAGTGCTTTCGGAAAGTCTTTGTACAAAGAGGGCCGTCATCTCTTCTGTCTTTTATCCTGTGTGTTCCTGCTACTAGAAATGCATTTCTAGCAGCAGACATGTTTGTAGGCATTTTGAGCTATAAAATGTCTGGTGGAAACCAAGAAAATTAAACCAGTAGGATGGAAGGACTTGGGATTTTCAGATACCAGAAAGCAACTATTCCAGTTTAGGCTACAGTACTCATAAGAATGAAGCTGTACTCTCTCAATAGGCAAAAAAAAAAAAAAAAAAAAAAAAAAAAGTCTTTCAATATGTTGGTTCAAAGAGGTTAGCATTCATTTCCTTTTGCACAGAGCAGAAAGGCAGGCTATGTTCCTTGCAATCCTTTAGAGAACAAGATTGCAAGCAATCACCATCCACCTCAATACCTGGTTTCTACATTGTGCTAGTCCTAACTGTTTGAAGTCAGCAGAGACAAGATGAGATCCAGAACCAGAAATCCAGTGACTGAAGCCACCCATCATTTCTACTCATGTCATTTTGATGAGATCATATTCTCTTGGTCTTTTTTGATTTTTCTAGAGAAGTAAGAGGACAGCTGTATAGTCTGCTTCTGTGTCCGTCTATTTCATTTGAAGAGAATGGTGCAGTATTTACTAGTGATCAAAGAGACTCTAGTCTCCACCAAAACTGCTAATCTTCATATTTTTCCAGATGATAGAAAAATAGACTTTCATTTTGCTTAGCCTATTACGTTTGAGACCTTTGTTAACCGTAGCTTAATGTTAATAGATACATTCCTTTTGTAGTTTATTCAGTGAACCCTCTTACCCACAAATCATGAATTTGAATGGTTGGATAAATGCTAAATGATCTTCCAGCTATAAAATTCCAGGAAACATTATACTTTGCTTCATGAACAGCTTAGAGGTTAAAATTGAAAAAAAAAAAAAAAAAGAAAAAAAAAAGAACAAAGTTTTCTACCAAAAGCTTAGTGGTACTGTGTCAGCCATCTCCACAGGGCCCATCACGAGATGCCATCTGGGGAAGGTGAGGAGAAGGTCAGAGTGACTGGGAATCCATGCCATCAAGAACACGGGAAAGGGTAAGAGAGAGCAGCTAAGATTTCCTATACAGGGGCTAGGGAGATGGGTAGCAGATAAGAGCACTTGTTGCCCAAGTATGAGGACATATGTTCACACACTAGCACCCACATTAAAAGTTGTGGCCACACATGCCTATAATACCAGTGCTAAAGGGAATGGAGCCAGGAGAATGGGGGGCGGAAGCTCCTTAGTCAATCAGTCTAACTGAAGAAATAGCAGGAGTTCCAAGTATAGTAAGGGACTCTGTCTTGGGGAAATAAGACAGAAGAGCAGTAGAGGAGGATACTCAACTCTGGCCTCTGGGTGTGTGTGCAGTGAATGCATTTGTACACACATATGCATATGCCATTGTGGTGGTTTGAGTCAGGTGTCCCCCATAACCAGGTGTTCTGAATGCTAGGTTCCCAGCTGATAAAGATTTGGGAACTAACACCTCCTGGAGGCAGTATATTGCTGGGGGTGGGTGTATGGGTGTTATATCCAGTTTCCTCTTGCCAGTGTTTGGCACACTCTCCTGTTGCTATTGTCCACCTGATGTTGGCCAGGAGGTGATGTCCACCCTCTGCTCATACCATTGTTTTCCCCTGCCATCATGGAGACTCTCCTCAAGCCTATAAGCCAAAATAAGCCTTTTTTCCTCCACAAGCTGCTCTTGGTTAGGTGATTTCTGCCAGCAATGCGAACCTGACTGCACCAGTAAAGTTGGTACCAAGGCATAGTGTCATTTGCTGCTAGAATCCTGATTGTGTGATTTTGGCCTTTTGGAGCTGACTTTCAAGAGGAATGTGGAAGGATTTGAAACATTGAGATTTGAAACAGTGCTGTAAGTACAGCTTGATGGACTATTCTGGTCAGAGCTGAAAGTTCTGAATGCATTAAGAACTATGGACTGGGAGGTTTGGCTTGTGAGGGTGAAAAAGAGCTTTGCCTGGACTGGGCTAGAAGCAGTTTGTGTGAGAGGCTTATTGTTACATCTGTGTTCTGAGAACTTGTGCCTGGTTGCTTTCAGTAGATACAGACTGATATGAGTAGAGGGATATGGCACAGAGAAAATGAAATTTTGGGGCCAAACCTGATCCCTGTTCAGCTGCAATTGTATGAGAGATTACAACCATTGAGATTGGGCCAGCTGACCTGCATTGGGACAACAGAAAGAATGCAGTCTTTTGAAGGGGTCTGAATGCTGAAGGAGTGTCCTGTTCTCCAAAATCTGCTTTATTCCCCCTGGATTAACAAATTGTCACCCTACCTGGTATTATGGAGTATAAGAAATTCAGGAAAGAGAGGGTCATTGAATTTACAATATGGTCTTGCATTTTGGAAATGGCCATGGGCAGTGTGAAGCAGGATTGCCTGCATGGAGACCCCATGGAGCCATGAGGAAGGACCATGGATTGCAGTGGAGACCCAGTGGAGATGCTGGGACCATGAGACAGATGCTAAGGAGAGCTGCTGGCCCCAGATGAAATTTTCCAGGGCTGTGAGTAGCCTGGCTGGAGGGGCAGAATAGGAACTTGAGAGACATGTTGCTGGTTAGAATTATCAGACCTGGAGATTTGTCACGGTCTAGAGTTGTTGGACTTGGAGCTAGAGAGTTTGATATTTGTCCAGATTGTTATAAATCTTGTATTGGTTGAATATTTCTTTGCTCTGCTCAATGTCATCTTTTGTAGTGTGAATGTTTATTCTGTGCCATTATGGGGGTTTTTGGTTTCTACTATTGTTATTATTATTATTTGTATTGTGGCTCAGTTTGGACTATGGGGATGCTTGAACATCATTGGGACTGATAAAAACTATGGGACTTTTAAAGTTGGACTGAATGCATTGCATTTTACATCATAGTTGGTTATCAGTTTATGGAGGCCAGGGGCAGAATATGGTGGTTTTACTCAGGTATCCCCGCAAAACTTAGGTATTCTGAATGCTAGGCTTCTAGCTGATGGAGATTTGGGAATTAATGCTTCCTGGCAGCAGAGTATTGTTGGGAGTGGGCTTATGGATGTTATAGTCAGTTTCCCCTAGCCAGTGTTTGGCACACTCTCCTGTTGCTGTTGTCCACTTGATATTGACCAAGAGGTGATGTCCACCCTCTACTCATGCCATCATTTCCTCCTGTCATCATGGAGCTTCCCTTGGAGTCTGTAAGCCCAAATAAATCTTTTGCCCATGCTGCTCTTGGTCATGTGATTTCTGTCAGCAATGTGAACCTGACTGCAACAGCCACACACACACACAACACCAAGAAAAACACACACACAAAAAAACAGATTTCCTGCCCTAAAGAATAGCAGAAGTTAAAATGTAGAGAATATGAAATGTCTTTTGTTTAATAACATGTCATTCTCTCGCTCACTCAGCAAAAGTCACTCCTACAGGAGCCACGTTTACTACAAGCCTTTTGTTTGCTAGTGATTGAAAACTTCAGCCCAAAGGAGTTAATTAGAATATGGCTGGTATATTTAGAGATAAGTTTGCTTGGAGGGAGAGAGCAGTTTGCATAAGACCATGGTGTCTGCTTCAAATGATGTCACCATGCTCATTTCTTGATTTTGCTCCTCATGAGTTGGCTCCACTTTAAGGCTCTGCGGATGAACCAGAGGACTCCGGCCTCAGGAGCACACAAGGGAAAAATTTGCTTCCCCATTCAGCACTCCTAGAATTGAGTCTCATTGTTCTGATTGGATCGACTTGGCTTACATCCCTGACATTAATCCACTGTGTGTGACCAGGAAGTGGACTGAACAGATTAATTTAACCTTGGCCACATACTGTGACCTGTAGATTGAGGCAGAGTCAGCTGCATGCCAAGTACATGACTGACTGTGGGGAACTCAGGACACTGTGTTCATAAGAAAAGACGAAAAAGATAAGATCCTGCAAGAACAACAGATGTTTTCTCTTTGTTTCATCTAAGGTGTGAAATGTCAAAGGGAGACAGTTTAAGAGTCTCATTGATAATCTAAAATTTTATTTTCAAATCTAAATGCTTTGAGAGATGAGACCCTGGTTACATTAGAACAATAATCTTTGGGGTCTATCAACTAATATCTAAAGAATAAGTTTCATCACTCCAACACATTTAATGTGCAACAGTGGAGACGGGACCCAGTCATTATAACCACAACTCTTATTCAGAAAGGCTGGGGGAGGAATAATGGAAAACAAATGGGCACTCAATCTCAGTTTCAGGGTATTCATCCTATTCCATGGGCAAGGACGCCAAGCCAATGACTCACTGCCCTGGCAGTTGATCTGGCTGACCTTGGCACTGTTCTCTGAAAAGATTGCCCTCTGTTTTTCTCCCACAGCTTCATGTTCTGGTTTATGGAGTGACTTCCCTTGCACATTGTTCTCTTTCAGGACTGGATTCTGAAGAGATGTCCCTTCAGGGCACTGTGCCTCTTTTGAAGCTCAGTTTGTTTTGGTATATGGCAGGAGCCTGAGAATTATTTTAGGTTTTAACCAGGAATCTTTGTTGATCTATCTTCTTACCTCAGCCAATCTCATACCCTATGTTTGAGCTTTTGCAATATACCCTTCCAGAAATTAGTCCCAATATATTTAGTACACTTCTTTCTAAACTTTAAAATGATGAAAATCTCAAATTAATCTGACAATCAAAAATGGAAATTACTTCATGTGGATAACTGAGGGGCCCGAAGATAGCTTTGGCTTCAGGGAGAACTTGATCTCAGATGTGCATTGAGTTTATTAATCCATTGATAACTTCCTCCAGATACATTCTATTCTCGGAGTCCATGTGGCGATAACTGGGAGCTTCAAACTCATGCTGGAACAATGCCTTGGAAGTCTTGTTCTTCTCAGTCAAGGTACTATTTTGATATAAGAAAAGTGAACTAATCAGGATAGCATGTAACAAATAAACAGAAAACCCAAATCCCCCATACACATATACTTACCATGTGAGTGAAAAACTGGACATTTCTGGTATTTCTTCACATTCTATGCCTGAAAGGAAATCTGCATATTCAGATTCTTTGTGTGGGATACTGAGTCATTGATAGAAAATTTATAGTTTAATCTAGATCTTACCAGCCCAACAGAGAGTGCAGTGCAGACAATGTATTGCTTCAATAATTTAAATTTATGGCTTGTTCCTGTGAATCCTTCTTGTCCCTGAGAATCCACAAAAACAAAAATTTACATGAAAGGACCTGTAGCAGTGACTGGGAAGATAATGTTTGTGTAGTGACTCTCTGACATGCTGTGATGGCTAATTTGAAGTGTTAACTGGGCCAGGTCACAGTACACAGATATTTGGTCAAATGTCCGTCTAAATGTTACCTGCAGGTATTTTAAGATGTAGCTAACATTTAAATCATCCCACTAAGAAAATCAGTACCCATAATATGGGGGGAGCCTTATCCAATCAGTTGAAAGTCTTAACATAAAGACTGGGATATCCTAGGCAGAGAGGATTATGCCTGAAGATTATTCTTGAACTTGAACTAGAAAAACACCTCTTCTCTTTCTCTAGCCTACTGGTCTACCCTGCATACTTCCAACCCACTAACTTTCACAATTAGATGAACCAATTCTTTTGAAAAATATTTTATTTATTTATTTATGAGAGAGAGAGAGAGAGAGAGAGAGAGAGAGAGAGAGAGAGAGAGAGAGAGAGAGAAAGAGAAAGAGAAAGAGAAAGAGAAAGAGAAAGAGAGGCACATAGAGAATGAGCACGCCAGGGTCTCCAGCCACTGAAAACAAACTCCAGACACATGCTCCACCTTCTGCATTTGGCTTGTGTGGATAATGGAAAATTGAACCTGGGTCCTTTGGCTTTGCAAGCAAGCACCTTAACCACTAAGCAATCTCTCTAATCCAATATCTATTACACTTTAGCATCAAAAGACTCTCAGATGATGAGCATACCTTGCCTTACTTAAAGTTAACAAAATACCAAATAGATCAGAGCTATAAACAATAACCATATGTGTATCAGAGGAAGATATCAATGAACATTTATAAACTTAGAGTGGTGAATGTCTTTCTAATCAGACTAAAATGTTCAGCATAAAAAAATGAAAACACTTTAATGTGAAGAATAAAGAAACTATACAACAAAGATGTGAAAAGCAAAATGTAAAGAAAAGTGACAGTATGAAAACAGATTTGAAATGTTATGGGCAAAAGGCTGATTTTCTGAATGCATAAAGAAATCTTTATCATCAAAGGGGTCAATTTCAAATATGGAAAAATTGGTATTTCAAGATGAGAAACTCCTTAATTCAAAAGAGAAATGTTAATTAAATCTACTGTTTTTAAATTTGTCTTATCTGGATGGCAAAATTTTTTTAAGTATATGAGTGAAGCTATGGAGAAAGATATTTCAAGGCAGGGGAATAAAATTATGAATTTATTTGCCCATTTTTGCTCAAAAAACACAAAAAGGATAAAATTAATTAACAATTGAAAATACAATGGAAGGAAGAATTATGGTATGATGGTAGTGATTTAAATATAGACAAAGCTATAAGTATGGTTGAGATAGGAGCAAGGATGAAGATGTTGGGGGGTGATTGAGGTAGCAACTATTAAGATAGAGTATAGAGACAGATAGAGATGATAGAAATAGAGGTGACAGAGGTAAGATGATAGAACCAGGCACAGTGACACAGACCCATAGAGGCTGAGGCAGGAGGATTGTAAGCAAGTTCAAGGAAAGAACTGGGCTACAGAATGAGTTCAAGGTCCGCATGAGCTACTTAGTGGGGCCTGTCTCAAAATTTAATAAAACGAACCAAGAAAGAAAGATGAGGGGAAGGAAACCATAGAGGCTGAGGCAGGAGGATTGTAAGCAAGTTCAAGGAAAGACCTGGGCTACAGAATGAGTTCAAGGTCCGCATGAGCTACTTAGTGGGGCCTGTCTCAAAATTTAATAAAACGAACCAAGAAAGAAAGATGAGGGGAAGGAAAGGGAAGGGAAGGGAAGGAAAAAGGAGGGAGAGAGGAAGGCAGGGAGGGAGGAAAGGGGAAGGGCTAAGAGAAGAGGGTGAGGGAAAAGAAGGGAAAAGAAAGAACAAGAAAAGAAAAGAAAAATGAGAACAGAAGAAAAATACAGAGTGCTGGGTTTTTAGCTCAGCTGGTAGCCTGCCAAGCATGTTTTTGTCTCTACTACTACAGAATCAAAGGCATTACAGACACAGGTATGATAAGGTAAAAATGACACACACATACAGACCAGAGGTGTCGGCATTTACCAAAGGTCAAGCCAAGCCTAGGTGATGATGCTTCCCCATCCCCCAGTGCTTTTTCCTTATTTTGCCATTTTCTGATTGATTCTCAAATTACTGCTCAACTCATTTCTTGATTTCCAACCTACCCTCCAGACTACATAGGATGCATTGCTTTTTATTTGGATGTTAAATATAAGGTTGTAACACTTTTTCTTTTTTTTTTTTAAGTTGAATGACACTGCAAGATTACCAAAGCAATTCCTTCCTTTGCTTTCAGCCTTTCATTCCTGTAGGCCTCTAAGTGTTGAGAAACACAGAGTTCCTCCTGGTGTGAAGAAGCCTAGAATAAAGTCTATTCAAAGTTAATTGGGTTGGGTGGGGACAAGCAGAGAACATCTCATTTTATTTTTATTATAATTGAGTAGTGATATGAAACTATTACTAAAGTGTGGGCTAGGAGAAAACATTTGACTTCCTCTTTCCTATGATAATTCTGTGGGTATTTCCACATATACCCAGGAAAGCACATTTGGAAAATGACCAGTAAGTCCAGGTATTTGTATATAAGTTCGAAGACTAACTGTTTAACTTCTAACTGCTTAAATTTTGAAGCTGTACTAACTGTTGCAAATTGTTGGTGTGGAAGGAAGGACCCATGAGCACATTCAGTTGCTCTCAGGGACAAGGCCTGAAAGGGATCGTTGGCAAATGATCCTTAGCTAGGAAGGCAATTTACCTGGGTAGCCAGTCCTTAGCGTTGGTATGGTTTCCACGAAGCAGTGTCTTATGGAGGAGAAGGCTTCCCAGCCTTTGGTAAAGACAAGCTTCTTGTTTCAGTCCTAGCGCACTTCAGGAGCCCACTCTGCCGGCATCTTGGACACCACCTTGCAGCGCAGGGCCTCGTGCATGAGTCTTTCTCAAACACATCACAAGCATTTGAGAAGAACTAGTCCCAACCCTAGGAACTATGCAGTAGCCCTGCCTGAGCCTGAAATGCGCTTTTTATGATTTTAGTCTGGCGGCAGGCTTTTTTATTTAATGTTTTTTTTAAAAAAATATGTATTATTTATTTGAGAGAGTATGAGAGAGAGAAAGAAAATGGGTATGCCAGGGCCTCTAGCCGCACATGTGCCGTCTTGTGCATCTGGGTTGAATCTGGGTCCTTAGGCTTTGTATGCAAGTGTCTTAACCACTGAGCCATCTCTCCAGACCCTACAGGTTTTTTAAAATTCAAGTCACAGCTCAAAAGCCTTCCTCTCTAAAGCTATGGCAGCCAACCAACCATCACTTTCCAGTATACAACTCCATCTTGTGTTTTCCAGAGATGAGAGGTTTTGTTCTTGAGCTTCTTATTCTCAATAAAAATAATCAATTGTCTTCTAAATAAAATTTAAAAACAAGAAAGCTATTTCTCTCTATGTATACTTACATATATATATATATATGTGTGTGTGTGTGTGTCTGTCTGTCTATATATATACTTACATATACATATATGTACATGTAAGCATATTTTATATTTCAGGTGATCTTAGGTAGATTGTATATTCTGTCTACTATACACGCTTAAACCTGTGTGTGTGTGTGTGTGTGTGTGTGTGTGTACATTCACCTGAAATGCCACTGAGTATGTATGGAGTCAGGAAACAATCTGAGAAGTCAGTCCTCACCCTCCACCTTGCTTGAGAGAGCATCTCTTGTTACTTGCAGCTGCATGCACCACATATCCAGGGATTCTCCTGTTTCTGCCTTCCATCTTGCCCTAGGAGCATTGGGATTTCAGATGCATGCTAGCCCATCTAGATTGATGTTGGTTTTGAGGATCTGAACTCTGGTCCTCACACTTGACAGCAGGCGCTTGACCACTGAGCCATCACCCAAGCCTGAGCACTTTCTTTTAGCTTTTAGTATAAAAGAATTTTCTTTCAATATTGTACCCAGAGGTGACCTGTTAACAATGAGTAAATTTGTTCCCAATATCTCTTATTATCTCACTTGTATAGGATTTGTAGTGATTCTAACACTACTGAAACTGGTGACTTTCTTCTTCCTCTTCTTCTTTGTTATTCTTTTAAGTCCTTCCAAGTACTAAGATTACAAGGATGTGCCTTCCTGTCTTTTGTGCACTTTATCTTTTTGAGCATTCCAGCTAGATTTTTGTTCTGTTCTTTTTTTTTTTTTTTTTTTTTTTTTTTAGATATGGTCTTGCTCTAGCCCAGACAGACCTGGAATTCATTATGCAGTCTCAAGCTGGTCTTGAACTCACAGGCATCCTCCTATCTTTGCCTCCCAAATTAAGGGGATTAAAGGCATGCACCACCATGCCCAGGCAGCTACATTTTTTTAATCTTATATTTTCAAAAAACCCACATTTAGTTTTTGTGACAATTATAGTATATCTTTTTTTCCTATTTTTTAACTTCCATTTTCTTCTTTTTTTTTCATTCAACTTAACATGTTTTTCTTTCTTTATCCTTTTCTTGCATGAAGTTGAAAATTTAGATTACTTAAACTTTTATTCTTTACTAATATAAGCACTAACTGTACCTCTAATACTATTAACTATAATTCATAAAATCTCTGTTATATTTTTATCATTATGCCAGTCAAGATGTTGTCTAACATTCCTTGTGATTTTTCTTTTCATCAACAAGTTTTTTTTATTATTCAATTATTTTTTTCAATTAGCTCTTTCTTATGAAAAAATATTTTTTAAAAAATCAATGTCTAGAATATTTTTATTGGACATGGTACTATTTTGTTTGTACATTCTCCTCCTTGGATATTTAAAAACTATGATTCCATTGTTATCTAGTGTGCATTGTTTTTGAAGGGAAATCAACTGCCTTTTTTTCCGCTTTTCTCCAGTTGGTAATTAGTCACTCTGATTACTTTAAAGAATTTATCAGTATCATTGTTTAATTATGATATTACTTGTGATTTTTCTTGTATTTATTTTTCTTAGTGTTCCCTGCCCTTAATAAGATCCTCATACCCATTATCTATGAGATCCAATTACCTGTTAATTTCATTCCTTCACTTTATACCACAGGGTAGGAAGCTGTGTCTTGCTCCTTTATTTTGTATTTTTTTTTTTTCTATTTGCTGAGATCAGTTTCTATTACTGGTTCATAAAGTTACCAAGTCTTTTTTTCTTGCAGTCTATAATCTGTTTTTAGGGGTACTTAGGAAAACTTTCACTTCAGGTATAATAACTTTCAGTGTTTCCACATGTAAAATGCACAATCTACATTTTAAAATGTGTGATTCTATTGCTCTATTGGTTTCCTTTAAATCTTTGATCATATGTAGCAGACCTGTTTTAATCACAGCAGGTAATTCATTTACTTGCAGAACAGCTTGATATTTCCAAGCTTTTAAAAATTCTTCATTACTGTGTATCAAGAGTACTTTTCACTAAATGGCTGGTTTAGTTATGAATTCAATACATAAGCTTTCTAATATCTCTACTGGATGCCTGACATATTCAGTGAACTCACTCTTTCTCAGATCATTGGAAATCAAATCTTAAAGTCCATGACCTTAAATTTTTGTTCAAGTTACCTTTATCCAATAATTTTTTTCACTCTAAGAGTACCTTACTATTATGCTTCATAGTACTTCACCCTGTGTCTGTGAAGTTTAGCATTTAACTGACTCAAGAGAGTCTTCTAGAGTGCTTTCCTGATGAGTTCCCTTCCTTCCATTCAGCTTCATGAATTGTAGCCATCTAATTCTTTCCTATTTCCAGGATATTTTTCTGCCATTCAGTAATATCGCTGTGTTCAAAAGTGGATTCCCTTTCCATGCACCATAGTCTAAAAGCTGCTTAAATGCAGAAACGGGGGAAATATTAGGTCTCTCCTCATTCATTTTCCTTCCTTCAGAGACCAAAGTCCCTTCTTTTCTGATCCAGGGCCTAAAACAGAAACAGTTATTTCCTACATCTGTCTGCATTTAAATGACCATCAGCAAAGACTATCTGTTCATAGCCACTAACCTTTCAAAGAAATGTAATTATTACAGTCAGGAAGAATATTTCATAAATCACAGATAGATCAACACACCTCCTTCTCATCAGACTTGAATTTCCTTTACTTGATATCTAATAAATGGATATTCAAACTATATAATCACTTCCAATAATGATGAAACCACTATGCCCCAGTAGTTCCACGCCAGCCTAGTAGAAAAGTCTTCTTTATCATCGACAGAATTCTATGTTTGTAATTTCTACATCTTCCTTGCTTTACCTCCTGAGCATAAAGGTAGAGTCTGCTCTCACTTCTAAATAGCCCTACAAATAGTTTCCCATAGTGCCATGTTTCCATAGACTCAGCTCTTCTCCAGATGAAGCATGCTCATTTTCTCCCACAGATTCCCTAAGACTGAATAAGATGAAAAGACAACTTGAGTTATTACCTGAGCTTCTAAAACTTCAGGAGAAAATTCTCCTTGAAGCACTCCTACAGTTTTCACTGGAATCTCAAATGTTTGACCAGATCACTCAGCTGTTGCCAATGGTCTGTGGGGTTAGCATATTTTGGAATCTTCTACGATTATGCCAACAGACTCTGTTGCTAGCTTTGTGATCCAGAAAACACCAGTCCTGATGGTATCTTCAAACGGTGCTGAGGGACAAGTAGATAGACAATGGCTTCATGTGTTAGAAAGTGATACATGGGGGCTGGAGAAATGGCTTAGCAGTTAAGCACTTGCCTGTGAAGCCTAAGGACACTGGTTTGAGGCTCAATTCCCCAGGACCCACGTTAGCCAGATGCACAAGGGGGCACACGTGTCTGGAGTTCGTTTGCAGTGGCTGGAGGCCCTGGAGCACCCATTCTCTCACTCTCTCTCTCTCTCTCTCTCTCTCTCTGTCTCTCTCTCTCTCTCTCTCTCTGCCTTTCTCCCTCTGTCTGTCACTCTCAAATAAATTTGAAAAATGAACAAACAAACAAAAGTTTAAATAGAAACTCTTAAAAAAAATTTTTTTAAAGAAAATGATACATGGAAGAGAAACAAAAAAGAATAATTCTATTTGAACATTTAGTACAATTTCCTTACTGATAAATTGACAAATGAGATCAGACATAAAATTTGGAGCCTCTCCTATTAACTCAATGAAACATCTAAAGATCAGAGCTCCTTTATGACTCAAACAGTTTGTCTTAAAGTTGAGCTTTTGACATTTTGTTTTATTCTAAGATTAAAATTAATATTACTTAATGTCTTATAATGAAGTTACTGTTTTTTAATCCTAAAATTCACATTTACCTCCACCTTTTGGTTTCTTGTAAGAATATGCCTGGGGGCAGTGGGCATCATAGACCAAGCCTGACAATTTGTTTTAATTGGATTCTAATTTATTTCTTTTGGCTATGTCTTATTTCTTTCAATCTCCAGGTCTAATCTGCATAACAGCATTAGCAGAACATTGTGAAACATAATTCTCACTCATTAAAAAAATGCAGATGCTAAATGTCATGCATTTACATTTTGAAACAGTGAATTCCTTCTCTCTACTTTATCTTATTTAACTTTTAAAAAAAAATCATTTCCCAAGGGCTATAGTGTAAAAGATCCTGGGAAGTAACTTTGCCCTGTGCATTGTTTTAAAATCATGAGTGGGATAGCAATTCCAAATAAGGAGACATCCTGATTTCTATGCAATGCCTCTTGTGGTGTGATGGGCTATACAGTTGAGGAGTCGCTATGAACATTTTTTGTTGCCTATAAAAAAATGGTTGATGACTAATCCTTGCTTTCTCTTCACAGGCTCTTTATTTGCCCAATTAAACTTGTCTCATAAATCCTTAGTTTCCTTCCATGATGATGAGGCTCCAGGGTTAGAACTGAGGCTGGAGTGAGATACCTGGTTACTCTGTGCTGCTCCCTGAGGGGAGGAGATGCTTCCCAGGAGGTGCTGATGAAAAACCGGAGCAAAGAAACTTAGTGAGATGGGTCTGCAACCTGTTAATTTCTTTCTGCCGCGGCTGGAAAAAAAGGCAAGTTACTGACCAGAGGAAAGGCCAGAGAACTGGTCCCACAAGGGAGTAGGATAGGCACTGCAGGCTTTGCCAGGCAAGGGACCAGAAGTTGAGCAGTAAGGAAGAAAGAAATCCAAAGTATTTTCTAATGTTTGCTGAATGTAGAAGACTGGTGGACCCATTGGTGCATTCAGCAGTACCAAATAGAAGTCTCTGACTTTAAATTTCATTAATCTATCTGGCTCTACCATCATCTAACATTCTCTCAGGCACTCTCTCTCTCTCTCCTCTTATTTTACACTTCACCAAACTATATAGCACACTTATGCTGACGGCCAACCCTAATATGAGGTGCTGTACAATGCTGTACAATTGACAATTGAAAAGAGATTATTAATTAGGTAGAAGACTAAGGCTAAACTAAATTTTAGTTCCTCAGAGATGACTTTCTGAAAGAGGTAATAGCTGAGCTGACTGTTTGAAGATGAGCCACTAGCAAGGCAATTCAGGAAAGGAAACTGGAACATTCAAACTAGGGAGGAAAAAGGTACCATGATGGAAGTCAGTAGCAGCGTGATGGCCTCAGGGAATGGCAAGCGGTTTAGTGAGGTGGGACACATTGGGAATTTGTAGCTAGGCTTCCCATCATCTGTTGTTGTCGTTTGTTTTTAGAGACAGGATGTTACTCTGAAGCCCTGACTAACTTGAACATTGCTATGTAAACCAAGTTGTTCTCACACGGGCAGCTCTTCTCCTGCCTCTCTACCTCCCTGGTGCTGGGATTACATTCCTATACCACCATTTCCAGTTAGATTCCCTATTTCTACATTTAGTATTAACTAGTTTCCCAAATCAGAGACCCTTCTTTACATAGCCTTGGTTTTGTAATTGCAGCAATACCAGCCCATATACCTTCTTCTCCTTCCCCACGATCACTGTCTCAGGTCTCCTGTAGATGATTACAAAAGCCTTCTACCTGATATCCAAATTTGTATGCTGCCCCTCTGCATCCCAGTCCCCATAGGGAGGACTATACTATTATTCCCTTACTATAAAAATGCTTACCCATAGTTTTGTATTGACTACAGGTATATGTATATGTAAAACTTTTATTATTGTCATCCAAAACCCATCCAGTTAAACCCACCTTGAAGTAGGAAGCCATGCTCCCTTCACAGAATCCACTGCATCTTTACAAATCTAATATATTTTTTTTCGAGGTAGGGTTTCACTCTAGGCTAGGCTGACCTGGAATTTACTCTGCATTCTCAGGGTGGCCTCGAACTCATGGCGATCCTCCTACCTTTGCCTCCCGAGTGCTGGGATTAAAGGCGTGTGCCACCACGCCTGGCTCAAATCTAATATTTTGAAATGTTTCCTAAAATTTGAAGGCACTTGCTTGTCACTCTACTTAAACTCTTATTCACCTACCAGGATCCAGCTCAAATGTTACGTTTCTATGAATCCCTTCTTCTCTGACCCTTAGTGTATCATTGTTGTTCCCTTAGCATGTTATAAACAATTCTACTATATGGTGACTACATTTTCATATCCCCAAATAGATTTGTGATTCTTGTTGGCAAGCTCTTATCTCTGGAATTTGAAGACTAGTAGGTGAAATGGTGTCCCCTACCACCAAAGGATAAGCCCATGGCCTATTTTGTTTTTCGTATATCATATGAATGTTAACTTATTTAGAGAAAAGAATATATATATATACCTGGGTCTGGTAGCACAATCCTGTAATCCTAATTTACTAAAAATTTGTGTGATTTTTAAAAAAACTACTTATTTGAAAAAAATATAGATCATAGAAATAGCTTAAGAGGTAGGGGGAGGTACTGGGTTTAATCTCTAGCATCAGAAAAGAAACAGTAGATTTTGTAGATGTGTTAAATTAAGGATCTTTAGATGAGATCATCCTGGATTATTCAGTGGGTTCTACATTCAAGGTTTCTTATAAAAAAGGAGGCAGTAGGATATGTAACAAAGATAGAAGATAAGGGGCCCATGTCACCATAGAAGCAGAGGGGAATGATGTGGGCATGCCCCATGAGTGCCATTTAGTTGCCAGAACATGAAAAAGGCATAAAGCCTAGTTGGAGTCTGAAGAAACAATACAACACTGGCACCACTTTGACTTGAGGTAGCTGAAGACCAGGCCTGCAAAGGAGTAGATTTCTGCCATTTAACATCATCCACCTTGAGGTAATTCATTACAGCAATCAAAGGAAGCTAACACAGAGACAGCAGATGGTTACTCTCACTGTTCCTATCATCATTCATAGAATGCCAATTCATCAAGATAAAAATAAATACTTGTGTTTCCAATACCTTTTAATGCCACCTTCAAATATGACAAGATGCATCTTTATCATTCATTCATTTATAAGCATCTATGGCTTGATTCTTTTCAAAGGACTAAGAACCCTGCTTAGGCATTTTAATGTATTAGCTACCTGAACACTCTTATAGCTTTCTTAGTGAGGACTAATTCTTAGGCTTTGCAGATGTGTTGACAGAGACTTATAAATTTTAATAATTTGTTCAATGCTACAAAGAAGTGACTGAGGCAGGATTTACAGTAGATTTTCTTAAACCTAAAGTTTAATGGAGTCTGTCCACACCCTGTGAGTTACATGCAGCCAAAATTCAACATTTGGCAATATAAACAGCATTAGTTTGAGTGGTTCTTCTTTTGCCAATGTCCAGAAAGTTAGATGCCAATTAAATAAATATTCTTAGACAATTTCATATTGGATGGAATAGTCTTGATTTCAATGATTTTTATTGCAACATTGTTTGGTCTCCATTCTATGATCAATATTTATCTAAGATTTCATTCTCTGCATTTAAAAGTAATAAAATGTCTCACTCTGTAGTTTTCTATTAGTGAAAATTTAATTTAAAAAATATATTTGAACCAACATAATAATAGGTTCAACTCAGGTAAAGACAGAGGGTATGTGAGCCTTGGCTCAGAAACATAACTGTATTCTGTAAGATAATAATTTTGGCACTAATTGCCTTAACCTTGTTTTTCATTTTGTCCATTGCAATTTAAGATTTTTTTCAGTCCCTGAAAAAAAAACACAATTTTCTTATCAATAACATGTTATTTAAGTGAATCTGGTTTATAGATACTTGACTGCAGAAAAATCAACAGGATTATCTGCTTTACCAAATAAGGACAGACATCTCAAATCTCTAAAGTTTATAACAGAATAGATCTCAGCACAGGAATAGATCGCAGGGAGGAGTGAAAAAGATAGAGATGGCAGAGGGCCATTGATTTCTCAGAAGCTGTCTTTTGAAATTTTACAGCTTGCACAAATATACAAATACCATTAACCACAGTAATTACATTATTTTAGCCTGAGCTGCTTTTAAGCCAGGCTATTTGTTAATTTCCTTATTTGTTTAAGATCAGTGTTTCATAAATAAAACCATGCTTATGCTAAGTCAAAAGCTAAATGCTCACTACCAAAGCAGAGCTAAGCATTTCTATAAGACTGCTTTGGTGTTCCCTTTTGTGTGAATAACAGATATGAAAACGATTGTTTTTATGGCTTCCTACTAATCATAACCCAGCTATGAATGAGATACTATGAAAGAGCACTGAACTGAAATACATGTGGGGACTAATCCTGTCTTTCAGGAAATTGAAATCAAACACTTGTACTCTGGGTTTCACATTTATTTCAAGGACAATAAATAGGGCAAGCTGTCACCAAGGTCTATTCTAAACTTGAATGTTTACCATGCTAACCAAACATGATGTTATAGCATCTCTATCATGCTCCATCCAACATCCAGTGACACTTATTTACAGAGCCACTACTAAGGGGTTCCATTAGCTTCGTGCATCACAGAACTTCGGGAATTGTCTTGCCTAGTTATTTCTAAAAGGGCATGTATTTTTGACATTGAATTGGCAAAATTTGGTGATGATACAAATTTGACAATGAAAGCAAAAGGGTGTCAAACATTGAAGATATGTTCTTGAAGTATATTTTTGGGTAGCATCTGAAATAATAAATACTGGAGTTGAATCACATTAGAGAACAAGGTAAAATATATATATATATAGTTCTGGGCTATTCGGGTTTGGAGGAGTTTAGTGGTTGTAATGTAAAACGTCCCCATGGCTTCGTGTGTGTGGACACTTTACCCTCAGCCATTGACACTATTTTGGAAGACTGTGAAACCTTTAGGAGGTGAAGCCTTGCTGGAGAAAGTATGTGCAGTCCTTGAGGCACTATAGCCCAGCCCTATATGCTCTTGTGCTCTTCCTGCTTCCTCCCTGATGATATGAATTTGTGATGCCAGCTTCCTGCTCCTGCTGCGCTTTCCCCACCATGACAGACTCCCCACCCCCACACCGGACTCTGTCAGCTGACAAATCATTCCTTTCCTTCCTTAAGCTGCTTGTGATTGGGTCTTTTTTATCTAAGTAATGAGAAGGTAACTGACACAGGATATTTTGTAGAACCAAGTACAAATGCAAAGGAATACATAAATCTAGAGTTTAGGATAAAAGGCAGGGAAGCCAGGCGTGGTGGCACACACCTTTAATCCCAGCATGTGGGAGGCTGAGATGAGAGGATCATTGTGAGTTCCAGGCTAGCTTGACACTCCAGGTCAGTTCAGGCTAGAGCAAGACCCTACCTCAAAACAACAACAGAAAGTCAGGGAAGTCATCTGCATACAAATGGTTATTAATTTCTTAAAAAGGTATTTTAAGCTTCTAATACCAATGAAATCAATTAGGGAAAGTGGATAGACTAGGAAGAGAAGAGTTTGGAGAATAATCACTGAGAAATTCCTACATTTAGAGTAATAGGATAAAAAATGACTACTTAAAGGGCCAGAGAAATAGATGCATAGGAAAGAATCAGGATACTTGTGTGGAACAGAAGCCAACATCCAAGAAGTGTTTACCAAGGAGGAGAAGCCAACATGCTGTGATAAAACACTTAATAGGCTAGAAGCCAAGGGGCAGGGAGCAGCAAATTGGAGTTGTTTTCTAACATACCTCTTCTGATTCAAACATGCATACAATAAAACATAAAATAAAAACTGCACAGTCAGATCCACAATGAAGATATATAAGCATTTCCTTGTGAATAAATGGAAGGAAGTTCAAAGTGATTGGTAGGCTAAAGCCATGAGTGGCCAATGGTTCTATAAGTCTCAGAATGTTTTTATGAAATGGTCTGGGATATCAGAAGGCCACTCAGACTCACTTAAACTGAGAGCAAAATGTGGGCTTGACAAATATGACTATCATTGCCTCGGGCTATTACTTAAACGTTTAAACTAGGATTGCACATGGACGCTGTCATGTGACTAATATCTGAACCAGTGTTTTGTCAAGGGACAGGAAAAAAAAAAAATCAATCCGCCCTGTAGGAGATAGATCTGGTCTAATGTTCAGGTACTTGATGGACAGCCACATATGAGCATGGCCCAGGGCTCCATCTTCAACTTCTTTCCCAGCCATATTTGCTCCTTAGAAAAGGAACAGACCATAAACAAATACACATGAATGAATGATACAGATGAATTGTGTTATGTTTGTGATGGCATGAAAAGGAACCTGAAATGTAAAACATAGACTTTATGTCTTGATGAATTTGCATTCTGTGACGATTTGGACATATAGTCCATGCTCAGAGTTAAGTATCCCACATGTCCTGAGGACTCATAAATCATATTTCTGACTTACAGCTCTCTTCTGAACACATTTGGCCACCTACTTGGTGTTTCCACTTGGAGGTCTCAATGCAATTCTTCATTTTACCCTAAATCTTGCTCCTGCTTGGTTTTCCACAATGACTACCTCTCATTACCTCCAGAGTTACCACTTCGGCTCAAATTCTCGCTCACCTGAGTCACCCTAATGTTATGTCTTTATGGGTGTGCTGTAGTCCTACTGTCTGCTCTCTGTTTAGTGCCTGAGATAGATTCGGCCAGTCATTTCATATTATTACCTGGTTCAAGATGTCATGACATTCTTCTATTGCTCCAGTGTGAAATCCAATGTCTTTATAATGTTCCATATAATCTGCTGTGCCTTTGAGCTACCTGAGTCAACTTTGCCCTTGCTCCTCCACCTTGCTAGACTTTGCTGTCTCATATACTTCCTGCAAGTGCTTTAAAAATATTTTTATTTATTTAAAAGAAAGAAATACACAAACACACACAGAGAGAGAGAGAGAAAGAGAGAGAGAGAGAGAGAGAGAGAGAGTAAGTTTGGGCATGCCAAGATCTGCCACTGCAAATGAACTCCAGACATATGCACAATTTTGTGCATCTGGCTTTACGTGGGTACTGGGGAATGGAACCCAGGTTGTTAGACTTTTCAGGGAAATGTTTTTATCCTCGGAGCCATCTCTCCCACCCCTGCATGCAGTTGTCTTTGTCCCTGGAATGTTCTTTCTTATTTTTATTTGTTATTTTATGTATTTATTTATAAGAGAGAGAGAGAGAGAGAGAGAGAGAGAGATAAAGAGAGAGAATGGGCATGTCAGTGCCTCTAGCCAATACAAATGAATTCCAGATGCATGTGCTACCTTGTGTATCTGGCTTACATGGGTGCTGGGGAAATGAACCTGGGTCCTAGGCTTCACAGCCAAATGCCTTAACAGCTGAGCCATGTCTCCAACCCCTGAATGTTCTTCACTACAGGGTCACAGAGCTTTCCCTCTCACCCATTTGAAAGTTGTTTCTTTTTGCAAATATTATCTTTCAGTGAGGTCTTTCCTAGTCATTCTATTAGAAATTGAAAGTCGTGCTACGGACATGCTCCACCTGTCTCTGTTGCCTTTTTTCTTTCCCCATAGCCCTTTCCATCAATTGATTTATCAGCTAGTTTACACATATATTCACTCATGTATGGTCCATTTCTCCTTCATGCTATTAGAGATTTTTTTTTAAAAAAAACTTTTTTTTTTTTTGGCTTTTCAAGATAGGGTTTCAGGGTCTCAGTCTAGCTCAGGTTCACTTGGAATTCACTATGTAGTCTCACAGTGGCCTGAAACTCAAACCTCCTACCTCTGCCTCCCAAGTGCTGGGATTAAAGGCATTCGCCACCATACCTGGCTTTAAAAAGAGCATCTTTTTAAAAAAAATTTTTAATTTATCTTTATTTATTTATTTGAGAGCAACAGGCAGAGAAAGAGGCAGAAAGAGAGAGAGAGAGAGAGAGAGAGAGAGAGAGAATGGGAGCGCCAAGGCTTCCAGCCACTGCAAATGAACTCCAGACGCATGCGCCCCCTTGTGCATCTGGCTAACATGGGTCCTGGGGAATCAAGCCTTGAACCAGAGTCCTCAGGCTTCACAGGCAAGTGCTTAACCGCTAAACCATCTCTCCAGCCCTAAAACGAACATCTTTAAATGAGCCAGGCACTACTGGCTTCTCATTTCCTAGCAGTTTGCCAACTTCTGTTAGGTTCTCAAATATTTGTTGTGTGAATAAATGAGGCCCAGATAGTGCAGAGCAGAAAGGAAAACTAAACAAAGATAAAATCCTAGCCGTTGAAAATAGGAATTTCAATATATTTGGATATATTTTCTGCTAAGGTAGTGAAATCAAAAATATTGTTAAGGGGATTCCTAATGATATAGAGTATATGGTGTCATGTAGATGAATCTTGAAAATAGAAAGAATGATGGCTATGGATTGTTTAGATCATGCATTTTTTTTTACCAATACATGAAATCTTAATTAAGAATGACAAGTACAAAACATGATTTGATCTGTATTGAAGTACAGCAGGGTCTGAGCTTCTGAAGAGAATTGCAGGGTGCCAGTTCCCTCAGAAGTCATTGGTCAGAGTCCAGATGAAACGAGCGAATGCGTGTCCAGTGACTATGCCCAGGAGGGAAGAACATTGGGAGACTATTCAAAGAGATGGCATAGCTCCAAGGGCATTGGAGACTTTTGTGATGAAAGACTGACCACTTGAACTGAATGGATATGAGCATCGTGGCTGTTTCAACTTGTTCCTCAAGTTTTTCATCCAGAATGGTCAAAAAGATTTCACTGGACATAGAGTTTGTTTCTGAGTAAGAACTGACCTTTGAATTTCTAGGTACACTTGGCTATTTCTTCTAGGCTCAGTGACCTACATCTCTAGGCCTGGAATTTAGTAAAAGTTTATTATGTTCCTGAAAGATGTATCACTGATATTTTGATGATGAGTTCAGCCTTTTGATCTAGAATCTTTTTTCTCATAGTAAATTTGTTATGAGTGTATTGATTATCTTTTCTAGCTTCGTTGTGGGTTAAAGCAATTCTATTCCACTGACATGGTCTTGGTGACTTACAGAGTTGCTCAAACATCCAACCTCTTTACCAATATGTGACTCCTCAGCTTCCTGGATTACTAAATAAGGAATCAATTAGATTCCATTTCTCAGCAGCCTCCAAGCCAAAGTAAATGAATGTTTTGGGGGAGGTGCACACATGTAGCCAAAAAACAAAAAAATCATCTCATTCCTAATGAACACTTTCCAAAAGTGGCACATTTTAAAGAAAGCAAAAACATACATTAAAATGCACTTGGTGGTGACTATGATAAGAATATGTTAATAGAGGCAGTGTGAAAGCAAGCACCCTGCAGAGCAGGAAGTCACAGGGCAGAGACCTCTTAAAGCTTGCTGCTAAACCAGCCAGTAGGACAGCTGTCCCTTCCCAGCACCGTTGAGGGGACTCTTGCTTTGCCTATGCAAAGAGGGTCAATGTCTTCAGTGACCTGCCATTAGTTGCTATGCCATGAGCAAAATGTCCAATTATACATTTATGCCTTTTCTTTTTTCCTTACAGAACTCTCATGTTTGTACTTCCCAATAAAATTCTACTCGTCCCCCAAAACACATGAAAAAGGCCTTGAGCTTTATCCTATTTTCCCAAGGTAAAAGTTGCCTTTCTCTTACCTGAATTCAAATATTGTTTGTCCCTCTTTGTCAATATCATATTTTTGTAGAATTTTTCTTCCTTATAAATGTCTACTTTCATATTAGGAACCAAGTTCCAACATTTTGTTCTTCAAAAAAATGCCATAGGTAAAAACTAAGATACTATCACATTAGAATACAATGTACATTGTTGAGATGGAAATTGGTCATTTTTGCTGTGGTTTGTGATTCTCTTTTCTGTCCAGGACAATATCTCCTTGAAGTCAGCTGGGCCCCATGATTTACCAGAAGCAGTGATATGTGTGTAGTATGAAGCTTGTGTGTCATTCCTGGCCTGAAGCACCTGCGATGGATGTACACTTCCCCACACTCATTCCTGGAGGCAGATGGGAGTCCATGCAGACATGGAAAAGCTTTATGAGCAAAGTGACCTATACTGCTGGGCTGGGAGTCTGTGCAGATATCGAAGAGCTTCATGAACAATGGCTCCTGTGTTGCTAAGCCACACACGAGGACAAGTTGCCCTAGAGAGTTGGCAAAACATTATAAGAACTTTGTGCAGATCAGAATTTCAGTCACATTGCACTGAAATTTGGGTGTTGTCTGTGACCAGCACATACCCTACTCTATATTGAGGAGAGGAAGAGGGAGCTGAGTTTAGATTTTGGATTTGCCACTTCATAGCAACGAGACTTCTGAGAAGCTCGGGAAAATCTCATGCCTCAGTTTCTTCCTCATCACAGTAGATGATACTACTACTGCCTGATGTACAGAGTTAACACAAGAAAACAGTCAGCAAGTGCAGCTGTTATCTTCTTGTTGCTAGACAAGATATCCAATTAGAAGCAGTTAATGGAAGGAAAGGGTTGATTATGGCTTACGGCTTCAAGGAGAGGTTTCATCATGTTGGAGAAATCAGGAAAGAGTAGATATCCAGGGCACATCACAACTTCCCAGCAACAAGAAAAACATCAGCCTGAGTACTGGGCTTCAAGCTGGCCTATATTACGTATAGCCTGCCAACAGCAATATAAGTCCTGTAGCAAGGCTCTGCCTCCCTAAAGCTGCCTTCCTACACTGCCACCAGTTGGGGACTGTGGTAATTTGAATGGATGCCCCTCAATAGATTCAGGAGTTTACTAAAGCTTGTAATTTAGATCTCCAGCTGCCTGGCTGGAAGAGGTGTCGCTGTGGGTGAACCCTGGCGTCCAGCCCTAAGGTATTACTGGCGGCAGATCTGAATTCCAGCCTAAGGTATGCCGAAGGCTTGATCTCTGCCTGAGGTTCCTGGAGAGTGTTTGCGTTTATCCTGTGTGTGGATCTGTGTAAATGGGGCCAGCTGCTTCTGCCACTACGGAACTTCCCCCTGGATCTGTAAGCTCCAATAAATCCCATTCCTCTCATAAACTATGCCTGGTTTAGAAGTTCATCCCAGCAACGTGACGCTCACTGTGACAGGGACCAAGTACTCAAAAGATATGAGACTATGGATGCGACATTTTATTCAAACCACCACAAGAAGTATTTATCAGATAATTGGTATTTAATTTATCATGTCTCCCTCCTACCTTTTCTCATATGTAATTTATATGCACTCTGTCACTTAACACAATGCCAAAAAAAAAAAAAAATACCAGGTCCCTGATAAAGTAAGCTTATTAATCTAAATATTTATAGAAGAAGAGTACCTATAGACTTTACAGTGAGAATCTTAGCAAGATAGTCAAGAGATAATTGCTAAATTAACAAAGAATGAAAACAAAGTCTGAGCTTGAAGTTTAATGTCACTTTAAGAATTCAAATGATAACATGTCCCTAAACCACGAGCAGACAATCCTGCGCAGTATCTCCAGTATCCTAGCCAGCCCTTCATATGCCATACACCTGGCCTCCTTGACTTTGTTACCTTTATTCCTAAACAATTATTCCATAATTAACACCAGAAAGCTCCTTCCCTTCATTTTTCACTCTTCTTGTCTCATTTCAAATACATCATGGAGCTAGTCCAGAGTCTTGGCTTGATTTACTTTCTCGTGTTTTGATTTTTTTAGGCTCATTACACTTTGGCAGTGTGATCATCACTATTAGCTTTTCTACATTGTAGAAAATTAATTATTCTATTAATAAAAATTCATGTCTTTCTTTTGATTGCTGTTGTTATTTGCCCAAGAAAAAAAAAATTGGGATGTAAAAGAACATAATTAAAATGGGATCTTAAATCAAATAAATTAAACCTAGTTACAAAAGATTTAAATAATATGTTGGAGGACTAAATGTTGTCATGGAAAGATCATGTATACTACAATGAATGAAGGTGTGAATTTGTTTTCTACTTGATTGCTGTTTATTTTTGTTAATCTGCCTTACTAAAACTCTTTGTCTCACTTCTCTACCTATTCACTTTTCTTTTGGGGGGGAGAATCTTTATAATGCCCTCCCCTCACATTCCCCGTTGAAACTCTACTCTCTATCATACCCCTCCCCCCTCTCAATCACTCTCTTTTATTTTGATATCATGATCTTTTCTTTCTATTATGATGGTCTTGTGTAGGTAGTTCAGGTACTGCGAGGTCATGGATATCCAGGCCATTTTGTGTCTGGAGGAGCACGTTGTAAGGAGTCCTACCCTTCCTTCAGCTCTTACATTCTTTCTGCCACCTCTTCTGCAATGGACCCTGAGCCATGGAAGGTGTGATTGAGATATTTCAGTGCTCCTCTGTCACTTCTCAGCAGCATGGTGCCTCCTGAGTTATCCCAAGGGTCACTGCCATCTGAAAAGAGAAGGTTCTCTAACCAAAAGTGAGAATAGCATTAATATATGGGTATGAATGTTAAGAGAAGTGCTTACTGGGCAGTTTGATAAGCATAGTATATACATTTAGCCAGATAGCAGCAGACGTTACACTCCTAGGACTCGTGACTACCCTATTTTAGGTTTTCAGTATCAGGGATGTTTTCCCTCCCATGGAGCAGACCTCCAGTCAAATTAGATGGTGGTTGGTAACAGACGTGCCACTATTGCACCTGTTGGCTCATTTTGCCTGGCTGGCCAAATATAAGGCTTGCAGTGCCCACTGTTGGTCTGGTGTTTTCTCTCTCTCCCATTGAACTGCATGCAGCATGGCTTTTTTCAGCTTTCTGTTAACTGCTCTACATGGAGGAGCTTTTCAGCTCAGCTCCAGTAGGGTTTCTCACTGACCTTGCAGCCCAAGTATGTGGAGTCTTCAGCAATAGGGTCTTACCATCTATTCCTGGTAGGAAACCAAGGGCCTTCGGCAATAGCCTGTAATGTTTGGGGGGCATCAGGGACCTCCCTGGCCAACAACTCACTGGAAGGTATCCCATCCCTGGCACTGAAAATTTTCTAGTAACAATCTATGGCTCCTGTGTGTTCCATTGTCCAAAAAAGTAGGTTTTTATATGACTTATTTACATCCTCTTAGATTTTGATTAGCCTTCCCTCCACCTTTCCTTACTCAATCTCTTCCCCTGACCTCACTTAGGCCTTTTCACCCCCATTAATCTGTTCTTCTACTCACATATATACAATACTATCCTATTAGATCCCCCTCCCTCCCTTTCTATTCCCTTTATATCTCCTTTCTAGCTTATTGGCCTATGCTACTGAGTTTTCTTCTTACTCACACAGAAGTCCAGTTATTTGTAGCTAGGATCCACATATGAGAGAGAGCCAAACATCACACGATCTATTATTCACTTTATATAATAATAATAATATCCTAAAATTATAAGAACAAAGTAAATAATCTAAATAATCCATGATAGACTCATAACACAGTGTCCACTATAAAATCAGGACTTCAAGAAATGTGGTTGCCTACCTTCAAATAAGTTAGTGGACTAACAATGGATGCATGGACACATGTAGGAATGAAGAAGGGAAACTGTAGGTTAGAGCTTAAAAGAGCACCGCTATTCACAGAAAGGACAGTTGTAGAAACCAGGGTTGATGTATAATAAAGGAGACTAAGTGCATTTGGAGGGCAGAGGAAGAAAATGCCAGTGGGTGTGAGAACATAGAACTTCAATCCTAACAGAACCTTAACAAGAAGCCAATTACAAGGAAGGATTTGAGATTTCATCTGAATTCTTAAGTATGAATCCAACTTTGATAGATGGAGGCCTTGGGTGGATAGTAGGAGGGTCAGAATGAGCTGCTGTCTTACGACAAGAGAACTTTTCATATCTATCAATCATATGTTCAGCTGGCCAGAGCTGGGAGGTTTTCCTGGGACTAACATTTTAGAGAACAGAGAGAAGGGTGGCATTTAGAGATTTAAAATATGCAAAGCTAATTCAACATGGCCAGCAGAAAACTTGCAGCCTTTTCAGCATGGTGATACGATGGAACAGTACTTCAGCATGATTGCCTGTGGCTGTTGTATATGCAAGGTGGTATCAGATGTAGAAAACACTGGGGAAATATAGCTTGTTAAGAGTGCATGGGAGTAATACTGGTGTAGGAGATAGACACTTGTAGTAGTGTCACACATATTTTGTTTTGTTTTGTTTTGTTTTTGAGGTAGGGTCTCACTCTAGTCTAGGGTGACCTAGAATTCACTATGTAGTCTCAGGTTGGCTTCAAACCCACGACAATCCTCCTACCTCTGTCTGTCCCCTGAGTACGGGATTAAAGGTACATTCCACCATGCCTGGCTAACACATGATTAAATCACACTGTTCCCTACAGCATTGTCAGGAAAGCGGGTAAAACATGCAAATGCCCAACAGATAATCCATAAGCCTGAACACACTCCCAGATGGCCTGGACGAGAGCATTTATGTATCTAGGTCAATTCATCCCCTAAAATCTGAAAACTTAGGTAAAATGTTCATTGAAATCTGAATAATGAATGAAGTGGATCAAATCTGTATATTCTTTTCAAGGTAGTCTTTGTGTTGATTGGTTTATTAGAGGAGACAAAATGAATATATTCATCATTGGTCTGCATTGACTATGAGCTATACAGGCTCAAAGTGAGAACTGGGTACTTTATTTGTATGCTATCTATTTTTGTATCGTAGGGTTAGAAACTCACAAGAGAGTCTAGACAAGTTCCTGCTCTCTTGGGAATATGGACATGACTTCTCCAACCACTGGGTCAATCTTCCTAAGATCTGACCCTACTCTCCCCTCCCTCAGCAGCAGTGTATGGGTTTACTGCAACTTTCGCAACAACAGGCTCAGAGTCAGATAACCTAACTTAATGGGGAGGATGGGCTGTGAAAACTGTCACAAAGATGGGGAGGGAAATTGAACTCAAGAATGTGAGGAGTGCAAACTTGTGCGTATTATATAAAAGAAATGCACCAGAATAAAAGAGCTGGAAAGATCAGGGAGCCGAACCAAATGCCTTTAGCTAAAGCAGTAGTTCTCAAAACAAATGCATAGGTGACTTGTACGGGAGTCTCCAAAGAAAATACTTCCACCATTCCATCCATAGAAGTTCTGGTCCGCTGGTGATGATGGTGGTTTCCCTGACATACAAGTGTTTTGCAATTGTCCTGGGGGATTATAATGTGCATCTTGGTTTGATATATCCCATTCTGTAGCATGTCTCTCCTGCTTGCTATGGTCACCCAAGGAAATTACAAAAATACCAATATCCAGGTTCAGCTTTCCCATCCCCAAAGACTCTCTCACTTAAATGGAATAATATTGGTCTACTTAAAAGTTCTCTATGGGCTAGGGAGATAGCTCAGCAGGTTGAATGCTTGCTGCACAAGCATAAGGATGTGAATTTGATATCATTCCTCATGTAAAAAGCCAGGCATGGTCACACATGCCTGAAAGCCAGGCGCTGAAGGAGATAGAGGTAGGAGGACCACGGAGGCTTCACTCTGGGATCAGGGAAATAAAGCATAAGACCTGTATAAGAGGACATTCAATGTCTTCTTCAACACATGCATTAAAGGGACACATGCATGTGCTTACACACGTGTATATGCTGCACACATGCTTATACACACACTCACAAACAAAAGTTCTCTAGAAGACTCTTGTTGGGAGCCAGTTTGACAACAAATGAGCTGAACATTGGTTCTGTGGTGATTTAAATATGAATTGTATCCCATAGCCTCATGTGTTTATGATTGAGGCTCCTACTCAGTCCCCAGCTGGCGGAGCCTTTAGGTGGTAGAACCTTGCTGAAGGTGCTGTGTCACTGGGCAGTGGAAGAAGCTTTGGTCCAGCCCTGCTCAGTGTTAGCTAGCTAGCTCACTCAGGCTACTTCCACTCCAATATGTGAAGATGGGAGCCAGCTTCCTGCTGGTGCCATGCTTTCACCACGATGGAGAAGCTTCCACTCGAGATTATAAAGCGAAATAAACCTTTTCCTTCCATATGCCACTGTTGCTGGGGTGTTTTGTCCTAACAATGAGAAGGCAACTGCCCCAGGCTCCCAAACATCAAATCCCCAAAGGAGTAATTAACAGAGATAGCTGGCCCCTGGCCTCACAGACTGATTCCAGGGGTGTGGATGGGACCAGAGAATTTACGTCTAGCAAATTCTCAGATTAGGGCCATTCCTAGTTCATTTGAGGACTGTATTTGAAAAGCACCTGGTAAAAATATCCCCAAAGCAGGTAGCTTCCTTTGTAGATCTTTTCCTGTACTTTAGCCTCACCTTAAGAGGGTCCCACCCGTTTTCTCTTCAGCATTGAATATTCATGTCTTTGTTGTTTGGAGTTGAATTGACCAGTAAGTCCACATCATTGCTATTAGCTACCAATTAATGTCTTCGCTTCATGCTTCTAGTCGTAAATATTTTTGCATGTAACATCAGTTCATAAGAAATGTAAGCAAATAATTGCTAAGGATTCAAAGTGATTTTTCTACAACTAAGGGTTAAGGTCCACTGAACCACAGTGATTATTAAAAATTATGTAAACACAAAAGAATAGGAAGGACTGATAAAACACAATTATAGATGGCAGGTAATGAAAGTAAAGTTAAGGTCATGTTGACCCATAGTCTAGGGAACGTCATCTACAAAACACAAAAGAAAATAAATTATCACTTTTTTTTCTTCTAGTGGTTGTCAATGAAAGGAGATATTTTGAAAAACAGGATTAATAAAATATTAAGATAACTAGGAAGAAAGGACGATAATTAAAGATGAGCTGAAGTTCAGCCACCAAACAACAGCTCCTCACATTTGATTCTGTTGGTTCTTAATTACAGAACTGACACTTCTTCGAGGACCGGGGCTCTCCTGCCTGTCATCTCCAACAGGAACGTGGCCAGGTTCTGTTTGTTTGTTTGTTTGTTGTTTTGATTTTTGAGGTAGGGTTTCATACTATCCCAGGCTGACCTGAAATTCACTATACAGTCTCAGGGTGACCTCAGACTCATGGCAACCCTTCTACCTCTGCCTCCTGAGTGGTGGGATTAAAGGTGTGTGCCACCACGCCCGACTTTTGATTTTCTTAAATTTTTTGTTCATTTTTATTTATTTATTTGAGAGTGACACAGAGAGAGAAAGAGGCAGATAGAGAGAAAGAGACAGAATGGGCGCGCCAGGGCTTCCAGCCACTGCAAATGAACTCCAGATGCGTGCACCCCCTTGTGCATCTGGCTAACATGAGTCCTGGGAAATCGAGCCTTGAACCGGGGTCCTCAGGCTTCACAGGCAAGCGCTTAACCACTAAGCCATTTCTCCAGCCCCTGACTTTTTTTTTAAGACCAACCTTACAAAAAGTTATTCATGCTTTCATTCTCTATTTCTCTCTTCAGCCTGGCTTTTCCAGAGAAAGTCAAAGGTAGCTGAGCATCAGCAGGTACAGTGACTTCCATATGTCAGGCCTCAGCCACACCATGCCCATTATGTGTCAGATTCTGTCAACCATGGTCGACTGTCTCAGAGAGAAATGGGTCTGAGAAGGCCCAGGAGCATCTGAAGTTTTCAGTGACAGGAGGCCTGGAGTTCCCATTCTCTCTCTTTCATACTTAAAAAAAAAAAAAAACATAAAATAAAGGCAGAGGATGTAGCTCAGCAGTACATTACTTGTTTAACATGTGTAAGCCTTGGGTTTAACCCCAGTGGAAAATAAAACCTCACCAATATTTATAGACTAGAATTTATAGGAAATTATTCATTATTCATTAGTAACAAACTATCCCATAAAATTAGGTCCTCTGTAATGTTCCTCTAGTTGAAAAGAGTAACTGTTCTCTTTTTAGGTATAAAAGCAAGTTAAAGCAGCACAATTTATGCAAATTTCTATTAGACAATATGGAAGAAGTAATTATTTCATCACAAGGAAAGGTCTGATGATTTTTTTTTCTTAATCAATTAAAGACTGTGAATATTTTTATCACCATGCTAGGGACTAAACTCAGGGCCTTTTGCATGCTAGGCAAGCGCTCTACCACTGAGCTATTTCTCCAACAGGTGGTGAACCTTTTGATGGACTTTCCCCCTCTACTTTTTATACCACATATAATTTCTTAAACATTGTGAATACTGACAAGTGGTTGGAATGGATGAGTTAATAAATAAAGAACTGAATGGGAAAAAAGACCATTAGTCACATCATGTTTTTAAGAGCGTGGTAAAGAGCCCTGATCCCAAGACTTGTTCTCTTCACTTGCTGTCTGCTGCTGGTGTGTCATTTGATATCTGTAGGATTCAGTTTTCTCATCAGCTCACGCAGCTACTGGTGTGTTTTGAGAATGAAGAACAACCACAGTGCCCAGGACAGTGAGCATTAGAGCACAGGCTGACTATACTAGCTTGTAAATGTATATTAGGTCATGTCAACATTAGACTGGTCATGAGAAATGTCAGAAGTTATAGGTAATCAAAGAGTAAGGGAGGACAAAGCACAACAAACCTTCCAGGTGTAGAATTGTCACCAGTCTGACAGTTTTGAGGAACTCTGGAGAAAGATTCCCAAGTTCACAACACGCCATCTCTAGCGGGCCATATTATCCACCTTGTGAAGAAGATGCATTTTCCTTGCTGTCCTAAAGATGTTCATGGCAGAAATTTTCAAGGAAATAAAGTATGATTTAAATAAAGTTCGAGGGCTAAAGAGATGAATTAGCGTTTAAGGCACTTGCCTGCAAAGCCAAAGGACCCAGGTTCAACTCCCCAGGACCCATGTAAGTCAGATGCACAAGATGGTTCATGCATTTGGAGTTTGTTTGCAGTGGCTGGAGGCCCTGGTGTGCCCATTTTCTCAATTTCTCTCTCTCTCTCCCTTTCTCTCTCTATCTGCCTCCCTCTCAAATAAATTAAAAATAAAATAAAATAAATAAAGTTCAAAAATAATTTATTCAAGCTGTGGTTTGAGGAAGCTAATTTGAATTGAAAAGATAAATCCTTTTTTAAAAAATATTTTCTCTTTCCACTCAAAATATTTTTAATATGACCAAATCCTAGGAGATAGTCATGTGGCATCAATATAGCACTCAAGAGAATATTTCAGGGTAAAAAACAACTCTGCATAGTTTAGTTACATCAGAATGTGAAAGCTTAGGTATATGTATGTTTAAAATAGTAATGGCCCTGTGGTGGTTTGATTCAGGTGTCCCCCATAAACTTAGGTGTTCTGAATGCTAGGTTCCCAGCTGATAGAGATTTGGTAATTAACAACTCCTGCAGGGAGTGTATTGTTGGGGTCGGGCTTATGGGTGTTATAGCCAGTTTCCCCATGCCAGTGTTTGGCACACTCTTCTGTTGCTATTGTCTACCTTATGTTGGCCAGGATATGATGTCCACTCTCTGCTCATGCCATCGTTTTCCCCTGCCATCGTGGAGCTTCCCCTCGAGCCTGTAAGCCAAAACAAAACTCTTTTTCTCACAAGCTGCTCTTGGTCAGGTGATTTCTACCAGCAACGCAAACCTGACTGCAGCAGTAAAGTGGTACCAAGGAGTGGGATTGCTGCTAGACTCCTGACTGTGTGGCTTTGGCCTTTTGGAGCTGATTTTTAAGAGGAATGTGGAAGGATTTGAAACCTTAGCCAAGAGATGCCTTGCAATGCTGTAAGTACAGCTTGGTGGACTATTCTGGTCAGAGTTGAAAGGCCTGACTGCACTAAGAACTATGGACTGTAAGATTTGGCTTATGAGGGTGAGAAAGAGCTTTGCTGGCTGGGTTAGCAGTTTGTGTGGGAAGCTTGCTGTTATGCCTGTGTCCTGAGAAGTTGTGCAGGGTTGCTTTGTGTAGAAATGAACTGGTGTGAGCAGAGGGATATGGCACAGAAAGAAAAATCTTTGGGTGAACGGTTGCCCGTTCAGCTGCAATTGAGATATTACAACCTTTGAGACTGGGCTAACTTACCTGCACTGGGGCAACAGGAAGAATGTAGACTCTTTTGAAGGGGCCTGAGTGCTCAAGAAGTGTCCTGTTATTCAAAGTCTACTTTATTCCCCCCCTGGATTAACAAATTGGCACCCTACATGGTATTTTGGAGTATAAGAAATGCAGGAAAGAGAGGGCCATTGGGTTTGCAACACAGTCTTGTGTTTTGGAAATGGCCATGGGCAGTGTGAAGCAGGTTTGCTGGATGCCTGCATGGAGAACACATGGGGCCATGAAGATGAACTATGGATTGCAGTGGAGACCCAGTGGAGATGCCAGGACCACAAGATGGCTGCCAAGGAAAGCTGCTGACCCAGATGAAGTTTTCCAGGACTGTGAGTAGCCTAGCTGGAGGGGCAGAATTGGAATACCAGAGATTTGTTGCTGATTAGAATTATCAGACATGGAGATTTGTTACTAACTAGAGTTGTTGGCCTTGGAGGTACAGAGTTTGATGTTTGCCCTGGTTGTTTTAAATCATGTATTGCTTGTATTGCTTGAGTATTTCTTTGCTATGCCCAATGCCATCTTCTGCAGTGTGAAGGTTTATTGTTTATTCTGTGTCATTATGGGTTTTTTGGGGATTTTTTTTGTTATTATGGCTAAGTTAAAAGGCCTTGGACTATGGGGATATTTGAACATCATTAGGATTGATTAAATACTATGGGGACTTTTAAAGTTGGACTGAATGCACTGCATTTTAAATCACAGATGTTTATCAGTTTATGGGGGCTAGGTGCAGAATATGGTGGTTTGCTTCAGGTGTCCCACATAAACTTAGGTGTTCTGAATACTAGGTTCCCAGCTGATGGAGATTTGGGAACTAAGTTGGGGGAAGGCTTATGGGTGTTATAGCCAGTTTCCCCATGCCAGTGTTTGGCACACTCTCCTGTTGCTATTGTCTACCTTATGTTGGCCAGGGGGTGATGTCCACCCTCTGCTCATGCCATTGTTTTCCCTGCCATCGTGGAGCTTCTCCTCAAGACTGTAAGCCAAAATAAACCTCTTTTTCCCACAAGCTGCTCTGTGGTGATTTCTACCAGCAATGAGAACCTGACTGCAACAGTCCCCTTGGTAGATTGTTCTCATAGTTGGTATGAAATAGTCCTCTTTATCTCCTCTGCTTAGTTTTGGTTTGAGTCTATTTCTTTTTTTTTTTAAAGGGCAATGTAAAGATTTAATTTAAGAAATTAAGAAGTTTCCCACTGCATATAAGTTTTATTACAACCATAATATATATGTTTTACTTTGACCTGCTTTCCATTTATTCATTCAGGTTTAATAAAGACAGAAAAAGAACAGATACACCCAAGGAAATGCAGGCTGAATATTTTTCAGTGATTAATTCTGTAAACATCTTCACCAATATATTTTTCTCTGTCATTTATAACAGTACTGGTCAATTTACATTAAAAAACACACTGTTTAGGCAGGCATGTGGGTGCATGCCTTTAATCCCAGCACTTGGGAGGCAGATTTAGGAGGAACACCAAGGGTTTGAGGCTACCCTGAGACTACATAGTGAATTCCAGGTCAGCCTGCACTAGAGCCAAGACCCGAACTCAAAAAGCAAAACAAAACAACAAAACACACTTGCACACTGTTTTTCCCATCGAAAAACTAAGTGAAACACTCGAGTTCAGATGGTCTGTTCTTACGAACGCCCATCAGGCTTTCATAAATGTTTGTCCAGTGTTCTAATATAATGTCTTTCTTTTCTTTTATTTATTTATTTATTTTTCTTTATTAGTTAGTTTTGTATTCAGCAAATAAAGTCAGTTTGGTACCATTATTAGGCTCATCCGTGACCTACCCCCTCCCCTTGGCCCCTCCTTGTTGAGGTATATGGGTTATGCATTGTGGAGTTAGCCCACAGTTATGGGTAAGCTAAATGTCTCTGCATATCATGACCCAACAAGTGGCTCTGACATTCTTTCCGCCCCCTCTTCCGCAAAATTTCCCTGAGCCATGTTGGGTTCATTTTTGGTCTGCTTCAGTGATGAGGTGTTGGGGGCCTCTGAGGCTCTGGCTCTCTGATTTGGAAGGAGTTGATTTTTCTTTGTGCTGATCTCCTTCCCCCTTGTGCTGGTATCCAGTTCATCAGGAAAACAGCCCCCTTGCTTGTTTCGCCAATTTTTCTTAGTTTCAGCTGGGGCCCTTTTGAGGTATGATGGGGTGGCTCTCTCCTTAGGATCTACATCTATCTGAAAAAGAGAAGCAGATTCTCCAACGGAGAGTAAGTTAGCATCAGGATAAATGAGATAACCCCCCTTTTTTTTATAGAGAATTTAATAGGTGTAGGCCCTCTTGTAGCCCACAATTGATGGTAGCTTGATATTGGAGAATGGGCTTATGTTTGGATATGGTTCTGACTTGTTTCCCAGCTCCAGCTATGGGTCCCATACCAGTGAGGGGATCAGAATTGAGAGCAGTTGGTTCCCCACCATGGCTGTGTGCCACCACTGCACTTGTGTGGGCATCACAACAAGTTATTTGCTGCTAAATAGGTTAGACCATGCGTTGCTTTGACAGATATTGGTCATTCTCCCCCAGTCACCCATGTAGCACCTTCTGGCACTAGACGCGCTGACTGTCTGGGGACTGACTCTCTTCCAACTTCCAGCCATGCCATTCTAATTTGCATGTCAATCACATAAGGTGTCTTCAGCAGTAGGGTCTTACCACTAGCCTTTGGTGGGTCATCAAGTGGTTTGAGTCTATTTCATCTGATATTAGAATACCTACAATTGCCTGAAAGAAGCTGAAAATTCTAATAAGGAATGAGAGTTGGGCAGAGAAAATGGCTCAGTAGTTAAAGGCACTTGCTTGCAAAGCCAGCTGGGCTGGGGTTGATTCCCCAGTACTCACATAAAGTCAGATGCACAATGTGTCTGCAGTTTGCAGCAGCAAGAAGCCCTGGCAGGCCCACACTCTCTTTCATCTGATATTAGAATACCTACAATTGCTTGTTTCCAGATTCTATCTTCTTAGAATACCTTTTTCACCCTTTTGCCTCAGAGTCATTTCTACCTTTCATTGTGGGAGGGAATATGGTTTTTGGAGGCAGCAAAAAGATGGATCCTGTTTTTGAATCAATCCACTGGTCTGTGTCTTTTGTTTGGGGAATTGAGACCATAGATATTCAGGGTTATTACTGAAGGTATAAACTTATCATGTTATTAACTTTTTAGTGTTCAATAATTTTTTAGTCTTTAAGTGCTTAACAACAAACAATTCTAGTATCATTTATTCCCACCTTCTGCCTTTTGGATACATTTATTCTTCTCTTCAGGTATCCTCTGACAGGTTGGCTTGGTGGTCATAAATTCCTTTAGTCTGCTTATATCATATAAAGCTTTTTTTCCCCTTCAATTATGATTGATAAGTTTGCCAATCTGGATTAGTAACTGTGATCTTTCAAAACTTGAAATACATCATTCCAAACACTTTGGCTTTGAGTTTCCATTGAGAAAGTAAGGGGCTGCCTTAATATGTAACTTGGTATTTCACTCATACAACTTTCTTTTTTTTTTTCTTTTTTTTTTTTTTTTTGAGGTAAGTTCTCTAGCTCAGGCTGACCTGGAATTCACTATGTGGTCTCAGGGTGGCCTTGAACTCTTGGCGATCCTCCTATGTCTACCTCCCAAATGCTGCAATTAAAGGCTTGTGCCACCACACCCAGCTCTCATGCAACTCTTAATGCACTTTATTTGTTCTGTATATTTATGGTTTTAACTATAATGTGACATGAAGAGTTTCTTTTCTGGTCCTTCTTGGTGTTCTACATGCCTCTTATCCCTGGATGAACAATTGTTTTCTTAGATTTGAGAAATTTTCTGCTATGGTGTTATTAAAAAGTATTTTCTGTGTCTTTAACATGGGGCTCTTCTAGTATGCACATGGTTCCCAGATTTGGTAATCGCATAGTGTAATAAAGACTGTGTGTGATACATTCTTACATTCATTAAAATTTACCTCTGTCCTTACTGAAGGCACAAATTCTACTTTGTCTTCAACCTTTGATGTTCTGTGCCTCTAGCGATTCTATTCCATTGGTGGGGCTTGAGCATTGGGATTTTTCTTTGACTTGTATTTTTCATTTCCAGCATTATTTATGCTTGTATTTATTCAGTATTTCTCTTTACTGAATTCCATTTTTATATCTTATATTGGCTTTCCCATTTCATTTAGCTGATTACTTGTGTTCTCTTGGAAATCTTTCATTTCTTTGAACATATTTATTGGCCATTACTTTGAATTCTTTTTCTGGAATTTTTTCTAATTCTCTCTCATCAGGGGGCATTACTCTTGGGTTGGTAGATTTGGGAGGAAACACGTTGTCTTAGTTCTCCATGTTTTGTTTTGTTTTTTTCCTGTTGTTTTTTTGCACTGGGACATGACCATGAAGAGTTTAATCATTGGTGAATTTTTTCACCTATGTCACCTTTCTTTTTCTGTATAGGTTTATGCAGTGTCTGAAAGGGACTAGTTTATAAAGGGGTTGAGGTACTGCTTTTATCTGTTAGACTGGTGTTCAGGGAACCAGGCTCTATGTCCAGTCCTCTACAGTGAGTGGAATACTTCCTATAACAATAGATAATATTCGAGGGTAGAGCCACTAATAAAGTAGAATAATAGTCTACTTAACACAATCACCCACCCCTTTAATATAAATCATCTTAGGAGGAAAGGGATATTGCTATTACTCTATTACTGATATTAGTTATTGTGGTTGTGAATGGAAAGAAAGGGTTGGGGAGATAGCTTAGTGGTTAAGGCACTTCCCTGCAAAGCCTAAGGACCCAGGTTTGATTCCCTAGGACCCATGTAAGCCAGATGCACAAGGCAGCACATGTGTCTGGAGTTCGTTTGTAGTGACTAGAAACCCTGGTAAACCCATACTCACACACATACTCTCTCTCTCTGCCTCTTTCTTTCTCTTTCACAAATAAATACACAAACAAACAATAGAAGGGAAAGGTACAATAAGCCTACTAATTAGTATTATAATAATATAGGGAAAGTAGATGAAGGGAATGTAAACAGAAAAGGGAGGTGTAGGGGAAAAAGGTTAGGTGAGGGGAAGGAAACTGTAACTTAAGGTAGGCTAAAGGGAGAGAGGAAAAGATACGGTACCATGTAATGATGAAAAGAGGCTGAAAGGGGGCAAAATATACCAGACTATGTTGTTTGTGAGAAAAGGGCGAAAGAGTAAGGAGAAAAAAGAAAAACACAAAACCAGAAGCAATAAATGGCAAGAGCAGAGCAAGGCTGATGTGGGATGAGCTGAAATAACATTGGGTGTTACCGACAGAATAGTGGAAAGAGAGGGAGCACTTAGTGGGGGCACACGGGTATGAACACTGACTGATCTGACTGTTAGCTGTCCTCTGGACTCTTGCAGCCCTCCCTGGCTTGGCCTCTGAGATTCTGTCTCTCCTCTGGGATGGTGGGTGGTTTCAGCCACCCTTCTAAGTTTTCATGGGGGTCATAGCATTACCAGCATTGCCTAGATCAGTAGGCAGTGGTTCAAAGGTAGAGTGCCCAAACTCAAAAACAGCCTCTATTGAGGTATTCTTTACATAAAGGAAATCTGCATTTCTGTTTTTGAGGTGATTTCTCAGCTATGCCATTAGTGTGTGGGCCAGGTAAATCTTCAGCTGCCAGGGCTGCCAGGCTCCTCTGAATCATCTCTCCAGTGCCATCTTCCAATTTTATCAGCTTTTGATAACTAGAAGAGTGAGTGCGCTCTCATTCATAGACTGTCATTATGTTAAATTACTTTGATGAGAATTAACTTTTCAGTTACACGATAGGTGAGCTTTCTGAAAGTTTTCCTTCCATGGAAAGAGACTTCATGCAGATTCTCGAAATAAACACATATGACCATCGACCTACTACTTTGGTCAGAAAAGCTTCCTCAACACCACAAAAATAAATAAATAAATAAATAAAATAAAAAGAGTCATGTGAAAGACAGGTCACTTTGCAAAATAATATTATTATTAAAAGATGTTAAGAATGAGATTGTACTACAAAAATAGTCATACATTTGAATGTGAAATTAGACTTGGCAAAGTTCATTTTGTTGATTTCTTGAAAGTATGATGAGGTAAAATCCCAGGTATTCATCATCTACTGCACTATTTTGCAGATAAATTTCTCCTTCTTAGAATGATTATGCATGTTCCTGAAAAAATGTCAATTTCATACTCTGTTATTTTATAATTGATATTTTAGATTAAAACAAGTTCACCTGCTAGAAAGCTAAGCAAAGAAATATTGAGATCTCTGCTTTTCCTAGTCTTCTTCTAAAGTAAGATTCATCAAGATGGTTCATATAAAAGAACGTAAAAGGTATTACTATTTCCAGATGGTTAACGCCATATGTTTTCCAAATATAGGAAAGTTAAGGTAAAAATGTAGATGAAAAAAAATCCTTAAAATATTCAGCTGTTTGGAAGCCTACAAGTACACCACTAAATAAACCATGAGCCAAATAAGAAACTGGAGTGAATTATGAAGAAGAAATTAAATCTAAATAAAAATAAGATGTTTCAAACTTAAGAAATGCAACTAAAGTATTTCTTAGAGCTTTTGCCAATACATCCTAAAGAAATAAAAAATAAAACATTCATGTGACTGGATAAGCAAAAATTCTTAACTCATCAAAAATGTAAGTTTTGAAAGAATAACTGAGGGCTGGAGGGATGGCTTAGTGATTAAGGCATTTTCCTGCAAAGCCAAAGGACCCTGGTTCTATTCTCCAGGACCCATGTTAGCCAGATGCACAAGGGGACACATGTGTCTTGAGTTCATTTGCAGTGGCTGGAAGCTCTGGCACACCCATATTCATTCTCTCTCTCTCTCTCTCTGTCTCCCTCTCTCTTTCTCTGTCAAATAAATAAATAAATAAAAAGAAAATATTTAAAAAATTTTAAAAAGGAATAAATAATAAATGAGGCTGTGTCAAAATTAGAAGCTTAAACTAAAAGATTTATTTTTAAGTAATATACAAAAACATTAAATTATATATATATTAATGAGGTTACATGCAATACTTTATATGGATCAAATAATATTTAACTCAGTTTAGGCATATCTATTTCCTAAAATATTTGTAATTTCTTTATGGTAAAAGGTTTTAAAGCTCTTTTAGTTTTTGAGATGTATAGGTGGTTTTCATTATCAATATTCATGTTTTTGGGGTTTTTTTTTTTTTGGTTTTTCTAGGTAGGGTCTCACTGTAGCTCAGGCTGACCTGGAATTCACTATGTAGTCTCAGGTGGCCTCGAACTCATGGCCATCCTCCTACCTCTGCCTCCCAAGTGCTGGGATCAAAGGCGTGTGCCACCATGCCACTTTATGAAAACTTTTATTCATTGAAAGATATTCATAAATTAAAAAGCCACAAATAGGAAAAATATTGGTAATCCCATTTTTCTTATAAATATCTTATAGCCAGTAGATTGTAAGAACTTTTGAAAAACAGTAAAACAGTTTCTTCTAACATGGGCAAATGATTCAGGCAGAAAGTTCACAAAACAAATTTATATTTGACTACAAAGAGACTGAAAACCTGCTCAACATCCTTAATTATCAGAGAATTGCAAATTAAAAAGCAACTTTAAAATATTGCTATAGGGCTGGAGAGATGGCTTAGCAGTTAGGGTGCTTGCCTGCAAAGACTAAGGACCCATGTTCTACTCTCCAGATCCTACGTTAGCCAGATGTACAAAGATGAGGCAAGTGCAAGGCTGCACATGCCCACTAGGTGTCGCAAGCTTCTGGAGTGCAATTGCAGTGGCTGAGGCCCTGGAGCACCAATTCTCTATCTCTCATCTATCTATCTATCTATCTATCTATCTATCTATCTATCTATCTATCTAACAATCATCTATCTCACTCTGTCTAAAATATGTTTAATACTATGCATATAATAGCTAAAATAGAGGGAATATCCAAGTACCAAGTGTTTAAGTGGACCCAAGACAAAATTATCATTGCTATTGGAAAAAATCAACTTTTGCAACTACTTCAGAAAACAATTTAGCAGTTTTTTGTTTGGGTGGCTTTTTTTCAGGGTAGGGTCTTGCTCTAGTCCAGGCTGACCTGGAATTCACTATGTAGCCTCGGGTTGGCCTTGAACTCTCAGCAATCCTCTTACCTCAGCTTCTGGAGTGCTAGGATTAAAGACGTGTGCCATCATGCCTGCCTTACTTTGGCAGTTCTTTAAACATAAAATTAAATGTCTATTTGTCACAGAACGTAACAGTTCCACAGCTCGGAATTTACTCAAGAGAATTGAAAGCAGATGTTGATAAACTGGCTTGTGAGTGCACTCCATAACAACCGTGCTCGTGGTAACAGACTACTAGAAAGTCAGTCTGTGAAGAAGAGGTGGGTAGGAAAACTAGTTCCTTATGATGGAACTCCTGAGGACAAGAGAAACAAATCCCTGGTGTGAAACATATTAAGTGGCTATCACAAATGCAAAGCATTAGTAAAAAACAAACATGAAGTACATCCTGTGTGACTCCACTTTATGACATCTACACAGTAAACCAGTTTATAAAGGTAGAAAATATTTTCATGGTTGTTGAGGACCATGAAGAGCTAGGAACATAAAGGAGCCTTTTGCCTTTGTGGTTCTTAGTTGGGTAGATATATTGATCTATAATCCTGAAAGTACACGTTTAATTATATATAAATTATGCCTTAATTAAGTTGACTTCTTTTCAAAGCTGATTAAAAACTTCCCAAAATCAATTCTGTATTCATGAGCCTATGAAAATGTTTCTCTCCCTTGCTTTATATTCTTTCTTCTCATTCTATATGTTTTCTATAAAAAGGAAATAGCGTTATATAAAACTAGGGTTTTTTTTTTTTCCTGTAATGGAAAAGAACCAATATTTTCAAAAGCTGCTCTAGAAGTTTCTATGCAATGGTGTTTTACTATATTATCTCCTGCCTTGCTACTTCTTTGTATTTTCAAAACTGGAATCATGAAGGATTACTAAAGAAGCTATGTAAGTTATTTTCCCTTCCAGGCTAGATAAACTTAAATATCCTTTATGTGTTTACATGTTTTATTTCTGGAATATTCTGTAGGCCAAAGCTCTCAGAGAGCTTTTATGTTTAAACTCTCTGCTCGTCCAGTATTGACCTGTGTGGAGTAGAAGGTCAGCATCTTTGGAACACAAGGCAAAACATTTCTTTCAGCATTTCCAAGGACCATGCCTGATCTAGTCTTAAGGACATCTTAGCAAAGTTAATACCAGAGACTCAATTTTTACAGGTAGTCTGATTAATCAACTTGCTGAAATAATACAGGGTGGGAGGGTAATTTTGTGTGTATTAATTAGAAAAAATAAAAGAAATACTCAGGCACAAGGCCATGTGGCCCTCACTACTTAGTAAATTTAATTAAATTGGCTTATTCCTAGGAGAGGTTTTCTGCTTCAGTGTGAAGCGGCATTGCAGGTAAGGTTTACAAGACTCTGTTTGGATAGGTGTTCAATTAGATTTTTCAATTTAGACTGTGCTAGGCTGATATCCATTTTTGAGTGAATCAGTGCATTTTGATTTTCTAATTTTCTGGGTCAAGTTTTCAAATACTACAGAGAGTAAAAGAACAAACCTCATGAATGAGTTGAAGTCCAAGGGGAAATAAAATATTACTAATGGGTTGAGAGAGTTCATAGTGTCTTCTTCATCTATCTTCCAGTGACAATGCTTATTAATATCATTTATACACTTATGCTCACATTCGTGGTCTGTCATTTTACGCATGTGTGTATGTATGCATGCTCAGGTGGGTGTATGGAGGGGCACCTGTGTGTGCAGGGACAGCTACATGTACATGTGTGTAGAGGACAGAGGATAACCCATGTGACATTCCTCAGGAAAGGTGTCCATCTTTTTAACTGACAGCTTTTCTCGTTGGCCTGAAACTTGTCTAATTATGCTAGACGTGCTGGCCAGGGAGTCCCAGGGATCTACCTGTCTCTGTATCCCCAGCTCTGGGATGACAAACTCATGCCACCACGTCTGGCATTTTTAGGGAGGTCCTCAGCATTGAATTCAGGCCCTCATGGTTTGATTTTCTGAATTCTGTCTTTTAATGTTGTATGTACTTTTGTTTTGCTACTACTTGCCTCATTCTGGAAATGTTTACTTATTTTGACTTTTCAGATGAATGATATGAGTCTAAATCAACATTTGAACTCAAATGTGACATTCAGAAAGACTCACACTCATTTCAGTTAACCACTGTGCTTCCCAAATCATATTTTAGAGAAAAACAACGCACAAAAAATCTCTCTACTAAATATTAGAACATCATAAAATTTGGAAAAAGCAATGTCTAAAAGGTAAAAGTCCTAGTCCTGTCTAATGAGATTTGTAATCTTAGAGGGACACTATACTTACCAGAGACTTATTTGCAATTCCCCTACTAAGAAGGGAATGCTGGGGCCTGGAGAGATGACTTAGCAGTTAAGCTTTTGCCTGCAAAGCCTAAAGACCCAGGTTCAACTCCCTAGAACCCATGTAAACCAGACAGACAAGGTGACACATCTGTACAAGATCATGTATGCACACAAGGTGGCACATGTGCCTGGAGTTCTATTGCAGTAGCTAGAGGCCCTGGTGCAACAATTCTCTCTCTTTCTCTCTTGCTCACTCTGTCTCCCTCATTATAAGAAAGGGGATATTGGGCTAGAGAGGTAGCTCAAAGGCTAAAGGCACTTGCTTGCAAAGCCTGACAGCCTTGGATCAATTCCCCAGTAGCCATGTAAAGCCAGATGCACAAAGTGGCCCATGCACCTGTAGTTTGTTTGCAGTGGGAAGAGGCCCCAGTGTATCAATCTCTCTCTCTCTCTCTCTCTCTCTCTCTCTCTCATTCTTTCACTTTGTAAATAAATAAAATATTTAAAAGGAGAATGTATCAATTCTTTTAAAGGTATTTTTCCAGTTCTAAACATATCAACTTTTTTCTCTTGAAAATTATAGTTGACTACAAAAGTCAGTTGTAAGAGATTTAATACATTTCATTTTAAGGTCATTTTTATTTCTGTCCTCTATCTAGCTCATCATTTAAGCTCCAGAATGAAAAAGAGAGGTATTGTGTGTTTCATTTTGGGGAAAAGTAGATGTTGCATTGTCGAGAGACCTAGCATGACCTCCCTGGCCTTTGAACAGCAGTTTCTAACTTTTGGCATTGGTGGTGGAACATGAAAATATAACGATATTCTCAATTTCGTGATTTTCAAATAATTTAATCTTAATTAATGAGTGAAGGAAGAGTTGGGTTTGCTGAGCACAAAGCTTGCCAAGGGTGAGAGAATTGTATCTCAGATGTATGTCCTATAACACGTGCTCCTGCAAGTTCTCCTATCCCATGCTGGCTGCTCATGTGCAAATCTGATAACTAACTGCATTTAGCAGATGAAATTCTTATGTGTGCAATCCCATAGTCAGTCCATGTGTGAAAAATATTGAAAGTTCCTCAGTAGCATCTAGCGTCACCCACCGTTACATGAGTTTCTTGGGACAGACCTGACACACTCAGAAGTCTGCTCCAAAAGCTTGTAACTCCCTTGCTTGGCACAGCATGGTAAGGCCCCTCAGCACGGGCAAGGTAACCAGCCGGTTATCTCACAAAACGTGGCGCCAGCGATACAGAGCTGTGTTTCTCTCTGTTTTACTCCTGTGTATAAATGGCCAGTTGTATCTTGTCTCCATAGAGCAACGTACATCCACATGGGCCAAACTTCAGTATTTTTTTTTAGCCTAAAAATTCCAGGTATTGGCCTCAATGTTAACTAATTGAGAGGACACAAGGAAAATCTCAAAAAAAAGAAATTAATTTTTAAAATTTTCGTATTTCTTTTTTGGTATGTATGGCAAGGGAAATATGTCTGATATGGCTGTATGTGTTTATGCATGTATGTGACATGTATTCACATATGTAGCACAGATACACATGCCCTGTGTGCATGTGTGTGGAGGCCAGAGGAGAAAATGAAGTGTCCTCGTCTTTTTGCTCATCTATTTCCTGGAGACAGTCTCTCATCCAGAGCTGGCATTGTCAGCCTTTCTCAGTCAGCAAGCACCAGCGACCCTCCAGTTCCCACCTCCCACAGGACGGAGGTTACAGACATATCTGGCTCTACCCAGCTATTTCACACGGGTCCTGAGGACTTGAACTCAGGCAGTCTCAGAGCCTAGTGTTTGTGCAGCGGGCATCATACCTGCGAAGCCATCCCCCCAGCCTTCTAAAAGAAAACTTGATCCTTGAGCAAGCATGCATTCTTTTTCTATATTCAGCACATCGACAGTAAAAACCTGCGTTACTTGTTGAAAACAAAATTCCAGAAACTAAAAATAACAGACTTGGAAATTAAATGTCTTAGATTCATTTCTGAATTAAATCTGGGACATGCACCTGTTGAAGGAATACTGGATGGCTGTCATCAGTAAGAATATTCATGTTTGTAAGCCTCCTTCCTCCTAAGTCTGAGTAGAGGAGAGGGAAACGAGGTGAGATTCCTGCCAGCTTGGAGCTGAGTGAAACCTTATTTCCCAGGAAAGTTCAGCTTTCTTGTTTAAATGAAAACACAAGGAAGAGTGAGAAGTCAGAGGGAACAGAGTGAGGGGGAGGTAAAGAACATGAGATGATTGGCTGGTCCCTTCGGCTGCATTCTGGTACTGACCTAATGATACAGCCAATTTGAATTGCTGAAATGTGGTAAGCCAGGGAAGGTCCCCGTTAGAAGACCGATATAAATAAGAATTCTTTTAACTAAACACAGCTAATGTCTAGTGCCAGGGGATGTTGCTGCCATTAATTTATGACCCTGATGCCTTTTAGAATATAAACCTTGTTAATAATGCAGAATCTCTTGAAATGTATAATTCCCTGGCTCTTAATTCAACCTTGAGAAAGAAAGTACTTTATAGTACAATAATGGTGCTATGTCACTACAGTTTGAAGCAGGGACAGATTATGATTTCCTGTCTTTTTATATCGTAATAGATTTGTGGCGGGATGGTTTAAGAGGCCCCTGCTGTCTCAAGCTGTTCCCTGCAAGTGCTGACCGTGAACTGGGCCCAGAGATGATTTGGACACAATATTTCAAGGACAAAATTTCTCCCCACACAGCAGAGGGAACAAGATGGGAAGAAAAGATTATTTTTTTCATCCTGCTTTACAACCACTGAGACAAACTCAGATTCTAGCACTGAAGTTTCAGAGCCGGGCTGTGGGCTGTATACATTTAATGGCACAAATGCCTACAAGGGAGTGGAGCATGCAGGGCTGTTTAAGCCATAGTTTAAACAAATAAAGCACACTTTCAGCTAAAAGTGCTGCCGTGGCCACTCCCTGCCAAATCTCTTTGCAAAGCCTATCGGCCACACTGTTCTTACACCGTGACAGATTGGATTTAATTGAAAAGTTGCTGGTTTTGAGCTGTCACAGTAGAACTGGTGTGGGGAAATGAAATCCGCCTAGTGACTGTACTCGGGTCTATGTTTACATAGCCTCTGTACCCCGTCATCATTCCTAAAGAAAGCTATCATAAATATCTAAGAAGGGGAGGCCTCTCTTCCTCATACCAACAGTCCAAAGTCTCAACAGTCACTAATGCTCCGGATTCTTGTTTTCTGTCACTCATAAACTTAATGTTTCCTATTTATGACATTAACTTTTTGTTCTGTTGTTGTTGTTTCTAGCTTAAAGATCTTACTTATCTTTAGTTTCCTTTTATTCAGAAGATGGGTCACACTTCGTTCCATAAAATAGAATGTCCCCTCCACAGGGACCTTTGTTCTTTTTCTTTTTTAATTTATTACCTGACAACTTCTCACATAAATATGAATTGTGTTTTGATCAGATAGCTAGATACCCCATTACCCACTTTTATCAGCCTTCCCCTCCAGATTAACCCCTTCTTCCCACTATTTTCCAATGGTAACTCCACTCCCAGCAAGCATTAACTACTGTTAGCTCCTCAGAGATGGGTGGGGTTTCAAGATTCCCAACATCATGAGAGGATGTTGACTAGCCTTGCCTTTTCATATAACCACAGTTGCTGTGAGTTGGAGTGCAACAGTATGCTGTATCCAGAAGACAGCACTCCACAATGTTCTCCCCCTCCTCTGGCTCTTACATTCTTTCCCACCCGTCTTCCACTGTGTCCCTGAGTCCTGCAGGGGGTGATAAAGATACCTGATATAGGACTGAGCACTCAACAGTCATTTATTGGCAGCATATTAACCAGTCATGAATCTCTGAATTAACTCCCACTCACTTCAAAATTTAAAAATATCAGCATTTGTGACCAAGGCTGAGAGCAGCACTAACCCAAGGGTATAAACAAAAATATTTAGAAGGCATTTTTTCCCAGCACATCCATTCAATGAAACAACAGTAGTAAGTTTCCCTCTAGAGACTATGGTCTTCCCAGCCATGGATTTTCGTCCTGTTTTATAGGACCAGACATGGGTTTCTTTTGTACAGTAGTTGTTGGTTATCCTCATAAAACTTATAAAACTCACACATCTTGCCTGGCAAGTCAGTATTGTAGTATTCAGGATCTACCACTGGGTGAGGCTTTTGATAACTTTTCTACCCCAACAGTCTGCACAGAACCTTCTGGAATTATGCAAGTTAACCAGCAGAGAGGGAGCATTCAGTTCAGTTCTAGCTTAGTCTCTCGACATCTCACAACCAAATGATATGGTGTCTTCAGCAGTAGGAATAGCCTGTATTATTTGGGGGAGGGGACAGTGGCATCCATGAACAACTCCTAGGGTGGTATCCTACAACGTACACTCTTCTTTCATTACTAAATGACCTGGGGTTCAAGTAGCAATATAACCCATCTATGCAGGGTACCTCTGCTCATTGTCTTACTTTTAACCTTTTTAATTATATTTTTAATTTGCTAGTAGTAGATTTCCATATTTTTTATAAAATATTTTATTTATTTATTCATTTGACAGAGAAAAGGGGAGAAAGTGAGAGAGAGAGAATGGGTGCACCAGGGCCTCTAGCCACTGCAAACAAACTCCAGATGTGTGTGCCCCCTTGTGCTTCTGGCTAATGTGGGTCCTGGGGAATCAAACCTGGGTCCTTTGGCTTTGCAGACAAACGCCTTAACTGCTAAGCCATCCCTCCAGCCCCCATACGGCTTTTTGATATCTCCTAAGTTTTGATTAACACTCTCTCCTCTCTTCCATCCACTTGTCCCCATCCTTGCTTAATCTTTTCCGTCCTCAATGTACCCCACCCCAACTCTCATATCATTTGTGATCTGCTGTCCTGCTATCCTGCTTAAGGCTTGCTTCCACCCCTCCCTCTTGACCATTTTTCAACTTCCTGGTCTCTACAGATACCTCAGATTGTGCACACAAATCAGAAACCTGGAAGCTAGGGTCCTCATATGAGAAAGAACATGTGGCATTTGTCTTTCTGAGCCTGAGTTACATCACATGTAGTGTCTATAGAATGTTCCAGTTCTACATAGGGTGATTCTTGAAATGAGGGAGGCTGAATAAACAGGAATAAATGTTCTATTGTGAGGGAGGAATTGAAAGTAAGCAAGGTGAAAATCAGGAAATCAAGGAGTATAGATGACTCTTTTGGTTTATTTTTTTTCAAGGTTGGGTCTCACTCAAGCCCAAGCTGACCTGGGATTCAATATATGGTCTAAAGGTGGCCTTGAACTCACAGTGATCCTCCTACCTCTGCAACATGAGTGCAGGGATTAAAGGCATGTACCACCATGCCTGGCTCAATGACTCTTTTTTTAAATTTATTTATTTATTTTAGAGACAGGCAGGGAGAGAGACAGAAAGAGAGAGTGAGGAGGCACACCAGGGCCTCTAACCACTGCAGATGAATTCCACATGCATGTGCCACCTTGTGCATCTGGCTTTGCGTGGGTCCTGGGGAAATTCACCCTGGATCCTTCGGCTTTGCAGGCCAGAGCCTTAACTGCTAAGCCGTCTCTCTCCAGTCCTCAATTATTCTTTAAGTTCTTTTAAGTTGGAAACTCTCACAGAAAAATTTCTTTAAATCATTTCCTCCAAATTTTTATTCACTGCATAATACTAGACATGACTTAGAACATCTTCATGACAAAATGAGTCTCACGCTGTCTTCTGATGATCACAAAGTTACCAGGCACTCTCTATGTGTGGAACCACACTGTGTAAAATATGAGGCCTTCCAAAGGTAGTAGAAAACACAATTGTTCTCTAGATACTTTTTTTAGATACTTTCTGTATTTAGTGAGGCTCTGTGAGTAGTAATTATAATAACTGTCGTCATAAAGAGTGGCAGTTTCTTGCTATTCGATGTGGGCTCCATGATCCGCTTCCTTTGGTTTGGAGCTCAACAATTCGTCTAGACTCATTGGTCAATGTGCCCCAGGAATCTTCCTGTTTCTTTATCCCCAGTGCTGGGATTATAGGCATGGGCCACCATGCCTAGCATTTACAAGAGTACGGGGATTAAACTGTGGCCCTCAGCATGCAACTGACCTCTCTCTCCAGCCCATTGTTCCACCTTTTACATCGCACACTTAAATCTGCAGAAAAGACGATTATATTTAGAATCTGGAAAAAACAAAACCAACAACCAGGTTCCTAGAAAGGCAACCGATGTTTGACATTGGAATCTCCATCACCCAGGCTCTGAATCATCCTTTGAGGACAGGAAGCGACACCCGGAGAAGAATGATGACAAACTCAATGGCACACAGGTGCAGAGGACAGTCAGGAGCTATTGAACTGACACATATTAGCATCAGCTTCGTAAACGCAATTATTGGTCAAGGGCAGATTGTTGTAAAACAGCTAATAAACAGGAAACATTAACTTCCCTCATGCTAAGCCTTTGCAAAAAACCAATATTAGGCCTATGTGCTCTGTATGTGTATTTTCTCTGAAGCCAATTAACCTCTTTATTGGAAAACAAGAGCTTCGTTATTGTCGAACATGGCAGCTAATCCTTCACAGGAGATAGCTTTCATTGAGCAAGAGTGCAGGGAGCCTGTTTACTCCACTGACTGACATTCCTGCACAATTAAAAGAAAGATTAATTGTTTAATTTCCTCAACATTAGTGATAGCGAAGGCCAAGAGATCCGTGAATCTAAAAACTATAGTTTTTGTTTCTTCATTCATCCAAGGTCAAGGAAACGGCACAGCTTCATTTTTGGATGGTACGTATTATTGCATTATCCTGACCATTCAAAGAAGTATATGTTTATGAAATCAACTGAAAAAAAAATTTTATTTTCATTTTTTGGGTCTCGATCCAGTCCTGACTGACCTGGAATTCACTATGTAGTCTTGGGATGGCCTCGAACTCACGGTGTTCCTCCTATCTCTGCCTTCTGAGTGCTGGGATTAAAGGTGTGCGCCATCAAGCCCGGCTGGAATCAATTTTGATTATATTTCTTCCATATAATTTTGAAGGTTCAGACTGGGGACAAGATATGAGCTTGTGTATCTGTCAAATCACTGTGTCTTAAACTTTTGGCTGATGGGCAGTACATGATAGATGCCACAGGGAAGAATGACAGAAAAAAAAAAAAAGAGAGAAATGGACGCTTCAGTGAATAGGCAATGCTCAAGTTGTATTTAACGATAACCACCTGTGCCATTAAATGAAGCCACCTAAGTGTGTCAGGAGAAGCTTCGTGAGAAATAGTGCAAAGTCATCTGCCACGCTGTGTCTGCTTGGAAATCTACTCAACGAGACTTGTAGGTCAGGCTATCAATGTATGTGCATGACAGCTGTGTGCGTGTCTACATGCGGGTGTGTGTACTTGTCATTTTTGTTAATCAGCTTCCATGTTTCATCACCTGACCTACTTATCTTGATTCGCCCAAGTTCTTTTTCCCTTGGTTAATATACTACAGCCATTCTTCCTCTCTCCTAAGGTTTTGCTCCACATGACCAAGGTAAAATGTACTTATCATTATGATATTATGTTACGATTATGATCGACATGGTCCTCTCGACTGGTGTTGTACGAAAGAAACCTAATGCACACTGCTGATGTCATTTTGAACTAAATGATGACATGAAATTTTCTAATGTGAATGCTAAAGTTGTGATGAATTTATCTTAATAATATTTGTTGGCATTTGAAATCCCATACATACTTCAAAGCATATTGCATTTAAAGCAGGTATACTTCGAATGGTTGACTATCATGCATGACCATGGATTTTCATATCATCATATGAGAACTTCTATTTGCACAAAGGAATTAATTTTTCCTGCCAAAATCTATTTCAGAAAAAAAACTATACATTTTGGACCAAAAGAAGAACTGTCTTCACTAGTGACTATGGTAGACTTAGAGAGTTTGTTTTGGATAGCTGTCTACTTGAAAGTAGCATTTTTGGCTGGAGAGATGGTTCAACAGTCAAGGCCCTTGCCTGCAAAACCTAATGACCTGAGTTCAATTCCTCATAATCCCCTTCCATTTATCTTCTTATATCCTACCTCCCACACTCCTATTCCACCATATCCCCTTCTCTTTCCTAGTAGTCCTTCTATTTTATGTCTCATTCTCTTTGTCCTCTTTCATTGTGTATGTCCTCAAGTTGATAGGTTCAATGTTGTGCAGGTCTTGTGGAGGTAACGACATCTACTGTGATGTCATAAGTGCACTGATCAGTTCATATCTGGAGGACAGTGATCCAAGGTGCTCCTCGCCACCTCAAGACCCCTACATTGTTTATGCTCTCTCTTCCACAGTGTTCCTTAAGCTTTGGAGGGCATGACAGAGATGCTTGCAATCTTATCCTCTGTTGTTAAAAACCAAACGAACTTCATCATCTGTGTAGCTATGACATTCATTTTGGGGAGAGGAAGGGTTGTATGAGTGAGAACATGGGCTTATATATCTAACAGTCCTCTAGCACACGGAACTTTTCATTTATATCCTCCCAGAAAAATAAAGGATTTAGACAACTCATGCTGAGGGGAAAAAATGAAGAATTCTTCATTTTTATTGGTATTATCCATTATAGTTTTAAAAGGTATAGCTTTGGCTATCCTTAGAATTTTGCAGACTCTCTAAAATATTTGTGATGTCTGTGCCCAATCTTCCTTTTAACTCTGTCCTCTGAGTGGAGATGCACACAGCACACCTTATTAGTCAGAAAGCCCATGGGATGTCCTCTCTTTCAAGTACTTTGAACATCTCTTGCGTTTGTTCTGCCACTTCTGGATACCTTTATCAAAGGAAAGAATATAATTCTCCCAGTATCAACGTTATGATCTAGATCACAGACCAGGCTCTAAACTGGGTTTATCAAATGCAGCTCACGTATCTCTTTGGGGCATGTTGGTAAAGCCATAGTGGAAGAGAGCGCCCCCCCCCCCAATTTAGGAACATCTGAAGTATGAAAGCCAGCATGTAAATAGATTCATTAATGGGGGCTACTCCATATCTTACGATAACTTCCCTTTCCTTTTCACCACGAGATAGCTTTAAGTCAGTCTCTGCATCTCCTTGCAGTGAAGTGTTTATTAAATCAATAGCCACTTGACATGGAGACCAGAGAGGAGAGAAAAATGAGAGCCAAAGTGTTGTGAACCTTTGCCAAATTGAAATTAATCAAAAATGAAGATAAGCCATCTTTAACTTTACTGTAAGTTAAAGGGAAATCGAGAGTCACCATTTAAACTTTCGGATCTGCTCGCTTCCCAACTCTTCCCCCTTTGGCATGTAGAGAACAAATCATGAGGTTAAACCTGTACTCATCCATAGTCCCATTATAGTGAATGTCCATGATCACCACCTACACAATCTCTCTCTCTCTCTCCTCCCTCCCTCCCTCCCTCCCTACCTACCTCCCTCTCTCTCTTGTCTCTCTCTCTTTCTCTCTCTCTCTCTCACACACACACCACATGCCGCATAGCTTCAGTTTCATTCCAGCCAACCTCAGTACTCCTGGGAGGCAAGTCACTGATTAATGTTCAGCCCAGGAGAATAACCCTGAGTTTCAAGAGCTGCTTGGGAAGCCAGTTTTTACCAAAAACAGCTGCAAAACCAGACTGACTTTTAACCTCCCCTGTTGAATACAGGAACTCTTGGCACAATTACAGTGCAAGTAGCACAGACTGTATGGAGTTACCATTATAGAAACAGACTTGGCCAGCAGGAAATGTTTACATCCTGCATGAAACCCTGATGTTTGACATGAAACCAGAGCTATTCGGAAAACAAAAGTCCCCATCTTTGAACTTGCCTCCTAGCCCAAATAAACAAATGCTGCCCTTTCCTTTCCATCAGATGCCTCAATTCCAGCTACTCGCTTCATTGAACTTTTCTCATAGTCTAAATACAGGAAATGCATAGCTTCTGTGCCCTGCCTGTAATGAAATACACACGGCTTCCACCCAGGGTACAATGCACCTTGGGCTGGTCCTTGTCTCAAATGTCTCCAGCATACAGTAATTATTACTTTAAAAAAAAAAATGCTACAAAAGCCATCCAGGCAGGTTGTACAATAGCTTATTAAATCTGTACCTTAGGTTACAAGATGTAGCATTACAATGACATGGTGACCTTTTCTAGGTACTCCATCAAAAATTCTACTGGAGGAGGAGGGAAATGAAAGAAAACTGGCCAAGTAGAACAGGGTAAACCCAAGGATCTAGAAGAAAGGAACCAAAGTCCTTATCTAACTTCCAGAAACCCTTGGCAAAGTTACAGCACCAGAAAACCATTGGTCACCAAGGCTCAAACTAGTAAGTGGACAAAAGAAGGAGACTTGTGAAGGCCTCCAATGTGCTCTTAATTAGCTAATGGGGCAACTTACACCTGATATCCCTGTTTTCCCCATTTGCACCAGTAAATAAAATAAAATAAATAAAGACCAGGAAATTCAGATGAGGCACCTACTATGAGTCTCTTTTTTTAAAAAAATTATATTTTATTTATTTATTTATTTGAGAGAAAGAGAGAGAGAGAGAGAGAGAGAGAGAGAGAGAGAATGTGCATACCAGGGCTTCCAGCCATTGCAAACGAACTCCAGACGTGTGTGCCCACTTGAGCATCTGGCTTATGTGGGTCATGGAGAATCAAAATGGGATCCTTTGGCTTTTCAGGCAAATGCCTTAACCACCATGTCTCTAGCCCTACTATGAGTCTTTTTAAAGTGACTGCTATATGCCTCCTTTTGAAAGCAAAGCACTAGTTTATTCTCTCCTTAGCTTAAAAAAATGCAGTGCCTATAAGAGACCAGTTTTGTTGTGACTTGAGCTGACAACTGCGATTAGACTGTTAGTGTGCTCCTTTAAGATGACCGTGCAAATGCATCCACTGCCTAACTCGAGAAGGACAAAAGGAAATCATGTGTGATCATTCCATCTCCGGTCTTGTTTGGATTTCATAAGTATATATGAACAAGGGAAGGTTGGAAAGACTTTCAGGTCATGTGTTTGGGAACAGTGGGGTAGATTCTAGAGTGCTGGCTCTCCGGATTATCTGGGTGATGCTAGGAATGTGTTCAATTCCTCTCGGTTTCTCTTCCCTTATCTGCAGCAAAGGAATCAGGAACTTCTCAAGACATTAGGGTGTGGGCGAAAAGAAGTGTCCAAACCTCTCCAGGCCTCTAGTAGGAGGGAAGGAAAGTGCTTCTCATTTAAAGTATCCTGGTTCCTCGCTTGGGTTGTTTCGTCACTCCATTCAACATAAGTGGTTATTTTTGAAAGTCGTGATAGTGTGTATTAGTTTTCCATTGCTGCTGTAACAAAGGCCATCAACGTTGTGGCATAATAACACAAACGAATCATAAGGCACTATCATGTTAAGTGCCTCTGGTCAGACGTCAGCAAGCAGGTTGGCCAATCTGAAGTCCAGGCATTGGCAAGGCAGCAATGCTTCCTGGAGAAAGACTGGGGAGTCTGTTTCCTTGTCTTTCTGCTTCCCTAGGCCACCCACATCCTTGGCTACTATCCCTTTCCTCCATATTCAAAGTGGTGTCTCACACCTTTAATCCCGGCACTTGGGAGGCAGAGGTAGGAGTACTGCCATGAGATCAAGGCCAGACTGAGACTACAGAGTGAATTTCAGGTCAGCCTGAGCTAAAGTGAGACTCTACCTCAAAAAAGAAAAAAAGTCAGTAATTTGACATCATTTTGACCACAGCTAGGAAAGGTCTGCAATTCTAAGGACCCATGTGATTACACTGAGCTCACGTGGATGTCCAGAACTTTCATATTCTCAGAGTCCTTAACTCAAACACATTTGTTTTGTGAGGTAAGGCTATGCTCACAGATTCCTAAGAGCAAGATGTAGACATTTTGAGGAGTCACTCTTATACATATCATATATCCAGAGAGAGAGAATCTTATAAATGCTGTTTGGTATTTACATGCAGACATCTTTGCAACTTTGATCCTATGTTCTGGATACACATAGGAAATTCTATGGCTTTCCTCTTTCTTGTATAGAGTACCCTAATGTCAAAGGAAGTGATATGAAAGTAACTTGATTAGGAAATAAAACTTTCAAATGAATCTGGGTCTTAGATCAGACTATGCTCAAGGTTATCTTCTTGATCAAATAATTTAAAGTATGTATCAACCTGCTATGGGAAAAATTAGGTCAGACATGTTGAATAATCTAACAGCTAACTTGAAGAAACTAAACATTTTAGGAATAGCAAGATGAAAATTATGTATTAATCATGACCAAAATGTAGTCAGAACTATTTTTGTCCCATTAAAAATTTCCCAAGATCATCACATATATCAATGACTCTCATATTCTGATTATTTTCCCTTATAAGTATAGACTGCCTTGACTCAAATGATTTTTAGTGTATACCATTCTGGTATGCTCAGTGCATACCCAGATCTTGCTGTAACAGATTCTGGTCTCTGTCTCTCTTTCCTCTGTGCTTCTGCATTACTAAAGCTTAAATGCTGGAATTCTCCAGAAGTTAACGTTAAGGCATTGTTGCTCATTCATTTATACTTAAAATTTGGCTGATCACATCTAGTTCCATAGCTTTATATAACATCCATCTGATAAAGTCAAATTTACTTGCCAGGACCTGCCTCTTCCAAATTCCTATGTGACATCTCTGTCTCAATCCTTAATAGACACATAAAACCTGTTCTTCTGGAAGCCTTTCTCATCAGAGATAATAGCAACTGTACTATTTCTGCTGCCCAGTCCTTGGAGTCTTCCTGGGAACCCCTCTGGCTCACACTCAACATAAACAATATATGATAATTCTACTTTCCTTGTGCGCTGAGAATCTGGTCGCTCTTCACACCACCACTATTTATTTGCCTGGTCTCAGCTACCATCTCTCACCTAGATTAGTACAACAGTTCAAAGATGTCTTTTTGTTTCTGTCCTTGCCTTCTCTCCTGTGGGCTTCCCTTGTCGTGTAGGATGGAATTAGTCTGTGAACACAAAGCCCTATGCTCTCTGACTTCTGCTCCCTAGCTCTCATCTCCTGCTATTATACATAAAATAACACCCTTTATTCCATCTCTCTTTCACAGTGTCATGTTTTACCCAATGATATGCTACAAGGCTATTCCTTTATTACCTACCTTCTTTGCTAAGAATGTAATAGATGCTATGCTTGAAAGGGATTCATGTTGTATGTTACAGCATACCTTAAGTCTGTAACAGAAATGTGTGTATCCTAGGGACATAGTAGAACCTGTGGATGAATGAATGCAATCAAATTTTGAACTAACTAGGCAGACAGCATAATAGATGACCATATGGGAAGTCCCATTATGGTACCCTGGAATAAGAAGAGAACCACACTGGAGATGGGGACAGACAAACAAATCACTAAATTCTGCAAAATTGAAGGACTATGAGCAATACCAGCAGTGGGGGACAAAATAAGGAAACAAATCAAAATATGTGAAGGGTGGAATGTGATGGTTTATATTGGGGTCAACTTGACAGGACCCAGAATCACCAGTGAGGAGTTATGTAGAGTAGGTTAGCCTCTGACAATACCTGTTAGGCATTTTCTTAATTATCTGGATTGATGTGAGAAGACCCACCTGAGCTGTAGTTAGCGCACTCTTGGAGTGGGCTTCCTGAACTATATAAAAAGGACAGAGCTAGCTGAGCAGGAGCATGCATCTCTCTCTCTCTCTCTCTCTCTCTCTCTCTCTCTCTGATTCTTCACAGTGGGATTAATGCGACCCACTGCCTCAAACTCCTGGGTCATGTTTTCCTGCCAATAATGGACCTTGAATTCTAAGCCAACACAAACCCTTCCTCCATTAAACTGATTTTGGTCAGATGTTTTCTCCCAGCAACATCACAAGTATCTAATACAGGAAGTGAGGTATACAGATGTAGGTCAGAGGTAGAGTGCTTGGCTTGCCTGGCAGGAACAGGACCTTGTGTCCTTATGCGTGATACTCAGCACCAAAACAAAATAAAACATATAAATGGGATTTGTCAGAGAGGTAAGGGGAAAATCGGAATGATGATATTTACGCACAGGAGCCATGGATGTCAATATTGAATTTTATAGGATGTCCAAGTAAAATGTTGAACTTAAGGGGTTTTATTCCATTTGGAAATTTGGAAAGGATTACTGTTACCTGTCAAATCTGAAACTGGGCCATGGTCAAAAGTCAGAGCAAAAAAACATGATTTAGAAAAGAAACATTGGAAGCAATACATGGAAATTGTTTACAAGGACATTTGGTTTTGTGTTCTTTTTTATTTGGGGTTTTCTTTATGGCTTTGTCTAGATTCTTTATATATCTTTGGCTCTCACATGTGATCCAATGGTGTTCTGGCTGCAGAAATTATATTTTACTGTTTAATGATTTGTATCTGTTTAGCTATAGTAGAAATACCTATCTCTACGCTATCTCTGAGGTTTTGAAAACCGTCGATATCAGCTCAACTCAAAAACATAGAAATAATGAAGCGTCACAAAGAGCTACAGAAGTAACCACACTCCTTTTGTGAATAGGAATTTACACTCTATGTCTTTGAACCTCCAACACCTTGTGCGATGTTTGGCTGGTCTAGACAATGAATAACTGGTGAGTGATGAGTAAGCAAATTACCCATGGTGTGCTTCTGTAATCCCAGTGGATACAAGGAAGGAGGAGACAGGAGAAATTCTCTGCAGTTTGCTGCAAGCGGACAAAAGGACAGCAAGGTGAAGCCCAGGGAGAGAAACCCTGATTCAAACTGAGGAGGAAAGACAAGGATCCACCAGAAAATTGTCCCATGACTTGTATCTATACAGGTATGACTGCATACACACACACACACACACACACACACACACACACACACACACACAATGTTAATAACAAGTTTTAAAGTGTTCGGTTGTCCTAACATACACACTTATATTACAACCTAACTTCCTGAATGAAATATAAATGGGACATTAGGAATGAGATTTCTAGATAATGATATCAAAAGAAAAGAGAGACTAATGGAGATGGGGGGGCACATGATGGAGAGAGGATTTGTGAAGAGGAGAGTGGGGGGAGGAGAGGAAATTATTATGGTTCTTTGTTTATAGTTATGGAAGTTGTTAATAAAATAAGTAAAAAACAAAATGAATGGGGTTTCTATGAAACATAAAAGATCCCGATAGTCCCCAGTTCTGGTGATGCCTCTAAAGTGTGAAATTTGTCCATTATAATCATGGGGGAATCAAAAAAAATCATGAAAAGTATTGGGTAGCCAGAGGTAGGGCAGGGGAAATTTTCAGGTGGGAAGAAGTTATCCTGGGTCATGGGACTGATAGGAGCAGTGATTGGAATGAGCAAGGCCTGAGGGATGACGTACCCCAGCTTAGTTGTTCAGGAAGGAATGCTCTGCGAGATATGGACAGATAAGGTCGCATTACTGTCACTCAAGGAGCGGACATAGTAGGAAATATGTTTTTCTTTCACTCAGAGAAAGGGCATCAATTTCTGTTTCATGAATCAGGGTGCCATATTACTAGGTCAAAAATGAAAAGCCATTCAGTAAGGTTGGGAACCCACTTTGAAGAGGACAAAGCCACAGAAACATTGACCAGTCAAGTCTTGCAGACCAGCTTCCACAGAATGAAACAGCTGCTATCCCAGCAGCACATGGAATGCATACACTATAAGTCAGGTCTATCATTTTGTCATTTGAGGTCATGTTAACCTTCTGGACGATGGACCCAAGTGCACCCTGTAAGTTAATCATCACTCACTTTAGAGTTGGTGGCTATTTCAGTTTGATTTTTTTTTTTTTCCAGAACAGGCGTGTGAAAGGCTGCTGAAATGCTGTATTTGTTTATGTAAGGTCAGACTAACCCAGAGGTCTGTAAGTATTACAAAATGGGAAAAGTTTAGATTAGTCCACCATTCTATGAGTGATTGTGAAAAGGATAAGTCATTCCTTGCCACCCTACAAGGTCACACTACCATTCAAGTTGGAATGTGATGTAGACTTCAAGCATAGATAGATCTTGAAAGCTATATTATACAATAATTTTCAGTGTATATGAGGAGCAAATTTCTACATGGAGAGAAGTGTCAAGCATTGACAATTACTTTGTGGCATTACATAAGAGATCCCTCAGTTACAAAGTTTAATATTTCACTGAGTTATGTCTAAACAATCAGCATATGTCTTGGTGAAGAACAGACTACTGGCCTGAAAATTAACAATTAATTTTATATTAAGTTTGGCAGAATGGGAACTGCATAGTCAATAGAGGTAGCAAACAGCATGATTTATATATCACCTTTAATTAAACATGAATTCTTTAAAGTTATTTAAAAATGAACACATTGAATTTGGTTCCTTTATTGTAAATATTTTAGTAGGGGTATAATGGGTGCATTTTTCTACAGTTTGTTTTAAGATATTTTCCATGGGTCCTGCCTATCTAAATGCCGATAAATGGATCAAAATAATGACCACAGAGATAAAGAACCCCAAGGAGACTTTCAGAGAAACTGATAATTGAACAGAAATGAATTTGATATTTGAAGCCATCGTTCTCAAAGAACAGTGTGTCGTTTGGAAGCAGCCATTAATTTTTTTTTTTCTTTAGCATCAAATGTTTATCAGCTTTGATAATTGAAACCTGAGCTAAAAACTTATGACCAAGTAAAATGCAGAGGAGAGAGAGAGAGAGAGAGAGAGAGAGAGAGAGAGAGAGTATTTCTATAGATTGAGCTTAGATTAAGAATTCTGAACAAGAAGGTTGTCATTTTTTCTTGAGATAGGCATTTTCATGGTGGTCAGTCTGGAATATTTAGAAGGATGTAAGATGATTGGCTTTAAATTGAGCAATTCAATAACATTGAGATACATTATCTTAGAGCATTGATTTTTCAAGAACAACAGTGCAAGAAATAACACTGCAAAGGAAGCATGAATGAGGACACAAATGACAGGGAAAATTTTACTTCTGGAAACCTATTGATAAACCACAAAGTTGAACAAGGTAGAATTACACCATAAATATTTAACCTTAGAAATGTGTGAGTAATAATGGCCCTTTAAATCAAAGATACATTCTGTGAATTATCTCATGCATATTTTATTCAAGAAGTATTAATAGAATACTTATTAATTTGTAGGTGCCAAGCTCTGAAACAAGAAGGAAAAGATATATGTGTTTTATGATCACCTGGAACTTAGAGGCCAGCAAGGGTGACAGACCATCATAAAATAGCACCCGTGAGGGTGCAGTTTCAGATGACACCCAAAGACTCTCCAGAAAATGAACAGGGGTTTGTGATGGCAGATTCTGACTTTCACTGAAAATTCAGAAGCTGTATAAACCGTGGTCTTTAGGTGGAGCTGAAATTAACCAGAGAAAAGCTACTCTCAAATAATGGTTGTTAATGGATAGGTTCCTGGTGATTTCCTATGGCAATGGGCAGCGTGACTCACTTGAAAAACTGAATGGAGTTGGTGAGGTTGAAGCACAGAGAGGAAGGGGTTAAACTGGTGCCAAAGTAGAGAAGCCATTGGGGAATTTGGTCTTTAAAGATGGAGACATCTTGGTGGGATCTACAGTGACGAGGACCCTCTCTCAAAGGGCCAGCCTGTGCTTAGGTAGGACAGATAGGGCCCTCTTACATTGTACTGGAAAAAAAAAATTTATGTTGTACTTGGATGGTAGCACTGATGGAAACTGGGGTAGTGGATGGATTCAAAAACAATTATGAAAGAAAATTTAATTATTTTTCCCAATCAAGATAGGGACTCAGCCCAGTGTAGTGGCACAAGCCTTTCTGCCTTCAATCCCAGCACTTGAGAGGCGGAGGTAGAAGGATTGTGTCACTGTGCTGTGTTTGACGCTAGCCTGAGACTACATAGTGAATTTCAGAGCAGCTTTGGCTGGAAGGAGACCCTACCTCAAAAACAAACAAACAAAGACAACGAAGAAACAGGGACCAGGGCAGATGGCTCAGTGGATAAAGTAACACTGAGTAGCTGAGTTCAGCAGTGAACACTAAGAGAGCCTGCTGCAAAATGCAGTGGAAGATGAGAACCAACCCAAGCGCTGTTCCCTTACCTCCACACGTGTGCTGTGGCACGTGCGCTTCCACACACAAACATGTTCTCCTTCTCTCTCTCTCTCTCTCTCACACATACACACACATATACCACACAACTGCACACATACCCACATGCTCAAAAAATACATAAAAATTATTTTTAAAAAGAAATAAAAAATGTAGCCGGGCAATCCCAGTTCCCTGAGACAGTGCCTAATGGTGACAGACACACATGGAAGTGTTTCTGTTCAGCCTCTGTCCTCAATGATAGGCCCCGCCCCCACGGTGACCATCCAAGGCAGGGGTCCCTCACTGCAAGGATAGTCACACTATGCTTAGTAGTCAGACTAGCATGAGTGAAACTTTCCATGTGGATGAGATATGGCTGACAACGGATAGAAAAAACATGAAAGATGACTGTGGGATGTTACTTCCTGTGATGAGAAATGTTGGAAAAGTGGTGGGCGAAAGGGAGAATCTAGTGTGTTCTTGCATAAATACTTCCTTGTTTATCACAGCTCTATTCACAACATCCAAGAAATAGAAACAGTCTTAAGTATTCTTTGACTGATGACTAGTTAAAGAGAAAGTGGAATGGGTACACAATGGAATATTATTCAGCCATGAAAAGAACAAGACGTTTTCATTTTCAATGGCATGCTTGAACCAGGAGGGAATTATGTCACGTGAAATGAGTCAGGCTGGCACACAAAGACAAGCCTATTTATAATGTCACTCATTTGTAAACTCTACTAAAGTTGATCTCAGGGAAGATAAGCAGAGATTAGGGAGGTTCAGGGAGAGGAAAAGATAGCGAAAAGTTGGTTGACTGGTACTAAGTAATGGTTGCACAGGACAAGTGAATGCTAGAAGATTAAGGTGGCTATAGATAATAACAATCTCCTGTTCATCTCGAAAAAACCTCAAGAAAAAAAAATGGAATGCTTGTATAACAAAGACATAATATGTGTTTGAGGACATTGATGAGAGCATTTTTGTAGATTGAGCATTACATGATAAATATATACATATCCCATAAATTCGTACAATTTTATGTGACAGTTAAGTAAAAAAGTACTAACTCACATGACGTTGTTTAGAAATTGTCTGAATAGTTGTGTCCATTTTGATTTTATGAGGGTCTATTAATTTCTGTGAACAAACATTCTTCAAGCTATTTTAAATCCCTACCACTCCATTCCCCAAATGTGGCTGTAAATGACAAGTTAAGCACTTATTACTCTTGCTCATTGGTATAAGGTTAATGCATGTGAATGTAACAAAAATAAATAAAACAGCTACAGAATTTCAACTTTAACCTGTTGTACCTTTCAAGTATGTCTGGATTTGCTCTGTCCCATGATGTTCCAATTCTGCCTATACCTATGCACCTTGTTGGGAAGAATGTCATGTCTTTTACTGTGATTCACATTTCGTTTTGGAGATTCCTATGATTTCTGCTGGGATGTTTTGAATGCGAAATGTCCTCTAAGGGCTCACGTATTGCAAACTAGGTTTCCACTTGGTGGCACAAATTTGGGAGGTCCTGGAAACTAGGAGGAGGGATCTAGCTGGAGAGAATAGATTACTGGTTGTGCATTCTTGAGGGTACCTTGTTCTTCCCCTTCCTTCTTCTCTCTCATCTTCCTGTCCTCCATGATACGATAAAGCTCCTCTAGGCCAACATTTTCCCACCATGATGCTGTTGTTCACAAGTACAGGGGCCAAGCAGCCGTGCATGGCAACTGCTGAAATCGTTAGACAAAATCTATCCTTCCTCCTTTAAATGGTTCTCTCAGGTTTTTCCTCACAGTACTAAGAACACTAATACACCCTTTACAAATCATTCAAAATGGTGTTGACTCACGGGCTTTGAAACCATACAGCTTTCCACAGTGTTCCCTCTGATAGCCCCTACGGTCCTGTGAACACTCACATAAGATGTGACAGAGGCACCCCAGGTCGCCATGGGCTCTCCCCACATCCCTCAGTACATCTTCCTCCATCAGCCCTTGTCTCCCCTGCCTCTGCCTTCTGAACTTGGCAGTGACAATGAAAGAGGTTATAGTTTCCTCTTGGATGACACAAGTGATTTCTTGACTAACCTCTGAAGAGACTTTTACCATACTGAAAAGGGAGAAAAGTTGGGGGGGGGGGTTGCTAGGACACATCCTGTGTAACGACATGGGGCATTTCCTGTGACTGTGGGGTACTGGGATATTGGTGTTTATTCAATCCTCTATGTCATGCTTATTAGTAAATATTATAGCTGGGCACTTGGGATCATAAACATTTCATGTGTGTTTTGAACAGGATTCAAGGAGGGAGGGTAACCACCATCATCATCATCATCTTTATCATATAAAAAAAAAAAAAACCCTCACACATAGATCTCATGTACCTGGTAGTCCTTTAATGGTTAGATAAATTAAGAAATCAAATACATTTTACTGAGTCTTCATGTTGATTTATAAATTTAAACACTTGTTTTAATTTTAAAAATATTTGTTTTTTTTTGATAGGAAAGTGTCATTGTGTTAAACTTTTAGCTCAGTTTTCTTTATCATTAATGTATATTTGACCTCCCAAGTACTCAGCTATTGCTAAGAAAGAGACTATCTGCTATTATTTAAAATGAGCAAATTTCAAACATTACTAATGGGTAATCTTCTTCATCTTACTAATTTAAAATGCTTTTTCTTAGGTGAGTATGTTTGTGATGTCTACACTACTTCAACATATGAGTCTTTTTCTTAACCAAATGAGAGAGAAATGAATGGATCCTGCCATTCTGTCTCCTCTGTATAATTCTCACTCCAAGAGGCCCTAGGTAACAAGCATGGATGAGAAGGCCTTTAATGTGTTTCATCATAGACACCAGATCCTTTAGAAAACCATTTTTAATCCTTCCTAAAGTTTAATAAACACTTTACACATATTTGGGGCATGTCAAAGAAACGTGAATCTAAGCACATCGCTCGGCCAGAGATACAGAGCCTCTACCATGAAAATGCAACTCCATGGAGAGCCAGTTTGCCACAGCGTGCTGTGAGGAAGGACCACTCTTAAAATAGCAAGCTGCTCTGGTTCTCAGGCATCTTACAATGCTAATAGAGTGATGGGGGGGGGGGGAAACACAGATTACTGGAATTAGTATACAACTCAAATGATTTTTAAGTGTTTTTATTGGAATAGAATTCATATAACATAACCTTCATCATTTACTTATTGATTTTTTATGTATGTCGGTGTAGTGTATGGAGTTATGTATGATGCATGTATATGTATGTGTGAAGTTGCACACACACCACATGTGTACACATGAAGAGCTCAAAGGAGAGCATTGTGTGTTTTCCTCTGTCGTTCTTCTGGGCTTGACTTCCTTGAGTCAGATTTTCTCACTGAACCTGGAGTTCCTAACACTGTTCTGTTAGAATGGCTAACCAGCAGGCCCTGGAGATCCTCCTGTCTCTGCTACCCCAGCACTGGAGTTTTCCCATGGGTGCTGGGGATTGAAAGGCATTTTTTAGCCCGCTGAGCCATCTCCCTGGCTCACATTCATTATTTAATTTATAAAACTCATTTCTTATTGACAATCAAGATACATTGCTCATGCATGGTATGACACTCTTCAGTGGACAAGCACTGAGCTGAGGCTGCTTTTTGGCTAATATGAATAATGTAGAATGGCCAGATCGACCTGATTTGCATATGCTTTAGCTCACAAATTTATTTTTTGATGAACATGTTCTTAAGCACTTAAAATCTGTTCTTACAGTTATTTTCAAAAGTAGAACGTTTTGTCATTAGCTTGGTCACTATGTCATACAACAGGTTTCTTGAACTTGGTCCTCCTATCTAGCTGACCTATTCTGTGTTTTGACCAAAATGTCACCAACCTCCCACTCCCAGTGCGTGCAACCCACTAAACTCTTTGCTCCTGTAAGTTCCACCTTTTTATATCCTTCATGTAAGTGAGATGATGTGATGTTTGTATGTCTGCCCCTGGCTTATTTCGCTGAACATAATACCCAGCAGGTTTATCCATGCTGCTGTGACAAAATTTCCTTCTTTTTAGGGACTCAATAGTATTCATAGTGTGTGCATATACATTTTCTCTATTCATCAGCTGATGAACGTGTAAGTTGATTTTGAGTTTTCCTTACGGTGAATTATGTTGCAATGATCACAGGAGTGCAAATATCCCTGCTGCACACTCACTTCATTGCCTTTGCACATATTCCCTCTAGTGGGGTTATTGGGCCACATCCTGATTTTATTTCCAATGTTTTAAGATTTTAACTAGGAGCTTCAATATATGAACATACTGCAGAATGGTAGCGTTCTACCTGGATTCTATTTCAATTTTTGTAAAAGAAACTCCACACTGTTTTCCATGATGACTGTACAAATGCACCATTCCTACCAATAGTGTGCAAGTGTTCTTTTCTCCACACTCATGTCCACAGTTGTCTTTCCTTGTGTTTATGACAGCCATTCTCATAGAAGTGAGGTAATGGGTCACTCACTGTGGTCTGAATTTCCACGTCTATAGTGAGTATTGACACTGAACTTTATTGCTTCCATAGACTTGTTGGCAATTCACCTATGTCCTTTTGAGAAAACATACTCAGGCCATTTTCTTATTTAGTAATCAGGTCCTTGGTTTTCATCAAGTTGGGTTATTAGAGAAGCCAGTATATTTTGGATATTAATCCCCTATCCCATGTAAGACTCAACTATCAGGGCTAAGACTGAACCTAGCTGATCCTGTTCCGCAGGTTATCTTTCCAGAAGCTGATGTTTTCTTCTCCTGTAGAAAAGCCCAAGCTTGATGCAATGCCATTTGCGTATTTTCATCTTAGTTACCTACGCTTTTGTGGTGTTTTCCAATGAATCATTACCAGACTAATGGTATAAGGCTCTCTTTATGTTTTCCCCTAGTATTTCCACGTGTTCTGATCTTATACTTAAACCTCTATTCTATTTTGAGTTGACTTTTTAGGGTGGTGTGAGTAAAAGGCCCATTTTACTCACTGGCATATACATATATAGTTTTCCCAGCACCAGTTATTGAAAAATTAAACCTGGGCAAAGAAGTAGAGAAAAAAATAACTCATTTATGCTCTCAGATGGACTGTAAATTGATACCGTCACTGTGGAAAACAGTGTAGAGGCTCGTCTAAACATTCAAAACTAAAGAAATGAATGCACCCACCAACTTGTGTGCATAGCCAAATGCGATGCTATCAGCACCACAAGATAGGCCTGCACTCAAATGTCCCTTGTCAGCCTTTCCCCCAGGAGCCAACCTACAAACACATACAAATTATGATCCGCAAAGCATCATGGGTTGGAAGCTAAGTCTTCAGTGTGGCAGTATTGGGAGATGTGACCTGGCTGGAAGTGTTTGGGGTCATACTGCCACTGCCCTCAAGAATGGACTAACTTCCTCCTGGGAGAGGAATTGAGTTATCACAATAGCACGTTATTTGTCCAGCCCCTTTGGTTCCTGTTTCACACTCATATGCGCTTGCTAGCCCATTTGCCCATCCCCATGCTAACAAGCTGTGCAAGAACTCCCTAGAAGCCAGCCAGTTGTCAACGCCCTTCACTGGAATTTGGAGCCTCCAGAACACTGAGCAAAACAGAGCATCTCTTCTTCATCAATTATTCAGTTTCAGGTATTCTGTTAGAGCAACAGAAAATGAGCTATGCCATCCACTGAGGTTGAATGGATAAATAAAATATGTTACACATATCTATAGATAGATAGATATGAATATATATAATTGGATCATAAAAAAATAAACCATTTGCTTCAACATGGATGAGACTGAAGGGTTTTATGTTAATGGAAAGAAGCCAAAAAAAAAAACAGGCAAATAATTTACAGAATCTCTTATGTGCAGAATTTTTTTAAGTAAAATATTTGTAGAAGGAAGTTGAGCTATGTTTGCCTGGAACTTGGCGGCGGGGGGCCGGGGAGGCTCAAGGAAATAGGCAACATTAATCAATGAGCACAAACTGTTAGTTATAGGTTGAACATGTCTTGGAGATGGACAGTCTGCAGCATGGTGGTCATAGTCACAAGAGTATATTTTGTTAAATATTTACTTGAAATTTTGCTAGAGTGCAGTTTTAATCATCCTAACCAAAGACAAAAACAAAAGTACATGAGATGCTAGGTATTTTAATTAATTAGCATAGTGTAGTAATCACTTCACAATGAAAACATGTATCAAATCATACTATTAAATACTTATAAACCTTAAATGTATATAATTTTATCTGGCGAGTAACTCAAGATAAAAAATAGAAATTAAAATATTAACCTAATTAAATATTTTAACTTGAAATGTTTATATTAAAATAAAACATTAACTTTATTAAATGATAGATCAAACTGTGACAGAATGAAATATGTAAATCTGGGCTAAACTGAACTGAAAGTACAATTGTCCATGAAAAGAAAAATCTCCAAAAGTTATTCCAAAGTATGGTGGCTTGAACCAGATATCCCAATAAACTTGTGAGTTGAATGCTGGGTTCCTAGCTGATGGCAATTTGGGTGGTGGAGCTTTGCTGGCAGAGATGTATTGTTGGGGGTGGGCTTTGGGTTTTATAACCTTCTCTCCACTGCCAGAGTCTAGCTCATTCTTTTGCGATTGTGTTCCACTCACTGTGGTAGAGGTGATGTCCAGCCTCTGATCATGCCATGATTTTCCCTGCCATCTTGGAGCTTCCCCTTGAGACTATAAGCCAAAATGAAACCTTTCCTTCCATCAGCTGCTTTAGGTTGGGTGCTTTGTCCCAGCAATGCAAAAGTAGCTACAAAACATAGTTAAGGAATAAAAAAATATTTTTTGAGGTAGGGTCTTACTCTAGCCCAGTCTAGCCTGGAATTCACAGCAGTAGTTATCCTACCTCAACCTCCTGAGTGCTGAAAATAAAGGCATATGCCATCATGCCAAGGAGAGAGAGAGAGAGAGAGAGAGAGAATGGCTGTGCTTGGTCCTCTAGCCGCTGCAATGTAACTCCAGATGCATGTGCCATTATGTGTGTCTGGCTTTATGTGGGAAGTAGGGAATTGAACTGTAGTCATTAGGCTTTGCAGGCAAGTGTTTTAACCACTGCTCCATCTCTCCAGCCCCTAGGATTTTTTTTTTTTTTTTGTCAACCATCCAGGCAAGATGTATACACTTGTGCGATAGTGACATATAGGCTATGGGGTGATCATCTACCCTCTGATTGGACCGAGAGCTTGTTCAGTGGGAATACTTGGTACTAAGAACCAACTCAGAATCCTAGAGATAGGAAAGTCATGAACTCTCAAGGGAAGCTCCCACTTTTCTTTGGCTAAAAAAAGGGGTGTTTTCCATCATCTGGTCCTGTGCCCTCACTCTTGGTTGGACAATCTTCTTTTTACAGATGGCAGTGAATACTGAGGAAACCCTAGATCCAACAGCATGGCAAGAAAAGAAAGCTGACTGCCTAGCATGACATGAGTCATCTCCATCACATCTGCCATGGCCCAGGAGACAACACAGAAGAGGTGGCAATTTAAACACGAGTGCTACTCTCACTGTTATCCTGAGAAACCTTCTCCAGGGAGATGGCAGTAGACACCAAGGAGACTCAAAACTCATCAAAGCAGAAATTTAGAGGATTCAGAGAGCTCAACTCTCAAGGAGACTTATGACACACCTGTCAAGGCTTCAGAAGAGGGGACAGAAATATTGTTAGAGCAACAAGGTGGGAAGGAACATCCTAAGGCAGTGTCTCCTTCCCTCCACCCAGAGATTGACTGGTACAGTTATGACCCCACAGTGAATACCAATAATCTACTGAGGAAGGACCACAGTGGAATGGGGGTGGGTGGAGAGAATGTAAGAGTATAACCTGGTGGGAATATGACCAATGTGCAATATGTTTATACAATAAAGTTCACAACTAATAAAAATTTTAAAAGGAAGAACTCATCAGTAGGCCATGGGCCATTCTTTTTAAGAATCACAGAAAACAAAACAAGTTAAAACAGTACTTCTTAAACAACACTCATGCAAATATTGGAGGCCATGTGTAAACCAGATCCTAATAGATCTGGAGCCAAAGGGTCTACATTTCTAACAAATGCCCAGGTGATTTTAGTACTGCTGTCTCTTCAATACACTGTCTAACAAGGCATTAGATAATGGAAGAGGCATTTTACACAAATAGGAAAGAAATATTTATTCAAAAACATGTATATGATACTGTTTTAATTAGTATGTACTAGGTTATCTTCCCAGCTACATTAGGATATTCAGTTAACCATGTATAAAGAATAAAATGAAATGATTACCTCATATGATATATTAAAATAACTGTCAAGTAAAGTTAATCTTAAAATGAGAAATAGTTTCAACTATGTAAATATGCACAGTTTTTTATACTTTTAGTAAAGAGGCCTAAGATTAGTCTTTAAGATAGAAATAAGAAAAAAATATATAAGACTAGACTTAAAAATTAAGGGCTGAGGAGATGGCTAAGTCAGTAAAATGATTGTCACATCCCATATGCATGAGAACCTGAGTTCAGTCCACCAACAGGGCACTTAATAGCAAGTCATAGCAGCCCAAATCTGTAAACCCAGAGCAAGAGAGACAGAGCATGCTCGAGGGCTCACTGGCTAGCTCATCTAACCCATGGGCATGGTTACACACACCTTTAGTCTCAGCACTCAGGTGGCAGAGGTAGGAGGATCACCATGAGTTTGACATAACACTGAGACTATATGGTAAATTCCAGGTCAGCCTGGGCTACAGTGAGACCCTACCTTAAAAAAAAAAGAAAAAAAAAGTAAGGTAGAGAGCAACTAAGGAAGACACCCCACTGATCACTGGCCTCCATACACATGTGCATACGTGGGCACCCACATATTCATATGAAATGCATATACACATGCCTATACATCACATACACATTCACATGACAAAACAAGAAACAAAAAATATTATAATTCTGAATGATAAAACCACTTCAAACATTAAGTCAAATGATAGATTGTGAAAATATTTGAAACATCCTAAGAATTTAATTATTATTCTTTAATATACACAGACAGAGCTACTACATATATATATATATATATATATATATATATATATATATATGTGTGTGTGTGTGTGTGTGTGTGTGTGTGTATGGTAGAAACACATTGAGTAGTATAAAAATACAAGTAAAAAATTGCTCATTGAAAAATTTTCTTGAAATACATTTTATTAACTCCAAACCAGATATTTCCAACTTACTAGTAATAACAACTTCAAATTTAAATATATTTTTCTTAAAAATTTAATGATAAGTAAAAAAAATAGTTTTGAAAAGTATAGAGAAGTTGATTCTTTCATGATTGGCATAACAATTTTGGTGGTCAATATGAGTGAAAAGACTTAAAAATAAACTCAGTATAATTAGCAGTCCTACACCTAAAAAGTAAACTTAAGAGAATGAAATTTTGGATATATTTACTTCTAAAATGTGGAGTACAGTACAGTTTATTGTGGAATATGTATTTATTTGTTATAGTGACTTTCAAGGCTGGGATAAAACACCCAACCAGAAGCAACTCCTAAGAGGAGAGGCTTTATTTTGACTTACAGTCCCAAAAGGAAGCTTCATAATAATGCAGCGGAGGCTAGACATACTTCCCTGCCAACATCAGATGGATGATAGCAGAAGGAGTGTTAGCCAAATTCTAGCAAGGGAGCGCTGGCTATAATACCAGTAAGCCCACTTCCAACAACACACATCCTCCAGCAAGGCTCCACTTCCCAAATTGCCATCAGCTGAGAGCCAAGCATTCAAAACACAGGAGGATGCGGGACACCTGATTCAATTCACCACAGTATGTATATGCTATATTCGTAATACAAAATGTGAAATAAAGTAGTTTGAAAAATGTGGAATCAATGTATCGCTTGGGGTTCTTTCACCATAAGCATAAAGCCATCTTTAAGGTAAAATCCAGGAAAAGGAATCAAGAAACCAAGACAAGGTCAGGAACTGATATCAAACCACCTTTCCCATCTTACTTAGGATGTCAAGTGAACTGCAAACATTTTACATCCTCCACCTCTCCGTCTTTCTATCACATTACTCAAGATCTAAAGCCATAGAAGAATGAGGCTATTTGTTCTGTCATGGGTTAACTGCAAGTGGTTGGGGGAGGAATATAGTCCCATCAAGACAGTGAAATAGCATATTGCCAAGAACTGAAAGAGGTAAATGCTAGACAGAGCCAAACACCTCAAATATCCATTGTTTTCTATTTTATGCCCAACACATAACTCATTAGTATGTTTGTATGTATGCTATATACAAAGAGGAAAGTAATATCATAATATTGCATTACGCTGGTTAACTGTTAGATGATAGATAAATTTTATTTTAATCTAGGTCCTTTGGTATTTTCTGAATTTTTAAATAAGAAAACCTATTGAATTACTATTAAGCTATAAAAACCATAAAGTTCAGCACATTTGAGAATCCATACTCAGGTCCTCTTGGTCATGTGGTAAGCAGTTTACCAACTGAGCCATCTTTCTAGCCCTTAACTTTTTAAATACTCCAATTTTATAATTTTTCCCCTTCTTATTTCTATCTTAGCACACATTATTCCATAAGCCATAGTCCTATTTCAAATATTAAAAAGTACTAAATTATAGTGAAAAACACTTTTTTTTTAATTTTACACAAAACGCCTAATATAGATTCTGTGGAATGCATCTGAAAACTAACTCATGAAAGATGGAGGGGGTCTGAAGGGAGGGAACTGGACTGGGTAATTGTGGTCAAAGTACATGATATGTTTGAAATAGTCTTTAAAAAGACCAACACTATGTCTGGTGAATATACATCAATAAAAGTTGTTTTGAGTATTAATAAATTGAAAACTCACTGGGCATGGTGGTGCACACCTTTAGTCCCAGCACTTGGGAAGCAGAGGTAGGAAGATCACTGTGAGTTTGAGGGTAGCCTGATAATACATAGTGAATTCCAGGTTAACCTGGGCTAGAGCGAGACCCTACCTGCAAAACCAAAACCAAATCCAAATCCAAAACCAAAACAACAACAACAACAACAAAAACTTACAGAAAGGTCACATTTGCTGAATAACTTGCTTCAGATTTGTGCAAGACCAGGACTTATTATCACCTTCCAATTAATAAAGTTCTAGTTCATCACAACAGACTCTACAAAGATATAACCTGTTTGCTACTTTGCTCTGGATACCATGGTCAAAATGCCACATCCTATTATTGTTGGACTAACTCCCTTTTAACGTGAATGTGATTTACTTTCTGTAGCATTCTGAATGTGGAACTGAATCTAGTGTTGTGTAGCACATATTGCGCTCAAAGTTATTGAGATCAAAATTAAAATGAGGACATGTGCTGCTATTCGTTTTATTAGTGTCTCAGTTCAAGATCAAGTTCTTTAGTAATCATGGTTTATAATAGCAGAGGTATATCACAAGTGGGGCATATGAATACAATTATCAAAATTTTAGTCAGAAGAACCATCACTCCTATTTTCCCATTATCACTAGAATAATGAATCTATTTTAAATGTAAATTATCATATTTCACAAAATCATGTCCTCAAAGTCTAGAATCTTTAATAAATAAAATATTCATATCAAAAATGATGTCATTTTAATTCCCAATTATTAGATTCAATGGTGTATGGCATACTTATCAACATAAAAAATGTTCTCTTTCATGGCACACATATACCCTTTAGAAGGTTCCAGAATAAAGATATACTAGTTAATCATTAAAGTGGCAATAAGTTACCACGTAACTTGCAAATTTTATGATAAAAGGCGACTTTATTATCTTCCAGATGAAATTATATAGTTTGGGAGCTTTACAAAATATTTAGTAAATGCCATTTTATTAGTTTTTTTTTGTTAAACTATCTAGCTATAACTAACATGGTACAAATGACTTATTTAATTAGTTATTTCATTGAAATAAATATGAAAGAGAAGACATAATCTCTCAAGGAATGACTACAAAGAATATTTTAGTATACATGAATTAGCATTAGAACATTGGATGATTAATCAATTAACATTTGTTGCTATAAATTTTCTAGAGCTGTAACTTTAAGTGAGATTTTGACAGAAGAAAAGTAAATGTCTTAGAAAAGCTAAGATAAAATTTAACTTAAGGTTTAGTTTGTTTTATAATGATACCTATGATCCCAGCTTCAGAGCTAGTTATTCAAAATTTTAGTGGTTGAGCAAGAAAAACCCAACTGAATTTATTTATATGAGTAAATATGAAACATATACTTTATCTTTATGCAGAGATTTTCTTTGAAATTTTCCTGAGTATTTCAAATCAAAAACTTAATTGCCAACACATGTGAACAATAGATTTGCACTTCTCAAATACAACCAATCAGAAATGTTTTCTGTTTATTAAAGTAATATGCGTTTGTTTTTAATGCTAAAGTATTGAATTCAATTAACTAAAATTCATCTTTCCTATTTCCATCTTCTCTGAGAAACACTTATTGAAGTATTTAATAGCTAGCTGGTAGTTTATTCTATAATTATTACAGAGATAATACTTGCCAAGACAACAGAAAGTCAAATTAATCAAAACAATGAGAGAAGTTCATTGCATTTTTTGCAAAAACAAAAATCACAGCCGGGCGTGGTGGTACACACCTTTAATCCCAGCACTCGGGAGGCAGAGGTAGGAGGATTGCTGTGAGTTCGAGGCCACCCTGAGACTCCATAGTGAATTCCAGGTCAGCCTGGGCCTCGAAAACCAAAAAGAAAAAACAAACAAACAAACAAAAACCCTCAGTGTTAAAAAAAAATAAAAATAAAAATAAAAATAAAAATCACTTTTTCAATGGCAGGTTAAAAACACGAATGGATGTATCCCAATTCATTGATTTGCCATTAGTTACATAAGCATAGCGAGCCACAAAGATGCTTAACAGGGTAACAAGATTCAGGGGGTTATGTGTCTCTTGCGACAGATGAAAGCATTCTAAGCCTTTCCACTCTTATCTAACTTATTCTTATGGCTTACATGCCAGAGGAGTGATCTTAAGGTTTTATTAGATATGTGATTGCTTCCTTGGAAATGACCTTCAGCTTGAAGGTGAGATAACCTCCAGATAAAGCTCTTTCTGGTTCTGTGTTCTATTTCAGATTATGATCTCCAAAGGTTATAACTCAGAGAGGAATGGGAGGGATTTTTACCTTTTATTCTGAAACTACAGGTAAAATAAATCTCTGGGCAGCTTAGGTTTGGATTCAATAGTGTCACAGGGCTGTTGAAGGAAAATCAAACTTGTTTGATTTAGTCAAAGGCAATGAATGTTCTTTATAGAACCATCTCATTTTATCATTTATTGATTTGATGGGCAAATGGTATTCAGGCATCTCTTCTGCTTATATGACAACTGATTTCAGCAGCAGCATAGCCTATCAAACTAGATATTATGGAATCCCAAACAGAGATTTATGGGATCCCAACTTAGTAATTATTGCATCAGTAATCTTTATTTTTGCTAAGACATGAGCCCATTTATAAAATCTGAAATCCAAGGAAAACCCTGAAACATTCACCTTCTTCCCTATTTGGAATAAAGGCAGGTCTGGCTTGGTTAGGGCACAAAGGTCAGAGCAGAAGGTCACCCTTTCAATCAGTATGCGGTGGACAGCCAGCGAAGCCTGATGGAGCAGTGACCTCTTCGTGATTGCGCCCTCAGGAGTGTGACAGGAAGCTGGTCCTCAGTAATGTGAATTCTTCTTGCCTAGCATTATGGAGGGTTGCATTTACCTCCCTGGGCAAAGCATTTACATAGTGTTTCCAAACACCATACCAGAGATGGATGGCCAATGTTTGGAGCCTGCCTCACATTTTTAATTTCATCTCTAGGCATTGGATAACAAAGTGATTTGTAGACCACTTTTTAACTTTGCAGATGTCTTGGAAACCGCAATGTCTTTTACTTATTTATTTGAGAGAGAGAGAGAGAGAGAGGCTGATACAGTAAGAAAGAGAGAGAGAGAGAAAATGAGTGCACCAGGGCTTCCAGCCACTGCAAATGAACTGCAGATGAGATGCATGCACCACCTTGTGCATCTGGCTTGGGTGAGTTCTGGGAATCAAACCTGGGTGCTTTGGCTTTGCAGGCAAGCACCTTAACTGCTAAGCCATCTATCTCTTCAGCCCCCCAAAATCACAATTTCTAAAGGACATATTTTTAAGGACTTGAGTGACCGAAACTTGTGATCTATAAACACCAAATTCAGAAAGCTTATCCAGGCATCACAAGATGTGAACAATATGCGAAAATTTATCTGAAACATACATACCCTCTTTTACTGCAATAATTTCCATAGAAAAAAGTAAACATTTATCTGGTATAAATGACTAAGTATGACCCCTTTTAAGGGAATGTACCTATTCTTTAAATTGTTAGCTTTGTAATGTTATTTATTAACAGCAGACCGTGAAACCCCAAGCAATTCCAATCAAATTATATTTTACAATGGTTAATAAATCACATTTAATGATATGCATGTGTATTGTTAATGTCAAATAAAAAGCCAGCAAACTACATTGCATTTATATAAATGACTATGACGACTATTAATTTCACACAGTCATGCCATCAATTTTCATTTTCTTCTTTTTTACTATGCGTTCTCTCATTTCTATAATCAGGATAAAGGTGGAGAACAAACCAATTAGTTCAATCTCATTATAAACTTTTTCCCACAGACACATGAGAAAACAAAAGGTCAGGGGCCTGCCCTTTCTGGCCTGAGGCTGATGGTCTCTGAACGCTTCAAAGTACCTTTTCACCTCCCCAGTCCTCTCTCTGATACTGGGAACCTGCTGGGTTCCCAAACAGCTCATCCAGATGCTTCTCTGACCCAACTTCTCTTGCTCTTACTCTCACCCCTGCAAAATTCTTTCCACTTGGGAGAGTTCATGGGACCGAAATATTTCAACCAGAGGGTGGTTTTTACTCCTCTAGGTAAAATTATAAAATCTGTCTTTAACTATAATTTGAATAATTATTTTAGAATATATAACTATTTTGTCATGATAAATTAATTGAACAGACCAGACTTAACAGCCTTTTAATGGTATGATTATATCAGCTAAGGAGAATAAAGCAAGTGTCTCCTGAAATGCTGGTGTCTGAACTTTCTTGAAAGAGGAAAAGGTACCTTGTAGATAAATTAGAGACTGAATATTAAATATAGTAATGAAAATAAAAAGGACAATTGATTGAAATCTGGACATTCAGGGAGGGAAGAAAAGAACAAATGAACAAGACAAATGCCAGGAAGGAAGCCACCTCTGTTAAAGACCTCACTTTTGTTTCTAGATGAATTTTAGGATATTTTCTCTGTTTCTGTGAAGAATGTCATTAATATTATGATGGGACTCCACATTGACTCTATGGATGGCCTTTAGCAACATGGCTGTTTTGCATATGACCAAAGTATAATATATGTATGTATAGAAATATGACGACACCTACTAGTTCATACAATCAGTGTATGCTAATGTAAAAGACAGTGTTTCTTGAATATTGCTGATTCCTGACAGCCCATGTTTGAACACAGCAAGAAATTGTACACATTTCATTCATTTCAGTGGGGACAGTAGTTCTGAATTACATTTATAATTCTATTCAATATTATTGTTTGACTTAAAATAACTGCAAATACCTAATTCTTCTACACTTTTATTTTAACTGCTTTATAGAATGACACTCAATTTCTAATTCAATAAGTCACCCACACTCAACACCTGAGGGTGAATGAATCAAGTTATATATATGAATGGTTTTGCAGTCTGGTGTAAATCCTACTTTAAAAAATAAATATGGTTGAGAGCTAGGTGCAGTGACTCATGCTTGTAAACCCAGCACTCAGAAAGCTGGGGCAGGAGAATTTTCATGAATTCAAGACCAGCCTGGGTTAGTAAGTTCAAGGCCAGTTTGGGTTACTGAATGAGACTTTGCCTCAAGAATGACAAAACTAAATAAAGTAAGGGCTGAAGAGATGGCTCAGTGGCTAAGGCATTTGCCTGCAAAACCTAATGACCCAAGTTCAATTCCCCAGTATACATATAAAACCAGATGCACAGTGGCACATGCATCTGGAGTTTAATTTGCAGCAGCTAGAGGCCCTGGTACACCCATTCTATCTCTCTGTCCCTTTTCTCTGTATTGCTCTGTGCTTGAAAATAAATAAATAAAAATATTTTTTAAAAATTAATGAAATAAAAAGATAATATCAAGACAAAGTAAGAAAAGGTATCATGAAATGACAAGAAATGGAACAAAAAATGTGATGAAGTCTACTGAACAGAATGAAGCTAACAGAGGAGGTGCATTTGAAATGAATCATTCACTCAACAAGTATTTCCTGAATGCCTACAAATATGAAGTACAAGTAGAAATGGAAGGTGCAGTTGTTGACACCACAGGCAAGACCCTCTGCTATTTGGGATATATAGCCTCTCATATGACACAGAATGTAATTGAGGTAACATAGAGCACATTTAAAATGTGAGAATGAAAAAAGAATAAAGCAGAGGAGAAGTAAAGAGATAAAGAGTTCATTGATAGACTCTGAAGACAAGTGATGCATAAGGATTTATTTGGGGAGAATCTCACCAGGAAAGTAAGAATTTGGAAGAAACCAATTTTATCTAGAGCACAGAACATGCACGGATACACGTGAGCTCAGAGCACAGTACACATGCAAACAGCAAGCTGTGAGGTGGAATTGTGTGTGCGTGTTTGTGTGTGTGCATATGATTGTGTTCATGTGTACTCGCATATGCACTTGGGACATTGAAAAGAAAGATCATAAGAGCATGATTAAGACCAATAGATGCAAAACAATGAGATTACTTTGTCAGTTTTCTCAACTTTGGTACATAAAATGTAAACTGATACATAAAATATCACAATAGTAACATTATATATATATATATATATATATATATATATATATATATATCTCCACATTGTGTAATGTTGAAGCAGATTAAATGTATCTATTTCTTCAAATCTTTACAGTCATCATTTCTTTGAGATTTTTGATATGTACAGTTCATTATTGTTACCTAGTCTATCTTACTGTGTAATTTCACACAAGGACTTCTAACTCCTGTCTATAACTTGGTGTCAGTTGCTCAGTCTTTCTCCATCCTTCCCTCATTGCTATTCTCCCCAGCCTCTGTAGGCGTTATTCTACTCTCAACTTCTGCAAGACTAGCTCTTTATCCATCCCATAAATGAATGACGCCATGCCCTATCTTTCTGTGTACAGATCATGTCACTTAACCTAGTCATCTCCAGTTCTATCAGTGTTGTTCTTCAGTTACTGAATTTTATGTGTGTGGGCGAATATTACTCTTTTCTGTACAGGAACCACATTTTATATCCATTTGTCAACTAATGGTCACTGCAGTTGTTTCTACTTCTTGCCTGTTATGAACAGTGCTATAATGAACATAGGACAGCAGCTGTCTCTACAACATACTGATTTTCTTTCTTTTGAATACTTATTAATTGGATCTCTGAATTTCTATTGTTAATCTTTTGAAGAACCTCCAAAAAATCTTTTAAGATTTGTTTTGAGGGTTGGAGAAATGGCTCAGCCTTTAAGACACTTGCCTGCGATGCCTAACAACCTGGGTTTGATTCCCCAGTACTCATGTAAGGCCAGATGCACGAAGTGGAGCAGGCATCTGGAGTTTGTTTGCTTTGTCTGGAGGCTCTAAAGTGCCCATTCTCTCTCTCTCTCTCTCTTTTTCTGTCTCTGTGTGTGTCTAGATAGCTTGGCTTGCTCTCAAACTTGTAATTATCCTGCCTCGGCCTCCCAAGTGCTGGGATTATAGGTGCATACTAACAGCCTGTCTAAACTTTAAGCCTTTAAGTAAGAACTGGTAAGTCATATGAAACCAGAAAGTTGGCTATTGCGATGTCCTCTGCACAAAGTTGCGAATTTTCCTCGGACTTACATATGTTGAGTTCATCTTGCACCTAAATGCCAGTGGACAAAATTATTGGTGTGTAAGAGAAGAGAAACAAATGAGAAAGGCACCCATACTCAAAGAAGCTGTTAAACTGGCTACAGAAAATAAGAGCATCTCCCGATGGAAAAGAGAAAATGCCCAGATGGTTAATGTGGGAGCATATTTATTGGCTCAGTTCATTAATTATCATACATATTCCAATTTTATTCTAACACATTCTTTAAAATATTCTTAAAAGAAATGAAAGTCTTTTGTTTTGACTTTTGCTGTGTATGATCTGTATGTATGTGCATGTGGATGTGTGCATGCCACAGCAGGTGTGTGGGGATCAGAGAACAGCTTAGGGCGTCAAGCCTGGCCTCCCACCTTGTCTAAGGCAACTTGACTCATTGTGCACGACTGCGCTCACAAGCTTCCAGACAATTCTGTCTCAGCCTCCCTTCTCTCTAGAGGCGCGCTGGGATTACAGCTGCTCTTGCTACAATTTCTGCCTTTTTGCATGGACTCTGGGATCCAAACTTAGTTATTTTCACTTGTGTGGCAAGCGCTATGCCCTCTGAAACAACTCCCAGCCCTATTTGTTTGCTTTGGAAACAGTCTCCCTATGAAACCCAGTCTGGTCTTGAGCTAGAAGTCCTCCTGCCTCAGCCTCCAAGTGCTGGGATTATGGGCTTGCATGATCACACCCATTTCTTGTTTTGATTTGTGAAGCAGCGCTCCAAAAACCTGATATACAGACCTCCGGCAGTTCCCAAACTGCTTGAGGGTGGGCCACAAAGTCAACACTGTTTTCACAATAACACCGTTGGCTTGCCGTTTGCACTGTGCTGATTTTGAGCAATGGTGCTGGCATAGTGACATAGGTCAGAGGTGGTGACACCAGACGTGACAGTTGTCATGGTAGTTTTCATGACCATATACTTACTAGGAAATGAAAAAATAGCTATTTCTTACAAGAGTTGCTTTGATTAAATATTCATTTAATTAAGTTCCTACCTGTGAATATGCATTTCTAACATGTGATGCAAATGCGGGCTAGACATCAAACACCCTTGACATGGCCTTGAGGAGAGTGCTGTTGGGTATATGGCAGACAATTTCTTCAAAATGCATTAAACTAGCCTGCTGATTGAAGGAAAACAATGGTTAGAATCTGTTGTTTACGATAAAAAATTTAATTTCCAAACAAAATTAGTGCTTAAGGATATTCTCCTCCCCTCTTAATACTAAAAATTACCTCTGATGAGGTTCGTGGAGTGATTCACAAATGTGATTATTTTTCACATTGTATAAAGATCATTTGAAAGGCCACATAATCAGTACACCAATTATTTTTCAAACGGCCAGTGCTCATGAGGGGATAGCAGGATTTAAAGATCTATCAGACAGGTAACACCATGCCAACACAACAGAGCACCAGAAGTCTACTGTTGGGGTTTTAGACTCCTTCTTACAACTTGACTTTAAGAAACTATCAGTTGTGGACTTGGGGGCATGGCATCAAAGACGATATTCACAATTTGTTTTTCTTGGTTTTTCGAGGTAGGGTCTCACAGTAGCTCAGGATGACCTGGAATTCACTCTGTAGTCTCAGGGTGGCCTCAACCTCTTAGTGATCCTCCTACCTCTGTGCTGCGAGTGCTGAGATTAAAGGCGCATGCCACCACGCCTGGCTTCACAATTATGTTTTAAATGGCATTAAACTTCTCCTAAGCTACCTTTTCTTCATATATGTTAGCCAGCTTAACAATGGGTTTCATGCAGAAGACAATGAGAGAATCTAAGTAGCTTCTATTAAACTAGACATTAAAAAAATTGTAAAAAAAATGTGCAGTGACAAACCTTTTTTCATTTAAGTATAATAAAGTTCAGTTTCATTAAATTGTGTGTAATATATAAATATAAACATTAGTCTCTTAGTATTTTTTTTTTGTTTTGTTTTTTTGTTTTTCGAGGTAGGGTTTCACTCTAGCCCAGGCTGACCTGGAAATCACTATGGAGTCTCAGGGTGGCCTCGAACTCACCGGGATCCTCCTACCTCTGCCTCCCGGGTGCTGGGATTAAAGACGTGCGCCACCACGCCCGGCTAGTCTCTTAGTATTTTGAAAAAAATCAATGCATAACTTTATGTTTTCAGTTTTAATTTATAACATGAAAATAATTACAGATAACCATATTAAAAGAAACTGAGCCGGGTGTGGTGGCGCACGCCTTTAATCCCAGCACTTGGGAGGCAGAGGTAGGAGGATCACCAAGAGTTCGAGGCCACCCTGAGACTACATAGTGAATTCCAGGTCAGCCTGAGCCAGAGTGAGACCCTACCTTGAAAAACCAAAAAAAAAAAAAAAAAAAGAAACTGGCCAGGAGTGGTGGTGCACGCCTTCAATCCCAGCACTCGGGAGGCAGAGGTAGGAGGATCGCCAAGAGCTCGAGGCCACCCTGAGACTACTTAGTGGATTCTAGGTCAGCCTGGGCTAGAGTGAGACCCTACCAAAAAAAAAAAAAAAAAAAAAAAAAAAACTGGATTAGAGTCACCAGACTTGCTGCCTAAAAATGCAGGACTCAGAAACTTTCAATTTCAAACATGAATATTGGTTAGTTTGCATATATCCTATACAATACTTAGGACATAATTATACTAACATTTTTTCATTATATATCTGAAATTTAAATCTAAGTATCCTATATTTCATCTCACAAATCTATTGGCATTCTCAATTTTTGAAAGTGTAAAGAAGTTTCAAAACTCCAGTTTGGGGGTCTGGAGAGATGGCTTAGTTATTCAGTCACATGCCTGCAAAGCGTAAGGACTCAGGCTCAATTCCCCAGTACCTACTCCCCAGTACCCACATATGCCAGATGCAAAAGTGGCATGAGTCTGGAGTTCGTAGAGGCCCTGGTGTGCCCATATTCATTGTCTCTCACTGTCTCCCTCCTTCTCTCTCTCTCTCTCTCTTTCTCTTTCTCTCTCTCTCTCTCATACACACACACACACACACACACACACACACAAATAATTTTTTAAAAAAATCCTTCAGTTTGTAAACCACTGTTTCAATGCACTCTGCATCTTAAGCCCCGCCCCCCCCACCATTTTCTCTTTCTTTTTGATTCAACTACTAAGATTTAATGAGGTTTAACCACAACTAATTACTTTACATGCCTTATTGCCTCTGGACTTAATTGCTACTGAACATTTTGCTTTTCTGGTTAGTTCCAGACATGGCTTATTTATATCTATATTTTCATCAAATACAGGATAAATATATTGAAGTAGTAGAAATGATGAGGTTACCCTAAGTTTCATAGCATGTTTCTCAGGTAACAATGGTGAACTCATGTGCATGGTGTGTTGAAACAATGTAGGCTTTTGTCAAATTATTAAATAAAGGAGGAAGTGGCTGCTATGCGTACACTGTCTAAACACTTCATATAACAATAAGAAAGTAAAGGGCTGGAGAGATGGCTTAATGGTTAAGCGCTTGCCTGTGAAGCCTGAGGACCCTGGTTCAAGGCTCGATACTCCAGGACCCACATTAGCCAGATGCACAAGGGGGCATATATGTCTGGAGTTCGTTTGCAGTGGCTGGAGGCCCTGGTGCACCCATTTTCTCTCTCTCTCTGTCTCTCTCTCTCTGTCGCTCTCAAATAAATAAAAATTAAAAAAAATAAGAAAGTAAAGTATTTGATTTAGAAGCCTCAAAATTTGAGGTTTCAGACAAGTATTCAAGAAAGAAAGCTTAGTGGAAAAGCGCTATCTGTTTGCATATCTCAGTTGACTAAATGGCATATTTGCACTGATAACAATAGTACTTTATAATATTTAGTGAAAGTAATGGATATTTAAGATGGATTACAAGTTAGAATTTCTAAGGTTGAATGCATATTTATGAAATGAGTTATTTACCCATGTTCGCATGCAGAAGCCGTACTTGTGAGAAACATCATGGCCAACTATGCCTTTTTATAGAAAAATAGATTCAGAATGCCACAAGTTCCTGACTGCTTCAGCCCCACCCAGCATAATAAACACTATTCCTAGGAAATAAAAATGTGAATCATAAACAACAACAAATTCATTTTAGGGTGAAAATTACAATTTTTATGTGTATGAGAGAAAATATGGGTACATGTAGAAAAAAATTGACAGCAGTTATCTCCTGAATCCTTGGGAGGATAGGATAATAAGAAATGCTCACTTTTGTTTTATATCCATTTATGGAATATATTTTTATCTTTAGACTACATTTAAAGCATAATAATTCATATTGAAATTCACTGTTCTTTAAATAAAGCAGGCTCATATTTCACAAGCTGCTCATCAACTTCTTTTACTTGCAAGTTTCAGATCTTTCCATAATAGTATCTTTACCTGTATCCTTTTTTCCAAATTAAGTATTTTTAAATATTTTTTATTTATTTGAGAGAAAGAGGCAGAGAAGGAGAGAGAGAGAATGGGTATGCCAGGGCCTCTAGCCACTGCAAAAATGAACTCCAGATGCATGTGCCACCTTGTCCATCTGGCTTTACGTGGGAACTGGGGAATAAAACCCTGGTGCTTATAGGCTTTGCAGGCAAGCGTATTGACTGCTGAGCCATCTCTCCAGCCCTACCTGCATCTTTTTAATTTTTTTTTTTTTATTTGACAGAGAGAGGGAGACAGACACACAGAGGCATGCCAGGGCCTCCAGTCTTCTCAAGTGAACTTCAGACGCATGCTCCTCTTTGTGTATCTGGCTTCATGTGGGTACTGAGAAATAGAACCCAGACCATCAGGATTTGCAAGCAAGTGCCTTTAACCACTGAGCCATCTCTCTGGCCCCACCTGTATCTTTTAATTGCTAGGTAGCATGGAAACACCAAAGGTTTCCATCCTTTCTACATAAAAAATATGCAGTTTGTTGCCATTTTAAACACTGCTTCCATGACCGTAAGCATATGAAAACTTTTGTGCAACTGAGGGGAATTCCCAGAGCAGTGGTATGGAATAAATAATTGTTTGAGCATGGTACCACTGTCAGTGTGGGAAACATATGTACACTTATTTCCAATCTTAGGCTATTTTGTGGCAGTTACTCAGAGGCTATTATTTTCCTGGGAGCTCACACGTTTGCAAATGTCAAAGAAGTCACCTAAATGGGATCTGTCTCCTTATTACTAGACTGTGTCTGACATCACAGATGGTTTTGTCCAACATCCATCCTCACCCACCACTAACACACAGCAGCCTGCAACGTTCAGTCTGCATTTCCCAGACACTCTGGAGGCTGGCCCGTGATTTAAGCTCTGTCAGACTCTTGTGCGAATGCTTACAAACAGAATCCAGTAGAGGAAGAAGCCAAGTTAGAGACATGGCATTTTGCAAGTGAAATTCAAGGCCGAGGCGGCAGCTACCACTGCGCTTCCTGATTCAGCAACTTCCTGGAGCAGCCGGGCACATTTCTGGATAGTGGCAGAGAAGCCTGGGGCTGAAGTCAGCGGGGTGGGCAGCAGAGCCATCATTTGCTGGCTTCAGGTATCTGCAGAGGTAGTTCGTCTGCTCACTCAAAGGCAGCATCTGTCCGGGAGCTCAGAGGTGATCCTGGATGTTCAGGCCCAAGCTATTCCTCTGTCCCTCCAAAATTTCTGTAAGTTCTGAATTCTCCCTATAAATATTATATTGCTTATATTTTTAAGTGCAAGAGTCAGCAAACTATAGGCTAAATGTATCTCACCGCCTGCTTTATACAGCCTGAAAGCTAAAAATAACTTATATATATTTTACAGGTCAGAAGAAAAGAAGAAAACCAATATTTTGTGACACACGAAAATTATATGAGGCTCAAACTTCACTATTCATAAACTGAGCTGTATTGAAAAACAGCACTCCCATTTATTTGTATAATAACTATTCTTGCTTTTACATTTCAACAGCAGAATTGAAGACATGCAGCCTGTTGGCCACAAAGTTTAAAATATTTATTATCTGGCAATCTGTACATTTAAAAGAAAATGCCAACCCCTGATTTAGAATGAACTCTTAGTTCAACAGAAAATTGATTAAGACAGATGCTAGTATATTAAGAATGTAAAAGCAAGGCTGGAGAGATGGCTCAACAGTTAAGGCACTTGCCTGCAAAGCCAAAAGACCCAGGTTCAATTCCCCAGTACCCATGTATGCCAGATGTACAAAGTAGAGCATACTTCTGGAGTTTGTTTGCAGTGGCTGGAGGCCCTGGCATACTCATTCTCTCTCCCTCCCTCTTTCTCTCTCTCTTCCTAAACAAACAAACATATATAAATACAAATATAAGTGTATATATATTTATATATGTATATATGTATATATTTGAAAAAAAAGAAATGCTAGAACAGGGCCTAAGGAGATGGTTGAATCAGTTAAGGGCTTGCCCTGCCACATGAGGACCTGAATTTGGATCCTAGCACCCAAATAAAAAACCTGGACAAGGTGACATGCACTTGTAATCCCTGCACTGAGGTAGCAGAAACAGGAGGACCCCTAACTCTTGATGGCCAGTTACTCAAGCTGAATTGGTGAACTCAGGGTTCACTGAGAGACCATGTCTCAAAAAATAAGATGAAAAGTGATTTAGGAAGACACTTGACACATCACCTTCTTTACCACACACATGTACACACACAAACACATGCCCCTTCACATACATGTACACTCTCTCTCTCACACACACACACACATGAACAGCATACTCAATGCACACCACGCACACATGCAAAAATTAAGAGATAAAAAATGAAGGTGAAAACATGGTGGCACATTTGGTAAAACAAACTTTATGCTGAAATTTAAGTTACCGTTAGCCCTTTCGATTCCTTACTTCTCATCTGGTCAGATAATTTGCCACACTATAACAATAATCTGGGAAGTCGTAGTGAGCTGACTGGTTATGGTAACTGTTACCTTTACTCACGGTTTCTATTTTTTCTCATGGGCCTAAAATTCTACTTACATGCCTACTTTGTGATGGATATGACTTGTGACTTGCTTTCATCAGTGAAATTTAAAGGAAAGTATCTCATTCAAACCAGAAGGTGAACTGCCAACACACAGCAGTATGTTTATTTCCCCTGTCGCAGGTCCTTAGCAGCAACTTTGCAGTGGTATATGACCCATCTACCTGGTCCACTCGCTGAATAAGGAGTTGTAGCCTCTGTCAGTTCCCACACCTGTGTCATGAGCGAGAAATTAACCTTTGCTGCTTTCAGGCTCCAGGTTTGGGTGTAGTTGTTATAGCAACATGATTTGAACTGTCCTCACTGATTCTTCACCATGTAAATCTGTCTGAAGGTAATAAACTCTATAAATCAGATGTGTGTTTCTCTCCTTATAAATGAGACCCTACTTTGATCTAAATATCCCACTCCCACAGATAGGGGGAAATATCCACACCTGACAGTGATTAAAAACTATGTTTTTATTACTGTTGTTTACTTAAAAATCTTTTTAGGGGCTGGAGAGATGGCTTAGCGGTTAAGCGCTTGCCTGTGAAGCCTAAGGACCCTGGTTCAAGGCTCAATTCCCCAGGACCTACGTTAGCCAGATGCACAAGGGGGCACATGTGTCTGGTGTTCGTTTGCAGTGGCTAGAAGCCCTGGTGCACCCATTCTCTCTCCCTATCTGCCTCTTTCTCTGTCTGTCACTCTCAAATAAATAAATAAATTAAAAAAAAAATCTTTTTAGGTTGATTAGCTCTCTGTTGGGTCAATACTTAGGCAGTCTGTGAATCTGAAATTTCAATCCCTATACTTAGCAGAGTGAATTACTTTGAGGGTACATGTTTATCCATTTCCTGTCAAGTTGGCTGGCGTCTCAGTGAAAAGGGGTTCCCAAGATGTAGGAAGATGGAGTAGGAGGGACTGTAGCTATGTGTACTCTTGACTGAGTGTTTTTGATCCTTACTGCTGCAATGTGTGGTGTCATCTTTGATGTGGCCACCTGGCATCAGTAAGGCGAGGCTGCCTTTGGACACGATGTGCACATCTCCTGATGGAGTGTGGGAAGGGTTATGAGGTCCTCATCTGCTTTACACTCCTTATGCTGACCTGTGGTCAGTTCCTTCGGCTGCAGTCAGGAGGTCTTCTCATTGCCCCTTCCAGCTTGAAGGACTCCCTTCCTGTGCTAACTGCTCTTTAGTATGAGATATTCATCTTATTCTGCTGCTCTGTGATAATATTTAGCTAAAGGGCCACAGGGAATACAGGTATGTGCCAGAAAGAAGATCTGTGCTCAAGAGACCTTGGAGGACCCTGGCATGTACACACACACACACACACACGCATCAAAAAAATTAAAAACATGAAAAAGTATTATCCTCATTGTTTTACTCTGTGTTTCCAGGCTTCACTGAGAAGGGAAAATTCACCCCGAATGTAGACAACATCATTCCGTGGGCTGAGGTCCTAGATGAATAAAAAGGCCAAAGTGAGCTGAGAGCTCTCATTCTTCTCCCTGCTTCCTGCTTCGTGGCTGTGGATGCAATGTGACTAGCTGCCTTGCACGCTCACTGCCATTCCTTCCCTACCATGATAGACTGTATATCATTTCAGACTATACACCAAAATAAAGTCTTTCTCTGTTAGGTTGCTTCCTGTAGGATATTTGGTCACAGCAACAAGTAGCTGACCCACACAGATGCTGAAACAACACTAATATCATATATGTTTGGACATAAAATATGGGTTTACAAATTTATATTTCCTTGCTGGGTGTGATAGCACATGCCTTTAATCCTAGAATTCAGGAGACAGAAGTAGGAGGATCTCTGTGAACTCAAAGCCAGCCTGAGACTACATAGTGAATTCCAGGTCAGCTTGAACTAGAAAACAAAAAAAGAAAGAAAGAAAGAAAGAAAAGAAAAAAAAAAAACAATTTAGAGTTTCTTATATTAAATGGTATTTTCTTATTTTAACAATGAAATTCTGTTAAAAATTTCAGTAATCAAAACAATGATATTAGGGCTGGAGAGATGGCTTATCAGTTAAGCACTTGCCTGTGAAGCCTAAGGACCCTGGTTCGAGGCTCGATTCCTCAGGACCCACATTAGCCAAATGCACAAGGGGGCACACGCATCTGGCGTTTGTTTGCAGTGGCCAGAGGCCCTGGCGCGCACATTCTCTCTCTTTCTCCCTCTGAGCCTCTTTCTTGCTCTGTCTGTCGCTCTCAAATAAATAAATAAACTAACAAAATTTGAAAAAAAAACAATGATATTGATTTTTGTAATGAGGCAAATAAAATTAGATCTACTTAAAAATTATTCCGGGTATAGTCCTCATAACTACAAACTTTGTATAGAAGTACCTCTTTTATATATAACTTTAAAAAGTAAACTAATAAGCCAGAAAAAAATTAAAAAGTTGGGCATGGTGGTGCATGCAGGAAGGCAGAGGTAGGAGGATCACCATGACTTCAAGGCCACATTGAGACTACATAGTGAATTCCAGGTCAGCTTGGGTTTGAGCAAGACCCTACCTCAAAAAAAAAACAACAAAAAATGTAAGCTAATAATTACTAAGTTATCAAAATAATAACAACTGTGGGCCTGAGAGATGACTTACCATTTAATATGCTTGCCTACAAAGCCTAAGGACCTACGTACGCCAGATGCACATGGTGGTGCATGTGTATGGAGTTAATTTGCAGTGGCTTAGAGGCCCCAGTGCACCTATTCTTTCTCTCTCTCTCTCTCTACCTGCCTCTTTCCCTCTCCCTCTCTATCTCTCTCTCTCTCTCTCTCAGTTAAATAAATAATATTTAAAAGAATTGAAAGCTAAAAAATAAGAAGAAGCTGGGCATGGTGTGCACGCTTTTATACCCAGCACTTGGAGGCTGAGGGAGGAGGATTCCCATGAGTTCAAGGCCAGCCTGAGACTATATAGTGAACTCTAGGTAGGCCTGAGCTACAGCAAGACTCTACCTCAAAAAACCAAAATATTAATAATAATAATAACAACAACAGCCAAAGGGATATTTGTGGCTTGAAGTAAAATTTACAGTGAGGACCTCATAATACCACCAGCATATATGGGAGAAGAGTCCACAGGTTCTCTTATTTAGACGAACTCAAAAGTATTACAGTTACAACAAGGAAGAGCTAAAGAATAATTTTGGAAAATATATTTTATTATATCAGGGTATTATAAAGTATTTATATAAGTAATGAGTTTTCATACATCATCTCCATAGAATAATAGTGTAGAAAATAGGAACATTTCTTCATTACTATGTTATTGAAAAATCATATGTGATTTAACATTTTTGTAAAAAATTGTAAAATATTTTGTTAAAAAGAGAATACATTTTAAATTGCATGCCTAATGTACATATATTCAACTTGGTCATTTTATTTTTTTATTATTCATTTATTTATTTGACAGAGAAAGAGGGAGAGAGAGTGAGAGAATGGGTGCACAAGGGCTTCCAGCTGCTGCAAACAAACTCCAGATGCATAGAGAACAGAACCTTGTGCATCTGGCTAAGGTGAGTCTTGGGGAATCGAACCTGCGTCCTTTGGCCTTGAAGGCAAATGCCTTAACCGCTAAGCCATCCCTTCAACCTTAACTTGGTCATTTTCTATTCAAGTTCGTTTGATGTTCAAGGAAGCACACACTCTATCCAGTGTTCTACATGGATATAATTCCTGATACGTTGTAAGGATGTGTCATCTGCCATTTTCAGTTTCCCAGTCTGTGTTAACGCTGATGAGTTCTCTGTGGCTACCAGATTTACACAGACTGTCTGGATTTTTTTCATCTTAGAGTTATCAGTTTCTAAAAGAAAATTCCCATCCATTGGCAGCATTATTAATGTCCATCACCTGCTGCAAACTCCTTACCCTGTGGGACCCTACACTTCCCTTCTGTGCCTTCTCAGCTCCCGAATGGAGCCGGAAGCAATGGGCCCTGACAGTCTCAGGAGCCTGACCTGCCTCTGATGAGCCTGTCATGAGTTCTCTGGTGACTCTGCATTCCAGAATTCATTTCCAGTCTTGTCTTGTGTGTCATTTGAATAAAACAAGGAACCTCTTGTGTTTGAAGACAGTGAGTTCACCAGGAGAGAGAAGGAAAGAGATCAGACTGTAAGAGGAAAATCAACAACACAACAACAATGTGAAGAACATGAAAAGGTCTTGTAAAAAGTCATGGGAATTGTGGGAAAGACATCTGCTTGCAGGGGCCATGGAGATGCTTCCCTTTGCTTGTAAAGCCTGCTGATCCTGGTTCCATTCTCCAGTACCACATAAAGCCAGATGCACCGTGATGTGCACATGTGTGTGGAATTAGTTTGTAGTGGCGAGAGGCCTTGGCAAGCCCACATTCATGCTCTCTCTCTCTTTCTCTCCCTCCCTATCCAGTCTCTTTCCCTCCCCCACCCGCCCTCTCTCAAATGCATATTTAAAAAGAAACAGTTCACAGTACATTACATAAAAATACAGCTCAAACTTTGGGACCACTTTCTTCTTTCCAGAAAACATAAATCTCTGTTTGAAAATGTCATATTTTAAAAGTATTATTTCTTAGCAATTAGGAATATACCTAGAGGAAAATAATAAACATTTCTTAAATCTAGGAATAACCTACCCTCATGGTGCTTTCCACTTTTTAAAAGTTGTCCCTTGTTTTACTTCAGATTAAACCAAAGAGATAGTACCTCCTTTCCCAAGATAGCCAAAGACAAAATGAAGATCACAGGGCTAAGCCGGACAGAAGACAGACCGAGGTGGCCCAGCAATTCACAGCTCTGTTGTTTCACTTACATAACAAGCTCCCCAGTTCTCTGAGGCTCAGCAGCTCTGGCTGAAGCTGAGCAGTGACCCTCTTTTGCTCTTCTGACTCATCAGGACAAAGTGACAGTAATTTAACCTCAGCAACTTCCCTCCTCCCTTTACCTTTAACCCAAGGGATAAATACATTATCCCAAGAAGCAGAGGCTCCTTGGCGAGCAGGGCACCTTTCACTCTAAAGACTGGTGGTTTATTACACTGGTTACTATTCTGGGCCCAAGGCATGGGCTCGAGCCCAGAAAGCCATCTCTACACTCCACCATGCAGCCAAGGCCCTGCCTGCTCCTCGCCGCGGTATGCGCAGGTGCATGGGTCCCGGGTGCCAACGGCGTTCTCTTTATGCATAGCCCAGCAGATTTCTTACCCACTTATCAGCAGCAGCATTTGCATCTGGGCACACACACACACACACACACACACACACACACACACACACAAACATTGCCTCTGCAAGTTTTTACTCAGGTTGGATTTTGGATTAAAAAGATTGAATCATGTTTGAGGGCATCCTCTGTGGTGAATAGCTGATTTCAGGAATTAGCAACAGAGGAGAGAGAAGCAAATGAGCTCTAGTGTTTTCCATGACTTCCCAGGGAGGCCTCTTGAGCGTCTTGACAGGCGTGTATCTACAGGAATAAGGAAAACTAGCTTTCGGGTTCCTAGTCACACAATAAATCATTCTGCAACAGTCCTGGGGCGGAGGAGAATCTTCAGCTACGTGGAGCATTCCCTAGTGGTGTGTGAAGTACGGAGTGAAAAATCATGACTAAACAAATGTGCTATTTGTATTTGAGAGCTGGACACTGGGACTTCTGGCTGATCAGCTTGTCGCCCCCCAGGCACACCCCCAGACTTCTCCAAAGCTACCCTCTCCCCACTTTGACACTTCTCAGGCAGCTTTACCTTCTCCTTCCATGATTCTCCTCAGATCAGACAGGGTTCCCCAACACTGAATCTTCAGCCCACACTGCTTTTCAGAAAATATTTATTTGTTTATTTGTGAGGGGAGAGAAAAAGAAAACTGCATGGTCAGATGAAATCTGGGTACAAGCAGGATTTCCAGTCGTAAGGTTTGGAAAGATGAAAAATTTGTACCTAACACAACTGAAAAAGGAGGAAAAATGAGGCTGGAGAGATGGCTAGTGGTTAAGGCTGCTTGCCTGCAAAGCCAATGGACCCAGATTCGATTCCCCAGGACCCACGTAAGCCAGATGCACAGGTGATGCATGCATCTGCAGTTCATTTGCAGCAGCTGGAGGCCCTGGCACACCCATTCTCTTTCTCTCCATCTGCCTATCTCCCTCCCTCCCTCTCTCTCTCTCTCTCTCTCTCTCTCTCTCTCTCTCTCAAATAAATAAAATAAATAAAAGTAATCAGTGTGGGCATATGTAGAAATGGAGAAATTTATAAACATGAAGGAATGTATATGAGTAGATTGTATGGTATATGCATACTTTTGCATCTTAATATTGCTTATGCTATGATTTTAAACTTGTATTTCCCTGCCAATTTAGCTGACACATTTTCAGAATTACGAGCTCAAACATACAACTATAAATCCACCCTGTATTAGGTCATCAGCCTGTTTAACTGGGTTTATCTCTTTTGCAAAGTAAATAAAATTGTGCTGCTAATTTTTTTAACTGTTGCCATGGAAATTTCAGCTTCAATGTTGCTAATGGCTTGTATATTTTAATTAACAGATCATTTGATTTCTATAAATATGTGCATGACCTTCTTAATATCATTTTAATTGATTTTGTTTAAATAGCTTTATTTCTAACACTGCAATCAATATGGTTCCTAGAAAAGGGAAGCAGACCAAAAATACTGGAGATTAGCCATTTAACAAAATGTCTTTCATTTAATCAAATTATTTATTTAAAAAGATGAACTTTGAATGATACTGTTCAATTACATTTTTCGGTATGCTAAATTTATTTCAGTTTTTTTTTTTTATCATTCAATCCATTTCCTAAGCATATGTTCAAGAAACACTTGCAGAACTAACTGGGTGCTATGAATGATGACACAGTCCACTGTGGTGATGCTTTGGACCAGAAGCACTTGAAAAGTAGATTGTTTTGAAAATCAATGGCTTGGTGGTCATGCCTTTAATCCCAGTACTCAGGAGGCAGAGGTAGGAGGATCACTGAGTTTGAGGCCAGCCTGGGACTACACAGTGAGTTCCAGTTCTACCTGGACTGTAGTGAGGTCCTATCTCAAAAAAAAAAAAAAAAAAAAAAAAAAGAGGAAAAAAAAAAAGCTCCTTAAGTAAGCATGGTCGAGTCCATATTAGGAACAATATAAATAAAAAACCTCAGCACTGTGAAAAATTCTTTTTTGTTTAGTTGTACCTGTTTTTTATGATGATGAAAATTAATATTTGTGGAGGACTCAAAAGACGACTAATTGTCAGTTGCAGGTAAGATAAGAGAAAGATAAAATAGGTAAATAGAAATGTTTCACAATTTACTGGTTATTCAACCTAAAAAAAAAAAAATGCCCTTTGGGACTGGAGGGATGGCTTAGCTGTTAAAGCATTTGCCTGCAAGGCCAAGAGACCTCTGTTCAATTCCACAGAACCCACGTTAGCCAGATGCACAAAGTGGCATATGCATCCGGAGTTTGCTTGCAGTGGCTGGAAGCCCTGGTGTGCCCATTCTTTCGCTCTTAAATAAATAAATAAATATTTTTTTATAAATACCATCTGATAAATTAGTTTATTGATAACTAAGGAGTGTGCAAATATAAGAATGGAGAAATCTGGGCTGGAGACATGGTTTAGTGGTTAAGGCACTTGCCTGCAAAGCCAAAGGACCCAGGTTCTATTCTCCAGTACCCACGTAAGCCAGAGGCATAAGGCACTGCATGCATCTGGAGTTCATTTGCAATGGCTAGAGGCCCTAGCATGCCCATTCTTTCTGTGTATATCTACATCTTCTTCCATTTTCTCTCTCTCAAATAAATAAATAATCTGAAATAAAAATATTTAAAATATAAACAATTTTAAAAATTAAAAAAGAATGGAGAAATCTGAAAGAACAACAAAGAGGAGGTTTTATTCTCATGACTTTGGGGATACAAGGGATGTGAAGTCTGAGTCAACTCTTCTGCTTGATGGGAGTATACTATTCTGTTGAGCACTAGCAGATGCAGCAAGTGGTCCATAGCTTTGCGTGGACTGGGCTAGCAGCTTGTGTGAAAAGCTTGCAGTTATGCCCATGTCCTGAGAAGTTGTGCAGGGTTGTTTTGCATAGAAATGAACCAGTGTGAGCAGAGGGATATGGCACAGAAAGAAAAATCTTTGGGTGAACTGCTGCCTGCTCAGCTGCAATTGAGAGATTACAACCTTTGAAATTGGGCCAGCTGACCTGAGTTGGGGCAACAGGAAGAATGTAGATTCTTTTGAAGGGGCCTGAGTGCTCAAGGAGTGTCCTGTTCTTCAAAGTCTGCTTTATTCTCCCCTGGATTAATGAATTGGCACCATACCTCGTATTGTGGAGTATCAGAATGCAGGAAAGAGAGGGTCATTGAGTTTGCAACATGGTCTTGTGATTTGGAAATTGCCATGGACAGTGTGAAGCAGGTTTGCTGGATGCCTGCATGGAGATCCCATGGGGCCATGAGGATGAAAGGTGGATTGCAGTGGAGACCCAGTGGAGGTGCCAGGACCATGAGATGGCTGCTAAGGAAAGATGCCGGCCTCGGATGAAGATTTCCAGGACTGTGAGTAACCTAGCTGGAGGGGGTGGAGTTGGAATACCAGAGACTTGTTGCTGGTTAGAATTATCCGACTTGGAGATTTGTCACTGGCTAGAGTTGTTGGACTTGGAGCTACAGAGTTTGATGTTTGCCCTGTTTAAATCTTGGATTGGTTGAATATTTCTTTGTTATGCCCAGTGCCATCTTTTGCAGTGTGAATGTTTATTCTGTGCCATTACGGTTTTTTTTTTTTTTTTTTGAGGTTATTTTTTGGTACTATGGCTCAGTAAAAAGACCTTGGATTAAGAGGATGTATGAACATCGTTGGAATCGATGAAAACTATGGGGACCTTTTAAAGTTGGACTGAATGCATTGCATTTTACATCATGTACAGATATCAGTTTATGGGGGCCTAGGGTGGAATGTGATGGTATGATTCAGGTGTCCCCCTTAAACTTAGGTGTTCTGAGTGCTAGGTTCCAAGCTGATGGAGATTTGGGAATTAATGCCTCCTGGAGGCAGTGCATTGTTGGGGGTGGGTTTATGGGTGTTATAACCAGTTTCCCCATGCCAGTGTTTGGCACACTCTCCTGTTGCTATTGTCCACCTGATGTTGGCCAGGGGTGATGTCGACCCTCTGCTCATGCCATTGCTTTCTCCTGCCATCGTGGAGCTTCCCCTCGAGCCTGTAAGCCAAAATAAACCTCTTCCCCCCAAACCCACAAGCTGCTCTTGGTTGGGTGATTTCTACCAGCAATGTGAACCAGATGGCAACAAAGTGTGAATGCATTTCAATGTGAATTTGTCAAAATAATGGAACGTCCATGCAATTGCCTTTCCCTTACGGTGACTGTGACTTATTCTTTCATGGTGTGCTTTGGTCCCTTCCCTGATGTGCTGTATGTATATGTGATCATCCCTTTTCTAGTGACATAAAAGTGCCTTCGATCTTTGCTAAATCAGCACTTTAAAACATCACCTACAATGGCTAAGGTTATGTTCTGAAAAAAAAAAATCTAGTTACAAAGTTAATATTGTGATTTATAAGGTTTTTACCTCACAGCCTCCCATTTAAAGATTAGTAAGTGTATTTTTACATTATTAAGTTTTAATTCACTGTCAAAATGTGTGACACATGCCAGAACTTCCAGCATGATTTTGATTTCTTATGTAGTTCCTTCACCACATAAAATATGCACACAGCTCTTAAAGTGGCAATATTTTGGCAAATACTGATTAAATCACACAAGCTGGTAAATATTAAAACAAATATGTTAAAATAAAACATAAAAATATTTAGACCATAAAAATGAAAAGACATACAGATTAAATATATTTATATATATATATACATTTATTATTGTAATTACATGTAGGTAAGTAATTAGTTTTAAATATTTAAATGCATATTTGTGATACTTTACTAGCATGGCTGTTGTTATTTCAATTTTTTTTTTTTTTTTTTTTTTTTTTGGTTTTTTGAGGTAGGGTCTCACTCTAGCTCAGGCTGACCTGGAATTCACTGTGCATTCTCAGGGTGGCCTTGAACTCATGGCAATCCCTCCTACCTCTGCCTCCCGAGTGCTGGGATTAAAGGCATGCGCCACCCGGCCCAGTTATTTCAAATTTTAAAAGTCTTTTACAAAACAACAAAGCAAAGAAAACAATTCAAGATCATTAAGAAAATATCACAAGGCATGAACCTGGTATTGTTCATACAATTGATTGTTTGTAAAACTATAAAACTTAATATTCTTAGTACTACACAAAGCTGTCTAAACTGGCGTGACAAAGAAGAGTATTTTCAGGGCTGGGGGATGATGCTTCCATGGAGAACGTGGTTGCCACAGCACTCTGATTACCATGTTCAAATCTCTAGACTCCATGTAAGAAGCCAGAAGCTGTGGTGGGCCTGGGTGATCCCAGTACATCTACAAAGAGAAGCACAACGGAGACAGGAGAATTTCTGACAGGAAGCTCGCAAATGGAGCAGTGAGTAATGAGAGACCCTGCCTCAAACAAGGTGGAAGATAAGAAACTATCAAAAGTTGTTCTCAGGCTGGAGAGATGGCTTAGTGGTTAAGGCACTTGCCTGCAAAGCCAAAGGACACAGGTTTGAGTCCCTAGGGCTCATGTAAAGCCAGATATACAAAGTGGTGCATGAGTCTGGAGTTCTTTTGCAGTGGCTAGAGATCCTGGCTTGCCAATTCTCTCTATATATCTGCCTCTCTCTCTTTCTCTCTCAAATAAATAAACTATTTTTTTAAAGCTGTCTTCCTGGCTTGTTGGCACATGCCTTTAATCCCAGCATTTGGGAGGCTGAGGTACAAAAACCTATGTGAGTTTAAGACCAGCCCGAGACTACAGAGCAAATTTCAGGTCATCCTAGGCTATAGTGAGATGCTACTTTGAAAAAAGAAAAGTGTTCTCTGACCTGCACACGTGTGCCATGGCACGCCCATGATCACAAACATACACATGCACGCACACACACACACATCACATCACATATACAGTAAATGACTGTTTTTTTAAAAAAATAAGACTATTTGCAAAGAAAAATTGCAGAGAAAATGACTATCTTTTCCCTAAAGAAATATATATTTTCATGCAGTATTTATTTCCTAATACCTTGGCATGATAATTTTTGTTCTTACTGGAAATATGACATTAGTTTCTGTTTTCCCCATCACAGAAGTAGCATTTGCTTCTTCAGTCAGTAACTTCTAGGACTTCCATCAAAAAGATTATTCTTTCATAGAAGATAATCCTCTTAAGGTAAGGTTTCAAAAAAGAAAAATACAATTGCACATCATCCTCTGAAAAGCACAGTTTCAGTTATAGCCATGTGCTTTTAATTTCTTTTTTCATTGTTGCCAAGTGAAATTTCATTAGCAAAATCAAAACAACTGTAAAATGTTATAGTTTCTGAAACAGAAAATGATTTTTCTAATAGGTATTAGACAAATCCTCTCTTCCTTATGACTGATTTGTCTATCTGTATGTAGAGAATCATTATGATGGCAAATTAGCACACAGAAGAGTGGATATAAAACACTTAGCCAGGGCTGAATAGATGGCTTAGTGGTTAAGGTGCTTGCTTGTAAAGCCTAAGGACCTAGGCTCAGTTCCCCAGTACCCACATAAGACATGCTCCTGGAGTGCAATTGCTTTGGATACAGGCCCTGGCATGTCAATTTTTTCTCTTCTCTCTCAAATTAATAATGAATAAAACAAAAAAGAACTAAAACCACTTAGACAAACACAATTAGGAAAACAGGCAGGCATTTGAATTCAATAGCAGTGGTGGGTCATGGAGGAGAGAAGGAAGGGAAACCATGAGGTGTTGGGCATTGAGACCTGAAACAGAAACGGAGACCGTCTCCATGACAGCAGAGGAAAAGCTTCCTGGATAAGTTCCCCCAACAAGACAGAAAGTTTTACCTTGCTTTGCTTTGTTTAGTGTTTTAAGTAGTAACTCTGAGCTTGCAGGGAAAGAGTTCACATTAAAACCATCTTGACTCCTAGTAACATTCGAAGCATTTAGAATACTTCACATGATAGCTCATTGCAATACAGAGATCATTTTTGCACTGATCCAGAACTTTGGCGATGCCACTGAATATAATAAAATAATACTATAAGAATAAAATATTATATTTAACAATATAATATTATAATACAATACAAATGAGTTAATAGTGGTTTGCCAAAATGTATTTGATAAAGGAAAAATGAGCGATCATTGAATAAGCAAAGTTTTCCAGGATATGCAAAAGAATAATACATCAGTTTGAGCTTTGTATTGGACAGGCCCACTCTGAGAAAGCCCGTGGCCTTACAATCCCTTTTCTCGGGACAACTCGCCATCCAGGGCCCCTGCCGCTTAAGCTGGGGACTGCTTCTTCCAGACTAGATCAGAACGTCAAACACACAGATGGCTAAAACGTATGGCATCATCTAAAGTAAAAATAAATAAATACAATAGCAATTGGAAAGGAGATGACCCAGTGTTTCTTCCCACGATAGTCACTACGAAGTGCTGACTCTGTGAGGTGTTGGTTACGCTGCGTTACTGGTGCCGGGCTCTGAAGACAGGGGGCACTCTCAGGGGAACAGTGTGGGACGGAATCTGCTGAGTAGTGATGTCATGGAGGATTATGGGTAGGCAGAGAGAGCAACGCAGAATTGAAAGTGGTTGCTTCTGTCCAGACTTCCTAGGACTGCCTTGGACTGGAGGGATTTCCAGGGCTAGGTCTGGCTCACAGGAAGGCTTGAAGGAAGTCAAGTTTATAGTACCAAAAGATTCTGAACAGAATCATCTCAAATCAATTTAATAGAGTCATGAAAAAAAAATCATCAAGCAGCCTGGTTCAAATACATCCCTGTCCATCCACATACTACTATGTGATCAAAGAGAAGTTCCTAGGTGCTCTGTGCTCCAAGTTCTGCCTTTGTAAAATGGGCATAATGATAACATCTGTCTCATCAATGGCTGAGACAATTAAATGAGCTAATACATGTAAAATCTATTCTAAGAACTTGATAAGTGTTATATGTTTTGTTAGTTTTGAAAGACCAATGTGAACAACACCCTTTGTATCATTTAACCCTCATTTTACCTAACATGAGGAGGAAGGATTCAGTATTGTGCCTGAAAAAATAGTGAAGCCTTTTCCCTTAGTGATCCTTCAAACTGTGAGAATCATGTAAGTTTCTGTAATAGAATATTTACATTGTTCTGTAGTGTTAATTTCCAGTAAACGCATAGGACTTTTCACAAGAATATGGTCTCAGGGCTGGAGAAATTGCTTAGTGGCTAAGCACTTGCCTGTAAAGCCTAAGGAGCCCGGTTCGAGGCTCTATTCCCCAGGACCCACGTTAGCCAGATGCACAAGGGGGCACACACATCTGGAGTTCATTTGCAGTGGCTGGAGGCCCTGGCACGCTCGTTCTTTCTCTATCTGCCTCTTTCTCTGTCTGTCTGTCGCTCTCAAATAAATAAATAAAAATGAACAAAAAAAATTTAAAAAAGAATATGGTCTCAAATTTCCAGGTTGTGGTGGGACACCTTGACAATGATACCTGAATTTTGGGGTGTCTGAGGGATTGAGAGCATCACAGCCTTATCTCGGCTCTTGGGTGGGCAATAGCTCTGGAGTTAGGGTTCTTGACTATCCTGATCCCACTAACACTTCCACTGAGTCAGAGGCCTCTGGGCTCTTGTCTTACGTATTTGATGAATGAAATCCACAGACCAGAGGATGGTCAGGTTCAGAAAGATTTTATTAGATTATAGATAGAAATTAAAAGAAAGGAAAGCAGAATTGTACCCAAGAAGGCAAGAGGGGGGCTTGATAAGCCCACCTCAGTTTCATTTTTTTTTAAATCTATATATTGTTGCAGTCAGGTTCGCATTGCTGGCAGAAATCACCCAACCAAGAACAGCTTTGGGGGAAAAAGGGTTTATTTTGGTTTACAGACTCGAGGGGGAAGCTCCATGATAGCAGGGGGAAATGATAGCATGAGCAGAGGGTGGACATCACCCCCTGGCCAACGTAAGGTGGACAAAAGCAACAGGAGAGTGTGCCAAACACTGGCAAGGGGAAAGTGGCTATAACACTCATACACTCCCTCCAGGAGGCCTTAACTACTAGATCTCCATGAGCTGGGAACCTAGCATTCAGAATGCCTAATTTTTATGGGAGACACCTGAATCAAGCCACACTATATATAATTCATATATATAATTCATTTTTATATAATTTATTTATATATGATTAATTAATTAATATATATAATTTATTTGCAATGACAGAGAGAGAGTGAGCATGAGAATGGGCATGCCCAGGCTGCCTGCCTCTGCAAAGGAACTCCTGATGCATGCACTACTTTGTGCATCTGGCTTTTTGTGGGTACTGGGGAATTGAACCTGGGACAGCAGGCTTTGCAAGCAAGCACCTTTAACCACTGAGCCATCACCCCAGTCCCAGGTAGGGGTGTTTTATTTGAGCTCCCTGATGGATGGTTGGTATAGTTAGTCCAGTCCTGACATTAGGAGTCTGGGGTCAGGATCTCTGGGAAAGGCAGTCTTCCCAGAAATCTTCATTGTCCAAGAAGGGTCTTTTCAGCAGGGAGTTGAAGGATTCCCAGGGGGCAAACAGAAGAAATAGCTAGATTCTCCCCCTAAGCTCTTCAAGATATTCCTTGTTTTTACTTTCTTTCTTTTTTAATTTTTTTTGTTTATTTATTTATTTGAGAGTGACAGACCGAGAGAGAAAGAGGCAGAGAGAGAAAGAGAGAATGGGTACGCTAGAGCCTCCAGCCACTGTAAACGAACTCCAGATGCATGTGCCACCTTGTGCATCTGGCTTATGTGGGTCCTGGTGAATCGAGCCTGGAACCAGAATCCTCAGGCTTAACAGGCAAGCGCTTAACCACTAAGCCATCTCTCCAGCCCTTGTTTTTACTTTCTATGCCCTGTCAGCCCTGAACTGCCTCAACAACTTTCTAGTTATAGTCGTTCTTACCAGTTCCAATGACTGAGATACATAAATTTAATTAGACTTATCTTTGGGGTGAAATGTAGTGCAGGCCATGCTCAAAGCTAATTAGTAAACAAGCCTACCTACCTTCTTAGTTAGAACTTCTTTAAAATATTATTTCTACAGTAAAATAAATAATATGAATTTTTAATGAAATATATGTGCATTTTCAAATCTTCAGGTGAGATTTGAAATTTCAAGTTGAGATGGAACAGATTTCCATGAATTTATCACAAATCTCAATTGTAAGCCATTAACTTCATGCTGCCATGAAAAGACCTGGATGGAAGAGTTTGATATGGTCAGATGTCCTGAGAGCCACCCTCGAATCCCAACTCCTGTGAAAGGGTTAGACCAGCCCACCACACAGGTTAGGGTTCAGAACCTCCTGGTTAAAAGTTGGCTTTGAAAAAAAAAATTGGCTTTGCACCAATGCATGGGAATTCTAAATCTCACTTGTTGGTTCTTGGTCATTAACATAAGGTTCAGTCAAGGTCTTCATCAGAGGGTTACTTGGAACAATTTACTAGAAATCAGGTCATAAAAAGTAGGGAATCTACTAAGAACCTGCCTCAGTATTTATTCCTTACAGACTTCTGTATCAAGATTGAATGCATATCAGCAGTGCCCCAAACTGTCCTCTCCCCTGGTGGTTTTAACATTGTGCTTTCAACTTTTATCAAAGGCCTTTACAAGAAAGAGCCATGTGAGGCCCATTTCTGCGTTTTCTGTGAAATTGGTATGAGGAAATTATCCATTAAATTACTCAATGTTCCATACCTAAGACCCACATGAGAGCTCACTCAGGTTGGTGTCAGGAAAAATGGGGCTTCCTTGAAAAGATGGTAAAATTTGCTTTTTCTGTTAGTGAAAGTGAGAGTTCTACAACATAGTGTTTCTTTTCATGCCCTTTCTTTTTCTTTTATTTTTTTTCAGATTTAGATACAAAAAGAAAATGACCAATTTTTATGTATAATTATACTGGCTAAATTGGTGTTTGAGGCCAACATGCTTGCTTCTTTCTTCTTATTAAAACTTTATCCTTCCAGGGCTGGAGAGATGGCTTAGTGGTTAAGGCATTTGCCTGCAAAGCCAAAGGATCCAGGTTTGATTCCCTAGGACCCATGTAAGCCAGATGAACAAGATGGTTCATGTGTCTAGAGTTTATTTGCAGTGGCTGGAGGACCTAGTACACCCACTCTCTCTATCTGCATCTCTCTCTCTCTCTCTCTCTCTCTCAAATAAAATAAAAAATATTTTAAAAAAATCTTCATCCTTCCAATTTGTTCTATATGATGATTGTATAGATAGATCTTCCTGTATAAGCCAGCTAAAATCTATAGTGGAAAGATAATGGGCATACTCAAGTCAGATCTACAAATACTTTGCTTTACTTGAAATTTTTGATATCTTTTCTATTATGTTTCATAAAATGCTGTTGGATTCAATATAGGATAGACATCTTGTTAAAGGTATAATTAGAGGCAACTCAAGCACAGGTCCTTGGCAAAATTCCATAATCATAAAGATCTAAATTAAGACAAAAAAGTCTTCAGGGGACTAGCCACCTGAGCACCAATAAAATTCAATTTGTTTGTATTTGGTGGGGAAACCTACATTCATTCAAGAAATGTGAAATAACACCAGATATGTGGAAGGCATCAGTGAGTCACTGTGGAAAATATAAATTTGGATTTAAAAAGAAATGATTACCCTGAAGGAATTTATGGCTTAGCAATTAAGATCCAAGGTGTTTACCAATCTTACTTAATAGCTGGAATGAGGTATTACTTGTCAGGCAACATCCTATGTAATGATGCCAGATTTTTTTTTTTTTTTGAAGTTGGAAAAGACAACTTGTAAAGATAAAATAAAATTTTGTTATGGGAGAATTTTGTTATGGAGAGAAGTTGATTCATAGGTATGCTTCCTTCAAAGCAGTTGAAGAAGATTATGGAATGTAAAAAAATAATAATAAGCAAAACTATTTTGAACTGCAAGTAGCTATGAAGGTAGGATTTTTTTTTTATTTTAATGTAAGCAACATTTCTTCAAGATAACACTTTCTTTTAAGGCAGAAAGAATTACTGACTGTTCTATGTGGGCCGATAATATAAACATTTTATCAGAGTCCTAAGCCCCCACACAGGAAGTACGGTCATGGGAATATTTTCACAGCTTGCCTTTGGCCTTTCCAGAATTGAGGGTTGAAGGTTGCTACAATCATTTGCTTTTCATATTCAGCTGGTCTTTTTCCATGAGGTGAATAATACAAGTGTCTGGAAACCAAGGCTGGGCTGAGGCTTTTGCCTAGAGATCTGTTTAGATTACTTCCCAGCTTCCCAGCTTGTGGTCATTGAAGGTCACTTGGTTGATAGCTAAAATTTCAATTGGAACCGTGTCATATAACCAGGATTTAAAGCCCAGCTGAGACTTTGTCTCTCCCATGAAAGGGGAGGTTGTTTTATGATTAGCTTCAGAATGTTAAATTAGGTGTTGGCAATTATGAGCCATTTTTGTAGTTTGAATTGCGCCATAGAAACACCTGTCCAGAATTGCAAGGCAGGAGGCTGGGAAAAAAAGTACATCCGACTTCTATGAGCTAACTCTATTATGCATGAATAGTTGTGTTTTTATAATCAAACCCTAGAAGTCACACTTAACCCCTCAAGAAAAAAAAAAAAAAAACTTTCGTTATCCTTTAACAGTCATTCTCAAGAAGAGCGTTATTGAAGATATCTTTGGAATGTAACACAGGAAAAAATGATTTGCAAAAGGAAAAGACCATATTCAGAATGACTACAATGTTTTCCAATTTTATTTGTAATAATTTTTCTTTCTAGTCATCCCTATGTTCCTAGAAAAAGATTTACTGACAATCCATGAAGCCATGTCCTAAAATGAGCTCAGTTCAATAAATTCTGTCATCATTATAAAGAAAGGACATTTATTACGCTTCTTAAAAAGAAAGAGAATAGGGGGAAAAATGATTGAGAAAATAGGAAAGAAACTATGTATACATTTTAGAGTCTCTAATGTTCTTCTGAATGAGATAAAATATCTGCTTCTCTCACTGCAGAGACCATGCTGGTATAGATGCCTCGGCTAGGGACTGAACATCTCCAGCTGAGACAGAATAACGGACAGAACTCACCTATCTGCCTGAGCTTGAAATAGTGGCTTTCAAGATACAGGACATCAGACAAAGGAGGAAGTAATCCTACAGATATGAGATCATGGTTGTAGTCAGCTTCCAGCTTTAAAAGAGTTTCCAGACAGTGGTAACGGGACTCATGAGGACCTGGTACATAATCTAAGATGCAAGGAAGGAGTTGGGAGTATAGGGACAGCTAGGAAATCCAAGACCACTGGAATACTGGGGAGGAGAGAGAGAGAAAAGATAAACCATAGAATTGGCTGACTGTTCCTCTCAGGTAGCATTCCACAATGTATTGGTTAATACAGACCTTTAAGGAAACAACTAGATGCTAAGGAACAGACACCATGAATCAGTTAGGGAGAACAGTGTCTGTAGCTCACACACAGAGTGCGGGATACCATCTGTCCTGTCAGCACAGACTGGAAAAACCTCCGTCATTCACAAGGATTGGGTAGAAAGCTCAGAAACACCTTCCCTGGGTACCAGCGAGTAAGTGGTCCTGACGATCAGCATTCTGGTCCCACCTAACAGTTGTGTTTTGTTTTTGTTTTTGCTTTTTGACAAAAAGTTTTTCTACTGAGCCCAGGGATGCCTTCCACCTGATGATCCCCCTGCCTCAGTCTTCCATGTGCTGAAATTGTAGTCATGCAACACCCTACCTGGCTCCACTTGACAATTATGAATAACAAGACCCAGAAATGTTGAACGATTTCCAAGAAACCTTGCTACACCCCAACACAGACCTCAAGAACATGTATAGGAATAAAAAGCGCTTTGATTTTCAGCCCAGTGTCGCTTCCTCGGGTGAGTCGCTTCGCCTTGACGCTGATGCCTTGCTGTCCCCATCTTTGAATAGATAATTCTTATTTCATGTCGTGGCTGCGAGCAAGAAATAAATGCATTTGTAGGAAGTGTCTGTACACAGTTCTCTGTCACTGTCTGCCAGGTGTGCAGATTGCCAGCCTGCAGCAAGGTAAGATGGACAATATCTGACGTCCCATCAAAGATTCTCAGCATTCGTTACAACTGGAGAGCACAAGCAGCAGAGAAAGATCTAGCAGGCAACTGAAACTACCCACAATTAGCATAGATGTTAAAAATTAGCAGAGAAAGAAAATAAAACATTTATGATTATATCCCATATGCTCGAAATTTCACGTGGAGATATAGATTTTTAAATATATATATATATATAATGAATGTCTACAGATCTTCTACACATCTCTGCCATTGGAAATCAACATTAGCACCCTGAAAAAAGCTACAATGTGGGAAGTGAAGAAAAATATACTAGTTAGGACTTACAATAGACCAACATTGCATGAGAGAAGTAAACTTGGAAATCACACATTGGAAGTTTCCAAATCAAATATCCTGGGGAAAAAAAAACCAAAACAGTGCATGAGTGAGTGTTGGGGTAACTTACCAAATTGTGTATCTTACAGCAGGTCAGTAATATGACCGGCACTCTGAAGAAATTATGTTAATGTTTTTATTGAAAATTTATTGGCAAGCAGAGAGAGAGAGATAATGGGCACATCAGGGTCTCCTGTCACTAAAAACAAACTCCAAACACAAGTGCCACTTTGCATGTCTGGTTTTATATAGGTAGTAAGGAATCGAACCAATGCCATTGGGTTTTGCAAACAAGCACCTTTAACCACTGAAGCCATCTCTTCAGCCTTCTGAGGGAATTGATAATCTAGTCATTAGACCAAGATACTTCAGTATGTAGTGTATAGTCTGGGATCACAGCACAGTTTTTTAAATTAGTACTCACAGCTAATCACCATATGCAATGGGAATAATTTTTACTAATAAAATTATTTTTCATACAAAGGACATCTTATACCTTTTAATATCTTAAACTTTTTCGCCTATAATAACAAATCCAATGTTACTGAAACAACATTTTGAATAACCTCTTTTAACCTTTGTAGACTACATTATCCCAGTTCACTTTTTTCAACATACAATTAATTGTTCTTAGAGATAAAAAATTTTGAGTAGATTTAATTGCCAAAATAGCTACCTAGAAAATGAAAATAACCTTCAATTATGAACTATGATCAAAGAGAGCTTTTCATTTCTCACATTGTTTTGTGAAATGACTTTCAATCCCTCATCATCTTTCAAGTAACTCTGACACAACATTTTATTTCCCCATCACTAATAAAATAATTTCAGTTGAATACAGGCTAATGAGAGCAACTCTCTAGTCAACTTCAGCACAGATGGATTTATGTTTGCAAAGAAAGTGCAGCAAGGTGTAAAAATGAAGCTGTTTGGTTTTGATGTCATTCGTAAGTGTTGTCTGAATGCTTCAGGCAGACTTTACACAGCCCCTCTGCAATGAAAGAAGGAACTTTATTAAAACTGACTCATCAATCAGTGACAAGTGAGTATCCATCATCAATTTAGTGAAAATATGTGGCTCTTTCTAACAGATTAGAAAACCAAATATATCTTATTTTTATGCCATTCTCAAAGCCCAATTTTTCCCTGAATAAATTTAGCCTCTGGGAAAAGAAAAGGAGGGAGGTAGACAAAGAACTTGGAAGCTATTTATTATTAATCATTTGTCCTCATTATGAAAAATGTTTTTGGAAGGCTGAACACACGCTGAGTTTGGTGGCTCATGCCCATAATCTTAGCACTCATGAGGATAAGCCAGGACTGTCGTTGTGAGATCAAGGGTAATTTTGGCTACATAGTGCGTTCCAGGGAAGCCTGGGCTATAATGTGAGGCCCTGTCTCAAAAAATAATCATGTTAATAAAATAAACAAAAGTTTAGGTTAGCACATTTTCTTCATTTTAAGAGCAGCACTCAATGTACCACCAATTTAAACACAATTTCTTATAATAAATATCTATAGACATTGTAAGATGTAACCCAATCAGAAACACTTTGGTCTTTAAGGAAGGTGATCATAATCAGTTTGTAACTGAAGCTGGTGTGGTGGTACACACCTTTAACCTCAGCACTTGGGAGGCTGAGGTAGGAGAACCACTGTGAGTTTAAGGCCAGCAGCCTGAAACTAGATAGTGAATTCCAGGTTAGCTTGGGTTAGAGCTAGACCCTACCTCCAAAGACCAAAAAAAAAAAAAAATTTGTAACTTTAATATACTATAAAATATGGTAAATATGGTAATATATATATATATATATATATATATATATATCTCACCATGAAAGAAAAGACCAGATCTGATTCAATGCATTTCCATTAGAAAAGTTTAAAGAAACTTTCAACCATATATTATCTCAGACCTGAATTTGTCAAAATATTTTATTGTTATCTACCTGAGAGAAAGAGGCAAAGAGAGGGAGAGAGAAGGAGAGAGAGACAATGTGCATGCCAGGGCATCTAGCCACTGCATATGAACTCCAGACACATGCACCACCTTGTGCACCTAGCTTATGTGGGTCCTGGAGAATCAAATCTGGCTCCTTTGGCTTCATAGGAAAGTGCTTTAACTGCTAGTCCATCTCTCCAACCCTTTTTATTTTTTAAAATATTTTTATTTATTTATTTGTGAGAGATAAAGGAGCAGAGACGGGGAGAGAAGGATAGAAAGCTGACTTTAAAAAAAAAAACTTTAGTACCTTCCATACATTTAGAAACTTATGGTCATGATAACAGAAGATAGGAGTTTCTGTTGCTAGAAGTTTAGATATCATTTAGTAGATTATACTCTCAAGTAATTATTGAAATTTGGTTTCATATGAATATTGTTCATGACCTTCAAATATTTATAGTCCATCTTGAACTGCATGATTAAATCATTTGTGTATATAACCTATTCAGAACAGTCAAAGTAGTAAGATTAGAACACCCCAAAAGTAGAAATACAGTTTATAAACTAATACCTCATTCATTAAACTTGCCCTTAACCAATAATTACCCAGTTAATAGTCACTCATTGGACCTACCATACCCAAAATATTTAAATACACCTTCAATCAAAGAGTATACATAACTGAGTATTAAAAAGCCCTAAAATCTCTGAGTTACCAATACTGAAGTATTGGATGTGAACAGTGGATGTGTTTCCTTCACCCAGATGAATGACAGCAACATGGCTGTGTAGTCAACATCTGGAGAGCAAACACTTCGTTAGGCTAGAGGAATGCACTGGGATTTCAATGCTCCTGAGGGCACTGGGAAAAGAAGATCTATGAAGGAGGAGGCTTGGCCTCTATCTTGCTGTCATACCTTAGACATGACTCATTCCTTAGTCAAATGAAGTGCCTACAGCTAATCTGAGGGGAAGTGGTGCCTCTGCCATCACTCATTTTCAGGGCCAGACTTGATTACTTGTCTGCGCTTTCAGTGTTCATCACAACCCTCCTAATTTCCTTCTCTTCTATTTTCTTCCTTGGCTCCCATCCACGCTTGGCTTCACACTAATTGCCAAGTCTATGAACTTGCCCCAAAGCACGTGGTGCATGTAATTTGGGAGCGAGCTTCTGCATCCCTAATGCTTGGATTGGTGTTAAATTTCTTGTTTACTGTACGTGTTAGAACACATCATGATTTCAAAATTTGGGAACTATCACTCTTGTGTTTGAAAAAAAAAAAAGTCCTTTATCCTAGAACACCTTGCCATCCCAGTTTTTTGAGGAGTTCTGTTTAGTCCATATAAGAATCTTTGTGTTGGCATGTATTTCTGAGAAAAGTTTTGTGCCATGTTCTCTTATAAATGCTGTAGCCTTTTTGAAAGCATGAAAAATGTGGCTTCAGGTGCCTTATTCACTCAACTAATATTTACTAGGACTAGATTATTTGCTAAATATCACGCTACCTGCTGAGAACCAGAAATGAGTGGTACTTCCCCTTCTAGCAGAGTTTATGGATTCAACCAAACATCTAATCAGACCACTATGGTAGAGTGGTACAAATTGACTTGATTTCTCTTTAAGCCCAGAGGAAGGCCACACTGTTTAAAGGAAGTTAGACATGAACTCTTCCAATTGGTACATTGTGGGTCGTGAAACCAGAGAAGATCATGTGCTATGTAGCTCCATCTCCTCAGCTCATGAGTGGATTAAGTAGAAGCAGCTGATGGGGTGTGGAGCCAGATATCATCAGTGTCTCACTAGTTCTTAAAAGAAAAGTGCCTCGGGCTGGAGAGATGGCTTAGTGGTTAAGTGCTTGCCAGTGAAGCCTAAAGAGCCCGGTTCGAAGCTCAATTCCCCAGGACCCACATTAGCCAGGTGCACAAGGGGGAGCACGCATCTGGAGTTCATTTGCAGTGGCTGAAAGCCCTGGTGCGCCCATTTTTTTTCTCTCTCTCTCTCTCAAATAAATAAAAATAAAACAAAAAATTTAAAAAAAAAGAAAGGCACCTCAAGTTTGACCTGGCTTCAGAGATTCCTCTAGCTTTTCTGAGTATCTTCAGAAAGTTTTTTTTTTTTTAATTCTCTGCATTTGTTTTAAACTACTGTATCTCAACACTACTTTCTAACATGTTCACTGTGCGTGTGCTTTCGCTTTGCTGCTAGTAATGCTTGGGAATTCTGCTCTGTTGGGTATAGTAGGCTTCTAGTTACTGCTAATGAGAACTGTACTGGGAACCCAGGGGTGCAGGTCCTGTGTGTCTCCTCACTGCGTGGCTAGGCATGGCCACATGAAGCCAGAGGACTTCACGACTAGCCTGAATATGGCTCCACAAAAGGCTACCAGTTGTCCGTCCTTTTGATGCCACTTGTCATTGCTGATACTGACCGTGGACGTTGGGAGCCGGTGCTCTGAGGATGCTAGCTCTTCAGACTAGACTGGGTGAACTGGGATCTTGGGGTATTCCTTCAGAACTCTGTTGCCAGCTTTGTATTCCCATTCCCAGCCATGTTAGCTTGTTGTCACTATAACAAATACATGAGAGGAAAGATGTGAGGAAAGAAAGATTTGTCTTAGTTCATGATTTCGGGGGTTTCAGTCCAACGTCAGTAGATCCACTGCTTCGAGCCTCAAGCAAGGCAAGAGTATCATGGTGGTACTAGTGTGGTGACGGAGGTTGCTCAGATCCTAGCAGTCAGGAAGCAGAGAGAGCCAGAAAGCATCTAGCATCCCCAAAATAACCTTCGAAGGCATGCCACTAGTGATCTTTCCCTCCAACAAGACCCTCTCTCCTAGTACCCACACTTCTCAATAACCTTGTTAAATTGTGAATCCGTCAGGCAGATTAATCTGTTAATGAAAACAGAGCCTCACAGATCCAGTCACTTTACATAAGTCTCACTTCTAATCATGCTATATTGGAGACCAAGTCTTCAATCCATGAGCCATTTGACGGACACTTCCTACCTACAACGTGATAGCAGCTCTATGCTCTACTGGATATTTGCAACTGTAGCTTTTTCAGAGGACTACTGGAAGATAATGGGATCTATGTGGAGCTTACAAATCATTTCTAGCCTGTATCCAAGGACTCACTGCTACTGGAAGCTAATAAAACTCCAGCCCTTCACACAAGAGCTCCCACAGGGCAAATAACAGCCAGGGACTTCCCCCGAAAACACACCCCTTATCACCTGCTTTTCCTGTACGCTTTTTGCAATTTCCCTTCAATAAATTACTCAAAAATCTTTTCATATCAGAATTTAAATGGTAAGGCTGAAGACATGGCTCAGAGGTTAAAGGCACTTACTTATAAAGCCTGATGGCCTGGGTTTGATTCTCCAGTGTCCACATAAAACCAGATACACAAAGTAGCAAATGCATCTGGAATTCATTTGCAATGGCAGCAGGTCCTGGTGTGCCATTCTTCCCCCCACCCTCTCTCTCTCCCCCTCTCCCCATCTCCCTCCCTCTTTCTCTCTGTCTCATAAAATAAATAAATAAGAATATGTTTTTTAAAAGGAGTGAGCCAGCACAATGAACACAATTTAAAAAACAACAACCACAACAGAAAATCTTCCAAGATATCACATGTCACATGAATTCCATCCTTAGAAATCTCTGGTCCTGAGGGAATAAGATATTTCTCCAACCCTAAGTCCAAAGACTCACCTGTTGCTTGCCCTATGTTAAAGAAGTCTCCAGGATGTTTAACAAAAATTACATTTAGGGGCTGGAGAGATGGCTTAATGGTTAAGGTGCTTGCCTGTGAAGCCTAAGGACCCAGGTTTGATTCCCCAGTATCCACGTAAGCCAGATGCACAAGGTGGTGCATATATCTGGAGTTCATTTGCATTGGTTAGAGGCCCTGGTGTGCCCATTCTCTCTCTCTCTCTCTATCTCTCATAAGTAATTTTTTAAAAGAAAGAATTGCATTTACTCTTTTCTCAGCTGATTATCTCAAGGAGTGATCTTGCTCTAGCAAACCAACAAGTAATCTCAAGACAGATGGGCAGTATTTGTCAAGACATGGATTCTATGGCCTCATCCATGGTCAGGAAACCTTTCTCAGAGCTTGAGCTAGAGTGAAGCAGAAAGGATCTAATGGTAAACAATTAGAGCCTAAGTGAGGATTACGCTAAGAATTCTAATATGACTAGAAAACCAGATGTGGAGTTGTAGATAAGAAGCTGGTGGGCATGAGACCCTTCTAAAGAGTTTGTACCCTATCCCACAGAGTGTTTAAACTAGATATAGCTATACAATGATGCATTTAAAAGTGGCACATGCCTTTAATCCCAGCACTTGGGAGGCAGAGGTAGGAGGATTGCTGTGAGTTCGAGGCCACCCTGAAACTACATAGTGAATTTCAGGTCAGCCTGGGCTAGAGTGAAACCCTACCTCGAAAAAGAAAAAAAAAAAAAGTGAATAAAGGACTGGAAAGATGGCTGATCAGTTAAAGGCTCTAGCTTACAAAGCCTTCTGGCCCTGGTTCAATTCCACAGTACCCATGTAAAGGCAGATGCACAATGGGGTGAATGCATCTGGAGTTTGCAGCAGCGAGAAGCTCTGGTTTACCCATTCCCTCTCTCTCTCTCCCTTTCTCTCTCTTTCTATTTCATTGCAAATAAATAAATAAAAATATTAAAAAAATAAAAGTAGGGCTTGAGAGATAGCTCAGTGGTTGAGAGCACTTGCTTGCAAAGCCTGATGATAACCCATGTTTAAGTCTGCATTACCCATTACACATGGAGAGCCAGATGTACAGAGTGCCACATTGGTCTGAAGTTTGTTAGCAGTGGCAAGGAGCTGTGGCACATCCATGTTCTCTTTCTCCATTTATTTGTATCACTGTATATATATATATATATATATATATATATATATATATATATATATACATATATATGCATATATATAATATTTTTTAAGAAATGAAAAATAGATAAAGGTCATCACAGACTGCAGGAGATACTGGGAAAGGTGGGAAAGGTGTGTATGTTTGAGCCTGTCTTTAGGAAGTAGAGAGTCATCTCTACCTTGAGACACAGCTTAGATATAGAGTAAAGCTCTGCGCAGAGATGCAATCATTTTGAGCCTATTAAGGGAAAAAAAAAAATGGAGTAGGATGGTAACCATGCTTTTAGTCCCAGGTGTAAGAGGCTGAGGAGGACAGTTTGACTTGCTGTGAATTCAAGGCCAGGCTGATCCTATAAAATAAATTTCCAGCCACTCAGGACTAGAAAACTGATATTCAGTCTCAAACTTTAAACAAAGGAAAGAAAGTACCTGCACACAGTGACAAAAGAGGAGACATAAAATCAGGAGAGACCCGTATCCTAGAAGTCACGGGAGACACAAGACTAAGAATCAAATCTGAAGACAAATTGAGGAATGTGAGAACCACAGGATGTGGTGATAAGGACAATCAGAACATAACTAGTAACCAAGGGAGAGCACTCAGCAGAGACAGAGGAAGTTTCGCTGTAACACTGCGGACTTGAGAAATGTGAGAAAGCAGTCCCAGCAGTGGGTCTGTGTGTACCCACTCCGAGCAGATGAGCCTCAGATGGAAAAGGGAAGAATTAGCGAGTACCTTGAAGAGACGTAGGGATCAGATGAAAGATTTTTTTGAGGGTGAAGAAGACTTGGACATATCAAGGGCAATGAAAAATCAAGATCCTAAAGCATGGGGAAATGTTTGCATCAGGGATTTCCAATGAAATGGAAACAAAACAGATCTATGTACATCACTTTTTAAATGGGGACTGGGGAATTGAACCTGGACCAACAGACTTTAACCACACAAAAATCTCCCTAGCTTCCACCCAATGGTCTTTTTTTTTTTTTTTAATTATTTTAGAGAGAGCAAGTGGGGCTGAAGAGATGGTTTAGCAGTTAAGGCACTTGCCTGCAAAGCCAAAGGGCCTCAGTTCGATTACCCAGGACCCACGTAAGCCAGATGCACAAGGTGGCACATGCATCTGGAGTTTATTTGCAGTGGCTTAAAGCCCTGGTGTGCCCATTCCCCCATGCCTCTTTCTCTCTCATAAATAAATAAATAAATATATATATAGAGAGAGCAAGTGAGAGAGAATTGGTGTGCCAGGGCCTCAGCCACTATAGTTGAACTCCAGATGCCTTTCTTTAAATAATTAAGGAAAGTCAACTGCTGGGAATTAAAGATTGGATTAGATATGTGACATAAGCAGTGTGGAGATGTATATAAAAACGTAAATAAAGCCGGGCATGGTGGCGCACACCTTTAATCCCAGCACTTGGGAAGTGAATAAAGGACTGGAAAGATGGCTGATCAGTTAAGGCTCTAGCTTACAAAGCCTTCTGGCCCTGGTTCAATTCCACAGTACCCATGTAAAGGCAGATGCACAATGGGGTGAATGCATCTGGAGTTTGCAGCAGCGAGAAGCTCTGGTTTACCCATTCCCTCTCTCTCTCTCCCTTTCTCTCTCTTTCTATTTCATTGCAAATAAATAAATAAAAATATTAAAAAAATAAAAGTAGGGCTTGAGAGATAGCTCAGTGGTTGAGAGCACTTGCTTGCAAAGCCTGATGATAACCCATGTTTAAGTCTGCATTACCCATTACACATGGAGAGCCAGATGTACAGAGTGCCACATTGGTCTGAAGTTTGTTAGCAGTGGCAAGGAGCTGTGGCACATCCATGTTCTCTTTCTCCATTTATTTGTATCACTGTATATATATATATATATATATATATATATATATATATATATATACATATATATGCATATATATAATATTTTTTAAGAAATGAAAAATAGATAAAGGTCATCACAGACTGCAGGAGATACTGGGAAAGGTGGGAAAGGTGTGTATGTTTGAGCCTGTCTTTAGGAAGTAGAGAGTCATCTCTACCTTGAGACACAGCTTAGATATAGAGTAAAGCTCTGCGCAGAGATGCAATCATTTTGAGCCTATTAAGGGAAAAAAAAAATGGAGTAGGATGGTAACCATGCTTTTAGTCCCAGGTGTAAGAGGCTGAGGAGGACAGTTTGACTTGCTGTGAATTCAAGGCCAGGCTGATCCTATAAAATAAATTTCCAGCCACTCAGGACTAGAAAACTGATATTCAGTCTCAAACTTTAAACAAAGGAAAGAAAGTACCTGCACACAGTGACAAAAGAGGAGACATAAAATCAGGAGAGACCCGTATCCTAGAAGTCACGGGAGACACAAGACTAAGCATCAAATCTGAAGACAAATTGAGGAATGTGAGAACCACAGGATATGGTGATAAGGACAATCAGAACATAACTAGTAACCAAGGGAGAGCACTCAGCAGAGACAGAGGAAGTTTCGCTGTAACACTGCGGACTTGAGAAATGTGAGAAAGCAGTCCCAGCAGTGGGTCTGTGTGTACCCACTCCGAGCAGATGAGCCTCAGATGGAAAAGGGAAGAATTAGCGAGTACCTTGAAGAGACGTAGGGATCAGATGAAAGATTTTTTTGAGGGTGAAGAAGACTTGGACATATCAAGGGCAATGAAAAATCAAGATCCTAAAGCATGGGGAAATGTTTGCATCAGGGATTTCCAATGAAATGGAAACAAAACAGATCTATGTACATCACTTTTTAAATGGGGACTGGGGAATTGAACCTGGACCAACAGACTTTAACCACACAAAAATCTCCCTAGCTTCCACCCAATGGTCTTTTTTTTTTTTTTTTTAATTATTTTAGAGAGAGCAAGTGGGGCTGAAGAGATGGTTTAGCAGTTAAGGCACTTGCCTGCAAAGCCAAAGGGCCTCAGTTCGATTACCCAGGACCCACATAAGCCAGATGCACAAGGTGGCACATGCATCTGGAGTTTATTTGCAGTGGCTTAAAGCCCTGGTGTGCCCATTCCCCCATGCCTCTTTCTCTCTCATAAATAAATAAATAAATAAATATATAGAGAGAGCAAGTGAGAGAGAATTGGTGTGCCAGGGCCTCAGCCACTATAGTTGAACTCCAGATGCCTTTCTTTAAATAATTAAGGAAAGTCAACTGCTGGGAATTAAAGATTGGATTAGATATGTGACATAAGCAGTGTGGAGATGTATATAAAAACGTAAATAAAGCCGGGCATGGTGGCGCACACCTTTAATCCCAGCACTTGGGAGGCAGAGGTAGGAGGATTGCCATGAATTCGAGGCCACCCTGAGACTACATAGTGAATTCCAGGTCAACCTGAGCTAGAGCGAGACCCTACCTCAAAAAAAAAGAAAAGACATAAATAGCAACAATGGAATAATTCTTAAAGTCATACCCAGACACAAGAGAGAGAATTGCGCAGTGGTATGCAGAGTTGGAATAAAGGCATAGTTCAGGATCATCATGAACTTTAAATCTTAATGTGTAAATAGTAACAAAAATAGTAACAAAAAATGATTATAAATGAGGAGAATGGACAAATTTTTATCTTTTGTTGTGTTTTACTATAGTTGTAGCTGGAAATGGATAAAAAGACAAGAAACTTAAAATTGAGAAGCAGGAGTGTTATATTTGTGGAGTTGGGTGGTGACTCATGGGCGCCCACCAGGTCAAGGGTGGGCTGGGGTGAGAGGGAAGAACAGTACCCTACTGTGCTTCTAACAGACTTCAAGCCCTGGCTTAAATCACACTGTAGGTCTTCCCAGAGAAAACAAGAAGAGGCTATTTATGAGAAACCCAAAATTTTTTTTTTTTTTTTGTTTTTTTGAGGTAGAGTCTCACTGTAGCTCAGGCTGACCTGGAATTCACTATGTAGTCTCAGGGTGGCCTCGAACTCATGGCAATCCTCCTACCTCTGCCTCTCGAGTGCTGGGATTAGAGGTGAGCGCCACCACGCCCGGCCACAAACTCAAAATTTCTAAGCATTGATATCATTATAACTCTAGGCCATGATATTTATATAGACTCCAAGAGACTAATGGTATGAATTCTTCTTTAGAGACCTAGATTTTATTTTTCTTTTCAAAGAAAGACCATTCTCATCCTATTGTATAATAATTTATTCATCATAGATACATATGTATTAGTAATTTATGTCTTACAATTATTGTCTCTAGGATCCTTTTCTTATCCATAGCACTGTTCAAATTGTCTTTATTAGGTCAAGCCGAAGTCCATGAGCACTATAATCTGCTAATGCTGAGGTTAACTCAAAACAAACAAACAAACAACAACAACAAAAAACAACCACCCTAGAGATGTGCACTTTAATCTAACTAAGCAACATTTCTTTCTTTCAGCCACAATTTGTTTTTTCTCCCCACATGACTCTATCACGACCCTTGACATAACACTGTGTCATGTTCCATGTTTCAAAGAGCAAATTTGTTTTTTTTTCCTAAGTCCAAATAACACTAGTTTAGTGCACTGTTGAATCTTGTATGATTTCTTCCATTGAAAATGCAGGTGAACAAAGTGCTTAGTAAGCACATCTCTTAATGTTCACACCCTTATATTAACCCTACTCTCACTTTTGGTTAGAGAACCTTCTCTTTTCAGATGGCAGTGACCTTGGGATGACTCAGAAGGCATCATGGTGCTGAGAAGTGACAGAGGAGTGCTCAGCACTGCAATATCTCTATCACACCTTCCAAGGCTCAGGGTCCATTGCGGAAGAGATGGTGGAAAGAATGTAAGAGCCAAGGGAAGGGTAGGACTCCTTACAATGTGCTCCTCCAGACACAATGGCCTGGATATCCACGAACTTGCAGTGCCTGGCAATACTTACACAAGACCATCATAATAGGAGCAAAAGATGATGACACCGAGAGGGGGAGGGGTATGATGGAGAGTGGAGTTTCAAAGGAAAAAGTGGGGGCAGGGAGGAAATTGCCATGGGTTATTGTCTACAATTATGGAAGCTGTCAATAAAAAAAATTAAATTAAAGTGCAGGTGACTATTCTATCCCAACGTACATACAGCCAGTATCCACGCTGGTGGACTTCGTTTCTCAGCTTCCTCACCAAGTCCTTAGAGAAACAACCCTAAGGATAGCCCCATAAAAACGCATCTCAGCCCCAAGGGGGCGTCTTCCCAGACACGACCAAGCACACGTGCTGTTTGTCCCTTGGAGGGAGGCTTGAAATGCTTTCCCCACAGTGCACAACTCTCGTGCGGATATTTAGAGGACAGCGTGTTCCAGGCATGCAGCACCTGTTCCTCGCTTGTTTAAATGTCTCCTGAAGGGGACACAGAAAAAATAGTTCCTCCCTGTCTCTGGGAATGTGCATAAATTTAGCATACAGTTCTTTTCTGGCTTGGTCCAAGTTTGAATTACCTTAAGGAAGGCCCGTAGGGTACGATATCCTGCCGATGTGTTTCACATTCCAGTGTATTCCATAAAATAGCCGAGAACAGGTGGTGGCCCAGAGAAAGAAATGAAAAAAAAAAAAAAAAAAAGACGGAGAAAAAGAGAAAATGAACAATACAATAGATGAAAACGTTATAAAGCCAGGCATGAAACTGGGTTGGAAAAGAAGCCTCAATCAACTTGCCCTTACTGCTGAAGTTGGCATTATGTCTAAGAATCTGGTTATTTAACTCTACTTCATTCTGGGGCGTGGGAGATTAAACATTGAAAACACACTTGCAGACTGATCTTATGTTAGGTTTCCTACATTAAAAAAAAAATTTATTTTTATTTATTTGACAGAGAAAGAGGGAGTGGGCAAGAGAGAGAGAGAGAGAGAGAGAGAGAGAGAGAGAGAGAGAATGGGTGCACCAGGGCCTCCAGCCACTGAAAACGAACTCCAGATGCATGTGACCCATTGTGCCCAACGTGGGTCCTGGGGAATTGAACCTAGGTCCTTTGGCTCTGCAGACAAATGCCTTAACCGCTAAGCCATCCCTCCAGCCCAGGTTTCCTACATTTTGAGATGGTTATGGTCCAAATTTTTCTCCATGCAACCAACCAGTTTTTATCTCATTAGAATCATATTAAAAATATACTTGTTCAACACTGCTTTCTTTTTTAAATATTTTATTAATTTATTTGAGAGAGAGAGAGAGATTGGTGTGCCAGGGCCTCCAGCCACTGCAAACAAACTCCACACACCTGCACCATCATGTGCATCTGGCTTACACACGTCCACGGGAATCAAACCTGGGTCCTTAGGGCTCACAGGCAAACACTTCAGCCACTAAGCCATCTCTCCAGCCCCAACACTGCTTTCTTGAGTGTCTTGTTAAGCACAGTCATTGATATTGCTGGGAACCTAAGAATACTGGAGTCACATAGAAACGAGGTCACTGTTTCATTAAAGTATTGATTCAAACTGAACCATATTCTGTGTGCGTGTATATGTGCACACACATGTGTGTACATGCATGCTGTGTGTAGGTGTGAAGGTCAGAGGAGAATCTAAAGGTGTCCATGCTGTTCTTCCACCTTCTTTGACACAGACTCTCTTACTGCCATAAATAGCAGGCTAGCTGCTCTGCAAGCTCTGATTCCTGTGGCTTCACTTCCCGTTGTTGGAGGTGACTTAGAATCATGGACACATGGGACACTTTGAGTCTGGTTTTGCATAAGTGCTGAATGATCAAATTTGGGTCAGCATGCTTTGAAAGCAGGGACCTTTATCAACTAAGCCATCTTTCCAGTCCCCTAAACTGTGTTCTTTTTAAAATTCATTTATTTATTTGACTGAGGCAGAGAGAGAGAGAGAGAGAGAGAGAGAGAGAGAGAGAGAGAGAGAGAATGGGCACAGCAAGGCCACTAGCCACTGCGAATGAACTCCAGACGCATGTGCCACCTTGAGCATCTGTCTTACGTGGGTACTGGGGAATCAAACCTGGGTCCTTAGGCTTTGCAGGCAAGCACCTTAACCACTAAACCATCACTCTGGCTCAACTATGTTCTTTTCTAATCTTTTTCATTTTTAGCATTTTCATGCATATATTGAATGTATTTTGATCTTATTTCCGCAAGTTACCCTCTCTTGTATCCCCTCCCATTAATACTAAGCCATGTTGTTTTTTAAAAATTTATTATTTATTTGAGAGAGAAAGGAGATAGAGAAGAAGAGAGAGAGAGAGAATGGCCTCCGGTCACCGCAAACAAACTCCAGACACATGCACCACTTTGTGCATCTGGCTCATGTGGGTCCTGGGGAATCAAACCTAGGTCCTTTGGCTTTGGAGGCAAGGACCTTACTGGCTAAGCTATACCTCCAGCCCTAAGCCATGTTCTTAATAAACATTAATTTATTAAAGAATGCAACCAGGTGAATTTTTCCAAATTCATGTACATACATTTTGCATACACATTGGAGTGTGTGGCCAACATAGACACATTCAGTTTACCACTAGAGTTCACAGCTGTGAATGCTCAATATTCACATTTCTTCAGCATTTCTTTATCATATTGAAGTGAAACACCTGTCTACACACTTTGTACTATTGTGACTTTTATAACACTGGTTAATTAATATCTGTTTTGTGAGTACTTTTCCAAGTTTCTGGGCCTGAATTTTTTTTGTTTGTTTGTTTTGTTTTTCAAGGTAGGGGCTCTCTCTGGTCCAGGCTGACCTGGAATTAACTTTGTCATCTCAGGGCGGCCTTGAACTCATGGCGATCCTCCTACCTCTGCCTCCTGAGTGCTGGGATTAAAGGCGTGCACCACCATGCCTGGCTAGGCCTGAATTTTTTTAAATTTTTGATTTATTTATTTGTAAGCATAGAGAAAGAGAGCAAGAGAGAGAATGAGAATGGGTGCACCAGGGCCTCCTGCCTCTGCAAACAATCTGCACATGCATGTGCCACTTTGAGTATCTGGCTTTATGTGGGTATTAGGGAATCAAACCCAGGTCACCAGGCTTTGCAGACAAGTACCTTAACCACTAAGCAATCTCTTCAGCTCCACTGGGGCTGATTTTAAATTACATATATATTCATAACAAGAGAATTTAAAGTTAGCAGTCACTGTTAAACAAGTGTTAGATTTATGACTTTTCTAGAAAAGTATAACCTCTTTCTTCATCTCTTTGCATGCTAGACTCATGACCAACCACTATTTTCACTATATCATTTTTTAACATAGGAAAAAACATCTAATTTGCATCTGTGGTTCAAGCTCATCCCGAAGGGTGGTCATGCTAGTGATTGGCTAAGGATAAACACCTTGGAATCTAACCCAGCTTCTCTTCCTGCCAAGCTGGCTTACCTCAGGAGCAGGTGGAAAATTCAGGGTAGCATTCAGAAAATTCAGGGAGGCATCCAACTTGTGAAAAACATCTCTTGACTCCATTGCAGTTCTTTCCAGGAAGTATGAGGATGTGCTAAGATTAAAACTGTTATGTGTCTGCTACCAGTGTGTGTGTGTGTGCGTGTGTGTGTGTGTGTGTGTGTGTTAAAGGGATGAGCTTTTGCCCCCTTTTCCTTTTTAATTTTTCCTATTTTGGCTGTTCACCAATAAGTGTGAATGTTTGTACTAAATTTTTTGATTCTGACCTGTCATTTTAAGACTCCTTCAAATATAAAATCTTCATATCTTTGCTTTTTTGTAGAAAAAAAAATAAACAATGGGAAACTTATACAATAGTGAAGATACAGTAGTTAGGAGTTAATTTTAAAAGCTAGGAAAAATCAGCAATTGAAATAAAAGCTATATAAATCATTTAAAAAATGAGCTTAGCCAGATGAGGTGGTACGTGCCTTTAATCTTAGCACCCTGGAGGCAGAGGTAAGAGGATCACTGTGAGTTTAAGGCCAGCCTGAGACTACATAGTGAGTTCCAGGTCAGCCTGGGCTACAGTGAGACCCTATCTCAAAAAAAAAAAAAAAAAAAAAGAAAGAAAGAAAAGAAAAAAGAGTTTAGTTAGTCATGTTGAAACTCTTCCCAGTAAACAATAGAAATCTCTTGTGTTTCATCAAGAAAGCAGGTCCCTTCTTGAAGTCTCATTAAAAGGATACAAATTTAAAATGTGACTAAAAGAAGAATGAAATTATATAAGGTTATCACTTAATAAATGTTTGTTCCTTTCTCCTCAAAAAGGTATAATAAGTATTATTATTATTATTATTATAGCTGTCAGTAGTGTTCATGAAGAATAGAGGAAGGACAGACATACTTGTGTCCATGTATTATTAGGACTACCCAGTAATGAAGGTCTTCCCAGCATAAGGATCCCATTTATCATATGTACCTACTCATATGTGGATAATGGAGTAATTCTGGCATAATGAGCTGGGGTAATGTGATAACTTTAGACCTTAACAGAATTTAACTTTCTCTACTCTGACTTAACAATCACTAGAAATGTTCAGGTTTTTATTTGGTTTCATTAGCTGATTTTCTCAGTTTAAAAAGTTTGCTTTTAGCCACAATTAGAAATGTCCCTAAATGCCAATGAACAAATTGTTACTACGTATTTAAATGCTTTATTTGATAATTTTTTTGTTATAATGAGAATTTTCATGGCTAATCTTTATTGCTAACATGACTGAATTTAGAATCACTTAGGTGACCAAGACACTGCCTGGGTCTATCCGTGGGTGCATTTGGGAGAGAAAGAGCTGAGAGAAAGAAGTCTATCTTGAACAGGGGTCACACCATGCCAGGGCTGGGGGCTCAGATAAATAAAAGAAGAAAAAGGAGATGGTGAGCTGATAAGCCATGCTCTAAGCTTACTCTGCACAGAAGCTGCTCCCTGTCCTGCCTTCCCTTAGGTTGCTTCTTGACACATATTTGGTCACAGAGAGAGACAAGTAATACAAGAATCTGTCCCTCAAAGGTGGATCATCAAATTTATGATTTTAAGTTGGTAGAATCAAAGAATATCTACTAATCCACCCCTCTCCAATATCTAAGAAAATAGAACAAAACCAAATTACAACAAAGTGAATATCTTTCTAAAAATTAGTAGCCACCTATATATCCCTGTGCCATTGTGGAAATTAAGCCAGTGGAGGCAGTGTAAGTAACAGAGAACATGTGGGTTATTTGGTTTTGCAGACAGACATACCATTCCTTTTATGCTCTAAAACCTTCAAAGAGACCCAAGAATTAGAATTACAAAAAGTAATTTAGCATACCAGAGGGAGTATTTGAACACTGTATAGCAAACAACTCGCCTTCCCCCCTGGTACTTGACCATTTTCAGCTACCTACCTCCTCCTGTACCTCAGACGAGGCACAGAGGATCACACCATGTCCTAGTGAGGAAACAACTGGGACTAGCATAGAGCTCCTTGAGTCTTGGGCCTTGAATCTTCCTTTTCCATCAAATTTCTGAAAGCTGATAATCAAGCTAACATCACTTTCTAAAAACAAACACCACCTCAGAGAAAACTCCAGCAGGGATACTAATAACCCCTGTGCCTTCACAGCATGGAAACTGGATGGTCACTTTTGGTGGAAGAAGTGTACCCATATAAAATGCAGCCCACACCCACAAAACGCCCTATCTGCTTATGAATTCCTGCTCTTAATTAGGAAATAAGACCCACACTGATAAAGGAGAGAAAAAAAGCATCATAACAAATTCAGAGAGCAGGAAAACACTGATTGGTCTCCTTGGAGAGACAGGAGAAGTGCTGAATTCAAGAGTCAAAACCATAAGGGATTAAAAGAAACATTCGTGGGCTGGAGAAGATGGCTTAGCAATTAGGGCATTTGCCTGCAAAGCTAAAGGACCCCAGTTCAATTCCCCAGGATCCACATAAGCCAGATGCATAAGGAGACACATACATCTATAGTTTGTTTGCAGTGGCTGGAGGCCCTGGTATGCCCATTCTCTCTCTCCCTCACCCTCTCCCTCTTTCTCTCATAAATAAATCAATAAATCAATAAATAAATATTTTTTAAAAGAAACATTTGTAAATTAAGATAGATATTAGAGAATAAAAAGGGAACAAGAGAGAAGATCAAAAGTATTAAGATAACCAAAACGCAGGAAGGATGAACGAAAAAAGAATTAAGCCAAGAGTATTAGGAAAACCAAAAGGCAGGAAGGATGAAAGAAAAAGAATTAAGACAAGAGGCCTACCTTCTACTAACAGAAGATACATAAGAGAAAATTGGAAAAGTTTTTACTTTGAAAGATTTTTGTTTCCAGATTGAAATGACTCACCACTAATTCTTAAAGCTATGAGAGAGAGAGAGAGAGAGAAGAACTACAGCAAAGACCCTCTGGAGAGCAAAGGAGGCTAGACACAAAGTGCCAGGAGTAGAAATAGCTTTTGCTCCTCACAGCAGCCTAGAATGCCAGAGGCCCCGCGCAGTGCACGTCAAATGCTTCATACAAATTAGCTCTGCAGCCAACCACACTGTCAAGCATATTCCATAACAATGAAATCAAGGCCTTTCACGAAATGTATCTAAAAAATATTGTTTTTGTCCTCTCTCCAGAAGCTAAGAATAAGCTGCATCCATAGCAGGGATAAACCAAGAAAAAGGAACATCTCACATCAGTAAACAGAAGAGACCAAAAAAATCTCCAGATGACAGAGTGCCCAAGGTCATGGCTGGGCAGAAGCCTTTCCTAAGAGAGAGGTACCTCAGACTGGACAGAGCCCCCAGGATGTTTCCAGAGGAAATAAAAATAAAATAAATACACGGGTAGATTATCAGGTATAAACTGACTGGGAATTGAATGAGGCTATGCTTACATGGCTACTGGAAGGTATAGGATGACTTTGCCATAACTTCAATTAAAAAGGAAGAAAAGAGGCTGGAGGGATGGCTTGGCAGTTGAGGCATTTGCCTGAGAAGCCAAAGGACCCAGGTTTGATTCCCCAGGGCCCATGTTAGCCAGATGCACAAGGGGGCGCACGTGTCTGGAGTTTGTTGGCAGTGGCTGGAGGCCCTGGCGCGTCCATTCTCCACCCCCCCCCCCCGCCCGTCTCAAATAAATAAAAATAAAATATTTTTTTAAAAAGGAAGAAAAGTGGGCTAGGGACATGGCTCAACAGATAACAGCACTTTCTCCCTGAATTTGATTCCCCAGCATCCAGGAAAACAGCTTGGCATGATCACCCACGCCTGGAATCCCAGTTCTGTGGGGATCAGAGACCTGAAAATCACTATGGCTCCCTGGCCAGCCACTCTGACCAAAAGAGGCAACTCTGGGTGCAGTGAGAGACTCTTCCCCAAGAAAACATGTGGATGGGCAACAGAGGACATGGGATGGTATCCTCTGGCTTCTGCACATGTGCACATGGGGCAGGCATACCTGCACACACACACACACACGCATGCATGCATGCACGCACATGCACAAAAAATGAAGAAAAGTGAAAACAATTATTCAGAAAAAAGAATCTCCAAGAATACAGTGTGTTGAAGAAGAAAGTAATAGGCTGAGGAGGGGAGAAGGGGACACTACTTAGAGCTATTACAATGGCTTGTTTTTGTGTACACGAAACAAGCACCCTTAACAGCTGAGCCACCTCTCCAGCTCTGCTTTTTAAAACATATGACATTCATTAAAATTGCGAAAGCTGCCGGACATGGTGGCGCATGCCTTTAATCCCAGCATGTAGGAGGATCACTGTGATTTTAAGGCCAGCCTGAGACTACATTGTGAATTCCAGGTCCGCTTGGGCTAGAGTGAGAGCCTACCTTAAAAAACAACAACAACAAAAAAAAAAAAAAAAAAATCACAAATGTTCATAATCCTACTTTAAAAAATTGGAAGAAAACTAATTTTATTTTTTTGGTGGGGGGCTTAATTTTAAACGTGCAAACCCAAGAGCCAGACTTGCTGCTCCAGAAACAGCCACCGACTACTGCTTCATTGACTGGGCTTGTTGCTATGCATTCACAGCCCTGCCTGAGGGCTGCACAGGGAAGGAAAACGTCCTGGCCCTCATGCCATTTATACCTTGCCCACATCCCATGAGACACGAAGCATCACTTCTACTTAAAGGAGGTGAAAGGCATATGAGAGTAAGTCACACACGAATGTGAGGTCAGAATTGATGGAACAAATGACATGGGATTAAGACACAAGTAACCCTTAAAACCAAGAATGTAGGGCTGGAGAGATGGTTTAGTGGTTAAGGCACTTGCCAGTGAAGCCTAAGGACCCAGGTTTAATTCCCCTGGACACACATAAACCAGATGCACAAGGAGGTGCATGCATTTGAAGTTCCTTTGCAATAGCTGGAGGCCCTGGAGCTCCCCATTCTCTTTATCTGCCTCTCCTCCCTTTCTCTCTCCCTCTTGGCCTGTCTTTTTCTCCAATGAATAAATAAAATATTTTTAAAATGAAGAATGTAGAATAATCTAAGCTTGTTTTGAAACTAATTCCATAGTAACTGCTGTCAAGAAGAAAAGAAGAACTTGAGTTGCTATTTCAAAAAAAGAAAATTATCACACAAGTCAAACACTCTTCTGGCTAATACCATGGGACGTCTTGATCATGACCCTGACTACTGAATTCTCTTCAGGGAGAAGATAAACAGTGGCCTAATGTTCTAGTGTATATATATATATATATATATATATATATATATATATATATATATATATAATTATAATCACATTTCATCTTACACTCTTCTTATATAAGCAAAGTGAGTTAAAGTTTACCATGAATACTGCACACCCACCCACAAACATCAGAGTTATCAAAGTTCCCAAGAGATAATCCCTGCTGAAACCATCTGAGTTTTCATCAGTATCATCTTACATAACTGTCTATCTGTGTAGACTATACAATACTCAGGGTACTTTTTATCAGTCCCCCCCCCAATTCTTCTCATAATTGAATGCTATGTGTCATTCATGTCCATGGGCTGGAGATGCTTGGTGACCAGGATAAAATGCTCACTGTCAACCAGCTCACATTCAAAGAGGAGGAAATGCATAAGTCATCAGCATGCCTACAGACCACTAAACGAGAGAGAGAAAGAGAGAGAGAGAGAGAAGCGCATGACAATGTTCACTTAAATGGAGTGAGTCAAGAAAATTCTGAGCAGAGGCTGTTCAGCCAGACACATCGCTTATCAGCTAAAACCTCTGGAAGGTCCCCTGACATCAGTAAGAGAAGGTCACTCTCTTTTTCACCTACAAACAATTTGACAAATCATCATTTTGTCCCCATAGTCCAAGTTAGAAAGCATTTCTTGGCCTGTCCCCTGGTCTTCTTCCTCCAGGAGTCTGCACTGAAAGACACCAAATGTATTTCCATCCAGACCTTATTTTTCTACATTCTTCTTCGAGATAGCACACTCCTGACTCTTGACTCAGCTCACATGTGATTTGATTCTTGCAAAATCCTTTTGGAATTCAACTGGTCTAGTGACCTAGAATTGTGCTTCCTTGTAGCAGCAATGGGCTGTCTTCTGATCGGCAGCCGACTAGGGCTCTCATTGTCAAGTACATCAGTGTATCTTCTCCTGTCTGTCTTCACAAGCACAGAACACTCATAAAACTCTCCTAGTAGTGTTGACTCTTTCCAGCATGCAGCGTGACATGACTCAATTCTCATTGAACTTTCATCCCCAAGGGACTTGAAAGCCTTGGAAAATCCATTTTACTAGCAAAATAAATCTCATTTTATTCTTATGGGTTTTATAACATCAGTGTTAGATTTAATTAAAAGTGAAGAAATCTTCTAAATGATTCTTGCATGTTGTTAATTTTATGATTTTTAGATTATAACCTAATATGTAGCTGGTTTTCTAAAACATTGGGGGATGAAGAGACTATAGCATAAATCATTCTCTGCACAAAATACAAAATATGCAAAACAAAAAACCTCAACGCAGAGGATATTCCAAACTTCATCAGCCAACTTTGTGAACACAGCCCACCCCAAATGCTCAAACAGTGGCTAAGTATTGCTCCCAGGCATGTCAATTGCTAATGGGCTTCCTAACTCCAAATTCGTCTCTGTGGTTGGGCAAGGGAAGTACTCATGATCTCCTTTAGCCCTGAAGTTTCCACATCACAAAGTGCAAACTTTGTTCATCTGGGGATCTTTTCAAGATTCAAGCTGCTCTGCACTTTTCTGTTCGCGAGTTGCATCCTGGGTCTCCAGTGCTGTCTCCTGCTGGGCTGAGCATCTGTTCGGAGACGTTCGACTTATTTTTCTTTCCCCACTTGCTTTCCCACTGGTTATTTCCCACACCAAATTTCTTGACAAAATGGAGTTAGCAACATTAGCTTGCATGCTCTTCAGGCTCAGATCTTTTATATTCTATAGTACCCCGCAATACAGAAAACTATGCATATGATGACCTGATAAATATTTGCTCAAAGAAGAAATGGAAGTGTGAATTCCTCCTTTGTGTTATTTTCATAAGTGATTCAACAGATCGATATATTTTCCTTAGTAAATAAATATTTGCATTCTAATATATATATATGTGTGTGTGTGTGTGTGTGTGTGTGTGTGTGTATACATATATATATTCCATAGAATTAGAGATAGCATTAAAGTAACCTTGGAGATAGAGCATTTTAAACAAAGATACTTTTGATCAAAGATGCTATGGGCTATTACATCACAGAAAAATAGCAAAAGTGTTTTAATCAGTTGATAAGAGCTACAAGAATAAAAAGGAAGGTTTTGATCCTAAAGATATAAAAATAAAAAGCAACTAAGCTAAAGCCATCAAAATTTATTCAGTAATTGGTGAAATGCCCATTCAGTTACAGAGTGGAGGTCTGGGGAGAATCTAAATATCACTGAAGAAATTATTTATAAGGAAAAGAAAATTTAAAAAACAAAGCAAAGGACTCATTAAATAGAAAATAAGTCAACATAAGGTGAGCATGGTGGTACATGGGAGGTGGTGGCCGGAAGATCAGGAGTTCAAGGTCACCCTTGAACTTGAGAGTTTTAGGGTAGCGTGGGCTACCTGAAAATTGCTCTCAGAATACAAAGCAAAACAAAGAAACAAAACAGTCCCCAAGTGCCATCAACATTATAGGCTAATTTATGACCTTAAAGGCACATATCCTTTAATAATGTCTATAGTTTATAAGAGAGCAGAATAATTCTAAGAATCCACTCACCCTCTCCCATGTACCTACCTTTAAAGTAAAACATGAGGAGTTTTCCTTTTTCTCAAGCTTTCCTTTTCAAACATGATCATAACATGTGAAAATTAGGATCTGTCTAATATTTGCCTCATACATAAGATTAATTTTATTCCTAGTCTGTGCCTAAAAATGCCAAATTAAAAATAATTGTTCTTCATTCAATAGAAGATTTTACAAGATAAATATACATACCCTGCCAATCAGGAACTCCAAATGTGATCCCAAGTGCCTTTGCTTCATAGCCTGGCAGACGATGAGCTGTTTTGGAGTCCCACTTCACTTTAGCTATATTTCAAACCAAAATTCCCACGAGAAGAGAGTCCCTGTACCCAGCACGAGATGTTGCAACTGTCCACGGGCTCCCAAGAGCTGAGCGGTGACAGCTGATACCTAAGTTATTAGTGGCTGAGTCCAAGCATTATGTCTTTTACCTTTTTGGAAATTTGCATATCATAAACATGCCCAAACATCACTTGTTACTCAAATCATGGAATGTGGTCAGTTTTCCATAGAGGAAACCTCGAGATGCCTCCCTCTGGCATGAGAGATGAGTCTGTTGAGCCAACAAGCAGTGCTGACAGGCTGGCCGGGGGTGCACTTCATCTCTCACCAACCTTGGCCTTGTAAGTCTCTCAAGTAAAACCCATGCTGTGATGGGTGTATGATTTTCTGCCCTTCCTCGCAATGTTGTCACATTATAATTAGAGAAAAATTTCAATAAATCATTTGGGCCCTGAGAAGCCTTAGAACTAAAACTGTGTAAATCTCCAGAAAAGCATAGCCATGAAAATGTACGTGTATCAGCCGGGCATGGTGGCACACGCCTTTAATCCCAGCACTTGGGAGGCAGAGGTAGGAGGATCGCCGTGAGTTCAAGGCCACACTGAGTCTACATAGCGAATTCCAGGTCAGCCTGGGCAAGAATGAGGCCCTACCTCGAAAAAAAAAAATGTATGTGTATCAATATGAACATATCTGCAGACACCCTCTCAAAGCCTTGGACGTGACTTTTAATTTTAACAATTTATAAGTAGAACTGGTACAAACCACTTAAGGAGTGGCATGTTCTGTGGGCATACAATGCTGTCTTTCACATATTCTGCACACTTTCACATAGAAAATGAACTTACCACATGAGATAATACCTAAAGCACACAGCACAATGTGAAGCCCGTGGTAAGCTTTCATCAAAACTTGGTTTCCTGGGCTGGAGAGATGGCTTAGCAGTTAAGGGGCATTCCTATGAAGCCGAAGGACCTCAGTTCGATTCCCCAGGACCCACGTAAGCCAGATGCACAAGGGGGTGCATGTGTCTGGAGTTCATTTGCAGTGGCTAGAGGCCCTGCTGCACCCCTTCTCTATATGTATATCTACCTCTTTCTCTCCTCACTCTCTAATAAGCAAATGAAATTAAATTTAAAATATCTTGGTTTCCTTCACCTGCTGCTTAAGCAATGTCTGCTTCCTTTCTCCTGGTCCGGGGAAGAGAACAGAACAATGTGGAGCTTTCGAAACATGACAAGTGTGCAGAAGTGTGCATTTCATTTTTGGCAAGACTGTAAATGTCAGTGTACTTCTCCAGAAACTTGTATTGATGTCACTTTAATATTTGAAATGGTTCATTTGGCAAACATAAACAGTACCAATAGATTTGATTCTGTGGCCTTCTGCCTAGATAATAGATGTAAAACTATGTCCTAACTGGATTTTCTTGTTCTTCTGTTTTTAAGATTCATATGACATACCAGGAAAAAAAAAGAAAAAGAAAACTATTAAGATCCTTATCATAGTATCATCTTTAGGGACTGAGAATGTCCGGCGCCCCAAGTTCCTCAGAAACTGTCACTTTCTCCTTTCCTCCATCTTGTCACTCAGCACCCAGGAAGTGTCTTCCTCTTCCAACATCTGCTAAGAGACTAGAGGCAGAAATTTGCTCCAAGTCCTTATACCTTGATGGTGCATGCATTCATTGCCTCTTCTGCCTTTGCACTCCAAGATCCCAGAATCTATTTACTTACCTATAACTGGACTACTTACCATTGTCATGGCCTTGGAACATATGTGGCTTTTTATATTCCCTTGTGCTGAGGAGGCTTCTTTCCAGCCCTCTGGACTATAGGCAGGCCCTGACCTACAGCACTCAAGACTACAGACAGGCCCTGGCCTATAGTCATTTGCTTCATGGCTGTTTGGACTTCCTGTGGTATGAAAGAGGTAAGTATTCAGTAAACACTGTTCTTCAATTTTTTCCCCCCACTATTAGCCTTTTTCCAAGCTGGCAAACTCTCTCATAGTGATGGGCAGTAGCTTCCAGGCAACCATGCATCCACAGTGGTGAGCCACTGACAGTTGGCCATGTGCTGAGTAGCAAAACTGGCATGTTTGCATTTATGACTTATGAAATTCCCAACTTACGGTGAGTTCATGAAAACCATAGCCACATCATAAGCCAAGGAGTATCTTTATACAGAACCATGGAGTAGTCTTGTTAATTCTGCTTAATCTGTCATTTCAAATCTAAGATCCTATTTACTGTTTTCATTTTATATTCCTTCATAATCAAATTTTCTGTTTGAGAAAATATTCTAAGAGTGAATGGTTATGTTCAGAAAATCTACTGGTCTTCCACTCTGACCCATGAAAAAGAACAGATTATCTTTTTACTTTAAAAACCATTTTTTTTTTATGATGATGTTGTTTCTAGCTGATGGAAAAAGTAGTTATCATTTGAAATGACCTCATATAACTTAGCACATGGTAGGCTGAGGCAGGAGGACTGTGATTATGAGGCCAGTCTGGGCTCCATGGAGAGGGCCAGTCTCTAAAATAAAGTAAAGTAAAATAGAATGACTTAATTTAGAATGTGTCTAGCTCTAAAGCCGAAATATTCACAGTGAGAGATAATTCTGTTCCATAGTGCGGTGGATTGAATATAAAATGCCTCCCATAGTTTCAAGGGTTTGTGATTAAGCCTCCGACTAAGTCCCCGTTGATGGCACCTGTGGGGGCGGAGTCTTGCTGGAGGAGGTGTGGTGCAGGGGGCGGAGTCTTGCTGGAGGAGGTTTACTAGTCCAGCCCATGGAGCATCCTAGTTAGCTTGTCCTCGCTCTCTCTCTGATGTAGGAAGACATGAGAGTGCTGCTCACTGTGTTTTAACTTTCCCTGTCATTATGAAGCCTCGGCTCAAAACTGAAATAAACACATTCCTCCCATAAACTGCTTTTGGTTGAATATTTAGTCTCAGCAACAAGAAGGTAATAGCTACAAAGCCACATTATTTAGGAAGTTCTCAGAACAAAACAGACTTACTAAAAAAAAAAAAAAAAAAGTAAATCACCTTGTTCTTTCCGGTAGATATGAGCTTTTTGTTATATTCATTTTTTTAAATATATATATATATATATTATTTTTATTTATTTATTTGAGAGAGAGAAAGAGGGAGAGAGAGAGAGAATGGGCATGCCAGGGCCTTCAACCACTGCAAATGAATTCCAGATGCATGTGCCCACCTGTGCTTCTGGTTTACATGGGTCCTGAGGAATTAAACCTGGGTCCTTTAGCATTGCTGGCAAGTGCTTTAACCACTAAGCCATTTCTCCAGCTGATAATGCATTTCATTATCTGACACAATCATGCATTTCCTAATTAATTACATTGAAAAGGAAATATACCTTACAAACTTAAACACTTAGAAGCTGTGAGTGTATGCTATAGCCTACCAAAGTATTTATTTTATTTTATTTGGAATAGGTTCCAGCCCAGGGCCTTGTGCTAAACAAGCTATCTATTACTGATCTATATACCTCCAACAGATGTAATGATTTTGATTGGTCTTAATAACATAACTTGTAATGTTACTAAGAATGGAACAATTTCACAAGGTGATTTTTTTTTTAAAGAAAAGAATTGTAAAAGTCCTCAAAGTTGAGCATAATGAACAACTTGATTAGTTTAGAATTTCTGAAAGCATTAATCAATAGTTCACACATAAAATGACTTTATGTACTTAATGTACAAATTTTTCTATCACAATGAATATTTCTCAAAGTGTATCCTAGGAACAGAATCATCTCAGGGTGATTATTTAAAAAAAAAAAAATTAGTGCAGATTATTTGGCCCCATCCCAAATCTTCTGATCAGAACCCCTGGGGCTAGAAGCCAGGAATTTGCATTTGAACAAGCTCCCTGGATAGTTCTCTGAAATCCTTCAGGGTAAAAACCACTCCTCTAAAAGCTGCCATCAAATTTGAAACTCTAGTCTGGTGATAGGAAGCTGTCGATTTCTTTTCCACATAGACTCTGTTGCACACTCAACAAGATGAGACTCAGCACTTATTTTTGCAGACTAAGACTCCTTTATTTGTTAAGGTAAATAATAGCAAAATTAAGAATGAGCCATAAATTGTGCTAATGCTGATAACTTGAAATCTCCAAAACGGAATAAATCACTGACTATTGCACTTTAAATGGACATTAAGAGTACTCCAAATTACCAAATGTTTTGCCATCTTGATAAATTGGTTTTAATTTTTTATCAGACTATATTTAAGTACACTCCAGTAGCATGTGCCAGACAGTTCCATTAGGCATTTTCAATTGCATTTATTTTCTTTAATGTATAAACTGTATAAACGAAACATAATTTGGATAGCATGGTGCCTAATTCCATTACACTGCTGGAAATAGTCCCCTTCTGGATTTTGGGCTATGTTCACACTATGAACCCTAGGAAAAACTGAAAATATAAAGTAGACTGCCTTTATGCATTGATTTGATTTTGGAAACATTAAAAGAAAAATCAAAAAGGCACCTTGTTAAAATGAAACAACTTGATAAGGAAATGAGAAGAGATCAGGATTGTTTCGTGCAAAAGAGGCAAAAACAGAAATGTATAATAAAGGCACTCAAGTCCTGAGAGTCTAAAGAAAGCATAATTAACTCCTTGGCACTGTGAGATAGATTCGCTCTGCATGTGGTTCATTGCCAGTAAAGGACATGCCTGCAACCGCTGGCCAAGAAGAATTACAAGCATTTGCGTTACTTTAAAATATTCATGTTTCAGCTACCACACTGCATATTTTCAATTGACAGATATGGAAAAGAAATAAACTTCATTTTCTTTCTCCCTTCCCTGGCATAGGCATCCTGTGAAATTAACTCCTTCATTTACCAAATTTGATCATCTTGATGACAACTGTGGAGTTAGGGTATTGGCTATTTTGAAACTGATCCATCTTAAGAATTTTCTGGGCTTTCTTGACAAATTTAGAGGACAGGCTTGTTCACTGAGAGCTGACCGATGGTGCTGAGCGGAACATCAGACACGAGGTGGAAAACGATGGTGAGTGTGAAGGAAACAGCGCCGCAGACGTTGCTTCCTCACTGAGCTAGTAAGACATGCGCTGACAACATGTGGCCAGAGAGGTGAACCTATGAGCCCCCCGAATACTGAGGAGTTCTGCAGACCAGGAAATTTGAATGGAAAAGGCATGACAGTACAGACCTTCTACTCACCTCAGCAAAATTCATTTATTTACTTACTCTTAGTTTTTTTGTATTTCCTTTCTCCCAACTGAGAGGAACTTCTTTCTGCTTTTATATCAAAATAAGAATAATTACACATGAGCAAGAACCCTCAGAATTAAGGGCAGGAAAGGTTGTAGGTAAGATTTTCCTCACTATTGGTACACTGTTATCAGCGCTGTTTGCTTAGTGTAGGAAGAATCATGAGCTTGCTGGATGAACTGTAAATTTGAACAGTTGGCCTATGACTAACAATCAAATATTGCCCTTGAAATAATAAGTATGTAAGGAAATTACACTTTTTTCTTCGTGTGTGTGTGTGTGTGTGTGTGTGTGTGTACCATGAGTGTGAAGGTCAGGGGACATTCTCAAATGTCAGTCCTCGCCTTCCGGTTGTTTGAAGCAGGGTCTCTTATTAACTATTACCAGAAGCCAGGCTGCTTGACCTGTGGGATGCTCCTTTCTCTACCTCCCATCTTTCTTCAGGCACACATCACACAGCCATTTTTCTCCTGTCCCAGAGGCAGCACAATGCCTTACACATGTCATATACCTGCCACCCACATGGGCTGAATTAGAGTATTTTCTTCCTGTAGAATCCTGCCATATTAAATGGTGCTGAATTCTGTCATTCTGTAGTTACTACAGAAAAGATGTTTTGTCTGTCTGTTTCATAATATCCATCAGCCTTGGCACAACTTGTATTTTTTTATGGGTATTATGTCACTAAACTTTAATTAATAACATGCTCCATTGTTATAAAGATTTTTCCAGATCTTCCAGGAACCTTTGGATTCGTCTCGAAAATTAAAGTGGTTCTTGCTTTCTTTCAATAAGAACACATGATTTACATTCAAGATGTGTTGGTCATCTAAAGTAAACAACTCAATAATAATGATCCACTTGACATCTCAATAGAACCTGACAGTTCTCCAGCCTTCCTGTGGATTACCTCCTTTGGTTCTGATAATGGCCACTTGTCACATACAAAACACTAACATCATCTCCACTTACAGACAAATTGAATACTCTAGTGGCCTGTTTACCAACTATACACTAATCTACCTGTTTGTACTGACAGGTAAATTTCCACCTAAAAGTCCTCTGAGAGCGATGCCAGGCTTATCTGTATTTTCACTAACTGTGACACCATGCTTCGGCAGAACTTTGCACTGCTTTGAAAGTTTATCTTAAGAAGGAAAAAAGATTCCTATCACAGAAATGGTGGGAGTGGCCTATGAGTATAAGTCTTCTCTACTTGCAAAATATTGGGCTGAATTAATTTTTAATGTAGGCATAATAATATGAAATTTTAGGGCTGGAGAGATGGCTTAGCAGTTAAGGCGCTTGCCTGCAAAGCCAAAGGACCCAGGTTCAATTCCCAGGACCCATGTAAGCCAGATGCACAAGGAGGCACATGCATCTGGAGTTCATTTGCAGTGGCTGGAGGCCCTGGCACACCCATTCTCTCTCTCTCTCTCTCTCTCTTTCCCTCTCTTTCTCTCAGATAAATAAGTAAATAAAATATTAAAAAATGATATGAAATTCTATTGAGCAGATTTCTAATAATAGTTCGTGTTATCTCCCATGAAAGATTCACAGTAGGAATTATGCGCATATTTTTAAATGCTTTGGGAGAGTATATGTGTGTGGTGTAGTTTTTATAAAAAGTTTCTAATTTGCCACGTCAATAGCTACTTGTGAATATCTTTTGTAGGTTACTAATACATAACTCATTGTATGAAGGATGAATTTATAACTTAATATTTCTGTCTCAGTCAACTTGGGAGGCCATAAAAAATATCCCAAATTGTGTGACTGAAATAATAGAAAATTATTTTATCTCAATTCTAAAGGTTAAAAGCTTAGGATAGGGCTGGAGAGATGGTTCAGCGGTTAAAGGTGCTTGTTTGCAAAGCCTGATGATCCCAGCTCAATTGCCCAGTGCTCAGGTAAAGCCAGATGCACAGAGTGGCTCATGCATTTGAAGTTCTATTAGCAGTGGCTTGAGGCCCAGGGACACCTATGCTCGTGTTCTCTTTCATTTTCTCTCTCTCTCTAATAAATAAATAAAAATATCTTTTAAAAAAGTCTAGGATAAACCTTCCTGTCATTTGATTTCTGGTGTGGGCTCTCTTCCTGCATTTCAGGTGACTGGCTTCTCTTTGTGTCCTCAGATCTTTGGGGTATGCTGAATAAATACAGAAGAGAGAGGTGGGGAGTCAAGGAAGGAGGGAAGGTTAATGAACCCTGGAGGCTCTTTTTATAAGAACATTAATCCAATCAGATCAAGGCTCCACCCTTATGGTCCATTTAATATAACTTCCTCAGCAGCCCATCTCCAAGCACAGCCACCCCAGGGAATACAACTTCAGCATATAAATATTATGAATATTCAGACTATAACACATTGTGTGTGTGTGTGTGTGTGTGTGGTATATGCATGTATACATAAGTACAAACATGTCACAGCATGCATGTAGAGGTCACAGCTGGGCTGAAGAGATGGTTTAGCTGTTAAGGCGCTTCCCAGCAAAGCCAAAGGACCTAAGCTCAAATTAGCCAGATGCACTAGGTGGCACATGTATCTGGAGTTCATTTGCAGAGGCTTAGAGGCCCTGGTGTGCCTGTTCTCTCTCTCTCTCTCTCTTAAATAAATAAATAAATAAATAAATAAATAAATAACAAAGAAAGAAGGCCAGGCATGGTGGTGCATGCCTTTAATCCCAGCTCTTGGGAGGCAGAGGTAGGAGGATTGCCATGAGTTCGAGGCTACCCTGAGACTACGTAGTGAATTCTAGGACAACCCGGGATTGAAAGTGAGACCCTACCTTGAGAAACAAACAAACAAAAAAAAAAAAAAAATGAAAGAAAGAAAGAGAGAAAGGAAATGTCTTAGCATACAGTGAGCAGCACATGATGCACTTTGCTGGCGATGCTCGATTATTAATGAGAAGATCCTCGTGCTTGTCTGAAGAATACAGCATGGTGCTGGCGTTACCTTGACATGGTTGCTTTTGTTGGCCAAACTTGTGTTCACTCCATAATTACCGTGTTCACTGTAGACTAGAAATGAGCCTCTCTCGATTCCATCTGGAGCCTGGTTCTCTTATGTGCTGACTCTTCTTGGTGAATGAATATATCCTGTCCCCAGATATTCTTTAAGTTTTGATGTCTGGCTTGTCAGACAAACCCATTGCAAGCATGTCACAAATGACCGAATATTTTTCTAATAACTTAAGAAACGGCTTGAAAATTTTCCAGTCTGTGATGAAGGAGGAAAAGTAGATGAAAAATTTGTTTTTTTCAGCCACCTCTGATCACATTGTGAATCTATGTAAAGCTACAGTAGTATTTATAGGAAATCCTGATTATTTGATGTCCATTAGAGATAACATATACTTTTATATGAAATCCACCAAAAATATGTGTACTTATCAATATTTTGGAGTTACGATAGTTCTTAGGCACACTTCTGGATGTTATTAAATATGTTACAAAGAAGTACATAGACTATTTTGTAAACATTTTAATATTTTATAATAGTATTTCAATATAATTTTAAGAATCTTATGGAAAATGTTTGACATGTTGAAAATATTTTCTGAGAAAGATTCTATAGGCTTCATCAATGACCCAATGCTATATTAAGCAAAAAAGTGTCTAGTCTCATCTAGACCTAGTTCAGAGAGAGGACAGATAAGTCATAGATGACAGCCTCACACCTCTGGACAGATGAGCTTGATGAATTTCCACTTTCAAGTTTTTAGTACAGCCTGAATCTTACTGGCGCCGGGCTGAGTCCAACTTCAAGATGCCTTCATATTGCCGTGGTGAGATCATGTCATCATTAGACCTGTTGTTTCTTTGCTGTCCCGTGAAAATGTTCTTCAGGCCAGAAAGATGAGCCCACTGAGGTAAACCAGGGACAGATTAGCCTTGTAAACCATTATAGCCCTTCCATGGCTAAATAGCAAATTATCATTCCTTAAGTAACCCCAACTCCTTTTAGTACAATTTCTGGAGCTATGAAAACAACTCCCTGGGGAAAATAAATGTACCAAAGTAGGCTGAAGGCCAAGATCCATTATGTTGGCTGAATGCAAAGCTAATCTATGTCTCTGGCTTGTTTCATTTTATTTGAAACAAACAAGCATATAGAGGTTGATTGAATGTTATGGGGTTCCTTACTTGTTTTATAACATCATTATCCTTGGTTCCCTTGTATTGTAGCCACTGGCTTCTCCCTTCAGAATAGTACAGAATCCCCTCTTCTTTTCCCAGGACAAAAACTACTTTTTATATTTTCTTCCTCATAAATATTCATTGAAAACTGTATTTCTCATTTAAAGCATGCAGTCAGGGCTGGGGACGCAGCACCATGGTGAAGCACTTCCCTAGTGTACCCAAGGCCCTCGGTCTGATGGCAGAACCACAAGAAAGCAGAACAAACAAATCAACAATAGCCAAACAAGCAACCCCACAAAACATGTCACTCATCAATTACCCAATAACTATAGCCTGAAAGAAATATGAATTGAGACTGGACTCTGAGTTGATTGCCTAGCTCTCTAAGCAAAAGCTGTCATTGGACAATGGCAAGAAGAAAAAAAAAAAGAAATGTGAGTGGAATAGAGACAATGCAAATTTATATTTGAACATAGTTAAATATTCCATTCTGCGTTTCTATGTTAGTACATACTTCCCAGAATTGTGTGTGCTGACCTCAGTTAATCTGTGCCACCGCTGCTGTTCAAGATTCCGTGGCCAGGTGGGCTTTGAGGGGCTTGTACCTCCCATGATAAGCTTCGCTTCTTTTCTTTCAACAAACTACAGAAACTACTGGTGATCCCGATCAGTCTAGATTCAGCTTCACTTCCACTGAGCAGGGAAAACAGGCACTCAATCCTTAGCAGTTTAGGAAAAGCATGGGGACATCCAATTGACTGTTCTTACTTCACTGCCAGCTCTGGTGTAAATTGAGTTCACAAGCTTTCCTTTTAAACCAGAAGTTTGTATCACCCCTCCCCCCTTTCTGCCTCTTTCTTTCTCTCTCCTTTTCACTCAAGTAAATTAATTAATAAAATATCTTTAAAAATTAGAATGGCTGGAGAGATAGCTTAGCAGTTAAGGCGCTTAGGCCTGCAAAGCCTAAGGACCCAAGTTCAATTCCCCAGTACCCACATAAAGCCAGATGCACAAGATAGTGCATGTGTCTGGAGTTCATGTGTGTGGAGTTCATGGACTAGATGTCTTGGTATGCCCATTCATATTCTCTCTCTTCCTCTCTCTCTCTCTCTGTTTCAAATAAATAGAGAATTTTTTTTAATGATCTGTATTATTCATGCAAGGTGGTAAATACAGCAAGAGACTATTTTTTGTAGGGTGGAGAAGGAAGGGAAGAGAGTGTGGAATAGAGAGAAAAGGAAGGACTGTAGCAAACAGAATGAGGGCAATGACTCTCCCAAGGATGAAAGAAGAGATAGATAAGTGATTTTTATCTAATCCTAAGTGTGCCAAAGGATTTGTTGGTAGAGTGTGGATTTTGTTACAAAAGGAACTAACGACTAACTTGTAATTTTGTTATCCTAGTTTTGCCCTCCTGCACTTAGAGAAGGAACAGAAATAAGATGAACAAAACCCAACTCTGAATTAGTCATCTCTGAATCCACAGCATGAGGCACACACTTTGATACACTCGGTGAGGGGGTGTATGGGCTCTGACATATGTATAAATGAGTGAATGAATGAATGAATGAAGACCAACGCCAAGTTTACCTTCTTGTTCCATTTTTAACTTAACATAGAGCACAGTATAATAAAGGAAATGGTCCATATCAGGGATCATCAAGCCGGGCGTGGTGACGCCCGCCTTTAATCCCAGCACTCGGGAGGCAGAGGTAGGAGGATCACCATGAATTCGAGGCCACCCTGAGACTCCATAGTGAATTCCAGGTCAGCCTGGGCTAGAGTGAGACCCTCCCTCAAAAAATCCAAAAAAAAAAAAAAAGGATCATCATACTCAATCCATGATCCATGGTCAAAATCCAGACTGGCATCTGTTTTGTAAATAAAGTTTTATTGAAACACAGCCATGCTCATTTGGTTATTTATTGCCTGTGGCTGTTTTCACACTACAACTTGCATAGTTGAGTAGTTACAGCAGAGACCATCTGGCCTGCAGAGCTGAAAATATTTACTATCTGGCCCTTTACCAAAAAAGTTTGCTGAATCTTGGTCTATATTAAGGGATTGGGAGTTTTCTTTGAGGTTAAAATAATTTGGCAACAAGAAGAATTTGAGGCTGTCTCAGGTCAGGGCTTGGATCAGAAAGGAGGCATTAGTTCTCACTGCTGTTGAAAAGGAGAAGTAGACCTGGGGCAAAGGCAAGGGCATATAAATTGAGATGAAAGATTTTCAAAGCAAACCTCTTCCTAATCTTACTTAGCACTCTCATTTGGGTGGTTGTCCCACACTTAACACATGGGACACTTCACTTCTTCTTCTTTTTTTTTTTTTTTTTTTGGTTTTGGTTTTACAAGGAAGTGTTTCACTCTAGCCCAGGCTGACCTGGAATTCACTATGTAGTCTCAGGGTGGCCTCGAACTCACAGCAATCCTCCTATTTCTGCCTCCCAAGTGTTAGGTAGGATTAAAGGAGTGTGCCACCAATTTTTCTTTTCTCTTATTTATTTGAAAGAGAAAGAGAGAGAGACAAAAAATGAGCATACCAGGGCCTCCAGCCACTGCAAACTAACTACAGATGCATGTGCCACCTTGTACATCTGCTTATGGATACTGCGGGATCGAACCTGGGTCCTTAGGCTTCACAGGCAAGCTCCATAACTAACCCACCTTTCAAGCACAACACTTGATTCTTTTTAAAAAATATTTTACTTTTATTTATCTATAAAATAGAAAGATGGAGAGAGAGGAAGAAAGAAAGAGAAAGAGAGAATGGGCCTGTCAGGACTTCCAGCAGCTGCAAACAAATTCCAGACACATGCGCCACATTATGCATCTGGTTTATGTGGGTCCTGGGGAATCAAACCTGGGTCCTTTGGCTTTGCAGGCAAGTGCCTTGACTGCTGAACCATCTCTCCAGGCCAACGCTTGATTCTTCATGCATCAATGTTGGAAGGCAATGCCTGGTGCGAGGTCTTGGTCATGGGAGGATGAAGTTGTTGTCATGGGAGTAGGTTAGAAACTGACAGAGCAGGTTGTCATGAAGTTAGTCCTATGCCGTGCTTGGCCTCCTGTGCTCTCTGGCCTTGTGCTTTTCCACCATGGATAATGCCAAACATGAGCCCTGCCAGCCAGTCACTGTTGTTGGGCTCTTGGCCTTCTTAGCCCCATAACCATGAGCCAAATAATTTTTTTCTTTACTAATTGTCCAATTGTTAACAGAAAACAGACTAAGATACCTAATAACAGTTCTAGTTGACTTGTTCTCCACAAACTCTGGGCATCGCTTTTTTAAAAAAATTATTCTTTCTTCTGTGTGTGTGTGTGTATGTGTGTGTGTGGGGGGGTGTAGTGTGGCATCTCACTTACTCACTTGAGGTGGAGGGCGGTGCTAACCTTTGGTGGCCAGAGCTGAAAATTGGATGTCCTGACCCATCACTCTTCCATCTGTTCTTACTTTGAGTCGAACTCTCTTCGCTGATTACAGAGCTAGCTAGCGGGGCTCCTGAAGTCAGGTCTGTGCTCTACTGTGAGACCAGGGTTAAGGCATGACTGGCCATGCCCAGGTGTTTACTTGGGATCTGGAAACTGGAATTCTAGTGGTCTCAGCCCTCTCAAGCCCTCACGCTTGTACAGGAAGGGCACTTAACCACTGAACCATCTCTTCAGCCCCTGAACATCACTTCTTTAAAGATCAAAAAGAAAACACTACAGAAATGCAAAAGGGAAAGATTTCAAGCTCTTATTGGAATGATAGGAGCAGGTGACTACCCTCTGATTAAACTACCCGGCCTAAGAGAACACTCAATAGATTTGCTCTGAGCCCATGCTACATTTCAGATGATGGGGTATTGATGCTATTATCAGTGACCTTTGATCAGAAAGTACAAAAATGAAATTCTATAGTTTCCAAAACCCAGACTGTGAGTGACAGGTATAGAAAGAAATTATAGCAGCTTCTTCTTCTGCCCTTTTATTTCTCTTCTTCCCAGATGTCAAAAACCAAGTGTGCTGTGTTTAAGCCACACGAGTTTCAACCATTTATGTGCACTGCTTGTCTGTTATACAATTATTATCATGTAGCACAGTTACAATTATTAATGTCATTAAAGATGCATGCACTAACTTGCCAATGATTTTATTGTCCATTTTCTGTAGAATAGCTCAGGCAATATACAGAGAAGTAAGTGTATCACTCTTAAACTCCAAGACCTCCATTAAAGTTGAGATTCTTTCATTTAAGCACCTGTCATCTTCATAAATCAGATAACTTACTTTAGTTTTAGTTTTCTCATCTGCAAAGTAAGATTAACTTACAAAACTCGCAAAGTGGCTATAGCGATCAGAAAAGATGATGTAAGAGATAAAATATACAAAGTTAATGGTATTTGGATCTTGGAGCAGGGTAGACTCTTCCCCTAATACTTAGGGGGATGGAAAGTTATTTACTGTGAAGGTATAAATGTTAGTTGCTTTCTTTTATTTGTTTTGTTTTGTTTTGTGAGATAGGGTCTCGGTGTAGCCCAGGCTGATATGGAATTCACTATATAGTCTTAGGGTGTCCTCAAACTTACTATGATCCTCCTACCTCTGCCTCCCGAGTGCTGGGATAAAAGGCATGCACCACCACACCAAGTTTCTTGCTTTCTTTAATTTTCTATGTATTACAGCTCATTTCTCTTTGACTGAAATCCAAACACACAGAAGGAGTATTGATAGGAGGCACACCAATCCTTCTCTAATCAAACTCAGCTGCCCCCACAAGAAAAACAGACTTAGGTCTGTACAAGTCAAATATGTGAAAGAAAGACTGTTACCACTGATTCAGCCAACTTTTAGACAATTCATCAATGTTAACATATATGTACCTAGAAGAGGCAACTTTAGAGGATAAAATAACAGTTGTCTGTGGAATGAGAATATCCTATCAAAAGACTTGGAGTTGGGACTAGAGTGATGGCTTAGCCATTAATTGTTTTGCCTGCAAAGCCAAAGGACCCCCGTTCAATTCCCCAGGACCCAAGTAAGCTAGATGTACAAGGTGGCACATGTGTCTGAAGTCCGTTTATAACAGCTGAAGGCCCTGGCATGCCCATTCTTTCTCTAACTCTCTATCTGCCTCTTTCTCTCAAAAAATAAACAAAATAAATATCAAAAAATAAAAATTTTTAAAAAGACTTGGAGCTGAATCTTATTTCTTAGGATTATAATTTTTAGGTTGAATTGTTGTTAGTGTTCTTTTCATGCTGTACTAAAATAATGATGACTAATATTTTGATTTAAAATGACTTCTTTATGGAAAGTCTAAGACTGGAATGAAAATGGTTGTCTTTTATTTATTTATTTGACAGAAAAAGAGAGAGGGAGGGAGGGAGGGAGGGAGAAAAAGAGAGAATGAGTGAGTGTGCCAGAGCCTCCACCCACTGCAAACAAACTCCAGACACATGCCCCTCCCCCCACTTGTGTACCTGGCTAACATGGGTCCTGGGGAATGGAACCTGGGTCCTTTGGCTTTGCAGGCAAATGCCTTAATTGCTAAGCCATCCCTCCAGCCCATGGTTCTCTTTTAAATGTGACTTACGTGTCATTTTCTTGAAAGGAGAATGTCAAGGGATTACAGAGATGATGTAGTAGTGAAGGCACTTCCCTGCAAAGCCTAAATACCCAGGTTTTATTCTCCAATACCCATGTAAGCCAGCTGCACAAAGTGGTGTATGTGTCTGGAGTTCGTTTGCAGTGGCTAGAAGCCCTGGTGCACCCATACCACCCTCGTACCTTGCCAATAAATAAATAAATAAATAAAATATTTTTTTAAAGAAAGGAGAATTTCCAAACTCAATACCTTAGGAGTTATACAACTTCAATTTTAAATGTGTAAAAATATTTCTGTATGTATTTTCAAAATAATCAACTCTGTTAACTTCCACTTAAAGCAAATTGTTCAAAAATGTCATAAAGGATTATACATCTTTGGGGAAGAATTAGCAAGACTTTAAGTGCCCATTAGTAAAAGTTAAATGATAGTGAAACACCTAGAGAGGCACAAATGTTCTCTCTTCATATGAATACCAAAGGAACTCACCATACTACCCCAGCCATGAGAATATATTCACATACAATTTTCAAAATCATGAAGAGAGAAGTTCGAAAATATAAATACTGTTAAGCTTTGTAATTTTTCAAAGAAATATATACTTAAACATATTTGCTGCATGTTAACTAAATACCAAATGATTATTTGAAATGCTTAGATTATTGAGAAATGCGCATCTTGTACAAGACTATTCAGCAAATTGTGTCTTTAATGGCAGTGCAGCAACCAGAAAGATTTAACACAAAGAATAAAGACAAATAGTCGATTTGAAAATACACATCACATATTCAGTTCAAGAACTATTCTTTATATACTAAGAAGGGTTGCCAAATGAAATTGACATTTTCTTCATTGTCAGAATTCAAGCAATTCTCTTAAGAAATTGGAATAGATACACACACACACACACACACACACACACACACACACATCCATGCATCCAATGCGTACATTAGCCTAATAATATATGAGTGTAAAAACAGCATCTAGCATTTATTAAGTGCTCGTTATGGAAAAGGCACTGAACCAAGTACTTTATAGGAGTCATTTCATCTTCCCAGGAAACTCTCAGAGGTCAAGAGAACTTCCCACTTTTCAGATGGTGAGAGAAGTGAAGTACTTAGCCTGTACTCACCTAACTAAGAACCAGAGCCCATCTATTTTTTTTTTTTTTCAAGGTAGGGTCTCACTCCAGCCCAGGCTGTCCTGGAATTCACTATGTAGTCTCAGGCTGGCCTCGAACTCACAGTGATCCTCCTACCTCTCCCTCTACCTCCTGAGTGCTGGGATTAAAGGTGTGTGCCGCTACAGCCAGCTCAAGCCCATCTCTTTTCAATATTTATAAATTCCAATAGTGGTTAAGACTGCAGATTCTAGAAGCCAAGTATTTGGTTTTAAATTGCTCTTCTTCTACTGCATGCTAAGATGACCTGAGGATGTTTACAGTAGTAGAGTCCAGATAGTGAGATTTGAGTTTGGAAAAGAAGGGCCCTACAATGCAGAGGGAAAAGCAGGAAGGTTGGATGTCCAAGGGATGCTGCCTGAGGTACATGGCACCTGAACGATGAGACCTAGACAGGGAATGAGGGCGACTACAGGATGAGTTGGCGTGGGGAGGGTTCAGTGCACTAAGCCAAGGAATCCTCACTTCCTCTGGTAAATGAGGATTTAGAAGTTCAAAATAGCAGCATGAATCACTATGTTCTCTATTATGATTAGCCCTTTCTGGGTCTGTGTCTTAAGTACTCAATATAATATAAATATTGATGTTTTGTTATATACTTTTATAAAATATTAGTCATATTTCAGAATATTTCAGAAAATGTCTGGTGAGTAAAATTCTTAATATTTCAAAAACAGTAAAACATGCATGCTTTCTTCATATTTTTCTTCCAGAAAATGAGATGCAAAGAAAATATACAAAAAATAAACTGGAATTATAATTTTATGAATTATGTGTTATTTTAAATTGCTTGTTATTCTTTAAAGCTAGCCAACTTGATTAATTATCAGTAGACATATGAAGACCATCTTTGGCAAGCAGCTTGGTAACCCCAGAAATATATTTTCCATGTTACTCTATATATAGCAGTCAACTAAATACATTTTTGCCTCTCGTGAGACCAGCCTTTGAAAAGTAACTCAATGTATTTAGTTGTGAGAAAATAAACTGTCTATATTCTCATGGTTTTAATATCATTCATCTTTCAGAGGTCTCTCTCTCTCTCATTATTGCAAAACACTGGTTGCCTTTGAAATTTCTATATACAACTTCATACATGGGATTAAATATCTTATTTATGTGTGACCTAGTATTTGAAGAAACATGGGTACAACCATAACCTGACCTTTTAATACTACTAAAATCATTTTCAAAAAATAAATCAGCCTATCTAACTCTCCTAGGTGACATCAGGTATTTTGATTGCTTCTGTTTTGATCTATAACACTGTAGCAAAATTTAAATACAAACAACATATCTGCAAATAGGTGAGTTAAAGCAAACATAGCACATTTTAAGTATTCTTTATGCACGCCCTGAGTAGACAGCCAGGCACATGCCTTTAATCACAGCACTTGGGAGGTGGAGGTAGTAGGCTAGAGTTCTAGACCAACCTGGGCCACATAGACAGCCTGTCTTAAAAACAAAGGCTTGGATATATTTTTTGATGCTCATCCAAAGGTAGAAATAGAATGGCAAGAATCTTATCTCTTCTTCATAATTCTAAATCCTACTAAAATAGTTTTGGGGGAAACCCTGTAATGAACCAGTGAATTGTAGAAGAGGCAGCTTCCTATGGCCAAACCACTATGGTCAAGAGTTTATCAAAATAAGCAACCAGCCAGGCATGGTGGTGCACACATTTAATTCTAGCACTTGGGAGACAGAGGTAGAAGAAGGATCATTGTGAGTTCAAAGCCACCCTGAGACTCCATAATGAATTCCAGGTCAGTCTGGGATAGAGCAAGACCCTACTTTGAAAAACAAAAGACAAAAAAAAAAAAAAAAAAAGCAAAGCCTTGAATATGTTCACTTGAGAATCTCTATGAACAGGTGCTGGTGGCATCATTTTCAACCTATTTTACCATAGAGTTTCCTTTCACAGACTCCTAGTCAAGAAGAATGTTCTGTGGAAATGGCTAGTTGGAGTCAGAATGCAAATCATCTTCTCATTTCATTTGCTGATGTGAGGGGATCTGACTTCCTCAACTGATGCTCTCTTGATGTGGTTTGTGTTAACCCACGGAATAACCTCCTATTAAAAAATAACATTGGGCAAAAGAAGAAGAAGAAAGAGGAGAAGGAGGAGGAGGAAGAAGAAGAGGAAGAAGAAGGAGAAGAAAAGCTGGCCGTGGTGGAGCACGCCTTTAATCCCAGCACTAGGGAGGCAGAGGTATGAGGATCACCATGACTTCGAGGCTACCCTGAGACTACATAGTGAATTCCAGGTCAGCTTGGGCCAGAGTGAGACCCTACCTCGAAAAACCAAAAGAATGAATTTAAAAAAAAATAGCACCGGTGCTGGAGAGATGACTTAGCGGTTAAGCGCTTGCCTGTGAAGCCTAAGGACCCGGTTTGAGGCTCGATTCCCCAGGACCCACATTAGCCAGATGCACAAGGGGGCGCACGCGTCTGGAGTTTGTTTTCAGTGGCTGGAGGCCCTGGAGCACCCACTCTCTCTCTATCTGCCTCTCTCTCTGTCTGTCGCTCTCAAATAAATAAATAAAATTTTTTTAAAAAACAGCACTGGAAAACTGGGCGTGGTGGTGTATGCCTTTAATCCCAGCACTTGGGAGGCTGAAGTAAAAGGATTGTCATGAGTCCCAGATTAGCCTGGACTCAAGTGAGTCCCTGCCTGGAAACAAAGAACAATGACAACTACAAAACACTCAGACGACCCTTGCTTCTGACAGGAAGCCTTAGGCCAGCTGTCACGCACCTCAGGCCTCACGGATTGTTCTACCATCAACTGTGCTCTGAAGGTCCTCAGATGCGGAGCTGCCACCCTCTGCAGTCAACATTCAGATAACCCCAGGAAGATTCCCCTGGACTCCATCCCCAGATCTGTCTTCGTGGTGAGAATGTGGCCCTCTCTACTGGGGAAAGGCTTTGTTGCAGTCAGGTTGGCACTGCTGGCAGAAAACACCTGACCAAGAGCAGCTTGTGGGGGAAAAAAAAAAGTTTGTTTTGGCTTACAGGCTCGAGGGGAAGCTCCATGATGGTAGGGAAAATGATGGCATGATCAGAAGGTGGACATCACCTCCTGGCCAACATCAGATGGACAACAGCAACAGGAAGGTGTGCCAAACACTGGCACCGGGAAGCCGACTGTAACACCCCTAAGCCCACCCCCAACCATACACAGCCTCCAGGAAGCTCAATTGTCAAATTGCCATCAGCTAAGGACCTGGCATTCAGAACACCTAACTTTAGGGAGGACAACTGAATCAAACCGCCACAGGTTTCATAAAGTCACTCACTGGATCCGTCAGCCATTTTACTCAGGACTTCTATCCAGAGAAAGAGGAGGTGAGGAGACAGGTTTTAAACAACATCTTTAAAGGAAAGCAAAGCTTTCGCAGCTTAGGTACTTAGGAATAGAAGAGCCATGAGTCATAATGTCACATCCAGGCTGCTGTATTTTGCTATGTTGCTTCAACAACTTGGCTCTAATTTTCTGCATATTAATATAAATGTGTGTGTGTGTGTGTGTGTGTGTACATATACCCTTTACCTTGTGCTGTGAGGATTTAATGAGATAATAATATCCATGACAATTTAAGCTTCTCCTGTAGTTTTTATCTTTAGGCAAATCATTTAACCTCTCTGGGCAGGAGTGTCCTCAAAGAAATGTGATATTAATACTTTCCCAAGTTGCTTTTTAAATATTTTATTTATTTATCTATTTGAGAGAGTGATACAGATAGAAAGAGAGAGAATGGGTGCACCAGAGCCTGAAGCCACTGCAAATGAACTCTAGATGCATGTGCCACCTTGTGCATTTGGCTTGTGTGGGGACTGGAGAATCGAACCTGGGTTCTTAAGCTTTGCAGGCAAGCACATTAACCAGCAAGCCATCTCTCCAGCCTGGCCAAGTTGCTTTTGAAGGTAGTGGTGAGGACTTTATGAAAACAAGTGCTGTTTGAACATTATTTATTATCATACAGCTTTCAAGAATTTTTAAAATTCAGGGTAGAGAGATGGCTTAGCAGTTAAGCCTCTTGTCTGTGAAGCCTAAGGACCCAGGTTCAATTCCCCAGTACCCACATAGGCCAAATGCACAAAGTGGTACATGCGTCTGCAGTTCATTTGCAGTGGCTGCAGGCTCTGGTGCACCTATTCTCTCTCTCTCTCTTTCTTTCTCTGCCTCTTTCTCTCTCTCTCTCAAATAAATAAATAAAATAAATCTTTTAAAAAAAAGAAATTTTAAAATTCAAACTACATCTTTTCAAGCTAAAGACAATCATCTTTTGCTGTACTTATGGGAATAATTCAAGTCATTTTACCTAACCACTTATACACGATTGAGCTCTATGTCCCTTGTAAGTGGGAAATAAAGTTTGTAAGGTACATTTTAATGGTTATTTGAGGGTACAATATAAGCCTCCATCAACTGTTCAGAGAAAATGAATATGTCCATATAAAACATAATTGTTCTTTCTAAGCAACTGTTTCTCTATTCATTCCAGTGTCTACTTACCTAAGGCATTCATGTAGAGATGTTATAACAGCAATGGTATCCAGTGTTATTATGCCTTATACTTGAGTCACTGTGTCCACAGTATATGGAGCCCATAAAAACATCCCTCTCAGTCAGGCCTGAAGTTGTTCTTGGCAGTCTCTGTCACATGTGCCATCCTAGTTCCTTCATTCCTGCACAGAATTCTTTGAGTGCTTCTTTGGCATGGCTCTGCATTCTGACACAGGTGATGATGGGGAGCTTCAGACCAGGCTGCCACAGGCCCTCCCTCCGGCTGGTTTCCCAGAGATGTAGAACAGACTCCACTTCTGGCACTGGAAAAGGCTGTGTTCTCAGACACCATCCCCAAATTAAGTCACTGAGCCAGAAACCCCAAACAAAGCTGCAGTGGACAAGGATGGTGGCGGTGAGGCCGGTGTAAGCAGAGAGCTTAGGAGGCTCAGGTGAAAGGGGTGGTGGTGGGGGGGGATCATCACCTCCTATGGCAATCTGTCTTAGTCTATGTTCCTTTGCTGTAACTGAATACCACAGACTGGGAACTTTATAAAGAACGGAGGTTTTTTGTTTGTTTGTTTGTTTGCTTGTTTGTTTTGTGTGGTTCTAATATCAAGGCACTAGCACCTAGTAAGGACATCAACACAACAGTGGAGGGCATCACAGGATGACACAAAGCAAGCATGATAATGACAACTCACTTGTATAACAAGTCCATTGTTTCAACAATCCATGAATCTATCATTCAGCATGTGAATCAATCCATTCACGAGAGCAAATTCATCATGACCCAATTACCTCCCTAAACTGCACAAATGCCTTCATATAAGAACTTGCAGCATAAGATTTGAAAGACACATTCACACCACAGCACTGCTATGAAAATGCTCAGTAGCTTACTATGATAGTTCTGAACAAAGAAAGTCAAACTGCGTCTTCTGAGGAGGGGAGGGGTGCTGGGGGAATGGCACGCCTTGAAGGGGTTCTGAGGAAGCTGTTTCCAGCATTAGTTCTGCCCACATCACAAATCTGGTTATACCCTTCCTTCTGACTTTCTGTGGTTGTTTGACTCAAGTGTCCCTCATAAACTTATGTGTTCTGAATGCTAGGTTCCCAGTTGATAGAGATTTAGGAATTACTGCCTCCTGGAGGCAGTGTATTATTGGGGACGGGCTGTTATAGTCAGTTTCCCCTTGCCAGTGTTTGGCACACTCTCCTGTTCCTATTTTCCACCTTATGGGGGCCAGGGGCTGATGTCCACCCTCTGTTCATGCCATTGTTTTCTCCTGCCATCATGGAGCTTCCTCTCAAGACTATAAACCAAAATAAACCTCTTTTTCCCACAAGCTGCTCTTGGTTGGGTGATTTCTACCAGCAATGCGAACCTGACTGCAACAGTAAAATGGTACCAGAAGTGGGGTATTACCATCTATTCCTGGTGGGAAACCAAGAGCCTTGGTAATGGCCTGTAATGTTTTGTTGGCTATCAGGGACCTCCCTGTCCAACAACTCACTGGAAGGGATCCCACCCCTGGCACTGAAATTTTTCTGGTAATAGCCTATGGCTTCTGGATGTACCATTGTATTAGTCAGGGTTCTCTAGAGGAACACAACTGCTAGAATGAATTATATTAAAAAAGGAATTTATTGGATTGGCTTATGGCAGTCCAATAGCAGTTGTAGGCCTGAGAATCAAGGAACCTGGTAGCTGCTCAGTCCACGTGGCCAGATGCCTCAGAAGTCCCAATGCATCACTGAAGGCCTAGAGGCTTCCTGAGGAGCCATTGGGTTTCGATCCACATAGGTCTTCAGCCTATGCTGGTCTTCAATCCACAGCTGCAAGGCAGCAGGCAGCTCTGGCAGCCAAGTGGAAGGAAGGAAGGGGCTCTTTTCACCCTCTGAGTGAGGCCGCCCACTCTGAGGAAACAGAGCCCTGCCTTCCACTTAAGCCAAAATAAACCTCTTTTTTCCCACAAGCTGCTCTTGGTTAGGTGATTTCTACCAGCAATGTGAACCTGACTGCAACACTCTCTAATCTCATCCCTCACTTCTAAGGACCAATGTGATCACATTTGGGTTTTCTCAGGAAATCCATGACAACATCCCCATCTCAAGAGCCTCAATTTAAGGCAATGTGAAAATGTGAGACAACAAATTTGCAGATTTGGGGATTTAGGGTGTGGATGTCTTTGAGTGGTGATGGCATTATCAATTAATAATGGTAGGCATTATTCTGCCTACCCCAAAAGGAAAAGAAAAAAAACCTAGAGGTTGAAAAAAGACAAGGAGGGATAGGGCTCAGGACCCAACCAATACTATAAAGATGGCAGAACAAATACTATCTGATGAATCCTTTCTCCCCTAGGGGTTTGGTGTTCTGCCCAGCCTTATGCCCTGTGATCTCATCCTCTTTACTCCACTGACCAGGAAACTCTTCTGAAGTTCATCTCAACGATAATGAGCTAATCCAGGCTAATGAGCTCTTCAGGCAGGCTTTCTATTGAAGATGCTGCCCCACTTTCACTGACCTTGGTCATTAGTGAGTTGGCTGCTGAGGAACTGTGGCTAGCTAGAGGGATGAGACCCCCACCCCAAAAATATGTCTTCTAGAAAGGTCCTTTTCAAGTCTCTAATCCACCACCCCTTTTGGAGACCTGACTCTAGAGACAGACTTTCTTCCTACTGAGCCAAATGGCTATTCTTTAGAGTTTTCTGGCTGAAGCTTCCTTATATATTCAAATGGAAAGCTGTTATCCTTGGTGTCAATTGTGATTTAAGGATCCCAAAATCTTTAGCCACGTGACTTGATTCAGAAAATGAAAAGTGAAGCCGTGTGCAGCAATCTTTCACATGTACTAAATGATTCATTTACTGGGGATGTACTTACACTTCTCTAATAGCTGTGGGAAGCCTCTGGGTATACTCGCCCCTCTGACACGAATGCTTTTTTATTTCCCAGCGGACTGACTTTTCCCCATTTTTTTTTTTTTTTTTGTTTAAGATTCTGAGCCATGGCTAATTCTGCAGAACCTTCCCTGACCCCGTGTGCTGGGGACTTGGTTGAACGTGGTGCTAACTTTCACCCTAGCTAGCACCCGCCTCACTGCGCCTTGTACTCAACTTTTATTCGGCTGTGAAGTCCCGGGGCATGGCGTGTGCTTCATTCTTCTTGGGGGTCCTCCGAGGCATTCAGTAATGGCTGGAGGAACACATGAATGCGGAGCCCACGTGCTGGGAGGCTAGCAATGTAGATTGCCATGGAAAAGGGACAACAGACACAATGCCACTGGGAACCTGGGAGAAACGTGGCCGAGGCGAAGAATTTAAAAGCAGCGGGGAGAAGGTCACATGCCTGGGAAGTAGACGCTTGCCCTCAGATATTTTAAGCTGATGCTGTGTGCATTATACCTTTCCTATTTACCTATTTCCAGCCCATCATCCCCATAAATGCCTTCTGACACACAGAAGGACTTAATATGTGTTTACTGATTGATTGATTGATTGATTGATTGATTGATTGAATGATTTATTGATTGTCTAGCTCTACCTCAACAGGACTCAAGAGAGAAAACCTGAGTCAGAATCTGTACTGGTCTGGTTTTTGTTACCATCATGAAATGTGTCAGGTTGGCTAACTTAGAAAGACAAAAGACTTATTTTGGCTTCTGGTTCTGGAAGCACAGGGTCTTGAAGCCTCATTTGGCAGTGGTCTTGATGACAGTGTCCTGAGAAAGTGCAGAACCTCTTGTCACAAGAGACAGTGAGTGAGCCTGCGTATGGATTTGTATCTGAGCTCTCTCCCCGACCTCCTCTCTTCTTACAAAGCCATCAGGATTCAGTCAAAAGGATTTCACCCTAATGACTATGTCTAATCAGTCACCAAAGGCCTCTTTTCCAACCTATTACTATTCCAAATGGGGACTAACTTTTAGCATGAATTCTGGAGACAAAGTATGCTTAAAACATATCAGGACTATATAAAACATATCCAAAACTTGCTTTATCCAAATCCACATAATGAGAGTATCATAGAGATGAGAGTCTACATTCGTTAACTTCCTACAGTGAAAAGTAACATGGTGAGTATCACTAAAAGGGCATAAAAGGCCAGGCATGGTGGCATACACCTTTAAGTCCAGCACTTGGGAGGTAGAGGTAGGAGGATCACCTGAGTTCTAGGCCACCCTGAGTCTACATAGTGACTTCCAGGTCAGCTTGAGCTAGTGTGAGAGCCTACCTTGAAAAAGAAAAGAAAAAAAAATGATATACAAGGAAATTTGGCCCTAACTTGTCACTATTATGAAGAAACAGCAAAAACAAAATAGTAAAAATAATGCGACAATATTTACCTGTAGAGTTTTGACATTGAGGATTGTGGAAGATGTGTCATGACTGGCTGCTGGAGTTCAGTGCAAACTACACAGAAACTGGCTCATTAGGAGAGAGAGATGGCACACTTTCCATTAGCAACTCCGGTCTACCACGCTGCGTAGTATTCACGCATTCAGCTCAGAAATGGATTCATGCCTCTATGCAAAGGCTGGTCCAATTGAAGCCAATCTTAGAGATTTTGCACGATGCCTATAAACAAGTCAGTATGCTATTGACATGGAGATGGAAGGAGGAAAAGTCAGCATAAAGATAAAACACACATAGGAAGAAAGCCGTGCAGTTCACAAGGAAATGAACGAGGGCTTCCTCTCAGTTTTGCGAAAGAAGGTATCTTTTTTATTCTGTTTTTCTTTGTTTTAAATATTTTTATTTATTTATGTGCAAGCATAGAGAGATAGAGAGAAGAGAGAGAGAGAGAGGGGAGAAGAGAGAGAGAGGGAGAGAGAGAGAGAATGGGCATGTCAGGGCCTACAGCCACTGCAAAGCAACTCTAAATGCATGTGCCACTGTGCATCTCACTTTACCTGGGTACTGGAGAATCGAACCTGGGTCCTTAAGATTTGCAGGCAAGTGCCTTAACCACTAAGCCATGTCACATGTCTCCTTAGTCCCAGGCTGCCCTCAAACTCACAGGAATCCTCCTACCTCTGCCTCCCGAGTACTAGGATTAAAAGGCTTGTGCCACCATGCCTGGCAAAGATAGCTTCTCTATCTCTTATGTTTGTTTGTTTTGAGACAGAGTCTCACTCTGCCACCCAGGCTGGCCTCCTGCCTCAGCTTCTCAAATGCTCGATTTAAAGGTGTGAACCACCATGACTAGCTCTCTTTATGATTTATCAGGTCTGAGTGTGCCTCTGTTGCTTCTAACAGAAAACAACCTCATGGGCACATCTACGTCACCATCTCACATATGCTGTAGGTTTTGCACCGCACAGAAATAGGAACCCTTGGATGATACCATACCATACTTAAAACAGTGATAAAAAGACAGCCATCGTTTCTAACACTTGGAATCCCCACACTTTGGAGGTAGAGGCAGGAAGTTCAGCAGTTCAAGGTCATTTTTGGTTACATAGTAGATTCAAATCCAACCTAGGCTAAATGATCTGCTCAGTGGAAAGAAACCCATATCTGGAACTGGAAACCAGGTCAGACTCCTAGGGAGACCAAGACTATGCTCTCCAGTGTCAAGCTCCCACTAGTCTTCAGCTAAAAGAAGGACCACATTCATCAAATTCTCCCTAAATTAGTAACGCTTATTCCATTTAACCTGTGCTGACTTCACTCTCCGTTGGAGAATCTGCTTTTCTGTTTCAGACAGTAGTGAGACCCACAGAGATAAACTACCCATCACACTTAAGCCAAGCTACGGCTGAAACCACAGAGGAACTGGGAAGACCAGCAAGAGAGCTGCTTCCATGGTGAACCTGATAATCAGCACCAGGGTGAAGGAGACAGACGCTGAGGATACTCAACACCTAACAAAGCAGAAATGCAGAGGCTCCTAAGAGCTCATAACTGAAGCAGACTTAAAACTCACCCGCCACGGGCTCAGGGAATTCTGCGGAAGAGGGGGAGCAAAGATTGTAAGAGCGACAGGTTGAAACATCATGCCCAGAGGCATTGCCTCTCCCCAATAACTGACTGCTGCCCCCACAATGCATAACCCACAAGCCCACGGGGAGGGCCCCCAGTGGAATGGAGGCAGGGACAAGGGAAAAGATGATACCAACACATGATGTATCCATACCTAGTATGTCCATAACTAACAAAAAAATGAATAAATAAAAAAGAAACCAAAAAAATCTTATCTCTAAACAAACAAGTCTCACTATTGTTCATAAGATATAGAACATATGGAAGAAATCACAATATTGGCAAAGGATGACAAGAGGTCAATATTAAAGAGGGATTATTCCACTCAACAACACATCACCTAACACTACAAGGTGGAACACAAACTAGGCACATGAGATCCTGGACAGTGAACCCCTCCTTCACAAGAATTGTGTCAAGTCTAAGGTGACACCTGCCAGGCAAAGAACCTGCAGTGCAGTCCCATGTGAGTGGGAAGATCAGGAGTACGCAAGGACTGGCAGAGGTTGGATTGTTTTTCTGTATCACTCAGTGAGAACCGTTTACAGGATGAATGTGGAATTTTTTTTTACTAAAGAATTGCTTTTCATTGAAAGCAAATATGATTCACCAGCATAAATAAAAAAAAAAAGAAGAAAGAAACAACAGGTGGTGAATACAACTCGAGACATTAAATTTCCATGAGTCATTGAAGCCAGATGGTGTGCATTTGAGAATTCCAAGTAAATTTAAGATCAAAGCATTTTTGATACTAACACTATAGGCAACTTATCATATAAATGACCACTAGCACTGGAGAGATGGCCAACTGTATTATCTGACACTATTAGGGAGAACATAAATTGTTCAGGCAATTCAATGAACTCAAGGAAACCCAGTTGTGAGTATTCGAATATAAAATATCCCTATGGGCATTACATGTTTGAATTCTTAATCCCCAACTGTTGGTGCTGTTCTGGAAGGTTGTGGAACTGCTAGGAAGTAGAGCCCTGCTAGAAGTGTGTCACTAGCAGGTGGGCCAAGAGATGCGTTACAGCTGTGCCCCACGTGATGTTCTCACTTTTTTCTAATTCCTCTGTGCTGATATGATGATGTGACATTAGCTTCCTGCTCCTGCCGTGCCTTCCCTGCCCTGATGGGCTCCACCCTTGGGAACTGTACGTAAGTCAAAAGAAACTGTCCTTGCCTAAGGTGCCTCTAATTGGGTATTTTGTCCCAGTGATCAAAAAACCAATGGATACATTAACAAACAGCTAGGGCAACTCCAAGTACAAACCCTGTTTTAACATACTGGAAACTTAAGAGGTGTCGAAGACAAGGTCATGGTCTCCATAATCCCATACTCAGAGGACTGGCACAATGCCAGCAGCAAATAAACATGCACACTGTCAGTCATCTCAATGATTTTATAAGGACAGTAATAATTAAACAATTTCCTTATAAAACATTTTTTTTTCTATCAGAAGGAAAAGTGGCTAGGTACAAGAGGCAGATAACTTCAGCTCTTCTGGCTATGGAAAGAAAAGGGCATTTTTATTGTTTTAATGTTTGTGGAATCACTGGAGAAAGAGACTCCAGGTAGAGTTCCGAGGAATGCTTTCCAGCACGCCAGTCAGAAGTCACGGGCACGAAAGACGCTGCGTCTCTCATCCTGAGAGGCCTAGAGAAGCTGTGGGCTGCAGCGTGACTATCCAGCCCCCCATGACCTCTAACAGCAGCATGGGTGTCTCCTCTTCAGCCTTCTGATGCTAAGAAGCCGAAAGACTGGGCATGGTAAATTCTACTACCAATGCCACACAAGATGCAAGCACCCCATGGGCATGCTTGCCAGTGGAAATAGCTGGGCAGGGATGGAATCTCCTTGGGGATGTCCACCCCCTCTGCTATGCTGCTGTGCACTAAGAAGGGCCCTGCTGAGGCCAGCACTGTGCTCTTAAGCTTGCCTGCCCATAGAGCACGAAACTGCCTTTCTTCTTCATAAGTTAATCAGTCTGTGGCCCTGAGTTATATGGACTGAGACACCACAATTTGCCACTAAAGACTAGATGACTTACCTTCCAATTCACAGTCAAGCACTTTTCTATCCATTTCAGTCCACAAAAACCCACCTCAAACCAGTTCCTCTCTTCACCACGGATATGACTTACTAGACAGATGCTTCAGAGAAAGCACGTGCCTCTCCCTCATCCACTCAATGGGTAAAAATAAAACAGAACCTCCTAACCATTATAGAGCAGTGCCTCAAGGCCTCTTCACCTTTTAAAATAAATTAAGCCTCTCTACTAACAACTTAGCATTCTCCTCTTTAAAGATAATGTTTCCTGACTTCCAGTATTGTCTTTCTGGAAATTATAATCTCAGCATGTCACTCCTTTGTGTAAAACCCCAAAGACTCACAAACTCTGTAAAATAATGTCGAGGTTTCTTGACAAGGTATTCAGAATTTCTTCAGATTAGAGGGTGACCGACCTTTTCTAAGCCACTCCACACACATGCTGTAACGACGACACTGTTCTCCACGTGCTGTTCTCACAGGTGATGAACTTCTTTCCACGCTTCCAAACCAAGTGGAAATGTTACTTTGCAAAACTTTCCCAGTTTTTCTTTCTCTCCATTTTACTGCTTGAATGTGTCCCTCCCATTGTTAACCAAGTGTTTTATAAGATGCGCATATTTTCCTGCTGTCTTTACCCTGAACTGAAAACACTTGTAAACCAAGTAGAGACTCATCCAAATTCATCTCTCTTCTCTTCCCAAACAGATCATGGGCATTTATGTATTTGAAAACTATTATTTATTAAATAACTAGATAAAGGGAGTGTAAATGAACTTCTAAAGAACTTTTCTTAAAAATATGAAAGAGAATTTGAAAACAGGCATATATTAACCTTGGGTTGGAGAGATGGCTCAGTGCTCAAACATGCCTACTTGCAAAGCCTGACATTCTGGGTTCAATTCCCTAGTACCCATGTAAAGCATGATACAAAAAGTAGTACATGTGACTGGAGTTCATTTGCAGGAGCAGGAGACCCTAGGACACCCATTTTTTCTCTATCTCCTTTATTCACTCCTCCCTCCCTCTCTTTCTCAAATAAATAAAAATATTTTTAAAAGAATGCATCAATATAGTATGACAAAATAGTGTTCTTTTTTTTTTTTTACCTGATTCAAAAAAAAAAAAAAACACAAAGGAGTAAATAAATAAAAAATGTTCAGTGAATAGATGCTGAGCTCTTTCTCTGACCTGCTCTGTCTCTTAGAGCTGTAAGCTTGGCAGGCTAGCTCGAGTCAAGCTGAGCACACACAAGGTTCTTAGAGGCGGCATTGGCTCTCTACTCAGAGTGAGCCAGCACAATTGCAAAGCTGTCTTGGACTAGCCATATGTTAAATTATAGCAGCTGGATGGCTGTAAGGATGGCTTTCATGTAATACTCAGGAGAAGGAAATTACTGAAATCCAGGGAGATCTTGTCAAGTCAAAGGATATCTTGGTTCTTTGTTGTATTAATTCCAATATTTGTAAGAAAATTATAACCTGTGAATATACTGTGAGGACCACAGGCTTACTTTTGGTCCCCAAAGGAAAAGCACAGTGGCATCTAACTAATGCTATTCTTAGAGACATTTGTTCCAGAGCAGTTTTCTGAAATGCGTGCTAAGGGATGCTCATTAGGGGAAAATGAACAAACATATTGTTTTCTCAGAATATTACAAAGTTGGTTGCCATGGCAAACCTCTGCAGAGTCCAGTGAAGTGTTGCTTTAAAACCAAAACTTATGGATGGAGAGATGGCTTAGCAGTTAAGATGCTTGCCTAAGAAGACTAAGGACCCAGGTTCGAATCCCCAGTACCCATGTCAGCCAGGTGCACAAGGTGGCACATGCATCTGAAGTTTGTTTGCAGTGACTAGAGTCCCTGGTATGCCCATTCTCTCTCTGTCTGCCTCTCTCTCTCAAGTGAACAAATAGAATATTTTTTAAAAGTTCTCAAATGTATGTGACTTCTGTTGTTAACATCCAGCAGGGTTCATGTTAACTGCAAATATGGGAAACTGAGAGGGAAGCTTAGGTTGGGAATACTGTGATGGGAGTAAAGGTTTAGGCTGGCTATTCAAAAAGGGGGATCTTTGGGCTGGGAAGATGGCTTAGCAGTTAAAGGTGCTGTGTTAAAGCAGTTAAAGGTGCCCGCCAGCCTGAGTTCAATCCCCCAGCACCCACATGAAGCTAGATGCAAAATGGACGTGGAGCCTGAAGAATGTGGAAGCTCACAAGCGGATACAGCCAGAGGGTTGATGTGCCAAGCAGGGGGAAGGAGAGGAAAAACATAGTGAGGTTGTCCTCTGCCCTCTGTATGAACACCATGACACCCATACACACACAGATACATCATAAATATGCATACATATATGTCCACATTCAAATGCAAAGAAATAATATAAATAGGATAAAAAATTAAAGAAGGTGGGAGCAAACAAGCTCTTGAATGATAACTCCTTGCTGGTGTAGTTTGAACTGAATAACAGTGAGTCCAACAAAATGTAACAGTTTATAAACCCTAGAGCCCACAGATCTGCCTTTATGTATGAAAAGAGCAACTGTTACCTAACATGGGAAAGCTGTGATCCAGTTCAGGATCTTAGAGGAAGAGCTGACCCTAGATTTTGCAGGTAGGCCTTGAAGATAATCACTGATCCTTACAAGAGAAACACCGAGAGGAGAGGATGGGGACACAGAGGCAAAGACTGGAATACCAGGGCTGGCATGAGAAGCAGGCAGGCCCATGAATAGATCCGTCCTTCATCAACATGTGACTCCAGACTTCCGCCTCTTGTACTGTGAGGGACTAAATCCCCATTGCTTCGAGAACCCAGATGTACAGTGATTTGTTACAGCAGCCACAGGAAGCTAATACACCCCCTTTGAGCAAGTCTCTGACTTGGGGGGACTGAGCAATGTTCTGCTCATCTCCACGATGTTCCCAAAGGTAAGGGATGAGCCTGCCACTTCCACCTCGAGCATCCCAATTTTGTTTAATAGCCTGCTAGAGTCCTTCCTGAACCTATTTATATATAATAGCCTATATAATATCTCGAGGCAATGACTTTCATAAATTCACTACCCCCTGTGAATAGCATCTTGGTGTATGGACTTTTTTATGACACTGCATTTTCATGATGAATCCATTTGTCCTTTTTTTCAACTTTTGCTTAATGCTTCTATCATTAGCTTAAATAAATGTGCGAGACAATTGAACTCCACTAAATAGGACAAAGGTCAGAGAGGAGAGCTTGAAGCAGTTAGACCATATTCATGAGACACATAAAAGGCAGCTTTTTGTGAAGTCGAAGGCTTTTGTGGAAAAGGCCCCATTTTAGTGTGCAGAGGTTCAAACTGGACTGCATGTCAGGGGAAGACCTTGGAGGCAAATACTCATCTTGGGAGTGTTTCAAGAGGAGATGACCCAGGGACAAAATCATGCAGTCACATAAATTAAACTCAGCGCAGGGACCCACCTCTGAGGAGTAGCAAGAAATATTTTCTTTCAGCCTTTAACAGGAAAATAAACATGCCTTTGCATCAACATGATTACATAAACCGCCGTAACACTGGTGGAGGAAAGGTTTAAGGATAAGCCATAAACATTTTCCTTCCTCTTTCCCTCTCTCCCTCCCCTCCCCCTTTCTTCCTTCCTTTCTTCACTCATTCATTCATACATTCTTTGAGGTGCTGGGAATTGAACCTGTGTCCTTACACATGCTAGGCAAGTGCTCTACTAGTGAGATGCATCTCCAGCCCTTGTTTTACTTTTTGAGATAGGGTCTCCCCAAGTTGCCTAGGCTAGCTTTGAAGTTACTCTTTAGCTCAGTCAGACCTTGAACTTGTGATTCTTCTGCTCAGCCTCCCAAGTATATGCAATTGTAGGATGATGCCAGCAAACCACGTGGTCCAAAAATATATCTTGTTGCTTGTTTTAACAGCTGCACTCCTTCTACCACTAGAAGAGTGCAGGTTTTAGAAAGGAAGAAGTTAATTAAAAAAAGAATGAGACTTTGGAGTCTACCTGCTTGTTGTCCAAAGGGAAATTACCCCTGGAGCATGATACAGCCTTAGTTACTCAGCAATTGCTAAAATGTACTGAATGTGCTCAGACATTTGCTCATGAGTTTTCCTGTGCAGGACAATACCTGAGGTTTCAGCAAGTTAAAAGTAGAGGGTCGTGGCCACTTCCAGTTTTTCTGGTAGGTTGGCAACACTGGTTCCTGAGGCAGGATGACATGTTGTCAAAGGCTGTTTTAGAATGTGCGTGCATGAACTCGTTCAATTCTAACTCCCTGATGGTTCCACATTCTTATATGTGCTGCAATTCGAACTGGAGTAAGACACAGGAAAGAAGAATGTGCGTTTCCTTACTGCTTGTATGATTAGCTTAAATAACTGTAGAAGGCAACTGAGCACTCTGGAGTAGGGTTGTGTCTGTCTCGTTATGTGCCTATATCAACACTTAGGCTCCTGTCTGCCTGTATTCTATCGGGAAGCATATGAACATCAGACATGCATTGTTAACTGTACTGCTTAGCCTTTCTCATCAGCGTGATCAGACATGACAGAAGTAACTTAAACTAAGGAATTATTTATTTGGGCTGATAGCTTCAGAGGGTTCAAGGAGGACGTGGAAGAGCTAAGCAGAGCAGCTCATATCTTGGCATTCAGGAAGCAGAGAAAGGGAGTACAAAAGGAGACCAAGGCGACAGCAAGAAAGACAAACCCCATCTCTCAGCACCCCACTTCCTGTAACTAGGCCCTACCTCCTACTTTTCATCACCTCCAATGCCATCAGTTATGAGTCCATCTAGGGATTAATCTATTTGTTGGGTCAAAGCCCTTATGATATATTATCTCTGGAAATTCCATCACAGACAAACCCAGAGGTGTACTTTATTAATTTCCTAAGTGTTTCTTAATTCAATCAACTTGATAATGAAAATTAACCATCACAGCCACACTTCTGGAAACTGGGAGTCCATGATAAAGTTGTCAGCAGATTTATTTTCAGGTGAGGGCTCACACTCTGTTTAGACATGGTGTCTTCTGTATATCCTAATATAGTTGAAGGAACAAACAGGCATCCCTCTTTTATAAGGGCACTAAACTCAATGATGACAATTCTACCCTCATGACTCAACTGTTTCCTCAAAGTCCCACCTCTTAATATTTAGGGTCAGATTGCATTCAACAATCTACATACTCATCTTTTCTGTGTTCTTTTAATAATCTCGTATGGAACATGGAAGACCAACCAATCTCTTCTCACAAGTAAAACAGCATGAGCCCTAATTACATGGTTATGTATATATCTCTACCACCCATCCTTTTATTTAGCAAAAACGGGATAATATCTCTATAATAGACATAGAGATACATCCACATTATCTCTCCTTGGCAGAATTTCCAATCTAATTTGTGAATTCCCCACTTCCCCACCCCTCTTTTTTTTTTTTTTTTTTTCGAGGTAGGGTCTCACTCTGGCTCGGCTGACCTGCAGTTCACTATGTAGTCTCAGGGTGGCCTTGAACTCACCGGTATCCTCCTACCTCTGTCCCCTAAGTGCTGAGTTAAAAGGTGTGTGCCACCACGCCCGGCTCCCACCACTCTTTATAGCACTTTTAAATGTATGTCACTTTCTTCCTAAACCTCATTTTCATGCCTTTTACTGTCTGGGCTGGGGAGGTGGCTCAGTGATCATCATTTGTAGTGGTTTCAATTAGGTGTCTCCCATAAACCCATGTGTTTTAAATGTCTGGTTTCCAGCCAATGGTAATTTTGGGAAATGGAGCCTTGCTGGAGGAGGTGTGTTGTTGGGGCAGGCTTATATCCAGCTCTGCCTTGCTAGAGCTCAGTTCACTCTCCTGTTAGTATTTGCCACCTGATGTGTCAAGGAGGTGATGTCTAACTTCTGGTCTATCATCTTTCTCCTGCCATCATGGAGCTTTCCCTGATCCAAAATCGTCAGCTTTTTTCCCATTAGCTGCTTTTGGTTGGGTGGTTTGTAGCAGCTTTGAGAAGGCTACCGCAGCATCACACAAGCAAAAGGAGCAGAGCTCAGATCCCCAGAGCCCAAATAAAATACCAGGCGCTATGGTGGGTGCCTGTCATGCCAGCACTGGGCACAGGCCATTTAGAGTGACCGGGCTATCCACAGTACAAGCAGGGTTGTCCTTGAGCCTGTAATTTCAGTCTCTACTTTGCTAGAGATCACAGAAGGATTAGGCCTCTCCTTATCACTTGTCTCATAGAGTTCCCTAGCTTGTTTTTCCATAAACAACCTAAGTCCCTCTGAAAGAGTATCCCTTTCATGGAAAAAAAAAAAAAAAAGATTCCTAGAAGGTATAAATCTGATCGTCATTGTGGTTGGTTAAGCTTAGTCCCAAAAGTTGATATCAAGGCTGGTTAACACAACCTCCACTCAGAATCTACAAGTGACCCCATATTTGGATCATAGGGTGGATTTTACCCCCTCTCACCTTCCACATGGCAGGAGCTCTCTGTACTTCCTTCTCCTTCCTCCTCTTAATCTAATAGTCTTTCTAACCCTTACCCTCTGGTCTGTAGATTTCTATTCTTTGAATTCATAAGGCAAGAATCCAGCAAACCGCAAATTTATTGGTGCATTGGCAAGGAATATATTGGTGTATTGGCAAGGAACCTCAAAGTCCCCACGTCAATCTCATGCCATTTTAAAATATTTTCATTTGTTTATTTGAGAAAGAGAAAGGGGAGAGAAGAAAGAGAGAGAGAGAATGGGCATGCGAGGGCCTCCAGCCACTGCAAACCAACTCCAGATGCATGTGCCACCATGTGCATCTGGCTTATGTGGGTGCTGGGGAATCGAACCTAGGTGCTTAGGATTTGCAGGCAAGTGCCTTAACCACTAAGTCATCTCTCCAGCTCTCTCATGCCATTTTAAAGCCATAAGTGGACCTCTCTGTTTCTACTTCTTGTCATATGTAGTCATAGCTATACTACAGGTCATATAGGCGTCAAATCTCCTGAACAAAAGGTAGTTACCTTTTCAAGAATAGGATATTTTTCAAAAGGTTCTGCTTTATGGAGCAAGTGAGGTCTCCCCTAAGAAAACAGCAAGAATCCTAAGCCTTCCACGGGTAGAGTGCTTATGTAGTATGTATGAGGCCATGGGTTCCACCCTCAGTACTGAAATAAATTAATATAAGTAAACAAATTGATAAAACTTATTTATTATTATTTTATGTCAAACCTATTTGCTTTATTTCATATTGTTATCCAACTATAATAGCACCATTACAAAATCAACAATTTATATTCATTTATTAATAAAATGACCAAATGGAGGTTTACAATAAAAATCTTTGGACTCATGTTACTTTTTTCTTTTATTTAAAACACACTGGTTAAATGTAACTATTATTAGGAAAACTACATTTTAGGGCTAGAGAGATGGCTTATTGTTTAAGGCATTTGTCTGAAAAGACAAAGGACCCAAGTTTGACTCCCCAGAACTCATGAAAGCCAGATACATATGGTGGTGTATGTGTCTGGAGTTCATTTGCAGTGGCTGGAGGCCCATGTGTGCCTATTCTCTCTCTGTCTCTCTCTCTCTCTCTCTCTCTCTCTCTGTCTCTCTCTCTCTCTTTCTCTGTCTCTCTCTCTCTTTGTTTCAATAAATAAGTAAAATAAAATAATAAAAACTACATTTCAGGATTATTTTTTAGTTTACGGACACTTTATTATATTTAATGTAAGGTAGTATTCAGTATGTCAATGTAGAGTTAATTGTGAAACAATTTTGATCAAATTAAAGACAATGAAACTTATTTGCATGTTGGCATGTAACTTCAATTAGCTCTAATAAGATTTTGTATTTCAGCCCTTGTGTACTATGTCAAAAATAAATTCATATGGCCTAATGTTATTAAAATGTTATCATCTTTGGTTTTCTTTTTCCTCCTCTTCCATGTACCAGGCATTGTGCAGAACATTGCAAGTTTGCATAACAGGGAACAGCGCTATAATTATTAAGGTAAAATTTTGTTGTCATTTCAAGATATACCTCAGCAGGACTATTGCTAATATATCTCTACTTCACAGCATCCAATTTTCTCCTCTGAAATAAAAAGTCACTTCCAAGACTTAGACTTTCATTTTATAAGATTATTCCCTGAAAAATCCACAACATATGCCAAGACTATGCCACGGCTGTATGCATATAGAAGCAATTATTGCCCTGTAAGAAAAATAATACCTCTTTGATCACTGTTTCAAACTCCAAAGATGGATTTGAATGGGCAGATTCTTTTATTGGTTCCTCTTTTGATTAATTAAATCACCTCTCTCTATATATATTTATTTCTTAACATTTCTCATCTCTTTAGTTAGTATTTTAGGACTGGAGTCTGAGCCAAGTATTTTGGTAACTTCAGAACTAGCTTTGAGTGTGCATGTCCTCCATAGACTCATGTGTTTGAGTTTTTGATCCCCATTCGGTGGCGCTGTTTGCAAAGTTTGTGGAACTTTTAAGAAGTGGAGCCTTGCTGGGGGCAATGTGTTACTAGGATAAGCCTTAAGATGCTACAGTCCAGCCCCACTGGACATTGTTGCACTTTCTACTTCCTCCATACTGATGTGAAGATACGGCACAGCTGTCTGCTCCTGCCATGGTAGATACTTCCACTCAAAGCTCTAAGCTCAAGTAGACCCTTTCCTTCTATAAGCTGCTTCTGATTGGATGTGTTGTTCCAGCAATGAAAAAGTAATTGCTCCATTAAGTAATAAAACTGTACACTTTAATGTATATTGAGGCAGCTTAGGGATAACAGCCCCATCCCCAAAGAAAAAGCAGGGAATGTGCTTGAGCCTGCCCTTGCAGTCTCCACTTTCCTGGAGGTCATAGAAGATGTGGATTCTCTTCTACTTCCACTGCCCAAAGGAGTTCCCTATATCTATATCTCGATCTACTCAACCTGAGTCCCTCGCAAGAAAGGAGTTCCCCTTTTCTAGAATTGAAATTCCCAGAAAGATTAATCCTGAACCTGGCATTGTTTCTGGCTAGCTCAGCCCCTATTCAGAACCTAGTAATGACCCTAGTTTGGGTCTCTAGGTGGGCTATACCCTGTTCCTGCTTTCTCATGGGCAAGAGCTCTTTACCCTCTCTCCTCTTTCCTTCTCCTAATCTAACATAATAGAATATTTCTAAACTTACCCTCTGGTCTGTGGATTTCAATTCTTTGAATTCATAGGACAAGAATTGGGGGACACTCCAAAATTACAGGTATGTTGGTATATATTAGTACACTTACAGAGCAACTCCAATTACTGATAATCCCCAATTCCTGTATCATATTGGTGCCTTTGCAGAGAAACTTCAATTCCCATGTCACTATGAGACTTTCAAAGTAATATGTAGACTAGTGGAAATTATGTGAAATGATTAATAAGTTCACCGAAGCAGAAAGCTTTACAATTGTGAGGTCATATTTAACACAGAACTTCCTCTGATAAGATGAACAAATGACTTGGGAGAATACTAAAACATGAGCTATTATTCTAAAAAAATTTTTTTAAATATTTCCATTTGTCCAGACTCTGGAATTGTTTTGTAGTAGAACCAGCTATTTGATGTGTACCTTTGTTTTGTTTCAAAAGTTTATGGGGACAGATGTTTCCGTTCACAATGCTTCATACACTTGGAATCATGTGCTACCAAATCATCTGTTGTGATTAAACCCTGAAACACAATTAAATCAAAGCCTACACATCACATTTTCTGGACCTTTATGGTTTACTTAGCTCTAAAGAAGACTCTTAACACAGCCTTATGAATTTATTCAATGTTCCATTAAATACATATTTAATTTCATATTAATTCAAGTTATTTCATATTCCTAAAATAAGTTCCCAACTATACCTGGCCTAAACAAATTTCAGCACCCTGTGAAATACCACTTCAGGCCAATTTCCATTGGGCTGTCTTACCTAACCACTTGTACTGAAAACCTAACCAGGTGTGGTGGTAAATGCCTATACTCTCAACACTTTGGAGGCAGATGCAAGAGAGTCGCAGCAGGATTGCTATAAGTTCCTGGATAGTCTGATCTACATAGTGAGTAAATTCCAGTCCAGCCAGAGATATGCAATGAGATCCTGTCACAAAGCAGCACAAAGAAACAGAGAGAGAGGGGGGGAAGGAAGGAACATGGAAAAGAAAGAGCACTTAGCATGTATCACTTATGAGAATACTCCATTCCTTTATGTCGATTTCCAATATGTTAGCCATGCTTCTCTGATTAGACCTTAAACTCATCAAGAACAGAGAAGGAAACAATAATTGATCTGTTGTGACCAGGAGGATGTGTTCTTTACTCTGCAACACTATCCCAATCAATCATGCCATATTCAAGATCACAATTTTTTTGGTTATTTGTTTTGTTTTGTTTTGTTTTGTTTTTGCAGCACGTACAACTTACTAAACACAGTGCATAATTGCTGCTCAAAAATTCTTCTTTATTTTTTAAAGAGTAAAGTCATTTTCTTCCATAGATGTTGGTATGCTACTGAATGCTATTGGCTTCAGTAAGGCTCTTTCCCTCTAAGATAGGCTGATTTTTCATGTTTGTGAGAATTTTACTGTAAATTTAAAAAAATGGTAATAATTCAGAGAAAGTATCATGAGGTAACAAAATAATTTCAATGTAATACATTATGTCAAGTCTTTTATTGTCCTCTTTATTAATTCTGGGGATTTAATATGGACAGAAAAGGTTACAGCACATTCTTTGTTAAATTTCAGACTCTGGACTAAACATACTGGGTTCAAATTCTAGCTTCACTGACCAACTTGAAACATTTAAACTCTCTTAGCTCCAGTTCTCTTATCTATAATGTGGAGATGGCTCAGAATGATCACTTTAGGTTAAATAAGGTCATGCTTACAAAAATGCCAGTCCTTTATAAGCATCCAGAAAATATTAGCAATTATATTTTTAAATATTTTTATTTATTTTCAGCGAGAGATAGCAAGAAGAGAGGTGACAGAGAAAATGGGCATACCAGGACTCCCAGCTGCTGCAAATGAACTCCAGATGCATGTATCACTTTGTGCATCTGACTTTACATGGGTACTGAAGAATGGAACTCAGGTCACTAGGCTTTGAGGCAAGTGACTTAACCGCTGAGCCATCTCTTCTGCCCAGTTATTTCTATTATTTTCTTTAAAACTTGTCCTCATTTCTTCATTTTCTAATAACATAAGAAAAATAAAACTACATCTCTGATGGTCAATCTTGATTGTCAACTTAATGGGATTTAGCATCACCATGGAAACAAACTTCTGAGCATGTCTGTGAGGGAAATTCTAGATTAATTAAAGTAGGAATACCCACCCTAAATGTGGGCAGCACCATCTCATGGCCTGGGGTCCCAGATGTGATAAAAGTTAGCAACTGGAGCATTAGCATCCATGACTCCACTTCCAGACTGGGTGCAAAGTGTCCAGCTTTCTCTGCCACCATGAAAGACTGTCACTTGAAACATTAAGCAGAAATAACTCTCCTGTCCTTAAGCTGTTTTAATGAATTATTTTGTCATACCAAGAATTAAAGTAACTAACACATTCCCTTCTCCAGTGTAACCTTTTCCTCATACTTTGTTCATCACAGTACACTTTATGACAAACACTAGGCATAGTGGTGTGTGCCCATAAGCAGAACAGTGACTTCAAGGCCAACCTAGCATACATGGAAAGCCCTTGTCTAAAAAAAAAAAAAATGTAATGACTAAGACTGTAGCTCAGTCAGAGGGCATTTGCTTAACAAATGCAAAGCCCTGGGTTTGGTCCCCAGCACCATAAAATAATAACATAATAATAAAAAAGTAAAATAGAAACAACTCATGCATTCATGGATAACCCTGCCATTTCCCTGTCCCTTATGCTCCAGTGGATTGTGCCATTGAAATCTCAATTTCTTCTCATACCTACCATCCAGTGAGATGTCTCACATCCACCATATTGGCTCTCCTGGTCTCCTTGATGAGAACACAAAGGGTCAGAGGAACCAACAAACAAACAACATCCAGGTAGGGTCAGGGGAAAAGCTCCCAGAGAGTTTCAGAAGTAAGGAGTTTCCAGATACTGGCATTGTACAAAACAGAAGGTGAAAGGGACGTATGGAGGAATGTTCTGGATCTTCTCAGGATCTGTGTTCTCTTCCTGGGGTTCTAGAAAGAGAAGTTAGGGATTTAGCAAAATATGCATTTAGGTATATTGAAATGAGTTTGTAGTTTCTGAGTTTTCTATAACTATTGTACATTCTGAAGACTGGAGTCTATGATTCATAGCTTTAGGAACATTACCAAGTAAAGTACATGACCAAATACAATGAAGTGCATGGGAAAGAAATTTAGGGATACAAATAGTTGTATTAGTGAAACATTGTTAACTTTAAGCCCTGTGCATAGTCAAGAAATAAGCCATGGGTTCACTCAACCATCCCAAAAGAGCTACATTCAAGGAGTTAAATGTTCCATTTTTTTTTTCATTTTTTTCCTAGAAACTTAACAAATATTCACGATTTCTGTTCTGGACTTTGCATTATAACCTGTATGTTTGCTTCTCTATTCTCAGATTGACCTTTAGATAGAAAGCATGTGGAGGAAGGTCATGTTTTTCCACAGTAATCTTCATTAGCCTTTGGATCTTGGGAATGAACAGTTTCTAAGAAAGAAAACGAAACACACTGCAGATGTGTTATTATCTTAAGAGAATTCTAGACTAGTGCTCTTCCCCTTTCCCTTTGAGAGCTTTTCCCACAAATCTAGTTATCCTCCTAGAAACAAATTTGATTGTCATGCCTGTGTTATAGAGCTTCTGGCTGGTTGCCTAACATCAATAAAATAAGATCCCATTTCCAAATATGGTTCTTCTCAACTGAGTCCTGACAAGGCTCCCAAGATGCTACCCCAAAATATGCATCTTAGTAACCTGAATCCTTTAACACAGAGGAAATTGAGAAAAATATCAATCTAGGAATGTTTATCTTTCTCCCCTGAAGCAAGCCATAAAACCTAGAAAGAATCCTCTTACGATGCTCTAAAGCAGGTCCTGAGATGCTCATGTGAAAGGCATTCTCCATGCACCAGGAAGAGCTGAGCGTTCTTACCTCTGAAGACACCCGCACAAGGAAAACCATGGACACACAGGCTTCCTTCATTGCCCCCAGCAGATCACCTGTTGATCAAGCTCTTTCTCCAACCAAATTTCCTCGTGACTATCCATCTTATCCAACTTAGTTTAAAAATGCACAGCGTGAGCCTTTCCTTATTTCCTTATGAAGGCTCTCATGTCACACAACATAGACTACATTTCTGCCTTTGGTGTTACTTTCAAACTCAGCCCAGGTCACTGAGAAGGTTAAAAACAAAAATGTTTTCTCCTACCTCCACAGCTCCTTTTCTCAGTAACTTCTTCTCCCACCATCTGTGTGTTAAGTGAAGCTCTTCCCATCTCTGCTCATTTGTCTGAAGGCACTTGTTGCATTGCTTCATCAGCCAAGAGACAAGTCTTATGTGTGTTATCTCTCTTCTGTGAACCATTCTTTCCTGGAAGACCCAGCACATGAGTAGGTCTGAGCATTAATTCTTGTGGCTTTTCCTTAACTCTCTCCAAGAATGTATCTGTTAAAGATAGATAGGAACTGGGCATGGTGGCACATGACTTTAATGCCGGCACTCAAGAGGCAGAAGTAAGAGGATCGCTGTGAGTTCAAGGCCAGCTTGAGAATTGCACAGTGAGCTACAAATCAGCCTGGGCTACAGTGAGACACTTTCTGGAAAAAAATAAACAAATAAATAAAATAGCCGATAGAGGATAATCTAGATGGAGGATAGATATAGATTAATAGATGCTAGAGGATGATTCGTAGTGATAGATAGGTATTAATACAGTTTTAAAACTTTGCTGCAATAAACTGAGTGGATTTTGATATTTATTTTTAATTGGTACCTAATAATTTTGTATATTCATGGGTTACAATATATGTACATATAATGGTTAAATCAGGGTAGGTGGGGATATCCATTACCTTGAACATTTATCATTCTCTGAGAACATACAAAATCCTCTCTGCTAGCTATGTCAAAATAGACAATTATTGTCAACTAGTTGTTCCTGTGCTGCAGAACATGAGGAGTCACTCTCTGTCCATTCCTAGTGCTACAGCCCTCTTCCTCCTACCCATTACTATTCTGTGCTCTGCTTCTGAGTTCAACCTTTCAGTCCAACCTTCAACATAAAATCAAAAATGAGACAGTTGTCTTTCTGTGCCTGACTTATGTCACATAACATAATATCTCCCTTTAATCATGAGGAACACCAAAAAGAAAAATTTTGGAGGGGGACATAAATTTTATATTTTTATTTATGTATTTACAAGAAGAGAAATAGGGGAAAAAAGAGACAGAGATGGAGAGAAAGAGAGAAAGAATGGACACACTAGGGCCTTTAGCCACTTCAGGCAAACTCCAGGTGTCTGTACCACTTTGTGCATCCTGCTTTATGTGGATACTGGGGAATCAAACCTGGGTCATTAGGCCTTGCAAACAAGTGACTTAACTGCTAGTTTAATTTCTTAAACTCCAGCCCATATTTTAATTTTTTATAGTAAATATTTCTTATTTCCTTTTTACAAATAGTCAATTGATACTCATAGGATATAAAGGCTTCTTTGTAGGCAGAACTGGTGTATTTGCCACCATTGCATTCCCAGCCAAGCCACTGCCCTTGCCTGCACTTCTGTCATTCCTCTGTCCTCAGAAGGAAGCAAGGGAAACACTTGTTTCTCTACATCTCCTCCGTAGCTGTATATGGATTCCTGTCTGAGATTAAGACCTCCACAGCCCCAGAACCTGGTATGGTTCTTGGTGTTTAAATATTTCCTGAATGAAGAAATCTATCATTGAGGGTTGTAGAGATGGCTTAGCAGTTAAGCACTTGCCTGTGAAGCCTAAGGACCCTGGTTCGAGGCTCGATTCCCCAGGACCCACATCAGCTGGATGCACAAGGGGGCGCATGCATCTAGAGTTCGTTTGCAGTGGCTGGAGGCCCTGGCGTGCCCATTCTCTCTCTGTCTCTCTCTCTCTCTCTCTATCTGCCTCTTTCTCTCTCTGTCTGTTGCTCTCAAATAAATAAATAAAAATGAACAAAATTTTTTAAAGTCCTAGCTATATTTAAAAAATAAATCTATCATTCATAAATTCACTAGTTTAAGAATAAAAATGAATGGAACTAATGTTTAATGAGTACTGATGTTATTGACTAAGCATTGTACAATAGTCTACAAACACTATCCAGGATTATATAATTAATGATTTTCATCAATGCTCCATGAATTTACATCAGCTATAATGCAATTTATTTATTTATTTATTTGATTTATTTGAGAGGGAACCAGAGAGAGAAAGAGGCAAATAGAGAGAGAGAGCGCATGAGAGAGAGAGAATGGGTGCTCCAGGGCCTTTAGCCATGACAAAAGAACTCCAGAAGCATGTGTCACCTTGTGCATCTGGCTTACATGGGTCCTGGGGAATCAAACCTGGGTCCTTTGGCTTTGCAGGCTAGCACCTTAACCACTAAGCCATCCCTCCAACCCTAATAGAAATTTTTAAGACTTTAACTAAATAAAGTCAATCTGAACAGTCAGAAAGTAATTTCATACAGAAAACACACTTCAAAATTGTTGGTGATATAGTTCTCATGTGTTAATAAAGAAAAACAGTTATTGGAGGTATACCTAGAACCAGCCAATTTGTTCTTTATACACAGATATAAACCGGACAGTCTCTGAATTTCTCTGTTCATGCACTTGAGGAGAAGTGGTCTCCCCATTCTGGTGGGTGCTCTGGTTTACTTTAGCTCCGTTGTTTATATGTAGCTGACCAGCACATCCCAAGCTCAAGCCTAAAAGAAAGAAAGTTCCAAGGATTCCGCTGAACCTCACAAGTCCTAGGCTACTAAAAAGCCAGTTGTGCCCACGCTTGGTCTCTTACTTCTCTGATTCTCTTTGCCTGATTCTCCTATTCTCTTTCATCTCTCTGCTTCTCCTTCCACATGGGGAAATGTGAGTGGTGACTATCTAACATGTTTAAGACCAGAGACATTTTGTTTACTTGGTGCTTGCTTCAGCCTTTCAAAGAAGCTAGCTAGAGAATCAGTTCCTTGGAGACAAATTCCTCTGGTTCAGAGTAATCCACTTCCATCTTGGACCAATCAACAGCAGAAATAAGCAAAGAGCAGGTAGAGACTCCTGGGCTGAATTTCATAGGAAAAGAGAGTGAGTGTCAATGAAACAGACAGCCTAATCCTTATATATTCCATACATAACCTTACCTCATTTTCACCCAACATAAAAAGTGCCTATATATTAACATTGTATCAGATAATTAAGATATTCAATATTGAAAAAAGTCCATTACTCATTATGTTCATACTAGATTCAATTATAAAAAATTAAGATTGTTCCTTTCTCCTCATCATAAAATCACTGATGATGACTAAATTTTCCTATTACCTGGGTCTTATATAATTCTCTTCACTTTTCCAAATAGATTGATGTTTTCAGTACAATATAATTAGAACTCAGGAAAATCTACAGAGGAAATGTCTTTTCTTATTTCATTATAATCATGCTTGTGTCATAACAGACTGACTAAAAGAAAGGGACATTCTCAAATCACTATAGGACCAGATTAACAAATTGGACAGTTTTATTGTGTTCACAGAATAACTGATTAAGCCATGGAAATGCCAGAGAGGCAGTCTGCACTAGAGAAATGTCATAAATGAAGAGTCCCTGATCTCAAGCCTTCATTGCACATGGATGAAGGCTTAGGGCCAAAAAGTTTTACTCAAGTTCATTCCAAATGTTGTCCAAATATGATCCTCTAGGCCTTAGTGACAAAAATAACAATCACACTAAACTCTGCTAGTCTTAGCATAAAGTTTTTTTAAAAGATTTTATTTTTATTTATTTATTTATGTAAGCGAGGGAGAGAGGTTGAGAGAGAGAGAGAGAGAGAGAATGGGCACACCAGGGCTTCCAGCCACTGCAAACAAACTCCAGACACATGCGCCACCTTGTGCATCTGGTTTATGTGGATCCTGGGGAATCGAACGGAGGTCCTTTGGCTTTGTAGGCAAGCACCTCAACTGCTAAGCCATCTCTCCAGCCCCAACATAAAGTGTTGTATAAGAACAAAAGTAGGCCTGGAGAGATGGCTCAGAAGTTAAGGCACTTCCCTTCAAAGCCTAAGGACCCAGGTTTGATTCTCCAGTACTTCTATAAAGCCAGATACAATAGATCACATATATTGGCATGCCCATTCTCTCTTTCTATTGATCTCTTTCTCTTAAATCAATAAATAATTTTTAAATTATCATTACAAAACTCGCAGTTTCTAGTTTTCTTAAGATAACACCTCAGAATTAGTTCAACAAAACCTGTGTCACTGGAAAATAAACTGAGTATATACATCCCACTGCTGTTCTTTACACATACAATTTTCGGAAAGAGAAAAACCACCTCTGCTATCTTCACTTATCAATTGAAATTTTTATTGACAACATTAAACAGACAACCAAATAATACCAATCATTTGAGGAAAATCAGGAAAACAAAAAGAATGACTAGGCTGAGAATGCAGTAGAGTGCTTACATAGCATTGTGTGAGGTCTTAGGTTCAATCCCCAGCACTGAAAAGGAAAAACGAAAAAGAAAAGGAGGACGCAAGGAGAGAGAATAGAAAAAAAGAAGGAGGGCTGGGGAGATGGCTTAGCAGTTAAGGCATTTGCCTGCAAAGCCAAAGGACCCAGGTTCGATTCCCCAGGACCCACGTTAGCCAGATGCACAAGGGGGCTCATGTGTCTGGAGTTTGTTTGCAGTGGCTGGAGGCCCTAAAGTGCCCATTCTCTCTCTTTCTCTCTGCCTCTTCCTCTGTCTCTCTCTCTCAAGTAAATAAATAAAATAAAATAAGAAGGAAAGGAATAGAAAGGAAGAGAGGGTAGGGGAAGAAAAGGAAGGAAAGGGAAGAGAAAACTGAGTGCTGGCAGAAACTATGAGTAAACAGAACCAAAGATCCCGGAGGGGAAAGGGACAGCCATCCACAGAGGAGAATTCTAAGTCAGGATTCAGGAATATGTTCCCACAAAAACAGGAAGCACCCATGAAGTGACTGCTACGAAAAAAAAGAAAAATTACATAATGAGACTTCTCATAAATAAAACTGGGAAATTTCTAGAAGTTTATTAAAATGCCAAGAAAATCATTTTCTACAACATAGAGCCGAAGCCCAGAATTTAACAAAACAAATAGCAAAACTATGTGTCTTCAAAAGAAAATTTTAAGTTATATGGAGAGTCATATCAGGAAGTCTGAAATCTTGATCTAACAGAAATTTATGAAAGCTAAAGAAACCCCCCAGGACTCACTGGGTGACAAGTTGAGAGATTCACGTAAAGGTGCTAAGAGAGGATTAGACATTTTTTAGTCTAAGGGCAAACAACATGAGAAGACTTGTAATAAAGACATTTTCAAATACACAGTGACTTGTCTTCTTATCTTTGTGGTGTTTGTATTTGGAAAAGCACTATTGTTTCTTTTTAATTTTTTTTTTCTCCAGTCACAGGGATTGAACCCAGGATCTCATAGAGAATAGTTATTTCTTCCAAAAAACAAAAACAAACAAACAAAAAGAATTGAAGAAAGAGAAGCTGTGGTATTTAATAAACAATATGTGCATTTAAAATATGGTGAAAAAAAACCCCTTCATATTGGGCTTTCTGTTATGTGAGAATGAAATAGTCAACAAGAGAACATGTATTGAAGGCTCTGACTACAATGTTTGAAGAATAAGTGGATTAACTTCAGTGAAAAGAGATTATCATGGTGTTGAAATAAAGGTTTGAACTTCTACTGTCAATAAGGAAACAAAAGTTGGAAACTCCTAAAACAAAAGTCTTTATATGGAAATCCTGAGTCTGACATGAAGAAAATTGCAATATAGAATGATTTTGAGGAATCCATGGAGTGTAAGGAAAGAGCCCCATTAGGCCTTCATTCATGAAATATTGTCAAGTACACTTGCTTTAGTTAAGATAGGATTACAATATTCTACACGATTCAACATTGATTACGATCCACAATAATTATAATAAGTGTTGAATATATACAAATGTCAAATATGTAATTAATATGTTTAGTATAAAATGTAAGTAGTATAAAGTTAATGAAAGTAAATAATGGCATAACTAATAGAGCCAAAGAGATATGAAGGAGGAGAAGAAAGGGATAGAAGTATTCATTTAATTATCATAAAAAGGTAATATCAATTTAATTGAAAAAATTAGATTTAATAGCAATACAATTGAGGTTGAGGAGATGGTTCAGTGGTTAAAGGTGCTTGCTTGCAAAGTCAGCCAGCCTAGTTTCAATTTCTCAGACACCCACATAAAACCAAATGGGCATTTGTTTTCAGCAGCAAGAAATGGAGTGCCTGTTCTCTCTCTCTCTCTCTCTCTCTCTCTCTCTCTCTCTCTCTTTCTCTCTTTCTCCCTCTCTCTCACACACACAACACACACACACATACACACACAATTTTTTTTAATAACCAGTAACCCAATAGTAATTTCAAGAGGGAAACTAAAGTAAGAAAGAGTCAGAAAATTCCTTAGCTCTATGAAAATTAAGGAGCTATTTTAAGCTGTGCACTGAGAATTTACAATTGTTTAACATCTTAAGGAAATGTAACTATAAAATATAAATGTAAAGTATAGGTATGGATGTATGGTTTAAAACAGGTCTAAAGCTGACAGCCCACAGTTGGATTCTACAATAGTGACCTTTTTTGGGTTTGTTTTATATTTTCCATGTAGTGCTTATAAAATTAAGAAACTTAGTTAAAGAATTTAGATTTTTGGCTTCCCTTGGAAGGAAAGATAAGTGGAAGCAAACCCTCAACACCCAGGTGGCATTTCTAAGCTTAAAAGGAATTGTCTAGCACAGCCTTCCTTCCAGGAAGCCAGAGCTGTCCTGCTGTCCTTGTTTCCCAAGCCCTGAGCTACAACACTCTTGCCTTGCCTTATCTGTTTATGTGACCTGTCCAGCTGCTATGAGAACGGAGTTTATGACTTCTCATTGAGAGCTGAGGAGTTAAGCACCAGGGGCATTCCATGGGGTTCAAGGTTGGTACCCCGGGGGAAATGGGATCAAGGGTGGGAAGGATGTGGTTTGGGAAGTAATAATCTTTCAGTTCCACCCTTCAGTACAGTAAACCAATATTATTACCTTAATGTATGTCTGTAAGTCTTGTCCAGCCTCAGCCCTGGCCACACAGTAATACAGTTCAAGGAATATGGTAGCACGAGCCTTTAATCCCAGCACTGGGGAGGCTGAGGTAGGAGGATCATTGTGAGTTCAAGGCCAGTCTATGTCTACATAGTGAATGTCAGGTCAGCGTGGGCTGGAACAAGACACTATCTAAAAAAAAAAAAAAAAAAAGGAGCAAGAAACCATGTGATAGTGTAAGAGACAAATACAAGCAGAAAAAAATGTCTTCTAAAGCAGCAGTTCAGAACCAGGGGTCCATGAGTATTATAAAAAAAAATAATAATAGGCTGGGCATGGTGACACAAGCCTTTAATCCCAGCACTTGGGAGGCAGAGATAAGATAACCATGAGTTCAAGGCCACCCTGAGTCTATAGTGTGAATTCCAGATTCCCTAGGCTAGAGTGAGAACCTACCTGGAAAAAAACAAATAATAATAATAATATTTAATAATAGTAATAGGGTTAGAGACAGCTTAGCAGTTAAGGCTCTTGCTTGCAAAGCCTAAGAACCTAAGTATGATTCCTCAGTACCCATGTAAGCCAGATGCACAAGGTGGTCCAGGCAATGTACTTTTTTTGCAGTGGCTGGAGGCCCCAGCACACCCATTCTCTCTCTGTCTATCTGCCTTTTTCTTTCTTTGTGTAATAAATAAATAAAATTCATAATAATAATAATAGAAGGAAAAATCAGAATTTATTAAATCTTTTTTTAGAAAGTGTTTGCATAGCCCAGGCTGGTCTCAAAGACACTATGTAGGCAAGAGTGGCCTCACATTCACCAACTTTCTACCCTCAGACTCTCAAATTCTGGGGTTATAGCTATGTGCTTCCATGCCTGGCCATAGGCTGCTGTTTTCAAATGACTGGATCTGATCACTGGGTTCTAGCAGGCAGAATGTCAACCTTCCCAACCCTGCCCTAACACTTTTCCCAAGCCGTGCTTCTCAGCAGCCTAATAGAGGGAGCCTTCCTGACCAATATCAGATTGCGATGGGATCAAGAAAGACAGAATTATGAGAAGCTATTGAAATGTATGGGTTTGCCTCTTAATTACCTAATCCAATGGTTCTCTAATGCATGCGGTGTATTCAGTCACCACGAGAAGAGCCTTACTGAACCCCAGACTGCTCACAGGTCATTTACTACCACACTCCCCAATAGCAGCATTGAGGCAGTAACTGCACAACCGCATCCTGACTGCAATGAAATGAAGACAGAAAGAACAGGTGAGGTCAGACTTCCAAGACGCACGATGACAGTGCGCTTATCTGAACCAAGATGACTGTAGGCAGCCTGGAACACTATGACTTCAAGTCACCTGAAGCACAATTGCAGTCCGATTATGATCTGGGAAACCAGAGGGCAGACAGATCAGCCTCCTCTGAGGTCACCCATGTTGAGTAACCGCGTAGGTCAGAATGCAGGTGAAAGTATAGGAGAGACAGCACAGAAAACAGTGGACCAGCGGTTCTGTGGAGAAGTCACAACTTGGACTACAGATTTATGCCTCCATCTTATACTGGCCTATATGCGCATCTCTAATGTGTCCGTATTTCCTAGTAGGAGTAACAATTAAAAAAAGATAACTACCAAAAACAAAAACTAACTGGCTAAGTCCCACAGTTTTCTATCAGGAGTATGGAGGGAAGATATGTGCCTTTCTAATGATATAGGAGTCATGGACACAGTCTTCATGGTTAAAAGCAGGTATTAAACAAAATTTAATTTCTTTTCTTATTTTTATGATTTTTCTTCGTATTATTTATTTATTTGAAGAGAGAGACAGACAGACAGACAGACTACAAATATGGGTGAACCAGGCACAGCTTCTTGCTTTTACAAATGAAATCTAGGTGCATGTGCCACTTCATGCATCTGGCTTTACGTGTTATTAGGGAATCAAACCCAGACTAGCAAGCTTCACAAGCAAGTGCCTGTTAACCACCGAACCATCTCTCCAGCCAAATTCTTTTCTTTCTTTCTTTCTTTCTTTCTTTCTTTCTTTCTTTCTTTCTTTCTTTCTTCCTTTCTTTCTTTCTTTCTTTCTTTCTCTCTTTTTTTTTTTTTTTTTTTGCTTAGACATGAAAAATATGCATTTATGAAGTAGGTAAGGTTTTCCAGGGTATTGTTTGCCACAGTGATTTCATCATATTGCCAAATCTGCCATTGCCCTTTCTTTTTTATTATATTTGTATAGATCTATATATATACATATATATGTATATGTATATGTACATGTATATATTAGTTTTTTGAGGTAGGGTCTCTCTCTGGTCCAGGCTGACCTGGAATTAACTATGTAGTCTCAGGATAGCCTCGAACTCATGGAGATCCTCCTTTCTCTGCCTCCAGAATGCTGGGATTAAAGTTATGGGCCACCCCACCTGGCTCCTTATACTTTCTTTTAAAAAGCAGTTTTGCATCTCCTTTGAAGGCACAACTTAATACTCTTGGGTGCAGAACGTGGTATCCTGAAGAACCGTGCTGTGGCCTCCTGAATACCCTGAACTGATGCCTGAGAAAAACGTCTTCCTGACCTTTTCCCCATCCTCCTCCTCTTTCCCATTCCTCTTTCTTCCCCAAGGCAAGCCATACAAACTAGAATTCCTTTTCCCCAAGGTCACACATATAAACTAGAACCATCTTTCCCCAAAGCCAGTCACAAACCTAGAAAATGACTCTAACCTCTTCTGGCCTTTCTGTAAGAGCTGGTCATAAAAACATTCTTCAGCCTACCTTGTCTGATAGTAGGTCATAAGACCCTCATGGAAGAAGAGGTCTTGCCCCATGCCTGGGAGGAAGGAATACCATGCAGAAAGGCCAAAAGTAATGTGATTAAATGGAGCTTGCTATTTCCCCTCTTGGTCTATTACCAGTAGATCATGCCCTTTTGTCCAATCACATTTCTACATAGCTGACAGTCTGACCAAGCCTAGGATTTTCTCCTATTAATTTGTCTTTCTTGGCCTTTACTTTCAGACCTAGACAGGCATTCTAGGAGGATTGAGAAAACTTCTCTTATAAAAATGTCCCTTTTTCAAGACCTTCCATATATTATACACCACACAAACAATTCTTCCTTTATATATATAAAAATATAAAATTCATTCTTCTCTAAGATTTGACTTTCTAATGTTTAACTGGATATTGTTGTTACTAATATGATAATAAATTATCCTTATTATCCAGAAACTACTTTTCCAGTTTTGCTTTCTTCTTTTGTATTTCTGAAATAGATCTCATCATAGAAGTCCTGCTGGGACATTACTGTTAATATTCTCAAGGAGAACTTTGTTCCTGCAACTTATGAGAGTCTAATGAGAATGATTGGATAATTCTATTGATTCTTCCATTCTGGTTGGAATCCAGTGGAATTTTCACTCTTGTTATTAACTTTTTATCTTTATATTATAATCCTCATTTAGTAGTCTTCTGTTGTTCTTAAGTTTACATGTTTCAAAAAATCTGGAATTTTCTTTGCTCTTTGAAGGAAATTTGAATGGAAGACATGATAAAAAGTGATTTTGTTAAAGTTTGATATCCTAAAATTTAAAATATTTCAATTCATTAAGAAAAGGCAGCTTTATCCCTTTTCATTCATATTGTTCTTACTACAAACAACATTTATTAATGGTCTACCACCAATAAAGCATCATGCTTCATACCAGGAATGATCCAGTATCCATAAAGCACAATCTCTCTCTTCATCAGACTTATGAATAATGTGGATGTGTAAGTAGCTATGGTACTGGTAGTAAATGTTGAGTTCCTTAAGAAACACAGAATTTAAAAGCTCTGTGAGCTAGAGAAATGGCTTCAAGGTTAAAGCACTTACCTGCAAAGCCTAAGGACCCAAGTTCAATTGCCCAGTACCCACATAAAGCCAGATGCACAGAGGGGCACATGCATTTGGAGTTCCTTTGGGCATAGTGGTGCATACTTTTAATCCTAGCACTCAGGAGACAGAGGTAGGAGGATCATTGTGAATTTGAGGCCACCCTGACTCTACATAGTGAATTCTAGGTTAGAATCGGCTAGAGCAAGACCCTGTCTCTGGGGGAAGAAAAAAAAAAAAAAACCTTAGGAAAGAGGATATAACAATAGACTATCACCAATCAGAAAGATGACAAAGAGGAATGGAACAGACTATTGAAGTGAAAATGGAACTTTCTAGAATTTGGAATTTGCCTTGTTGTCTTTAAGGGTGTTACAGAGGATTGAGAAAAATCACAGTGTTTTCTCAAATTAAAAAAAAAAAAAAACGGTGACTAAAAACAATATAGTAGGGAGATAAATCATGTTGGTTAACACAGGTGAGGAAAGGAAGGATGAACCTGAAGCTGAGAGTTGGGTTAATGGGATAAATGACAAATTCACACAGTGCTAAAACTGAAGTCAGAAGGACTGGTTTGGGGAAGTTGTTATTAGTGGCTTGTTGAATTAAAAATCCCAGAGGCACATAGCAGGGGTACTACAGAGTAGACAAATGATTAAAGGGTACTAGAAGTTTGTGCAAAAAGCTTTGTGAAACGATTCTAGTCTGGAGGGATTATGGGAATTGAAATCAAGTGAAGAAGCCTGGTTACCAAACCAAAAACTTATTCAGAGCTAGCGTGGCTCCATGTAATTCTTCTAAACTGCTAAAACACTAAGACCAGAACATTCTTTTTTTTTTTTTTTTTTGGTTTTTTTGAGGTAGGGTCTCACTCTAGTCCAGGCTGACCTGGAATTCACTATGGAGTCTCAGGGTGGCCTCGAACTCACCGCGATCCTCCTACCTCTGCCTCCCGAGTGCTGGGATTAAAGGCATGCGCCACCACGCCTGGCTCAGAACATTCTTATATAGACATTGTCCAATACTGTCAAAATAGGTAGATTAGACGATTTCTGTTTGGATTTGTGAGCAAAGTCATGACTGAGAGATTTTGTATAAGTCATCTTTGGTTTTGGCCATTACCTAGGTCATCTGACAAAGCCAGGAATCAAGCTGAATAACTCCTAACTCCAAAGTCTACAGAGACTCTAAATTATACTTTTGGATTTTTCTGAAATTGACCACATTACTTATAACTCCATGTCTTCTAGACTGAACTAAACTTCTAGACTAAACTAAACCCTTAGCAGAACTTTAATCATACAAATGTTTGGTTCTTTAAACAAGCTTAATACTTTAAAATACTTAATATTATATATATAATGTATATATATTTTTGTATATATGATGCATATATAGTAGGCAAGAGAAAATTGGTCACACTATACTGATCTCTAAACATTTATTAGGATTATCAGGAAAATAAAAGTAGAGAACCTAGGATTCAGCATAAAGTGTGTTCTAGGACCAATGGATATTTAAAAAAAAAAATCTGATGTGGCAATGATAGATACAATATAGAGGAGGCCCTTGGATTTAACAATGAGTCACTCTTCCCTTTGCAACTATAGAGATGTGCTTTGTGGATTCATCAGATATTATTCTGGATTTATAAATGAATTTATGGAGCCAAACAGGTTAATTCACTTCTAGAAGATCATAGTGTGTCAGCAAAGATCAAAGCCTGTGGAAACAGGCTTGCTATCCCAAGCCCTGTGTCTGTAAACTAACCAAAGTGGTAGGCTTCCACAAAACTGGGACTTCGCTTCTCAGTAATAAATTAACCATGGTTTCCCCAGTGGTAGTCTTACATGAACAAGGGGAAACAGGCACCTTAGGGTGACAAGGAATCTCAAATGATATTACTTTATAAAAAATTATTTGTGACTTTATTCAAGAAAAACTGGGAATTAATGTCTTATTGGGAAGATTAAAAAATCTTTCTCCAGGGCTGGAGAGATTGCTCAGTGGTTAAGGTGGTTGCCTGCAAAGCCTAATGACCTGTGTTCAATTCTCCAGTACCCACATAAAGCCAGATTCGCAAACAGTTCATTTGTAATGCCAGTAAAGTTCATTTGCAATGGGTAGATGTCCTGGCGCACCCAGTTTTTTTTTTTCTCTCTCTCTTTCTGCATGCAAATAAATAAATTAAATATTGAAAACAATTTTCTCCACCTTCACCTCAGAAATAAACTGATAGTGTATCATGAACAAACATGAAACAAATAGGTTTGCTTGTTTTTTTTTCTTAATCTAGAGGTATTGAAATTATTATGTGGACTGTTGCTTATATGTATAAATGGTATACTAGACATCAATTGGAAAGTTTCAGTTCTTGGTTAATAATCATGAATAAGGTGGGTGCTGGCTTCTTTTGTGGGCTCACAGAATTCTTGAAGCAGGATGCAAAAGAGTTAACGTGAAGCTCAGACAGTCCCCTGCTGATCTGGTAATGCCTGAGCACTGAAGCTGAATGTCAACAGCCCCTTGTGAACTTGGGTAACCCAGCTGAGCCCTGAGCTTGCCAGCGCTGGAGGAGGTAATCAGCTTGACCCTTGTGACCTTCCCGAGGCCATGCTCAGCCCTGCCTGGAGAAGCCTCTTTGTATATGACTACTGCATGCTGCCTAGTTGAATCCCTTTTCAAAGAACTAAACCTGTGAGTAAGGCTCAAGACACAACCTAATATAAATTAGTCAGTGCTTGCAATAGATTGCACAATATAATAGGTGCTTTGAAAAAAAAAAAGAATGGGAACACATCCTTGAATCCTTAAAAAGATTTCCAGGATTTGCCGGGCATGGTGGCGCATGCCTTTAATCCCAGCACTCGGGAGGCAGAGGTAGGAGGATGGCCATGAGTTCAAGGCTACCCTGAGACTACATAGTGAATTCCAGGTCAGCCTGAGCTAGTGTGAGACCCTACCTCATTAAACCAAACAAACAAACAAACAAAAACAAAAAAAGATTTTCAGGATTTGTCATGGTATCTGCCCTTCCAGGGTTATTAAAGTAAGAGGAAGGTTATACAAGGTTCTGTCAGCCCTTCCCATTTCTTTGTTGAGTTGTGCTCCATCCAATGAGTTCACTTTTCTAGGTCTGGTAAGTTGATCTCCTTTCCTTGCATAATTTATTTGTCACTATTTTTATTGCAAGTCCCCAAGGATACCATACACATGTTGTGTATAGATGTGTACACTATAGATTTAGATGATATTTCATACCATTTTTGTTGTATTATTAAATAGCTATTTCTTTACTCCATTCAATGAAAAAAAAACTCCAACACTTAAACTCCTTTCTGTCTGAATGTGTCTAAATATATTGGCATCAAAAGAATATTATTCATTACCTTAGAAAGAACCTGTTATATTCAGCACTTAAACCACATCACTTACATAACCATGTAGACTATAGCACAAAGGTATTCCCATCAAAGTATGAAGGAATGATTTGTATAATAAACATTCACCACTGTAGTCTGTAAATCTGTAAATAAGCCCCGTAACCAATAACAGAGCTCCTACTAAGAAGAAAATGGATTGTTCATGTAACAAAAAGATGCAGTTGGCTCAAAGTCAAAGCAATGCTAAAGGTCTTTAACATAGTGGCACATTGTTCTGTCAAGGTGTTGCAAGTTGTACTTTTTTATCCCAAAGCAAATTTACTGCCAAGTAAATTTATCATACATTATTTCATTTATATTAGTGTCGAAGCATCCTTAATCATGACAAATGAATTTTTCCTATAAATATGTTATATATAAACATATAAATATGTTTTATAAATATAAGCATATAAATATGTTATATATATACATATATATATATATACATGTGTGAGTTACTTAGTTATTGGAATAATAATTTTACTACAATGACTCAGTTATAATTTTTGAACTTGTTAAGTAGTTGCTCCAGGACAGGTTAATTCTTTACGAACAGCCATCACCATCTCTACTTTGTGGATTAAAGGGACAATAAAGACACAGCTTCAAGGTGGGCTGAAGAAGCAAGTAAGGTTGGAAACCATTACGGGATCAGATATTATAAAATATGATGTTCTTTGTTCTTTGGACAAGCATGTATGGTTGGGTAACATGGAAAAGTTTGAAAAAGCCTGTTCTCAATAATGTTAAGCCTAACATTATACTCTCAGCTTCGTCCTAAGAAACACAATAGTTACAAACTCTATAATGAGCTGAGAAGCAACAGATGGTCAGGATTACTTGAGAGAAATAACGCCTATGTTTGACTATGGCTGCCAAACACACGCATACACGACTAAGTGATCAACTCTGCTTTATCCAGGCTTGCCTGTGTCTGGCTCAAGCATCTTGTACAATCTGAACAAATACCTTAGGAGTCAGATTTCCATGAAAAGCTGATTTTTTAAAAACACATGCCACATGCCCAAGTAAATTATCTATTGAAACTGTTCTGTCAAGCACATTAAACTAATAAAATATATGTATTCCTTGATGATTCTTAAAAAAAAAAAAACTGTTAAGATCAGACCCAATAAACTAGTTATTTTAGCAAAATCTGAATTTGCACTTAGAGTTCACCACTTAGAAAGTGTCACTTGTTTGTTTTGCCCTTATGACAGTCCTCTTTACAGAGATTTGCAGACCATTTCTGTGTAGATCTAAAGGTGGAGTCTGCTTTGCCGCCGCCTTGTATCATGACAGGACAAAGAACCTTACCGCTTTCTTTGACATGTTTTCCTTTTGTTTCTTGGTTCTCACCACCACCACCACCACTACTCACACTTTCCTGAAGGGAGAGGAGCTTTGTCCAAAAGATTTCCCCATAAAGCAAAAGCATTTTGTGGACAGGGGGCTTGACGATTACACCAGAATGAGACCTACTTATATGGTGCTCTACAAAAGGACTTCCCTGCTACCTATGGCCTGAAATAGATGACGAAGTCTCAGAAATTGCCATAGTAACTAGGCTAAGTTAAACATATATATCCAAGTTTTGCACAGCTCTATGCTCCTATAATCCGAATATGATTTACACTGTTTAGCTCCACAGGTATAATTTAAGGGTGATCCTAATTGAGGTTTAATAATGAGCATAAGGCTGACTTAGTGACTCAAGCCTGCAATCCTAGCACTTAGAAGGCTGAGGCAGGGGAATTGTCATATGATTGAGGTCAGGGCTGGAGAGATTGCTTAGCGGTTAAGGTACTTGACTACCAAGCCTAAAGATCCAGGTTTAATTCCCTAGTACCCACTTAAGCCAGATGCACAAGGTGGCAAATGCATCTGGAGTTTGTTTGCAGTGGCTAGAGGCCCTGGTGTGCCCATTGCCCACCCCCTCTTTCCCTCTGAAATAAATAAATAAATAATTTTTTAAGGTTGAGATTAGTCTGGGCTACATAGTGAGTTCCAGGCTAGCCAGGGCTACAAAGTAAAACCTTATCTTTAAACTAAACTAAAATAAAATAAATTAAAATAATAAAATTAAAACCCAAGTTGGATATGGTGATTCACACCTGTAATCCCAGCACTGGGGAAGCTGAGATAAGAGAATTATCATGAATTTGAGGCAAGTCTGTATTACTAGGTAAGTTCAAGATCAACCTAAACTAAGCTAAGACCCTACTTCTAGTTAAAAATATTAAAACAAACAAATTAACTCCTCCCAACTCACAAGCAGCAACAAAAGAAAGCATAAGATTCTCATGGTGCTGTGTACTATGCACTGTGAAGGCCATGATAGTCCTGCTCTCTCATATATAGTTTTTGATGCTGTTATTTTCCGAGGTAGGGTCTCGCTCTAGCCCAGGCTGACCTGGAATTCACCATGGAGTCTCAGAGTGGCCTCGAACTCATGGAAATCCTTCTATCTCTGCCTCCTGAGTGCTGGGATTAAAGGCGTGTGCCACCATGCCTGGCTTCTCATATATATTTTTTCACTTTTTATTTTATTTTACTTTTTTATGAGAGAGAGAGAGAGAGAGAGAGAGAGAACAAGAGGGAGAGAATTGACATGCTAGGGCCTCCAGCCACTGCAATCGAATTCCAGTCACGTGTGTCACCTTGTGCACATGTGCAGCCTTGCCCTGTGTGTCATCTTGTGCATCTGGCTTATGTACGAACTGGAGAGTCGAACAGGGGTCCTTAGGTTTGGAAGGCAAGTGCCTTAACCACTAAGCCATCTCTCCAGGCCTCTCATATGTACCTTTAAGGGCTTTGTGACTCTCTATCAGACTCTATGTAAAGAAAAAGTAAAACAAGACATGGTGCCCATTGGCCAATGATAGCAATATGAACCATGTTCTATGAGTACCTAAGGAAGGGAAAACCTTGTTCTATTTGAACAATAAGCAATCATTTCCTAGGAGAGACGACAGTGAAGCCTTCAAGGACTGTATTGGATAAGACTCTGGGGCTACCTGACACCACATGATAGAAACACCTTGAGGGCATGAACCTGGTGAGAAGCCCCTGTGGAGATGCTGGAATTTATCCTAGGGAAAAAAGGACTAGAGGCTAGAGCAGCCAATTTTAAAAACACATTTATGATAAAAGAACCCACGTGTTCACAAAAGGAGGGAGTATGATGAAATGACCCCTCAAAGGCATATCAAACTAAACAAGTGTCCAAACTTTGATACTCTGCCTATGTAATCTTGTGTGTATGTGTGTGTTTTCTTTTTTCTTCTTTTTTCATAAGTTTTCTAGAAAAGTATATTCCAGAACTCTTTTAGTGCACCTCTTTTCGGTTTGAAATGCATCTCTAAAATGATGCATTTTCCTTTATAATCAGGATGTCATTATTGCAAACACAATTAATGATTATCTCTAGACATCTCACATTAAGCTCATATTAAATTTCTCCATTTTTCTCAAAATTGGCTTTTACATGGTCATTTTATTAAGTTAGAAATAGATTTTTTTAAAGTCCAAATTCCATTACAGGAAGTGAAATAACCTTTCCTAGGCAGTGGAGATTCCTCTTGGGCCCAGGGTTATATGTAATCTCTATTAAGTTGTTCCATGCCTAGCATAAGCTCCTGCTCTGGCTTAACCCTAGGTAAAGATTTGCTGCGTTGCACTGAATGGAGTTAAATGAGAGCTCTTAAGTAGAATGGTGTCTCATCAGTACTGTTTTAACATAACTAATGGGTACAGAATGGGAGTGAGAAAATCTGTTCTTCCAAAAGGTCTGAGCACTGATGGAGCTTGGAAGGTAGATAGTCAGCATCACAAGAGTCAAAGGGACCGTGGAACATAGATTTACAAAATTCTCAGTTTATAGGTTTGCTGAAGTAGAAGCCTGTGAGCTTTCTAGAATCTCTAAAAGGGCTGCCTTGCTCCTTCCTGGGTACGCTAATATGTGAATCTACTGCTACCAGAGACAGATCTTTCAACCAGACTAAAATGTCTTCTCTGATGACTAATGGATTTGAAGGAAAATATTTACTTCAAAAATGTTCTGGGCGGGAGAAATGGCTCAGTGGGTAAAGTGCTTACCATATAAGCATGACCTCCTGAGTTCAGACCCCCAGCATCCACCTAAAGTGTTGATCATGGTTAAATGTGCATTTCATCCCAGCACTGGGAAAGCAGATACAGGTGGATCCCTAAAGCTCACTGGCTAGCTAGTGTAGCCAAATCAGTGAGCTGTAGGTTCACTAACAGATGTTGTCTCAAAAAATTAAAGTGAAGAGTGACTGATGACACCCTACATCAACTATGGCCTCCAGGCACACGTGCATAAATGTGCACAAGTAACTGCACACGTGTACCCACACACATGTGAACACATAGAAATACATGCACACACACCACACACATGCAAAAAAAAAAACATATATAAACATGGCTGGAGAGATGGCTTAACAGTTAAGGTGCTTCCTGCAAAGCCCAATGACCAGGATTTGACTCCTTAGTACCCATGTAAAGCTATATGCACAAAGTAGAACATACATCTGGAGTTCGTGTGCAGCAGCTAAAGGTCCTGGTGCATCCATATTCTCTCTCTCCATGCATATTTTTCAGGGTGATTTTTGTTCTTGAACAAACCTGTATATTTTCAGAACCTGAAGTGGGGAAGGAATCTGTTGTGGTTACCTTCTCACTGCTGAGACAAAACACCTAATCTAAAGTAGCTGATGGGGAAAAAAGTTTTGATTTTGGTGTATAGTCTCAAGGTGAAGCTTCACAATGGCAGGAGAAAACATGGCATGAACAGAGGATGGGCATCACTTCTGCCACTGCGGGCAGAAATACCAGCACAAGAGTGTGCAGAATGGAACACTGACAAGCTAGGAGCTAATAAACCGCAAGGTCCACCCTAGCAACACACCTCCTCCAACAAGACTCCCGAGTTGCTATCGGCTGGGGACCAGACACGAGTTCACGGAGGGCATTGGATTTAAACCTCCACAGAACCACAAGAGGAAAGAGAACGCTACCCAGGAAGAATGGTGGTATCACCTTTGTAAGGCTATAATACCTTTTGACTCAAAAGTGCTCGTGCATTTTCCCCATCGATTCTCTTTGCTATTCATAACAACTGGTAAAATGAATGAGATAAATACTGTCTCCATTTAAAAGGAAAAAGAAACTGAGCTTGTTAGTTAGCTGATGTAGTTGAGTTTTAGTCAGTTATGAATGGAGGTCTGAAGTCTCTGGTCACCAAGATAAACAGTAGCATTTTGATGTTTCTTTTTTTTTTTTTTTTTTTTTATTAGTCAGTTCTGTATTCAGCAAATACAGTCAGTTTGGTACCATTATTAGGCTCATCCGTGACCTACCCCCTCCCCTTGGCCCCTCCTTGTTGAGGTATACGGGTCATGCATTGTGGAGTTAGCCCACAGTTATGGGTAAGCTAAATGTCTCTGCATATCATGACCCAACATGTGACTCTGACATTCTTTCCGCCCCCTCTTCCGCAAAATTTCCCTGAGCCATGTTGGGTTCATTTTTGGTCTGCTTCAGTGATGAGGTGTTGAGGGCCTCTGAGGCCCTGGCTCTCTGATTTGGTAGGAGTTGATTTTTCTCTATGCTGATCTCCTTCCCCCTTGTGCTGGTGTCTGGTTCATCAGGAAAAACAGCCCCCTTGCTTGTTTCTCGAAGTTTTCTTAGTTTCAGCCGGAGCCCTTTTGAGGTATGATGGGGTGGCTCTCTCCTTAGGGTCTACATCTATCTGAAAAAGAGAAGCAGATTCTCCAACGGAGAGTAAGTTAGCACCAGGACAAATGAGATAACCCTTACTTTTTTTTTTTATAGAGAATTTAATATGTGTAGGCCCTCTTGTAGCCCACAATTGATAGTAGGTTGATACTGGAGAGTGGGCTTATGTTTGGATATGGTTCTGACTTGTTTCCCAGCTCCAGCTATGGGTCCCATACCAGTGAGGGGATCAGTTAGCCAAATTGAGAGCAGTTGGTTCCCCACCATGGCTGTGTGCCACCACTGCACTTGTGTGGGCATCACAATAAGTTATTTGCTGCTAAGTAGGTTAGACCATGCGTTGCTTCGATAGATATTGGTCAATTTCCCCCAGTCGCCCATGTAGCACCTTCTGGCACTAGATGCGCTGACTGTCTGGGGACTGACTCTCATCCAACTTCCAGCCATGCCATTCTAATTTGCATGTCAATCACATAAGGTATCTTCAGCAGTAGGGTCTTACCACTAACCTTTGGTGGGTCATCAAGTACTCTGACAGAAATCTGTCTGTCTTTTAGGAAACCTTGTAGGTCTCTCTGATCAAAAGCTCATTGTGGATGATAGCCCCATGCTGGTTCTGGGAGTTACAGGTCAGTGCCCACTAAGAAAATGAGGAAAAAGATAACTAATATACAAGAGTTAGAGGTAAGAGAGAGAGAGACAGGGAGAGGGGAAGTGAGGGAGGGAAGATGTAGGAGACTAAGGTTAGTCTTAATCTTACCCTCTCCAGTGTCTTGTGGTTCAGGTGTTCCCTGTAAGGGCCTGGTGAAGGATCAGCCATTTGGTCTATCTTTTAGTAAGTAGAAGATTATGGTACCATTGCCGTTTGGGTCTAGATTTGTGTTTCCCACCCCTTTGATGCCCTCCCCTCCCTCCCCTTCCATCCTAGTGTCTAATCTAGGAGATGCTTGCTGGGTATGTAAGGTATCTTCGGTAGATTCAGGTTAGGTGCTGTAGATGAGTGAGACTATGTGGCGATTTTTTTTCTGTGATTGGGTAAGTGCATTTTGATGTTTCTTGCATTACATTCTTAGCATTTGCTTCCGTTCCACTTGTGCTGTATTCCCAAATCTCCATTGTAAAAAAAGCTGGAAGGTAATGAAGGCTCCCTACGTCGCGGTTGGGCAAAATAAATTAATCTCAAATACTTTGAAGTTCTTCCTATAGCTGTAAAACTACTGTTCATATTATTTTTGTGGATGTTTCAGCCTCCATTATTATTTTGAAGGCTTTTTCCAAGAAATAATCAGAAATATGTTTCCTCTATAGGGTAACTATGCTTAAAATTGGTGACTCAAAATCATTTGAATTTTTTGTAATATCATTGATGCATGCATGTGTTAATGAAAGGCAAAAAATAAAGTGTTCAGAACTTATCTATAGTATCTGTATGTGTGTTTTGTATGTATAAGTAAACCTAAAACAATAATTCTGCATTGCATTTTGATAGCATTAAATTTTAGTGTGAAAATCCTTGTAATATCATGTTATGGAATTAAAATAAAATGCACAGAGCAACAATTAGTTCTGGTTCAATTATTTTATGGCAAATTATCTCCAGCAATTATGAGAGTAAATGTATATGGTTCTTGCATTATTAATATAAGGGCTGCAGATTATGCATTTAGCTCTGCACTATTGTTCTCTGAATGACACCCATTTTATTCTGCTTGTAATATTACTTCTAGTGCTACATGAAGTTCCTTCCTTTTTTGCCTATTTTCTCTCCAACTATTTCACTATAAAAGATTTTTCTAATAAAAGCAATATGTATATCTTTGTGAAGGGAATGCCTGCCACAGATCATGTGAAAGTCAGAGGGCAACTCTGTGAGGTGTCTGAGCTCCACCTTCTTCGAGGCTTGCTACTGCAAATGAACTGCCAGATGGCAAATGAATGCCAGACTCCTTAGCCTATGCGCTTGGGTTTCTCCTGGCTCTACCTACTGTGATTATCAGTGCTGGGGTCATCTGGCTTTGTGTGAGTACTATGGAATTGAACCTGAGCCAGGAGGCTTTGCAAGCAAGTGTCCTTAACCACTGAGCAATGTCCCCAGCCCTGTATTTTTCTAATGTTTGAAAATGGTATCACTTTGCATAAGTGCTCTTGGAGAAGAATTGAGCAAAAGCCAAGTGTTGTAATTCTTAAAACCTGAAGAAATTGTTACATGATGCGAATGATTACTTGAGATATTTCTTTTATCTAAAAGCTCCAGAAATTTTATTGGGGGATCTATTGTTTCCACTTATGAGCCAAGTTAGTCTTAGGGGGCTATATTTGCTTCTAAAATCTCACTGCAATAGCTTCTGATTGAGATCACACTCTGTCTTTTCACACAGTGATTTCTCAGGACACTCCACTGAGATAGGTGCTAATTTCTATCCTTCTTTATTTCCTACAAGTAGAATTAAAATGAGATTGTTCAACCAGCATTTTTTTTTCCTTTTAAATTAACTTTTAGCACTTTGAACATTCTTGAAAATGAAGTGAGTGGACCACATTGGCCAGGGAATTGTGCAGATTTTAAAAGGTAAAATTTCACTTTCCATTTTGCTGTACATTTTGTTAATTGTCAGTACCGGGGAGATGCTAGTGACATTGAAATTATTCTTTAAGGGATTGAAAAATAGATATTACTAATTGCATTTTAGTGGTTCTGTTTCAAAACAAAAGCAGTACAGCATTTGTATATAATAAGTGATGCATGGTGAGATTCAGGAAAGCAAGCTTACCTTACAGAAAGATGGCATTTTGGTGATATGCTTATGGGTAACTGTTTTAACCTTTTTTATACTCATTGCAGTGTGCGTATGTTGCCTTGCATAAACATGTCATTAAATAAAGGTTTTGAGGCACAAACATGGGCCCAGGTACATTCATCAGGTATGAATGAGGAATAAAAACAGATATGCTAGAAAGATAGGATAAAGGTACACTCATAGGATAAAGTATCTGTTAGAGGCTCCTTATTTCAGCTTCTTTGGATTTCTAGAAGACGACATGGTGATGTCTGAAAACACAAATCCATTCAGTTCACTTGTGGCAGTTTGAGTCACACATCCCCACCATAAACTCATGCTTTGAATGCTTGATCCCCAGCTGATGGAGAAGTGGAGCCTTGCTAGAGGAGGTGTGTTGTTAGGGGTGAGCTTATGGGTGTTATGCAGTTCCTCCTTGCCAGATTTTGGCTCACTCTCCTGCTTCTGTTTGCTGGAGAAAGAAAGCACACAAAAGAAAGTAACAGGATGGAGAGATTGCTCAGTGGTTGATGTGCTTGCCTGCAAAGCCTAATGACCCAGGTTCAGTTCCATGGTTCCCACATAAAGCCACATGCAAAGAGTGGTGCATGCACCTGGAGTTTGTTTGCAGTGGCTAGAGGCCTGGACATGCCCATTTTCAATGTCTCTCTCTCTTTCTCTCTCTCTCTCTATGTATGTGTGTGTCTGTGTGTTTCCTTGCAAATAAAAAAATATTTTGTAAAGAGCGAGAACACACCAACTATACAAAGACCTAAGTAGAATGCAGATTGGTGTGTCTATTTCATTTGGGGCAGGAGAGGAGGACAGCGGAAGTTGAAGTAAACATGGGAATCTGAGGCAAGAGTAAAACCTTTCCAAGTGCTGCTAAGGATTTTCAGTTGATTCCTCTGGACAGATGGGAGCCATTAAAGATGATTAGATAGAGGAATAATGCTGTAGTCACCTTCTCATAGCTGGGACAAAGCACCTGACTAAAAACTGCTGATGGGAGGAAAAGATTTATTTTGGTTTAGAATCTCTAGGGAAAGCTTCATGATAGCAGGAGAAAATATGGCATGAGCAGAGGCTGATCACCACCTCTACCACAGCAGGTGGAAAACAGCAGCAGGACGGTGAGTAGATCTCTGGCAAGGAGAAGCTGGCTATAACACCCCAAAGCTCACCCCCAACAACACACCTCCTCCAGCAAGGCTCCACCTCCCAAATTGCCATAAGCTGGGGACCAGGCATCCAAAACACATGAGTTTATGAGGGACATCTGATTTGAATCCCCACACTACACAAGCATACTGAGAAAGGAAAGGATATAAAGGAAAGGAGGGAAGGGAAAAGAAGAAAAGGTAAAAAAGAAGAAGGAATAAAATATTACTATTTGACCAGAGTTTTCTAGGCTTGGTAAGCCAGAGCCTAGAATAAACCTAAAATAAGTTTGATTTCTTCAATCTCAATGTTTGGGATTAATGGGGGAGGGGAGGTTGATGAATAAGTTTCTTTTTCTTCTTTTATACCCAGATGAACAGGGCATGTTACTACTTAGATCCATGACCTCTATAATTTTTTCAAATTAGTATTCATTTTTTAGTGTACTAAATAAGGAATGTAAATTTTAAAGAATTAAACTTTCATATTTTATAACTCATTCTTAGGACTTAGTAGGAATAACTTTGACACAGCTCCTCTTGAATGATTGCATTATTTAAAAACCAAAAGCAATAATTTTCTTATTAAATCTTGCCCTTTGAAATCTAAGAAAGCACAATTACTTTCAAGTTTTTTTTAATGCCAATGCTTAGATGAAAACCCAAATCAGAAATAACCAAGCTCTTACTGTATAAAATTTTGTTTAAATACCAGATAAGAGTTAATTATTTTGCAGCTGTATGTGTGTTTTTAGGTCATGAGATCAGTCTGTTTTACTTCCTCTTTACCAGGGGCTGGAGGCTCTTAACTATTTATGGATTTTACTCATCAGCAAGCTCAGCTAAACTGAGCAGGATTGTGGGGTTTTGACAGAAGGGGAGATTTTAAAACATAGTTTCACTTAAAGATATATTTGACTATTTTGTTTTATGCTGTGTAGATATGATATCATTTTCATAAAAATGCAATTCACTAAGTATGCTTTTTGTAAAATCTGAAATACATGTCCCATTGTAACTGAAAGACAGAGGGGAGAGAAAGAGAGAGACTGACTGACTCACTGCTCAGGGAGGAAATCAAACCCTGTCAATAGATGATTTCATTTTCTATTCATACCTCTTCCTGGTGCTCTGCAAGCTGCTTGAACTCAGAGAGCTCAACAAAACACATTCACAAATAAGTAAGTAAACAAGCAGCCAGATTGTCCCATGGTTGGCTGGAGAGCATTGGTGCTTGATGTTCACTGCAGTGAGGTGGCACCTCCTTGCCTTGGCTGCTCAAGGATAGCCTTGCTTTTGCTGGAATAATGCCCTTCACCCCATGTGTAAACTTTCCTCTTACAAACAGTGAGCCCAGCAGTCAGGAAAGCTGCCTATCAGCCCGATCAGGAAACCCTGTCCAAGGCCGTTCAGTCCAAGGCCATTTGGTTCAGAGCAGTGAGCGGGAGGCACAGCTGAGAACCCGGGTCCTGGACTTCCACTTGGTCTGACCACTAGACCATGTTGCGCCATCACGGCAGGACAAGCAGGGGTTGTTCCAGGGCAGGCTTCGCGTGTTTACCTCGGTGCTCGCAGCCTTTCCGAAGCCCTGCTGTCCTGATTTCTTTTTCCTGTTTGTAGCCTGTAAGCATTTCTGTCTTCCTTTTCCTTTACCTAGCCTATTTCTGTGACTGCTTTCTTTCTTTTGAAACCGATTCGGTAAGTAACTGAGTATGGGGATAAGGTGATCAGGGCCTAGCTGGTGTGGAAGCCCATTTCTATCAGCATATGGTTACCCATGCACATCTTTCTATAAATATTATGATGGAAGTCTATCAGCCCAAAGGGGTAGTCTGGTAAAAAGAAAGAATGTGGAGCCCAGAACAACTGTGGGCTTTTAGAGAGAGGGGGGAGAGAGAGAAACAGAGAGAGAAAGAAAGTGAGAGAATGGGAGCACCAGGGCCTCCAGCTGCTGCAAACCAACTCCAGATCATGTGCCACCTTGTACATCTGGCTTACATGGGTCGTGGGGAATGGAATCTTGGTCCTGTGGCTTTGCAGGCAAGCACCTTAATCTCTAAGCCATCCCTTCAGCCCTCAACATGTCTATTTAAATCCATAGGTTGAGTCAAGAATCACAAAGGAGCTGGGCATGGTGGCGCATGACTTTAATTCCAGCACTTAGGAGGCAGAAGTAGGAGGATTGCCTTGAGTTCAAGGCCACCCTGAGACTACATAGTGAATTCCAGGTCAGCCTGGTCTAGAGCGAAACCTTACCTCAAAAAAAAAAAAAAAATCACAAAGGATGGAGAATGATGTCCACTTAAATAAATAAATAAATAAATATTATTTATTTAAGAGATAGAGAGAGAGAAAGAGGTAGATAGAGAGAATGGGTATGCCAGGGCCTCTAGCCACTGCAGATGAACTCTAGATGCATGCACCACCTTGCGCATCTGGCTTATGTGGGTACTGGGGCATCAAACCTGGGTCCTCAGGCTTCACAAGCAAGCACCTTAACCACTAAACCATCTCTCTATCCCCATTTTTCCTTCTTTTTTAAAAAAATATTTTATTTCAGTGACCACTTTTTCATAAGAGAGAGAGAGAAAATATGAGACTAGAGAAAACTGGAAAGTAGGGAAATAAAGTAAGGAAACAATTAAAACTTTGTGAGTGTTACAATTTTAGGGAGAAAGGGGTGTTTTGAAGGAGAATGAGAAGTAGACAAGCTATCCTTGAAATTCTAAAGTGAGCCCTAAACATGTGGGGACATTTTCAAGTTGGTTTCACTTATTTGCATTTAATTTTATTTAACCTAACTATATGTTTATTTAACCTAACTATGTGTTTATAGTATACGTGGTGTGTGGAGGAGTACGTGTACATGCACGCAGAGGCCAGAAAAGGTCACATGAATTTTCTTCTGTAGCTGGTTCACCTAATTTCCTTGAGATAGAATCTCTCACTGAGCCTAGATCTCCCCATTTTCTGGTTAGACTGGCTGAGTGGGGAGCATCAGCGATCCTCCTTTTGTACCCCACTAGGTGCTGGGGTTACAGGTGTCTGGTGCCATGCCTTGCTTTTGCATGAGTGTGGGGATTAAAATCGGGTCCTCATGGTTTTGCAGCAAGCGTTCTTACCCACTGAGCCATCTCCCCAGCTCCAACTTTTCTTTTTTATATAGGAATTACAGGCTTATTCTAACACTATTATTAAAAGCCATGGTTATCAGGTAAGAGTATCACCATGAGTTCGAGGCCAGCCTGAGACTACATAGTGAATTCCAGGTCAGCCTGGACTAGAGTGAAACCTTACCTCTAAAAACAGAAAACAAAACAAACAAACAAAATAAAATGCCATGGTCAGGTCAATATTTGGCTTGTTCATGCAATGAATATACAATATTTCTATCAGAAAGCAAATATATATTTTTGTACAAACAAAATTAATTTTTTCTAGCCTGTAAATTTTGCAGTATTTTTCTTTCTTTCTCTCTTGGTTTCTAGCATCAGGTTCTCTTGGTTGTAAAATCTGTATTTCTAGACTTGAACCTAGAGGTGGGTATTGTAGGGGGGGCATTAATCTACCTCAAGTATAACCACTTGGTCACATGCCAAGCTGGCCACTTGGCCAAAGAGCCAGACCCTGTGTTTGACCAGTGGCTTCAGTCTGGGCAGAATGGCAGGAGACAGGCACGGTGACCTCTGTGTGAGTAACCTGGCCCTGAGCCCTGACCCATGGGTGGGGCTGGCATATTGCTATCCATGCCCATTGCCTAATCCCTGTGACTCTGAGAAGGAAGGGATAGGATAACTCTTACCTCCAAAAGGGGTGTGGAAGGAAGAAAGGAGATGATGGGCAAATAGCCCTAGGGTAAAGGAGGTTGCTGGCCTCCTGTGTCCCCTCTTGGGAGAGTCAATGCAGTTCACCTTGAATAGATGCTTAATAGGATCTTCCAAACTGAGAACTGTCTGGCTTGTTGGTTTGTATAAGAGGAAAAAAAAAAAAAAAAAAGGAATTAGGAATTAAATCCCTCTGTATAAAAGGTAAAAGGGAATCTCTTAGGAGTCCTAAAAAAGAAAAGACTGAAATCCCACTGTTGGTAAGGGATCTCTCTTTCTTCCTTCCTTTCTATTTTAATTGTTTTTCATTTTTAATTTGTTGACAATTTCATTTATAAATGTAATGTATTTTGGTTACACTAATCCCTATTGCCCTTTGTTATCCCCTTCCCACTCTTGCTGAGCTCCTTCCGCTTTTCGGATGCACCCTCTCCAACTTGCATGTCTTTCTTTGTTTTTTTTTTTTTTTTTTTTGGAACTCGCTGAGTTTAATTTATTAGTTTATTTACTAGAACAAGGACAACTTACCAGTGGTTACAATCTGAAGACAAGCACTCCCTCCCCAAACTAAGGTATCTTTTTTGTTGAAATCAGACCTCCTTGTTAGACATTCTAGCTTTTATCAGGTTGCCATTCTAGCCCATTAGAAAGCCCCTCTATAGGGAACTTGAGAGAAAAGAAACGTGACTGACTTAGTAAACTACATGATAGGGTTTTTTGTTTTTTTCTAATTTTCCTTGAAACCATTTTCAAGATATTTAACTCAGATATTTTCTCCTAAAAAGAGAATCCTATTGTATTATTATTATTTTGTTATTGATAACTGCATGTAAAAGAAATCACATAAACCCTTATAAATGTGGGGTTATTTTTCTGTGACCTGGTGTCCTGGGTGCTCAAAAGCCAGGTACCTTATACAATCCTGAGCAAAAGTCCCTCAACCAAGCTGACATGGTCCTGATTGTGAGCTTCAAGAACAAATGCTTTGGGAAGAAGCAACTAGTGTTCTTCTGAGTCTTCAGTAGACACAGCAAAACACAGCGGAGGCTGCACGGTTTCACTACCGGTATTTCCAAAAGAGCCCTTTGAATGGCCTCAAACAGCCCTGGATCAAGTCCTCTAATATAGATGCTGCCTAGTTCTTTGACTCCTCATGGTGAGGGAAGCACTTAGCACTACACCAAGCACAAGAAGAAGATGATCTATCCGTTCATCCTCTTGAGCCAAAAGGCTAGAAAGAGGGGAAAGCTTCTGTGAGCAAACACCTCCTCATTTCTCCATCTTCCTTCCACCTTTGGCTTTTTTTTGGGGGGGGGGCTTAACATAAGCTGCATCCTTAAAAATGGATTGAATTGGAGGATTTGATGCTTTTTCATTTCCTTCCTAGAATCTAATTGCATGAAGGGCCCTTCGAGGCTGGTTGACTTTGTGACTGATTGATTCATTCTTCATTCATCCATTTAGCAGGCATTTGTTTGGGGCTTGCTTTGCAATAGATGCTGTGCAAGGGCTAAGAATGCAAAGACAGAAGGCTATCCGTTTCTGCCCTGGAGAATCTCATGGTCCGGTGATGAGGACAGACATGGAAACAAATGTTTTGGTTATGAATCATGGTTCACAAGTTTGAGTAGATGTGTAGTAAGTGTCATGTGCCCATTTTCTTAAACGCTTCTCTTAGCTCTGATGCTTTGGGGCATCTGGGAAATCAAGTATAGTTCTTATTGAGGTTCACTCCCTGAATTGTACCTTTGTCACACAAAAGTCCTGTGATGTTTTTTCACAACCTAGAGCATGTGAGGAGACCTTCCTTTTGGTTCTGGGCCACAGGAGCTCTTCCTGAATGCTCTTGGTCAAAGCCTAGAGGTCTTACATAGCAATGACACCAGGATATTGGACTCTTGATGATCTGAGAGCCTAATGTGTGAGGAGATCATCTCAGATACACTTAGATACATAAATAGCCATTATCTTCTTGTGCCCTTCCATCCATGCAGGGCTCTGACAAGGAGTAGATCCTCTCTGCCTGGGTACATTATATTCACAGCACCTACCCAAGTCTTGATTAAAGGGTAATCACCTCATTCTCCCTTTTATTTATTTATTTTTTGTTTTTTGTTTTTTCAAGGTGGGGTTTCACTGTAGCCTCGGCTGACCTGGAACTCACTCAGTAGTCCCAGGCTGGGCTTGAATTTGCAACGATCCGCCTATCTCTGCCTCCCAATTCTAGGATTAAAGGTATTTGCCACCATGCCTGCCTCTTTTTTTATTTTTCTACCACAGCCTAGTAGAATGAGCTTCACAAGGTCATACTTTAAGGGAACAAATGCAAATTAATATTCCATTGAATTATTCTGACCCGCCCTGACACTGAGTGTCTGCGTCACTCTCATACTTTGGGCCACCCACTTGCTTCACCCTTGGTCTTGCAGTGTTGGAGTTTTAGAAGCTTTCATGGAAAGGAAGCAATGATGCACTGGGGAATCTGGAACTCAGAGGAGTTGATGTCTCCTCTTCAGCATGAGAACCTGATGATGTGCATAAGGGGATAAGGGATGGAGATTCAGGGTCAAAGAGAAAAATGTGAGAAACAGGATAAAAAGAGCCTGTGGCTTCCAGGAAGGGAGCAGATTTTGCTGGGGCTAGATTATGAGGATGAGGAAGGGGTGATGATGGCGAGTAATAAGGTCAGAGCTTAAAGGTACATTCTGAAGGGACTCAGGAAATTTGAAAGTAAGGTAAGCAGATGTTTATGGTCATATGCTTTTGTATGGAAGAAAAATCATGAACTTGGAATGTGTAGAACATAGTTTGAAATCCTAACTCCTACCATATGTCCCTGGGCAAGTTAGCAAGCTCTGGGCCTCAGTTCCAATTATCCACTAAATGGCCCTGGATAAAGGCAGCACCTGCTTTTGTAAGAATTGAGTAAGACAACATATGTAAGTAGGCTGTATATTTTTCACCACATCATTAGTATACTGGCTATTAGCAGTATAATTGACAAAATATTCCTGTGTCACCATGCATACAGCATCCTGCAGGAGTGGCTCCAACAGTCACAGTGGCTTGTAAATGCTTGTGAAAGCATCAGGCACTCAGAATTTAATAGTTCTTAAGGAACCAAATTGGCAGACATAAGATTTGAGGGAGCACTGTGGAAGCAACAGCTCCACAAGAACAAGTCTGTGGGGCGAGGAATCTGATGTCCACCAAGCGGAAAGGCTTTGTGGTCCGCAGATGCACCTGAGTCATGCTGTTTTGATTCTCCAAGAGGACATGACCAAAATGAAGATGCTACAGACATGGAGGTTCACGCCTTTAATGCGGGAGGTTGGAGGATCATTATGAGTTAAAGGCCAGCCTGAGACTACAGAGTGAGTTCAAGGTCAGCCTTGACTAGCGTGAGAACTTACCTTGAAATAAAAAAATAAAATAAATAATAAAAGTGAATAATCAAAAGGGGCAGAAGGGAGCATTCATTTTCCAGAGTGGCTGACCAAGTACCCAAACTAGGTGAAAGAAAAGAATTCAGGGCTGGAGAGATTGCTCAGCGGTTAAGCGCTTGCCTGTGAAGCCTAAACACCCTGGTTCAAGGCTCCATTCCCCAGGACCCAAGTTCGCCAGATGGACAAAGGGACGCATGCTTCTGGAGTTCCTTTGCAGAGGCTGGAGGCCCTGGCGCGCCCATTCTCTGTCTGCCTCTTTCTCTGTCTGTTGCTCTCAAATAAATAAATAAAAATAAACAAAAAGAAATAATCACACTAAAACATTCCCTTTAAAAAAAGAAAAAGAAAAAAACTAAGAATTCATCAGCCGTGCGTTCTGGAGACTGGAAGTCCAAAGTTAAGCTGAAAGGAGGAACGTGCTCCTCTGAGACTCTGGATAGATCCTTCCTTGCTTCTTTCTAGTTTCTGGCTGAATTTTGGGGCTGCTTGACCTTTACCCGGGTCACAGTGAGTTCCCTGTCACAGTAAGTCTCTGTCTCTCTCTTCTTTTAAGGACCCAGTTGGATTGAATGAGGAGTCCACTCAACTCCAATGTGACCACATAGCGACTTGTTTCTTCATTATTATGCAAAGAGCCTATTTTCAAATAAAGTCACATTGCAGACACCAGTAATTGGGCTCTTTTTTCATAGCATATCCTTTGGGGGAACACAACCCAATCTACAAGTGGTATCCTGGGAAGAGCGCGCGCGGGGCACAAAGCGCAGTTAAGTTGCCTGTCAGGGGCGAGATGTGTTATTTGTATAATCAGGAAGCGCTCGGAAATGCTGTGATGATTTGAGCTTCTCTTGATTCTAAAAACGAAATACACCTCAGGGCAAAAACTGAAGTAACTAATTGAAACTGTGTGTTCAGATCAAAACTGCAGTTTTGAGGAAGCCAGGGTTACATAACCAATAACCTAAGCCCTTCCTGGCCCCGGCTGCGTTAGGAAGCTTTGCTTATGAAACTATGCGCTCCGTTTGAACAGTTTCTTCAGTCGGGCAGAGGATAGCTGCTCTTGTGCAACTGGTGACCCCCACCTCTCCTGTCACACGTGTTCTGGTAAATATATTTGGAAGAAACAACACGAAGGACAAGAAAATGGAAAACTGAGCCTACTCTTCTAAATTTCATCTTCGTATAAGATAGTTTGAGTCTTGAGATCGGAAACAATTATGTAAAGTTTCCTCCTGGAGGGGAATTATAAAATCAGGATCACTGAAGATTTGCTTTGCGTGTGCGGAGGTGTGCGTGCGTCGTGTGGTGTGTGCGTGGTATGTGCACGTGTGTTTAGGTGAATGTGTGACAAAAAAGATAAAGGAGAAGATGTATGTCCCCGTCCATGGCTCCTCTACTTGACTTCCCAGAGGCTGTCACTGGACTTCATTGCTGCTGTTTTTTAGTCAGACTGGTTAACCAAGATGAGCCTCAGGATCTTCCTACTTCTTACAGTCTGTGTGACCTTATAACCTTCAGCACTGGGGTTACACGTATGTGTGGCTACGCTTGTTTTTTTTTTTTTTTTTTATGCAGGCGTTGGGGATTGAACTTGTGTCCCTGTGCTTATGCAGCAACGCTCTTACCCACTGAGCCATCTCCCCAGCCTCAAGCTTTTCAATTCACCATTTCTAGCCATCTCCCACCCCATTACCTCTCATCCTTGGTTGCAATGGAATATTTTTTAAGAGTTCGATCTGATGCATGAGTCATATTTACAGCTTGGTTCGGCCCCCAGGATTTGTCATAAGGTAGCTCAGTCTTGCCTGTAGACAGATATCTAGCTGACTGTGCTCATTCCTGATCACTTATCTTGACGCGTTTCCTGGGTTTGGTTAGATATGTGAATGATGAGGGGCTGCTGGGCCTCCATTTTGGATCGACCCAAGTAAACTTAAATGCAGACAGCTACTCTGTATCTCAGAGAGGGTGACTGAAGTTTGGAAGGATCTTCAGAGATGGTAGAAATGGGAAAGAGAATGCTAGTGTGGTGAACAGCAGGACAAGAGACTTGGAGGCAGGTGGGCATGGAGTATATTGGGAGGAAACAGATTCAGTATATATAAGCAAATATTGTAGTTCAGGCTGCTACAAAAAAAATTATCTTAGAACAGGTGATTTGTAGGTAGTAGAGAAGAGTAGAGATTTCTTTTTTAATATTTTATTTATTCATTTATTCATTTATTTATTTATTTGACAGAGAAAGAGGGAGAAAGAAAGAGAGAATGGGTGCACCAGGGCCTCCAGCCACTGCAAACAAACTCCAGATGTGTGTGCCCCCTTGTGCATCTGGCTAATGTGGATATTGGGGAATCAAACCTGGGTCCTTAGGCTTTGCAGGCAAATGCCTTAACCGCTAAGCCATCCCTCCAGCCTGAGATTTCGTATTCATCATCTTGGAGGCTGGGAAATCAGACACCAAGGCAGAATCAAATGCAATGTCTGGTGGGGATTTGCTCTCTGATCCCGAGACGACAGGGAGCTTGTCTGGTCCCTTCGTAAACAGGGGTCACACATGTCTTAATAACATCCCAAAGTCCCATCTTTGAATACTACTGGATTGGGCACTGGCTTCCAACACGCGACTTCCAGAAGAATATAAACACTCAGTCCACAGCAGGGCTGTAGTCTCAGACAAGCCTGGGGAAAGGCACCCTTGACCAAAGGGGGCAGAGGCTTTAATTTCTGGCTTTTTTTTTTTTTTTTTTTTTTCTGTAGGGAGCACAGAATGACTGAAGGTTTGGGGAGAGGTGGTGAATCTGAGTAGATGGTTTAGTAAGTGTTCACTTTCATGAACCAGGAAGGGGTTGATGAGGGAGATGGGGTGCGGGCAAGTCTGCATACGAGCTGTGCTATGGAGAGAGAAACTGGAGGTCTATGCATAAGCCACTGACTCTACAGATCTAGAGCCCATTTGTCATTGGCATAAAAATGAGATTTCTGCTCCTAGCAAATAGGGGAATAATGTGACCCTCTGAATGTGTGAGGAGGATTGCATGCTATTTTGGATGTGGTGAGTTTGAGGTGACTTCAGGACAAGTGAGTGAAGATGTTCTCCGGGAGGCATGAGGTCACTCTCTGTGCTCTGGCATGTTTGTAAAGAAGATTCCCAAGGGCACAGGCTGCAGCTCTGTCTCCTCTGCTGGATTCAGATGCCCTGCCCTGCCCTGCCTTTACCCAACAGAGTGGTTACTCAGTAAATCCCAGTTAAGATCTTTACTAGCCCCTTGGATACAAGGCTCAACAAAGTCATTAGCAGCTCTCCACATCTGTTCAGCCATAGGCGCTGAGAAAAATCATACTTTTGGGCTGGAGGGATGGCTTAGCAGTTAAGGCATTTGCCCGTAAAGCCAAAGGATCCAGGCTCAACTCTCCAGGACCCACGTTAGCCAGATGCACAAGGGGGGTACAAGTGTCTGGAGTTCATTTGCAGTGGCTGGAGATCCTGGTATACCCATTCTCTCTCTCTCTCTCTCTCTCTCCCTCCCTCTTTCTCTGTCAAATAAATAAATAAATAAAATATTTTTTAAAAAAGAAAGTGGAGCTGTTTGCTTCCCTGAGCCTGAGGTCCTCCTGGGAACCCATGGCATGATGCCAGTGCCCTCAGAAACTCAGGGGCATCACTGACTCCTCTTTTAAAAAAGAAGGAAAGAAAGAAAGAAAGATCATAATTTTAACAAAAACAAAGTCACCTGTGGGTAGTCCATTCATCTGATAGCAGCTTCTCCCTGGGCAGTGAAAGGCAATGTTGGAATATCTAAGAAAGGGGAGGGAGGCTCACTAGCCAGCATTCCCAGAAGCTACTCTCAACAAGGTACTCATCTTTGCTGCTTCATAGTTGAGCATTATACATTAAAGATGTTCCAAGGACTCCAACTAAAAACAAAAATCAGAAAACCCCTTTAATTTTAAATTCACAAAATATGGGGAGGGGAGCAGGGAGAATGATTGCCTCAATGCCAAAAGTAGTCATGTGTTTTAGATTTGTCCCTGGTTGGTATGCTCATAAAAATAATTTACAGGGGGAAAGTTGAGCTGGAGCCACTTTGTGCCCTTGCAACCAGAAGTCTCAATTTCGGACTCCAGTTGAAAGGGACAAAAACATGAATAGGGCAGAGGTAAAGAAGCAGCATGCTGGATGGACATGCGGCTATGCAGTGCGGAACCAGTTATCTAACCTGGGAAGGAAAGAGAAGAAGTGGAAGGAAAGGGAGAGGAAGGGAGGGGAGGGAAGGGGAGGGGAAGGGAGGGGAGGGAAGGGGAGGGGAAGGAAAGGGAGGGAAGGGGAAGGAAGGGAAAAAGATGAGGGGAGGGGAGGGGAGGGGAGGGGAGGGGAGAGGAGGGGAGGGAAAAAGAAGAAGGGAGGGGAGGGGAGGGGAAGGGAGGAGAGGGGGAGGAAGGAGAGGGGGAGGAAGGGAAAAAGAAGAGGGGAGGGGAAGGGAGGAGAGGGGAGGAGAGAGGAGGGGAGGGAAAAAGAAGAAGGGAGGGGAGGGGAGGGGAGAGGAGGGGAGGGGAGGAGAGGGGAAAGGAGGAGAAGGAAGGGAAAGAAAAAGGGAGGGGAGGGGAAGGAAGGGAAAGGGAAGGACAGGCACTCCTGTGCTCTTCATGACTTAGGCAGGATGGTTGGACAGACACTGTGCACCCAAAACTAGGACTACTGGGTTCTCGTTCTGACTACAACGTGAACAGTTGTTCTGTGGCTGACCTTGGATAAATCACTTACCCTCTGCACGGAATCAGTTTTCTCTATGATTTGACTCCTATGCACATTACGTTTTCTCTTGATTGTCTCCCTGGCAGCCTTCTTAGAACAATCACACCCAAAATGTATAAAATACCTGTGTTTTTGGATGATGTTTATTTCCTACTGAGAGAAGCTCCTTTTCTTGTAGCTAATAATGAAAATTACCAGTGTAGAGCTCAGCTCACTTCTGTCAAGATGATATGAGTTAACTGAAGGTCACTTTCAACATACTTTACCCTGCCTCCCAGGCACTGCTGATAGGAAAAAGACAAAAGAGCAAAGACAAAATTAACTTTTAATTTCCCATGGAAGCCACAACTGAGAAACCAAGAGAGAGGTAGAATGTCTTCTAACCTACAATAGAGAATTGTATATGCAACATCTTATCTGATTTAACTGATCAGATATAATGATGGGTTCGACTATTTAAATCTGTATTTATAGGAAAATTCCTTAGCTCTGAGCACTGATAAATATTAGTCACACATTTCCATCTCTACCATCAGTCCTATATTAGTTGAATAAATAAATAAGATATATTAATTTTCTGCTTGTAACAGTTTTCTTTTCAAGCAATCAATAAAGGTATTTACATGCTGATGTGAGATATTACTTAACATAATGAGTAGCACTTTTCTTTATTTCCAAGCTATTTGCTTCCAAACATTTAGAGATTTATTTCTGCAATTCCATAGCACCAGAAAGAATAATGATATAAAATCTGATTCTTTGTATATCTGACTTATGACTTCTGTATCAATAATTATGGTTGGTAAAGCATTAGCTATGCAAGACAACATAGCAGGTAGATGTTATCTGTTCACTGTGGACAATGCACTGATTTTACCAAACACATCACCCACCCATGAATGAGCTACACAGCTTAAGGTCAAATGACTAGTACTCTTCAACAATTGGACACAATTTTGAGTACAAGCTTTTCTTATATAGACCTTTCATCTTTGTGTAACAGATCTTTATTTCAATGATTTTGTAATTGTAAGTTAAGCAAACATGGTTCTCTCTCTGCTATACTTGAATTGTATTCAAATGTTGAAGTCTATTTAGTACTTCCGAATGTGATCTTATGTGGAAATAGGATCTTAAGGAGACAATAAGGTAAGAGAGGTTATTAGCATGAACCCTAGTCTACCTTGAAATTTGAAAACAATATTTGTACAGAGATAGCCACAGAGGGACAATAGTGTGCAGGCATAAGAAGACAGCAGCAAGCCAAGTAGAGAGTCTTGGGACAGGACCCTTCCCTCGAAGCACACAGAAGCAATCAGTCCTGCTGGTATCTTAATCTTGGACTTCCAGCATCCAAGATTGTAAAGCAATTATTTTGTTGCTATTGCTATTTTTTGTTTGGTTGGTTTTTGTTTTTTCAAGGTAGGGTTTCACTCTACCTCAGGCTGACCTGGAATTCACTATGTAGTCTCAGGGTGGCCTCGAATTCATGGCGACCCTCTACCTCTGCTTCCAGAGTGCTGGGATTAAAGGTGTGCGCCACCACGCCTGGCTGTTGCTATTGTTATTTCAGCTACACAGTCTGTGGTACTGTTACAGCGACACCAGAATATTAATCTACTCTCCATCTGCTGCTAAGCTTACTATCAGTTTACCCCCTGCCCACACACACACTTAATTTGGAATCATAATTACGGAACTTACTTTTCAGTTCAAAAAAGGAACATTTTCTTATATCTTAAGATATGTTATGATGGTTAATCAATCTCTAGTTATCAACTTGACAGGATTTACAATTGACATGGAAGCAAAGCACTGAGCATGTCTGAGAGGGAGTTTCTAGATAAGACTAATTGAGATGAGAGGACCCACTCTTAACTGTGGGCGGCATCCTTCCCAGGGACTGAGGCAGTTTAGGGTGAATGGGCCCCTGGAAGTAAAAGCAAGGAATGTGCTTGAGCCTGCCCTTGCCCTCTCCACTCCAGAGAAAGATAAGACTTCTCCTTATCTCTTGCTGCCTAAAGGAGTTCCCTTAGATCCCTTTTTCCATGAACAACCCCAGTCCCTCCAAAGGAAGGATTTCCCCTTTCCTAGAATTAAAATTCCTGGAAGGATTAAACCTGAACCTGGCATTGCGGTTGGTGAGCTCAGCCACCAAATTTGGCATCAGGTCTGGTTAGCTTGGCTTCCACTCAGAACTATACGTGACCCCAATTTGGGTCTCTAGGTGGACTTTACGCCCTCCTGCCTATTCATGGGCAGAAACTATTAATACTCTCTCCTCTTTCCTTCTCTTAATCTAATAAAGTCTCTCTAAACCCTACCATCTGGTCTGTGAATTTTAATTCTTTCAATTCATAAGACAAGAATCCAGGGACACCCCAAAATTCCCATCTTATATTAGTGCATTAACCTAAATTGTTGCATTGGCAAGGACCCCTAAAATTCCAGTATCAGGATGGGGACTCATACTGAATACAAAGGAAAAAGTGAGGGCTGGAGAGATGGCTTAGTGGTTAAGCGCTTGCCTGTGAAGCCTAAGGACCCTGGTTCAAGGCTCGATTCCCCAGGACCCACGTTAGCCAGATGCACAAGGGGACACACATGTCTGGAGTTCATTTGCAGTGGCTGGAGGCCCTGGCGTGCCCATTCTCTCTCTCTCTCTCTCTCTCTCTCTCTCTCTCTCTCTCTCTGCCTCTTTCTCTCTGTCTGCCGCTCTTAAATAAATAAAATGTAAAAAAAAAAAAAAAAAAAGGAAAAAGTGAGCTGAGCAGTAGCCTTCATCGTTCTCTGCTTCCTCATGTTCTCTGCTTCCTCACGTGGACTGAATGTGACTGACTGCCTCAAGCTCCTGCCACCATGCCTCCCCAGGACAGACTACAACTTTGAAGTAAATTATTGCTTCCTTTACATTGCTTCTTGTTGGGTATTCACAGCAATAATACAGTAAGTGACATACATGTGTGTGATAATAGTAATCATGAAAATTGTATATTGTGCATTTATTTGGTACCAAACATTGTTATAATCTCTATATTCTACTATTTCAATCCTTATGTTTTCAAGATATACACTTTAATAGCTATATGGATTATATTATGTGGGGATATCATAATATACTTGATCCTATCATAAAATTTCTGTGTTTATTTCCTTTTTTTATTTAAATAACTATCATGAACATCTTTGTATCATAGTCCAGATATACATACTATCTTCTAGAGATGAAGGTCTGTGATCTTATAATTTGATAGTTAACCTTTACATTACCTAGAAAAGTTAATTCATTTAAAAATAGACTTTGTTTATCATTATATTATATTGTTTAGTAATATCTTACATATGCCTATATTGCATGTACATGTATATGCATTCAAAGGGGAGAGAAGAAATACTTCTTGGTATAAACATATCAATATCACCAGCAGCAAGTAAAGTATTTCTTTTCCTTTACCATCTTGCTTTTATAAAACTGAGTCAAATTTTAGGCAATTACATTTCACTGTATTAATTTGGGTGATGTCAGAAAAATACAGAAAAAAATAATTTGAATGATGTTGATTTCTAATAAATCTGACCTCTTAAAAAGTATCCTTTAGTCCTTCCTATTACATTTTTTGTGATGACTTTTTACTTGTAAATATGAGGTCATGGTAGAAACCTTTCTTCAACTTACTCTTACGATTTTCCAATCTTTCTCCTTGTTTCAGAATTACCAACTCTTCCTTGTTTGCTCACCCAGAATGCCTCTTCTCTGTATCACAATCTTATTTCTGACCATCTCAGTCAAACAGAACAAAAATACAGATCAGAGAGCCTCTCAGAATGAAGGAAAAGGTATCTATCGAGTTCATGTGTCTGGCTCCAAGGAAGATTTTTTTTTTTTCGAGGTAGGGTCTCACTCTAGCCCAGGCTGACCTGGAATTCACTAGGTAATCTCAGGGTAGCCTCGAACTCACAGCGATCCTCCTACCACTGCCTCCCGAGTGCTGGGATTAAAGGTGTGTGCCACCACACTTGGCTCTTCCAAGGAAGATTTTAAATCATAATTTGTTTATACCAATTTTATCTACAGTAGATAATAGACTATAAGACACAGAAAGAAAAAAGGAGAAAGAAAGAGAGAGAGAGAGAGAGAGAAGGAAGGGAGGGAGGGAGGAAGGAGAGAGGGACAGAGGAGTTGCTCTTAGGAGCCAAGTCACTGTAAACCAAACGCTCTGCCTCTCTGCCTGTTCCAGAGACTTTTCCTCTGTGCAGGTTCCCTTCTTACTCACCTCATCTTTCTCACTTCCTTCATTCTCCAGGATGCAAACGTTACTACTGAGATCTAACTTCAATATCTGCTTTTCTGCACTTCATCCCCATCTCCTATATGGCTCCTTTTCCATATGCTAACATCAGCTTTTATATAAGTCTCCCATATGGCACTTGTAATATCTCTTATCTGTTTCCCACACTAGGCTGTGGATGCAGCTTGTCAGACAAAGGCTAGCATGTAGTAACCATATGATCACAGGATTTGTAGATGTCACATGTGCTGAGCGCAAACATGGACTGAAGGTGGACATATTTATTTACCCTGATATCTAAGACTAAATATTAAGAAATTTTATGGGTGTTCATAGCTATATGGAAAGAAGTTAACATACTAGTTCAAGCACAAGAGAATGACACATACATTACATGATTCCTGATAGGCTTGGTGTGTTATATATATATATATATATATACAAATATGACCATTATGAATTTCACAAACATCCAGACCTTACCTGGTCTCAGGATTTTATTTTTAATCTAGCAAAATAGAGGGCTGTAATGTGAACTCACAAGTGCTCTTCAGACCTAAGAGCCTGTGAGTCTGCTTTTTTTGCTTGGGCATGCAAAGTGTCTTTCTTTCTATTTTGAGGGCAGGTTGATGCTGGTGCTGGGTATGTCACTGTCTCAGAGTCTCAGAGATAGCATGCTGTTTACACACAGCAGTGCCGCCCTGCCTCTGATAGCTGATCCTATCAGACATGGTTATTTCCAACCGTCTTCAGGAGCAGACAGCTGCCCTGTCCAAATATGCCTGCTTCCCCACCAGAGAGTACACTGATCAGATTCACACTCTTTTAGGGTTCTCCACTCCTAAACAGAAGCTTTGAACAATGTGAGATCACAGGGACAGATATATGAGAAGTATGTCCTAAATTGGAACCAAGACACACCTATATTTTAAAGTAGTATGTTTGCAAATTTTCCCAGTAGCCCAGCTTGGGCCAGAATTGAGGGAAATGGCCAAAGGCAATTGAAAATCTCAACAGTACTAAAGGGTATAGAAAGGGAGGGAGGGGGCACTTAATAGGATGGTATTGTATATATGTAAGTAGAAGTACAGATTAATGGGGGTGAAAAGGCCTAAGTGAGATCAGGGGAAGAGATTGAGTAAAGGAAAGGTATAGGGAGGGCTAATCAAAATCTAAGAGGATATAAACAAGTTATATGGAAACCTACTTTTTTGGACAATGGAACACCCAAAAGCCATAGGTTGTTACTAGAAAATTTTCAGTACCGTGGGTGGGATACCTTCCAGTGAGTTGTTGGCCAGGGAGGTGACATTACAGGCCATTGCCAAGGCTCTTGGTTTCCCACCAGGAATAGATGGGAGGACCTTATTGCTGAAGACTCCACATACTTGGGTTTATAGGTCACTGAGAAATCCTGCTGGAGCTGAGTGGAAAATCTCCTCCATGTAGACCAGCTGACAGAAAGCTGGAAAAAGCTACACTGCATGCAGTTCAATGGGAGAAAGAGAAATCACCAGTGGGAGATACTCAACAGTGGACACTGCAAGCCCTAAATTTGGCCAGCCAGGCCAAATGAGCCAAGGGGTGCAATAGTGGCATGTCTGCTATGGGGGAAACTAACCACTCTCTAATTGGACTGGAGGCCTGCTCCATAGGAGGGAATATCTCCCTGATACTGAAAACCTACAACAGGGGTAGTCATGAGCCCTAGGGGTGTAAAGTCTGCTGCTGTCTGACTAAATGTATATACTATGTTCTCCAAAGTGCCCAGTAAGCACTTCTCTTAATGTTCATACCCATATATTAATGCTACTCTCACTTTTGGTTAGAGAAGCTTCTTTTTTCAGATGGCAGTGACCTTGGGATGACTCAGAAGGCACCATGGTGCTGAGAAGAAGTGACAGAGGAGTGCTCAGCACTGCAATATCTCTATCACACCTTCCAAGGCTCAGGGTACATTGCAGAGGAGGTGGCAGAAAGAATGTAAGAGCCAAAGGAAGGGTAGGACTCCTTACAACGTGCTCCTGCAGACACAAAATGGCCTGGATATCCATAAACTTAGAGTGCCTGACAATACTTACACAAGCCATCATAATTAGGAGGAAAAGATGATGACATTGAGATGGGGAAGGGGTATGATGGAGAGTGGAGTTTCAAAGGGGAAAGTGGGGGAAGGGAGGGAACTACCATGGGTTATTGTCTATAATTATGGAAGTTGTCAATAAAAATTAATTAATTAAGTAAAAAAAATAAGTCTAAAGAATTTAAGGAAATAGCCCAAGTTTGCAATTAGCTGAGTATTGCAGGTAGATGATATAAATCAGGAATCCATTCTTGTAGAAGTATGTGGCTATTACAGTCAGCAAAGTTTCAAAATGATTATCACAAACATCTGATCATACCCAATAATTTAGGAAGTGGGCATTAGCAATTTCCTAGCTAATGTGAGGAGTGTTTGGGTGCTGTTCTTAGTGCTAAAACTTGGGAAGAATGTTAAAAACAGAAATGTTTCAGAGAGTAGTAATGTCAATAAAATTTAGTGATATTATCAAAAGAACCTCCAATCACAAGGAAGCTCTCATTTGTTGGATACAGATAATTACAAAGATGCTCCAGTTGAGAGTTCTAAAGATGGAATTAGAACCTCTCTCAGCAATCTTGTGAGGCACATTGTTGAAGGGCCACCAGTTCTCCAGTAAGATTCCCAAGTCCCCCAAACTAAAACAAACCTACTGCCAATCTCCTTCCCCACTCATCCTACCCGAACAGCTTCTATTTCATGCCAAGCTGAAAAGGAACTCCTTTGAAAGAGAGAGTGACAGGAGTTGAAAAGAGATGACCTTATTTCCCATGGGTACCAGCAGCTCCCCCAAAAGACCAAATTCCTTGATTTAAATTTTAGAATGCAGAGGGACAACACACTCCAGACTAAGTCTTTTAATCTCTTCTACCTGACTTCTTTATTTCCAGACAGGGTCTCATGTATCCCAGGCTGACCTCAAACTCTTTATTTAGCCAAGAACAACCTTGGACTTCTGATCCTCCTCCTGCCTCCACTTCATTGAGGTTGGGACTACAGGTGTGGGCCACCACCCTGATTTATGCAGTGCTGGGGATCGAACCTTGGGCTTTATGCATAGTAGGGGAGCACTCCATCAGCTGATCCACACCCCTAGCTCTTTTGGCTCTCCTCACTGAAAGAATTTGAAGGGCTGGCTAAGATGTTGGCTTCTTACAGTTGCTCCAAGACACTAAAGAATTTCTGTACACTGTTCTAGCAGTACAACAATTCCACTCCAACAAATTACCTCAAGTGGCTCTTTGTTATGTGCAAAAGAATTGTGCTTGGTCTGCCAGAGGACATTCAGGGCCCCAAAGAACTTTGAAAGAGAAATCACATACTACTTACCTTTCTAAGAATAAAAGGAATTCTTTGGGGTGAGATGCAGGCAGGAGCCATCATTGAATAAAAACTGACATATATATACAAATATGAGTCTCTAACAGTTTCTCTAAAGTTTTCATTTTTATTTGAAAGATATATTTATTTTAAAACCAGGCAAGGTGGCACATGCCTTTAATCCACTCAGAAGGCTGAGGTAGGAGGATAACCACGAGTGTGAGGCCAGCTTGGTGCTACAGAGTGAGTTCCAGGTCAGCCTGGGCTACAGTGAGACCCTACCTGGAAAAAAAAAAAAAAAACATATATGCACACATATATCATTTATTTATTTATTTATTCATTAGCTACTGGGACTTGGGATTCTTGTACATGCTAGGTAAGTGATCTACCAATAAGCTATATTCCTAGCCCCAAAGTTGCTGTTGTTATTTGAGGTAAATTTTAACAGCACTGAATGTTCATTAAAAAGATCCTTTAAGGGTTGAAGAGATGGCACAGTAATTTAGGCACATGCTTGCAAAGCCTTTAGGCCAAGGTTGGATTCCCCAGTACCCATGTGAAGCCAGATGCACAGAGTGATGCATGCATCTGGGGTTCATTTGCAGTGGTAGCAGGCCCCAGCATGCCCCTTCTCTCTCTGTCTCTGCTTGCAAATAAATAAAATCATTTTTTAAAAAATGATCCAGTGAGATTAAGAAATTCCGTATGTCTCTATTGAAAAGACTTTTTTTCACATGCTATGCAAAACTTCATCTTATAAGATCATAGCTAATGGAAAAGTTATATATTATAGACAGATCAAATCATTAGGTTTCAGTCAGCATTCATAATAGGTACATAAACTAAGGAAGGGATCTTACTTGGTTATAAATGATTGCAGGACATTTTGTAATAACAAGCACACCATTTTAATATGCCTGCCAAGTACAACGAAATATCTATCAAATATATTTTACGCCCAAATCTGTTGAGAAAATGTAGTTATTTTTAGAGTCTTGAGAAATGTATTTTTCAGCTGCTACTTTTCTAGCATCCAGAGAAAACCTGAACCAAACCACTTGATAAGAGAAAATAAAAATACTGTGATGGAAGAGACTCCACAGGCCATGCCTTCCTGTCTAGTCCTAAACTCTCTGGTCTCAGTGCATCAACACTAGGGCAGAATGCCTCACCTGAACAAATTTTATCACCTGAAATGCAAAAGTAGTTCTCTCTTTGAACACTGACTCAAATATTGTCTAGCCTTCCTATAGGAAAATTATAAATAGTAATTAACACTAAGTTCTGGAATACAGTAAGTGTGTTATTCCCCTGATTCTCAAAAGGTGTCATCATATGTGTGGTAACATAACCCCCCCCCCCGCTCCAATTTTACAGCTAGGAAACTGAAGCATGGGGTGTTAAGAAACTTACTCAAATTTGCATAAAGATAAATGGTGGGGCAAGGAAGACCTCAACCAGGTGATGGGCTTCAAAGTCAGAACACATAGCCACTATGTTTTTCAACCTTATCTGGCCTCCTCGAAGCAATTGGCAAAGCTTGACTCTGTGCAGCATTCAAGTATCTCTGGCTGGGGTGAGGTTTTGGGGGGACATGTTTGGTACTAAGGATTCTATTAAATGCATTTATAAAATAGGAAGGAGGCTGTCACAGTTGCTATAACTCCCATGCTAAAACTGGAAAACCAGATGCCATATTTCAGCCGACTTAAAGGCATTTAAGTGGTATTTTACCTGGGAAAACTGGAACGTAGAACTTTATTTGACATAAAGATGTATGGTAATTATAACTAGAAAATTGAAGGGACAATTATTGTACAAAAAAAAGTGGTGTCAATTTCTTTTTGCTAGGACAGAGTACCTGACAAAAATCAGTTTAAGGGAGGAAGGGTTTATTTCAGCTTGCAGTTCCAGTTCCAGTCGTGTTGGTGGGGAAGACACAGCAGCAGCAGCTTAGGCAGCTGGTCACATTCAGTCCACAGTGAGGAAGCACAGTGATGAGCGCTGCTGCCCAGCCGGCTCTCTCCTTTACGCAGGATCACAGCCTATGCAATGGAGCTACCCACAGTTGAAGTGTGTCCTCCCACGCCAGTTACTGTGCTTATGAGAGTCCTTCGCAGACATTTACAGAGGCCAACCTCATCTACACAATCCCTCACATGTGATTCTAGGCCCTGTCAAATTGGCAAGTGAATATAAACCATCACAATTATTGCCTCTATTTTTTTATTTAATATTACAGAGAAGCTACGAGAATAGTTTCTGGAACAGCAACAAAACCATAGCTAGGGCTGGAGAGGTGGCTCAGCAGTTAAGGTGCTTGCCTGCAAAGCCTAACGACCCAGGCTCAATTCACCAGTAGCCATGTAAAACCAGATGCATAATGTGGTGCATGCATCTGGAACTTGCTTATAGCGGACAGATGCTATGGTGAGCCCATTCTATTTCCCTGTCTCTCTTCTCTATGTTTCTCTCTGCTTGCAAATAAATAAATTAAAAAAAAATTTAAACACCATAGCTAGATTCATCATTGTTAACATTTTGCCATTTTTTTATATATTATTTTATTCTACTCAATTATTTTAAAATAAATCATAGATATGATAAACAATCCTGAACATTTACCTCTAAAACTCAGGGGCAAATTATCATTGTTTCCCATAAATTGCAATAATAGTGATACTGTTGTTATCACATCTAAGGAAACTACAACAATCTTAACATCACCAGACAAGACATATTCACACCCCTCAATTGTACAGAATGTGTATTTTAGAGTTGTTTTGTCCAAAAAGGGCCAAGACAAGATCCACTTGCTTGTTATATCTCAACATTTATTTCCAATTTCTTTTTTGGAGTTATTTCATTGGACATCAATAAAATGTTCTCAAATATTCCATCAAGCAATTTAGTAACCTGTAGAATTCAAAAGCAAGGAATGGATCTGGGAAGATGGCTTAGTAGTTTAAGGGGCATGCTGACACAGCCTGCGGGTCCCGGGTTCGACACACCAGTACCCACGTAGAGCCAGAAGCAGCACAAGCACCTGGAGTTCATTCGCAGCCACAGAGGCCCTGGCATGCCCATTTCTCTCTCTCTCCTAACAAATAAATAATTTTTTTAAAAAAAGCATGGAATGGAAATTAGAGTTTGTATCCTTCTGAGAAAAATTCAGATAGATAAAAGGCACCATTTGTCAGGCTGGATAGATGGCTTAGCAGTAAGGTGCTTGTCTACAAAGCCGAAGGACCCAGGTTTGATTTCCCAGGACTCACATAAACCAGATGCACAAGGTGGCACATGCGTTTGGAATTCATCTGCAGTGTCTGAAGGCCCTGGTACACACAGCTAATCCTCTCTCTCTCTCCCCTCAAATAATTAAAATAAAATTTAAAAAATTTTAAAAAAATACCATCTGTCTTTTAATTATCTTTTAGATGGCCTTTCCCATTGTCTCGCACAGTGACTTTTGCTTCCTCTTACCATGGTCTCACCTCTTGTACCCCAAGCCTTAGTTAAAAACAAATGCAAATATCACACCTTAGAAAGTGAAAGATCAGCAATACCAGATCTTTCAGCTACTATAACTGCTTTATAGGACACAACAGAAATCAGGTTTCAACTGTGCATTAGTAGAGCATGGGACAAGAGCAAAAACTCAGTCCTCTTTCCAGTAATGCCACAGTAGAAGATTATGACATGGCCCCTGTCCTTCTGGAAGATTGCAGGACAGGTGACTTCTGATCTTTACCCTGTCACCAAAGCTGACCAAGCTATTCCTAACATCCCAATGTGCATACATGGCAGCACATCTTACCAATCTCCACTGCAGAAGACTACCAAGGCAGTATGAATATGCAGATGTGAGGTCAGAGGTTTGCTGTGAATCCCTTCTGCTCTTCTGGATACGACAGATGCATGCACCACTTTGTGTACGTGGCTTCACATGGGAACTGGGGATCAAACCCCCACCTCCCTCCTCCAATTGTCAGGCTTTGCAAGCAAGTGCCTTTAACCACTGAGCAACCTATCCAGCCCTTATTTTTGCATATTTTTATTTTTTTTGAGACAGGATTTCTCTGTGTAGCACAGGCTAGCCTAGACCTCATGGCCATCCTCCTGCCTCAACCTCCCAAGTACTGAGACTCAAGTATGTACCACCATGCCTGGCTTCCAATCTGTTCTTATAAATTTTTGTTGATGTTTAATACTTTATTTAGGGTTTACTAGCAGAGAGAGAGGTGGAGAGAGAGAGAGAGAGAGAGAGAGAATGGGTGCACCAGGGCCTCTTGCCACTGCAAACAAACTCCAGATGCATGCTCCACTTTGTGCATCTGGCTTTATGTGGGTCCTGAGGAATCAAACCCAGGCCATCAGGCTTCGTAAGCAAGTGCTATCTCTCTAGCCCCCAATGTACTTTTTTAAAATATATTTTTATGTATTTATTTATTTGAGAGGGAGAAAGAAGCAGAGAGAGAGAGAGAGGGAGAGGGAGAGAATGGGCATGACAGGGCCTCTAGCCACTGTAAACAAACTCCAGGTGCATGCGCCCCCTTGTGCATCTGGCTTCTGTCGGTACTGGAGAGTCAAACCAGTATCCTCTGGCTTTGCAGGCAAATGCCTTAACCGCTAAGCCATCTCTCCAGCCCCCTAATCTTAAATGCAGCTGCCTTCTTACCAATGATGAACTATCTGTCCTCTCTCCTAGGGGCTGTGGGGAGGCTACACTACCAGTTACTCTTCCCGCTGCTGTGAACCAATACCCACCAAGAAGCAACTTGCAGGAAGAAGGATTTATTTTGGGTTCCACTTCCAGGGGATACAGTCCATAAAAACAGGGAAGGAGCTGGTCACATTGAGAACAGAGCAATGAATGCTGGTGCTCAGCTGTATTTCTCCTTTTATTCAGCATGGGATCCCAGCCTGTGGAATGATGCCTCCCACAACAGGTAGACTGAGTCTTCCCACCTCAATTAAGCTAATCTAGAAAATCCTTTACAGATATTCCAAGAGATCTGTGTGCTAGGTGAATCTAGATCCTGTCAAGTTGACAACATTTCCCCCATTACAACTGGCAGTCACACCTTGTCTGTACGTAAAGGTGAACCATGGGAACCCACCTCCCCATTCAAGTGCTTTATACAGTGTGATGGTTAAGTTCCGTTGTCAGCTTGCTCTGGTTTGGAATCCTCAGACATTCTTCTTAGTTGGGTCTCTGAGGTTGCTTCCAGGAAGGATGAACTGAAGAAGGAAGTCTTTTCTCCAGAGCGAGCTGTTTCCCAAGTGCTGGTGGCCCTCCTGGAGTGGGGCTTTATGTAAGGAAATTCTGGAAGTAAAGAAACCCCTTGCTCCCACCTGGCTGCCTGTGGTGCTTGCTTATGAGTGCTTCACTCACACGTGCATCTTTCCAGGTCAGCTGTCCTTCATCAGCATTGGGACCAAGTTTCCTCAACCTTCCAGCAGGAACTGAAGAACAGCATCTCTCCAGGACGCCTCCAGGCCTTCAGTGCTGGATTGGGACTGCTGAGGCATCCAGCCTCGTGGACTGAGCAGCTACCAGGTTCTTTGACTCTCTGGCCTGCAAATTGCTATCATTGGACTGCCATAAGCTGATTCAATAAAGGACCTTTTCAATAGAATTCATTTTATTGGTCTGTTTCTGTAGAGAACTCTGACTAATACCCAGGTGTATGTGTCACACACACAGGAGCAACAGAACAGTCATGTGGCTTGACACCTGGGAACTTCCCTCTGTCTTTTGGATCATACACTCCAAAGTATATGAACTTTGACATCTTTTCCAGCCCATGCACCTGGTGATCACCTTGAGTCAATACCGGAAGAGAAAGCACGTCTGCAGATCTGAGAGAGATATCCAGACTTAACAGCAACACCCAGACAGACCTACCTGGGGTTCCCGGTTCTCTGAACTACAAAGGTGACCTGTTTGCTTTTGTTTTGGCAGATTTCTGTCATTTACACTCAAAAGAATCCTTATGAATACCAAGTTCTCCTCTTCAGAGAATCATGACATCCTAAGCTTTTCAGACATCAAAAGCTAGTGGCTTGTACCTCCTCATAACTCTTCCTAGTTTTGAAATCAGAAGGTACCTGGTACAGGAGTGTTCTATGTGGTAGTGTCCAGTCAGAAGCGATGTGTGCTTTCCTTTCTTTAAAGAGAGAAATTTCAAAGATTTCACATGACATCTGGTTGAAAAATCACCTTGGAGTAATAAAAGGTAGCCTAATTTAGAAAGTAAAAAGTTGAAATTTGTAATCCATTGGGAAGCCTTTAAAATATATTACCTGGACTGGAGAGATGGCTTAGTAGTTAATGCACTTTCCGACAAAGCCTAAGGAACCAGGTTCCATTCCCCAGTACTCACATAAGCCAGGTGCACAAGGTGATACATGCATCCGGAGTTCATTTGCAGTGGCTAGCAGCCTTGGCATGCCCCTTCTTTCTCTCTCTCTCTCTCTCTCTCTCTCTCTCTCTCTCTCTCCATATATATATGTATGTGTGTGTGTGTATGTATATATATGTGTGTATATTTGTATATATATGTATATGTATATATTTCTATCTGTCCAGTAAACAAATAAATAAAAATTTTAAAGCTTTAAAAGAACAATATATTACCTGATCTGGGGAGATAGAGCATTTGTCACATGAACATGAGGACTGGAGTTGAGATCCTGAGCACCCACATAAATATCTAGTGTGTATGGTGGCCCACCTATTATCCCCAGCACTTGGGAGGCAGAGAAAGAGGATCCTGGAGGCAAAGTGACTAGCTGAGTCCGTTAGCTTTGGGTTTCGATGAGATACCTTGTCTCGATAAATAGAGTGGAAGGTGATTGAGGCAGACATCTGACAGCAACCTGTGTCCTCAACATGCACACACATGCACACACATGCACCACACCCACATGCACATTCTCACACAAAAGATGCTGTTGAGGGTCATTCCCCTGAGAAAGTTCAGTACAGGGGAAATCTGAAAGACCTGTTGGTAAGTCACCAAGGAGGAAAGTTGTGAGGTTCAGGGCCTGGGAGTTAATATACATTAGGGTTGGTTTGCCCTGGCCCCTGGGCACTAACTTGCAGCTTAGTAACTCACTGACTGTATAACAGTAGTTGTTAAGGCTCCAAACACAGGCTGCCTTGGGAAGGTATAATGACGGCAGTATTCTGGTAGCAATCACCGTTTCCACACCATGTGGAGCTAACAATTTTTGAGATGCCTCTGCACAGTATGCATTGTTCTGTGTCCATTTCTCTCAGCACTTGGTGGTAGAAAGGATGGTGTTTCTTTGGGTTGGAGGAGCCTGAAGAGGTAGGGAGCTATTGAGTAGGAGAAGGTAAGGACCGTCAGGAAGAAACCAGTAGACTTCTTAGCTAACAAGACACATGGGTCCTACAGCAATTAAGTGAAAGTGAAGAAGTGATTGTTAGCTAGGATTAGTGGCACTTGCCTTTAATCCTAGCACTTGGGAGGCAGAAATAGGACGATTGCCATGAGTTCTAGATCAGCCTGAAACTACCTACTGAATTCCAGGCCAGCTTGGGCTAGAGAGAGAGAGACCCTACCTCAAACAACAAACAAGCAAAAAAAGTGATTGACTGTATAAGGATTTATGAATCTGGTCTTCATTAGAAACATCCCTAACTACAACTACATAAAAAGGTAAAGCTATCATAAGTCAGCATCATGACTATGAACTTCTCTTGGTAATTCCTTTATGCATTGTTCTTCTATTTGACTTCAGTCATCGTCTCATAATCCGAGTCCTTGATTTCTTAGGTGTCTTTCATAATCTGTAACAAATCCCCATTGTCTAGTGTTAGCCTTCCTGTCATCCTCCCTACTAGAAATGCTTATGAAGCTGCCCCAGTCAGCTCCATCTTCCTCCAGCCACGGCTGTCAGGCTCCTGCACAGAGATTTCTAATAATACACGCCAGGATCTTGCTTCACCTTCTCATGTGAATGTTCTAGAAACAATTTTTTTTGTTTCGACATGAGCAATTAATCATGCACATTTATGACCTGCAATCTCCAAGAAGGTTTCAGGATGTACCCAATGGGAGAGTTCATAGACTAGTAGGCAAAATGCCAGCTGAGACTTGGGAATACTTGATACTCCAGTATTTCTGGCGCTCATAAATATTGCCCAAATCCCTCTAAAAAACACATATAAGTGTTATGATTTGGGACACGGTAGAAAGTAGAAGAGATCATTTTAAGGATTCTCTCTGACTGCCTTCCCCCTAAATACCTATGTTTTGTTTAATCCTATCATGTCCCTTCTTTACTATTTAGTAAAAATTGTAATTTGGGATTGGACAGATTTCTTAGTGGTTAAGGTGCTTGCCTACAAAGCCAAAGGGCCCAGGTTCAATTCCCCATTATACAGAAGGATCTACATAAGCCAGATGCACAAGGTGACACATGTGTATGGAGTTAATTTGCAGTGGCTGGAGACCCTTGGTGTACCCATTCTCTCTCTGTCTTCTTCTCTCTCTCTCTCTCTCTCTCTCTCTCTCGTAAATAAATAAGGATTGAAAAAATTAAAAATTGTAATTTGGTTCAGAGTAGAGAAACATTATTGGGCAGAAAAATAAATCTTAGACTGTACAGTCATTGGTAGAAAGTGGTCCTAAGTTGTTTTCCTATAGTGAGTTTGGGATAGGAGCCATAATCAGAGAAATATTTTATTACTCTAGTAAGAGAAACATATGAAAAGAGAAGATGAAATCATTCTTCATTATAAAGTATTATTCTAACTTGACATAAATCTAGCATGGTTAACATTATTTTTGCACATGTGTGTGTATAGTATGTGTGGTGTGATACATGCACATGTGTGTGTGCAAATGCACAAGTTCCATGCTCACTCATGTGGAGGCCAGAGGAGAAGATAGGCCCCTTCCTCTGTCGCTTTTTCACTTGTTTCCTGAGGCGGAGTCTCTCACTGAAACAGGACCTGCTATTTTTAGCCAGACAGGCTAACCAGTGAGTCTCAGCTCTTCTCCATTCTCTACTCATGCAAGATTGAGGTCACAAGCATGCATAGCCATGCCCAGATCTTTACATGGTGCTGGAGAATCAAACTCAGACCTTTTCGTGCCCTTTGAGGCCCTTATGCTTACACAGCAAGCACTCTTGCCCACTGAGCCATTTCCTTAGACCCTCATGACTGTTTTTGAAGTATGCAGATTTGATGCTTAATTAACAACTCTGCAGATTACTTATAAGGGCTAATATTTAATTAATTTATTCAATAAGCAATGACTTAAAGGCATCATACCTGTTCTTATGGAGTGTGAACTCTATCCGATAAACCCAAACCAAGTCAATAGTATGTAAACAAGAAAAACTATCAGGTAATAATTTCTAAACAAATAATGAGAATTTACTGTGTCCGAGTGACTGAGTTAGAGTTTTATGACATAGCTTCTAAGTTTTGTCCACCAGGCAAAAGTATAGATTTTATTTTATAATTTCTGTACAATTAAATTCTCAAGACTCAAAAAAAAAAAAATTCTTCCAAGTGCTAGCAGTTGGGGCTGTGAACTATAGCAGGCTTTAGGCAATGGTATCCTGTAAGGTCAGCTCTTTGTAAGCCAGTCTCCATGGGTCAGCTGCTGTGTGCAGAGCTACAGGATTCGATTTTACATGGTTGAAATGTTCTTGAACAATTTCTATAATATGCCAAATATGAGTAGTCTTTCCTCATACCAGGCATGTATGTCTTACCTTCCCACCATTTTTCTGCCAACCTCACCTAGACTTGCATTACTATTGTAAAAGAAAAAACTATTGTAGGACATGGGGAAAAAAATGACTTCATCCTCACTGGCTGTCTTTACTTTTTGTCTGCCATTTCTTCAAGCTATGTTGCAGTCGAAACACTGCACCCAGACTCCTATTGTTTGTAAGATGGATTTTATTTGTGAACGTATCTGGCTTCTTTGTAGCTCCAATCTCACAAAGAATAACCTGTTTTTATTTTCATCAGTGGAAGGACAGAGCTTGGAGAAAGATGTGGTTCTATTAGCAATTCCCCTAGGAAAAAATTCCAATCTTTCTCTGAACTCGTCTACAAAGAAATTGCAGTGTCATCACCAAAGCGCCGGAGATTGCAGTCAATTCTTAACTATCAAAATATTTTTCAGAATGTATAATCCTTCCTTTCTCTCCATGTTTCCACCCAGCAGTATGAAGGAAAAGGTACTCAGCCTGAAAACACGGGCGCAATACCAGCCGTGTCCCAGGTGGCATACTCAAACAGGGTAATTGAAAGAAGTTTAATGATAAGGCAATTGAAGGGGGAAAAAAAAGTGCCACCCTTTTCTGGGCTGCTAAAGAGAATGACATAAACTGGATAATTTATAATCGTAGACGTATACTTGTGCATGGCTCTGGAGTCGTGGAAATGTAAGATGGAGGGGCTGCACCTTGGGGTGGGGGGTGGGGGGGCTCTTGCTTCTTCAGAACCTGGCAGAAGGCATCACAGTGCAGGATGGCATGCAGGAGAGAAAGAGCAAGGCGGGAAACTCATCCACCCATCGGGAACCCAGCCTCCCAGCAACAAATCAAATCTCAGGAAACCAGCATTAATCCATTCATGAGGTCTCTGCCTTATTGTGTCTTATTAAGACCCCGACTCCCCATACGGTTGAATTGGAGAGTAAATGCCCAACACATGAACTTTGGAGACACATCTAAGTCACAGGACAGACTAAAAGGAAGCCAGTTGGGTGCAGTTAAATACTGAGGGGGGGCTGCTTTTGGCACCTTTGGTATTGATAAGCAAGAGAAAGCGGACTGCTAATGATTCGGACGTAGAACAGCCTCCCCCCCCCAAGGTAGCTGCACACCTCCACGGGAACCCCCAGCCAAACCACAGCTCAGTGGAGCAGGAGTTGGAAAAAGTGCTCCAATTTCACTGCCCTACGGATTTGCATATCCTGAGGGAGCCTCACAGAAACCGCCTAAGAACCTGGGAGCAAGGGAGCCGGTGAGGCACTATGCGCATGCGCGTCTCATCTGCCCGCACAGAAGAGCGACCAGGAGAGGATCGAGCAGACCCACAAGGCAAAGCGCATCAGATCCCACCACAGACGCAGGGTTAAGATCCTGGATCTTGTCTTCCCTGTAGGTAGCCTCTTAATTTAGTATGACTTTTGAACAGATAGAGGTAAACTACTGGTCAGAATAATTGCAAATTACACCAAAACCTTAAAAATATATATATTCTCAGCGTCTTTCTTACCTTTGTTCCTTGGTACAAGGCTGGAAATATGGCTCACTTGGTAGAGTGTGTGCCTAGCATGCGCAAAGCCCTGGGCTCCGTCCGCGGTATAGCATAAAGGGAGCGTGGTGGCACTTGTTACCCCAGCACTCAGGACACAGAGCCAGGAGCATCAGAAGTTCAGTCATCCTTGGCTACATAGAGGGTTCAGGGCCATCCTGGGCTACATGAGACTCAAATAAAGAAAAGTTTTATGGCTTATCAAAATGCTTTGCAGCCAAGGCACACTTTTTCAAGGAGGCAGAGGTGGGAGGATCGCTGCGAGTTTGAGGCCAGCCTGAGAATACAGAGTAATTGAATTCCAGGTCAGCCTGGGCTAGAGTGAAACCCTACCTGGGAAAAAAAAAAAAGCTTTGCAAGCTAGCAGTGTGAATTTACTTATACAGTGCTTACCTGGCAGGCAGGAGACCCAGAAATGAATCTTAGCACCATAACAAAAGGAAAAAAATGTTTTGATTACAATATGAATATATTATATGTATGTAAGCTAAGTGTGCCGGATTAAGAAAATGATTTAACTTTTGCATGGTATTTTCTATAACATCAGTGTGAAGGTGTGATGCTTATGAGGGTTATTTTCCCATTTTCATATGTGTCCTAGGTGTGGTTGTCATATTTATCCCTATTAAATCACATTGACAGAGTTTGGTCTCTACTAACTTACAAGATCCATGAGAAGGCTTTATTTATTTATTTTAATTTGTTGTTGTTTCATTTTCCAACGTAGGGTCTCACTGTAGCTCACTGTGTAGTCTCAGGGTGGCCTTGAACTCACAGCGATCCTCCTACCTCTGCCTCCTGAGTGCTGGGATTAAAGGCGGGTGCCACCACACCCAGCTCTATTTTAATTTCTTTTTTTAAATTTTTTGTGGATGAGCCTGTGATGCAGATGGGTACATATGGGAGTAATGTTGCTGTCATTAGTAATTCGAGATCTCAGTGGGGCATTGGCCCTACTGTTCTGTTACTGACAATGAGAATGAGTCCAACTGCACACATTAAAAACGCAAGAGAGGGAGAGAAAAATAGGAATGGGTGCACCTGGGACTTTTGCCACTGTATACTAACTCCAGATGCACATGCCTCTTTGTGCATCTGGTTTTATGTGGATATGGAGGAATAGAACCCAGGCTGGCAAGCTTTGCCTGTAAGTGCCTTTAACCACTGAGCCATGTCTCCAGCCCAAAAAAGTTGTGTGTGGGTCTTTATGTCCCTCTAGCATCTTCATTGTGGAGTCGGCAGTGACTGCATAGACATTTGCATTCTGATTTTTTTTCGTTAAGCTCTCAATACGGTATCTAACTTTTAACCCATAGTTCTCTTCAAACTCTGAAGGAACTCTAAAAGTTTGCAGATGAGAAGATTTACACTCAGAGAAGTTAAATAGCTATAGTATGCATTGTCACTCAGACATAGTACAGTCAGGAGCTAGCCTGATACTTTCAACTACATTGAACTGACACTTGGAAGTACATAAGCCACGGAGGTGTGCAAAGGGCTCTCTACAGGGTCCAGTAAAAAGCAGTGGAGATGTGCATTGTGCTATTATTGTAAGCACCAGTATAATGATGCTAAGTAACATAAAGTCTCTACCTTAAAGGACATTAAAATGTGGTTAGGAGGATTAGATAATTACTGACATGACTGCAGTAAAGAAAAGGGTCATTAGACAAGAATAAAAATACATAAGGGTGGTGGCCCACTGAACAACGGAGAGGATTTCAATAGTTACGAGATGAAATGATGTCACTCCAGGTCATTGTGAACAAAGCAATGAGGGTGACTGGTGCATACAGGGTGTGTACAGGGATCAGCGAGGAATTCAATGAATGGAGCAGGGGGGGGGAGGCCCAGCAAGCAAGGAAAGACAAGGCTGGAAAGGTAAGTTGAAACCCGGTGATGAATGTACATAATTATACTACCGTGTGGAACATATTTCCAGAACTTGCTGACAAGAGAACTCATCAAGTGTCATGATGAAATGCATGAGCATTGTCTACTGGATTTTCCTGATCTAGCAATCTCCCAACATCCCCCCAAAGGAAAATGAAGTCAATATGACTAACTCTCTCCATTCCTGCCTATTTGCTGTGGTCATGCCAGTACGATGCCAGGAAAGTCTAGTCTCACTGCGTTACATGTCCCTTAGAGCTCTTCACTAGCTTTCCCACAGTCAAAATGTGGATGCCAGGCTGGACAGATGGCTCAGCGGTTAAGACATTTGCCTGCAAAGCCAAAGGACCCTGGTTCAATTCCCCAGGACCCATATAAGCCAGATGCACAAAGGAACACATGCGTCTGGACTTCATTTGCAGTGGCTGGAGAACCTGGTGTGCCCATTCTCTCTCCCCCCCTCTCTCTCTCTGCCTCTCTCTCTCTCTCTCTGCCTCTCTCTCTCTCTCTCAAACAAATAAAGATTTTTTTTTTTTTTAAATGTGGTTGTCTTCCACTGCATCTCTTACCAGGATCACGTCCTCTGTCCGTCTGAGTCCAGACACACCAAACTTCTCTCTGCTCTTAGAGGCACCATTCTTCCTGCACAACCACTCTCCCTTTACACCTCTATCCTTGCTGAGCCATCTTTAGGTGCCACCCTCACTAATGGTCCTGTGAAGTCATTGTCAGGGCCTCCTTCACAGACTCCACCCTGCAGAGTCCCAAGGGTCTGAAAGGCTGTGGTTTCACATTTCTATCTGTTCATTTGACACAGTCTTTTGTGGCATTAATTTAAATCCCCAAAACTTTATTTTATGTTATTTTACTTATTTATTGATTGATTTATTTATTTTTTGGTTTTTTGAGGTAGGGTCTCACTCTAGCTCAGGCTGACCTGGAATTCACTATGTAGTCTCAGGGTGGCCTCAAACTCATGCTGATCCTCCTACCTCTGCCTCCCGAGTGCTGGGATTAAAGGCATGCACCACCACACCTGGCCAAAACTTTATTTTTTAATACGTTAACAGTTCTTGAGAAGGTAATCAATGAGTAAGTCCATGAATGAAGGAATAAGTGGAGCTGCAGCATATTTCTCGGTGGAGGGGGGGCGGACAAGAGCTTTCTTGTTGCTCTGTTCTTAGATGGAGAGACATTCGGCATCCCTTTGGCATTGAACCAGTAACCAATAACATTTTGCTTTGTTTCAGTTTTTCAAGGTAGGGTCTCTCTCTAGCACAGGCTGACCTGGTATTCACTGTGTATTCTCAGGCTGGCCTCGAACTCACCTCCTATTTCAACCTCCCAAATGCTGGGATTAAAGGCAGTTAATTTATGCTTTAAGGTCACCTTACCATAGATCCACAAAACAATAACAAGCTGCTAATCCTTGAGCCTTACATGAATCAGGAAAGGGAAAAGTAAGTGCAGATCATCAGATTCAAGACCGGATGTCTTATTCAGGCAACTAAGTTCTTATGCAGAATACATAGACCATTTAATCACATAGGTATCCCCAGTCACCTAGACCTTACTTTGGATCATTTTAATCATGAAATCTACTGATATCTGAGATTCAAGTTGTGAAAAACTTATGACAAGTTGGAACAAGGGTTCGTAGATGACTGGGGAAGAGGCCACTTCAGGGAGGGAGGACAGGTTTAAGAGAAGAGGTCTATGATGTGGACAGACAGTGTCCTCTCCATTGGATCTGTCACCTTCTAGGATGAAGGTCATGTGAAAGCACAGACGGGAGGAGGAAGAGAGTCAAAGTCAAACAGTCCAGTGTGAGATACAGGACTTGGTTGTTATAACAACCTTGTGAATTGTTCAACAATATCCTGAGTGACTCATCAGACACTCTTCTCTTGGGTCACTTGTTTGTTCTCATAACAAGTTTTACTCTTCTGAAGAAAGGAAAGATTAATATCTTATGAACCTAGCGCTAAGACTCATAAGAGAGCAACTAACTCAGAGGCAGCCTGAGACCATATTTGGTGTTCTATGATTGCAGAAAACTAAAGGGAGTGGAATATCTAAATATTATTCTTAAACCCATAATGACTTATGAACTCCTTTTTATATTGAATGTACACAGGTAGATTTATTAATTTTGGGTGCTATGATGAAATATAGACTAGATGGCTTATATATAACAGAAATGTATTTCTCCATGTTCTGGAGACTGAAAGACTAAGACACAGGTGCTAGTATGGTCAGTATATTAATTTGTTTTCCATTGCCATATTGAAATGCCTGGGACTGCATAGTTTATTAAAAAAAAAAAAAGTGAACACTTCTGGAAGTCCAAGAGCATGGCACAGGTTTTTGCTTGGCTCTGGTGCAGGCCTCATGGCAAAGAGTGTCACGAAGGTTGGAGAACAGATGCAGAAGAGAATCTATGATGAAGAAGGAAGTACGAGACCAAGAGTGGATGGACCAGTCTTGCTCTTTTATTTTTTATTTTTTAATTTTTGACAATTTCATAACATGCATATAGTATATTTTGATTTTACTCATCTCTGTTACCCACTTTATCCTCCTCCAATTAAAACCCTTCTTCTCAACTAAATCCCTTCCTACTTTTATGTCTTCTCTTTATTCTGTGACCCACTGGATTCAATTCAGGTTGCTTGCATGAGCATGAGTAGGAGGGAATTTACTATAGTATGGGCAACTTAGCAGTGGCTCCCCCGTTGAAGAGCATGGCTTCTCCTCCCCCAGCAACTATTAGCTGCCAAGAGTTCCTCTGGGGACATTGGGATATGGTGAGCCCCTCCCCCATCCATGATGAACTGGTGATGGGCTAGGTTCTGTGCAGGAAACCACAGCTGTTTTGAGATCATGTGTAAAGGCCATGTCACATCCAGAAGACAACATTCCACTTGGTCTTCTGTCACAGTCCACGTTCACTGAAACTAAGCAGAGTACTATGAAAACTACAATAGTATTGCACTGTGCCCCCAGTGACCCAGTTACCTTCCATAAGATCCCATCTCGTAAGCATTCCACCATTTCCTAATGCAGCTGACTTGTGGACCCAGCTTTTAACACCTGAACACTTCAGTGGTTGGGGTCATTCAAACCATAGCCAAACCACAGAAGTTATGTTATGGCTAGGGCTCTACTATATGTAGAGGAACGCAACTTCTCCTTGTATCTTCTCATGTCAGAAAGAGGTTGAGCTTATAACCTAACTTTTCCTCAAGGGGCCATCTTCTGACTTCACTGCATGGGGCGTTAACATCATGTATCCATGGAATGCCTGTATGCCTTACCCTCTACCAAGTGTAGTCTTTCACTTGGAGTCTATGTAATTCAGCCTTCCAGGTAAAGACATTTTTGTGGCAAATCCATTTTATCTGATACACAGCATTTTCCTAATGGTAGGCTCTAAATAAATATTTGCTGGAACTGTCTTTCTTTTCCCGCTGATTAATCTGATTTAGCCAGCAGAACATTTTCAAAGAATTTTAATGTCCAATTGAATGAACAAGGTCAGGAGAGATGGCTCAGCAGTTAAAGGTGCTTGCTTGCAAAGACTGCTGGCCTGGGCTGAATTCCCCAGCACTCCCTTAAAGCAGGATGCCACTGTGATACAAATGTGTCCATGGCAATGGAAGGTGGTACTAGGAGAACCCGAAGCTTTCAGGCCAGCTAGTCTTGTTACGGGGCATTGGGAGCTCAGGAATAGAGTTCTCGAATCCCAAACCCTGAGTTCGTGTTTGTATTTAACCAAAGAATTGGACAAAGCAAACCGAGAAGGATAATAATTAAGTTATCATCTTTACATAGGGAAGTACAAAACCAAAGGAAGGAAAATGGATATACCCACATGTTCTGAGAGTCCATGTGATGGGCCTGGAAGAAATGTGAAAAGAGATTAGAGAGAAAGGAAAGTGGAGGGCAGGAGTGGGTAGAGAGCCCATGTGAGAGTGCAGAGAGGGGCTCTGAGTTGGGCTGAGAGGAGGGAAGCTTACCAGATCCTGGAAGTTCAGGAGCCAGCCAAGAGAGCAGATCCCTGATATGCATCCATTTATATACTATTGTGCTGGGCCTCACCTTCAACTCAGGTGAGGTTTGAGCTAGAGGCTGGCTCAGGAAGAGGCCAGCCATGGTGCCAAGTTCTGGGGGCTCAACTTGACCTACCACAATGTCAGGATTAGATTTAAATTCTAGGAGAGAGGACCGCCCTCCCAGGAGGGGTTCAGGTTGTTTGTGGAAAAACAGGTCTAGGGAACTCCTTTAGGCAAGAGATGAGAAGTCAGATCATCCTTTGATCACTAGCAAAGTGGAAATTGCAAGGGTCTACTTAAGGACATTCCTGCCTTTACTTTCAGGGGCCCTGTCACCCTGAATGCCTCAGTCTAATGTTTGTTTGCAGTGGCAAGACACTCTCAAAGAAGGTGGAGCTCAGACACCTCAGAGTTGTCCTCTGACCTTCACATAGGTGTCAACACACACACACACACACAGACACACACACACACACACACACACAGATTTACTGAAATAAAATGGCATTGCACAGCTAAAAATAATGTGATGAGTAAGCATGATTACTGAAGAGGAAAAATGATTTTTTTTCAGCCACGTACTCTACTGCACGTGTGATCTTATGATTGTTAATTTGTAGATAAAGAACTACATAGCGTCTGAGACTAAGCAACTTGTCCAAAGTCACACATCTAATTAGTAATTGCTTAGAATCTAGTTGGTACCTAAGTGTGTCCAATTTCAAAGATTCTTTTATATATGCTCACTATTTTATCCACCACAATGGACTTGTCGATGATAAACTCCTTTATTCCTCTCATGCTAAGAGGGGAATAAATTACCAAGATCCTAGGTTGAGATGAAGGATGCTGCTGCTGTCATTAGAGATGCCCTTCAAGAAACATAAATGTCACAGAACTATTGCTCAACACAGTTTCCCTCCTATTATCTTCCCAAATGGATTCAACCACAAGAACAGTGAGCCCCAGGCCAGGCCAACCAAAACAGCCTATACCGGATGCTGAGTGTCACTTCGGTTTTTCCATCCATCTGTACAACCACAAACCTACCCATGTAACAATCAGCAGAAGTTTTATGCCAGGCACTGTGAGGAACAGAGCTTGCTTTCAAAGATGTGAAATCCATTAGCAAAGGGGAATATAAACTGTGATGTCATAGGGACATGTCTAAGGGCGAGTGAAGTTGTGTGGGAAGCTGGGCTCAGCTTGGAGGAAACGACAGAAGAGGTCCGTGAGCTGGCTCAGCTACCGCTCACACATTAAGTCTCAGGAAGTTTCTTCTATCCCATTGCCAACTTTGCACAATGCATGCTTTTCCCCAGGGGCCTTGTGGATGGAGACAGCATTCTGCTTTCTTGGCAGTGTATGGTGGGACCGAGTGTGGACGAGTGACCCTTTCCATCCCTGCGATACCATGGAGAACCTCCGCTATGTGGAGGTTCACATCTTCATGGCATTTATCACTGTTCTGGGGCATGGTGTTGACTCTTCCAAGTGATCTGTAATCTCCTGCATGACATCCTGCGAGTGCACTCCATGAACATCGTCATCACGTTTCAGAAGATTTTAGATGACTCTCTCACAAACTTGCGATGACATGCCTAAGCTCAAATTAAAATCAGCCTGTAGAATGATGGCCTGCCAGGACAGAGTGGAGACAGGCAAACATCCTGGTGCTTTTTAAAGCCTGAGAGCGGAGAAGAATGTGAATCTAAGTGGGGTGGTTGAAAATAGCAGTACGTGTTGCCATTCGCAGCTGTGGCTGCAAATCAAGGGCCGGTCCTTTCCAGGCTGTGTGGACAGGCCTCTCTGCCACGTGTCATTCTTCTCTGAGCAGCACACACGCATAGTGACAGAATAATTAGCACTGTTTTCAAACACAGAACCCAGTTATGCATGGGAATTTTCAAGGAATATTCATAAAATGTCTGGAAAAGCCATATACAATTTAGCCACTCTTTTCAGGTTTTCCTCTCCACAAAATATATTGAATAGCCATATACACATGGCTAACATTTTCAAAATTATTTTAGGCATTATGTCATCAACTTTTAACATATTTTTCAATTTTTATCAATTACTTGTGTGTGCATGTGATGTTTGTGTACATGTGTTTGTATGGCTGTGCGTGTATGGGTGCACGTGTGCCACCATGCCCACTGTGGAGGTGGGAGGACATTCCAGGATGTTCCTTCTCTCCTTCAACCTTCTTTTCATTTTTAAAGAAAAAAACTTTCTATATTTGCAAGCAGAGAGAGAGAGAGAGAGAGAATGGGTGTACCAGGGCCTCAAGTAGCTACAAATGGGACTCTAGATGCATGTGCCTCTTTGGTGCTGGGGAATCAAACCTGGGTAATTAGGCTTTGCAGGCAAGCACCTTAACTACCAAGCCATGTCGAGCCTGACCTTCTTTTGAGATAGGGTCTGTCTTGCCTTTGCTGCCTGTGGGCTTCCTGACTTTCCTGGCTCTTCCTCCCATTGCCATAGATTGAGATTTCATTCGCAGGTGCTACTTTGGTCTGGCTTTATGTGGGAGTTGAGGTTTTACAGGCTTGCAAGCAAGCACTTACTTTTAACTGCTGAGCCATCTCCCTAGACCAATCTACTGTCAATTTGATGGAACCCAATTTCTGTTGTCAATGCTTCACAATCACACTCTTTTCAACTGATCTCCATTGAACAGAAACTAAAATAAATGCAAGTTTTAAAACACTATGTTTTGCTGGGGAGTGAGTGGTTAAATGTGCCTGGTGTCCAAGACTGATGACTATAGTTTGGATCTCCAGAACCCAGGTAAAGCCCAGACCCAAGTAGTGCATGCGTCTGTAATCCCACTGTACCTATGGCAATGGAAGGCAGACACAGGAGAATCCCAAAGCTTGGGGGCCAGCGAACCTGGTGCTTGCAGTGTCAAACAGGAGAGACTGTCTCAAACAAGGTGGAATGTGAGGACTCACACTCTGACGTCATTTCCAACCTCTGCATACATGCCATGGCACACACATGCCCATAAACACACACACACACACACACACACACACACCAAACTGCACTCAAATGTGACTGTATATGAGTTATCAGAGTCCGTGTAAATGTTAAGATTTCATGAATGTTTTAGTCTTAGAATAGTTCTGAAATTTGGTGTTTCTGTGCTGTGCATAATCACCATGGGAAATGTGTTTTCCAGCTGTCTTTGAAACAAGATGAGCAGCAGAGGCTGACACTGAGTTTTCAGAGTGATTGTAGAGATGTGATGGTTATCAGAGTTTCTAAAAAGTGGTTGGAAGGAGGGTTTCCTGCGGGCAAAGGCCAAGCCTCTTTTGTTCATGTCAGTATGTAGACCCAACATCAAGGCTGAGGGCTGTCACAAAGAAAAGACTCCGAATATATTTGTGAAATAGTGGTATGAGTAAATAGTCTGGCTAAAAGTCAACCAATGGCCGGAGAAGTAGGATCAGCCTGTGTCTGGGTTCATAATGTGGGACTGCACAGACTTTGGGGTCATGCTGACCTCCCTCAGTGTCTTTATCCTAAATGGAGCATTGGGCATAATGCAATACACAATAAGCTCTTACAATGCTTACAGCCTCCCTCCCCACCCACTCCTATACTGTTCCAAGTCAATCTTTCACTAACATTTTGTCTACTTTTTTTTAAGTTTCTATGTGAAAAATGCATTGAATAGGTCAGTTAAGCAATGGACCTAGCTCGATCATTCAACCTCTGGGCTTTGGTTTTCTTACCTATAAGATTAGACTAATTCTTCAGACCCCACCTGTCTCTAGGTTTTAACTTTGAAGTCTCTTAGTTTCATTGAAGATGTACAAGAATTTATAATAACATATCAATAAATACTACATAAATGTATCAGAGATGGGCATGGTGGTGCATGTCTTTAGTCCCAGTACCCTGGAGGCAAATTGCCATGAGTTCAAGGCTAACCTTAGACTATATCATGAATTCCAGGTCAGCCTTGGCTAGAGTGAATCCAAACCAAAAAAGAAGAAGAAAATAAAAAAGGAAGAAATATATTAGAGACTCGCATTTACATTGCTATTTTCCACTTTATCTTATTTAAAATTTATTTATTTATGAAAGACAGAGAGAACTTCTGCAATCAAAATCCAAATGCATCTGCCACTTTGTGTACGTGGTTTTATGTGAGTACTTGGGAATTGAACCCAGGCCATTAATTAGGCTTTGCACACAAGCGCCTTTAACCACTGAGCAATCTCTCCAGCCTCCTCAGCTTGATTTCAGATAACATCCCCAAGATGCCGAAACTTTTCTCTCATCACTTTTAGGTATCAGTTATCCTGAGGATCAAAATGTTTGGCATGTTTGAGGTGTAGGTGTTCTGTTGTCTTACATAGCCTAGTCAGCTGATAGTAACTCCAGTTAAGACAGATAATCTGTGAGTTAACATCTTGATGATTTAGAAAATAATTCAAAATAAAATTTTGAACTATCATTTTCATTTTATGGTCACTATTAAATATTATTTAATAACATTTTCAGAGAGTGGGGATATGGAATACATAAGTTTTGGATAATAGTTTTTAGTATTAGCACTGTAAATAATTTAGAAAGTTTATTATAGTAAGATAAAAATCATAACTGCTGGGCCAGAGAGATGGCTTAGCAGTTAAGGTGCTTGCCTGCAAAGCCTAAGGACCCAGGTTTGATTCCTCAGTACCCACGAAAGTCAGATACACAAGGTGGTGCATGTGTCTGGAGTTCATTTGCAGTGGCTGGAGGACCTGGCATGCTCTCTCTCTCTTTCTCTCTCTCTCTCTCTCTCTCTCTCTCTCTGCATCTCTATCTCCCTCCCTCTCTCTCAAATAAATGAATAAATATTTTTTTAAAAAATCACAACTGCAAGCCAGGAGTGGTGGCACATGCCTTTATCCCAGCACTTGGGAGACAGAAGTAGGAGGATCGCCATGATTTTGAGGCCAGCCTGAGACTACATAGTGAATTCTAGGTCAGCCTGGACTAGAGTGAGAACCTACCTTGACCCCCCACCAAAAATAAACTACATGTAAAAGCAAAAAAAAAATCAGATTATTCCTCAAATAACTTCTTCTTTAAAAGCCTTCTGTTTTCTTTAAGCATTTTAAGCCTATGAACATTTATAACAATTTTGAATTCCTTCGATGTCGGTCTTCTTGAAAGAGCAAGTCACAGATGTAGGAAATGTTAAATATTCTCCACAGTTTCACTGCAAATCTGAGTTAATGAAATTTTTGTTTAAAAAAAGAGTAGACAGTCTTTACTCATTAGAAATGCAATGAAAAAAAAACAGTGTTTCTATTATTAATTCATGGACAGTAAAAAAATTAATTTCTCTTTGTGCATTCCTTCTGTCTAGTACTATCATTTTAACTCTAAGATTAAGTATATGACATTGTATGAGAGACTGCTGCACAACCCAAGTGATTACAAGAATCTTAGAACTAAAGTTAGTGCCTATAGTGTCTGTTTTCCCCTTTTACATAGCTTACCAAGATGGACTGTGGCCAAAAGAATTATCTCCGTCTTTGAAAGTTTGAAAGCCTGCGACCTGAGGGCTAGCTCCAGCACACCGGTGGAAAGCTGAGTGTGGCCACATGCACCTGTAGGCCAAGACCTGTCAGGGGTAGCCATGGAAGATTCACTGGGGCTCACAGGTCAGCCAGTGTGACTGAAGAAAACCACAGCTCCGGGTTCGATGAGAGACTAGGTCTCAAAGAAATAAGGCCAAACTGAGTGATATCAAGCATCTGACATCCTTCTGTGGGCTTTAAGTTCCCCAGGGCATGTGCATCTGCACACACATGTACATGTACCTACACATACCACACACAAAGCCACAACAAAAGAAAGTCATTTTTAAAAAGACAGCTAGTATCGCTATTGTGATGAACTCGTGGGCGCAGAAGGGTAAGGCGAGGTTCAAAAGTTGCACTCAGCTCAAACCCACTCACACAGAGACACCCTATTCCAGTCTCCAGATGATGGGTCCCGAGTTCCAGTATGATCGAGTCAGAGTTATCATCTCATAATCATATTATCAAGCCCATAGTAACTTACCAAGAGCTCAAATTTGCTGAGTTGCTTGGGCTACAGGACTTCACCACCAGGCCTGACACTTCTCAATATTTCGTTTTCTCACGAAAGCCACTGAAATCAGTTCTTGATTACATAGTGCAAAAGGAGAGAAAAAAAAAAATGGCATTGGTGGTATCATTTGAAAGTGTTCAGTCAAGATTTCAACCAGCAAAGTTACTGTAAGCACTTCTATCTTTTATGAGAGAATGCTTATAAATAATAAAATTTATAAATGTTTGGCCTGTTCTGCCTTTCCCTTAAATTTCTAGTCTATGTATTAGAGGGTGAAGGAATTAATAAGAATTAGAAAGATGAGCTAAGAGTTCCAAGGCACCACGGCTTGTTTAATTGAAAAGCATTGTTAAGGCATTGCCACCAATGTTCCCTGAGTGTCTCTGCTGGTCTGTGCCAAGTCTTCGTTGTGTGGTTAAATCTATATCTGTCTAACACCACATTTAGGACTCTCCACAGGCTGAATATCAATATATAAACTGCTGGACAACCCAAGGTTTCCTGACACTTTAATAACTAATGGTCAAGAGATTTATTTATTTAGCATCTACATAGCCTTCCACACCTTGAAACATATGCACATTTGATGCTTTTATTTGTTTAACAGAACGATTAGTGGTATTATCTAAATTAATCCAAAGATTCTGGAATTTATTACTAAAACTTACCATGTGCTACAAAGACATACTGCTGCCCCATGGCCATGTGTGAAGTTATTCAGTAGCATAAAACTGCACAAATTCTTATTGGTATTTTGAAGTATAAATAAGTCTAGAATTAATGTTACATATTTTGATTACATGTAAATATGTGAGACATACTTCGCCCTTTGGAAATCAAAGACCAATGTTTTGTTCATTAAAAAGAGCAGAAATGGGCTGGAGAGATAGCTTAACATTTAAGGCACTTGCCTACAAAGCCTAAGGACCCAGGTTCGACTCCCCAGAATCCATATAAGCCAGATGCACGTGGTGACACATGCTTCTAGAATACATTTGCAGTGGCAAGAGGCCCTGACGTGCCATCTTCCTCTTCTCTTCTCTTCTTTCTCTCTCTTCTCTTCTGCCTTAACTGCTAAGCCATATCTCCAGCCCATAATAATCTTTTTATCTGTTCCCTATTTTTATATTTTATATTGTTACTGGTGGTCTAGCCTCTTTATAATATAAAGAATGAAATTAGATAATACCTGTGAGAAGAGAAAAATACTTTTATAAATTATTTTTAATGTGTATTTTTATAAATCTTAGTATCTGGAAAATATGTACTGTGTAGGTTCATGGTACTCATAGTCCATTGCTGAGAGCTTTATTTGTGTTTCATCATTGTGTACCAGATCCACTGTCTTCAATTTCGTCTCCCATCAATGAGCCTGGGATCATCTCAGTTTTAGGAGTATAAGTCCCATATCCTGGAAAACTCCTCAGTCCCGGAAAAATGTGTGGTAACTGGGTAGCTGAAACCATCTCAACTCCTTGTATGTAAAATAATGTTTAGAAGTCCCTCACTCTTCCTCATTTTTCCTGACCAGCGATATAGTCAGAACAGGTATATTTCCTACCCTGGTCATGGTAAGTGCTCATCATCTGCTCTTGCTCCTGGCTATGTGGTCTCTTTTGATTTCTTCTGTGTGGTTGGCCTCTGTCTTCTTTCTAATACAAAAGCCTGCTTCAATCCCATGCATAGGTATCCCCTGCCCCCACTGCCCCATTTTCCTCATTTTATTCAAAGAAATCAACAAATACCTCAGCCAAGTGTCATGGCTGTGAGCTACCATGGGATTGTTCTGCCAAAGTGGTAATGAATCAAGGTTGGATACAACTCCCTCCCTATTCTGAGGAGCACTTTCCCTATTGTATAATGTAATTAAGTAATAAAATATAGATTTTTATTTAAAGTAAAATTTTATCACCCCTCACTTTTCAGGAATGCATGTGTCTATAAGAAAAGAGATACCAGTATGTGGTAAAGCAAGTATAGCCATAGAAGACAGCATTCATCACAGTCTTCTTAAAATACTGAGGTTGGGCTGGAGAGATGGCTTAGTAGTTAAGTGCTTGCCTGTGAAGTCTAAGGACCCCAGTTTGAGGCTCGATTCCCCAGGACCCACGTTAGCCAGATGCACGAGGTGGCACATGCATCTGGAGTTCCGTTTGCAGTGGCTGGAGGCCCTGGTGCGCCCATTCTCTCTCTCTCTCTCTCTTTCTGCCTCTCTCTGTCACTCTCAAATAAATAAAAATTAAAATAAAAAATATACTGAGGGTACTGAAACCTTTCATAAGTTTAAGAAAATTGTAACCACCATTTGTTTGGTGCCTGTGATGTTCTTGTCATGATACAAGGTTTGTTATATGTATTTACACACTTGGTCATGCATAAAGTCATGTAAGCAAAGTCAGCAAGTAGGTCACTTATTCATAGATGATGGAAATTGAGACTCACAAATTTGAAGTGACTTGTGTATGTTATACAATAGGTAAAGTATTCCTCTGAATAGGGAGATATGATCATCTCTAACCATGATACATTATCTCCTTGGCAGAACAATTCCATCTGATAGCTCCCAGGCATGAAATCCTTAGAGAGCCAGAATGTGAAGACAGGTCTGTATGAATCTCCTTGAGTGCATGTGTCTGGTGGGAAAAATAAGGGGAAGACAATTTAATCTGCCATGTGTACTTTGACCGAATTCTGCCGTTAAGTAGTCTGGAAAGCTGCGTAAAACCACTGATTGACCCATTGAAAAGCATTACACCTGGGGAGAACAGTCAGACAAGGACACAAGATGTTCAGATGAACAATTGCCCTCACATGTAATGACTAACCCTTATTTTGAAAGGCAGGTAGTGAGAACTCTGTAAGAAACCTTAGAGTGCTTTATTTTAAATTAGCCTCCTCCTGTTTCCTGTTTGGAAAATGATATCCTTATTTATCATTCTGATGCTGTTTGCTGGTCTCTCCTTCTAATGTTTATTACCAAGAATTGTTTTGTGATGGTTGATTGCCCCAAATCAAGGATGGTGAGATAACCTTGCCTTCAGTTAAAACCACTTAGGGGATTGGCAAAAGTCAACAAGATAAACCAAAAAGCAAACACCTCATTGTAAATAGTAGCCTCAGATAGAATTTCAGTCTGTCTTATTTAAAAAGTAATGAAAACGTACTCATTTATAAATATTTAATGAGTGGTGAAGCAGATACCAAGGGTGTTTTTGATTTTGTATCATGGTTAAAAGAGGTTTGGAATATAGAACTTTTCTGGTTAATCTAAATTCAATTAAAACAGGGGTAATATTTTTGATAATTTACTAATCTGACCTATTACTTGTGCTATATACCACTATAAAAACATCACACATATCTTAGGATATCATAAATCAGTGAATGTTTGCATTTGGAAATAATCTACCACAACCTTCTTATGACTGAGGACAGCAAATTTAGAGGTGTTAAGTAGTCAATAAGTGTCAGTGTTCAGATGTTGACTGAGGCATTTGAATCTAAGCTGAGATCCATTGTAGTAAGCTACACTTCCTCTGTCAAATCACAAAATTATTATTTGATTTAGGTAAAAACTGTTTTCTATCAGGGTAATATTTTATAACATGACACTTTCCAATATTATCTTTCCAATGAGGAAGCCAGCAGGATGTAAAAACTCTATAGAGTTGTGATCCTCCACAGCGCTCAACTCAGTCTACCATGCTTTGCATGTGATGGACTAAGAATTTTCCCAGATAACACTATGCCCATTATCACATCCAAGATCAAAAATGAATGTTCATGAATGATCTTTTTAAGTGTACAGAAACTATAACTCTACAAATTTTGGAAATCTAATTTATCTTTTGTTATATTGGATAGTTGGTATTTTGCAGTCCCTTGTTGAAGAAAAAAAAATTTACTCACCATACCTCCAGCAAATTTAAAAACCTCTGTAACTTGATTTCAATTCTCTACTTGTTTGAATGCAAGACGATGAACATACTGAAATGTTTTTCCAAGATGTTGATATCAATGACCATAGGTCAATTATGCGAGGTGGAGTTAGAGAAATTCCTGTTTTCTTTCTGAAGTGGACTATGTAGAGGAAAGCAACCTCTACTCCCTACTAATACCTGTTCTTAAATGACTCTGGTAGACTTTCAAGTTAACACATCCCCACTGCAAATGGAATTGGGGAAGGGATGGCTTGACACCTTAGCTGCCACTTCTGTCCTGTCAGCTGTCACTGCAGGCCTCAGCATCCCAGTAAACCAGAGCCACTGTTTGCTTGAGTCGAGTCCCTGCCAGCCTGGGTGTGGGGGACAGGGAAAGATTGTGTTACTCAGTGACAGCTGAGTCCTTCCAAGAGAATTAGTTACCTAATTCCCCTAATGAAAATGTACCTTTTATATAAAATTGGAAGGGGAATAAAAATGGAAATAGAATTGGTACTTTTACCAAGATCTAACAGGATTTCTAATTCTGATACTGAAGTAATTTTTAAAGAGAGATAGAGACAACTATATATCCTTAACACAGAATGATCAAGTAGGGCTGAGCTTACATAAGCTCATGTGCATGTATTAAATATTCCTGATTTAATTCATAGAAAACTTAATGAGTATACATTTGTGTTTCCAAGAAGCAATTTCTTTATTTCTTTATTTCCTTCTTTCTTTCTCTTTGTTATTGGAGCTGTCACAATGACCTTCATGGGACGTCTTACAAATAGGGAACCAGAATTACCTATAAACTAGACCAACTGTCACTGTGAAGTCTCACTTTCTTTCCTGCTTAAAGATTGAACTTGAACTAGATGAATTTTAAGGTGTTCCTTAGCCAATGTCCTATAAAAGTTTAACTTTCATAACTACATATCAACTTTGGCTCTTAAAAATCACATTTTAGATTTCTCTCTCTCTCTCTCAAGATGTCTTTAATATCTTAGAATCATTAGGGACATGATGAAGGCCCAGGTTGTGTTAGCTTCCTTATGTAAGTATATATAGTCAATATGGAATAGTTATGTTCTCATTGCTGGAACAAAAGACCTGAGCAAAAGCAGCATGTAGAAGGAAAGGGGGTATTTTGGCTTACTGTCTGGGTGGGAAGTTTCACCATGACATGGCAGAGCAGAGTCTGGGTATCACATCTTGCCACAGCAGCTAGCAGGAAGAAGCAAGAAAGTAAGCTAACTTTGGCAAGGAATACTTGGGTTATAATACCCCAAGGCCCACCCCTAACAACACACCTCCTCCAGCAAGGTGCCACCTCCCAAACTGCCACCAGCTGGGGTTTGAATATAAGGCTTAATCACAAACACATGTGGCTATGGGGGACATGGCACATTCAGCCACCATGCATTGTAATCGCCGTGGTCTTCAAATGTCAAAACTACTACCCTGTAGAAAGACTGTGTTTTCTCTGTTGGATGGTGTTTATGCACAACAAACTAGAGAATGTTTCTGTATGCATCTGACATAGAGAACTGTGTTTGATGTCCAAGTTTTGTTTTTGTTTTGGTTTTTTGTTTTTTGTTTTTCCTTACATTTGCTCTTCCATGTTGCTTTGTATTCAAAGTAGTTTCTACTTCTTGGCATTAGTAGGAATTTCTATTTTTAAACAATGCATTTCTTCTGGATTAAAATTACTTGAGCAGGGAGTTATTTGCCATTATTTTGCATTTTTTGAGCTTGAAAATTTTTAAAGGAATATGGTATAAAGCACTAATGAGACATTTTCTTTCCTGTTAAAGACCCCCCAAAGGTGTCATATATTGCATTACTGGGGATCTCGTATGAAAATTGCCTGTAGGTGCCACCCACAGAAGACAACAGTAATGGGAGCCAGATTCCCAATCATGCTCATGCCTTTCCTATAGACCTGAAGATATATTGTTTTATTTACTCTGTTAACATCAAGCTGGGGAGCTCTATCAGCTCATGAGCTGGGAGTATTGACCCGAGAATGGGAATCTACTCTAATTACTACATTCTTAGAACAAGAATTGAAGATAATTACTTCTCCTGTTTTCAATTAAAAAACTCAGCTCTCTTTAGTTCTGTAATACCACAGGTCTCATATGGGGCTAGTGAAATCTTACTGTTAACTTCTCCCTTCTTTATCTAACTACATTGATACTAAATGGTGTGCTTTTGAAGATAGACAAGACTATAGTCTCTTGTTCTCTTTTTATTTTGTATAGATGTGTTACAATTTACCTTTGGTAATGATGGAAAAGCAGATCCTAAAGAATTTATCCAGTTTGGAAGATAGATATTCTTTTTTTTGTTTGTTTGTTTTTGTTTTTGTTTTTGTTTTTCGAGGTAGGGTCTCACTCTGTTTTAGGCTTACCTGGAATTCACTATGTAGTCTCAGGGTGGCCTCAAAGTCATGATGATCCTCCTACCTCTGCCTCCCTAGTGCTGGGATTAAAGGCATGCGCCACCACGCCCAGGTGGGAGATAGATATTCTCAGTTTATTTTTCCTTTCTGTTTTTTTTTTTTTTTTTTTTTTTTTTTTTACCTTTGTTTTGTTTTGTTTTGTTTCAAGGTAGGGTCTCACTCTGTGGTGGTTTGAATAGAATAGATGGCCCCCAATATATTCAGTTGTTTGTAGTTTGCATCTGCAGCCACCTGGCTGGAGTCAATACCATTGTGTGGATCTTAAGGTGTGGTGGTGGGTTTGAGATTTCAATCTAAAGATATGCAAAGTGTGCCTGGCTGTGTGGCTTTTGGGCTTGTGCTTCTATCTCTCTGCTTGGGCCTGTGAAGGCAGGCCAGGTTCTTCTGCTATTATGGAACTTCCCCTGGATCTGTAAGCTTCAATAAATCCCTTCCTCCATAACTGTGCCTGGTCTGGAAGTTCATCTCAGCGAACCTAAAGCTGTTTGATACACACTCTAACCCAGACTGACCTGCAACTCACTCTGTAGCCCCAGGCTGGCCTCGAGCTCATAGCCTTCCTCCTTCTTCTGCCACCTCAGTGGTGGAACTAGAGGTGTGAGCCACCATGCCAGACCTTTCTGCAAAAGACAAGTCTTATTTTTCTTCTAGAGTTTCCATTTAAGTATTAATGTCCATATTGTGCTAGAAATATCTTTGCCATGAATCCTCTCACAATTAAGTTGAAATTCTAATCACCAAGGTGACTGTACTAAGAGAGAGGGCCTTTGGGAGGTACCCTTCTGATTGTGACTAGTGGCCTGATGAAAGAAAATACACAGAGCTTGCTTGCCCCTTCTGTCACATGAGGACAGAGTAAGATGGCATCAGGTTGGAATCAGGAAGTGATTCCTCACCAGACACTGAATCTGCTAGTACTTGGAACTCCCTAAACTCTAAAATTCTAAGTAATACATTTCTTCTGTTTAGAAGCTACCTAGTAATGGTGTTTTGTTATAACATTACAAACTGACTACACAGTCCTTCAGTCCTAATACATTTTACAATAAATGCTCACTAATAATAATAGTGACAACGGGAACCATCTAGTTCGAATTCATAAGGCTTCAAAATACTATATATGCTGACAAATTCTGTCCGTTGTTTGTCCAACATCAATTCATGACCCAACTCCCCATCACAGCAACATCTTCCTGATTCATGTGCTCCCTATCTCTTCAGTCACACTGGAAGAAAATGTTTTTGGTTTTGGTTTTGGGTTTTTCAAGGTAGGGTCTTGCTCTGGCCCAGGCTGACCTGGAATTCACTACATAGTCTCAGAATGGCCTCAAACTCACAGCAAACCTCCTACCTCATCCGCCTGAGTGCTGGGATTAAAGACATGCATCGCCACACCGGACTGAAAATGCTTTTCTTAAGAAAAAAAAAAAAAACATAATCTTGGTCATCTTTTATGTAGGCATGACATTCAAACCTGATTCCACCATCTTGAAAAGCCTTACAGGAACTAGTCCAAAGATAATCTACAGCACACGGAAATTGAAAGGTAATCTTTGACTATGCCACGCCTTCCTTAGAACTGTCCAATCTCATCCCTTCTTGCCACATCGGTAACTAATATCTTTACCTTTTAAGCAAGTTGAATCCCACTTTCTTGTTCCTTGCAGCTACAATAATCTTGGAGAAAAAAATTTATGCCTTTTCTATTTGTCCAAAGTGTCTAAAAACAAGACTTGAACTTGTATACTTGGCCCGATCTTAGAGCTTGCACCAAGTCATAAGACAAGAGTTAGAACTAGGCTACATTTGCATAAAGCAGAAATGAACAAAATATTTAGCTTTACAAGTCCACATAATATTCAAAGAGTAGCTTTAGGAAGTAGCAGCCATTGCCTTCTTTCTTCCTGAGGATTAACAGAACCTTGCAGCCCCGCTGCAAACTACCCATAAATACGTCTGTGTGCTGTGTGGTCCACTGCGGTGAGGGGAATCAAGAAGGCTGGCTCTATGCATGGAAAAGGTAGGCTAAGACTTGAAGATATTTTTCACTTTTCTCCGAGTGTCATCACACAAAGACCACTATTGAGCCCTCATATCTAAAAAAGAGGTTGTATCGCTTTAACCTTAAAACCCGTAGCAGAAAGAACTTGTTGCAATGCCACATCTCGTTTTGCAAAACTGTTGGCATGAGCAGCCTTTATAATGGATTTGGATGAGTCCTAGAGCTCACTGTGCCAACATCAATTGAATTAAGGCCTCAAACCTTTTCAGGGAACTTCCCATCCTTCATTTCACATAAATACGCAGAATGCTTTTAGCTCTAAAAGTGCCGGCTCCCAGATGAAAAATGACTACAACCCAAACAAGGTGAATAGAAGAAACGCATAGTATCAAATTTACCAGAATCCAAAATTAATTTTATTTTTGTATAAACAGGTATTTCCACTCTTTCTAAAATTTCATGGTGGGCTTTAGTGCAAAGTGCACTGGACTAGGAGTTGGGAGTCCTAGTGTCTAGATTTCTGTCCCACCCTTGACATTTTCTTCTTGGATAAATAACTCAGAAAGTAATTTTACTTTCTTAAAATTTAGTTCCTTAATATTTAAAGTGCAATAATATGTTTTGCTAAATATTTTCTAAAATAAATGCCTTAAGAATAAGATGAATATAAAAGTACTATAAAAATATAAGATTCCACTATTAGTATTTCATTTCTTACTTGAGATTTGAGGACATACCCAAACCAATTTCATTATCAAAAGCTAAGACTTGAAACTTTAATGCAAAGATAGCTGGGCCTCCATATGGACACCTACGTATTTTTCTTTTTAAAATTAAGATAAGGCTAGGGAGATGGCTCTGTGATTAAAAGGGCTCCCTGTGCAAGCCTGGCCACTAGAGTTTAGATTTCCAGAACCCACATAGAGCCAGATACAACTCTATAATCCCTGTGGCAATTGGAGGCGTAGTCAGGAGAACCCCAGGGTTCATGGATCAGCTAGTGTGGCCTTGGTAGTGGCAAGCAACGCAGACCCTGTCTCAAGTAAAGTGGAAGGCAAGGACCAACAGTCAGTGTTCTCTGCTCTCCACATGTATGCCACAGTAAACACACACTCCATACATGCATGAACACACATACATAAAACAGATAAATAAATCATGTCAATGTGTCACTAATTGATCAAACATCTTTTAGGGCTGGAGAGATTGCTCAGTAGTTAAGTGTGCTTCTTGTGCAAGCATGAGGGCCCGAGGGGGTCTCAGACCTTCTGAGTTCAAATCTTCAGGACCCACGTAAACAGCTGAGTGTGACCACATGTGCCTGTAACTCCATTCCTCAGGGGAGCAGAGACAGGAGAGCTGCTGGGGCTCACAAAAATATGGCAAGCTCAAGGATTAGTGAGAGACTCAAAGACAGAATGGATAAGCAAGGGAGTAGGACACCAAACATCCCACTCCAGCCACCAACGGTGAACACGCCCCATAGCAGGTGAGCACACGGAGTGCCTCAGGAGCACATACACATTTGTACACACACACACGCACGCACAAAACAAAGAAGTCCATTTAATTATTATATCGTGACCAAGTCCTAGGACTAAGGATGAACACATGTGTGGTTTTCAGTAGAAGCTCACAGTCAGCTTTTGTTTTCTAAGTCTAGAAAATACAGTGAGTGTTAAGAGAGATGTATGAACAGAAAGCTTTGGAATACTGGAGTAAGACTGTCCAAATTTGAGGTTGTTGATATAAAATGTTTATGAATAATATAATTCCTTGTCTTTCTATTAGCCGATTCTTTGGATTTTCTCAGGTTTCTCAGTGTATGACAGTCATCTTATGGTTCATAAGTCATCTAAGGGGGATTGACTCCCAGACTCCCTCAGGTATCAACACCCACAGACGCTTAAGTCCTTATGGAAAATGACATAGCATAGCATTTGCTTATAACCTGTACACATTCTCCTGGATACTTTCAATCATCTCTGGTTGACTCACAACACCTAATCTGATGGAAAAGCTAAGAAAGTCATGTGTCATTTATGGTCTGCACATGGTCAGGACAGATGCATTTCTCCTTCCACGCCCCCCCACACACAAAAAAAAATGTTCCAACCTTTCATTGGTTGAATCTGCCAATGCAAAACCTGTGGAAATGCAGAGCCGACTATGTCACCACCCTGAAGCCCAGTACAGGTGCTCAGGCTTCTGAAGATCCCTCCCACCCTAAGAAGGCTTGAAAGCAAATGGAAGGAGAAGTTCAGTAAATGATTAATTTCCATCTCAGCTTTCATTACGTTGATAGCATTTTTGAGGGCAAAGGGTACAAGCATCCTCTGAATGCCAAGGGAGAATGAGGCTGCTGGCCGAGTGTGCTGAGCAGGTTAGGAGGTGAGAGCTGAAACTGTTCTTCTCTTGCCACCAGGGATTCTGCATATGGCATGTTTTATGGGAGTCTTTATTTGGAAGAGAAGTTGAGTAGGAAGACTTGCATCATTTGCAAAAACGAATCCTAAGGAGAGGTGAAAGGGAAGAGGTAAGGGGATCCAGGAATCCTGATTTATAGCTTGCTGAATAGCCACTAACAGCTTCAAAACAATTACTCTAAAATATGTCTTTTTATGATTGGTAGACTTACAATCAAGGCATAAGGAACAGTTTCTTCTTAACTACCTGTTATAGAGTTAAGACTCTATGCACACCCTCTAAATATTTATGTTTATGCCCTTAGATTAGTACTACTCTCACCTTTGGTCAGAGAGGTCTCCTTTTGCAGTTGGCAGTGAGTACGTTGCAGGCTCAAAACTAATCAAAGTGCTGAGAATAAGTGACTGTTGAGTGCTTAATATTAAGTGGGACATCTATATCATCCCCTCCAAGGATCAGAGAGCATTGCAGAAGAGGGGATTGAAAGAATGTAAGAGCCAGAGGACAAGGAGGAGTGCTTTGAAATGGTATCTGCCAGACATGAGATGGTTCTTCAGTGCAGGACCTTACACAGACTTTGTGATCTGCACAAACCTTATGTAATATTGGGCCCATCACTATTTGGTCATGGCTGGTGGAGGGCAACCATGGGGCTAGTTAGAAAAAAGCATTCGGTGGAAGAACAATCATTGGAGGGGATGAGAGAAGATATTGAGGGGTGATTATGATCAAAGTACAATATTTATATGCATATAATTGCCAATAAAAATCAAGCAAAGTAAAAAAATTAATGCGTGGATATATATCCTCCTGATCCCCTAATCATTGTTACATGGAAAATTACATGCTACATCTTAGAGCTATATTTACCTTCTAAAACAGATGTCAGAGTGAAGAGACTTTTAGATGAAAAATGGAGCTTGAGAAATGACTATTATTGTATTATTTCTGAGATCTCACACTACATAGTATTTGGCCTAAATAGGGATTTTAATAGACAGATTATCTGAATGGGGATCCTAAACTAAGCTTTTGTAAGACCCCATGCTTCTTCTTCACTCTGTTCTCTCTCTCTCTCTCTTTTTAAAATTCTTTTAATTATTTATTTTCAAGCAGAGAGGGAGAGAGAGAGAGAGAGGGTGTGAGAGCCTCTAGCCACTGCAAAGGAACCCCACATACATGCACCACCTTGAGCATCTGGTTTTATGTGGGCACTGGGGAATGGGACTGAGGTTGTTTAGCTTTGCAGGACAGTGTCTTAACCACTAAGCCATCTCTCCAGCCCCTCACCAGTCATCTTTCTAGCTGAAGTGGGAAGAAAGAAACCATGTGCATTGGCAGTGCTAACATTATTCCTTCTATGATATATGTTGTATAATTTTTTTCCTCCAGATTGAAACCTTTCCTTCTTGAAGGAAGAGCTTCTGGAAACATCCAAGATTACAAAATTCACAAAGGCCCTTCCTCAGATTATGTAGGCAGTAACAATAGCTGGGAAAACAAGACTCTGGCTGGCTGAGCTCTTTCCACGATGGCCAAGGAGCTCCAGGGTTGCAGTACTTGTGAGCTGTAAGCCATACTGGGGTCAGCTTCTTGGTGATGCAGCTACCTTTGAACCATCCATGCTGCAAAGAACCTCTCACACATGCTCTTGAAGTAACTCCAACAAATTCATTGGCTTATTAAGCTAGACTGGGATAGCATTTCTCTGGTCTGTCATTGATGCCCTGCTTGGCAGTCACTAGGTCTTTGTTCCCATCTCCCCAGGACAGTCACGACAAATGTTAGCAGCTTAAAAGGACCACTTTATTCTCTTCATGATTTTGTACATTATAAATTTGTAAGATCTTTCTCATACGAAGTCCCTTGGGAAGCTGCCATTCAATGTTGACTATGACTGTCATCGTCAGAAGGAAACTGTTGGAGTGGAAGTCCAAGATGGCACAATCACAGGGCCAGCAACTGAAGCAGACTGTTGTCTGGGGGCTCAGCTGGACTGCTAACAGACTCTCCAGATGTAATGCTCCAGTACAAGAAGCCCAGGACAATTTTGATTTTGACATGACATGACAAGGCATTAAAAAAGTGAGTGTTCTCCCAAGATAAAACCCACAATGCCTTAGGTGATATATTCTCAGGAGTTGCACAGTAATTCCTCTTGCATTGTCTATTGGTTTCAGAGAGCTAACATACCCACGCAAAATGGAGAGTCTTTGACTTTACCTCTTACTGGAGAAGTGGGGAGTGTCTCCTAGAAGTATTTATGTAGCCATATTGAAACTACAATACATTAAAAACTAGTGGGGCTACAGAAATGGCTCAGTTACAAACCTGCCAGCTCAGGTAGCCTGGTGGGTCTTGTGTTCAATTCCCCAGCACTCACGTAAAGCCATGTGCAAAGCGGCACATTCCTCTGTCATAGCAATGTGCCTACAACAATGGGAAGTAGAGCTTGGAAAATCTCAAGCTAGGAGACCAGGTAGTGTGACATTTGTTCTCAGTCTGGCAATTTGTTTGCAGTGGGAAGAGACCCTGTCTCAAAGAAGGTGGAACACACATATGTTGAAGTTGTCTTCCGAGGATTGCTGTGAATTCAAGGCCTTCCTAAGACTACATAGTGTCAGGTCTGCCCAGGCTAGAATGAAACCCTACCTTGAAAAACCAAAAGAGAAAAAAAGATCAAACACTGCTCCACAGGCATTCTAAGATGGCCTAGTCTAATTTGCCTTTGAATATTCTGTGACATTCCTAATGTTGCCTGAAATCATTTTAATGATTCTTCTTTTAATTTTGATTATTTTTTTGCAAAGTCAAGGGGTCATTTAATGGCATCAAACTCAATGGTATCAATTATAAGATAGTCTCCAAATGAGCTTATGTTATTACATTGTCGCAAATAGCAAGTATTCCCAGAAAAACTCACTCCTTTCCCTTCCCTATTCCAAGAAGGTGGCCTGGTCACCTGACCTGTGACTTGCCTCACTGTGATCAGACTCTGTCAGGGAAGGAGCTCTTAGGGTCCCTTGCAGTGCAGAGTTCCTGCATCTGCTCATTATTAACCCTGGAACCTCATGTCTGTCACTGGGATTCTAGGAAGAAGCAAATACTGCACTTCAGATTAACCTGTAATTTCTCTTATGGAATCTTCAGTCATATGTTTGAAACATCTTGCAGAACTGTGTACCTGGGAACCTGTTTGGAAAACTGGCACTCACCTGTTCTTCCCTGCTTTAATAACATCCTTGGACATGACCTCTGCTGTCTGTCTCTATCTTGTGCAACTAGAGTTGATGGCCCTGGATGACCCTGAATGAATCATCACAAGTGTGGGGGTAGAAAGCTTAATAACAGCTTTTTGGACACAGACCTTTTAAGATATAATGTCAGTTTTTATTGTTTGCTTTGTGATAACTACACACACTAATTTGTGTTCAGTTGGGCTGCAAGTTCTAAAGTTCTCATTAGGAGTTTAGCTCTCTACACAGTATAACATGCTGCTTGAGTGAATAGTATCAACAATAGCATAATATGCAGCCTTAAATAATAATGTAATCCTGGCTTTGTCACATGGAATGACTTGAAAAACATTATGCTAAGTGAAATAAGACAAAAAATTGTATGATTGTATTCAAGTGTTAAACTCTTTTAGAAATAAGGTAAAATATATAGAGCTAGAATATATCATTGGGAATAGAGTGGACGAGGGAGAAAGGAGAGAGATATAAGAAAGAGATCCAAAGTGCCAGTTACAAGAATGAACAATCTGAGAGACGAATATGCAACCTGAGCTCTATTGCTGATAAATTGAATTATATTAGGGATGCTTGCTAAGTCAATTTTAGCTATTTTTAAAAAATATTTTATGTATTTATTTCAGGGAGAGAAAAAGAGAGAGAGAGAGAATGGGCACATTAGGGCCTCCAGCCACTGTGAACAAACTCCAGACGCATGTGCCACCTTGTACATTTGGCTTCGCAGGCAAGTGCCTTAACCACTAGGCCATCTCTCCAGCCCAATTTTAGCTATCTTTATCAAAAAAGTAAACATGTGAGATGGCAAAGATGTCAACTGGCTCCACTGTAATAAGCATTTTACTATCAATGTATTTCCCCTAACTCTGTGTTGTAAACCTTAAATATATCCAACATTAAAAATGTTTCATCTCTTTTAAAAACTGAATTATTTACTTGTATGTGTATTTGTGTATGGGTGTGAGTGCCACAGTGTGTTTGTAAGGTCAGAGGACCAACTGTGAGGAGTCTGTGTTCCACCTTCTTTGAGACAGGTCTCTCCATACCACAAAGTGCGCGACTGCAAAGCAATGTCAAAGCAGCTGGCCTGAGACCTTTGGATTCTCCTCGCTCAGCATTCCATTACCACAGGTAGGTTAGGATCACAGATACACATGCCATTTTGCATTCAGCTTTATGTGAGTGATGGGTGATTGAACCCTGGGGTTGGAAGGCTTTGCACACAGGTAGCTTGAAACCACTGAGCCATTTCCCCAGCCTGATACAATGTAATTTGAAAAGAGCTTCCTGGACATATTACTTTTAACATTTTTTTATCCATATGTTGTTAGAATATAAATACTGGGCTATTGTGAACAATAAATGGGATCGTGAATCTGAATTGGCAGAGTGAGTGTAATTAATGCATGGTCACATGTACTAGTCACCATCATCATTTATTTGCAGGTTTTGATTTCTAGCACAACACCTACAATAGTACTCAATTCTGAGCTAAATATACACCTGAAACTCAAAACATTACAAATTGAATGAAAAAGCATATATTGTTATGAGAACTGAAGTTATTTGATGGCACATCTAGGTATAAAAAAGATATCCCTTGCACGACTGATGTCACCAAGGAGGTCTAGAATCACATGTTTATACTGTGGTACTGAGGAAGCTAGGGAGAAGGCAGGCCTGATAATGGTGGATGGAAGTCCATCCAGACCCCTGGAATGTTGTACTTTCCTAGTCACAGGTAGAGTGACATTCAGCCAAGCATATGACATCATCAAAGGTCAATCATGTTAAGACATAAAGGCAGAGAGCTGGATATGACTCAGCGTTTAGAAGCTCTGATCAGATCTTCATGCTTGCAACAACACTGAAATCCAGACAAGGCTTCAGTTTAAACAGCTTCTGTCTTGGGTTAAAGGCTTAGGCATCAGAAAGTCATGGACCCAGAGTGCCAGGGGTAATGGGCTGAGGATAAGGCACACATACAATTGCTACACCAGAAACAGACTGGCCTAAAGGTAGAATTGAGGCCAAGTCCCAGGAATATTGAAGTAGAGTTCAAAAAACAACCTGTGGTCAAGATCAACATTAATCTGAGTTCCTGGGGCAGGGTTGAGTTTGCAGATAGACTACAGGACCCCAGGTATGTGTGTGGGGGAGGGGCGTGGAAGATCTGAGATAATATGTTGATTTTGCTTCTCTTAGCACCTTCAGCACACCTCTCAAAGAGCAGCATTACAGACACTCTACTTGGGAAGGTGAATGAAAGGCAACAAAGGAAAATATTACATTTGCTTTAGTTTGAAGTGGTGTGTTCTCTGTGTTCCCACAATCACCTAAATATAACTCTTTTTTGTTTTATTTAATGTTTGGTTCTGTTGACTATTTCACATCGTAAAACTCAAACATTTAAAATATGCATATCGGGCGACTGGGGAAATGGCCTAACAGTTACAGCATTTGCCTGTGAAGCCTAAGGACCTGGGTTCAATTCCCCAGGACCCATGTAAGCCAGATGCACAAGGGGGAACATGTGTCTGCAGTTCCTATGCAGTGGCTAGAGGCCCTGGCATGCCCATTCTCTCTTCCTTTCTATCTGTCTTTTTCTCTCTTGAATAAATAAATAAATAAATAATAAATAAATAAAACATTTTAAAATATATATATGTATTGGTGGATTCTAGTTCATTCACAGAGTTGTACAACTTTTGTCACAATAAACTTAAGAACATTTTCCTACTCCAAAACAAAACAAAACAGAACCTACATATCTATTGTAGTAGACCGCTTCACATTGCTGAAATTAACTTCCAAAGTGGTCACAGTTATGGAGGAAGGCATTTTTTGCAGATAGAGGGCAAGTTCCATAATAGTAAAACAAGCTGGCCCACAGGCAGAGAGAGAAAAGCCACAAGCCAGAAACCCAAAAGCCATACCACATAGCACACTTCAGGAACTCCAGGCCCAACTCAGGCACTTTTGCTTATGTTTAGATTGGAATTCCAAATTCTACCGCCACACCTTAGGGCTGGACCCTAAGATCCGCCCAGTGACATCTCCTCCAGCCAGGTAGGTGCAGATCTAAATTACAAACTTTAATAAAATCCTGAATATGTTGGGGGGCCATAAATTTAAACTACTACACCTATTGAACAGTACTTGCTATTCCCAAGATCCACTCTTCAGTCTGTGGGTAACCACTTCTCTATATTCTGCCTTAATACCTATGCCTAATCTAGACATGTCACATCCATAAGACAATAAAGCAGGTAGCCTTTTGTGACTGATTTCCTTCACTTAGCCTATTACCAAGCTGTATCTTTTCTGTAGCACAGTTCAGTACTTTGTTTCTTCTTAGGGCTGAATTATATCCCATCACCATATTTGCACTATATTTCACTTTTCCATTCATTCATTTGTAGATATATTCGTTTTTTTTTTCCTACATTTTGGCTAGTATGAGTCAATCTGTGATGAACATTTGTATACAAGTTTCTATATGAATCTACATCTTTGATTCTCTTAGGCATGTTTAGAAGTGTAATAGATGTCACTGTTGATACTTGTTATTATCTTAAAGTTTATTCTAATTGATATTTGATAATCATCTTCCCCACCCACAGACTTCATGCTAGAGCAAATGGATGATCAAAATAGAGAGGTCACCTGCCCTCAAGGAGCTTATATTCCTCCTTGCCTGGAAGTCCTTGAGAAAAACAATTGAATTATTTTATTCCCTGCCATAAGCACTATACTGTTCAGTAATAGGATTGTGTTTTCATAGTCTATGGGATAATAGTAATAATATTTTGATAAAACTTGGTGGGAATAAACTCTGATCTGTGCCCACCTCCTTGCCCATACCTCTGATTGGTTATGGATGTTCCCATTAAGTGTGATGCATGAACAGCCTTTCCACCTAACTCAGACCTCTCCTCCTCCCTGCACTGCATTGAGCATAGATTTCTGGGGCTCTTGGCTCGCATATTGCTATCTTGGTGTGAATATGATTGTGGCTTTCTGCCCAGGACTCCTCTGGGGAACTCTCCTGATGCCCCCTTCCAGTCTCTCTAGTGTTCTCGTTCTTTCTTCTCTCTGACTATAGCTACTTTATCTACTAAGAAGAATCTCCATTCTCCTTTGCATATACATTGTACACACTCTATTCTGTCACTGAGTGTCGAGAGCCAGTCTTCATCCTCAGTATCTCATTGTCTCCTATCTCTGGACATTTTGTTCCTTTCCTCTGGCACAGCATTGCTGTGTGGAGACCAGATTGATAGGATGGTCAGTCACCATTCATAAAGGCTTCTAAAATTGTCCCTCTTATCTCACAACAACCAATTATTAGACCAGTTTTTTTTTAATTTTATTTATTTATTTATTTGAGAAAGAGAGAGAGAAGCTGATAAAGAATAGTCACACCACAGCCTCCAGCTGCTGCAAACAAACTACAAATGCATGTGCCACCTTGTGCATCTGGTTTATGTGGGTCCTGGGAAATTGAACCTGGGTCCTTTGGCTTTGCAGGCAAACACCTTAACTTCTAAGGCATCTCTGCAGCCCTGGGACCAGTTTTAATGTAGCTTGAATCTCTGTTCTCATATAGTGAATTCTTCCCCTGGCTTGCCTTTGGTTGTTTATACAACAGACCCTATGAGGATCCTTCTAGTGAAGTGTCCAGACCTCTGCAAAAGGTTTGAATGAACATTTGCACCTCACATTTTGTGACTGCTATAGCAGCACTTACTTTAAAATGTGATTTGGTAACCTTTTGTTCAGTGGCTCTTCAGACTACCCATACATGAGCCTTCTGATTGTGGCTTTGAATTTATGATCTTGGAAATAGATTTAGGAGCAGGCCAGCACTTGAGCTCATTTCGGTAAGACCTGGCAGCATGATCTGTCCAGTGATTTAAGTTTTAGCTTGTGGAAATCACTAAGAGTCTATGAAATGCAAGTGCTTTCTGTGTGAAGGGGATTATTTACCATTGAGAGTGCTAACCACTAGCAAATGTTTGTTGGGTACTTGTGGGCACCAGGTGCAAACTCAAATGCTTTGTGTCTGTCAGCTTGATGGGTCCTCACACTTCTCAGGCGAACCAGCATGTGGGAGTTGTTTGAAGCCCATTTCACATGATCATATCTCTCCTTAGTCCTATGATATAAGATGTCTATAACAGTGAAAGCCTTTAATTTTCTTATCATGTAGCTACCTGCATTCTCTTCTATTTGTCTGTTACATGTGCATGTTAATGGGTGCACTTCTGTGAGTGGGTGCACATGAATGTGTATGAAAATGTTCACAGAGGCCCATGGTTAATATCTGGTGTCTTCCTCAGTTACTCTCCACTTTATTTAATTTTATTTTGGGGGGACAGGGCTCAAGGTAGGGTCTCTCTTTAGCCCAGGCTGACCTGGAATTCACTCAGTAGTCTTAGGGTGGCCTTTAACTCACACAATCCTCCTACCTCTGCCTCCCAAGTGCTGGAGTTAAAGGCGTACGCCACCACCTCTGGCTCTCCACTTTATTTTCTTTTAAATATTTTATTTTTATTTATTTATTTGACAGAGAGAGAGAGAGAGAGAGAGAGAGAGAGAGAATGGGCATGCCAGGGCCTCCAGCCACTGCAAATGAACTGTATGCACCTTTGTGCATCTGGCTACTGTGGGTCCTAGAGAATCAAACCAGGGTCCTTTGGCTTTGCAGGCAAACACCTTAACCGTTAAGCCAGCCCTTCACTTCATTTTTTGAGACAAGGTTGCTCTCTGAGCTTGGAGTTTCAGCTTGCTAAGCTAGTGTTGTAGTCAGGTAGCTGGGATAAATGCCCAAACCAGGCAGAGTTTAAGGGACAAAGAGATTTACTTCAAGCTGACAGATCCACAGGAAAGTTCCACCAGTGGCCAAAGAAGCTGCTTCCATACACTCAAGCACAGAGAAACCCACACCAAACAGCAAACACCAAAAACAACAAAACACAGGAACCGGCAGCAAGTAGCAGGTGGTGGGGCCCAGGCAGAGCTCAGACCTCTCTACATACCAATGGGCTAGGAATCCTATTTGATCCCAAACATGCCTTAGAGCTGGACCCCAGGATCTGCCCACAGTGATGCCTCTTCCAGCCAGCTGGCTGGAAATTCAAGTCACAAGCTTTAGTAAACTACCTGAGTGTATTAGGGGACATACATTCAAACCACCACAGCTAGTCAGTAAGCCCCAGCGATTCTCTTGTCCCCACTTCCTCAGCACTGGGATTGTAGCCTGTACCCAAGCTGGTTAAGTGTGTAGGGGATCTGAACTTGGATACTTGAACTTGCATGGCAAGCACTTTACCAACTAAGCCACCCCCACCTCTCATTTTCTTCTTGAGAGCCAAAGGAATCACTAGGCTAGCCATCACCTTCTTATCTAACTCTGCTTCATGCTTTGCAAGCTGCTCAGAAAAATTTAGCCAGGAATTCAGTTTTATTTAACAAATTCTGTTACATGGTTGGAGCAAATATTAACTAATTTGTTAAGAATTATAAGCCCAGAGTGTTTGGGGAGGATTTTCCTAGGGGGGCGAGCGGGGGTGGGGGAGAATAGTGAATAATCAGAAATTTTTGCATGAACATTTCAGTTCATTAAGTAATCAGCATGGGGGTGTCTGATTGGCTGATGATATGCAGAGACAAATCATTTGTTGATTTTCAGGTAAATTTCCATCAAAGTACTTCTACCTGGCACATTTTAATTAATCCATTATTTCAAATCTGTGTATATTTATTCAGTTATCCTGCAGAGCAAAGGAGTCACTTTTCATCTAACACATTCATGGCTTCCACTCTGATAGCTGGCTGTAAACGGGTCTTCAGGTGACAGACACACACACCAGTGATTTGGGTCCTTCCACCTAGAAGTCTCAAGAGCTTAAGACAACCTTCTCCCTCCTCTATGTGTTGTGTCCCTAATGGAGAACAATTTTCTGTTGTTGCATCCTTGGAATCCTTTGAATTTAGTTACAGTGACAGTCATAGTTCAGCAAAGAAGCCTGTATTTTTAGCTCACACATCAAGGTAGAGAAGGACTGTCCATAGTGGTTAAGGGTCTCCTTGGCAGGACCTAGGCTGCTATTTAGAATAATCAGGATGCCAATTTAAAAAGCAAACTGGCAGATGCAAAAAGTGACACATGATTCTGGCATTTGTTTGCAGAGGCTAGAGGCCCTAATGTGCCCATTCTTTTCCTCTCTCTCTCTCTCTCTCTGTCTGTCTTTCTCTCTCTCTCTCTCCCTCTGTCTCTCTTGCCTATCTTTCTGCATGCAAATAAAGAAATAAATACAATGTTTTTTAAAAAGGAGGCTGGGTAACTAGATTTTTTTTTTCTTCATCCCTGGCTTCAAAAGGACTACTGAATCAGGCCACAGCTATCTTTTGAGAGGGCTTTGAACCAACCCATTCCCAGGAGACCTCATTCTTTACCAGCAAATGCCTGAGCTAGGATCTCTTCAGAAGCATCCACAAGACCTTAACATCAGGATAGCTGAGAAACATAGAGAAATCACCATTTAGTAATATACTGAAGCTTCCAACAACTCCCATGGGGCCTGAGCCAACCCTAGGGCAGAAACCACAGTGCATCTCTGCTCCACTTGGAACCTAGTGAGCAGCTAATCCTACCCGACCTCCCTCATGTTTATTCTCAGACTCTGCTCAACATCCCTTTGACCATCTACCCTCTTGCCTACTCTCCCTCCCCAGCGTTGCTCTGTCTCCCCATCTCTGCCCTTCCTTTCCAGGCAGCTTCTGCAAGCCCCATTCTATGACACAACTTTCTCTGTCGTGACCCTCTCTGCAAATTGCTTCTGCCACCTTCCCGCCTTAGCTGATGGCAGACTCTTCATGCAGACCGGCCTTCAGGATGGAGGGGATTTCCTTGTCATCCCACTAACACATTTATATTAAGTCACCACTCTTCCACATGTGAAAATCTGCCCTTTGAGTAATCTGTCAAGAAGATACATGCTTTGTTGGGAGTTCCTCCAGTTCCATTTGGGACCCTGTCATCACATGTTTTCTCTCAACTTTTCAGCTTCCCAATGAGAAGGAGTCAGTTAGCTTTGTTAGGGTAGTTTAGTATGACTGGGCCCTGAATGTAAAAAGCAAAAGTGTGCTTATTAAGTCGGTTCTTGCAATTTCCACTTTACTAGAGATTAGAGAAGGATCTTTCCTCTCCTTATCTCTAGACTAAAGGAGTTCCCTAGATCTTGTTTTGTTTTGTTTGGTTTTTATTTTATTTATTTGAGAGAGAAAGAAGCAGAGAGAGAGAGAGAGAATGGGCATGCCAGGGCATTCAGGCACTGTAAATGAATTCCAGATGCATGTGCTACCTTGTGCATCTGGCTCACGTGGGTTCTGGGGAATCAAACCTGGGTCCTTTGGCTTCACAGGCAAATGCCTTAACTGCTAAGCCATTTCTCCAGCCCTAGATCTGGTTTTATTTTTGTTTTTTGTTTTTTTGTTTTTTATAAGTGACCTGAGCCTTTCCGGGGAGGGAGGTTCCATTTCCTAGAATTTAAACCTGATCCTGGCACTGTGGTGTATTAAGCTCAGCCCCAAAACTTGGCTTCATGGCTGTCTTCTTCTCGAGCCAGCTGCTAGCCCAGACCAATCAGCCCTCACTATGACTCACCTGAACCTGAAGGCAAAGCCGACCACACAAGGTTGTAAGCATATGCTCAGCAAATGGGCATCTGAACTCTCCACCTCTCCTCCACCATGGCCTCTCCACCTGCTCCTGCCTCCCACAGGGCAAGAGCTCTCTATGCTTCCTCCTCTTTCCCCCTCTCTCTCTCTTTCCCTCTCTCTCTTTATTGTTGTTTTTTTTAATCAAATTTTCTAAAAGGTTTTATTTATTTCTATTTTCTTTTCCCAGAAGTCTTATTAGTTTTTTTTCTTTTTATTATCATTATTTTCTTCTCTTAATCTAATAAAGTCTCTCTAAAACTTATCCTCTGGCCTATGGATTTCAATTCTTTAAGTTTCTAAGACAAGAATCCAGGGTACCCCAAATTTGTTGGTGCATTGGCATATTGGTACATTGAGAAGGAACCCCAAAGTTTCTGTTTCAACAACTTCTGATATTGTGAACAACTTAAGTCATTTTTCGATGTTCTCTTCAAGTTTTCCACTTTGATCTTCTCAGAGCCTTGAAACTTTTCTGAAAAACTCCATGTTTAAAATCTTAAGTGCCAGCATCCCGTTCATTGAGTGTAAGCCCTTCCCATTTCTGCTCTTTCTCCCCTTTATACCCATGCTGCTTACTTTTGACCTTATGTTGACCTACACTGCTTTGACCAGCCCACTCTCTCCCCACCAGCTAGAGCTTTCCTATGGTGTCAGAAGTCAAGATGGACTTAACCATTTCCCAGCCTGCTGTTGCAAGACATCTACCCAGGGAGGCTCCAGTACTAGCCTAATTCAAGAAAGCATCTCCAATACCCAAACACAGTTTGCTGAATGAAAATCACACCAGGCTAGGACATGGTGTCACCATGCATCATTGTCACTGGGCTCTTAGTGCTATTGATAAAGGTGCACAAAATCTACCTCAAGTCTCAAACTCTTGCTAGGCCTAACATTTGTGCCTTCCTTATTACCATGCCACTCCACAAATGAAAATGAGTTGTTGTTGCATCCATACCATTTTCACATAAAGGTTGTGCCATGAAATAATCTTCTGAATTATTGCACATCAGCCAATTAAAGGGAGGCAGTCTGTACTCTGACCAAAATAAATCCATGCAAGAAACATACACAAAGAAAAGATATTTTCTAGCTAGGTGTGGTGGCACACACCTTTAATCCCAGAAGTCGGGAGGCAGAGGTAAGAGGATTGCCATGAGTTCAAGGATACCCTGAGACTCCATAGTGAATTCCAGGTCAGCCTGGTCATCAATTATGGAAGTTGTCAGATACCTTACAACTGAGCTTTCTATTTTTTCCAAATATATTCTACAGGTTTTTATGTTCTTAGTAGCATTTCATATATGTCATTTCCACTAGATGCTAGGCTCCAAAAGTACAAGGATCATTGTCTTGTCTTTTATTGCTATCTTAATGCCTTTTTCTAGGGTATAGAGTGATACATGGCTCAAAAGCTGTTTAATGGGCTGGAGAGATGGCTTAGTGGTTAAGCGCTTGCCTGTGAAGCCTAAGGACCCCGGTTCGAGGCTGATTCCCCAGGACCCACGTTAGCCAGATGCACAAGCGGGCGCATGTGTCTGGAGTTCATTTGCAGAGGCTGGAGGCCCTGGCGCACCCATCTCTCTCTCTCTCTCTCTCTCTCTCTCTCTCTCTCTCTCTGCTTCTTTCTCTCTCTGTCTGTTGCTCTCAAATAAATAAATAAAAATAAAAAATACTTTTTTAAAAAAAGCTGTTTTAATTATGAGAGATTTTCAGGAAATGGTATAGAACAAGTAATATTCTTGTTATCCCAAGTCATCTCAAGAAGAAAAAGAAGCACCAAGTAACAAGAAGTGTCCATTAATTCCATATATATATTTTAATTTTATTCATTTCTTTGATTGAAAGAGAGTGGGGGGGATAGATAGATAGAATGGGTGTGCTGGAGCCTCTAGCCACTGCAAAGGAACTCCAGAGCCATGCACCACTTTGTGCATCTTGCTTACTTGGGTAATGGAGAATCGAACAAGAGTCCTTAGGCTTCACAGGTAAGCATCTTAACCACTAAGCCATCTCTCCAGACCTTTTTTTAAAAAAAAATTCCCGATATTTCTAAAGTCCTAGCACTATGTCATGAAGTATTCATAATTCCAGGTTCTTTTAAAAAATACTTTTTGTTTATATTTTATTTATTTATTTGAGGAAGAAAGAGAAAAATGGGTGTGCCAGAGCCTCCAGCCACTGCTAACGAACTCCAGATGCAGGTACCTCCTTGTGCATCTGACTTTATATGGGTACTGAGGAGTCAAACCCGGTTCTTTTGGCTTTGCCAGCAAGTGCCTTAACCACTAAATTATCTCTCCAACCCAGAATTCAGGGTTCTTATTATCAGAACTTCTAATTTTTTTACTTACTTATTTATTTATTCATTTTTATTTGAGACAAAGAGAAAGAGAAAGAGAGAGAGAAAGAGAGAGATAATGGTTGTGCCAGGGCCTTTAGCCATTGCAAATGAACTCCAGACACATGTGCTGCCTTGTGTATCTGGCTTACATGGGATCTGGAGAACCAAACCTCGGTCCTTAGGCTTCACAAGCAAGTGCCTTAACTGTTAAGCCATCTCTCCAGCCCTTTTAGAACTTCTGCTTCTAGCCGGGCGTGGTGGCGCATGCCTTTAATCCCAGCACTCGGGAGGCAGAGGTAGGAGGATCGCGGTGAGTTCGAGGCCACCCTGAGACTCCATAGTGAATTCCAGGTCAGCCTGGGCTAGAGTGAGACCCTACCTCGAAAAACCAAAAAAAAAAAAAAAAAAAAAAAAAAAAGAACTTCTGCTTCTAGCAAGCACTGTTTCTTTCTGCCTAGAAATTTATAGATCCTCCCTTCATTTGCACTGTATGTGGATTAAGCAAGAATTGTTCAAGACCTTGGAGTTAATAGTAATTCACAAGACACTTGAAAAGCAGGCTTAACTTTGGACTTTACTCTCTAAGGCACAGTATTCCAAACTTCAAGAGCCTCAAGACAACTCAGTGCCCCTCAGGTGGTTTCTGAGACATTGAATTAGACTTCACCTGTAGCTGGGATATAACAAGTGATTTGCTACCAAGGTAACAACAACAAAAATCACAAAATCGCTCTCAGGCCCTGAGCTCTAGTAACTTTTCTTAGAAAGTTACACAGGAGTTTACATTTCCAAGAATCCAAGAAAGCTACTTTATATGAATTAATCATATGTGCAGAAATGCAGCAATAATACCAGATACAAGACTGTAATAGCTGGCTTTCACCTACCAGTGAGTTCCTCTTTGATGAACAGCAAAAAAATGAAAGTACCTTAGAAGTACACAATCTTTTTCTGGTAGTGTATATAGTCATGTCCTGTTTAAAATCTTCTTTTTGAGGTAAATTTTTCATGTTTAAGTTTTAAACATTCTATTCATAACTAATGTACTTCACATCCCTGTTCTAACCTCTCAAAAAAGAGAAAAAATTCCTTGTCCCTTCTCCAGAGGAGCTCATCTAATGTGATGGTGGTATGTGCAAGGGTCAGGCATGAGGGTTAATATTTGTTTCTTCATACAGAGTCCTTCTAGAAGGATAAACTGTCTCCTCTTGTGTGGCCTCTTGTTCACTACTGGCCTCTGTCATTTCTATATTCACTGCTGTTGCTATAACTGATCATTATTGACCTGCACATTTACAAAATGATATGGCCTTGAGCCACAAGGCCTGCACATTGTTCCTCATTTAAAAAAATTACTTATTTATTTATTTGAGAGAGAGAGTATTGGGATTACTGGCATTCACTACCACACCCAATCTAGATGATTCTTTTTTGAAAATATTTTTATTTATTTGCATGGAGAGAGAGAAAAAAAATTGGTGCACCAGAGCCTCCAACCACTGCAAATGAACTCTGTGTGACCTTGCAGTTGCCTCACCTTTATGTGTCTGGCTTACTTAGGATCTGGAGAGTTGAACCTGGGTCCTTAGGCTTCGCAGGGAAACACCTTAACTGCAAAGCCATCTCTCCAGCATTGGTTTTGACTTTTAAGTCAGAGATATTATTTACCCACTTGTCTCAAGTATGCCTTTGTTATCTCTATATAATAGACTATTGGTGGCAAAAAAAACCTCCTGCTCTTATTCCCTCTTCCTTCTACTCCTTTCTTTAACATTGGGATCACTATTTATTAGGAAGGCCTTGGTGGGATTATGCAATGATATTACTGGTGCCTGGCCTAAGCAAGTTTCTAAGCTCAAAATACTCTTATCAAGGTGATTGAAGAATTTGTTGTGCAATGAAAAGTATACTATTAAAAGAAATTCCATAATGGAGAGATGGCTCAATGGTTAAGACAATGGTCCAGGTTCAATTCTCCAGTATGCATGTAAAATGTCAGATGCACGTTTGTTTGCAGTGGCTAGAGGTCTTGGTACACCCCATTCTCTCTCTCTCTCTCTCCCTTCTCTCTCTGTCTCTCTGCTTGAAAGTAAATAAATACATAATATTAAAAAGAAATTCCCCAAAGAAGAATGCATACCACTTCTAAGTTAAAAAGGGACTCCATTGGGCTGGAGAGATGGCTTAGTGGTTAAGCGCTTGCCTGTGAAGCCTAAAGACCCCGGTTCGAGGCTTGATTCTCCAGGACCCACGTTAGCCAGATGTACAAGGGGGCGCACGCGTCTGGAGTTCGTTTGCAGTGGCTGGAAGCCCTGGCACGCCCATTCTCTCTCTTTCTATCTGCCTCTTCCTCTCTCTGCCACTCTCAAATAAAATAAATAAAACTGAACAAAAAAATTTTTTTTTTAAAAAAAGGGACTCCATTGAGTCTATATGCAAGCACTGCTATCAGAGTGGAAGTATGGCTAAGGACTGGATACATTAGACCAAGAGGCAGATATGTGAAGCCCTGAGTTAACTTTCCCTGAGGTGAGGGCAAGGAAAAAAGGCAGCACGGGTAACAGAAACCTTGGGAGAGGGATGGGGAGATTGCTTAGTGGTTAAGGTGCTTTCCTGCAAAGCCAAAGGACCCATGTTTGACTCTCCATGTCCCGCCTGAGCCAGACACAGAAAGCGACACAAGTGCCACAAAAAGCCAGGAGGATAAGTTATTCTTCTGAGTATGTTGGATGAGAGGAGAGGAAAAAGAGGGAAGTCAGAAAGGAGAACAAGAGCGTCTCAAAGAACAGCATGAGACAGCCACAAGAGCAATGGCAGGGTGGGCAGGGATGTTTGCACACCGAGTAGAAGCTGCCAACAGACAGCAAAATGTTGAAAATGCAATAAAAGTTACATAGTTTGAGGCTGAAGGTCATGAGCAGAGTTCAAGGGGTCAGTCGGGAAAAGGAGGATTATCATGTCCCAGCAATCATAAGCAACAATAAAAAAAAAATGTAAAAGTAGTCAAAACACATAAAAGGAACTGAAGGGGAATAACATGAGAAGCAACCCATTGGCCGAGGGTATAAGGAGAGGTATTTTAAGGAATAGGGAGAGGGAAAGAAAAGGAGGCCCGTTCAGGTAACTTGGATCTTGTCATCAGTTTTATAGTTTAAGGTCAGGAATGCTGTCACCTGCCAAAAGTAAGAAGGTCAAGGGGGGGTGGGACTTAGAGAACTTTTTAGTTGTGGAAAGTCCACGGTGAATAATTTACACAGGAAATCAATGAGTGGTATCTACAAGAAGAAATATGTTGCAGGGTAGAACACATCCTTTGTTTTCCAGGGGAATTTCAAGCTGTCTCCATAGTATTCTCTTCAAATTCTTCAGAGCATCCCAATGTCACAGGCAATGAAGCAGACTTGATCCCCCTCCATAGACCTGGGTAGCTAGATATGCATTTCTTCCATTTCCTAGCTATTTTTTTATACTGCTTTAATTTTTTTAAAACTGAATGTAGGGCTGGAGAGATGGCTTAGTGGTCAAGCGCTTGCCTGTGAAGTCTAAGGACCCCGGTTCGAGGCTCGATTCCCAGGACCCACGTTAGCCAGATGCACAAGGGGGCACACACGTCTGGAGTTCGTTTGCAGTGGCTGGAGGCCCTGGCGCGCCCATTCTCTCTCTCTCTTTCTCTCTCTGTCTCTCTCTCCCTCTTTCTCTGTCACTCTCAAATAAATAAATAAATAAATATGAACAAAAAAAGTTTTAAAAAATAAAATAAAGGCATTTATGAGTATTTAAAAAAAAAACCCAAATGTAGCTTTTCAGGCTCAAGGAAATGTGCTATGATTTACACGGGCATTACCAAGGTATTTCATGTCACTAAGCGTTTCAAAGGAGAGAGACAGTGTGGGCAGGCACTGTGATTGCATGGAAAGATGTATTGCTAATAGGGGACAGGGATGAGACTCAGACATGAAGGAAGTAGATGAAAGATCCGAGTCTTTTGGATCCAGAACTACAATGTTCGATCAAGAATGACTCTGCCCCCAGGAGATATTTGGCAACGTGCAGTGACACTTTAGAGTCCCAGCTGGGGGAGATGCCACTGGCTTCTAGTAGGAACAGGCTAGCCATGCTGCTCAACATACTGCAACCCTCCTCTACAAAATGTGAATAGTGCCGAGCCTGCGAGACCATGATCAAGGGACCCAGGAGAAAAGGAAAACTTTGGCAGGCGTCGTGTCTTTTTAATCTCATGCCAAGCAACTGACGATGATGGTTGAAGGCATTGATTTTAATTCTAATATAACATAAAGTGTCCTCATTATTTTTCTGAGACATGATTAAGTAATGTTTTAGTGTTTACTGGCCTAATTCAAAGAATTTATATATTCTGAGGTGGTTAAAAGGCAATTTTCACACTCTGTCCACACATGCCATCTTTGGCTGTATGCCACACAGCTATTCATAATTGGATATAGTGGATTGTGGGTCTGTTGCTTATGCTGACAATAGAGATCCGTGTTTTATGTAGTGACGCACCATGCAATGTGGTTACGCCCTGGCTCCGTGGTAGTTTCCACGTGTTGACTTTGCAAGGCTGGATCCAGAATCTCACAGAGCCATCTCCCTATCCATTCTGTTTCCTGTCACTCAGTCTCAATCGTCATCTGCAAAAAATATAAATAAATAAGTACATATAAAAATAAAAATACATTTCATTGTGTGACTAATCAGAAAGAGAAAAATCATGTTTGCTGTAGTCTGCGATTCTGAGGGAGACAACTGAGGGGAAAAGAACTTCAGGATGAAATGGAAAGAAAGAAAATGAATAGGAGGAGGAGAAAGAAGAGTTTCCATGTGGCATATCTGGAGAGAAAGGGAATTAAGGTTTGAAAAGCAAGAACAATGGCCTGGCAGTTTATTAACCTTTACTGGCAAGGGATTTATAGAAGTTAGTAGTGCTTCGAGAAAATGAATTGTGTGCTTGATGCCTTTTGAAACAGGAGTCTGTTCTCAGCTTCTCATCGTCTGTGCCTATGCTGCATGTAAATCAAGCTTCATGGTATATTAGAACTGTGAAGATGATTTAAAATGCCTAAATGTGTTAGGAATCATTTGTACATCTACTCTGCAGTTTAAACAGCAGCCACAGATTTGAGACCCCAGCTACTCCGGCCAAATCACGTGAAACTTCAGGATTAACTCTAATGCAGTTGCCTGAGGAAAGCCATCGCTCTCTCCCACTTCTCCCAGGTACTTACCACAGGTGTTCGGTTTGTGGGTGTCTGCTTTATGGAGACAATATGGGCGAGACTGAAATGTAAGTGGTCTCTCCAAGCTCTTTGCCCACTGGGTCTCTCCTTCTCTTCCTACATCTTCTTTGCCTTGTCCTCAGACACAGAGGGGAAGATGAAATCCAATGCCAGACTCCACGAACTTTGCTAGTGCGCCCTGCTAAGGAGTAATTATTTCTGGTGCGCAGACCCAGCCAAGCAGAGCACTCCTGATTTACCCACAGCAGCAGATCATCAATGAACTTCGTTTGCTAAGCAGCTGTACCTCCCAAACAAGTGGGGTAATGGTAACAGTGTGTTTCCAGCACAAGGTCTGTATCCAACGGTGGGTACTCCAGCTGCGGGGGAGTAACTTCAAAAGAAGGAATGCCTGGCCTCAAAAAAAAAAAAAAAAAATTCTTTACTCACAAAAAAAGGTTTGCAAAACTTGCTGCTATAAGAACAAACAAAACATGTTTTTGACAACTAAACTTATTTCGTGAAATGAACTACATGTCTCTGCTGACCACATGATATCACTATAATTCATTTATGTTAGGAATCCAATAACACAAAGGTCTTTTTAATGTTTGTGTTTTTTTAATGTTTAATGTTACTTGTCTTACTTTATGGTGTGTGTATGCATGTGTGCATGTTTGTGTGTGTGCCGTTGCACCTATGTGTGAAGGTGCATGGGCACGTCTATATAAGTGTGCAAGGAGGTTGGATACCTTGAGTATCATTATCTCAGAGTTGTCATCCACTTCTTCTTGGACAGGGTGTTTCATCGGCCTGGAACTCATGGAGCAAGGCAGAGTGGATGGATAGCCCAGGGTTCCTCTGTCTCTGCCTCACCAGCCCTGGGGGTTACACCCCTGGCATTTTTATGTGGATTCTTGGGCATCAAAGTCAGGTCCTCATGCTTTCAAGGCAAACAGTTTACTGATGGAGCCATCTCCTATTCCAGAAGTTTTTTTTTTTTCTTTGCTTTTCTTTTTTTTTATTACATGCCTTACTTCTGGCTCCTGAGCCTTGACTTTGACGTGTGATGCTCACATGAATGAGGGAGTTACCGTGATGAAGTGGATATCTGCGAAGCACTCATGTCCACCAAGGTGGCCTTGGACCCCAAGGGTCTACTTCATCTACATCTTGACTTTGCGGCACTCGTATGTGCAAAGTAGGACAGTGGGAAGTGATATAAAATGAAGACTGCTTACATGAATGCATGACCCCAAACTGGAGGGAAAAGGATCTTAGCTAGATAGATAGCCTTCAAGCCTCTCTATAGCTTTGACAGGCACAGAAAATTTTAAACTCCAAAACTATGTCCATTCCCAGCAGCAGCAGCTCATGGACACTTAGTAATGGCAACAACTTTGTCTGAGGATCCCTCTGCCCACTTTCTGGTTTCCTTCTTTCATCATTCTGACTAGAAATCACAGGAACTGAGATTTTAAAATTATACATGCTATAGGGTAGAGGAAGGGGCAGAGGCTGAAGGTTTTGGTGGGCATGTTCTTCTCCTGTGTTCTCCATGAAAGAGCTGCTGGTCTCTTGAGAATATTCCACTTAGAATGTGCCTATACTGAGGAAATGTATTTGAACGTCAGTCAATTTAAATTTACATTGATGCTGCCACATGTGGGTGGTGGCCACGGTGTTGGTAAGTCCATTTCTGGCTATACCCCCTTTTGGAATGCTTATTCACTTTTCCACACATGCCATCCATCTCGCCTTGACTCTTACAATCCACCACTCTCATTTGACAAAATGGTTACTGCTTTCAAACTGATTCTGAAAATATTCGCTAGAATTATTTTTTGCAATATTTTAGCTGCTTGTTAACAAATGAACCATATAACTTGGTTATAGAAAATTGTTGGTGCCTATTTCAAATGGATTTTGACACATTTGAAAAAAAAAAACCAAAAACAAGAAATATGTATCTAGACTTATTCTGTTTCACTTGAATTCTACGTTCCAAGCCTACTTGGAAAGTTCCTTTATTCTGAGAATATTCTTAGCCACGCAGTCTGGACTCTAGCCTAGACTGATGGATTAACTCGTGTAGTTCTCATTAGCATTAATGGGAGTGACCAATGCAAATGAAGTGATTAAAAGGTCTCCTTGCCTCCTCTGGCTTTTAGTTAATCAGTATTTCCAGCTAAACTTTCATGCTTTGTGCCCCATCTAAGATGCTGAAGAAAAGACAGCCAAATTTCTTTTTGCTTGTTTCTTTGTTTATTTTAAATTATTTCTATTTTTGCAGTGTATGTGCATGGTTGGGTATGTAAGCATGTTTGTAGATGTCTGAGTGCAAGTGTGTTTGCAGTTGAACATGCACATGCATGATGTGTGCATGTGGTGGGCAGTGATTGATATCAGGTGACTTTTTTTTTTTTTAGCCTCCACTTGTCTTTTTGAGACAGCATCTCTCACTAATCCTGAACTCAGTGAACCCTGAGGATCCACTTATCTCTTCGGCGCTGAGATTGCAGTATTTCTCTGTACCAGGCTCATGTGTGGGTGCTGGGAATCTGAACTCAGGTCTTCATTTTATATGCTAAACACTTTACCAACTGAGCCATCTCCCCAGACTTTGTTTTATTTATTTATTTTTTGACATAGGGTTTCACACTGAAGTTCAGACTGGCCTCAAATGCATAGCAACTCCCCTGTCTCAGCATTCTGAATGTTAGGACTGCAGGAGGGAGCCACTGTGCCTGGCAGGACAATCAAATTCTGGGTAGCAAAGTTGGTTAATCACTATGCTCCTTGACTTCACTCTATGCCTGATATTGCTCCCCCCCCCGAACGAGATTTTTATGAACTCCTGCCCTGAGGCAGAGGAGGGTTTGTTCAGCTCCAAGTTAAATGTGAGGCAATGTGTTGTTAGAGTCACCACGGCCATAATATCGAGCAAAGTTGCATTTTTGTTGCTGTGTCAAATGTCACTTAGGACACAAATAGGAAGGACTAGGAATCTAGTAGTAAGTGCGCCTTTCAGACTTTTCTCCATATGGTAGACATTATTGTTGTTTATGTGGTGCTTTCCTGTTCTAAGTGGGCAGAGTGAGTTCTTGGCTTCCACACATCTTTGGTTTCACATTCTGAGTTACAGTAAGCAGGGGTGGGCTTCTATAATCATTTGAATGTGCTTACTACTACAATGGATGTAAAATGGAATAGAGCCAGGAAAGGACTAAACTCATGTTCTTGAGGGGTGGGCTTCCTGGTCCAGGGTCAGAGCCAAGAGCAAAGGAAGAAGCAAATGATGTCCTCGCCTTCTCTCTGTGACAAACTCTTCTGCCCCTTCATCCTCTCAGATTGTCTAATTCTCTTTAAAGACTCTCTAGGTCCAAGTTTATTTTAACTTCATTTTTCTTATTCTTTCTAGAGCAAAAATACACTTACCAAGATTCCAGCTCAGGGCTGGAGAGATGGCTTAGCAGTTAAGGCACATGCCCATGAAGCCTTAGGACCCAGATTTGATTCTCCAGGTCCCATATAAGCCAGATGTACAAGGTGGCACAGGCATCTGGAGTTCATTTGCAGTGGCTAGAGGCCCTGGTGTTCTCATTCTCACTCTATCTCTCTCTTCATTTCTCTGTCTCTAATAAATAAATAAAAATAAATCTTTTAAAAAAAGATTCCAGTTCAACCTTAAATATTTTCTGTTAACTCTTTGGTCTGCTCTGAAATTATCTCAAGTTGTGGCATTTCTATTTTTTAAATGAATTATTTCTTTGATGGATGATTTTTTTTTTCTAGACATTAAATGTTTGGGACTGGAGAGGTGGTTCAGCAGTTAAAAGTGCTTGCTTGCAAAATCTGATGGCCTGGGGTTTGATTCCCCAGTAACCACATAAAGCCAGATGCACAAAATGGTGCATGCATCTGGAACTCGTTTGCAATGTAAGGAGGTCCTGAAGTGTCTATATTCACTCTCTCTCTCTTCTCTCTTTCTGCCACTTTCTCTCTATCCCTCTCTCTCAAATAAATAAATAAATAATATTTTAAATATTAAGTGGTATTCCATCAGTATTATGGCCAGAAGAAAGCATAGATCCATCTGTTTACAATATTAATTCAATTGACAAATTCTTTATTCTATTAGGGCAGAGTAGAGGCTTAGTCATTCTCAGTGGGCATTGATTTTTTAGAGATCATGTTGATAGTAAAAGGTAGAATGTGGGAAAGGTCAAAACATGGCTTTTATCTACATTTGTCATCAGCATTAAGGCAAAGGAAGTTGGTGAAGTTATTTTCTATCTAAATTCTCCTCCCCTGCCCAATAGAAACTTCCCTCATTTCCACTTAACAAGCACTCCACAAATATAAAATTCATTCACTTGACTGGATGTCATAGGACCTTAGATTTCTCCAACCTATCACCACAGAACACGATTGGCTCTTCCTACTTACCTCTCTTGACTCTGCTTGCTTTAAAGGGAGGACGGCTATTGATCATCTGTCTGACACAAGATCCATTGACTAGAAGGAGCTGGCTAATCCTTGATTACTCAGGCACAATTCAAATGCCATGCCCTGAGAGTGGGCACTCCTACGAGTTCTATGGTTCAAAGAGGGGAGTTCATAAACACACCTGAAGATGCTCTTGTGAGCCAGAGGGCCTTTTGCCTTTAATAACACTCAGACATTTTACCTATACTCTTTTGGAAACAATCACGTCTGTAGGGAATCTCTCCATTTTCAAGGCTTTCCTTCTATTATGTTGAATTTATTGGGGGGAAATAGAATCATGGGAGACTGGGGCTCCATACTCTATAGGAAATAGGTCATTTATTTCACACAGAAGTAAAGATGTCCATTTCCAGGTGGAGGCAACCATGTAAAGCACTAACTGAAATGTGACACAAACCTCAGATATGAGTTTCCTAGCTTGCTAAGTCAGTTACATCTCACTTACCTTTGCCCTTAAAACTCAATAAAGCCAGATGCAAAAGGTGGCACATGCATCTGGAGTTCATTTGCAGTGGCTAGTGGTCCTGGCTCACCCATTTCTCTCTCTCTCTCTCCCTCTCTCTTTCTCTGTCTCTTTCTCCCTCTCTCTCTCACATAAATATATAAATAAATTAATAAATACTTTTTAAAAAATAAAAAAATTCAATAATCAACAGAGACACTGGAATTGTCTGAGCATTTTTCTCATTGTCTTTGCCTATATTGCTCATTGGGGATTTAGCACTCACAAACTCGCAAAAGATGTCCCCCAGAATAGGTGTGGGCTCACTGTCTTATACCTTCAGTACCCTAACACTCTTTTCTGGGTACCTCATCCTCCTTCTGAGAACAGACTAGGATATCCCTGGTCCTGCTTGATGCCCTGTCTTATTCCTTACAAATGGCAATCTAATTTGCTGTGTCCTGAACACCATGCATTCCTGAGCTATCTCTCTTTGTTTGATGAATTTATCTTCATTTTTTTCTGCAGATTTGATTCATTTGTGTTTTCCCTAAAGGTATTTAATTATGTTATCTCCTTATTTAGAGCCTCTTTGGATTGGAGGAAGCAGGAAGATGTACAGGATAGTGATGCTTAGTGACATTAACTGGAGCCTAATTTTTATTCTGTTAATGAATCCCCAGATAACCTCTGGAAAATCGGTGAGCCTCTTTCAGCCAAAATTTCTTCACCTTGAAAAACTGGGAAAAGAACAATGTACCCCTGGAGGTGACTTGGGGAATAATTAACAAAATGAAATTAATAAAGTGAAAGTAACATATAAATCAGAGCATTTGGGAGGATCACAAGGATAGTCTGCCTTCCACACAGATTAATTGCAATATTGCTACTTTGGAACATGAGCATTTTTTAGGATGGGTAGGAGGAAACCTCTGAATTTGGTAATGAATTTTCATGTTTTACTGCTCAGAGAGCCAATAAGGAAAGCAATATTAATACTTTTTACAAAATCAGCTGTTTCCATGTGTCTTTTTCCCTCTATTGATATCTTAATAGCAAGTCAAGGCTGGTTTTATGATAAGACCACATGGGAATGCCTCTCATCATAAGTTATCTCCCACCTCAGATCTGACAACTACTTCTTACAATCTTTTTATTCTTTTGTAAGTTCCAAACATGTACCTTCATGGATGATCTAATGACAACACATAAGGTGGCATTGCTCATTTATTCATAAGAATGAGCTTACACATATGTCAGCCAAGTCATTTAAAAGGATATGTATGTGCATCTGCATGAAATATACCACTTAATGCATCATTTTTTAAATATTTATTTATTTATTTGAGAGAGAAAGAGGTAGGTAGAGAAAGAGAGAGAGGGAGAGAATGGACATGCCAGGGCCTCCTGCCACTGCAAACAAACTGCAGACGCATGTATCGCCTTGTACATCTGGCTTATGTGGGTCCTGGGTAATCGAATCTGGATCCTTTGGCCTTGCAGGCAAGTGCCTTAACTTCTAAGCCACCTCTCTAACCCTATGCATCATTCTTGAATCAGTAACTCAACCAATGCTGGAGAAAATGAGTAATTATAAAGGATTGAGATCAATAAATAGCTTGCCTGCATATTAGTTTGACTATGGGTTCACTCAGTATCTTTAAATAATGTTTAGTTTGGAACAGATTTGGATCAGTATAAACACTGAATATAACATAGATTCCATGTACTTGTTTCTTTTCACATTTAGCCATAGTGTGACATTTGTCATAATTAATGAAATTAAAATGTTGTATTAAGTAAATACTTTTTGTGGAGTTACTTGGGTTGTACCTTGTTTTCTCTGTCTGTTTCATGATCTCATTAACTGTCTTCTTAGCTGTGACGATTTCTCAGATGTTTCTTATTTTTCCTAATCTTCATGGACTTGACAAATACTTGTCAGTGCTTTATAGAATGCTTCATGACTGAGATTTTCTGCTGTTTTTTTTTTTTCAAAGATTCAATTGATGTTCTTGATTTGCAGGAGGAAGATATAAAGTTTCATCCTCATTTCCCTTCTGAGCATATATTCTCAACATGATTCATCTTGAGAACTGTCAAACTGAAAGGGAATGTTCCCTATATAGGATAATTTCCATGGAACTCATCTGATGGCTGCCCCATGGGAGCATGCCTGATCCTGGCTTTGTCCTAGAGCCAGAAATCTCAGTGTCTATGTGAAATATCCAACTTTCAGGTAGGCTCCTTAACTACTAAGGCATCTCTCCAGCAAATGCCAAACTTTCAAAGACCAACAAGTAATTCACCTTTAAAATAGAATGTGTGGGCTTCAGGAATGGCTTAGTGGTTAAGATGCTTGCCTGCAAAGCGAATGAGCTCAGGCTCGATTCCCCAGGATGCATGTAGGCCAGATGCACAAGGTGGCACATACTTCTGGAGTTTGTTTGCAGTGGCTGAAAGCCCTGGTACACCAATTCTCTTCTCTTCTCTTCTCTTCTCTTCTCTTCTCTTCTCTTCTCTTCTCTTCTCTTCTCTCTCTCTCTCTCTCCCTCTCTTTAACTCTCTCCCTCTCTCTCAAGTAAATAAAATAAACTTTATTTTAGCCTATTTTGGCCTGTGTGAGCTATGGTCACCTGTCTGCAGACGCTTTTGCACATGTATGGGAAACAAAGTTTTTAAAGTAAGAAAGAGACATTAGATTTGATGTCATTTGCTCCATGCTCTACAAACCACTTCTAGTAGAAATAACAGTGGGGACATGAGTCAAGGGTGACCATGGAGAACAGACATCAGATCAGCCATTGCTTCAGTCACTCCAAGAGGCTATGAAGACTCCAGCTCAGGGGTCATATGCAGATTTATCTAAGTATGGTATGATTGAAGACTGTGACACAAAATATGTAATGTGGACAAAGGGACTGAAGGAATAACTAAAACTCTGAGGACTGTGATGTGTTGGGCTAAAGAGTGGGAGCGAAGAAGGCATCAGACGTAATATCAATGTTTCTGTCATGGGAAACTGAAGGGATAGGGTATTCTAGCAGCTACGTTCTTGTTGCTGGGACCACACACGCAACCAGAAGATGCTTATGAGAGGGAAAGATTTGTCTGAAGCTTACAGTTTTGAAAGAAAGTTTCATGATAGAGGAGAAGGCATATGGGACATCACATCCCACACAAAGTAGGAAGGGTGACCGAGTGAGGCAGTTCTCAACATCCAGCAGGGCTGGACCTCAGCGTCTGTTCCCAGTGACATACCTTTGCAAGTGGGACTCCAGCCCTTCCACAAGCTGGGAACTAAGTAGGAAGCTAAAATAGGAAGCACTGGGTCTGGAGAGATGGCCTAGCAGTTAAGGTACTTGCCTGCAAAGCCAAAGGACCCAGGTTCAATTCCCCAGGGCCCACATAAGCCATCTGCACAAGGCGGTGCATGTGTCTGGAGTTCATTTGTAGTGGCTAGAGGCCCTGGTGCACCCATTCTCTCTCTCTTTCTTTCTCAAAAAAATAAATAAAACTAAAATATTTTTAAAAATACAAACACTGGAGGCTATGGGGAACATTTTATAGTCAAATCACCACAAGGTGCTCTGGCCTGAGGGAAGGTAAAGAAGAAGTGGGAGTTTGCAGGAGCAGACAGAAATGTCTCTGAGTTGTAAAACTGGATGCCCTAATTGAAAACCTGGAAACACAGATCAGTATCTGAAAAAGAGAGGTTGGAGCCAGAATAACTAGATTCTTCAAAGCACAGGTGGTAACTTCCATTATAATCCAATAAATATTTTGGAAAATGAGAAAAAAAATGAATAGTGTCTTGCATAGGTGGGTTCAGAGAGAAGGAAGCCAGTGAATGGAGGCATTCAAAGTACAACTTGTTCAATGTTTTCTCTCCATCATCATGAGCCAAAGTGACTAGGAGTTCATACTTGAAGCCTCCTAGTTTTTGCCTATACTTCTTCCTCGCCTATTTAAGGCCTCAGCCTTTGCTTTCTACCTCTATGGCCCTGTTAAACACCAGCCAATCTCTTAGGGTCCCCCTTCCATCTTTGCATAGAGGATATAGAAAAGTTCCTGTTGTCTTCCTTTCAAGGAATTTCTTTTAGCTCCTTCCCTGGCTTTGCTTTTTCCAGTCTCTATGGGGATTTCAAGAGTTCAAGACCCTGTCTTCTCTATGGGCTGTGTGGCTCTGATAAAAACCTCCCTGAGGTTCAGTATGGAGATCTATAAACTGGAGGTCTCTCCTCCTGGTGTGTTTGCGTGGACTGAAAGCTTTAATCTAGGTCAAATATCTACTCCTGTCTTGGCCCAAAGCTAGTCCTAATTCCTGCTCTCTCCTTTCCCCTAGCATGACTCTATTGTCACTAGTCATCTTGCCTTTATCTTTCTACTACAGTTCAAGCTCTTTGAGGACAACTGATGGGACATACACAAATTTACACTTATGTCCCCTTCAGAGCACACAATGTGGACACAGTAAATAAAGATATTTATGTATGTCAACATTCCTAATGAATATCTCTATACAAACCTGAAACATTGTAGACCTTGAATACATACCCATAAGAAATGAAACCCACCTGTGCTTTTCAAACTATCTTCTAGTGGAAAGAAAATATGGGAAGGAAATCTTCATATAAATCCCAAACAAGTACAGTTCTGAATTCTAAGTCTCTGGGGCACTCATGTATCACCAGGGGCACTGCTCCTTTTGGAGGTAAAATATTAATCCAGGCTATCACTGAAAAGAGCAGCACCCTAACCGACCCAGTGGGCAGCCAAGCTAACATCCTGCCCCTTTGGCACCTGTGGCCAGGAGATGAAGCATGAATCACAAGGGCCTGGCGCTAGGCCAGTGTGAAGTCAGGCCGGTTTCCCGAACTCTCACCTGAAGTGCTCTTTCAAATCACATTTCCCAAACTGCCTGCCTCCTGTGTTTTATTTTAACTTTGTTCATGTCCATAAAATTGAAGAATGAGAAAGAACTACTCCCATATAAAGAAAACGGGTGTCAGGACAGCAAAGACCACTGTGAGCCTAGGGGGAAAGTGATAAGAGGGGAGGGTAAAGAGAAGGAGTGAGGTTGTTTCTGTTTTGCTGTGATACTAACTGTGACCCTGGGCCAATGGTTAAGGTCTCTGAGCATCAGTTTTCTTGTCTGCAAGGTGGGGAGATCTGATTATTGTTTTGGCATCTTTGTGAAACTCTTGTAAGGATCAGATCAAAGCATGAAAATTCTGACAGAGTGAATTTTCCTCTAAATCTTTAAAGGATTTAAAATAAAAAGACAATTGTTAATGAGTTCTCCAGTTACTCATAATTTCTCTTCCTAAAATCTCTAGTTGTTTGGTCAAATATCAAATGCTAAGTTTAGCAAAAAATATATTGGAGGAAACAAATGGAATGGGAAGAGACTCTATTTAAAAATAAATCAACAGCAATCTACTATCATATGAAGAAAACTTTGTTCAATTGTGAAGTTTAAAGCTCTCATTGATTGAACCTTGTTGGTTGAAGGGTGAATTCTTTGACCCATCTTGAAGATGTCCTGACAAGTCCTTAACTTCAAAGGACCTCTATTTCATATATCTGCTTGGAACACAATTATTCCTTAGAAACAGATATTTTTAAATCCTGTCTTTCATGTGTCCTTATATTTATCGATTGCTTTTGTCCACACAGATCCTCAAGAAATTACACTGGTACCATTTCAACTTGCATACAGAGAATCAGAGTAAGAATCTGGGGAAATAATCTGTCACTTGTTTGTAATAATCATCTTAAATAAGCAGTGTGTGGCTTATCCAAAGCTCGCCTGAGCTAGACAAAGAAGGCAGTCAGCCGAGCCTCAGACGCTGAACTCTGAACTCTGGCTGGACCTTGCACCGGGCAGCCTAGTAACAGGAAGGCAGCAAGACACACTTTGAACCAAAGGTTCCAAGGCTGCGGTGGGGTTAGAGACAGGGTGACAGCTGCACTTTGCAGTCTGAACTTTGTACCTAGACACAGGGGCATTTAATCTCCATAACAGCCACTTTGTTTCATTACTTATTAACTGCTCCTCCTTAAGTAAAGTTCTTTGTTAATGGAGCTTTAAAAAACTGATCTCTCTCCCTCTCTCTCTTTCTCTTCTTCCTGCAAACAAGTCCCTCCCTAAAATGAATTTTACCTCTCTAACATGAATCTTCCCTTCCATAGGAAGGGCTTTTCTTCTGTCTGAAACTGGATCACAGGCAATAGAGTACTTGCTCCAGTAACCTACTCCTGATGCCATTAGACATAACATTGGAAATGGCTAGTGCCATTCCACTTTTCTCCACTAATCAACTCTTCTTGTTTTATCCATTATTTCCCCATTCCCCCTTTCCCTCTCCTCCCCTTACTTTCTTCTCTACATTCAACCTTCCAGTGACATTAGAGTTAATGAATAGTGACCCTCATCCCACGCATCATTCTCCTAGCAAGATTAGCCTAGACATGCATCTTTGCTACTAGAAGTTTAAGCAATTGAAGGGGGGCCACTAAAGTATCCTCTTGCTGAAATAAGCATGTTGTCCTTCAGCAAATCAGGAACTAAGACTCAGAATGCCTGAAAGCTTAGTTATTTGAGAAGAGCAGTTGGGTTCTGGAAAAGGAAGAGTGGAATTGTTAGTCAGCCACATGTTTGTTGCCATCTATAAAATAAATCCTGGTCTTCCTGATTATATATATATATATCCAGGTTCATTCCTCAAATGAACCAAAAGGCTCAATTGAGCTGCATGTCAATTGTCAAATTTTGCCCAATATTGATCAATAAGCCTGCTTTGGTTGCTAGGTTCCATGAGGTAGTGACTATACACCATGCATTTAGGAGTGAACAAAGACTAAATGAGCTTTCCCAGAAGCTGTGCTTAAGGGTTTAGGGGTCACCAAAAATTTAACCTTTCACCACTCAGCTACTTTGTCTATTTTGGGAGCAGTTGAAAATTAGTTCAGACAATAATTCACCCTCTTCTCATTTTTCTTTTCATGTTTAAAGATGTCTGTGCATCTAGCTCTTATTCAGTAAGGGGTCAGCCCTGGAGTGACCCCTGTCTGGGGCACATTGCAACCAAACCTCCTGATTCTCATATAGCTTCCTCCACAACCCCAGCCACACCCAGACCTGCAGAGCGGTTCAGCCCCACCACCTACGTGTTTCAACCCTGACCCAAGTCCAAGCATAACAAATCCATTTGAAAGTCAGAATCTAAGTCTACATAAAGTGAGACTTATTTCTTATTTCCTGCTACATTTTTCCTCCCTCCTGCCATTCTCCCTCACCCCTTATTTTTCTTCTTCTTTTCTTTCCATTTTTCCTTTCTTTTCCATTTCAACTTTCTCAAAGATATCATTTTCAAACCCATTACTAGAATGCAAATGAGACTCTACAGGAAAGGCTAGAAGTGTAGCTCAGTGGTAAGAGGACTTACCCAGTATTTGTGAAGACCTTTGTTCAATCTCTATCACAGAGAGAGAGAGAGAGAGGAAAATAAAATGTATTCTTTCTGTACACATTCCCTTCCCTCATCCCTACTGCAGTTTTATTAGCTTTCATGTCAACAGGACTTAGATTGGTCATTTATCCTCACATCTAGATGTTATGATTTGTATCTGAAACTGTTCTCATATTTCTAAAGGCTTGCTTGCTAGCTCATGCTTTTGCTGTGAGGTAGTGAAAATTTTAGGTGGTGGGGTCTAAATAGAAGAAGTAGATAAGTGGGAGCATGCCTTAGAAGGGTAAATCCAGTTTCTGCATCCTGTTTCTCTCCCTTTCTCTCTTTGCCTCCTTGCCCCAGTGAGCAAGCTTCCTCCTCTGCCTCATACTCTCTTCACCATGCTGTTCTGCCTCCCCTCAAGGTCACAGCAACAGAACTCACTGGCCATGGGCTGAACCATCTGAAACCATGGGCCTAGATAAATCTTTCCTCCTTTGAGCTGATCTATCTCAAGTATGTCGTCAGAATTACAGAAAGCTGATTAACACACTAGATTTTAACTATTTATAGGAAGAGAAGAAAAACTCAAAACAAGTGTAGGGTTTGGGAAGACATGCTCACTTTGTAAGTGCATCCCTTGTAAGCATGAGGACTTGAGTTGGCCCCTCAGGACTCATACTGAGGGGGGGGGAAAGCCATGAGTCAGGGTACATGCTTGTAATTTTAGCACTGGGGAGGCTGAGACAGCTGGATCACTAGGGGGGGCTTGTGGCCAGCCAATCTATCCTCTAGGCCAAAGAGTTATTAAGGCATTACTGAGAAACAACACCTGAGTTCATGTATATGCCTTTCAGTAACATTAATTCTCCAGGTTTTCCATCCAGCACCATAACTAGATGATTCACAGAATTCTATATGCCCTTGTTTGGCTTCGCAGGCAAACACCCCATTTTATGGCAGAGTGACAGGAAGAAATAAAAGACCACAGCACATATTTCATTGTTCCTGTGCCAATGGTGCCCTAGGTTCTGAAAGACTGAGCTTCTGGCTGTGGGGATTAGTCCTTGCTACAGCACTCTCTGTAACTCTTACTTCTGAAGCATTCAGCACCCACAGCTGGCTCCTCAGTGCTGCCCCCACCCCCAGGCCTTGAATTAGGGCTGCACCTGTTTGGGATATGCTCAATCTGAAAAATAGTAGGACTCCTCCAGAATGCCTAATTCCCTTTGCCCTGTAAGCAATGCTGCAGGATGCTTTGGCAGCACATTCAGCATGTCTAGAGCTGCAGGCATGGCCTCCATATTTAGTTTCTTAGCTCAGGCGACAGAATACATCAATTGAACCTTGATTTACGTCCCTCCTCGTTCCACCTGTCTCTCAATCCCAGGATCTTTCCACCTGCTCTCTAGGCAGACTTAACAGAGTGTAAACATAGGTGATTGTAGCTTGCATAGCTGATGGCTCTAAGACGTCAAACATAACTGATAGAATTGATATACACTATAATAATCCAAGATTCATGATGAGAAATGCAATTTATGTTTCAGAGTAAAGGTGAATTCAATGAAAGAAACATAATTGTCCCATTAGGTTCTTAGCTACTGATCAATGAATGATAATTTAAAGCTAATGTGTTCAGTATTTCATGAAAATTTTAATAACAATTTCTTTTAATTGGCCACATCCTTTGGCCTCTTCTCTTAGTACACACTTACGTATACACCCACACAAACAAAAGAGAAGAGATGGGGAAAGCAGACAGCAATATTACTGTAGACTAGAAAGAGCACCAGCCGCTGTCAACAAGCCAGAACAAGTGTGTGCGTGGAGAGCTGTGCCCTCTGTCTGAATGATGGGGACATCCAGGGAGCAGTATTTTCCTTTGTTAGAAGATACTGTGGATGTTACCATCTCTGGTCTCCAGAATGAAAAGTTGCAAGAAATAAGAGAAGACCAATGAGATAGAGGCCTAGCCTACTAAAGACCAAGAGGGGAGGAAGGGACAGACATTACACACTCCGAGAAGAAAGTTATCTGTTATTGCTCGCCTGCCATTGTAACAAATCCTCCTTACTCATCACCTACAAATTTCCTTTTCATAGAAGACAAATTCTTTCTTTAAAAAAAAAAAGAATGAATGGGTTGGAGAGATGCTTCAGTGGTTAAGGCACTTGCCTGCAAAGTCTAATGACCTGGATTCAATTCCCTAGTACCCGTGGAAAGCCAGATGCACAAAATAGCACATGCATCTGGAGTTCATTTGCAGCAGCTATTGGCCCTGGTGTTCCAATTCTCTCTCTCTCTCTCTCTCTCTCTCTCTCTCTCTCTTCATTTCTCTCTACGTACAAATAAATACATGAAAGAAATGAAGGATAGTAGTACATTTTTCCTAATATTAAACTATTTAGGTAAAATGCAATGATAGATAATTATTGCTCAAAAGAATCCATCAATTCCATGGCCTCCTCATTTCCCCTTGCAATTTCTTTCTGGTGCTCATTGTGTACACACAAATGAATGGAGTAAAAGGGAATATACCTTGGAAAATGTCATGCTCTCTGGCTCTTGCATGTATGCCTGGTCACTGGTTGTTATAGCTGTACATTTTATATTACTCTACTCCAACAATAGAATTTCAAAACTATTGATGTAAGAGATTGGAACTCATACGTACTTTCTCACCCTTTTATTCATCTATTATCCACATCTGTTCTTTAGCTTTTCCTCACTTTCAAGCCATTTCTCCCTTTCCAGCTAGTTCTCTGACTTCTAAAGTAGATGGAGATAGGAAACCATTGTGTTCCTTTCAGTGAATCCTTTCCTTACCTAAAGCCTGGGAACATAACCCAGCATTGTTCTTTGAACAGTTTTTCCTATTTTCAAATGGACTGTCCAGTTCCCAGCCCTTGCTTATAGAAATGGCTTTACATCAGAGGCCTGCTTATCCATGTTGCAGAAGCACTGGTCCCTCATCCCAGGCATCATCAGTGGTTCTCAAATAAAGTTGTAGGCTAGAGATGTAGCTCAGTAGTAGAGTGCTTGCTTAGCATGCATAAAGCCCTGGGTTCCATCCTCAGCAAATAAGTAAATAAATAAATAAAGGCAAAAAGGAAGGTAAGGTGAAAAGCTGAATTTTGGATTGTCTCTAGTGTGAAGAAGAGAAAGGTAAAAAGGCTAGGGCTGGAGACATGGCTTATCAGTTAAGGCACTTGCCTGCAAAGCCTAAGGACCCAGATCTAATTAACTCCCCAGGACCCATAAGCCAGATGCACAACGTGGCTCATGCGTCTGGAATTCATTTGCAGTGACTGGAGTCCCTGGTGCACCCATATTCTCTCTCTGTGTCATAACTAAATTAAAATTTTAAAAAAAGAAAAGAAAAGAAAGCTTAGGCCACTGATATAGGTTCTCTGCAGTACTTTAAAAAAAGAGATGAGGGATGAGTCAAAGTCCCCCCCCCACACACACACATGGAAATTTGACATGTGTTAAGGACACTCTATCTACCTGGTACTATGCTAGACTAAGAGTGTTTATGTTCTACCTTAGGAATAGAAAGTTGAGCCAGAAATCTGCACAGATGCACAAAACATTTAACATTTGCTGAAATTATAGGTTTAGCCAAGGACCTTGAGTTGTGGACTATTCCATCACAGAAATTGTCTAAGCGCATGCTTTTTTTTTTTTTTTTTTTTTCCTGGTGACAAATATAGTCTTTAGAGCCAGCCAGATATGTGACAGAATCCTGGCTGTATCACCAACTAGCTGTGACATTTTTGAGCCACAGTTGCTTCTTCTTTAAGATAGGACTAATGATTCTTTACATAGCTGATCTAAGTTTTGGAGATAACATATACAAAGGACCTGGCCTTCTGGTACCTGGGCATGGAGGAGGCACTTAGTACCTGTGGCGATGCTATTGTTATGATTGGTATTAGATGTTTTTGCCAAGCCTAAACTCTTCTAAATCTTACTCATCAGAATTGGTTGATATTCAAGTCCTCCCTGATACCATTTTCTCACCCCAAGTTCAAGTCTATAGTTGCGTCATTAAATGTCATGCTTGATGTTAAATATATATATACATTACTTAATATAACAAAACCTGTGATCTTAAATTCTTGGAATGCAAAGGTGAAATCTTATGGACCTCTGTTGAAATCCAGCACTGAGCCTTCAGTACATGAGCAGGAAGTAGTTGCTGAATTTCAGCCTGCTCAGGGTGTTTGCCCCCATTACGCTTCCCAGCACTGAGGACCACATTTGGTAATGTTAAGTTACAGTTAGCATGCTAGCTCTTAGCTTTAAATAAGTTAACACTGTATAGCACCAGTTACCATGGAAAACATAATGTTGAAATATAGCAACTTGAACCATTTCTTAAATGCATGATATACAGATTCATAGATCATAAAATCTTTCTAAGGCTGCAATTAAAGTATGAGGAAACAACTTTTTTAAAAAGCCTCTTGATTAGCATAGAAATGCTCCCTTTATGTACTTCCCTCTTTTTCACTGGAGTGAAATTAGTCTGCTGAATGTTCTGGGAGCTGGCCCTCTGTATGAATAACCCCTGACTTGCTTTTGGTCCAATATTCGTATTTATGCGGCACATGCAAGATTACAAATTACATTTGGTTAAGGATACACTAAAAGTTAAATGGGATGCCAACCTACCCACAGTTTAATTTAAAGAAGGAGCTGAAAATAGTTCTGCTATGGGCAACTTAAGAAAAGTTCAAGGAGTTGGACATAGAAAATCCAGAATGTGGATCAGTCTAACTGCCACCCACTCAGAGATTAGCAAACCTTCTTCCCAGAACGTTTCAAACTTGATCCCCACCCAAAAGACACACCCATCTCTGCCTCTGGGACCTGCCCCAACCAGCTTTCTCACCAGGATGGGACTGGACTGACCCATGGCCAGCTGTCAGAAGCTCTTTTGTTTCTCTTCGTGTGGGTCAATTTGTCTCACCATTTCCTGCTTTTTTCCAAAGTGACTGCAATAGATTATTTTTAGCAGTAAGTTGGAAGTTGCTGGTAGTTGTTAACTCATCTACAAAGCCTGGAGTAAAAGGTGAACACGTACCCACTGGTGTCAATCTGCTTTCTAATCTATATAACCAAATTTCAATTAATCATAGAGGGTGTTTCCTTTCTTTCATAACATTTTGTATTCCCTTTGAGAACTGTTTTATCTATAGATCCTTTCTACAGATCAGCTTGCCAAGAAAGGAAGGGAGCACTTTTTTGGTAGGAAGGACTAGAAATTGTCAAAATAAACCCCAAAATAAATTGATCTGAATGACTAATATATTACAAATACCTTGAGTAGCAGGTGTGAGGCCGTACCTTCACCAGGCTGTGTTTTGTGGGTGTGCGCTTGTGTGTGTGTGCGTGCATACAATATGTATGTGTAGGATATTTACGTGTGTGACTACGAGTGAGTGCGTACCACAACACATGTGAAGGTCAGAGGAGAATCTTGGGTGTGCTCCTTACATTCCTTCTTGTTTGAGACACAGTCTTTTGTTGTTCACTGCTGCATCCAACGGGCTAGCTGACGCAGAAGCTTCTCAGGGTGATTCCCTTGTTTGCTTCTCTTCTTATCCCAGGCACACTAAGGTCACAGATGCTAATGCTGTGGTGTTCAGCTTTCCATGTGTTCTGGGGATCCAAAACTCAGGCACTCACGCTTGCATAGCAAGCACCTTACCCACGGAGCCAGCTCCCCAGCCCCAGAGCTTTGTGAAGGAAGTCTCAAGTCTGTGCACAAATGAGTGATTTGTCTTTCCCAGTTGACATGATAGCCATCTAACGTCTTCCAAATGATAAACAGTGCTGCACGCCTGCAGGCGTCCTCTAAATCAGTGGACTTCTGTTTTAACATCTCTATTCTAGGGACAAGAAAGGGCAATGGATTGAGTCAACCCTTTGGTGAACAAATATTATTTACCATCTGTTCTTCTATGCAACCAAAGCAGGGCATGCTTGCCCAGGAGAATATCAGACCAGCCTAATGCCATAGGCCTACACAGAAACAATTGCCATTCAGAAACTAACAAGTACCTAAGATGTAATAATACATAACAAATTAAAGAGGTTGTTGTGCAGTCAGGCTTGGGCCTCAGTCAAGTTTCTTAGGAAGGACATATAACCTCTTTTGATGTCTGGGTTTTTTTTTTTTTTTTGGCTTTTTTTGCAATAATTAAAAATCCTAAGCTGGGCGTGGTGGTGCACGCCTTTAATCACAGCACTCAGGAGGCAGAGGTAGGAGGATTGCAATGAGTTCGAGGCCACCCTGAGACTCCAAGTGAATTCCAGGGCAGCCTGGGCCTAGAGTGAGACCCTACCTCAAAAAAAACAAACAAAAAAAAATCCAACATCATAATCTTTCAAATTTTGTTTTGATATGAAGTTTTTATTATTTATGATGTTTTTTATCATTTATGATGATATTTTATCAATCTGAGCACAAGACAGCATTAATGAAAATCTGTCATCCCTTCCAACTAGAAAATTAGGGTAAGGAACTAAAATGCTTGTTTACTAGTAATCAAAGAACTCAGAAACTCCAGTACCTGAATGTCCTCTGCCTGCTGGGGCCAGTGTCAGATACTTGGGGAACTTCAATTAGCAGAGAGCAGGACAGTGATAATAAGTGGTAACCGCCTCTGTTACTACTCCTGCGGAATCAGAAGTGGGCCTCTCCCTGTCATTTTCTCTTTTACTACTGGGCTCCCACAACACTGGTTCTTCCTGTCTCCCAAGCAGAAAGGAGTAGACAAAACAATGGTTCTCCACAGACGCCCGTGCTCTCCAGACATGTGAAAATATTAACAAATGGCAAATATGATTAAGTTGAACAACAAAGATGGGGACAACCTCCTGAATCACCTGGGTGGCTTAAATATAACCACTCGTGTCCTTGTATGTTAAAGAAGGAGGCACGAAACACAGGAAGCTTCTAGAAACTGTAAGCAGATTTTCTTTGTGAGACATAAAAGAAAAGCAGCCCCTTGAAAACCTTTTTTAGCCCAGTGATGCCCAATTTGGACTTCTGAGCTTTAGAAGTGTACTACAATAAGTCTGTGCATTTTAAAGCCTGTGTCTAGAAATTTGTTGCGATAATCATAGGCAGTGAGACTGCTTGGCTATTCCCAATGCCTGGGATATATCCTTCCCCCTCCAAATCTTTCTATGCCTAACTCCTGTTTGCCAAATTGTCTCAACATAGGTGTCATCTTCTTTGTCTGTCTAACCTGAAGAGCCCTTCAGTTCTTCAGCGAGCTCCTTGCATAGTACATGTTAGTTTCTCTGTTTCTGTATACATTGACTGTCTTCCTCTCTATAAGATCAGCTCTACAGAAACAAGAACCTTGTTTGCCCTATATCCACATTCAGAATCATGTTTGGCTCTCAGCAACAATGTTGAATGTAGGATTTAGGGCACTCAGGGTTCAGTGGATCTCAGTGAGTCTTACCACAAGTTCCTGAGACATACAAAACGGGGTCATGACATATGCACTCTCATCGCCTTTTACTCATTGCAAAAGCCTTCTGAGTCTGTTTGCTGTTGCCACAATACAATATCTGAGACTGAGTAATTTATGAAGAAATTTACTTCTTAACAGGTTTGGAGGCTAAGTCCAAACTCAGGGGACTTAATCTGAAGTACCTTGTTAGTGGTCAGAGTCCTAAGGTGGCTTGCAGAGTCCTAAGGTGGCTAATGGCAAGAGGGTTCATTCAAGAGACGGACTTTGTCTCAACAATACTCATTAACCCATTAATCCATTAAGCTATGAATGAATTGACCCATTTGTGAGGTCAGAGCTTTCATGAACTAATCTCTCTCTCTCTCTCTCTCTCCCTCCCTCTCTCTCTCTGATGTATGTATGTCTGTGGTCATGTGCAAGAGTGCTGTCAGAGATCAGCCTCATGGTTATATGACTGGTCCTTGCCTTCTACCTTGTTTGGAGCACGGTCTCTCAGTTTTCACTGCTACATTCTCCAAGCTAGCTGGCCAGTCAGCTTCCAGAAGAAACTACTGTCTCCACCTCCCATCTTGTTGTAGACACACTGAGATCCACTTGTGTCACTGCACCTGACTTTGTGTCGGTTCTGGAGATCCAAACTCAGGGCCTCAGACTTACATGACAAGTCCTTCACCCACCAAGCTCTCTCCCCAGCACCATGGCCTTAGTCACTTCTTAAAAGTCTCACCGGTCCCACATTTTGCTATTTCATATGCAAAATAATTCCATTTCAACACGAGATTTGGTTCGGACATTCAGCAAACCTAGACACCCATTTCTTTCATCAAACTCAATTCTCTTTCACTATTACCCATCTTACAGAGTAAAGTTGAAAATGTATGAGTGTGGTCTGATGATACTCCAAAATTGAACTGTGGGATAAGGACAGACTACAATATACATAAAAGTCTTTTGAGTTCTTGAGAAATAAATGGTGTTACATAAATGTAAAAATATCCATTTCCTCCAACTGAAAATTCTACTTTTATTTATCTGATAACTATCCAACATTTCCACTCAAGAAAAATTCCATTGCAGCAAAGAGAAGAGCGCTCTTCCCTCATCCCCTGAAATTTGTTAAAATGGCATTTCCCTTGTGTTGCATTTCAGTAGACCTGTGCAGAAAACATCTCCTCCCAAGATAGAAAGCAACACACAGCTGGAGGTCTGGGAAGAATAATGCTGTGCTTGGAATATCAGATTTAAAAAAAAAAAATCTACCAAGGCTGGAAAAGAGATTAAGAGTTAAGACTGAAAGTGTATCTTTAATGTGCTCCATTATGCACTAGGCATTACAGTTAATATGTCCCTTCAGATTCTGATGACCTACTTTGCTGGACTTACAAATGTGGCTGCACATATTAAGGACAGCAGTTCAGCAAGGACTGTGGGTTTCTTTGCTTGCACGGATTGACCCCGCACTCCTAATGTAATTGTGATGTTTTGTAGATGAGGAGCTAAGAGAAAGATGGTGAGAAGATCATCAGAGAGAACAATCAAGAGCAGTAATTTATATTTATATGACTACCATAAGTAATACAGAGCCAGAAGAGGGAAGACAAGATCGTGTTTTAAAAATTGTCCATTATGTCAACTATTTCTCTATTTCTTTATCTTTCAATATTTTAGCAAGTTTCCTCTTTGCTTGCAGTTAATGTTTTCAGTGCAGGTATTTAGGTCTTTGATTTTATTGCTTCTTAACCAGATTTTGTAAACTCACAACTATTTGATCAGATGATTCTTATTCTTTCGTTCTTTCTTCTCTCCCCTGCCAGCCCCGAGGTAGGCTCTCACTGTAGCCCAGACTTATCTGGAATTCACTCTGTAGTCCCAGGCTGGCCTTGAACTCATGGCAATCTTCCTACCACAAACTCCCAAGTGCTGGGATTAAAGGCATGGGCCACTATGCCCAGTGAATGATTCTTATATAGACATGGTTGACTTGGTTACTTTTTGCTTCTTAAACAATTTTCTTTGTAGTTGGGACACCATGAAGAGAACATATCTAGTCTGGTCTGCAGTAGATTCTAGCACTCTCTTGACTCTCAACCTGGTTGTTTCATACTATCTGTCCTTGTCTCTGTGCCCCCCCCCCCCAGTTGATAGATGCTGGTCTAGTCTGTATCTATTCATATGAGTATCTTGAGGCATCCAACTCTAGCTCCTCCATGGGTGGGTACCAGACTACTTACTCTGATGCTCCATGTGGTTAGACTATGATTCAGAGATACAGCTGCCTTGTCTTTCACTCCTCAATATGGACTTCTAAGACCGGGACTTCAGCACTGAAAAAAAAAAAAAATCAAACTTTACAAATACAATCTCAGTGACAATTGGGTTTGTTTTTTTTCCTAGAAAGGACTTAGGGAGGTCATGTGATGTATGTATGGAAATACATTCTGAATTATTTTTATTAAAAACATCAAATACTGTTAAGACCTGGATCATCTTGGAAATGGCCTGGCATATTGATACAATGTACAGCATAGGAATCAGGCATGGGCAACTGCTGTTTGGGGGGTTTTGTTAGAAATGCAGTTTCAAAGGAGAAGACAGATGTTTTTATTTTCAAAGCATTTGACAACAGTAGACAGACACGGGAAAGGCCCTGAGAATTCACAGAGCAGTGATCAGCATATCGCTGTTTTTAGAGTAAGTCTAGCTGGGTAGAGCAGCTCACAGGAGAGTTCTCAGGGGAAAGTGCAGACTGGCGCTAAGAAGGCTGGTGAGGGATGCGTGCGGTGAAACAAGAGGTGAAGCAGGTATTGCAGCCTAGTAACTACCAACAAAGGCAGGGTTACTGATGACTCTGGTATAGAGGAAGGAGAAGAGGGGCTTAGCCACTGAATATAAGAATCTAGAAAGATGCCAGGCGTGGGGGTGCACGCCTTTAATCCCAGCACTTGGGAGGCAGAGGTAAGAGTGTCACCATGAGTTCCAGGCCATCCTGAGACTGCATAGTGAATTCCAGGTCAACCTGGACTAGAGACCTCGAAAAACCAAAAAAAAAAAAAAAGAAAGAAAAAAAAAAAAGAAAGAAAGAAAGAAGAATCTAGAAAGAGAAATAGTCATCCACAATTCCCTTTGCCTAGAATCCCTTTATTCTCTCTGCTTCTCATCCTTATCTGCTGAATTCACTCCCCAGTTCAAAGTTCAAAAGTTCAGGAAATGTTGGGGTTTACATTCTAAAGTAAAGAGCTGGGTTCAAGCCATGATCATGTCTTCCTTGACTTTTTGCAAAGGCCTTCCAGCTGCTCTTCCCTAATAGCAGCCAGAGGTAGGTTTTAAGGAAGTAAATATAATCACACCACACCTGTCCACACAGCCCTCCAGTGGTTCCCCTTGTTTCCAATATTATCATCATACATTTAACCTACCCTTTGGGGTTCTGCATGGTCTATCCATTCTAGGGTTTCTTAGCCTTGGCTTTATTGACAATTTTTAAAAATTTTTTAAATAATTTATTTTATTTTATTTGCAAGTAAAAAGAGACAGATAAGAGCGAAAGAGATTGAGAGAGAATGGACATGCCAGGGCCTCTAGCTGTGGCAAACAAACTCCAGATACATGTGCCACTTTGTGCATCTGGCTTTACATGGGTACTGGAGAATCTAACGCAGATCATTAGACTTCGCAGGCCAGTGTCTTAGCTGCTGTGCCATCTCTCCAAACCTACTGACAATTTTTTAACCAGATTATTCTTTCTTGAGGGGATTCTTTTCTACATTGTGGGATATTTCACAACATTCCTGGCCTGTACCCATCAGATACCAATCGATCCTTCCAGCCCCACTTATGACAACTAAACATATCACCCAATCTTTCCAAGTGTTGCCCCCACCATGGAAAACAGTTGAGCTATCTGAGCCTTTCCCTATCCACCACTCACCTCTACACCCTCCTCATTCCTCCAGCCGCCTTCACTCTCCTGTTCTCAGGGCCACTCTGACTCTCTTCCATCTCTCAAGGGCATTCTTCTACCATTTTTACATCTACCTTTTTTTCTACTCCAATACCCCCAACTCTGGACTACCTAATTCCTACTTATCCATGAAGATGAGTTGGGCTTTCTCCTAATCCTGGTAAACTCTGCATTCCAAATTTTACATGCTTTCATAACACCTGCTTGATGCTAAGGGCTTAACATTCATGGAAGCCTATTTTGTAGATGACTTCTCCCTTTTATCCTTTTCCATATAAGGCTTCTTCAGCACAAGAGTCTCATTTATGTAGCTCATGGCCATTTCCAAATACTATCACAAGTGCCTGGTACACAAATATCCCTGAACAGAGAACTGAAGACAGAAACATGAGATAAGTACTAAAAGCCAGGGTGCTCAGAGAGGGATATGACTTCAGGACAGCTCTGAAGCTGCCCGCTTGTGAGCACTGTGCTAGAGGGTTTTATAGTATATACTAATGGTAATGCTTGCAGTATCAAAGATAACCCTGATGGATTACTTAATTTATTCTGGGTAATATATGCTCATTACTAAATCCTTGAAACTATCCAGTGATATCCCAGTTAAGAGAGCCCTTGTTTTACAAGGAAGTTAAGGAAATTGCCTTTCATCACACAGCTCAGAAGTGGTAGAGCCAGAATTCGTATCCTAGAACTTGAATCTAGAAGTCTGAGCTCTAAACCTCTCTCCCCTATCGTGCCTGTGACAAGCCAGGAAGCAGGAAGTTTGATTCGTAGTGTTTTCTGTAACTGTGTGATAGGGCAATGCTTTAAGAATATCTGAAGTCCTCAGCGCTGAAATATCTCTATCACATTTTCCAAGGCTCAGGGTCCATTGTGGAAGAGGTAGAGGAAAGAATGTAAGAGCCAAAGGAAGGGTAGGACTCCTTACAACATGCTCCTCCAGACACAAAATGGTCTGGATATCCATGATCTCACAGTGCCTGACACTACCTACACAAGACAATCATAATAGGAGGAAAAGATGATGACATCAAAATAAAAGAGAGACTAATTGAGAGGGGGAGGGGATATGATGGAGAGTGGAGTTTCAAAGGGGAAAGTGGGGGGAGGGAGGGAATTACCATGGGTTATTGTCTACAGTTATGGAAGTTGTCAATTAAAAAACTAAATTAATAATAAAAAACAATCAAAAAACACAAATAATTCAAACAAAAAGAAGAATGTGTTGGTCTCGACTCAGAAGCAGAACATCTGTGGCCAACTGAGTCTTCTGAAATATTGTGTGAAAGGTGCAAGTTCAGCACAGGAACACTGGAACCCAATCAAGAGCACAAGAAAGTGAAGCCCAGAATATCACATTCATTTAGTGTTTTATGTCAATCAACTATGTCATTAAAGGTCATAAACATGTCAGTCATGCCTATACTTCAGTATGAAGGCTATCCCTCTTATAAGAAAGAAAGCTTTCCTCCCATACTGAGTGTGCATGCACTTGGTGTGTGTGTATGTGTGTGTGTGTGTGTGTGTGTGTGTGTGTGTGTGTAAAACAACTTAAGTATCTGGGACCCTTTTAGTGCAGGAGGAAGAGAGGAAAGACTCACAGAGACTTTGACAAGCCATAATGCTTGGGCGGAACCACGTACAATTCTGTTGCAGAAGAGCAGGTGGGAGAAGGACATAAGATCGAAAGTAGGAAGGTGCAAAAGGCAGGTTCTACCCACTTTGCAACTACTACCTGGGCCCAGAGGATGATACAAGCCACCCCGAGGGCTGCCTTGGCACTGCCAGCCTGGCCAAGAATTTTCTACTGTGCCAGGGTAAAAGTAATCGTGGTTTGTAGTTCGCTTTCCTGCCATTAATCTATGACTTTCATTTCATCTTTCTGTAAAAATAAAAGGGATATGAATATTTAACTGTGAGCCAGGGATGTGATTTATTAGGCCACATTTATAATCATTATTTATGGCACACTAATAGTTTTGCAAATGTCTTTTAAAAATAAGATTTCTACTGAGTACAGAGTCAGGAGAATAACAAGCATTCTATACGTACTTGACTGAATTTTATCTCCTCTACCATTAAAACTTCATCTCCTCAATGGTAATGCATGTACTCCAGTGCCAGACAGGGCTCGAAGTATAAAGTCCATCTGTCTAATGGAGATTTTGCCTATCAATCAAGTTTGTCAGTACTCGGATTAAGTTGTTGAGATGATCAGCTTCTTGGAAAATATGGAAGGTGGATATGCCATAGCAAATTACCATGAATTATAGAGACTTGCAGGAAATAAGGGCACCAGCAAATTCTGAAAGTCTGGCTACTTAGACTCTCTTCATGACCTGAAGAAAGAAAATATTGCTCTTAAACATGATGACTTTGTCCCTTTGGCTTCATCCTAAGTCATCCGTCCCAGTCATCATGATACTGTCCCAGTACCTTGGCTACCGGTGCCCTCATGACTAATTAAAAACTTGCACAACAGCAATGCTAAAGGCGGGGAGTCCTTTCTCTCTCAAGGCAGGACTTCTGGCACCAAGCTTTGGACTTGGTGATGTCAGGCTGATTCCACAGCATGGACACGGGCTATTTTTGAGCCAAGCCAGCTCCAGTGTCTTGTTCTCTATAGTAGGGATAGGAGCGACCTTGCTTGACCTCAAGTGGACTAGGCAGTCACCATGACTTCTCTTGGGAAGTTATCAGAAAATAGTGTGCTTGCAAAGGACAAGGTCCTTGCTAGCCAAAAAGAAAAGTCTAGAATTTCCTAAAAACATCACTTTTAGAGGAGTGTGGTGGCACAAACCCTTAATCCTAGCACTCAGGAGGCAGAGGTTGGAGGATCGCTATGAGTTTGAGGACAGCCTGAGACTATAGAATTAGTTCCAGGTCAGCGTGGACTAGAGTGAGACCCTACCTTAAAAACAAAACCAAAAACAAAGAAACAAAGAAACAAAAAAAACATCATTTTCACATTCTCCAAGCAGGCGAAATATTTCTTTTCCTCTGTTTTTCCCCCCACTCCCATAAAAGTGCAAGGGCATGGTGAGAAAGGCAAGATTGTCAACTTGCTCCTAAGCTTAATAGTAATGTATTTAAAGTAAATTTAGCTACTTGCCTTGGTCTCTGGAAATGTCCTTTGTATCCCTGGTAAGTATTTTCCCCTTATGACTGAGAACATCTTAAAGGGAAAGAGATTTGTTTATATAACTCTGACTAGGTCAGCATTTTATATTTAAATATAAATTATTATGAGCCCAATAAATAAAAGAACTTCAATATAATTTAGAAACATTCTGCATAAACATATATCAGATATCAGGGAAAATGTGTCTTCTTTTTTCATGAAGAAGTGTAGTTAAAAAGAAAAAAGTAATTATAAAGAGGCTTGTGGTCCAGAGCGAATGTCCATGAATTCCTTCTCCTCCTACAATTTTGCCCCAAACCACTGCCCCACCTCTGACCTTAGCCTAATCCCAAGGACACATAGGTAGTTGACGTCTGTGCTTGTTCTTTGAGAAAGAAATTAAGCAGGGGACCAGTTGTCCTTCCAAGTATATTCTGGAACTCCTGATCCCTGTCATCTTTCGCCTTTTGCCCTTTCTTCTTTGTGGTTGCTGGCTCCATTCTAGGGGTGTCAGCACACTGGTAGATGAACTGCTTTTCCTTCTTTTCCTGGAGCCTCAAAGGAAGGCTAAATTAAGGGGTTCGGGGGCTGAGGAGATGATAAGGACAACCTGATAATTGGAGGATAATGCAAGTCCCTCACTTGTCTTCCTTGTTTATGTCATCTGTTCACAGAAGAAAGAAAAACTGCGTAATGTTCTTATGTTTTTGAAAAAATAGTGAAAACTACTTTTTAGCTCTAAACTAATGTGTAAATGCTATTGGGTCACTCAGATGATCAGGACTGGAATGTCTATTTCTTAACTGTTTTGAGCCAAATGGGTCTTAATTATCAGTGGACACATGCTCACCCATTTTGTTGCATATACTGTCCTTGTGATATGGTTAGTTGTATACATTTTTAAATTATTTTATCAGCATGTTATTCAAAAAATATTGCTGAGCCCATCCTTTATGTCCAGGATAATGTGCATTGCTGAACAAAAATCTGAGATAAAACAAAATATACCTTGGTTGTACTTGAATACTGATATCAAAGAGAAAGTATGACATACAAGACACTTCTTTTAAATGCTGTAAGAACATAGGACTGCCTTAGGAATTTTTTATTGTTGTTGTTACTGTTGCTGGGTTATTTTCATGAGGAAATGTGCCTCACACCTTTAATCCCAGCACTCAGGACACAGAGCTCAGAGGACTGCTGTAAGATCGAGGCCAGCCTGAGACTATATAGTAAATTCCAGTTCAGCTTGGGCTAGAGTGAGACCCCACCTCAACAACCCCTCAAAAAAATGTTTATTTTCCATCAGTGTGATTATAGGAAGCTTGTCCATAAAGATACCATTTAACACAGAAGTATCAAATAATATTTTCTTCATAAATTGCTTTATGTTTTATCTTCTCAGCTACAGCATAATCTTCTTGTAGCTAGAATATTATATTGCTTTTCTCCTTCCCTGCATTCTCTGAGCGACAATTTGATGCCTATGAAACCCTTGACACATAATTAGTCTTTAATACTTGTTAAATGGTAAGAACAAAAGTCACAAAAGGTGCCGAAAATTCCATCTGCATCCATTAGCCGATCAGATTCCAGCAGAGATGCTTAACTGACACCATGAGCTGGCAGATTCTCCTAATTCAGTCTCTTTGCTGAAGAATTGGTAACTGTATTAAAATTATATAATGCACGGCAAAAATATCAGCCTTGTATTATTATAACTAAAAAATAATCTTGATAATGCCTGGAAATGTAGCACCATTTTATGTCTCAAAAGAGTTGAAAAGTTATTTGGAAAGATTACAAATGCAAGATACCATTATCATTAACACCAACTTTTGTGTGAGGAAGGGTTCATTCATAACAAGACTGCAAGTAATTAATTTTTTTAAAATTTTAGTTCACTTTCGTGTTTCATCTGGCTCATCTTTTTTGAAATCATTTTCCTTGTTTAAATAGTTTTTTCTTGTACTTTTCTTTTAAGCTGGATTTAGCTTCCCTGGAGAAAGGCACATATGGAGAAACCTGTAAACCCTGAGCTGCTAATAATACTTATCCTCACCCCTTTTGGAGCCTTTTTCATCTAAGTTATCAAAGCACTTTCAAACCAATATCCATAATTGTCTCCCTCATACAAAAGGATAAATGCAAGTGAGGCTTGGAGATTTACAGAACGAAGCCGGGCGTGGTGGCGCACGCCTTTAATCCCAGCACTCGGGAGGCAGAGGTAGGAGGATCGCCATGAGTTCGAGGCCACCCTAAGACTTCATACTGAATTCCAGGTCAGCTTGGGCTAGAGTGAGACCCTACCTCAAAAAAAAAAAAAAAAAAAAAAAAAGATTTACAGAATGACAAAAACACAAAGCTCAACCCCGAGTTCTCTTCATCTTTCCTTCTTCCCTGTCTCCCAGGCTCTGGGACTTTCAAGAATAGGATCTTTCTGAGACACCGCATTTGGAGAAAGAGGATAAGTGTCCCCAGAGCAGGCCTCACCTCTGAGGACATATGAACACACGGATGGCAAAAGTCCCGATGTAGCAAAGAGACCACTAACCAAAACCTTGGTCAGGTAGAATTGGAGAACCTTCCCACACGAGGAGCAAGTTCTCCACACTGCCTGACCTCTAAACTTTCCTCCTCCTCTTAGGAAATAAAGTATATTTAGCAAAGTATAAGAGGAACCTACTTTACCCCCAACAAGCCAAGCTGAGGGCTAGCAAGGTGAATTCCTTGGTTTTCTTTAAGGCAATAATTTTGGCCCAAGATTCACGAAAAGTCCAAGTTTTTCAGCCATTTATCATGCATTCTTTAAAACATTACCCATCTATTCTTATAATGTCAATAATTGTTTTCTGGATTTGGTTTGAGGCTAGAATAGCATGTCTCGAGCAGGTAAATTTCCGTAAGAATGGATAAAATGAAAAAAAAAGTGGATGCAGGTTGGTGAGCTGGGGTATTCCCACTTAGCTGGGGTCTAAGAACTAGCAGGATGTCTGGTGTGACTGCTGGAGGAGAGAGATCCAGAAACTTCCACACTTACATACAAATGAGATAGTAGTGAATATAAAAGAGATAATGTGGTGAACAGCCCCAGCCATCCTGTTATTCTAAAAACGGATGAGGGCATTTCATAGGTGGAGAGAAGGGCACGGATTATTATCTGAATATTGCTAATATGTCCCACAGAACCTACTTAGAATAATTTTTTGCTATTAATTTGAACAAGAGCACTGAGACTCTTTATATGTATAATAAAGCTAATTTTATATTTAATAGACACAATTTTACTTTTAATGTTAGTAAAATCAGAATCTTATTAAATTTTAGAAGCGAATAAAACTTTTATAACTTTAGGATTATCTTTCTGGGTTCTATTTGCTGATTAAAGTATTCTTACTTCAGTCTCTTTAGATTAAATTGAATTTCATGATACTCTACTGTTCTCCTAGGAGTATCTTCATTGTTTAAAAACATATAGCATTTTCATAGTGAATAGTTTCATATATTTATTTTTCACATTCACTGTCATGTTTATCTCATATTTGATTTTCTTTTCTTTCTTTCTTTTTTTCTTCCTTTCTTTCTTTCTTTTTTTTTTCTTTTTCTTTTTTTTTTTTTTTTGAGATAGGGTCTCATTGTGTAGTCTCATCGGGCCTCAAATTCACAATCCTTTGGCCTCAGCCCTCCAAGTTCTAGGACTTTAGGTATGTGTTATGACATGCTTGCTATCATGTTTTTAGGTGAACATTGATGGCTTGTATCTTTTTCAGATCATAAGGAATTGAGAATACTTGAACTTGAGAAAATTATAGTTTTTCATTCTAAAGCACTTATATACCTGGTTCTGGGTTCAGCAGCGTGTACTACATCATTTTGTCCTTAAAATACCACTGAAGTAAGCTCTAGCATTGTTTTACTTTACATATGAGGAAACTACAGCTTAGAAATTGAAGTCATTTGATAGCTAATAAATGATGCAGCTATCATTAGAACCCAGGTCACAGTGACTCTAAACCCACTTTCTCGTAGACTGCAGATTTCACCTGTTATATAATTGATTCTTAAATTTCCAGTTCTATGACCTTCACTGTCGAGATAAATCACCACAGACCATCCACGACTCTCCGCCCCAACATCTTCCACCAGCATGTGGGTACACACATTTAATTTACATGGAAATACTCAAGTTCTATACCCCTTTCCACATAACAGTTCTCATGCCTTATTGAAGCTTGAGGAAAAAAACATTTCTGGTGCCTTTGTCAACTTTAATGGTTATAATGTCCTCGCGGAGATGACCTTACTAGGTGTCACTTCTTGGTAAATAAAGCTCTGTTACTCTGAAGACTCTGCGTTCATCATCACACTGATATTTAGTGTCCGTGAAGAGGACACTGGAAGAGGCAGCAGTCTCGTATAAAGGGAAACAGGTGGCTGGTCATGTTGGACATCTTCCCTCTGGCAGAGGTAGGGAGACTGCAACTTCTATTTAGCATTTTAATTGAAGCTGGCATTTCCAGAGATACTTTTCTCTTTAAAAGTCTTTTTAGACAAGAGGAAACCAAAATAGAAAGTATCATGACTTCTTTCTGTGTCATAAACATTTAGCTGCTAAAGATGAAATTTCCCTTTATTTGACTCAGACCAAGTGTTTTGTTTTGTTTTGTTTTAAGCATTTGTTATTTATTTATTTGCAAGCAGAGAAAGATAGAGAGAAGAGAGACAGAAAGAGTGGGCATGCTAAGGCTTCCAGCCAGTGCAAATGAACTCCAGATGCATGTGCCACCTTGTGCATCTGGCTTTACGTGGGGGATGGGCAACCGAACTGGAGTCACAAGAGCTCGCAGGCAAGTGCCTTAACTGCTGAGTCATCTCTCCAGCCCCAGACCTAGTGTTTGCCTGCTCCAGAACTAGTGGTCAGTGGTCAACGCTAGCACGCACAGGTGTTCAGCCCATCAGGGAGAGCAAATGGCTTTTTGTCAACATTTTCAACAACTTCCCCCACAATCACCAGTGTTCTCCAAATAGATTCTGCTGACTTCAAGGTAGGGTCAGTGTTACAGTGACTCACAGCAGGAGAGAATGGAACAAACAAGCTCCCCAAAGGCAACTTCGGTATGTAAATGCTATTTCCTTATTGTTAGTGAGAGCTAGATTTTTCACAAAATAGAACTGAGAGAAATAAAAAAAAAACCGGTGTTTGTGGGTTCCTGCTGAGTCTCACATATCCTTGGGCCTCAAGAAACACACACACCCTGGAACAACTGTTTCCCTCCCCTTCCTCTCCCAACTCCTAGAGTGCACCAGAGGCATGCAGTTCCTCAGTGAAAATACTCCTGAACCAGATCCAGCCGGGCTCCAACCCACGCCACTTCCCAGAAGCTAGCCTTGCCAAGGTCTCCAGTAACACGCTCTCTGCCAAAACGAAATGGCACTTCTCCATCTTGATGCTCCTTGACCTATGTACAGAATTTGACACTGCTGATAACCAATTACACAACCTCCCTCCTTGGCCTTGGAGCCCCTTTCCTCATTTAGGCTGCCTCTCATCTCCTCTGCTTTACACACCCTTCGCCCCACATCCCCTACCTCCCACTTTCTATGAGGTTTTCTTCACCGTTTGGCAATTTATCCATTTCATATGTGAAGCCCTCACTAATAATAGAGGCCGTCATTCATATTAGAACTCCAGTGCCTGATACGTCTGTGCAACATCATAGGAAGGGCTCAGAAAATGTATTTGCTCAATGTATATCCCTAATAGGTCATGTTATATGTTCACTTAATCCTGTATATTGCACCCAGCTAGAAGACAAGTCACCAGACCAGCTCCTGTGTGTCTCAAGTGTTCCAGGCTGACCTTGAACTCACTATGAAGTGGGAGATGACCTGGAACTTCTGATCCTCTTGTCTCCACCTCCCAAGTTCTGAGATTACAAGCATGTACCACCATCCTTGATTTATGCAGTGTTGGGGAAATTAAATCAGGGTTTCATGCATGCTAAGCAAGCACTCTACCAACTGAGTTACATCCCCAGTCTCCTAATTCACATTAAAACAAAAACTTACCCTCATTTAACTTTTCCTATATGCTTCTCCTATGCTGTAGAAGCAGGAAACACTGATAACCAGCAATGTTCACAAAGAAAACTCTTCACTGACTCTTGGTTGTGTTTCAATTTCTATTTCCAGATCCCAATTAAATCTGCTTTTTCAGTCATGACATTTTCTGAATCTTATTTGTCTTATTGTCAACATTTGCAATGGCTTTTTACAATATTTGTGCACTATAAATTTTAAAAAGTACTCTATGTTCAATTAGCATTTTCTATTGTAACTACTTGCCCTGATATATTGAAAAGTATAGCCAATTAATATTTGGTGGGTGATGACTGCACAAACATGGATTTGGGGGACTGTTTCTATTTCTTTTCATTAAGGAAGCCCTATAAGTGAATTAGCTGTCCTATTATCTGATTATCTGTGATATTTTAATTGCCAGATCATAAAATCTTAAAGAAGTGACATAATCAAACCCATTGCAGTCTGGCATGGTGGTGCATGCCTTTAATTCTAGCATTTGGGAGGTAGAGGTAAGATAACTGTTGTGAGTTCAAAGCTACCCTGAGACTACATAGTGAATTCCAGGTCAGCTTGCTAGGGTGAGACCCTACCTTAACAAAAAAACAGGAAAAAAATGCATTTTTTACCTCAATGACAAATAATATTATTAAATCGTTATATAAACTTAACTTTGTGTACTTTATATATAATCCTGCATCTCTTGTTTATACATAATATCCTTAGTATCCCAAGTTACAATATTACATTCTTCTAAGTCTTCAGTTCTTTAGTCCCCCCTTTCTTTTCCTCCCTCCATTCCTCCCTCCCTCCATCCATCCTTCCATCCTTTTTTCTCTCCAGGGTTTTAACATGCAACACAGGCCAGCCATGCTGGCCTGTAACTCAATCCTCCTGTCTAAGCCTTGAGTGCTGGGATTGCAAATTCTCCACACACACACATCCTGATGTTGTCTTTGTATGCTGGCCTTTCCTGAAGTCATGAAACTTAAAATTTTGCCCTGTAAAAAATGCATTGAGTCCTCATTCACTTTCAAGATCTGTTAATTTTGGTCGATGCCTCACTAACCATCCTCTCTCTTCTTGTTTACATCATATCTCTAAGTATACCATAATCATGTGTCTGCTTCCCAAGCTCTTCCTGTGATCATTGTGCTTCTCATGGTCGTCCTTTTCATGCATACAGAGATGGGTGACTAGATCAACAGACAGGCAGACAGATTCACATTTAACAGGTATTCAAAGAACTGATTAGTACATTCCACTAGCAGCAAGAACTCACTTCATAATAAGGTAAGATATTTTCCTTGAGCCCCTCATTGTAAGCTTATCCCTTCTACTTTTCCAACAGACTGAAAGTGATTATTTTGAACATCATTATATCTATGGTTTATACAACTATTTATCCTTTTATGTATTTCTCTGATTATAAACTCCTAAAAGGAAGAATTGGTATTTATTAAACAGTGCCTAAGAGATTCTAGCACAGTTCTATGGGGATCTAGACAATTGGAACACTACTTATGACTCTACTAACAAAATTATTAGGTATATATCTAAAACTAGAGATATCTGAAACCTCCAAAATCAATTCATCCTTCCATCTCTAACATGTATATTCATTCACCATTGCTGAAGAGTGTACATGATTTAAAAAAAGGACCCCTTCCATTATTCAGTGGCTCTTGTTAGGTCAATAGTATTTCCTATTTGGTAAAATGTGATGTCTCATGATTTGTCATAGTCATTCGTGTAATTGGAGCAGCTTCATGTGATGAACATGAAGAGTGGTAAGTCACCAAGTGTCACAATGAGAAGTTAATGTCAGTATTTCGAATCCTAAGGAGAAGACTTCTTCAACTTCTTGATGCTTTTTCCCTGCTACATGATTGTTTCAGCTATGAAACACGTGCATTCTGAATTTCTCTTTGTGCTTGCTACATAGACAGACTCTTTTGCCCAACATTTTAAGTCTTCGATAAAATATAAATGAGCAACAGCTTCCTGCTAACCACAAATTCCCCTTCTTGTTTTGCTTTGTCTAAATGTTCTTCTTGAATGCCCAAAGGACTTTCCCTTCCTGCTTGGCACTGTCCTAAATTTAGTGTGAATCACGTTATTCGTACATCCGGCATATGTACCTGCATTATGATTCCAAGGGTGATTTGTGTCCTTAGCCATGGTGTGCTTATCATCAGTGCTTCAAGGGATTACAACCTGGCCTTGATCTTGCTCGGTTCATCAAGGTTGCTTGGGGGTGGAGATATTTGTTGGTACAATGTTGGTCGCATGCCTATGACAACTCTGAAATCTATTTCTCATCTGAGCCAGTGACTCTCAACAGTTTTTGTTGTTGTTGTTTTGTATTAATCCCTTGTGCACGTTGGTGTTGATACCAAAAAAAAAAAAAAAAAAAGAAAGAAAGAAATCACATCATATTTTGCCCTTTTAAATTTAAAACAAGCAGTTTGTTTTACTGGCTCTTGAGCTTCTGTGTTAAAACATCAGCCCATGAGCACCATCTGAAAATCTTCCTCTGCTGCTATACACATGTGTGCTTTGCTTCCTTTAATGCTTTCAGATGTGTCTTCCGTTATCAATGTCTCATTAAAACGTCAAGAAGTTTAGCTGAATTCAATAAGTGGGTTTTGCCATGATTATTGTTCTTTCATGCATTTTTCTCTTCCAAGTTACATCACCCTAATGCAGGATCAGTGGGTCTGCCAATGCTGATTGATTGTAAAACCTTTGTCTTTTGCAAAATCCCTACCTTCTACACATTGAGGACTAGGAAACACCAAACCATTCCTGAGCTATCAGAGCATTGCTGTATGCTTTCGTGAATAAACAGATCTTCTTTAAGAAACTGTGATCTTTAAGTTTACACTTGTAAATCATAAACATTTCCCTTATATTTTTGTTCTAGCTACCAACCTAGTTGTTAACCCCTCATCTCAGAATCCTGGTGGCATAGCTGCCGTACCACTGAAGGCAGCCATTCGCTTACCTTCTCTGAAATTCCTAATGGCAATGTGCAAAAGCATGGGCAGAGCCTTAATTTGGCATCATGTGTGGGAAAACATGATTTTATGAATTCTACTTTTTATATGCTAAATTCAGTCAAGTCAATTTTAAAGTGAAAACAATACTTCAGCAATAGATTGTAATCCAAAATGTATCAGCAACCAAGTTAGAAACTCATATGGGGTAGAAGACAGGGTTTTTCCAGGACAGTATCCTGGTTCTTCCTGCCTCATATAAAAGCTTGAGTCTCAAAATATGTGAGCTCTAGGTCAAGCTTGGCCTCTTTCTAAGTGTCTGGATGGCAGAAAATGAGGTAGCTAGCCTCAGCCTCTGTTTTGTTGTTGTTATTGTTGTTTGTTTGTTTGTTGATTTTTCTAGGTAGGGTCTTGCTCTAGCCCAGGCTAACCTTGAATTCACTATGTAGTCTCAAGGTGACCTTAAACTCACAGTGATCGTCCTACCTCTGCCTCCCAAAAACATTTTATATAGATATATAGATATATAGATATGTGTATGTATGCATAAATATGTATATATATATACATATATTGTATATATCACAGATATCTGTTATATTCTTTTCAGGACACAGGCATAACAGCAAGCCTCACACAAACTGCTAGCCCAATCCAAGCAAAGCTCTTTCTCAGCTTCATCAGCCAAACCTCACAGTCCTTAGTTCTTACTGCATTCAGACTTTCACCTCTGACAGAATAGTCCATCAAGCTGTACTTGCAGCACTACAAAGTGTCTCTTAGGCCAAGGTTTCAAACCCTTCCACATTCCTCTTGAAAATCAACTCCAAAAAGCCAAAGCTACACAGTCAGGTGTCTAGCAGCAAATGACCCCACTCTTGGTACCAATATTACTGTTGCAATCAGGTTCACACTGCTGGCAGAAATCACCCAACCAAGAGCAGGTTTTGGGGGGGGAGGTTTATTTTGGCTTGCAGACTCAAGGGGAAGCTCTACAATGGCAGGAGAAAATGATGGCATGAGCAGAGGGAGGACATCATCCCCTGGCCAACATAAGGTGGACAATAGCAACAGGAGAGTGTGTCAAACACTGGCAAAGGGAAACTGGCTATAATACCCATAAGCCCACCCCCAACAATACACTGCCTCCAGGAGGTGTTAATTCCCAAATCTCCATCAGCTGGGAGCCTAGCATTTAGAACATCTAAGTTTATGGGGGACACCTGAATCAAACTACCATGGTTGGTTACCTGTAGAGGCCGTGTACCTCTATTGCACAGGTGTGCACTACTTGTCTGGCTGGTGGATTTCATAGATTGCAGGGTCCCCTGTTTATTCATGTTGCTGGTGACTATTGTCTTCCAGCAGCTCCCATAGGGCTTTCCATCACTATGAAGGCTAGTCAGGAGAGAGCAGTTACACTCTTTACGCCTTAGTTTCTGCCCTGCAAGTTTGGAAGATTGGACCTGAGCAGCACTTATTCATTTTATCTGGCATATCAAGGTAAGAACTCCCAGTGCCTGACAGCAGATCCAGTGCTGAAAGCTCAGCTTAAATCTTTTATCATGAACTGCAACAGCCCGGTGAAGTGTGCAGCACAAAAGTATGAGCCCCTAGGCGTGCTACATGAGACAGAGAGGTTGAGCATCCTCAAAAAGGTGACCTCCAAGACATCAGAGAAGCCCTTCCACTTAAGGTGAATGATTAAGACTTCTAATGGCTTTTCCTCCAAAAGACTAGGAATGTAAAATCTAAACTTGGGGTTAGGCCATATGTCTTAGTCTGTTCAGGCTGTGATCTCACAAAATACCACAGATTGGAATCTTATTAACAACAGACATCTATTTCTCATGTTTATGGAGGCCAGGAAGTCCAAGGTCAAGGTGCTAACATATTTTATGTCTGGTGAGGGCCAGTTTCCTTGTTCTTAGTCCTTTCTGTATCTTTCATGTGGTTGAAGGGGCAAGGGATCTACCTCCCTCCAAGCACTTATTTAGAAGGGCACAAGTCTGGTTTGTGACAGGGCCACATTCCCAATCATCAATTCCAGAAGTCCTACCTCTTAATAGTATCTCCTCAGGGGCTAGATATTTAACACACACAATGCTCCTCAAGAGCCACGTATTCCTAGAACAGAGAAAGAGTGAAATTAGGCACTTAGTACCCCTGCAGGATTCTCTAATTATTCAAGTGAAAGGAAGGACCAAACACCTCTTACCAGACATGATTAGATTTAGTGAGGAAGGAATGTCAAGGAGAAAGATGGGCTGAAATCTAGGCCTCTTGTCTCAAGCAGTTAGACAAGTTTTATGCATGCAAAGGAAAAGTTATTGAAGGACATTAAAAATGCTACTCCAATGAACACACCAATTGAAGAAAACAAAACAGCCATATCACTAAGCTGAGGAAAGTTTCATTGGTCTGAGTAGAAAAAGCAACTGCATGCTGAACTTACCAACTCACCTGGACCCTGGCTGGTGGGCAAGAGGAGGCTCATCTCATGGTAGAGAGTCAGCTATCTTTTGTTGTCAAGTTGATGCATTTTGGTTCTCTGCAGTTTCCATAAGGGAGAAAAAAAAAACACCTCCAGATGCATGCGCCACTTTATGCATCTGGCTTAACGTGGGTACTGGGAAATTGAACCCAGACCATCAGGCTTTGCAAACAAGCGCCTTTAACCACTTAGCCAGCTCTCTAGTCGCACTAAAGTAGACTTATAACACACCTGCCAAGGCTCAAGGAACATTGTAGAAAAGGTGACAGAAAGATTGTAAGAGCCACAGGGTGGGAAGGAGTATGCAGAGGCATTGCCCCCCCCACCCCACCCCCCGCCGACAATGACTGACTGCTGATCTCACAACTCATAACCCATAGTCCCATGGTGAATACCAGGTTTAAGGGGGAAAGCTGTCACCACAACATGGAAGATGAAGCAGCAAGTACTGATGTAGAAACTATAGCAAGTTGCCCAGAAGGTCCTGCTATGATCATTGATGAAAGTAAGCTACACTAAACTACAGATTCTTTTTTAAAAAATATTTTGTTTTTATTTATTTATTTGAGAGAGAGAAAGAAGCAGAGAGGAAGAAAGAGAGAGAGAGAGAGAGAAAGAGAGGCAGTTAGAGAGAATGGGCACACCAGGTCCTCCAGCCACTGCAAATGAACTCCAGACACATGAGCCACCTGGTGCATCTGGCTTACGTGGGTCCTGAGGAATCGAAACTGGGTCCTTTGGTTTTGCAACCAAGTACCTTAACTGCTAAACCATTTCTCCAGCCCCAAGTTACAGATTCTTAATGCACATCACATTTGGGAGAAAAAGGTTACTTCACACACAAGGACAGAGGAGAAGTTAATGCCCAGCAAAATGATGACATTCAGTGACGGCTCAAAAGACTGCTAGCAGCCAGGCGTGGTGGTGCACGCCTTTTTAATCTAAGCACTCACACTCGGGAGGCAGAGGTAGGAGGGTCATTATGAGTTTGAGGCCACACTGAGACTGCACAGTGAATTCCAGGCCAGCCTAGCTAGAATGCGACCCTACCTCGTAAAAAAGAAAAAAAGATTGCTAGCATTTTTTGGCAACCAGACTTTTTTTTTTTTTGGCAAGTGTGTGGTATGGTGTGTGTGTATGGTGTGGTATGTGTATTGTGTGTGTGTATGGTATGTAGTATGGTGTGTGGTGTGGTATGTGTATTGTGTGTGTGTATGGTATGTAGTATGGTGTGTGTGTATGGTATGTGTGTATATGGTATCTGTACGGTGTGTGTATATGGTGTGTGTGTGTATGGTGTGTGTGTATGGTATGTGTATATGGTGTGTATATGGTGTGTGTGTATGGTGTGTGTGTGGTGTGTGTGTGGTGTGTGTGTATGGTATGTGTGTATGGTGTGTGTATGGTGTGTGTATGGTGTGTGTATGGTGTGTGTATGGTGTGTGTGTATGGTGTGGGTATGCATATGTGCAGGTGTATGCTCCCCATGTCCCCACAGGCAAAGACCAGAGGAGAGTGCAAGCATCATCTTCTATTCTCTTCCATGTTTGCCTTGAGATAGAATCTCTGTGAACCTAGAGCTGCTGTTTCCAGCTGCCTGGAAAGCCAACAAGCCCCAGCAATTCTCCTTTCTCACTGTCCCATAAACTAGGCTTACGAGTATGGACGCTGTCATAGTCAGTTCCACAATGACAGGATAACATCCAAGCCAGACACAGTATGAGAGGGAAGGGTTTATTTCAAGCTTACAGATCCAGGGCAAGTTCCATCAGTGGCTGAAGAAGTCGGCCTGCTTTCATAGAGCCGGGAGGAGAGAAAGACTGCTGCAAGCAGAACACCAGCACCAACACACACACGCACGCATGCACACACACCAACATCAGCAAACAGGAACTGGTGACAAGCAAAGCCCCCCAACCCTCCCCCACCAGAGCTCAGACCTCTCTGCATAGCTTTGGGCTGGAAGTCAGATCCCACCCCAGTGACACTGTGCAAACTCAGTTTTAACTAAGCCCTTGAGTCTATGGGGCCAGACATTCAAACTACCACAGGTGGGCATGCTCAGTTTTTTACACAGGTGCTGCAGATTGAACTCAGGTCCTCTCAGAACATCATGCTTGCAGAACAAGTGCTCTTATCTACTCAGCTAGCTCTCCAGCCCCAAGTTAGCATTAATTAAAGTATATGCATGTATATATATATGGTTTATGTTTACTTTATCATGTATTATATATATTTTTACTTTACATAAATACACATACATGGCAAAATGGTGTTGCATAGTTAATACAATACAGTGTAATACACACATAAGTTTTTATAAGCAAAGGGAAAACCAAATAAATTCATGTGATCCACTTGATTGCAATACTTCCTTTGTTGTACTGGTCTAGAAGAGAGCCCATAAAACCTCTTAATATATACCTATATTAATTGAGGAAAAGTAAGAAATTCTTTGAATCTTACAGATTAAAAAGCTGTGTGGGGCTGCAGAGATGGCTTAGCAGTTAAGCGCTTGCTTGAGAAGCCTAAGGACCCCGGTTCTAGGCTCGATTCCCCAGAACCCACGTTAGCCAGATGCACAAGGGGCCACACGCATCTGGAGTTCGTTTACAGAAGCTGGATGCTCTGGCGGGTCCGTTCTCTCTCTCTCTCTCTCTCTCTCTCTCTCTGCCTCCTTCTCTCTGTTGCTCTCAAATAAATAAATAAAAAGACAAAAAATTTAAAATAAATAAATAAATAAAAATAAACAATTTTTTTTAAAAAAAAAGCTGTGTGCATGCGTGTGTGTATGCATGGGTATGCATGGTGCTATCAAAAGAAAGATTGAGGGTCTGGGGTGATGGACCATCCCAAAAGAATACTTGCCACACTGAGGGCCAGTGAGGGCTTGACTCTCCCTAAGGTCAAATCTCCAGCACCCACCTAGACAGCTGGATATGGTCACACACCCACCTGTAACTCCAGTCCTGTGAAGACCAGAGAACGACTAGGGCTGCTGGTGAGCCAGTCCGACCCAAAATAGCAACTCCAGGTTTAGTGACTGTCTCAAGAAAACACACAGGTATGTGATAGAAGAGGATCCTGGATGTTCTCCTTTGGCCAAGGTATGCCTGCACCAGAGCACACACCCCTGCATATGCATGCGTAATGCACCCCACAGATTGCACACATACCTACAAAAAGAAAAGAGGAAAGGAAAGCTTGAGGGCATCGGTAAAAATAGAGAGAGAGAAAGATGGGCTTGCCAGGGCCTCCAGCCACTGCAAATGGACTCCAGATGCGTGCGCCCCCTTGTGCATCTGGCTGATGTGGGTACTAGGGAATTGAATCTGAATCCTTGTGTTTCGCACGCAGATGCCTTAACTGCTAAGCCATCTCTCTAGCCCAAAAGTAGATTCTTACAGACAGTAAAAAGACTGGATTTATCTGATGGATAAGAAGAGTCCTTCATGCTACTGGTATTTATGATATTTGTTTTTAATTCATTTGTAGTTACTTATCTATGTTCACAGCTTCTCTTTACTGAAGGAAGGTTCATTTTCTGTGTGTGCCTTGATGTGCGTTATCCAAGATGTTGAGGGGGGAGTGAGTCAAATTGTTCTAGAAAACATTAGAGTTCTTACGCAAGAAGAAAATCAGAAACAGAGACATGAAGGAAAAGGAGTGTTTAAAGAGGTAAAGAGAACAATAAGTAGGTTGATAAACAAGGTTAGAATATCCACGGGGTAAGGGAAAATGAGGATATTTTAAGAACAATTATCTCAGTTCCTTTGAACTTCTTTGCCTTGCTAATGTATAACGATCATTCCTCAGCTTTTCTCTCCCCTCTCCAGGTCTGTTGAATTTGTGTTTATATGAGTAGGTATTTTGATGTTTGTGAAATTCAAGAGGATACAGCAAGGAAGCAGGACCCCAGACATGGACGTAACTTAAGAATTTGCCTCCCACAAGCCGAGGGTGGTGGCACACACCTTTAATCCCAGCACTCGGGAGGCAGAGGTAGGAGGATCACCATGAGTTCAAGGCCACCCTGAGACTCCATAGTGAATTCCAGGTCAGCCTGGGCTAGAGTGAGACCCTACCTCGAAAAAACAAAAAAAAAAAAAAAAATGAATTTGCCTCCCACAGGTATGTGTGAACGCCTTGGAGAAGGCTCTGGTCATCAGCAGGCTATGGAATTGGGGAGGGAAAGGGAAAGGGGTTTTGTCGATTTTGTCTGTGATTCAAGAAGGTCCTTCCAACTTCTGCTTCTGGTAGGCATCTCGGCCAGCCACTGGTATGACCACTTTTTACTTCTGGACAGATGACTCAGCAATGTGGCTTTTGAGGCAGTGGGCTGGTCCCTCATGAGGCAGTCTTGACACTCTACTAAGAGTAAGTAGCACTGACACAGAGAGGCATCAGCAAATGTACTTATTCGTGGACCGCGGGGATGTGAGACATGGTCCTTGTGGTTGTGAGTATGTAGAAGGAAGAAGGTAGGGGGAGAAGTTGTGAATGAGGAATGAGAATGAGGACTGGAGTATGTTGACTTCGAGGAGATTATGACAGGGCTAAGATAAAAGGCCTACGAGGAAACTGTGTCCATGAAAAGAGGGTTTGCCATCAACAGTGTTGTATTTAGTAAGAATAACTTTACTTCACTTACTCCTCTGTATTGAATCAGATGGTCTTTCCTTGTCTTTTTTTCTGTCCTTCCTTCCTTCTTTAATTTCCTTCTTCCATTTTCCCTTTCTCCTACTGTTTTCCTACTTTTTTTTCAGCATGTTTCTCAGAAAACGTGGTGACAATAGAAAATGAAAACTTCCTAGCCGGGCGTGGTGGCGCACACCTTTCTTTAATCCCAGCACTCGGGAGGCAGAGGTAGGAGGATCGCCGTGAGTTTGAGGCCACCTTGAGACTCCTTAGTGAATTCCAGGTCAGCCTGGGCTAGAGTGAGACCCTACCTCGAAAAACCAAAAAAAAAAAAAAAAAGAAAAAAAGAAAATGAAAACTTCCTAATGATTTCTCTTTTACAGTGTTGAGGGTCGAATGGAGCACTTCCCACAAGCTAGACCAGTGTTCTGTCACTGGGCTAACAATGCAGCGCATCGCTTTTTCTAACTTATCTTTTTGTGAAAGTTATTTTAAACATTAATTTTATGCGAAGCTTGATGAAAGCAATTGCTCCCATATATATAAAAGGAGTTAATGGTCACAGTTTTGAAATGCTGAAATTTGTTGTCACTTTATAATTATTTTCTTTTGTCTGTTACAAATCTAAGAAAAATATCCCCACTATGAATATTTTCTACGTCATGTTTCTCATATATTTTCTCTAAAGGGAAAACTACTCTGACTTTAGTCCTCTCCCGTCAGCTATGAGCCTTGTCTCTTTCTCTAAAGCTGCGTTTTCTTTGCCTGCTCTTCTCTCCCTGTTTTCTTCCTATGAATCAGCTCTTTCGCAGGGCCTCTCACTTTGAACCACACAAATGTAAATAGCTAATTAGATTGTGACAGTGTATTTATGAAGCTTTAATTACTTTTTTGGCTCTATTATAATCATTTTAAGGTGATGTAAATGCTCCATTATGATCACTTAAAATTCAACTTATTAAGCCAGTCCATTTCCATAGTTAGAGAAAAATGGAAATGTATGTGATTCCATTGACACAAGAAGTTGAAACATAAAATGTAATTATTGTGTATTCCTTAAATTAGGCAACAAAGACTTTATCAGCATACTTTAAGTAGAATCTTCATTGAAAACATTTGAGTTCATAAAAGCAATTAGAAATTATTTGAAATTATATATTTATAAATGGGATAATTTTGAAGACAGTTATTTTTATATGATATGCCCATACTGGAAGAGAATAAAATTACAATAATTACTAGTAACTAAAGCAAAGTGCCTGTGAAACATTAATTTTTATTAAACACTTTAAGAACCAAAATTGGGGGCAAACAGTGAGGACTATATGCTATTAAATAAAAATGTGGTATATTACATATCATTAATGATGGCATGGATACTACTATCTCCATATAAAGTTGATTTTTAAACATAATATTTTCTCTTTTTCCCCAGGATGTCCATTCCCAAAAGAGTGTTCCAAATGCTAACCATACTAACAAATTTCATTGCTATTTTCTTTAAAGTCGGGAGGGCATAGTACATATTACAATACTTTTATTACTTTTTCTTTAAATATCCAATTTAGTTTTTAGATTATTTAATTAACTCAATAATAGAATTTAATGGCTACTGAGATAATTTATCATCATGTAAATTTTGAGATACATGTGTTCTGAGAAAAAGGAAACATTAGAGCTGGAGAGATGGCTTAGTGGTTAAGCACTTTCCTGTGAAGCCTAAAGATCCCAGTTCAAGGCTCGATTCTCCAGGACCCATGTAAGCTAGATACACAAGGGTGTGCATGCATCTGGAGTTCATTTGCAGTGGCTGGAGGCTCTGATGCATCCATTTTTTCTCTCTCTCTCTGTCTTTTTCTCTCCCTGTCTGTCTGTTGCTCTCAAATAAATAAATAAAAATAAAAAAGGAAACATTAGAATATGGTAGCTGTAGCAGACAGCTTCAGGTTCACTGAGATGAACTTCCAGACCAGGCACAGTTATGGAGGAAGGGATATTTATTGAAGCTCACAGATCCAGGGGAAGTTCCATAATGGCAGAAGAAGTTGGCCTGCCTTCATAGTCCCAAGCAGAGAGAAAGAAAAGCACAAGCCTAAAGGTTAAAAGCCACAGTACACTTCAGGAACTCCAGCTAGGCACACTTTGCATATCTTTAGATTGAAATCTGAAACCCACCACCACACCTAAAGATACACCCAGTGACACTGTCTCCAACCAGGTGGCTGCAGAATGCAAACTACAAACAATAAAGAACTGAATATGTTGGGGGCCATCTATTCAAACTACTACAATAGCCATAATTTAGAATTGCCCAATTACATCTTTAAAATAACTAAATTTTAATATCACTTATTTGCATGATTTTTTTTTCCCCTGGGGAACTCTAGGTGTGCTTTCAATGCATAATACAAATCATTAATTTCTTATTGATGCAACAGATACTTGCAGAATCCTCAAGTATGATAATAAAAATAGGTAGCCCCCATAAATGAGCCCTCAGGAAATCTTCTTACCATCTCCCATGAAGCAACAGTAGGACTACACAAAGAACTCTGCAATTATCCGGCAGTGACCACCGCTAAGGCCACGCTGCTTGCAAGCGTGTCACCATTTGTGTATAAAGGAGCCTTTACTTCGTGGAGTGGGGATGGGAGCCCCCACCATTTGCTCAGTGATGATCAAGCTCTTCAGGATGCTGAACAAAGTCTTCACGAGCAATCTAAGGCCCTGTGACTCAAGTCTTTGGAAACCATTCGTGGACAGGTCACCGTCATTGGAACTCATCCTTCTCCCTTGTGTATTTATTCGTATGTGTCACCAGGCACCCTTCCTCCAGCTTGGAAAGCCATCAAGAACTTTTATCTTAGGAGTCAGTTGCAGTTCTGACTCTGGACAGGCTTGAGCGGAAGCTTGTCTGTGCTTTTCCTCAGATGAAAAATACCATTGCCTCAAAGTCTGCCCTTTGGGAAACAGCCATAGCACTGCCTTGGGAATATTATAAAGCCTCAGAGCACACCTGACAGTCTATTCTCAATACCATGACATTTTGTTTTCTCTAAATCTACCCACATTTACATAGCTGTATCAATGCAAGAAAAAAGTCACTGAAAATTCCTCCTAGTTACGTTGATATTCCTTTACCCAATATACAGCTATGGGAGGCATTGGGATGTTTTGATGTTTGGGTCAATATTCCATGTGATGAGCAGAAGTGTAAAGAACCTTCTTCTAACTTCTGTTGTTTCTTTCTCCTCTCTTTCCCTCCCCCGAGTTATTATCATATTTGGCAAGATAGCATTCAATTTCACTTAAAATGATGGAATTAAATAGCCCATCTAATGCATGGAATCTGTATACTCTTAGAAATATAGTTAAATCTAATCAGATATTAGGCTATAAAATTAATAGTTCTACATTTTGGAATCAACTGATTTTTTTTTTTTTAGTTTTATTTGACATTTTAAGAGTGAGTTAACATAAATATAAAGTAGAATGCCAGGCCCATTAAAGCAAAATATTTAGTGGTGATATTTAATATTTTATGGTCATACAATAATGCAAATTTCTAGAATACATTTTAACTTTTAAAATATTTGTGTGTTGTATATAAAATAATAGGAAACAGTTTTTAAAAAGCATTTGAATATGGGAAAAAGTGTTTATGCCATCAGTAAAAATTACTCCTACTGAGTTTAAGAAAATACATGAAGTGTGCAAGTGATATTATGAAGTTTTTGGCAAGTCCATCAGCTCTTAAATTATAATAAGAAGTTTCAGGTCTTTCTCTCGCTCTCTCTCTCTCTCTCTTCTCTCTCTCTCTGTGTGTTATGGTTTGAGCCTAAAGCCTCATAATCAAGCATTCTGCCACAGAGCCATATCCCCAACACTCTTTATTGTCTTTTTGTATTTTTCCTTTAAGACACAGTTTTACTAAGTTGTTCAGATAAGCCTCGAACTTGTGATCCCTCTGCCTTAGGCTCCAAGTAGCTGGGATTATAGACCTGTACCACCAAGCCCCGCTTGTCATTTTAGATGTTCTCTGTCATGTTCGTAACAAGCAGAATAAGCATGTATTGGGATGGGCTACAACTATTGGCAGCCACTGGTTCTTCCTGTACCAGTTAAACATATCGCATGTTACAAAATCCAGATTTCTCCTAACACTGCTTTGCTGTGTCTCTAACTAAACCACATGCACCTTTGGAAGTGCCATTCCTGTTGGAACTCCACCCCAGTCCCCACAATCACCTAGCCCTATGTGCAAGTACATTCTTTTGCTTCTTTTTGATATTTGCACATATTTTTGAAAAGCAACTACAAAGTTTTGGAAAAAAATATATAATCCACAATGCAGTTTGTTCATTCTTCTTATCAATTTTAATGAATAAATTAAAATTTTTGAGCCGGGAGTGGTGGCGCATGCCTTTAATCCCAGCACTCGCAAGGCAGAGGTAGGAGGATTGCCGTGAGTTCGAGGCCACCCTGAGACTCCTTAGTGAAGTCTAGGTCAACCTGGGCTAGAGTGAGACCCTACCTCGAGAAAAAAAAAAAATTAAGCTTTGCGCTTTTTTTTTAAGGCAAATTTCCCAGACAAGAGACAGAATATGTCACTCACTGAAACATCTCCAGTGATGGCTTCTCACAGAGGAAATAGAGTTGTGTTTTCTATCATCCATCAAAATAATAGGCCTCCCTATCTCTGTGTTGCTTCCCAAATATGGTAGAACTATGAAGAGAAACTTATAGTTTGCCCAGTTTTGGTTCTGAAGAAACATTTTGCCAGTTTAATAGGACTTCATTTCATCTAAGCACATGCACTCATCAAAGCAACCTTAAGGGAATTCTGTGGAAGACACGTTGCCAGTAAAAAAGGCTAAGCACTATGACAGGGGAAAAAGAATAGATCTCATGTAATCTTAGAGTCCAAAAATACTGTATCTGGCAGTCCCTGGAGATGATGTGCTTCCAATCTCTCATCTATTATTAAAAATTTATGAGGGCTGGAGAGATGACTTAGGGGTTAAGGCACTTGCTCGCAAAGCCAAAGGACCCAGGTTTGATTCCCTAGTACCCACATAAAGGCAGATGCACAAGGTGGTGCAGGTGTCTCAAATTTGTTTACAGTGGCTAGAGGCCCTGGTGTGCCCTTCTTTCTCTATCTACCTCTTTCTCTCTCTCAAATAAATACATACATTTCATAAGTTTTTTAAATATTTTATCTATTTATTTCTCCCCTCTCATAGTGCTTAGGATGAGAAATGGTTTGTGCTCACTTCACAGTTAAAGAAACTGATTCTGAAAGCTACAAAGACTCTTTTCCAGTGACACAACCAGATCCACCCAAAGCAAGAGCTATGACCACTGCAAGCACCACCATATTTCCCAAGGCAAAGACCAAGAATTACGTGGTTTTTATATGCAACAAAATGTGGACTCTGGGAGAACTTGTCATTTTATCACTGGAAATCTTCTCCACCTAGAATGGCAATAACTGAGTGATAATGAATAATTAACAAAATATTAACTTCCATTCTTTTTAGTTTTTAAGTTGCATGTGCTTAAGGTTAAATGTTTTGCATTGTAAATATTTGAGATAAAGTACAGGTGTAGATTTGACCTGGAAATTTCCAATAAGCTCCAACTTTCCCTGATGTATATGATTTATTGCAAAGATGCTCACAGAAGCAGGAAGGGAGATGGAACAGAAAAAGTCAGAATTAGGAGCCAAAACTCCAACTGATCTGAACAGGGTACATATGTCTATATATCCTCTGAATCCCACCTTTTACTGTTGCATGAGAATTTCCCCATGTCATTAAGTATTATTTGAATAAATAATGCTTCCAAAGAAACTAACTTTTTAAATTCGCTCTTAGGTTATTTCTATTTCTCTGTATCATAAATTATACTGCCATGTGTACTATTGCATGCTACTTTTTTGTCTATATATCCAGTGATTAACTGAACAGAATTTTTAGAAATAAGTTTATTAGGCTTGTGGATGTTAAGTCCAAATAGCTTTCAGAAAAGCTAGTCCCAAATCAAATGCCTGTGAGAAACATATCTGCCTTTGTATTTCAACTAGCCCTCCAAGATCTGAGAAGCTAATGATCACATTGAAGGATGTTTGTTTGTTTGTTTGTTTGTTTTTCAAGTTAGGGTCTCACTCTAGCCCAAGCTGACCTGGAATTCACTATGTATAAATTCACTCTGCCTTCCAAAGGTGTGCACTGACATGCCTGGCAGAAAGAGAAAGAGAGAGACAAAGAGAGAAAATAGAAACACTAGGGCTCCAGCCACTGCAAATGAACTCCAGACACATGCACCACTTTGTGCATCTGGCTTTACATGGGTACTGGGGAATCAAACTTGGGTCGTTAGTCTTCACCAGAAAGTGACTTAACACCTGAGCCATCTCCCCAGCCCTGAAGGATTTTTTGAAAGACATTACATCAGTAATATTATTATGAGTTTTTATATCCTACTTCCCTCTATTTTCCAAATCTTACAGGTTTTTATTTAATTGTGTTCAATTTCATTGGGCACGTATGACTAAGACATTCAACAGCCTGCCAGCCATGACCTAGGACTGTAACAGGAAGTCAGTGAAGGAAGGTGTCACCATGACAACAGAAGTTTCACAGAAGGGTAAGCCCAGACTCTACCTGTGGGAATGGGAGGAGTCAGGTTGGTGAAGTGACATTCTAGGGTGGGAAAAGCATGCCCAGAAGCCCATGAGTTCAAGTGAGCACAAGATATACTACAAGCAGGGCTGGAGAGATGACTTAGTGGTTAAGGTGCTTGCCTGCAAAGCCAAAGGACCTCAGTTTGATTCCCCAGGACCCACAGATACACAAGGTGGTGCATGTATCTGGAGTTCCTTTGCAGTGGCTAGAAGCCCTGGTACTCCCATTCTCTTTCTTCCTCTCTCACTCTGCCTCTTTGTCTCTCTCAAATAAATAAATAAAAATAAAATATTTTTTAAATAAAATATGCTACGAGCAACTGCAGTGATAGATTGGGTTCAGATAGGGCTATGTAGAGAGTGAAATCTCATTGTGGTTTTCTGCCTCACCTTGCATTTTGCAGTAGACATTTGACCTAGTGACAATTCTCCTAGCTGATTAAACAATGCCTGCTGGTTTAAAGAAAACCAAATACACCCATGCTTTCTCAATTTGTTTTTCTGCATCTTAACAGACCACTAAGGAAAAAACCTTCCGAAGTTGCAGGACCTGAGCTGTGGCTTTCAATTGGGTGACTTCCATAAAATTCTTGTGCTAAATGTAAGTTTTTTTTTTCTAACTGTAACAGAGGGAAGAAAAGTTTTTGTAAGCCTGTTTTTAGAATTATGTTTTAATGAGCTATCTCAAGTCAAAAGTACCCCACAATCCATCTGTAAATTGGTATTCAAATCTGACCGTCCCGTTATGTGCAAACAGTAAGATTAAAAAAGTGGAAAATAAAAGACAGCCATCTGGATATCTGATACAAAATTAAAAACCAGAGTCCTTAAAACACTATGTGTTTACATTCAATTTCCTCTTTCTTATTTATTCATTCATTTTTGTACCTTTATGGTCCACATCCAGAAAGGATTTGTGGTTTTGCATAATTGGGCCTCCAACAGACATCATCTGTGAGCCAGAACTGCTTTTTCTCTCATTCCTTAAAATGCATCAGAATACACAAATGTTCCTATCAGCATCATTTGTAATGACCCTAAACTGAGAGTAGTCCAAATGTCCTTCAGTGGGTGAGTGGTTCAACTCTGATAGGTCTACAGGACAAAATACAAGTTGGCAATCAAAAAAGGAGCAAACAGGGCTGACGGGATGGCTTAGCAGTTAAGGCATTTGCCTGCAAAGCCAAAGGACCCAGGTTTGATTCCCCAGAACCCACGTTAGCCAGATGCATAAGTGAGCGCATCCCTCTTTCTCTCAAATAAATAAAGATAAAATATTGTTTAACTATGTGGTCTCTTGATTACCTCCATCTTGTCAAAAGCATCCAGTTCTTATTTGTCATTGATAAAATGCAATCTCTCTCATATTGTCTATTCTACCAGGCATTTTCCTATCAAAACTTGGTAGAGTGAATTCTGATGGCAAGAACAATACATGTAAAAGTATTAGGAGGTTTGGTTTTCAGTGGCACTCAAAGCTTTTACTGTCCTTGAGGGCCCAAGGAAAATATCAGACAGACTGATCATTGACACTCAGACACCTCCTGTTGCTTATAATCCATCTCCTATCTTGTGGAACCCATATTCTCACAACTAAAGATATGTCCTTCCATCATACAGGTTGTTAAATACTGTGGTATATACGCGCATACTCTTACACACACGCTTCTTCCTTCTTTCTCTCACTAAGCCTCCACTAAGCCTTAGTTTCTCAGTGCTTAGGTACAACCTTAAGATGAAAGAATGACTAAAGTAATGAGCAAGGATAAGTCCCTACAGCAAAGTAGAAAAGGTAGTTTTAGCCAGGTGTGGTGGCGCATGCCTTTAATCCCAGCTCTCAGGAGGCAGAGGTAGGAGGATGGCCGTGAGTTCGAGGCCACCCTGAGACTACATAGTTAATTCCAGGTCAGCCTAGACCAGAGTGAGACCCTACCTCAAAAAACCTGAACAGAGGTAGTAGCAATCTAAATCCCCACTCTTCCCTCAGATGCCAGAACAACAGAGATTCAGATAGAGCGTGATAGTTCATTTCTGGAAGTGTCCCAGTATTGAAAGTATAAATCTGGCCATGCTAAAGCTTGCAATGCAAATGTGTGTGTGAGTGTGTTGGGGGCGGGGGGAGGGGTTCTGGAAGCACTACACAGTAAGACTGGTAGAAGATGGCAGACTCCTTCACACAGTTGGTTCCAAGGGACACAGTCAAGAGTCTAGTATCACAGACCAGATGCCAAGCAGCACCAGGGGAATGCTATAGCAAGCCAAGGATGGCACTCTTCATTTCGAAAGTAAATTATTATGTAAGGGAAGCCGATTCCCCTTTGTGGTGGTTTAGTCTGCATAGTAAGATAACAATGGACATTATCTGCTTTCTTGGATATCTTCATTATAACACCATAAACTACACATTTTGTAAGCTTTTTTTTTGGTTTGTATATGAAAATGACACAATATTTTTTTTTATTATTTCCCAATACTTGAATCATCATTTCAGGTAGTGTTAGATGCAGGGAAAGACCAATGTTGGCACAACAACACTGTGAATTTGCAAGGGAAAGAACAAAATTAAAACAATTTTGTGAATTAGAATTTGCCAGATCTTTTTGTGTTTCTAAAATATCCGATAGAGGCTGGCGAAGTGGCTCAGCCAAAAACAGCACTTGCCCTATAAGCCTGAGGTGTCTCTGCACAGCCCTCATTCCCAAGCATCCACGTAAACAGTTGGGTGTGGCCAAACATGCCTGTAATCCAAGCCTGGGGGGGGGGGGGGTTAGAGATAGGAGACTTTCAGGACTCAGAGGTCAGTTAGCCAGACTGAAAATGGCGCCTTGAGCATCAGAGAGACACCCTGTCATAAGGACATAAGGACTGAGAGAGATGAACACCCAGCATTCTCTTTTGACCTCCGCCCATGTGCACACAGGGGCTTGTGCATTTGCACAAACATGTACGTACCACATATTCACCACACTGCTGACCACATATAGTACACACAAACATCAAAAAAAAATTATAAAATAGCTTTGTGAAGTTCATTTTGCATTTGGCACTTTTCTTTTGAATGTGACAAGGATCCCATTTTAATGTATTGCCACACTTTTGCCTATTGCGCTAGCAAATTATTAGAAAAAGAAATAGACCATGTCTTGTCTTTCCTTTTATTATCCACTTTAGAAAACACGCAAACCTCTTCACTCCATTTTGAAACCATGTACTACATCTAATAAATTAATTTACTTTCAAGAATAAACTGCCCATCTGTTCCTTTGTTCTCCTTGAACACATGTTGGAACTCACTATTGAAAATAAAATTATTCACTTTAACCTATGTAATAAGCAGCTAGGAAGAAAAATGAGCATAGGGCACATAAATAAAATAAAAATTTCAACATCCATTCTACTGTATTCTTGACACTCATTATCAGAAGCAAAAAATTATCAAAACAATAATAAAATACACACAACAATGAGCCTTACATTGTGTTCCCTGGTGTTATCTACAAGTTGTTTAGGACATCTAGACTTATGATAGAAACAATGTTCTATAGCACAGCGGGACCCTCAGGTGGCAGTGAGAGAGGAAAGAGGAAGAATGTATTCTTATCTCTACATTATCACAGTAAAAAAAAAAAAAAAAAGAAGAAGAAGAAGGCTGAAGAGCTGGCTTAGCCGTTAAGCAATTGCCTGTGAAGCTTAAGGACCCTGGTTCGAGGCTTGATTCCCCAGGACCTAAGTTAGCCATATGCACAAGGGGGCGTAGGCGTCTGGAGTTCATTTGCAGTGGCTGGAGGCCCTGGCACACCCGTTCTCTCTCTCTCTCTCTCTCTCTCTCTCTCTCTGTCTGCCTCTTTCTTTCTGTCTGTCGCTCTCAAATAAATAAATAAAAATGAATAAAATATTTGAAAAAAAAAAAAAAGCTTACCTACAGCTTCCTCCCGCCTCCCTTGTGGCATTCCTTGCCAAACTTTGACATCTTTAGTTTTCAGTTTTAAGTACTTACAGATTTATACTCCCCTGAAATCCCATTGCAGATATCTACCCAGGTTTGTCATCTACTCCATGGTAAAAACTTGCCTATCATTTCACAGAAGATCCATTCTTTCAGACCATTCTTATTCTTTGCCCTTTCCCTTGCACCTTTGCATAATGCTTGGCATATACTAAGTGCTCCCCAAAAATATGATGAGCAAAGACGTAAACTGCAGCTGACTATGGACTTCAAGGTGAAGAATTTTTAAATTAGAGAAAAGCTACATTTGTATTGGCTTGGAGATCTTAGATGTGTTGGGATTCACCCATAATTAATTCCATTCTCATCACATTGTAGGGAGACAATATTAAAAGTGATTCCTGGGCTAGAGAGCTTGCTCAGTGGTTAAGGAGCTTGCCTGCAAAGCCTAATAACCAGGGTTTGATTCCCCAGTACCCGCATAAAGCCAAATGCACAAAGAGGCACATGCATCTGGAGTTTGCAGTGGCTGGAAGCCCTGACTTGCCTGTTTCTCTCTCTCTCTCTCTCTCTCATCTCTATCTCTCTCATCTTTATCTCTATCTGCTTGTAAATACAATTTTTTGTTGTTAAAAAAGTGATTCCTGCTGAGCATTGTGGGGCACATCTTTAATTCCAGCATTTGGAGGCAGAGGTAGGAGGATTGCTGTGAATTCAAGGCCACCCTGAGGCTATCTAGTGAATTCCAGGTGGCTAGAGGGAGACTCTACCTTGAAAAACAAACAAACAAACAAACAAACAAAAAAAGTGATTCCTATATGTACATTTTAAAGCAGAAACCTAGTGGCTTTTTTCAGATTCTTTTACAATTACTATAAAAATAATAAGTGGGCTAGAGAGATGGTTTAGCGGTTAAGCATTTGCCTGTGAAGCCAAAGGATCCGGGTTTGAGGCTGGATTCCCCAGGACCCACTTAATCCAGATGCACAAGGTGGCGCATGCTCCTGGAGTTCTTTTCAGTGGCTGGAGGCCTTGGTGGGCCCATTCTCTCTCTCTCTATCTGCCTCTTTCTCTCTCTCTGTCTGTCACTCTCAAATAAATAAATAAAAATAAACAAAAATAAATAAGTAGCAAAGTATATGCCACTTATTTTGTGCTAAGCATTTTATGTGCTTTTCATATTTAATTCACTAGTGTGTTAGTATTATTCTTATTTTAGAGATTAAAAAACAGGCACAGAATTTTTTTTTTTAATTTGAGAGAGGTAAAGAGGCAGAGTGAGAGAAAGAGAGAATGGGCATGCCAGGGCTTCCAGCCACTGCAAATGAACTCCAGATGCATGTGCCGCCTTGTGCATCTGGCTTACGTGGGTCCTGGGGAATCGAACTGAGGTCCTTTGGCTTTGCAGGCAAGCGCTTTAACCGCTAAGCAATCTCTCTAGTCCCAAGCACAGAATCTTAACTTTCATAAAATCACAGCTACCATGTCTATTTGGGGGATGGGATCTTATCTTTTTTCTATTGATTATTATTCATTCCTAACATAAGTTTCTTTTAAAAAAAGTTTTATTTATTTATTAGACAGAGAAAGATGTAGATATATATAGAGAGAGTATGGGTGCCCCAGGGCCTCTAGCCACTGCAACTGAAATCCAGACACATGCGCCACCTTGCGCATCTGCCATAGGTGGGTACTGCAATATCGAGCCTGGATCCTTAGGCTTCACAGGTAGCACCTTAACCACAAAGCCATCTCTCCGGCCCAAAAGTTTCTTAAAGAGCAGGAGTCATTGCTGATAAGCCTCTCAGAGGTGGTGAGAGCGTTGCCACTGTATCATGAATAAGAAGAAAAGAAACCAGAGCAGTAATGTACAGAAAGGACTCCGCCCTTGTTTTTCAGATACCTCAGCAGTTTTTGGGTTTTTTTCCCCACATTTTTTTTTTCTTTTGTAAACAGGGTCTCAGATAGCCCTAGGCTGGCTTCCATCTCACCAAGCAGCTGAGGATGACGTTGAATTTTGGGACCTCCCAGGTGCTGGGATTACACCACCACACCCAATGTGCTGGGGATTATCAAACTCAGTGCCTCTTGCCTTCTAGGCAGGCACGCTACCCTCTGAGCCACCTCCTCAGTCCTGATCTTCCTCAACATTTTTCTAAACAACAAACAGAACTAGAAATTTTTTGTCTTTAAAATTGACAAATAATATTGGGAAAATTTTTAATAATATCTTTTAAATTATCCACTGCAGTGTGAACAAAACAGACCAAAGGCAATTGTGATGGTTTATACCGTTAATCCTAGCTCTTAGGAAGGTAAAACGGGAGGGTTGGGACTTTCAAGGTCATCTTGAACTTCAGGCCAATTTGGGCTATATTAAAACATTATTTCAAGAAGAAGAAGGAGGAGAAGGAGGGGGAGGAGGAGGAGGAAGAGAAAGAGAAGGAGAAAGGAGAAGGAGGAGAAGAAGAGGAAGTAGTAGTAGAAGAAGAAGAAGAAAAGGGTCTGGAGGTGGTTAAGGCATTTGCGTGCAAAGCCAAAAGGACCCTGGTTCGATTCCCCAGGACTCACATAAACCAGATTCACAAGGGGGTGCATGCATCTGGAGTTTGTTTGCAGTGGCTAGAGTCCCTGGCATGCCCATTCTCTCTCTCCCTCTCTCTGCCTCTCTCTCACTCTCTCAAATAAATAAACATAAATAAATAAATTTTAAAAAGAGGGAGAAAAGATGGAAAGAACAGAAAAAACAAGCAGGCATCTTGGTATGGTGAGGTGTCATTTTAAAAAATATTTTATTTATGTATTTATTTAAGGGAGTGGGGCAAATAGAGATAATGGGCACACCAGGGCCTCCAGCCACTGCAAATGAACTCCAGATACATGTGACACCTTGTGCATCTGGCTTACGTGGGTCCTGGGGAATTAAACCTGGGTCCTTTGCCTTCGTAAGCAATTACCTTAACCACTAAGCCATCTTTCCAGGCAAGTGTATGTCTGTGTGTGTGTTTTGGTTATTTTGTTGTTGTTTGTTTGTTTTTTTAAGGTAGGGTCTCCATCTAGCCTAGGCTGACCTGGCATTCACTATGTACTCTCAGGTTGACCTTGAACTCACAGTGATCCTCCTACCTCAGCCTCACCTCCTGAGTGCTGCGATTAAAGGAGTGCACCAGCACACACAGCTGAGTTGTAAAATTTTTTCAGCCCTTTATTTATTTATTTATTTATTTATTTATTTATTTTTATTTCTGAGTCATAAATTCTTGTGTGCCAATTATATTCCCATTCTTGGATCAGCACTGAGATAAGCAATTACCACTGGACTTAACTATCAAAACCAAATGAGAAATTACTACATATTTTCAGTACAGCTTGTTTCCTTAATGCTTGGTCACTTATATGATTCATAATAGAAGAGAATAACAGTCTAGTGAACTCTTTCTTCAAACAAAATTATTTGGCTTCAGAAATCTAGAAACCATGATAATTGTCTTCCTATAAGGCAATCTGTTCTTTTATGTTATCTAATTGACCACATATTATCTGAATCAAATGAATAACTTTTGGGGGTAACATACATGACTCTCTTACTGGTGGTCACATTCTCATTTTAGTTTTCAGCACCAAGCTCGGTTTTGTTTTTTTTTTTATTCAACACAGAGATTTGCTACTAACTAACTTTAAAACATGGTCTATTGGTTCAGCCACTAGTTTCTGCATTCAGTTCAGTGTTCAAATTCTGTGCTTCTTGACACTTTCTAGGTTAAAACTCAAAGTCATATTCTTTGTCCTCTGAGAGAGTCACACAAGTTTACTATAATGAAATACACCAAGCTATGGATTTTTCAAACAATTCTAAAAAGAACAAAAGAAAACAAAAAATATTCACAATGTATAATGCTTTGTGACTCCAAGTTCACAGAACTAAAGAATGTGAAAGATGGTGCAAGCTCTCACTGATTCAGGACCATACGGCTTCTACTATTCTCTCTTGATTGATCTGGATACTAGCAGTTTATCCACCTGGCCTGTGTAGTCACATTTCACATTTTACTTCTTGTGAGCCTAGTAACAACTATCAAAAAAAAAACTATCAAGGGGCTGGAGAGATGGTTCAGTGGTTAAGGCACTTGCCTGCAAAGCCAAAGGATCCAGGTTCGATTCCCCAAGACCCATATAAGCCAGATACACAAGGTGGTCTTGTGTTAAAAAGAGAGAGAGAGAGAGAGAGAGAGAGAGAGAGAGCTGGGCGTGGTGGTGCACGCCTTTAATCCCAGCACTCAGGAGGCAGAGGTAGGAGGATCACCATGAGTTCGAGGTCACCCTGAGACTCCATAGTCAATTCCAGGTCAGCCTGGGCTAGAGTGAGACCCTACCTCAAAAAAAAAACAAAAAAAAAGAATAAAAATATAAATATTTGGGCTGGAGAGATGGTTTTGCAGTTAAAGCATTTGCCCGCAAAGCTTAAGGATCCAGGTTCAATTCCCTAGTACCCACATAAGATGTACAAGGTGGTGCATGTGTCTGCAGTGGCTAGAGGCTCTGAAGCGCCCATTCTCACTCTTTCTATCTGCCTCTCTCTCTTCTCTCTCTCTCTCAAATAAATAAATAAAATATTGTTTAAAAAAAAAGAGTTCAGGCCCCAAACCAACCCCTTCATAAAATGTGGGTGTGGTGATGAACGGGTCTTCTCAGCCTGGGGAGGTGGAGACGCAAGACTCCCTGGGGCTTGACGGCTAGTCAAGGTGAGGTTGGCTAGTTCCTGCTTCCATAGAAGATCTTGTCTCAAAATAAGGTGGATAGCCAGGAATGGTGGCGCACGCCTTTAACCCCAGCACTCAGGAGGCAGAGGTAGGAGGATCGCTGTGAGTTCCAGGCCACCCAGAGACTACAGAGTGAATTCTAGGTCAGCCTGAGCTAGAGTGAGACCCTACCTCGAAAAACCAAAAACAACAACAACAAAAAAGGTGGAGAGTGATTTAGGAAGACATTTAGCATTGTGCTCTGACTGCCACATGCTTGCACAAATATATGCACGCACCTCCCAACTCACACACGTACAAACACACATATGTATTCACATCAGGAACACATATAATTAAGAAAGGAAAGGAAAAAAGAAAAAAAACGCTAAACATGATGGTGCAAATTTATAATCTCAGGGATGGGGAGGTGGAGACAGGAGAACCTCTCGGGGCTCTCTGGCCAGCTGGGACAAGCTGACTGGTAAGCTCCTATGAGAAACCCTGAGGCCAAAACAAAACTGAATGGCACCTTAGGAACAACCACCAGTGTTGTTCTCTGGCTGCACATAGCACACACACATGCATGCACTTGCACAATCAAATACACACAAACATGCATGCAAACAGACACAAGAAAATAACTGAAAAAATGCATTGTGAACACCAAGCAAGTACACTCTCAATGCCACTAAGTTGTCATCAACATAATCGAGATAAGAGGCTGTTGGTCAGGGCATTTGTCCTCCTGAAATTTGCAAGCTCTACTTCACTTACACTATAGAAAAAAAGAAAGATTTAAGGTCTAGTGTTTTGCATGTGCATGGTATATGTGATGTGGTGTGTATATTTACGTGTAGGTGCTGATGCAGTGCTGGTAAGCTGGCCTGAGTAGGCACAGAAAGCCATCAGGAGTCTCCTCCATCGCTCATCCTCTGTGGTTTGGTGTTTTTTTGTTTGTTTGTTTTTTTTTCTTCTCTCACTGATTCTGGAGCTTGCTCTTCTGAAGCCCCAGTGAGTCTACAGTCTCTGTTACCGACAGGACTGGACTATACACATGCATGACCGGGCTATGCACACGCATGGCCATGCCCCAGCCGTGATGTGGGCTCTAGAGATTCAAACTCCTGTCGTCCTCAGGAAGCACACTCAGACGCTGAGCTACCTCTGCGGATTTAGACTCCACTCAAGCCGGTTGCACCACCGGCTATTCTACTTCATTTCCTCTCATTCGTGGACCGTGGACCCTTCTTCTTTGACGGTGCTTAGCGTGCAGCATGTTTGCATCTGTCTTCTGAGTTTCAGTACTCACTGAATACCTGCCGTGGCAAAGGAAGACGCGGGGAGGAATCTAAGTGGCTGGCTGCCTTGTTAATGTTGTTTGGCTGGGGTAGCTCATTGGTAACAGTTTGCGTTGAGAATCAAATGTGAGATGCACGTTCTTAACTATGATTTTCTCATTAATTGACTTTGTATCTTAACCCGAAGCTTAACTGGGTGCTGTCTATTTCAGTGAACGAATCTTTGGCGTTGAGTCAGTGTTCGGTCTGTTTTACGATTGAGCAATGATATAGAGTGTCATCTATGGAGAGTACCATGGCATTTAAAAACATCAACCAGTAAGGACTAATGAACTCCATGTTTCAAAAGAGCAATCATAAAATAGAATTTTAAAATCAAGTGGGAAATTTCTGCGTCACTAAAAGATTATTTTAGAAAGAGCTTTAACTCAAATAAAGATATCAGGGCTTTAAATAGGCATAAGTACTAGATGTTATGACAAGGCATTGAGTTTTTATTGCTGCCCTCTGGACAACAGTACCAGTCTGTTGGCCTGGACTTTGACCCAGGACCCTGGAGACTCATATTATAAATGTATGAGTCTTATAGTGAAGTTCTCAGTTAGAAGCAAAACTCTGTACATCAAAGCCACAAGCTAGTGTGAATGTTAAAGAAAAAAAAAATTTTTTTTTCCTGAAGCAATTTCTTTCTTTCTTTTTTTTTTTTTTTTTGGTTTTTCAAGGTAGGATCTCACTCTAGCCCAGGCTGACCTGGAATTCACTATGTAGTCTCAGGGTGGCCTCGAACTCATGGCAATCCTCCTACCTCTGCCTCCCAAGTACTGGGATTAAAGGTGTGCACCACCATGCAATTTCTTAAAGTCGAAATCTCTTTTCCCATTGCTGCCTCATGCTGTCAGAGTGAAAACAAGTATTCTTTCCTTTCAAGACAATGAGTAATTTAGCCTCTTGCTTTGGAAGTTCTGACACTAATATGCTGTGTTAAAACTAATGTTTAGTACTCAAATGAGTGCTAAGTGAGACACAATGGTTTATAGGAATTCATAAATTCCACATTAAATGCTAAAAGTGAGCCAACTTTTGAATGACAGTATATACAGTTGTTAACATGTACACATAGTAAATTTTTATTCCTGTCTTGGATTTTGGTTCTTAGACATGGTCATAAATTGTAAACTAGGTAATTTATAAATACCCCAAAGCTTATTCTTCTACTCCCTCCCCACCACTCTGTGTTTCTATACTTAAGTCATAAAATAGAAAAGATTAATGCACAGTCTAATCAAAATACAGCATAAACATCTCCCTAAATTGATGCCTATTAAATTCATGTCGTTAGCAACACCATAATTTGTAAAACATTTCCATTCATGTCTTGAACCAGTCTCCTTAGTATATGATCTAATGGAAGTCACTGGGCAGATACTTGACTCCGCAAAGGCCAACCACTTAGACCCTCAGCATGAGACTGCATCATGCGTCTAAGTTTAATAAGTGAGTGCTGTCTGCAAGGTGGGGCTCAGAGAATGTGCTAGGCTCAAATGGGCTTCGGTGGAGATGGTTGTCAGACTGGTGCATGCCTGGGGCAGTCTGCCAAGGGTGTGAGAGGTGGTGAAAGCTGGTGCACATTTTTGGGTAATACATGCTACCCCAAGTGTCAGCCCAAAAGACAAGATGCCTCTGCTAATTTATCCACTCAGAGGATCCCATTTTCTCCTAATGACCTACTGAGGTCAGATGTGATATCTTTAGTAACATATACACAAAACTATGTCATAATCAAATGTGCCCTTGGCAGGGTAAAGTAACCATCTCTACCAGAAACACAGTTTAATATTCATGTCATAAAAATTAAAGTAGTTTCTCTTTTACATTTAAAATAAGGTAAATTTTGGGCTGGAGAAATGGCTTAGCAGTTAAGGCTCCTGCCTGCAAAGCCGAAGTACCCAGATTTTTGCCAAGCATGGTGGCTCACGCCTTTAATCCCAGCACTGGGAAAGCAGAGGTAGGAGTATTGTCATGAGTTCAAAGCCACTCTGAGACTACATAGTGAATTCTAGGTCAGCTTGGACTAGAATGAGAAACTACCTCAAAAAATAAATAAATAAATGAATAAATAAATAAAATATGGTAAATGTTACTTATTAATGAAAACTAAAGTAATTTTTCAAATTTTATGACAAGCTTAAAGGACTATTATATTGTTCCATGAGAAATATATAGCTAAAGTCAATACATTATAAATGTTAAAGAAATAAAATTTTGAAACTTTGATTTCTCTAGATAACTTTTAATCAGAGATTTTAAAAGTTTACTCTCCAAGGGCCAGGGATTTAATGGCAAACTAGAAAAGCAGTTAAGAGTGCAATTCATATCCGGACACCACAACCTGTGGGCTTATAACTTTGGACAAGGAAGTTGGTGGCTCTAAACCACCTCACAGATCGACTGTAAACGTTAAATAAAATAATCTGTATAAGGCACATAGCACGGCACCAGGCAGGCACATGACAAGCCCTGAATCAATGTTGGCTAGCAGGAGTAGAGGTAAGCCAGAGGCAGGCAAAATTTCCAAATAGTATCTAAAGGATGTTTTGCTGTTGCTCATCTAAAACAGTCTCGATTATTTTGCTGATATTTAGGTAGCAGATAAAACAGAAATTGAAATCTGGTAAATTGTCCTGCCTTAATCTCTGGACACTGAGGACTTGATAAGATATTGGTGCCATGAGATATCAGTGCCATGATGGTAGTCTGTCACATGGCACAGTTGACGTGAATGAAGGGCAGTTGTTCTGGGTGAGCCTGATCTAATCACTTGAGCCCTTCAAAGCAGAGCATCTTCTCCACGCAGTGGCATGAAAGCAGGTCAGGGAGATTGGCCGCACTGAGAAGGCGCAGTGCACCTCCCTGGCTCTGTGGTAGAGGGAACCGTGTGTGAAAGAATGAAGGCTGGTCTCAGCAATCAGAACAGTTTCCAGCTGAACACAGCAAAGAAATGGAGACCTCAGCCCCACAAACACACAGACTGGCTTCAGTCAACTGTCTGCTGAGCTTGGCAGTCCCTTCTTGCCCAGAGGCTCCACAGAACAGCCAAGCTAGCTGTCACTTTGATTTTGACCTTGGAGACTCACAGCAGACACCCAACCCTAAGTATACCTGGATTACTGGGATTCCTGTCACATACTATACACGTTATTTTAAGTGTTAAGTTGTGTTCATTTGTTACACTGTGCTAGATAACTAATATAGACCATCTGAAGGGTGGTTCAATAGCCAAAGAGAATGCCTATTCTAATTATTAGAGTAAATTATGAAAAAGAGAGGCCATTTGTGTGTTGGCATGGAGATAACTCCACTAGAAACATATTAATCAATAATTAGGAATACAAAAGGGTAGCTTTTCAATTTTACCCCATAACATAAAACAAATATGATTGCAATAAGAATTCAGTATCAACCCTTCTGCAGGTAGATGTCCAGATTATCGGTGGCCAATACAGAAAACAAAATTCATAGACGGATTTCCCTTAGAACTCATTTTTCAAACAAGTATATGGAATAATTGGTTTTTACTCTAAACTCCCATGGAAAGAATCAATTCCTTTATGTTTACATAGCACTCTTACTAGTTAAGTATGAAAAAAAGATTTTAAAAATTATTAGGATAGCACTTAAGGTCATCTCAGTACAGGGAACAGCTAGCAGTTTTGGTGTATTTGTGTTCATGTGGGGGTGGTGGCCCAGCACTGCCTGTCTACCAGACATTGTCTACTCTATAACTTGGTCTACTCATCCAAAGAGTTGACCCTTGTTTCCTGCTGGCCAATCAGAATAGCACAAATTCTGAGGTACTGATTCCATGCATCATGATTGGCTCAGAGCTGGTCACAGTAGCAAACCGTTGCCAATGAGAGAGAGACAGAGAAAGAAATCCCCCATTCTGTGTGTTACGTTATCCATCAAATTGTATCATATATACATTACACAATCGTTGATTTGCCTCAGTTTTGTTTTCTGCTTTCCATTTCGACAGCTTTGTTTTTAGTATTTCATTAAGTATTATTTTACCTTCTTTTTTTTTTTTTTTTTTTGGTTTTTCGAGGTAGGGTCTCACTCTAGCCCAGGCTGACCTGGAATTCACTATGGAGTCTCAGGGTGGCCTCGAACTCACGGTGATCCACCTACCTCTGCCTCCTGAGTGCTGGGATTAAAGACGTGCGCCACTACGCCCGGCTATTTTACCTTCTTTTGAGGTTGGAAACATTTCCAGGAAGGTCAAAATTATTCATTTTGCATTGCCATTTTTTGGGATGGTGATAGTTTGGGAGAGAGGACTTGAAAGTTATCTATGAGTATCATGGACAAGTATTTTTGCATCTTATTTGCAGGTGATTGGAACCTGTCAGGTTTCCCCTTCACTTGGTAAATTAAAAAAAAATCTTTTCAACTTATGCATGTTCCAGAAAGCGAAAGCTTGGGGTTCAGCATCTCTCAGTAGGGAGTGATTTGGTCACAAGTGAGGTGACGAGCTAATTTGGCAAATTGCTGTTTGAGCTTATTTTCAGTAGAACTTCTGCTGAGAGAAGAGAGAACAGGCAGGCGAGCAGAGAACACTATATGCATCACTGAAACTTATTGCTTATCGTTATTGCATTTGAGTAAATGCTCTCTTTTTGCTGTTGCCAAGTAAGTCATCATATTTTCGTTCTGCACTGAATCCCTCAGTAGGAGACGAGATTTGAATAGATCTGAGTGCAGGAAATGAAAAGAATGCACACTTTGGCTAAATCGCTCCTCTCCGCAACCTAGCTCCCACCTCCTTCACTGCAAATTCGCACAACTCATGCTATCTGTATGGAATGTCTTAGAGAAACAATGGGAGGGTTTCTTCTGCTCCTGTTTGGATGAAAAAATAATGCATGCTCTCTGTAAAAAGAAACTGCAATATATATATATATATATATATATATATATATATATATATATATCTGTAAAAAGAATAAGATTTACCTAAAAGTCCACCTCTCAGAAACCCATTGACATTTCAGTACTCTGATATCTCTGTTTGTATCGACCCATAGGACATTATTTTAACACAATCACAGCAGTCTAATCTTCGATTCCATGAAGCACTTAATTTTTAGACATCATTTGCTTCCTCTCAGTTTTCCTCTTCTCTCCTCCCCAGTTCTTCTCCTAATCAAGCCTGTAACCACATAAGGAGTTTGCTCTTATGTCCCCAAGATGCCCTTATTTTCTTTGTACTTCTCTGCATCGTAATTTTTCCTACCTAACCACACATAGTCAAGCTCATCGAAGGGATAAAGTTAACACATTGTTTTGAATGGTTAAGTAACAGATGCTAATTTGAATGTCTCACAATTTATTCAATAATTCCTTATGTATAAATTCACGTTGTTTCCAGTTTTCTTGCTATCACAAATCATGAGGCATAGATGCTTTTGTATGCTTTTCTTCTGTTTTAAAAAAAGGTGCCACCAAGTAGAATTAATAAGCTGCAAGTTTATCTATGTATTTGTAAACATACACATACTCAGTGTCAACAGATATTGCCAGCTGCTTCCCAAGACAGCCTCAAGAATGCACATGTCCACAGTAAGGAATAAGGTACGCTGAAAAGCAAACACTTGTTTTGATGATTGGATGGGTAAGGAGTGAAATCTCGATTTTCTTTGTGTCCCACTTCTTTTACTACTAGTCAGGTTGAAGAAATGTTCATTTCCCCTGTATCTAATGGCCATCTAGGCACTGTGATCTCTAATATGACTCCTCCTTTCCCTTGCCCATCTCTTTTCTTTGGCCTCTCTCCATTTTACATTATTATTATTTTATTAAATAGTTTAATAAATTTTATTTATTTATTTGAAAGAGAGAGCAAGAGAAAGAGGCAGATAGAAAGAGAGAATGGATGCACCAGAACCTCTAGTCACTGCAGATAAACTCCAAGCACATGTGCCACCTTGTGCATCTTGGGTACTGGGGAATCAAACCTGGGTCCTTAGGCTTCATAGACAAGTGCTTTAACCTCTACTCCATCTCTCCAGCCTTACTTTTTAAGTACTATGGAGGTTACATAAAGTGCCATAAGCATGTTCAGATGCCAGGTTTCCTATGTGGACACTGCCATACCTCACACTGCTCTCGTGTTCCCCTTTCTTCTTACACGTAGCACCATTGTGCTGTCTCTTTCACTGCGTTTATCACTGAGAGTACTAAAAGTGCTGTTAGCAGGACAGCATACGTGGACAAAAGTGATTTATGTTATTGACTTTGGAGAATATTACTATGTGAGAGTTATCATGAATAGATAAGTCTTTGGAGGAGGGAAGGATTATTGACTGCTTTTAACATTCTATTTTTTACTTATGAGACCTAGTACAATAGAAAAAAAACAATTCTGGGCTGGAAAGATAGCACAGCAGTTAAGGCACTTGCCTGCAAAGCCTAACCACACAGATTTGGTTCCCCAGTAACCGAATAAAGCCAGGTGCACAAAGTAACACATGTGTCTGGCATTTGTTTGCAGTGCCTAGAGGCCCTGGCACTCCCATTCTCTTCTCTTCTCTCTCTCTCTCTCTCTCTCTCTCTCTCTCCTTTTAAGTAAATAAAAATATTTTAAGTTATTTATTTGAGAGAGAGAGAAAGAGAGAGAATGGGTGCGCCAGGGCCTCCAGCCACTGCAAACTCCAGACACATGTACCACCTTGTGCATCTGGCTTACATGTGTACTAGGGAATTGAACATGTGTCCTTAGGCTTCACAGTCCAGTGCCTTAACTGCTAAGTCATCTCTCCAGCCCAATAAAAAATATTTTTTAGATAATAATTACTTTGCTCAAAGTTCTAATATATCCTGTGACTATTTCCTTGATCTGTTCCCAAGCTGTGTTGGTGGTCTTCGTGGCTGTTAGTTTTAAACAGTCTGTGTAGAAATATTCTGTGACCCAGTTCTTTTCATTTATTCCAGGTCATTGCTAACCGGGTGCATCGTCGCCGTGTAGGTTTAGTTTCTGTGTGGACATGGGTTATACATCAGCTGGAGCATTGTTTGAAAGTGTTAAGTTTCTTCTGCTAGATAGGTGAAGGTTTTAGGGCTTCCGGGCAACAGAAGTATGTGTATACTTAGCTGTTTGTTCTGGCAAACTCCAGAGAGCACATCTGAGGACCCGAGCTCCCAGGCATGTGTGCTCAGGCCTCTTACTCCTCTGATTCTCATTCACTGCATTTATCTAGCAGATGCCTCACGCTCATCACTTGGTTCAGGAAGGGCCTTATACGCATTGCTTAACTGGCAGATTCACAGACTGGCTGATAGATCTTCAGTGGACTCTCATAGCCAGAGCAAGCACATCAGAGCTGGAAATCTAATCCTCTCTCATGGCCCGTGCTCACTTGTAAACTGTAGTAGGCATAGATTCTGACAGCGGGCGACTTTCACAAACTTGGAGTCCTACAGGAGAGAGCGCGGGAAACTCGGGTTTTCTCGGGAACCCTCAGGTAGGCACTACCAACTACCTTCAGCTTGGGCACCCGGATTGCGAAGAAAGAGTTCCGACTGCACTTATAAATCTCGTGTATGTGTGTCATCTTTTTCTTTCTTTTCTTCTTGTTTTTCTTGAAGCAGTTCTTTCCCTTGAAGGGATCTTTTAATTACCATCCTTTGGACTAACCATCCAAGCTGCAAAAGCCTTAAAGCAGCTGAAAGGAGTCCTGCTTCCCAGAGTTCCTGCAGCCTCAGCAGGTTTGCCTGCCGATGGAAGCAATTTCTGTCAGCCACTTCCTGCCAAAGCACCCAACTGAATGGAGTGTGTTCTTTCATATGCCACTCATTATCCATAGGAGCAGAGAACTTTAAAGAAGACGCTAATATGATGTGTAAATTGACACAAGGCTCTTACTTAAAACAAAACGAAAGGTACCAGATACCCTTTTGGGTTAATGGTATTCTTTTATAGTAAAAGATATATATATATATATATATATATATATATATATATATATATATATTTCCCCCTTTCTTTCCTAGTGTGGACTGATGCTACTATAGGGGAAACCATAATGTGATTTGTTATGCAAAAGCAACAAGGAACTTTCAACTTTTCCTGTTCTATCAAGCTCTTGCCATGTGTCCTTCCTACATAAGGGAATTGTCTAACTGCAAATGGCACTGAGATAAAGATTGCCAATATTAAATTGAGTTCCTTAGCACCCTCCTCTAACCATCTGAACAGCCATCTTGCTCCTGAATAGAGACAGCAATGTGCATGAATTGAGACTGTGTGCTTTTCTAGGCTTTTGACAGTACGCATACTACAGGCATATCGTCTATCAATGAGGTGCAGTGTGAGCCTGGCTTCAGGGCTCATCTCCGTGAATAAAGGTCCACCAGTCAGTTGCAGGTTTTGCTTGGTGAAAGGATGTGATTAGTGTGCAGGGGATGAGTCACTGCACCAAACTTAGTCATGAAATAGTAGAGCTAGAACCTTGCAGACAAGATCCAGCTTTCCTCTCTATCTTTATGTTAGGTTAAGGAAAACAGTTAAGGTTACATTTTCAAAAATATGTTTTATGAAACCCAAGCCTGGTAACACACTCTTCCAGAAGAAGAAGGAGGAGGAGGAGGAGAAGGAGAAGAAGAAAGTGGTGGTGAAGTAGGAAGAGGAGGAGGAAATATGATGATTCTAGGAAACAGACACTCATCATAAATATTATAATATTGAATCCTGACTATAACCATCATAGAATGTGATTTCACCTGGTTTAACTGAGAATTTGGTAACAAAACTAATCCTCGTTCATGCCATCACTGTCAACAACTCACAGAACCACACTTACATGGAGACACACAGAGCAGTGTTGATCAAATGACTACATTGGCCAGAAGGATGGAGAATTTAAATCTGTCCTTCAGAGGCCTAGGTTGTTCTCTCAGAGGTATTCAGAATTACTCTTGGTTTCATTAGAAAGCTTATGTATTAAGAAATCCAGATGCCCAGGCTCCTGCAGTCAAGGAGGGGAATGCTGTAATTTCTCCATACAGCCAAACCTGGAGCTTTCTTTCCCCTAGAGATGCACTAAGGGATTTCTCCTCTCCCTCATCCTCTCCCCACACTTTGTTTTCCCCATTATACTTTTAGCTATTTGTAGCCAACTCATTCTGCTTGTCCAGCCTGCTCTCTTGGTTCTATTTCTTGAGCTGAAATTGAGGCAAATTAAAATTGCCCCTGAGCCTATGTATGTCTTGCCTTGGAAACCTAAAAGCATTCATTTTTTGGCCCTGGGTTGAGTAAGGAGTATAGAGTTAAGTAGTCAGTGGAGAGTTGTGAGTGGGGTAAGTGAAGGAATAGGAAACCTTGCTTGAGTCTTGGGCCCACGTTGCACCCTTTGACCAAAAACCACCTTGACTTCGAAGAGTAGTAATGCTGGTTCTGGGCACGGGAAGATGGCTCAGTAGTGAAAGGTACTTTCTTGCAAAGCCTGCTGGCCCAGGTTCGATCCCCTAGTGCCCACATAAAGCCAGATGCACAAAGTGATGCACGCATCTGGAGTTTGTTTATAGTAACAAGCGGCCCTGGCATGACCATTCTCATTCCCTCTCCCTCCCACTCTCTCAAATAAATAAATTAATTAGTTTTAAAAAAAGAAAAGAAAAAAGAAAAGCTGATTCTATCCTTGAGATCTCTGACCTATTCCCACTTTGTTTCTGGAGTTTTGGAAACCGGAAGTGAGGAGGAAAATAATTAATTGGCATCCTCAATCCCTAGCACCTAGTATCCTTATGAGGCCACTTCTTCAGTTGAAAATGATTATGAGGTCACCCTGCAGCAATTTCTCCTCCAGCTCAAGTCATTCCAAGTCCTTTCCCTTTTGTTCCCCATAGGTCCATTTGCCAACACTAATTATTTTTGTTGCTCTTCCCCGGCTCACTTCCAACTCTCCAAATCACTTTAAAAAAAAAAAAGCCCCAAATAAGACAAAGCCTTCTATGGGGCTGGATGGGCCTAAGTCTCTGGATGGTAAACAGGCCACTGCAGCATTTTCTGCTTCGTGGAGAAGTGCATTCTCCTGTTATACGAGCTTTCATAACCATAAACTGACACCCACGACCCCGTTCTGTGGCCTACTGTAATTTGCGCTCCTGCTCTGAGAAGATGCTTAGCCACTGTGATATTATCATGAGGTACCAGCTAAGCATTGCTCACCAAGTGTTCCTTTTCTCTAAGTGTTTCATATTATATACCAGTGGGTTTCTCTTTCAATGTAGCTCAAAAAAAAAAAAAAAAAAAAAAAAGAATCAATTGTTTTGAGTTTTCCTTGTGGCTTAGGCTAGGAGAATTTGTTCATTTTAAAATCCACCTGATTATTTAGTCAAATTTTCAGATTTATAAATGGTCATTGTGGTGGTTTGATTCAGGTGTCCCCCACAAACTTAGGTGTTCTGAATGCTAGATTCCCAGCTGATGGAGATTTGGGACCTAACGCCTCCTGGAGGGAGTGTACTGTTGGGGACGGGTTTATGGGTGTTATAGCCAGCTTCCCCTTGCCAGTGTTTGGCACACTCTCCTGTTGCTATTGTCCACCTGATGTTGTCCAGGGGGTGAGGTCCATCCTCTGCTCATGTCGTCATTTTTCCCTGCCATCGTGGAACTTCCCCCTCGAGCCTATAAGCCAAAATAAACCTCTTCTTGCCCACAAGCTGCTTTTGCTTGGGTGATTTCTATCTGCAATGCGAACCTGACTGCAGCGGTCATTATAATCTTGAATTTGTTAGTTGATATCTACTTATTACATCAATTTTCTAATGGGGCAATGGGAGCAAAAGGATACAATACTACATGGTATGTGGGGTATTTTTAGTGAAATGTCCCCCCATAGGCTCATGTGTTTTAAATATTTGGTCCCCAGCAATTTAGGGAAGTTGTGGGTACTTTGAGAGGCAGAGCCTTGCCAGAGGCGGTGTGCTGCTGGTGTAGGCTTTGGGATAACATAGCCCAGTACTCTGACTACCTCACCCCCATTGATGTGGAGATGTGATGCTGGCTTCCTGCTCAGGCCCATCACGCTTTCCCCGCCATGGTGAAACTTCCCTTTGAAAGTAAGCTGAAAACACCCCTGAGCTGCTCCTGGTCTGGTGTTTTGTCCCAGACACAAGATGGTAACTGCTACAGTAGGTGTTCTGAAACAGGGGGCAGTGAAGTTTGAGAGGAGAGTTTACAGGAGAAGGAGAGATGAATGAGTGTGGCAGGAGAGGTCTACCAGTGGGCTGCAGGGAGAGCAAGCTGCAAGCAATAAATGGAGCCACATTTGAAAGGCCTTCATGTGCTTCTTAACCCAGCATAACAACTTCCTAGGAAGAGTGCATATTATCACCCAGTTTTACAGATGGCCAATCTGGGAATAGCAGAACATGAAGCCTATGTGAGAAGAACGACCATTTCTAGTCTTTTCACTCCCAGAGCAGATTTATATCCTTCTCATTGTGTACGGTACTGTTCCGTTGTGTATGGTCATTGTACATGATCTTATTACACAAGGACATCTTCATTCAAGTATATATTGTACATTGAGCAGAACATGAAATGTCTGTTATAAAAGTGAGTGGAAGACTGTTTAGGATTTTAGTGTCCAATTTCTTTTCTAAATTTTGTTTTTTATTATGGAAACTAAAATATGTTCATGGTATATAATTTTCAAAATAGAAATGAATGAAGATCAAATAAAGTCATAAGGTAATAATATTTTTAAATGTATTTATTTATTTGAGAGAGAGAGAGAGAGAAAAGCAGATAGAGAGAGAAAGATTGGGTATCCCAGGGCCTCCAGCCACCACAAATGAACTCCAGATGCATGCACCACCTTGTGCATCTGGCTTATGTGGGTCATGGGGAATTGAACCTGGGTCCTTGGGCTTTGCCAGCAAGTGCCTACACCACCAACCTATCTCTCCAGCCTGGTAATAATATTTTAAATTACCTTTTTTTTCTGTCCTTTGTACATATAAACTTGCATTCATATTTTATAAAACTGGCACTATTATGTGTCTGTGTTACAGCCTGCTCTTTTCTGTGAACAAAATAGATTGTGAATGTTTTCTTCATGTACATAAATATGCGTCAATAGTATGACTTTTAATGGCTGAAAAGTATTCTATAAGGTTCTTCTATTTCCGGACAACACCCTCAGGCATTGTGAGAGATGCTTACCTGGCATTGTTAGAGTAGGACCAGGAAAAGTTCATTTTTTTCCCCACCTTGCTTTGGGCAAGTGTCAGAGTTTAGTCCTCTTTTAGTCATAAGAAGATGACCTCTTCAGGAGCAGTTTCCTGTGGCCTTCCATTATGCTTACTTTACTCCACAGCCACCCCCACCATCCACCAATCTCAGGCCCCACATCTCTATTTTCCACTTTAATACACATTAATATCTTATCCCTAACATATGACAATAAAATTTATAAATAAATAAGGTGTATAAGATTACAAAATATTTCAAACATATAGAAAAACATATAGATTAATATTACAGATATTACTCCTTCAGTATCTGCAAGGAATTAGCTCAGCAGCCCCACACCATCTCCATGAATATTCAAATCCACACATGTTCCAGTCTGTTCTAGAAAAATGGCACAGTATTTGCATATAGCTTGCATAATCTTCTCATGTAGTTTACATCATCTTTAAATTACTTATAATTACTATTGAAATTGTTGCTAGGTTGTACTGTTTAGGGGATGATGAGAAATATCTCTATATATGCAACACAACTGCAAGATTTTAAAAAATATTTTGGGTGTGATCAATTCATCAATGGATATAGAACTCATGAACACAAGAGGCCGACTGTATACTTCTACACAGACACAACAAATGGCCAGGTGTGCTTTAAATATTGTTTTTTTGTTTTGTTTTGGTTTGTTTTGGTTTGGTTTTCTGAGGTAGGGTTTCATCCTAGTCCAAACTGACCCGGAATTCACTATGTAGTGAATTCCAAGGGTGGCCTTGGACTCACAGTAATCCTCCTTCCTCTGCCTCCTGAGTGCTGGGATTAAAGACGTGTGCTATCATGCCCAGTTCTTATTTTATTATTTTTTAACTTTAAAAATTTTTATTTACTAGAGAGGGAGAGAGAAAATGGGAGTGCCAGAGCCTCTAGCCACTGGAAACTCCAAACTCCAGATATATGTTCCACCTTGTACATCTGGCTTACAGGTTATGGAGAATCGAACCTGGGTCCTTAGGCTTTGCAGGCAAGTGCCTTAACCACTAAACCATCTCTCCAGCCCTATATTGTTTTATTTTAGAGAACTAAAATGTTGAGAAATTATAAACTTCCTTATATGCTTCATTCTGTTCCCCTCCTTTCTCCCCTTCTCCCCTTAGCATTAGCTATAACCCTGAGGGGAAAATAGGTCATTTTATCCATATTTTACCACATATGATAGAAATCCGTAGCAATCTATCACATTATTTTGTTTGTTCTTAGACTTTACATGACGGAATTGCTCTGAGTTGTATACTTTTGTGATTTGTTTTTTATCAATAGACATGTTTGTAAGCTTTATCGATATTTGCTACCTATAAAACTCATTCATCCCTTGTAACTGCTACATAGAACTCTGCTATGTGAATATGGTAACACATTGTTCTGTTAATTAGTATGCATTCAGATTTTCCAACTTTTCCTATTACATGCAATGTTGTGATAGATATCTCCCTTTCAACCTGACTGAGAACAGAATTACTTATTATAGGAAATGTACATCTTTAACTGGAGGAGGTCTTATTAAATTAATCTCCAAAGCAGCATACAAGTGCTGGGTAGTATATGAAAAATTCACATCTTCACTTATCTTCCTAAACCCCTGATAATACAACCTGATGACCCATTATACTCAGAGCCCAGATGATAAGAAACTGAGAAATTGAGTTTCCCTTCCCTGGAGGCGAGACAGAGACTAACCTTTCAACCATATCTCCAGAAAGGAGTAGCTATATTCTGTATTTTTATGCAGAAAGAGACAAGAGTCACATATGTATGGGTTGTTTCCATATTAAAATGGACTAAACTAGCATAGCCTTAATGAATATTTTAATTTTCTATAAAGTAGGCAATAGTCAAAGGAAACTGCTCATTCATTTCCCCTGTTATGGGCCAATTTAGTTACTTCTTGGTAGATTCAGGATTGAAGACATTGAGTTGGACACTAAGGAAAAAGCTTTTTGTCCAGAAGAATTTTTTACTGATAAGTAAAATCAAGAAAGTAAAATGACAACCAGAAGTTCCTCACCCTTGACAATGGTACTACAAGTTATATGAAATACGAAGATCATATCATAACTATTTCATTAGGGCTGCAGAATTGGAAATCTAGTCTTCAAAAATGAAATATTCCTAAATGTAAACATTTATGTTAAGAAAAAAGAATATAAAGAAAATATGTTCAATGTATTTATGACACATTGAACTGGCTATAAAATCTTGTTTTTGAAGATTTCTCAGTAAATATAGGTACTTGCCCATGACACAATGTTGCATTTTTAAAGAATTAGAAAGATAAAACATATTTGATATGTAACATGAAACAGATATATGTGTATTCAAATGTGCAAGTAAACCTGGAAAAATAAGACTTATTGATAGGAGCCATTTTATTTGTATTTTTGTGTGTATGTTACATCTTAGGAAAATGTTAAGAACAAGCAAAAAAAAAATTAATAGCTATTTGAGTACTAGAATTCTTATTAAATTACACTTTTCTTTAATTTTTTCCAAAAAATATTTATAAAGTTTGGCAAATATTACCTTAAGTGACTTTAAATATATGTGTGTGTATATAAGAAAAATATGAAGCTAGAGCTAAGCTCAATGTTTTAATTCAACAAATGGTAAAGGGAACTTTACGTTCCTGTGGCAATTTGAGAAGAGATCGGTTTGCCTGAGATTTCCATGTTCATGGTCTTCAGTCATGAATATCAGAACACCTTTGGTGGGTACTAATGAATGGATGCAAAGTAGACCTTTGTCCTGAGCTGACATGGAGGGAAACCCATGGATAATGAAAAGCAGCTATTTTCAAAGTTCCAGTCATTGTTTTACTGAATCAAATTAAATAGGTTTCTGGTGTGATTGATTGTACCCAACTACTAAATGATCAAGATGGCAAAAAGAGATTCAACGCAAAGCAATTGATCCAGTGGCCACATGTACACACAGAATCAATTTCAAGATCAAGATAATGAGTACATGAAGGTAAATACTTGCTTTGTAAACTGTATTCAAATACGCCTGTGAGCAATAATAGGTACTCCTGATTTTTCAGGATAACAATTCCTTTAATTATTTTAAAGTATTCATTTATAAAGCTCATGGTAGGCAAACAACACAATTTTTTATTTTATTTACTTATTTGAGAGAGTGAAAGAGGGAGAAAGAGGCCAAGAGAGAGAAAGGGAGAGAGGGGGAAAGAGAATGGGCACATTAGTGTCTCTAGCTACTGCAAACAAACTCCAGATGCATGTGCCACCTTGTGTATCTGGTTTTATGTGGGTACTGGGGAGTCAAACTCAGGTCCTTAGGTTTTGCAGGCAAGTGCCTTAACCACTGAACCATCTCTCTAGCCCAAACAACACAATTTTATATTTCTCACTTTGTAAGCTTTATTGCTTTAATTTTATTTCTTCCATTTTTAATGGCTGTAGACTGTCCATCACTTCTTTTTTAAGAGAGAGAATGGGCACGCTACAGCCTCTAGCCACTGCAAATGGACTCCAAAAAGATGCATGTGCTACCATGTTCATCTGGCTTATGTGGGTTCTGGGAAATGAAACCTGTGTCCTTAGGGTTTGCAGGCAAGCACCTTAACTGCTAAGCCATCTTTCCAACTCCTCCATCACTTTTGAGCACCTTGTATCTATCCTTTCTTCCCTCCTTCACCCTTAAAACTATCAGACATCTCAGTTGAGTCAGGAACCCTATATACCCAAAGAATTTCTTATGAATGGAGAAGTAGCTATCCCACATTCTTTCACTTGCATAACTGCTGAAGGAATTGTTGTCCAAAATTTTTTATTTCTTTAAATTGAAAGATTAGATTATCAGAGGGTGGTGGTGTACACCTTTAATACCAGCACTCGGGAGGCAGAGGCAGAGGAGGGAAGATCACTGTAAGTTCGAGGCCACCCTGAGACTACATAGTGAATTCCAGGTCAGCCTGAGCTAGAGTGAGACCCTGCCTTGAAAGACAAAACAAACAAATAAACAACAACAACAACAAAAAGATTAGATTAGCTAAAACTTAGTGGAAAGTTTTTTATAAAGTGAAAATCTAGGTTGAAAATCATAACAAAAGTGATCTGCTGGGTGAGAACAAAATACTTTAAGACGATCATATATAAATATTAATATATCCCCAACCTATTAACAGGCAACACTGTTAATACATCTATAGCTGCTGAGAGGCAAGAAGACTGTGCAATGCAGTGTTTTCTCCTGTAGATCAGAAAACCAAGACAAAACAGTCATCTGCTCACATTGTACGTAAACCTAATCTACTAAATCTCCATGTAGTCTTTTCCAAATGGAAAAAAAAAAAAAAACAGACTGACTAACCAAATAAACCAAAGTCAATAATTCTTCTTAAGAATTCCATATATCCAGTCTTTCTTTGTGATCAGTTTCCATACTAAATCCTAGGCAGGCACTGCCAACCAGGTGCCATATTATATAAACCAGCCAGGCTTAGTGGAGAAGGTGCCTCTGCAAACTTTCCCTAAATTGAGGACCTTCTAGTCATCCAGGCCCACGACATTTGACCAAGACAATTTAGTTTAGGCAGAAGGTGAATCTGATGATGTTAAAAAAAAAAAAAAAATAGACCACGTAAATTCCAATTGCTTTTGGAAGGAGGTTTTAATATCGGAGTTCACTATAAAACTAGTGTTTATTGTATGTCATTACAGGAAGCCAAGTTTTATGTGAAAGATCCATTTTGTTGATTAAATGAAATTCTTTTTTTTTTGTGCCATTGGATCACATGACATATGTCCAGTCAATTATTTTAGTTGTTGAAGATTTCCGTTTTCACAGTTATAGTTTCTTTAGCAATCAATAGAGCTTTGAAGAACCATTTTTCTTGATAATTACCTAGATCTTTTCTATAGAAGGTTTCTGGTTCCCCAAGACAAGTAAAGTTTGGTCAAGGGAAAGAGTGATCAAACATGCCTTATTGTAATTTTTCCAGAAAGATCAATGACTTTGCATTCTGAAATGATAGCATAAAACAATAAGTTTAATAACAGAATGACTAAAAACAAATGTGGGTTTGACTTGACACATGTCAAGCAGGAATATTGATAATAAAGAAATGGACATCCTTTTTCCAGGAAATTTCATCTCCTTTTATCTTAGGAGATCAATATGATAAATTTAAGCTCTATGGTGGTCAATAATCTAGCCAGGTAAGAGTCAATATTGAATATTTGAGGATTTAGCTTCAAATTTAATTTTAATGGACTAATATTTTGCAGAATAGTCTTTAAAATTTAATCTCCCCCCCCTACAAGTAAACTGTTAGTTTTTATCTAACATTCATGTTTTAAGACAAAAAAATATATTTACTAAAATAAATACTTTATCAGTAGTTCTGTGCTTCCAGTTTGTGCTCAGGTTAAAATAAATAATTCAAGAAGTCTGTTGACCTGATTCTTGGTACATACATGAAATTTACAGGGAGTGGCACTTTCCTCTGAGAGGGTTGAAGGCCTTTTGCTGAATGACTTACCTAGCAACCCCTCACTGATATGAACAATGCTTAATTTGACAATTTGGTTAACTGCCCCTGCCAATCCTGTCTGAACACCATTACCCATTCTGTCTATGACCCAGTAAACTTTGCTGACCTGTCTGTCTCCTTCCCAACCACTGCCTGAGGAAGACATCCGAGGTTGTAGACATTTCTTCATTCTCCGTGCCTGGGACCTCAGGACTGTTGCGTTGGAGGACCACCCCTAGGATTTCATAATAGCTTAATGCACTCACTGCCTAGAACAGAATTGGTGAAGCTATTAAACTCTATGTGTACACTTGCAATCCAAGAGCCATATATCCTAGGCGGAAGGGAGCAGGCCAAGCCCTGCTTCATGCCTTGTCATACAGCAGGAGAGGCAAATGCTCTGTACCCCTGTGGGATTAAAGCAAGAACAAGGCCACATCCAATTCTGATCCTTGGTAAACTTAGTGTCCCAAAAAGCTATTTCTGGAGCCGGGCGTGGTGGCACACACCTTTAATCCCAGCACTCGGGAAGCAGAGGTAGGAGGACCGCTGTGAATTCGAGGACACCCTGAGACTACATAGTGAATTCCAGGTCAGCCTGAGCTAAGTGAGACCCTACCAAATAATAATAATAATAAAATAATTAAGTAAAAAGCTACTTCTGAAGGAGGGAAAAGATGGTACCAACATATCATGTATCCATACAAAATATGTTCTTAATTTAAAAAAAAAAAAGCTACTTCTTCCCGGTAGCCAGAAGGCAGAGATAGGACCGTTGTGAGTTCGAGGCCAGCCTGGGACTACAGAGTGAGTTCCAGGTCAGCCTAGGCTAGACTGAGACCCTACCTAAAAAAAAAGAAAAGAAAAGAGAAGAGAAGAAAAGAAAGGAAAGGAAAAGAAAAAAAGAAACAAAAATGCTACATTTATATAGTACTTATTCAGTGGACCTAGTAATTATTCCAAAATAAGTCCATTCCCAAGTGGTTAGGAAATGCTGTGTGCATACTGAGTTGGAAAATCGAGTAGCCTTGAGACCACTCAGTAAAGGTGTTTTGTTTCTCACACAGGTTCCTTCTCAGCAGGTATCTTCACTTCATATACCCTTAAAGTGCCCTGAACACATAAGTATCTTGAAAATCCACTATATCATATAATAATTCTTTCGAAAAAGCAAATACAAATCTATTTTTAAGACCTTCCATCTCAGTGATGAGATTCTGTTTAGAATCTTTGCCTCAAGGTAGGAACCAGTGTTATGACCACTGGATCTTTTGCTTCATGTGACTCTGTTGTCCTTGGAAGTTATCTGAGAGGATGGCAAATGGATGATATTTTCCCAATTTTTTATTTTTGAGCTAGGATCTCACTCTAGCCCAGGCTGACTTGGAATTCACTATGTAGTCTCCGGCTGGCCTTGAACTCACAGTAATCCTTTACCTCTACCTCCCAAGCAAGTGCTGGGATTAAAGGCATGTGCCTCCATGCCCAGCTATTTCCCCAAAATTTTAAAGTAAGTATCCAACAGCTGATTCTATGGATTCTAGACAAAAGGGAATGATAAACATTGACATCTTACATAAGTGAGCTCCTTTCCTCAAGTTCTTGGTTAAGGGTACTGTAACGTACTTGGAATATACTGTGACTGCACTATTCTAATAATATGCATGGAAAAGTTTGCAGGTAGAATAAGAGGGAATGTCCAATGGTTCCTATAATTTTTTCTAGATAACAAGAGTGATTCTTACTTTACATTATGCTGTAACCATGACCACTGGTTCTGAAAAGAGTCCTTTGGCTCCATGATGATTCTCCCACATCCCTATAATCAAAAACTCTGATAGTTGTTCTGATAGTACCTGACCTCCACAATATTGCAGGCAATTCTGCAGGAGCACGGTGGTAAAAGAAATGTCCACATCCAGAGCTCTGGAAGGTTAAGCCTTATGGAGATCAACACTACTTATGAAATAAGAAATTCTGACAATTGATGCCAAGTTCCAGTGAAGCCTCCAGGCAAATGAAGACAACGTACCCAAACACTGTTGCTTGGGAGATTTAAAACAAGCAGAGAATACTTTAGAGAAGTGAAGTAGGATTTCTTAAATGTGTCTGTGAGCATACTGCCTCACTTCTGAGTACTCAACACCAAGCACATACCAACTCACACAGTCTAGTAGGTCTCAGCAGAGCAGATACGTCTCTAAACATTCCTCAGATTCTGGGATTTTTCTACCCTGCCAAACAATACTTCCCCTGACTGAGACAATCCTTTTGGGACAGAAAAATAAATGTCTGTGTCGGTGCCTAACTGAGGTACTATCCAGAGCTTTTCCTATACTTTGCAGGATCCTCATTATCTTGGAAAAGTGGCAGCATATCCCAGCAGAACCATTAACAAGAGCCCCTTGTTCTAGGCATGTCCTGGATCCCTGCCTAACCCCTGATCTATTGCTCTGCTCTTTGTCTCTCTGCTTCCATTTGTAGATGTGGTGTCTGTAACCCCTATCATTTGGCAGCTTTCCTTTTGGCATTTTGGGTCTTGAGTTCATTCCCATTGTAGACAAATGAGGGAAAGAAACCAAAAGCAAAAATAAACCCATTTTTCCTTTCACAAGTAATCATTGCACACCTTTTAGTACTATCTCCTTCTAGACATATTCTATTAGTATATACACACATTTATTATGAGAGATCATGATGACTCACAAAAAAGCAATGACTACTCAGAAATGACTTTTCATTATCTTCCTCATTTGTAACTTCCATCACTCAGCAATATATACTGGATATTCTCCAAGCTGGCAAATATTTTTGCATCATAATTTTTAACGGATACATATATACAATAGCTTCACATTCTTGTTACATACAGGTTATTTATACTATTTTGTTATTGTAAACACAGCTACAATAAACATTAATCTAGTTAAATTTTTATATTCTAAATAAATTTCTTCCAATGCAATTATTGGCTCAAGAATCAACATAACTATGGCCTTTGATATAAAAGTGATAAACTTACTGACAATGAGTTTACTTTAGTTTTTTTCTCATCAAGAGCACATGCAGCATGTTAAATCATATATTTGTTTTTGTTTCATGATTATCATATATGCTATAGATATTTTGATGTCCAATTGTACATATTCTTGCTGTCTTAGATATGCATTTTCAAAGAGGATAAAAAAGGTATTAAGTAAATTCAAAAATAATAAATGACAAAATTCAAAGTGGCATCATGACTAGAAAAAAATCAAGGACTGGTAGCACAGGTTTATAATCATTAGCTCAGGGCTATCCTGGGTTATATAGTGATATCAAGATCAGCCTAGGCAACTTAATGAGACCCTATCTGAAAATTAAAAAAGTGGGAAAAGAGAGCCAGGAATGTAGTTCAGTAGCAGAACACTTGCCTTGCATGTTTCAGGCCTTAGGTTTACACCCATTACCAAAAACCAAAAAGTATTCTTGGATGTGTATTAGTTACTTGTCACTATGTGACAAATTACCCCAAAACATAGTGTCTTAAAACAACAAATATCATTGTGCAAGTTTTCTGGCTCAGAGTTTAGGTGTGATTTAGCCATGTCTTCTGGAAAGATCACATATATACATATATATACATATATATGTATATGTATATCCTCTAAAATATAGAGAGCAGCATAACATGCTTTAATGAAGAATTAAACATGAATGAAATAAAGAAGAAAATCACAAAAGTCTCAGGTTTCTAGCTTTAGCAATTTGCTATAGGCATTATAGATTCCATATTACTACTTTGCTGTTATTTAACAGCAACATTTTTCAGTTGTTTTAATTTTTATTTATTTTCATTTGTTTATCGGTTAAGGTAATGTTTTGTGTTAACTGTTTTACATTTGCTATAACAACATGTGATACCATTTTTCCAAATTTTTAAATTCATATTAGAAAGCGGAACAAAGCTAATACCTTTTTACCATTAGAAACTGTTAATATATTAGTAATAAAAAGTATTGTGCATAATGTTTATAAACACATACATAATAATAGCTTTATGTTTGTAAGTGTATGTATATTTAAAAAGCAAAAATACTTAAGAAGTAGGTACATATTTCCTAAAGAGAACTGGGTAGCTGGGAGACAGAGGGAAGGATTTCAAACATTGCATTTTATTAATAATAAATATATGATTGTTTTGTTAAACTAAATATAAGACAGGTTTTAGAATCAATTCTATGGTTATTTAATGATAGTTTTATCAAGGGGGAAAAGATAATCATACTTATACAAAATTTCCAGAGGAATTCATTTTGGAATATGCACCCCCAAACTATGGATTTTATTATTGTGAGAAATGAATCCAAAATGCCGAGACCACAAATAACAATAAGATTTTCCTCTATGTATCAATGTCCTCTGTGTACTGTGTACACCCATGTATCAACTACTTAGCAGTCACTGTTCAGCGTGTGTATTATGTAAACTATTGGATTCACATCCTCAGCTTCCCTGCCACCTGCCACATAACCACTTTTCTACTTATTAACAGCTATGGGGGACATGGTCATAAAGAGGAATCAAAAGTCAAATTTCTTTGTTAATCATGCACATAGTCTTATGACAGAAAGTTGAATACAGCTATTAAAATTTGTTTTTATTTATTTTATTTTATTTATTTGAGAGATAGAGGCAGATAAGGTAGAGAATAAGCACACCAGGACCTTCAGCCGCTGCATATGAACTCCCCATGCATGTGGCACTTTGTACATTTGGCTTATGTGGGTCCTGGGGAATCGAATCTGGGTTCTTTGGCTTGGCAGACAAACACCTTAACCACTGAACCATGTCTCCAGCCCTAAAATTTGTTTTAATAAGCTTCATTTACCATTTTCTTTTCATATTTTGCTCTTCTAAGTCAATGCATTCTGCTTACTAGTAAGCTTGCTTCTTCCTAGCCCCTGAGCTTTTTATCTGTATAACGGATTACTTACATGCTCATTCAACTTTATAACAATAAAACTTTATAACACTAAAAATGAAGGAGTAATATAATAACAGATGTTGAGAAGTTCAGAATCCACGATCTAACAACTTCAAGTACTATTAACTTTTGATGTTGTATTTTTAGTGTGGTGAACATACCCAAGAATGAATATAGGAAGGCCAGATGTAAGATGGATGGCAGAAGCAAAATCCCTCAGACCCACACAAGCCAGAGACACAAAGCAGCACAGGCATCTGGAGTTCATTGGCAGTGGTGAGACCCTGGCATACCCAGGCTCTCTCTCTGTCTCTCTCTCTGTCTCTCTGTCTCTCTCTCTCTCGCTCGCCTCTCTCTGTCTCTCTCTCTGTGTGTGTGTGTGTGTGTGTGTATGTGTGTGTGGTAGTTTGATTCAGATGCCCCCACCATAAACTTAGGGATTCTGAATGCTAGTCTTTCCAGCTGATGGCAACTGAAAATTAAAATCTCCTGGAGCCAGTGTGTTTTGGGGGGTGGGTTTCTGGGTGTTATAGCCAGCTTCCCCTTGCCAGTGTTTGGCACACTCTCCTGTTCCTGTGGTCCATCTGATGTTGGCCAAGGGATGAAGTCCACTCTCTGCTCATGCCATCATTTTCCCCTGCCATCATGGAGCTTCTCCCTTGAGCCTGTAAGCCAAAATATACCTCTTTTCTCCCATGCAAGCTGCTCTTGGTTGGGTGATTTCTGCCAGCAATAGGAGCCTGACTGCAACAGTACAGTCGGTACCAAGGAGATGTGTCAGTTGCTACTAGACACCTGATTGTGTGGCTTTAGCCTTTTGGAGCTGTTTTTCAAGAGGAATGTGGAAGGATTTGAAACCTTGACCTAAGAGATGCCTTGCAGTTCTGTAAGTACCACCTGATGGACTATTCTGGTCAAACTCAGACCTGAATGCTGTAAGAACTATGGACTGTGAGGTTTGGCTTGTGAGGGTGAGAAAGAGCTTTGCTTGGACTGGGCTAGAAGCATTTTGTGTGAGAGGCTTGCTGTTATTGCTGTGTTCTGAGAATTTGTGTAGAGTTGCTTTATGTATAAATGGACTGGTGTGAACAGTGGGACATAGCACAGAAATAAAATCTTTGGGCAGAAATTTCTACCCGTTCAGTTGCAATTGAGAGATTACAACCTTTGAGATTTGGCCAGATGACCTGCATTGGGGCAACAGGAAGAATGTAGACTCTTTTGGAGGGGCCTGAGTGCTCAAGGAGTGTCCTGTTCTTCAAAGTCTGCTTTATTTCCCCCTGGATTAACAAATTGGCACCCTACCTGGTATTGTGAAGTATAAGAAATGCAGGAAACAGAGGGTCATTGAGTTTGAAACTGTTTTTGTGCTTCAGAAATGGCCATGGGCAGTGTGAAGTAAGTTTGCTGGATACCTGCATGGAGACCCAATGTAGCCATGAGGATGAACCGTGCATTGCAGTGGAGACCCATTGGAAATGCTGGGACCATGAGATGGCTGCTGAGGAAAGCTGCCCTCCCCAGATGAAGTTTTCAGGACTATGAGTAGCCTAGTGCCATCTTTTTGCAATGTGATTGTTTATTCTGTGCCATTATGGGTTTGGGGCGGGGGGATTTTTTGGTATTGTGTCTCAGTTAAAAGACCTTGGATTATGGGGATGTTTGAAAATCACTAGAATTGATAAAACCTATGGTGACTTTTTTTAAAAAATACATTATTAAGTTCATGATATTCCAAAGAGCTTGATTCAAGGCCAAGTAGTACAAAGGACTCAAGAGAAATCATAAGAGACTTTATTTATTTATTTATTTGAGAGCAACAGACAGAGAGAGAAAGAGACAGATAGAGACAGAGAGAGAGAATGGGCGTGCCAGGGCCTCCAGCCACTGCAAACGAACTCCAGATGCATGCGCCCCCTTGTGCATCTGACTAATGTGGGTCCTGGGGAACCGAGCCTCGAACTGGTGTCCTCAGGCTTCACAGGCAAGTGCTTAACCACTAAGCCAACTCTCCAGCCCAAAAACTATGGTGACTTTTAAAGTTGGACTGAATGCATTGCATTTTATAACATGGATGGTTATCAGTTTATGGGGGACAGGGGTGGAATGTAGTTTGATTCAGGTGTCCCCCATAAACTTAGGTATTCTGAATGCTAGTCTCCCCAGCTGATGGCGATTAGAAATTAAAGCCTCCTGGAGACAATGTATTGTTGGGGGAGGGCTTATGGATGTTAGAGCCAGTTTTCCCTTGCCAGTGATTGGCCCACTCTCCTGTTCCTGTGGTCCATCTGATGTGGGCCAGAAGGTAATGTCTACCCTCTGCTCATGCCATTGTTTTCCTCTGCCATCATGGAGCCTCCCCCTTGAGCTTGTAAGCCAAAATAAACCTCTTTTTTCCCTGCAAGCTGCTCTTGGTTGGGTGATTTCTACCAGCTTTGTGAACCTGACTACAACAGTGTGTATTTCTCTGCTTGCAAATAAATAAAAATTTTTTCATTGTTTTTTTAAGGTAGGGTCTCACTCTAGCCCAGGGTGACCTGGAGCTCACTATGTAGTCTCAGGGTGGTCTTGAACTCACATCAATCCTCCTACCTCTGCCTCGCAAGTGCTGAGATCAAAGGTGTGAGCCATCAGGCCCAGCAAATAAAATATTTTTTTATTAAATTTTTTGGCTTATTTTTATTTATTTATTTGAGAGCAACAGACAGAGAAAGAGGCAGAGAGAGAGAGAGAGAGAGAGAGAAAATGGGTGCACCAGGACTTCCAGCCACTGTAGACGAACTCCAGGTGCGTGTGCCCCTTGTGCATCTGGCTAACGTGGGTCCTGGGGAATCGAGCCTCGAACTGGGGTCCTTAGGCTTCACAGGCAAGTGCTTAACCACTAAGCCATCTCTCCAGCCCAAATAAAATATTTTTTAAAAAGAAAAAAGAAAGGTGAATAAAGACACTGGAAGTATAAAAAGAAGTAACAATGAAAATTCAGAGCAAAGGCTTGGGAAATGCAACATCCTGTTCATCTCTACTATAAATTGAAATCTCTCTGAACCAGGCAGTGTCACTGATGCCTGGAAACATGGCAAACTTTACTGTGACTCTGAAACTTGCTGAAGTGCAACACTTTGCTTCCATCGTACTCTGAAATCATCATCCAAGACTTGAACTCCCGGGAGAAGTTGAACAAGATCAAAAACTCTGAGTCACTAGTGTGATAGCTCAATGCCAGGAAGCGATGACCTCTTTGGAAAACTGGGACAGTGACATCAGTTTGCATTGGGTCACTAAGGATTGCTCAGGGTGGCAAGTTTTTTGTGCACTATCCTGTAAGAGGCTTCTTACATGAAATACGAGACCCTCTAATTCTAACAACATTACAAACAAACCTATGCAATTAAGCCTTAGTGCATGACTGGAAGCAGAGATAAGCTAATATGATTATAAACCAGCTAAATAGATCCTGAAGCCCTATGATGACATCATGAAATTTGAGAAGATACAGCTGGCTTCTAGTGATATTTTTGCAGTTGAAAATATGTAGCATCTGGTGTTTCACTTATCATTCTTTGCTGAAGTCGTCGTCATCTTAAGCTTCTTTTTGTCATGTAGATGTGTTAAGTTTATAAATAATGCTGAAAATTTTTCATAGAGCATGCCATCCAGTTTCAATAAAAATGCAAGCAAAAATTAGTCATAGTTTCATAAACAAATTGTTCATAAAGATGGACAGGGCCCCAAGCCCTCATACTTAAACTCTTTTCATACTCCTGAAGTGCCATTAACCTAGAGAATTGTTTTTTGTTATTAAATACTTAAAGTCTAATTTCTCTCCTAATGTGTGGAATCTTCAGTCATTCATTCTTGTGTGGAGCTAATATAATACATGGTTTAGAGTGCTGGCACTGAATACAGGTTTCTTTGGTTCAAATCTCAATTTTACCACCTACTAGCTGTGTACCATTTAACAAGCTTTTAAATCTCTCAACTTCCAGTTTACTTAGCAATAAAAAGAAATAATAGTAACTACCATGAAATTGTACAATATTTATAAACTATTTTGTAGCATGTCTGACATATATAAACTCCAAGTAAATATTATCTGTTGTTAGTCACTCAATAAATATTTATTGAAGTTTATATCTGTCCTAGGCACTGTGTTAATCCTTTTGGTACTATTTGGGCAAGAAGAGAGAAAGAGTCCATTTACAATTAACTTGTGTGAATGATGTTCTCTGACATTTAATTGTTTGATACCAATGCACTTGAGTTCCCAATCTTCAACTAAGTAGATTATTTTTAAATTCTTTTAATTTTTATTTATTTGAGAGAGAAAGAAAGAGAGAGAGAGACAAAATGGGCACACCAGGGCCTTCAGCCACTGCAAATGATCTCCAGATGCATGCGCCACCTTGTGCATCTGGCTAATGTGGGTCCCAGGGAATTAAACCTGGGTTCTTTGACTTTGCAGGCAAGTGCCTTAACCACTCAGCAATCTCTCCAACCTGAGTAGATTCTTGATGGACTGTTGTCTTAGTATTGGAGATGAGGAAGAATTTATTTAGAGAACTATTATTAAATGGTAAACTTGTATAGTATCTCTATGGTATTAAAGGAATGTATTTCAATGTATATAATTGCATGCCATTATCAAAATGTTCATTCTACAATTTGTCATGATGTACAAGAAGGCCTGGGAGCATATTTTAGCATCTGAGCCTGTTGCTAATGGAGGAATAAGCTGCTCTCACTGGCAGGTGCTCTGATGCCATGCCCCTTTCAGATCTCTGCTTTTGCAACTCCTGGCACTGTCCGGGCTGCTGGAAGTGTTTCCTCTGCAGTGGCCCCACTACTCCTTCACTGAGTCACATCACCTCCATCACATCACCTCAAATGTTGCTTCTTGAGTTATTCCCAGATCTATCCAAGCCTCAGCGTGCCATGAGCTTACATCCTAGCAGAATAAAGCTATATGGAATTGGAACCATAGTTCAGCGCAGATGACGTATGCACTGACAAGAAGTATATGAAATATATATAGGAAATACAATCTTATATAGACAGAGTTCTATGAACAAACTGTCCAAGTAGAGAAGAAGATTTTTAGAGACAGTGAATAAAATGAAGACCATTTCATGCTGTAATTACAAAAGCCACTAAGATGGTCATCATTCTGATGATCTTTTATAAAATTCAATGAAGGCTTTCTACAAGATGACCTAGCTACATATGTCTTCATATGTGCAGGTCAGTTTTTCCAAGTGTATAAAGTTTTAGTTATACAGAGTATCAAAACATACTGAGAGTAAGACTATTTGTTTGTTTTATGTCCATTAGCTACTTGCTTCATTTTCTGTTACTGATAACATAAAACACAGTATTGTGTGTGTGCGTGTGTGTGTGTGTGTGTGTGTGTGTCTGTCTGTCTGTCTGTCTGTAGGAGTGCTTTGTGTACATATAAAATACATATCCAAACACATATGGTAATTTTACATATTAATTTATAAATAAGAACCAATTTACTCCAAGTTAAATTTCTATACAATCATAGTATATTGTGATAACATGTTATTTCTATTTTCCACTGTTATTTACTGGATTAATTTTGTTTCATGTGCTAAGAGCATTACATTTGTATATGAACTATCATAGGCTAACTCAAAGAGCATTTAAACATTTGAACATTAATTACTGACTTACTTCGATGACTTGATTGATGTCATGAGTCCTCATTACTCACCTGAGCATTTCATGGTCAGGGTGCCTTTGATACAGTAGATATGTAGAAGCAGAGCATGACTGACTGCGATGGTCCTGGCTCCTGGTATTTACATATGTCAATGAAAGACTTTTAATGCCATCTCAACAGCACTTCTTATCAGTCTTCACCAGCGTCGAACACAACAGAGCATGAGAAATGCATATGCCTAGGTTTCAACAGAGTCCATTCCCATATTAGACTTAGCAGTGCTCAGTTAACTCTGAAGGTTCAAAATACAGGCAAATGATCCACTGAGCACACTTTATTGCCAAATGCTATCCAAATCAAAGGGATTATTTTAACAAATGTTTCATTAGTGTTTGACTTAACAGACAAACCACTGTTTTGCCTGTGAGCATGTTTTCATCAGAATGGAGAAGGCAACAGATGCTGCCTGGTAGTTTTCAGATCTATACTAGAAATTCCTACCAACAGCTAATATATACGTGTTCCTTTAAAGGTGATATTAAGAATAGTTATGCCTAAATTACACAGCTCGGTTCACTTCGAGCTTTCTTGCTATTTGATGTCAATTCTCTTTCACGTATCATTCAGACAGAATTAAATTTTACATGCTTTAAACATACAATGTGTTGAAGTAAAGAGCATCTACCTGGCTAGCTGGATAGATTGTTTTAGCACTTTCCTGAGTAGAAAAGCTGAACATTTAATTTTTTATGTAGGACAGAAGACCTGCCCACAAACGGTCTGGGGAAAACAGTATTGAACATAGCTAAGACTATTTTCAAAATAAAATGTCTTGTTCATATTATATAATTGAAGAAATATGGGGGGAGAAACCTTGCTGGAAAAAAACATAGCTTTGCATTGTCTTATGGTGTGTTTCAAATCCTAATTTTAATTCACTCCTTGTAAAATTTCTGAAGACTCTTAATAAGGAGTCTAATACATTAATGTGACAACTTATTAATAGGGATTAGTATGTATGAACCATTGGTATATCTGTGAACCTAGAGAGAGCAGGCTTTTTGAAGAATGAATGAACTCAAAGATTCAAAGGTTTTTTTATATTTGCTCAAGAAATGAAACACTTGCAGTAAAGCACTTTCCAGAATGCCTTGAGATCTTGTTATAGTAAACTAAAAATGGTTATACATTCTCTGTAAATTCAATACCATATGAAAGAAGATTCTATTGTCGTTAAATAGTAGTACAAAGTATACAGACGAAACATGAGAAAATTTTGATTTAGAAAACTATCTGATAGTTATTTTTCTTTCTAAAAATTGGGAAGATGACCGATTTTTTTTGAAAACAGAAATATTTCAAATGTCGGTATTTTTATAGCACAATGTTTTATAGCCTAATAGTTTTATAGTAAACTGTTGAATTGCACTTTTCAATATGTAGGAGCTTGAGAACTATAATGTAGGCACATGAATATCTAAGAAATATGATAGTTGTGATGAAATGGTAGAAAAAGGCTTGAATGATCAATAAATTACACCACTACTACTGAGAATAGAACCACCTCTGTTCATTAGCTTTGTGCTATTGGGTGGTACTGCATTTGGGACACCCAGTTCTTCATTTGTAAAATGAGAATCAAGGTTTACTTGACACAGTATTAAGATGAGGCTGCAGAGACACAGAACATGCAATAATAGTTTGGAAGTTATCAAGTAACATGAATCTTTGTCACTGAGACTATGTCATACCTCAATGACTTATCTGTTATTTTAACATCTCTTATGCAGGAATGGGTTTTATTCTGCTTGTGCACGGTTATATTTGGTATGTATCTGGATCAAAATATACCCAGTAGAGGTAGGTCTAACTCAAAAGAGGAAAAAAAAAAAAACAAAAGCCAGAGGTAGTTGTAGAGTATTCTTGAAAAATGCTATGTTAACAACATTAGGTTTACATGATACTAAGGATTAAACTATGGTTAATAAAAACTAAACATTTGTGACTAAATCAAAAATTGATTGTTGAGAGAAATACTCAATATAACAAAAATTTTGAAGTAGGGTGTGGTAGCGTATGCCTTTAATCCCAGCACTCAGGAGGCAGAGCTAAAAGGATGGAGGTGAGTTCTAGGACAGTGAGAGACTATATAGTGAATTCCAGGTCAGCCTGGACTAGCACGAAACCCTACCTTGAAAAAAACAAAACCAAAATGCCAAAAAAAAGTTATTTTCCAGCAATTATGTTTTTATTTTTCTACCAATCTAACTCTTTTTTTTATTTCCTTTTTTTTCTTAATTTTTATTAATATTTTCCATGATTATAAAAAATATCCCATGGTGCTACCCTCCCTCCCCCCACTTTCTCCTTTGAAATTCCATTCTCCATCATATCCCCTCCCCATTTCAATCAGTCTCTCTTTCATTTTGATGTCATGATCTTTTCCTCCTCTTATGATGGTCTTGTGTAGGTAGTGTCAGGCACTATGAGGTCATGGATATCCAGGCCATTTTTTTTTTTTTTTTTTTTTGGTTTTTCGAGGTAGGGTCTCACTCTAGCCCAGGCTGACCTGAAATTCACTATGGAGTCTCAGGGTGGCCTCAAACTCACAGAGATCCTCCAACCTTTGCCTCCCGAATGCTGGGATTAAAGGCGTGCGCCACCACGCCCAGCTTATCCAGGCCATTTTATTTCTGGAGGGAGGACGTTGTCTTACCCTTCCTTTGGCTCTTAGATTCTTTCCGCCACCTCTTCCGCATTAGACCCTGAGCCTTGGAAAGTGTGATCGAGATGTTACTCAGTTCTCCAGTCACTTCTTTCCAGCACTATGATACCTTCTGAGTCATCCCAAGGTCACTGCCATCTGAAAAGATAAGATTCTCTACCCAAAGTGAGAGTAGCATTAATATAAGGGTATAAATATTAAGAGAAGTGCTTAGTGGGCAGTTTGATAAGCATAGTATATACATTTTTCCAGACATCAGCAGATGTTACACCCCTAGGGCTCATGACTACCCCTGTTTTAAGTTTTCAGTATCAGGGATGTATTCCCTAAAAAAGTTTTTTTTTAAGGAGTATATTTCTTTCAAAAAGTTCTTAGGCTGGGGTTGTATCTCAACACAGAGTCTTGGATTGGATCCTCCACACTGCATAAAACTGAGCATGCTGGTATATGTCTACAATCCCAGCACTAAGAAGGTAGAGGCAGAAGGATGAGGAAATTTAAGGTCATGCTCAGCTACACAGAGTGTGAAGGCATCTCACCTACATTGTCCACATTAGTCTTTTAGTTGCACATGACTGCTATAAGATTTTGTGTGTGTGTGAGTTTGTGTGTGTGTTTAAAAGGGTTCTTTCAGTAAATATAGACTAGAATTCCATCTGATAAGCATTAGCATTGTACCATTGTTTAATTGGTTGCAATCTTTCTTAGGAGTCTGTGAAATAATTGATGGCATGTTCAGGTCAAAGAAATATGATACATAAACATACACTATCATGAAGTTACTGGGCACCTAAAAGAATGCTGTGCTAAAAGTGAATTAGGAAAAAAATATATAAGGCAGTATCAGAACATTTCCCAGTTTTGTTTAAGGTCAGCATCGATAGCAAAGCAGAAATGCTGGAAACAATGACTAATGGTGGCAATAATGCTTCAAGTTCTAATGCTCAAGCCAGTCATGGGATATTAAGGAAACAGATTTTACTCCATGGTAGGAGTCCAGATCTACTTCCAATCAATAAAATCCCACTCTATTCCTAGTAGTGGCACATTGGGAGTGAAAGACGCTTCCAGGAAGAATAATAACACAAGAAAACATGACTTAATGACAAGATGTGACAGTAAGCATAGCAAAGTGGATTAGTGATGACTATAAGAAAAAAAAAGCAAATTAGGAAATTCATCACTCATGATCTTATTCAATCAACTATTTCCTTACAGAAAGAATGCATTCCTTGAATTCTCCAAAAGTGGACTAATCTTCCTTTCCCTATAACACCCTTCTTAATTATATCTTTGTTTAAAAAAAAATTATGTTGTGCACATCAAGTCGCACTCTTAGTACTTAGGTTTATGCCCATAGATTAGCGCTGCTCTCAAGTTTGTCAGAGAAGCTTCATTTTGCAGATGGTGGTGACTACTGGAAAGACGGAAGACTCATCGTGGTGCTGAGAACATGCATTACTGAGAGCTCAGCACTAAATAAGACATCTCTGTGAGGCCCTCCAAGGCTCAGAGGATATTGTGGAATGTATATAAGAGCCAAGCAATGGGGAGGAATATTCTGGGCCACTATCTTCTGGCTTTGTGTCTGCTGCTTCATGACCTCACAGCAGCTGCCATTATCTCCATAAGACCCTTACTATATTGAGCCCATCAAGATTTTACATGGATGATGGTGGTGAGCAAAAAAAAAAAAAAAAAAAAAAAAAAAGAAAAAAAGAAGAAAGAAAAAGTCATGGAAATAGAAGATGGGAAGATGGCTAGTTGGGAAGAATTCCAGTGGCAGGGAGGAGGAGAAAAGATGGTATTAGGTGGGGATTATGCTCAAATAACAGTATGTTCAAATATAAAAGCTATCAATTAAAGAAAGAATATATGTCTAAGGTGTTGGGGAGAGAACTTGGTGGTTATAACACTTGATGTACAAACATGAGAATCTGAGTTTGATTCTCAGCATTCACAAGAAAAAAAAGAACGTCAAACTAAATACTAGCTGTTTCCTCTTAGGGAAGCCATAAAAGAAATAATCATTATTTGTTCATTTAGTGTCAAAGAAACTTGATATAGTATACACCAGGCTAGTTAGTAGGCAATTAGTAAATAACTGGTAAAGGAATGAACATGTTTATATGTTTCATGTATAAAAATCACAAACATTAATTTGTAAGCAGTTTGCACATAAATTGATGGTACTATTGTAATATTATAAGCCTTAACTTCTATGGTAGAAAGAATAGTGACTATACTAGAGACATTAGTCTCTTAGTCTACTATACCCATCTCACCTTTATAGTTTTACCAGTTAATACCTAGACGTGGGAACAGCCATCCTTTGTTCTAAGTGAACTTTCACTTAGTTTAGACCAGTGTAGACATTTACCCACAGAAAAAGTGGTCACTCCGTTGGCTTCCCAAGAACAATTAAATTTATCCTTTGACAAATTAGACAAATAGCCATGGTCTGAACAAACTCAGAACCAAGGCACGTTACTGGTGGAGCATCAGGATGAAGTTTATGGTCCCCTGATGAGTGGTAGGACAGATGTTCCAAGGGTAGCATATTTATCTGACAGAACTTCCTTTCCTCAGAGGAAAGGGCTAAGAGAAAGTAACAGGGAAATGTGGTCAGAGCATATCACATGTGGGTGAAAATATCACAATGAAACCTACTTTCTTTTAAAAAATATTATTTATTTGAGAGAAAGAGAGGGAGGAAGAGAGAGGGAGAGAATGGGCATGCCAGGGACTCTAGCTACTGCAAGGAACAAACTCCAGACATATGCACCACCTTGTACATCTGGCTTTATGTGGGTACTGGGAACTTGAACCAGGATCTTTAGGCTTTGCAGGCAAGGACCTTAAGTGATGAGCCATCTCTCCAGCCTGACACTTAATTTTTAAAAATAATTCATATGTATGCATATAATTTGTATGTATGCATGTAAGTTGTATGTAAAAATAATTTTAAAAATAAATTGTTTTCATTAAGTTAACTGGCATAGTATTCCCTATAACCAAAGGAGGCTCTTCCAAGAGTAAATACAACATTTGTATCCTAACAAAATCATTATATAGGGTATTGGTTAACAGTGGTTAACCAATGTTGCAAGAACTGTGTAATGCAATAAAATATAAATGTGAAATTTACCCAAGCTTAATGAGCCCTGAATGACTTATTGTACATTTTACAATCTAAACACTTCCTGTGCTTCAGAAACTAGTTCTTGCTCCTTCTACGAGAGATGTGACTTTGCAGTCTCCTTTGATTTTGACCCAGTCTTTCTCCAGATTTTTCTCTCGCAGACAGACAGTCTCGGTCCTCAGGCATGGGTGCCTGCTCCGCACTCCCCCACACCTATGTCTCCACGCGGGAAGCGTTTGGAACAAAGAGGGTGTCCTTTATTACAACAGAAAAGTGTGGGAGTGAGCTGGGACGTTATTGATTCATCTGCAGAAGGAAATACATATTGGAATGTTATTGCTGGCTTTAAAGTAGGAAGGCGAGTCAAATAAATGACAGCAACAACTCCCAAAACAAAAGAACAAAAAGGACCCTAGAGAAGAGCGGATACATTACAAGTCACCTGAATTCATGGCATGTATTAACTGTGCTATACATTATCATGATTTTGTGAGACTAATTTAAGTTCAGGTATAACCCGTTAGCTACTGTTGCAGTCAGCTCCGCCGTTGTTGGGATGAACTACCAAACCAGGCACAGTTTATAGGAGGAAGGGTTTATTTCAGTTTATAGATCCAACTGGAAGTTCCTTCAATGGCAGAAGTAGCTGGCTCCCTTTCACAAATCCACGCTCCACCAGCCAGCACCAAAACAGCAGGGACCCAGCACCAAGCAGTAGGGAGTCCAGACTAACCCACACCTCTCTGCATACCTTTGGGCTAGAAATCAGATCCGCCCTCAGTAACACCTTAGGGCTGGGCCCTAGGATCTGCCCACAGTGGTATCACTTCCAGAGAGGCCACTGAAAAACCAAATTACAAGCATTAATAAGATATCTCAGTCTATTGGGGGACATATATTCAAAGGACCACAGCTGCTATGTCAGCTGTGGTAGAGTGACACAGGGAACGACACCGTGTCTAGCAGAAGGTGCTGGTTTCTAGAGGTTGGAAGGCTGGATGTTACATGTGGGTGTTGGATTCAGGTGGAGCTGAGGTTTCCTCCCAAGCATGACTTCCATCAACTTCACGTCCTACGTAGCACATGCAAGGTGGACGGAAATATTGGGAGGCAGAATTTAGAGTACTGTTGGGCAAGAAATATGGTTGGGGTGTTTGGCTCTATGCATTTGTAATGGAAGTACTAGCATTTAGCTTGATCTGGAATGTACCCCATTGTGTTGAAGACTTGGTCCCCAGCTGGTGGTGTTATGGAAAGGACAGGATTTTTTTTTAAAAAATAATATTTTATTTATTTATTTGAGAGAGAGAAAGAACGGAGGGCCTCCTGCCGCTGCAAACACCACTTTGTGCATCTGGCTTGAGTGGGTCCTGGGGAATCAAACCCAGGTCTTCTGGCTTTAAAGGCAAGTGCCTTAACTGCTAAGCCATCTCTCCAGCCCAGGACATGGATTCTTAAAAAGGCACGGGGTTGGGAGCGGGGCGTCCTAGTTGGGGGAAGTATGTCATGATGTCATATCATAGTGGGTGTGCCCTTGAAGGGTATATTTTGACCTCAGACTTCCGTTCTTTTTCCTTCCTTCCTTCCTTCCTTCCTTCCTTCCTTCCTTCCTTCCTTCCCTCCCTCCCTCCCGCCCTCCTGCTTTCCCTCCCTCCCTCCCTCCCTCCCTCCTTCCTTCCCTTATTTACCATATATATCACCAAGCCTGGGTCCTTATATAGCAGCAGAAGTTAGCTAAGTACCTCTGATGTTATAAACCCATTTCTTCTTAAACTAGAAGAAGTAAATTTTGTTTTTGGCAACCAAGAAACATTATCAATGCAGTCACTGGACCCAGAGGAAGGGATTCTGTGTTGTACAAATACTACTGGTTTAGTGGAAGCACTTAGGCAGTGGTGAAAATCCATCCTTAATGTGGCTGATAATAAAATATTTGGCTGGGCTACTATGTGCTCTTTTTGAAAAGCAGGCTGTTCGCTGAAAGAAGCTATAATGTTAAGGGAAATGGAAATTTTCCCAATATTGGTAGGAAATAGTTCACACTCGAGTCTGTTGTTTCCTGCAGAATCTTAGGAGCTAGAGGAACTACAACAGAATCAAACATTCTGGAATCAGAGGTGGAAGAAAGCAAAGAAACACAAGGGAAAGTATTCTCTGGCTGTGCCTGCTGACTAGCCGGCTGGGTCTTGCGGTGCTAAAAGTTATCTGCTCTTTACCTAAAATTGAAGAAGTTTGAAGCAGTGTCCATGAAACTGCAGGCTTAGCGGGAGGTAAGACTCTTGCCTTGTCATAAAGCAGCAGCGATAATACTGGCAAGAAGTGATAAATTGTATTGCCTCCCCACCTAAGCCTATTATTTCCGGAGATCTCAAGGTAGCCACCATTAATTTTAGGGCTAGAAGTATGGGCAGAGTACAGAGCCTACTAAATAAAAACGGAGAGTCTACAGGCTTGAAACCCAAGCCTGGCAAGACTTTCTACGATGGTATCTGGTACATGGCATAGAAACAAATCAAGCTTGCTATGTATTTGAAAGAAGTGACTTGCCAAAGAAATGCCAGACTTTGTCTTGTGATTATGAAAACTTAAACCCATATCACAATAGTTCAAAATCAATGAGGTCTCCAAAAATAAAAGTGTTCTCCCCTGTGCCTACTTTGGATGTATTTATTGAGGAAAATTCTCTAATATGAACTTCCAAGAGGAGATTCAGGAATGACAGAGGGCAAAGCAAAAAGAACACTTGGGAGAACGAATAAGAGACTACAGCATTGGTCAATGAAGGCAGGAAGAGAGTCTTGGCAGTTCTTGCTGAATAGGGTTGTTTTGTTGTTTTTTTTTTTTTTTAAATTCTGGAGTGATGACTAATTCTCCCTTTTCCAAATGTGTAGGTTTAATGCAACAATTCTATTCCTTTCCTTTTCCACTGCTGAAAATTTAAATATGCTGGTGGGTGAAAGCATCTTTAGTTAATTGGCTGCCAGGAGCCCCAATCTGGACCTATTGCAGAAGGCTGACTGTCACTGTGAAATGTTTTTAAAAGCAATTTTGGGGGCTAGAAAGATGGCTGAGCAGTTAAGGCACTTTCCTGTAAAGCCCAAGGACCCAGGTTTGATTCCCCATTACCGGCATAAGCCAGATGCAGAACGTGGCCCAAATGTCTGGAGTTTGTTTGCAGTGGCTAGAGGCCCAGGTGTACCCATTCTTTCTCTGTATGTTTCTCTCTCTCAAAATAAATAATTTTTTTTTTTGGGGGGGGGGTTGAGGTAGGGTTTCGCTCTGGTCCAGGCTGACCTGGAATTCACTATGTAGTCTCAGGGTGGCCTCGAACTCACAGTGATCCTCCTACCTCTGCCTCCCTAGTGCTGGGATCAAAGGTGTGCTGGGATCAAAGGTTTTTAATATTTTTAAAAGTAATTTTTGCATGTGTATGTGTGTGGTTTGCATGCATGTATATATGCATGTTTGAATGTGTGTGGGCACTAGGGTGTGTGGAGGCCAGAGGTTGCCATCAGCTACTTTGCTCAATTGCTGTTCACTTTACTTATTGAGGTGGGATCTCTCACTTGAACCCAGAACTGGTGGATTCAGCTAATCTAGCTAACCAGTTTGCTCTGGAAAATCCCATTTCTGCCTCCTGGGCATTGGTTTTCTGGTTGGCTTCTATTCTTGCCCACATGGGTGCCTGGGATCTGAACTTCTCTCCTGAGGCCCCACACTCTGAAGTCTTGGATAGTAGATTTGGTGTTCTATTAGGAGGAGACTTAGATCATTTTTTTTCCCTTGAGGGAGACAGTGAGCTTCTTGCATACCAACAAGCTCATGCATGTTTGTTTGGGAAACCAAAGAGACCGATCATGACAGAAAATACTAATACCCAACTGTGGCGGTTTTAAAACATGTCCGCAAATTATTTGCTACTCCTCCCTTCAAGATGACTTTCCCCTTGAGTATGGAATGAACCTAGTGACTCACTTCTAATTAGAATAAAATGGAAGTAATTGCGTGTGAATTAGACCAGGTCACAGAGGACGCTGTGACTTCATCATTGCTCTCCTTGAATAACATGCCTTAGTGGAAGTTAGCTGCCATCTCACGAGGTTCCTTAAGCAACCTGTGGAGCTGAGGCCCCTGCCAACAATCGTTAAGTGGGAGTCTTCTGACAATGTGATCCTTCCCACGCCACCTTCAGATGTCTGCCACTCTGCCAGCATGCTTACTGCCTCCGCAAGGCAGCTGTGTGGGGACCACAAAGCCAGGTTCTTCCTGTATCCTTTACCTGCAGAATTTTTGAGGTAATATAACTGTTTCTGGTTTTCAAGCCACTAAGTTTTTAGGCAATATGTTATGCAGAAACAGGGAATAACAACCAATGGTTCCAATCATTCTCTGTGTCCTTAGCAACACTATTTTTATCTGTTATTACAGCCATTCCTACTGAGTGTGAAGTAGTTTCACATTGTGGTTTGGATTTGTAGTTTCCCTAATAGTTTATTATATGAGCATGTTTTCGTGTGCCTAATGCACAACTTCTTTGGAGAGAAGCCTATTCAAAGACTTTTCTCATAAAAATATGCATGTTTGTCTTTCTGGTTTTGAGTTGTAAGACTTCTTTATATGTTCTACATAAAATCCTTTATCAGATATATGATTTGAAAATATCTTCTGTGACCTTTGAAATATTCTTGATGTTATCCTCTGAAGCCTAAGCTATTTTATCATCTATCTTTATAAAGGATATTTTTGTTTACTTATTTGGGAGGTGAGAGAGAGACAGAGACAGAGACAGAAAAAGAGAGAAATAATGGGCACACCAGGACCTCCTGCCACTGCAAATGAACTCCAGATACATGTGTCAGTTTGTGCATATGGCTTTATGTGAATACTAGGGAATTGAATCTGGTCCAGCAAGCTTTGCATGCAAGTGCGTTTAACCACTGAGCCATATCCCCAACCCAGTTTTATTGTGACTTTAAGTCAAATATGCCCTTTTGCTTTTGACTCGTGCTGTGTTTTAGAGGTTTTGCCTTACCAAGGTCATTAAAGACGGATCACTGTGTTCCCCAAAGCATGTTCTAGTTTAGTTTCTACTTGTATTTCTCTGGTCCATTTTAAGTTCGTTTTTGTATGTGGCAAGAACAAGGGCTCCCACAAATCTTTTTCATGTGCATATCCAAGAGTCCAAGTACCATTTGGTGAAAAACTCCTGTCCCATTGGAACATAGGAAGTCTTGGAGATGTGAATGTATGTACACTTGTGAACACTCAGGAATGTACATGGACATTGTGAGCAAAGACAAGTTTTTTTTTTTTTTTGTGAAGAGTTAAGTTATATTAGACATTTATATCTTCTGTTTTTATTTTTTGGTTTTTTGAGGTAGGGTCTCGCTCTAGCCCAGAGCTGACCTGGAATTCACTATGTAGTCTCAGGGTGGCCTCAAACTCACAGCAATCCTCCTACCTCTGCCTCCGGAGTGCTGGGATTAAAGGCATGTGCCACCATGCCCGGCCTGACTTTTATGTCTTTTAAACTAAACAATTCTAGAACAGACATGTTAGTATCTATTTCTGTTTCTTTGGAGATTGAACCAATTGCACAAATAATAAACACATGGCTCATGTTTTTGTTATAGTTTTCATCTATACAAAACCATGAATAATTTGAAAAAGCAGATATATGCTTTGTTTTACTTGAAGGAACAAAATTTTAAAACTTAATAGGATTATGTATTTACTGAATTGCTTCATGTTTCACATTGTATATTCAGGAGTATGATTGTGAAAACCTGAAAAGAAATTTCTGTGTAATCTTTAGCACAATTGTTTAGACATATTAAACATATACATCACCCAAATGGACACATTTTCCTTGTCTCAATGGGAATTCTTGGCTTTGTGGGCCTGTTAAGTAATTATTCTATGTAGTTCCCTGTTTTGAGAATGAATGGGAAGACATCACCCACACTTGCATTTCATTGAAGTAGCTGACTTTCTCTTATACCTTTTTAACTGTGTGTACATAAATATCTTCATACTCTTGCTTCTTTGAGATTAAGTTTTCAGGATCCATTTTAGTGCAGAAATGGAGTGCCCTGGTTTTGGCAGACCTTGGCATGCAAACCCCACAGAAAGAAAAAGGCCTCCAATCTCATTAGGGAATGTTCCAGAGTAACCCGCAGCCAGGATGCCTACATACCTTCAGTTTAATTCTGTAGACCTTTCTCACTTTGCAGTGAGCTGCCAGGTATCCTTACTGCTGTAGCTTTGGGATAGATGATGGCTTCGAACACATGCTAGGCTGCATTCTGAAACCCACACGTAAGCAGACATGGAGGAACTAAGAGTAATTCCTCAAATCTCAGCAGATAGGAAGATATTTGACAGGAACTATCAGAGAAGTAGTTCTGTGTTCTAGCAAAGACTTTTGTAACGCTTATCCAACCCCATATGGGTTGTGTTTTACTTTTTCCATAAAGACAATTTACAATTACAGTCTCCCACTAGAGTTAATAGAGGTAGGAGTAGCTGTAACTACAGTATGGTTAATGAAGAGACAGTACATAAAATGTAAACGTTGTTGATTCTCTAATTGGCATAATTTCATATAGATATGTGACAGAGAGCTTTAAAACAGTATAGTTAAATGTCAGCAATTCACAAATAAAATCCTGTACTTACCAAGGTTTGGATTTTAAGAGAATTTTCTGATATCGTTAAGGATTTATACAATCTGAGCTATGGCATCAATGTTGGAGCCAGGAGCCACATGTGGCTGCCAAGGGAGCACTTGAATACTAGTTTATATGGAGATGTGCTGTGAGTTTAAAAGATACTGACTGGGCTTTGATGACTCAGTCTTTATAAAAATCAAAGAGCTGGGAGTGGTGGTACACACCTGCAATCCCAGCATGGCAGGAGGCAGAAGCAGAAGGAATGCTGCCAGTTTGATGCCAATCCAGTCTAACATAACAAGTTCTAGCTCCAGGCCAGCCAGGGCTACATCATGGGAGACCCTATTAAAAAAAAAAAAAAAACATGGGCTAGAGAGATTGCTTAGTGGGTAAGGCACTTGCATAGGACAGAGGTTTGATTCCCCAGGACCCACATAAGCCAGATGCACAAGGTGGTGCATGCATCTGAAGTTTGTTTGCAGTGGCTGCAGGCCCTGGCACACCCATTCATTCTCTCTCCCACTCTCTCAAATAAAAAATAAAAATAAAACAAAACAAAATTTAAAAAAGATAAAAAGCAAGTATGCTAGTTACTTTCTCATTGCTGACAAAAATCAGTTTAGGGCTGGGGATCAGTGGTTAAAGGTGCTTGTTTGCAAAGCCTTCTGGCCAAGGTTCAATTCCCCAGTACCCATGTAAAGCAGCTGCACAAAGTAGCACATGCATATTGAGTTTGTCAGCAGTGGCAAGAGGTCGTGGTATACCCATGCTCGCTTGCTCGCTCTCTCTCTCTCTCTGTGTGTGTGTGTCCTTTTGTCATTCTCTCTTAACTAGGCTTTTTAAAATCTGTTCAAAGGATGAAGGGTTTATTTCAGTTTCCAGTTCCCGGTGACAGTTTATCAAGATAAGGAAGGTCCTGGTGGCAGGAGCTTGTAGCAGAGCTGGTCATGTTCAGTCCACTGTGAAGAAACAGAGGGCAATGGGTATTAGAACTCAGCGAGTTCCCTCCTTTTTATACAGTACAGTCCAGGACACCCACAGTTAAGGTGAATCTTTCTATCTCAAGTAAGCTAATCAACATAGTCCCTTACAAGTGATCTAGGTCTACTCTCACTGACCATCAATATAAACCATCACAAAGGAATCTAAAATAATTGCTTTCATGTGGTGCATATGTTCAAGTATTTTGGATATATTAAAATACACCATTCAGATTAACACTATTTCTTTGTATTTTTAAGATGTGGCTACTACTAATTTAAACATTATACATGTCACTTACATTTGTGCCCACTCTATGGTTTCACTGGGTAGCTTTGCTCAAGAGGCTAATGGTGTAACTTTCATTTGTGTATGATCAATTACCCAGGTGCCCTCTAGACGTCATAGTTCTTTCATAGTATGCAATATTGGTTCAATTCTTCTTAATGCACAGTTTTGTTTTCTCATACCATTTACTATTCCATAACATAATTCTTCCCTGAGAACCCCTGTCTCATTTTGCCTATTTAGCAAGTTCTTCGTACCTTTTAATAGCCAGCTGAAGTATTATTTTCTCTGCAAAATGTACTCGCTGACCTCACATCCATGCCTCACATAGAAATAAACACTTTGCCCTCTGGACATAACAGTGACTTGGCTAATGTCTACAGAATGCCTACTGTTTGCTGAGCACATGGCTAGGTGAGGGAGATATCCCAATGTAAACAGGATGGATATGGACCCTACACCCGTATACTTGAATATTAGTGTGGGATATGGATTAATAACTACATAGTGAAGTCCAGGTTAGCTTGGATTAAAGTGAGACCTTACCTTGGGGGAAAAAAAAGAAAGGAATACAAAGTACTTCTTGTAGTCAGCTCCACACTGTTGGGATGGACCTTTAAATAAGACACAGTTCATAGGATGAAGGGATTTATTTTGGCTTACAGATCCAGGGGAACTTCTAGAATGGCAAAGGAGGCTGGCCCCCTTTCATAGATCCAAGTTGAGAGAGAAGATAATAACCAGTAGCACTACCAAAAGCAAGTGCCAAATCAACAGCAGGGAACCCAGGTTGAACCCATTCTGTACATTTTTGGCTGGAATTTAAGTTTGCCCACAAACACACCTTTGGGCTGGACCCCAGTGACACCTTTTCCAGCCAGATAGCTGGATATTTAAATTACAAGCTTTAATAAAATTCCTGAGTCTATCGGGGGACGTGAATTCAAATGATCACCATATTGTATTGGCATTCCTATATAAATGCTCCAATAGCCATACAATGATCCTCTCAGCTCCAATAAATAAACTAATGCATTCCCCAAAAGAGTTCCTGATTTTAGCCATTACATTTCTGAGGCAGGGATTAAGAAGATGAATGTGGACTGGAGAGATGGCTTAGTGGTTGATGCGTTTTCCTACAAAACCAAAGGATCCCGGTTCAAGTCTTTAGGACCCACATAAGCCACATGCAGAAGGGGGCACATGCATCTAGAGTTCCTTTGCAATGGCTGAAGGCCTGGCATGTCCATTCTCCCCTTCTCTCTCTTTCTCTCAAATAAATAAATAAATAAAATATATGTTTTAGAAAGAAGATGAATATTAAAAAATGAGCACCTTTGGTAAATTATCTAATATTCAGCAATTTTTTTTAACACTGATGTTGGACAGCAGACCCAGATTTAGCACGTTGGGCAATCTCTATGAGACAGAGCTTGGCTGAGAAGATGAAGAATGCTTTCCACAGCAATACCTGTCCCAGGTCCATGCACCGGGCATGTGCCTTACTCCTGGGTGACAGTCACTCTCTTACATGGAACCGATTTGGTTTTACTTCAGCAGCATTGTGACAGGCACGGCTATCTGCATTTCCATCTGCCCCAGACAAGAAGCTGCCAATCAGGAGAGAGGGGAAGGCTTCCAGACATTGGCAACAGAAGTTTGATATAGACTGTGAACTCAAAATTCACGAATTTCTGGGCTGGGCGTGGTGGCACACACCTTGGGAGACAGAGGTAGGAGGATCACTGTGAGTTCAAGGCCACCCTGAGACCACATGGTGAATTCCAAGTCCGCCTGGGTTACAGCAAGCCCCTACCTTGAAAAACCAAAAAAAAAAAAAGAATTTTTTTTTTTTTTTTTGTGGTGTTGGGTCTTAAACCCAGTACCTTGCATACCCTAGATAAGTGCTCTATCCCAGAGCCACATCCCTAGTCCTCAATTTATTCCAACAGAATCTTTCTGTTATGTAACTCAGCAGGCTTGAATTGGATACATTCTTCAGGATTGTCTCCAGCTTGTTATCTCCTGCACGGGCCTCCATCTAGTTACCTCCTGTGTCATCAGCCTCCAAGTTGCTGGGATCACAGGCTTGTTGTCACCATGGCTATGCCAGTATTTGTTGTTGCTGTTGTTGTTTTCTTGAATCCATTCCAACCTACTACAATAATTATTTTTACTTAAACAGACATTGAGTTTTCAATGAAAATGCTAAATAAACTCCTCCAATAAACAGCTTACTTAAGACACTTTAGAAAATCTTTATATAATAGTTAAAAAATTTTTTTTTTCAGAAGACGTTTGACACCCTTCACAGGGCCAAGCTCCAACTACACTAATCATTTGATAGGAATTATTTGCTTTGTATCCATCCTGGGTAAATGATGTATCAGAGATCAGAAGCCTTTACTAATTTGCTTTAAGCAGCTGTTGAGCTGTGGTATATGTGAATGACATGTTATTCCATGAGGTCTAAACTGTATTAGGTGGCAACAGATTGTGTACTTGAATCACTGGGGTAAGATATAACAGGTATTTTAAATTGTACTGTCACTGTTAAGGAAATACATTTCTAACACGTGCCCAGGACTGTGCTGGGAACAGGGTTTATTAATAATTAATTGCTTTCACTTTCAAAATTGAGAAGGAATTCCAGAACACACTCATATTTTAAAAACTTTTGAATGCACAGTACAGCCATTACATAACAGGCATAGAATACAGTTTTATGACTTAGATAATATTTTTGTAAGTGCACTGGTGACTCTGTTTCCAAATGCTATTTCAATTCTATGTATAAGAATGGAGTGTCTCGTGCAATCATTTGTGTAATGCAGTATTTTAACATAGGCATGCCATTTCAGAGTTTAGGGGGAGACTAAGATGTACTTTAGCGTTCTTTGTGTCAAGCAGAAACAATTTAAGCCACAATACTCAGTTCCTCTACTAATATAATATAATAAATATAATATATAGTATAAAATAAATTGTATTATAAAATATCATAATATAAAATATAATATAAACAAGTATAAAACAAATATTATATATAATATATATGTATATATAGCAAGTCACCAAATACTAGGTGCTAGTCAAAAAGAAACCTGAGACCGGTAGGGAGAAGTGGGGTGGGTGCGTTTGGAGAATATTGAGGATATGATTTTAAAACAGAAAAAAAATTACATGGGAATTACGGTTTCTTATGACTCTCTCCTCCCTCCGCTTTCTCACTTCACCAATCTGAACTCCTCCAAATTTAGAGGCGGGTTCAGCAAGCCTGGGCTGCAGGAACCTAGGTTTCACGCGCTGCCATCCCAGCCTCTGATGTAATTGTTATTTATTGGGACTCTGAACCGAGGAGAGCTGCTGAAGAAGTGGCAGTCCTGTGCCTCGTGGTGTCGGGTCAGATTCTTCCAGGGGATGGTGTAAATTGGCTGGCAGACTCGGCTGGAGACTTTGCGGTGACAGAGCAGCTGAATAAAAAAAAAACTAACCCTGCTCCTGGGTCCTACGTCCCTCCAGGGATCTGAGCCCGGCACTCCGCAGGTCTCTCTGCTAGTTTTCCTCTGGAAGTCACGCCACACTGGTTACCGGGTGCCTCCTCGGGTGCCGGGCGTGGGGTGCAAGTGACCTGAGTGATCGTGCCACCAACCCCTCCATGCACTAAAGCAGGGCACGTTATAAGAGGATGGAAATGGGGGTGGGTGGGTGCCTGGGAGCCGCGAGCACGAAAGCGTGTTGTGGGGTGAAGCGGGAGGGAGGAGGGAGACACTTAAGGTGCCAGCACCTAAGCGGAGACCAAGGGACAGGAGCGGGACGCCCCGACCCCGATGCTAACGCCACGACACGCGTGTCTGGGCCTGGGTTCCAAGGACGGTGGCCAGCCCCCCCCCCCCCCCTAGGAGCTGTCCTAGGCGTCTGGACGGAGCCAGGGAGCCCGGGGCGACGATCAGGGGTGCGCAGGGCACCCACCTCTCCCTCCGGAGCCGATGGCCGGGTTCCTTCTCTTCCCTCCCTCCCAGGCCTGGTCATCCCGAGCCGGGCCCGCGCGCGCGCGCGCAGAGGGCAGCCGAGGAGGCAAATCGGGGAGCTCGGAGGGTGTCCCCAGCTCCCGGGAGCATGCGGAGGACGCGGGCGGCCCTGGTGACAATGGTGAGGGAAGGGAGGGAGGGAGGGAGCGAGGGAGAGGGCGGGGCAGAAAAGGGTTAAGAAACTTGGCTGAAGAGCTGAATGGCGTGGAGCGGCGAGGGGAGGGACCGGGCCGCCGCGGGCTCGGCGGCGGAGGGAGGAGCGCGGCCGCGGGCGGGCGGGCGAGCGCGGCTCAAAGTCAGCCTCGCAGACATTGCAGCAGAGCCCCGAACTCGGGAGACGGCGGCGGCTCCGGCCGAGGCGGCGGCGGCGGAGGAGGAGGAGGAGGAGGCGGCGGCGGAGGGACGAGCCCGGCCCCACGCGCCCGCGCGCACCCGCCCGCTCTCTGCGCCGCGCCGCGCCGCGCCGGGGGACCCGCGAGCCAGCGCCGTTCCGCTTCCTCCCGAGCCGGAGCCGGAGCCGGAGGTTGCCCGAGGCGGAGCGGCAGGGTGGGGGGGGACGCCCGCCCGACCCCGCGAGCCCGAGCCGGGCTGGACGGAGCCGCGGCGGCCTCGGGTGAGTGGCGCTCCCGGTCGGTGGGAGCCGGGGGAAGGGAAGCTCGGTGCAGCTCGCGGGGCCCCCCGGGCCACCCGCGCACGCCGGAAAGGGCCTGGGAGCGGCGCGGGGCCCGAGCTGGTGGCGGGGAGCCGGGGGACGGGCGCCTGGGCCGCGGGGGGCGTCGGGGTGGCGCGGGCCCCGCGAGCTGGAGGAGGAGGAGGAGAGCGCGCTGCGCTCGGCCGCTCCGCGCCGCACCTCCCCGGGAAGTCGGGGAGACACCCGGTGCGCGGCGTGGGGGGGGGGGAAGTGGGGGGATCCGCGCGGCCGCAAGTTGCAGAGTTGAGCCGCGGGGCTCTCGATCTGTCCGGGCCAGCCCTTCACCCCCACCCCAACACCCTGAGCCCGAGGGGCCACCGCCCGGCTCTGTCGCCCCCCATCCCCCGGCTGGCCCCGCTCCGCCGCGGGGACCCGGGGTCGGAGGCTCTCCTCCTCCCCCGCGGTGGCGCCAGGCACGGATTCCCCCCTCCTCGCGCCTCCGGCTCCCTCCCGGCCCCGGGGCCCGTCCGTGTGTCCCCCCCCCACACACACACCACCTCCAGCCACGCCAGGAAAAGTGACCCGGGAAAGCGACAGATCCGAGCTCCCAGGCCCCGGCCTGCTAGCACCCCTCTCCCGCCCCGCGCCTCTCCCAGCACCCCCCCAAAACCCTCACCCAGGGAGAAGCCTTGCACCCCGATGCCTCCTCCCCACCCCCCAGCCCGGTTCACGGTGAAGGGTGAGGCCCCCCGTGGATGTCCCGGGAGGCTGGTTTTCTCGATTGGATCTCTGGGTCCAGGGCAGCCCCGTCTGTGTGGTTTCACCAAGGGTTTCTGTGCGACTACTCCAGACCCTCGCATCCTTTCCAAAAGTAGTTTCCAAATTTTAATCAGGAGTTGCTGTTGAGTCTGATGGAACAAAGGACTCCACTGTGTGTTAAGAGGCGGACGGACGAGGCAGGCAGGCTGTGAGTCTGTAACACATGTTGATCTCTGAGGCATTCCAGGAGTTTCTACCTTCTATCATGCTAGTCATTTAATTGAACTCTGGAGAGTGATTTGGTACCTTTACGTTGAATTTCTTTTTCTCTTCTTTTCACGGGACGTTTTATTTTGAAAACAAGTCCAGACGCTCCTAAGGTGCAAGAACTTTTGGACTCATTTTTGTGGCACTGAACTGAAGTTTGTCTCTGGTAATGTAAATGATTAAGAGTGACATTTTGAGGGAAATAGTGATTGTTGGAGGAAGAGAAATTCCTGTTGTTCAAAGTAAAAGATGATTGAGATATGTGTATATGAATTCTTTATCTTTCTCAGTATTTGTGAAGGAAGGGGCTTCGGCAATTCATTCTTTAAAGTTATGAATTACATAGAACCTGCTTATTAGTGAATCATAGGTTTAGCAAGTGGGTGGTATCTTTCCGATGCTATTATTCAGTGTTTAATCATCAGTTCACTACCTTTGTTTAAGAGACAGTGAAATAAGTAGACTTTTTTAAAACAAATGCTGCTTCATGCACTTAGCTCTTACGTGTGGGTTGTTGCCTGGCTTAATGTGGACATGTTTTTCAACTTTCCAAGTGAGTTGATCTGGTTTTGCCCAGCAGTTTGGTAATGGCCATTCAGGGGGACTGCATCACTAGTGGTAACTTTCTCTGCCTGGACCTAGTTGCTAGGGACAAAGGAGACTCAGGTCAGTGGAGCAGGCCTACCTGAAAACTACAGGATGACTGCTCCAGGCTCTTTCAGGCTCTGGTGGTGAGACTTCTTACCAAACTGACCCTTGAAAGTGTGGTATTATTTTTTTTTTCTAATCTGTTTTATTGTTGCTTTTACATAAATGAGTTCCCCATATTGCCTTTGATTTCACATTTAAAGCCTGTGCAAAGACAGAACCACTTTTAAGTTCTTTCAAACTCTGTAAAACTTCGGTTTCCCTAATTTTAACAACTGAAAATATTATAAGTTCGCAATAAAGAAATGCGTGTTGGATGAGGCTAAGGCTGCTCTTAACTCCTGCAGTTTGAAGAGCAAAACATTTGTGATAAAAAAATAACCTATACCACCACCTAGAGTCTGTTTGTTAGTTTATTGCTGGAGAAGTTCGCTAAATGGACACATCTTTGAGGGTTGTGATACAGTCAAAAAATGATTAAGAAACTCTGGCTTTGCAAAGGCCATCCAAGAGAACTATTGTTTAAGTAATAAATAGCAAGTGCCAATTTAAATATCTGTGCCACCTTCAGAATGGAAAATTATGATATATCCACTTTAAGTGGGCCATTTTCCAAAAGATGTTAATTTAAAAAAAAATTTAAAAGACGGACTTTTCAGTTTGTGCTCCAAGGGAACTCTGACTGCTACGTGTACAACTTAAATATCATCAGTGCCTTTTGAGGTCCAGGGAAGCAAAAGCTATGAGAAAATATAGAGGAGCATTACAAGTATAGAAATTATGCACATTCAAAAGGTTAGAGAGAATGTGCACTATAATAAGTTTTGGAGAGCAAACTCAATGTGAAACAAAGTGGTGATGTGTAGTAATAAAGCAGTCTGTTAAAAAAAAAATGGGGAGCCTTCTGGGAGGCAGCCTCAGTGCCATGTGGCTTATCACATCGTCCACGGAGGAAGTAGTGTTCCTCCCTTGACCGCGTAGCCTGAAAGATGGCCTCCCAGATCTTTAATTAAATATCATTCGAACAGAGAGAACTAGAGCACTGTATTAATTCTGTCAAACATCACTATTTTAGAACATTGAGGACAACTAAAAATGAATTAACTCCTATCTGAAAGCAGAGTTTTATGGAAGGTGACAGATGACGCAAAATATGTCAGTCTAGTGGAACACATAGGAAGACGTGGAGATGCGCCATCCTTGTGTCTGTTTAGTGGAGCTCAGAGGAAGGGAAGGGGCTGTCTCCCTTGGCTCTCTAGAAAGATGAGGCAGGAAGACATTATTATTAATTTCACAGATTCTGTCATGAACCAGCCCTGGAAGACCATGACAAAGTAGTCATCTTAAATCAGAAGCATAGTGTGAGGGTAAAAGAACTAGGGTTTTCATTTTAAAGCCTAACCCCTTATAGGCAACTTAAGTTTTCCAAGAAAGCAATAACCTTTTGCTGTAGGAAGTTCAGAGATCATTAAAGTGTATCATTTTAATGTATAAAGTTAAAAGATCATTCTGCTAAAATATAAAAATTGTACATTTTAAGTTGTGGTAAGGGTCCTGTTTGTTTTTCATAGTGTGGGTTGCCTGACACAGTGTTTGAAGTGTAGGTTAATAGAATTTGGTTTCTCTACTCCCATTCTGCATCCTTCCTCTGTTCACCTTTCCACCTTTTCTCAAACCAACCCCTTCTGTATCTTCAGATATTTTCTTCTTTTCCATGACAGTTGCTTGAGTTTGTAACTTCCTTCCTTTGTGTGTGGTGTGGTGAGATGAAGTTTAATTTGAACTTTCTACACCTGCCTTTTCAGGTGACTGATGCACCATGAGTGGTGTGTGCTCTAATGATACACTGTTACAGGGACGACTGAGGAAAAAGCATTTGTGGTTCTTAGTAAATCCCTGTCGTCCCACTGGAGAAATATTTTTGCACACACAAAAAAAACTTAACTACCATTGCGAAGTCAAAGAAGCATTTTCAAGGGAATATGATAGGGTGACTTTCTGGATGTGCAATTTTGGAAATAAATTAAGATTCATTTTCTTAAATTGTAATTTTTTTTTTTTTTTTTTGGTTAGGGGAAGGTGAGGGTAGGATGAACACATGCTTTCATCGTGTTCAGATAACACAACAATGAGAAACTTAACAGCTAGAGGGACTCCTAGGCTTAAGAGGGTAAAAGCTAGGCCCTTCAGGTGGTGAAGCAGCTGGTCCAGTGGAATGGAGCTAGGGATTCTGACCAGAGGCTGGAATGAACGAAAAGTAAATGGAGGAGTGAGATCTTGTTTCCCTGTCCTGCTTGCATCTGATGCTGAAACAGGGACGCGAATTGCTGATGGTAATGGATTCCCTTTCATGAGGCCAGCAATATTATATCACCAGTGGTTGTTGGAGGGGAACCACACTATACCCATCTGTGCATATTTTGGTTTAGGATATGCATGAAGTAAATGTAAAGTAGGAGGTCAAAGTGAGAGTCCAGAGTGGAACTTGCTTGGAAGAAAATGAATGACCATTAGATCACTTTGTCTTTAATGCATTATTCTGGAGTTTTCTAACATGTTGGTCACCATGGAAAACTGAGTCCCCAGGTTTGGGTGGTGAGAAGGAGAACTTTCATTGACTATATGATGAAGATGGCTTCATGTAGACACTACAGACACAATGCTTTCTTCAAGCACATTGTCTTAGGGTGGAAGATTGGAAGTAGTTCTGGGCTTGCCTGCAAACCGTTCTATAGCTGCTCATCTTTTTGTTTTTTTCTTCCATGAAACTTAATGTTGAATTTGATGAGTACTAAATGTGGGGAATTCCCAAGATAAGTTTATTAGAACACAACTTTTGTTTGGCTGCAAGTATGAGAAGTAGCTTTTAAGTTTTCACAATGAATACAGGTGTGCAGATAAATAAAAAGTTATACTGATAACTTGTATCTGTCACATTAGTTTGTATCATGAATCGTGAAGTACAGACAGATTCTCATAGCTTATGGAGATTATTACAAATCAAACTTGTGGTATGATAGGTCATCTGTGTGCCTAAAATACGATAATTTTCTTTAAGGCCATAAAGCAGAAAAGGCCACTACATTAAAATTTTGTTGAAGTTACTATCTTGCGTCATGCTAGGAATAAATATTCAATTACAATGAGAAGCAAATTTGAAGAAGTTATAAGCTTGGCAATTCAAATATGGATAAAAAAATGATACTGTTTAAGGTTATAAAGAAAGGGTCCCCACCATATATATTGGTAGTTATTTTTTTAAAGTAAGTGTATACATATTGATAGTTTTAAGATTTTTTTTTAATTCTACATCAGCTTTTGAAATATAGATTGTTCTTGAAAATGACAGTATGTATAATGATCTTTTAAATAAATTGTGGTTCCTCTGATTTGATTTTTGGTTAATAATGTCGAGAAGTGCACCAGCTTTGGCTGTAAAGGTAATTGTGATGTCTGTCCATTGATCTTTGCTTTCTCTCATTTCCTTCTTCCATTTTGAGTTAGCAAGGCTGCCCTAAAAATGAGTTTTATTAAGAAACTTGGAAATAGAATTAGCTCTTTGACAGAAGTAATAGTGATTGAAATGCTAACCTATCATGGTTCATCCTCCCCCCCCCCCACCAAAATTTTAACTTCATAGTCTGGAGGAATCGAAGCTCTAAATCAAAATCTATCTTGTCTCTTTCTTTGTGTTGTTCAGCAAAAATAGTGTTAAGGATGAGAGGAAGAGATCCTTATTTGTCTTAAATTTGTGTGACTAAGCCTGGGGTTTTAAGAAATATTAAATGGGAAGCCTGCTAGGAATTTGAGTCATCAGCTTAAGATATCAGTGGGACAGGCCAGCTCTTACTGACCTGGTGGTGGTGTTTATTCAGAGCTCTAGTGGAAGGGAGTCTGTCACCCTTGGACTTGTAATTGAGAAAGTCACCTGTTAAATGATAGGGCTGTTCTTTCTTTTCAAACCTGTAATTTTCATCTGCTGTAAGGGATGAGGGCAGCTAAGGTGTTTGGAGCTTGTATTGTTAGTAGTTTGCTTTGAGTGTTTTCTGTTCATTACTAGCTCTGAGGGTACAAGGTAACAGTCTGTAGTTAAGAGAAAAGCTTACTTACATAAGGTGCATATAGTGGTTAAACTGGCTTCTTTTCTTCCTATTTATTTATTTATTTTTTTTTTGATTTTTCAAGGTAGGGTCTTGCTGTAGCCCAGGCTTACCTGGAATTCACTATGTAGTCTCACAGTGGCCTCAAACTCATAGCGATCCTCCTGTGGTGTGCGCCACCATGCCTGGCTTAAACTTATCATTAGGTACTTCTAATTTTTGGATTTGCCTGTATATAACATGTGAACATGTTAAATGTCACTGCATTTAAAAGGTCAAATGATAATTTAGCATTACAATACTGAAGAGTTATGCTTATATCTTAAGTAGAGAATGATATTATAATATGGTTTTTAATAAGGGGTTTTAATAATGAGAGTAAGAACCTGTAACTGGAATGATGGAAATTTGAGATTAAGAAGTTCAGCAGGAAAGTGGACTTCTCTCTTGAGGGAGTTAGAAATTAATGATTTTGTTCATTTTGTTGTTACTGTGCATTGAACTAGCTACATCCCCAACAGAACAGATGACATACTTAAGGAGTGGTTGATTACTGGTTTCTGAAAAGCACACCTTAAAGTTTTGATTCCTGAATTATGAGTTTATAGCAGTCTAATAATAGAGGAGTCAATTTATATATCAGAAAAGAACCAAACTATGGGAAGGAAGGACAGAAGGAAAATTACTTGGAAACATGCAAAATTTCCAAATGGCTAATAAGAAATATCCTCAACATGAATTAATCGTTTCAGTTTTTCCCTTAAAAGGACTATTTACACAATGGATCATGTTGATTCTTGTAAAAGCATATTAAAAATAGTATTTCTGTTTTGTTAGTCCCGATTTCTTTTTCTAGCTTAGGTTCTTCTACTAAATCAATATATGATACAGATAAAAGGAAAGTTCTGTCTCCCTGGGGAACAGTCTCTCTAGAGGGTTAGATGTGGTTTGAAATTCTTACCCTGCACATCACTGTATGCCATTGTCCACAGGAAAAAGTCATGATTTCCAGCTTGTGGTTTAACAGAGTAGATGATTGGGTTAAAAATTAGAATATAAAAAAGTTGATTACCTTCTTTATTTTTGCTAGGAAGGGGGACAACAAATATTTAAGGAGCAAGTGCTTCATGCCTAGCCCTGTTCAGGCCAGTATGTATACGTGTTTTGTCCTTACAACTCCCCAGAGACATACAGATATCATTTTCTGTAGTGTATAGATAAAGAAACCCAGTCTGAGAGATGCCAGAATTAACTTGCCTGAGGTCACACAGCTAATTTCATTCATAATTTGATTTTCCATGAGAATCTGCCATCTTTGGAAAAAGAAAATCAGCTGCCAACTTGTTTTCAGGGAAGCCATTTGGGAGCCTGGCCCCCTCCCTGCTAGCCACAAAATCTAGGCAGCCAGGACAGGCCCAGAGGCCTGGGTTCTCCAAGCCTGGCCTCACTGGAAAAGGGCTTAATGCTGTTGGTTCTGAGCCCTGAGTCTTACTTCTCTGTGGCCCCTCCCCCCCTGCCCTGCTGCCTGAGGTGCACCAGGGACAAGTCCTTCAGGGCAGCTGCTCCTGTGAAGTCTACCATAGAGTTATTGGAGTGTTCTCTGAGGCAGTGAAATTTCTTGATATAATTCATTAAAATATAGCTTGTCATGGTCTTCATCCTGTTGTTCCCAATGCTAATAATGTTTGCCCACTTCAAGGAGCAGTCATAATAAATTCAGAGCCATAGCCGCCCCTGGCCAGGAGTAGTCACAATACAAAGTCACAATACTTGCTGGGCATGGTGGCTCACACCTTTTTGATCCAAGCTCTTGGGAGGCTGAGGTAGGAGGATCACCCTGAGGGTAAAAACAAAACAAACAAAAAACCCCAACACTTGACAATTCTTAACCAGATTACTTGCCTTCACTCCCTATCCCGTCTCCTCCCCCTCCCTTCCCTTCCCTTCCCACCTTCTTTCTCTTTACCCATAATAAATTTTGTTGCAGACTATACCATGTTAATCAACTAGTCTCTGAAATGCAAACAGGAAATGTATAATGCATTTGTGACTTTATTGGAAGTAGAGAGATAAAGGACAATTTTGTTCTTTGGGGAAGTAGAGCTTGGCTAGGAAGGAGAATTTTGCCTTAGGGAGTTTTGTGGCATAAAGTGTATTTTAAGGTTTACACCAGGCATGTGCTTTTATTGTGGAGGCCATGAGAAATGGAGTTGTATACCCCTCTACCTTTTGCTTTACTTGATTCATTTAAAATTTATGGAATTTTGAACCCCCAGTCCACTAGCTGAGTGGTTCTCTAGGTACTGAAAGGTACAAGTTGCAAGTATATTGGGATGAGTAATGAGGTGTGCACATAAATGTAATATTTTCCTTGTGTGCTTTCTATGTTGAATTGCAAAGCAAATGTTGGGAAAACAAAAAGTTCATGTAAAAGCTACATAGGATTGTTCTGCTTCTATCTTATTCAGAGAATACACTTTATTTCAGTCAAATATGAAAAGAAAGAAACAATTTGGGGCAGGAGAGAGTAATCTTCAATTTCATATATGCATGTATGTAATTTTGAACTCACCCATGCCCTTTTTTTGAAAATATAGTTTATTTATTTATTTATTTGAGAGAGAGAGAGAGAGAACGCGCGCAAGCGCTCCAGGGCCTCCAGCCACTGCAAACAACTCCAGATGCATGCGCCTCCTTGTGCAGATATCTGGCTTATGTGGGGTCCTGGGGAAATCAAACTGGGGTCCTTTGGCTGAGCAGGTGAGCACCTTAACTGCTAAGCCATCTTCTCTAGCCCCTCGCCCATGCCTTTTAAAAAATTATTTAAATAGACTGAATTGAATCTATGTGATGGCAAACGTAAGGGCGGAAAGACAGACTTTTCTTAATTTGAGAGCAACAGACAGAGAGAAAGAGGCAGAGAGAGGGAGAGGGAGAGAATGAGCACGCCAGGGCCTCCGGCCACTGCAAACGAACTCTAGATGCGTGTGCCCCCTTGTGCATCTGGCTAATGTGGGTCCTGGAGAATTGAGCCTCGAGCCAGGGTCCTTAGGCTTCACAGGCAAGAGCTTAACCGCTAAGCCATTTCTCCAGCCCCGACAGGCTTTTCTTAATTTGAGAGCAACAGACACAGAGAGAGAGAGAAAGAGGCAGAGAGAGAGAGAGAGAGGGAGAGAATATGGGCGCGCCAGGGCCTCCAGCCATTGCAAAGGAACTCCAGACACATGTGCCACCCTGTGCATGTGGCTTACGTGGGCCCTAGGGAATTGAGCCTGGAACCGAGGTCCTTAGGCTTCACAGAAAGTGCTAAACTGCTAAGCCAGCTCTCTAGCCCCTGAGAGTTTTTAATTTACCATGTTTTTCTCCCCCCCCCCCCCCCCAGTGCCTGGTTGCTTTGTATTATTGAGGCAAAACGCAAGGCAAAGCATAGCTTCTGTTGAAAAGCATAGCTTCTTTCTCTAGGTAATATATGATTAACTGATGGTAATCATTGCCACATTTTCCCTTTTAAATTTTTTGATTAATCATTTGTTTGGATTTTCACAAATTGAAATCACTTCATAGAATATTATATTTTCAGGCTGGAAGAGAATTTGATCCAAACTAGCTGCTATGACTTTAAGCACACTGGTCTTAGAGGACACTTGTCCTGTAGCCCCCATATGATGCGGATGCTAATGGTCTTTTTGTCTTGATCCTAGTTCTTCTCTGTTTCTGTTTCTTTCTTACTCTGTTTTCCCTTATTTTGCAGTTTTTCTTCTTTTTTTGTTTTTTGTGGCCATATGACACAATGGGTAAGTGATTATTTAATCTTGCAAGGTTTGTCATTGTTCATTGAAAAATTGCCAAAAAATTCCATGAATTTTACAAAAGAGGAAATTGAGTCCTGAGACATTTAAGTTGATTTAAAAATCATCTAGATGTGTAGGCTGAGGATGAGAAGTCAAATCTTGATTTAGTTCACACGTTTTTGTTTTTTTGTTTTTATTAAGGCTTGTGTAACAGGTATGTGGGAGTGACTTTTGGCAGTGGAGCTAGCAGTCAAGTAAGTCCAAGCTCAGGCCAAGGAAGGTTCAGTCTTAATCAGTGTCCAGTCCTGAGGGAGAAGGAGCCAACTGCTTCTTTCTGGTTTAAGACATGGTTTCCTTGTGGTCTTCAGAACAGTCTTAAGATTCGTTTTATAATTCTGTTAGTTGAATATGATTTCCAGGCTCTTTTTAAAAAGAGAAGCTTCATAGGACAGTTTTTTTTACATTTTATATACATACACAGTTTTGGTTAAAAACAAGGGGAACTTCCTATTCGTAGACTTCAGGACCAGGTGTGTCTTTAGTTCACTGGTATGAACAGAACACACTCCCAGACAGCTCTGCTTACTTCTGTACTGCTTATCACAGGGTGTGCTTGAGGTCTTTTGGGACCCCCATTCCAGCATCCTCTTGTGAGGCGCTAATAAATCTGATGAGGGCACACTGTAGATTAGTGCTAGTAATGTGCCAAGTACGTCTCAGTCTATGCCTCCTAGGTGAGAGCAGAAGAGAGGAAACCCAACCGTGGTCCTTTACCAAGGCCATCCACTGAGGCCATCCACTGAAATGCCTGACCTTGGAAGGCAGATTGGAAAGGAGAAGTCCTGCTTTTGGTGACAGTGGCGAGAGAGTACTCAGTTTTGTGTATTCCCTCATCCTAGCAGTTCTATTTGCTTAGTTTCTAGTTTTCTCAGCACATGGAGCTTAATCCATGAAGCCCAGTATGTACTGCCAGCGACCTGGTGCCTAGAGGTTGTGTATAAGCATTTGTTGAATTGTGCCAGTCTCAACCTTTTTTATACATAACAGCTGTTCATTATTATTATGTATAACTTATGAATAATAGCAGTTCTATAGTCCTTAGTCTATTTAAATTAGCACTTCTAAAGGCATCCTTAAAATTCCTTATCTTTTTAGTTTCATTAATTATGACAGAAAAAAGTACAAGTAACTATTAGTGACATTATAATTAGTTGGCATTTGAAACAATTTGTTTCATATTACCAAATGTCTTCAAAACAAGCAAATTATATTAGGAAACCTGTCTAGCAAAGTATTTGTAAAGTAATACTTAATCTCTCTTATAAGGAAAGAGAGAGACAAAGTATTTTGGAGCCTTCTAGGCAGTTTGCTGGATTCACTTCTAGTAGTCAAAATGACCCACCAGCTTGGCACATTTAATTGATGTGGATGTGACTACTTGGGAAAGTGGAAACCTCTTAAATTTTCATACCTAGAGTTCATGTTGCTGTGCAGTTGTCTTAAGGGTAGGATATCAAGAATGAGTGATGACTTAAAATCTTATAGGTTATGGGACTTAAATAGTATATGAAACCCTTTTGCTGTATTTTAAAAGGCTTAGGATTTCTTCTCTAGCAGTGAATTTCCTGTTAAAATGTCATTGCATTGATTAATAATTAATTGCTGATGGAAGACAGAAAATAAAATTATATTGAAATGGAGCTTGGAAATTTCTCGATGAGAAATTTATTTTCATATACTAAATAAAAATTATAAATTATCTGGATAAAATTAATAGCATTGATTTAACAAATGCTTTAAAAATAATTTTAACCCACTTTCCTGCTTTGTAAAGCAAAGTTTTTCAGCTGCTGTAACTTTACTTGTGCAGTAGATGTCTTTTGTAAGAGGTGTTCCTTTAGCCTTGGTCAGTTATTCATGCACATAGTTAACATTTTATACATCTGGGTATATTCCTCCTGATAGTGCCAAGAAGTTCTTTCTTTGAGGCCATCATTCTAATAATGTGAGCATGTTCTCTATATATTTAAACTCTTGCCCCCTCACCCAGTATAAGAATTGTGCATTGCTTTAGCATAACTACAGATGATCTATTCTTGCAAATCTATATTTCATTTAGTGACAGGCTACCTTGAATCTGTAAAGTTCAGGGTTAAATTAAAGGTAGTAGATGACAGTATTGTTTAAGATGGAGAATAGTTTAAAATTGGGCCTTAGGGTAGTCAACAAAAAGGTACACTCTTTCTTTAAGTTTTTGAAAAGCTAAACTTAATGTGCATTTTTTTCACAGTAGCCATAGAAATTTAACATTTTAAGCTACTGATTTTTAAGTTGTTTCTTGTGTCACAATGAGAACGGTAAAGGATTTTACACTTGACCTCAGCCAAAAGGCCAAGAAGCCATGAAAATGGTAAAGAAATTTTTCTAGTTGTATGAAGTTTATGGAAGGAGAAATAATAGCATGAATTACTTTGTGATAAAACTGAAACTTCTGTGTAATAATAGCATGTTTGTTTGAACTGTATTTGATTTTATTTTCCAGTGAAGTTTAGCATTTTTTGGATCTGTTGTTTGAACTTGTAAAAGGAAACAGAAATCCATATGCAAAAGATAGATTCTGAAATCTACATACTGTGAATTTGTCTTGTGGAGTTTTGTATAGCTCAAGTCATTGGCTCATACATCAGTGATACATCAGGAAAGACAAAAAAAAAAAAATCTTTGTATATATTGCCTTGAGAGTATAGCAAGATTAGCAGTTTTCAGTGACCATAGTTGTTACTTCTTTGAAAAGGGAAAAAGAAATAGCAGAGGGATAAAAAGTTTTGGTGTGTGAAAGGAGAAAGCAAAATATGTAGAGAAGTAATCATTTATTTTGTTTTAGGACTGCTTGTGTAACATAGTTCTATGGGATGCTGAAAGGTAAAATGGTATCCTTAACACAGAGGATGGGTCAGTTAGCCATTAATGAGGGACAGCATGGTGGTTAGATAGTACAGCTAGGAAATGGTAGAGCTATTTAATGTTTTCTTGATTGTTTCTTTACTCAAATAAGGTGGTTGGATGCTTCTTCTCAACCCTATAAATAGCAGCATTCCTTTGCCAGCGAGGTTTGGTTGTGAATATGCATGGAGTAGCAAGGAGCCTAGAACTTCAGGCTGGGAGGATGCCCCTTGTGATTTTTTTTTGAGCGTGGCATTTTAATATTTTACAGCAAAGTTTTTAGTTTAACATAATTGAACTTGTACTAGATAGGGTTAATAGGCTAGAACAAAAGGTCAAAGCATAAGGCATTAGGCTTAATTAAGGGAGAGCAGGAGTGGCAGGAGTGTGTGACAGTTAAATGGGTTTCCCACAGACTAATGTCGGTTACAGTGCAACCATGCCTCAACATAAGTGGGTTATTTTGTGCAAAGGGCAGCCGTGATTAGCAGTTTGACATGCCAGACACTTCTGGCCAATCCCATCTGTTTTAGAGGTTAAAGAAGCACACCTTTATGAGCTGATGGATTGATTTGTGTGCCCGTCTGCTAAAGATTAGAAGTCCAAGGCCAGTGCAGTAAATGTCAGTTATGGAATATTGTACTTTCTTGGTTGGCTCATTGTTTTAACCGTCAACTGTTTTATAATGGGGGATAACTGCTGTTTATAGAGTTGAATGCAAAATGGGTGGGTGAACAGGTGAGGGAGGCCGAGAATTATTTCCTAGATGGAAGTGCATGTTGACAAGTTCTTGCAGCAGGTGTTGCTGGTTTCATGGAGTGTCTGACCTGCGCCTCGTAGTGTGAGTCACGTTCATCTTTGGAGTTATTGGATCAGCTCTGTCAGTCTGGGATTGAATTTTGCATGCAGAATGAGTATGTTCCTTAAGCATTTTTCTCTCAAGCAGATGGACAGTTTGTTTCCATATCATTATGTGTATTTTAAAATGTGTGGATTTTGTTTATTTGTACCTTCTGGGGAAAAAGAAATGAAGCGATGTATACACAGGTGTGCGCACAGGGACAGTCACAGGGGACATGGAGACTCAGAAAAATAAGACTGTTACTCACAAGTTCTAGGAGGCATGGTGAGCCACGCAGGGTGACACTGACAAGCACCGAGGTCAGTCTGCCCGCCACAGGGACAGAGAGACCTAGGGAAGAGCCTAGGCCATTATTGGAGTTTCCACAAGAAAGGCAAGGCAGGGCAGAATATTCAGCGTTAAGACCAGATAGGTGTAATAAATTATAGGCAGGTATTAATAACTTTAGCTTAACATTATACACACACACACACATATATATATGTATATATATATATATATATATATACATATATATATGTGTGTGTGTATATAGACTCTGTAATTACTATTATAGAGTAGCTTTGCAAGTAAATTCCTTTAACCACTGAGCCATCTCCCCAGCCCACACAATAGCTTTGAATAGGCTACAAATATATAAACTGAGATATAAGCCCTAGTTTCCTTGGGTGGTGTGAAGGCAAAATATTACTTCTAAGATCACTGTGGAGCCAAATGGAGGGGTGTGGTCTGGATTTATGACTTTGCCTAACAAAGGCATGCTGCAGCTGAACCCATTGCTCCCCCAAAGGGCAGTCCTTACAACACCAAGGTCCTTAAGATGTTGAAACATCATACATAAACGACTCGCCCCCCCCCCATGAGTGCAAGCAGACACACACACACACACACACACACACACACCTGCTTTATGGTCATCTGAGACTGAAATGCCCCTGCAGCTAAGTTTCTCTTTGGAAAGCTGTAACAGTGATATCATTAATACAGTGCATTTTCACTTGAAGATTGTAGCCCAGTTAACATATGATGGTCATATATGTTAACATATATGATGGTCATGTTGTGGTTATAAAAGTTGGCTTATACATCTTCTAATATCCAAAGAAAGAAAAATTCTCATTTTTTAAAAATGGACAAAACAGAATTTAAGATACTGTCATCACAGTCAGTGAGCTTTAGGAGTATAAAATTGTCTCTTGAGATGGGCAGAGAGAAGGGTTTAGAGAAACAAGGAGTTATGTTTATTAGATTATCTTGTCTCTGAGGTATTGTGGGCATTCCAGAGTAGGCAGGTAGTTTCTGGCCGGGCAAGATAGCCTTTAAGGGAGGGATCTTAGGATGATCCTGTCTCCCATCCTGGCCATGCCTCTCCCAGCTGGCCTCACCTATCTTAGTTCACCCTGACTGTGATAGTTGGTAGGATTTAGCGTTTGCCCATCTCACCCAACCACATCTCTCTGAGCACGTACCCTGCCCAGGTGTAGGTGGTTTTCTCCTCTGAGCCCAGGCGGATTGGCTGGGATACCAGGTGCAGGTGTGTCCAGGTGTGCCGAGGGCAAACTAACGCATATCTTCTCTGGCCCACAGAGAGATTCATATTCTCTCTCTGTGTGTCTCTCTGTATCACTTTCCAGAACTGTTACAGCTACATGTTTGAGTCTCTCTGCCAGTAAGACTTTCCTCTCTCAAACTGGCAGCCATGCTGCGTAGGAAGACCACTTAATTTCTTACTTACTCTCTTTACTTTTAATCTTTTTAGAAGTGCACACTTTTTAAAAAAAATCCCTTTTATGTTTTTTTAAATCTAAGATCTATGTTCATTTACATGGGCTCCTGGACCACGTGATGTATCTCCCTTCTCCCCACTTTATCTCTCCCCACCTTATCTTAACCTTCCTTAGTCTTTTCCCTTCCCTACATCTTTGTGATATCTAAATGAAATGTGGTATTTTAAAAATCATTTTCTCTAGTCCGAAATTGCCAGTTCTTTGGTTAATTTGCAGATATAAACTCAGGGTTTGGGGTTTCTGGAACTCTCAAACCGCATATTTATCCATTACAGTATTTGTTTAAATAAACATGAAACACAGAGCATTGGAAACAACACTGGAAGTTTCGGAATGGCCTTACATACTCTTACTCTTGTCAAAGCATGACAACTTAGAATTTCTGTTTACAAAGTTATATAGTGTCTTGTCTGACTTGAAATTGCTTCTTCCAAGAAGAAAGTCAAAATACCTAAAGATGATGCAGTCATTGAGAGTTACATATAAATCGTAATAGAAGTTGCATTTTCTGAAGTGTGCATTTATTTAAAACTGAGCTCATCCAGAGTGGCTTTACTTAATGTCTAGGTAGAAATGGAGTGGGTTTATTAGTGTTTTGAAAGGACAGAGCGCATCATGGCTTTGGAGTTTATTTAGGAGTACCATATGAAGTGCACGCCTATCCTTGTGTTCTTTGATATGAGGCCTTAGTGGACACGATCTGGTTTGTGGCATGCTTACATGGAAGAGTCTTCCCCTTCTGGAGGGCCAGGAGATGAAGCCGCACGGATGTAACACCACTTCCCTAAGTCATCTTGAAATTTCAGAAGATGTCTTGAGTACTATAAAAGTGCTTGGCTAGTAAATGTGGGGAGATGGACCCAACTCAGTGGGCAAACGTTTCTTAACTTGATCTCCTGGTGGTGGTTTGTTGAGCCTAAAACAAATGCCCGAGGCTCTACATTTGTACTGGTGTTTTATAGTGGCCTACAGCCTTCCCTCGTGGTTCCCACCAGTAAGTCCAAATGCTAATAGCATCTAGTTGCATTTTATTGAAGCTAACGGGTTTAGAGGCTTAACTTGTTTTGTGTGGTTGGACATTTTCTGAGATTGTGAAGGGTACTCCTTGTCCCCTGGAACTTTTGGTAGTCAATTTCTTCCAGCTGGTTGTCTTTCTTTCTCTTTTAAAATATCTTGCTTTAAGCCGGGCGTGGTGGCGCACGCCTTTAATCCCAGCACTCGGGAGGCAGAGGTAGGAGGATCGCCGTGAGTTCGAGGCCACCCTGAGACTCCATAGTGAATTCCAGGTCAGCCTGGGCTAGAGAGAGATCCTACCTCGAAAAACCAAAAGAAAAAAAAAAATATCTTGCTTTACTGTATCAGAGGCATGTAAAACATATTTCTCTTAGTAAGTTAGGTGACCATATATATGCTTATTTAAGTTATAGAAATCGAAAGCAGAATCCTACCTCCACTGCATCAGGATTCAACTCAGGACCTCAAGTACGCTACCTACCGCTGAGCCCCAGCCCCAGCCCCAAAGATATTTTTTACCTTTCTTTCTTCTTAAACAAACAAAAAAACTTTTCAGCTTATTTAAAATCCTCTGTTTATAATTATTTTCTTCTTAAAACTATAGCTTTATAATCTGATAATTTTAAGGAATTTTTATGAGATAAAAGGATTTTAAACGCTGCTAATGTATGGACTGGTTCTTTGCCTCTGTTTAGGCAGATTCATGTTAATGAGCAAGCCGTACTAGGTAATGAGCGTATTCATGCATGTATTGTTAATGTGTCGTGCGTATTTGTGAGGTCAGCATGTGTATGTGCGTGATGCCGATGGAGGTGCCTGCACCTGTTGATACTGTAGGCATTTGCCACCTCCCAGTGAGTGATGTGGCTTCCACAGGCTTTAAGTGGGCCCCTTTTCTTCCGTAAATTGTATGCATTCTGCTCTTGTATTCTGTGACCTTGCAGCCAGTGACTTCAGCCCAGAATAGTTTCAAAGTCACGTAAATGAATGCAATTAAGGTATTGCTTATCATCTTACATGGTTCAGATGGAGTCTTATTGGATAGGGAGGTCTGTTTGCTTTATAAGGAAGGTCAGTGTAAGGTTAAATTTTATTACATAAAATGATTTGGTAATGTTGTTATTTAGCTAGTGAAAAACTGGTATCCGAATAGAAAATGATAATGCTCCCCCCCTTTCAGTCACCTGGATGTCTTTTTGTGTTGTTTATTTCTCTCTAGTTATTACTTTCAAGATAATGCCTTCTGTGTTCTGTCAAGATGTTGGGAACACTCTTCTCTGAGCTATGATTCTAGGTATCTTTGACTTGCACGTATAGCTGATATCCCCAGCTGCTGATGGAAGATATCTTTGGTCTTGTTAATGTGTGTGCTTAGAGGATTTGTGTTATGTCACCTACCGTGTCACTTGGTGCAGGACTTTCATACAGAAGGTCACCTGGGCATGTCAGTCCACCCCACCAGCAGGCTGATAGTCTGTGGGGGTTAGGAGAACATTGACATAGACGCTAGAAACTTCCCTGATGGTTGGTGGGGGTTGGGAGGGCACTGGTGTCGATTAGAAATTTCACCGCAGGACTTAAGAGTGTGGGTGTGTAGGGACAAAATAATTAGAAGAAAAATGCATAGAGTTTCCTTTCTTTCTATGGTGTTATTAAGTGTGTTACGTCAGTTGATCCAGGTTTTACACTTCATGATTTATTTAACAAATATTAGTGAGCCTCATCTAGAGGCTTTGCGCCGTGGTAAGGTACGAAGGGGGGAAAGAAAGAAAAATGAGTGGCTCTCACAGTCACAGTGAGAACAAGAAACATGACACTGAGGAAGCACTGGCCGTGGTTACATAGCCTGCTTGGTTAGGGTGGCAGAACCATCAGGCTAAGAAGCGTGGTGTCTGCATAGGGTGTAAGGAGACAGGAAGACCCTGGAAAAAGGAAGTGGTAATGAAAATTAGCTGCCTTCTTCTGGGAGGTTAGAATTCAGGTTTATGGTTTTTAGTAAAGCCGTGATTCATTCTTAAGAACCGATCACAGGTGATGAGTTAGAAATTGAAGAGTCCAGCAGTGGAGGCTATATATACCGGCAGTGACTAGTAGAATGCTACTATAAGAGAGCCGGGTGTTTGTAGCCTGTCTTATCACTAGCTAGCTCCACTGTTTGTTGGCTGGTTGATCAGTATAAAGTTTGCAAAGCTACCACAGAATTTAAATGTAGACTCTGTCTCCTGCTGCCAAAAACTTGTACCCACTCCTTTCTCCTGCAAGTGTGAACTCTCCCGCTTGTCAGTGTTATTCTTGTATCAAGGATGATTTTCATTCTGAGTTTAACAGTCTGTGTTTCCTACTGGTTGAGACAGAGAGAAAAAAAAGAGGTGTTTCAAACTCTGTGATGACCATCAAATACTTATAATATGCTTTCTCCCAGAACTCATCCCATGATGAAACTCCTCTTTTCTCCTCTACATTAACTTCTCACACCCTTGAGACCAGCGGGACAGCCTTTGTTAGTGTGAAGACAGGCAGTGTGTTGTAAGTAATTCTCTGACATAGGTTATTGCAGTCGATGTGTGACAGCCATGCTCAGGGAAAGCAAGCACGAGAATTTTCATGCAGCACATTTTTTTTTTTTTTTTGAGATTGTTTGAGTCAGTAGTTGAATTCCACTTAGAACTTGTTATTGGAATTCTTTGAGATTAAATGTACCTGGAGTGACACCTGTCTCTCTCTTTTAGGAAGTGTGTGGATTGTGAGCTATTGCGGAAATCCATTTTCAGGACCCCACTGTTTTAACACTTGGGAGAGTCACATCCATAAGGTATTGTATTTTGTCTCATTGCTTCCTTTTTTTTGTATCCTTAGAAAAACCTTTCAGTGAGAAAGTAAGGCTGTTAGGGTATATTGTGTTATTTTGTTTTAACTTTTAAGTATTGCTAAGCTTGTTAGAAATTTGTCGCAGAGAATGTATTTTAGTCTTGACAAGTCTAATATTGTGTAAGCAAGTAAAAAGCATCTGGTTTCTGTCAAGTCAGTGTTATCTATTTTAATTATCAGGGGTGTTTACTTTTTACCTCTGGTGAAAACTGTAGGTAACAAGAGTCTGGAGTATGAGCCACATGTATAAGTACTGTATGTGCTTTGAAAAGTACGGAACAATGTCAAGGAATGCTTTGATTGTAAAATGAAGTACAAGAAGTTTCTGTTTCTTTCAGTATACACTGAGCAGTGAGACAGTGTGAAAGCCATCCCTGTCCACGACAGTCCGACCTCCTGGTGTCTGTCAGTGTCTTCAGGGTCCATGGACTTACTCAACTGCACTTGGCTCTGCCTCTGAGTATCCATTAGTTCTGTTCCCTTTTGCACTGCCGTGATGGTTAGACTGGTGCAGCTTCACAACTGGTCTGCTTATTGGCCTAGTAACACGTGACATGTTATGATCATGTTAAGATTTTCACTTGAGACTTTCCTGCATTTTGATTTCTGTCCTTTGTACCTTGTCAGTCTGTGTGGGCATCTATAACAAAATACCATAGACTGGGTGGCATATAACAGCAGAAGTTTGTTCTTCACAGTTGTGGAGGCTGAGAAGTCTAAACTCATGGCAGCAGTAGATTCATTGGAGGGGCCATGTCTTCCACGGCTGTCTTTTTGTGTAGAGCTGCTTTTATTTTATTTATTTTTAAAACATCTTAATTTATTTATATGCAAGGAGAGAGAGAATGAGCATACCAGGGCCTCTTGCTCCTATGAACAGACTCCAAATGCACGTTACAGTTTGTGCATCTGGCATTACGTGGGTACTGGGGAATCAAACCCAGGCCATCAGGCTTTGCAAGCATGCACCTTAACCCTCAGCTATATCCAGCTCCAGACCTTTTTTTTTTTTTTAAGAGGGCACTGTCCCATTCATGAGGTTATTTCCCTCAAAACCTAATTACATTTTCATAGCCTACTTCTGTATGCCCCTGCATTGGAGATGGTGTTTCAGTATTTGAATTTAGAGGACCCCATGTGGATGTGGAATGTGTCAGCCAAGTTAACTAAATTTATAAGTGAGTTGAGTTCCATTAGCACGTTAAATACGTTTTTGTTCCTATGAGAAAATACCTGAAAATAATAACTTACAAGGAGGGAAGGTCTGTTTAGGGTCTGGGATTCATAGGGTTCAGTCCATCCTGACTAGTCTCATTACTTCTAGGCCAGGTGACAGGAAGGCAAGGTGGGGCAAAACTCTTGACCTCGGGCTAAAGGGGTGGCTCAGCTATTACGGCACTTGCCTGCAAAGCCTAATGACCTGGGTTTGATTCTCCAGTACCCACTTAATGCCAGATGCACAAAGTGGTGCATGCATCTGGAGTTCCTTTGCCATGACTAGAGGCCCTGATATGCCTACTCTCTCTGTCCCTTTTACATCTCTTCTTGCAAATAAAGAAGTCTAAAAACCAAAAAAGAGAAAACCATTTACCTCTTCTTCATGGCAAAGGACGGGGGGGGGGGGGGGGGGGGAAACAGAGGCAAGATCTACCCTTCAGAGCCATACCTGTAGCAGCCTACTTCTTCCATCCAGGCCCTCTCTCCCTGCAGCCCCTTCAGCTCTGCAATCACCAGTGGGTTAATTATAATCCACTGAGGAAGTGAGCAGTTTCATGGCTCAGTCACTTCTCAATAGCGCCACCAGCTGGGGCCAAGCCTTCAGCACATTGGTCTTTTTGTAGGGCCACTTCATATCCAGACTACAACACTAAGCTTTCCTTCCTAATGTTTTCAGCGTTACACTTCTCCTGTCTTAGGATTTTCTTTACAAACAGATCTTTGCTAGGTGTTTTGCTTAGAATAGAAATAGATGATGGATGGTTACATTACTAAATTTAATAAAATAATGTATGCTAAGGTTACAGTGAATAGTGAACTTATAAAATTTGTACTTACTGACAAGCTATTCATGATTTATATCCACGTGAAATGACACATATATCACTTTCACAAATCACCTTAATCCCTTAGCTGTATGGAGAAGGCTAACCTTAGAATCTGAAGATTTGTATTTGAGCCCTGGCTCTTCACATAGTCTCTTAGTAAATCATTTAACCTGTGCTTCGTTTTTTTCATGTGTAGAGTAAGAGCACAGCCTACAGCACTTGGAAGGATCATTGTAATGAATAACCATGGAAATACATAGAATGTGTTGTCCTCAGTATACTGCTAGGTAAAGACATGTTGCTGACAGTATTGTTAGTTTTAATGTTTTTACAGAAAGTAGCTATTTAGATTACCACTGTGGCTCAGTTGCACGGTGTCCCATACACTTTCAATTTTTCTTTCTGTTCTTGTACTTTTAGGAGTTGTCACGAACCCTGCTCCATGCTTTTTAATTCCCTTTCAAGTTGGAACCACTTAAGGCCTGCTACCTAGTGACCTAGTTTTCCCATTTCCTCCAGCTTTCCTCTCCCCATACGCACTTGTTGATGCATGTTGAGTATTTAAGTTAGCCTTCATTTGATTTTTGTAAAGTTCTAGTTCTGAAATTGCATACTGTTTTGGTTTGGAACAGCAGTCACTGAGTTTGTCTGTGCTGTAAAGCGTCTGAGGCAGTGATACTCATGTCTCTCTGCCTGCCACCCAGAAAGAGCATTTCAGGCAAAACAGTTAGTAAAATCCCGCCTAGATTTGTTTCTCGTCATAGGGCAAGTTACAGGTTTGCAAAGTGATTTCTTCTCACAAATCCAGGTTAAAGCAAGAGTTTGGAAGTGACTCACCACACATGGGCTACTTCAGAATGTGTGCCCTTACCTACTGTTTGAATTTTTATAGTTTGTAGTTTTGCTGACAGCAACAAAATGAAAGGCCCAGTGCCAATTTTTACTGGGTCAAGATTTATCTTAAAATATCAACACGCTTCAGCTTTTTGATACTTAAAAGATCCTGGAGATTTTCCTGCAAAAAGTTGTAGCAGGCTTTATTCCAGTAAGGCATGTCCACAGTGTTTATGCCCCGGGATTAAAAAAAAAAAAAAAGTGATGTATTCGGTAAGTTTGCAGACAGAAATTGCCAGAAGCTGGAGTACTCTAGGAGTGTAGTGTTTATTCAAGATCCAGCAGGATCTGCAAGGACTTGGCACTGTATCTGTGGCCTAGCTCTGTGTGTGAGCAGTGATCTATAAACTGCATGTCAATCTCCGGTGAAATGCACAGGAGCCTGGCGGACCTTGTAGCTGGTGCAGCGCTGTGGAGGCTATGTTGGGCAGTGCTGGTGAAGTATGTCATGAAACCCAATTTCAGATTCCAGATCTACCTCTTACCTCTAAGTTACTCAGCTTTGTTGAGCCCAACACCTGTTTTATGGTAGTGAGAAAGTATTTGACTTAGCACCATTAGCCATATCTGGTATTTGCATTATTTTATTTTATAAAAGCTAAGCATGATAATGGTGATTAAAACATTTACATACTCCCTGGCAGGAGTCTTCTGTATCTATGAGGCTGCTTGAAGTCGTTAGGATGCCATGTTGGCGTCAAAGCAGTGCTGACTCTTAGAAGGATTGACATTGACTATGATGGAGACACTGTACTGTGGTGGTTTTGCACAGGACCAGATGCTGTTGGTGTGAACTCTTTAACTCTCCCACATACAGATTATTGACATGGGCAAGTCACTTTAACCTCTCTAATTCTCAGTATTCTCTTCCATAGGATAGGGATTGCCATATCGGGCTTTCTGAGAAACATAGAAATGAAACCCTAACACACACTACTGTCCCTGGCTCATAGTACACAGTAAATTATAATAATAATAATTATTATTTTATTTATTTGCTTATTTGTTTTTTGGGGGTAAGGTCTCATTCTAGCTCAGGCTAACCTGGCATTCGCTATGCAGTCTCAGGTTGGCATCAAACTCTCAGAGATCCTCCTACCTCTGCCTCCCGAGTGCTGGGATTAAAGGTGTGCACCACCACACCCCGTTTATTATTTTTTAAATACCCTTTGGGACATGGGCTTCGCTAATTGTGGGTAGTATCAGTCTGAATTTTTTAAATGTAATAATTGTTAGAATTTGGGGAATGTAAAAATTTTATTTTTAAATAATGCCTATCTGGTTGACCTTTGTTAGGAGAAGGCGCATAAGAAATGATCATTATAATTTTTTAGCTTTCCTTAGAGAAACCATTCTCTGAATCTTTAATAGACCAAGAGACTAATGTACATTTTATATTTTTATTTCATTAAAATAATATATTTACTTATTAACTTCTTGTGTGTCTTTGTGTATATATGTATGTGCATGCGTGTGTGTTTGGGTACACATGTGCCATGGTATGCATGCTGTAGTCACAAAACAACCTCTGGACGCCAGTCCTCTCCTTCCACGCTGTTTTCAAGCTGCCTGTGAGCTTCAGTATTCTCCAAACTCCACCACCCATTGCTGTAGGGCATTGGGGTTACAGACAACAAGTGACTGAACTTGGGCAGTAAGTTTACAGAGTAAATGATTTTAACCACTGAGTCATCTCCCCAGCCTCCATTTGTTCTAGCTCAGGCTAACCTGGAATTTAGTATGTAGTCTCAGGGCAGCCTTGAACTCATGGTGATCTTCCTACCTCTGCCTTTCCTGTGCTGGGATTAAAGGCTTGTGCCACTATGCCAGGCTTTGAATCACATGCATTTTTGATCACTCTGTAGTTTTGTGTCTTTAATCCAGCTATAAGCCAGGGATCAGCTGTTACTTCTACTTCATTTCATGTATGTTTGGTGTCCCAGAAGGGCACAAGGGAGAGCAGCTGAGACCAATGAAAGGTCAACCTTTCCATGATCGGAAGCTCTCTCTGGACAAATGCCCTCAGTGAAGTTGACTCAATGACTGTGATTTCAAGCTGTACCCACAGAATTGTTTTTATAGTTTTAGTTTACTACCAGAAAATATGTTGAAAAAGTTTTGAAAGAAATATTTGTTTTCAGTGGCTTTAAATATTTGTTTTCTGAGCTACAATTCATTCAAATTTTAAAAAATGACAGCTAATAAAATTATCAAGTAGTTACGATTTGTATTATAGATATATTAAGTATAAAGTTAATTTTAGACTATAATAAAACTTTTAAATATATTTTGGTCTCATCTAGAGTGAGTGTTTTTGTTTTGATTTATGGTTTTTTTTTTTTTTTTTTTTTTTTTTGCTTTTCTAAGGTAGGGTCTCACTATAGCTCAGGCTGGCCTGGAATTCACTATGTAGTCTCAGGGTGGCCTCGAACTCATGGCGATCCTCCTACCTCTGCCTCCCAGGTGCTGGGATTAAAGGCGTGCGCCACCACACCTGGCTCTAGAGTGTTTTTGATAGTATAGAGATGACATAAATTTATTTAAGAACTTTCAAATTCATAAGCTTTTTTTTGGGGGGGGGGATTACAAGGTAGGGTTTTGCTCTAACTTAGGCAGACCAGACTGTATAGTCTCAGGCTGACCTCAAACTCATGGTGATTCTCCTCTCTCTGCTTCCTGAGTGCTGGAATTAAAGGTATACGTGCTCCACTTGCCAGGCAAGTTTTTAAGATTTTTTACAAGGAGACAAACTTGAGTTCTAGGTTTAATTAGTTAAAATTTTTGGATTTGTTACTAACTGCAGGTTTTCCTTTGAATTAAAAATCAAAAAAAAAAGTTTGACACAAGATTAGCCTTTGACACAAACCATCAACCTCCTCCCCAGTGTGTGCTGGATCTAGCATGACTTACGGGATGAAGGACAGCAGCATCTCGGTGGAGTGGAGCCTTCTAGAGTGTGTGCTTACAAAGAGCAGAATTCCTACCATCAGCCTTGTTTCACTCACCATCTCTGGGTTATCTTGGCCTTGGGACTTTTCCTCTTCCCAACTTACCGTCCACTTATCTCTCTTTGTCCTTCCCTTTTTCTTTCCTTTGGATGAGGACTTACTGTTCTGAAGATTGTCCAAGGCACATAAGGTTTTAGTGCACGATTTTACAATTTAAGTTGTTTTTAAATCATGTATTTAGATTTCCTTAGCTTTGGTCATATGATTCTGTTCATTTCTGAATTAAGAACAGCCAATCATCATAGGGATATTTGTTGCAACACCACAGGAAACAAAGCTGATTTATTTAAAAGCCTTGTTTATTTGTCATATAACATGTTCTCTAGGCATGTAGCATTAAAAAAAAAGATACACAAGTTTGCCTTCATTTTTATTTGATGGAACAGTTTTGTAAGAAATAGATGAAAAATGTTTGTGTTAATTGAAATACATACCATAGGAGACCTTACTAAAAGCAGCTTTAGTAGTGCGTGGTCAGCTCACCCACCAGGAAGCTGGAAGCATGGATAGGAAGGTAGTTAATCTCGGCAGTGATCCTGTCCCTTGTCGTGTCTGGGATAGACCCTCCTGTGCTTGCTGCCTGGCCATCATGGGTGTTCTAGCTGTGGCACTCTTTGTATCTGCAAGATAACATTTTCCGATGTGTCTTTTTGGTTTCCCGAGGTAGAGTCTCACTCTAGTTCAGGCTGACCTGGAACTCACTATGTAGTCTCAGGGTGGCCTCGAACCCATGGTGATCCTACCTCTGCCTCCCACATCCTGGCATTAATGGCGTATGCCACCACACCTCACTTTTTTGTTATTTGAATGTAGGAGTAAAGAAACATTTGCTGGGAAACTCAGTAAGCAAAATTGCATCATAGGCTCATGCTGTACCCCTTATTATCAGAGCAGACATTTGTCACAGTAGTTTGACCTAATCCGAATTCTCACCTTCTGCGAGAAGGTAGCCGAGTGTGTTAATGGCAAGTAAGGAGAGGGATCATTGTGTTTTTAAGGAGGCCACAGCAATCTCTTCACATCTAGTAGAGATTGTAGTTTTTTTTAAAAAGAAGCACGTTTTAAACATTTATTTTATTTGAGAGAGAGAGAGGAGGGGAGGGGGCCCATGCCAGGGCCTTCAGCTGCCGCAAAGGAACTCCAGATGCATGTTCCACCTTATGCATCTGGCTTATGTGGGTCCTGGGGAATCAAACCTGGGTCCTTTGGCTTTGCAGGCAAGCACCTTTACAGCTAAGCCAGCTCTCCAGCCCGAGATTGTAGCTTTGCCAATGTCTACAAACTCTGGTGAGATCACACAATGCAACCATGCCTATGGAGTGCTACCACCTTGGATCTAGTTGATGGGTTGCGCTCTGGGAACAGCACTGCACAACTGAAAAGCAGTGCTGACCTCTCAGAGCTTCGTGTTCAAAAGCAATCCCATTGTATGGCATCTTAGTAATAAGTGCTACATGAAAATGAAAGCAGGGGTGACTATAGGGATGACCTGGGGGGTGGGGCATGGCATTTCAGATTCTGTCCTGGAAGGCGTCCCCTGGATGATGACTCAGGTGATGGCTGAGTTTGCCTGGCAGCACTATGGATTGGGTGTTTCTGTCAGGAGCTCTGTGGCTGGTGGGATGAGTGAAAAAAGTCACAGGACATGAGTATAGAAGGGGAAGGAAACCACTAGAGAGTTTTCAACAGAAGAATGGCCTGATTCAACATTGTAGTAAATTCACTTTGATAACTGTGTGACACCAAGAGGCATTAAAAACAGGCAGGATGATCAATTAGGAGGTTATTTTAATAATCAAGGAGAAATGAAGATGTCTGGATAAGGAAGTAACTGGATTCCAGATATTTGCAGGTAATATCCACAGACTTTGCTGTCAAACTAGATGTGGATATGAGGAAGTGAGTGAGGCAGCAGTCCTATTTCTGCCCTAGACAGGGAGAAGAATGGAGTTGATGCCTGGCATTAGGATGAACAGGAGCTCAATTGTTGGTAGGCCAAGTTTGAGATGCAAGTATGCATCCAAAAGGAGGTGTCAAAGGAACAGTATAGAGCTATCTCTTTAAGAGGAACTGGTATATATTTTTTAAAGTGATATTGGTTGTTAGTAATAGGAAATGGCTTTTCATAAATGTAAATTCAAAGATAGGTGTATTCCTTCATATTGGCCACCCAGAATTTATTCATTCATCCGCCAATGTGTAGGTTATTGGGTTGTTTGCGATTTGGAACAATTATAAATAAAGCAACTGTATGTATTTCAAAAAAAAATAGCAATAAGAAAGAACAGGCAATACAAAGTTCAGTTTTGCGTAGGGGTGGGAGTTTTATGTCTCATTTAACAGGTGGGAACAACGGAAGGAAGCGTGGAGTGCTCAGAGACGCATGCACACGCTGAACATGGCTTCGGTGACTGCTTGTGTCCCACTCCCAGCCCTGCACTGCGCATCAAACCGAGGATCTTGAACTTGCCAGGAGAGCACTACACCACTGAGCGAAGGCCTAGCCCCTCATTCTAGTCTTAAAATTGCCTAGTAAATATATTTCTTCTTTGAATCAGTGCCTCACTTTTGAATAGACACAATTTTTAGAAGTGCTCCTCCTGAAGACCTGGGGTTTGGATTTAGTTTTGTGTCTCTTTCCTTAGTAATGTGATGATGAAGTCCTCCTGAGCAGTATGTACACTTGACGAGTCCCCCGTCTCGGCTTCCTGTCACAGCTTACGGACAAGCAAATCATTAAGTAGAAGTCAAAGCCACATGTAAGAATCAGTATAACACATGTGGTGTGAGCTTGTCAAGATGAGTGGCTTTTCTTCCCCTTTGAAGAGGAATTAGTTTAAGATGTCTTCTTTAAGCCGAGTAGTGGACACATTTACATTTGACAAGGAATAGCACACTCAGTTAACATTTCAGCCCCTGTGTTTGACATGAAATGTTGGGAAGCACTTTAAATAGAGTACTTTTCACATGACAGCCTCTCTGGGAACATTTAAATAGGAAATTTACTCAAGAACATCATTAGAATATTTTGAATTATTGAAACATTTTTAAAAAAATTATATATAGTAATTGTTTAGTAATAAGTGCTCTACCTGTAAATCACTGTTGGGGAAATATGTATGTGTAAGTATGTGGGGTGTGCATACTTACACTCATGTCTGTGAGTACGTGTTCACATATGTGCACATTTGTGTGGAGGCCACAGGTGAGTGCTGCATTCTTATTTCAGTGGGTCTCCAACTTATGTTTTCAGATAGGGTCTCTCATGGGACCTGGAGCTCACGCATTAGCTAGACTAGCTAGCCAGCAAGTCCTACATGTGCCTCCCCAGCACTGGGATTATATTCCCAACTTTCTAGTGGGTTCTGGGAATTGAACTCTGGTCCTCATGCTTGCACAGCAAGTACTTTACCCACCAAACCTCTTCTAAACTCCTAATTTTAATTGCTTTCATAGAGCAGTAATATGTATCAGCTATAAGGGATTCAATGTGCAAAAACTTTGTTCTTTAAGATGAATCCGGCATTTCTCGTCATACTTAGTGCAGACATGGAATATATATGACTGCTGGCCTGTGTCACCATCTAGGGAGAAAAAGACCGTGAAGACATGAAGCGCACGAATTCTCCAGTTTATTTATTTCTCACTTCAAGTGGTTTTTCAGATTCACCATCTCCCATGAGGTAGTTCTGAAATGATCCATAAGTAAGCAGGCATCTAAGCGACTGATGATAACGAATTATTCCCTCTTTGGTGAAGTTATGTTTTCTTTGCAGGTCTTCTCTCACATTCTTCTGAGTGTATCTCTTTCTACAAGCCTTTGCTTTTATTTCAAAACAAGCAACATCTGTGGCCCGGTGGTTAGCATTGCATGTGTGAGAACTGCTGAGACACTAACCCAAACAAGATTCCTAGCAACATAGCTGCTTATTTCATTTTTATTATGTAACACTTGTTTATAAATAAGGACGTACTTGAGTGTCCCCTATCTGAAATGCCTAGGAACTCAAGCGCTTCAGACTTCAGAGATTTTTGGTTTTGAACATTTGCATGGATTGCTAATTGAACATCACTAATATAAAAATCCAAAATCTGAAATGCTTCACAATCTCGAAAATTTGGAGAATCATTTCAGAGCTTGGAAAGTTTTGGATCTCAAATTTTCAAATTAAGGATGTTCACCTTGTATTTTGACTATGGGGCATAATATTAAAATGATCTCCCAGAAGCCGGAACGTCACTCGCCATTTGTCACCTCTGTCAGGTGCCTCTCCTTGCCCATATCCTGACCTCTGCTGCCCTTCACGGCCCCCCTAGACCACTGTTTTGAATTCCGTGTTAATCCCTTACTTTGTTTTTAAATAATGCTGCATTTTTCAAATGGATATTTAAATAATGTTTTATAGTTTTGTGCTTTTATTAAGATTTGTGAAAATAGTAGTGTTCTGTATAGGGTCTTGCTGTTTTCATTCGCCATAGTATTTATAAAAAGTCCTTTCTGTTGCTCTGAGTATTGATAGTTCATTTATTTTCCCTGCCAGTTTACATTGCATTGTGTGAATAGAGTCATTCTCTTGTTGGCAGACACACAGGTTGTAGCTGAGTATTTTTGTTAGCTTGATTTGTTTCTGGTATATCCATGTTGCTAGACTTACACACACATGTATGATGAACTCAGAGTCATACTTACACACGAGCTCTTCTTACAGACTGTGGATGAGGCCATCGTTCTTTTTTTTTTTTAATTATTTACTTATTTAAAAGAAAGAGAGAAACAGAGAGAGAGAGACAGAAACACAGAATGGGCACGCTCCAGACCCCTGTGCCACCTTGACTGTTTGGTTTTACATGGGTGCGTGGGAATCAAACCAGGAACATCAGACTTTGAAAGCACGCCCCTTTACCACTGGACTGTCTCCCCAGCCCATCATTCTTCTTTATATGTTGTCATTTTCATGTGGACGACTAGATTTTAACTCAAAAAGAGGTGTAGTGAGCACTCAGTTTGAGAACACACTCAATTCTTTTCATAAGTCATTAGACCAATTCGCCTTGTACTGGTAACCACATCATTGCCAAATCCTGCAAATATCAGGTGTCTTCATTTTTTCCAGTACAGTGGGTGCAAATGACATCTCTCTTTGTTTTTTTTTTCATTTTTGAAACAAAGTTGAGATTTATTAAGAAGAGTTTTATTTAAAGAAAAGGACAATAATATCAATCCAGGGCATGGTAGAGGCTTCTCAGGAGACAGTTCAACCAAATGACATTCTTTTACATCTTAAGTTATCTTTCTGTGATTGCTAATGAAGTTGAATATTTTTATCTGATTTTCCACCAGTGTTTTATTTTATTTTTAATTAATTAATTTATTTGAGAAAGAGAGAGAGGGAGAATGGGCACACCAGGGCCTCCAGCCAGGCAAATGAACTCCAGATGCATGTGCCACCTTGTCCAGCTGGCTCATGTGGACCCTGGGGAATTGAACCTGGTCCTTTGGTTTTGCAGGCAAGCGTTTTAACCGCTAAGCCATCTCTCTAGCCCCCTCACCAGTGTTTTATTCCTCCATGAAATGCTTGTTCATGGGTTGGGGATATAAGTCAGTTGGTAGATAATTTGTTTGCATGGTATGCCCAGGGCTCTAGGTTAAATCCTGGGTACTAAAAAAAGGACGGGACCAAATGAGGGAGGGAAGAGGGAAAAAAGAAGGAAAAAAAGAAATGCTTGCTCATATCTTTGCTCTCTGTGTACTTAAAACTGTGCATTCAATACTTCACATGTATATCAACATTGCTTAATTAAGGCTACTTTCTCTGTGTTTTGCTTTTTTTTTTTTTAAATAAAACAGGACACATATTGCCATAATTCTCAATACTAATTTTTGGAGAGCTATGTGTTTTGTGGTTTTATAGTCCATATTTGTTGACTAGTGGAAGTTTTTCATGTTAGTTCACTTGGATTTATTAATCTTATGCTTTAGAATTAACCCGTGTGTATCTAAAAAAAAACCTTTCTTTACACAGAGATTATATTATCAGTCTTTTTTGTTTGCTAATTTTTTTATATTTTGATTTTATTTATGTATGAGAAAGAGAATGGAAGGGAGAGAATGGGCACACCAGGGCCTCTAGCCGCTGCAAACAAACTCCAGATGCATGTGCCACCATATATATCTAGTACCTGGGTTCTGAAGAGTCAAACCTAGGTCTTAGGCTTTGCAGGCAAGCGCCTTAACTGGTAAGGCACCTCTCCAGCCCTGTCTGCTTGTTTTTCAGATGGGGTTTCATTTGCCTCAGCTGGCCTTGAACACCAACTTTACATCTTCCCACCCCCACCTCTTGGATTTTCAGGCATGTACCTCCATGCCTGACAAAAAGTTCATATTCTCTTATTTTATTTTTAAGAAATTAAAGACTTACCTTCCTATTTGAAGTGTTAATTCCACTGGAAGTTGTTTTTATTTAATTTATTGATTTTGTTAAATAGTAGGGGTTCTAGTTCTTTTCCCCCCCCAAATAAACAACTGCTTGTTCCAGCATATTGAATGCCTCCCTTTTCTTCTCTGATCCGCGGTGCAGTGTGTGTCGGATATGGTGAGTGACGAGCTGCTTTTCTGCTCACCTGTTGGTCTGTCTCTTTCCCAGGAGCACACTAAGTTAACTTTCAAGTTTCATAATAAGTCTGCTATTGGGTAAAAGAGTGCCTCTCCTGGTTCTTTGTGGTTAGATAGGATCTCTGTAACACGTTGATACTGTTCTACACAGGGGTAGAGTCAATCTAGTAAACTTTTTTGAATTTTGACTGGGACTGCATGGAATGTGTTGGTTCAGTCTAGGAAGAGCTGGCATGTTATTTCATTGAGCCGGCTGTTCATGTAGCTTGCTAAGGTTCCAACGCAGTTTTTTTCATAAAGATCATACAGGATTTATAAGTTGCTTCTGTTCTTCACGTGTATTTGTTGAGTGAAACAAACTCCAAAGCAAATACATAAAACTAGAGCTCCAGGGTGTTAACCCTGAAATTACTTTTTTTAAAATATGTATTTTTTTAATTTTATTTATTTATTTGACAGTGACAGACAGAGAAAGAGGCAGAGAGAGAGAGAGAGAGAGAGAGAGAGAGAATGGGCGCGCCAGGGCTTCCAGCCACTGCAAACGAACTCCAGACGCGTGCCCCCCCTTGTGCATCTGGCTAACATGGGTCCTGGGGAATCAAGCCTTGAACCGGGGTCCTTAGGCTTCACAGGCAAGCGTTTAACCACTAAGCCATCTCTCCAGCCCTGAAATTACTTTTGGTGTCTTAATAAATACGAGGTTGAGTAGCCATTTTTTATAGCTTTATTTGAGATACAATTCACATAAAAAAATCACCCAAAGAAAGTGTTCAGTTTGTTGATAATTCACATAGCTATGTGTACAATATATTTTTGGAAACAATTTCTGAACCATAAAAGTGAGATCTGCACCATTCCCACCCTTCTCAGTCCTAAGCAGTCACTAGTCTTCCTGTTTCTCTAATTGGCCTTTTCTGGCCATTCCAAGTCAGTCAGTCATGTTTTCTGTATGAATATTTTTACTTAGCCTAATATTAATATGTTGTGGTTTGTAGCAGTATGTCATTCCTTTTTATGGTTAAATAATAGTCCAGTGAACAAATTTGTCTTGTTTTTTTTTTTTAACATTCACATAGGTTGTTTCTAGCTGTTTATTGTTATGAGTAACATTGGTACGACCACACATGTTCATTTCCTTTATATATTCAGGAGTGGAATTTCTGGGTCATATAGTAAGTGATATTCTTCACAGAACCTTTTAGCTACTTTCCCTAGCATGCTTTAATTCCTACCACATCATCTGAAGCTTACTTCTGAGTCCTCCAATGAGTAATTGTAGAACATGAGATTTGTCTTAAATTAGGATTGTGATTTTAAATGATGAAAGAAATCATAACATCTTTTGTATGAGGTTCCCTTTAAAGCCTTTTAATTCTTTAAATGCTGTGTAGGTTATATTTTCTTAAATCTACAGCTTGAGGTATAATTGAGATACCAAGCAATTCATCCGCTCTAAGTATCCAGTCTGATTTTAAATCACTTTTTCAGATGTGCAGTCTAATTTTAGAGCATTTTGATCACCCCAAAGAGTTTCTGCATGCTTATTTACAGAGACTTCCCTGAAGGTGATCTGCTTTCTATACCTGCAGTTTAGCCTTTGTAGAACTTTCATGCATATATCAGTGAGAAAATACAGAGAGCCTTCCCAGTTGCCTCTCCACACATTGTCTCTGAGATTCATCCTTGTTTCAGAAGTCACTAGCACTAATTCTCCCTGTTTGTGTTTTGCTTTTGGTTACCATCTTATGCTTATCCCCTCATCAGCTGATGATACTTGGTTTGCTTACAATTTTGACCAAGATGACAGATAGAGATACCATTTGCCTATAAGTTCTACACATGATTTCATTTTTCTCATTTAAATATCCATGTGTGGGGCTGGGTTTTTTTTTTTTTTTTTCCCCGCCTCTCCGGGTCATGGCTTCTTCTGCCCGTGGTCAAGATGCAGTAGAAACCGATGGAGATTAACCCCGAGATGCTGAACAAAGTGTTGGCCAGGCTGGGGGTCGCCGGCCAGTGGCGCTTTGTGGATGTGCTGGGGCTCGAGGAAGAGACTCTGGGCTCGGTGCCATCACCTGTCTGCGCGCTACTGCTGCTGTTTCCCCTCACCGCCCAGCATGAGAACTTCAGGAAGAAACAAATTGAGGAACTGAAGGGTCAGGAAGTTAGTTCTAGAGTGTACTTCATGAAGCAGGCCATTGGGAACTCCAGTGGCATGATCGGCCCCATTCATGCCGTGGCCAATAATCAAGACAAACTGGAATTTGAGGATGGATCAGTCCTGAAACAATTTCTTTCCGAGACGGATAAGATGTCCCCTGAAGACCGAGCAAAATGCTTTGAAAAGAATGAGGCGATTCAAGCAGCCCATGATGCCGTGGCCCAGGAAGGCCAGTGTCGGGTAGATGACAAAGTGAATTTTCGTTTTATTCTGTTTAACAACGTGGATGGCCACCTGTATGAACTCTATGGACGAATGCCTTTCCCAGTGAACCACGGCTCCAGTTCAGAGGACTCCCTGCTTCAGGATGCTGCCAAGGTCTGCAGAGAATTCACCGAACGTGAGCAGGGAGAGGTCCGCTTCTCGGCGGTGGCGCTCTGCAAGGCGGTCTAAATTCTGCGTGGGTGCTTGCAGCCCTGCCCACGGTCTGCAGCCTCTAACGCTCTGGTACTTGTAATCACATCTATTACCTTTCATTCTGCAGCCCCGTTCCCTTCATCCCACCCGAAATCTAGCAAGCTCACTGTCCGGTCACGCAGCTGTGAGCTTCAGATGGGACGCATCTCCCCCACTGTTTATCATGTACCTTACTATCTACAGCTTCTTTGGTTTATGTCTGTAAGTTAAAGCTTTGGGATGTGGCTTAATTGTCCTTGAAAGAATAAAACTTTTCACCTGGTCAGAACAAAAAAAAAAAAAAATAAGTAAATATCCATGTGTGACAGTGCTTCGGGACATTATGAGGGTGTGCCATGTGCAACTTTAGAAGAAACTGACGAACTGTTTTCCAGAGCGGCCATGCACTTTTATGTTCTCATCTAGAATGTAGGAGGTACCAATTTCTCCCTGTCCTTGCCAACCATTGATTCTTTTTTTTCCCCCCCTTTGAGGCAAGCCGAATGGACTGTCATTTTTTTTTTTTTTTTTAATGAGAGAGTGAGAGTTGGTACATCACAGCCTCCAGCCACTGTAATCAAACCCTAGATACATGCACCACCTTGTGTGTCTGGCTTATGTGTGATCTGGAGCATCAAACATGGGTCCTTAGGCTTTGCAGGCAAGCACCTTAACTGCTAAGCCATCTCCCCAGCCCCCATTTTTTTTAAAATTAGAAACATAGCTGCTCTAGTGAGTTTGTGGTGAGATCTCATTGTGATTTCACTTGAATTTCTGTAATGTAATTATGATGGACATCTTTTTGTGTGTTGACTAAGCATTTTTAGTTTATCTTTTAAATCTTTATTATTATTATTTTGAGGTAGAGTTTCACTGTAGTCCAAGCTGACCTAGGATTCACTATGTAGTCTCAGCATGGCCTTGAACTCATGATGATCCTCCTACCTCATATTTCTTTATTTACTTTTGCATATGCATATGAAACTGTTCCACAACCATTTATTCACAAGATTATTCTTTCTCCAGGATTTCTGTGTCATGGTTGTCAAAAACCAAATGATCTTGAATGTGTGTGTTCATTCTAGACCCTTTATTATGCTCCATTGTGTCTATGTGTATCTTTATCCCTGTACTACTGTGTTTTGGTTTCCTTATAGCCTTGTAGTTAGTTTTGACATTGGGTTCTTTAATCTTCATTTTCAAAATTTGGAAACTCTTGGCCTTTTCAACCTTTCATATAAACTTTAGTACCAGTTTTTACAAAGACAAAAGTCATGATGTTTTTTGCTAGATCAGTTGAAGAGATTAAAAAATAAACCTTTTATTCTTACCTAATCAAATGAATCTGTCCTGCAGAGGAAGAAGAATGGCATGTCCCTTTGTTTAGGTCATTTCTCTCCACGTCTTTCACTTTGGTACATTACCTTACATTACATTACATTACATTATATTTCCAACGTATTAGTGATAAAGCAAGTGAACTAAGCTAAAACTGGGCGCAGAAGGGCAGGAAGAGAAGCTATGGCTGATACCCAACTTTGTAGTGAAGAGTGACAGTTTTCACCTGGAATCTGGACGAAGCATGTGACTGCTCACCCTTGCCACTTTGATCCCACACATGAAGTTGTGCCCTCATTTCTGTCTCATTGTCACATTCGTGCATCTTACTTTGGAGCTTGTGGGAAATGTCAATCTCACACCCCTTTTCACAATGCGGCACTGTCGTTACGCACTGTGGGTCCTTTTTCGGCTCAGTTTGTGTGAAGGTGTCTTTAGTGGCATATGTGTCCCCTTAGCATCCTACTCTAGTCTTTGCCCTGTTCTTCCTGGCTTACTGCTGTGCACTGCCGTCGCTTCTTAGGTCCCAGAGAAGGCCGGCCATAGCCTCGTGGCCTTTGCACATGCCGTCCCTGTAGTGTCCCTTCTCTGCATGTAATCTTTTACGGTGAGCAGGCTGCAGGCTGTTTGGGCATCTCAGTGCCCGTCCTCAGAAAAGCTGCTCCACCTCAGTCTGTGGCTTCCCTTCTACCCCGTGCGTTATTCCAGTGCCTTTGCTTCCTTTCTGCTTCCTTGCTTTCATCTTGCTTCTCCCAGGCACTGGCTATCTTGCTCAGGTCCTACCCCGCTTTCAGCTCCAATGAACATTATCTTTTACAGCATCTCATTCCGATGACTTTACCACATCATTTAATATTCTTCACACAGTGTGCCTGCTTGAGGACTAGTTTTCTTCTGGGAACCTGCACTCAAAATGACTTTGCGTGAAATGTCTCTTCAGGTTCCACGGGGTGCAATCCTTTGACATTAATTTGTAGGTTACTCTTCAGCCTTTGTAAACATATTCATAATTAGTTTCTTATTTCAACTTTAAAATAAGAGGTAGTAATATACTTCAGGAAGGGAAGAAATGTAACTGGACATTGAAAATCAGTTAAATTTTCTAGAACTTCAGTGGTTTTGGTAAGGTTGTACTGAAAGGAGCTAGAGGAGGTCCCTGGTGTATTCTAATGAATTCTAATAAGTTCGTGTGTCAGTACTTCCTTGTAGGTATAAATAATTTTAAAAAGTCATTATTTCCTACTTTTCTGAGAATTTCAGTCAACATCAATGCCTGACTTGAGCCCAAGATCTGTAATTTGGGGCCCTGCTCAGTGTCTGTTGTCCCTCTATGATCTCTGTTAGGAAGATCACATGCGGTCATACCATTGAAGTGCTTCACGTTTGGCACGGAGTATAGCTTAATGACTGCTTCAGGTTTTCCAGGTAGACTTGACTCTGTTTGGTAGGTCACTGGTGGAGGTAAGGTGATGGCCCAGAACTACCTTTGTGATGTGTTCTACCTCGTAGAATTGTTTAATCTATATTTGTACCAGAATATGGACAGTTGTAGATTGCTGCAATTTTAATCCTTAAATTAGTTATATTTGTTAGAAAAGTAATGTATGCTTATTGTAGAGAAATTAGAAAATATAAATCATTGTTTCCTTTTTTTTTTTTTCTTCCTTGGATTTTCAAGGTAGGGTTTTGCTCTAACCCTGGCTGACCTGGGGTTAAAGGCATTGCGCCACCATGCCTGGTGGATTGTTTCCTTTTTGTCCTTGGTATATGTATTCATTATAACTTAGTTTTTATATCATTTCCCTATACAATATTTAGTGGTGATGTAGTGTGTCTTAAGGTTTAATTAACTTTAATTTTTTTACATTTAATAGATCTGATTTTTTTTTCAAGGTAGGGTCTCACTGTGGTCCAGCCTGACCTGGAATTAACTAGATAGTCTCAGGGTGGCCTCGAACTCACAGCAGTCCTCCTACTTCTGCCTCCCGAGTGCTGGGATTAAAGGTGTGCGCCACCATGCCTGGCAGATTTGTTGTTTGCTGTTAGAAATAATAAGGGCTGAGTGTTTGCAAATGTCCTCCACATCGTCTGTATTTTAATAAAATAAATCTTACACTTGGTATTGATATATTAAAGGACATAGAGCACTGAAGACATATGATTTCTTTTAAACATATTTATTTTTTTATTTGAGAGGAAGAGAGAGAGAGAGAGAAGCAGAAAGAGAGAGAAGGAGAGAATGGGCACACCAGGGCCTCTAGCCACTGCAAATGAACTCCAGACACATGCGCCACCTTGTGCATCTGGCTTAGGTGGGTCCTGGGGAATCAAACCTGGTCCTTTGGCTTTATAAGCAAGTGCCTTAACCACTAAACCATCTCTCCAGACCCATTTGGTTTCTTTGTAGCATTATTGAAGTGTAATGTATAATATATTTCTTGTATTGATGGTGTGCCATTTGGTAAGTGTTGATAAACATGTCAACATGACATCACCACTATACTTTTAAGGTAGTGCCCATGTGTCCTACTTTCTCAGAAACTCCACTGTTCTTCCTTTCGTAATAGATTTATTCATGCATGTGGAGTTCTTGTGCTTGGGATAATTATTTTGACATTAATCTATCTTTTTATTAGTTTGTTATATCAACATTATGTTGTTACAGAGCTCTACAATTACATGTATGTGGATGCCACAATTTATTCAACTGCAAATGAGCATTTGAGTTGTTTTCCAGTTGAAGGCTATTAAAAGTAAATCTGGTGTGGACTTTGTTGTACACGTGTGTGTATGCATGTAAAACAGTTGATATTTAGTGCGTTGGGAAGGCTACATTATTGGTATTTTGAAGCTGAGAAATTGGAGAGAAACTAGTGATTTCCCTTTTTGTTTCTTGTTTGGAAATATGTTTTCAAGAGTATGTAGAACTTTGGATGTATCATAATTGAGCAAATTAGATGGAACACTCATAAAAGTGCTTTCAAAATTATAACAGGTTGATGCACATATCCTAACAACTACATGCACCTTTTGCACAATTTATTTTGTTGGAGTACCTGCTTTTATAGAATAAATATGCACACTATTTACATAGCAAGTACCATTTGTGTTTCTTTAATGGATTAATACTCAAAAACAGGTTGTATTTCCCTGTCAAATGACTCCATATGCATTGAATTTGAACAAGGTTCTGAGAGAAGTTTATTGACCCTCACAAAAAAGTTCCTAAGTCTGGTTTCGAGTAGTTGCCAAACTGTCTTTTCTCTCTTCTTAAGATGTGCAGTTGACTGAAGGCGGACAGGGAATCTGAAGACTCCAGTGACATCAGAGCTCCTTTTCAACAGCCTTCTCAGTTTGCTTTCTCAGAAAGCAGAGGCTCCAACCTTGGAGACTGATGGTGAGAATATCTTCCTCAATTCTTCTGGCTTGATCATTGTGGTTTTAATGTGTTTTACACAGTTCTTCCTCAGTGTCAGTCAGCTTATAGTCATCAGTTTTTTCCTCTGTGTTTTTGTTGTATGAATTATTTCATTGGGAAACATGGATAAAATATACATAAGGTCAAACCCTACCTTTAAGGAACTTAAAAGGAGAGAAAGAATACAACTAACTAAATGAAAGAAAACATCAAAAGAAGCTAAGTGCCATAAGAAAAGCACAGAACAAATCTTTTGACTGTAATGGACATATTACGAAGAGAGGTGTATTGTAAGCTTGAAAGAAAAAATACTACTTGTGTTGATAAGACTTCATTTGTTTTTACCAAAACCTACAGAAAATGGAAAGTTAATATAAAACCTGAAATAGTAATCTGATTTGAGATGAAAGTTAATTATTGTTTTGAGAAAAAATAGAAGTGTATTTTATTATTGTTGGTACATTATAGTATAGGTCAGTGGTTACTTTTGGAGTTACATAAAATAGCTATCTCTTAAAAAGATATATCTGAGAAATGATAACATAATTGGATTACATTAACACAGTAGGTAGGCATCGAACAAAAGAGCCAAGTGAGTGGTTAACTCGAGCTAGATTGGCATGCCTGTTTTCTAGTATAACTACAGCCTTCATGAATGTGTCATGTCTTAAGATCTTGGAGCTTACGCTATTTATTCCTGGGCAGAAGCAATGCATGTAAGCTGGGGAAGGGCACAGTGGCGGATTGTTGAACTCATGATGACATTTTCAGCTCAAGCACTGAACTCCCTGGTCTGAGGAATGATAGCAGATACAGCTCCCTAAGTTCACAGCATACAGTTGACATGGGAATTCAGAAGGCAAAGGGGACTCTGAGCCAGCTTTGTTCTCTGCCTGCCGGTTGTCCAGGGTCAGACTGTCTTTTCTTCATGGTTCTGTTTGCATTTGGAGAGCTTAGTGATGGTATGATGGGTATGTTGTGGTTTGCCAACTCCCTTGTTTCACAAGTTACCAGACAGGTAGCAGCAACCAGGACAAGTGCAGGTAGTGATCAAGTGAACCTATCTAGCCTGAGCCTAAGTGTTGGCATTGTCTCCCTGCCACTGGAGGCCGTGACAGGAGGATTGTAAGTTCCAGGATGCACTAGTGGTATGACACAGCCTGTCTCAAGACAGAAAGAAGTAGGAGGAAGGAGAGTGAAAAAGGAAACTATCAAATGTAAATCCAGAGTTAAAATATACATATGGCAGTGAACAACTATGAAAACACATAAATCATTAGTATTTTTCTAAATTTTTTACATACATTAAAATGTTCCAAAAATTTAAAAGTTTCTTGTAAGTTTTTATTTGCAAGAGGTGGGGAGGCAGAGAATATGGGCACGTGAGGGCCTCTTGCCACTGCAAATGAACTCCAGACGCATGTACCACTTCGTACATCTGGCATTACATGGTACTGACGAATCTAACTCAGGCTGGGAGACTTTGCAAGCAAGCGCCTTAAGCTGTTCAGCCATTTCCCCAGTCCTGAGTGTTTGGTCCATTGCAGCTATGGTCCAATGAGCTTGGGAGATGTTGAATCAAGCTAGCTAATGTCTTTTTAATATGCTTTCCATTAGTCAGAGGGCTGTGTCCACAAAAGAAGATCTGATATTTGACAAGTTGAAGATTGACAGAATATTCATGTGGTTTTCTTTTTATTATAGTTTATCATAAGACCATACTCCAAAAATGCCTTTTGAATGAGAGCTCAAAGAAGATAGTGGGGTGGGGAGGATGGAGAGATAAGATTATATTTGCAATAGGAAAATATAACAACCATGAAGTGATTATAAAGCTTGATTTCCCATGCTTGTTGGCTCAACTTTTGCAAGGGATGTGGTCACACTATGTAAAAATAGGTAAATTTTAATAGGACTCCATATGGTTTCTATGTTTTCTGTTAGTGAACAGTATGCAGACTTTATTAGCTAATATTGATTAAAATTGTCCAAACAAAAACAGTGACTATCTTGTGCAGAATTAGCTTAAGCACCTGAATATAATAGTTTTCCCACTGGGGGAAAATTTTACTATATCGTGATTTTTTTTTTTTTTTTTCACTGACAAGAGCTCTTTATTGTATGTTTTTTCTACTTTGGTTAAATTGTTGATGACTTCCAGCAAATACTTGGAGTATTAAGTGATGTCAGGCACAGATATTTGTGGAAAGGTAGAAAAATGACCAGTGGTTCAGCTGGCTCTGAAAGATTGGGTTGCCAGCCTAGTGAAGTCAGCTGAGTGAGTCAGCGCATGAAAATGTCCTCCCGCAGCTTTAGAAAACACTCCTCAAAGAACACTGGTCTATAGGCTCCCAGTGGAGACCTGAAGCCGCCCATGAATAGTACAGAATCCCTTAGGTCCAATTCCATGTTTCCCTCTGATGAAGTTTAACTTATAAGCTCAGCACGTTAAGAGGTTAACAACAATAGCTATAGAAATAGAATGATATCAATAATAATAAAAGTCATGTGAAAGTTTTCTTTGCCTCAAAATATCTTTTTGGGCTGTTCTCACCTTGTTTGACTACGGTTGCCTAAAACTGCAGAAAGCAAACCCATCTATACGAGGAGGGGTGAGGGAATGCTTTTTGTTTACTTACTGGAAGTCTGTAAAAAGTGTTTGGACCTCTGTGCCTAGCTTTCAGTGGGAACAACATGGCCAGGCAAACCCCAGATCAGTCTGTCGTCTAAGTCACTTTAATTGGAATTAATTGCCATAAATCAGCTTGGCTGCTGTCAACCAGTTTGGCTGCCTCATTGATGTTTCCCCTGGCTTCGTGGACAACCCTGGTAAGAAAATCTAGATGCTTGGCACAAATGAAGTGTTGTTAATTTCCAACATCGCTTCCATCCACTCTTAATTTCCTTTCTCACAGCCAAACCATCCTTTGCCCCAGCAAAGCCTTACCATTGATTCATTGCTGATGTCCTGGCCCCAGTCAATCTGTTAGACACCAGATTCTGCTCAAAACTCCCAATTTATTTTTCTAGTCAAAATTAACTTAGTGATTCTTATATTGATTACCAAAAATAATAGGCCTTCCTTAATCTGACTTACCATCCTAATCGGAAACATTAATATAATTAACATTTCTTCTAAATTTAATATCTTAATTTTCGTAAATATTTTTATTTATTTGTTTGTTTATTAGAGAGGGAAGGAGGGAGTATGTGGGTATGCCAGGGTTTCCTGCCATTGCAAACAAAGTCCAGACACATGTGCCACTTTATAAATCTGGCTTTACATGGGTACTGGGGAATCAAACCCAGGCTGTCAGTCTTTGCAAGTAAATCTTTTTTTTTTAAGTGTTGTTTTTTAAATTTTTATTCATTTATTTGAGACCTACAGACAGACAGAGAGAGAAAGAGACAGATAGAGAGAGAATGGGTGCGCCAGGGCCTCCAGCCACTGCAAAGAACTCCAGATGCATGCACCACCTTGTGCATCTGGCTTATGTGGGTCCTGGGGAATCAAACCTTGAACTTAGGTCCTTAGGCTTCACAGGCAAGCGCTTAACCACTAAGCCATCTCTCCAGCCCCCCTTTTAAATTTTATTTATTTATTTGAGAGAGCGCGAGAGAATGGGCACGCCACGGCTTCCAGCCGCTGCAAATGAACTCCAGACACATGTGCCACCTTGTGCATCTGGCTTACATGGGTCCTGGGGATTTGAACTGGGGTCCTTTGACTTTGCAGGCAAATGCCTTAACTGCTAAGCCATCTATCCAGCCTGCAACTGAGCCTTTATAACTGCTGAGCCCACATATCCTGCCCTAAATTTAATATCTTTAAACAGTAGAGATTCAATAAGCCTTTTACTTAATACTGCAAATAATGTGTATAACATTTTAGGTGAAAAATCCCCTTATCAACTCAGAATTTCTTCTCTTCCATAAAGGGCTTCAAATGAAGTAATTAAAATAATTAAAAACTCTGTTGTACCAACTTCCAGTCACTTTTCTTTTTCCTTCCTTCCTTTCTTCCTTCTTCCTTTTTTCCTCTCCTTTTGTCCTTTCTCCTTCCTTCCTTCTTTCTCCTTCCTTCCTTCCTTCCTTCCTTCCTTCCTTCCTTCCTTCCTTCCTTCCTTCCTTCCTTCTTTCCCTCTCCTTCCTCCCTCCATGTCTCCCTCCCTCCCTCCCTCCCCCCTAGTGTGTGTGCATGTTTATGTGTGTGACTGTGAGGGCACTTATGCCATAGCACAAATAGAGGTCAGAGGACAAATTCAGGAGTTGGTCTTCACCTTCTCCGTTCTTTGAGGAGGAGTTTCTCATTCACCACACTGTTTCCTAGCTGGCCCATGAGCTTCCTGGTAGTTCTCCTGTGTCTCCAGACACACTGGAATTACTGTCTGTAGCATTCCAGCGTCTAACCTTGTGGGTTCTGGGGATCTGAGCTGAGGTGTATGTGGCAAGTGCATTACTCACTGGGCAATCTCCCCAACTCTAGTATACTTACTTGCTCACACAGATCCTGGTATCTGATCGCATCTGTGGTGACCCTGCCATCCCTTCAACCACATGCCCTGTGGGTTACACGTGGGATATTCCATGTTTCTCACCATAGAGTTTATGGTGCATGCCATTTAGGTAAATAGAAATCTGCCCTTTTGTAATTTTCAAAGCTCTGATTATCTTTGTTGCTCTTACTACAGAAATCTGCTCATAGTACAGACTGAGTATACTTGTAGTGAGGAGCCTTATCTCTGCTATTGCCACCACTCACTGCACCCTCCCTGCCAGCAGGTGAATCCAGACTGCATGGGTCCTGAGCTCCATCGCAGGGTTGCTGCGAAAGCAGCTTGCACATTTGTAGATGATAGCACCACGTCGTAACGTCAAAAGGTTGGATGCACCTGCTACCCTGTCCTGTGAGCTGGCGCCTGTGTTCTGTAGTGAAGGCCCAGTTTTCTTGGTGTGCGTCCATTTCATTTTAGTTTTGAACTATCTTTAAAAAAGCTTCTGTTCAGGGCTGGAGGGATGGCTTAGCGGTTAAGGCATTTGCCTGCAAAGCCTAAGGACCCAGGTTCGATTCCCCGGGACCCATGTAAGCCAGATGCACAAGTGGGAAGGCCCTGGCACACCCTTCTATCTCCCCCTCTTTCTCTCTGTCAAATAAATAAATAATTTTTTTAAAAAAAGCTTCTGTTCATATCAGCTTAGAAATTAAGCAAAAGACATACAGCATATATGTCCAAATCTTTCAAACTCAAGGGACATCAAATTATTCTGTCACTTCTGTGACGATTTTTCATTGCTTGACAGTCTTATGTATGTGTGTGTGGTATGCCTGCATGTATGTATGCACATTTGTATGTGTGTGGACACATTTGTATGTGTGTATGGTGTGCATGCATGGTATATATGCATGCTTGTATGTGTGTGGACACGTGTGTGGGTGCACATGCACATGCTTATGTGTGTATGGTGTGCATGAATCTATGCATACACATTCATATGAGTGTGGACGCACATGCACATGATTGTATGTGGGGGGAGCCAGAACTGGGTGCCAGGTGTTCCTCACCTTGTTTTCACGAGACTGGGTCTGTCTGAACGCAGAGCAGAGCTAGCAGTGTGGCTGGAAAAGCCAGCCTGCACGGCGCAGGGTCCTCTCTTGTCTGCTTCCTCGGCTCAGGGATTACAGGTGCTCGCCACCATGCGCTAGGGATCTGAACTCATGTCCTGATGCCTGCAAGTGGCAAGCACTTCCCTGTCTGAACCATCTCCTCTGCCCAGTTTCTGTTAATTAAGCAGATCATTTAATATTTCTGTAATACACTATGCACACTCATCACTTCCTTTCTTGGGCTGATACTCCTACTGCCCAAAGCCAAGGAATGCGAGAGCTTCTTTTCCAGTTGGTGAAGCCTGGTTGTCCTTGAGGTCAATCCACATGCCACCTTGCCGACTGTTTCCTGTAGAAATAAGTCTCTTGCTGTCTCCTCTTTTTCCCACACTTGCCCTTCTGTGTTTTCTCCACCTTATCCATGCTTTTGCATAAACATTACCTCAGTGTGACTATCTTTTCCTGCGACCCAGTAAAGTCTGGTTTCTTACTTACGTGTTCCGTGGCGTCCTCGAAAAGCGTAGAAGCTTCTCTGTCAACATTGTGGCTTTGTTGCTTATTGGATGGTCAATTCAGGACCATACAAAATGGGAAATGTTCATGTTCCCATCTAATCTTTTAATAATATTATCATTTTTCTTCCTCAACTAGGACTGGGGGACATATCAACATAGAGAAAATTCTTTTTTTTTTTTTTCCTTTTGTGGTACTGAGGATATGAATGCACCTAGGACTTGGCACAGGGTAAGCAGCTTGTCCACCACTGGACTATATCTCCAGCTGAGAACATTCTTCATCGGCACAGCTCTAGTAGAATCCTTGAAACCAGAAAATAAATATTTTCTGAAGACAACCAAGATTACTTCATGGCTTTTACCTCAGTAGACCATGAGTGCTTCTCACACTCCTTAGGAGCTTTTTATATTCTTACACCATTGAGGACCAGGTAGGTGAGCTTCACTCATCTCACCTGACATTTGCCATAGCCGGAATTTAAACAGAGAAAAGTTTTACAACAGAAAAATGCTCAGAGACACATGCCATTAGTCATTCAAACAATGGCATACAGCTTTCCTTGTAGCACCATCATACCCTTGGGAGCGGGGAGAAAAGGAGAGAGGAATGAATATCAGAAATTACAGAACGTGTTAGTATTGTGAATGTGATCTGGACTTCCGGTCCCTTCTGAATGAATCATAGGGACCCCTAAGGGTCCCATAGTCACATTTTGAAAACTGCTCCCTTATAAGAATTCACTTTTCTAATTGTCTCAGATTGTTTTATACATCCTTCCAATGTATCCTGACTTACATTTGTAGAATAGTAACTTTTTTTTAAATATCTGCAAGGTTTATCATATTACCCACTCTTCTATTAATGTCTAGACATAGAATGTGCTGGAACTTATTACCAGTGTTAGCCTGGCAGTCATAAGACAAAGATGCTTACTCAAGGAGAAGTTGTTTTATTTGTGGATACTCTTAAGGTCATTCCTAGTTATTCCCTGTCAGTCACCCTGGCTTTCAAGTGCTGCCCCTTTTTATGATCTGTGAACCTCCAAATACTTGTGCGATGATTGGTCATACTCCAGGGATTTGGTACGTTTGCTCATTAATGATGTCACAGGATGAAGTGGACATCTTCTTGTGGGGGACTAACAGGCTCCCCTTCAAGTCCTGCCTTCTCCTCTCCTTTGTGTGACCTTCCCCTCTTCTTGCCTCAACCTGATCCCTGGTGCTGGCGCTCCTTTTCCGAGAGTACAGTCTGCTCTCTGGCAGGTATTTATTTGGCCCTAGTGGCTCCTGTTCTTTTTCACTCTCGACTCTTACCTTGGCTGACACTCTGTTAAATTCCTTTTGAGGTCTTAGCAGGACAGTCAGTCTCTAGAGTATTTAGCTACTCTTCGAGGTATGTGAATACTGGGTCTTCCCTGAGAGCTCGGGGACGAACTGTGTACCCTTCAGCTGGACGGTGATACCAAGATGGCTGCCAGTCAGTCTCTTGATTTACTGACAGCTCTTCCACACATAGTCTTGTTATTGTGTGATGATGTCAGGGTGTGAGCCGCTCTTCGGGAACTTAGTATGATTATGAGTGACAGTCTGTGAGCACAAAGCCCCAAAGAATGTTGGATGTTTCTAATCTTTGAATTCTGTGTCCTAAAACTTAGTAGATACTTGGTAAATATTTGCTGAATTAAATTTTTTTTGCATTAGTATAGGATGAAACACTTCGTTCTAGCAATCATATTATAATTTAAACTAGCTCTTCCCCCTCTCTCATAGCCAAAGGAAATAGGCCTTTGAGCTTGGCACAGTGGTACATGCCTGAACTTGGGAGGCTGAGGCAGTAAGATCATAAGTTCAAGGTTACATAATGAGGTCCAGGCCAGCTTCAGCAATGAGACCTTGTTCTAAACAAAAAACAACAACAAAATGGTGTTTTTACACTGTTCTAAAAAGGTGCAGGTTGTTTTCTTAATAAGTAAAACCATTACCTAATAAAAGAATAATATTTGAAATGTAAAAATTCAGATTTAAAACAGGATCATATTCTCATTATGTTAAATACTCTTCGGGAATTTTTACTTTTTTCTTGAAATTTTATACAAATTATTTCAATACCATGATTTAACATAAATGGGCTTGAAACATAGTAATTATTTAACTGTTTTCATCTTTGGCTATTAAATTCCACATATTTTTAAAGGTTCCTTTATGATGAATTTGTAAAGTTCCTTTAAAAGAAAATAAAATGCATGGCTATTCATCTTTTATTGTTACATAGCTTAAGAAGGAAAGAAAAGGTTTACACTAGTTTTTAGGATTCTAAATCTTATATGTTTTTTCCCTTCAGTGTGGTCCTTCAGCATCCATTAATGCTTGGTGATTGCCTCCAGTAAGTCTTCCAAAAATATGGAAATGCTTCACGAATTTGCGCGTCATCCTTGTGCAGGGGCCATGCTAATCTCTGTATCTTCTGTTCCAATTTTAGTATGTGTGCTGCCTAAGAGAGCACACTTCCACCTATTTTGCATTACTGTTACTCTGTAAATATTCAAACCAGCCTTCATTGTTTTCAGAGCTATCTTTTTCTTAAACTTTCCTGTCTGTACTTTGACTTCATTTCTGTACCAACACTTATACAGGTTTTTCTCTCCAAGCCATCCATAACCCCATAGCTTCTGTTTTGTTTTTTGTTTTTTTTTTTCATATGCTTTTAATCATACCATTGCCTATAAACCTTCCAGTCCCACCAGATAAAGACCAGCTCCTTGGTATGGCCTTGACTCAGAAGTCCTTGGTCCTAGTAGCTTTGTTAGCCTAATCTCCAGCCACAATGACAGTCCCCCCCCCCTTCCTGTGTCACACTGGGCCCTGCCCTGGCTTCAAGTGCATTTCAGTAGCTTAGAATAGCTGCCAGTCTTCTGCCTCGCCAGCATTTACCCATGTCTGTACCAGTCACCATCCGTGCTCACATGGAAACCCTAGAACCTGTTTCACATCCTTCCAGCCTAGCAGTCAGCTCAGCGTGTATTCCCTGCCCTTTTGCACATTGAGTGTGCACTGTTCACTCTCATGTGCACTGTTTTCCTGTATTTGAGAGAGTATGTCTAAATTCAGGTGCGCAAAGGCATGCTATGTATGAAGCAGAATCTTGAATTTATTTATTTATTTATTTTTTTTGGTTTTTCGAGGTAGGGTCCCACTCTAGCCCAGGCTGACCTGGAATTCACTACGTAGTCTCAGGGTGGCCTTGAACTCACAGGTGATCCTCCTACCTCTGCCTCCTGAGTGCTGGGATTAAAGGCGTGCGCCACCACCGCCCGGCTATTTATTCTTTTTCTTAAAGGAAGTAACAGTCTTTTGGCTCTTAATACATTCCATACCTTATGCTAACTACTTTTTAGATCTAATTATGGCTTACTTTATCTTTGGTGATGATAAACTAACATCATTGATATGAACATACTGATTTTAGAATATTGAATTTTAAGTATTACAGCTGTTTATTCCACTAGACTGTTCATTTCTGAGTCGCTTGAATTATTTTTATCACCTTTTGGTTTTTGTTTCATTTATTTTTATTTATCTTGTTTTTCAAGGTAGGGTCTTGCTCTAGCTCAGGCTGACCTTGAGTTCACTCAGTAGTCTCAGGGTGGTCTCAAACTCAATGTGATCCACCTACTCTGCCTCCCAAGTGCTGGGACTAAAGGCGTACGTCCCCATGCCTGGGCTCTTGGTTTTTTAGAGTAATGATTTAAAACTTGCTTGCTCTGTCTGCTAAGTAAAATCTTGAGGTAATTTCTAGGGAATAATTGCACACCTTTGTTTTGGTCTGTTTTCTTTTACTATAATGAAATGCCTAAAACTGAGTAATCTATAAAGAACTCGTGCTTCTGGACCCTGGGAAGTTTAAGAACATGGTGCTGACAAATGCTTGACATTTGCTGATGAGTGAAGGCCCTCTTGCTACCGCACAGCAAGGCAGAGGGCATCAAGGAGGAGGCAGAAGGCCTGCCAGCTGAGTTCTTCTGCCTGCCTCTTCCATATGAAGCTACTAATGCCTTTCTAGGAGCCTGACTCTTCATGATCCATCTCAGCTTCTTGCCCAAGGCCTCACTGTAAGCGCCATTACTGGATGAATTTCAGGGAGACCCATTCAGCCCGTAGCAGCTCTCAACTGGCTGTAGTACTGTCATGTGTCCTATACACAATGGAAAATGTGGGGCAAAAAACCAAAACAGTAAACTGTCATAACAGGCTGGGATTGCCTCACCTTGTCTTATTTATGTCTACTTTTGATCTTCTGGTGATTTTTCTTCCCCTCTTAACAGTGTATCTTTCACATTAGAAATAAGAAATTTAGCACCATTGTGATAATGTTTTTCTTACTCTTCGTAATGTTAGTAAGCTGTATGCATAAAGTTTGTGGGTTTCCCCAGCTCAAAGCTTATTTTTCAAAGAATGAAAATTCTACAGATTAATGGCATTGTGCTACACATCTCCAAGGTATATAGCACTAGACGGTTATCAACCTGGACCCTTTAACTTAAGCACAGTGGATGGCTTGTTTACTTTGGAGGACTAATAGTTGTCCCATCCTTTGTGACTGCTTGCTTACATAATTTGTTATGAAAGAATGCTTCTAGGTAAACCTTTCTTTCCAGAATGCTGATGATTAGTTCTGTTCTGCTCTGGAAGGGTTAAGAGGAGACAACATTCTGTCAAAGACCTTGTTTTTAATTTTGCTTCTCATGCTGGCACAGATCCTGCTAAGAGCAGCCCAGATTAGTTCGGGAAACCTTTGAAGAGATTTAAGATGTCCTTCAGCCAGTTTGAAGGTTTTTGTCTTGCAAATCCAGTACAAGGGCGCCTGCAGGCATCTCGACCCTTGCTGAGCTGCTGCAGCAGCTCAAGGTCACACTAACCCGCCCTGTGACATTCAACAACAACAAAAAATTATGCGGAGAAACTGCTTCAGCATTCAGCCAACCAACAACTTCCCTTAGTGGGGAACTGAGGAAGAAGCCTTTTTTTTCCCTCCCTCTTCCCTCTTTCTTTTTTGGGGGGCTTTGTGAATTTTTTTTATTGTAGGAAATAATCCCAGATTTCTGGTGTGTGTGATGACAAGGTCATTTCTTAATTAGAACACATGTAAAGAACAAAGCTAAATGGCTTCAAAACAGCTTTGTAGTTGATGGAGAGGATTTAAATTATTTAAAGAGATAGTCACCCATGTATGATGGAAACTGAATTCTAAAGACATTAACTCCTTCCTTCCTGGCTACTTGCTATTCCTTTGAATTCTTTATATCTGACTTTAGAGAGTCACATTCTAAGATAAAGAAAACTTAAACAAATGTCCAGGTTTTCTAAGAAGGTAAAGCATAATTTGTAAATCAAATTTTCAAATCAACTTTAATGGAGATGTTCTGTCCATGACACTCACCACTTACCTCCTGGAAATTGGCTTGACCTGGGAAGTAGGACTTACAGATAGACTTTTCCCTCTGGCAAATGTGGTCTATTTATACTGTGTTGGGGGGGGGTGGTGGTGGTGGTGAGTAAAGAGCTTCCTTGTTGTTTCACCTTCTTTTCCTCACTTTCACCCCCTCCTGCTGTAGATGTCTCATTGACAACTTCAGTACTGCTTCTTTAGAATTAGCCCATATCATTCAGGTTTCCCAAGTTCAAAGACTTGGTGTAGAAGGCTTTCCTTTTTTGCCTTTTTTTTCCCCTAGGGAGAAAAAACACTTAATTTCAGTGTAAAATGGCCCTAGGAAAGTTGTTTATGAGCATACATGATACTTTAAGGCATGATGATGCCATGTCATTAAATACTGAGTAACCATATTGGGTTCACTCTACATTGTGGGGCTGGTGCCGCACACTGCTCCTCTTCTGTTGGGCCAGTCCTAAGTACCCCATATCCTGAGCCCCAAGGAATTGTTTGGCTGTGATTGAGACTTGAGGTCTGCCTCTTCTGTAGCATTGGAGCCCAGTGATCTAAGAGAACATTTTGTGGTTGATAACATTTATGGGCCCTATATGTGTTAAAACATTCATGGGTGTTACTTCTTTATAGTCAAAATCACATTTGCATAGAGAAAATTTTGATTCAACATTATATTAGCAGAACAGTTTTCTCTGACTTCATACTCAGTTGCTTCCACAAATAGATGTTTTTTTTTTTTTTTCCTGCAAATGTAACTAAAGTAGAATCAGGTCAAGTGCTTTGTATAGTTGTATAGTATTTTAAGAATGATTATTTGAGCAAATATTTTTTTCATGTTGTGGGCCATACTTAAAAATTAAACTTGAGATGGTAACATGGTAGATTGTATAAGGATAATGTATAATTTACTCTACTTGTTATCCTGAAGGATTGTCTTCCTGTCCAAAAACAATTTCTTTGGGTCCATGAAAAGAAAAAGGAGATACATCAAGAAGCATATTCTTAGGGCTGGGTCTTTTAAAGGCTTTCAGGTTTAGAGGAGAATCTATGTGCAAGGAAGTAGAAAGGATTCAGTGCATCTTGCCCTTGCCTGGAGTCTGGTATGCCCTAAGTGTCATGTGTGACCCAGGCTCACCTGCTAGTAATTTCTAATTTACTATCCTAATTCATCGATTTGTTATCACTAATTGTTCTTCATTTACTTCTGTGTAGTTTCCAGTACCTAAAGGGTTGAAAGGTTGCTGTAATTGGCACCCGCAGCTGCTCTTTCTTTTGACAGGGGATAATTTTGCAGCCTCTGCTTTGTGTGACAGCTGCCTAATTGGGCATTCTCCCCTTGTAGCAAGCCTGCCTCCTGCAGCCTCCCTGCTGACAAATGGTGGTGGATTATAGATGAGGACAAGCTGACCCATTCGACCTTGCTGAGACAGCTGGGAGGGGCCTCCTGCTACTTGAGGGAAGCTTTAGGTCATTTAGAGGACAAGGTCATGAGCCAGGTGGAGAAATGACATGATATCACATGACAGTAGCCTGATGACATGGTCAGCGTGTCAAGGACAAATGCATCAGTATTGATTAAGCATTGTTGCAATACATCTTTGAATTTCCTGCTATTTCTTAATTGCCCCTCCTATTGGCTTTTCTTTTTTAAGAAAAAAGAATGTAGAATAGAATAAGGCCGGTTTCTACAGTCTAGAGCAGTTGTTTACATGAACACAGAGTTGGTCTAGAAAGCTTCCTAAGTAAGTTTCCTCAGTCATACAGAGTGTTCTGTTCTCAATTTTCCTGTAGTTTGCAGCCCCTTGACTCAGTACTGTTCAGGTTATTTGGAAATTGAGGCAGACAAATTAAAAATGGGGTAATGTGTGTTATAAAAGTGTTTAAGACTTGAATCATCAATCTGCCCTACCCTAAAAGGTGATTGACATATATTTTATATATCGAATAAGAGAAAAATAAGCTTAATGAAAATGCCTAAATTTTCAAGAACCTTGAAGCTCTGAATTTATGAGATCAAATACACAACTGTGCCACCAAAATTACTATGTTAAAGATGCTTTTAAAATCAGTTTCGAAACTTGAAAATATTTTTTAAATAGTTTGGTATAATAGTGTAAAAGAGTCAAGATAAAGGATATTTTTTTCATTATTAGTAAAGGACTTTTTTTTTTTTTTTTTTAGTTTTTGAAGTCAACTTGAGTGATTATATTTTAAGTGTAAAACCTTAAAAATATGTTAACCCTATGTAGTCCTGGAAAGTGACATCCGTGAGAACTGTACTAGACAGAACAATTGATAAGAATACCTTCTTTCTAAAGCAGTGAACACTTTAATGTACAGAATACCTGTCACAGTTCTCATTTGTGGAAAAGCAATTGTTACTGGATGCTGCTGGACATAAGCCCTCAGTTCAACAGGAGGTAATTCTTATGCCCCCCGAGATAAAAATTGAGGAATGGTAAAGTATGATAAATCTGCTCACAGGAGTAGACACATTTGTATTTTCTTGACACCTGCATGAGAGAGAGAGAGAGAGAGAGAGAGAGAGAGAGTGTGTGTGTGTGTGTGTAATTTTGACCATGCTGTGCATGTGTAGAGCTGCTCTCATATCCTGACTCTGGCTTGGTGGAGGTTTAATCCTGTGCCCTTGTACACGTATACTTGATTAGTAGTTGTGGTTATCTCAGCAGAAGACATACCGCCCTCCTCCTTGTATTGGTCGGGACCCAGGCATTGGGGAGCCAAGGCAGAGGAGAAAGAAAAGAGATTTTGCATTAGTATTCTATGAAAGCCTTACTGTCTGCAGAACAAATTGATTGCTCCGGTGTACCTGTGCTTGGCACCACTGCTGTGAAAGAAAGGTAGGGCTGTAATCTGTTTTATTGTATTACATATTGTGACACTCCAGGAATATTTAACATGCACTCTTTCTGTGGCACGTGCTGTGAGTCTAAGGGAAGGAAAAGGAAAGAAATGAATGGAAAGCATGTAAGAGCAGGAGGCTGCAGCTTTGTTTACTTCAGCCCATGAGTTCATTGGAATAATTTGGCTGAACGGCAGTCACTGGGAGCAGAGCCTGATTGATAACGAAACCCTGTAAAATCTTCCGAGGCTCTAATCTGTTTCCCTGCTTGAAATATGTCAGGCAAAGATGAAATCCAAGCTAATACTGTAAGATTTTAACTGTAAAATGGAAGAAATGGTGGAGATGGTTATGAAAATAATTAGTTTAGGAAATTATTTTCAGTACATCACATTCTCAAAGGTTCTGTGGGGTGCAGAGAATAAGAGATTTCCATTTAAAAAAAATAGTCACTATACTATCTTAAACTACACTATACTTTACTATCTGAAAATATAATACTATATTAAGAGATGTCCTGTTTATTTCATTCTTTAAATAGTTTTTTATATAATACTATATTCTTAGGATTCTGTTAAAGGAAAAGAAGTTGCATTATTTTTATATATTTCTGTACATGCTTTTTTGGATAGACTTGCACTACAGTTTGGGATTATCTATGAACTGAATAAATGTTGTAATATTTTACAAAATAACTAAAGTATTTGCGATTGCAGTTGAATCACTTAGCATTTTTAGGCATTCCTGAAACGTTCTTGTACTCACACTTAGAAAATGGGTGAAAAAAGTACCATTTTATGTATTTGTTATAATGAAATACAAACATATAAATTCTAACATAAAATAATATTATAATTAACTAATTCAGGTCATATTGCCCTTAAAGGATATGGGATAGTTTCAAAAAACTTTGGTATTTTGTGCCAAGACTAAGACTTTAAAACACGTGTGTGTATGTGTGTGTTCTGTTGTTGTTTTTTTGTTGTTTTCCAGGTAGGGTCTCACTCTAGCCCAGGCTGACCTGGAATTCACTATGTAGTTTTAGGCTGTCCTCGAACTCACGGCAATCCTCCTACCTTTGCCTGCTAAGGAATGCTGGTATTAAAGGCATGCACCATTATGCCCAACTTAAAACATATTTTAAGCTGAATCTAGCCATCAAATTTACTAGTATTGTGGGGTTTGTTTGTTTTTTCAAGGTAGGATCTCACACTAGCCCAGGCTCACCTGGAATTTACTCTGTAGTCTCAGGCTGGCCTCGAACTCATAACAATCCTCCAACCTCAGCCTCCCTAGTGCTAGGACTAAAGGTGTGCACCATCATGCCCAGCAGAGAGAGAGAATGGGCACACCAGGGCCTCCAGCCACTGCAAATGAACTCCAGATTCATGCACCACTTTGTGCATCTGCCTTTATGTGGGTGCTGGGGAATCAAATTCAGGTCATTAGGCTTTATGGGAAAATGCCGTACATCCAGTTTCATGTATTTTTAATTATTAGGAAAAAGTATCAGAAAATTCAAAGGAGAAATAAACCACAGAGATAAGAATCAGAGTATTATATTTTTTCAGAATAAAAAATAACTTTTTCAAGTTTTTAGTTTCATAGTTTTTAGTTACTATGGTGGTTTGAATGTAAAACGACCTCCATAGCGTCAGGTGTTTGTGATTGATCTTCTCCCCAGCTGGTGGGGATTTTAGGAGGCAGATTCTTGCCGAAGGAGGTGTGTTGCTGGATAGACCTTTGGGTTCCAAGTCAAGCCCTCGTGACAGTTGAAAACTGGCTACTCAGGGTATTTGACTTGCTTTTATTGAGATGTGACACCCCGGCTGCCTGCCCTGCCATACTGTCTGTCTCCACCAGCATGAAGCTCAAGGTGAACCCGGAAGCCTGAAGTAAACCCCTCCCTCCCGTAAGCTACTTCAGGTGGAGTGTTTTGTCCCATCAACAGTGATATAACCACTACACTTACCTAAACATCTTGAAAAGTTTGGGATGTTTCACCCTATATTTTTCTAAGTACTAACTTATTATTTGAGAAAGAGAGTGTATAGGTGCTCCAGGGCCTTTTGCCACTGCTAACAAGCTCCAGACACAAACGCCACTTTGTGTATCTGGCTTTACCTAAGTACCGGGGAATTGAACATAGGCCAGTCGGCTTTGTAAGCAAGAGCATTAACCATTTGGCCCTGTTTCATTCTTTCAAATGTTAATACTAGGCATACACATGTATATGTACACAGAGAATTATACATATGTATACATATATATGTGTGTGTATATATATAAAACACATAGAATAATTAGCCAAGGAAAATAAAGAATGAAAGAGTATAATACTAAAAAAAACATTAGTATTTACATTTTCTTGTTCTTTGATTACTTTTAGCAGCTGGGGGCTATATTTTTGTTTTCTAAAGTATCCACAATGCTTAACAGCTTGCCTGACCACATGATAGCTGCTCAGTAAATGTTTTTTTAAACAAATTAATATAGACTACTTATGCAACCCCTCCCCACATGCCTTTTCTTCTCTTGTCTGTTTACGGCTCTAGAATGCGCCTTACTCATGCAAGTGAATTCTTAGCATCTGCTTGTCTTCTGAAAGTACCTCAGGCCTTGAAGGAGCAGGAATTGGGTTTTATTAGAAACAGTCAAGTAGCTGTGTTCCCAGAGTTTTGTGCCATAGTAGGTCAGAGGACTAGCTAAGCCTGAAATCTCTCATCCGCCAAGTGTGTGCTTCTGAGTCCTTCCAGTCGGCTGTCTCCTTCCCTTTTAGTCAAATGCTGACCTACTGGGCTTACTTTTAAAAAGCCATTTATTTTGTTTTTAAAGCCATAAACTAGGGCTGAAGAAATGGCTCATTAGTTAAGGCGCTTGCCTGCAAAGTCTAAGGAACAGAGTTTGATTCCCCGGTAACCCTGTAAATCCATATGCACAAGGTGGCATATGCATCTGGAGTTTGCAGTGGCTGGAGGCTCTGGCACACCCTTTCTTTCTCTCTCTCTATCTGCCTCTTTCCCTCTCAAATAAACAAATAAATTAACTTTTTAAATAAAAAGCTATAAAGCTATTTCTTATAGCTTCATTGTGTGAATGCATTATGCTTATCTACCAATATCAACAGGGTATTCTGAATGTCCAAGAAAATTGTGTTAGCTTTAGTCAGAAAAATTTAGATGTGTTATAGAGTCAACAGGCATGCTGTTTTGACTATTAATTAAGTCATGAAATGAAAATTACTCACGAGAACAACGTTGTGTAGGGGACACTTCTTAGCAAATGCTTTATTGTTTAGGATCTAGTATTATTAGCTCGGGGTGGGCTGGAGCTCTGCACACAGCAGGAACATTAGACATTAGTGTCAAGAGTTCATGTAGCTGATGAGAACCCTGGGCCTTACCCCACTGTTCTAGAATGGCTTAGCTTCTGGGGCAGAGCCAACTCATAAATTGCCTAGCTTTTTATAAAGTGATCTTTTTTCACATGGTATTAATAGTATTTAATTTGATTCTTCTGAAATAATGTTACTCAAGTTTCATACTTGTAGCTAGAGTACAACTTAGTTTATAATCAAATCAAATAAACATGAAGTTGTGTGTGCGTGTGGTTGTGAGTGCCTGTGTGTATGTATGGCCTATGTGTGTCTGCACAAACTATTGTAAATTGTTTTCTAAGAACATGGGACTAGTACCTTTTATGCCAAGAATGGATGACAAAATATGCAGGTCACCAAAAAAATTTAATTTTATATAAAATTATAGTCTATAATAAATTTGTGAATAGTACAATCACAAATAAATGCATTGTAGTCTGTTGATAGAGTCTTAGCACAGTGATTTCTTTAATGCTAGAGCCATGAGTGGACCAAGAAAAGAAGTACCCAACTGAGACTTGCCCTGTCAGGATCTGAAAGGGGAAGATCATAACTGCATGGACCCCCTCCAAGACTAATAAAATGCTGAGTTATCAAATTCAAGAATCATCCTAACTCAGATTGCTTATGGGAAGATTAGATGCTAGGAGGAGGCTGGATAGAACGTGTGCTTGTGGGTCTGTCCTTGTAGGGCATGTCAGGTGGATACCCACAAGTCGCAGTTCTAGTTCAAGAGACTGACAGAAGTGGATTTAGCCGAGTGAGTCAGTCCATCATCCACTGCGCTGATATTGACTAGGTTTTATTTCCAGAGGAGAAGTGAATAAGAAAGTATAAACACCTTTAGAAAGCCAAATTGACCAAACGAGGAGGCAGTGGTGATGTGGTTTGGGGACTGAACTGTGTAATGCTCCTAAGTTTGTTATCTTAGAAGTCATAAGTGTGGCAGTTTCATCTGTTTCTAACCTTTTCCACCCCATCAATAAAGAAATCTCTGTACCTGGACCTTTAATTCAAGAACTGGACAAAGTTTACAAGCAATAAGCAATCTCTCTAGACCGTAGTTTGTACATGTACAAAATGGGGTTTCATGGCATATACCTCTTTTATCATGCGAACTAGATGAGAAGACGTGTATTGTCCTGAAACATCTTACATGATGATGATATTATGGGTTCATGTTTCACAGTGTAAGCCAGCACTTCTAATTTTAGATGAAGTAAATTATTTCTTCTAATCCTTATGAAAGAGTGTTGCTTAAAAGTGAAAATTTTCCAGTTATGCTTGGTAAGCCTATTTGCTCATGCTAGAAGTTGTTTCTCAGGATTGTGCATGTGTACATGTGTGTATGTGTGTGTGTGTGTGTCTTCTATATGTTTTAGATGCTTACAGACACTTATGGAAAAAACTAGAAACATGACTAGACATGCATTTATTCAACAAAACACGATCTGAGCTGTGTTCATGGTGAACAGAATAAAAGTAGTCCTTGTTCTTATGGGGCTGTAGTTACAGCTCAGTGAGAGAAAGTGGTGATAAACAAGTATTTACATAATAAACAAAGCAGGCACAAAAATTATAGGTAGAGTGAGGGGCTGGTAAGATAGCTAAGTGGTTAAAGGTGCTTAAAGTTCAGTTCCCCAGCCACCCACATAAAGCCAAATGCAAAAAGTGCCTTATGTGTCTAGCATGTGTTTGCAAACCCCCTTCCCACCTCACAGGCAAATAAATAAAAAAATTAAAAGAAAGTATAAAAATACACAGAATAAGAGAAAGCCTAAGAAGCTATGATTCCCTGGCACTTTGCTAGGAAATAAATGGGGGTAGTGATTAGGTTCCTCCCATTAGGAAAGACTTAAGCTAGTCACAAGATGAGCCAAGAACTTTGGGAAGAAGGAACTGAATCTTCATAGGCTTGAGGGCTGAAACTCATCACCCATGGTCCAGGATTCAAGGAATTCTATGACTAGTTCCACTGTCCAGTGTAGCAGTCACAAGCCACAGGTGGCTTTTCCAGATGGAAATATACTGTAAGTATAAACTATACCCAATGTAAAACAAGAGTACAAAGATATTTTAACGATTTATATTGATACCTTAATGTTTTGGATAGTTTGTGTTAAATAAGATAGTCTTTAATTTTACCTTTTTAAACTTTTTGAAAGAGTTGCCAGTAGAAACAATGAAATCATATTTGTGACTCCCATTACAGTGTTGTTGGACATTTCCTGACTAGAGTGTAATGAGCAAAGGACTCAGTGACCCCAGATAAGACTGGTCAGATTCACTGTGTAGCCAATGAATGTCTTGCCTTCTAAGCATTAGGTTAGAGAGGAATTTGGACTTTGTTCTAAGTGAAATAGGAAACATGACACACACAAGGAATTTATCTGTTACATAGTGCTGGCTACAGTTTGTAGAATGTGATAGAGGGCTCCTATTAGGAACTAGTACAGCAAAACGCATAGCATTAAACCAGTTATCACAACATTTGTCAGATGCAGTAGCATTAAACATTTCTAACCATCCATTAGTTTCTTAGTCTCTTTTGACAGAAAATCTTAAACTGATGACTCTTTTTTGAGAAACCCATGCCTATTTTTCTGGGATGCCTTTTATTCTGACCACATCTCTTTCCCTTAATTCTCATGTTTAATGTCTATGAAAATATCTTTAATAACTTCCACCCACCAAAGAAAGAAAAGAAAGAGAGAAGGAAGCAAGGAATAGGAAGGAAGGGAGGGAATTCCTTGTACAAGAATTCTCCAATATTTATGAAATATTTCATTCTTCCAAACCTGAATCTCTGCCAACCTCTGAGAACACTCTAATTCATGGAACTAGTGATACTTTAATATTTTTTATTATTTCATTTGTTATAAGAATTTTTAAAGACTATTAACAAACCTGCAAATTGATTACTATCTTGGTGCTCAGTTAAGCCTTTGGTGATCAATGAGAAGTCATTTACATCATAGATCTCATAGGCCTGTACACACACTTCCATTTTGTTTTTCTTTATCTTTTTTTTTTTTTTTTTTTTTTTTTTTTGAGGTAGGGTCTCACTCTAGCCCAGGCTGACCAGGAATTCACTATGGAGTCTCAGGGTGGCCTCGAACTCACGGCAATCCTCCTACTTCTGCCTCCCGAGTGCTGGGATTAAAGGCGTGCGCCACCACGCCCGGCTATCATTTTGTTTTTCTTGAGCGATGGTCTCACTGTAGTCTAGCATGGCATCATTCGCAACTGTCTTATTGCCTCTACCTCCCAAGTGCTGGGGTTACAGGTGTAAACAATCATGTCCTAGATTGAGCAGTTTGTAGGGAGGTTTAACTGTTCTTCTTGATGATCATCACTTTGCTAAAATTTGATTAGTATCAGCTATTTACTTACCTTTTAAAATTACGTGGTTAAAAGTAAAGATGCAAAGCAAAGTCTTACCAGTATGCAGATTTTCATGTATTATGTATGTGTTTTAATCTGAAAATTTTAGGGGTTTTGCTGATTATGCAGAACACTGCTTAACCTTTTTACTCTGAGCATATGTTCCAACAGTTTTGCTTCATAATATTTATGCTATTGAATAATATAATTGAAAAAATATTGTCACATTTAGGGACACTTTTTTTAAGTACTCTGTAGGTTTTTCCCTTCCATCTGTGCTGTTCTTTCTGTAGCATTATATACATTTTATGGGGGTGGGGTCATCTTTCTTGATAATCAACTGTCAGAATTGTGTTTCAAACTTATTTTTACAGCTACATTTTCAGTGAAACAGAATTTTTTTATTGTGAACATATGATCGTCTTTCCTATAAGCAGAATGTGGAAACTTAACCCTTTCCATCATTATATCGGGCGTGATTTTGTAGGTTACACTTGAATGTGTCCAACCTGCCCCCCATGGGCCATATGTTCGGCCCAGTTCAAAAATTGTAAGCTTACTTAGAACTATGTAAGACTTAATTTTTTTTTGCTTTTTTTTGAGAACTTGATTGTCAGTTCTTGAGCATGAACTTCATAGGCAGAATATGTTGTCACATAGAGAATATAGTGTTGTCACATAGTCTCTGTGTGTGTGTTTCCAGGTTCTTGGTGTCTTACTCAAAGAATTGAGGAAGGGTACACACAAGTACTGAAGCATCAATAAACTTTACTAGGTGCAAAGTGACAGCAGATGTTTGAAATTCACTGAGTGGAAGAGTACTAAAGATATCAAGTTATTGCTCTAGTCTTCTTTTTTTTTTTTATAAAACAAATTACTTATTTATTTGAGGGAAGAAGGGAGGGAGAAAGAGAGAGAGAGAGAGAGAAAATGAATCAGCATGCCAGGGCCTCGAGCCACTGCAAACAAACTCCAGATTCATGTGCCTCTGTGTGCATCTGGCTTATGTGGGTCCTGGGCAACCAATTGAACCAAGGTCCTTTGGCTTTGCAGGCAAACACGTTAATTGCCAAGCCATCTCGCCAACCCCCTAGCCTTCTTTTTAAGGAGCTTGTAAGAAAGAGGAGGTGAATTGCTAGGTGTGGAGTTTGGGTGGTTCTCTGCCTTTATGGGAAGGTTTAAGTTACATCCTTACTGTGAATGTACCCAAAACCAGTCCAGGCTGGATGGCCCTTTAGTGTGCCAATCTTAGATACATCTGAGAACATATTTGAATAGGAACTGATCACAAATAACGATTTCTAATCGGAGGAGAACCCCAGCTCACTGTCAGGAGTGGGGTGTACTTGTAGCTTGGTGCAGTGGGGTTTCCAGGTGTACAACCTAGGACACTGTGAGGAAAGGAGAGTGTTTACTGCCTGAGTCGAGCAGTGTCCCAAGTGCCCAAGTTATTCCCTGTGCTTGCCTGCCTCAGTGTCACAATCTCAAAAGATCCCATACGCCTGGATAATGTACCTGCCTCTATGGTTTGTTCCAGAAATAGCATTAATTTAAGCTTTGTAAGATATTCAGAGTAAGGGAGAAAACACTGGTCATAGAGAGGGGAGGAAAAAAAGTCTCAAAGAGAAAGCAACTTTTTAATCCTGAGCGATTGCTTGCCATCTCCCATGGCAATGGACAGTGTATTTATTTATCCTCCAATTCCATCCGTACAGTGCTGGGTCAAGGTCACACACATGGCCTCCAGGACTGTTGTAGGGAACAAATAAGTGCAATAGTGACCACTTTGTATCCTCTTATCTCTGCTTTTCCTCGAAGAATGTATTAGTTTCTTGTATTTGGAGAAAACTTGGTATCGTTTATACAGATCATCTCCTGTTAATAGCATTGTAATGATTGTTAAAGCCTAAACGCCAAAACCTAAAAAGTAGCACTGGAGTGACACCTGCAAAGCTTGCTCCTCTCTGTGGATAAGAAGGAAGATGAATAGGCATGTGATTCCATCTGGATTTGGGGTGTACACCTACGCCCCGGAAGACCATGTGTGTCAAGGGGCAGAGCAGAGAATCACAAGGCAGAGGGATTGAGCAGCTGGAGCCCCGGAACGTGTAGAGGAATCTTCGTGGGTCTCTTTGAGCCTTCTGCTTCCAGTGAGGGAAGCAGCCCACAGAGAGACAATCAAATACCTTCCTTCGGCTTCCCCTCCACACCCCAGTCCCACTAATGACCAAGGCGGGGTACTCGGTATGAAAGAAGGTATGAAAGAAGATAGAGAAAGGAATTGCTGAAGTGTTGCAATAGAACTTCCTGTCCCATTTTCTTGATTATTCCAGCCCAGAATAGTTATTCTATCTGACTCCTACCTTTAGGCAGTTGTCAGAACATAATCTAGGCCCAGCAACTGCCACAGCTACGTTGGAGACATGTGGAAGCCTAGTTTCTAGAGCACGTAGGTGCAGCCAGCCTTACTGGAGCAAGTCGGCCTGCTTCCCACTGCTCTTCGTGACACACGGACTGCAGGCCAGGGGCTGGGGCTTGCTGGTAGAGGGCGTGCTCATTCCGCATTCAAAGAAGGGGCATATCTTCCAAGGGCCAGAAAGTTGGCTGAGTGAAGATCTGCTTACCTTCTAGCTTGCTATCTAGCTGTCTGAGGAAGCGCCATCTGCTCTGGGTTTGCAGGCCAACTTCAACATAGCCACCACCCCTCCAAGTCCCTCCGTTCCAGGCTTCCTTGGAATTCATTTTCCTTACGTACACACACATATATAGTGTGAATTCCAGTACCTCCTTGAGGACTGACTGACTCACTTCTTCTGTGGTTCCCACTATGGCTTGGTGGCATGAGCCCTTGCCATCTTCTAGTTCATAGACACAGTACAGGGCAGACTGCACACTGAGTCAAAGCATCCCTTGAGTACCTGCTTTTCTTCCATTTGCTTTTATTTTCAAGGTTCTCTTACACCGTGTTCAGGACTCCTACGGCTTCAACAATTTACTCTCACCCGCAGTTAGACATGACTTGTATTGCGTGAGAGTTACCCACCACGTCCCATCCCAGTAGCCCACGCTCAACAAAAGACAGTGGCCTGCACATCACTGTCAGAGTCCTGTGAAGTTCTGGATGCCAGGCATTCAAGTCTCGAGAATTACAAGATGAAAAAAAAAAAAATAAGAAAGAAAAGAAATCACAAAAGGGGACATGAAACAGGAACTGAAGGAAAGGGAAGAAGAATGTGTGTGTGTTGAGGGTGTGTGTGTGACTGAAGTGGCTTTTGGCTTATAGCACTAAAATCATGATTTGAATACACCTGATGGATATACGTCTGATTCTCAGGTGTTACGCTCTTGAACTTAATTGTCCAGATCGTCATTTAGCAAATCTGCAAAGTGGGAAAAGTAAGGAAAAACAAGGAAATGAGATACTTGTGTGTTGTCATGTTTTTTTTTTTTTTGTTGTTTATTTAGTATTTATTTTTGGTGGTTGGAAAGGGCAATATTTTTAGTTTACATGTGAAGAGAATTGCCACAGTCTGAATATTTACTGGCTGTGTTCTTAATTACTTCCTCTTTAAATATAAGTCTTTGCTTTTAAATGAAAAATTTTTCAGGCTCCATATCCCCACCACCCCACCTACACACACACACACACACACACACACATACACACACACACACGTGCGCGCTCAGACACGCTCACACATATAGAATGTTTCTTTGTATATGTGCAGTATCTTCACTATCAATGAATCTGACTAGCTCATATGAAAATACAGATTTATCTACATTTTAAATTGAGTAGAGAGGAAATAGTAAGATGATTTCAACTATAAAGTTCTTTAACATCAGTAAGTTTCACCCAGCTGCAGGGCTCACTTGAGGAAAGGACATGTATAGCCAGATGGCCTGTGCTGGACTCCTTCCCATTCCTGCAAAAGATATGTTATGCCCTCCCAGGGAAGCTCAGGGAAAGAGCTGATTATAGAATTAAAACAACCAATGTCCAATTAACCCCTCTTTTGGTCAGGGTTTCTGACACAGTTTGGGTAATTGGCATACTTTCATTGCATCAGGAAAAGCAGCTGGATTATTGGTTGGCACAGGCCTCTAGGAATAAGAAGTTTGAAATTCTGTTATCAACTCTGCCCCTACAAGCTCTAAGGATGACCTTAGGCATCTGATCTTCCTCTTTGTGTCATTGCCTTTCCTCGAGTGAAAGTCAGAGATGAGCGTTGCTCTTTAACCATATGCAAGGAGAAGTTACTATAGGAAAAGTGAGGGGAAAAAGAGCCCTGGTATTTGGTATTTGCTGAGTTAGCACTATAGATAAGAAGCACAGTTTGTCTTCCGTATTCCGAGTACAGTATCTTAGTGAAGGTATGATTACACAGGGCACGTGCCCTTCAACAAGCTCAGGGGCAGGGAGATTTGTAAAAGATGGGCACCAGCTCTTCAGGAGGCTGTGACAGCACCCAAGAGAGGAGAGCTGCTCACCAGTCCGTGCTGGCGCCTCGCTTGCTTAGCCTTCCTTGTCCACTTCCCGCTCCGTTCGTTCTTCTCTGCACACTCACTCTTTTGTCCGATGTATCTGAAACATGTCCTCAAAGCCACCTCTAAGGAAATTTTCTCCAAATTCTGTATCCTAGAGGAGAGGAGAAGATTGGTCCATTTTGATCAGATTTTCAAGTTTAGTCTGTCCCAGTGCAGGTCATGGTCAGGAAAGATTAATTAAGAAGGTAGTTCAGGGAAGGAAGAAATGATGGTCTCTTTCATACATGAACTTACTCTTTGCTGTAAATCTGTCTTGAAAGATTATGAAATCAAAGAATTAGGTTAGCTACATTATTTCGCATTTCCAAATACTATTAGATGGATCAGGACATGGATGGAGTATGCCGAAACAATAAGCAGATAATTTTCCATGCCTCTAAAAAGCATCAGATATGGTAACATAAAGACATAAACAATTTAATCCATCAAAAAACTTTAGAGGGGCGACAAGCAAGTTATAGAAAAATATGATGGTGGTGCATATCTGTAATCCTAAAACTTGAAAGCCTGAGACATGATTGTGAATGCAAGGGGTGGGAAAAAAAGAGAAGGAAAAGTTAAGAAAGTTCTCTCATTCTCTGACCTACTGATGTGTTGACTGGTAAAAAAAAAAAAAAAAAAAGAATAGTAAACATTCAGGTGGTGCTCAGAAAATGCTGGGAATAATACTGTTTTTCTGTGTAGGTACATGTCATTTAATACAGCAGCTTGATCAGGTAGATACTTGAATTCTCTCTCACAGTTAAGCTGAACCCCAGCACAGAACAGTAAATTAGCCAAAGTTGCGCACTACTGTTGTTTAGTCAGGTACCCAGATTGTTCTCCCAACTGCTGGCCTTTTTCTACCAAAAAAAAACCAAGTGTCTTGAATTAGCAGAGTTAAGACTTTAGAAGGAGTATCCCAAAATTCCTGAAGTGCTACAAATGTATTTGCATTACCTAATGTTTTCAAATTGGTTTTTATTGTTGCCTTTGGCAATGAAATGTAGGAGAAAAGGCTATATATAATTCAGAAGACCTTGATCTGACTGTGGAGCAACAGTTGCTGCAATCATGCGCAAGTCAGTTGGTTCTGAGCTTTAGTACCTGGCTTGGTAAAATGTGAGGGTGGAAACTATGTGAGGAGAATTAAAGATATTATATCCCACTATTTTATTTTGGGCTTTTTCAAGGTAGGTTCTTACTATGGCCCAGGCTGAACTGGAATTCACTGTGTAGTCTCAGGGTAACTGGGAACTCATGGCGATCCTCCTACTTCTGCCTTCGAAGTGCTGGGATTAAAGAGGTGTGCCACCACTCCAGGCTCTAGTCTTTCTTTTGAGGAGGGAATCTAGCTAAGTACTTATGAGAAAGCAGAGTCTAGAAAATGGAGGGTACTCTTAGTGGAGTCAACATTGTGGCAGAAAGCTCTCATGCGTTTTACCACTACTTTGGCCAGTCAAGAGATTAAAGAATTCTGACTTCGCAGCACCCACAAATTAGTACCCAGAAAAATTTGTCTTCTTCCCTCTCCGCCCCCTTTACTAGGTCCTAGTCAACAGTGAATTTTAACTACCTTCCTGGTCCTTACAAGTTGAGAAAGCTAGTCAATAGAACATGATACTTGTTTCGTACTGTCAGAAAGGATTAACCTTGTCTTCTGTGGCCCCTTAATGATCAGTAATTAGACTAATTAGTCCATTACAAAGAATTTCATAGTTCTGCCTGAGCCCATCACCAAGCAGGGAAGTTCATCAAATGTAGTCTCCGTGTTCCTTGACACACACTAAGCTTCTAACCCAGGTAGAAGACTGAAGAGAAACTTCCACAAAGCTAAGGTATTTGGATCTTCAGCAGTGATATGATCGATATTGTATTAAACGATACAAATAATAACTCAGAAGGTCATGACCTGTATCACCTGGACTCCTGCTCTCCCTGTTTGTCCTGCAGCGCGCTGGAGGCCTCTGCTAAAACCTCGCTACTCTCCATGTCAGTGTGCATCTGCCTCTGAGTGGCAGGTGCCGTGGCCGGGGCCATGTGCAAGCTTCCCCGGCTGCAGGGACTGAATGTGACTTAACCCTGGCCACCAGCAAAGCTATCTCAGATTAGCAGTTCCTGGCTGCAGCTACTGAAATCCCTTCAAATACTTGGTCATCTGCATGGATGGGCAGAAGAGAGGTCGCAGAAAAGTACACGTGTCAATTTCTTAAATAAATAGGAAACCACTTAAAGTTAGTAGCCCACTGACAGTGTGCCAGTAGCCTCAGCTTCCTAGTTGAGGGACATAGTTGAATGTTACCCGATAATATTTAAAGACATAGAACTTCTTTTGGGAACATTGTGCACATAGTCTCTTTGGCTTTCATTGAAGTATCTGGAATCAGATCCCATCTGGTTTATTAGCTTCTTCCTTTTATTGTCACTATGTCTGTCTTTCCATGGATTGTGTCTATAGTATGTTTCTTTCCCATATCCTGGCCAAATCACTTGATCCAAAAGTCTGTGTTCTAGGCCAACACTGACAAAAGTGGTGCCATATGATATTTACCATTTCTGGAAAACCATAGTCCATTCACAACAAGTCAGCACTTTTGCCCAGACTGCATGCAAAGAACACTGTTATTAACTATTAAATAATCCCAGTAAGAATACATGGGTATGCATTTTATAAGAAATTCTGCGTGTTCTCAAAAATACTTCAGTTAAATTTCCATTGCTTGGCAGAATTAGATTGTAGGTATATAAAAATTAGAATTAACAGATGATAATTTGCTCATTAAACTTTCATCACAAGAACATGTAGTAATTTTGAGTTAACCTACAGAGCTCTGAATCGACTCTGTTCCCTAACATGTGCAGGGTTTTGTTAGATAATTGCATTCTTCAGTAATATTGTATTAAAAATCACTTTTATTGAGGGCTGGAGAGATGGCTTAGTGGTTAAGGCACTTGTCTATGAAACCTAAGTACCCAGGTTCAATTCCCCAGGTCCCACATAAGCCAGATGGACAAGGTGGCACATGCATCTGGAGTTCATTTGTAGTGGCTAGAGGCCCTGGTGCACCCATTCTCTTATCTCCCCCCTCAAAAAAATAAATAATTTTTAAATGACTTTTATTGAGATTGTAGATAAGCAAAGTTTCCTCCTATATGCTTGATTTGGAAATTGTCATGCAATACCATGACTACATCAGAAAACTTTCCTGGTAGAACTAATACTTAGGCAAATTTGTATATAGCCTGAGATACTTTGGAACATGCAATTCATTATAACCTCATATGTAGGTTGAACATGATCTGTAAGTGAAGTTTTAATTTCAAATTGTTCTTTATTTCTTTTTATTTATTTATTTGTTATCAGAGACAGGGTCTGGGTTCAGAGAGAGAGACATGGAGGAAGAATGGGCATGCCAGAACCTCTAGCCACTACAAACACACTCCAGACACATGTGCCACCATGTGAATCTGGCTTACATGGGACCTGGAGAATTGAACCTGGGTCCTTAGGCTTTGCAGGCTTGAGCCTTAACCACTAAGCAATCTCTCCAGCCCAATTTCAAATTTTTTAAAATTTTTTTTGTTTATTATTTATTTATTTGAGAGTGACAGACAGAGAAAGAGGGAGAGAGAAAGAGAGAGAGAATGGGCATGCCAGGGCTTCCAGCCACTACAAATGAACTCCAGACGCATGTGCCCCCTTGTGCATCTGGCTAACGTGGGTCCTGGGGAATTGAGCCTCGAACCGGGGTCCTTAGGCTTCACAGGCAAGCGCTTAACCGCTAAACCATCTCTCCAGCCCCAATTTCAAAATTTTTGTATGACAAAAGTCAGTTATAACAAATAAAATACAAACATATCTACTAAACAAAATATCAAGAATTCACAATTCTCAAATTCACAGATTTCTTTTTCCTCTGTGATCTAAGACAGTATAATTAATGGAACCATGCTTTATAATAAGAAACATATGAAGATCTTGTCTTCAAGATGGGAGGAACATTTTTAAAACAGAGTGTACCCTATGAGTAAATGCACAGTGTCTGCTAAGTGTACTAAAAACCCCAGGAGCTTTGATCAAATGCCAGCTGTTACATCAGTTCTGTTGGTAATCTTTCTTGCTGATCTGTGACCTTGACCTTGTGTTTCTGTCTGTATGTCAAGTCTATTTTAAGGATGGGGAAACCATAGTTGAGTTTAATAGAAATTTATGTACATGTCTCAAAGCATGTACACACACACACACACACACACACACACACACACACGGACAGTTCCAGAAGATTGATTCATTTTCCATTATTCTTGTTATTTTGATAGAGATTTGAAAACTTAGAACTATCACTGGTTACTTTGAAGAACTGTGGGATAAGGTCAGGAAAAGCTACACATGCTGTCAAGTTTAGACTTAGACCTTTGCTATATCCATGCGACCTAAATAAATTGTTAATGATTGTGCTGTGTTCTTTCAGAAAACTTATAAGGAGAACAAACAAAAAGATGATACCAATACTATTGATAAATATTACTTATGCATCCATAGAGTAATTAGTTCTCTTCCTGGATAGAATTAGTTTTTCGATTGTGTGTTTCCAAGAAGTGCAGCATGTGCCCAGGGCCGGACACACTGAGAGACAGGAGGTGGCTGGCAATGAAGCTTTCTCCAGCCTCCTTGCTCCTCTAGTTCTGTGAGTTTTAACATCACCTCTCCAGCGCTTTCATCTTAATTTATTGTAGCTGCATGTGTGTACATGTGCGGCCATGCATGTTAAGGCCAGAAGTCAACATTGGGTGTCTCCCTCAAACTCTTTTCACCATATATATATATTTTTTTTTTTTTGAGACAGGGTCTCACAGTGAATGTAGAGCTCATTGATTCAGCTGGACTTGCTGGCCAGCAAGGCCCCCAGGAACCCCCTATCTCCACCTCCCCGGTGCTGAGATTACAGATGCACGTCACCATGCCCAGCTTTTTATAGGTGCCAGGATCCAAACTCAGGTCCTTACGCTTGAGTGGCAGTCATTTTGTTGACTGAGTCATCTGCTAAGGCCCTGTTAGCTTAATTTTGATTTTTCAATTTTACATAAATTATGGAGGCAGCATAAAATGGATAGTAAAAATAAACAAATTTGGTGGAGTGGGTGGATAATAAGTTATGGGCACTTCAAAACCATGTTCCCCTCCCTGGAATTCTCCAAGCTCATAAAGCATATTGGTCAGGGTTATTCCTACAACGCAGCAGATCTTTTTGGTCAATGTGCTGGTCATTCTTATAAACTATTTCAACAACTTATTGAACAAATTACTTGGAGTCATAGAAATTAAGTGATCCTCATATACTTACCTCCTGTCGTTGAACAGGGAAGTAAGTCAAGTGGCAATCTCTCCCAGTGAGTCCTCCTTACAGGGAATGTGAGTGATCCTTTACTTCAGTGAAAACACCTGACAAGCAAGTTAAAGCTGATGGAGTTGGAAGTTAGGAGCAAATACAGCCTTGGGCAAAACTCTGTAAGTCCCTGAGGTTGCAGTGGAGAGCAAGCTGAATAGCTATTCTCCCTCCACAGCCATCAGCCAATGCCTTCTGGGTTACCTGTCCATGGCATATTGATATTAGTGAGAAACACCCGAGAGAGAGGGGGCAAGAAACTTTTGTCTTCTCCTTGCAAAGGGTGAGGACTCAGATCAGCAAAGTAATAGGTTTAAATAGGTTTATTTTTTGGTGCCCATTAAATGGTACTCATGTTCCTGAAATGAAAGTTTAATGTACAAATTATCATGTTAATTGTAATTTTGATATACCCACAGTCTACTTCTGCCAAGTAATGAAAATTTAACTTAAGTATTCTTTATGAAATCAAACAGAATTTCTTATAAAATGCACATCCAAGTTTTCTTACTGGGATCATTTAATAAAGGTTCCCTGCTATGGAGTTGAATGTTTCTTTTACTCTTTTTTACTCTTTTTAATTTTTTCTAATGTCTAATTTAAAACAGAAGTCAGCATACTCCATATTTGATGAAGTTTTGAGATACTAAAATAAAAATTTGTTTCTCCCTTATTCTATGAAATAAATGTTGGAGGTTTTTGTTGTTGTTGGATTTTCAAGGTAGGGTTTTACTCTAGCCCAGGTGACCTGTAATTCACTATATAGTCTCAGGGTGTCCTAGAACTGACAGTCATCCTCCTACTTCTGCCCCCAAAGTGCTGAGATTAAAGATGTGTGTCACCAAGACTGACCCTGGATTTTTTTTTTCCACTGACTTGTTTTGAAAAATTATCCATTAAATAAAATGTTTGATATTACATCTTCCCTTTAAATTGTCCAAGGTTTCCCCCCACCCCCCACTTATTTCCCTGGATCTGTATTGTCTAAATGAGAGGTTTAGTAACTAGGACTTAGAAATGTTCTAGTACTTAGATCTTTTTTGCTAGTATTATATGAAAATACCATCTTTCTTTGTTTTTTCTATGAAAAGGACCTCTGAAGTGACCTACACTAGAATCCACAGAGATAATGTTGTCCAGTAAGTGTCATAATAAACTATACAACTTGAATTACTTCTGTATTTCTGTATTCTGTACTCAAGTAACCCTTGAATTCTGTATTTTGAAGAATTAAACTCAAGGATTTGAATGATCATTGAAGATACAGTACAGAAATTCCTTGACATCTAATACTCAAATAGTGTTTCACAGTGCAGAAAAAATTGGTAGGAAAACTTCATGGAAACAAGGTGAAATCGTGACATAATTCATAGACATAAATTTAGATAGTATATGCTAAGTGTCTTAATAGATGTTCAATCATTTAAATGTATTTTTTATTTTTTGGTTTTTTTTTTTTTTTTTTTTTTTTTTTTTTTTTTGGTTTTTCAAGGTAGGGTCTCACTCTAGTCCAGGCTGACCTGGAATTCACTATGGAGTCTCAGGGTGGCCTCGAACTCAAGGTGATCCTCCTACCTCTGCCTCCTGAGTGCTGGGATTAAAGGCTTTAAATGTATTTTTTAATGAAGAATTCGATTTCAAGTAAGATACTCTAAAAGCAGCTAGAAAATATCTTTGTTATTGTTTATTCTCAACCAAAAGTTGTCCCATGTGTAAGAATTCAGTTAGAGCCGGGCGTGGTGGCGCACGCCTTTAATCCCAGGACTTGGGCTGCAGAGGTAGGAGGATCGGCAGAGGTAGGAGGTTCGCTGTGAGTTCAAGGCCACCCTGAGACTCCATAGTGAATTCCAGGTCAGCCTGGGCTAGAGTGAGACCCTACCTTGAAAAACCAAAAAATAAAAATAAAAATAAAAAAATAAAGAATTCAGTTAAACACTTCATTCATTTGCTTTGTGAAATCTTAGCATTTGGACTTTACTGCTTTACAGTGTATAAAAGGTCCAGCAAAGTTTCCTTTTGTGAACTATTTCTAAATGGAGAATGTGAATCACACTGCATGAAAATAGTTTAATTCAAAGAATCAATAGAGCACATATTTGTCAACTGCTGACATACAAATTACTTTCAATTCTTTTATTGATAGTGCTCTAAAAAAGTCATTGTTCAGGCTGGAGAGATGGCTTAGCAGTTAAGGCATTTGCCTGCAAAGCCAAAGGACCAGGGTTCAAGGTTTGTTTGGTTTGTTTCCCCAGCGCCTATGTAAGCCAGATGCTCAAGGGGCACGTTTGTCTAGAGTTCCTTTGTAGTGGCTGGAGTCCCTGACATGCCCATTCTCCCTCTCTTTCTCTCTGTCTCCAATAAATAAATAAGAAATAATTATGCACACACACACACACACACACACACACACACACACACATATGTCATTCTTCAACTCAGCCTTCCACATCAAGATAACTTTTGTAGAAACAAAAGTCCATCCCCATTGAAAATACACTCTTGAAATTTAAGCATTATGCTAGGAATTTCACTAAACTGTGTGTGTTCAAATTTGAATCTTTCCCCAAATCTATGCATGTGTCCAAAACTCCATGATGTTTTAAAAATAATTATGTCTCATAACTGTTCTTTCATCTACATATTGGTGAACCAGTAAATTCTCTTTTTCATACTTGAACACAATAAAAGCAGAAGTTACTTTATTATGTTAGCATTGTTAAAAGTAATTGGATATGAATCACATAAAATTGTCATGAAATACATTAATGGCTGGAGTGCTGCCAGGGTTCTTTGGACCTAGTTTCAACTTTTAAGAATATTTAAAAGATTGTTCACAACTGCTAGTGAAGATCACATGTATTACATGGATTTTATTCTTTTTTAAAAACTAGTGATGTATGTGCATGTGTGTGCACACATCTGTGTGCCATTAAGTACCAAACCCAAGGCCTTGCATGTGCCCAGCAAGCACTCCACCACTGCAGTGTATTGCTGGCCTGTGCATGGATTCCAGCATGCCCATTGGAGTCTTTTGTAAGTCAGAAGTATCTTGTGTAGTTTTAGTGAACTGATTTTTCAGCATTTTCCCATTTTACTGGTGTGGAAATTGAGTTGAACTTTTTTATCTCTGTGACAACAAAATAGCCTAAGTGAGGAAAGGCTTCTTTTGGTTTATGACTTGAGAAGGTCCATGGTGGAGGAGAGCAGTTTGCAGCATGGTGGCCAGGAAGTGGAGAGGGAATGCTCTAGCTCCGGGCTTTCTCCCCTTTTCCGCTTTTACCCACCCAGCCTGCTAGCCTGTGGCATGGTGCTGCCCATGTGCTGCTTCCAGGGGGGGTCTCCATGCCCCTCACCTAGTCATCTCTGGAAATGCTGCTCTCAGATACACCCAGAAGTATGCTTTGCTAATCTAGGGGTTTCTCAGTCTAATCAGGCTGACAAAATTAACCATCAAGGCCATTAGCCATGCTATGAAAAAGATAAAGGGAGCCGGCCAGGTGGCAAACGCCTTAAATCCCAGCACTCCAGAGGCAGAGGTGGGAGGATCGCCATGAGTTCACGGCTACCCTGAGAATACATAGTAAATGCCAGGTCAGCCTGAGTTGGAGTGAGACCTTATCTCAAGAAACAAAAACAAACAACAACAACAAAAGGATAAGGGAAAATAATGGAAGCTCCTGGAAGGATAATGCAAAGTGAAGTAAGCCCTTACCACCACACCATTTCCATGTTCTCACTGCCTGTCATCTGGTGGAAAATTGGGGGCACTACCTGGATCATTTTTCAGTTTTAAGTTTTTACTAAACACAATTGAGAATGCATCATTTTTTCATCTTCTGTCCAGAGAGTCAAAGAAAGTAGAGATAGGATGGTATACAACGATGTAGTATAAGAAAGGTAGGACATGCAGTATTTTACCCAGTTGCTGCATAGGACAGACTTTAGCCTTCGTGGGTCCTTTGCTGCCCTTCTCACTCTACTTTCATCTTTCAAGATGTTGAGCAGCCAAGTTCACGTGGAGCTCTAATGGAAAAATACTGGAGGCAGGTGTGTGACAAAGGAGATTGAAAGGAAAGAGATGATATGAAAATGAGATCATTTATTGGATAGGTCACCACAGTTGCAGTTAATAAACCAAAACTATTATTAAGTAAGAAAGGTTTCTGCCCTCTCTTCAGAATGCTCAGCTGTTGAAGGTTTTTTAAAGTCCCATTTTGCATTTTACACACACAAGAAGAGCAAGAAGCCATGGACTCACTGAGGCATGGATTTAGAATCTGGAACCAAGTTGGCCGTGGTGGCTCACACCTTTAATCCCAGCACTCAGGAGGCAGAGGTAGGAGGATCTCTGTGTTTGAGGCCACCCTGAGGCTACATGGCGAATTGCTGGTCAGTCTGGACTAGAGTGAGACCCTACCTCAAAAAAAAAAAAAAAAAAAAAATCTTGAACCAATTTTCATAAGATATTTCCAGATTTACATGTGAGAGTTAATAAATGGTTAATTTAGAAGCACCTTGCCCACCTCATTCATGTATGTGTCTCTATCATCTATATGTTTATGTATATGTATATATATGCATATAATATATTTACAAAATCAAAAAAATAAGGAATTAATAATTAGGTTATAGTGCTGTGTTTAAATTCTTACTGAAACTCCTAATAAATTTATTTTACATTATTTTATCATTCTGTAAATTAACTACAATTTGACTTAAATATTAATATTTTTGAGCCCAGGTGATAAATGTTAATGGCTATTTTTCTTGGAATACTGAAGGTTTAGGTGAATTCACTGAAATTATAAAATAGCTGATTTTGGTTTAGGATGAGAGTCCTAAGTAAGATTAAATTTTAGTCACTTCTTGATATACAAAACTTCGTGCTAAAATTTTAGTTAAAATTTAATCATTTTTTTCTGCAAACTATGGATCTATGCTTTAAAAATAGAAAGCAAATTGTTATAAGCATCATTCAATAAACTTGTATTACTAGGTAGGTTTTATTTTTTTTCTTTTTCATGTACGTGCATTTTTAGTGTCCATTAAATATTTACTTTGCCTGTCACATTTATGACCCTAATGTTTAACGTCTGGCTAATACTTTAATCTGTTTCATTTCTGGCCCTTCTAAGACCCCATGGGAATTTAAGAATTTATGAATACTTTATTCTTAATCTATATTTTACCTTTTTTTTTTCCTTTTTCTATCTTTTCAGGATTTTTTCTCCCTTTGATTCTTCTCTTCCATAAACCAAATTTTGGAAAAATTATCTTTCCTTGATTCAGGAATCATTTATCAAGTACACGTTAGACAAGCGGTGTCTCCCATGGGATTTTGTGAATGTAATTCTTCAAATAGGCATGTACAGAAGTGCTAATAAATTATTGGCATTATAGAAATGGTAAGCCAACAGGTGACAATATTTTAGAAAGCATTCCAATTTAAAGTATACTGTTCTGGGCTGGAAAGATGGATTAGCAGTTAAGGCACTTGCCTGTGAAGGCCAATAAGAACCCAGGTTCAATACCACAGTGCCCACATAAGCCAGTTGCACAAGGTGGCCCATGCATCTGAAGTTCATTTGCAGTGGCTGGAGGCCCTGGTGTGCACATTCTGTCCCTCCCTCCCTCTCTTTCTCTCTTTCTCTCTCTCTCTCTCTCAAATAAAATAAGAAAGAAAGAAAATATTTAAAATATATTGTTCTTAAATCTCTAAAGAAACCTAATTCCCTTAAATGTGTGTTGACATTCAGATCATATGGATGCAAAACCAGGAAAGAGAACTTGAAATAATATTATCTTTTTTGCTAAAAGCCATTGAGTCAAGCTAATACAGAAAAAAAAAAGTAACATTAACTTTACATGTCTATCACTGATAGTGTTCAGAGGTGCCAGTTAGTTGTACTATGTCCAAGTATCGTGCCTTACTTCCTTTATTCTCAGCTTCTCAAATTCTGCAAAGGGCCACTTCAAGAGGTAGCTGTGATGGCTTGAGGATTTCTCCCTCTTGATTTTTGAGTGAGTGGAGGTCTGAGGGAGCCTCCAAATTCCTACTGTCTTAGGCCCTCCATCCTTGGCTAGATGACAGTGGGTGTTGCCACTGAGCGTCACCTGCAGCCGCCTCTCCAGGTACCACAGCCTTTGGTTTAGAGTCATCTCGTCAAAAACCAAGTTTCCACAAGCTAATTTTCTCCACTACTTCATGTAATCGCTATGTTTTTATAGGGTTTAGAAATTAGCAAAAACCAAACACCTTGACTTAGAATTTTCAGAAATATTTACTCATCTTTATTCTGTTTGTTTCTCTCTTACTTTTCTAGAGGAAGCTGATAAAGTAAATGTGCACACAGAGTCAGAGTTACATGTATTACAGTAATCAAAGGTCTAAACAAACGTTTTTTTTTTTCTTTTAAAAGTTTTACTTAGAAGTCTTAAAACAATATTAGAAGATTTTCCAAATCACATATGCCCTTTAAATTTATCTGTACTCATTAGCCACGTGAAAAGCAATAGCAGGCATAAATACGAGACTTTTTATATTGGGGCTATTCTGGAAACCTGGGTACAGGTTCACTTTGCCTAGTCCTCTAGATGTTCCTCAACACATCACACCTTTTCCCACGTGTGTGTAGGTGTGGTGTGCATGGTCGTTCGTGTGTGTGTAGGTGCAGGCATGTGGGCACATATGTCCACCGACATGTACAGGCCAGAGGAAAATCTCAACTATCGTTCCTCAGGGATGCCCTTTTCCTCTTTTTGAGACAGGGTCTCTCTATGGCCTTGAACTCACTAATTAGGCAAGCTTTAGGGATCCACCCTGTCTCCACCTCACCAGGGCTAGGATTCCATGGCACCCTAGCACACTCAGCATTGTACAAGAGTTCTAGGGATCAAATTCACGTCTTCATGCTTACAAGGCAAGTACATTAGCTTTCTGCCCTCTCTTCTCCCTTTTTGACATGACATGTAATCCTAAAGTGATCTTCATGCATATCAGTTCAAAAGTTTTTTGTTGTTTTGAATTAAGTGACACAGAACGAATTGAATACTACTAAGCATGGCCTTTGTTTATTATTTCCTTGATTCCTACTAATGAGCTTAGCAGTATGCTTTCACATCAGTAACTTCAGTCTTCAGGCACACATTTATTCATATCTTAGAAGGCATGAACATGTATGCATGCGTGTGTGTTAGAATATAAAAATGCTTTCCAGAAGTATGATAAAGGACACTTGACATCCCCTTCTGGGCTGTGCACATTTGCACATGCAGCATGCACATTTATATGCAGACAGAGAGAGAGAAAGCCTTCCTTTTGGGGTTGTAGCATTTGGTTATATATCGAGTATTTTTTTAGTCCACAAATTATACAGTCCTCAGACATAAAAAGTTTAATGATGGAATTTTTCTGTTATTTTCTGTTCTGAAAGTTAATTTCAAAATTGAGTTGATTTTTCTATTTAGGAAATGCTTATTTTTAATTTGATGCCTTTTAGAATTAACTTCAGAAATTATATATTCTTTTTAAAACAATGGATGCAACTTATGTATAACACAAATGAATATGAAAATATGATTGGCATAGCTTTGTTTCATCCATCTGTTTCAATGAAGTATTTTTAAGACCATGTACCAGTCACTTATTGAACAACTGATGTGATTCTGACCAACTTTCTTCCATGCACTTAAAAACTTAACACATTGAAGGTGATATGGAAAGAAAGAAAATAAATTTGAATAACTTATAAAATGGTTGTTAAATGTTTTAACTAGTTACCTATGTGTTTTTTTAGAGAGTATTATGAAACCATGTTTTCTCAACCTTTTGTTTTGTTTTGTTTTGTTTTGTTTTGTTTTGTTTTGTTTTGTTTTGTTTTGTTTTTGTTTTTCAAGGTAGGGTTTCACTTGTGCCCAGGCTGACCTGGAATTCACTATGTAGTCCCAGGGTGGCCTCAAACTCACGGCGATCCACCTACCTCTGCCTCCCGAGTGCTAGGATTAAAGGCGTGCACCAACACGCCCGGCTTGATACAACCTTTTTTTGAGCTACTAAGAAAAAAATTGTGCATCCAGTTACACAGCATGTTACCACCACTTTTAAGATCTATACCAATGTGTGTTGGGGGCAGTAGTGTGTCTAGATGAAATATTTCCTCATTCCCTGGAAAACAAATCAGGGTTTTTGTTACTAAAGGAAAACAGAAGAAAGGATATCAGGTGGCAATCATCAGATTTCATAGATTTCATTTCATTTTCATATTATTGTAAGTTTCTTAAAATATCCCTTGTTTCATAGGCATGTGATTGCAGTGCCTAGAGACCTTTCCAAAATAGTGAATCTCAAGACAGTCCCATCTCAACCTGTTCCTTACATAACTCTTGATGTCTTTTCCATGTCTTTGGGGACCTACAATTTTTCATTCTTTATTAATTATGAACTTTACTATGAACAGTTTGCATGTTGGTCCCATTCCCCTCTTATTATCCTCTTATATTGCTTCTTCCCAGACCCTAGTCCACTCAGGGCCCTGCTCAGTCAGATTATTGGAATTCACCATGGGGTGATGAATTAATTCATCAGCCAGTCTCTATGGTAGGCTTAGAAGCAGTGCCTCAGGATACTATTTCCTACCCTGTGACTCTTACAATCTTTCCACCCCCTCTTCCTCAATGTTCCCTGAGCCTGGGCAGGTGTGTTGTAAGTCTGCTTTGCTGGTTATGTGGGTGCACTGTGTTAGGAAATTGCTGAAAAGGTGGAGGCAGCAGGATCAGGAGTTCAAAGCCTATGAATCCTACAATTTGGTGCAATCATATACTTATTCCCTGAAATTGGGCTCTTGGTTAATCATATTCACCCAAAAGCCACAGGATATTTTTTAAATGAAATTCACTTCGGCAATTCCATGAGGACTAAAGTCGCTGCTAATGGACTGAAGTCTAATCACTTGAACAACATGTGCTGACATCTCAAATAACAACATTCATGGGATTCATTTTAGCTTTACTTCACAGTTTTGATGGCTTCCCTCTTTAGATCAAATTTGACAAAACCTTTAAGTTTTCAGAAACACAATGTGTTCTTGCTTCTTCACTTGTGCATATGTTAGTGATAGGAAATTGTTGGTGTCATCTTAAATAATAAGTGTGCGTAGAATATTTTGCAGGTTCTCCCTAACAAGACTTTTCTCATTGTACTTCACATATGTGGTAATGCCCTGAACTGTGTCTGTGAGGATTAGTCCTCCTGTGATGCAGAGCATGAGTGAAGATTTAAAGGTGGACACATTAAACCTCTGATAGTCCTGGGCGAGCATCTAAAGCATTACCTTGCTTTGTCTTTGAAAACCAGGGTGAATACTATGGTTGGATAAGCTTATGATTGTACCTTGAATTTACCTGCATGACTAAGACAGGTTATGCATGGTGTCAGCCCAGGGAGTAACTTTAAACTGCTTAAACCTTCAGCCTTTGAAAATAAATTCTAAAAACTGCCCATTATGTCTTTGTTGTTTGGGGGTTAGTATTGGAGTGAATGTGCTTCCTCGAGTTCAACCCCACATCACACCATGTGTCTGTTTTCCTTTCTTAGCACATTTGCTTTTCTCCCGAGATTACAGTAACACAAGGAAGCTAACACCAGCTCCCCTGTAGAAAGAAAGGAAACTTGTCGTTCGTATTACTTTACAGAAAGGTGTGAAAGTTCAAACACATGGTGGACTTCAGAAGAAAGTGATGTGACTTGTCTTCTCTTAGTAATTTGGTCACTTAACAATGTGGGCTGATCTAAAAGATTTCCAATTTAATAGGAATGACTAAAATTACAAATGAGACTACTATATATCTATGTAAGCATAGGATGCACATAATTTGTATATATGTATTTATTTGTATATTATATACACATATATATACATATATATACACATATATATAAGCTTATAATGCTATCTTCCTTTTCTTATAGGTAGTATACATGACTCTACTTCTGCACCTCCTTACATATTTTTATTTATATTTTTTAGAATACTGACATGTACATTTGATGAACAACAAAAGATGAAGCAAGAAAAGCAGTGTATTCGCTAAGACATATATCTTCTTGCCACCACATACGTGCATTAAGGAAGGAGTTCTTCTGCTACTTACTGAGAAGGTGATCAGCTCCGTGGTCTGCACTGGTGTTTACCTGCCTTTTACCTTCCTCGTTGCCAGAAAACATCCTGGTCAGAATGTAACAGCGCATCTCTTCCCAATTGCTATGGAAGGTGATAAACCAGTAGTCACTTTGTAAAGTGGCCTGTCACCGACAAAAAACACCATTCTTCAAAGCGAATACAAACCAAGCCCTTGTGAACACTTCTATTGAACATGACTCATGGAGAAGAGCTTGGCTCTGATGTGCATCAGGATTCTATTGTTTTAACTTACCTAGAAGGATTACTAATGCATCAGGCAGCAGGGGGATCAGGTACTGCCGTCGACAAAAAGTCTGCTGGCCACAATGAAGAAGACCAGAACTTTACCGTTTCTGGCAGTGCATTTCCCCCCTGTCAAAGTAATGGTCCAGTTCTCAACACACGGTCATATCAGGGATCTGGCGTGCTGCACCTCAAAAAGGCCAGACTTCTGCAGTCTTCCGATGACTGGAATGCAGCAAAGCGGAAGAGGCTGTCGGAGTCCATCGTGAACTTAAATGTAAAGAAGGAAGCCTTGCTCGCTGGCGTGGTTGACACTGTGCCTAAAGGCAAACAGGACAGCACATTACTGGCCTCTCTGCTCCAGTCGTTCAGCTCTAGGCTGCAGACTGTGGCTCTGTCACAACAAATTAGGCAGAGCCTCAAGGAGCAAGGCTATGCCCTCGGTCATGATTCTTTAAAAGTGGAGAAGGACCTAAGGTGCTACGGTGTGGCCTCAAGTCACTTAAAAACTTTGTTGAAGAAAAGTAAAGCGAAAGATCAAAAGCCTGATCCCAACCTTCCTGATGCCACTAAAGACCTCATCAGAGATAGGTTTGTAGAGTCACCTCATCATGTGGGACAAAGCGGAGCAAAGGTCATGAGTGAACCCTTGTCCTGTGCTGCAAGATTGCAGGCCGTTGCTAGCATGGTGGAAAAAAGGGCTAGTCCTGCCACCTCCCCCAAACCTAGTGTTGCTTGTAGCCAACTGGCCTTGCTGCTCTCCAGCGAAGCCCACCTCCAGCAGTATTCTCGGGAACATGCTTTAAAAACACAAACTGCCAATCAAGCAGCAAGTGAAAGACTGGCTGCCATGGCCAGATTACAAGAAAATGGGCAGAAGGACGTAGGCAGTTTCCAGCTCTCCAAAGGCGTGCCAGGCCATCTGAATGGGCAGGTGAGGACATCTTCAAGCAAACTGATGACTGGCAAAAGTAATGCTGCAGCGTTCCAAAACCCAATGGGTGTGGTTCCTTCTTCCCCCAAACAACCAGGCTACAAGAACTCCCTGGAAAGAAGCAGTATCAAGCAGGCTGCTAATAACAGTTTGCTCTTACATCTTCTAAAAAGCCAGACCATACCCAAGGCCATGAATGGGCACCATCCAAACGAGAGGGGGAGTAGCAGTTTCGAGGACAGTAGTACACCCACCACGATTGATGAGTATTCGGATAACAACCCCAGCTTCACAGACGACAGCAGTGGCGATGAAAGCTCCTACTCCAACTGTGTTCCCATCGATTTGTCTTGCAAACATCGGGTGGAGAAGCCGGAAGCTGACCATCCCGTTTCGCTTGACAACTTAACTCAGTCCTTGCTCAACACGTGGGATCCAAAAGTCCCCGACGTGGATCTCAAAGAAGACCAGGACACCTCCAAGGACTCCAAGCTAAATTCACACCAGAAAGTCACTCTTCTTCAGCTGCTCCTTGGCCATAAGAATGAAGAAAATGTAGAAAAGAGCACCAGCCCTCAGGAAGTACCCAGTGACGTGGTGAAGTTCAGTGCACAGAATTACACAAGGACTTCTGTAATCGAAAGCCCCGGGGTTATTAACAGGACTACTCCAGTGAGCACGCCACCATTGCATACATCAACCAAGGCCGAGTCGCCGATCAATCTTTCTCAGCACTCTCTGGTCATCAAGTGGAATTCCCCACCATACGCCTGCAGTACCCAATCTGCAAAGCTAGCCAGTGCTGCACCTAACCACTTGATGGACCTCACGAAAAGCAAAGACCCACAGGCAGAGAAACAGCCCCCCAGCGAAGGTGCACAGAATTCTGCGACTTTCAGTGCCAGCAAACTGTTACAGAATTTGGCACAATGTGGGATGCCGTCTTCCTCGCCCGTGGACGAACAGAGACCCAGCAAACCCCTGCTGAGTGGCAGCGCAGACAAACCTCTTGGTATGATTGACAGATTAAGTAGCCCGCTGCTGCCAAACAAGACGAACGCCGTTGAAGAAAATAAAGCATTCTTAAGCCAGCCTGCAGGTCCTGACCCAGGACTTGCGGGTTCTGAAATAGAGAATCTGCTGGAAAGGCGCACTGTCCTCCAGTTGCTCCTGGGCAACCCCAACAAAGGCAAGAGCGAGAAGAGGGAGAAACCGCCTCCGAGAGAGGAGGGTGCTCAGGAGCACGCAGAGCGAGCGCTCAGTGAACAGATACTGATGGTGAAGATCAAGTCTGAGCCCTGCGATGACGGGCACGGGCACAGCGCGGGCGCGCACCTGAGCCACGACGCCAAGGGCGCCCCGTTCCTGGGTCTGGCTCCCGCGCTGCCCAGAAGCTCGGCCGCCCTGCCCGCCTCCGAGGACCTGAAATCCGAGCCCGCCTCCCCTCAGGACTTCTCTTTCTCCAAGAACGGTCTCTTGAGTCGGCTGCTGAGACAGAACCAAGAGAGTTACCCAGCGGATGACGCGGACAGGAGCCACAGGAATAGTGACCTGAGCGCCCTGGAATCCAAGAACCTCTGCATGGTCCCCAAGAAAAGGAAGCTGTACGCCGAGCCGTGCGAGAGCCCGTTTAAGAAGATGAAAAGTGGCAGCGCGGACGCCGCGGGCAGTCACGGGGCTCCGGAAGCCCTCTATGGGCCCCTGCTGAGTCAGGACGAGGTGAAGTTTGGCAGAAGTGAGCTTGACTTCAAGTACCCTGCTGGCCACGGGTCCACCAGTGAAAGCGAGCAGAGGACCTGGGCCCGAGAGAGCAAAAGCTTCAATGTTCTCAAGCAGCTGCTCCTCTCCGAAAACTGCATGCGAGACTTGTCCCCGCACAGGAGTCACGCCGTCGTGGACAGTAAGAAGAAAGGACCCAAGAATCATGTGACCAACAGCAAGCCCGACTTGAGCATTTCTTCTTTGAATGAACTGATGTACAGTCCCGCCCAGCCCCGCAGCTGCGCGGACAGTAGGACATTTTCCTACCCGGGAGTCGTGAAGACCCCCGTGAGCCCCCCTTTCCCCGAGCACCTGGGCTGCGCGGGGTCCCGGCCAGAGCCTGGGCTTCTGAACGGCTGTGCCGGTGGCCAGCGAGAAGGGGCCCATTAAGTGGGTTATCACAGACGTGGATAAGAATGAGTATGAAAAAGACTCTCCAAGACTGACCAAAACTAACCCCATACTCTATTACATGCTCCAGAAAGGAGGCCATTCTGTCACCACTAGAGAAAGCCAAGACAGGGAAGTGTGGAGGGAGCCTGCCTCTGCTGAAGGCGTCTCACAGGTCACCATCAAAGAGGAGTTACTTCCTGCTGCAGAAACTAAAGCTTCTTTCTTTAATTTAAGAAGCCCTTACAATAGCCATATGGGGAATAATGCTTCTCGCCCACACAGTGCAAATGGAGAGGTTTATGGACTTCTGGGAAGTGTGCTAACAATAAAAAAAGAAACAGAATAAAATGTACCTGGCCATGCCACTTTGGATCTTTTTAAAATTAATTAGTATGAACTTGAGATCTGTATAAATAAGAGCATGATTTGAGAAAAAGCATGGTATAACTGAAATTTCTTCATTTTGAGAAGTATTGGTTACTGGTGATGTTTAAATACGCATACTAATTTTTGCTTAACATTAGATGTCATGAGGAAACTATCGAAGTAGAAGTTGGTTATTTAACACTTCCATATGCATCAGGTAACAACTTGTGAGTAGCCTATGAATGAAATCATTTTATAATCATAAATTAGAAGCATAAGTGAAAATGTGAAACTCCATCAATAATGGATTGGTTCCTTTTGTTGCCTTTATTAGGGCTCTTTATTTTGCATCTCAGAAGTCAGTCTCCATAACACATGTTTCTAAAAGTCCAAACTGTTGACTGTTTAAAGGATAAAATCAAATTAAAAAAAAAACAACTAGTGCTGATTCACATCTCATCAATTCAAAACTAAATTAGAAAAAATAAAATATGCTTACAATTTTCACTTTTGCTAAAAAAAAAAAAGTATTTATTTTTAACTTTTGGAAGGGGTTTTGTGGTCACCCATGTGTGTGTGTGCCTGCCCCACCCCACACCTTTTCGATATATATGTCTTTAAACCTTGTACTATTTAGTAAAAATTGGTTACAATAGAGGGGAGTTTGATAGAGCCTTAAAGATAAAAGGCAGATTTCCATGTTTTGTATTTTAACTACTTTACTAAATTAATACTCCTCCTTTTACAAAATTAGGAAAGTTAACATTTATCTTAGGTAGTTTCCTGAATAGTTGACTATTTAGAAATTGTTTTTAACAAAAAGCAAAAAACAGTTTTTCTTTGGACAGTTTTCACCACCTCTTGTAAAAGTTAATTGTTGCCGTTCTTGAGGTACCTGTTAGTCTTATGATCAGGTTTTCTTAAAGCTGGGCTCAGGCGCCCTGCGCTAGAATTATCTGGAGCAGTTGCTTTGAAATGCAGATTCCTAGGCAGTGTCTCAGATCTACAGAACAGTGATCTCTGCTAGGTGGACCTGGGAACCTTCCATCTGCATCTTAGTGTGCTCCTAAGGTGTCTTCTGCACACTGGCGCCTGCATCCGGAACATGGGACTGCAGAATATTTGATGCCTATGTGTTCCCCATACAGTCACACATCAACTCAAAATTTGCAATATTGCCCTTCCTATCTTACCACTATGTCTTTGGAAGTCGGGTTCAGAATACTTTTTATGACAATTTAAAAAATAATTGGGTGGAGGGGAAATCTTTCCTATATGGGTCAACATCTCAGGAAAATAAGATTATTTATTTGTTCTAATTAGTAACATCTACTTAATTAGCCTTAGGGATGGAATTACAGGGCCACTTACCAAACTCAGGTGATGCCGGGATGGTTTGGAAACTTCTGAATACATCCATAGCTTCTTTCAAAACCATTGTCTGACGAACAATACTGACAGAGAGAAAAATGTTCTGTTCAAATCCAAGGAAGGCACTAAACAGACTGATGAAAACACAAAACAAAACCAAGGGCACATATCCATGACTAAATGTAAGAGATTGCTCCGTTGGACCTGTTCTTTCTTAACAGTGTTGACACTGTTCTGGAAGACCTTAATGTGTAATTGAGCTACATGGGGTTTCAATCTCGAGACAAGTTATTTTTAAATTTTAGCTTTCACGATTCATTCACCAGACAATATTTTGTTTTCAGTCTTAAACCAGGTGAACAACCATTCTATCAAAAATCAACAATTAGGAAGTTTATTTGAAGTTCTACTTGAAGTTGTTTCTAAGATTTTTGTATTACAAATAGACATGATATCTAAAATTCCAAATGGTTATTTTTTTCTCAAAGTAATTTGTAAATACTTGGATATGTTATTGGATATGTTAACCAGTAATGGGAGTGTACATCATGGTGTATCCTGGGGAGGTGAAGGCATATGTTTATTCTGACATGGAAATTCCACTGGCCAGTGAACATATTTTATTCCATGTCCATACTATGGCAGTTTTGCTCTCTCCACTATATAAATAAGCTTTAAAGTAAGTTATTGTGAAAGGTCTAGAAATGTGTCATATACGATGGGATTCTGCCTCAGTTGGAGGAAATGGGCTTTTTACAGTAGAGTGGCATTTAGGTCAGGGAAAAGAACATCGAGAGCCAGCATTGAATTTTCTTATTTGTTTGTTTGTGTTGGAATGAGAATATGTAATGCAGAAATAAATAAGACTAGAAAGAATGCTGTTCTGACTTCTGTAGAGTGTCCCCAATTGGATGTTAGAGTGATTTTTTTTTTTTTTAAAGAAGATCAGTAAGAAAGGGCATACAACCACAGATTCACTTTGTTTATCTGTATGTAGATTCAGGTATGCACATACACACATTGTCAAGGACTATTTTAGATATCTAGGCAATTTCTTCCTAATAAAGTCATTTGTGAAAGGGTACTACAGCTTTCATTGACATCAATTAGTTAGCATTACCTGTTTATTCTCTGCTACATCTTACAGAAGAGTAAACTGGTGAGAGTATATATTTTATATATATATATATATAAAATGTGTGTATATATATATATATTGACTTGTTACATGAAGATGTTAAAATTGGTTTTTAAAGGTGATGTAAATAGTGATTTCCTTAATGAAAAAAAATACATATTTTGTATTGTTCTAATGCAACAGAAAAGCCTTTTAATCTCTTTGGTTCCTGTATATTCCATGTATAAGTGTAAATATAATCAGACAGGTTTAAAAATTGTGCATGTATGTATACAGTTGCAAGTCTGGACAAATGTATAAAATAAATCTTTTATTTAAGTTGTGATTACCTGCTGCATGAAAGTGCATGGGGGACCCTGTGCATCTGTGCATTTGGCAAAGTGTCTTAACAAGTCAGATCAGATGTTCGTCCCAACATGACAGTATTCCATTTCTGGACATGACTTCTGTGGCTTAAGCTTTGTGAAAGAATGTGCTTTGAATCCAAGGGTCTTAATTTTTTTTTTAATCAACTGCTTTTCAACATAAAGAATTCACACAACTACTTTCATGAATTTTTAAATCCCATTGGAAACATAATGCTATGCCAGGAGTATTCACAGTTAGTAAATACTGAAACACAGGCACATCTCCATTCACAGTGAGAATTCTGGGGTTTACACAGCTAGTTTTGATGCATTCTGCTCAGTTACATAATTTGCCATTTTATTAGAAATTCAATTTCTTCATATGATGTCATGAATTGTACATACTACAGTGTGAATTTTGTTTTTTTTAATCTTTTAGTGTTTACTTCCTGCAGTGAATTTGAATAAATGAGAAAAATGCATTGTCTCTCGAATTTGAAATGACTGTTATTTTGTGGGTTTTTTGTGGTTTTTTAGGATTTCCATAAATGTAAAAGTCCCAGGTCATAAAAATAGCAATAGGCCTTCCAGAATATTTCTCCTGTTTCAGAAAAATAAAGGGAAAAAGAAGCTGCTGGCCAGCAAGTTAGGGCATTAGAAACAGAATTCTGAAAGCACAGCTTAAGACTTCAATCATCCTATAGTTTCTCATCCACCTTTCAGTCCATAACTGAAGGACCACTACATTTTTTAACTGGAAAATTTGTACTGTGTTCAGTAAAGTACTAAGTTAGACATGTATTCTTATCTTAAGATTTTATCAGAGGGCTTTTAACCAGTCTCTAATAAGGGTAAAATATTTTAAATGGAAGAAAATGTCTTTAATCATTCCCCGAAATGAATGTATATGTGCCTGAAAATCTGAAAAATGCATAAACAGAAGTAAATGTATCCTATATGTGTTTAAGTAAAGAGTAATTAAATGTCGTAAGTGATATCCATATGCAGTATGTGATGAATACCAGTTTATTGTTTTCTGATTTTGGTAATACTAAGGGTTGAACCTAGGGCTTCATCCATGCTTGGAAAGGGCTCTACCACTGAATTTTATTTCTAATCTTTTGCTTTATCTGCCTCTGTGGGTCTCACTAAGTTCCTATGGTGTGGCTTTGAAGTCATCACAGGTCTTGTAGGTCTTGAACTTGCAATTCTCCTGCCTTAGCCTCCTTAAGTAGCTGGAATTAAAAGCCTGAGTCATCACACCCAGCAAAGACAAGTTTATTTAGAGAGCAAAAGAAAAAAAAAATCTTGTGTAACTTTGTGATCTGATGACCTGACAGTTTATATTTTTCTGAGTACATTAGTATCAATTTAGATGAAAGACATTTTCCTGAAGATGAGTTCTATTTCCCAAGACTAAAATAGGTCTCTGTTATAAGACATGCTGGCTTTCTCAACAGGTTTATAAATGTATAAAAATGCTCGACTTAAAAAAAGATTAAAAATAAAGTTCAAGTAGGCTGGGACATAGCCCAGTGGTAAGAGGCCTTAACTAGCACATGCAAGGCCCTAGGTTCACTCTTTAGCACCACAAAGTAAAGTTCATGTCATAGAAACACATCTCATTTTTCTACATTATCAACAAATTTAACCTTACTGTGACTGTAGATGCTAGCTTTAGAATGAGAGGTTCACAACCTGTTTCATGTACTTACATGGTGAGAAAATGTGTTTCAAGTAATAAACTGCCAAAGAGGGATTTTTTTTGGGGGGGGTTCTTTTTTCAAAGTAGGGTCTCACTGTAGTCCAGACTGACCTGGAACTCACTTTGTAGTTCCAGGCTGTCCTTGAACTCACGGTAATCCTCCTACATCTGCCTCCAGTGCACCACCATGCCCACCTGAAGGGATATTTTTAAGAGAATCACCAGCTAATAACGTTTAACTAAGAAGTGTATGAATTTAAACAGTGAAATCAAGTTATAATTATTCATCCTATGCAAGGTAAAGTTCATTAGTATGGGAAGATAACAAAGCAATTTATTTTTTTCTCCCTACCACCAAAATCAATACTGTGACCTCCTATTTGACTACATAAAGAAGGTTTTAAATGTTAGGTAGGTGTATAATTTTGCTGTTTATTCCCTAAGTTTTGTGGATAATCTAATGCTATCTTAGGAGTTGCTAATCCATCGTGTAGCATTGCTAATACTCTAGTTCTGGAAGTGGTAGCATAGTCATATTTACAACATTTTTAAGATGCCATTTTCCTGGTTAAGGTTTAAGATCCTTGCTTGCTTTCCATCCAACTTAAACCCTTAATTAATTTTCTGACAAGTTTTATACGTGTTAGGATGTAATTTGACTGTATTTGTCCTCTCACCATCCCTTGGCCCCTCCCATTCCCACTGAACCCTTTCTTCCCGACTAATCTCCCTTCTACTTGGATGTATGTTTTTTGTTTTGTTTTGTTTTTTTTAATTTGGTGACCCACTGAGTTTAACTGAGGTTGCTTGTATAGAACATGAGGGGAGATGTTTACCCAAGCATGAGTAACTTAACAGTGGCTACACACGGAAGCAAATATTTCCCAAACCTCCCTTAGCAACCATTAATTACCCATAACTCCTCAGGAAGGGGTGTGGCCTCAGGAGTCCTTCTCCATCCATGACTACATGTTCATGGGCCCAATATTGTACAGGTAAACACAACTGTGTTCACGAGTGCAATAGTCGTGTCAGGTCTGGAAAGCATTCCATAGCATGTACTCCTCTCCCTACTCCAGTTCTTACATTCAAGACCCCTTGCTTTTAAAGCCAAAGTTTACTTAAATTGGAGCAGAAATAATTGCAAATCTTAAAATCCCGTAAATTCTGCCAAGATTGTGCCCCTCTTAGGAGTTACTACAAGTAAATATACAAACCTCTCAGTAACTAAGGTATTACAATTTCATATAAGTTTTGAAGCCGTTATCGTTTTGGTGTTTTGATGTCTCACTCTAGCCCAGACTGACCTGGAATCCACTCTGTAGTCCCAGGCTGCCCTCAAACTCACAGCATTCCTCCTAACTCAGCCTCCAGAGTGCTGGAGTTAGAGGCATGCACCACAACACCTGGCTGTTTTGCAGCTTTTTATTAGTACAAAGCTTCTATTTTCTCTTTTTCATGTGTTTACAAGATATGTGGCATGTCCTCCGAACTTCTGAGAAAAGTCTGTTATCCTTTTGGCCTGTTGTGCTCATTTTTTTGCTGATAAACTTTCACGTTTAAGATCACATGTGGAAAATGAAAGGACCTACCATGTTATCAATATATGGGTGTGTGTTTTGGAAAGCTATGTGAACAACCACAGAGGACAGCAGACATTGCTGAGATGGTATTTTCTCCCAGCTGATACTGTCTAGTTCAAGGACAAAAATGGGAGGATTGTTGTATAATTAGAAAATGGTAATTTTTATCAGGAGGCTGAAGGTTTTTGCCTCTGGCAACCATTGTAGCAAATCAGCAAGCTCTAGTCCCTAGAGGATGTTCAGGACCCCACTGGGCATATTGGCTAGCCTTGAGTTGGCTGCTGGCCGCCTTTCCTCCACTCTTGCCTTGTGAGCTTTGATGTTCTCATTTTATACTCTTGTTTATATCTTTGAAGGTGGTGAGTTCTCTAAGTCAGTCTTCCTGTTCTTTTCATAACTTTATAGTTACCCTGAAACCCTCAAAGTTGTAGTGCTATCCTTAGGCAGTTCTAAACTATGCTTTTCCCTCTCAGTTACTTCTTTTTTTGGGGGGGGGGAGTTGCATTCATTAAAACAAAATGGTTCTGAGATCCAAGGGCTGAAGCTTTTCACGACACAGGAGTAATGCCGGTGGGGATTAGTGTGAAAACACAGTGTCCCAGAAGCTACGACTTTCAGACTTCCACTCTTCTCATTTCTCTTTCTCATTGTTTTCCTGTGACCAGTAAACATTTTCCCTCATGAGATCATGCATTTGCTACCTACTTTGATAAAATTGCTCGCCCCACTTTAGCATAAAAAGTGCTTTTCAGGTTGGAGGTATCGCTCAGTGGTTAAAGCACTTGCCTGCAAAGTCTAAGGACCCAGGTGCAATTACCCAGTGCTCACATAAAGCCAGATGCACAAGATGGCACATGCATCTGGAGTTCATTTGCAGTAGCCAGAGTCCCTGACGTACCCATATATTCCCTCTCTCCCCCTCCTTTCTCTCTCTCTCTGTTATGTGCGCACTCATAAAAAAAGCCAGTCTGTTGGGCTTGCCTCAAAAAAGAAAAGGGCTCCTTGCTGAGGGTGGTGGCTCATGCCTTTAATCCCAGCACTCGGGAGGCAGAGGTAGGAGGATCGCCGTGAGTTTGAGGCCACCCTGAGACTACATAGTGAATTCCAGGTCAGCCTTGGCTAGTGTGAGACCCTACCTTAAAAAAAACAAAAATCAAAAACTTTGGGACTGAATACATGGCTCAGCACTTAAGGCGCTTACCTACAATGCCTAACAACCTTGCTTCAATTCCCCAATACCCAGGTAAAGCCAGATGCACAAAGTGGTGCATGCATGTGGAGTTCTTTAGCGGTGGCTAGAGGCCCTGGTGCACCCATTTTCTTCCTCTGTCTCTCTCTCTCTCCTTGCAAATGAATTTCAAAGTGCTTCTTGAAAGGTACCATGACCTTTCCATTATGTCCATAAAAATCTGGCCATTTACTCTTGTTTTTCTTGTTTGTGGCAAGGTCTCAATTTGTAGCTTTGGCTGGCCTCAAACAGCAATCCTACCTCAGTCTACTAAGTGCTGGGATTATAGGAGTGAGCTACCACAATGGGCTCGTCCTTGGTTTTCTAAAGCCAGTTGGTCACAACGTGGGAAAGACCTATTCCCACACCCAGCAATATACAGAGATCTTTTATCTCCTAGGCAGAGTCTAAAAGAGGGACTTGGTGTAGGCAAATTTGGGGTAGTCTGCGCAGAGGGTGAAGTAAGCTGGGGCTTAACAAACTCAAGCAACGTTATCTGTTCTCATATGCTTTCACAATCAAGCATGCTGATGTCTCACTTGGCTTAGTTCTCTGATGCTAAAGATAATTGGAGAGCATGGGGTGGGGCTTTCAGATCCCTTCAGTTTCTTGCAACTCATAAACTGTTAGGCTCTTAGTATCTAGTTAGGTGCTGTGCCAAGGAACAGACAGCCCTACAAAAGGGAAATCTCCCACTGTGGTCCACGTGGGAAGGGCATGGTTGGGGAACACAGATGTTCAAGTGTGGGAGTTCTTACAGTGTTCTGTTGGGAGGTGTATAGTAAGAGCATAGCAGTCTCCAGGAATCACACATTACCTACTAGGAAAACAAGAAGGCTGAGGCAGAAACATGAAAAGGCTTACAACTGCTTCCCTAGCTGGTCTGAGCAAGCCATTGATACGATCTCACAATGCAATGCCTTTCAGTCCTTTTCAGAATGCTCATTTTACCTTGTCTCAACAGGTTCTTTAATCTATAACCGTGGTCTACCATGATAGCTCCCTCATCTTCTTACTGTCTTCACACATCCCATACTTTCTTTCAAGTTTCTTCTTATTACCTAATTGCCCCAATTTTTAACTGTTTCCTACAACTGTGGAATGTTATCTTGTCTTAAGTATTAATACCTGAATTTCAACTTGTCTCACGCCTTTAATCCCAGCACCTGGGAGGCAGAGGTAGGAGGATCGCCGGGAGTTCAAGGCCACCCTGAGACTGCACAGTGAATTCCAGGTCAATCTGGGCTAGAGTGAGGCCCTACCTCGGAAAAAAAAAAAAAAAATCAATCTTAAATCCAGTGTTCAATAGTTTTTACTTGTGTGTTTCTCAAAATGTTTCTTCAGCAGATTCGGTTTAGGATGGCTGCTGTGTTTGTTTCTTCCTCTGTTGCTTCCAATCCAACTCCTCCTTTGCCTTTAAAGCCAGCTCTGTTAACATCTCTCAATTCTGGTTTCAGCATCTCCTTGACCTGCCTCCTTCCCATCTCTCCCCACTTGTAATAGCCACTCTGGCACGAGTAACCATCCTCAGCTCTGTCAAATTTGCCTAACTTCCTCTGGTAACATGGTGTATATGGAATTCCACACTCAAGTGTCTTTAGGGCCCTGTAGAGCATGCTTCTTATGGAAAATGTAGGAAAGAGTAGCCCTACCCTAAATGAAGAAGGCACGAAAGATATCCTGGTGCAGATTTTTAACAACTCACTCTATTGGCCAAACAAAAATACTGATGTCTAGGATAAGTTCAGCTAGGTAATTCCATGTTATCTGGGATTTTCCGACTTCTGACCCTGTCTACATTTTCACATCTTCCCTTGATTACCCTACCATCTTAAATACCACCCCAGCCCATCTTTCCCACTTAGGTAACTGAGAACCTTTGTCTGCAACTCACCTTTCTAAGCACTCCCCGCTTCTTGCTATTGGTGGTGCCTTTAGCCCTTTAGCACAGTTCACCTCGGGCACCTCCTTTCCCCTCCCAGTCCCCTTCTCAGCCTAGTACACCTCCACTCCCCTCAAAACAGACACTGTCCCCTTAGAGAAGCTCTTCATAACCCAGAGGTGACATTGAGCCCTCTATGAAGGTATAATGCTTTGTGCAAACCTCCCTACTAAACCCGTTAGAATGAATCATATACTTTTTTTTTTTTTTTTGGTTTTTCGAGGTAGGATTTCACTCTAGCTCAGGCTGACCTGAAATTTACTGTGTAATCTCAGGGTGGCCTTGAACTCACAGCAATCCTTTGCCTCCCAAGTGCCGGGACTAAAGGCATGCACCATCACACCCGGCTTGAATCATATACTTTTGAGTCCTTCTAAAGGCAGGAGGTATGCAAACAAACTTCTGGATAAGCTTGTCTCCCAGCGTGCACCCTTTTCTATTCCCAAGGCAATCAAGGAGTATGAAGTCCAAGGGTCTGGTTCCAAGTCTTGGCTGCTTTGCTAATGTTCACCTGATGCACTGCTTTGAAGGCGGCAACGCACCCACTAGGATTAAGTCACCAGCATTTCAGTAGCTCGGTAGATATTCACAGAAGCTGCATTAAAATGATGAAAAAGAAGTTCATCTCATCTGTTGAGCTGGGCTGATAGATATTATTTTCCTTGTACTCTGGTCCCACCACATTAATATAGTAAACATTTTTAAGTACTAGTTTATTTGCCAAGTTGGGGGGGGGACTTATGACCTATCCCTACCTCTCAAAACAAGAAAAACAAGGGCAGGAGATATGGCCAGTGGTTAAAGGTGCTTGCTTGCAAAGCCTAATGGGCCAGGTTTGATTCCCCAGTTCACACATAAAGGCAGACGCACAAAGCGTTGCACGTGTCTGGAGTCGTTTGCAGTGGCAAACGGGGCCCCTGTGCAACCATTCCCTATCTTCCCCTCTCTCTGGTTGCAGATAAATAATAAATTAAAATTTACAAAAAGAAATAAGATATGCTGAAAGTTTGTTGTATTCAAAAAGATGGCTTAGTGGTTAAGTGCTTGCCTGTGAAGCCTAAGGACCCCGGTTCCAGGCTCCATTCCCCAGGACTCACTTTAGCCAGATGCACAAGGAGACGCATGCATCTGGAGTTCGTTTGCAGGGGTTAGAAGCCCTGGCGCACCCATTCTCTCTCTCTATTTCTCTTTGCCTCTTCTCTCTCTCTGTGCTCATGAATTTCAAAGTGCTTCTTGAAAGGTACCATGACCTTTCCATTATGTCCATAAAAATCTGGTCATTTACTCTTGTTTTTCTTGTTTGTGGCAAGGTCTCAATTTGTAGCTTTGGCTGGCCTCAAACAGCAATCCTACCTCAGTCTACTAAGTGCTGGGATTATAGGAGTGAGCTACCACAATGGGCTCGTCCTTGGTTTTCTAAAGCCAGTTGGTCACAACGTGGGAAAGACCTATTCCCACACCCAGCAATATACAGAGATCTTTTATCTCCTAGGCAGAGTCTAAAAGAGGGACTTGGTGTAGGCAAATTTGGGGTAGTCTGCGCAGAGGGTGAAGTAAGCTGGGGCTTAACAAACTCAAGCAACGTTATCTGTTCTCATATGCTTTCACAATCAAGCATGCTGATGTCTCACTTGGCTTAGTTCTCTGATGCTAAAGATAATTGGAGAGCATGGGGTGGGGCTTTCAGATCCCTTCAGTTTCTTGCAACTCATAAACTGTTAGGCTCTTAGTATCTAGTTAGGTGCTGTGCCAAGGAACAGACAGCCCTACAAAAGGGAAATCTCCCACTGTGGTCCACGTGGGAAGGGCATGGTTGGGGAACACAGATGTTCAAGTGTGGGAGTTCTTACAGTGTTCTGTTGGGAGGTGTGTAGTAAGAGCATAGCAGTCTCCAGGAATCACACATTACCTACTAGGAAAACAAGAAGGCTGAGGCAGAAACATGAAAAGGCTTACAACTGCTTCCCTAGCTGGTCTGAGCAAGCCATTGATACGATCTCACAATGCAATGCCTTTCAGTCCTTTTCAGAATGCTCATTTTACCTTGTCTCAACAGGTTCTTTAATCTATAACCGTGGTCTACCATGATAGCTCCCTCATCTTCTTACTGTCTTCACACATCCCATACTTTCTTTCAAGTTTCTTCTTATTACCTAATTGCCCCAATTTTTAACTGTTTCCTACAACTGTGGAATGCTATCTTGTCTTAAGTATTAATACCTGAATTTCAACTTGTCTCACGCCTTTAATCCCAGCACCCGGGAGGCAGAGGTAGGAGGATCGCCGGGAGTTCAAGGCCACCCTGAGACTGCATAGTGAATTCCAGGTCAACCTGGGCTAGAGTAAGGCCCTACCTCGGAAAAAAAAAAATCAATCTTAAATCCAGTGTTCAATAGTTTTTACTTGTGTGTTTCTCAAAATGTTTCTTCAGCAGATTCGGTTTAGGATGGCTGCTGTGTTTGTTTCTTCCTCTGTTGCTTCCAATCCAACTCCTCCTTTGCCTTTAAAGCCAGCTCTGTTAACATCTCTCAATTCTGGTTTCAGCATCTCCTTGACCTGCCTCCTTCCCATCTCTCCCCACTTGTAATAGCCACTCTGGCACGAGTAACCATCCTCAGCTCTGTCAAATTTGCCTAACTTCCTCTGGTAACATGGTGTATATGGAATTCCACACTCAAGTGTCTTTAGGGCCCTGTAGAGCAGGAAAGTGTGTATGCTTCTTATGGAAAATGTAGGAAAGAGTAGCCCTACCCTAAATGAAGAAGGCACGAAAGATATCCTGGTGCAGATTTTTAACAACTCACTCTATTGGCCAAACAAAAATACTGATGTCTAGTATAAGTTCAGCTAGGTAATTCCATGTTATCTGGGATTTTCCGACTTCTGACCCTGTCTACATTTTCACATCTTCCCTTGATTACCCTACCATCTTAAATACCACCCCAGCCCATCTTTCCCAGTTATGTAAGTAAGAACCTTTGTTTGCATCTCACCTTTCTAAGCACTCCCGCTTCTTGCTATTGGTGGTGCCTTTAGCCCTTTAGCACAGTTCACCTCGGGCACCTCCTTTCCCCTCCCAGTCCCCTTCTCAGCCTAGTACACCTCCACTCCCCTCAAAACAGACACTGTCCCCTTAGAGAAGCTCTTCATAACCCAGAGGTGACATTGAGCCCTCTATGAAGGTATAATGCTTTGTGCAAACCTCCCTACTAAACCTGTTAGAATGAATCATATACTTTTTTTTTGTTTGGTTTTTCGAGGTAGGATTTCACTCTACTCAGGCTGACCTGGAAGTTACTGTGTAATCTCAGGGTGGCCTTGAACTCACAGCAATCCTTTGCCTCCCAAGTGCCGGGACTAAAGGCATGCACCATCACACCCGGCTTGAATCATATACTTTTGAGTCCTTCTAAAGGCAGGAGGTATGCAAACAAACTTCTGGATAAGCCTGTCTCCCAGCGTGCACCCTTTTCTATTCCCAAGGCAGTCAAGGAGTATGAAGTCCAAGGGTCTGGTTCCAAGTCTTGGCTGCTTTGCTAATGCTCACCTGATGCACTGCTTTGAAGGCGGCAACGCACCCACTAGGATTAAGTCACCAGCATTTCAGTAGCTCGGTAGATATTCACAGAAGCTGCATTAAAATGATGAAAAAGAAGTTCATCTCATCTGTCGAGCTGGGCTGATAGATATTATTTTCCTTGTACTCTGGTCCCACCACATTAATATAGTAAACATTTTTAAGTACTACAGTTTATTTGCCAAGTTGGGGGGGGGACTTATGACCTATCCCTACCTCTCAAAACAAGAAAAACAAGGGCAGGAGATATGGCCAGTGGTTAAAGGTGCTTGCTTGCAAAGCCTAATGGGCTAGGTTTGATTCCCCAGTTCACACATAAAGGCAGACGCACAAAGCGTTGCACGTGTCTGGAGTCGTTTGCAGTGGCAAACGGGGCCCCTGTGCAACCATTCCCTATCTTCCCCTCTCTCTGGTTGCAGATAAATAATAAATTAAAATTTACAAAAAGAAATAAGATATGCTGAAAGTTTGTTGTATTCAAAAAGATGGCTTAGTGGTTAAGTGCTTGCCTGTGAAGCCTAAGGACCCCGGTTCTAGGCTTCATTCCCCACGACTCACTTTAGCCAGATGCACAAGGAAACACATATGTCTGGAGTTCGTTTGCAGGGGTTAGAAGCCCTGGCGCACCCATTCTCTCTCTATTTCTCTTTGTCTCTTTCTCTCTCTCTCTGTTGCTCTCAAATAAAAAAATAAATAATTAAGAAAAATCATTCTAACTGGCCCTGAAAAAATGTGACCTGGTGCAAACATATTGAGGATGAGTAGGTGGTGGAAGGGTTCACTTTCCCCAGCAAGTGATGTCAATAAATAAGACTCATGACTCCAGTCCCTTATAAGGTGGGAGGGATGGGGGAATAGGCCTTGACTTTCCAGCTTTTTGGGGGGCGGGGGAGTTGGATTTAAGGTAGAACTTCTCTCTAGCCCAGACTGCCCTGGAATTCACTATGTAGTCACAGGGTGGCCTTGAAGTCACAGTGATCCTCCTACCTTAGCCTCCTGAGTGCTGAGATAAAGGCGTGCATGTACCACCATGCCCGGCTTGCTTTTTTTGTTTTTTGTTTTTTGTTTTTTTTTAACATAAAGAGGACACTCTAAAGTTAGTTCTTATGCAGTTAGAAGTACCATGAAACAAGGGGAACAGCAGTTTGCAGTTTGGGTCCCTTCCTTTGCTAAGAATAAGGGAATGTTTCCGAAGCTGTTGGCACTACAGAAAAATAACATTGGCGGGAGAGATGGCTCAGTAATTAAGGCACTTGCCAACAGAGCCTAAAAACCCCAATTTGATTCCTCAGTACCCACATAAAGCCAGATGCACAAGTTGGCACATGCATCTGGAGTTCATTTGCAGTGGTTGGAGGCCCTGACATGCCCATTCATATTCTCTCTCTCTATCTCTCCCTGTCTCTCCCACTCCCTGGCATCGTAGCTCACTGCTTTAATAACAGCACTGGTGAGGCTGAGGTAGGAGCATCTTTATGAGTTCAAGGCCACCCTGAGACTACATAGTGAATTCCAGGTCAGCTCTGGACTAAACTGAGTCCTTACCTTGAAAAACAAAAAAATAAATAAAATAACAAAAACTTTCTAGCTTGAGAAAGCCAAGATGGCTTCTAATCTTAATTATTTAAGAGTTGAATGTACTTCATCTGATTCATTTAGGATAGGGGTTTTGTTGTGGCTCTACACATTCGAAATCAGATTTCTTCCTAGTGTCTCTTCGGCCTGGGGTGAAGGTGTAGACTTGTAGAATTATGATAGGAAGCCATGGCCTTCATGGAGATATGAGGCCTTATTACTATGATTACTGGGATTAGAAGCATGCCCCAAAGGGCTACATGTTAAGTGGTCGGTCCTCAGCTGGGTACTATTGGAATGTGAGAGAGCCTTTTAAGAGACAATATCTGGTAGGAGTTCTTCAAGTCATGGGAGGGGCATGTCTATGGAGGGCACATTGGGACCCCAGTCTACTTCTTTATCTCTTCATGGCAATGAGGTGAGTGATTAGCCTTATGGTGTGTTTCCACCATGACATGTCACCACAAACCCAAAGCAATGTCACCAGCTGAACGTGGACCGAAACCACTACAACTATAAACCAAACTAGACCTTGGTTGTCTCCAGGGTTTATGACATAGGTAATAATGTTCAGTAACTTTTTGCTGTTTCTCACAGCAAAAACCTTCCTTATATTTTTTTAAGGTTTATAGAAAAACTGAGCAGAAGCAGCCAACTTTCCATATACTATCTCAACTTCCCTTATATTATGAATATCTTGATGAATGCAGTATTTTTATTATGATTGATGGACCAGTGTTAATACATTATTATGTGAAGTCCACAGTTTGCATCAGGGTGTACTCTATAGGAAACACTATATTTAATGAGTGTAAACTGTGTACCAACCATTATAGTATCAGATAGAATAGCTTTACTCCCCTGGCACTACCCTGTGCCTCATGCACCCTGCCTTCTCCTCACCACATGCCCCCCGCAAAAGCTATAGGCACCCTAAATCTTCCTCTTCCAAAACAACATAGAGTTGGAATCCGTCAGTATGTCACCTTCTTGAGGAATTTCTTTCACTTGGTGGTATCTATTTATGGTTTCTGCATATCTTTAGTAGTTTGATTGGTTAGTTTTTTTGGTTGTTTTTTGTTTGTTTGTTTTGGTTTTTCGAGGTAGGATCTCACTCTGGTGCAGGCTGACCTGGAATTCACTATGGAGTCTCAGGGTGGCCTCGAACTCATGGTGATCCTCCTACCTCTGCCTCCCGAGTGCTGGGATTAGAGGCGTGCGCCCCCACGCCCAGCTCGATTGGTTAGTTTTTATTGTTGAATAATAATCTACTTGGGGGATGCACCAAAGTTTTCTTATCCATTCACATGCTGCAAGACTTCCTGGAGCTGAGGAAGCAGCTCAGTCAGTGAAGTGCTTGCCCTACAAGCATGAGGACCCCCGTGCAGATCCCAAGCACCCGTAACAACTGGGGCTGGTGACACATAGCTATAATCTCAGCACTGGAGAGGTTGCCGTCTAGCTAGTCTAACCAAATAGAGACTCTGTCTCCAAAAACTAATAAGGCTGAAGTGATTGAAGAAGACATATGACATTAACTTCAGTCTTGCAAACACACATGTGTACATGTGAGCACACACATATACAAACACACACAGAGAGACATATACACTACATGCACATACACAAACCAAAGAAAAAGACTTCACTGATTCTGAGTTTGGGCAATTATGAGTAAAGCTGCTATAAACATTAGTGTGTAGGTTTTTGTAAGGAAGTCAGTCTTTCCATTGTTTTTTTTTCTAGTTTAGTTTTGGAAAAAGCACAGCCTTTCAGTAATTTAGATTTCCTACCATTTCCATGCTCATCTGTCAGTTCCAAGCCTATTCATTTTATTGAATGCAGGCTAAGAAAAGTTGTGCCATACTAGAGTCACCTCACCCTTCTCTGGGGCCCTAGAGTGTGGAACCTTCACTGCCTAGAAATGACACTGGTTAGCCTGAGAGTTATGAATGATTATGGGAAAATGAGCTCTGTGAGAACTTAACATTTCTCCTGTAATTTATCACACTTAAGTCAGCTTCATTTCAAGGGGATAGGAAGTATAAATGTATGAATTACATGGAAGAAGAGGAATCAGGTGAGCATTCAGTAAGATCTTGTAATCCTTCATTTTCGAGAGCATGGGGCAATGATCTGTTGATCACTAAATTAAACTTAAATATGTTTGCCTTCCCCATTCAGACTATGGGCAATAGTATAGAAGCAAAAATTAGCACCTAGGACTCAAACAATAGTTACTAATCTGAAAGAAAAGGCTTAGTTTATAAGACAAGTCTGTAGGCTTACTGGAAGGAAGATGAGCCCATCTAGTAAGTGACTGCTTGAGTTTGTATTGCTGACATTATAGGACTCAAAAATGACTGAGGGAGCTGGCTTAGCAGTTAAGGTGCTTGCCTGCAAGTCCTAAGGACCCAGGATCAACTCCCACAACCCAGTTAAACCAGATGCACAAGGTAACGTACACAAGATGGCACATATATCTGGAGTTCAGTTTCAGCAGATAAGGCCCTGGAGCACCAGTTCCCTTTCTCCCTCTCTCTCTCTCCTCTCCCTCTCTCTCTCTCTCTCTCTCTCACACACACACACACACACACACACACACATGCATGCTCACTCTTATGCTGTCTGTCATAAACCACAATGAATGAAGAACTGGAAAGATGGCTCAGTGGTTAAAGGTGCTTGTTTGCCAAGCCTGCTGGCATAGGTTTGATTCCCCAGTACCCACATAAAGCCAGATGCACAAAGTATCACATGCATCTGGAGTTCATTTGTAGTGGCGAAAGACCCTGGCTACCCATTCTCTCTCTTCTTCTCTCTCTTTCTCCTTAAAAATAAATAAATAAAAAATATTAAGAATAAGTTCTTTTCATCTAGGCCCAGATCACCTTGAATTTTGTTGTGTTCCTTTGTTGATATAATTAAAGTCTCCTGCCATTTCCAGCATGGGATATCCCATTTGAACTTAGACACATCCTGAAGCAAACTAATTCTGAGGACAAGTTTAATTAGAACATTTAAATTCATTTAATTGCCCTTGAATTCTTAAGTAGGTACTTTTTACTTCTCAGTATTTGCTGGTGATTTCTGATTCACTGGGATTAGTTTATGAAAATCCTCTGCTGATGTAGGAACAACTCCTGAACTAGGTTGTTGCTCCTTGACTGAGCAACTTCTCTTCCTTCCCGAAACTGCTGACTTTGGGAGAATCAGCTCTGCTTCCTTCTTCCTCACCCTTCTTATCTCAGCATCACTGTGGTCAAGAACAAGATGGGGAGATGGCTTAGTGGGTAAAGTGCTTGCAATGCAAGCATGAAAACCTGAGTTCGGATCCCTATAATACACATCAAATGCTGGGCACCATGGTGTGTACCTGTAATCCCAGTACTAGGGAATCAGAGATGAGAGGATCCCTAGGGCCAAATCCATGAGCTCTAGAGTTAATGAGATACCCTGTCTTGAAAAATAGGGTGGTGAGAAGCCGGGCGTGTTGGCACATACCTTTAATCCCAGCACTTGGGAGGCAGAGGTAGGAGGAGCACCCTGAGACTACATAGTGAATTTCAGGTCGGCATGACCTACAGTGAGATCATACCTTGAAAAAAAAAATAGGGTGGTAAGTGATTGAAGAAGACACTTGCCATTGACCTCTGACCTCCACATGTATGTGCACACATACATGTGAACACATGTACACTCACACATAAACATAAACCCACACACATACACACATCATAAGACATATCCCAGCTGGTCCCTTCCAAAGCTGTTTGAGCCTCAAGAGAAGTCCAAGTTGTCTCTCTCTGCTCCTACTTGGGTCTCCTCTGCAAGAGAATTCTCCCAGGGTTGTGGCTGAAACTTCTGTAGTTCTTGTCTTCCTGGTAATCCCTTCTAGACGCTTTTCCAGGGTTGTCAATCCCCCAATGCCTGCCTTTAAGCAAAGAGATGGCATAGAGAAGGAGGAGGAACCATCTCCTATGACTGTGACCATGAGGAGCAAGATGGTGGCAGGAACTTGTCCCCTCCAGGATGTGACATAGAATACAATAGAAAACAAGACTTTGCAGTCAACAGCCTTGAATACAAGGTCCCTTAAACTTACCTGAACCTGTCTTAGTTTCAGATTCTTAGCCTGAAAATGAGTTGAGTATTTTGCACATCTGAATCATTGTTAGGATTACACATGGGAGTGTTAGACAAGACTTCTGTTCATCTGCTCACTTTTCTGGAAAGTGTGTGTATAATCATCGTGATTATATATATGCTCATGAATATCCTCACGATGTCAGAGAAGTGTGTGAAGAAAGACTAGCGGTAACTAATAATTCGACCATCAAGACATAAATATGAGAGCTGAGCAGAATGATCAGCGGGTAAGAGGGCTTGCTTTGCGAGAAGGAAGACCTGGCTTCAATTCCTCAGCAACTGTGGGAAAAGCCAGATTTAGCCACACAAGCTTAAAACCTCAGCACTGAGAGGCTTGGAGACGGGGGGCTTGCTAGGGCTTGTGAGTCAGCTATTCTTGCCAAACTAAAAAATATGGTGAGCTGGGCGTGGTGGCGCACGCCTTTAATCCCAGCATTAGGGAGGCAGAGGCAGGAGGATCACCATGAATTCGAGGCCAGCCTGAGACTATATGGTGAAATCCAGGTCAGCCTGAGCTAGAATGAGACCATACCTCAAAAAAACAAAAACAAAAACAGAAACAACAAAAAAAAAGGTGACCTCCAGGTTCAGTGAGAGACCCTTTTCCAAGGAAATAAGGTGAAAGAGTGCTAGAAGAAGACACTGGATTTTCTCCTTTGGTCTCTGCATGTGAGTACACACACTTTTCACATACGTATATACTACCTATGTATCCACACACTCCTCACGTACACTAAAAGTTAAAAGGATTTTTTTTTTAAAAAAGATACTCTTTACAATGTACTCCTCCAGACACAAAATGGCTTGGATATCCATGACCTCACAGTACCTGACACTACCTATACAAGACCATCATAATAGGAGGAAAAAGATCATGACATCAAAATAAAAGAGAGACTGATTGAGAGGGGGAGGGGGTATGATGGGGAGTGGAGTTTGAAAGGGGAAAGTGGGGGGAAGCAGGGCACTGCCATGGGATATTGTTTACAATCATGGAAGTTGTTAATCAAACAATAATTAAAAAAATAGAACAAATTTTTCTCTATTACTATAAAATGGTATTAGTATTTTCTTCCAACGTTGTGATAATTATGAGTTTGTGTTTTACATTGTCAGGATTATGTTCTATGTGTAGCTTGTGTCTTTGTGTGGCAAACTCTATGTTCCAAAGGGGCCGCACAATATTTCTAGGCAGAGTGGTTTTTTTTTTTTTTTTTTTTCCTTCTACATGTTACTGGCCAAATCTTGTGACTGGTTTGATGAATGGAATATGGCAAGTATGACACTGCCTGGACTCTGAGGCTAGGTCGTGACCAGGGACACAGCTTATGCTGGCATTCTTGCTTAGTCTACTGGCCATGGGAATGCAGCCACCATAACGTAAGAAAGGCTAGGGCACAATGGCAGCCTGTGTGTGAGTGTTCTGGCTGACAAGTGAGGGAGCCTTCCATGTGATTCTGCCTTTGAAATGCTTTAGCTGTGGCCAAATGGAATATAAAGGAACTGTCCCTGCCAAACCTACAGATTCCTGAGCAAAGCAACTGTTGTCATTTCAATTCAGTCCAATATGCATATTTCTCATTTTAACAACTTTTACACTAACTTAATATGATGGCATATCACATAAATCTCACTATGTTGTTGCATAATTAGCTCTCCAGTCATTGTGTGTGTGTGTGTGTGTGTGTGTGTGTGTTGTTGTTGTTGTTGTTGTTGTTTTGGGGGTCTTGAAACAGGATCTTAACCATTAGCTCAGACTAGCCTCAAACCTGCGATCCCCCTGCTATAGTCTCCCACACTCAACTTTCTTACTGCTTTTTGTGCTGTCATGCATAGTTCTGTTTGCACATACATTTTGATTTTTGCATTTTTGATTACTTTCATGGAGTAGATCATTAGAAGACAAATGTAAATAATTTCTATCCTTCATTACATTTAATTAGCTTTATGTGGCTCACTAGAATAAAAATGGTCTTATGTATTATGTATTATTGTTTGGAGTGCTTGTGCCCCTAGAGGAGATTGGGTTTTAGTAAAGTAGTGAATGTCTTCATGGTCTGTGTAGACTGAATATTGTTGCTCCTTCAATGGCGGGACCACTCCTAATCTGTGGAACCTGTGAATGCTACCTTAGATGGTAAAACATAGCGTATAGATGACATTGTGGTTAGAAGTTTCAGATAAGGTGATTATTATAGGTAATTCAAACAGGTTCAAACCAAATGCAGCTATGAGTGTTCTAATAAGAGAGAAGCAAGGGGAAGAATTAACAAAACAGAAGAGGAGAGTTGGTATGACTGTGGAAGAGGGAGTGGTGGCTTGGGAGCCACACATGAATACCAGATCATTCCAGCAGCCACTATAGTCCAGAAGATTCAAGGAAAACTTTCTCCACTAGATCCTCTGACAGCCATGCGGCCCAACGACACCTTGATTTTGTCCCAGAGAAACTAGTTTTAGATGTCTGGTCTCCCAGAACATTGCAAGGATAGACTTCTATCATTTTAGTCCACGGTAAGTTTCTGTTGTTTCTCATGGTTGTGATTTGCCTCCACATAAAAATAGGTGAAATGAAAAGTTGATTTTAATTGTTCCAAATTCTGCTCCTCACATAGCTTCCTGGGATAAATACAAGCTCCAGGAAACAGTCACAAGATCTTGGTTTTGTTTCTGTGTGTGTCAAAATTTGCCAAGTGTCAACTGTTTATTCCCTGTGGAGAATACTAAAGCAAAGGTAAGATTCATGTACTTGAATTATTTATATTCAAAGTTGAGATGCTCATCATACAAGTGCACACATATACACTTGCACACGCACATGCACCTGTGCACACACACACACACATGTATCAGAAGAGCAGAGCACAGACACCTGTGTCTCCTCAAGGTCCTCCTTGAGGTATACACTTTGATGTATGTAGGAATTCAGAGCACATCAACATGAAAGTGGAGTTTGACTGTTCCCCCTTTGGAGATATAATTGCAGGCAGGGAATGGAAAATAACAAGGAGTCACAGATAATAGAGCCCCAAAGATCCTAAAAAAAAAATAGGTTAATCTCACTGTGAATCTGAGCATGTCATAAAATATCAGTGTGCACTGCCTTCCCCTTTTCTTCTTTCGTTGAAACTGTCCTTTTATTGTCAAGGTCTAAAAAAAGGCAAGACACAACGAATGAATCTGCAGTGATGTTTGAAAAATATGCCCTGACACATTTGGAACATACCCACTGTTCAAAATCTGCCAGCTAAGAGAAGCTGATTAGAACCTCTGATGGCCCGTGGGGAGCCCCGCCCAGGTGGCTGTTACCTGCTGCTGTCAGCTCTGCCTGAGGCCAGCATAGAGCTGGAGAATTGCACTGAGTCGCCTCTCTGCTTTGTGTAAACACCAGGCTAGACTCAGCTCACTGTAGATACAAACACGAGGAAAAAGGTGTGTTGACTAGACAGTGAGGAGACCCTCTTTCTTCTCGTGAGCATCAGGCTTTACTTTTTTACTTCCGGTGGAAGCTTTGTGTATGTCTTTATTTGTAATCAGAAAGAATCCAGCTCACACCTCTGCCCAGAAACACAGGACCAGGAAAGGATTAATATGACCACCTTTCTTGGTATGTAAATTTTAAATTGAAAGACAACTCTCAGGGCTGGAGAGATGTCTTAGCAACTAAGGCACTTGCCTGTGAAGCCTGAGAATCCAGGTTCGACTCCCCAAAACCCACTTAAGCCAGACACACAGGGTCACGCATGCGCACAAGGTGGCACACACGTCTGGATTTTGACTGCAGTGGCTAGAGGCCCTGGCATGCCAGTTCTCTCTCTCTCTCTCTTCTCTCTCTCTCTGTCACACACACACACACACACACACAAAATAAAAATAAATAAATAATGAGAGAAAGACAACTCTCAAATTAGCCCAAACTGCTGCATTCCATCACCACATAGTGGATTTTAAACATTTAGTTGACTTACTTCTTTATGAGAGAGTGAAAGAATGGACACACTGGGCCTCTAGTCACTGTAAAGGAGCTCCAGATGCATGCACCACCTTGTGCATCTGGCTTCATGTGGGTACTGGGGAATTGAACCAGATATTTACACCTTCCCCATTTCGTTCTTGAAGATAAAAAGAAAACTGCCCAATTTCATTTAGCATGTATCATTTTATAGGGTAGATTTTGAAAAAAAGTCATTGTGATTATGAATAATAAAGCATATAAAATGTTCTCTAGGAATGAAACAAGTCAAAATGGAACGGTTCATGTTGTGGGCCACAGATCAAGCAGCCATGAACCACACTGGGGAGAAATTCTACTTACAAAAAAAAAGCAGGTAACACATATATCCATTCATCTGACAGATATCTTTAGCGCCCACTCTGTGGGCACTGTGTAAGGTTCTAAAATACCATGAAGACCAAGACAGACCTGCCATCCACTCTTAGAATCTAAAGTCAAATTAGCTCAAAGACTAGTAGAGACGACAAGCCCCAGCCACCATCGAGTGCTCTGGGAATGTCCAGTACAGAAACATCTAACCCAAACCCGAGGGACAGTCGCACTTTGCAGAGGAAATAATAAATAATATTTCCTTGGAACTTGGAAAATGGAAGTGGAACTGGCAGTAGTTTAGAAACAAGGGAAAACCTGAAATATAGAGTCTCAGGGTGGCCTCGAACTCACGGCGATCCTCCTACCTCTGCCTCCCGAGTGCTGAGTATGAAGTGCAGCTCAGTAGTTCACAATTTCACCAGTTGCCTAGCATGCTCCAAGTCCTGGGCTTAGTCCAAGCACTGAAAAATGAAAGGGGCAAAAAGAGACAGTGAGGAGAGCAAGAGTGAGAGAGCAAAAAAATACTTGAAACATACGAAAATAACTAAAATAGTGCCACGGACTGGAGAGATGGCTTAGTAGTTGAGGTGCTTGCCTGCAAAGCCAGAGGACCTAGGTTCAATTCCCCAGGACCCATGTAAGCCACATGCACAAGGTGGCACGTACATCTGGAGTTTGTTTGCAGCAGCTAGAGGCCCTGGCCCACCAATTCTCTGTGTCTCAAATACATAAATAAATAAAAACTAAAATATAGAAGTGTCAAAGCAGCTGAGAGATATTGTGATATGAGTTGAAGAAACCATAGGGATAATTGGTGATAAGTGAGTTAGTGATGTGATCCAATCTATTCTTCAGAAAAACGCTTTCCAGCCACAATGTAGAAGACAGCCATTGGCACTACTGAGGCTGGCAGAGGTGCCCATGAGGGTAATGGTTGTCCCAGTGAGGATGCAGGGGAGTGGATAATACAAGGGGAATTGAGGGAGATACTTGGAAGCCTTAGTGATAGAGTGGACAACAGGGAAAAAGAAAGAAAAAGATATACTAAGGATAACTCCTAGTTTTCCAAACTGATGAAGACATAAAAGTAATAAACACAATTTCAGAAAATTAATTTGGATGTGTCTCACCTGCAAGAGGAAATGTTGAGCAAGGAGTTAGATAAAGAAGCAGTTTCAGGAGAGAGAGATTTTTTGGCCAAAGTCATAGACTTGGGAGCTGTGAGAACACAGTTACTATTAGAAGCTGTGGAGCCACAGAGTGATACTGTGGAAACCTATAGATCAGAAAGAGATGATCACCCAGGCCAGAGCCCAGAGAAGTATGGAATCATAAAGGTTGAGGTATGAAAAAAAAAATTGGGAGAACGTGTGTCATGGAAACCAGAAGAAACGCGTGTTCAAAGCAGGGAGAAGAAGCTCTTGATACATGATACATGTCCTCTTGAACAATGGATGCTTGGAACAGATTCCGCTACATGGTGAGGTTATTTCAGTTATTAGCGTAGATGAATCAGTAATCATCTTTATTTTCTTTTTTCTTTTTTTTTTTTTTTTTTTTTTGGTTTTTTGAGGTAGGGTCTCACTCTAGCCCAGGCTGACCTGGAATTCACTATGGAGTCTCAGGGTGGCCTCGAACTCACGGCGATCCTCCTACCTCTGCCTCCCGAGTGCTGGGATTAAAGGCGTGCGCCACCACGCCCGGCTCATCTTTATTTTCTTGATTGGTTCTTTCACAATTTAACACAGTTTCAAAAGTATGAATTTCAACTTTAAAGGTATTCAAGTTGGGTAAACTATTTCAAATATGAACTTTAGCTGGTACCTACCAAGTCAATAATGGATACCTCACAGCTTGTACTCCTTGTTTTCAGTCTCAAATACAATTTTAAAACTCCTACTGGGGACTTAGCATGGCAGAATTAAAGTAATTTCTGTATCCTTGTCTTTGCAGTTTCTGTGCTGCGACTATTTCCTCTGAATCCATCGATTACACACGGGGTGTTTATGGCTGTGGCTGGGGCTGTGTGGCACAGCTTTGGAGACAAAGTGACTAGCATCAGCTTGAATAGCTGTGAGTCATCATTCACTTTCTCCTGCAAGAGAGATGACTGGGTGAGAGAAAAACTGGGAGAATGCGCGGCACGATTGCACGAGGCTGAGGCCCTGTGTGTCTGGGGCAGGTGAAGGTTCCTGGTATAGCTGAAAACACCTGGGATTAACTTTCAGATATGTGTTAGGTTTACAAAAGGATTAATAAAATGTGCCTATTGGAAATCTGCATATCTAGACACATAGAATATGACGTGTTCCATGGAGTATAATATCATGAGAGGAAAGCATAAGCCTGATGTTGGTCAACGAAAGAATTCAGGAGAGAAGTTTTTATGCTAAAGTGGTTCAGGATCACTGGCACGTTGCCATCACAGAAAGCTGACCAGCGGCCTAGGAGCTAGCTCAGTGGGTGAAGCTCTTGCCATGCAAACACGAGGATCGGAGTTTGGATCCCAAGCGTGCCCATGAAAGCTTGGCATTGTGGCACATGTCTGTAATGCCAGTGCTGGGGAGATAGAGGCAGGAGGGTCCCAGGGCTTGCTGGCTTCTGTAACTACTCTAGCCTAATTAAATTGACGGTGAGCTTCAGGGTCAGTGAGAGACGCTGTCTCGAAAAATAACATGGAGAGTGTTTAAGAAGACATGGATCCATGTCACCCTCTGGCCTCCACACACCTATGCACATACGTGCATGTGCATGTGCAGACATACATGAACCCATATTCATACAAACATAGACACATATAACATACACACACAGTAAAGAGCTGACATCAAAAGAGAAAAGAGACGCTGGGCGTGGTGGCGCACGCCTTTAATCCCAGCACTCGGGAGGCAGAGGTAGGAGGATCACTGAGTTCGAGGCCACCCTGAGACTACATAGTGAATTCCAGGTCAGCCTGGGCTAGAGTGAGACCCTACCTTGAAAAAAACAAAAAATAAAATAAAATAAAACAAAAGAGAAGAGAGACCGGTTCGAAAGAAGAAGGGATTCAATGGAGGGGAAATTTGGAAGGTGGTAGGAGGGGCTTGTGATCAAGTATACCATATATATATATGTGGAAAATGTCAATTGACACATTTTTTCAAAAGAAAGGTGACATTCTATGTGTCGGCACAAGAAGGCTAAGTGGGTTGTTGGCAGTGAGATGACAGCCAAAGTCACTGGTGAGGTTGGTCACAGTCAGGTGGTTTTCTAAATCTGGAAAGTACCATACTACCATAATAATACTCCCAACAAAACTAATGTGGTCCAAGACCTTTGGGCTCTACCTAGTTCACTTGTGTTGGGATTTCCCAGGCTCTCTGGCTGGATTTCTCCCACACCAGAATGGACAGGCTAGGCAGGCATCTGACTCCTGTAGGTGAAAGGGCCAAGTTTCTGCAAGAGCAGTTTTGTTAGCCCAATCTAGAAAATCAGTTGAGCAAAGCAGGAGTTATTGTTGCTCTAATCTGTCCTTCCTGCCAGGCAGAGGCTCCATTGGGTTTTCAAAATGAATGATTCAGAGATGTCTAAGTATTTACATTTGTTTGGGAAAGACTGGGCTTTCAGGATGTAATTCGATGCGTACCTTTTCCCCTAATGCCTCAGCCTCTCTTTTCTTGTGCTTTGTTACATGCTCATTGACATGTGGCACTTGACACTCACAATAGCTCTAAGCAAGTCATTGGCGGCTCCAAAGTCAATCATTCGTCCCAGGTCAGAAAGGAAAACTGGGTTGTGACTTTATTTCCTGATGCTTCCGGCTGAGAGGTTTCCGGCCCCTTCCCCTCACCACAGTCCTGGTTCCTGAGTTGCTTTATTTGTTGAATGTGAAAATGGGACATCTGTGTGTTTCAAGCACAGCCTATGTGAACTTAAGACAGTTTTCTGGATAATGGAGTTGCTTCGGGCAGGTGTAAAACTGTGCTCTGTATTCGGAATGTTTGTTTTCCAGCTGTGGGATGGGGCTCCCAGCTTCCTTGCGCTGATTTACTCGGACTCCAAGGGAAGCCATTTAAACAATAGTAGTGTACACTTCTCTCCACTGAGTCCCACTGAATGAGTAGTTCAATAAAGTCCGGAAGATCAATTTCTGTGATGGAACAGTAGCACTCTTTATGTTTAAAGTGTGGCACCTTTATGGTTTGCAAATATTAGAAAATTTTAATTATAATGTGTAGCTGGTGGCTACTATGATTATGCCCTTTGGATAATTGAGTCGTTTTCCTGGAAAGCACAACACAGTGTTTAGCAGCTGTCCCATCTACAGTAAAAGACACATTTAGTAGAGCAGACACAACACGAACTTGTTCCTGTCTAATTTCCCCCATGAGTTTTTTGACACCATATAAGCCCTTATCTTCAATTGTAGCTTATCCAAATCTTGTACACATTTTTGTTGTTACTGTTATTGTTTTTTTTCTTTTCATTTACAAGCAACTCAGCTAGAGTTGTACACAACCAGGTCAGGATGACAAGAAGAAGATATTGTTATGTCGTGATAATGTTTGGGATGGGGTGGGTATTAATGTTAAATGAAACTTGAAAATACATTGATGTAATAGAGATCTTAACTATAGTCCTGTCTTGGCCATTAAAGCCACCATGTGACCTTAAAGAGATCAATTCATATCTCTGGGTGATGGTTTCCTGATTCTTATAATGAAAACATAGGATTAAATCAATAGCATTCAACTATGTCCCTAAAAGCCATAGTGTCTTTCAGGAACTATTAGGTGACATATGGGTTGTCTTCTGTCTGCCTATTCTGTGGTTTAGGTTTTCATAGGGACTGGTATAGAATGTGTCATAGGTTTTACTCTACTACACAACTAATAGATTTGATTTGAATTTTGTCAACCCACCCTCATTCTCAACCTCATGCCATTTTTTTTAAATCTCATGTTATTTGATCCCTCCTATCTGTGGATGTAAAATACAGCTCTCCCCTCCAAGACAGTAATTGTTAATTTAATGAGTGACCAATACCTGGGAACATGGGTTCAGGTTCCCTGAATAACCTGTTTCAATGTGGAACTAGTTACATAGGAATTTAAGTCACTGAACAAAAGAAAGTCATAAATCAAGGCATTGTTTCAGTTATATTGTTATAAACATTGGGTTGGTGGGTTGTGGCAAACTCTGTTACACGTTTTAGATGTGATCTGATGACATTATTAGTTCGGGGGTTGGTAGAACCTAGTGGTTTATTAAGTATATTCTAGAGGTTTCACCTGAGAGTTGAAAGGATGTCAGGCCTTGGGGAACCTTTAGCACACATGTGAATTTTTCCCCCCTAGGAACTTCAGTTCATGACTCTGAAGACAGACTCTAGAGCCACCTTTGACAATACAATTACTAGCTATCAGTTTATACAAATTGCTTACTTTCTCTGAACCCAAGTGAAACAAGTGCTTCCTCTCCTCCTTCATATTGTTTGTTTTTAGTTTGTGTTATTCTTGGCTCAATAAGGAGATTGCAAAATTCCTTGGTGAAATGAGTTATGTATTAGTGACTTTGTAGTTGCTGTGTCCAAATGCCTAACAAAAGCAACTTAAGGAAGGAAAGGTTTATTTTTGCTCTAAGCTTGAGGGTACAGTCTATCGTGGTGAGAAAGGCATGAAGGCAGGAACTTGGGGTGATTGATCACATTTTTGTCTGTAGTCAAGAAACAGAGGGAGGGCGCTTGAAAGATGGCTTAGCAGTTAAGTCGCTTGCATGTGAAGCCTAAGGACCCAAGTTCTACTCTCTAGGACCTATGTAAACCAGATGCACAAGGTGGTGCACGCGTCTGGAGTGTGTTTGCAGTGGCTTGAGGCCCTGGCACCCATTCTCCCTCTCTCTTTCTATCTGCATCTCTTTCTCGCTCCCTCAAATGGGTAAAAATAAATAAAAAATATTTTAAGAAAAGAAACAGAGAGAGATGCATACTGGTACTAAGCTTTCTTTCTCCTTTTGATTCGGCCCAGGACCCCGGGCCCATAAGCTGATGCTACCCACATTTAGGGTGAGTCTTCTCACGTCAGTTAACTCTGGAAAGACCCTCATAGCCATGCCCAGATATTTGTTTCCAAATTCATTCTTATTCCAGTCAAGATTAACCAGAACGAATCAAAGTGGAAGAAGAAGTCACCAGCACGTGGACGTTCCCCTCTACTTGAGTACACACACGTGTATTACTGCTGTGTTCACTTGTGGGCATCAGACTCCATGCCCGCTTCCTCAGCCTTTGAGGACAGACTCACACAGCAACTCTTCAGAGTTTCTAGACCATCTGCATCAAACTTGGCCTGCATCTTGGGTCCCTCAGTCCCTCCAGTCCCTACTGGATTTTGCAGATAACTCCTACAGTTTTCCTGCCCCCACCTCTTGCTTCCCCCTATGACCCATATGATAATCTCCTAGAACAATCTGGTGGTCCTTACAAATAATTCTGCTTGAGGCTTTCAAATGGTTATTTGTGATGGTTAATCTTGACTAGAAGTGGGAAGTCTAGGCTTCCACTAGAATCAGCAGCTAATGGGACCAACTGCCTCTCCTGAGTGCCGCAGCCATAATAGGGCTACTCAGTTTCTAGTCCCGTGAGCCAATCAAAAGAAAAATACCCCTTTTAAATTATATAACTATATGTGTGCACATACAGACACAGTCTACCAGGCATTTTCTTCCTTTTTTGGATATATTTTTAAAGATATAAAAGATTTCTTAATGCATTTGAGCAGACATTGTCAAGCCCTATCATTTTAGTACAGTGTATACACATTAAGGACAAAGTAAATAACACTAAACATAAAATTTATAGTTTGTTTTGGTTTGAAATAGGGTTTTATGTAGCCCAGGCTGGCCTCAAAATCACTACGTAGTCAAGAATGACCCGTGGTTTATGTGGGTGTTTAGGTTTCACAGGTGAGCACCTTAACCACTAAGCCATCTCTCCAGCCCAAATTGAATTAAATTTTAATATTAAGATCTTGTAGCCGGGCGTGGTGGCGCACGCCTTTAATCCCAGCACTCGGGAGGCAGAGGTAGGAGGATCGCCATGAGTTCGAGGCCACCCTGAGACTCCCTAGTGAATTCCAGGTCAGCCTGGGCTAGAGTGAGACCCTACCTCGAAAAACCAAAAAAAACTAAAAAAATAAAAAAAAAATAAAAGATCTTGTAGTGTGAGGATGAACTGGAAGAACAAACTGTGTGAATGAAGTATGAAAATGAAATCTGGAATAAACTATAGGAAAGAACTGTGGGTATGTTTCTCACAGACCTTACAAATATCTTTTCTGGAAATTATTGCTGTGAGATGCTAATTTCTTACTTGTAACTTGCAGTAAAGTCAGTTTCACAACTATGCCATTCACCTGCTTAAAGCAATGTGACTAGGTTTCCTCTGCCTTGGAGTACCTTTGGCCTGGACAGCACAGATGACCAATATTGACAAGCAATGTTTAGAGATGCTGACTGATCTTAAACTATGCCCTTTGCCCAATTTCCTCAGTGATCTGACTGGACTCTCAACTCAGAGCAAGCATACATATGTAAGAGTGCTGATCAGATCATTGAAGGTGAGGTCAGCAACTAAGGACCTACAGATGCGTTGAAGACAAAAGGTGGGCTTAATGCTATTACACCGGCAATCGGAGTGCATGTGTGTGTTTTGGATCAGCAGAGTCATTCCCTTCTTTTAAGAAGTGATTAAAGTGATCGCAAGTCAAAAGTTCCTTACCCTTTGTTCGAATGATGTACTGCTTATTCACATATTACTGGCTTTGGCTGTTCAGTAAAAATGCCAATAAGAACGTGTATGCAGAGGAATCCACAGCCGCAGTAACATCAGAATGGTGGTGACAACAGACGCAGCAAGTTTAGTAATGGCTTAAGCTAAACTCTTCAGTGTTCATTCTCCTCAGGCTGCTGCTCCAGGCAGCTAGTTTACTCCTGTGTTGGTTACAGCAGGAGTTAGCTCTACCACTTCTCACGATCTGTTCTTAGAAGAAGTTTACCCACTTCCAGACAGGAAAGTTCCAGAAGTTAGTCTTCTCTAAATTCAGGGCTGTACAGCAGAAATAGGGCACTATAGAACATTTATTTTATTGAACATAATAATATCACATTGCAGGTAATGCCTTAGATCAAAAGAAATGTTTATTGATTTTAAAAAATTATCTTATTATCCTATCCATTTATTGATTGAATGATTGATTGGAGTGAGAGAGAAGCATACAGAAAGAAAGAGACAGAGAGAATGGGAGCACCAGTGCCTCGAGCCATTGCAAACGAACTCCACACACATGTGCCACATTGTGCATATGCTTTTATGTCTGCACTGGGGAATCGAACCTGGGTCCTTAGGCTTCATAGGCAAGTGCCTTTACTGCTGAGCCATCTCCTGAGCCCTTAGTATCCATTTTTTTCTTTCTATTTTTTTTCTCTTGAGGTAGGGTCTTGTTCTAGCCTTGGATGACCTGTAATTCAATATGTTGTTTCAGGGTGGCCTTGAACTCATGGCGATCCTCCTATCTCTGCCTCCTGTGAGCTGGGAATAATGGCATGGGCCACCACACCTGGATTTTATTATCTATTTTTAATCCTATGAGAGTTACCTCACATGCAGATTGAAGTATTTTGGACACATGAGATTCCATCTATTAAGTAGTAATAGTTTGTACATACAATAGTATGAAATGAGCATCCAGTTCCTTTTTGTAATTTTCCCAAAACTAATTTTATGGAATTTTAATTTTCTTTAATCAGTATCATTTGTTTGAGGGGAGGAAAACAATGGAGGAAAAAGGCAGAATTCAAGTTAATAATCTCAGGTTTGGAATATCTGTCAAAAAGTAGGTTGCAGTCATTTGGATTTGACAGAGAAAATTTTCAGAACAAGTTTAAAAGTTTCCAGCTGGAGAGATGGCTTAATGGTTAAGGAGCCTGCCTGTGAAGCCTAAGGACCCAGGTTCAATTCTCCAGGTCCCACATAAGCCAGATGCACAAAGTGGCACATGTGTCTGGCGTTCTAGAGGCCCTGGTATGCCCATTCTCTCTCTCTCCCTCCGTCTCAAATAAAAAAATAAAATAAATGAAAAAGTTTAAAGGTTTCATCCCATCTTATAATTGATTATTTGAATTCTTATGATCCCATTGTATGTATGTATGTGTATATATGCTGAAGTTCAATATTGATAAATCAAATTACATGGGCTGCTACCCAGGATAGATACTGGTGAGACAAGGGTGCTAAAGATAATGCATACGTACATAGCATTTGAGTTTCCCACTGGTTTGGCTTGGGGGGTGGTAGGGAGGGACTACAGATATAAGGACAATGATATCATAGCACATTTCTTATGTGTGTAAGGTATTTTTATTGACAACTTTCAGTCTTTGACAAATGTTATGCTTTGGATCTAAAGTGCACTCCCAAGACTCATATGTTAAAGGCTTGGTCACCAGCATTAGCAGTTGTTCTTCCTTTAAGGGGTGGGGCCTAGTGGAAGGAACTTAGGACATTGAGGGCACACCTTCAAAGGGGATTTTGGGATCAAGAATGGTCCTTTCCTCTCTCTCATCTTGGCTTCTCCCCCACCATGTTTTCTGCTTTACTATGGGGCCAGAGTAAGAGAGCCAAGCCACTGTGGGCTGAATCTCTGAGCCATCAGCCAAAGTAAGTGTCTTTCTCTTTTCTTTAATATCTCATTTTTATTTAATTAATTTATTCGAGAAACAGATGGAGAAAAGAGAGAGAAAGAATGGGCATGCCAGGGCCACTAGCTACTGCAATTGAACTCCAGACACGTGAGTCACTTTGTGCATATGGCTTTCATGGGAACTGGAGAATCAAGCCTGGGTCTTTAGGCTTCACAAGCAAACACCTTAGCCACTAAGCTATCTCTCCAGCCCAGTATTTCTTTCTTTTAAGTTGAGTACTTCAGGTATTTTGTTATATAAATGGAAGTTTGACCAACTCCATGAATTAAGTAAAAACTGTGGGAGAATGAAAGATTTTTTTATGATTTTTAAATTAGACCTATGAGAAGAAATCGAGATTATTATTGGATCTTTCCCCTGAAAAAATATAAATTTTAAATTAAATACTTCTGGCTATTTCTGTTTACTGATCCAAATGTGAAGCTTCCTTCTGAGACATTTACTTTTACTTTTGGAGGTTTTTCCACTTCAATAATTTTATATTTATGCATGTTAAAAACTGAGGTTGTGGGCTATGGAGATCTCTCAACAGATAAAGTTCTTGCTGTGCACACATGAGTTTCTGAGTTCAGGACCACACGTGCAAAGCCAGATGCCATGACAGGATTCTGTAACTCAGCAGTTTAGATGGAAAGTAGAGGCAGGGAAAATTTCCCTGGAAGCTCTTGGGCCAGCTAGCTTGGTAAATGGAGGGGTTAACAGTGAAAGACACCCTGTTTCAAACAAGGTGGAGGGTTAGGATAGACACCAGAAGTTGTCTTCTGACTGCCACATTCATGCTGCAGCACATGTGGAAATCAAACACACAGAAGATAGAAAAATTACCAACTAGGGGCTGGAGAGATGGCTTAGTGGTTCAGGTACTTGACTGTGAAGACTAAGAACCCAGGTTTGATTCCCCAGTACCCACATAAGCCAGATGCCCAAGGTGGTACATGTGTCTGGTGTTTATTTGCAGTGGCCCTGGTGTACCCATTCTCTTTCTATCTCCCTCTCAAATAAAGAAATAAAATTAAAATATTTTTAAACAATCACCAACTACATGCTAAGTTTAGTGAGCAATGGTATCTATGATAAATATGACCCCTTTTCTCAGAAACACTTCTTTTTGGTGGGCATGTGCGTGTGTGTGTGTTTAGTATGTGTGGTGTGTTATGATCTGTGGTATATATATATGCAGATGTGTTTTGCAGATGTGTGTGCCCCAAATGCATGTGCGTGTAGGCTTGAGGAGAACATTGGGTATACTCTCCTCTTCTCACTGAACTTGGAGCTTCCATTTCTTTGGTCAGATTGGCTAACAATGAGCCCTAGCAACTCTCCTATCTCTTCCCCTCCCCACCCAACACTGGCACAGGGGTTATGGGCATGCATGGCCATGTACATCTATTTACATGAGAACTAGGAGTCACATTCAAATGCTCTCAAACCCTCATGCTTGTGCAGCAAGCGATCTTATTCACCAAACCATTTTCTTGACCCCACAAACTTCCTTATTCTATCAGAATGTCCATGTAGTTTATAGGAATGTCCACATAGGCTTCAGTGAGCTAGAATATCAGAGTCTTGATCTGGAATAAATGCCTGCAGTTTTCCAATGATGAAACTTATGCACAGAATAGTTAAGTGCCTTAGCCTGTATCATGCAGGAAGAGAGCCAGGGAGAATATCCAGGTTTTTAAACTTCTGTACTTTAAACTCAACCAGAGGTGCAGTTGCTTGGGAAGAGAAGGAGGGGCAGGTGCTCTTAAGTTAATTAGCTAATTTTCCAGTAGCGCAGATACAATTTTAAAGATTAAATCAAGGGAACATATGCAAACCTAAGTGTATCTTGGAACTGACCCACCTTATTTTGAGAACCTGTCTTGATGGCTATAAATAATGTGCTTCCTGATCAGACTTGTTTCATTCCTGCAGAACTGTCCTCACCCTCTCTCAGAGGCAAAGATTTTGTTTTTCTACAATCTGGATGTTACAGTGATGCTAAAGTGGTCCTCGTTGTAGAAAAAGCCCGCTCTCTCTTTTCCACTACTTGAAGGAATAAGTTAAGTATGTGTTTCTGTCATTTCACCGTCTTGCTGAGAAGCAAGTGAGCGCACCCAGAGGCAGTGGGTGTGATGCTAGACCTGGGAGAGAGGCTGCCTTCTGACTTTACAGCTTGGCTTTTCACTTCCTAGTTGTGTGAACTTGAATCAATGACTTAACCTCTCTGAGCCTTACTTACATCGCATTAAAAATGGATCATCATGGGCTGGAGAGATAGCTTAGCAGTTGAGCGCTTGCCTGTGAAGCCTAAGGACCCCAGTTCAAGGCTTGATTCCCCAGGACCCACGTTGGCCAGATGCACAAAGGGGGCACACGCATCTGGAGTTCGTTGGCAGTGGCTGGAGGCCCTGGTGCGCCCATTCTCTCTCTCTCTCTCTGCCTCTTTCTCTGTCACTTTCAAATAAATAAATAAAAATAAACAAAATAAAAATAAAAAAAGGATCATCAAGGCTGGAGAGATGGCTTAGTGGTTAAGTGCTTGCCTGTGAAGCCTAAGGACCCCAGTTCGAGGCTCGATTCCCCAGGACCCATGTTAGCCAGATGCACAAGGGGGTTTATGCATCTGGAGTTCGTTTCCAGTGTCTGGAAGCCCTGGCACACCCATTCTCTCTCTCTATCTGCCTCTTTCTCTGTCTGTCACTTTCAAATAAATAAATAAAAATAAACAAAAAATATTTTAAAAAATGGATCATCATTATAAAGATTATGATCATATACTCAATATCAAGCATGTAGTCAGACCAAATAATTGATTTTCTTAGACAAATCACCAAGGTTGTTGAGTACAGATTTTGATTTGTGAGGCATCTTTGTGCTGTATGAGTGTGTGTGAGTGCTTCTGTGTCTCTATGGGACACTGCGTGACAGAGCCAGTCCTTGAGGCACAACAAGATCTTGCAGGATGGACTTTCTCCAGTGTATTCATCCCTTCCCTCAGTCTCACCCTGTCCCATTTCCATGAGGGACATCTTACAAAAACACACATTTACTGTATAGAGTCTCCTATCTCCCACAAGTCAGAGGGCCTTACTGCAGAGTCTCATCTTTCCTTTTCCACACAAGAGGCTCAACATTTGGTATTATCTGAGGTATAATGATGGATCTCCTATCCCTGTGATTATCAAAGAAGAAGTATATAGCCAGGTCCCCAGTGTTATGCATTATATTAAGCAGGAACCCCACCTATGTGCCCATGTTTTCTAATGAAATCATTTTCTGTTGTTACTACAGTCCATGATGAAATTCTGTAGCAAGGACTATTAACTCCATCTCTATCATGCCTCCCCCTTCTGCCAAGGACCACTTTAAATATATCACCAACTTTCTGTTACAGGGATTTCTTTGCACTATTTGATAAAACTTAGTACTTGCTTATTCATGTAACTCTGTATCTCCGTTTACTTAAATAATGTCAAAACATTCTGGGAAAGGAATACCTAAAACTGAGCATTAGTGCAATTTCAACCCACCCCCAATAAGACACCATTGGTCTCCTAGATATTTTACATTAAGTCTACTTGGAACATTTCGTATTGTACTTCACATTGATTTCATGAAAATTAAACAAATTTTAGAGAAATTGGAAAAATATACCATGATTACCATTGTAGATATAAGTGACAACCTGGAGCCAGGCATGGTGGTGCACACATTTAATCCCAGCACTCAGGAGGCAGAGGTAGGAAGATCGCTATGAGTTCGAGGCCACCCTGAGACTACATAGTGAATTCCAGGTCAGCCTAGGCTAGAGTGAGACCCTACCTAGAAAATCAGAAACAAAAGACAAGCTGGGCCAAAGGATATAGCACTTGACTTGCATACACATGGTCCTGGTTCAACCCCTAGCATCTCCAGAAATAGCAGCAACAACAAAAAAATAACCTGTGAGTATTTGGTTAGAATTTGTAAACTACCAATAATAATGATCTGAAGATAATTTCAAAGCATGCATCTGTGAAATAGTAATGATTACTCAAAACTTTATATAATTCTTTAATTTTTATGTTTGAGTGAAAACCGTCTCACTGTTCTTTGCCTAAATGAATATATTGAGCTCATCATATTGCCTTCCAAATGTGTATGTTTATGCCCATTGATTAATACCATTTTCACTTTTGGTTAGAAAGGCTTCTTTTAACAGATGGCAGTGAATAGTGGAGAGACCCAGGACTCATCAAAATTACAAGAAGAGAAAGCCCAGTGCCCAGAGCTGGACAAGTCATCTCTATTACACCTGCCAGGACTCCGAGAACATTGCAGAGGAAGAGGAAGAGAGAATGTATGCGCTGTTCTCACTGCTAACCAGAGCACTGTCTCTATGAAGATGGTGATAGACCCCGAGGAGACTCAAACCTCATCAAAACTGAAAGTAAGAAGCTATGGAGGGCTCAACACAAAAGGAGACAGCTCTGTCACATTCACCAAGGCTCAGGGAACATTGTGCAAGAGGGGGAGGAAGGAATCGAAGAGCCACAGGGTGAGAAGGAGTTCTTTGGGGAGACTGTCTTTCCAACATGAACCAACTGGTGCATACATGACCACGGAGTGGTTACTGATATCCCCACAAGACATGCACTGTTCTGAGCCCATCAACCTTTTGACTTGGAGGGCAGAGGAGGACAAAAGGAAGGAAACCTCAAAAGACTGAGGACTACTTGGCAAGAGGAGGTGCTCAGTGGAATAGAGGTGGAAGAGGAGTGGAGAAAAAGAAGGTAACAGGACAAGAATCTAATCAAATTATTGCATGTTCACGTATTGAGATTCTCAATAAAAATGTTAAAACTAGCAAAACAGCTCTGGTTAAATGTGCTAAAGTAAGTAGTATTTGTGGGTGCTACAATTGTCTAGCATTTCTTTCAAGTCTACGCTTTTCCATGCCACTTCTTCGGGCCGTCTGAGAAGGGTCAAGTTACATTTGCAAATGTCTGCATATTATAAGATGATACACAAGTGAAATGACTTGTGATTTTCTTTTCTGAATTTAGTATGTGTGTGCATGGTGCGGGCGCATGTGTGTGCATGTGTGCATCTACATGGGTTTAAGAGAAAGCTAGTTTTTACATATCAAGATATATTTCTCATCCAGGAGGATGTTTTTTAGTCTGGAGTTTATATCACAATGCATTCACCTCTCTCTCTCTCTCTCTCTCTCTCTCTCTCTCGGACTCGTGTATCCCAGACTGGCCTTGAATTCATGATGTAGCCAAGGATGTTCTTGAACTTCTGATCCTCCTGTCCCCAGCCCCCAAGTACCGGAATTAAAGATGCCACACCTGTTTATACCAGAATGTATAGACTGAACATTTGCAAAATCTCAATGACTGTGTTAGGGCTCAGCTCTCTAGTAAAGGCTGGAATGGAAGATTTTGGGGCTTTTCCAAATGTGCTTCAGCTGAGCCACTGATTAAATAGCTTGGAGAATGTTAAAAACTTGTGACAGTCTAGTTGGGGAATATCTAATAACCTTCCTTAGTGTCCAAAAACTGTAAGTTCTCTGGGAATCCTTGGCATTGGCAGAGCATGGCATATATGGTAAAATAATATACTAATAGACAAATAGCTAGAATACACATTGCAGAGGTGGTGCGTTCTTGGCAGAAAATGACATTTGGCATCAATCTCAAAGACATAAGAGAAAGATTGGAAGCATGACCCTTTCAAATTAATATGTTTTTCTAAGATATATTTTTAAACATTGATTTAGAAACTGTAGAGCTTGTTCTTCTAATACGTTAACATTCATCACACTTTTTAAAAGTTATACTTTTCTGTTGACATTTAGCTTAATGAATACTTGTATCCATGACCCCTAAAAGGGTAAAAGTCTCTCACTTTTAATTTCTTCTTTTTCACTGACTTTTTCACTCTTACAGTAAGTTTATGTGGAACTTTTTGTTCCAGGGTTTTGTACTGTCCATCAACAAGGAGTAGACCCTCCTTCAAGGTTTAACCAACTGTGAATTACAAACGTTTGAGAAAAACAATAGCACTTTTTCTGTAATTATTTTCTAAATAATACTGTGTGACAATTATGTACATGATGTTAAGCATTATAAATGATCTAGAGATTTTTTTTTTTTTAGTTTTTCATGGTAGGGTCTCACTCTAGTCCAGGCTGACCTGGAATTCACTATGTAGTTTCAGGCTGGCCTTGAACTCATGGCAATCCTCCTACCTCTGCCTCCTGAGTGCTGGATTTAAAGGCATGTGTCACCATGCCCGGCTTTAGAGATGGTTTTAAGTAAATTTATTATGACTCTTGAGTGGATTCAGATTTTGGTTTCCACAGGGAGTCTGAATGCCCATCCCCACATGATACTAAGGAGTGACTATTGTTTTAGTTGCTTGTTTCTACGACTAAGCACCTGATAAAAGTTGGCTTAAGAAGGGTTTATCTTGGCTCACAGTGTGAAGATATATAGTCCTTTATTGATAGGAAGGCCATGGTGGAAGGACTGTGTGTTTGGTACTCTTCACCTCCTCACATATTGACAGAACAGAAAGCAGAGACTGGACAGGAAGTGGGACTGGGTATAAAACCTCAAGGTTCACCCTCTCCCCCCAGGGATCTACTTCTTCCAGTGTGGATCCACCTCCTAAAGTTTCTACAATCTTCCAAAACAGTGCCACCAGATGAGAATCAAGTGCTCAAGGACATTTTACATTCAAATCATATCAGTCATGTTTATGTGTTACCATGAACTTGATACTAATCAATTCTTTTTGTAGGTCAACACGACGCCTCCTTGAATTCATTACCTGTTTATGAGCATTTCTCTTCCAGAAATTAATTTGGAGATTACATAGCTTGATAGTGTTGTTGTGAGATTCTGCTTGTCCACCTATGTATTTACATTAGATTTCACATGAATGCCAGCTTGGGGGGGGGGCATAGGATTATAGATATAAAATCACCTCCCAATTCAGAAGGAACCAATTACCTTCTAGTATTGAGAGCCAAGCTTTCTTCAAAGCTGAGAGGTTTTTCTTTATGATCATGCAATTACACATTTCACTACATTTTCTCTTTTTCTGGATTCCTATGGTCTAGATTTTAGAAATTCTTGGTGTAGTCTTTTTATCTAACTCTTTTGCTTGTATATTTGGCTCCATGTTTCAGCTTAACCTTTCAGCTTAGTAACTCAATGAATAGCATGAATTCTTACTATTATTGCCCAGGTATCAATATTTCCATGTCTTTTCCAATAGGATCTACGTGATTAATTCCTCTGAATATTTTAAAGCTTTTTTTTCATAAATCTTGAAATTGCTGACACTGGTCATAAAAACTTTAAAATCACATACCTGTGCATGACAGTGTATTCTCTCTGTATGACTCAAATTCCAAAAACAAAAAATGTGGTTAATTGATTATATTGCTATGGACTCAAAATATTTTGTTATTTTATGTGATTTGAAGTAAAAGTGAAGATTATAAATATGCACTCAGTCTATTCCATTCCAAAAGCCATACTTATGAGAAGAATCTACAGAAGTAAAATTTGTTTTCCCCCCAGGGAAAACATTTTAATTCAAGTTTGTTTAGCCTCCACCCCTGGACTTTACAAATATAGGTATGGTAAATCATATACTGCAACAATCTTGGGCCACAAATATTTTCTTATATCTTACTGTGAGACAATAAGGTGAAGAGAAGGTGCCTCCAATTCTTCTCTTGACCTTATACCCTGCTATTTTGAGATGTTTTTTCCTAGCAATGTTCTCATTATAATAAAATTTTACCACAATAAAAGCAAAATCTCCTTCTAGTTTATCGTAATTGGTTGAGATATTAATTTTTAATGAAGTTCTCATGAGGACAAGGATACATCCTTTGGGATCATGTAGTGTTTTTATCCTTAGAGAAGATGAAGTCACTTTGAATATAGAACATCCCTTCCCATGCTTAATGGGATCATTGACCAATAACTTTCTATCAGTGACCTGACTTGACTTCAATGCTGAGTTGTCTGAAATATATGCAAGACTGTGACATTCAATTACAACACAGTTTTCAGAAATAGCATCATTACATGTTAGCCACTGGATCATGGACTTCTGGCAGGGGATATGGTCTAATTTCAACAATGCAAACTTCTTTTTTTAAACCACAGTTACAGAGATAGCACAGAAATTCTGTGTTACTTTATATGGCTAAAATATTAGACTAGTGATTGTGAAGCCCTTGCAGATGGTGACAAAGAAAGGCTAAGTATTAACCCTATAGGGTCCCCTTTCCAGCCTTTTTGAAAACTATACCTCAGAGATTGTGAATTAACATGCTGCCTGCCTCTCCATATTTTTGCCCATCAAAATGTCCCATTTCCAAAGATCCAGAGGGGGACTAGAACATTGCAAATCATAAAGACACTTAAGGAATCCTTATAGTTTTAATTTGACTAGGTTCTTCTAGTACCTTTTCTAATAAATAAAATCGACTTAATACTTTCTTATTTATAATGGGATGAGCCTATATTAGAAAGGTATAAATATTGTGGGCTTAGTCATTGATTCACTAGTAATGGATTTTAAAATATTAATGATAGAGATGAATCTACAAATAATGTTTTATTTTCTGTAGCAAAACTGACCTTTTCTTTCACAGCCAGTGCCATCAGAATGTGCCTCTTCTGTTGCCACATTAGCTGTTTAGGACAGTTAATGCTCCTTCCATGTAGTGGGGGTAGTGGTTCTTATTCTATATTACTAGTGTGACCTCACTCAAGTAATACAATCAGTCATTGGCGGTCCCAAAGTTAAAAGTCAGGAAATCTGGCAGAAATGGAAAGAAACCTAGTAAAAAGGCGATAAATTAAAATAGAAAGGGAGGAAAGGAGACCCCAGGATTCAGAAATCCAGAGGCTGGATGAAAATTACAAGGAAGACTAAGGAGATAGCTCAGTAGGTAAAGTGCCTTGTCAGCATAAGAACCCAAGTTCAATCCTTATATCCCACATTTACGAAGCTGAACATGTTGGTACACTCATAATCCTAGTGCTGGGGTGACAGAGACAGGTGAATTCCCAGAGCTCTCTGGCCAGCTGGTGAGTTACAGGCCAATGTAGGACCCTGCCTCCAAAAAGGTGAGTAGTGCCTGAGGAGTGACACTGGAGGTTGTGCTTTGGCCTGCACACACACAAGCACACATGTGAACACACACATGCCCTCGCCCACTCATGAACAAGCAAACAGACCCATCTCTCCAACTCACCCCCACATGAATTACCTGAAAGTTTCTAGGGTATCATTGGTGCTAAAATTCATCAGCACTGATGAAGACAAATCCAACAACTAGGGTTGGAGAGATGGCTTAGCGGTTAAGGCGCTCGCCTGCAAAGCCAAAGGTTCCTGGTTCCATTCCCCAGGACCCACTTAAGCCAGATGCACAATGTGGCGCACGCATCTGGAGTTCATTTGCAGTGATTAGAGGCCCTGGTGCGCTCTCTCTCTCTCTCTCTCTCTCTCCCTTTCTCACTATCTCAAATAAATAAATTAATTAATTAAATATTTTTTAAAAAACCAACAAACAATTTGAAGCTTGTAGTGAACTGAATTTACCTGAACCTGAGGAAAAAAGAGTCCAAACATAGTTTTGCTGTAGATTACATTAATTCAGCTCACAAAACTAACATCAGCAATAAGAAAGGACATGATTTGTCTGTGGTAGAATAAGGTTTAAATTTCATCATTTCTGTGCCCTTTTATGTTCTTCAATGAAAAGTTATCAAACAAGTGATGAAAGAAGAAAATACAATGCACATTAAATAGAGGACATGGCCAATAGAAGCAAATGAAAAGATGTGGCAAATGTTGGGAATATTAATATTATCAATATGTGGCAAGTGTACATAATATACATGTAAATAGGTGGGAAATTTTAGTACAGTCATGAACATGTACAGAGTGAGGAAAAAACAGACCAGATGTTGAATGCGTGAATGTATTGAATGCACTTATGGGAAACTTGACTGAACAGATAAGGGCATTGGTGAACTTCAACTTTGATCAATAGAAATCATGCAAAGTAGAACACTGACAGGAAAACAATACAAATAATAGAATATCTAAGGTCTGTGTGACGTAAAATCAAATGACCTTACATGCTTGCACTTGGCACCCTAGAAGTGGTGAGTACGAGTGAAGTGGAAGAAGATAATGGGTAAAAGTTTTTCAAAGTTAGTCGAAAGACACCTAAAACATACAACTAGCCCCTACTAAATAGAATCTGTAACAATAAAGTTTAGGGATGGATGGATGGTTCAGAGATTAAGGGCTTGCCTGAAAAGCTTAATGACCCACGTTTGATTCCGCAGTACCCATATTAATATGCAGGTGATAGATACATAATGTGGTGCATGCATCTGGAGTTCTGGAGTTCATTTGCAGTGGCTGGAGGCCTTAGTGTGCCCACTTTCTCTCTCTCCTTACAAATAAATAAATAAGATATTTTTTGAACAAAGTTTACTGGGCATGGTGGCTCATACCTTTACCTTCTTATTACAAATGATGAAAAAGAGGGGAATAGCATAATATTTTAAGGAGAAGGAAGGAGAGAGAGAGAGAGAGAGAGAGAGAGCGAGCATACCAGGGCCTCCAGCCTCTGCAAATGAACTCCAGGTGCATGTGTTACCTTGTGCATCTGTCTTGCATGGGTACTAGGGAATTGAACCAGGGTTCTTGGGCTTCTCAGACAAGCACCTTAACTGCTAAGGCATCTCTACAACCTTCAAAAATAAAGTTCTATACAACAATAAATGTTCAAAACATTCTTTAAAGAGAAGCTATACTATACAAAAGCCATAATCTATAGGAAAAGAGGGTGGTCACAAATAGAAATCTACAGATAAATATTTTCATGGCCACATTATCACAAGTATATAACATTGAACTGAAATTATTGGTATAAAAGGCTAGCAAAGGGGACAGAAATGAACATTAAAAAGAGAGGTGGAAACAATTTTATTCACAGCTAGCACACTGTGTAGAAAAATTCCACATGTACATATTAATAACTCATACAATTAATAAGTGAACCTAGTTGAGTCTTGAGATGTATGATTAATATTAAAATCAGTTTTATTTATGGTTACTGATGAAAAACAAAGATAAAATGCTACTTAAATCTCCTGTTCACAAGATCTAGGAGTGTGGTAGTATGATGGTGTGATGGAGGGCGTGCCCGGCCTGTGTGAAGAACTGGCTTCAGTCCTGGCATTGGAATAAAACAGAAATAAAAACAAGGCTGACAACAACAGAAAAATAATTTTATGAGATAAATCTAACAAAAAAGGGAACAAAGTTTAAAATATTACTGAAAAATTCAAAAATACTAAAAGAAAGATTTTTACCACCTAGAAAATATAGTACTGCTATGATGTCTATCTTCCATATGATGCTGTCTCAATAAAAATCTAAGCAGACTTTTTTGAATTTAGCCTAAAGATTAAAAGTATCAAGAATAATGAAAATATTATGGATAAAGAAGAATAAAATGGGTGAATTCACAGCAATTGACTTAGGGACTCCATGGGATAGCATAGTACTGGTATAGCAAAACAGACTTGTACACATACATATGATAGATACGTGTACATATATGATATGTGTACACAGATATAATGCATATGTACAAACATGTTATTATATGACCAAAATAGCAAATTGAATTAATGGGAAGTAGTGGTAAAGTGCTTGCCCATTGTGGTAAGGCCTTAGATTCAATCCCTAGCATTACAAAAATTTGATAACTTAATGGAGAAGAAAAATTCTTCTGAAAAAATATGCTGGAGAAACTGGATATCTACTAGAAAAAAAGAACTCTGACTCTATCTGATTCAGTCCACACCAAAAACACTAAAGATAGATGAGGTTAAATATTTAAAAAAGTAACCAAATATCTGTTAGAAGAAAACCACACAAGTTTTGAGACTCTGGGATATGAAAAGATTGTTTTACAAAATTGAAAAGATACTACTTATAAAAGAATATTTGGATTTCCTCAAACATTTAAAATATTTGTTCATTAAATGAAATGCATAGGCAAGCTATAAATTATTAAAAAAATTTCTTATCACTTATGTTTCATGAATATCTAATATCCAGAAGATACAAAATATTCTCACAAGTCAATGAGGAAAATATAAACTTCCCAATTAAAAAATGTGGATCAAAATCCTAGTGAAAGCAAACTTAGGAGCAAGACATCTGCCACAGAATGCAGCAATGAACACATGGACAGAAACTCACCAGAAACCATCAGGGAGATGCAATTTCACTGAAAAGCAGATTGCAACTCACACCCACTGGAGTGGCTTCAAGACTGACAATACCAACTACTGACTCAGATGTGGCTTACATAATGGCATGTTATTGGTAGTTTAGAGTGCTAAAACTGTTTTGGAGGATGGTAAATTAGCTTTGTAAAATATTACATCCTAGGTAATTATCAAAGTGGTATGAAAACCCATCTTATACAAAACTTGTTTAATAATATTTACACATCACTTTAATATCCATATCCAAGAAAGCAGATAGCCAAATGGTGGTTTATTCCTATAATTACATATTAACTAGCAGTAAATAATGAGCTAATAATGTATGCAAAATTACTAAATATCAAAAACATATTGAACAGAGAAGGTAAGTACAGTATGTTTAATAAGAGGCTATAGCAATGGAAAGCAGTGTTGTAGGGATGGACCAGAAAAGTGCATGACCAAATTATTGGGTTGATGAAATATTTTATAGTTTATGTTAGGTGATGTGTTATACATACACACACTAATATGAAATATTGGTGTATACAGTTCACACAGTGAATGTCTCTAATGTGTATATTTTGGCATTACTTTAAAATTACGCAATTTAAAAAGTGTATAAAGAAAACACAACAACAACAGTTTCAGGCACAATGAACCATTGTACATTCTTGGATTTCAGCTAAGTATGTCTTAAGGGAACTTGATAATGAGGAGTATAGGATCTGTGGGACGAAGTGTGGTGGACGGAAAGGGTTAGGTAGGCACCACCTGCTTCTGGCACTCTCTGGCCTAGACACCAGCTTGCTTCGTGGCTCACTCCAGATTTTCTGAGCACCAGGAAAGTGGCAACACCACTGGGGGAGCCATATGCCACCAAGATGGACACCATATGTTTTCTCCATCCTATTGTGGCTGTTCTCAAACAGTTCTTTCCTTTGTCCTCTTAGTATCAGAAGTCTGGTGACACCAAGAACTTAAGGTAAGTAGACACTGTGACTGTCCTTTTTTTCTTCTTCATCTTTTTTTTTTTTTTGTTAGTGAACATAAAAGGAAAAATGTTGTTTATTCTCTGCAGTTGTCCATAGGTTTTCTTTACCAAATTCTCATCAAAACTTTCAGACTGTGTCCTGAAGGATAATTGTAAGAAATGATTCTGTACATATTACTTAAAGAGGCTGTGGACACACATTAGGGCTTACAAATAAAAAAAATGCTAAATGGCAGAATTTTTAGAAGAAGAAACAAATTGAGCAATTAAGCTGTTCAAAATGATCAGCTGGTGATTTAATTACATGATAATTTCTATACAACTTCAGATTCCAGTCTTCAGTCATGTGTCAAATGTAGACCTCTGCTTCTCTTTTGTTCCATTTGTGTGATTTCAGGAGCATTGACCCTCCAGCCTCTGGGGTTGGGGCATAGGTACCTGTGTGCAATTTCTTTTCCTGAGACACTTGAGTTGCCTAGAGGAGAAAGGTTTGTATGGGAAGGGTGATACAGTAAGGATGGAGAGGGGAGAGCAACATCTGAGGATGGGTTCTACCAGCTCGGCTTGAAGCATTTATGGAGGTGAATTCTAAGAGAAACCTGAAACACCATGATATCCTGTTCATTGCATTTGTTTATTTCAAACTGCCTGAAGGAAGAGCCCACTCTTGCGAAGCTCACCTCCTCTGGGCCACTGCCAATTCTGTTCACCTTGTGTGCCACACATGATGGTAATAAAATGATGGAATTCACTGATGATTCGGTGGGTACAGATGTAGCACCTTTAAGACCCCACACCCACACCCTGCCTACAGTCTCAGAAACTCCCAGAAAGACTGTAGAACAATCTGTATCGCCTTCCCAAGAGACTGCCAGGTTCAGTGTGGGAAATCCACCTCCCCCAGAGCCGTAGGAAACAGCTTTTCTCTCCTACCTCATACATAAAAAATACTTCTTTCCCTCATTATTTTATCACTTTATCCAATCTCCTACTCTGTCTTTCTAACTCCTACTTTTGCCTCAGCCCACTCTCGCTTTCAACTTTTTGATGTGCATGATTATAACTATTTATAATGTTCGGCTTTGGATCAGTGTGTTCTTAGGTGGTTACAAAATACGCTGCACTCAAGAATAATCTGGAAGAGAAGAGAGTAATGCCAAGGGAAAATAAAATATTGGTTGGCAAACAAATGTGAGACCATCAAGAATAGGTTTGTGAGGCCTCGGTTGCACATAAGATATGACTGTGGTTCAAATAAAGTAATGAACAACTGCAGGCCCTGGGAGGATGTGGATAGCGAGATAGTTAAGTGGTGAGGCGCCTCCTTTCTCCTTCCTACCTATGGAGGCACCTGGTTTGCAAAAGCTAATGCAAAGCCAGGTCATTTGCACCTGCACTGCTGTATTTCCAACCTGTGATGAAGTGGACACTCCTTTCTGCCATCTTCTCTAGCAACAGGCTGGTTGCCAGGGCTCACAGAGGAAGATGACTCTGGTAATATCACGCCAGTTTCCCACCCATACGTCTGCAAACTTCCGTGGAGTTCACGTCTTTTGTATGCATGGGAAGTTGTCCTTGTTAAAATGTTGAGTAACTGGTTTGGTGCTTGCAAAGCTGGGTCAGTTTATCTGTACGCTGTCACTCAGCCTGATGATCATCTCTATTATTTATGACTTATGAGCATCAGGTGTTTATATGTGTTTTTGAACTCATTGGTTGCTTATCTGGTTGCCAAGGACATTGGAAGGTAGTGACAGGTTTCTTGATTCATTCTCTGTTAGAGTTTGTTTATTATTCAAGGTTTTCCTTACTCTATCGTTAGTTGTATATTTTGTAAAAGCCTGTTGCTACTTGGAGTGAAGTTTGGAGTTAATCTGTTTTGTTACTGGACTATTAAAACCTTAGGTCAGGGCAAGAATAGATCTGAAACTTCTGCTTGCCCTAAATACAGTCAAGCTAACTTTCAGAGCATTTGACATCTCATAAGGGCTCACTGGGTTAGCTCAGATTGGTATTTTGCAAATGCTGTATGTCTGGTGAATCTGCAGCGGTCTGGAAGGAACATCTCCCCAATCTAATTGAATACTTCTTGCTTTGACTTAGCTTATAATAATCCATAGGCATTTTGAGTGCTACTTCCCTGATGGTAATTCTGACCCACTTATTCTATGGCAACTTTTGTTGCTGTGAAATGCTGCAAATATACTTTATGATGTACTTTAGAAAGTTAGTATATGCTATATTTGGCCATACTAAATTTTTATTGCGTATAATTAGTATATGTTACTTCTCGCTTGAGAATATTTCAGGCAACTGTCGGGATGCAGTTTAAAAGATACATAAGAACATAGTGGATAAAAATTTATGTAGAGCAGAATGCATTTCCTTGACCTTAAACTACTTACAGTCAACATGACTAATGCATGATCATGAGGTAAATCCCCTCATAAAACCACTACCAGGCACATGGTGCACATTGGAAGGGTTGCTTTACAGCACTGTTTCCCCACTAAAGAGAAGGGACAGTATCAGGGAGGAAGGCAAAGCCCCCCAGGTGACATGAGCATGTCTGGAAGAATCTCTGGTTGTCACACTTGGGAGGAGGATCATCCATGGCATCAAAGGGCCGGCCGTAGAGACAGGATACTTCTCAGTATCTAAGACGCAGCAGGCTGTGCTTATCCCCTGTCCCCAGCAAAGCGTGATCCAACCTCAATGGTCAATAAAGCTGAAGCATAAAAACCCTGCTTGAAAGACAGTATCCAAGAAAATGGCTTCCATGTCTTTTGGGAAAGTACCTACATTAAATACAAGTATGAACAAAAACCTGGCCAGTACGTGTGTTAGCTTGTTATAACCATGCGGTTTCTATACTCACTTTTGACCCCTATGGCACCTTTTTACTTTATTTACAATTGTAGTGTTCCTGTCACTTTTGCTGTTTGGTGGAACTTGACTTTCAGAGCATGTATTATTTTGATTTTTGAGAACAAGTTTTATAGGTGGGGAAGGCAGAAGGTTCCAGTATGAGCATAATATAGTTGAACGACAGTGGAATGTTACTCCTAGGGTCCTGTCTAGACTTCAGGGTTTTGTGACCATGTCCTACAACCGAATATCTTATTGAACAGTTATTTTAGAAGCAACAAAGTATCGGAGTCAGCAGTCCTTCTCCAGCACAATAGTAAGCAGAAAACATTTTGCATAAGTAAAGTGGCTAAGTGGATATAACTCTAATAAAATGACATTATAGCAAGTTCAAATTTCAAAACATAAGCAACACAAGCTTAGCTGGAGTTGTAGCTCAGTGGTAGAAGCCCTGGGTTTGAGCCCTAACACCATGAGAAAAAAATAGACAAAAATAAAAATTTTCCCACAGAGATCATAGAAAATATACAAATACTAATAGTAGTTATTGAATATCATAAGTTACAAAACAGTATTTTCAAAGAGACAAAAAGCTGAAACAAAAAATGTAATACTTGTAAAGATTATAAAAATTCTTGTCAAATCATCCACAGAGTGGACCTTTCTATAAAAGATGGACAGAATTCACTAAAAGAAATATTAGATTTCTAAAAATTATTTATTTACCAACAAAAAGAGACAGGCGGAGAGAGAGAATGAGAATTGGTGTGTGAGGGCCTCTAGCCACTGCAAACGAGCTTCAGATGTATGAGCCATTTTGTTCAACTTGCTTTACATGAATACTGGAGAATTGAACATAGGTCCTTAGGCTTTGCAGGCAAATGACTGACAACCATTGCAATCTCTCCAGCCCAAAATACTAGATTTTGTTTTGTTGTTGTTTTGAGGTAGGGTTTCATTCTAGTCCAGGCTGACCTGGAATTCACTATGTAGTCTCAGGGTGGCCTCCTACTCATTGTGATCCTCCTACGTCTGCCTCCCGAGTGCTGGGATTAAAGTTGTGTGTCACCATGCCCAGCACATGATGGCTTTTTGTTTCTGTGTGAGTTAGTAATTAGTTTGCTTCATTGTTATTCACTGCTAGATTAAAGTAAATCCAGAGCAACACTTTCTCTGCTAAACATAAATGCTTGAATTCTGTGGGATTACTGCTTTCACTCAGTTATGAAATGTAACCTGTTCTGTCATGTGACAATTCACAATATTACTACTTTGAAACTCAAGACAAAAACAATCATCACAAATATTTGAAAGCACAGCAAAACTGAAAGATCACAAAACAGAGATACGTTTGGAAGTCCACATTCACAGAGAGTTTCTGCAGTGTCTACCTTTCCTCTTTGCAGTATCGCTCAACTTAACTCTTTTGTTATTAAGATTTACACTGTGGTGCTAGAGAGATGGCTTGGTGCTTGAAGCGCTTGCTGTGCAACCACGAGGCCTGAGTCACGTTCCCCACAACCCACATAAAGCCTGGCATGGCAGTGCAAGCATCCTTACTCCCAGCATGCCTACAGGGAGATGGCAGGGGACAAAAGAACCTCCCAGAAGCTTCAGGACTGCTAGCCTGATGTACGCATCATTGAACATGGAGAGATCCTGTTGAAGGTTCTTATTTCTTTCCTTGAAGGCTATGGAAGTCTTCATTCACTTGTTCTCTAACATAGCTACCACCTTACCTGTCTCCAGTTGGAACATTCCTTGTCCTGATTCCTCATGAATCATCTCATCATTTGGTAACATACCTGAAACTAATGGGACAACTCACTCAACTCTTCTATTGAAAAACTCATTGGTTCTTCTCCCACATTCTTTGCACTGAATATACCACACATAATACTAGGTGATTTAAAGTTATAACGATATAATATATCTCACTTCTTGTAGTTATAAGCCACTTCTGCCAATCTTTACTGTACAGAGGCTACCATTCTCTTAGTGTCTGGTATTTATGCCATTTTTCATGTTTGATCCAGGCCTGTTCTGTTTGACAAGGTGGAAAAGCTTTCTTTCTGTTTGCTCTCATCTCCTGTATATGACATCACTTCATTTTATCTAGCCATCCCAGTGTTTTACCTTTGGTTGAATACATTTCCACTTAATTTTTTTTTGACAAGTGAGGAAGAACCCTTGTGTTCATCTTCCTTACAACACAAAAGCCCAAGAGGAGAATGATGATCCCCTGTCATCTTTGTTTACTTTTATAGTCTGGGGTTCATGCAAGCCCACATGTGGATGTGTACTGTGATTTCTGCTCTGCCTAAACTGAGAACAGCTTTTTGGATTCAGCAATCCTCCCAAGCACATATTTGCATGTTTATTTGCATTTTGAGAGGGAAAGAGAGTGGAAGAAGGAGGAAATTTCCTCTGAAGGCCTGACAGGGTGTTAGAAAATGAGTATGTTGGCTATGCGGAGCATAATGTGCTGCCTCCATCCTTCAAGGGATGAGGGTAAAAAAATCATCGCTGTGAGCTCAAGAGTCAGATCCATTTTGGTCCTTTCTGAACAGCATCTAATATACACCTCACAGGAAAGACTGAAGGAACTTCAGTGGCACAATACCACAGTACTGAGTAGCACTGGGGACCACAGGAACTGTCCTGGGTAAAGAGGTCACAGTCTCCTTAAAGATGAATGTCTTAACACAAGCAGATACCTAACACCACACAGATCATGGCAGGAAATCAAGAGCTCTACCTTGAACAGCACTACCAGTTGGGTCCTCAGTACTACAGGAACTCTCTGGAAAGAGTTAAGTTTTGGAGGGTGTGAGAAATCCTACAGGTCCTAAGGTTCTTGATGTGAAGGAAGCAGAGAGACTTCCAAGTTTGTGTGTATGTACTAATGTGCAGACTGAAGCCCTAGACATTGGACTTCACAGATAAGGAAAGAAGATAGTGTGGGGTGGGTGGAGAAGGACATGACGTCAATCTGTAAATATTTAGGACAGTGAACTTTGCAAATTCTTTGTCTCCCATGACATGTGACTTGAAGCTAGGATCACATGTGCACCCCCCCCACACACACACTTTGTTTTTTTTTTGAGGTAGGATCTCCCACTAGCCCAGGCTGACCTGGATCCTGGATTCGCTATGTAGTCTAAGGCTGGCCTCAAACTCACAGTGATCCCCCTACCTCTGCCTCCCGAATGCTGGGAGTAAAGGGTGCACCACTACACCCAGATTCATAGTCTCATTTTGAAATTGGGTTTTGATTTCCTGATCCAGTGGGATTTTAGTTCTGAGAATTTTCAATTTCTGTTCTTTTATATAGGCTTTTAGTGTACAAAATAATGGGTTATATGACGTTTCTATAGACTATCTATTACTCTATACCTTGCTTATACACACCCCCTGCTACTCTTCCCTATCCATCTGTCCCCTTCTTGCTAGCCTCTTTCCTTCCCAAAATAGTCCCCCTTCAGCTTTCATATATAAAACTAGATTCCACCCATGAGAGAAAGCACATGATCACTGTCTTGCTAATTAGTCTTCTTGTGCTTAAATGGTAGTTTGCAGTTCTATCCATTTTCCAATAAATGGTGTAATTTCATTCTTCTTTATGGCTGAATGAAGCTCTTCACTGTACATACACCACATTTTCTTGATTCATACATCTGTTAGTGGGCATCTGGGCTGTCCCCATGTCTTGGCATATTGTAGTGAGAGGGAGTACAGTTAGGGTGACTAGATCCCTGAAAGTTAAAAAAAAAAAAAAAAAGGCAAGAAAGTCTGCACTTGCTAGAAATCACAGATAATCTGACTTCTTAGCTCTTGCCTAGTTACCTAGATCTGTTTTTCCACAAACAGCCTGGACCCCTCCAGGGAGGGAGATATTTCATAGGATTTAAACATTGTGGTTGATCAAGTTCAACTCTGTGTGGACTTGGTGTCAGGGCTAACCTCTTCCTGAGTCAGCCCCTAGCTCTAACCAACCAGTTGTCCCTCTGGTTCACCTGAGCCAGAAGACATCCCACCATTATAAGGTTATAAATACCTTTGCAAGGAGAGAGCAAGCTCTCTGACCACTTGGTCACTTCCAGCTGTGGGTATTTTTTTTTTCTTTCCCTCAGCTGGGCCTGGACTCGCTTGGCCCAGGCCCAGCCGAGTTGAGCAGAAGGGAAGGCCCCCGAGCCCTTACTCTCCACATGGCTTGTTTATCCCCTCAGCTCCCAACATGGCAGGAGCTCCTGGAAGTTTCTTTTCTTTCTTTTCTTTTCATGGTTTTCCCAGGCCCTCCACGTGGGATCTCTAGCCATGTGGGTGCCTTTCCTTGGCTTTCTGTACTTCCTCAATAAATATAATAATTTAATAATTATCCTTCTCAGTCTTTTCTAAATTCAGTTCAAACCTGGACTCTTAGCACCCTGTTACAGTAGCAATAAACATAGATACATAAGTATCTCTGTGGTATGAGAGTCAGTATCCTTTGGGTATATGCCCAGGAGTGGTATAGTAGTATCATATGCTAGTTCGTTTTTTATAATTAAAAAAAATATTTCTTTATCATCTTGTTGTGGGAAGGGCAATGCTCCAGGGTCTCTTGCCACTGCAAACAAATGTTCATCTGGATTTACTAATATGGGAACTCTGTAATGTCTTTTGAGACGGGAAGGAGGTTTTTATGGCTCTGGATGGATAATCACTCAGGAGCTAGGGCCTGGAAAACTCAACAGTCATGTAAAACTCTTACTGAGTCAGTGGCCTACAGGTTCTTGTCTTATGAATTCAAAGAAATGAAGTCTATAGACCAGAGGGTAACAGCTTGGAGCTTTTATTAGAGTAGAGATAGAACTTAGAAGAAGGAAGGAAGACAGAGATCATGCCCAGGAGGAGTTCCCAGAAATGGGAAGGGCTGCCTAGAGAGCCAGATCGAATGGAGCTTTTTCTAGGCTCTGGATGGAGGTTGATGGGGTCAGCCTGACAGCTTTCTGTGTGGTGTCTCAGGAGTCTCCATCTTCCAGGAAGGGTGCAGCCTTCTCAGAAGGGGGCAGTTATTTCTTCTAGGGAGGCACTCTTTAGTGCAGAAGGACTCAAGCTGAGTTCAAGGGCAAACGGATCTACGGAAGGAACTCCTCATGGCACAGACAGGCTCAAGGACATTACGTTCCGTGCTCTGACTCTCAGCTGGTCATCCCCAAACTGCCTCATTACTTGGTTAGGTGGCTGGGGAATTGTACCTGGGCCGTCAGGCTTTGCAAACAAGCACTTTTAACTGCTAAGCCATTTTCCCAGCCCCACCTCAGGTTTAGTTGGTGCTAATTTCCACAGTGGCTGCACTAGCTTTCACCGCCACCAGCAGTGTATAAGGGTTCCTTCTTTGCTACACATCACCACCATTCATTGTCATTTATTTTTGTCTGACTATTCCCGAGACGGTTTTGAATTTGCACTTCCTTCATGGCTAAAGACATTGAACACGTTTAAAAATATTTACTGGCCATTTGTACTTCTTCTTTTGAGAACTATCCTATTCATTTGCATATTGACTGGAGAATTTATTTTTGTGCGTTAAATTTTTGGGGGGAGTTCTCCTTAGGTCCTAGATATTCATTCCCTGTCAAATGTAGTTTCTTAGGTTGCCTCTAACTTGTTGTTTCCTTTACTTTACTGAAGCTCTTTAATTTCATGCAATCCAGTTGTCAACTCTAGGAATTATTTCCTGAGCTTCTGAAATTTTTAAGTGACTTTTGCAGAGTGACTTCTTTGGAGAGGTGCTAGTTTTTTGTTGCTGCTGATGATTTGAAGCAGAGTCTCACTCTAGCCCAGGCTGACCTAGAACTCACTCTGTAGTCTCAGGCTGGCCTGGAACTGACAGCGATCCTCCTACCTCAGCCTTCCAAGTGCTGGGATTAAAGGTGTGTGCCACCATGCCTGGTTCAAGTGCTAGATTTGATGTAGGAAAAACTAGAATCATACATGGTCTCTATCTATACACTTAATTACCAAGCTATGCATAAGCTCTCTTTTTTGGCTATAGAAAAATTCCTAAATTCCTGTACTAATTTTTGGCAATAGACAAATTCCTAACAATTTGGGCAGTTTGTCTGCAGTCTCATGGCCTAAGCCCCAGCAGGAAGCCCACTCGTTATCTATTGTTTGTAGAATAAGTATTCTAAGAACCGAAACATCAGACCTCTGCGTTCTATAGATGATAAGGTCACCAAGAGATCACTTAACATGCCACTTCTCCTTAGCATGTGGCTATGATTTTCCATAGGCCATGCTCTCAGAGGCCTTTGCTTCTCACCCAGATTCTCTGGGGGTAACTGAGGACTCTAGGACTTATCTCTTCATCAGGTATGTACCCTGATGCCCCTTCTTAGGCCTTCTAGGAGCAAAGTACGGGCGACTGGCTGCAGGGTCAGGTGGCTTCTTCCCTCAGTGACTCACCTGTTTGGTCTTGTTCCAGTATGCCTGGGATAAAGGTTGTGTTCCTTCAGCAAACCACCTGCTTCAGATGACCTAGATCACTCATGTGACTGAAATGTGCACATCATACTGTCACCCCGGGGGCAGGCAAACAAAACAAACACAAAACCCCTGCAGCCTATCTGGAGTAAGTAAACCTTCAAATTCAGGAAGTCATCTCAACAAAGCACACACACAAAAAATCACTCCGCAGCTTGACCAGCTGTGTGGAGATTCTGTGCATGTGACACCATGTGCATCTGGCTTACGTGGGACTCGAAGAATGGACCCTGGGTCCCTAGGCTTTGCAGGCAAGTGTCTTAACTGCCTAGCCAACACTCCAGCCCTCTACTCCTTTTTTTTTTTTTTAAATTATGGGAGATAGAGGTAGGAGGATCACAGTGAGTTCAAGGCCACCCTGAGACTACATAATGAATTCCAGGTCAGTCAGAGCTAGAGTGAGACCCTGCCTTGAAACACCCCCCCTCCAAAAAGCAAAAAGAAAATTATGCTGGCTGTTTGCCTTAAAGCATTCTAAAAGTAGCACAAATTATACTTACGAAAATAATATAAAATATACCTCTTAAGGTAAGAATATGATTGTATATAAATAAACAAATAAAAGTGTTTTAACCTGATTGTGAATAATTGAAACCAAGGATGTATAATACAAATTCTAGCAAGAATTTAACTCAGATTTGTTGTGATTCACAGTACAAATAGTATTCACAGTGTAAATAGATTTCATTATAAACCATGAGCCTGTGGACAATCAAACCTTATTGAGTAGTTTTGTGGATCAAGTTTCTAAGACTTCCAATGTTATTGAAAAAACAGCTGGGCGTGGTGGCACACGCCTTAAATCCCAGCACTCGGGAGGCAGAGGTAGGAGGATCGCTGTGAGTTCAAGGCCACCCTGAGACTCCATAGTGAATTCCAGGTCAGCCTGGGCTAGAGTGAGATCCTACCTCAAAAAACAAAACAAAACAAAAAAAATAAGGAAAAAGAAAACACAATTGCATTTTCAACCTTTTTTTTTTTTTTTTTTTTTTTTTTTTTTGAGGTAGGGTCTCATTGTAGCTTAGGCTGACCTGGAATTCACTATGGAGTCTCAGGGTGGCCTAACGCTCATGGTGATCTTCCTACCTCTGTCTCCCGAGTGCTGGGATTAAAGGCGTGCACCACCACGCTCGGCCCTTTCTGTCTTTTCTGCATGATATTGATACAGCTTCTATTATGTGAATGAAGATATAGAAGTAGAAATAATTAAAACATTTGTGGAAGACTCTAGCTAAGTGCTGAATACCACCTTTTAAGATCTTTTTTCTTTTCTTTTAATTTAATTTTAAAATTTTTTATTGACAACTTCCGTGCATATAGACAATATATCATGACAGAGTCCCCTCCCATCGCTCACCTTCCCCTCACCATAATCCTCCTCCACTGAATCCCTTTTCCTTTCCAACAAATCTCTTTTCTATTATGATACAATCATTTCTTCTTTCCTATCATGTAGGTCTTGTGTAGGGAGTGTCATCCACTATGAGGTCATGAATACTATGGCCACTTTGTATCTGGAGGACAATATTGTAAGCACTCATCCACTTCCTTTGGGTCTTATGTTCTTTCCACCACCTCTTCCACAATGGACCCTGAGCCTCGGTGAATATGATAGAGATGTCTCAGTGCTAAACACTCTACTGTCTCTTGAGACACCTTGGTTATCACAACCATCTGCAAAGAGAAGCTTCTCTCACCAAAAGTGAGCATAGCATTCCTAAAGATGTTAGAGAGAGTCCACTTTTTCTAAAAACATTCTTTATTCTTTCTCTCATTCAAGCGTTCATGGACTTGCTACAAATTGTGCTGTTCACTGAGCTAGGTGCTCACATTACTTCTCACCTCTAGGAAGAATAACATTTAGAACTTGTGGAAGGTGAAGACCACCTGAAAGTGGGCCCAGTGGCATGCACAAGTGTACATGCACGCGCACGCGCGTGCGCACACACACACACACACACACAGAGAGAGAGAGAGAAAAAGGGCTGAAAAAAACTGTAGAGTGGAATTATGATTCTGGCTTGCTGGTCTTGTACCTCTCACTGGGTTTTGTGCTGTTCCTGGGCAGTGGTGAGCCTCATTTGTATTCTAGCCCCGCTGAGTTTAGATGTAACACATGGGATAAGTGTGTTAGTTCCTTTCTAGTCATCTTCTTTGACATTTTGCTGCCAAGATCAAAATTTTGGGAAAAAACTAGGCATGAAATAAATAAATAAACTAAAAAATAAAATATGAAATTAAGTAATAAAAAAAAAAGCTGGGCATGGTTGGTGCACACCTTTCCTAGCACTCGGGAAGCTGAGGTAGGAGAATTGCTGTGAATTTGAGACCCTGAGAATATATGGTGAATTCCAGGTCAGCCTGGGCTAGAGCAAGACCTTACCTCAAAAAGAAAAATTGGGAAAGATAGGACTTAAATATTGTTGAAAACAAAGTCTAACTATAATTTTCTTAGTGTTGTAAAACTTTTATTTTCTTTTACACCACTGTTTCTTCTTTCTTAAAAATAATTCTTTCTCTTGTCTTGAAATCTTTCATGAAGTATGTTAACACTATTCAAATGAAAATAACAGATTATATGTTGAATCTGGCTTTTAAAATTATGTCCAATTTTGTCCACCTTCAGAAGAATCTATTCTAGTTATGGAAATATAGTAACCGATTTGGACCACACATGCCCTTGAGAGTGGCATTTGGGAAATTATTTGCTCGTAATATTCCCTAATCTCATATAATCCTCATAGACATATGCTGCACGGAGAAGAATCATGTCCTCAGAAGGAGAAGCATGAATGTCTACTGCAGAGGGCAAAGTCCAGAGGCTGAGTGGTCAGATCACAAGTCATAGCATATCTACAAGTTAAGCTTTCAGCCACCACAGAGGTTATTTATCCATCAAAAGTACATGAAGCGCCTATCATGTCCTCAGCACTGTTGTACTGATTGATGTAGGAAAAGCCCTTGTTCTCACGGAGCTTCCCTTCTAGAACCTGAAAGTCTGTATCTTTTCAGAAGAATAAATGACACTTCCTGACAGATATTCTAAAACGAGATTCATCCTATTTCACTCATTCAAATAACCCAGTCATCATTGTCATGTGTATATTTAATGTCCAATCTGTTTTTAAAATTATGCACATGAGGGCTGGAGAGATGGCTTAGTGGTTAAACGCTTGCCTGTGAGCCTAAGGAGCCGGGTTCTAGGCTTGATTCCCCAGGGCCCACTTTAGCCAGATGCACAAGGGGGCGCACATGTCTGGAGTTCGTTTGCAGTGGCTGGAGGCCCTGGTGCGCCCTTTCTCTTTCTCTCTCTCTCTCTCTGTCACTCTCAAATAAATAAATAAAAATTTAAAAAAATTATGGTCAAGATTTTTATACACATCTCATATGAATGAACATTTATTTTATTTACTATCAACTTCCTTCACAAATACAGCTTTAGTATGGTCCAAAGAAGATCCATATCCAATTATGTTAACATTTCCTTCAAAGCTGTTTGTATTAGTTGTTAATACCTACATTGTATGGCAAATCCCTCTAAAATGAAACATTCCCTCCTCAGGGGGTGGTGCTCAGGGGACTCTGGAAGTCTATCGTCTGGGAGAACTGAAACTTAAAAGGTCACACAACCATTCCCCAAGGTTATAAGAATGGTAAACAACTGCCGAGAGACAGCTTTTTCTTTTTTTTAAAGTTTTTCTGTTCATTATTTATTTATTTATTTGAGAGAGACAGACACAGAGAGAAAGGCAGATAGAGAGAGAGAGAATGGGCGCGCCAAGGCCTCCAGCCACTCCAAATGAATTCCAGACACGTGTGCTCCCTTGTGCATCTGGCTAACGTGGGTCCTGGGGAATCGAGCCTCGAACCGGGGTCCTTAGGCTTCATAGGCAAGCGCTTAACCACTAAGCCATCTCTTCAGCCCAAGAGACAGCTTTTGACCGGTGTCTTCTACCAAAGAAACAGTCCCTCCTGGGAAAAGAAAGAAATTCAGGAGGTCAACAAGTCAGGGAAAAATGGTTGAAAGACCCCTTCCTAAAGATATACAAAGTGTAAACAACTGCTTGGGAAGAGACTCTCTGACTAGCTCAGCTACCTTCCGGTCAACCTGTGCCGTGGGCTCCAGGGATGCGGCCCCTGTGAGCTGTCACCTGTACTGGGGCGGGCTTTTTAGTGACATAGCTGCCTTTGAGTCGTCCATTAGTCTTGTAAGCAACCCCTCACTCCAATAAACTCATCGACTTACCAACACTGGTTTTGATGGAATAGTGCTATGGTCTGTCCTCTGTGACCTATCTGGGATAAACAAATATGTGTTTGCATCTCCCCAGTATAAGAAAACAAAAACAAAACAAAAAAAAGTTTCCCATGACAACTTATTTACATACTTAGCCAAAACTTGAAAAGTAGGAGTAGAAAAGATCAATATTAAGTTTCTTTAGTTAGATGCTTTATTTCCTTTGCAGGTATCTTTATTATTTATCTTTGCTTTTTAGATCTTTACTTTGGGTTTTTTTTTTTTTTTTTTTTGTATCCCTGAAGTAAATGGAATATACCTAGCATCTGTAGATGGAAAACGTCTGTGTTGTATATACCAAACGTCCCTGTATTCTAGGTTTTAAAAAATTTCCCTCTGCATTGTTGGGACATGCTGGGTTTTCTGCTCAGTCACCACATCAGTGACCTTCGGCGGCACGTGTTCCTCCGCAGCTCTTGTGACGGGAACACACAGCTGCGTTCCGTGTCATGTCAGTCATTACTCTCCTTGACTTTACTAGTGTTCCCAAGTCAATATGTTCCAGATTAATGAGCCATTTGTTCCTAATCAAGAAACTATTTAAGAATACACTTTTAATTTTAATGACTTGTTTATGATTAATTGTTTCAATATGCCCTCCTCGTTCTCGAGGATGCTTTAAAGATGCAGCCTTCCCCTGAACAGTTCTCTGGCGTCTGAGCACTGGTAGTTACTGTGCTGTGATGATCTCGGGGACTGAGCCCAGTTATTGATTTCCTTCAGAAAATCATTCGTGCACTTCACTTAAGCCAAAAATCACTGTGAATAAGAATACTGAAAGCAGCTATTGGGCAGAAATTTCAGTAGTACCACATTACAGTTCTGTTTTGTTTTGATCCTGAGTCACTCTGTATAGGCCAGCATAGAATTCACTATACAGCCTGGACTATTCCTCGACTTCATGATTCTCCTGCTTCATCTTCCCATGTGCTGGGACGTGTAGGTGTGTACCACACACCTGACCACATTATACGGTTTTTTAATCTTCCCTTTATACATGTATATGTAAAATGCTCTTATTTTCTTAATTTAATTTTTTTAAAAAAGGTTATACTTTTATATCCCCTCTCCCCCATTCCACAGACAGCCCTCCTCAGTGGGGCTATTGGTATTCACTGTGGGGTTATGAAGGCCTCAGTCAGTCTCTATGTGGGGGATGCCTCAGGCTATTCCTACCTACCAGGAGGCTCTTACAACCTTCCCACCCCTTCTTCTGAAATGCCCCCTGAGTGTTGGTGGGTGTGTCAGAAGTCTGGCTTAGTGTTGAGTTCTCTGTAGTCTCTGGATATACACTTTGATAAGTTTTGAGTGACCACAGTGTCTGTTGCCATCTCCTTGGAGCTGGTTGTCAGATGAGTGGCGAGAGCAGTAGTTGTGTCACCATTTCCTCTGCAATGTCTCCTAGGCCCCAGCAGATGTGGCAGAGGTAAAATGCCTCATCGTATGCAGTTGGCTACCTTTTCTTACAGCATTTATGGATCTTGAATCTCCCCAGTGTTCTTTTTTTAAATTTTATTTATTTATTTATTTATTTATTTATTTATTTAAGAGCAACAGACAGAGAGAGAAAGAGGCAGAGAGAGAGAGAGAGACACAGAGAGAATGGGCGTGCCAGGGCCTCTAGCCACTGCAAACGAACTCCAGATGCGTGCGCCCCCTTGTGCATCTGGCTAACGTGGGTCCTGGGGAGTTGAGCCTCAAACCGGGGTCCTTAGACTTCATAGGCAAGTGCTTAACCCCTAAGCCATCTCTCCAGCCCTCCCCAGTGTTCTTGACCATCTATAAAATAAATCAGATTCTCCAACCAAGAGTGATAGTAGCTTGGACTAAAGGGGATAAGGATAGTTATTTCAGAAACTTTTTTATTTGAGAGAGAAAGAAATAGGGAGAGAGAGAGAGAGAGAGAGAGAATGGTTATGCCAGGACCTCCAGCCCCTGCACACAAACTCAATATGTGTGTGCCCCCTTGTGCCTCTGGTTATGTGGGTCCTGAGGAATTGAACCTGGGTCCTTTAGCTTTGCAGGCAAATTCCTTAACCGCTAAGCCATCTCTCTAGCCCTCAAAGACTTTTTGATGTATATACCCACTATCTTATCCAAAGAGCAGTGGGGAGCCCTCTCTCTGGAGTCTATGAGTTCCTACCTATGGGATGCTGACTTGGTTCCCAGTACCATAAATGAGTTCTTTCCCACTGAGCAAGTCTCATGTCCAATCTGAGAACAGCTGGGGTGCTTGCATAGCCTGTGTGCCACTTTTACACCGGTATATACTTACCCAGTTGGTTGATTTCATGGCTTGCACAATCTCCTCTTTATTTATGCTCTTGCTGACGATTGCCCCTAACAGCTCCCATAGTACCTCCTAGCAATATGAGCACTAGCCGGGAGGGTACTGGCTTCCCTTTCAGTTTGAGCATGTTCTTCTGATGTGCCGCGACTGCAGCCTGTGGTATCTTCTGCAAAGGATCTTACCTTTTCGCTTTCGGAAAGTAACAAAGTGCTTTGGCAATGGCCTGCATTGTTTTAGGGTCTGGGATTTACCAGACTGAGCCCAGTGTTTTAGGATTTAGCTTCTCTGCCTTCTACAGGGCATTTTGCTCCCCATTTTTATTGAAGGTCATATCTTGTAGAATGCTATCCAAGAAAAGGGGCTCTTTGGCATTGATTCATGTTGTCATTAGTTTTGTGTAATTCCCTCCCCATCTCCCTTCCTCTTACTCCTCCCAAAGACCCTTCCACCCCCTCTTTTTTCCCTTTTTTTCTGTCTGTCCTCACTCCTTCCCTTTGTTCTAACTTCATGCTAGTTCCATGTCAATACTCCTGATGCTTACTATAGAGTGGTGGTATTATTTGATGAGGAAAATTCTTAGAAAGAATTTGTGAAGTAATTGCTTTTATGTAACTGATTTGTACTATGCCATTAGCTGATTTAATTAATATTTACTCTGTGGAGTCATGTTTTCTTTTTTATTTAAATAAAACCTGTGTGCGTGTGTGCACATGCGCATGGGTGCATTTTATTTGAGCCTACAAAACTAAGTGATCCATGACGTTATAATCATCACAGCTAACGTTTATTGAATGCTTATTATATTCCAGGTTCTGTGCCAAGACCCTTAAATCTATTAACTCATTTACCCTTTATAACTACCACTACAGGGATCTGTTTTGTTTCTATTTTATCAATTAGGAAACTTGAGGCCCAGAGATGTCAACTTCCCCAAGGTCACTACTATAGTTACTTTCTAGTTGCTAGGACAAAACACTCAACCAAAAGCAGTTGATGGGAAGGAAGAATTTATTTTGGCTCACAATTTCAAAGGCAAGCTTCATGATTACAAGAGAAAACATGGCATGAGCAGAGGCTGGACATCACCTGTACCACAGCAGGTAGAAAACAGTAGTAGGAAAGTGAACCAAACTCTGGCAAGGGGGAGCTGGCTACAACACCCCTAAGCCTGCCATCAACAACACACCTCTTCTACCAAGGCTCTCTCAACCTGGGGACTAAACACTCAAAACACATAAGCTTATGGGAGTTATCTGACTCAAGCCACCATAGTCACACAGATGGTGAGATGGAAACCTAGCAGTCTGCCTCGCCAGAGTCCATGATTCTAAACAAAATTCCTCTACTACTGTATAGATGGAGAAACTTCTAGCATTGGCATTCCTTTCTTTGAAACTTGAGTTGTTTTGTACTGCTCAGGGGATTATAGCTCTTACTTGTCTGTAGCCAAAGTGCTTCATTATTCACTTCTTCCCCTCTATAGGCTAACCATTGCACAAGTTCATTAGATTCTTCCTAAATGCACACATTTGCTTATTTTCTAGTACTGTTGCTCTTAAAGGACAGATACATAGACATGTGAGATATGGAACCCAGGAATGATAAAATGCATTCTGGGATTGTCTTCTGTAGCATAATGATGGGTATGAGAATCGCAAATAGCAACACTCACCTAATCTCCTTGTGTTTGCTGATGCAACTGACTTTCTTTTAAGTTTCACAACCTATTTTCTCTATTTATCAAGGAGAAGTAAGGCTCACTTAGCTTTTGAAATGCGGATTCAGTGCAATTGTGTTCTTGGTCCCACTCTAGGTCCTATATGTTAGAATCACTTAAGTTTCATTCTTTTCCTAGTTATAAGGTCTACTAGGTAGATCCAACCTGCAGATTGCGAGCCACCTGCATCTCAAGATGAATGCAGCCTATAACACATTTGTATACAACAATGACAATGTACAATCTCAAAACGTTAGGCCCATTCCTGAGTGGGCAATGGTGGTTAGCCCATCCTGTTACAGATGCTAACAGTACAGACAGAAAACTACATTGTTAGGAAAGTTGATTGGCAGACTTCTATTCTTCCTCTTACCTGGCTTCCTACATGTTCCTGATATCTCTGAGGCTTAGTTACACACTGGATAGTTTTAGAGGGACTTTATTCCTTGGGGATCACTGGCTCACCTGTGATGGAACCCAGAGAAACTAATTTAAGCCAAGTGGATGGTTTAGAAGATCCAAAGATAGAAATGCAGCTGTACTTAAGGTAGAACAGGAAATAGGGAGCCAGGCATGATTCTTTTTCATAGTTTACCTTCATAGTATCAGTCATATTAGACCCAAACATGACTATGTGGCTCTTCTCTTTGCTGGGTATACATGTCATATATGATATATCAAACCTTTTTTCCCACCTCATTTATGCACCACTCAATTGGAAATAAGGTTTTATAGTTGATTTCCTAGTTTTACAATCCTAGTTTAGGCACCCAAAGTATGATTGACAGTTCTCGATGTAGTATTCTCAAGGCTGTATTCTGACTTTCCCATTTGTTCTTACCCTGGATCTATGGCTAGAAAATGGAACTGGGGAAGTGTGGTGTGATGTGGTCTTAATCCAAGAAAAACTCTTGTCATCTTTACCAGAAGCAGCTAGGACAACTCCCAAGAGATTCTCAATACTGGGCCTATTGACATTCCACCATTTAAGGAACAGGGCAGGAAAGATCATGAGACCCTCCCCTGAGATATCAGGTGCTCCCTGTTCTAGCTGAATGCAGTGAAGCATGGGTTCTCGTGGCCTCAGTAGGAGGTAGAATATACAGAGGGTGGAAGATCAGGGGATGGGGAGTTCCATCAAAGCAACCATGAGGATATTGTCATTAAGGCTACATTGAGACCTTTGGATGTTATGACTACTTTAGGATCACACTCCTATAAGTAACCCCTCCCCTATGCTCTGTCTATAAGGAAGCCTAATAAACTCATTGGTTTGCCAGGGTGAACTCTGATGGAATTGGTGTTTAGTCTGTCAGGGGCGTCTAGTCTTAGCGAACAAGTGTTCCTCAGCATCTTCCCAAAAGTAATTTATGCAATGGGAAGGCATTAAATATGATTCCTCTCTGCTGTCTTTTCATCTATTTTCTCTCTCTCTCTGCAATACTGAAGATCGAACCCAGGACCTTTCACATGCTAGGAAAGTCCCCTAAACATGGGGCTATATTTCAGCCTACTTTGTTCTCTCTTTAACTATAATAAACAAGACAATGAAAATTCAACTTTTGGTCTGTTAAAGAAAACAAAGATTTACATGGAAAAAAATTACTCCATTGAGCACATATTTCAGAATTCATATTATTTTATATACTTAGTTGTGAAGAATACAATCTGACAAGTATAAAAGAGAATTGATCCTTGAACCTCCTGTACCTATTCAGACTTTCAAAGACATGCTTATATTTTCCTTGTAAATGGATGTGAATAGCTTCATAAGCTAGTTAAAGTTTAGTTTCTGAGTGATAAAAATAGCTTTATTAAAGAGATACAGATTAAATTCTGGGTCGTTACTATGAAACTTAAGAGAGTCTTGGAGTAATGGGAAATAATAGTAGAGGAGAAGACAAAATTTGGGATTCAATTCATAGGTAAACTAGCAGATAAAAAGTGAAAGCCAAAATGTGTATCGTAGGGAAACCAGTGGCTAGAAATACCTGGGTAGGAGCTGATGTGGCTTGAGGCAGAATTATTTCAGTGTCTTCAAGGAAACTTTTGTTTTGCCCTTAAGCCTTTCAACTGATTCAATGGGGCCCACCTGTACTGTTGAGGGAATTCTGCCTGAAGTGCAACACTTGCTCCACAGGAATACCTAGTTTGTGCTTAAGGAACTGGGTGTTCAAATCTAGCCAATTTGGCAATAAAAGTAATCATTATACTAGGTACTAAGGAGGAGTACTGCATAGGGAAACCAAATGGGGAAAGGGTTCTTTGGAGAGCCAGGGGCAGGTTTAGATGAACGTGTTTTGTGGATACTGAAAAAGCCTGTAGAAAATGTCTTCTAATAGCAAAGATGCAGAATGCAGACAAGTGTGTTTCAAGTGACTCTCTGTGTAGATGATGTGAACATGTCGCCCAACAGGGAGTTAGATTTCTGCTCAGGCCCTGGTGTGGAGTTACTGGGAAGGTAGATACACCACATTACACATTCCCTCTTACCCTGCTATTGGAAGTTTCTCTCGTCAGGTATGTTGGCTCATGCCTTTAATCCCAGCACTCTGGAGGCTGAAGTAGGAACATCACTTTGGATTCGAGGCCAGCCTGAGACTACATAGTGAATTCCAGGTCAGCCTGGGATAAAGCAAGACCCTACCTTGAAAAATGGAAAATAAAATAAAATAAAACAAAAGCTTCACTTTTTGTGAAGTAGACCATGCTTTCCAGTTCACAAAGGAACAGAGGGCAGGACAGTGGTGTGTATACTATTCTATCTCAGAAGTTGTGTTTCATGGGTATAGTATACTATGGCTTATGGTTAAGTAAGGTGTTTTATTTTCCCTTTTTCTTTCTTATTCTGAAATGTTGTGATTTGGACTTTGGTCTACAGTTCGTGGTATATCATGTGTTATAAATTCAGTCAATAAGCCTTTATTGAACAGAGAGCCCTTTGAACATTGTGTGAACATCTATGAGCCAAGTATTTTAATTGGGAAAGGTCATTGTTGAGCTCTAATTGAAATAGCTCTAAGCTTGATGGGCTTCAGATTGTTCTGTCTCTCTCTCTCTCTCAGCAATACTTGAATGGAAGGAGGTTGTAGAACAAAGCCTGGGAGTTTGAGACGAAGCCTGTGCTGCAGCTTTAGACTCACAGGTTTCTCAATTCCCCTGTGGGCCACAAAGAAGATGGTAACTGAGCCAGAAGAAGCCGGAAACAGATGAGTACAGGGTTTATAAGAAGTCAAATAAGGAAGCTGGTTTAAGAACCAGGACTTAAAGAGAAAGAGAATTTTTCAGTTCCAGGGCCAGTGATCCCGGAGGCTGTAACCAATGTTAGCACAACTATTCCAAGGTTTAGGAGAAGATAGAAGTTCTTGGATGGTCTAGAAATTGAGAGGGAAGGAGCTGGAGAGATGGCTCAGTGGTTAAGGCACTTGTCTACAAAGTCTAATGACCCAAGTTTGATTCCCCAGTACTCACATAAAGCCAGATGCACAAAGGGCACATGCATCTGGAGTCCATTTGCAGTGGCTTGAAGCCTTGACATGCCCATTCTCTTTCTCTTCCTCCCCCCTCCCTCTCTCCCTCCCTCTCTCACTCTCCTACTTATAAATAAATAATATTTTTTTGAAAAAAGAAATTGAGAGGAAGAGAAGAAGTTACATCTTCCACTTCCTTTTATGTCCTTCCTGGCTTCCACTCAGCTCTAAATGGAGTCCGTATTTTATTCAGAATATTTTAAACATGTTTTGTTTGAAACCCTCTCAACTCTGACCCTGGCTGATACGCTGTCCTACACCTTAGAGCACTTTTCCTTCTGAAATAGCAGGTGTTTCTGAAGGAGGTTACGACCTCACTCACAAGGGGTGAGTAATTGAGATAATGGATGCAGACCCTAAGCAGTGGGTTGCCCTGTCCTGAACATTCAATCAATGTTAGCGATGATTATCACAGAATCATGTGACTGCCATATCTCTTTAACAGCTGGTCCCCACAGAGTGTCAGTCACATGAGAATCAATGGCCTGTGGTTCACATGGAACTCCTGATTATTTAAAATATATAGATGAAATTACATTTTTCCCTCTCACACCATATTCCAGGCATACTGTCATTAATCTCTTCTCATTTGTCTAAATATACAAGCTTCATGATTCAAAATCCCTTCGATAGTGTTAGATCCAAAATGCCACCTGTTTCTCTCCATTTCTCAAGTATTTTGAGTTGGCAAATTCAGGATGTTAATTTGCACTTGTTATTATCAATTAAACTTACAGAGGTGTTAATCCCCATTTCCACAGAGTTGCTGGCAGCCTGTCAGGTTTCAATCCCTAGATCCTATGTAGTACGACTCTCAGATGTTCCCCCCACCCGCTTTTCCTCACCTAATCGGCGGTATCCTAGCACCAACACAGAATTCATTTGACTGAATCCTTACAATCTCTCTGTCTCTCTTTTGGTTTTTTGAGGTAAGGTTTTGCTCTAGCCCAGGCTGATCTGGAATTCACTATGTAGTCTCAGGATGTCCTCGAACTCATGGCGATCCTCCTACCTCTGCTTCTCGAGTGCTGGGATTAAAGGAGTGCACCACCACACCTGGCTTCTTGGCATATCTCTTGATATCTTTGAAAACAAGCAACAAGAAGAACAGACCAAACTGAAACGATAGCAACACAGGGGCATGGAATTAGACACTGGGCAGCCTCCACACATAGCTACTGTTTTACAGATGTGGTGGATGTCCTCATCCAGCTCTGCTATTTCACACCTTATTTTCCTTAGATGCTCAGGTAAACACCGTCTGGCCCAGGACCCTTACTGCTCTTTGCTCCTTCTGTTGCAGCAATGTCTTCCATGGAATGGCTAAGCTTGGTCTTTCTCATGACAAGTGTTCTCAGAAATTAGAATTTCCCCATCGTTTCCCAGAGTTAAGTGGTGCCAAATAGTAAAAGAAAAACCCTCTTAGAGCGCTCTGTCCTACTAGACTTTGTACCCTCCTTGCTGCCTATAGCAGCCGCCAGCACGTTACCTGAATATGAGTCTATTCATGGACCAAGTTAGATTTCTGTGTTAGATGTCAGCCCTTACTCCCCATGCTTCACGTTTCTCCTAAGATTGCTTCTGTTCAGCCTTGACTCTGTCTACTTAGATTGGTGTCTTTGAGATAGTCAGCTCTCCCCTTACCCCAGCTGTCCACTTTTAATTAATAGCCAGTTAATTTGTTGGATTGATATTTTGGGCAAGAAATACCAGAGGACATTTAAAATTCCCTTTGGCCCTCAGAGTCAATGACTCTGTAAATTTTCAATTCGTATCCTTTTAATACATCTTTCCAAATGGTCTTGATTAAATAGGAATGTCTGCCAGTGGTACATTTGTGTCACGCTGCTAGGCTATTGGGTTCGAATATTGACTGTGATGGTTTTTTATTGATTGCTAACTTACAGAACCTATGACCACCCATGATGAGGAATTATCTGGATTAGGTTAACTTCTGGGCATGCCTGTGAGGGATTATCTTGATTAGGTTAATTGAAGTGAGATGACCCATCTTAACTGTGGGCAGTACCATTCCATGGAGTAGTGTTCAGGACTTTATAGAAAAGAGACATTTGGGGCTGGAGAGATGCCTCTGCCGTTAGGGCGCTTGCCTGCGAAGCCTAAAAACCCAGGTTCAACTCCCCAGAACCCACGTAAACCAGATGCACATGGTGGCACATGCATCTGGATTTTGTTTGCAGTGGCTGGTACACCCATTCCCTCTCTTTCTCTTATAAATAAATTAATTAAAATATATAAATAAATAAAACAAGACAACTGGCTGAGAACTCTACTTCCTGGCTTGCACACAGTATGAGCAGTTCTGTTTCATGCTCCCACCTCTATGACTTCCCCGCCATGACGGGCTGTGACCTTGAACTGTCAGTCAAAATGAACCCTTCCTTAAGCTGATTTCGTTCGGTATTTTGTTGCTGCAAGGAGAAAGGTAATTAATTATCCTGTTGCCAAAAAGTAGCCTGCTGCTTGCGGAGTTATTTAACTTTAGTTTCCTTAGTTATAGAATGTGAATCATAAAATTCCCCTTCAAGGTTGTTGTGATACTCCGTATACGCTGGGCACTCTCCATTAATAAACAAAATATGCTTGGGAGGTACATGACACATACATGGGAAACAACTGTTACTACTCTGTAATTCCCCTTGAGTCAGTGGGTGTGAGGTTAGTCACAATATCAAGTACCACCTGCCACAGAGCAGATGTTGTGCAAGGGAGAATAGAATAATGTCGTGGTGAGAAAGGGATTTTAAACAAGTGTCTGTGGTAGAGTAGTACCTCTCACAATAATCTCAACATAGGCTGTGATCCAAGAAACTTTGAGAGAACAATTTTAGACTCAGATGCCACAAAGACAAAAGCATTCCAGAGCAGAACCATTCTTGAGGGCACTGACAGCAAGTTGTTCTAAGGCGGCGTATATCATGTAGCCTCAATATTCCACCACTGACTATGTACCTACATAAGTAGTTAGCTGAATGTGGTGGTTTTCCTATGCTGCCTGATGATCACGATTCCACTCAGGGATTCTTTCTGTGAAGACGAATAGAGCATTTGGGCACCAAATCAAGAATCTTGCCTCCTGGAGGCCTAGGAGCTCACAGAAAGGAATCATGCCTTGCCACCTGTGCCTATTTTTAACACGCTCCCTCTTGGCATCAGATCTCTGGTTACATGGAGCCTCGTGTCCTCAGTCTTGAAGGCTGGTCTTTTTCCAGCACACATAGCGTGAAAGTCTGTAGCCATCCCCAGAGCACTTACTAGAATCCTGGAGCTTCATCCCTGCACAGGCAACTGATGAGAAACCCATGGATTCTGACTCATTTTATATTCAGACATCCAGCCAAATAAATATAACTAAATATATAATATAACAATATATTTTCAAAAAGACAAATTTGAGGTCTGGAGCAGTGCCTTAGTGGGTAAGGCACTTGCCTGCAAAGCCACAGGACCCAGGTTCGATTCCCTATGACCCATGTAAGCCAGATGCACTAGGGGATGTGTGCATCTGCAGTTCATTTGCATTGGCTACAGGCACTGGTATGCCCATTCTCTCTCTCTCTCTCTCTTTCTCATTCAAATAACTAATCAAATCATTTAAGAAATACAAATTTAAAGTTGGGAGGCTGGGCTATAGGATTGGCTTAGATGTTGGACTAGGCTCCTGATATAATGTGAACAATATTATGATCAGAGGTGACCTTGAATAAGCTGGGTCTATCCACTCTTGCCTCAAAACTGAGCCTATAAATACTGTACCTTGTGACTTAGGACTAAGAAGCCAAGAACTTTTGGGACAATGCCCTATCTCTTTCTGTAAAGGAGAGGTATATTTACTTACATATACTTACTTAAACAGGTGAATTAGATTGTCTCCATCTGCAGTTATAATATGACATAAATGACTACTTATTTTTTATGTGTATGATATATGTGGATATGTATGTGATTGTTTATATGTGCGTAAATGGCATGTGTGTATGCATGGGCACATGGCCATGTGTGTACATGTGGAGACAAGAGGTAAGTGTTGGGTGTCTTTCGCAATCACTCTCGATCTTGCTTTTATTTTTGATTGAGCACTTGAATATATATGAACATACAGTAATTTGATCATTATCCTCTTCTGTCTCCCTTCCCCTGCCCCCATCCTCTGAGGACCCCCCTCTTTTCTTCTTTCAAGGTAGTCCAACCCGTTTTATTGGCATTCCTTTTGTCATCCTCTCTGCTCTCCATGTCAAAATGCTAATGGACTCAGAACAGTGCATGCAGGTCTTATAGGAATAATGACAACTGCTTTGGGGTCATGAACGCACCAGTCAGTTCGTGTCCGGAGGACAGTGTTCCAGAGTCCACCTGTGTGTATTTTGAACACCGTATAAGAACACCCTGTACTTTGTCCCCTCTTCTGCAATGTTCCTGAGCTTTGAAGAGCATAATGGAAATTTCCTTTTAGTGATGAGCTCTTGACAACCTCTTATTTTCTACGTCGGTGAGCTTTGAGTCACCTCAGTGTCTGTGGCCATCTCCACGGAGGCAGTTCTCTGGCTAGCAGCGAGAGCAGCGCTCACTCATCCTACCACTTCCTCTGCAACGTTCCCTGAGCCCTGCCAGGTGTGACGGAGGTGACTCATCCAAGCCTAGGAACTGGGCTTTCTCTTATCATGTTGATGAGTCTTGGGTCTCTCCAGCATTCACTGCCATCTGCAAGAAGAGGTTTCTCAGAGGCTGGGGCCTATGCCTCCATAGCAACCTACCACATGTATCTCTCTTTATTATTTTATTTTTGGTTTTTGGTTTTTTGAGGTAGGGTTTTGCTGTAGCCCAGGCTCACCTGGAATTCACTATGTAGTCTCAGGGTGGCCTTGAACTCATGACGATCCTCCTACCTCTGCCTCTCAAGTGCTAGGATTAAAGGTGTGTACCACCATGCTGGGCTCATGCAACATATTTTTTTTATTAATTATAAACTTTACTGTATGAGCAGATCACATGTTGGTCATATCCCCGTAGGGTTATACTCATATTTCCTCTCCCCACCCCATTCTACTGAAGGCCATCATCAGTGGGGTTATTGCTATTCACCATGGGGTTATGAATGCATCAGTCAGTCTCTGTGGTGGCAACCAATGCCTCATGATACTCATTCCCACCCCGTGGCTCCTATAATCTTTATAAACCCTCTTTTACAATGTTCCTTGAGCCTTGATGGGTATGTTATAAGTCTACTTTAGTTTTTAGGTCTCTGTAACATCTGAATTTCTGCTTTGGTACATTTTGAATCTCCTCAATATCTATTGCCATCTTCCTAGAGGTATTTGTCAGGTTAGCAGTGAGAACAGCACTCATGTTTAAATCTCACTGATTCAGCTAGACTAGCTAGCCAGCAAGCTGCACTCTTTTGTCTCCTACTGTCTGCACTTCCCCTTCCCCAGCACTATTACATGTTTGTGACTGCACCTGGCTTTTACTTGGATACTGGGGATTCAAACCCAGGTCCTCATGCTTGTGAGGTAAGTACTCTACAGACTAAACCATCTCTCCAGTCACCTGAGTTGATGGTTTACTAATGTTGTTATCTATGTTAAGCTCATAGCTTCTCTGCTTCAGTCAATAACAAGAGGGTGACTATGAAAATTAGTTTGAGTTTCTATAATAAAACATCATACATGAGGTAGCTTAAACAGACATCTATTTCTCATAGCTTTAGTCCTAGACCTACAGAAGTCCTAAGTCAGAGTGTTGGATTGGGTTCTTGGCAAGGTCCCCTGCCAGACTTATAGAATGCTGTATTCTTGCTTTATTTTCATGTTGTAGAGAGATAAAACTCTGGGCTCTCGCCACCACTTTTAAGGGATCCGCCCTCTTGCCTTTAACACAAGATGACCATCTCTGCTTTGGTTTGAATGCATCTGCAACTTAATCCCCGGTGAAACAGGCTTGAGAAGTAGGGGCTTCAGAGGTGATTACATTGTGACAGCTCTGCCCTTAGGAATGGATCGACACCTTTATCTCAGCAGTAGGCTTGTGATTGTAAGAGCGGGGGTCCTTGTAAAGGGCAATTTTATCCCATTTCCCAGTACTGATGAGCACATGATGCTTTCTACCATGCTACAACATAGCAAGATGTGTGATCAGAAACTGGACCCTCTGAACTCACCAGCCACCCAAACCATGACCTAAACAAACTTCTGTCATTCCTGTATTACCTAGTCTCTTGTATGCTGTAAGAGTACAGAAAATACTGAGATAAACTTCTCGCAGCCCTGCTTCCTAATACCATCACACTGGGGGTTAGAACTTCAATATATGAATGGGGGGCTCACAAATTCAGTCCATAACGGCATCCAAAAATATTTAAATTCTGATTGAGACATGGACCTTGAACTATTTTGCAATGCCAGCTTTGAAACTTTTATATTCAGGATCAAGGATATTTGCTTTCCCAACCCTTTTGTGGGCATTCGACCAGTCTTAATATTTTAATTAAACATTGCATTTTGGGTTTGCATTGATGTCTAAATGTCATTGTAGTAGACTTTCCCTTTGCAATGTTCAGAAACTGTATCCCCTGATGTTTTAGGCTAATGGGAAGGACACAGATACCTAAATTCATTTGCTCAAACTGTCCAGAGGTATCACAGTTAACAGGGGGATAATCCCAAAATTACTCAGGGACTCAGTTTCTTCCATCTTCTTAGCTTATTTCTGTAGCACTGTTCTCACTGGTGTGGCTAGAGGTGGTAGATACCATCCCCTGGTAGCCTTGTATCTAGACAGAATTGTAATTCTTTTTACTGGGCTCACCTACTCTCTCCTGGAGCCTGTAACAGTCTATAATTGGTTCAGGCTCCTATTCTCCAGCCTCTGGAAACTGCATGTAAAAAACATTGAAGAGGAAGTTATTGTGTTTTTTCCCCCTCGGTGATAAAATTCAATAGAAGCCCATAGATTTTAAATAGGCAAGGTACTCATTTACATAATCATCTTTCTATCCCTGCTTCCACCCATTTATTTAGCTGTCACCCATTTAGCACCTGCATATGTCAAACATGGTGTTTCATAATGGTAAGGTAGGTTCTAGGAAATAAATTAATGTTTTTGCCCTTGGAAATCTCAAAATAATCTCTATATAAGTATTAAGATTAAATGTCTATGCCCACTCCCCATCTTCATCCATATGTTGAAATATGACTCTACAGAGTGATGGTATCAGGAGGTATGTCTCTGGGAGGTGTTAAGTCATGAAAGAAGAGTCCCTATGAATCTGATTAATACTCTTTTTAATTTTGTTTTATTTATTTGAGAAAGAGAGAAAGAGGAAGAGGAGAGGGAGAGAGAGAGAGAGAGAGAGAGAATGGGAGCACCAGGGCCTCCAGCCACTGCAAAGGAACTCCAGACACTGCTACCTTGTGCATCTGGCTTATGTGGGTCCTGGGGAAATTGAACCTTGGTCCTTTGGCTTTGCAGGCAAGCACCTTAATTGCTTAGCCATTTCTCCAGCCCCTGATTAATACTCTTAAAATAGTCCTAAAGGCCCCATTCCCACTTGTACCATGTGAGGATGTAGTGAAAATACCTATGAATTAAGAACTAGTTCTAACCAGACCAAAAAAAAAAAAAAAAAAAACCCATGGACACTCTAACCTTGGGCTTCCCTGCCTCCAGAACTGTGAGAGATAAAATCCTGTCCTTCATACGCTATTTGGATCACGGTATCTTGTTGCAGCAGCATAAATGTACTAAGAGAATAAGTTCCAGACAGAGCAAGCTTCATCTCAGCCAATGTTGGCTCTTTGACTGTGTGGTTAACCAAGCTGTGGGTGTCACAATCTTTTTCAAAACCAGTGGGATTAAGAAAGGCATTCCAGAGAAGTGCAAGCCTGATTTGGATGCATTACCCGGGGAAATGAGATGAAAGGCTTTCCTGGAAGCAAACCCATAGGAAGATATGGGGAAGGGTTTGCATGACACACTTCCCAAAGGCAACCAGCTTAACATGACTCAAGCACACAAGACATTAATGAATAGGAAGAGAATGATGTAGGAAGATCACCATGAGTTTGAAGTCACCCTGAGACTACACAGTGAGTTCCAGGTCAGCCTGAGCTAAAGTGAGACCCTACTTTAAAAACAATTAAGCAGAGAATGATGAATCCCTCATACAGGGCTAGCAAAAGTCAACACGCTTGATTGTCTTATGAGGACAAGTTACTGAGTTGGTTCAGATGGGAGAATAGCTTATCCCTTAAGAGAATTATGAAAAGTAAGGTGCCCTTAAATGGACAGCTCACTTATAAGTCCTAGTGCCATTTAACATTTAATTAGCATTTACTTCCCATTTATCAGCAACTGTTTCTCATCCTGAAAGTCTCAGGTCTCTAATATCACCTGAGAACATTCAAAACCCCCAGTGCAGTTGGGCCTGGTGGTTCCCATCAGTACTCAGGAGGTGGAGATAGGAGGACTGCCACGAGTTTCAGGTGAGCTTGGGCTACAGAATGAGGGAGATCCTGGGCAGCCTCGGCTAGAGTGAGACCCTGCACCAAACAAAACAATAACAACAACAACAACAAAACCCTTCTTCTCCCCCCAAACCCTAGTGACCTCATTCTACCCAAGTCCACTTAATTCAAAATTTATATAGCTAATATTTCGAGTTCCCAGGCTAAAGAAATAGAACTAAAGTTGTGGACCTGTTCTCTTTGTGCTGTCCTGGCAGGATTGTGTGAAACCCCTTCGTCATATATCCTGTTGAGTCTAAGATTACTTTTGCTAATCCACTATATCCCATTCCTGTAGGGTTCCAGTCTCTAATTCTAAAGAGAGGATTTCTAAAGACAGGAGTTCTCTCCCTCTGTTCTGTTTGAAGCAGAACAATGAGCTAAATATGCTGAGATTGGTATGATATTACTCCTTACACAGTTGCTAGAAGAGACACAAGGAAGAAGAAGGGGGAACAGGTGGAGGAAGGTGAAGTGTGAGGCAAGATCATACCGAGGCAGAGAACGTCTCAGGGATCAAGGGCAAAAGGTGGTTTCAGGTACAGCGATCAGAGTGTGTAAGGCGTAGGGGCATCAAAGAACATGGAAACAGAGTTTGCATGGATGGCCCTTGTAGCACACGGTCCACATGCTTATATGTAGCTAGTTCTGTGTGGATCAAGTTCTATTGCTACCCAACAAGAACACTGAGGGTAGCTATGCTGCATGCAACATGGCCCTTGCCATACAATGATAGCCTTTTAAAAACAAAAGTGGGGGGCTGGAGAGATGGCTTAGCGATTAAGGCATTTGCCTGCAAAGCCAAAGGATCCCAATTCGATTCTCCAGGACCCACATAAGCCAGATGCACAACGGAGTGCATGCATCTGGAGTTCATTGGCAGTGGCTGGAGGCCCTGGTGTGCCCATTCTCATTCTCTCTCTCTCTCAAATAAATAAAATATATTTAAAAAAAACAGAAGTGGTTTGCAGGAAACTGTAAAATCAGAGCAAGAAAGAGGATTCAGTCAGGCAGAAGGCTAGAAACTACTAGTTCAAATAAAATATAGTCATTAAAAAAATTTTAAAAAATGAACAGAAATATTCATGGGCAAATATTTAGAAGAAGAACTGAAACCAGAAGCTACTCTCATGTAAGACTGGTTCACAGGTCTATACAGTATCCAAATCCCTGTCATCCCTTTTTAGTAATCTACTTTGATGCATGGATTTCCCCAAACACCCTCTTCAATGCACCCTCTCAAACTTTATCCCATACTTTCAAGACACACTTTTGACTCATAAGGAATTTCCATCCTCCTTCACAGCTGTGGAGAAGGGAGCCCTAGCAAGAGGAGGAAGTAAGCCCATGCTCTCTCAGCACTTCCTTCCTGGCTGTGTCATTCCTGGGTCTGGGTCATCCAGCTGCATCCAGGAGTCCCAGAGGACGCTACAGATATTACTCACAGTGCAGAGTGATATAGGGCATAACTTCCTTAGAGGTCTCTCAAGTAGCTTTGATGTTGTGCTAAAATTTACCAGAAGGTCATTGCAACGTAACTGACATTTGTCAAAACTATCTTATGGGAAAAGTACTTATTATGAATATGTTGATTGTATATTATTATTTCAAAGTTGTTAGAATTTTCTATAATGAAGTAGTTTATTAAAGTTATAATATTTCAAAAATTATTAAGGAAGTCGGGCGTGGTAGCGCATGCCTTTAATCCCAGCACTCGGGAGGCAGGGGTTGTAGGATCACCGTGAGTTCGATGCCACCCTGAGACTACATAGTGAATTCCAGGAGAGCCTGAGCTAGAGTGAAACCCTACCTCGAAAAACCAAAAAAAAAAAAAAAAAAAAAAAATTATTCAGGGAAAATAAAATGAAGTAAAAAAAGTTATTGAGTTGGGAAGCATGTGATGTCCTACTTTGCATACTACCTTTGCACTTTGAAGTAGTGATGAAAAACCTTTCTGTAAAAGTTTTTGAGCTGGGATGGAGAGATGGCTCTGTGGATTAACAACCCAAGTTCAATTCCCCAGTACCCACATAAGTCAGATGCACAGAATGGAACATGTGTCTGAAATTTCTTTACAGTGGCTGGAGGCCCTGGAGTACCTATCCTTTCTCTCTCTCTCTCTCTCTCTCTCTCTCTCTCTCTCTCTCTGTGTGTGTGTGTCTGTATCTCTCTGCTTTTGATAAAATTTATCAAAAAAGTTTTTGAGTTGAGCATGGTGGCACATACCTATAATCCTAGCACTTGGGAGGCTGAGACAGGAAGATCGGCAGGTTGTAGGCCAGCCTGGACTATATAGCAAGATGCTGTTCCCCATTTTCTTTGCATCCCCACAAAAGGGTATAACTTTATTCACAGGTAGGACTTTAAAAACATGAATGAAAACATTCTTCGTAGGTGCATACTAGATTAAAAAAAGGACATCTATATAATTTACTTTTCTACAACAGCATACTCTGAGGTTTTACATAAAATAATGGGTTTGTAAGATACTGTCTTAGAACATTTCACTTCAAGAAAACAAGTCTTGTTACTGTTAAGTGCCTATTTATAGCTCTGTAGCTGTCCTTTTAGTTTCAAAGCTCTCATATATGGTCCGTCTCTTATTCCCACATGATTCATTGGATTCATGCCTTGGTTTCTTCAGTTTCTCAGTGTACTCCTCCATCTTCCACAAGCACTTAATTTCACAGTGCCTTATACTTCTATGATTGAAGCCACATCTTGTAGCTCTTGAACTCCAGGGAGAAGAGAATGGACAAAGCTAAAAGGTGCAGAATTCATTGCAGAAATTGTCTGAGGGAAGGCAGTAAAAACTACTTAAAAGAGCCCAGGTTTTCTTTTCTAGATAGGCTAGTCTCAGGACAGTAGGTGAGCAAAGGGCTCATGTGAGTGCTCTTTCTTTGACACTCAAAAAAATGAGAAAATACATTCAGATGTTTAATTCTAAGGGCAATGATAAAGATCAAAGACTCTTTTTATTACAATATTTTCATTTTTACTGAACAGATTCACTTCGGCCTTTGGATTGCATTCCGAAATGTTTACCTTTTAATAAGTGATCTGTTAAAATGTGGATCAGAGAACAAGGCTTTCTGTTTTACAGTTGAACTTTTGACCTTGGGGATGAATGGGTGGAGGCTAAGAGGAAAAGTCCACTGTGTTTCTACTGAACTTTTTACCCATTAAAAAAAAAACGGGGGGGGGGGCGGGTGGAGAGCAAGTTTAAAGTTCACACAGTGCACAGGAGGTCTCCATTGGGGATTTCTGGTATTATTAACTTCCTGACCTCAGATAATTAAAAAGGAAGAGCAGAACCACCTCAGACTGTGACTCAACTTTGAACTTTTAACCTCTCCAGTAAAGTATTTAAATTATAAATGGTAGGCTCTGGAAGCTTTCTTATTGCTATTAACTTCCTTTATCCCTGGTCACCAAGCTATAATCTAGGCCCAAAACATAGCCTGATCTAACTTTTATTATTATTTTTTTATTTAACCTCTTTTAGCAGGGAGGACCAAGAATATTATTTACCTAGAAATCCCAGGTATTCTGGGGAAAGAAGTTAAGCTTCAAGGGTCATTGAATTTCAAGAGCTGGTGCAACTTCAGATCACCTGTCCAGCCTCTTCAGTTGAAAAGAGATGACTGAAAACTAGTGATTTCCTTCAGGTCCCAGGAATCATAGGGGAACAAAAGAACATCTTTGATAGGGTAAGATGTATTTGGCTGAGTGGCACAGGGCCTGAAATATCTATAGCTTCCATTTTTTTTTAGTATGCCTATGAGTATGTGTTTATGGGCATGTGGGCATGTGGTGTGTGTGTGTGTGTGTGTGTGTGTAGAGGCCAGGAGTCAATGTCAGGTGTCTTCTTCAGTCACTCTCCCCCTTGTTTTTTTGAGATAGAGTCTCTCACTGAACCTGGAGCTCACTTATTCAGCTAGACTGACTAGCCAGCCAGCCCTACAGATCCCCCCCATCTCTGCCTTCCCAGTGTGCTGGAATTACAGGTGCTTGCCACCACACCCAACATTTATGAGGGTGCTGGAAATGTGAATTTAGGGCCTCATGTTTGTGAGGCAAGTACTTTACCCACTGAGCCGTCTCCCCAGCCACTATTCTTTTTTTAATACTAAAGCTCATGACAGGGATTAGGAGGGGTCCCAAGAGATCCTGTCATTGCTGTTGGTTGTGTAGCCTTAAGAACTCACTGAACTTGTCTAAATTGTGATTTATTTTATTATGGGATAAAATCCAAAATTTGAGAGGTGGTAGTAAGCATCCAAGACTATTTTCGATTATGTTTATTGCTCCACTGATATTTTTGCCTTAAGAATTTGTTTTGCAATACTACAGGTTAAAACCTGGACCTTACACCAGTGCTATACCACTAAACTACATCTCCAACCCACCTTAAGAAGTCTTCCTGCAATTCACATTTTAGCACTGTGTAGACAATTCAAGGAACATCCGGGTTCTCTCTCTCTCTCTCTCTCTCTCTCTCTCTCTCTCTGTGTGTGTGTCTGTGTGTGTGTGTGTTCATGTAGTGTATGCCCTGTGCACATGACAGTCTTTCATTGAACCTAGAGCTGTCATTTATCTGTCAGAATGGCTGACCAGAAAGTTCCAGTGACTCTCCTATCCCCATTTGCCTCAGGATTAGGGATCCAGGCATGTGTGACTATGTCCAGCAAATGCTCTTACTCACCAAGCCATATCCCCTGTCCCACAGGTTTCCTTAACATAGAGAATAAGCCCAGATGGATGAGATTTTGGAGTCATTGGCTGCATCATGTCAAGCTTGACATTGAAAACAAGGATCTTCTTAATTAAAAATAAAAATAAAGAAATATCTGAAAGGAAAGGGGGAATGTCAAGGTCAAGGCATCATAGGGACAAGGAAATCTGACAAGGAAGGTGGGTAAAAGGAGTAACCAAGGGAACCTGGAAGGACCAGGGGAAATAGCAAGATGGTAACAAAGAGCCAGTAGCATCCTTAGGTGATCAGACACTCAGCCAGGGCTTGTGATCCCCACAAAAACCAGTGAATTCTCCACAGCCACATGCTCTTAACATGGGGGGTTTAGATGAGCAGCTATTGCTGGCACTGGGACAGTGAGCAGCACATAGGATTGCTAGTATTCTCTGAGGCCCACTCTTTCGTCTTGCTATCATCTTATACCTTTATTGCCTCCAGTCAGTGACTCACACGGCAATCATGCCCATCTGTCAATGAGAGCTCCCTTCCAACATTCTGTCCTCCTTTTATATACAAAAGAAACCCTCTCAGTGTGGCAGCAAAGCCTGGAAAATATTCCCCTTGAAAATGAGGCACATTTGGAATAGGACTACGGAAGAATTCCCAGGCTTCTTGGTTTCAAGAAAAGAAGGGAGACCAAGACACTGAGATGCTGCATGGTAGCCTCATACAGAGACAGCTGGAGGGGAAGGGCAGGAGATGGTTGTCTGGCTAGAGGCCTTTTGCAATGCTCCGGAACCAGGGCATCCCAGGTCACTGCCTGGCGAGAGTGGCAAACATCTCAGTTCAGCACGTGCGTGTACACACACACACACACACACACACACACACACACACACGTTAACTAACCTATCTCTACAACCATTCTTAGCTGCTTTAAAGTTTTTGTTCTTCTATTTCCCAAACTCTTCTGCTCCATTCCCTCCTTGGAGAGCCAGACCACTGCAGGTTATTTCTGTGTGAGCAACAGACTACACTAACATGAATATGTCTGATCAGGCAATTCAAGTTGCAGACCAGTGGGCTGTAAATAACTGTTAATTGGGGGTTTTGGTGGGCAAAATTACCCAGTTATTTTTTCTGCCCAGTATTGCTATATTCATTCACTAGATGCCTTCCACTGTTTGTAGTCTTGAATACATGCCTTCTGGTGTACATGTTCAGAGTACAATCATGTTAGCCTCAAGATCCCCTGGGGGAGGTCGAAGGTCACCATGCAGAGCGTGGTTATGCTCACGACACCAGAAACCAGCCTGTTGTCTCATTGCACTTACTTTTGTCAAACTATAGAAGAAACTAAAACATGGGGTACTGTCAGTTGGCTACCTCACTAGTGGAAAGTTTCACAATGCAAATATGTTGCATTTATGAGATTAAAAGGGAGAGAGAGAAAAAGTTTTATGGTGTTGTTCTCAGAGAAGGGATAAAGCAGATTCCAGGTGGCTTGACTTGATGAAATGATGATGATTCTGTCCTTTTTATTTACTTATTTTCAAAGAACTTGTACCTTAAGGCAATGGAGGAACAGTTAAGCACATCCCAGAGAGTGTGTGCCAAATAATTCAGTATGTGAAAGTCTGCAGTGAGGCCTTTCCTAAAGCTGGATCTAATGATCCCACTGGAAAGTGGGATCTAAGGGCTGGTCAGGACAGCCAAGTACCTCGTCCTGCTGCCAAGATGCCCTCCCCTCAGCCAAGGCCTTTGCCAACTCAACTACATACACCCCCAGGTTGGGATAGGGCCACAACCCCAACTCAGCTGTGGAGCCAAGGTCTCGTCTCTAGGAGCAGCAAAAGCTTCTCTGCAGTTATCTCTGACAATATTATATATTTTGGCATGAATATTTGAATTGATGGGAAAAGTGTTATTTCTTTTTGCAAATCACACCAGCAAAAAGTCCCTCTTTTTATTTCCTTCCTCCATATGTTTATATAAGCCCCATATATTTGCTTGATAATACTTCTTGGGTTTGCTGTGCCCAGCTGGCAAGAATAAGTCATCTTTGGGGATTAAATCTAGTAGAGTATCCACACAAATGCCAGAAGCTTCGGAGCCCTTAATGGAACTTTGGCAGGCAAAACAGCAGTGATTGTATAGCAGGTACAATGGAAGTGGGAGGCTGGTACTATGAGGAGCTGTAATCTTCTCTCTTCTTTCCCAAGCAGTTCTGAAGCTGAGCTAGTATCTAAATTAGATGTTACTTTAAATTACAACTTGTCACACTGAATAGAAGTGACACCATCAAAAAGGTACAGATACCAGTTGGAAGTTTATTGGTATCTAGGGACACCAGCTATTGGCTCAGTTTATCAGTCATTTGAATAACTGGTATCATGCCCACCAGAAAGATGTGTTCATGTCTGGGTACAGGAATCTCCTGGTGATCTCTGAGATATAAGAGAATGAGTTGAGAACTAGCTCTGCTACATGCCCATCTCTACATTATTGCCAGACAGAGGGCATGACCCAGTGGACCTCTGATGTATGGTGGAAGCTTGTTCTATACCCTAAGGCCTTCACTTAAAATAAAAAAGAAAGACAATTTTCCTCGAAGAGGGCCAAATATTGGCCCATTTTTTTTTTCTCAAGAGGAAAATTATAAGGCCTTCAACAATTTTGGTAGCTGTTTGGAGGGTCCTCTTTTTTATTTCCTCTTGCCTTTGTCTACTTCAGTTACAGATTGTCTGTTTGGTATCACATGGGATAAAGATAAATTAAACATGGACTTCCTTGAAATGGAGAAAAGCATTTTCATACATAATTGCAAAAGAAGGGTAATTCTGATGAGGACTATAGCAGAAAACACTTTATGCTTTGTTGTTTAATAAGAATCCCATAGGGGCTACAAAGATGGTTCAGCAGTTAAGGCACTTTTCTGCAAAGTGATGACCCAGGTTCAATTCCCAGTACCCACATAAAGTCAGATGCATAGTGGCCTATGCATCATCATTTGTAGGAGCTGGGGGCCCTGATGTGCCCATTCTCTCTCCCCATTTCTCTTTATCTCTTTGCTTGCAAATAAATAAATAAAAATAATTCCAAAGAGAAAAGTTACTTCATGCCTATAAAATAAATCTAAACATATATTGAAAATAATAATGTAGTTTTTTATACATAAAACGCACAGGCACTGTTTTATAAACACAAGAAATAAATTGAATATGAATGTTAAAAAATGAGGAAGATAGATTAAGCCAAATAGCAACTAGAAATTCTTTAGGTGCTTGAGAAATGATAATACTTGAATTTTTTTATTAAAGATTCCTGGAAGCTAGAGACTTCTGGGTAAAATGTTTAAATCATTGGGGATTGATCTGACATTTCATGGCAAATGTTGACTCTTTAATGCCGAAACAAGGTCAATGGGTCAGGAGTCTTCCATTACTGAACCTAGCTGACCTCTTTACATGACAAATCAGAGTATTGATCAAGGTTGTTCTGCAGGATTGGGCAGAAAGTTCTCTATCTCTCTTTTAAAGATTTGCATCCACAAAACTTATATTTTGCTGTATCCTGCATTTCTGTCTTATCCCAATGAAGGGTCTTGTTTTGACTCTCCTAATTAATGTGGATGGCTACTTGATTTTACTAGAATAAGCTTTAAGAGCATTTAAGAGAGAGTTGGTGATACAACAAGCTTATTAAACCATATTCTTTCGTTTCTTCTATCAGATATCAGTTGAGAGGGGAACACTTAGGAGAGTGTTAGAAAAATATGAAAGTGGGATAGGTGTAGGATAGAGAATGAAATGCAGACATGAGAATTGTTTTGCAGAGATAGTCACCATTCTTGACAACGGAAGTGGGACACACACACACACACGATCACAACATATTTCCTCATGTCTTTATTTTTAAAGGCCTAAATTGGGTATTCTGATATACTCATTGTCTATCACCTGAAATGAATTCTGAATTCTTATTTCTCCCTATCATTTGCTATAATGAGCAGAACTATTTATTCCCATGAGTCAGAAATAAGAGTTAACATCAGTGAAACAGGCATAAGGGTTCTGAGATAGACACTATTGATGTACATACAAAAAGTGACCTCCTGAGTTGAATTTTAGAATTTTCTAGTAGCTTGCTCCAACCAGTATAAATAGTTGAATAGCCAGCAAACTCAACACCTAGGGTCACTTCTGCTATTTTGTTGGAGTATAAGAGCTACACTTGGCACCTTAAACTCCTACCCTTAAGATATAAAGTTGGATTTACATGGCTAAGAACACTGCAGATAATTAGAAAATCCAAGCATCAAATTAACTCAGGATGCAAAAATCTCTACATTATAATAAAAGAAACACAAAAAATCAAGACAATACAATCCCACCAAAAATTATAAATCCACCAGAAATGAACCTCCCCTGTGAGACTGTTTTAGATGAAATGTCTGACAAAGATTTCAGAAAAAAGATTATATCTATACTCAAAGAAAACAAAGGAACAAAAAAAAAGAAAACAAAGGAATCAAAGAAGAAAACAAACTTCTGAAGGAGAACACAGGAAACCAACTTCATGAAATAAGGAGGTCAATACAAGATATGAGTAAGGATATAGAAATAAGGAAAAAATACCAGTCAGAATTATTAGAAATGAAGAACAGAATAAGTCAAATAGAAAACTCTGTAGAGAAAGTCTCACTAGTAGAATGGATCAAGGAGAAGACAGAATATATAAATTAGAAGACCAGGTGGCAGATCTAATACAGTCCAACAAAGAGAAAGACAAACTAATAGGAAGGCATGAATGGGAATTTCAAGACATTCAGGAAACTATGAAGAGCTTAAACATATGGGCATAGTAGAAGGAGAAGAGGTTCACTCCGAAGGCATAGCAGGTATTTTCAACAAAATCACAGAAGAAAACTTTCCTCAAATAGGAAAAGTAATGCCAAAACAGATACAGGAATCCTATAGCACGCCAAACAGACAAAATCAGGAAAGAATCTCTGACCATCATATTATAATTAAACTACAAAAAACACAAACCATATATATATATATATATATATATATATACACACATACATACATATGTACATATACATACATATATATATGTATATACACATATATATATATATGTGTGTATATGTATATATATATACATATATATATATATATATATATATGAAGTAGTTAGAGAGAAAAATCAAGTCACATACAAAGGCAAGTCCATCATGATAAAGCAGATTACTCAACACAAGCCATAAAAGCCAGAAGGGCTTGGAATGCTGTATTCCAAGTTCTAAAAAATTACAACTGTCAACAAAGATTAGTTTATCCTGCAAAGCTATCCATCAAAAAGATGGAGCAATAAGGATATTCCACAACAAAAACAGGCTAAAGGAACATATGAACACAAAACCAGCTCTACAGAAAATACTTGAAAGGATCCTCCATGCTGAAGAGAAAGAAAAGCACACACATAAGGAACCTGGAAAAAATAAACCATACCCAAATAATATTTAATACAAGAGACTAAAGGAAAAACATGAAGAACTACAAAACAAGAGGAATGGGAAAAATAAATGCATACCTTTCAATAGTAACTCCTAATATCAATGGCCTCAATGCCCCACCCAGAAGACACAGGTTTGCAGACTGTGTTAAAAAGAAGGATCCTTCTATTTGTTACTGCCAAGAAACCCATGTTTCCATATAATACAGATGCTATCCTAATATCTGACAAGGTAGACTTCAAACCAACACTAAACAGGAAAGATAAGAAGGTCACTTTATATTGATTAAAGGATCATTCCAACAGGGGAAAGTTAAATTCTCAACATATATGCAACTAACATAGGGCCCCCCAATTTCATCAAACACTATTAGAATTAAAGTTACAGATAACAGCAAATACAGTTGTAGTGGGTGACTTCAACGCCCCACTCTCATCAATTAACAGGTCATCCCGGCAAAATAAATAAATAATAAACAGAGAAGCATCTGGAGTAAATGAGGCCATAGAATAAATGGACCTAACAGATGTCTACAGAACATTTTACCCAAATGCTGCAGAATACACATTCTTTTCAGCAGCACGTGGAACATTCTCCAAAATAAACTATAATTAGGACACAAAGCAAACCTTAACAAATACAGGAAAAGTTGAAATAATTCCTTACACCCTATGTGATCACAATGGGATTAAACCACAGATCAATAGCAAAAAGTGACCTTCCCATTTTCTTCTTGAGCCCTTTCCAATCAGATGGTGTCTTTTGCCTTCAATACTTGTCACTTAGATATTTATCTTAGTAGGTCATCTCAAGACTCTCGCATGCTAGAATCCAGAGAAATATCATGATAAGCATCAACAATCGTCTATTGATGAAACTGCTGCTTCATATCTCCTGAGGTGCACATGCACAGTCACAGGAGGGCAGCCCAGACGAAATGTTTACGAATCTCACACACACAAAAAAAGTGTGCATGTGTGTGGGGGGGCTAGTAAGCCATGATCACCCTTGCCCTCATCATGTCTGATCTGAGACTGGCCTAGCTTCAGAAAAATAACAATGGATTCAGACTATATCAAGAATGAGAATTAAAAAAAAAGAAAAAAAGAAGAAGGATCGCTGGCTTTCTTTTAACTTGGTAAATAGGGCATGAAGGCTTATAGCTTGCTGGTGGAACTGGTTGCACCAGTTCTTCACTTACCCATAGGCTTAGCCTTAGGGAGAAAAATGTATTTGAAAGTACCTTTGGATCTATGGTAGAGCATTTGAGTTTGATGTCTTAAATGAAGAGTGGAGTGAGATTGGCTTTATACATGTGACTTTTTAGAGCCAGTCTTGAAAACTATTACATTTTTGAAGTTTTTGACGGGTGCCATAGTTCTCATTTCTGTATGGCATAAGGAAGTGACGGGGAAAGCTTCCTACTTATGTGTTTCCTTGGTCCTCATTTGTGGGCACCTCTTGTATTCATGCACATACTTCTTCCAGCTCATTTATTTTAAATGCTAGGGAATGTCATTTGTGAGCTCAGGACTTCTTTCTCCTCGGTTTAAAGAGAAAATAGCATTAAAGTAAGAAATCCTTAGCACGGGAGTGGTGGCACGCACCTTTAATCCCAGCAGAGGCAGAGGTAGGAGGATCGCCATGAGTTCCAGGCCACCCTGAGACTACAGAGTGAATTCTAGGTCAGCCTGGGCTAGAATGAGACCCTACCTTGAAAAAAGCCAAAAAAAAAAAAAAAAGAATCCTCATTTATTAATAATATGCATGTTCTTATAGATGGGGGAGAGAGAGGGAGGGAAAGATAAAGAGACCCAAAGTTGAATGTAGAAGACGACATAGAGAGAGAAGACAAAAGAATCGAAAATGATTTGTAAAGTAATAGTAGGGTATTTGTACATTTTAAATTCCCTTTCCTTTCAAATTTCAGAATTTCTCAACAGAGCCAAGGTGTCTTCTCCATATGACTGTCACAGCAGATATAGATGAGCAGGGAAGGAGTGCGTGTTTGTGTATGTGGTCATTTATTCCTCACTGCTAGCTCTATAGCAAGGAGTACTCTAATACTTTTCCTTTCATTTAGAAACTTGTCTACTTTGACAGGAACAAATCAACTTCAACTCTTGATAGCCCTTGGGGAAATATTCTAGTGGAGATAGCTTATGGCTGTGGTGAAGCAGGTTGATTTTATTAGAGCCACGGAGCAATCTCTGCTGAAGGAAGAAATGGTATTTTTTTGTTCACTGATGATTGAATAAGAGAAAATAATTTGAATAGATATTATGTTATATTCAATTTTAAAGGATAAATAGAGATGATGCAGAGATTGCTTTTAAACTCCACATTTGGGAATACCATATATATATAGAGAGAGAGAGAAAAAAAATAGTCATGATTAGATAGTCAAGGTTGGGGAATTTGAATGAAGTTATATAGACTTAATATGGACTTAATAACTGAGTGGGCTTATCTATTCACAAAGAAAATTTTTTAACACATTTAAACAACTTATTATGAAGCAGGAGGAATCTTTCCTCCATTCTTCCCTTTTTTACTCCTCTTCTTTCTTTCCTTTCTTCTTTCTTTTCTTCCTATGTCCCTTTTCTTTCTCTCTCTCTCTCTCCCTTCCCCCTTTCTTCCTTCCCATTCCCTTCCCTTCATCATGCAAGATGAAAATAAGTTTCCATGGCTGTTCGGCTGATAGGCGGCTTAGAAACACGCCCCACTTGCTCTTTCCTAACAACCTCTGATGTATGTTAGTCCTGTGCAGAAGTTTGAAGTTCTGAAACATTCAGTTTTCTTGTCTCTAATGATTCTCCAGGACTGTGAGAACTTAGAAATACCACAGAGTCATTTGAAAGGAACAAGAAGTCCAAGTATTGGCTTTGTTCCACTCAAATTAGTGTGACTGCTTCGTTGCTTCTCCCCACACACCAGGAAAACCTGCTCCTTTAGTTTCTCCTGTCCCCAAATGCCAGCAGAATTCTGTGCAAATCCTGTCAGCAAACAACTCACATTTCTGTTATATAAATGAAGAATGTAGGACTGGTTCCTCCCTTCCTTCTTTTTCTTTTTCTTTCTCTCTCTTTTTAAAATGTTTTATTTATTTGAGAGAGGGAGATAGATATAAAGAGAGAATGGGTGCACCAGGGCCTCTAGCCACTGCAAACAAACTCCAGATGCATGGGCCACCTTGTGTGTCTGGTGTTATATGGGAACTGGGGAATTGAACTTAGGTCCTTCGGCTTTGCAGGCTAGTGTCTTAACTGCTGCGCCATTTCTCCAGCCCTCTTCCCTTCTTTTCTCTTTCTCTCTCTCTCTCTATCTCTCTTTCTTATTACTATAAAAGAGGCTGTTGATAAAATAAGAAGTTTAGCCTATGTCCACATCACTCCTTTGAGTGTGCTGGTACAAAAATTAAAGGGAGACTGGTTGGAAATGAAGGCTGCTAACTCACTCTTAACTCTTCCTTCAGTATCACTGGGCTGTTTCTCTATCTAAGCACAGAGCAGCATGGATTCTGTTTGTTTCGATAAGCTAAAAGTGCCTCCTTGCCAGGGGAGACTGACCAGGTCAGAGAAGACCTTACCTCTGAGGAAGAACACATGACCCTGGAGCCTTGATCCTGACTCATGCCAAGAAGGAGTGGCCTGTGGGAAGGAATCAGGGTGCCATCTCTTTTGTTACCCCACGATCTACACTAGACATGTGGATTTGTGAGCCATACTCAGGAATGTTACTTATTTTCATGTCCCTAGTGTCACAAATTCTTAAATGTGATATTTTTTTTTCCTTTAAAGAGCCACAAATCAAAATAAAAAATAGACCATAAATATAGACCTTTGTGGATACTACTGCTTGAGAAGCAAAATTTCTGATGTATTATATGTTTCCAGCAAGAAAACTGAGTTCAAAGCAGAATAAATGTGATGGGAAATGTTTGTGTATGTTTTTTTTCCCTCAAAATGGGAAAAATCCCCATATGATTAAAAAATGCTAAGTATAGTTCAATAAGAGATTTTATTTGTCCTATATGTAGATTTGTGCTGATAGGTTAGCCAGCATATACATGTCACTTATAGGCCACTGGAAAACTGGTTATTCTAAACTGAGATGGACTACATGCCTTTCTGAAGTGTAACTAATTCTTTGAGTTTTCTGGCAAGCGACTATATCTTTTGGCTTTAAACCAAGTCTATAGAAATTGATTATATGAATAAAACACATACCTATTTATCTGTCTATCTGCATGTGTGCGTCCAAGTGTGCATATGTGTACCTGTGGGTTTAGTCTTCATTTTCAATAATCATTCATAAAAACGTTACTGCCTAGGGCTGGAGAGATGGCTCAGCTGTTAAGGTGCTTTCTTGAAAAACCTAACAACCAGAGTTTAGATTCCCCAGTACCCACATAAAGCCAGATGCACTAAATGGCACATGCATATGGAGTTTTTGTTTACAGTGGCAGGAAGCCCTGGTGTGCCCATACACTCTCTTACTCACTGACTCATAAATAAATAAATAGAATAAGATAAACTGATTAGCTGGTAGAGTGGAATGAGTGTATGGACTTCTAGTATTAATTATTTATTTATTTGTGTTTTCCCTGGAATTATGGGTATACACCACCATGCTGAGGGATTGCCAGCTTTTAAATTAGTTTTGCTATTTTTCCTCTATCATGATGAAGAATAGATGCAGACCTGGGGTGAAGTTTATATGTATGTAAAAAATAATCAACATCCACAGATTTCACCATGGGTAAAACCGAGAAGTTATTAAAAAGCTTGAGACTCAGAAGTCAGTGATGTCTAGCCTCTTTCAGTCCCCTCATCCAGATTATAGTACAGCCAGATAACCAGATCGCTTGATAATGGGACCTACCCAGAGGGTTGATGTCTACTCTGAGTGGTCTTGCATGAAAAGTATCTGCTCGTTTTAATTTATTTATGTTGCTCTTCACTGTAGTGTTATGTTACAGGCCTTGGTTATGGTTTTTGCACAATGACAAACATTTAGAAACTAAACTGAGTGCTGAGATCAACAAGATGTCAGCTCAGGCTACTGCACACCATACCACAGATTGGGTGGCTTAAGCAGTAGAACTTGCATTTTAGTAGAAATGACAGCTTAGTGCTATAAATGAATAGATTTAGTAATCAAATGAGAAAAATCCATCTCATACAGGGTCTATTTTTATAAACAAGATAAAATGGGGTATTCACAAATTATAACTACCTCCTTCATTGCAGTTTTCCTTATCAATATGCAAGTTCAAACACAACCCCTAATATTATATAGCTTAGAGCATTTTTTTATTTTTTGTTTTTATTTTTTTTAATTTTTTTGTTCATTTTTATTTATTTATTTGAGAGTAACAGAGAGAGAAAGAGGCAGATAGAGATAGAGAGAGAGAGAGAGAGAGAGAGAGAGAGAATGGGCACGCCAGGGCTTCCAGCCACTGTAAACGAACTCCAGACGCATGCACCCCCTTGTGCATCTGGCTAACGTGGGTCCTGGAGAATCCAGCCTTGAACCAGGGGTCCTTAGGCTTCACAGGGAAGCACTTAACTGCTAAGTCATCTTTCCAGCCCTAGAGCATTTTTAAATGTAGCTAGTGGTATGGGGGACAACCACTGGGTTTTTAATCAGTTAAATGTAGTCTAAACACAATTTCCATGCTAGCCACAGTTGTTGATGTGATTCTTCCCTTCTAACTCTGATAGAAATATTTTTAATTTTAAGTAGATCTTGTCTTCAGCAGCAGAACTTTACTTTCACAGTTTTAGAAGTTGAGAAGTCCAAAGTGGAGATACTGGATTAGACTTTTCCCAGAAAACATAATTGCATCTGTATTGAACACAAACAGAATTTTTTCTTGTCATTACTTCTTGAATAATATAGTACAACGATTTCCATAGTATTTACATTGTTTTGGATTCACAGGCAGTGTAGTGATGACATTAAACAGGACAGGGTGCTCATGGGGTATATGTTATGTGTTTCATTGGGAGGGTTTTTCTTTTGACTTAGAGGAGAATTCTCCTCAGTGTGTACACACATGACTTCTTTGTGTTTCCTCGAACAACACTAAACCTAGCATCTTAGAGGTCCATATTCATGACCTCCGACATAATTGTTTCTGTGACTCTCTGTGTCAAAATTGATACACTGGGCATCAGGACTTCACTGTATGAAATTTCATGGGACTTCATTCAGTCTATAACATCATCTAACGTGAATGTGTCCAGAGAGGGTACTTATTATGAAAAAACGGATCAGCTGTACATGCATACAAGCACACACACATCAAACAAGCCCATAAAAAGATAATCCCAGTATTGTTTTGTTAATCATAAACAGATATGCTAAATTTTTTATAAATTAAAAAAAATATTTTATTTGAATTTATTTGAGAGAGAGAGGGGGAGGGAGAGAATGGGTGCACCAGGGCCTCCAGCCCTTGCAGAAAAACTCCAGATGCATGCACCACCTTGTGCATCTGGCTTAAGGTCCTGGGGAATTGAACCTGGATCCTTTGGCCTAGCAGGCAAGTCCCTTAACCACTAAGCCATCTCTCCAGTCCCCCCATTTTAATTTGTAACATGTAAAATATATTTCTTTTGCAGAAAGTTTGGAAATCAAAGAAAGAATAGAAAAATTGAAAGCATATTACATAGCCATCAATTAGTACCCATGAAATGTTGGTTCCTTGACTCCCTCTCCACCCTTTCCATGGACACCAAGATCTGAAGATGCTCATCAAGTGTCTTCTGGTACAGTACTTACATGTAACCTATGCACATCCTCAGACTCAGATGTTTTATTAAAGCTCGTCTCCAGTTGCCTGACTGGAAGGGATGTAACTGGGGGAAGATCCTGGGGTCCAGCCCCAAGGTACCACTGGCAGGGGTAGGGAGCATCTGAATTCCAGCCCAAAGGTGTTAGAAAGCAGTCTGGGTTCTGGGTTCTGCCTGGGTCTCCACTGCTTGCTGCAGTGCCCTGCTGTTTGCTGCTGGCTTGTGCGTGCTTCCTTGTTTTTGTGTTTGCTGGATAGTGATGAGCTCTCTCTCTCTCTCTCTCTCTCTCTCTCTCTTTCTCTCTCTTCCCCTTGGATTTATGACTGGGAGCCAGCTTCTTCTGCTTGGGATATGTATGCTGAAATAAACCCTTCCTCTTATAAACTGTGTCTGGTTTGGATATTCATCCCGGCAACACGGAGCTGACTACAATAGACTACATGGGCTCAGGTAACTGATAATTGACTCGTATTGCTAAATTGCCTCGAAGGGTGGCCTTAAAGTCATGGTGATGCAATCTTCCTATCTCGGTTTCAAAGCTGGGATGATAGGTGTGGGCCATGTCACCTAGTTCTACATTGCTTACAATGGCACTTTCAAGTATATTTGAAAGTTATTTTTTATTTTTTTATTTAATAAGTCAGTGATTTAACTCTTGTATTCTCGGAGCTTCTAAGTTACATCCCTTAGAATTTACAAAACACTGACATAGGACTGGAGAGATGGTCCAGTGGTCAAAGGCACTGGCTTATAAAGCCTGCTGGCTCTGGTTTGATCTTCACAGCACCCACATAAAGCCAGACACAAAGTGACACATGCAGCTGTGATCCCAGAGCACTTATGACAAAGGGAAAGCCAGGATAATCAAAAGCTTTCAGCATCAAGAGACCCTGTCTCACAGCAAGTACAGCATAGATACCTTGAGGTTGTCCTCCACATATGCACCATGGCATGCATATGCCCAATCACACATACATAGACAATAAGTATATAAGTTAAGAAACACTCAGATATTATCTGGATGCAATGTTAAGTGGCCTCTTCCTCATTTTGTCATTTTTACTTTACTACACAACACATTTTAGTATTTGACAATAGTTGGTTATTCTTCTGACTATTGTGAGATAAACTTTCACCATTTGATAAAGAGTTCTTGTGTTTTACAAGCTTTGTTATCTAGAGCTATAGGCACACTTTTGAATATAGACCTTTTTCATCAGGATTATTTTGGAATTTATCATTGATCATATGATTTTTATCCCCCACTCAATCAATCATCTATCTATACAATGTACACATTAAGATTACTTTCACAGCCAGGCGTGGTGATAGATGCCTTTAATCCCAGCACTTGGGAGGCAGAGGTACAAGGATCACTGTAAGTTCAAGGCCACCCTGAGACTTCATAGTGAAATTCAGGTCAGCCAGAGTGAGACCCTACCTCGAAAAAACAACAAAAAAACAGATTACTTTTACAAAGAATGTTAAGTACTGCTATGGTATCATAGTCATTAATACAGTAGTCCTTATACTATAGTTGACATAGGTAATTATCTTTTTAAAACTATGTTATAAATAGTTTAAATGTTAAATGATCTAACTTTTCTTGTTGTTTACCAGTTTTTAAAATACAATAAATTCAAGGTTTTCACTTACATTCTGATTTGCTTCTTTGGTAACAGAGAAAGGAGTGTGCTACATACAGCTAATGTCTAGGAGTTTTTAAAAAGTGATATTTATTTTTGACACTTTCATATATGTATACAATACATTGTCATCTCATTCCCCGCCAAGTACCTTCTTGCTTTCCCTTTCCTCTCCCGCTAAGGCCTTTCTTCTTCCCATTACCTCCCATGCCTTGAGAATGCTTACATCACCATGGTGTCATCAGTTTCCCTTATTTCCTATAGGAGCTGTGGGGTCTCATGGGCCCCTCCCTCATCTATGATGAAATTCTAGGAGTTTTTAACAATCCCAGGGGATTCAAATGGAGGTCCTTGTGAATCATGGTAGAAAAATAGTTGAGATTTTTTTGGATTATAATTTTGTAGGATTGTATTATAAGTAAAATAAAGGTAGGGACATATGTGTGGACTTTGCCAAGTTTTAGAATGTTTAATTCTGGCATATGTATTAAATTATACTTTAGTAGTATGTGTGTGCATGTGTGTGTGTGGTCATGTGTGTACATGCACATGCTTGTATGTGATACATACATACTTAATAGGTCTCACTTCTTTGAGTATTCTAAGAATGATGGGAGAGAGTAAGTAGTTTTGTGGTCTTCTCTCCTAATGAAATTCCTATTGGGTCTTTGTTTAACTTTATTTTTTATGTATTAGACCACGGGCCTTCAATTATTCTGATTTGCATGGCTCAGATAAACATTTCTCTTTTTACATAAAATATAATTTTGTTATTAAAATATGAACATCTTTTAAAGTTTTAATTGTCTTTTTTAAAGATCTCATAGGAAATCTGGAATAGATCCTCATGTGAATTTTTAAACACTGTCAAGAGTGATACTTCCCAATCAAAAAATTTGTCATTGCTTTTCTTCTATCCATTTACTAAAGAAGATTCAAGTGAAAAATTACAAATAAATAAAAGCAATAAAATTTCTTCCCAATATTTCAGCACTGGATTATTCTGGTAAAACTGTTTCAAAGAAGAATACAATTGAATTGAACACTACAGAACAATGGTGAGCAGAGGGACCCGGCGGGGGGGGGGGCTGTCACAGCAGCCCCAGACGCAGATGCTGTCTGCTTCATTGTTGTTTCCTCACATGGGCACCTTTACCCAGCTGCTTTCCTTCCCTTTCCTTGGGTCCAGAATGAGAAGAGGAAAGCCCTGATCCCATACCGGACCTGTCTGCAAGCAATACTGGGCTGCAGAAGTTAGCAGATTATATTGCCACACAATGAGAGAATGAGATGAGAGAAAGGGAAGTAGAATGTAATTCAATCAGTTGTTTTGTTTGTTTTGGACTTCTGTCTCATCTTTTTCTTTTCTTTCTTTTTTGAGTGCAATGGATAAGCCTTACCCTGAGAAAACTACCTTTGTGATCCTGGTATCTCCTCTGCCAGGTAACTATTTCTTTTTTTTTATTTTTTTTATTTTTTAGGCTTTTTATTTATTTATTTTTTTTTTTTTTAGTCAGTTCTGTATTCAGCAAATACAGTCAGTTTGGTACCATTATTAGGCTCATCCGTGACCTACCCCCTCCCCTTGGCCCCTCCTTGTTGAGGTATACGGGTCATGCATTGTGGAGTTAGCCCACAGTTATGGGTAAGCTAAATGTCTCTGCATATCATGACCCAACATGTGACTCTGACATACTTTCCGCCCCCTCTTCCGCAAAATTTCCCTGAGCCATGTTGGGTTCATTTTTGGTCTGCTTCAGTGATGAGGTGTTGGGGGCCTCTGAGGCTCTGGCTCTCTGATTTGGTAGGAGTTGATTTTTCTCTGTGCTGATCTCCTTCCCCCTTGTGCTGGTGTCTGGTTCATCAGGAAAACAGCCCCCTTGCTTGTTTCTCCAATTTTTCTTAGTTTCAGCCGGGGCCCTTTTGAGGTATGATGGGGTGGCTCTCTCCTTAGGGTCTACATCTATCTGAAAAAGAGAAGCAGATTCTCCAACGGAGAGTAAGTTAGCACCAGGACAAATGAGATAACCCTTACTTTTTTTTTTTTTATATAGAGAATTTAATAGGTGTAGGCCCTCTTGTAGCCCACAATTGATGGTAGCTTGATATTGGAGAGTGGGCTTATGTTTGGATATGGTTCTGACTTGTTTCCCAGCTCCAGCTATGGGTCCCATACTACTGAGGGGATCAGTTAGCCCAACTGAGAGCAGTTGGTTCCCCACCATGGCTGTGTGCCACCACTGCACTTGTGTGGGCATCACAACAAGTTATTTGCTGCTAAGTAGGTTAGACCATGCGTTGCTTCGATAGATATTGGTCAATTTCCCCCAGTCGCCCATGTAGCACCTTCTGGCACTAGACGCGCTGACTGTCTGGGGACTGACTCTCATCCAACTTCCAGCCATGCCATTCTAATTTGCATGTCAATCACATAAGGTATCTTCAGCAGTAGGGTCTCAAGTAACTATTTCCATCTCATCTTTAGGACAGGGATCCACAGGGGTTTCTTTCTTGCTTTGAAGAGCATTGTAGAACTAAGGGCTGGGGAGGCGACTCAGTGATAAAGGGTTTAGTATGCAACTGTAGTGACCTGAGTTTGAATCCCCAGCACCCATGTAAAGCCAGGCATAGTGGCCTGCACATGTGATCCTAACACTCTTAGGGCAAGATGCGAGGAAGGGACAGGAGAATCCATAGAAGCTTGCAAGCCAGCTGAACAAGAAACTCCATCTCAAACAAGGTAGAGGGTGAGGACTGATACTCAGGATTGACCACTGATCTCTCCCATGAGTCATGGCAAGTGTACACCCTCATCCATCCTCATAATGCACATACGTGTCATTATTTTTAAAGAACAGTGAGAGGTCTCCCTGCAGTCTTACCCTGGGAGCATTACGTTTAGGGACATATAGAGGAAAGAATAGCTGTTAACATAGAGTGCATGAGCCTTAGGAACATGATCAAGCTTGCTGCGTTTCACAGAAAGATAGTCACATGTCCAGCAAGCTGTAAGGAGGTTCAGACTGTGACTATGAATGTGAGAAGCCTTAACGTATATATCCATGACAGTACGGGATGCTTGGGGGGGGGTTTAAGCAACCTTGGAGCATGAGGGACAGTGAAGAATTTTGGGTAGAGTGTAGCAGGGTTTCTGGCAAAAGACCCTGTGAACAAGAACATTTTTTTATTGTTTGAAAATATTCTTATTTTATTTATTTGAGAGAGAGAGAGAGAGAGAGAGAGCGAAAATGGGTGTGCCAGGGCCTCCAGCCACTGCAAACAAATTCCGGACCCATGCACCACCTTGTGCATCAGGCTTATGTGGGTACCGGGGAGTCAAACCTGGGTCCTTAGGCTTTGCAGGCAAGAGCCTTAGCCACTCAGCTATCTCTCAAGCCTGGAAAAAAGCATTTTAAGAAAGTATGGTAAGTACAAATTAAAGATTTGGCGAGTAGTAACTAAATTAGTTTGCTAGGGCTGCCATAACGCACTACCATGAGCCGGGGCCATGTAAAACTATAGGAATGGATTGCCTCACAGCTCTGGAGGCCTGAGCTCAGACGATGGCAGTGGTGGGCTTGCTCTTAAATCTCTGAGAGACTCATTCCTTGCCTCTTCTTATCCTCTGGTGGCTGGCCAGCAGCCACTGGTGTTGCTTGCTTTGTGACTGTGTGACTCCATTCTGTGCTTGTGATGTTTCCATCATGTATGTCATGTAAGGACTCCAGGAGCATTGGGTGAGGAGTCAGCCTATTCCAGGATGGTCTCATCTTATTACTAATTACATCTACGACAACTCTGTTTCCAAATAAGGTCACATTCTGGGGCACTGAGGGTTAGGACAGCAGCAACCTAACTTTTCTTGGAAGGGGCACAAGTCAACTCATAGCACTATCAGATGTGATGCAAGGTCTGATGGTCAGAGAGCTCATTCATTACGTTTTGCATTTAAGTAGCTTTTGTGAGAGCTGAGATCAAGAGTGAAGCCAAATGACAACAGTTGAATTGTGAGTATGAAATGAAGAGTTCCTGTGAAAGGCAGAGGTAGGCGAAGAGCGAAGGTAGGAGACAATCTAAGCATCAGACGGAGGTCACCAGTACACAGGGAATGGGGCTTGAGTCAGCGAGGGTATCAATATTGCTCTAATTGATGCTCTGATCCACTAAAGATCAAACTGATATAATTATTAAAATTATACTATGTCAGGATATACTCCTTATCAACATAAATGTCTAGGGTATTCAAAGCAGATATAGGTTCATTAGATTATATATGCATAAACATATATTCTCACATATATATCCATATGCATATCAACATGTAAATTTCTCATGCTTTGTACTATTTTTAAGATTCCTAGTATTATACAATTACTGAAGAATACAGGTTTGTCATAATATGTAGATCTGAAATGAGACAATAATTTGTTATTCCATCAGAGTCTAGAAAATCATTTGTTATTTTTCTATGATTAGGTGAAAAGCTGTTTTATTACAGTTTGAGGTTGGGGACAAAGCTCAGGGGTAGACTGTCTGATTATCATATATGATGCCCTGGGTTCAACCTCCACAACTATAAAAGCAAACTTGAACTTCCTCTCCCCTTACCAAGACAAATACAGACTTTTGACATGTTTTAAGAATTTTCTGACAACTATACCTCCTGTGTTTAAATATTTACAGTTATGTGCTGTATGCATACTTTACTAGAAATGGAATATGTTTCTGCATTAATCTTTTATTAATTAAACTGATAGTGGATATCTGCAACCCTTTAAGGGTAGTTTCATTCAGATAGTATTTGGTTTCAGGGATAATTTGATTCATGGAAACTGCATACAAGTGAGATCTTCTGTTCTTCTCATAACCTCTCTCTTTAGAAAGCAAACGCAAGTGTTGAGGATGTACCCAGCGCTTTGCAGGGCTATGGGACTGGCTTAGCTCAATTGTGGCTCTAAGGGCATTTTTTTTTTTTTCTTTTCCATCAATGAAATCTTCTCCCTGAAGGCTCTGGTGTTTATTATTCACGCATAGAGAAGCCACACAGCCAGGAAGAGGAACGCCATCCCAGACCAAGTTCAATGTTGCCCCCCTCAGGAGTATCTCTGCAATGGAAGGTTTCAGTTACCACCTAATGGTTTAAGTGAAATTCAGAAAGTCAGGCAAGTCAAAGACAGGGAAAGTCTATTAGGTCTATTGGAATTCCAGGTCAGCCTGGGCTAGAATAAGACTCTACCTTGAAGGAGAAAAAAAAAAAAAAACGCAATGAGCTAAAGAAAAGCAGATATAGCTATTCTCTATGTAAACTCTCCTCTAGGCTCTTCCAGATGTTGCTTTCCACATGTCTGGGGGGCATCACAGCAGATGGCCAGTTACAGTGTCTTTTCTCACCACTCAAGCTGCCTTACTGCTCTGGTCTACTTTAAGCTGGATAGCCCATTATTCTCTCCAGGTTTAGCTTTGGGCAACTGCCCGCCAATGGGCTCTGGAAGCTGGACATTTCCTGGATGTAAGAAAGGGAATAGCAGCAGCTTGCCCTGAGTGGACCCTGGACTTCAGATCTTTCTGGATGACATAGTTGCTTACTCTCTTATTATCAACCTGAAAACTTCATCAAGTGACACATTTCCAATCCCCTGACTGTCTCATGATCAACTAGAAGGTGTTAGGCAAAGAACAACCCAGCAAGATTATCATAAAGTTGTTGACCAGAGTCTGCAGGTAATGTAGCATGTCCGGCAACTTTTATGCTCATACTAACTTTGAGAGGTCAAGGTTTTTATTGTTTGCTTGTTTTTGTTTTTCCTCTGTGGTGGTGAGGATCAAAAGTAGGGTCTCATACGTGCTAGGGCAATGCGCCACCATTGGGCTACAAAGGTTAGTGGTTTTATGTTGAATGGTAATGTTCTTAAACCCACGAACAGAGCTCTGGGTCGCAGCCATTCCTCATTACTGGTCTTACAGAGAGGTCATAAAATGTAACTTGAACTTTCTCCAAATCACTGACAGCAGGAATGGGGAAGGGGCTGGTCTTGTAAGAACAGAAGCCAAGTCAATACTTAAATTGCCCTGAACTTTTCACACATGCCCAAGCATGCCACTCAGAAGCTGTTGGAGTAAAAATGAAGATATGTCTTGAACGTTTGCTCTGAGAAGACTGTCACTCTTAGAGGTACACACATTCCACAAGAACTTCTCTGCTTCATTAATCACACTTTCTTTTGAAAATATGTCTACATGTAAGTGATGCCACTTTCTTCTGCTACTTTTGCTTTAAAAGTAGGTTTTGAGTATTTAATTATGTTTGGTAGATGCTATGATTTTTGTACTGGACACGAGAATGATGGCTATAATATATAATGTAGTAAAATATTTGCTTTATGTAAAGAAAGAAATATTCAATCATTTTTATTTACATTCCTTTACAGCTTGGGTCAGGCTGTCCTAGGAAGTTTTGTTTTCTAAAGGATTAAGTCTACAGAACGACCTCATCATGGATTCAAGTTACAGCGTGAAACAAATCCAGCCTCAGGATTTTTATACTGTGCACGGTATTGCTAATTTTCTAGAATAAGACACAGAACAGATATTATAAATAATGCTGAACAAAACTCTCATTTATTATTGAATTTTAAATGGCTTCATGAGTTTGGGATAATCAAAACAAAATTTCCCCCTTAGATTAAGGTAGCAATAAAAAATAAAGCTACTGGTGATATACTCTGAAGTACAACTTTAACAAAAATATGTATCTTTAAAAGGCCAACGTTTTCCCTTATGTTCAAACACCATCAAGTTACAGAATTGTTTTCAGGAATTTATGTTTATGTTTGTATAGTGCATTTAATTCAATTAGAGTGCAATTCTAATTAATGGTGAGAACTATTTCTTGAATATAGGTGAAATAAGAGGATATATAATTTTTTAAGGTACAAGTGGGACAGAAGTTAGAGTGGCCAGCTGGGGGTCTTCTTTTGGGTTTCTTCCTTTCCCCCAATTAAAAACCAAGCTGGAAACTATTGAACTTTTTAGGTTTGTAAAGAAGGAATGGAGAGAGGAAGCAAGACTGCTGGATTGACATTGCTTCTGCTAGTCCGAGCAACATGTTTTTTCCTCTTTAATTCCACTCCCCTTCTCACAACTGTTTGTTTGTGTGCAGGTACATGTGTTTGCATGTATGTGCGTATTTATGTTTGTGTGTGTACTATGTATGTATGTTCATATGTATGCATGTTTTTGTGTATGTGTGCACACAGATACATATGCATGTATATATGTGTGTGTGCATGCACTTATGCATGTATGTTTGTCTGTAAGTGCATATTTATGTATATGTGTGCACAGATATGGAAAGCCAAAAGACAACCTTGAGTGTCATTTCCTCAGAAATGCTGTCAACCTTTTGTGAGACAGGGTCTCTCAGTGGCCTGGAGCTCCCCAGTTAGGCTAGACTGGCTGGCCAGGGAGCTCCAGGGATCTGCTGGTCTTTGCCTTCCCAAAGCCGCACTGCCCCTCCCTGCTCTTTCCCCTTTTCTTCTTAATGTGGGTCCTGGGGATCAAGTTGAGGTCCTCATACTTGCATGGCAAGCATTTTATTGGCTGAGCTCCCCTCCCATCCTTTCTCAGGACCTGTGAGGTGTGATCCCTGCTGCCTTCATTTGCACTGCTACTGTTCCTGTCCATCTTTGAAAACTTCCCGAGGAGGATTTGGATTCTGGCCTCCCCCCAAGACTAGTTGAAAGTCAATTATGGGTCTGGAGGGATGGCTTAGTGATTAAGGCATTTGCCTGCAAAGCCAAAGGACCTAGGTTCGATTCCCCAGGACCCACGTTAGCCAGATCACTAAGGGGCGCACACGTCTGGAGTTCGTCTGCAGTAGCTGGAGGCCCTGGTGTGCCCATTGTCTCTCTCTCTCCCCCTCTTTATCTGTTAAATAAATTAATAAATAAGAAAGTTAATTATGAACAAAGAAGCAGATTCTAGTTTCAGGAATGAAATGCTAGTTGGAGAAAGTCAGTTCTATCCTCACCCTGCATTTGGGAGAAAATTTAAGAAATCATGGGGGCTGGAGAGATTGTTTACCGGTTAAGGCATTTGCCTATAAAGCCAAAGGATCCTAGTTCAATTCTCCAGGACCCACGTAAGCCAGATGCACAAAGGGGTGCATGCATCTGGAGTTCGTTTGCAGTGGCTAGAGGCCCTGGCGTGCCCATTCTCTCTCTCTCTCTCTCTGCCTTTTCCTATTTTTCAAATAAATAAATGAAATATACTATTAAAAAATCATGGGTGTGAGAAGTAGCATTAAAGGCCAGAAATGGCCTTGTAATGTGACATACTTGATTATTATTTTTTCAATTTTTTATTGTTGTTGCTTTGAGGCAGAGTTGTACTGTATAGCCCAGGATGGCCTTGAGCTGATAATCTTCCTATCTCAGCCTCCGGAGTGCTGGGATAATATGGTGTGAGTCACCATACTTGGTTTTAGTATATTGCTCTGCAAGGTGGCACATACATCTGGAGATTGTTTGCAGTGAGTAGAGGCCCTGGTGTGCTCATTCTCTCTCTCTCTCTCTCTCTCTCTTCTCTCTGCTTCTTTCCCTAAAATAAATAAATAAATAAGTAAATAAGTGTTCTGTGTTCCAGACACTTTGGAAGTGTGTGAAAGGCCTCCAGACCTAGTGGAGCCATCTACAAAAAGATTGTCATTGATTTTGGAATATAGTTCCAAATTATATTACCATTTCTTACATTCATAAATTTCCTTTTTCTTTCTCTCTGGGCCCATTTTATAAATGTATGTGTAATGTACTCAATGGTAAGGCAGAACAATTCACCAGAGAGTTAAGGAAGGGTAGAGACATTTTGTGTTAACTAAGGGAAGTCTCAAGAGAAGTTGAAACTGACTGACATGATTTTTCAAATAAAAAATTAACTCCTGGAGCTGCAGAGATGTCTCAGCAGTTAAGGCACTTACCTGCAAAACTCAGAGACCCAAGTTTGATGCCCCAGTACCCATGTAAAGCCAGATGCACAAAGTGGCACATGTATATGGAGTTCATCTGGAGTGGCTAGAGGCTCTGGTGTGTCCATTCTCTCCCTCCCTCCCTCTCTCTCTCTCTCTCTCCCCTTGCAAACAAATAAATAAAATATTTAAAAAATTAAATATAATTTGGCCCTGACAGAGAAAGCAAGCACTATCTCTATAATTAGATTGGATGTTTCAAGTAATTCAAAAGTCAGGAATTCCAAGTTTAATGTGCAAGACACAAAATTATTGCAGTTTTAACTTAGAGAAAATGAGACTAATTGTTGAAATAAGACAGATAGTAGAGAAAGCCTGGCTAAGGGCCATGTTTACTAAACTGGAATACATAGCATTGGGACATGGGTGATTAGGGGATGAGCCTGCTGCTTCTTCATATTGTGACAATTTGTACACATTGGAATAAATGATCAGTAATTTAGCTGACAAGTAATAGCATATTTTCTTCAGATTTTATGAAGTAGAATATAGAATGAAAATGACTTGGGCTATGGTCTGAGCAACTATGCCAAAATTCATATGCTGAAATCTGCACCTCCTCTCCCAAGGTTATACTTTTAGAAAGTGGGGTCTTGGGGCTGGAGAGATGGCTTAGTGGTTAAGGTGTTTGCCTGCTAAGCCAAAGGATCCTGGTTCGATTCTCCAGGACCCACATAAGCCAGATACTCAAGGGGGCACAAGCATCTGGAGTTCCTTTGCAGTGTCTGGAGGCCCTGCAGACACTGCCCATTCTCTCTCTCTGTCTCTCTCTCTCTCTTTTTCTCTCCCCCTCTTTCTGTCTCTTAAATAAATAATATATATATATATATATATATATATATATATATATATTTTTTTTTTTTTTTTTTAAGTGGGGTCTTTGGGAAGCACTTAGCTCACAGAGGTAGACCTCACATGAATGTGGTTAATTACCTTTTAAAGGAAGCCAGAGAGAGACCCTTCATGCCTTCTCCCATATAAGCACCTAGCAAGATGGAGCCATTTTTTTAAAAGATTTTATTTTTATTTATTTATTAGAGACAGAGAGAGGGACAGAGAGTGAGAGAATGAGAATGGGCAAGCCAGGGCCTCCAGCCACTGCAAATGAACTCCAGATGCATGTGCCACCATGTGAATCTGGCTTATGTGGGACCTGAAGAATCAAACCTGGGTCATTAGGCTTTGCAGGCATGCGCCTTAACTGCCAAGCCGTCTCTGCAGCCCGATGGAGCCTTTTTTTTTTTTGGTTTTTGGTTTTTGGTTTTTCGAGGTAGGGTCTCACTCTAGCCCAGGCTGACCTGGAATTCACTATGGAGTCTCAGGGTGGCCTTGAACTCACGGCGATCCGATGGAGCCATTTTTGATCCGGAATGTTGGCTCTTCTCAGACAACAACTCTGCCAGTACTTTGTTCCCATTCTAGCCTCGGAACAGCGAAAAAGCAGTTTCCATTGCTTGGCAGCTATGCAGCGTGTGATATTTTATAATAGCAGTCCAGACAGACGAAGACAATTTGCTTGAGATCAAGCTTGAAGAAATCTTGATTATACAAAGGCCCACTATAACTTCACCACCTCCAAGTACACTAGCTAAAGAAATACTTTGGTAGTAAATGATCAGATTTCTTATCTTGGCAGAGTGATTGGTTGATTTGGTTGGCAAGTCAGTTTTATGCATTAGTGAAATGGATCAGAGCTTTTAACTCAATTTAAAAATTATTAGAAAACTGGGACTATAGAATTGAATATTAAACAATTTATATAGATGAAGGTATAAATAAATCAATATAAGCGTACTTAGTCAAAAGCCGAATATCTCCCTGAGAGAAGACATAGTGAGAGAGACTGGAGGCAGCCATGTCATGGCTTACTATACAAATGTGACTGTGATTTATATGTGCTTGCATAGCTCTGTCCTTTACCATGCCTTAGTTCCCAGGGTTATCCTTCAAAACAGGGAGGGGATGCAGTTTTATTACTCAGTGATTTAACCAGTGGCCAAGATTATATGACTTATCACCTTGGATTTTAAGATTGTCTATAGGCATAATTTGAGGCAGGAATTTAATAGGTTTCTTTCCTGGTCCTAAAAGAAGAGGTCAATCAGGGGAAAGTTCTTTATCTAGTTGTGGTTTATAAGAAATTCCTGGCAATGACATTACAGTGCAAATTACTTGATCCAAATGACTACCGACTATCCGTCAGTACCACTACCCCGAGGAAGAGATGCCCTTCGATGCAGTAACGGGCCTCTGATGAGTGTTAATGGAAATGGGCAATAGTAAATCTCTCATCACTCTGTTTTAAAAAAGCCTTAGACCTCTTTCTTTTTCTTTCCATTTCTTTTTCTTCTGCTCTTATTTGAATGGGAATAAAAAGTTAATTTATATAATCATGTGAATTTTCCTTGCCTGATTATATTACTTTTTATTTTAATATTTTATATTTATTTCTTTATAAGGGAGAGAGAGAGAGAGGCTGGGCATGCCAATGCCTTTAGCCACTGCAAACGAACTCCAGATACATTTGCCACCCTGTGCATCTGGCTTACATCGGTTCTGGGGAGTAGGACTTGGGTCCTTAGGCTTTGCAGGCAAGCTCCTTAACCATTAAGCCATCTCTACAGCCCTGATTATGTTACTTTTTAAAAAGTTACTTATTTATTTGAGAGGGGGAGAGAGGGAGAGGGAAAGATTAAAAAAATACAGAGGAGAGAGAGAGAGAAAGAATGGGTGTACCAGGGCCTCTTGCTACTACAAATGACCTCCAGATGCATGTGCCACTTTGTGTATCTGGCTTTATGTGAGTAGTGTGAAATTGAACTCAGACTGGCCGACTTTGTAAGCAAGCATCTTTAACCATTTAGCCATCTGCCTAGACCTGCTTTGAAAAAGATCTGATGGGGAAAAATAGTTGAAAAATAAGTCTATTAGATGTACAGCAGCACCTGTTAATTAAAACATGTCTAATCTTTGCTCAGGTATGTAGTCTATCCATCTCGTTAGTGACAAAGGAGTTGGAGATAACTTTCTTCCTATTTCCTATTCATCCTTAGGATATTTCCAGTATGTTATCCTGGACGTCTCTTCAAGCAAGCAAGCAAATAAACAAGCCTTACCCTCAAAATATTGGATGCTAAAAATATACCTTAAAGATTGACACTGTGGTTATATTAAAGCATCGAATACCTCATGCTTTTCTGTTCTAAGCCTTTGGTACTGACTCCTCCCTCCCGAGCCCAACCTCATAACCAATGGGCTTGTGGCAGAATTCACACACACAGAAGCCTGAAATGCATTCTTTTATTTTACATTTCTGCTTCCTTTTGTAAACCCCTGCCCCTGCCATGAGGCATGTTCCTAGATAGCTTGCAGAATAATGTACGTAGAACCTTATGAAGGAAAGCTAGGCTTTCCTTGTGATCCCATCAAGACAAATTGCCTAGAGCTAACAAGCCTGGGGTCAGCTGGCATGTGTGAGAGCAGCTGAGATCAGACCAGCATAGCCCAAAGCATCAGATCTTTTCAGACAACACAGCTAACAATTACTTTTCAGCCCTTCAGTATGGACTGGCTTGTTATGCAGCAACATTTGACTGGTATAAGATTATTCATCCCAGACTTCCCACATTAGAAACAAGAACACTGAAGCTGAGGACTAAGATTCTCTCCACATTTATAATTCTCCTGGATTTTAGAGTTGCAAACTAATGCTAAATTATATAAAAGGACTACTTGTTGACAAATTTCCTTACCAGATACTTTCATATGATAATTTAATAAAAGTGTTTCCTTGAATTATTTTTATTAGAATTACATTTAATGTAATTTTATTTAATGTATCTCTATACTGAGCTCTGTGACATTATAAAAATTGTCTTTCATGTGAAGTTATTCTCTTATACAATGGCCAGGGCTTATTTGTTGTGCTGAATGTGTAGTTCCTTTTGGGGCTCAGAAAGGTGAGTCCTTTGAAACCTATCGTCAAGTGTCCTGTTGATACAGGGCCAGTTTCCAGTTGATTACAAGCTGCAATTCAGATTGCTGTCGTTCATTCCTAACAACTGCCTTGTGCCAACCCATGACCTTTTGGAAAATGCTGGAAATAAAATCTGAAATTTTGAATGTAGAAAGTAGTTTAGTCTGGAATCCATGTAGGGTTTATCATCATATGGGTTGGGAGGATTCTTTGTAACTATGACTCAAACTTTTGTACCTAAAACATGGGGTTTCTTACTGAATCATAACTGTATTTGAGTTGAAAAATAGAGCTAGAGAAATGGATTAGTGGTTAAGGCACTTTCCTGCAAAGCCAAAGGACCCAGGTTCTATACCCCAGGACCCATGTGAGCCAGATGCACAAAGTGTGTCTAGAGTTTGCAGCAGCTGAAGGCCCTGGCCCACCCATTCTCTCTCTCTCTCCCCATCTCTCAAATAAATTACATAAATAAATGGACTTAAAAACAAAAAAGAAAAACGGAGATAGTCAGTATGGCTTTCTCTTCCAAAAGTTTACTGTTTAATGTGATTTTCTCTTATTAAAAAGAAATTTCATTGCCTTAAAAAAAGCCCTAGTATCTTCATACAGTAGATTATTAAGGGTGTAACATTTTAAGCCTTTTTGTGCACTGCAGGTGTGTAATAATTAATGCTTCCTAAATGCATTTTATTCTTCTGATACTGACTTGCATTTAAGGACCAAGTTTTCACATACTGTAATGGGTCCATTCTGGTTTTTATTTATTTCTGGAGTATGGAGTGTTTGGTCATGTTAGCAGTTGGTTACAGTAAATCTGTATGTGCTCTGAAGAAAGTTGGTGACTTCATCTTCCTCTACTTTGTGCATTTATTGTGCATGTCAAGGCTTGGAAGGCTTAGAGGAATAAATTGTGGGGGGAAAATTGGGCAGAAGAGATAAGCCTGGAAATTTAAAGACCTGTGTTATTCTGTTACCCAAACTCAAAAGAACATCTATGGGTATTACTGTAATTATTACATTGTTCCTAGTCATAGTTAATGAGCCCTTCCATGCAGAAACAATTCTTCCTCTCACAGTGTAAATCTAATAAAAGCCTCCATGTCTTTATCTCAAGTCACCTTTTCTTGCCTGCTTTCTTTTCAAATTTTCTTACTCACTAGGAAGAAGAGAACAAAGCCTTATAGTTTGTTTTAACAAGGAAATGATAAGCTTTCTTTAGATATAATTCACTTTACCAAACAGATCTATCCCTGTGAAAAAAGGTACAAATCAGTGCATGTGTGTAAGTGGAGAAATTTGTTATAAATTTGGGGGACATATAGATGTTGGAGTTTCAGAGCAACCCCAGTTTTAATGTTTATTCATTTATTGTTTGCTTTGGAGTGTGTGTGGAAATTCAGGACTGCAATAGCTATGTTGAAACCAGAAGACAGCATCTAGCAGCCCTATCCCTATCCTTATGTTCTTACTTTCTTTCTTCCTCCCCTTCCATGAGGTTCTCTGAGCTTTGGAAGTGATGGTTTCAAAGAGGCTGAGTATACATACAGTAGTTCACTTATTCTGGGAAATATCATGCCTGGCAGGTCAGTTGTGGAATATACAGGGTCCACAGATGGGTGGGGCTGTCCATGGCTTTTCTCCCCCAGCTTGCACACCACCTTCTTGCAAAGAAATCTAGCTGGCAGAGAGGATGCTTGCAGTTCAGTGCCATTTACTTTCCTTATGTGCTATAACCAAGATGCGTGGGATCTGCAGCAATAGGGACTTGCCATATAGTTGGCATGGAGAACCAAGAACAATGACAATAGTCTATGTAGTTTTAAGGGCCTCAGAATAACTCCTTTAAAAAAAAAAAATCTCTCTTACCAAACTTCAGGGCCTTGTATATGCCAGGTAAGTCCCTTACAACTGACTGAGATACATCTGCATTGTTGATGTTCTTAGTGAATTTAATTAGTAATCAGATTATCGTAGTCCAAAATTTCTATTTCTCCTTCTCTGTTATTATTTCCTCCTCCATCCCCTGCTCCTCCTCCTCCTTCCTGAACCTACTAGAAGAGGACAAAACAGACCTGTTGGAACAATTCAGTAGATGAAAACAATAACAACCCTTAAAGCAAACAAGCCTTTAATGTATTAGTTATCTATTGCCTTGCAATTAATTACCTAAAACTTAGACAATGAAAACAGCATATATCTAGTATCTTATTACAGTTTCCGTGGCCAGGAACTTTGGAAAAATGTAACCAGCTCTTCTCCTTGGGATCTATCGCAGGCTCCAGTAATGCTGTCTTCTGCAGCTGTGGCCTAAATTCAACGCTCAGCTGAGGAGGATCCACTTCCAATTCCATCCATGAAGCTGCTGGTAGAATTCGGTTCATTGCAGGTTTTGGTCAGGGTCCCTTGCTGGCCCTTGGCTAGAGATGTGCTTTCATTCTTCACTTCGTGACCTCTGCAGCATGTGTCAAAGCCCACAAGGAAGTCACTGAGGGAACCCCATCACTCTTACTAATTCTGTTGATTACAAGCAAGTCACGAAGTCCAGAACACACTGCAGGTGGGAACATACAGAGTCCCGTGTTCAGGGAGCAGGGCTCCCAGGACCCACCTTAGAAGTCTGCTTGTGACACCTAGAGTGATCCAGTTACCATTGTCTCGTGTTGTCTCCCTTCCAAATAAATGCTTTTAAAATATATTTTTTTCTATCTAGCACATTGAATTAGGTACAGAATAACATTACATTCAACTATTCGAAGACACACACACATACACACACATGCACACACACACATCAAATCACATAAAAATTTCATGGCGTTGTTATGCAGAGCTGATGTCCACTTTTGCATTGAAAGCTATTTTCAGGTCTCTCCTACCTGTGAGTTGTTTTCTTCTAGAAAGAGAAAAGGTGGACTTTATCGTTTAGCTCTGTTAGAAGATGGGTCAGAGGCTGGGCATGGTGGCACATGCCTTTAATCCCAGCACTTGGGAGGAAGAGGTAGGAGGATCACCATGAGTTTGAGGCCATCCTGAGACTACATAGTTGAATTCTAGGTCAGCCTGTGCTACCTCGAAACACCAAGAAAACCAAGAAAAAAAAAATAAAGAAGATGGGTCAGATAAGACACAGCAAACAACATTCCTGAGAAACTAAGAGACATGAATGAGGGCCAGTGTGATTTGTACTTGTAATTGTTACTTCACTAAATATTGAAAAAACAATTTTCATAAATTCTTTGATTTTTGAATAGCTGCAATATGTAGAACTGAAGAAAGAGTTAAGAGTCTTTTTATGAAAATGACATGTGAAGAATTTCAGTTATTCAGAATTTGTTGTAATCAACAATATAAGGAACAGGTCATCCCAACACAGGCTGACATAGTTGCAAAAGAGAGAGAGAGAGAGAGAGAGAGAGAGAGGGAGAGAATCTAGACCAGGTCAGGTGAAGAGTATTTCTTTTTGCTAGTCCTAACAAGGATGAGACTAGGGCAGCCAGTCATAGTACTCACTAATATCCCCATTTTTCGTGCCCTCTGAGCACACTTAGACTCCTCCTACATACTTAGACTTTCTGGCCAATGGGTAATGAACAGAAGTGACACGTGTGTCTTTCTAGTTTACAGAACAAAAGAATAGATTTGAGATTGCCATGCACTCGTTTCCTGCTACAGTGACCAGTTATTTTTCGGGTCCCTGTTGACCTGGGCCCTTGGTTGATTACATAGAAGAAAAATCCCTTGCCACTTACCAGTGATGGACAAGTGCCAGGTCTAAATGTGATCCTTATATAAAGACAGTTAATCTCACAATATTTTAAAATATTTCACTTATTTATTTAAGAGAGAGAGAGAGAAGGAGGCAGATAGAGAGAGAATGGGCACACCATTCTAGCCACTGTAAATGAACTCTAGACACATGCACCACCTTGTGCATCTGGCTTACATGGGTATTAGGAAATCGAACCTGGATCCTTAGCCTTAGCAGACAAGCACTTTAACCACTAAGCTGTCTCTCTAGCCAATAATAGTACAATATTTTAATTTATTTACTCAATAGTAGCAGAGAGAGAGAGAGAGAGAGAGAGAGGGTAAGGGAGAGAGAGAGAGAATGGGCATGCCAGGGCCTCTTGCCACTGCAAATAAAATCCAGACGCATGTATCATGTGCATGTATTTGTGCATCTGGCTTTATGTGGGTACTGGTGCATCAAATCCAGACTGGCAGGCTTTGTGAGCAAGCGCCTTTAACCACTGAGCCAGCTCTCTAGCTCAAGACAGGTTAATCTTGTCTCCATTTCCTACTGTAACAAATTGCTATGAACTAAATATCTTATAAACAGAGTAAATTTATTATCTTATTCTGGAAGTCTGAAGACCTAAGATCAAAATAACAAAATATCTGAAGACATGAGATATTTCAGATTCCAATCACACCTGTCTTTACAATCTGGTTTCTTCAACTCTTTCCCTCTCATCTCCTCTCTGTCCTCTGCTTCCATTTTCATATCTTCTCTTTCTCTGACACTCTTGCCTTCATCTTACCAGGCTTCCTATGATTTCATTGAGACCCCCTAGATAATCCAGTGTAATCTTCCCACCCAAACATCCTCAATTTACTCTGTAAAGTCACAGTTCACATGTCTTTGGAATCAGGGCACTGTCGTTGACAACCACTATTTGGCCTATGCTATTCATGGATTTTACGGGTTTATGTGTCACTGGAGCATACATTAGTGTAGGTTGAAAAATACAGAAACTACTGAAAAATTATAGAAGAAATCCAGGAGGTTAAAAGAAGAACCCTACCATGCATCTAGATATTTGCATGCTTGAATTCACTACTATATCCAGCCAATGTCAACTTTTCTTTTTCTAGGTGAGATTGCAAGTTCCAAATTTGCTTGTGAATGATTCATACAAAATACACAAAGCAGAATTGTTCATTTTTCTTAGTTTTCTGGTTTCTAGCATTTCCAGGTAAATAGCAAATGAATTCAACACACAGTTTATTGCTATTTGAGTATTTTTATATTATACATTACATATTGTATAGCTACAGATGAAGAAATAATAGGATATTGATGTAGGATTTGGGGGTTCAGGAGGGGGTCCCCTAGAATTATGAACCCCAAAATTTAGATTCTGCCCACCTTTAATAAAGAATTAATAAAAATGGACTCAAGAAGGAAAAAATATAAATTGTTGTTTATTTAGGGGGAAATCACAAATGTGGGGTTTATTTAAGGGAGATTGAGATTTAAGAGGAACTGAGGCTTTTAAGGAGAGTTCAGAGTAAATCCACAAAGGCGTGGAAAGTGGGATCTAGAAGCTTGTGCAGGGAGACTTAGAAGGACCCAGCATGGCATCTGCCATGTGCTTTTCCATATAGGGAAGTTAAGAGGGCCAATGGTAAGGCTCAAGGAAAATGAGAGGGTAGATATCAAAGCAGCGATCAGGAGATTCAGAGGAGAAATGAGTAAGGAAGAAAGTTACTAAAAAAGAAAAAAAAAAAGAAAAAGCAGGGTGTGGTGGTGCACGTCTTTAATCACAGCAGTCAGGAGGCAGGATCCTGGAGAGTTTGAGGCCACCCTGAGACTACGTAGTGAATTACAGGTCAGCCAGAGCTGGAGTGAGACCCTACCTCGGAAAAAAAAAAAAAAAAAAAAAAAAGTTACTCTCACGATTACCCCAAGTTTAAAGAAATTACACAGGTGGAAGATCTAAAGTTAGTGTGAAAGCACTCATACGGCAGATCTGGGGTGCAAGGAAAATAAGCACATAGTAGCTTAAAGACCAAAGGAAAATCATGTGTTTAATAAAAGTGATGCTACCCCAAAGCGTAAAGTACAGGCAAGCAGAAAAGTCCCCAGACCAAGAAACAGTTGTTTGCTCCCCACCCACCAACCCAGCTGGGGGAAGCCAGGCTCAAATGTGTCCCCAAGGGAGAGAAGAAGAGCAGAGCAGCAGAGCCAAAAAACAAACAAACAAACAGCAAACAACAACAACATGGAAGAAAAAAAAAAAAAGAACCGGAAGGGAGCTGAGCTGAGTGGAGAGGAGCTAGTGGGAGCTAGTGACAGGAAGAAGATGACAGCCTTTATAGTCAAGGGAAAGGCCCAGTTGGTTTTTAGATTTGGAGGGCAGATCCCAGGGCCATTCTACCTGAACCAGCCCAGCTATGTAGAGTTCTAGATTGTGGACAGCAGGAGGCATTGTCAATGAGTCTTATTACACAGTTCTATTTCTGCCAAGAGTTGTGTTCCAACAATATGAAGGCTAGCGTTGGGAGGGAATTGGTTTCCCTTTCAGTTATAGTGTGGTATTTTGATGTCTTGTGACTGCAGCCTGTCACACCCAGATATATATATTTTGGTTTTTCAAGGTAGAGTTTCACTCTAGCCCAGTCTGACCTGGAATTCACTGTGTAATCTCAGGGTGGTCTTGAACTCAGAGTGATCCTCCTACTTCCGCCTCCTGAGTGCTGGGATTAAAGGCGTGCGCCACCATGCTCGGCCTTCGCACCCAAATTTTTATGTGGGTGTTTCAAAACCAAACTCCAACAGTCTCGTGCCCTCTCAGACCTTCATGCTTAAATGGCATGGCATGTGCTCTTCCCTGCTGAGCCATCAACCCAGCTCAGTGCTGCTTTATTTTTTTTTTTTTCTTTATAAAAAAAGACAAATCTGTTACATTTTTGTGGGCAGATGTGTTTAAAATACAAATAGCTGCAGATATATGGTTAGTATCATGACACAAGACTGCACATGACATTTTATGAGTTGGAAGCTACTGGGTATGGAGCTTCCCCCAAAAGTTTACTGTTTCAATCGTGGAAGGGCCCATGGTCCATGATGATTTATTGATTAATTTATATATTTGTCCTCTCTGCATTCCATCAGTGTCCAGTGAGATGATGCTGGAGGTCACTTAAAAGGATAATAACTTTAATTTTTAATTATTTTTTTGTTTGGTTTTTTGAGGTAGGGTCTCGCTCTGGCCCAGGCTGACCTGAAATTCACTATATAGACTCAGGCTGGCCTTGAAGTCATAGTGATCCTCCTACCTCTGCATCTCAAGTGCTGGGATTAATGTCGTGTGCCACCATGCCCGGCAGGATAATGACAGTGGAGACAGATTGGTAGCTACATTTCAAACTTAGTTCCTTCCTTATGAACTTTATTGAAAGGAATAAGCATGGCCTGGCCCTTAGTTTTGTTATTCATAAGCATGGGTCTAATTGAAGATAATGTGTACTAAACACTTGGTACATTGTGGACATTCAACACATATTAGAAACTGTGGCTGTTGTTTGCTAGAAATTGGGATATAAAGATGAACACCACACAGTGTCTTCATCTGATTAATTAAAGAGGGAGAAAATAAACATGTTGCAGAATAGAGTATGAACAAGCTATAGTTCAGAGAGGAGAAAGTGATTGTATGTTACAGAGTCGTAATGGTTCACATGACAGGTGATATTTGAGATGATTCAGTAGGAATGAATTCACTGTATAAGTGAGGAAACATTTTAGCTGGGAGGATTGTGTATAGTTGCAGTGATATGAAGGGCCAGAAAGTTATCCTAAGTAACTTGGTTTATCTGAAAGTAGGGTTTTCCAAAACTGTCCATTCTTCACTATCCAATGCTTTCAAGGTTCCTGTGTAATAGCTCATATATTAATAATTTTCTTTCTTTATTAAAATATTTTTATTGATTTGTTTGCAATCAGAGAGACTGACAAAGTGAATGGGTACACCACGGCCTCTTGCCACTGCAAATGAACTTCAGATGCAGGCATTACTTTGTGCATCTGGCTTTGCATGGACACAGGAGAATTGAACCCAGGCCTGCAGGCTTTGCAAACAAGCACCTTCAAAAGATAAGCCATCTCTCCAGCCAGTGATCTATTAATAATTTTCTAATACAGGTGTACCTCACTTGACTCACAGTGGGATTATATCCCAATAAACCCATTGTCAATTGAAAATGTCATAGTTTGAAAATCGCATTTAATCTAGCTAACTTGTTCCTGCTGGATATTGTAGCTCAGTAAATTAAGCAGGATTCTCCAGAGAAATCAAATGAGTAGAACGCATATGCGTTATAGAAAGGAATTTACTAGAAGGGCTTATATCTCATAGGGACTGAGGAGTCCAGTAATGACTATGTGCACTGTGGTTGGCAGAGAGCACTAGCTCTGTGAAGCTGGTTACATCAACAGTCCCTATCTGGCCCTTAAGGCCTAGAAGATTTCTGGAAAGTCGCTGCTTTCCAGTCCACACTGGAAGGCAGAACAAGCTGGGGCCTGAAGTCCGTGAAGGATGACAGCAGCAGCGGTAGCAACAAAGATAGATACGCTTACTCATAAAGGCAGGCCGGCAAGCAGCCCTGCTTTGTACCTTAGACCTGTTTGTTTCTTGGTCTCCCCCTGGAAGGTGACACACCTTTTAAGTTAATCCTTCCTAGAAATGTCTTCACAGACCTACCTGCCCAGAGAAATATCTCTTAGTTGATTCCAGATGCTGTCAAGTTGGCAATCAAAATTAGCTAAGTGTCACGCTTGGGATCACAGAACGCTGGTGTAAGCTGTTCACTCTTGTGATGTACAAGACCGACTGGGGCCTGTGCCTCCTTATTGCTGCTCAGTGTTGTGGGGCTGCATTTTGCTAGCCTGGAAGTGTTGTTTCCACTGAATATATATTACCTCTTGCACCATCAAGAAGTCAAAATGGGGCTGGATAGATGGCTCAGTGGCTAAGGCACTTGCCTGCCAAGCCTAACTACCTGGGGTTGATTCCCCAGTATCCATGTAAAGCCAGATGCAGAAAGTGGCACATGCATCTGGAATTTGTTTACAGAGGCTGGAGGCCCTGGCTCATCCATATTCTCATTCATTTATCCTCTCTCCCTCTCTCTGCTTGCAAATAAGTAAAATAAAATAAAGAAGTCAAAAATGCCATAAACTCAACCATTATAAGTTGGACAATTTGCTCTCTACAACCCACATAGTTGATACAGCTATCATCATCTTTTGTTTTATTTTCTGTCCTCTCTACTATGCTGTAAATTTCACAAACTCGGTGACCGTAACTTATTCAGCACAGTGTTTCTGTTTCTGTCAATCAAAGGAATAAGTAGTAACTACTTATAATATTTATTTCTTAAGCAAGTGAGTAAGTGAATGAGTGAAAAGTGGTAGGATAACAGTGGGAGGCTAGAATGTGAGTGAGTTTGCTAAGCAAAAGCTTTTAGAATGTTTGTTGAAAAGGCACCATAATTCTGAGAAGAGAGTGGGATTTTCAGCACTGAAACATTTCTATCATACCTTACAAAGCTCAGGGTTCGTTGTGGAAAAGTGGAAGAAAGAATGTGAGAGCCAAAGGAAGGGTAGGAGTGCTCACAATACAGTCATCCAGACACAAAATAACCTGGATATCCATGACCTTGTTGTTCCTGGTACTGACCTACACAAGACCCTCATAATAGGAGCAAAAGATGATGACATCACAATAAAAGAAAGACTGAGCGCAGGAGTAAAATATGATGGAGTTTGGATTTGTGAGGTGGTTAGTGTGGAAGGGGAGATAATTATCATGGTATATTGTCTGTAATTATAGAAGCTGTCACTTAAAATAGTAATAATAAAGAACAAATAAATAAAATACTCTTTTAAAAAGAATGTTTGTTGATAAAGGAGAGGCAATGTCAGAGAGGAAGATAAATTGAGTAACTAAGAGATTGACTTGTAAGGTATCATATTGTTCAACACATGATTGAAGAGAATGGCTGGGATTGACAGCATGAGGCATATTTAAGAAGTACTTGTAACTTTGAGTGGATAAACCTTGGGGATTGGTTGGAAATGGAGAGTGGTGATCCTAGCTGAGAAAATATTCTTTTATGGAACATGTTGAAGTCTTTGTAGAGCACCTGTCAAGAAGCAGTTGTCAATATTTTATAGGAAACCTACTAAGTAGCTAGTGTTGGAGAGAGAAATGGGACCACGAACCTGAAATTAAAAATGTGGAGACAGGGTTGGAGAGACGGCTGAGCCGTTAAGCGCTTGCCTTTGAAGCCTAAGGACCCCGGTTGGAGGCTCGATTTCCCAGGACCCACGTTAGCCTGATGCACAGGGGGCACACACGTCTGGAGTTCCTTTGCAGTGGCTGGAGGCCCTGACACGCCCATTCTTTCTCTCTCTCTCCCTCTGTGTCTTTCTCTTTCTGTGTCTGTTGCTCTCAAATAAATAAATGAAAATAATTTTAAAAGTGTGGAGACAGTTGATGGATGCGCGTTAAAGAGCTGGGCCTGGTGGTGCACGCCTTTAATCTCAGGCCTTGGGAGGCAGAGGTAGGTGGATCGCTGTGAGTTCGAGGCCGGCCTGAGACTACATAGTGAATTCCAGGTCAGCCTAGGCTAGAGTGAGACCCTACCTCGAAAAAACAGGAAAAAAAAAAGGGTGTATGGATTGAAGAAAGAAAAGTTCAAATAGATATTGATGGAAAACATCAACATCTCAGGAGTGACAAGAGAAAAACGGAACTGAAGGAGCAGGCAGGGAGAGAAAGTTCTAGAGGAGCAGAACATGGTAGGCTCTCGTGCGATCGAAGCCGTTTCAAGAAGGTGCACCTCACCGTGTACCACCAGCCAGGAGCCATGTCTTAGATCAAACACATGGGCTCATGCGGAGGGAGCATATAATTTGCACTAATTTCAAGGGAAAAGGCAGATTTCAGTGGGATAACATGGTTATGTAGGAGATTTATTGTGTTTAACTTTTATTTTATTCTTTGTAGAGAGCCAGACAGAATTGGCCACTGCAACCGAACTCCGGACGCTTGCGCCACCTAGTGCGCATGTGCGATGTTGCGCGTGCCTCACCATTGTGCTCCTAGTGGTCTTCGCAGGCAAGTGACTTAACCACTAAAACATCTCTTCAGCACGGGGATTTATTTTTAAATATGTTTATTTGTTTGTGAGCAGCAGAGAGAGAGAGAGAGAGGGAAGGTGGGGGGGGGGAGAGAATGAGAATGGGCATGCCAGAGCCTCTGGTGGGTGCAAAGAAACTCCAGATGCATGTGCCACTTTGTGCATCTGGCTTTACACGGGTACTAGAGAATCGAGTACAAGCCTCAGTAGGCATCTTCATCATTTGCTGAATTTCAATTCCAGCCCCAGATATTGTGAAGAACATGTTTAAGAACTGTCAAGGAAGAAAACTTTTACTGTCTGTATTTACGTGATGACAAAAGACAAATTAGCTCAAGGCAAAAAAAAAGTTTATTCACATGATGAATATGGGTAAATGAAATGCTCTCTGAATGGCTACAGTTAGGGGGCTTAGATGTTTAAAATGGGGAAAGGAAAGGGGAAAAAGGCATCTATGTGAGGAGCACTTGGGTTTCTTTTTTTCTTTTTTTTTTTTTTTTTTTTGGTTTTCCGAGGTAGGGTCTCACTCTAGCCCAGGCTGACCTGGAATTCACTATGGAGTCTCAGGATGGCCTCGAACTCACGGCAGTCCTCCTACCTCTGCCTCCCGAGTGCTGGGATTAAAGGCGTGCGCCACCACGCCCGGCTCGCACTTGGGTTTCTTTAGGAAAAAAAAAAGATTCTTAGGGGAACAAATTGAAAGATAAGAAAGTTTATGACAAGGCCCCTGTGCCCATGTACAAGCAGTATTTTCCCATATTTGTGGACATGACACTTGCCCAGAGAGAGGATTTAGGATCGCTGAACTCTTCTGGGAGTTTCTGTCATTAGACACAAAGGAGAAATTCTGAAAAAATAATGTGTTGTCTTTTGCCAGTCTTATGAACTGGGTCTCACTAGAAGTTTCACATGGAAGGAGGAGACTTGTCTGACTGCTTCGTGTTTAGTTACTTCACTCATCGCTGTGGCCACATACCTGACAAGAAGCACCTTAAGGAAGGCAGGGGCACTTATTTTAGCTTGCACTTTTAGGGGATACGGTCCATCGTGGTTGGAAAGGCATGGCAGCTGTGTTTAGAAGCTGTCTGATCACATTACATCCACAGCCAGGAAGAGAGTGGAACCCCAGGAACTGGGGCTGGTTTATAATACTTTACGGTCCACCCATGGCCTGGGAGGCTCCACCTCCTAGAGGTTCCACCACCTTCCCAAACAGCATCACCAGCTGAGAATCAAGTGTTCAAACACGTGAACACTTATGCGGAGGTGAGGGGTGTGGGCAGCATTTTATATTCAAACCACAGCACCTTCAATCCGTTCAGTCTGTCTTCTAGTCCTGGAATGAGACATTCTAATGAAACTGTTATGTTTCACTTCAGGAAGTGGAGGTGTCGATTGAGGTAGGACACATATCAAAGACTTTATAAGATGTTAGCAGTGAGGGACAATTCCATAGAAACACAAGAAACTAAAGAAGAGTAGGTGACGCAGACTCTAAGCCGCTGGTATTGTTTGTTTGTTCTGTTTTGCTTTTGAGTAGCAGGGAGCGGACACCTGGGGAGATGTGTAGATCCAGAGCCCAGGTGTGCTTCCGCGCCAAGGTGAGACTGGCGGGGACAGTGTCACATCCTAGTCAGTTCCTGCAGCAGTGAGTGGAAAATGCAGTGAGATGGTAGACTTCCTCGTGGCTGACACTGTGATGCTGCCACATCCTTTACGAGGATGACAACTTGCCCAGCTTCAGCTTGCTGGGCTTCGTGTGAAGGGCAGATACAGTTATCAGTGATGGAGGAGGAGACAACATGGGAACATGAATCATAGGCAAAAGGCTCCAGTTTTCATAGAGATGAAAGTATCTCAAACATTGAACAAGACTAGATCTGGGGCTGGGGAGATGGCTCAGCTGTTAAAGGCACTTGCTTGCAAAGCGTGCTGGCCTACGTTTGATTCCCCTGTACCTATGAAATTCAGGTGCACAAAGTGGTGCATTCACTTGAAGTTTGTTTGTAGTGGCAAGAAGCCCTGACCCACTCATTCACTCTTTCTCTCAGGTAAAGAAGTATTTTTTTTTTTTTATTTAAAGAATACATTGGGTTAGGGGAAATCTCTCCACGGTTAAAGCCACTTGTTTGCAAAGCCCGATGGCCAGGGTTCAATTCCCCAATACCCATGTAAAGCCAAATACACAATGTGGTGCATGAGCCTGGAGTTCATTTGCAGCAGGAAGAGGTCCTGGAGTGTCCATAGTCTCTCAATCTCTGTCTGTTGCAAATAAATAAAAGATAAAAAAATCAAAACAAAACAAAGAGTAGGTCTGATAGACCAGAAAGGTAGGCTATACTTTTCCATTATAAAACATAATTTCTATCTACAAGTCCTCCCATGAAAGAAAATAAAGTAACAATATTGTTTTTTTTTAATAAAAGGTCTAATCTCACCATCAGATCATTTATATAAGTGCAGCAAAAATAGTAATTAGCCTGGGCTACAGTGAGACCCAACCTCAAATATCAAAAAAAAAAAAAAAAAAAAAAAAAAAAAAAAAAAGCGATTAGCCATGTATATATTTGTGAGTTTGCCTTGCTGGAATTTTATAAAGAATCTTGGATTGGACTTTGAAGCATTTTTTGAGGCTAGATATCCTGCCCAAGAGCTCACCATCATATTTCTTTTGTAGCACCATAGATTCAGGTGAATTCTCATCTTCCTGAAGTTCCTCCATTGTCGTAAGGTTCCTAGATCTTCTAGGAGGTAATCTTTCTGGTGCACCTGTCCTGCTGGTATTATAGCTTGGATCAGACACATCCTGAAAGGCCCATATGCTTGCGAGCTGTTGGGTGGTAGCAGAGCCTCTAAGAGCTGGGACCTAACCAGATGCAAGGAGGTCATGGGGTATGCCTTTGCATGGCACATTGAACCATATACATTCCCTCTCTCTTGCCTCCTGGCTATCATAGCTGGGAACCTTACACACATACTAAGGCAATATTTCCAAGAAGCTTTTATAAGCATTGGCTCCATAAATATAAACTTAGTCTGTGCAAACTGCCATAACTTATGCTATGTGTATCATACTTGTGCTATATTTAGTGTTCTCATCATGTTCTGTTCTATGGGTAGAATGGGTTGCCTAAGTTAATGTGTTGAGAACTTGTTCTCCAACATGGTGGGGTAGGCTTTAATGGTGTTTGAATTACAGAGACTCTGCTCTTTCTTAAATGAATAATATTGTTAGTGCTGTAGTGAATTTTCCCTATCTTGTGTTCTCTTTGTGTTCTCTCTCTGTCTCTCTGTGTCTCTCTCCCCTCTCTCTATGCCTTTTTTTCTCTTCTGACTTCTGCTATGGAATAGTGCCATGCACATATACTTACCAGCCCTTCAGTCTGGACTTTTCAGCCCCTAGAATTGGGAAGAGATAAATGTCTTGTCTTTAAATTATTCAGTTCTAGGTTTCCTGCATAACATCATCAAGTGAGACAAGATGTCCTGTTATATAGAGAACAGATTTTTATTGAACATAGGTAAAATAACTGTATTGTTATGAAATAAGGATATTTAACAGAGTTTCCAAATTCTGGATTGATCAGGTAAGAAGAAAATAATAAATGCTGCATCTTTGTATGCAAAAGTTAAATTCACTAGTTGTGATTTCCAAATAGTTTAAGGGAAAAGCATTCCTTAAATTCAGAAAAGAGAATGTTAAAGAGCCAGTGATATTCCAAGCAAGTCATAAAAGACATGATAATTCTTTATCAGCTCTTTTATTCTCATGTAATTAATTCTTGTTCTGCTTGAACCTGGGGTAGTGGTTTTATGAACCCATCAGCATCTCCATTAATTCTGAACATCTCTACTGACTTCTGTGAGATGACCTTAAAGTTCCTTTGGCAATGTGATTGGTAGCTTGCACCCCACAGTTCCTGTCACAGTCCTTTCCATGGACCTTGAGGTAACCCTTGTTGAAAGCAAAGCATTTTCATTTGCACCTTGTGAAATTAATTTCTAGTTGTTAATTTAACAGGATTTTGAATCACCATGGAAACAAATCTCTGATCATGACTATGAGGGAGCTTCTAGATTAGGTTAGTTGAGGTGAGATAGCTCATCCTAAGTATAGGTAGTGCCATTCCATGGACTGGGATCCCGGACGGTATAAAGAGGAGAGAGCTGGCTGAGCATGAAGCACTCATTGTTCTGATCTGCATCCACACCGTTGGAATGAATGTGAGCAGCTGCCTCAAGCTCCTGCCTCCGTGCCCCTCCCTGCCATAATGTGCTATAACATGGAACTGTAAGATGAAACAAATTCTTCCTCCCTCACACTGATTTTTCTCAGGCATTTTGTCCCAGCAAAGAGGAAGTAATGGACACGCACCTCATGGCAGGAAATCATCAAAGGTGAAGCAATAACTACCTGTGAAAAATAAAAAGTTCAAAATGGCTGTGGTAAAAGATTGATGGAAGAGCCCTGTGATGTAGGTAAGGGGGAATTTAATTGTCTCAATACACATACTTGAAGATAATAACCAAAATGATAACTAATTAATTTATACCAGGTCATATCATCAAGAAGAGAGATATTTTCATATTACTATGAACCCTTGGTCATTTCTAAAATACTTGTACTAGTAATATCTATCCAGAAAATAAATACAACTCCAGGAAGGTTAAATGTCTCTTCTCATTTCACAATGCTTCCATGCAATGTAGCACACCAAACAGGCTTAATGGTTTAGCACCTCTCTGTTTACAAGGTGAGAGGAGACATCTTTTGATATTTTACAGGTGCCCTTTCAGACATCTCAGAGTGTTTTGGAGATTTCTGAGAAGGCAATCCCATTTCAAGTTTGATTTTAGGAAGTTCTGTAAAGTATAAAAATATTTTATCCCCTTATTAAGTAGGATCACAGGTCACTATGGAGAAATGCTTATTGATTCAACCGGAATAACAACAAAGATTTAAAAGTAAATATTAAAAAAATGTTGCAATTTTTTTAATTGAGTATTTTGTGTTTTTGAGACAAGGTGTTAATGTAGATCAAGCTTCTCTCAGGCTTAGACTGGCATCAAATTCACAGCAATGCTCTGGACTCAGTTCCTTGAATGTCGATTTACATTATCATATGATCATATTATTCCTAATAGATTCATTTTTGTTACACGTATTCATTAGAATTTTTATCCCTTACTAAGGAAATAAATACTTGCAGACTATCATGATGCATATTTCTATACTAGAAGATTTATGAATATACCATTTTATCATTTATGGAGACAAACTTTTAAGAGTATAGTTTCATTGTGTGGAATAGGAATATGTTTATCAATATCTGTAGTTCTATAAAAATATGAAGCTAGCTAGGCATGATGGCACACACCTTTAAACCCACAACTTGGGGAGGCAGAGGTAGGAGGATTGCTGTGAGTTCAAGGCCACCTTGAGGCTGCATAGTGAATTCCAGGCCATTCTGAGCTACAGCAAGACCCTACCTCAAACAAACAAACAGAAAACAAATAAACCATATATATATTTATATATATATATGTATATATATGTGTGTGTGTGTGTGTGTGTGTGTGTGTGTGTGGAGCTGAAAGTAGGTAAACTTCTATTTAGTCATGAATATTTCAATATTTTATTTCATTCAGAAATGATGTATGTAACTAATATCTGACATAGCTGTAAGGTACCAAGTTGCCATATAATATTGTGAAGATTAGTTCTCACTGGATATATTATAAAAATTTGATTAGTGTTGAAATAAAGCCTGTGCTAATATCTCAATTTAATTAAAATTGAATCTGTAAATTTTATAATCCTAAAAAGAAGACATGTTAGCTGTGGTGGCACAAGCCTTTAATCCCAGCACTTGGTAGGCAGAGGTAGGAGGATCACCTTGAGTTCAAGGCCACCCTGAGACTCCATAGTGAATTCCAGGTCAGCATGGACTATTGTGAAACCCTATCTTGAAAAAAAAGATGTTTACTGGACTAGTAAACTTGGAATAATTATTGTATGCCTATATTATATGTTGCAGTCCAGTTCTCATTGCTGGCAGAAATCACCAGACCAAGAGCAACTTGGGGGGAAAAAGTTTATTTTGGCTTACAGACTCAAGGGGAAGCTCCATGATGGCAGGGGAAACAATGGCATGAGCAGAGGGTAGGCATCGCCTCCTAGCCAACATCAGGTGGATAAAAGCAATAGGAGAGAGAGTGTGCCAAACACTGTCATGGGGAAACTGGCTTTAACTCCCATAAGCCCACCCCCAACAATACATCGCCTCCAGGAGGCTTTTATTTGCAATTGCCATCAGCTGGGGAGACCAGCATTCAGGAGACCTAAGTTTATGGAGGACACCACCACATTATATTTATAGTTTATAATTCTGCAAATTCTGGTGTGTATAAATCCCATCATGCCAAATCAGTCTTATGAACCAAAAAATCTCCCAAACCATGTAAACTTGAAAAACATTTGTAATAGTTCCTACGTTTCTCATCATCCTCCTGCCCTTGCCTCTGAGTCCTTCACCAGCAGTGTAATTTTTGTACACTTTTGCCTTAACATAGACAGTGGGGTGGAGGAAGGAATGTGATATTTATGCTGAGAGTGTGCACTTTTTGTAGGTATATTTTCGACCCTAATTGAGAGGAGGTCTCCATGCAGCCAGATTGAAGAAGCTTGAAGTTTGGAGCAATTATTGTCTAAATTTTTCTTTCTCTGAAGTGCAGGATCATCCTTCTGCTAATGTCCTGGCTTTTTACATTGTCTGCAGTGTCTACAGATCAACAAGGAAGTCTTTACCACTGTTAAAAAAGATAAGCGTGCCGGATGGACATGGTGGCACATGCCTTTAATCCCAGGTAGGAGGTAGGAGGATCACTGTAAGTTTGAAGCCTGCGTGAGACATAGTGAATTCCAGGTCAGCCTGGGCTGGAGTGAGACCCTGCCTCTAAAAACAAAACAACAACAAAAAATAAAAAACAAAAGTTATGTGTAATTCTTAGACTACTATTTCTGTTTTTGCAGTGGTACTTAATGTTGACATTTAAGGCAAGGACTATTGACTGTTCAGTCTTTTTTTCTTTTCTTGCAAGCTATTGATACATGAATTTGGAGGTTCCCTGTCAATATACCAATATGTACCAACACATCAATATGATATGGGAATTTTGGGGTGTCCCCATATTCTTATCTTATGAATTCAAAGAATTAAAATCCACAGGCTAGAGGGACAGGTTTAGAGAGGTTTGATTAGATTAAGTGAGGGAATGAGGAGAGAGTATAGAGAGCTACAGTTCAGAAGGCAGGAGAGGGTAGAGCCCATTTATACACCCAAATTGGGATCGCTTGCAGGCTCTGAATGGGGGCCGAGCTAATCGATCACGATCACGATTCTAGTTGAGGTTTAATCCTAACAGGAATCTTAATTCTAGGAAAGGGGAACTCCTTTCTAGGGAGGGAGGAGGGACTCAGGTTGTTTATGGAAACACTGATCTAAGGAACTTTTTTAGAAAAAAAGAGAAGGAAAAGTCAGATCCTTCTCTGACCTCTTACAAAGTGAGATTGCAAGGGCAAGCTCAAGGACATGCTTTGCCTTTGGAGGGTGGCGGACAGTCACCCTAAAATGCCTCAGCTGATCTGCCCATTCCACCACATCCTTTTTTCCTATTGTTGTTGTTATTTTAGTTTATTTCTTCAAGTGTAGAAGTGTTCTTCTTCAACTAACGTGGAAGTGTAAAGATTCTTCCTTCTGAGCTTCTGAACGTAGAGACGCCTGCCTTTGGAAATTGTGTGTCCATCAGCGGACAGACTTGGAAGTGTGTTCTCTCCTTGTGAATGCACACTTCCATGTTAGCCTAATTAACCTTCACAAGCAAGGCTTCTAATAGGCCCGCAATATCAGCTCACAAGTGGACCACCTTCTGGTTATATGTCAGATTGTCATGAAGGTGGTCTGGCTGTTTGGTACCTTAGTGAGGAGGAGGTTTTCAGGGGTCATCTGGCTTGTTCTATGACTATAGAATAATGGTAGGTGGGATGGTTGGTGGCAGGTGTGTATTTTAGTTTTTGTTATAAATTTGATTTCTCTTATTAATTTTGTCAAGGGTGTTTTAGGATGATTATATACTTTTGTTCTTTCAATTTCTGCCTTTCATAAATAGACAGTTGCTTAGGGTGAGGTCTTTTTTTAAGAAGATTTTATTTTTATTTATTTATTTATTTGTTAGAAAGAGAGAGAGAGAGAGAGAGAGAGAGAGAGAGAGTGTGAGAATGGGCATGCAAGGACCTGTAGCCACTGCAAGTGAACACCAGATGCATGTGCCACCCTGTGCATCTGGCTTATATGGGACCTGGAGAATCAAACCTGGGTCCTTAGGCTTCACAGGCATGTGCCTTAACCTCTATGCCATCTCTCCAGCCTGTGAAAATATTCTTTAACATAAAGCTTTCCCAAATCACGATATCTGTTGATTGGCCATCAATGATGTAGAATCTCTGGCAGATATCTTTTCCAAAATATGGCTCAGCAGGCTTGAGAGATGGCTTAGCAGTTAAGGCACTTGTCTACAAAGCCTAAGGATCCAGGTTTGATTCTCCAGTACCTACATAAGCCAGACGTACATGGTGGCGCATGTGTCTGAAGTTCGTTTGCAGTGGCTAGAGGCCCTGATGCACCCATTCTCTCTCTCTATCTGCCTCTTCCTGTCTTCCCGCTCCCTCTCAGTCAAACAAATAAATGAATAAATAATAAATAAATAAATAAAATATATTGAAAAATCAGTTGCCAAAATGTGACTCAAGTCCAATAATCTTTTTTTTTTTATGAGTTAGCCATGGACACCAAAGACATCTCAAAGGGAAAAGATACAGCTCTCATGATCCAAATTTACTTCTAAAGATTGCTAGAGTGTCATAGGAAAAAACCATGAAGCAAGGCAATAGTAAGATGTCAGCTGCACATGAGGTGCCCAGGATAGCCCAAACTCTGACCAGCTGATGACAAAGTCTTGGGTCCTGCAACCTGATGTTTAGCTGCCTCTGAGGACAGACCTTACAGTCTGCACTCCTTGGCTGGCAGAAAACTGGGGAGAAAACCTTCTCTCTAAATCCAAGACAAGTTTTTGGAAGACATATCACTAATAGGGCTTCATGGCTAACCTTGCAAGAAAGCATCCGTAACAAGAAGATTCAAACCAAAAAATTGCAATACTCAAAGAGACATATTTCCCATAAATATTTCCTCTGGCTAACCTAAGTCTTGGAAAGAACAGACATCATTCAGATACACAGAACCAAGATGCTAGAGTCTGACTGGTAAGAATGCTTGCTAGGTCAGAAATGCTACAATTTACATCTACAGCCTGGGGAACGGGGGCACCAATCCCATCTCTTTTGTCAAACTGGTAGAGAGGAAAAAGTAATTCTTCCCAGTGCTGCCATGTCTTAGGTGCCAAAGATAAAACTGACTCAATATAGATTATCAAGGGAGAATAAACCAGCAACCCCCCGCTCCCCCCATAGAAAGTTCATTTATATTTGCGTAGGAGCACTCAGGATTGCCTCTCTAAATGGGTAAAGCTAAAGTCTTATCTAGCTAACTGAAAAGGAGGAAGAGGAGGAGGAGGAGGAAAGGTTTCCTGGGAAGAACACATGGTTTGCTTAAGGAAAGGCAAATAGATTCTCATGGGAACAAATTGGCGACAGCGAGGTTGGGGATGATGTTTGTTTATATTACTGGTGTTTGTGGGCTTCTACCAGTTTTCACCATGGCCACAGGTTCCTTCAGAAGGGAACTTATCATAGTTGAATTCTGGTAGGAGTTTCTCATTTAATGCAGAAAAATGGTGTTACATTCTGCACCATTCACCACAATCCCGTGGTGGCTCTTTAAATTCCGGGTCTGCCATGCTACGTAATTCAAGACATAATTCTTTTTTTTTTTTTTTTTTGGCTTTTTGAGGTAGGGCCTCACTCTAGCTCAGGCTGACCTGGACTTCACTATGTAGTCTCAGGGTGGCCTTGAACTCATAGCGATCCTCCTACCTCTGCCTCCCAAGTGCTGGGATTAAAGGCGTGCATCACCACACCCGGCTTTATTTATTGATATTTTATCCATTGTGTGTTATAGGAAACACATGAATGAAATCATTTCTTCACAATACTGTGTGACTCTGAGTCTCTTCCCTGAAACTTGCTTGTTCTTCGTACACAAGGAGGATAATAATCGCCTTCTGACAAGGTTGATGGGGTAGAATGAAATAAAGAAAAGGCTTGGCAGATTGCTTGGCATGTAGTAGGGATCAGAAAATTTCAGATGAATCTCAAGCTAGCTGAATACCATGCTATGCACTGTTTCCTTTCAATCTACTTCTTGATTTTAACCCAGTTTAATTGTAGCAGAGATGCAATAATGTATTTTGCTTCTTACTGAACATTATCTGGTATAGCTGTACATTAGCACCATGTTACTCCTTTTAAGGTCATGGTGCTATGTTGTCACTAAAAATCAGTCAAGTGAAATCACATAGACATTTGCAAGCACTAGATCTTTGTTTGGCAAGAGGGAAGCTTATACTTTTAGATTGTAAATTAATGGCTACGTTAATCTTCCTTTTTTAATTAAGAAAAGTCAACCAAGCATAAATGTTGATTAAACTGATGATGGTTCTGGAAACAGGATATACATAAAATATGTTACACAAATTACTTAGCTTGAATCTCTCCATGGAGAGTAAAGAAAGAATCAAGGTAATTATCTGAAATCTATAAGAATAAGATATAATAAAACAACTTTTATGTCAACCACTTCCATGATATTTTGATGTACATCATCTCCTTAATTGTTTCAATAATACATTTTGAAATTTTGTTTAAATCACATTTCAGCCACTCAAATGATGACTTTTCTGTCTTCGTTTTTGTTTTCTATTTGTAAATTTCAAGAAGGTGGCACACTGTATATGCATCTCTTTACAGGAGGCTGTAAAGACTAAAGGCACAATACAAATATAAAATACCTAACTGTTCATGCTATATTGGGTAAATATTTTATTTTTAATCATCATCATCTTGGGGAAAAAAATCCTTACAGATCTTGCACTCGCATTATTTCTACAGAGTGTCCCCTTCATCTGCTCTTCCCCTAAACAAGAACTTGCGAGAGAAAACTCACTGTTGAAATTACTGCTTCCTCAGGTTATGTGATGGGTGAAGGCTGATGTCCAGTGAGAAAGTTTGACTCCCTCATCCTCTGAAGTTGATTTCCAGGTATTGGAAAACCTCTGGAATTCCTTGCTTTTTATACCCTCACCTTCATTGCTGGAAAAGAAGAAAAGCGATATAATGTTTATTGTCTAAATGTCAAATGATTCTACACTGAACTGCTTACTGGGTTCTAACATAAAGGAAAGAAAGAAAGTGCTCGTAACACCCTTCACTTGGTATTCCACTCCATTTGGCAGGTGCTGTTTTCCTCGTGTTTCTCCTGTTTATGTTTAAACATCTAAATGCATTTATCAGATTGCCTGGGAGACTAGGGATTTGCATTCCCTTTCAAAGATCACAGCATCTTGTGATAGAAAACATCCACACTGCCATGCGAAGCAGCAGCCTGCGCGGAAAGTATGCAAGTGTCGCTGGAAATCAGAGCACTCATACATACATCTGCTCCTGCTTCTCATGCGCTTCCCACTCTCAGAGTCCAAGAACTTAAAGGAAATCCTAGCAACTAACCAAACTTGAAATTGCAATAAAACCTCACTAAGTTACTATTGATTAAAAATATGATACAGATCTGGGTGTGGTGACACATGCCTTTAATCCCAGCACTCAGGAGGCAGAGGTAGGTGGATCGCCTTGAGTTTGAGACCACCCTGAGACTACATAGTGAATTCCAGTGAGCCTGAGCTAGAGTGAGACCTTGCCTCAAAAAACCAACAACAACAACAAAACAAAAACAAACAAAACACATGCATACATACACCACACACACACACACACACACACACACACAACAACAACAACCGTAAATTACCAAAGTTTAGTTTACAGACAACAGTTATACAAGGCAAACTTGGATGAACTTCTAAAGTATGAGCAAGTGTTAAATAAATAATGTCTTGCAAAATTTCTAAGAAAATCAGATAATATACAACATTGTAGTGAAGATATACTCTGATTTGTTCATTACTTAATAGTAGACTCCTCCTTGAAGCTTGTTTGTTTTATATACATATAATATCATAATCAGATATATATATAATATAATACATAATGTTATACATATATATTGGATTTGTAAGATATTCATTTTTCTGTCCATGATATTTTTTCACAGATACTGTGTGACTTGCTTCATCCTTGCCTTTAACTTTTTATTCAGATATCAACAGGGTGTCATAGCACCCCATTGTGTGCACAGTGTGACCTCACTGGCAACTCTCACCTGTCTTGTCTCTTTTCCTTCTCCTCTTTAGCCATCACCCTCACCCCAGGTGATATTCCATGTGTCTAGTTTGTCTGTCTCTGGCCTTCTATTAGAATACAAAATGTATGAGGCTAGGGGCTTTGCTGGTTTTCTTTGTTTTTCTCTAGGATCTACAGTAGCTTCTGGAATGTAGATGGTAGCAACCACATGCTTACAAGGTGAAGGAATGAAAGGAAGTTGCTGAATTCTGATGCAAACATTGTCTTTGACCAGGGAAAGGAAATAAATTAATAAGAAGCTGGTTGAAAAGGTTTTTCCTTCCTTTTCATCTGGGTGTCTTAAGTCTATTTGTTTATTTAGTTGTTTATTTATTTTGGCTGCACTTGAAATGCAGGCATTCCGTCAGCAGGCTGCATGCTGACTAATGAGGTACAGATATAGATCTCACCCAGCAAGAGTCCCATTCTATATACATTCATTTTTCTCTGGTGACAATTTAATATATTTTGTTGAAGATATTCCCAAGATAATGAGGATATGTCGAGTGAGCATTGAAAGTGATGAGTCTTTCTTTCCATTATCAAAGACAAATACAGGTGTGTAATATATGCAGCACATTGAAAGTAGGAGAAGAAAATGAGAAAATCCCAATGAAAAGAAATTAAAGCTCTCTAGTAATTGAAAGAGAGGCCAAACTGAAAACATAAATCTCTAGACTCAGCAAGGATTTATACTGAGGAGGTGTGAGTGGACCAATGGCTTCCTTTCATGATGTGATTTATTCTGAGAAAATCTCAGTTTCATTGCCAAGAAGAGCTCATGGTTTAGTGAAAATTTCATCTTCAGTTTAATTACATGAGCGAGGTTCTGGCCCTCTATATTCAGAGAGTGAACTATTCCTAGCTTCATTTTGATATTCTAAGCACAGTATCAAAGACAGCAGTCACAGATACATTTAAATCTTGGTATATTTGCACTAGATCATGTTCTTTCTATCTATCTATCATCTATCATCTCTCTATCTATCATCTATCTATCTATCTATCTATCTATCTATCTATCTATCTATCTATCCATCCATCCATCTATCTATCTATGAAGATTTCCTTATAAAATATACTAAGTAGCATGAAGACCATTTAGTTTGAATTTGGACTGTATCCAAATGACTGAAAAATGCATGCACTACTTATAATAAGTCTTGATGATCAGATGAAAAGTGTGCAATAATGAACTATATTTAGAAGAGTCACACAATAAGGCAGAGACAAATATGGACTGGTCTTTTAATGTAGGGTAAAATTTCAATCAACCCAGAGAAATATAAGTAGGCTGTTCTGTTCTTTGTTTTTCTTTTAATTACAGTCTCACTGTATCCCAGGATAACCTAGAACACACTAGGTAGTCCAGGTTACATTAAAACTTTTTTTTTTAATAATACTGGCTATATAGTAGCAAAATTAGGGCAAGTATTTGCACAGTTAGTATCATAGGTTTTAATGACCAGACTTTTACTAGGAGGATGAGGAATCTATTTTAATGGTAAGTCAGACAGTAAAGCTAATAAAAGTCATATTCATATTATCTAAGTCTTCTATATTGATAAGTCTACTGTATGGTTACACTTATTATAGAGTAACATTTTACTTCACTCTATTTCTCAATGCTTTAGTGATTCAGCTATGTAATATAATCACTTCTCTTGGAGAATGAAGACTATAGTTGCCTCTCATCTGCAGTTTTGCTTTCTGCAATTTCAATCATGGTATGAAAATATAAAGTGAAAAAATCTACAAATAAAAAAGTCAAACAGTTTCAAATTGTACAGTACTCTGAGCAATGTGATGAAGCCTCAAATCTGTCTCTTTGTCCTTCCCAAGATAGGAATCACTTGTTTGTACAGCATATTAACACAGTATATACTATGCACCCACTAGTCACATGGTAGCTGTCTTGATTATCAGAACAACCACCATGGTTTGGCACTACTTGTATTTAAGGAACCCTGTGTAGTATGCTAATATTGTCACAGGCTTGTATTATGCACCTTACTACATCCCATCACCTAAACGCTATATCATCTCTCATCATCATAGCAGGGTAAGTAGAGCACAGTAAGATATTTTGACAGGGAGAGATCATATTTATAGAACTTTTATTATAGCACATGATGACAATTATTTTACTACCACTGCTAATCATAAACCAATCCTAATTTACAAATTAAACTTCAGCTTAGGTATATGTATAAAGAAAAAGTATAATGTAAATAAGTCGGGATCCATGTCATTCAGAGTTTCAGGCATCTGCTGATGGTCTTGGAACATATGATTCATAGATAAGGGGGTGTTTCAGTTACCTTCTCATTTCTGGAACAAACTATCCAACCTAAAGCTTATGGGAGTGAAAGGTTTTATTTTGACTTACAGTCTTGAGGAGAAGTTTCTTCGAGGCAGGACAGTCAGTCAGAGTGTCACATCTTTTCACATCATCTGGGAGAAGCAATGAGAAAGAATGAGGTCGCTGGAACACCCAATGGGCTTGGCTAATAAAACTCAAGTTCCATCCCCAGTGACATGCCTCCTCTAGCACAAGGCTCCACCTCCCAAAGGCTCCACCATTTTCTCAAATTGTCACCAACTGGGGACCAAGTATTCAAAACACATGGGCCTATGGGGAATATTTCATTCAAACCATCCCTGGGTGGGAACTACTGTATTTGTACAAATAGAGACTAACTGGAAGATGCATTACATTGTTGTGAGTATACCATCTGCTTAGTATCATTGCAGAAGGCAGTGACTGCCACTAAGACTCTACATGGTCTTCTGCTGAAAAGTCATCTACTCAACCATCTGGGGGTGTGAGACTAAAACTCATAAAGCTGAGTCAGCACGGAATTGATAAAGCTTGGACTGCAGAGACACCTCGGCACTTAAAGGTGCTTGTTTGTTAAGCCTAAGGCCTGGGTTTGATTCCCTGGTACCCATGTAAAGCAAGATGCACAGAGTACCACATGCATCTAGACTTTGTTTGCAGTGACAGGAGGCCCTGGTGGGCCTATACTCATTCTCTCTCTCCTTCTCTCTGTTTATCTCTCTGTCTCTCTAAAATTAATAAATAAAAATATTTTTAAGATATTCTTTTATGTATTTGACAGAGAGAAAAAGAAAAGGGGAAGGGAGGAGAGAAAGAGAGAGAGAGAGAAAGGGTGCACCAGAGCCTCTAGCCACCACATGCAAATGAACTCCACATGCATGTGCCACCTTGTGCATCTGGCTTACTGAGTACTAGGGAATCAAACCTGGGTCCTTAGTCTTTGCAGGCAAGTGCCTTAACCATTAAGCCATCTCTCCAGACTTAAAGATATTTTTTTTAACAGAGAATTCATAAAGCTTATCAGGTAATGTTATACTCAAGAGGAGTCTAGTCAAAGTAAAATGGAATTGTCACAAGCAGTGATGTCACCCCTTGAAGGATCATCTTTATACGCGTGCATGCAAATTGTTTTGTAGACATGCTGAGGCTTCAGTTTTTTGCTTACTTATAGACAACATCACAGATACAGATTAACATGGGAAGACTGTTTTTTTTTGTTCAAGCTCAACCCAATACTATATTTCTCTTCAGTTCCTGTAGTCGGAATTCTCCCAAAGTCATTAAAATCAAACAATGATGTGAAATACAATGTAGATTTGAAAAACTTGTTTGTTTTTGTTTATTTTATTTATTCATTTATTTGAGAGCAACAGACAGAGCGAGAAAGAGGCAGAGAGAGAGAGAGACACAGAGAGAATGGGCATGCCAGGGCCTCCAGCCACTGCAAATGAACTCCAGACACGTGCGCCCCCTTGTGCATCTGGCTAACGTGGGTCCTGGGGAGTTGAGCCTCGAACCAGGGTCCTTAGGCTTCACAGGCAAGTGCTTAACCGATAAGCCATCTCTCCAGCCTGAAAAACTTGGTTTTTGATCTTATCAATTATTAGAGGATTGGCCAAGATATTGTAAGATTTATACTATGATATTTAATCAATGTAATATCATTTTCAGCTAAAATTAAATTAATTATATATTGGAATGAAGCATACAGAACACAGAAGACATGTAATTAGATCTCAGCAAATTTTTAACATTGTTTTCTCTAGCAGTCACATATAAATAAAATCAATATAAAGGCTTGTTTTCCTGAAACACCATCTGTTATTTTTGCTTGAATTAAGCTCTGTGCTTTAAAGGTTAGGAAAACTGTGTAGCGATTAGCATCATCATAAGGAAGGTGTTACTTTTACATATTGGACATTCTAATTCTTCATGACTATAGTGAAACACCTGATGGAGGCTACTTTTACAAAGAATGGAGATTTATTTAGTTTCAGGGGCTACACTTGTCCACTTTGTTAAATATCCTGAGGCATACCAGAGCATCACATGGGAAGAGACTGGCTGGGTGTTCATGTGTGTTGGTGAGCCTGGCTGGTTTGTTGCCCTCTTCTCTTAAAGCCACCAGCATTTAATTATGAGCCTCCACACTCATGACTTTACCTAATGCTAATCACTCCCCAAAGGTCTTACTTCTAAACAGCATAGTTGAATTAAGTTTTCCTTGTCTTGAGACCTCACAGAAAAGCTCAAATTTCAACACATGACACCTTGGGGAACACTCAAATCAAATCTAAGCCACAGCAATGACTATAAAATTCCAAAATAACCTCTTCCAACAGAGCTGTGACTTAATTTCTTGCTTGTAAGCAATGCAATACTGAACTCATAATATGGTTGCTCTAAAATGAACATAAAACTAGAATTTGTTTTGCATTTTTTTTTTATTAAGTAGGGTCTTACTCCAGCCCAGGCTGACCTGGAAACCACTCTGTAGTCCCAGGTTGGCCTTGAACTCATGATTCTCTTCCTACTCTGCCTCCCAAGTACTGGGATTAAAGGTCTGCACCACCATACCTGGCTGATACCAAATGTACATATATAGCCCTCAAAGAAAGTGAGCAACAAATTGTTATCGAATATTGAAACTTCTACTGCTATCTCTACCTAGTCCTTCTTTAAAATTATAAGAGAATTACTTTCCCTTCTTTATAGGTTGACTACAGATTTCAACTCTTTAATTTTCTATTTTGATTTTATGACCCATATAAGTATCAAGATACAGAACCAAGTTGTGCCCATCAAATTATCCTCTAAATATTTATGTTTTTTCCCATAGATCAGTGCTGCCTTCACTCTGAGTCAAAAAAGCTTCTTCTTGGGCTGGAGAGATGGCTCAGCAGCTAAGGCACTTGCCTGCGAAGCCCAAGGACCCAAGTTTGATTCCCCATTACCCACATAAAGCCGGGTGCACAAGGTGGTGCATGCTTCTACATACCATTTGCAGTGCTGGAGGCACACCCATTAGTGCTCTCTCTCTCTCTCTCTCTCTCTCTCTCTCTGCTTTGTCTCTCACTCTATCAGATAAGTAAACAAGTAAATAAAATATATTTTTTAAAAAAGCTTCTTGTGGCAGGCAGCAATGACTGCCATGGAGACCCAAACTCATCCACATGCTGAAAATAAGTGAAAGTTGAGTTCAGTACTAAATGAGACATCTCTATCACACTTATCAAGGTTCAGAGAACATTCTAGAAGCAGGGGTGGCAAGAATATGAGGCAAAGGATGCAGAGGAATGCTTTGGACATAAATTTGTCATTGCATTCACGACCTCACAGAGGCTGCTGTTGTCTTCTCAAGATGTGCACAATATCGGGTCCATCAGCATGTCATCATGGATAATGGAGGAGGGAAGAAAGTGACGACAAAATAGAAGGACTAGTTGGAAAGAAGGGGCGGGAGACAGGACACAAAAGAAAGTCATGAGTGGCATTATGAGGAAAGAAGAGGAGAATAAAATAGAAAAATTTACACATCATTTTCCTCTCTGAAGAGTGGGGCCAAAATATTCACCTGAAAGAGTTTTCTAGGAATCTTCAATTAAATGGCAATTAGTTACAGATACTTTTATGTGGAAAGTAGATCAGTTTTTTAAATTTTTAAATTTTTTATTAATTTATTTACTTGAGAGAGAAAGAAAGATAGAGATGGATAGAGAGAATGGGTGCAGCAGGGCCTCTGGCCATTGCAAGCGACCTCCAGATGCATATGCCACCATGTACATCTGGCTTACATGGGAACTGGGGAACTGAACCTAGGTCCCTAGGCTTCATAGGTGAATGCCTTAACTTCTAAGCCATCTCTCTAGCCCTAGGTAAGTTTTTTAATTCCTAACTAAAACATAGAATCAAGATTAATGTTTCTAATGCAATGCTATCACAGTATTAAAAATTTCACTTGAAACAACCCCCAAAAGAAGACTAAATGGTGCTTACACATGGGCCAACACTATTCTGTCTATAATTCCAGCAGACATTCTAGTCCTCAGGGTTTCTAATCCTCAGGTCCTCAGAAGATATTCTGTAGAGTGAGTCCACTCGTGACCAGAAAGTGAAAAGAAAGGTTCAGATTCCAAATATTCCTTCAAGGGCATTCCTTAGTGATGTAACTGCCTTCTGCTAGACAAGAACTCTTAACATTCCCAACACCTGCCATCAGTGCCGTTGGCCGGCAACCAAACCTTTAGCATATGAGCCAATAGGGGACATTGGAGATGAGACTACAAAAGCCTGGAGTGGGTTTTTCCCTCACAGCCCTCAGAATGAAGCAACCTTGCTGACCTTGTTATTTTCTCTTCTCTCCTCCAGAATTGAGATCACACATTTCTGTTTAAAGCTGTATAGTTTGGAGTGCTTTGTTGGAGCAGCTGTAGCAAACGGACATATCATGCTTTGAATCAAGTTAGCCCAAATTGGTCGTAAGCAGTATAGTACCCACCCCTGTTCATACATGGAACTGAATTTAGTGGAAGCATGGAAGGACACCTCTTGGAATCCAAGCAGAAGTGGATAACCAAACTGCGCAGGGGCTGGAGCACACCAGAGCCTCAGGCAGCATTTCCATTTTTCCCCTCTCTCTCATAGGCTATACCATCTCTCATTCTTTTCTTTCACTTTCAGACAGCCTTTCCCCTTCTTGGCCATATGACTGCATCAGAACTTCCAAGGGTATAAGTAGGTCTTTACAGACTGATCAATATTAAGAGGTTTTAATCTCAATTCCATGATTTTATGAGACGGAATCTGATAAGCCCGATAGGACAAATGCCATCATTTTTATAGTTATCTGTGCCAAATGTAGCTATTTTGGTGAAGTAGACTTTTTTCTCTTCTTTCCTTTCCTTTCCTTTCCTTTCTTTCCTTTCCTTTCCTTTCCTTTCCTTTCCTTTCCTTTCCTTCCCTTCCCTTCCCTTCCCTTCCCTTCCCTTCCCTTCCCTTCCCTTCCCTTCCCTCCCTTCCCTTCCTTTCCTTTCCTTTCCTTTCCTTTCCTTTCTTTCCTTTCCTTTCTTTCCTTCCTTCCTTCCTTCCTTCCTTCCTTCCTTCCTTCCTTCTTTCTTTCTTTTGGTTTGGTTTAACTCTAGCCCAGGCTGGTGTGGAATTCTCTCTGTAGTTTCATGGTAGCCTCCAACCCATGGAGATCCTCCTACCTCTGCCTCCCAAGTTCTAGGATTAAAGGTGTGCACCAACACACCTGGTTTGTGAAGTAGAGCTTTAAGAGACACAAAATCTACCTGGATTCTTATGAAGTTAGGCTTTGCAAAGGCTTACCCCACCTCCTTTTTTTCAGTGGGATATTTATAACTGGTATTGTTGTTCAGGGTATAAAAGGTATCAATGCTAATGAAAGTATTTGTCTTTCATAGTCTGAACTGAAAATTGTTGATTTCCCCCATCTGATTTTCATATGGTCTCAAGAATAACTTGGGTATTTGTTATGGCAAAGGCTTGGGATAATTCATTTAATCTCTTAGTCACAGTAAAAAATTTTAAATTCTTTCTCTAGTATATAACATTGTACCCGTGAGAATTTCTCACTAAAGCATAGACCATCTTAAATAGGAGAAGGAAGGAAGCTCACTGAGGTAAGCACTTATCTTGCTTTCCAGATGAAACTTACTTATAGGACAAATTATATCACGGTAGAGGTATATTGTCTGTCTTAGGATCTGTAAGAGGCTTCTAAGACTTAGTCACCTTCCTTGCCGTGCTAGTTTTTATTTATTTTTTAAAAATATTTTATTTATTTATTTGAGATAAGGAGAGAGAAAAGGAGATTGAGAGAGGATGGGTGCACCAGGGCCTCTAGCCATTGTAAACAAACTCCAGACACAAGTGCCACCTTGTGCATCTGACTTTATCTGGGTGCTGTGGAATTAAACCAGGGTACTATGGCTTTGCCACCAAGCACCTTAACTGCTAAGCCATCTCTCCAGCCCTCAGTTTTTACTTCCTTGATCTGCACTAGCAATAATGATAGAAATTACATAGCAAAGGCAGGACAACAAGTCTAGAGCCCTTTTCTGAGTTTCAAATGTAATAGGTAGACATGTTCATATACTAAGTATGAACATTACACCTAAGTGGCTACTTTGGGAACTTTCAAATGGTATCACCACCATATGACTTGAAATGCCAAGTAAAGCACACCTTTGGGGTAAGGGGAAAAATTACAGTTGTATAGACTTGTGGGTTACAAAAGTAGTAGGATTTTTTTTTTTTTTTTACCAAGAAATTTGGTTGCTTATTTTGAGGAATCAAATCAAACAGTCTCTGCAGGTGCTCACTGGAGCCTTAACCTACAGCTTTTGTAATACCTGTTGGCTTCTCGGAACCATTTTAGGTGGCACACACAAATGTACAACATCAGTCACTCTGGACCACACTTGAGAGACAGGATCTCCTTCTCCATCAGTGAAGCAATGTGGAATGGTGGGGCAGGCTTATCACTAGATTACAGTAAGCTTATTCAGTCTGAGGGCATGGTAGGCATATGGTTAGTTTTATGTGTTCATTTGACTTGATCATAAGGTGCCCGAGATCTTTGGCCAAACATACTGGGTTTGTGTGTGAAGGTGTTTTTTATTTTTTTTAACGAGAGATTGATATTTGAATCAGCTGGCTGAGTAAAGCAGATGGCCCTCCTTAATGTGGGCTGGGCCCTTTTGACTCAGTTGACATCCTAAATATTGCAAATAAAAAGGTGGACCCTCCCTTGAGCAACAAGGAACTCTTCCGTTTGAGAGCTTTAAGCTGAGATACTGATCCTTTCCAACCTTGAGACTGGGAGCCTTTTGGATTCTAGAGTGGAATTAAACTTTGCCTATTCTGGGACTCAAACTCTCTAGCTGCAGTTCTTGGGCCATAACAACCATAATCATTTATTCAATTTCTTAAAATAATTATCTTTCACTATATACACATACTGTATTGGTCCTTTTCTCTGGAGAACACTGACTCATATAAAAGGTGCATTCTAGGTAAAGCACAATCTAAACAACTGCCTTTGTAACATGTCAAATATTTATCTCTTTTTATCAGGTCAAATTGAAACCTGTACCTTGAAGACTATCAAAAGCACCATTACAGGGGTTGGGGAGATAGCTGTCAGCAAAGAGCTTGCTTTTCAAGCATGAGGACTGAATTTGGTCCACAGAAAGCACTTAAAAGCTGGATACAGGGTCGCGTGTCTATGCTCCCAGTGCTGAGGAGGTGCAGACAGTCAGACCCCTGGAGTTTATAGGGCAGACAGTGTTGCCTCTCCCATGAAGTCCAGGCCAAAAAGAGACACTGCCCCCAAAGGAGGCGGCAGGCATACCTCAGGATGACACTTGAGGTTGTCCTCTGACTTCTGAATGTGCACACATTCCCATGCATATACCCACAGTCATCTGAATGTGTATGTACACTTACCACACATATATACCCACAGAAGGAGAAAAAGGACTATTTAAAGAAAGAAATATGAAATAAGAAAGTTTCAACTTCCACAATAATTCAGAAAACGAGCTTTCATTCCAGGCTGGTCATCCTGTTGACTAGCTTAGACTTTTTATCATTTTGTTTAAAAAAAATTATTTATTTATTTATTTATTATTTGAGAGAGAGAGAGAGAGAGAGAGAGAGAGAGAGAGAGAGAGAATGGTCATGCCAGGGCCACCAGCCACTGCAAACGAACTCCAGACACATGCACCACTTTATGCACCTAGCTTATGCAAGTTCTAGGGAAGCAAACCTTGGTCCTTTGGCTTTGCAGACAAGCTCCTTAACCACTAAGCCATTTCTACAGCCCCTATCTTAGACATTTTAAACTGGTGATTAACAGCACACTTATGTATGGTGAATGGGTTAACACCATGACATGCTGAATGTTGAAGGACAGAGCAGGGCATAGGGGCAGGGACTGGGTATGGCCCTGAGGTTCTCCACCAGAAGCCAGAAGTGCAGAATCCACACTCATCTTACATTTCTGTGTAGGTGTCGGACACTCAGTGCTCCCAACTGTGCAGGCTTTACTACATGAAGATGAACCTTTTAACCAAGGTATAGCTAGTCAGTAAGCTGAATGAAAAGAGAGAGAGAGAGAGAGGTGGTACCTAACATATCTGACATTCTATGAATAGGACAGATGTATCTTCCTGAATGGTTTCTTTATGGACTGACTGGAGGAGACCTCCTTTGTGTATTCTCTGAAAGTAGGGAAATTATTAGAATTAATTTTGCATAGGACAAGAAGACAGTTTTTAAAGGTTTCTGTTTTATATTGCTGTGAAGACCAAGGAATTGAGAGAGTGATGAGTCAGTGATGGGTAGAATTACATCTGCTTAGCCATACATACCTCTGGCCATCTATTTAAACCTAGACCTCACATTGGCACCATGAAAGATTCAAAGATGAACTTGGGAAGAGGAAGGGTCACTGGAGAGGGGGAGTCTTTCCTCCTCTTTCTAATGCATAAATCTTTTCCCCCCCTTGCTTTTGCTTTTACATGCACATGTGTAGGCGCGCACGCACACACACACACACACACACACACAGCCAAAAAAAAAAAAAAAAAAGGAATACAATTGTGGATTGTGGTTGTTGACAATTTTGATGAATCAAGAGCAAAGGAAGAACTACCCCAGGTGATCATGTTAGAATCTTCCACCACTCCTTTCCTGCAAAAACAAAACATCTTGGGCAAAATTCTCATAACACGTGATTTTTTCCCTTCCTTTTTATACCCCTTCAAACTTTTAGTACTTGAAATTACATTGCTAGTTTTATATAGCTCCTTTGGTAACTTCTTCAGAAATTTGATGGCTAACATTTTAAGAGCAGTACTCTGTGATGGTTCACCGGTCTAAGTAAGTAAGCTCTGACCATGAGAACCTCTGCTTCTTCATCAATAAGAAAGCTGGTGGGGGTGTGGAGAGAGGGCTCCGAGGTTAAGACCAGAAGAGGGCTAAGAACCCCTTGAGTTTGCTCCCCAGGATCCATGTAAACAACTGGGTGTGGCTACACAATTCTGTAATGGCAGGTCTATGGGGGGCAACAGAGATCTGAGAATTAATGAAGCTTAGGAAAAAAAAAAAGGCAAGCTCCTGGATCTGTAACAGACTCTGGCTCAAGCAAGAACAAGTGGAAGAGTGATAGAGTGAACGCCTGAAGTTTCCACTGACCACCACGGACAGTGTACCCTTCTGAAGAAGAGCACACAGGGCCTCACGTGGGCACATACAGTGTATGCTCCCCATTCCACATCATACATATATACACAAGCAAAAAATGATGTTTTTCTGACTGTAATTTTATCTAATGATTAAGCTCAAGGCAAAAGATATTCTTATAGAAAGTAGTATCACTTTAGAGACAGGACCAATCATTGTGAAGTAAAAGGGCATCTCTGATATCACATTATTATTATTCTCTATGCACATGCACACATTTATGCATGTGTATCTAGTCAAAGGAAGTATGAATTTATTCTCTCTCACAAAAAGTTTTACATACCAGGGTCTTGGGATATGTAAAGTGATATGGCATGACTGGAAGTTTTCTGGATTCTGTTAGCCTGTGATGCTTGGATGGTAAGCATTTCATTCCCATTTGTAATTCCCAGTTCTGCATGTGGACAGAACTGCATGTGTGACCTTGCAAAGGTTGCTGCTTAGGATGCAAGCCTTCAGCTAACCTTTGGAAAGTACCTGTTCATTTTAATAAGAAAAGGAAAAAAAAACAGAATTCTAATATCTTGAATGATTTTGAATATTGTGAAGTCGGGGTAACCATTCTGTATACAGAAACTCTAGTTGCCTCAACATTTTTCTAAAAACCAAACAATAAACCAAACTCGAGCTTCCACTACTGCTGCTCTGGAACATAGTCATAGTAAAGTCACAGCTAGGGGTCTCACTCACAAACATGTTGTTTTCACTGGAAATTTCTGTGAAACTTACTTTGGATTTTAAGGATTTTTTTTTTTCAATTTTACTTTCTTTTTTCATAATTAAGAATAGAAACAATGTTTTGAATCTTCTCATCAGAACTTGTTTTACTTTCCCACATTTACTACCAGCTTTGCCCTCATGCTGCATATTTTACCTTAGAGAATACTTTAGACCTCCTTTGTGTATTCACTGATTAGTTCATTCATTCGTGAAAAACTTTTTGCCACTCTTTTTTGGTGTGTGTAGTACATGGTGTTGTGAAGGTGTGTGTCCAGATACACACATGTGGAGGCCAGAGAGGAAGTCAGGTGTCCTCCTCTATCACTCTTATTTCTGTGATGCAGATTCTCTCAGTGATCCTGGAGCCTGCCATTTTTCAGCTAGATTGGCCAACCCGCAGGCTCCAGGAATCCTCCTCTCTCTTTAACCTTCATCACTGGGGTTACAGATGTTGGTGGCCATGCCTGGATCTTTTTTGTTTTTTAACTTTTTTTAATGACAACTTCCATAATTATAGACAATAAACCATGATAATTCCCTCCTCACCCTTATTTTCCCCTTCATGCATCTACACTCTGTCATATCCCCTCCCCCTCTCAATCAGTCTCTCTTTTATTTGGATGTCATCATCTTTCCCTCCTATTATGATGGTCTTGTGTAGGTAGTGTCAGGACTGTGAGGTCATGGATATCCAGGCTATTTTGTGTCTGGAGGAGCACATCGTAAGGCATCCTACCTACCCTTCCTTTGGCTCTTACATTCTTTCTGCCACCTCTTCCGCAATGGACCTTGAGCCTTGGAAGGTGTTAATAGAGTTGTTTCAGTGCTGAACACTCCTGTCATTTCTTCTCAGCACCATGGTGCCTTCTGAGTTATCCCAACGTCACTGCCATCTGAAAAGAGAAGGTTGTCTAGCCAAAAGTGAGAGTAGCATTAATATATGACTGTGAACATTAAGAGAAATGCTTATGGGGAAGTTTGGTGAACATAATAAATGCATCTACATGTCTAGCCTTTTATGTGGGTGTGGGTACTGAACTTGGGTCCACCTTTTTGTGCAACAAGTACTCTTCTTACCCACTAAGCTAGCTCTCCAGCCCCTAAAAATGTACTCCTTAAATGCTCCTTAAAATGTTCCTTAAGTTCTACCAAGTGCTGGATGCTAAAATATAGCTGAAACATAAGAATGAATATACTGTGTTGACCAGAGGAGTTCATAATACAGTGGAAGAGATACACATATAAACTAAATTAAATTTAAAATATGTAAAGAATGCTTAGGAATGAAAAGGGGGGACAGGAGAGTCATGGGAGCAAATGAGGTGAGACATTTCAGGTATGGGTTCTGACAGGGAGGTACAAGTGATTGGTGTGAATGGGAATGCAGGGTATCATGCATAATAATAAATAAAGGAACTGTTGAGAAAGGACTGTGCAAGGAAGTTCTATTCTTCTTTACTTTAAAGAAGTCACTGGATTTAAAGAGAAAGTAGCTTGACCAGAAACACAGTCTTAAAAGGGAGTAAGGTGGGAAGGTGGAGATGAATTAGGCTGGAGAGAGCTGGATACAAAGGTAGTTGAGATTGCTGGGCGTGGTGGTGCATGCCTTTAATCCCAGCACCCAGGAGGCAGAGGTAGGAGGATCGCTGTGAGTTTGAGGCCACCCTGAGACTACACAGTGAATTTCAGGTCAGCCTGGGATAGAGTGAGACCCTACCTCGAAAAACCAAAATAAGTAAATAAAAGTAGCTGAGATGGGGATGAGCACTACAGCTGAAAGGCCTGGACTAAGAGCATGGTAAAGGAGATGAAAGGAATGTTGCATTTCAGCAGAGGTTTAAGAAAGAAACTTTAGGGCTAGGGAGATGGCTTAGTGGTTGAAGTGCTTGCCTGTGAAGCCTGAAGATCCCTGTTCAATTCCCCAGTACCCACATAAGCTAGGTTAACAAGGTTGCATATGCGTCTGGAGTTGTTTGCAGTGGTACACCCATCCTCTCTTTCTCTCTCTCCTCTTTCCCTCTTTGTCTCTTGAAAAAATAAATAAAGAAAGAACTTTACAGAGGGAGGAAAGACATTTCTAAGTAGAGACTCTTAAGAAGAGACATGCTCTGTGTGAATGGTTTTTCTGACAAGGAGATAGGAGAGGAGTGGTAGGAAGAAGGAGGAAGGAGGGGGAATGCTGAGAAGGTGAATGGAGTTCATTTCCCAGTTTGCTGAAGTCAATCAAAGTAACAAATAGGGTACAAGCACTGAACAATCAGGAAAACACATATTTTCTTCTGAAAATACCAGTTCATTGCTGGGCGTGGTGGGCACACGCCTTTAATCCCAGCACTTGGGAGGCAGAGGTAGGAGGATTGCTGTAAATTTGAGACCACCCTGAGACTACATAGTGAATTCCAGGTCAGCCTGGCCTAGAGTGAGACCCTGCCTTGAAAACTTAAAAAAGAAAAAGAAAAGAAAGCAGTGCATTGTGCATGTTTGCGTGTGATATTCTTATAGGATAAATTCTTAGAAATGGGATCCTTGAATAGAAACATGTGAGCACACTTTTTCACCTCTTCTCCTGAGCCATTTGCTATCATATATACCTGCGATATGACGTCATGAATTCAGTCTTAAATTTGGTGAGTGAAATAAAGTGAGCAAATTCTGAACTGAAATTCAGAGTTTCCATTCTTGGATGTACTACTGGTTCCAGAGAACTGTTTCTTCCAGTATGATCTCCTTGAGGTGGTCTGGAGTTAGTGTGATTCCAGTCAGGGTTATTGACCTCACTGCCCTGTGCCCTTCCTTGTCATTTGTAATTCAAACAGAAGAAAGCAAGGGCAACTTCTGTCTAGCAGTGGGCGAGTCTTGGTTTTGTTAGGTGAAAGGGCAATTAACTACATCATCCAGAGACTCATCTGTGGAGTCCTTGGGTTTCCTGAACCAGTTCACACTTGAGCTGCCTCTAACTGAAACAGCAAACAGGTTACATTTTATTATTATTATTTTTGTTTTATTTATTTATTTATTTGAGAGCAACAGACAGAGAGAAAGAGGCAGATGGAGAGAGAGAATGGGCGCACCAGGGCCTCCAGCCACTGCAAACGAACTCTAGATGCATGTGTCACCTTGTGCATCTGGCTTACGTGGATCCTGGGGAATGGAACCCCGAACTGGGGTTCTTAGGCTTCACAGGCAAGCACTTAACCACTAAGCCGTCTCTCCAGCCCACATTTTTGATGTTTCATGCTAGTGTGTGGAAGTCCATTTATTGTCTAAAATGTGTGCCAATGTGGAAGAACCCTAATTTCTAAATTGAAGATGAGCCCTAAACTGAACCATGGTATCTGTGATTAAAGATGGTCATTTTGGAAGAATATATAATTTGAGGTTCATCCATTACATAAAATTTAATAATTAAGCAGCCTTCACATTCAGGCCTAATGTTGATTTTACTGTCTTTTCCCTCTGGTATTTTTGCTTTCCAGCTTGCGCAAGAAGAAGACACGCGATATGCTCTTGGCTCTTGCATCTGAATATGGCTCCACAGGGAAGACTTGATATGGCTGAAGCTATTGCTTTTTAGAGACCTTTTACTTTGAGCGGCTGCCTTAATAGCCCTCATCTTGTTACATCACACAAGATAGATCTCCGCAACAGGAAGAGAAAAAGACATGACTGCGCAATAGTTTCTGACTCAAACTTCAAAGTGCAAAGCCCAAACCAGAGATTTCTCATGCCATGTTTTTAGAAATATGTGACAGTTACACAATTTTCTTCTTCTAATTTTAAGGCATTCACCTAACCCTCAGGGTTTTTTTTTTTTTTTTTGTATTCAGTCATTGACACAGTCAAATTATTTCTTTGCCATGGACTTGCAATTTTTGGTTTAATAATCTGAGCCTTATCCAAAAGGCATCTCAAAGGGCTCATCTGCAAAGACAGATATCAGGGCCAAACATTCTTCAGTGCCTCGTGTTCTCTCATGCTGCTAGATGCAAATAAAGAGCTAAAGCTCATCAGCTCATAATATTATAATAAATAGAATAGAATATGCACAATTAACACAATAGGCTATGTATAGCTGTTATGATAATATATAACTTAAGTTGTCCTTGCTAACTGGAGTCTGAGTCAAATATCAACTTGTTTATAAGATGTGGCAAAATGTGGGTTTTGGCCTGTGATTCCCAAGTCACCTGGGATCACAGCTGGTGACAGGGCCAGCACCTTTCAGGCACTCTCTCTTATTGCCTTTGAGTTTAGAAATTCTAGGTGTTTTAAAAGTAATAGTAGCAAAGCTAAGCATAGTGGTACATGCCTTTAATCCCAGCATTTGAGAGGCAGAAGTAGGAGGATCACTGTGAGTTCCTGGCCAACGTGAGACTACATAGTAAATTCCAGGTCAGTTTGGGCTAGAGCAAGCCCCTAACCTCAAAAAAACACACAAAAAAAGTAATGCTACTCTCACTTCTGGTTAGAGAAGCTTCTCTTTTCAGATAGCGATGACCAATGTGGTGACCCAAAAGGCAACATAGTGCTGAGAAGAAGGGACAGAGGAGTGTCCAGCACTGAAACATCTCATACCCTCCAAGGCTCAGGGCCCATTGTGGAAGAGGTGGCAGAAAGAATATAAGAGCCAAAGGAAGGGCTACCACTCCTTACATACAACTGTTGGGACAGAATTTGGCCTAAATATATAAGACCTTTCAGTGCCTAGCAATACCTACACAAGACCCTCATAATAGGAGAAAAAGATGATGACATCAAATTAAAAGAGAGAATGGAGAGAGGGAGGGGATATGATGGAGAGCAGAGTTATGAAGGGGAAAGTGGGGGAGGGGTGGGAAATACCATGGTTTGTTGTCTGTAAGTATAGAAGTTGTCAATAAAAATATATATTAAATAAAAAAGATAGCCCAAGATAAAAAATATGGGCCAAAAATAAAAATAAAGCATAAACCAAAAAAAGTAATAGTAGCAAGTTAAAATTATACATGGACTCACAGCTTTATTCACATAATTGCTGAGTATATGATTAATACAGATGATATTAATTGCTTGTTTTATGGTTTATGGCTGATTGGCTGGACTTACCAGTGTTGGTATGCTTAAGAAATGATCCAAGCCAGGTGTGGCGGCGCACGCCTTTAATCCCAGCACTCAGGAGGCAGAGGTGGGAGGATCACCATGAGTTCAAGGCTACCTGGAGACCACATAGTGAATTCTATCTAGGTCAGCCTGGACTAGAATGAGACCCTACCTCAAAAAACAAAAAAACAAGGAAAAAAAAAAAGAAATGATCCAAACGACCTTTTCATTTCAATGAAGGAACTAGTCAGATAGTCAGTCAGTGACAATCTCTTTGGCCTTCTGATCTAAAACCCAAGGAGAATTGTTGCATGTGTTTTGATCACTTGCTGTGTTTGATTCTTTTAGTCATTATCTAAGTACCAGTCTTGAACCACAGATCCACAGAAGATAAGAATACACTGCACTGAAGAGTGTGGTCTGGTTCATGGGTAAGGACTTCATGTTCCCCAACAAACACAAATTTCACAAGCACAGGGTGTACTAGACACACTTGTAAAACTAATAGGGGAAGAATTTGCCAAGCAACTCCTAGGAGATACTGATAATTCCCAATAGTACAATACAAAGGGTAAGTGTCATTTCAGGAATGTGGCCTGTCTGCTGTCTGATTGGAATGAGTTGGAAGCAGGGGAGGACAGGTCTAGATTATCCTTCTGTATTTTTAGGGCAGGTATTTGGGGTTTACTCAGTCATGTTTGCCAGAGAAAGAGAAGGCTTAGGTAACTGGATAAATTCCATAATGCCATATTGTATTTGAGCTGAAAAGCTCAATATTATATATCTAAATAAACTTGAACATAGATTGGACTTGTAAAGGGAATTGAGCTGGAGTCATAGATCCAGAGCAGAAATAGATCTTAAGTACTTACTTCGCTGGAGTAGTATTCTATTTCAACAGATTTTTATGTGTAATAAGTAATATTAAAATAAAAGTTTATACATTAATATAATATTGTCATAGAAATGAGTATGGTTATATTCAGAGCAACTTTTTAATTTTCTTATTTATTTGCAAGCAGAGAGAGATAGAAGAGAGACAGAGAGAATGGGTTCACCAGAGCCAATAGCCACTGCAAACGAACTCCAGATATATGCACCACTTTGTGAATCTGGCTTTACTTGGGTACTGGGAATCGAACTCTGGTCTTTAGGCTCTCAAGGCAAGCTTCTTGACCACTGAGTCATCTCTCCAGCCCTATCCTGAGCCATTTTATCTAGCAATCATTAGTAAACAGCATGGTAACTACTGAAATATGTGTATGCTACAACAAAGCTTACTGTTCAACATTCAATAATTTCTTATGGAACGAGCTCATATGTTTATTGTAGTTTTCTGTCTGCAATTTTTTGACACATTTCTGGCATGATTCTTCGATTTTTCTGTTGGACTTTTTTCAAGCAATGTTTTCAGTATTGATGTAGTCTCTGGCATAAGAAACCACACGTCATCGTTAACAGTGAAAGTTACTGATGTATCAAAGGTGGTGGACATTATCTTTTTCTATTTTCTTTATGACGCAGTGTTTGTAATCAAGTGTTTAAAATAGTAAGCTCTCTTTTGGGAAATAAGTTGAGTGGATAGCCAAGTAATTTCTCATATAAGACAGACTAAGATACTGCCATCTGGCTAGGCCATTAAAAATATCTATATAGTACTAACTGCCCATTAGAGTGACCAACCAGAGCTTATCCTGTTTTATTCACGCTGATCTAATTGTATAGTTTCAGGGTAAAGAGACACTTGCTCCATTTTTCCTATTGGTTATGGGTAAAATTCATCATTTTTTTCTGACTTTCATCTTAATGGGTTGAAATAAAGACTCAGATGCATGGCTTTTCAATTTCTTTTACTACTTTATTTTATTGCGTGGTTATTTTAAGGTCAAAAGATTTCCATTTCCAAAATACATAACAGAAATAATAAAGTAATAAAATTTGGACTTAGATAATATGGAAAATTTTCTTTAAAATGTCAGCATGATTTACAAATTATTAAAAAGGCAATAAAACTTGAACTTGCATAGCCTAGACTTTACCTTAAACTGTCAGACACATGATTTTATTTCATTAATATGTCACTACTAATTATTTTTTCTTATCAGTGTAGAAAGAAAAGTAAAACCTAATTGTCTAAGAAATTATTAGGATTGTTAATACTAGATGTTCCTATATCATATAATGTGTTTGCATTTACTTAATGTTTATATTTCTTTTCTTAATGTCAAATCTAAAGATTAAGTTGATGAGGTTTTCTGGTTGAATTAAACTCCAAACATTGTTTTTGTATGTTATCTACACAGCTGACCAATAATGATTTATTTCAAAGGCTGTTTATGAAATGATATCTATTTTCTATTTAATGTGATCCTGGCCAGAAGATCTTCTGTTCAATACCTCTTCAAAGCAGTATTCCAAACTTCCTGCAAAATCTGAAACAGTGCTCACATGGATCCTATGGCATCCTCACAGATATCCTGTCCAAATTCATTTGTAAAATAATGCCTTTGCATATCTAAAATAGTTTTTCATGAGACAAGCCCATATGGGAAAACAATTTGTCTGTATCTTGAAGAAAATGCTATTGAATAATGTATTATGGTAACAAATTACATTTTGCTTAGCTTTGTGAATTTTTTTAGCAAATTTTTTTTTGTCAGAAAAGTGTTTCTAAAGTAGAATAGCATCTGAAATAATCAGTTCAGTTATGGTTCTTCTGAGAATGGCTCCGTGAAAAGGCACCACATGAGGTACCCATCATATCTTTAAGACTGTTCCTAGTCACAGAAGACTGATGACACTTGTTTCTAGAAAGCTACAGCAGAAGTGGTACTTGAAGGACTGTGAGTTTTGCCTACTTATGTTCCCTAGTAGCAGTAGCCCCTGCAGGAAAGAAACAGAAATTAAAAATAAGGAGCAGATCACTTACATCAGCACTATATTATCTAACACATAGTAGTAAGTATACATAAACAGTATTCAGTTGTGAGAAAACGTGGTTTTATTAACACCTTGTTGTTAATGATCTTTGAAAGGAAAAGTGTATAGAGGGGTTTCTCTTCAGAATGATCAGAAAGGATTCCTTAAAATGATACTATTGTTTTGAAATGTCCTTGGGCAGATCATTCTAGTAGGAGTCCTTACAAGACAGGAGTACTTGGACAAAGTGCTTGAAACATTAGGAAATAGCAAAAATAGTTTTGAAATAGTTTTTTGCTCAAAATTGTTGCCAGGACATTCCTGGCTAGGCATTTTACATTCCAAGACTATGTTTAAACCCTGTAACACAGGGTTTTGATTCCATGTTTGGTAGTTGTGCCAGTAGTGGATGAACTGATTAGATGAGTGGGTAACTTCTGGGAGTTCCCCTTTCCTTTATTGACAATTGATTTTTATTTATTTATTTATTTTTCTCAAGGTAGGATCTTGCTCTAGCCCAGACTGACCTGGAATCCACTATGTAGTCTCAGGGTGGCCTTGAACTCACAGTGATCCTCCTACCTCTGCCACTTCTGCCTCCCAAGTGCTGGGATTAAAGGCGTGTGCCACCATGACCAGCTGACAATTGGCTTTTTTAAATTTATTTTTATTTATTTATTTGAGAATGACAGACAGAGAGAAAGAGGCAGAGAGAGAGAGAGAGAGAGAGAGACAGAGACAGAGACAGAGACAGAGAAAGAGAGAGAATGGGCATGCCAGGGCCTTTAGCCACTGCAACTGAACTCCAGATGCATACACCACCTTGTGCATCTGGCTTACGTGGGTCCTGGGGAATCGAGCCTCGAACTAGTGTTCTTAGGCTTCACAGGCAAGCGCTTAATGGCTAAGCCATCTTTCCAGCCTGACAATTGATTTTTAAAGCAAATGTTAATCTTGCAAGATAATAATAAAGGCTAGTATTCACTTGTTTCTTAGATGAGCAGCAGTAGAATGGGAAACAGCTCCAGACATCTCTTCGACATACATTCTTTTTTGCACAATTTGCATACAAATACTGCTACCTATATTTACCCAAATTAGTGATACAGATTGGGCTATTTATAGTCTTCTGTAGGGTGCTGTGACCTTTGATCGGTACCCATTTTAGACAATTACCTTATTAGAAATTGACATCCTTTTCCCCTGCAATTAAGTTTCAAAATTATTGTCATTGCCACTGTGATAGTTATTCTTGCCAACTTAGTAGGATTAAGGACCAGCATGGAAACAATCCCTGGTCATATCTATAAAGGATTTTCTAGATTAGGTTAATTGAGGTGGGAGGACCCAGCATGACAGGTGGGTGACACCATTCCATGGGCCTGGACTGTAGAACAAGGGAGAAAGGTTGACAGCTAAGTACCAGCATTCCTCTCTCTCTCTCTCTGCTTCCTCACTGTAGACTGAGTGTGACGAGCTGCTTCATGCTCCTGCCACAGGCCTCTCCCTCTTCCCCCACGTGCTGGACTATGTTCCCTCTACACTGTAAGCTGAAACAAACCCTGCCTGAGGTCCCTTCTAGTCAGATGTTTGATCATAACAATAAGAAAGTAATTAATACAGAACCTTTAAATTCTACCTTTTCTGTTCTTAGCTTGTACTTTCAGTATTTTCAATCTGGAGGACTCATCAGCTTTTTCGGGGGGGCGGTATTAGTTACTTTTTTAAAAAAATTATGATAAAAGCAACGTGAGGAAGAAAACGTTGACTTTGGCTCTTGGCTTGAGGGTACAGTCCATCATGGCACGGAAGGCATGGTAGCAGGAATGTGAGGCAGCTGGTTACCATGATAAATCCCTCCCACCACTCTCATCCCCACCCCCCACAATTGAATCCCTCTTCTTTCCAACTAGTCTCTCTTCTATTTTGGTGGCTTCATTTATTTTCTCCCTTCTGTTATGAAGATCTTGTATAGGTAGTGTCAGCTACTGTGAGGTCATAAATGTCAAGACCATTTTGTGCCTGGAAGACAACTTTGTAAGCAGTCCTACCCTTCCTTTGTCTCTTCTGTTCTTTATTCTTTCTGTCACCTTTTCCACAATGGACCCTGAGCCCTATATGGTGTGATAGAGATGTCTCAGTGACGAACACTCCACTGTCACGTCTTCTCACCACTATTGTGAGTTTTGAGTCACCCCAGCAGTCACCATCATCTGAAGAGAAGCTTCTCTCATCAAAAGTGAGAGTAGCGTTAATATATTGGCTTAAACTTAAGAGTTTGGTGGGCATAATATATCTATTTAGCCAGACAACAGTGGCTGTTACTCCCCTAGGGCTTATAACCTCTACAGCTGTAGGTTTTTGACTAGGTTCTCAGTACCAGGCATGTATTCCCTCCCGTGAAGCAGGACTCTAGTCAAGCTACCATTTTTCCAGTTGGCACATTTTAGCCTGCCTGGCCAGTTGTAAAGTTTGCAGGTCCATTGCAAAGACCGCTGCAAAGTCCACTGTTGGTGCCTTTCTCCTAAAGGGTGCATAGCTCTTCCAGCATTCTGACAGCTAGTCCATAGGGAGGAGGTTTCCAGCTCAGCTGCTGCTCCATTTCTCAGTGACTTGCAGCCCAAGCGTGTGAAGTCTTTAGCAATAAGGGACATACTATCTAGTTCCAGTGGGCAACCAAGGGGCATCGGGGGTCTCCCTGGCCCAAAACTCACTGGAAGGCATCCCAGCCCTGGCAATGAAAATTTTCTAATAGTATTCTATAGCATCAGAGCACACCATTTTCCACTCAAGGATTTTTATTTGATGTCTAACTTTGTTACTTGAGAGGGGCACACATTTATGTGACTATTCATATTTTTGATCTTTATTGGGTCTTTCCAAGCAGTTTTGTAAAGTATAAAAAGTTTCAGTTACTATAAAATCCCATGAGAGTCTGACTTTTGAGAAGCTCTTCTGAACTTTCTGGCCTGACTGACTCATCACTTGCAACATCTAAATAAGGCTGATCTTATTGCCATTTTCAGGTTTTCAGAAAACACCAATGGAGGCCATAACCTACTGTCCTTATGGATTCTAGTGAGTGATGAGCTCAGCTGCTCATATAGATCATTTTATTTGCTTTTTCCTTTAATAGTGTTCATTGGCAAGTCACGGAGCAGTATTTTATTTTCTGATGTTGTGCAAAATAAAAGAACTTTATCCTTGCAAAGAGGCCTTTTATATCTTAGCTAATTGTCCATTACAAACAAAAAAATTAAAAAAGCTTGCCATGCTGTCACTCTTTTCTAATTGGAAATACTTTCCAAATCAATGAATACTATGTTATCATTGTTATTGCCTTATGATAATTTTAAATATCGAGTTAAGGAAGCCCAGCTGAATGTGGAATTTGGCAAATGGCTAAAGGAGAAAAGATAACCTTCTGATTATTAGAGCCAATGAGTTGCATTTTGATCCATGTGTGCTGGCATTGTGCATACTCAATGGTTAAACTGATCAATTTGTTGTTGTTGTTGTTGTTGATTTAGGTGCCTTTTGGTCAGTCTTAAAGATCAATTTTTGCCTTATTGCCCAGGTTGTCATGTAGTTTGTTTGATTTTGTCATTGAAGAATAAAGGATTTCTCACTTGTCAGTCAAGAAGTGTCCCAGGTTAGAGAGATGAGAACACTTGATTAGTCACCTGCAGAAACCACTGATGCTGAGGAATAGCATTTCCTAGCATTCCATTTTGCTAGTTTGATTATTGCACTTATTTGTGTGACACTTAATAACTGGCCTTTGGTATCTGATGGTGTTCTAGAAAAGTCCATACTAAGTCATCAAGCAGCCTTATAATGTTTGGGTTATAATCGTGCACAGAAACACAAGCATGATTTTAAATGTAAACTTAATGAATGGTAATATATTTCTCTATGGAATGGTAGTATGAAGGATCATTTGAGAGTAATTAACAAAAAGAGGTTAGGAGGAGGTGACTATGCCTTCCAATAACTCTGGGGTAATTCATTGATAGGTGCATCTTTAAGAGCAGTTAGAGGGGCTGGGACGATGGCTCAGCAGTTAAAGGTACTTTTTTGCAAAGCTGTCCCGAACACGTTCCATTCCCAAGCCACCCATGTAAAAAGTGCCACACAAAAAGTGGCACAAATGTCTGGTGCTTATGTGCAGTGACAAGAGGTGCTGTGCGCCCACCACATACAAATAAATAAAAATGTTAAAAAAAGAGCAGTTAGAAAGAGAAGGAAATGGCTATACTTGAGAAATGAAAGAATGATAACACAGGAATATACAGATGTGGAATTCCGACATTGGAGACAAAGTAAAATGTGGGTTGAGTAGTGGATGTGTCAGTAGAGGGTGGAGGTATTGATGACCCACTTTAATTCTCTAAAATAAAGCAATCTAGCAGTGAAGCCACAGTGCCATGAACACTGTGTCTATACTTGAACACATGTGAAGATTCTTGAATTTGGTTAAAACCTTAGCTTGCTCTAAATTCATTACTAGCCATATTCTAGAGCAGTTTTATAACCTGTGCATGAAGCACCTGGAATTTGGACATTTCATTTATACTTGGTGATAGGTAGCTCATTCCCCAGGACATTGTCTAAATACTGCTGAGAGATGCAAACTGACTAGGCTGCTGGCGTTTTTAATGTTAACATAACATGTAGATGCATTGCTCATCAGGGGTGCAATGTTGTGTTTCGCAAGATGCGTGAGACAAAGGCCCTTAATGAGCTTTGGCTGTGTTGCACACATTGGGCACTGTTTTGTTCAGACCAAAGCAGGCATCCTGCCAAGATATACAAGGGAAATCACTTCAAAGATCAGAAGAAGAAATGAACCCAGTCCCTGCTGTGTACCCTTGCGATTGCTTTGTCCATAGTCACAGAAAGTTCTGGGCGCTAACAGTGTCAGTTCAAAGAAGGTTGGCTCCCGGGAAGCACAGGGGATCCTTGGCTTAGGAGGATGTGTTTGTGTTGAAACAAACCACTTGCAAATTGAAAATAGTGTAAAATCAAAGATGCATGTTCATTGCTGCTCTTTTCACAATAGCTGGGTTATGAAATCAACCCATATTGCCATCATCTGATGCCTGGACAATGAGAATGTGTTACACATACACAGTGCAATGTCATTCAGCTACAAGAAACAAAATTATAAAATTTGTAGGAAAATGGATAGAACTGGAAAATATTATGCTGAGGGAGGTCACTCTGGTCCTGAAAGACGAAAGTCATGTATGTCTCTCATATGAGGATCCTAGCTTTAATGTCTTTGCATATGTAAATAGGGGATGTGAGAATAGGTGAAAGCTGTGGAACTAGGTAAGAGAACACAAGGAGAAAACAAAAGGTGTTAAGAAACAGGAAGTCCAAAAATATATGTGACATTAAAGTGGAAAAGAGGCTATGGAGTGTGGTGCGCACAAGGAGGGGAAGGAGGATGGGGGAGAAGTGGAGGGGGAGGAGAAACAACAAAAATGTGTGTGTATGTGTGTGTGTTTTAATGCCATAATGAAACCCAATTCTTTGCACGCTAACAAAAAAGAATAAAAGTGAAATAAACAACTATTTTCTTTAAAAATACATTTAGTGCTCACAACCATCTGAACAATAGAGCTTGGCCTGGCTGACCTTAAATGTGTTCCGAACACTTACATTAACCTACAGTTGGGCAAAATTACCTCATACAAATCCTATTTTATAATAATGTGTTCAGTATCTCCTGTCACGTCTAGAACATTTCTCTCTACCTACACTGCAGAGGATTACCCATCTACTCCTGTAATCCCGCAGCTGTGGGCGCTTCAGTTTGCTGCCACTGTCCGGCATCACGAGAGAGTGTCAAGGCATGTTTTCCTAGTCAAGAGAAAAGTTAAAATTCAAAGTGCAATTTCTACTGAATGCTATTGCTCTCACATACATTTTCACATTACAGTCCAAAAACCTCAAGTCAAACTCTCCAAAGCTGAGGACTGTCTTCTGTAATTCTAAGTTATGGTTTTCATAGGCAATGGCGACTCCTCATATTCATTATTTATGCTCCTTCACATTTTGCATAAATATTTCCAGAGATAAATTCCACTTGATATACTTCTAGACACTGAGATTGGCTGGAGACATTGCAAGTTTAATATTCCATTTTTGTATGCATAGCAAAAATTTAAATTATTCATATCTTCATTAAATTTTAAATATAAATAAATAACAATTAAATTTCTTGTCCATTAATCATCTGCAAATGAAAAGTGGCAAAGGCTGTTATCCTACATGGTCTACTGCTTAGAGGACAAAGGTTCTTAAAGATTATTCCAATGTTAAAAAATCATTGTACAATGCAAAGCCAAATCGTCAATAAAACTTAAAACACATAATTGGAATGATTTTATTAAGTTCTTAGTAATTTTTGGCACATTTATTTTCTGGTTATTAACTTTTTCTTTTCTTTTTTTTTTTTTTTCTTTTTTTTGGTTTTTCGAGGTAAGGTCTCACTCTAGCTCAGGCTGACCTGGAATTCACTATGTGGTCTCAGGGTGGCCTTGAATTCTCAGCGATTCTCCTACTTCTGCCTCCCAAGTGCTGGGATTAAAGGCATGTGCCACCATGCCCAGCTTACTAACATTATTTTTATGCTATTGAAAAATATAGCATTCCTTCTTTATCTGTGGTATAGATGTTTTATATTTTAAGTAATAATATTCTATATTAAAAGTAAGCTTATCTTTATCTGGTCATGCCATGACAAAACATATTAGCTGGCATTAGTAAATGTTTGCTAGATACTAAAAACTAAAATGATGCATATAGATATTTTATGGGTCTATCTATCTATCTATCTATATATATATATAAAGTTTTTAAAATGTACAAAGATACTTTAATGTAATGTAATTACTGTTATCAGCATCATTTCACATATGGAAAATGGAAGGTAGTGAGAAATGATGGAACTTGTCTAATTTTGACAGCTAGAAATTGGTGAAGTGAGAATTCAGTGACTACCCAAAGTCAGGCTCATGCATTATATGCATGATCCTCTCCATTTCACTTGTTGTGGGAAGAACTGAAGTGTACCGTTTTTAATAGTACATTTGTCATATTTTGGGAAATATAATAACTAGACTAAGATTTGAAACAACATGTTGCATCTGGGACTATTTTTTGTCACTTTAGGCAGTTTTAAGTAGATAGCTCAACATCATTAACTCCATTGCCATTGTTGTGGATATATCATCACTATCTACCTCTAGGATTTTTTCATCATCTAACCCAAAACCAATTAAATAATAATTCCACTCCCTTTCCCCCAGACCACATTCTATTTTATTCTCTAACACAGTAGTCTCTGTCTCTATTAAATAGGTTGATATTGTGAAGTTCTCAGTACATTCATTTCACATGGGTTAATATTTTAAACATACTAATATTTCCAGTTCGCATTCAGTGCACAAAGTTAATATTCAACTCAGTCTCTAGCTAGATTGTCACAATGTCCCTATTAGTGAATTTATACTGACACTATGGACCTGGGGTGATGGCTCCAAGTAAAAGCCCTTGCTTGCAATCATGAGGGCTTGACAGGGTCCAGTTTGATCTCCAGAAACCATTAAAAAAAACTGGGCATGATCACACATACCTGTTATCCCAGTCTTGTGGAGAGTAGAGGCAGGATAATCACTGGGGCTTTCTGTTTAGCCAGTCTGAAAAAAAAATAGCAGCTCCAGATTCATTGAGACTCCTCAGGGAAATAAAGTAGAAAAAGTTATAGAAGACACTGATGTTCTTCTCTGGCCTCTGCATGCATGCACATCTGCACACACATACATGCAAATGATATATATACACAGACAACATCACAATACTACACACACACACAAAGAAACCACTGAAAATTTTAAGGTGCATCCCTCCCATCATTATTACTGGGTATTCCTTGAGTATTGGGAACACCACTTTATTGCTCAAAAATATGATGTTTATGTCCTATGGATCACTCTGACCTTCAAAAGTATACCAGTAATTCTAGTGAACACTTGCAAACTATTTTAAGATTCTTTTCAATTCTCTTAGCCTTTTATTTATTTATTTGAGGAGAGAGAAAGAGAAAGAGAAAGAGAGAGAAGAGAGAGAAAGAAAGAAAGAATGGGTGCTCCAGGGCCTCCAGCCACTGTAAACGAACTTCAGATGCAGGTGCCTCCTTGTGCATCTGGCTTACATGGGTACTGGGGAATCGAACCTGGATCCTTTGGCTTTGTGGGCAACTGCCTTAACCTCTAAGCCATCTTCCCCAGCTCTCTCTTAGCCTTTTAGATTATCAGTAAACACAAGAATTGCCTATCAAGAACCAAATGACAGATACCAATGACTAGACCATCTCCTCATCACACTATTGTTTTTAAGAATGTTGGGTGTTGGGGAATGTCAATTTTTAAGCAAAATAAAACAGAAATTGGGAATTACTGTCACATGTAACTTAGGAAAAATATCCTTATTATGCTTAAGGATATATAGTAATAATGACAAGTATCGGTCAAATTCATTTCTTAGTGAGAAGAGCATCCTGATTGTTTGGATCCTCACCAAATTTATACGTGATTGAGAGGAAAACACCCACAAACTTGGATATCACTGTCTAAAGTTTCATCTTTACTAAATAATGCACGAAAACCAATGAAGGGTAGACTCGGGGTGTGGATAAACTCAGTGGAGTTTTTCAGGGATAGTCTCATAGGCTTGGGATTTCCAAGTAGTTCACCTAGTGTCCTGGGAGGTTTGCATGATGAGACAACTATGTTACTTTAGGCCTGATACAGAGACCATAGTGTATCAGAGCAGTTGGTAGCAGAATAAATAGTTGCAACAGAGGGCTGGAGAGATGGCTCAGTAGTCAAGACACTGGCTTGAAAAGCCTAATGATCTGGGTTTGATTCCCCAGTACCCACTTAAAGTCAGATGCATGAAGTGGTGCATGCATCTGGAGTTCATTTGCAGTGGCTGGAGGCCCTGGCACCCATTTTCTCTCTCTCTCTCTCTCTCTAAACAAATAAAATAAAATAAAATAAAAAATTTAAAAACAGCAACATATTGCCACTAGTGGAAACCAGCCTCCCAGCACAAGAAGAGGAAGAAGATGAAAGCCCAGGTTGTGGCCCAGAGCCAGGTGAATGGGGCACCTTCCACCAAGAGTCCAGCTCCAGACAGCTCCACCCAAAGCCCTAGCACCCCTGCCAGGACTCCTAAACTGCAGAATTAAAAAGAGCAGCTGTCACAGGTGAATGGAGCCACTCCTGTGTCCCCCACAGAGCTCTCAGGCAAAATGCAGTGCAGGAAGTCTCTTTCCCCAGAAGGAGTCTTGAGTGCCCTGCCAAGGAAAAAGTCAAGGCTGTCTCTGTCTCTGGTCAGCAGGAACCCCAACCTATTGCAGAGTGGGAACAAGAGAAAGAAAGTGTCCAGGAGGAAGGAGCAGACTCCCTGAGCACAGCCTGCTCTGCCTCCAGCAGCCTTAGAGACTTCTTTTTTTTTATAGAGGTTTTAATAAACAAGCCACGGTGTATGATTCCAGCCTCTGACTTTGGGGGTTCCCTGCAGCAAGCCCAGCCTGACCATCTTAGGAACCAATGCTCTAGAGTCAGGTGGTCAGTGCAGGTTGACACACTGGTCATGTATAGATGCCCTGCCTCTTCCCAACCATTCTATCCCCAGAGCCATCAGGACATGATTTAAATAGGTTTATCTCTTCATTTATAAGAGGAATATATTTGGCTTCTCTCTTAAGATTCTGAGATTCACAATCAGCAGCTCTAAACAATGAAGGAGTGGTTCAGCTTCCAGAAGGAAGAGGAGGCAAAAAAAAAAAAAAAAAATAGCAACATAAAAGAAAGAAAGGAACACAAAATAACTTTTTTTTATGAGTAGAGTATTAACATACTTACAGAATATCTCTGACAATATAACTTTGTAGTTGAGAGAGAATACATAAATAACATTACAGTTTGGCATCACCTCTCCTCAGAGCTTTGTTGAACCTGAAGGCATTTGTGAGTTGTAAGATGAACTCACTTTTTGAGTGGCGTTTTTAAAGATAGGGTTTCAAGCCAAGGATGACCTTAAAACTTCTGATCCTCCTGCTTCCACCTCGCAAGTGCTGCAATATCAGATGTGCGACACCGCGCCTGCTTTATGTCGTGCTGGGAAATGGAACCCAGTGAACCCAGGGCTTGCACATGCCAGGCAAGCACTCTGAGCTGCATTGCCAGCCCATCCACTGCCACTTAAATTGTCTGCCATTTCTCTTGTTTTTCTTCCCAACAGGAAATACCTTCATGATTCCTGTGTATGCAGGTGTGCATGCATATGAATGTGTGTGTGGTGTGTGTGTGTGTGTGTGTGTGTGTGTGTGTGTGTAGCTTGAGAATTTGAATTTAAATAAATCATAACCATTTCAAGACATTTTCAAGGTATTATTGCTACTTCCCACCTTAGTTTTTCAGGTAGGCTCCCAGTGGGTGGGAGCCTATGCCATTTGCAAAAGCATGTTTGGTGGTTGGGGTGCACCTCAAAGATCTTCCCCAAATATTTTTATAGATACTCTTGCGTCCTTAGAGAACATTGCACTCCACCATCTAAATAGAAGAAAGACAATTGAGTGCCAAACTTCAGTGGCAAGCTTAGCTTAGCTTAGCCTTTTCAGTTTTCTGTTGTACATTTAGAAAGATAGGAGCAAGTGGGACTTGGGTTTCCAAGGATGTTTATAGAAAGAACCTTGGTAAATAATGCTAAAACATAATGTGCTGATAGCTATAAAAAAGAAAGCATGAAAACATACATGGAGGATGGTCTAAGGCCATGAGGGATTAAGTCACAGATTTGTTAACACAAATTATGATCACATGAAAATAAGTTAAAAAAATCAAAGTAACAGGCTGAGTTATTTTATCTTTAGAGATCTGGTCTCAGCAATTGGTTTTTAATTCTTTAATTGAGACAGGATCCTTGCAGTGCATTAGCCATCTATGTCTAGTGCCACCAGCATGTGCTGGCTTGCCCAGGAAGTCCCTTGTTTTAGTAAGGAATGCCCCATGCCTTCAGAATCCCTTTAGTCCTAAGCAATGTATTTCACTTTTTTATTCTAAATTCAAGGAACATTATTTATAATTGTAGCTTTATGATTTTTTTTGATACCCATACAAATTATACTCTCATTCTGCGTGTTTCATTGGTTTTCCTCTTAAGTATAAGACAAGTAACAATAACATTTTTGGTGAAGCTACTGACACAGGACATGGAGAGATCACACTGGAATTCAGAAGGAGCCAGCTCCCTGGTGGCTAGCCCTCACAGTACTGAGAAGTGCCACGTGAGCTACTGGAGTAAAATGGCCACCAACATTACAAGCAAGCAGGGGATTCTTCAAGAGGCAAAATCAGCTAGCTGGGCAAGATGCACACGCCTGTGCAATGGCGGCACTCAGTCTAGGGAGGTTACCAATGGCTCTCTGCTTGGATAAGAGGCCCTGTCAGTGGGGAGGAACTCATAGCTGGCACTGGGAACCAAGTCAGAATCCTATGGGCCACAATGGACATTGACTCCAATAATAAGCTATCACTAGCCTTTTGCAAAGAAGAGAGGCTACACCCAAAAAAATCTCTCTTAATTAACTATGCCTAGCCCCGTTAGCCCATGCTGCTCTCTCTGTTGGAGAACATGTTTTATTTATTTATTTATTTTTATTAACAGAAGGCAGTAAAAACTGGGGAGAACCCAAAATCCATCCACATGACAAGAAAAGATAGCTGACTCCCTATCATGAGATGAGTTGCCTCTTGTACACCAGCCAGGGGCCAGGTGAAACTGCATGGGAAATGGCCAGTTAGACATGATTGCTGTTCTCATGGCAAGCCTGACAACCCATGCCAGGGAGACGGCAATATACACCAAGGATGCTCAAGACATATCAAAGCAGAAATCTAGAAGTTGCTATGAGCTCAGTAGTAAAATCGACTTGTAACCCACCCACCAAGGCTCAGGGAACATTGCAGAAGAGGTTGGTGGCAAGATTGTAAGGGAGACATTGCCCCTCCCCCCAACAACTGCTGCCTTTATAACCACTAACCCCGTGGTGAACACAGTAAGCCACTGAGGACGGGCATCAGTGGAATGGGGGGTGGGTGGAGAGGGGAGGAATGGGACCAACACATGACTTGTCCACACAACAAAGTTTCTAATTAATAAAAATGAAAACCAAAAATTGAGTAATAAATAAATCTCTGTGATTATAAAGCTATGGTTTTGAAGCATCCATACTTTCAAAGGAAGAAGGCAAAATGCTATTAAAGCAGATGCATCCAATGCTGAAAGTGGTATTTCCTAAATTGGATGCTTGGCAGGTGAGTCGATGTTCTAGGAATGCCTCTCAAATGATTATAAAGTCTGGCTTCAGGGTGTGCATGCATGTGTTTGTAGTATATATATTTTTTGGACATATGAATTTTCCTTGAAGATCATTTTCTCTGATGGAACGGAAGGAGGAACAGACGTGAGGGTCATTGTTCTCAGGTAATTAAAGATTTCTGTTTTCTGACGTAAGCACTGTGCATGTGGGTATTTCCTTGTGAACTTTGTTTCGCAGCTAGCTGTACATTTTGATACCTTGTGTTTTCATTTGATAAACTTTAAAAGATTATCTCCAGGTGGGGTTGTAATCGGGTGTGCAGGTCAGTCGTTTGTCATGACTGGTGGTTTGAAGGTACAATGCCCTCCACAGCTTCTGGTGAGGCCTCCTCACTAGTTGCCAGCTGGTGGGACCTTGGGGAGGTGGAGCCTTGCTGGAGGAGGTTTGTTGCTAGGGGCGGACTTTGAGGTGGGTTGGTATACCTGACTGGGGGTTAGTGTTAGCTCGCCCTCCTGCTTGCCCTGCCCGCCCTGATGCTGATGCACAGAGATGTGGTGACCCAGTGACCCGCTCTGCCATGCTTTCTGTACCATGATGGAGCTTCTCCTCAACACCATAAGCCTGAAATAAAGCCTTTCCTCCCATAAGCTGCTTCTGCCTGCGTATTTTTTCCTAGCAATGAGAGAGTAAAATTGGTTGTCTCTGGATGTGTAGAATTGTTTCTTTGGCTCATTGTCTGGAAATATATATATATATATATATATATATATATATATATATATATATATATTGATCAATAGATAGATAGATAGATAGATTACTTCTGCTGATAAGTAATAGAGCTAGTTATAGGACTTTAGGAAAAGCCTGTTCTCAAGTCTCATCATTATATTGTTACAAAAGTATCACTAATGAAGAAAGTTAGTTTATACTGATATCCAAGTAGGTGATAGGGTCAGTCAGGCTTTGTCATCCTAAGGAAAGTTTAATCTAGCTGGGCGTGGTGGAGCACACCTTTAATACCAGCACTTGGGAGGCTGGGGTAGGACTGCTGTGAGTTTGAGGCCAGCCTGAGACTACAGAGTGAATTTCAGGTCAGCCTGGGCTAGAGTAAAACCCTGCCTTGGAACACTAAAAAAAAAGTTTAATCTCCAAGGAAATGCACATTTGAAGTAGGTCATGTGAGTGGATTGAGACATTTCAGGACAACAAGACATGGGATAAAAATACAGTTTGAAGCCAGGTGTGGTGGCTCACGCCTTTAATCCCAGCAGTTGGGAGAGGTAGGAGGATTGCTATGAGTTCAAGGCCACCCTGAGACTACATAGTGAGTTCCAGGTCATCCTGGGCTAGAGTAAGACCCTACCTTGAAAAATCAAAATAAACAAATAAATAAAATTTTGAAACATCACAAAAAAAATGTTTGGAAGGAGAGCTAATAAGGGCTACTTTGTAGAAAAATCATCCTAACTGGGCCAAATAGTTAACACAATGCATAATGCAGTCTGAGTTAATGATTTTTGGTCAAATGTGTAAGTAGCTGAATAACTGAGAGTAACCAACGTGAACCATTGTGTAGAGCACGTAACAGGCACAGGCTGTGACAACTATTGTGGAATTCAGAGCATTTTAAGTGATTTAATCTCAAGTTCTGCTGAAAAATCAGACTCTATGTACTGAGCAGCAAATTATGCAGTCTGTCAGTGTTGTTTAACTTGTGTTAGAGTAGGATAATTACAATGGTAATAGAGGGTCACAGAAAAGGTATAGCAAAAATGGTATGGAGAGATGGCTTAGCAGTTAAGGCACTTGCCTGCAAAACCCAAGGACACATGTTTAACCCTCCAGATCCCACATAAAGCACCCACACGAGGTGGAGCATGCATCTGGAGCTCAATTGCAATGGCTGGAGGCCCTGGCATGCAAATTCTCTCTCTCATAAAAATACAAAAATGTATGCTAAATATATAATAAATAAATATATGCTAAAATATTCTTTTCAGATATATGCAGAGTGTTTTAAAAATGGTGGATAATAAGTTTGCATAGTCACCAAACATTACATTAACCTTCAACAAGATATTTACAACTATCATTACTTTGCTGTTAAATTTATTTATAAATCCATCAAATTTTCAAGATTTGTTATCATTTATTAGGGCCTTTCCATATAGAGGTACTTTATATGTTTTTCTTTGTTCATGTGTGTGTATTTTAACTTTTTATTGACAACTTCTATAAATATAAACAATATGCCCATGATCATAATCCTGTCCCACACCCCTCCACTTTCCCCTTCTAAATTCTGCCTCCACAGAATCTTCTTTCCAACTAGTTTCTCTCTTATTTTGATGTCATAATTTCTTTCTTCTATTATGTAGGCCTTATGTAGGTAGCATCAGCCACTGTGAGGCCATGAATCCCATAGCTACTTTGTGTCTGGAAGATGGGATTGTAAGCGCTCCTCCCCTTCTTGCATCCTTTCCTCTACATCTTCTGCAATGGGCCCCAGCCTTGGTGTGATAGACATACTTCATTTCATGCTGAACACTCCATTGTCACTTCTCAGCCCTTTGGAGAATTTTTTTTTAATTAGTTTATTAGTCAGTTCTGTATTCAGCAAATACAGTCAGTTTGGTACCATTATTAGGCTCATCCGTGACCTACCCCCTCCCCTTGGCCCCTCCTTGTTGAGGTATATGGGTCATGCATTGTGGAGTTAGCCCACAGTTATGGGTAAGCTAAATGTCTCTGCATATCATGACCCAACATGTGGCTCTGACATTCTTTCCGCCCCCTCTTCCGCAAAATTTCCCTGAGCCATGTTGGGTTCATTTTTGGTCTGCTTCAGTGATGAGGTGTTGGGGGCCTCTGAGGCTCTGGCTCTCTGATTTGGTAGGAGTTGATTTTTCTCTGTGCTGATCTCCTTCCCCCTTGTGCTGGTGTCCGGTTCATCAGGAAAACAGCCCCCTTGCTTGTTTCTCCAATTTTTCTTAGTTTCAGTTGGGGCCCTTTTGAGGTATGATGGGGTGGCTCTCTCCTTAGGATCTACATCTATCTGAAAAAGAGAAGCAGATTCTCCAGCGGAGAGTAAGTTAGCACCAGGACAAATGAGATAACCCTTACTTTTTTTTATATAGAGAATTTAATAGGTGTAGGCCCTCTTGTAGCCCACAATTGATGGTAGCTTGATATTGGAGAGTGGGCTTATGTTTGGATATGGTTCTGACTTGTTTCCCAGCCCCTTTGGAGAATTTTTAAGTCATCCAAGTAATCACCATCATCTGAAAAGAGAAGCTTCTCTAACAGAAAGAGTAGCATTATTATATGGAAATAAACAAGTATTTAGAAGGCAATTTGATGGGTATAATATATCCATTTAGCCAGACAACAGTAGTTATTCCCATTCCCCTAGGGCTTATGACCTCCCCAGCCATAGGCTTTTGATTAGCTTTTCAATACCAGGCACGAATTCTGACCATGAAGCAGTCCTAAAGTCCAATCAGAGATCAGGTGGTTTCCCCTATAACAGGCATGTCACCTTTGCAGCAGTTGGTATATTTGGCCTGGATGGCCAGGTATAAAACTTGCAGGGTCCACTTATGATTAACAGCACTGATGGCTTTTCTCCCCAGCAGGCTGCATGTGCCTTTTCAGCATCCTGACAGCTAGTCAACAGGGAGGAGGCTTCCAGCTCAGCTCCAGCTTGACTTCTCAGTAACCTGCAACCCAAGTATGTGAAGTCTTTAGCAATAGGGTCTTACCATCTGGTTCTGGTGGGTAACCAACAGCCTTGGCAATAGCTTATAATGTTTTGGGGGCATCAGTGGTCTCCCTGACCAACATATTTTTCTAATACAATCTATGGCTTCTGGCTACCACATTGTACTTTACATTGCTTTTTTTTGAACTTAATATTTTAAAATATTTTATTTGTTTATTTATTTGAGAGAGAGAGAGAGAGAAATAGGCAGATAGAGATAAAATGGGTGCACCAGGACCTTTAACCACTGCAAAAAAAAAATTCAGATGCATGTGCCATCTTGTGCATCTGGCTTGTGTGCATACTGGGGAATCAAACCTGGGTCCTTAGGCTCTATAGGCAATCACCTTAACTTCTATGCCATCTCTCTAGCCCTGAATTGCTTTATGAAATCTGTTTTTTAGTCAGAAATATATATCCTAACAGTATATAGAGAAATTTCTTTGAGTGTGGCTTTGAAAGGCCTATATGAATACATATCTGAAAAATCATATAAAAGTATTTTTTTCTTCTTCTGTTATAAGGATTCATGCTTGAACATTATAATTAGTTTTGTGACCTTGACTTTTTTTTTTTCTTTTTGGTTTTTAGAGGTAAGGTCTCATTCTGGCCCAGGATGACCTGGAATTCACTGTGTCTCAGGATGGCCTTGAACTCACAGTGATCCTCCTACCTCTGCCTCCCAAGTGCTGGAATTGAAGGCGTGTGCTACCGTGCTCATCTTGACCTGGACTTTTTGACATCATTGCCAAATATTCAATCACTACTATATGGATTTGTGTTCTTGACATATGTGAGATACTTGGCGCACTCCTGAGGTGTCATATGAATCTGGATTTAGAAGGAGGGGCTTCTTGCTCATTAACCTGGGAAAAGATTATGCTGTGGGTTGACACTGGCAATTTGTTTTATGATGTTGTTTATTTGGGGTTTAAGAAAGCATTTTATCACTAAGCCTAGTAAGCTAGTAAATTATGGGTTATGATGGAAGAAGGAATTGGCTTTCGCTTACAAGCAACAGACTTAGGGCTGGAGAGATGGCTCAGTCGTGAAAGGTGCTTGCTTACAAAGCCTGATAGCCTGGGTTCGATTCCCCAGTGCTCACATAAAGCCAGATGTACAAAGTTGCACATGCATCTGGAGTTCATTTGTAGTAGCGGCTGGCTGTGTGTGCCCATATCCACACCCTTTCTCTCTCTCTCAAATAAATAAATAATATTAAAAGAGAGAAAAAGATTCTTTATAGAAAGTTATAGAAGTAATCTTGAAAATCACTAAATGAATGGAAATAGCATTCATTAGTAGGGTGGTTTGATTCAGGTGTCCCCCATAAAATTAGGTTTTCTGAATGCTAGGTTCCCAGCTGATGGAGATTTGAGAATTAACGCCTTCTGAAGGCAGTTTACTGTTGGGGTGGGTTTATGGGTGTTATAGCCAGTTTCCCCATGCCAGTGTTTGGTACACTCTCCTATTCCTGTTGTCCACCTTATATGGGCCAGAGGGTGATGTCCACCCTCTGCTCTGCCATCGTTTTCCCCTGCCATCGTGGAGCTTCCCCTCAAGCCCGTAAGCCAAAATAAACCCCTTTTTCCCCACAAGCTGCTCTTGGTTGGGTGATTGCTACCAGTAATGCAAACCTGACTGCAACAATTAGTAAACATGAATAAACACCTAAATAAACATTAATAAACAAGTACATAAGTGGTTTTGAAACTAGTTTTATATATGATAACAGATTAGTGCAAAAGATATGTTTTATAGTGAAGGAACTGTTGTCTATATGGGTAAGGATAGCATAGATCACACCCACATGTTCAAAACCCATCAGGAAAGGGGACTTGGTGAGACGTTTGATAGAGCTTCTGACATGGAGACTGCAATTTTGTTTTTTCATGAGCTGAGATGTGTCTAAGTCCTGCATATTTGTGGAGCTGCTGCTTCTGTTGGATTTTTATGATTAAACAGATATATTGAGAATAACCCTAGATCAGATATGCCTTTATAGGCTGATACATGGGAAAAAATCTCAATTAACCATCATACTTTGGAAATGAGGAAACTATATGCTAGTTTAGCAAGTCATTGAGATGACAGGATTTTATGGTGGCTTGGGGCTTCATTTCAGTTTTTCCAATATTAAATTTTGTTGTTCTTTTTACACTAAGTACTAAAATGTAGCTCTGCATCATTTCCCTCTTCTGTAAACTAGACATCATCAGCCTTTATATAGTTTATCATAACCACTGTGAGCATGAACTAAATGGGAACTAAGAATTAAGGACAAAGGAAGAATCCAGCACGTGAAGCTATCATCATCATCATCATCATCATCATCACTACACCATCATTTCAGTCCTACCTTGTCTTAGTCTGCTCAAATTACCATGGACTTGGTAACTTAGGTACTAAAGAAATTTAATCCTTCTCATTCCGGAGGCTGAGAAATCCAAGAACAAGATGGCAGCAGATTCAACAAGTGGTGAAGGTTCACTTCCAGGTCCCTGGCCAGACAACTTCTTAGTGTGTTCACAGAGGGGAGAAAAGGTGAGTGGGCTCTCTGGACTGTCCTGTGTTGAGGATTCTACCTTCATGTCTGAATCCCCTCCTGAGAGCCCTCCCTTCACATACTATCACAGTAAGGGGTAGGTTTTTTGCACATGAATTTTGAAGTCGAAAATAAACAAGACATTTCTATTAAAAAAAAATCAAACTGTTAGAGGCCGGAGAAATGGCTTAGCAGTTAAGGTTCTTGCCTGCGAAGCATAAGGACCCAGGTTCTATTCCCCAGTACTCATGTAGGCCAGATGCACAGGGTGGCACATGCATCTGGAATTTGTTTGCAATGGCTAGAGGCCCTGGCATGCCATTCTCTCTTTCTCTGCCTATCTTTCTCCTCTCTCTCTCAAATAAGTAAATTTTTTTAAAACTGTATGCTATCATAGGAGTTGCAATGTGACATGGCAATGAAAAATGGAGAAGCAGATTATCAGTCATGTGGAAGAGAACACAGAACAGTAGAAAGATTGAGGGTGCCAGAGCAAGACAGGTTGTTTGGGGATCCTCTGCCATTTCCTAACAGTAACACCATAGATAATTTAGATGTTATTTTAAAAGGCTCAGCTTTCCTCAGTTAACAGTAATAAGGCCTGTGCTCAGAGTGTCATATGCACACTCATGGATGTATTACAAATTGACATGATATACTTTTTTATATTATGAGTAAGTAAATACTTTTTTTTAGTAAATACTTTTTTTTTTTTTTTTTTTTGTCAGTCCTCTCCGTCCCAGGCATTTTTTTTTTTTTTATTAGTCAGTTCTGTATTCAGCAAATACAGTCAGTTTGGCACCATTATTAGGCTCATCCGTGACCTACCCCCTCCCCTTGGCCCCTCCTTGTTGAGGTATACGGGTCATGCATTGTGGAGTTAGCCCACAGTTATGGGTAAGCTAAATGTCTCTGCATATCATGACCCAACATGTGGCTCTGACATTCTTTCCGCCCCCTCTTCCGCAAAATTTCCCTGAGCCATGTTGGGTTCATTTTTGGTCTGCTTCAGTGATGAGGTGTTGAGGGCCTCTGAGGCTCTGGCTCTCTGATTTGGTAGGAGTTGATTTTTCTCTATGCTGATCTCCTTCCCCCTTGTGCTGGTGTCCGGTTCATCAGGAAAAACAGCCCCCTTGCTTGTTTCTCGAAGTTTTCTTAGTTTCAGCCGGAGTCCTTTTGAGGTATGATGGGGTGGCTCTCTCCTTAGGGTCTACATCTATCTGAAAAAGAGAAGCAGATTCTCCAACGGAGAGTAAGTTAGCACCAGGACAAATGAGATACCCCTTACTTTTTTTTTTTTTATAGAGAATTTAATAGGTGTAGGCCCTCTTGTAGCCCACAATTGATAGTAGGTTGATACTGGAGAGTGGGCTTATGTTTGGATATGGTTCTGACTTGTTTCCCAGCTCCAGCTATGGGTCCCATACCAGTGAGGGGATCAGTTAGCCAAATTGAGAGCAGTTGGTTCCCCACCATGGCTGTGTGCCACCACTGCACTTGTGTGGGCATCACAATAAGTTATTTGCTGCTAAGTAGGTTAGACCATGCGTTGCTTCGATAGATATTGGTCAATTTCCCCCAGTCGCCCATGTAGCACCTTCTGGCACTAGATGCGCTGACTGTCTGGGGACTGACTCTCATCCAACTTCCAGCCATGCCATTCTAATTTGCATGTCAATCGCATAAGGTGTCTTCAGCAGTAGGGTCTTACCACTAGCCTTTGGTGGGTCATCAAGTACTCTGACAGAAATCTGTCTGTCTTTTAGGAAACCTTGTAGGTCTCTCTGATCAAAAGCTCATTGTGGATGATAGCCCCATGCTGGTTCTGGGAGTTACAGGTCAGTGCCCACTAAGAAAATGAGGAAAAAGATAACTAATATACAAGAGTTGGAGATAAGAGAGAGAGAGACAGGGAGAGGGGAAGTGAGGGAGGGAAGATGTAGGAGACTAAGGTTAGTCTTAATCTTACCCTCTCCAGTGTCTTGTGGTTCAGGTGTTCCCTGTAAGGGCCTGGTGAAGGATCAGCCATTTGGTCTATCTTTTAGTAATTAGAAGATAATACTTTTTAAAAAATGTGTCAATTGACTCATCAATGTAAGTCAACATAGCCAGGGAGAAAAGATATTGACCCCATCTTGGAATGTATACATAAAGCTTAGGTCTCAGTTTTAATAACAGAATACTGATTTTTTTTGCATGTGCTGTGTGCTTGTGTGTGTGTGTGTGCATGTTCATATGTGTGTGAGTGCACATGTGATCATGTGGAGACCAGAGGTCAGCATCAAGTGTTTTCCTCAGTTGGTCTCCATGTTATTTCTTGAGCCAGGATCTGTCACTGAACCTCAAATTGCCAGTTGTGGTGGCATACGCATTTATTCATAGCACTCTGGAGGCTGAGGTAGGAGGATGGCCCTGAGTTTGAGGTCATCTTAGGCTACAGTAAGACCCAAGTTCAACAGAAAAGAACCTAAAACTCACCAATTCAGCTGGACTAGCCAGTGAGCAAGCCCAGGGGCTGTCTCCAGCTCTTCAGTGTTTGCTATCACACCTGGCTTTTACATGGGTTCTGGGAGCTAAAGTCAATCCTCATGCTTACATGAAAACACGTTACTGATCAAGCCATCTCCTTGGCTCCATACTGAAATTTTTAGATGTCTTAATGATAGCTAAAGATACCATTTAACCATTTCTTTTACCTTTAGCTTTCAAACTGTTTACATCATACACACTCACACACACACACACGTGCAAATCTTAATAATATACTTTTAGTATTGAATTATTCAACTTCATATTCAACTTGATATCAGGTGCCAGTATTGAAATGATGCTGATAAAGTCACACATGTGGTATATAAGTATTATACTAGATTTTCTCTATTACATTTATTTAAAATCCGAAAAAGTTGTTTCCTGTTTTATGAGACTAACAGAAGGAACTGTCTTGCCATAGCATATTATATCATTCATCTGAACAGAATGAATTATGGGCATTAACAGTAGAAGTTAATTATCCCGCTGTATAGAGAGATGCTTTATATTGACAGAAACTAACCCTGGCATTCATTGTGTATATTTTTATACCTAAATTGATATTGTTGATTTCTACACAAATTAGGAGACGTGTACTTTAAAATATTGAGGTCAATGTAGTCTTTCACAAAAAAATAAGAAAAATTAAGAAAAAAAATGGAAGAATTGATGGTTTTCTCTGTCCTTTCAAGAATAAAATTCAACAGACATAAGTTAGTTAGGGTGCATTACATATCTGCTGCTACGTAAGTGATTTAAAAATTTAACACCTTAAAATTAAGCCTTCACTTAAAGTTAAGACCTGACTCCAGGCCTCTCACACTGCTTTAGAGGAGCTGTTGGTCAGGACCGCACTCTTACCTGAAGGCTCAAATGGAGAGCACCTTCTGAGTGAGCCCCATGGCTGCTGTAGTGCTCAGCTCTTCACACACTGGGGACTGAAAGCGTCATTCTTTTTCAGTTCTTTCTTTTCTTTTTTTTTCAAGGCAGGGTCTCACTTTATCCCAGGCTGACTTGGAATTCACTCCCTAGTCTCAGAGTAGCCTTGAACTCATGGCAATTCTCCTACCTTAGCCTCCCAAGTCCTGGGATTAAAGGTGTGTGCCACCACACCCGGCCAAGAACTTCATTCTTTTTTAATATTTTATTTATTTATTTATTTAAGAGGGAGAGAAAGGGGGGAGGGAGGGAGGGAGGGAGAAAAAGAGAGAGAATGGGCATGCCAGGGCCTCCAGCCACTGCAAACGAACTCCAGTTGCATGCGCCGCTTTGTGCATATGGCTTTTGTGGGCCCTGGGGAATCGAACTGGGGTCCTTAGGCTTTGCAGACAAACTCCTTAACCACTAAAACATTTCCCCAGGCCCTTGAAACTTCATTCTTGATTGTTTTCCAGAGACCTCCTTCACTTGCCTACTCTTCTTTGGGACCACTCACAACAGGGAACTGGCTTTCTCTACAGTGCCAAGAGAGGAATGTGTAGAGGCATAAGCCAGAGGGTTTATTAGCTAATTCTGGAGATGACGTAGCCGCTTTATGCCACATCCACTGTCACACAGAACCCTGGTGGAAAGTAGGAGAGTGCTCTACAGACGTATGCATAGCAGGAAGCAAGAATCATCACCGGGAATCACAGAGGCAGTGGCTTCCCGTCACCTGTAAGTAGAAATGGAGTGCTTCCCTACTTCGTTCATGACGCTAAGTCTCCTGTCTTAGAGGAGGTTTGTGTGACACTACCCGGTAAACTTAATGAAGTCCTTATCTTACTGTTTACTTAGTGTAAAAAGCAGAAGGTACTTAACTGTCCAAACAGACATTTGCTTGTATTCTTCCATAGTGTTCTCCACAGAGAACTTCGCCTGTTTGATCAGGCTTGAAAAGTTTTGACCTCTGTAAAGCAAATTGGAAGGAGGCTTTACTGAGGACATTCATGTAAGATACAAGAATTCTTTCTATCTCATTCCATCCCTGAAGTCCACCTTTACAAAGCTATTTATTTGTACCCAGGGCTGGGCTTTAAGATAATGCTTTTCTAATTTAGGATTCAGTTCTGTTTTATGAAAAAGAATAATCTAAAACTGAGATTATTTTCATTTGACTCTATGGGCTAGGTCACAGTGAGTGATCTGTGGTCAGTTTTCATGTATAATAAGACCTGAAGATTTGGTGAAAATAAGAATTCTAATGTATCTATAATGATTTGTCAAAATGATCACACTTGGCTGGTATGGAAGGAATTTATTTAACTTAAATTGTGTATACTTTTCACTCAGAACAGATACATTGATGAATATTTAAGCTTTCCTCCCGATTCAACCTGGCTTTATTTTTCTTTTCTGTCCTCTTTTTGACATGCAGACTTTAATCCTTGCTGTGTAATTGATTCTGAACATCTGATGAGTGGCAGGCCAGTCACAACCCCAAGGTCTATTTCTAGAAACTACCACATCTCTTTGCATATCTGTTTATCCTGCATTTTGTGGTTGAACTTAAAGATTTATGCAAATATATCAAGGGGTAATAATTGCTTTTCTATTTCCCTAAGCTGCAGATGGCTTGAGAATGGTGGGAAAAGAGCATAATCTTTATTTGAAAAATGATGCCACTGTTCTCAGCCTGTTAACCACATGTGGTGGATGTCATTATTGTTCTCAACAGTGCTCTCCCCCAGGTGGTGTACATCCATCCCCTTTGCTGTGTGACAGCCAACACCCTCCACTGGCAATAATGTTCTTTCCATTGTAGACTTGTCATGTGAGTTTATCAGTTCAATAGGATATACATGAACCCAACATAAACCATTTTCTATCAGAAAAAGTTTTCCATCAGCTTAAGTCCCCACATAGAGCAGGGGAGAGCAAAGTTTCAGTAGGCCTCACACCCATGAGTGGAAAAATGCATGTCTGCTATTTTAAGCTATAGAAATTGAGGGGTTACTTATTTGCATAACGCTGCGCAATGGCCATGTGCTTCAGTGGTTCATGTAGTCTCTGTCAAAGCTGTCAATCATGGAATAGGAGGCTACTTTGTATTTCCTGTCAAGAAAGAGTTGCTTTCTCCAGTTCTCATTTCACACATTAGAAAGGAATAAGCAATAGCACTTTTGACTATTCAGGGCATCCATACATGTATATTTCCCAGCTTTCTATCAAAGATGATCAGTAGTCTAGGTGTGGTAATAGTTTAAGTTCAAAAAGTATGTGTGGTAAATGTTCAGTTACTTTAAACATTTGGCATTGGAAATTTCTCAGTAAAATGCCTACTTAGGGAAACCATGGGGGCATTCATTTGTTCATTAATTCATCAGTTATTACCCATATGAGATGTGGGAAGATAGTAACAGGAGGAGACAAGTGTTTGGATTTTAGAGAAGGAAATAAACTGAGGGTTGTGGGAATCTTAGGAGAGACCACAGAAAGGTGAAGTCTATTGATTTGTTCCAGTACCCATGGAATTCTCAGTTTTGCCAACCGGCCCCAAACATAAATATTCTAAATGCAAATACTACCTACCAGAGACAGATTGACATAAATCTGAGGGTAGATAGTAAATTCTAATACCATGTGAAAAATTTGGCAGCTATGTCATTTTCTCCCTGTATGGTTATCAGTATGATCTACTTCTTTCCCCCTGTGGGTAGTCCCTGTGAAAATGGGGAAACAGCTTTTTCCTTGCTGATAGCACTCCGGCCAACACGGCGAACGTCCTATAACTTGCCGGACTTTCTGCAAGAAGTGGGGCAAGCACCAACCCCACAAATCGACCCAGTACAAGAAGGGAAAGGACTCTGTATGCCCAGGGAAAGTGGCATTATGACAGAAAGCAGAGCGGCTACGGTGGGAAGACTAAGCCTATATTCCAGAAAAAGGCTAAGACTACGAAGAAGATTGTGCTGAGGCTTGAGTGTGTTGAGCCCACCTGCAGATCTAAGAGAATGCTGGCTATTAAGCGATGCAAGCATTTTGAACTGGGAGGAGATAAGAAGAGAAAGGGCCAAGTGATCCAGTTCAAAGCCAATATTCGTATGAAGACAATAAAATGAGATTATATTCGCTTAAAAAAATGGGGAAACAAGAAGTATCTATGTATTTGCTCCAGCGAGTTATTAGTGAGGGCAAAATTGAGACTTCCATATCCTACTTGTCAAAAAAAAAAAAAAAAAAAAAACTCTAGAGTTAGTGGTGGTAGTAATGATGACATCCTAGCCTGGAAGGAGAGTGGTGTGTCAAGAGAAAAGTATGTTCAAAGAACAGATATAAGAGGCATGCAAGGAGAGTAGGAATCTCATGATGATTGTTTAGAACTGTGAAGAAGAGATTACTGTTGGAGAAAGTTTCCCAGGTTGTTTCTGTTTCTATCCTTGAAATTTTTTGAAGTATAGAGTATAATGAGTTTTGACAAATGCATATTTTATTTATTTATTTACTTATTTATTTTTATTGACATCTTCCATAATTATAGAATCCCTCCATCCCTTCTTCTTCACAGCTCCACTCTCATCATATCCCCTCCTCCTGTCAATCAATTTCACTTTTATTTTGATGTCATTATCTTTTCCTCCTACTATGGGGGTCTTATGTAGGTAGTGCCAGGTACTGTGGGGTCATGGAGATCCAGTACATTTTGTGTCTGGAAGAATGAATTGTAAGGACTCATACCCTTCCTTTGGCTCTTACGTTCTTTCTGCCACTTCCATAATGGACCTTGAACCATGGAAGGTGTGATAGAGATGTTTCAGTGCTGACCACTCTTTTGCCACTTCTTAGCACTATAGTGCCTTTTGAGTCATCCCAAAGGTCACTGCCATCTGAAAAGAGAAGCTTCTCTAAGAAAAAGTGAGAGTAGCATTAATATATGGGCATGAACATTAAGAGCAGTGCTTAATGGGCAGTTTGGTGAGCATAATATATACATTTACCCAGACACCAGCAAGTGTTACACTGTTAGGGCTTATGACTTGCCTTGTCATAGGTTTACAGTATCAGGCATGTAGTCCTTCCTGTGGGGCAGACCTACAGTCCAATTATAGAGCAGTTGTTTTCCCCCATAACAGACATGGCACTATTGCACCCATTGGCTCATTTGGTGTGGCTGGCCAAACTTAAGGCTTACAGTGTCCACTGTTGTTTATTTCCACTGATTACTTCTCTCACTCCTATGGAACTTCATACAGCATGGCTTTTTCCAGCCTTCTGTCATCTGGCCTACAGGGAGGAGGCTTTTAGCTCACCAACAACAAGATTTCTCAATGACCTTGCAGCCCAAGCATATGGAGTCTTCAGCAATAAGGTTTTACCATCTATTCCTTGAGGGAAACCAAGAGCTTCAGCAATGGCCTATAATGCTTTAGGGACATCAGGTTCCTCCCTAGCCAACAACTCACTGGAAGGCATGCCACTGAAAATTTTCTAGTAACAATCTATGGCTTCTGGGTGTGCCATTGTCCAAAAAAGTAGGTTTCCATATGAATTACTTATAAATGCATACTTTAGACATACCACCCTCATCAAGATATACAATACTTTCATTAATCTCTGAAAAGTACCCATGTCAATTCTCCCTTTTCTTGGCCCCAGTTTGAGTTACTTACTTTTCACAGTAAAATACTTTTTTATCTTTTCTAAACTTTCATTTAATAAAATCATATTTTCTGCAATCTTTTGTGGGTTTATTTTGCACTTCATAGATTTAATCTGTGTTGTGCCTGCCCCAGTATTTTATTCTTACCACCTGTGTTGAGTATGGGAGATTCTTGGTATGTTGGGAGAAACATTTGGGACAGTGGCTGAAGACCTCTTTTTCTCTTTGTTATCACAATTCTAAGAGCTTGAGCTTCACAGTGACATCTGGACCATAAGATATACCATTCTGTTGTCAGACCCTCCCTTGCCTCAACCCTAATGCATGTCTCCTGCAGGTACCCAGTGGAGTTAACACCATAGGTAGTTCTCAATGTCACTGACTACCAGACTACCAGAGAGACTACTTAGTTATCATCATGGTGATGAAAAGTGACAGTTGAGTGTTTAACACTAGATGAGACATCTCTATCACACCCACTGGGGCTCAGAGAACATGCAGAGGAAAGAATATTAGTTCTGCCCTTACTGCTGTTGAGAGATCAGCACTAAATGAAATGTCTCTTTCAGGACCTTCAAGGCTCAAGGAACACTGTGGAAGAGAGAGCAAAAAGAATGTAAGAGACACAGGTTGAGGACAAGTACTTTGGGGCTCTGTTCTTCAGACATGATCTGACTGATACATTCATGACCTCACAGTTGGTTGTTGTTATCTCTCCAAGACCTGCCCAATACTGAGCCCATCAACATGAGGCCATCGTGATGGAAGAGGATGAAGAGAAAGAGACATCAAAGTGGAAGACAGACTCCTTGGAAAGAAGAAGGGGTTCAGTGGAATGGAGATGTGGAAGGGGAACAAAAGAGGGCAATGTGAGGGTACTATGATCAAATTATATCATGCTCATGTATAAAATGGTCATTAAGAGGACATGCCATTCTGGTTTTGTAATTAAAGTCATCAATGAGCTTGACCAATGATCACTAAGACCAATGCCAGCCCCAGCATCGAAGTGGGGGAGAGTAGGTGTCACTGTTAAAGTTATAGGAGATAACATGGCTTTTCACACAGCCCAGGATTCCTTTGGGGTTTTCTAAAATCTGCTTCACCACTTTGTTGGTGCCATAATTCTTGGTAGCTTTCTTCAGATGACAAGCAAGGTCCACAACAATATACAGGGTATTGGTTTGCAGGAAGCCATAACACAGAATGTTCCATTCAGGTCAAGAATGACCTTGTTCACAGCCTTGTCAGGTCCAGCAGATGCAGTCAACCCCACATCATCATTTGCTTTCCTAGATGGGCCATCCATTCTACTCGTGATGTGAACTGTGTTTCTTCCTTGATGTCAGAATTGTCTTGGGTGACTTTTTTCAGGGAAGTCAAGCAGTTGGTTGGGAGGAAGCACTGAGGATAATCATGAGAGGACCGTTGTACCTCTCATGGTACAGGGAGTCTGGGATAAAAACAGAGTTGAAGCTGAGTGTACTACAAATATTAGGGTATCAGTGAAAGGGGCAGAGATGATGACCTGCCTGATTTTATTCTTCAAATAAACCTGAGGACCAATGAAATCCACAAAATATATTCTGCAACAACCTCATTTCATCTGATGCCCACAGCAACCTTTTTTTGGAAAGTAGAGATGGCATTCTCATTGCTGACAAGCTTGTAATTCCCAGCCTTGATTGTATCATCTATGTTAGAATGTGTGAAATCACTTTGGAAGAAGTAGATGGTGTATTTTATGCAATATAGGGACCACCGATAATGATAATGTCTTTTGCTGCTGTTGCTGTTGGAGTCAAAATAACTTTGGTGTCCAAGTATCCAATGCTTACAAACCAGCTCACATGCCCTTTACCATAATGCCTCAGGGATGTGCTTGGTATGACATGAGAACATGTAGCTGTCTGCAAGAAAAGGAGAAGCCAAGAACCAAGAGTTAATTGCTTAATTAAAAAGCTTGGGCTAGGGAAATAGCTCAGTTGGTAAAGCATTTACCTTGAAAGCATGAGGGCCTGAGTTCTGCCCAGAACCCATGTAAAAATGCCAGGGATGGTTGTCCATACTTGGAATCCCAGCACTGGGGAGGCAGAGGAAGGAGAATCCCTGGTGCTCATTAGCCAGCCAGTCTAGTCTAGTTGGTGAAACCGGGTTTCAAACAGAGGCACATGCCATACCTGAGACTTGTCCTCAGGTCTTTACATGCATGCTTATACACATGTACACATTCCCTATGCACATGTATGTTCACAACATACTTATAGCCCCCCCCCATACATGCACAAATATTTTAAGAATAAAAAATTTAAAAGGCTGGAAATGTAGCTCAGTGGTCAAATGATTTTTTAGCAGCTATGTGACCCTGGGCTTGACTTCATTCATGGGGGAAAGCCAAGAGGTTTCAAATGATGACAATATTTAATATTTATTCATACTGATCACTGTTGGTACTCTTCATTCATTTGTATAGGTTTAAGTTGCTCTCCAATATAATTTTCCTGTTCCTCAAGAACTTTTTAAAATCTACATTATTTTATTTTATTTTAGCATTTCTTTGGGTTCAGATTTGTTTGTGAAACTTTCTCATCTCTTTGCAGGGTATTTCTGCAGTGGCCCCATGGTTTTAACCAGCAGAGGGTGATGTTGCTTGCCACAGATGATAAATTCTGAGACTTTTGGCCTCTTAAGAAAGCTCTGGCATTGAATTTTCATAGGGTTTGTTTCAACTCAAGGCTTAGGAAGAGAACAGCTGCTCTCCAGAGCCTTCTGGATAAATAAAAATATTACTAGAAGGTGATAATAGTATTCATGAAATAGGTCAATAAAAATATGTTGTCTTATTCAAATAGTGAGAGTTTCTATTTTTTTTTTTGTTTGCAAAAAATTCTTAGGACATCTTGGCTTAATTCCTTACAAATAATTTGTGTAGATTGGATTTCATGGTAAGAAGCACATCTGCTTGTCCTCCAAGGCATGGCTTGGTGCTGATATTTTTTCTCTTTATTTTATTTTATTTTTTTAATTTTTATTCTTGGGTTTTTCAAGTAAGGTCTTGCTCTAGGCCAGGCTTATCTGGAATTAGTCTCAGGCTGACCTCAAACTCGCAGTGATCCTCTTACCCCAGCCTCCCCACTGCAGGGATTAAAGGTATGTGCCACCATACCTGGCAATGTTTTTCTTTTGAAAATGCTGATGTCTGTGTACTGTGATCTCAGAAGCAAGTAATCATTACGCATACCTATTCATAGTGATTTGTACCTGCATTCTAGAACAGTTTGGCTATTTGTCTGAAGATTATATTCTATTATTAATTTCACTGTGGTATGTGAACATGATGATTTACAGAAACTTTCAATTTTATGTGTATTAGGAAGAGCTTTCCCACCTTCAAAAGTGTTTTATACATAAAGGCAATCAGGCGTGACTAGAACTTATGTTATATAACCATGCCAAAGTCATAGTGAATTTTCTCTTGCAAATATATTTTTTCATCATACATAGAAACTCACACACAGTGAGGTCATTGTTTTCATTCTGTTGTGACGTTACCCATCATGCTTTGAAGATAATCACTGTCAGAGAGGGACAGGGATACACCATGATTAACCTGGCCTCACCATGTACTAGCTTCGGAAAAGGCATCAGATCTCTCTAAATTTAAGATCTCTTTTCTGGAATACTGACATAACTCCACAATTTACCTCATAAAATTACCGTGGGTTTTGTGAGATTAGTGTATAAAGGACTCAGTATGGCATTGGTCACATTTCGACTCAAGGATTGCTCTAGAGTGTTTTGATTAGGCTTTGTATTTAGTGAAGGATGTTAAATAGGCATTGTCTTTGTTCTACAGTTTTCTAATTTCATAGAATGTCCTGGTAGCTATGATATAAAACGAGGGCCTATGCCTTCTTGAGATGCATTCTATTGTAAACCAGGGCCAACAGTACAGTGCAATAGAAGGGTTATTGGACTTTGTGTCAGGAGACTTCAATATTTCATGACTATTATTTCCTAACAATTCTTGAAAATTCATCTATTATCTTCCCTGGCAATCTGTGAGAGATAAGCTTCTTCTGCCAGTGTTTGAAAACTGTGAGGCAGCTTCTGATGAAGGAGGGCTAATGGAAGTCAGGAATACATGGGGCTGTGCTCCAAAAGGAACTGAGCCCATCCTATTGCTGGTTCAATTGTGTCCCACTCAAATTAATATGTTATAGTCAGTCTTGACTCCCCGTAATTCTGAAAAAATGACTGTATTTGAACATATACACTGTAAAGAGGAAGCAGGTTGAATGACGTTATTGAGGTGAGCTCTTATTTGATTTGACTAGTGTTCTTGTGAGAAAATTTAGAGCACCGAATGACATACAGGGAAGATCATAGGAAGACATTGAAGATGACCATCCCCAGAAAAAAAAAATCCACAGCCTTGCCAACCCTATGATGTCTGACCTCTAACACCCAAGACTATGAGAAGTACATCTCTGTGGTTTAAGCCTCTCGTGCTGTAGAAAAGCAGCAGAATATGCAGCACTTTTTCTCCAGGACTCCTCAGCATGACTTCTCCAAAGGATAGGGGACTCAAGCATATGTGTATAAATTTATTAGGCATCCCTCATAGGTTTCTTTCATATAAAAGAAAATTAAATGTATCATCTTTACCTGCAAAGCATAAACTCACTACAGCGAACTCACTCTTGAAAGATTCCCTTTTTCTGTAGGTACTGAGGTCTGACAATATGTCACATATTAAAATCTACCAAGACACCGCAGTGGAGTTATCTGTGGCTTTTGTCTGAACTCTTTAAGCCTTTTCTTCTACATAGAAAGATTCCTCTGAAATAAGAGAACAAAGACAGACAAGTTTCTCTTTCTAGTTTCCAGAGACTGAGATGTGACTATTAGATTCTGCTGTCAAACCCACAAAGAAAATGCGAGTGCCCTCAAGACAAATGTACTGACTGAGGAGCGCATGCTGTTAGAAAGCCGAAAGGAGAGTCCAGGCGTTCTGAATGTTGCCAGAACTCACTGGGGAAGGCCTCATGTTCTGAATGTTAAATCACCACTGAGTTATTTTGCAGTCAGAAACAGTAAATTTATTTCCAATGCGTGATGACTATAGCAGCGTGTTAGCGTCATACTCAGTATTTGTTTGCTGTTGCTGCTGTAACAAATTACTACCCGCATGGCACCTTAAAACAATACCACATTCGTTATCTCATAGACCCGAGTCAGAATCCAGCCACAAGTTGTCATAGCAAGGCCTTCCCAACCCAACATGTTACAAAGACTGATAGCAAGGTGTCTGTGCTTTCAGAAATGCCTGAAGTATGTTGCTGATGTGATTATGTTATGCTTTATTTAATGTTTAAAACTTCATTTTATTTATTTGAGAAAAAGGTAAAGAGAGAAAGAAAGGGCTCGCTAGGGCCTTCAACTGCTGCAAACGAACTCCAGAAGGATGTGCTACTTTCCGCATCTGGCTTACGTGGGTCCTGGGAAATTGAATCTGGGTCCTTTGGCTTTGCAGGCAAGTGCCTTACTGGTAAGCCATCCCTCCACCCCTTATTCTTTATCAGATAACATATAGACAATGAAAACCTGAAGCAACATGTGACATACAAGGCAAGCACCCTGGTCATTAATAATACTTAGGGCATTTCTTTACGAATTTTAATAAATAAGGGTTTCAGCCCCTAATTTATTACCTTGCCTTATTTATATTTTTCCCTATGAAAGTTCAGTAGAAGAGCAGGATGAGAGATTCAAAGAGGAAGGCAATTAATATTCAAATGTTTCTACCTGGAGCAAAAAGCGTCCAGGAATGTTTCTTTTTAAACCTGGTTTCAATCTCATTTTTTTTGTGTGTGCCTAATTTTTTATTTTATTTTATTTTATTTTATTTTAATTTATTTATTTTTTTACAGTCAGTTTGGTACCATTATTAGGCTCATCCGTGACCTATCCCCTCCCCTTGGCCCCTCCTTCTTGAGGTATACAGTCATGCATTGTGGAGTTAGCCCACAGTTATGGGTAAGCTAAATGTCTCTGCATATCATGACCCAACATGTGGCTCTGACATTCTTTCCGCCCCCTCTTCCGCAAAATTTCCCTGAGCCATGTTGGGTTCATTTTTGGTCTGCTTCAGTGATGAGGTGTTGGGGACCTCTGAGGCTCTGGCTCTCTGATTTGGTAGGAGTTGATTTTTCTCTGTGCTGATCTCCTTCACCCTTGTGCTGGTATCCGGTTTATCAGGAAAACAGACCCTTTGCTTGTTTCTCCAATTTTTCTTAGTTTCAGCTGGGGCCCTTTGAGGTATGATGGGGTGGCTCTCTCCTTAGGGTCTACATCTATCTGAAAAAGAGAAGCAGATTCTCCAACGGAGAGTAAGTTAGCATCAGGACAAATGAGATAACCCTTTTTTTTTTTTTTGTAGAGAATTTAATAGGTGTAGGCCCTCTTGTAGCCCACAATTGATGGTAGCTTGATATTGGAGAGTGGGCTTATGTTTGGATATGGTTCTGACTTGTTTCCCAGCTCCAGCTATGGGTCCCATACCACTGAGGGGATCAGTTAGCCAAATTGAGAGCAGTTGGTTCCCCACCATGGCTGTGTGCCATCACTGCACTTGTGTGGGCATCACAACAAGTTATTTGCTGCTAAGTAGGTTAGACCATGCATTGCTTCGACAGATATTGGTCATTTTCCCCCAGTCGCCCATGTAGCACCTTCTGGCACTAGACACGCTGACTGTCTGGGGACTGACTCTCTTCCAACTTCCAGCCATGCCATTCCATTTTACATGTCAACCACATAAGGTGTCTTCAGCAGTAGGGTCTTACCACCACTAACCTTTTGGTGGGTCATCAAGTACTCTGACAGAAATCTGTCTGTCTTTTAGGAAACAGTAAGAAAATATTGGCTAAAACTTTCCCCAGAAGTATAGCAAAGTAATTTAAGAGTGGCATGCTTATTCATACTATATAGAGTTATTTCCATTCCAAAATATTTGTTACCTCCTTTTCAGAATATCAGACTTAACAAAAGTCATTTTACAGTGAAGGTGGGGAAATCCTCATTTATTGCAGATAACAACTCTTTCATATTACAATGTGATAGTGATCACTAGTGCTCCACAGATAATGTTGTTATACCACGGTTGTTATGCTTCTCCATACTAAAGTGGAGACATTTCAAAACCATTCTCTGTTCCAGTTGGTAAAGATATAGAATATGGTTAAATCATATATAAGATACACTAGACATGGGTCTTGGGAAACAGAAATAATAGAAACAAATGGAATTCTGAGGGGGAGAACTCCAATAAAAAACAAAGGGGGAAAGATGACACCAGTGATAAGGGCTACTTTGCCTTCTCCAGTGATGTCACAGTGGATATATGGTTGTCTTCTCTGATCTGTTCTCCTTAATATAGGTCTGGCAAGGCTGCTATCTTTTCAGAATCAAGTGAGGAAAATATATCCCTCAGCATTTCCAACATTCAACATGGAGTCCTTTGAAACAGAAGACATCTGACTCTTTACTAAGCCTCCCCATCCCCACCACTCATCATCACAAGACTCTAAGAAGGAGCAATAAAGAGTATGGCTGAGAAAAAATGAGTTTCACATAACAAGTTCCTAGTCTATACATGTGTTGTCATTACTTAATGTGTGTGTGTTTTGAGTTTTAATTAATAAATTTTAATAAATTAAAAACCTGGAACAGATCATTCTCAGTGAAGTTACCCAATCACAGAAAAAAAATTGCCACATAGTCTCACTCATCTACAGCACCTAACCTGAATCTACCCAAGATGCCTTACATACCCAGCAAGCATCTCATAGACTAGACAATAGGCTGGGTGGGGAGGGAGGGGAGGGCAACAGAGGGGTGGGAAATACAAATCTAGACCCAAACGGCAATGGTACCATAAAATTCTACTTCCTAAAAGGCAGACCAAATGGCTGAACCTTCCCCAGGCCCTTAGAGGGAACATCTGAACCACAAGACACAGGAGAGGGTATGATGAAGACTAACCTTAATCTTCTACAGCTTCCCTCCCTCCCTCTTCCTCTCTCCCTTACCCCCCCTTTCTTCTCTCTAACTCTTGTATATTATTTATCTTTTTCTTCCTTTTCTTAGTGGGCACTGACCTGTAACTCCCAGTACCAGCATGTGGCTGTCATCCACAATGAGCTTTTGATCAGAGAGACCTACAAGGTTTCCTAAAAGAAAGACAGATTTCTGTCAGAGTACTTGATGACCCACCAAAAGGTTAGTGGTGGTAAGACCCTACTGCTGAAGATACCTTATGTGGTTGACATGTAAAATGGAATGGCATGGCTGGAAGTTGGAAGAGAGTCAGTCCCCAGACAGTCAGCGCATCTAGTGCCAGAAGGTGTTACACGGGCGACTGGGGGAAAAATGACCAATATCTGTCCAAGCAACTCATGGTCTAACCTACTTAGCAGCAAATAACCTGTTGTGATGCCCACACAAGAGCAATAGTGGCACATAGCCATGGTGGGGAACCAACTGCTCTTGATTCGGCTAACTGATCCCCTCAGTGGTATGGGACCCATAGCTGGAGCTGGGAAACAAGTCAGAACCATATCCAAACATAAGCCCACTCTCCATTACCAAGCTACCATCAATCATGGGCTACAAGAGGGCCTACACCTATTAAATTCTCTACAAAAAAAAGGGTTATCTCATTTGTCCTGGTGCTAACTTGCTCTCCATTGGAGAATCTGCTTCTTTTTTTCAGATAGATGTAGATCCTAAGGATAGAGCCACCCCATCATACCTCAAAAGGGCCCCAGCTGAAACTAAGAAAAACTGGGGAAACAAGCAAGGGTGCTGTTTTCCTGGTGAACTGGGTACCAGCACAAGGGTGAAGGAGATCAGCACAGAGAAAAATCAACTCCTACCAAATCAGACATCCAGAAACCCAGAGGCCCCCAACACCTCATCACTGAAGCAGACCAAAAATGAACCCAACATGGCTCAGGGAAATTTTGTGGAAGAGGGGGTGGAAAGAATGTCAGAGCCACATGTTGGGCCATGATATGCAGAGAAATTCATCCTACCCATAACTGTGGGCTAACTCCACAATGTATGACCCATATACCTCAATAAGGAGGGGCCAAGGGGAGGGGGTAGGTCACAGATGAGCCTAATAATGGTACCAAACTGACTGTATTTGTTGAATACAAAACTAATTAATAAAAAATTTAAAAAATAAAATAAAATAAATGGTGAAATTTAAAAAAAAAAAGTTTTGTGGCAAAAGTGGACCTAGGAGCAATAGTACAAGTTAATATTGAATCTCATTATGATCTCAGGCTTAGTTGCTTGAGGAAATACATAACATAACAATATGACATAGCATAGCATAGATAGATCTGTATTCTCTGTAGAATAAACCATTTTAATATAGTGGTAACAATAGAAACAAATAAACAAAAATTTTAATCAATAAACACTGGGTTTGAACTCTCATCTGAATGTTTTATGGATTTAAGAAAAACAACTGCAAGTGTGTGTGTGTGCGCGCGCGCACGCGCATGTGTGTGTGTGTGTGTGTGTTGTGTGTGTGTGTTTTATGTGTGATCATGATGTTTCCTAAGGAGCTTTACAGCCAGAAACAACACAGCACCAAACATCACAGAAGGTCTTGCTTCACAGGAAGCTGGAAGCAATTTGTGGTAGATGGTGTGAGTTACACATTTGTTGCCATGGACCCTGGAACCACAAAGCACTTGTAAATCATATTGTGAGGGTAAGTGGCTGACCCATGCATGGAAATGAATTTATATGTACACAGTGTTTTCCAGATCAAACTGTAATAGCATGTGGGTCTGTGAGATGAAACAGAATGACCTACAGTAGGTCTTAAAGTCCTGCTTTCTAAGATCGGGATCCATTTGCATATGATGTGATGCTGTGCCCAGTTACCTCAGAGGCCCCTTTCAATTCGAAGGTTTTCTATATTTGCAGAGCAAGGAGGACTCCTTTGACATGAGCTTTGCCTCTAAAGGTCGTGGTGAGAGAAAGGCAAGTGACTAGAGGAAACAAAATATGCTCTGGACTTTGAATATTCTGCAGGAAGAAGTATGGGAATGTTCTTATCCACCAGCTATGACTAGAACAACTGGTATGAAGGAGGCAGAAACAGTTGCTCAAGTTGCATGTGATGTGTCAAACATTAGTCTAGGTATCTACACTTCATTACAGCATCAACCATTTCAGAAAACTGAGACTCAGAAATTTTGGGTGTGTCTAGTTTAAAACTCACTCTAAATACTAAGCTTCTACCAAAATCTCACTGAGGCCTTTGGAGATAGTGCAGTGGTTAAAGGTACTTATATACAAAGCCTGGCAGCCTAGGTTTGATTCCCTAGTACACCCATACAGCCAGATGCACAACATGACATATTCATCTGAAGTTGTTTGTATTGGCAGGAGGTCCTGGTGAGCCCATCTCTCTCTCTGTCCTTCTCTTTGTCTCTCTCCACAATCTCTCTCAAATAAATAAAATGTAAAAAATAAAAAAAAATAAAATCAAGTGGATCAGCCAACTTATCAGTGACTTAAAGAGCCATCACAGTGTTAAAGTTTTCTTATATGAAAACCAATGAACTATCTATAAGGTTCATTCAAAAAGGTGAAGAAATGTGCACTTCTTAGGAAGCGAATAGTTTCACAAGGGCCCTGGTACCACTCTGAGATTGAGAAGTAATTTCCTTTCAACTTTATAAAAGCCATCACACCCATTTAATTTCAGCTTATGCAAAGTCCTTTGGGTGGAAATAAATGAGATGTTTTAACAAGGCAATTTCTTTCAGAAAGTAGGTAGCATAACAAATAACAAAACAATTGGCACCAGGAATAACTTTCTTGGTTTTACTTATTCTAGATTGGCTAATTTATTTTCAGTCCTTAAGAGGAGTAAAGAACATTGAGCAGGAGTCTAATTAAAGTCCTGTCACAAGTGTCATAGTCATTTAGACCTGATGGAAGGCTGTGCTCCTGTTGCAGGGCTGGAACAGATCTGGCTCCTGCTCCCCGCCACGCCCCCCACAGCCTATTCTACAGGCCCAGTGGAAGCCATGGCAACCTTCTTGCTGTTTTAGACACTTTGGGCTTCACTACCCCATACTTTCCTAAGCTATGTCTGGAGTACTTTCCCCATAGGTACCTCCCTGGTTTATTGCCTTACTGTATCCACGTCTGGCCATTGTTTAACAAAATTGCATATGCACCACAGCCCTTTTGATCCTTTCTCTGTGTTCAGTTTTCTTTTGGCTGGCTTGTGGATAGGCATGTAGTGGCCCAATCTAACCTCAGGTGTCTTGCTCCTTCACTCTTCAGCCCATTCTTATTTGAGCCTAAGTCTCTTTATTGATACTAGAGCTTATGGGGACTCAGGGTGTATGTGCGTGTTGGGGGACAGGGTTCCAAAAATCCAGTTCTCAGGTCTCTGCTCCCCTGAAGTTCTAAGGTTATAAATGCACTGGACACACTCAGCGTTTTATGTGGCCACTGGAGAAGGGAACTCTGGTAGTTTCATGACTCCTCAGGCCCCTCATGCCTGCACAGGAAGAGCACTTAACCACTGAGCAACCTTTTCAGCCCTCACTTTTATTTTTGTTTTCCTTATTTTCTCTAAATGTGTATGCTGTATGTGCACATGTGTGTGTATGTGTGTGAGTGCATGTATGTATGTGGATGGCATGCATGTGAAAGACAGAGGTCAACATTGTGTGTCTTCCTCAATTGTGGTGATGGTTAAGTTGTTGTCAATTTGATCTGTTTAGGAATCCACAGACATTCCTCTTGAGTGGGTCTCTGAGGTTATTTCCAGGAAGGGTTGAGTGAAGGAGGAAGTCCTTCCCCCAGGGTGAGAACTTCCCTCAGAGTGACAGCCCCTCTCACAGGGGGGACATTATACAAGGAAGCTCTGGGGGAAAAGAGCCCCTTCCTTCCACTTGATTGTCAGAGCTGCTTGCTACCTTCTAGTGTTGACTGAAGACCAGTGTAAACTGAAGACCAGCATGAACTGAAGACCAGCATGGACTGAAGACCAGCGTGGACTGAAATCCAGAATGAACTGAAGACCAGTGTGGACTGAAATCCATAATGGACTGAAGACCAGTGTGGACTGAAATCCAGAATGGACTGAAGACCAGTGTGGAGTGAAGACCAGCATGGAATGAAGACCAGCGTAGAATGAAGACCAGTGTGGACTGAAGATCAGCATGGACTGAAGATCAGTGTGGACTGAAGACCAATGTGGAGTGAAGACCAGCATGGAATTAAGACCAGCGTGGACTGAAGACCAGCGTGGACTGAAGAACAGCGTGGACTGAAGACCACTGTGGAGTGAAGACAAGTGTGGACCAAAGATCAGCATGAACTGAAGGCCAGTGTGGAGTGAAGACCAACATGGGCTGAAGACCAGAGAGGACTGAAGAACAGTGGCTCCAGGAAGCCTACAGGCCTTCAGTGCTGGATTGGGACTGCTGAAGCATCCAACCTTGTGGACTGAGCAGCTACTGGGTGGCTTGACTCTCAGGTCTACAAACTGCTATGGGACTGCCATAAACTAATCTCGAGCACTTCCTTTAAATACAATTCAGTCTATCAGCTCTGTTCCTCTAGAGAACCCTGAGTAATACACTGACCATCTTCTTTGCTTTTTAAAAAAATTTTATTTATTGATTTACAAGAGAGAAAGAGAGAGAGAGAGGGAGAGAGAGAGGGAGAGAGAGAGAGAGTGCACACCAGGGCCTCCAGCCATCCAGCCACTGCAGATGAAATCCAGATGCATGTGCCACCTTGTACGTTTGGGTCCTGGGGAATTGAGGCTCAAACCAGGGTCCTTAGGCTTCACAGGCCAGCACCCAACCACTGAGCTATCTCTCCAACCCTGACCATCTCATTTTCTGAGACAGGGACTCTTGCTAAACCTAGAGTTCGCTGATTCAGCTAAACAAGCTAGCCAGGAAGCCCAGGGGAGTCTTCTGTCTCTGCTTCTCTGGTGCATGGATTGCAAGCACCACATCCTATTTGTCTTATAAATGAAAGGGTGATTTTAAGTGACTTTTCTTTAACAGTATTTGATCTGAATTAAATTTCTCATAGAAATCAAAATCCAAGCAACAGGGCTAATCAGATTATTATTATTTTATTTTCTCTTTCTCTGCCTTAAGTAATGGACTGAAAACTCCTGGGGTAGGGTGAAATATAGAATCTGGCATTAATTTAATTAAAGAGAAGTCATTTTAAGTAGCAGAGTCATTTTGGCCTGGTGTTAATGAGGGAGTAATGACATGGCAGCTGGGACCTAGTCCCGGCTGTGTCGCTGCCCCCTACCAAATGTGGGAGCAGGTTCCATTGCACTCAGGCTGCTGTTGTGACAGCAGGCAGTGCTATTTGTCTGTGCAGCTGGGGCATTTCCTGCAGAAAGGTCAACCACACAGTGCCTTGAGACCATGGAGGAGCCCTATATGGGAAAATATCACACCTCAAAAATTCAGATAAAAGCTGTTCGTCAGGTTCCTGGATATGGAGTAGCTAAATTTACAGCTGATAAACAGGTCAAAATTAACAAGGCAGGGCTGGAGAGATGGCTGAGTGGTTAAGGCATTTTCCTGCAAAGCCAATCGACCCAGGTTCGATTCCCCAGGACCACATAAGCCAGATGCATAAGGGGGCACACGTGTCTGGAGTTCGTCTTCAGTGGCTGTAGGTCCTGGCAAGCCCATTCTCTCCCCCTCCTCTCTCTCTCTCCTTCTCTGTCAAATAAATAAAACTAAAATATTTTTAAAAATTATCAAGGCAGGATGATGCATATACATTTTCATCCCTAATTTACCTGCTGCACTTCTTCCTCATTCCTCCTGGAGAGAGATGCTCTTGAGTCACCCAAGGAACTCTCAAGGCATCCTCAAAGCAGAGGACTGCTTTCCCTGTTTTCAGAGGATGCTGTAAAGAAAATGTTCCTTTACATTAATGACATTTTGTTTCAAAATGCACCATTTGTCTCACACATATTTAGGAATGTCCACTACATGACAGTCTTGACAGTGGGAACCAAACCACAGTGAAATAAAACATGATTCCTCTTTACAATGTTAAGCCATTTAAATGATGGCATAAATATCAGGTAAGGGTTATGAACAACTCATTACGTGTCCCCCAAGGAGAGTGTGTCAATAACAGGGGGAATTAGGCAAGGCCTTACTTAGAAGGTGATATTTGAATTTGAAAGATGAACAGGACTTTTTTTTTTTTCCAGACAGAAATGTCAGGGAAAGGGCATGCCATAGAGAGAAAATAGCATGTTTCAAAGCAAAGAAAGGGATGTAGTAATGGCAGGGTTTTCGATGTGTGTGTGTGTGTGTGTGTGTGTACACACTTGGGGAATAATATAGTATAATATTATAGAATACTTGTTGATACGTCTGTTGAGGTTTGTTCAAGATGATCTTTCTATTCTCTAGGTGAAATATCCAATACAAGAAATCAGAAAGGTATAAAGACTCTCTTGGAGTGGACTGCCTATGACGTGACCTCAAGTGCCCACTCCAATGTGCTTCAAGTCTCATGACCACTCAAGCATCTGTTCAGAACATGTGCAGAATGGTGTTGTCCAAATTTCAGGTGAGTCACTCAAGAGTGGATTACCACACAGACCACACAGGAAAGTGTATGCATTCTCAGCATTCGCTTTGTAGCTATCCCTTCTTTTGCAATGAAGAATAGACCATAGACAGGCTATGGTAGCTTTGGTTTCATGGCCATCCAGCTCAGTGAGAAACAAGCATGTTGACTAAGGTCCTGCGGAACCCCTGTTTATAGCAGGATCTGTGCTGCTTACGTTCTGCCCTATAATCACTGGGGAAATTGTTGGATGTCCTAACTCAGAGAATGGAATATTAAGTGAGTTTTACAAGGAATATTCTTTATTTTTATTGCCAGAAAAAAATAACTTACAAATTTAAAGAAGGACAAATTAAGGAATAAAAGAAGGAGAAATTTAAGTCTATCATAATTCTATGAGGTTTGGATTACAGAAAATAAAAATAGAAGCCCAAGGGTCCAGTTGCTTTCTCTGAATCTTCTTTCCCATATTGGCCAAGGTTGGGTTCTGTTGAACATTGCACCTGCATTGTGCATTTAGTCTAGAAAGCTCCCTTGTAGTCTCCACTTCTATCTTTTTCAGTCATTATTCAGTGAACTGGAAACAAAATTTTGGGCTGGAGGATTTGATAAGTGGTTAAGTCCCTTGCCTACAATGCCTAAGAACCCAGGTTCAATTCCTCAGTACCCACATAGGCCAGATGCACAAGGTGGCACATGTGTCTGGAGTTTGTTGGTAGTGGCTGGAGGCCCTAGTGAACCCATTCTTTATCTCTCCATCTGCCTCTTCCTCTGTGTTATCAGAAAAAAGAATAAATAAATAAAATATTTAAGAAAAAAATTTTGTCTGCACAAGACACTCATATGCTTTCGGGACAGAGACCCCCAGCTATCTACTGAAGATCTATGTTGGCCTTTTCCAAACTGGAGGTGGGACCTTGACCTGAATTCTACTTGGTAGAATGTGAGTAAAAGTATACTAACTCCACATTTGCTGACTGGTTGAGACCCTCCTGGATGACCTGGGAAACCACTTGGTAAACAAGTCAGAGACTCCATGAGCTTGGGTTCCAGAAACATCTTCATCCATCCCCTGCAACACACTTCCCCCATCACTGCCAAATGGTCCTTAAATAATAAGCAGGAAAAAGACCTCGGTTTCATTAAGCCACTGAGAATTTGGAGATATTGAGTTCATATCTCTCTCTCTCTCTCTCTGTGTCTCTCTCTCTCTGTCTCTCCTTCTCTCTGTGTGTACCATCTCTTTAGCTTGATACCTGTGGGCACTTAAATGAGAATGTCTTTTGGGAACTTGCAAATAGGGATAAGGAATTTGTTGGGATGGGGTTTTAGTATATATAACTTTGGAGTTATTACCACATAGGTAGTATGTAAAATAGTTTCAGAGGCTCAGAGCTCAAAACCAGGTGGCTCCACCAGTTTGCCCCCCCGTGAGAGTGGTGTGCAGCATTACGTGACAGCTGGAGGGCATGGGGAAGCAGTCACATGTTGTAGAAGGGATTGGAACGATCAAGGTGCATAGAGTGAGGCTCAGGCTTTATAATGGCCTTCCATGGGACCCACCAAAGGCTCCTAAAAGAATGACTTTAATCTTTTTTGTTGTGGGCACCTTCCGTGCCTTCCTGAATCTCCCACTAGTCCCCATCTCTTCATGTGCCAGGCCATTTCCCATTGCCATTTTGACCAAGCTCCCCTCACATGATCCTTTGGGGGACCCTCAAACTTACCCACACTCATGAAGGTCAGGAACATCTTAGGGAGTTGAGCAGCAAGAGTGTGGGCAGAGAAAGATGCCACGGCAAAAAGTGTATTTAAGAGAATAAATTGCATTCTGTCCTATAATTTGTCTGCAAAATCATGAGAATTTAAGGAAAAGAAGACTGTGTCAAAGGCTGAGGATAAATAATGCATCAGTGGTGTCAGACACCAAAAGTAAAATTGCTGTGCATTGAGAAGTCAAAAGAGTAGGGAAGTAGAGACAGAAACCACAGTTGATTCTAGAAGAGTAGCATTAAAGGAGGGAGATAAATTCATTCAAGGTCAGAAAACTGAGCAGATGAATTTTAAGTATGAGAATGAATTAAGCAGGTTTTTAAGTTGAAAGAGATCAGCCATTGACAGAGAGGGTATATTGATCTCTCTCTCTCTCTCTCTTTTTTTTTTTTTAAAGGTGGTGAATGCTGAAAAGGCCTTGGAGCACACACAACCAAATAGGCCAGCCTATGAAAGATAGTGCTTTGTCTTATGTAACACACTGCATCTCTGGTCTTAGAATATTCTTAGAAGTCACTAAATAAACATTTACCGAAGGAAATGTAGGAAGAGAGGAAGAAAGGGAGGAGAGAATGGAATCAAGAATACAGATAAGCATGTTATCTATCTTTGGAAAAATGCAGGAGTCATCTGGGACATTAGGGAAGTGGGGAGCTGGGAGGGTACACACATAACCTGGGAGGTAGTTTGTGACTGATGTCTGCTGTTCTCTCTGGGAGGTGGAAGACCTGGCCATCTGTTAGAAATGAAAAGCTGAGTGTGGCTCAGTGATTCAAAGAGAATACTAAAGGATTGGAACTTCTACTAGAATGAATAATACGGTTATTTCTAGAAATGAAAATGTGAGGCAATACTAATAGTGCATTTGTTGGGAAATGCATTCATTTGAAATTGTTTAAGGAAACATTTACAGAAAACAAATCTCTGGATACCTTGAATCTTTATAAGACTGGGGGTTAACTTTAAGATCTGAATCTAAATTTGTTTGCAGGTTATCCAGAGAAAGTTTATTTCCTAATTTTTGCACAATTGCAGACAGTGAGTTGATCTTTCTCCATGAACTTTAAGGTTTTTTCTTCATATTTTATTAGTAGCTATAACATTGTTTACTGAGAACTTCATCTTTTGCATGAAATTATGATGAGAAAAATATTTAATTTTATGTTGCAAATCTTAATGCTTTTTATGAAGAAAATGTAAGTGAATAAATGCTATGAATACTGCATAAGTTTGACTGAGCATGGCTCTGAATATGTAGATACCAAAATGTTGAGCATCTAATGGCCATAAAAGAGCTTGTTTGCTTCACATTTTAATATACTGCCAGGCAGGTCCTTTTACTTAATTATCTCTTTCCAAACTGAATCCAGACAACCTTGGACATTCTTTCATTTCTTTATTCAAGGAATTTTTATTGAATACTTGAGTGTTGAAGACATAATGAGGTCATAATGGCATGACTGTTCCATCTTTGTGGAGATGAATCAATGAACAATTATCAAACTAATCACAAGTTCTTTCTAAAATTTTTCCATGGGTCCCAGGCTCCTCCCCCTTTGTACTTTTATCAAATAGTTCTCAGTGAAATGGTACCATTCATTATTTGTCCATATCTTTTTGTTTTTGTTTTTCAAGACAGGGTCTCCCTCTAGCCCAGGCTGACCTGGAATTCACTATACAGTTTCTGAGTGGTCTCAAACTCACAGCAACCCTCCTACCTCTGCCTCCTGAGTGCTGGGATTAAAGGAGTGCACCACCACACCCAGCCTCTATATCTTATTTTGCATGTTCACATGGGGAAAGTGGGGATGTGAATAAGTCAGTTTCATTTGGTTGAAGGATTCTATTAATATTGTCAAGATAAAAGGGTTTATATTGTATCAAAGGCAGTAGAAGTGGTCAGTAGAACCATATAGGATGAGCCAATAGACAAATTTAAAAATGTTAAAGTATAAAGTATAATGTTAAAGTATAAAGTAAATGTTAAAGTATGGAGTTTGCCATGGATACAGGATTGTGGGCTGCTGTCCTTTAGGTTAGGGCAGTCCCTACTCACTGCAATGAACACCATTGTCTATGGAAGCCGCTTTGATTACTGTTGCGTTATTTATTTTGTGATGGATTTCTTTCTGAAGACAGATGTTCTCTTTCCAAGGAGGTCGACCCTGTGTCTTAGCTTTAAGCATGTACTCCTCCTGCTCCTTTATGAAGAGTGACATTAGAGCCCCATGCTTTACATGGGAGATGGAAGTTTCCACGTATGATTTTACATGCTTAGTTGAAAAGGCATTAAAATTAGAAAATGCTCACTGTCTTCTCATGCAGACAGCATATTAACCAAGACACCTGTATTTCACTGTGACTACAGTTCTGTCTTGGAACAACTGCATATATACATGAAAAATAAATTGTAGTGGAAGTTTCAATGCAGAATAGCATTCAAGATGTGACATGGTTATCACTCCCTCCTCTTTGCCAGATTTATGGTAAGAAAATGTGCAATTTGGAAAGGAAAGAAGCATGAACTCAGCTAAAGTCGGATAGGTCAGGCAAGGAAGATTTGGACAATGCTGTTATAATTATATAAGGATTAGTACTATTAAAGAGAAATGTCACCCTTTCCCACCTGGATAATTGGAAGTGTGCCTTGAGGGAAAGAGCCCACTTATTGAGAGCTAAAGGGTGTAACCATATAAACAGTTTGGGAAATTTCACTTAAAAAGAAAATGCTTGAACAAAAGCAGTCTGCAAGTCATTCTGTTCCAACAGTGGTAGCTAGGGAAGTTCTTTCTCAGATGTCGCCAGGCAGGCATCCAGCGGATTCTGTGTCTGTGAAAAGAGGTCAGGCTACATCTTAAGCTGGCAGCAGAACTTGGCATCATACCTACGGTGGTAGATTAACAGGCATGAAAAGGTATAAGAGCGAGGAGTCATGGAAGTTTGCAACAAGGTTCCAGAGATCTACTGAGCCGAAGAAATGTACAGCAGTGTTGGACACCTTGAATGGGGTTGCTGAGGGGGCTGTGAAGGTAAAACTCAAGTTGTAATGGAGGCTTCAGGATATTAGAGATACCAAAACCAGAATGTTCACCAAGGAAACCTGAAGATAGTGCAGCCAACCCAAGAGAGAGCTCACATGTGCCACAGTCAACAAAGCCTGGGGGCAGGGGTGCTATCCCTTCCCATTCTTGCTCAAATGATGTCTCTGGCTGTCTCGGAGTACTGGACATTGAGCTCAGGGCTGTGTGTGTGCCTTGTTAAGTTTCCGCCTTGCTTTGGCTCAATATATCCTGGCTATGCTCCCATTTCTCCCTTTTAGAAGGGGAATGTTTGTTCTCTGCTACTATATGTTGGAAGTATGTAATTTGTTTTGTTTTGATTGTACATGAGCTCACAGTTAAGAGATTAGTTTGAGTCTCAGAGCAGACTTTTGAGCAATGTTGGACTGTTAAGACTTGCGGGATTCTTGGAGATGAATCACATGATTTTGCATTATGAGAGGTTCATGAGCCTTTGAGGACCAGAGGCGGGATATGATCATTCAAAGTGATGTGCTTGCAGGTCAAAGTGATAGAGGGTGGACCTGTGATGATTAATTTTCATTGTCAACTTGAGTGGATTTAAGATCACCTACAAGACACACTCCTTGATGTATCTCTGCTGTAGGTTACAGAGAGGTTTAACAGAAGTGAAGGCTCACTCTACATATGGGTGGAATTAACTATCCCACAGGCTGGGAACCCAGAAACAATGAAAATGACCAAAAAGGACAAAGTCAAGTGAGCACCAGCACTCGTCTCTCCACTTCCGGTAGGCACAAGGTGACCAGCTGCCTCATGCTTTCGTCATCCACATGATGGATCAGGCCCCTTCAAACCATCAGCAAAAAAAAAAAAAAAAAAAAAAAAATCCATTTTCCTTCTGGTGCTCCTTGTCAAGAATTTTGTCACAGCAATGAGGGAAGTGACTAATCTAGGCAGCCCTCTGAGGAGCCAGAATGCCAAACACACGCTCCTTTCCACTCTGCCCGTGCCATGGAAGATTCCCTCAGCTCTACACCTTTCCCTGATGGCCAATTGGCACTGACCATAGCAACCATCCTACTACATTCCTTTGTTCTTAGTGATCCCTCAGGCATACAAATTATGACAGTTATATTGGTGCTGCAATTAAATTAAATAAAAAACCAGGTCACTGGACAGCCCTCTGAAAAGCTGGAATGTCGGGAGCAAGCAGCACTTCTCATATTCTCCCAGATGGATAAGGCACACTGAAGCATTCTCTCCTTTTGCTGAATTTTGCTAATATGAGGAGGATCTGACACAAGGAAAGTTCTTCTGACATGTTTCATTGTGACTATTGTTGAGCTCAGAGATGGCTCAGCGGTTCAAGGCATATTCTTGCAAAACCTGATGTCCAGAGTTTGATTCTCCAGTACCCACAAAAACCAAGGTACCCAAAATGGTCCATGTGTCTGGAGTTCATTTACAGTGGTGAGAGACCCTGGTGTGCCTAGTCTCTCTCTATTGCCTCCCACTCACTCCCTCTCTCTCTCCCTCTCTCTCTGTCCCTTTCTCTCTCTATTTCTTCACTTGCACTCATTATGGATACATAAATAAGAATATCAATGTGACCATTGGTTTTGTGCTCTTCTAAGGAACTATATTTCTTTTATTTATTTATTTGTTTATTATTATTTGTTTTTTGGGGGGGGTTCAAGATAGGGTTTCACTCTAGTGCAGGCTGACCGGGAATTCACTACAGGAATCTCAGGGTGGCTTCAAACTCACAGCAATCCTCCTACCTCTGCCTCTCAGGTGCTAGGATTAAAGGCGTGCGCCACCATGCCCATTGGAACTGTGCTTCTTAAATAGACCCCAGAATTCCCATAAGGGCATTTAGTCTGCATATCATTGTTAAATCAGTGTTTTGTGGGTCAATCAGGACTGAACTTCCTGTCTATTATTTTGTTAATGTCACCCCATTCTAAATTATTTTGAAATGTTAGTAATTAACTTTATTCAGCTCACTTACATCATCAAGAAGCTATCAATTAAGTCTATCACTTAGAAACTCACATCCATTGGTATTGAACACTAAAATACCTACTATTTCTTTAAGAAAAATGTTTCATTTTGTTTATTACTGGTTAAGTGTATAATATCAGTTGATATGTGGCAAATCTTTATGTTAAAACATGGCATACATAGAATATTAGGAGGTAAACACGGGCTGCGCTGTGTGCTCTTCACTTGAGAACTTTAATCTCAGAAACCTAAACTGTTTATTTACTCATAACAATTGGAATTGTGGGTCATAATGAAGACATGTTCTGGAGATGGAACATACTTCACTAGTGATATTAGAAATAAAAGTTTCAGTGACATATGCAAGCCTTCTTCAAGATGCATCATGTGATTTTTTTTATTATCATTTGTTTTTGTTTCCCAAAACTGTTTCCATCACCTGAGACAATTAGCTTAAAGGACTAGAGGTTTCTTTCGGTTCATAGTTTCACAAATGGTAGCTCATGATCACTGGGTCGTGAGGTTTTGTGCCTGTGACAAAGCAGGACATAGTGACATTAACATTTGGTAGAACAACATCACTGACCTCATGGCCAGGAAAAGAAAGAAAGAGAGGGAGTGTGTGTGTGTGTGTGTGTGTGTGAGAGAGAGAGAGAGAGAGAGAGAGAGAGAGAGAGAGAGAGAGAGAGGAAGGAAGGAAGGAAAAAAGGAGAAGGAAGGAAGAGAAAAGGGTGGTATTGTGGTCCTAGCATTCCCTTGAAGGACATGCCCCCAGTGACCTGTACACCCCCTGCAAAGTCTCACTTCTAAGGGTTCCACTACCCCTAGTATTACTGTTGTGAGAACCCTGACCCATGGGCTGTTGAGGAGCACGTATTCAAGCCATAGCATCATTTTAATGGATTTGAATGATTAGGCTCAGGTCAGAAAATGGATTTGCTTTTCATTTCATTTGTGTTTTTTTTTTTCCTGTTTCGTCTACATCCCTTTCTTCATGGTATTACCCATATTTTTATTTTCTTTCATGTAAGTATGCTTGTTATTTTCCTCTGAACGTTTTCATGCAATTTATATTCCCCATGGCTTGTCATGTACACACTAATTTATTTTAGTTCATCTTTCTTTCTTTTTTTTTTAAATATATTTTTTATTTTTATTTATTTATTGGAGAGCGACAGAGAGAGAGAGAGAGAGAGAGAGAGAGAGAGAGAGAATGGGCGCGTCAGGGTCTCCAGCCACTGCAAACGAACACCAGACGCGTGCGCCCCCTTGTGCATCTGGCTAACGTGGGTCCTGGGGAATCAAGCCTCAAACCGGGGTCGTTAGGCTTCACAGGCAAGCATTTAACCGCTAAGCCATCTCTCCAGCCCTCATCTTTCTTTCTTAATGACCTATTGTTTTCTTTTTCTCCTTTGTCCGACCTTCTCTTTCTCTTCTTTAAAAAAAAGCATTGCTTGCTGCTTACAAGGAGTGTCTTCAGTGCTAGAGCTGGGACTTAGGCGCTGATTTTTAAGCAGAATCCAAAGGTTTCATTTGAAGCTGGCCTAACTGTGTATCTGCCATATGCCACTGAAATAATCTATTGTTTGTTACTGTTTTATTGTGTTCTTACTCAGTTTTATACTGTTTGGGTGTGATATGGCACTGTTAGTTTTATCCACTACAAAATTAACCAAGCCAGCTGGAGGAGTGTAATTTAGAGGACTAGCACATGGGCTTGTGAACGCTGACATCTTGATTGTGCTCTGAGGGGGTTTTATGAGCCTTCATACCCTAGCTTCACCCAAATAAAGCATGAAGATTAAAACACACATTTGCACTCACTCCTCCATATATATATACAAAACTCACTGCATTGTTCTGTTTTTACTAAAATATGAAGAAAATGAGGATGGTAGTCTATAGCGATCTTTCAAATCCAAACAAGAATGTGGGATTCAACTATATTCAAAATGCTGTGGTATTTAAATAAATACATTCCATTTTATTATGTAATTTATATACTTTTATAGACTTATATTTATATACTTCATTTTCGTTCTTTTTTTTTTCCTGTTTGGTTTTTTGAGATAGAGTCTTGCTATAATAGCCCAGACTGACCTGGAATTCACTAAGTAGTTTCAGGCTGGCCTCAAATTCAAACTCATAATCATCTTCCTACCTCCGTCTCCTTAGTGCTGGGATTAAAGGCATGCATCCCCACATGAAGCTTATTTTCTTTTTTACTTCTTTCCTTTCCTCTTACCCTTTCTCTCTTCCTTCCCTTTACACATACCTATCAGTCACAAATTATGAGTAGAGTCTGAGGTTTCAATGACGAATCAGATGGGCAAGGTGTCATGGGAGAGATGAACACACTCAGCAGTGCCCAGTCTGAGATTCTCTGTATCAGTGGGTTTTGTAAAGAAAGTGAGTCATGGTCATTGACAGAGTTTGGTGGAGAAGAGACGTGTGGGCATTTTCTAACAGAAAGTCAGTTATGGCATCTCTGAGCAAGTGGCATTTAAGCTGATAACTAAGTGACAATAGTCATCCACAAGAGGACCTACAACACATTATTTGAGGCAGCTAAGTAGCAAGTTGACCTTAATAGGGTTTAAGAAATACAAAACAAGCCAGAATGAGTGATTGCTAACAAAAGGTAAAGTCATTAGCCCAGAGACAGGAGTATGGCTTTGTTCATGTGGGATATGCTGAAGGCTGTGTCAAAAGGGTTGAATTTGATTCCTATTGCAATGAGAAGTGATTGGAGGGTCTAGGCAGGGATGTGATAAGATTTGATTTGTTTTTAAAATTTCACCATGGCTGCTATATACTGAGGAAGGTGGGCTAAGCCAGAACTGGAAAATTCAAGCACAGATATATTATTTTGTCCTAGACTACATAAGTCACAGAACAAGTACCCTTGTCTCTTGACTCCAATTCTCTTTATCATTTTACCTTGTGACCTCATCATCTTCTATTTATTTTTCCATCATTTTGTCCTCCAGACATGATCTTCCCTCATATCTTCTCAGACGATTCTATCAGTTACTCAATTATCTTGTTATTTATTCTTCTCATGGGTTGACCTTGCTGAGTTATAGAAACATGTTGTTTTGTCTTTATTAAGAAATGCCCTCTATTGAGAGTAAGCTGAGTGCATGCGTTGTGTGTATAATTAAGTGTAAAAATATGGTTCTAGGATAAAATCAGATAGATTACTGATGTTCATTCTGAAAGAAAATTGAGAAAAAAAAGACAATAGCAGAGCAAAATGAATCCTTAGTGCTTGTAAATACTTTACACCCATGACTTCTCCTGACTTTTTAATTTTCCAGAGGAAATTGATCATCTTCTTAAATTTCACTTTTGTCTTGAGAAATTTCATTTCAAGGGGAAAATTAATTTGAAAAGTGAAAATTTAAGATGAAGAATGAATATTAGGTGGCCATCTTAATTTACATAAAGTGAAACCAATTAAAACTGTTATCAACTTTCCCACTTATTATTTTTCTATTAATCTGTTCATTTATTTCCTTACTCAACAATACTTCATGAATAATTCCAGTGCCAAGAGTGGACATTATCTCATATATCTGACCTATGAGATATAGCAAACTGAGATGCTGTCTCCATCTTGTATATATTTTCCAAATGGCACATTTTCTCATGCTTTCTCCTTATCAATCCTATCCCTGGCTTAGGCCCACAGTCTGTTCTCCTTGTTGGAGCTCCCTGACCAACAAAGAGCTTGCTCTGAAGCTTGCGCTGTCCTTAGTCTGAGGACCCATGGCTCCTTCCTTAGTAAACTCACAGGACAAGAACTCAAAAGTCAAACTTGCTATGCGTCTTGCTGTTTCTTTACCTCCTGTTGCTAATGATATTGAGCTTGCAATTTTCCTGTGGAACCATCTTTAATTTAAATTCTGTATTCCTTCACATAAGATGTTTCATTGGGCTGAGACTCCTAGTCTTGGGACATAGTCTTTATCTGAACCAGATATCTCAGCTTACTCTCTGGACATTGCTTTCTACAAACACTTTTCTGAGTTGGTTTCCCCTCCCAAAATATCTGAGAAATGGTGCACTATCAACTGAGGTAGCTGGGAAAGACTGCAAAGTCTTTTCAGACATCCATATCCTATTCAGGAGTCACTACACTCTGTTTTGCTTAGTTTTTTTTTTTTTTCAGTCTCTTTCCCATTGGTAAACTAACATCTCTAAGGTCATATTACTTCTTTTTTGGCATATTCAAAGAGCGTTCATCAGAGGCTGTCTCCTCTTTTGGATTCATTGCACACTTGACCTCGGTAACCCAGCATTTTCCCCCATCTGTTTCTTTCCTGCTGTGATGAGCTTCTTCCACAGGGCTTATCCTTTAAAGGTGGGTGTTGGTCAGGTTTCTCATCTCTCAGCCATTCATCAGAAATTTCTAATATACTGTGGGTAAGTTTTTTTTTTGTTTCATATGCCTGTACATTTCTCTCTCTTATTTAAACTGTCATATAACCTAGTCTTGATCCTTACATTATGTTCTGGATTCATACCATAACGTTGCTCTGAGCTACCCATCATCATTTTGATCCTAATACTGTGAAATCTGGAGGCTTTGGCTTCCTGATAAATTTCTCTTTATTCTAAATCTTTGTGGAATAATCTTCCATGGCCAGTTTAATTCCTCCCCAACCATAAATTCTGAAAATCCTAATGTTTAAGGATTTCTTGACATTTTCTGCCATTTTTCTTTTTAAAGTTTTTTTGTTTTTTATTTTTACTTACCTATTTGAGAGTGACAGACAGACAAAGAGAGAAAGAGGGAGATGGAGAGAGAGAGAGAGAGAGAGAGAGAGAGAGAATGGGCATGGCAGGGCCTCCAGCCACTGCAAATGATCTCCAGATGCATGTGCCACCTTGTGCATCTGGCGAACGTGGGTCCTGGGAAATTGAGCCTTGAACCAGGGTCCTTCGGCTTCACAGGCAAGTGCTTATCCACTAAGCCATCTCTCCAGCCCCTATTTTTCTTTATCTCCATTTACTTCCACTCTTGTCAGGCTATCACAACACCTCTTTCTTTGTCTATCTGTTTCTGATCTTGTTGCCTACAAACCAGTCTTATATAGCTACCAGATAGATCTATTTCAGATATCAGTACCAGTAAGCCGGACTGTTCCACAGCCATGTTCCAACTTCCCATCATTTGTAAACTAAATTTCCTCTTACTATATGCTGCTTTGAACTCCAGTTCAGCAACCCTACACTGCTTACAGTTTCCCCCGTGTTCGCCCCACGTGTGTGACATTATTCCTGTGGCTCTACTTAAGTAGAATCTTCCCTTCCCCTGCTGTTAGCTTCACCTTTCTCCTGCACCCATCACCAGCCACCTTCTGCTCACTGCTGCTCCTCCTTTTCTTCCTGGACTACGGGGACACTCGCACTTCTGCTCTGCCTTCCCCACCCACCCTGCCATGCTGACTGAGGTAGCATTATTTCAGTGGTATTGCAGGAACTATACACATCTCTCTCTCTCTCTCTCTCTCTCTCTCTCTCTCTCTGTGTGTGTGTGTGTGTGTGTGTGTGATATTCTTAAATATCTGCTCTCATGTTCCACCATTTCTTTTGCATTCTCAATGTTAACTGGTAGCAGATTGCCTTCTCTTGGAATCCACAGTTGTTGGACCTCCTGCACCCAGCCACATGGTTTCTGTAGTCTCCTGTAAGACATTCCTCTAGCCTCTTTATCATTTGTCTTCATCTGGTCTTTGGAGGTAGAGCCTACAGATGCATGTGATGTCTCTCCTTCTCTTTTAACTCACATATAAGTACGTTTAGTATTTTTTTTTGTATCAGTGGTTCAAGTGGTATAGATTGTATTGTTGCTGTATGTTACTACTTACTTTTTACAGAAGTGTCAGGGTTAGTAGTAAGCAACCAACACAGATGAGCCATTGCAGCACACATCTGTAATAAAGCACTGTGGAGACTGAGGCCAGAGGATCAGGAGTTTCAAGCCAGTCTGGGCTACACAGTGAGACCCCACCTCAAAAATTAAAACAACATCTCAATGAAAATAATTGTTTACTCCTGTACCATTACATTTCCTTTTTAAAAATTTTTATTTATTTATTTTTATTTTTTAAATATTTTATTTCTTTATTTATTTGAGAGACAGAGAGAGAGGAAGAGACAGAGAGAAAGAGAGAATGGGTGTGCCAGGGCCTCCAGCCACTGCAAACGAACTCTAGGTGAATGTGCCCCCATGTGCATCTGGCTTATGTGGGTCCTGGAGAATTGAATCAGGTTCCTTATTCTTTGCAGGCCAACACTTAACCACTAAGCCATTTCCCCAGCCCACTTTTTATGTATTTTGACTATGTATTTGGTTGTTCTATGATTCTTCTCTGACTTACTTTTACTTTACTTTGGGTTGTTTGTATTTTGCTTTCAAATTTGTGGGTACATAGACATAATACATACTTTAACTTATTAGTGGTTATATCAATTAACTTGTTTATTGATACTGATCTCTGTATGTATTTACTTAACATTTTTCCTCTAAGTTATTTTGTCTATTAGGTTATGTAGTATACAAAGAGGATAATTTTTTTTCTTTTTCTCCTTATTTATTTATTTATTTGAGAGAGTGAGAGAAGGACACACACACACAGAGAGAGAGAGAGAGAGAGAGAGAGAGAGAGGAGAGAGAGACAGAGAAAGAATGAATGGGTATGCCAGAGCTTCCGGCCACTGCAAACAAACTCCAGGTGCATGGGCCCCCATTGTACATCTGTCTTACATGGGTCCTGGGGAATCGAACTGGGATTCTTTGGCTTTTCAGGAAAAAGCCTTAACCGCTAAGCCATCTCTCCAGCCCTACATTCCCTTTTAATCCATCCTTGTTCACCTAGCTCCAAATGTTAAACCCAAAGGAATATCTCTTTATGTGTTTCCTCTGTGGCTATAGCTCTGTGAAGACAAGAACTGCAGAGATAGCTCACTGGTTAGTGGCACTTGTTTGCAAAGTTTGTTGGCCTGGGCTCAATTCCCCAATACCCATGTAAATACAGACACACAAAGTAGTGCATGTGTCTGAAATTTACAGTGTTAGAGCCCTGGCATGACCATTCCCCCTCTCTCATTCTCTTTCTGGCAAATAAGTAAAACTATTTTTTAAAGACAGAAAATGTCTGTGTGTTCCCCATTCTTAGCACTGGATACTAGAGAATGCTAGTGTAGAATGATTAATATCATTCTACATGACAATCATCTCTGATCTGACAGGCACAAGGAATCATCATGGAACATGTGGATTATCTGAATGCAGGGATAATCCTGCCTTCATGTATATGTGGTTTAAATGGGAAGAGATACATTGTGATTTTTCCCTGAGTCCTCCTTCTATATCCATGTTCTGCCTCTTTAATAATAAGAAGTCTGTCCTCTCAAAGAACATTTCCCTGAAGTCTCTTAAAATATTAACAGTAAGACTCATTTGGACTTTACATCTACATTTTATTACCTGCAAAAGTTTTTTCTCCATAATTAGGTTTTTAAATCTTAGAAGAGCAATGATCACCACACACACAGTGTGTGTGTGTGTGTGTGTGTGTGTGTGTGTGTGTGTGTGCATGTGTTATGTGTGCCTATGTGCATGGGTGTTCATATGTGTGTAGGTACATGTGTGTGCAGGTGCAGGTGCATATGTGTATTCATGTGTATGGAAGCCTGAGGTCTATGTCAGGTGTCTTCCTCAGTCCCCTTCCACTTTATTTATTGATAAAGTGTTTCTCACTGAACCCACAATTAACTGATTCAGCTAGTTTGAGTAGCCTGCTTGTCCATAGGATCCATCTGTCTCTGTTTCCCAAGCATTGGAGTCACAGGTGCTTGCTACCTTGCCCAGCATGTATATGAGTGCTGGGACCACGAACTCAGGTCCTCACATTTATGGGATGTAATAATCAATCTTTGTTGTCAACTTCGCAGGATTTAGAATCATAAGGGAAATGAGTCTCCAGATATGTCTGTAAGGAATTTTCTAGATTAAGTTATTTGAGGTAGGAATAATCACCCTGAATGTGGGCAGCAGTGTTCCATCATCCGGGCATCCTATACGTATGAAAGGAGAGGAAGTTAGCTGAGCACTGGCGTTCATAGCTGTCCTTCTTCCTGACCTCAGATGCCATGTGACTAGCCAGCTTTCTAGTCCTGCCACCATGTCTTCACGCCATGATGGATATGTCATGATGGACAACTGGAAGTGCAAGCCAAAATGAACCCTTTCACCCTTAATCTGATTCTTATCAGATATTTGGTTTCAACAACAAGTGAACTAACTGATGTGACCAGCACTTTACTAACTGAGCCATTTCTGTAGTCCCACATTGTTTCAGTAAATTTTATTTTATGACTATTTACATAAACAAGAAATGTATAAATACAGAAAGTAGAGCTGGAGAGATGGCCTAGCGGTTAAGGTGCTTGCCTGTGAAACCTAAGAGCTCATGTTCTAATCCTCACGTCCCACACAGGCAGATGCACAGTGATGCAAGCGCACAATGTGGCACATGAGCCACAAGGGGGCGCACATGTCTGGAGTTTGTTTGCAGTGGCTGAAGGCCCTGGCATGCCCATTCTCTCTCTGCCTTTCTCTCTCTCTCTCAAAAATAAAAAAAAGGGGGAAAAGGATAAAGTAAACACTACCCACTTTAACAGATTAGACATTATACATTTTAAGTCCCCCGTGTAACTCTGTTCTCATCATGTCCCATCTCTTCTCTACCTTGAGAGTGACCACTGGTGTTTATCCAGTGTATTTCCAGTACATTAACTAATGTACTCTGTGCAGTATAGAATATTCTTTGGTGAATCTTCAAAGTTTATATAAATACTCTCATACCAGCATTTTTTGTTAGCTTGACATTTTCTTTCAATATTTAAAGGCATGTGATTCTTCTGTATTGAAAAGCATAAATATAGTTTTTTGTTTCTCTCTTCCACATAATATTTCATTTTTTGGAAGCAATACAATTTATTTATTCATCCTCTTGCTCTCATCTTCCCAGTTTTTTCAGAGTTCTGAGTAAAAAAAAATGTAGATCCAGTACAGGATTTGTATTTCAAATAATACATTATCATTATATTTCAGTATTGTTCATCTCATTTGGTTTAACTGTATGTATCAATTTTGGTGTTCATTCATACTGACCTGCTATAATGTCATATTCAGCTATGTTTTGTAGTCTCCAACACTGAAATTTCAAGCTGAGATCACAGAAAGAAAGGCTGAGGACTAATATAGAGACAAAAACTTTTCACAATCACAACAGGAACTGAAAGACTGAACTCAAATTTGTGATAAGCTTAAGACTGGTGCCCTGCCTGTGGCAGACATGGGTCTACATACACTACTATTGTGTACTTCAACAGGAATTAACTTGTGTATTATTTATGAATGAATCACAACTTCCGTAGCATTTTCTGGAAAGAAGCCATCCACAGTTGCTTTCAATCCAGTCCTCAACTGCTGGCTGATGTTGCTCAGTACTTCAGGAGACAAGCTTGCTGCCTGGAAGCAGAAAGACAAGGGAGGTTTGATGTCACCACAGCATGGACCTGAGGGGCTTATGTTCCAAACTGGTGACAGATTGATGTAGCCTAGTGGGCGAGTAGCCATCTATGATAGCCCTTCCAAACTGAATGCAAATCTTGTAGAAAATCCATACATACCATAGAAAATGGCTTTATCAGTGACTACCATTCCCTTTCCTCTGTATTTCCATGCTTAGCTTTGAATGACATAGACAAATGTGGGAAGTGAAATGTCAGTGTAATAGTTAAAAATGTTTTTATTCACTGAGAGAGAGAGAGAGGAGAGAAACACACACACACACGCACATACACACAGATATATATATAGAGAGAATAGACACACGAAGGCCTCTTGCACCTGCAAACAAACTCTAGACAAATGCACCACCCAGCTGAGACAGCTCCCCAGGTTCTTATGTGATTTTTGTTTTTGTTGTTGTTTGTCATTTATCTCAGCAAACGAGATGATGTCATATCAAAAGAGAGGTGATGATAAGTGCAAAGACAAGGAAGATGCACTTGCCATTCTGAAATGCAAGAGTTACAAGCTTTGTTTACTCTAAGGTGGGATGAAAGTAAACAAATGGGGCTGTCAGACACAGTGCTGATGATACACAAGATACGTAAACTAACAGCTGATGGTACAGGAAGCCTCGAAGGACGTGTTGAAACACGTCAGCTTGACTTACCGATTTGCATGCCATTGTCCTCTTCTAGATGTGGTGAAGCTTCTGATATGTTAAAACCTCCCTGATGAGTGACAGAGAGTCAGACAGTTTGGCAATTTTCCACTGAGCATAAATTAAGAAATACATCTTGAAGAAATTGAAAAAGAAATTTCAAATCAATGGTCATGTTTTACAAAGATTCACTCCGTGGCAATGAATGTTATTCATGAGAATGATCATGAAAGTAACAGGCTACCAGCTCAGAGACAGGTTACATGTTCCTATTCACAAAGCATGAGCACATTCCTCAGAATTCCTTGCAGTTGAGTTAGGGCTGTGTGTCTGGTTCAACACACTGTCGATGAAAGAAAGTACTGAGTGTTAACTCTAGGCCCAGGCCTAGATTTTCTCATGAGCTGCTTTGTTTGTTTGCTTTCTGTGGTGGTTTGAATAGAATAGATGGCCCCCAATATATTCAGTTGTTTATTTGTCTGTAGTTTGCATCTCTAGCCATCTGGCTGGAGACAATGCTATTGTGTGGATCTTAAGGTGTGGTGGTGGGTTTGAGATTTCAATCTAAAGATATGCAAATTGTGCCTAGCTGGAGTTCCTGAAGTGTGCCTGGCTTTTGACCTTTAGGCTTGTACTTCTCTCTCTCTGCTTGGGCCTGTGAAGGCAGGCCAGTTTCTTCTGCCATTATGGAACTTCCCTTGGATCTGTAAGCTTCAATAAATCCCTTCCTCCATAACTGTGCCTGGTCTGGAATTTCATCTCAGTGAACCTGAAGCTGTCTGCTACACTTTCTGAGCCTGGAAAGGAAAGAATCCAAAATGGCTGAGCCACACGACACAATAACTGAGATCTCTTAAGTGATGGTTTGTGGGAAAGACCTCCAAGAAAGTTACTGGGATGGATGGTCAATCTCTACTGTCAATGGGATTGCCTCTAGAATCACCTTTGAAACAATTCTGTCTCTGGATATGTGTATGAAGGAATTTATAGATCAGGTTAATTGAGATGGGAAGACCCACCGTAGTCACAGGAGGCACCATCCCATGGTCTGGGGTTCAGTGTTTAATACAGAAGAGAGTGCTAACTGAGCATGTGTATTCACGACTCTCTGCTTCCTGACTGTGACATAGTGTGAAAAGCTGCCTCTTGTCCTTCCTGCCACCAAGGGCTGTGTTTCCCAGAACTATAAGACAGAATGAAATCTTCCTTCCTTAAGTTGCTTCTGCCAGGTATTGTTGCAGTAATAAGAAAAATAACTAGCACAATGTCATACACTTTTTAAGAGCACATACTTTGTTTAAAAACTGACATGGGGGTGGCTGGAGGGATGACTTAAAGGTCAAGGTGCTTGCATGCAAAGCCAAAGGACCCAGGTTCAATTCCCCAGGACCCACCCAGATGCACAAGGGGCCACACATGTCTTGAGTTCGTTTGCAATGGCTGGAGACCCTGACGCGCCCATATGTTCTCTCTCTCCCTCTTTCTCTGTCAAATAAATAAATAAAAATGAGATATTAAAAAAAGAAAAATTGACATGGGGCTGGAGAGATGGTTTAATGGCTAAGGTAGTTGTCTGTAAAGCTTAACAACTTGGGTTCAATTCCCCATTTCCCATGTAAAACCCAGATGCACAAGGTGGCTTATGTATCTGGAGTTAATTTGCAGCAGCTGGAGGCCCTATTGTGCCTACTTTCTCTGTCTGTCTCTCTTCACTATCTCTCTCTCCTTGCAAATAAATAAATAAGAGTAATATTTTTAAAAAACGGATGTGTGGGCACTAGAGCAGAAACCACTTCTAATGCATACAGTAATCAAATGAAATTCATTCAAACTGTCTTTGGTCTTATACTTTAATCCATCTTGTCTAAGGTTCCTTTTGCTGAGTAATTTTGATTGAGTCTTCCTAGAATTTGTCTGAAGCAAATCATAAGTATATGTCAAGAGGAGCAGGAGATGCATTTAACAAAAAAAGAGCCTCGCTGGGCATGATGGCTCAAGACGTTCATACCTGCATTCAGAAAGCTGAGGTAGGAGTATTGTGATGAGTTGCAGGTCAACCTGGGCTATGGAGTGAGTTCCATGTTAACCTGGGCTAGAGTGAGTCCCTGCCTCAAAACAACGTGTTTGAATCCTGCTTCCTGTTTTTTTTTTTTTTTTTTTTTGGTCCAGAAATCTTTGCTTCTTAAATTTCAGATCAGTCCATATTGTTTCTATTTTATTTACTCTTGTCAGATATTTATTTTGTATCTACTTTCTTACTGTTATAAATTACAGTCAATGAAAAGTTGGCTGGCATAAATCTTTGCCCGAGTTTTGTGGTATGCCTTTTTTCCCTTAAGGCAGGTTTATTTATTTTTGTTAGTATTTTTGAAATTTATATGTAGCCTCAATAACAAAAGATAAAGTTAAAAACCAATGCTAGAAAAAGTGAATGGTAGTTTAGATTTCTCCTATCAATATTGGAAGCTGGCATGATGATGCACGCCTTTAATCCCAGCACTCAGGAGGCAGAGGTAGGAGGATTATTGTGAGTTGAAGACCATCCTGAGACAACATAGTGAATTCCAGGTCAGCCTGAGATAGACTGAGACCCTACCTTGAAAAAAATAAACAATAACCAAAAAGGAAAAAAGAAAGAAAGCTGAAATTTGGAAAGCTTATTTTCCCCCATAGTTTATAATACCTGACTCTAAAATAACTGAAGTATATTGAAATATTAGCAAAGTTTACTCAATATGGATGGGTTTGATTTCCTTATTTCTTTTTGTTATATTTTACTTATTTGAGAGAGGGGAAGAGAGAGAGAGAGAGAGAGAGAGAGAATGGGCTCATCAGGGCCTCCAGCCACTGAAATTGAACTCCAAACACATGCATCACCTTGTGCATCTGGCTTAAGTGGGTCTGGGGAATTGAACCTGGGTCCTTTGGCTTTGCACTCAAGTGCCTTAACTGCTATACCATCTCTCCAGTTCAGGTTTGATTTCTCAATTACTTGACAATTTTTTTAAATGATATGAAAGGCTTTGCTTTAGCTTCTGGCAATAAATGTAGTAGCATAGGTTATTCAGTTTGCACATACCTGTTGTGCTCTTTAGTGAAGTGATTTCATCAACTTTATGGAGTAAAAATTAAAGATTAAAGAAGAAAGGTTTCTTATTTATAAAAGGACCAAGATTTATATGACCATGCTACTTTCCTTATTCAAGTTGTTTTGTTATTACCTTTCATTTCTTTGCCTTGCTCATGATTGAAGCATGGCCTCATGCACATTGCGAAGTGTTCCCCCACTGAGCCACATTCACAATCCTTCCTTTTCCTAAGAGATGACTAATCATGATTTTTTCAGGCACCACCATTTTATCTCAATCATGGCTCCATGATTTAGTCTTCTGAATTTCAGTTCCTAAATACAGAAAATGTGAAAATTTTAGGATACATTTCATACCTGAACTATTATGAGATTTCTAATCATTATTTGTTTTCTTTTCCTTGTAAAAATTGGTGGTAGAAATAACATGTTTTATTTGATTTGCTACTATTGTAAAAGTTGAATGGAATAAATAAAAAAAAAACATTAAGGGCTGGAGAGATAGCTTGGCAGTTAAGACATTTGCCTTGTGTAGATGAGGGACCCAGGTTTGGTTCACCAGTACCCACGTAAGCCAGATGAGCAAGGTGGTGAATGCGTCTTGAGTTCGTTTGCAGTGGCTAGAGACCCTGGTATGTCCATTCTCTCTCTCTCTCTCTCCATATATAATCTTCCTCTTTCTCCCCGAAACAAATAAAAAAAACTTTTAAAAAAGCTGAATGGGGAAAGCTGGAGAGATGGCTTAGCAGTTAAGATGTTTGTCTGCAAAGCCCAAGGTCCCAGGTTCGATTCCCCAGCACCCACATAAGCCAAATGTACAAGGTGGTGCATATGTCTGCAGTTTGCAGTGGCTGGAGGCCCTGGTACACCTGTTATCTCTCTCTCTCTATCTTCTTCTTTCTCTCTCTCAGCTAACAAAAAATACATTATCAAAACACTTTCTCCATAATAATAAAAAATAGCTGAAAATGGGTAACTCCCAAATCAGAAGAAACACTTGTCTTCTTTAGAGCAAATTTGTAAAGCTCAGTGTTACTAACCAAACTATTTTAAGAGTTATATGTTTTATATGAAGTACATATAGGATTGTCAATGTCATTTTCTACAATATATTTTAACCCTGGTGACATAAATGTTTAAAATACTTAGGAGATCATTTTGTCAGGATTTAAAATACTTATTATAGTTCTATTATACTTTGTGTAATGATATTAGCCAACAGAAATATAGTGGATCTATTATCATTTTATTGCTTCATATGGTTGTTTATGTCCCTACATTTTTCATTTGGATCTGTTGGAAAAGGTTTTCTTTTTGAATGTTCACACTTTCTCACTGGTGGAACACTTACCAGTGTGCACAAGGCCATGGCTTCAATCATGACCAAGGTGAAGAAACCCTCTACAGGTTTCTTGTAGTCCTGTGTCTTGAGAGGAATGTCAAAATCGAGGGTCTGACTGTGCTTTTACTTGGGCCAGTTCTCAAGGCTGTGTTCCCGTAAATTACTCTCAGGATGACGTAAAGTTTCCCTGTGAGATGAAGGGATTAAGGATGGATTCTTCCAGTCTGTTTGTCAGGATGTGACTTAAACCCTATGTGTGCTCCTCATTCATCGGAGCTTCTCTGACAGGCCTTGAGGACCTGGAGACAAGGGAGAGTTAAAGCCCTTTTGGAATGTTCATTTTGCTCCCAGGGAAGTGGATAATTAAGTCCTATATCCTAATCCAGGAGCCTCAGGCCTTCTGTTGACACTCATAAAACAGTAAGAACATATCGTAGTGTTTTGTAAGCAGAATGAAGATGAATCCTCTGCTAGCAAAACCTAGTGTCTTCTACCCCAGTGGATATTTCTTTTTCTTTCTAATATGTACACATGTGTAGTATGTGCAGGTGGGGGAGGGTGTATGTATGCTCACAGTGTGTACGTGTGTGTGTGTGTGTGTGTGTGTGTGTGTGTGTCAAGTCCAGAGGTTGACATCAGGCACCTTCCTTAATGGCTCTCCACCTTACTTGTAGGGGTTCGCGCTTGAAAACAAATCTCCCTAATTGGCTGTGCGAGCTGGTCAGCTTGTCCTGGGGTATGTGTCCCCACTGCTTGAGTAATCAGATGACAGTGAGTTCTGGGGAGCTGAGCTCAAGCAAGCTCTTTAAGGATGGAGCCCATCTAATAGCCCTTGATTGGAGATATACATCACATATATACACACATTTAGGCTCTCCTACCAATTTACTTAAATTTTTTTTTACTTTATATTCTTAACATATGTGAATTATGCCTCAAGCTTGAAATATGTGCCATCATATAATTTTTATCTATAAGACTGCTCACTGTGTTTTATAACATGGATGCAGCATTCAATGATTTCTTTCTTTCTTTTCTTTTCTTTTTCTTTTTTTTGAAAGCAGATTTGATTATTACCTTTCAGGACTTGTGAGGGAAGTGTTTATCCTATTTTATTTTTATGTCATGGCAATAATTGTGCTTTGCTGCCAATTGTTTTATTCCTCTCAGAAGCATCAAGTGTTTACATTTGAAAATTATTAGTAGTAAATAAACTGTAGCCATTCAGTGTCTCCAGCCTTCAGCTACAATTTATTTTACTCTGATGTTCACAGGGTGGCTGTGTTGGAAGCTGCGAGGCAGAGTTGGAGTCCTCCATTCAGGAGGGGAGTTTCAGAGGTTCAAGCAAAAGGCTAGCATAGAAATTGTTGATTTAGCAAAGCCAATATTGCAGTGTTTAGAGCAGGGCTCAGTAAACAATGGGGCCTGCTTCCTAAGATATCCACTGCCTGTTTTTTTTTTTTTTTTATTAAAAATGTTTCAAGGAAAAACTACTGTTCCCACTTATTTACATAGTGTTTCTGGCTTCTTTTATTGGCACAATGACAGAGTTACATAACTGTGACAGATTGAATCAGGACTGTAAATCCTAAAATATTCACTGCCATGGATTTTGCAGAAAAATGATAGCATTGGATGGATGTGGAGTTCCATGACTGCTCTTAGGTGATAAGCAGATAGCTGCATGAAACTAGACACAGAAGACCCAGCAGAGCAAGCACTGATTAAGGAAATTATTGGGATGAATTGATGAGACAATTTTAGTTGTAGGAATTTGTTTAAAATGCTATTTTACTTTTTCAGTTTTTTAATATTTATTTGAGAGAGAGGGAGAGAAAGAGAGAGAATGGGCATGCCAGGGCCTTCAGCCACTGCAAAGGAACTCCAGACACATGTGCCACCTTGTGCATCTGCCTTAAGTGGGTCCTGGGGGACAGAACCTGGGTTCTTAGGCTTTGCAGGCAAGTGCCTTACCAATAAGCCAATTCTCCAGCCCCACTTTTCTTTTTAAATTTATTTTAATTTATTTATTAAAGAGAAAGAGGGAGAGAGAGAGAGAGTGAGAGTATGGGGGTGCCAAGGCCTCTAGCCATTGCAGTTGAACCCCAGATGTCTGTGCCAACTTGTGCATCTGGTTTATGTGGGTCCTGGTGAATCAAACCTGGATCCTTTGGCTTCGCAGGCAGGTGTCTTAACCACTAAACAATCTCTCTATCCGCCCACCCCCCGAGGGAACAAATAAAACCTTTGAAATAGGGAGATTTTAGTTCAGGAAACTGATTATACAGGCTATGGAAGAACTAGGAAGTAAAATCGCAGACTAACACCTAGGAGCTGCCCGTCCTCTAGGGGGCGCCACAACTGAAGTCCTAAATTTTATTTTTGTCAGTTACATAGGTGTATATAATAAATGTTGATTGTGTTCACTCTTCCTTATCCTTTCTTACACCCTCCCATTCCCAATAGATCCATTTTTCTTCCCAATGAATACCCTTCCTGTTTTCTTGCCCCCCCCCCACCTCTTTGGGTCTATGTTGTCTTGTTTGGCTGTTTGCTGCATATATAAGGAAGTTCTGTCTTTTCTTTAGATATTACTACCCGCGTACAAGTGTAATAAATGTCTGATTTTAGAAATTGAAATGAAGACATTTTTGAGTGACAGCCCATTCTCACTGTCTTTACTTTTCATAATACACTTATATGCAGAGTTAATAAGACTCTGGACCAGATTATAGTTCAATAAATTTATGCAGTCAAAGCCTTGACTAAAACATTGCCTTTAAAATCAATGCAAATTTAATTAATTATGATATCACCTTTAAGGAACTAAGAATGATTTGCCATTTGGAGCTAATGTCTGCAAAGCTCCCTTCCCCAGCACTATTGGTCTATAGGGCACCTGTTTTACAGGTGGCAAGGAGGTTATTTCTTTAGAGTTTGGGAGCTTTTTAAAAATTATTTAATTAATTTATTTAAGGGAGAGAGAAAGAGAGAAAGGCAGATAGAGTGAGAGAGAATGGACATGCCAGGGCCTCTAGCCACTGCAAATGAACTCCAGATGCATGCGCCATTTTGTGAATCTGTTTTACGTGGGTACTGGGGAATTGAACCTGGGTCCCTAGGCTTCTCAGGCAAGTGCTTTAATTGCTAAGCCATCTCTCCAGCCCAAATCAGGGAGCTTTGAAATTTGAAGAACCTACAGGAAATAGGAGTTTAAGGCACAGCTGATAAAATCCTGGGCAGCTCTATCTTTGGTTTGATTTTCTAGGCTTAAGATAACAAATTATGTCTCTCAGGTTCCAGTCAGAGATTCCTCATGGAAACTTCCAGATAGAAGTTAAATTTGAGAAATAAATGCATTTTTTAATACGGTATACCTCTACATTCTCAAAACAATCTCAGTCAGAAGTTTACTGTATCCGTGTACATCATCAGTCAGGAAGGAATGGATGTGACTCAGCTACTTTATGACCAGCACCGTCCCTGAGGTAAGTGTGCTATTTACAGCTTGATTTACCTCAGTGTTGGAGAAAGTGACCCTGGACATGGGGCTTACACAGAACTCATTGACGTAAGGCAGCTAGTTAGGTACTAGCAAGGTTGGAGGTGCTTGAGCATGGATGCCATCCTCATTATGGTAATTTGTAAAGGCAGCCACTGAAACCTCTGGACTCTCAGATTACTGATCCACAGAATGGGATCTGAGCTGTTTATCAGGGTCCTGGGTGGAGCCACAACATTGGGAGCTGCGCAGAAGGGCACCAGATTTTGATCTAGCTAGAGGCTTTCCAGTAAAGGATAATGACATACCATTGTCTCCTCCCTTAACACTTAATCCAAACAGGCCTGTCAGTCACGTGGTCTAAGAAGCACTCTTCAGGGGAAACTGACAGCTCCAGAGACTTTATAAATAATATAAAGTCTGGTTAAAACATAGACCAGCACATGATCTGTTTGGCCATTGTCCACCCTCTCCCCTTGAGAGTGTGCTGCATGTCAATGGTCTCTTTGGTCACTGTCCTCTCTTCCTCATGAAGAGTGCCCCAGTCACTCTATAAAGCCCTAGCTGTCTGCTATACTATCATCTGTGTCTGGCATGTGAATTCTCTCAATGGTGATCATAAAGACCATTGACTGGGGGCTGCAGAGAGGCCAGGATGAGATGCTGGTAACAATTAATGGTCCTCTAGTTCTGAGGTCAGAAGTCATACTGAGGCAAGCAAGCACAGGGTAATAGTTGAGCCACCCAGGACTGCTAGACTTGAGCATTAAGCTCACCATTTTCGTTACAATGCACTTGAGCAACCTGGGTGTCCCACCTGCATCAGGCTGCATGTACACTCTACCCCAAACAGTGAACTATTTTCTTCTCTCCTTAGAGACCACTGTGTTGTGATCAGGGCCTATTCAAATAGGCTTTTACATAGCTCCACTGGGGTTATCTAGCCTGGACTGGTTTTGGGTACATGCACAGTAAGGCAAACTGTGTCCTCTAAGAGAACTTTTAGGAACAAATTCTTCTATTTTTTAATTATTTTAGAGATCTAACAAATATTTTATTTGAGAAAAAGAAACAAGGAGGGAAAGGGAGAGAGAGAGAATGAGCACACCAGGGCCTCTAGCCATTGCAAACTAACTCCAGACACATGTGTCACCTTGTGCTTCTAGCTTGTGCATCTAGTGGGGAATCAAACATGGGTCCTTAGGCTTCTGAGGCAAGTGCCTTAACCACCAAGCTATCTCTCCAGCCACTAGGAATAAATTCTTACTTACCATTATTCCTATGTGTAACTGGACATTTATAGGATTAAAATCAGATGTATTGTAAGAAGCAACCTATGTGGTAAAGAAAATGCTATATGGAGAGGAATGTCTAACACCGAAACATCTCTATCACACCCTCCAAGGCTCAGGGTCCATTGAGGAAGTAGTAGCGGAAAGAATGTAAGAGCCAAAGGAAGAGTACGACTCCTTACAATGCAACTGCCCAGACAGAAATTGGTCTCGATATCCATGGCCTTGCAGTGCCTAGCAATATCTTTACAAGACCCTCACAATAGGATGAAAAGACATTGACATCAAAATAAAAGAGAGACTAATGGAGAGAGGGAGGGGATATGATGGAGAGTAGAGTTGTGAAGGGGAAAGTGGAGGAGGGGAGGGAATTATCATGGTGTATTGCCTGTAAGTATAGAAGTTGTCAATAAAAAAAAACTTAAAAAAAGAAAATGCTGTGCAGACAAAACCTGTCAATTAAACCATAGGACCCCCAGAACTATGCCCCTAGCAACCAGTCCCACCAGTGCATCGGTTCAGTATCTGCTTCCACCAGCATCTCTCCACTTGTTTTGACTGCCTGTGCTTTTCTTCAATGTAAGGGCTGTCATGATTACACTGGTAATCTGGGATAATCTCCTAATCTCAAGCGTTTTGAGTTAATCATAACTGCATAATTTCCTTTGTCGTATAAGATAACACATTCGCAGGATATGAGGATCAAGATTCAGATATTTTTGGACCATTATTCCTGGTTGGAACAGAGATTATATTGGGAAAGGCCAGGCAAAGTTTGAAATGTTCTTAAAAGACTACAGTACACCTTCAATGAAAACAGTCCTGTCTTAGCCCTTCCTCAGGTCATCTGATCTTATAGGGTTGCTGTCGCTTCCACTGACTTTGTGCCTGTAACGAGTCTGCAAACAAGTGATACTAAGCTCTAGATACTGACTAGAGACATGCCAGTGCCTCTTGTGCACGGGGATAGACACAACAGCTTTCGTTTTCCTACTGCCACACCACAGCCGCACTCTTCCTAGAATAAGATAGCCTTCTGAATTCATTTCAGCGTTGAAAGTTTATTCCTCCGATGTCCTTTGAGTTACCCATAACATCTTATTAGTTTCCTCATTAACTAACAGATTAAAAACAAACTTTGACCTCTGTTCTTTTAATAGTCTGACAAAAGTCACCATGATGCCCTCTCGTAAAGTTTATTCTCTAACTTGGAGATTTTTAATTATGTGTAAAAATGGATAGCATAGTCCAATGATGTTCTATCACTGTGCTTCAATAAACACCACGTTGCCCACATTCTTTCTTTTCTTTCTTTTATTGCTCTGAAGTAAATATAAAAGTAAATATAAAAATCTTATCTTTTTTCATCTACAAATTTTACTTTGAATCTTTAATGGCAATAACTCATTTAACATGTTCCAATATTAACATCTCACATAAATTAAATATCATTAACATCCTTATCTCATGTAAATTAAGATAACCTTAAAATAAGTATTCAAGTGGTCAAATTTCCTAAAATATGTTTCATAAAATGATCATAAGAATATTATCTTTTGTTGTAATTCAAAAATATTCAAGGCACACAATCCACATGTTTACATGTTTTATACATATTTTCCTTTTGAACAACTTTATTGATGCATGTTCTATATGGAATAAATCATATTTGTTTAAAGTATACAAAGTGCTAATTTACATTTTAAGTCTCTCTCTCTTGATCTTGTTAGGCAAGATCTTATGGGGTTCAGGCTGACCTAGAACTCACTAAGTTGGCAAAACTACCTTGAACTCCTTATCTTCCTTCAACCTACCTCCAAGTACTGAGATTATTAGTGCATACCACCATATCTAGCACTATTTTAAATATCTTTAATTTATATGTTTCCTTCCATATGTTTCAAAAATATTTGTATTTATTCATTTGAGAGAGAGAGAGACAGACAGACAAGCAGACAGAGAGAGTATGTGCACACCAGGGCTTCTTGCCCCTGCAAATGAACTCCAGATGCTTGTGCCACTTTGGCCATCTGGCTTTAGGTGGATACTAGGGAATAGAACCCAAGCTGTCAGGCCTTGAAAGCAAACTCCTTTAACCACTTAGCCATCTCTCCAGCCCTCTCCTTCCATATTTTTAATCTTACAATTTAATTGTTTAAAATATTCAGGTTATTTACCTATAAAGTTTTTCAGATTAGAATTGGACTGATTGGTACTTTGTGAGCTAATGTAATAGCATATCCCTTAATCTTTTGCATGTCCTAGAATTTGATATTTGGTGGTAAATATTTAGTTGTAGTCACCCATTAAAGTTTACAAAATTATAAAAAAAGTTTACAAAATTATGACTGCAATTCATAATTCATCTCTTATTTGGTGGCTAGAATAGGATAAATGCTGTCTAATCTTTTTGTTGATTATTTAGTGGTCTAGTTCATACAGAAGAGGTAAAATTTAGATGGGAGAGGTAAGTAATCATCTTTTTTACTTCTTTCTCTCATTCTGTCAGTTTTCAAAACAGTGAATTATTTTTCTAGGATTTTACAGTGATGACTCAGTAGATGCTTCCAACCCTAACCCCATGTGTCTCTGTGTGCCTGTGTGCCTCTCTCTCCATCCCTTTCTCTCTCTCTCTCTCTTTCTATCTCTCTCTCTCTCTGTGAGGGTGTGTTTTAACATTATTATTAACTCATGAATAAGTATCCTTGCTGTATTTGAATTTACTGCAATAACTGTATTTGCCCAATAAGAACCTTTTGTTTATTTAATTATGTTATTTTATTTATTTTTTTGTTTCTTTTCTACATTGAGTCCTAGTAATTATAGAGATGATAGAATTTTTCTATTACCTAATTAATTTTGTTTTATTCCAAATCACTGAGAAAACAATCTGAAACAATGAAATCATCGTAGTAGGAACAATATACTTACAGAACATAGAAAGGTTTTTTTGGACCTAAGAGTATATTAAAACCAGAAATAGGCAGGCATGATGGCATACACCTTTAATCCCAGCACTTGGGAGGCAGAGGTAGGAGGATCACTGTGAGTTCGAGGCCAGTCAGAGACTACATAGTGAATTCCAGGTCAGCCTGGGCTAGAGTGAGACCTCTTGAAACCCCCCCCCCCAAAAAAAAAGAAAGAAAAGAAAAAAAAAACTATATTTTTATTTTTTTAATTGAGAACTTTAATATATGACCATACTATAATTTAATTTGATTTTGTTCTAGTCCTGTTATCCTCTTTTGTCCCCTCTCCTTGTCCCCATTTCACTGAGAACCCTCTTCTAGCACTTCTTCCTCTGTTTTGTTGTCTCATTTCTTTTTTTTCTCTTTCATCCTCCATGTTAAAATACTGATAGGCACAGAACTGTGCAGATTTCATGGGGGTGTGGTTAACTCCTGTGAGATCAATAATGTACCAGTTGGAGGTTCTCGTTGGGAGAACAGTGCTCCGAAGGACTCCTTCCCACCCTGTGGTTCTTGAATTCATTCTGTCCTTTTTTCTGCATTGTTGCCTGAGCCTTGGAGAGCAGGATAGAAATCTTGTTTAGTGCTGAGCTCTCAACAGCCTCTTCTTTTCCGCTTTGATGAATTTCGAGTGTCCTCAGTGTCTACTATTATAGCCATCACCGTGGAGAAGCTACCCTGGTCAGCAGCGAGAGCAGCTCTGATATTCTCTCTGCCATTTCCTCTGCAGTGTTCCAGGAGCCCAGGTGCATGAGCTGGAGATGACTTGTCCAGAGTTAAGCATGGGAACTTGCCTTTTTATTGTTATCTTCATGGGCCGTAATTCTCCTGGTATTCACCACCATCTGTAAAAAGCTTTTCTAACCACAAGTGAGAATAGTATTACACTAAGGGCATAAACATACACATTTAGAAGGCTTTTTGATGAGCACAGTGTCTCAATTTAGCCAAAAGGAGTGGAGTCTTCCTTCTAGGGTCTACAGCCTTTCAAGCCATAGGCTTTTAACTCGGTTGTCAGTACCAGGCATGAATTCCGTGCCACTGAGTAGGCCTCATGTCCAGTCAGAAAGCAGTTGATTACCCCACAACTTACATGTCACTATTGTACCTATGGGTGCATCTTTCCTGCGTGGTTGATTTTGTAGCTTGCATAATTCACTGTTTATTAAGACTGTTGGGTGACTTTTCTCTCCCAGCAGCTTCTTTCTGGCTCTATGACAGCTAGCGAGCATGTAGACGACTTCCATCTCAGTACCAGCCTGATTTCTTAATGTCCCATAACCACAACCACAGTGCCTTATCTTACCATATAGTTCTAGTGGGTAATCGTGTTTTGGCAATGTCCTGCCTTGTCCTGGCCAACAGATCACTGTGAAGGATGACCCATCTCGGGCACTGGTATTTACCTGCAACAGCCCATAACTTTAGTGTAAAACTTTTTCCACCCTAGCAGGATAGTTCTGCCCAACTGCTTTATTTCTCTTTCTTTCATGAAAAAAATTTTTAAGTATATTTTTACCTCTTTACTTGAGAGAGGGACAGAAAGGGGGGGGGGAGACAGTATGAATGAGTATGGGTACACCAGGCCTCCTGCCACTGCAAATGAACTCCAGATGCATATGCCACTTTGTGCATCTGACTTTATATGGGTCCTGGGGAATCAATCCTGGGACATCAGGCTTTAACCACTGAGCAATCTATCTATCCATCCCCCTAAAATGTACCCTTTAATTATGTAACAAAGAATTAGGTTCCTGTAGTATGTATTCACACCATGGTTAGTTTTGTATATCCCTCTCCTCTTTCTCTCCTCTCCTCCTTCCCTGTCCCCTGTCCGCACTTAGACATTTCCACCTCCTTCCTATACTTTCATCTCCTTTAATCAAGTCTCACTTCTTATCCTCTCTTCAAGCCTCATTCTAGCTTAACTACATTTCAATAATTTGCAGAAAATGTTGTGTAGTTATTCTAGTAATAGGATATTTATCTATGCCAAAGTCCTAAGAGCTCTCTTGGATGACAAATACCTTGACAGATGTTAGCTTATTTTAAAGGAATCTGATGATTTTGGAACACTTCACAAGCAATAAATAACAATTTTTATAAGGATGTTTTCCTTTGCTGAAGAATAAACTATGTTGTTTAAACTATTTTATTTTTGTGAGTGTGTTATACACAGTAATAAGTAATCCTATTAGATAAAGAAATTAAATACAGAAGATAGAAATGAAAATGACAAGGAAAAAGATAAACAGAATAATTGCTTAAAGGCAGTTTGATATGAAATATGGCATTTGAAAGGTTGAGGCTTATAGTTCCTAATGTGTTTAAATTAGAGATTTAAAAAGACTTACTTGGGAGAAAAGTCTTTGACATGTTCAAAACTTGAGCTTTACTTTCTTAGTTGCTTTTCATGTTGACTTAAATTTTTATGACACATATGTTCTGTTAGATTTTAAGATAATGTTTCATAATTCTAATTAATCTTTACACTTGAAATTTAAATTCCATGATGATACATCCTCATTTTTAATGAATATACCTAAAGACAATGAGCCACATGCTTATTTTTTTGTTACAATTTAGTGAGTATAGGGTTTTTTTTCCAACAATTTAATGTTGTTCTACTATATTTAAATTGGGGACTTCAAAATTGTTTTATACTCTGACTCTAATAAGTATTAGTAGTCTTTAAGCCCTAGATAACAGTAGGAATACTAATAATATCATTAGCTGCCTAGCAGGATAAAGCCTGTTCTAGGTTGTAGACCCATGTCCAGAAGGCATTCAGAAGCTGTGAATACTTGTTAGATGTTTTTTAAAAATGTCAATCATTGATTGGTTAATTTAGGCATGATTTCTAATTATGTTTTTCTAAGGAAATGAAAATAGCTATGCTAGGAAAGATCTATAATTTCAAATATTGGAACACTGGATCTGTAAAACTGATAGGCATTGAGAACCAGGCAGCCCCAGTTTTATATAGTTAGTCAGTCATAAACCCATACAAACAAAAAAGATGTCTGTGTGCCCTGACAAACACTAGCAACACTACCCGTGAGAACACGCTCTAGAAACATCGTACAGTGACGACTCAGACACAGGAACTCCAGCTCTAATAAAGAAACCTAGGGGCCACCAACTGGCAGCCTCAGATAACAAAAATCTGTGAATAAACCATTTCACGCAACAAAGCTGACTCATTTCCTCCCATTCAGTGTGATGCCTAAAAGTGAGGAGGGGATGAAAAAGACCCCAAACTAACTGTGTTTTGAATCAACAAACGCATGTATAAACTGCCGCTCCAGGTCAGCGTGTCTTTGGGTCTCTTCTCCTAAGGAATCTCCCTGTGTGAGAAACTCATTTATTTTCTCTTCTCTGCTTTTCTATGCAACAAAGTCTTCTTCCTCTATTCAGTAAGCTTTTTCTGTAGACTGGCCTTATCTCCATAATAAAATTTCTCTTTTTAAACTCATCCTTCACTGTCCATTAGATTCATTCTTGAATGCATGAGGCAAAGAACTGGAAGCCACTGACTCAGAAGAGCTTTGGTGACCTTTGAGAGTTCCTGAGTTAATCCCACCTAAGAGCTAAGACTCCCTTGCTCTCAAAGAGACTCATCTCAGAATGAATTCAGTTGGTATGATGTAGCTCCCTTCCTATATGCAACTCGTTCTTCAGTTTTCCGCAAGGTATTACTTCTTCTTTCCCATTCTCTGCTTGCACACCTCAGAACACTCTTCATACTCAGCTGCAGATTCTTTGCCCATCAGCTCTTCCCTACATGGAGACTGTAGACTGTACCTTGGTTACTACCTCAGCTTTGCACCTCTTGTGGAACCTGTTAATAGCTGTTGTTTAATAAGTTGTCATTGGACTAGCTATGGCTTTTGGGCCCATTGGCCTGATACTAAGCCTCCTGAGGACAGGGGCACCATCCCTACTACCTAGCACTTCACAAAAGCCAGTCCATAAGTATTCTGGAATAAATGAAGAAATATTAACAAAGTCAAAATGGCACCCGCAGGGGTTGCTCAAACCCACATCCTTGTACTTCAGTCAGAGAAAATTGCTTTCTACTATTTAAATTTAATATGGGGAAACATTTTTTGAACACTTGTGAAGGCTTCCTTAGAATCATAAGGATGACCAAGATAGTGTTCTATCCTGAAGGTGTCAAATCACAGTAGAACCTACCTGGCCTTTACACCAGAGGAATTTAAGGAACCAGAGTAATTTAAGAAACAAAGCTATGCCTATGATCATGTCAAATCATCCTGGATCATTCAGATCTGTGCCCTAGGATTCCTTTCCTCTTAGAAATCACACTGAAGTATGTATGGGACACCCCTCCTACCCAGCAACAGCTAGAGTTGATAGAAATTTGACCTCTTGGAATAACTGTCTCTTCAATATTAGAAATGGGTTCAACACTGGCAGAACTCGATTAGCATAGAATCCCTCTCCTCTTGTCTCTTTACCAAGTGATATGGCCAAAAATTTGGGCACTATCAGAAAGGCCTATGTGGATAACAATTTATTCCTGGCCATCGCTTCCAATTGAAAATGTCTATAATACCATAACCTGAATGGAGGTCAAAGAACTACTAGGGAGTTTTCTGTAGTCTAATGGCACTTCTATTTTCCCTGGCAATGACCAAAGCTTACAACTGTGCCTAATTAGGCAATATTATTTTTAAGTAATCAAGATTTAACTTGATTAACAACAAAATACTTATTGTCTATGCCCTAAACTACTTATAATTGTTCTGGGAAAAAAAAACTAATTTTATTTTAATTGCTTGGTATTTGACAACAGAACTTTTTTAAATTTTTAATGTTAAGTTGGGGATCATATGGGAAGAGGAGTGTGGTAATTTGAATGTGATAATGTAAATGTATGGACCCGTAGACTCAGACGTTTTATTAAGATTGAGTTTGCAACTTCAGTCCCTAGCAGGCAGATTCCTGGTAAGGGGGTGAGTTACGGCATGTAACTCGGGGTGGATTTGAATTCCAGCCCAAAGGCATGAAGAGCAGTGTGAGCTCTGGTGGGGTTCAAGCTGTCTGCTGGTGCAGGTGTTGGTGTTCCACTTGCTGCAGTTGTTTCTCTCTGCTCAGATATATAGAAGTAAGCACCTTCCTCTGCAATTGATGGAACTTTCTCTGGATCTGTGAACCTGAGATAGACCCCTTACTCCCATAAATTGTGTCTGGTTGAATATCCATCCCAGCAATGTGGAGCTGAGTTGGTACCAGAGACGTGGGGTCTTCCTGTGATGAATGTGACACGTGGATTTTGGCCTTTGAGGGATGTGGAAGGATTTGTTACATGGGACTGAAGAAGCCTCATAGTTTGGCAAACCGATTTTATGGGCTATTATGGTGAGAGTTTGAAAATGCTCAATGCAGAGAGAATTGTGTTGGCTTATGAAACGTCACAGTAGAAAGAGAAACAGTAGAGAACTTTGTTGGAACTGGCCTATTGGCATCAAAGCTGTCTTCATTCTTTTGCCCATGCCCAGAGAGTTTGATAACAGTTGATTTTAAAAATAATGGACTGGTGTGCTTGGCAGAAGGTATACAACTTAAATATGTACCATTTAAAGTTGGAAAAATTCAAGCAAGTTTAAGGTTACTGGCACAGAGACTAATTTTAGGTGGCTAAAGCTGTTATTGGCAAAGTGATTAACATCATTAAGTGTGGGCCAGCTAATTTACATTGAAACAACTGAAAAGATGCTAAGGTAAAGTCCACCCAGGACTTGACACTGTAAATGAACCCCAGATGCATGTGACACTCTGTGCAGCTGGCCTTACATGGGTACTTGAGAATGGAACCCGAGCCATCAGGCTTTTGCCAGAAAGTGCCTTGAACCATTGAGCCACTTCTCCAGCCCTGGAAGTTCTCAATTTTTATCCACCCTAACATTTCCATAGCAAAGAGACATATAACTGGAGACATCAAGAGAGATAGGATTGGGAAAGAGGAAAAGGTTAATACATGAGGTTACCTTATATGAAAAACAGGATATTTTGCTTCTTATTAAACAAAGAACCAACACAGTTGTTTCTAAATAATGGCCAGTTCCACAAAGAATGTGTTCCTTTTATAGCCAGAGCCATATTTTTATGTTATGCTGGCTCACTACACATTTGAAATTGACATACATTGGAGCACTTCAAATTTATATCTTCATTTAGGCCATTCATTTAGTAGGTCAAATCATCATTATATTTCACTGGTATGGTAGATTTTAATTCATTTCACCTTTTAATCTTTCATCAGTTTTTCATTGCAGGAAATTTCACAGTATATATAGGATTTGTATAAATTTGTGTGCAGTAAATTTATTCTTTTAACAGTTTTATTCTTTCATCAGAAATTCATTTAAATGAGTTTCACTATATATCACGTCCACTTCCAGAGCAGCTTTAGGTCAGTCTGTAATTGATGCAGAAGCAATGAGGTATTAAAAGAGATAGGAAATATCTGAAATGGGAAGAGTTCAGAAGTAGGCTATTGTAAGGGCAATACACTCCACATAGTGTGGGGAGCGGAGGAGAGTTTAGCATTCTCATCTGAAGCCTTGCACGCTTTCTAATTTCAATTCTCACCAAAGTCAAAAGATCTATTGTATCCAAGCTTGTGTGTTTAAAACAAAATTAACTGCTTCACTGCCCCAAAACAGCCCCCATAAGACCACATCAATGTCTGGGTTGGTCATTAGAATTCATTTGAAATAATGGCATAGACTCTGTATATGAACATGATATCTCCTCCCTCCTGCTGACATTCATTAAATGACATCCAAGTGATAAACATTAATATTCTCAATACAGTAGCTATGGAAAAAAAACATGGAAGAGGCACAATCTACCACGTTTCCATACAGAAATAGATGAAAATCACCAGTAGTGCATTCTTGCTGGCAGCAGAGAACTACAGTGGAAGAGATCCTGGACTTGAGAGCAGAGAGGCCGGTGTTCATTCTGTGTACATCACAAGAGCAAGGGGTGCCCTTGAGAAAGTCCTGCTTGCGCTTGCAAAATAAGTGACTACTTTTGGTGATAAATTCTGTCATGGAGAGGTGATGGTTTTTGACTGGAGAATGAAAACACCAGAGAAATGATAGATGGGAGTCAATCTTGGAATTTCTGAATGTCTCTGAGGAAGACGCTTTAAGAAGGAAAGGAAGCACAACAGAAAGGAAAGCGAATTGAGAAGGAAGAAAGGAAAGGAAAGAGGCAGAGAGGACAATGCCTTGTGCTAAGGCCCCTCTGGCATCAGAACACTCCTTATGAGCCCGACAGCAGCCCCAGTCTTCCCCCTGTCTTTTGGCACTGTGCTGCTGTTCATTTTATGCCAGAGGTCTAATAAATGCTTGCTGACTTGAATTAAATTGCACCAAATTGAAAGAAAAAAATTAAAAATGCTGGAAAAGATGCACTAACCCATCATCCTTCCTGGCCCACCCCCAAGATGTTATAATATGAAGCTGGTTTACTTATCACTCTATTCAAAGAATATATCACTGTACATCTGGCTGGGGATGTGGCCCGAGGAAAAAAATCAGCTCAGACTAAGCATTCATACTAGTATTTGGGATGAGATGGCATGAATTGTGAAAGACAGAGAGAGGGTTGTTCGAAGGTCACACTGATTTCTACTCGTACTTCATATTCATTTCTCTCTGGCTCCTCTTATTCAACAATGGAGGGCCCATGTCAGGGATAATCATAACTTTCAGATCCAGAGCAGGTTTTATACAAAGATGTGTCAGTCACTCTGGCAAATCACTGGATTTCACTGCATTTTCAAGGTAGTCCTGCTTGGTTCTGGATCCCATGGGCAACCTAAAACTGACTCTAATGTAGAAAGTCTACTGTATTTTCATCTATTTTTTTCAACTGTTATTTTTCTTTAGTGACCCAGAGGAGAATGGGGAACTCAGAGATGAGAATGTAGGTTGCTGCTTTTTGCCTTTTCTTTTTCTGCTTTAAGCTTTTGAGATTTTTTCAGCCCTTTGGTAGCCTTCGTGCTGTCAAGACTGGCTGACAGCTCTCAGGGTCCATTTGTTAAGACTCGGGAACCTCCAAAGGCCTGTGCAAGTAGTGGGAAGTTTATTATAGTAATATGAGAGCACCTTACTGAAGGCTCATTTTATTTGGATCTAACTTATCAACCCAGCTGTCAAACTACAAGAGGGAAGGCTGAATTTCACTGTGCAGACAATTTTATAACCTTTCAAAGGATAATTACCTGAATTTCTATGTAGGTATTTATTGATACAGGGTGACAGACATCGAAAAGAGCAGATCCACAGGTCAGATCATGGACTGCAGGATAAGAGTCATCTTTCCGCTTGTACCTACGTCATTGCCGTTTTTTCAGCTCATGCAACATTCTGCTCTTTAAGCTACTGTTCTAGAATGAGGCAGTTGGAGGGTTGGGAATCCTAACTTATGCTTCTCATTCCCCTTGAAAAGCCCCCCCCCCCCAAAAAAGTTTATTTTTTCCGAAATCAGTTTAGCAACTGTAGCTTCCTTTTGGTTAATTTGTGACAGATTCTTTCCTATCCTTTTATTTTCAACCTCTTTGTATCTCTGAATCTAAGGAGTGCCTCTTTTAGTCAGAAGAAAGGTGAATTCACTTTCTTTCTTTGTCCATCAGCCTATCTAGGCCTTTTGAGAGGAATGATTACATTATCTACGTTTAGTACAATTATTTATAATGAATTCACGTTCATTATTTTCATAATGGTTTTCTTTATCTTACATTTTCCTGTTTCTCTATTCCTATATTAGTATTTTATTTTGTGTTAAATGTTTTCTAATGTACTTTTAAATTTTCTTTATAATTTCTTTTTTTAAACTTTTTTATGGACAACTTTCATAATTATAAACAATAAACCATGATAATTCTCTCTCCTCTCCCACTTTCCCCTTCACAAATTCACTGTCCATCATATCCCCTCCCTCTCTCAGTTAGTCTCTCTTTTATTTTGATTTCATCTTCCTTTCCTCCTATTATTAGGGTTTTGTGAAGATAGTGCTAAACACTATGAGGTCATGGATATCAAGGTCAATTTGTGTCTGGAAGAGTATATTGTAAGGAGAAGTACCCTTCCTTTGGCTCTTACATTCTTTCTGCCACCTCTTCCATAACGGACATCCTGAGCCTTGGAAAGGTGTGATAGAGATGTTTTAGTACTGAATACTCCCCTATCACTTCTTCTCAGTACTATGGTGCCTTTTGGGTCATCCCAGTAGCCACCACCATCTGCAAAGAGAAACTTCTCTAACCAAAAAACCTTCACCCTGATTTTCACAATGATTGTACAAGATTACATTCCCATTAACAGTACGAAAGTGTTCTTCAATTCCAGCATCCTCTCCAGCATTTAATGTCATTTGTTTCTTGTCTTTTTTTATTTGTTTCTTTTTCTTTTTAATCAAGAGAAAGAGGGAGGGAGGGAGAGAGAGAGAGAGAGAGAGAGAGAGAGAGAATGTGTATGCCAAGACCTCTAGCCACTGCAAACAAACTCCAGATGCATGTACCATCTTGTGAATCTGGCTTAAGTGGGTCCTGGGGAGTTGAACCTGTGTCCTTTAACTTTTCAGGAAAGTGCCTTAACTACTAAGCCATCTCTCTAGTCCCACTTGTTTTCTGCATGATAGCCATTCTGTCAGAAGTGAGATGGAATCTCAAAGTAGTTTTAATTTGCATTTCCCTGATGGCTAAGGATGTAAAACATATTTTTAGATGGTTATATGCCATCTGTATTTTTTTTATGTGAGAACTCTCCATTTAGTTCCATAGCCATTTTTAATTGGGTTGTTTGATTTCTTATTATTTTCTTTTCTGAGTTTTTTGTATATCATAGATATTAATCCTCTGTCAGATGTATACCTGGCAAAGATTTTTTCCCCATTTGCAGGTTGTCTCTTTGCTCTGGTCACTTGTCCTTTTTATGCAAAAGCTTTTTAATTTCATGAATTCCCAGTGGTTGATCATGGTTTTATTTCCTGAGCAACTGGGGTTATATTCAGAAAGTCATTGCCTATGCCAATATGTTGAAGTGTTTTCCCTACTTTTTTCTCTAGTAGTTGCAGAGTTTCAGGTCTGATACTAAGGTCTTTGATCCATTTGGACTTGATTCTTGTGAATGGAAAGAGATAAGGATCTATTTTCATCCTTCTACATATAGATAACTAGTTTTCCTAGCACCACTTGCCAAAGAGGCTATCTTTTCTCCAGTGCATTTTTTTTTTGCATTTTTGCATTTTTGTCAAAAATCAAATGGTTGTAGCAGCCTGGATTTACATCTGGGTCTTCTATTCTGTTCCATTTATCTACATGTCTGTCTTTGTGCCAGTACCATGCTGGTTTTTTTATGATGGCTTTGTAAAATAGCTTAAAATCGAGTATGGTGATACCAGCAGCCTTATTTTTGTTGCTCAAAATTGTTGTGGATATTCGAGGCTTTTTGTGCTTCCAAATGAACTTTAGGATTGTTTTTTTTTTTTCTATTTCCATGAAGAATGCCATTGGAATTTTAATGGGGATTGCATTAAATGTGTAGATTTCTTTTTGGTAAGATTGACATTGTCACAATATTGATTTTTCCACTACAAGAACATGGGATGTCTTTCCATTTCCTAATGTTTTCTGCAATATGTCACTTGAGATTTTAAAGTTTTCATGTAGACATTCTTTACTTCCTTGGTTAAATTCCAAGGTACTTTGTTTTTTTGAGGCAATTGTGAATGGGAGTGATTCCTGGACTTCATCCTCTGCATATTTGTTGTTAGTACATAGAAAAGCTACTGATTCCTGTGTATTTATTTTGTATCCTGCAACATTGCTAAAATTTTTTATCAGCTCTAACAGTTTCCTGATAGAGTCCTTAGTCTTTAATAATTTATTAAATTATTACTAAAGGGTATTTTCACCAAAATGTATAGAATTCTCTTGAATTTTTCACAATAGCCGTATGAAGTATTTATGGTTTTTTTTTCCTTTTTTCCTTGACTCTTTTGTTCCTATGCCTTCTGTTTTTCTGAAGTCACTTCAAGTTTAATCAGACATAAGCCCACAAAGAAAAGGTTATTTTATTTAACAAATTATTTATGTTTGTACAATGTGGTAGTCAGTTCTAGGAAAAGGCTAGTGAGCATGGCAGGAACCAGATTCCTCTGCTAATGACACTTTCTTTCTAGGTGTGTGTGTGTGTGTGTGTTTGTGTGTGTGTGTGTGTTTCCTGTGAGGCTAAAAGAGTTTACCAGCTGTAACAGTTTGCTGGTAGAGTCTTTAGGGTTCTTTATGCATGGAATCATCACGTATGCAAATAATGATAATTTGATCTCTTCCTTTCCATTTTGTATCCTTTTCATGTATGTCTCTTGCCTTATTGCTATAGTTAAGACTTCTAGTACTATACTAAATAGAAGTGTGGGTGGTGGAAAACCTTGTCTTGTTCCTGATTTTAGTGGAAAAGCTTCAAGTTTTTTTCCCCTCCACTTAGTATTATGTTGGCTGTCTTTATTATGTTGAGATGTGTTCCTTCTATTCCCAGTTTCTTTGGGACTGTTACCATGAAAGGTTGTTGGATTTTGTAAAATGTCTCTTCTGCATCTACAGATATGATCATGTAATTTTTGTCCTTCAGTCCACTGATATAGTGCATTACATTTATTAATTTGTGTGTGTTGAACCATCCCTGCATCACTGGGATAAAGCCTACTTAGTTGGGGTGAATGATCTTTCAGGTGTATTCTTGTATTCTGTTTGCCAATATTGTGTTGATAATTTTTGTATTTATGTACATGAGGGAGATTGGTCTGTAATTTTCTTTTTTTGTTCTATCTTTGTCTGGCTTCGGTATCAGGGTGATGCTGGCTTTGTAGAAGGAGTTTGGCAGGATTCCTTCCTTTTCTATTTTATGGAAAAGTTTGATAAGCATTGGGATTATTTTTTTCCATGAAAGTCTGGTAAAATTTACCAGTGAATCCACCTGGGCCTGGACTTTATTTTGTGGGGAGATTTTTTGTTTATATAATTGCTTGGATCTCCATAATTGTTACAGGTCTATTCAAGTGGTCAATCTCAACTTGATTTAATCTTGATAGGTCATATAAATCTAGGAAATCATCCATTTCGTTCATATTTTCAAACTTAGTGGGGCATATGTTCTCCCTAAAGACTCTACCAGCAAACTTTTAGAGCTGAAAAACACTTTTAGGAAAATAGCAGGCTACAAAATAAATATATAGAAATAAGTAGCTTTCCTGTATACTAACAACAAGTATATAATCTTCTGAATTTCTTTGTTATCTGTTGTAATGGTACCTTTTTCATCTCTAATTTTATTAATTTGTGTATATTACTTCTTTATTTTTGTCAGATTTGCTCAGGTGGTTATAAATCTTATTTATCCTTTAAAAGAACCAACTCTGTCTCATTGATTCTTTGCATTGTTTTATTTTGTTTGTTTCTATTTAGTTAATTTTTGCCCTAATCTTTATTATTTCTTCCCATCTACTGATTTTTGCTTTGCCTTGTTCTTTTTCCTCAGCTAGGGTGGCTGGGTTGGAGGGTCCCCTGCTCTGTTTGCCTGTGCTGGGAGCTGTGTAGCTGATCTCCCTTGCCCAGGTCTCCTATGGTTGCTGGCACTGTCAGTTGAGGGAGGAGAGGCTGTGGAGGGTGACCTGTAGGTGGGCTCTTCCTGTGTTTACACTTAACCTGGGCCCACTAACCAATCAAGGTCGTTCATATATTCATATATCATTGAACTTGGCAATGAGGCTCATCCTAATTAAATGCTTGCTTTAGAAAAGGGCCCAATTCAAGCCTCCACATGATTTTTCCAGATTGCTCTCACAAGGATGGGCAGTACTACTCTTGGCCTGGGGGCTTTTCTGCTTCCCACCCCTTACTGCATCTTTCCCTTAATAAACCTTTTATAATTTACCCTTCTCTGTGTGTGAGCTTTTCAAGTTTATATTCATTGTAGACAAGAACTTGGAAGCCATTGGTTTCGTGAGTTTGACAGTCACTGACTTGGGAGTTGTAAGCCCACCCAGAACTTGTTCTAGAAAGAGAACCCATGAGAGGGAAATAAAGAGGTCTTAAGGGTGGGTTGAGGAGTAGAAAAAAAAGACCATTATATTTTATGTTTTTATATTTTTTTCTTATTATTTCAACTACATTAGTGACATTTTCCAGGAACCCTAATAGGTAACATTGTTAACAAACTTAGTAAAAATCTGAAAGAAGTATCAAGCAGCATCTATCACACAGAGAACATTATATTCCTGTAATCTTGTGCTCTTCTCTTAGATGCAATATTCTTTTGGGGACATATCCAATTACTGATGGAGAAACTGAATATGATGATCACTGATGTTTGTCTGTGAAGTGGGAGACTTTTATGCTTGCTCTTAAAGTCCTATATCTTAGTAGCTCATCTAATATTGTTTCTTGATCTCCCCTTTCTTCTAGTGGTTAGAAAAGTACTCTGTCACTCAGATTAGTTTATAAATAAGGGAAAAGCTACATACTATTTTTTTGGTGGGGGGTTTCAAAGTAGGGTCTCACTCTAGCCCAGCCTGGCCTGGTATTTGCTATGTAGTCTCAGGGTGGCCTTGAACTCATGGCAACCCTCCTACCTCTGCCTCCCAAGTGCTGGATTAAAGGTGTGCACTACCATGCCCAGCTTAGATACTGTTTTAACTGGTTAGAGCATTTGCCTTGGATAGCAAGTAATCATTGCCAAATTTCCCTATCTACTATTTATGAAGTTGGTATAGTCTTTTCATGATATATGGTATCATTTAAAACATAAATATTATTGAGTAGTTTTCAGTTCTAGAACTAGAACTGCATTCTAGTTCTTTATTAGATACCTATTGGCCATCACATTAATAAAGATGTAGATAAACATGTAGAAGGCAGCGATGGTAATGATTAAAGGAAGAAACTAGGTCTTATGTATAAAGATGTAAGGAATATGGTTCATTTAGTTTTAAGATGAGACACCCAAGGGAAGTCTTGATAACTATTTTAAAATTTATTGCATATTTTATGAGGAGCACACCTAAGAGTTATTTTTCATATCTTTGATAAACAGAAGAGAAAACACATTTAACTCCTTTTTTAAAAAAATAACTTTCTAATTAACTACTTATAAATTAATAAAATCTATTTTTCACTACCTAAGTCATTCTTTGGCAGTAATTTGGACTTATAGGGTCTTGATTCAGTTTTTGAGGACGCAGGGGCACTATTTAGGTCTCTTGCTCAACAGCATAATGAGAGTACAGGTAACTTGAAATTTGCTTACTGGTCACTGACATTAATCAAACACTGACTGTAAGATAACATCTCACCACAGCTCCTGAGAAAAATATTGGTATTACAGAAAGCAGAGATTTTAGTAACTTCTTGAAAATCTGCAGGGTTGGACACTCCAGACCTTCTTACCAATGAGAAAGATACACACGTACATACATTCATACATACATACATGCATATATGTGTGTATATGTATGCATTAGCACACATGAAGTCTTTGCACACATTTCTTCTGGCATATGTGAAAGCAATGTGTAAGATGCTGATGATGAGGAGATGGGAAGTGGAGAGAACTGAATTGATTTTTTTTGTAAAAAAAATGATACATTAATCAATAGTTAATACAAAGAAAATGACTTATGTTCATATGTCTAATTTTAAGTCTTTCCCCATGAGACAAGTTTATGTAAATAATTTAGGAAACTGATTCCTAATTTGTTAAAAATAAATGCTACATGCTATGTTTACATATCTCTTCAACTAGTAATGAACAGATTGAAGGTTGAGGAGCAAAAGTTCCTAATAGTCTTATGATTAGTAACATATTTTTTAAGAAAATTGTTACAACTTCTGAAGAGAACTAAGTAACTATATTTTTTTAATTATTAACATTTTTCCCTATAAGATAAATGTGATATTAATTCACAGTGTTAGAGGGAAATGTGTCCTGGTGAATTTTAATATTATTAATCATAAATCAATTATTTAATTAAAATATTATTTATATTTTTTTTAGTATGCCTTCATTTCTTTTCTTATTCATGAATGGATGTAGGTGGTATCTATAATTCCAATGTTCTGCTTTGGGAATTAAACCTCAGGCTGATGTGTCATTTCAGTTTGTCAAAGAACTAGATCCCAGTTTGCTGCACTCAATTGCTTTCTGACAGACAAGAAACTTGATTTTTATAATGAGGTATAAATCATAAAAAAGGATTGTCTATACAAGACTTCAGGAGAAATAAGAGCAGGAGTGTCATGGGAAACTTTTCTCCTGAGGAGACTTGAACACATGTCTTCACCTCAAATTGGGCTCAGATGATAGACCAAAGTACAATTTTACCAATACTAGTTTGGTGAACCAATGAGTCTACTGGGGTTACTTAGAGAGCATAGTGAGAGGTTATTTACAGGAACATGGAGCCTCCAATCAGTTGCTTTGATAGGGATCCTTCTGTTAAGATTGCTCCTCTGGTGCTTCTTCCCAGCCACAGGGTGAGCCTGAGGACCCCAGAGCGTCCTCACCACCAAGAAGTTGCATTTCATTCCAGATGACCACTTCCTCGTGGCTGTTTCAAGGAGATCCTTATCCCTGTCCAGGAGTATGGAGACCCCAGAGGAGCACTTCAGTGGGGCTCACTATGTCAGCATTACCCTTGCCAATGCTCCTCCCTCAGGTTGAGGTCTTACTTCCAGAGCATGGAGACCCCAAAGAAGCCACCTTGATAGAGCTCATTTTCCTTCGATCTTTTACCCTGTATATACTCTATCATAAACTTTATCTCTCCCTGAGGCCATGAGACCTCCTGTGCCATTGAGTACAGTTGGCACCAGGGGTGCCTGAGATCTCAAGTCGGGAGTCTAGTGACCCTCCTTACGTGTCTCAAGAGTTGTCCCAGTTGCTTATGATGATAACATTAGCCATCATTGTTCACTGCTCTCAATGCAGAGGAATTTTGCCATACAACAAGGATGTGAGAGTTTCTGCCAATGCTATTGTAGGTTAAAACAGGACACCAGAATTAGGAACGTCTGAGATAAAAGAGACTTCAATCTACATGTACATGCTATTGACTATACAGGACAGGCAAAAATTACCCACAGTTTATTTCCTGCTTGGATTAATTTCCTTATGATGGTAATTGAGTATGATGTGTAACTGATAGTCACGACATAATAAATATGATATTTTTTCATGTCCTTCTGTGACTCCCCATGAGAACTTAAAGGTACAATAATATCACTAAAAAGACCCTAGATAGGTAGACTACAAAAGAGACATTAGGATTGTGGTATAGAGTAACCTTTTCTATTGAGGTGGAATAGTTGGCAAAGTTGGCTTAGGTCCTAATGACTGGTGGAGAAGAGAAAGGTTTTACTTCAGGATTTAGCATTGGTGTCTTTGGTCTTGTCAGCTTCTTATTTTATGTTTGCATCATTCGTTTACTTTTTCTTTTTGTATGTGTGGTATGTATGTAAGTGTGTGGCTCATGTGGAGGCCAAAGCAGAAAGTCAGGAACTCTCTATTGTTCATCCTGGTATTTCCTTGGTACAAAGGGAGTCATTCACTGAACCTGGATCTCCCTGTTTTCTCCTCTTCCTTCTTCATCTTTTCTTTCAGTCACACTGACTGATCAGTGAGCCTCAACTGATTCTCTAGCTCCTACTCCCTACAGAACTGGGGTTACAGGCATGCATGGCTACATCCAGCTGTTTATGTGGGTGCTGGGGAATTGAACTCAGGGAGAATCCCTCTCTGGCACTCATGTTTGTGAAGCAAGTGCTCTTACCTGTGAGTCATTCCCCAGTCTACTTTCTTTCATTTTGGAAGTAATAGGGAATTGAACCTAGGGCCTTGATCATTCTAGGAAAGCACTTTACTACTGAACTATATCCCAAGCTGTGATGGCACAGATGAACCATTCCACATAGGCTCATATGTTTTCAATACTTGGTCCCCAGTTGGTGGCCATTTGGAAAAGATGTGGGCCTTTGGACTGGAGTATGTTTGCTTCTGGGAGTGGTTTTTTTGGATAATATAGCCCAGCTTCCTGCTGCTGTGGGTATCTAATGACAGGCTGTCTCACTCTTGCTGCTTCCTCCCAGTTTATGTGACGAGATGGGTGCCCTGGACATTTGCTTTGCCATGCTTTCCTAGCCATGAGGAAACTGTCTCTTGAAACATTAAGCCTAAATAAGCCCATTTCTCCTATAAGCTGTTTCTGGTCCATTATTTTGTCCTAGCAACAAGAAGGTAACTGATGCAGTATCCCACATTCTTTTTCTTATGTTTAACATCAAAGAAAAATCAAGGTAGGAATAAAAGGATCAGGAGCGATGTATGTCCAGCCAGCATTTTCATCCTAGTTTCTTCCTAGTATCATAGCCCCTCTGGCTGAACGATCATCAGGTAGCTCTGGGTCACCCTCTACATGAGGTCAGCACATACCTCACTACACTTAACTTCACACAAACTTCAGCATTTATTTACAAAAATAAATGGCGTGGTTACGGGTACAGGATATTACAGCTTTGTAATCCCAGGAGACCAAAGAAAACACTGTCCCAAATACTTTGACAGGTATTATATACAAAGTATGGCACACCACGTGAGTGAAGGTCTCTATATTTAGATATTTAACTTATATCAGCCTAAGCATGCAGACATCTAGTAAAAAAAAAAATCAGGTAACTGGATGGATTCTATACTGAATGAAGACATTTAGCAGTATTCACTGGTGCATTCACTAAGGTAACAATTAGAAGGAGATATTCAACCCTCACTTAGCTGAGAAAATTTGGCTAAGAAGGAAGATGTATGCAGGTCTAAGGCAGTCGTAGGCATTCTCTGTGTTTCACCATTGTCAAGTGTTAAGAATGTTTTCCTGTCAATCATGATAGGTTAGGTGCAGGAAGAGAACATGGATCAGGGACATGAGAGCATCTTCTATCCTGTATTGTGCTTATATCACCACTTGGATGAATTTCAAGCCCTTTGGTGTGGATACTCCATCTATAGATTTATTTGATTCTTAAATAACAGTTTGGGAAAGTCTAATGTTGCTGACAAGGCCTATAATGACAATTCACAAAAAATATATTTGTTTCTCTGTACTTTCTTTTTTGCACATCATTCTTCTGGTTGTATTAGTGAGCAGAAGGAATTGTAAAACCACAGGGGGACGATTTAGATGGGATAATTCAAACATTAGAGAAAGATTAACAGTAATTTCACAAAGGTGTAAAGTAAGCAGCTAATTTTTATGGAATGGAACGAATGTGTTTATAATGATTAACAAAATAAGACATGAAAAAAAGGAGAAAAATGTACACAAATTCCATTCAGGCAACAGCCATGTAAGATATAAATGTGGTACTTCTCCAAATCCACATATTTATCATCATTTAGTGTTAAACTTCCTCTGGACTGTGGCATACAGCTGGCTCAGAGCACAAAGCCTACAGTGCTTAAATACCAGTCATCCCACTCAGTCACAAGGCACTTTAGATGATGTGTACTCTTCTTGATTTAAAAAAAATATCTTAAACAAGCTGCTGGAACTCAAGCTTAAAAATTGTATTTTAAGAAAACATATTTTTTCCATGGCTAATAAGAGAGACGAGTGACTTAAATTTCCAGTCATCTCATAAGATCAAGACCAGCAGTCATTTATTTATTCATTCTGTACACATTTCACCTCTATCTTAAGAATTGTGAGAAATACAAAAGGATACTACAGAGAGTGGCCACAGCCTTCCTCAAAAGTACGCTTGTTGCTATCCAGAGATCCATGTTCCTCCATCACTTAGGCCCCCTGGGGGCCTGTCTGATTTTCCAGATAGCTGGGGCTGAAACTGTAGTGCTATTGTTCTCATTTCTGGAATGGCCTATCTCATTTCTGGAAAAAAAAAAAAGTCCTTACCAGAAGCAGCTTATGGGAGGAAAGTGTCCATTCCAGGCTTACAGTTTCTAGGGGGAGTTTCATCATGGTGGCGATAAGCACAGCAACCTGCTCACAGACATCACACATCCTCAGCAGGTACAGAGAGCTGCAGAGAGTGCAAGGTGTAGACACCCAATGGGCTAGCCATCACCAATGTCCACGCCCAGGAATACGCATCCTCCAACAAGGCTCCCCCAACTGGGTGTTATGAAGGAAGCTTACTCACAAATGCTTGAGGTTATGGGGGACATTTTACATTCAGACCACCACAGTAACTTTCTTAAAGAATGCAACATCAGCCTTTTCCCTCTTGGCTCCCTGGACAGATTTTACTCTTTGAAAGTATTGCTAGTAAGCTCCTTGATATCATGACCCCACATGTAGCCATGAATCAGGAGAATGCCATAGGATGCACTGGAGCCTTGATGAGAAAGCGAGCTTTTTACTATGAAGTGTCAGGACTTGCCTTTAAACATGGGCCCATGCTAATACAATTGTGGCCCATGGACCAGTAGCCTGGGCATCACTGGAGAGCTTCTGAGCAAAGCAGAATCTAGAGTCCAACTTCTGATCTAATAAATCGGACTCTGCCTTCATAAATACACTGAGTCTGAAAAGCACTATATCAAACTGTTGAAAGATAAAAAGAGCTCTATCTCTCTCATATTCTTTTCTTATTCTTCTTCTTTTTTTTAATTTTCAAGGTAAGGGTTTGCTTCAGCCAAGGCTGACCTGGAATTAGTCTCATGGTGGCTTCGAATGGCGATTCTCCTACCTCTGTCTCCGAAGTGCTGGGATTAAAGGAGTGCACCACCACGCCGGGCTTATCTTATATTCTTTTATAGTATTTAATTAATTTATTTATTTGTTATTTATTTATTTATTTACTTATTTGAGAGAGGAGAGAGAGGTAGAGTGAGAGAAGCAGATAGAGAGAGAATGGGCCTGCAGGGCGTGTCGCCACTGCAAACAAACTCCAGACACATGTGCCACCTTGTGCATCTGCCTTTATGTGGGTACTGGAGAATTGAGCCTGGGTCTTTTGGCATTGCTTGAAAACACCTTAAATACTAGCCATCTCTCCAACCCTGTCTCTTATATTCTTAATTTAAGTTCAGATTGAATAAGGTACCATTGGCCTCAGGAATATTAGTGAAGTCTTGGTTTTCAGTACCATGCAGTCAATTTAGGCTAGGGATTGTAACTTTCAGTGTTGTTTCTGAAATGTCCGATGTTGACATGGAATAAATGTGCAATAGATATATATTGAATGAATTAATGTGGTTAACCAGCATTCAGTATAGATTTCACTCTGTATAAATATATCTAATACTTCCATCTCCATTCCCTAGTCCCTGAGACTGTATTCCTATGTGAATTTCTATATACATCTCATTCAGCCAATCTGTAATATTAACTGAGCATCTACTCTAATCTCCTTCTCAGGAAGTGAGAGTTAAAGTATAAAATGTGCTTTTCTTTGCTCTCATGGTTCTTAAATCTGATTCATGAACAGTTATGCAGAATGCATGTTGTGATAGAGGTGTGTATAAAGTTCAATTGAAATGCAGGAAAACAATTGAATTTTCCTAAAGTATACAGAGAATGACTCCTCAGAGCTTGAAGTAAAACTGAATGGATGAGCAGTGCTTAGGTCAGGAGTTTTTAAGTATTCTAAGTGAAATAATTGAGGCACAAGAGTGCTTATGGTTTGTTTTGGAATTCACACAGAAAGGATAAGGAAGGTGGCATGAAATTTTGCAAGACAGTAAGGCAGAGTCGTAACCACCCAAGCCCTTGCATGGCTTGCTGAGGAGTATGTATCATGGGATGATGTGGAAGCCATGAAGAACGTTGACAGGGATATGACATGGTTGGATGTGCTTATTTTAAAAGCATAGTGACTGAAAAGGATCATAACCAGCACCAGAGAGACAGATTAGAGGACTGTAATAACAGTCTATCTCAGTTCTGAAATTTCAGGAAGTCAGACTATGAGAGGTAAGGAAGGAGAAAGAGGGAGATGACAAAATGTGTCCCTTGACCAAACTTCACTCAGGTGTTCTGAACCATTTCTCAACTAAGTTTCAACTTTTGCACTTTCATGTTTGTCTAATTTCAGCACAAATCCTGGCAAGTGAGTTTATCCATCTTTAATACTTGATTACCCCTAGTATTTTATTTCATATTCACCACTATGCCCGGTGATGTCTACTCCTCCTGACATGTCTTCAGTAACGACTTGATAGGTTGGTGTTGCAATTACCTTCTCATTGCTGGCAAAAAGGCACTGACCAAAAGTAGCCTGTGAAAGGAAAGGGTTTACCTTGTCTTACAGACTTGAGGGGAAGCTCCATGATGGCAGGGGATGATGGCAGTGAGCAGAGGCTGGACATCACCTCCTGGCCAACATCAGGTAGACAGTAGCAGCAGAAGAGTGTGCCGAACACTGGCAAGGCAAAGATGACTATAACATCTGTAAGCCCAGCCCCAACAAACACTTCAGAAAAGCTCTAATGCCCAAACTGCCATCAGCTGGGATCCAAGCATTCAGACATATCTCTCTATCCTAATGTTCCCTCTTAACATTCTTCAACTAGTAATTCCAATCCCCATCCCACTTCTTGGCTGTAAATTCATATATATATATATATATATATATATATATATATATATATATATACACACACACACACACACACACACACACACATATTATAGTGGAGAGAGTGGAGTCCAATTTCTATTTCTCTTTTCCACTGCAAGATTCTCCTGATCTAAGGGACTTCATGTATTGCACCTATGACTTCACTAATCATCCTTTGGTCAATTTTACCTTAATTAATTTGAATGTAAGTTAAGAATGTAAAAGTTTGCTCTTTTAGTCCCCTTATCTTTCAGTAGTTTGATACAGTGCTTCAGCAGCTCAGTGTATTTATGGAAGCCAGAGTGTGAGTAATCAGATTGGAGGTGGGACTCGAGATCTTGATCCCCTAAGTAGCTCTCAGGAGACTCCCAGGCTACTGTTCCATGGGTCAACATTTCATAATTGTTGTCCCTTTAATACACTTGCTTTATAATTCTTCAAAACATGTCGTTAAATAAGTTTTCTCTTAAATAAAAGAAAAAGAAAAACTGTCTCAGGAAGGATCCAGGTGTTAGGGTGAAGAAGCCCAGTATGTCTACATTTACTCAGTTTGGTCAAAGCGAAAATAAATCCCTCTTGGTAGAATTACTTTTACAGTTCTAATGAAGTACTTTGTCTGGTCATCATATAAAAGGAGCCAATGATAAAATTATGTTCTGTCTAAGAACCTCGGAGATAGTGGTACTGAGAGTCAGTGGAAAACAGAGGAACCCAAGTTAGCATCAGGCACACCTTGGCAGAAGGATGTTCTGTAAGGAATGTGAAGACCATACAAGAATTGGCCATCACATACAATTGGTGGATTTCCTCTACATGAAAAGCTGATGTAAACCAGACATCCTTCACATGAAGACAGCATCAGTTCCACACTGTGAGTTAAGAAGCCAAGGCAGGGCCTTTACTGCTACGTTCTTCCTGCTGTTCAGCAGTCTCTTCAGTACAGAACTGCTCACCCGGGGCTGACCAAGGACACAGTGGAGATAGCCCTGGCCTCTTGAGATGCAACTGGGCCAGGAATGATAAGCCATGCTCTCACTGAGAGAACAGATATGCAAGAGTATCATCAGAAGCCATCTTCTAGTTGGAGTGTGGATCAGTGAGAGAATACCCAGCAAGGTCATGGCATTGAGAGGTACAACTCATGCCTGTCAAATGTCACTATCCTCACAAAATTCTAGAAATTCTATTGAAATGTAGTCCAGATTCACTAGATGTCAGATGAAACTCAAGACTATGTTTTTGATAAGTTTTAGGTGACGTTGAGCTATGAACACTACTATACAATACCAAGAAATGGTTGGTCACATGTCCAGGAATTAATAAGTGACTTCCCAATTCCAGAGTTCTGAAGGAATGAGACACAGAGTAAGTAATTGGAGGTGGGAGGGGTACAGAGGTTTGTTTTTATACTTCCATTACATCAAGGGTACCATTCATCTATATGACAGTGAGAAACTGGGTCTCTCTGATCAGCACTTTATTTCTGTGGGCACTGCCAACAAATTATGTAAGGTGGCACCCAATACCCATAGAACCTTCACTCCGTGGAGAGTCATACTCTCATAGCATAGATCACATAGCTATGTCTGTAAATAAAGATGCATTCATAATTATTGTTAAAAGTTCTATAGGCAAATCTTCAAATCTACCAGCTGTAGAAAATTAAAAATGAATAAGAAACTATTAAAAATAAAATAGAGAATTAGAGATGATTCAAATCATTCTCATCTTAAAAATACCTCACTTGTGCTTGTGGTTGACATTGCTTTTCTTATTCTTTGAACAATCTAAGTAATGGCTCACATTTTTCACTTTGTATAGACACATCCCGATTATAATTAGAAGAAAAGAATACACGTGGCTGAGCATAATCCAAGACACAGGGCTGAAGTGAAGACATTAGATACAGGTGACGGAACACTTGGGGACAATTAAAAGATTCATTCTGGCTATATTCATCATTGTTCCTTCTTGCATAAAAATAGTGGTTTATTTTTAATGAAAGACTAAAATTTTGAGCAGCAACAACGTGAACATGTGGAAATTTCATCTGTATGTTCAGTCTCTAAAAACTTATTAATTGATTAAGTTTAACAATTACTTTTCCTGGGTCAGTTTATGTAGTTACTTAGTATTTTAAATAGACTGAGAATATGTGACCGCTGACGATTATCTGGCTCTGAAAATTAAGCTCATGGTTCTGTTCCTGCTTTATAGCAAGTCTCTGAACATGTTTGACAGGCAGAGTATAAAAGAAGGATTTAAACTGCTTTCCCATATCCTCAACTTTGTCAGGGATAACACCGAAATTTCCATCATTCATGTGGCCCAGAGAGTTCTAAAGCATTAACAATTTATCAAGCTTATGCATTATAAAAGCTAGAGAGTATATATTTTTAATACCAATCACCCAATCGAGCCATAATGCAAGAAGTGTATTGCAATTTGATTGGTACAATTCCTGTTGAATGGATAAAATAGGACATGCTCCTGGAAAAGCTGGTGCCCAATAAACTTGACAATAAAATCTCATCCGGAGGGGTGAAAGAAGGAATGTGGGGAAACATGCTACTTTGCAAGAAAGGTGCTATCTTTGATGTGTAAATATTTTCTTTTTTGAATTTGTCAGGATGAGCATTGGCTTTTACAGGAATATATATATATTGCAATGTTCTTGGAGTTCTTTCCCCATTCCTTATCATTTCTCCAGAAGAACAGCCTTTCAGAGCTGAGTTCAAACATGGTTCACAATGATGGCCTGAGGCAAGGTGTCAAAAAAGAAAAAAAGTAAAGTTTGCCGCTTGGAACCTTCAATCCCTTCCCACCTTATCCCTGCTCTTCATTCTTTTTCTAAACCACAGTATGCTTCCAAAGGGGGAGGAAGGGGAGGACCTGTTTATTTTCATTTCTTATGAAAAACCCAAAGGTTTGCTACAGGAAAGGAAATGTTATTTCTGCTTACACCCATATAATGAACTAGATAGTAGAAAAATCTCTCAAAATTAATATTTGACATATTTACTACATTTTCCTCAGAGTTCATTATGCATGCTACATAATAATCTCAGTTTATGTTTCATGAACTATCAACAACTTAATATTGCTAGAGATACTATATTTTTAAGGAAATATCTTCCAAAAGCCTAGTTATAACAAATTTTCAATAATAAAGTAGAAAAATCAATGTAAATGATGAAAATAATACATCATTCATAGAACATAGAAAACATATCAGAAAATAATAAATCAGATAATATTCTTTCTCCCTTTTCTGTCTCCACTTTCTACAAAGGCCCAATGTATATGAAAGTAGAAAAGTAGTTGAATTCTAGATAAAATGACAATTGAGGGAATTGACCCGTGGTAAAAATAGTTTTAGGTGACTGGGAGTTAGGTACTGCTGAATGTAGTAAGCCAAGTAAGCCAAGATCCACTTAGAATCAATCCTCTGCTGATTAAAGTACAGATGTCCCATCCCTGTCACAGACCTCAGTACCAGTCAGACCTTCATCAGCGTTTTTAACAAGCCCTCTTTCACTTTTCCACGCATCTCTGTTTGAAACTCTAAAGCCTACAGGCTTTGCTTAACCTGTACACAGTGCCAAAGGCTAATGGTCTTTTAGTCCTTGAATCACAACAGGGTTCCAATGTCATGCTGTTTTACTAAGCACTCAGCATGAATCACCTTTTCTCAGGTACCTGTTGCAAGGCTATGTAAGAATCTGGAAGATGCAATTTACTGGGTCCTAGTAGTGTGTAAGAAAGGAAAAATGAAGCAAGAACTTGGAATCTTAAGCTTAGGTGGTACTTAAGTCATATGAGGAAGGATAGGTTGGCCCTGTCCATGTTGTAAAACTTTTGTGTTTCTAAATTCAAGAAGCAAGGAATTTGAAGGTAGTCTTGATAAGTAAACTGATGCCTGAGAAGTGAGGGTTGTTTTCTTTGCCCAGGTTATAATTTTAAGTGTTCATTAAGTGAAGAACAAAGCAACTAGTACTTATGTGATAGGAAATATTTAATAACGAGTCATGAAAAAGTGGGGATGAATGAATAACAGCTGTGTTTCCAGATGATTTTGAATCTGAAAGTGAATGAGTTTCTGTCATGCCCAGAACATGTAGGAGGCTATTGTGACATTTAAGAACATATTGTAGGAACAGTTTGGGACCATTATAAGAAGACTATAAAGGAAGCAGTGGGTGGAAAAGAAACCTAGTGATAAGTTGTAAAGAAGCAAACAGAGGAGAGGAAAAAGAAAATGGAAGAGGACTGGAGAGATGGCTTAGCGGTTAAGGCACTTTCCTGGAAAGCTAAAGGACCCTGCTTTGATTCTCCAGGACCTATGTAAGCCAGATGCACAAGGAGGAGCATGTGCCTGGAGTTAGTTTGCAGAGGCTAGAGATCCTGGCATGCCCATTCTCTCTCTCTCTCTCTCTCTCTCAAATAAATAAATAAATAAAATGTATTTTTAAAAAGCAGGAAAGGGCTTTATAAAAAAGATACTTAATTTTGTTTTTTACAAAACTTTACAAGAAAAACAGTCATAGCAGTTACAACATTAAACAGCGTCCATCAAAATCAAGTATGCATGAGAAGAAAGATCTGAAGATTTGATTATTTATAGTAGATATTTCTAGTTTCTGTTTTGTACTTTTTCTTTCTTTGGACAATTACTTCTTTGCTCTTCCATGTGACTTTTGTGGACTAGACAACATGAGCTACAGTCCCTCCTGGTCACAGGGTCACTTGTCCCACTCTAGACCAACTGGTGCCATACTGAGAATTTGATCCTCAGGGTGAATGAAATAGGCTCTGATGAGAGATGAATAAACCAAGCATTCCTCCACGTGGCAGATCCCTGAGGAAACATTGTTCACACCATTGTGTTCCCTGAGATACCACTTGTTGCAGTCAGGTTCGCATTGCTGGCAGAAATCACCCCACCAAGAGCAGCTTGTGGGGGAAAAAAAAAAGTTTATTTTGGCTTACAGGCTCAAGGGAGAAGATCCATGATGGCAGGGAAAATGATGGCATGAGTAGAGGGTGGACATCACTTCCTGGCGAACATCAAGTGGACAACAGGAACAGGAGAGTGTGCCAAACACTGGCAAGGGGATACTGGATGCAATACCCATGAGCATGCCACTAACAACACATTGACTCTAGGATGTGTTGATTCCAAAATCTCTATCAGCTGGGAACCTAGCATTCAGAATGCCTAAGTTTATGGAGGACACCTGAATCAAATTGCCACACCACTCTTTCTTCATTCCTTTCCTTTCCTTTCCTTCCTTTCCTTCCGTCCCGTCCCGTCCTGGCCCTTCCTGTCCCTTCCCGTCCCGTCCCGTCCCGTCCCGTCCCGTCCCTTCCCTTTCCTTCCCTTCCCTTCCCTTCCCTTCTCTCTTTTCTTCTCTTTTCTTTCTTTTTTTCTTTCTTACTTACTTTTTGGTCTTTTTTTGAGATAGGGAGGGTCTCACTCTAGCCCAGGCTGATGTGGAATTCACTATGTAGTCTCAGGGTGGCCTTGAACTCATGGTGATCCTCCTACATCTGCCTGCCAAGTGCTGGGATTAAAGGCATGTGTCACCATGCCCGACTAGACATAAGGCTCTTTAAACCTTCTGGAAATCCAGTGGTTCCTGTCTCCTTTTGGGTCTGTAGCCATTCAATGAGAGCCAAATCCATAATCCCTTTTTCCAGCCCTGAGATCAGCAGTATGGAGATAATTGCCTAGCCACTTGTTCCAGACTATTATCTCGTTCTAGAAGGTAAGAGTGTAAAGAAATTAAAAACTTACTCATAGAAGCTCATTTCCAGTCCCTTGTCTCATTGTGTCCACTAATCTAACATTATTGCAAGAAAATTATATATATCTAATATAATTATATATATAATATAATTATATAGAGATATTATATATACATATATATTCATTCCTAGTAGTTCCCAATCTTGCTGGTCTGCTTTAAAGTGTGTATCCAGCCCATATATGCTGTATTAATCTCCACTGAGATTCTTCTTTCAGAGACACCACTAGTACACCACTACAAGAATACCGCCACTAGAATGCCACTGCTGGTTTACCACTACTAGCATGCCAGTGCTAACAGGTCACTGTTGCTATGACACCACTATTATTCCACTGCTAGTAGGCCACTACTAGTATATCACTACTAAGTATACCACCAAGTTGGTGAGCTTTTTTAGTGAAGTCTATCTTGCAATTTAAAATTTGTTTGATCAACAGATTTTTTTAGGTGGTCTTTTGAGAAGCCCTAAATTAGCACAAGTAAACAACCAATAAGTGCTTTATTATTTTTATTTTTGGAAAAATTAGACAAATTTTAAAATTATATCATAAATTATCATTATACCAATGAAATCTCATTTCATGTATTAAAATTAGAGCTATGAGATTAGAGTCTAAATTTCTGGGAGGCAGAAAACTTGTCATATTACAAACAAACCATCTACGTTGTGCTACCTTTTCTCAGTTATGACCATGTTGCCACAATAAAAATTGATCTTTAAAAACATTAAAGGACATGAACATCAGAACTCATCTCTCTTTGCCTTCTGACTGAAGACACAGTGTGACCAGCTGCTTAATGTCCCTGCTGTGGCTTTTCCTGCCATGGTGGACTTTACCCTCAAACAAAGAGCCAAAATGAACTCTTCCTCCAAATGCTCTTGTTAGGCGTTTTGTCATAACAATGAGAAATCAAACAATATGCCTTCCAAAGACCCTTGCTCCAACGATCATAGATTGGGAATTAGATTTCAGCATCGCCATTCCATTGGGACACTTTCCATCTATAACAGCTGCACAAGTGCAGGTAAAAGTGTAAGAATTTTTGCTTCAAGGTCTGCTGCTTGCTAGAGAGAGCCCCACTAAAACATAGACTTCTTATGTAAGTGTGCTGTCTATATTGTTTCATAATAAAATAGTTCCTAGAATTATATGAGACATGATTTTGGTGACAAGTCAGCCACACTGTATATACCTTGAAAAGGTTGGTGCTTAATTTTTCTTGGCTTGTTCAGATACTAGTATAGTGCATATCACAAAGCAGGTAATCAATAAGCAACTGATGCTTAAATCACATTGGTCTCAGTAGTGTGGCTACAGGGTCTGTTAACTTCAGGGATATGACACTCACAGCAGACTAGAGTTGAGCCATGTTGAGGGATGAAAGAGGTACTCAGGGTATCAGGATCAAGGGCAAAAAGAACTTCCTTACATCTCCTGCCCTGGCCCATAATGAAATCAAATTAATGAGGTTAAAATTTCAGAATAATAACAATATAATGAAGGTACAAAAGAGCTGGGCTAAACTCTGGAGATATCGAGGCAACGAAGAGAGGCTGGAACTGTGCAAATGTCATGGTTTGTTCAAAGAAGGTATGTTTATGATCAACATCTGTTTATTGAAAATCAACATTTTATCTTGTCAAAATCTTTTTCCCTGAATGAGCCTGTATAGTTCCAAATATATTCATGACTTGTCTTGCTATGTAGTCTAGGCTGGCCTAGAACTCATTCTCATTATTCCCCAGATTTCTGAGAGCTGGGTTTATGATTAATGAGTCCTGAGAAGCTATCACCATAGCTGTCTTCATGTCTTTTTTAAAAAGGAAAATTTTGGTAATAACTTATAAAAAAATGAAGAATCAGGGCTGGAGAGATGGCTTAGCAGTTTAGATATTTGCTTGCAAAGTCAAAGGACCCAGGTTTGATTCCCTAGGACCCATGTAAGCCAGATGCACAAGGTGATGCATGCATTTGGAGCTCATTTGCAGTGGCTGGAGGCTGTGGCATGCCCATTTTCTCTCTCTCTCTCTCTTTATCTGTCTGTCTCAAATAAATCAATCAATAAATAATAAAATATATTTTCAAAATGAAGAATTATTTCTTCTGCTCACTTCATGCTAGACTCATTTTTCCTGCCTGACTGTATTTATTAGTCAGAATGATATCCTCAGTTACACATGGAGTTCAAAAAAAGCATTTGGTACCTTTTATTTTTAAATTGACTTAAAATTCACCATATTTTAAGGAAATTGCATATGGGGTCTCCTGTATCAAAGGAAATATTAGAAACAACAGGAATATGAAAGAACAAATATATTCTAGACTTATACTTAGGATCCTTCATGTGCTATGTAGAAATGAAGGTGTTAATGCCTGTCTGCAGATCCATTTTTATGTTACCAGACAAAAACCAGTGCCTCTACTGAATTATAGGTATGAGAGCCATTATCTCCCAGGAGCACCTTGAGAAAGAGATGTCTAATCTCAATAATGTGACTTTCCATGTTAAATAAATCCCCCATGTTCAGTACTTTCTTGCTCTTAACTAGAAAATGTCTTATCCTTCCCCTCATTCACGTCTTCTAATCTTAAAAAGAAAAGAACCTCAAAGAAATTTGCATTTCTACTAACCAGAATTGATCTTGTTTCTTTCTATTTAGTATTCCTTGTCAAATTGCTTTTGTGAGTGTCTTATGTAATGGATGAATAAATGCAGGAGATTTGGTGCGCTTGCCAAATGTTTACTATAAAAAAACTATTTTCATCACATTGACTTCCTTCTCCATTTCTTATACTATATACTTATTAAAAGAGCAATTAGTCTACTAAGCTTATTTATCCAGCATACATCTGAGAGAGTATGTGAAAGGCATTTTACTGGGATTTGAAAGGCTTTGGAGTTTTCACTCTTGCTTTGCAGATGAGTGACAGGAAAGGGGGCGGAGCCTGCAAAGGCTTTAATTTCCTTTACGCAAACAAAACCATGACATCAACAACAAACCACTCTTCTCTGCATACTTTCAACTAGCTCTGTTCTAATAATAAGGAGCATAAGGAGTGGCTTGACATTCGCAGGAATGTTTGTGACCATAGTTTCTCATCTCCTCATCAATACTGCCCTTTGTAATTGCTTTAGAGATGGGTAATGGGCTGTATGGAATGATCATCCAAGCAATCAAAAGCAGAAAGAGAATTGTCTTAGTGTACATTTGGTTACTGATTTTTTTTCCCCTTTACTCAAACCAGTGGAGTGCTCCATTCCCACTCCCAGACTCTATGGCCTCTCCTGTGGGGCACAAAGAATATTGATTGAAAAGAAAAATACATTGCATGCACACATCAGTGCCTTCACCCAGTGTCTTAGTTTGCTGGATGCTGATAAGATTTTATTTCTTTTTTATTCATTTATGCTTATACTGTCACAGAAGGGCATGCGAGTCACACACAGACTCTTTTTTTTAATGCCATTTTAAAAAACATTTTATTTTTATTTATTTGTTTATTTGACAGAGAGAGAGAGAGAGGGAGAGAGAGAGAAAGAATGGGTGCACCAGGGCCTCCACCACTGCAAACAAACTCCAGACGCATGTGCCTGGGGAATCGAACCTGGGCCCTTTGGCTTTACAGGCAAACACCTTAACTGTTAAGCCATCCCTCCAGCCTCAGACTCTTAATAGTAATGTAAGAAGGTGAGCTGGAGAGATGGCTTAGCGGTTAAGTGCTTGCCTGTGAAGCCTAAGGACCCTGGTTCAAGGCTTGATTCCCCAGGACCCACGTTAGCCAGATGCACAAGGGGGCACATGCGTCTGGAGTTCGTTTGCAGTGGCTGGAGGCCCTGGCGCACCCATTCTCTCTCTGTCTCTCTCTCTGCCTCCTTCTCTCTGTCTATCACTCTCAAATAAATAAATAAAAATAAAATAAATAGTAATGTAAGAAGGTAAATTTGTTAAGAGCAGATGTATGCAAGTTATAGATAAATAGTATATATTTTAGAGTTTTTTCTTTTTCTTCTTTTCTTTCTTTTTCTTTTTCTTTTTCTTTTTTTTTTTTTCACAGTAGGATCTTGCTCTAGCCCAGACTGACCTGAAATTCACTATGTAGTCTCAGGGTGGCCTAAAACTCACAGAAATTCTCCTACCTCTGTCTCCCAAGAGCTGGCATTAAAGATGCCCGGCCAGAATTTTTAAAATCTATTTTATTTACTTATTTGTATATATATATGGAGAGGCAGAGCAAGTGAGAGAGAAAGAGAGAATGAGAATAGGAATTCCAGGGCCTCTAGCTGCTGCAAACAAACTCCAGATGCATGCACCACTCTGTACATCTGGCTTATGTGGGTACTTGGGAACTGAACCAGGGTCAATAGTCACAGGAAAGTGCCTTAACCACTAAGCCATCTCTTCAGTTCAATCTTGGATTTTAACTTAGATATGAAATTAATCATTTTGAGAAATACAGAAATAAGGTTCCTTAGGAGCTAGAATTGATAGCAATATTACTCAGTGTAACTATAGCACTATCTAGTATTTGGCTCTATAGAAGGTATAAAGTCAAGGTTAGACTACATATTGCCAGTAAACTGTACCGTGACCTTTCTTTCCCTTTATAGTCAGTATCAAAACATTACCTCTTTGTGACACCCACTTTCCTCATAAACACATCAGCAAATGCTAAACATTTCATAGGGATGGGCACTGACCAGTCTGTGTGAACAGGTTTGCCCAAGAGCCCTCAGAGAGCATGATCAGGATGCTTGGCAGTGCTAATGAACATTTCTTTGTGTGTCCCAGCATGCCATTCGTCTATGAATATACCTCTGAACTGTGCTCCTTTTGATTACAGTGACACATTGTGATACTGGGTTTGAAGTGGGGTCATCTCCCGGCTCTCAGCTGCCTGCCTCAGATGAGTCCGTGTAGCTCTCTCTGGATATTTTATTTTTTCTTACCTAATTGATGCAAGCTGCACTTGCCACTGCATTATTACTTCATCCTCTTTAGACCCACAGGCTATTTCAGCTTATAAAGGTCACGTCTCATTTTAGCTGGTTTCAGTTAATTCACTGCCATCAGAAAATTAATTAGAAAGCAGGTTTGCCAATGATCATATCTGCAAACCAAGACTGGTGCTCCAGTTGATTCAGACAAATAACTATAAAATCAGTGTAACCAGTTATTTGGCCTTTTAAACAAAACAACTGATTAATCTACTGAGTCACCTTTCAATAATTCATTAATTGGATTGCTAATGAGGAAAAAAGATTACTGTTATGTAACATACTAACATTTAGAACTCCACAAGAATTTTGACAGCTTAGATCAGAAATATTCATTAGTAAACCTCCTCCTTGGGAATGACCCCTAGAAGGTTTACAGTTACCTGCTGATTATTTGATTTAAATTGCATTTCCTCAATCTGTTGGTAAGGAGCAGATGCCATTTAGGATAAAATGCATTTTGGAGAGACATATTATATCTGTTTCCTCCCTGCAGCCCAGCAACTTTGCCAATACAGCAGAAAAAGGGAAATATTATATAGAACTTAGAACTTAAAGTTTGCAAATCTGTCTTAATTGGGTTCAGTAATTTTTAATAGAATCCACATAGACTACAGAAATGTACAGTGATTGACTTGAACATGACAGAAAGCAATGTTCTTTTAAGTAATTAATGGCTGCTAAAAGGTCCCCTGTATTATGTAGGAGAGAGAGAGAGAGACCAGATTTAACCAGAGGATTCTGGAAGGAGGGTTGATGAGAGAGATTAATCAAAGTAGAGCACAGTCATATAAGGCACGGGATCTGATGATTCACTCACAAAACCGAGGAGTAAAGGAAGCAGAAAGGGGAGGGGGACGTGGTGGGGAAGACGCATATGTGATGGTAGTCAAATGTCAAACCTCATTAGACAAGTTGTCCAAAACATCTCTAATGAGCTGGAAACAATGTGCAACTCACCTGGTTCAAGGATTTTTTGCACAAATTCAAACTCAGGCCAGGTTGCTCAATGGGTCTTCAGAGAAATGAGGAGACACTGGAGTGAATGCCAGACAAGGGGAGCTGTGTTAACAGACTTTTCCCAACCGCCTAACTCTGGCAGTTGAGACAAAGACAGAGACGATCGTTTCTTTCAGGTAGTGCTAATTAGCTTGGTTTCTAGATGACCACTAATTATTGTTACAGGAGACATTAGGATTAGAGAAGCTGTGAGAATAAGCCCAGCAAATAACTATAGTTCTAAAGTTGTCAGAATCAAGCAAGGCTGGGGGCCAGATATCAGTGAGCAGGGAAGGATGTGGTAGAAATCTGTGCTCCTCTGCCAAAGGAGTTAACTACACTGAGCCACCAAAGCCATCTGTACATGCAGAATGACCTTGGCAGAAGTGGGGCACATTATGTGTTTTCATGGAAGAAGAGATTTTTTTTTTTTTAAATAAGTTGACATGGTCTGGTGGAGAGGTGTCCTCACTTTTCCTGCCAAGACCTCCTATGCATCTGATGAAATGCTATGAAGTTCTCTCAAGTTTTTTTTTTTTTTTAATCTAAGTTTGCCCTCCTTCCATAGGGTTTTAAAACTCCAATGGGTTTTAAAAGTCAGCAGACCTCAACTTATTTTTTTTCCTTTTCTTCCTTTAATTATAAGAAGAAGGAATGATCTTCTGCAATCATCCTTTGGATTATGTCACTGTCTTTAAATAAATTTAGAACTCTTTGTTTTAATTTTCATCAAAATAAAATGTTCTGCCTCTCTGCCCCTGTCCACCCTGTGCCTTGCGGTCGTCCCGGGCGCTGCAGCCTGCTGTCCCCTTCCTGTCGCAGTCAGGACGCAGAACGGCTTGCCATCCTGATTGCCTTATTATTTTTCTACTATAAAACTTGCTACTGTTTTTACTTAAAATATCTTGCAAGCCTGGCTCCATGAAACTGGGTCACTTATTCTCATTCAAACTTTAATTTTTAGCACCCTATTTCAACTGTTCCTTGTTGCATGTGTGCTCTTGTGTCTGGTACCTTTGCTAATCCACATGCATCCATTTTATTCTCATGGCCACCAATGGTTTGCAAGTTTCTTAAGAACAGGAGCCCTGAACTCTTTTTTTTTTTTTTTTTAATTTTCTTCTCATAGAACTAGGCTTATCGTTTCCAGTTGACTATTGGTCATCTTACACAACAGTGAACCCTGAATATCAGCCTTCTTTGCTCCTTTGATTTCACTTCCACTTGGGCAGATTGTCATTGTCTGTTCTCAGATTAGTAGTTTTCCATTTCTTATTTCTTGATGTTTCTAGTTCAGGTCTTAATATGTTTTCCTTGAAGTAAACATAGGGTCAGGGCACGCAGAGCAAGGAAAGGAGTGAAGTCACTATTCCCTTTCCATCTGTCACCCACCAGGAGTGCGCATCTGTATTTACACACATAACGTTAGCTCTTTGCCCATCCACGTAGTGGTCAGTGGCCACTTTGCTCTTTATTTAGAGTATATCCTTCCACTTAGAAAGCGTCACTTTCCTATTGATCAGCTTATATCGTTGCATTCCTGTTTAGGTGCTATGTGCCCATTCTCTCTTAATTACTCATTGATGATAATTGTGGCACCAAACCTATTTCTTTTCTTTTTTTTTTTTTTTTTTTTTTTCCAAGGTAGGGTCTCACTCTAGCTCAGGCTCACCTGGAATTCACTATGTAGTGTCAGGGTGGCCTCGAACTCACAGCGATCCTCCTACCTCTGCCTCCCGAGTGCTGGGATTAAAGGCGTGCGCCACCACGCCCGGCTCCAAGCCTATTTCTTTTAACAAATACTTCCAAAAGGGAAACGTTGCAAAGGATAGCATTTTCCACATGAACTTCAGATCTGAGCACCAGCCATGTTCCTTTCACTTACTATAAGACTGAGAACTACTGGCAAAGCTGCCCTGAGATCAGAGACTGGGAACCATGAGGATGCTGAACAGGAAGTAGAGCTGAGGGGGTGTGCAGCATGCCCCCAATTCCTCCACCAACAAAGTCTCACGTCGACCCCAAACAACCTTTGTGTGGAAGCTGCTCTTAGAGATTCATGTTAGTCCTACAATTGCTCTGCATTCACCTTGTCTCTCATGATGTGAGCCCACCTCTGAGATGATTGCGCTAATTTAAAATCCTTGGAAACCGGCAAAACAGATAGATGTAGACATACAAGCCTCTAACCCAGTAAGTCAAAAACTTTCTGCTGTGTGGAAAACATCCCCGGGAGCCACTCAGTAGTTCTCTGAACAGCTCTCTCCAGTCAATTATCAATAATAGAAGAGAGGGAGGCAGGAAGAAGTCTGGCATGATGGGAACACTGTTCTTACATTTTCCTATAAATCTGGCTAGGAAACAAAACTGGGGTTGATGAGGTCCCTGTGACACACAAGTCTTTGTGAGATCTGTGTAGGTGAGAGAAGCTTTTGGTAAAATAAAAAAGAAGGTTGACAAATAGATATGGGCTTATTATTTATATTTCTAATTTGAACATTATATAAGAGTGCCTCCCACGGAATCAGAAGGTGCTTGTTAAAAATGCCCCACAGGTCTGCTGGGTCAGCCTCCTCTGGGGATTGTCTGCTGTCTCTTTAACAAGCTCCCCCAAGTAATCCTCATGTTCAGTAGAGTTTGAGGACGACTGATATACACTAAAATAGCAAATCCAAACCTAAGTGCTGTGCACTGGAAGACAAGAGTCAATAAAACAGACCCACTTGAGGCATTCCCAACAGCAAATTATGGCACTGAAGTAAGTGAACACTTATGAACTCCTAAGGAGGTTAAACAAACTGTAAAACTCAACTGCTGAGTTTTCAAGTAGATTATTTTTAGTGTCTTTACATGTAAATGCATTTTCTTAGCAATTAAATGAATCTAAATAATTTAGGTTTTTAAGAACATTACCCTTCCTATTTCAGCTAGAACTTTGAAAAGCTATTTGCCTAAGCTAGTGTGAGAGGAAGTCTTAGCAGAACTTATAGGTAAGTTTTGTCATAATTTTTTTTTTTTCTGAGGTAGAGTGTCACTGTAGCCCAAGCTGGCCTAGTATTCACTATACAGTCTCAGGCTGGCCTCAAACTCATGCCAATCTTCCTACACCTGCGTCTCGAGTGCTAGGATTAAAGGCATGCACCACCATACCCAGCACTTAACGTTTGTCTTTAAGTCCCATTTCTGTTTTCTTTGTCTCCAGCATTTTCCTGGTAGTTCAAAGGACTGATGGCCTCATGCCCTCTCCCCCGCCCTCCTATTTAAACTGTTCTAATGGCATGGATAGAATACGAAGTGGTAAGCTGATAGGCAGGAGAAATTGCAGTGAGAGTCTGATACTGAAGTGGCTATGAGCACATTTCTTGGACTGTAGTCTAGCTTCTTTATTTGGAAGAATAAAGGATGAACTTACAATATCTCTGCTAGCCTTCCTTGTCCTCTCTTTCTACATACAACTCACTCGGTTCTCTGTGCCTCAGCTTCATGGTTGGAAGTGAGGAGCTCCTGTGCTAGGAGGAGAGACTTCACAAAGAGGACAATTAGATGAGTGGCTTCTAAATGTGGGCACAGAGATCTGAGCAGCACCTGCTAGCTCTGGTGAGGAGTTGGAACCCCAGTGCTAAGTCAGTCACAGTGAAAGCTAACTAGAGATGTGAACACAGCCTATTGCTTTGCTGTGGCTCATTTTCCTCGTGTGGAGGATGGAGATAGTCAAGCTAATTGTTCTCAGGGTCCTATTGGCATTACCAGAGCAGATGAGCAGATATGTCTAAGAACATGCTGGGAACTCCTCAATGCTTCTTTGTTCACCATGAAGAAGCTGCTTATTCAGTGCCTCATGTTGACCACTCAAAATTATCCCTAAGCATACACACAGCCTGCGATGTTCCAGAAACTGATCTAAAAGCATTATTTTGATGCTAATGCTATTCTCATACCAGTCCTATGGGGGGCCATTATTACTCTGCTAGACAAATGAGGACTCTAGCTAAAGTCCACACCCCACCCATGCTAGTCTGCAAGTATGCCAGAGTCTGGCTCCACTAAAATATCTCTTCTCCTCCATTGTTCTAGAAGTTGAACCTGAATATTGGAGGATTGGAAATGGAATAGAAGGCGAGTCAGTCAACTATATGCTTGATCAAGGGCTCTGCATTAGGTTTTGTGCAGCAGAAAGATACCATGGTAATTTGAAGAACATCTAAAATGAATACTCACCTACAAAAAGCCCAGTCTGTGTGTTCTCCCTTTGAACAGAGATTATCCCAGCCTCTGGGATATTGGCAGAGAAGTTAAAATCCTCATGGCAGTCCCTCACAGAGAAGGAAAAGATGAGGATATTTAGGATCTTGAAACTAGAGCTGTGGCATCTCTCACTGTCCTGTTTCACAGATGTGTTCCTGTCACACTCCTCAAGGGAATGCTAACTCCCTCTCTAGTTCAGGCAAAACCCACCCCACCGCAGCTCATTCTTTTATTATTTCTTATCATATTTAATCTTTATTATTTCTTAAGATGCCTGTACAAGGTCTTAGAGAGTACAAATGCCATTTGTGGCAGGGATCAGTTTTAATACAGAAACTCACTAAGGCCTGCTGCTTCGTCTAACAGGCACCCAGAATTTTATCAGTTTTTTAAAAAGATTTGTTTTTATTTATTTACTTATTAGATACAGAGATAGGGTGTGTGTGTGAGAGAGAGAGGATGGGCATGTCAGCCCCTTTAGCCACTGCAAATAAACTCCAGGCACATGTGCTACCTTGTGCACATGACTTATGTGGGACCTGGAGAATCAAACCTGGGTCCTTAGGCTTCACAGGCATGTGCCTTAACCACTAAGCCATCTCTCCAACCCTTTTTTTTATTTTAAAGATTCAGTTTTTTTTAAATTGGAGATTTTTCAAAACAGCCAATGATTAGTTCAAAATAATAGTGGACTACACTGTGCAAATGCCTTAGTATATTAAATCGAGCACAATTATTTTCAATGAACTGAATAGTATTTCTCATACTAATTCTCACTTTTGCCTTATGAGTAAATGGTTATATTCAGCCAATTAGAACCAAAATAAAGAGTTACATTTATCTGGTTGGTTTCAATTGATAAATGCTTCTATTGCTGAAATTCTGTGGAACTTTTAGGTAACATGTGATTCTACCCAGCAATATCACTTCCTCATTTCAAGTTCCTTTTGCTATGAGAAGACAGTTCTTAGCCTCTGTTCATGTCATTGCTCAGAGCGTATTTTAAGCATTGTTCATATTTCTATCATTATAATGTCTAAAGGGGTTCACTCCAAGGAATGTGCAGTGCCAAATTCCTGCTATTAATTAATCCTTGCCCTGGGGATGATTTTGTACTGATTGAAGCATGGGCCTGAAGCTTCCTGTCTCCATATGATTTCCCTCAGTCTTCTTGCTTAGTTAACTTTAAGTTCCCTCACTCATCAAATTTTGAGTAACTACTCATACTAGATGTTGCTGGAGTTATTGTATGTCACACTCACACAATACAACCTACACGTTCTGGAAGTTCAAGTTCTTGAGTGCAACAGCTGTTTATAAACCGGCAACGTTATTTCAGTACTATGATAGAAACAGCAAGGTAACATGACAAACTAAAAGAAAGTTATCACCTGTCAGCTAGCTGGCGTGGTGGGGGACAAAGAAGCCGTCCTAGGAAAAAGGACATTTAAGTTTCAAGGAAAGTTGAAACTGAGTAATGCATAATGAAGGTGAGGGTAGGGCTCTCTAGAGGAGAAGCTCATGTGCAGAAACCTGGCAAAGCTGGAGAGCTTCTGCATCTAGGGTACCATGAGGAGTTTGGGGTTCAGGTTATTCTTGGATGGCAGTAGGTCTCTGGGGCTCACTCATGAGAGTCTTGGACTTTAGTCCAAGGTCGTTGGCATTGTTTTGAAGGTATTTTCCTTATAAGGACTTCAGTCCTGTATAAGCACCTGAAATAGTGCATCTTCATGTATACCAGAATATCCAACTTCTTCTGATGTCAGTAAGCTTTCTAGTCTCAAACCAGTATTTTAGACAAAAAACAAAACAGACAATAGCAACAAAAACATCAGCTTGGATGAGGGAATGACCTATGTAGATGTGTCAGGAGTGAAGTGGGCAATGAGCTTAGTGGACACCTCCTTGAGGAGGAAGACACTATGGCATTGGTAAATGTATGTAAGATGGGAGTGATGGTTTCTTATTTCTGTCTTATGGATCTAGGATTTTGACATGATGGAGACATGAAGTAGTTCAGAAAAGAAATGGGAAATTTACTGACTTCAAGTTTCTACAAGAAACAAGTTCAGAATATTCCAAGATAAGGCCTCAGATGGGTCAGAAGCAAATGTTCCCCTGGTCTGTACTTTGACCTTTGGTTTTTAATTTATATTCCTTGATGCTTTTAAAGTATAATCTCTCTCTCTCATTCTCTACACACACACACACACACACACATCTGTTTCATCTCTCTCCTTTTCCTTAATTGGAAGAATAACCTAAATATTAGTTGAATTAAAATTTATTCTTTATATTAGATACAATTAAAGCTAAACAACTTTAATTGGCTGCAGCAATTTTAACAATGGGTTTACAACCAATTTTATTCATTCCAAATAGCTAGAAATACTTCAATACTACAAATTTAATATATTGTCATTTTATCATCTATTTTCTTCCTATGCAGTCCACTTTTTCAGGTATAGACTTTCAAGGAACTAAGATGCATGTCAGTTTTCAAAGAAACTTTCTATAGAGTCCTAGTATAAAACCTTCTTAGTTCCATGATGAAGTCACATTACTCTCTTTGAAGTAGCTATTCAGTTTGATGACTAAGTCAATACAACTATCATTCCAACTACTTTTAAGTTCAGATATATTGGATACACTGATTGAATGAGAAGTTGAAATGAAAGGCTTCCATTGCTTCAGCCCTTTCATTTATAATGTGACAACTTTTTAGAAGAGTAGATATTTGGCCTAGTTTTAACAGCCTAGTGAAAGGGAGACTTGGAGATCTATGATCAGACCTTTATCTGATAATCTGTAATTTCCTGTGTCACAGATTCGGGCTCAGAGCTAGCACAGCTGTGAAGCAGACAATGTTGAACATATGAATCTGACTTGTATATCTGACAAAATAACTAATAGCATGTTTGTACTTAAGCTGTCTTCTCCCATGTTCTTTACAAAACAATAGACTTCTACATGTCACAGATGACCACCCAACTAGTGTATACTGAGGTACAGAGGTTTCATCATGTTGGGATGGGTCACTACTGCTGTGAAAAATATGGGTCAAAAATCATGATTCATTGAGCTCATGCTACACAGTGGAGATTGGGAATGTTCTTTGCCGAAGAGTCAGTCAGTCTCATTATCTGATTGCAGTGCTTGGATGACGACTAATATCTCCCATTTTACACTCTTTCCCAGTTTTTTCCTGAATAGAAAATTATTACTTTTTAAAAAGTATTTTTTTATTCATTTATTGAGAGAAAGAAAGAGACAATGAGAGAGAGAGAGAGAGACAGAATGGATGTACCAAGGGCTATAGGCACTGCAAACAAACTCCAGACACATGTGCCACCTTGTGCATCAGGCTTAGTGGGTCCTGGGGGACTAAACTTGGGTCCTAAGTTTTCACAGGCAGGCAGCTTAACCACTAAGCCATCTCTCTAGCCCTAGAAAATTATTTTTAACAGGAGATGCACTCTGATTTTAAAAGTAACACATATTGATTAAAAATTTTGTAATTTGGGCTGGAGAGATGTCTTAGCAGTTAAGGCGCTTGCCTGTGAAGCCTAAGGACCCAGGTTCGATTCTCCAGGCCCCACTTCAGCCAGATGCACAAGGTGGCACATTCATCTGGAGTTTGTTTGCAGTGACTAGAGGCCCTGGAGTGCCCATTCCCTCTCTCTCTCTCTCTCTCTCTCTCTCCCTCTGTCTCTCTTTCTCTGTCTTTAATAACTTAAATAAAATAAAATCTTTAAAAATTATAATTTATAATAAAACATTATAATATATGGAAATTAATAGGAGAAAAGTAAATTCACAATTCTTATCACTTAAATTCTTTTAAAAATACAATTATGCTTGAAATATAAACACAAGAACAGTACTCTGTGTGGATCTCTGCATTCCATCTGTAAAATAAGCAATACACATATTTAATATAGACATTTACTGTACGTGTGGTCATGTACAAGAAGGGATTAAGGAAGGAACACAAAAAATTGATTTGTTAGGATGTCAGATTGCCACTGTGAAATCTGGTTGGTTGCCAGAAATGACTCTATCTTGTGTTTTTGTTGTCATTGTTGTTGTTAAGGAGCTATCATTACCATTCCTGAATAAAAAGGAAAACATTTGGCAACCGAGAAGGAATATAATTAAACTGACTCAATGCAGTGAGGCAAATATGGGGATAGACATCATTGTTCTTTGTTTTCTAGGGCAATAAGATCAATCAATTCTTTAGGAATTTATTTTCTGCCTTCAATTCAAAGGATGTATGATTTTGTATATGTTGTGAAGCAAACATGAAATATTAGGAGTGAAATTATATAATAAGTGTGTATATATGACATAAAACATCACCAATTTAAATTACATCATGATTAATTTATAGTACTTTGTTCACTTCTGAGTTTCCTGTTAATGACCTTAACTAGAAATATGAACAAGGCACTAAATGTTTTTCAATCTCTGATATAAGACGTTATTGTTAAGGTGAATCTTTCATCCTGAACTCTGAGACTATTTCTTATTAATAAAGACATTTTTAGGTTGTTCTTTATTTTTATTTGTAAAAATTATTTTTTTCAGAATTATTTTGGATGCTCTACATTTTTCTGAGTGCTAGCACACTTTAGAATGACTTCCTCATTTTACCTTCCAAACAATCCATGAGATAGTTACTATTATTACCCAAACCTAAATCCCAGGAAACAAACTTGAGGATCTTAAGCTCTTTCTGTATCACCAACCTAGCAAAGCTGGTAGGAAATGCTTAGCTGTTTGAATTCCAGTTCTATGTTATACTTACATTTATCATTGGGCATTTCTGCACTGAACTACCTACATACATCTCGCAATCCCATTTACATGCAGTTGTATCTGTAGAAAAGAAAAATCTAGGCTAAACCATCTGCACATAGCCAATGGAAACAGAAATCCAGGAGTTCTCAAATTTAATCCTGCATTAGACTGACCCACTTAGAGGATCTGTCAAAATCCATGCTTTTGGACACACCCACAGGCTTTGCTTTTCAGCAAGTGTGGGATTGTAACCAAGAATCCTGACTTCTAACAAGTAGTCAGGCAGTGCTCACATAGGCTACTGGGCCAGAGTTGTAGAATCCTGGAGACCCAGCTCAATTATCTGGAGGGAATTAAATAGTGCCTGAATGTGGGGGGTTCACATGTGAAATGCCTCCTACAGTCTCATGTGTTTGTGATTAAGCCTCATACTCGGTCCTTAGCTGGTGGAGCCTTTGGGAGATGGAGCCTTGTTGGAAAAGATGTGTCACCGAAGGGGAGCCTTGGGGCGTTGTGGCCCAGTCCCACTTGCCACACTCAACTCACTCTTTCCCCTTCCTTTCAGCTGATGAAATACCTGCTTCTTCCTTATTTTCCCCCACCAAGATAAAACTTGTGCTGGAAACCATGATACAAAATAAACCCTTCTTTATATATGAGCTGCTTTGGGTCAGGTGTCTTGTCCCAGCAATGAGACAGTTTTTCACTAGGCCTCATCCTTTTTAAAATTAGAGTGTGTTATAGGCAACTATAGGCTTTAGAAGTTTCCCAGATGATTCTAATGTGCGCTGAGTGTCATTTATCATCAGCCTACACACTCTCAATTCAGTATCAGTTTCTTTGGTTTGAGATTGAGACAAAGGGTTGAAAAGGGACAACTTCAAGTTAAGATCTTGACTGGTCCATAAAAGGAAACTACTGGGCTGCTTATTGAAAAGAGCTACCAGGCAAGCAGGATCAAGGTCTTTTATTGCAAGCTTGATATTCTTTTTTTCTTTTTTTGAAATTTTAAAGGCCTGAGAGTCCATAAGAGTAACTCAAAATATAGCTTTTTAATAGGAAAATGAAGAGATCAGTACAAAAAAATTGTTTGCTTTTTTGTGGTCCAGTTAATCTTGTATTGATGATTTTGAGTTTGGCTTTAAGACATCATATTGTGCCTTTTGTTCCTGATAATAATAACTTGACACAACTGTCACCTCCACAGACTACTCCTTAATATAGTCGAGGTACTCACTACTATAGTCATATTCAGTTTTCACACATTTTCCTACACTTTCCCAAGATACCCACTGCTACAGTCTTAAGGACCACGGGCAGTCCCTGTTGGTTGGGACATCCCAAGATCTGTGAGTTCCTTTGGATAAAACCACCGCTTCCTTTTTTTAGTGTTAAAACAAGCTGGGACTGGAGAGTTTAGTCAACATTTTCTATCCTTGCATTTTTCTTATTATTTTATAAAATTTAGTATTTCAAAAAGGCACAAATAACTAGAGATTTTATAAAACTACTTTATCTCTTGAACTGTTTTATAAGGTCCAAACCTGTCATTCAGTTTTTCACTCATATTTTCAGGTTCAATGTGGCAAATTGGAATAGTAGGAACTTGCATTACAGATAGTTATGAAAATAACTAGCAACTTAAAACATAAGGACTTATATTTGGAGTTTTGTGGCACAAACAACTTATTTCACAGCAGAGACAGTCATAACTCGCAGGAACGTGTTCAAGCTTGCAGGATTGGCATGTGTAAAGTTGTGATTCAAGGGACTCACTGGTTAGTACACACAAGAGTGTCAGAACAGACATTGTGTCAGAGGTAAGCAACTATTAGGCTGATAGTTGAACTATCAGGTACAGGTCAGCAAGCAAGGAGAAGTAGTATGTATCATACCAAAAAAAGTTTTTCTTTGTGGTCTAACCTACATGTACAAGAAGGTGATGCAGGTTGCCACAAGAGCTGTGATAAGGACATGTGATATACATAAGACCAAATCAACAGCACATTCACTAGCGCGTGCAGCAGATGCTATCCAAGCCTCACCATATCCCTTGTACTTTGACCAATTCACTCTGCCCCATTGTTAGCCTCAGGGTTTTCCTGAGGGATTTGCTATATCTGCAAAAGGTCTCTCTGGCCATTCTCAGCTAACCAGAAGTGCCCATGGAGAAGACATGTTTCATGAAGTAAGCAGATTGGCTAGAGTTAACATGAATATACCCTAGCAACTTTTCTCTTCTGGTACGATACCTCCAAGTCATGGGGTTTGTGTCTTTCCCCCAGAGTATTCTAGTAAAATTAAGTTCTGCCCAACCTACCTTCCCTGTCGCATTCTCATAGGAGCATTCCTAATAGTCAGTGTCTAGTACTCAGCTATGGGGGACATTGTAACTAAGGTAATACGGCAAGAACTACTAGAAAGGAGGTCAACAGTTTGAGATGAAAATCCTTTCAGAGACCACACTGATAGCAGGAGGACCTTCAAGTAGAATTGAAGAAGAAAGACAAAGAAAGATTTTCCAGGGTCTAAAGAAAAATAGCAAACACTGAACTACAGGAGGGGGGCTTTGGCAGAAGGGTTTGGAGAGAGATGAAATCTGCAGACATGGGGGTAGTAGAATGAGACCTTAGGAAAGACTAAAGGGAAACAGGGAGGGAAAGTAGAAAACCAGGAGAAGGTTTTACCCATTCAAAGAGGACTTCTGGGGGTGGGGAAGAAGCACCAACTGTGCCACACTACAGAGAGATGACACCTACAAGGAGATTATCAGATGGGAAACTGAAGTGTTATTAATCTTCCACAATCACTTTCAGTAGAAATGTGTGGACAGGGTTCTGACTATAGCAGAATGAAGAATAAATGCAGCAATCTAGTGATTATAAACCAGAAGAACCTGGCAGCCAGGGAAAACGAAAAGAGAGTGATGGTTAATGGAAGGGAACCTTAAGGTCAAAGATGGTGTTTTCAAAAGAAGGAAATAGCTAAGCTATTGCCCAGCAGGCAAAGTGACAGAAAATGTAGCAGCTAGAAGAAGTATAAAGCCTTTGTCCTCCAAGAGGTGGGAGGGAGGAGATGGAGCCTCCACCACAGCAGTAACTTTTGTCTCCTTTTGTCAAGTTTACACAGAGATGTTTCACAGGCCAGGCACATCACAGGTGAGGGAATTGGGTGGGTGACAGAACAGGGAAATGCTCTTCATAGTCTCCTATGGTGGCTTGGATAGGCATTCCTGAAAAGACACAGTCATGAAAAAATAAAACCAGAGTTTGTTGCAGATGCAACTCCCAAGTGCAGAAGGTAATAAGTGTAAGCCAGGATTGAGACGGGGAGGAGAAAGCCTGTCTGGGAAATAGGACTGTGAAGTTTGTAATGTTTCTGATCTTCAAACATTTTCAGAAGCAGTGGAACCTTTCAGAAGAATGCAAAAAAGATGAGTTTATTTTGGGAAATGCACTTCTTGTTTGTTTTGCTCTGACCCTTTGTTAATGTTAGGTAAACTGAGCCTTCTGTTGTGAAATGTCGCTTGTGTACCTCTCATCACTGTGGTTGCAAGTGAGTCATGAATGTTCTAGTTTTTAAATGAAGTAGGCCATCACTCCTTAACATCTAGCTGTATCTATAAATTCTCTCAAAGGTAGGTGCGTTGATCATTCTAACATCCGCCCCGCCCTGAAAAACCCCCTAAGAGTTCTCAATATTAATCCCAAATTTAGCTCTGTCTGGTCTGTGTCTGAAATATACAGACCTAGCAGGTTTCAGTTTTTCAGATCTTTTGGTGTCTAATTTCTTGAAGTCTAAGAGACAGCTGTCTGGGTGGGGGCTGAGAGCTGAGAGGCTGAACATGCAGATGTCAAGGAAATAGTATGCTTACAGCAACAGTTCAGTTAGATCTGAGATTCCCCCACCCTCGCTCTTGCCTAAGCATCCTAGCCCTATTTATGCAAACCCAAGCATGTGAATTTTCTATTGATACAAGTCATTAGAGTTAACTTTTATACCCTGCTTTATTCAAGGCAAGATTGGGGTTATCTTCAAATTCCAGTGGTTTGACATTTCAACTCTGTGTCCTATAGAGAAACAATGTGTACAGATATTGTCAAATGAAACCAGTAGAAATAGTAACTTTTGTCATATTAAAAAAGACACTGTTTCCCCCCCCCCCCGGTGGTTGTATATGTTTTTCATGTTTCACTATTAGTCAGGGAAACATACAATATGTTGTTTTCTCTTGCAGTCAGTGTTTCTAATAGTAGTATGACCTTTTTTATTGTATATTAACAGAGTGCTTTTGGCTAGTTGACTGGATTCCTTCACTTAGTACCGGTTTCCTTAATGACCAGGCTTCATAAAGTTGGTTTAGTCTTCATGGTCCAAATGAAATAGAAGAGTGAGCAATTAACCACCTAATTTAAACTATGTTAACAGTCAGTTCAGGTAGTTCTGACACTGGGAACTTCGATACTTTGAGTTATTGATGAAGACACAAGTATAGAGTGGAATGTTGGTCATGATCCTGGGCCAAGCTGGCTCCTCTGGGACATGAAGAGGCAGTTCAGTATCCAGCACAGCATATGATGTCTCCAGATGATATACGTTAGTTTTGTCAAATGGCTACACTAGCAAATTTCTGTCATTTTTCAATTTGCAATATCCAAACATTGCTTGACTTCTTTTCAACCTTCTATCTCAGCTATGTATTCTACATGGCATTCTCGTTGTTGTTTTTAATTTTTTTCCATTTTGGCATTGCCATGTATGTTTGTAATATATTTTGATCTTCCTCACCAAACTACCCTCTTTTATTTCCCCTTCCCATTAACACCCTTCCTCTTCCCCATTAATGTCCATTTTATTTTCATGTGTTTCTTTACTTTGTTGTTGTTGTTTTACCCACTGAGTTAAAATAGGGGTGCTTACATGATCATGGGTGGAAGGTTATTAACTGTGGGATGGGAAACATACCAGTGGCTATACCACTGGTGAACCTGACCCCCCCCCCCCCGCCGTCTCCCAGCAAGCATTTGCTATCATTGGCTACACTTGGAAATCTGGGGTCTCAAGAATCCTTTCCCCATCCATGATGAAACATTGACACATTCAGTCTTGTGCAGGAAACCACAGCTGCCGTGAACTGACTTGTACACAGGTCATGTTGGATCCCAAAGACTGTCTTGCAGCCCTCCTCTCCCTGTGCATAGCCAAACAGATCTCTGACCTTTTACTTGTAGATTTTCTTTTCCTTTGAGAGATCTGTCAGTCCCCAACTTGCCTTAACAGCAGTCTTGAAGAGTATTATCTTAAAAATGGAGAACTGGTTCTAACTCTTATTGCAGAGACACATAAACTGAGGCCAGGGGAGGTAAGCCACTCACAACCGGCTCGCTGGGGTTAGCTGTGATGGGCTAATCACACAATGCTTGTACCTGTTCTCAGAGCAGCATCCATATCCTCTGCATGTGAATTTCCAGCCCCCCCACACACACCTTGAATCTAACCTTGCACTATGACTGCTTTTGTCTGATACAATTAGGAAGAATTAAGAGTGCAAATTCAGCAGCAATAGATAACTAATGCATAATTTATCTCACCTTTTCCTTCATAACTCCCAGAGTATTAAAAAAAAAGACATCAGCAATCCTCACAGGAATTATTTGTTTCTAAACTCCTGCTTCCAGCTATCTGGCAAATTTTCAAATATTTGTTTTCTTTGTATTTTGAGTGATTTCTTTACATCTCCTACCTCATGAAGATTTCCAACTAGTTTTTTTTTTAAGTGTCTCTTCTGTCGTTTAGTTTTTTGGAATGTCTTTGGCCTGACATATAATTTTTTTTGTATGCCATGCCATTGGGCATTGTTACCCTGTTGCACTAAGATTTCATCCACTTAGTAGGGGATTGCCATCTTGGCAGGCAGGTGGGACCGCCACTGCTTTACCTCAGCAGACACTGAGCAGGAGGGAAATCATGATCTTTGACCAAGGAAACAGTCTGCTTGTGTTTGACTAATTTTATTCAGTTCTTTGCCAAGTGAAGCTATGTGTATTGGCATGGGACATCCTCCTATCTGTAGCCCAAACAGAATCAAATTATCTCACATCCTCTTTGGTTTGTGGTAATATTTACTCAATTTTATATAAGAAGTAGTGTAATACAAGAGAATGAACAGTGAACTTTGTGCTAGAAATCCTGAGTTCAAAATCTAAACCATCTTCCCATCAGTGAGGACAATTAGGGCAAGCCAACTTGTGTCAAACTCAAAAGTTTGTTATTGAGCTCTTTGCAAGAATAAGGAAAAGTGTGCAGAACCTTTTTTTAAACTGCCAACTTGAGTATCTACTTCTCCCCTGAGTCCCATGTGTTTATAGATGTCTACTGAACATTCTCAGCTGAATATCCCTGACAAGACCCAGTCCACCTCAATAAGTACCACCTGCACTTTTCATTATTTACTGAATTCTTTAGTTCTATCAAGTGTCCAGTTACTAAGGTTTGAAATCACAAAGTAAGATTTTGATGTCTCTTTCTCACTGATCCCTTGTGTGTGTTTATTGACTTATTTATGTAGGATGTGCTAAATTTCTCCCTTTACAATTGCTGGACAATCTCATTTCTTCAGTCTTATTTCATTCCACACTCTGCTCCATCTGATCTCCCCACTTCAAGCTCAGTTCCTCCGGATCTGACTTCTACATTGGATCTCTCAGCTCCCCTTGACTCAATTGCACCCTTCTCCCTCAGCACTAGTACCCCTTGCTAAAGAACTCCTCTGTTCCTAGTCTATGCCCTGCAGGACTCCCTGGCTCATCTTCCATGACCCTCTATGCCATATCAACACATTTGTCACTGGCCTCCTTCCCTCAAAGGCACAGGAGATTTTGATACTTCAAGTGACACTGACGATGGTACCTAATTTTAATAAATGCTATCTCTCCATTTGAGAAATGAAAGGGGTGCCAACTACATTGCAGGGTCATTGGGAAGGAAGATACTTCATTTGACTGGCACAGAAGAGGCACCCACAGCCACAGAGTTCTTCCCAAACACCCTGATATACTTGCATGGCACAAAATTCAATACTCTTTATAAGACAATTCAAAACAGATGCTCCAAATCTAGCTAAAGAGAGAATGGAATTCTTAGAGCAAATCTGTATGTATGTAGACATAGACTGTGAACTGCAGTATGGGTGGAAGAGTAGAGAGTGAAAAGTCAGATGTGTGAAGTAGATGACAGGCAGATCATCATTTGGAAAGAAATTATTAGATATGAGTTGATAGAAGGAGAGCAGGAGAATAACATTCTAAAGTACAGGGCATTACATAGGAAATGTTTGAGAACGAAACAAAATGTGGCGCTGAGGTGTTAGCCTGGTAAAGTGGATAGGGCAGATCTTAGGTTAAAAACCATGTTTACAAAGAACAGTGTTAGTTAATGTAGATTTTAACCCTTTTTTTCAAATTTTTATTAACAACTTCCATGATTATAAAAAATATCCCATGGTAATACCCTCCCTACCCCCCATGTTCCCCTTTGAAACTCCATTCTCCATCTTATCCCCTCCCCATTAACCCTCTTCTTGATAACCGAAAAATATATGTGAACTAATGTTTCCAATTTACCTAAGTTTTACTTCTAAAAAAAAAAAAAGAAGGCATCTCGACATGTCTTTCTTAAATAAGCAAGTTAAGAACTTAATGAATTTGTAAATCCTTTGGTATTATATTAAACAGATGGTCTAACCCAGTTTCAAACTACATTATTTTAAATGTCTGAAAAACAACATGTTGAAGCCATCATTCTTCCAAGAGAGGGTTCACCCTGTATTTTATTTATGAACATTAGTTACTGTTTCTTTTAGTGTGAATTGGGCCAGAAAATCACAAATGCAAAGGTCTTTAAGATGGTTTAATTGTAGCCTGGACGTTTTACAAATGAGAAAGCAAACAGAAGGTAAAGCATCCGCGGCAGGGAGGATGGCTCAGTGGATAAAGTGCTTGTAGTGTGAATAGTCGAGGTCAGATCCTCAGGCCCCCTGTAAAAGCCACAAGCTATGGAAGGCTTCTATAATCCCAGCATGCCTGTAGCTAGAGAGGAGAGACGGGATTTCCTGGAACTCATAGAGCATGTAGCCTGGCAAAAGGAGTAGTTGAACAACCAGAGACTCTCCTTGCCTCAAACAAGGTGGAAGGTGAGGACAGACATTTGAAATTTGTCTTCTGACCTCTACATGTGCATCCATAGCACTTTGTGCCCCTCTCTTGAACACACACCCAGGCACAGACACACCAGAAAAGGAATTTCACCCTAAAAGATATTTCTAGTGTCAAAATATCCAGGAAACCTATTGAAAGAGGTTAGATATTCTTTAAAACACAATTAAGACACTAGTACTAAACAATCACTATACCAAGTTAGATAAAAGAGTATATCCTACAAGACTCCATCTATATAAAAAGTAACAGTGGGGGGCTGGAGAGATGGCTTAGCGGTTAAGCACTTGCCTGTGAAGCCTAAGGACCCTGGTTCAAGGCTCTATTCCCCAGGACCCACGTTCACCAGATGCACAAGGGGGCGCACGTGTCTGGAGTTCATTTGCAGTGGCTAGAAGCCCTGGCGCGCCCAGTCTCTCTCTTTCTATCTGCCTCTTTCTCTCTCTCTCTGTCACTCTCAAATAAATAAAAATAAACAAAAAAAATTTAAAAACAAAAAAGTAACAATGGGGAATAACACAAGGATCAAAGTTGGAACAATGGTTTCCTGTTCATTTCCACAATGAATATTTCCATTGTGGGTCCTATTCATCTTTCAATGATGAATGGGTAGAGAATGTGCCAGCTAAGAAGGCAGACGTAAGATTGATCTGAGGTATTTGGAGTTGTCAATATACCAATCTAGGTGATTGTTCTATGGATGTACATATGTGTAAAAAAATATTAAACCATATTGTATGATTACTATGTATAAACTGCATCTCAATGTAAAACACTGGCAATGATGTTTGTCTTGCTCTGAGTTTTCCCATATGTTGTCTAAAACAGTGGCTTTTCATGCTTTCAGACTGTCAAGAACTACATTTTACTAACAGTTTTGACTCTACTTTGAGAGTGGAGGATGACTCTGCTCTCGGGTGGACACACGACCAGCACAGTATGTCTGGCACAGACTGATAAACGACTTATTCCTGGGAGTCAAAAGGAACAGAGTAGAATTTATCAGGCGAATTAGGATGATAGGAACACATGGGCATAGTAGAACCATATCAGGAAAACCAGACCCAAGAACTTATGGGACACATCAGACTGGAGAGTGGTTGTAACTCTCTCACCTGGACCCCGTAAAGAAGTGGACACCTAGCACTGAAATGGTGACAGCCCCCATCTGCTGTCATTTGATGCCCAGAATATACATGTTGGCCTCAACTGCCACCTGCCCATTTGCCAATGTGGCCATCTGGAACTACTGTTCTGCTGTTCAGCCCAGTCATCTGGACCCAGCCTTGCTTTTCCTTTTGCCTTACTCGCAGCCTGACTCTACAGGCAGCTTCTTCTGCGCCTGGTTCTCTTATAGGCACAGAGACTTTTACACTTCTCTCAGTGCCTCAGCTTTGGCCTCTGGGGACTCTTTGGAACTGGTTGTCTTTTTGAAACCCTCTGATTGACATATCTAGAGATATACTTACTGTGTGATGTGCAATGTGTGACTTGAGAGTTGACATCAGTAATTAAGACTGGAATAAAAGAAACTGGGTTTGTCTCATCCAGGGTTACCAAGGAATGGGGACATAGCTGTCAAATTGCTGTCATTGAAAATCACCTGTGAACTTATTGCTATTCAATATAGTCTGACCTTGCGAAAAGACACAAACATGGTTGTCTATGATGCTAACAGTTTCTTTAAGACTCATGAAGTTTTGGGTTGTTTTTTTTTTTTGATAGTTTGTTAGATAATTATGCTGATATTTTGATGGGGATTGCATTGAATCTGGAAATCATTGTGGGTATTAGTCATCCTTCAAATCAATAAACATTGGAGATCCTCTGTCTCTCTTTTCTCACTGTTTCTTCTTTTGATTTCATCAGTATTTTGTAATTTTCACTGTAGAGTTATTTAATTCTCTTGGTTATATTTATTTTTTTGTGGGGGCTTTGGTGTGAATTGAGTTTATTTTCATGAATTCTAAGTAAATTTATAACATAGAAAAATGGTGTATAAAAAGGCTAATGCTGATGACTTTTGTATGTCAATCTTGTATTCTGCAAGTTTATTGAATTTACAGTTTGACTTCTTCCCTTACTAATTATATTCCTTTAATTTTAAATTTTATTGGGAACTTTAATGCATGAACATATTGCAAAGTGGTCATATTCCCATTGGGTTATCCTCTTATGTCCCTCTCTCCCCTTGTCGGTGGGAGTGTGGGCTCATGAAGACACCAGTCAGTTTCTATGAGGACAATGCCCTCCAGTACACCTCACTCTATATTTTTAATATGTTTTAGAGTTGATTTCTTAGCAATATGATGAGAATTCGGGCATCTAAGCTCATTAGAAATACTAGTTTATAGTTACTTTTGTGTGTGCCTGTTTGGTTTTGGTGAGAAGTGTTGATGTTTGTTGTTCTTTAAAACTTTAGTAAAATTCAGCAGAGAAATCATCATGTCCGGTGGCTTCCTTTTTGAGAGACCTTTTATTATTGATTCAATCTCCTGCTTGTCACTAGTTTACTGAGGTTTTCATTGTCTTTGGGGCTCAGTTGTGGTAGGTTATATATGCAAATCACTTTTCTATGCATAAATGCAACTCGTAAACTTCTTAAAGGCTTATTTTTTGCCAATTTCTATTTAGTTGCAAGAAATATTGAAAACTTTTAATAGGATTAAAGCTTCAAGTGTCAGCATTTTGAAAACCACATAGTTTTGTAATCTTTTCTTTTAAAAAACAGGACTCTCTTTAGCTTTTTTTAAAAATCAATTCCAAAAAGGTGAAGTATATACTGCTGGTCATAAAATGTACGTAATGTTACAGTTTCCCTGTCTATCTCTACTTTTCTGTGCCTTGATGCTTCAAACTAAAAAATGGGCATAAGATGTTTCCTGGGTTAGCTAACTAATAGATAAATGATAATCTTTTTTGTGAGTTACATTGAAAATGACAGCTATTGTTGTATTCACTGTTTATGCTTCTAATTATGCTTTCTTAAAATTCACATTATATCTGCCCTGTATGAACTTTTGACACTGGTTGCAAGAGAATCAATAGTTACTTATTAAGCTAAGCCTTTATCCTTTGTAATGAGAGAGCCATGTAATTTATTTCTTATTTCAGTCTAACTAAAGGAAGTACCACCTAGGGATATGGCTTCAGAATTGTCTGTGCTATAACTTCATGCGGCTGTGTAAGATTTGAATATAAAGATTAGATTTACCTCTATCTAGTTGGAAAGGTTTTCCCTGTCCTCCACTCTAATGCTGCCATTTCCATCTGAAATTTCTCTGTTGAATATTATAGAGCTAGATGGACTTTAGACCAGCGCTTCCCCTCAGGTATATGATGAAATGCCAGCAATGACTTAGAGGTGTGTTGATGCAGCATATCATTGGGGTCTCAGGCTGGTGGGGCCTCAGTCATCTTACATTGTGGGGCTTTATTGTTGCTGCCTTGCTCTGATGTAAAAAGTTGCCGGGAAAGACTATATCTCTTTTGTAGATGAAGGAGCTGAAACTGTATTTGGAAGACTTTGTTACAGGTTCCTCAGCCCTCATGCTAGATATGGAAGGTAGATTTTTTTTTGTGCCATTTGCTCTGTTACATTTTGGCACAACATTCTCCTTGCCATTGACTGAGACAATAGAGTTTAGTGGCTGGTCTCAGTATATCCTTTAATGGGAAGGGGTGAGTAAACTCACTCAGAATAATGGTTTGCTGAATTCTTTTTTATATCAATTTAAATGCAAGTGCATTAATTTATATAAACACTTTAAGATTCTATCATTACCTTCTTATACAACTGGAAATTTATATTTGGAGAGGTCAAAGGACTTGACAAAGATTAGGGTTATGGGTAATTTCTTCACACTCAAAGCTTATGTTCTCTGCATAACACTGATGCAGGATTTTGAGATGAAAGAATGATTGCATTCCATAAAGATTCAGGATATCCCATGCCTATGGATCTTAAATTTTGCCTTTTTATTCAAATTAGCAAAACACTAAAAATAAAAAAGCAACAAATGAACTCCGAGAAGGGTAAATTGTGAACTATGAGGTTTATTTTTAGGAGAATTGTGATCAGGGGAAGGCTAGCTGAAAGACACAAGCTGGAAGGGAATTCTCTCCCTTGCCCAACTAGAAGAGTGGGAGGGGGGGAGGATGGACAGAATCTCCCTGACTGAGAAGTCTTGTGGGAGGGGGAGCCTCCACCCACCCATGGAAAGCAAAGCAGGACAGCCCAAGCTAGCAGCTCCCCTTCCCCTTCACTCTCACATAGGGGTCAGAAACCACAAAGGAGCCAGGTGTGGTGGTGCACGCCTTTAATCCCAGCACTTGGGAGGCAGAGGTAGGAGGATCGCCATGAGTTCGAGGCTACCCTGAGAGTTCGAGGCTACCCTGAGACTACATAGTGAATTCCAGGTCAGCCTGGGCTAGAGTGAGACCCTACCTCGAAAAACCAAAAAAAAAAAAGAAAGAAAGAAAGAAAGAAAAGAAACGACAAAGGAATAGGATAGTGAAGGACTCAGAGCTTAAAGATCACACACATGGTAAACCAAGAAAGCATCCGGAGACAAAATACGTGTAGAAAACAAGCAGGAAAATGCCCAAGCCAATGAGAAATCCTGACCCCATTCCAAGCCAGGCAGGGAAGCGGCAGCACTTATGAGCACAGGGACAGGGCAAGTGTCAGGAGCCAGGAAAGTGACAAGGAATCAGGAGAGATTTACACACGTGCCAGGCTCATGTATGGATTAAATATCCAATTAGGATGAGGCTCATCACTAAACTAAGTTGTGCAAGGGTGAGATATGATTGGTTGATGGACTAAGAGGCTGATTCAGGAGGGGCCCGCCCCCACCCAGGTGTGCTAGGCTCAGGAAGAAGCAGGAAGCTGTTGCTGGAGAATTACTTGAAGCCATCTTAGATGAAACTGGACCCGACACAAGTTCTAGGCCTGCCAGGGAAGGCAAGGTGGCATCTGTGTTCTTCTTGCGCTTTTGTCCCTGGCTGACTGCCTATAAAATATTATCTTCCTCCTGTTTCTCTTTCAATATTATGGCAAGTGCTTATTAAAATGCAAAGTAATGGTCATCTCACCAAGTGTACCAATTCTGTCTACGAAGGAAATGCATACATTTTCAGTATATGAGAAGACTATAGGAGAAACAGTGGTGTATTTATTGCAGCCGTCAAGACGCATTCTCCTCTTCAAATTAGCAATGGATTTAAGGGAATGGGAATCTTAGAGTAATTTTAAATAAGTCACACATATTTAGCAAAAGGAATCTGAATATTTCATTATTTTTATTGTCTATACCACAAAGTGAAGAAATTTTCAAGTTGAAAAATAACTACAGGGAAACAAAGTTTTGAAAAAGTTTTAAAAGTTAGAAACTCCAGTGAAATTTTACAGTCTCCTAATAGCTATTTTTTTCTCTAATGGCAGAAATGTGTATGAGGAAAAGATTGTATAGAACGATCTCTGATCCTAACTTAAATTAAGGCCTTGTCTTTTTCTCCTTCCATATATATGTCTCGTAGGTGGTTTGAGAATATAAGCTGACTTGTATTTCACATACCCAGAACTGAACCAGTGGTATATAAAACAATGAAATAAGAATCAGAGAGAAAACAAAAGAATAGCAAAATAAATAAATTAATAAATAAATAAACCATGGTACATAGGTTTTGCTTTTCAGAGATGGTTAAAATGTAAGTTGCTTCAAAAGAACAGGAATACATTCACTGACTGACCAAACTGATCAGCAAAAAAAAAAAAAAAAAAGGAATATCATTTAAAGCACACTGTGTACAGAAATGCCCGTCAGCTCATAGTGACGTGAGAGTAAGGAAGGAAGAAGAGAAGGAGGGCAGAATCAACAATTGACTGCATTACAGGGAACAGATAACTACAGCATTAACTCCAACTCTGGAAGTTATTGCTTGTCTTCTCTTCTTGAACCCCATCTTAGATTAACGAGAGCCCTAGCTGAGGAGAGAAAGTTCGACTTTACAATTATTATTTTTCTCACAGTTTCACAATTGGTCAGGCCTCAGAAGGCCTGTTCCATCTGGCATTAGCCTTGGTGGCTCATCTGCAGCTCGAGAATTTTCTTACAAAATGGTGTTGTTCACAGGGCCAGCACACTTGTGCTCATTGTCATCTGGGAGACCAGCTGGGGATGTCATGGAGCCCTTAGCTTTCTTCCATGAGCAGTTAGGGCTTCCTTACAATAGGAGAGCTGGAATCCAAGGAGGAGAACACAGAAGCCACAGTCTTTGTCAAAGCTAGACTTAAGTAATGCTGTGCAATAGGTTCTGTGGAGCAATTGTACAGCATAGAGATGACAGGGACTAGTAATGGTTGCTGCATATTTAAAATTTAAGAGATTAGATCTTAAGCGTTCTCATCACAAAAGATTTGCCCATGTGAGATGATGGGCACATTAATTACCTTGAGATATTCATATCACCATGTATACATATGTCAAAATATCATGGCCTATATCATGAATGTATTCAACTTCATTTGTCCACTATGCTTTAATATAGCAGGGGAAAAAAACAAAAGAAATATATGAAGAAAACTAAATCCAGGTTAGAACTAGCACAGTGATATTTCTGTCACATTTAATTAATCACAATTGTCATAGTATCAACCCACACCCAGGGGAAAGAAATAGACCCCACCTTTCTCTAAGGGGAATTGATGTGATCAGAAAACAAATCAGATTTAGCAACAGCATCGTAATTATCTAAAAAATAAATGTGTTATGTATGTGTGTGTGCATGTGGAGGCCAGGAGCAACCTTAGGTGTCATTCCCAGCCATGCCATTTACCTCTTTTTTTAAAAAAAAGTTTCATTTATTTATTTGAGAGTGACAGAGACAGAAAGAGAGAATGGGCACACCAGGGCTTCCAGCCACTGCAAACGAACTCCAGACGTGTGTGCCCCCTTGTGCATCTGGCTAACGTGAGTCCTGGGGAATCGAGCCTCAAATGGGGTCCTTAGTCTCCACAGGCAAGCACTTAACCGCTAAGCCATCTCTCTAGCCCACTTACATCTTTTTTTGAGATAGGGTCTCTCATTGACCTGGAGCTAAACAATTAGCGTAGTCTAGCTAGCCAGTGAGCTCTAGGAACCTTCTAGTTTCTCCCTCTTCAGCATTGGGGTTACAAGTGTATCCTACCACACCCAATAGTTTATGTGGGTTCTGGGTTGAAGATCAAGTCCTTATGCTTGTAAGACAAGCACTGTACCAACTGAAATGTCTCCCATCTCTCTTTTCAAGTTCTTATGAAGCTAGAATAACAAAATATGCAGGTTGTCGATTTTCATAACTTATTACAATGCTACTGTAATCAGTCTTTCCTTGCTTACAAATAAATAAAAATATTATATGTATATACGTATTATATATACGTAAATAGAAGAATAGATTCATGGGGGTGAAAAGGCCCAAGTGAAGTCAGGGGGAGAGATTGATTAAAGGAAAGGTGGAGGGAGGGCTAATCAAAATCTAAGAGGATATAAATAAATCACATGGAAACCTACTGTTTTGGACAATGGAACACTCAGGAGCTGTAGATTGTTACTAGAAAATTTTCAGTGCCAGAGATGGGATACCTTCCAGTGAGTTGTTGGCCAGAGAGGTCCGTTATGCCACCAAAACATTACAGACCATTGCCGAGGCCCTTGGTTTCCCACCAGGAATAGATGGTAAGACCCTATGAAGACTCCACATACTTGGGCTGAAAGGCCACCGAGAAATCCTTCTGGAACTGAACTGATAACCTCCTCCATGTAGACCAGCTGACAGAAACCTAGAAGAAGCCATTATGCACGCAGTTCAATGGGAGAGAGAGAAATCACCAATGGAGATACTCAACAGTGGACACTGCAAACCTTATATTTTGCCAGCCAGGCCAAATGAGCCAATGGGTGTAATAGTGGCACATCTGTCATGGTGGAAATCAATTGCCCTCTAATTTGACTGGAGGCCCTCTCCATGGGAGGCTATACATCCCTGATACTGAAAACCTAAAACAGGGGTAGTTATGAACCTTAGGGGTGTAACATCTGCTGCTGTCTGGCTAAATGTATGTACTATGCTCATCAAACTGTCCAGTAAGCACTTCTCTTAATATTCATAACTATATATTAATGCTACTCTCACTTTTGGTAGAGGACCTTCTCTTTTCAGATGGCAGTGACCTTGGGATGATTCAGAAGGCATCATGGTGCTGGGAAGAAGTGACAGGAGTGCTCGGCACTGCAATATCTCTATCACACCTTCCAAGGCTCAGGGTCCATTGAGGAAGAGGTGGCGGAAAGAATGTAAGAGTCAAAGGAAGGGTAGGACTCCTTACAACGTGCTCCCTCCAGACATAAAATGGCCTGGATATACATGACCTCACAGTGCCTGACACTACCTACACAAGACCATCATAATAGGAGGAAAAGATCATGACATCAAAATAAAAGATAGACTGATTGAGAGGGGGAGGGGATATGATGGAGAATGGAGTTTCAAAGGGGAAAGTCAGGGGGAGGGAGGGCATTACCACAGGAATTTGTTTATAATCATGGAAGTTGTTAATAAACATAAATAAATTAATGAAAAAAAAAAGAAAAGCGCTTTCATGAAGACAAACACAGGCCAATAGAATAGTATAGAGAACTCAATTAAAAAAAAAAAAACTTTCTAGGCATGGTGGCACTTGCCTTTAATCCCAGCACTTGGGAGGCAGAGGTAAGAGGATCGCCGTGAGTTCGAGGCCACCCTGAGACTATATAGTGAATTCCAGGTCAGCCTGTGCCAGAGTGAGACCCTACTTCAAAAACAACAACAACAAAAAAAAATCCCTGCTGGCTTGACAGATACCTTAGTAGATAAAGCATCTGTCTACAAAGCCAAAGGACCCAGGTTCAATTCCCCAGGACCTATGTAAGCTAGATGCACAAGGGGGTGCAATCATCTGGAGTTTGCTTACAGTTACTAGAAGCCCTGGCACACTCATTCTTTCCATTTGCCCCTCTCTGTCTCTATATCTCAAATAAATAAGTAGTAATATGTTTTTAAAGGACTGCTATGACAAATCATCTTTTATAAACAAATCCTCATATGTATAAACGATTTTCAGCAAGAGTGTCAAATGTTCAATGGAAAAAAAAGGCCTTTGGACAAATAGTTTTGGAAAGGAACTGGACATTCAAGGGCAGTGCTATGGATTTGGATTCAGCTCACCCTGCAAATACAAAAAATAACAACTGAATAAAGACACAAATAAGATTAAAAATGTAACACTCTTAGAAGGAAAATACAAGAAAATATTCCGTATCTTAGGTTTGACAATGATGTCTTTGATATGGCATCAATAACATGAAATAAAAAAGCAAAAATAAACTAGATGAATTTATAAAACATTTATGTATAAATCATCTCATGAACACACACATATACAATGAAATGTATATCAAAGGGTATTGTTAATAGAATGAAAAAGCAGCTCAAAGAATGTGAGAAAATATTCAGAAATCATACATTTAAGAGATTAATATCCAGATATATAACTCATACATACCTCAATAGCAAAATAATAAGTACGTTCAAATGGGGAAGGGATTTGACTAAATAGTTCTCCAAGGAACATATATAAATGATCAGTCAATGCTCCATCACTAGTCATCACTAGGCAAATTCACACCAAAGCCAAGAAGACATTACTATCCTTCATTACTACAGTCATATGTATAAAAGAAAACAGGAAGAAAAGAGCAATGTGGAAGAAGTGGAACCTGTCTGCACTGTTGGGAGTTGAACATACCACAGCTATGTGAGAAATGGGTACTTTATGCTGCAGAGCTTCTCTTTCTGGCTGTAGATCCAAAGGCATTGCTAAATGCATTGACCCTGACAGCTGAGAGAGAAAGAGGCAGATAGACAAAGAGAGAAAGAGGCAGATTGAGAGAGAGAGAGAGAATGGGCGTGCCAGGGCCTCCAGCCACTGCAAACGAACTCCAGACGTGTGCGCCCCCTTGTGCATCTGGCTAATGTGGGTCCTGGGGAATCAAGTCTCGAACCGGGGTCCCTAGGCTTCACAGGCAAGCGCTTAACCACTAAGCCATCTCTCCAACCCTCGACAGGTGCTTTGACACTCTGTTCACTGCAGCATTATCCACAGTGTCTCAAAGGCATTAGACTCCCAGTGTCCATCCGCCCAGCATTGAGTAAACAAACTGTGATGTAAATATGTAAAGACAATTCTGATACATGGTACAATATGGATGTGCCTTGAAGACATGCTAAGTGAAATACACCTGCTGCAGAATGGCAAACATTATATGATCCATTGATGTTAGGAGTCCCCGGTAGTGCAATTTGTGAACACAGAGAGCCCATAGTGGTTGTCAGCAGTTGGGGGCAGGGGAGAATGCATGGGGAGCTGGTGTTAGTGGGTGCAGTGGCAATTAGGGATGTGGACAACGTTCTGGAGATGGGTTGCGGTGATGGTTACAAGCACTGTGAGGTACCTTAACACTATTAAAATACCTTACCAACAGTGAAACTGCTAATTCTTTTGTTTTGTTGTTGTTGTTGCTCTCAAGGTACCGTCTTACTCCAGCCCAGGCTGACTTGGAATTCACTCTATAGTCTCAGGCTGGCCTCAGACTCATGGCGATCCTCCTACTTCTGCCTCCTGAGTACCGGGGTTAAAGGCGTGTGCCACCACTCCTGGCTATAAACCATTAATTCTTACATTGGGAATATTTAGACACCTTAAAAATGTGATTATCTTTGCATCCTGCCATGCAAATGGCTGAACTTGTTTATTTATTTTTTTTTATTTTTTATTTTTTTATTTTTTTTGGTTTTTCGAGGTAGGGTCTCACTCTAGCCCAGGCTGACCTGGAATTCACTATGGAGTCTCAGGGTGGCCTCAAACTCACGGCGATCCTCCTACCTCTGCCTCCCGAGTGCTGGGATTAAAGGCGTGCGCCACCACGCCCGGCTGAACTTGTTTATTTTACTTTATTTTATTTTATTTAACTTAGAAAAAGAGGAATGGAAGATGGGCAGGAACAGAACATGGGAAGGGGCTCTGATCTGCCAGCTTTAGAGAGAAGGTTGTTGAGGATTGAGCACTGATACTTGCTTCAGGAACTGATTTGTTTTGCAATATACTTAGCTGGACAGATAGTTGTTTACACTGAATTTTTTTTGCCACACTTAGGCATATCACTGGTATCTTTCAAATGTGTTTACAGGGATCATGGAAAACCTCATTCTCTCATTTTATTAGTCAGGGTTCTTCATTAATTTGGGAAATTGTTTGCTCAACAGTGATTTATCTCATTTGATGATGGTTTCTGAATCCCCCGGATTATGGCAGGGATTTGACTTTATAACAATCTCCCAGGAGAACTTTCTGAACAGCTGTGAAGGCTGGAGAGGAGAGCGCTACAAGGGGCGACCACGCTCTGTAAGCCCAGCAACAAGGGAGTGTATCTGACCAGGATGAACCTTTTCTGCTTTTCCTTGGTAAGTCACTTCACAGGCACCATTAATGTTCTCATTTTTGGATGCTTTTATGCCAAATAAAATGAATTAAATTAACATACAGCCTAAACTTCCTGCTTGATGACCCACATTTAGTGGTTCTTGAGTATTCACTTGGGAATAGGAACGATGCTTTCATCAAAGTGTGTAAACCTTCATCTAGAAAAAGCAATGTGAAATTAAAAAAAAAAATAACCTACAATAATTTCTGGTTATTTCACATTCTCATACTGATTCTTTTAAAAGTCTGATCTTTTGTGAATCATGTTTTTCCATTTGTTATGAGTACAAAAATTTTGACAAAATACATTTGTTTGCTTTGCTTTGAGACATGCCCAGAATCAAAAGATTTTCTTTATTGTTTGAATAATGAATTCTGTTTCATGTTGGCTTGGTTAAACTTCCATGGTGGTAGTTTTCTGAGTCACACTGCATTGTAAATGCAAGGTACAATAGATTAAGCCAGTCTTGGAGATGTGCTCACTCAAGGGTATAAGCATCTCTCAAATTCTATCTCCCATTATTACTTTTTCTTCTTCAGCCTGAAGTGAAAAAGTGAAACTTCCCAGGTAGTCAGAGATCTGGAAATACTTTCTAGTTCCAACCTGCAATTGTGACCATCTGCCAGTGCTTAAAAATGAATTTCAAAAATAATTTTATTCATTTCTATGTGTGTTTACAGCAGGGTGTTACGCTTTCTCAGTGGTATTTCAAAATGTCGATGGTAGATTCCTCTCATTTGGGAAAATAAAATGGTCTACTTTTGATGTTTGTTTTCTTTCCAAATTGCAAATAAGATTAACATAAGTTCTGGGGATGGTACTGACATACGTTGCAATACCTAAACAGGAGGCATTTTAAGCTAAGATAAGGGATTTAATCTTAGAACATCTTGAAAAATAAAATGCTATTGTGAGCTGTGAGAGGCTGAATCATCGAGTTTCAGTTGCCTGCATTGTCCAATTTACAAAATAACTGCCAGCTCTCGACTCTGCTTTGTGCCATATAAATCTGACTGGAGAAGTCCCATTTCATGTGATTTAAGTAGCATTGTGCATGCTTTCCTAGTTGATCTTAAAGCGCTATCTATGGTTTATATGAATATACTTCCCATGGATATAGGCAGTGTAGGACTAGAGACGATTGCATTCTGAAATCATTTTGAATGGTAATATAATCAGTATGCTAATGTCCCTATAACATAGCATGGTTCCACATAATGTGGCATACGTTTGTAATCTTACTACCAAAGACATATAAGCATCTAATGAATGTGGTTGTCGCTTTCTATAATATAGAGAATGCAACACAAAACTCAAAACTGATTGCTTCGAAGTTCTGGTTTGGGACTCAATGTGACTACCACTCTTTTCTCACTTTAAAAGTTGTCAGAACTTTATGCTTAACGTAATAATGCTCAGAAACATTAGACAGAAGGATCATGAACACTACTTTGTTCATACATTTCAACGTTTGTATGTTAGGAAGATGAGTTCCTTTACTAAGAATATATGCACAAGGTATTTTGAAAAATTCAAAATTATTTTAACTGTGTTTTTAAAACTCTTTCTTGTGGAGTAAATTTGAAAAAAACTTATTTACTAAATGAATTCACAACCAATGTGTTGTGACAGCTCACTGTGGTGTTATAAGCTGTGAAAAGGGGTGCGTTACAGCTTTTACTGAGAAGTTTTGCATAATCCAAAACATATTTGATCTGTGTTTGTAGGAATGTGAACATATGGGGCACTGTATTTAAGAAAAGAAAATGAAATTCATTGATTCAGTAGAAGAAAAGATTATATAATTTAAAAAAAGGTATATATAAATATACTGACTCTTACGTCTCTAGTAAGCAGGTGACTTTTCAGTATTAAAGATCACATAGGATTGCCATAAAGAAAAGAGTGAAAAAGTAAAATATCTTCAGATTTGAGTGTGGGAAGAAGTGGAATATCTTCTAGTAAATGGGATTTTAAAGAGAAATATGAAGACAGCAATTTCATGAACTATCCAGGCTGAACCTAAAATACTATCACTAATCCATTAAAGGTGATTGCTATTATTTTGAATCTATAAACTTGAAAAGGGGTTTATCTTTCAAAAGAGGGTAGAAATACCTTTTATAAAGGCCACCTTGACTCCACAGTGATATTTTAGAATTTTATAGTGTCACAAGGCTTTGAAAAAGCTTGCTCACGTACAGCAAGATGATCTTGTTGACTCATCATACAGTTACTGAGTTTGGCAAGACTTTACAGTCCATGAGGTTCCAATCAATCCTCCATGCATGGCATCTCTGCAATTCGAAGGGACTTCTGCCTATCTGGACTCTCTACCTAATTGCTGTACCTCTTTGCCTTCCTTCTGACCTTGTCTTGCCATACTATGACAACTCTAATGAGAGGTAGATATTTTGCTAAGAAAAACATGCCCTCCTTGTCCTTCACCCAAATTTTGACATTAAGAAGTTGTTGCTTTATATAAATTTGGGATCATATTGTTAAATTACATGAAACTCTTGGACAGGACGTTTATTAAATGGACTTTAATTTTAAGGGAAATTGACTGCACTATGGTGTTGTGTCCTTTCATCTATAAAATATACAGCTTTCATATATTCATTTTGTGACCTTTAATGATTCTTTGGAATTTTCTCCATAATTTTTTAAAATTTTATTTATTTATTTTTATTTGTTTTTGAGAGAGAGAGAGAATGGGCATGCCAGGGCTTCCAGCTGTTGCATACAAACTCCAGACATATGCACCACTTTGTGTATTTGGCTTATGTGGGTCCTGGGGAATTGAATCTGGGTCCTTTGGCTTTGCAGACAAGTACCCTAACTGCCAAGCCATCTCTCCAACCCTATCTACATAAAACTTTTATTGTTAAATATTCAGCTGAGGAGCACAATATTTCTGGATGCTAATGTAAATATTGCTTATTTTGCTTATTTATAGATCCATTGTTTTTATTTAGTTTTAAGTTTTTATTTATTTGCACATAAATGTGTGTGTGTGTGTGTGCACATGTGTGCACATGTGTGCACATTCTAGAGTATCTTGCTGCTATGTACAAGTATCAGGCACTTTGTACCACCTTTTGTGTGGCTTCCATGGGTGACTTGGGAATTGAACACAGGAATGCAATCTTTACAAGCAAGTGCCTTTAACTGCTGAGCCATCTTCCAGACCCTGTTGTTGTTTTTATGTGTTAATATTTTGTCAATCTATAATTTTTCTGAGTTAAAAATTATTTTGGGCTGGAGATACAGTTTAGCAGTTAGGGCACATGCCTGTGAAACCTAAGGACCCAGGGTCGATTCCCCAGATCTCATGTAAACCAGATGCACAAGGTTACCCATGCGTGCAAAGTCGCACATGCACACAAGGGGGCACATGTGTCTGGATTTTGTTTGCAGTGGCTGAAGGCACTGACATGCCCATTTTCTCTCTCTTTCTCTGTCTTTCTCTGTCTCTCTTTCTCTGTCTCTTTCTCTCTGTCTCTCTCTCAAAATAAATTTTAAAAAAATTGTGCCAGGCATGATTTACTCAGATTTTGCTATGAAAATAACTCATTAATTTTCCTCTCTACCTCTTTCTCTCTTCTATGACAGCTGACAGGTAAGAATGCTTGCTGGCAAGCATCCTAGTCATTCCTCAGACTTGTATTACTACCTCTAATTGAGTCTTCCCAAGTATTTTGATAAATAACCCTAACCAAGATAAAGAAGTCCTACTCTTTTCTTAATTTGCTAAGATTTTTTTCATGAGTATGCTAAAACTTTCAAATGCCTTGGAAAATGTATTGAAATAAGCTTTGTTTTTAGTATATTTAAATGTCGAAACATCCTTACATTTATATATGAGACATGAGACATTAACTGTCATAATGTATATTCAAATGCACTACAAGATTTAATTTTGGTGACATTTCATTTAGGATTTTAAAAAGTATCTTAAGTCAAATTGATCTGTTATTTTCGTGTATTGACAAGAAACTTCCATCACTTTCTTCTTCTAGAATTTTTACTAGTCTTATGTTTTAATCTCAGCATATATTCCACATTTGACTTCTTCCGTGTGCTTTCTGTTTTTCCTTTTATACTCCCTCCCAGGTAATGTCCTCAACATTTTCTGATTGTCTTATGACACAGAGGAATTCATTCCAGTTTTTGATTATTTAATAATACAGTTCTGTGGATTATATTATTTGGTCTCGAGACTAATTGGTTTTGGTGCCTATCAAATTGCTCTTGGATCATTTCTGTTTTGGTTTCATCATAAATTATTTATTTGTAATTGGATATTACACTTTCATTTATCTCTGCGAGGATCATAAATATTCTTTCTTAAGTTATTTCTCCATCTGCCTTACGATTTTCATTTCATCTGGACTGAAGTTTGGTTTTCAGATTGTCAGCTCAGTTGGCTCTCTTGCACAGTATGTAATCTCTTCTTGTACTCTGGCGAGTTTGCTATAATAACTCGGGACCTCCCTCTCTTTCTTCCTGGCTTTTTACTTTTCTCCATCTACTTGTATGGCATGGAATCAGCACATGCATGACTGGTCTAGGGTTCTCACACCCAGCTGTGTGTGGTGTATGATTGACCCAGCCACTGAGCCATCGCCAGCTGTCCCATGCCCCTTTTTTTGTGTGACAATACTTTTGAATTTTTCTTGTCTGGCTCACAACTACTTACAACCAGAGACCCAGAAGCTGTTTGCATAGTATTTTTTCTGCCTCTTTTCATAGTAATGAGGATTGCTGTAGCCTATCGGTGATAGTATGTAATCAGTCTTAATGTTGGGATATATATTGCATGTTACTGCACAAGGCTATTTGGTCTACCTGATTAATGCATCTTGCTTTTGGATGCTGGCTTGATAAGCCCAAAGCTTTAACTTTACTTACTTTGTGTTTCTTCTAAGTTTATGTTTCCCTACCTGTTAATGCACTTTTTAATTCATAGAGAACTTTAATGTATAAGAATACTGCAAATTGGTTACATTCCCAGTGGTTTATACTTGTATGAACCTTCTCTACTGTCCCCAGTCCTCAGTGGGGTTATCCGTAGCCCACTGTAGCGTCATGAATGTACCAGTATATGGTAGACGCAATGCCTCAGACTGTATTTTCCCAACCTGTGGTTCTGCAATGTTCCCTGAGCCTTGGATGGCACGTTATAAGTCTCTTAGTGTTGAGCTTTCAGAAGCGTCTAATTTTCTGCTTTGATGAGTTCTGAGTCTCCTCAGTGTCTACTGTCATCTCCCTGGAGGAGGTTCTTATGCTGGACCTGAGAATAGCACACATAGTTAAGCCTCCATTTCCTTTGCAATATGTCCTGGTGCCTGATGGGTTGAGCATGTATGTCTTAGTTAGGTCATTGTCATTTTTCCGACAATTTACTATGTGTTTAGAAGAGATATGCAGAGTAATAAAATGCAAAGTATACAGTCTGAAAGTTCTAAAAGGTAAATAATACAGTTAATCTTAATGTTACTAGGATGCTAACAAAATACATTTTAATAATGAAATAATTTTCATTGCAATATTTTATTTAAAAAGTAATTTCAAGAAATAAGCCTTTATATAATGCAGTAGACCATTATATTAATGAATCAATATTAGCATCAGCTAACATATATAGAATAAAATTTATACCTCTCTCCTTTAAGATTGCTTATAGATAACCCCTATAATAACTTATTTAATTCTCTCTATAAAAGGGTAGGAGAAAATTAAGTCAATTCAATTATGTTTGCTGCCCAAGCATAGTTCATAATGCTTTCAAATCTACACACATGCTTTTAAAACTTCATTACTCTACAAAAGTATAAAAATATATAGATTATTTTTATAGTAGAAATGTTCGATATAATATTGATAATTCCCTGAATATATATGTAAAGAACTTTTGATATACATTGCTATATTATAATTTTGCCCTTATAATTCCTCTGGAAAATGGATGAAATATCTGGTTTCAAGTTGAGAAAGTTTAATACAGATTGTGTTTATGATAAACTTGAGTGGTAGTATTTAAAAAATATGCACTGCATTATATGACCTATAATCTATGACTACATAGTTTATTGGTTGGGTCAAAGAGACCTTAATTAAAAAAGTATTTATTTATTTATTTATTTATTTATGAGACAGAGAGAGAGAAAAAAAAAGAGAGAGTATGGGAGTGTGAGAGACTCCTGCCACTGCAAACAAACTCCAGATACATGTGCGATTCTGTGCGTCTGGCTTCACATGGTCACTAGGGAATTGAACTCAGACCTTCAGGCCTTGCAAATAAGAGCCTTTAATTGCTGAACCATCTCTCCAGCCCATACTTTACTTTTAACTTGATATTTTCATCATGCTTTTAGAAAAATCGTTTCATTTTGTAAATGCCTCAAAATACTTTAGTCATTTTTTTAAATTTTCTTCATTAATGGTAATGTCTTTTTTTTTTTTTTTTACTATTATGTTAGCTGTTGAAAATTAGTATACTATAAATTCTTAATCCTTTTCCCTGGCATAATTTAGATGTGTCACTCTATAAAAGTAGGTAAAAAAAACTTAGACACTTTATAAAAATATTTTCTCTTGTTATTGCACTCATAAATCTCTGTTCTGCAGGAAGGCTCTATGGATAGCTTATATGAGCCAATTCCAGAGCGACAGGGGAACCAAGGGAGCACCTCTGGTAAAACTGAGGAGGAGGGTGAAAAAGAACACCATTTCTTCAATGTAAGTAAAACCTTGAATTGAATGAATGTTTTTTTTTTCCATCATCTATTCAAACTCACTGCTCAATGGCACACTTTACACAGAAAAAAAAAAAAAATTCCATTCTTAGCCAGAATTCCTTGTTTACTTTTAGCTTCTGATTTGTTCTTCATGGTTTTGGCTTAATATGAATAGGTGAAGTACAAACTATGTGATACATGAGTTAATTTAATACTCAAGGCAACTTGACTACATGAATCTTCTTTTTAAAATGTTATATATGTTTTTGAGAGAGAAAAAGAGGCAGATAGCGAGAGACAGAATGGGTGTGCTAGGGCCTAAACTCAAGATGCATGTACCACCTTGTGCATCTGGCTTACTTGGGTACTGGGGAATCACACTTGGGTCCTTAGGCTTTGCAGGCAAGCACCTTAAACACTAAGCCATCTCTCCAACCCGACATGCATCTTCTTAATGAGGAAATTTCAGGAGAGAAAAACAAGAAAATTCACTAAAGGCAGTGAGCCAGTAAGTGTTAAAGTTCGCATTTAAACTGATATGTGTCTGTATTAGTTGTTTCTGGTAAACAAGCTCTGAGTATGTCTGGGGGAGACACGGTTTGGTAGTTTGTCAATTTTCCATGATTTCAATTGTCCAAAAATGGCAAATTTCAGGTTAGTAAAAAGTTACATACAAGCCTGTGATATCTACTATTTAACAACAAGATACCTAAAGTTATATATTTAAGGTCAATTCTATCATACCACTGCACTTTGCAATTCTATATTCTGCCACATTGTTAAACTATTTCTTGACTTTATAGACTCACATCATATTACAAAATGTGTTAACAGAATGGAAAAAGAAATAATTTTTGTGAATTATCTATAAAATTATTAGAAAGGTAGTGTTCTCTGAGTTCTGTGAAAATAGGGATCTATTTAACAAAATATGTGTAAGAATATTAGTCAAATATTCTTAATGTACCATATGAATAAACTTATTTAATTCTCTTACTTAGAACAATTAAAGCATTTTTTAAAATGTCTCTTGAAAATTTGAAGTTTTAGAAACATGTCCTTCCCTTATAGTTAATTGTGTCTAAACACAAATTAACATTAACTTACTAAGTGCCTTTGTTCAGTGCCTCCTTTATGTAAGGTGCTAAACTAAGTGATATCTACATAAAAGTATTTATATTTATTCTGATGGTAACTTCTAGATGCTTAGAAATCTCTATAAATGATAACTGACTTTCCCATTTAAAAAGAGCATGAATTTGGAATGAAGCTCATTGTTTTTGCTCCAGAGAAAGAAATAAAGCAAAATAGTTTTAAATTTAACCCTTGCCTTCACACCCAGTCTTTTACGGCCACATTAGAGACTGCTATTTTCATAACTTATATAAAGTTTCTATTTAGGAAGCAATTTTAGTAAACAAATTTGATAATTAGTTTCAGAAAAGGGAGGAAGAACACAAAACAAAATTTAATGCAGCAAGACTCTTCCCTCAATTCTATCCCCTTTTCAATATAAATAAGATGTTGGTGTTCAAAGATATGAATAAGAAGAGCCAATGATATATTTAGAATATTAATATGAGAGGAACCATTGACTTGGGAACCACTAGTTGACATTGTAAAATGTTTGTAAGCATTTCACCCTATGATTAAAAAGCAAAATGGGATAAAGAACCCAAAGAAATGTCCTTAAATATATAACTTTAATAAGAATGCATAAAAAATAAGTTCATGATCAACTTGTCTCCTAGAATTTCTTTTCAAACACCACTTACCTTGAAAAATTAAATTAAAATAATAAAAACATTATTCAAATTAGTGTAAATATCTGTATATCTAAATATTGAAAATATATGCATATATAAGCATGTATACACATAGGTCCATGCATGCTAAAAAACCCATTCAACTAATTATTTCACCCTTTAGTTGTGGAATTATGAGAGTCCTATCATATTATTGTTGGTAGTAGTTATGTTCTTAATGAAGATAATTCTATATATTTGGTAAAGAAAAGCCAGGCTTTTAATAATAGAATAAAAACATTTTAAGGCTCTACTTTCTTAATTTCTCTTGTAAGTTGTTTGGAGAATCCTAATTTTCCCTCTGAATCTCTGAAAATTGGAGTTGCTTTTTCTCTTAGCATTCTACTTCCTTTTTCTACTTATTTATTATTTATTTGTTTGTTTATTTATTTGTTTGTTTGTTTGTTTGTTTGGGGTAGGGTCTCCCTCTAGACCAGGCTGACCTGAAACTCACTTGGGAGTCCCAGGCTGACCTCAAACTCAAAGTGATCTTACTACCTCTGCCTCCTAAGTGCTGGGATTAAAGGCTAATTCCTTTTCTTTTTCTTTTTTAGATTTTATTTTTATTATTTTTTATTAGAGATAGAGAGAGGGAGGGAGGGAGAGAGAGAGAAAAAGTGAGAATGGGCACGCCAGGGCCGCTAGCCACTACAAATGAACTCCATACTCATGTGCCCCCTTGTGCATCTGGCCAACATGAGACCTGGAGAATAGAACCCGGGTCCTTAGGCTTCACAGGCATGCACTTTAGCCGCTAAGCTATCTCTCCAGCTCTCCTTTTTCTTTTAAAACATATTCAAGAAAAAAAAATATTTAATATAACTTTTGATAATATCAGAAAACCATTAAACTTTTGGAAATAGTTCCGTAGAATACTATGAGAACTCCCCCTGCACCCATATATATAGAATAAGACTTAAAGGTATCAGGACTTAACCCAAATGGATTGGGACTTTCCCAGAGAGGCCAAGTGTTCTCAAAATGCATAGAAACAACTTGACGGTTCTGCTAGTCATTATAGTGGTAGCCATAGCTCACACTAAATATCATGCCATGGGCTAGAGAGATAGCTTAATGGTAGGGCACTTGCCTGTGAAGCCTAAGGACCCATGTTCGACTCTCCAGGTCCCACGTAAGTGAGATGTACAAGGTAACACAAGTGCTCAAGTCATACATTCCCACAAAGTGGCACAAGCGTCTGGAGTTCAATTGCAGTGGCTGTACGCCCTGGAATGCCAATTCTTTCTTTATCTTTCATAAAAAAAAAATACATGCCATGAACTGCAAAGAAAAATTCAAATGAGAGAGGAATGCACAGATTATGTTTGTCTTCCCTTTAGAGCTATTTCATTCATACCTATTTATAAAGAAATTTCCTATTTTGGAGACACTGTCTTCAGCGTGGTGTGACATTCTAGAGGTAGGAACTAGATTGTCCATGGTCTCAAAGGAGACAGTCACACATTTAACAGCACTAGTGGTGTTAAAGAAGTTTGCTTTAAATGAATTTTAAATGGTAATGTCCTAAATATCCAGGTTGCCTGTTTTTTAAATATTTTAATTTATTTATTTGTAAGCAGAGAGAGAGAGAGAGAAATAGAAAGATGGAGACAGGGAGGGAGGAGGAAGGGAATGACACAGAAGCCTCTATCTTCTGCAAATGATCTCCAGATTCATGCACCACTTTATGCATCTGGATTTATATGGGTCCAGAGGAACAAGCCTGGGCCATCGGGCTTGGCAAAAGCACCTTTAACCACTCAGCTATCTTTCCAACCCCACAGCTTGTGTTTTAATTGCACTTCCAGGAGGCATAGTAACAGAAAGTTGTTCCAAAAAGGAATCCACTTAAAACATGGGATTTTATTAAAAATTAGAAAGGGAACATTTAGTGATTTATTTGCAGATCACTACTTTCACATACATGAGGCTTCAAAGGAATGCTGCCAAAAATAGTAGGTAAAAGCTTATAGAGTGAAAAATCATTCATTGAATCAGTATGGTAAAAGAAAAGACACCAGCATAATAACTTAAAGACTGACTACTTTGTTATCATATTATTTCAGATGTAGACTATAAATACTTGATCCTGTACCTATTTTAGTACTACCTTATGCTATCTAATGATAATAAATATCTTGAATTAGAAAGAGAATGAGGATATAAAATGTCTGTACCTCTGCCAACTTAGGGTTAACTATATCAAGCCTGAATTGTATGGTTTGCCATCTATATTGATTAAAGGAAGAAAATAATTGTCAATTTCCACTTCATTTTGTATTACAAATTCAAATATGAGCTTAAATTTAAGACTGGGGCTAATGTCCTTATGATTTATATTTATACATAGTGGTCATTCAGTAAATATTTGTAATGCTAAATGAATGGATTAATGAAGGCTTGTTATTCAATCTGAAGAAATATTAATATCACAACAGAGAGACAATGAGGCTGTGGCAACACGTGTGAGTTTTGGTGTAGCATAGAAATGAATCTCATTTGGGCTCTACTGCTTGTGAGCTATGACCTTGGAAAGGTGCTGGAATCGTCTCAACCTGTTTTCTTCTGCAGTGGAACGAGGAGCATACTCTTCTGTATAAATTTGGCCAAGATTGATTGCAAAGAACAAAATCTTGCTAATGCAAGCAGGAGGGATTCAGTACATAAAGTAGGGAATCCTCAGAAGAGGTGATATTTTTGCCTTCTACGGCAAAGACTGCCAGTTAGAGCCTACAGTAGCTTGTATTTTTATTGGACATGAGTAAAGAAGGGCTTTAAACTTTAGAAGTTTCTTGAAGAACAAACATGAAAATAAAGGAGTGAATGGTATGCAATTAAATCTTTCTATTGCCCACAACTCATGCCCTAAGCTGAACTGTAGGGCCACAGGTGGTCATTGAGTATCAAAAAAAAATGGCTATACTATAATCAGGTGAGGGCTGGAGAATGGCTCAGTGACTAAATGCACTTGCTTGCAAACTCTTACAGCTTGGGTTTGATACCCACATAAAGCCAAATGCACAAAGTGGTACATGTTTCTGCAGTATGCTTTCAGTGGCAGGAGGCCCTGGCATACCCATACTCATTCTCTGTGTGCCTCTATCTCTCTCAAATAAATAAATAAAATATTAAATAAATAAAAGCAGGTGACTAACAAGTATAAAATAGATGCCATATTTTAATGACTATACATAATATTTAATAACTTATTTCATTTGTTGATAGTGTTTGAAACAGAATAAATGACATGCCATTCATTTAACATCACTAATAGGTGTGCCCTACACATTCACCTCCCACCTTTCAAACTTCATTTGGAAGCACGCTTTCTCTCAAAGTTAAATCCTGTTTGTTATCCAGTCTTTAGGGGGTATGAGGAATGAGGCTTTCAACCTCTAACTCTACACAGAGGAAGGCCTGCTTGAGATGTGCTCCTTCATTAGTCAGGAGAGAGGCTGCCTTTCAACAGGTGGCCCTCCATTGTGTCCAGAGACAATAACTTGCATCATTCCAACCCCAGATCCATGGTCTCATGAAAACATTTAAAATGACGTGGACATGTAAACTCCTTGGCAATATTTGGATCTTTTAAATGTGTTAATAAGTTAAAACTTGTCAAGATTTTTTCCAGCTGAGATGGAGAAGACTTGAAGAAAGACAAGACTTTAGTACTGATATAAAAGAAAGAAATTGCAGGAGTTGCAACCCAAAAGGTTTTCCTACAACTCCCGGCAGTTGGATTTTAGCATCATCTAAAAATACAGACAGCCAAATCCCACACTGAACCAAATTCATCAATAAAAATTGATTATTGTTGCCTTGCCCATGTAATGATAATGTATTGAACTTTATTTTAATAGGTATAATTCAAATTTTCAAGGAACTAATTGGAACTCTTTTCAGTTGCATACTTTATTTAAGCCAATATATCCAAAATATTATTTAACTATGCAATGAATTATATATTCTCATATAAGAACTGAAGTCTTGTCCACATTTTCTCCTTAGAATATCCCAATTCAGATGCTATCATTTCAAGGGAGTTCAGTCCCAGTGAAATAACAAAAAATGGAATATTTCCCCACGTTTGGTTTTCAAATAGAAATTAAATGAAAATTTAGTTTCTACATAATATCCGCCACATCTGCAGTGCTCAACATCCACGTGTGTGCTTGAATTGCCAGTGGAATTGAGGCATCAGTGTATGGGTTACAATTCTCTACTTCACTCAGGACAAGATAGATATTAAAGCAAAAATATCCACCGTACACATTTAGTGGGATGCTCTTAGCATGAACAGAGATATGAAGGTGTATCTATATTTGACAATACACGGTTACAGGCTTTTGAAAGACATGAGATGGTAGAAAGCACTCACGTTCACAAAGGAGGAAGCTAGTGATTTGGCTGAAGTGACAGTGGGCCCTTCCCAAACATTAGCTTGTTCTGGCAAAGCAAGTTTGTGAACGATGTGTGCATACATGTGTGCACACAGATGACAGATACTGGGAGAGGGGTGAGTGGAAGAGCATGTTTTGAGGACTTGAGAAGCAAGGGGGATGGAAAAATGATAGCAGGAAATGACTCAATAATATAATATATATGCTAAATTTAATCTGTTATCTAGAGGACATAGTAGGAAAAAAAATCTTCAGATAGGCAGTGAAGTTAATAGACTTGAATTTTATTCCTCATCCCAGGCTGGGAACTATGTATCCTTGGGAATGTTATTGAATTACTCTGACCCTAAAAGTATTTGCCTCTTGGTTTGCAGTGGAGATCAAATGTTATAGCACGCGTTAAGCACCTGGCATAGTGCATGTTAATGACCATTTCCCTTTCTCTGCAAGCCATCACACCGGGTGGAGTGAGCTTTTAATTTAATATCCTTGATTAAATGACTTTAAGTCAAACTCTCACTAGAGCTTGGATGTCCTTTTAAAATAACTGCTCCAAATAATTTGTAATCAGCACTCCTTACCTAAAAGCATTGATTTTTCCTAGGCTGGACAAGAAGAAGCAACAGGATTTATTGTCAATGTGCATTAGAAAACCCAAGATTTTAATCTCCACAAATTGCCTCAAACACCTGGGTATAGTGCAATGTTTGACAATTTAGCCTCAAATGTCCCACCACATGTAGATAGTTGTAAACAAGAAAATCTATCACATGCACATTTTCTGACTTTCACATTCATGTTTCAGGGTTTTCTTTGCATTTATAACTTAAATATTTTTAAAATGAAAGTTTAATTTTCTAAGTAGTCATTCATCATCATTCTGTGCTCATAAAAACATAGGAGAAATCAATTAAATTCTTCTCAGCTGCTATATGCTAACAAGAGGGTAATACAGCAGAACCTAGTGCAGTTTTAAAGACAAACAGCATGATTCAAGTCTAACTGCCGATTAGAGGTCAGTACTAAGGAGGACAAGGACAAGGGTTCAATCACCATCTGACCAGTTACTTCTGCTCTATTCCAGAGACACTAACAGTCCCCATTACCCAATTCCTCTCTTGGTAGAGGTGTCTTGCTTGGAGGATAGCAGCCATCAGCCCACCACAGAAAGAACTCAGAGAATAGCTGCCTTCTTTCTTCCGCCCATGAAAGCTTTCTTCACTGAAATCAGTCTTTATGTTACCAGGTACAATTCACAGCTTTCAGCTTAGGGTAATTAATGGGACAGTAGGTAAAGTACCAGAAAATTCAACTAACTTTCCACCATGCCTTGACCCAAAAATAGTGTTAAGTCACTACCTGATCTCACACCCAGTTTCCACCTCCATGACATAAGACAATTAGATGAATTCATGGTGGCTGTGGTTTCCAGCACAAGAGGGAGCCTGGTTACTTCACTATGGATGAAGGAAGAGTCCATGAGGCCCAAGGCCTCCTAAACAAGATGTTCTTTATGGCTCCTTTCGGCCTTAAAATAAAAAAAAAACATTTGGGGATCCCCTGCTATGGAGGGGGGAATCCCCTGTGGTGGAGAGTGTGCATGAAGAGAGAATAGTGTAGATCTCCACTCCCCCACACCTCCCAGTTTCCTGTTCTTGGATCCCTTGCAGCTGGCTTGGGTCTACCTAGACCCTGTGAGCTTGCTGGGGAAGCAGGCCCCTTGCTCTGCCTTCCTGATTGAAAGGCCCCTGTGTCCCTAGCTTCTGGATCCCCTGCTCCAGAGGGTGAGTAGGTAGACGGAGTAGGCCAGAGATCCCAGTTCATTCCTTGCCTCCCAGTTCCCCGGTCTCGGTACCAATGCTGCTGGTTTGAGGTGGCCTGGTCCCTGTGTGTGGGCTGTGGAAGCAGAACTTTTGCTCTGGTTTTTCCATTTACTGACCCCTGGGTACCCAAATCCCTATTCCGCTGAGCCAGAGGGTACAGAGCTATTGTAGGAGCTGGCCTCTTGCCCCTGACTCTGGAGCTTCCTGGCTCCTGGTTCTCCAACCCCTGATCCCAATATGGTGAAGAGTATGTGCAAGTGGAGTGAGTAAGCCAGAGCTCCCACTTGCTCACTTCCCATCTCCCCAGGTACCTTTGATGTACGTGCAATCTTCACAATCTGTGCATCTCTGGTTATAACCCCATCATACACCAATCCTTTAAAACATAACACCCACTGAATATCCTACAAGGGCAAATACCTGCTTCTCCCTCAATAAAATAAAATGTTTTCCCAATATGGGTAAACCAAAATGCAAAAAAAAAAAAAAAATCCATAAAACTGAGAGAGTTCCACTGAGGATGCCTAGTCCCACAATGGAAGCCCCCCATGAAATTATAGAGAAGTCAACAGAAATTCAATCCCAAAATGAAAACACAAGCTATATGACCCTGATCAAAAGAATTTCTAAATTGCCATCAAAAAAAAAAAAAAAACAATCATATAAAAGAGATTGAGCAGAATTGTTTCTTACAGCACTCAGCTTTTATCACTAGGCTTAACTTAACTGAAGAAAATCATAGAAGCCTCAAAAGAGATATGAATAAATTTAAGGTGAGTCAACAAATGGAAGATCACAATAGCTGATTAAGCTTAATGAAGACTTGATCAAATGCAAGGATGAATTCCAGGAAGCATCAAGAAAATCAGACCTCAAACTGAAATTGTACTTCAAAAAAGAAATGGACATGATGCTAAATAACAAAACAGGAAACAAAAAATCAAATAGAGCTTTTAAAAACCTATCTAGAACCCCTCAGTAACAGTTACTCATGTGGAAGATAGAACCTCTGAGCTGGAAGATGAGAAAGAAGAAATTGATCGGGAGTCAAAAAGTTTGCTAAGTTCAAAAAATAATGGAAAGAGAATACCAGAGAACTGTGAGATACCCTAAAACAACCAAATATATGGATCATGGTCATACCATAAGGAGAAGAAATCAAGGCCAGAGGCATAGAAAACATATTAAACAAAATTATTGAAGAAAAATTTCCCAATTTCTCAAAATAGAAGCCCATACAGACACAAGAAACTCACAGAACACAAGACAAGACCAAAGAAGAAACTCTACAAGGCCCATTATAGTTAAAACTCTAAACAATTAAAACAAAGAGAGAGTTCTAAAAGCAGCAAGAGAGAAACACCTCACTGTATGCAAAGGCAATCTCATCAGAATTGCCCCATATTTTTCAATGGAAACCCTAAAAGCCAGAGGGTCCTAGAATAGAACACTTCAAAGTCTTAAAATATCTACGGCTTCTAACCCAACCTACTTTACCCAGCAAAAGTATCCTTCATAATAGATGGTGAAAGGAAAACTTTCCATGAAAAAAGTCAATTCCATGATTATATGAACACAACCTACAGAGAATACTTCAGGGACTACTCCACACAGAAGAGTCAAACAACTAATTTCAAGAGCCTTCAAGAAGATCACAATAACCAAAACTGGAGTAGGCTCAAACAAGTACAAAACACAAGAAAGCACCAAACCCCATAAAGTACACCATAATGGCAGGGATTAAATCGAACCTCACAATTATAACGTTAAGTATTAATGGTCTTAACTCACACATCAAAAGACAAGTTAGCAGGGCAGATCCTGAAAATAGTTTTCTATCAGCTATCTTCAAGAAACCCACCTCACCACTAAAGACACACCTCCTCAGGGTACAAGAATGGAAAATGATATTCCAAGCAAATGGAAATAAGAAACAAGCAGGCATCGCTGTATTAATATCTGATAAAATATATTTCAAACCAAAAGTAATCAAAAAGGACAAAGAAGGCCACGTCTTACTCATCAAGAGAATGATTCAATATGAGGAAATCACAATCATAAATCTATATGAGCCAAACACAGGTGCACCACAGGTTATAAAACCAAACCTACTTGACAACAAAACATAAATAAACACCAACACCATCATAGTCAGAGACTTTAATACTCCACTATCATCTATAGACAGATCATCCAAGCAGAAAATCAACTGGGCAATATTAGAGCTCAACAATACCATAGATCAAGTAGACCTAAAGGACATCTGTAGAACTTTCCACCCCAACTCTACAGAATACACATTCTTCTCAGCAGCCCATGGAACCTTCTACAAAATAGACCATATATTAGGCCATTAAAGCATGCCTCCATAAATTCAGGAAATTTGAAGTAATTTCATGCATCATATCAAATCACAATGCTTTAAAGCTAGAAATTAACAACAAGAGACACATAAGGAACTCCACTAGCTCCTAGGGACTGAACACCACCCTTTCAGTCAATAAATGAGTTGTGGAAGAAATCAAAAAAGAATTTGGAAAATTCCTAGGATTGAATGATAATGAAAACACAACTTACCTAAACTTATGGGACACAATGAAGGCAGTCCTAAGCGGAAAATCCATAGCCTTAAATGCCTTCATAACAAAGACAGAGAGAACCCAAATTAATAACCTCACTGTCCACCGAAAGGCATTGGAAAAACAAGAAGAATCCAAACCTAAGGGCTCCATATGGAAAAAAAAAATCAAGATCAGAGCAAAAATTAATGATTAGAAACTAAGAAAATAAGAAAATCAATGAACAAAGAGCTGGTTCTTTGAGAAAATAACCAAGATTGATAAACCCCAGGCCAATTTGGTTAAGCAAAAAAAAAAAAAAAAAAAAAAAAAACAGAGTCTCATATTAACAAGATCATAAATAAAAAAGGAGAGGTCACAACAGACATCAATTAAATTGGAAGAACCATCAGGACATACGTACAAAACCTGCACTCCACAAAATTTAATAATCTCAAAGAAATGGATATATTTATAGACACATACCACCTACCAAAACTAAACTCCAAGCAGATTAATCTCCTAAACAAACCTATCACATCCATGGAGATTGAAAAGGTAATCAAAAACCTCCCCAGAAAGAAAAGCCCAGGACCAGATGGCTTCTCAGCTGAATTCTATCAAACCTTCATTGAAGAACTGAAACTAGTTTTTCTCAAACTGTTTTGCATAATCAGAGAACAGGGATTCCTACCCGACTCCTTTTATGATGCAAGTGTCACTTTAATACCAAAGCCATACAGAAATGCAACAAGAAAATAAAACTATAGGCCTATATTCTTGATGAGTTTAGGTGCAAAGATCCTGAACAAAATCCTCACAAACTGAATTCAACAACATATTAAAAGCATTATCCACCTTGATCAAGTAGGTTTCGTCCCAGGGATGCAGGGATGGTTCAACATATGGAAATCAGTCAACGTAATACACCACATAAATAAATTTAATCACACAAGAATCACATGATCATCCCAACAGATGCAGAGAAGGCTTTTGACAAAATACCACACCACTTCATGGCTCACGGAATTTTGCCAAACAGGGTGCAGAAATTTGTAAGAGTCACAGATTGAGACATCATGCCCAGAGGCATTCCCCCCTACTCAATAAACATGACTGCTGCTCCCACAACACATAACCCACAGCCCCATGGGGAATACCTGCAACCCCACTGAGGAGGGCCCCAGCAGAATGGGGGCAGGGAGGAGGGAAAAGATGGTACCAATACATGATGTATCCATACAAAATATGTTGTTAATAATAATAAAAAGGCATTTGGAAGTGAAGAAAACTGTTTGGCATTAAAGAGTATTATTTTATTTTGGGCACAAAAGACAGAATTCTGAGGTATTTCAGTGCACTGTACTATACCTGTAGAGCCTCTGGAGCAAGGTTTCCTTAATTTTGTTCCCTTGTGATGTTTATGCTATGTTACCCAGAGTATATAGGTATATAAAACTGACACCTGAATCAAACCTTTAATGACAGTCATAAAGAAATTTATTTTAAAACAATTCTTTGGCATACATATAATTTTACCACTTACTAAAGATGAAACTAAATTTGCATGCTAATTACATGGATGTGTTCATTTATGTATACACTGAGAATTAAATCTTGCTTGAGTATTTGATATTATAGTATACACATAGAGAACTTTCAATGTTTTTCAGAGTTGATGCAGTTTGACTTTATACTCCCCAGTGTTGAGAATGGCACTTTGTATAAATACCTTGGACAAAACAGCGGAGGATGTTTAAGGCCATTTCAGGAATAATGAGAAATTCTGTTATATTCTCATATCAAAATTAACTGAATGTTTTTTTTTTAATGCAACCAAAGTCAGTCACTCAAACAGCAATTTTTAAAATGAAGTTTTGTAACATACAATCTACGAATATACTAATTTGGTACATGCCGAAGAATTAAACTTCTTTGTTTTCTATAATAAAGCTTAACATTTCCTTAAGAGCAGAACTTTGTATGTACAGTAAAAACATTACAATTCATACCAGAGTGTCGAATCTGAGCTGAGGAGTTTCAGGCGGCCACCGGTGGTTGTTGTGTGGCGTGACCATAACGCAGTGCAAAATCCACATGCTGTGTGTGTTCAAGCCTGGCTATAGGGAAATTATGGGTAATTACACTGACAAGTATTTCCAGAAAAACCTTAAGATTCATATCACAGGTTTGATTTTGAGTTAATTTTTTGGTCATTGTTCATTTAGATACTTTTGACAGTTGCAACTTTTTCACAACCATTATTTAGTTATACAACCCCACAGTTTAAGAAGCTGAGCTGTAAGAAGGGGGAGCGGGAGACAGAGAGAGATGGGGCGCTTGGAGAGGTGATCTTTTAAGGAATTGGCTCATGTGATTGTGGAAGCTTTAAGGTCAGAATCTGTAACCAGGCAGCAAGCTAGAGACCCAGAGGAGAGCAGACATAGCAACTCCAACACTGAAGGTAGTCTGGAGAATTCCCTCGTCTTTTTATCTGAAGACTTTATGGTATGAATTTGAAATCTCCCATACAAGCTCATGTTCTGAATGCTCAGTCCTCAGCTCAGGGGTGATTTTGAAGGCCATGGAACCTAAACGAGCCTGGCTGTTGTGAAGTAGGTCACTAGGAGTGGGCCTTCTCAGACCATACCTGAACATTCCAGCTGCTTTCTGCTTTATAATCCCCTAATATGTGAAGAGTTGCTACTCACGGTCCCAATGCCACAAGAAAGCCATGCCCACAGCACGCCTTCCCTACTACCAGACACTGATCTCTCTCTCCTTCCACCACCACACCTTCCCTCCCACTGGACACTGGCCTCTCTCTCTCTCTCTCCTTCCATTTCTCTCTTCTCTTTTTCCAAAACTTGAGACAAAATTAACATTGCCTCCCTTAATTGTTTCCATAAAGTATTTTGGTCACAGAAGATTATCATTATATCTATGTTCTGTCATTTCTTTACATCTTTGTGCATTACTTAGCCAAGTATATGACTTGTATCTAAAAGAATGTGGCAAAAATGACAGGAAGTGTCTTCCATAATTAATTACAACAGACTTGTGCACATTATTGTGCAGCAAGATCCTGTGAGGCAGAATCCCAATGGGAAGGACCTGAAAGAAGCATTCAGTGTACCATCAGAAAATGAGAGCTTCAGGGCTGGAGGGATGGCTTAGTGGTTAAGTTGCTTGCCTGCAAAGCCAAAGGACCCAGGTTCAACTACCCAGGGCCCATGTAAGCTAGATGTACAATGGGGAGCACACATCTGGAGTTCATTTGCAGTGGCTAGAGGCCCTGATGCGCCCATTCCCTCTCTCTCTCTTTCTCTCTCTACCTGCCCATTTCTGTATCTCTCTCTCAAATAAATAAATACAAATACAAAGAAATATTTTTAAAAATATTTATGAAAATGAGAGCTTCAGTCCAATAAGCTTTCTGAAGTCTAAATGCTATTTACAATTCAAGTGATCGTTTAAGAGTACCCTTCTCCACAGCTAAACCTTTGAATGAGTCCTCTTGTGAGCCAACAACTAACTAGATTGAAATCTTGGGAAACATTACCACAGAGGATTCGTCTAAACCAGGCCTGTATTTCTGACCTGTAAAAATTGTGAAATAGGGCTGGGGATATGGCTAAGTGGTTAAAGGCACTTACTTGTAAAGCCCAAAGGCCTGGTTTGATTATTCAGTATTCACGTAAAGCCAGATACACAAAGTGGCACATGCATCTGGATTTCATTTGTAGTGGCAAGAGGCCCTGACACACCCATTCTCTCTCTCCTTGCAAATAAATAAATTATGAAATAATAAATATTCATTATTCTCAGCCATGAAATTTTTTTTATTAATTAGTTTTGTACTCAGCAAATACAGTCAGTTTGGTACCATTATTAGGCTAATCCATGACCTACCCCCTCCCCTTTGCCCCTCCTTGTTGAGGTATATGGGTCATGAATTGTGGAGTTAGCCCACAGTTATGGGTAAGCTAAATGTCTCTGCATATCATGACCCAACATGTGGCTCTGACATTCTTTCCGCCCCCTCTTCCATGAAATTTTTGAGTGACAAAGTAATAAATAGATAATGTAGGAAATTATATTATGTATTTGCCAGGATTATTTGTTGGTAACCAAATCTATGCTTGCTCACTTAAGCAATAAAGAATATATCATAGGATATTGGGAGCTCAGGATCATTTTTGGCACTTTGAACTTTTAGGACATGCTCCAAGAAGTGCATTACAAAACCAGCCACCCTAGAGAACTAATTCTCCTGCTATAGTCAGAAAGTGGCTGATTCAACATGCCACCCCTGTAGTGATAGGTTCCAGAACCACACTGTATGTGCTGAAATTTGTGACATTAAAAGTGAATCATTCTCACACCTTTCCTTTTCCCCCAAGTTAGTTTCACATAAGTATCTTAAATTGGGGCCTGTGACGAAAGGAATATAAATAGCATGGGATATAAATGGCACATATTATTCTAATAGCCAGGCCAGTTAGAAAGTGTCCTTACTTCCTTTCTTGTTTCCTTCCTTCATTCCTCCTTATTTTATCACTATCTGATCACTTCTCCTAAAAATTAATTTGCAAGCCAACAAATATCAACTTCTGCAAGAAATATATGTACCCAAAATAACCAGAGAATAACATAAGAAACTGTGTGGTGGAATTATTATAATATCAAGCTTAACTTCTATAATAATTCTCAGAATGAATTTTGTAATTATATAATTAGGCAGGAATACAATATTTGGAGGGTTAAACAGGCATTTAAAAACTCACATCTTTGACATTCCAATTTTAGTGTATGTGCTGTGAAGTGAGCACATCTTTGACATTTATCTATTATCTTACACAATGTTTCTTTAAAGTCTTCAATCATCATTTCTTCTCTTACAAAATGGGGGGGGGACCACTTGTTATCTTGTGAGAATGAAGGGGACAAGGAGTTTCACATTCTTAGCACGGTGCCTGGCACACAGTAAGTGATCCTTAACAGGACCTCACTGTAAGTACATAACTGGTTTTCTGTTTTCACCATACAAATTCGAAGGGGAAATGGAGATTTAAGCTGGGCTGTAAAAGGAGGAACTAGACTGGCAGAAGTCAAGACATTGCTGTACACTGTCCTAATACCTTCCATACACACACACACACACAATCCTGAAAGGCACTTAGAGGCAAGTGTCTTATAAATGGATAATTGACACACTGAAATGTGACATGTCATCTTAGGATAGGTGAGTAATGGAGAAGTCAAGGTAGGTGACTGCCAGGTGGGTGATTCTAACCACTTAATGGCATTTCTTACTTGGCTCCAAACTATTAGAGTTGGGAGATTTTTTTGTTCTGTCTCCATATTAACATCAGCATTGACAGAGCTATTAATAACACCGACACTAAAGGAAGAAAATGAGATTAACAATGGCATCCCATCAGCCGGGTCTTCATCAAACCACGAACAAGAGGAGCCGATGTCAAAACAGTGCAGGCAACTCTTTGCTTGCGTCTAGATTACATAAGGTCTCAACAAGCCCACATCTAACACATGGATTATGTTCACCAAGAAGACTGCACTCTTCTTTCATGTTCAATTTTCTTCCATTATATCTATGATCACACATACCTATTGTGCCACCAATTCAGATATGAGCCCATCTTAGTGTGTTTAATTAGTTTCCTCCTGTAAATAGAGACTTATGTTAAAATAAAATGAAATCAATAGATTAAGGTTAATTGTGCCCTATTCTCTTCTTTATTTCCTAGGCTTATGATACAATTACTAATTGAAACTAATGAAAGCCACAGTTATCTCTTTAATCATGTTTTAAAGAAAAAGCTGTAAAGCATAAGAACCCATTCCCATTTTCATTGTCTCTTAAAAGCTTTTGCCATCCCTACTGACTTGAGATATATCAGGAATCATAGAGTGTTTCTGCTCAAAGGGTGATGGAGTCCCTGCTCGTCAGCCTTCATCCTATAGATGTGAAGACCTGAATGGGGCTCTGTGAGGGTCCTTGAGTCTTGTCCAGCTTATAACAGATGTGAAGGACCAAGATAGATCTTAGAGCCAACCTTGTGCTTTGCCATTGGTAAGGGTGGCATTTAATATTCTTACTCATCTTATTCTTAATCATCCCTCCCCCTCTTTTAATTTTTTTGTTCATTTTAATTTATTTATTTGAGAGTGACAGAGAGAGAGAGAGAGAGAGAATGGGTCACTGCAAACAAACTCCACACTCATGCGCCCCCTTTGTGCATCTGGCTAATGTAGGTCCTGGGGAATCGAGCCTCGAACTGGGTCCTTAGGCTTCATAGGCAAGCGCTTAACCGCTAAGCCATCTCTCCAACCCTCCCCCTCTTTTTAAGCTAGAGATTTACTCTGTAGCCAGGCTTGTCCTGAACATACTGTATATAGACCAGGCTATCTTGAACTCATGGCAATCTACCTATAACAGCCCCAGAAGGCTATAATTACAGATGTGAGCCACCATGACCTGCCTTTCTAAGCACACACTTTCAGTCTTGCTTGAGCTGCTCTGCTTCCATTTGTGGTTATGAAGAGGAAGTTAAATGATGACAAGTAGCAGGAAACATTAAGCGTAATAAGCATTAGTTGCCTGAAACCTTGTGTAAATATAATTCCATAAATCATAACACATGTAAGGCTATTTAAGTTAGCTGTCTCCTTCAAGAAAACTGGAAAGGAATCTTTTTGATGAGATGAATATTTTCTAATGCAAATAACCATCCCCTAGGTAGGTAACTTGTTTTGTCATTGTGGATATTTATAGTGCTACCAGAACAGTTTGTTACTTCCGGATTGATAGACAGCTCACTTAGCACACCAGCGGACAAATGGCAAAGTTCACATGTGATTTACAAGCTCTGTCTCTGATGGATTAGGTACGGTCCCTGTGCATTCTCCAGGCACTGCAAGCTACACACTCTGCCCTGAGACAGGGCACCAAGGGTATGCGATACATCACCCTCTTAGGGAAGTCAGAATTCATTATCTCTATAGGGTTGTTACCTTGAGACAGGAACTACACAGGCTGGCAAGAAAGTCTACTTTTCCCATCAACAGCTGACTGTTACCTGCTTTTTCTTTGTTTTGTTCTTACAGGAGGAGGAAATCTCTGTTCACTGAGAACCTGAGCTTTTCCACAGTCAGATACTAGAGGGGTCCCACTGTGCACCCTACCATTTACATGTGTTGGTTCCTCAAATCCTTATTTTTATTCAGTGTGCTGTCATAGGCTACTGGGCATTTTTTTTTTTAACTTGTGTTTCGAGGCAAACCCAATACACTGGCCCTTTTAAAAAATATTTTTATTTTTATTTATTTATTTATTTGACAGAGAGAAAGAGGGACACAGAGAGAGAGAATGGGTGCCCCAGGACCTCCAGCCACTGCAACCAAATTCCAGATGTGTGTGCTCTGTTGTGCATCTGGCTAACGTGGGTCCTGGGGAATAGAACCTGGGTCCTTTGGCTTTGCAAGAAAAACACCTTAACTGCTAAGCCGTCCCTCCAGCCCTACACTGGCCCTTTTTTTATGCAAGAGAGAAAGAAAGAGAATTGGCACACTGGGGTCTCCAGTCACTGCAAACAAACTGAAGATGCATATGCCACATTGTGCACATGTGCAACCTTGCGCATTTGCATCATCTTGTGTGTCTGGCTTACATGGGACCTGGAAAATTGAACATGAGTCCTTAGGCTTTGCAGGCAGTGCCTTAACTGCTAAACCATCTCTCAAGCCCACTTCTGGGCATTTTTGATGATAAGGGTAGTGTTCACAAAATGATGAATGCCCTGAAAGCACATTAATGTGAGGCCTACAGATAATACTAACTTATTAGTGCTTGAGAAGGATACACTCTTGGAGCTGTTTGTATAGTCATGACATATGGCATTGTGTTTCTCAGCATCTTTGGAGATGATCTCCCTTTGGGACAATAGTGCTTTTTTGCGAAACTTGATCTACATGACAGCTGGATATGGCTTCTTTCAGTCAAGTACCATCAGAGTCTGCTGGAGTGAAGAAACTAGGCATTTCATCAGGTTTTCTACATCCTAGTTATACGATCTTACGGAGGAGTCTTGATGGCTTTGTGTCTCAGTTTACTCACCCTGTAGATGAGTATCAACCTCCCAAGATTGCTGTGAAGATTAAGCTTACATCACTTGGAACTGTGCTTGTGTTCCAACATTTTTATTTAATAAATGTATAAAATAGGGAAAAAGAGACCATTGAATCATTGTCATTCTTAGCAACTTGCTTTAACCAACTGGGCTCATACTAGGAATACTTACCAACATTCACCTTTGCTTGCGACCTCCTCTTTAACATGGGGCATATTGTCATGACATCATCATAGCGTTTCCCCACAGACTTGCAGTCAGAGTTCACATGTGATAGGACTTCTTTAGACTGGGGCTCATTTGTTCTTTCCTTTCAATCTCTTACACTTGTTTTCCAAACAGAGCTATCAATAGGGGTGTGTGTGTGTGTGTGTGTGTGTGTGTGTGTGATTGTGATGGCTTTAGGTACACTATGAAATTTGTTTGCTTTATGAGTTTTGAAGAATTATAATTCTCTTTGAAAGTTGTATATTATAATTTTAATAAAGGGAGCTGATAATGTAACTTGGTGGTAGAACTCTTGCTTAGCATACACAAGGCTCTTGGTTTCATCTCCAGAGCAATAAAAGAAACAAACAAAAAGACTAAGTAAATACAAACAGACTTCTATTAGCTGTCACTATCTTTTTTTTTTTAATTAAGTAGAAACTTTGTAGGGATACATCATATGTTGGTACCATCATTTTCTTTCTCCCTTCCCCCACTCTACTGAGGGCCCTCCTTAGTGGGATTGCTGATATTCATCATGAAGTTGTGCCTTATGAGCCACAGGGTGGGAGGGAATATCCAGAGACATTGCCCTCCCACAATGACAGACTACTGCTCTCACAACTCATAATTCACATATCTTTTGAACATCTGTCAAAACTTTATTGAAGAATAGAAAACTAAGAAATGTATAGAAGCAATACTCAATTTAGATGTGGCATACTTAGAAGTGGCAAATGTTCATATTAATAAAATCATTTTAGTTATAAAAATGAACAATTTTCATCCATGCAGAAGAATGAATTAAACAAAATTGAAATCATTATTTTAGTAGAAAAGAATATATGTAAATATGTATGTATGTTAAACTTTTATGTTATTCTGCACTCTATTTTACTATAATTAAATCACTAATGATATATATATATATACATACATGTAGTGTTTGGTATCATGTAAGAGTTCTAGAAGTACAGGTTACCTCATTTAATCTTCGAAGTTAAGAAAGTAGGATCTGAGATGACCTTGAAGACAACAGTCATTGATGGTCAATAATTGAGAGACCATTTGAAATCCTTTGTCTCCCAAATAGTGATGGGTATAGGAAGTGCCACACTGAACTACGATACCTTGGAATACTGAACAGTTCGTGCTGTAGAGAACTGAGAGAAGCTGCAGATGCAGGAATTGTCCTTTGACCTTCTGTCTTCTCTTTCCCCAAGACGGTAGAACCAGGATGGCCTCACTGTTTTCGCTCTGTCATAGGCTGTGAAACTGAAGAAGGTCACTCTCGAGCTTCTTGTTCCCTCCTCTCTTAAAGGACAACAGATGACAGGTGCTACGTTTGCCCTGTTTGTTAGCATTATATCTTGTCCCCCTTTGTCCTCCAATCATACTTCTGCATGACTGCTGTCCTGCTCAAAGCACACACATTTCTCTAAGGATTTTTCTTCATTTCTTCCATGCTACATATAAATTTTTTACTAAATATGTAGACTTTTCTTTCAGTGATCTGTCTTTTGTTATAGGCATGCCAGCGTACATCTTTCAATGAATGAAGAAAGAAATATATTCTTTCTTATAACAATGTCTGGTACATAGTCTATATTTAATGAATGTTCGCCTTCTAAACTGCCAAAGTAGGAATGAATTAATTTTATAATTTCAAAGAAATATATGAGTAAAAAAATTGGCTACTCTCTAATTGAAGTGAAGCCCTGCCTGTGTGACCCTGGACAAGTCAATTTATCACTTTGAACCTCACTTTATTCATTTGCAAATCAAAGGTCATATCATATCAGCTTTATAATTTTAAAAATTCACCTTGGGATTTATACCATCAGCTGCTGTCAATCATTTGCTGGTGCAGAAACACCTTTCACAGTTCCATTATCTAGTCAACAACAACTCCTGACATCTTCACTCCATTTTTCTTTTTGACTTCATAATTTGAAAGTAAGATTTATAAACCAATAGTGCACATATTAAGCTCAAACCCAAAGGAGAGTCATCAGGTAACCACCATATGAGAATAGAAATATATAGCATTTAATATTGAAAATATATCTCTTCTAAATAGCATCATTTCCTTCTTTATTTATGTACATATTTTCTATGTGTGACTTAGTTCCATAGTTACATAGAAATGGTATTTTTCTGGAGCCTACATTAATTTACCTTTGAATGAAACACATTGGACATATGTGTTACTACTCACTTGTTTATAATAATTGGCACTTTTTTCTTTTTTTTTTTTTTTTTGAGGTAGGGTTTCACTCTAGCCCAGGCTGACCTGGAATTAACTATGTAGTCTCAGGGTGGTCTTGAACTCACAGCAATCCTCCTACCTCTGCCTCCCAAGTGCTGGGATTAAAGGCATGTGCCACCATGCCCGGCATGGCACATTTTTTTTTATTTTGCTAACAACATTCAAGAGTAAAGATTACATTATTTTCTTTAGTGGAGCAAAGATAAGATCAATGATTACTGCTTGATTTTGGAGAACAATGGAAAGGTAATAAGAAAATGTTTTACCTGGCATTTATGTTAAATGTCAAATTAAGGGATGAGAAAGAATTATTTCCCAGAGTTTCTGCAGTGATATTGTCCTCTTATAACTTAGGACATTACACATAAGAAAAAACATGCAGATAGTCTCTCTTTGGCTTATCCCTATAGGAATAAAGAATGAGGTTCTGAACTCTAAGGACAGTGACAGTTTGCTTATGTGAGCAGAAGTCACTATGGAAAGCAATTTACATGTCTATGTCTTCTTTGAGTCAGACACAAGCAGTACTTTTAGTACTAGCTCAGTAGTAATCTACAAACAGGCAAAACCTAAGAAGCAGACCTGTTTTTCCAATTAAGTAGACGCTGCTTCTTTAAGTAATTCTTTTTCCTCACAGACTCACACACCAGACCAGAGTATACTGTGCCCAGTTTTCCCCACCCCTTTAGCAGACAGGCTGTCATAAAGAAATACATTGACTCTTTCATCTTAGCAGGAACTAAAAGGCAGTTAGATGTCCATGTTTATTCAAAGCATCCACTGCAAGAAAATTATTTAATAAAAGACCTCCAAACTAAACTGATTCATTACAAGGAAAAGTTAATGACCTCAATTCTAGTAAATTAGACAAAATAGAGAATTTGTAGAGAATCTGACTCTCTATGGTCCTCGGAAATTGTTTTCGCTGTGGTTCAGATGTCCAAACTTCAAAACAGAAGGTGACTGTGTCTGTCTCACCACAACTGGTGGCCACAGCTTATTAATCAGTGTGGGGAACAGCTGGAACCTAACTGTAAGTCTTAATTTAAAGGGGGGAAAAATCAGCCAGGTGAAGCAGGAGATGGTGATTTTGCTCACTTAGTTCAAATACTCCAGGCTCAGTGACATAGGAATTTTATTGACCATCTATAATAAATCACCTCGATAGCAAATAAAACAATAAAATATTAATATAAGTTGATTCACAAGTGCTAGGGTGTGAATGATTGAAAACATTACTGTTCTGGTGTTCTTAGGTACTGACTCACTCTCTAGACAATCCTTTCTCTCTCTTCTCACAACATGTAGAATCTATTTTGATGAGTGAAAGGTCTGCATTCTCAAGGGATTTTTGTCTTTGTTCATGCTAAAAGTTAATAAGGTCTGGGTTAATCTGAGTGTTGAGGTGTAGTTAGCCCAGACTTTATAGATAGCATGAACAGTACTGGCTCCTTTCTAGTAGATTTCAGAGCCATGTGACAGGAAAACACTGCTTCAAAGAACTATAGTTATTCTCTCTCCTGGTGACCATTCAAAGCTAGTAAAACTTGCATGTCTGCTGGTTGTGATGAAAGGCACTCAGCTTAGTTTCAGACCATGACCTTGGATAGAGACCAGGACACAGAACGACACAGCACAGATAACTAAAGGAGGATCAGCCTGGTATCCACTCGTCAGAGGCCAGCTGATGTTCTGTAGCCCACCCAGGGCTTGGCCCATCACCCTCACACCTTCATGTACATTACATCCTCTGTTAGATGTCCTCCTCTGGATGACCCACAGCATTTCAAACTTGTCAAGTCTTGTTCTTCATGAGTTTAGACTGCTTGTTTTAGCACATGTGTTTTCAGTAAGCCCTGGTCACCAATGGAGAAATGTGAAATTCAGACTGTCCTCTGACAGTCAGGTCTTCATACAAATATAGTAAGGGGCAGAGAAAGGCCTCCATGAATCACTAAAAAGCGAAGAGTTTGCATTGGATTTGACTGTGTACAGACTGCTACAACTACCCACTCGAGTAATAGATCAAGCTTGCATTCTGCTTTTTATTCACCATTCCTTCTGTTTATATTTTTTTATGGAATATTGGTCCCTATTTTCTGTAGTATGCAAATTCCTACCCTGGCAAACAAACAAAGTTGTCTTTTAGAACAAGGTGTTTCCTATCACATAGTACAGGTTCAATATATGTCTCTTGAATGAAGGATAGAGCCAATAGTAGAGAATTTGAAGGGCTCTTAAAGGTATCTGGGGGAAGATTAAACTGTTTGAAGGATGATTCCACATGCAGTGACATATTCTTTCCCTCAAGTATGAAGGATTTTACATTACCCGCAATTCTTTTGCTCTTAAGAAAAAGGTTAGATGGGCCACTGATGTATTTCAAGACCCTTAGGTAGTATAATAGGTAACTTTCTCTCTTTCTTAAATGCAGATACTATACCATGTATTATTGTGCACTGGCATACTTCTCTCCCTTTAATATTGGTGGTAAAGTACTGAAGATTTCTTTGTATGCTTTTATGTTTTTATTTAAAGTGGTAGGAACTTAGAATATGGTACAAACCTTAGGAAGTGATGGTAGTATCCCACGTTTCTCAAAGTTACAAAGGAGGGAAAAACAAACAAATGATCCTTTTTACTAGAAAAAGGGAAAAGCACATAACACGTAGATTAGATTCAAATATAAACTATACTTGAATCCTCATTTATTGGTTATTTTTGTTTATGTTTTGTCTTCTTTTCTAGGAAGTTTCTAATTTTGAGGATGAAAAACCAAAAGAAGGAAAGTAAGTCAAATTTACTCTGTACACTTTACCGCCTTATAGTTTTATAATGCTGGTTACCTATGTCCATGGGCTCCCTGTCACAGCACTTCCTCTTTAAACTGTCATACACAAATCTAGGTATGTATTGCTCCTTTACCACTTCTGGGTTTGTGCTGATACATAGGAAATCTGTGTTGCAACATTGCTGTAGATAGGGATGTGAGAATTAAATTTTAAGGAGAAATGTATTTAAATGAGGTTCAGGTTAAAGTGGGAGCCTGCTTGAGAACATGTGCCTATCAGTGACCTATTTAATCTTCTAAAGAGTTCTACTAATCCAAATACAAATGTGGTTGTAAATAAATTTGGGTTATTTAGGTCAAGCCTGGCTTTACAGGCAGTGCATGAAGCTGCCAGAAGATATAATACACACATGTTGCATGAAGTAATGGGATTTTAGCTAATAAGCAACAAATACATGGGAACAGGAAGGTGCTTTATGAGGAAACTTCCAGATTGGTAGTTTATGTAACACAGGAATGGCTTCCTTATATCCCAGATTGGCCAGAGACCAAATATACCTTGTGTGCTCTTACCTATGGGTGTTCTTTCCCCATAGCTATGCCACCTCCTGACCAGTTTACTCTGTGCATCCATATTCTTCCTTTCATTCCTCCTCAAAGAGTTCTTCCAGTTAAAGACACAAAATGCATCTCTAGTAAGTAAGTGATTGGGTGACTAACAGCTCAGGGCAGCTACCAAGCAGGGCCAGTTGTATTTCAGTTACACTTCTCGACTTAAACCACATCACAGACATTTTAAGCATAGATAAGAGTATGAAATGAGTTTTGGTAGGACCCTGCACAGTCCTATCACCCACCTTCTCCATGGATAAGGAACCTGGTAATTCCAGGTCAAGTACTTAAATGAAATTGTAGCTGTTGGCTTCTGATTGGAGCTTATGGAGATTAGATATTCCCAGAACATGAAGATGCAGGACGATGAATGCAACAAAGGCAAAATTCTTGATGACAACCTAATTATGATTTTTCTAGTATAAACCAAGTGGATTCATGTGCCCAGACTCTAACCGAATAAAACAAGACTCATTTTAGTTCTTCAATTGTTTATTTTTTTTTTTTTTACCCTGAGAGGAAAAAAAAAATGTCATGCTGTTTACACCTACCTCACTTTGTAAGAGTGTAAGCAGCTTTTTTTAAGGAAACACTTGGGATTTGCCAACATCTGTCCTAAGCACTTTGTATTTAAAATTTAAAACCAAAGGAACAAGATGGTCAAGAAGAAAAGAAACCTTGTGAGCAGGCTTTTGATTACAACTCTGGGTTTCAAAAAATGTGAAGTTGGCTTTAAAGACTAGTGTATGTGAAAAGCAGTAAGTACAAGCTTTCAGGCAATTGTATGTATGCACATAGGTGGATATGGCCATTATCTAGTCCACAAATTGGTTTACATGACCCAGTTGGCACAGTCTTATCCTTTACTTCTGTTTTAAAACTTTTTATTATGGAAATTTTCAATCATATAAGAGGAAGAGGTCAAGATGAACTCATACCTCCAAAGTTGAACAAGTAAGTATCAACCTGTTGTCAATCTCATTCATTTCACCCTTCCCATTCCTATCCCCAGTGGGTATTTTTATAAAGGTGATCTCATACATATAATTCTATGTTTTAATATGGTGATATCAAACATGACCTATTGTTTAAAGTTGTCATCAGAGTACTTGCCCTTCACTAGCACAAAAATAAGAAAATCACATCATATCACCAAATATATAGCAAATGTTAAAACTTCACAGATAGGCTCAAGGTCGTTTCTAGAGTTGATTTATTTGAATCAGTTCTGTTTAGTAATGTGGATTATGGCTCTTGTTTATGTCTCTCCACTTGTTTGTTGAAGAGCCTGGGTTATACATCCCATGTCTTCAATTTTGCAGATGGAATCCTTGTACTGTTCTCTAAAACGTGCTTTTTTTGCTCCTGGAGTCTGTTTCCTGCAATGTTTTCGGTTCAATCTTGTGATTTGATAGATTTAGTTTGGCATGGGCACACACGCATGCACACACACACTAACACACACAAAAGCAGTTGTGCATGTCTTCAGGGCTGTGTATTTCCTCTGAACGTTGTATGTTCATCTCCGTTTGTGATGGTGAGGTGGTTCAAGGAGCTCTGATGGTATCAGGTTGATCAAACAGCGTAGAGTTGCCCATCAGCCTTTTAACTAAAAGTTTCAGCCCCAATTAGTGCTTATTACTCAAACCTGCTGTCTTATCAGGGATTACATAATGATTATGTCAATTTGCAACATTCATGCTGTATTTATAAGACAGAATTGCAGTCAGAATTCCATATTTGTGGACTCTACCAACAATAGATTGAAAATATTTTCTTTTGAATTGCATCTGAATAAAAGTTAAAAGTTGAAGACAAACCTTAAGATTAGAGACTGGATGTAGAGAATTAGATTCATGGGCAGATTGGATTAGCTATATTGTAATCACCAACCAAATCAAAGATGCCTTTCCTGGAGTTACCAGTGATCTGGATACTACTTACAAGATGGCCTGGAAAAGTAGAGTTGCTTTAAATATAATGTTGACCAAAAAAAGTGCTATGCTATGCTGGGAAGCAACGTTACACATAAATCCCAAATAACACCACTCTATCTGACACTTGCTAAAGCATTTCAGGCCTTATGACTCTAGAAATGAACTAACAGAGAATTCAAGAATTGAATTTCCTTCTATAGGATGTTTAGAGAATTGGTAAAGAAAACAGAAAGGGCTCTTGGCATCCATATTACCTTCCCTGATAATAGCTATGGAATCCTCCCAGCTGTAGGCTGTTGTATAATCCCCTGTGTCCAAGCCCAAGCCCAACACCTAACAGACAACTGTTAACAAAGTGATATCTCTGGCTAATCAGAGCAATAACCTTTTCCTCCTCCAAGGTACATGTATATATATATATATATATATATATATATATATATATATATATATAGAGAGAGAGAGAGAGAGAGAGAGAGAGAGAGAGAAATTAACACACACACACACACACACACACACAAAATAAGACCAATAAGAGTAAAAAGAAAGAAGAGGGAATTTTTTTTAAAAAAATAAAAATATAGAGGTATATTTTCAAGATAAAAGTGTCTTAAGTCAGCTAAGGCCCAGCTACAGAAAAATGGGGGACATTAGACCACTGCAAGAGCTTGCTTGTCAGGGATGTCTAACTCCTCTACACCCAAGTTAAAGGTTTAGAACAGAGAATAATTAGCAGCCCAGCAGACTAAAATGCATGTGCCGTGTTGGGAGCTCATGAGAAGGTCATTATTTGGACCTACCAAGATGTTGGAAAGATTGTACCTCCACAAGCACCTAGCCAATGGGGAAAAGGGAGAAGGGAGACATTCAGGTGTTATAAAAGTTACTTCTGATGATCAGACAAGGGCACTGACATTTCTTTGGGCTATGCCCTATTATGAAGGGCTGAAAATAAACTACCACATATTCCCAAAACATTTTAAAGGAAACTCAATTGCATCTATACTAAACTATACAAACTTTTGCCCTGTTCAGACAAAATAGTTTAACACCTATTTATATAGTATTTACATTGTCTTAGTTGTAAGGAATCTAGAAATTACTTGAACTATAATACAGGATATGTGTAGTTTTTATGCAAATATGATAAGCCATTTTATATTAGGGGAGTAGATTTTGGTATGTTTGTGTGTGTGTGTGTGTGTGTGTGTGTGCTGGGGGAATTGGGGTGGGAGATGTCTCAATTCTCTGTAGATATCCAGGGAAGAAGGCATTTGGGAATTCTTTCCCCATTGACTATTTAGTATATGCATAACTGATTTACTCTTTCTTTTTCAGGTGTTATAATATTAATTTCACACTATTGTTTGTAACTTTCCAGATCAATATTACAGTGTATTAACTACAATTTCTTACGTAAGGTCAGGAAACTTCAAGACCATAGTTTGACATTAGTTAGATAACAAATGTATTTATTCTATCAAAGGTTTGTCACTTGTTTTACTTTCTGTTTGATTAAAACCCCATTTCTTAAATCTCAAGTATCTATTTCTTTTATTCTTCTAGGTCATGTTGGAGATTTCCATCTGAAAATAAAATATTTGGTTAGTGGTTCATGATACTGTCCATATAAATGATGTGTTTTGTTTCCCTAAAAATCCTATTCTGTTACTTCTGCCATAAAGCCACAAATTATTAATGAAAGTCAAATTCAGTAGTCTTTGAATTCTGTAGAAAAAAAAATGAAAAAAAAGTAATGTGGTTCTAGTCAAAGATTAAAAACACTAAGACATAGAAATAGTTAATTTATTTGGAACAACTTTATTTTATATTTTAAAGGAATAATTCTCTGTGGTGGTTTAATGGCTGATTATTTTCCAGCTCTACACATTTAGCCTTGCTGGTCCATGGTCAAGGTGACCTGTCAGAGATCTTCTTAGATCTATGAATCTAGGAGAAAATGGAAAGGAAACTGAGCATAGTTTTATTAGAAAAGACTCTCTCAGCCTTTCACGTAGCAAATCTTCTGAACAGTTTTCACAATTATATCATCCACAGTAATAGTAATATTAAGGCATCACTGATTTTGTGTTTTCATTCTAAAGTAAACGTATTAATGACTTTTAGAAAGCTCATGTGTCACTTCTCACCTAACAAAATGTTGGGAGTAGTAATTATAAGACCAGGTTAACAGAAGTTTTTTTTTTTTTTTTAAGATTAATTCAGTAGGGACCTCATGTCCGTGTCCATTTTTATCAGGACCCTAGCTAGTGGGAATAGGAAGCTATACAACAGAGCTGGTACCTGGACAGGGACTGACAGAAACAAGATAGTTTGGAGGATCAGTTCCAAGGCCTCTGAAATAGGTGACAAGACATGCAAGTGAGTCTGACCTATATGACCATGCAGTGTCCACACGAGCAAGCCAGAGAATTCATTTTCAATGCAGTGTGTGGAACTTGTGGGTTTCCTTTAATCCTTCTCCTCAGAAGACCTAAGAGTCTGGCACTCATCTCTATTTCTGTCTCTTTTCCAAACAAGTCTCCTGGCTGTACCAGAAAGGCTTAATCTAACCTAGTGATGATTCTCGCTGGTGGGCACATCTTTCCAGAACATCTGCACTTCCATCAGGTTCATTTAATACTATTACATTGAATCAAGTAGAGCAAAGTTTTGTTTTCCATCAAGCCATGTTCTCCTGGAAGCCAATGTTTTTGTGTACATGCTGTGGGTATTTACATTTTCCATACTTTTTTATGGTCCTCAGCCTTTTTCCATATCCAAACATGAGAGCAACAGTGATTACAGACAACCTCAATATGCTAAACATGTCTCCATGCCAAGGTTTGCTTACACAATTTAAATTTGTTTTCATCAATATGACACAGCCTGTAGAATAAGCTACCTTCAGCAAGTGGCTTAAAAGGGATTTTAACTCTTTGGTATGGTTCTTCACATGTCCAGCCCTCACTTAAATGTGGGGAGACAAAGCTTGGCAAATCATGCTTTTTCCAGCCAAGGACAGTTTCATGAAGCTATCCTAACTCAATATTCTCTCTATAAGAATAATCTTTCTATTAAAATGATTGAACATGTAGATACAGTTGCTGCAATATTTGCATGGTTGTGAATTCTAAAATTTGCACCAAGGAATAATATAATCTTGAGCTATCAAGACATATTTGTACCAGGCATGGTGGCACACACCTTTAATCCAAGTACTGGAGAGGCTTAGGTAGGAGGATTACTGTGAGTTGGAGGCCAGCCTGGACCACAGAGTGAGTTCTACATCAGCCTGGGCTAGAGTGAGGCCCTCCTCAAAAACAGAAGCATTTGAGTAAAGTCATTCTATCATATATGAGTGAGTACTTGTGAGCTCATGCAAACAAGTAAACATGCTGCACATCAGCTGACATTGTCCAATCAGGCACTAGAATTCCTCAGAATAGGCCACAGAGTTCTCTTGTAATTTAACAAGTGACAACTGTGTGCTGAAATTGTTTGATTTCAAATTTCTCACACTTACTAGGCAGATGTTACTGTGACCTATGCTAACCAATCCCTGGCTTTCCTTTTCAAGGAAAAACTGTGAATGATGCAGCCAGGTGGGAGCCCAGCAAATCTGAGGATGAGTTCCACATCAGAAGGCCTTGTCAGCTGAATGGTAATGGCTACATTTAGCTCAGTCGACTTTGTGCACTTCCCAAACTAGTTTTAAGGTCAGTTGAGAAAAATTTGCATGTTTTACCATTGAAATAAGCATGGACTTGTAGTCTACTTAAAATGAAAAAGTGAATGTGGTAGAATAAATATTAATAAATTATTAAGATATACATGTACATATATACAAATATATATATATATATATGCATTCAAACATGTGGGTAGACGCATATATGAAGAAAGTAATGACAATTTAATTAATCTGTTATTTGAAGCAAAAGCAAAGAATCAGTGGCAACTCATATTGAAAGCCTTTAATGTCCCAAAGAATTTTTAAATGCATACAGTAAAACCTTACAAAGATAAAAATATATTTAATAGTTGTTATAGTTAGTTTTTTTTCAATAGTAATTTAGGAGAAATATTCTTGATTACTGATCCAAAATGATGTCATTCCATAATTTTACATTTCCCAGCAACAGTAATTCATCAGTCAGGAGTAGAACAACATATTAGTAACAAATGAGTTCATAATTAAAATTGCTTAATTTGGAAAGGTAATGAATAGAAGAATGTCTTAAGAGTTCACAAAGATAAACAACAGTTCTTTTGAAATTTGGCCTACTATGAAATACACATCCCAAGGTTATTAGAACAAGACATAGTGATATTAGCTATTGACCAATTTAAAGTTTTTTATGATGTTTGTCTTTAAAAGATTATTAGTATTTTAGAACCAAAACTATTTTAATGTATTTTTTCAGTTAGAACTTTGATTATGCATTCTGTTCATATTTTGAATTTATTTTTTCATAAAGATTTTCTATTTACGAATCAAATATTTGTGAAAATAATAATTGTCATGTGAGATATTTCAATTTTATTCAAGATTAGGTAACATCTTGGTAAATAATTTTAACTAAATTTGTAAAGACTTAAAATTTCCTCCACAATAAATATATAAGCGAAATATTTCAGTATTATTTGAAATATTTTTTCGATTGTAACGTTTGATTGAACCCCACTTCATGAATGCCAGCCATTCAAATCCATTCCATGCCCTGAGTAAGATTGATTACTCTTCTATTCACCTGTCATTTTGTTCATTCATCCACTCATCCATTTTTCTAGTAAGCATATGTTACATTTTACCCTATTTTATTGATCCCTGGAAAAGGAAAACATAACTGTATTATATATATATATTTTCATTTTAAAACTCTGACATAGATATCAAGTATTTTATCTCCTAAAACTGATTTTTTTTGTATGGAATGTTATGTGTTTAGTTTCCTATTTTTACATTTAGCAATAGTAAGCAAGTAATTCTCTTGTAACTACATTCATGAGTTAGGAAAAAAATCTTAGCCATAGGTAAGGTGCTTCTGGTTAGCAATCTTTGTCTTTTCAGAAACAAGCTTTTATATACAGCTGTCCCAGATTATACATTTCTCAGGTTCTTGTGTGTGTGTGTGTGTGTGTGTGTGTGTGTGTGTGTGCAAGAAGCTGGGCCGACATTTCGAGCAGAAGCGGCAGAGTCACAGGACATTACCTAGGGATTAATGCTGTGCTAGGAACAGTTGATGGCCCGAGACCAAGGCTGTCTGTGCATTATAAATTGAAGGGAGAAACAGAGATAGAGGGAGGGCCACAAGGGGTGGGCTCAAATTTTATGGGTGTAGTAACTTCATTTAGAAGGCTCAGAGTATCTCTAAGCAATTAGTGCCCTACATATCAACCCACAATATTTCTTTCTCATTTTAAACCCTACTTTTAAGCTGTTAATTGCATAATTACTTAAGGGTGGTTTACTGTGCCTGAAGATAGGCATTCTGTGTTCAGTGAGATGCCAGTGGCGACATGGGTGTGCCGTCAGCCACACACTAAGGGTGGGTTGTAAGATGGCAACAATAAACAGAAATCTACACAGACATTTGGGGAATGTTATTAACTTCTAATGAATCTGTTACAAAGCCCAAGACCAAAACAAAATCCCTCAATTTCAGTTTCAAAACAGGATCTCTATAGGATGTCCATTCAACTGGATTCATTTTAGCCTTGAAGAATCTGGTGGCCTGATGAAAAACTTTCAATTCTGTGTTTAGCTGAGGATCCGTGCCGAATGTTTTAATATGCACATAGTTCAACATCAGTGTGCTGTGTCTTTGAAAGTAAAATTCATCAGTGTAAGTTGAATGCCAGAAGCATAACATTTTTAGCTTATCTAGCCCATTTCCTTTTTCTAAGAAGAGTTTTATCTAAACCTACATCTGCTCTGCTAAAACACTACATCTGTAAAATAAATATGGGCAAATCAGTTGCTCGGGTCTTACAGCTTAGGTTTCAAATTAAATGAATCTGTAACTTAGGCTAATTGTATTTCCAGTTTCATAAATGAGAAAAATTTCCATTACATTCATTTTGAAAAGTCAATTGGAAAACCTATGCATTTATTTTGGCTTTTGCTTTCTGAATAAAGTCCCGTGATGAACAATCTTTTGAACTCTAGCAGTTGGAATTTACCTAGTATCGAATAAAGATTTAAGATGGTTTCATAAATAAGGTTTTCCTACTTTATACACACAGAATAAACACAAACCAATATTTATAATGTAAATAAAACTGTTTTGAGGAGTTAGAAGTTCTTTTCAAACAAGCAGTATGAATGTGGTACTCTATTTCACAATCAGGGTGCTGTTTTTAAAATCTTTCACATTAGCACTTGAATGCTATTGAATGAAGGCATTCTCTCCTACATATTTTTTAAAAATATTATTGGGATGACCCCTTCAAAGTCAGCCTGTTGTGAGGGTTCCTTTTGTTTTGAAAGAGACTTGACTAACTCCTTTTCAGTTGCTGGTACCCTAACCCTCACTTCAAGATGCCCAACATATGCTGGGGATGATAGGATAAGCATGAATCTCAGGACCTGGGAGGCTAAGGGAAGAGTTCAAAGTCACCCTGTACTACACAGCAAGACCCTTTCTCAAGTGCCAACTGCACAAGTTTAAAAAAAAATGCATTTACCATTCTGGCTAATTTTTAGGTCTATAGTTTAAAATATTTAATTAATTTATTTAGTGTACAGGAATAAATAAAGAGCTTTCCCCTGCTAGACAAGAATTGTACCATTGAGCTCCACTCTAATCTGACACATTTAATTTAACAAAATTTCAGAATGAAGAGATTTCTCAGTGGTTAAGGCACTAGCTTACAAAGCCTAATGGCCCAGGTTTGATACCCCATACCCATTGAAGGCCAGATGCACAGAGTGGCATGTGCAGCTGGAGTTAGTTTGCAGCAAGCACCCATTTCTCTCTCTCTCTCTCTCTCTCTCTTTCTCTCCTTGCAAATAAATAAATAAAAATTTAAAAAAAAATTAATTTCCCAGAACTGTTAGTTTAGCTCTAGGTAGACCAAACTGCATGACGGGTGCTAGCAGAAAGTCCTACTTCCCACAGGAATGGATGATCATAAGGTGGGAAGAAACTCCCAGAACAAAGGCTACTCAGGTATTGTTGCCACATTGGCTTCCAAGGAAGCTTAACTGAATAGGATGACAACAAATGAATCTTGGAGTCCTTCCTTAAGATGTCCTTACTAGATTATGGCCACTAGTATGGAAACTAACACCATCAGAAGGATCTCAACTAGAACTGCATAGAACTTGATTACAAATAAGGAACTTTTTAACCTCATCTCATGTTAGATCTATGTCTGCATTCGAGGGCCATTTGAGTCTCCAGTTCTATCGTAGAAGGTGTATTCTTATGCACATAGACATTGGTATGTCATGTCTGCATGTTCTGAAAATCTGTGGTGCAAACTGACCATCCTGATACTTAGTGCTATAGAACAATGTTTTATTAGGCTCATCAAATTCATTAGACTCTAGGAATTTAGTCAGAGTTTCATGATCTGATGTTTGATCCAATGTCTGCTTCAGGCTCTGATGTTTGAACCTTCAGTTACAAAGACTTGGATGCTTGGGAAGAACTTAAAAGCCTGGTTTCTGCAATCATATAAATTCTCTGTCTTTATGTCTGGCTCCTGGTCAGGCATACACTGAACTCAGCCTGCATTCTCAGCTCGGATATGTAAATGTGTCCTCTTCATGTGACTCCGGCTTCTCTCCACTGGGGGCTGGATTTCAAGTGGGAGCAATGTGCCAAGAAGCCTCAAACAGCATGAGGACATGACTCGGCATGAGCACCCCAGGAGGTCATGACGATGAGGGCAAAGCTGCCCTGACATAGCAGTTGCTCCCACAGTATCATTTCCATGACGTTTGATTGTGACTAAGACGAGCCTAGGTTCAATAAGCAAGGAACCAGACTCCAGTTCCTGATGGAAGAGAGACAAGGTCACACTGTAGACCAAAACAGGATATGGTAGATATGGTTGATGGCATCTTTGAGAACAGCAACTTGCATATCTCCTAATTCTGTTACTGCTACTTAGTCCCAGATCCTTCTGTCTTTAGCAATATTCTCTTTAAAGAGTAATAGTTAGGAGGTCAGAAGTAAATAAAAGGAATAATGGATACACCAAACAGTGAATCTTCACAAAATGCAATATCCTAGTGACCCCTCCTTAAACCCACAGGCCTCTCATTTTCTATGAATCGGTCCCAGCATGACTGAATTTATTCTGAAGAAAAGCTTGGTTGGAGCCTTATGATATTTTAAATGTACAAAGAAGTTACATTAAAATCCATACATTTACATTCTCTTGGGAAACTTGGGGGAGCAATCCGAACCACAAGTCAGAGGAGAGTTTGGGTGAGTGAGTTGAAATCCAAGGCTGTCTGTCCTCTGACGCACTAGCTCACTACAGAGATGCCATCGTCTCCTTGACCAGAGTCACACTTTTAGTAAAAAGTACTTTTCTGACTCATAGATATTAATATTTGCAACATTCATCTAGGGGGTTATGTCCAAATCCTTGGTGTTCAATGCTCCTTCAAAGTGGGCCAGACTTACCCATCCAACCCCATCTCCTCTTGCCCTATGTCCCGAATTGTCCTCAGAACAAACCAAGCTCAACCTCTGCACTTGATTGTCATCCCCTCAGTCTGCATTTTCAGCCAAGGTTCATAGTCATTTTACTGTCCCTGACATTTCCTTTTTCTTCTTCTTCTATTGTCCTTTCTGTCCATCACGTTGAAGAATATTCATTTTTAAAGCTGCTCTGTAAACTTGCATCTCCCAAATGCTCTCTTTGTCCTAATTATTTGCCCCCAAAAGACCATGTGTGAATTACTCATTGCATTGTCATGAGTCATGCCTTATCCCCACAGCTAGATTCCAGATCTGAGAGTCCAGGAAGCCACTTTACCTTTCTCTATTCATAGAAGAATGCCTGTAGAAGGAAATTGTCAAAATTCGTGTTTAAAGCAATCAAAACACAAAAGACTTGGAGGGGATCCATGTAAAAGAATGTATTTTTCTCCAAGAATAAAACCAAAAAACAGAAGGTAGCAAAACCTCAACTTCTAGCATCCTGACCCCATGATAGATTTTGCCTTCAAAGAACTAAATCACAAAATGAGTTCATTTGAAAACTGAGGTGTTAGTTGTTATCTTGTATCATGGTTGCTCCAGTTGAAATGGTAAGTTATTGATGCAAACAACTAGCACTTAGCTGTGAGTTTACCATATTGTTTGACCATGAAGGGTGTTTGGAGAGTGTCTGCACCAACTTCACTCTATACAGAGCACAGGCTTTGCCTGTCCTTTCTTCTGTTCCCAAATATGAGAAAGAACCACGGAGAATTGAATAAAGAGTGAAGGGCTAGAATGATGGCTCGGTGGTTAAAGGCGCTTGCTTGCAAAACCTGATGGCCTGGGTTCAATTCCCCAGTACCCACATAAAGCCAGACGTACAAAGTGGTCCATGTGTCTGGACTTCATTTGCAGTGGCAAGAGGCCCTGGCATTCCCATTCCCCCCACCTCTTTTTCTCTCTTTGCAAATTAATAAATAAAATATGTTTTTAGAAGAAAACAAAAAGGTGTGAAAGTGAGAGGGAAAATCACTAGCCTGGTGGCCAGGGGTTTCCAGTACCCATATCTATAAAGTAAGACTGAGATTAAGTGACCCATAACGTCTTTCTCTCCTTTAGTACACTGTGTGTTTCAGATGTAAATAAATGAAGTCCTTTGTACAGAGACTGAAAGGGAATCGCTGTTACTCTTGAAAAGGTTTCATTTAGCTGCGAGCAAATGGAAGCCAAAATCCAAAGCTTTTTACTAAAGCATTCATAGAACAATTTTGATATAAATAATTCATGCTGAGAAGACCCAAGCTAATGACGCTCAAAATGCCAGGGGTGGAAAACTTGGTTTAACGAAACAGGTGACATGGTTACTGCCTCAAATCATAGCATTTTGGAGCTAGAAATGACTTTTGGAGCAAAAGACAAACTGAGTACCAGTGAGGTTCCTTAGCCTATCAGTGACAAGTTTGGTTTTGATTTTGTTAAATGGCTATGTTTTTTTGATTTGCTTCTTCTAAAAAATAGTATGCCTTCCTTTAATTAAAAAAATTGTGATCAAGTAAATACAATATCTTAATAGACTAAATAAAAATATACTGAGCATTAAATTATACCTAAACTTCTCAAGTCCTGTAATTTTTTTTTTTTTTTTTAGTCTTTATAGTGCTGGGAATAAAACTCATGAGATTTGTTTTGCATGTGTATATGTGTGTAGTATGTGTGTGTGTGTGTATGTTTGCATGCATGTGAGCATGTGTGTGGAGGGGTGTACATGTATGCATATGCATGTGGAGACCAGAGGTTGATGGGGGGTGTTTTCTTTGATTTCTCCTCACTTTATTTTCCAGGGCAGCATCTTTCACTTGAATCTAGGGTTCACCAGTTCACTAGTCTAACTAGGCAGCTTTCCCAAGTGATTCCCCTGTCACCACCTCTTGGTTGCTTGGATTTGAGGTGTGTTGCCATGCCCACTTGGCATTTGTGTGGGTCTGGGCATTTGAACTCTTGTTCTCATGCTTGTGAGGCAAAACTGTACACACAGAGCCATCTCCCCAGCCCCTCAAACTGTAACTTTTGATTATATATAACTTCCATCTCTTTTTATAGATCTAAATGAAGACAGCTTTGTTTTGAGTAAAAACACACATATTCGTCATGAAGATAAACCACAAGGAACTTCCTTTCAGGTGAATAAGGTGAAAAACCAGCATTTGCATGGTGTTTTGTTTTGTGAAAACCTTCGTGTTACAGAAATCCATAACATGTAAAATGTAGTGATGGTATACAGACAGCCTGGTAGCTATTTTGCATCTAGTTATTGGTTGTTTTTCAAGTGATAAGCTTATGTCTCTGGAAATTGGAGCATAAAGGAAAAACATCAAATGTTGACTCGGTATGATAAACCATTTTGATTATGCAAAAGATCATGCATGGCAACCTTTTGCTAAGTAACTCTGGACCTGTTAAATTAATACACTGGGGTGTTCTCCAATGAAGTCTGTGTTAACGGCCTCGAACTATCTGGCAACCCTTCAGTGTGGGGCACGTGACTCCCGTGTTCACATCTTATACTGTGACTCGTAACTTAGCCCTTTGAAAATTGCTTCGATTAGCACAGAAAAATCAAGCAATTAAGAATGCCTGAATAGTGGCCCTCTAATAACAATATTACTTAACAGATAAGTAGTTCTTATTGTCATCTTGTGGCAAGGAGTATATGAGTCAGTAGGGGCAGCTCAGGCATCACACTGATTTTTGATATTTTTTGACAGCCATAGGGTTCCTCTTTATTGTGATAGCTTTATAAGAAAATTTAGAACTGACCTACCTTGGTACAGAGTACTCAGCAACAGGCAGAGGATATATAGTATATGAATTGTGAAGGGCTGAGTTAGTGAGGAAGGGAGTTCACATTCCTAAATGCAGTCTGATTTCTGAGGCTGTTGGAAGTCCTTCAGTGAAATAGACAGTGTACTGTATCTTTGGATCAGCTACAGTTTTTGCCAGTGGTTCTGTTTCAGCTGGGATGATAGATCTCTCAGGTCTGTTAGCAGATGCATGGCTTGAGCACCTGTCTTCGATGGGTTCACCCCAAAGTGCCTGAATGAGAGCACCGAATTCTGACAGAGCCTGTTTTGCATCTTGCTTTGGCTCTGACTCCCTGTGATATTGGGCAATTTACTGATGCCCTTTTGGCCTCAGTTTTCATCACCAGAAAATAGATCCACAAAGGACCCTGTATTTCAGAGCTGTCGCAAAGATGAAGTGAGATACTTCACCAGAGCACTTAGCTTCATGACTGACATTTAGTTGATGCTTTGAAAATATGGTTGTTATCATCACTTCTTCTCTTTCTCTTTCCTCCTCCTCTGCTCCCCCTCCCCTCCTCTTTGCCAGGGCTCAGTGATGATACTTTCATGAGCACAGCTGGCAGGTTATCTCTGGAAAACTCACTCTCATTTTCCTAAAGTCAGATGAAGTCTCAGATATAATATCTAAGTGAAACATTGTCTGATAGCCAGGAAAAATAAAAAGGAACTGCTGGCTTACAGGAAGAGCTCCCCAGACATGCCTTGTGCCAAGAGAAATCTTTCTTTGGAGTTTTAGTAGAAACAGAGTTATCTGTTTTTAAGGAGAAAATAACACAGGAAGTTCTTAGGAGAAAATATTGAGAGAGACATCTTCACACTAACACCAATGCTTCTGGAGAGTTTAATTGGCTGAGAATTGGCAAAACTAGTATGTTGACCATCTAATTATGTCAAATAGTTAATGACCAAAGATTAGTTAAAGGATTGATCCCCAGCGGCAAGCAAGTAGAACCCACTCATCTGAAACCCTCACTTGGAGTTTTATCTACCTTAAGTAACTTCATACGTTTTCACAGTAGACATTGAGCAAGTGTGAAATCCTTAGCTACATGATAAGACTTTGGCTTAACAAAAAGTGTTATGCGAACTATTAATTTATTAACTCAGTGTCACTGAAGAAAAGTTGATTTGGCTGGAAGATGAGGGATGAAAAGGAAGCATTTTCAGGTGAAGGAAATGTGGTATGATTGAGGTGGCTCCTATGCCTGGGCACAAGGCTAGGATATGTGGCACAGACTATGGAGTGCTATGGGTCAGCAGATGACAAAGATAGCAGTATCTCTGCTGGAGAGCCCACCTGGGGACTCTGTATCACATGCCTGTGGAGTATTTGTTAAAAGCGTGCACTGGAAAGGTGACTCAGTGATTAAAGGCACTTGCTTGCAAAGCCTAATGGCTTGCGTTCAATTTCCCAGTACTCATGTAAAGCCAGATGTGGAAAGTGACACATGCAGTTTGCAATGGCAAGAGGCCCTGGTATGTCCATTCTGTGTGTGTGTGTGTCTCTCTCTCTCTCTTCCTCTCTCTCTCAGCTTGTCTGCTTAAAAATAAATATATAAGCCGGGCGTGGTGGCGCACGCCTTTAATCCCAGCACTCGGAAGGCAGAGGTAGGAGGATCACCGTGAGTTTGAGGCCACCCTGAGACTACATAGTGAATTTCCGATCATCCTGGGCCAGAGTGAGACCCTACCTCAAAAATAAATAAATAAATAAAAATAAAGATATATTAAAAAGGTTTTTAAATGCTGGCATCTGAGCCACATTCTGTCGAGCAAAACATACTCAAGAAGTTTCCTTTATGCCCCCCAAATGACTGGGAATGTCTTGGGCCTGGAAGAAGTGACAAGGATTCAGGTGGCAGATGCAGGAGACATTTGTGGAATGTTTCAACAGCACGAACTTGCTCCGTGAATATTTCTGCATTCTGGGCTGTGGATAAGTTTTCTGCAGAGCAAAGTGCTGATGAGGAGAGTCTGAAGCAGAGAAGTCTGCTTACACTGTGATCATTACCCCGACCACAAGGAACGTGCTGGAGGGACTGACTCCCAGCATTTATTTTTGTATCTTTGCTCTTGTTTCTTCTCTGGCAGCATTTAGTTGATGGCTCAAATCTTTTGTAGCATATTGAAAAGGGCATAAAATATGCAGTAATACAGACTTTGGGCTAATATATTTTCAAAAATGTTGCATGCCTCATTTCTCACGTAAATTTCTAGATTGCATTCAGCCTTCAGAGCGCCATTCATATTCATGATTGAAAAGAGGGATCACATTTATTACTTCCAATACTGGTGATATTAAACACTGTCAGGCACTCCTACTCAGGGCGATACAAAAATATTTTCCCCTGAGCTCATGTAAGAGGAAAAAAATACTGATGGGTGAATTAATGGATTAAAAATAGATATTCAGGGGCTGGAGAGATGGCTGAACTGTTAGTGGTGATTGCTTGCAAAGTCTGACAGTTTAGGTTCGATTCCCCCCAGTACCATGTAAAGCCAGATGCACAAAGAGGCACATGCATGTGGAGTTTGTAGTGACAGGAGGCCCTGATGTGCCCATCTCCTCCCCTCTCATTCTCTTTCTGTCTTCTCTATTTGCTTGAAAATAATAAATAAAACATATGCATATGTTTATAGATACATGTACATATACTTCCCATGTATGGCAACTATTAAAGTATGAAGTATGGCAGAGTATGGCTGCTCATGCCTATAATCTCAACCTTCAGGATTCTGAGGCAGGAGGCTGACAAGTTCAAATCCAACCTAGACTAAGCAGTGAGACACTTTCTCAAACAAACAAAAGTGTTAAGGCTTGTATCACTCTATAACCATTACGGCCAATTTTCCTTGACATCTTTTTTGATGGATGCTGCAAGGTTAAAGATTTACATTCTTATCTAGGCGTGGTGGCACACACCTTTATTTTTTTTTTCTTTTTTCTTTTTTCTTTATTAGTCAGTTCTGTATTCAGCAAATACAGTCAGTTTGGTACCATTATTAGGCTCATCCGTGACCTACCCCCTCCCCTTGGCCCCTCCTTGTTGAGGTATATGGGTCATGCATTGTGGAGTTAGCCCACAGTTATGGGTAAGATAAATTTCTCTGCATATCATGACCCAACGTGTGACTCTGACATTCTTTCCGCCCCCTCTTCCGCAAAATTTCCCTGAGCCATGTTGGGTTCATTTTTGGTCTGCTTCAGTGATGAGGTGTTGGGGGCCTCTGAGGCTCTGGCTCTCTGATTTGGTAGAAGTTAATTTTTCTCTATGCTGATCTCCTTCCCCCTTGTGCTGGTATCCGGTTCATCAGGAAAACAGCCCCCTTGCTTGTTTCTCCAATTTTTCTTAGTTTCAGCCAGGGCCCTTTTGAGGTATGATGGGGTGGCTCTCTCCTTAATCCCAGCACTCGGAAGACAGAGGTAGGAACATCGCCATGAGTTCAAGGGCACCCTGAGACTACATAGTGAATTCCAGGTCAGCCTGGACTAGAGTAAGACCCTTACCTTGCAAAACCAAAAAATAAAAATAATGAAAAATAAGATTTTCATTCTTAACTGCTCCTGAAGTGAAGGTGGGCATGGAAACTGGAAACTAGTTCTAACCAAGGAAATGCCCACAGAAATTCCTAGGGAGGTTGTTTGGCAGGGAGAGGGGAGAAGAAGCAAAGTCCCATGAGGATAAAGCTGTGCCCTTGGTCCTTTTTCCTCCCTGGAGTTGAACATAATGCCTGGTAAGCAGCCACCTTCCGGCTGTGAGGGACAGGCCACGGGTGAGAGAGCTGGACCACCGCTGACAGTCCCGAGAGGCTGCAGCAGCATGCTAGTGTCCCTGTTCCTACTGAGAGCACCATGGGCCACAGTAGGTTCAGTCAAGGTTGTAGGGTTTTGTTTTTTTTTTCAAAGCAGAAAATATTCCTCATTGATCTGTGTCACCATTGAAAACAGGCGGTGCGTCCACATGAATAATGTTGGCAGAGTGGAATGGTGTCTAGACTCAGCTCTAATTGTGTTAGCGGGACTTCCTGTTTTCAAAGGACAGAAATCTGCATCTAGAGCTGGCATTTACTCCTGAAAATGCAAGTTGGATCAATAGCGGGTAGAATATGGACTATACATAGCCCGTTGGCTGTACATTGACCTAACAGGATTTCTACTGCAGCATACCAGCATTGCAGATGTGCGGTGTGGGCCACGGTGGCACTGCTTTTGGTGAACTTACCTGAAGGCATGACTCTGAGTTACTGTAGAAACATTGAAGTGTGCTGTGATCTGTTAAGCTGGAGAGGAAAGTCCATCATTCAGTTTCATCAGACAAATAAGGTAGTTCTAAACAGAAGTAAAAAAAAAAAAAATCTATAAAGCAAGCTGGGCATGGTGGCACATGCCTTTAATCCCAGCACTCAAGGGGCAGAAGTAGGAGGATCACTGTGAGTTCGAGGCTACCCTGAGACTACATAGTAAATTCCAGGTCAGCCTGGGCTAGAGTGAAACCCTACCTCAAAAAACCAAAAACAAGACAACACAACAAAACTATAAGGCAGAAAAGAAGACTAAAAAGAGATCAAATGTTCAAATAATGCACATGTCAACAAAAGGATCCCCTTTAGGAATGGGGTGATAATGCTAAGATGAGCTAATACTGTGAATTGATCAGTGTTTTATCTTTCAAGCATTTATGCAATGCGTAATTTCAGCTATTATACAAGGTATCTATTGAACATAGCAAATTTTTCTAAAATTTGGAGGCTTAAACTAATGGACACCTACTACTTCATGGCTTCTGGGGATCAGGATGTAGAAGTCATAGAGCAGGTGTTTCCACTTGAGAATCTCCCATGTGTCTGCAAGGATGGTGTCATCTGGAAGCTTAACTGGGGCCGGAGCATTGGTTCAAAACTTCCTGTTACAGCTGTGGGAGGGAAAGTCAATTTCTTATTGGGGTCTGGCCAAAGGCATCAGTCCGTTCCCAGCTGGCCTCTCCTTGTGGCTGTTTGAGTGTCCCCATACCATGACATTTGTTTTTTCCCAGGGTGATGTATGACACAGAACAAAGAGAGGCTGGAATTCCCTGTGAGACCTACAGCTGTTCTAACTGCTAGAAGCAAATTACTCAGTCCTGTTTACGCTAAGAGATGGGGTATCGTCATTCCCCTTTTGAAAATATAAGTGCATTTATGGATATATTTAAAAACAATCAGAGCTACCAAATAGCACTTTGGAGTTACAGATAGCAATGCATAGCAGCCTTCTCCTATTGTCCATGAGCAAGGCAACTACAGCAAATGGAAAGAACAGTGAACAATGTTGTGAGCTAGAAGGAGAACTGAATGTCTCTCATTGGCCGGCTTTGAGAGGAGGAACTTTGGCTGGTAGTTGTGTTATTTATCTTTCTCATTGCTATGACAAAATACCTGACAAAAGCAACTTCAAGAAGGAAGGGTCTGCTGTGGTTCAGTTTGCGCGTGCAGTCTATCATGGTGGAAAACGTGTGGTAGCAGGAACATGACATCACTGGTCCCATTGCATCCAGTCGGGAAACAGAGATGAACATGCCACTCCCTTTCGCCTTTTTATTCAGTCGAGGACCCTAGCCTACAGGATGGGGCCACCACTCTTTCCGATGGGTCTTTCCTCATAGTTAAACCTATCTGGCGTGTGTCTCCTAGTCTCCCAGGCAACTCAAAATCCAATCAAGTTGACAATGAAGATTAACTCTCATCATGATAAAGGGACCTAGAATGTTAAAACAGAACACATACCTTTTCTTCCTAGTAAAATAAAACTAAAATAACACTGCATTTCCTCACTTCCCGCTTCCATGCTCAAAGGTATGCTGCATCTTTAATAAACGTGTTTTCCCTTTAACACAAAGACTTTGAACAGACTTCATTGTAACTTTTACTCAAATAGGAAGAAATATCTGATTCTGACATAAATTTTATGAATGAACTGTATCACCCAGTCAAATTCCAGCTCGAAAGATGTAAGTAGTTTCCCTTTCAATCACTTCAAAAGCTAGAGAGGAATTAATTGAAATTCTATCCCATTTTTCTCACTCATTTTTAAAAAGGAATATGCAGCCAGGCTTGGTGGCTCATGCCTTTAATCCCAGAATTTGGGAGACAGAGCGAGGAAGATCACCTTGAGTTTGAGGTCAGCCTAAGACTACACAGTAGATTCCAGGTCATCCTGAGCTAGAGCAAGACCCTACCTGAAAGATAAAGAAGAATATGAAATGCAAAGCATAACTCTTAAACATCTTTTACTTCCTTACAATGTAACATGAAGCCAAAAATGTGGGCCAGTGCTTTATGAAGCCACAGGCTGGACCCAGTAATAAAATCCAATGGCTTAGTACGTACCTTAGTCACTTGCCCAAATCTCTGTCTTTTAAACTATTATATCCTATGTTAGGTTTCAATATAGTCTTTGTGGAAGCAACAACATGTAGACCACACCATCTGTCTATCTATATTATAAAGTCCATCGAGTGCCCACTGTTGAAGATTTGAAGGCCTCTGAATAAACTGTGCTTGATTTCAGCTACATATTTATTATTTTATTATATTTTTATGAGAGAGAGAGAGAGAGAGAGAGAGAAAGAATTGGTGGGTCAGGACCTCTAGCCACTGCAATTGAACTGCAGACACCTGTGCCACCTTGCGTGCATGTGCAACCTTGCACACATGCATCACATTGTGCGTCTGGCTTACATGGGATCTGGAGAGTTGAACATGGGTCCTTAGGCTTCTCAGGCAATTTCTTTAACCACTATGCCATCTCTCCCAGCTACATATATCATTTCAAAAGAAGTAGAATTTGGGCTATAGAAATGGCTTAGCAGTTCAGGTGCTTGCTTGCAAAGCCTGATGATCTAGTTTCATTCCCCAGTACCCACATAAAGACAGATGCACGAGGTGGCACATGCATCTGGAGTTTGCTGTGGCTGGAAGCCCTGGCATGCTTATTCTCTCTGTATGACTCTCTTCTCTCTTCCTCTCTCTGCTTGCAAGTAAATAAATAAAATATTTTTTTAAAAAAAGAAAAAGAATTAGAAGTTTCCAGGCAGAAGTTTATAATGAGAGGTGCAAGTATAAAAATAACAAATGCTGTGACTAGGGATAGTATCCAATTCTAAATGTACATTTGGTTTGTATTTTAATCTCTATCAGAGATTAAAAAATGGATGTTTACTCTGTACCAACTAATTGGGTACTAAGGGATTACAGAGTAGCCCACTTCATAAAACATGTACTCCATCCATACTCTCTTTTCACTACCTTCTTCTGGATTTTGTTTTGAGACAAGGTCTCTTTTTTAAAAGAAAAAATATTTTTCCATATTTGAGAGAGAGAAAGAGGGAGAGAGAGGGCGAGAGAGAATGGGCATGGCAGGGCCTCTAACTACTACAAACAAACTCCAGTTGTATGTGCCTCCTTGTGCATCTGCCTTACATGGGTCCTGGGGAATCTAACCTGGGTCTTTGGCATTGCAGGCAAGCAGTTTAACCACTAAGCAGTCTCTCCAACTCTCTTCTGGATTTTGAATCATAGGCTGGGATTGGATTAAATGATGAAATGAAGTGTACATCTGCTTTATGTATGCATGCATGTATATATGTATGTATATGGTGTGGTAGTTTGAATGGATACCCCCAAGTAGATTCAGCAGTTTATTAAAGCTTTAGATCTCCAGCCACCTGGCTGGAGGAGTCGTCACTGTGGGTAGATCCTAGGGTCTAGTCCTAAGGTGTGGGGGCAGATCTGAATTCCAAAGATATTCTAAAGATATACAATGTGCTTGGGTTCTGTCTGGGGTTCCTAGAATGTGTTTGCTTATAGTGTAGGTTGTAGTTTCTTTCTCAGTGTGTTGACCTGTGAAAGGGAGCCAGCTTCTTCTGCCATTATGGAACTTCCCCTGGATCTGTAAGCTTTAAGAAATTCCAGTACTCCTATAAACTATGTCTGGTCAGGAAGTTTATCCCGGCAATGTTGAAGTTGACTACAACATATGATGTGCGTGTGTGTGTCTGTGTGTTATAAGCAGTAAATAATGTATATATACATATATAATGTGCATATATCACATATTTTTGGATATATATATTCTATATCAATTTGTGTTTATATACATCTTTACATAGATGAGACATTATTTTGAACTTTAATAATGGAGTAATTATAACTGAGAAAATGGATTCTTTCACATTATTTTGCTAGCTTCATGTCTTTTCTATTTTGTTGTCTTTTAACAGATGTGAACAGCTGTATTTCCCTCTCCTTTTCTTTCTTTTTTTAAAGAATATTTATTTATTTATTTATTTATTTATTTGTTAGAGACAGAGAGAGGGAGAGAGAGAGTGAGTAAGAATGGGCACGACAGGGCCTGTAGCCACTGTAAACGAACTCTAGGCACATGTTCCACCATGTGCATCTGGCTTACATGGGACCTGGAGAATTGAACCAGGGTCCTTAGGCTTTTCAGGTATGTGCCTTAACCACTAAGCAATTTCTCCAGCTTCCCTTTCCTTTTCTAATGCCAAAATTGGTGACCTCTGAACACTGGAATCCATCTCACTCTGGAAAACATGTTAAGCCTATTGCTCAGGAAATGGTGAGGAATTTCTCCCCAGATATTCCTACGTGGATTTTCCTTGTTTAAAATGACAGCCATGTTCAGTAGCTCCTGTTCCACTTGTTTTAGCTGCCTCATGGACATGTTTCTACAGAATAGAAAAGATATCGTGTCTTTACTAAGAACTATCCTGACCTAAGACAAGCATAACATATGTTCTTCAAAGACGGATAGGGTGCTAAGGGAAAATTTCTGCCTTAAATTTAGGAGCTTCTCTGAAATTTATGATGTCTATAAGTATATCCTCTGAGGCACTGGTGGCGTGCAAATGTAGTAGAGACAGGTGGATCATGAGCTAAATGTGAGTTATCATTTCCATCACAACAGCAAACTGTATCTTCCTTGTAGGGCAACTGTCCCTTCTATTATGTAGAGCACTCAGATCATGCCAGCCACCTTCCTTTCCTTGGGAAGCCATTGTAAGATAGAGGTTCATGGAAAGGACATGCTTTAAAAATCTGGCAAATTTCCAGAATAATCATGTACATTGGCAAGTATTATAGATTCTGAACTTGAATAAACTGTATATCCTATTTATAATTCTTGTTCCAGACAGGCTTCTTGGGAGAACATTGCATGCTAAATTATACAACTTATTTGACAATTGTTTCCCAAAATGGAACTATAATACAGTCTTGCAGATTCCGTGCCAATAAATACCTTCAGTAAATCATGTTTCTTTATGTAGGAATGAATAGAATAGTCTCAAAATATCTTTATGAATAGCTCCCTTATCAAAGATGGCTAACATGTTATTAACATCTAAGTTTCTATGACAGTTTTCTTCCTATTTTTTTTTTATTTTGGTCCAGGGAATGATAGCCATGCTAGATAGGAAGAGGTGCTAAAGAGGTATGATTTAAATACTACTTCTGTTCCCTGGGAAATTATTGAGCTATGCCCTTGCTCCTTTCTCATGCCTTTTGAGTTTTTAATAACTAGTTAAATGTCAAAAAGCTGTGAGAGAAACATAAATGGATCTCAATGAGTACCAAAATGACTTCCAGATGAAAATAAAGCTATGTATTTGGAAGGACTAGAAAATACCTAAGCTGGAAATAGAAGGAAACTGGATTAAGGAAAACACAGCACTGGATGTTGACCACTAAGTTCACTTTTTAAAAAAGAAATATTTAATCAATTTATTTATTTGAGATGGAGGGAGAACAGGTGCACCAAGTCTTCATGCCACTGCAAATGAACATCGGATACACGTGCCACTTTGTGCATCTGGCTGTATATGGGTGCTGGGGAATCAATCCTGGGATATGAGGCTTTGCAAGCAAGCACCTTTAACCACTGAGAAATCTCTCCAGTCCTGAACACACAATTCTATGTCTCTCCTCAAAATTTTAAGTTATGTTATTACACTGGAAATTTTGCCTTTAAATTATAATAATAATTTGTGATTCACAGTAGCCAATTCCTACTTTTACATGGCTTCATTTTTTCTCCTCTCTCCTCTTCTGTCTTCCTCTCACCTTCCTTCTCCTCCCCTACCTACTTTCTCCTCTCCAATCTTCCTTCTTTTAAAAAAAAAAATCATTTGTTCTTTGCAACCTGGTTGGGCTGGAACTCTCTGTGTAAACCAGGTCAGCTTTGAACTTGGAGCAATCTCCCTTCCTCTGCCTCCTTAGTACTGTGTTGACAGGTGTGCACCACAATATTTTTCCTTGCTGCTTTACTGAGGTTCAAGAGTTTATCTAAAATAACAAAGAAATTGCTTATCTGGGTGCATGTCCTTAAACTATCTGAAGATCAGTGAACTCCTCTGGTCCACTTTTGCACTTTGTAGCGGAAGAGGCTGCAGTGGATGAGTGAAGTGGCTTGCTTAGTCTCACCTCATCACAAAGCAGAGCATCAAACGCAGCAGTGATTCTATATCACAGTTGATTATCACATCAGATTTTCATGATGTTTCTTGTTTATTTCTTACATATATCTTCCTATTAGAAAAGCAAAGGTATTTGAAGCAATTAACTTACATACTGGATTTTAAATTTACCATTATCGTCTTTTTTATTTCTTTTTGCTCAGAGAGAAAGCATTTTCCCAAAGAGAAACATTCTCATGAATATTTCTAGACACTATTTCAGAAGAGGGGATATTACACAAGAAGTGAGCAAAATGTTCCCTCTTTGGCTATTCCATTTGAACCCAATGTTCCCTCTTTGGCTATTCCATTTGAACCCAATGTTCCCTCTTTGGCTATTCCAATTGAACCCGTGCATGGCCCATTGGCATCTTCATCTTGTGCAGTCCTGACAGCTTTCTGCTATCTTGGCAGTGCCGCCACTAACCCTCACCTGTGGGTCAATGAGCAAAGAACACTGTTGCTTCCCCTACGGAAGTGTGGCAATGGCCATGAAGTTGCAAAGTCTTTATGCCTTGAAAAGTAGGGCTTATTTGACTTCTGAGAACCCCGTTTCCCCTACTGCATTCTCGGAAGGCATCTTATTCCAAGACTGAGACTAGGTACCTCAATGCTGGCTTGAGAGCATAGAGAAAGAGCTAACGGCCCGCATTAGAGCTTTGGCGAGTTACTTGTGCTTACTTGTGGGATAAGACAGTTACATAAAGGGCTCTGATAACAATGCTAAATTATACAGTTCATCTGTTCAAATAGCTGTGAATTCTCTAGCCAACCACATTTTCCTCTCCACCATTTATTTTTTATGCAAAAGAAAAAACATTAAATATTATTTGTAGTTCTGTGACACACATTAACCTGTCCATCCATATGTATTTTGGCCAACCAATACTCAGGTACTACGTGAGTAAAACATCACTGGAACATCAAAGAACTCAACTTCTAGGCTTAAAAATCAAAATACAGGGGCTGGAGAGATGGCTTAGCAGTGAAGGTGCCTGCCTGCAAAGCCTAAGGACCCTTATTCAATCTCTCTCCACATCTCAGGTAAGCCAGATGCACAAAGGTGATGCAAGCACAAGGCCGCACATGCGCACTAGGTGGTGCAAGTCTGGAGTTCAAGTGCAGTGGCTGAGTCCCTGGAGTGCCAATTCTCTCTCTCTCTCTCTCTCTCTCTCTCTGCCTCTCTTTGTCAAATAAGTAAATAAATAAATATTAAAACATCAGAATTCACAATTCTCAATCCAGTTGTTATTAGTAAGTTATCTTTTATTGGTTAAGCCACTTAGGTTTTTTTTTTTTTCATTCACTTTCTTCTTGCTGGGACCTCTCTCTCTCTCTCTCTCTCTCTCCCTCTCTCTCTGCCTCTCTTTCTCAAATAAGTGAATAAATAAATATTAAAACATCAAAATTCACAATTCTCAATCCAGTTGTTATTAGTAAGTTATCTTTTATTGGTTAAGCCACTTAGGTTTTTTTTTTTTTTTTTTTTTCATTCACTTTCTTCTTGCTGGGACAAAAACTGGCCAGACATAGCTCATGGAAGGAAAGGGTTTCTTTCAGTTTATAGTTTTAAGAGGAAGTATCCATTATGACTAGGAAGGCTTGGCAGGTGGGAGCAGGAAGTCTGTGTCATATCTTTATATCAGCGGGAAGGCAGTAGAGAGAGAACCAAGCAGGGCTGGAATGTAACACCTCAAGACCTACCTCCAGCAAGACATTTCCTCCAGCAAGGCTCCACCTTTTAAAGGTACCACAGACTTTTCCAGCTAGGCATTGAGTATTCAAACACATGAGTCTATTCCAAACATTCAACATCCAAAGTATCATGCACAATAATGGGTGCCTGTTGTTTACAGCACTCATATTAAATAATGATCTTCACAGGTAAATAAAATGCTTCATTCTTTGCATTCCACAGATTGATGGCTCAGTAAATGATTGTGAGTTGAATGAATAAATTAAGTGTCCTAGAAGCCTTCTAAGAGGATAGCTTTGATTTTCACTAATTTGCTTAATTACTTATTCTTTTAATGACTCTTTTTGACTATGCCTAGCTCTATTTTATTTTCAAATATTTTTATTTATTTATTTATTTATTTGCAAGCAGAAAGAAAGGGCATGCCAGGGTCTTCAGCCACTGCAAATGAACTCCACATGCATGTGCCACTTTGTTATCTGGCCTTACGTGGGCACTGGGGAATTGATACTGAATTGTTAGGCTTTGCAGGCAAACATCTAAAATACTGAGCCATCTCTCTAGCTCTATTTTAGATGCTGATCAAGTCATAGTTTAATCTCAGATTCTATCACTAAAAACATAGGAAAACTAAAATTATAATCACACATGCATATCTCCTAGAAATGTGGCAATTTCCCCACCAACAGGAATTATTTTTCTCAATATTTGTTTTGCCTAAATAAATCTTTTTCAAAATGGCTTTTTTTGTCAGATGTAGTGCAGAGGACACAGTAAAATAATCCTCTTAAATGTGTTTGTTTCATCTGTTTGCATTGAAGGATTCTAGTTCTAATCCTTTTCATTTTATTATTGTTCACAGATTTACTGAATGATATTGATATTGACAATGATATGGTGATCTTACAATTATACTTTTAGAGTATGCTTTAAGTCATGAATAAAGATTGATCACCTTGTATGAAAAAGAATGGGGACATCAATTTGGATGTTAATACTTCAACAATTATATCTTCTTTATTTTTGTTCTTATTATGAAGACAACCATTATGTATGTGATCCCTGGGTACTTTTCTTTTTTATTGTAAGAAAAAGAATAACATATAATAGAAACCTGAGTTCTCCCAGCCTGCTTGGCAGAGGCAGACTCTATTATTGAAACCCGCATTCATAGTACATTTAGAATTGTAGAATTTTCCAGTTAATATCTTCATTGTAGAAAACTGAGAAATACACAGTATATAAAGAAGGGGGGAAAGCTATTCATAATGCTGGTTAGGAGAAAAAGCTCATTATAGTGTCTTTTCCTTTTCATACTTTTCATGTAAATTTGTATACTTATTTTCACTTAATATATATTGAGCATAAAAACTATCCCTAAAGCTCATGAATTGGTAAAGTTTTGATAATCAAGCAATCATAAGACTAAGAAACTCAGACAAATTGTCAATACAAAATACATGAAGCTACCTGAAGTTTCACTTCCTGGTTTCATTATAGATTTCTTTTAAAATAAACCAATTCAATGTATGAATTAAAATAAATCTGCTTTTTGTTCTGTTGAAGTCATTATGTGAAGCAGCTGTCAAGTGGTCAAAATTCTCCATTTTAATACATTTTAAGGGCAAGGCCAGAAAGAAACATTTTTTTTTCCTAAATCAGAAATTAAGAGCAAAAGAAAGAAGAAAGGGAATGTTTTTACCTTATTCAAGGACTGTCATGTTATTTTTCAGCTTCATTTTCATCAACAAGGTAAAGAGAACATACTTCAGACCAATCAATGATGCAAATTTAGTCTCCACATGCTAAAATTTCTGCCCTGTTGAGCAAGGGATAAATCAGGGATTTAAATGCCCTTCAAGTACACATCTATACTAATGATATTACATGTGTATGAATTATATGTATCAATACATGTTTCTACATATTTAAGCTGACAAGCTTGAAGACCTGAGAGTACCTATGTGATGGTTAGTTTCTATAATATTTAATTTACAAATCAAAACCCTGATTTTGGACTTAATTTAGATATCAATGATTAAATAACTAGTAATTATGTTGGCTTCTAAAATAGTCTTGTAAGAAAAAAAAACAATAGATTAAAAGTCAGAATACACAGTTCTCACTCCAACTCTGTTATTAAAAACAACTTTGGTTTTTTTTCATTTTTAAAATAAGTTGTTTGACTATATATGCTATAATTTCAACTTAAGCTCATAAAATATGATTATGTGACTGGCCAATTCAATAATTCTTTGATGCTAATTTAAAAAAATTATTCTACAATTCTAATAGTCAAACAAAGTATACAAATAAGATACATTTAATCTAGCACTTCTAACAAACATTTTACATTATTTAAAATTTTGAGCAAAATAAACTAAAAATTTTAATATTCATACATCTAAATACATATGAGAGTATATACATATTAAATACATATATATGAAAATTAAATTTATAATCATGCATTATTACCATTTGAATGGATATCTTCATATTTCAAAACAGACTCTTTTTAGAAAGACTAAAGTTAAAGGAAAACCAGCTAGAGACTTGGCAATAGTTTTAATGAGAGAAAGTTAAGCCAATAGGAAGGTATGAAGATGGGGGCAAAGAAATAGACTCAAGATACGAGCTGGAGGTAGAATAAACCAAACTTTCATTTGTGGATGGGCCACTGAGTGGGTGAAGATGACATTCAACAAGGTGACCATGGGATGAGAATCCCATTGGCGAACATCTACAAATTGGTCTGAATTATGACTCATAAATAATCATTTTGAAAAGACTGTGGCTATGGGGGTCTAAAGTTCAGAACTGGAGCAAGATGTCATTCGTGAGCATGTGGCATTTAGGTGTTAGTAAAGACAGGTATGTGTATATGTATGCGTGTGTGCATGTGCACACATATAATGAAAGCCCTAGGGGGAGAATGATGATATTAGGTGAGGTCTAGAGCTAGTCCTAAAGGAACTTCAAGGAATTTAGATTTTAAGAAAAGTAAGTTGTAAACATACACTAGGTAGTAAATGAATAGTCACAAAAGGCACAGGGAACGTAGGTTGGATGTAGACATCAAGCTAATTCACAACAGGGAAAACTACACAAGTAAGCCTGAGGACATGGAAGGCTGCACATCTTGGAGTATCATGAAGGCAGGATCTCACAGCTTCTCCAAAGACTTCCTGATGAAATGACCATGAACCACACAACTCCTGAATGTGATCCGAACTGATTAACACGAGGCAAGCAACTCGTGGTGTTTCAGGACATACATGCGTCAATCAACTCGCAATTTGTCATTTGTTGGTAATTATAAACATTCTTTTAATTCAGATATAGCTCCCCATAGTTTTCTATTAATGGATCTTAAATAAATTTGTAAGTACAGTTAGTATGGGGTTCTCTCTCCATAGAACCTCCTGACCCTCCTTTATATCATATTTTGTGGGTTGTGTTTTCTTTCTGGACTTGTTCAAACACTGCTGGACCATATATACAGCTGAACATGGTGTCTTGGATTCCCAGAGAGTAAAATATTTTCAGAAGGTCATTGTGGTCAATATTGCCAAATACTGAGGAGCAGAGGAGTTTGAGAATGCTTCTTGGAACCTCATAAGCAGTTTAAATGGAGAAGTAGAGAAAATGCACTGAGAAGTGGTAACCCTAGTGGAAACAATGGGAAATCGAGTTAAAGGAAGTATACACAGTTGACTTTGGGGATGCAAGGGTAGGAAAGCAAATTGTTTTTTTTTTTTTTTAAGTGGTAAATAATCAAAGACTGAATTAAAGTTGGATGAGGCCAGGGCATATTTGAATGCTATTGTGAAACATTCATGAGAAGATAGTGTTCAGGTTTTAACATAGAGATGAATGAAGGTAGAAAGCATGTTGTCTCTCCCCTTTGATTCTGCATGTTCTTCCACCCTCTCTACAAAGGCCTCCTTAAAGGTTTGTCTCTGGCCTCATCTCACACTAGAATTCACTTCTTTCTCCAGCTGAGCTTCCTAGGCGCACAGTCAGAATCCATTCATCAATTCCAGCTTTGGAACTTTTAAAAAAATGTGCACACTGCCTCTTTCTGCAAGTTGTCTGGTATTCCAGTCTCAAGTGACATGGCCTGAATGACCACATACTGAATCCAAAACCGTCTTCATCATTACGTGTCAGTTCATCTACTTCTTACCTCATATTTTCTTATTTATGTACTTATTTATAGAATGATGTTATATCCCGGTACTCCAAATTATAGAGTCTCTAAAGATAATGATTATATCTCCTTGTTTAATCAACCCTCCCAAATGTGGGGAGAGTGATTACCTTATATGTTTGTTGTTTGGTTAAATGCTACATTGAATTTATTGGATAGTCTTTTAAGAGCACAGCTATAAGGCTGGAGAGATAGCTTAGTGGTTAAGGCCCATGCCTGTGAAGCCTAAGGACCCAGGTTTGATTCTCCAGGCCCCATATAAGCCAGATGCATATGGTGGCACATGCATCTGTAGTTCATTTACAGTAGCTGGATGCCCTAGAATTCCCATTCTCACTCTCTCTCTCTCCCTCTTTCTAATAAATAAATAAGTAAAAATCAAAAATCAAAAAAGAACACAGCTCTAATTAAAAGGCACATTGTTATACATTTTTAATCACATTCATTATAAATATACAAGCAATAATTTAGGAATTTTAAATGAGCTTTGAAAATGTTTTGTAGAATTTCCCTTTAATATATTGCCTTCATTATTTTAAACTTTTTATCATAATATTAACTTTAACTTATCTATCCAGTATATGCCACCTCATAGCAATAGCCCGGAAAGTACCCAGTTCAGTATCAGAAATGTACTATGGGGCTAGAGAGAGGGCTTGACTGCTAAAGTACTTGCTACGCAACATGAACATATGAGTTTGGACTGCAAGCACTCAGATAAAATGCCAAGTGCAGTGGTGTGTGCCTGTGATCCTAGTACTGGGAAAATGGACACAGGGGCATCCTCAGAGTCTGCTCGCTACTGATGAGTGCAGGGTTCACAGAGAGAGTCTGTCTCCAAAATAAAGTGGAAATTGAGGAAGACATTTGACCTTGACCTCTGATCTCCACATGCATGTGCACCTGTATACACATATGTGCCCACACAGAAACATGTATACAAGCATGTAGACATACCATACATGAACATGTGGAAACCATTTACCATGGGTAATCCCATCCATTGGGTGTAAAAATCAACATTTATAAATCATAAGTATATTTACATTCAGCAAACATTTATCAAGCTGTGCACTGTCCTGCTCATATGGAACATAAAGAAGAATAAACTGTGGCTGATTGATACGTATTAATTCAAAAATGAAGCTGCTTATACAGGATAAAAATGACAACGTTGTGCCTTAAAAAGGCTATTATAGAGTGTGAACTAAAACATTAAGATGCTAGTTGGTTTTCAAACCCCTGGGCCATAATCTCTTATATGAACTTAGACAGCTTTCAAATACTTCTCTTCTTCCTGGGAGCAAATCATTAATATGGAGTTTACCTTCTCTGGCACAAAACCCCTTTCCCCACACCGGGTGAAAGCCTTTTTCATGAAGAAGGGTGAGAGAGAAGGCTACCTTTGATGCCAGTGTTCAGTGGAGAAAGTAAGCCGTGACTGTAACAGGGGCAGTGTACCATAAGAAAAAAAGCCAAGAAAGAATACACAGGCCGGGCAGGCGTGGTGGCGCACGCCTTTAATCCCAGCACTCGGGAGGCAGAGGTAGGAGGATCGCCATGAGTGTGAGGCCACCCTGAGACTAAAGAGTGAATTCCAGGTCAGCCTGGGCTAGAGTGAAACCCTACCTCAAAAAAACAATAAATAAATAATAAATAAATAAATAACCAGATATGCAATGTCAGCTTCCAAGTCCTAGAAGAGGTTAAAGATTAGAAAATAGCACTTTCTGAATTACAAAAGGCCTAGAAAACTGAATAACTCAGAAACCAACAAAAAGGAATACTGAGAAAACAATACAAAAAATAAACAGCAGTAGAAGTTATGATGAGTCAAACACAACCTTTGGAAGTGAGAGAGGACTTTGCATACCTAAAACTATCTCCTCAAATCCCTCTTAGAATGATTGAAGTTAGTCCACTATCTTCCTATTTGTTTAATGCAATCAGGTGTGGCTTGCTCTGACAAAATGTCACATTTCCAACTCAGGTGCTATTGTATAGAGAGGGCAGCCAGTGTCTGTCATGTTCAAAATTATTCTTAAAGAGAAAAAGAAAATCTGATTATAAATGCTGCAAGTGTTTGCATGCCAGAGAGCTTTTCCTTTCACATGTTTCTTTGGACTTGCAGTTTCTTTCAAGAGACTGGAAAGCAGTCTTTAGATATGCCACATTCTAACATTTTACAGCTATAATTAAAAGGCACATTATTATATGCATTTTAATCACAAATATCAGCAAAAATGCAGCAAAAATCGTTCACCTTTTGAAAATTGTAGGATCTATTTAGATGTCATCTATCAGCTGTGCAATGAAAAGAATGAGGCAAAAGCCCCTTGGATGGCTGTTCATCTCTCCCTGAACTTCCAGATTCTTGTCCTGGTAAGGTCCCCTCCTGTCAGCCTAGCTGGGCTGAGAGAGCCAGAGGAGACCCCACTCTTTCTGCCCCCTCCTCCCTCTACATGGCAGGAGCTCTCTGCACCTTCTTCTCTCTCCTCTCTAAATCCCGTTTCATGTTCCGGGCTCATGCTCACTCCCACATGACTCTGGGGCCACGTGGGTGCATCCACTCCCCCTTGGTCCATGCACTCTCCCTCACCCCTCCTGACCTCCTGACTTCCGAATAAATGTAATAATTTAACAGTTAAAAAAATGAGACAAAAGCAGATGGAGAAATATTTTTGAGTCCAGAGCTTTCTTGATGAAAAAGTATTCATATACATACATATGCATATGCAGTTGTATAAAACTTAGCACAGGAAGTGTTAAACTCCAGACTGTTGTAAAACCCTTAAGAGGAGTAAATATCCTTAAAAAAATCAATAAAAACTGCATAACTAAAAATTGCATCAACATTGAGCTACTGGGAATTATTTATGTTTCTCTACAAGAACCCTTAAAAGTCATTATTCAAAGTCAAATCTTTTTAATCCACCCTTTGACAGAGTTAAGAGACAGTTACATATTGAACCATAGTATATACTTCTGTGGTATATATGATGTGGATGATGTGGTAGGCTATGGTATACATGGTATGGCATGTTGTGGTACATATGGTATAGTATGCAGTGCTATATATGATGTGGTAGGTTGTGGTTATATGTGGTGTGGAATGCTATGTTATATATGGTATGGTATGCTGTGATATATTTTGCATCTTACAGTGCAAAGGCCCTTTAATAAGGAGTATATTACTTGAAACTAATTGATACTTGAAACAAAATGCAGTTTTCCCAGAAATTTCAAAATGAAAATGAAGACAATGTACATTTTCCCTTTTCTGATCATAGCAGGTGAGCTCACTGCTTGTATTCCATCAGTATATTCCAACACATGTGTTGTAGTTACCTCCTTGTTGCTGGGACAAACACCCTACCAAAAGCTGCTGGTGAGAGAAAGCTTGTGTATTTTGCCTTACAGTATCGAGGGAGAGCTTCATGATGGCAGGGAGAATGTGGCAGAGCAGAGGCTGGACATCGCCTCCTTGCCAACATCAGGTGGAAAGCAGCAGCAGGAGAGTGAGCCACACTCTAGCAAGGGGAAGCTGGCTACAAACCCCCTAAGCCTAGTTCTAGCAACACAGCACCTCTAGCAAGCTTCCACCTCTAAAACTGCCATCAGCTGGGGATCAAGCATTCAGAACACACGAGTCTGTGGGAGACACTGCATTCAAACTAGTGCAGCCCACAAGTAGGACCTTACATTACTGCTTCAGTGATATTGTGCTATAAAGAGCTTGTTCCTTTCTACTATGTCACATGAGGGAAGGGAGGGTCATTTATAGATAAGTTGGGATTTATTCTATCTTTGCTCCACTTTGAGGTTGAAAAGTTGGTTAGCATTGCACTGCTTTAGTATAACTAGTTGTAACATACTTTACAATTTTGAACCCCTATAATGTGGTGTTCTTTCAAGTTATTGCTTAAATTGTCTCAGGCTGCAGGTTTTAAGGCCCCGTTATTAATTTCCTCACATTTATGATCTTGGCATATTTTAGATTTAATCTTTTATGAAGAACAATTTGTCTTTATCTTGAGCTGTGTTTGTGCTAGGTTATAAAATCAGGTGGTGACCCAGTGGGATCAATGGGGACGTTAAAAAGGCTGCAGAAACTGATGTGGACCAAGAAAGCCAAGGTGCAGAGCCTGGATGAGGCGAAGCCACCGCTAATAAATCTCCGTAAGTAAGAGCTCAGCAAGAGGCTCAACGCTCTCTGAGGAAGAGCTGGCCAAGCAAGGATTAATGAAGTCCATCTTGATAAGGTCCTAAAATAATCATTAAACTTTGAGCTTTCCTTTATTGTTAGTTATTTTAACACAGATAACCCACATCCTAATCCTGAATTTCACTCCATATTGACACTCCATCCCATTACTCCTTCCCTTCACAACCATCTCAGGGATTCCGAGAGAAACCTGTGGGTAAAGCTCAGAAGACAAGGAAGGGTGACCAATGTCACTGTTTCCATTTCTTGGCCACAGGGAACAGTAGATTTAATTTTTTATGTGAGTAAATAAAAAGGTAAAACCGTGACTTGTAACTTTGATTTGCATTTTTTTTGAAGCAAGCCCAATGGACTAGTCTTTTTGTATGAGCGAGAGCAAAAGTAGGTGCACAAGAGAGAGAGAGAGAGAGAGAGAGAGAGAGAGAGAGAGAGAGAGATGGAGGGAGGGAGATGGGGAATGAGCACACCAGGGCCTCCAGCCACTAAAATCAAACTCCAGATGCATATGCCACCTTTTGTGCATGTGGTGCAACCTTGCACACACGTCACCTTGCACATCTGGCTTACATGGGATCTGGGGAGTTGAACATGGTCCTTAGGTTTCACAGGCAAGTGCCTTAACCGCTAAGCCATCTCTCCAGCCCTGCATTTTGATATTTACGAAAAAGTGCCCTATGAACTGTCATCTTTTGTTTGCACTGGCTGGTGTTCAATAAGGAGCCACATGCATTGGGTGATGCATGCAGGTCACTATTTTGCATCTTACAGTAGTCCCTTTTGCCTCTGGAGTATTACTTTCCACAGATCCTATTGGCCACAATCAACTCTGGTTGGAAATTCTTAATGGAAAAATCCCAGAAATAAACAATTCACAAAATTTAAATTCTGAGCCACTCTGAGTAGACTGATGAAATCTTGATGTCACCTTGCTCTTTCTAGCCAGGAACATGAATCACCCCTTTGTCCAGCACATGTATTCTGTATAAGTTACCTGCTTCATCAAAGAGGGAAAAGAAATGAGGGTGAAAGACACATTTACAAAGTTTTAACCCAGCATATTGTTATAACTGTTCTATTTTACTCGTATTGTTAGTCCCTTACTGCCTAATTTATAAAATAATTTTATCATAGGTATATATTCATAAATAAACATAGTTTGTGTGGCTTCCATACCAGCTATGGTATCATTCATAAGAGCCTTGGGATTTGTCTCCTATGGTCCTAGCCTTTTAATCAGACTCATTGCCACATTGTGTAATCTGAGCAGTCAACTCTATAGTGCTAAAGATATTATGCCTCTTTTCATTTTCTTGGTCTCCTTACTTTCCCAAAATATTTCAGGATGAGATGCATACTATGGATAAGTCCCTTTGCAGAACAATATTAAAATAGAACAATTTCACTGTCAGTGTTATTTCGGCCTCTGTCCACTGAGATTTCATTCCTTTAAATAAGGCAAAGAATTTAATTTGCTTCCGTATGATGGTCTCGTGCACAAATGACCTTGGAAGTCTTAAAAAATATTTATAAATAGTTACAATGCCATGCTTGTCAGACTTGGGAATTTTTTGATTTGCAGTTTTCCTCAAGTGTCTCCTATGTGCTTTTTGGCATGCAGCTTCTGTTTGTTTCAGTCCCATTGCTGTTAATAGATAATGTATCAGAAAAGTTTGAGGTACATGTGCTTTGCATGAAACAATTCTGTATACTAAAGTAATTTTTAAAAAAGATACAATATTACAAAATAAATTTGAGTGTGAATGACACCCTGACTTAGCCTACGCTGTACATTTATTTCTATTTTGTTAAATACAGTATTTAAAAGTTCTTCATATGGAGAATTGTTAGTATTGATTTTTAACTCATGTTCTTTTATCATTCAGAAGATGCTGATGATACATTCCTTTCCTGTATGAAGTTAACCAAATCACAAGAAAAGAAAGCTGATCCCATGCACACAACGAAGATGGAAGTTGATACGAGTTTGGCCTCACTTTCTGCATCCCGGGATAGACACAGCATTCCTGGTGGATGGAAGTTGGAAGGCGTATTATCTCCTTGCCAAGGGGAAGTTCCAGTGCGGAATAGCTGGATGCCTTTGTCAGAAAACCCACCCTGGGCATATGCCGATATTCAAATAGCCCAAGCTGGACGCTGGGGCGACTGCTGCTCTTGTTCTCACCACCCCCGACTCAAGTCCTCCCACACCGATGGGGATCTCTTCCATTCCTGGGTAAGTCTGGGGTAGCTACTGCTCTTGTCTTCACCACGCATGACTCAAGTCCTCCCACACAGATGCAGATCTCTTATATCCATGGGTAAGTATGTAAACGGTAGGGGTGCAGGGTCTTAATCTGAGTGTGTGTGCCAACAGTACAGAAACAGAAAACGAGTGAGCTGTTCTGTCACATTTGTTGGATTCAGGAGAACTGGTAGGGCTTGAGTTGTCTTTCCAAGAGATAGTTCCTGTGGTTCTTGCCATGTTAATGTTGTATATGTTCCTTTGTGTCCAATTATACTGCAGCATAGTATTTCTGGAAGTTTCATTTTAAATGAAGGTAGATTCAGGTGCTTATTCAGGTAAGAGATTGTTCATTGTATTGTCTTGATTATTTCTATTTTAATGAAGTTACACTAACAAATAGTAGCCAATTTTGTTGTTGTTGTTGTTTTAGAGGTAGGGTCTCACTGTGGCCCAGGCTGACCTGGAATTCACTATGTAGTCTCAGGGTGGCCTCGAACTCATGGCGATCCTCCTACCTCTGCCTCCCAAGTGCTGAGATTAAAGGCGTGCACTGCCATGCCCGGCTCAATAGTAACCAATTTTAATCCCCATTTTTTTTTGGTCTTACAACTATCTGAAACACTTTATGTATATTAAATCATTTAAATCTCACAAATACTCTGTAAAACAAGGGTTTTTTTCTAATATTATTTCTCGAGCGTTTTATAATTGCAAAAAATGAAGCACAAAAATTTTAGTAAATTCACACAGTAAAGAAGACAGACTCAGGACTTGGACAAATTTGGTTTGGATTCTAGCTCTTTTACTATTTTTGTTTGTTTGTTTGTTTGGTTTTTGGGTAGGGTCTCGTTCTACCTCAGACTGGCCTGGAATTTAGTTTGTAGTCTCAGGCTGGCCTTGAGCTCATAGGGATTCTCCTACCTTTGCCTTCAAAGTGCTGGGTTTAAAGGTGTGCACGACAACACCCTGTTTCTGCTACTTTTTAATCTTAGGCAAATCATTTAAACAATTTAATCCAAGCCTGGCATGGTGAATCATGCCTTTAATCCCAGCACTGGGGAAGTAGAGGTAGGAGGATAGCCATGAGTTCTAGGCCAGCCTGTGACTAGTGAGTTCCAGGTCAGTCTGCACTACACTGAGACCCTGACTCAAAAAAAAAAGCAAAAAAAAACCCTATTTAATCTTAATTTTCTTGACTGCAAAATGATGAAAATAGCTATATTATGCTTACAAGGTACCTGAGAAACTAAAAGTAGATATCACAAATCCTGTAGGACTTAAGCATGTTGTATTCAGTTCAGCTTGAACTTAAGTTCCTTGGAACATTCATTATATCTTAATTGCCTTTCAGTTAATGGTTGGTTGTGTTCTCAGAGGATTAAGGGGCCACCTTTGTATACCAAGGAAACCTACTCCAAGCCATTTTCCTGTAAGGATTAGTCTGTAATTAGATAACAGCTGTATTTTATTTGATTTTTATTTATTTATTTGCAAGCAGAAAATGAGTGATAGAGAAAGAGGGAGAGGGAGAGAATATGAACGTGCCAGGGCCTCTTCACACTTCCAGTGAACTCCAGATGCATGTGCCACTTTGTGCGTCTGACTTTCCATGGGAACTGGGGTATTGAACCTGGACAGGCAGAATCTGCAAGCAGGCGCATCTAACTGCTGAGCTGTCTCTGCAGCTCCAGCTCCAGCCCCAGTGACCGTATTTTAAATGCATTAGAAGTCTTTGAAAAAGCTAATTCTTTTGTTGTCTTCTAAATCTTTGAAGATTAACACAAAGGTTACCAGTGATTAAAGTGCATTGGTAAATCTTACAGTGTCTGCAAACACTTGTAACTAGTGAAACATGTGCTATTTCCTCACCAGAAACATTTTCTGGAATGTGTTCTACTTCTCTGGTCCTCTTTGGGGAATCTGGGCATTTCAGGATCCCTTTGGCAGCTTCTTGAACTTGCTGAAGGCTGATCGCTGCAGAAGTGGCGTCAAGGTTCTTGGTTCCTTGACGAGTGGCAAAGATGGCAAAGATGGCAAAGGTGAGTCTGAACAGAAAGACCCAGAGCTTCGTTCAGGAAGAAAATCTGAACTCCCTAACATGACAGCTCTGGATTTGAGCAGACTGGCCTCTGACTGGTGTCAGCCTCACCCATTTGTTGTTCCATGTATAGTTCCTGCGCTGGATGGACAAGCTGAGCAAACGGATGTTCCCCAGAACTGCCTGGGGCTTCCTTGCCTCTGCCACTTTGAGTTAGTGCGGTGGCCTCTGTTGGTGTGTCGTGCTTGCTTTTGGAGCTATCCTCCTACCCTGTCCCTCAGGTTCACATCAATACTTTGTCCTCTAGAAAGCCGCCATCCTGGACCATGCTTATGGAAGTAATCTCCTTTTCCTTTAGACTCCTACTTCATACAAGCCCGTCACTGTTTCCTTATGCATTCATCAAACACATAACATTGTTCACTATATGACAAATCACAATATCAGACAGTAGGTTTGGAGAACTAAACAAAAGTATACCCTGCCTCTATCTTCATGAAGCTGACCAAATCCTGCCATATAATGGAAATTTTTAGACATTTCTTGTCTAGGGCTGGAGAGATGGCTTAGCCGTTAAGCGCTTGCCTGTGAAGCCTAAGGACCCCAGTTCGAGGCTTGATTCCCCAGGACCCACGTTAGCCAGATGCACAAGGGGGTGCACGCATCTGGAGTCCGTTTGCAGTGGCTGGAAGCCCTGGCGTGCCCATTCTCTCTCTCTCTCTCTCTCTCTCTCTCTCTCTCTCTGCCTCCTTCTCTCTGTAGCTTTCAAAGAAATACATAAAAATAAGCAAAAAAATTAAAAAAAGAAATATGTATAGAATGCAATTTAATAATATCTGAGTAGTAGCATTTGCTGTTTAAAAAGTGGAGTATATCACTGGAGAGATGGCCTAGCAGTTAAGGTGCTTGCCTGTCAAGCCTAAGGACCCAGGGTCAATTCTCCAGAACCCACAAAAGCCAGATGCACATGGTGGCACATGCATCTGGACTTCACTTGCATGGGCTGGAGGCCCTGGACCACCATTCTCTTTCTCTCTCTTTGTCTACCCCACTCTTTCTCTCTGTCTCTCAAATAAATAAATAAATATAAAAATGGAGTATAAAAACCAATGGACTTAGCCTCATAGATCTCGATAATAGCATTTCTTCTTATTTTTCTTTTCGTAGAGCCAAAGTTTTACTTAGTCTAACTAATCCCGCTGCATGTACACTCAGTTATTGTGTGTATGTGAGTGCCGGAGGTGGAAACACACACAAGAGTCTTTTGTATTTAGATGGTCTTGTCTATCTTGGAACATAACTAACTGAGAAATGAGTTTCGTCGGCAAGAAGGTCAAACATTCCTGCAGAAGGCATAGAATTTCAGACCGTAGCGTTCCGCACTTGTGGCAGAACAGCCTCAGTGGGTTTGCAGAGAGGTTCAAGAACATGTCAGAGTTAAATTGGTTTGGTGAACTTAATGAGACCGCTTACACTGAGGGATTTGAGACATTTTGATGAAAGACTTTAGATGAGTGCAAATTATTATTTTTATATTCTACACCTATATTCTATAATAATAACAAGTGGAAGCCATCCAGTTTCATTTTAGCCTAGCTGGTATTTTTTTTTTCTGTAGTAATTGCAGAGTTATTATTTGGGTTACTCAACTTTCACTCTACAGAAGTTACAGAGGCGCGGAGCGTTAAGGGAGAAGATGTGATTCTGAAATGAGTGTTACTATTAATGACAAGTAGTCAGAGGTGACATTTTTGTCATTTTAAAGGGTAAAAATATGACTGTATTTTTGTTAAAGTGTGTGAATATAGTCAGGTATGGTGGTGCTGGACAGGCCTGCACCCCACGTTACAGGAAAAATGAATCCTAACTACAAGGACAGCAATTTCTCCAGTACTTCAGAAATTTCAGGAAGAGTTGATGTCAGTCCCAATTTTGTTAGCAGAGTTTTGAGGTACCCTGAAAATGATTCGTCTTATAGAAAGTTTTTATTTACCCAGATGTGTGCCTGCTAAGTCCCTTGCTGGCTTATGTTCTCAAGGCTGGCTCTGATAGATTAAACCCATCTCTGATGAGAAAACTTCCTCCTTAACCCAGTAATTCCCATTTCTGTACAGTAATCTCAGTTTGCACTAAGTCCCACCTTTCTGAGTGAGTCTGCATACCCAAAACACCCCTTTGCAAGGTGCATAGATCAATATCTTACTATGCAGGGATTCTTGGAAGATTAAATGAAATATGTCAGGACTCTGTCATTTGTAGGTAACATTCATCCCCAAATCAAATAATGCAGAGGTTGTGTTAAGATTGAAAAGAAGTAATATTATTCAGTTGAGATAACACAACCAAACTTAAGTAGACTTGGAAATGCATTGTTTGTGAAGGGCTGTTCACAGAAGTCAATAAGAGAATGAGACACACCAATGTTTAACAGACAGTTGTTATTTGTTAGGTCTGAAGGGTCTGAGAAGTGGGAAAATAGATATAATTTTTGAATTGATATAAGCTGAAACAGGTAAAAGATCAGATTTATAAAAGTGTATGCTCCATGAAAAAAAATGTGAAAGGAAAAACTAGGGATATGCTTTTGTTTATTTTCTGTAACATTTGAGGTGATTGAATCTGAGAGAGGATTTCAATAACATCTTAAATAAGGTAATAGTGGAGGCAACAAAAATAATATTTGAATCTAAGTGTTTAGAATCAATTCACAAGAAGAGGGATTGAAGGATACTTATAATGCTCTGCATGCTAGGAGCATGAATCATCTTAAAGCAAAAAAAAAAAAGAGAGAGAGAGAAAAGAGAAAAGCAAGAAAGAAAGGATTTGAGTGTTACAAAGGTGACAAGACATCTGTATAATATTATGATAGCAGCAAACACGAGTTTAAAAGAATCTAGATGAAATTTTCATATTTATAAAATGGAAAAACAAAATATTTTATCCAATTAAAAACAGAAGTGATCTAGACAAGAAAAAGGGAGCTGTATCCATTCCCCTTACATGTCTAAAATATTTTGAGGGTTTTTTTAATAAAATCATGTGAAATGTATTTTAAAAAATGATGGTAACAAAAGCTTTTTCAAGAAGAGACAAAGTCAGTGGCCAGAAACAACAAAATAGAGACCTGAGTAAAGAATTTGAATGCAATACATGAAGAATGGAAATAATGAGAGACAGAAGCACATAACATAAGTCAAAGGAAAATAAGTAAGGCTTATGTACAGCATCTCAAGACAAGATAATAAACAAAGTGCTAGGAAGGCATCTGAGAAAAATAGGAGAAAATCTCGTAGGAAAAACCATTTGACCTCATCAAAATGATGCCAAAAACATTAAGTGTGGATAATTGAAAAATTATTTTATTTATTTACTTACTTGACAGAGAGAGAGAGAGAAAGAGAGAGAGGGAGAGTGGAGAGAAGGAAAGAAGGAAGGAAGGAAGGAAGGAAGGAAGGAAGGAAGGAAGGAAGGAAGGAAGGAAGGAAGGAAGCAGATAGAGAGGGAGAGAATGGATATGGATATATCAGGTCCTCCAGCCAATGCTAACGAACTCCAGATACATGTACCACCCTGTGCATTTGGCTTTCATTGGTACTGAGGATTGGAACCTGAGTCCTTAGACTTCTTAGGCAAGCACCTTAACCACTAAGAAATCTCTCCACATACATACACACCTCTTTTTTTTAGGATTTTGAGGTAGGGTTTCACTCTAGCCCAGACTCACTTGGAATTCACTATGGAGTCTCAGGGTGGCCTCTAACTCATGGCAATTCTACCTCTGCCTCCCACGTGCTGGGATTAAAGGCGTGCACCACCACACCTGGCACTACAGCCCATATTTTTAATGAAGCTATTTCAGTGGGAGGAACAGACTGTATATAAATGCTAGTAAAGTCATATAAGACATCTAGTGATAAAATTTAAGCTTGCAAATAAAAATTGGAAACTCAGAAAATTGTCAGGACATGGTGATGCACATGTGTAATCCCAGCACTCAGGAGGCTAAGGCAGAAATATTGTGAATTTGAGGCCAGCCTGGACTACATAGTGAGACCCTGTCTTTAAAAAAAAACTTTTTATTGATTTTTTTATACACGCATATAATGCATTTTGATCATAACCCCTTCCCATTACCTTCTTTGGTCCCCCACCTCTCCCGTTCCATTAAACCCCTTCTTCTTTCCAACTTGGCCCTCTTCTATTTGAAGTCTTTTGTATTTTGTCTACTCTGCCATCTGTATGGAATGTTGATGGGCCCAATATTCTGCAAGTCTTGTTCAGGTAACTAAAGCTGCTATGAGGTCTTAAGTTAAATGACCACTTCGTGTCTGGAAGACAACATCCCAAAGCATTATTCCTCTTCCCCTGGCCCTCTGTGCCCTCCTCCTCCTCTTCAATACTCCCGAACCTTGAAGGGTATGATAAAGACATCTCTTTTAGTGCTGAGCACTCAATACTTATTCTCAGCACTGAGAACATCACAAATCTTTTGGGCATAACATAAATATTTAGAGGGCAATTTGATGGACACAGCATATGTATTTAGTCAAACAACAGAACATCTTTTCCCCCTAGGGCCTAGTACCTTCCCTAGTGCTTTTTGACTATGTTTTCAGAACCAGGCATGAGCTCCCTCCTGTGAAGCAGAGAGCTGTTGGTTACCCCCATAACAGTAATGCCACTATTCCACTATAGGTACATTTTGTCTGGATGGTTGTATAGCTTAGTCTACTGATAGGTAAGACTGTGAATGATATTTCTTCCTTGAATCAATGGCTTTCTTTGGCTATCCAAGGTATTTTGTGTTCGCAAATAAATTTCAAGATTGATTGTTCTATTTCAGTGATGCATAGCTTTGGAATTCTGGTGGGAATTGCATTCAGTTTGTAGATTGCATTTGATAAAATAGTAACTTTTTTCTTTTTTGAGGCAATTGTGAATGGAATTGTTTCATCATATTTATTATGGGAATATATGAACGTTACTGATTACTGTGTCATGGCATTTTAATTAAAGTCAATATAATGTTTGAAGGAGTGAGAATCACTACTTATTCAAGAAAAAACTTCAAGATGTAAGAAATGCTATAATAGTTACTCATCCATTCCTCAATTCAGTCTCTTCATAATTCATGTCAAGTGCCCCTGAGCCATTCAATGTACAAACTTGGGATGTAAGAAGAAAGCCAGTGGGTTTGGAGAGTGTGAAAGGTAGACAATCTACTGTTTCCCATTTATAATGGTAGTCTATGGGAACTAACAGGAAAAAGGTAGGGATTGGGAACATGGAGAGCTACACAAGCTTGGAAACTTGAATTTGATTCTTAGTACCCATGTGAAAGCTAGGTATGACCATGTACACTTGTCACATCAGTACTGAGGAGGATAGAGGCAGAATTGCTGGAGCTTGTTGGTGAGCCAGTATACCAGTGAATGGAAGGAGCTCCAAGTTCAATGAAAGACCCAAGGAAAAAAGATGGAAGAGCAATAGAGGAGGACACCTGACATTTTCCTCTGGCCTCCACATTAATGTACACAGGGCATATACATCTGCACATACATGTGCATATACTATACACACACACACACATACTCAGACACACCACTCAAAAGAATAAGAAGGTAAAATAAAAATTAAATCACTACATTTCTCAGTACAAAAATTCACTAGGTTGTAAACATAGTGCAGTCCTGGTATATAAAATAAACTTGGAAAAGATATGGCTAAGCCTGAAAACACATTTTACATTTTTAAAAGGAGCTTATAAAAGCACTTAAATTATGAAAACATGAGGTATTGTAATAGCACAAGATGTCAGGTTTATGGAAATTCTTTAGGTTTAGTTTGAAGAAAGTAATTTGTAAAAGTGTGTAAAGTGTTTAAATGTCTTTTCTAATAAAATATTTTACAATAAAAATAAATATAAAATAAAAAAAATGTAATTGCTCCATGTGAAGTATTATTCTTGAAGTCCAGGATACAAATCTCACTAAATTGAATTTTTTAGACACAGCAATGTAACTTTCCAACCAACATAATTATTTGGGCTGATATTTGGCATTTAACAGCCACCCGAACCTTATACATGTTAGTTATGAAAGTAGACCTCTGTTGAGGTATAAAATTGCTATAAAATCTAAGGAAGATTCTTTCTTCCTTATGAGTTACTTAAGGTTGTTGTTGTTGTTATTACTGTGTTTTACTGCTCCTTTATGCACTTTTTTTTTCACTTTTTGCTTGTTTATTCAATTGCATCCAATCAAGGAGAAAGTCTAGGTGAGCCTGTCAAGTGTTTGCCAAATTTTCTTTTGTGGAAGAAGAATTAAATGATTCCATATTATAAGTTAAAGTCAAAAACATCTCATGTGTATAGTGTGGCATGTTGGAGACTATTCCAACTCAAAGAACACAATTGTTAATCCGGACACAACTGAGCTGTGACTCCAGTTTTATGGGCTTCTGTCTCATGATTAGGGTGGGCAAAAGCTATCTGGCTTCTTTTCATCCTTAGCATTTTGAAATTGGAGTGTTTGTTGAGGGAGCAGACTCCATATGATAGAACAGAGTAATAAGATTACTTCATGAAGATCTCTTCCTCCTCTTTAAAAGAAGTTCTTTCCTATTCATTCTTAACGTGACCTTCATTGACCCTATTCCTATTTGTCCTCACTCCTCAATGAGGTATTTTTGGTTTAGAGTTTTTTTTTTTTCTATTTTTGCATTTTCCTGATTGAATACACCTCCTCTTGTCCTTCAAACTTCCTTCTCCCTCCTGTTCTCAGGATACAAACACCAGCTGCTAACTCAAGCAAGAGAAGAACTTGCAGTAACTATGGATAATGAATTCACTTAGCTTGGTTTCCAGCTAGGATCACCTGGTCATGTAAACTTCTTTATGAACCAATGTATACATTTTCACTTTGGATCTGAGAACTCTACCACTCAAACAAAATATCTTCTATGATATTTCAGAGGACTAAATTCTGCTTTGAAAGGCCAATAATGGCTAAAGTAGAAGTAAGACTGTAGAAAGGGGCAGAAGAAAGGGGGTTGCAAGACACCTTATTGCACTACCCTCTTGAACCACACATGCACATTTGCTTGTGCAGGTCATGTCCCCTTTGAGATTTTGTTTCAATCACATGTGCACATCAGTATCATGATAGTCACAGTTTCTATTGACTCATCACTAGCCATGTTTTGGTTGTTTTATACATACTTACTTATGTAACCATTCAGTGATCTCAGGAATCATTCAGTGATTTCCAGTTATCTCAGGAATAGGACTCTAAAGAGCAAAGAGATTAAGTGATTTGTACAATATGATAGTTGGTGAAAGAGCTAGATTTTAAGCCCAAACCTGCAAGAATCTAACGGTTTCTGAAAATACTATAGTTTTATAATTTTTGAGATGGAACTGATAACCTAACTTTACTTTACTAACCTGTAAAAATGAAGTTGTTCGCTTCTACTCTGTAGCATAAATTGAAGTGATGCATGTACACGTGAAACTGCAGATTCAAACTAGGGGTTTATTATATTACTAAACAAAGCCATTACCTTTAAGATACAACATAACTTTTTGTGACTTTTCCTATCACTGACTTATTTTAAATTCTGCATTAGTTGGGATAAATGCATATGGCAATAAAGGGAGGAGGTACTTGGTGTGGGAGACAAATAAGCCTGGCCTTCAATTGTAACTCCTTAACCTATTGGGGGGTATTTATTCAAACTACCACAATTTTGTCCCTGGATCCTAATAGATTCATAACCATCCCACATAGTAAATTGTACCTAGTACAGTTTCAAAGGTTTCCACAGTCTTTACCAACTTAAAATAGTTCCGAAGTCCTAAGTCTCATCTGACATTTAAGGTTGTCTCTTAGCTATGAGTCCTGTAAAATCAAGCAAGTTATATTCTTTCAACATATAAAGGCATACAGTAAACATTTTCAACTGGTATAAGGCATAGCAAGGAGAGACTAGAACAATGCAAACTCAACAATCATCAAGCAAACATCAAACTTCTGCAGTTCAAGTCTCATATCATAACCAGTGACTGACAATCCCTGGATTTTCCAATTCTGCCACTCCAGCTTGGTTGAGTAGCCCGGGAAAACCTCCATCCCTGACAACAGCATCCATGGTAGCCCTTGCACAGTCCTCATATATTCAAAACATCTTCAGGTCTCCATGCAAGTCACAGTCCATCCTCCAAGGGCTCTTCCAGCCTATGCATGAGGGTCATCATGCCCTGCTACTGCATTTCAGCAGCAGCTCCTGAAACCATGTGTTACAGGAATTTCTGGGAGTCAAGAGACCAGCAACCAAGTCAGGTGAAGGAGAGGAAATTTATTTACACTCGCAGACTGATGCTTAGATTTCTCCACAATGGCATCAGCCCCAAACTCAAATTTGTTAGGGATTTTATAGTATAAGAAAGCATGGGTTACAACAGTATGTGACAATTGAGTGAGTAGGTTCCAAAAGATATACAAAAATATGACAGTTTGGTAAACAAAAATTACAATGGGGTATAAGTGGTAATTAAAGAAAAACCCACAATAAACTGAAAAAGGGAGGCAAGGGCAATAAACCACCAGGGGCAGGGGGCAGCCCCTCTAGTCATCCTTGCTCATTCTTTTCTATGGCATATTTCTACCACCACTAGATTATGTGTGCATTTCATGACAACTCCACACATTTTTCATGCTTTCAAAACCAATACCAGATGTGCAGAAAACAGCCATATTCTTAATTCAGGGATAAAATAAATCATGACCTTGAAAAGCAGGTTCCTTTTCCAGTCAACTCTTTTCCAAAAGAATTTGCATTTATAACACAGTCCTTCCTCAGGCATCCTCTTAATTGTTTTAATGTAAAGCAGTTGGGCCATCTTCCTTAAGCTTGCTAATATGTTTGACAATATCAGCTTCAGCAATCAGACTCTGTGCTAGTAATACTAAAGTTGCTTGAGTTTTCCTAACTTAATCTCTTTTTTTTTTTGTTTGTTTATTTTCATTTATTTATTTGAGAGTGACAAACATAGAGAGAAAGAGGCAGATAGAGAGAGAGAGAGAAGGGGCATGCCAGGGCCTCCAGCCACTACAAACAAACTCCAGACACGTGCGCACCCTTGTGCATCTGACTAACGTGGGTCCTGGGGAATCGATCCTTGAACCAGGGTCCTTAGGCTTCACATGCAAGCACTAAACTGCTAAGCCATCTCTCTAGCCCCTAACTTAGTATCTTAAATCTCTCAGTCCAGTATATTTAGCCAAGCATATCAGTCCTTTACAAATTTACCTCTGATCAAACTCTCTGGGCATGGGCAGCAGAACACAGCCAGCCCTTATGCCAGTAGCCTAATTCTCACAAAGTCCCCTGCAATCATTCCTTTCGCTTGGAAAGTTGATAAGCCAAGCCTCCAAACACAATTCTCTCTACACTTGGCATTTTCAAACTCTTATCAGAATATCCCATAATAGTTTACTCACCACTCCAGAAGACAACCTCAGTTGCAAGTTCCCAAGTCCATGCCCATTCCTCCACATCAAAAGTTCCAAAAAATCAAAATCCACATGGTCAGATTCATCTCACTCCACATTCTGGTACAAATTTCTGTAGTAGACAGCCTGCAGGTTGCTGAGATGAACTTCCAAACCAGGCACAGTTATAGAGGAAGGGATATTTATTGAGGCATACAGATCGAAGGGAAGTCCCATAAAGGCATAAAATGTTGGCCCCCTCTGAAAGGACCAAGCAAAGATAGATAGGACTTGAGCTAAAAACCCAAAACCTGTAACACACACACACACACACACACACACACACACACACACACACACACGCACACTTAGGAATTTCAGGAATTTTGGGCAGAACTTAGACACTTTGCATATCTTTAGATTAGAATTTTAAGTCCACCACCACACCTTGGGGCTGTATCCTAAGATCCACCCAGTAACATCTCCTCCAGCTAGGTGGCTGGAAATCCAAGAAGTTTTAATAAATTCCTGAATCTATTGGTGAGCATTTAGTCAAACTACCACAAGGGTTCACCCCAAATGGGATACCATTGAACGTTGTAGCCTTGGAGTCAATAAGGCTTTACTGTAGAGGGTGAGCTGGATAGTACAGATCCTATGTCACTTCTGGTTTCCAAGAAAGAGAAATTCCAATAGGAAAAGTGATAAGAAAAACCCAGACCCTCCTTTATGCCATTTCTGGCCTCCAGTAAGGTGGAGGCTGCTAAAAACTTCCTTAGGAAAAAAGGGATATAATGAAAAAAGAGAACCTGTCTTATGGGTTTAAGAAGATTTCCTGCTTTTAGATAAGAAATACACTGTTCACTATTGGAATCCAGTCAATTTCTATATCTTCTTCATAAGTGGGTGTGATTGTTAACATAAGTGATTTCTCTGAGTTTGTGTGTCTTAAGTGTTGAATGGAAAAAAGTAAACCAGGTCATGATGCCTGTTATAAATTAGGTATTCCCTTGGATTGTGGGACAACACAGATGACTACGACATGTACTTGCCATAAGGAGTCACCATGAACAATTCTCAACAACTCTGCATTAATAGACATAATGCTACCTTGAATGTGTATTTCTGTTATAAGGTGAAGCAGTTGTTGCTTCCTGGGAATATGTAGACTCCATGCCTTGAGACTGCTGAGGAATATGCAAACTTGGGGGTAAGGTGAATATGCAGGTCTGCTTCTCTGATCTCCCAAATTATCATGGCATTAGCAAAGCCATACATATGTAAAATGACTTTAGCTTTTTAAAACTCATCTAGTTTATCATGGCCACATGTCATACACATTTCAAGATGTTTTATTTCAGAGTAGGGATATAACTCTCGGGCATAACAAATCTTTTTTGTAGGAGAATGAAAAATGAAGGAAAGAAATTCATGTTCCCTCACCTTCCTGGATAGTTGTAAAACAAGTGGTTGAATTCACTCTAAAATCCCTTATGAATATTCAGTATACAATCTTTATGCATCTCATGGTTCCCAGCTATTAAATACAACCACACTGATGAATAATTGGATTAGAAATGTGTTCTTATTACAGCTAACCTCAAGCTCAACCCAAACTGAGGCCCGCATATCACCTAGACAAAGGACTTCTTAGATGAGGTACAAAAAGTGTTACCATCAAGAACTCATCTAGTCAGCAATTAAAAATATTTACTTGTGTCAGAATATTGTTAAAAACATCTATGAACCTTATAGTCTAGTGTGCTGAGAGACAAAAATGGACATAATTATATAAAGAACATAAAAGGGCAACTTTGATAATAGCTATGTCCAGTATATGGCCCTATGAAGGTCTTTTATGGGCAGATTTGATCTACTCAAGGAGTTAAGAAGCATATATATTCTGGGTACCCAGAGTTGAGTTCAAATCTCATGAGTTGAAGTTAGCTAGTGTATAATAAATGAGAGAATGGTCAAAATTCTCAGGAAAGAAATCAAGGAAATGAGGTACAAAGTAAGTAAGTCTGAGGAAGGATTCAGAATGCACAGGACTTCCTGAGTTAGCATGCTACGTTTATGGTTTGTCCTCTGAAAGCATCAGGGAACTGTGCAAAAGGTGTTTGAAGCGATAGCCTTTTTGTTTCTTTCTTGTTTGTTGATGGCATGAAGCAGCGTAATTAAGTTTGCATCTTGAAAAGTTCACTCTCCATAGAGTGAGAACAGTGTGGAGAGGGGAAAGAGATAAAAGATGATGGTGACTTGATCAGTGGTAGTAGAAAGACAGAGATTAATGAAAATGCTCAAGCTCACAGGCTATGTCCCCAGCACATACATTTCTCTAAATGAGCGAAATGTCAGCTTTAAAAGTCATCTTTTGTGATGCCAACAAAAAGCCCAGTTCACTTTAGGACATATGGTCACAGATGAGAGCGGAGAAGTGATACAATGACATGACTGCACATTGCAAATCTGCCCTTTGATTTTTAAAACTCAGAAGCTCACAGCCACCATCATGGTTTAATGGAATCATTATCAGTGGATGAGGAAATGTCATCCATTTGCAACCCCCCCCCACCCCACAGATTCCACTTGGACATAGGCCATTGTTTCTACAGAGTGGCTTGGAGCCATGCAAGGTTTCAAGGGAAATTGGCCTTTCAGAGGGGCATACGAATAGATAATGCATATTGCCACTGTAAAATCTCTAATGAATATTAAGGGTGGCTTTCATTTGTGGTGATTGAAATGAACTCATAAATTCTCTCTCTAGGATGTGGGGAATTTTTTTTTCCCTCCCTGTGGAGAGATTTAATGGATTTGCGGCATTCTGAATGATTTGGCAAGAAATCAGAGGTATCTGCGCAGTCACCCGCAAAGGGCACTTAGTTTCTTGCATGTGATAGCTGACCACCACAACATATTTTCTGCAAGAACCCAGAATGATTGATGTAGCCCACCGTCAGCCATGACAAGGTGTCAACTGAAAAAGACTGGAAAAAGAAGCAGTTAAAACACCACAGCTTTAAAAACAAATTTTACTTTTAGAAAAGGGTTATTTCCCTTTAGAAAAAAAGTTAGACCTGCCACCTGCAGGAAATTTAGATCAGTTGTTTGTGGCAAAGGCCATCATATTTTGAGGGCACTGAGAGAGCTCCTACTGCTCTCTGTGTGGAGTAGATTAAACTGTTCCCACACAGTGATAAATAAATCACAAGAAGCCATAACAGGAATACAGTAGTTGTCACAGTTAATGGTACAACTTCCAGTTAAAACAATATTCTTTGGGTTTTCTTGGCCAATTCTAATTTTAGATATGTTGGGTATTTTGTTTTGTTTTGTTTTGATAAGTTAATTTTTCACATCTACACAATCAATAACTTTCAGAACGTCATCGGATTTAACAGGAACTTTCAAGGCCAGAATTCTAAGGACCATTGCTGGTCCTGGGGGATTGGGTTCACAGGACAAATTCTGAAAAAATGTAACAATAATCTAATAATGTATCAAACCAGTGAGTTAAAATTTAAACTCTCTCTCTCTCTCTCTCTCTCTGTGTGTGTGAGGAGAATGAGAAAATCACTCAAAGTGGAAATTACCCATCAATCCATCATATCATACCCAAACCTTATTCCTCCATTTTCTAATTCAATTGTAAAAATAAATAAATAAATAAATAAGCAAACAAGAAAAAACAATTTCATTTTCCTATGAGGAAGAACTTTTTTTTTTGTAAAAGCAAGTTTTTAATGTCAGGTTTTGGTGGGTGTGTGCGTGTGTGTACAGGTTCATGTTTGTGAGTTCAGGCACACACATGCCACTGTGTATGTGGAGGTCAGGGAACTCCCCTCTGGTGTCAGTCCTTGCCTTCCACTTCCCTTTGAGGCAGGGTCTCTTGTTACTGCTATGTCTGCCAGGCCAGCTAGCCTTTTCGCTTTCTGCCAGTTCTTCTCTATCTGCCTCCCTTCTCACTGGAGGCATGCTGGGATTAATGAAACCTGCTATGAGAATTCAATTTCATGAACTTATCTGGGTATGGGATATCCAAAGACAGGTGCTTTATCCAGCCAACCATCTCCTTAGCCCCATTTTTATGTGTTTTATTTTTTTTCCATGCTAGATTTTCAATATCTGAAGTAAGAAAAATTTTAGGTAATTTTATTCTGTTAAGGTAGGGTACTGTTTTGTAAATCTAATCCCTGATCCTCCTTTCTTACAGCATGTATAAGATAATCAGAAGGCTATGAATCCAAATGTTCAAAATTTGCTTACATGAAGGGATAACCTCTGTGATTTAGGCCACTGAGTTCCTGTTTAACACTGGAGAGCCAACCTTGTTTCACTGGGGAAACTCCTTCTGAGAGTACTTCTGCCTCTCTATCAGGCTGCTATTGTGTGAGAAACTTCTATACTTGTAAAAGATTCTGAGCTAGGGTCAGATAGGATTGGCTGTAGTCCCTTTAGATGTAAAATAAAAATAGCACTAGTCGATGGTTAAAACCCTTTTCATGGGTAAATATTCATACATCAACATGGAGAAGGAGTGAAGAGTAGTTATGGATTCCATCTAACCAACATCTGGGGAGATGAGCTTGGTTTCCATGAAAACAGCCCTTTGATGGCAAAATGGTAAATACCTTTACATGCCCAATTTTAGGATGGACAATGTGCTTTGCTTTTCCAACAGTCATTTTCTGCTTTGGAATTAAGTGCTACTCAGATGTGAAAGGTTGACATGTGTGAGGCAGACCTTGGGACTTATTATACATGAGATTCAGAGGCCTTTGTAAGCAGGAAGGTGTACATTGGAGAAATGATTGCACATCCATTGATTCCAAATAGAGCCATCTCTGTTTCACATTTGTTTAAACATTGTTTCAAAGCTGTATTTCCCAGTTTTTGTTTCCAGGCAAGTACATCAGAGTCTCCCAAGATATCATTAATATTTGACTGGTCCAGACTTGCTAAGCCAGAATTTCTTGCATGGACATTCTTTTACAAGCTCTATGTGACATGGCCCTTTTCATCAGAGTTTTAGTATCATTCCTGAAGACAGGAAATCAATTCATTCCCTGATTTTTCAGCTTCTCTATCACCTACTCAAGAAGAGTTTTAGAATATATCAATTTAATGAGAATTAAAACTCCACCATCATGTGCTGTATGTAATTAGATGTAACAAAGGAAGAGTGGGGTTCTCAGGAATGAAGAAAGTTGGCCAAGATCGAATCAGTTTTGGAACTGGGCAGAGATTTCAGAAGAGGTCTTCTGAATCCCATTTTGTAGTACACATCACTGTAGGGCTTTCACACTGAGAACACAAAAGGGGAAAGGGTGCTGGGAATATACCAGGTAGCCTTTGGTTATTCTCAATACTTAAGCCCATTACAATCAACTGAAAATGGCCCACATATTTAATGGTCACTTCTGATAAATGTGCAGAGGTAGTTTTGTGCTTTCCAACTGACTCAGTAAAAAAAAAAAAATCCCAGCATATATGGTACTTTTTGTAAAACGTGAAATAGAAAATTCTCATGCAAAAGGTAAAACCATGGGGCCATTTACCATGTATCTTTTTGGATTTTTTACCAGTTTTTTTACTATAAGGTTTTATAATTATAATATTATTTTATTTGTTCCTGTGTAAGTGGAATTAGATTGGTTTTGGTCATTGTTCTTTTCTGTTCAAGTTTAAGATTCAAACTGGATTAATAACAATTTAACTTAACCCCTTTTTGTAACTTCTTGTAATTTACAGGCACCTTTTTGCATTTCTTTGCAACTATTTTCAATCTTCTCCTATGATTATTGCATGGACATTTTATATGATTGCCTTTATGGCCAAGTAACCATTAAATCCTCTATCAATACCACTTATGTATGATCTTAGGCCCCCTACCATAGCATTCTACCTAAACCCTGTAGAGCCAAATCATAACCTTTACAGAGAGTCAAATAAAATGTCTTCTTGCTAGTTATGTAGTACTCTCGTTATATAGTAAGAGTTTCTAATACTGCTTGGTTCTAATATGTAAATTTAAGATATTTGAACCATGCTATTACATCTTAAAAGGATTTAAATGTGCTGTGGGTATGTGTATAGTTCTTCACACTGGAAAACACTAATATAGTTCAAAAAGAAGTATGCCAAAGATTATATATATTTGATTCACCATGGTCAACCTCCTTTTGCCTATATCTTCCTTAAAAAATAGAGAGTCATATATGATGGAATAAAATTTTTTTTAATTTTCTTTTCAATATCAAAATAGATTGTGGGAAATGAAAATTGCTGGGGTTAAATGGGAACAAAACTAATTATGCTGAAATATTTATGTTTTTTTTTAAAAAATTAAGTACATTACTTCTGTAATATGCTTTTTCTGATAGCCTCGCAACTCTTGTGTATTGTGATTAAATATGAATAGTACATTTGATGGCTGTATTCATTGTGCATTAATTCAGTGCATATATAAGTGGACAGCAGTCTTTTTAACTCCTACAAGACAACATATTGAAGCAAAGTTTCTGTCCTAAAAATGTGGTACTATATTAACAATGATTTCTTGACCAAAGCAACAGGTTTATTTTTGGAAATATTGTCAGAAGGAAGGAATAAACATTTAACAGTAAAAAAATGGAATGAATTAAGATATAAATCCATGTGTGTCTAATTGGAGGTAAAGAAACTATATGATCCTGCCCTTCTTGCTGACAAGAACGTGTAGCACATAGGTTTGTCTTTTGAAATTAAACACATTAAACAATCATAAAATATGAATTAAAATAGCATCTGTGGAGCATTCCCCCAATTTTTAGTGTGGTTAGCACTATATTTGCCATAATGCTCATAAGTTTATGCAGTGTGGTATGAAGAAGAGATCCTTAGACTCTGAGTTTAACTTTAGAATCCATGGTGGGCACTGCCATAGAACTCTTAGATCTTAAGTCACTTCTTCTACATGCTGGGAAAAATACAGTCTTTCTCCAAGACTTAGTATTAGGATATTAAGATCCTCGGTTCATTCTGTGTTGCTGCAATGGGATACAGGACACGGAGTAAAGTATGAAAGAGATTGCTGTGTTGGAACATAATTCTGAAGCCTAGAAAGTCCAGGAGCACACTATCAGTATCTGCTTTACTTCTGTTGCTTTGCCTCATGGAAGAAAAAGCAGAAGGTGGACATGTGTAGAAGAGAGCACTGGGTGGTTGTGGAGGGTTGTATTGCAGTAACAACTCATTCTTGTGGTAAATAATCTACTTCTGCGAATGAGAATTCACTTATGAAATAAAAGCATTAATTCATTCAAACCTGTTCAACACCAAAGACCCAAATACATATCACTAGGCCCAACCTCTCTACACTGTCTCATTGTGGAAAGAAGTCTCAACAAGAGTTTTGGTGAAGTTAAATCATACTTAGAAGTTATGGAGCTTAGCCTTCTGCCTAATATATACATGGTGGCTGTGGTAGCCAGGCTTCTCTAGATGAATATAATAAATAAATAAAATAAATAGAATGCACATATAATTATAGGATGGGATTTGATAAGCTTACAAAATCAGAGACTGAATAATCCCACAAAAACATAACAGACTGGTGAGGAGGGAACAGAGTCCAAGAAACTATAAACCTCAGAGCAATAGGACTGAAGGCCTGGAGTTCCCTGAGAAATTACTGATGTCACTCAGCATCCAAAGGCTAACGATCTAGAGTCTGCAGTCCATGGGCAAGTGCAACAACACGTGCACAGACACTCACACACATGCATGTGCATGCATGTGAAGAATCAAGTTATGTGGACTGCAAGAGGCTATTCTACCTTTTGTTTCTGGTCCTCTAGCCATTTGGTCAGTACCAGTGACATTCAAGGTGAGTGCCCCCCCACACCCCTGTCCACTGGCCTATAATGCCAGTCTTCTCTGGAAATGCCTTTCTGGCTCCTTCATCTTCTCTTTGAGACAAAACATTTACATGTGAGAACTTTATGATTTTATGTTTTGGTTCAAAGACAGATCTGAGTACTACTACACTGCCTGTATAACTTTTCATGTTTAGAAAGGAGTTTAATTAAATAATTGCATTGATTTGAAGATATCCTGTGCTACACATTTTATTTTTTTATTTTATTTTATTTTTTTTTGTTGAACCAGTAAATTTATTGGGATTATTTACGGAAGCATGGTTGAGGATTTAGTTGCAGGAATATGAATGATTTAAAGACAACTGAATCACTGAAAAGTCCCATCGCAGCATAGGTGATGATTCTGTAAGCTTCATCACTGGAATCCCAATCCACAGTCAACCTTCTTCCTCTTATGTACTCAAATTCTCCAAAGACCATGTGCAGCTGGGGCCTGGAATCTCAGGCAAGGGCCAGTAACCCTCTCCCACTCTCCTTGTAGGAGGGAATATTTACAGCCTCAGTATCATTACCACAGACCTACCAATTTCATTGCCATATCTCCAAGTCAATGTGTTCTCTAGGACATCAAACAAAGCAGAAGTCCTGTTAAACATTTTTCAACATAATTCAGTTAAAAGCCTATACTTTATATTTTTGTTATGTTACACAATTACTATTTTGTAACATTATTAGTTATGACATTAAAGTAAAATAAATGAAAGATACCTTGAAAGCGTGGCATAAATTAATCAATTCCTTACTCATATATACAAGTACAATGGACTATTTCTCAGTAGGTTATAAAGAAATTGCCGAATGTGAATCTGAATGCTTAAACCGTGTCTTGTTGCACATTGTTTCTTTAATATTTTATTAGAAATAATAAAAGCATGCATTATCAAAATGGGCATTCTGGATTAGAAGCATCCAAAGATGGGCCACCTGATAGAATTCCTGTACTTTAGAGTGAGAGGTCTGGAGACTTGCTAACAACCAGTATAACCAGGGCCAGAACCAATGTCTTCTGTCTCTCAGCTCATCTTCTTGACAGAGTCCCCTATAGAAGTCTTTTAAAACTAGTACCTAAGCCGTGTTTTGTAAAAGGGCCACCACTAGGTTCTCTTCCTAGTTCTGGGCCAGATGGACCCTGTGGGCCCATGGGGCTGAGTGCTGACTGTGGTGGTCCTCTCTTTCTTTCTTTCTTTCTTTCTTTCTTTCTTTCTTTCTTTCTTTCTTTCTTTTTTTTTTTTTTTTTTTTTTTTTTGGTTTTTTGAGGTAGGGTCTCTCTCTAGCCCAGGCTGACCTAGAATTCACTATGGAGTCTCAGAGTGGCCTCGAATCCTCTCTTTCTTATCCAGCTTGCTCATCTGGTCAGATGCAAGGAATCTGGGATAGACAAGAGCCTTGTTGTGGGGCAAACCACTCAGCTCCTTTGGGTCTCAGTTTATCCATCTCCAAGGAGGGGGACAAATATCTGAGCAGAGGGCTTGTTGCAGTCTTAGTCACCAAGGATCTGTGCGTGCCGTCTCCAGTGATGGCAAACCAAGTTCAGAGGCAAGGATCTAAATTTATTTGCTTTAATATAAAGACAGCTCACTTATGGGATACATTTGCGTGAATTTTTATGGTGAGGCACGCTGAAAGCATACTCAAGTCTTCTGTACTTTCAGCAGATGTGTCTGAGATATTTAAATTAGATTAGAAACCATTGATGAACACATAACTTTAGGAGCTTTGTAGGTCTGAGAACCACCTGCCCAAATTGGAAAGAATTAGATTCTTGCAACAAAGCTACTGCCTGTCATTATAACTCATAACATATTTGAAGGAAATATACATATTGGATATAGCAGTATCCTTAGTATTGACCTTAGTTATAGCATTCTTCTTAAGCTTTTTACTTGCACAGGAATGGACATTTAAAGATATGGATATAAATCAGTTTCTCCAATTCAGATAAATATCAAGGAAAACAATTCTGGGAACTCAAAGGGCTTGCTACTGGAAAGCTAATTTGTTTCATGGTTATGAGCTCTCAACTGAATTATTTTTAATCAACATCAAAATATCAATATCAAAATAATTTGAATGTCTACATTACAACATTAGTACTGTCATTTTTCACTGTGACATCCCATCACTAAATAAGGAAGTCTAGAAGGACTTAATTTTAAAGCATTCCTCTTTCAGTATCCATGCAATATCATGCTCTGATATGACATTTTAGGCCCAATAGAGAAAAAGAAAAGGATAATCTTTTTCTCCAGCCCCTTTGTTTCACAAAGTCAAAGTGGTCAATAAGCTTTGAAAATTTGGCGAGTTGGAGGAATGGTATATATTCTGTCCACATCTTATATCCAGTATACATTCAGCCAGAGCCTTTTAATGCACATGAATTTAACTGCGAATCTCTCTTCCTTTGGCAAGGGTTCTTCAATAGTTCCCCATCCAATATGGATATGCATTTCAATTAAATTCAGATCTACAGTTTCTTAAAACAGCCATAGTACACACTAGCTGGCTGAAAATAATGGATAATATTGATTCAACAGTTCTGCAGGCTACAAGTCCAAAATCCAAGTGTTGGCAGGGCAATGCCCTATTCTCAGGAGATTTCAGCCTTTCTTTGGTCCACCAGCTTCTAATGTTTTCAGGAATCACTTGATCTGTGGTGACATAACTTCAACTTCAACCTCTACCTGCACATGGATATCCTCTGCCTGTGTGTTCCCACTTTATCCTCCTCATTGTACGTGTGACCCCCCCCACTTTTTTCAAGGACAATAGTCATATTAGATGATAGGCTCACCCTACTACACCATGGCCACATCTTAACTAATTGCAACTTAACAACCCAATTTATAAGTAAGGTTACATTCTGAGGTAGTGGGGGTGAGAACATCATCATATTTTTTGATGGATACAAATCATAAGACTTACTATCCAAGCCTACCTAACCTGACCTTCCGCTTTTACTTTCCAACACCTTCATTGGTCCTTTTTGTTGTTTAACAGACACTCTTAATATAGGGAATTCCTTGTCCTCCCTAGATTTCTTATGTCTTTAATCCGATCATATTCTCTGCCTATTGCTGAAATATCCATCCCTTTCCATCTTCTTCTTGTATGGAAAACTCCCATTTTGTTCAGTATTTCCTCAAGCTCCACTTCCTTACTCCTTCAGGGAAATCATCCATTTTCCTTCTCTGCTTTCACTACTTAATGCACTGATACGGAGCACACTACCTCAGTCTCCAGTTCCTGTCAGCCAGCCTGCCTTCCCACTAAGCGGTAACTCTTGGCATCAGTACACATGCTTTACTGTCTTTGGATGCCTGGCAATGGGCTAGGCCTATGGTACACATTCAACGAATGGTTTTTCACAGACAAAATAGGGCCTCCCTCTAAAACTTGAATTTGACAAGAGTGACCAAAAGCACCCAGAAGCAATACCGCATGCTTGTGAGGAGTTCGAAACACAGTCTTCTCGTTCGTGCTGAAGAGGCATTTAGCCATGGGCTTTTGCAGTGCAAGCTGCAGGAAAGGCCCTTTAGTGTCACGCCACAACTAGTCTACCTCAACTTCACTGGTTTAAAAGTCAGCAACAGACTTGTACAGTTTACAAATTGGTAGCATTTCAAGGTGACATTACTGCGGGGATTTTTTTTCCCCCCTTCAAATAAGGTAGAGCATGGTATGAGAAAGTTGGTTCACACTGTCAGCAGGTTTACCCTTTGGTGGCTGAAATAAAGAAGTTGGCTTCATGTAAACCATATGATATACTTACTGATCGGACCATGCATGCAACAAAAGAAGAGTTCCCCTTGGTGTTTATTGGCTTAGAAGGAAGCTTTCTTTTCTCTTTTCAACAGGAAGGCATTGTTTTTTTTTTTTTTTTCAAAGCATTAACTCCACAGAGAACTCAAAGATTATAGTGCCAGAATTTTAGTGAAGATGGGACTCCTTTCAATGGGCAAGAAGATATTTCATTTCAATGACTGCCTTGCAGGAAAGTTCATGGGCTCAGTATTAGAAGTCCTAGAATTAGGAGCTGAGTTGGTAGAAAGGGAAATTTAAATAGACAGTTTCCCATATGCATAAAATCATGATAGGTACTTCACAGGAAGGCTGTAAAGGTAAAATAATTTATGCTAAAAGGTGTTAAATCCTAGGGAAAGAATATGATATAAATCAATAATAGATCATTACCATCATTAGGAAGGTATTTTGATATATCTCATGGATTTCTCCATAAAAAAGACTGTAATTTTAAAGTAGTGACTAGTCTTTGTGTTTCAAAAAGTTTTCAACATTTTTTATGTTATTCAATTAAACATTCATTTTACTAGCCATATCCTTTTGGGGTTTTGAGGGTGTATGCATTCTGATATCTTAATCATGATGTTTCTCAATCCATAGAGATTGCTACACTTATGCAGGAAAGCTTAATATTCTTTCAACAAACATCCCCCTAGTCAGAATTTGTACCAGGCTAAATAGCAGTGTAAGCAGTAGGCCTAGCTTTCATTTCCAGGGAACCAAAACAAACCAATAAGGCAGTAAAATGTACCATCAATGGGCAAGTACTTGGAGAAACCCTTCTATGGAGGAAACATGCAGGGCAGTGTCTTGTGGATGTCTAAAATCCAAACAGGTTCAAATAAGGGGGAAAGTGTTTCAAGCTTACACAAGATCAAACAAGACAGAATGATTGTCCAAGCCAGAAAGAAATGAACATAAATTGGGTCAGAAAAGGAGGAGGAATGGCCAAGATAGGCAAGGACTGAGGAAATTCAGGCCTTCAGTCATGGGAAAGATTATGGAGTTTAAGTTCAGTTGCAAACCCACAGATACGTGCTGCCAAGTCTAAGTGAAAGCAGAACTGAATTCCCGCATACAAATTTCCCCTGCTACTGGCTCATGGTAATAAGAAAATATCACTGTAGCATCTGACAATGAGAGAACTTCAAGTTCAAGTGGCAGACATATGCAGAAGCTTTGGAAACCAAGGGGAACATAGTACCAGAAAGTTGGGTCACACTGTGGCTACATTCTGGAAAAGGAAGAGGGCTTACAACCTAGAAATTTCATGATTTGCACCATTATAGAGTACAAGATTAACATTTGTTAAGACATTCTCTATGTCAATCATTCTTTTACATTTCTTAATTTATCTAATTTCAACATCAACCTTGTGAGGAAATTCTAGTTTCTCTTTTTGCTAATGAGAAAAATGAGACTCAGAGAATACAGATGTTGGGCCTGAGTTCACGCACCATGTCTACTAATACCAGTACTCTGAAGTCCCCTCACTCTAACCATCCCTCTAGAGTTCCACGGATGGATGGCACAAGAAACAGACCTTCCAGCCAGGCTTCTCAGCAGACTAGTCAAAATGCATACCTGACTGAAGAGTCACTAGTGTGGTCAGAATTCAGTTATTTAAGTAAATAAATAAAACAGGGAATCTGATTTCTCTTCCATGAGATATTGTTGATCAAGTAATCAATTCATTCTCTTGGACAAATGAGTACATATATTGACTTGACTATTTCATTCATCACACTACTTGGTTGGTGATGAAAAGCAGACCCTTTCATTTCTCATTAGCATAAGCTACAAAAGATATAGGAAAAGGTTTCTTACGAAAGATTAAAAAAAAAAAGATAGCATTGAGTCGCAGTAGCATAGTTGTAAAATCCTGTAAATGGTAACTTAAATTTTACCATACGGTCATTGACACATACAAATGCTTTCAAGTGGGAACTCAGGAGGGTTTCTGAGGAGCTGGCTCCATTGTGGCTTCACACTTGAGGTGGAAATCTCTTTCTCTGTGTGTTGCATGATGGCGAGGTAACACATATCTAGTTACAATACACCCATTTTCTTAAGGAAGTGCATTGTGACTCAGTGAAGCCAGATACATGTTAAATATATATGAAATGATGAAATTTGATTTCATCACAGTGGGCATTTTTTACATTAGAAGTTCCATTCTCTTCCTTTGTAACTTAATTGACAAACAACTAACATACCTCAGCTTTTAATTACACTGCAAGGAGAGGTCAGGGCACAGAAATAATATTATGGTGTTTTGATTATTTTAACAAATGGGTCTTATGATTATCATCTTCTGTAGGTTTATAGCTTTAGCATAGCTTCAAATAATAACATCTGAATAAAAGAATACGAGCACTCAAGAATCTGCCATAATTATTTTCTGATCAGTGAAGGGAGAAAAGAAATAGAAAATATCTTTTTTCCTGTTTAGAATAGCTTTCCTGAGGAAAGGCAGTTTATAATACCCTTTCAGAAATATTTGGCCAGTCACTCTTTTTTTGTAAAGGAAAGATAGGGAGTCACGCTCCATTGATCAGTAACACCTATGTTCCCCTGGTGCTTCTGAGGAACAAAATTGAACTAAACAGGGAATTTAAATAGCACATGAGTATTATTTATAGTGGCTCAGATTAGGGGCTGGAGAGATGGCTTAGTCATTATAGGTGCTTCCTTGAAAGGCTGATGGCCAGGGTTTGATTCCCTAGTACCTGTGTAAAGCCAGATGCACAAAGTGGTGCAGGTCTCTGAAGTTTGTTTGCAATGGAAGGAGACCCTGGCATGCCTATTTCTTTTCTCTCTCTCTCTCCAATATTTTTTAAATAAAGTTAATTTTAAAATATCTTTGTAAAATTTAGCTTATTTCATGCAATCACCATTGTGCTATGAACACAGTTTTCTTTCAACCAAATGAGATGATTTAGGTGTTACTGAGTAATACCAAGTTAAAAAATTATTTTAAACATTTTTAAAATGAAAATGAATGTTTGGTTGTTTTCTCATACTATTTATAAAGAAAGAAAAAGCAAAATGTCCCATAGGATACTATTTTTCAGTGCTTTGAGAACATGAAAAATGTATAATGGGGGTGGGGAGATAGCTCAGTGGGTAAAGTGCTTACTATACAAAGCGCCATGTAAAATGCCAAGTGTGGTCACACATGCCTGTAATCCCAGTGCCAGTGTCGTGGAATAAGGGAATCTCCAAGTCTCAGTGGATGGCTAGTCTATCCAAATCAATGAGCTCTAGGTTTAACAGGGAACCTTTCTCTCAAAAAGTAAGGTGGCAAGGGTCCGAGGAAGATACCTGATGTTGACCTCTGGCCTCTACATACAAGTGCACGCATGTATGTCCCCACACATGCATACATACACATGCACACCTCACATAGAGACAAATACATAAAAGCTAAATGAAAATAAAAAGTAATAGCAATTAAATGTGAGAATAAACTTCCATGGAAAAGCTTCATGTTTGAGTCCTGTCTGATTCTTACTGACTCACATCTGCAGTAATATCATTATATCAGCGTGAAAAATCATAAGGTAGAAGGGTACTGATAGGGATCAGCTTTCTGCCATTAGCCACATATTTCTTGTAACTAGGAACTTAGCAAATAAGACAATATTTTAAAGGGCAGAGAGTAAGAAAGTGGCAAATAACACAGTGGAGACATATACTTGTCAGAACTAAACATTGCTCAGATGGTGCTATCATTTGGATCCTGAATTCCCCCGCAGAGGTCCACATAATGCTGGCTGTGTCCCCAGCTTATGGGTGGTGGGACCTGTCATAGGTAAAGCCCAGTGGGAGGTTGTGAGGTCACTGCTGGTGTGCCCTTGAATGGAACATTGGGATGCTGCTCATGAACAAGTCTCCCAACCCTTGGCTCCCATCATGATCCTCTTTTCCCGTCAGCCTGAAGAACAGGGCCAAGCAGACACCCCATGTCCTATGAAAGCCTGAGCCAATTTAAGCCTGTGTTTCTCTTAAGTTGTTTACCTCAGGTATTCTGTCAGTGTTGGATTAATGTAATGTCTTGGCTACACTGTTTACTACAAAGCTGCAAACACACTAAGTTAAAGACACTTGGGAAAAGGGCAAGGGGAAAGATGAATATAGATCAGAGACAGTGACAGTTACACATGCTAGAGAAGAGGTGTCACTGCTGAGCATCCCCAAACTCCAGAGAGCCTCAGCATTTGAAGGCGCCTTTCCCTCCACTGTCCTCTCAGGGGAATGGTTACCTACAGAGGCTGACCCATCTCCGAGACAAAGCTCCGGAGATTGCCCTTCGAGGGTCTCCTAATGACAAGGCAGCCCTGCAGCCTGGCTCACCTGACAAAGGCAACCCAGCTTCCAATGGGGTGTTTTCATACCATGCTCTTAACAGTAAACAATAAATAGACATTTTTAGTAACTTCAAAGATGAAAGACAGGAAAAAAAAAAAAAAGAGATCAAAGCAAATAGGAAAAAGCACCAAATGGAACAGAGACAATCAGTAGCAAAATAATAAACACTATTATTCAGAGCTATAAGAAGGCATATTTTACATATTTATTTGGTTATTGTATATTGTTTACTATATGCCAAGAACTTTTCTTGTAATATTATAAGAAGCTTCTTTAATTCTCATAACAATACATTTGAGGTACACATTACTTCCATTCCCATTTTATGGAAAGGCTAAACAACTTGCTATGGTTACCTTAGTAAATAACAGAGCAAGAATTTGAAACAAGACAGTTTTGCTAGTCTTCCTTCTTACCCATCACATTTAACTGCCACTCTATAAATCAAGAATATGTTGCTATATTAAGGGAACAGTCAGTAAGGACTTGTGCAAATTAAATATAGCATAGATAAAATACAGCAATAATTAGTGGAAAAATTAATGTAACTTTGCCAGATCATAGGACAAAATGTTCCTGAAGTGAAAAACAAAGTCACTTAATAAAAATGAGGGTCTAAACACGCAGGACGCCCAGTATTATAGTAATTCATTTTTAGACAGGGAGAACAAAGGAGAGGTAAAAGTGTTATTATGGAGGCAGACATACAGGGAAGGAAAAAGTAACCCTATCAAGACATATGACTTGACCATTTTAGGATATCCAAAGATAAAGGGAATAAAGGGGGGGGTGGGAAAAGGGGAAAGGAATGGGGGAATAATCCAGACACAGTATTCTAGGAGTCACAAAGGCAACCCTCAACAACTCTGGGCCTCCTAAGTCCTGAGGGGAAAAAAAAATTCTAGCCACAAATTCTATTTCATAAAAAACAACATGTAAATGTGAAGTATATAAAAGGAGTTGTTTCTTACATCATGGTGGGATGTTTCTACAAATATATTTGTAGACCAAAAAATAAAAAATGAAAAAGACACTAGCCTCTGCCTAGAGAGGATTGGATGAGATATAACTCAATCTTAGGAAAAACATTCAAACCCTGTAGAGGAGTAGAGAAGAAAACCAGAAATGTTTAAGCATGGCAAAAATATATCTGGCTGTTTGAAATTCAAAACAATAACTTGCATAGTTGTTGGAGTATTTATTTAAATAACAATCATACCTAAGGAAACAAAAAAAAAAAAAAAAAAAAAGAATGAGAGCTATTGATTCCCAACCCAGACAGCTAAGGAAACAAAAAGCACTATAACTCTTTGCTTCAGCCATGGACAACATCATTTACATAATGATAATATAAGTGATGAGTAATGATTGAGGTGTGGGAAGAGTACAAAATTCTCAAGGACAATAACAAGAATCAATAGATATTGTATAATACATGAATCAGGAATATATATGGCTAACACTGAGAAAAATGCATGTAAACAACTAGAAAGTGGTTTTACTACTGGAAGGATTTGAAATAGGAAGTCTGGGTCAGAGTAGAGAAGCATAGCACTAGAAACTTCTCTGTAAATTGGGGTGCAGGCATTTTGATTTTAAATAGACTAAAAGTAGATTTAAAAATTTGAGAAGGAGCCAGGTACATGCCTTTAATCCCAGCACTCAGGAGGCAGAGGTAGGAGGATCGCCGTGATTTCCAGGCCACCCTGAGACTACAGAGTGAATTCCAAGTCAGCCTGGGCTAGAGTGAGACCCTACCTCGAAAAAAAAAAAAAAAAAAAAACTGTGGGCTGGAGAGATGGCTTAGTGGTTAAGCGCTTGCCTGTGAAGCCTAAGGACCCCCGTTCAAGGCTCAATTCCCCAGGACTCACGTTAATGTCTGGAGTTGGTTTGCAGTGGCTGGAGGCCCTGACATGTCCATTCTCTCTCTCTCTCTCTCTCTCTCTCTCTCTCTGCCTTTCTCTCTCTCTCTGTCTGTTGCTCTCAAATAAACAAATTAATTAAAAAAATGTGAGAAGGGGCTGGAGAGATGACTAAGTGGCAAAGGTGTTTGCTTGCAAACCCTGATAAACTGAGTTTGATTCCCCAGTACCCATGTAAAACCAGATGTATGAGTGGCACATGTGTCTGGAATTTGTTTGCAGTGCCTGGAGCATCTATACTAGCTGTCTCTGTCTGCCTCTGTGTGTGTGCCTCTCTGTCTCAAATAAGTAAATAAAGATATTTTTTAAATAAAATGTGAGACGAACATTATAGAACTATGAAGGTGGCTATGGCTATGATTTGGATATGATGTAAAGGCATGTGAAGACTATTTGTAGCAGACAGCTTCAGATTCGCTGAGATGAACATCCAGATCAGGCACAGTTATGGAGGAGGGGATTTATTGAAGCTTGCAGATCAGGGGGAAGTCCCATAATAGCAGAAGAAGCTGGCCTGCTTTCACAGGACCAAACACAGAGAGAGAAGCACAAGCCAAAAAGCCCAAAAGCCACAGGGCACAGCACACTTCAGGAACTCCAGCTAGGTCCACTTTGCATATCTTTAGATTGAAATCTCAAACCCATCACCACACCTTAAGATCTGCCCAGTGACCCCACCTCCAGTCAGGTGGCTGCAGATGCAAACTACAAACTAATAAAACACTGAATATATTGGGGGCCAACTATTCAAACTACCACACTAGTGAAAATTGAGAATCAAAGGACTGGGACTCTGGAGATGGCCTCAGTGGTTAAGGTACTTACCTGCAAAGCCTGACGTCCCAAGTTCAGTTCCCCAGTACCGACATAAAGCCAGGTGCACAAAGTGCCACATGTGTCTGGAGTTCATTTGCACTGGCCTAGAGGTCTTTTCAAACCCATTCTTTCTGCCTGTCTCTCTTCTATCTCTCTCCACTTGCAAATATATAAATAAAAAAGAGCTTAAATTTATTTATTTGTTAGAGAGAGAGAGAATGGGCATGCCTGGGCCTCTAGCCATTGCAAATGAACCCCAGACTCATGCACCACCATGTGAATCTGGCTTATATGGGTTCTGCGAAATAGAACGCTTGTCCTTAGACTTTGCGGACAAGTACCTTAACTGCTAAACCATCTCTCCAGCCCCAATACAAATATATTTAAAATTAAAAAAAAGAAAGAATCAAAGACTAAAGGAATATAAAGCACTTTTTGGAAACACACACTGGAGAGGTCTATTCCCATATCAAGGAGGAAGTAGAATGTGTTTATGGTACTAACTTCACAGATAATATCAGTTTTACAAATAGCTGGTAGATTAAAAGGCATCACCTAGTATCCACTGCTGTGACAAACATGGTAAGAACTGGGCAGATTCTAAATAACAAGAAACTATTTCTCACAGCTCATTAGGCAATGAAATCCCAGATCAAAGTAGCACCAGACCCGTAGTTAGGTGAGGGTGCTTTCCAGCTTCAGAGACACTGCCCTGCTTTTATGTCCTGACATTGAAGGGTGAAAGGTCTCCTCTTACTAAGAGTGTTAATCTCATTCAGGTGTGCTCTGGCACCCATGAGCCAAATAACCCCTCCTCCGCAAGCCTCATCTCTTAATAGTGTCACCTTGAATGGAAGGAATTTTGTGTTACTTATTTCTGATTGTAGGAATTAATGAGTTTCAATGTGGAATTTTCATACATGATATAGTATGAAATAATCATGTCGACCCTTCCTATGACATTTCCTCACCCTCCCCTCTCTCCTTGCTGTCTACCATCTAGTTGTCCCTCTTCCATTTCAGATCATTTTCCTTTTTAATTTAGGCATTTGTCTTGTTGTGTCTTACTTATTTCACTTAAAATATTGTCCTCTAGCTCCGTAAGTTTTCTGAAAATGACTAGACTTTATTCTTTATGTTTCATAGGACTTCACTATGAGTATCTTTTCTTTATCCATCCATCTACTGATAGGCAGCCATACCTTTGCCACTGTGAAGAGTGCTACAATAAGCATGAATATACGGCTATCTTATTTTGCATGATGACTTCATTTTCTTTAATACACTGAGGAGTGGTATAGATAGATCATTTGGTACCTCCATGTATAGTATTTTACGGAACCTCCATACTGTTTTCCACAGTAACTATAGAAATCTACATTTACACCAACAGGTTATAAAGATCCCTTTAATCCCACTGCCTCCACATCCCAAGTGCTAGTATTACAGCCATGTGCCACCAGAGTGGTTTTATGCAGTGCTGGGGATCCAACTCAGGACTTCATGCTAGGGAGGCAGATATTCTACCCACTGAACCACATCCTCAGCCCCTGGATGCATGCTTTAACATTATTATCACATATTTTTTTTTTATTTTTATTTTTTTGGTTTTTCGAGGTAGGGTCTCACTCTAGCCCAGGCTGACCTGGAATTCACAATGGAGTCTCAGGGTGGCCTCGAACTCACGGCGATCCTCCTACCTCTGCCTCCCGAGTGCTGGGATTAAAGGCGTGCACCACCATGCCCGGCTATTTTTATTTATTTCTTTGAAAGTGACAGAAAGGAGGGAGAGAGAGAGAGAGAGAGAGAGAGAGAGAGAGAATGGGCATGCCAGGGCCTCTAGCCACTGCAAATGAACTCCAGATGCATGCGCCCCCTTGTGCATCTGGCTAATGTGGGTCCTGGGGAATCGAGCCTCGAACCGGGGTCCTTAGGCTTCACAGGCAAGCGCTTAACCGCTAAGCCATCTCTCCAGCCCTATTATCACATATTAAGACCACAGAACTAGGGAAATCGAGAACCTAAGGAATTTCATAATGTATAGAAAAGATTATGTGTACTCTTACCCTTATATGGACAAATTTTTGTAAGCATAAAATAAGTGAAAATGATTTTAAGGTTAGCACTGAATGAAAATAAAAGTCACAACGAAGTAGCTTGGGTTGAAAGATAGCAGCATTCTTCCCATGGTGCCCAGTCTTAACTATCGAAGAAAATTTTGGATTTTTGCGGACTTGGTTGTTTCAAGATTTTTTTTTTCCACATTTAATTCTTGCATCAATTTTCTCCACAACCACTGCCAGCAGTTTAACATTACTCCCCTCCCCAGCCCAAACCACTCCTGACCCCACCACCCAGTAAATCACTCCCATTTGATGCCAGGCCCTGTGAGTGTGCCAAGACATAGTTATGACATAGAACGATAGTTATGAGCTGAGATTTTTGGACTGAATCCTGACTCCAGCACATTAAGGATACCAGTACCAGCTCATGAAGATTCCTACAGATGACATGGGAAATATAAACAGAACAAACTGCAGGATTTGCAGTACATGGTACAGCACTCAAAGTCATAGTCATTGTGATGTATACAATTAGCTTTAACTTTGAGGAGGGAATTAATTCATGGATATTTTAAGTTTTAATCACAAGTGGATGAGGCCTTATTTTATCATTATTTATTGTAGCAACCACTATAAGGTCTTTATGTGGCTTTGAAACCACTTAGCAAGTATATATTTATAATTTATTGAAGCAATCAGAGTGACTTACATTTGTTTCTTTAACTTTATCAGCTCCCATTTTTCATTCGGTCACTTTTGAACTTGTAGTCCTCACTTTCTGTTTGCTCAGTCTTCCTCGCGCCAGCACTTTCTCTCTTTCAAGGCAGTGTCGTCTTCTATGGTCCTTTATTTATTTAAGATTCATTTTAGATAACTAGCCCTTCTCTCAATGTATGTACATTCTTGATTTCTTCTACAACCAAGAGAACAGCATAGTGCACTGCATTTTCTCTTTAGAAATTTAAGATAAGAAATGTTACGAGGCCAAGCTATTCAAGGCCTCAACTGGACTTTCCATCTCTCAGTAACATTTTAAAAATATTTCTTTTTATTTTTTATTTATTTGAGATAGAAAGAGGGAGAGAGAGAGAGAGAGAGAGAGAGAGAGAGAATGTGTGCACCAGGGCTTCTAGCCACTGCAAACCAATTCCAAACACATGTTCCACCTTGTACATCTGGCTTACGTGGGTCCTGGTAAACCAAACCTGGGTTCTTTGGCTTTGCAGGCAAGCTCCTTATCCACTAAGCAATCTTTCCAGCCATTAATAACATATTTTTGAGCACAAGGATAAACCTTTTTTCCATGAGGACACTCGATTTAACCACCATAACAATTGTTTTAATACTTATTTGTTTATGAGAGATGGGGCAGAAAGAGAGAGAGAATGGGCACACCAGGGCCTCAAGCCACTGTAAACGAACTCCAGACACGTGTGCCACCTTGTGCATCTAGCTTACACGGGTACTGGGGAATTGAACCTGGGCCCTTTGGCTTTGCAAACAAATACCTTAACTACTGAGCTGTCTCTTCATCCCCACCATAATAATTTTTAACCTTACAATAAGAAATAACAAGCATAGAATTGGGGGGTAATGTTGTGAAAATTGCATTCTTCCATGAAGTGACAAATCATCATCTTCTAATAGAGCTCAGAACAACAACAAAGGAAAAGAGTTAAGCAAATTGTTGCTTACCAAACTCAGGCTAAAACCATTGCATGCATCCATCTCAATATGGTGAATTTTCTTTGTCTTTTTTTTTTTTAGGTTTTTATTTATTTGAGAGAATGAGAGAGAAAGGGAGAGAGAGAGAGAGAGAGAGAGAGAGAGAGAATGGGTGCCCCAGGGCCTCCAGCCACTGCAAATGGACTCCAGACACATGCACCACCTTGTGCATCTGGCTTATTTGGGTCCTGGGGAAGCAAACCTGGGTCCTCTGGCTTTCAGGAAAGTGCCTTAAATGCTGAGCCACCTCTCCAGCCCCTCTTTTTCTTTTTGTCTTATTGCCAGGAGAATTCACGTACTAAAAGTTTACTAAAGGTTCCCATTTCTCTTGAACCTTCCAGCTTGATTGGGTACTATCAATATCGCATTCAACCCTGTTACTCTCTTTATTTATATAAGGCAAAGCTAACCGAAATTCTTTCCCAATCTTCCTAATCATTCATTTGCAGCAGCTGGAGGCCCTGGCACACCCGTATCTCCCCCACTGCCTCATCTCTTTCAAACAAATAAATAGAAAGTAGAAATATTTTTAAATGATATTAATTTTTCATGTAGACATGAAAGAACTTCAACAAGTGGAGAAGGGGAAAAGTTTCTTCAGCACAAGATTAGTAAATAGGGACTCCGGAGACAGAATAGTGAAATGACCCCAGACATAGGGGAAGTGTAAGAGCTCTTCAGTGAAGTGCCAACTCCACCTCCTTCTCCTTAACCTCCACCACATGCCAGAGCGAACTACCACCCCATCACTTCTCTGAATACACAAATCTCAAAAAGAGATGCTCTGTTTACAATAATAATAATGTAGATAACCAGAGGAGGAAGCCATATCCAGGCCCCTTTGTGGTTTGAAACTATTGTCTGAATTATTAAACAGTGAACTACAAACTAGGACATCAGGTTCTAATCCATAACTGATTCAGGAAATCTTGAGTACAGTTAGGTGATATCTCCCCTTGCACTAGGCCATTAGCCAGCAGGAGCACAGTACTTCCATGGGTCTTTCTCTATAATTTCCCTCACTGCACTGCCTGGTCCAAGAGAGATGGGAGATAACACCCACCCACACACAGGCACACGGACATACAGACATACACCAATCCAAACAGGCAGCTCCTTAGTAAAATCATTCTTGCATAGCTGACCGCTATGCCCATTTTCACACCTGACTGCCATTCCCTGATTAACTGCTAATAGAACAGCCTAGGAGTGAAGGGCTTTTCTTGGCATGGTGGGAGTGAGTACTAGCAGAGGACTCTCACTACTGCTCCAGGCTCTACTATATATGTGTGTGTGTGTGTGTGTGTGTGTGTGTATTTTAATTTTGGTTCATAAAAAGTTGTACTCTCTTATCCTCTCGCCCCAGCTCCTATATCCCTGTGGGGGGTGCTCCTCAGTAGGGTTGAGGTATTCACTGTGGGGTCATGAAGGCTTGTCAGTCCCTGTGAGGTAGCAGGAGGACAGTGCCTCAGGGTATTCCTACCCACTTTGTGCTCTTACAATCTTTCCACTACCTCTTCTGCGATGTTCCCTGAGACAAGGAAGGCCTGTTAGCTCTGGATTTCTGCTTTGATGGGTTTGGATTGACCACAGTGTCTGTCGCCATCACCCTGGAGCTGGTTGTCAGGCTAGCAGTGACAGCAGTACTTGCTGCTTCCTCTGCAATTTCTCCTGGGACTTGTCTTCCATGTTCTTTGAAAACTGGACCCCACTACTTGGTAGTAGCTGTGGTGCCAATGAAAATGGAGCTCTTGGGGAGAACTTTTAATTCTGGCTGGTTAACTGGCTCATTTCATTGGTCCCCATAATTCCGCCCTATTTGTATGCACCAATCAGGGGCTGCCTGTGTCTCTCTAGTCACCTGTACTTCACATCTCAGCACCAGAGAGAATACCTGAGCACCCAAGCCAAGCTTGGGCTTGAGCTGTTCTGGGCTCAGGCTGCTGGAACTGCTTCCCCTGAGGCTCCTGCATCTGCTTGGGAGACCATGAAGATGCCTGTGCTCAGGTTGCTGAATCTGGTCTCCGCAGATTAAGAACTGCTCTCAGCCTAACCGATTCTTCCTGGTGCCTGCATTTTCAATGCCTAGACACTTCTGCCTCAGACAGAGATCCAAGGCCTGCTGCCTTGACAACCTCTAGTTCCCGATTCTTTGGAGACCCACAGCTGCTCCCACAGTCTTTGGCTTCTGATGCTATGTGACATGATATTGTTGTGGAAATCCATGACTCCTGACTGGCGGCTCAAAGCCTGTCATGAACTCAGAGCTGTAGTACCTTTATACTGTCTTGGTCAGGAACCTACTACCACCAAGAGGTAGAGCCCTGGGAAGAATATAAGAGCCAAAAGAAAATGAGAAGTGCTTAGAATGCTATCTTCCAGACACATAGTGGCTTTGATATTCATGACCTCACAGTGGCTGACACTATGTACACAAGACCTTCATAATAGGAAGGATAAAACAATTACATCAAAATTGAAAAGAGATTAATTGGAAAGAAGAAGAGATTCAGTAGAAAGTAGATTTGGGAGGGGAAAATACAGGGGTGGTGGAAGGGGATTATTGTCATGGTATATGGTCTATACCTATGGAAGTTGTTAAGAAAAAGTTAAAAACAATACACAGAGGGGTTGGAGAGATGGCTTAGCAGTTAAGGCGCTTGCCTGCAGAGCCAAAGAACCCAGGTTCAATTCCCCAGGACCCACGTAAGCTAGATGCACATGGTAGCACGTGTGTATGCAGTTTGTTTTCTTGATTTGTCTATCTGCCTCTTTCTTTCTGAAATAATAAAAATAAACAAAATATTTAAAAAGAAAAAAAGAGAGTGATAAGAACTGTGCTTCCTCCTTTTCAAACACCAAGAATCAGCCATAACTGCCTTGACCTTCCTGGTTGGTAAATCTGAAGCCACCACGAGTCTACTTTTTAAGTTGTGGTATTCCTATAAATAAATAATAAATCCTTGTTTATTCACTTTTTGCTTCTTTCCATTCCATTTTTGGAGTGGATAAACAAGGGCAGGAGTGAAGAGAGAGAATGAGGAAGGTTTAATTGATGTTATGATTGACTCCTTTTATTTATTACTGAATTCTGTAGATTTTAATGGAATAAATCCATCCTTTCTCTGTGTGAAGATTAGTCTTCTTTATTTTACACTGTTGATTTCAGATTTGGAAGCCCATAATAACCCTCTCATTTCTCTTATTTTCAAGTCTTCAAAGCTGCCTTTTCATTGCCTCCTTGACAAAGGATCTAAGGCACAGCCAGTAGCATATTAGGTGTAATTTCTAAAATAGCTCTTGGTCATGGTCATCTCATAAAACGTGGAAGTTGTAAGATGATGACGCTGCTGGTTTGATTCAGGTGTCCCCCATAAACTTAGGTATTCTGAACACTAGATTTCCAGCTCATGGAAATTTGGTAATTAACGCCTCCTGGAGGCAGTGTATTGTTCGGGGGCAGGCTTATGGATATTATAGACAGTTTCCCCTTGCCAGTGTTTGGTATACTCTCCTGTTTCTGTTGTCCACCTTATGTTGGCCAGGGGGTGATGTCCCCCTCTGCTCATGCCACTGTTTTCCACTGCCATCATGGAGCTCCCCCTCGAGCCTATAAGTCAAAATAAACCCTTTTATCCCCAAAGCTGCTGTTGGTTGGATGATTTCCGCCAGCAATGAGAACCTGACTGCAACAATGGCCATCTCTACAGGTTAGCAAATCTATAACTAGTAAAGCAACATAAGGCATCTACCACATTTGGAAAGATTTCATCTTAATGCCTTCATACATTGAGCAAATATAAATGTCTTAAGATAAAAATGTAGACTAGAATTAATTCAAATATTTCTGTGTATTTTTTTCTCCAACTGAATGGTACAAGCCAAAGACACTGATGAAGTCCCCAGGCAGTCCGTATCTTCAGATCCAGTTACTCGCACAGAAGTGTTCATGACACCCACTTTTTGGCCATCTGTGATTTCAATTTGATCATCACTGCAATAAATAGTTGGTGTATTGATGAAGCAACTCTCGTGTGTCTCCCTTTACTTTCCCATAAACACACCTCCTTTTCTCATTTCAGGGTGATTTTGTTAAAATTTTGACTCACCCTCCATGACGCAGACAGAAACTGGTTATATATGTGATAGCATCATCGCTGTTTCATTCTGCTTGCATCCTGAAACCATGACAATGAAAACGACCCTTGCAACTTCCCCATTTCAGAATATGTCTGAAGCAACATGTGGCCTACTGGTTTAATCATATTCACCTCGTTTTTTTGTTTTCTGTCCACCTTTTACTTTTGAACTTTCTGGAGCACTTTGGGTCATTATTAAATATCTAGGTCCTCAGAATTCCCTAAATTGAAAGCAGATTAGTGAGAATATCTGCTACCTTTTCATCTGAGAGTTTGTTGAATGCCAAGGATTCTAACATGTTCACATTGTGATAAGTCCTTAAATGTGGTATCTTTTAGTCACCAGAGATAATTTTTTACTGAGTATAAGGATTTGAAATCACTTATTTCACCTATAATTTTGGAGGAAAATATTCATTTTATTTGATTTCATTGAAAACATTTTGATTGTATTAATGATGGTTAAATGCCTAGACTGATTTTATATAAAAATTTTGAGGATAACATTGCTAAATAATATATCCCACTATGGTCACCAAGAATGGGAATGTCCTCTATTTGTTAGCTATCATTGTAAAATATAAACTATAGTAGATACCTCCCTAAATATTACTGTATGATAGTACCTGATTCTTTAATATCCACAAACAATTTTTTTTTCTTTTCAAAAAAATTTTTTTTTATTAACAACTTCTATGAGTATATAAAAAAAAATCCCATGGTAATACCCTCCCTTCCCCAGCTTTCCCCTTTGAAAATCCTCTCTCTTTTATTTTGATGTCATCATCTTTTCCTCCTATTATGATGGTCTTGTGTAGGTAGTGTCAGGCACTGTGAGGTCATGGATATCCAGGCCATTTTGTGTCTGGAGGGAGCACGTTGTAAGGAGTCCTGCCCTTCCTTTGGCTCTTACATTCTTTCCACTACCTTTTCCGCAATAGACCCTGAGCCTTGGAAGGTGTGATAGAGATATTGCAGTACTGAGCACTGTGGTCACTTCTTTCCAGCACAATGATACCTTCTGAGTCCTCCCAAGGTCACTGCCATCTGAAAAGAATAGATTCTCTACCAAAAGTGAGAGTAGCATTAATATAATGGTATGAACATTAAGAGAAGTGCTTACTGGGAGGTTTGATAAGCATAGTATATACATTAGCCAGGCAGCAGCAGAGGTTACACTTCTAGGGCTCATGACTACCCCTGTTTTAAGTTTTCAGTATCAGGGATGTATTCCCTCCCATGGAGTGGGCCTCCAGTCCAATTGAAGGCATTTGGTTTCCACCATGATAGACATGCCACTCTTGCACTGGTTGGCTCATTTGGCCTGGCTGGCCAATTATAAGGCTTGCAGTGTCCACTGTAGACTGTCTTCACTGGTGTTTTCTCTTTCTCCCATTGAATTACATGCAGAATGGCTACTTCCAGCTTTCTGTCAGCTGGTCTCCATGGAGGAGGTTATCAGATCAGTTCCCGCAGGATTTCTCAGTGGCCTTGCAGCCCAAGTATGTAGAGTCTTCAGCAATATCCACAAACAATTTTTAACAAACTTTATTCTCAACAAAGCTGTTATATACCATGTGCAAGCATTACCATTTTATTGACTGAATTCCCAAAATAAAATTTTATTAATAAATAAATGGAAGTACAGTAAATACAAATGTTTCAGTTAGGAAAAATATTTTAATGACTTTCAATTACTTAGGAGATGGAATAAAATATTTGTTTAGTTTAGCTGAAGCACAACCAGTTTCAAAGAAGACAGACTTCTAGGGAATTACCCAGCCTCAAAGTTCTCAGGTCTTCCAGTGTTATTCCCCTGTGAGTATTTCAAAAATATCCATCTACGAATTCTCAAACTGCAAGTCTACTTTTTTGATTTTTTTCCATTTACTTATGTGTGTCTGAGAGAGAGAAATAAGGAGAGAGGGAGAGATGGAGTGAGAGAGAGCCTGATAGAGAGAATGGACACATACCAGGGTCTCCAGCTGCTGCAAACAAACTCCAGATGCATGTGCCACCTTGTGTATCTGGCTTATGTGGATCCTGGGGAATTGAACCTGGGTCCTTAGGTTTTGCAGGCAAGTGCATTAACCACTATGCAATCTCTCTAGCCCTGTAATTCTACTTTTAATATCTGACAGAAGAAGCCAGTAAACTATAATCTTGGTAAGTGTATATATTCAATTCTATAGTATAACATCCAAATATTGTTACATTTTTGTTAGTCAAGAAGCTTGATATATTGTCCAATAGCCTATAAGAAGTATTCTGTTTGACACTTAAGAGAATTAAAAAGTGAGGTAGGCCTTAGACAAGAGGGCAGCGAGATAGGAGAGAAGATTGAGACAGCTAGCTGGTTTGGCACCTAGATAAGCTATGATTAAGAATATTGGCACTATTAGTTTTTGCTTGGGGAATTTACAAGCAGAAATCTGAGCTGATTTTCTTGAACTAGCCCACTTTAATAGGATCAGAGCTTCAGCTACATTGTGACTCTCCTTTTAGTAATTTCCATCTGACAAGACAGCATGAACTCTTTCTCCTTTTGGTTATCTGCATTTGACTTTTTAATAAAAAGCTTTAAGACATATTAGCTCTCTTCCAAGATTACAAAGTAGACTACCTGGATGCTTCATTTGAAGAGATCACTGATCCTTGGGATCACCTGTGAACAGTAATTACCTGAACAGGCCACTCTACTGTGTAGCAGAAACTTGTTTGGTTAATTGGAGGGTCAATTAATTCACGTTTTTATTAATCAGAGTTTTATAACATGGTGATGTATTTACTTTTTGAAAGTAACATATACACCATCATTTGTTTCTGCAGCCATATTCTCATATTTAAATCAGTTTCAATTATAAAGTATGGCATCTTTAAGAAAGATTAACATTGCTTAAACTCTAATGTATCTTCTCACAGTGTGTACTTAGAAAGGTAAAATTGAATTTCCTGAATATTCTCTCAGTTTTTGATAGTATAAAGCCAATATTTCAAGTTTTATTTCATTATAGGGGGACTCTAGTCTTTTTTATTGGTGTTACACATTCCCCCCCCTTTTCTTGTTTGTTTGTTTGTTTGTTTGTTTGTTTGTTTTCCAAGGTAGGGTCTCACTCTAGCTCAGGCTGACCTGGAATTCACTATGTAGTCTCAGGGTAGCCTTGAACTCACAGCGATCCTCCTACCTCTACCTCCCAAGTGCTGTGATTAAAGGCGTGCACCACCACGCCCAGCTACGTTTCCCCTTTTACATAAACTGAAAAAAAAAATGAATTTTATTTAAAAATCATTATGAAACTTATTTTTCATACAGGAATGTTAAATATTTGAGATAAGGGAGCTAATCTCCTAGAACACAGTAACAAGAGTTACCAAAGACAGAGTAAGGGGGAGGGAAAGAAAACAAAACTTTACCCAACTACATGTTGAAGTCATATCCTGACCACAGGAGGAAGTGACACGTCCCTGGGTTCAGAACTCTCTGGTGTTTGTACATTAGACAGCTACTGCTGCTGCTTTCAGTTGTCTCTGTAGCGACACAACTGCACTCACTAGGAGAGGTCTGAATTCAGAATGCTCAAGAGGAAACCATCCAATGTCTCAGAGAAAGAGAAACAACAAAAACCTAAGGTAAGGCAATTTCATACTGTCAAATAAATTTCATACTGCCAAACCATTTAATACAAAGCAAGCACACATACACACAGAGAGAGAAAAAGAAAGAGAGAGAGAGAGAGAGAGTACACTGTTATCTGTCAGTTATAAGTTAATTCAAGCATAGAGTCAGGTGTCTTTTGGCAAATATGGAAACTTCATACTGCAATGTTGGATGTCAACATTTGGCAATTATTGTCTTCACAAATTTGTAATAGATTTGATGATTTACATTGATAACTGAAGTTTGAGTTTAGATCACCAGTTTTGGGGGAATTTCTGTTCCAGAACTCTTCTCTGTGAACTCTTCCCACACATTTTTCATGGCTATGAGGTTCTGGTGTCTTTCATTTCTACTGAATGTATTTTATCTGATTAGAATGTGTTGCATTTTAAAAAGAAGGTTGTGTAAGATAGATGCTTTGGTTAAATGCATAAGTTTTCATCTTTAGGTGTTAAGCTATGATGGTATGTTTTAGTCATGTGTTTTTCCTACTTTCTGTCAGTTAATCTAACATTGTCATTGGGGAGAGAGGATTGGATTGTGTTTTGAGAAACATCAAACCCCCCATCAATTGGTAAATGTCAGTATCTGTAGACTGTTATTCTGTCCTTTACCTTTAAATAACCAACACATTTTAAACAAGCATTACATGGAATAACAAACTTTAGATTTTAGAACTCTAAATTAGTTTCATTAGTATAATTAGTCTCATTAATATGAAATGCTGAGGTCATAACTCTTCTGCACTATCTGTACATTTCTTGAGTTACTAAGGTAAATACAAAAGTTACTTTCCCTTTTCTTTATTTTTTTGTGAGATAATAGCTGATTCTAGATGTCTTTATAAAAGATTGATATTTGGATTGTTATCAGCCGTTATTTGTCATTTTCAGAGAAATATATTTGGAATTGACTGTGACCTTTTGACTTGGCATGAAATTGAACAGTTCTTGATATGTTGAAATGTTATGCAAAATGTCTGAGGAAAAATTATTTCCAAATAGAGGAAATTAAGAATAGATGACATACAGTATTATTTTTTCTGACACAAAATCTGATAAAAGCTAGACAAAACTCTTAGATAAAAGTATAAGTAGATAATGTTTGTGATTTTTCTGGGGTTTTTTTTTGTGCTTGAATGAGAATAAAAGCAACATTTTCTAAAATGTAGAAATAAAGCTTTTCTAAGTGCCACATATCCTCTATTTAGGATCAGTTTTGTATAATACTCATATAATTGAATGCAATAAATATCCAATGGTAAGTTTGGAGTAGGTTATAAAAGTTAATATGAGCCTGCTTTGCTCAGAATATTTAAGATTTGATATTGGACTCTCTGATAAGGACTACCTTGTGCAGGGAGTCACTCTCTTATTTATGTCAATAAACTGTTTTCAGAATGATCACTCTCCATCAGCATTTGGCCCCAAAGCAGTGAATATTGTAGCATATATAAAAAACTGTTCAGCTTATTGACTTCCTCATTCATGTAATAAAGGTACATTTGATAAAATATACACCAGGGACTAAAATATGTCATAGAAAATAGTCACATTGAAAACACATTAACTTTTCTATGCCTGGATTTTCATTTTCTTTAGACAGATTGTATATGAATGCAAAGTGATGTGCTAGTTTATTTGCACAGGTAAATTTCCCTACATTTAAGGTCAATTGAATCTTTTAAATATGAAGCATTTTCAATTTGTAGAGTATGACTTATAAAAACACTTATTCATAATTAATTTACTCTGTAATTTTGGTATATTTATGGATAAAGAACAGAATCCATAAAGGATAGTAAGAATGGGTTTTTTTGAACTTTTATTTATTTATTTGAGAGCAACAGACGGAGAGAGAGACAAAGAGAGAGAGAGACAGAGAATGGGTGGCCAGGGCCTCCAGCCGCTGGAAACGAACTTCAGACGCGTGTGCCCCCTTGTGCATCTGGCTAACGTGGGTCCTGGGGAATGAGCCTCCAACCAGGGAATTTAGGCTTCACAGGCAAGCACTTAACTGCTAAGCCATCTCTCCAGCCCAAGAATGGATGTTTTTATGACCCCTACAAATAATTGGCTAATAGAAAGAGTGCAAATTCCTTCTTCTACTAGAAGGGAGTATGAAGTGCTGGCCATATCAATATGATGATAGCTAGCCCAAACCACGGGAAGCATTGGTCTTCATAGATTACATATCAGATGATATTTTCCATCACCTGACCCACAAATATATGCTCTTTCTATTATTCTCTGAAAATTTAGACAAGAATTTCCACTTTTTAAAATTGTAAAGGATAAAGTAGGTAAAAAAAATTCATTATGTAAATGAGAGAAGCCTGGCATGATGACACATGCCTTTAATCCTAGCACTTGGGAGCCGGAGACAGAAGGATCACGGTGAGTTTGAGGCCACCCTGAGACTACATAGTGAATTCTAGGTCTGTCTGGGCTAGAGTGAGACTCTGTCTCTAAAATCCGAGAGAGAGAGAGAGAGAGAGTGCTATCATTTAATCATCTTGTTCATTTTAAATTCCACAGGTTTAGGGCTGGAGATGCACTTCAATAATATAATACTTGCCTGTTTTCTGGGTTTGAGACTCCATATCACACACATAAGGGAAAAAATATGATGAAGTCCTATACGCTATTGTTCAGATGGCCTAGTGCCCAACTCAAATGCAATGCACATGATACCTAATGGCACCTTAAATAAAAATGATAAAACTTTTGATTTAAATAGATAATTAATGACCACTAAGTTATAATTACGTAAGAATAAGAAGTGATGGTGTACCATTGCATTAGGATGTCTGTGCATAATGAAAATATGCTGTACACCTCTGAAAGCTAGAAAAAAAAACCTTTCTAATGAAATGGAAAATTGGTAGATGTTCAAAGAGATAGATACAGTCTAACATGATTTAAACAACTACATCATGTGTGCCTATTTGAAAATATCATATGGTACCCATAAATATGTATGATATTTATATTTATGTATCAGTTAAAATTAAAGTTAAAGGAAATGAGCTTTGTTATTAGTATTTTCAAATAGGACCTACTGCTATGAGGTTAAAAATATTCATGAATATATGTGGTTATAGATTTTATGAGACTCCTATATACAAAGTAATATATTATTATCTTATGTTAACAATATGTATCATTGACCATATTTATGAGTAAAAGTGTAAATTAAAATTCAAAATCTAGTTATGCTATGTTATTTTATCATTAATATGATACTTCTTTTATTCCTATGTTTCTCTATTTTTGCTATACTTTTCTTCATAAAGCTTACATATAAGCCCAACAGCATTCCAATATGTTATAAGACATTCATGGCATACAATGAGAGTCAGAGAACCGAGATCACTCATAAAGACATTGGAAAATATTTGGAGATATATTATAAAACTAACCTATCACATATACTGAAAAGTTGAAAAATTCTTACAAGCTTAACATGTCTTAGAACCTTGCTTAACACATCATTTCTTCCTTCTTGAAGTTTATTTTCACCTTTTTGCTACTAGTACCCAATTCTGATTTTAGAAACTTGCAGCTTATTGAGGATTCGATTTGATGAGCTATTATCTATATTTATATATGCTCAGATTTGAGAATATGTTTTTTTTCTTAGATTTATTTGAGTAACCTGTTTTATTTTTGTGGCCCATATTCATTATGAGTTTATTATATAAAAGTTGTTATAATCAAAGGTTTTTTATACTATTTAATATTCATTACAATGAGGAGAGAATAATTCTTGTTTAGCTTCATAAGTGAAGAGCCCAAGGCGTACTGAAAGTTATGCACATTTAATAAAATTTATTACCTGAAACAAAGATACATGAGTAGATGCAGAATAACATTTTGTCATGTGACTCATGCTTATGATGTCAATTTCCAGTATTATAATACTTTATTATCCCCCTGCCATTGTAAGCAATGGCTGCCAATGTTTCTATGTCAATGCCATTTAAATTTTAAGGGGACCACGATGATCACACCTCTAAGCAACTTTGTAATTTGGAAAAGGACTTGGGATTCTCTACACTTCCTTGAAAATAAACACCAAGAATTCCATCTATAAAATCTCTCCATATTTCTATCCAAATTTCAACACTTAGGATAGTATAACTTTGTTCTTCATATTCAAATAGTTTTTAAAACTTGTGATATAATGCTGAAAGTAGTTATTTATCTTCCTACTGCATACACAACACCTTCAATGTAGTTCTCCATAGATAACTGTAAAGCAAGAAAAAAAGTTTCTTGAGAGTACAGAGCTAAGCCTGATTCAAAGATAGATATTCACAGTGCTATGTACTTTTATTTTGGTATATATAAGAAAATTTGTGTATATGTATGTAAATACAACTGTAGCTCACTTCTAAGTTTTATTTAAGAACTCCCAACATGCCAGACATTGTGCACGAAATTCTACTGCTCCCTAGTAGCCATGCTTTGTGATAGAATATGGTCAAAAAATTGAAAATAAAGAAGAAATAGCTCCCACAAATGAGATTTGGTAATTGTAATTAGAACAATTTGGTATTTATTTGGCTTGAATTAGTGATCTGTATTAATAAATTTTAACTGAGATTTCCTTTGAGTTAAGGACATTTTAGTACTGCTATTATTATACAGAGAAACATTGAAAGAATAGCACTTCTTAAAATAGATTTTTTTAAAAAAAATAAAACCATTCTCTTTAATCTAAAGTGCATACCAAATGAGACACCATTAGTGTCACAGATGCTAATTTTCACTAGCAATGACTGAAGTGGCATTCTTCCCCATTTGCATTTGATCCCAGTGATGATGAGAGGTGACGAGTTGATTATGAGCTGTTTGCACCGCACTGCCCGCTGTGCAAATTTATGCTCCTAGACAGAGATGACAAGCAGTTGTGGCACTGAAGAGCTTTCCACATTGCTTTTTGTTTCAAGGCTGTTAAAATACTTTTTAACTCTTCTCTAACCAGGTAGAAGGAAGGACAGAGTATCTTCATGGCAAGGCACGGGTGTGAAGGGCTCATGGCTATTAACTTTTTCAAAACCCTCTTAAGATCCCTATGAGATGTCTGTATCTTCTCCCAATTTATAGGGAATAAAACAACTTTGTTTATGTGAAATATTTCACCCACCCAAGGTGTCATGGCCGGTGGACAAAACAATTTTGCCCTGCTTCCACGGATACTTCTTCAGCCAAAGTATAATTTCCAGATATTAATTTATATTAATCCAGTCCACTGGCTTTTCAAACAAAGCTACCTTTGAATATGTATAATGCATTAGATTTTTTAAAAAATGATAAATGTAAATAAATATTTATTTTTAACTTTGGTTATTACTTCCCTCTCCTCAAATTTTATATATGTTATATATATTGCAGTCAGGTTTGGATTTCTGGGTGGAAATCACCCAACCAAGAACAGCTTGTGGGAAAAAGGTTTATTTTTGGCTTACAGACTCAAGGAGAAGCTCTACAACGGCAGGGGAAAATGATAGCATGAACATAGGGTGGACATCATCTCTTGGCCAACATCAATGGACAATAGGAACAGGAGAGTGTGCCAAACACTGGCAAAAGGAAACTGGCGATAATATCAATAAGCCCACCCCCCAACAATACACTGCCTTCTGGAGGCATTAATTCCCAAATCTCCATCAACTGGGAACCTAGCATTCAGAATGCCTAGGTTTATGGGGGACATCTGAATCAGACCACCACATTCCACCCCTGTTCTCCATAAACTGATAACCATCCACAATGTAAAATGCAATGCATTCAGTCCAACTTTGAAAGTCTCCATATTTTTTTTAATCCTAATTATGTTCAGACATCTCCATAATCCAGGGTCTTTTAACTGAGCCATAATACCAAAACTATCCCCCAAAACCTATAATGGAACAGAATAAACATCCACACTGCAAAAGATGGCATTGGACATAGCAAAGAAATATTCAACCAATACAAGATTTAAACAGGGTAAACATCAAACTCTGTAGCTTCAAGTCCAACAACTCTAGTCTGTGACAAGTCTCCAAGTCCAATAATTCTAACCAGCAACAAGTCTCTGGAGTTCCAATTCTGCTCCTCCAGCTAGGCTACTCACACTCCTGGGAAACTTCATATGGGAGAGCAGGTCTCCTTGGAAGCCATCTCATAGTCCTGGCATCTCCACTAAGTCTCCACTGCAAGCCACAGTTCATCCTCATGATTCCATCGGGTATCCATGCAGGCATCATGCAAACCTGCTTCACACTGCCCATGGCCATTTCCAAAACACAAGACCATGTTGCAAACTCAATGACCCTCTCTTTCCTGCATTTCTTATATTTCACAATACCAGGTACGATGCCAATTTCTTGATCCAGAAGGGAATAAAGTAGACATTGAAGAATAGGACACTCCTTGGGCACTCAGGCCCCTTCAAAAGAGTCTACATTCTTCCTGTTTCCCCAGCACAAGTCAGCTGGCCTAATCTTAAAGGTTGGAATCTCTCATATAATTGTAGCTGAACAGGGAGCAGTTTTGGCCTAAAGATTTCTTTCTGTGCCGTATCCCTCTACACACACCAGTCAGTCTCTACACAAAGCAACCCTGCACAACTTCTCAGGACACAGCCATAATAGCAAGCCTCTCACACAAACTGCTTTTAGCCTGATCCAAGCAATGCTCTTTCTCACCCTCATAAGCCAGACCTCACAGTCCATAGTTCTTACTGCATTCAGATCTTTCAACTCAACAGAGTAGTCCATCAATCTGTACTTACAGAACTGCAAGGCAACTCTTAAGCCAAGGTTACAAATCCTTCCACATTCCTCTTGAAAATCATCTCCAAAAGGCCAAAGCCACACAGTCAGGTGTCTAGCAGCAATGCCACTCTTTGGTACCAACATATACTCTTGCAATCAGATTTGCATTGGCTGGCAGAAATCACCTGACCAAAAGCAGCTTGTGGGGAACAAAGGTTTATTTTGGTTTGCAAACTCAAGGGGAAGTTCCATGATGGCAGGGGAAAATGATGGCATGAGCAGAGGGTGGACATCACCTCCTGGACAAAATCAGGTGGAGAACAGGAATAGGAGAGTATGCTAAACACTGGCAAGGGGAAACTGGCTATAATACCCATAAGCCCACCCCCAACAATACACTGATACACTGTCTCCAGGAGATGTTAATTCCCAACTCTCCATCAGCTAGGAACCTAGCATTCAGAAATTCAGAACGCCTAAGTTTATGGGGGACACCTGAATCAAACCATATATATATATCGATAGATAGATATAGATATAGATATAGATATAGATATAGATATAGATATAGATATAGATATATGGTTTGATGGAACATATATATTCAAAAGGCTCTTGTCATGATGCATTTACTTAGGATATTTATGTCATATTTGTTTTTAAAATCATTGAAGTATATTATAATTCAAAAATAAAATGAGACAATTCAGGAGAAAATGAAAAACAGAGTAGTTAAAAGGTATCCCAGAGGGCACCAAAATTAACTTAAATGTAGATCTAACTACATGCTTCCCCATGTGGCCCTACTGGCAACACATTGGCATGCCAAAAGCATTCATGATGCAGTACAGATACTCTGGCATGTCCCAGGCCCATTAAATCACAACATATATTTTTAACATGATACTCAGAGGTTCTGTGAGTACTTTAAAAATTGTAAATTATCCTCTATATTGATCTACTGATTGTTTTCAGCCTTGATTGAACATTTGAATCCCTGGAGAACTTTAAAAAGTACTGATAATTGAGTTCCAATCCCAAATACTCTGATTGATCTACTATGTGACTGGGCATCACAAATCTTTAAAATTTCCCAGCCTGGTTTTTTTTCTACTTCTCTATTGAATATATTTAGAAATTAATTCACTAATCCATCCATTCACCCATTCCTCAAAGCAACAGATATGCATTGACTACTCATGGAGCTGTGAACTGTGACAGAGATGAACAAACAAATGCCTTTGACCTCACAGGTCTTATGTTTGCTGAGAATAAAAGATAATTAATGAGATAAATAGAAAGCAAGGATAAATCTCAAGCTTTAAAAAATGATATACACATTTGAAATATGAGGAGTTAGGGAAACCATGGGAAGGATGAGGCACCTGACAATGGAACTAAAGGAAATGAAGACCATGGGCATGGGAGTCAGAGAGGAAGATGTGTTCTGGGCAGAGGGAGGAACAAGTCCAAAGTCTTGAGCTGAGGAAGTCTATCATGTGTTTTTTTTTTTATTTTATTTATTTATTTGCAATGAGAGCGAGAGAGGGAGAGAGAATGGGCATGCCAGGCCTCCAGCCACTGCAAAAGAACTCCAGATGCATGTGCCCCTTGTGTATCTGGCTTACATGGGTCCTGGGGAATCGAACCTGGGTCCTTTGGCTTCACTGGCAAATGCCTTAGCTGCTAAGCCAGTTCTCCAGCCCTATCATGTTTTTAAGAAAGCATTAAACGCAGAAAAGAAGAAGGAGTAGTTATAAAGAGCAGAGTCTTAGGAAGCCTTCTTGGTCATCAAAGGATTTCAGCTAGTATTGAAAGATTTTTGAGAAGTGACAGAATCTAGCTCTAAGTTTAACAGCTTTGTTCTGGCTTTTTTGTTTCACCTGAGGAAAGAGGAATGAATTGGAAGAGAAAACTTTTAAAAAAACATATATTTTATTTTTTTTAATTTATTTGAGAGACGTAAATAGAGAGAGTAGGAGAGAGAGAGAATGGGCACAACAGGGCCTCCATCCACGGCAAAAGAACTCCAGGCACATGTGCTACCTCGTGCATCTGGTTTACGTGGCTCCTCGTGAATCAAACCTGAGTCCTTTGGCTTTGCAGGCAAGTGCCTTTGCCAGTAAGTCATCTCTGTAGCCCATAAATAAGGAGGCCTTTGAAGAAACTATGCATGAGTTGAGCAGTCATGGATCAGGGAAAGTATCTTGTTGACTTGGCTGTTGAGAAGATGACTTTGAGATCTATTTGTACATATGGCATCCCTTTGAATATTAAAGGAAACTTACAATACACACTTGGATACAGCAGATATAAAGATTGCCCCTACCATTGATGATTTTTTTTTTTGAGGTAGGATCTCACTGTAGCCCAGGCTGACCTAGAATTCACTATGTAGTCTCAGAGTGCCTGGACGATTCTTGATTTTTGACTTGTGCCCAAGTTCCAAAAACTGATCCCATGACATTTCTTAGAGCCAAAAAATAATAACTCCACAATTGAATGCCATTTCCTGAAGGGTTTTGCCTCTTTTTACTTCAAAATATAATTTTCTATGGATTTTAGTTTTGATTTTTAGGTAAATTCAAGTCCATAACTTTTTTATTTCACTATGCTTAGTTGGTTAAAAATGTGAATAATTTTGGTTGTGACTACTCTCTAAGAAAGCAGTAATTCATTTTAGATTTCCCATCTTACAGAATATAAATTGCAAATCAAATTTTATAAAAGTAAATAACAAAATTTTGGACCCAAATAGATTGGCAATACTCTAAAAATGCTCATACAGTTTGCAGAAAAGCCAGAAGGTTAGTCAGTACAAGAATTGATGGTATGTAGTCAGTCCCCCTTTTGTTTTGAAATTTGCATATTATCTCCTATATGAAGAGCATAAAATCAATACCTTGTCTGCTACCAAAAGTAAATGAATTTCATTTGTTAAAAATCATTTTAATCAGGGCCAGATGTGATGGCGCATGCCTTTAATCCCAGCACTCGGGAGGCAGAGGTAGGAGGATCGCCATGAGTTTGAGGCCACCCTCAGACTACATAATTAATTGCGGGTCAGCCTGGACCAAAGTGAGACCCTACCTTGAACCCCCCCCCCGCAAAAAAATCATTTTAATCAGGCACCTGTGTCTAATCTTTCCATGCTTTGCTTTTGAGAGAAATGGCTTCATTACTCATGAAGAATGAACTTTTCAAACAATACAATCAAGTCTACACACAAGTGCATACACTAAGCTAGTATTACCTAACTGATCCATTTCTCCTATTTGCTACTGTTAAGGGTTAAGTGAACTTTTAGAAACAAAGCATGACCATTAATTAGCTCCTTAGTAGAGTACAAAGATGTCATCCACTAGAAACTGATTAACAAAATCATAGCTTTTTAAAGTTTTATTTTATTTTTTCTATCTATTTAAGAAAGAGAGAAGGGAGAGAAAGAGAGAGAGAAATAATGAATGGTGTACCAGGGCCATTGGCCACTGCAAGCGAACTACAGAATCATGTGCCACCTTGTGCATCTGCCTGATGTAGGTCCTGGGGAATTGAACCTGGGTTCTTTGACTTTTCAGGCAAGTGCCTTAACCACTAAGCCATCTCTCCAGCCTGAAATGATGGTTTTTGATGGTAGATGGAGTGATTCTTGTATAGGTGAGGTATGTAAACTTCTCCAATGCCGAGGTGCTAGCTGAATTGGTTTTCACTGAGGGATCCAGGTAGAGATTTTTTTTTCTCCAAGTCTCTCTCACTTTTTTTTTTCTTCTGGTTTTTCAAGGTAGGGTCTCTTTCTAGCTCAGAGTGACCTGGGATTCACTATGTAGTCTCAAGGTGGCCTTGGGCTCTCAGCAATCCTCACACCTCTGCCTCCCTAGTGCTGGGATTAAAGGCGTGCACCACCATGCCCACCTCTCTCAAGTCTGTCTTTCTGGCCTGAAGTTAGATACCCACTTGTCATCGTTTCCTGTCTTCATGCGTGCTCTGACATCTCTTTCTGGGTCATCAGATAGCATCTTATAAGGATACCAACAGAGCTTGATTAGGGAGTAGCACAAGGACCACATTTTTAAGTTAATGATCTCTGTAAAAGTCTCTTCTTCAAACACAGTCACCTTCTGAAATACTCAAGTTAGGGTGTCAGTACATGAATCTTAGTGGAATTACACTTTAACTCATGATGTAGTCCATGGACTCATACCAAAGGTGAGGATTTGATTGTCAGCAGCTTTCTTCATTCCAGTTTCTACAAATTACTTTCCACTGCTAGCTAAAGTGCTCTAATGCTGTTGGCCACCTGACCTAGATTGCCTGCTGTGTGTCTTCCTTTGATCATACTGGACATTCTGTTTTTCATCATCTCTTCATCCAAATTTATCTCTGATATGTCCTATTGGGTATCCACTGGGGCTGACATGGAAACTTATAAAGGCAAAACAGCTGCTCAATACCCTTGGCCAGTACTTTCTGGCATCATATTGAGATCTTCCAAGACGCTTTACAAACACACCTGTGCCTGGGTCCCATTACCAGAAAGGCTTCATTGAGGCCCATGTCCCGATGTCCTAATCACTCTTTTTCTCTGTTTCTTTATTCCTTCACCTATCATGCTATGGTATATTCATGAACTAATATTTTATTTGAATGCCTGATAGGATTATCCTCTCAAAAAAGCTTCAATCAGTTACCCCAAGGCAAAGAGAGGTCAGCTTAGCAAATTGTTAGGCAACATGGACTGAAGTCATATAGACCTTTGTTTGAAGGTGCTGTGTTGATATTTCTGAGCCAGAAGATTTCTAACATCTGTCAAATCTCTTTTGAGCCTCGGTGTTGTGATCAGAAAGGGGGAAATTGTTAAAGCACAACACATATGCTGCATGTGACATATTAATGTTTGTCAATTTCCTAGCCTCCAGTCTATCTTACTGTTCCTCTTTGTTGATTTCATAGTGCTTATTCCATATCTTGTTGCATTATGTCATTATAACTAGATTTAACTAGATCTACCATCGAGAAGAAGGTAGGCATCTTCTTCATATTTGGACCCCTTGGATTTGGGGGTATTCAAGAGAAGTTGAACTCAATCTTTTCTGATTTTCCACATTCCATTTACTTTCCATTTTATGCTGACTACCACCAAAGACATTTATAGAGAATAGAGCATAATAAGAGATTTCTCGATATGTACATGTTGAGTGTGGAATGACTAATGGATAATATTAGTCATTTACAGAAGCAACCTACTTCAGAGCAGCTTGTAAATGTGTCAGTGATAAAGATCTGTGCAACAGACATATGAAAAACAAAGTAGCTGTTTCTAGAACCAGAATGTAATGAAACAAAACAATAACCAAGTATTATAATACAAACGCCATTAAAACCAAAACAATAAAAAAAGTATTAGCAAAAGAGTTGTTTTGCAGAGTGCCTAGAAAGGTATGGGAGAAAATTTTGCCACTGGTCTGCAGAAAAAATTCAGAGCTGCTGAAGCAAGTATCCCATCTAGTTCTGCTGAGTTGCGTGTCTGCATGAGTTATGTGGCAATATCGTGATGTCTCTAGCCTTGATGCCACCTAACCTCCTTTACCATTACCCTGCTACACGCACCAAACCAACTGCCTCAGAAGCCACTTCCTCCAAGGGAGACGGTTCTGTGCGCAGACAACAAGAATATACATTCTTCTTGACAGAGGAATTTCTCATAGCAAATCAAAACTTAGTAGTGCCAGTTTTTGGTATTTTGGTTTATAATCCAGTCAGCATGAGGTAGTTTATTTCTGCAAGCTTGACAAATAAACTCTGAGATAGAGACCTGACCAAAGCATTGGCTTCCAGGAAGAACTGACCCAAATTACCAACTGGTGTAACTTCCAGTAACTTTTCTCCACACAATAAATTGAAAACAAATAAATAATAAGATGATTTTCCTATTTTTAATAGCTATAGCAGTACTACTTTATAAAATAATATTCAAGCCAGGCATGGTGGTGTCTTTAATCCCAGCACTTGGGAGGCAAAGATAGGAGGATTGCCATGAGTTCAAGGCCACCCTGAACTATATATTGAATTCCAGGTCAGCCTGGGATACAGCAAGACCCTACCTTGAAAAAAGAAAAAAATGAAGAAAAAAAAAATAATCAGGCACATTCACCCAGCATAAAATCTTTTTTTTTTTTTTTTTTGGTTTTTCGAGGTAGGGTCTCACTCTAGCCCAGGCTGACCTGGAATTCACAATGGAGTCTCAGGGTGGCCTCGAACTCACGGCGATCCTCCTACCTCTGCCTCCCTAGTGCTGGGATTAAAGGCGTGCGCCACCACGCCCGGCTTTTTAAATGTGTAGCCCAGGCTGGCCTCGAACTCCTGATCCTCCTGCCTCCGCCTCTTCAGCAATATCCTACCGGCATGCGCCACCACAACCGGCATAAAATCTTATTTGATAATACATTGTGATATGGCCTTAGAAATTTCTAAATTGCTACAGCTACTTTATAAAGTAAAAATGGGCTGAAGAGATTGCTTAGTGGTTAAGACAGTTGCCTGCAAAGCTTAAGGACCCAGGTTCAGCTCCACAGAGCCCACATAAGCCAGATGGACAAGGTGACACATGTGCACAAGGTCACTTAGGCGCACAAGATGGCTCATGCATCTGGAGCTCTATTACAGTGGCTAGAAGCCCTGATGTGCCAATTCTTTCTCTCTTTCTTTTTCCCTCTCTTTCTGTCTCTCCCTCTCACTCACTCTCATAAATAAAATGAATAAAAAAATCTGTAAAGTAAGTAAACATAATAAAATATGTACTTAAATGTATAAACTTGTGATATTTATGGTTGTGTTTTCTGCACATTATTATTATATACCCATCATCTTTTCTTTAGTTTGATGACAGATTTTGTTTGATTTCCTTAAGTTAGGATAACTACAAATTGCAAATTATTACTTTAAGATTATGATTATATCATTATCTCATTATATTTTTTCTTCATTTATTTTTTTATTTCTTTTTTTCTTTATTAGTTAGTTTTGTATTAAGCAAATACAGTGAGTTTGGTACCATTATTAGGCTCATCCATGACCTACCCCCTCCCCTTGGCCCATCCTTGTTGAGGTATATGGGTCATGCATTGTGGAGTTAGCCCACAGTTATGGGTAAGATAAATGTCTCTGCATATCATGACCCAACATGTGGCTCTGACATTCTTTCCGCCCCCTCTTCCGCAAAATTTCCCTGAGCCATGTTGGGTTCATTTTTGGTCTGCTTCAGTGATGAGGGGTTGGGGGCCTCTGAGGCTCTGGCTCTCTGATTTGGTAGGAGTTGATTTTTCTCTGTGCTGATCTCCTTCCCCCTTGTGCTGGTATCCGGTTCATCAGGAAAACAGCCCCCTTGCTTGTTTCGCCAATTTTTCTTAGTTTCAGCCTGGGCCCTTTGGAGGCATGATGGGGTGGCTCTCTCCTTAGGATGTACATCTATCTGAAAGCGAGAAGCAGATCCATTATCTCATTATTATTATCTAACAATTTTAAAGCAGCCATTACCAATGAAACAAATGTTGCAATTTAAGAAATGTATTTTCTTCATAGATAAGTATACTGCAGTTATCATACCTGACAGTGTTGGTCATGGGATTTTTGTAACCGAGTTTGTTTCTACCACCAGCATTTACCCCTCAGTAGACTAAACTATTCATGCAACCAAATTCAGATTACTGAAAGAAAAGAAATATATTTGACAATGAAAAAGTTATGGAGCCCAATAGTTTATTCCAAATATCCTAATGTAAACTTCCTACTATTTTTTCCTACCCATTCTTTCCATGTTTGGGATTACATACCATATATCTGCTTCGCATAAACATGTCTGTTCTTACTAAGAAAAAAAAAGTGCTTAAATTCCTAAGCCTGGTGGCAGCAGGTTCTGCCTGAGATGGGAATGTTTATAAGCTTTATGATATTAACTGCACCACTCAACCTCAGGCAGCATAAAGCATGCAAAAAAGAACTTTCTGTCAGTTTTATTATTTCTAAAAAGGTTCCCCTTGAAGCAGAAGAGTGACCTTGCTCGGCTGAGCTGACATATGCCACTGGATTAATGGTCGAGCTCTGCTGGAGGGAAGCTCACGGAAACATTACAACCCCACAAGCTGGGCTGGCGGTGACCATTAATCAGGGGGACCAAAATCATGCATCAAATCCTCCCATTTAAAAGTAGTAAGAATGACTTAAAAAAAAAAAAACTTTTTGAGAATTAGCTTATTGTTTGTCATTACTTGTGTTCAAGGAGATCACTGCATGGCTAAACTATCCCCTGGGGAGACCTTTAGAAAGGTGACATGTGTTCTGAGGCCACTGAATGCAGAGGGCCGTTAAGACCTGTGAAAGTTTTTGTTACAGATTATGGGAGCTTTTGTTACAGATTATGATAGGAAATTATAAAACAGATTTTGTTTTCACAACTCCATTTTCACAACTTTATTTAAGTACTATTTCAGAGTAATGAGTAGTATGAACAGATTTTTGCCTCTTTGTGATAATTCATTTATTTTTAAAATCAGAATGACTGGGCTTAGTGGTATGAATATGTCACTGTTAGGAAATTATTCAGAGAACTGAAGTTTAAGTCAACATATTAAACTATTAAAATATGTTAAGAAGCTCCTTGGCTTGAAAGTGCTATATATTATTTTGTCATATTAGTTGGTCAGAAATTTGGAGGATTTTTCCTTCCTTCAATTATCAAACAGAAAAATGTCTTACATATAAGATTCTAAAATACATTGTTAAATTTAAATAAGACAAAGTACTCTTATCTTCTGAGATTCTTTTGAAGTTAAAGTGTAATAGAAATTGGGCTGAGGTAATGGCTTAGTGGTTAAGGCACTTGTCTGTGAAGCCTAATTACCCGGGTTCAATTCCCCAGTACCCTCGTAAGCCAGATGCACAAGGTGGTACAGGCATCTGGAATTTGTTTGCAGTAGCTAGAGGCGCTGGAATGCTCATTGTCTGTATCTGCTTCTCTCTCTCATTCTCTTTTCCTCTCAAATGAATGAATGAATGAATGAATGGATAAAATATTTTTAAAATGTGATAGGCATAATTTCAGCCTTATTCTTTTAATAGTTCTCATTTTGATGAATAGTGCTCTGTATAACACATTAAATTTCATTTGTAAGTGGTGCAAATTGAAAAATTAGTCACATTAAGAAAACCATAATAAGGGGCTGAAAAGATGGCTCAGCAGTTAAGGCATTTGCTACAGAGCCTAATGACCCAGGGTTGATTCCCCAGGGCCCATGTAAAGCCAGATGGGTGAAGAAGCACACGGAGCTTTGTTTGCAGTGGCTGGAGGCCCTGGCACATCCATTCTCTCTCTCTCTCTCTCTCTCCCTGCAAATAAAATAAATATTTTTTTAAAAAGAACAACAATAACTTTGCTATTTATAATTCTTGCTAATGTCTTAAAATAAAGGTTACTGTAATCAGTGTTAAGTTAATCTAAGTAACAATTACCTTCTTTACAGAGATCTTCAGCATGAGCTTACTAGCTATAGTATACACAAAATAGCATATATTTATTTGTTTTTAAAGTTTAAAGGATTAAAGCAGTTGGCAACTACATGACCAGCCAAAATGATACCTAATATTTGGTTATAGTTAAAAGAAAATCAATTATGTATACTCAGAAGTTGTTTTCTAAATACTAGAGGAAAAAAAAAGGAATTTTTTTTTTTTTTGTAATTAGAAGTCTAATACTGGTTTTCTTATATCCAAGTACCTAGGGAATAAAATCAGTCATGTAAAAGTTGCCCAGAAAGATTACTTATCTTAAGGTAGGGAATGACAAATACTTAAAACATGCTACCTGTGGTTCATTACTTCTCTCCCTACCTCCTTCCTCCAAACATCTGCTGTATTCTGTATCCTTGATGGAAGCCATAGCTCTTTGGGTGTAAGGTAGCTTCTGATCTCTTCTCAAGACAGTACTTCACAGAGCTTTTTATAACAAACTATCCCTACACGTACAGGAATAAAACACTCCTTGCCCATTTTGTGCTTGAGATACTATTCACTGAGACAATAAAAAATCCTAATGAAATAATGGTGTATCAAACAGAAAATGCTTTTCTAATTACCAAAATGATTATATTCATTAGAAATAGTATTTGTTTTGGTGAAAAGGTTGAAAGGGAATAATATTACACATTAGTAAAAATTTTTGTCATGTTCTGATTTTTTTTATCATATAGTTTGTGTCCTAGTTCTTTTCTTCTTATTTTAATCATTATTTAAGCAATTGCCCCTTTGGATTTTATGATTTATAGAGTCTCTCAGTAAACAACTACAGAAACCTTTAGAATAAATAAGTAGAAACTTAAACAAATTAATATTTTATTGATCTTGACTGATCTCACTTCCAAAAGCTTTGACTACCTTGAAGTACCATCTTGTAGACTGACTTTAAAAAATATGGGTTTAGGTGTCAGCAGTTCATGGTAGCCCATTTAATGTTGCAGTTTGTAAAGCTTTTAATTTCTTTATAATCTAGAATATTTTAAAGAATTATTCATACACTAAAGGATAACTTTTGCCACACTGTGTTTTCTTATTTCAAAAAACTATATTTAAGATGCATTAAAATGTTGTTTAAGAGTTTCTTTCAACTAAAACAGAATAGAGTAATTTCTATTGAACTCTTAATAGTGTCACATGACTTCCAGTGTTTGGACGGTATAAATAAGAGAAATGGTGGTGAGTAAATGTAGGAGTAAAATTGAGAGTTTTAAATATTTGAGTCTCAACTCATAAACCTTGTTTTACCACATTAAATTGACTATTATGAAAACATACTTTTCTAGGTTATGAATAGTTTGGCATTGGTTTTCTTTGTTGTTGTTCTAGCCCCCACCCCTGTCTCTCTCTTACACACACACATACACACACATTTTGGGTAATCTCTGAAGTAGTTTCAAAGTTTCAGAAAACATTTTAGTGGTCCATCAACTTCTAAAAGTTTTAATATGGAAAAATTAACCAAAATTATAAAAGCAAAGATAGATTCAGAATTCTGAGCTTCCTGTAGCTATCGTGCAAATGATAGAAAGCTAGTAACCCAGAGATGGAGCAAACTGGCTTCAGTTCTCACAACTCAGATGCACCCTGAAAATATCTATAACACTGACTTTTGTTTTTTGAGATTCTGACTGCCTTTATCCAAGGTTAAAAGTCTCAGTGTTGAAGGCCAGACTTTGCAGTTCTGTTTTTGAAAGTTCTCTTACACCCCACACAACTATCACGCACTGTCACCACATGAGAGTATAATTGTTTCACACTGAGGCAATCCTAACAGATTATTTTAAGCAAACTAACTTTAATTCACACTCTTCAAAATCTTCACACCTGAGTTAGTTAAAACAATTAAATCCTCGAATGCTTTCGGATAAAGAGTGACAGGCTTAGTGAGATTTAGCATTTTTATAACAGAATATTCATGGGTGAACTGCAACAGAGCTCCAATCATCAAAAGTGCACTGCTGACTGAGACTTTGTGAGCAGTACTTAGATGTGAGAACTCGTTGGCAGAGCATGTATAATTTTTAATTTGCCAGTATATTTCAAAATACTGCAAAAGTCAGACTCACATATGCAAATATTTTCTTTGAAATAGACTGTGAAACTTCCACCAATACCTTAACCAAATTATAAATCATGTTGCAGATGAGATTTTTATCTGACAACCCTCAAAGATGACAGCTCCATAACAACAACAACAAAAATTAAGGTGAAATACTAGGCTTTAGTCAAAAAGCTTCATTGTATTTCTAAAGTCTCACAAGTTTCTTTGATGTTTATAAATACCAGGATTGAAAGTTTATAATGGAGTGCCATGGCAGTATAGAGAATTTTATATAAGTATAGAGAATTTTTTAAATTAATTAATTAATTAATTTATTTATTTATTTTTATTATTAGTCAGTTCTGTATTCAGCAAATACAGTCAGTTTGGTACCATTATTAGGCTCATCCGTGACCTACCCCCTCCCCTTGGCCCCTCCTTGTTGAGGTATATGGGTCATGCATTGTGGAGTTAGCCCACAGTTATGGGGAAGCTAAATGTCTCTGCATATCATGACCCAACATGTGACTCTGACATTCTTTCCGCCCCCTCTTCCGCAAAATTTCCCTGAGCCATGTTGGGTTCAGTTTTGCTCTGCTTCAGTGATGAGGTGTTGGGGGCCTCTGAGGCTCTGGCTCTCTGATTTGGTAGGAGTTGATTTTTCTCTGTGCTGATCTCCTTCCCCCTTGTGCTGGTATCTGGTTCATCAGTATAGAGAATTTTAAAAGACTTTTTAAACTTAATTTATTTATTTGAGAGAGAGAAAGAGGCAGAGAGCAAGTGAGAATGGGTGCACCCATGCTTCCAGCAGCTGCAAACTCAAGATTGTATGTGCCATCTTGTGCATTGGAATTACTTGGGTCCTTGGGAATCAAACCTGGGTCCTTTGGCTTTTCAGGCAAGTTCCTTATAACCACTAAGCCATCTCTCTAGCTCAAGATATTTTTTTTTCTAGTTGCAATCCTTAACAACAATTTCCTAATTGAGAAGGAATAGATGATTATTGAGTATGCTGCCAGCTTTGTGTCATGAAATGGCATCCTGTAATGATTAAAGTTGCAATGCAAAACTAGAGAAGAGGTATATGACTAATGAGCAATCAATCCCCCTGTAGCAGACAGCTTCAGGTTCGCTGAGATCAACTTCCAGACCAAGCACAGTTATGGAGGAAGGGATATTTATTGAAGCTTACAGATCCGGTGGAAGTTCCATAAATGGCAGGAGAAGCTGGCCTGCTTTCACAGGACCAAGCAGAGAGAGAGAAGCACAAGCCAAAAAGCCAAAAGCCACATAGAACACTTTAGGAACTCCAGCTAGGCACACTTTGCATATCTTTAGATTGAAATCTGAAACCCACCACCACACCTTAAGATCCACCCAGTGACACTGCCTCCAGCCAGGTGGCTGCAGATGCAAACTACAAACAAATAAAAAACTGTATATATTGGGGACCATATATTCAACCCACCACACCCCCTGTGTCCTTTCTATCACTCACTGCATTGTGTAGGAAGCACATGCGTACAACTGTGTTCAAACACTCCACGTGACACTTGTTTATCTCTGGCTGTGTGGAAGCCAAGCAGGCGATTTGGAAACAGTCTCTGTATCCTGTGATCACAGATATACTATAAAACAGGAGATTTCAAAACATATCTTTACAAGAAAATTAATTGTTACTAAAATGAATTTAGATTTAAAAGCTCATTTATCCTTTCCTTCAGTGTCCCAAAGTCCAAATAATTATATCCCATATGCTATATTATGAAAATTTTGCAAAATTGTTTCCTTAATAAATTTAATAAAGCATTAATTTCTTATGAATTATTTTATTGTATTATGTATTCTATGCATAATATATGTACATATTATACAGTATTTGCCATGCAAATTTTCAAGCATATGTAAAGGTAGAATTTTATAATCTTCCAGATAATGTGTCTATATGTATATATAAATATATATACACATTTATACACACATATATATACACAAACATACTATCCAGCTAATCATAAAATAATAATGAACTGTTGTGTTCCTTATGCTCACACATAGTTTCTCATTGGATTATTCTGAATTATAAATTAAAATTTTATTAATTTTATTTATCAATAGCATCAATTTTTCAAAATGTCCTCAATTATATCTTGGATTTGAGGGCACAGAGATTTATTTGACCTGTGACTAGGTAGCATTCACAGATTACATTTGATGTTCATAACTCAAGGGCTCCTAATTTATACTTCTTCTATACTCTTTTATTTCATTTTATTGATTAATTGAAGAAAAGAGGTCATCATCGCTGAAGTATCTACCTGTCTGAAGGTTTTTTGATTCACTACATTCTCTTGGCATCATGCAGGCCACTCTGTGTCTACATTGCTTAGAGTCCAGAAGTGTGGTAGAATCCCTTCTCTCCTCTTTCCTTCCTTGCACCTCCTCCTTTCCCCACCTCATTTTTCTTCCCCTCTAAAGAATATCTCTTGAGTTAGGTACTAAATGCTTCTATCATGAAGCACATATTATTTCATCATTATTATCTACAGTACACATATACACAGACCAATTTTCCGTGATCAATTGTTAAGCTACTCTGAGGTATATATCACATATAGAAAACACAGCTTAACTGTTTATTTACTTTTTATTTGTTTTTTTTTTTTCAAAATATAACTGCTATATTTCCCAAGATAGTCACTGATTCTTTTCTTTCAGTGTGATTGGGAGTATCTAAGAAGTGTATATACATATATATAATTCTTATTTTATTTTGTGTGTGTGCATATGCAAGGAACATGCACATGCACACATACTTTCTCTCTCTCTATGAGGGGTCTGAGGATTGAACTCTAGGTGTGGCTTGAGTAGCAAGCACCTTACTGAGCCATCTCTCCAGCTCAGGGAAGTGAGTATTTTTAAGAGAAAGTATATCATGAACTCTTTCTGTGTTTTCAATCAAGATTTAAAATGGCAGGAACCATTTTTTAATAAATTTGCATTATAAATACATGACCCATTTACATGGTCTTGAAGTCTTAGAACAAAGTATATTCAGAGGAACATAGTTTCTTTGTTGTCTACTTTACTCATTTATTTTGCCATATAGCTCTATAAAAGAAAACATGATTTGTCTGTATGTTAATATATACACTGTTTCCACATTGAGAGGAATGGCAGTCTATCTTGCATACTTAATATGTTTCACTTTGTTCACTTACACTATATCAGAGAAACTATTCCATCACATTATGAAGAGTCGTATTTCAACATTTTACCATTGCACACATTTGCATGTGTGTGTTTACCCATGTGATTAATCAGAACTGTCTTGAACATTGGGGTTAACAGGTTTTAGATATAGTGTGGATGTATATAACTCAATCAATATACTACTGTACCTCTGGCATAGACACTTAGAAATTTAACTCCTATGACAAGGTATAAATACATATGAAAATTTATGGGATATTTCCATTTCTCTCCATAGCTATTATACCATTTTACAAATAAATTTAAAATTGCAAAAAGAAGAAGTTTGGGATTTTTTTGTTGGGGGGGATGACACTGAGGACTGAACCTACGGCCTTGCACATGCTAAATATGTATTCTATTACTGATTTATACCCCAATCCCTGTATACACTTACTCAAAGTGTAAGACTAAACACGGTTTGATAGCAGCATTACCAAAGAATTATGGAAAATATAAATTTCATTTTATTCAAGTTGCTTTTCCTATTGACAACTAATCATATATTAGCTCACTCATTTTTAAAATCTTTTATTTCTTTTTTACAAAATGGTTATATCCATTAGACCTCCTCTACCCTGCCCCAATTCTGCTGAGGGTCTTCCTTGATGGGGTTATTGGTATTCATCGTGGGAATAAAGAGGCCTCAGTCAGTGTCTGGGGGAAGGGGACACCATGCCTCAAGCTATTCCCTTCCACCCTGAGGCTCTTGCAATCTTTCTACCCCTGGCAGGAAAGATAGGGATCTGACTTAGTATTACTTTCTCTATAACCTCAGTATCTCTGTTTTGCTGTGGTTTCAGTGACCACAGTGTCTGTCGCCATTTTCCTGGAACAGGTTTTCAGGCTAGCCATGAGGGCAGCGTTTGTTTCACCACTTCTGTAATCACTTCTGGGCCTAGGCAGATAAAGTGGATGGGACTCATTTCCTGGTAGACAGTTGGTTCTCTCTTCATTATGTATTGATGTATCCTGATTCTCCCCCATATTCTCCTCAATCTATAACATAAAAGATTCTCCAGCCAAAAGTTTGAATAAAAAGGGATAAGCCTAGTCATTAGATATATTGATGTGTGTATTCTCTCTCTTTAGTTAAAGAACAGTGGAGGCTCTCTCTGGAGCCTATTGTTTTTCTGTTCTATGGAAGCTGGCTTGGTTCCCAGAGCCAGGTATGAGTTCTCCCTGCTCTGGGTGGGTCTCATGTCCAATCTGTGAGCAGCTGGTTGCCTACATTGGCTGTGTGCCACTATTACACAAGTATATGATTCTGGCTTGGCTGGTTGATTTTTATCACTGGCAGGATCTTCTGCTTATTCAATCCATTGGCAACCATTATTCTCCAGCCATTCTTACAGCACTTTCCATAACTCTGAGGGCCAGCTAGGAGGGAACTGGAGTCACTCCCAGTTACAGCATGGTCACTGTGTCCACAGGCTGTGGTGTCTTCAGTAATAGGGACATACCTTTCAGCTTGTGCGGGTAACCAAGTGTTTTGACAATGGCCAATATTATTTTGGGGACTTTGCTTCACCCTGACCAACAGTTTACTATGGCACGGAACCCAATTCCAGCCCTGGGAAATTATCAGCCAGAGCCCATGGTTTGAGGGTTATGTTTTCTCCGCCTTTTATGGAGCTCTTCTGATCAGGTCCCCCTCTTCCTTACTGAGGGTAATGACTTGTAGAATGGTATCCAGGAAGAAGATTTCTATGGAATTGACTCATATTGCCATTAGATTTGTGAATTTCCCCCTCCAATTTCTTCTCCCTCAGAGGCCTTTCCATACCTTTCTTTCCTCTGACCATCGACTTCTTGTAGAGCAGCCCTTCCTCCCTTCCCTCTCTATTTCCTTCATTTCCTATCTTTATTCTAGTACTATGTCCATATTGTTATTTATTATGTCTTACAATTAACTGATGCTGGTCCAGATTAGGAACCACATGAGAGAGGTAATGTGATGTTTGTCTTTCTGAGCCTGTGTGACCTCACTTGAATGATTTTTTTTCCCAAGTCCCTCTATTTCCCTGCAAATTTGATTATTTCATTTTTCCTTACTGCTGAGTAGAATTCCATTGTGTATATGTACCATATCTTCATTAACCATTCATTTGTTGATTGGCATGAGCCACCATGCCCAGCTTGATTTTTTTTTTTTTTAATGGTTGCATTCTGACTGCAGGGAGACAGAATCTCATAGTTCTTTGCATTTGCCTGATGATGGATGTTGAACATCTACTTAGGGGTTGAATGACCATTTGTGTTTCTTCCTTTGAGAACTCTCTATTCAATTCCCTGACCAATTTTTTTTGAGTGGGATGCTTGATTTTTCATAGATTCTAGATATTAAACCTTTGTCAGAGGCATAGCTGGTGAAGATTTTTTCCTATACAGTAGCTTCAGTATCTTGTTTGTTGACTCTGTTGATGGATTGCTTATCTGTACAAAAGCTTTCTTTTTTTTTTCAGAAAGTCTTTCCCTATGACTATAACTTGGAGTGTTCTCCCTACTTTTTCTTCTAGTTGATTTATAGTTTCAGTTTTTATATTGAGGTCCCTGACTCATTTGGAGTTGATTTTTAGTGCAAAGTGAGAGGAAAGGGTCCAACTTTAATCTTCTACATGTAGCTATCCAGTTTCTTCAGCACCACTTGCTGAAAATGTTATCTTTGCTCCAGTGGGTGTTTTTTGTTTTTTGTTTTTTTGTTTTTTTTTTTTTTTTTTGGCCCCTTTGTCAAAGATCAGGTAGTTGTAGTTACTTGAATTCATACCTAGATCTTCAATTCCATTCCATTGATCTTTGTGCCTGATTATTGCCAGTACCATGCAGTTCTTATTACTGTGGCCTTATGGTATAACTTGAAATCAGTTATGGTGATACCACCAGAGGTATTCCTTTTGCTGAGTACAGTTTTGGCTATCTGAGGCCCTTTGTGCTTCCATATGAATTTTGAAACTTTTTTCTAACTCTGAAGAATATTGCTGGTATTTTGATTGGAATTTGTATATTGTTTTGTTATTGTTCATTCATTCTTCTCAAATCTTCCTCTAGTTCTTTCTTCAGTGTTTTTATATTTTCATTGTATAGGTCTTTCATTTCCTTGGCCAGAAAGATTCCAAGGTATATGACTTTTTGTTGTGATTGTGAAAGACACAGCTTCCTTGATTTCTTTTTCCATACTGTTGTCATTAATATATACGAAGGCTAGTGGTTTTTATGTGTTGGTTTTATATCCTGTCACTTTGATGAAAGTGTTAATGACTCCTAGGAGATTTTTGGTGGAGTTTTTTGGATCTCTTAAGTATAGTACCGTGTCATAACAAATAGAACTAGTATGAATTCTTCTTTTCTAATTTGTATCCCTTTTGTTTCCCTTGTCATATTGCTGGAGCTATGACTTCAAGTACTATGTTGAAAACCAGTGGTCAGAATGGTCACCCCTGCCTAGTTCTAGAACTTAATGGGAATGTTTCAAGTCTTTTATCATTAAGTATGATATAGGCTTTAAGCCTGTTGTAATCTTGTCTGTATTATGTCCCTCCATCCCTGTCTTCTCCAATGTTTTAATCATGAAGGGATGTTGAATTTTGTCAAAGGCCTTTTCTCCATTTATTAAGATGATCATGTGGTTCCTGACTTTGAGTCTGTGTATGAGATGTATTACATTTATTGATTTCCATATGTTGAACCAACCCTGCATTCCTGCAATGAAACCTACTTGATCAAGGTGGAGGATACTTTTGATGCATTCTTGAGTTTGGTTTCAAGACTTTTTTGAGAATTTTTTTTTATCTAAGTTCATCAGGGATATCAGTCTATAATTCTCTTTTCTTCTTATGTCTGTCAGGTTTTGGTATTTAGTGTACTGCTGCCTTCATAGAAGGAATCAGGAAGCACCCCTTCCTCTTCAATTGCATGGAATAACTTGAAAAAAGTTGGTTTTCATTTTTCAATAGAGGTTTAGTAGAATTCAGCAATAAAACTGTCTGGAACTGTTTTTTTTTTTTTTTCTGGGAGTTTTAATTAGCACTCAATATCATTTGATTTTATATCTCTATTCAGGTAGTTTATCTCATCTGGGTTTAGTTTTAGTAGGAGGTATGAATTAAGTAATTCATCCATTTCTTTCAGGTTTTCAGTTTTGTGGAGCATAGATCTTTGAAATATGTTCTGATTCTCCCAACTTCATTAGAGTCTTTAGTAACTTCTCCCTTTTTATTTCTGATATTGCTGATTTGAGCCTTCTCTTTTTTTTTTTTTTCTTTTGATCAAATAGGCTAGGCAGGCTTATCAATCTGTTTATTTTTCTGAAGAACCAGCTGTTTGATTTATCAAGTTTAAGTTTTTAAATTTATAATTCATGGATTTCTGCTCTGATTTTAATTATTTCTTTAAGTCTGGTACTATTGGGTTTGGATTGTTCTTGTTTTCCCAGTTCCTTCAGGTGGATGGTTAAGTTAAGACTGCCTGCATTTTGTTCCATAACTTGTGTATGGTATTTTGTGTTTTCTTTATCCTTAAGTTTCAGAATTTTTTTTAATTTCTTTTTTAATTTCTTCCACTACCCATGCATTACTTAGTATTGAATTTTTCAGCCTCCATATGTTGGCGGATTTTCTTTTTTTTTAATTTTTTTTGTTTATTTTTATTTATTTATTTGAGAGTGACAGACAGAGAGTGAGAAAGAGGCAGAGAGAGAGAGAGACAGAATGGGCGCATCAGGGCCTCCAGCCACTGCAAACGAACTCCAGACGCGTGCGCCCCCTTGTGCATCTGGCTAACGTGGGTCCTGGGGAATCAAGCCTCGAACCAGGATCCTTAGGCTTCATAGGCAAGCGCTTAACTGCTAAGCCATCTCGCCAGCCCTGTTGGTGGATTTTCTATTGTCTCCCTTGTAGTTAATCTCTAGTTCTATTGTATAGTAGTCTGATATAATGAATGGAATTATGTTGATTCTCCTGAATTTATTGAGACAGGTTTTATGCCCAAATATATGATCTATTTTAGAGAAACTTCCATGAGCTGCTAAAAAGAATATGTATTCTGTGGAATTAGGGTGGAATAGTCTGAAGATGTCTATTAAGTCCAAGTGATCTGTGACATTATGTTACTCCCTTATTTCACAGTTAATTTTCTGCTTAGATGATCTGAATAATCAAGATGGTGGAGTATTAAAGTCTCCTACTATAATTATTTTGGGGGTTATTTCTGTTTTATTTTCTAGCAGAATTTGCTTTATGAAATTCTGTGCTCCTGTGTTTAGTGTATATAGGTTTATGATTACAATATCCTCTCATGCTGTTCCTTTGATGAGTATAAAGTAGCCTTCTTTATCTCTTTTGATTACTTTTTGTTTGAATTGTTTTGTCTGATATAAGTATATCCAACCTGCTTGTTTCTTATTTCTACTAACTTGGAATATCTTTTTCCACTCTTCCCCCCTGAGATCGTTTCTATCATTATTGGTAAGTTGGGTTTCCTATAGGCTATAAATGGATGGGTTCATTTTTCTGATCCAGCTTTTAAGCCTGTTCCTTTTGATTGGGACATTAAGACCATTGGTGTTTAGAGTTATAACTGTGAGGTGTGAGTTAATCCCTGTCAAGTTGGAGGCTTTGTGGAGTTTGGTGTTTTCTTGAACTTTATGTTTTCATGTTTGTTCTATTTAGGGTTGTTCTTTTGTTCCTCCTGTAGGCTCTTGGGTGTGATTGTTCATGTCTTCAGTTTGGATTACTCTGTGCAATATTCTCTATAGACTTGGCTTAGTGCTCATGTAATTGTAGAGCTGGCTTTTATCATAGAAAGTTTTCCTTTCACCTTCAATTATGAGGGATAATTTTCCTGGGTATGATACTTGGAGTTGGCAACCATAGTCCCTTAGGATTTGAAATGTTCCATTGAAATCTCTTCTGGCTTTTAGACTTTTCTACTTAAAATCAGAAATAATTCTGGTGGTTCTACCTTTGTATGTAACAAGCTGTTTTTGTAGTATATCTTATAGAATCTTTTGTTTTAAATGTTGAGAATTTTGACTATAATGTGACATGAGGAATTTCTTCTCTGGTCCTGTCTGGTGTTCTAAGCATCTTTCATACTTTGATGTAGCTTTCTTTTGTGAAGTTAGGGAAGTTTACTTTGATAATTTTGTTGAAGATATTCTATATGACTTTGGTCTATATTTCTTCCCTTGTATGCCAACGATCCAAATATTTGTTCTTTTTAAGGTGGCCCACATTTCCCTCATATTCTGTGCACTTTTTAAAATTTTATCATTGTTTTATTACTGCTGGACTATTTCCTGTCCTCAAGTTCTGATAGTGTATGCTCAATATGGTCTACTTTGTTGGTGAGGCTTTCTTGGGAGCCTTTTAAATGAGTTATTTCATTGTTGTTGTCTATTACATTGTTTTCAGCATCTCCAGCTCTTTGTGGTGTGGAATTCCAATTTCATTTCTTTTTTTTTTTTTTTTTTTTTTTTTGGTTTTTTGAGGTAGGGTCTCACTCTAGCCCAGGATGACCTGGACTTCACTATGTAGTCTCAGGGTGGCCTCAAACTCATGGCGATCCTCCTACCTCTGCCTCCCTAGTGCTGGGATTAAAGGCATACACCACCACGCCCGGCTCCAATTTCATTTCTTGATTAGACTTGCTAGCAGGTTTTTGGAGTTCATTCCTGCATTTGATTGTATCTTCATTGTGTTTATTCCATGGCCCATTGAGATCATTTTATTGTTGGTTCTCCTCCATTTCCTTTACCTTTCAATGAAGTTCTTTTTGATTCGCTTCAATTTTTTTGAGATATGCATTGAGTTCCTTTTGCTGATTTGTTTCTGTTTCCTCTAGCCATGCTTTGAGTTCAGTTTTTAATTATGTTGTTGATTTTCTTCATTCAGCCAGGCTTTAGAATATTTTGTGAGTTGTTTATTTCAGATCTCAACTATTTCTTCCATCCTTTCATTTGTGGTCTCATTACATATATTGATCATGCTTGTCATAGCTTCATGTTTGGGTCCCATGACTGGATTTTCCTCTAGGTTTGTAATGGAGAGTTCCATTATGGGGCTGGGTGACCTAGGTGGCAATATTTTGGCTTGGTGTCTTTCGTTCTTTATTTTGCTTTGAGATTTGTTCATCTTGAGGTCATTGTCTTGTTTTTCCAGGACTTTAATAATTAGTATCTCCCGTGGAACATGCATTAATTGCCTTTTTCCAGTTTGGTCAAGTTAGTAGTGGGAAGGTGGTATATTTACAGGTTTTTGTTGGGTTCTCTTGGGCCTGAGCAAGGTCTTTCTTGTGTATTCACTGTCTTGGGAATTCTGGGTGAGGAGCTCCTGTAGTGCCTATCCAACATAGTGACCAGGGAGGATCCTGTTGTCTCTATGGTACTCATTTCCTGGTCCTTGGTGGTATTGGCTATGGCCACAAGAGCTGCCAGGGAATAAGGGAGCCTGGACCTACTCAGCCGACAGGCATGCACGGGGTTTCGACCACCACACAGTAGCCACCAAGTAACCATGGAGCTGGATCCCACTTACCCAAAATGTGCACAGAACCTTACCCCACACACAAGATTCTCTTAGGAACTGTGGAAGCAGAGCCTATCTTTCCCACATATGTCTGCCACCAGAGAACTTGGGAGAGGGGGTCTACTCACCACTCATATGCATGTGCCCCTGGGTAACAATGAAGCTGCAGCCCAGTCTTTCTACACACACTCCTGATACTACCATGGAGCCAGGGCCTACTCCTCCCACATGTGCTCAGGGCACTACCTGCCCCACTTGCACAGGCTGCCAGGCAGGAAACTTGGGAGCCAGAGCCCACTCAACCCATACATGCCAGGTCCTACCCACCACACAGAAGTGGCCAGGGAACTAGGAGCCAAGGTCTCCTCACCCCACACATGCACACACTACTAGGGAACTACTATGTTGCGAATAGCTCTACCTTTTATACACCCTCCACTTTCCCCCACTGCCCTCCCCCACCCCAGGTAGGGTCTCACTCTATCCCAGGCTGATCTGGAATTCACTATGGTAGTCTCAGACTGGCCTCAAACTCATAGCGATCCTTCTACCTCTGCATCCCAAGTGTGTGAATTAGCAACATCAGCCACTATGCCTGGCTTAATAGCTCAATAGAAATTTTGTTACTAGATAGTATTTGCAAAATCTAATTTGTTATAATCATACAATGTAAAATTATCAGTATTCAAATATATTCTCATTTTTTAAGTGGTATTATCTAGGAATCAGGCTTTGTTTCCATGTTTTTCATTTTTGTCAAAAATCTTGATGGTTTAAGTTTCCCAATCTGCTTCATGTTCATCTGCATACTAGGCACTAACTCTTTTCTATGATAAGCTATAACCTATAAATGTATTATTAAATCATTTCAAAAAGTCCCTTTTAGACTAGAGAATAATAAAAATTTAAAATATCCTTTAAATACTGAAATTTGCTTTTTAAGAATGGCTTAGAATGATTTTAAGGTATTCCTCTGCCTAACGGTGTTGAGTGATTAAGGACAAGATGCCTGACAAAACCCAAACTAAGTCTTGTGTCTTTCTTAAATCACTATTCCTATATCAGGTTTTCTTTATTGATATAAGGCAGAGAATTAATTTTAAAAGGTAGTTGCTATTGATTACTTAATGGAAGAAGATAGTGTAGAGAAATGCTGAAGTGAGTCCATTCTGTGCCCTCCTTCACAATGGGGCCCATTACCCAGTAGCGGAAATGATTCTGTAACTCTCATTAATATTTAATAGACAGGAGCAAGCTGAATGTGGGTACTAAATTGCCATAGGTACAGGCTCCGGTTGGCCATAGGAATGTTTTTAAGTATACAGAAGAGTAACAGTTATCCTTGGCTTCTGACTGTTTATAAGGAGGGCAACAATATTCTCAGTTCCCACTAATCTCTAGACAGTCTGGCATGATGGAACTGACTAGTAGGCAAGTAAAATTGACTCGTGCTCTGGAAAGACTCCATAGGTTGGTAGGCTCTCCACGAGATGACTGGTACTTTCCAGTGCTAAGGCAAGTTCAGCCCTTCTTTTCCTTTCCTCTCGCTACAAGCAGAGAGGGCTGAATGGCCTGTTCAGTAGGGGTGACAAGTCAGGGAAATGTGTGAATTGTGTCTAACACAGTCATCCTCCTTGAAGCAATATTCTCTAACATAATGTCTATCAGGCTAACCCCTTGTCACATGTCAGGATCTTTTTTTATTTTAGTTCATTTAAAAAAGAAATAAGGAATTTTAAAGATAGCTGATGGGGGAACGTGAGCATAAGAGTGATTCTCAGCATTAGGATTCTTTAACTTGGACTTGACTAAAAATGGGCTGTGGTTTCTGAAAGAACAGTACCAAATTCTATAGATTACTGATGCCCATTATAATTTTGTTTCAAATGATTAAGTTACTTCATCAGAAAAAGTCCAATCATTTTTAAAATATGGCTTGCATAAAAAGAGAAAAAAATTATTTAAGCTAAGATATTATTCTTTTGCTTTATATACTCACAAAAAACACAAGATCAAATATCTACCATTCCAAACAATGCATAAAATTAAACAGTGAGAAAATCAATTCTTTGATTCAGTGACTCTAAAGAATTTTGAAACTGTCTTTAAGAAAACCATTTACTTTGAAGCATACAAAGATTATTTATAATTACCTGTCTAGACTGAGTAGCATGACAATAATATTTCAGCTTTATAAATAAAAAGGATCCCAGAAAACAGTCTCCTATCCACATAGAGGCTTTATTTGAAAACAGCGAGTGAAACTGACCTGGGGCATGGGAAAATGAGGTGGGGTTACTCTGTAATTCCATGTTAAATGTAGAAATTGTTTGATTCACAAACTTTCACTATGCCTGCCTAAATACTACTTCCAATTTACTAATAGGCCTGTGTGTGACATTTTCTTTCTGATATCCAACAGAGAATTTTATATAATCAAATGTTGGGGATGGAAAATGTACTTGTGTTCATTTTCTTTTTAAACAAATCTGATCTCATGAGGCAAAGTGAAGCCCTGCTCAGATGTTTGCTATGGTTTGATTTGTTATTGTTTCTTGCTTACTAGCAGTTTGGTTTGGTTTGTTGGTTAATATTGCCTGTATTACCTACTGCAAATGAGTTAGTGTTTAGCTCATTAGATGGTGCAACTTAGAATTCACAGGTGCCCCAGCTGTTATTCTCAACAGCCAAAGAAATAATACAAGTTAAAAGAAAAAATAGATCAATGAATGATTTCTCCATGGTGTTGATCACTGTAAGAGAAGCTATATGAGGGCTGGAGAGATGGCTTAGCAGTTAAGGCACTTATTTGCAAAGCCTAAGGGCCCAGGTTTGCTTCCTCAGAACCCACATAATCCAGATGCACATGGTAGCACATATATCTGGAGTTTGCTTGCAGTGGCTAGAGGCTCTGGCGTGCCTATTTTCTTTCTCTCTCTTGCTCTCTCTCTCTTTCTATCTCAAAAGAAATAAATAAAAATTATATATACACATATATATAGAGAGAAGCCATATGAAAACATTTTATTAATTGCTAATACCTTCAATGGCTTTTGATATTCCAAAAAAGTTTTTCATACCATGTACATGTAAGAGACAGAACTGAATAACGAGAATATAATTTTATTTATAATTGTAGTATTCTTAGAAGTGAAAGTTACAACTCCTAAATTTGCTTTTCTTTTCTTTTTCTATTTTATAGCGCAGCAGTAGTTTTGGGAATTTTGACCGTTTTCGTAATAATTCCATATCAAAACCAGATGATTCAACAGAGGTTAGTATTTTACTCCATCTTTATGAATGTTCTGATAGAATATTATAAAATTATAAAAATTATGACTCACTGCCAAGTATAGTAGGATAATTAAATAAATTTAAAATAATATAGACTTATAGAGATTTTTTGAATAAATGAACAATTGTTATTTAAGGCTTTGTGCCATCCTGGGCAGAAAGAAACTAAAAACTATCTAAAAAGCTTAACAGATGTTTGAGCAGAACATGAATTCAAGCAGATAGCAATATTGAACATTTCTGACCATTTCCATCATAAAACAGTGTACATGGATGAGCTGTAATTTCATTAAATGATTATGTGACTTGATTGTAAATCTGCTAAGAGCATGTGGCTAATTCATAGCACTGACATGTTTCTATTATATGCACTGAAATGTCTGACTGGTGACAATTACGTGCACATTTGTGACATGCACACTGTGTAGTCCAAGAAGAGCTTCCCTTATCATTGAGATCCTATCATATAATAATTATTGTAATATCAATGATACCTATAATTTATTGATTTGTTATCATGAACAAGCATAATACTAACACTTTAGTTATCTAGAATATAGGAGCTATTAGTATTTTTTTTTTACTATTGAAATATATGTCTACATTGAGTAGTTTCTTTTCTCTGCAGAGTTAATAAAGGACATAAACACCTCTTATCTGAAGTCTGCCATTCTGTTATTGTATCTTATTTTGCCATTCTATCTTATTAACTAGGTTCCACCTATGATGGGTGACAAAGAAAAGGTACAAAGCAAAAGTTAGAAAGAAGGATAAATATACACCAAGAAAACCAAAATTACCCATTGTATCAGTCAGGGTTCTCTAGAGGAACAGAACTGATAGAATGAATTGTGTTAAAAGGGAATTTATTGTATTAGTTTACAGCAGTCCAACAATAGCAGTTTGCAGGCCTGAGAGTCAAGGATGCCTCAGCAGTCCCAATCAGGCACTAAAGACCTGCAGGCTTCCTGGGAAGCGGCTGTTATGCAGTCCAAGCTGGAAAGCAGCAAGCAGCATCTACAGCCAGGTGGAAGGAGGGGATACTTTCTTCCCAGAGCTTCCTTAGATAAAGCCCGCCTCCTTGAGGGACCGCCCACTCTGGGGGAAGGGCTCAACCTGGGGGAAGGACTTCCTCCTCCGTTAATCCTTCCTGGAAGCAACTTCAGAGACCCATTTATGAGGAATGTCTGCGGATTCCTAAACAGATGAAGTTGTCATCACACCTATGTTTTCATTAATCTCATAACCTCACTACTGGCACTTACCTTCAGGTCAATCAGCTTTAGATCTTTTATATACATGCTTCTCTTTATAATATTTTAAAATATTTTTATTTCAAAAGGGATATTGTAGACAAAATAAGTAGAAATGAAATGACATTCATTATGACTTTTTAAAATACACCCCCATTAATTCAACACACACACACACACACATATATATATAAAACAATTATTCATACACTTACATTATACACACACATACAAAGAAAAGACTTATGTGATTTTATATTAGTAAATATCTTGCATAAACTTTAATTCTCCAAAATCATACATAGCTACATTCGGCTTTTATTGAGTACATGGTTAACCTAGATAAATAGCTCAATCTCATTCACTTTCATTGCTATATAAATAGCTGTGGCCTAGTAATTTGTGAAAGAGTTAGTGAACCTAGTGAAACAGTTTGCACAAATTTTTCAGAAATCCAGCAATCATTATGTATCCTTTTCACAAGTACTTATTCAGTGTCAGACTTTCCATTAGACACAATATTCTTGCTTCATGCATCCTTGATGCTTATGGAAGAGATACCACTTCCATAAGAGAAAACAACAAAATAATAAATAACCAGTTCAATAGGAGTGTGATCCAGGCTATGAAGAACTACACAGAAAGTGATTCAAAATTTAAAATGCATGGAAATAGTTTTTTTGAGGTGTCTATCAATAATGATAGAAAATTGAAATATTTTGGTTTATATTACTCGAATCTTAAAAATGGTAAATTTATATCAATTGTAATAGAAAAACATACTTCCATATTTATTTGAGTAAAATAATTTTATAGCAAAGGAGAATGTTTAAGCATAGAAAAGAGAGGAGAAACAGGCTAACTCTAAGATTTTAAAGTGCTTCCAAATTGCATTTTACTCAGAGCTTTTGAATTAAGCAAAGAATCTTTGCCTTTATAACCTTGAATGTAGAAATTAATAAAGTGCAATGAGGGCTTAAATTAGCTGTCCGCTTATATTTATCATAGGCAATTTTGGGTAAGATATGAAGCAAAACATAATATTGATTAATAATGATGTTAATTATGTGGTTAAACTTTTATATTAAAATGTTCACGTTCACTAAAGAGAAGTTTCCCATCATTTTTTATGTTCAGGGAAGAACTGACTGTCTACCTATCAAGAATGGTGGGCAGTGCTATGCTAGATGACTTTCAAGGTTCATTGCTTGCAAGTCCTAGGTACTACTAAATATGTCCTCTGGCGGATGTAGGGGAACTGCTGCAAAACTCCCTGAGGAACTTCATTTATTCAAAGCATACTACTGAGCACCAAGTATGCGCCTGGAAGTGTTCTAGGCATTCAGAATAAACAGACAAGGCCATTAGCCTCACAGAGCATGCCTCATCTGGGAAATGTAGACAACAATTAACTGAACAAACAAATACTGTGAAGCAATATCAGGTGCTTAGAAGAAGTATGTCAGGCGAAACCAACAGGCGTGCGTGCAGCAGAGAGAGCATTCAATCAGACAATGGCCCTCCTGCTTCTAGACATGTAAAGTGGAAACCTGGATAATTTTAGGAAGAAATCTGTAGCTATCTAGAAGAAGTCAGAGTAAAAGCAAGTCCAAACCTTGGTGAGAACCTGAGCATGACTATCCTTTATTCTAGATGCTTCCAGGTTTTAGTGTACACCCAAGTGTCAGAATCACTTAAAGAGCTTGTTAAAACACAAATTTCCCCTAAATAGGTTGATGTTGGTCAGTAGCACACATTTGAGATCTGAGAAGTAGCTAGGAGTAAGGTAGTGAGGATATGATTTCACATAGATATGATGTAGTACAACAAAAAACATTTTACAAATATAACACTGATAGCAATGTTAACTATGTGGGTAAACTCTCGTTAAAATAGTCAACTCCATTACAAAGAAGTTTCCTGCCATTAATTATACTATTTCATGTTATGTTATGTTATGTTATGTTATGTTATGTTATGTTATGTTAGTTATGTTATGGAGTTTTGTGGACTATAAACACTGTTTTAATTTGAATTCAATTGCTTCAAGAAAATGGTTAATGAGCACCAGGTTGTAGCAATACAATTAAAAAAATAAAAAGACTTCATTAGTACAGCAGGTGAATTACATGAAAAGTTCTGCAGTGATAGATAGAACTAGATTGTATTTATTATTATTTGAGAATGTGGAATATGTACATGTGCACTCACCCAGCAAGGTAGAAACATTGCAGGCTCTCAGCTGGCTTAATTAACTTCAAAATTAACTTCTTAAATAGAATCACAACCATCTCAATTTCTATGTGAGGTCCAAAGCTATTTTAACAGTTGCACAGTACAGACTGGTATTTCCCACTTATTTAGACCTTGTCAGTCATTACACCAGGCGTTAACTTCTACTTTGCTCATCTCAATATATAAAGCTATTGAATCACCGCTCAATTTCTTAGTGAATTTTACACATGAACACCACAACCTTCTTCATAATCACAGATTGTATGTTCTGAGCTTGTAACACACGTAATCAATCTGTGAAGTTTAACAGCACATGTTATGCCCAGAGTACATGCCTCACAGAGTAAGTGGGAGGGCCCCCAATGTGGACTTGTCTTTCTAGCAAGGTTTTCGGATCAGTGCTGTTACGGCTGGAGGTGGAGCTGGGTGGTAGAACCCTTGTGTAGCATGTAAAAGGCTCTGGGTTTTGTACTACAAAACAATAACAAACTCTTGACCCAAATAAATGATCTTTATTTCCTTTTTATTTCGTCTTTAAAAAACTATTCTACATTAGGACAATGAGGGGAAAGCAATGAATGAAAATGAAGAGCAAAACAAAACTTCAAATAATGGAGGCAGTCTAGGGAAAAAAATGAGGGGTATTTCATGGACAATGAAGAAAAAAGTGGGGAAAAAGTACATCAAAGCTCTTTCTGAGGAAAAGGTAAGTGCATTCTGTTAATCATTTGTATTTTTAGATTATTTGTTAAAAATATCCAGCCGGTTCTTTTTCTTGACATAGATAAAACTATTTGGTATTTTTATGAAGTACTCAAACATGTTTTCTTCCTCAGTTATACTCATAAGTTGTGTAGAAGGATTGTCACTCCCATTTTAATAAAAAAAAAAATCACATATCTAACATGTGAAAATAGCATATGAGGACTGGGGAGATGGCTCAACAGTTAAAGGAACTAACTTGCAGAGTTTACCATCCCGAGGTTCAATTCTCTACTATCCATATAAAGCCAGATGTGCAAAGTGGTGTATGCTTCCAGAGTTCATTTGCTGCTACAAGAGGCCTTGACAAACCTGTTCATTCATATTCTCTCTCTACCTGGCTTTATATGGATAGTATATATATATATATATATATATATATATATATATATATATATATATATAGCATATAATTTATTTTGTAGTAAGTATCAGTTATTTATTCCTTTTTATTGCCAAATACAGTCTATTTTATAGACAACCTAAATTTTCCACATCTATTGACAAACATTTGCACTGTTTTCCCTTTGGTGTTCTTTTTTTTATTTTTATTTTTGTTACTTTTTATTTATTTATTTGAGAGCCACAGAGAGAGAAAGAGGCAGATAGAGAGAGACAATGAGCACGCCAGGGCCTCCAGCCACTGCAAACAAACTCCAGATGCGTGCGCCCCCTTGTGCATATGGCTAACGTGGGTCCTGGGGAATCGAGCCTCGAACCAGGGTCCTTAGGCTTCACAGGCAAGCACTTAACTGCTAAGCCATCTCTCCAGCCCCCCTTTGGTGTTCTTATGAGTAATACTGCTATAAATATTTGTGTGTGATTCTTTGTATGAGGATAATTTTCATTTCTCTTGGATCTATGCTCATTGTATGTTTAATGGTTTGAGAAACTGGAAACTCTCTTTGCCCAAGCAGCTACCCTATTTTGCATACCCAACTGCAATGTATAAATGGCTCCAATATCTCCATACCCTGTAAACCTGTCATTATCTAGCTGTTAGTGCAGATGAAGTGGAATCACACAGTGACTTTTGACCTACATTACTTTTTTGATAATTATTTTTGTAAGTATGAACTCTATAGTATGAACAGACTGCATATTGGTCATATTCAAATTGGGTTACATTCTTATATCCCTCTCTTCCACCCCCATTCCAACTGAGGGCCCTCCTCAATAGAGTTGGTGTTCACTGTGGGGCCATGAATTTTAACTGTTGTTGGTGGTCTTTTCATATTGTCTCAGATTGTTTTTTACATCTATGACTCTTTTTTTAATATTTTACTTTTATTTATTTGACAGAGAAAGAGGGGGAGAGAGAGAGAGAGAATGGGCATGCCAGGGCCTCCAGCCACTGCAAAGGAACTCCATTCATGTGTGCCCTGTGCACCTGGCTTATGTGGGTCCTGGGGAACCGAACCTGGGTCCTTTGGCTTTGCAGCCAAATGCCTTAACTGCCAAGCCATTCCTCCAGCCCCAATATCTATGACTCTTTACAGAAATATTTCTTCAAACCATTTGCCCATTTTTTTAATCAGATTGTTTTCTTTTGTTGATTTAAAATGTTGACATGCCTTTTGGATTTTTTTTTTTTGTCAGATGTATAGCTCATAGTAATGTATTTCCTATTATCCTGTGATTGTACTTTCATTTTTTAATGAAAAAAGTTGTATTTACTTAGAAGCATTCAGAATGTCAACAAAACAGCTGCAAATTTTTTGCAATTACAGAGGGGTATTCAGCTAACAGAAAAATTATTTCATATAAGCTGCATCAGAGACAACTGAAAATGAAAAAAGAAAAACTACCATCCCCATATATAACTAATTCATGCTGTGTGCCAACAAGAACCTGTTTTAAATTTCCATGCCAATTTACAACCCCCATACTGTACCAGGCAAGGTTAGTGGCTACTGAAAATAACACCAGGACAGGGTTATCTAAAAACATATTTGGTAGAAGACAAAAACAAACAAATCTTACACAGCTTTATATTTCATTTTTTTTTCTTTAAAAGCAGTAAGTTGTGCACAGGGGTGTTAAATGCTTTATAGACAAGGAAAAAAAACTACGCTAGAACCAACTTATTCATCACCATCTTCTTCTTCATCTTCCTCCTCTTTCTCTTCCTCATCCTCTTCATTGTCTTCCTCCTCTTCTTCTTGCTCTTTTCAGCCTTAACAACTCCTTTTTTGCCGTATCAGGTTTTCCTTTAGCTCTGTAGGCAGCCATGTCTGTTTCGTACCTTTCCTTCAGCTTGGCAGCTTTCTTTCTGTAAGACTGCTTGTCGTCAGCAGCAGTGCTATTCCATGTCTCTCCCAGCTTCTTTGCAACATCACCAATTGATAGGCCCGGGTGTTCTTTGATTTGGGGGCAATATTCATAACAGAACAAGAAGAAGGCCGAAGGACGTCTTTTGGGTGCATTGGGATCTTTGAACTTCTTTTTTGTTTCCCTTTTAGGAGGTATATAGGTTTTCATTTCTCTCTCATAACGAGCCTTGTCCGCCTTGGCCATGTCTTCAAACTTTCCTTTTTCTTTAGCAGACATGGTCTTCCACCTCTCTGAGCACTTCTTAGAGAACTCTGAGAAGCTGACAGAAGCATCTGGATGCTTCTTCTTGTGTTCCTCCCAGCAGGTTTGCACAAAGAATGCATATGATGGCATTTTATATACACACATCACCTATACACTACACAGAACCGATATACACTAGATCATGACTCATTAGAACAAAGACTCTGTTATCTTGTTATTTTGTTTCCTGTAGTATCCCCCATTCCTAGAAAGGTGTCAAGTAGCCAGAAACAGTTCTATAAACTTTCACTAAGTGAATAAAGGTAGATTAAAGTAGAGAATTAACTCTAATCTATATTATAGGTATATTCTGAAGTTTTATCAATGTTCAGAAATGCTCAAAAATAGGAATATTGAATTACATTCTTATGAGCATTAAGAAATTCATAAGCTTTGTCCAAACTCTCAAAATATGGAAAATATTTGAGATGTTTTCAAGGAAATGTAATTTGTTTTGAAATTGTCTGTCTTTCCTAATTTTATGCAAGATTTGTTTTTCACTTGACTAGGTGGCATGAGCACTATGAGATTTGTAAATCTCCTTAGATAAGCTTTGCTTCAGAATTGCAAAGTGTGCATGTTTTATTCATATCTAGTGATCTGGTAGGGTGTGAGTAACTGACAAGAAACAACTGTGCAGAGTTTAAACTTGTGGTATCAGATCTCTATGAATTAGTAATGGTGGTAAACACATGAAAAGGAAATGGGAACGAGTAAATGTGTAGTAACAGATAAAGCATAGATGTCAATAAATTTAACATTTATGATGAATCTTATTATTATATTCAGCCTATTTGCAAAAATGGATCATTATAACTTCAATCCACAATAAAGTAATGTCTTATCTAAGGAATTTTCCCAAGTATATTCTAAAATGTTTTCCTAGAAATTGGGCTAAAGATTAATGACTCTTATGCTTTATGCTGATATATTCATGAGTATTTTATTGTTTAAACATGCCTTGTTTGTTAAGTCAATACATGCCCTGAACAGCTCCATGAAAATCTGCTTTGTGTACTTAACCTCTGTGTGTTTTGTTTTTTGGAAGGATGAAGAAAATGGACAAGATGCCCTCCCATATCGAAACAGTGACCCTGTGATTGGAAGCCACCCAGAGAAGGTCTCCCTCAAAGCCAGCGATTCCATGGATAGTCTTTACAGTGGGCAGAGCTCTTCAAGTAAGCACATGAACAGGGGCAGATACCAGATGAGAAGTCTGGGTTAAACTGACTAAAAACAACAAATGGCCCCTCTGGGGCTTCTTTATCAAATTAACAACAAGGCGCCAGCCATTTGGTAATAAAAATGGTGAAAGAGTAGAACATATTCACTGTATATGGGGGGAGCTGAAGAGCTTGCTTAGCAATTAAGGTGTTTGCTTGTGAAGCCCAAGGACCCAGGTTCAATTCCCCAGTACCCAAATAAGCCAGAGACACAAGGTGGCACATGCATCTGGAGTTCGTTTGCAGTGTTCAGAGGCCCTGGTGCATCCACTGTCTTTCTCTCTATCTGCCTCTCTTTCTCTGAAATAAATAAATAAATAAAATATAAAAAATAAATTAAATTAAAAACTGTGTGCTAGAGAAAACTAGCATATTACCTTGAGTCAAATGATTTGAAATGGCCTTGAGCTTATATAAAGGAGAATCTGTTCTTTTTTTTTCCCCCCTTAGCTCCTTTCCCCTAAAACTTCACCAGAGGAGGTGAATTACTTTCTTAGAGGAGAAAAAAATTTTAAAGGATCATTCCCTTCTTGAGAACCTGGCATTGGGATTGAACTAAAGATCTCAATCTGTGTCTCTTGGTAGAATTTTCTATTTCTGGAATTTCTGTATCCTTTCATTTTCTTCATCTCTATAATCTCTATAATAAAATCTTTCTAAACATTATCCTCTGGTCAATTGTTTCTTTCATTGAAACTCATAAAACAAGAAACTGGAAGGCCATTGACTCACTGGAAGTTCTGTGTGACAGTGATCATTAGGTTCCGTAGCTCCAGCGTGATTGCCCACTCAAGAGCCCAGAAAGGCTCCAGAGCTCTCAATGACACCCCACATTCCTATATCAATACATAATACCAAATATTTAAATGTCAGCATTAAGGTGACAAAAAGCGATCAGCAAGTGGCAACAGAGGTTGTGTAATCAATAGTGATATTCTCTCACAAGGAAATTACTCAAGATCTAGTCACAAATCCTGCTACACTAACTATGTGAGAGTACTGGCAGTGCAGGATGCCTTGTGGCTTTTTGTATGTGAAGTGTCACATCTCCTAAAACCTTTTCAGGACCTTTAAATATCCTTGCAAAGTTTATTTTATATTTCCTTTGAAACCAACTGCTTCTGTTAATACAAGATAGGTAACAAAGGTCAGATACTTCAGATATCCTCAGTTTTATTCCTATTTTCCTATTGGCTATAGAAGGGTTATTTTATTGAAAAGCTAGGACAGAAACATTTGAAGATGTGTGTATGTGTGTGTGTGCACACATGTGTGCTAGTATGTGCATGTGTGTGATTTAGATTTCATTAGTACTCATTTCTGCTGGAAGTTTCAAAATTGTAAACTGTAGTGCTGACTGTGGGGAAAATTTTATTATCAAAATGTACTATGAAAATCCTGGGCCTGGGTTCATCAGGGAAGAAAGGGTATGAGGAGGTAACAATCCACTAAAGTGCTATCTTACACAACTACATTTCTGTGATTCGAGACAACTTACCTTTCTTTTCCACAAGTTTATATACAACATGGAGCCTCTCGAGGGATCTTTACCTTATTTTCATAATGCATGGTAATGAGACTAGAGCTGTTCCCCTCCTTGAGGAGAACACCCAATGTTCTGACTGAAGGAGGACGCAAAGTGACTGTGTGTGGAGAAAAGGGGATGCACTTCCATTGAGAACTGTTCTTGCCTTAAAGGGCATCAGCAAAATGAAATATCTTTCCTGTGTCTTGTTTTGTTTTTCTTTCCCTGAAAGACATTCAGAATGGAAAGAGAACTAGAAAACAAGCATTTGGAAGAATTTAGAATGGTTTGGGGTTCCAGAAATATGGACATACGTCATACTCTGTATCACAAAACAAGCAAAAGTATATCTGATTTTTTTACATGTCTTACATGTGTATATATTTACATGTGTATATATTTGTGCTCATGTGTGTCCTTATACATGTGTGTGAGTATGCATGGAATCCAGAAGTTCCTCAACCCCTCTTTATTTATTTATTTAAGTGAGGCAGATCTCTCACTTAAACAAGCTTGCCCATTTAGCTAGTAGAGATAGCTAGCTTGTCTGGTGATCTCATCTCTGTATACTGAGCACTGGGTTACAGGTGGGTTACCACACCTGCCTGGCATTTACTGGAATTCTGGGAATCTGGATGCTGGATATCACTCTTATGAAGCAAGAGATCTATCCACTGAGTCATCTCCTTGGCCTAGTATCACCTTTTATAAACAGAGATTTTTGTCTCATCTGGCCTTTGGTGCACAGCAAGAAATTCCAAGGGAGAATTTTGCAGCAATTAAGTTGTAGGAGACCTTGTAATGTCAGGTTTTGACCATTTGTGACTAATAGCTCACAAAGATCAAACTGTTTCTCTATGAATTTCTGTCTTGGTTTACATGTGTGAAATCACATCTGGCTTAATCAAGGCTTAAGCCTATATCCTGCTCCTTGTTAACAAGTAACTGTTGCTTTGCACCTTCTGTAATGGATCAGATCGTGGAGACAAAACTGAGAGGGTGCTTGGGCTCGAGATTAAGGACAGTGACCAGGCTGGCAGAGAAAAGGTTAGGGAGAGCTCAGAGGAGACAGCGCGCTGATGGAGCATGACTGGGAGGGAAAATAGGGCTGGTATTGCGTCAGCGTCCAGACAGCAGAGCAGAATGCTAAAATTCTGTGATGAGAACTGTGAATCTCTCCTTCATCAGGTGGAATAACAAGCTGTTCTGATGGTACAAGCAACCGGGACAGCTTTCGACTAGATGATGACAGCCCCTACTCAGGACCATTCTGCGGCCGTGCCAGAGTGCACACAGACTTCACACCAAGTCCCTATGACACTGACTCCCTCAAAATCAAGGTGGGCCAACATTACATCTACCTTGCCACAAGTGAAATGTAAAAATGTGTGTTGGATCAGCTTGTTCTGATATTTGCATAAATACAATGATACAAGTTCTGAGTCTATGAAGGAGAAAGGAATTGCCCACACTTTTCTGAAATCCAAGCCTCATAAGTCCTACCAGTGCCCAGCTCTGCCTATTACTTGATGGGTTAAAAATAATGGAGCTGGAAGCGGGTATGGTGGCACACATCTTTAATCCCAGCACTCGGGAGGCAGAGGTAGGAGGATTGCCGTGAGTTCGAGGCCACCCTGAGACTCCATAGTGAATTTCAGGTCAGCCTGGGCTAGAGTGGAACCCTACCTTGAAAAACCAAAATAATAATAATAATAATAATAATAATAATAATAATGGAGCTGAAGAGAAGAAGAGAAGATGGAATGTCAGGCAAGAAACTCGGGGAACTGCTTGGCTGGGCAACTTCAGCACTTTTAAGATGGTAACTGTGAGTATAACTAGAGAACTTTTCCCTAATGGAATGTCTCATCTTGAATTCCTTCTTAAGACAAATTACTCTGAAGTTTCAAATAATACAGATATATATTATTACATCACCATTTCTGTAAGTCATAATTCTGAACATGGCTCAGCTGAGGGTCCTATGCAAGGACTCGTTTGGCTGAAATAAAGCTGCCTAGTAGGCTGAACTCTCCGTTGAGGCTTGGAGCCTCCTTCAAGATTATTTACTATTGGTACAATGTAGAACTAAGGATCTGCCCTTCTTAATGGATACCAACTGGAAGCCATTCTCCGGCACTAGCTTCCACCAGCCACATCCCTCTCTATAACATGGAAATTTGTTTCTTCAAGGCCTGTAGGAGAAAAGGTGACACATGCTTCAGTATTTATCAGAGACATTTAGCTTACCCATAACTGTGGGCTAACTCCATAATGCATGACCCGTATACCTCAACAAGGAGGGGCCAAGGGGAGGGGGTAGGTCACGGATGAGCCTAATAATGGTACCAAACTGACTGTATTTGCTGAATACAAAACTAACTAATAAAGAAAAAGCAATTAAAAAAAGAGAGATCCCGTGTCATTAAGTCAGACCCACCTAGACAATCTCCCTTTCTTAATTCAAATTCAACTGTTTTGGTGCATCAATTACATCTGCCGAGTTCCTTCTGCAGAATAAGGCAACACAATCATGAGTGTGTTACTACTCACACTAAGGAAGAAGAGCCAGTTACAATAAATAGCCCGAATAAAAGAAGGCTTTGCTCTAGAATGTTTACACAGTGCAAATTACTCCTTTTAGCACAACCAAGTACTATAACTACAAGGACATAAATTATGAATTTTCTAAACTGTGAACATCAAACTAATGTTAAAAAATGATTACCACATATTATAATGTAATGATATTATTTGATCTTCAAGGCACTTCCTTCTATACTATCAAATCAGGTTAAGCTCAGAGGGATTATGAGAAAACCATTGTTCCTACAGTTTGCTCTTTAGCCAGTTATGTAAAAGGATCCAAAATCTAGGCTCAATTCTTAAAAGAAGGATGCTTGTAGAGCAGACAATTACAGGTAATGTCAGAAAGATCATATCTTTCAATCATGCTTAAATCTAATCTTACAGATAAAATTTATGTTTTATACAAATTACACATTCACAGACCATAAATACAAATGTTTAATGGTAGATATAATGGTTTGTTAGTTTAAGGACAGATCCTTAAATGTAGCAAAAAATATTAGAATCTATGGCATTCTCACTGGGGTAGAAAGTTTTATCTCAAAGAAGTAATTGTGACTTTTATGTATAGGCACTGATTTGCATAGAAATCAGGTTTCTTTATACAGAAATATCCCCAGCGGATATTTTATTCTTGCAAATAACTAGAAACCTGTAGCCAAATGTGGTTTTAGACGTGGATAAACAAAATGCTACTTGCCATTCCGATGTGCCTCCTTCATGCTCCAGTGGGAACTTTGTTGCGGGGATAGGTCTACGTATTACTTCCTATTAATAAGGAAAGTAATATCAGTGCCCCAAGAATTAAGCAGCATAACTTAGTGTGATCATACTTTTGTTACATATTTAGAGAATCCTGCATTGGGTAGATGAAATGCTTAAAATGGATTTACTTTACACTGTAGACATACTGTCACAGATGAGTTAGAATCATGGACCAAGTCAGTTCTTCCTTCCCCTTCCTCAGTTGAAGAGCCCCTCTCAGGATGATAGCTTGAGCTTTTATACATATGTTGCTTTGGCAGTATGAATGAGAAAAGCAAAAGTTCTAAGTTCAGGCAACTTGGGCTTATGTTCTTATAGTGTCATTAATTTCCTGTATGCAACTGGGAAGTCACGTTATATCCTTGCATTCTTTCTTCTGTGATAGTTAAAACAACAATGTGATACCTCATACTATTTACCTAAGAGAGACTTTGTATAAGAGACTGTTGCAGTCAGGTTTGCATTGCTGGTAGAAATCACCCAACCAAGAGCAGCTTGGGTGAAAAAAAAAAAAAGAGGTTTATTTTGGCTTACAGGCTGCAAGAGGAAGCTCCACAATGACAGGGAAAATGATGGCATGAGCAGAGAGTGGACATCACCCCTGGCCAAAATAAGGTGGACAATAGCAACAGGAGAAAATGCCAAACACTGGCAAGGGGAAACTGGCTATAACACCCATAAGCCCACCCCCAACAATACACTTTCTCCAGGAGGCATTAATTCCCAAATCTCCTTCAGCTGAGAACCTAGCATTCAGAACACTTAAGTTTATGGGGGACACCTGAATTAAACCACCACATTCTGCCCCTGGTCCCGATAAACTGATAACTATACATGATATAAAATGCAATGCATTCATCCAACTTTAACATTCCCATAGTTTTTATCAATTCCAAGGATGTTCATACATCCCCATAGTCCAAGATCTTGTAACAGCCATAATACCAAAAAGTCCCCCAAAAACCCATCATGGCACAGAATAAACATTCACACTGCAAAAGATGGCATTGGGCATAGCAAAGAAATATTCAGCCAATACAAAATTTAAAACAACCAGGCCAAACATCAAACTCTGTAGCTTCAAGTCCAACAACTCTAGTCAGTGACAAATCTCCAAGTCCGATAATTTCTAACCAGCAGCAAATCTCTGGAGTTCCACAATTCCGCCCCTCCAGCTAGGCTACTCACAGTCCTGGGAAACTTCACTGGGGCCAGCAGCTCTCCTTGGAAGCCATCTTGTGGTCCTGGCATCTCCACTGGGTCTCCACTGCAAGCCATGGTTCATCCTCATGGCCCCATGGGGTCTCCATGCAGGCATCCAGCAAACCTGCTTCACACTACTCATAGCCATTTCCAAAACACAAGACCATGTTGCAAACTCAGTGACCCTCTCCTGCATGTCTTATGCTCCACAATACCAGGTAGGGTGCCAACTTGTTAATTCAGGGGGGAATAAAGCAGGCTTAGAAGAACTGGACACTCCTTGAGCACTCAGGCCACTTCAAAAGCATCTACATTCTTCTTGTTGCCCCCAGTACAGGTCAGCTGGCCCAATCTCAATGGTTGTAATCTCTTAAACAATTTGCAGGTGAGTGGGCAGCATTTTAGGCCCAAATATTTTATTTTTTCTGTGCCATATCCCTCTGCTCACACCAGTTCATTTCTATGCAAAGCAACCCTGCACAACTTCTCAGGACACAGGCATAACTGCAAGCTTTTCACACAAACTGCCTCTAGCCCAGTCCATGCAAAGCCCTTTCTTACCCTCATAAGCCAGAGCTCACAGTCCATAGTTCTTATTGCATTCAGATCTTTCAAATCTGACCAGAATAGTCTATCAAGCTGTACTTACAGCACTGCAAGGCATCTCTTACGCCAAGGTTTCAAATCATTCCACATTCCTATTTAAGATCAGCTCCAAAAGGCCAAATCCACATAGCCAGGTGTCTAGCAGCAATCCCACTCCTCAGTACTACTTTACTGTTGCAGTCAGGTTCTTGCATTGCTGGTAGAAATCACCCAAGAGCAGCTTGTGGGAAAAATAGAGGCTTATTTTGACTTATAGGCTCGAGGGGGAAGCTCCACAATGGCAGGGAAAATGATGACATGAGCAAAGGGTGGATATCACCCCCTGGCCAACATCAGGTGGACAATAGCACCAGGAAAGTGTGCCGAACACTAGCAAGGGGAAATTGGCTATAACACCATAAGCCCACCTCCAACAATACACTCCCTCCAGGAGGTGTTAATTCCCAAATCTCCATCAGCTAGGAACCTAGCATTCAGTACACCTAAGTTTATGGGAGACACCTGAATCAAGCCAACACAGAGACTTTGTATAAATAACAGTATATGCAGTGTATTATGTAAATTTCGTTATGCTCTGCAAATCTTAAGTCGGTGGGTTGATATAAAATAAATAAAAGCATCATCAAATGTGTGATGTATTCTTGTATTCTTCATTAATACTAGTAAACAATTTCATTGAACAGGTCAACTCAGAGCTATTTCTTTTAGCTCTGATGGCATTTAATACAATGTCCTCATTGTTCAAAGTTGTCTATAGTTCAGTTCTTTCTGCCAGTTTTATAGCACCTTGGTTCCTGGAAATTTGATTTGCATATATCTTTTCCCTTAGAAAGGAGACGTCATAGACATTATCTGCAAAACACCAATGGGGATGTGGACAGGAATGTTGAACAACAAAGTGGGAAACTTCAAGTTTATTTATGTGGATATCATCTCAGAAGAGGAAGCAGCCCCCAAGAAAATAAAGTCCCACCGAAACAGTCCAAGAGAAAAACCCAAGAGTCTACACGAGTTCTTAGAGAGGATTCAACTTCAGGTTAGTGAACCTTTGGCCTGCCAGCGTTTGCTGGTAATGTGGATGGGATAATTGAGGACAGCGACTCAGTATTTGCATAGTGCTGTTCAAATATATAGGACTTACAGCAAAGGGAAATCTGTTTTCCTAGAACAGCTCTTATTTCTCCTTTATTACTTTTATTATGCAAAGACAGGCCTTGATATAGCATCCCTTGGACTAAGCCCTAATGCTACTTAGCAGTCACTGACAGTAGAGATTAATGTGGACTAAGTGCAAGGAGAGATGAAAAATACCTAAGAGAATAAAAAACCCAGGAAAATGTTGAAAGGAAATGATAAAGGAAATATGAAGTATGAAGTAAAAGTTTAGGAAACAAAGGAAATATGAAATGAAAATTGCATTTTTATAGAATAAAGATCAAAATCAAGTCAAAAGAAATAACTAGAAGCAATCATATTAAAAGTAATTTATAAAGCAACAGTGATCATGAAGCCTCATAATGATTGCATGAATGAAAATATATTGTCTGTTTTTATAATCCAATTATTTCTTCTTATATTAGTATTTTTTCCTTAGTGAAATATCTACCTTATTAAGTGTACAATCTACAAAATGATATAATTTACAATACAACTAGTCCTTCAATTAACTGTTTTGCATTTCATTCCTAATATGCACTCAAGGGGGCTGGAGAGATGGCTCAGTGGCTAAAGGCACTTAGTTATAAAGCCTGAAGGCCTGAGATCAATTCCCCAGTACCCACATAAAGACAGATGCACAAAGTAGTGAATGTTTGAAATTCATTGCAGTGGCAGGAGGCCCCGATGCATCCATTCTTCTCTCTCTCTCTCTCTCTCTCTCTCTCTTTCTCTCATAAATTATATTTTTATTTAAAATTAAAAATAATTTTAAAATAAAATAAATTCACTATGGTCCTCTGATAATTTTCAAAATTCACCAAGGAATTAGCAATTAAATTTTTCTTAAATATTTTTTTCTAAATTACTTAGTTTCATTCTTGTCTTTGTGAACACTGTCTAAATATTTGTACTGTGTTATTGGTCCATCCCTGTTAGGGTGTTCCTGGGAGAAAGTATAAGTTTGAATCCTGCCTCTGCTACTCTGTTCTGTGACCTATGAAAAATCATGTAAGAGAGTAAACTGTCTCCCTCAAGAAGCCACTGATAAATGGTTGTGTCAGAATGGAAATTTTGGTATTCTGTTTTTAAATCAAATGATCTTTACACACTATTTTTAAAAGAATTATCACTTCTCTTCCCCTTTTGGTTAAAATATGGTTTGTAATAAATTCTTCCTGATTACTTAAAACTTTTAGACTTCCTCTTATTCAATTTTAGTAACTGAAGTAAGGATATTGAAATTATGATCAAGTAAAATGGGAGGAATTTTTGAGGAAGCTGAAAGACTATTTAACTTCACTTTGCATTTTTATTCTGTTAGAGAGAACAGGGGCTATATAAATAACATACAGACTTCAAAATCAGAAGCCTATGCATTTTAAACTAATATATATTGATGCAAATGGTGGACAAACTATTCCTGTTGACAAAAGGAAATAAGAGTTTCTCCAACTGTCTGGCTTTTTTTTGCTGAATAACATCTTTTAATTAAATATAAAGTCTGATTCATTAGGTATACCTATGTCTTTTCAACCAAAATGGTAAACTTACTTTGCATATAGAATTTTGTCTATTTCAAATTCGTTTTCTAGCTTACCCCAAGAAGGTAATGAAAGCAGATGTTTTTGTGATTAAGCAAATGAGGAGAGAGTTAGGATAAGAGATATTAGTATAACATAATGTATTAGAAGCATTTTCTTGATCAAACATAAGGAAACACTAGTCCTATTAACTTAACTAGTACGGAAGTGAAAATGTACCAAGTAGGATGAGCGATCAGTATATCAAATTCATCCATAACTTAGCACTGGTATAGCTTGAGATAATTTCTTTACATTCGTCCTTCTGGAAGGTGAGAATTATACAGAACTCCCTTTTAAATATCCTACAGTTTGTGTGTGGAGAACTAGTACAAGTACAATGAAGTTAAGCAAAACTTCATTTGGCATTATTTTAGTTTTCATATGCATTTCTATATTTTCTTGAAATCTAAAGAAAAAATATTTGAATCCTACTAGTTTATATATTATACTTATTTTTCTCCACTCACAGGAATATAGTTCAACACTTTTACTCAATGGTTATGAGACCCTAGAAGATTTAAAGTATATTAAAGAAAGTCATCTCATTGAATTAAACATTGCAAACCCAGAAGACAGGATGAGGTTACTCTCTGCTGCTGAAAATGCCCTTGATGAAGAAGAGGGTAAGTGTACATACCTCCTCTTCTGTCTCCTGACAATGAATGCTTAATTAAAACAGTAAAACCACTGGAAAAAAATCTCAGATTTTATTAGGAAGCACATAAAGCATTCATTCCCATAATATGAGAATTTTCATGTAATCTTGGAAATAACTCTGTCAAATCCATAACTAAGTATAATATCTTTTTTCCATTGAATTTATAAGAAATAAAGGTACTTTTCTGTGCCCCTCCTTTTGATTCTGCAAAGCTATTAATTTTATGCAAGTAAATGCCTGTATTCCCAAAGATGGAGGAACTTAGAGACAAATATGTAGTGACAGCATGAGCCATTAGTGAGAAATGTCACACATGGCTTCTGTAGAACAACACAGAGCATGGCTTCGAGCTAATGAGCCTTTGCACCACAAAGGAAAATTCATTTCATTACCATACAGTCACATCTTGTACGTGTTTACAGTACTCTTCGAAAATGTTATAATAGCTTGCAAAAATATTCAGCATTCTCTTTTATTATCTAAGATGGTTCTCTGTATTTGTAAATATAAACTGAAGATGGGATAATACATTCAGATTCATTTATGGCAGAATACTAGTTACACAAAACTGGGTTTCTAAGGAATGGGTGGCTTTTATAGTTAGAATTACCCATCCAGAACTCCATTCCTATTAAATCTGGCTCTGTGCTGAGGGTGTGCCACAACTGGCTGAGTATTTTGTGATGGAGAAAAGAAGTGGAATCTAATTTTAAATCTTAAAAAGAATTCAGACCATCTAATAAACCTTTTCTTTCAAAAATAATACTAATGTTAATTTTAACTACTTCATCTGAACATGCATTTTTAATAAAACTTTGGACCAAGATCTTCCTGTTTACTCTTATATGTAGTGCTGTTCAGAGCTGGAATGGACATAAAAGAATCAATCATTTTCTGTAACGAGAAAGTAAGAAAGTAAGTGTCTTGTCTATGATCAGCTCCTAGTGAAGTTAGAGTTGAGATTCCAGCCCATGTTAATGCAGCAATGTAACACTCCGTAACACAAGTAACAGCCCAGATGGAGAGCAAAGAGGAAAGCCTTATTTAGCACAAGACCTCCTAACTTTCTTTGTGAGCTATCCTGTACCTTCTCTTATAAGTCCTGCAAAATCGAGACATAGTATACTTACTACGCACTTGCCTTTTCTATGATAAGAATTAATTTGCTTTTTAAGAGATAGTTCCTTGCTTTATTTCTACTTGCAGTCTTGTGTTTGCCTAAACTGCTATTCTTCCCAACAGCTTTCCTGTGCAGGACTAATTCTACACTAGAACTGATTTTATCACAGTGCCTAAGTGTTTCAGTGGTTTTTTTTTTTTTTTTCTTTATGAAGTTTTAAGGGCTCTGGGTTGAACAAAAGGAAATGATGGAGGGTCTAGTTGGCTAGCTCAGTGGATCAAAGCACTTGTAGAGTAAGCTTGAGTCCCTAAGTCTGGATCTCCAGAATCCACATAAACCTGACATGGTATTATGTGCATATAATCTCAGTGTGTCTGTGGCAAGATGGTAGATGGAGACAGGAGAAACCCTGGAAGCTCAGAGGCCAGCTAACCTGGCAGTGAACAAGAAACCCTGCATCAAATAATGTGGAAGGCGAGAACCAACACCTAAAGTTGTCCTTTGACTTCCGCACATGGCCACACTGACACACATGATTACACACATCACACATACCAACATACATATAACAATGGAGTTACAGAGGCAAGCAAAGGCTGACCTTAAGAAAATAGCCAATTTACGTAGCAGTACCAGCCCACACAAACTGATCCATGTAAATTAATATAACATCTTTCAGGTAAATGTGGCGGTTTCTTTTCCATCACCACTCAAATCATAGCTCCTCTCTGAACAATGTGTGCCTAAAATATGTTCTGTGAACTTGTGCTTATCATGCTCAATGCCACTCTCAATGCTCTCCAAAACAATTGGACCATGAAGCATAAGAAACCGACGAGTGAATTTTGAACCTTTGAAAACAATTACTATTTTTATAATATCAAACATGTGTTCTGCCCAATTTGCAGAAATAGATTTTGGACAGGTCAGACATCTGTATGGAGAGGAGAGGTGGGAACGAATCTAAGCAGTCTCTATGCTCAAAGCTCTGTTCTCCACACATACATACAAACTCATCTAAACTGGTACAAGTGAAAACAAGGGAGATTTGAACTGTTAAATCTTATGCTACTTGCCAGTCTTCTCGAGGATTTTATTTCAGCATTCCAGTTCAGAAAGTTCAAGATAATACTTCACCCAGGAGGCTGAGGCAGGAGCATGGAAAGTTTAAAGCCTCTATGCTAAAACTCCTACTCTTTTGGTTCTTAAAAAAGAACAAAAAAAAAAGGAAGGAAGGGAGGGAGGGAAGGAAGGAGGGAAGAAGAAGAAGAAAGGGAATGGGTTAGGGAGATGGTTAGTGGGCTAAAAGCACTTGATGTGCAAGTGTGATGAGCTGAGTTCACATCCCCAGAACACACATAAAATCAGAGATGAGGGCTGGAGAGATGGCTTAGCGGTTAAGTGCTTGCCTGTGAAGCCTAAGGACTCTGGTTCGAGGCTCAATTCCCCAGGACCCACGTTAGCCAGATGCACAAGGGGGCGCACGCATCTGGAGTTCGTTTACAGAGGCTGGAAGCTCTGGCGCGCCCATTCTCTCTCTCTCTCTCTCTCTCTCTCTCTCTGTCGCTGTCAAATAAATAAATAAACAAACAAAAAAAAAATCAGAGATGATAGCATGAACACTTATGACCCCAGTGCTCCTATAGCAAGATTGGTGGCAGGGATGGCACTTGAAGGTCTAGCTTGCTGTTCACAGCTGCAAGCACGAGAGATCCTGCCTTAAACAAGGTAGGAGACAAGGACTGACACTGAGGCTCTCTGACCTCTACATGCATGCGGTGACACACATGCCACACACACACAGACACACACACCATATTACACATATGGAAGGAAGAAAAAAGAGAGGGAAGGAGAGAGGGAAGAAATGTAAAGGTTGATGTTTAAGTGAGAACAGAAGCATGGCAACAGCATGACTGAAAGGGGATCATCTACTAAGGCTGCCTTACAGCACAGTTTGAACATGGAGGGCTCTGAGCCAACAAGCATTGCAGTCAGGGATAAACAGGATTTATCAGGAACCCATAGAGGGAACTTGGGTTCACGATCCAAAGCCCACATCCATTTCACTTAATTCTGCCTCCCTCATCACCTGCCTACCATTTATGTTAACAAAAGAGTAATAATTTGGGGGTGATGAAAATGGGTATGAGCTTTAAAACCATCAAACCCAAACTCTTAACCTTTTGGGATAGAAAAAGTAAAAGTTGAATAGCTAAGTGGTTTTTGTTCAAGCACTCTCCCAAATTTATTGGAAACATACTCAACTATTTCATACTCTCTGTAAACAAAGTGATTATCTCCAAGGATGATGGGAGTTTCAGACCTTGGTATACCTAAAAGGATAACTCAGAGAGATTATTTACCTATATCCCCTTATTTCCTTTAGAATGAGGTACTCGAAGGTCTAGAGAAGTTGATCACAATAGCCACCAGTGTATATACACACACACACACACACACACACACACACACAGCCAATTCTGGAAGATGAGAAATAGAAAAATGCAGATTGAATGAGTGTTTGTTTCAACACAAAACTCTTTGATTATTCTTATTTTAATCTTACAGTCTAAAGTAGTATTAGAATATACATGTCAAAAAGATACATATTGCATGTTAGGCTAGTCTGACTGAAAGCTATTTAACTTATATGAAGCTGCTTTGCCCAAGAAATAAAGAAGAATGACATGCATTTGCTGATAAAATGGTAAATTCTGATGATTTGACACCATGCTACTGTGCACTGATTTTTATCTATACTCTACTCTGTGGATCATACCCTCTACAACCATGCTAAAGATTAAATGTATAGCATTCATGTTCCTTGAATGATAAAGACCTTGAATATATCATTATATAAAACTGAGTCATTGTTAAAAAAAATAAATGCAAGTCATAGTCACAGGTTAAAAATAACTTTTTTTCAAGAATGAGGTATGTAAATTAGCCAGATTTTATGTGTGCATTTTTAGTTGGATCATTGAATACCAATTTGGAAATGCCAGTAAATTCCTAGTTTAGGGTTTCCTTATTTGTTAGGTTGAGAACGAGAAAAGTTTTTTCTTTGCTAATCATTCAATGTAAAAATTAAGCAAATTGGCCTTGTGTCTTCAGAACAAGAGTTAAAGTTTTGTGATAATGGAGGAAAGACTACAAGCCCCATAAATATATAATTTTATTTTTTATATTAGTTATGTATATAGTGTATACAGACATGTTGGTACCATCAGCCTCCTCCATGTCCTCCCCTCTCCACAGGGAGCCTCTCTTTAGGGAATATGGGTCGGTGGATTGTGGGGTTAGCCATCAGTTATAGGTTAGAGGCAATGTCTCTGTGCATAATGACCCAACATGTGGCTCTAACATTCTTTCCGCCCCCTCTTCCACAAATTTCCCTGAGCCATGTTGGGTTCATTTTAGGTCTGCTTCAGCGATGAGGTCTTGGGAGCCTCTGTGTCTCTAGATATCTGGTTTGGTAGGAGTTGATTGTTCTCTGTGTCTATCTCCTTCACCCTTGTGCTGGTACCAGGTTCACCAAGAAAGCAGCACTCTTGCTCATTTCCCCAATTAACTTAGTTTCAGCTGGGTCCCTTTTGAGGTGTGATGGGCTGGTTCTCTCCTTACAGTCTGCATCCATCTGAAAAAGAGAAGCAAATTCTCCAGCAGAGAGTGAAGTTAGTGCCAGATAAATGGGGTAATCTTTGTTTTTAGAGAGAATTTAATAGGTGTAAGCCCTCTTGTAGCCCACAATTGGTGGGAGTTTGATAATGGAGAGCAGGCTCATTTTTTAATATGGTTCTGATTTGTTTCCCAGCTCCAGCTATGGGTTCTGTTCCACTGAGCAGATCAGTTAGCCAAATCAAGAGCAGTTGGTTTCCCACCATTGCTATGCACCACTATTGCACTTGTGTGAGCATCCTGTCAGGTTGTTTGCTGCTCAGTAACTTAGACCATGAGTTCCTTGGACCAATGCTGGTCATAATCCCCCAATTGCTCATGTAGCACCTTCTGGCACTAGACCAGCTAACTCTCTGGGGACTGACTCTCTTCCAAATTTCAGCCAGGTCACTCCATGTTCCGTACCAACAGCATATGGTGTCTTCAGCAGTAGCATCTTACCACTAACCTTTGGTGGGTAATCAAGTACTCTGACAGAAATCTTTCTTCTTTTGGGAAACCTTGTAGGTCTCTCTAATCATCAGCTCATTGTGGGTGTTAGCCACATGCTGGTACTGGGAGTTACAGGTCAGTGCCCAAGAAAAGGAGGAAGAAAAAGATAAGTAATATAAAAGAGAGAGAGAGAAGAGTGTGAGAGAGAAACAGGAGAAGATTAAGGTCAGTCTTCATCATACCCTCTCTAAGGCCTTGTGATTCAGGTGTTCCTTCTAAGGGCCTGATGAAGTTTCAACCATTTAGTCTGTCTTTTAGGATGTAGAATTTTATGGTACCATTGCCATTTGGGTCCAGTGTTGTTTAATATATTAAGAACTAAAAGAATAGGAGATAGAACAGGGGGAAAGAAACAAAAATATAAGAGTTTTTATAAAAAGTTTTTTTTTTTTTCTCTTAGCCTGGGAAAAGCATTACTCCTACTTTGACCTTGAAAATGACAATTGGATTTAACATTTTAGATCACAGTATGGCAAGAGATAAAGATGCTTCTTCAAGGGCTGGAGGGATGGCTTAGTGGTTAAGGCATTTGCCTGCAAAGCCAAAGGACCCAAGTTTGATTCCCCAGGACCCACGTTAGCCAGATGCACAAGGGGGCACATGCATCTGGAATTCATTTGCAGTGTCTAGAGGCTGTGGCACACCCATTCTCAATCTCTCTCTCTCTCTCTCTCTCTCTCTCTCTCTCTCTTTCTCTCTCAATCTCTCTCTTTCTCCTTCCCTCCCTTCCTCCCTCCCTCCCTCTGTCAAATAAATAAATAAATAAAAATGCTTCTTCATGTAGGCGGTAGAGGCTGTTGAGTGGTGTGGGAGCTGATCACAGATTACTGCTCAAGGGAATAATGAGTTTGAGGCCCTGAAATCCTGGCAAGAGTAGTAGAGATATTCAGAATATTTTCCCATGTTGTATTAGAACTGAGCAGAATGAGGTCTGTCACCTAGGATCACAGGATTCCTGCTAGAGGGGACTAATGACTTTGGGATTCTGCAATCCTAGTAAGAGAAGTAGAGATACTCAGAATTTCTCCCATATTGCATTAGAACTGAGTCGAGTGAGGTCACTGGCTCTCTCACCTGCAGATCTATATAAAGTAAGATAGAACATTTGGGGCAAGGCTCAGCTCTTAAAGCAGCAAAAAGAAATAAAAATAAGTATAATCTGTTTACTTTGGGCATGTTAGCATTTCTATATTTGTTAGGTGAACTTGACAATAATTACTTTGGGAGCAAATATTATAGACAAAGGGAGTGTGTGTGTGTGTGTGTGTGTGTGTGTGTGTGTGTGTGGTGATCTTTCATAAATCATAAGCCCCTTTGTCTTACTAAAAAATGTTTCCTTAGAATAAGACAGCTAGCTGCTATTACTGCATGCTTTCTATTTTGCTCTTGCTTCTTTTTACACATTTAGAAGTGTGTGGATGTGACCTGATATTATGTCTACAAGAGTATGTACAATTGTCCTTGGGGAAAAGTGCTGATGGAAATAGCTTGTTTACCTAGAACACAAGGATAATTAAATTTTATTTTATTTTTCAAGGATAATTAAATGTAAAATTGAAGAAAATTTGTAACAAAATAAGCAAACTTTACAGAATCTGGATTCAGTGTAGTTTTCAGTACTTGCAAATCCTTGTTTCCATGCCAAGTGAGGCGGGGTGCTGAAGGGTGTGTTGTGTGCCAGGTCATTGGTACCAGCTGTGGTCACAGCAGCTCCGCATTGCTCAACCATCCCCACTTGTGCCTCCCTACTTGCCTGCGTGCCCAAATCGATGCGGGGCAAATGGGGGGCCCAGTCAGGAGCTGGAACATGAGCTGCCAGCAGGGGAGATTTGTAGTCATGCCAAGCAGCAGTCCAGCAGTTGGCCTAGCAGCGTGCCAGCCTAACCTGGTGTCCTAACCCCTGACATGTGTACCTGGGGTTTCCTACCCCCTTGCCATATGATCTGAATCTGAATTTCATAAATGTACAGCTTTTAAGGAAAAAAAATACCTTAACTACCACAATACACAAAGAAGGGGAGAGGTACAGGCATTTTATTTATATCTATTTACACATATATATCTAATATCTATATCTAGTCGTAGCTCTTTGGCTTTAGGCAATTTAATTTTCCTATACTTATTTTTGGTTTCACTAGTAAAGTTTTCATTTATGAAAAATGTCATATTCTGTATAATAAAAAACAGAATGAAATCTGAGCATGTCTGTTTTGACTGACAAGGAGGGTAGCATCCATTATGGAAGGTAGGAAAGGCACGGCAGCAGGAGCCCAAGGCACAACGCGTCCACCGTCAGGAAGCAGAGAGAGTCGAACGCAGGTGCTCGGCTTGATTCCTCCTTTTCATTGTTTGGAGGCCCAGCCCAGGAAATGGTGTTACCACCTTCCATCCACATTCCCTCCTCACTCAGACTTTTCTAGAAACAGGCTGATAGGTACATGCAGGGGTATGTTCCTATGGTGATCCCTAAAGTCCATCAAGTTGGCAATTGAGATCAACCATCACAAATGGTAAAATAATTAAAGAAATTGCATTCTGGATAATCTTATTTTTTTCATAGTTAATAATTTTAGAAAACTTGAAATTAACTTTCATTCTATTACTGTAGTGAAGCAAAACTTAACCCTGTCCTTCAAGGTTTTAGTTGGGTTTGGCTTGGTTGTTTTTGTCTTTTATTTCCCCCCATAGGCCAGAGAATTAAACTAACATAAAATAGATGAGCAAGACAAAGGAAAACATAAAAGTTTAATTCAGGTTTACTTGTCAAGGAGCCTACATAAGAATAGTAAGAACCTAAGAGTTACAATGGAACATTCAGACAAAAGTACTAAACTAGACAAAGGATAGTAAACTGCACAGGACAAGGCATAGGGGCTTGACCTGAAACAGCTGTTGAATAGAGATGTGAGGAAGACAAGGATGAGTCTAACTCATGTACACAGATTTCCCTTGCCCTCAAATTCACGATCCTGGTAACATGCTACTTTCCTTTGGTATAAGGGAAATATTTTTCACATGGGAATTCCATCTCCTGATTAATAGATGTGTTGCTGTGGGTATAAGAGGAAAGATTTCTTTCCTCCCAAGTTTAGAATACATACTGTGACGCTAGGTTGCAAAGGAAGATGTGAAAATATGAAGTCATTTCAACTCCACAATTTTCATGACCTCAGAGCAGCAGCAACTGGTCACTTTCCCATAATGGTTCTCTTTTTCTCATTGTTTTGTTGTCGTTCTGAAAAAAACATATTAATATCAAAGCAAAATAAGCGTCTAATATTCACTATATATAGTAACTTAAGGACATGCTTAAGCTAAAATCTAAAGTAGTTGTGGGGCTAAAGAGATGGCTTAGCAATTAAGGTGATTGCCTGTGAAGCCTAAGGACCCAGGTTAGATTCCCCAGTATCTACATAAGCCAGTTGCACAAAATGATGCATGCATCTGGAATTCATTTGCAGTGGCTTGAGGCCCCAGTGTGCCTATTCTCTCTATCTGCCCACCTCTCTCTCTCCATCTCTCTCAAATAAATAAATGAAATATATATTTTTTTAAAAAGTAGTTGTGGGGCTGCAGAGGGCTGGAGAGATGGTTTGGTGGTTAAGGCACTTGCCTATGAAGCCTAAGGATCAAAGTTTGATTCCCCAAGACCCACATAAGCCAGATGCACAAGGTGGCACATGCATCTAGTGTTCATTTGCAGTGAATGGAGGCTCTGGTGTGGCCATTCTCTCACCCTCCTCTCTCTCAAATAAATAAATGTATTTTTTTTAAAAAGTAGTTGTGAACCATGCTATGCTACTTACTAAAACTTTGTCTATGAGCAAAGCTTTTCCTTTGCCACTGGGTAGCCATAGTTACCAGTAGTGGAGCTAAAGCATGAATGAGAGGTCTGTAGCCATGCTAGGACATGTATACTGTTTTCTCTTCCTTGAGAATGGAGGCTGGCTAGGTAAGAAGGGGAGGTATATTCATAAAGCTAGCCAGTATCTTCATGAGATTTCAAAAATGAAGTTCCTTCTTTAGCCTTCTTTAGTTTTATTCCATTAATTATTCTAAACATTGTTTTGTCAATTAAAAAAACACTTTTATCTTTGTCTAGCCATTTTTCTATACCTTCAAGGTTGCATTGTTTTACAGTATTTTGTCCACACAAGCAGAGATTTGACAATAAGGCAAACAAACAGTAAAGTTGAATTATGGAAGATTCTGGTGAAGAAATCTGGGATGGTTAAGCAAAAACTGGTAGTTCTAACTTTCATTGAACCCTTAATTTTCTAATGGGTGAATAGGGAAAAGATTTCTCTCCTTTGAGTCTGAGAACTTTTTCTCACAATAATTTTATGTCCTTAAAGCTTTTTTCACTTTTAGTATAATTGAGATTGTGCTCACTTAATTAATTAAATGTCACAACTCCAATATAATTATTTTATGAATAATTATATTAGCTGTCTTGTGTTTTAATCACCATGCCATTTTCTATAGCATTGATGACTATCTTAAAATCCATACTTTTAATCCTTGAGTTTTATACAATTCTATAACAGTTTTGGTAGGGAATAAAGTATGTTAATTCTTAAATTTATTATTTTTACTAAAATATTTTCTAAATAATCATTTCATAACATGGTAATTTTATTTTCATCAGATAGAGCATACAACTGCACTGTTTTTGGCCGTCTTTTATGCCTGCTTTTATCTGGCATTAATAAGAGACATATAAGTAAGAGACACATCAAGTTAAAAAAATAATAAAAATAAAAATGGCAAAAGAAACATACCAATAATTACTGATAATTGTTCAGTATACTTAGATTTGAAAATACATAAACTTTTGGAAATCTGAAAATCATTCCAGAGCTGTATTGAAAACTATACTATTTTAACTTTTTAGCATTTTTAAGTATAAGTTATTATAGATGATCTATGAAATATAGAGAAAACCCATTTAAAAGTTGAAGTTTCATTTCACCATAGGTGAATGTATAGAATACATATGTATTTAAAAATTTTAATACTAGAATACATAATGTATGATTTTTTTAACCTATCATCACAAACATTTTGGTTTTTTATGTTTATTTTTATTTATTTATTTTGAGAGTGACAGAGAGAGAAAGAGGCAGAAAGAGAGAGAGAGAGAATGGGCACGCCAGGGCCTCCAGCCACTGCAAATGAACTCCAGGCGCATGCGCCCCCTTGTGCATCTGGCTAATGTGGGTCCTGAGGAATCAAGTCTTGAACCGAGGTCCTTAGGCTTCACTGGCAAGCACTTAACCACTAAGCTGTCTCTCCAGCCCTCACAAACATTTTATATAAAAAAATATACCCAGATACCCTATGGAAAATCTGTAATTTTGGAGCTATCAGTTTCTTATTCCAATGTGTTCCTTGCCTGGTTAGCTCAGGTGACTGGGCCATGGTACAAAACTGATGAAGGTTGTGGTTTCAATTTCTGGGTAGACCAGTTAGCATTGCTCTGTTTCATGGCCACATGAAAAGACTAAATGACTTAAAAAGAAAATGTGAATGCATTAGTGTGAATTCATCCCCTCTGTAAGAAAAAGGAAACCAAATAATAATAACAAAAAAAAACAATCACTCACAGCCCCAGACCTAGGTTTCTGCCAATCCCTGTTATTAGTGTCAAGATGAAAAGAAAAAAAAAGGGGAAAATCTTGACCCTCCGGTACAAAGACTGGATGTTATATTGCTTTCATCTCCATAGTAAAACATAATGGCCTGTCTTTTCTTTTTATAGTTACAGTTGAGGGGCTCCAGCTGATCACCTGCTTGGAATTATTGCAAGCGTGGGGGGGTGGTGGGAGGCAGCGGAGGGGCCCAGCCAAGCTTCCAGTTCACCAGGAAGCCATTTAGCCAATTACTGCTACTCTGCCAATTACTGTGCTGCCTCACTTTCAAACTGAGAAACTATTTCCTTTTTCCATAAAAATTGCACATGAAAGGGTCCTACAATGAACAACCTATATTTAAACCAAACCAACTCCTAGAATTTAGAGAATGTGATATCACAATTTTTTAGGAGGAAATAAAACAAATGTGCCTTGATTACTGATATTAAACAATGACATATTCTGCAGTGCAGTCAGGTTTTCATTTACTGTTTGTTTACTCTGTGACTATATGAGGTGAAAACATGCTAGCCTCTAGGGATAAAATAACAAGAAAAGTACTTGCTTTGTTAAAGAAAGAAAATCTTGGAAATCAGTGGTCTTTAAGCCCAAGTTTTCTGTCTTGCAGAGAGTCTCACACAACGGTAAGTAACCTAAATAGAACAGTGTTGAGAGCAAACAGCTCTTCTGTGCTATGAGGTGTCTTTAGGACTTCAGTTATCAAGGACAGGAGCTCAGGTTTTGTAATTTTACACTGAGGTAATACACCCAAATTTAATCTGAGGAAATGTGGCCTTCATGCCTAAGGGCTCACACTCCACATATGGTGATCACTGCTAATGTGACAGGATGCACACGCAACGACTAATTCTGCTGGCTTTTCCCAGAAACATGGGACAGTGGGGGCACAGAACTAGCTCATTTCATTTCAGTCACAGTAAAAGAAAAGCAGAGGCAAGAGAGAAAGCAATGTCTTAGAAACGAGTTCCCATTTCAGGGTTGCCTGTTAATAGAAGAAAAACTTGGAAACAGGAGTGACTGATCCTCATAGAAATTAGTGTGTAGTAAGTAACCCCTCCCCATTACAGATTAGTATGAAAAATAAAAGATGGATGTTTCATGGTAGCGAACACATAACAGTCAGAGTAGGTATGTAATAAAATTAAGGTTCCCAGAACTGTGATAACATCACTAGGCTGAAATACCTATTTGAAAACATAAATAAAGCTATGTATGGCATTTGGGGGAATGCCATAAATGTAGTTTCACTGTTTGCAAATAAAAACCTCAAAGAAAAAAGTTAAAAGAACTGATACAATCCATTTTGAAGATCAGTAGACCAAGAAGAAATTTTTTTAATTTTTTATTCAATTTTTATTTATTCATTTGAGAGAGACAGACAGAGAGAGAAAGAGGCAGATAGAAAGAGAGAGAGAGAATGGGCGCGCCAGGGCCTCCAGCCACTGCAAATGAACTCCAGACGCCTGCGCCCCCTTGTGCAAGAGCCTCGACCAGGGTCCTTAGGCTTCACAGGCAAGCGCTTAACCACTAAGCCATCTCTCCAGCCCTTAAGAAGCAATTTTTAATCATTATCTTCCAACCTTTTTCAACCAGCATTGTTCATGTAAACACAGAGTCAGAAAATATTTGTGTGCACGTGCGTGTGTGTGTGCATGTGTGTGTGCGCATGTGTGTGTGTGTGTGTGTGTGTGTAGTACTGTGGGGTATGTGAGTATCTGTGCATGTATACTCAGATGTGTGTGTGTGTGTGTGTGTGTGTGTGTAGTACTGTGGGGTATGTGAGTATCAGTGCATGTATACTCAGATGTGTGTGTGTGTGTGTATAGTACTGTGGGGTATGTGAGTATCTGTGCATGTATGCTCAGATACATGTGGAGGCTGGAGAAGGATACTGGATATCCACCTATATTGCCTTGTAGAGTCTCTCACTGAACCTGGATCACACTGTTTTTCCATGAGACTGGCTACTAGGGAGACCCAGTGATCTTCTTGCCTCCCCTCCTCCCCCTGCCACTCTAGCTATGAAGTTACAGGCAAGTATGGCTCTGCTGGGGTTTTTATGTGGCTTCTAGGGATCAAACTTGGGTCTTCAGCAAATGCTATTACCCACTGAATCATCTCCTCAGCACCCAGAAAAAATTTTAAGTGGCCATTTTCTCAGTTCTCCCAAGGATGATGCAATGACTACCAATCTGATTCACTAAATAGAAGTTCTGGTTTATTTCCTGTCAATGGAACTGAATAAGATCAGAAGAATGAGATGAGTATCTGAGGACAGTTCTTGATGCAACTTTAAATATATGTGCTTGCTCCTCCCAATGTGGGAGCAGTCAAGAAGTGAAGAAGGGCCTGGAGAGATGGCTTAGTGTTTAAGCCTGCAAAGCCTAAGGACCCAAGTTCCACTCTCCAGGTCCCACATAAGCCAGATGCACAAGGTGATGCAAGCTTAGGGTCACCATGTGTACAAGGTGGCCACGTGTCTGGAGTCTGATTACAGTGGTTGGAGGCTCTTGGCACATCAATTCTCTCTATCTCTTCTCTCTCTCTCTTGCTCTGACTCTCATGAAAGAAAGAAAGAAAGAAAGAAAGAAAGAAAGAAAGAAAGAAAGAAGAAGGAAGAAGGAAGAAGGAAGAAAGGAAGGAAGGAAGGAAGGAAGGAAGGAAGGAAAGAAAAGTGAAGAAGCCCTGAGATTAGGCACAAGAGGAGCCAGGAAATAAAGAGCCACTTCCTCTCCAAAGAACTCAGGTCAGGATACAGAGACATACCGACCTGGTGTTAGCGAGGGCAAAGAAGCATCACGTTAACAACTGATCTGAAGGAATTCCAAGAACAGTAAACACTCTGAAAAGGTCACCTAGGTTCTTCAGAAGTAACTTTTGTTCCAGTTCCAATTCTAATTCTTTATTATAAAAGACAATGTCTAGTGAATATAGAAAACTGCCTTAATGAACCGACCTAAAAATAAATGATTGTTATTCAGAACTGCAAAGACATGGGAGACAAGCTGCATATTCATAAGACAGATCCAATGGAAATTTTGGTGTTTTGCTGTTTAGAAGCATCCTGGTTTCCTTATGTCTGTTTTCCTGATGGATTCAGACAGGAGAAAATTCCGTTTGAAGTCCTACTGCACAGTGTCACTCATAGTGACCCATTACTTACTGATCCACATTATTTTATTCCTGGAAAGATTCACCAAGATCACTGTTTGCTTAGATTGTACTTTACACTAGAGATGACTTTTTCTAAAGATACCTTTAGGAGGATTTGGACAAGGTATCTGTCATACTGTGGGTCCAATCTGTTTTCTCTGGCAGCTAATTACTAATGTAAAATGAGAGTCCATATTGGTCTTTGCCCAGGTAGGAAGTTCACATGACTTCCATGAAGCCACAAGTAAACAATGAAGGGCAAACTTTGACTTCCAAGTAAACAGTGGTGTCTATGAGTGAACAAGTATTCTTATAACACACAAATATATCTTTTATTCACAGCTTTCCATTTTAATGAAGTCAAGGATGGAACAGCTCAAAGAGGATAATGCTGAGAACTCACACATGAATGCACCTTTCCCTGGCTTTTCCTAACTGCTGTTTGTTTGTGAATTTACAGCTACCAAAGAGGCAGAAGAAGAAGCTGTGCCTGTACCCTTAAGTCCAGACATTGGAAGTAAGTCACAGTTACATGAATGCCCAAGGGACTCTGGATGTTACATCTCATCAGGAAATTCAGATAATGGCAAAGAAGACCTGGAGTCTGAAAATCTGTCTGACATGGTGCAGAAGATGGCTGTCACAGAGCCAAATGACTGAGCACACGTTGATAATCCAACAACGATGCACGCCATCCATTTGAACAGACGGGAGACGAAAGACTCCCAAAGTTAAAAAAAAATTGTTTAATCTGAATGATTATATTTACAAGCTTATATCTCTAACTTTCCTGATGATTGTAAGGAAGATATATATTTATTGAAAACTGTGTGTTGATATTTCAACTGCCCATATTAGGAAAAGATATAGAGCAACGTTTTCTCCTTGTGGTATATGCTTTATTTACCTTTAGTTTACAAGTGCAAAATGATAAAACCTGAAAAAAAGACTCCTTTTTCATATCTGTCAGTTTTGAGTTGTGTATATTATTGAGTAGACAGTAGTAGTTCTGTTGAACTAGCTTGCAAAGCAGTACATACATTCATTTTTGTAATTATTGGAAGAGTATAAGTAGACATTGGCAGCTTTATCCTGACAACAATGATGTTTGAATAACTATGTCTTGCTGGTTTCTCACTCTGTTATCTGGTATAATTATGTAAATAACAATTTATTGTCCATCTTGCAGTAGCAAAAACTGTTGATATGTTTTATCTTTAAGTGTAAATATTTTAATTTTGATATACATAATGGTAATAATAAAATAAACTATGTGTATATGGTATTTTCTGGACTAATGATACTTAAAGCATTTTAATATTAGACTTTATAGAAATGTTCTATTCATCAAAGTTATGTAGTCAGTCCTCACATAACAGAATTTAGTGATTTTTCATGCCATTTCCTGGGTCCAGACCAGTGTTATCCAACTTCTTTAATACTTCCAGATTTCAGCTTGCCATACCAAAACCCTTGATTTTCTCTATAAATTTTCTCTCCTTGTTTTTTCCTAACCTGTTTTTTTTTTATATTTAAACTAATTACAGCAACCAGTTGTTGAAGCAGACAATCACTTCTCTCTCTGTTTCAAGTGCATCCTCTTCCTTCAAACTCAGTAATCAAGTCCTACAGGTTCTTTCTCTAGAAATGCCTATAAGTTCCTACCAGGGTTGATCTCATGCTTTAGAATCTTATGCAATGTTATCTTCCCAACTGACTTTCTATCTGCCAATCCATCCTCTATACAGACTCCAGATCTTTAAGACTAGAAATTCAAGTCAGAACTCTCCTACTTGAGGGTTTTTACTAATTTCTCTTCTCTAACATAGTATATAAGTATGCTTACAGAATATATAGAATATATAGAATTGCTCTTAACTACTTTTTTTCTACCTGTGAACCATATCTTTTTTTCTTGCTTCTCAGTTTACACTCCAGTCATATCAATCCACTAAAAAATTTTCAAATGTATTATTCCAATGCAATGTGACCTTTCATACGCTGTATAAAGCTTCCCTCTATTCTCAGTCTCAAAACTACCACCAAATCATGTGTACCTTGTGAAACCTTCCATTGTTCTCTTCTGGGCTTTCTTCTTTGTGTTTTATTTTTTTAGTTTGTGTGTGTGTGTGTGTGTGCTGATGATGGTGATGTGCACATAACCTGACGTGGTGCACATGTTGAGGTCAGAGGACAACCTCAAGGTGTTCATCCTCACCTTCCTCCTTGTTTGAGACAAGATCTGAGTAGCTGGCACCTTGAGTTTCAGGATTCTACTGACTCTGCTTCCCATTGCCATAGGCACATTGGGATTACAGATGCATGTGTTACTTCTTACATCCATTTTTATGTCAGTATTGAGGATCCAAACTCTGGCTGCCAAACTTGCCGAGAGAGCACATTTAACAAATATGCCATCTCCTTGCTCCCTTCTTTATGTTGTGATAACAACTTATAAAAGTTGTTTGTTACAAAAGTTCTCACTTTACATACATATTTGTATGACAACAAAAAGATCACAGGCAGAGGTAAGAGGATCGCCGTGAATTTGAGGCCATCCCGAGACTACATAGTGAATTCCAGGTCAGCCTGGGCTACAGACCCTACCTCGAAAAACCAAAACAAACAAAAAAAAAAATCACATAGAGTGGGCTTTTAAGAAATAGTTGCTAGAGAGTATTGACTGTGACTACTATCTCCTATATAACAGATCATATCTTTACACATATACCAGCCTCCTTAACCTAAATTTTTTAAGCAAATACAATGTAGTAAGTTAGGAATGCCCAGGAACATAAAGGATTATTTAATCATTTGTTATGCAGCAAGGAACTTTATTAAGACAAAAATGATAGTAAAGGTTTGAATACATTGCCAAAGGGGCGGTGGAACACTGGAGAGGAGAGCACTCCTCTCCACAGCTCAGAAAGGATTACTGCAAGTGCTGAAAGACGACATTGTGCTGTAGTCTCTGGTGCTTCACCATATTCCCAGGGTAAAATGCCACAAGTAGTGCCCACATCAGTCGTGAAGCACATCCTCCTCTGTACTTCTCCGTTCTTAATAGGAAAGGTTATTACCTGTTTGGCTACCACTCCCAATAGCTTACTCTAGAAACTTCTTGGACAATGAACAGATATTGACCGTGTTTTTTTTTTTAACATTTTTTAAGTTTTATTTATTTATTAGAGACAGAGAGAGAGGGAGGGAAAGAGAGAATGGGTATGCCAGGACCTCTAGCCACTGCAAACAAACCACAGATGCATGTGCCACCCGATGCATCTGGCTTACGTGGGACCTGGAGAATCAAATCTGCATCCTTAGGCTTCACAGGCAAGTGCCTTCACTGCTAAGCCATCTCTCCAGCTCTGTTTTGTTTTGTTTTGTTTTGCTTTTAAATTTTGCTAAACCTGTTCTTTCCGTTTGGTCAAGGGAATAGAATTTTTTTTGGAGACGCAAAAACATTGTGGATTAAGAAGTATTCATGGTATTAATAATAAAATAGTGGAAATCTCTCATGAAGTATACACTTTCACAATTAAAATCAGTTAAAAAGAAAAGTCTCATACCCAGTAAAGGATTTAGAGCCATGATTTTGAACAAAATGCAGAGAGAGGTCTTGAAGAAATTAAAGCAGAGAAAGACTGAGTTGTTACAAAGGAGAGAAGGGAGGGAATGAAGACACATGGAGTTCAGGTAGCCAAGAGAAAGGCACTCACATGCACCCTGCCCTGACAACAACATGTGTATGCAGCATGATCCCACACCAGATGCTGTCCTTTTCCAACCCAGACACCTGAAGCCCTAGCCTCAGTTTCCCAGTGCAGAGGAGGCAGTACCAACAGAAGGAAAATACATTTCATCTTGACCATGGAAAGCGGAATTGAGAGAAACAAAAGGCAAGAAAAATGTTATTCAAAGCTATAAGGGAGCTAAGGAACTTGATCCTTTTTCTGATTTTGTCTAGAAGAGAGGCATGAGTCTCGGTCCTTTAACAGCAGGTGTAAAGAAAGTTCAAGAGACAACAATTGATATTTATAGAACATTACTGGCTTTATGTTTATAAGTTGAAACCGAGTAAGATGGCCAGTCTCACACATGTATTCATCTAACAATATTTATACTATATCAGTTGAGCTCCTTTGGAACATAAAATCTGCAATAGCATAATATCAGACCCTACCAATTAGAATTAGCATAGATACAATTGTAAAGCACAATGATTATATGATCCCAGGGATATCCTATGTTTAAAATTTTTAAGTATGTTGTGATAGCACATAATCTTAGAGAAATTTTATTCCAAGTAAATAAAAAAAAATCTTCATTTCTTTTTCCTGGGGATGGAACCCAGAGCTTGTGCATGCTAGGCAAGTGTCCTACAACTCAGTTATTTATTTCTGTGATGGGTCTAGGCTGGCCTTGAACTTGCTGTGTAGCCTGGTTAGTCTCTGAATTTGTGATCTTCTTGCCTCTGCCTCCCCAGTAGCTGCACCGCCAGACTCAGCTCATATTTCTTGATAAATATAAAATTTATATCATTTAAATTCTGGCTTTCCTTCTATTCTGTCATCGATATCAACATGAACAATGTCTTCAACAAAAATCATATTATTTGTGGCTTTTCTTTTACAATCAACCAGACTGCCAAAGGAGTTAGGATGAAATACTTTGGAAAGTGAAATGATAGGCAGCTATAGGTTATTAGGTTTTAAGAAAGGTCCTTGTGACTGAGGTTACAGCCAAGTGCCTTGCAACTTCCTGAATGTGGCCAAACTGATGACGTTTCTTGTTGAGAAATTTCTGTTGCGAGAGTAACTTCTGAGAAAAGCAATATGAAGAAATTTTAAACATTCCCTCAACCCACACATGCAGATATTTCCACCCCTTGTTGCACCCCACCCTAGTTCATAGCTAATTAGCATGTAGACTTCAAGTACTCATTCATAAAGGGAGAAGTCATCCAAAAATTATGAGAAGGTTGAAAGTAAAATGAACAGGAACTACATGTACAGTGAGAAACCATCAGCTTCTAAATCTCACCAAGTGTTTGACTATGGAAATAACATAGAAGCAATGCTGACTTTGTGCTACCTCCATTTAACCACGAACTGTCTATGATCACACTCTGATTACCAAGACCTATAGACAGGAGGGCATGGAATTGAACTATCTACTCTGAAATCTATCTGACTTTGAGAAAGTTATTTTTTTCCGCAAGGTTAGTCTTTTGTTTTAATGCAAAAAGTAGTACAGATTGCAGTGAATAATGTACACAAATCACTCAACACAATGCATACAGTATTTGCATAAACACCGCTACTAATTTTATACCTGCTAATTCATTTTAAACTACTGATGTCTAGATTTAAGATGGAAGCACTGAACATAGTATGATCACACAGGCATGACCTACTAATAACTTAAACTTCTTAAGACACAAATTGTCTTAGGTCTAGGTCAGAGCAATGAGAGGATCAGCCAGATTAAGAGCACTTCTCTTCAATGACATCTCTGACATGGCAGAATATCTGCTCCTAACCAGCTTAGGAAGAGACTACACTATACTGTATTCAGCATTGATTGTTCACTGTTGAAACATGATGGAAATAATTATTTTTGAACAATGACTACTGTAAAAAATGAATGTCCACATTAACGAATAAAAACTGAAAAGATTGGGAGTTAATATTGGTGTGAGTCCTGGATTCTCACAAATGATGGTGTCTGTACTGATTGAGCTGCAGGCAACAGAGAAGCCCTTAGAAAGGCTCCCTAAATGAAAGTGTTTACATATACATGAAGTTTGTACACATTTAGGCAAAATATAAACACAGGGAAGCAAAGTGCTGACAGGCTACCAGGAAAGCATCATCCTGACTTTTCATCCTTTCCCTTCTCTAATTTCATCATGCAAACACCTCACATTTGGTTTACTAATGGTTAGAGTTTTATTTTGTGCCATATATTAAATTTTTAACCATTAAGGAAGAGTCAAAAATGGCTTTACTGTTTTCAGTGATCTCCTTTGGCCTTCTGGGGTAGGTCCCTGGTGGGCCCCAGAGAAGATCTAGATTTCCTCCTAGGGCAGGAGAGAAATCCTGATGAATAAGGATAGAAGTGCCATTTCCTCTCTGAGCTCTTGGGCATCAGGCCAAGTAAATGGGCAGGAATCATTCCATTTGCAGAGGAAAATGGGGTGAAAAGCACTTCTGGCACACTTTGTCCATATAAATTACACTTGTTTGCAATTCATCAACTCCTTCTCTCCCTTTATCCATCTGTAATGTAAATTATCATCTTTCTCTGAAGCTCGATAACGATGCACAACTCGAAAATGTGATAGAATCAGCTCTAAGAGAGCAGATGGAAGTTTCTCCCTGATATGCATATTCATAAAAATATAGAAAACTCAACAAAAGGAGAACCACAAGTACTTGTAGCCGGAGGCTGCATGGACTTCTGTACAGCAGAAACTCGGTTTGTTGCAACTATTTATTCTTAAAACCTTTACTCATTTATGCCTGCAGCATTCATTGAAAATGCTCTGGGAAGAAATCTGCTTTTCTATATAAAAACAAATATTTCTCCCTTTGAATATTTATTGCATCTTAAAATCCTTGATTCAGGAAGTAATGGTTAAATATTTTACTAGAGAAATATAATTAGAAGGCAAACCATGTAGCATAATGAAATTTCAAGGGTTGCTTTTAGCAACACAACTTACACACATATCAAGTATGGTGTTGTACCCAAAAAAGTGATATAGAGGAACTGTGAACTATCTGGATTACATTTATCTATTTGAAAACTATGTGATTAATCAGAGGCTAAGGTGGTGCACATGAGTGTATACTGAAGAAGTAGCAAAAGGTTGCTGGAGATTTTGTTATGACAAGAACACCAATCATGAGGGAAAACAGAGGAATATAGACTGTGGTTAAGATAAAAGGACACAAAATCATTCAAAGAGGAGCTGTGAGTTCTGGTGCCATAGTCAAAGAAGTAGCATTCACACCAAAATTAGGATGTTTTTAACCGTTTATACCACTCTTACATTCACCTAGTCCAGAACTCATATGCAAAAGAGGTTATTGAAAATATAGGTGCTCAGGTAAGATGCATGATTAATACTAAGTGACATGATGAATATGTCTTAAACTCTTCAATATTTATTAACATGCTAGCATGGAGTAGGATTGCAAACAGGGAGAGCAACTCAGAGCTCACCTGTGTGAACTCCATCCTAGATCTGTGCACCTGGGGTTCCTGCTGGATTCAGTGAATGGGCAGCTCCAGGAGGAGACAATGGGGAAGGAAGGGAGGAGGAGGGGTCATATTCTCCCCAGGAGGTCACTTTGTGCTGCTCTACCTTCCTCAGTTAAGTCAATACTCCTCTCACAGGGACTTTTCACATGTATCTCTTCTCTTTAGATAGTGGTAGTGGCTATTCGCACACATCTTTTTAAATTTATTTTTATTTATTTGTTTGAGAGACAGAGAAAGGAAGGAGGGAAATAATATGGGCACTCTGGGCTTCCTGCTGCTGGAAACAAACTCCAGATGCAGGTGACACTTTGTGATGCATGTGACATCTGGTTTCATGTGGGTGCTTTGGAACTGAACCCAAGCCATCAGGCTTAGCAAGCACAAGCTTTTAACCACTGAGCCATCTCTGCAGCTCCTTTTGCTCATCTTTTATGGCTCAGATTTAGTGACAACTCTGTGGCTGTTAGCTCTCACTTCCTGCTGGCCTTTGTTATTTCTTCTACTCTCCACACAGATCATGCCTCTATAATTAGTCTTCCATATAAACAAGCCCTCTGGATTATCTTAATTTGATTGCACCATCTGTTTCCTATAGCGAGTCACACTGGTATACTCATCCCCTGTTCCTCATGACTTCCAGTCACACAGGTCATGTAATGAGGCCAACGAGCACTGCTCTGTATCTCCATATAACTACATTTGTGTGGTCTCAGGTCACTTATTTCTATTTCACTACAGCCTCCATGCCTAGAGACAATCAAGTCGTTTCAGAAACAAACAAGGAAAGAATAAAGCATTTCTACGCCACCACCCAAACGTTCACAAGCTCTTACCCATTTGTTTCACAGGGCCCACATGTATAGTTCTCTTTCCAAGCAGCTAAGAATTTCTGAAACCGGAGTCACTGGCAGGATATAAGTAGATGTTTTCACAATGTAGCTCAGGTCATCCTAACTGCAAAAACCATATATGCCCTTAGTCACAATCCATAGTCACTTTATATTAAATATAAGGTCATTTGTATTAAAACAACAGACATCCACCAACATTAATATTCATCTGCCAACTACATAATAAAACAGAATGAAGCAAGTGCATATTTTAGCTGCTTGCTACTGAATCAGAAATATCACACATTAATAGCATTTGGGGGTTTATGTAAAATTGATAGCACATAGATTTGAGGTTTAACTGACAACTTATTTTTATCTAAAATGTTTTACTTCCAAGTTATATTTCACATATAATATTACTAACATGGGTCTGTAATACAAAGCCTTGGCTATTTTAATCTCAAAAGAAGTTACTTTAAAATATGGATGCCCACATAATTTGCATGATTAATGAAAATATGTTTTAGAATATTAAACATTTCAGATGCTAATATTTAGTAGGCTCTCTGACAGAAGCTAAAAGACTATTAGAATGACTGATGGATTGCTACACAGTACATTAGCCCTCAGAACAGAAGTGAGCTACAGGACATTTATGTAACATGGGAGCATTCTTGTTTAGCCTCATCCCATTTGCCCTCCATCACACTGTCCTTTTGTATGACCTTGGTTGTTTTAAATTGCCACACAAAGACTTTTCCAGTTCTGAGGAAAGATAAACATAGCAACAAGGATATTAACAGCATTAGCCAGGCCTTTGTACATAATATCTGTCACATGCTAGGAGACAGATGAAAAGTGCACTGAAGGAATCAGATGCTTTCCTTCATGGTTGAGAGTCTTATCTCAGCGTTGAAAAAAAAATAATATAAAATATAAAGTTATCCCATACTCAGTAACAAGGGTTCTAAGTTTAGCTCTTCAGCAGTTAAGAATGTTGAAAATCACCTTCTTTCTATTTGTTATGAATTGTGTTAACAAGCAAAGCTCTATCTACTAAAATCTTGCTTGAGCCTATTGCCTTTGATTGCACCAGAGCTTAACACCACCTATTTGTTTATTATTTTCCTCCTCTCATTATACTTAGAAATAAAGCACACCAAAATGAATTTTCAGGAAGGTGTTTATAACCACTTTGATTACAAAGTAAAATACCATTGAAAATGGAAGGACAAAGGGAGACCAAAATAAGCAATAAAACCAAAATAGCAATAAGTTGTCTAATGGCCTGCCTTGCATAATATGAGTTATGGGAGGTTTTACCATGAAGCCCTGAATGCCGTCTCTGAACCCTGGTCACCAAAGCCTACTTCTTGAGCAACAGTTTCTTCTTTGTGTTGCTCAATTTGTTATTCTCCATATTGTGGAGTATCCTCATACTGGTCCAGTGAGCACGGGGCAGATAATACTACTGTAAAGTACCTGAAGTCCTGCTAGTTAGTCACTAATGCAGAGTGGGCAGAGAAAACGCCTCCAAAGACAACAGATGACAAACTATATAACCTTGCAAATGGTGCTTTAATTGGGAAGAGTCTAATTAAGGATCATGATAGGAACATCATCCCAGAGTATGTGCACAGGCTCTAAATTAACTCACAATTGCCATATTTACGATTTAAAGGAAGAGTTGATGGACAGAAAGGAGAAAAGTTAAATTGTCATTGGGTTTTGACAATAGGAGTAGAATCTAGCACCTTAAGTTGGAATGGTCCCTTGTTTATTTTTATGGTCAAATATTTGGGGTACTCATTAAAATACTCTTATCCAAGGTCATAGTATATAGCATGGAACAACTTCAGATTCTGGGCACAGAGCTAGAGATTTAAAGTAGTTTTTTCTCATAGTTTCAAAAGCAACTACTTGTGCAATAAAGGTAGCTTAATTAAAATTTATCCAACTGAAACACCATTTATCTGAAACAAATGTTTGTGCCTCTGACATCAACCAGCTCTTCACTTGAGTAGCTAACAATAAACAATGGAATGATGCCCAGTGAATGTCAATTAAAACAAACTGCTGCTAATAAACTTTGCCCTGAAAAAAAAAAAACCATGTCCATATGGGCCCCATACTCACATGCACACATGTGTGAGTCAACAGCTGCACACACAAAGCTTTGCTATCAGAAGTTTTATTTAAAGAGGAAACTTTCATTGAATGCATTTTGAAGTTTTCGATTTTCACTTCATCCTTGAAGCACTAATTTTAGTTACTAATAAGACATGAATTTCAGATAATATTAGCTACATGGTGGGAAAATTCTGGCTCAGTGATAGAAAGTATGGGACTTCTTGATTCAGATTTATTAGAAATGTTTAGACAGGCTCTAGGAAGATGGCTCAACAGGTAAAGGCATTTGCTTGCAAAGCCTGCAGGCTTGGGTTCAATTCCCAAGCTACTCATATAAGCCAGATGCAAAATGTGGTTCAAGTGTCTGACATTTGTTTACAACAGCAAGAGAGCCTGATTCCCACACCAAGCCACAAACACATGCAAATAAGTAGACAAGTAATACTAAAACTAAGAATGTAAGGACGGGAATATCAGAGCACTAAGCCAAATGTGGACCTTTGAAAGAGCATATCCCTGTGCAATAAAAGTGTCACAAGACCAGGCGGTTGGCTCTGGTTTCCAGTTCCACTTAGTAAGGGTCCCATTTTTGGATTTTCCTAAGGACCACACTGTAGATGCAGAAAATGAAAATAACCTGCCTAAGAGGTTATAATTATATGTTCTTTTTTTTACTTTTGAATGTCTTTTTTTATTAGTTATGTATATAGTGTATATACAGCCACGATGGTACCATCGTTAGCCTTCTCTCTGTCATCGTCCCCCCCTTGCGGATTGTGGGTGTTGCATCGTGGGGGTGGCCTTCAGTTATGCAGGAGAGGCAATGTCTCTGTGCATAATGACTGAACTTATGGCTCTAACAATCTTTCCGCCCCCTCTTCTGTGAATTTCTCTGAGCCATGTTGGGTTCATTTTAGATCTATTTCAGTGACAGGAGGTCTTGGGAGTCTCTGTGTCTCTGTATATGTGAGTTGGTAGGAGTTGAGTGTTCTCTGTGTCTGTCTCCTTCACCTTTATGCTGATACCAGGTTCACAGAGAAAGCTTGTCTTGCTCATTACCCCCGATAACTCTATGGCTTCAGCTGGTGCCCAGGTGGAGTCGATGAGCTGATTCTCTCCTCAGGTTCTGTGTCCATCTAATAAAGAGAAGCAAATTCTCTGATGGAGAGTGAGGTCAGTGCAAGATACATGGATACTCATTATTATTTTAGAGAGAATTTAATAGGTTTAGGCCCTCTTCTAGCCCACTACTGGTGGGAGCTTTATATTGGAGAACAGGCTAGTTTTTGGATATGGTTCTAACTTGGTTTCCCCATTCCAGCTATAGGTTCCGTTCCACTGAGTGGATCCGTTAGCCAAATCAAGAGCAGTTGGTAACCCACCATGGCTGTGTGCCACTATTGCATTTGTGTGAGCATCACCTCAGGTTGATTGCTGTTGAATAGCTTAGACCATAAGTTGCTTAGACAGATGTTGGTTGTTTGCCACCAGTTGCTCATGTAACACGTTCTGGCACTAGACAGCTAACTGGGGACTGACTTTCTTCCAGTTTCTCAGCCAGGTCCCAACAGCATATGGTGTCCTCAGCAGTAGGGTCTTACCACTAACTTTTGGTGGGTCATCAAGTATTCTGACAGAATTCTGTATTCTTTTGGGAAACGTAGGTTTCTCTGATCAACAGCTCATTGTGGGTGTTACCCACATGCTGGTACTGGGAGTTACAGGTCAGTGTCAAGGGAGAAGAAGGAAGAAAAATATAGGTAATATAAAAGAGAAAGAGAGAGAGAAGATTGAGGATAGTCTTTATCATACCCTCTCCAGGACCCTGTCAATCAGGTATTCTTAGTTCCTGATGAAGGCTCAACTCTTTAGTATTTCTTTCAGGATGTAGGATTTTATGATACCATTTCCACTTGAGTCCAGTTTTTTGTCACCCAACCCCCCACCATGCTTACCCTCCCTTCCCGCCCCACCATCCCCATTGTCCAGTCCTTGAGATGTTTATTAGGTATGTCTGCATCATGGGCAGATTCAGGTTAGGAGCCACAGATGAGTGAGACCATGCAACAATTATCTTTCTGTGATTGGGTGAGTTTGCTGAGAATGATCTGTTCCAAGTTTGACCTTTTTTCTTCAAATTTCATTGTGTCATTTTTTTCTTACTGCTGCATAGAATTCCATCGTGTCAATATGCCACATCTTAGCCATTCGTCTAACGATGGACAGCTGGGTTGATTCCAGCTCTTGGCTATTGTGGATTGAGCAGCTATAAACATGGCTGAGCAAATATCTCTGAACTGAGGCATGGAGCTTTTAGGGTAAATACCCAGTAAGGGAATAACTTGGTCTGTTGTTACCTCTATAGTCATCCTTCTCAGGAGTCTCCATATTGATTTCCATAGTGGTTGTACCAGCTTTCATTTCCACCAACAGTGAATGAGGGTTCCTATTTCTCCACAGCCTCACCAGCATTTGTAGTCATTAGATTTTTTTAATGTTTTCTATCCTTACTGGGGTAAGGTAGCACCTCATAGTTGTTTTAATTTGTGTTTCCCTGATGATTAAAATATTTTCTTGAGTGTGTGTTTGCCATTTGTATTTCTTCCTCTGAGAACTCCCTGTGCAGTTCTCTGCCCCATTTTGTAAGTGGGTTGTTTGACTTTTTATTGTTTAGGTTTTTGAGTTCTTTGTAGATTCTAGAAATTAGGCCTCTGTCTGATGTGTATCCAGCAAACATTTTCTCACATTCTGTGGGAAATCTATTGGCTCTGCTTATTGTATGTTTGTCTGTGGAAAAGCTTTTCAGCTTCCTGAGATCCCAATGGTTGAGTGATTGTTTAATTTCCTGAGCTACTGGGGTTTTGTTCAGGAAGTCTGTTCCCACTCCCATATCATAGAAAGTTCCTCCTATTTTTTCTTCCAGTAGTAGCAAAGTTTCTGGTCTTATATTGAGGTCTTTGATCCATTTGGACTTGATTTTTATGCATGGTGAAATCTGTGAATCAAGTTTCATTTTTTGCATATGGTTATCCAGTTTTTTCAGCACCATTTGTTGAAGAGGCTGTCTTTTTTTTCCAGTCTACATTGTTAGGGCCTTTGTCAAATATCAAGCAGCTGTAGTTACTTGACCCAAAGTCCAGGTCCTCGATTCTGTTCCATTGGTCTATGTTCCTGTTTTTATGCCAGTACCATGTTGTTTTTATTACTATGGCTTTGTAGTATAGCTTTAGATCAGGTATGGTGATGCCTCCAGAGGTGTTTCTTTTGCTGAGGATATGCTTGGATATCCGAGGCCTTCTGCCATTCCATATGAATTTTGAGATCATTTTTTCTATATTTTTTCTTCTCTGTGAGGTAAAGCAAGGTTAGATGGATGCCATCTTGACCAGAAGTCATAGTCATATATTCTTTGCACTATAAAGGCATTCTCTCACTCCCATTAAGATTCTGTTATGATCAAAGTTTTTCATCCTTGCTTGATCTTGTTTTTTCTGTTCTAGAGAGTATCATTCATGTAACTTATGAGGCCAAGAAAATGAGCTGTGTTCACCAATTTGTGTTTATTAGGCTTCCTCTGTGTATTCTAACCCCTATGCATACAGCTGAGTCCATGTGACCAGTTTTGATCAAAGCTAGTGAAGGAATGATAAAATCTCCTTTTGGATCCATGTCCTGCCTTCTGAGGTTTCTTTACTATTTCTTGGAATCCTCCCACCCTATATGGCTTAGAGCAGGCAACTCTGGAGAAATGGAGGGGAGAGACTGAACCCTTGAGTCATTTCCTGAGATAGTCATTCAGGGATGCTCATGGATCATTCAAGCATGCCATACAAGCTTCAACTATTTTGTTAAGCTCCTTATGCTATAACAGTACTCCATGTTGAAGAATATTAATAGCCTGGGGCAAGAGGACAGGACCTGTGGAGTGTTTCAAGCTTATTGAATAATTCAGATACATATAAACCTTGGGTTACCTTTTGAGAAAATGCTGTAGTCATCTTTTCAGGAGATATTAAACAGTGTGCTAGTTACCAGCTGTGGCATTTTCTCATGAGGAGTTTTATATTCTCATACTGTGTGCACTCCTAATTTTAAATGGATGCACTTCTTTCTTATGGATTTTGAGCAGGTTCTGGAGCATTGGTGAAGACTTCAAAGTTCAAAGCCATGAATTAATTGGGGTTAGAATGACAAAGAGCAAAAACAAAACATTGCTAAGTATCCCTCTAGATCTCACATATCATCACTTGTGTGCTTTTAGGCTTTTCAGACCTCCAACGATTCAAAGTACTGAAGGACATATTTGATGGATATGCTAGGATCTGGGCTGACTCTTAAGTATTTAGGAATACTGTTGTTAAGAAATCCAGGGCCTGTGGAGATGGCTCAGCAGATAAAGGTCCTCACTTGTAAAGCCTGTCAGCTTGGGTTCAATTCCCAAGCACCCATGCAAAGCTAAATATAAGTGATGCACACCTATGACAGTGGGAGGTAGAGCCCCAGGAATCCCTGACTCATGGGCCTGCTAGTCTGAGGTCATTTACAGTGTGGCTGTTTGAAAAAAAAAAAGGTGGAGCACAGACACTTCCAAATTATCCTCTGATTTCCCCATGCACAGTGTGACAACCCTCCCCAACAAACACACATAACAAAAAAATAAATAAACATTGAAGAAATAGAAATCCAGGGTCTTGTATACCAGGAGGGACAAGAAGAGAGGGCCAGAGTTCATCAAATAATGGCAAGTGTTCTTTTCCTTTTAGCTGCAGAATGTCAGCATTTATGGGAACAAGTCGATCAAGTACTTACTGGATCTGCTTAATCAAGCATAATTGTCACCATGTGACTGGCAGTTATTGAAAGCTCCTGTGTGATACAGTGTCAGAAACAGTACACAAATAACCACCTGAAGTATAGACAGCAAAAGGAAAACTAACATTTTCCTCAAAAGGAGGTCAACATTATATAAGGAAAGAGGATGGATTCTGGAATATGAGATGTTTAGCACGTATTTTCTTTGAGTTCTTAAGCAACAAAGGTCCATTGTATTCAGATTTTTTAAAAAAAAAGGATGGCAATGCCTACATACATTGCTTTGTTGGAATGAAGCTTAAGCAAGGGAAGAGCCTAACAAGGATTTACCTTTCCCACATTCATTATTTGCATTAATATCTTCATTATTAAGAATAATATCTAGCCGGGCGTGGTGGCACACGCCTTTAATCCCAGCACTTGGGAGGCAGAGGTAAGAGGATCGCCATGAGTTCAAGGCCACCCTGAGACTACATAGTGAATTCCAGGTCAGCCTGGACTAGAGTGAGACCTTACCTCGAAAAACTAAAAAAAAAAAAAAAAAAAAAAAAAAAAAAAGAATAATATCTACAAGAATGAAGAAGTTCTGCAGGACCTTTTAAATTTATACAAAAAGAATCCTACTAAGTATTCATTCTGCTCTCTCTAAAACAGAAATTCTCTTGCCCAGACATTACCAAGAAACACTCAGGATGTCAGGCATTCATCGTCATTCATTTCTCCACACAGCAGTCACATACTCAGATTACAAATAATGCTACCAGTGTCCACTCATAAGTTGTTGGAAAAATAACTCATTAAAAATTTATGCAATATTGACCCATCGTATTCACACCCAGAGAGCTTAATGAGAGAGATTACTTCCTCATTTTGAAACTTAAAATGGTCCATAGGGACCCTGATTGATATAGATTTTTCTGAAGGGTCCCTTTTATATCCATTATCTTCAAAAGTGTTTTATTTGCTGTGCTTTAAGAGATATAGGGTAGGCTTCCTCTGCAATTCTCCCAAGTTTTTCAAACCTAAGTGAAAATAGAAATTTTAAGATGATTTCCAAAGCACTTCTGAGATAGGAATTAGCTATCTTGATATTGTCATTAACAAAAATCTACCATCTCTCCCCAGTAATTTCATGGTTTAGTTTAGAGTATATTGTTATATTCATAATTAAACAATTCACTCATCAAATAAATTTGCTATTTTAGAGGAATTAAGCCTTTTTAAATCTTGAAATATCCTATACCTGTACATGATACAAGCCTGACTAAACTCTCTTGGCAATGCCTCGCAGAACAAACTGTATATTTTTTGATATAAGGGAAATGATGTGAATTTGCTGATTTTATTATGAGCTTTCAATATGCACTATGTCTATTGCCCTATTTATATGATTCCAGCAAATATTAATTTGTACTCTCGATATAGAAAACTCCATTAGACACTTGGCATAAAGAAACATAAGATTCATGGTCTCTGCCTTGAGCAAGTTCACAATCTAGCTAGAGAAGTGCGACAAATACAGAAGACTGGAAGACAATGGTAACAAAAGATGCATCATGGTGCCAAATCAATAGAATGAGTGAATAGATACAGAGCTCAGAGAAGAGAGACCTACCTGCTGCCATAACTGGATATTTACCTTCAAAATTCAAATATTCTAGTCTTTTTAATGCATAACTAGTTTTTTTTTCTTTTTTTCCTTTCTCATAAAATTGTAAGAGGGAAAAAAGCAGATCCTTTGTATAAAATTATATATTAGGCAAGCTCTTTGTTAAGTCACAGCTACTTACCTAAATACAATATGATTTATAAGAGCTATTGCCAATTAAAAGTAAATTGACACTAATTACTCAGAAGTGGATTTCAGCTTACAACAATAAACCAAATGATGTATGCATGCTTTTCCATTGAATTTGTGGAAATTGCTTAAATTTCAGTGACAAAAAGATGACTTTAGCGATGCTGTGTTCCAAAACATATTTCACAAAAAGTCACAATGTATATTTTATTAAATAGTTGTGGAGTTAGCTATTTGATATTATGTACTGGGGATATTTAGAGCCCCAAAGTATGGTCCCAGACCAACATAGTTGTCCTTTCTAACTGAACAGTCAAGGTTTAATATGTAATGTAGTAAAACAAAACTGGGTATATGTTAAAAGTTTAAATGAGCCTTTAGACATGGAAGTCCCTGTAATTATGATGGTCCCTAAATCAAAAGCAGCATTTCCATTCTAACCCTGGATCTAAAAATCTGAGAAAGATGTGGGGATATTGTCTTTTAATTTCCAATTTCCATTATTTATAATAATATGAGAAACAAAACTCAGAGAAAAAGAGTTCTAAATGTTAGTCACTATAACATCATAAATAACTATTGTACAAGACTATATTTTAAGTACAGTCTGCATGGTGATGCCTAATCACCACATCAGTAGAGGTGCTAGAATACTGACTTCATGAATGATAGATGTCTGAGACAGGAACGGGGATAAAGAGAAACCTATGGACCTGGAGAGAGTCTAGTCCAATGCCCCAATATCAGAGGGGAGACTTGAGGCCTAGAGGAGTGAAGCCATCTATCCATGGACGTGCCCACTCACACACGAGAATTCAGACTTGCATTGAGTTCTGGCATTAAGCTCAGGCTCATTTATAGTATTCTGCTTAACCCTGGGCCAAACTCGGGGCATTCTGAAAGGTGAGATACTTATCAAAATGTTCCTACTTGTGAATCCTGTAATATTTGTGTTTCCTAAAAATATTATGGTCACGCCTATTAAAAGAGAAAATCATAACAGTATTCATATCATTGCCCTTAAATAACAGCAAAAAAAAAAATCAGCAATGTAATCTTGCCTTTTATTCTATCCTAGAATAAGGGAACTTATTAGAGGAGGTTTTACAAATCTTACTTTATGTGAAATATGGAATTTATCCAAAAGTCTTTAAAAAAATGATACCTCCTATAAGACATCTTGAACACCTTCTTGTGAAACAGCACGTTTTATGAGAAAAATGAAATGGAATCACAATTGTTGGCAAAAGGTTATGCTTCCATTTTTCTCAAATCAAGACTAGTTATTTAAAAAGAAGTTACTAAGAAGATCCATTTCACACACTACGTTCTGATTAGGCTTCTGAGCCTCAAATTTAAGAGCCCCACTTTTCCTGGGACTCCGAAGGCCTGATGATAATTACAAAGGTGTGATAATAGAGGGCCTTAAATCAAGCCTGCGAGGCGCTGCTGTCACTCCAAGCACTATCTCATTGTGAGCTGGCAGGGCCCATGTGCTTGCCTTTCAGCTGGCAGAGCCGTTTTCTTGGCTGGCATAGCAACCAGCTTTGCCTTAAATCTCCCTGAGCTACACCCTGTTAGAGTAATTTGGTTAATTGAAAATGTCTGACTTTGGAGAAATCTTGCATGGTGTTAGTGTCATTTGCAGGTTGTGGAGGAAGATCTCCAGGACAGCAGTGCCTCCTGGCAGCCTGAGTAGCCCCCATTGGCCAATGGTAGCAACTAAGACCAAAGCATCCACCCAACAAGGGTCCATCCCATGGCATGCAGCCATCCTCTCTTGCCAGGCTCGCTACATGGGTGAAGTATCTCTGAGAGAATAGGAAGTTGCCTTCCGTGTATCCCACCCGGGACAGCTCGTTCTCTCAACTAGTAGAATGGACCTGGAATAGCTCAAAGGAAAGCTGGCTGACCATCTTTAATTGTAGGAGTAAATACTATGCTCTAGGCTATGTGGTATGAGATAAGCAATGGGAAGAAACAGAATGAAAGTAAGAATTCTTTCATAATCCAAACACCAGTTGACATATTTGTGTTGTGTGGAAAGTGGACTTTAATACAATCACAATGAATTTAATATTGTCCCCCAGTGTTTTCATTTCTTTCTAATAATTTCATTGTATCTTAATGGGTTAACTGAGAATAGTGCCACATGCCTAAAATCCTAGCATGAAGGAGGCTAAAATAGGAGTCTAATGAATTCAAGGTCAACCTGGGTTACATAGCAAGATTTTAACTCAATAAATGAATAAATAAGACATTTTAAAGTAGAAGTTAAATTACAATCAGCGGTATATGTCTGTGCTATAAACACTGGGAAAGTGAGGCATGAGGTTTGCAAGTTCAAGGCCTTCCTTTTTACAATGGAAACTCAAGGTCAGCCTGAGCTGCCTAGCAAGACACAACCTCAAAACAATGGTAACAGTAATAATAGATTACAGTGTTATTTTTGCTTAACATTTAAAGTTCTGGTGTACTAATAGAAGTAGAGGTTAAACACTGACTAGTCTACTGAAACACACAGGTGAATTATAAAAAACAAAACAAAAATTAGCAACAACAACAAATACAAGGTGTTCTCCTTGGTAGGAAAAAGAATTCAGTGTCTGAAAGGGGGAATCTTTTTGCTTACTTCTTCTTGTGCAGACCCAGCTCAGCCTTGACTGCCTCTTGTGTCTCGGAGGCCCTTACTTAATCATCTAAACCCAGTCTCATTTTACTCTGATGGTCTTGCCAATTCTCCTGGATCCAGTGATACTTTTGTTTCTTTACTTATTCCCTGAGAACTCTGTGGCTTCGAGCTTGTCCTTCTTGTTTGCGTGGCTTCCCTCAAAATCTCCCCAACTACCCCAAACCAACAGTTATGAGCATTCAGAAATATGTGAAGCATTGAAATCAGTCAAGGAGTTGCCAAAACACAACGTTGTTTAGAATCTGGAATTATGCCAGACATGCCTCTTCTCAAAGGACTTACAATGGACATTAGTGCACATTCTGTGTTACATGTCCTGGAAATAAGCCCATCTATTTAAAAGGCCTCTCCAGTTTGGCAGAGCTAGTTTGTAAAATGTGCTTGTACATTGATTCTTTGGGATTCTGAATCTTTTCTTACAGAAGCTATCATATACAGAGTGGTTTAAGTCCCAGACCATTTGTGAATGTCTACCAAGCCCACAAATTACCCTGAAACCAAAGATATCAAAGATCTCCTTGGTTAGAGCTGAAGGTGAATAGAGACTTGCAACCTTTGAAAAATATTATAGATGATAAAATAGAGATATTAAAAGGCTAGCTCTACAGTTTTCTTTGTGTGGGGGTATGTATCATGGGGGGCGGGGGGGGTCAGAGAAGGACTACTTTGGGTTTTCTGTCCACATCTGCTACCTGGTTTGAGACAAGGTCTCTCTTGTAGTTTGCCAGTGGAAATGCCAGAGTAGCAGATCTGAAAGCTTCAGGATTCTCCTGATTCCACCTCCCTTTGCAATAGGCAGGTTGTTATTACAGATGCATGTGCGACTTGTGTCTGGCTTCATGTAGGTTTGGGGATGCAAACTGTGATGGTCAGGCTGACACAGCAAGTACTTTTAAGAACTGAGCCATCTCCTCAGCACTTAACTTTTCCATTTTCATATAATACTGTTGCTGCTACCTTCTAATTCAGGGACAAAACACCCAACCAAAGCAGCCTGTGGAAGTTCCATTATGGCATGGAAAGCATGGAAGAGCAGAGAGCCAGGGTGCAATACCTTGTCACAGTAACAGGAGAAAGCAGCAAAAATGAGCTATAGACAATAGACAATAAAAAAAGAAAAAGAAAAAAGGGCTGGAGAGATGGCTTAGCCGTTAAGCGCTTGCCTGTGAAGCCTAAGGACCCCAGTTCCAGGCTCAAATCCCCAGGACCCAAGTTAGCCAGATGCACAAGGGGGCACACGTGTCTGGAGTTTACTTGCAGTGTCTGGAGGCCCTGACATGCCCATTCATTCTCTCTCTGTCTCTCTCTCTCTCTCTCTCTCCCTGCCTCTTTCTCTCTCTGCCTGTCACTCTCAAATAAATAAATAAAAATGAACAAAAAAAAACCTTTTGAAAGAATGAGCTAGCTAGCTCTGGCAAGGGGAGCTGCATTATAAAATCCTGAGGCCCACCTCAGTGACATTCCTGCACAATCAAGACTCTACCTCTAAGAGGCCCCACTGGCTGGGGATCCAGTATCAGTCTTAATCACGAACAAGTGAGGCCATGGGAGGTATTTTACTTTCAGACCACCACAAATATGAAGGGGCAGAACTGGAACTCCTCTTGATTACAAAGCCTGGCAGTATCTCCAGTTAACCTCACAACGATCTTGAATGACTGGAATTATCCATATGAAGAAAGTGAGTGTGAGGGAGCTCAAGTAGTGTAGACAGTCAAACAATCAGTACCAGCAGAGTGGTAGGGCTGGGTTTCTCGAACTTTATGCTCATCTCAAGAGAGAATCTTGAAAACAACATGGTTGTCATATGGTTTCCTCAGTTTAACAGATGACTCTTGAATCAGAAAGCCTATGGATTCCAGAAGACAGTGATATAATATACCCAAAGTGTTAAAAGAAAAATACTCTCAAGGAAGAATTCTATACGTAAAAATATTAGGCTGCAAAAATTATGGAGAAATTAAGGCATTTTCCACAAACAAAAGATGAGAGAATAGAGTGAGATTGACTGAAGGCTTTCAGGTTGAAATGAGAACCATGTGATATCAATGCAAATGCATAAAAAGAAAGAAGAAATTAAAATTTCGTTGGATTATGCCTATAATTCCAGTACATAGAAGGCTGAGCAAAAATGTAGACAGATGTTTCTTTAAAGAGACTATATAGATGGTCTAAGAGCACATGAAAACATGTTCAGTACAACAGACATTAGAAAGATACTAATCAAAGTCATGTCGCGATACTACTTCCCATCAAGCAGTGCAGCTAGGTTCAAAAGGACAGACGACGAAACTGCTGAGAGCATGGTAACACTGAAACCCTAAGCCACTGTGGCAGGCATGGGAAATGGTACAGGCGCCTTGAAGCACTTAGGCAGTTCCTCCAAAAAAGTTCCCACAGAGTTAGCTATAGAGTTGCCATGTGGCTCTGCAATTCCATTACTGGTTACGTACCCAAGATGACTGAAAAAAAAATTCCGCAAGAAAACATTCACAAAGATTCTCAGCAGTGTTATCCAGCAGAGTCAAAATGTGGAAGTTACCCAAATGTCCATCACTTGTTAAGTGTATAAAATATGATGGACACTTGCAATGGAACATTGCATAGCTACACAAAAGGAATCAAGCATTTATACCACAATATGATGAACCTTGGAAACATTGTGAGATATATATGTGTATATATATATATATTACAATTTCACTTACATGAACTGTCTGTATGAACCAACTATTCTATCACCGAATTTTTTACTTAAAAATTGAGTTGTTATAATGTGCTAACTATATCTTAACAAAACCAGTAAGCAATACTGATATGTTTCCATATACTCCAATTTAATTCCTTACAGAATGTGGCCTGAGACTTGAGAATTTTAAAATCATCTCCAGTGGTTCTATTGTATGACGTAGTGCAAATCCAAGAGGCTGGGGAGATGGCTCAGTGGGTAAAGTGCTTGTTGTAAAAGCAAAAAGACCTGAGTTTGCATCCCCAGCACCCATGAAAAACAACAGGAATGGTAGTGCAGGCCTATAACCCAACCATCACCATCTTGCCTCTACATGCAGATGTACATACATGTATGAGAATACCCACACACTTGTGCCCATAAACATATGATCACACATATTTACATGCACACAGACGCACACACACACCACTCACACACATGCCAAATAAAAAGAATAAAAAGTTGAAACACAGGTGGATGATACCTCTTGGGGAAAGTGATTCTCAATCACACCTGGCCACTAGAACCATTTAGGAAGTTTTGAAAAGCTTAGGCATTGTCTCCAAAGACTGTTTAATTGGTCTAGAATGTAACTTTGACAGTAGAATTTTTTTTTTATTTTCAAACTACTACACATAGCAACCTGTTTTTTTAATATTTATTTTTAATTTTTATTTATTTATCTGAGAGGGAGAGAAAGAATAAAGAAAGAAAGAAAGAAAGAAAGAAAGAAAGAAAGAAAGGAAGGAAGGAAGGAAGGAAGGAAGGGAGGGAGGGAGGAAGGGAGGGAGGGAGGAAGGAAGGAAAGAAGGGAGGGAGGGAGGAAGGAAGGAAGGAAGAGGCATGTCAGGTCCTTCACCTGCTGTAAACAAACTCCAGACGCATGCACCACATCGTGCATCTGGCTTATGTGGGTCCTGGGGAATCAAACCTGGGTCCTCTAGTTTTACAGGCAAGTGCCTAAACTACTAAGCCATCTCTCCAGCCTGACAATAGAATTTTTAACATACTGATTCCTCTATATGTAGCAAAGTTGAGGCATACTGAACTTAGTTGTCCGTCCTGAGTCTAAACTTTCAGGAAAATGCTACTCCCTAATGTTTTATTTTGAATGAGTCACATGAATCTCAAACCCAGGCTGTTCAATATGAAAATCCTTTTTTCAAAAAACATACCATCTATAATCATCCACCCAGATTCCAACCATTAATTCATGAAAGAGTCCCCAGATCCTTTCTTCTCACTCATACTTCACATGCAACTAGTCACTCAGACCCAACAAATCTAGAGCTAAAGCATAGCTCACAAGTTCATCCCTTGTGTCTCTACCTCAGTACATGTGTATGTCTATAAACTCATTTGTGATAGCATCATGACTAATCTTCATAATTGCACAGTTGACCTCCTCTATCCCATTCCCAGAGTATTTAGTAAAACATTATAAAATGCAAATGTGATGAGACTACAGCTCAGTTTTAAATCCTTCCTTGATATTCAAGCAAGGTTTTGGATGAAATTCTAACATTTACACCAATTTAAATGTAAATCCCTCCCTATTCTCCAGTCTTACAGTTCGTTAATCTGGAACTCCCGCTCCATTGCCTTGTTCTCCAGGAACTGCCTTCACTCTTCCCTCTGTGCTTTACTCACATACCTTGCAAACTGATGCATAACTTTCTTCCAATATCTAGAACCCTCTTTACTAAAACTCAGTCTTCAAGACAGCTCACATGTTAATCTTTTCTGAAAAAGACATACTTGAAAACCCTGCTGTTTTCCCATATCATCCTGGGAATTCTTCTCTTACTTGAGAAAAATAGTGTATTTCTCTCTCTCTCTCTCTCTCTCTCTCTCTGAAACTGATGACTCTCCAGGGCAGAAATGATCACCCCAGTACTGAGTAGGGAGCCAGCCTAAAGGAAGTGATTAATAACCTAAAATAATCAATAGAAAAATAGTTTGGTTGATATTTTTCAGATTATATATAATAGCACTGGAATATGCTTGCCATATACTACTAAATTTTATACCATAAAACAAAGCATAGTTGTATGAATATATATAGGTATATCATATATGTGGGTATATATGCATATTTGATAGTTGGAGAGATGACTTAGTGGTTACGTTGCTTGCCTGAGAAGCCTAAGAACCTAGGTTCAATTCCCCTAGGACCCACATAAGCCAGATGTACAAAGCTGGCACATGCATCTGGAGTTTCTTCACAGTGGCTGCAGTGCCCATTTTCTCTATCTGCCTCTCTCTCTCTCTCTGTCTCAAATAAATAGATAAAATATATTCAAACATATGCATAATCATCAATATTTTTAATCAGGAGCTAAAACAGAGATGCATAAAAGATTGCATATATATATATATATATATATATATATATATATATATATATATTATGTAGTAGGGAATGAATTGCTACATGTCCTCATGCTTGCAAGGCACTTTAATAGCTGGGCTATTTCTTACGCCCTGTTCACTGATTTTTGATAGTTCTAACATTGTTTATTTGTTTGTACATGTATGTAGACGTATATATATGGTGTGTATATAGGTGTGTACATGCCAAGGCACACATGTGGAAGTCAGAAAACAATCTCAGGGAGGTTGGCCCTCCCCTTCCACCTTGTTCGAAATGAGTCTCTCTTGCTGTTTGTTGCTGGGAAGGCCAAACTAGCTGGCCAGTGAGCTCCTGGATTCTCTTGCCTCTGCCTTCCATTCCCATAGGCACATTGGAATTGCACTACATGCCCTGTTTGTGCCCAGCCTTACATGGATGCTGAAGACCTAAACTCTGGTTAGCAGGCTTGCAGAGCAAGTGCATTTAACCACTAAGCCATCTCTTCAGCCCCATATTTAACAATTTTTTGACTTCACAATTATGCAAAAGTGATACTGATTCAGGACTTCAAGTTTGGATTTTGATCTTTTCCCAGGCTACCCATGAAGTTTCCTTGGCAAGGTCCAGTCAAGAAAGCCAAGGTGAAAGTTTCTCTTCTGGCCCAAGGTAGTAGAAGCTAGATGGAGCTTGGAGCCAACTATTTGATCAAACCAACGATCTGAAGTGTGTTGTGTGGATTAGCTGTGCTCTGGTAGATTAGCTACGTTAAATGCTTTTTTGATATACAATGCTTTCTACTTATCATGGTTTGGCAGGATGATTACCCTTAAAATGATGGATAAAATACATAAATGGTAGCTCTCTACAACATGAGTGTATAGGCATTTCTTTTTAAATTAAATTTTTTTATTTTTTGAAAATTTCCTACATGTATATATTTTGTCATATGATCATATTCTTTCCTCATTTCCCTCTCTTATCCCCATCCCACACTCACTGAACAGTCTTCCCTCTTTTACCCTCCCTCCCTTCCTTTCTTTCTTCCTTCTTTCCTTTCTTCCTCCTCTGCCCCACCCTCTGTAGGAACAGAAAGTGAATTGAGTCTTAGATTTCAATGGATGAGCTCTTCTCCTGGCTTCTCTCCACAGCTGTGACATGTGGCACCCCAAAGTGCTTAGGTCCGTGCCTTTGGAATAAGTGCTGTTATATAAATTGACTAAACCCTATTGTTCTAAAGCTTGAAGGAAGAAAGAGACCTCTTACAAGCTATCATCTGTGGCAGAGGGTGGAATCCTAGCTTTCCCAAATCATGCCTAGACACCACCTCACATCACATATTGCGTGTCCCAAGCAAGACCCCCTCACTTGCAGTGCAATATCCTCCTCTTCTCCCCAAAGAGCCTTCAAAGCTCCTCCCCTTACTCATGGTTCCAAAGCCTTTTCCCTTTTGTCTTGGTTCCCACTTTCTTTGGCCTAGCATTAAATGAAATCTTGAGGCCAAGAAATGGTTAATTTCCAAGGATCCTCTATTCCTAAGCCCTAAACTTATTGTATTGAAGACTTTAAATTTCTCATGACTTCAGCCATTATGGTTCCCATTTACAAGTCACAGCTAGTTATCATTACATGCCTTGATGTGGGAGATGTTAAAGTGAAGGAAAGAAAAAGTTAGTGATTATTTCTCAATCTATAACTATGCAAGAGAAATTCACATTTAATGAAGTGAAAAGGGCTACATTAAAATTCAAATATGCATTTGAAAACAAATATTGTCCTTGTTTCAAACATTTACTCAAAAATAATAGCAATTTCAGAATAGCAAATGTTCATTGGAAAAATGATCATTACCAAAGCAGTTAGAATAATACTATAGATCACATAAGATTCAGGTATCATCTTGGAGTGATATGTACTATTTTCCTGATTTGAGTTATTAATTCTTTCTCAAGCTCATGGGCATGAAATCTGACTGTGATAAACTATATTTTCATTGAGAAGTCTCTCATATTTACAACATTTAAAAATTATAAAAGTTATAAAACTGTTACCTGCTTTTCTTTTATAACACCATGATTTCCAATTAACTTTGGATAAGAGATAGAAAAATATAAGCAAAGCCACCAGTACCTAACCATTCATCTGTCTTGTGGGATCATCTTAAACCATAGCTCAATTGTGTTAAAATTCTCCTTTCTAGACATTCCCAAGGTCAGAAATGGGAGTTAAATTACTTCAAAATCTCTCAAGAGTACAAAGCAAACATAGCCAAAGCAGAAACTAAGAGAATCAAAGAAATTTCTAGAGGGGGAATTAAGACACAAAGGAACAATTTTGAACTTAAGAGCTTGGAACAGAAAACAAAAATGAATGACAGGCTTTGTTTTCTTGATAATGGCAGGATTTCCTAGCTGTTATATGAGTATAATCCTCCATTTTGTAAAGTATTATTTGGCAATCTTTTTTCATGTCCAATTGTCTTTCTCCTCACTACTGAGCATTTCCAACCACCTCCAGTTAGGTCATGGGTATCTATGTTTTCCTTATTGTGGTGCTCTGTCTACACTCAAGACACGGTTTGGATCTCCTAACTGAACATAATGGAGTTAAGCATAGACTGGAATGAGGATGGCGTTCTACAATCAAGATAATTGTGGCTGGGTGACCAGAGCTACAGAACTCTGCATTTGACTTCATTTCACTTATGTAGCCTTGTCTTTTCTGCTTTTAACATAACAAAGAAACTCCTGGAATTCAGAATTAAAAATACACTTGTTTGTAGATAGTTAACTCCCTTTAAATTGTCCTGAATCTGCAGATGAGCACAGTTTCTGGTTATTATAAAGTGATTTTTATGACCACATATCTGAAGGTAACCTAACAACAATGAAGTATTCAAACAATTGTGGCAAATGATACCTCATCAGAGATGTAAGAAGGAAAAAAAGTAACAAGGTAATATTAAGATGTAATTAACTCAGACAGTCACAGTAAGATGACTATAAAGTATTCTTGATATAGCTACAGGACAGAAATCTCTGAGGGAATGAAACTTGAAAAAAAAATCTATCCAAGGTGCTGACATTACCAAGCTCAGTAAATGAAAGAACATTGTATAAAGATTTAATAGTATTGGGCTCCATTCACAATTGTCACTTGGCACAAATGACAACTCTTCTATCACTTTTTAAAATAAATGTATGTAAAATTAACCTCATTATGATGTGTTGTAGTTACCCTCACGTTGCTGGAACAAAGCAACCAAAAGTAAATGATGGGAGGAAAAGGTTCATTTTGGCTTACAGTCTCCTTGTGATGACAGGGAAAAGATGATGGAGCAGAGGCTGGACATCACCTTCTTGCTACAGCAGTTGAAAAACATTAAGAAGAAAGCGAGCTGATCTCTGGTTATAACACCCCAAAGCCTACTCCGGACAACACACCAATTCCAGCAAGGCTCCACTTCCTAAATTGCCACCAGTAGGAGACCAGCCATTCGGAACACATGAGTTTATGTGGGACACCTGATTCAATGAACCACATAATGCATGAATAATATAAGATGCCTTACTTCAGAGTACTGTCAAACTTGACAACCATAGAAATAATCAATATTATCTTATAAAGATATAGTAAATAATCAATTGGCACATGTATATTGCACATAACAGATTTACTGACCTTACCCAGGTCAGTTGTTTTGAAATATATGAAAATATTATATGTTCCAAAAACTACACAAATTAGTGTACTACTTAATGGAATAAAAGTAATAAAAATAAATATACTCAGGCCAGGGAGATGGCTCAAGGGGACCTGATTTCAGTTAGATTCTCCAACACCAACATAAATAGTTGGGAATAACCATTCACATCTTTAACTGCAGTCTCAGAATGAGCAAAGACCAAAGGATCACCGAGGCATACAAAAAAAAAAAAAAAAATGGCAAGCTCTGGAATCAGTGAGAGCAGATGAGCAATATAAAAGAACACCTAACAATCTCCTTTGGCCTCTGTATGCACATGCATTTGGACATACATGCATATACCACACACCACACAGACACCACGCCACACATACTTCAAGCAATAGAGCAAACTGTGGAATGCCTACCAGATCACAAAATGGTGCATTGGCAGCCTGAGGTCGTGCTTTCTCTGTTAGCAGTAATCATTGTCCTGACATCTAATACTAAGAATTAATTATGAGCTGGGCATAGTGGCACACACCTTTAAACCCAGCACTTGGGAGGCAGAGGTAGGAAGATTGCAATGAGTTCAAGACCACCGTCAGACTACACAGTGAATTCCAGGTAGCCTGGACTAGAGCAAGACACTATCTTAAAAAACCAAAAAGACAAAAAAATAGTTATCCCTGCTTTAAGCTTTCTCTACATGGCATCATGTAACCTGTGCTTTATTTGACTGTTTCTATTCAACACAATCTTTGTGAGACTGACCATGATCATATATAGTAGTTTGTCATTTTTATTGCTATGAAATATTGCTATGTGGTGTACTATGTAGTGTAGGCATTTATAATTACTTATTGTTTTGTGGATGGACAGTAACCTGTTTTCAGGTTAAGACTGTAAGTAATATTGTCATGAACTTTATCTTCAACACTTTTTTGCACTTATGCTAGAATAGGTATAATTTTTCTCGGTTACACAGTCATCTTCCCAAATGGAAAAGGAGTTCTAGTTAACCTGTATATTTGCCAATACTTGGTAATATCAATCTTTCTCATTTTAGCCACTTTAGTGAATGTGTGCTAGAAATTCATTGCAATATTTTCTGAATTTTTGTGTGGCTTCTCAAAAACAGAATTCAGGGTTTCTGTTAGAATGCCTCCATGGACAGACACAAAAAGAATAGCCTTATGTTGGAACAACCTTCCCCACGGGTGAATGGTTTTCGCAGTTGTAGGTTAGGAAATGACTATGCACATCTGTTATCATATTCAGTTAGAGTTTCAACTGAAAGATTATTTCTGCGAACTTTTAAAATGTACTTTGAAAGCTGAGGGATATTTGAAAGCATTTCAAGAAGTCTATAATAAGAAAGAGAGGGGGAAAAGCACAGTGGCTCTCACTCAGGATGGCTTACCCAACACCCTTGAGCCTGGCTCCCCTGCCTCCTCAAATCCCCTTTCTAATGACACAGGGAATAAAAGATAAAAATAAATCCACGGCATCACTTGAAAGCTGGCAGGTGTACTACCACAAACCAGAAAAGCAAAGAGTTCCTGGAAGACATTAGAAAGCAAGTGGGAACAGATTGACAATGAAACCTAACAAAGCCGAGAAACTATAAATCCCACACAGACAAAGCAGAGCTCAGAATAGATGCACTTTTTTAAAGCACCAAATCACACAAAGGACTCAAAAAAAAAAAAAAAAAGGTACAGGATCTGGGAGATGGAACAGGCCATGAGGAGTTCTACAGGTAATTAATTAAAGAATGATTAAACAGCTTACAAGAATTATCTCTATCCGAAGTTAGTGAATCTCACATTTGTATCCAAGAGGAATGTCTCAAATACAGTTATGTAAAATGAGAATTCCACATCAGCATTAAAAATCTGGGCCGATGAAATTGAGTAATGCTTCAATAACAAGTTACATTCATGATTAAGGGAAATCACCTGACTGTTCTATCAATTACATATGGAGGGGACAGTAGGAACAAAAGCTCCCAATCAAGACAGGAGGTTGTCCCAGAGCTGGGAATCCCCCTGATACGCTTTTTATACATAAACTAATTCAACTTCTTCATCCAAACACTTCTGACTAGTGGAATCATGCTTACTAGCTTGGACACAAAAAGTCAGCTTAATTCTTTTCTTTGCACATAAAAACACACTTAGGTAATTAAAGGGGAAAACCTCAAACAGAATCTCTCCTTTGCCCAGACACATGCATTTCTCTGTCAGTTGTACAGGTTTTAGAATGGGCCTCTGGCTGTCTTTGAAAGACATAGAAAAGTATGACCTAAGACCACTATAAACTAACACAAGTTGACCTGAATGATATCACCAGTATTTTTAGCTCACTCAGGTGACATAATGACAGCACATGCTTTAAAAGAGCGTGGGGGGAAAACCATCCTTCTCTAACATTCAATTTTCATTTTCTTTTTATTGACAATTTTTATACATGTATATAATGGATTTTGATCAGTCCCCTCTCATTACCTACTCCTGTCCCTCCTCCCTGATTCCCTTGAACTAAACCCTTTCATTTTCCCAACTAGTTTCTCTTCTACTTTGACATCTTTTATTTTGTTTGTGTGTATGTGTGTGTGTGTGCATGTGCACAGGCACACGCACATCCTACCGAGTTTAAATAGCATTGCCTGCATGAGCATGAATAGGGAGTTATTGGTCAGAGCATGCATAATTTACCGGTGGTCACAACAATGAAGAAAATGTCTCCCCCTTCCCTGGAAACCATTAACTGCCAATAACTGTTCAAAGATGAATGGGGGCCACATGCCCTCCTATACCGTCATAGCAGAATGTTGATGGGCCCAATATTGTGAAGATGACAATAGTCACTGGGAGGTCATGAATCTAATGGCCACATTATGTCTGAAAGACAGCAGCATTCCAAAGTATTTCCTTATCCCCCTGGCTCTTCTACTCTCTCACCTCCTCTTCCACATCTAACATTTACTTTGTAGTAGAAGAAACACATTATTAATTCCCTCACCTCCATGGAAACCTCTGGAATCCTTTTGCTGACAGTGCCATTGCAAGTTTATAGCATCACACTCTCCTGCAAGTCAGAAGGGGAGTTGAATGCATTATACTACCAAGAAGAAACCAGCTAATAAAGAAAACTGATTAATCAATATTTGCATGAGCAACACATTGAAGCAAGGAAAGTCGACATTAGCTCCATGGTATATACCACCTGGTAGAGACAGCACATCAGAATCCACTCTCCTTCATTCTTGAGTTAGCAAATGTGAGCTTTTCTTCTTTCTCAGCTAACAGCCAAAATAATTAACACAGACTTTACATATACTAGGAAAGTGCTGTGTTGAGAAAAAGCAGAAATTGTACAAACCCTGTGGACAAGCAGTTTGCTGCCAGAAATAGAACTGTGAACTTCACTCTGATTGGAAATGCTTCCATGTGGAGTAAAGGTGGCTGAGCCTAGGAAGCAGGCTCAACATTTTCCACACTCTCACCCTATACAAGGATCTCAGAGCAAGTCATCAAGACATCTTAAAATGAGGGCAAAAACAAAACAAAACAAGAGTCCAAGTCTCTTTCTTTGATACTACCCTTCCTAGATTTATACCCAATTGCAATATCTTAAGCTTGTTACTGCTTTTTCTGCCTTTCTTGGCAGAAAGGGATGCAGAAGATTATATTATATAGTTGCTTGCTTTAAATGGCCGAAGAAAAAGACCCCCAGCAAGGTCAAGTGTTTGGTACTATGTCCGTAGCTATCGAAGAGCAGAAGACAGTGTCAACTCCAGGCCTCCTGGCTCCTAATTAGCGCTCCTTCCACCATACTGTGCTTTATATCAAGTCTGTGAGATCCTCGCATGATAATGGGAATAATGTCACACATGAGAAGGCTGGCGATCTCCAGGGAATATCAACTTCCTACTTTGGAGAAGGTAATGCCTCCCTTCCAGAGAGAGAGAGCTCTGCAAAATGCACAAGTCTGTGAACTCAGAGCAAGTGCTTCGCCTAAGCAGCAAATGGTAATGTCACAAGTAAAATCAGGTAGTTCCGTGTGCAAATATCACCATCTGGAATCTTAATATTTAAATCATTCTTTAAGGGGGAAAAAAGTCAGGCTTCTTGTCACCACAATTAAGCTGCAACTCTATTACTGAGTGGATGCTTCTCCCAGAAAATGTCCTTCCGGGCTAGCCTTGCTGCGCAGATCAGAAAACAGCTTTGGGAGGAGGGCGTAGTATTTCTGGGAAGCTTGGGGCGAAAATGGCCTCAAAACAGAATTTTCTTAATAGATAAAACCATGGATGGCTGGATGGGTGGGGGTGTTATGAAGAAAGTGGAATTGTTTTTATTATAATTGGAATTTTTCAAATAAAAGCTCAAGACAAAGGAAAAGATGATCAAATGGATCATTTCCTCAGATAAATGCTATGATGCTACATCTTCATGGTCAATAGTGTTCCATTTGTGGGTGCCCCAATCTCAAAAACCAATTCGATTTATCTGTTTGCTCCTCCTTACATATATCTTCAGAGCTGTAGCAGATTCAGGGAAATAGATGACCCAGTCACAAAAGTGCTTGTTTCTCTAGGGACTTGTCTTTAAATTGACCTTGGGATTCAGAAACCTAAACAAGTTTGTTGTACCCCAGGATAGTATTAAATAAGGAAAAGATGAAAAAAAAAAGAGGAATAAGCAAAGTTGGCCAAAGCTAATAAATACTCATTTAGACAGCCAAACCTACGGATAAAAAAGGAAGCCAAACCAGTAGATAAGAATGCAGAGTCCCCATTTAGCTGCCGGCTCCTTGTGGGCCGTAAGTGGTTACAGGAAATGTCTGCTTAGATTAATATCACACCAACATCAGTCTTTTACAAGCAACTTTAAAATGTGAACTTTTATGTGGCTTTCTGCGTCTGCTCTTTTAATTTAGAAGATTTTGTTGGTATTAAGCAGAAACAGAAGTAAAAGCCTTAGGTCACAATACAGAAGTGGATGATTCAAGGAAAATGTTTTGTTTACCTTGAATTTTAATGTGTTCGGATATCACCTTTTTTCCTATGTCCTTGGTCTCCTAGGAGGAAGCACACAGATGTGTGGTAATATTCGTGGAATTATGGGCTATGATGAATTTTAAAGTGAAACCAAGTCTTGTATAACTTGTGGCATAAAAACTGTTGCTGTCATGGGAAGGAAATTTACATAATTAATATTCAATGGCTTTGTGTAGGGTGTGCATGTTTTTAAATCTCCCACTACAACTGATGAGGGCTGTTTTATAATTAGGTAGATAAAATAAAAGGGTGGCATTTTGGTTTGCTATGCCAATCTGAAACAAACATAACTAGAATTTTTTGAAAGGTAAAAAAAAATATAATAATTATATCATTCATGACTCTAGTCATTTCCAGATGCTGTGGAAAGAGTGTCAGCCTCAGGAGAGAGAGGAATTCTTTGAAATCCTCAAGGTTTGCAAAGAAGAGGCCTGTGGTTCTTTCCTAAATCTGCCTAAACTGGCCAAACACAACTTCTGTGTTTATTTCTGGATTTAGCCCCCGAGAAATTTAACATCTCTTCTTTCTTATGATGCTCTCTCTTTTATTAATTACTTTTATTATTATGTACCTCACTGTATGAAAATATGGTATATTGGTCATATTCCCATTGGGTTATACCCCCACCTTTTTTTAAAAAACAGATGACTAGGATTATTTAATCAAAGCATTCAGTGACTCTACTCCTGTATCTTCTCAAGTGTTTCTGCCTGGCATTTGCCATTTTCCTTTCCTACTTGTTGAGATTTGGCTTTCTGTTCCAGGATCTTCTTGTGGAAAAATATGGAATGTTCACAGATTAGTGTATCATGCTTGCACAGGGACCATGCTAATCTCTGTATCATTCCAATTTTAGTATATGTGCTGCCAAAGCAAGCATGGGTTATATTCTTATAACCCTTCTCCCCCACCTCCCTTTCACTGAGGTCTGTCATCAGTGGCATAATATTGGTATTCATTATGGGGTCAAAATGCACCAGTCAGTCTCAGTGTGGGGGACACTGTGTCTGGGTACACCATCCCACTCCATGTCTCTTACAATCTTTCTGCCTCCTCTTTCACAGTGTTCCCTGAACCTTGGCCAGTGTGTTATAAGTCTTCTTTAGTGTTGAGCTCTCTGCATCCTCTCAATTTCTGCTTTGATGAGTCTTGAGTCTCCTCAATGTCTAACACCATATCCCAGAGGAGGTTGTCAGTATAGCAGTGAGAGCAGCATTTCAGTTTAAATTGCCCCTTCAGGACACTATTTGGGAACTAGGAATCTCCTGATTATGCTAGGAGGGCTTAGTGAGCAGGTCACATGTAGGTGTTGTGGTCAAAACCTTTCTAGCCATCCAACTATAGCACCGCATGCCAGGAAGGCAAGGGCAGCAATGCAACCCCTGAACTAAATCCTCTGCAAGCTAATTACCGCCACATGACCTCAGTTGAGGAAGCCGAATGAAATAGCACTGCCCCTTCGAGCTCTGCTTACACTTCTGACCCAGATAATTGTGTATTGTCATGGAATGGCTGTGTTTCAAAACTATTAGGTTCTGAGATGCACATCAGAAAATGAAAGACGGGCCTTACATGTGTAAACTATTTAATCTTTGGAACAGTCTAGTCATTGTAGGTAATAATATTTCTTCATTTTAGACACCAGCCTAAAGAAATTAAAGGTCACCAAGAGGAACTTTTCCACTAGCACACTGATGTTACCAGTGAAGGACAAACCAAGGATTTAAGCTGAAGCTGTCTGTTGCCAACTCCTAGGATCTTAGCCACAATTACTTTCTCCACTGAGCCTAGAAAAAAAAAAGTTAAATAAAATTACAAATCAATAAATATTCATGAAGTGCTTGTGATATTGCAAAACACTGATAGGCTTAATGTAGAGGAGGAGACATGACCACAGATATTAGTAAAACAATTCATCTAATAAAAGATAAATATTTGTGACCCACTAACACAAAATACATGTTCTTCCTTAAACTATCCCACCTCCTGTCCATGTGGTCTGTACTTATCAACACTGCTTAGCTGCTTATTGCCTTTCTCCCTCTTTTGAGAGTAAGTTTTATAAGGTGGGTGTGGCAGAGAAAGAATCTCAAGGGCCATTTCTCCTCTTTAGAGAGAAGTGATGCTATTTTAGCTAGACCAAGTGTCCTCAATTTGAGTTTAATAATAATGGCCATGAGATCTAGAAGCCTTTTAAAATAATAGCTAAATCATAAATCTGTGTACATTTGTGCTTTTATCTTGAAGGGATAGGACTTTTATCATATTATTAAAACAACTTTCAAATCAAACCAAAAAGTATAGATAGATAGATAGATAGATAGATAGATAGATAGATAGATAGATTTTCCAATTACAGCAGAGCCCTGACCATCCTCACAAACACAAAATTCCTCAGAAGGAGTTTTAGAATGGGGTATCAGCTATCCAGTAGTGTGTAGTGTTTTGTACCATTTTTATTTTCATAACTTAGTAATGAGAGGGGCTAGGTTAGACAAATAGTTTCTTTGAGACAGCCAGACAGGGGACAGGCCCTCAAGGGAAGACTCTTACAATCTTATGTCATACCCTTTCCAGCCTATCTAAACTCGTCCAACCTGCTTCAGTTGCAGGACACAACATCTGCCCCTCTCACACACTCAGCCAATCAAATCTCAATCTCAATCTCTCTCTCTCTCTCTCTCTCTCTCTTTCTCCCTCTCCCTCTCCCTCTCTCTCTCTCTCCCTCTCTCTCTCTCTCTCTCTCTCTCTCTCTCTGTCTCTTACTTGAGCCCATGGAGAAACCTCTCCCTCTGTCTCTTGGGCTGCCCATAACTCCACGCCTGGGTCTCTTCTCTAGTAAGATTATGTCTCTCCCACCCTGGCAGCCAGAGATATTTCTTAAATTATTGTTTTTATGGCATTTACATATCTGTGGAAGTGCACAACTTTTCTTATTAGGAAACACCCTTTTCACATTTTTGGCTTCCAGGGCCCATGTTCATTCTTCCGCATGAGTTCCTGGACCATGTGGTGTATTCTTCCTCTACCTGGCCATTTTCCCTTCCCTTCCTTCCTAGCTCTCCAATCCTCCCTTTCCTCTCCCTTATGTCCCTGATATGTATGAATGAAATGTGATAGTTGAAAAAATCATTCTCAGTCCGGTTTGCCAATTCTTTGGTTAATTAACAGAGAGGAGCTCGGGCTTTGGGGTTCCAGTATTATTCCTAAATGCACCAAGTATTCATGTATCAGTAACATGGTTTAAAATTATTTGGATGAATTCAATCATAAAAATTGTAGGAATAATTGTTTAATGTGAGAAAATAAGCAATGGATATACTTTATGAAAGCCCAGTTCCTCTCCAAATTGTAATTGCACTGATGAAATAAAAATGTTCAACATGTTGGGGATTAAACCTAGGGTCTTATGCATGCTAGACAAGTGCTCTACCACTGAGCTCTATTTCCATCCAGAGCTATTTTTAAAGAATTTGTTTATCTATTTAATTAAAAGAGAAAAACTAAGGGGAGAGAGAGAGAAAATGGGTACTCCAGGGTCTATAGCCACTGCAAACAAACTCCTGACACATGTGCCATGTTATGCAGCTGGCTTATGTGGGTACTGGGAAATCGAACCTGAGTCCTTAGGCTTTGCAGGCAAGTTCCTCGACTGCTTAGCTATCTCTCCAGCCACAGAGCTGTTTCACAAAAGATGGATTCCCAACCCAGTATTTTTGCTGGCACCCATTAAAAAAATTTTATATGGATCTAGTATGTGAGTTTCTCAATACACAAATGAAACAATTATGGAAACAAAAATTTCATGAAACCATATTTCTTCTAATTTCATCTAGAATACCCTAAAATTTTCAGTTTTATTTTACTTTATAATTTAAAAACTGGTCTTGACCCATAAAATTTACAGATCTCTAAGGAAAGGCACTGTTACAGAGGTAATTGAGAAACATTTTCATCAACCTCAAATATGACGATCTTAGCAATAGGTGGAGACGTATTTTAAAGTAGTTGTGAGCTTAAGTGTTTCAATCACACACCTCTAAGAAAGTCTCACTTTCAGAAAATGCAAAGAAATGTAATGGCAGGTAGGACTTTTTGAGTGCCAATATGCATATCCCTTTTTGTGCCCTTGGGCTTCAGTGGTGGCAAAACGAAGAGGGTGAGGAGTAGGGGTGTTTGATCTTTTACAAAAGAAATTCTTTGACGAATCTACAAATTACCCACTGGACTTCACACAGCAGCATCCGGTGAGCTCACTGAATGGTGAAGAAGCCAGTACAAGCAAGAGATCAGTTCCCCGGGGAATCAAAAGAAGTGGGCTGGAGTCCTAGTTCTTCCATCTGGACAAGTCACACAAGTGCTTTGAGCTTCAACTCCTTATTCTTGAGCATGATAAAAATAAAGGTACCCTGTCCACCTCAAGGTGAAGGGAAAGAACCAGCAAAGTCAGGACTAGGGAGACCTAGTGAGTCTCCGTGGTTGTCTTTGTAGTCTAGCTCCTGCTAATGGAAAGAATTCCAATTAATCTATCAGTCATTTTCTAATAATCCATATTTATTGGATAAATGTCTTTTTTCAGACTAGTTATTGCCCAGTCTTTGTAACCTACATTTCACTTGCAGACTGCCTCCTCTTTCTTTTATGGTCATCCAATTTGTGTGCTCAAGAGAGGGAGAACTTTAATTCCCCCAAAGTCTTAGTAGCAACAACCAGCACCTTGGGATGGAAGCAAATGAAGTTGCTGAATAAGACGTAATGAAGGCAGTGAAGAAGAGAATTAATGACCTAGGCAGCTTTGATATGGTGGGAAAATTTGGACTTTGGAGACAGAAAAAACATCATTTAAACCTTGGAATCTTAATTCACTACCTGAGTGTTAGGCACTGAATTGCTTCCCCTTGTCTTATGTTAAATTCCTCCCCTTCAGTACTTCAGAATGTAAATTTATTTAAAGAGGTAATTAAATATGGCCATTGTGGTGGGTCCTTATCCAGCACAAAGGGACAGGATAATAAGACTCTTTATAAGAAAAAGAAATTAGAACACAGAAAGATAAGGTAAGAGGACCATGAGAACATACAAGGAGAACAGCCATCTACAAGCCAAAAAGAAGGACCTTAGTACCAAGACAATTACTTAAAGAACTGTAAATTTTTGTTAAAGGTAAATTTTGGTTATTTAAGCCATTTATTCTGTGATGCTTTATGATTCCAAGAAAACTGGTAACTATGTAATCCTAGGTATGTCCTATCAATTAAATTTGATAACATGAAGTTTATAACTTGTTATAAACATTTAGTTTTTCTTTATTTTTCTAGGTAGAAGGAAGAGAAATTTGTTATAAAGAAGAGGAAGCTCAAAGCACTTATGGATTTTTCAAAGTCTAGGCCATATGACCGTACTGAGAAAATGAACATCCTCATATTATACTGAAATCCTTATTTGGACCAATCTTCTTTGGAAATCTTTCTTGTTTTCTGTTTTTGCTAAATATACCTCTTGCATAAAGAGGAATCATGTAAAAGTGATTTACAGCCATTTCATAAATGGGCTTTTAGACTTTACCCTGCAAAATATAATAGGGATAAGACCACTATTACTAGACAGTAACCTGGTAGTCCCTGAACATTCATTAAAAGGCAATACCTCTCTATCATCCTCTGGTAGGCATCATTCTAACTACTGAAAATTCTACCCACCTAATGGAGGACCAAGATTTTATGGAGAAATTAAGCATTGTACTTGACATGGACTAAAAGGCATGTGAACTCTGTCTTAGTTCCTGCAATTGCCTTCTATGTTCCACAAATTGTACAGTAGGCATCAGTGGGAACATAGTAAAGAGGGTGAGGAATATAGTTGTCTTATCTTTCAAAAAGGAAGTCCTTGGAAAGAAGATTCTGTGGTTTCTTAAATCATATAACAGGTGCATGAGTAACTATTAAAATGTGAAGCCCTATAAGCATCATACACATAAAACTATTAGTTGTGATATTTACCCGGGTTTAGAAATTTGTAAAAATAATCTTTATATTTTCAAATATTCCAAATTATCACAATAAATTTATAACCAACCAGAAAATATTAAATTTACAGAAATGTATACCTTAAAATCACATTAGTTTTAATTTCTAGGTGATGTTGTGAATCATCTACCAGTACCTTAGCATAGAATTGGCTTGTTGATAAGTTGATAATTTGAGAATGATAGCTAATTTTCAAAAAGATTCTCTTTTCCCTTGTGCACTGAATGACATGCGTCATTCAGAAACCACAGGGGAAGTCCTTTTCACAGTGGATAGGTGAGACCATTGCCACATGTTATCCTATTATGGTTCCTTCAAAGACACCTTTGATGCATGACTGCAGATGAACCTGGGAGCCATGTGAAAACTCCCCAGAGACACTCTTCTCAAAGGTATGGCTCTGTATCTTTAAACTTTCTCTTGCTATGATTGGAAATTGCTATCTGATTCCTTGAAACTTAAACTTTACTGGGTATTATTTTATCTTATGCTCACAAAGATTTTCTTCCATACTATAGATTCTGATGATGTGATCAGAAGAAACAGATGGTAAGATAAATAGTGATAAGTAGTTCTCTTTCAGCAAAAACAAATTTACAGGTTTCATCATAGGCTCTGGTACTCACATATTTCAGGTATGAATATATTTTAAGTTATATCACCAAAATATAGTATCCACTCTGCAAAAACAAGGTATGTATAAGGATTAAAATCCTTTGCATCAGATTCCATAATAATTCCATCAGACATGGATTTTTGTATCATTCTTCTAAAAAATGACCTTTTAGAAAGATAGGAAGGGGCTGGAGAGACTGCTTAGTGTTTAAGGCACCTGCTTGCAAAGCCTCAGAGCCTCAGCTCAATTCCATAGTACCCATGGAAAGCCAGATGCACAAAGTGGCACATGCACCTGGAGTTCATTTGCAGTGGCAAAAGGCCCTGGTGCACTCATAATCATCCTGTCTCTCTCTCCCTCTCTCTCTCTCTTTCTCTCTCTCTCCTGCTCCCCTTCAAATAAATAAAATAAAAATATATTTTAAAAGATAAGAGGATATAGTGTCTAGGAAAAGATATGTTTCAAGAACTCAAACAGATACCTGAAGGTGCAAATAGAATCAAATCCTATATATAATATGCTTTTTCTATAGATGTACCATAAAGTTTATCTTATAAATAAGGTACAGCAAGATTAACAGTAAATAAGATAAGACACTTACACAATCTGTTGTAATACAAGTTAAGCAAATGTAGTCTCTGAAATATCTTATTCCACACTCATCCTTCTTGTGATGATGTGAGATGATGTAATACCTATATGAAGAGATGCAGTGAGTGATGTTGTCAGAATGAGGTACAATTTAAGACTCATGCATTGTTTATTTCTGTGATTTTCCATTTGGTATTTTGGAGCCATGATAAACTATAGGTAACTGAAACCTCAGAGAGCAAACAAAACCCAGGGGACACTGTCTACATTAAATTTCTGGTTCTACCACTTGCTGCTGTGTGGTCCTATATAAATTTCTCCATTTATTTGGAAACTACTTGTCAGAATTATGTATCATGAGCCATGCACTGTGGTAGGTACAAGGTTTCAACTATGAACATACTATTGGTGGCTTTTGCTATTATGGAGATTAGTGAGCAGAGAGGCATTAAACCAAGATCACAGACATACATGTAATAGAAAACAGCCCCAGTAAGTTAGGAGTGTCCACACCAGTTTTCAGACAGTTCTCATGGCTAAGTTGTTTTGTGTAGGTCAAGTTTATTTTGTGCAGGGAGGCTTTGTTATAAACACAGAACCACAGAATATCTTTACATTTTGAATGGTATAATTGTTATTGCTTCGGGAGTTGAGAGAAGGTGTACTCTTGGCCTTACGCCTTGGGTAGGGACAACTGAAGATTCCTGGGGGAGGGGTGCAAATTTCAGAACTTTGTAGAGTAGGATTTGAGAATAAATGTTATAATTCTTTTCTAGAATTTTTCCTTTTTTGGTCTTCCAATCTAAAAAAAAATGTTTACAAAATGTTGGGGTCTTGTTTAATGTAATGTTAAGAGGTTCTGGGTTTATAGTGAAAGATTAGGGCAGGTCCAAGCCTTCATAATAATCAGCAAGGGCCTAAAATGAAAGGTATTCCATATGGATGAAAGAGCAGTGTGTCTTCCATAGAGTGATACCAATACAAGCATAGAGATGGAGGTCATGGTATAAATACTGTTGTGAGAGAACAGAGCTTAAGAGCCCTCTTACATGGGTGAGCTAGGAAATTTTTCAGGAACAGGATTTTAATGGAGAACTAAATGAGACAAAGAAGAAACCAAGAAAATTCTGGAGGAGTCTTTCACACCAAATAGCATATATGAAGGTGAGATAAGCACATAAGCTATAGTAAGGATATAAGCCTGGATATAGAGCAAACAAAGCAAAAGATGCAAAGGGTCAGAATGGAGAAAAAGACCACAGGCTCAGTATAGGCAGGGTGTGATGGGTCACCTCCCATGGAACTTTGCACATCAGAATTGTGCATAGAGGAACAACACGACTGCATTTTCAGAGGTAATTCTAACTACTATGTGGCTTTGATGAGCAGGGAAAAGGAAATTGTTATTTCAGGAGGCTGAGTGAGGGATGAGGGTATCTTAAACTAACAAAGGTGGAGCCAAGTGACTGTTTGAGTTGTATGCCGAAGGTAGAATCAACAGACTAGTAGCAATATAATTGTGAAGGGCACAGATAGCCAAATGACATGGGGGATTAAGAAAAAGTTGACCAAAGCCAGGCATCATGACACACACCTTTAATCCCAGCAATTGGGAGGCAGAGGTAGGAGGTTCACTGTGAATTCAAGGCCACCCTGAGACTACATAGTGAGTTCCAGATCAGCTTGAACTAGAGTGACACCCTATCTTGAAAAACCAAAACAGGAAAAATAAAAAGGAAGGAAGAAAAGTGTGACCAACATATTCATGGGGATCATTAAATAAAACAATGAACATCAGGTGCAAATGAGAAGTGTACATTGGGGGCTGGTTAGATGGCTCGATGTCTAAAGGCACTTGCTTGCAAAGCCTGTTGGTCCAGGTTCAATTCCAGGCACCCACATCTCTGGCTGGCACACACACACACACACACACACACACACCCAAAGTAACTTAAATTTTTTTTAATTATGTGTACAATCATATAAGCTGACATTATCAGCATAAATTCATTAATAAATACTTTACAATCCTTCTAAATTTCCCTAAAAGGGAATGTTATAGTTCCCAAAAGTTCATGGAGTGGAAGCTTGATTCCCAGTCTGGCAGGGTTGGGATAGCAAAGCCCTGAAAAGATGATCAGAGCTGAGAAGGTCCTCAGAAGGGACCAATGCCATCTACTGAAGGACAATTAGGGATCTTGGACTGACTCTCACAAGGGCCACTTACATAAAATGAAACCACCCTATGTGCTTAGTATACCCATATACATCTACAATGAATCCTGTTCCTTTTCTACTTCACTACCAGATTCTAATGCAGCCTGAAAGACTTCACTAGGCAGGACTAGGCAGGATAATTCCCATATACTAGAATAATAGCATAAACAAATTACATTTCCTTATAGTACTCAGCTGGGTATCTTGTTATAGCCAACAAGAAATGGAATAAAATAGGAAATATCTATACATTGGCTTGCAATTGGACATTGAGAAGAGATGGTTAATTTTTGAACCCTTAAAATCTTCCCTAAGATGCACACACGTCTTCAAGATACTGCATTTTATCTCTCATTTGGAATGGCAGTATACAACTTCATCACAGCCTGTGAACAACCTCAATCAAGAAGAGACTTTCTCAAGACTTCTGAATTCCACTGGAGGCACTGAGGATAGTAAACAAGCCTGCAAATGTTCACCAAAGAGTCACCTCTGGGCTGGAGAGATGGCTTAGTGATAAAGGCATTTGCCTGTGAAGCCAAAGGACCCAGGTTCAATTCCCCAGGACCCACATAAGCCAGATGCACAAGGTGACGAATGCATCCTGAGTTCGTTTACAGTGGCTGAAGGCCCTGCAGTGCCCATATTCTCTCTCTCTCTCTCTCTCTCTCTCTCTCTCTCTCTCTGTCTCTGTCTCTCTCTCTCTCTGTGTGTCTCTGTCTCTCTCTCTATCTCTCTCAAATAAATAAAAATTTAAAAAGACTCACCTATATGGAACTAATTCAAAGTAGCCACCAAATGAGTGAAATCCCTGTGGTTCAAACAAATAAACTCAATTGAAGGATTTTTGGTAATCTAACTTTTTACATACATAGCTGGATATAATTCTGGGAAAGGGACATGCAGCTTAGTACATGAAAAATACTTGGACTTTTGTGACAACGTCATTTTCCTAATATGAGTGCATGCATGACAAAAGCAATAGAAGGTCAATGGAGCCAATGAGTGCTATTTGCATTATGCAAAAAAAATGGAAGAGGCAAATTACAAGAGTACTGTGAAGAACACAGAAATATAGATCTCTCCTGGACATAGTTCCAAAATATTAGCTCTTCCCCTTATCACCAAAGACTTCTACATATTTTATCAAGCAAAATAAACATTAACTCCCCTGAGATTTATAGAAAACTCTTTCACCTCTTCTCAGCCTTATTGTTTGAAAGGTTTTGTCTATGAGGAAGCACAGGACTTTCAGAAACATCTAGACCTGAGTCCCACCACTGAGACAGAGGGAAGCACAAGTCCCTAGATGCATCCAAACTTGAGTCTCAACAGTGATACAGGATATCTCAAGGCCTCTGGCAGATAGAACTAAAGATAGCATTAACCCTGACCACAGAGCACACAGCGGATTTTTCTAAAACATGAAAGAAAAATAATTTAAAAATAAAACATGGGGAATGAAGGGATGGTTTAGCAGTTAAGGTGTTTGTCTACAAAGCCAAAGGACCCAGGTTCCATTCCCCAGGACTCATGTTAGCCAGATGCACAAGGTGGTGCATGCATCTGGAGTTCATTTGCAGTGGCTAGAGGCCCTGGTGTGCCCATTCTCTCTCTCTCTCTCTCTCTCCCTCTTTCTTTCTGTCAAATAAATAAATAAATATAAATAAATAAATAATAAAACATGAACCAGACTCATTGACTCATTAGTTCACTTGGTCTGTCTGCCTGATTTCATTGATTTATACCTGAAAGTTTCTGCTACTATTAGTTAGTTATTATTTACAATATCCTTTTGGGGTTAATCAATGCTCTTAACCCTGGTGAGATGCAGTATCACAATATTATCTCAATCAATTTCTGTCTACTCATTGTGTTCTCTGGTCTGTAAGGATGACTTACTGTATGACAGCTTTTAATGCAGGTTAACTGTCAATATTTTTCATACATCTTTGTACTAGTGGGTTTTTCTACTAATTAGTAAAATGGCCCCTGGACAGCCCATAGCAGAAGAGGGTTAGACCTCCAGTACTTCCAGTGTTACTGGCCACCAGCCATTCCAAGAAGGCAGGAAAGTTAGAGGAATGCACACCTACCACAGGTAGTGCCAATACTGCCTATAGAGGTACAGGGAGTACCTGAGCCTTCATGCTACCCTCTACCATAAGTCTAAGAACTCAAGTGTTGTAGGATCATCAGGGTGATGATGGCTTGTTCAGCAGAAATGCTTATTAGTAAGTAAAACTAAATGTGCCTCTGTCACAATATATTGTAAACATCTGCTTTCTCAGAGGCAAACCATTCTTCATTTCTATAAGTTCTCTGCCTGTCTCAGGGTGTGCTTTATGAAATATGTGTTGGATTGAACTGGATCAATTTAAAGGTAGAATACTAAGCCCAGTTAGCTTTCTCCTTTTCCCCAACTCAATAAAACATGTGCTAATGTGCTTGTGACTCTTCAGCTGCTCTCAGCTGAGAATGGTCAAAAGGTAGGTATGATGAGAATTGATAGCATATTTCTCCTCTGCCCAGGGCTTTGGGTCTTGGCCACAGAAGAGAGTGGCAAAGAGCCAGGAATGGAAGCCAGAACTGCACAGGGAGGAGGAGTCCCTGCATTATACCAATGTATAATTAGTACAAATGCTACTCAGTCAAAGCTAGAATGCTACTATTAAAACCGTGGACTAGTTGCACTGAAATTTCTGGAATATCTGATAGAATCATCTTAGGTTGAAAAGTCAAACAGAAAAGTTTAAACACCCAGAGTTTCTGTTATCGCATTTTAATACTTACTTCCAGGAAACCTCTGGTTTTTACTTTCTTGATGCAGATCTGCAGGCATGTTTAAAAATAAGAATTGCAGCGGATATGAGTCAAGGCTATAACACCTGCGCTGGAACGACTGACTGGAAAGACAACAGCAAAGCCTTCACAGATGCAAGTGAAGCCACAGGGCAAGAGCTCAACCATGGAACAGTGCCTGTGCCAGTCATCAGGTTGGGGGCAGCTCCCCGTGGAAGCACAGGGAGTGTGAGGTCCCCATGTCTCTTCCAAACAAAGGAATAGCTCTATAGCTCTGCTTCTGGTTTCTAAAGTCCAGAGCTTAGGACGAAGGTTTTCTTGTAGCAGTGAATAACTAGGTTCTATTACAGACACAAATCACACATTAGCTATAAAAATAACAAGCACCCACATAATCCCCACTGGTACCTTTTGTGTCAGTAAAACTAGACTCTTTAGACTGATTTAATTGTAATATTTGGATCCATGGAGCTGGGGAGATGGCTCAGTTGGTAAAGTACATACTATGTCAACATGAGGACCTGAGTTGACAGCCTCAACACCCACATAAAAACCAGGTGTGATGGCACATGCTGGAGAGACAGAGAAAGAAGTTTCTCAGGGTTTGCTGGCTAACTAGTTTAGGTGAACACAGTAAGCTCCAGGTTTAATGAAAGACCCTGTCTCAGAAAGGAAGGTGGAGAGCAACTGAGAAAGACACTAGATGCTGACCCGCTGGTGTCTACATGCATCTGCATATACACACACATAAATGGATTGGTGACCTCTTGTGATGGTACCTATGATACAGCAATTTATATCACATACTCCTCTTATTACCTTCTCTTTCCACTGTCTTTATTACTTCCTTTGTCAATTGTACAACTCACCACTGTGCTAGAGTCAAAGAGCTTGGCGATGAAACATACAGCCAAAGTGTAACTAAACTATCATCGGGCAGCTGTGTACTTGAAGGAACAATGGAATAGGAGTCAAAGGACCTGTGCACCATCACAGGTAATGAGTACCCATGAGAGAACATATAGAGAGTCATTTTATGAAATGTAAAATATTGTTAAATTTATACCTGTATTCAAGATGTGTGAACTTTCATCCACAAGAAAAGTGAAATGACAGCATGAGGTGATTAGTTTGAAGTGTAAAGATAAAAGCTATAAAACTGTTTGTAGGAACTAAATCAAAATTATGATAACATCAGCAATAAGAATGTTTAATGTGATCCTATTTACATTGCTGCTGAAGTACGGTAGGACCTGGGTGGCATTTGAATTTTGAATGACTGTCAATATATTGTTGATTTAATGCCTAAAGTTTGTTTGCCTAACAAATATCACAGATGCTGAGCTAATTTTGAAAAACGATAATTCCACCTTCCTGTGACCCCCCAATCTCTTCCCCATGCTTAAAATTTCATTTTCTATTCATTGTGCATTGCTTTCAAGGTTACAAGGAAAGGAATAGAAAGGATGAGTCAATAATGAATCTTCTTGCAGAAAGATAAACACTGAGTGCATGACTGTTAATGAGAGCGTCACATGTAAAAACAAGTGAGGTAATTTTTCTGCCCTGCTGGGCATTTTAAAAGCCCTTAGCATTCAGGTTAAGGTATATATGCAAAGAAGCTGGGAGAAATTCAAAGAGCAGCAACCAAATTTAAAAACTTAAATTAAAAGGACTTTTGTGATTGGGACAATCTGACTTATGAGAAAAACAAAATAAGTAGCAGGTCAAAAGGTCAAGCAAAAAGAAAACTTAGAATCAGTTTACACAGCAAGCAAAGGATAACATGTCCTACACTAATGCTCACACTAGTAGAAAGTATGTCGTAAAGGAAAAGACTACACAGGAAAGGAGAGGGGGAGGGACAGTTACTCAACTTCCCTTGAATGTGAAGAGGTTGTATTTTAAAATAGTTACCTAAGAATCATGCCTGTAATCAACTAGAGTACTGTCTTGCTTGAAACGCCCAATTCATCTCCCTTCTTCCCCACTGCCCTGAACGGCAGAAATAAAGATATAGGTATTGTTGACACCATCCCTAGCACTCATAACATGCTAATGGGTAAATAGCACAAAATAAAGTTACATTCCATAGAATAAACAATTTAGATTTTACTGCTAAATTATTCTAAATCTCATAGAAATATAAGCCCTACATTATTATAAATAGTAACACCCCATATTAAATGCTGCCAGGAGAGCATTTAATGATGTTTCATGGAGAATATCATGACTCCCATGTTTCTGCACAGTGGGTAATTTATTTTCATTTTGGATTCCATGCAGGAAGTGCTCATTCCTGCCAAAGAAGTTGTAGAGTCCTCTTCCCTCGCCGATGCTGCTGAGGTTGCTGCTGCCGCTCAGAACAGTTGCCAAGTAGAACACAGATGCAGATGGAAATTGGGGACATGGGATGAGAGGTAAAGCACCACATGGCCACAGACAGCATTTCATGAGAGCCGTGAACAAAACCAAGTGCTCAAAAGGAGACAAGCTGAGAAAGATTCAGTACTTCATGCACAAATAATGTAGGTAGTGAGCATTGTATGGAGGACCATTAAGGACAAGAGAAATACAAGCATGCAGGAAAAGGATTGAGTCCAGTCCAAGTGCAATTTTTTAGCTATGTGGGATTATTGCTACTTCTTCAAAGAAAAAAAAAACAGTGAAAGATATCAGATATCTCTAAATGCTTAAAATATAGGGTTTGAAATAGACACTTTTCTAAGTACCACACATACAGGTTACATATAGGACATACTAAAAGGAAATATGTTAGAAGAGTCTCTAATAAATCCTGACAACATTGGCAAGGTCAAGTGTCACCAATAGCTGCGAGAGTTAAGCTTACGTGACAAATTTTGGAAGAAGTCACTCATTGGCTAACTTTTGGAAAAGGAGAGACCAAACTATCATCATCATAGCCACCATTTAATTTCATGGCTATGAAATAAAAATAACAAATTAATTTTAAATTAATAAGTAAGTTTGGTAAAGCGGCTCTCTGTAAGAAAATATAAAGTTGTTGGAAAGGAAAAGATACAGGGATGTGTCAATTAACAGTCAACACTTTAATAGGAATCAGAAATCTGTAGTTCTTTATTAATCAAAAAGTATAAGAGTATAAGAATACTGGAGAATAAGATGAGAAAAGGACTCAATTTATACTAGCAACAAAATTTTGTCACCCCCTAAAGATGAATTTAATAAGAAATTAGAAATATAGCAAAAATACAAACTACGAGGAAACCTACACAGCATTACTAAAGAGCCTACAGGCTGGAAGATACACTCTTTTTCCCAAACAAGAAGCCAAGAACAGTCATATAAAAACCCTTCCTGAATCTTAGATAAATACGATGGTACAATAATTCAAAAAATTACAGATAGATACAAAAGCTAAGAAAAATTGAAAAGGAATCATATGAAACAATGTAGCCTACCAAGTATTTCAATGTATTCCCTTGTTGGGACTAGAAAGCTGACAACAGATACAAGTATAGACAAATAGGTTAGGTGACTATAGTAAAATTAAAACTAATGCAAGTATATATCAGAACCTATAAATGACAGGTTTGACATTTCATATGAGTGGAAAAAGTATGTTTTATTCAATGAGAAGCAAGACGATTTAGTTGTCATATAGAAAGAATAGTTGGATACTTGTGTCAACCTATTCTATAATGAATGGCAGAAAAAAACAAAAGTATAATCATTCTGGAAAGGAAATTGAAGGGAAATTTTATAATTGAAGTAATACAGGTCAAAATAGTAGTCATACACCACTCTTTAGGTATCAGATTGCAAAATTCAACATCCTCTTATTTTTGTCAGTGGAGACACAGATCACTTAGAATGTGTTTACTTTATGACCAAGTATTTTACTTCTAAGAATCTATTTTGTGAATATTTAGTCAACATTTGTTTGCAAGACTATAACCCTGGGAACAAACACATATAGGAAGTCATTCAAAATTCCTAACACAGATATACTGTGCAGTCATTAAAAAGAATTTTAAAAAATATCCTGAATGTTTTGTTAAATCCTAAAGCAATCTTCTCATTGGCTATATGGGCCACTTCTACAGGTAGGACAGGTTGGGGACTATGAGAAGACATCCAGTCTGACTGTCGCTGCATTCACCCACCGCAGATGTCACCGCAGCTGGAGTAGTGTGCATGTAAAGGAATGAACAAGCAGGGTTTGGGACAAGAAGGGGGTCATTTGGCGAGTTGATGACAGCAAGATGAGGAAAATGTTAGAGCCCAAAATTTCCAACTACTGAGACATGACTCCCACTGTTCCACTGACAAAGCAGTGTGAGCATCATTTGACAGATGATTCCTTCCTTCCTCTGAGGCCAGATACTGACCATTTAACAGGAATCCTCATACAAAGATATGCTTTCAATGAAAACCAGCCTCATGAGAATAAAAACACAAAAATAAATACTAGAGTATACATGAAATAGAAATGTGGGTTTTTAATTACTCATAGAAATTATTTTTCTATAAAATATTCATGGAAAATATAAAATTCTGAGTTAAAGAATCCCTATAATTATCCAGGCCAGAAAGATTTTGCTGGCACTTACAATAGCTAATATATAGGCCAAAACAAGCAAACTTGAGTAAATAGAACCCATTACCAAATTATTTCTTAATGAGACTTAATTATACCATAAATACTATTAGTTGCAAAATTTTACCCCTACAGACTCTTAGCAAAGCAGGTAATATGAATGCAAACAATTCACCTACTAGAATCACGGCATACCTATTTTGATAAGTTTGGTGGTTGTCTAAAATTCAATTTAATAACAAGAAGTGGAATCCTGCAGAAACTGACTGAATGGCTCAAGGAAACCTACTTATTATCAGGGGCATTTAGACCAAATGAATATTTCATTCGTGCACTTTTCACTGTCATGTTCTGTGCCTTCAACCACTAGAGCTGTAGCATTGAAGAATGCACATCTCACCTACATTTTAGGTACCCCCAAGTCACATTCAAAGACACAGTAAAAAGGATTTCCTCCTAGGTCTGACCAACATGAAGGGGAGGATTTTTATGGCATATTTGTTAAAGTGTCATCTGGTCAGTTTCTGTGTAATTTCACCTGCCACTTTGACTATTTTTGCTGCAAAATTGTGACATTCTCTCACCTGACTGGAATGTTGCCCTTTCTACCCATCTAGAGCTCAGTAGCTTGTTCCTCCTTCTGACATCATTTCAAAAGTGAATTTTGAGTTATTCACATTTTAGCATGAAAGACTTAATCACCGTTACTATTTCTGAGAAATTTGCATTAAAGAATTCATGGTGGGTTGAATGTAAAAACGTCCCTCAAGGCCCCAAGTGTTTGTGATTAATCCTCCTACTTGGTCCCCAACTGGTGGAGTCTTTAGGAGGTGGAGCCTTTCTGGAGGAGGTGTGTCACTAGGGGTAGCTTTTGAGGTTTGTTAGTCAAACCCACTGGATGTTCAGAACTGGCTCATTCATACTGCTCTTTTTTCTCTGCTGCTGATGTATAAATATGTGAGCTGGTTGCCAGGCTTTCTCTACCATGATGAAACTTCCCCTCAGAACTGTAAGCTTGAAATAAACCCTGTTTTTCCAGTAAACTGCTTTGGTCAGGTGTTTTGTCTCAGCAATGAGAAGGTTAACTGATAACTGGTACAGTATTGTTTTTAATTGAGTAACAGCAACAAAAAAATGTTTCCCTCATTACATTAATTACAACCATTATGTAAAATTTGAAAGAGATTATGAATTCTTATTACATGCCATAATCTTCCTTTTTGCATGAAAGATAAAAAAAATCAGAATATTAACTTGATTTTGGCAATGACTGAGAGGGTTCAGAGCTAATTGACAGCAAATTAATGTGGATCCAGACAACTGTGTCATTTTAGAGACTTAACACCTTTGACCCTTCTGCTCAACCTACATTCTTCACCACCATTTCTTCCTATGTTCTATTTCTCTCTGTGGCTATCTTCATCATCTGTCTTTTTCTCAAGATTCTAATGCCTCAGAATCAAACTCCTTGACCCTATGCATCCTCCCCCTCATTGTGACCTAAACCCATTATTGCTTATAGGATATCATAGCCACATATGTGGTCTGAAAGCTCTGTTTCCTAAACTCTTCAGTATAAATTACTAGTATCAGTATTTCTGAGTATGAAAACCACAGGAATATTTAATAGTAAAAGTCATAAAATGGGGCTGGAGAGATAGCTTAGCAGTTAAGATGCTTGCATTCAAAGCCTAAGGACACATGTTCTACTCTCCAGATCCCATGTAAGCCAGACACACAAAAGGTGAGGCAAGTGCAAAGTCACACATGCCCACTAGGTGGTGGAAGCATCTAGTGTGTGATTGTAGTGGCTGAGGCCCTGGTGTGCCAATTCTCTATCTCTCCTCTCTCTCTAAAAATAATAATAATTATTATTATTATAATAAAAAGTTTTAAAAATCATAAAATGAACAGGAAGAAGATAAGAACAGTGTGCCCTCAAACCTGAAAAATAGGTAGCCAAATATTTTTCTTACCTTCCCACCTTCCCACTACCCCTAGTCCCTGAAAAGTCAGAAATTCTCTGGGGTAGGCATTTCAAAACTGGGAACAATATAAAAATTCAGTGGTGAATCTTTAACCCTTTCCACATTGTGGCATCAGTGCTATAGCAAGATAGCAACAGAGTCCAAAGAGGCTCAGTCCGTAATTAGTCAAACACAAATTAGAGACATTAAAACTCAATAAAACCGAATGATACAACAAAGGGAATCTGCAGCCTCTTCTCTGGTACAGGGGGAAGACAGCCTTTAGGCTGAAGGGAAAGAGGAGGAGAGAGCTGTCCGTAGGCTGCAAATGGGGAAAGGGAAAGAATTTTCAGACACTCAAAACTGAGCATCATTCTTCTTTACTGAAAACAGAAGGGCACCAGTATATTTGCAAGGCTCCTCACAGCAGGTGAGCATGTGAGAAGTCCAGGGTGCTGCTTGGAAAGCTTCCCTGAACTAATGGATTCTTGGGTAAGGGCTTTACCCCATAAAAGAAAATGATGAGTCCAGATTCTCTTGCTTTGATAACTTAAAAATGCATCAGCAAGTTCTTTGGCATTATTTCCATCATGAGGTAGGATTCCAAGTGCCCCCAACCTTGGATGTTCCCTGACCATAATGATTTACACGGTAATAGAAAAGTTGCATAGAAGTTCATTGTTTGTTATTTAACCATCTTAACACTTTCCTCCTTAAAATTTCTCCAAAGTTAATTTAGAAATATGTGTAGGTAATTTATAAATAAATAAACAAACATAGGGTGATGTTTTTCAAATATTTTGCTGATAATTATATACAGTAAACATACTAGGAGGGCAATAGTGTGGTAGAAAACACTTTCAGGTAGGAACCATAATATTGTGTTCAGGTCTTATTTTGCCCTACTGCTTTATGACATTCAGCACATCACTGTACTGCATTAAGCATATTTATCTGCAAAGCAAGAATTAATGGTAATCATATCACTTTGGAATGACAAATTTCAAAGTATAAAAGTAATAGAAAAGTAAAATGCCTAAATTAGGTTTCCCTGAAATTTACCATTTAAGGGAAAAGCTTAATAATGCATCAGTGTAGGTTGCAGCTTAAACTTTTTTCCTTACTTTTAAGCAAAAATTTAAATTAATATTATCTTGTAGTGTTAATTAAAATTCATTAGTGTATGCCCATATCACCCTTCAAAACCTGTGAGATACTTTAATCCTTCCTCTCATACTATTTTCAGCAGTATGCTCAAAACATATCATATTCATTGAATTATGGCTTCAGTTTCTTAAAAATGAACAAGTTTTTAAAAGGTTTAGATTTATTTTCAAAAGCATGAGATGAGAGTGCTAGAGTTCCCAACTCTAGCTCAGTTTCTCCAACTTTTAATATTGCATATATTATGAACAATGAACCAATACATATGAATTGCCATTAACTAAAGCCATACATTGCTTAGGTCTCCTTGGTGTTTACCTAGCATACTTTTGTTGTTCTAGGCTCTCATCCAGAAGACCATATTACATTTAGCTGTTATGTTTGTCACCTTCAACTCCTGTTTCTAGTGACAGATTCTTAGACCTGGTTTTTACTTTATCTAGATAGCTATGGGTAGTGGTGGCTAAATATTGGCTGCTTCTCTAATGAAATTTAAGTGCTGTTTCCCTCATGATTATACTGGGGTTGTTGGGCTTTGGGAGGAGTGATACCACAGAAGAATTCTTCTTATCAGATCATGTCAAAGGCATATATATATATACATATATATTACCAATATGATTTGCAATTGCTAAGACTTTCATAACTGTGCCTTCCTCACTGTATTCTTTTCTTCCCCTTTTCTGTAACATATTTTTGGAAAGAAGTCACTATGTACAGATCACACTTAAGATTTTTGTTCCCTGTTTTAGAGGGGAGAGCATCCATATTAACTATTCATAGCACTTTGTAGAAGACAGACTTTCTCGTTTATTTAGTAAGTCTTTCATTTATTTAATTATTAATGATACTGCCACTATCATATCATATCAGTATGGACTCATAGATATTTATATTGGGTAATTATTTAACAGTTTTTTATATTTTGCTCAACTTTTTCAAATTGGCCATTGGAAGGTATTTTAATTGGCTCCTTTATGATTTTAAAACATACCCATGAATATGGATTTTGTGAGAATTTCCTTACTTTCTGGCAGTATAAGATGGTTAAGGCTTTTCTTGTATATTTCCTGCCAAGTTATAAAATTAATCATTTCTCTAAGTAGTGGTATTATCATAAAGTTTTTGGTGCAGTTTCATGAAAACATGTCTATATATCTGTGCATCTTGGCACTATACTTTAACCTGTAATTAAGCAAATGTATTGAGATTTTTATAATTTACCATCATAATGTGCCAAGGGAACACTAGTTGTATAGCACTGGAAACTTGAAGGAATCAACACTTGTAGAAACTCCATGTTGATGTGTAGTTTGTTATACAGACAGTATTACATCAGTTATAGTTTGTATCTGTAATATATTTGCCAGATTCACATTTTTGAGTGTATATTCTAATACTGGTGGCATTGTTTGGAGGGACTGTGAAACCTTTAGAAGCTGGGAAATAGCTAGATGTGGTAGATAGCATGGTGCAGGCCTTTGAAGATTATACCTCAGACTCTGGTTTCAGCCCCTCTCTCTGTTCAGCCTCTGCCATTCTCTCCTGCCCTGTGAGCTGAGCCACTCCACCATACCTTCCCAACCAACGGGCTCAAATTATATGAAACCATGAGCCAAAGTATGCTTCTTTCCTTCCTTACTTACTTACAGATGCTCCTGTAGTCACTGTGGCCAATGAGATGTAAAACTGACAGAATATTGGTGGCAGAGAACTTGGATCATTATGAATGATAAATGTGACAGTATGGTTATTAAGCTTTTGGAGATGGTCTGTAGTAGCAATTCGGAAGGGTTTGGCAATGAATTTCTAGAGAAGCCCTAGAATGCTATAAACATATTTTAATAAGTGAATCTAATGGGAGTTCAGAAGACCAGAGGTCAATAGAAACGCAGACAGGAGACAGCTCTCATGTGGTCTTAGATAGGAATAAGGATTATATTAGGAATCAGGCTGGAGGCCATTAATTTTACATTCTGGCAAAGAATCTGGAGTATTTTCTTCCCATATCTGCAAACTTGAATGAAGCTGAATTCAACAGTAATGGACTAATATGGCAGAGGAAATGTCAAGATAGCGGAGCATTCAAGCCATGGAATTGTGACTACTGGTAACTTCTCACTGAGCTAACAGTGAGTGTTGGAAGTAAAAAGTACAGCAGAATAATATGAAAATTTTCAGGTTGATCAGAAAAGGAGCTCATTTCAAGTTGGGAACAAACCAGCTCTGATTTTTAGATATATTATAGTGTCATTAAAGGGAAGCCAAGCACAGTGCCCTAGAGTAATAGGAAGATTGCCTGGAGAGCAGTTCAAGAATTAGCAAGACCCTCTCCCACCCATCCCTACACACACTGTCTCTCATCCAACCAGTGTTGGCCTTAAAATTAGGCTTCAGACTGCAAAACTTCAAACAAATGTGAAAGATGTTCCTGGAAAATTAAAGTGTCCTACTCTATGGTGATCTACTCACACAGAGATGCCTACAGAAATGATGTCTCAAGTTCAGCCCCCAGGCATTCAAAGGCCAACACCGTCAGAACATAAGGGGATCTATCTATCTAACTACTTCTCCTCTGGCAGCAGAATTCAGCATTGTCTGTGCTGTGCTGGATTTGCAAACATACAGAATTATGAGGTTATGGAGGCTTCTGCCACAATTTTTGGAAAACGCCTGGGAGGTCAGGAATTACTGACAGGGGTGGAATCCCTCTGAGCAGTCCCTAAGTGGGTGATTCATGAAGCTTTGAGATTCAAGACTAAACTGCAATAGGGATTCCAGCATTTGGGTGGTATCAGGAACATGGGACACCTGCCAAAGAAAGCTATAGGCCCCACACAGAGCCAACCCAAGAGACGGACCATGTGTGCTGTGAATGTCAAGTCCACAGGGGTGGGGCAACCCAAGCCCACTGAAGCTCACACCATGACACGGTGTGCTCCAGAAGCCAGACATTCAGCTGAGAATTTAATGTTTGCCTGGCTAGGTTTTAATGTTGTTTGTTCAGATCTTTACTTGCTTTCCATTTCTTCTCTTTTGGACACTAGATATTAGAGTATATCACTTTCTGTTTGACTTTTAGGGGGACTCATTATTGTGTTTGCCTTGACTCTCAGAAGGGACTCTGAATTTTGGACTTTTGAATTGTGCAAGAACTCATCTATGGCCATACCATGCTGAATGTGCCCAATCTTGTCTGAATAGTGCTAAAACTGTTAAGAATATGGAGAAGTTAAATCTGGACTAAATGCACTTTGCATTATGCAATGGTCGTGAGCTTTGGAGTCCTATGTTTCAAACCTGAGACACAAAACACTCACATGCAGATATTTTGAAGTAGCGACAACTAAATGTCCCCACGCAGGCTCATGTATTTAAATACCTCTAGCTGGTAGCACTGCTTTGGAAGTGTGTGAACCTCTCAGATGTGAGGCCAAGCTAGCAGAAGTGGGTCACTTTGTGGACCTTAGAGGTAGATATACACTTCTACTTCTAGCTCAAGCTGTGTGGTTCCTGATCTACTGATATGTAAGAAGCTGTTGTCTTACAATTCCACTGCCATGAACTCCTCCATGCTTTCCCCACCATGAACTGAAGCCAGGACAGAACGCATCTTTCCTTCTTCGGCTTGCTTCTGTTCGTGATTTTCCATAGGCCTGACTGGCAGAAGTAGGAGGCCGGAAGTACAGCTTCACTCTCTGCTTCCTCACTTCCCGTGATATGAACAGCCTCTACCACAGGTTCCTGCTGCCAGTTAGTGAGCCACTGCACCATGACACACTGAAGCCCTCTGATAGAGAGGCAAAACTAAGCCTTCCTTAAGTCCTTTCTGTCACATATTGTGGTCATAGTGACATAAAAGTAACTTAACACATAATAACATAACACATAACACAATAATCAAAGGAATTTAAAACTCAGAAAAAAATCTGTATCTCAATGCTTAAGCAATGGTTTTGCATTGAAATATCAAATGTATTGATAATGAAGGACTTTATACAAAAATGAGAAAAAAATTTTATAGTATATTGTACTAGTATAATATCCTACCAGCTGTTGAGATTCCAACAATTTGTAATGTCCTTTATAAATAGGGGAAGAAAGATAAATAAACAGGGCATAAAATGTTCCCTAAAATCAAAGGAGAATTACTGAGATGGTTTGCATCTACTTTAGGCTTTGAAAAAACAAAGAATTCATCTTTTTAAAACAATAGTATAAATTTAGGCCTGAAAAGGATAATCGAGGAAATGTAAGCTGTAATGGTTCTCAGGGGACTGTTGTAACAAATACCACTGGTTAGGTAGCTTATGCAATGTTTCTTTTCTCAGAGTGTTGGAGGTCGGAAGTCCAAGGTCAGGGTGTCAACAGGTTTGGTCTTTCCTCTTTCTGTGCGCAACTTTGATGTTGGCTTATGTGGCTAAATTTCCTCTTATTAGACAGACACCACTCAGATTGATTAGGATGGCTTAAAAATCACCTCATCATCTTTATTTTTTAAATTAGTTTTGTACACAGTGAATATAGTCAAGTTGGTACAACATTGTTAGCCTCCTCCCTGTCCTCCCACCTCCACAGGGACCCTCCTTGTTGGGGAATATGGGTCAGTGCATTGTGGGATTAGCCATCAGTTATGATTAGGAGGCAATGTCTGTGTGTATCATGACCCAACGTGTGGCTCTAACATTCTTCCTGGCCCCTCTTCTGCAAATTTCCCTTAGCCATGTAGGGTTCATTTTAGGTCTGCTTCAGTGATGAGATTTTGGGAGCCTCTGTGTCTCTGGATATCTGGTTTGGTAGGAGTTGATTGTTCTCTGTGTCTATCTCCTTCACCATTGTGCTGGTACCAGGTTCACCAAGTAAACAGCACTCTTGCTTGTTTCCCCAACTACTCTTAGTTTCAGCTGGGGCCCTTTTGAGGTATGATGGGGTGGTTCTCTCCTTAGGATCTGCGTATATCTGAAAAACAGAAGCAAATTCTCTGACAAAGAGTAAAGTTAGCACCAGATAAATGGGATAACCATTATTTTTAAAGAGAATTTAATAGGTGTAGGCCCTCTTGTAGCCCATGAATGGTATGAGCTTGATAATGGAGAACAGGCTCATTTTTGGATATGGTTCTGACTTGTTTCCCAGCTTCAGCTATGGGTTCCATTCCAGTGAGCAGATCAGTTAACCAAATCAAGAGCAGTTGGTTTCCCACCATGGCTGTGCACCACTGTTGTACTTGTGTGAGCATCACATCAGGTTGTTTGCTGCTAAGTGGGTTAGACCATGAGTTGCTTGGACAGATAATGGTAATTTTCCCCCAGTCGCTCATGTAGCACCTTCTGGGACTAGACTCGCTAACTATCTGAGGACTGACTCTCTTCCAGCTTCCAGCCATGTCACTCCATGTTACATGCAAACAGCATATGGTGTCTTCAGCAGTAGGGTCTTACCACTGACCTTTGGTGGGTCATCAAGTACTCTGACAGAAATCCATCTTCTTTTGGGAAACCTTGTAGGTCTGTCTGATCAAAAGCTCATTGTGGATGATAGCCACCTGCTGATATTGGGAGTTCTAGGTCAGCGCCCAAGAAGAGAAGGAAGAAAAAGATAAGTAATATAACAGAGACAGAGAGAGAGAAAGAGAGAAATGGAAACAGGAGAAGATTAAGGTCAGTCTTCATTGTACCCTCTCCAGAGCCTTGTGATTCAGGTGTTCCCTCTAAGGGCCTGGTGAAGGTTCAACCATTTGGTCTGTCTTTTAGGATATAGAATTTTATGGTACCATTGCTGTTTGGGTCCAGTTTGGTATCCCTCACCCCCTCCCTTACCCTCCCCTCCATCCCCACCCACCCTATTGTGTTTATAATCACTTTTTTAAAGACCCTCTCCCCAAATACAGCCACATTCTGATATGTTATTAGATTAAGTTAGAAATCAGGACAATAATGTTGACATATTAATTTTAGGGGAACATAATTCAGTCCATAATGCAGTCCTGACTCTTACTTTTATAGAAGAGCATAGTTTTAAAAATAAACCCATTAATCCAGGATTGTAAAAATTTGAAACTGGAAGCCAATACCATCTTCCAGACTATTATCTCCGCCATATATGACCCCAAGATAAAACCATCCTAGTATTTAAATATCTAATGGAAATTATACTCTGGACATAAAAAATTTCTGACATTAATAATTCCTCATATTTTATTTTTTAAAATTTTTTGTTTATTTTTATTTATTTGAGAGCAACAGAAAGAGAGAGAAAGAGGCAGAGAGAGAGAGAGAATGGGCACGCCAGGGCCTCCAGCACTGCAAACAAACTCCAGATGCATGCGCCACCTTGTACATCTGGCTTATGTAGGTCCTGGGGAGTCGAGCCTCAAACCAGGGTCCTTAGGCTTCACAGGCAAGTGCCTAACCACTAAGTCATCTCTCCACCCCCCCTCAGATATTATGAAAATTAGCTAAAATATGTGATCAGAGCTAAGAAAAGTTAATCTACAGAAAATTAATTGCATCAGCTATTCTCATCAATTTGTTTTAGTTAATTAAAAATATATTACATAACTCCAAAATACAAAAACATTCAGAAAGCAATAAAACATCCTCAGGCAAATATAGTAGATTAGAACATAATGCATACTTATTTTCTTATTAAAATTTGCAACTACACTCAAAATTCCAATGCTTTCTGCTTAAGAGTTACTACACTGAATATAGTATATACTATAGACACATTTTTGTAATTTTATTATATATGTATATTTCCATTAACAAATTACACCTTTGTTTTTGTATTTTAAATTTTATATAAGTGGTATCATACTCTACTTTCCTTTGCTTCCAAATATTGTGATATATGTATATACTGGATATAAGTTGACATATTCATTTATATTAATTGAAGGATTGCAGTATATTCTATAACAAAAAGGTTATTTATTTTTCGATTAGGTAACATTTTTCTACGTTTTTATCATAAAGTCAATACTAAACATGTTTTTTGAGAATATTTTGGAAAATATTTCTGGGTTATAAGCATAGAAATTAAATTAACTTTGAAGGCTACGTAAATCTTTAATTTTCTTAAAATTACCAAATTACAAAACACACCATAGCAGTACATAAATCCACCAGCAACATTTCAGAGTTCCTAGCAAATTATATCTTGCCAAGACTTGTATTACCTGACTATTTTTGCCCATCTTATGTGGGTGAAATGATATTTCATTTTAGTTTAATTTGCACTTTCCTAATTAGTAGTTAGCTTGAATAGCTTTTCAGTTTATTAGGCATTAAGAACTCTTCTGATAAGTTCCTACTAGGGTGTTTAATTATTTTTTTCTGAACTATTTGTAAGTACCTTTCCTTGCATTAATTTTTTATATAGTATTGATTCTCTACTGAGTTTTAGTCTGGTGATTTTTTGCTGATAAGTGTGTGTATTTCTTACGTATTTTGTATAGTAACTCCTCATCATATACATGGTTTGCAAATATTTTCTGTTAATTCATTGGCTGCCCTTTTATTTTTATGTTTTCCTTTACTATGAAGAATGTTTTTTATTTTGACACAATCCCATTTGCCTGATTTTGCTTAGTGCTTATTTGTTTTTGTTTCTGTACTTGAGATCCATGTCAAGGATCTTCTCTCATATTTTCTTCTAGGAATTTTACATTGTGAGGTCTAACATTAGATTTTTTTAGTCTCATTTAAATTAATTTGTTAAGTTGTGAACTAAGGTTTTAATTTCACATTTCACATGTGAATAGCCAGTTTCCCAGAACCATTTATTGAGACTATTCTTGCTTACTTTTAATTTCTTGGTACCCTTGTTGAAAATTGTTACTGTATGTTTGGACCCCATGTGCCCCAGGTGCTCCAATTACTTTTGTTGGTCCATGTTTCTGCTATCTAAACCAGAACCGTAGTCTTGATTCCTAGAGCTATTTAATATAATTTCAAATCAAGAAGTCATACTTTCAATTTAGTTTTTATTATCAAGACTACTTTTATTTTTCAAGGCCTTTTGTAGTTCTCTACAAATTTTAGAATTTATTTTGTATTTCTAAGAGCTATACATTTCAAATTTTAATAAAAATTGCACTGAATGTGTATATAACTTTAAGTGGTTTCAAAATTAAAACACCAGTAATTGTTCCAATCTATTATATTGTACTATTTTTATATTGTGTCTTCTTCAGTTTATTTCATTAGTATTTTATGGTTTCATTTCATCTCTTTGGTTAGATTTATCCTTAAGTATTTTATTCTTTTGAATGCCACTTGTAGTAGACAGTTTCCAGGTCACTGAAATGAACTTCCAAACCAGGCACAGTTATAGAGGAAGGGATACTTTTTTTTCAAATTTTTATTAACATCTTCCATGATTATAAAAACTATCCCATGGTAATACCCTGCCTCCCCCTGCCACTTTCCCCTTTGAAATTCCATTCTCCATCATATCCCTTCCCCATCTCAATCAGTCTCTGGTGTGCCCATTCTCTCTCCGACTTGCAAATGAATAAAGAAAAAATATTAATAAAAAATTTTTATATTCCCATCAGCAGTGTGTGACAAATGCTGGAATCTGGTGCCTCGTTCTGACAGGTCCATACTGTTCATGTTAGTCATTTTGTTAGGAACATGCTGGCATCTCATTGTGCTTTTCAGTATTTGTATTTCCTTAATTATTCCGAGCACATTTACAAATTTGTACTTCTGACTCTTCTGATATTTCTCTGTTTATCTGGTTTATAAACTTCTTTCCTAGTCCAATGGCATAAACACATTTTCCACTGAAATTGTTCCTTTTGCTTTGTACATTTAGCTTTTGTAACTATATAGAAAATGGTTTCGTATATAATGAGAGATAAGTGTCTCATTTCACTAGTTTTAAGTGTTTCCATAAGTATATATATACATATATATATGTGTGTGTATATATATATATATATATAGAGAGAGAGAGAGAGAGAGAGAGAAAGAGAGAGAGAGAGATTGCACCATTTGTTGAATATTCCTGTTTTGTTCTATTGGCTTTTTCTAGCACTGTCATACAACTAACACAGTGTTGGAGAGTGGGAAGAAAATAACAATTAGAAAACAGAGCAGGGAGAAGTAAATTTACATATGTGCTTGAGAAATTGGGATGCGAGATTTGTGATCGACTTTATTGTATCATTTTCCATTTTAATGGTTTTTTGAGCTTTATTATTGATTCCTCCTATTTGTCTTTGACTTCTCTAGTTAATGCTTCTGACATAATTTTGCTCTGTAAATTCTTGTCAAATAAATCCATGGCTATATATTTCCTTTAATTATACTATTTGCATCTGCCAAGTTTTGCCATATAAAATGCTTATTATTCTCAAGTAGTAAACATTTTCTATGTACATTTTAACTTCCATGTGACCTATGAATTCTTTATTAGTGTATATGTTAATTTCCAATTGCATAAAGAACTTGAAAGAAATTTTACTATGTTTTTTTATTTTATTGTTGGTCAGGCAGCAATTATCTACATAATATTCATTTGTAATTTTCAAACTTTTCTGGTTGAAAATATAATTTTGATATATCATATGTGCATTTTAAAAAAAGAACCCGCATATTAAATGTTGGGCAAAATACCAGCACAAGGGGGAAGGAGATCAACACAAAGAAAAATCAACTCCTACCAAATCAGACAGCCAGAGCCTCAGAGGCCCCCAACACCTCATCACTGAAGCAGACCAAAAATGAACCCAACATGGCTCAGGGAAATTTTGTGGAAGAGAGAGGGGGCAGAAAGAATGTCAGAGCCACACGTTGGGTCATGATATGCAGAGACATTTATCTTACCCATAACTGTGGGCTAACTCCACAATGCATGACCCATATACCTCAACAAGGAGGGGCCAAGGGGAGGGGGTAGGTCACGGATGAGCCTAATAATGGTACCAAACTGACTGTATTTGCTGAATACAAAACTAATTAATAAAAAGAAAAAGAAAAAAAGAGTTCTAGTAAAGTCCATTGGTCTAAGAGAATTAATTAAAATGCCCTCGTTGTCTATAGCTAATATTGCTTGCGTACTTAATCTATTAACTGAAGGGGCTTTAAAAATCCTTAATTATGGGGCTGCAGATATGGCTTAATGTTAGACTATTAGAGTGCATCCCTAGCATGTGTGAAATGAACAAAGGCACCACAAAAAAAGTGGGAGGGACTAAGAGAAAGAGGGAAGACTTTCATGATGGTAAATCCTTTTCTTTTTATGAACTTGTATGCTTTTAAAAAGAGTACACATTTTTTCGTGTGAAGATAATCACATGTACCATAAAGTAGAATGGAGTTTTGACATTTGCAGACACCACGGTAATGAAGTAAGCCAATCCCATGAAGATAAATACCACGTTTTCTCTCCTGTGTGGGATCTGTGAGGAGAGCATGACAGTGAAAGGAGACCACTACAGAAATGTAGAAAGTGGGGAGGGGAGAGAGAGAATGCTAAAGGGGGTGACTATAATCAAAACATATTGTATGCACACATGGAAAATAGAAATGCCCTCATGAAACCCCTTCCTTTCAGACTTTGTGCAATTAATACATGCTAATCCTACAAAAGCCAAAACAAAAAGAAAAATGCACATAATACCTGTATTTTTTTTAAAAAAAAATCTGGTTATATTCTTCTGGTGAATTTCTTTTACCTTATCTGTCATTCTAAGAAACAAGTGTAGAATTTTTTCCCAGAAGTTCCATTTGGATGTTTTTTAAAAACACTATTTTATTCTTATTGCTTCAACTTCTTTTATATCTCAAAAAGTAACATATTATAGTCCTTTCACATTTGTCTGTTACACAATGTTCTGGAAGCTTTACTTAATTCGGAACTCTTGGAGTATTCCATTCAGAGGGTAGATTTCCACACAACAAGGAATATGTAATCTAGTTTTTTTGTAATTAATTCATGTTCATGGTAATTCCTTGGTTTGTAGCTTAAGAGTTACTAGTGAAGTATAATTGTGGCTCCATCTCATATGCAAAACCTGGGATTCCGATTTCGTAGAAACAACAGTCATTATTTGCTTTATATGTTCACTCAGGTCTCCGGCAGAGCAAGCTCCTTTGTTGCTGAATACTGACAGGTGGCTTTCCCCAAATTTGGGGTGTCATTTCTCTGGATGGCCTAGCCCTTCAGAAAGTATATGGTCCTTTCGCCAAAGGCTTTGTCGAGTCCCAGGTACCCAGCTTCCTCTCTAGTTAATGCACTCTCTCCTTGAGGGATCAGCTGACATTTTTTAACACCATGACAAATCTTTTTATTTTTATGAACTTTCGTGCATTTAAAAATTATCACATTTCTCTTTGACGCAGGAAGATAATCATAATCGTGTTTTTTTTTGGGGGGGGGAGTTGGTTTGTTTGTTTTTCTTTAGACAGCCTCTTTCTACACCAGAATATAGACTATGATAACTTCGAGGAGTTCCATACAGAAGCATAACCCAACAACTTGGGGAAATCATTTACAAAATATTTTCTAATTATATAAAATTGAAAATGTGTTTGAATATTTTTGTCCCCATATTGCCTTTGCATTCAAGATGGTGTAAAAATTGGACTCTATTTTCATGCATTTAATATATAAATTTATGCACTTGAGACAGAAACAGCTAGTTACATATGATTATTTCAATGCTTGATTTCTATGCAATTCTTTTCAAGTACATAAATGATTTCCTAAAATATGCCTTTTCTTTAATAAAATAAAAAATGTGGGCTGGACAGATGGCTTAGCATTTAAAGCATTTGACTGCAAAGCCTAAGGACCCAGGTTCAATTCCCTAGTACCCACGTAAACCAGATGCACAAGGTGGTGCACATGTCTGGAGTTCATTTGCAGTGGCTAGAGGCCCTGACATGCCCATTCTCTTTTTCTCTATCTCTCAAATAAATAAAATTTTAAAAAATTAAAGGAAATATGACTTGCAAAAAGAACAGAAAGCAATGTTTTCTTTTGATTGGTCTGATTAAAATATTTCAAAATATATGGATGGTTTATTCTGTACTATATGTTCTGACTAGGGATAGTATTAAAATCAGAACTTCAAAAGAATGAGCAGTTGTTTTTCCTAGAATGGTGCCTTTCTGTTACATCATCAGACAGAAAAGTGGTATGAGTCCAAAGATATATGAATTACGACTAGATTTGTTTTTAAATATTCTAATTGCCACCGAATAATTGTATATATTTATGGGACACAATGACTCAGATTTTTTATTCTTAAATCTTTCTAATATCATTTTGCCATTTACATGTATTGTTTAAATTGCCTTGCCTTAGTACATATTGCACTGTATAGGAAATCAGATATATTTCTTGCAAGATTACTGAATTATATGTTGCCTAAAGAGCTCTGGTTCATATGAGAATTGTGTGAATCTCTTCTTTTTTAGAGACACTAGATTTCACTTTAACCCAATTCTCTTGTATTGCATGTCTAACAAATGATTGAATGGATTTAGCTGTGGAGCTTGCTTGGAGCTAGGAGGAGTAGAAGAAAGCTAACTGTTCTATAAAGCCCATCTCCTTGACCCCATTATCATTGTACACAACCTCAAAATATGCTCAGCTATGACTTCCGGCACAACTTACGATGTAGAAGGCAGTCTGTGTGAATTACATCCCTCTCAGTGGACTAGAGAGAACAGGAGGACTCAAATTCCCATGCTCCAAATCACCTTGTGTACTTACTCAGGCCCAAAGGGACACATAAAAGCAAAACACCTACAAAAGGTAAGGAAACCATTAGAATTCTAGAAGCTCTCTCCACTCAACAAACACATACCACTCCTTTCTCCCCAAAGAATAACTGGAAGTTACAACTCATAAAACATGTAGTTGATGTGCTGGAAATTGTGATGAAAAATGAAAGGAAAAACCATTATAAACAAAGAAAGGTGTGGGACAATTTCAGGGACGTGTTAGGATACACTGAAGAACTAATGTTTCCTAACTTCTACATAAAGGACTGTACGTGTGGTTCCATGTGCATTAATTAATTTACAAGAGAGAATTCATATATTAAATATTATTCATATGTTAAATATATTAAATGTTCATATATTAAAATTTTTGGTTGTCATTTTAAGGGATAGCAATTTTAAGAAAGTCTTCTGTAATTTCATTTTTATTTGTTTTGTATTCTATTGTTGTTGTAGAACTTAATTGCTAGATACTTAATTTTATAGTAGCCTAGTAGTTATTTGTATTTAAAAATTTTTACTATTTTATTTATTTTTGTCTACATTCCTCATTCCTTGCGACCTATAATATCTTCATTTCCATTTTGAGCAGTACTTCTTTCTCACTATTTTAAGTATTACATATTGGAGAATAATTCTGGTCAGTTCCTTTCTACACAGAAGCCAGAGGAAAGAAGTGTTCACTCATGACTCCTGTATAGTCAGGTGTTGGCAGACAACCTTAACTTGACAATGTGGAGGCTCTTTGCTAGATTTAAAGCTGGAGCTTTAAAATAAGTCCTTAAAGGTTGCTATTGCCAGTAGGTTAGTGCCTGCAACAGCTGTGAGGAACACTGCGGCCCTGCTGACCACAGTTGTGAGGTCAGTGCAGCCCTGCTGACCACAGCTGTGAGGACAGTGCAGCCCTGCTGACCACAGCTGTGAGGACAGTGCGGCCCTGCTGACCACAGCTGTGAGGGCAGTGCAGCCCTGCTGACCACAGCTGTGAGGACAGTGCGGCCCTGCTGACCACAGCTGTGAGGGACAGTACAGCCCTGCTGACCACAGCTGTGAGGACAGTGCAGCCCTGATGACCACAGCTGTGAGGGACACTGCGGCCCTGCTGACCACAGCTGTGAGGACAGTGCGGCCCTGCTGACCACAGCTGTGAGGGACAGTGCAGCCCTGCTGACCACAGCTGTGAGGACAGTGCGGCCCTGCTGACCACAGCTGTGAGGACAGTGCGGCCCTGCTGACCACAGCTGTGAGGGACACTGCGGCCCTGCTGACCACAGCTGTGAGGGACAGTGCGGCTCTGCTGACCGCAGCTGTGAGGGACAGTGCGGCCCTGCTGACCACAGCTGTGAGGGACAGTGCGGCCCCGCTGACCGCAGCTGTGAGGACAGTGCGGCCCTGCTGACCACAGCTGTGAGGACAGTGCGGCCCTGCTGACCACAGCTGTGAGGGACACTGCGGCCCTGCTGACCACAGCTGTGAGGGACAGTGCGGCTCTGCTGACCGCAGCTGTGAGGGACAGTGCGGCCCCGCTGACCGCAGCTGTGAGGACAGTGCGGCCCTGCTGACCACAGCTGTGAGGACAGTGCGGCCCTGCTGACCACAGCTGTGAGGGACAGTGCGGCTCTGCTGACCGCAGCTGTGAGGGACAGTGCGGCCCCGCTGACCGCAGCTGTGAGGGACAGTGCAGCCCTGCTGACCACAGCTGTGAGGACAGTGCAGCCCTGCTGACCACAGCTGTGAGGACAGTGCGGCCCTGCTGACCGCAGCTGTGAGGACAGTGCGGCCCTGCTGACCGCAGCTGTGAGGACAGTGCGGCCCTGCTGACCACAGCTGTGAGGACACTGCGGCCCTGCTGACCGCAGCTGTGAGGACAGTGCGGCCCTGCTGACCACAGCTGTGAGGGACAGTGCAGCCCTGCTGACCACAGCTGTGAGGACAGTGCGGCCCTGCTGACCACAGCTGTGAGGACAGTGTGGCCCTGCTGACCACAGCTGTGAGGACACTGCGGCCCTGCTGACCACAGCTGTGAGGACACTGCGGCCCTGCTGACCACAGCTGTGAGGACAGTGCGGCCCTGCTGACCGCAGCTGTGAGGACAGTGCGGCCCTGCTGACCACAGCTGTGAGGACAGTGCAGCCCTGCTGACCACAGCTGTGAGGACAGTGCAGCCCTGCTGACCACAGCTGTGAGGACAGTGCGGCCCTGCTGACCACAGCTGTGAGGACAGTGCGGCCCTGCTGACCACAGCTGTGAGGACACTGCGGCCCTGCTGACCACAGCTGTGAGGACAGTGCGGCCCCGCTGACCACAGCTGTGAGGGACAGTGCGGCCCTGCTGACCGCAGCTGTGAGGACAGTGCGGCCCCGCTGACCCCAGCTGTGAGGACAGTGCAGCCCTGCTGACCACAGCTGTGAGGGACAGTGCGGCCCTGCTGACCACAGCTGTGAGGACACTGCGGCCCTGCTGACCACAGCTGTGAGGACAGTGCAGCCCTGCTGACAACAGCTGTGAGGGACAGTGCAGCCCTGCTGACCACAGCTGTGAGGACAGTGCAGCCCTGCTGACCACAGCTGTGAGGACAGTGCGGCCCTGCTGACCGCAGCTGTGAGGACAGTGCGGCCCTGCTGACCACAGCTGTGAGGACAGTGCGGCCCTGCTGACCACAGCTGTGAGGACAGTGCAGCCCTGCTGACCACAGCTGTGAGGACAGTGCAGCCCTGCCTACCACAGCTGTGAGGACAGTGCGGCCCTGCTGACCACAGCTGTGAGGACAGTGCAGCCCTGCTGACCACAGCTGTGAGGACAGTGCAGCCCTGCTGACCACAGCTGTGAGGACAGTGCGGTCTCAGTAGCTATAGGACACTATCTATGCTTTCCTTATTCATTACTTTATTCCCATTGATCAGCTTCCCATTCTGGAAACCTCCAGAGAGCTCAAGTCAATCTGGTTCTGTGGTACTGTATTAGTTATGTCACTTGTTGCTCTGTCAAATACCTGGCAACAATCAGATTAAGAAAGGAAGGATTTGGTTTTGCTTATTGTTCCAGGAATAAGGTCCATCATGGCAGGGTAGCCATGGCAGCAGGAAGAGGAGGCTGGCTAGTCATAATAGCTAGACAGTCAGAGGCGGCGGGTGGGGGGCAGAGAAGCAGAACTGGGCAATAAAACCTCGAAATCCCATCCCCAGTGATCCACTACCTCCAGGAAGGCTCTATCTCCTAAAAGTTCCATCATCTCCCTTTCAGTACCACCGGCCAGGGACTAAGTATGCAAACACATAACCATATGAGGGGCATTTCACATTTAAACCACAGCACTTTAACCTTTGACTTCCAAAGGTTCATAGCCAGCTCATAATGCAAAGTACAGCCAGTCCAAAATCAAAAGTCCCAATAGCCTTTAACAGTTCCAACACTGTTCCAAAGTCTAAAGTCACTTCTGAGACTCAACGTAATCTCTTAATGGGAAATCAATAACACAAAGTTACACATTTCCAACAAATAATGACAAAGAATAAATATTCCCAGTCCAAAAGGGAGGGATTGGTTCATAACAATTTGGAACTCTTGGACCAAAGCAAGCCTGGAAGCCAGCAGGGCAAACACCAAATCCTACAGCTCCATGTTTGGTTTCTGAGAATCTTGATGGACTCCTCCAGGGTCCACAGGGCTTGCGTAGCTGCCCCTCTCCAGCCCTGCTGCCTGCAGCACACAAAGCTTTTCTTTTGCGCTGGCTGTTCTCCAGGCTTGCAGCATTCCTTGATGAATAACGCATAGTCCTGACTTCTCCAACATCCTGGGGTCTCCCTTGCAACTCAGGGTCCATCTTCATAGCATCACATAATGCCCTTTCATGGCCTCCTTGCAAGAAATCCAACACTGTCACACATTGTCTGACCTCAGTTCCAAGACCTGTGAACTACTTGATCAGGTTTATCACAGCAATGGCCCCACTCCTTAAGTACAAATTTCTGTAGTAGTCACTTTATTCAATCTGACAAGAAGCAGCTTAAGGAAGGGTTTATTCTGTTGCAGTCCATCATGTTGCGGAAGGCATGGCAGCAGGAGACCAGCTGGTCACACTAAATCCACAGTCAAGAAGAAAGGGTAAACACGAAATAGAGCCATAAGTGATCAACCTCCTAAAGTCTCCATGGCCTTCCCCAACAGCACTGTTAGCTATGTTCCAAGTGCTCAAAGACGGGAACCTTTGAGGCTACTTCACATTCAAACCACAACTATTATCTATACAGCTAGGTACTATAAACATTTTCTTGAAAATCCTGTAGTTGTATTTGGCATGTATCCATTATTCTTTAAATTTCATAAAGGCTAGGCAAAAGAGAAGTCAAAATTTCAAGATAAAACATATGTCAAACCACTTATAAATATATAATAAATGAGAATACTGGATGACCTCTCATCCTATAATCACTTACATGTCTCTCAGTCTCAGTTTGTTCATCATATAATGGTATTAATCACAGCAACAACCTACCAGGATCACTTTGAAGAAAAATAAAGACACATAATAGAGCTTAGCATATAAGTAAGTGTTAGATTTCATTCTTATTAGAAAAAAAAAAAAATCACGCCACCTTGACCATGTCTAGGTGTATTCATTTAACTCTGATATTTTCCTTTGCCTTTCTCTTGGCCCTGTTATCCATTCATGGATGCCTGATCTATAATTAAAATTCTTAGTAGGAATATTTTATTTAAGCCTTGGTTTCATCTTGGCGCTTTCTTTTCTTTTCTCTTACATGGCAATAGAGTATACAAAAGGTAAGCTAAATTTAAGAATCCCTCAATATAGAATTACTTTTTAAAATTTCTTTTAAAATTGCATTTGGGCTGGGATTGTGGCGCACACCTTTAATCCCAGCACTTGGGAGGCAGAGGTAGGAGGATTGCTGTGAGTTCGAGGCCAGCCTGAGACTACATAGTGAATTCCAGGTCAGCCTGGGCTAGAGTGAGACCCTACCTCAGAAAAATAAAAACAAAAATGCATTTGGTGTATTAAGGAAACACTGTTGCTAGGCATAGTGGTGGATGCCCGTGACCCCAGAACTCAGGACACTGAAGTAGGAGGATTGCAAATTCAAGGCTAGCCAGGATACATTGTGAGATGCTGTCATAAAACAACATTTAAAAAAAAAAGAAAGAAAGAAAACAAAAACTTTGTTGTTATTTAATTTTCAGTTCTGAAAACACTATCCAATTTCCTGTTTCTTTACACTGTACTATTGTCTTGATTTAATTACATATATGGAAATGTGATTACATATTTTTTTCTCAGTGCTTAAGGCTCTAAATGAAGATCTTGATCTAGTCCTTATTCTACAAAATGATATAAGATAAGCAAAGAAACAGGGTAGAAGTTAGATGTGAAGAAAGGATTTTGGACGCAGCATTTAAAAAGAAAAGAAACAAAAGCATGATTAAAGACTTAAAAGGAACAAGCAATTCTCCATATAGAGTGGAAAAAGAAAGGAAATTTAAATGTGAAAATTAAAAAGCTATCTTAGTTAAATGTAAAATAGGGTCAAGTTAGAAAGGCTTCCAGAATCTTATCTACACTGTGTTACAGAGACACCTGCTGGTCAGTAAGTATTTCACTGTTCACACCATGTGCTCTTTATATAACACTCTCACAGAAAGTCTTTAATCTTGTAGAAATTCCAAGCACACGCATAATGACAGATTAATATCAAAAAGATAATTAAATCAATGGAGTGTATTTCTTGATTTGCATCCTGAGTGGGGCAGGACCTCTCCCAGCAAACTATCTTTGTTAATGCTGCTTAAATATGCGTTAAAAGGAATCTGCATTGTGTAATATGCTGCCTTAAAAGATATATGAAAGTATATCACATGACTTTCCTTATCAAAAAAATATATTTTCACATAATAATCTTATTGTTGGCAAAAAAGGAAAGATTGTAAGACAAATATTTCTAAGATTCTGGTTTAGAGTTTTTTTATTTGAAAATGGAAACTGTGATTGGGTTGAAATATAAAGTTTATTTTACAAAAATTATAAGGGAGTTAGGTAAACTGACTTTTCTCACTGATATATCATTCTAAAAACAGATAGAATGTGTCTGTATCAGACATGAGGACTGATCAGGGGTTATAGATAATAAGTTGAGACTCCAGGGTCATAAGGGAACATTGACCCAGTGAAAACATATCCTTTTTCTTAAAATACTTTGAACAAAATAAAGTACTATGTTTAAACTTGTTGTGTGTGTGTGTGTGTGTTCGTGAGTGCAGGTGCACATGTATTGTGTGGGTGAACATGCAAGTACATATGGGTGTGTGTGAAGGCCAGAGGACAATAACTCCTCTCAGATGCCTTCCACCTTTCTTTATGAGACAAGGTCTCACATTGGTGAAAATCTCACCAAGTTGACTATACTGGCCTGTCAATGCAGTCCAGGGATCCTCCTGTCTCCAACTCCACAGTGCTAAGATTTTAAACACACATGGGTTGTAGAGATTAAATTCATGCTTAGATGGCAAGCATTGTAACTGACTGAGCCATCTCTGCAGCCCTAAATACTCTTTTCAGTAAGAAAACATAATTTATATTTTCTCTAGAACCCTAAAATTTCATGTATTAAAAACAGGATTGCCAGATGTGGTGGCGCACACCTTTAATCCCAGCACTCGGGGGTCAGAGGAGGGAGGATTGCCGTGAGTTCGAGGCCACCCTGAGACTCCATAGTGCATTCCAGGTCAGCCTGGGCTAGAGTGAGACCCTACCTTGAAAAACCAAAAAAATAAATAAATAAATAAAAAGAAAAGAAAAGAAAAGGATTAAACATATTTCAAAAGCCAAGAATAACAATCATAATCCAAACTAGCACATGGAGAGGATGGATGAAGATGAAAGCAATGAGACAATGAAACAGAGAAATGGCAGCAGGAGAGAGGAGACAAGAGTGAAATGTGATGGGAACTGACCAAATTACAGTATGCTCATATATTAAAGTTCCCAATTAAAAAGATGAAATAAACTAGCACTTATCACTCATTTAAGGTATTGTATAATGCCAAATCTATAATGTGGGCAAATGTAAAAGGTGCTTATTTTAATCAATGAACTCATCAATTAACAAGTACTTATTAACCCTGTTCAATGTTGCTGAATAGCAGTACTGAGATGTAGAACTCTTTAACAATCTATTTGCCAAGAGCTCAGATTCTAACTTGTTGTACCATTTCATTTTATACAAATAAGAGCATGCAATAAAGCCAGTGCTTAATTATCAACTAAATTAAGTGACGATGACCTGATTATCTGATGCCATGTAAAAGTTCCTACATGAGCATTGTGATAGTTAGGGACTGACCAGGAAAATGGTCCTTTGGAAATGATCACGGAGTGGGCATATGAATACTACCCTGGATTTGTATGAGAGTATCTCAGTGAATGTTATCTCAAGAGAAAGGAACACCAGGAGTTATGGTAAAGGAACAAGAGCTGGAGAGAATTTGTGGGCAAAGTTTACATCTCCTTAAGCAGTGGACTGAGGGAATACCAGGAAATGTATGGCTGGAAAGAGTGGGACCAATGCAAAGAAATTCTTGAAAGCCTGGCAGAAAAATTTAGATTTGATGCATCAGGATGAGTTCTGATAAATTTAGAGAGTAGCTTAATAAATTCAGCCTATAAGGAAGATGAGTTTGGCAGCTACCTTCACCATAAGTGCTTTCATATGGATCGGCTCCACCTGAGTTACTTTGCTAATAATATTTGGACTCAAATTTCAGCTACAAGTGAAGTAGTTCATATATAACTTTTATATTATGGTTAAATTATTTATTTGATGTCTACACCAACAAAAAGTGGTGGAGGAAATTAAGCCATAAGCTTGATTCTTATGAGGACCAAACAAATAAGATCCTGAAACCCACATTCTTTTACACTGCTAATTCCACTGTGGTACAAGGGGGGAAAGGAACTAAAAATGCTTGAAAAAGGAATAATTAGGAAAAGTATATTACATAATACTCTAGTAAGTATATACTAATGATAATAATAGGAGACTATACATATACATATACATAATTTGATCAAGCATTAAACATGCCATACCACTTTAGCACCTCTGCAAAAGATGTGTTGTGATACCCAGTTGTGCAAATAGGTTCTCTGAGGCTCACAGCATAAGGAAGAAGTTCCTGCATATTGTTTATCAGGATGTAAAGCCAGGTCTTTCTGCATAATCCCACTCAAACACTTCTGTGAGAACACCACTTGCCTCAATAAAGTGATTCCTATCCAGTCTTCATTCTGTTGAAGCTAAATGTCAAAGTTTAAGTTATAGGTCACTGCAAACTACATCCCTACTATGTTATGCCAAAATGTTAGTGGACTTCTACAGCAGTGGTCATGGAAAGCATGAGTATTGATTGCAAGGTCTGGCTAAGGATTCAAATGGCCAAGTTCCAATTCATAATTCTAAATTTCATTCTAAGCATTATAGAGTCATAATGGAGCCTGACATTGAATAATAGATTAAAACATTGTAACCTTATGCTTGATTTTTGGGGTTGTTTCAGTTACTTGTTAATTTTGGGTATATCATTCAGGCAACTCCACCTTCTGGCTTTTTTTGAAATTTCTTAGCATTACTTATTGATACTGTAAATTTTCTAGGCTGTCTTTCATTTTGGCATATCTTTTCACTATTATTGATTAGTATACCTCAATTTGAATATCAAATAATCTCTGATTTATAGTTTAAAATAAGAGGGAAAGAAAATTAAGATCTGCTAGCTATCCAAGTGCATGGTTCTTTACAATATTTGTAAAAATGTACAATGGAGACGAACTAGGTCTGGGTCATTTGGCTTCAGTGGCAGAACAAAAGGTGTCTGGTCAGTCTCATGAACCCTAAATCACAAGAGAAACTGTCATTTCAGTGGTTATTAGTTCATTTAAATTATGACATTTTATGACACATTGAAATTTGTAGAAAAATGGTCGAACTTGGAACAGATCATTCTAAGTGAACTCACACAATCACAGAAAGACAACTGTCACATGATCTCACTCATCTGCAGTTCCTAACCTGGATCAGCCCAAGTCACTAACATAACTAAATAGCATCTTGAGGTTTGGACAATAGGGAGGGTAGGACTTAGGGGAAGGGAAAGAGTTGGGGGGGGGGGAGACACAAAATCTGAACCCAAATTGAACTGGTACCATAGAATCCTATATCCTGGAAATCAGACTAAAAGGTGGAACCCTCAAGGGGACCTTAGAGGGAGCTCCTGAATCGAAGGGCCCTGGGGAGAGTGAGACAAGACCTAACCTCAAATTCCCCTGTTTCTCTTTCTTCTCTGGCTTTTTCTTTTCCCTTTGCACTGGCCTATAATTTCCTGTACCAGGATGTGGTCTACATATACAATGATCTGTTTATCAGAGAGACCTACTAGATCTCCCAAAACAAACAAGACAGACTTCTGTCAAAGCACTTGATTACTCAACAGAGACTAATGGTAAGACTCTACTGCTGTTGGCATGGACCATGGAGAGATGTAGTTGGAATCCAGAGGCAAGCCAGTCCCCAGACAGTTAGCCCATCTAGTTCTGGAAGTAGCCAACATCTGCCTAAGCAACTCAAAGTCTAAGCGACTCAGAAGCAAACAAACCACCTGATATGATGCTCACACAAGTGCAATAGTGGCACACAGCCATGGTGGGTAACCAACTGCTCTTGGATTGGCTAACAGATCCACTCAGTGGAAAGGAAACCATAACTGGAACTGGGAAACAAGTCCAAATCATATCCAAATAGTGATTCTGCTTTCCATTGTCAAGCTCCCACTAACCTTAGACTATAAGAGGGTCTAAACCCTTTTAATTCTTTCTAAATTCATAATGGTTACCCCACTTAACTGGTGCTGACTTCATCCTCTGTTGGAGAATCTGCTTCCCCTTTTCAGAGGGGAGCTAGACCTGAGAAGATAAAAGACTCAGTGCAATTCCCCCGCGCCCCCACCCCCATCCCAGCTGAAACCACAGAGGAATTAGAGAAATGTGCAAGAGTGCTGCTTTCTTAGTGAATCTGATATCAGCACAAGGGTGATGGAAACAGATACTGAGGACATTCAACTCCTACCAAATCAGAGATCCAGAGGCTTCTAAGTGCCCATCACTGAACTAGACTTATAATGCTCCCAGCATGGCTCAGGGAATTTTGTAGAAGAGTAGGCAAAAAGATTATTAGAGCCACAAGTTGGGACATTTTGCACAGAGACATTGCCTCCCCCTCCCCCTGATAATACATAACCCACAATCCCCATGGGATTGACCTGCATCCCCAAGAAGGAAGGCCTCTTCAGAAAGGGGTCAGGGAGGAGGGAAAGGTTGGTACCAACATATGCTGTTTACATACAAAATATGTCCATATCTAATTTAAAAAATACAAGAAAAATTATGAAATTTTAAACTCAGTTTTAAGGTTGTGGCATGAGACATCTAATGAACTTGCACTTCTAGAAAATTAGATATAACAAAAAGCCCTCTTATTGAGAGAAAAAAAAAAAGAATATACACAAAACATTGTTTCACTGCATGGTGGGCTCCTGAGAATTTGAAGAAAATCTCTAAGGGGCTAAAAAATAAAACAAATTTGCTGAAACTCAAGAGTGAAGCCAAAAGGAACTCTCAAGAGGCAGAGATACCCCAAAGGCCAAGGCCATGTTAAACACTCCAGTCCTCCATCAGAAACAAGTCAGGACAGATCAATATGAGACTTTTGGAGTTCACTCGTGTATTAGGGACTCTAGAGAAACAGAACAAACATAATGGAATATAAAGGGGATTTGTTAGATTGGCTTACATAATACATGTTGGAGAGTTTGAGAAACTGGTAGCTGCTCAGTCCACAGAAGGCTGAATAAGCTGGGTTCCAATGCCTGATGGACAGCAGAAATAGATGTACTCACCAGCAAGCAGTAAGGGAAGCCATGAAAAAGCACTGCCCTTTCATGAAAACGCTTTATACTTAGGCTGATGGTGGACGAGCATCCCACTCTGGGAGAAGGTCTTCCTTCCTCACTTAATCCTTCATGGAAGTGCTCTCACAGCCCCACTCAAGAGAGGCATGTCTCTTTACTTGATTCCTCATCTCACCAACAGAAATTATCCAACCCAGCTGGGGACCCCAGACAGGACTAATGTGGTCCCAAGTTGGTTGCTGTGATCAAGGTGGATCATCCCCAATGTTTTGTTTTGTTTGTTAATTTAAAACAATATAGACAGAAAATTAGGCACCACACACCTAAGAATGAATAAAGTAAATGTATTTTCCCAGATAAATACTATAACTTATTAGAATACTATAATAACTTTAAAATATTAGATTGTTTAACTGTAAAACAAAATAAAGAGTTGAAAAACAAACTGGTACATCCTGAAAGTTGATAGATGAAATGGAAGGATATTTAAAGCATAGGAACTGAGCTAGAGAGATTGCTTAGTGGTTAAAGCACTTGCCTGCAAAGCCAAAGAGCCCAGGTTCAGTTCCCCAAGTCTCACATAAGCCTGATGCACAAGATGGCACATGTGTCTGGAGTTCATTTGCAGTGGCCAAAGGCCCTGATATACTCAATCTCTCTCTCTCTCTCTCTCTTTCTCTCCCAAATAAATAAAAATAATAAAATATTAAAACATAGGAATTAAAAAACTGTTCAATAAATAGTACTAGACTAATATCTATATATAAAAAATGGAGTGAGATCCTGATTCCATACCATATACACACATCAGTTCAAATTTGATTAAAGACTCAATCTGAAAACTAACAAACAATGACATAGAAAACTAAACTCATGACCTTGGATGAGAGTTAACAAAAGGGTAATGATTTTAAAGTTGACTACATTACATAATTAAGAAGTTATGTCATTTTAAAATACACTATAAAATTTTGAGGTATACAATACATGTGGCATCTAAAATATCTATATTCAAATAATTAAGAAATCACTATAAATTACAAAGGAAAACATTAGAAATATGTGCATATGCACATGAATAGAAAGGGAAAACTGGAGAATAAATGTGAAAATATTCAATCTCACTAACAATCAGGAAGATGTAAATGCACATCACAGAGTCACTTCATTCTGCTTTCACCAGACTAGGAAATATTAGCCAATATGAAAATGCTTTTTTGGCATTCAGATAAAGCACTATGTATCATTGATGGGAACATAAATTTGGTTTAAAAAACTTTGGAAAGAAGATTGGCAGTAATTTATAATACTAGACAGCAAGTCTCTTATTTCTAAGCCATGGAGAAATACTTGTAAAATTATATTGGAAAACTGTAATATACACATGTGTACACCAATACCTATAGTGGCATTGCTTTTTTAAAAAAGCAAAAGCATGAAATATTGGAAAACCCATGAACAAGAGAATAAATAAATAAATTTTAGATTTTTCACATGATGCACTACAATATGCCAACCAACAAGAAGGCTATGCAACCACACAGGATTATTTGCAAAGTAAATATTCAAAGAAGTCATAGACCTCTACCAAAAGTACATTGTTTTTTTTTCTTTATTAGATATGTACATATTCAGTGTGTAAAGCACATGTTGGTACCATCCTTAGCCTCCTCACTGTCCTCCCCCTCTGGAGGGACCCTCCTCGTTGCCATTGCCAGTTATCCCAATCCGGATTGTGGATCATGCATTGTGGGGGTAGTGACCAGTTATGGGGAAGAGGCAATGTCTCTGCACATAAAGTCCCAACTTGTGGCTCTAACAATATTTCCACCCCCTCTTCTGCAAATTTCCCTGAGCCATGTTGGATTTGCTTTAGGTCTTCTTCAGTTATGAGGTCTCGGGAGCCTCTGTGTCCTTGGATCTCTGGTTTGGTAGGAGTTGAGTGCTCTCTGTGTCTATCTCCTTCACCATTGTGCTGGTACCAGGTTCACCAAGAAAGCAAAATTCTTGCTCATTTCCCCAATTACCCTATGGTTTCAACTGGGGCCCTAGTGAACTGCAATGGGCTGATTCTCTCCTCAGGTTCTGCATCCATCTGAAAAATAGAAGTAAATTCTCCCACAGAGAGTGATGTCAGCTCCAGATAAATGCAATAACCATTATTAGTTTAGAGAGAATTTAATAGATGGAGGCCCTCTTGTAGCCCAAGATTGGTGGGAGCTTATATTGGAGAGTGAACTCATTTTTTTTGGATATGATTCTGACTTGTTTTCCAGTTCCAGCTATGAGTTCCATTCCACAGAGTGGATCAATTAGCCAATTCAAGAGCAGTTGGTTACCCACCATGACTGCATGCCACTATTGCACTTGGGTGAGCATCACATCCATTTGTTTGCTGTTGAATAGCTGAGACCACAAGTTGCTTGGACAATTGTTGGCTATTTTCCCCCAGTAGCTCATGTGGCACCTTCTGGCACTAGACAAGTTAACTGTCTGGAGACTGACTCTCTTTCAGATTCCCATCATGTCTCTTCATGTTCTGTACCAACAGCATATGGTGTCTTACCATTAACCTTTGTTGCTTAATCAAATGCTCTTACAGAAGTCTGTCTTCTTATGGGAATCCTTGTAGGTCTCTCTGATCAACATCTCATTGTGGATGTTAACTGCATCCTGGTACTGGGAGTTACAGGCCGGCACCAAGGGAAAAGAAGGAAGAAGATGGTAATATAAAAGAGAAAGAGAGAAAAGGGAGAGAGAAACAGGAGAAGATTAAGGTTATTCTTCATCATACCCTCTCCAGGGTCCTTTGACTCAGGTGTTCCCTCTAAGGGCCTGATGAAGGTTCAACCTTTTAGTCTGTCTTTCAAGATATAGGATTTCATGGTACCAGTTCCATTTTGGTCCTGTTTTGTGAGCAGCTCCCCACCCCCATCACTACCCTCCCCTCCTGCCCCACCCTCATTATTGTCCTGTCCTCAAGATGTCTATTAGGTATGTTAGCATCTTGGGAAGCTCCAGGTTTGGAGCCACAGATGAGTGAGACCATGTGATGACTGCCTTTAGTGATTGGGTGAGTTTGCTGAGAATGATCTGCTCCAAGTTCAACCATTTATTTTTCAAATTTAATCATGTCATTTTTCCTTAATGCTGTGTAGAATTCCAATATGCAGATATACCACATCATGGTTATCCATTTGTCTAATGATGGGCATCTGGGTTGACTCTAGTTCTTAGCTATTATGAATTGAGCAGCTATAAACATGGTTGAGCAAATCTCTCTGAACTGAGGCATGAAGCTTTTAGGGTAAATGCCCAGTAAGGGAATAACTGGGTCTGTTGGTAACTCTATAGTCAATCTTTTCAGGAGTCTCCATATTGTTTTCCATAGTGGTTGTACCATCCTGCATTCTCACCAACAGTGAAAGAGGGTCCTTATTTCTCCACATCCTTGGCAGCATTTGTTTTCATTTGATTTCTTAATGTTTGCTGTCCTTTCTGGGGTAAGGTGCAATCTCATAGTTGTTTTAATTTGCATTTCCCTGATGTTTAGGGATGTTGAATATTTTCTTAAGTTATGTATTTGCCATTTGTATTTCTTTCTCTGCAAATTCCCTGTTCAGTTCTCTGCCCCATTTTGTGGGTGGGTTGTTGGATTTTTTATCGTTTAGGTTTTGAGTTCTCTGTAGATTCTAGAAATTAGGCCTCTGTCAATTTTATAGTGGGCAAAAATTTTCTCCCAATCTGTGGGAAATCCATTGGCTCTGCTTATTATATGTTTGTCTGTGAAAAAAACTTTTCAGTTTCATGAGATCCCAATGGTTGAGTGATAGTTTAGTTTCCTGAGCTACTGGGGTTTGTTCAGGAAGTCTTTTCCCAATCCTATATCATGGAGAGGTCCTCTTGTTTTTCTTCCAGTAGTAGCAGAGTTTCTGGTCTTATGTTGAGGTCTTTGATCCATTTGGACTTGATTTTTGTGTGTGGCAAGATGTAAGGGTCTAGTTCCATTTTCCTGCATATGGTTATCCAGTTTGTCCAGCACCATTTGTTGAAGATACTGTCTTTTTTCCAATCTACATTGTTGGGGCCTTTCTCAAATATCAAGCACTATAGTTACTTGACCCAAAGTCTGGGTCCTCTATTCTGTTCCACTGGTCTATAATCCTGTTTTTATGCCAGTACCATGTTTTTTGTTTTTTTTTTTAGTTACTATGGCTTTGTAATACAGCTTTAGATCAGGTATGGTGATGCCTCCAGAGGTGTTTCTTTTGCTGAGTATGTGCTTGAATATCCGAGGCCTTCTGCCATTGCATATGAATTTTGAGGTCAATTTTTTCTATCTCTGTGAAGAAAAATGTTGGGAATTTTATTGGTATTGCATTGAATCTTTATATTGCTTTTGGTAAGATTGCCATTTTCTCAATGTTAATTCTGCCTATCAAGGAGGTATTTACATTTTCTCAAGTCCTTCTCATTTTCTTTCTTGACTGTTTTTATGTTTTCATTATATGAGTCTTCACGTCCTTGCTTAATGTTATTCAATGGTATTTTTTGTTGTTTTTGCTATTGAAAATGGAACAATGTCACTTATTTCTTTCTCTATATCTTTGTCTTTTGCATATAGAAAAGGTACTGATTTTTGTGCATTGATTTTGTATCCTGCTACTTTGCTGAAGGAATTAATCACCTTTAAGAGTTTTGAGATGGAGGTTCTTGGGTCTCTGCTGTATAGAATCATGTCATCTGTGGATAGGGCTAATCTAACTTCTTCCTTTCCAACTTGTGTACCTTTTCTTTCTTTCTCCTGTCTTACTGCTTGAGCTTGGACTTCTAGTACTATGTTAAAGAGCAAAGGTGAGAGGGAACACCCCTGTCTTGTTCCTTATCTCAATGGGAATTCCTTCAGTGTCTCCAATTAAGTATTATTTGGGCTTTAGGAGCTTTATATATAGCCTTAATTATGTTGTGATATAACCATCCATGCCTAGTCTCTCCAATGTTTTGATCATGGAATACCATTGTGTTTTGTCAAAGGCCTTTTCTTCATCTATTGAAATGATCATGTGTTTTTTGTGTTTAAGTTTATTTATGTGGTGTATTACATTGAGATATTTCCATATGTTGAACCAACTCTGCATTCCTGGGATAAAGACTACTTGATCAAGGTGAATAAGGCTTTTGATGCATTGTTGAATTCAGTTTGCAAGGATTTTTTCAGGATATTTATGTCTAAGTTCATCAGGGAAATAGGCCTATAGTTTTCTTGTGGCATCTCTGCCTAGTTTTGGTATTAGGATGATACTAGCTTCATAAAAGGAGTTGGGGGAAGCTGGGTGTGGTGACACATGCCTTTAATCCCAGCACTTGGGAGGCACAGGTAGGAGGATCACCTGAGACTACATAGTGAATTTCAGGTCAGCCTGGACCAGAGTGATACCCTACCTCAAAAAACAAACAAAAAAAATTAATTATTTAATTAATTAAAAGGAGTTGGGGAACTTCCCCTGTTCTCCAATTATGTGGCATAATTTGAGAAAAATTGGTTTCAGTTCTTCCATGAAAGTCTGACGGAATTCAGCTGAGAAGCTATCTGGTTCTGGACTCTTCTTTGTGGGGAGGTTTTTGATTATGTTTTCAATCTAAATGGGTGTGATAGGTTTGTTTAGGAGATTAATCTGCTCTGAGTTTAGCTTTGGTAGGTAGTATGGGTCCAAGAATTCCCCCATTTCCCCCAGTTTTGTGGAGGAGAGGTTTTTGAAATAAGTCCTGATGTTTCTCCCAACTTCACTTATATCTGTTGTGATTTCTCCTTTCTCATGTCTATTTTTTTTATTTTTTTTCTTTATTGGTTAGTTTTGTATTCAGCAAATACAGTCAGTTTGACACCATTATTAGGCTCATCCGTGACCTACCCCTCCCCTTGGCCCCTCCTTGTTGAGGTATATGGGTCATGCATTGTGGAGTTAGCCCACAGTTATGGGTAAGATAAAGGTCTCTGCATACCATGACCCAACATGTGGCTCTGACATTCTTTCGGCCCTCTCTTCCACAAAATTTCCCTGAGCCATGTTGGGTTCATTTTTGTTCTGCTTCAGTGATAAAGTGTTGGGGGCCTCTGAGGCTCTGGCTCTCTGATTTGGTAGGAGTTGATTTTTCTCTGTGTTGATCTCCTTCCTCCTTGTGCTGGTATCCGGTTCATCAGGAAAACAGCACCCTTGCTTGTTTCTCCAATTTTTCTTAGTTTCAGCCGGGGCCCTTTGGAGGTTCTCATGTCTAATTTTGTTAATTTGAAGCGTCACTTTTTTCCGCTTGATCAAATTGGCCATGGGTTTATCAATCTTGTTTATGTTTTCAAAGAACCAGCTCTTTGTTTAATCAATTTCTTTAATTGTTTTCTTAGTTTCCAATTCATTAATTTCTGCTCTGATCTTATTTCTTTCTGTCTGGATATTTTTGGGTTGGTTTCTTCTTGTTTATCCAATGCCTTTAGGTGAATGGTTAGATTATTGATCTGGGGTCTCTCTGTCTTTGTTATAAAGGTATTTAGTGCTATGAATTTTCCCCTAAGGACTGCCTTCATTGTGTTTCATAAAGTTTGGTATGCTGTCTTCTCATTGTCATTCAATTCTAGAAATTTTGCATTTTCATTTTTTATTCCACCCACTACCCATTTATTATATAAAAGTGTGTTGTTCACCCAGCACTCGGGAGGCAGAGGTAGGAAGATCACCATGAGTTCGAGGCCACCCTGAGATTACATAATGAATTCCAGGTCAGCCTGGGCTAGAGTGAGACCCTACCTCAAAAAAAAAAAAAAAAAAAGTGTTGTTCAGTTTCCAGGAGCTGATGGGATTCCGGCACATCTTTTGTTGTTAATTTCTAGTGTTACAGCACTGTGATCTGATGTCATGCAGGAAATTATGTCAAATTTCCTAAAATATGGAGGAAGACATTATGGCCTAGTATATGATCTATTTTAGAGAAGGTTCCATGGGATACTGAGAAGAATGTATAGTCTGTGGATTTTGGATAGAATGTTCTGTAGATGTCCATTAGGTATAATTGATCTATGGTATTGTTGAGCTCTCTTACTTCCCTGTTAATTTTCAGTTTGGATGATCTATCTATTGGTGATAGTGGAGTATTGAAGTCCCCAACTATGATGGTGTTGGTGGTGATTTCTGTTTTGTTGTCAAAAAGGTTTTGTTTTATGAATTGTGGTACACCTGTGTTTGGTGCATAAAGATTGATGATTGTTAAATCCTCTTATTGTATCATTCCCTTGACAAGTAAGAAATGGCCTTCTATGTCTTTTTTGGTTACCTTTAGTTTGAAGTCCATTTTATCTTATATCAGTATAGCAATGCTTGCTTGTTTCTTATTTCTGTTTGCTTGGAATATCATTTTCTATGCTTTCACCATGAGGAGGTGTCTATATTTAGTGGTGAGGTGGGTTTCTTGAAGATGGCAGATTGAGGGGTCTAATTTACTGATCCACCCTGTTAGCTTATGTCTCTTGATGGGTTAATTAAGGCCATTAATGTTTAGGGTAATAACTGTGAGGTTTGAGTTAATCCCTGCCATATTTTGGTGGGTTATGTGGCTTGGTGTTTTCTTGGACTTTGTAGATTTTGTGCTTTCTCTGAGTTTGGTTATTGTTATCTGCTTCTTGTAAGTACTTGTTGTTTATTTGACTCCTCTGTGTAGAGAATTCCCTGAAGTACTCTCTGTAGGTTTGGCTTTGTGTTCACATCATTGTTAAGTTTACTGTTATCATAGAAAGTTTTTCTTTCACCATCTATTATGAGGGATACTTTTGCTGGGTAGAGTACTTTGGGTTGGAAGCCATAAGTTCTTAGACTTTGCAGTGTCCCATTCCAGGCCCTGCTGGCTTTCAGGGTGTCCATTGAGAAGCCTGAAGCAAATCTGCTGGAGTTATATTTATATATAATGTGTTGTTTCTCCCTAGCTGCTTATAGGAACTTCTCTTTGTTATTGATATTTAAAGTCTTAATGATACTCCTTTGGTCCAATCTGTTTGGAGTTATGTTATCTTCTTGTAACTTGATGGGACTTTGTTTTGAGATGGTGAGAAAGTTGATAATTTTATTGAATAAGTTCTCCATGCCTTTGGTCTGAATTTCTTCCCCTTTTGGTATTCCCATGATCCAAATGTTGGGACATTGAAGGGTATCCCAAAGTTCCCTCATGTTTTGTTCACAAAAATTTGTGAACTTATTCAAACTTTTGGACTCACAAACTGTTTTTTTCTGTTTTGTCTTCCAGTTCTGAGTTTCTATCCTCCATATTGCTGACTCTATTCTTTAGAGCTTCTATAAAGATTTTACTTATTCAATTTGGTTTGTATTTTCTACTGCATTTTTATGTCTGTTGAGTTCCCTTTCACATCATTTTCTGATTTTCTTAATGCTTCTTGGAATTCATCCTTGCATTTATTTATGGCTTTGCTGAGCTTAGCCAGCTGATTTTTGAGGTCCTTTTTTTGCTCCCCTTCAGATCATTTAACTGTCTTTGGAACCCTTCCTGGTTCTTTTCTATTAGGTCTAATCTAGCAAGGACAGCATTCATACAATTATTGGCCCTTTGTTGATTTTCTCAAATTATGCTATTTGCTTGGTCAGAGTTGCATAGCTTATATCTTCATTTTGGTGTTCTGATCCTATTGTCTCTTCTATGTTTTAATTGGAGACATCTAATGTGGTACTGAGCAATCTTGTTGGATTTATTTGCATTTGATTTTTCATGTTACTTCTTTTGCGCTGTGGTCTGCCCATCACAGTATAGGAATCTTATTTAATTTAGGAGGAATCTGTAGTCTACCCATGAAGTATTTTCAGTGATTGTTCCCTTTTATGTTTGTTTTGACTCAGCTTCTGATGGCAATGAGACCTGCCTGCTCAGAGGGAAGGAGCCCCTGAGGCTCTGGTGGGGGCCTGGGGACCTGATGAAGGGGCTTATTGCTCAGTGGTTCAGAATATGGGACTGTGTGGTCAGGTAGCCTGAGGGGACAGGGGATAGGAGGGGATGGGACAAACAGAATGGTGTTGTGGCAGGGTGACAGAGGGGGGAGGATAGGATTGCATTGTCCTGCGATGCTGAGGGATAAGGGGATGGGACAGTGGTGTCCGTTGGGACCATGTAGCAGGGGGTGGATGGGATTGCTGGGTCCTGTGCTATGGTGAGGAGGAGGAACTGGGAGATGGAACTGATGTGTGTCAGGTGACATGGGGGTAGATGGGAAGCAGTCCCAGTGGCAGGATAAGGGGAAAACCAAGGGAGGGAGGGTGAATGATATGGCCTGAGTCTGAATAGCCTGAAGGAGGACCTGGTCTGTGAACAGCAGGGTGGTGGGTGGGAGAGTGGTGGTCGGTGGTCACAGGGAGAGCAAGGTGGTGGGAAAGCACTGGGAAGGAGAGGGAATAACTAGCCTGCTGGCTTGGGACCAGGTAGCCTGTGGTAGTGCAGTAGGTATCTGGTGGTGGGGAAGCTGGGATGGTGGTTGGGATGGCTGCTTAAGGAGTTTGGGGGACTGGTGGGCTACCCAAGAGTGCGGGAATCAGTGGGTTCCCTACTATGTTCCTCCGCACCCTTCCACTAGAGGTCTACTGATCTAGAACCCCTAAGAACCCCCAAAATTCTTGCTTTTCCTTCCCTGCAAGGTGAAGCATGGTTAGGCAGGTGCCATCTTAACTGGAAGTCTCCAAGAGTACATAGTTTTATGCTGTTGCTTTAGTTTATAATTAAATGCCCTACATTTACTTTCTCTGCAAATAAATAAATTCGAAATAAAGAAATTTGTCTAAGATTTGGATGGTGACATTTTGAATACAACCAACAAAGTATTCACCAGACAGTACATTCATCCTTAATGCTATAAATTTTGCCTAATGGTCCAAAAGCTTTACTATATTCTCATTACTTAAATGGTATTTTCTAATTTTTATCACAGCTTTTCTGTAAAACTATGAGATATTAACATAATACTTTTATATCTTCACATACATTGATCTTAGTTCCCTTTATGCTGTTGATTTTGTCATTCGTTGGATTTTGGCCACAGAAACCACTGTCCATAACAACTCTCAAAATGGTGGCATGGCTGTGGTGGTTTGATTCAAGTGTCCCCCATAAACTTGGGTGTTATGAATACTAGGTTCCCAACTGATGGGCATTTGGGAATTAACACCTCCTAGAGGCAGTGTATTGTTCAGAGGCAGGCTTATGGGTATTATAGCCAGTTTCCCCTTACCAGTGTTTGGCACACTCTCCTGTTCCTGTTGCCCACCTGACGTTGGCCAGGAGGTGATTTCCAGCCTCTGCTCCTACCATCGTTTTCCCCTGCCATCATGGAGTATTCCCTAGAGTATGTAAGCCAAAATAAACTGTTTTTTCCACAAGCTGCTCTTAGTCAGGTGATTTCTGCCAGCAATGTGAACCTGACTATAACAGTACAGTTGGTACCAGAGGAGTGAGATTACTTCTTAGACACCTAACTGTGTGGCTTTGGCCTTTTGGAGCTGATTTTCAAGAGAAATGTACATGGATTTGAAACCTTGGCCTAAGTGACACCTTGCAGAGCTATAAGTACTGTAAGTAATAGTTTGATGGACTATTCTGTTCCGAGTTGCATGACCTCAGTGCAGTAAGAACTATGGACTGTGAAGTTTTGCTTGTGAGGGTGTTTGGACTGGGCTAGAAGAGTTTGTGTGAGAGGCTTGCTGCTATGCCCATGTCCTGAGAATTTGTGCAGAGTTGCATTGTGTAGAAATGGACTGGTGTGAACAGAGGGATATGGCACAGAAAAAAATTAAATCTTTGGGTCAAAACTTCTGCCTATTCAGCTGCAATTGTATGATATTGCAACAATTGAGTCTGGGCCAGCAGACCTGCATTGGGACAATAGAAAGAATGCAATCTTTTCAAGGGACCCGAATGCTGAAGGAGTGTTCTGTTCTTCAAAGTCTCTTTATTCCCCTTGGATTAACAAACTGGCACCACACCTGGTATTATGGAGTATAAGAAATGCAGTGGTGGCACACACCTTTAATCCCAGCACTGAAAAGGCAGAAGTAGGAGGATCATTGTGAGTTTGAGGCCACCCTGAGACTACATAGTGAATTCCAGGTCAGACTGAGCTACAGTGAGACCCTACCTCGAAAAAAAAAAACATGCTGGAAAGATAGGATCATTGAATTTTCAACATGGTCTTGTGTTTTGGAAATGGACTTGGGCAGTGTGAAGCAGGTCTGCTAAGGATTGCCTGCATGGAGACCCAATGGAGCTGTGAGGATGGACCATGTGTTGTAGTGGAGACCCAGTGGAAATGCCAGGGCCATGAAATGGCTGCTAAGGAGAGCTGCCAACCCCAATGAAGTTTTCCAGGTCTGTGAGTAGCCTTGCTGGAAGGGTAGAATTGGAACTTCTGAGACTTGTTGCTGGTTAGAATTATTGGACTTGGAGATTTGTCACTGACTAGAGTTGTTGGACTTGGAGCTACAGAGTTTGATTTTGCCCTGGTTGTTTTAAATCTTGTATTGGTTGAATATTTCTTTGCTATGCCCAGTGCCATCTTTTGCAGTGTGAATGTTTATTCTGTGCCATTATGGTTTCTTTCTTTCTTTCTTTCTTTCTTTCTTTCTTTCTTTCTTTCTTCCTTTCTTCCTTTCTTTCCTTCTTTCTTTCTTTCTTTCTTTCTTTTTATTGTGGCTCAGTTAAAAGACCTAGGATTATGGGGTGCTTGAACATCATTAAGATTGATCAAAACTATGGAAATTTTTAAAGTTGGACTGAATGCATTGCATTTGACATAGTGGATGGTTTTCAGTTTATGGGGCCAGGGGTGGAATGTGGTGACTTGATTTAAGTGTCCCCCATAAACTTGTGTTTTGAATGCTAGGTTCTCAGCTGATGGAGATTTGAGAATTAATGCCTCCTAGAGGCAGTGTATTGTTCAGGAGCAGGCTTATGGGTATTATAGCCAGTTTCCCCTTACCAGTGTTTGGCACACTCTCCTGTTCCTGTTGACCACCTGATGTTGGCCAGGAGGTGCTATCCACCCTCTTCTCATACCATCATTTTCCTCTGCCATCATGGAGCTTGCCCTCAAGTCTATAAGCCAAAATAAACCTTTTGCCCACAAGCTGCTCTTGGTCATGTGATTTCTATCAGCAATGTGAACCTGACTGCAACAATGGTCATAGCAGTTTCTGGTCACATACATTGTCACTGATCTTGCAAAGTATGAAAGTTATGTCTGCTGATCATTTCAGCTCTGATTCTAGCCAGGTGTGGCTGAGTTCTATGGCGAACAGCATCATGTGATTCATCAAGCCTGCAGGCTGTGAGGCAGATGTGTTTCTAGATTGGTCACTTCTACTTTCTTCTCATCTAGTTTCACTTCAAAGGCTCAGGGGCAGCTGGCTTCAAGCTGAAAGAGACAAAAATGACATACACATAGATTCCCTAACTGGTTTCCATAACTGTCTAAATTTTAATTCCAATAAGTCTTAATTCAGTATCACCTGTATGGGTTTTTATTCCATGAACCATTAACAAGGCCAGTGGGGGACCTTTAGAAGTATCAAGACTAAAAGTAAATATTAAGTATATGTAATAAATGATAAAGTATACTTTTCACAATGAAAATATTATTTTATGTATTACCACTTTCATCAATCATATGTATGAGATGCAGCAGGGAATTGAATACATGTATACAATGTATAATGATCAGATCATGGCAGCTACATTTAGCTCTCCTTGTCATTGCTTTGCATTTGGAGTCTTTAAGCATTTCTCTTGTAGTTACTCTTAAAATATATAAATATTTTTTGAAACTTTTTGTTGATCACTTTATACATGCACATGATGTTTTTTGATCACAATCCTCCTCCTGTGGCATTCCTTTATCACCCCTCCCAGATTCACCACAACACTTTCATGACCTGTACCAGACCTGCACAGGACTGACTGGGCCCATCGACATTTTGTCATGGATGATGGAGGAGGGCAAAAAACATCAAAATAGAAGGGGGTCCAGTTAAAGGAAGGACATGGTAAACAACATTCTTCTCTGAGAGAAGCAAAAATAAGTAATTATAGGAAAGGAAAGGAACACATTTGTAGATTTAGTAGTGTTCAGAATCATATTAAGTTCTTAAAGTGGCAGAAAGGATTCACTAGTATTCATTTAATTATAGGTTGAGTTTCTTTCTACCAAAATAATTGGGAGCAGAAATACCTCAGATTTTAGAGTTTTTCAGATTTGTAATATTTTCATAAACTCTCCTGTTTGAGTATTCTTCTCTGTTTTTTTTATTTTGGTTTATTTTGATTTATTTATTTGAGAGAGAAAGAGAGAATGGGCACACCAGGATCTCCAGCCACTGCAAATGAATTATAGATACATGTGCCACCTTATGCATCTGTCCTACGTAGGTCCTGGGGAATCAAACCAAGGTCCTCTGATTTTACAGGCAAATGCCTTAACCACTAAGCAATCTCTCCAGCTCTGTTTGAACCAAAAAATCATAACTATAAAACTAAGAGCCTAGGACTATAGCTCAGTGGTCAAAGGTGCTTCCTTAAAATGTAAAATCACAAACACATTTTGAGTATGAGTTCATTTCAGATCAAGATGATTAATTTGGATTCTGTGCCATAATTTAAACATAAATAGATCTGTATGTATAAAATAGTCTGTAAGGTGTTTTTTTAAAAAGCACTGACTGGTATAGTGGCCCACAGCTGTAATCTCATTACTTGAGAAATGGAGACAGGAGGTTTATACCATGAATTTAGGGCTAGTCTGGGCTACCTAGTGAGGACAGTGAGTGAGACTAAACCTCAGAGTGAGACTGTCTCAAACAAAACAAAACAAATTGAAGTACTGAGCCAAGAAGGGCAGGAAAACTAAACTAAGAAATCATAAGATTAACAAGAAAAAAAAGCAGTAGAGCCAGCAGAAGGTGAACTCACTTTGGCAACCAGCCCTAGAAGAAAACTACTCTTAGAGACTGCAAAGGTTGGAAACATGAAGAGACCCAGAAGCAAACCACAGAGTAATCAGCATAATTTATGAGTGGAATGTGTCCTTATGCCCTGAGTTTATAACAGAACAGATTGTTTGTCATATGTGCTAAAGCTACAACTTAGTGAGGAATCTGGTTTAGAGAAGCATGGTTTTCAGGGACAGCCAGCAATGCAATGATCAGTGTCCCTACCTCACTATGCTCCGTTGCTGAACACAAAAAAAAAGGCGCTTGTGAGCATCCATAATTCCTTCTTTCATTATTTTCTCATGTCAGAACAGAAACCAGTTATCATTATTTGGAGGTGATAGTTACTCAGCTCACTTAAACAGACTAAATGTGTCAAAAGTCAACAGTTTAAAAGCTTTAACTGGCTAATTCTCAAAAAAAAATTGCATCACAATATCAAAAATGCTATAGAAACCATTGGGTAAAACTTAGCATAGATTATTTAATATCAAATGAAGGAAACCATAAAACTACACCCCAGAATGCATACATTTTCATTAAATATGTAAACAAATCTCATTCCTAAATGGAAATTTCTTTGTTTTATCGAGGTAGGGTCGGGCTCTAGCCCAAGCTGTCCTGGAATTCACTATGTAGTCTCAGGGTGACTTTGAATTCACAGCAATCATCCTACTTCTGCCTCCTGAGTGCTGGGATTAAAGGCATGCACCACCACACCTGGTAGAAATTTCTTTATTATAAAGATGCCCATTCTCAAATCAACACGCAAAGTTAAAGTTTTAGTCTAAATATTAAAGAGATTTTTTTCTGAAGGAAAGACAATGAAGATGACATGTAAGTCTATGTGAAAAAAATTCAATGAAAATAGAGAAAAATAGGGAAAAATGTCAAAGTATGAAATATATTTTGTCCATTCAGACATAAATATTTATGATAAAGTTTAGTAATTTTAAAAGTATGTCACTAATAACCAAATTGATGAAATGGAAGTGCTAAGAAAAAGGCTTGTACATATACACAGGCAAGCAATCTATCACTTGCCTACACACCCAGACTTCTTTACATTTTTTATTTTGAGACAGGGTCTTACTAAGTTGCCCAAGCTAGCTTTGCTCTCACTCTGTAGCCTAGCCTGGCCTCAAATACTAATCCTCCTCAGCCTTCTGAGTAGCTGGAGTATTTTATATGTGGAGAATGTAGCATTTAACCCCAACGAGGAGATGGCTATAGTGGTTCATGCCTGCGGAACCAGGTACTCAGGAGGATAAAATGAGAAGATCACCACAGAATGAGTGAGTTTGAGACTAACCTTACCAAAATGATGAGACTGACTCAAAAAAAAAAAAATCCACAAACAAAACCACCCAAAATAAAGCAAAAAGGTGCTGGAGAGATAGCTTAGCAGTTAAGGCATTTGCTTGCAAAGCCAAAGGACCTTGATTTGATTCTTCAGGACCCACATAAGCCAGATGTACAAGGTGTCACATGCATCTGGAGTCATTTGCAGCAGCTGGAGGCCTTGGCACGCCCATTCTTTCTCTCTATCTGCCTCTCTCTCTCTCAAATTAATTAGTTAAATTTTTAAAAATTAGGACTGGAGAGATGGCTTAGCAGTTAATGTGCATGCCTGCAAAGCCTAAGGACTCAGGTTTATTCTCCAGGTCCCACATAAACCAGATGCCATGGTGGCACATACATCTGGAGTTTGTTTGCAGTGGCTGGAGGCCTGAGCACGCCCATTCTCCCTCTCTCTCTCTCTCTCTCTCTCTCTCTCTCTCTCTCTCTCTCCTCTCTATGTCTCTAATAAACAAATATATAATTTTTTAAAAAAATTAAAGCAAAAAGGCAGAAAATTAATGAGAAAAAACTAGTTCCTGTTATTTTGAGTAGTACAGTTTTTTGTAGAAATGAAGTTGCAAATCAGTCTTACTATAGGTTATAATACATTTAAGTTTATCATTTGAATATAAAACCAATGAAAAATAAGAAAGAATGAAGTGTGGGAGCACTGATTAAGTCTGAATTTTGGGATTCATTTAATGCATGGTGGCAATCTTAGAAACCAAAGGCAAAAGACGTAATCATATCAAAACCTAAAACATGACAAAAGATGGAAGAAATAAAACAGAAAACAAACACTGGCAAGAGCTACAACATATACTGAAGAGCATCTTGATGTAACTATTGGTAAGAAACATCAGACTAATAGGTAAATAGACTAAGAATCAAAAGATGTTAAGAAACAGTTCATTCAAAATTCTGAGTTGTACATTTGACATTGCTAGTAAAACAAATAGATGCAAAACTACAACTATAAGGTTATATGGTTGTTGGCTAACCTGGTTAAAATTGGCAAATACTGGTAATGCACAGCACTGGCAAGAAGACAGGGAGGGGGCACATAAACATTTACATGTAGGAGCATCAACTGGGATAATCTTTTGTCCAAATTCTGTCAAAATTCTCAATATGTATATTTTTTGGTTGTGTTTTGAGTGTAAAATGTCCCCAATAGACTCACATATTTGAAAACTTGGTACCCAGATGGTGATGCTATTTATGAAGGTTGCAGAACTTTCAGGAAGTAGAGCCTTGCATGAGAAAGTGGCTCACAGGGGGTGGGCATCAAGGTTGTGTTACTGGATCTCACTTCCTGTTCATTCTCTGAACAAGACACAATGACACCAGCTCTGCATCATGGTCCTGATGTCATATTATATGTGCCATAATATAATGTATCCCCTCAAACTTAAGTCACAACAAACCTTTCCTTCCTTAAGTTTCTTCTGGTCAAGTATTTGATCACAATAAGCAGAATAACTAACACAATAGCATACAGAAATAATTGTAGGAAGACAGTTGTAAAATGGTTTCATTGCAAAACCATACAGTAATAGCAAAATGCCAGAAATAAACTAAGTATCTAACAAGAGTAATTAATTAGGTAAATTTCTATACATATTCATGTAGTGAAAAAATATGCTATTAGACTATCACAAAATTATGTATAATAACATGGAAAGATATCCTCAGTACACTGTTTAATGAGATTAATAAATTACAGAACAGAATGTATTACATATGATCTAAGCACATTTCTATTGATAAAAATACATAGTCTTTGTGTAAATGTGCCATATCTTCATTATCCACTCATCAGTTGAGGGACATCTAGGCTGTTTCCATTTCCCAGCTATTGTGAATAGAGTAGCAATAAACATGGTTGAGCAAGTATCTCTAAGGTAATGAGGTGAGACCTTAGGATATATGCCTAGGAGTGCTATAGCTGGGTCATATGGCAGATCAATTTTTAGCTGTCTTAGGAACCTCCACACTGATCTACACAATGGAGTTCTACTCTGCAGTAAAGAAAAATGAAGTTATGAAATTTGCAGGAAAATGGATGGATCTGGAAAGGATTATACCAAGTGAGGTAACCCAGGCCCAGAAAGCCAAACGTCACATGTTCTCTCTCATATGTGGATCCTAGCTATAGATGATTGGACTTCTGTGTGAGTCAGAAGAAAACTCAGTAGCAGAGGCCAGTAAGCTAGAGAAGAGATATAAAGGGAATAGAAAGGAAGGGAGGGGGGTACTTCATACGATGGTATTGTATATATGTAAGTAGAAGAATAGATTAATGGGGGTAAAAAGGCCTAAGTGAGGTCAGGGGAAGAGATTTAGTAAAGGAACAGTGGAGGGAAGGCTAATAAAAATCTAAGAGGATATAAATAAATCATATGGAAACTACTTTTTTGGACAATAGAGCACTCAGGAGCCATAGATTGTTACTAGAAAATTTTCAGTGCCAGGGATGGGATACCTTCCAGTGAGTTGTTGGCCAGGAAGGTCCCTGATGCCCCCAAAACATTACAGGCCATTGCCACGGCCCTTGGTTTCCCACCAGGAATCGATGGTAAGACCCTACTGCTGAAGACTCCACATACTTAGGTTGCAAGGCCACTGAGAAATCCTGCTGGAACTGAGCTGAAAACCTCCTCCATGTAGACCAGCTGACAGAAAGCTGGAAAATGCCATGCTGCATACAGTTCAATGGGAGAGAGAGACATCACCATCAAAGATACTCAACAGTGGACATGGCAAACCTTATATTGGCCAGCCAGGCCAAATGAGCCAATGGGTGCAACAGTGGCACGTCTGTTGTGGTGGAAACTAACTGCCTTCTAACTGGACTGGAGGCCTGCTCGATGGGAGGGAATACATCCCTGATACTGAAAACCCAAAACAGGGGTAGTCATGAGCCCTAGGGGTGTAACGTCTGCTGCTGTCTGACTAAATGTACATACTATGCTCACCAAGCTGCCCAGTAAGCACTTCTAATGTTCATACCTATATATTAATGCTAGTCTCACTTTTGGTAGAGAACCTCCTCTTTTCAGATGGCAGTGACTTGGGGATGACTCAGAAGGCACCATGGTGCTGGGAAGAAGTGACAGAAGTGTTCTCAGCACTACAATATCTCTATCACGCCTTCCAAGGCTCAAGGTCCATTGCAGAAGAGGTGGCAGAAAGAATGTAAAAGCCAGGCTGGGGAAATGGCTTGCAGATAAGGCATTTGCTTGTGAAACCTAAGGACCATGGTTTAATTCCCCAGGACCCATGTAAGCCAGATTCACAAGGGGGCACAAGCATCTGGAGTTCCTTTGCAATGGCTGGAGGCCCTGGCGTGCCCATTCTCTCTTTCTCTCTGCCTCTTTATCTCTCTCTCACATAAATAAATAAATAAATAAATAAAATAAAATATTTTTTAAAAAAGAATGTAAGAGCCAAAGGAAGGGTAGGACTCCTTACAACGTGCTCCTCCAGACACAAAACGGCCTGGATATCCATGACTTCACAGTGCCTGACACTATCTACACAAGACCATCAAAATAAAAGGAAAAGATAATGACATCAAAATGAAAGAGAGACTGTGAGGGGGAGGGGATATGATGAAGAATGGAGTTTCAAAGGGAAATGTGGGGGGAGGGAGGGCATTACCATAGGATATTGTTTATAATTATGGAAGTTCTTAATAAAAATTAATTAATTAAAAAAATACATAGTCTTGTTATATATGTCTACACAGAAAAATACATAAAGAAGTACCACATTCAGAGAAGTTAGGTTGTTTAAAAGTTGTGTTTCTAAGGCAGACATGGTACATACCTTTAATCCCAGCACTGAGGAGATAGAGGTAGGAGATTGCTATGAGTTTAAGGCCCCCCTGAGACTACATAGTGAATTCCAGGTAGCCTAGGCTAGAACAAGACCCTACCTCGAAAATCAAAAAAAAAACAAGACAAAAAAAAAGTCGTTGCTAATTTTACAAATTATTTTGATGCTTAATTTCTTTTATAATAGGCTTTAGTAAGAAAAAGGTGGGTGTTTTTTTTACAATAAACTTTCTACTGAAAATGTTTTCAGCTGACCCAAAATTTAGAGCAAAAAAGTCACATAAAAAACACAAACCTAGGGCTGGAGAGATGGCTTAGCGGTTAAGCCACTTGCCTGAGAAGCCTAAGGATGCATATTCAACTCCCTCGTTCCCACGTATGCCAGACATACAAGGTGACACATGTGCACAAGGTGGCACACATGTCTGGAGTTCAATTATAGTGGCTGGAAGCTCTGGTGCACTAGGACATGAAGCTATTTTGCATGGTCCTCTAAGTTTATCACCTTGTATTAATAAAGCAATTCATTATACTATTTGACATTCTTTAACTTTTTATTAATAACCTCCACACATAGACACAATGTACTCTGAGAATAATCTCCTTCCACCACCCTTCTTGTCTCCCCACTCCTCAACTGTAATTCTTCTTTCTAACTAGTCCCTCTTCTATTTTAATGTCAATTTTTTTGCCCTTATATCATGTATGTCTTGTGCAGGTAGCAACAGCTGCTATGAAATCATAAATAGAGCTGCCGTTTTGGGCATGGAAAAAAAAATGCTCCAAAGTTCTCCCCACCCTTTGGCTCTTGCATCCTTTCCACTACCTCTTTCACAATGGTCTTTGAGCCTCAGAGGGTGGGACAGAGATGCCTCACTCAGTGTTGAACATTCTACTGTCACTCCTCAGCATTTTGATGAGTTCTGAGTCTCCCCAGTGGTCACTACCATATGAAAAAAAGAAGCTTTCTAGCCAAAAGCAAGAGTAACATTAATATATGGGCATAAACATACATATTTAGAGGCAATTTGGTGGGCAAAATATATCCATTTAGCCAAACAACAGTAGTAGCTCTCCCCACCTTCCCACAAGAACACCTACTTGACCTTTCCAGCTTTTGCAGTTACCTTTTCATTGCTGGGATAAAGCACTCAACCAGAAGTAGCTGATGAGAAGAAAGGTGCTTATTTTAGCTATGGTCTCCAGGAAAAGTTCCATGATGGCAGGGGGAACTATAGCATGAGCAGAGGCTGGACTTCACCTCCTTGCCAACATTAGGTGGACAACAGTAGCAGGAAAGTGAGCCAACTAACCGTGGCAAGCTAGGAACTAATAAACCTCAACATCCACCACTAGTAACACATCTCCTCCAGAAGGCTCCACCTGCAAAATTGCCATCAGCTGGGAAGCAAACATTCAGAACACCTAAGTTTATGGGGAATGTCTGATTCAAGCTGCCACATATCACCACTGGTCCCTGTAAACTGATGACCTCCATGATGTAAAATGCAATGCATTCAGTCTAACTTTAAAAGTCCCCATAATTTTTATCAATCTCAACACAGTTCAAACATTCCTGTGACCCAGGTCTCTTAACTATGAGCTGTAAAGCCCAAAACACATAATGGTACAGAGTAAACATTCATACTGCAAAAGATGGCACTGCAAGGAAAGACTGAACCAATGCAAAATCTAAAACAAACAGAGCAAACATCAAATACTATAGCTCTAAGTCTGACATCTGAAACCAGTGACAAAGTCTCTGGGTTCCAATTTCACCATTCCAGGTGGGCTGCTCACAGCCTGGGGAATAGTCCATTCCAAGCCAGCCATCCCATAGTCCTGGCATCTCAATAACATCCTAGGGTCTCCACTGCAACCCACAGCTCATCTTAATGGTTCCACTGGGAACTCAACACAGTGACTCCCAACAACTCTGCCTCACACTGCCTAGTAGCCATTTCAAAAAAAAAAAAAAAAAAAAAAACTGCATTGAAAATCAAATGACCTTTCTTTCATACATCTGTTATACTCCTATAGCACCAGGTGGGCTACCAAATTTGATGATCCAGGGATAATAAAGCCAGCTTTGAAGAGTAAGACACTCCTTCAGCATTCAGGCCCCCTACTTTCAAAAGATTAAGCATTTTTTCTGTTTCCCCAGTACAGAACAGCTGGCCCAGTCTCAATAGCTGTAACCTCTCAAACTATTGCAGCTGAATGGGCTGTCTCCAGCCTGAAACTTTCGTTCTTTCTGTGCAATGTCCTTCTGCTCATACCAGTTCATTTCTGTCCAACACAACCCTGCACAAGCTCATAGGACATAGGAAGAATACAGTAAGCCTCTCACACAAACTGCTTCTAGTCCAGTATTGGCAAAGCTCTCTTTCCCTTATAAGGCAAGCCTCACAGTTCTTTCTGCATTTATGTCTTTCAAACCTGACCAAAATAGTTTCAGCAAGCTCTACTTAGAGCACTGAAGGAGTTCCTTAGGTCAAGGTTTCAAATCCTTCCACATTCTTCCCATAAATCAGTTCCAAGAGGCTAAAAGCCACAGAGTTGGGTTTCTAGCAGCAACAACCCCAACCCACTGGTACCAGTTTTCAGTTGCAGTTACTTTCTCATTTCATGGACATAGCACCCAACAGGAAGCAGGTTACTGGGAGTGGGGGTTGTCTTGGCTTATAGTCTTAAGAGGAAGCTCCATGATGGCAGAGGAAAATATGGCATGAGCAGAAGCTGGACATCACCTCCTGGCCAACAGTAGATGGACAACAGCAGAGGAGAGTAAGCCAATTAACACTGGTAAGTGAGGGCTAATCAACCTCAATGTCCACCCTCAGCAAGACCTCTCAAACTGCCACCAGCTAGGGAACAAGCATTCAGAACATGTAGGTTTATGGAGGACAACAACTCTTTTAATCCAACAACACCAGCCTTAGGCTTTTCACTAGGTTTTCAGAATGAGGTATGAATTCCCTCCCATACAGTGGGACTCAGTTCCATTTGGGAGCAGTTAGTTACACCCATAACAGACATGCAACTGTTGCACAACTGGCACATCTTGTGTAGCTGGCTAACCATGCAGCTATTAGAGTCCACTGTTGGCTAAGTCAGCTAATGAGTTTTCTCCCCCAGAAGGCTGCTTCATAGTACTCTCTAGAATTCTGACAGTTAGTGGTGGCACATGGGAGAGGCTTCCACCACAGCTCTAGTTTCATTTCTCAATGACCTGCAACATTGCGGGAACATGTGCTTTCTTCAGCAAAGAGTCTTACTATCAATATGTGAAATTTCTTCAAGTAGGATGTCAGTGAAATAAGCTTACCCTACCCCCTATAATATTACAGAATATAAGTTTTAGAAAAAGGACAACTAATTTTACTAAAATTATGTCTTGAAAATCAAGAAATGTACATTACATTTATTGATAATAGATCATTACTAATTATTTTCACTCCAGAAAAAAATTGGGTTGAGGACTGGAGAGATGGCTCATCAGTCAAAGTACTTGCCTGCAAAGCCTAATGACCCTGGTTCAATTCCCCAGTAACCACAGAGAGCCAAATGCACAAAGTGGCACATGTGTCTGGAGTTTGTTTACAGTGGATGGAAGCTCTGGTGCACCCATTGTTTTTGTCTGTCTGTCTGTCTCTCTTCTCTCTATGTCTCTCTACTTTCAAATAAATAAATATTTTTAATTGGGTTGAGATGACTCATTGGATAATATACTTATCATGCAAAATGAGGACCAGACTTCAGATTCCCAGTACCAACATAAATACTGTGTGGGTTGGCAGCCCAGTGCTCAGGAGGCAGAAAGACAGATGGGTCACTGGAACAAGCTGGATAGGTAGACTGGTTAAATTAATGGGTTCTTGGTTCAAATGAGATATCTTCCATCAGTAAGTAAAGTGGAAAGCAATTAAGGAAGCCACTTGACATCAACCTCTGACCTCTGCATGTTGCTGCAAACATGTGTGCTTTCATACACACAGACACACATATGTATACACAAGCATACCAAACACAAATACTCATCATGTTTTTAGAATAAAAATATTTCCCTTTAAAAATTAAATTGGGCTGAGGGGTATAGCTCAATGCCAGGATGCTTACCTAGCATACACAAGGGCCTGGGATTAATCCCCAGCAACACACACAAACACAAAGACAAAGACAAGATATATATATATATATATATATATATATATATATATATATATATATATATATATACAGAGAGAGAGAGAGAGACTTTTTTTTTTTTTTTTTTTGGTTTTTCGAGGTAGGGTCTCACTCTAGCCCAGGCTGACCTGGAATTCACTATGGAGTCTCAGGGTGGCCTCGAACTCACGGCGATCCTCCTACCTCTACCTCCCAAGTGCTGGGATTAAAGGCGTGCACCACCACGCCCGGCTGAGAGAGACTTTTGACAATATAAACATTTCTTGGAATCAGTTATCACACATAAAATTTAATCATTACTGCATCAACTACTTGTTAAATGTCTGGGCCCCTTCAACCTCAAACTACCAGAAGTCAGCAGTCTTCTATTCTGGTTGCTTATTATCATCAGAGTGCCTGGGAAATGTAGGCATAAAATAAGGAAATAAATGAGGAAGGGAACCACATTTTAGGAGCAAAAAAAAAAAAAGATAGAGAGAGAGATCTCCAAGGCCAGCTCTGCTAAATAGATGCAATCGGTGTCATGCAGTCAGTGGTTACACAGTAAAGTAATGCTGATGTCAGAGAACTAGCCTTAGAATTCTACAAGATGGCCCAGTAATCTTTCTGTTCCACTTTGCAACAGATCCTATTGTGTTACAAATTAGTAAAGTTCAAATTAGTAAATTTTGATTCAATTTGAACCAAAAATGTTGATGAAAATATTGTATTAATTTGACAGAAATTTAGTAAAGCCCTTCAATGCATAGATAAATTGTTGTTATAACGTTTGAATTAGACCATTTGTTTAGGACCAAGGAATTGGAAAATTTTTCACATACCTTCCCTTCTCTCCTTTGACTTCTGCACACATAGTGAAGGCTAGAAAGCTCTTTATTTTGTGCTTTATTGAAGTGTTTTCATTTTACAATTTTATGTCAAGGAACAATTTAAGGCCATAGTCTTATGTGATAAAAATTCTGAATCTAGGGCTAGAGAGATGGCTTAGTGATTAAGGCACTTCCCTCCAAAGCCAAAGGACTCAGGTTCAGCACCCCAGGACCCACATAAGCCAGATGCACAAGGGGGTGCAGACATCTAGAGTTTGTTTGCAGTGGCTAGATGCCCTGGCACACCCATTCTCTCTCTCCCGAACTCTCTACCTGCCTATTTCTGTATCTCTCTATATATCAAATTAATAAATAAAAATGAAATATTTTCTAAAAATTCTAAATCTAAACAAGGTTGGGGAGATGACTCACAGGTTAAAAACACTTGCGTGCAAAACCTGTGGACCCAGTTTTGATTCTCTAGTACCCAAATAGTCAGATGCACAAAGTGGCATGCATCTGGAATTTGCAGTAGCAGAAGGTCCTGGAATGTACCCATGCCCTCTCCTCTCTCCTTCCCTCCTTCCCCCTGTATCTCTCCCTCCTCCCTTCCTCCTTCTGCTCAAAACAAATAAAAATATTTTTTTGAATCTGAATAAAAAGCAGGATATGGTTGCACATACCTTTAATCCCAATACTCAATTGGCAGAGGTAGAAAATTTCTGCGAGTTTGAGGCCAGCCTGAAACTACAAAGTAAGTTCCAGGTCATCCTGGGCTAGAGTGAGAGCCTATCTTGAAATAAACAAAAAAAAATTAATCTAAATAAATACTTTGAAAATACCACCTCTACTTAGGCAGAAAAGAAACAACCACCTACAAACAAACGCATGCCATCAAACTCTGTAGTCCATAGTAATTAATTATTAGTCTACCTTTCAATATATGTTTAACCATTGGTAATAGTTTTATTCATATACTCACAAGGCATATTGAAAATCTAATGATGTTAGTGATTTTGCTGTGGCCACAATTGTTTTGATGGATTTAAGAACAATGACAATAACAAAGAAGATGAAGTTACTGAAGTTCATATTACTGGTCATAATTAAATCTATGAAACCAAACCTCACTTTAGGCATATAACTCTGAACTGAATTCTAAAGATGGCTGAAAAAGGAAAAATTAAAGGATGTAACTTACATTATAAATAATGCATAACTTACTTATACTTTGGAAAAATTTTTGGTACTTTAAGGTGACAATAGAAAATGAATATAACCTGTCCAGGTCATTCTTAATTCCTCCCTGAGAGTAAGGGGTTTTCTACTCTTATACAATGTACTCTTGCTGCATCTTGAACAAATGAAGATTGCTGGATCAAGGAGGAAGGGGTGGGTAGCAGTATTCAAAGTGGGAATGACCAGTGCCTGCCACAAATGACTAGTTCCCCTATATAATTCATATCTCTAGTCCAATCGCTAAGACTTGACCCTATGCTTTATGAACCTACAGTTTGTAATCTATGCTAGTTATACAATTCTCTGCTCCTGATAATTCAGTTCCCTCTACCTGAATTACCTCCAGCTGACTTGTCCTTATTCTTCCATTATTAATTTATCTCCTACTCATTCTCACATTACAAATTACCTTTCAAACACTAGGCCTTCTCTTCAAGACAAAATCATATAGGCTTTCTTCTATTCTGTTGTTCTCTTTGTCAATACTGTAATTATGGCATATGCCACACCAAATTACATTTGTGGGTTTACTTTCTGTTTGCCACGGTGCAAAACACACATTAACTGTTCAATAATGCTTGTTAAAATTATCATTGAACCTAGTAATCATGAGTTAAATGTTTGAGTTATGCCTTCTTCATAAAAATCTTAGTGAATAGGACTCATTATAGATTCACGTGATTTTCATATCTCATTTAAGATTTGAAAAACATACAAGCAGATTATATGGGCTGGAGAGATGGCTTAGTGATTAAGGACCAAGATTCAATTCCTCAGTACCCCCTTAAAGCCAGATGCACATGGTGGTGTTAGTTTCTGGAATTTGTTTGCAGTGGCTGTAGGCCTGTGTGCCCATTCTCTCTCTATCTGCCTCTTTCTTTCTCTTACTCAAATAAATAAATAATTTTTTAAACGTTCATTATAATCTTCACTAGTCAAAATTCATGTTCAAAGACACAGACACAAACACACACAAATTTAAGTAGGAAACCAACAGAGGTTTATTCCCACATCAGGTTAACCTGTTGTCAAGTGAGATCATATTTTTTATATTTAAGACAAGGAAGCAAATTCAAGCCTCTAGGACCTTAAGTGTTCACAAACTTTCACAGTATGTCCTATCAGAAGTGGGGGGGAAATCATTTTATCATCATCTAAAAAGTGAAAACAATTCACAAGTATCTTAAATGGCCAATAGATGTGACAGGACGTGTCTATGAGAGAAATTCTGGCCAATGATTCAAAAAAAAAAAAAAGAGTTCGTTGTTCTATACATGTGTTTTTAATGGCATATTTTTAGTGTTAATAGAAAAAAAATGTTCTTCCAATTTGGGATAAATTCTTCAATTTACATTGTTTGAATTCATTAACCCTTACACGAAAGCACTGGCCTGAAGATCCTATTAGAGTTACAACGTTGTTATGGATGCAACAAGTAGTAGACCAGACCAGTCTTTCTTTTCTAACGAGGCTACGACAGGGGTGTCTAGGGGAACGCCACCTAGAATCTTTATTTCGGTTAAAGGAACACATTTAGAGCAAGCATAAAGAAAGAAAGAACTCTGGCCCTACTTAGGAACTCGACCAACGTAGGCAATACTCTAATGGTTTTCGCCCTACGTCTGACTCCTTTCGTAGACAACGCGCAGGCTAGGACTCCACTTCCCACAATTCACAGCGGCGAGGCGGGGCTGGAGGAACTGTTTATACCTCAAGCTGGCTCGCGATGCTTCTTGTTTGATTACAAACGCCGGTCCTTCCCCGGGCTCCTCTTCTTCCCATTCTGATTTGTTCAGCATTCGGGACGAGGGGCGGCCGACTCTTGTTTCACTGGGCCGGGTTAAAGGGACGCGCTCTGCCCCTTGACCTCACGGGAGTTGAAGTCTTTGCTATGGTATGAGCGGTAGCATCTCCGTCTGCGTCATAGCCAGAGGACTACATTTCCCAGAGGGCTGCGGGGCCGCCGGCGGCGTGGGGGCGGTGCCTCACGTCTGGTACAGTCATCAAAAGCCTCTCTTCGGCGGGACTGTAATGGCCGGAGAGATGACGATCTTAGGTCAGTACGCCAGGGGTCCCTGTTAGTGTGGCGGCCGTCGAGGCGTTGTGGGGATGCTAGGGTGGTCCGGGGTGGTGGTGTCACCTCTGGATGCAGCTGACGCGACCCAGGGATGCCCGGAAGGAAGGCGGGCTGTTTGGAGCGGGTGGGGGCGGGGCGCCTCTAGCCGTGGTCCTGCTGCAAGGGCCTTCCTCATCTGGGCCCACCGCCACCACATGCAAACGTCTGCAAGGGCCTTAGTTTTTAACTGCTGGCCGGATCTGGGTCTCTGTGGAGGTGTGCACCCTCCAGGAGCCCTTTGTGGAGGAAGGGTGAGGAACAGCGGGATGCTGAGTTTAGAGGTATTCAGGCCCCTGACGCTCTTTCCACTGCCTAAAAGGGGATGATGTGCTTCCGAAATTTGCCTGTTGGTTAGAAGAGAAAAGTGACGTGGACACTTGATTTCATGTGTTAGGTGTTGATGTTGAGTCAACAGTTAACACGGCATGGCACTACTGATGGAGGTTTGAGGTTGTTAGTCATGTGAATTTGAGTGCACACAGGTGCATACCACAGCCTAATGAAACCAGGAAAGAAGTTCATTGTAAATTCACCGGGACGTCTTCTTACTTACAGTGAGCAGGTCATTTGTATTTGCTGAGCCTCTGCTGTTGCTGGGTAGGAGACAGAGCAATGAACACAGCTTGCCTCCAAGGAGTTTGCTTGTCTGCCTGTTGCCATCTGGGTTGGCACTTTTGTATATCTTCCCTAAGTATTACCTCTTTCAGATATATGCCCATAATTCATATTCAAATATACAAAATATTCACTGGGTTCTCTTATGAAGTGACGGTTCCTGGGCAACTTTGACAGCATGTCTAATTTACGCATTTGAAAGGGTAAAACAGATAACTGAGATAAAGAGTATTAGTCTTACAGTACCAAAGCTTTTGCTGTGAGAATTTCGATAACGGGATTTCACTGCAGTAAAGATAATGAAACCTGTTTATAAAGCTATACATTCTAAATAACAAGTCATCAAGAAAATTGAATTATGTCTAGCCTTTCCTTCAGATTGTTATTTCCTGTCGCTATAAGCCTGATTATTACTGCACTATCTTTACATCTTATTCCATTATTCTTTTGGTGAATGTTACAAATATATAATTATAAGGGCTTTTGTTTTGTGATGTCTTTATTTTTCTAGCCAGCTCACACTATGAAAGTTTTAGTATCTTAAAGAAGTACTGTGATTAGTCCTATGAGATATAGTATATTGTGATCTATTTCAGAGTATTATTAAAGAGATGTTGTTGTAGTAACAGCATGTTGCAGTAGTTTGATAAGATGCGTCTTTTAATTTGACTACTTTCAGGATCAGCTGTTTTGACTCTCCTGTTGGCTGGCTATTTGGCACAACAGTATTTACCTTTGCCTACCCCAAAAGTGATCGGCATTGACCTGGGCACCACCTATTGTTCTGTGGGAGTGTTTTTTCCTGGAACAGGAAAAGTAAAGGTGATTCCAGATGAAAATGGGCATATCAGCATACCCAGCATGGTGTCCTTTACTGACAGTGATGTGTATGTGGGGTATGAAAGCTTAGAGATGGCAGATTCAAATCCTCAGAATACGATATACGATGCCAAAAGATTCATAGGTAAGATTTTCACCCCAGAAGAGTTGGAGGCTGAAATTGGTAGATATCCATTTAAGGTAAGAGATTACTCTAAAATCTGTTTTAAATGTTAATTTATTGTACTATGTCAATTAGTGCTTTGGTTTCACAGCACAAAACATTGTATCTCAACTAACTCGACCGATATGAAAATTATATTATCTCACTTAAGAAATTCCACAGCAGCTCCTGGATTCTTTGTCCTGTTATCCTTAAGCCTGATTCCTTTTCCTTAAGGACAGTAAAATATCTTTGTTGTTTTATTTTTTCCACTATCGTCTTTTGCTTAGTGGCATATAATTTTGCTTATGAGTTGTCAAAGTGTTAAACTTTGAAATCATTTCAGTTTTATTATAATAGCTTTGATTCTCTACTGTGATTAGTATGATCTTTCTCATGCTATCCACTAGATTAATTTTTTTGTGTTTTGCTTTGTTTTTCATTGTAATCCTTTTATACATTTGTTTCTGGGTGGATTCTCTTAAATGTTTAAATCTTTTTTTCCATGAAGGGCTGTTCTTCTAGGTTATGAAGTGGTTCTAAAGTGAATTACTGTCATCAGATAAATGTATCAGTGCTGCTTATGAAATAACGTTCTAAAATTGTCCCAATTTTTTAAATGTTTTTTAAGAATTAATATTTATTTATCTGAGAAAAAGAGGCAGACAGAGAGAATGGGCGTGCCAGGGCCTCCAGCCACTGCAGACAGACTCCAGACACATGTGCCACCTTGTGCATCTAGCTTACATGGGTCCTGGAAAATTGAACCTGGGTCCTTCGGCTTCGCAGGCAAGTAAGTGCCTTAACTGCTGAGCCATTCCTCCAACCCAAATTCTCCAATTTTGAAAAAAATTTTTCAAAGGAGAGAAAGGGTTTACCCTCTACACTTCTAGCTTTGTTACTTTGCTTTTCATTTCTTAGTATTTTATGTAATAATAAAATAATCTAAATTTTGTAATCTAAGTAACAGAATTCAATATAATTCTTTTGGATTTAAGAGTTATTTATTTATTGTATGTGTGCGTGTGTGACTGTGCATGGGAGCGTGTGACAGCTAGAGGACAACCTCTTGTGTCATTCCTCAGCCACGCCATACACCAGTCGTTTTCTTTTCTTATTTTTAGATAGGGTCTCATTGGCCTGGAGCTGACAGTTAAACTAGACTGGCTGTCCAGTGATCTCCTGGGATTCTCTTGTCTCCTCCTCCCCATTGCTGAAATTTACAAGCTTCACATTTATAATATACTAATATACTACCACACCTGACTTTTTTTAAATGTGATTTCTTGGAATCAAACTCAGGTACTCATGCTGCCATGGAGAGCACTTTATGGACTGAGCTGCCTCCCCAGTTCCCTAAGAGTTATTTTAATCTGCTGTTTCTAAGTTTCCTAATTGACCTGCTTTCTTTACTTTTTTGTAGATGGGCTAGGATGGCACCAGTTGCTATATAGTAGCTTTGTAAGCTTTGCACCTTGTATTAGAAACCTCTGTACATCTTGTTTTTTTTTTCTCCAGACAGTTTCTTAGGTCAGAGTTTTGTGATTGTGACCTGATTGTTACAGCTAGAATGACTATCAGAAAATTCTCACAATTTCTCTAAACTGATTCTCTTTACTGTTGCTATTAGTATAGCCTATTGGCAAAAAATAGGATGGTATGTTTGAGTTAATGTAGTTTTTTTAAATGTGTACTCATGTTAGCAATGCTCATGAGCTAATGTGCAAAAAATTGTTATGCATATAATGATGTGATGTTTAGCTCTTGGAAAATGTACTAATATATTCCTTCTGATATGTACTAGAAATCTTTCCCAAATGTCTATTACTTTTAGAAACAAGAGGAAACAGAAAAAAAAAAAAAAAAAAAAAAAACGGAAAGGAAAGCTTCTGAGTTAAATCCATGATTGAGCAATTGTAATTCCTTATACATTAGTCCTGCCTTGTCTCTGATACTGTTTTCTATACATTTGTTTTCCATAGTTTTAGTTACATGAAGTCAACCACTGTCTGAAAATGTAAAATGGAAAATTCTAGAACTCATATAAATTTTTAAGTTATAAACCATTCTGAGTAAACGATGGAACTTTAAGCTGTCCCTCCCAGGCTTACCCAGAACACAGTTATCCAACCCTTTGTTCATTGTATATTTTGCCTTATGTTACTCACATAGTAGCCAACTTGGTCGTCAGGTTGACCTGACACTGCAGTGCTTGTGTTCAGATTATCTTTACCTCACTCACTAATGGTCCCCAAGTGCAATTTCAGTGATAACAGCAATTTGAAAGCCATCAAGTGCTTTGTCTAAGTAAAAAAGGCATCTACTGGGAGTCTTGAAACATACAGTGAACATACATATCTTGTCCTGTGCTCCAGTTAAATGCTTGAATTTTATTTTGCTGTTAATAAAATTATAATGTAGATTTATTTTATAGATGTTTAAATCATGACCGTCAATAAACTCTAATCTTTGCAAATGTACTTGACAGAATATGGTAAATTTTACAACATAGTGAAGGATTATATTGAATATATCCAGTAATGTTGTGAGAGTACATCTGTGCATATGTATATGTGTACACCTTTAATATTTGCAGGTTTTACACAAAAATGGCATGGCCGAGTTTTCAGTGACGAGTAATGAAACCACCACCATTTCCCCAGAGTATGTAGGCTCTCGGCTGTTGTTGAAATTAAAGGAAATGGCAGAAGAATATCTTGGAATGACAGTTGCCAATGCTGTCATTTCTGTACCCGCAGAATTTGACCTAAAGCAGAGAAATTCAACAATTGAGGCTGCCAATCTTGCTGGTAATCACACCTTTGTCTGACATGCATTTTTCCTGACACTTTTTTAGGATGAACATCTAATTGGAAATCAATTAGAGGCACATAAAACATATGCTAAATAAATAATTTGTAATTTTATATAGGTCTATAAGTGATAATTTTGAAAGCTCTGTGTAGCATAGCATAAAATAAGAAAAGCAGTTGGGGGCTGCAGGTGGAGCTCAGTGATACATTACTTGCCTAGTGTGTGCAGATCTCTGGGTTCAATCCCAGGAACTACAAAAAAAGGAAAAGAAAAAAGAAAAAAGGTAAGAGCTGGAAAGATGGCTTAGAAGTTAAGACACTTGCCTGCGAAACCTAAGAACCCATGTTCAAATCTCCAGGTCCCACATAAGCCAGGCACACACACAACACAAGTGTGCAAGGTTGCACATGTGCACAAGGTGGCACACATGTCTGGAGTTCGATTATAGTTCCTAGGAGCCTTGGCACGCCAATTCTCTCTCTACCTCTCACTATTCCATTTAAAAAATAAAAAAGGCCAGACTTTTGTGCTTGCCTCAAAAATAAATAAACAAACAAATAAAACATGAGCTGGGAGAGAACATGGGTTCTTCTAGTGAAGAAGTTGGGTTTTTTTTTTTTTTTCCAAATTTTAATGTTAAGTTTTCAAGCTATCTGAAGTAGAAAAGAATTTAACAGTATTCAGCAAATAGTGCCTCAGCAAATAACAGCAAACCTTGTTCTTAGAGAGTTTATATGAAATTAGAGGGTAACAGAATAAGCATAAATAAATAATAAAATGATTAATTAATTAAAAATAAAGAAGCCATAACATGCATTCATTAATCACAGTATTACTGCATGTTAAGCTGGGTAGATTGTTGTTGTGGAGGGCTTATCCATTGCATTATGAACTTTTTTTTTATTAAGAATATCCTTTGGGGCTGGAGAGATGGCTTAGCGGTTAAGCACTTGCCTGTGAAGCCTAAGGATCTTGGTTCAAGGCTCGATTCCCCAGGACCCACGTTAGCCAGATGCATAAGGGGGTACATGCGTCTGGAGTTTGTTTGCAGTGGCATGGCCCATTCTCTCTCTCTCCCTCTCTCTCTCTCATCTGCCTCTTTGTCTCTCTGTCTGTTGCTCTTAAATAAATAAATAAAAATGAACAAAAATTAAAAATAAAAGAATATACTTTGTATGGATGCATCATGTGTTAGTACCATCTTTTCCCTCCTCCCTGCCCCCATTCCTCAGGGGCCCTCCTCAGTGGGGTTGCTGGTATTGCCACTGGGGTTGTGGGTTATATGTTGTGGGAGCAGCACTTAAGTTATTGGGGGTAGGCAATGCCTGTGGGCATGACATCCCAACCTGTGGCCCTTACAATCTCTCCACCCCTTCTTTCACAAAATTCCCTGAGCTTTAGTGGATGTGTTTTAAGTGTACTTCAGTGAAGCGCTCTTAGGAGCCTCTGGATTTCTACTTTGGTTTGTGTTGATCCTCAATATCTGTCTCCTTCACCCTGGCACTGATTGTCAGGCTCACCATGGAAGCAGCACTCAGGCTCACCTCCCCACTTCCCTATGGTTTTGCCTGGGCCTTGACTAACATACAAGTGGTGGTTTTATCTCTTCAGGTCTCACTACCTTTCTGCACATGCACCTTTGGGAGCCCATTATGAACTAGCTGATAGTATCCTTCACCTCTCTTCACTAGATACTAGTTGCATCCACTGCTCTCATTGATGACAATCCTCAGTTTTCATTTATTACCATTTGCCTCCTGGGGATGAAGTCATCTGTCACTGAGAACCATTGGCACCATCTATCAGAAAGTAATGTGTTAGGGAAAAAAGAGCAGGATAAAGAGCCAGATAGTAAACAGAGAGTAGGATGCTATAGAGTAATCAGGCAGGTGTCATGGAGAAAGGACCACTTGGGTCTAGGACCCTGAACATGGCCAGTCTTTGTCGGATTTTGGAGACTAAGCAGGATTGGATGTAGTTAGTACTTGGATGGGAGAAAGTGACATTAAAGTAGGTTTGAAGGATGTGAGGTAGGTAGCTCTGTAGACACAGAGGGAGTGGATTACAGTGAGAGACAGCAACCAGTGCAACAGCAGTTAGTGGGAACCTGGTCATATACAAGACAGAAAGCTGACTAAGGTGAGCAGAAGAGACTGATGAAGACGAGCTCAAGGGAAATTTGGGTGCTCTTACAGCTCCAGAAGATAAGAACATCTTACTCTGCAGCCCACTCTTTAAGTGGAAAATTTAATTCAAAACAGGAATTTTATTTAAGGCCACCTGCTCTTTTGCTTGCACAAGATAGGCTTTTCTCATTTCTGTAGCAATTAGCTGTGTTTATGTAAAATTAAAGTTTGTTGTTCATATAGCCCCAAGGAAAGTATCAATATCTGGAAAGGCTTAGGCATATGTTTTTGAAAATTAATATACTTGTTATTTCACTAAACTTGAACTTTGTGTGTGTGTGTATGTATTGGTTTATCAAGGTAGAGTCTCACTCTAGCCCAGGCTGACCTGGAATTCACTATGTCGTCTCAAGGGGACCTCAAAGTCACAGTGATCCTCCTACCTCTGCCTCCCGAGTGGCTGGGATTAAAGATGTGCATCACCACACCTGGCTTAAGATATTTGTATCTATTTACTTGTCAGAGAGAAGAGAGAGAAAATGAATACATGTGTGTATTAGACCTCTTGCCTGCAAATGAATTTCAGATGAATGCACTACTTTGTGCATCTAGCTTTATGTGGGTTCTGTGGAATCAAATCCAGGCCAACAGGCTTTGCAAGCAAGTGCCTTTAACTGCTGAGCTATTTCTGCATCCTAGGCTCTTCTTTCTTTATATTGTAACCCTTTAAAGTAATTTGAATTGCACCGCTTAGAACAGCTTATGTTTTCCATTCCATTGTGTTACTTCCATGGCTTTTGTCATTAGTGAAGTTTACGTCAAAGAAAAAGGAAATATGCTGTTAAGCTGAGTGGAAAAGGTTTTCCTCTCATAACTTGTTCTTCCTCCACTGAATCTCACAGGACTGAAGATCTTGAGGGTCATTAATGAACCTACAGCAGCAGCTATGGCCTATGGTCTGCACAAGGTTGATGTCTTTCACGTCTTGGTTATAGACTTGGGTGGAGGAACTCTAGATGTGTCATTATTGAATAAGCAAGGAGGAATGTTTCTGACACGAGCAATGTCTGGTAAGAAAAATGCTGTCCTTAATGGCATGTAGCATGCTTAGTTTTTTTTTTTTTCTTCTTTTTTTTAATTTTGTTTTTAGATTACTAGACTTCATTTTATAATAATCTGTATAATAGTGTTTATATCTATCTATCTGTATACAGCAAAAAGTAAATCTGAAAAGAAAAAAAAAACACCACTGCCCAAACATCTGATAAGTCAAACAGGTGGTTGCCAGTTGTATTCTGCTGAGCCAGTGAAAGGAGAAGAAGGAAAGAGAATTTTCTTTAAAATGAAGGATGATGATTTAAATTTATCTGTAACTATGTTTTATGAATAGATAGCTTAAGAAGATGTAATTTTAGTGTTACCAAAGAAATGATAGGATTTTGCACTTAAAAGTTTTATTAATTTTTGGGCTGGAGAGATGGCTTAGCGGTTAATCGCTTGCCTGTGAAGCCTAAGGACCCCGGCTCAAGGCTTGATTCCCCAGGACCCACGTTAGCCAGATACACAAGGGGGCACACGCGTCTGGAGTTCGTTTGCAGTGGCTGGAGGCACTGGCATGCCCACTCTCCTGTCTCTCTGCCTCTTTCTCTATCTGTTGCTTTCAAATAAATAAAAATAAACAGAAAAAATTTTTTTAAGTTTTATTAATTTTCTAAAGACTTTTGCTTTGTTCACTTTAGGCTAAAGAATTAAAGCATATTTGGATTAAGCTGCATGCTGTAGTTGTTCTAACCTATGTATTTTTTTCTTTTTTTTATTTTTAAAAATTTATTTATTAGAGACAGAGAGAGAGGGAGAGAGAGAGTGAAAATGGGCATACCAGGGCCTCTGGCCACTGCAAACAAACTCAGACACATGCGTCACCATGTGCATCTGGCTTATGTGGAACCTGGAGAATCGAACCTGGGTCCTTAGACTTCGCAGACATGTACCTTAACCTGTAAGCCATCTCACCAGCCCTAACCTATGTATTTTCTAACCAGATTCTGCTGAATCAAGATAAATGCTTAGGGTTTATATTATTATTTTCTTTAGACATATTTTTTCCATGATTCAGGTCCTACTCATTAAAAAGTAGGAAAATAAGTCAGGCGTGGTGGCGCACACCTTTAATCCCAGCACTTGGAAGGCAGAGGTAGGAGGGTTGCCATGAGTTTGAGGCCACCCTGAGACTACATAGTGAATTCCAGGAGAGCCTGAGCTACAGTGAAACCCTACCTCGAAACAAACAAACAAACAAACAAACAAAAAAAGTAAGAAAATAGGGCTGGAGAGATGGGTTAGTGGTTAAGCGCTTGCCTGTGAAGCCTAAGGACCCCAGTTCAAGGCTCGATTCCCCAGGATCCACGTAAGCCAGATGCACAAGGGGGCGCATACATCTGGAGTTGTTTGCAGTGGCTGGAGGCCCTCTCTGTCTGTTACTCTCAAATAAATAAACAAAAATAAAAACAAAAAAATTTAAGTAGGAAAATATCTGTTGTTATTTATTAATTATTAAAAGTACTTTGTTCATTTGGGAGTAATGACATAGTTTTAAAATAGCTATTTAGCAAACCAATTGGTTTTCATTCCTCTATGTTATGAAAACATTGAGGTACCTATATTGTGATTCATTGAGGTCCCTCCTTTTATATCATTTAAAGGTGTTGACACTGATAGACCCTATTTTTAGTGGTTCATGTGTAGTTAACAGTTTTTAACCTAATTCTTTTTGATCAGTCTTTGTGTGACTAAAATGTTATTATATTAAAAGAATTGTTTTATGGAATATATTTTGTACATAAACATATACACACACGTGCACACACACATATATACACACATACATATACATATACATGCATAAATATGACATAAACTTTCAATTGTTCATTTAGGAAACAATAAACTTGGAGGACAAGACTTCAATCAGCGATTACTTCAATATTTATATAAACAGATCTACCAGACCTATGGCTTCTTCCCCTCTAGGAAAGAGGAGATCCACAGATTGAGACAAGCTGTGGAAATGGTCAAATTAAATCTCACACTTCATCAGTCTGCCCTCATATCAGTGTTGCTAACAGTGGAGGGAAGGGACAGCAAGGGACCTCAGAATGATGACTCAGAGCCACCAAAGGACCAACTCACCCCAGCAGATGACCACCGTGTGGACACAGTGCCTGCACCTGACCTTTCTGAAAAGCGACGTGGAGAAAGCCAGGTTTTATTTGAAACAGAAATAACCCGGGACCTCTTTGATACCCTTAATGAAGATCTCTTTCAGAAAATACTCGTGCCTATTCAGCAAGTGTTAAAAGAAGGCCATGTAGACCAGACTGAGATTGATGAAGTGGTTTTAGTTGGGGGTTCTACTCGAATTCCTCGAATTCGCCAAGTAATTCGAGAGTTCTTTGGAAAGGATCCCAACACATCTGTGGATCCTGATCTGGCAGTGGTGACGGGAGTGGCTATCCAAGCAGGGATCGATGGTGGCTCTTGGCCTCTCCAAGTCAGTGCTTTAGAAATTCCCAATAAGCATTTACAAAAAACCAACTTCAACTGAATTCTCAAGGAACAATAATAATTTGTGGTCTTGTTTGATGGTCTATATTGTCAAACAACCTCCTCCACAAAAGTCTCTACCTATAAAGTGTCTCACAGATTTACTCTGGAGGACATTTACATGCAGGCAAATTTTGTTTCAGAATTGGATATGACCACATTGATCCTATTTGATCTTGGAGAGATTTATTCTGATAAATATCTGTAAAATCATGAGAGTTTAGGTAAACTCTTCTAGATTTGGGAAGTAGTTAACCATTTACACTTGCCATTGTATTCTGTAAACATTAAACAGTGCCAATCATCAGGTTGCTGGTTCTTACTGAATTGTATTGGTAGGAGCTGGTAATTACTTCATGTGGTTATCACCTGTAACTATGAATGTGATCTGTACTTGAAGAACTGTTGATGTCAAGTATTTCTATTGTCTGGGAGATAGCAGTATTATTAAGCTGAACAGATAATATTCAGTAAATGCCATATAAAAATTCACTTCCACAAACTCATCATCTTGTTATGTGTTATATTCTTGTAATCTACTAATTAATATGTTGAAAAGACCAGTTTCTTTCTAAGGCAACTACAGATTTTGTCCTAAGTTTTCTATGCCAGACATTAGAAAGTTCCTTCATCTCTAACATCATTCTCTGCTTGGCTGTTTGCAATTTTGCCTGGTTAGAAAACAGTAGCGAAATATTGATTGCCTTTCAAAATGTGTTAATGTCACAGTAAAGCCATCATTACTGTCTCATTTTTGTTATTCAAGGCTTTTGCAGGCATTGGTAAGTATCATTAATTACTTACTATGTTTATAGTGATTTTTTTTTATTTCTCTGTTGATATCTTTTCTGGGGAATATAGCATGCACTTAAGTCTATCAAATGTTACTTGATTAACTTTCACAGATTTTCTCCCATATTCTAAATGAAGCTGAACTGCAAAGGCCTTTTATTATTTTATATTACTTTCAAACAGTTGGGTTATTTTAAGTTGTAACACTTAACTTGATTTCAAATATTTGCCAATATTGAGATTAAATCCAATGTGGAAAGTATTGTGGAAAGATTTCCACAGATCAAGCATTTGTAGTATTTATTTTGGTTTGGGGTTTGTTTGTTCCCTTTCAGAAAAGCCAGAGGGCCTGGTCAGGTGGTTACAAGACTGTAAATTAGCTACTCTGGAGACTGAGGCAGGATGATTACAAATTCAAGGCTTGACTGGGATAATGATGGAGTTCAGGGCCAGCTGAGCACTGTCTGAGACTGTCTCAAAATAAAAAGTTGAAGTGGAAGGAAAAAAGTCCCAAGGACCAAGAAAGAAAATATTGTAGTTCATGTTATTCGAAGACCTTTGTATTTGTTTGCCTTACTGGTGGCATGCTTTAGAGTGATAGGCAAAAACTGCATCCTGGTGGACATTTTGTTAAAGTACTATTTTCTTATTTACCCAGTGTTGAATTTTAAAGGATGTTAAAATGCCAGTCACTATGAAGAAAACTAAGCAAGTTTATTTCAGTAACATTATAACATTAGGGCTTCTTATTGTATAATGCTGAATGGTGTTAATATTTTTGCAGATATATAGGAAAAATGGTTAGCAGTGAAGTTGCTTTTAAACATAACTTTCCATCAACTATTTTTGTGTACAAAAATTATGTATAGTAGGTTAAAAAGATGCTGGTTTTTTTTTTTTTTTTAGAACTAATGGAGAAATGCCAAAGACGAGTCCTTCAGTGAATTATGAAAATATTCAAGTGTTCTCTTGGACTTTGTATGAATCATTAGTAGGCTTTAAAATTGAAAAATATCTCTCTAAATATGTTTGAGTAAAAAGTATTTGACTTATTGTACCATTCTTTAACATGAAGCATTTTTTGATTTGACAAAGCAAAAACTTGAATTTTTCAGATAATTTGATATGATTAAAAATACTTTAAAGGAAGCAATTGGCAATTTCAGCTAATATGCTAAATATCACACTAAAAGTTAATTTGTTGGGAAAACAGAATGGCAGTGGTGGAATACAACATATTCTGTGGTATAATTATACTTTTGAAAAATGAAGGAATTTGTCTTCAGTCATATGTTGGAGTTATGTATAGGTAATATTGATTAGTGTAGTTTATTTGAAAGCTAAGACTGCATCCCGAAAAGGGTTATTATGAAGAACAATCTGAAGTCATTTTTCATAAAATGACCTTTTTAGTTGTACGTTTGACTAGTGTTTTTGAAATATGTGACTTTAAAAATAATGTCTTATTAATTAGTATATGTGAATGAGTAATTTATTTTGTATCAGAAATGTTTTGATACTGTTTTTTTTTCATTCATACCACTAAGTTATCAATAGATACTGCTGTGTAAAATATGTACTGAACATGATGATGGTTATTGTGCAAAACAGATTGTGCCTATTAAATTTATGTGTATACAAGAAATTCACATTTTACTATAAATACCGTTTTGCAAGTTTTTTAATTGTCTGTATTTTCCATTCACAATTGGGCTAGAGCATATTTTTGATGTATATAAATACAAAAAGGATATATCTAATCTGATGCTTAGAGATTTTAGCCAGTAGCAATGGCTTAGCTGCAGAGTCCTACAGTTTCCTACATCCCATCTCTGGGATATGTGGTGTATTTTCTGCATTTTCTTTAATTTAGAAGCAACACCTCCAACATTGTATGAACAGTTCTGCAGAGCTCAATACTAATTTTGGCTTCTGGCTAGTGGAGCCAAGAGCCATCTCCATCTATTAGATAATAAGTAATTTACATAACATTTCTGTAATCCTTTTGTTGATGGTAAATACTTTATAATAATTTTTAATAAAGTTTGTGCCATTCTTTTGGACAAATATTCAGTAGATTTTTTGTCTTTTTAAGAAATTTGTAGTCTTTTAAAATGAGCTGTTAAGGATAATACACTGAATCTCTTGACTAGTCCCTGTGATTTCTCTACAGTTATTTAAGAAGAAAAACACTTCCACATTTAAGATTCCTCATTTAGAAAGGCAACTTCGGATGTGGTTTGCTAATCCCTACTGCTTGCTAATCCCATTTGCTTCTATGTCAGTTACTCTCTCATTGTTGTGACCAAAAATACCTGACCAGCAGCATCTTAAGAACAGTTTACAGTTTGGGGGGACCAGGTCCGTCATCGCAGGGAATGGCAGCAGGAGCATGAAGCAGCTGGTCACATTCAGTCCACAGTGAAGGAGCAGAGGGTGACGCATGCTGCTGAGATAGCAGTTCCTTTTATACAGCTCAGGACACCCAGCCTGCCTTCAGTGAAGGTAGGTCTTCCCACCTCAAACTAATCTAGAAAATTCATAACAGGAATACCAAGAGATTGCTATTATGGTGATTCAAAATCCTGTCAAGTGATTCAGATTAACTGTTGTAGTCTCCTTGTCTTCCCTCGAGTTTGATCCACTTAAAGCCTCCAAGAAAGTAGAACAAGGTCCTAGAAAATAAGATAAGGTTTTGAAATCTTAGTATTACATGAAGCATAACTATTAGAAAGTCAGGACATAAGAAAAAAGCAAAACGATCAAAGGTAACATAGCTATCAAATCTATTTTATATTTTAAAAAAGCAGAATCAAGGGCTGGAGAGATTGCTTAGCTGTTAAGGCACTACTAGCCTGTAAAGCCAAACGACCCAGGTTCGAGTCCCCAGGACCTACGCAGGCTAGATGCACAAACTGGCGCCATGTGTCTGGATTTCATTGGCAGGAGCTGAAGGCCCTCATGCCCATTCCCTCTCACTCTTTACCTCCTCTTTTTTCTTCTTCTTTTTTTTTTTTTTTCGAGTTAGGGTCTCACTCTAGCCCAGGCTGACCTGAATTCACTATGGAGTCTCAAGGTGGCCTTGAAGTCATGGCTATCCTCCTACCTCTGCCTCCCAAGTGCTGGGATTAAAGACATGCACCACCACGCCCTGCTCTTTACCTCCTCTTTCTCTGTCAAATAATTTAAAAAAAAAAAATCAAAATGAACCATACAATAGTCCCCTTCAATCTGCAGTTTTGTTTTACATGGTTTTGGTTACTTGTGGTCAATGATGATCCAAAAATTACAAATATAAAATTCCAGAAATTATGCACAAGTTTAAAATTTCACACCATCTGTCCCACAATGGATGGAACTCACTTTATCCAGTGTATCCACATACCAATATGCTATATTTCCAGATAGTTATCTTAGTTATTATACGTTAATTATTACTATCTCAGTGTTGCAGTGCTTATGGTCAAGTAACCTTTATTTTACTTAGTTAGGTCTCCACAACACAAGAGTGATGATATTGATAATTTGAGCAGGCCAAAGAGAAGCTCAAGTGTTTCTTTAAAGTGAAGATGAGGAAGTTTGAAATCTAAACAACAAAAAAATTCTACTGAAGTTGCTAAGATCTACATCAAGAACGAACTTTCTGTCTGTGAAGCTATGAAGAAGGGGAAAAAAGTTTGTGCCAGTTTTGCTGTTGTGCCTCAAATGGGGGAGGGCTCCATGGTTCACAAAGAAAAATGGCATTATTGTGAGAGACCAGCGTATTCTCGGAGCATATAGTATGCTGTTATATAAGTGCTCTGTTTTATGATCACTCATTGTTGATCTCTTACTGTGCCTAATTAATGACTTCAGCTTTTCCATAGGGAATTGTGCTCTGGTGTGGCTGTGAAACCTCCACAGGCTCCTGTATTTAGTCTCCTAGTCCCTAGGTGGTAGTGCTGGGAGGCTTTGGGGCCTGCCACATGGATGTAAATCACTGGGGATGGGATTATAAGGGTCATAGTCTGGCTATGCTGCTGGTTCTCTTCTCTGCTTTCTAATCCACCAGACGCAGGAACCTTCCATGGACTCCCATGGTCATGAGCACGGCCACGTCTTCCACATCATGGTGACTAAAACTTCTGAAATTGTGACACAAAAATAAATCCTTACTTTCTAAAGTTGTTTCTGTCAGGAATTTTACTAACCAGAAAAGTAATTAACATGATATGATAGGACAAAACAGCAGGACACAATTATGTGGCTGTTTTCCACAATATATTTACTATAGCTTTAAAAAATTTACTTAGAAGGAACATTTTATATTTGAGGCAAGCCCAACAAACTGACCTTTTTTTTTTTTTTTTTTTTAATGTGAGAGAGTGAGAGTGAGAAAAAGCAAGAGAGAGAGAGAACTGGTGGGCCAGGTCCTCCAGCCACTGCAGTCAAACTCCAGAGCATGTGTCATCCTGTGCACATATGCAACCTTGTATGCTTGTGTCATCTTGTGTGTCTGGCTAACGTGGGACCTGAACAGTTGAACATAGGTCCTTAGGCTTCTCAGACAAGCACCTTAACTGCTGAGCCATCTTTCTAGCCCAGAAGGAACATATTTTTTAGAAAAGGAAAAGGGGAAAAATATTCATTTGGAGATAGTTAACAAAGACTACTAGCCAAACAGTCTTACCTGTGGAGTTAGATTAAGTCTGCACCAACGGACATGAAGTTCATTAGTTGATATGTCAATTCCATCAATAATAATTTTACCACCTTCTCACAATTCTGAATAAGCATTTTGACAGTGTTGATTTCTGTGCCCCAGTCCTTTGCACAATTCCAATCTGTAACTAAGTGATCATAAATAGTTTACTTTTGGGAACAGGGTATTTACTTTCACAGAAAGTACATTACTCATCAGGTCAGGAGATCTACTATTACGCTAGGCCAACCTTGACTGGTATGGAAGATACATGGCATCTCCTGAAGATCAGTCCTTATTCAAGATAACTTTTACTCATTAGAAAGACCTTGGCTTATTATGTTATACCTTCACGTTTTTGTTAACTACTGCTTAATCAAACCTTAGCAAACCTAGGAAGAGCAGGCTATTCCCAAACCAATCCTAAGCATTCACAAGAGAAATACTAGTGGTGAGATAATTGTACTGAAGCTTACAATGAGATTTTGTATATTATTTTGCACTTTCCCTTCCTCCACACAAACAAGAAAACAAAGGGGGCTAGAAACTTTTACCACACAGGCCAGAATACAAAGGGATGTCTACAAAGTTCCCTGAACATCAAAATTATCCATGGGTCAGGAGCACAGAAACTGTTTAATGATCTTGGGCTACTGACTCAAATAATCATCTTGGCATAAACACCCTGGTAATTAAGCCTGTTCCTTTGGCCATGGAAGTGAAAGCAATGGATTATGGTTGCTGATTCGTGTCTTAGTATTAACAGAAACATGAGGGAGAGGGGAAGGCATTGATGTAGATGGTTTGCTCTAATAAAAAGATCTTAAATTACTTGGACAAATAAAAGTTCTAAAGTGATTCTCTGTTAAAATATTTATGGAGTTTGAAAATGGCGTCCTCCTCAGTAAGAGCTCCTGTCCCGGCAGCTGGAAAAGGTGAATTTCCCAGGGAGAAGTCTAAGCCGGAGAACCGAGATGAAGCAGAACTCCTCACTGTTCCTGATGGTTGGAAGGAGCCCACATTCTCTAAAAAAGATAATCCCAGAGGACTCTTGGAGGAAAGAAGTTTTACAGAGAAGCTTACCTGAAAGAATGTTGTTGGCCTTTGGTGCAGAAAGCCTTGAATGAACATCATGTTAGTGCAACCCTGGACTTGATTGAGGGCAGCATGACCGTTTGTACCACAAAGAAGACCTTTGATCCATATATCATCATTAGAGCCCGAGACCTAATAAAGCTGTTAGCAAGGAGTGTTGCATTTGAACAGGCAGTACGAGTCCTTCAGGATGATGTTGCCTGTGACATGATTAAAATAGGCTCTTTAGTAAGGAATAAGGAAAGGTTTGTAAAGAGAAGACAGCAGCTTATTGGTCCCAAAGCATCTACGTTGAAGGCGTTGGAACTCTTAACAAACTGTTATATTATGGTTCAGGGAAATACTGTCTCGGCAATTGGACCTTTTAATGGCCTAAAGGAGGTTCGAAAAGTAGTCCTAGATACCATGAAGAATATTCATCCAATTTACAACATTAAAACCTTAATGATTAAATGAGAGTTAGCAAAGGATTCTGAATTATGAACACAAAGTTGGGAAAGATTTTTGCCACAGTTCAGACATAAAAATGTGAATAAATGCAAGGAACCAAAGAAGAAAACTGTTAAGAAGGAGTATACACCGTTCCCACCACCACAGCCAGAAAGTCAGATTGATAAAGAACTGGCTAGTGGTGAGTACTTTTTGAAGGCAAATCAGAAGAAACGGCAGAAAATGGAAGCAATAAAGGCTAAACAGGCAGAAGCGCTTAGTAAGAGACAAGAGGAAAGAAACAAATCATTTATTCCACCTAAAGAAAAGCCACTTGTGAAACCTAAGGAAGCTTCCACTGAGAGTAAACTCGATGTGGCTGCCATCAAGGAGAAGGTCAAGAAAGCAAAGGGAAAGAAACTTGGAGCTCTCACCGCTGAAGAAGTGAAGCTGAAGATGGAAGCAGATGAGAAGAAAAAGAAGAGAAAAAAGTAACTCTGAGAAACCTTCCTGAAGTGAAACTTATATCTCCTTTTGTAGAGGGTTGTGAGAAAGCAGGCCATGAGTTCCCTTATACGTGAGCAATAACACTGGTCATCTCTTTTCCCCAGTGTCTTCGGTTCATAGAGTAGCACTCCTTATGACTGATCTTTTTTTTTTTTTTTTTTTTTTTTTTTTTTTTTTTTTTTTTTTTTTTGGTTTTTCCAGGCAGGGTCTTGCTCTAGCCCAGGCTGACCTGGAATTCACTATGTAGTCTCAGGGTAGCCTTGAACTCATGGCGATCCTCCTACCTCTGCCTCCCAAGTGCTGGGATTAAAGGCGTGCGCCACCACGCCCGGTTTATGACTGATCTTAATGTGTCTTGACAAAGTGTGTGCTGGGATGTGCTGTATGTCATTGTGAACTATTGTCTGTCCACCACAGCCAGCGTTTGACACCATCGGACAGTCTTTGTGGTCATGCCCAGCATGTGAAAAAACATTGCAACATTTTCAGTGCTTTCGTTCTTCCTAGATGCAATAGCTCCCAAGCCTTTGGAATCAAATCCCGTTGTTGCTATTCTGTTCTGTGTCTGGGGAAATGGCAAACCAGAAAGACAGCAAGTTGCAAAAGAGATTGAAAACATAGAGAATTGTGATTTTTTTTATGGAGGTCATGCTGTTATATGTGGCTCAGGCTACCTTGAATATGAACCTAGTGCTTCCACCTTCAAGGGCTGGGATTATAGGCATGGATAAACCACCATGGCTAGCCTGAGTCATGATGTTTTTAACTGATGACTGCTACTTGAATTACTCAGTACCACCTAGATGTACGTAGCTCACTCACTTTACAGATTTGGAAACTAAAGCATAGAGACAAAGTTACTTAGTGAAAATCCAGCTATGGAAGCTTACAAACAATATTTGTTTGTAGAAATGTAGAAAATAAAGGGGGGGGGGGATAAACTTACAGAGTTAGGAAGCCAAGCAGTTCTTTTGACTAAAGCTTTATTGCAACATACATTTTTCTGAAATATTTTAAAATAGAAATTAAAAATATCCCCAGTTGTAACAATCTACAGCTCCTGAGTATTTACAATCATGGAATTTGTTAATAAAAGAAATTAATTAAAAAATATGAGACAGGAAGCTGATGCTATTAAGATATTAGGAGAAGGACTTTGGGAAGAAACCAGGTCATGAGATTTGAGCCCTCATGCCTGGGATTAGCACCCTACTAAAAGAGACCCCAGGGAGGTCTAGCCAAGCTTCCATCATGTGAGAGTACAAGTCAGTGACTAGGAAGAGTTCTCACCAGCACCACAGCATGTTGGGTGGCCTTACTGGTGGATGTCTAACTTTGAAAACCATGAGAAATAAAAACTGTTAAGCCAAAAAAAAATCCCCCCAAATCCCTAGTTTTATTTATTTAAAAAGCCACATATGTTTAAATTGTTCCTTTCCCTATTGTCTTAGTCCAAAAGAACTAAATTAGGATATTTGTCCTTTAGCAGCAGGGTAATTATAACAGACAGCAATAGAAGTACTGATTTAACAATGAGAATGAGTGATGTGTATCTGTTACATGAATATATGGGCCATCCAGGATATGCAGCAGAGTAGTAACCTATGGGATCAAAACAGGGTGTCCTCTTAGATATTGTTTCTTAACATAAATGCAATAACAGTTCACATAATGCTTAATGAAACAGATTAAGATTGATGTACATACATGTGACAATGTCTCGTGGGTTAACTGTAAAGTCAGAATTTTTAAAAGTTAGGTACAAGGGAAGCTCATTTTATAAAAATACATATATATTATAGCTATGTGCTTAATTTGTTTTGTTTTAGTTATTTTCAAAAGTTGGTCAAGACTTGCTAATAACTGTGTTAACTTGGAATTTTTAAGATTTTGTATGAACTTAATATATAAATTTTATATAAAGGAAACTACCACTATAAAAAAATATTTATGGTAAGCATTGGAGTCAGGTCTTTGATGCCACTGGTAGGTGAACTGGTTTAGAGGGTTAGGATAACAGATGGCAGATGTTATAAAAGAGAATCTTTAAAATGCAGAAAAGAGATATTGCTGTCATTATTTTATATTTAATTATATATTAAGTTTTTTATTGTGAAAGTAATATGTCATATTTTTAAAAAGAAAAATCTGAAATATTGCCACCCAGAGAGAAACTTTATATTTTATAATTATTCTATTATTTTTGCTAATATTTTTGCTTGCTGTTTTAAGCATAAAATTGCTATCACACTATCCAACATTTTGTATACAGCTCTGTTTTTCAAACTGAGCTACATCTCAGACATTAAGAAGCTGTCTCATAGCCGGGCATGGTGGCATATGCCTTTAATCCCAGTACTTGGGAGGCAGAGGTAGGATTGCTGTGAGTTCAAGGCCAACCTGAGACTACATAGTGAATTCCAGATCAGCCTGAGTTGAACAAAACCCTCCCTCAAAAATACCAAAAAAAAAAAAAAAAAAAAAAGCTATCTTATGTTTGAGATCTGATTCTCTGCCCTCTGCCTTAAACCTTCCTCCATCACTAAGGCCTCACCATATGCTGGTGCCTTGATCTGAAGCAACCCTGAATGTTGAGAAATAAATGTCTTTCCTTTATGAAAAAAAAAAATGATGCAGTGACTATAAATATCCCATAATATATACTTGTCATCTTTTGGTAACTATTTACTTATTGTTCCAACTTATTTTTTATAGAAAGTAAAAGTAAAGTGCATTCAATTATGTTTCAAAATAGTATGTAAACAATTTAAGAATGTATTTATACTAAATAATGAATGAATTCAGATAAAATGGAAAATAAAACATGAGATATGTATGGTACCTTCCCTTTATCATGAGTCTGGAAGGTGATATTCTGTAATGCTGGGCCAAGATCATCTTGGTATCGAGTTTGATCATTTATAAGTGCCATTATCCCTTGATTAGGCCCATGTTATGAAGGCCTTTTAGGCATTATCCAATGCGCCTTAAAACAAAGACATATTCTTTGAGCTAAAATTATAGTGAAAATTCCATCTGTTTTCCCCCAAAATAATTTTCATCCATCTTAAGAAAAGTGAGGGATGTGAGATTTATAGATATTATGATTTTCAGAAAATAGTTTTAAGTACTGCCAACCTTAAACTTCTTGTTGTAAGAAAGTCTTAGAAATAAATTTTTCTATCAAGCTATTAAGAAAAACTTTCCAAAACTTTATAAAGGGTTTAAAGTTTGCATAATTTTAGCTGAGAGGAGGATAAGCTGTCACTCATTCCTTCTCCAAATACGGAGTGCTTTAACTACAAGAGAATCATCAGAAAAAAAAAATCAGGTTTGCTATTTTCTTCTTATAGACTGTGCATGCTAATAGAAGAGACAGAAAGAGTATATAACATGGTTAGAATGTTCAATGCTGATAAAGCTGGAAAACAAGGGTTGGGAGGAGTGGTTGCTTTCAGTGGTTTTAATGGGTTATTTTCAAAAAGACTTAATATGGTAAAAGGCATTAACCATGTGGATATTAGCAGAAGAGCATTGTGTATAAAGGGTGGGGGACTAATTACTTGTGTCAACCTCTCAGGAAAGGAACTTTCATGGAAGAGTAGCAAAGCATCAAGATGTAGAAGAAAACACAGGACAGTATGGTACCCTGGAAGTGAAGAAAGAGAGTGATAGCCAATGTCAAATGATAAGCCAGGTAGAGTGAGGGCAGAATGTGGACCTTTGTGAGCTATGCAAAGCAAGCCCATTGGAGTGGTGGGATCAAAGGCCTGTGAGAAGAGGGTCCAAAAAAAGCTTAAGGAAAAGAACTAGAGACAGCAAGTGCTAGCAATTTTCCCAAAGACTTCTATAAAAAACAGAATAGCGCCTGGAGAGATGACTCAGCAGTTAAGACACTCACCTGCAGAGCCTAACCACCCAAGATCAATTCCCCAGTACCCATATAAAGCCAGATGCACAAAGTAGCACATATGTCTGGAGCTTATTTGCAGTTGCTGGAGGCTCTGGCATACCCATTCCCTTTGTCTCTCTTCTCTCTATCTCTCTTTGCTTGCAAAAAAAAAAAAAATAAAAATATTTTTAAATAAAAAAGACAGCATAGACATGGGGTTTTGGGGTTTCTGAGTAAACTTGCCTCTTCTACATCATGAATTTGGGCAATAATATATGTTCCTAACATACTGGAAAAAGACAATAAAGCATAAGTGTGCACGTGTTTTACAAAACAAAAACTCTCCTATGGATGCAGTCTCATGTAAATCATGACAAATGCTGCTCTAAACCTCAGATGGCAAATTGGGCCAGCTGAGTATTAGATACTAGAGAATATGAAGGTAAGTCTAATTTGTCATAAAATGTTTTTAGGTACAGGAAAGGCAAATATCTATGAGATATTCCAGAAGGATATTCAAAATGTTCATAGAGAATCTTTAAGCACACCAGCAGACTATAAACCAAGGGAGGTGGGGTTGCTGAAATATAGGAAATAGGACAGGTAGTTAATAGAATAAGGCCTGAGAAAAGGCAGGAAGACATATTACCGAAAACTAACTCTAAGTATTGGATTTTATTTGGACTAAGACAATCTCTTCTTTAGACTGCTGAACAACAGTGTGACAACACCATAATGACTTGAAGAAGAAACAGAGATCCGAATCACCTTTTCCCATTATTTACTGGAATTTGGAGACAGAATTAACCCACATGAGCAAAATGCATAACTTAAATAATAGACTCTGTCAGTGGTGTAATTCTTTGCACTCCAAAGTTATAGTTACTAAAATGAACCAAACAGGTTCATTTAGTTTATTCTTTCTTGTTCAGAGAAATGTTAATGATATGACCATGAAACAGAAAGTATTCATCATCCAATGGAATAACTCCAAATATTGTACAGATGCAAAATAAGTAAGAGTTGATTGTACTAAGACATTTTTCTCAAATGTTATAGGAATGTTACCTATATAACTGTCCTATAAAGTTACAAAAAAAGTTATATAAGTAACATTCCTATAAAGTTATAATTGCAAGTTATATGGTTTATACTGCATCTGTAGGTGAAAAATTGTGTCCTTAGGTTATCATGTTTTTAAATTCTTTTATTTATAAAGAGAGAGAAAGAATACATGCTCCAGGGCCTCTAACAAACTCCAGAGGCATGTGCCACTTCATGTAGCTGGCTTCACATGGGTACTGGGGAATCAAACCCAGGACAGCAGACTTTACAAACAGTGCTTTTAACCACTGAACCATCTCTCTAGCCCCATCATATTTTATTTTTTTTAACTCACTGAAATACAATTTAGAGTGTCCCAATTGAATTGACAGGATTTTAATCCTTTCTCAGCAATAATACAATAATATTCATTTTACAGTTACTTTGGTTTTAATGCCTTTGAAATGCTGAATAATATAGCATGAACTTTGAAATGTGGGTTTTAGTTAAAATTTATTTATAAGACGCCAATTCAAGATGCATCACAATACCTTAATCCCCAAATCATTCAGTGGCTATTTGGGGATTCATTGTGGATGTGGTGACACACACTTGCACAAATGTAATCCCAGCACTTGGGAAACAGAGATAGGAGGATTTGTAAATTCAAGGTCAGCCTGAGCTGCATAGTGAGAGCCTATCTTGAAAAATGAGTTACCTCTTCATCCATATTTTCATATTCACAATTCTTTCAATGGAAACTACATTGGTTTCAACTTCTTATGTTTTCCTTACTGAAAAGTTTATAGATTGTATAATGTAAAAGAAATAAAAGAATATAAGTTAATTCATGATTTCTAGACTTGGATGTAATAAAAATTATATTTTGTGAGGTTTTATTTTCATAGTTTTCATATACTTTGTCAATTTTGATTACTTAGCAGCTATATTACTCTAGAGTATATGTACTTACATATTATATACACCTGTGTTCCTTTGAATGTGGTAGACCATCAATAGAATAAACAATGAAAGTATTTAGTATAAAATATAATAACCAAAGCTCAGCATATATTAAATAAATCATGCTTGCTGTAAGAATGAATAGGACATGCCTCACTTACACATTATAACTAAGAAGAAAGTAGTGTACAAATCCTTTAAAATTCATCAGTATCTCCTATCACAAGAAATATTTCCCTAACTTTTATTCCTAATTTCTTTGCTTCCCATTCCTGACTAATGGAATAAGATCTGAGAGAGGACAGGAAGAGCTATGAGTAAAAAATTACCACTAGAGGAAGGTAATTTCTCCCTTACACTTCTGAGCAAAAGAAGAATGATAATTTCATTGGTAAACTGAACAAAATATGCAAATCCAAGTAACCTTTGCCACCTGCTTTGCTATTTATTGGAACTTGGAGACAGAATTACCTATACTCTATCAGTAGTCTAATTGTTTTCCCTCCTATATTATAATCAATTAAAATTAACAAGATAGGTTGATTTATTCTCCTCATTCCTATTCACAGATGTTAATAATGTACCCACAGAACAGAAGGTAAAAGGAACACAAATGTAATTAACTTAAAAATTGTGCAGACCAAGTAATTATGACTAAATTTAGATAATTTTCTCAACATAAAGTTGTAACTGTAAATTGTGTATTGTACTCTACATCAGTAGGAGCCAAATTCTTCCTTTCACTTTCCTTATCTTTTCCACACCTCTCTCTCTTTTCCCTCATTTCCCTCCCTCCTTTTCTTCTCCCATCTCTTTCCCTGTCTTTCATTTTCTCTCTTTCTCTCTGTCTGTCTCTCTCTCATTCCCTTTTCACTCTACCCTTAAAAGTAGGTTCCTTAGGCTTTATTTTGACAATTAAGTTCATAATTGAATTGGATGATTCAATTATCTGTTTCTGTATGTGCATTCTATCTCTCTCTTTTTCTTTCTCTCTCTCTCTCTCTCTCTCTCCTTCTGTCTCTCTAAATGCTAGGGATCAAACTGCAGACCATTCATACACTAAACAAGTGTTCTACCAGTGAACTACATACCCAGCCTGAGTATGTGCTTGCATTTGATGCTAACCTATTTGATGGTGCATTTAACTTGAATAGATGTGGGTGTAGGAATATAGAGTTTATTTAGCCTAGTTAATGCATATATTTTCATATTTTACTGCAGAAATAGTAATGTTTGATTATGGGGGTTTGTCCTAGGCTATATATATTTCATTTTCTAGAAGTCTAACTTCTAAATTCTGAAAGGCAACTGATCTTAAGCATTTTGAATGAGTATAAACTTTCCTCCTAATAATCTGGAATTACATTGAGGGGGTTAATGCATTTGCATATTGACAAAGGGAAATGGGCACAATGATGTCACTAGTGCCTTCACTGTATGCCTTATGACCCTTTCCAAATAGAAAGGCAGAATAGATATTCTCTACAGAATTTTCAGTCTCTTTCTTAGGTGAGGTTAAGTGCATGGGCCAGCCATGGTAGAGAAAGATTCTATCTTGTAGCAGTCTGTAAGTCCATATGGCCAGGGGAACCAAACTGTGCTATTTAACTGTGTAGCAACAGGAAGTTTCTGGACCTCCAGATCTGCCTTGGGAACCAACCTATTTTTTTCTGTGAGCTACCTCACAACTGCTGAGCCAGCTTCCTGTGACTACCAAAGGAGGGGAAGAAATGAGCCTCCAGAGTAATCCAGATTCCTGTCTCATTATTTAGTTAATGCAATCTATAATTTAGACAGACAACAGAGAAAAGTGTTTAATTAATTGGATTATAAACATCCCATGTACCACAAAATCATTATTACTTACATTTAGGGCATAAGATATAGACAGACCAACTATTGCTGAATCTATGGAAACACCAGCCAGCACAGCAAACAGGGCAGAAAAGAACTCCAATAAGTTGCCAAGAGACTCAGTCTGAGACTCAGCCACCTGCGAGAGATGGAATGCATTCCTGAGCAACCAAGATGAATCAGCTTCAGTACACTTAGCACTAACTCTTCTCTAAGGGGTTGAGAAATAAACATGGAGAGCTGCTTTCTCTCCCCACACACTTATTTAGAACTCAATTAAATACAGGATTGTCACAATGATGACAGTTTAAAGGATTTCTCTGCATAAAAAATGCACTTTTCTTTGCAGAACTTTGCTTTAAAAGGCAATAAGAATTAAAAAGTAAAAGAACACTAGCTCAAATGATAGACTGTGCTTAAAAGACCTATTGGAAAATCAATTACCTTTCCTATTATATGCACTATAAAATTAGATACATTACATATCCATGATAAAATTATTCCCTAATAACTAAAGTGTTCCCAGCTACTATTTAATATTCACATTTTCTTCCTTTACATGAGATTATACCTTCAAATTGTTATAAAATAGTATATACAAACAAAATATATAGTCTGTAAATTTAATATCCAACATAAAAATCTGTCCTTTCTACCTAACTCTAATAGCATTCTATATATTAGTTCAAGAATTTGTGATCTGGTTTTCATATAAAGTAGGATTCTTTTTTTTTTTTTTTTTTTTTTTTGCTTTCTGAGGTAGGGTCTCACTCTAGCTCTGGCTGACCTGGAATTCACAATTCACTATGTAGTCTCAGGGTGGCCTTGAACTCACAGTGATTCTCCAAGTGCTGGGATTAAAGGCATGTGCCACTATGCCTAGCTAAAGTAGGATTCATTTTTATGAATATAACTCAATACATTTAAACTAAATTTATGATAAATATAAAAGCTATTCAGGAAATACATATGTATGTATATTATGAGATAGCATTATATCTTTGGTTTAGAAGTCAGTAAACATCTAAGAAGAGATTGGATCTTGAGTTGTGCATATTGATATGCCCTACCTGTTTGAAATTACATTATTATGGAAACAGACCAAGTTCTTTTTCACTACCTCTTTGTTTTGCTGATGAACCTCTGTTCATGTCCAGATGTTCTAATAGTGGACACTAGGACAAAGTCTCAGTAGGACAGAAATAACTAGAGAATGGAATGCCCCTGACAAAAACCAAATCTGTTGAAAGCTTGCCAAATAGTGTCAGTAGGCTGACAGAAAGAGGCAGTTAGAAGGATGTAGCAGAAATTGCCTCCCTGGTTTAAAAACTGAAAGATCCCTGTGTAGTGAGTTAAAAAGAGAATATTCTGTCCCCAGTTTGGTCCTTTACCTTTGAATGTAACCTTATTTGGAAATAGTCAAATCTTGGAAGATATAACTAAGGGTCCCAGGATGAGAACATTATGGAAACAACAAACAAGACTCAAACCGAGGGCGAATGCCATGCGGGCATAGTGGCAGAGGTTACAGTGACGTATCTACAAACCAACAAAAATGCCAACATAAAGGAGGATGACTCATGAAGTAAACTCTCCCTTAGAGGCTCCACAAATAATCAGTCTTCCTCCATCATGATTTTGATGTCTGGCCTCTAGAATAATGAGAGGAGGATATTTGGAGTACTCTGTTATAGCAGTCTGCGAATGCACAATTTGGCTATTCCTCACTATCCTTAAGTTGAGGCAAGTCGGGATTGGTCAGGGCTAGGAACAACTAGAAGGAGTGTGCTTTTACTTCACAGAAACATTGTTAATCAGTTCCAGAAAATTGTGAGCAACTATAACTGAAAATCATAGGTTAACAGAGCTTGCAAAATATTTAAGAATCTACAAATGTGGAATTTTATCTAAGTTTCTCTTTTCTGGTTTTTCTTTTTTTCTTTGTGGTTTTTTTGAGGTAGGGTTTTTCTCTAGCCAGGCTGACCTGGAATTCACAATGTAGTCTCAAGCTGGCCTCCAACTCAAAGTGATCCTCCTATCTTTGCCTCCTGAGTGCTAGGGTTAAAGATATGTGCCACCACACCCAGCTTATCTAAGTTTTTTAAAATATTTATTTATTTATTTAAGAAATAGTATAGTATACCATGGACCATTGCCACTGCTAATGAACTCCAGATACACCTACTACTTTGTCAGTCTGGCTTTACATGGGTGCTGGTGAATCAAACTCGAGTCATCAGGCTTTGTAAGAAAACACCTTTAACCACTAATCCATTTCCCCAGCCCACAATTTTATATAAATTTTAATTTGTCTTCACTTTGGTGAAAACACTGAAAGAGTAAACAAGCTATACGAGGTTTGTGTGTGTGTAGTTTACAGGGTCTGCTAGGTGCTAAGTATTCAGAAAGTACACAAGTTTTCCACATTCAAGTTACTTACATGAACTTAACATGTTGTACAATTCAGTGATGTTGTTTATGGGAATGCAAACTCTCAGACTAACCAGGTCGGAAAAAATCATTGAAAATTTTTCATCAATACATGTGTATATGAATACAGAGTTTCAATAAAATTTAAGTGAACTATGGAAATCATGGAGTTCTTACACTAAATTTCCAAGAAATCCGGTCTATGAACCTTTAGATGAGCAAGATAGAAGGTGGAGACGGAAAATGGAAAGCCATGGGCCAGCTTGCCTGGCATAAGCATCAGCAAACAAGAGAGACTCTTTCCTAAGCAAGATGAAGGTAAAGACCAACACTGGATGTTTTCCCTTTATCTTCACACACACCTGCCTGTACTCACACATTAACATGAACACATATGTACACACACATCATACACATGTTATATACACATGTCACATGCACACGTCATACACACACACTCACACATAGATTAATGTAAAACCTTTGGGGATAGAGAAATGTTTCTCACACTTTTGTAGGAATCATTGGGAGGCTTTGTTAAAACAGAGGCTTCTGGGCCTCACACAGATATATTCTGATTACTAGGTCAATGGATATGGCACTTTAGTGCATGTGCACACACGCATGCATACACACACACACACACACACACAAAGACCTCTTATTTCACAGTGGGAATAAAATGGAGGCCAGAAATGGAAGTAGCAAACGAGATATAGGAGTCAAGAAGTTGACTAGACCTTAAGGATCCTGAATCCAAATTCAGGGCTCAGTTGGCTGACCTACCACCCAACAGGTCAATATCTTGACTTGTTTTCATTCATGGTAACTATTATAGTTTACCAACTATCAGATCACCACATAACATTTTGCTTGCAACATATTTCAAAGCAGATAAAATTGATTCTCAATGTCATTATTCTGTGTCTAGATACATATTTTTAAATACATAGTCTCTGCTTCAAGGAAATATACAGTCTCATAAAAGAGACAATTTATGGTATCCTAAATATCGTCTATAATACTAGCAGGATAATACATCCATAATAAATGGGTAAGTCAGATCTTTCTGTACTACTTAATAAAGACTTATTCATATGAAAGTGGAATACAGTCTAGGCTGGAAAGGGTTAAGGAAGATTTAGACAGAAGAGAGAAAACATGTAAAGTAGAAGAAACTGCAAGGCCATTGTTACAGAAAAAGGAAAAAAGGATTAACATTCTATCTTAAGCAGACTAAATTTTATTTAGTTTTTTGAAAAGCACTCAATTCCAAAGACTACATCTTTTGTGAAAAAAGCCTTAGAATACATTCATATTCAATTTAAAAATGTGTATTGAGAAATCTTATTTTTCACTGCTGTTCACCATGACATAACATTGGAATTCAGATTGATTGACCGCATTTCAATAGAAAGTTATCATGGGAGACATACTTAGCATTGCCATCAAATTTTTGCTGATATCTGAGATAGAAGGACAAAATACAATATTTGTTTCTGTTTGGATATACAGGAAAATGAACTTTCTGCTAACTTATAAAGAGCACATGGGTTTGCTTGTAGATGTGTCTCTGTGTTCACTGCAGTGTGGGCCTGGAAGCCATCTTTTACATGGGTTTGTTTGCAACAATGACTAAGAAAGACACATGGTGCAAAAACAGACCCCTAATTGGAAAACATGAGACCCTTTAATTGGTAAATTTGTTTTGATTTGATCTTTTCCCTTTGATTTAGCCATATCTTTATGGAAATCTCTGTAATCCTTGGAATTTCTTAGCCAGTCCTTCCTTCATTCTTTTTTTTAATTGGCATGTATGTGGGTGGATCTATTATGTGTGTTCATACATATGTGGATGTACATATGCATGTGAACATGCATGCACATACATGCCAGAGGTAGAAATCAAATGCCTTCCTCAATTGTTCTCTGCCTTCTTTTTGTGTCAGGGTCCCTCATTGAATCTAGTATCCACCAATTTGGCTAGACTAGCCAGCCTACAAATCCTGAGGACCCCCTGTCTCTGTCTCCCTAGTGTTGGGATTATAAACACATGCCACCACGCCCAGAACTTTATGTAAGTGTTGGGGGGTTGAACTGAAGTCTTCTTGCTTGTGTGGCAAGCACTTTACCAACTAACATCTACCAAACCCTCTAGTTCTTTTCCCTCACAGGGAACAAACTTATATCTCTGTGTGAGGATTCTCAGTCCCACCTTCTTCAGGTCCCTTTCTGTTATGATTTACTTATGAGCTGTCTCACCCCAGAGGCTCATCTCCAGCTGGTGAAGCCAGTCATTGAGAGGTAACTGGGTCATGCTGGGTCATGAGGACTCTGATCTATCACTTGATAAATTCACAACTTGATGGCAAAATTGGAACATGATGGAAACTTTTTGTGGTAGGCTATAGTTGGAGGAAGCAGGTCATAGAGGTCATAGCCTTGCCAGAATGTGTGTGTGAGTGAGTGAGTGTGTGTGTGTGTGTGTGTGTGCGTGTGTGTGTGTGTGTGTGTGTGTGTGTGTGTGTGTGTTGCTCCATTCTTCTACAGTGAGGAGTGCTTGCCTATAGTGGCCAGAGTGGAACTGTGAGTGTCCTGCTCCTTTGCTCTCTGCCCTGTCTTTTGAAAAAATATTTTATTTATTTATGAGAGAGAGGCAGATATAAAGAGAAAGAATGGGCATACCAGGGTCTCTAGCCACTGCAAACAAACTCCAGACACATGCACCACCTTGTGCATTTGGCTTACGTGGGTCTTAGGGAATCGAACCTGGGTCCTTAGGCTTTGCAGGCAAGCACCTTAACCACTAAACCATTTCTCCAGTGCTCATACCCCCCACATCTTGTTTTGAATTGGAGTTTCTCTACTGACTCTGGAGTTTTCAAGGCTGTGATGATTCTTGAGTCTTTACTTCCTTACAGCACTAGGACTATAGGTGTGCATGGCCATTCCATATATTTACATGGGATCTGTAAATTCAAATTCTGGCAATCTTGGGCCACTCTCCAGCCCTATTGCTTGTGCAGGAAGCACACTTATCCACTAAACTACCTCTCCAGTCTAATTCTTTTTGTTTTCCCTTGCCAGATCCTATCCCTGGCCCAGCTGTGTCTTTCTTTCACTGCTTCCTGGAGACTATGAGGTGAGCAACTTTACCCTGCTGCCTCACTGTATGTTCTGCCCCACACTATGGGCCTATAGCAATGGGGCAAGCAGACCACAGACAGAACCTTCTGAAACTTTGAGATAAAACAAGTCCTTCTTCTCTTTCATTGTTTAAGCACAAGTTATTTCATTATAGCAACAAAACACCATCAAATTCTTCAGTATCTCTTTTCTGACATTTTTTTTTTCTGTGTGTGTTAGAGAGAGTGAAAGCAAGATAGAGAAAAAGAGAGAATTGGCATGCCAGGGCTTCCAGCCACTGCAGTTGAACTCCAGACGTGTGCACCATTTTGTGTGCATGTGCAACCTTGCATGCTTGCATCACCTTGTGCATCTGGCTTACCTGGGATCTGGAGAATCAAATATGAATCCTTAGGCTTCACAGGCAAATGCCTCAACTACTAAATCATTTCTTCCAGCCCTCTTCATTATCTTTACATGCATTTTCTCCAGGAAAGGAAATCCCTGGGTCTTCCATTCATTCTTTAGTTTCCTTTTTTTGGTTTTTTTTTGGGGGGGGTTGGTTTTTTGAGGCAGGGTCTCACTGTAGCTCAGGCTGACCTGGAATTCTATGTACTCTCAGGGTGGCCTCGAACCCATGCTGGGATTAAAGGTGTGCACCACCACGCCTGGCTTACTTTGCTTCTTAGAGTGTATGGACTGACTGGTGGTTTAAAATGAGGCCAAAACTATATTTTTATGTAGATATAAGATATTAATGGTGGTAATGTGAATCAGATGTCCTCCATAAACTCATGTCTTTTGAATGCTTGGACCCCAGCTGGTGGCAATTTTGGAGGTAGAGCCTTGAGAGAAGAGGTGTGTTGTTTGGTGTAGGCTTAGGGGTGTTATAGCCAGATCCTCCTGGCCTGAATCTGGCTTCCTATACTGCTACTGTATTCCTCCTGCTGTATCAGAAGTGATGTCCAGCCTCTTCTCATGCCATACATTCCCCTGACATCATGAAGCTTCCCCTTGAGACTTTAAGTCAAAATAAAAACTTTCCTACTGGGCTGGAGGGATGGATTAGCAGTTAAGGCCTGCAAAGCCAAAGCACCATGGTTTGATTCCTCAGGACCCCTGTAAGCCAGATGCACAAGGTGATGACATGTCTGAAGTTCATTTGCAGTGGCTGGAGGCCCTGGGACACCCCCTCTCTCTCTCTTTCTCTCTCTTTCTCTCTCTCTCTCTCCCTACTCTTTCTCAAATTTTCAAATAAATAAGTAAAAATAACATATTAAAAAGAACTTTCCTTGCATCAGCTGCTTTTGGTCAGGTGTTTTGTGCCAGAAATGAGAAGATAACTGCAATATTAGCATATAAAAATTCAAGTTCTAGGGCTGGAGAGGTGGCTTAGTGGTTAAGTCACTGGCCTATGAAGCCTAAGAACTCATTTTCAAATCTCCAGGTCCCACATAAGCCAGATGCACAGTGACACATGTGCACAGTGTTGCACATGTGCACAAGGGAGTGCTTGTGTCTGGGTTTTTTTTTTTTTGCAGTGCCTGAAGGCCCTGGTAGGCCCATTCTCTCTCTCTCTCTCTCTCTCTCCCTCTCTCTCTCTCTCCCTCTCTCTCTCTCTCTATATATATATCTATCTATCTATCTCTCTGAAATAAAATTCAAGTTCTAGCTGGACATGGTGGCACATGCCTTTAATCTCAGCACTTGGGAAATAGAGGTAGGAGGATCACCATGAGTTTGAAGCCACCCTGAGACTACATAATGAATTCCGGGTCAGCCTTGGCTACAGCGAGACCCTACCTCAAAAAAAACAAAAACAACAACAACAAAAAAAAAAAACTCAAGTTCTAATTACTTACTTTTATAATGAAATAGAAGAAAATCAAGGGAATAACTCCCAGAATGAAGAGTGGTAAGGCTCGCCCCCGATTACAAAAATTATGCCAATAACACTCAATGTACAATCCAACCAGGTCCATAAATAGTAATGGAAACATATAAATTATGAACATTACTAGAAAAATTTGATACTGTCAATTTATGTTTAACTTTACATTATTTAGAATGAGAAGAAGAAGAAATTAATCACTTAATGCAAAACCAGAAAAAAAATTTGCTGGTTTGACAACCCTATGATTAGGTAAGTCTAACTCCATGTTCTGTACACATCCACCTATTTTTCTCTTACAGACAACTGTAATATTTGAGAGGCTATTCTAGTAACAATATGGCAAATGATCAAGCCATTGCCATTTTCTAATGACAATAATATATCAAAGCTATGAAACTAATTGCAGGCTCAAAAAAAAAATCCAACATCAAGGACTGTAATCAGCAGGTTTTGAAAATCCAGTATTTGAAACATTGGGCTGCCATTAGCTTCTGCTCAAAACAATGTGAAATACACCTGGGCCACTATTATCCCTTAGTAATGTGTACAATGCTTTCTTGAATACCTGGATGCCACCTTGACTAAGAAAAATAATCTTACTTTATACAAGTGGATACTAACAGACAGTATGAATGCAAGAAGGACAATGGGAAAGTGAAACATTGCCTCACAATCTTGCACTTGAATCAAATTTATGTTTTTGGTACAAGATATGGCCTAAAAGATCCAGAGACAAGGAAGACACTGAACCTTGAGGAAAGAATTACTCAGTTCAGTATAAAACTAATATAAAAGTAGATATTGAACTATAATACTTCTGTCTAGCTTTGGAATATCTCAGATTATCTCATATACCAAGTGCTTTACAGTACATTTTCAAATGTGACTTTTTGACAGCCTTCAGAATTAATTTTCCACTAATTTCCCTAACCAAAGACCTAATCATTTTAAATTTTAATGGACAGAAATGGCAACAATTATTCAGTATGGCTGTAGTAAGACATGTCCAATGGGAGTAACAATAGATTGCTGGTACCCAAGTTCTAAAATTTTTCAAAGAATAGTATGTACATTGATGAAATCAAGCAAAATTCTCCAGGCATGGTGGCACACACCTTTAATCCCAGCACTCAAGAGGCTGAAGGTAGGAGGATTGCCATGAGTTCAAGGCCACCTGGTGCTGCAGACTGACTTCCTAGTCAGCCTGAGCTAGAGTGAGACCCTACCTCAAAAATAAAATAAAAACAGTTGTATAATGCCTTTGATATAATGTGTTTAATAAAGTATACTATTATAATTTATTTTGACTTTTTTATTAGTTATGTACCCTCCTTGTTGGGGAGTATGGGTCATGCATTGTGGTGTTAGCCATAAGTTATGGGTAAGAGGCAATGTCTCTGTGCATAATGACCCAACATGTGGTTCTAAATTCTTTCTGCCCCCTCTTCTACAAATTTTCCTGAGCCATGTTGGGTTCATTTAAGATCTGCTCTAGTGATGAGGTCTTGGGGGCCTCTGTGTCTCTGGATATCTAGTTTGGTAGGAGTTGAGTGTTCTCTGTGTTTATCTCCTTCACCATTTTGCTGGTACCAGGTTCACCAAAAAAGCAGCATTCTTGCTCATTTCCCTAATTATACTTAGTTTCAGTTGGGGCCCTTTTGAGGTGTGATGGGCTGGTTCTGTCCTTAGAATCTGCATCCATCTGAAAAAGAGAAGCAAATTCTCCAGCAGAGAGTGAATTTAATGCCAGATAAATGGGATAACCTTTGTTTTTTTAGAGAGAATTTAATAGGTGTAGATCCTCTTGTAGCCCATGATTGGTGGGAGCTTGATAATAGAGGGCAGACTCGTTTTTGGATATAGTTCTGACTTGATTCCCAGCTTCAGCTATGGGTTCTGTTCCACTGAGCAAATCAGTTAGCCAAATCAAGAGCAGTTTGTTTCCCACCATAGCTATGCACCACTATTGCACTTGTGTGAGCATCAAGTCAGGTTGTTTGCTGCTGAGTAGCTTAGACCATGAGTTACTTGGACAGATGTTGGTCATTTTCCCCCAGTTAGTTGCTCATGTAGCACCTTCTGGCACTAGACAAGCTAACTGTCTGGGGACTGACTCCAGATTCCAGCCAGGTCACCCCATGTTCCGTACGAACAGCATATGGTGTCCCCAGCAGTAGGATCTTACCACTAACCTTTGGTGGGCCATCAAGTACTCTGAAAGAAATCTATCTTCTTTTGGGAAACCTTGTAGGTCTCTCTGATCAACAGCTCATTGTGGATGTTAGCCACATGCTGGTACTGGGAGTTACAGGTCAGTGTCCAAGAAGAGAAGCAAGAAAAAGATAAGTAATATAAAAGAGATAGAGAGAAGAGGGGGAGAGAGAGAGGAAGAAAATGAGAAACAGGAGAAGATTAAGGTCAGTCCTCATCATACCCTCTCCAGGACCTTGTGATTCAGGTGTTCCCTCTAAAGGCCTGATGAAGGTTCAACCACTTAGTCTGTCTTTTAGGATGTAGAATTTTATGGTACCATTGCCATTTGGATCCAGTTTTTTGTCCTCTACCTTTACCTTCCCTTTCTGCCCCATCCACCCTATTGTCAGGTCCACAAGATGCTTATTAGGTATGTCAGCATCTTGGGTAGATTCAGGTTAGGAGCCGTAGATGAGTGAGACTATGTGACAATTATCTTTCTGTGATTGGGTGAGTTCACTGAGAATGATCTGTTCCAGGTTTGACCATTTTTCTTCAGATTTCATTGTGTCATTTTTCCTTAATTCTGTGTAAAATTCCATCATGTAGATACACCACATCTTGGTAATCCATTCATCTAATGATGGGCATCTGATTCCAGCTCTTAGCTATTATGAATTGAGCAGCTATAAACATGGTGGAGCAAATCTTTATGAACTGAGACATAGAGCTTTTAGGATAAATGCCCAGTAAGAGAATAACTGGGTCTGTTGGTAACTCTATAGTCAACCTTTTTAGGAATCTCCATATTGCTTTCCAAAGTGGTTGTACCATCTTACATTCCCACCAACAGTGGACGAGCATTCCTACAAATGCTGGTGAGGATGTGGACTTTTTATTTTTATTTTTGTAGCTCCTAAAAAATTTTAAATTCCATACTTGGCTTGCCCTCTGCTGCATAGTACAATTACAAGGGCTTCAGAATGAACACAATGAAGAAATCTCTAAAACATCCAACCCCAATCACCATATGTAATTTCCTAAGTTTTCTTAAAAGGAAGATATTTTCAAAGTCCAAATACTGCCATGTGGATTATTTTATTTTATTTTCCATCTTATTATAAGCCAGTGATTATCAAACTCAACACATGAAAATGCAGACCTCAAATAATATGTACCTCTTGAATTCAATTCTTTTACTTACATGCTCTGAGATGTGGCATTCACATATGTCAGTTATACATGTAATAAGATGTACTAACAAAGTTAAAATCTGCACTAAGCACAGTGTTGTGGCATGTGTGGCAAATTTCCTCCACATTGAAAGGTGTAAACAACTATTGCCAGCTTTATCAAAAGCAACTGGGTCAACTCACAAGAGATGGTGTGGGGAGGGTCATCAGACCCCCCACCTGAGATTTAGACGCCCCCGGCACCAGCTGTATACAATAACACACAAGATCTCATGACCTGGTGGGGTAGGAAGATAGAGCATATAAAGAGAAAAAGACCTAGAAACAAGGAGCTCCACTGAGGCATTGTCTCTGGAGTCTCCATGCTCTGTAAGTAGACTAGAGCCTTGGCAAGTGGCTGCAGAGGTAGCCCAGCTGTTGCTGTGGGTAACAAGGCATAGAGCTGAAGTAGAGAGCACTGCACAGAGAGAACTTGTTAGCCTAAAAGAGGCATCCCAACAAGAAAAGGGAAGGTTGCTAGCATCCTCTATGTTGGCCTCGGACTTGACAGGTAAATTGATAAAAGAGAAGATGATATAGAGGTGCTGGCGCATTATCTCTTAGGACTAGCAGGCCAAAAGGGAAACAAAGCACAACTTAGATCAGTGTTGAAGAGCCCTTCATGGGAGCCAAAAACATGGAACCCATAGGAGGAGTCAGATGAGGCAGGAGAGAATAATGTGGAGGCGATAGGACATGCCCCTCGGGTCCCACCTCTACTACAGAGAAAGGGAAGCTCTGTGGTTCAGCACGTGAATTGGGTCCATGAAGTGAGAGGACAATCTAGAGATGAGAGAAAGAAAAAGGAGAAAAGGTCTATTCAGGTCACTCAGAAGCAAATGTGGCAAGATTTTTATGATGAGCTGGAGTTCACAGAAAGCCAAACACAGTGCTAGCTAACCTCAAGAAGGCTTTAAGACCCGAAGAACAGTTCTCAGAAGGTATGAATGCTAGGGTGCTTTGGGTGAAAAGAATTAAGCTTGATGGGCAATTGTGCCTCCAGAGAGGGCCATGTATATTACTCTAAGGCAGGAAGATATGCAGGGGGTGGAAATTGCTCACCTCGCCAAAGCCCATTACCGCAGCCAGGTGAGGCAGAGACAATAGCCAAGACTACATACATCCTTGGTGCTGACACCCTGGAGCCAGTCAAATCCAGGGGGTGGGAAGAGTGAGCCCAGAGAGCAGGCACCCCAGCAGACTGCAGAGAGACCTCACTCTGCTTTGGCCCTTGGCAGAATGGGCCCCTCTGAGCACTCTAGGGATAGGGAGATACGAGGCATCCCCATGGACACACTATAGGGTGAGAAAGCAGAATAGCTCTCAGGAAATGCCTATGGATCATGGGAAGCTAGGTGTGTGGTGCCATCCATCCATGGTGCTGTTCCCAATATTGTGCTTTTTTTTAAGATATTTTTTATTTATTTATTTGAGAGTGAGAAAGAGGCAGAGAGAGAGAGAGAGAGAGAGAGAGAGAGAATGGGCACACCAGGGCCTCCAGCCACTGCAAACTCCAGACATATGCGCCCCTTGTGCATCTGGCTAACGTGGGTCCTGGGGAATCGAACTTGGATCCTTTGGCTTTACAGGCAAAATCCTTAACCGCTAAGCCATCCCTCCAGCCCCCAATATTGTGCTTTTAAAAAAAACAGGTGATACGGGCAGTGGAATCTTTCCATGCCATCCTGGACCTTGCTAATGTTCTCCTGTAGTACTCCCTTAGCTACTGGCTCCTGAAACCAGCTGGTGCCTGCTTGGAAGTGGCTGGGTGTGGGCCTTCGGAGATCCTGCCCACCCTCTGTAAAAAGGCCTCGTTACCTATCATAGTGCTAACCTCTGAGTATCTTACACGTTGGTAAAGTATCTGGGAAAACAATAAAGACAGCAGTTTAAGTGTTTGAAAGAAAGTATCCTATGTAGATAGAAATGGACACTCCTAAAAGCCATGAGGTTGTTGAATAAAGATCGTAGTGCCAGGGATAGGCTGCCTCCCTAGGAGCTGGTGGCCAAAAAACTAAAAAGGCTATTGCCACCAGTTATTGGCTGTATTCCAGGACAACATGGTAAGACCCTATCACTGAAGACATGGCATAATTTGGTTATAGGATGTGGAGAAACTGGGCAAGGACTGAACTGAAAGCCCCCTCCCTGCTGGCTGACTTTCACAGTGCTGAAGGTGCTGTGCAGGCTGCTGGGGAAGAATGGTCATCGGCAGTCCTGCCCGGCTGCAAACCCCATGTGCTGTTATATCAACATGCCAGACAAGATGTACCTGCTTGTGTGATAGTGGCACAACTCTTGTGGGCACAGCCAACAGCTTTCTGATTGATTCAAGACCCGCTCCACAGGAGGAAGTTCATATTTGGTACTGCCAAAAGCCTACAGCCGGGGTTGCAAACCATAGAGTATTATCATTATTACTACGGCTGTCAGCTTTGATTGGAAGAGAACTTCTTGCCGTCAACAGCTGATGCTGATGGAAAATGCAACTGGCCAAGATCCCGAGATTAGTGACTGTTGCTGTGGCATAGTGCCTCAATGCTTAGCCATAGATAGATGTCAGTCCTCTCTGTGGCTCAGGGAAAATCACAGAAGAGGGGGTGGAAAAAATGCAAGAGCCGGAGGAGAAGGGGCAGTGTTGTATGGCAAATTTCCTCTGCACTGAAGAGTGTAAACAACTATTACCAGCGTTATCAAAAGCAGCTTGGTAACTCACCAGGGAAGGTGTAGGGAAGGTCTGCAGACCCCAGCTGAGATTTCGATGCCAGCTGTATACAATAATGCACAAGATCTGTGGTGGGGGTTGTGGTGGGAGATAGAGTATAGAGAGAGGAAAAGATCTAGGAACCATGAGCTCCACGGAGGCAGTGTCTCTGGAGTCTCCATGCTCTGTAAGCCCTCACCCTGAGGCTGAGGGAGGAGCATCCTGGGGGTAATCCTGATGTAGTGAGCCCCACTGTAGTGTTGCTCTTTATGTCTTTAAGTGACCCCCCCTTGAACTTATTGGTTCACCAGACTGGTATTGGTGTAATTGTACATTGTTCTGCCGTCTGAACCCTATTTTCGGTGAAGACACATGTCCGCATCTCCCCAGGGGAAAAGTTTCCCCGCCACGTGGCACCATGCATATTTGAAAATGAAATTATAAGAAATGACATACAGATCATCGTTTTTAGACATGCTGTTTAATAAGCTATGTCTTTCCATCCCATGGTGAACCTATTGGTAATCTGGCGTATGGATTGGTTTCAACATGCTGGAGTGGGAGATGTGGCAGTTATCCAACAGCTGAGCATGCAAGATCCCACAGGTAAGTATGGATCCGCAGAGGGCATAGGCTCCCAAACAGACAGATTTAAACCTAAGTTGTTATCCATGTTGTGTTCACAGCATAAAGAAATTTTGCGCTTTAATTCTTACAATGGTTGTTTGTAACATCATATTTAAAAATTGAAAACCCAAACATCAAATTTAAAAATGTGTCATTGTGGACTCAAGCAAAGTGAAATGTCTTTGCTGCATTGGAAGCAAACTCTTCTGCTGGCTTGCCATGGCACCCAAGACAAGAGATCAGTGTGATTTCCAGAACTTTAGCATCCTAGTAAGATTATGATGCCTTGCAGGACGATGTAGTTATCACTAGCCATGTTAGCCAAATAGTTGCAAGTTCTTTTGTTATATGGTCCACTTGCACACTGGGGCCGCCTTGTGGTTGATGAGAATAATTGTATAGTTCTGAGAAATGAACTGTGAGGAAAATGACACAGTAGGCTGAAAGGCTAAAATTTGTAACTATTGATGCCAGATCCAACAAGGCTCTGATTTCCTTTGCACAGTGCCTGTCAACATAAACAAATTGTTCCTTCACCATGGTTCTAGGGATTAAAAAAAATTCCCTTTCCTAACTACCAGTGGACACATGGTATGAGTGCAGAATACACACTTTTTTTGTGTGTTATAGTAAGCTACTGTTTGGGCTAGGAGGAAGGCTGTTGTTGGAATAAGTAAAAACTTAGATATTCATAACAGACTCATAGCTTTAGTTGAGAAGGTCAGACCAACTGTTATTAGCACACACTGACTTTTAGTCTCATTAAACAAAATATGATACAAGACAAACTCAGAAAAGAGCTTCCCAGCATATAAGATTGAAAGAAAAGCCATCAAATACAAGAGTTAGTAGGTACAGAAAAAGAAAGGTTTGTTACCATGGTTGCCTTGAGAATGCACTGGTGAGGAAAACTGTTAAAAGATGAGTGATTTGATTTTCTAAAGAAGGACGTTTATTGAAAGACAAAGGTATCACCATGTGAAACCTGAGAGTGGGTCCAATGAGGAAAACCAACAGAGATGATAAATTAAGAGGACTGGGTCCATGTTATCTAAGCCTCTGGATGGAGAGGCTTGTGCTCTATACTTCTAAAGCTTTGAAGGTTGATCAATTTTCACATTCGTGAAGACAGTTTGTGCTTAAGTCTTAATGGACACACAGTTGCTGTACTATACTCTCATACAAAATTACTGACAAAAATGTGTTGATAGGGCTGGAGGGATGGCTTAGCAGTTAAGGCATTTGCCTGCAAAGCCACAGGACCCAGGTTCGCTTCCCCAGGACCCACATTAGCCAGATGCAAGAACGGGCACACACATCTGCAGTTGGTCTGCAGTGGCTGGAGGCCTTCGTGCGCCCATTCTCTCTCGCTCACTCTCTCTCTCTCCCTCTTTATCTGTCAAATAAATAAATAAATAACAATAAAATATTTTTTAAATATGTTAATGATATTATCCACATTCCTTTGTGGGTATCTAAAACAAAAAAAAATAGTTGTCCCTCCCCATTTCAAATTCTCTTGGCTTGTTTCAAACAGTATCACATACTTTCATTAACTGATCTCTATCTTAAGTATTTTCTAGTATTTCCATCCCTAGCTTCTCCAATGCTTCTTTCTATTCCTTCCAAAAATAGATCATCACCCCTTTTCATTTTTTTTAAATATTGTTTTTCTTAACTATAAGATACATATTATTCATGAAATTTATTGAATGTATAGTGCCTGCACACTGTTTTTCCATATCCCTAGTCATCTATGCAACTAGTACTAATTTATTTCCAGTCATTATACTAGCCAGGAAATCTATTTTGAATATGTACAAAGTTGTTAGACATTGTATTATTTCTTTCCTATTTAGCCTATTCATATCTGCATCAAGGGCACACTTGGATCCCTCTCTCTCTCTCCTCTAAAGCTAAACTGATTGCTGGAATGGGCATTTGTATTCCTCAGTTATGGGAAATGTTTTAAAATATTATGTACTTGATAGGTTTCTCTTCCATTTACCGAAATGCTTTTTATATTCTGGTGGAGTTTATTTCCTGGACAGTTTCTCTAATTTACTCTTATCTATGATTTTCCATCTCTGTTCTTGATATTGTGCATTTGGAACAATTTATTATAGTTTATCTTCTTACACCTGTAAAATCTTTTTAAATTTTTAAAGAGCTGTCTTGTTCTTAGATTGAATTTATTACAGTAATATAATACACTTACTTTATGGATGCAATTCTGTAAGTCTCTGAAGGAACTAATTAGACCTTTTAAAGCATCTCTCAAGTTCACATGTGATTGTTTAAATTCTCAGCCCAGCTTCTCTCTGTATTGACTATTATACTGCTGGTTTAATTAACATGCACTATCACCCATCATTGTCACTTTCAATGTATGGAGAAAAACATAGTTTATAATATTAGCATCTGATGTGGCTTTCTTCTCCCTTACATACACTAGTCTAATATTTCTCATCAGTAGTGAGGCTTATGTCAAGTCCCCCTTGAAAGTGAAGATATGACACTGGAAGTCTTCCTACTGAAATCACACATGCAGGTTGGCACTTCTCCCAAAGTCAAACCAGAAGGTTTTCTTCTATGTGTATCACACATGCTAGAAAACCTTTGTTCTTAAAGCATCTTACTTCTGGTTTCCACTCTGCTGCTATTGTATCCATGACTGGATGCATTGGTGGCAACAATGGGCTTTGGGGGAGAGGTTAATAGGCTACCAGAACTATGTGTTGGAGAATGACCTTGATAAAGTCCATGCAACTCAGTCCTTCTCTCTGTGTCACGTGAGCTTCACAGTTGTGTATGGCTCCAGCAAGGCTCTCCCTCCTCTGACAGCTTCTCCAGTATTTATTCCTGGCTACAGGCTCTTCTACCCTGGATTTCCTAACCATATAATCACTTACGTGAAAAATTTATCACTCAGAAATCTCCTGAAGCATCCCCTCCTATATTTATTCACTGTCATCTTTGTGGGATTCTGTGTGGTAAGTAAAGCAAATGAGCCACTCCATCACTTTAAACTGGAAACAGCCCTGTAATTTCTTAAACACTGCACTTGGAAAACAAGGTCTCTATATTTTATACATTGTCATGGAGAAGAAAAGTTCCTAGGAGTGAGGCATAAAACACAACAGATTTGGGATGTTCTATATTTCCCTGAGAATCAAAAGCAAATGGCTGAGATCCAAGGAAAAATGTTCAGGACTACTTCTTTGTTCAGAACACGAGGTAAGAGTTTTATTATTGTTATAAAATATAAATGTAAAGTTCACTGCTTCAGTAGTTTAATTTTGTTTGAATGTTAGGTTTCCATGTAATTCATAGCAGACCTCTAGTATTAACATGTGAGAGAGCTGTTAATGCTTTATAGTACAAAATAATTTTTGTCAGCTGAGAGATGTCAGTGAATTCAATCTGTTTTGATTGAATTGAGCTTATTAAGATGTTTGCTAAAAATCAGAAATTAACATTTTTATCTTATCAGTCTCTAATAACAAATTTTAGAAAAGTAAAATTTAAAAAGAAAAAGAAGAAATTCTTTACATTCTAATGACTACAGACCATTGAAAACAGAAAGCCAGCTAATCAGATTTCTATGGCCACCTCAGTAAAGCCACAATCTATTGCCTTTGTCACAAAATGCTTCCTATAACTACTGTTAGCTTATTAAAAATAAAACTTTGTGTTTTTGACTATTGTTTAAATTTTCATACAAGTACATGTACTACACAAGCATATTCAACCAATACTCCCTTACCCTCTCTGTATTTACCACCCACCTCATGTTAGTTCCCTTTCTGTATTTAGACAGTTTCACTACTTTCTTGTCATATATAAATACATGAGGTTTTGCATCTGTATATACTATAAGAACCACAGATGAAAAAATATGATATTGCCTAAGACTGGCTAAATTCATTTAATATTACCTCCAGTTGCATCCATCCTCCTTTAAAAGACTTAACTTTGGTGTTCTTTATGACTGAAAAAGAAATTCCATTGCATATTTATACCACAATCTCCCCCATTCCTCTGCTTTTAAACAGCTAGATTGGTTCCACAACTTAGCTTTTGAAAACAGTACTGTAACCAAATGTGCTAACATCTGAATATTTACCCAAAAGACTGCAAGATTCTATTTTCATAGTGATATTTGGAACTGTAAGCTTGAATACATTCTATCACACAGGAAATGTTATTTACTTATTTAAAATGTTCTTCAAAGTACATTGAGTCCACCAAGACACTGTACAATGACTCCTGGCATTATATGGATTCATTTCTTGAAAATATACTGATAGATGCAGATTGACAGGTGCAAGTATATGTGGACATTTCTTTTGCTGCTAAAAAATCCTATGTATACTTTTTCCTACAAATGTCAATCCAATAAATTTGGCTCACTAATCTGAAACCACTTATTGTAATCCAATCTTTCGTACTATAGATAATCCTTATGGCTCATCTCAATTGTTAAGATAACATCTTTCCCCCCAAAATGTTAACAGAATGATGGAGCAAACACAAACCTGTCTTACAACATTTACTTATTTTCATATGGTCACATTTTTTAGCAATTCCACAGTCACACAACAAAAATAAAATGAGAGAAGAGGAAAGAGAAGCAAGATGTCAACTAAGTTCTGTATTGTTCTTTAATCTTAATTTTCTGTCAGTAAAAGCATGCGTAGAAGTTTAAAAAAAATGTGTCACTCTGGCATATTGACGATTTTGAGCTAAATGCACTTGTAAAGCAGTAGGTATGAAGAGATCACCTTGACCATCACACTATTTCTTTATATGTGTATATGTGTGTGTGTGTGTGTGTGTGTGTGTGTTTATTTTAATTTTATTTTATTATTTATTTATTTGATAGAAACAGGGACAGAGAGAGAGAATGGGCACACCAGGGCCTCCAGCCACTACAAACGAACTCCAGATGCATGCGCCCCCTTGTGCATTTGGCTTACGTGGGTCCTGGGGAATTGAATCTGTGTCCTTTGACTTTGCAGGCAAATGCCTTAACCACTAAGCCATCCCTCCAGCCCCATCACACTATTTCTTAAAAGCAGTAGATGTCTGAATTTCTCCTGTGAGAGGTGCCCTCCCTCTGTTAGAAGGAAAGCACTATCGTGTCGTCAAGGACTGAAAGTCAAAGCAAGGAATATTTGCTGCAGAGTTCTTCGAGTCATCCCTAAGCTGCTCCACTCACTTTAGTTGACTTTTCACAACTTACTATACTTTATCCAATTCAGTGCATAAGTTAGTCACTTGAACTGTTTGTTTGGTTCTTCCTTAAGAAGGCTCATGTTCCACCAAAACTTGCTAGATAAATGGCTATGCTGTTTTTTCCCCTGTTGATCTTTCTTACATAAACTTACTCTACTATAGATGTGACTCTTTTTTAAAAATTTTTGTTTGTTTTTGTTTATTTATTAGAGAGCAACAGATAGAGAGAGAAAGGCAGAGAGAGAGAGAGAGATGATAGCAATAAAGAATAGTTTAGACTAAAACAATCTCAGTTTTCCAATCTGTTAAAATATGGAGCTCAGCATTTGTGGAGCAACATTACTGTTTCATTAAAAAAAAAAAAAAAAACTTGTCTGGAGGGCTGGAGGGATGGCTTAGCGATTAAGGCATTTGCCTCCAAAGCCAAAAAACCCAGGTTCGGGTCCCCAGAACCCACATTAGCAAGATGCACAAGGGGGCCGCACACATCTGGAGTTTATTTGCAGTGGCTGGAGGCCCTGGCACACCTGTTCTCTCTATCTCTCTCTCTTCCTCTTTCTCTGTCAAATAAATAAATAAATAAAATAAAATAATTTTTAAAAACTTGTCTGGAAATTCTAAGTGGTAGTCAAGAACATGAGTTTGTAAGTCAGGTGGACATGGATGCAAATTCTGCTCCAAAATTTATTATCACAGAACTTTGATTTTACTACTGAATTTTCCTCTGTTGCTGAATAATACCTAATATTATTATGTTCCCATTGTCTACTGAGATCTGTTCTATGAACTCTATATGTATATCTAATGTACTCATGGGAACAAGATCTATGAGCAATGCCTACATCTTACTAGTGATAAATTTTAAGTAATATGCCCAAATTTAAGGAGTCTCTCCTTAAAATCTAAGATTAATGCATTAGTTTAAGTCACATAAAACTGTCACTTCTTTCCAAGTCATGTTTTTGTGGATAAGAAAAGGTCATATGCAGATGGTTTCATTTGGCTCAGCATCTATAACTAAAACCCCTTCGGTTTCTAGAACAAAGTCAACATTCACCTCCTTGTGATCGCTTTATCTTTCCTTCACACTGACCAGGAATGCGTCTCTGTGTGTCCCTGGTGAAGCCATTCCCCTAACTGACTACATGCTGTATTCATTAAGATTATCTGTCCTTCATCCTCATGGCCCTTAATCCTCTTGTGGCTTCATTTATTGTATCTATACAATGTTTCAAGTCTTAGCAGAAGCACTGAATTATAGGATATTAGAACTTGGAGGAAATGTAAAAATTACCCAGTCTAAATCACTCACTTTACAAATAATGAGCATTATCTGTGCAACTTCTAAATATAGCTTCTGAAGCGTTGTCCATGAAAATGAAAAAGGAAAAATTCATCAGTGTTCCATTAAATATGTCCAAAATTGAATTCAACAATTCTATGCATTAAGGCTTCCTCCCTTAATTTTTTTCACCATTGTTCTTCCAGTTATCTGATGTAAACCTCAAAATTATAACTGATGCATTTCCTCGCTGTGATTGACCTTTTCATATTACTCATTTCACCATACACAAAAATCAAGTCCAAATGGATTAAAGACCTCAATATAAGACCTGAAACTCTTCAACTACTGGAAGAAAAAATAGGAAGCACATCCATGACATAGGACTGGGAAAAGACTTCCTGAACAAAACCCCAGTAGCCAAGGAAATTAAACAAGCATTCAACCAATGGGATCTCATGAAGCTAAAAAGCTTTTACACAGACAAACATACCATAAGCAGAGCCAATAGATTACCCACTGAAAGGGAGAAAATCTTTGTCAGCTTTACCACTGACAGAAGCCTAATATCTAGAATCTACAAAGAACCCAAAAAAACTAAACAATAAAAAAAAACCCACTCCAAAAGTGGGGCAGAGAACTAAATAGGGAGTTCTCAGAGGAAGAATTACAAATGGCTAACACACACTTAAGAGAATGTTTCCTTTTCATTCTTATAAATGCCTTCATGGCAATGTCTTTCCTATCCATAGAAATCTCACTTATGTCCTATCTACTATTAAATCAATCTTTAGAAAACCAATCTGCTGTACACATCCCTAAGCAGATCACAAGACGCTCCCATTTTCCCATGTTTCTATTTTATGTATCAGCAAAGGAATTTTCTCATTTGATCAGACAGGTAGCTCCCTTTGGGCCCTGGGCAGCAGCATCAGGAATCTTCCTGTGGAAGCTGTAGCATATGTCCTGCTAAAATCAGCTTCGCATCAGACACTGTTTAACAGGTACTTTTTTTTGGAGTAGCTCCTGGTATATGATTTGGGTTAATTACTGTCATCATCCTTCAAACCCTTGGCACGACTTCTGTTTGGATAAGCAAATTTAGCACTGGTGTCAAGCCAAAAAATTAATTCTTAATGTAGCTGGACATCAAATGCTATGAAATCCAACTGTTAAAAGGGAATTATGGCTCCCTAATTAGATTTAACTAACAATACCAATAATTTATTGGACAGTATACAGAAGAGTATTACTTTTCTCAAACTAAAATGCTATTTGCTCTTTTTCCACACAAATTCTTCATTTGGTTCTGTCCATTTGGTTGTAAAGTGATTTTGTTTTTTAATACTTTAAAAAAGCAAAAATTGTGATATCTTTCATAAACCCTCAGGAAAACTGGCATAATACCTGTCTACATATTTTTGTGGCCAGGAAATAAGGTTAGTATAAAGAAACCAATGTCCCTAAACTGAGTAGTCTTTGTCACATGTGGTCTGGATGGGGGAATTAGTGCTTAGGAATGTGTGGCAGGAAAGCCAGAAGGGGCAGTCTAGACACTAAGATCACTTTCCACTGTATTCAAAAATAATGCTATAATTAAATTATAATTTAATATAAATCAAGGGTTATATATAAAAATAAATTAAAATATAAATATAAATTAAGGGGATAACCAACGTATAGCATAAAAATTTACACACATAGACAAAAGGATGAAATAATTAAAATATTTTAGTTCATTTACTGAACCAACCTCATTAACTCTAATTATTACACTTAAAAAGGTTGAATTTTATATATCATACCATCCTATCTACTTCCTTTTCCTCATTTCTTACAAGAAGAGACCTACATTTCCCATGAATGAATCTTTTTTTCATATTTTATTATTTATGAAAAAGAGAAAGAGGCAGATAGAAAGACAGAAAATGGGGCCACAGAGGTTTCTTAGTGGTTAAGGCACTTGCCTTCAAAGCCAAAGGACTTCGGTTCAATTCCCCAGTACCCACGTAAGCCAAATGCACAAAATGGCACATGCATCTGGAGTTTGTTTGCAGTGGCTGGAAGCCCTGGTGTGCCCATTCTCTCTGTGTGTATTTCTCTTTCTCCCTCTCCTTCTCCCTCTTTCCCTCTCTCAGATAAATAAATAAAAATAAAATATTTTTTAAAAAGAAAGACAGAAAATGGTGAGCCAGGGCCTCTAGCCACTGCAGACAAACTCTAGATGTATGTGCCATTTTGTACCTCTTGCGTTATGTGGATACTGGGAGCTCAAATTTAAGTCCTTAGGCTTCACAGGCAAGCACTTTAACTGCTGAGCCAAGACCTGTTGCATTTTATTTCGATACACCTCATTGTGGAGAAGATCCAGTAGTTGACAACTTCCTGCTTTTTTGTGTCTTCCAACCCCTGCCCATCTTAATCACATACAAGTTGGAAATAATCAGATAATTCTAAGAAACAAAAAATTAGATTGAAAAGTTAAGCAAATTTTCTTCCTGATATTTTATAGTATCAAATAGTAAAGCAGATAAAATAAGAAATGAAGTAGAAAATAACATGGAAAGCAATAAAGTAGGCAGCCAAATAATTTGAAATAGAAGATAAAAAATTACTTGCTTGAAATTTCTAGATTGAAAAACAAGGAAAAGTCAGCATGGGGGGGGGGGAATTTATGGATTCCCAATCAGGCTGACAACCTATTAGTTTTTATCATACTTCTTCCAGAGTAAACTGTCCTTTGCACTGTGTTAAGGATATGACATACTGGAAAGGATGTGATGTCCCCGAGTCAGTTTCAGAATGCCATCTTCAGCTTACACTTCTGCAACTGAGAGAAATGCAGAAGCCAATATGGTCATCAAGTTTTCATAAGGAGCAGAGTTCTTTGTCTCAAGGAGAAATAAGAAGGGGGGATGCTTAACAGTGGCTCACAGGAGATTCAAGGAGATTCGCTGTGGATATTGTGATTGGCAGAAATTTTGTCATAAGGAAAATTGATTCATTATAAAGGGGAGAATATGATGAACTTTGTAGCATACTTAATGGTGTCTAAGTTTCATGTTTTTGTCAAGCTACATACTGAGCTACGGTTTATGACTCTCTCAGCCTGTTGCAACACAGATAGATTGGTTTTTCTGGGCGATCCAATAGTAATAATATTCAGGTAAGGGGCTAGAGGATAGCTCAGTGAGTAAAGGCACTTGCAAAGCCTGCCATCCCAGGTTCCCCAAATGGTGCTGAGTTATTTCCTTCACTGTTGTGGCCCATCACCTAAGGATTTCATTTTTTTTTCTTTTTTGGTTTTTTTTTGAGGTAGGGTCTCAAGCCCAGGCTGGAATTCACAATTCACTACATAGTGAGACTACATAGTCTCAGGGTGGCCTTGAACTCATAGTGTTTCTCCTACTTCTGTCTCCCAAGTGCTGGGATTAAAGGTGTGTGCCATCACACCTGGCCAAGCTATTCTTTTTAAAGTGATTTTTGGCCAAGAATAGTGACATATCTGGAACCCTAGCACTCAGGGAAGTAGAAGCAGGTAAATTAGGCATTCAGGGCCAGCCTTGGCTACATAGTGAGTTTGAGACCAGCCTCAACTAAATGAGAGAATGCCTCTGAAAAATGAAATAGAGATTTCTGTTTTTAAAAGAAAACTTTATTTATTTATTTGTATGTGTGTTTGTGTTTGTGTGTGTGTGTGTGTGTACTGGGGTCTCCACAACTGCAAATGAATACCAAACACAGGTGACACTTTGGGTATGGCTTTATGTGGGTGCTGGGAAATCAAATCTGGACTGGCAGTCTTTGCATGCAAATGCCTTCAACCGATTATCCATATCCCTGGACCCCCTCACTTAAAAAAGGTCATTTCTTGATTTCTTGATATACTGTAGGTAAAAAAAAATGGTGAATTATAAAAGAAAATGATATAACACAAAGTGATTTAAAAATTCAGGGACCACACCACTTAAGTGGTACTCACCATCAGGAAATTCCCTTGCCCTAAATCACAACAAAAATTTTCCTTAGTGAATATAATTTGATTTTCACTTATAACTGTTGCAAATAAGAAAATGAAAGTCCCCATAAGGATAGTCTTACCCCAACATCCATGTGAATAAGAACATTAGTACCAGTAGAGGCTCACATGTCTTCTAATTAGTTTAAGTTATAGATGGGACTAGCAGACTCTTAAATGAGTTCTGTTGTTTATCCTCCCAATCACCTGCAAGATAAGGCTTAAGGGAGATATATGGATTCCTAAGTCTTCCTCTGGGGGAGTGGCTGTCCCTGGCCAGAAGTCGCCAGCAAGATCTTCGCCACTTTGTCTTCCACTGCAGCGTCATCCTACTACATGGGAGTTGCACACTTGAGGAGACTTCAGTTCTCACACACAGGCCCTGTTCACCACCATCCCAAGATTTAAAAAAAAAAAAAATCTGTAGACCAAAAAGAGGTGCATACCAGCACATCAGATGGCCCTTGGAAAGACAGACCTGAAGAACATCAGACAAGACTCAGGAGCAAACCTTGTATCATTTGTGTAAAGAATTCTTGGACTTAAAGACATGCGCTGGTCACAAAATAGGAGTCTGGGATGAAAACGTTGTCACAATCCTGTGGTCTCTTATCCAAAACAAACAGCTAAAGAAAGCCAGAGCTTGGGTTTTCCAAAGCATAGAGTACAGTGCATGGCTAAGTAGTCCAAATGCAAGGGTAGGACTACAGGAACTTCACAATATGACCTGAGTCTTTAGCCATCATTTGATGAGATGTTTCACATGCATCATATTCTATGGTGGCTGAGAAACTCATCCTATATATGGCTAACTTTTAGCAGGTAACTATCTGCCTCTATCCCTACCTCTATCATTTATTATCAATCTATCTATCATCTATATATCTACCTATCATCTGTTTACCTATCTAATCAATCTACTTACCATGTATCTATATTTCTGTGAAAAAAAAATATATATATAATGCATTTTATACTTTTTATAAACTTTTAAGAATACTTATTTATTTATTTATTTATTTATTTATTTATTTATTTGAGAGAGAAAGTATGGATGCACCAGGGCCTCCAGCCACTGCAAATGAACTCCAGATGCATGTGCCACCTTGTGCATCTAGCTAACTTGGGCACTGGGGAATTGAACCTGAGTCCTTAGGCTTCACAGGCAAGTGCCTTAACTGCTAATCCAGCTCTCCATCCTATAAGCTTTTTATAAGTTACTTTTTATAAGCTTTTGTATTTTTTCCTAACATTTAAAAACTCAAAATTCCTAAACATATTCATTGTCAAAAGACGTATTCTATTTCTAGTACCAAATTCATCTCCATTCTCCATCTTCTTGAAAAGAAGAAATATTGAGATAATTAGACAAATGTTCAAGTTATATTTTTTCCATCTCTAACAAATTTCTGGTGAGGAAGTGATCATATCTTTATCCTAGCTTCAAGCATACTATTACTTTTAACCTGTTATGATAAAGGACATATAGATACAAAAAATCTGTGATTGCAGAGAAAGCATGATACATGCTCGCCAGAGAGGGATGTAAACAATAGCAAATTCCACAATTCTCAATTGAAACACTGCAAATATTTATGGCAAATTAAATATAAACAAAATCTACATACTTTTTGCTTTTAGAGATATATTTTCCAAAGTCATAAAACATATTTTTTGAAAGAAAGAAAGAGGTAAATAAAAAGAGAATGGGACTGCTAGGGCCTCTAGCCACTGCTAATGAACTCCAGATACATGGGCCACCTTGTGCATCTGGCTTTACATGGGTACTGGGGAATCAAACCCTAGGACCTTAGGCTTTGCAGGCAAGTGCCTTAGCCACTGAGCAATCTCTCCTGCCCATACAACTTATATTTCATGTGGCCTTTAGAATAAATGGAAAAAAAGAGACCAGTTTATAACATTCCAAAGCCAGACACAGTTCCAATTATGGCTATTAGCAAATTTCTCCTGAGCACAAGCTATACATGTGGTAAGGAGAGAGAATGTGAGATCCTTTCCTTTTGATGTTGTTCAAATATTTTAATGTAGTCACAAATGGAATATGTGTCATATGAAACAGTAGCAAAAACATTAAAAATAAGGAATTTAAAAAGTGTGTACAATGAATATATTAGCTTAGGTTTAAAAGAAAAACACATGACAGTCAAGAGCTTTGTTTTGAGATTATGTGACATTAACATGAAATACATTGCACTGATCTTGTCATAACTGGTTTCATATTTTATGACCTTTGTATCTAGATAAGGTAATAACTACCGATTCATGTGGAAAACACTGAGACATCGCACTATAACTCATGGAATTGTGCAGGTTAGTTTATTTTACAGTATTTCATGGTGGTATTCTCGAAAGCTCACCAAATGGAACAATGATAGGACAGTGGTGCAGTAGAAATCACCTTTCCCTGAAAAATGAGATGATTTGCTACCCAAATTTCAGAGTAGGCAGAGTCTGATTTCTAAGAAATATTAAAATGCTAGGCTTCAGATATCCCTTCATTCTTTTTCTTCTTTTCTTTCTTCTTTTCTTTATGGTAAGATCTCATTCCAGGCTTTTCTGGATCTCACAACAATCCTCCTACCTCAGTCTTCTGAGTGCTGATATTATAGGCCTTAGCCACCACATCTGGCTTCACACACCCTGTGTTCTAAGAATTAGGTGAGGATCAAACCACCTCATTTATTTTAAAAAGCCTAAAAACCTGAATATTGAGTCTATTATGGCTACAAAAAAAAGTAATTGAATCAAATAGCAACTTCCTATAACTTAAGTATTTTCCCTATTAATAGCCTTTTTTCATGTTTTTCTCTAACAGCATGTGATATTATACCTCAGAATTTTCAGATACTTATTATTTGTTCCATATAAATTTAAACTTTGTATTTTTTAATAAAAATTTAGATATAATGGTTGTTATAGCCATTATATTCAAGAGCTGAGGAGAAATTACACATCATCTAATCTCTTATTTCATAAATTAAGTAACAGACCATGAGGCATCTCTGTTTGTTCTTGAAAACCATAAGCTGACTTTTAATGACATGTCCCTTCGTATTTGTTTCTTTCTTTGGGAACTGAAGATACCCAACACCAAACTTAAGCAGAAGGAATGAAGAAAAAAATGTATATCGAACAACAAGGTAATTTATGGACTTTCACAATAGGTAGGTAGAGGGTATCCTAGATAGGTCTTCCATTGTGTCCTTACCTTTTTTATGTTCACTGGAGAACTGATGCAGGTTAGTGAAAACTGTAGATTTGGACATCAGTTTGGGCATGTTCCCATCTGTGCTGTCCTGCCGCTGTACGTTACAAGGAGGGCTACCTGTGGCAGAAGTGTGAGGTTATGTGTCACTAAAATGCGAGTCTGAAAAATATTGCTTTAGTCCACACGTTGCAAAAAAATGGCACCCACAGTTGTGTTTTGAAACTTCACTTATTTTGTTTTTGTTATTTTAGAATGTGATTTTTGCTAGATGATAGGTTTAAGGCAGCAGCTAAATATTTCACATTGAATTGTGACATGCTGCTAGACCCAAAAAATATTTTATGTTATTTTAATCTTTTGGTTCAGGTGCTTTTTTAATGCACTCAAAATGAATCAATTTCATGGGGCTGGAGAGATTGCTCAGTGGGTAAGGTGCTTGCTGGCAAAGCCTAATGATCTGGGTTCAATTCCCCAGTACCCATGTAAAGCCAGATGCACAAAGTGGGTCAAGCACCTGGAGCTCATTTTTAGTAGCTAGGGGCCCTGGTGCACCCATATATATTCATTCTCTTGCTCTTTCTCTCCTTGCAAATAAATAAATAAAAAGTATTTTTAATGAATCAATTTAATATCAAATTCAAAGCAGTTTCATACCTGTTATTCTTGGGTCCTTGTTTCACTCCTACAAAACCTTAACAAATGCCATGTTTAGTCCAAGTTATAATTCATAGTGTTTAATTTTTCATTATTGTTTTATAAATTTTATATAATATTTATATATTTTTATATTTATATATTTTATATATTTCATTATTATTTTATATATGTGCATACAAATGAATGAGACATTCTTATCTTGGGTTTCTCTCTATAAATAAAGATATTTGTAAATTATTTATTCACATATGTCTTTTGTATAATTCATACATTAATTTGCAGAGTGCTCTATGTTAAATAATCTATAAACAAATAGCATGAAGTAAAGAGTATGATTTTATGGCTAGGCCAGACCATTAAAATTTTCTAATATTCTATGTTAGCAAACCTGTTTCAGATTATTTTGTACTCTGTTTCTTAATTTGCAGGCTAAGAATAATGATAATGTGCATCCCAGAGGCATACTTAAAAGAACTAAGGAAATTAAGGGAAAGAGTCAAACTTGGTTTGCACTTGGTAAACACTAGTCACCACCTTCTGGAATCCTTTTTAAAAGCAGTTGAATAATTATATTTCTGTTTTTACCAAATTTTAACTTATAAATAATGAATACAATGATTCCATTGTTTAAAAAAAAAACAGTATATACCAAAACACCATTGCTTCAAAACAATAACCTAACTAAACAGCCTTCATTATGACACAAATTTGTTTAGACAATAGTATTATTTGATAACAATAACGTACACATATTTTGCACCAGTGTAAAGTTATAAGAAACACTTTTAAAATATCGTTGAAATTTACTTCTAAAAGAATGATACAAGCATCCTATTTTTAAATGTGGAAGTTGACTTCTGTAATTAAGCAAATAAATAAAACCGTTGGGCTTAGGCAGATTATTCCCCTTCTACCCCTCCAAAAAGCATACATGACATTGTAAGTGCCTTGTTTTTGAAAGGCCAACAGACCCTATCACTTTTGCAAGCAGCTACTTGCCAACATGAACATCCACAGCAGAAGAGGAATCACCTAGGAGGTAGGTTTTGCTCCCCCCCCCCCTCCCGCCCCTGCACCCGGCACACACACACTTACATTCACACCCTGTAAAGGGAGCAGGCAAGGAATCAGAGGGAACGTCTGTTCATCATAGATAGAGCTATAGCAAGGACAGGCAGGCACCCAACATGAACGCTCAAAACATTCTTTAGCCAGGGTTTCTCAGGCCCAACGCCATCCTACTTTCTAGCTCTACTAACTTGTGAAAACTAACAGGTATATTTACTTTCTTTTGACTGCTTACTCTCAAAAGGAGTTCCTGAACAACCAAGGAAACAAGAATTTCCATGGCTTTGAAAAGTTATGTCTACAGAATGCTAAATAAGATTTTAGCTGCCAGCCTCACTTCCACTGGTGATCATTTTTAAATTGACATGTAGGAAATTGAGAATAATAGCTAAATTATCACAGCAGTAATCAACATGTCCTATTTTCTCCAACAGAAAGATTAGTACAAGTCTTGTTGGCAAAAGTACAATTCTAAGAAGCAAAATTAAGGAATCTACATCACTTATGTGAGAATGAAAGTTGACATGTACAGCTATATATGGTGAATTATGAGGTGAGGCCCAACTTACTTCATTCATTTTATAATTGCTGTTTACAGATCTTGTTTGAAGCTCTTATGCAGCACAGAACTTATCCAATGAGCTACAGTTGTTAAAGGCCACTCTTCTGAGTATTTCTCAACCTTCACCTGCTCAACAAATACCTCAATATGACTATATGATAGCAGTTATGTTAGCCCTTCAGATTCGAAGATACATGAAACAAAGACTCTGTCATTAAGAGGTTATAATTAAGCAAGAAAGAAAGACATAAAATGTATGTTAGAGTAAAGCAATGTGGTGTGTACATGTGTGATTATTCATGTGTGGTTATGATAGCCCCAACTCATAGACTGGTTGAGAACACTCAACTCCTTTCCTTGGTTCACAATCTGTCATGTCACTATTTTACTTCAAAATCTTAGATAGCGGGCTACAGAGATGGCTCAGTGGCTAAAGGCACTTGCCTGCAAAGCCTTACAACCAGGGTTTGATTCCCCAGTAACCATGTAAAGCCACATGCACAGTAGTGCATGCATGTGGAGTTCATTTGCAGCAGTTGGAGGCCCTGGAGAGCCTATTCTCTCTCTCTTCTCCCTCTACTGCAAACAAATAAATAAAAATATAAAAATACCTTGGATATTCACATCTTCCTCCTCCCATCATTCATGAGAAGCAGAATTTTCCATATTATAAACCTAAGACACTTATATTCTGGTATTAACTTATCCCTTCAATTCCTCTCTCACTGTTTCCCTCAAGTAATCAATATGAGAGCTGACCAGATTAATCTGTCCTTTTATACTCTACAAGAGGCTGTTGATGCTACCTGGAGCCCACATCCTCCCAAAAGATAGTCATTCCAAAAAATCCTCTTGGAAAGTCACCTTCCTCCTAGAGCCCACGTGGAGAGATGTTCCCTCTTCCTTCCTTACTCATCACATTGCCAGAATGAAAGCTGCTTCCTTCTTTCTGATTAGCATACAAGCCCTCACCCAACTGATCATGTCTTTCCAACACCCACTGTATAATAGCAAATGATTTCAAAATATTGGTGCAGAGAATTGAGTAAAATCATTAGCAGAGGTCCAGTGAACTGAAAAGTCCTTGAATGCAGGGTGACATCTCTCTTCCCATTATGTAATCCTGTACCAGAATGAGAGCACACAATAAATTAATGAATGCTTGTGGTCAATTAAAGGACAGCAAAGGAAAAGATCAATGACAATAGAGGACAAATCTTTTCTTTTAAAGTGCCTAATCATATTGGGGGTAAAAACTAATTATAAAAAGCACAACTTATCAATGACATAAATAAAATGTTTTATTGCCGTATTAAACTGATAGCCCAATTTTTTTTATTTTTCCATTTTGAAGACTTTACCATTACATACTGTCCAATATTTCATTAGTTGAAAGATTGAGTTTGTCAAGATATTGTTCAACATGCACTAACAAATTTGAAGTCACATGTCTATATGATATTAGCTATGGAATCATTTTGCTGAGGGCCCATGAAATTTCCAGAAAAAATTCAGGGGTAGGAAAACAATCTATTTAGTATTATTGAAAAATTAGAAGTGTAAAATTATAGACTATGAATGTAGTCAGCCAATGAATTTATAAATTTTGTTTTATTCTGCATTTCATATAATTCTACTTCCTCTGATGTCATAAATAGCACATTTTATTTATCAATTTATGAAATGGGGCATGCCCACACACTTTTCACAAATTCAAAGTACTGAATAAGGATCATTTATTTATCTTATAATGCCCAGGAACTTGTAGGCAGAGGATATTTTTGCATTGCATTCCAGTTTAATGGACATTTGAGTTACCCATTGGGGTAAGGTCTAGGAGTTCCTACTTCTGGTTGATGTATCTTCCTCTTTTATTTAACTCTAAAATATTCAGACAATGATGGTTATTCATCAATGCCACGGAAACAAAATAAAAAGATGACTGGGAAGCAAGCTCCTCGTAAGCAGGAATGAGCCAGTGTGGAGGCGTTAATCACAGTATTGGCTGAGGGCCTCTGTCAACCCTGAACTTGGTGCTCTTTTGCACCTGTTCTGGCTTTAACTTTATGCAAGGATACACAGAAAAGAAAATGAAATGGCAAAGTGAACAGCCCTATGCAGCAGTTAAAACTAAAATGATGGCAATCTAATTGGTGCGCTTTTATTCCTCCATTGCATACTAACAACAGAATTGTTTTTTAATCTGCTTTCTATTCAGCCAGTTGTAAATAATTATTTCTTCTGACTATTGCTATCTCTTTCACAGGAATGCTATAACGAGTTTTTAAAGATTATAGTTGTGTAGCTCCTCAAGAAAGACCTCAGTAAAAAGGCTATTAATATTTTATTAGCATAGCTGAATGTTATTCTATTCCTGCATTATGATAAATGATATTTTCCTTACTCGTTCGCTAGTCTCAGTTTGATCTCCATTTGGAAACTGCTCCCGATCAGGGAGGAGAGCACAAGCTTCCAATATCTGCTTCTTCATGACAGAGCCAAAGAGAATGTTTTCTTGCAAAATGCAGCTCTGAATCCAGGCCTGCTGGGAAACATACGCCACAGAGCCCTACAGGAAAAAAGAAGCGAAGGAAAAAGTCTTAACGGGAAGAAGAAGTTAATGTGTGATCTGAAATCTAGTTTATTTCTTCTATGTAATTATTCAGTGATCATAGTATCCTATTTTAATATTACATATGTTCACCGCCATTGCCTTCAGAGTTACTGTGTGTTTCCTTTCACTTTAGTGTATCCTCAGTTATCTGTCTCTGGTATGACACTTTGGAAGCAGATCCTGAGGGCATTAATTTTCTAGGGCTACAATATAACAAGGTACCACAGACTGGGTGGCTTAGGCAACAGAAACTTGTCTTCCCACAATTCTGTATCTAGAAGGCCAAGATCAAAGTGTCAGCAGGGTTCCTTCTTTTTGAGGCCTCTATCCTTGGTTTGTAGAGAGATACCTTTTCCCTCTCCTTCTCATCAAGCCTCCCGTTTGTGTCTGTATTCTAATATATATCTCCTCTTTTTATAAGGACCCCAGCTATTGTGGACTAAGGTCTGCCTTATTCAGATTGTTTTAATTTAACTCTTTAAAACTATGTTCAAATACAGTCACATTGGAGGGTAGAATATCAATGAGAATATGGATTTGAGGGTAACATAATTCAATTTGTTACACATTGACACAGAGTTGGTGTGTATACTGTGTTTGGGGAATTGATGTCTGTAGAAGGAAAGGAGAAAGGAAGTGTAAGCAGAGGGAACGTTACATTGTGATGCAGACCTGGCAAGGCTTTCTTCAACACCCTCCAAAGCTACTGGACCCAAGCCAGGAGGTGCTCTGACAGCCAAGGCCAACCTTGGTGTAGCTAACTTGCTGACTGTGTTATTCTGATAGTGGGCAGCAAATCCTTTCCAGAAGGAAAATCTGTGTCACATATGTGCATATCTTATACATTGATCATTGTTCCTAAGTGCATTTTTATTGTTTTATAATGCTATTATATTTATTATTTATAGTTAATATAGTTTAATTATATTTAATATTTATAATATTTTGATTGCAATGAAAATCTATTGTTTAGAATATCTTCCTAATTAACTTTTTTTTCTTTATAAATAATCTGCAGTCCTTTGAACTGGAGACATACCTTCCAATCTGCCCTATAGATTCTATCCAAATCTTACATTTTTTTAGGATATTTTGAGTACTGCAAACTCCATCACAATAGCAAGCATTTAAAGTGCTTTCTGAGGTAGGCAACCATTAGCCTAGTGATTTCCAGCAGCTAATTTAAACATCAAAGGTTAACATTTAATTCTTTGTTGGGCAAGTAAGACACAGAATGGCTTTGATCAAAAACAATATAATTCTGATCTGGCCTAACCTTGAACACAAAAGTAATTGCTCTTGAATTACCTCACAAAGAGAATAATCTAACCTTTGATTTCATATGAATAGCATATGAAATCATTCTACAGGGGAAAATACTCGTGATATATTAAGAAACAGAAAAAATAAAGAACACAGGGGAACAGATTGATGAAAATGAAAAAAATGATGTAAAACAGAAATAAAACATGACTTTGAGAAGTGTAGTCTTGCATTGATATTACAAGAGTTGAAAGCAGTTGATAAACTTTCAAAGTTGATGTAAAGTTTTCCCATTTATTGTATAATTATTATTTGATTTCAACATGCAAAGGAAAACTCTTTTGCTTCATTCATAATAATGAACCTACAATAGAATTTTCAAGTTCAAAAATCATTTCCAAAGTTCTGATGTTTTATCAAAGAACACTGAGTACTGTGCATGAACAGTGGTACCTGGTGTGAGCCTGTGATTCTGAAAGGACCAAGGAGCTTAGAACTGGCCACCTCAGACCTTGAACACTATGATACAAAAAAAAAAATGGAAAACACTGACAGAAAACTGAACACACATGAGTACTTTTTAAACCAGAAATACTAAGTAAATAAGTCATTCTATTATAATGTTCATTTTACTTAGCTAAAGATTATCAACATAAAGTCTAACAAGTTCAATTTTTAAAAATGAAAAAAAAATAATTCAGAGAAGAATTCTCCAAATTTTGCCTTTGGTCTAGATCAAATGCTTCCTGGAAGTCAAAGTACCAAGTAAGACACATAACATCCTCTGAATGGGACACCTGTGCTTTACCATAAACAAAGTGTCCTCTCTGGTTCGCCATTAGCAATGGTATTGCTGTGGTTGCTTTCATCACTAGAAACACTTTGGTAATCATAAACCCTCAAAGATAGGAGATAAAATCCTTACATCTTACCACATGAGATTTGACAGTCAACGTGGGGAGTGTTCAAAATGAAGATCAGGCCAGGAAGGAAGCATACTCATGCTGACCAGTGGACCAGGGTCAAGGCTTCAAGGCTTTTTTGCACCACCAGGGCCTATAATGGTCCTGTTGTTTGGGTTCAAGTCATAAAGAACCCCAAGTGTCACTCCAAGAGATGGAGAATTCATTTATTTGCACCAGTGGGCTGAAGTGAGCTCCATACTGTCAAGTATCTTCCTCCACAATTAGGATAAGTCCATGTCTCTTATAGGCTTTTTGAAAGCAGGCAGTGTGATATCACCTTGGGTCTTCTACATTATTGATGGGCTACAAGTTTCTAAGGGAACATAAAGGGGGAATTAGGACTGTCCCTGATTATTTGAAAGTTTAACTAAGAGAGCTGGTCAGTTGCCCTTGGGATAACTGACTGTAATTCAAACTCATCTATAGTTTATGGCCTCCTGTCCAGGTGACTCCAGCCTGTCTGTGCTGCCCACAGCAGGAGCCAGGAGCCCTGTCTTGTCATCTGTAGTTAACCCTATAGCTCCCATGGGCAGGAGAGCTCTCCTGCAACGTTCCTTGCTGTTGAACCTCTGTTTCCCTCTGATTGTTCAGCAATTTAAGGAGAGGGTCTTAGAGAAGCTATTTTGATTGAAGTCCCCCCCACACCCTATAATGTTTGTCTGAATGTTAAGTGCTCCAAGGAGCTACTGACTGCCACCTGAGAGGTCATCATCTTAGCTAAGCTCTCTGTTGTCCCTCTGTGAAAAGCCTACTAGGGGAACAAGATCCACAAACCCCACATTTTCTCCTGCAAGCAACAGTCCTCTGTAGCTTTGCATTTGGCCTTATACCTTCCACCTGGGGCACTGACATTGTCTCTTCTCCTGTACCCAAGGAGATGCTGCTAATGGACAGTATTGATGACTTTTAGACTTCAGCCAGGACTGCACTGCCACCTTAAGCAACTCCACACAGTTCACCTTCCAATAAAATATATTCTTATTTATTCATGAGAAAGAGAGAGAGAGAGAGAGAGGATGGACATGCCAGAGCCTCTTGCTACTGTAAACAAACTCTAGACACCTGTATCACTTTGTGCCTCTGGCTTCACATTGCTACTGGGTAGTCGGATCCAGGCCAGCAGGCTTTGCAAGCAAGTACCTTTAACTACTAAGCCATGTCCTCAGCTCAATAAAGCCACCTTTGACACCATCTCCAAACCTACAGCTGACTGATTCCTGACTCTAGAAAGAGACTGTGTTCACCAAATCTCCAAATCCACTGACCATCTTGTAAAAACTCACATCAAGTTCCTATGCAGAGGACCCAGGCTCCAGCTATGGCTACCAAATAGGGTTTTTTTTTTTTTAATATATCTTATTTATTTATTTATTTATTTATTTATTTATTTGAGAGAGAGAGAGAATGGGCATGCCAGGGCCTCCAGCCACTGCAAACAAACTCTAGATGCATGAGCCCTCTTGTGCATCTGGCTTACATGGGTCCTGGAGAGTCAAACCGGAATTCTTTGGCTTTGCAGGCAAACGCCTTAACCACTAAGCCATCTCTCCAGCCCCCAAATAGGGTTTAATACAGAAAAATAAAGTGAAGTAAGCTTGTTTAAAAAAAAAAAAACAGACTAGGGGGCTGGAGGTATGGCTTAGCGAACAAGGCATTTGCCTACAAAGCCAAAGGACCCAGGTTTGTTTCCCCAGGACCCACGTTAGCCAGCTGCCACAAGAGGGCGCACGCATCTGGAGTTCGTCTTCAGTGGCTGGAGGCCCTGATGCGCCCATTCTCTGTTTCTCTCTCTCTCTCTCTCCCTCTTTCTCTCTCTCTCTCTCTCTCTCTCTCTCTCTTTCTCTCTCTCTCTCTCCCCCCTCTTTCTCTGTCAAATAAATAAAATAAAATTTTTAAGAAAACTAGGTGTTCATTAGAGTAATAGATTTTAAAGGTATCCAATAATTTATCAGAAATGAATCATAGGGGGTGGAGAGATGTTAGGCCTGAAAAGCCTAACAACCCAGATTTGCTTCCTTAGTACCCATGTAAAGCCAGATGCACAAAGTGGCACATACATCTGGAGTTCATTTGTAGTAGCCAGAGGCCCTGGTGTGCCCATTTTCTTTCCTTCTTTCTCTCTTTCTCTTTCCATGCAAATAAATAAAATATTTTTAATGAATTATAGGAATCATTTGATTCTAGGTTTGGGCTCAGTAATACTGAGAAAAAAGGAATAAATGCATAAGGCTACAAGGAAAGCTACATTATGAGGAAAGATAAAGCAGTTCAAATTGATTTTTCCCAGAGGAAAAGAAGTGAGGATACGGAGAAACTTGTTTCAAACACAAGTATTTTCTGTCTTGTTAACTGAAAGAAGTGGGTGCAGGTTTAGTATTTAACCTGAGAGTAAATTGGACCTGAGGAAAAATTCATTGGTTGGTTTAGTGTTTCAAAACAACACAATTTCTTAAGAAGTTGTAGAATTCTTATAAGTGTCCATGGTCTTTATGAATAAAAAAAAGGGGCTGGAAAAATGGCACAGTGGGTAAGAGCACATACTGTGCAAGCATAGGACCCCAAGCACCCACATAAAAAGCCAGGCATGATCATGTAGGCCTGTGACCCCTGTGCTGAGAGGGTGGAATGAAGAGGATCACTTGGACTCCTTGTTCTGACTGAGAAATGGGAAAAGCAATAGAAGAGGACACTCAGGGTCTTCCTCTAGCCTCCAGACTTGAGTTCACAGGGCATGTGCATCTATGTACAGAGACACAAATCACACACACACACACACACACACACACCACATATACAAAAAAAAGAGTACTGAAAATAGAACTCTATGATTCAAAGAATGTGTCTTAAGATATGCTATTAAAATAATTTTTCTGAAATTTTCTCAGATCAAAGAACCTAGTCATAAGCAGTAACAAAACAACATTTAAATGAGATGGCTGTAATAACTTAGGGAACATTGCAATGAATGAAAATAATCAAATTATAAGGCATACTCATTTCTCTATAACTGGTTGAAATTCAGTTAATATCATCAAACAATTACTGTCAGCATGCATGCATGATTTGCTGAAGAATTTGGAGGAAAGGATTCTGTTACTAATCCATCCATAGTTAATCAATTTCTATGGGCATCAAGTGTTTGTCATAAACTAGAAATGCCCATTAAGCCCCTGGATCATCAATTCAATTTGATAAATTCTTTTGACACAAATGACAAGATGCCCATTGCCACTTCCACTGGATGTGACAAAAATGGGTGGTTGAAACTTTCTGTCTTTGGATAACTCCCGTGGGTTTCTCCATTCCTCCCAGAACGGCAGACAGCGCAGGCAACTTTCCAGACCCAACCTGCCCTACCAAAGTGCCTTCTGGACTCATTACATTCAAACTGCAATGACAAGAACAGGAAAGAGATGGCAGCCAAGCTTCTCATTTCAGTTGCATTTGTTTAGGGCTAGAAAAGTCACCATGAACAGCACAGAATTGTTGCCTTTCACATTACTCTACACACAGAGAAATCTTCCATGATATGTGCAGTGAATAAATGCTTTAGAAAGATGAAATACGTAATAGAAAAAAATGACAGTAAAATCACCACAAAAATGAAAAGTATAGAGTTAAAAAAATATCTCTTAACTTCACTATATTCGTCCTGTCAAACTTAAAGAAGCAAAAATTGTCATTATAGATTTCAGCCCTAAAATTCTATTGAAAAAAATTCTCTAAATCAGCACTTCTACTTTTAGTAAAAGAATCCCAGTTTTATGCCAAGGAAAAAGAAGGAGTAGTAAGCCCAACGGCATGATCTAGGAAGAAAAACAATGGCCATGATGCATTTTAGATGAGACTCAGTGACCTTCCATCCAGAAACCCAATAAACACTGACTGCCATGTGTAATGCTGACCTGGGTACTTTGTTTCCATAATCTGAGGAAGATGCTTCTCAGAGTTGAGAAAGACTTAAGCCCAGGGATATCCTTGACTAGCAAAATCAACACACAAGGAATTTATTTAAGGTTCAAATTAAATAAACTAAAACCAGCAGTTGTGACTTACAATCTGATTAAATGTTTATACAACTTTGAAAATTTGATATAATACAGCACGCATAATTTAAATTGTTTTGATGTTACAAACAAGCCCATTCTCTAAAAGAAAAACAACTTCAAGAGCAAAGATCAAATAAGTATCATCCAGGCAGGAAGCCGGGAGAAAAAGCAGGAAACATTCTCATTATTCTAGAAACATCTTATTGGTTAATTGGTAATTGCCTGGATTTGTATTTCCCAGACTTACTGATTTATAACTAACAAAATCACACATATTTTAAAGTGACCACCACAGTCATGCTCATTACTGTGCCAATCACGTCACACAGTTTTCTCTGTATGGTGATATTGTTTAACGCCTACTTGCCTACCAAATTTCCCAAGCACAATATGTTACTAACCATTGTCACCTGTTGATTAGCACTTAAAACTTATTTCCTTCTTGTCCCAAATGTTTGAAGTCTTTATACATCTTTATACCTCTCCATTTCCTATCTTCTGTCCCCTGGGGCCCTCATAACCACCCTCTCTTCTCTGCTGCTGTGACATCTTTACATTAAACATTTAAGGGAGATGACGCAGTGTTTGTCTTTCCATTTCTTATTTCATCTACCAAATTGTTCCAATACAGGGTATTCTTATTTTTAGGGTTGAGTATATTCCTCTGTGTGTGTGTCACATTTTTTTTTGTTTTTGTCTATCGTGATCAGCTAGATGAGTTTCTATATCTTGGATGCTATGAATAATGCTATAATGAGAATAGTGGATCATATGGTAGTTATAATTTTGATCTTTGAGGAACCTACACACAGTGCCACATAGTGTCTCTCTTAATTAACATCCCTACCAACTATGTGCAAAGGTTCTGTTTACATTCTCTTCAATGTTGTTATCTTTTGACTTCTTGATAAATATGAGGTGACTGAGAAAGATTACATTGTCAAAGAAACTTCAAGATTTATAACAAAAATTCTTCTCCCAATGATAAAACCATAGTTTTAGCAACAACAACACAATTTCATAAAGTAGGTTTTAAAATCTTAGTTACTATGACACTTTTTCCTAAAACAGACATTAGAGATCTCTAGGGCATTTTATTCTGTGCTCATTTTAATAGATAAAATATAATTGAGCTGTGGGTTTCTTTACCAAATGCATCATTTCAGCTACCTAGTAGCTGATTTTTTTTAATATTTCTCTCCTTTGAATAGTGTCTTTCTCTCCCTCCCTCCCTTCTCCCCCCTCTCTCCCTCTCCTCCCTCTTCTTTATTTCTCTCTCTCTCTCTCCCTTTCTCTCTGTCTCTCTCTCTGTCTCTCTCTCTCTGCAAGTGCTCTCCCACTGAGCGATATTCCAAGCCAGACATTCACTCTCTTTATTTATTAAGCGAAAGCAGCAATAAGTCACTAAATGCTGCAGAACACTGAGATATCTGACCTTTAGCTTGATTCCAATTTCAAAACCAAAACACAACTGTTACTTTAAGAACTGACATTTTCTTTATGAGAAGTGTGCTGTGGAAACAAGAGTTGGAAGTATCACATTATCATATTGTAGTACTCCTGTGCCCTCTGTTGGTTATTATGTGTATATAATAACATGAAAATGATCTAATGTAACAAAAATGGCCTAACTGGTATTTACCATTCATACGTGTTTCACTTTATTCAAATAATAAAATAAAGGCATAAAATGTTCTTACATTTAAGATTTGATTCTAGTAAGAAAAAAAAATCATATTTGTTTGGAACCTACACTTGGGGAAAAGGTTCTAGTGGAATATGCACCACGGAGCCCAAACACATCCATCACACACAATAAAACTGAGTACAAATCTCAAGGCCAAAGGATGAAGGAACTCACATTTTGAGGTTCCCTTTGCTGATAGCATCTCTCTGTTCAGTGCAGTATCTAAATCGCTTCTAGGGATTAGAGGTTAGAACTAGATGCAGGTTTAAGACAGTATCTCCCAGGTGGTTGGTCTGCAGACTGACAGCAGTGCACTTCTTCCTGCTTCTCCTGCTCGTTCATTCAGTACCTAATATTACACCTAATATTACATTTTCACTTGAAAAGAGGGATCTCTGAAAAAGTATAGTGGTGAATGCCAGCTTTCAAAAAGCTAAGTAAAAGAAGCCAACACTTCATGAAAATATCACAAAACGTTAAACTATTCCTCACTTTGATGAGAGAAAAGCATAAGACTGGCATAATGATGTCAGTTCTCTCATGTCCTCTCTTACTCAGTATTTCAAGGTGACCAGTTTGAATGTACCGTGAACCACAAAAGGGAAAATACAGCATAGAAAAAGAGAAAAGATGCAAAGGCATCGATGGCAAGAGAGATGTGATCTTACCTGGAGGGTTCTACAGAAGTACCAGGAGCACAGCTGAGGTCACAGCTGATAAATTCAACAGGGGAATCCTCACGGTTTTAAAGAAAGACATGGATGTGAGCACTTTAGTGGCTGTTAAAATGTTTCTTATATTCAGCCGGGCGTGGTAGCACACGCCTTTAATCCCAGCACTCGGGAGGCAGAGGTAGGAGGATCGCCGTGAGTTCGAGGCCACCCTGAGACTCCATAGTGAATTCCAGGTCAGCCTGGGCTAGAGTGAGACCCTACCTCGAAAAACCAAAAAAAAAAAAAAAAAAAAAAATGTTTCTTATATCCAACAAGAAAAAAAAAGGACAAGTGTTGCCAGAGACACCTAAAACTAACGCTATGTTATTGAAAAATACTCACTGTTACCACGTTGAGTTGAAGTTTCAAAACTCAGGGAAGCCGGGTGTGGTGGCGCATGCCTTTAATCCCAGCACTTGGGTGACAGAGGTGGGAGGATTGCTGTGTGTTCGAGGCCAACCTGAGACTGCATAGTAAATTCCAGATCAGCCTGGGCTAGAGTGAGACCCTACCTTGAAAAACCAAAAAACAAAAAAAAAAGAAAGAAAGAAAGAAAGAAAAGAAAGAAAAAGAAAAAATCAGGAAAGAAGTACTTTTTTCTCTCTACTGGTCTTCAGAAAGAATACAAAATGAACATTTAGTATAGATCACACACCATAAACTGTGGGCGATGACATGACTGGGATCATGCAGTCAGCTCTTTTCAGAAAGCATCAAGTTCTCACTAGACTTATTGTGGCCATTTAAAGTACATATATTAGTTCATTTTTTAAACACAGAAGGATCTTTTTGTTTGTTTGGTTGGTTGGTTGGTTAGTTGTTTTTTTAAATATTTTATTTATTTGTTTATTTATTTATTTATTTATTTATTTATTTAAGAGAGTGAGAGAGAGGCAGATAGAGAGACAATGGGCATCCCAGGGCCTCTAGCTACTGTAAATGCACCACCTTGTGCATCTGGCTTATGTGGGTACTGGAGAATCAAACCTGGGTCCTTTGGCTTTGTAGGCAAGTGCCTTAACCACTAAGCAATCTCTCTAGCCCTTGTTTTTATTTTTTGTTTGTTTGTTTTTTGAGGTAGGATCTGCTGTATCCCAGGCTGACCTAGAATTGGGTCTCAGGATGGTCTCAGTCTTAGGGCAATCCTAAGGCAATCCTCTGCCTCTCAAGTGCTGGTATTAAAGGCATGCACCGCCACTTTCTGCAGGTCTTTTTTTTATTGTACCTGATTTATTTACTTACTTATTTGCTTATGTGTTTGCATGTAATGTGGTTTGTGTCATGTATGTGGTCTATACATGTGTATATGACCAATCAGCACCCCATGCATTTGTCTGCAGCTGGGTGCACTCTCCCTAGGTAGTCAAACAACATCCAGGATCCTACTCCATTGCTGTTCTGCTCATTCTTTCTTGATCCTGGGTCGTGTGCTGATCCTGACACTTGCCATTTTTTCATTTTACCAAGGCTTCCCTGGTCAGAACTCTGGTGGTTCTGAGTTTCTGCTGTTTATGTGGGTCCTGAAGAAGGAACTCCAAAGTCTCTTGGGGCCTCCTCAGGCCCTCATGCTTACCTAGGAAGTGCTCTGAACAATTGAGCAGTCTCTCCAATTCAAAAATGCTTAAATATGGCTGGAGAGATGGCTTAATGGTTAAGTGCTTGCCTGTGAAGCCTAAGAACCCCGGTTCAATGCTCAATTCCCCAGGACCCACGTTAGCCAGATGCACAACGGGGGCGCTCGCGTCTGGAGTTCTTTTTCAGTGGCTGGAGGCCCTGGGGTGTCCATTCTCTCTCTTTCTTTCTATCTGCCTCTTTCTCTGTCTGTCGCTCTCAAATAAATAAATAAAAATGATTTAAAAATTTTTTAATGCCTAAATTTTATAAAAGTAAGTTCATTTTCAAGGTCCCTGAGCATATATCTGATACTTGTAATAATATTCTTTCCTTATATGATAAAAGTAACTGGAGTACTTGTGACCAAATTATAGCTAGTAAGGTTTATATTTGGTCTCATTAGTTTCATTTAGAAAAGGCAGAAAAATGCATTTATGAGAATGCATGTAGTATCCTATGAATATTACTAGCATAAACAAATGTTTCTTGAATATTATGAAAGTATTGTAAAGCAAATATTGATTACACTGCCATCCTGCCAATGTTTGTTTAAACTAACAAATTATTTTAAATTGACCAAGGAGAAAGATACAAGGCTTCCCTGGACCCCTAGCACTGCCTGACATGATAGCTCTGATGAGCATTGACTCTTACGATGATAAACTCTAGGTTAACTGCATGAGATCCCTGATGTTAAAATGTTATGAAAGAGAGTGAATGATTTTGGTCCATATCAAATAAGGTCCAAATATTAATTCAACTCCAAGGATGGTCCCAAATTTTGTGGTGGTCTCCCATTTCCTCTTGTAAAATAAGAAAAACGATGTCTTATCATTTAAGAATCAAAATAGACAACCAATGTAGCTTCCCTAGTATATTTTGAATACTGTTTTCCTTCCCATCTCCACACAGCGTTGCCTTTGGTTGCAAATCAAAAGGGTTAAGCATACCAAATTAAACTTTAGATGAAGATCAGAATTCTGGAAAGAGACTGTAAAGAATAACCTGCATATGTGCATGGTCATCTCCAGGACTGCCAGTCCACTACCACCACTGACAGCTCTGGCCAAAGGCCCACGACCACTTTCAGGATCTGAAAAAGGGCTGATTACAGCAGATTGAGGTCTGTAGTCAAGTCCATGAGCTTCTGGGCATCTACTGACATCAAATTAATAATTTCCCCAGTGGAAAACTTTTCCTGAGAAACAATTGATAAAAGTAGAGCCTGTAAAAATAGGAGAAAAAAAAAACATTTTCAAATTCCATCAATTATAGACCATCTTTACTGTCAAGCAGTGACAACTTCTGTTATCAGTTGTTAATGTATTTAAACAAACATGAGGGTACAGGTGCAGTGAGATCATATAACAAGAGACATGATTTTTAGGTGAGGAAATTCACCTATTCCTTATCAAAGTACATAGTTTTGAAATTCACTGCATAATGTTTTACATTCTGATTTTATTGAAAATGTCACATTCTCACTCACTTTTATGGATATCCTGTTCTTTTGCTCTAAAGATTGCAAGGAAAAGGGCTGGGAAGGTAGATAATTTAGTAGCTTTCTTGACTAGCTAGTATGCACAAAACTTTGGGTTCACTGAATAAAGAAAATAAATCAGGCCTGGTGTCCTTGCCTGTAACCTCAGCCCAAGGAGGTGATGATAGAAGTATCGGGAGTTCAAGGTCATCTAGAGATATGCAGGGAGTGGGAGGCCAGCACAAAAATTTTAAAGTTCTGTTTTTTCATTTGAAGCTTACACATTTTATTCATTTTCATGGTTTTCATGGTTTATTTTGATATAAAGAAATCATACCCATACAAACGAATGAGGATGTAAAACTTTCAAATTCTAGACCAAATTATGAATTGTAAATAGTGAGTTCATGAACATAGGTAAAAATCTATTTAAATCCTAATGTCAAATTTTTCATTTGCTTGTATGTGTAGTGTGGTGGATGTGGTGTGTGTGGAGTATGCCCATGAATACGTTCATGTGATGCCCCATGCACACTCTCCTGCCTGCAGTGGCTGGAGCAGAAATCTATCACTCTTCTACCAGTTTGGTTTTTTGTTTGTTTGTTTCTAGCCAGAATCTCTCTCTCTCTCTCTCTCTTTTCTTTTTTTTTTTTTTTTTTTTTTTTTTTTTTTTTTTTTTTACCGATCGTTAATTCCAGTGATTCTTGGCTCTCTGCTTCCCTACAGGATTTGGATTACAGACGTATGTCCACGCCCAACTGTTCATGTCAATCGTGAGGGTCAAACAAAAGGTCTCTCAGGTCTCTCCAGACCTTCATGCTTTGTATAGCAAGTGCTGGTAACCGTGGAACTGTTTCTCAAGCCATTCACATATTTTTGGATATGTATCCAGATTGCAGGATCACACATTAACTCTTACTGTTAGCTAAAATATGACCATATATTAGCTCTCATTATTTTGAAGAACTGTATCATGTTTTCCAATGTAGCCTGTGTCATTTTGCAATCCTAACAAGCACTGTTCAAAGATACCACATCCTTTTCTTGGCAGTAGTGATATCTCAGCCTTGTTTGTGACAATGAAATTTTTCATATATATATTGGCCATTTATCTGTCTTCTTTAAAGAAAGCCTTAAAAAGAAGGAAATGTGTGAGAAAGACAGAGCTTGAGTTCATTATGCTGAGTGAAGCAAGCCAGAAAGAAGTTAAATACCTAAAATGATCAAATTCATAAAATCAAAAACTGCAATATACCAAATTAGCAGGGAGAAAAACCTGAGAAGCAAGTAATCATGGGTACAAAGTTTCAGTTAAGTACTATGAAGTAAGGTACAGAGAACCATTATGTAGTACTATGTTTACAGATAACAGCAATGCATTTCATGCTCAAATGTCATAAAATTCTCAATCTCATATTTAATGTTCCTTAAAAATAAACTAAAATGAAAAAAAATATTTTCAGAATATTAAAAACTAAGAGTAAAATATCATTACATATTTATGGAATTTCTATCATCAGGAGAATTGCTTTTTCCTTTCAGTATTTTTTCTCCCTAGAAAACTTTATTTTTTGATACTTTGTTCTTAATTGCTGAGGAATCTTAGGACTTTCCCCTGCAGTTTTAGTTAACAGGGACTATTTGTCTTGGCAATGGATGTCCAAGATAGTTGATTTCTTTTTTTTTTTTTTTTTATTAGTCAGTTCTGTATCAGCTTTCACGACCCCCCTGGAGCCCTGGCCAAGCATAGTGATTTCTTTTTTAATTTCAGACACCTTAGATTAATTTTCCACCTGTTTTCTTTTAACTTGACGACTTTAAAAAATATTTTTATTTGTTTTTGTTAATATTAAATTTTATTTTACGTATTTATTAGAGAAAGAGAGAGAGAAGGAGAGTGACAGAGAATGGGCATGCCGGGGCCTCCAGCCACTGCAAACAAACTCCAGACCCATGTGCCACTTTGTGCATCTGTCTTACATGGGTAATGGGGAATCAAACTTGGGTCCTGAGGCTTTGCAGGCAAGTGCCTTAACCTCTAAGCCATCTCTCCAGCCTTTGAAGACATTTATAGATGTTTCTGGTTCTCAGTAAAATGGCAGTGAAAGGAAGGGAATTCCTGTATATCTGCTCTCTTCACACAAGCTCAGTGTCTCTGTAGAGAGGGCTGTGTGTGACTGCTGATGAGCTGACATTGACTCATCGGTATCACTGGAAGCCCACCTCGGTGCTGTGCCTTCTCTGGGCTCAAATAGGTGTGTAATGACATTGTCCAGGATAGTATCACACAGAGTGCTTGCTTTGCTCTAAAACACACACCCCTGACTTTTATGCTTATAAACCATTTTGTGCCTTTACTTTTTCAGGGCAATTTAGTGTTTTAGGCTTGTAAACCCACAAACATCTATCTCTTGCCCAGACACTGATATTTTGATCTCTGAGTAAAATACTGTTCTGTATGGGCAACCCATCACACATTTAAACTGACTCCTAGAGTCATTTGCATCTTTTCTCTCATATTGTGCACTTTCACTGCCTCTAGAATTATGACTGGCAGAACCTCTCTGACCTTGGTTCTGCACTGAGCTCTACAGCTCTGCTGTAAGTTCAGTGGCCATTTTCTGGTTCACTTGCTCTTGGGTCATTCCAGGGTCCCTAAGACTACTCTATGCTCCCATTTTTAGACCTATAGGAAATAAAAATATTGCATAATGTCTCATGCCCAGAACAATCAAAACTGAAGCACAGGATGGCCTACAGTATGAACTCAAAGCTAGCCTGAGTTATTAGAGAGACCCTATCTCAAAAGAAAATGCTGGAACTCATTGATAGGCTATTTTCCTTATACATATAAGGTTTAAGTTCTCAGTCTGAGAACTATATAGGAGACCCTGATTTTAATTTCTATCAATGCAAAGAAAAAGTAAAGAAGAATAGAAAGACAGGGAAAATGAAAAGGACACGAGGAAGACGCCTTTCGCCACTCTGGAATTTGCTCTACGTTTCTCATTGATAAGAGTAAAAGATTTCAACACAACTGAAAAAGAACTGCTGTGAAAACTGTCTAAACAGCAAGGCTACTTCCTTTTCTGATGGATTTCAAACAAGAGATGTGCAACAGTTAAGGAACCATGCTAGAGATGAAAGCGTACATCCTATGCCCTTGTAACCTTGTTTTTGAACCTTAGCAGGACTCCTGTCTCATCTGCAAACCTGAACAGTGCACCTCATAAACCACTTTACCACTTCATTTACAACAGAAAAATCTTTGTCACAAGGGAAAATAAGCAAACCAGCTAATACATTTTTACCAAATTTTTAAACTTTGCTTAGGTATACACACACATTTATGTACATAATTTAAGTTTGACTCTCTCTTTGTCAATACCCACACCCAACACTTAAATGTGTACTCTCCTTTTCTTAACAAACTCCCACTTTGCTTCTTTCTGACTGAGCCTGTAATTCTTTTCTGTCTGGATCACAAACACTCCTGAGTGGAGGTCCCTACGGGGAACTTCTGGGGTTTTACAGCAGCAGTACGGAGCTGTGCCTCTCCTGCTGCCTTGTAAATAGTCATACTTCCTTCCACTCACGCAAATTTTATAGCTTTCTCAAAAATTCCTTAAAAACTTTATGTGAAAACCTTCTTAACTATGTATGACACTTGTAGGTTTTCTGCTCATCTAATAAAATCTGTATGCAGTTTCATGAATTTATTACACATGCTGACACTTTGCTTTGATTTGATTTCTTGAAGTTGGGGCCCCATTCATTCATTCACTTATTATATCATCAAACATTTACAGAAATATCCAAGAATCTCTGTCTTGAATGACAAAGATACAAATGGCAAAGAAACTTTCACTTCAAGTCTTTAAAAGCCATCATTTTCCACCTGTTCTGGCTGACTTAGAGACTTGCTGGAATACACTACAGTGATTCTACCAAAAACAAAATACAGATTTAATGCAATACCAATGACACTAACAGCATCATTTTTCACAGAGATTGAAAAAATGATCTCAAAATTCATATGGAATGGCAGAAGGCCTCAGATATCCAAACATATCCTCAGAAACAAAAAACACCTCTGGTAGTATCTCCATACCTGATCTAAAGCTATATAATTCCATAGTGACAAAAACAGTATGGAACTGGAATAAAAACTGAAACATAGACCAATGGGACAAAATTGAAGACCCAGACCTTAGGTCAAGTAACTACAGCTGCTTGATCTTTGACAAAGGTGCCAATAATGTAGACTGGAAAAAAGACAGCATCTTCAACAAATATTGTTGGGAAAATTAGATGACCATATGTAGAAAAATTTAATTAGACCCACTCATTTTAACAAACATAAAAATCAAGTCCAAATGGATTAAAGACCTCAATATAAGACCTGAAACTCTTCAACTACTGGAAGAAAAAATAGGAGGCACTCTCCATGATATAGGACTGGGCAAAGACTTCCTGAACAAAACTCCAGTAGCCAAGGAAATTAAACAAGCACTCAACCAATGGGATCTCATGAAGCTAAAAAAGCTTCTGCACAGACAAACATACCATAAGCAGAGCCAATAGATTACACACTGAATGGGAGAAAATCTTTGTCAGCTATACCACTGACAGAGCCTAATAGCTAGACTCAAAAAACTAAACAATACAAAATCAAACAACCCACTCCAAAAAAATGGGGCAGAGAATTAATAGGAAGTTCTCAGAGGAAGAATTACAAATGGCTAACACACTTAAGAAAATGTTCAACATCCCTAGCCATGAGGAAAATGCAAATTAAAACAACTATGAGATTCCACCTTACCCCAGTAAGGATAGCAAACATTAAAAACTCAAATGAGTTGGGCATGGTGGCACATGCCTTTAATCCCAGCACTTGGGAGGCAGAGGTAGGAGGATCACCATGATTTTGAGGCTACCCTGAGACTGCATAGTGAATTCCAGGTCAGGATGAGCTAGAGTGAAACCCTATCTCAAAAAAAAAAAAAAAAAAGAACAAGAAAAAATGAAAACAAATGTTGGCAAGGATGTGAGAATCAGGAACACTCATTCACTGTTGGTGGGAATGTAAGCTGGTACAACCACTATGGAAATCAATATGGAGACTCCTAAAAAGGATGACTATAGAGTTATCAACAGACCCTGTTATTCCCTTACTGGGCATTTACCCTAAAAGCTCCACATCTCAGTTCAGAGATGTTTGCTCAACCATGTTTATAGCTCCTCAATTCATAATAGCTAAAAACTGGAATCAACCCAGGTGCCCATCATTGGATGAATGGATAACCAAGATGTGGTATATCTACACGATGAAATTCTACTCAGCAGTAAGAAAAAATGACACACTGAAATTTGTAGAAAAATGGCCTAACTTGGAATAGATCATTCTAAGTGAACTCACACAATCACAGAAAGACAGTCATCACATGGTCTCACTTATCTGCATTTCCTAACCTGGATCAGCACAAGTTGATGCCATACCTGAATAGCATCTTGAGGCTTGGACAACAGGGAGGGTAGGGCTTGGGGGAAGGGGGAGGGTGGGGGACACAAAATGAACCCAAATTAAACTGGTACCATAGAATCCTATATCTTGGAAGTCAGACTAAAAGATGGAACCCTCAAGAGGACCTTAAGGAGAGAAACTGAAACAAAGGGCCCTGGAGAAGGTGAGATGAAACTTAACCTCCTGTTTCTCTTTCTTCTCTATCTTTTTCTTTTCCCTTACAGGCGCTGTACCAGGATGTGCTCTACATCCACAATGAACTATTGATCAGAGAGACCTACTAGATCTCCAAAAACAAACAAGATAGACTTTCGTCAGAGCACTTGATTACCCACCAGAGGTTAATGGTAAGACCCTACTGCTGAAAACACCATATGCTGTTAGCACAGACCATGGAGAGACCTGGATGAAATCCAAAGGAGAGCCAGTCCCCAGACAATTAGCCCATCTAGTGCTGGAAGGTGCTACATGAGCTACTGAGGAAAGTGCCCAACATCTTCCCAAGCAACTCAAAGTCTAAGCACCTTAGAAGCAAACAACCTGATGTGATGCTTGCACAAGTGCAATAGTGGCACACAGCCATGGTGGGTAACTAACTGCTCTTGGATTGACTAACAGATCCACTCAATGGAAAGGAAACCGTATCTGGGACTTGAAAACAAGTCAGACTCATATCCAGATAATGATTCTGTTTTGCAATGTCAAGCTCCCACTAACCTTGGGCTATAAGAGGGTCTACACCCTTTAAATTCTCTCTAAATTAATAATGGTTATCCCATTTAACTGGTGCTGACTTCATCCTCTATTGGATAATCTGCTTCTCTTTTTCAGATGGGAGCTGGACCTGAGGACATAAACGACCCAGTGTGCTCCACACTGGCCCCAGATGAAACCACAGAGGAATGGGGAAATGAGCTAGAGAGCTGCTTTCTTAGTGAATCTGATATCAGCACAAGGGTGAAGGAGATAGACACTGAGGACACTCAACACCTATCAAACCAGAGATCCAGAGGCTCCTAAGTGCTCATCACTGAAGTAGACTTAAAATGCTCCCAGCATGGCTCAGGGAATTTTGCAGAAGGGGGTCAGAAAGAATGTCAGAGCCACAAGTTGGGACATTTTGCACAGAGACATTGCTTCTCCCCCTCATAATTCATGACCCATAATCCCCATGGGGTTTACCTGCATCCCCAATGAGGAAGGCCTCTTCAGAAAAGGGGCAAGGAGGAGGGAAAGGATGGTACCAACATGTGTTGGTTACATAGTAAATATGATCATATCTAATAAAAATATGTCAAAAAAGTAGAATTCTGGCTTTCAAACCTAAGTCATAGAAAGATTTGTCTGGGCCTCTAGGACAGAGCTGTCATGGAAGAAGTTGGCCATCCTAAGTGAGTCCTGTATGCTCAAGACAGAGGGCTGTGGAGACAGGACAGGGAGAGGAGATGTTGGAAGAGGGAGAGGGAGAAAGGAACACATAGAACAAGGGAGAGAGAGAGAATAAAACACAGACAGAGATACAGACAAACAAAGCAGATCCAATCAGATAGATACACAGAATAAATGACATAGAGATATGGGAAGAGAGACTGATAGAGACAGAGAGATGGACATAAACCACACAAGAAGAGAGAGAGAAAAAAAAAAAACAAGACAGACATGCACACAGGATATGTGAGACAAGAATAGGAATAGGCACATACATCAGTGTGTGGCAGTGTGTGTGTGTGTGTGTGTGTGTGTGTGTGTGTTTGTGTAGAGAGAGAGAGAGAGAGAGAGAGGAGAGGACCTGGCCATTTCCCTCCATCTTAGCCTGGGCACCTAAGTTAGGAAGTCGGGAAACTCTCTGAGGCCCACAGGGAGAAGAGCTGAAGTATTCAGCACAGTCAGGACCATTGTGGCAGCCATGACTCTCTGTTTGAACTGACAGCCATCTCCAGCTGTTCAAGTCTCCCAGCTCTGGACCCAGCCCAGTCACTATTGGGCAGAGAAGAGTCATCCTTATCTGAAGATCTGGCCTCACATTGTGAACACAATAAACTCATCGTGCCACTGAGTCTTGCTGTGGTTTCTTCTGCAGCATTAGACAACCAGAGCAGGCACAAGAGGAAGAAGACAGATCAGTGCTTCTGATGGACAGACTTCTTGTCACACATAAGACAGCCCTGTGGTGACTCCTTACACATAGCGTGGATGAGGAGCAGAGGCAGGTGAAAGGAGAAATCTTGTCAGTGGGGGGGGGGGGGTTAAGCTTGGAGATACTTAGCTTATACATCTATAGACAAGAGAGCTAAATAGAATTTGGGTTTGAAAATAAACGTAGCATTTTCTTACCTTGGGCTTCCTGACACCGCCCTTCCTGCACTAGCTGCTGCATCTCTGTTCCTTTGCTAGGTTCCTCATCACCACCAGCTCAGCACATTGGAAAGAGGATGCTTTTGTTTTTACTTTACTTAAGCTAAAGTGGTCTCCACCAGAGCAATTGTTTGACATATCCAATCCTATTCCGGACAATTCCAATTTATCATCCCTGCCTATATCTTCCTTAACTCCAGTTTTACATAGACAGTTGCTTACTCCACCATTTAATCTAAATTGCTGTGTCAGGAATCTGCAAGACCACTCTGTGATTCATTAGGGGAAATTATAGGACTTGGCACATAAGCATGCATGCCCATGATTTATTATGTTGAAAGGACACAAGGCAAAATCAGCAAAGAGAAAAAGTACATGGATGAAGTCCTGCAGAAAACAGACACAATTTCCAGATTCCTTTCCCTTTCCTGAGTCACAAAAAATAACCCACATTTAATTTCCCTAGCAACTACCTGTGACAACACTTGTGAGTGATTATCTACTTGGCAACCTCACTAGAAACTCATCATCAAATATTCTTTTTTTTTCTCAAATATTCTTATTGGTCACTGTTCAAATAAGCACCCTTTCGAACAGAAAGCATGAACCAAGTTTACTATAGAACCATGTGGGAACTATGGGGCCTCTCATTTGTTAAGATAGTGGGAACTTTCTAGAAATCTTATAGGTTGACCTTCCAAAGCCTATGGTTAGATGTCCAATATCAATTCTTTTCTACATAATAGCTAGTACATATTTCAAATTTTAGAAGCTCAACGAAAACCCCTTTCTCTACTCTGGAGTTTTCCTGTTGCTTTATATAGCACATCTGTCATCTTTGGATTAAATGAAAATGCCCTGAAAGCATTCTAGACTCCTGTCCTTCCTCCATCTACTGTTCATATTACTCTTGACTTTCTGGTCATCTAAACTCCTACCAGAATCTCCTATTAAACTCTGGTTATATCATTCCAGGTATTTCTTAGCCCAAAGTTTCAAATATTTCTACATTCATCCCACAGACTACTTCCAAAGGGTAGGAACCACATGGTCAAATCAGAGCAATGGCCCAAATTCTTGGTACCAAATTTCTGTGCTAGTTACTTCTTTGTTGCTGTGACAGATATATAACAAGAAGGAATATAGGGAAGGAAAGGACTATTTTAGCTCATCAGTCATTGGGGATATAGTCCATCATGACATGAATGATGCGCTGTCAGGATTATGAAGCAAATGGTCACTTACAATCTGCAGTCAGGAAGCAGACAGCTTTCTCTTTTTTAATCAGTCAGGGGCCCCAAGACCAGGCAACGGTGCATTTACAGTTAGAGTAGATCTTCCCACCTCAATTAACTTAACCTAGAAACAGACATACCCAGGAAATTTGTCTATAAGTGATTCTAGATCCTGTCAAGTTGATAATCAATTAACAGTTATAGTTCTTTGGACAGGTGGATTAATAATGGCAGTGATAATTATAATAATGAGAAACTACAGCACCATGATTGTCACAACTCCGTTTACTGAGCCTGTTTGTTTATTTAATATTTACACCATCTTTATGCTATTGGGAGACCATCAAAAGAAACCAAGTCAGAATCCCACGGACAGGAAAGAGTGGGCTGGCACACCAAAGCTCTCCTAAACAACTCTGTATACCACCTTTAACCCAAACTGCTCCCACACCTGCTTGGAGAATATTTTATTTTACAGGTGGCAGAGAAAATGGAAGATAGCCTTGATCCATCAATAAGACAAGAAGATAGCAGACTGCCCACAATGAGACTTGTCACCCCTACCATATCTACCCAGGGCCCGGGAGAAATGGCAGAGGAAGTGAGATCATGAACACTGCTCTTACAGCCAACTTAACAACCAGCCCCAGGGTGATGGCGACAGACAGGAATATTGTTCAAAATCTAGGAAAGAAGACATCCAGAGGCTACAAAGAAAGCAATACTAAATCAGATGGCCAACAGACCTGCCATGTCTCAGGGGACATTGCAGAAGAGGGGGCAGAAAGATTGTAAGAGCCACTAAGTGGGTAGGAATACCATGAGACATGGTCCCCCACTACCCCGTAGAGACTGACTGAGGTCTTCATGACCCCACAGTGATTACTATACCCCCACAGAGGAGGGCCCCCAGCATAATGGGAATTGGGGTGAGGGGATAAAGAGTATAACCTGATATATATTTTTAAAAAACATGCTGAGAAAATCTTGATAATCCAAATGCAGAATTATAACGAAATGTGTCTCTAATGTACTTTTTTGGTGTTGTTGTTGTTGTTGTTGTTGTTGTTGTTGTTGTTTTGTTTGGTTTGGTTTGGTTTTTCGAGGTAGAGTCTCACTCTAGCTCAGGCTGACCTGGAATTCACTATGTAGTCTCAGGATGGCTTCAAACTCACTGTGATCCTCCTACCTCTGCCTCCCAAGTGCTGGGATTAAAGGCATGCACCACCACTCCCTGCTCTAATGTACTTTTAATTAGTGTTTATAAAACAAAACGCCAATGAGATTGACTAGTGATTAGGAAGTAAAATTTATGCCTTTGTTTACTGTTTTAAAGATCTGTGCAATTGACATGTGATAAAACATAGCAGATGCCATGTAATATTCAAAGAATTTTGCATAATGTGTTCCTATGTACCTGAATGTGGGTGGGTTAAATGAAAGAATTCCTATAAAGGATGTATTATTCTATTTTTTCCTGAAAGTGAGACCAGCTAAATAATCCCCTGGGGTAACTTGACTGAAAAAAAATGAGTGATATCTGTAGTATAACCTGTTAAGCTCCATAGCATCTCTGTGTTTAAAGCCTTTCATTAAGCTTCACAGACCCTTGAAAAGTAAATTATAGAACTATGACTCTGTGAACATAGCCAGTACAGAATGACCAAATTAATTTTAGTGCTGAAATCACATAGATATTGAGTCTCTTTCTCCCTTCTACTCTTTTACGATTTTCATTCCCTTTTGAATTCACTAACATCAATGGAGTGACACAGCTCCGTAAGGATGGTCAGCCCTCCCATCAGTGGTGATTGAGCAACAGAATTTTGTTTGTATTGTGAAGTATTATTTGTGGTAAATTGTATGTGGTTAAACTTGTGTGAGAGATTACAATAAACAGTTAAAGAAACTCTGGTGCACGCCTTTAATCCCAGCACTGAGGAGACAGAGGTTAGGTGGATTGCCATGAGTTCGAGGCCACCCTGAGGCTACATACTGAATTCCAGGTCAGCCTGGGCTTGAGAGCAAGACCCTACCTCGAAAAACCAAAAATAAATAAATATAATTTAAGAAAAAAGAAACTTTGTCGAATAGAAAGTTGAATCACTAGTATGCTAGAGATACAAGGATAATGAATTAAAGAAGAGATGCAGGACTCTGGGATGGAGTATGCTGGAGTTCAAGTTCAAGTTCACCTGCTAAAATCCTAACCCTCAAGTAATGAGATTAGGAAGTGGCCTTCACAGTACTTGGGGTACTGTGACAGGGTCTTCCAAGAGTGGCATTAGCATCTTTGTAAAAAAAAAAAAAAAAAGGGGAGAGAACCCTGCCTTGTCTTTACTACCTACCACATAAGGGCACAGTAAAAATTTGGCTGTCTGCAACTGAAGATGATCCTCACTGGATCACAACACTGACCATTGTTTATCACAATAGCTCTTTTAAAGTTCTTAGGATTTTTTGGTTTTGTTTTGTTTTTGTGGGTTTTTGTTTGGTTTTGTTTTTGTTTCTGTTGTTTTGAGACAGGGTCTCACTCTAGCCCAGGGTGACCTGGAACTCACTCTGTAGTCCAAGGCTGGCCTTGAACTCACAACAATACTCCTACTTCTGCCTCCTGAGTTTTGGAAATAAAGGCGTGCACCAACATGCATGGCCTCAACTTCTTTTTGTTTTAATGTTTTAATTTATTTATCCATGGGGGGGGCAGATATAGAGAGAATGGGCATGTCAGGGTCTCCAACTGGTGAAAATGAACTTCTGATGCATGTGTCCCTTGTGCATCTGGCTTACGTGGGTACTGGGGAATTGAACCTGGGTCCTTAGGCTTCACAGGCAAATTCCTTAACTGCTAAGCCATCTCTCCAGCCCTCAACTATCTTTTTTTAAATTTATTAATTTTTATTTATATGATTATTAACTTTTATTTTTAATTATTAGTAACTACCTATAGTACACTAGGATATTTGGGAAAGGGCAAAGAAGGGCAGGACAGGGAGAAAAGTCTCTCACACTTGCCTCAGGTGAGGACAGGCATTCTCTCCTCCAGGTCATGTCACACATTCTATCATCCCTTGACAGGGAACTTTAGACAACCGTTATTTTTCTGGTGCTTTCTCAACTGAACCTACCTACAGAAGACAGATGTGCTAGTATATACCTAACCCTCCTGTGCTAGGTGTGATCCACCGGCATGGATGTGCTGGCCACATAGTAGACAGGCTTCCATCTGTGGACGCTTGAGCCCACCTGGCTAATGCAAGACATGATGACACCAGGACTCCAGAAGCTCTGGGAACACTGGATCTCCATCAGTCATTCATCAGTCCAATAGGAGCAAATCTGTTGGCACGTGGACTTGGTAGGCAACCAGAGATTCTCCGCAAGAAGCTTGTAAACCTCCTGAGGGTTCCTCTGCAGCCCTGCTCGCTGTGGCTGTGGGAATGCCCTATGCAGTGTGGTGGGGCTCCCTTTCTCCAGCTGGTCCTTGAGGGATCATTCTGCTCTTGATCGCTACTTCGCTGTTCTCACAAGAGGCTGCCTAGACAGCAACTGCAGCCCCTGTACTGGGCCATGCTGGCAGTTGGCATTGTCTTCAGGTCACAGAGCAGAATAGCTGGCACACTGGCTCTCCTGGCATCCACCAGGCATGCTGGCAGATTGTTAGTGGGTCCCTGAGCTTTATCTAGGTAGGGATAAAAGCTGGGGTCAGTGGCTGTCAGTTTTGGTGGGAAGTCAACAATGGGAGGATTTACAGAACTTGGAAAAGACATGGTCCCTGAATTTGGAAGCCAGATGGCTAGTTCTTTCTTTCTTTGCATAATGTGTTACATGATTAATTATATGGCCATTTCTGATTCAAAATTCACATTAGAAAAAGATGTTTGGATATCTATTTGGTTGAAGCCCAGTTGACCCATTCTTTCTATAATGGTAGTGTCTAGGTTCTCAAGGCCCAGCTCACTAGAAGATGGTGGCAAACACCTCACTTGGCCTAACCATCAATGTTGTAATATACCTTCTAAAGTCAGCCTCTTGCTGGGCTCAATCTCCAAGAGCTTACTAATTATATCTTGTAACACCTCAGAAAGATGAACTGGCTTTTCATATCTCCCTATCATTGTCTTTAACTTTAGCTCCTAATCAGTGTCAGCTTGAAAGCTGTGGCTACTTGTGACCATGGTACACAAGATAATACATAAACTCCAGATAATCACTTTTCACACCACTGTGAGATGTACATTTCAAGAGTTCTGGGACAGAATATCGGATTGTGTACCCTCATCACATGACTCGCCGTCATCCTTTAAATTGTAAACAATCCAAAGTCTGAGAGTTTGACCTTCCCTGTGATGGTCTGGAGTATATTTTCTGGCTCTAAGTCTGCATGGGCTATCCCCAATGTGTGACAGTGAAGTAAGCCACATACTATTTGCTTAAATATTTGGAAGGCTTCTGACTCCTCCAGGTAGCTAGCTCTCTGAATCTATTTCAGTAATGTCCCTCTAGGTGCCATCTGCATGACAAGTCAAGCATACTCCTTCAAGTGAACGACTTGGATAAATTTGATAACGTTGGAATGGCTCAAGATCTTCACTGTGTTCATTTCATAGAAAATAAGTTAGGAGACCTGTCTTGTTGAAATGGGAAGTTATACGTTCAGGAAAGTCCTTGAACCCCAAACCCTGGGTTCATGTTTGCATTTAACCAAAGAATTGGACAAACCAAACCAAAAAGAATAATTATTAAATTATTATATTTATTTAGGGAAGTAAAGAACCAAGAGAAGGAAAATGAATACAACCTCATGGCCTGAGAGCCCACATGGTGGGCCTGGAAAAACTGTAGAGAAGATGGAAAAGAAAGTAAGCAGAGCTCCTGCCATGTGGAAGGCAGGAGGAGATATAGGGGATGGGGTTCTCAGCAGGGCTAAGTAGAGGGGTAACTCATCAGAACTTGGAGGTTCCTGAGTGGTCAGGCAGACAAGAGAGCTTGCCCTCCCCTTATAATCTTACTGTGGTGGGCTTTATCTTCCGGTTCTGGTAAGCCAGAGAGACAGCTGGTCCGGGATCGAGGCAGTCTCAGGAAGAGGCTAGCCATGACACCAAGCTATGGGGACTGAACTTGACTAATCACTATGTCAGGATTTCTAGGAAAGCAGAGAGGGTCTCAGATTGTTTGTGGAAAAACAAATCTAGTGAACTCCTTTAAGCAAGGGATAAGAAAGAGCCAACTTCCTCTCTGATCTCTAGCAAAGCCTAGAAGGACATCTCTGATTTTTCTACTTTCAGGGTCCCAGTCACCCTAACTGCCTAACAAAGCTATCTGACTCCCTCTCATTTTCATTTTCAACACTTTGAGAATGATGAAAATTCTAGTCAGGCAGTGATGGGCTAACAAGACCTGTGAAAACCCACCTTCGCTAATTACATTGAGCAAATCACACTCCTATTTAAGTTTTTCCATTTCAGATAATGTAAGGTCTTAGAATCACTCTCTTATTAACGTACTCAGTGGAATACATACTGTGTAAATAAATACCAAATATAAATGCTAAATAATTTTTTAAAATGTGAAAGCAAGCAAAAATCTAAAGCTCACACAAATCATCATGAGAATCCAGCCAAAATCTATGCCTCTGCAGCAGAACTTCATTGAAGAACTCTTCACACAAGCACAGTGAAGGTCTTATGCAGGGAGGCTTTGTACCTATCTCACAATGGTCCTGTGAGGTCAGAGCAAGTATGGACCAATCATGGCTACATATGATTGTTAATGACTTTCCCCCTCCCCCACCTCAGCAGTCTTCATAGCATCTTCTAGCACTATGACAACTGGTCAGTAGGGATGAAATTTCAAGCTCAGATCCAGCTTGACTTCTCAGCATCCTGTAACTGAAGCAAGTGGTGTCTTCAGCAGTGGGGCCTTTCCATCTAGTCCTGATGGGCAACCAAGGGTAGTGGTAATGGAATGGCACTGGGATTTTTCTATAATAACCTATGGCTTCTGGGAACAGCATTATATACCCATGCAGGATATTTCATTTTTATTTTTATTTTATATAAATTGTAATAGGTTTTTCTCTTTTATCCCTTTACCCAGCTCCCTGGGGGCCCTCCCTGGTGGGTTATGGTAATCACTGTGGGGTCATGAAGGCCTCAGTGAGTCCTTGTTGAGTAGCAGGGGACCATGCCTCAGAATATTCCTGCCCACTCTGTGGCTCTTACATTCTTTTCACACCCTCTTCCACAATGTTCTCTGAGCTATGGAAGGCCTGTTGGAAGTCTACTTTAGCATTGATTTCTCTGTAGCCCCTGCATTTCTATTTATATCTGTTTTGATTAGACACTGTGTTTGTCACCATCAACCTGGGCTGATTGTCAGGCTAGAATTAAGAGCAGAATTCATGTAGCCATTTGCCCTGATATTTCTCCTGAGCCCTGGCAGATGTGGTAGAGGTGACAAGTCTCATCGTAGGCAGTCAGCTAATTTCTTGTCTTATGAATGGATCATTGGTCTCCTGCACTTTCTCTATCCTTGTAAAATAAAACAGAGTCTCCAAACAAGATTGAGAGCAGGCTGGAGAGATGGCTTAATGATAAAGGCACTTGCCTGCCAAGCCAAAAGATCCAGGTTCGATTCCCCAGAGCCCATGTAAGCCAGATGAGGTGGTGAATGCATCTGGAGTTCATTGCAGTATCTAGAGGCCCTGAGGTGCCCATTCTCTCTCTCTCTCTCTCTCTCTCTCTCTCTCTCTCTCTCTCCTTCCTTCCCTCTTTCTCTTTCTCAAATAAATAAATAAAGATTAAATACTTTTTTTAAAAAAGATTGAGAGCAGCTTGAGTTAAAATTGGAGAGAGCTATTATTGTTATTGTTGTTGTTAATTTTTTGTGTGCAAGCCTACTCTTCTTCTCCAGAGAGCAGTGGGGTTTCTCTCTGAAGTCTATGAGTTTCCTGACAATAAGATTTGGTCTTGGTTTCTCGTACCAGATATGAGTTCTCTCCCACTGAATGGGCCCCATGTCCAATCAGAGAACAGTTGGTTACCCACAGAGACTGTGTGACGCTATTGCACAACTGTGTACTTTTTTGTTTTGTTTTGTGTGTTGTGTTGTGTTGTTTTTTGAGGTAGGGTCTCACTCTAGTTCAGGCTGACCTGGAATTCACTATATAGTCTCAGGGTGGCCTCAAACTCATGGCAATCCTCCTTCCTCTTCCTCCCAAGTGCTGGGATTAAAGGTATGTGCCACTACACCCAGCAAGTGTATACTTTTTGACTAGCTCCATGATTTCATACTCTGTAGGGTCTCCTGAGTATTCATGCTGTTGGTGACTATTTCCTTCATTGGCTCCCATAAGGCTTTGCAGCACTATGAGGACTGGCCAGGTAGGAGTTAGTTTTCCTTTTGGTTCCAGCATAATATTCGAATGTCCTTTGATGGTAGCCAGTATTATCTTCAGCAATAGGGTCTTACCTTTTAGCTCTGTCAGGTAATCAAGTGAATTGGCAATTTCCTAAATTGCTTTGGGGACCTCCTGGGTCTCCATGACCAACAGTTCACTGTGAGAGGGCAACATAATTTTGGGCCTGGGAATTACAGGCCAGAGTCCATGGTTTTAAGAAGGTTAAGTTTTGTCCACCTTCTGTCCACACTGTCCTCCCTCTCCCTTTACTAGTGGTTATATCTTATTGAATGCTAGCTAGAATTAGGGTTTCTATGGAACCATCATGTTCATGTTGTCTTAACTTTTGGGTAATTCCCTCCCCACTCTCCCTGCCCCCTACACCTCTAAGCTCCTCATCACTTCTAACCTGTCCTCCCCTAACATGTCTGTAACTCCTCCTCTCCTGTCTCCTTATTTCTTCTTTCCCCGTCTCATTCATTTTATGCCCATATTCCTGTTGCTTACCATCATTTGTACTCATCTCCAATTTTTGATCCCAGTTAGGAAACATAGATGTGAGAGTAAATGTGACATTTGTCTTTCTGTGTCTGTGTGACCTTACTTAGAATGTTTTTTTTCCAAGTCCATCCACTTTTATGGAAATTTCATTATTTTATTCTCCCTTACCAACGAATACAATTCCATTGTGTAAATGTACCACATCTTCATTATCCATTCATCAGTTGATGGGCATCTGGGCTGATTCCAGTTCCTAGCTATCATGAATAGAGCAGCAACAAATATAATTGACCAAGAATCTCTGTAGAAAAGAGTGGAGTCCTAAAAGCTGGGTATGGTGGTACATGCCTTTAATATGAGCACTCTAGAGGCAGAGGTAGGAGGATCCCCATGAGTTTAAGGCCAGCCTGAGAGTAAATAGTAAATTCCAGGCCATCCTGGGCTACAGCAAGACCCTACCTCAAAAAAAAAAAAAAAAAAAAAAAAACAAAGAAAAGAAAAAAGAGTGGAGTCTTTAGGGTATATTCCCAGGACTGGTATTGCTGCATCAAATGGTAGATCTACTTTCATCTTTTTCAAGAGTCCACTCCCAAAATAATTTTCATACTGGTTTTACCTGTTTGAACTCTGACGACCAGTGGGTAAGGGTTCTTCTTTTACCACAGCCTCACCAGCATTTGTTGTCATGTGATTTTTCAAAGAATGTCATCCTGACTAGGGTGAGATGAAATCTCAGAGTTGTTTTTATCTGCATTTCTCTGATTACTAAAAATGTTGAACATCTCTTTAAGTGTGTAATAGCCATTTGTATTTATTCCTTTTGTAATTCTCTGTTCATTTCTCTACACTATTTTAAATTGGATTGTTCAATTTTTATTGTTTAATTTTTGAGTTATTTATAGATTCTAGATATTAGATCTTTGCCAAGGGTATAGCTGATGAATATTTTCTCCCATTCTATGGGATGTCTATTCACTCTGTTGATGGTTTATCTGTAGAGTAACTTTTTAGTTTCATGAGGTCCCAGTGGTTGAGTACTGATTGAATATTCTGTGCTGGTCTTATTCGAACAGTCTTTCCTTATGCCTATACTATAGAGTGTTCTCCCTGTTTATCTTCTAGTTGTTTTAGAGTTTCAGGTCTTAAATTGAGGTCTTTAATCCATTTAGAGTTAATTTTGTGCAAGGTAAGAGAAATGGCTCTAATTTCATTCTTCTACATGTGTTTGTTCAATTTATCCAGTGCCATTTGTTAAAGATGCTGTTGTTTCTCCAGTGTATATTTTTGGTCCATTGGTCAAAGATCAAGTAGCTGTAATTGCTTTGATTTAGAGATGGGTCTTCTCTTCTATTCCATTGATCTGTGTGTCTGTTTAGTGCCAATACGATGCTTTTTAGTTACTATGGCTTTATAAGTACATCCTGAAATCAGGTATGGTGATATCCCTGGACATATTTCTTTTGTGAGGATATTTTTGGCTATTCTAGGCCTTCTGTTCTTCCATATGAATTTTGAGACTATTTTTTCTATATCTGTGAATAATGTTGCTTGAAGTTGGAATTGTATAATGCTTTTGATAGGATAGCCATTTTCACAATATTCTTCCAATCCATGACATTGGAGGGGGCTCTTTCCATCTTCTCATATCCTCCTCAATTTTTCTTCTTAACTGTTTTTAGATTTTGTTTGTATAGATCTCTCACTTTCTTGGTTACTGATACTCTAAGGTACTTAAATTTTTGCAGCTATTGAAAACAGATAGTGTCACTTATCTCTTTCTCTGTATGTTTATCTTTGCCAGATAGGAAAGCTATTGGTTTTTGTATATTAATCTTGTTTCCTGCCACTTTACTAAAATAATTTATTACCTTTAGGAGTTTTTGGTGGAGTTTTTTGGGTCACTTAGATAAAAAAAAAATCATGTCCTCTGCAAATGATGAGTTTGAGTTCTTCCTTGCCAATCTGTACCCCTTTATTTGTTTCTCTTGTCTTATTGCTTGAGCTAAGACTTCAGGTACTACATTGAAAAACAGTGGTGAGAATGAGCACTCCTGTCTTGTTCCAGACTTTCATGGGAATGCCTCAAGGTTTTTCCCCATTTAGTGTAATCTGGGCCCTGAATACTTATAAGTAGCCCTTATTATGTTGAGGTATGGTCCTTCCATCCCTAGGGACATCCATCTCCTGCTGAACATTATAGCTCCAGCTTCTCAGGCCTTTAGGCTAGGACTCACAGGAACTGCTGGCTCATCTGAGTCTCTGGTGTGCAAAGGGCAGATGGTGGAACTTCTTGGTAGTGATAATTACATGAGTGGATTCTAATAATAAATTCCCTCTTAGGATTCCATCTACCTATCCATCTACCATATATCCATCTATCTATAACCTGCTGGTTGTTTCTCAGGAGAATGACTTAATACAATTACTATTTTAATATGATAACTTTAAAACAGTGCTCAGTATGTGGTGCATTGAAACAAAAACAGCACTAAAAGAATGTCCAAACCCTAAGTATAATTCTCAAAAAGAAACTACTCTTTCCTAGGGGAACTTTAATAGTAATACATTTGCTTATATTATTTCCTGTAAGGAAGAGAAATCTATTAATTCTCCAACTTCATTATCAGTGGGCTAGTGAAAGACAAAATATCAGCAATCAACTCAAATCAAGACAGACTTAAATGTTTTTCACAAATTACAGACTAGAGATGGCTTCCTGATATATACCTCCTTACAAAAATAAATGACTACATTTTTATAGAAAACTCAGATAAGAGAAAATTGGAAAAAATAACATTAGTAGAAATGAAAAATATATACCACTAGCAATAATACTCCAAAGAAAATATAAGGCAAGAAGAAAATTCAACTAAACTTGAAGATGTGATATGGCATGTGTTTAGAGTAGTCAGTGTATGGCATAAAAGGCAAGAACTAAAGTATTTTATCACTTATGAGTTTTGAGATTATTTATTATAAATACTATTTATAATCTCAAATTTTATTTTATTTGATGAAGGTAGATAGATAGACAGATACATACATACATACATACATACATACATACATATATACATGATAGATTGATTGATAAATAGATAAGATGGAATTTGTTCTCACAAATTTTGGCCTTGGCCACCATACTTTGACAAACAGACATATTCTCAGACTTACTGAAGCCAGATTTGCCTGCCTATTCCTAGAATATGAATACATTTGCTCCCGATCATTAGAAGGAAGGGAGGCTGAAAATTTTGAATGTAGAAATGTGCTGCAATGACAACTGTGGTCATAAGTGATTTGTCGTATCAAATATTATAGATATTTTTTTTCTCTACTATGATTAATGATATCTCATATTTTTGGAAATTATTTATAGAGCTTTAGGTAGTTGGTAAAATTGTTAACTGCCTTAGCATTTAATAGCTTGTATTTTTGTCACTCTTAATTCCTCAAAACTTCCTTTCTTCATTTTTCTCCATTTGTAGAATCACTTTCATTTATCTCAAAAAGATCCTCTCTTTCCAATGGTTTCTTACAACCTAAAGTAATTGTTCTAAACATGAAAGAGTAAGGTAAACATAAAAATCCATATCGATTTAGGACACTTTTACATACATTCACTTTATTCTTTTTTTTAATTAAGTTGAAACTTTGTGTGGATACATCATGGGTTGGTACCATTATTTCTCTCCTCTGTGCCCCCATTCCACTCCTGAGTGGGATTGCTGGTGTCATCCATGGGTTTCTGGGTTATGAGTTATGAGAGTAGCGGTCAGTCATTGTGGGTGGGGGGAGGAATGCCTCTGGATATGCCCTCCTACCCTATGGCTCTTGCTGATTGCTGGATTATTTTATTGATTAGGTTGCAATGACTAGATTGTGTTTTTAAAAAAATCATATACAGGGCTAGAGAGATGGCTTAGCAGTTAAGGTGTTTGCCTACAAAGCCTAAAGACCCAGGTTTGATTTCCCCAGAACCCACATAAGTCAGATACATATGGTGGCACATGCATCTGGAGTTCATTTTCAGTGGCTAGAGGTCCTGGTGTGCCCATTCTCTATATACCCCTTTTTCTTTCTCTCTCTCTCTCTCTCTCTCTCTCTCTCTCATAAATGAATGAATAAATATTTTTTTAAACTTATATACAGCTTTATCTCTGGGTTCAACAATGCGCAATGGTCATTGGTAGTCTTCAAAGGGGCTGTTACCACATGAATAGTGATGTCATTTACTCATCTTCTTTCTGGAAAATGAACGACTCATGCTCACTTCTCTTACTGAAACTGAAGTAACAAGCTGCTATAGTAAGTAGTCTATGCAGCCGCCCGAGAACCCACATATGTATCAAAGAAAAGGTGGTTCTGACCTATGTCCTTGCAATTGTCTCCTGCCCACATGGGATTTTATATACCTTGCTCTATTTGACTGTACAGATTGTTAATAGATTCATAGACCTGAGACATATAACTTATACTGACCAATAGAATGTAAGCCAGTGTGGTAATTCCATTTTTAAACTGTAGCCTTAGGAAAGGTAAGAGGTAACTATCAGACTCTTATTTGTGATATAGTGACTTTTTTCTGGTGTTCTGCATGCTACACATTTTTCTGCATAGAGTTCATCTTTTGTTGTCCTAGGACATTTTAGTTTTCTATCTGCTCTTTTTATTTAATGCTATTTATTTATTTATTGAAAATTTCATCCATTCCCCTCCTTTCAAAGTGCTTGACTCAAGGTACAAGAACAACAAGAAAAAAAAAAGGAAGACAAACCAGTCATGGTGGTATGTGCCTTTAATCCCAGCATCCAAGAGGCTAAGGTAGGAGGACTGCAGTGGGTTTGAAGAAAGGCTGAATTGTTAACTGCCTTAGAATTTAATAACTTGTATTTTTGTCACTCTTAATTCCTCAAAACTTCCTTTATTCATTTTTCTCCAATGAATTCCAGGTCAGCCTGGGCTAGAGAGAAACCCTTCCTTGAAAAATAATAGGAGACAAGCTAAGACACAAAACATGTGATTTACTGATAACATAAAATTTATTGAGGGAAAGGAATTGTACTTTACAGCCATCCCTGTGCCCTGATATCTTCCTATTAAGAAGAACCATGTTTACTCAGTCAAATGTCTTCTGAACTCTGGTAACACATTATACCAGGTTCTAAGTTATGAACTATGATTGGTCTATGCGGATCCTGGTAATCCCATTATTCTTCATTTAGGATTAGTACTATAACTTAGTTATGGCTAATGATACTTAAACAAAAATGTGCTGGGGAGAAGTTCCTACTTCAGAAGAAAGTACATAAATTTAAGAGGAGAGGGACTGGGGAGATAGTCCAATTAGCAGACAGAAGGATCCCTGGGGCTCACTGGCCAAGCCTACTTGACAAGCTCCAGGTCAGAAAGAGACTGTATCTCGAGAAGAAATAATTGATAGTTACTGAGGATGACACTTGAGGTTGTCCTTTGGCCTCTACACATACACCCAAACACATGTACCTACAGGCATATGAATGTGCACACACACATACCCACAGGTCCTCAAAGAAATTTAGGAGGAGAAACGTCTTGCCTTTTCCTTCTTCCTTCATGTGCATGTACTGAGTTCTGAGTTCTAATAGGTAGAGCCATTGGCTATGTTTGCTTGTCCTCTCCAAATTTCCTGTTGACGTTTAATTGCTGTTGAAACAGTACTACAAGCTGGGACCTTGAGGGTTTGGGCCATGAACACCTTGCTCTCATGATAGGATTAGTTCTGCTGTCAAGCAAGGGAGAAATTGATCTAGGAAATGGGTTTCTGATGAAAACAAGTTTGGCCAGTTTTCCCTCTGTGTTTTTTGCCTTTCATTATGTATGATACAGCACAAAGCAAACCACCAGTGCAAAGGCCAAGCTCTGGAATTTACCAGATTCCAGAACTATGAAAAACAAATTTCTTTATCATTGATTGGTTCTGAGGTTCCTATAGCTGTAGGAAATGGTATAAGGTATTATTTTTGTCATTGGTGGTGAAAGGCCAAATAAGGATGGAAATTTCAAAAGGCAGAAAAACCCTAGGTCATTTATATAGTCTGAGATAGTTCAATGGGCTTCTCCAAGCTGCTTTCAAACTTAGGAAAATAAACTCAAGTGTGTGCTGTCTAATTATAGAGTCACATTCTGAAAAAAAAGTGTCTTATGCTTTTGTTCTGTGCAAACATCATAGAGTATAATTCCATTAACCTGGATGGTGTAGGTCAACCCCTTGATGTTGTCTTTTGATGCAATTAGGAGATGCTGAACAGGAGATGCTGATGTTGGGGCTTCAAAGCACACTGCTTTTGGTAAACATGTTTTTATAGGTAGAAATAACACATTCTAAAATAATGATAAAAGTATCACACATGGAACCATAGTAGTTGTTAATGATTATTAGAAAACATGAGGTCCTTTATAGGTAATATGTTTAAATTTTTATTTATTATTTATTTGCAAGCAGAGAGAGAATGAGAAACAAAGAAAAATAGAGAATTGGCACTCCAGGGTCTCTTGACACTACAAACTTCAGATGAAGGATGTGAGGGCGATCTGGCTGTGACATCTGTTACCCCATTGATCACCACGGTTGATTTGGCTAATCTGGCTGGCTAGGGGGGTGTCCCTGTCCTCCCTCACTTCTCCATATGTGTCCTTCCTGAAGATATGAGCTCAGTCAAAGAGGATAACCTTCCCCGAATAAAGGAGGGTCTGGTCTTAGGTCAAGGGTATATGAGTAGCTGTGCTCCCCTGCTAGAACCTCCAAACAAGCTCTCAAACTTCAATGCATGTGCCACTTTGTGCTTCTGGCTTTACATAGGTACTGGAGAATCACACCCTGGGCTATCAGGCTTTGCAAGTAAGTGCCTTTGACCACTGAGCCATCCCCAAACTCCTAACATGTCATATGTTACCTGACTTGTGGTGCTGTTAGCAGCAACACTGCTACAACACATAACATACTATGCTAAGAAGTTATGATAAAAATATCATGGTATTAACATTTAGGCACAATCATATCTATTTGTTTAAGCTACTATCAGTTGTCTATTCTGTTACCTGAATCCAAACACTCTCCGAAAAGATAGACTTCTGATATATTCTATGAGTTTGAGGACATGACTTTCTTGGTAAGAAATAAATCTATCTTTAAATTCAGGCCTTCTGAATCTCTAGCCTCAGTTCTTTCCATGATGAAATGCATTAGCCCAAGAGTCCATAATAAAGTGTTGTACTCCTCCAAATTGGGACTTTTTCATTGTCATTGTTACTGAATAATCTCAATTGATTGACCCTGGGATGGATATAAACCATGTGGTTACCAGAGTCTCTCCTAGATTCAGTTTCATTCTTATAATACATACCACAATTCATATTTAACAAAAAGGCTTAAATGTAATGAGAAAGGACCTTCAGTAATCATATTTCTGTTGGCTCAAATACGTTGGACACTTTCCTGCAGTGCACTTTTAAAAACATATTAAACAACGAACTCCTTTCATGTCATATTAAGTTCTTCTATTCCAGAAAATAAATATTCATTTTCAAAATAAGATTTCATTGATTTTTCACAAAAGCATTTTTAATAACATTTACTGCCTCAGCATTTTAAGTTAGAACTGTGCAAAACTCAGCGGTTTTGGTTCAGGGATAAGTGACCCCTGGCGTTCATGCTGAGTTTTCAAATTATACAGTGTCTAGGAGTGACACGTCAGCTGAAGATGTGGTTCTCATCGCCTGACTGCGCTGACTCCCGTTGCCCCTGAACATGCTTCCTCCTCATCGGTTGCTGTCTGTGGTGAACTTAAATACTCTGATCATGTGGGCCTGTCTTATCTTCTTTCCTAAGGGTTTGGGAAAAGGGAAAACAAGTGGTTTCCTTACATTGAATGCTGAAGTAGCTTTTAGAGAGAAAGTAAGATGTAAATATAGTTGACACGTTCTCAATGAGTGAATTGTTGCATACCCCAGGCCTCACCAATTTGCAAACTTTATTTCTAAAGCAGTAGGAGTCTGACATAATTTTCCAGAATAGTATTTCTTTTCAAAAGGACATTTGTTTCTATTAACTGGATCCTGACATCTCTCTAAAGCAAGCAGACATATTCATTCTCATTTTTACAGGTGGTTAAAAACTAAATGCTCCAGAGACAAGTCATAGTCTCTTAGATATAATATAAATTAATGGTAACTTAACAAAAGGCACGCATAGCATCTTGAAATGTAATACCTCCATTTTATTTTTAATTTTCTAGTATTAGGCAGAATTTTATAAATATTTATTAATAAGTGGCATTTATCTAGAAAGATGAGATAAAACATACTTTTGTGTATGAATAATATTTGAATACTCAGAAAGCATGAATATGTTGATAGTAGCCATATCAATTATGTTACTATTAATTACGTTTTAAAACATTTATTGAAAGGGGTGATTGTATTATGTAAAAAGCAATGAAGTTAATCTGTAGAAATCATATACTGTGTCAAGATGTGTGCATTTTATTGATGTATAAAGAAAACATAGGACATATTTCACAGTGCATCCCTGGTTAAAATAATGACCCAACAGTGACTCATATAAAGTATTAGCTAGATTTTCCCATTATTGTTGAGGGGATTATTCCCTGGCCTTGATCATTGTGCCCTAATCACAGATCAGACTGAAGGCTGACTGTTCCTAACAGCTAACTGCCTTAGAATTTAAAACTCACAAGCAAAGAATTTCCTAGTTATTATATTATCTGAGAACATATTAATATTAATGATGAACACCATCTGAAGTTGGTCTAAAAAAATAATTTCAGACTTTATTCTGTAACTACAAAAACAGACCAGAAAATAGAATTAACTATTGTTTTCAAAGGAACATTCCTTTAAGCAATAACTATTTTTCAATGGCAGTAGTTTGATCACCAGATTAAAAAAAAAATTAAACTAGATTCATGTCAAGGACAGCTCCAATTAACAACATACTATGAAAATGCTTCTTTATCTAGTTCTGGTATGTTAAATTTAAATAAAAAGCAAGTATAACAGTTAACAATTGTAGCTTATTGGATTGGTTTTATTATAGTTAATGATTATTGCTTATTGGTTATTAAGTTTTCTTGGCTCCATTCTCTCTTTGCTATGCCTTATAGGAGCTGAAAGTATTTACTCTGTGCCTTTATATGTTGAAAGCATGTAACTTGTTTTGACTTTACAGGACTCAGAGCTAAGAAACTATCTTAAATCTCAGATAAGATTTGGGACTTTAAAACCATCTTCTTTTATAGTTTAATGTACTTTAATAGCAAACTTACAGGAATCGCACAGAAGACAGGCACTGTTGAAACTTGTTCACTGAAACATTTTGACTTATATTAATGCTTTACATTCCCACATTTATATTAAAAATCCACACACAAGCTGGGAGTGGTGGTGCATGCCTTTAATCTCAGCACTCAGGAGGCAGAGGTAGGAGGATCACCATGAGTTCAAGGCTACCCTGAGACTACATAGTGAATTCCAGGTCAGCCAGAACTAGAATGAGAACCTACCTCGAAAAACAAACAAACAAAAAAATCCACACGCAAATGAAAATGAAGAAACTGTCAATACCTGAATACTGTCCCCTATTTTTCTACTTGCTACCATACACTTAGTTACCTTCTGACCCCATGGAAAAAAATATCTAACATGCAGAACTATCAATAACAAGAAGAGAAAAAAAATATTTTTGAGAATGAAATGTTTCCCATCATAGCAGACTCTTAAGCACACTCTCTATGTATGTGGTGTGCTAGCTGGATATCTTTTGGCATAATTTGTTACACGTTTGGCATGGATAGCACACAGGTTGGTATTTGCAAAAAGGCCAACCAGATAGGTCTCACTTGCCTCCTGCAAAGCACCAATAGCTGCACTTTGAAAGCACATATCTGTTTTGAAGTCCTAAGCAATTTCTTGCACCAGACGCTGGAAGGGCAGTTTGTGACTCACAAGTTCAGTGGATTTCTGATAGTGTCTAATTTCATGGAATGACACAGTACCAGGCCTGTAATAATGAGGTTTCCCTCACCCCTCCAGTAGAGGGTACACTCTTGATACCTGCTTTTGTAGCCGGTTGTTTCCTGGGTGCTTTACCACCAGTGGATTTGCGGCCAGTCTGCTTTATAGGAGCCATAGGATAGAGACCTCCTCACCTACCCCCCGCTTCTCCTATGGCTGCAAGCTTAGGGAGCTAGAAGGTGGCACTGCTGTTAGAGAGCCACAGTGGCTGCTGCCCTGCAGTTTAAGTTATCTTAAGTTGATAAATTCTTTGGGCACTTTTGAATTTGGACTGAACATAATATACGATGTAAGATGGTTACGAATCTATTGGGGGCTAGGGGCAGAATGTGGTAGTTTGAATAAATTTCCCCCAATAGATTCAGGAGTTTTATTAAAGCTTCTTAGATTTCCAGCTACTTGGCTGGAAGAGGCATCACTGGGGGTGGATCTGAATTCCAGCCTAAGATATGAAAAGTGTTTCAGCTTTGCCTGGAGTTCCTTAAGTGTGCTTTGCTTGCTTATGGTGCTAGTGGTGGGTTCTCTTCTCTCCCCCCCACCCCACTTCTCTCTGCCTGGCCCTGTGAAAGTGGGCCAGCTTCTTCTGCCATTATGGACCTTCCCCTGACTCTGTAAGCTTCAAAAACCCCTTCTTCATCCCATGAAATGCATCTGGTCTGGAAGTTCATCCTAGCAAACTGAGCCTGTCTACTACACCTGCTGTATATCCAATTTATCTCAGTTGGATCTCAGATAGTGATTTGAATGAAAGAATGAATGATTGGGTAGATGTTAACAGCTTCCCAACAAAAATTTATTCCTAAAAATTCTATTGATAGGTTCTCTTGTCAGCCCTAGAAACTCGGTCATAAAAATATTCTAGATTATAAGTAGGACAGAGATTTTTACCTTAGATCTAGTATATCATAAGTATAGTGTCAACCATGAAATATAACCATAGAAGATTTTAATATGCTTGGAATCCATTAACATATTTTCTTAATTTAGTATCACAGAAGAAATTAAACGAAGAAAGTGATTAAAAGGAGTACTTTGAATCTAGTATCAGTGAATTCCTGATCTATGGTCATCAAAGGATAATAGTCAAGATAATAAATATTATTTGAGTCTTACTGATATACCTGATAGGCAGGCAACTTGAGATGCAGACAATAGGAAGAAAAGGGGCGGGGTGGAGGGAAAGAGGAGGGTAGGGAGAAAAAAAACTGGGCTGGAGAGATGACTTAGTGGTTAAGGTGCTTGTCCATGAAGCCTAAGGACCCATGTTCAATTCCCCAGGACCCATGTAAGCCAGATGTACAAGGTGGTGTGTGTATCAGGAGTTCATTTGCAGTGGCTGGAGGCCCTGGTGCACCCATTCTCTCTCTATCTACCTCTTCCTCTGTCTCTTTCTCTCAAATAAATAAATAAAATATGTTTTAAAAAAAAAAAAACTAAACCCAAAACGAATTGTGTGAATTGGTACCACAGAAAGCTTTATCCTACAAGATAGACTAAAAGATTTAACCCTCAACAGGAATATGGCGGGGGGGAGCACTTGAAAATAAGGGCCCTGGAGAGGGTGGATGAAGCTTAAGCTTAAAATTTTTTTTGACTCTGGCTTCTAACTCCCAGTACCACAAATTGGTTACTACCCACAATAAACTGTTGATTGGAGAGTTCTGTAAGGTCCCCAAAACAAGACAGGCTTGTCTTCCCACCTCTTCTCTGCTTCTGGGTTGCCTATACAGATAGTGTGTGGGTCTGGAGTGAGTAGGCCAGACTCCTGCTTCCAGGCTCCTCCCACCACCCTAGTCTGGGCTCCCTGTGCTGGTCTGTGTGCTGGAGGGCACTGCATGAAGTAGGCCAGATCCCTACTTCATGTAGGGGGACACAAAACTGAACCCAAATTAAATTGGTACCATAGAACCCTATAGTCCAGAAGTTAGACCAAAAGGTAGAACCCTCAAGAGGACCTTAGAGGGAGCCCCTAATCGAAGAGCCCTGGAGAGGGTGAGACAAAACCTAGCCTCAAATTTCTCCTGTTTCTCTTTCTTCTCTGTCTTTTTCTTTGTCCTTTTTCCTTGGCACTGGCCTGTAACTCCCTGTACCAGGATATGGTCTACATCCACAGTGAACTGCTGATCAGAGAGAGCTACTATCTCCAAAAACAAACAAGATAGACTTTCGTCAGAGCACTTGATTACCCACCAGAGGTGAATGGTAAGACCCTACTGCTGAAAACACCATATGCTGTTAGCACAGACCATGGAGAGACCTGGATGAAATCCAAAGGAGAGCCAGTCCCCAGACAATTAGTCCATCTAGTGCTGGAAGGTGCTACATGAGCTACCGAGGAAAGTGGCCAACATCTGCCCAAGCAACTCAAAGTTTAAGCAACTCAGAAGCAAACAACTTGATGTGATTCTCACACAAGTGCAATAGTGGCACACAGCCATGGTGAGTGACTAACTGCCCTTGGATTGGCTAACAGATCTGCTCAGTGGAAAGGAAACCATATCTGGAACTGTGAAACAAGTCAGGATCATATCCAGATAATGATTATGCTTTCCATTGTCAAGTTCCCACTAACCTTAGACTATGAGAGGGTCTACATCCTTTTAATTCTCTATAAATTAGTAATGGTTAACCTGCCAGGAGTGGTGGCACATGCCTTTAATCCCAGCACTCGGGAGGCAGAGGTAGGAGGATTGCCGTGAGTTTGAGGCCACCCTGAGACTACATAGTGAATTCCAGGTTAGCCTGGACCAGAGAGAGACCCTACCTCGAAAAACAAAACAAAAATAATAATAATAATAATAATAATAATAGTTAACCCATTTAACTGGTGCTGACTTCATTCTCTATTGGAGAATCTGCTTCTCTTTTTCAGATGGGAGCTGGACCTGAGGAGATAAACAACCCTGCTCACTCCACCCAGGCCCCAGCTGAAACCACAGAGAAATTGGGGAAATAAGTAAGAGTGCTGCTTTCTTGGTGAACCTGATATCAGCACAAGGGTGAAGGAGATAGACACGTAGGACACTCAACACCTACCAAACCAGAGATCCAGAGGCTCCTAAGTGCCTATCACTGTTCCCAGCATGGTTCAGGGAATTTTGCAGAAGAGAAGGTGAAAAGATTGTTAGAGGCACAGGTTGGAACATTTTGCAGAGATGTTGCCTCTCCCCCCTCCCATAATGCATAACCCACAATCCCCATGGGATTAACCTGCATCCTAAAGGAGGAGGGCCTCATAAGAAAATGGGCAGAGGTGGGAAATGATGGTACCAACATGTGTTGCTTGCATACTAAATATGTCCATATCTAATAAAAATGGAAGAATGTCCTGCCTGAGGTAAAAAGTAAGATGCTATATGCAGCCAACACAGATCACAGAGAGACCTGGCTGGAATCCAGAAGAGAGCCAGTCCCCAGGCAGCCTATCTCATGCTGGAAAGTGCTACGTCAGCTACTGGGGAAAAGTGGCCAACAATGGTCTGAGCAAGCAGGGCTCTAAGCTACTCAGAAGCAACCAGCCAGACAAGATGTACACACCAGTGCAATAATGACACACAGCCTTGGTGGGTAACCAATGGCTTTCTGATTGGCTAAGAGATCTGCACAGTGGAAAGGATCCCATATCTGGAATTAGGAACCAGGTAAAAATCCTATGGAGACAAAGATCATGCTCTCCAATGTCAAGCTCCCACTAGTCTTTGGCTAAAACAGGGGCTACAACCATCAAAATCTCCCTAAATTATTATTATTTTTTTTTTTTTTTGGTTTTTCGAGGTAGGGTCTCACTCTAGCTCAGGCTAACCTGGAATTCACTATGGAGTCTCAGGGTGGCCTCGAACTCATGGCAATGATCCTACTTCTGCCTCCCAAGTGCTGGGATTAAAGGCATGCACCATCACGCCCAGCTTCTCCCTAAATTATTAATGCTTATTCCATTTCTCCTATGCTGACTTCACTCTCCATTGGAGAATCTGTTTTTCAGAAGGTAGTGAGACCTGAGGAAATAAACCACCCCGCGCACTTCAGCCAAGGCCCAGGTGAAACCAGAGAGGAACTGGGGAGATGAGCAAGCGTTCTGCTTCCATCATGAGCTCCAGGGTGAAGGAGACAGATGCTGAGGTACTGAACACCTACCAAAGCAAAGATCCAGAGGCTCCTAAGAGCCCATCACTGAAGTAGACTTAAAACACACCCACCAAGGCTCAGAGAATTTTGTGAAAGAGGGGGTAGAAAGATTGTAAGAGCCACAGGTTGGGACATTGTGCCCAGAGGCGTTGCCTCTCCCCAATAACTGACTGCTGCTCTCACAACACATAACCCACAGCTCCATAGGGAATACCAGCAACCTCACTGAAGAGGGGCCCCAGCAGAATGGGGGCAGGGATGAGGGAAAGGATGGTACCAACACATCATGTATCCATACTAAGTATGTCCATAATAAAAAAAAAAACTTGTGTGACTGACTGAGTCTGTCATCTCTACTGTATAGTTTAAAAACATTTTAAAGCCCCTCTATTTCACACACTTCTAAAAGGGTACTTTGCATGTAACTTACTTTCAGTTTTAAATATTTATGATTCCATTTTCCATGTAGCCTGCATAGCTGTTATATTTATGTCAGGTTTAGAACAAAGTCCTTAGAATCTAAAAACTCTATTTTCTTTTTTTTTTCTTTGTTACTACCACAGAAGTTTGTGTATAATGGACTATTTTAACACTCATATCTTGTATAGTGATGGTGAGACAAACAGAATATTATTAGGGAAATGGCACCTAATACTGCCACGGCACATGATATGTAGCAAAGGAGTCATTGTGAGGCAGAGCAAAAAAGCAATGAAGTGTCCACAGTTGCTGAGTTTGACCCAGGCCTCAGTGACCAAGTACTCAGGCTAGTTAGCACTATTTATCACTAGCTGCTCCTGAAGATTTAGTGGGAGAAATCAGGGTCTGGATGTAGAAAGCACCCCAGCAAAGCCACCCATCCAGTCTCCTACATGTTTGTTTCTGCTGATGCCAGAATTGCTTCTCTCTCCATAGAACCCATTTCTTTCCCCATCTGCCTTGGATGCACTTAATCAGGGCTCAAGCTTCACTCTGTCCCGTGGACCCATCAGGACTCTGGTGACTGTGTGTACCCAGTACTTCAGGAAAATGACTCTCAGGAACTGTAGAGTCAGCTCTCCTGGCTTCCACTCCCCTCAACAGTAGAAGACTCCTCCTGTCTTCTTCCCCCAACCAATGGCATGTACCTGCACATCTTGCTTCCCCCACCGGCCCTCATCCCCAGCGACCAGCTTCCTTATAGGCACTGCACTCACCCCACCAAGGCAGGCTGGAAAACATAGTCTGCAGGATGCTCTGAGGGTGGGTGCTGCGAGTGGCTTCCCTTTGTTGGAATCAGTGCTCAGCTGTAACTCAGCCGGCTGTCTTCTGGCCTGCCCTCTGCCCAGGCCTAGTCAGCAGGCCTGGGGCAAGGTGAGGTTGGAAGTGGGTGGTGCAGGGGAAGAGAGAAAGGGGGCAGTGGACAGTTCCAGAAGCCTTTCTTTTGAGCTTGACAACTTCCATGTTGTCCCATATCCTAGGATGTTATGCTTCTCTGGGACAAAAGAACAGCATTTTCCCCTGGAATATGAAGAGCAATTACAGTTTTCTCACAACAGAGAATGGTTAAGTGTCAGGAAATTGCAGGGAGGAAATTTATTGCAATGGACGAAGTTAAATAATAACGACATACGTATACCCACTACTATAAAAAAAAACATAAATTACATAAGTAAAGTTCTTCACTTGAATTATAAAGCAAGAAAAGAGGAAGGTATAGAAACTAGAATGGGCAAAGAAATAAAGGTGACAGATTTATATAAAGGGGCAATATAGAGCAGTAGCATGGGTGAGTAGTCTAAGGCCCTGGATTAAGAGGAATTATGAAGACTGGCATCTTGAACTTTATTTTAATAAATCACAGGCCTTGTATACAAAAGTACATCTTGTATTTACAGATATGCAGCAAGTTAGTCTGAGACAGGCATCTAATACTTGGCATGTGTTGTTGGTCTGGGCAGCATGGTATTCCATTTAAAATATGAAGCAATAGAAGTAGAAGTCTCGGGCTGGACAGATAGCTTAGCGGTTAAGCACTTGCCTGTGAAGCCTAAGGACCTCAGTTCAAGACTCAATTCCCCAGGACCCACGTAAGCCAGATGGACAGGGTGGCATATGCATCTGGAGTTTTTTTGCAGCGGCTAGAGGCCCTGGAGCGCCCATTCTCTCTCTATCTATTTGCCTCTTTCTCTCTCTGTCTGTCTGTCGCTCTCAAATAGATAAATTAAAAAATTAAAAAGAAACAAAAAGAAGTCTCAGGAATTCAAAATAATGTGGCTAAGGTAAGGCTAGCCAGAATTAGAGAGAAAAGGATCTTATATCAACTTCTTGGGATTAATTTTATAAGTAGATGGAGAAAGTAGAGGATTTAGGTAAAGAGAAATCCCACTTCCTAGAAGAAAAATCCAAGTATGACCTAAGGCAGTGTGGACTTGGACATGGTCAAACATCTACATAACAGACCAAATGACATGCCATAGAAAGTGAGTCCTGGGGAGTGATTAGAACACAGGACTTTTCTTCCCAGTACTGGAAAATAAACCGAAGGACTCACACATGCTAGGCAAGCACTCGACCAGTGAGCTATAACCTCAACCATGCTTTCACTTTTTATTTTGTGGCAAGGTCTCACGAAATTACCCAGGCAGCTCTGGATCTCACCCTGTAGCCAAGCCTGGCCTGGAACTTGAGGTCCTCTTGTCGCCGCCCCCTGAGTAGCTAGGGTTACAGGTCTGTGTCACTAGGCCATCTTAGAACACAACATTTTTTTTTTCAGATCCTGAGTTCTTAAACAGTGGGTGATCCCACAATATAGGGTCATATCACTGAATGTGATAACAGTAAAAGGTTTCTGAAAACACAACATCCAAAAATTAATTCAAAATCAGACATATAGTGAACCTGTAGTGTTTCTGTCATGACTTCCCTGCAGTGTTGGTTCTGAACACACATGTGCACTTGGCATTACATATGCCACCATGCCAAACATGCCAACCAACACTGCCTGAGACATATCAGCTTAGATTCAAGACTGTCAATGCCACAGATGTCAATGTTTTTATTGAACACACAGTTTTCTGCTCTTATATAAACATGATGATTTTAATTACAGAAAGCCATGATTTCTAATATTTTTCTGTCATCATTCCTTAGCATGTGAGTCTCAAATGAGTGTATCTTTGGAATATATGATGTTAGAATCCTTAAAAACTGCTTGAGAGGCTTAGTGGTTAAGGTACTTGCCTGTGAAACCTAAGGACCCAGGTTAATTCCCCAGTACCCATGTAAAGCCAGATGCACAAGTGGCACATGTGTCTGGAATTTGTTTGCAGTGGCTAGAGGCCCTGGCATACCTATTCTCTCCCTCTCCCTCTGCCTCCCTCCAACTCAATCTCTCAAATAAATAAATAAAATATTTAAAAAAATGTTTTAAAAATCACTAGAGTTGCTACTTGAGTTTTATAAAAATGATTAGATGAATTTTTGCTTGGGATTAGGACAGAATTTCGAACAATTTGTGAAACGACCCTAAACACACTTCTGGCATTTTGTTCATATTTGTGGAAAGTGGCATTCTTGGTACTGATTAGAAAATCAAAATATTGACCAGCTCAGAAAAAGGTTGAAGATGTTGCAACCCTGCAGCATCAAATATTCATTCCTTAAAAATTTCAATTCTTGCCAGGAGTGGTGGCGCACACCTTTAATCCCAGCACTTGGGAGGCAGAGGTAGGAGGATTGCCATGAATTCGAGGCCACCCTGAGACTGCACAGTGAATTCCAGGTCAGCCTGGGCTAGAGTGAAACCCTACCTAGAAAAAAATAAAATAAAATAAATTTATTTATGATTTATTATCATAAACATTTGCTTTGTATACTTATTTTACATTCTCATATAATCAGGATCACATAAAAACTTCTAAGAAGAAAAGCAGGGGTCAGAGGTTGAAACAGTTTGCAACCTGCTGTGTGTCTTTTCCTGGAGAGACATGAACAAGTTTTTATTCTCTCAATATAAGGCACTGGTGACAGACCAAAGAAGTGATTCGATCCACATCTAGCTAAGTGAACCAGTAAGTTTATCGGGTTACTTATAGGAGTGTGGGTGACTCATAAGCACATGGGTAACATAAAGGCAGCCGGAATCATCACAAAGCCCACCCCCACCCGAGCATGGGTGACAACTTAGGAGCGCTCCATCCACAGAGCTCCCTGTAGGGCTTCAGGTAGCTTGGTCTTGAAGGAAGAGTCTCCCCTCCCTCGCAATTGTTACTGATTATATAGCCCTGGGGAGAGACCTAAGGATCTTGTAACTTCCTTTCTGTGCATAACAGGTTGTAAGAGCTTCTCTCCTCCATCCAGGAGAAAATAATGGCACAACCAAGACCCTGCCTTGACCACTTCTGTCTTGCTTTAGGTAAAGATGCACTGTAGAATTAACCAGAAAGAAGGGAAAGAAATGTGTCTGTTGGGAATGGCAGGAGCTGCTCAGGACTGAGACACTTTTCTCTACTTCTTTCCAACATGTTTCAGAATCTCACATACCACTGTGAGAACATCTCATGCTCATCTACTGGCCTCTGTATTAGAACCTGTCCCCTTCTGTACTTTCAAACTGTCCACTGCCTGAATTCCACATAAGAAAGACAAGACTTGCTTGTGTGTGGCAGCCTTTCCTCTGTCAGCTACAAGAGAGAAAGACACTACAGAAATGTACCACAAAGAAACCAGGAAAAGGAAAAAGGCTAAAAATAACTCAGTCTTAAGAAAAATTGGCGAAACAAGCAAGGGTGCTGTTTTCCTGATGAACCGGATACCAGCACAAGGGGGAAGGAGATCAGCACAGAGAAAAATCAACTCCTACCAAATCAGAGAGTCAGAGCCTCAGAGGCCCCCAACACCTCATCACTGAAGCAGACCAAAAATGAACCCAACATGGCTCAGGGAAATTTTGCGGAAGAGGGGGCGGAAAGAATGTCAGAGCCACATGTTGGGTCATGATATGCAGAGACATTTAGCTTACCCATAACTGTGTGCTAACTCTACAATGCATGACCCATATACCTCAACAAGGAGGGGCCAAGGGGAGGGGGTAGGTCACGGATGAGCCTAATAATGGTACCAAACTGACTGTATTTGCTGAATACAAAACTAACTAACAAAGAAAAAAAAAATAACTCAGTCTTTGTGATGGTTAAGTTCTGCTGTCCACTTGATCAGATTAGGAATTCACAGCCATTCTTTCTGGGTGGGTCTCTGAGGCTACTTCCAGGAAGGTTATCTGAAGGAGGAAGTCCTTCCTCCAGAGTGGGCATCCCTCCCCATGGGGGCCTGTATATAAGGACGCTCTGGGAGGACCCAGTCCCTCTTTCCCACCTAACAGCCTGTGCTACTTGCTGGTGAGTGCATAGGTGCATCTATCCTGTTGTGCTGTCCGTCAGCTTTGGAACCAAGTTTCCTCAGCCTTACAATGTGGACTGGCCAGGAAGCCGTTAGGCCTTCAGTACTGAACAGCTACTTGGCTCGCATGCCTGCTATTGGACTGCAGTAAACTAACCCAGTAAATTAAATACCAATTCATTCTACTGGTTCTGTTTCTTTAGAGAACCCTAACTAATACAGATTGTGGTATCAGAATTGGGGTGGAATTGGGACTAGTACCACAATCTGATTAACATAAGTCTCTAAACAAAAAACATTTGCAAGTCCTGACACTGGAGTAGAAAAGTTTCTTCAGCCCTGCTGCCCTGTAGACATGGCTCCCTAATGAGTGACAGGAGTAACGAAGGCCAAACTTAATTTAGTACAAGTTGGAAAAAGCGATGACTGATTGCATATGTGGAGCAATGAACATTCTAGCCACAAGGATGGGAAGAAAAATATTTACGAACCTCATAAAATTTAATAAAATTTACACAGAAAGTTTGATGTATCTCCATGTTATAAGAGTGAAGGATAAACACTGCAAATGAGAGGAGAGGTCTGGAGGCTTGTGAGGAAAAAATTTGGTTTCTTTTTAAACTTTTTTTATTGACAGCTTCCATAATTATAGACAATAAGCCATGATAATTTCCTCCCCTCCCTCACTTTCTACTTCACAAATTCACTCTCCATCATATCACTCAATTAGTCTCTTTTTATTTTGATGTCATCATCTTTTCCTTGTATTATGAGGGTCTTGTGGAGGTACTGCTGGCACTGCGAGGTCATGGAGATCGAGGCCAATTTGTGTCTGAACGATTGCATTGGACTTTTACGTTCTTTCTGCCACCTCTTCTGTCCATTCATCTCAGCACCATGGTGCCTTTTGAGGCATCTCAGTAGTCACCGCCACCTGAAAAGAGAAGCTTCTCTAACCAAAAGTGAAAGTAGTGCTAATATATGGGGATGAACATTAAGAAAAGTGCTAATAGGGCAGGCCAGTGAGCATAGTATATACATTTAGCCAGATACCAGCAGACATTACACCCTAGGGCTCATGACCTCCCCATCACACTGATTAGGTTTTCAGTACCAGGCATGTATTCCCGCTCATGGAGTGAGCTTCCAGTCCAATTAGAGAACAGTTGGTTTAGCCCATAAGAGACATGACATTATTGCACCTGTTCAGTCATTTGGCCTGGCTGGCCAACCTTAAGGCTTGCAATGTCCACTGTTGTTTTTCTCCAATGATGACCTCTCTCCCAAAGGGCTGCATGCAGTATAGCTTTTTCCACCTTTCTATCAGTTGATCTACAAGGAGGAGTGTTTCAGCTCAGCTCCAGCTTGAATTCTCAGTGACCTTGCAGCCAAAGCATGTGGAGTCTTCAGCAATAGGGCCTTACCATCTATTCCTGGTGGGAAACCAAGAGCCTCAGCAATGGCCTGAGATGCTTTACAGGCATCAGGGACCTCACTGGCCAACAACTCACTGGAAGGTATCCCATCCCTGGCACTGAAATTTTTCTAGTAATAGTCTATGACTTCTGGGTGTACCATTATCCAAAAAAGTAGGTTTCCATATAGCTTATTCATAACATCTTGAATTAATTAATTAATCCTCCCCCACCCATCTTTTACTCAATCTCTTCCGATGACCATTTAGGCCATTGCACCCCCAATAATCTGTTCATCTACTTACATATATACAATACCATTGCCTTAAGTCCTCCCCTCTCTTCCCTCCCTTATAGCCCCTTTTTAGATTACTGGCCTTTGCTACTGATTTTTACTCCAACTCACATACAAGTCTAAATATTTGCACCTAGGTTCCACATATGAAAAAGAATATGGAACATTTGGCTTTCTGGGCCTTGGTTATCTCACTTAGCATAATCCTTTACAGATCCATCTTTTTCCCTGAAAATTTCATAATTTCATTTTTGTTTACCACTGACTAGAACTCCATTGTGTAAATATACCACATCTTCATTATCCACTCATCAGTTGAGGGACATCTAGGCTGGTTCCATATCCTAGCTATTGTGAATAGAGTGGCAATAAACATTGTTGAGCAAGTATCTCTAAGGTACTGAGAAGAGTCCTTAAGATATATGCCTAGAAGTGGTACATCTGTGTGTAATATGGTAAATCTATTTTTAGCTGTCTCAGGAACCTGCACACTGATTTCCACAATGGCAGTAACAGACTACATTCCCACCAACAGTGTAGAAGGGTTCCTCTTTTTCCATATCCTCACCAGCATTTATTGTCCATTTGTTTACTTAATGATAGACATTTTGACAGGACATGGAATCTCAAGGTAGTTTTAGTTTGTGTTTTCCTGGTGGCTTAGGATGTACAACATTTTTAGATGTTTATATGTCATCTGTATTTCGTCTTTTGAAAACTCTCTATTTAGTTCTATAGCCCATTTTTTAAATTTTTTGTTTATTATTTTTATTCATTTATTTGAGAGCGACAGAGAGAGAGAGAAAGAGGCAGATAGAGAGAGAGAGAGAGAGAATGGGTGTGCCCAGGGCCTCCAGCCACTGCAAACAAACTCCAGACCCATGTACCCCCTAGTACATTTGGCTAACATGGGTACTGGGGAATAGAGCCTTGAACTGAGGTCCTTAGGCTTCACAGGAAAGTGCTTAACTGCTAAGCCATCTCTCCAGCCCTCCATAGCCCATTTTTAATTTGGTTTGATTTCTTATTATTTGGTTTTCTGAGTTCTTTTTTTTATTTTTATTTATTTTTTTGTTTTTTTGAGGTAGGGTCTCACTCTAGCCCAGGCTGACGTGGAAGTCACTATGGAGTCTCAGGGTGGCCTCGAACTCACAGCAATCCTCCTACCTCTGCCTCCCGAGTGCTGGGATTAAAGGCGTGCGCCACCACACCTGGCTCCGTGTGCCACCATGCCCGGCTCATTTTCTGAGTTCTTTGTATATCCTAGGTATGAATAGTCTATCAGATGTATAGCTGGCAAAGATTTTCTCCCATTTTATAGGTTGTATCTTTTCTCTATTTATAATGTCCTTTGCTGCATAAAAGATTTTCAATTTCATGAGGCCCCAGTGGTTAATTGGTGCTTTTATTTACTGAGCAGCTGGGGTTATATTCAGAAAGTCATTGCCTATCCCAATATGTTGAAGGATTTCCCCTACTTTTTCCTCTAGCAGCTTCAGGGTTTCAGGTGTGATCTTAAGGTTCCTGATCAATTTGGACTTGATCCTTGTACATGGAGAGAAGATTCTGTTTTCATCTTTCTACATATAGATATCCAGTTTTACTAGCACCATCTGTTAAAGAGACTGTCTTCTTTCCAATGAAAATTGTTGGCATTTTTATCAAAAAATCAGATGGCTGTAGCTGCCTGGATTAAAATCTGGGTCCTCTATTCTGTTCCGTTGATCTATGTCTATCTTTGTGCCGGTACCATACTGTTCTTGTTACTATGGCTCTGTAATATAGCTTAAAATCAGACATGGTAATACCACCAGCCTCGTTTTTGTTGCTCAAAATTGTTTTGACTATTCAAAGTTTTTTTGTGCTTCCAAAGAATTTTAGGATTGTTTTGTCTATTTCTGTGAAGAATGCCATCGGAATTTTGATGGAGATTGCATTAAATGTGTAGATTGCTTTTGGTAAGGTTGATATTTTCACAATATTGATTCTCCCAATCTAAGAACATGGGATGTCTTTCCATTTCCTAATGTCTGCTGCAATTTCTCTCTCGAGTGTTTTAAATTTTCCATTGTAGAGTTCCTTTACTTCCTTGGTTAGGTTTATTCTGATGTACTTTACTATTTTGAGATAACTGTAAATGGAAGTGATTGCCTGATTTCATCCTCAGCATGTGGGGTATTAATTTTGTGTCCTGCTACATTGCTAAAAGTTTTCATCAGCTGTAACACCTTGCTAGTAGAGTCTTTAGGCTCCTTTATGTATATAATCATATCTCTTCAAATAATGATAATTTTATCTCATCCTTTCCAATTTGTATCACTTTTATGTGTGTTTCTTGCCTTATTGCTATAGCCAAGACTTCTACTACTTCGATATTAAATAAAAGTGGGGACAGTGGACACCCTTGTCTTGTTCTTGATTTTAGTGGAAAAGCTTCAAGGTTTTTCCCATTCAGTATTATGTTGGCTGTAGGTTTGTCATAAATAGCCTTTATTATGTTGAGATATGTTCCTTCTATTCCCAGTTTCTTGAAGACTTTTAACATGAAGGGATGTTGGATTTTGTCAAATGCCTTTTCTGCATATTTTGAGATGATCAGGTGATTTTTGTCCTTCATTCCATTTATATAGCATATTACATTTATCTATTTGCATATGTTGAACCATCCCTGCATCTCTGGGATAAAGCATACTTGGTCAGGGTGAATGATCTTTTTGATATACTCTTGTATTCTGTTTGCAAATATTTTGTTGAGAAGTTTTGCATCTATGTTCATGAGGGAGACTGACCTGTAATTTTCTCTCTTTTTTTTTTTTTTTTTTTTGTCCTGTTTTTGTCTGGTTTGGGTATCAGGGTAATGCTGACTTTGTAGAAGGAGTTTGGTACTATTCCTTCCTTTTCTATTTTATGGAAAAGTGTGCCAGGCATGGTGGTACACACCTTTAATCCCAGAGGTATGAGGATCAGCATGAGTTCAAGGCCACCAAAAGACTACATAGTGAATTCCAGGTCAGCCTGAGCTAGAGTGACACCCTACCTCAAAAAAAAAAAAAAAGAAAGAAAGAAAGAAAGAAAAAGAAAAGAAAAGAAGAGAAAAGAAAAGAAAAGAAAAAGATAAAGAAAAAGAAAAGAAGGAAGGAAGGAAAATGTGAGAGCATTGATGTTAGTTCTTCCATGAGGGTCTGGTAAAATTCACCAGTGAATTCATATGGACCTGGACATTTTTATCTGGGAGATTTTTATAACTTCTTGGCTCTCCATACTTTTTACAGGTCTATTTAAATGGAATATCTTATCTTGATTTAACTTAGTTTTGGTAAAAAGAAGAATATTCCCTTCATTAAAGTAATTGTAGGTTATGTTTTACATAAGGCAGGAGATTGTGTAGGTGTTATTTTCATTGTCCCTGTTAACCACGCATTAAAAATTTAGGTTAAAAACATTATTCAGAGGCCAGACATGGTGGCACATGCCTTTAATCCCAGCACTCAAGAGGTAAAGGTAGGAGGAGTGATACTACTTAGTGAATTCCAGGTCAGCCTGGGCTAGAGTGATACCCTACCTTGAAAAACCAAAAAAAAAAAAAAAAATACTATTCAGCTTATGACATACTATCATTTTCTTTTGTAAATAGCCATCAAATTTTTATTTTATTTTACTTACATTTCATCATCTACTTATTTTATGATCAACTTTACTCCATCAGAATTCAACTAATATCTTTCCAATTCAAATCATAATCATATACACTTATAGAGAGATGTGATAAGCTTTGAAAAAGATCTGATGCTACTTTATGTGCTTGTACTATTTATACTGATACAGATCAGGAACAAGGTAGCTTTTTTGTAGTTAGGTAGCTAGAAACACAGGACCAAAAGAACAGGGATGTTACCCTGCCCTTGTGAAACTAGGACTCCATTCTGATTCAGTCTCATCCAACATGGGGATAAGCAGCAGCTGCCTGGGCCTTCCCAAGTGATGGTTCTTCTTGAACTTCACCAGCTTAGCAACTGAGGGCAGGCCCAGCCTGAGTCAATGGTCCTCCTGGGCACAATAACAAATCAAGATCCTTTATGTACACTTGGACTTTGCAAAAAAAAAAAAAAAAAAAAAAAAGCTCATCCTAATCAGATGCCTAATTATAAATGGACCTGAGCCAAACCTCCACGGGAGGTTTTGCCTGGTTACTCTCCACTTCCAAGCCTGTCTGAGAGGCTTGTCTTGGCTTGGGAAATTTCCTGCTTTTTCTTCTCTCTTGTTTCTGCTTTCTCCTAAAATAAATCTTTCATGGTTTACTCTTCTCTGGGTCTATGTCTCTCAATTCCTTACTAAACGTGGATAAAGACTCAAGGCTCAGGGATTCTGAGTTCATCCAGAGTACAGAGCTTGCTTCAACAACAGTAGCAAATATGCATTTTGTTATAAAGTCTTTGCAAGTCAATTCTGTCCTATGAAGCAGCTTTGACATGACTCCAGTGTTCACACAGTTTGCCTTCTACACACAGTTATATGTTTTGCTATGTATGTAACAATTTGGGACTGTATTCTTTCTTCTCTTGGGAATATGATACCATATCTTATCAGATATATCTGTGGAAGTCATTAGCCTCAAATACCATACTTCACAATATACATAAGATCGAGAGTTTGACAGTCATCTCGCACACAGACCGTGACAGGCGGCATTCTGTCAGCTACCTCCTTGTCTCACTGTGACAAGGCTGCGCTGTCGGCAACTGCTCTGAAGACTGTGACATGGCTGACCTCAAAAGCCTGGCCCGCTGAAATACACTGTAACTCCCACTCTGGAGACCTCATGCACCATCAAAGATATCTGTCGTGTGGGTCATGCTAGCCTCTCCCTAAGAGTTCTTACAAAGGTGTGTGTCTTTAACTTGTTAGTCCTCACCCTCCACAGAGGTCTGCTTTCATCCCAATGAACACCAAGACTTTAATAACTTTGAAAAGCATTGACTATGTGGCTAAGGTACTTCTCCTATTAAATGTGTTCCCTGTGAGGTTTTATTCATTTTACTTCTCCTCCTTTAAGCATTGTGAATCTAAGGGGGAGAATCACTTTATACGGCATATTATGTGGTTCATGGGTTCATACATTATCTCCTTATTTCAAATATACAAACCTGCCTCTTCCTATATTTTAATTTCAGGTTTATTTTTAAGGGATGCATCCAGGTTATGCTATGCTCTCTTTGTTCCAGACTATTAGCAGATGCAGTTCTTCCTGCAAATACTGTGTTCTACAAGGACTTCTATAATAAGAGCAGGTCATTAAGGGCATAGGCACTAAGGTGGGATTGTAAATTTAAATTGTGCTTCCATTCTTCATCAATAGGTCATTCACAACATAGTTCACCTTCTCAACTACATAACAGAAGTAATAGTAACATCCTCTAGGTTTGTTTAAAGATTACAAGACTTGGCTTGGCATGGTGGATCACACCATCAATCCTAGCACCTGGGAGACTGGGGCAAGATGATTTCTGTGAGTTCAAGACCACCTTTGGCTACAGAGTGAGTTCCATGCCAGCTTGTTGTTATATGTGAAATTTCCTCCACATTTGGAAGGTGTAAACAACTATTTCCAGCTTTGTCCAAAGCAGCTGTGTCAACTCACAAGAGATGGTGTGGGGTCAATCATCAGATTCCCCAACAACTTAGGAACCCCCTGCACCAACTGTATACAATAACACACAAGATCTCATGACCTGAGGAGGGAAGATAAGAGCATACAGAGAGGAAAAGATCTTGGGATGAGCTCCAATGTGCTCCATTGAGTTGATGTCTCTGAAGTCTCCAGGCTCTGTAAGTAATCCCTCACCCTGAGTCTGAGGGAGGAGCATTCACAAGGGTAATCCCAATATAGTGAGGCCCATTGAAGTGTTGCTTTGCGGTCTCATACCCTGTAAGTAGGCTCTTACCCCAAGGCTGAGGGAGGAGCATCCACAGGGATAATCTCTATATTAAGAGCAGCACTATATTGTTGCTTTGGGGGGGGGGTCTTTAAGCCCTCACCCTGAGGATGAGAGAGGACCATCCACAGGGGGTAGTCCCATATAGCAGTCCCCACTGTAGTGTTGCTTTGGGGTCTCATACTCTGTAAGTAAGCCCTCAACCCCAGGCTGAGGGAGAAGCATCCACAGGGTTTGGCCCCAATACAGTGAGCCTCACTGAAGTGCTGCTCTGTGGTCAAGGAGCACAGGGACAAGGAGGCTCTAGAAGCAGCTTCTCCATGGCGCAGCTGCTCTGGGGTCCAAATGCTCTGTAAGTAAGCCCTCATCCTGAGAGTGAGGGAGGAGCATGCAAGGAGTAATTCTGACAGGAATCTCCATCAAAGTGGCTGCTTTGGGGGCCCCACATTCCTATATGTGCTGCAAGTAACCTCCAGTAAATTCACTAGTTCACTGAACTGATATTGGTGTATTCGTACTTTGGCCTGCCATCTGAGCCCTATTTGGGGTGAAGACGTGTGCCCACGTCTCCCCAAGGGAACTGTTTCCTGAGACAAACAAAAGAATATTCTGTGACTTAATTGTGCAATAACTAAATTACTCAACACAGCAGGGGCATGTGGCAAATGCTGAAAAAATTATTATTATCATTATTAGTCATCTAGCCTCCTTGCAATCAACATGTAGTATAGCTCCATGGTCAATGTTGTGCAAGACATGCTATGAGGATTACCGTGTGCAGTTCTTTTAGATCAGAAGCCTAAAGGACTTTGGACTCAGAATGACTTTATAGTCTTCAAAATTATTAAAGACCCAAATAAATTTAGTCTTTGCGAACCAAATTTATATTTACCATATTAAAAATTTAAATTTAAGTGATAAACATTTATTAACATATCTAAGTAAAACAATAAACCCTTATATTGTTATATATACATAATTGTATATTATGTATAATTCATAAAATAAAAATAGATTATTAAAAATTGTTAAGAGTTAACATCTGCAAATAGGAACAGTATAATGATATATTTAAGAAGATATAGCCTTCATATATATATATCAACTATGCAAATAATTTATTTCTGTTTAAAATGCTTAATTATTTAACATTAGATATAATGAGATATGAATAGTGCTCCACATTGGTTAGTGAAATTATGAATTGCTTTATTTTCTTCATATTAACATATTTTTTAAATTTTGTGTAGCAAATATATGTCTATCTTTGAAGTAAAATTTACTAAATGTAATTTCTTTACTAGACTGATGTGATTTAAAATAAACTCATAAATCGGGCACCTCTCAGTAAGTTTTTGGTAAGGGAGATTCCTGTGGCTCCCACTAGAAATAGACTCTATTGCTAAAAACACGACATGCTTTGGTTGCAGGGAAGTGAGAAATCATTCAGGAACTAAGTGGAAGCCTTCTCACAGACCAGCTGTCATAGTCTTTGAAGGTGCTATAAAGGTGCTTTGGGATAAAAGTCATCAATAGTCTTATCTAGCAGTGAACACTAAACATTATACAACTTACTGGCCAGATATGCTCATTGGTGCAATAGTGGCATCACTGTTATGTGAAAAGCCAACTGCTCTCTGACTGGATTTGAAGCCTGCTCCATGAGAGAGGATTCACGCCTGGTATTGAAAACCTAGCCAAAAGCTCGGAAAGTAATGTAAGGGAAGCTTACTACTGCTGTTTAGCTAAATAGATATGCTGTGCCTATCAAATTGCCCTCTAAATATTTATATTTATACTCATTTTTTAGTGCTGCTCTCACCTTTGGTCAGAGAAGCTTCTTTTTGCAGATGGCAGTGAGTACTGGGGAGACCCAGAACTTGTAAAGGTTCTGAGAATAAGTTACTGAGTGCTCAGGGCTAAATCAACTCCCTCGAAGGCTCAGCAAACAATGCAGAAGACTGCCAGAGCATGGCAAGGAGTGCAGTGGAACGCAGTCTTCCAGACATGAAGCGGCCAATGTATTCATGACCTCACAGCATCTGCAGGCACCTATACAAACCTGCAAATATTGGGACCATCAACATTCCATTATGGATGGTAGAGAGCAAAAAAGACACCCAGCTGGAGAGATGGCTTAGCAGTTAAGAAGCTTGCCTGCAAAGCCAATGGACTCAGGTTCAATTCCCAGAACCCACATAAGCCAGATGTACAAGGTGGTGCATGCAGCTGGATTTTGTTTGCAGGGCTGGAGGCCCTAACAGGCCATTCCTTCTCTATCTGTCTCCTCTCTCTCTCTCTACCCCTCTTCAAAATAAATAAGTAAATAAAATAAAAAGTTAAAAAAAGACACCCAAGTAGAAGAGGAACTAGTTGGAAAGAAGTCTTTTCAGTGGCTGAAAGATTAAAGGGGACAAAGGAAGGTAGTGGGTAGATATTCTGATCAAAATATAATATGTGCGTGTATGAAAATTGTCAATAAAAGTTAAAACATAAACATAAATTGTTATTATATCCTATAAAAACCCTTTGCCGGAGTCTCCAAACCCCACCTTTTGACAGTGTCTTATCAGCATAAGAGAGGCACTGAGTGCAGGCTTGGTTGAAAAATTGGGGGATTGGCCCTAGAGGCTGACTCTAAGCTAGAATTCGGTAGCCAGGTGAGTTGACACAAATTACCTAATCTCTTATTTTTTAGCTTTGGTTTCCTCACCCCCATTCCCATTTCACAGGCCATCAAAAGTGCAAAACAGGATGCTGAACATAACGTGCTGGCATGTGGAAGACACTCAGCAAATACTGACATTGGTATCGTAGTCGGAGCCACATGTAGAAAGCTCTAAAGGTTAAGACCCAGCAGAAGTTGAAAATGTCAAACGTGAAACACAGCCAGTGGGCTTCACTTGGAGATTCTATTCCTTCAGCTGTTGCACACATGGGAGCAAATTAGGAAGAAGAGTGATTATAGTTACTCAAGGTGGACATTCCGAAAAGTGAAAAAGATGCAAGAATGAAGAGGTCTCATGAGCATGTTCCTGAGGACAAAATGTAGATGGAGAAAAAGAGCAAGTGGTGAGATTTAGGGAATGTAGAGATCATAGGGTCTAAGTATCGAACATCTCAGAGGATAAACCTTCAAGACTGATGTTTGAATAATCAGCCACCAGACTGCAGCTTCAAGTATGCCCTGACATGACAGAGAGTGCCACCTGCTCAAAGTGAACATGGCTTTCCGCTATGGGCATAAAGAAGGCCTTGTGGGAAACCTACATACAAGACTGCAATTTGGGGCTGACAACTTTATTCTCTGTTGAACATGGTTATAATAACTTTCCCAGTAGTAAACACAGACGAATCGCTTTAGAACTTGCACAATGATCAAAAGATCAAGCACTGATTTCAGAGCACCGGAGCAGAGAGAATCCAATGCTTTAAAGTCAGAACTTCTGTGAAATGGGCAGAGGCTTCTCCTTGTGAAGCTCAGACCTCAGCAACTGACAATGCCGGGAAACTCAAGTCTTCATGCCGCCTTCCCTTCCTTCTAGCATGACAGCTGACAGGCAAATTGGGGTAGGATATTAACAAATGTGCACAGTCACCTATAATTCCATTTAGTAGAAGCAAGTGAAAGCTTCACTGCTGAAATTTCAAAGTATAAATGAAAGCAACCATGGGTTCTCAAGGTTTATTCCAAATCTCTCATCACAGATGAGACCAAGTCAAGAGAGAGTTCAGTGCCCTTTCTATCACTACACTTAAAAAAAAAAAAAAGCAAAACAGTCTAATTCTTGACTCATAACGCCTTGTTGTTGTTTTTTTTTTATAGTATTGATCCCAAGGCCTTCCTTTCTCTAAGTAACTATATCTTTTGCAAATCCACTAGGGTTTTTTTTTATCTTAACAAAGAGTAATAAATTTTGAGTTCATTTTACATAACAACCAAAAACTAGGTACATGATTTAGCAAAAAAGAAATTTCCAAATATTTTCCAAAGAATATATTCAAAACTGCACAGCAAGTTCCTGGATGCTGTTTTATAACATATTAAACAACTATTATTTGAACTTCCGTGTGTCAGGCCTTCTCATAGGTGGGTAAATACATTGATTGATTCCTGTCCTCATTAAATTAGATACTAGTAATAGATATCAGGAAGGAATAAGAGGGCTGGGGAAATTGATCTGTGCATAAAATTCATGGGGCCCAAGTATAATGACCTGTGTTTGAGTCCCCAAGAAATCCTGCCTCAAACAAGGTGGGACATGAGCAACAACACTCGGGCTTGTCCTGTGACCTCTGCATACATATACATATGCCACAGTGCTGACACACAGGAGCACATATACTCAGAGTAGGGGTTAATAAGTGCACATAATAAAATTTTAAAATAAGATAAATTAGTCTGGCATGGTGGCTCATGCCTTTAATCCCAGAACTCAGGGGGCAGAGGCAAAAGGATTGCCATGAGTACAAGGCCACCCTGAGACTACATAGTGAATTCCAGGTCAGCCTGGGCTAGAGTGAGACCCAACCTCAAAAAAATAAATAAACAAATAAGATAAAGTGAAAAATACTATAAAATATATTTGCTCCAAAGAAAACTGTCAGGATAAAACATTAGAGAGCCATCTATAAAGACAGATGCTACACTCCAGATTAGCTGAGGGAGGTTCAGTGGACAGATTATTATATGATGACTAACCTAAAACCAGCCAGAAGAATGGTTGGAGGCAAACCAGAGACTATTAGGATTTAAATCTGAAATGTGCCCACAGGCTCACATAAGCCCACCTCTGTCCTCTCCTTAGATAATACTCACATTTAGATTAGCCATTAATCTTCATCTATAAAGGAAAGGGTGGAGATGGTGGCAGAGAAATACAGTCATTATCTTTCCCTTAGTATTAACTAAGATGAATTTATGGAGTAAGGATGGACGATTAAAGGAAGGGTTTCATTAACTTAATTTTAACATAGCACTGTAATGATCACAGCAAAGTCAGAAAAGACTTCAGATTCTTCAGATCCTACTCATAGGATTATCTCTCTTCAATGGAAATAGATCTCTATTAAAATATTTACATTGTTTCTCCAAATGATTATTAACTGGAACGTAAAATTCAATAAAAGTCCCTCTTTTATAAACTTGGACAAAAACAAAGAAAAACTTACAAACATTACTTAATATGTTGAAGTTTTCTGGTTAAAACAGCTGAAGTGATTAACTAAAGTTCACATTATTTTAGTTTAAATAATCAAATACAGTTATGCTCATATTTGGAATTAGTAATTACAATCATAAATACATTGAGTAAATCACCTGAATTCATTAACTCCCCAACTAATGCATTGAAAACCTAAAATTAAGAACAGAATTTAATTCTCACTGTTAGAACTACAACTGAGGTCTGAGAATGAGCACACAGACCACAGTAGATTGGCAAGGCAGTGTTTACTTCTGGGGAAAGGTGCACAACCATGAAGCGTTCAGACAGGCAAAGGACACCAGCACAGTCTGCCGGCATTCTCATCTCCTAATGGCAGGGTCCGCTGCCTCATCTGGACTAGTCAAAGTTGACCTCACAACCATCACATGATTGGCTAAAATCTGAGAGCTTCTTTGGAGGTTCTAGCGGGGATCACAGCTACTCGTGTACACTTGACCGAACACCAGTCCTCCTCTATGCGAGGAAGGTCGTCCTCTTCGACTGAGGACACAGCTTTGGGAGGGACACACATGAAGTGGTGAGGAAGCAAGAAGACACCTGCCTAGCCAGCCAGATTAGCCAAATCAACCCTGGTGATCAATGGGGTGACAGATTTCACAGCCAGATCGCCCTCACATTCATGACTAAAATATGAAAACAATGAAGTTTCTAGAGTAAACCTAAAGGAATGGAAGATGTGGGGACCTTTTACTAAAGGCAGAAATAAAAGCTTTTGTTTTAAGGATTGTTGACTCTTTTCATCTCAAGAAACAGCTGACTCAGGAAAGAGAGCTTTCCCACAGAATGGCATCCTTCCAAAGTCAAGTTTCTCTATCTTTGTAATTCTGTGACAGAAGAGACAGCATGTCTCTCTCACATTTCTTGCACTACTTATAGCAAAATATGTACATCTAGTCCTTCATAAATTGTTCTGTTTACCAGTATTTAGTGATATATACTTCACTATTCTAAATTACAATAATCAATCATATATTAATTATTTTAATAATTATATACACAGTGTGTATATAGCCATGTTGGTATCATCGTTAGCCTGCCCTCTCCCCTCCAAAAGGACCCTCCTCGTGGGGATTGTGGGTCATGCATTGTGGGCTTCGCCATCAGCTATGGGGAAGAGGCAATGTCTCTGTGCATAATGTCCCAACTTGTGGCACTAACAATCTTTCTCCCCCCACTTCCAAGAATTTCCCTAAGCCATGTTGGGTTTGTTTTAGGTGTACTTCAGTGATGAGGTCTTGGGACCCTCTGTGCCTCTGGATATCTGGTTTGGTAGGAGTTGAGTGTTCTCTGTGTCTATCTCCTTTACCCTTGTTCTGGTACCAGGTTTACCAAGAAAGCAACACTCTTGCTCATTTCCCCAATTACTCTTGGTTTTAGCTGGGCCCCTGGTGAGGTGCAATGGGCTGATACTCTCCTCAGGTTCTGTGTCCATCTGAAAAAGAGAAGCAAATTCTCCAATGGAGAGTTATGTCACCACCAGATAAATGGGATGACAATTATTAGTTTAGAGAGAATTTAATAGGTGTAGGCCCTCTTGTAGCCCATGATTGGTGGGAGCTTGATATTGGAAAGCAGGCTTGTATTCTGGATATGGTTCTGACTTGTTTCCCAGTTACAGCTATGGGTTCCATGCCACTGAGTGGATCCATTAACCAAACCAAGAGCAGTTGGTTACCCACCATGGCTCTGTGCCATTATTGCACTTGTGTGAGAATCACATCAGGTTGTTTGCTGCTGAGTAGCTTAGACCATGAGTTGCTTGGACAGATGTTGGTCATTTGCCCCGTCATTCATGTAGCACCTTCTGGCACTAGAGAAGCTAACTATCTGGGGACTGATTCCCTTCCAGATTCCAACCAGGTCACTCTATGTTCTGTACCAACAGCATATGGTGTCTTCAGCAGTAGGGTCTGACCATTAACTTTTGGTGGGTCATCAAGTACTCTGACAGAAATCTGTCTTCTTTTGGGAGATCTTGTAGGTCTCTCTGATCAGCAGCTCATTGTGGATGATAACCACATGCTGGTACTGGGAATTACAGGTCAGTGCCCAAGAAGAGAAGGAAGAAAAAAGATAAGTAACATAAAAGAGAGAGAGAGACGAGGGGAGAGAGAGAGAAACATGCAACTAAGGTTATTCTTTGTCATACCCTCTCCAGGGCCCTGTGATTCAGGTGATCCCTCTAAGGACCTGATGAAGGTTCAAATATTTAGTCTGTCAGGATGTAAAATTTTATGGTACCATTGCCATTTGGGTCCAGTTTTGTGTCCCCCACACACACCCTTACCCTTCCCTTCTGCCCCACCCTACCTATTGTCTGGTCCTTGAGATGCTTATTAGGTATGTCAGCATCTCGGCCAGGTTCATGTTAGGAGCCACAGATGAGTGAGACCATGTGACAATTATTTTTCTGTGATTGGGTGAATTCACTGAGAGTGGTCTGTTCCAAGTTTGACTATTTTTCTTCAAACTTCACTGTCATTTTTCCTAACTGCTGTATAGAATTCCATCATGTAGATATACAACATCTTGGGTATCCATTTGTCTAATGATGGACATCTGGGTTGATTCCAGTTATTAGCTATTATGAATTGAGCAGCTATAAACATGGTTGAGCAAATATCTCTGAGCTGAGGTTTGGAGCTTTTAGGATAAATGCCCAATAAGGGAATAACTGGGTCTGTTGGTACCTCTATAGTCATCCTTTCAGAAGTCTCCAAATTGCTTTCTGTCAGACATAGGCAGGACCCTAGGTTAAAGCAAACCTAACCTGTCTGACACAAAGGCCCCAGGCTATGAAGAGGTCACAGCAGCCTGAACCACCGATAATATCTCGGGAACCAGACTGGAAGGAGAGCTCCTCCCCCCATCCTCAGGGGTTGCAATGAGCCAGGATCCTCCCCCTCATTCTTGGGGGTCGCAGTGAGCCTGGACCCCCAGACAAAATCTTGAACCCTGAGATCAGTAGGAAGCACGGCCACTCCCTCTCCAAGAAGGGGATACCTGGACATTCAGATAAGACTTAGGCTTTGCCCATAACCCTGTGACCTTTGGCCAGTTGCCTAGGAAACTCCTCATATGGCATCAGCCAGAACCTTTGCAAAGCCCATCCCCCTGTACCCTATGTCTTCCCTCTGCCATTGCCTACATGCTGGAATGAATGTCCCCATATGCTAATTAGGCATCAGCAAGCAACCTTGTACATCCAATCCCCTTAGGACCCTCAACTGCTTATAAATCCATTTCCTTGACAATAAATGGAGAGCTGTTCATGTAAAATGTTTCCCAAAAGTCTTTACTTTTGCACGCTCACCACCCCGGTCAGCCTGGGCATCTTTAGGGGGACCGTAGCCAGCCCCATAGGGAGGAACCAGGAACCCACAGCTTTCCATAGTGGTTGTATCAGCTTGCATTCCCACCAACAATGAATGAGAGTTCCTGTTTCTCCACAACCTCCCCAGAATTTGTTGCCATTAGATTTTTTTAATGTTTGCTATCCTTACTGGGGTAAGGTGGAATCTCATAGTTGTTTTAATTTGCATTTCCCTGATGATTAGGGATGATGAACATTTTCTTAAGTGTGTGTTTGCCATTTGTATTTCTTCCTCTGATAATTCCCTGTACAGTTCTCTGCCCCATTCTGTGAGTGGGCTGTTTGACTTTCTATTGTTGAGGTTTTTGAGTTCTTTGTAGATTCTAAAAATTTGGCCTCTGTCAGTTGTATAGCTGGCAAAATTTTTCTCCCATTATGTGGGTAATCTATTGGCTCTGATTATTGTATGTTTGTGAACAAACTTTTAAGCTTCATGAGGTCCCAATGGTTGAGTGATTGTTTAAGTTCCTGAGCTACTGGGGTTTTGTTCAGGAAGTCTTTTCCCACTCCTATATCAGGGAAAGTTCTTCCTATTTTTTTCTTCCAGTATTAGCAGAGTTTCCAGTCTGATATTGAAGTCTTTGATCCACTTGGACTTGATTTTTGTGCATGGCAAGTTGTATGGATCAAGTTTCACTTTCCTGCATATGGTTATCCAGTTTGTCCAGCACCATTTGTTGAAGATGCTCATTTTTTCCTGCCTACATTGTTAGGGCCTTTGTGGTTCCTGGCCACCCTGGAGCTGCTGTGCATCAGTTTCCCAGGGGTGTCCAGGCAACTGAATAGCAGGGTCTTGAGTGGCCATGAATGCGACAGGAAGAAATACCCAGGAGACTGTGTCAGAGTACAGCTCCTTTATTTGTTGGTGAAGTGGGCTTATAAGCGTTCATGTAGTGGTGAGAAAAAGTACAGGGTATGGGTCACAGGGGGATTGGCTGTGTGGAGGCTACTGGCTGATACCTCATTAACACATAGGAACCTTCTAGGTGAACAGTAAAAGGTCACGTGGCCATGGGGAAAACAAAACCTAAGTTTTATCAGGATATCTAGGTAACCCAGGTAAAAGGAGGGAGCAGCCACACTCCTGCCAGTCTCAAGGTGAGATTATTGGGGTCTAGGCCTGCTGCAACCTCCTCCATCCTGGGGCCCTTAGCCATGCCTGACAGCTCAGGCCTACTTCAGACTCCAATGGCCTGGGGCCTATAATTGTGCCCAACAGGACTTTGTCCAATATCAAGTACCTGTAGTTACTTGACCCAAAGTCTGGATCCTCTATTCTGTTCCATTGGTCTGTAATCCTGTTTTTATTCCAGTACCATGTTGTTTTTATTACTATGGCTTTGTAATATAGCTTTAGATCAGGTATGGTGATGCTTCCAGAGGTTTTTTTTTTTTTTCCTGAGGATATGCTTGGATATCTGAGGCCTTCTGCTATTCTATATGAATTTTGAGATTTTTTTTCCATCTCTTTGAAGAAAAATGTTGGAATTTTTATTTACATTGCATTAAATCTGCATATTGCCTTTGGTAAGATTGCCATTCTCACAAAGTTAATTCTGCCTATCTAGGAGCATGGGAGATCTTTCCATTTTCTCAAGTCCTCCTCAATTTCTTTTTTTAGTGTTTTTATGTTTTCATTCTATGGGTCTTTCACATTCTTGGTTAATGTTATTCCAAGGTATTTTGTTGTTGTTGTTGCTATTGAAAATGGGACAATGTCACTGATTTCTTGCTCTGTATCTTTGTCTTTTGCATATAGAAAGGCTACTGATTTTTTTGTGTTGATTTTGTATCCTGCTACTTTGATGAAGGAATTAATCACCTTTAAGAGGTTTGAGATGGAGGTTGTCAGGTCACTCATGTCATCTGTGAATAGGGATAACTTAACTTCTTCCTTTCCAATTTTTATCACTTTTATTTCTTTCTCCTGTCTTATTGCTTGAGTTATGACTTCCAGTACTATGTTGAAGAGAAGAGGTGAGAGTGTACAACCCTGTCTTGCTCCTGGGAATTCCTTCACCCTCTCCCCATTAAGTATTATTTGGGCTTTAGGAGCTTTATATATAGCCTTTGTTATGTTGAGATATAAACCATCCATGCATATTCTCTCCAATGATTTAATCATGAAGTGATGTTGTATTTTGTCAAAGGCTTTTTCTGCATCTATCAAAAAAAAAAAAAACCTCTATTATGTGGTGTATTACATTGACGGATTTCCATATGTTGAACCACACCTGCATTCCTGGGATGAAGCCTACTTGACCAAGGTGGATAATGCTTTTAATGTGTTATTCAATTCAATTTGCAGGGATTTTGTTCAGGATCTTTACTTCTAAGTTCACCAGGGAAATAGGCCTATAGTTTTCTTTTCCTATGTCATCTCTGCCTAGTTTTGGTGTTAGGGTGATACTAGCTTCATAGAAGGAGTTGGGGAGCTTTCTCTGTTCTCTGATTATGTGCCACAGTTTGAGACAAATTGGTTTCAGTTGTTTCATGAAGGTTTTGATAGAATTCAGCTGAGAAGCCATCTTGTCCTGGACTCTTCTTTTGGGGGAGGTTTTTTATTACCTTTTCAAACCTGATGGGTGTGATAGGTTTGTTTAGGAGATTAATCTGCTCTGATTTTAGCTTTGGTAGGTAGAATGTATCCAGGAATTCATCCATTTCCTCCATATTATCCAGTTTTGTGGAGTAGAGGTTTTGGAAATAAGTCCTGATGATTCTCCCAATTTCACTTATGTCTGTTGTGATCTCTTTTTCATTTCTAATTTTGTTATTTGAAGCATCTCTTTTTCCACTTGATCAAATTACTCAGGGGGTTATCAATCTTGTTAATGTTTTCAAAGAACCAGCTGTTTCATCAATTTCCTTAATTGTTTTCTTAGTTTCCAATTCATTAACTTCTACTCTGATCTTAATTATTTCTTTCCATCTAGAGCTTTTGAGGTTGGATTCTTCTTGTTTTTCCAGTGCCTTTAGGTGAATGATTAGGTTAATGACTTGGGATCTCTCTGTATTTATTATGAAGGCATTTGGTGCTATGAATTTTCCCCTGAGGACTGCCATCATTGTGTCCCATAAGTTTTGGTATGTTGTGTTCTCATTGTCGTTCTTTTCTAGAAATTTTGCAATTTCATTTTTTAAATTTCATCCACTACCCATTTATTATATAAAAGTGTGTTGTTCAGTTTCAGGAGCTGGTGGGATTCCTGGTGCATCTCTTGTTGTTAATTTCTAGCTACAGCATTGTGATATGATATCATACAGGAAATTATGTCAATCTTCCTAAATATATGGAAGCAGGCTTTATGACCCAGTATATGATCTATTTTAAAGAAGGTTCCATGGGCTGCTGAAAAGAATGTGTAATCTGTGGATTTGGGGTAGAATGTTCTGTAGATGTCCATTAGGTCTAATTGATCTATGGTTTTGTTGTTGAGCTCTCATAATTCCCTGTTAATTTTCTGTTTGGATGATCTATTGCTCATAGTGCAATGTTCAAGTCCCCAACTATGATGCTGTTGGTGGCTATTTCTGTATTGTTTTCAAGTAGGTTTTGTTTTATGAATTGTGGTTCATCTGTATTTGGTACATAAAGATTGATAATTGTGATATCCTCTTATTGTATCATTCCCTTGATAAGAAGTAGCCTTGTCTTTTTTGATCACTTTTGGCTTAAAGTCTATTTTATCAGATATTAATATAGCTATGTTTGCTTGTTTCTTATTTCTGTTTGCTTGGAATACCATTTTCCACCCTTTCACCCTAAAGAAGTGACTGTCTTTAGTGGTGAGGTGGGTTTCTTGAAGACAGCAGATTGAGGGGTCTAATTTGTGCCTTCTCTGAGTTTGGTTATTGTGATCTGCTTCTTGTAGATACTGAGGTTGGTTATTTGATTTTTCTGTGTGGATAATTGCCTGAACTACTCTCTGCAGGTTTGGCTTTGTGTTCATATAGTTTTAAAGTTTTATCGTGGAAAGTTTTTCTTTTACCATCTATTATAAGGGATACTTTTGCTGGGTAATTTGGATTGAAAGCCATAAGTTCTTAGACATTGCAGTATTCCATTCCAGGCTCTTCTGTCAGGGTTTCCATTGAGAAGTCTAAAGTAATTCTGATGAGGTCACCTTTATATGTAATGTGTTGTTTCTCCCTAGATGCTTTTAGGACTTTCTCTTTGTTATCAATGTTCAGAGTCTTTTTTTTTTTTTTTTTTTTTTGGTTTTTCGAGGTAGGGTTTCACTCTAGCCCAGGCTGACCTGGAATTCACTATGGAGTCTCAGGGTGGCCTTGAACTCATGGCGATCCTCCTACCTCTGCCTCCCGAGTGCTGGGATTAAAGGCGTGCACCACCACGCCCGGCCCAGAGTCTTAATGATAATATGACTTGGATAATTTCTCTTTTGGTCCAGTCTGGAGTTCTGTTAGCTTCTTGTAACTTGATGGGACTTTCTTTTGAGTGAGTAGGAAAGTTTTCTTTGATAATTTTGTTGAATAAGTTCTCTATACCTTTGATCTGAACTTCTTCCCTTTCTGGTATTCCCATGATCTGAATGTTGGGACATTTAAGGGTATCCCAAAGTTCCCTCATGTTCTGCTCACAAAAATTTTCAAACTTATTCAAACTTTTGGAATCATGAACTGTTTCTTCTGTTTTGTCTTCCAGTTTTGAGTTTCTATCCTCCACATGGCTGACTCTATTCTTGAGAGCTTATATAGAGTTTTGGGCTTGTTCAATTTGGTTTGTACTTTCTACTACTTTTTTATGCATAGTTTCCACCCCTTTGTTGAGTTCCCTTTTCACGTCATTTTCCAATTTTCTTAATGCTTCTTGGAATTCATCCTTGCATTTATTTATGTCTTCATTGAGCTTAGCCGGCTGGTTATTGGGGTCCTCTTTATTTTTACTCCCCTTCAGATCATTTAACTGCCTTTGGAACCCTTTCTGGTTCTTTTCTATTAGGTCTAATCTAGCAAGGACAGCATTCATAAAATTATTGGCCCTTTGTTGATTTTCTGAAAGTTCTGCTATTTGCTTGGTCAGGGTTACATAGCTTGTATCTTCACTTTGGTGTTCTGATCCTATTTTCCCTTCTATGTTTTGATTAGAGACATCTACTGTGGGACTGGGCAATCTTGTTGGATTTACTTGCATTTGATTTTTCATGTTATTCATTTTGCGCTGTGGTCTGCCCATCACAGTGTAGGAATCTTATTTACTTTAGGAGGAAGCTGTAGTCTACCCTTGAAGTGTCTTCAATGATTATTCCCTTTTTAAAAAATAATTTTTATTTATTTATTTATTGGACAGGGAGAAAGAGGGAGAGAATGGGCATGCCAGGGCTCTAGCCACTGCAAACAAACTCCAGATGTGTGTGCCCCCTTGTGCATCTGGCTTATGTGGGTCCTGGGGAATGGAATCTGGGTCCTTTGGCTTTGCAGACAAATACCTTAACTGCTAAGCCATCCCTCCAGCCCCTGATTAATCCCTTTTATGTTTGTTTTGACTCAGCTTCTGATGGCAATGGGCCTGCCTGCTCAGAGGGAAGGAGCCCCTGAGGCTCTGGTGGGGGCCTGGGGACCTGATGAAGGGGCTTGTTGTACAGTGGTTTGGGGTATGTGACTGTGTGGTCAGGTGGCCCAAGGGGATGGGGGTAGGGGAGAATGGGACAAAGACTGGTATTGCAGCTGGGCTGTGGAGGGGGAGGATGGGAATGTGTGGTAGTCCCGTGATGCTGAGGGGTAAGGGGATGGGACAGTGGGTCCACTGGGACCATGTAGTAGGGGTGGATGGGACTGCTGTGTTCTGTAACAAGGCAGGGCAGGTTTATGGGACTTTTGCTGGTCAGGTGATGCTGGGGGGGTATGGAGGTCCCCTGTGGCAGGAAAGCCTAGAGAGGAGGGAATGCTAGCCTGCTGGTCTGGGTCCATGCATGGGGCATGGGGGGGGGGCAGAGAGTGGGACAGCATTCATGCATGGAGGGGTCCCCTGTGGTGGGAAAGCCTAGGGCAGGGGGAACACTAGCCTGTTGTCCTGGGTCCACACAGTGGGGGGGGGGGGGAGAGGCAGCGAGTGGGGTGGTGTTTGGGCATGTAGCCTAGGGTGGGGGGTTGGGGGAACACTAGCCTGCTGGGCTCGGTGTGTGAATGGGGAAAGAGGGGCAGCTGCGAGTGGGGTGGCTTTTGAGTGTGGAGCTATGATAGCCTGCTGGCCTGGGTCCACTTCACCTGTGGTTAATGCAGAAGGAACCTGCGGCTGGGACTGTGGCTAGGACAGCTATTTGAGTGGTTTGGGGGACTGGTGGGCTACCTGAGAGCATGGGAATCAGCATATTCCCTAATTTGCTCCTCCGTGCCCTCCCACTGGAGGTCTATTAGGATCTGCAAACCCCGAAAAAACCCAATGAACCCTAAAGGTCTTGCCTTTCCTTCCACGGGAGGTGAGGAGTGATTAGGCAGACACCATCTTGACCGGAAGTCCTCTCTGGATTCCATTTATATATTTCTGATGTTCAGCCTTTTTATATTGGTATATTGTATGCCAATACAATACATAATACTTTAATGATTAGTGTATTAAAATATACTTCATTCTTTGAAAGACTATATTTTCCTTACATTATTCACAATATTATTTCATAGTCTTACAAATTTATTTTTATTGTGTGTACAATATGGTGTGTGTGATGTGTAGTGTATTACAATATTACTTTATAAGCTTGCAAATTTATTTTTTTATGTTTGTGTGTGTGTGTGTGTGTGTGTGTGTGTGCAGACAATATGGTGTGTGGTGCGTGATACATGCCCCATGGAGCACATGAGTGCAGAGGCCAGAAGAGAATATTGGGTGTCTTTCTCTTTTCACTCATCCACAGTATTTCCTTGAATCAGGTCTCTCCTTTAACCTGGAGCTGCTGTCCATCAGTAAGCCCTGGGATTTCTCTGGTCCCTATGGATTGGGTCACTGTCAGGCATGGCCACACCCAGCTTTTTGGCATGGGTTCTTGGGTCTCCAGCCTCTAAGGCCCTCATGCTCAAGCAGCAAATGCTCTTAACCTCTGATTCATCTCCTCAGCCCTGTAAATTTATCTTTATCAGGCAAGTTTATAATTGCTTTGTTTAGCTGCAACATAAGTATACAGCATGTGGTTGGTTAAGTGAAAATATTAATTTTAGAATAATTGACATCTTTTTTTTTTCTTAATTTGAGAGAGAAAGAGGCAGATAGAGAAGAGAGAGAATGGGTGTCCCAGGGCCTCCAGGCCTCCAGCACTGCAAACAAACTCCAGACACATGTGCCACCTTGTGCATCAGGCTTATGTGGGTTCTGGGGAATCAAACCTAGGTCCTTTGGCTTCGCAGGTAAGTGTCGTTACCAGTAAGCCATCTCTCCAGAATAAATGATATCTTTTAATAAAAAAGTTTTGATTGGGCTAGGAAGATAGTTCAGTTGTCAAAAGTGCTTGCTTGAAAAGCCTGCTGGCCCAGGTTCAATTCCCAAGCAACCCACATAAGTAGGACACAAAAAGTGGTGCAAGCATCTGATGTTCATTTGCCCTACTACACCCATATGTGTGCAGACACAAACACACAAAAATTAATTAGATAAAAATGTTTTAAAAGAACTGATATATTTCCAATATAGTCAAACCTTTAAAGCTTTGCTGATGTGGCTTCAATGTATCACGGGTATAGCCATCTCCATAGAAGAAATTGGTAATAAGAGTTATGTTCAATGGTTTCTTTAAAGTTGGCTCAAAAAAATTGTTGAAGTTACCTTCTTTTTGCTGGGACAAAACACCTGACCAAGAGCTGGGGAGATGGCTCAACAGTAAAGGCATTTGTTTGCAATGCCTGTTAGACTGGGTCTGATTCCCCAGTGCTCATGTGAAGTCAGATTCACAAAGTAAATCTGGGCATGGTGGCACACGCCTTTAATCCCAGCACTCGGAAGGCAGAGGTAGGAGGATCACCGTGAGTTCGAGGCCACCCTGAGACTCCATAGTGAATTCCAGGTCAGCCTGGGCCAGAATGAGACCCTACCTTGAAAAACCAAAAAAAAAAAAAAAAAAAGATTCACAAAGTAGCACATGCATCTGGAGTTTGTTTGCACCTGGTATTCATTCTCTCTCTCTCTCTCTCTCTCTCTCTCCCCCACCCTCTCTCTCTTTCTTTCTCATAAATAAAATATGTTAAAAAAAAAAAAAAACACCTGGCTGGGTGTTGTGGCACACACTTTTAATCCCAGCATTTCGGAGGCAGAGGTAGGAGGATCACTATGAGTTTGAGGCCACCCTGAGACTACAGAGTGAATTCCAGGTCAGCCTGAGCTAAAGTGAGACCTTACCTTGAAAAAAAAAAAAAAAAAAAAAACTGACCAAAAGCAGCTAATTGGAGGAAAGGATGCATTTTCATTAACAGTCTCAAGAGGAATCTTCATAAAGACAGAGGAAATCAAAGCATGAGCAGAGACTGGACATCACCTCTGCCACAGCAGTAGAAGATTGACCTGAACTCTACAAAGGGGGAGCTGATTATAACACCACTAAACCTGCCCCCATTAAACACATCCCCTCTTGCAAGGCTCCACCTCCCAAACTGCCACCTGCTGGGGGACAAGCATTCCAAACATATGAGTTTGTGGGGGACACCTGATTCAAACCACCACATAAGCCTTATAAATATTGCCAACTTCCATAATTATATACAATAAACCATGGTAATTCCCTCCTCCCGTTCCCCTTTGCAACTCCACTCTCCACCATATCCCCTCCCCCTCTCAAACAGTCTTTCTTTCTTTTTGTTCCTCCTATTATGATGGTCTTGTGTAGTAGTGTCAGGCACTGTGAAGTCATGGATATCCAGGCCATTTTGTGTGTGGAAGAGTGCATTGTAAAGAGTCCTACCCTTCTTTTTTTTAATATTTTTTTATTTTTATTTATTTATTTGAGAGTGACAGACAGAGAGCGGAAGAGGCAGAGAAACAGAGAGAATGGGCGCTCCAGGGCCTCCAGCCACTGCAAACGAACACCAGACGCGTGCGCCCCCTTGTGCATCTGGCTAACGTGGGTCCTGGGGAATCAAGCCTTGAACCAGGGTCCTTAGGCTTCACAGGCAAGCGCTTAGCCACTAAGCCATCTCTCCAGCCCCCCTACCCTTCTTTTGACTCTTACACTCTTTCTGCCACCTCTTCTATAATGGACCCTGAGCCTTGGAAGATATGATAGAGATGTTTCAGTGCTGGGCACTCCTCTGTCACTTCTCCTCAGCACTATGGTGCCTTCTGAGTCATCCTAATGTCACCACCATTTGAAAAGAGAAGCTCACCACATAAACTCTGATAACTAGAAGAAAACACTTATCTGATTGTAGGTATAGATCCAACTGAGCTATCTTAAGTTGGATACTTTGTATGGGTTACAAAATCTTCATTATATTTAAATACAAAATATACAATTTTAATTATCAAGAATATAAATAATGGTATATTGAATAAGATTGTGTTATTTTTAGAAAAGAATGAGTAAAGTAAATCTGACTAATCATTTAATTCCTTATTTAATTGAAATCCATTTAAATTCAATTTAATGTCCCATGAGTGACATACTATATAAATAAAAGATAATACTGCATTTTATTAAAATGCTAATTTACATAAATATTTTTTAAAAATGTGTCCAAGATATATGGCCCAAACTTTACAGTATAATATTAAAATTTTAGAAGTGAATTCACAAAGATTAATATTAGTGTCCTTAGCATTTACCTAGCACTTACCATATACTAGCCCTATTGTAAGTGTTTTATTTGTATATATTCTTTCTCAAGACAAACCTGTGAGGATATATTACTAACCCCATTTCATAACTCAGGAAACTGAGACTTAGAAAGGATACCTAAAACTTTGTAGCTAATCACACAGAACAAGTGTTTGGACCTTTGATGTTTGTCTTCAAAATATGGTCTCCACAAATTTGCCATACACAACTAAATGTTTTTATGTTAATTTTTAATTAATTTTGTTTAGAAGGGTTTTGATTATCTACAGGTTTATGAATTCAAATAAAAACAATTAATAAAATCAATACCATACATGTCAACTAATGGAGAATTCCCTGTAGATTAATCAAGACCTAACAAGTGTTTTTGTTTCTAGGATTGAAGGCTAACCCTAGGATTAAACAGTGCGCATAGTACAGATTAAGCTTTCAAATTTGACTTTTGATTTAGAGGTATGACATATGATTATAAATTATCATCCTTGTGTTCACGACACTGTGTAAAGCCTATAAAATTCTGAACTTTAGTCCTTCAACACCAAAGTAAAATAAATAATAACATTCAACTTCAATGGACAGGGAGCCTCTAGGAATTGGGAAGGCAAATTCGCTTTCCAAGGTGAAAATCTTCCTATCAGCCCAGCCCGGAAGAGACGTTGCTTGGGCTCCATCTGCTGGTAACTTTGAATAACAGCCAAACCTCGGGACTTGGAAACGGGAGGCACTTAGGAATGTACTTGCATTCTAAACCATCTTAGGAGTATAGTTATACAGCTGTCATCTATTTCCTCTGCATAGAATCAATTGTTGATCCAGAACATCCATCCTGTTCTGGGCCTGTTTTAAAAGCATGGAAAGCTCCAAGGGTCTAGAAGTGGGCTCAGCTTTTGGTTTTAGTGGAATTATCCTATTGTGTGTATGGATATGTTCTGTCCCTTGGAATTAAGATCATGAAACTAGCAGAAGGCCAAATCCTGTGGTTGATTCATGAGATCTCTGATACTACTACTGAACTCTGCCATTGTAGTGTGAAGGCAGCCATAGGCATTTATGAAGAAAGGAAGGCAGCTGTGTCATAACAGTAAGGATTAACCTAAAGATAGGCCTGTGATTTGTGTTTTACTAACTACTTATAGACATACATACACAAATATACATCCATATCTTTACAATTTTAAACAACTTACCTCTCTAGTCTGTTCTTTTTATGTGTGTGATGGTAGACCAATGGATGGAAAAGTAGAGATAAACAGTAAAATTTGATATTTATATTGTCCAGTTTATTTAAACTCTTTAATGAACTATCTATCTCTCTGCTCTATTAGGTATAAGGTATGTAAAATCTTCATTAAAGTTGTGAATTTGTCTGTTCATCTATGTATCCTTGGTAATGTTTTGTTATGTGCACTTTAAAAACGACATTAAGTAAATACAACATTAAGTGTATACAAAACTAGTGGATTCAATCTTTGATCATTTTCAAGGGTTTTATCACACATAATAATGTTGGCATTGAAATCTCTCTGTCATGATGTTGAGAAGGTTCCATCAGTTTTGTGTGTGTTTGTGTTTGTGTTTGGTTGGTTTCTAGTAGCATGATATCCTGATATCCAATTTCGTTTTCTATCACTAAGAGCATTTCATTATTTTTTCACTACCTGATTTGTTATAAATAGCATATAAGCCGGGCATGGTGGTGCACACCTTTAATCCCAGCACTTGGGAGGCAGAGGTAGGAGGATCACTGGAGTTCGAGGCCACCCTGAAAAAGCAGAGTGAATTCCAGGTCAGCCTAGACTAGAATGAAACCTTACCTCGAAAACCAAAAAATAAATAGCATATAATCAGAGTTTTTTTTTAAATATAATATTAAACAATAAAAATATCAAGAATTTACTAGTGGTTCAGGTAAGAGAATGAAGGAGAGAAGGGGTGGAGGAGGGTTAAGCAAAATTTAAGATGTTATATACAATCCAAATGAAAGCCTACTTCTTCACTGGCTAATATATATGTTTAAATAAAGAGAGAGAGTTTGGGTAGAAGTATCCTGTGGGGGTTAATAATTACATGTCCAAAAGCCATACATGGTTATAAGAAAAATTTCAGTGCCAGGAGTGGGATAGTATAGTATATTGTCTATGAATTAAAGGTATTAATAAAAAGCTTTCAAAAGAAATAGAAATATGAGCTGGGCGTGGTGGTACACACCTTTAATCCCAGCACTCAGGAGGAAGAGGTAGGAGGATCGCCATGAGTTCGAGGCCACCCTGAGACTACATAGTGAATTCCAGGCCTGGGCTAGAGTGAAACCCTACCTCAAAAAAGAAAGAAGGAAGGAAAGAAAGAAAGAAAGAAAGAAAGAAAGAAAGAAAGAAAGAAAGAAAGAAAGAAAGAAGAAGAAGGAAGGAAGGAAGGAAGGAAGGAAGGAAGGAAGGAAGGAGAAAAGAAAGAAGAAAAGAAATAGAAATATGGAGACTAAAACAATCCACTGCACAATAATGAAATAAATAATTTATACATTTTATATTTCTATTTATGTACTCAAGGTAGGGTCTCACTCTAGTCCAGGTGGACCTGGTATTCACTATGTAGTCTCAGGGTGGCCTCGAACCCACATGATCCTCCTACCTCTGCCTCCCAAATGCTGGAATTAAAGGCTTGCTCCAACACGCCCAACTCTTATCTCCCTTTTACTTGATTAGAGGTTACAAATCATTTCTATTGTCTTAGTATTTACCTTAGAAATTAGGGTGTATATACTTAGCTAATCAAAATGTAAAAGCGGTTTTACCTTTCCCTTCTCATGGACAGTGCAAGCAAACCAAGAACATTATTTCCACTCCTGATTTATATGTTATTTTGTCATATACAAAATTATGTCATTTTGTTCTTAACAGAACACGTTCATTATTATTAATGTGGCCAATGTTTGTGTAACCACCTTCTAACTACCTCTTGGCTCCTTTTGTGGAGTTGAATTTGGAAATTTATATCAAGGATCATATGTTGAATTAATAACTAGGAGAATAGAATAAACAGGAAATGAGCTTAAAGTAAGCAATTCTATTTCTGTTCTTTGAGAAAAACTATGAATTTGAAGGAAGTTCTTCATTTTCTTGGGAACTTGTCTATTTTACCCCTTAAGACACAAAGGTCCTAACCATAGAGCCTTCCACATTTCAATGACGTTCTTCAGAAAAGGCAGAATTCATATGGCCAGCCAAAAAGGCTTGGTCTTCTCCACTAAGAATCTTGGTGGTTTAAATTGGCTTAAGTTAGAAGAGAATATTTCAATCTAGCTTGTCTCAAGAGCATTTTAAATTGAAAATTTTTCTTTTAGAAATAGGGTCTCACTCTGTAGCTCAGGCTTGCCTGAACCATGGCAATCTTGCCGCCTCCGCCGCAGGAGTATCGGGATTACAAACACGCGCTCTACACCCAGCTCCAGGTGTCATTTTTTAATTAGGTTTTGAAACATGAGCCTACCAAGTAATGGATTTTGTAACATTTTTATACACTATTCTTATTGATTCTCCTTGTTAACTCTCTTTCCCCAACCCCTCCCCAACTGGCCTTGGTCCCCACCTTCTCCCTCTTTGAGAGTAACCACTCTTTGCATCTATGTGACATGTAGTCTATGACCCTTCTCCCTGCTTAAGAATTCTCTTCTAATGCTCTAATTTCCTCTCTCTCTCTCTCTCTTTCTCTCTCTCACACACATACACACATACACATAAGAAAATAGGTGGGATTTGTCTTTCTGGGTCTGGTTTATTTTGCTATATAGTATAGCAATATAATAACTTCTAGTTTCGTCCACTTTCCTACGTTATGGTTTCATTTTTCTTTATGGTTGAGTAAAATTCCCTTGTGATTTTGGGCCACACTTTCTTTATCTAATCATCTGCTTTTGGATACATAAACTGGTTTAATTTTCTGGTTATTATAATGATAGAGGCAAGAAATATGGATGAGCAGGTATATCTTAGAATGTCTGGGTATATAACCAGCAATGGTATAGCTGAATCATCCAATAATTCTTATAATTTTTTGAGAAACCTCCATACTGACTTCCACACATTCTTGACAGCACTTATTATCACTTATTTTCTTGATGTTAGACATTCTGACTAGGTGGAGATGGACTCAATGTAGTTTTAATTTACATTTTCCTGATGAAAAATGATACTAAATAGTTTAAAATATTTACTGATTATTTTATGTTTCTTCTTTTGAAAGCTTCTATTCAGTCCATTAGCCTATTTATTTATTGCAAAATTTATTTGGGATGTTTAATTTTTTATATTTTTAATATTTTATTTGTTCTTTGATACTTTCATACAACTATTCATTGTATTAAGATCATATGTACCCCAAATACCCTCTCAACTTCCTTGCACTCCTACTGAATCCCTTCTTCCCACCACTTACCAGTTCCTATACCACTGAAAAGAATGACTTCCTTCCTCCAGAAAACCATTAACTTTCATTTTCAGTTCCTTGAGTGATGCAGGGCTCAATTTTAACATGAATTATTACCATCAGTTACATGGGAAGTCTTTCCCACATCCAGTATTGCCTTCAGTTTCTTTCTTCAGTCTCTTGAAGTTTTAATGATTGAAGTCCTTCACCTCCCTGCCTAGGTTCAATCCTAAATATTGTATTTTTAATCTATTTTCTTTTTAAAATATTCTTGTCTATTTAATAGAGAGACAGAAGAAAGATGAGGCACAGACAGAGGGGGGGGGTAGTATGAGGCATATCAGGGCCTCTTGCCACTGCAAATGAATTCCACATGCATGTGCCATGTCTGGATTTACCTAGTACTGGAGAATCCATCCCAGATCACCAGGCTTTGCAAGCAAGTGCTATAACACTGAGCCATCTCCCCAGCCCCATATTTGTTTCTGGACTCTATTAAATATTATATTTTCTAATTTCTTTCTAGTCAGTTTTGTCATTGGTACATAGAAAAGCTACTGGCTTTTCATATATTTGATTTTGAATCCTGCTTCTTTACCAAAAGTGTTTATCAGATGTAAGAACATTCTGGTAGAATCTTTCCCATTTGTGTTCCTTTTATTTAATTTAATTTAAATGCTAGGATTATAGACATGTACCACTATGTCCAGCTACAGGTACTTTATTAAAGAGAAAATACTTAAACAATGAAACCTGAAACTTCTTTTGGAAAAAAGATATTAATTGCAAAATGTTAATAGAGTGTGATAACTTATATTTAAATTTTTTCTATAATTTAACTTAAAACATGGACAAAACTAATATTAAAATCTTGAAGCTTGATTGGTGTTTAATTACTTAGTTACATTATTAAGGGTGTAGTAATTGAGCATATACAATAACCATGTACAACCTTGAAGGTATTATTTATGTCAAAATTCTAAAGTACATGAACTTTATAATTTAAAAAGTAATTCTAGCATTTCAGTATGACACAAATTTGTAAATAAGTATACATTTGGATAAGCATAGTGCAATTTATTCTAATTTTGTTACTTCTGTTTGAATCAATAATAGAATTGCATGTGAAACAATTTCCTAGAATAAAAATATCCATCAAAACCATAAACTCAGTCAGGAATGGTGGCTCATGCCTTTGATCCCAGCACTTGAGAGGCAGAGGTAGGAGGATCACCATGAATTCGAGGCCAACCTGAGACTACATAGTGAATTCAAGGTCAGCCTGGGCTACAGTGAGACCCTACCTCACAAAAACAAAAATAAATAAATAAACCATAAACTCTAGGAGAAAATGAATGTTAGACATATCAGTAATTATGGGGAAATGCTAGTACTCAAAGATTCTCCCCATTAAAATTGTTAAAAATTGGTTTATAAGAACAAATTTATCATACAGTAATAGTGATGGAGCATTTTAGTCAATTGACTAAAACGTTAATAAAGTGGCTGTTCTGTTTGCAGCTTAGATTCTTTTCTCCTCACAAGACCACATAATTTTCAAGATTTAGATATGTCACACAATTACAGTCAGATCCAGCACTTTCATCCACGTACCTGGCTGTGCCTTAAATAGAGAAGACTCTGGGGTAATGCATGTCTCAAGGAATCTGACCATGCTTGCCTAGAAAAATGTGAATCAGATGTCACTGTCTAATTAACACATTTGCTATAATAAATGTGGCCTCTAGTAACCAAAAATATTAATCCACTTACAAATGTGAGATGTGAAGTTATTACTAATGTATTAAAGTAATTAAACCTATAAAGGAAACATACAGATTGGAAATAAAGGAAACTCAAACATCTATCAAGGACACAAATAACGCTTATTTCAGGAATATACGATGATAGTCCTTAGGGTAAGTTGTCATATCAATAAAGAAGATAAAATGTAATTTATGTTGTAAAAGTTAAATATATATATATATAACAAAATTATGGAAAAAATTTTCCCACCCTCTCAAAAGAGACTATCATTCAGATACAAGAAGTGACAGAACTTCAAACACACTGAACCAAGAAAGAAACTCTCCAAGGCACATCATCAATAAAACTCTGAATAAAGAAAACAAAGAGAGAATGCCAAAAGCAGAAAGACAGAAACAACACTTTACATACAAAAGCAATGCCATCAGAATTACCTTGGAGTTTTCAGTGGAAATCCTGAAAGGCAGAAGGGCCTGGAATGGAGCATTTCAAAGTCTAATAATTATGGCTTCCAACACAAACTACTTTACCCAGCAAGAGTATCCCTCATAATAGAAGATGAAAGGAAAACTTTCCATGAAAAAAATTCAGCTCTATGATTATATGAACACAAAGCCAAACCTACAGAGAAAACTTAAGGAAATACTTCATATAGAATAATCAAAAAAAAACAATCTCCAAAGCTGGCAAGAAGATCATAATAACTAAAACTAGAGCAGGCTCAAAAAAGTGCACCAAGAAAGCACCAAACCCCATAAAGCACCCCAAAATGGCAGGGATTAAATTGAACCTGACAGTTATAACCTTAAACATCAATGGACTTAACTCACCCATCAAAAGAAACAAGTTAGCAGGGTGGATCAGAAAAAAATGGGCCCTTCTATCTTCTGTCTTCAAGAAATCCACCTCACCACTAAAGATAGACACCTCCTCAGGGTGAAAGTATATAAAATGATATTCCAAGAAAATAGAAATAAGAAACAAGTGGAAGTAGCTATATTAATAGCTGATAAAATACACTTCAAACCAAAAGTAATCAAAAAGGATGAAGGTTACTTCTTACTCATCAAGGGAATGATGCAACAAGATGACATCACAATCATAAACCTACATGTGCCAAAATTGGTGCACCACAGTTTATAAAACAGAACATACTTGACAATAAAACATAAATAAACACCAACACCATCATAGTTGGGGACTTCAGTACTCCGCTATCATCCAAGCAGAAAATCAACAGGGAAATAATAGAGCTCAACAACATCATAGATCAACTACACCTACCAGACATCTACAGGACATTCCACCCCAATTCTACAGAATACTCATTCTGCTCAGCAATCCATGGAACCTTCTCCAAAATAAATCATAGATTAGGCCATAAGGCATGCCTCCATAAATTCAAGAAAATGGATGAGGATAATACTAAGATAGTTTTCTTTTTCTATGACAAGATACTTGAAGGAAACAATGTAAGTGAGGAAGGACTACTTTGACTTGTGATTTCAGGAAACATCAGTTTATCATGGAGAAGAAGACATGGTGGAGGGATTAGGTCAGTCCATGGTGGTGGGGGCATGTATATAGGGCTCCTTTCATCTTGGTGGATCAAGAAAAAGTGGGACTGGCAGGAAGGTCAGACTTGTTACTCTCAGGGCCTGTCCCTAAAAACATCCCTCTGCTAACTTGGGTACTGTCACCTCCTAAAGCATCACTACCAGCTGGGGAATGAGGGGTGGAATACGTGAGCCTGTGGTGACATTTTACATTTAAAGCAGAGGGATTTATGATATGCTTATTTCCCTATCCTATGACAGTTTTTTAAACCTGTTAGATATGCTATGAATCTTGTGAATTTAAACAATTTTAACTAAATTGTTTAATGTAATTGTTAAATTTAATTTAATTCTTTGATTTAAATTAAATTAAATCATCTGTCACTCCCAAAGATCTGTCTTTGAGGCTGTTATCTTAACATGCTGGATTATGTAATTGGATATCAGTGCTTGATTTTGGTCTCTAGACCCTTCCTTAGAGCCTCTGAGTTTGCCAAGAATACAGCTGAAAGTTCCAAACATCTTCTGAAGATTTGCTCATCCTGGAGATTGTTCAGTCCCCATCCTTAGGCAATGATACATGCCATAGTAGACAGCTTCAGGTTTGCTGAGATGAACTTCCAAACCAGGCACACTTATGGAAGAAGGGATATTTATTAAAGCTTACAGATCCAGGGGAAGTTCCATAATGGCAGAAGAAGCTGGTCTGCTTTCACAGGTCTAAGGAGAGATAGAAAAAAGAAAGGAAAAAAAAAAAAAAAGCCACACCACCACACAGCACACTTGAGAACTCTAGGCACTTTGCATATCTTTAGATTGGAATGTCAAATCCACCACCAAACCTTAGGGCTGGACCCTAAGATCCACTCAGTGACACCTCCTCCAGCCAGGTGGCTGGAAATCCAAGAAGTTTTAATAGCCTCCTAAATCTATTGGGGGTGCATTTATCCAAACTACCACACATGCCCATCCCTAAACAAATCTAGGGAACAATGAGTGTCCTCCTGGAAATTAACAAGCTCCTAGTAGCACCCTTATTCTAAGAATTTAAGGACTATTGTGTCAAGAGTCAGGGAAAAGGCCTAATAAATTTTTGTAATGCCACAACTATAACATAACTCTACATTTTTATTATTTAATGTGGCTAATAAATGACTTCAAACTACATGAATGAATCACATTACATTTCTACTAAACAATATTAACCTAGAGCATCAAGGAATTTTTGTTTTGTTTTGTTTTTTGTTTTTTTGTTTTTCGAGGTAGGGTCTCACTCTAGCCCAGGCTGACCTGGAATTCACTATGGAGTCTCAGGGTGGCCTTGAACTCACGGCGATCCTCCTACCTCTGCCTCCCGAGTGGTGGGACTAAAGACGTGCGCCACCACGCCTGGCTCATCAAGGAATTTTTCACATGAACATAATCTCCCAAAAGCTTATGCTTTTTCATTCTTTTCAATACCTATACCCACACTACATTAGAACAAAGAACAATAATCATCTCATTTGAAATCATAAAATTCTCTTGAAACTTATGTTAAACACAAATTTTCATATGTATTTTGAAAACCATTAATATCATGAAATATTATACTAGTCATATTGCTTATCATAAAATGTAAAGAAAATGCATTTAAAGCTGTAAAACTAGAATACAATAATGCTTAGGAGTGAGTACATGTGAGCTCGGAACCCTCCTGGTGGACTAAAAGAATTACATAAATTAATACTGTTAATTATACTCCGAAGGGCAATGTCAAAATGATGGATGGCTAGTGCTGATGATTGAATGTTTTCTGTCAAGCACAGAAGAATGAATTAGATCAATAAAACCAGAGTGATTTTTTGATGTACATAATGTTTTCATCAGTGTTTATCTCTAGGTCCTTCCTTCTCTCTTACTTTGCTTTCTATGATAATCATTAAAATAAATAGCTTGCTGGGGTAGAGAGATGGCTTAGCAGTTAAGGTGCTTGAATGCAAAGCCAAAGGACCCAGTTTCAATTCCCCAGTACCCATGTAAAGCCAGATGCACTAGGTGATGCATGCATCTGGAGGTCGTTTGAAGCAGCTGAAGACTCCACAGAGCCCATTCTCTCCCTCTCTCTCTCTCTCTCTCTCTCTCTCTCTCTCTCATTCTCTCTCAAATAAATAAAATAAAATACTTTTAAAAATAGCTTGTCACAGTTACTATTTATTCAGCTAAATTTTGCAGTACTTATTTTCAAGAGACTGGGATCATAATAATACCATTAATTAGCACTGTATTTATTCTATAATCATTATACACACCTTTTTGTTTCTTTCCCTTCATCTATGTCTTTTAAGTGCAGCCAAGGAGGCAAGAGGAGCATGGAGTCTCTTAAATGAGTACAGAAGAAGCAAGAGATGACTTCTCTCCCTCCTGCCTGTGGCATGAACCCAGATCTCTTAAACTAAGAAGTGCAGTATGCACATTAAATTGAATATTTTACATATAAAAATATCAATAATTGGGCTGGAGAGATGGCTTAGCGGTTAAGCGCTTCCTTGTGAAGCCTAAGGACCCTGGTTCAAGGCTTGATTCCCCAGTACCCACATAAGCCAGATGCACAAGATGGTGCATGCATCTGGAGTTCATTCACAGAGGCTGGAGGCCCTGTTGCACCCATTCTCTCTCTCTCTCTCTCCTTCTTTCTCTGTCTGTCTGTCGCTCTCAAAATAAATAAATAAAAATAAAGTTTTTTTAAAAAAATATCAAAAATTAAGTCCACAAGTCATAATGACAAACATGAGTGATATGTTTAAACAAAAAAAACTATTCAAAATAATTATTCTATCATGAAATCATCAGGAGAGGAGACTGGCAGTGTTCCATGAGATAACCTGGAAGTGGTGACTGGGCAGCAGAATTCCCACTGCATTGTAAAGTTTTATTTGAGGTAGATTTTATGTGGTTGAGCTTGTGTGAGCGATTACAAAAAACAGTTAAGGAAACTTTTTAGAATAGAAAGTTAAATCATTAGTATGCTAGCGATACAAGGATAATGAATTAAAGAAGAGATTTAAAAGAATTAAAGAAGTGAGACTCCATGGTGGAGTGTACCAGAGTGAGATACAAGGATAATGAATTGAAGAGATGTGAGACTCCATGGTAGAGTGTACTGGAGGTTAAGTTCAGCTGCTGAAATCCTAACCCGCAAGTAATGAGATTCAAGGATGGCTTACACAGTATTTGGAGTATGGGAGAAGCTCTTCCGAGACTTGAAATAACTTTAAAATGCTGGGATGGTTCAAGCTTTCCATTGTGTTGATTTCAGATAAAATAAGTTGAGAGATCTTTCTTGTCTTTTTCAACCCTTTGATGATGACGAAGGTTCTAGTCAGGTGATGGTGGGCTAACAAGACCCATGCAAAACCACCTTTACCGATTACATTGAACAAGTCATACTCCTCATTAAGTTTTTCCATTTCAGATACATTTCAGAGGTCTTAGAATCACTCTCTTGCCAATTCACTCAGAGAAATACATACTGTGGAAATAAATACCAAATATAAATACTAAATAAATTTTCTAAGTGAAAGCAAGCAAAAATCTAAAGCTCACGTAAATCGCCAAGAGAATCAAGCCAATAGGCTAGTTATGCCTCAGTGCAGCAGGTCTTCATTGAAGACTTGTTCCTCACACTGTTCTGCACTAGCACAGTCAAGGCCTATGTAAGTGGCCCTTGTACCTGTCTCACAATGATTTTGTGAGGTCAGAGCAAGTATGGACCAATCATGGCCCCAGCAGCCTCCATAGCATCTTTTAGCACTATGACAACTGGTCAATAGGGATGAAGTTTCCAGCTCAGATTCAGCCTTACTTCCCAGCATCCTATAACCGAAGCAAGTGGTATCTTCAGCAGTAGGGTTTTTCCATGTAGTTCTGATGGGCAACCAAGAGCAGTGGCAATGGCCTGGTGCTGGAATTTTTCTATAATAACCTATGGCCTTTGGGAGCACCATTATATATGCATGCAGGATGTTTATTGTTTTATTTTAATTTTAATTTTATATAAATTATAATAGGTTATTCTCTTTCATCTCCTTGCCCCAGCTCCTGTTATCCTGAAGCCCCTCCTGTGGGGTCATGAAGGCCTCAGTCAGTTCCTGTGGGGTAGTAGATGACTGTGCCTCAGCATGTTCCTACCCACTTTGTGGCTTTTACAATCTTTCTGCCCCCTCTTCCCCAGTGTTTGCTGAGCCACAGTATGCCTGTTGGCAATGTGATTTGGTGTTGAGTTCTCTGTAGCCTCTGCATGGCTGTTCTGAAAGGTTTTAATTAATAACCATGCTTGTCACCAACAACTTAGGGCTGGTTGTCAGACTAGCAGTAAGAGCAGTGTTCATGTTGCCACTTCCCCTGCAATTTCTCCTGGGCCATGACAGATGTGGTGGAGGTGGCAAGTCTCATGGTGGGCAGTTGCCTAACTTCTTGTCTACTGAAGGATGCTGGTTCTCCTCTGTTTTCTCTGCCATTGTAATATAAAGCAGATTCTCCAAACAAGAGTGAGAGCAGCTTGAGTTAAAGAGGGTCATGTAAATTTGAGGTTTTGTTTGTTTGTTTGTTTGTTTGTTGGTATGCAAGCATACCTATTCTTCTCCAGAGAGCAGTAGGAATTTCTCTCTGAAGTCTATGAGTTTCCTGACACTGGAAGTCTGACTTGGTTTCCAGTGCCTATATATGAGTTCTTGCCCACTGAGCGGGCCTCATGTCCAATCACAGAACAGTTGGTTACCCAAAGAGAATGAGTAACACTATGGCACAAGTACGTACTTTGGACTGGCTGCTTGATTTCATAGTCTGTAGGGTCTCATGCTTATTCATGCTGTTGCTGACCCTTTCTCCTCCAGCAGCTCTCATGGGGCTCCCCAGCACTATGAGGGCTAGCCAGGTGGGAGCTAGTTTCCCTGTCAGTTCCCATGATATTCCAACGTCCTGTGACTACAGCCAGTGGTATCTTCAGCGATAGGGTCTAACCTTTTATCTCAGACAGGTAAACAAGTTTTTGGCAATGGCCTACATTGCTTTGGGGATCTCCTGTGTCTCCCTGACCAACAGCTCACTGCCGGGGGGGGGGGGGCAACCTAACTGTGGGCCTGGGGATTTACTAGCCAGATTCCATGGTTTTAAGGTTAAGGTTTTTCTACCTTATGTCCAGACTGCCCCGCCCCACTTTGATTAGTGGTTGTGTCTTGCAGAATGCTAGTCAGAATGAGAGTTTCTATGTAACTGATTCATGTTGTCTTAACTTTTGTGTAATTCCCTCCCCAACCACCCTAACCAGTACCCTTCACCAAGGGCCCCCTCCAATGCTCTGTCCCTCCCTAAACCTGTCAGTTTTGTCAGGTTCTAGTTTTATGCACATATTCCTGTTGATTAACACCATTTGCACTCATCTCCAATTGATCCCAATTAGGAACTACAGATGAGAGAGTACATGCAATGTTGATCTCTCTTTGCCTGTGTGACCTTGCTTATAATGAGTTTATTCAACTCCATCCATTTTTATGCAAGTTTCATTATTTCATTTTTCCTTACCACTGAGTAGAATTCCATCATATATATGTATATATAAATGTATATTAATTAATAATATATATTGATATATATTAAGTTATGAATAGATGATGATGTATTGCATATATATGTATGTATATATGTAGATGTGATTCTCCGAAGACCATGTCACCCACCTCATCAGGTTAAGTGTCACTGGTCTGACCCACCTGCTCCATTGTTTGGATAAGGATGCAAGACCCTGAGAGGAGTTAAGTGGCTTGCCTAAATTCACATACAGCCTAAGGCTACAATGCAAAGCCAACAGTAAGAACCAGGTTTTCTGACTCAGAAACTGTGGTTTTCAAGGATCTATGAACCAATTTGAAGTGTTTCCTAAGTGACCTCATCCTTAATGACTGCCATGGCTTGGATATGGCTTATTCCCTCCAAAGACTGTGTTGAAATTTAACCATCATTGAAACGATGTTGGGATATATATATACATACATATATATGCAGCGCATCTTTATCATCTATTCATAAGTTAATTGGCATCTTTTGATTCCAGTTCCTAGATATTGTGAATACAGCAGCAATAAACATAGCTGATCAAGAATCTCTGTAAAAGAGTGGAGCCTTTAGGGTATATGCCCAGGAATGGTATATCTGGATCAAATGGTAGATATGTTTTCATAGTTTTCAAGAGTCGCCCTACCGATTTCCATACTGGTTGTACCTGTTTTCACTCCCATCAGCATGGGTAAGGGTTTTTCTTTCTCTTTTCCCATAGCCTCGCCAGCATTTGTTGTCGTTCTGTTTTTTGATGAATGCCATCCTGACCGGGGTGACAAGAAATCTCAGAATTGTTTTGATTTGGATCTCTCTGATAACTAAAGATGCTGAATATCTCTTTATGTGTTTAATATACATTTGTGTTTCTTCCTCTGAGGATTCTCTGTCCAATTCTCTATCCCATTTTTTGTTCGGTTCTTTATTGTTTAATTTCATGAGTTCTTTTTAGGTTCTAGATATTAGACCTTTGTCAGAGGTATCACTGGCAAAGATTTTCTCCCATTCTGTGGGAAGTCCATTGTCTCTGTTGATGATTTGTTTGTCTGAACAGTATATTTTTAGTTTCATGAGGTCCCAGTGGTTCAATGTTGATCTGATTTCCTGTGCTAATGAGGTCTTATTCAGGAAGACTTTCCCTATGCCTATATCATGGACTGTTCTCCCAGCTTTTTCTTCTAGTTGTTTTAGTTTCAGGTATATTGAGGTCCTTAATCCATTTAGAGTTGGGTTTTTACAGAACTTTTCTAAATATTTTATTTATTTATTTGCATGCTAAGAGCGACAGAGAAAGAATAGGCATGCCAGGGCCCCCTAGCCACTGCAAACAAACTCCAGATGCATGTGGCTTATTGTGCAGCTGGCTTTACGTGGGTACTCAGAAATCAAACTTGGGTCATTAGGCTTTGCAGGCAAATGCTTATCCACTGAGCCATCTCTCCAGCCCTTTAGTAAACTTTTGTGTAAGGTAAGAGAACTGCATCTAATTTCATTCTTCTACACGTGGCCATCCAATTTCTCCAGCACCATTTGTTAAAGATGCTGTCTTTTCTCCAGTGTGTATTTTGGCCCCTTTGTCAAAGATAAGTTAGCTATAGTTGCTTGGATTTAGAGATGGTCTTCTATTCTATTCCATTGATCTGTGTGTCTGTTTTTGTGCCAGTACCAAGTTGTTTTAGTTACCATTGCTTTGTAGTATATTTTGAATTCAGGTATGTTGATACCTCCAGATGTATTTCTTTTGTTGAGGGTATATTTGGCTACCCAAGGCTTTTTGTTCTTCCATATAAATTTTCAGACTATGTTTTCAATATTTTATTTATTTATTTGCAAAGACAGACATAGAGAGAAGATGGGCAAACTGCAAACAAACTCCAGTTGCATTTGCCACTCTGTGCATCTGGCTTTATAAGGGAACTGGGGAATCAAATCCAGCTTGTTAGGCTCTGCAGGCAAGTGCCTTAACTTCTGAGCCATCTATCTAGCCCCAGACTATTTTTTCTATCTCTTTGAAGAACATTGCTGGAATTTTCATTGAAATTGCATTGAATCTGTATAATGCTTTTGGTAGGGTGGCCATTGTCACAATATTAATTCTTCTAATCCATGAGCATGGGAGGTCTTTCCATATTCTCATGTCCTCAATTTTTTCAGTGTTTTTATCTTTTCTTTGTCTAGGTCTTTCACTTCCTTGGTTAGTGATATCCCAAGGTATTATTTTTTTGTGGCTATTGAAAATGGGATAGCATTGTTATATCTTTCTCCATATATTTATCTTTGGCATAGAAGAAGGGAACTGATCTTTGTGTGTTGACTTTGTATCCTGCCACTTTAGTGAAAGAATTTATCTCCTTTAGAAGGTTTTTGTTGAAGTAGTTTGGGGCACTTACATAGCAGATCCTGTCATCTGCAAATAGTAACTCTATTTTTAAACTTAAATTCCTGAGGAAGACACTAAGTATTTTTCCAAGCTTGTTTGGCAAAATTTGGCCTTTCAAAAAGGAAATTATCTTGATGGGAAAATCCAATAAAAATATCTTCCAGTATATAGATTAACTTGATCAAGTTGCATAGAAATTCGCTGTTTTGTGTAAGAGATGCAATAATGAATATTAGAAAGTTTTAAAAACCATACTATTTTTATTGATTAATTTTACTTAATAGGACTGACTTTCATTATTCATTTATTCATTCATTGAATTCTGTAAGCCAAAATAATCTATTCTGTTTACAATGATCACATTTTAACCAAATATGTTTACTAGATGTATGATCCAAATCGTCATTTTATAAAGATGTCCAAAGCCATCCTTGTGATTCCTATTAAGAGAGGTTCCCTGAGAGGAACCTAGAATGTACTCCTCTTTTTTTTTTTTTCCTTTTTTCCCTATGTTACTGAAAGTAATCACTATTAAATGTGTGCACATTGCAACACACATTGGAGGGGCTGGTATTCCTGGCAAGCTCGGGTGTAGACTATAGCATAGAGATGATGGATAAGATGTTCTTGTCAGACGACACACTGAGAAAAAAGCGAAGGGTCTAGAAAAATTATTAGTCAGTCATGGCACATGCTGAATGTTCTGCTGCTGTGCCAATTACTACACCTACAGCTTCTTGAATCAAGGTTACAGCAGTGAGATTTGATTTTTGCTTAATATATAGTACGCATGTCTTTACTATAGCCAGATTTAACAACTCCAGTAGAAAAGAAATATCTTCTATACAAGACTTGGCTCGGCTCTTCTTGGATGTTCCCTTCTCCTGAACTTCCAGGTCCCTGCTCTGGTAAGGCCCTGTCATCTAAGCCAGACTTGAGCTCTCTACCCCTCCTGCCTTTCACATGGTGGGAGCTCTCTGTACTTCCTTTCTTTCCTTCTCTTAATCTAATGAAGTCTCTCTAAATCTTAAAAAAAAAAATAATAATTGGATGGGTATATGCAAACCCTGTCTTTATGTGTATTTACAAACCCTGCAAAGAAGCACCTATGGGCTGAAACTCAATATGGATGCATCTTGTTTTATGATAGTACTTAGCACTTAAATGATTTTCTTTGTTTTCCTTTGCCATCTGGTAAGGATTAATGGTTTTGAGTAATGATTTGTTACTGGATTTGTTTGAACATATAAAGTACATAAAAAGTACTTTTCTCTTTTCTTTCTCATTGTAAAAGTAATTTATGAGGTATTTTATGCATTTTGGAAGTTGTCATGGTAGCAAAGAGTCAACCCATTAATCTTAGTTTTGTGTAGAGCAAAGAACAGGATAATGTGAAATGAACTTTCAGGCACTTGGATGATCTAGTCATGTACTTACCTCATCACTGCATGCTGGGATTTAAAGATATTTGTCTAGGATTTGCTAAGAGGAATTTTAGCTCATTGTTTCTGTTGTATCACAGTGTAGCAATTCCTTCCAAGCTGAATATAATAGTTAGATAATGGGTAAACAATTGAGGGAATGAGATACATCTCTCTTCTCCTCATCACATTCTCCATAGGGTAAAAAGAAATGAAAGTCATCCTTGTACTGGCTACCCTAGTCAAAGACAAATATGGGTAAACAGGCACAAAGATGGAGAAGTGAGCACAGCCACACACATCCTCACACTGGTGTGCTTCCTCATTCTCAAGGAATACAGCTTTGCTTTGGAAGGTTTATATTGAGAGAATGTTGGTCCATTTCCATGGACCATATCATGATCCCAAAATGTGGCACATTAAAAGTATTTCATGGGGGGCTGGAGAGATGGCTTAGCGGTTAAGGCACTTACCTGAAAAGCTAAGGACTCATGTTCAACTCCAGGTCCCATGTAAGCCAGATGCACAAAACAATGCAAGTATGCAAGGTTGCACATGCACACAAGGGGGTGCACACATCTGGAGTTTGACTCAGTGGCTGGAGGCCTTGGTGCACTAATTCTCTCTCTCTCTCTCTCTCTCTCCTTCTCTCTCTCTCTCTCAAAAAAAAAAAATAAGGCCAGTCTGTTCAGCTTGCCTCAAAAAAAAAAAAAGTATTTCATTGGACACAGGGGAAATAGTATTTACTTAGCATATACAAGGAACATAGGACAATCTTAGTTGCTTTATCCTTAATATGTAAAGTAGATTGTAATTTCCCACTTTGAATAAGAACTAGTGTTGGTTTCAGTGGTCCATGATTTTACATTCAACATAGATTGGTTATAAATTTTGGATACTCACTTTTCAAAAAAATGTTAAATGGACTTTTATGTAAGGCATAAACAGCTAGGACATAGTATTTTCTGAACATTTAGAAGCAAAAATAAAGTCGATTTAAATGCATATGTTCTTGAAATGAAATTGCTTACTATCTCACATCTGACTTCAGCACTCAGTATTAATAAAAATATCTTCAGATGAGTGGTAAAAATCAATATTCAATCTACTAGATTTCCCTTTGAAACTACCATGACAGAACAGATAGGCTTTAATACAGGAAATGAGCTGCCATCAAGAGAAATCAGTGCCACTAAGATGACTTTTATAAGGAGCCTGGTCTTTCTATTTAAATTAATTGTGCACTAGCATGTATTTAAGTGTTTTTCCTAGTAAAAGATAACCTAAATGACAGCAAATATCAGCACTCTAAATTTGAAGTGGAGATTTGAAAACAAAATCAATCTTCCATGCTATTTTCCCACACCTGCTTACTTTGACTTTTTTTATATAACATAAATAAAATGTGCTTATTAATGACTGCTAGCCTTGTGAAGAAAATGACTACAGCTAATTTAGCTCACTCAGCTTCTAAGATAATCAACAGTAGAACCAGAAGAAAACAAAGCTTCCAACCACCTTGGGAATTAAGCTGTCTAAACCTGGAAAATTCTTCCATAGCTTGCAAGGCTGATGGAAGTGAGAAGTCATGTACTTAGGTGAAGAAAACAGTAAGCCACCTTCGCACAATCTTCTCCTAGATTTTTACTGCTTCTGAATTTTAAATCTTTATTATATAGAAAACCTGACAGCTGTTTCTGTACCTCTTATATGTCATTTTGTAATATGAACCTCTATATTTCTACTCAATGTTCTCTACATTGAATTAGAGACCAGATGTGTTCCTCAGCTTTCCATATATAAAGAGAAAATGCTTATTTTAGTTCACAAATTTAGAGGTTTCAGTACAAGTTGGTCCCATTGCTTTTAGAGGCATGATGAGGCAGCACAGGGTCTCATGTCCCCATTGAAGGCACTCTAATGACATGTAGACCTCTCACTGGGTCACATCTCACCTTCCACCTCATATAAGGCAATTGTCTCAGGAGAGACAGAGAAGAACAAGATACCTTGCTTCAGATGCAGTGGAAGATTAGACAGTGAAGATCAAGAGACCCTGTCTCAGATGAGGCAGGTGAGACATTGAAAAATCAGGAGACCCTGCTTCAGATGAGGTTGATGATGAGACAGTGAAAGACGCTGCCTCAGAAGTTCATTTAAATTGTTCAAGGAACATATGGGAAATTATTTGTGTTAGTTAGTGGAACATGACAGATAACTCAATTCTTTCTTTCCATCTCATCCACATATAAAAGCAACAAAAGCCAATTGGATAGCATGCAAATTCTGGAAGTTAGGCTTCACAGAAATATGACCCATTGATGTGGTTTAAAAGAATAAGAAGTGCTGGGGAGATTGCTCAGTGGGTGATGTACTTGCCTAATAAGCATGAGACCTGAGTTCAGGTCCTCAGAATCCCCTCAAAACCTAGGTATGGTGGTATGTGTCTAAAATCCCAGCTCTGGGAAGGTAGAGATAGGAACACCCCTGAGACATGCTAACTAGCTAGTCTAGCCTAACTGGCATGTTCTGAGTTCAATGAGAGACACTATCCCAAAAACACACACACACAAAAGGTGAAGAACAATTAAAGAAGATATCAGATATTGATCTCTGCCCTCCTTACATATGTGCATACATGTGCACCAGGATACCTGTGTGCTCACACACATATATATGCACATATACACACATGCCCACCACACACATTCAAAAACAAGATGAAAAATGTCCTCTCCTCCCCCATCTCTGCCTGAGTTGTGAAGAGAGGAGAAACAAGACAAAACTACAGAGGAAGCCAGAACATGGCAATGATTACAAATAAAGCCTGGGAAGAGGACATGCTTGGGTCCGAGACTGAAATGGTTTCTAATGATTGGATTCCAATGTTTAGTAAGCATACTAACAAGGATGGGCTGATAGGACTTAAGGTTTGAGCAACACAGAATATGTATGTGTTGAAGACAACTCACTCACAGGAGGCCAGAGGAAATAGCAGTATTGTGTTTTATTTAAATATTTTTTAAATTTATTTATTTGAGAGAGAGAGAGAGATACAGAAGGAGATACAGACAGAGAGAAAGAGAGAGAGAGAGAAAATGGGGGCACCAGGGCCTCCAGCCACTGCAAACGAACTCCACATATATGCGCCCCCTTATGCATATGGCTTACATGGGTCCTAGAGAGTCGAACCTAGGTCCTTTGGCTTTGCAGACAAGTGCCTTAACTGCTGAGCCATCTCTCCAGCCCAGCAGTATTGTTTTTCTATGATAAAATGATCAAGAGGCCCTTTTGATATTTCAGCTGCTGGAGCCTGGGATGTTTTATATTACAATGTGATTTCAGTTTTCTATTTGGAACAGTCAATTGTCCCAAAAAGAAGTAGCTAGAAATAAAATATAATTTATTATACATCATGGTTCTTCATCTTGTGATGGTTTGGGTTGGGGACATGTGATGACGTTCAGCTGGAAGGTTGATAATGAGGTCCCAAACGGATTCATTCACATGCCTGGTCTTAGAAAAGACTTTGAGTTCATCTGGGCCTTTAACACTTTCTATGTACCCTCAGCTTTTGCACATGATTGCATCTAACATGGAGACTCAGGATTCCAAAGATACAGGAAATGCAAACGTTAGTCATTTAATGTTTGGGACAATATACTTGCACAATAACACTTTAATCATATTCTACTTACCATACAGCAGTCAAGGAATGAGTCAGGTGTACGTAGAGGAAATATGCAATGGCTTGGATATAGTGGCTTCCCTAAAGGTCCATGAGCTAAAGATTGGCCTTTAGTGTGATGATACTGACCTGATAGAATCTTTGGAGGTAGAACTGAATGGAAATTCATGGAACCTTGACCCTTAAAAATAGATAACTGCTATCTCTGAAGGGTAGGTCAGCTGTTATGTGACTGGGTTTCAGCTTGCTTGAATATATGACTACATTGAGTAATAACTAAATAAAATAACTAAATAAGCCCATTAGCATAACCATCACCGCACATACTATTTCACATGTGGAAAGTTAGGTTTTAGTCCCTTTTTTTATAGAATTGCTTTGACCCCATCCTAACCAGTTAGGGCTACTATCACAAATATATCATAGTCTGAGAGCCTAAAACAATAAATATTTACTTCCTACAGTTCTAAAGCCTGGAAAGCCTGAGATCAATCAAGATGCTGAAAGACCTTGAATCCAGTGAATCTGCAGAAAATGGCTGTCTTCTTGTCCCTCACAGGGAAGGAGATAAGGGAGAGGAAACAAGATCTCTTGTGTCTCCACTCACATGGACAGTAATGCTATCCTTGATGGCTCAAACTTCATGACCTAGTCATCTCCAAATACCATCACATTAGGGATTATACATTAACATATGAATTTGGGGGACACACAAAAATTTAATTCATAGAAAGCCTACAAACCCTTCCTGCTTCTAAATTGTTCAGCTAGAAAAAAAAAAAAAAAAAACTTCCTCAGAAGATTTCTTGGTAGAAGTTATTCTTGTTGTTTCTGGTGCCTGTGTACCGAGAAGACTAGAGGGAAAAGATGACTGTCCTGTATAGATCAATAATCTCATCTTCAGTCTTAAATTCTTCAGCTTTCACACAAATGTTTAACAAAGCACAAGACATTGACTCCCACCTATAGCAGCAGTACACCTTCCTCTTTAATGACTCAATACCATCCTTGAATCAGAGCTCCTGTTAAGAAACTCCAGAGTACACTTTTTCTGGTTTCTGGACACTACAGGGCCACAGTGACACTTTACATGATGATACACTGTGTAAAAATTTGTAGACTATGAGATGTTAAGTTCCTTTATGAATATTGTGTGCCAATTCCACTAGAAGTAGGATCAGCAAGATTTTAAACAAAAATTAGAGATGAAATACTTTTCAGAGCCATTTAGATTTTTCACTTTCCTTTACTGTTCTCTTTCTTAAATATTTTGATCTTATTTATTTGCAAGAAGAGAGAAAAAGAAGAGAGACACACAGATAGAATGGGCATGCCAAGGCCTCCAGCCACTGCAAATGGACTCCAGATGCATAAGCCACTTTATGGATCTGGCTTTATGTGGGTACTGTTTTTTAGATAATAAATTTTCCAAAATCTTGATTCTGTTTTATCCCTTTCATCTGAATAAAATTAACTAAACACTAGTCTGATTGGTAAAAGTATAAATTACACTGTCATAAGAGTCTTCTCATACACATTTTTTTTAAAAATTCCAGGACTTCAAACAATTCTGAAGGTATTTTTAGCTTGCATCTGGAGAAATGGCTCAGTGGTTAAAGGTGCTTGCTTGCAAATCCTGATGACCTGGGTTTGATTCCCCAGTACCCACATAAAGCCAGATGCACAAAGTGGTACACGCACCTAGTGTTCATTTGCAGTGGCAGAGGGGCCTGGCATGCCCATATTCATTCTAGTTCTGCATCTTTCTACCCATCTGTTTCTCTCAAATAAATAAGTAAAAATTAAAATAAAATAAAAATGATATTATGACAAGCTACAATAAAATTACTGAGGGTGTTGGAAAGATGACTCAGCAATTAAAGGCACTTGTTTGCAAAGCCTGACTTCTGGGGTCCTTTTCTCCAGTTTCCATGTAGAAGCAGATGTGCAAGGTGGCCCTTACATCTGGAGTTTGTTTGCAGTGGCAAGAGACCCTGGCGCACAGATTCTCTCCCTCCATTCCTCCCCCTCTGTCTCTTTATCTCTATATAATTCCCTCTATTCTTGCAAATAAATAACTAAAAACAAAAATTTATTGAAAAGTGGTTCTTGAACTTAAATACATCAATAAAACAAGAAAAACAAACTTTAACTGCAATAAAATTTATTAGTTTAAATGTTTTATAAAGATACAAAAGCCAGCTAGAGTAACTAAAAATGAAAACTATATAATATTATTGTAAAGCCAAATAATTCAATGGAATAGAATGAAAACATCTGAAGTTCATTTTCAGCATCTAGAGGCCCTGGTACATCTGTGCCCCCCCCCCAAACAAAAATATTTTTAAAAAGAAAAGTCAATTTATGGCAATTATAAATGACAGTGTTTACTACTTCTTATAATAGTCTATGACCCTCCAAGTAGAAACAAATGGACAAAAATCTCCTTATACATGAATCAACAAATGATCAATAAATAATAAAAAGGTTTCAGCAGTTATTCCTTATAAATTTCATCAATAATATATGAAAATTGATACCTCAATAAAATAACACACCTTACTTATTACATTCATGTTGAGCAAATATTAAAGAAACAAAGTAGTCAATGAAGATAAAGTTGTTGGGAAATGACCTGTATTACATACATCTGGTAAAAAAAAAAAATACAAAATGTCATTTATTCCGCTGAAGAAAAACCAAACCAGGGAAGGATAAGCAGCTTACCTGAAGTGACAGGTCAGAAGGAAGAGATCTCATATAGGGCCATAGAGTTACATTAATACCAGAAAGACCTATGATCTTCACAAAGGTCTCCAGTTTCAGGAATGTTCCATTTAGAATCTAAATCAGAGGCCTAAGCAAAAGAGAGAATTTGTTATAGAAGTGTTGAGACCTAAGGGTCTAATAAAACCTTATATTTTTGTATATGTCTTTTCAATTTATCTACAGTAATTTATTCTGTAAAGGACTTAACTATTTTGCTGATCCAGAATATGAAAACTAGAGCTATGAAGGGTGCTTGAATTTATATTCTCCCAATATACCTACCAATTCACTTACCTTTTTGCATTTTCCTACAGAATCAACAACTGTTGGTCCAGTTTGAGTTGGGATGCTTGTGATGATTCATCTCTAGTTGCCAACTTGGCAGGATTTAAAATCAACAAACAAATCTCAGTGCAGGTCTTAGAGATTTTCTAGGTAAGACTAACTGCCCATCCTAACTGTGGGCAGTGCCACTCCATGGGCTAAGGTCCTAGACTGTATAAAAAGGGGAAAGCTAGCTGAGCACCAGCATTCATCTCTACTTCCTCCCTCCTGTGATGATGGGATGCCAGTTTCCTCTTCCTGCCATGCTTTCCCCATCATGATAATCTTCCTCTTAAAAAGGTAAACCCCAAATAAGCCACTTCCTTCCTTAAGCTGCTTCTGGTCAGGCTTTTTGTTGTTGTTGTTGTTGTTGGGGCTTGTGGGGTTGTTGTTTTGTGTGTTTTTTGAGATAGGCCTTCCTCTAGCTCAGGCTGTCCTGGAATTCACCATGTAGTCTCTAGGTCTTCAAACTCACAGCAGTCCTCCTATCTCTGCCTCCCTAGAGCTGGAATTAAAGGTGTGAGCCACCACACCAAGCTCTGGTCAGGTATTTTGTTCCAGAAATGAGAAGGTAACTGGTATTTTATTAGAAGCAGAGAATGACAAGAGAGACTTGGAGTGGTTCACTTCTGTGACCTGAGGACACTGTCATTTTTATTGAAATGATGGCTATAATTTGCATCGTAGTGGGCAAGGATTGGTTTTCAGATGAGATTACTGGGTGTGAGGTGATCTATAACAGGTGTGCAGATATGATCTGGTTTATGAACTTTAAAACTGAGGTGTTGAACTATGTCTCAGTAATTATACCAGGTAACGTCCCTTATTCTGCAGCTGGCCAAGTTCTCTCAGCAGCAGCCCTGATTGAAACTTTATCTTTCTTTCAAGCTTCAATAATATGATGCTACAATTTAGGTTTCATTAAATCAGAGACATAAAACTTTAACCAAGCAGAAGCAAACAGGGAATGATTTTGAGATAGTTAGGACTGTGGCATTTTGTTCTATCTTATAGATAGGTATCTTACAGAATACAGTATCTTGAACTTAAAAATTTATTTGAATTGTTTGTTCTTTTTTTTGTTTTGTTTTTGATATTGATGCCTTTTCAAAGACACAACACACACACAGAGATTTCAAATGTCTTTTGTTTATATTTTTCAGAACATGTAACGTGTGGTATCATGTGAGTGTGGTGCAGTACGTTCATAGTGCATGCATGTATGTGCAGATGTGTCTTGTGCACATGCATACACAGGCAGAGGAGACTGCTGGGTGATCTCCTCTGTCACTCTTCTACATTGTTTCCTTGAGATGGAGTCTTTCATTGAAGCCAGAGCTGCTGTTTACAGTCAGAATGACTGACCAGCAAACCCCAGTGATTCCTGTCTCTACCCACCACAGGTCTGACAGCAAAACCTTGTATGTCTGTATGTAGTAGCCTCAGTAAATAGTAATCATTTTGATTATTAGTTCCTTACAGTTGCTGTTATTCCTCCATCCACTCATTTATTCATTTGTTCATTCAACTATCTTCAAGTCAACTAATAAACAGCCTTGGCTGTAACAAAGGAAGTTTGATTAATGTTCTCCTATTGCTTACAATTTTAGTTATTTGAAGCAGTTCAGTAACTTTATCTCCAGTGTTCTTCAGAAAAGTACATTGTGGCACCCTGACAAATTCTTTCACTGAGTTCCAATTACTTCTGGGGGACAGTGGGTGAGAATGACTGTGTTCTCTTTCAATGGGTGTGAGAGGGGAAGAATCTTCATCGAGGCTGGCTAGCCCGTGGGTAGAAGGTGGAGGTGGCATCAGGCCAAAACTCAGATGATTACATTAAAGCAATGTTTGGGCTGGGGAGATTGTCAGTGGTTATACATGCTTCCTTGCAAAGCCTGCTGGCCCAGCTTCAAATCCCCAGCTTCCATGTAAAGCTCGATGCCAATGTGGTGCATGCATCTGGATCTCATTTGCACTGTCAAGAAAGAGACCTTGACACACACACACACACACACACACACATGCAAATAAACAAAGAAATTTTCAAAATTAAAAAAGTAATGGCCAGTAAATGCTTCTCTCTCTGTTCATGTGACTTACTATACAGAAACCCAAGCTCCATATCCCACAGATCTAGGTTACAGGGTCTCAAAGGAGAGCTGGTGGAGTTTAAAGTAGCCCTAGCCTTTTAATTTTTTACTCTTGCCATGATACAGCCACACATCACTGGCCAGCAGGGAGCGACAACACTCCATTCTCCAGAAGGGAAATAAAAAACTGAGTCAAGCCTGGGAACTGGCTTTTTCAGGTGCCACTGGGAGAAAGCTTTTGGGACAAGGCACATGACAGGCCAGCACGTGCTCTATCATGAAAATTTAATAAATTGTTTTATTTTTGTTTGTTTGAGACAAGAGTTTCACTGGGTACTCAGTTTGGCCTTGAAGTCTCTCTGTACACCAGGCTGGACTGAAATTTCTGTTCCCAAGCCGGGCGTGGTGGCGCACGCCTTTAATCCCAGCACTCGGGAGGCAGAGGTAGGAGGATCGCCGTGAGTTCGAGGCCACCCTGAGACTCCATAGTGAATTCCAGGTCAGCCTGGGCTAGAGTGAGACCCTACCTCGAAAAAACCAAAAAAAAAAAAAAAAAAAAAATTTCTGTTCCATTGGCTTCCCAGATGCCACATGCTGCTGGTGATGCTGTCTTGCTGGTGCTTCCTCGTGCCCCCGAGGAGATACAAACACTGAGGAGACCCCAATGCACAATGGCTGGATCTTGTCATCTCTATATCTGTATGCAAATCATAATTAGCATGCCCAAACTTTTGCTACTGATATTATTAAAATCCATTTTTTGTGATAAATATCTTCATTCTTTGAATTAGTCTGACAGAAAGATGTGGAGGCACTGTGGGTTCAACTCATTCTTTTCCAATATTGGGATACTTGGGGTATTATCAGCTCTGTCTTTAAGGTATGTCCAGAACATGATTTTTTTACATTTTCTTTCTACCCCTTAGATCCTAGTAACTATTTTCCTTTGCTTATGTAAATTCAGTGTTCTCAATTTCTATTCTTTACACACCTCACTTCCTACTCTCCAACCCATGAAACACCATCAGGATGGTGTTTCTAAGGTACCCATCAGCTTCTGACTTCATCTCTCCATTAGCCAACTTTCCCTGCCACATTAGCATCTTGGCTCTCCCAGGAAAGCTTCCCATGGGCCATACACCTGCTGTTTCCTTTGCTTGGGATGTTCTTGTCTTGGGTACCCTCACATGGCTTGCCTCACTTTCTCTCCTGCATTGGCCCTTTCATTTCTAAACTCTCCTTTAATTTTTTTCCTTAGCACTTATGCTTATTAAAATCTACTTTTGCATTTGTATGTTAATTCTTCCCTCTTGAATTGAAATTCTACTAGAGCAGTATTTTTATCATTTTCATCTATTACTTCACTTAGCTTTGCATGTAACTGTGTGTTGCATGCTTGCATATGTACGGGGTTGGACATGTGTATATGGGTGCATGTGCATGCATGTTGAGGTCACAGTGCAATGCCAGGTTTCTTCCACAATTTCTATCTTTTTTTTTCTATCTTATTTTTATGAGATGGAGTCTCACTGTCACTGAGCCCAGAACTCATCTACTTAGTTAGACATACCAGCCATCAAGCCCTAGGGAATCATCCTATCTCACTTCCATAGCATTGGTGTTATAGCCAAGTGCCACCATGCCCCAGATTTTATGTCAGTTCTGAGGATCTGAGCTCAAATCCTATGCTTTTGTGGCAAGCACTACTTTAACTGAACAAGCCATTTTCTCAGCCCCTTATCGATTTCTTTTATAGCCAAAGCTCAAGCCCTGACATAGGCTTAATGGAACAGATTGTGTACCAGTTATTTTCTCCTGGCTGGGGGAAAATCTCTTACCAGAAGTAATTAACGAAAGAAACAGTTTGTTTCAGCTTACAGTCCCAAAGGGTATAGTCCACCATGGAAGGAAAAGCATGTCACGAGCAGGAGGCTGGCACATATCATCACATCAGCAGAGCAATGACCTGGAAGCTCAGCCAGTCTTTCTCCTTTTTATACAGTCTAGGACTCCAGCCCATGGGATGGTGCCACCCACAATTAGGGAGGGTCCTCCTGCTACAGTTAACCCAATGTATAAAAGCCCTCACAGACATGCCCAGCAATGTGTTTCCACAGTGATTCTAAATTGTCAAGTTGATGACCAGAAGTTAACTGTCACAGGTTGATAGACTTTCAGAGACTTAGCACTCAGAACCACCTCTCCAAGAAAGGGTGTAAGGCAGAGCTGACAATGTGGAAACAGGTAAAAGTAAGCATATAAATCTACAGAACGTCTAGAACACCCCTTCTATTGTGAGTAGTTGAGCTATTCCTTCTCCTCCTCCCAGGGTTTGTTTCCTTAAGGGACATATGAATTCCCCTTGTGCTTTCTGAGCTTCTTGAGTTTCAGGATCATACCTTATCAATGACGTAGCCTCAGTACCAGACTCGTGCTTAGGATGACATTCATTAACTGATGACTGATTCCAAGCAGGAAATATGGAAGGTAAACAAGGTTACAGGGACACTTGGAAATGCAATAGTGGGAAATTACAATAACTCCTAGGGTTCTGGTTCATAAACAGGAGAATTAGCAATGCACACCTTGTGAGTGATCTTTAAGGTTAGAATATAATTAATAAGACATTGTTATCCTGAAGTAGATTGCTGGGATGAAGGCTATGGTCTAGCCAGGATATTACCTTTTTAATATGGAAGTAGAACCAAAAACATTATTAGGACCCAAATAATAAGTGGGTGGGAATGATCAACACTATTGATTCAAAACATTTTATGGATAAAAATGGGTGTGGTTGTGGACAATGTAAGGGACCAGACCAGTTACAACTGGTTTCAGTTATCTTCTGAACACACAGTACTCTCCTGCTTTCCTTCCCAGGGACAGGGAGGACAGGACCTGCACAGCCAAACCACAGAGTAACAGCTATGTTAACCACAGTTCCCTGAGCCAAGCCCACCATAAAGAATATGCCTACCACTCAAATATTTAAAAGGACAAGAAACTGAGCAAATGGTGTGATTTTCATCTTTGCATTATATATTCATATTCTCAATAAATGGGCCTGCTTTCACTGTGCTGGGTGCTTGCCATCAAGAAAGAGTGTTTCGACCCTGTTGCAGCAGGCATAGGGGCTGAGACAGTTCTCCGAAGTCACTGAAGTAAGCACCCCATTGTGAGCACCTTGAGAAACTGATCAGGAGCGGAACTCAGACAAAACTGGGCCAAAAGTAAGTATCTGGAGAGAAAATGACAGCCGCATGTGAATATAGAGAGAAAAAAAAAAAAAACAGCAGGGTGTGGTGGCACATGCCTTTAATCCCAGCACTCTGGAGGCAGAGGTAGGAGGATCTCTGTGAGGTGGAGGTCAACCTAGGGCTACAGAGTGAGTTCCACGTCAGCCTGGGCTAGAGTGAGACTCTACTTCAACCCTCACCCCAAATAGTAAAGAAAAATTTAAAAATCCATTCTAGATTGAATATTTAAGAATACAAAAACAAAAAGTTGTATAAATCAGAATTTAGTTTTTCATTTTGATTAGATGAAAACAGGAGAACATTTGTTTAACCCCTCTATTGCATATTTATCAGTTACTCTTTGTGTTTAAAACATTTTTATTTTTTAAAATAAATAACAATCTACAAAGGGCTATGCAACATCCAAAACAAAACCACTCAAGCAAGGTTTATCCTACTGGACTAGGTGGTTAACTCCCAGTGGACTTGCATGACTCTTTCAGCTAGCTTTAGCAAATACCTGATTTTCATCATCATCCTAGTTCATGGTGAGCTATAAAATTAATTAAAATGTTAAAACAAATCATTTATTTTACCTTCCATCCATTTATCTTCTAAAATAAATGAATAAAACATAGCAAATATATTTTGGACAATAGGTATTAAATCTCATATGTTTTCATTTCGCATGCTTGTTTGTTCATCATCACACTAACTATATCCTCTCAAACCTTGCTGGCAAAAGAGGGAGATAATAAATACTGACATCGTTAACTGGGTCTCATAACAAACTACAAATGCAAGGAAATTAAAAGGCAATGGTGAGAGCTAGGCCCATGGTCATTATCTTTCCTTTGCTATCACTATTATGAGATCAGCCCAAAGGAGAGTGGTGCTCAGAATATCAGACTTAGGGGTAAAAAACAAAGTGTTAGTAACCAAAAGACAAAAAGCCTGTTTACTCCATCATCAGGAACAGGAAATCCTAAATATTTGCATTGCTTTTCTCAACAATCCATTACTCCAGTTCCAACCTCAGCTTATTTGGAGCTGATAGTCAGAGGTGAGAATCTACAGAGAGCACTGGGGCTTTAATTGCAAGTGGTATTTAATAATGTACTGACATTTCATCCCCAATAGTAAAATAAAATGATACAAACTATATTGCTTGTTGTCAATGGGTCAAAAATTTCTCAGCAAGTATAAAAGTTGTACATTTATGATTTTTAAAAGCTTTGCAATTCAAGGCAAAAACTGAATAGCAAATCATACTCACATATTTACACATTTCAAAAAGACAACACAGCCAAGAAGTTGGTCATTTGATACCATACAGATTCACTTTAAAGAGAATTAAGACCCGTGTGGATACATTTCACTTGAAGGTAATACTAATATCTTTTCTTCTTCTTACACTTTTGGAATTTTTGGTTACCTTCACTTTCTCTGTTGTTCTCTGTGCTACTATCGCTGTCACTGGCTTGCCTTTGCCTCTTATGTTTGCTCACACGAAAAGGGTCAGGGTCACTTGGCGGCTGGTGAGTCCATTCATAGGAGCTGGGTCCAGCCTCTAGGCCTGGAGCATGGCTCATGGAGGAAGAGCCAGGAGAACTGTGAGGAAGTGGGGCTGCCACCTCGTAGAAAGGAAGCTGTAGAACTGGGCCCTGGCCATACCACTGCTGTGGAAGAAAGACAGTCATCTATCCAACACACTGGAGAAGCTAACGGTTTACATGCATGTGCAAACTACCATAACGGGAGCCAAACTGCATTTTGTTGTCACAAACATAATGACATTTTATTGTAGGGGTATAGGAGTTGCCTTAAATGGTTAACACAAAGCACAAAGGTTCCATCAATCCCTCATTTACTCCAGCGCCCAACAAAAATAAAATGCAAAGCCGGGCGTGGTGGCGCACGCCTTTAATCCCAGCACTCGGGAGGCAGAGGTAGGAGGATCGCTGTGAGTTTGAGGCCACCCTGAGACTCCATAGTGAGTTCCAGGTCAGCCTGGGTTAGAGTGAGACCCTACCTCGAAAAACCAAAAAAATAAAAAAATAAAAATAAAATAAAATAAAATAAAATGCAGAATATAACATGTGGGCAGTTCAAATCTTCCAGTAGCCACAAGATTAAAAGAAAAATAAAGCACTAAATAATTGCAACATATATCCAAAATATTGTTGAAATAGTCCTTCTTCCTTTCTTTCCCTGTCCTTCATTTCTTCATCCTTCCCTTTCCCCTTTTTTTTCTTTCTTTCTTGCTATCTTTCTCTCTCTCTTTCTCTTATCTTTTCCCTTTTTCTCTTCTTCTTTGTGTGGTGCTGGAGTATTGAACCTGGGACCTCTTTTTTTCAATAAATATACTCATTTTATTTTTATATTTTTATTTATTTGCAAGCCGACAGAGATAGGGAAGAAAGAGAGAGGACAGGCATACCAGGGCCTCCAGCCCCAGGGACCTCATTTGCTAGGCAATCACACTCTACCACTGAACTACATCCTCAGCCATTTTATTCTTATTTTCATAGGGAATATTTAGAAATCCTACCTTGGATGCTAAGTTTTCAGTGAAATTATTTGCTTTTATTTATATACATATAATTTATAGCTAAGACATATTAATGTGCTTGTGCTGTTTCAAATATACACAAACATTCCCAACAACTGATTAAAGTATGGATTTTAAATTTTAATTTAACTAAGATTCAAAGCTTTGTAGGCAGAGATGAAGCCAATGGCCATTAGTTGTATAGCACAGTGATCACTTTTAAGATAGAAAGAAGAACTCAAATTTCTCACTATTCTAATCAGGTAAGAGAAATGGTGCTACCATGAGCTTGTGCAATGTACCCTCTACCAAAAGATGAAAGCAATGCTGGGTATAAGACTTTAATAGTTTTGGGTAAGAATTGGTTCATTAATATTTAGCTGTAATTAAGAAAAGTTCTATCCAAAAGGTAAAGCATAATTTTACAGGAAACTGTGCTGCAGCTTGTGAATTAGTAATGGATATTTCAAAATTCTAAGTCTTTCATGTGTTTGGTACCTGAAAAAATAACACCCCCGAATAAGAAAACCTACATGAGTCCCATAACTGTCACTAAAAGCTTATAATCTTGGGTTTGTGGACTTATACCTGTTGACTAACATTTAACTACCAACAAACTGAAGAGTTGAAAGGGAAAAGTATTTTCTAATATCATAATTACATTTTTAGGTTAGAAGTGATTGTTAGAGTGTTTGGAAATAAAATAGTTTATTCTACTAATTGAGAACTTTAAATTATTGTGGAGCTAATACAAAGTGTGATAGTGCATGCCTTTAGTCCCAGCACTTGGGAGACAGAGGTATTGGGGTTGCTGTGAGTTCAAGGCCACCTTGAAACTCCAGGTCAGCATGGGCTAGAATGAGAGCCTACCTCAAAAAAAAAAAATATTCTAGAGTTGGGGGGTTGGATCAGCAGCTAAGGCATTTCCCTGCAAAGCCTAAGGACCTGAGTTTAATTCCCTAGTACCCACATAAAAGCAGATGCACAAGATGGCACATGCATCTGTAGTTCATTTGCAATGGCTGGAGGCCCTAGAGTGCCCATCCTCTTTCTCTCTATTTGCCTCCTTCTCTCTCAAATAAATAAATATTTTTTTAATTTTTGAAAAAATATATTAGAAATCTTCTTTCAAAACAATCTATTTGTGACTGATGGCATTACATAAAAATACTACACAACATGTGAAATTTTTCAATTCTAAGAACACCTCTTGAAACAAACAGTACTTCAATGAGAATTTGGTACTTGAACTTCACTTGCATAATTCTGTCATCACTACCATCTGTCCCTTTACTGAACTAGCTGCCTGCTGAGGTCTTCTGCATGATGTCCATTGACCCTGTCGGAGCAAAACCATGCTGGGGCATATGCTGTATTGATACCCCATTTAGATCTGAACACCAAATATTTAGAATGCTTGTGTTTTTATGTTTTGTATGTAATAAATTGAGCCAAATATACATCAAACTTACCATATTCTGAAAGAAAAAATAATCTTGAGGTAAAGCAGTATTATTAGTTGGGAAAAAATTCATGGGAAAGGAAGATCTGGTCACCACTTCTTCATTCCTTTGGAGAGATAAAAGAACCAATAAAATCTTAAATCTTATAGGTATAAAATGTACTTTTTTAAAAAACTGACAGCTTTCCATAATTAGAAGAGCTTCTCTAGTAGCCTTCAGTTAAGACAAATAAACTAAACAATCAGTTATTCTGATAATATGATATAGCAATATATTAATTATTTCATTATAAAGTACTAAAATATTAATATTTAAAGTCACATTTGGCTTTCTGATAGTAATATTAGATAATTTTATATTTCAGGAAACAAAAATCACTCAGATATTAACGTAACACAAGCAAGTTATTTATAATCACTAAGAGTGAGTACATATCAACTTTTCTATAGATATACAAGTAAATGACAGAATTTTTATCAATTTATTTTTAAAATTATCATTACTGTTTAACTAAAAATTATGCTCTCAATACTATAAAGTACAATAATAGTCTGTAATTTTGAAACCTGTGGCATCTAAACTTTCATTTGTAAGTATGAAATTGGCTTTAATAGAGACATTAACAAATGCCAGCTAGGTTATTCTATAGTACAGCATGACTTAAATACTAATACTACTGAACCTTTGCACAGACAGTGTACTGTGGGAGAAGGTTAAAACCTCAACTGGAGCACTTGTATGTGTCTTTGTTGAACTGATGGACAAAGACTTATAAAGTCAGGTGCAAAAATAAATCCTCTTTTGTGACTCAGAGCTCATTTTTAAGTATGAATTTTGATGCATATAAGAAGGAATAAGAGGCTGGAGGAGACCCAGGTTTGATTCCCCAGGACCCAGGTAAGCCAGATGCATAAGGTAGCACATGCATCTGGATCTTGTTTGCAGTGGTTGGAGGCCCTGGAACACCCATTCTCCCTCCCTCCCTCCCCCCCCTCCCTCCGTCCGTCCGTCGGTCCGTGTCTCCCCCCCCCCCCATCTCTCTCTCTCATAAATAAATAAATAAATAAATAAATAAATAAAGGAATAGGATACTCAAAGACAGCTCAGAATGATGGTATTAACAAGACTGGTTCTAAGAATACAGTTGATATTTTTAAAGTATAGGTGGTAATAAAAAAATCTCAGAAATTGAATTAGTATTTTGATATTCAAATAATAGATGAAATTGTCTTTTGTTTTTAAGACTTTCATCTTGAACATGAGGTCAGGAGCTAAGGATATGGCTTATAATCTTAAGACATGAATGGATGCTGTTAAAAATTTTAGCATTGATATGTCCCAAAGAACTGCAGTTTTACTGGATGTGATAGCTTAGGAATGAATGTAAACTGAACACATTTACCTTAAAAAGTGTAGGGTGTCAGCAATTAAGAAGAACACAGATCACCTATCCTACATTGGATCCTAAAGTAAACTGCTTCAAGGTATGAGAAGTCAGAGATCTCAGAGCCAAATGCACAACTGGATTAAGCATCAGTTCTATCAAGAAGGACTATCTTCAGCTTCAACACAACTAAGGTACCCTTGATGGACAGTGAAGGAATCACATAGGAAATCCCTTAAATAAAAAGTTAAGGACTTCTAAATAAAGCTTGACTGGCAGGTGAAGACAAAGGCTAATGGGAGGATAATGACAGAAATTCATGTTCAGGAATATTGAGACTCGTATCACAGAAGCCAGGGCAAGTATGAATATCATCAGAAAGTAAACTAGACATCAGTTGTTAAGAGGGGTAAACTGGAGGGACATGGAGGCCACCTAGTCATTAATCAGAAGGTACATGCTCACCTTCAGAAGAGCAGCTTTTTTACTAGCAATGAAGTTGAGAAGTGACTGGAAAGGGGTGGGGAGAATATCACAGGCTGGATAGGATACAGAGTTTAAGGAATTCAGACTACGTGTGTGGGGAAGTGATGGCAAAGAAATAAGGTGGCAGGTAGAAAGAGGTTATAGATGGGGAAAGATACAACTCAGTAGCAGGAGGAGTAATATTAGCACCATAACAAAAAGAGCTACGGGGATACATATAATCAAAGGACGTTGTATGCATATATGGGCATGGCATAAGGAAACACGTTATTTTCTTCAATATATGCAAATAAAAGGTAGCTGTACCTTCTATACAACCACTATCTTTTCTAAGTGAGTCTCAAGATGTACAGCTCTTTGCGTAGGTAATATCAATGGGTTGATAAATTTCCCCATATTTCACCTATTTATCTCTTAACTACCAGTACTTCAGAATGTGATTTCATCTTGAAATATGGTCATTGAATATGTCATCACTTAAAAGCCAGTCACACTGCAGTAGGATGGACCCATAAGCCAATATTAATGGCAGCCTTAGAAAACGGGGGAGTTTGGAGACAGATGCATACAAAGAGAGTAATACCATATGATTTTCTTTAAAAAGTGGATGTGTACATAATGCCTTTAATCCAAGGTATGCCAAACATTGCCATCAAATCTCTAGAAACTATGAGAGTCGTGGAACATATCCTTCTAGCTCACAACGGTTCCAATCCCACTCATGACTTGATCTTGGATGTCTAGATTCTAAAACAGTGAGGCAAGACATTTTGTTGTTCAAGCACCCTGCTCATTGTATTGCTATAGCACTCTCACAGGAACTATTCGCTGACAGCAGAAGATACAAGAGGCAATAAACAGCATACAGACTCACTGACAAGGGTGACTAATCAAAGGCTGCAGATAACAAGGGAACCGTTTTTCTCTGCACAGCACTTACAGGGTGCAGTAACCTATTCCTTTCTTTTTTTTTTTTTTCTTCTTTTCTTTTTTTCTTTATTAGTTAGTTTTGTATTCAGCAAATACAGTCAGTTTGGCACCATTATTAGGCTCATCCGTAACCTACCCCCTCCCATTGGCCCCTCCTTGTTGAGGTATATGGGTCATGCATTGTGGAGTTAGCCCACACTTATGGGTAATAGATGTCTCTGCATATCATGACCCAACATGTAACTCTGACATTCTTTCCGCCCCCTCTTCCGCAAAATTTCCCTGAGCCATGATGGGTTCATTTTTGGTCTGCTTCAGTGATGAGGTGTTGGAGGCCTCTGAGGCTCTGGCTCTCTGATTTGGTAGGAGTTGATTTTTCTCTCTGTTGATCTCCTTCCCCCTTGTGCTGGTATCCGGTTCATCAGGAAAACAGCCCCCTTACTTGTTTCGCCAATTTTTCTTAGTTTCAGCCGGAGCCCTTTTGAGGTATGATGGGGTGGCTCTCTCCTTAGGATCTATAGCTATCTGAAAAAGAGAAGCAGATTCTCCAACAGAGAGTAAGTTAGCACCAGGACAAATGAGATAACCCTTACTTTTTTTATAGAGAATTTAATAGGTGTAGGCCCTCTTGTAGCCCATGATTGATGGTAGCTTGATATTGGCGAGTGGGCTTGTTTGGATATGGTTCTGACTTGTTTCCCAGCTCCAGATATGGGTCCCATACCACTGAGGGGATCAGTTAGCCAAATTAAGAGCAGTTGGTTCCCCACCATGGCTGTGTGCCACTACTGCACTTGTGTGGGAATCACAACAAGTTATTTGCTGCTAAGTAGGTTAGACCATGAGTTGCTTGGACAGATATTGGTCATTTTCCCCCAGTCGCCCATATAGCACCTTCTGGCACTAGACACGCTGACTGTCTGGGGACTGACTCTCTTCCAACTTCCAGCCATGCCATTCCATTTTGCATGTCAACCACATAAGGTGTCTTCAGCAGTAGGGTCTTACCACTAACCTTTGGTGGGTCATCAAGTACTCTGACAGAAATCTGTCTGTCTTTTAGGAAACCTTTTAGGTCTCTCTGATCAAAAGCTCATTGTGGATGATAGCCCCATGCTGCTACTGAGAGTTACAGGTCAGTGCCCACTAAGAAAATGAGGAAAAAGATAACTAATATACAAGAGTTAGAGAGGAAGATGGCCGGGCTGCCCCGCAGGATCATTAAGCTCAGCTGCTCATATACCCAGGTGTGCTCTATCTGGTGCCGGCAGCTCTCCTTGGCAGCTATCCCATAGTCCTGTCATCTCCATTGAGTCTCCACTGCAACTCACAGTTCATCCTCATGGCTCCATTATTCCTCCATGCAGGAAACCCAGCATTTGCTGGCAGAACCCATTCCTGGCATCAAAGCAGAAACAGATAAAAGCAATGCCCATCATTTTCATGTGGTCATTGCTGGCCCCCAGGATTCCCCCTTTGAGGGAGGGACTTTTAAACTTGAACTATTCCTTCCAGAAGAATACCCAATGGCAGCACCTAAAGTACGTTTCATGACCAAAATTCATCATCCTAATGTAGACAAGTTGGGAAGAATATGTTTAGATATTTTGAAAGATAAGTGGTCCCCAGCACTGCAGATCCTCACAGTTCTGCTATCGATCCAGGCTTTGTTAAGTGCTCCTAATCCAGATGATCCGTTAGCAAATGATGTAGCGGAGCAGTGGAAGACCAACGAAGCCCAAGCCATAGAAACAGCAAGAGCATGGACTAGGCTATATGCCATGAACAATATTTAAGTCGATCTGGTCATCAAGTGTGCATCACTTCTCCTGTTCTGCCAAGACTTCCTCCTTTTTTTTTTTTTTTTTTGTTTGCATTTAATGGACAGTCTTAGAAACATTACAGAATAAAGCTCAGGCATCTTCAGTCCTTTGGTGATTAAATGCACATTAGCAAATCTATGTCTTGTCCTGATTCACTGTTGTAAAGCATGAGCAGAGGCTACAGTATCATCTGGATTGCTGTGAAACATGTAAAAGCAGTGGCTCTCTGCTTTTGTTTGTTTCTCCCATCATGGTTTAAGTAAAAAGCACTGTGAATGAAGGTAGTTATCGGGGTTAGCTGCAGGGCTATGAGTGTTTGTATTTTATTTTTTAGGGGGAAAGTAGTTTTAATTTTATGGACTCCTTCCCTTCCCCCACTTCTATGGGGATCTAATTGCACTGGTTAAAAGCAGCTGACCAGTTCTTTAGAATATGCTCTCTAGCCAAGTCTAACTTTATTTAGACACTGTAGATGGACAAGCTTGAGTGAACTGAAATGGGAACATTAAACAAATACCACAGCCCTCACTAATAACATTGTGACTTTGCTGTCAAGTGTAGATTTCCCCCTTCAAAGAAAAAAGAAAAAGGAAAAAAAAAAAAGCAAAAAACAGCTTGTGACCATTTTGTATGGCTTGTCTGGAAAGTTCTGTAAATCTTATTAGTAAAATATTTTTTGTTATTCTACTTTGCCTTTGTACAGTTCATTTTACTGTGTTTATTTCATTTTCCCAATGTGACAATCCTATTTAAAATTAAAACGTAACATTCTGTTTGGTCCTTGCCATCTGCCAAAGTGATTGGTAAGAGGTGGATTTTGCTGTTTTCTTTTCACTGATGCAGGTTTCTTTTAAGTTACTAAGTGGAATATTTATAAGCTGGCCCTCAGCATGCATAAGGCATCAGTATCTGAAACCCCCCCCCTTTTTTTTTAACCCCCTGGGAATTTGAAATAAATGTGTGTGTTCTCTGAAAAAAAAAAAAGAGTTAGAGAGAAGAGAGAGAGAGAAAAAGGGAGGGAGAGGGAGAGGGAGGGAGGGAAGATGTAGAAGATTAAGGTTAGTCTTGATCCTACCCTCTCCAGTGTCTTCTGGTTCAGGTGTTCCCTGTAAGGGCCTGGTGAAGGTTCAGCCATTTGGTCTGCCTTTTTGGTAGTAGAATTTTATGGTACCATTGCTGTTTGGGTCTAGATTTGTGTTTCCCACCCCTTCGATGCCCTCCCCCTCCCTCCCCTTCCATCCTAGTGTCTAGTCCACGAAATGCTTGCTGGGTATGTAAGGTATCTTGGGTAGATTCAGGTTAGGTGCTGTAGATGAGTGAGACTATGTGGCGATTTTTTTTTTTTTTTCTGTGATTGGGTAAGTTCACTGAGAATGATCTGTTCCAGGTTCAACCATTTTTCCACAAATTTCATTGTGTCACTTTTTCTTACTGCTGTATAGAATTCCATTGTGTAGATATACCACATCTTAGTTATCCATTCTTCTAGTGATGGACATCTAGATTGATTCCAGCTCTTAGCAATTACAAATTGAGCTGCTACAAACATGGTTGAGCAAATCTCTCTAGCCTGTGGTTTGAAGGTTTTAGGGTAGATGCCCAGTAAGGGAATAACTGGGTCTGTTGGTATCTCTACAGTCAGCTTTTTCAGAAGTCTCCATATTGCTTTCCAAAGAGGTTGTACCATCCTGCATTCCCACCAACAGTGGATGAGTGTTCCTACTTCTCCACATCCTCGCCAGCATTTATTTTTATTTGATTTTTTGATGTTTGCTATCCTTATTGGGGTAAGGTGGAATCTCATAGTTGTTTTAATTTGCATTTCTCTGATGATTAGGGATGATGTACACTTTCTTAAGTGTGTGTTTGCCATTTGTATTTCTTCCTCTGTGAACTGCCCGTTCAGCTCTTTACCCCATTTTGTGAGTGGGGTGTTTGACTTCTTAATGTTTAGATTTTTGAGTTCTTTGTAGATTCTAGAGATTAGGCCTCTACCAGTTGGATAACCCACAAATATTTTCTCCCATTCTGTGGGTAATCTATTGGCTTTGCTTATTGTATGCTTGCCTATAAAGAACCTCTTCAGCTTCATGTGATCCCATTGGTTTGTTGAGTGACTGTTTAAGATCGTGAACTACTGGGGTTTTGTTCAGGAAGTCTTTTTCCATTCCTATATCATGGGAAGTGCTTCCTAAATTTTCTTCCAGTAGTATTCGAGTTTCTGGTCTTATATTGAGGTCTTTGATCCATTTGGACTTGAGTGTAGTACATGGCAAAATGTGTGGATCAAGTTTCAGTTTCCTGCATATGGTTATCCAGTTTGTCCAGCACCATTTGTTGAAGATGCTGTCTTTTTTCCAGCCTATATAGTTCGGGCCTTTATCGAATATCAAGTAGCTATAGTTGCTTGACCCAAAGTCCGGGTCCTCAAGTCTATTCCATTGGTCTATACTCCTGTTTTTATGCCAGTACCATGCTGTTTTTATTACTATGGCTTTGTAATATAGCTTTACATCTGGTATGGTGATGCCTCCAGACGTATTTCTTTTGTGGAGGATATGTTTGGATATGCAAAGCCTTCTGCCTTTCCATATGAAATTTGAGATCATTTTTTCTATCTCTGTGAAGAACACTGTAGGGATTTTAACTGGAATTGCATTATATCTATATATTGCCTTTGGTAGGATTGTCATCTTCACAATGTTAATTCTGCCTATCCAGGAACATGGGAGGTCTTTCTATTTTCTCAAGTCCTCCTCAATTTCTTTTTTGAGTGTTTTTATATTTTTGTTGTATAGATCTTTCACTTCCTTGGTTAACGTTATTCCAAGGTATTTTTGTTGTTGTTGTTGCTATTAAAAATGGGACTATGTCCCTTATTTCTTTCTCTGTATCTTGGTCATTTGCATATAGGAAGGCTACTGATTTTTGAGCATTGATTTTGTATCCTGCTACTTTGCTATAGGAGTTAATCACCTTCAGGAGTTTTGGGATGGAGTCTCTCAGGTCTCTTCTGGCCAAGATGGCAACCACCTAGCTGTGCTGCAAATCCCGGGGAAAGAAAGGCAAGATATTAAGGGTTCACTGAGGCTTTTAAGGGAGAGAAATCTCCAATAGATTGTCCGTGGGAGGGCACAGAGGCAGGGGAAACAGGGAATCATGGATCCCTTCACAGGCCGGTAGCCCACCCCTCCCCCCAAATAAGCGCCATGTCCACGGCGCCACCGCCACCGCCACTGCCGCGCGCCACTTGCCCACTCACCCACTTACTGAGTGAGCTCAGTCCCACAGCAACTGCCCCACGAGCTCAGACTGTGTCTCTCACTTGCGCCACCTCAGGTGCCATCCCCTACCTGTCTGCCACACTGGCCGGCCGCCATCGTCCTGTGGCAGGGGAGCACAGACTGCTTCCGGGTTCCAGTGTTCCCAGCCAGAGTTCGGGCTGCTTCAGTGCTTGGTGCCTCAGTGTCATCCTAGCTTGAACACAGGCAGCTTTGGCGCATTACCACTTGAGAATTCAGGCAACTTTGGCACCCCTGCCAGGCAGTAGATAGGCAGCTTTGGCAAGGGAGAGCCAAAGCCCAGGCTGCTTGGCAAGTGCCCCAGGCTGCCTCAGATTCCCATTGTGCTTGAGCCCAGGCTGATACGCCCACCTACCTGCCCATACACTGTCATGGGCAGACCACAATGCAAAAGAAATAACATGAAAAATCAAATGCAAGAAAATCCAGTTAGATCACCCAGTCCTACAATGAATACATCTAACCAAAACATAGAAGAACCATTAGGATCAGAACACCAAATTGAAGCTATGAGCAATGCAACCCTGACCAACCTACTGGTAGAACTTGCAGGAAAGCAACAAAGGACCAATAATCGTGTGGATGCTATCATCACTAAACTAGAACTAATAGATAAGAAATTGGAAGGAGTTCAAAGAGAGTTAAAAGATTTGAGGGAGAGTGAAAAAAAAAGACCTTAAAAATCAGCTGGCCATGCTAAATGAAGACATAAAGAAATGCAAGGATGAACTCCAAGAATCATCAAGAAAATCAGAAAATGATGTGAAAAGGGAGCTTGACAGAGGGATGGAAATTATACATAGAAAAATAGTAGAAAATGCAAACTTAATTGAACAAGTCCAAAACTCGCTAGAAGCTCTCAAGAATAGAGCCAGCCAATTGGAGGATAGAAACTCTGATCTGGAAGACAAGATGGAAGAAACAGTTTGAGAGTTCAAAAATTTCAGGAAGTTCAAAAGTTCCTGTGAACAGAACATGAGGGAATTGTGGGATACACCTAAACATCCTAATATCAGGATCATTGGAATACCAGAAGGAGAAGAAATTCAGACCAAAGGCATGGAGAACTTATTTAACAAAATAATTGAAGAAAACTTCCCCAGTCTCTTAAAAGAAATGCCCATCAAGATACAAGAAGCCAACAGAACTCCAAACAGACTGGACCAAAGGAGAAACTCTCCAGGACATATTGTCATTAAGACTCTAAACATTGACACCAAAGAGAAAATCCTAAAAGCAGCTAGGGAAAAACAGCACACCACTTTCAAAGGTAACCCCATCAGAATTACTTCAGACTTCTCAATGGAAACCCTGAAAGCTAGAAGGGCCTGGAATGAAACACTGCAAAGTCGAAGAATCTATGGCTTCCAACCCAAACTACTCTACCCAGCAAAAGTATCCCTCATAATAGATGGTGAAAGAAAAACTTTCCACAACAAAACTCAGCTTTACAATTATATGAACACAAAACCAAACCTACAGAGAGTATTTCAGGAAATTCTCCACAGAGAAGAAACAAATAATCAAACTCAAATGCCTACAAGAATCAAATCACAATAACCAAACTCAGAATAGGCACAAAAAACTTCAAAGTCCATGAAAACACCAACCCACATCTACCATCACAATATGGCAGGGATCAAGTCAAATCACACAGTCATTACCCTAAATATTAATGGTCTTAATTCACCCATCAAGAGACACAAGCTAACAGGATGGATCAAAAAATTAGACCCCTCAATCTGTTGCCTTCAAGAAACCCACCTCACCACTAAAGACAGACACATCCTCAGGGTGAAAGGGTGGAAAACAATATTCCAAGCAAATGGGAATAAGAAACAAGCAGGCGTAGCTATATTAATATCAGATAAAATAAACTTCAAACCAAAAATAATCAAAAAAGACAAAGAAGGCCACTTTCTACTTATCAAGGGAATGATCCATCAAGAGGATATTACAATCATAAATCTGTATGCACCAAACACAGGGCCACTACAGTTCATAAAACAAAACCTACTTGGCAATAAAATACAAATAACCACCAACACCATCATAGCTGGGGACTTCAATAAACCATTATCAGTAATAGACAGATCATCCAAACAGAAACTCAACAGGGAAGTAAGAGAGCTCAACAAAACCATAACGGACATCTACAGAACTTTCCATCCCAAATCCACAGACTACACATTCTTCTCAGCAGCCCATGGAACATTCTCTAAAATAGACCATATTCTGGGTCACAAAGACTGCCTCCACATATTTAGGAAGACTGACATAATTCCCTGCATGATATCAGATCACAATGCTATATTGCTAGAAATCAACAACAAAAGACCCACCAAGAATCCCAATGGCACCTGGAAACTGAACAGCACACTTTTAAACAATAAATGGATAGTGGATGAAATAAAAAATGAAATTGCAAAATTTCTGGAATTGAATGACAATGAGAACACATCGTACCAAAACTTATGGGACACAATGAAGGCGGTCTTCAGGGGAAAATTCATAGCACTCAATGCCTTCATAAAAAAGACAGAGAGATCCCAAATCAATAACCTAGCCATCCACCTAAAGGCACTGGAAAAACAAGGAAAATCCAACCCAAACAGCTCCAGAACGAAAGAAATAATTAAAATCAGAGCAGAAATCAATGAATTGGAAACCAAGGAAACAATTAAGACAATTGACAAAACAAAGAGCTGGTTCTTTGAAAAAATAAACAAGATTGACAAACCCCTGGCAAATTTGATCAAGCAAAAAAAGGAGAAGTAACAAAATTCAAAATGAAAAAGGAGAGATCACAACAGACATAAGTGAAATTGGGAGAATCATCAGGACTTATTTAAAAAACCTCTACTTCACAAAACTGGGTAATGTGGAGGAGATGGATAAATTCCTGGACGCATACCATCTACCAAAGCTAAACTCAGAGCAGATTAATCACCTCAATCAACCCATCACACTCATGAAGATTGAAAAAGTAATAAAAAACCTCCCAAAAAAGAAGAGTCCAGGACCAGATGGCTTCTCAGCTGAATTCTATCAAGCCTTCCTGGAAGAACTCAAACCAATCTTCCTCAAATTGTGCCATACAATTGGTGAACAGGGAAAGCTACCCAACTCCTTTTATGAAGCTAGCATCACCCTAATTCCAAAACCAGGCAGAGATGCCACAAGAAAAGAAAACTACCGGCCTATTTCCCTGATGAATTTAGATGCAAAGATCCTCAACAAAATCCTCGCAAACCAAATCCAGCAACACATCAAAAGCATTATCCACCTTGACCAAGTGGGATTCATCCCAGGAACACAGGGGTGGTTCAACATATGGAAATCTGTCAATGTAATACACCACATAAACAAGGTTAAACATAAAAACCACATGATCGTTTCGATAGATGCAGAAAAGGCCTTCGACAAGATACAACATCACTTCATGATGAAAACATTGGAGAGAATTGGCATGGTTGGTTCATATCTTAACATAATAAAGGCAATATACAAAGCTCCAAAGGCCCAAATAATACTTAATGGAGAGAGATTGGAGGAATTCCCATTAAGATAAGGAACAAGACAGGGTTGTCCACTCTCACCTCTGCTTTTCAATATAGTACTGGAAGTCCTAGCTCAAGCAATAAGACAGGAGAAGGAGATAAAAGGGATACAATTTGGAAAGGAAAAAGTTAAGTTAGCTCTATTCGCTGATGACCTATTCCTTTCTTATAGATTCTGGAAGAACAAGGTACTACCAATGAAATGCAATGTCATGAAATATACAAACAACTCATCTTCTACCCTAGAATCTGTGGTGATTTAGAAACTACACATCACCTCTAGGAATAGAAGAGCTTTACTTCAATCCCCCAACTCCTGCCTAGTTTTATTCCTCCTTCACCCCATTCCCACTACCTTCACAATACCTGTGAAAAACCAGGTATAATATTCTATTTGGTATAAAAGCAGAGGGGAGCTGGGCATGGTGGCACACGCCTTTAGTCCCAGCACTCAGGAGGCAGAGGAATGAGGATCACTGGGAATTCGAGACCAGCTTGGGCTCTAAGACCCTACCTCAAAAAAAAAGTCAGAAGTAAGGCTCTTGATTTATATATAAGGCTTAATCTATAAATCTACAGTGGTTCCTCTATCAAAATACCAAATTATCCTCTTTGCTAACACCTGTTAAATGCGTTTCCAGTATTTTTTTTAATTTTTTTTTCATTTATTTTTATTTATTTGAGAGCAACAGACAGAGAGACAAAGAGGCAGATAGAGAGGGAGGGAGGGAGGAATGGGCATGCCAGGGCCTCCAGCCACTGCAAACGAACTCCAGACGCGTGTGCCCCCTTGTGCATCTGGCTAACATGGGTCCTGGGGAATCGAGCCTCGACCTGGGATCCTTAGGCTACACAGGCAAGCGCTTAACCGCTAAGCCATTTCTCCAGCCCCCGTCTCCAATATTTTAAGGATCTTTCATTTATTATAAAATTAATTAAAAATAATATTCTAAAGATATTTTAATAGTTATTTTTGAGTGATGATGGAAAATGCTGGACAATTTTGAGTTATGGTACATAAGTTGCTTATTATTCCTTTTTAAAATTGTATTTTTATTCTCTGCAATTTCATATATGCATATAATGTATTTTATCATACTTATTTCCTAATACTTACATTATCCCCCACCAACTCCTTTACCACAACCAATGGTCTACCTACTTCTTTTGTTCTTATCATTGTGTTTTTGTGACCCACTGTGTTAAGTCAGAGTTGCCTACATAAGCCTGGGCCGAGGGTCATTTTCTATAGTGTGGGGAACTTATCAGTGGCTACACCACTGAAAACCATGGCTCCCTTCCCCCAGCAATCATTCTACCAATAGCTGCTCTGAAAGATGTGGGTCTTAGAGCCCTTTCCCCAACAATAAAGGAATGTTGACTGGCTCAGGCTTATAGTAAAATTTTGAGGCATTATTTTCATTTTAGAGATGGGTTACAGAGTGGTGAAATATTTTACCTGGAGTCATGCTATATGTGAAGTAGCAGAGGTAGAATTTAAATTTGGGCAATGTGATGTCACCAGCTTTCTTCTCCTGAGTTCCCTATGTGGACATGCTGCTGGGAATGACACTGCAGAACACTTCAGTGCTCCTTTGGGGTGCAATACTCCTAAATATGACCCTAGATATTTTCCAATTCCAAGAGACAATTCCCTGTACCTCAGAAGGCTAATATAATTAACAGAAATTTTAGCCACTATTAGCTTACTTAAATATACCCAGTTTTTCTACTGAATACAAGAAAATGAACAGGATAGATAAAACTAAAAAAAAAAATAGTGTAGAATAAGTCTGCAAGCTTATGAGCTAATGATAAAAGTGGTATTAAGGACAGAATAAACAATAAAATTCTGAGACTAAGGCAAAATTCTAATACATATGAAATAGTGGAAAAGTTAGGATTCTGTAGACATGCCAAAGAGAGACAGATACCAGATCCTGACAGCCACCTCCAAACTAAAAGTTATGCTTTTCTTCTTGCTTTTACTCTGAGAAAGAAGCACAACTAAAGCTGGGTATGGTGGTGTATGCCTTTAGTCCCAGCACTGGAGAGGCAGAGGTAGGAGGATCACCATGAGTTCAAGACCACCCTGAGATTACAGAGTTAATTCCAGGTCAGCCGGGGCTACAGCGAGACCCTACCTCAAAAAAAAAAAAAAAAAAAAAAAAAAGAGAGAGAACGAAAGAAAGAAAAAAGAGAGAAGGAGAGAGAGAAACAATTAAAATGAGTAGACATCTTCTGTGAGCAGCTCTGTTTATGCTTGCATCTCTTTGGGCAACCACATGAGTCATATTCACCTGGTTTGATGCCCCTGGTCATACCTCAACACTCATTACCACACTACAATGAAAAAGGCTGCTGCAGCAAAGAGAAACATGAATATAAGTATAAGCAGACTTCTGCCACTTTGTACTTTTGCCCTCTTACATCCTATCGTAAATGCAATCACCTATCCAACATCTTCCTCTTGCTTCTTGTTGTAACTTTCAACTGATGTGACACAGTGTAGTTCATGCATAGTAATTTGACTTGGGAGGCTTTCTGACCTCATACTTGGAGATTATCATTTGCATCGAGAAATCAAGCTACCCAGAATTCTAGAATATTTTGAAAAATCAGTTTTACAAATGAGTGAAATAACTGAATGGGTTAAGTCAAAACTCCAGTTTTAGGGGCTGAAGAGATGGTTCAGCAATTATGATGCTTGCCTGCAATGCCTAATGACCCAAGTTCAGTTCCTAACTACCTCAAAAAAAAAAAAAACTGCTAGCTTTAAGACTAGTTCTTTATCAACCTGTGACCTTAAGAACTGTTTTTTGTGTGGATTTATTAAAAAATAAGATATGAGCCGGGCATGGTGGTGCATGCCTTTAATCCCAGCACTCGGGAGACAGGGCAAAAGGATTACTGTGAGCTCAAGGACACCCTCGAACTCCATAATGAATTCCAGATCAGCCTGGGCTAGAGTGAAACTCTACCTTGAAAAACCAAAATACTAATAATAAGATATGGAAAACAATATTTTATAATCTATCACAGGAAGACCTGGTAGACTGAAATAATTTAAAAACTAAAAAAGCATGCAAGAGACAAAAACACTACAAATACAAAACTCTACCACTTACTACTGACAATATTAAGATTGAACTTAAAATATAATTTCGGTCAATGGCCATAGATTAATAAAAGTGAATTACATTTTACCTTATGCCTAAAAACTATGGATTTTCAGTAGCCCAGAATATAAGGAAATTCTTCCTGGTACACAGTTATTTGCTATCAGTTTTTAATACAAATTATAAAAACATTTATTGGCTTTATTTCTAAGAGAAATATATTTTAATTACCTGTAGTTATATGAGTTTATCTTAACACAGCTCTCAAAACTTTGGCTAGCTGGTTCAGAAGAGCGAGAACTCCCTTTGAAAAATAGAATAGAATTAAAAAATGAAAGTAACAGATTAATTCATGGTGTGGTGCTTGGATTTCCAACATTCTAACATGAAGCCACAAAATAATCCAAAATTTTAAACTGGGTATGGTGGCCAATCACAGCAGCCAGCAAGCTGAGGCAGAGAGGATCCAAAGTTCAAGGACAGCCTGGAAGTATGTAGTGAGATGCTGCCTCGAAAAATAAAAAATAAAACACTTAGGTCTTCAAGGGCATAGTAATGGGCCAAAATTCCATACTAATGTAAAATACATGCATCTTTATATTATCTCAAGTCATATTTATAATATGTGTATTATAAATGATTGAATTAAAGCGATTTTTCCATACACATGAAAATTACACTGACATGGGGCTATGTAAGATACACAATTTTGTTTCATTCAACATAACTATAAACTAAAAATGGTAAATTTGGGCTGGAGAGATAACAGCGATTAAGGCACTTGCCTCCAAAGCCAAAGGACCCATGTTAGATACCCCAGTACCTACCTAAGCCAGATGCACAAGGTGGTGCATGTGTCTGGAATTCCTTTGCAGTGACTGGACGCCCTGACACACCCATTCTCTCTTTGTCTCTGCCTCCCCCACCCCTCAAATAATAAAGAAGTCCAACAGACTGGCCTTTTATGAGAGAGGGAGAGAGACAGAAAGAATTGTCACACCAGGACATCCAGCCACTTCAACTCAACTACAGATGTGTGCTTTCCCTTGTGCACATGTGTGACATTGCATGCTTGCATCACGTGGGCCCTGGAGAGTTGAACGTGAGTCCTGAGGGTTAGCAGGCAAGTGCCTTAACCACTAAGCCATCTCTCCAGCCTTAAAATAATAAATCTTAACAGAGCATAATGTTGGTGTGCAGAAAGGAGAGAAGCAGAAAAGTAAAGAAGGGAGGGAAGAAGCCGGGTGTGGTGGCGCATGCCTTTAATCCCAGCACTCCGGAGGCAGAGGTAGGAGGATCGCTGTGAGTTCAAAGCCACCCTGAGACTCCATAGTGAATTCCAGGTCAGCCTGGGCTAGCGTGAGACCCTACCTTAAAAACAAAAAAAAGGGGGAGGGGGGTAAGGGAAGGAGAAAAAGGAGGAGCAAAGAGAACTTTTCCTTGCAAAAGGAAAAGGTTTTTGTTGTTTTTTGTTTACAGTGGGTCAAGAGAAATGAAAACAGAAAGTGCTACGTCACTAAGCCCAAAACATTATTAGGAGACATCGGAAGGATTGTAAAAACTATGCAGAGGACCTCCTGGAGACCTCAGAAACAAGAAGGGGCTAGATTACCTACCCTATAACATTCTGCAGCCATGCAGTTATAGGTGACTAGCACATGATATGTGTACAGAAGTATCTATGGCCACTTTGTTCTTACAAGGCTTAAATTCCAATGTTTTCCCAAGAAAGACTGATATGGAAAAACTTAACTTCAAAACAGTAGGTATTTGATATATTATATGAACAGCGTCAAGAAGATCATACTACTTTGGTTATGCTAAACCTGATGGCATGTCAAACTGCCTTTTATTGTTTGTTTGTTTTTTCAAGGTAGGGTTTCACTCTAGCTCAGGCTAATATGGAACTCACCCTGTAGTTTCAGGCTAGTCTCGAACTGACAATGATCCTCCTACCTCTGCCTACTAAGTGCTGGGACTAAAAGGGTGTGCCACCCCACCCAGCTTTCAAACTGCCTTCAAAGTACCAGTTCTCCCCCATAGGTTAGTACTGCTTGCAGCCTTGATCATAGAAGCTGCCTTCTGCAATGGACAGAGGTTAACGAAGATAAGAATAGCTGCCAAAATGCTGCTAAGTGACTAGTGTGTGCTCAGCCCTAAATAGGACAACTAACCATCCTCCAAGGCTCAAGAAACCTTGTGCAAGAGGGGGCAGAAAGAGGAAAAGAATAGGAAGATGACTGGGAGGGCTGTGGAATGCTGTCTTCTGGGTATGATATGGTCATTATGCTCATGAACACACAGCAGCTGTGGTTTCCTTCACACAACTGAGTCCGTCAATGAATGGGGAGGGGTTCCTATGACACCATACCTCCCAGAGCAGTTAATGGTAGCTAATAGTAGCTGGAGAGAGGGAGTCATGTTCTTCACTGGTATAGCTTCTGCTAAGTTGCCCATTCTCCAGTAAATAACCCCATGCATGCAACTCCATGTATGTCTTTGGGTAAAAACATAAAGGGTGGGGCTGCGGAGATGGCTCAGCAGTTAAAAGCACTTGCTTGCAAAGCCTGCAAGCCTGGGTTTGATTTCCCAGTACCCATTCTAAGCCAGATGCACAAACTGCACACTCATCTGGAGTTCATTTGCAGCGAAGAGGCCCTGCTGTGCCCATATTCATTCTCTCTTGATCTCATCTCTCTTTTTCTCTCTCTCCTTGCAAATAAATAAAATCTTTTCTTAAAGGTATTAAAAATGGGAAGAAAATTAACTGGAGCCAGAAAGAAGGATTTTAGTGGGAATGAGAGGGAGATGGGGATAGGAGAAGGTAATTTGGGGGTGATATAAGAGAAAAATAAATTTTATGCATGTATGAAAGTTACAAAAATTAAAAACTACAAGAGCTTTTTTTAAAAGGTCAAATAGCTTTGCTATAAAGATCTAAACATTGGGCTGGAGAGATGGCTTAGTGGCTAAGCGCTCGCCTGTGAAGCCTAAGGACCCTGGTTCGAAGCTCGATTCTCCAGGACCCACGTAAGCCAGATGCACAAGGGGGTGCATGCGTCTGAAGTTCGTTTGCAGTGACTGGAGGCCCTGGCGTGCCCATTCTTTCTGTCTCTCTCTGCCTCTTTCTTTGTCTGTCTGTTGCTCTCAAATAAATAAATAATAAAAAAAAACAAGATCTAAACAGCAAGAGGGTTTTTGCTTGAAATTTTTTGTTAATTTTTATTTTTTTAGTTAGCATACAGAGATTTAGTTTTCATTTATTCTTACACTTTCAAATACATTTTGTTTCAGTTGATTCTCACCCCCTCCCCAGTTCTCTTCCCCTCTTTCTGTTTACATGTCACATGTGTCTTTTTGCCCTTCCTTTGCACTTCTTCCTGCTCTTTTCTTTATACCCACTCTTGACTACCATTCTCCCTTTATAGGTTTATCCATATTTGTCCTCTCCTTATACGTACTTATAGATACCACCTACAGTCTACATATCAGACAGAACATGTGGTTATGATATTTCTGCATCTGAGTCACTTTACATAATATGATTCTTTCTAGGCCCATTCATTTTCCTTCATACTTCATAATTTCATTTTTCTTTACTGCTGAAGAGAATCCCATTGTGCATACATACCACATTTTCATTATCCATTCATCTGTTGATAGACATCTAGGCTGATTCCAATTCTTAGCTATTGTAAATAGAGCAGCAATAAACATGGGTGTGCCATTATCTCTGTAATAGAGTGTGGAGTCCTCACAGTATATGCTCAGGAGTACATAATGGAATGAAAATCAGAACTAGAATTCCTTATTCCTAGTTCATGTAGAACTACTCAAATTACAATTTGATAGAAACCATTATAGCTATTTTTGGCTGATTTTCAATAGAACATTTTAAATTTAATAGAGAGATGATATAGATTTAGCACTATAATATGAAATACCAATTAATTATATAATTATAAATTTAGATATGTGTTCTGTGTTAAAACTTTTCACAGCAACCAGAGACACTTTTTATATTCCACACTATATGGAAAACAAAATGCTTATGGCTCTCAGAATAGCAACAACACAAAAGACACTTTGAAGATTCATTAGTGAGAGGACCTACCAAATCGATACTGCACATTTATTGGTCTTCCATATAAACGAATTCCATTCAGCAAAGCTATGGCATAAGACACTGATTCTGGATGCTTAAAGCAGACAAACCCAAAGGACTTCGGCTTTCCATCTCTGTCTTTGCATATAGTCACTTTGGTTAGTGGCCCAGCCTATGAGAAACTTTAAAATTATTTTCTCATAAATCCAAAGATTTTTTTTACACTGAGATAAATCAAATAAATTCAATTTTGAGTTAAAATATCTGTTAGCAATAGTTCTGCTAAAATTGCATTTTCTTAATAAATAACAATTACTCATGCTTTCTTTATAATTTCTGGCATATCAAAGAAACATTTATGGAAAAAGAAGTTATTTATTATAGGTCACATATTCAAACAGAAAGATTATCTTTTTAGGCCATACAAGTCAACTTGAAGAATAATTGAATCTAAGGTTAAATATTACTCTGTTTTCATACTTATATGTACTTAACCGAAAAGCAAATCAAATGTAAAATTCAATGCTGGGGCTGGAGAGGTGGTTTAGTGGTTGAGGGCACTCACTTGCAAAGCCTGATGGCAAGGAGTTCTAATCCCCAGTACCCACATAAAGCCAGATGCACAAGGTGGCACATGCATCTGGAATTCATTTGCAGTAGCAGAAGGCCCTGGTGTGCCCCCACACACACACACACAGTTCCCCATGCAAATTAATAAATGAAATATTTTTAAAAATTCAATGTTTGGCTAGGTGTGGTGGCACTCAGGAGGCAGAGGCAGGAGGATCGGCATGAGTTCAAAGCCACCCTGAGACTACAGCAAGTGAGTTCCAGGTCAGCCTGGAGTAGAGTGAGACTGCCTCAAAAAAAAAAAAAAAAAATCAATGTTGGTTGAGTAATCCTCCACAAAGACAGCAACATAATATCATACACCAATTTTTTCTGTCAAGAAACTGAAAGGTCTTTACAACAGAAACTAAACTCATCATGCATCTTAATTTAAGAACATCATCTTAAATAGTTCCAAGGTCAAGTTGTTTTAATATGTTTAAGATCTTTAAATACATTTCTCATAAAAATGGGAATTTAGAAAGGCTCTAGATACAACCAAGATATTGCTCCATGGTGAATTATTAGAAGGGAATAAAGTACCATAAATTAGAATTATTCAGAATGTACAGAAAAAAAGCTATAAAAGGTAAGAGTAAAAAAAATCAAAGCTGCTGGGCATAGTGGTGCACAACTTTAACCCCAGCACTTGGGAGGCAGAGGTAGGAGGATCGCCATGAGTTTGAGGCCACCCTGAGACTACATAGTAAATTCCAGGTCAGCCTGAACTAGAGTGAGACTCTACCTCAAAAAAAAAAAAAAAATCAAAGCCAAATATTGTAGAGAAGTGTAAATTACATGAGAAAAAATTGTATCACCTCCATGATCATGATTAGAAGCATTAAAAAAGGAAAGAATGTGTTTAGTGGTTATTTTCCTTGATAGATCTGAATAAGTACCTAAAATTTTGCTTTTAACATTAAAAAAACCTACTAACTGTCATGCTTAGTATTATGCTGAATCTTGGACTTCAGTGTTCCTCTCTGCACACACCGCATCCCTCTGGGATGAGCCCAAGTTCTCAGTGGCTTCCAGGAGAAGCTCATCTACACTCTGTTCCTATTCTTTTCATGGTGACATCCTCCCAGAGACCACTATGTCAACATACTTCTAACTCAACATATTTGCAACTGAATTGATTTTCTTAGCTCCCATAACTCTCTACATTATTATTTTTGCATTAAATGCACAATAAGAAGCTTAATTTTCTGACATTCGGAAACTTGAAAGAAACAAAGTATAAGTATAGTAATTAAAAGAATGTTCTGTTATTTACAATTTTCATTTTTTTCTTTTTTGTGTTCATGTTCATGTGAATGTTTAGCATGCAAGTGAGAAGTGGGTGTGCACATGCCACAACACACATGTGCAGGTTCGAGGACAACTTTTGGGTCAGTCCTTGACTTTCCACTTCATTTTTTAAGGCAGGGTTTTTCTCTCTGGACCTTGTTCTGCTGCTGTTCTCAGGAGGTGCACTGAGCTCTTTATCCACTGAGCCATCGCCCCTGCCCAATGAGCATTTTTATATCCCTAGTATTATACATATGGAAGCATGAAAAGATAAAATCTTGCAATACACATAGGCCAAAGCTCCCTCTGCCCCGGTGCTAGAGATTGAAACTAAGCTATTACACATGCTAGTCAAACACTCTGTCACTGAGCTACATCCCAGAATCACCAAAGCATTAAAAAAAAAAATTGTGTTTTGTATGCATGCATGTGTGAGTGTATGTGTGAGTACATATGCCACGCAGCACACATGTGGTCAGAAGACAACCTAGGGTGTTGATCCTCACCTTTCACCTAGTTTGAGGTAGGATCTCTTGTAGTTCACTGCTGCTTATGCAGGGCTAGCAGACCCATAACGTTCTGAGGCTTCTCCTGTCTCCAACTCCAATCTCACACTAAGCATGATGCACACCTACGTATCTGACTTTTTGTTGGTTCTGGAGATCCAAATTCAAGTCATCAGACTTGTGCAGCAAGCATTGTTCCCTGCCCCATTAAGCCATGTCCCCAGCCCACATTAAAGAATTTTTAAAGATAAAATTCAACAACAAGACTTTCTGATATCCACAATCATATCATTTTGTACTCTTTTGTAAAGCCATTTACAGTCTTTTAAATAAACATTTTTGTGGCAGCTGTCTAGTTTTTCTGATTTTGTTGATCCTGAGTCTTTCAAAAAGATATATATATATTATCAAATTCCCCCTGGGCACAAGTAAAAACATAGGCTTACTCTGTGATTTAATAAATGAGATATACATTTTAGTGAAACGGAAATTTAAATGATAAAAATATCATATGTTATAGTTTATAATATGTACTAAAATGAAGAATTCTTGAGAAACTGTGATTCCCCCTCCTTCATGGAAAGTTTAAAATCATATTGACTAATAAAAAAGACAGTGGGGGGGATGGAGAAATGGCTTAGCAGTTAAGGTGCTTGCCTGCGAATCCTAAGGACCCAGGTTCGATTTTTCAGGTCCCACATAAGCCAGATGCACATGGTGGCACCTGCTTCTGAAATTTGTTTGCAGTGGCTAGAGGCCCTGGCATGCCAATTCTCACTCTCTCTGTCTCTACTAAATAAATTAAAATACATCTTTAAAAAAAAAAGAGTGGGGGGATTTTTAAGAGAAAACTTACAGAAAATTAAAAGGGTAAACAAAAGCTTTTTAATTAACAATATTCCTCAAATAAAAGTTTTACATCTAGGAGGGAACTCTTTATTTCTGGAGGGACTCCTTGCTTCCTACCAAGCAGTGTGTGTCTATGCTTCCGTTAAATTTGGAGACAAACGTAAGTCATTTAAACATTTTTTTTTTAATCATTTTCCTCTAGGGGACTCACACTTAATCCTCTCTGCCATTCCACTCTGCTACTGCCTCTTACAGAGTCGTCGCTTGTATTAGGGCAAAGGCACTCATTTGTCTTGACATGCTAATAGTTTTACTAGTAGCACTAGTTCTAGTCATACTATTTGTAGCAGCAGCAGCCAAGAGTGACGACTACAGCTGTTTAACTACTTCATTGATTCTGCACAATCACACTATGTTATAAACACTCCTCCCGTTTGACATTTAAAGACACTGAGATTGGTCACTTACTGGCTCTAATCACTGAGGACTGCAAGAGCTCACTTTCAACCCCTTTTCTGTATGACTTACCCATCTCTTTTGCAGATTACCATTAATCATAGGGAACAGGTTCTAACACCTTGTCTCTTAGATCTGTGTGCCCAGCCCCCTATTTCGCGTTTGCACCATAATTCAGGGTCACTATACATTAGATGAGTGGCAGGTGTATACAACAGGTGAGTGTGCTCACAGGCGTCACCGGGTATCAGAAAGTTCCCGAAGGTCTTCTGGGTATGGAATGAACTGGTTACAGTCATGATGCCCACCATCTCAAACCCCACTTGGCCTGCATCAAAGGACTGGGGAAGGGAGTGCGGTCCGCGGGAACGTGACAGAGCTGTACTCCCGGTTCTGCCTGACGTTAAGCATCAGGATGCTCCATCCTGGCGGAACACAGGGAGTGACAGGGCTGTTCCTATCCTCCGGGAGCACCGCCCAGGCCCGCTGAGCCTGGGGAGGCCCGGCCCCGGGGTTGCCAGGCTGGGGACGGGGACAGGCACTGCCCACCCTGGAGGAACCGGGGTCCCCGCGGAGGCACTTCCGCCCGTCCCCGTCCTTCCCCGCGGACGCTACCTGGAGGAACAGCTCGTAAAGAATCTCTTCCCGCACTCGGGCCTCTAAATTCCCCACAAACACCGTCCTGTCGGCCTCCTCCTGAGCAGGGAACATGCCTGCGCGCCGCACCTCGGATGGAGGAGGACCCGAGGCCCCGCCCCTCGCCCGGCCTTCTGCGCAGCACAGGCGAGGGAGGCGGGGCCGACGGGCGGGCGCATGCGCACTAGGGGGAAAGAAGCCGTGAGACCACGCCCGTCAGCCCTTGGACCCGCCCACCACGCTGCAGCCCCGCCCTATCCGGCTGGAGACTGGGAGACCGGAAGTACTGAGACTCAAGCTGTGCTGGATTGCCCATGGGTTGCCTCCAGCACAGCTGTTTGATGTTAGATTTAGTCAACCAACATTTGAAATAAAGTGAATACAGATTTAAGATTTAGTCACCACTTAAGCTCCTATAGGCTAATAGAAGACAAATTTCTTTGTCTCCAAAGAGTAAATAAGTCACTAAAATTTTGTTTTGTTTTATCCTTTTTTTGTTGTTTTGCTTTTGGTTTTTGAGGTAGGCTTTCACTCTAGCCCAGGCTGACCTCAGGGTGGCCTCGAACTCACAGTGATCCGCCTACCTCTGTCTCCCAAGTGCTGAGATGAAAGGCATGTGCCACCAGGACCAGCAAGATTTTAAAATTAGTCATAAAATGATTTTTGAATACATGCGTGGGTGTTGTGACTATATTGAGTACTGATATTAAAGTTAATTTTGCCTTGATTCCAAGAGAAATCCTTGGCAGTGACCACAGACGTGTCCTATGGGCAGTTGGACTTGAAAAACAGCACATACCAAGGAATTCTTGAAATGTCTATGTGGGACCCTGAAATTATTCTACAAATATCATTCAGTAATGAGGACATTATTTGGCCTTTAGTTTGGGATGGAGGTGGGGATTCATTTTGCATTCAGTAGGTGTAATTTTACTTGGTTGATCAGGAAAAAATACCTTCTGAAAAAAAATAATACGTCTTAGAATAATACTTGTATGAGCTTGAACAAATAACTTGTCTTTGGAATTCAGATTGTGTTCTTAAGGAATAATTTCTTTATGTGATATGTATTTTCTAAATGCTTTCTAGGTGCCAGGAACAGTCTTTAGTCCTGAAAACAAAAGTAAATGTAAAACTACAAAATTAGAGAGACAAACTTTGTATTAATATAAGTGTAAGTGAAGGGTTAATAGCCTTCCCTGAAAACTAAAAGGAACTGAAGAGTTAATAACTATCCTTAAAGTTCTCAGGTAATAAAGAAGCAACAGAGGTATTCAGCCTCATTAAGTTTAACACCTTCCCTGATTGATGTACTCCCCTTAGCCTACATGGCCTTGAAGGACCAAGGACCATCTGAGTATCCTCTCTTAGACATTTCTGGCTGAAGAAGCCTATTCTGAACAAGGACACAAACAGCTACAATTTTCTTGTCAACTGTACCTGTTACAGTCTGTTTCTTAGGATCCTCCATATAAGTTTGAACCCCAGCCTGGCTCAGTGCTTCAGCCTTCATCCCATAGGAAGGCTGCTGCCCCTCTCTGTTTCTCTCAATAAACATTCTGTCTATAGAGATCCATTCTTATGTTCTCTTTCGCTTTTCTCTTACACTTTCCTTACAGTAAGGGTCAGTAAATTTAGTAGTTACCTGCAGTTGTTATTTCATAAAGCAATAAGTCCCTGCTCTTTTTTTTTTTACCTCTGCCATCAGAATTTATGTAGTAGGATGAAAGAAAATATGTTAAGGAAACCAAATGCATTGAAAACAAATAAATAGTATTGATCAAATGAATGTACACCTGGAAATTTCTGTTATATGTAGATCTCTTCATGTGTTTTTATCTATTTACTTTATAGTTCCAATCCAAACCAATGCCTTTCCTGCTCAGCTTCCCCTCAAACACCATTTATCTGGGAGTTATATTTTCATATTCCATTGTAAAAACTCTGTGTTTTACATGTGACTGTACATGTTATAAAACTTTGCACTTAAAATAATAATCAGATTATGTTGCTGTGTGGAAATTTGTGCTATTCTTTATATACAGAGGAGCAGGATTTGGGTATCTAATCACAGTTTCTTTCTCTGGTTATTCTTAGATAGATGGTCACTGTCATTATAAAGCTCTTACCTAATGTTACAGTCTCTGAAATTCATCTCATGCAGTTAGCTTTTATCTGTATTTGAACTCAATAGGTATTTTTCTATGTAAGTTTGTGGTATTTCTTAACTCCTATTGAGCAGATGCATGATAATATATAGCAAGGGATAAAAATATTTCACTTTGCGCTCAATGATCACTGGCCCTTCAATCACATATAAAGCTTTAGTGAGTTAAATGCATGGAATATTCTATGAAGTATTAAACTTTCTCTTCATATCTGGATAGTTATTCTTCTACCTTTATAAACATACCAAAAAATGAAAAATTAGAAGTACATATAAAATACATGTTTATATGCCAAGGTATGTACACACAGAGAGAGAATGTTGCCTCTAACTCACTTTTTACAGCTCAGCCCAGGTAGTATATTGTGCAAGAGTTCCTTGAACATTGCAATCTAGAAATGCTGGCTGCCATAGCTGTGTAATACTATAATTGTTAGTTATAGTTCTGTGGGGGGGGGGTGTGTTTTTATGAGGCAGGATCTCACTCTAGCCCAGGCTGACCTAGAATTCACTATGTAGTCTCTGGATAGCCTGCAACCCTAGTTATAGTTCTATCAAGCCTTTCTTAGTGTGAACTATTAAAGGGTAATTATACATCAGTACCTAGAACAGACCCTGACATAACTATTGACATAATAATAATAAATATGACATAATATTTGTAGAAATGGTACTGCTTGAAAAATGAACATCTCTACACTGCATCTCTAATAGCTAATAATGCACAGATATCAGTAAGTATTTAGTGAAAATTGCATAAATGAACAAATGAATAGGGCAATTTTATAGTATTACACAGCTATGGCAGCCAGCATTTCTAGATTGTAATGTTCAAGGAACTCTTGCACAATATACTACCTGGGCTGAGCTGTAAGTTTCCCCCTGTTGAGTAGAGCATTTTGATATCTTATATGTGTTTAAGATATCTATATTTTAAAATTGAAAGAAACAAGAAATTAAAAATTACATCTAATGTACAAGAAAAATCATTTTGGTAGAAAATCTTCTGAATTTCAAACTATGCAAATATACCTAAAACCCATTTTAAATTTAAAAATACCTTTATTTTGCTTGGCCTTTCTCCCATAAAAGTGTAATGGAAGCATTCAGTGTCTACAATGAGAAATTTGTATTATTAATTACTAATCTTAATCCACATTATTGTATAGTTAGATAAATTCTTCATTTTCCAACATTTATATTTTCAATCTTTGTCTACTATAATAATGCTGAGATGAACATCTGTGTTCGTCACTTATTTCACTTCTGTAGTCCATTATCACAAAAAAAGGACCTTGGAGTTCTGTAAGAAAGTCATGTTGATGTTTAAGCACTGAGTCAAACTCCAATATTATAAAACATTTTGACCTAAATTAATGTAAATAAAACATTATGCCATAATACATTCTGATTAACAATGACTCCCTTCCTTAATAAACATTATTCAACCATAATAATTACTGTTAAAATGTTGAGAAGCATAACTGGTGTATAGAGCCCCATCAATTGTGTATCTTTCTAATTACCATCATATCAATATTATCAGCCTATCATCACCTTAGTATTATTGTCTACCTTGTCCATGGGTCTGTAAATTTATTATAATCACTTTACCTATCCAAGAAGGACTAAATAAATACATAATGTTTTAATAAGCTATTGGCATTATTTAGATTTTTTTGTCATCCTCTAATACTTTTACTTGTACATCAGGAAGTTATATTATCTAGGGAAGATTTTTTTGCCTTAATTTATTAAGCATAAACTAGTTAAAAATGTCAGCCTGACCTAGAGTGAGACTCTATCTCAAAAAAAGAAAAAAAAAAAAAAAAAGGCTGGGCGTGGTGGTGAACGCCTTTAATCCCAGCACTGGGGAGGTAGAAGGATCACTGTGAGTTCAAGGCCATCTTGAGACTACAGAGTGAATTCCAGGTCAGCCTGGACTAGAGTAAGACATGACCTCAGAAAACCAAAAACAAAACAACAACAAAAAACTAGTTAAAAATATTTTCTATGTATGATACATTACACTGCTTTCTTCTGAAATGATTTTTGTATCTTTTTTAATATTTTATTTTTTTATTTATGTATTTAAGAGAGAAGGAAGCAAATAGACAGAGCATGGATGTACCATGGCCTCCAGCCACTGCAAACAAATTCAAGATGCATGTGCTACCATGTGCATCTGGCTTACATGGGTACTGGGGAATCAAACCTCAGTCCTTAGGCTTCACAGGCAAGTGCCTTAACCACTAACCCATCTCTCCAGCCCTTGTATCTTTATTGAAGAAATGCAGTTATTATAGCTGAGTGCTGTGGAAAGGCCTACATTATTTGACGATATCCAACCAAAAATGATAATGAGGACATGTTTAAAAATAAAGCCTCAGCCAGGCGTGGTGGTGCACACCTTTAATCCCAGCATTTAGGAGGCAGAGGTAGGAGGATCACCGTGAGTTAGAGGCCACCCTGAGAAAACAGTGAATTCCAGGTCAGCCTGGGCTAGAGGAAGAGCATACCTCAAAAAAAAAAAAAAAAAAGGCTTCATGTGAAACCATTCAAGGTCAAACACGTCCAATTACTGAAAAGGTCACAGAAGCAGTCACATTTTCATGATTTCTGAGTGAACATCTCATGTTGTGGATTTTTGGAAGATATCTCAGAATTCAGATTACTTTCTGCTGATATCTGATGTAAATTATACATTCAGATTATACCATGCCTTGTAAACTTTACAGAGACATGAATTTTCCAAAAACAAATTTTGTTTTGGAACTATTAATCTATGTACATAAAAGAATTTCTCATTTTTCTTGTTTTCTAAGACTTGCTGCGAAAAAGTAAAACTAAGTAAGATATGAAAATAAAACCAACAGTTTTCACTTTTTAATTAATTTTTTATTTTTGTTTGTTTATTTATTTGAGAGAAAGAGGCAAACAGAGGTAGAGAGAGAGACAGAGAGAGAATGGGTGCTCCAAGGCCACCAGCCACTGCAAACGAACTCCAGATATATGTGCCACCCTGTGCATATCGCTTAGGTGGATCCTGGGGAACACCTTAATGGCTAAACCATGTTTCCAGCCCCAATTAATTTTTATTTATCTATTTATTTGAGAAAGAGAGAGGAGAGAAATAGGGAGGGAGGGAGAGAGAGAATGGCTGCACCAGGGCCTCTAGCCACTGCAAACGAACTCCAGATGTATGTGCCACCTTGTGCATCTGGCTTACATGGGTCCTGGAGAATTGAACCTGGGTTGTAGGCAAGCGCCTTAACCACTAAGCCATTTCGCCAGCCCTAAAACCTATAGTTTTTAAATGATTGTCATATTTCAAAAAGTATTTTTATTTTTAAATTTTAGCCTCAAGAGATGGGCTAGAATTTAAAGATTTAAAATAACCTCTGTGTTTTGGATGCAAAATGACAGACACATGAAAACCCCATTATTCACACTTGACACTCATGGGTATGGGTTTCACTATTGATGTTATGGTACATAAAGATAACTTAGTTTGTAATCAAAATAAATGTAAAAACACAACTTTTTCTGACTCTTTCCATTTCTGGAAGTTTCTAACAGGACACTTTTTTTCTGGTCTTTCCACAAGTATATCCTTCTAGACCACTTCTGAGGTTAAAAGGAATAAATATATAATTTGTTTTTTTGATCCCTTAAATTCAACTCATGCAGTTGAACATTTGTTTGTGAGTTATTATACAGCCTCTGCCTTAGTAATCTACCTCCTAACCACAAGCCAATAGAAGACAAACTACCTCAACTTTTCCAACAGAGGGAGGAGCAAAAGTCCATTTTCACAGTAAAACCTGCCAGACGGAGGAGAAATCCAAGAGAAACTCTAATGAATTGCAGAATTTCTGTTTTTGGTGAATCTCTGTGCTTTCTCTCCTGCTTCTGATTCCAAATGAGAACATACATTTTTCTGTGTTTGATATGCTGGGTCAGATCTGGTAAGATCCTTATTAATAATTTATCTTTAAAAATGCCCTTTAAGATAATTAGTATGGTTTGTATTCTGGTATGACATCATAGTATGAAAAATGCACTATGATTATGGGTATACTGAACTAGGTTATCATTAAGTAAATTTGTATGTATGCATATATGCATGTGTGTATGTGCTTTCTAAATTGAAGTCCTTTATGATATTTATTTTTTAGATAATAGTAACTAAAAAGCCTTTGAAAATTTGTAAATAGAAAATTAGTAAATACACTTAGAAGAAAGAGTAATTAAGAAATAGAGAAATTAGTTCAGTGCTTGAAAACTCATGATTTAAGATATACCTGGTCTCAATTTTATTTATTTGAATAGCCTTACTTTTAATGAAAATTCTTGAATAGGTAAATTATCAGTTACAAAGCAAACAAATTAAGAACACACTCCAATTTTTTCCTTGTTTCACATAATAAAATCCAAAACTTATTTATGGTAATAAGGAAGAACTGAAATTTTCCTATCTTATGTTTTGTTGTTGTTTAAGGTAATACAGTTTACAAATATAAGTAATACCACTTGGTACTTTTTATGGTAGAACTACTTATTCTACCATGGAATAGAATTACTTGTTGATGGTGGAAGAACAAGTCATTCTACTTTATAGTAATGAAACCGCTAGAAATTCTTTTTTTGGCACTAACAGACTCAAAGTTCAAGGTGAATAGTTTTCTAATGGAATCTTATAAACAATTATCTTCTTTTATGTTTTAATCGTCCTAAAATTTTCCAAATACACACTCAAAAAATTTAAAATGTTAGCAAGAAATTAGTCTTATTGCTTTATATTTTAATTTGGATATTTGAGCATTTCTGGAAATGCTCTAATTTTGTACTCAAATACAGAACCTAAGTAGTAAAATACAGTTTATAATTTACATTTTATTCACTTGCAAATTTTAACAGGCATCTTATGATTGTGCAATGTATAATATTGGCATCTTCAATTTGAAAACCAAGGAAATGTAAAGTCTAGAACCTCTAATAGGAAATAGAATGATCTCATGTGTCATTTTAATATAGTTTATAATCGTTTTGATATCATAGTTTACATTACAAGCTTTATAGGCAGACTTTCTGATTAATGTTTTGACTACACTTAGTTGTGTAAACTTTCAACTGACAAAACACAGATAAAATTGAAAAATATATTCATTATTTTTTAAATTTATTTATTTATTTATTTGAGAGAGAATGGGTGCTCCAGAGCCTCCAGCCAGTACAAACAAGCTCCAGATGCATGTGTCACCTCATGTATTCAGTACTGGGGAACTGAGCCTGGGTCCTTTGGCTTTGGCTTTGGCTTTGCTGGCAAGCACCTTAGCCACCAAGCTATCTCTCCAGCCTGAAAAATATTTTTATGTCTTTGTTGAAAGCTTTGCTCATGTATTATGACTACTAAAACTGAACAGTGGAACTTGTAAATATTAATAACAACAAATAGAGAATAAGGAAATTAAAATTTTTTGAATCACAATTCAATTTTCACATGCATTTCATTTCTTTAATAGAGATTCTGTGTTATACCACTAATATAGCATATCTCATTCTTGTCAACACTGGAAACCATTGGATAGCTCTGCCTTCTAGAAAAGAAAAAATATTCTGTAAAAACTGAGCATAATCAGGCATTTAAAATCATAAGTAGAATATAATGCAAGTACAAATTTAGCTCAGCAAACCATATATTTTTATCTTTTAAAAAATATTTCATTTAGACTTATCTATGTGCCCAAATAAATATTCCTATTGTCAAATTGCACTCATATATGCTCATAGAACAGTTGCTAACTCATAGTACTTGCTAAATTTGCAATTTTTATATTTGTTATTATTCGTGTTGCAAGCATCATTCAGTATTTAAGAAGGCATATAGTAAATGAGTTTTTTATCATATAGTCTCTTTTGCATCCTGCCATTAGTGGGAAAGTAGTAAAAAGACACAGTAGAGGCAGTGTGGCTCTGTTGCCAAACTTTATTTATGGATAATAAATTTCTTTTTCATTTTACTTTTATTTTATTTATTTATTTGAGAGAGAGGGGTGGAGAGAAAATGGGCACACCAGGGCCTCTAGACAATGCAAACTCCAGATGCATGTGCCACCTTGTACATCTGGCTTTACATGGGTACTAGGGAATCAAACCCAGGGCCTTAGGCTTTGCAGGCAAGTGCCTTAACCAGTAATCCATCTCTGCAGCCCATGGTTAACAAAGTTTTAATTGTGCTCTTCCATCTCCATTCCCCTATTACATTACTGGAGTTCTATTACCCTTTGTCCTTCTTCCACAACATAAAAGTAGGAGTTTTTCCAGGGGAACAAAGAGGACTAATGGGAGGGGGTGGGATATACTTGCTTGAATTGTTCTCAAATAAAATCAAATTTTAGGTTTTTGACTTAGTTGTAATTTTCACATCATAAAACAGTATCGGTTTTTGTTTTTCTCAATCATTATAAAGGTAAAGGTCATGCTTATCCTAACCAGATTTAGCTCATAAGACATAGTTTGCCAACTTGTACTGTTTCAATGCCTTGGTGGAGATATTAAAGATTAATTCAGCTTTCCTTTCTCATTTCACAGTTGAGGAAAATGAAATACAGAAAATTATAGTCATAATTGTAAAAATCATAGGCCTTACCCTGGGCAGGATAGTACAACTATCTTATTAAATCTTATTAAAGTGCAAATTCTTATGCGTAGGCTACAGATGAAACCCAAAACTCTGAAACGCTAATACGCTCTAGTGACACCTGTGGGTACCTGAGTACACTTTTGAGTAGCTACAATCTAAGAAGTCACATCATCATAATAGCCAATTTTAAGGCAGCAATCTTTCCAAAACCCATAGGAGTCAGTCTACTATATGAACAAAATCATTACATTTTTATAAATTATATCAGTTTCTTTCTGATGTAATGAGCCATCTATTTCTATTGGCTTATGTTGTAGACAGCTTCAGGTTGCTGAGATGAACTTCCAAACCAGGTACCATTATGGAGGAAGGGGTATTTATTGAAGCTTACAGATCCAGGGGAAGTTCCATAATGGCAGAAGAAGCTGACTCTCTCTCACAGGACCAAGTAGATAGAGAGGGAAAGGCCACAAGCAAAAATTCCAAAAGCCACACCACACATAAGCATACTTAGGAATTTCAAGCAGAACTCACTTTGTGTATTTTTAGACTGGAATGCCAAATCCACCACCATACCTTAGGGCTGGACCCTAAGATCCACTCAGTGGCATCTCCTCCCGCCAAGTAGCTGGAAATTTGAGAAGCTTTAATAAGACTCCTGAATCTATTGGGGGACATTTGTTCAAACTTCCACGGTGTATTAAAGCCAGGTGCCTACAAGCGACTTTGGTTTATGGTACCAAAGTGTCTTTCCTATAGGAGCGATGTGAAAGAACATGGATTGGCCATGGCAACACCCAGATTCATGTCTGCCAAATTACTTAACCTCCAGGACACGGTTTACTTACTTCTGAAGGATAGTATTAGTTGTAAGATGTTGTAATGTAAGTTGTAATTCACTGCATGGCTCAGCTCAAAGGAGAGTGGATGATATAACTGCATTTGGCCAATTATAGCACAATCTAAATTAGGTTAGAATAAGGCTGTGTTTTCTTCCATGTGCATTTTCTCCTTGCTGTAGGCTTTCTCTAGGCACTGTCCATGGACCACTGTGTCAGTCTTCTGGGTTACTCATCATGATAGGCATCTGTTCCTCCCAAGTCAAGAGTATTGAAATTGCCAAAAAAAAAAACTACTTTCTGAAAAACTTCCCATCTTTTTTATTATATTTTTAAAAATTAGTGCTTGAGAATTCTTGACTTAAAGACTTATTAGAAATCTATAACATTTTTACTTTTTTAGTCAAATTCATTGTCAATAATTTTCCATATATTTCAAAAAATGAGCCAATGATTTAATAACTTGATTTCTTAGCACATGATCAGTAAATGTATGCTTTTGAAACGTCTTTTTTGACAGTTTCAGAGTTAAAGAACCATACTCCTGCCTTTAATTTTGCTTTCTGCCACTAGTCTTCAGAGATTCTAAAGTCCCATCAAGCATTTTGTGATTTAACTGGCTATATGACTAAACAGACATTTGTCTCAGTAGATCAAAGGGGTCCATTGTGTTGGTTCTGGAATTCTCCTAGTCCTAAAGGGCCTTTCTTTTTCTATTATACACAGTTGGACAAGTAAATTAGAATACTCCTGATGGGGTATTTCTGTCACTTAAATTTCTACAGTAATAAGCTGTGCCATAAAGATTCTGCTACTCACACTTTCAGGATTTAACCCAGAAATGTATTATTTACCCCTTTTGTGTGACATTAGGCCATATAATCTTTATAAACTTCCTTATTGTCACATATAAATGGTGGGAAAGTGTGGGAAACAAAACAGCACAGGGCTTGCATGAAGTGATTATTAAGTAATCATTATTATTATTACTAATATCATTGCTATGAATAAATCTGTTTTATTTTCATAACTGGGCAAAGAGAGAAAGAAAATTTTCATGCAAACTATTTAGAAATAAAGCAGAGCTTAAAGAGACTATCAGTAGATAATAGATTAAATGTTCTAAGTTGTATGTGATGTTTAGCGGGGATTTCTGTGAAAGAGTTTTGAGACTCTCTTTCCTTGGTTTAGACAACACTAAAATTCACAAAGCAGACTGACTGTCCTCCATAGGTAACCAAGTGTGGAACAAGTTTGAAGTCGAACACTGTCATAATAGGAGACAGTTTGTTTCCATTCCCCACATTGAAAGGTGAAGAAATATCCACATTTAGTGAAATAATTCAGGCATAGAAAGAACAGCATGAGGGGCTGGAGAGACAGCTTAGCAGTTAAGGTGTTTGCCTGCAAAGCCAAAGGACCCAGGTTTGATTCTCCAGGACCCATGTAAGCCAGATACGCAAGATGGCACATATTTCTGGAGTTCGTTTACAGTGGCTGAAGGTCCTGGCATGCCCATTCTCTCTCCCTCTATCTGTGCTCTTCCCCCAAGTAAATAAATAAAGTTTCTTAAAAATTTTTTTTTAAAGTTTCACAATCTGGAGCATTAAAAAAAAAAAAAAAAAAAGCATGCAAGCCGGGCGTGGTGGCGCATGCCTTTAATCCCCATTTTTACACCATTTGCGACCGTAATGCAAAAATATACTGCACTGCTACAGCTGGGACAACTGAAAACAGTCATTCTTAACTTTCTCACATGCCTATTTTTTACATACACACTGCTTCCATAATTGGAAATCTAGTGTGACTTTCAAATTGTCACTGCAATATTCTGTGAGATCATTGCCTATGTCCTTATCTTCCTACACAGCTGACGAGGAAACCGCACATTGTTTTCTTGATATTGAATTTCTCATCACAATACAGGGGGTGTAGCTCAGTAGTAGAGCAGTTGACTATACGATACAGTTAATTAGTTTAATCCCTGGAACATCTATTTGTTCTTCTTGGGCGGGGAGGAGTTTTGAGGTAGGGTTTCACTCTAGTCCAGACTGACAGGGAATTCACTATATATTCTCAGGGTGGCCTTGAACCGGCAATCCTCCTACTTCTGCCTCCCAAGTGCTGGGATTAAAGGCGTGCGCCACCATGCCCGGCATTTTTATACAAGTACAAAACTTAATGTTTTTATCTTCTAATATATTTAGTTTTTGCACATAATATTTTTTACCATTTTCATTTTTAATTCAATGAAGTCTATTTAAGTTATTTTGGTGTGTATGTAGTGCTGTGCTGTGTGTTTGTGCGTGCATGTGTGATGAATGCACACGTGTATACAGATGCACTGCCCATGTATGTGCAGGCCAGAGGGGGACATTGGGTGTCCTCTTGGATCTCTATTTCTCACTTCCTTGAAACAGGGTTTTTCACTGAACCTAGAGCTTGCTCCATTTTTCAGTTTTGTTTATATTGTCTGTCCAGCCAAATACCAGTGATACTCCCGTCTCCACCCATTGTCTCAGCGCTGCGGTGACAGACTGGCGTAGCCATGCCCGGCTTTTTCTGTGAGCATTGGCTACCAACGTCAGGTCCTCATGCTTGTACAGCACTGTGCCATTCTTCCAGTCCTAACTATGTTTCTTATTAGAAAAATAATAAATGAATGCTATAGATAGAGAAAACATTAAACTGTAGAAAACAGAGAACTCACATAAAGCACAGATGAACAGAGGAAACGCATAATAACACAATCACCACAAAGTACATGCAAGAAATTGGTCTATAGCCTCCCAGTTGTATTACATGAAGTATGTATGCATGTATGCATATATATGAATTGTGGTATATTATATATACACATGCTACTCTTACAGGTAAAATTGGGATCATATAGGAACGCCATAATTTATTTTCTATTCTTTCAATGCCATATATTTTGAACCCTAAATATTTATTGTTTAAAATATTATGTATGGGGCCTAGCATGGTGGTGCATGCTTTAATCCCAGCACTTGGGAGGGAGAGGTAGGAGAATCGCTGTGAATTTAAGGCCACCATGAGACTACATAGTGAATTCCAGGTCAGCCTGAGCTAGAGGGAGACCCTAGCTCAAAAAGAAAAACCCTATACACATACACACACACACACACATATTATGTATTATGTATTATGTGTGGGGACTAGAGAGATGGCTTAGCCATTAAGGTGCTTGCTTACAAAGCCTAAAGACACAGGTTTTGTTCCCCAGTACCCACATAAGCCAGATGCACAAAGTGTCACATATGTCTAGAGTCTGTCTGCAGTGGCTGCAGACCTTGGCATGTCCATTCCCTCTCTCTGTATCTGCCTATTTCTTTCTTTCTCTTAAATAAATAAAAAATATTTTTTTAAAAATTATGTATACATTGGTGCCAATTATCAGTGCATATGATGATAATATGACGAGGGCTAGAGAGATGGCTCAGTGGTTAAGGGGCTTGTCTGCAAAGCCTAAGGACCTGGGTTTCATTCCTCAGTACCCATGTGAAGCCAAATACACAAGTTGGCACATGCATCTGGAGTTTGTTTTCAGTGGCTAGAGGCCCTGGTGTGCCCATTCTCTCTCTCATTTTCTTTCTCTCTCTCTCTCTGTCAAATAAAGAAATAAGTAAATAGGGCTGGAGAGATGGCTTAGCGGTTAAGGTGCTTGTCTACAAAGCGAAAGGACCCAGGCTCCATTTCCCAGGACCCATGTAATCCAGATGCATGAGGTGGCACAAGCATCTGGATTTCATTTACAGCAGCTGGAGGCCCTGGCATACCTATTCTCTCTCTGTCTCTCTCTTTCTCTCCTTCTCTCTTAAATAAATAAATAAATAAATAAATAAAATTTTTAAAATACCAACAGGAAGCCCACTGTTGTAGTTACCTTTAATTTTTTAAAAAGGGAATAAGTAAATAAAATATGATGATACCATTTTAGTTAAACTTTATTCACTTTTATCATTAAGCATATTTTAATAAGTTTAGGAAACGTTTACCTCATAAAATATCTATTTATGTCCCTCACTTGATATTCAGTTGGGACTTTTTCCCCCCTTACTTGCAGTCATTTACATATAACTATACTGGTTTCTTTCCTTAAATTAAAAGCATTTGCATTTTTATGTTTAGCTAGTTTATAGTGGTTTTAAAGAAATTTAAAACCAGACATAGTGGCACACGCCTTTAATTCCAACACTCAGGAGGCAGATGTAGGAGGATTGCTGTGAGTTTGAAATCAGACTGGGACTACAGAGTGAGCGCCAGGTCAGCTTGGGCTAGGGAAAGACTCTATCTCAAAAAAAAAAAAAAAAGAAAGAAAGAAAGAAAGGAAGGAAGGAAGGAAGGAAGGAAGGAAGGAAGGAAGGAAGGAAGGAAGGAAGGAAGGAAGGAAGGAAGAAAGGAAGAAAGATCTAAAAGTTTTGTGCTGTGACATCTACGGGCCTGGTACTTTATGTTTTGCTTCTTCTTTTTTATGCTAAAAGGTCATTCCTCAGTCTTTGGCCATAATCACATTAACTGTATTTTTCTAGTTTGTACAATTTTACTTTCACATGCAAAGCCAAAATATAAAGCTAATGAAATATTAGCATTGTTTCTTTTAAGAGTCCATTACCTTCGACTGCTTTTAATTGCCACAGTTATGTCTAATATGATGCGTTTCCGTGGGTCTTCGGTCTTCTGTTTTGCATATACGTGGTGGAGTGAGTATAGAGCGTGCATGTTAGTGTGCAGATGCACACATCCCATGCACACCTGTATGACTGCCAGAAGAAAGACTGTACTCTATTGTTTACCTGAGTGCTTTCCTGGAGACAGAGCCTCTCCCTGTGCTCGGACCTTAGTTCCACCCCCAACCCCAGTTAGACAGGGTGATCAGGGTATCCCAGTGATTTTCCTGTCTCCTCCTCCCACACAGGATTGTGACTGTAAGTGTGTGGAGCAGCAGCGCCCGGCTTTTTACATGGGTGCTACTGATTGACCTCTATGGGACCTTAAAAGACCCTCATACTTGCATAGCAAACACTCTTCCCCACTAAGCCATTTCCCGGCGGTGGTAGTTTCAATGGATGTCCCCCCAGTTAATTCCGGAGTTTCATTAAAGCTTGTAACTTGGTGTCACTGTAGGCGGGTCCTAGAACCGAACCCTAAGGTGTTGGGCTGGACCCGGAATTCCAACCTAAAGTTACACAAAGTGCTTGCGTTCTGCCATTCTGGGTTCCTGCAGTGTGCTTGCTTATGGTGATACGGTGGCATTTCTCTGTGTGGACCTGTAAACGTGGGCCAGCTTCTTCTGCCGTTATAGAACGTCCCTCTATCTGTAAGCTTCAGTAAATCCCTTCCTCTCATAACTGTGCCTGGTCTGGAAGTTCATCCCAACAACCCAAGGCTGTCTACTACAGAATTGGAACATTAGCCCTCTATGGGTCTTTATTCTGCTGTGTTAAAATATCAATCTTTGTTTTAATTTCACAGATTTCCTTATAAGTTATTATAATATAAACAAAGTTTTAATCATAACCCTTATTATCTTCAAGATGTCACTCATCTTTCTTGTAATTTTTTTCTGTGTACTTTACATCCTCATTTCTACTTGTTTTTAATTTTTTTAATATTTTATTTTTATTCATTAATGTACTTGAGAGAGAGAGAGAGGGAGTGAAAGAGAGAGAGAGAATTGGCACACCAGGGCCTCCAGCCATTACAAATGAACTCCATATGCATGTGCCACCATGTGCATCTGGCTTACGTGAGACCTGGTGAATCGAACCTGGGTCCTTAGGCTTCGCAGGTATGCGCCTTAATCGCTAAGCCATCTCTCCAGCTCCTGTTTCTTTAATTTTTTAACCTTCCTAGTGGTGTGCAGTGGCACATTATTTTGGTACTAAATTACAGTTTTAGATGACTATTGATGAGCATAATTTCTTGAGTTTCTTGGTTATTATGCCAGTCTTCTTTGAAATGTCTTCAATTCCTTTGCCAAGTTATAAAAATTGTTTTGTCTTTTTATGCATGTGTTCTACACACACACACACACACACACACACAAACACAAACACACAAAATGTGGACACAAGCACTCCAGATGCATATTTCTGACCTTGGTATTGGAGGAGAAGACATGCTTCATTATGAAAAAAGAACAACTTACATTTTGTTTTATACTTATAAAAAAACGGGGGGGAAGGTGTGGGCTCAAGTTCCCTTTCGCAGTAGAGCTAGTTAGCAGTGTTCCCACTACTGACAGCCTTCTCAGGTCTGTGATGGACAGTCCAGCTGCTGTTCACTCTTGTCCCTCCACTTAGACTGAATGGACTTGATTGCTTCTGTTCCTACATCACGTGGAATACATCATCTTATGACTTCATGTGGCTCCTGCATCCATAGGTGTGTAGACAGCAATGGAACCAAGAAAACCCCGATGTAAACTTTAGAGCTCTTCTGTCTGGCTCCTTCCTGTAAATTACTGTTCTGTGGTGTCTTACAGCTTGTTGGTCTCTCATTTCTTCCTTTACTGCCTTCTATGTTTTTATATGATTTTTTTTTTTTTTGGTAATGAAATACTTTGGTTCCTTTCTTATTGTATGGATACTTTCTTTGTGGTTTCCATGACAATTACAAATAAAGTATGAAAATTTACAGCAACCTAGCTCAATGTGATAATGACAACGTCAATCAACCACATAAAAAATCTTTTCGTTAGAAATTCATTCCACGTGGTGGTTTAATTCAGGTGTCCCCATAAACTTATGTGTTCCTGATTGCCAAGTCCCCAGTTGATGGCAACTTGGGAATTGGAGCCTCCTAGAGATGATGTATTATTGGGGGTGGGCTTCTGGGTCTCCCTTTGCCAGTGTCTAGCACATTCTCCTGCTGCTGTTGTCCACCAGATGTTGGCCAAGAGGTGATGTCCACCTCTGGCCATGTCATCATTTCCCCCTGGCATTATGGAGCTTCCCCTCGGCTCTGTAAGCCAAAATAAATTCTTTCCTCCCACAAGCTGTTCTTGGTCCTGGTGTTTTCTGCCAGCAATGCAAGGCTGACTGCAACTCTCCATCTGCTTTGCATTACTGGTGATAAAATTCACTTCCTATATATTGTGGCTCATATACCATAGCTGTCACTGTTTTATGCATTTCTTTTCAATCTTGTGGAAAATTAAAGATGAATTTACAAATGAAAATTATAATCATACTATTTTCTTTATTTGCCATGTATTTGTCTTTGGATAACTTGGTATTTCTGTATGATTTCACATTAACTGTCTAATATACTTTCATCTCAACCTGAAGAGCTATCATGTGCATTTCACATAGGCTGGGTTTAGTGGTAATGAACCTCTAACTTTTGTTTTTCTGGGAACATTATAATTTGTCCTTTTTTAAATTTTTTTTTTTATTTATTTGAGAAAGAGAAAGAGAGAGGCATGCCAGGGCCTCCAGCCACTGCAATTGAACTCCAAATGCGTGTGCCTCCTTGTGCATCTGGCTTATGTGGGCTCTGGGAAATAGAACGGAGGTCCTTTGGCTTTGCAGGCAAGTGTCTTAATCACTAAGCCATCTCTCCAACCCTGTCCTTTATTTTTGAAGGATAATTATGCAAGTACATTATATTTTTTTAATTTAATTTTTTTCTACTCCTAAAATTTGTCAGAATTCAATCAATTAAATGCTCTTTTCTGGAGTTAATCCAAGGGATGTATTATAAAATAAATAATAATAGCTACATGGTGATTACACCTAATAACAATGCATTGTATTCTTCTTCAGACTTTAAGTAACATATACTCATTGTTTAATATGCTGAGTTTCAGTATGAAATTTTCATACTTGTATATTACGTACTTCATTTATACTCACACACACACACACACCCCACCCCCTACCACAGCCCTATCTCTTCCTCCTGTTGCTGCTTTCCAGGATAAGGTTAAAGGCATACACACACACACACACATACACACGCACATGCACACACAATTATATTCTTTTTTAATTGTGAAAATTATACTTACCTCTCTTTTAATTCTTTATTTTATTTTTATTTATTTGAGAGGGAAAGAGTGAGAGAGGGAGGAATGGAAAAAGGGAGGGAGGGAGGGAAAGAAGGAGCACTTCGGGGCCTCTAGCCACTGCAAATGAACTCTAGATGCATGTGCCGCCATATGCATCTGGTTTTATGTGGGTACTGGGGAATCAAACCTGGGTCCTTAGATGTTGCAGGCAAGCCTCTTAACTGTTAAGCCATTTCTCCACCCCTGTGTTCCTCCTTTAAATAGCTACTTCTTAGTTTTTCAAAAGCTGAAATTTGTTTTGTTTTGTTTTTTTGAGGCAGGGTCTTATTCTAGCCTAGGCTGAAACTCACTATGTAGCCCAGATTGTCTTCAAGCAAACATGAATCTTCCTACTTAAGCCTCCTGAGTACTGGGGTTTAACTGGATGAGCCACATACCCAGCTTGAAATTTGCCTCTATATTTTTTTTAATTTGCCTTTTTGACAACCTAGTTTTTGTAGTTGTACAACTGCTTACAGGACATATATGTGTTTATTGTAATTTCATTATTTTACTTTCTACTTTAGGTATTCTCTTTTTAATTTTTTTTTGTCTTTTCATGGATACACTGTTATAATTTTATATATTTTTTTAAATTTGTATTTGTGTGTGTGTGTGTGTGTGTGTGTGTGTGTGCACGCACGGACACATGCACCCATGCTCACCAGGGCCTCTTGCTGCTGAAACAAACACCAAATACGTGTGCCATTTTTTGTGCAGGGCTTATGTGAGTAGTTTGGGAATTGAAGCCTGGCCAGCAGGCTTTGCAAACACGTGCTTTTAACTACTGAGCCATCTTTTCAGTTCCCATGCTTGTATATCTTCTAGTGTAAAGAAATTTATGTGTTCTGTTTTACATGGTATAGCAGTTAACATTTTGTTTTCTGTGCCTTTGAAATCTCCTATCTATGTTTGGAATGAAAATGGATATCTTGTAATTCCTTCAATTAAGGACTTTTCTATTACTTCTAACCTCCATTATTCCTATTAGCAAAAGTTGGACATATAAGAATAACTTAATTTTCTGTGTTATCTGTTTAATAACACTTAAATCAGTAATTCCACTCACAATCAATCTTTTTTAAATATTTTTTATTTTTATTCATTTATTTGAAAGAGAAAAAGAGGCAGAGAGAGAGAGAATGGGTGTGTCAGAGCCTCTATCCACTCAAACGAGCTCCAGACACATGCACCACCTTGTGTATCTGGCTTACCTGGGTCCTGGGTAATTGAACTTGGGTCCTTTGGCTTTGCAGGCAAGTGCCTTGACTGCTAAGCCATCCCTCCAACCCCGACTTTCAATCTTTTTATAGTGGAAGTTTCTATGAATCTTGTTTCTAATAAATCCAACATTTTAAATTAAAAATTATAAAAATAACAAGTGTAACATGTGATTTGTGAATGTGTCTTTCAGGAAAGGAATGAAATTATTAAACTTAAAACCTTTCCACTTATTCATTATACTTTTTCTGTCTGATGTATTGTTTCAGTTAAAAAATGAAGTTGTCATTACTTTGTTTGTAGCCTGTCTTTTCTGCCTTGTTATTTTTAGGATATTTTACTCTTTCAACAAAATCCAAACCTAAGAATCCTGTTCGTGAGTATAATTAACTGATTTTTCTCTACATTTTAATGAGCCTGTTCAGTTTATAAACCCTGATATTCAATTATTTCCTTAATTATTATTAAAGGAATTATTATTATTATTTATTACAGCTTCTGTCTTCTCCTTTACCTTCATTTCCCCTCCACCAAGGAAAAATAACAATTTTATTCATATTATCATATTCCATTCTATAATTATGCTCTCTTCATAATTTTAATACGTTTTCTTTCTAATATAAGAAGAGGAACTTTCTATATTTTATAGCATTTTGTGTGTATATTATAGGGCATGCTCTTGTATATGTGTAAACATGTACGTATGTGTGAGCACACCTGCACGTGCATGTGAGTGTGGAGGCTAGAGGTCAATGTTGGGGGCCTTCCTCAATTGCTCTCCACCTTTTGAGACAGGAACTCTCACTGCACCCAAGGTACACCAGTTCTGCTAGTCTAGCTAGCCAGCTTGTCCTGTGAATCTGCCTGTGTCCCTCTTCTGTGTGCTGGGATTACAAGCAGTAGCCACTATGCTGATACCGGCAATGCAAACTCAGTTCTTCAGGTTTGCCCAGCAAGCTCATGTTTACAGAGAGGTCATCTAACTCAACTGCATTTTTGCTTTTCCTCAACTGTGATACTTATTTTTGTTGTTGTTTATTTTTATGTGTTTATTTGTGAGAGACAGACAAAGAGGCAGAGAGAGAGAGAGAATGGGCACTCCAGGGCCTCCAGCCACTGCAAACAAACTCCAGACGCATGTGCCACTTTGTGCATCTGGCTTATGTGGGCCCTGGGGAATCGAACCTGGGTCCTTTGGCTTTTCAAGCAAGCGCCTTAACCAGGGGCCTTAGACTTCACAGGCAAGTGCTTAACAGCTAAGCCATCTCTTTGGCCCTAATACTTATTTTTAATTCATTTAATGCTGGTTTGTTTGTTTTGTTGTTGTTTTGAGACAGCTCTGTAGCTGAGGATGACCTTGACCTTCTGGCCCTCTCCCTCCACCTCTATAATAGTGGAATAATGCCTGCTTTATATGATGTTAGAGAGCAAACCCATGGCTTTGTGCGTACTAAATAAGCACATTGCCAGCTGAGCTACATGCTCAGCCTAGATCACATTTTTATTTTATTTTATTTTTATTAACAATTTTTATACATGTACATACTGGTTTTTTCTATTTTTTTTTTTAAGGTAGGGTGTTGCTCTAGCCCATTTTGTCTGGAATTGACTATGTAGTTTCAGGGTGGTCTCGAACTCACCATGATCCTCCTACCTCTGCCTCCTGAGTGTTGGGATTAAAGGCATGAACCACCATGCTGGGCTTTTGTATTTTGATTATAACCCCTCCCATTACCTTCTCTTATTCCCCTCTCCCTGTGTTCCTTCCACTAAACCCAGCTACAAATACTCAACTAGTACCATTTCTACTTTGATGATATGGGGGGGGGGGAGGTGCTATTGAGTTTAATTAGGGTTGCCTGCATGAGCTTAGGTAAGGAAGTACTTACCAGATCACATGCAACTTATCATTGCTATTATTGCTTTTTGTCCTCAATAAATCTTCTCTTAATAGCTTCCAGCTCCTGTTTTTTGAAATGAGAATCTTCTTGCATCTTAAGTAAGGATGCTCTAGAAAGTTCTAGGTTTGAGGTGAAGATGAGGATCATGATTCTACTCAGTTTGACCAGCATAGGAAGTACTCAGAACCACCATGATTCAACTTTTCTCCTCTTCACTTCCTTATTCTCTACTAATTAAGATACATGAGGTTTCAAAATCTTAACTCTTCTAAGTATATCTCAATGTCAGTTTGGGAAGACAGAGAATACAGTGTAGGTCTGAGATTGCCCTCATTGCCTTCCTCCTTTTTTGCTTCCTCTGAGTAACTGTGACAATACTTTAAAATTAGAATTATTATAAACATTTTTATGTCCAATATTAAAATGATATTTTTCAGTTAATTTCTTCTGTTTTCCTGCAGTACTGGGATAGATTCTTAGAGTGGAATTACTAAGATGATGTTTACTGACCCTTTCATCAGTTTTTCATATGTACTGACAAATTCCTTTCTTAAATCATCTTAACAAAGTAAAGTTTGAGAAACAATATTAATATTCATTATTAATATCAATATTCATAAAAAGAAAGGGAACCATTTGCTTATGAAAAATTATAATTTTGAAAATCTATGAAGAATAAAACATAAAGGCAGCATTATTTTTGCTTTCTTATTTTACTTTCTGCTCTTTATTTTTCTAGACTAGGTAGATGAATGGTTGAGTGAAATGATAGATATGTGGATGCTAGATAGATTTTTGTGCCATTATACATAATCCTGAGTTTATATCTTTGGAATTATTACAAGATGTTTATTTCATTGATGTGGCTCTCAGAGAAAGGGCATAATATCCACATCCAAGATATACACATACATACTGTATTTCAAAACAATGCTGTACCCGGGTATTCTACGCTCTCAGATTCATGTACATGGAAATTTACACTTGTGCTATCTTGGACAGGTTCTTGCTGTGTAGACAAGGCTAACTGAGCTTCAGATCCTTTTTCCTCAGCTTCTCAAGCTCAAGGATTATAGGAAAGCACTAGAAGGAAATGAGTTTTCATTGTCAGTCAGCTAGGGAAAATGACCCCTTATTGTTTTGATTTGTATCCACTTGACAAACTGTGAGGTAAATGTGTTTTTCTATGATGTTTATTATTCACATATAAATACTGTTCTGTAAAGACTTTGTTAAAGTTCATAATCAGCTTATCTACATTTATTTGTATGCTTACCATTTCATTGATAATATTTCAGTCACGTTTGTTATTTTCTATTTTTTCTTTTTTTTATTTTAGAAAGAGAGAGAGAGAATAGGTGCCCCAGGGCCTCAGCCACTGCAATCAAACTCCATATTCTTGCGCCACCTAGTGGGCATATGCAACCTTGCACTTGCCTCACCTTTGTGAGTCTGGCTTACATGGGATCTGGAGAGTAGAAGGTGGATCCTTAGGCTTCGCAGGCAAGCACCTTAACCGCTAAGCCATCTCTCCAGCCCTATCTTATATTTTTTAAGCAAAATATATTCTTAATTTTAACCAATCCCAATTAATTTTTATTACAATGTTTACAAAGTCTCTGTTTTTTAAATTACTTCTGTTAGCATACATAGAATTGAGTTTCATTATGGTGTTTACAAACAAAATTTTTCTCTTCCCCCTTTCCTCTCCCCTTCTCCCATCATAACCATCTTTCTGCTTTCATAATACATATTTTTTAAACATTTCAGTTGTTCAGTAAATTATATTGATGTGCTAACAAAATGGAGTTCCTCTACTTTCCAAGTTCAATTCTTTTGTGTAATAGCAACAAGAATTCGATATCATGGGCTGGAGAGATGGCTTAGCGGTTAAGCACTTGCCTGTGAAGCCTAAGGACCCCGGTTCGAGGCTTGATTCTCCAGGTCCCACGTTAGCCAGATGCACAAGGGGGCGCACGCGTCTGGAGTTCGTTTGCAGTGGCTGGAGGCCCTGGCGCGCCCATTCTCTCTCTCTCTATCTGTCTCTTTCTCTCTCTGTCACTCTCAAATAAATAAATAAATAAATAAAATATTAAAAAAAAAAAGAATTCGATATCATTCCAATGGTCCACTTGATTTATTTTCTTTTTTTAATTTCAGAGAATAAAAAAACATGCCTTGAATTCTCTAAGCTAAGTATAAAGGATTCCTTGGTAGATTTGTTTAGACCCAAATTAAAGGTAATACTGTTGATGTACTCGAGGAAAAATATACACTGTGCTGAGCCATTGTTTGAGCCCAATAACACACTTAATATCAATTTCAATACTCAAAAGAAAACTGCTTGGATTATTCATGGATACAGACCAACAGGTTCCACCCCTACATGGCTTCAGAAGTTTCAAAACACTCTGTTGATTGAAGAAGACATGAATGTAATTGTAGTAGACTGGAACCAGGGTGCTACAACATTTATTTACAATCGAGCAGTTAAAAACACCAGAGTGGTTGCTGAGATCTTGAGTAAGTCCATTATAAATCTTCTGGTAAGTCTGAAAATTTTAATGCATTATACAATTTAAAGCATGTTATGTAAAACTACTATGTACTACTACTATTCTTTTTTTCATAAGAATTTGAAATTATTTCTTTGATGTACTTATTTATTTAAATAAATTTGACACACTTATTTATTCAAATCATTCTAAAAATTTTAAACTCTAAGTATCCTGAATTCAGAATAAAGTAGTGATCATAGGTGAACAGAGGAAATAAACTATATAGTCAATTATATTCTCTATGTATCTTTTCTAAGATTTCTAAGCTATGGCGAATATGTTCATAGTCAAATGTAAATTGGTAAGCATGAGGGGAGAGCCACTTGGAAAACAGTATGTCATTGAATGCAGACTTTATTTCCACTTGCGATTGCTTAAGGTTGAGATGGATCAAATAAGTTCAGGCCCGTTCTGGGTCTGTGTTTTGAATGATTCTTGTTTACTAAGTCAACCATTCTGGGGGTCCACATCTGTCCTGAGAAGTGGTGGTGATGGGTACTTGAGAGAAGAAAGGATATTTGATTTGTGGGGCATTCTTAGGCTTAAAAGTCACATTTCTATTGTGTTAGACTTCTAAACCTGTACTAAATTGAGCAAGCATACCAAATACAAAGAATATTGCATATAATGAATGGGAGTCAGACTGGAGAAGTCAAAGCCAAATCTGCCACTGTCACCTACGCGAATTCGACCACTCACTTCGCCTCTCGGTGCTATATTTCTTTATATATTTCAGATAACATAATTTTACGGTGTTCATATCAATATTAACATAGAAGACATATTTATCTGCATATGTGTACAAATGTGTGTGTTTAACCAAAGGGTAACAGTATTTATTTAACAAAATCAATTTTTAGTAACATTTTCAGATCTCTAAATTGAGGGAAAAATCAGACAATTCTTATAGAGAGGTAGAAGTAACAATTGACTCAATGGTGATACTGTCTATAAAGCTGAGTAAATGTTTTTTCCTAATTATATTCATCTTTAGCATGGACCTCAAATGTGAAAAATATGAAGTAGAATTTTAGGAACAAATGATAGCATGAGGTAAAATTTCAAAATAACCCCGCTACTTGCAAAGGATTTATAGGAGTAAAGATTTTAAAAAAAATAAAAAATAAAAAAAACAAGATATCTCTGAAGTTCAGAGGAATGGTCTGAGTTTTAGGGCATTGCTCTGAGGAAATTGAAAACATTACTACCTTGTACTGGGATAGTATAATGTGAGTCCAGCTTTTCAATGGTAGTAAATGTTCTATATCTTTTCTAAGCCTTCAGACATGTCATGGGGTAATCGGGACCAGGGTCTGCACACCAGTCTCTCATTAGCTCTCTGAGAAGGTGGCTGAAGAAATCCACCTCTCATAAGATCCTAATGCTCCCTCCCTGAATCTAGGGGCTATTCACACCTTGTCCTTAAAGATTATTCTCCATCATATCCAGCCTATGATAAGAGAAAATACTTAAACTTCATGGACTTTACCTTATCATCTCAGAAGTAAGAATAATTTTACAATCTTATCAGTTGTGCTAAAAGTTTTGACACAATCCAGAGAAAACAAAGGCTGTTTAAGCATACAATTAATAATCAAATGGGTCTGGCCTGGGTCTTGATCCATTTGAGCTGCTCTTTTCTGTTTTGTTTTGTTTTGTTTTGTTTTGTTTTGTTTTGTTTTGTTTTGTTTTGTTTTGGTAGAGTCTCACTAGGTTGACCTGGAACTGCTTGTCTACCAGGTTGGTCACTCCTATTTCTGTATCTTGAGTGGTAGGACTATAGGTGGCAGCTGCCACACCTGACTTGAACTTTTTTAATAAAATACAATTAATACAACTTAGAAACACTGAATTTATCTATCACAGTTACATAAGCTGAGAATTACAAGAGTAAGGTCTCTGCAGACTCTGGTAAAGATGGTACCTTCCTTACCAGAGCACTAAACCCACTCTTTAATGCTCTAAGTGCATGATAGAATCCCCTTAGCCAAAGCTTGTCCTCAGGGTGAGCATTTCAGAATGTTAATTTGAGGGATCACAAACCTTCAGATGAAAGTAACTTGAAACCTACCTTCTTTATATGTAGTTTTGTGCAAAATTTTAATCTCTTCACCTCCTTGATAGTATGGAAATTCACTGGATATTATTTAATTGCTATTGAATAGATGAAAGGAACAGTTTTAGAAAATAAAATAGAAATGAAGAACTCATAGGAAAAATGGAAATAATAAATTTGAAAACTATAAAACACATATTAAAGTATCTAACATAAAGTATGCACATAATCATGTGTTGTTATTTTATTATAAAATGTTTTGATAATTATAGACTATTTTAAACATGTCTTTTACATAATAGGTGGTTAAATTTTTAAAGTCATTACTAATTTTAATGATTTTAGCAAAAATGAGTGGAGAGAATTCAGATGTTTCATGACATAATAGAAAAAAATTATAAAGCCCTCTTCTGTATGTTGCAGAAATGGGCTAAACTAGAATCAATAATGAATTTTAGAGTGTTGATATATGAGGCACAATTCATAACTATCCAAAATTAAAATTATTACACTATATTTTCAATTACAGAATCATGGAGCATCTCTTGACAGTTTTCATTTTATAGGCATGAGCTTAGGTGCTCATGTGAGTGGCTTTGTTGGAAAAAAGTTTGGTGGCCAAATAGGAAGAATAACAGGTAAAGCTACATTTTAATAAAATTATTGTTATAGCCTAGCTTTAACCACCAGACATTATTCCATTTAAAATCTAACAGGGGCTTGAGAGATGGCTTAACAGTTAAGGCATTTGCCTGCAAAGCCAAAGGACCCAGGTTTGATTCTCCAGGACCCCATAAAGCTGCACAAGGTGACACATGTGTCTAGAGTTTGCAATGGCTAGAGGCCCTGGCATGACCATTCTCATTCTCTCTCTCTCTCTCTCTCTCTCTCTCTCTCTCTATATATATATATATATATATATATATATATATTTATACTTATATTTATATTTATATTTATATGTGTATGTATGTATACATATGTATACCTGTTTATATATGTATATATACATGTATATATATGTATGTATTTCTACCTATCAACCTCTTTCTCTTTCAAATAAATAAATAAAAATATTTTTAAATCAGTTACAATACTTAAGCAATAGAAATTACACATGAACAATATTTTTTTCTATATTCAAATTTGCCTTTACTTTTGACTACAAATTAAGTTTAAATGTTGGTTTTTATTTTTAGAATGTAAAGCCTTCCTTGGTTCTGCACACAGTATATGTTATTAAGATGGACATACAAAGAAAAGGTCTATTTCTATAGCTCTGTATAAATTATAAGACTTTGTGAGACTACATGGGAAAATTTAGACCAATAATAAAAACCACTTTATTAATTGACAAAGACTATAGCTATGATATATATTAATTTCCTTAAACATCTTACTTGAATATTGATGTATCAGGAGTGGATACATAATCTTAAAGTATTCTGGCTTCCTGCCTCCCTCATATCCCATTACTATATTACTGCATTCATAAAACCCAGTAACCACACAAGGCTGACAAATTTGTGGTCTTTAGTGAAATTTCAAAAAAGAAGTGAAATAATTTGCCAGGCATGGTGGTGCACACCTGTAAACCCAGCACTGGGAAGGCAGAAGTAGCAGGATCGCTGTGAGTTTGAAGCCACCCTGAAACTACATAGTAAATTCCATGTCAGCCTGGCCTAAACCAAGACCCTACCTCCAAGAAGAAGAAGGAGGAGGAGGAGGAAGCGGGGGGGAGAGGAAGAAGAAGGAAGAGAAATAACTTGTATGGACATGGGAGTTTTCTTACCTGTAGTTACTGGCTCCGCATACCAGGCAGCAATCAAGGTTTAAAAGGCCAAAAAACATGGAGACTACATGTTAGAAAATTTACAGGAGGAGAAATGTAGGCTTGCCAGTCAAAGGAGATAAATAAGATAGGAATAATAGAAGGACCTGAGGTGAACACTTATATTTTATTGTTAAATTATCTTTTTTATTTATTTTTATCTATTTATTTCAAAGTAACAGACAGAGAAAGAGGCAGATAAAGAGAGATTGAGAGAATAGGCGCACCAGGGCCTCCAGCCACTGCAAACAAACTCCAGACCCGTGCGCCCCCTTGTGCATCTGGCTAACGTGGGTCCTGGGGAATCGAGCCTTGAACGGGGGTCCTTACGCTTCACAGACAAGCGCTTAACCACTAAGCCATCTCTCCAGCCCCTTAACTTATCTTTTAAATATCACTGGTTCTTCCCATGGAAACTGAATTTTTTGCCCCCTTTCTTGGATACACTTCATAAGACTAGAATCATAAGTCTAGAATTTTTGTTTTGAATTTAAGATATGGAACAATGTCCAAACACCATTTGACATCAAAGTTGACAAAAAGTATTCACATCATGAAGGGCCTTGCTATTTATTAAATTTAATTTACCTTTGGACATGTCTGAACAGGTTAAAACTGAAATTATAAATACATATTATGTTTATGATTAATAATAACATTAAGCATACAATACAATAATGTAGTAAACCTGACTACATTGCTAGCTTTTTTTCTCACAATGCAGGTCTTGACCCTGCTGGGCCAAAATTTTCTGGAAAACCACCAAATAGCAGACTAGATTATACTGATGCAAAGTTTGTGGATGTCATCCATTCTGATGCTGAAGGTAAAAGCTGTCTTAGGATTTAATCACGTGAGAACAAAATGTGAAATGTAGATACTAAGCAAGATGCTTGAAGTTGAGAAAGGGTTGTAGGTAAAATTTCTTCAGGTTAATGTTTGTTGTTGATGATTTTCATTGCCAAATAACATTTGCCTCATCTTTGTTCTCTTCAATTTTCAAGAAGAGTAATGTTATCATAAAAATTGAAATTTTAGTTGGGCATGGTGGCCCACACCTTTAATCCCAGCACTCAGGAGGCAGAGGTAAGAGGATCACCGTGAGTTGAGGCCACCTTGAGACTCCAGAGTGAATTCCAGGTCAGCCTGGGCTAGAGTGAGACCCTACCTCAAAAAAAACAGAAGAAAAAAAAACTGAAATTTTAGAGCTGAAGAGATGGCTCATCATACTTAGAAGACTGACATTCTTTGCTCTAATCCCCAAACTGAGTAGATTATGGAATATAAACAGGGGTTGTCTGGTGCTTCCTTGGAATCTGGGGACTTTAAATGAGGTCATCACTGAAGTTGGCTTTTGTCGTTCTGTATATGCTGAACACCTCCATTCTGTGGCCCATGGAGAATGTGTTCAGTGATCACATGTCTCTCTAATATCTTATGGGTTATAGTACTGAATAAGAAGTTTCTTATACCCGAAGCCAAAGCATTTCAATCTTACTTAGCAGCAAGATTTTATTTCTAAATGTGGTACCCTTTATAATATCTATTGCCCTGCTTGGTTATATGCTGCTAATTGGTGATGGACTCAGAATTTTAAATGTCACCAGTGCCCCATAGATCTAGAGGTTTACAGAAGCCCATACATGGTAGCTGCACACTTGCATGCTGCATGCCACCCTGACCCAGGCTGCTTCGGCAGAGGTAGGCAGCTTGCTTCATAGACTGTGCTCTTGAGTGAATCTAACATCAACAATCCCAATGCAACATCATCCAAAACGAAAATCAAGCATCCTGCTGACCTAAAAGGCTTTATACAAACTGAATTTTTGCCTTCCAACTGTGCTTCTTACATGTTATGTTTTAGCCACACTATCTCTGTAAATACCCCAAGGCTGCTCACATATATCCATTTGGCTCAGTGCCTCCTACCTTTCAAGTCTTTGTACAAGTCCAACTCTTCAGTGAGAAATTCTCCAGCCAAACTACTTAAAAGTACAAGTACCACCCTTGCTGGTTGTCTTCTGTCCCCCTATTCCAGTGATTTTTTTTTCTCCATAGACTGATTATCATCTGATGTATCATATATTTTTTCAAGGCAGGGTCTAACTCTAGTTCAGGTTGGCCTGTAGACCCAGGCTGGTCTCGAACTCACGGTGATCCTCCTACCTGTGCCTCCCCAGTTCTGGGATTAAAGGTGTGCACTACCATAACTGGCTGACATATTGTACTTTTATTTGTTTATTGTATTTTCCTCCAACAAGAAACATCTTCATTACAAGGATTTTTGCTGTCTTTTGTTTTAGTTATGTACTCATAGTACAAAAAAAAAAAAACCTAATTGGCCAATAAAAAACTGTTAACATAATTTTATTAAATTAATGAACTATAGTGTTCATGAAACACTTACTTGAATAACTAAAGCTGGAACACTTCCTATTTTGAAAAAGGCAAAATGTGCTATCTTGTACCTGTAATCCTAGCACTTGAGAGGCTGAAGTAAGAGAATTACTGTGAGATTGAGACTAGCCTGGGCACCCTGGTAAATTCATAGTTAGTTTGAGATATAGTATGGAGTTCTGTTTAAAAGGAGGAAGAAGAGAAGGAAGAAAAGGAAAAGGAGAAGGAAGGTGAGAAGAACAAAACAACAAAAAGTTTCTTTTAAATTGTTTTATATTCCAAATTATATAGAGTAATGGGTCAATGGATTTTATAGAAGATTTTGTTTTATATTAGCATTATTGAGCTGGTTATATATATTTTGTGATTCTTGCCTGTTTTTCTTCATAGGTTTAGGTATTCAAGAACCATTGGGACACATAGATTTTTATCCAAATGGAGGAAAAACACAACCTGGATGTCCTAAAACAGTTTTTTCTGGTATATTAATAGCATTTTTCTAAAAAGTCCTTGGGATCAAAACGATGTGTCAATAGTATTCTAGCACATGAGTTTGATATCATGATGTTGTCGTTATCTTAGCATTTCTGGGTCAAAACACCTGGCCAAAAGCAGCTGACGGGGGAATAGGATTTATTTTGGCTTGTAGTCTTGAGAGGAAGCTCCATGATGCCAAGCGGAAACATGGCATGAGCAGAAGTTGGACATCATCTCTGCCACAGCAGGTGGCAAACAACAGCAAAAGAGTGAACAAAACTGTTGAAGCCGGGCGTGGTGGCTCACACCTTTAATCCCAGCACTCGGGAGGCAGAAGTAGGAGGATCACCATGAGTTCAAGGCCACCCTGAGATTACATAATGAATTCCAGGTCAGCCTGGGCTAGAGTGAGAGTCTACCTTGAGAAAAAAAAACTCAGTTGAGTGGGCACTGGCTATAACACCTACAAATCTATGCCCAACAATATACCTCCTTCCACAAGCTCCATCTTCCAAGTTGCCATCAACTGGGGACCAACTGTAACGAATACATGAGTTTATGAGGAATGCCTGGTTCAAGCCACCACATATGATTTTATATTTGCTATAGTCATATTACTGTACAGACACAAATTTCCAAATGTGAGCATTTGGTTGTCTAGGATATGGAGAGCTGCATGGTCACTCTGGGTGTGACAGTGTTCTTAGGTCCACAGTGATAGCTGATTAAGAAACACATAGCTGGGCTGGAGAGATGGCTTAGCAGTTAAGGCGTTTGCCAGCAAAGCCAAAGGATCCTGGCTCAGTTCTCCAAGACCCACGTAAGCCAGATGCACAAGGGGGGCACATACATCTGGAGTTCGTTTGCAGTGGCTGGAGGCCCTGGTGCACCCAATCTCTTTCTCTCTCTCTCTCTCTCTCTCTCTCTCTCTCTTTTATCTCTCTCTCTCTCAAATAAATAAATAACAGTTTAAAAAAAAAAAGAAACACGTAGCCAAATGTCAGTGAAGCTAGAGAAGTTTGAGCCAAGTGATAAGAATATGAGACGTTGGAAAGAAAAGGGAACTAAGAAAGTTTTAATGTTATCTGCTTCCATAGTCAACACCAATATTGGTTTAACATCTTAAGGTATAGAATCAGAAGGGAAAGACATGCATGCTAATTAGTAAGTAGACTAGCATTGTGCTTTGGTTGGCTATTAAATTATTGAATTTATACATATATATGTATGTATATGTATATATATTCTGTGTGACATTATATCTTACTGATCTGTGAAAAAAAAACATGCGAAATTTGTTTACAATGGTACCGCTTTGATAACTCAAGTTATAACTGTATTGCAGTCAATACCTTTGTATGTATAGGGAGCACAGAATTTACCAGAACTTAATCTTTATTGTTTTTCCTCCAATTCGCTTGAACTTGGTTTGACATATCTATAGTTCTTTGCTTGCTTTCTCACCCCTAAGGAATAGAATATTTTAAGTGCGAGCACCAAAGGGCCATTCACTTGTACATGGCAGCTTTGCAAACAAACTGCAATTTCATTTCATTCCCTTGTGGTTCTTACAAAAATTACAAGAAGGGTTTATGTGTGGACTGTGGAACGTTTCAGAAAACCTCATGTCCTATGCTAGGTAAGACCAATTGTTATAGTTACTATAATTATTTTTAGAAAATAATATATTACAGAAGTCTTTGATGATAGAAGCTAAACTATGCTTCATATATATACCTGTTAATTGTTCTCATTTTATGAAAAAAAATACCTTTGGGGAAGTGATAGAATCAAAGTAAATACTCCTTAGTAAATGTTTCCTTTTTAAAAAGTTGGTGAGAGAAACTTGATCAACTTCCTATGTTTAATGTTGTTGAAAAATTCTGATGCCTCATCACAATGTTTGTTCTTGATATACAAAAGCCTCTAGCCATGGTTCAACTAGGTTTCCACTTGAGATAAAGAAACTTCCCAATTATTTGTAGCACTAAGAAGTTTTCTTTAATGGGGAGTCTTAAGGGCAAGTGAAGGGATGTGAACCACAGCTAGCTTTTCATTCACTATCAGTAAGTGTTCATGAGTCACAATGGGCTCAAACCTTCTAAGTCAGGAAACCCTGGTAAGTGCTAATAGCAACTTCTGAAAACAAAAGCCACTCAGTGGAAAGTATAGGGAAAATAAAAAAAAGAATCCACATAAAAATGAATTTTAGAACTGGGAAGACTCTCTGAAGATACTGCTTGGCTAGTGTTTTCCATAGAAAAGACTTTAGCATGCCACAAGCATGTCAACATATAGTTAGTGCAATGCAAAGATGTTCTAAAGCCAAATGGGCTCTAGGAATAAAAAGTGATTACACAGGCTGCACCAAACAGAATGTAGCCAGTTTTATTCGGCAGCGTTAATTACACATGGAGAATCTCTGTATGAGGTCTGCACTATGAAGGCTTTGCAAAGTCCATATTCTCATAAACCCCTTCTGCCCAGAAGATATCAAATGGGGATTCATTTCTGTCAGACTCCCTTTAAAGCTTGCTCTTTTGATGGTGTTGGTTTTCTACATATGGTTCAAATTGAACATATGCATTGCTTAATAATATAAGTTAAGGGCTGGAGAGATGGCTTAGTGGTTAAGAATATAAGTTAAGGGACTGGAGATATTTCTCAGTGGTTAAGGCACTTCCCTGAAAAACCTAAGGACCAGAGTTCAATTCTCCAATATCCACATAAAGCCAGAAACACAGTGCCACATGCATCTGGAGTTTGTAGCAGGTGGAGGCCCTGGCATGCCCATTCATATTTTCTCTCTCTCTCTCTCTCTCTCTCTCTCTCTCTCTCCCTCTCTCTCTCTCTCTCTCTGTCTCTCTCTCTCTCTCTCTCTCCCTCTCTCTCTCTCTCTCTTGTCTATCTCTCTCTCTCTGCTTGCAAAGAAATAAAGATATTTTTTAAAGAACATAAGTTGAAACTAGAATTAAAACTGAATTTTTGGCATGGAGAGATTGCTCAGTGGTCAAAGGTGCTTGCCTACAAATCCTGATGGCCAGATTTGATTCCTCAGTACCCAGGTAAAGCCAGATGTACTAAGTGGCACATGCATCTAGAGTTGTTTTTGATGGCAAGAAAACCCCGAAACACTCATTCATTCATCCTCTCTCTCTCTTTCTCTCTTTCTCTCTCTCTCTCTCTCTCTCTCTCTCTCTCTCTCTCTCTCTCTCTCTCTTTCTTCTCCTTGCAAACAATACATAAAAATATATTTTTTTAAACTCTGAATTTTAGCCAGGTATGATGGCACATGCCCTTAATACCAGCACTCAGGTGACTGAGGTAAGAGAATCACCATGAGTTTGAGGCCAGCATGAAACTACATAGTGAATTCCAGGTCAGCCTGGGCTAGAGCAAGACCCTACCTTGAAAAACAATTTTAAAAAAACCTGAATTTTCAATGAAGTATTCTTTCTTCTATATTGAAATTCAAAACTTTAGAGATGTGAGCAAAAAAAATCCTTCACATATTTATCATTCTTTGCACATATATGTACATATATAAAATATATTCAGTACATAGGATGCATACAAATCTCTATATTATTTATATGTTTATATATAATGTATGCACAAGCATAGCAAATCCACATGTATAAGTGGATTCAGGGTCTGTACTCATGGAGTTAATTTACATATTCAAGCTCTATATGATCAATTTACTCTAGTAAACTTACTAAGAAGAATTGTGAGTAAAATTATGAATTTATTATATAATAGTGAAAAATGATTACAAGTGGATTGCAGTCATATAAATAATACTAAGCTCTGATAATTTCAGAGAATGGATGGCTGATTTGTGGATACTGAATTTGAGTTATTATTTTTGTTTGTTTGTTTTAATTTATTTGAGAGAGAGGGGCAGAGAAAGAGAGAGAATGGGCATGCCAGGGCCTTCAGACACTGCAAATGAACTCCAGACGTGTACACCCCCTGGTGTGCATGTGTGACATTGTGCACTTGCATCACTGTGTGTCTAGCTACCTGGAATCTGGAGGTTCAAACTTTGTTCTTAGGCTTCACAGGCAAGCACCTTAACTGCTAAGCCATCTCTCCAGTCTGAGTTATTCTTATAATTAGTGCAAATAATGCTTTATTATTTGAAAAGTGTCTTTTAATTTATAGATATCCATCATGATGATTTTGTACATTAACACTTTAGTTACCTTAGTGATTTGAAAGTTTTGTTTTCTACTTGATAGGACTTCAATTCCCAAAGTTCTGTTTCTCAAATCTCAGGTTACAAAGCTAAGCTATGGAAGGAAAGTTTACAGAGCACAATAGAAGGATGGCCTCTTCGGACCATGGCATTTTTGGACACTAGTGACAAATATCCATTCTGTGGTAAGTTGTCAGTAATTTAATAAATAAACAACTTATTAATTTCACATTCTTTCTATTTTTGCTGAAATGTTCTCTGCTTCCTATTAAATTCTGTCATGCTTTTACATTTCATTATAGCAGGTTGAACAAATTCAAGTAAGGGCTTGAGGTTTTAGATAAAATGTCAGGTATCTCTGTGGTATTTTCCCAAAGAAATCAAGGGTGGCTGCCAATAAACAAAATTTTCCTTCCCAATCCTAGAATTCTTTTATCATATGACATGATAAAAAGGCTGACATTACACCATCAACACCCATTTGAGACTTTAAATTCTGTACATACAAAATGGCAAATAAGTAATAATTCTTTCAATACATTTAGTGTTGGGAACAAGAGAAAACTAGACAGGAGAGAATCTCATATATATATAAATATATATGTATATGTATGTGTATATATATATATATATACATATATATATGGTAATTACCTTTAAGAAGAAGTTAAGGGGGCTGGAGATAAGGTTTAGTGGTTAAGGCACTTGCCTACAAAACCAAAGGACCCAGGTTTAATTTCCCAGGACCCACACAAACCAGATGCACAAGGGGGTGCATGCATCTAGAGTTCGTTAGCAATGGCTGAAGGCCCTGATGCACCCATTTTCTCTCTCTGTCTCTCTCAATCTCTCTCTGTCTCTCTCTCTGCCTACCTCTCTCTCTCTCCCTCTAAATAAATAAATAAAAGTAAAATATTTTAAAAAGAGAAGAGGTTGAAAAGAGAACAAAATTATTCCATTTGAGATGAAGAGTGTCTCATAAAGAAAAAGGAATCCCTCTTGGTGTAGTAGTGCAGCCTTTAATCCCAGTACTCTGGAGGCAGAGAGAGGAAGATTGCTGTGAATTCAAGGCCAACATGAGACTACATAGTAAATTCCAGGTCAGCCTGGGTTGCAATGAGAACCTACCTCAAAAAAAAAACAAAAACCAAAAAACAAAAAACAAAAAAGGGAGCTAGACAGATGCCTCCATGGTTAAGACACTTGCCCAATAAAACCTAATGACCAGAACTCAATTCCTCAGTACCTACATAAAAACCAGATGCAGAAAGTGGCACATGCATCTGGAATTTGTTTGCAGTGGCTAAAAGCCCTGGTGTGTCTATACTCTCTCTCACTCTGCCGGATGTGGTAACATCTCAGCACTTGGGAAGCTGAAGTAGGAGGACTGCTGTGAGTTTGAGGCCAGCCTGAGACTATATAGTGAGTTCCAGGTCAGCCTGGGCTAGAGCAAGACCTTACCTAAACACACACACACACACACACAAAGAAAGAAAAAAGAAAATGAATCCTACTATGTGAAACATCTTCTGAAGGAAGTTTCATTGGCTTTGGTAAGTAGGAAATAAGTACAATAGATTCTCATATTACAAAACATTTTGGATCAATTACTAATAATGTTTTGAGATCATAGTTGCTTATCAGCTTTAAAATATCATAATTCTTTAAACATTAAATATTTCCCATCATAAAAAAAATTTTGTTGAGTTTAGGTATATAAGCAAGAATAAGAAATAATACTGACAATGGTAGCTTTTTTCCAGTTTTCCTCAAAGTTTACATTTTTTAAAGCTATATAATTATTGTATCACTAGTGAGGGTTTTTTTTTTTTTTTTTTTTTTTTTTTTTTTTTGGTTTTTCGAGGTAAGGTCTCACTTTAGTTCAGGCTGACCTGGAATTCACTATGTAGTCTCAGGGTGGCCTGAAACTCTTGGCGATCCTCCTACCTCTGCCTCTCAAGTGCTGGGATTAAAGGCATGCGTCACCACACCTGGTTTACTAGTGACGTATTAACATTTTATAAATCCACTCATTTTATTCAGACTTGCCCTCAAACTAGTGTGTGCATGCACAAGTACATTTAGCTATTTGACAATTAATCATATGAAAAGGCTTATGTCTATATTACCTGTATGAGTCACTTTCCCATTGCTATGAACAAATCCCTGACCATAATCAACTTATGGGAAGAAAAAGTTTCACTTTGTTTGCAACTCTAGAGTTTAGAGTCCATTATGGCAGAAAAGGCAGGTGGAAAGATCTGCAAGTTGTCTTTTCATCTTCTTCAAGAAGTCTCTTGCAGAGCAAAGTGTTTACTTTTGATGAGTAGTGAATGCTATATAGGCACTTGAAAAAATTGTGTATTCTTTTTGTTTATGGGGATAACTATATATAATTTTAGAATTAACTGAAGTGCTATTTATTATCCACCTATAAGCATATTATTTCTTCACTTGCCAACCTATGAATTCATATATCAACTTAATTGGTCCCAAAATAACACATCTAGATAAACATAAGGTAATAGATAATGACATTCCTGGAAAGGAAAAATAGAAGAAAAATTGAGTCAATATCCTCAAGAAATTTTCAAATCCATGCAGGCTAACTTATCTTGCTTCAAGACTTGGGAATAATCTTTGCTTCATCGATCAACCTTCTAGGTGCTCTCCTCCTCTTCCTCCTTCCTTTCCCCACATTTTTCCCTATCTCCTTCTCCATTTCCTTTCCCTCCTTCTCCTTCCCCTCCTCCTCCTTGCATTAAAAACTCGTTTGTATATCATAATTTTATTTTCTTACACATTCTGCATTCTGTTTGAGGTGCAGCAGACTTGAGACAACAGGCTTTTTTTATAACCCCAAGAACACTGAGCATAGGTATGAATTTAGCAGCCTTTCCTCTGAATGCCATAGTATACTAAATTTTCAAAAGTTCATTTTGGATAATAATTACAGTGTATAATGTTATCTAGCTTCACAGTCATCCCTCAATAACCAATGAAACTTGAAATTGTTATCAATTATATATATATCCAGCTAAGTTTGATTGATGTGGAGATATATAACTTAGTTCTGTTATCAAAAACCAAAAAGTTGTTTAGCCAAAATTCTATTTTTAATATTTTATTTATTTATTTATTTATGAGAGAGAGAGAAAGAGGCAGAGAGAGAGAGAGAGCATGGATGCACCAGGGCCTCTAGCCACTGAAAAAAACTCTAGACACATGTGCCACTTTGTGCATCTGGCTTTATGTGGATACCATGGAATCAAACCTGGGTCCTTAGACTTTGCAGGCAAGCACTTTCAGCGCTGAGCCATCTCTCAAGCCCCACAATTCTATTTCTTAAATGCTTACAGACTAGTTGGAATTTAAAAGCAATTTGCCCAAATCGTCATATCCAAGGCTGACTGGTAGGGTTTTTATTATTTGTTTTTTAGTCAAAAATTTAGAAGCAACAAAATCATTATTCATTATCATTAAAAACAAGATCATTATTCATTGATCACATGAGTGACACTGAATTATCTGCATACATGCTGTGGGACTAGATTGTATACATGTTGTAAGCTTGTTCATTTGCATATGCACTCAAACAAATCAGTTAAAAATATTATCATTCATTATTTGTGTTTTGTAGCCTATTATTTTGTTCTCAGCATAATTCCTGTGGATGCAGCTATGAATAGTGGCTCTATTACACTTAAGATACTGAACCAGCATGGAGTGTATGAAACCGCAAAGATCTATGAGTAACTACCATTTATTTTCTTCTTTCATAAATTAAATGTTTCCTTTCTTGAGTGTCTAACTCAGTAGATAATCCGAAGAAATTTTCTGTGTAAAGAAGATTAAAATATTAAACTGTTTTCATATGCCATATTGTAACTAATTCTGGAGAATATGTGGAATAAAATAAACTAAATAACTCCTTTATGTTAGGCAAATGCTGATTGTAAAAGTTAATGGAAGAATAGGAAAACTTCCTAATTCCACTGTTATTCCTGTCTTGCTTTCTGACTTTCTTCAGATCTCAGATAACATTATTTTAATGTGATATATATTTAAAAAGTCTCTTTTCACCCATCAGTCAGTGGAGTGACACAATTGCAAGTATTTCTGAGAACTGCTCCCAACTACAATACTCTCAAATAGTAGAGGAAGGTTTTATTGTCTGCTCAACTTCCAATTAACCTTTTATGTATCTGTGGCTATATAGGCACACTTTTAAGGTACATAATCATCTCCAAGCATGTTGTCAGCTCGTTCGTTGAATGGGCTTGTTGTTGTGGGTTAAGTTCTTAAAATAGAAAATCAATTTTCTGTCAAACAAAAGAATGATATAAAGTGTATGTTACAAGTAAAATTATAGTTTCCACTACAGTGTGTTAAACTTCTAGAAAGCCATGAGGGGGTAGAACTGTTTTCATAAGTTTCAAAGGTAACATGTTTGGTGTCTAAATAAATGATAAACTCTATTTTTTGCTATTGTAGACTTAAAACTTGTTGGCTTTGATTTTGACCTGTAACTGAAGACATTATAATAGTAAGAGAAACAATTTTTGTCTCCAACACTTACGGCAGGCATAGCTTAAGTAGTAATAGTATCTGAATTGATCAATTGTCTAAGTGTAATGCATTATGGCCCTGGGAGCTTCTAACACAGTGATGTATAGCTTTATTCAGTACTTAAACATGAAACCAGGAAAAATCTCCTGACTGCTTATTTATTTGCACAAGCAAATGTTATTGAATTTTAATATTACAGTATTTAATTTAATTTTAATGTTATAGTATTGTTTGATTAAAACCTGAAACAGCATTAATATATAAAATGTAGTCATAAATCATTGTAGATGTGGTTCATATGGTACATAAAATATTGCAAACCTTAGACTCCACACAGAAAATTATAAGAAATAAAGTTCATGTTGGTAAAAATAATGAGAACATCTCTATTGAAGAAAATCAAAAACATCTGTCACAGGTTACCATTATCGTCCTTAGAAATAATATTCTAAAATAGCTTCAGGCAAATCAAAAGTAAAAAAATATGTTTAATATTAGGTTCTATAGATATAATTTATTAAAGTTAATAAGAATCATTGCAGACATATCAGTGGTGGCATTAAAATAGTAATATGAGAATAACAATTCTTGATTCTTCCCCCGACACTTTTTTCTTTGGTTTTTTGAGAAGAGGTATCATGAGGCTGGTGGGATTGCTTAGTGGTTAAGGCACCTGCCAACAAAGTCAAAGGAACCAGGTTCGACTCCTCAGTACCCACATAAGCCAGATGGAGTTTGGCCCTGGTGTACCCCTTCTCTCTCTCTCTTAAATAAGTAAAGAAAATAGTTTTAAAGGTATCATGTATCCTGGGCTGACCTCAAACTCACTAGGTAGCCGTGGATGACCTTGAACTTCTAGCACTTCTGCCATCACCAACCCAGGGCCAGTGCTGGGACTGTGTGCGCCTCAATACCCATTTCATGTGAAGCTGAGCATCAAACCCAGGGCTTCCTGAATGCCAGACTTTCTATCAGTTGAACTACATTCCTAGCCCTCTGCCCCTTTTTAACTTCCCTTCAATCGCCAAAAAAAGATAAAAGAAATTAGACCAGAGTTCCAATCTCAATTCTTCGTTTCTATCAAGGCTCATTTGTCATTAAAAGAAACTTCTATGTCCTTTATATCTAATTTTGGACATTGAGTGTTTTATAATACCAAATGTTATCCCATGATCATTCACTCATTAAAGTTCCTTAAACTGGACAGAATTGTATAGATATAGATATCTTTATGGTATATATATATATATATATATATATAGTATTTATTCATATCAGAAATGTGCCATTCAGCCTTTGAAATTAATTTGCTTACCCAACACATTATTCATGGCAAAAGTTTTCCAGATGTTTAACAAAATACTAGATTCTCAGACTAAAATAGGTAGTGGTTGTTTTCAAGCAAAACACAGAGCATTGGCAGAAACTAATGCATGATTGCATCTCAGCATTAATTTTTTTTTTTTGTTAGAACATCACTTAGCATCCCAATAGAGTGCAGAGCAAAAGCAGGGAAGCATGCGAAGATAGTGCAATGCCTGCGGGAAGACAGAGAGCAGCAGCTGCCTTCCAAAGCGTGAGGAGAGCAGAGCGTGTGAGCTCAAGAACAGCTTCAGCTCAGGCTGAACGCAGGTCCTTTGGCTGCGTCCAGCAGGCAAAGAAAGGAGTCCGGGTACTTTCCAGGCAGATGGAATCACATGAAACAGTGATGCATTGTATCCATAATTAGCGCATTTTTAATGAAGGATCCTAAAATATGAGAACACATAAGAGTGCCATAACACATCCATCCAAGCCTGAAGAATGGCTTTATTGCTTTCCAATTAAGTCATTTAGATTTTGAACTATTGTTTAAATACTAGAAGGAACAAAGGATTTTAAGTGATCTTGTTTTCCCCTTCCAAAACTGAAACAGGAATATTTACTCACTGTCTAAAATGTTTGATATTATACAGTGAAGAATGAGAATCATCCATAATAATAGCATCCAAGAGCACTGAAACTTACTATTTACTTTATAATCCTCCTCCTGTTCCTTCTCGTCTTTCTTTTCTTCTTCTTATACTCACCTTGCTCCTTCATTTTGTGGTATAGGATCTGTGCCTATCAAATGTTATTTTTTATTTAGCAAAGCTAGGATCTACTGAAAATTCATCCTGAGTCCTAGTTTTCTTACTCAATGTTATATTGTAGTCATATTTGAATATCACATAGTTATTGTAATGTAACCTGAAACGTTACCTTGTAAAGATAGGGTTTTACGCCGGCCGTGGTGGCACATGGCTTTAATCCCAGCACTCAAGAGGCAGAGGTAGGAGGATCACCATGAGTTCGAGACCACCCTGAGACTAATTCCAGGTCAGCCTGGACCAGAGTGAGACCCTACCTCAAAAAAAATCAAAAATAGGGCGTGGTGGCTCACTCCTTTAATCCCAGCACTCGGGAGGCAGAGGTAGGAGGATCGCTGTGAGTTCGAGGCCACCCTGAGACCCCATAGTGAATTCCAGGTCAGCCTGGGCTAGAGTGAGACCCTACCTCAAAAAAACAAAAAAAAATCAAAAATAAATAAATATAGGATTTTATGAACGGGATATCAGTACTAGATGTTCAGGTTAGAACAGTCCTTCAGAAAGCTGAAGGAAGTTCAGTCTTGGAGATGAGAAGCCAGAGAGATTACAGGTGGTGTGAACAACCAAAATGTGCAAGAAAAGAATGAATGACTCACAATACAGGACTTATAAAGCATGCAAGCCACTGAAGTACTTGTTAGGGATGTCTGGTTAGGGCCAAGACTGGACTTAGACCCCAGACAATTGGAGAGCAGATATTATGCTGTACCAGGGATGTAGGCAAGAAATAATACTTCCCGAAATTAAAGGGTTTGCAGTGGAGGCAGAAAATGAAGGATAAATTAAAAAAAAAAACAGTCCCATTATTTATTAGGCAAAGTTAGCAAGAATTTTGATAGAGTGGATGTGGGGATAGAAAGACAGAATCGTATCAAGGGTGAATCTAGTTGGTTTGGCTATCCATTTGTTCCATTTAATTCCATTAAAAAATTCATATACTACCCAGGTATGATGGTACATACCTTTAATCCCAGCACTCAGGAAGCTGAGGTAGGAGGATCACTGTGAGTTTGAGGCCAGCCTGGGACTACAGAGTAAGTTCCAGGTCAGTCTGGGCAAGAGTGAAAACCTACCTGGCAAAAGAGTTAAAAAACAAAAAACATATACTTTAGATTACTTTATCGTTTTTTAAGGAGTGTGGGGGAAGGGTGTTGGGTTAGAGAAGTCATTTAGACTTATTATGCTTTGCTTGTGTCATGTGAATGTATGCATGTTTGCATGCATGTAGGCACAAATGCATGTATATGTGAATGTGGAAGTCAGAGGTTCAATGATGTTGGATGTCTTCCTCTATCACAGTCCACTTTATTGACGGAAGCAAGGTCTTTCACTTGAACCAAGAGCTTGTCAATTTTGCTAGTCTAGCTAGCCAACTTGCCCTGCAGATCTCCTGTCTCTACTTCCCAAGTGCTAGATTTCCAGGGGACAAGCATGGTCACCTGGAGATCTGAACTCTGGTTCTCATGTTTGTGCCTTGGATCTTTTTATCCTCTGAGCCATCTCCTCAGCCCCCTGTCGTTTAGATTTGATCCTGCTATACATCGATCATCATAGAAAGATTCAAATGGCTTGTTGGACCAGGGATATGTGTGTGTGTACACACGTAGCATAGGCCTGCGGTGTCGGGTGGGGGTTGGAAAAAGGTAGAAACTTGGTAGTCATGAGCAGACTATTGGGAGGATGTGAAGTGAGGGGATGGAGGTATGTCCCATCTGGATGTGCTAAGTGTCTCTGAAAAAAACTAGATAAACTTTAGAAATGCATAAAAGATATGCCCGATGACACTGTTCTGTGAAAGAGGAAGTGGTGACCCTAAGATGGGAGAGCGGAGGTGAACCTTGAGGAGAATGCTGACATCCTTTTGGGGTCTTGCTGCTGTGAGGTGTGGAGATAAGGCCAGGAGAATGTAAGAGATGGGAGGGACATTCACTGGTTAATCGTCCCTGTTGTGTCAGAGCTTCACCTGTGCTCAAGCAAGTTCTTCCTTTCTTCCTTCAAAACAGGAAATTCTTTCTTTCTTTCTTTCTTTCTTCCTTTCTTCCTTCCTTCCTTCCTTCCTTCCTTCCTTCCTTCCTTCCTTCCTTCCTTCCTTCCTTCCTTCCGGAGGCAGGGTTTCATTATAGCCCAGGCTGACCTAGAACTCACTCTGTAGTCCCAGGCTGGCCTCAATCTCATGCCAATCCTCCTACCTCTACCTCCCAAATGCTGGGATTAAAGGCATGGATCACCATGTTTGACAGAAAATTCTTTCAACAGAGTTTAAGAACAATTTTCTCCCCATTTCTGACCTGTATTCTCATCTTCCCTTTCTCTTCCTCTCTCCCCACTTTTACTTCTTCCCTCCCTTTGCACCCAGCTCCAGTGCTCCCCCTTTTCCTACTCTCCTCTCCTTTGGATAAAACTTAGTAGTATCAAATGAGAAAAGGCAATAGAGTGAGTTCCACTTCGTTTGGAGTCAGAGAGCCCTAGTAATGGAAAAGATTTTAAGACCCCACATTTTCAGCACACAAAGGAGAAATTGGGCAGAGCAGGAAAGAGAATTCATAAGGCTGGTTTACATTCCACCTAAGTATCCATTAGCTGTGTGAACTCTGGAGAGGCATCTATGATGTGAAAGTCAGTTTTTGTATTAGTAAAACGGAGATTCAGTGAAAGGAGCTGTTGAGATAGTTAAATAAGGTCAAGTGCTTAAACCATTATGACTATCCTAAATCCCTTTAAGGGGGGGGGGGATTTTCAAGGTAGGGTTTCACTCTAGCCCGAGCTGATCTGGAATTCACTGTTTTCTCAGGGTGGCCTCGAACTCTCAGTGATTCTCCTACCTCTGCCTCCTGAGTGCTAGGATTAACGGCATGTGCCACCTTGCCTGGCCTAAGTACCTTTTAAATGGACATTAAATTGTCACAATTAAATAGTACCTTAACTTTCATCTTGAATCTCAGATTTTCATTTATATTTTCTTTAAGAAATATTTAATAAAGTGGCACAGAACAATAGTTGTCATTTGAACTTATAGACTATCGAAGGAATTGTGATAGTTAAAGATTCATCTAAAAAGAATCAAATGCAGGAGATGTGATCTTGGATAAACAGACGCTATGTGTACATTTCTAGATGGGAATGCATATGTCATTATTGTTATTTTATTCTGTCTTGTATGACCCTTTCCTTACTAAGTTGCTCTTTGTGTTCTCTCTCAGTATTACATTGATTTAAAAATAAAGTTTGGTTAAATTTGCTAATAGGCTGAGCATGTCTTTTTTTTTTTTTTTTTGGTTTAGGAAGAACAAACCATTTGCTAAATTTCAAGAAGTTAAGATCCTTGTTAAAATTTCAAGTGATATGGCAAGCATTTCAAACATTTCTTTGACGTATTTCCAGGATGCGCCTCCATACTGCCCCAAATGTCAACACAGAATCTACAGTCTCATGTTAAAATCACTTACATACCCAGAAAGGTAAGATTTTTACATGTTATCTTAAAATTAAATGTGATGACTCAAGATTTAATACTTTATGTGTTAAAATGTCTGTTGTATTATACAAGGATATTAACATATCAAAATGGTCTAAATGCATTTTTTAATCTTGGATGGCAATTGCTTTGGAATCACATTACATGAGAAAACACACTGAGACACACATACACACAGAAACACAATAATTTCAACACATAGCAAAGATAAAACATTGAGACAATATGTCCTTAAATATTTATCAATAACTTGTTATGTATAGTATATATCCACAGAATGTTTGAGAATCCTTTCATACAATCCTTAATATGATGCATGCTCACAGAAAATAAGCTATCATGACCTCTATTCTTTCCCATACTTAATCACCTCTTCACTGGGAAAACATGAAAGTAAATTTTGACTGGCTATGGATCTAAGATTGTATATGTCACTGGATCTAGGGTATATGCTATGATAAGATAAGGAGATACTGAGCCTTTACACTATAAAGTTTTATAGTCATCTGTGTTGTTCTGCCAATTTTATTACAAATGTCTCCATTCCTATAAAATTAGAACATCATCTTGATCCTCTGGGTAATGTCTAAAAGATGACCATATTAGTGGTATTTTCTTAATTTTTAAATTTAATTTTGACAATTTAATATATGTCCAAAATGTAGTTTATTCATATTCACCCTGTATTAGCCTCTTTTAACCCCTGCCCACTCCCAGAGAACCCCTTTTCTCCCTGACTAGTCAACCTCCTACATTCATGTCTTTTTTTGTGTGACCTGCTAAGTTTTTTTAAGGTTGATTACACAGCATGGATATTTACTGAATGAGGAAATACAGAAAGGCTGGGGATATTTCCCAGTGGTTAAAGGCACTTACTTGCAAAGCCTGCTACTCCAGGCTCGATTTTCCAGTACCCACATAAAGTCAGATGCACAAAGTGGTGCATGCATCTGGAGTTTATCTGCAGTGACAAGAAGCCTTCAGGCATTCACAGTCAGTCTCCTTCCCTCTCTCTCTCTCTCTCTCTCTCTCTCTCAAATAAATAAATTATATTTTTTAAAAAAGAAATACAGGAGCTAGAGAGATTTCTCAGTGGTTAAGGCACTAGCTTGCAAAGCCTAATGAGCCAAGATTGATTCCCCAATACCCATATAAAGCTAGATGCATCTGGAGTTCGTTTGCAGTGACAGGAAGCCCTGGCATGCCCATTCTCCGTCTCTGTCTCTCTCTGCTGGCAAATAAAATAAATAAAATACTTTTTTTTAAACACAGGCAAGGGACAAAGTGTTTAATCTGACCATGCTCAGTTTCTTTATGTGAAAAGTCAGAATAGTAATTGCCTATTTTGTAAAATTAATCATGCAAAATAATATACAGGAAATTTATACAGGATACAACGCTAATAAAGATTGTAAAGTGTTATATCATATATAGTAAGTGATATGCAAATATTTCTTGTTAAAAATACATATGAGGGGGCTGTAGAAATCGCTCAGCAATTAAGGCGCTTGCCCTCAAAGCCTAACGACATGGGTTCAATTCCCCAGTGCCCATATAAAGCCAGATGCACAAAGAGGCACATGCATCTATCTGGAGTTTATTTGCAGCAGCTAAAGGCCCTGGTGTGCCCATTCTCTCTGTCTCTCTTCTATTTCTCTCTGCTTGCAAATAAATAAATAAAAATATTTTAAAATGCGCATGAGGGCTGGAGAGATAGCTCAGCAGTTAAGGCGCTTGCCTGCAAGGCCTAACAACTGGGATGTGATTCCCAAGTACCCACATAAAGCCAGATGCACATAAAAAAGTGGAACACACTCTGGAGTTCATTTGTAGAGGGTGAAGGCACTGACATGTCCATTCTCTCCCTCTCGTTCTCTCTCTCTCTCTCTCTCTCTCTCTCCTTCTTGCCTCTCTTTCTCTTCTCTTTGTCTCTCTCTGCTCACAAATAAAAATATTTCTAAAAATACACATGCAAAATAAATATTCCTCTTAAGAAATTTATTCACAGTTGATTTAAAATGCTAGAAGTTATAAATAAATTAACTACTCTTTATGGAAAATTGATAAATTGTGGAATGTTTACATTATGAAATGTTAATTAAATTATAAACTACCATAGAACAAATATTAATTACTCAATTTTTAACCAAACATAAATGCATTCCATAATTAGGAAACATTTAATGAAAACTTGTTCTTAGAAAGGGATCTTGAAGAAGATAAATTCAAGTTATACTTCTCCCATAATTTTATAGTTTTAGTCTGAATGTGTATTTTGCATTAAGCTTCTGGTTCTTTAGAATATTTACACTTATTTCACTTCAAGATTCTTTAAGAAATATTATATGTGGTGCTTCCAATCAAGGGCAAATATTTAATTTAGAAGCTATAATAAGCTATCTTTTAATTTAGAGAATCAACTCAGAAAACCCATTTCCAACTATATTATTTGTGCTGAAATATTTAATGTTTCATTTTTGTCTTTATACCACATGTCTGAAAAATCCTAAATTACTTTGAGATATTGTGGGGATTCATATTCCTGAACTGTGAGGTGGCAATTTTGGCATTCTAAAACCTTCCACCTCATTATCTACTCTTCATTTTTGTCTTGGTTGTCAAATGCTGCTACTTGGGGTCAGAGTAATGTTGAGAAATGGCACAATGATGTGCCTTCAAACAGCATCAGCAATGTGAGCTGCATGACTGTGTTTCTCTATGGTGTGTAAGCCACGCCCCATATAAGACAAACCAAGGGTTAGAAGGAGTTCTATGTGTCACTAGAGCAATTACTCAACAAAAATAATTAACCTGAGGTACTGTTAGAAATACAACATTTAAAGTATCATATTTAGGGACAAAGTGTGTATGTGCAGATACAGTCACACTGTAACCGTGCACACGGAGGTCGGAAGAGGACATTGGGTGTCTTCCTCTACCTCTCTTCCACCTTATTTCCCTAAGACAGAATCTGAGTCTCTAATTTATCTGGAGCTTGTTGGTTTTTTTTTTTTTTTTCTCAAGGTAGTGTTTCACACTAGCCCAGTCTGACCTGGAATTCACTATGTAGTCTCAGGGTGGCCTCAAACTCACGGCGATCCTCCTACCTCTGCCTCCTAAGTGCTGGGATTAAAGGTGTGCACCATCACTCCTGGCTAGCTTGCTGGTGTTTGTTAGACTGGCTAACCAGCAAGTCTTAGTGACCCTCCTGTCTCCATTCTCTCAGTGCTGGCATTACATGTGTGTGCAGACATGCCTGGCACTTTTTCTTGGTTGTGGGAATTGAATTCAGGTACTCATGCTCGAGTAGCAAGCACACTTACCCAGTGAGGCATCTCCCTAGCCATGGGACATTTTTTTTTAACATTTATATTCCGTTCCTAAGTTACTTATTTCTGGTTAATTTTTTTCTGTAGTTATAGTCTAAAAGAATGTTTTAAGCTGCCCATAATTATAATAGGTGATAGGAATAAGAAGTTCTGGTGTGCTATTGAATAATAGAGTGACCATATACAATGGTAAAAACCATATATTTAAATGATAGAAGAAAGGATTTTGAGTTTTCACCATGAAACATGCCAAATGTTTGAGGAGATAGATAAATGCAACTTTTTTTAAAAAAATTATGCAATGAGCATGATTCACATGATCCTCCATAATTATATAAAAATATTTCTCTGCATCAATAACAATTTTAAATTATCTTATAAAGTAAATGGTTCTTGGGCTGGAGAGATGGCTTAGCGGTTAAGTGCTTGCCTGTGAAGCCTAAAGACCCTGGTTTGAGGCTCGATTCCCCAGGACCCACATTAGCCAGATGCACAAGGGGGCATATGCATCTGGAGTTCATTTGCAGTGGCTGGAGGCCCTGGTGCGCCCATTGTTTCTCTCTCTCTCTCTCTCTCTCTCTCTCTCTCTTTCTCTCTCTCTCTGTTGCTCTCAAATAAATAAATAAAATAAAATAAATAAAGTAAATGGTTCTCTTTTTAAGTTGTTAATGATTATGACATAATTTCAAGTAGTAATTATAGAATGCTACAATATAATCTACAATTTTGAAGTTGTAACCAAGAAAATGACAGCAAATTTATGTTAATAATTTATGAAACAGAATTATAGTTATTAATAAATACTAACAATTAGTTATTACAGAAATCCCCACATGCTAACAAACTTTGCTTGAAAGTACAAGTTCACATTAATATATTTAACAATAAATCCTTATTTCTAGAATGCTTGCTCTTTCTGTATTTGCCTTTAACTTGTTTCATGCTTTCTGGGTTTTTTGTTGCTGTCCTTGTTTGTTTTTGTTTTTCAAGGTAGAGTCTCACTCTAACCCAGGCTGACCTGGAATTCACTATGTACTCTCAGGGTGACCTTGAACTCATAGTGATCCTCCTTCCTGTACCTCCCAAGTGCTGAGATTAAAGGTGTGTGCCACAATGCCCAGCTTTGTTTCATGTTTTCACTTTCATGATATATGTGAACTTCTATTTGGTTCATAGTAGCTACTTAACCCTTCCTCCTTGTCTTTCTTCATTTCTCTGATTAGTCCTTCATACCTTTCCTTATACCTCCTTGCATCTCTAAATACCTACTTTAAGCAAGAGGCTGGAAGTCATAGTTATGTGAAACACATTTGCCAATTTTGTTGAAAAAAACAGAAATTTGCCTTATTTCTATTATTTCTAAACTTTATGAATCTTCAAGTCTCACTCCCTAGCCATATAAACTCTACTAACTTCTTATTACTACCTTCTCATCCTTCTTTTCCAAACTTGTTTCTCACTTCTTCCACTAGGATAGCTGCAAAGTATCCTTGCCTGCAAAAGTTTTGGAGAGTATGAAAAGACTGAGCATAGTTGACTAGGTAATTTTACTAATTTTACAAAGGAGTCTTCATAGATTGCAATGTCATCTAATAAGATAGCATTTAATTTCAAAACTATTTCCCCCAAATTTAATTGAGCCATACCTTTAGGGATTTAGTATATAAGGAAGGGATTTTTGGTTTGGGGGGGGTAATTTTATTTATCTATTTATTTGCAACCAGAGAGAGATGGAGAGGAGACAGACAGCAAGAATGAGTATGTGGGCTGGAGAGATGGCTTAGCGGTTAAGCGCTTGCCTGTGAAGCCTAAGGACCCCGGTTCGAGGCTCAACTCCCCAGGACCCACGTTAGCCAGATGCACAAGGGGGCGCATGCATCTGGAGTTCGTTTGCAGTGGCTGGAGGCCCTGGCGCACCCATTCTCTCTGTCTCTCTCTCTCTCTCTCTCTCTCTCTCTCTCTCTCTCTCGCTCTGTCTGTCACTCTCAAATAAATAAATAAAATGAACAACAACAAAAAAAAAAGAAGAATGAGTATGCCAGGGCCTTCAGCTGCTGCAAATGAACTACAGATACATGTGCCTCTTCGTGCATCTGGCTTTACATGAGCACTGGAGAATCGAACACCAATCATTAGGCTTTTCAGACAAGTGCCTTAATGGCTGAGCCATCTCTCCAGCCCAGGATTTTCGTTTTATCCATGGTGTATTGTTCAATACCTATGATGTGGTGGTTTGATTCAGGTGTCCCCCATAAACTTAGGTGTTCTGGATGCTAGGTTCCCAGCTGATAGATATTTGGGAATTAATGCCTCCTGGAGGGAGTGTATTGTTGCGGGCGGGCTTATGGGTGTTATAGCCAGCTTCCCCTTGCCAGTGTTTGGCACACTCTCCTGTTGCTGTTGTCCACCTTATGTTGTCCAGGGGGTGATGTCCACCCTCTGCTCATGCCATCATTTTCCCCTGCCATCGTGGAGCTTCCCCTCGAGCCTGTAAGCCAAAATAGATCCTTTTTCCCAGAAGCTGCTCTTGGTCGGGTGATTTCTACCAGCAATGTGAACCGGACTGCAACATATGATTTAGGGGAAAACCATTATGTATCAAAGATTAATAACGCCTTTGATTATTTGGACACTAAAGAGGTCTTCTTGAGATTTGGGGAGGTGCTACAGGGTGTGTGTGGTGTGTGTGTGTGTGTATTGTACTCCTGTGTATGTGCAGGTACACGTACCTGTGTGCACACAGAGGCCAGAGGAGAATATTGGACTTCCTTTCTCTGTTGCTCCTCTTTGTATTTCCTTGGATGGAGACTGATTCTTCTGTTTCTGATCCCCATAACTCTGGTGTTACAAACACATGTCCACTCCCAACTGTTTATGTGAGTGCTGGGAAATCTATCTCAGGGGTCTCAAGCCCTTTCAGGCCCTCATGCTTATGGCAAGCACTCCTGTCTGGTCAACCATCTCCCACAGACAAGATTGCTTTTTTACACTAGTGGACTGTTTTGTAGATAAATAATAGGGGATAAGCTTGTTTATCATTTAGACCACCCCAAATGTTATGTTTGCAATTAATTCCACAAAGCCCTATGAAATATTGTGTTTTATTAGTAAGAAAATTGAAGCTCACTGGTGGCTAATAACATATGCAAGATTTCTAAATTTTTATTTTATTTATTTTCAAGGAGAGAGAAAAAGACAGACAATGGGTGCACCAGGGCCTCTAGCCACAGCAAACAAACTCACAATACGTGCAACATTTTGTGCATCTGCCTTACAAGATTATGCAAGATTTCTAAGCTAAGGAGTAGCTTCACAATAACTTGAAAACAAACTTTATTGGGATTTTAATTTGTTATTATTTCTTTTGATTTTAGTTGTTATTTTGACAATAACAAATATTTTCAAGTAGTTAATAAGTTTCACTATTTGCTGCAGGATATTTGGAAAACTCAGTTCATGTGTCATGCTTCAACTAAGATATGAATAATACTATTTCATACTTATGCTCATGTTACAGTTGAATCATACATTTGATTATTTCCATCATAATAAAACAAGGTCTCTGTGTAATCGTGGAGCATATTCACTGCACTAGTGTCAAGATTCACTGTTTACATAAATAATGATATGAATATAATGGGCCTGGCCTAGTGCTATACTGTTGTCAGCACTATAAGCAATGCTTTTCTAACTGTAAGTTAATGGCTATACTTAACTCTACCTTTGTGGATTATTTACCTTTGTTTTTCCTTTCTTTTTGTATCCCTCACTTTTTCACAATGTTCACCTATAACAAACAGTGAATATGTAGGCACAGATAGCTATTTGCATTTTAAACAATTTTCTTGTTCCACATTTCTAGAAAGGATATCAAGAGGGAGGAGGACATCTTCAAATCTTCCAGGCCACCATGTGATGATTTCACTTTATTGAGGATATTGTTGAACCCACAGACAGTTACTGCTTTCTCTGCGTTATTTCCTTTTAAAGGTCATTTTTTTTTATTTTTTATTTTAGAGAGAGAGAGAAAAACTGGTGTGCGGGGGCCTCAGCCACTAAAATTGAACTCCAGATGCTTGTGCCACCTAGTGGGCATGTGTGACCTTGCGCTTGCCTTACCTTTGTGTCTGGCTTATGTGGAATTTGGAGAGTGGAACATGGGTTCTTAGGCTTTGCTGACAAGTGCCCTAACTGCTAAGTCATCTCTCCAGCCCCAAAAGTCACTTTTTATAGGAGAAATAAATAAATAAAAAGCCAGCACATGTGTTTGTACCACTATCTTCTCGACCCATGTTTTACAAAGACTAAGTGCTTAAAAAATTAACCCATAAATTAAGTAACAAATAGAGTAGAGTCATAAAACATGCAGGTATGTAATTTTATTTTTGTGTGAAATTTAAACTGTGGGCAGAATATGAGAATTCACTCTGGTATGAAATTTGGATAGTTATTTGTACTCTCAGAGTATGCTTAATAGAGCTCTTAATATTCCCTGCTACCCAAAGATGCTAATAGATGCTTAATGAAAGTTTGCTCTAAGTTCAATTACCTAGGTAATTGATTAAATCATTTACTAGCTTTTCCTACTTAGATTTGTCCATACTGGTAATGTACAAACAATAGGAATTATCAGTGTCATATTGTTGGAAATGCTGAGCTATATAATGCGTTATGGTCCAGCTTAAACTGCATTTACTCAGTAAGTTATAGTTTTTCAGGAGCGAGTTTGATAGTGCGCATTTTCTAGGCCCTTCCCATCGAGTAGAACCAAAGAACTGAAGGATTCAGCAGAACACACATGCAGCAGACAGCTTCAGATTCGCTGAGATGAACTTCCAGACCAGGCACAGTTATGGAGGAAGAGATATTTATTGAAGTTTACAGATCCGGGGGAAGTTTCATGATGGCATAAGACAAGCCAAAAGCCAAAAGCCACACAGCACAGCACACTTCAGGAACTCCAGCTAGGCACACTTTGCATATCTTTACATTGGAATCTTAAACCTACCACCACACCTTAAGACCCGGCCAGTGACACCACCTCCAGCCAGGTGGCTGTAGATGCAAACTACAAACTAATAAAACACTGAATATAGTGGGGACCATCTATTCAAACTACCACAACACATGAAGGAGGGGCTCTGGTATGACTTCTGGGAAAACCTTGAAACAACCCTCAATAGCTAAGAATATGTCCTTTTTGTTGTGTAGTTGTGTGGGTTTCAATAAATGCTAGTTACATGGCTATCACCACAAATGAAACACAGAACATTTCATTCACAAAAGCACTCGGAAACTGCTCCTAAATGTCTATTCCATTCCTTTCCCTTATCAACGGAGACTGGTTTTGCCTTTTAAAGCATTTTATAAATGGGACCGGGTGTGATGGCACACTCCTTTAGTCCCAGCACTCAGGAGGCTCGGGAGTGCAGGTAGGTGGATCCCTGTGAGTTTGAAGCCTGCCCAAGACTACATACTGAATTCCAGGTAAGCCTGAGCTAAAACAAGACTCGACCTCAAAAAACAAAACAAACAAAAAAGGTAATATAAGTGGGATTATGTGGCCTAATTTTAAGTGTAGCATTTCTCACTTAGCCATCTAAACTTAAAATGGATCCATGTTGTTGCTCATATCAGTAAATGTTCTTGATGAATTGTATTTCATTACTTAGATATACCACAGTTTACTCATCTAGTCACCTGTTTGACAGCATGAAGTTCATTTGTTTGAAGTTTTTGTTTTGCCATGAGTAAAGCTGTCATACATATTTGGCCATGTGATTTTAAGGGAACATAAGTTTTTATTTCTCTTGGATCTATATGCTTAGAAGTGGAATTGGCCATATGAAAAGTGTGTCCTTAGCTTTAAGTTTATGTTCTAAAGTGACTACACATTGTGCATTCCCACCAGCACTATATGAGGGTTCATTGCACTTCTGAACCACATATCTACACCTTCATCAGGTTATTGTTTCCTGTTGTTTAATTGCTTGGTTTTCATTTTAATTTTTTTTATTTTTATTTATTGGGCTGGAGAGATGGTTTAGTGGTTAAGGCACATGCCTGTGATACCTAAGGACCCAGGTTCAATTATCCAGGTCCCACGTAAGCCAGATGCACATGGTGGCACATGCATCTGGAGTTTGTTTGCAGTGGCTAGAGGCCCTGAAGCGCCCATTCTCTCTCTCTCTCTCTCTCTCTCTCTCTCTCTCTCTCTCTCCCTCTCTCTCTCTCTCTCCCTCCCTCCCTCCCTCCCTCCCTCCCTCTCTCTGTCTCTAATAAAAAAATAAAAATAAAATCTTTAAAAATATTTATTTATTTATTTATTATTATTAGCATCAGAGAGAGAGGGAGAAAGAGAGAGAGAGTGAAAGTGAGAATGGGCATGCCAGGACTTCCAGCCACTGCAAATGAACTCCAGACACGTGCTCCCCTTGTGCATCTGGCTAACGTGGGACCTGGGGAATTGAACATGGGTCCTTTGGTTTTGCAGGAAAGTGCCTTAACCACTAAGCCATCCCTCCAGCCCCATTTTAACCTTTTAATAGGTGTGCAGAGAGCAGACATATTGAATTTTTTTAATATCTTTATTTATTGCAAAGGAGAAAGGGAGAGAAAGAGAAAGAGAAATGGGCATGACAGGGCCTCTTGCAGATACAACCAAACTCCAGATGCATGCACCTCTTTATGCATCTGGCTTTATGTGGAGAAACAAACCCAGAGATATCAAATTTTTAATTTACATCTCTCACATGACAACTCCTGTGATGATCTCTTTAATTCAGGATGTTTGCACATTTAACTTAACACGGTTACTGATGTGACTGGTTAATACTATTATTTCACTGGATTTTTCTTGGTTTTCTGAGGTCGGGTCTCACTCTAGCCAAGGCTGACCTGGAATTCACTATGGAGTCTCAGGGTGGCCTCAAATTCACAGCGATCCTCCTACCTCTTCCTCCCCAGTGCTGGGATCAAAGGTGTGTGCCACCATGCCCAGCTTCACTGGATTTTTTTTTTTTTCTGTCTGTATCATTGGTTGTCTGATCTAGTTTTTTGTGTTGTTGTTGTTGTTGTTTTCATGATGGAGATTGAATCCAGGACCTTATGAGTTCTAGGCAAGTGCTGCAGCATTGAGCTAAATCCCCAAGCTCTCTGTTCAATTTTGTAACTTCCTGGTTTGTGTCGGATAAATTGAATGCTTACATAATTGCCTTTTTCTTTTCTGTGGGTTTGTGAGCCATATAGCTTTGCCTTATCATTTTAGTGATTTCTTTGGAGCTCATGATATTTCATTTGTCATAATCTACCTTCAAGTGAATTTTATCACTTTACATATGAGAACCTTATAATGTACTCTCATTGACATTTTCCTTGTACATATGCTAAAAACCTCATGATACCCTGCATTATTTCAATTTAAATAATTATTATACTAAAGAGTTATGAATAATTAGAAAATTTCATGTATACTTATCCAAAGTTACCATATCTTGGTGCTCCTCAAAGCCTTTTATAGATTCATATTTTTGTATGGTACAATTTACCTTCTAAAGTGATTTCCTTAGCAGTTTTTGGTCAGGGCTAGAGAGATGGCTTAGTGATTAAGGCACTTGCCTGAGAAGCCTAAGGACCCAAGTTTGATTCCCCAGTACCCACATAAGCCAGATGCACAAGGTGGTACATGTATCTGGAATTCTCCTGCAGAGGCTAGATACTGTGGCATGCCCATTCTCTCTCTCCCCCTTTCTCTGTCTCTTTCTTTTTCTCTCTCTCTCCCATAAATAAATAAGACATAGTATAATATTTTTTCAAATATTTTGGTCACAAATGTACTCTCTCAATAAATTCAAACATTTGGTGTTTATATTATGTTCATCCTGATGTATTCATTCTGAAAAACAATTTTTCTGGGTATAAAATTCTAGTATGATGTATATTCTGTGCCACTGATACTAATGAAAAATCGATTGTCCTTTCTTTTGTTTCTCTAAAAACAATATGCCTTTTTTAGCTAATTTAATTTTTTTTCTATTTATCATTGATTTGAAAAAACTTTATTAAAACACACCTGGTAATTTTCTTCATATTTCTTGCATTATACTTAGAATTTATTCATGATAAAAAATAGTACAGCAACATTTTTTAAAGCACTGACAGTTAAAAAAAAAAAGCCCTCTCTTTCTATCTTTCTTCATGAATAGATTTTACAAATGGATTCTTAGGTGTGAAGGTTGGTGACTTTTTTGGACCTGTTAGTTGGTAGTCTTTATAAAATTCCATTGAAAGTGTCAACTAAGTCTCAAAACATATTTTTTTCTTGTGTCTACTTTCTACCTCCTGTTGGTACTCCTATTTCAAGTGTATTACATCACTTAAAGTCCTCCACAGCTCACTGATACTCTTAACTTTCTTCATTCTATTTTCTATCTGCATTTACTTTGCAGAGTCTCTGGTGCTGATTTGCAGTTTAGTGATCTTCCCTCTGCAATGCCTGATCTGTTGTTAGTCCTGCACACTGATTCTCAGTGATGAACTGGTTTTCGTCTCTGCAAGGCTGACTTGGACTTTTGATAACTTATGACTGTACTTAACCTTTTGGACAAGTAAAATACAAGCATAGCTCCTAATTTGTTAAACTTGTTTGCTGATTACCACATCTGGGCTAAGGCTGTTATTTGTTAGTAGTTTGTTTTTATCTTTTTCTCTTTCGTAGACCGCCGTTTTGTAGACATAATATTGTACTCAAAGAGAAGCAGGAGGTAATTCTCCCAGCACATTCATGCACAGAAAATGATACTTAAATGCTTTCTTCCATCTATCAAGTTTGAAGTTGTTTGGGGATAGAAGAACCTGCTGCTTGCAATGGCACAACTGATCCTTTCAGAGTGTGTCGCTGAACGTGGCCTCTGCCGGGTACATCTAGTTCTCGAGTACATTCCCGAGAACCAAAACTAAGAGAAACATGTCTACAATAAAAAAATGTTCTGAATATAGTCTAAAACATGCTCATATCTGTGCACCTAACTTATTTCCTAAACCAAATGCTTAACATTAGATGTTTACTTTGGTGACTTACCTTATTAAATAACTATGCTAAAGAAGCATTTTCTAAAGGAAAAACTGGAACATTTATAGCTGTGCTTCAGTGTCTAATCAGTACCAGTTTATATTTCTGACTGTGCTAGGAAAAATTAGTTTTTAAAAATATGCAAATTTGTTACTTGGAGAAATAATATGGGTTAATGTGACCCTTGTAAATGGGAATCATTTGTACTTTTGGTTATGTACTGTAAATAAAGGCCTTGTTTCTATGGAGTCCAGTAAATTTATAGCTTAGGGGCATATAATACTTAAGGTGAAATCCTGTATTCATAACTTACTAACTTATATAAATTGATTTATTACAGCATGTGCCTAGCTTACCTAAAGAATATTTGTGAAAGTTGTCTCAATAAAGTACTGTGAATGGTGTCTGTCCACAATTACAATAAAAATAAAAATGATGAGAGATGACAGGTACAGGAATCGCTGTGTTCTTGAAATGTATTAATTCATTTCATCCCGTGTAACTCATGGAATTAATCTTGTTATATCCACTGACGAAGAAATTCAGGCATAACGATGTTAACAAATCTGCTCAGGATTACATGTAGAACCAAAGGGATCCTGGGGTATGTTGAATTGTGTTTATAATCTCACTTGTCATTCTTTGAACATTCAAAATTACAACCCAACTGTCCTTGACATTCTCCACCTCATGCGCTTCCTCAAGTTATTCCTAAACCAGAGAGCTCCCTCACTTAATGCATGCTTCTGAAACACACTGTCAAGTGCAGTCAATACTTATGTTCATCAAGAACATCAATGCCACCAGGTATAGTGGCACACACCTTTAATTCCAGCACTCAGGAGGCAGCGGTAGGAGGATCACTGTGAGTTAGAGGCCAGCCTGAGACTACATAGTGAATTCCAGCTCAGCCTGGGCTAGAGTGAGACCCTACCTCGAAAAACCAAATGAATTTGCCATTAGCTGTCACAACAAAATAGCATATAGTGAGTGGCTTATGCAACAGTGGCTTATCTTCTCAGTTCCAGAGGCTGCAATTCCAAGATGAACGATCTGGAAGATTACTTTCCTAGAAAACCCCTCTCCTTGCATACAGACTGCTTTGCTGCTGTGCGTTCACAGGGTCTTTCCTCCACGCATATTCAGCCTAGGTATCTCTTTCTGCTTTCAAATATCCACTCAGTATAAATTTACCAGTCAGATTGGACTATAGCACACCCCAAGGGCCTTGTTTCAATCGTCTCTTTAAAAGTACCAATTCTAGGGGCTGGAGAGATGGCTGAGAGGTTAAGGCACTTGACTGCAAAGCCTAAGGACCCCAAGTTCGACTCTCCAGATCTCACATAAGCCAGACACACAAAGGTGAGCCATGTGCAAGTTCACACATGCCCACTAGGTGGTACAAGCATATGGAGTTCCATTGTAGTAGCTGAAGCACTGGTGTGTCAATTCTTTCTTTCTCTCTCTCTCTCTCTCTCTCTCTCTCTCTCTCTCTCTCTCTCTCAAATAAAAGAGTACCAATTCTAAATGAAGTCATACACATGGGATTTCAACCTATGAGTTGAAGGAACACAGATGAGCATATAATTGGTCCCATGTCCTATTAGACCAACCGTGGGACTACTTGCTTAATAATTTACTTGGAGGGAAATTGGGGCCACTATTGGTGCCCACCTGGAACGCACTGATGTGTGAAGGCCTCACATACTAGATATTTGCTCCAGGCATACCAGGGAAGATCGTTCACGATTACTTACCGTTGTAGGAAGTGCTGCCTGCACCTCTGCTATTCAATGACAAAACAACTTGTTTTTGTTGTGTTGTTTCGTTTGTTTGTTTGTTTGTTTGTTTGTTTGTTTTCTGAAGCTCTCATATGATACAAGAATTGAGGGCTTCAGAGCCTTTTGGGGCTCTTGGGTGTGCAATAATTCAGGAGCTAGGGTGCCAGACACACACAGTCACATAAAGCTTCTACTGACTTAGTGGCTTCCTGATTCTTGTCTAATGAATTTCTGCAAATGAAACCCACAGAACAGAGGCTAAAGGTCAGATTTTATTATAGAGCTTATAAAGCTAGGGCTCATAGAGCTTAGCGTTTAGGAGAAGGAAAGAAGACGAGCTCCTGCCCACCGAGGCTGAAACATTCCACAAACTAGGAGAGCCCAACTGGAGATCTAGATTGGGGCATTTTGTGGGACTGCATGAGAACTGACCCAGCATTCAGGACAAGGAAGGAGGTTCAGTATGAGGCTAAGGCCAGCCTGAGACTACATAGTGAATTCCAGGTTAGCTTGGGCCAGAGGGAGATCCCTACCTCGGAAAAAAAAAAAAAAAGTAGAAAGATATGTTTGGCTCCTGGACTCCGAGGTTTCAGGCCATAGTCAGTTGGAGTCATTGTTGGGGAGAGGACGGCTGTGGCAAGGCAGATATCATAGCTGATACACTTCGAGGAGTAGGTCTATTTATCTTTTAAGATCTGGGAAGATAATTGAGGAAGGAAGGTACTGAGGCACCAAGACCCTATTCATTCTTGACTCCCAGTCATCTGACTTCCTTCTGTTAGGTCTCATATCCTGAAGATTTTTCTACCTTCCAATAGCACCATCAACTTGGGTCCAAACCTTCAACGCATGAGCTTTTAAGTGACTTTTAAGATGCAAACCAATGGACTATAACAAATCTGTGTCTTTTTAAATATTTTTATTTATTTGAGACAGAAAGAGAGGGAAAGTGGCAGAGAGAGAGAGAATGGGTGTGGCAGAGCCTCTAGCCACTGCAAACAAACTCCAGATTCATGTGCCACCTTGTACATCTGGCATTATGTGGGTACTGGAGAATCAAACTCTGGTCCTTAGGCTTTGCAGGTAAGTGCCCTAACCAATGAGCCATCTCTCCAGTCCCCACTCTGTGGTTTAAGACCTTTACTTGCAGTGATACATGTATCTTTTCAAATTCCCTATAAATTGTGTGCTTTAGCCTCAGTAATTGAGTAGACAACAAAAGAGAAAATGGTTCTTTAGACAGCTGACAATATCAGAAAAAACTTTTGTGTTGTGTTTTGATTATTATCTATCGAATAACTAATAAACATTGTTTAAATTCAGTGAATGAATAAATAGTTGAATGGAGGAATGAGAAGTCTTCAAAAAAAAAACATAAAAGAAGCACAGAGGCAGCACAGGGCAACAGAGGACGCTTGGTTCTCTAAAACTGATGTGGCTGGTATCTGCCAAGTGACACAGAATTTGGTGCACGTGACCATTTTGGCAAGCTAGCAGAAACACATGCTGTTTCCCTGAAGTGTGCTTTTACTTTTCGAGGATGTAGATGCTGCTATAACACCAAACACCTGAGTGGTGCCCCAAGATAAACACAACTTGCTCCTCAGTAGCATAAAAGAACCTTGTCAGAGAATATTAGGAGGCAGTGTTTCAAGATGTAGGACTTCAGGTCGGGTGTGGTGGCGCACGCCTTTAATCCCAGCAATCGAGAGGCAGAGGTAGGAGGATTGCTGTTAGTTTGAAGACAGCCTGAGACTACATAGTGAATTCCAGGTCAGCCTGGGCTAGAGACCCTACCTCTAAAAAGAAAAAAAGAAATAAAAAAAAAAGATATAGGACTTCAAAGCACAGATAGCATTTTTCTTCATATTTGATTGTCTTGTGAAAATGTGATAACTTGAAAAATAAAGAAAATTTTGGGGGTGAATAGCTGGTCATGCAGATGGTGTTGATGAACTGGATTTGGATTTCTGTCTGATGGCTTAAGTTTCTGGAATGCTAGGCTCTCAACTCAGGGTAGAATTTTTATCTCACAGGAGCATGGAAGACTGTTTTTACATGCAGGCTAGCAATCAAGATTAAAATGCTTTATGGGCTGGAGAGATGGCTTAGTGGTTAAGCACTTGCCTGTGAAGCTTAAGGACTCCGGTTCGAGGCCCGATTCTCCAGGTCCACGTTAGCCAGATGCACAAGGGGGCGCACACGTCTGGAGTTTGTTTGCAGTGGCTGGAGGCCCTGGCACACCCATTCTCTCTCTCTCTGTCCCTCTCTCTCTCTCTCTCTCTCTACCTCTTTCTCTCTGTGTCACTCTCAAATAAATAAATAAAAATGAACAAAAAAAAAGATTAAAATGCTTTAAATAGAACAAAATATTGCCGCAAGTGTTTGAAGATTCAAAGCAACCATTCACCCAGTTTCACTGGACTGTGCTGAACAGACTCTTCCAAGGTTTCTTCATCTGACCCTCATTAGCATTGAGCTCAGGTAATGAATGGCTGGACAACTTTCTTCCCTCAGGCTTGCTTGGCCCTTTCTACGGTTAATATTTTATTTGTTCCAAGCACACGCCCACTTTTGCCTTCATCGCTACTGTTTACCAGAATTATCCCACGTCTGCGTTGCAGCCTGAGTTATATGAATTTTTGCCTGTTCTTCTGTCCATCGTGAGAATGGGGGCCTTCCTGAGAATACAGAATTTTGTCATTATACATCTTGTATCTTCAGGGTCTCAAAGAAGGCGTGGATATTTCAGAGGCTCTATAAATGGTTGTTTAATAACCAGTGCAAAATTAAATAAATGAAGCAGGAAGTGATTTTCATTTTCCTTTCTTTTAAGTGGGGAAGAGTAGGCAGAGATCAGTGACTGCTGGCTATTTAGAACAAAATGTAATGAATGTTTCTGGTTGGAGATCAGAGAGCTCTCATAATACAGCTAACTTAAGATTATGTTTTAAACTTTTCTAGGAATGGAGTAAAACTAGCTTTCACTGTTAGATGATTTTAGTCAAGCCAAACATAATATTTAATTAAATTGAATTTAAAATAACTTTTAAAAACTCTCCCACATACATTTGTAGACATTTAAAACAGCCATTAAGACCTGAACACATTCAAGAATGATAAGCTGCATGCCTTCCTTCCCTTAATAACTTTTTTAGGAAAACAGATAATTGGAAGGAAATCAAACTTGCAGACTGCAGTATGGATTCTGAAATCACTGCGCCTTTATCAGTTGAACTTGTCATAGTATTCAAAAGAGGTTTTAGGGCCAGATAGATAGCCTAGAAGTTAAAGCCCTTTCCTGCAAAGCCTGAGGACCCAGCCAGATTTGATTCCCCAGTATCCCATGTAAAGCCAGACACACAAGGTGGTACATGCATCTGGAGTTTGTTTGCAGAGGTTAGAAACTTTGGCATGCCCATTCTCTCTCTCTCTCTCTCTCTCTCTCTCTCTCTCTTAAATAAATAAACAAAACAAAGAGTTTTAATCCAATATTTTATTTGTTGCTCATATTAATTAGAAAAATGCCTCAAATTGTCAAGATGAAATTGTCAAAGTGGATGAAGAAAGGTAGGTGGGTATATAATTCAGTAGTAAAGCAGTTGCCTTGTATGCGTAAAATACTAAATATAAAATGGCAAACAAAGACTGGAAAGGAGCTTATTATTTCCAGAACATTTTTAACTTCATTGACAATTTTCATACATATATACATAATGCATTTTGGTCATAATGTCCTCTCATTACTCTGTCCCTCCTCCCCCATGCCCTTCATGACATTCCTTAACTGATGGAGAAGCTGTATGGGATAGAGAAAAAATACTATTAGAATTCATTGTATCATACTAACCAAAGTAAATACAATATTATAACCATGTGACCTAGTAAAACACACTTAGCTGTCAAGAACTATTTATGATATACAAAGAAATTACAGGGCTGGAGAATTCTATGACACTGATTATCCAGTGGTTCTCAGAATCAGATATTTTTTTAAGCATAGTCTCCTGCTAGCTCAGGCTAACCTGGAGGTCACTCTGTAACCCAAACTGGCCTCAAACTCACAGTGATCCTCTTATCTCAGCCCCTCTAGCACTGGAATTATAGAAGTGAGCCATCACATCCAACTTTCATAATCCATGTTTACTTTGAGGTCCATTTAATACAAAATAATGACATACACAAAAACGCATAGGTTTGCAACAAATAAAACTCTCAAGTGGGGCTCAGCAGCTAAAGTTGCTTGCTTGCAAAGCCTGATGGTCCAGGTTTGATTCTGCAGTGCCCATGTAAAGCCAGGTGCACAGATGCATCTGGAGTTCATTTCCGGTGGCAAGAGGCGTTGGTGTGCTCCCTCACTCGCTCGCTCGCTCTCTCTCTCTCTACCTCTCTGCTTACAAATAAACAAAAACTATGTTTCAAAACTCTCAAGTTTTTTGAAAAGCTCAAGAAAGAAGCATAGGCCATTGCAATCACATGCAAAATATTTTCAAAAGTAGAAACACATAATAGCAGTTAGGTGAATCATGATAATATATGTTAATGTTTCTATTTATTTTTTATTTATGAAAGAGAGAGGAAGGGAGGCAGAGAGAGAGAATGGACACTCCAGGGCCTCTAGCTACTGCAAATGACTTGCAGATGCATGCGCCACCTTGTGCATCTGGCTTTACATGGATTCTGGGGAACTGAGGCTGGATCCTTTGGCTTTGCGGGCAAGTGCCCTAATCTCTAAGCCATCTCTCCAGCCCCGAATTTTTTTGTTTGTTTGTTTTGTGTTTTCCAGGTAAGGTTTCACTCTAGCCCAAGCTGATCTGGAATTCACTATGTAGTCTCAGAGTGCCCTCGAACTCACGGAGATCCTCCTACCTCTGCCTCGCAAGTGCTGGGACTAAAGGCATGTGCCACCGCGCGCAACCTGATAATATGTTTTAAGATAGAATTAAATAGTGCTTTTCTTGTGACATTAATGACTTTTTAGGCCTGTGTGTTTAGTATGTGTGGTGTGCTTATGTGTAGTGTATACACGTGTGCAGATACATACTCCGCACGCACATGGCTGCAGAAGAATGTCGATTGCCCTCCTCTGTCACTCTTCTGTATTATTTCCTTAACATGGCGTCTTTCACTGAACTCGGAGCTGCTGTTTTCAGTGAAACAGACTGACTAGCAAAACGCAGAGATTCTCCAGTCTCTGTCCTCCCTCAGCCTTGGAGACACAGGCATATGAGGCCATTCCTGGGTTTTTATGTGGGTGCTGAGGCTTGAACACAGGCCCTCTCAGGCCTTTGCAGGCACTCATAATTGCATGGCATGAGCTCTTACCTGCTGATCCATCTCCCTAGCCCATTACTAAATTTTAAGTAAAAAAAAAAAAAAATACAATAGTTTAATCGGACAAAGAACTTTAAATGAAACTAATATTTAATGAATATCTACTTCTGTGCACACTTTCATTTAGATCATTTTCAAAAATGCAAGAAAGCCGGGTGTGGTATGTTTGAGGCCAGACTGAGACTACATAGTGAATTCCAGGTCAGCCTGGGCTAGAGCGAGACCCTACTTGGAAAACAAAAAGAAAAAAGAAAAAAGAACCCAAGGAAGGGGAAAGTAACACATCCCCTAAAGAGGTCTAGAATATGACATTTCGGTGACTCAGTATAGTCCAGAGACGGAATATAAAATGATGAACAGAGATGAACAATGTCTGCATGGGTTTAGTTAAAACCACCTGAAAATATAATAGTAAGAGACATGATACATGCAATAAAGTGTATAATACTTGGTGAGTTGTTTTAGTCTAATATTGCTTCTTTTTCTGTTTATAAACCATATCAACTAGAAGAGTAAATAAAAGCTCAAAAATCATGATGACCTATCCCTGTCATCATTTCTCATAGCTTTCTCCTCTTCCACTTCACTGCTTCATTCCAAATGCAGGCCTATGTATAAAATATACATACAAATTTTGATAATATGCTGATCACTGTAAGAGTTGGAGGCTTTATGACCCTTGCAAACTAGCCAATTCATTGGCTACAATTTTATGGATGTGCGCTGGCAGAGGCTGAGATTATGGGCTTAGGGGGAAAGGACCTGTGACTTCGTTGCAGTTACATAGCCAGATGCTGCCACCAGCACAGAGCAACACAACGTGTGTCCAAACGAGCAGGTAACACCACACCACAGGCAACCAGAAGCTAATAAACTTCAGTCACTTCTTCATGGACAATTCACTTCCCTAAACTTTTCCCCACAGGGAGAAATTGTCTATGTGTATTTACACTGGAGAGTCAACAAGGTTTTCCTTTACTCCAGCAATGAACTACTCTTCTCTTCTGTATTCTATATTTCTATATTTTCTTCTCTAGTGTCCCACGCAAACACCTTAAAATATTCCACGAAAAGGTGGTCAGTGTCAACACTTGTGAAATGTACTGAAGTTCAAGAGACCTAAAGATTTAAAAAAATCTTTGGAATTATTACACTGTCACAGAAAAGTACTTTTTTCCCCCCCCCATGGGCTTTTTTCTCCAAACGAAGCCTTGACCAAAAGTACTGACGGGCTTATAGCTGGAACTTGTGGCTCAGAGCGAAGTTATTGCTAGGTTGCCTCTAGAATCAAGTAACCATTAAAGATTGTGATTAATCCTTCACTTAAATTTTGATGTCACAAGCTAAGTCTTCGCCAAGTTTATTTTCTTCCTTGATTTCTCCTTTCTCTTTTTCTCTTAGATTCTGATGATGTCTGTAAACATCTACAACAGGTAAGTATAATTAGGGGAAAGAGTTTCCTGAACTATCTTGTGATTCAAAGTATATGTGACAGCCATGGTGGCACACGCCTTTAATCCTAGCACCCAGGAGGCTGAGGTAGGAGGATTTCTGTGAGTTCTAGGCCAGACTGGAATGACAGAGTGAGTTGCAGGTCAGCCTGGGCTAGATCAAGACTCTACCTTGAAAAAAAAAAAAAAAAGTATACGTAGGTGTTGCTGGCAGAAATCACCCGACCAAGAGCAGCTTGTGGGAAAAAAAGGTTTAATTTGGCTTACAGATTCAAGGGGTAGCTCCATGATGGCAGGGGGAAAACAATGACATAAGCAGAGGGTGGACATCACCTTCTGACCAACATCAGGTCGACAGCATCAGCAGGAGAGTGTGCCAAACACTGACTAGGGGAAACTGGCTATAACACCCATAAACCCACCCCCAACAATACACCACCAGGAGGCATTGATTCCCAAGTCTTCATCAGCTGGGAACCTAGCATTCAGAACACCTAAGTTTATGGGGGACACCTGAATCAAACCACCACATTCAGCCCTTGGCCCCCATAAACCGATAACCATACATGATAAAAAATACAATGCATTCAGTCCAACTTTAAAAGTTCCCATAGTTTTATCAATCCCAATGATATTCAAACATCCCCGTAATCCAAGGTCTTTTAACTGTGCCATAATACCAAAAAAAAAAAAAAAAAAAAAAAATCCCCAAGAAAACCCATAATGGCACAGAATAAACACACTGCAAAAGATGGCATTGGGCATAGCAAAGAAATATTCAACCAATACAAAATTTAAAACAACCAGGGCAAACATCAAACTCTGGAGCTCCAATTTATTATATATAAGACATAATTCTGGAAAATTTTTTCACCTTCTTTAAACATGTATGATAATCCTTATTATTCTTTTATATCCAGTGTTCTCTTTCCTTGTTACTTATCCAGTTCAATACTGTTCTCCAAATCATAAGTGCCTCTATGGCATCTAGTTAGTCTGTCTATTGAGGCTCCCCCATGGTTTTGTTACTTGGTTTTAAACTGCACAGACTACAGTTTAGGAACTTAATTCATCAGGTGCAAATATATACAGTAGAAGGGTATTTAGGCATCACATGGCTAGCTCCATCCATAAACTCAGATGAGCATAGGTTGTCCATTTTTTTCATTTCCTTTACATGTACTTAATTTGTATTTTAAAAATCTTCCACCTTCATTGGGAGAAAAGCGGGCCACTGGCTGTTTTACAATGCCCCCTTGTGGACCAACTATGTAATCAGTACATATATCACCAGCCAGGTTTATCTAGAAGCAAACATTTAGATGGACAGTAAGGCGCACATACTAGCATATTCCTAACACCTGTCAATGAATGGAGTACATAGTTTTGATTTTCAACCTTTTGAATAAAAAATTGCAGAGCCACGGTGGTATTTGAGGTCGTTTGTAAAGAGTCTATTCTAAGGTGCCCCGGTCTTAACCTCTACATCAAGGCATTCTCCACAGGAACAGTAGCATAACAAAGAAAACCTTGCTATAGTTTAAGATTTAAAAACAAAAATCTAAATCAGGTATGATGGTGCCCGCCTTTCAACCCAGCACTCAGGGGGGCAGTGGCAGGAGGATTGCCATGAGTTCAAGGCCACCCTGACACTACATAGAGAATTCCAGGTCAGCCTGGGCTAGAGCGAAATCCTACCTTGAAAAACAAACAAAACAAACAACAAACAAAAAAAACCCACCCAGCTCAAGTATTAGTGGAAAACTAATTAGAAGATAACTTTATAAATTACTGCTATATTGACCCGTATACCTCAACAAGGAGGGGCCAAGGGGAGGGGGTAGGACACGGATGAGCCTAATAATGGTACCAAACTGACTGTATTTGCCAAATACAAAACTGACTAATAAAGAAAAAATAAATAAATAAATAAATTACTGCTATTCTTTTGCTATTAAGAATCAAAGAAATCTGTAATAGGCAAGGAACATTATGGAAAGGTTAAAGATTAGGCTGTATTGAGCCGGGCGTGGTGGCACACACCTTTAATCCCAGCACTTGGAAGACAGAGGTAGGAGGATTACCGTGAGTCTGAGGCCAGCCTGAGGCTACATAGTGAATTCCAAGTCAGCCTGGGATAGAGTGAGACCCTACTTCAAAAAAAAAAAAAGATTAGTCTGTATGCATTTAGGTTAATGAATTGCCTATGAATGTCACATTAATTAGCAAGTTCACAGGGGTCTAGCTTTTATTGGATAAATGCCATGGTAGGAAGCACGGGGGCTCCGTATAGAGCTGTGTCCCACTGAGATCATCACACAGTGCTTACCTCATTGTTGCAGTTAGCTTTGTGCTGCTGGCAGAAAACATCCAACCAACAGCAGCTTTTCAGAGGAAAGGGTTGATTTTGGCTTACAGACTGAAGGGGAAGCTCCACGATGGCAGGGGGAAACGATGGCATGAGCAGAGGGTGGACATCACCTCCTGGCCAACATCAGGTGGACAACAGCAACAGGAGAGTGTGCCAAACACTGGCAAGGCGAAACTGGCTACAACACCCATAAGCCCGTCCCCAGCAATACACTGCCTCCAGGAGGCTTTAATTTCCGATTGCCACCAGCTAGCGTTCAGAATACATAAGTTTAAGGGGAACACCTGAATCAAACCATCACACTCATTCAGTCTTTTGTCCATTCTCTGCCTAGTGATCCATATGTTGTTAAGTAGTACCTATTTCTGGAAATCCTTCACAAGGTAGAAATGTCATTTCAGGATATGGACTGGTGAATTTAAAAACAGTTGGTTTGTCTGTGTTTTGGAAAAGAGAACTATTGAAATTTCAATTTGTCATTAATATATTGCTACAAAATAGCTAATATATTTCCTTATTTTCCACTTTATTGCTATTACTTTCTAAATAAAACTATTTTAATTGATGAGAATTTTTTGCCTTGAAAAGTGATTTAAGCCAAATGACAAAGCCAGAGCCCATCGTATGTAAAGATTATATACTGTATCCAGTGGCTGGACTAGCAACAAAAAGTATTTATACTTTAAAAAAAAAAAAAAGGCTGGGCATGCTAGTGCATGCCTTTAATCCCAGCACTCAGGAGGCACAGGTAGGAGAATTGCCATATGTTCAAAGCCACCCTGAGACTACAGAGTAAATTCTGCAGTGGCACAGGTCTAATTGAATCAAGCACAAGGACTGTCATGCAGTAACTGTGCTAAGGTAATTTTTCTCAGATCTGTGACTGTGCACAGTCGATGTATACACAGGTAAGGTTCCTCGGTGTTGTGCCTGTACTCAGTTAAGGAGTCCTGAGTGCTGTGACCAAGCACAGGTATGTGTTGTGACTGTGCACAGGCACTGACTCCTCAGAGTTTTGAAGGTACACAGGCAAGGCTCCATCAGTGCTGTGACTGTATACACGAGTACTGTTTCCTCAGTGCCATGACTATATGTATATAAAGACATGTAATGTCTCCTCAGTGCTGCGACTGTGCACACAGGTGAGGTTTCCTCACTGCTGTGACTGTGTACACAGGTAAGTTTTCCTCAATGTTGTGAGTGTTTAAAGCATTCAACTAAAAAGGGGCAAAAGACTCCCCCCCACAAAAAAAATTCTTCCATGTATATATATATAAATGATTAGAGGAAATACAGAAAGATGTTCAGAATCCCTGGCGTCACTATGGACAATGAAGGATGGCCACCATTGAAAAGAATTTAGCTTTGTTCAGCTATTATGAAAAATATTATTTGGGTTCCAAATGAAATTAAAAATAAGATTTTACTGGGCATTGGTAGCACAAACATTTAAGCCCAGAATTTAGGAGGCTGAGATAGAAGGATCTCTGTGAGTTACAGAGTGAGTTCCAGGTCAGTCTGGGCTACAGTGAGATCCTACCATGAAAAATAAATAAAAAGAGAGAGAAAGAGAGACATTGCCACCACTAAAGATAAGCCAGGGGGCTGGACAGATTGCTCAGTAGCTAAGGGGACTTGCTTGCAAAACTTGACAATGCAGGTTCAAAACCCCAGTACTAGCTGGCCACATAAAGTGGCACATGCATCTGGAGTTCCATTCACAGTGGCAAGAGGCCCTGGAGTGTCCATTCATTCCCTCTCTCTCTCTCTCTCTCTCTTTCTCTCTCTCTGTCTCTATCTCTCTCTCTCTCTGCTTAAAAATACATAACAATTTTTTAAAAAAGAAATTTAGGCTGGACATAGTGGCATATGCCTTCAATCCTAGCACTTGGGAGGCTGATGTATGAGTTTGAGGCCAGCCTGAGACTCCATAGTGAATTCCAGGTCATTCTGGCTAGAGAAACACCCTACCTACCTTGAGAAGAAAAAAATAAAGAAATTTTGGGAGTTGGGGAGATGGCTCAGCAGTTAAAGGCACTTACTTGCAAAGTCTTCCAGGCTGGATTCAATTTCCCAGTATCCATGTAAAGTCAGATGTACAAAGTGGCACAAGTGTCTGGAGTTCCTTTGCAGTGGCAGGATGCCCTGACATGCCCATTCTCTCTCTATCACACACACTCTCTCTAACAAATAAATATTAAAAAAAAAAAAAAAACATAAGCCAGTAGGTCAGCACTAGGATAACAGGAAAGGGACCCCGGGGGTGTGATCGTCCCTCTGAAGGCTCAACATAATACTAATGGAAATCCTTCTAGAGGCAAAAGGGTCTGAAGAGAGAGTGCTGCAAGAGACCTCAGCTCCCCAAGGTCAGCATATGGAGACCGTTATAGCTGTGCTCCATGGGCACCTGGCTTCATCCTGATCTTATAGCAGAACTCAGTAGCATTGCCCATGCTGTACTGGTTTTGAAACAATGAAAGATGTAAGATGCATAGGTCATGGACTAATTGAAACATGGTTCCAGAGAGCCACTGAGGCTACACACTGTGAACCCGCAAGGATGTCCTGTGAGACTGCTGTGTGAGGGTGTGCCCCAAGTTGCCATGGAGACATCAGGACGTCAGAGATGCCAGGACCATGAGCAATCTGCCAGCAAAAGCTGTGTGCTCAGGGTGGCCAAGACCCATAGAGAGGCTAGTGGCATCATAGCTGGAGATGCGGAGTTGCCTAAGCCTTTGGAGTCCAGATGATTTCCTCAATACCAGACATGGAGCTGTGGGATTTGATGTTTCCCTGCTGAGTTTCAGTCTTGCTTTGGCATAATCTCTCCTTACTCTGCTCCCCATTCATCCTTTTTGAAATGGTATATTTAATTTGTGCCTTTATATGTTGTGGGTATGTAACTCGTGGTTTTTTTTAAATATTTTTATTTATTTATTTGAGAGAGAAAGAGGCAGATAGAAAGAAAATGGCCTCCTGCCACTGCAAATGAACTCCAGATGCATGCACCACCTTGTACATCTGGCTTATGTGGGTCCTGGGGAATCAAACCTGGGTCCTTTGGCTTAGCAAGCACATGCCTTAACCTCTAAGCCATTGTTCCAGCCCATAACTCATGTTTTGATTAATAAGGCTGTCAGTTAAGTTACTCCCTTGGGTCTTAGACGAGTCTTTGAACTTTGGACTTTTGAGTAGTATTGAGACTGGGGAAAAAAAATGTGGTGATTTTTAAAGTTGTACTGAATGTGTTTTGCATCATGAGTTAGGCATGAATCTATGGAGGCCAGGGGGAGAATATAGTGGTTTACATTCAAAATGTTAAATGTCCCTCATAGATTTATGTGTTAGAATACTTACTCCCGGGCTGGAGAAATGGCTTAGCGGTTAAGCGCTTGCCTGTGAAGCCTAAGGACCCCGGTTCGAGGCTCGATTCTCCAGGACCCACGTTAGCCAGATGCACAAGGGGGCGCATGCGCCTGGAGTTCATTTGCAGTGGCTGGAAGCCCTGGCGCGCCCATTATCTCTCTCTCTCTCTCTCTCTCTCTCTATCTATCTGCCTCTTTCTGTCTCTGTCACTCTCAAATAAATAAATAAAAATGAACAAAAAATAAAAAAAGAATACTTACTCCCCAGTTGGAAGCATGACTTAGGAAAGTCATGGAACCTTTAGGAGGTGGAGTCTTATTGGAGTAAGTGTGTCGCTGGAGGCAGACCTTGAGGTTTTACGGCCTTGTCCCACTTACCCCTGCTAAGATGATATGTGGCATTGGCATGCCTGTTTATGCCATGGTTTTCCTGCCATGGTAGACTTTCCCTCAAAAGTGTAAGCTGAAAATAAACCATTTTCTTCCATTATCTGCTTCTTGTCAGGTGTTTTGTCCTAGCAAGGAGAAAGTAACCAACACAATCTGTAGCTGATACAATAAAGAGACACTAATTAATAACACAGACTTATTGCTTTTACATTGAGTTACATCAGGAATTTTAGGAACACATTAAATCTTGCTCCATCCCATACTGGTTCAGATACAAAATGACACCTAAAAACAGTTACATCAGTATTTAGTATACTCTTAAGTAGAAACATAATAGGAAATTTATACCAGAACTTCCCTAAATGAACACAAAAGTTCAGAAAGTGAAGCTTGTTATGTGGACTTAAGATAATATCTTTCTCTATTTTCTGATCCTTAGCAACACAACTCTGCAAAATAGTAAGAAACAAGAACAACAAAAAAGGCATGGTGAGCTGGGCGTGGAGGTACACACCTTTAATCCAGCACTCAGGAGGCAGAGGTAGGAGGATCACCATGAATTCGAGGCCACCCTTATACTACATAGTGAATTCCAGGTCAGCCTGGCTAGAACGAGACCCTACCTTGAAAAAAAAAAAGGCATGATGATACATGCCTAGAGATAGGAGAATTGATGTGAGTTCAAGGCCAGCCTGGGACTACAGAGTGAATTTCAGGTCAGCCTGGGCTAGAGTGAGACCCTACCTTGAAAAACAATAAGTAAAATAGTGGAAAAAATAAGAGATTCATCTAATGGCCATTTTCCCCCCAGAACTCAATACATAAAGTGGCCAAATGGTATTAATTAATAAACAATTATGATTTTCTTTTTTTTCATGGAATCATTAGCATAGTCAGATTAATTTGCCAGTGGGCAGTCACCAGGACTGGATTCTATACCAACCATTTTACCAGTCAGAGTACTGAAATAAACTGGATTGAACAAAGCCAGGCTTGGTAGTGCATGCCTTTAATTCTAGCACTCAAGAGGCAGAGGTAGGAGGATCACCAGTTTGAGGTTACCCTGAGACTACATAGTAAATTCCAGGTCAGCCTGGGCTAGAATGAGACCCTACCTCAAAAAAAAAAAAAAAAAAAAAACAAAATAAAATCAGACAGGACAATGCAGAAAGGTCACATAGGCCATAGCAGAGGAAGGAAAGAGAGGGAGAAAAAAGAAAGCACTTTTAAACCAGAGACTAAACAAGCTTTGACATAAAAACCCAAACAGAATACGGAGTGATCTATGGGGCTGGAGAAAATGGCTCAGCAGTTAAAAGCTTTTTGGTAACAAACAAGAACATACCATTGTCCCCTTCCATAAGAGTTCATCCAAATGGCCCTGTCAATCACCTGGACAGGAAATCATCCCTTAGGAAAACCAGTCTGTTCTAGTGACATTAAAAATAACATAAAAATTTCCCTAAAATCTAGGTCAGCACAATGGCTCTTTTTTGCCATTGTCCTCTCTCCCTTTGAGACCACTGCTCTTTTACTCTGTAACAAATGCTACCTGTCTTCTACACTATGCTCAGCATGTAATGTCGTCTGAGTGCTTTCCAGGGAGATGTTAGGGACCAGGGAGAGAGGGCGAGTACAGAGCAAGATCCTGGTGACAAACGAGCTAGATGTGACAATGTCAGAAAGAAGTAATGTTGACAAATAGAGAGATTTATTCAACTTGACCACATTGGGAAGAGGTACATATAAGGGGTCCTGTGGCAGGTTAGTTAGCATAGGGAAAGCTTGGCAACCTGGGACTCTGCTTGGCTGGAGCTATGCTTGCACACCTTTGCCAACAAAGCAGTTAGCAAACCGGGACCCCCCACCTGATCAAACTGCATGCATATACACCTCCCTTCCAACAAAGTAACTGGCCGCTCTAACCTATAGCCCCCTGGCTACCCTAAGTAACTACCATTCTGTGAGCAAACACATCCTGAAGCACATCCTAGAACTAGGGCCAGTGTGCCAATCCATCTCATAATGGTTTGGGTACATGTACATTAAGGCAAACTGTGTCCTCTGAGTTAACTTTTAGAGATAATCTTCCATTGAACTTGTAAATATCCAGTCCAGACCATAACCCTGGAGACACACAAATGACCCTAGTCTGTCTTCAGCATGCTGATGTGAGCTTTCAGCTTAAAGAGAGGAAGAACTGGAGCAAGAAGAAAAAGGGGAGCATAGTTAAGTAGTCCTAGCTGACGTATGGCCTGTCTGATCTTTTTCCAGATCTACTGCTGCAAGCTGCTCCAAAGTCCTTGTTGGCGGAAGCACTTGAGGGGATCCATCTTGTTTCTAGAAAATAGTTACTTTTGCTGCAGTGTGTAGCTTTGTTTTCATAGAGAATTACCCTCACCTTGGTGGGGCCATGGTCTGTGCTGCTGGTTTGGTTCTTATGTGAATCCAAGGTGGCTTAAGAGGAAAGGTCAAGGAAAATGACCTATCTCTGTACCTGACTTCAGCCAGAATAAAGTGTACAGACAGATATGTATTGCATTTGAAGAAAATATTGTTGAGAAGGTCCAAAAGTTGATGAAATACATCAGCCCAAAGTTAAAGAAGCTCAATGAAATCCAAACTTTTATATTTCTACAATAAAAATAATATAGGGCAAAATCTAATTCAAATTATTATCAAGGCTAGAAGAAAAAAAGGGCTGAACTCTTCCTTTGTTGTCAATAACCTATACAGTAAAGGGCTGGGGCAACAGGACTTTAATTCCTGACCCTAAGAATGTCCTATCCCTGGGTCTGGGAAGAGAGAAGATATCATGAACTTCCCTAGAGATCATTAATGGTGTCAGGTACAGTGTTTAAGATAAAGGAGATGGGAGACAAATTGTTTCTTGGGTCTAAGAGAAAATGGCAGGATCTGAAACAAAAATGGAAGAAGGTCTAGAATACTAGGTAAGGGGAAGGAGAGGGTCTCAAGGGTTTTCAGGGAGAGGAGGAAGGAAATTGCACTGTGAGGGAGAGACCTTGCATGGGACCATGGCAGTGTAGTGAATGAGAGGGTAGGAGATAATCTTCCTCTCACCCCAGCTATAACTGGGTTTACCCAATTGTCATAACAGACCTAGTGGAGCATAGCTGGTGGGAAGGGGGAAAGAGAGGGAAGGGACGAAGAGACAGGTGTCTTGAAACACTGCATTTCCAGCATTTTTGGCTGTTGTTGTTTTTGAAGCAGAGTGTCACTCTAGCCTAAGCTGACCTGGAAATCACTATATAGCCCAGAGTGGTCTCAAACTCACAGTGATCCTCCCACCTCAACCTCCTAAATGCTGGATTTAAAAGCATAAGCCACCATGCCTGACTCATTTCCAGACGTTTTGCCTACATGATAGAACAGAGATAGAACTTCACAGAAAAGGGGATAGAAAGGCGGGTGGGAACCCTCTCGGGATGATGAATTAGCATGATCATACTTCTAACTGCTTGGTGCTGAATTGGGGTTACATGGTCACAGTCAGCCTAATGAACTTCCAAACCAGGCACAGTTATGGAAGGAAGGGATTTATTGAAGCTTATAGATCCAAGGGAAGTTTCATAATGGCAGAAAAAGATGGCTCCCTTTCCCAGATCCAAGTATAGAGAAAAGTCACCACAAACACCATAAGCAAGCACACTCCAGGAACCCAGGCAAAATTTGGGCACTTTGCATATGTTTAGCTGGAAATTCCAGATCCTCCCCAGATAACTTAGGACTGGACTGGGGATCCACAGTGACACCAAGTTACAAGCTTGAATAATACTCTGGAATCGTTTGGGGGACATACATTCAAAGTACTGCACATGGGATCAGAAACTCTCTAACTTGGGATGTCTGAGTGTTCCCACACTAGGAGGATGAGAATGTCCATGTGGCATGATGAATGGTCATCTAGATGGTTGGTAGCAGATGGACTAAGGAGTAGCCTGTGGATATAAGAATCAAAATGGTTACTGAGGACTGGAGAGATGGATTAGTGGTTAAGACACTTGCCTGCAAAGTCTAAGGAACCATGTTCAATCTCTCTCCAGATCCCACGTAAGCCAGATGCAAGTGCAAGGTCGCATATGCCCACTAGGTGGCGCAAGCTTCTGGAGTTCAATTGCAATGGCTGAGGCCCTAGAGCACTGTTGCAAACAGGTTCGCTTTGCTGGCAGAAATCACCTGACTAAAGGCAGCTTGTAGAGGGGGGGGGAGGAAAAAGAGGTTTATTTTGGCTTACAGGCTCGAGGGGAAGCTCCACAATGACAGGGAAAAACGATGGTATGAGTGGAGGATGGACATCACCCCTGAACAACATCAGGTGGACAATAGCAACAGAAGAGTGTGCCAAACACTGGCTTGGGGAAACTGGCTATAACAACCATAAGCCCACCCCCAACAATACACTCCCTCCAGGAAGCGTTAATGCCCAAATCTCCATCAACTGGGAACCTAGCATTCAGAACACCTAAAGTTTACGGGGGACACCTGAATCAAACTACCACATTCCACCCTTGGCCCCAATAAACTGATGTTGACACATGATGTAAAATAAAATGCATTCAGTCCTACTTTAAAAGTCCCCATAGTTTTTATCAATTCCAATGATATTCAAACATCCCCATAGTCCAAGATCTTTTAACTGAGCCATAATACCAAAAAATCCTCAAAAAACCCATAATGGCACAGAATAAACATTCACACTGCAAAAGATGGCACTGAGCATAGCAAAGAAATACACAAGCAATACATGTTTTAAAACAACCAAGGCAAACATCAAACTCTGTAGCTCTAAGTCTGATAATTCTAACCAGCAATAAGTGTCTGGAGTTCCAATTCTGCCCCTCCAGCTAGGGTACTCACAGTCCTGGAAATTTTCACTGGAGCCAGACGCTTTCCTTAATAGCTATCTCGTGGTCCTGGCAGCTCCAATGGGTCTCCACTGCAATTCACGGTTCATCCTCACAGCCCCATGGGGTCTCCATGTAGGCATCCAGCAAACCTGCTTCACACTGCCCATGGCCATTTCCAAAACACAAGACCATGTTGCAAACTCAATGACCCTCTCTTTCCGCATTTCTTATACTCCACAATACCAGGTAGGGTGCCAATTTGTTAATCCAGGGGGAAATAAAGCAGATTTTGAAGAACAGGACACTCCTTGAGCACTCAGGCCCCTTCAAAAGAGCCTACATTCTTCCTGTTTCCCCAGTGCAGTTTAGCTGGCTCAATCTCAAAGGTTGTAATCTCCCAATTGCATCTGAACAGGCAGTAGTTCACCCAAAGATTTCATTTTTTTCTGTGCCATATCCCTCTGCTCACCCCAGTTCATTTCTACAGAGAGCAGCCCTGCACAACTTCTCAGGACACAGGCATAACAGCAAGCTTTTCCCACAAACTGCTAGCCCAGTCCAAGAAAAGCTCTTTCTCACCCTCATAAGCCAAACCTCACAGTCCACAGTTCTTATTGCATTCAGGTCTTTCAACTCTGACCAGAATAGTCCATCAAGCTGTACTTACAGCACTGTAAGGTGTCTCTTGGGCCAAAGTTTCAAATCCTTCCACATTCCTCTTGAAAATCAGCTCCAAAAGGCCAAAGCCACACAGTCAGGTGTCTAGCAGCAACCCCACTTCTGGTACCACTTTACTGTTGCAGTCAGGTTCACATTGCTGGTAGAAATCACCTGACCAAAGGCAGTTTGTGGGAAAAGGGGGATTTATTTTGGCTTACAGGCTCGAAGGGAAGCTCAATGATGGCAGGGGGAAACGATGGCATTAGCAGAGGGTGAACATCACCCCCTGGCCAACATAAGGTGGACAATAGCAACAGGAGAGTGTGCCAAACACTGGCTTGGGGAAACTGGCTATAACATCCATAAGCCTGCCCCAAACAATACACTCCCTCCAGTAGGCATTAATTCCCAAACCTCCATCAACTGGTAACCTAGCATTCAGAACACCTAAATTTATGGGGGACATCTGAATCAAACCACCACAATCACCAATTCATTCATTCTCTCTCTCTCTCTCTCTCTCTCTCTCTCTCTCTCTCACTTGCTCTTAAAAAACTGGTTACTGAAAGGATAAGAGGTAATTATAAAAACCATCTGGAATTGGACCTGCTCAAATGAATCGCATTAGTTAGGTGGGCAAGTTAAAGACAGAACTGGCAGGCATCGTCATTAAAGCACCCATACTCATGAGGTTGGACAGAGGAAAGATCTCAGAAACCATGAGTCCTTGCATACAAAAGAATGATTTGCCTCAGAGGAAAGAAGCAAGATCACGTATATATAGCTTTAAAAGGAATATGTCTAAAAGAAATATGACTCAGAACAAGGGGTGTTCTCTGCTCAGCATGCCACAAAGATATCAAGCCATACACAGAGAAAGAAAATAGGTTGGCTTTGTGTGTGTGTGTGTGTGTGTGTGTGTGTGTGTGTGTGTGTGTGTCTGGGGACTACTCCTACGGGTTTGTGCACACCAGGCATTGCAGTTACTTTCTCTTTACTGGGACAAACACCTGACCAGAAGCAGCTTATGAGAGGAAAAGGTTTATTTTAGACTTTCAGAGTCCAGGGGAAGTTCCACTGGGGTCGAAGAGGCTGGCTCACTTCCATAAATTTATAACAGAACCAAAACAGCCTGCAAACATGAACAGCCGGAGCTCCCAGGATTCTGGACACACCTTAAGACTGGACTTTAAGATCCATCCCCAGTGACATCTCCTCCAGCAGGATGCTTGAGACTTAAATTGCAAGCTTAATCAAAATACTTCCAGGGCTGGAGAGATGGCTTAGCGGTTAGGGTGCTTGCTGGCAAAAGCCAAAGGACCCAGGTTTGATTCCTCAGGACCCACATAAAACCAGATGCACAAGGTGGTACCTGCATCTGGATTTCATTCGCAGAGGCACACCCTGTTGTGCCCATTCTCTCTTTTTCTGTCTATCTCTCTGTCTCTCAAATAAATAAATAAATAAATTTTAAACTCTTAATTAAAAAAAAATACCTCACACCAGGCATGATGGCACATGTCTTTAATTCAGCACTTGGGAGGCAGAGGTGGGAGGATTGCTGTGAATTTGAGGCCAGCCTGAGACTACATAGTGAATTCCAGGTCAGCTTGGGCTAGAGCAAAATGCTACCTCAAAAACAAAACAAAACAAAACAAAACAAAACAAAACAAAAAAAAAAAAAAAAAAAAAAAAAAACCCTCTCAGATTGCCAAGGTGGTGGCACACTAGAATACTAGAATGATGGCACATGCCTTTAATTCCATACACTCATGACCTGGAATTCACTATGTAGTCTCAGGCTATTCTCAAACTCAGCGATCCTCCTACCTCTGCCTCCTGAGTGTGGGAAATAAAGGCAAATATACTACCACACCCAGGAGAGACAGAGAGGGAGAGAGAGAGAGAGAGAGACAGAGAGAGAGAGAGAGAGAGAATGCGTACTCCAGGGCCTCTAGGCACTGCAAATGAACTCCATAAGCATGCACCAGTTTGTACATCTGGCTTCACATGGGTACTGGGGAATTGAACTCTGGTTGGTAGGCTTTACAAGCAAGTGCCTTAAATGCTGAGCCATCTCTTTAGCGCAAACTCATGAGTTTTGAAGCTGGGTCTTTGCGGCGAGCCCCCCCGACCAGCGGGAAAAGAACAATCACCACACGAGGATCCTTCTTGATCACACTTTATTGGAGAGCTTCTTGGTTAACAGGAGAGCGGATGGAGAAAAGACTCGGGGCGGGGCGTGCAGCTACTTTTATAGGGGGATGGGCAATGAGGCACCTACTGATTGGCTGTTATCTGCTTGCCACCACCAGGCGCCACGGGATAGGCTCAGGACAGGTTGCGTCAAGCGCATGCGCGTACCTTGAATACGGTTGGCGCCAAAGCACTGTCGTAAAGAAGCTGGACACCACGAGGTTAGTGCCATCTTGTAACGGCGGATTAGATGTGGTTTCCTGCAGTGCCAGCGCCATCTAGTGGTGGGGACTAGATGTGGCTCCCTGCAGTTCCCCCTTTCTATTATAAAGCGCAGCAGGTGAAGGTAGAGGTTTGATCTCTGATAAACAAAAGGACATTGTGAAGACCCCAGGCCAGGTGGCCAGCCAGGCTGGTGCCTCACCCGTCCGGTACCTTTTCTCAGAGATGGGATGTCGGTACCAACCCATATGCAATCAAACATGCCCTCCATGAGGCTGCTAAGAGCATACCTCATGTGCAGTACTTTGTCTCGCAGCCTGAGCGCCAATGAATGTCGTGTTCCCAACACCAACCCTCTGCTCCTCCTTGTATAATGAGCACCTCAGGCCCTAAGGGGGCAGGGGCCAGGGAAAAACTAGGTGTTTTTCAGGGCCGACAGCCAAATCTGGGGGGAGGATCCACACTCCAAAGCGGCAAGTGCTTGAGAAATAACTACCTTGTCCCGCCTGGTCTGGGCTTGCAGGCGACAAATCAACCAGAGGCACAGCGCACAGCCCCCAAGGCAGCAAACTGCAAACATCCCTACCCCTACCCACTCCTTGAAGAAGGAAAAGGCAGAGGAAAGCCAAGAGGTAAAACCCTCAGCCAGGCTAAGGTCCACTCGTGTGGAATTGATCATAACAATAGCTTGTCTTAGTTCTTCCAATTCCGCATCAAAATCTAGGGACCAATTCCCTGCCAAGTACAAGGACAGTTGCTTTGACAGATTTGCTGCCCTTGTAAAGTTTTCATATTGAACACTAGTGATACACAAGGCATTAAGTTTCCATTCACATCCCAACTGAGCGATTTGCCAAAGAACATCAATTTGCTCCTGAACTAGGTCCACCCTTTGATTTAGGATCATAATGCCACCTTTGAGTTGGGAATTTAAATTTGATTGTGTGTCTAAGGCGGCAGCTGTGGAAGAAGCCAAGGTATTTAAGGTAGAGGCGGTTTGAACTGAAGAAGCCATGGCTACACCTGCGGCTGTAGCTGCGGCAGCAGCAGCCGCCACCGCAGCAATAACAGCGGCCGTAATTCCAAAATCTCTCTTATGCCTGAACAAAGACAATGTACTAGGAGCCTCTACAGGCACGGGGACCCAACGGGGGACCCTAAGTACCATGGCTCTGTGATAGAGTGTTGCATCCCAACATTGGGACAAATAACAAGAAGCATTAGAACAATTGCTGAAAGAAAAGTTACTAAGGACAAACATGAATGGTGGATGGACACACACCGGGGTGGGGGCATAAGAGGCATTTTTTCCTAGGTATTTTCCTATCCGGGTGACACCCCCGAGCACTCTCTCATATCGCCATTCAAGGAATTCGCTCAGGGATAGTAGCTCATGGATTACTCCAGACACATTATTACTGGCAACTGTCCCCCCCCCCGTAATAAAACAAAGGGTGTCATATCTGTGCAGCTACCATTAACCCCACACAGAACCCACTTTGAAAATGGGTTCATAGTACCATCCTGTAGAAATGGTCCCTCCGTCCACGAAAACTGTAAAGGAAAAGGCCCTTTCATATTCGGGGAATAAGTAAAGGTCCGTCCCACATCTGCCCAGCCCACAGTACTGGACTGGCATTCCGTCCATGGCCAAAGGTCCCCTTCATAAGTTCCCATACAGTGAGGTGCCAGGCGTGGTTGAGGCAGAGTCACAGTACCTCTCTGGCCACGAAAAAAGGTACCATTGAGCCATATCACCTCTTCTGAGAAGGGGTAACTATAAGTTTTGTGGGACGAATTCCGAGAGGTAGATTCTGGGCCCCATCTCCTGTCCCCCCTAAACCAAGCAAATGCCTGCATCTCCAGTTGTATACAAGAGTCACGTTCACGGGCGAGAGTAAAGCAGAGACTTCCACTTTCCTCGAAGTGTCGAGCCTCCCCCAGGGGGGCAAGGGTCAGGTCTTTAACAACCGCAGGGAGATTGAGACCTTGCTGAGTGGTGAAGAACCGAGGAAGGACTCTCGCCGTGTGGCGAACGGGCAGGGGCTTGGGGAAAACAGACAGTATGCCCCAGCGCAATTCTCCTCTACTAGTCTCCAGGCACATAAGGATCAGCATCCACAGGATCTTTGGCACTCGTACTTGGATGGCCATCCTCGTCCCCTGGACTCTCCTCTGGAGTTGATGTCAGCGTCTTGACTAGCCGGGCCGGGACCCAATGTGGCGATTCCTGGTCCTGTGGAAAGACACAAACAGCTCCCCTGGATCTTACCAAAGCAGGATCCGGTCCCTTCCATTTATTATCCAACACATCCTTCCACATGACCAGTTCCGGATGTGCTTGTGCCCCCTGGTGGCAATGTCTGTCTGCTGCAGACCTATCATGAACATCCAAAACTAAAAAATTAAGGGTATAGAGTGCTAGAGAGACTCTCTCCTTGGGGGTTGCATTCTCCGCTATCCCCCTTCGTTGTTTAAAAAGGATAGCTTTTAAACTTTTATTTGCTCTCTCCACAATACCTTGGCCTTGTGGGTTGTAAGGTAGGCCAGTAGTGTGGGCAACCTGCATCTGGGCACAGAAGGCACGAAAGCCAGAGGAAGCATAAGCAGGGCCATTGTCAGTCTTTAGGCGTCGCGGTTTTCCCCAAGACGCCCAGGCTTCCAAACAATGAGTTTTTACATGAGTAACCTTTTCCCCTGCAAGAGGAGAAGCATGTATGATTCCTGAGCAAGTATCCACCGAGACATGCAGGTATTTAAGCTTGCCAAATTCCAAGACATGAGTAACATCCATCTGCCAAAGATCACCAGGTCTTAGGCCCCGTGGGTTCACACCCACATGTGGAGAAGGCAGGAAAGTGACACAGGATTGACAAGCCTTAACAATATCACGTGCCTCGGACCTAGAAATGGCAAAGGTCTTTCTTAAGGTGTTAGCAGGAACATGATACAGTCTATGGAACTCGGTGGCCATATCTTTAGGACTACTCATGGCTAACATGGTCATCCGCGTGGCTTTGTCTACCAAGTCATTTGCTTGAGATATAGGTCCTGGTAGCAAGGAGTGAGCACGAACATGGGTAACATAGAAGGGGGAGGAGCGTTGCCAAATGAGAGATTGAATTTGAGAAAGAATGTTTGAGACAGGACTAGCAGAACGAATAGAGGCAGCAATTTCCAGTCCAACAACTGCATTAGCCACATACTGTGAGTCTGTGAACAAATTAAAGGAACTACCAAAAGTCTGAAACACCTCCAAGACAATCATGCATTCCACAATTTGGGGAGAGTCAGGCCTATAGAACTTCACCACAGGTTCTGAGCCCTGAACCATATAAGCTCCGCGACCTGTTTTTGAACCATCAGTGAAAATGGCAGGGGCTGAGGGCAAAGGGCCCTTTGATGTGACCCGGGGAAAATAGACTAAATTTTTTTCCACGAAGGACAGAATGGGGCTTTTTGGGTAATGGTTATCTATAGGATTTGGAAAAGCACAAATAAGAATGCTCCATTCATCAACCGTACCGGATAGAGTCTCTACTTGTTCCTTAGTATAGGGGATGATAAGCTTATCAGGCAACTTTGCAAAATGAGTTAGGCACGATTTCAAACCCAAACAAGCCTGTTGGGCAACCAACTGTGGGAAGTACTGCAGGGTGCGAGCTCCCAAGGAATGTCCATGAATCCACAAAAGAGGGCCGTCCTGCCATAACACTCCCGTGGGGACATCCCTTGTTTTTAGGATACAGAGAAGAAGTGGACTAGAAGGGTCAAAGCGTTTAAGCTGTGCCTTCATAAGGGCCTTTTCTATTTTGCTTAAGGCTTGACGAGCTGGCTCAGTGAGCACACGAGGAGAGGTAATCTCAGGATCACCCTCCAAAATGGAAAACAATGGTAACAAATCTGCACGGGGGACATGGAGAAAACCTCGCAACCAATTAATGTCCCCCAAAAGTTTTTGAAAATCATTTAATGTATGCAAGTGGGAGGTACGGATGCAAATTTTTTGAGGTTTCACAGACTGAAGGCCAATGACGGACCCAAGGAAATTTACTGAATCCGTTTGCTGGACCTTCTCTGGGGCAATAAAAAGACCCTTATGTTCCAACGCCTTGACGACCTCCTGAAAGGAGACATGCAAAACATCTAAGGTAGGGGCTGTGAGTAGGATATCATCCATATAGTGGATCATACGTAAAGAGGGGAACTGTTGTCTTACTACAAATAACACTGAGTCTACATAAAGCTGGCACATAGTGGGACTGTTGGACATCCCTTGTGGCAACACACGCCACTGAAAGCGGGCATCAGGCTTCTCATGATTTACAGCTGGTAATGTGAAAGCAAAACGCTCTCTGTCCTGAGGGCAAAGGGGTATGGAGAAAAAACAGTCTTTAATATCTAAAACCATCACTGGCCATTCCCTGGGGAGAGCAGAAAGCGCTGGCAGGCCCCTCTGAACTGGGCCCAGGACCTGCATTTGAGCATTGACAGCCCTCAAATCATGTAATAATCGCCACTTTCCAGAGGACTTTTTGATCACAAATATAGGTGTATTCCAAGGGGAAATAGAGGGCTCCAGGTGGCCTAACTGCAATTGTTCCTCAATTAACCTCTGGGCTGCTTCCAGTTTTTCCTGTGAGAGGGGCCACTGAGGAACCCACACTGGCTTATGAGTCATCCAAGGTATGGGCACCTGTTCAAAATTGGAAGCAGAATTTTCAGTGGTCCCTAAGAAAAACCCAACCCAAAGCGATCCAACTTCTCCTCCGGGATGATGGGCTGAGGTCGCCCTTGAAGGTGCTTCCCTAGACCTGAGCCTGGAACAAAGCCCTGAATTTTCATCATATTTTTACTAGCTTCTGAATAATCATTGGTCAAGCGGAGATTCATCTGGGTCTGAATATCTCTTCCCCATAAATTAATGGGAACATCCAACACAAAAGGTTGGATTTTTCCCTTTTGACCCTCTGTAGTGGTCCATGTTAACTCCTTTGCACTCATATGTGGTGTTTTAGCAAACCCTAAGCCTTGCAAGATCTGAGCTGATCTCTGCAAGGGCCAGGCTTTTGGCCAAGAATCTAATTTTATTATACTTTTATCTGCCCCAGTGTCCACCAGTCCTGAGAATTCTCTTCCTTCTATGGTCAGGCGCAGAAGGGGTCTTTGATCCAACTCCAAAGACAAGCAGGTCAAGTCCACACCGGTAGACCCAAGGCTCTTGTCACCCCTTTCCTTATCTAGTGCAGGAAATAGAGAATGGTTAGAAGGCAAAATCAGCAATTGGGCAATACGGTCCCCAGGGGCCACTGACACTGCCCCATAGGGGGAATGACAAAGAATTTTAATTACACCTGTATAATCTGGATCGATAACACCGGGGAAGACTATGAGACCCTTTAAAGTAGAGGAGGAGCGCCCCAAAAGAAGGCCCACCGTATCTCTTGCTAGCGGGCCAGACACATCTGTGTCCAGGATTTGCACGCCCATTTCCGGAGTTAAGACCAATCCGGAGGTGGCACAGAGGTCCAGGCCTGCGGAGCCCGATGTTGCTCTCCGGGCTGAGGCAGCGGGGGACCTGGCGCCACAGTCACCGGGACCTGAGGTGTCTGCATTGCCCCATAGATTTGTGGGCCCTGGGGACGTGGGCCCTTCCCCCCGTTTTTTTGGTCCTGATTACGTGAAAGAGGGGGGAGGGGCAGACCATTAATATCCCTCACAGATCTACATTCATTAGCCCAGTGTTTTCCCTTCTTACATCTAGGACAAGTCCCAGGGGGGCGCTGTGCCGGTCCCGCATCTCGGACAGGGGCTGGGCTATCCGCTTGAGGATATTGGCGTTTAAAATGTCCCAATTGACCACATCGGAAACAGCCCTTTTGATTCCCTGTCCGTTGAGCCTTAGCGGCAGCTATGACCGCTGCTGCTAATCCTGCATTAGACAGAGGACCCCCTATCTCTCGACAGGCTTTGAGCCAGTCATCCAATGTTCCCCTTCTTACTGATTGTATAGCCTTTTTGCACTCCTTAGTGGCCTGTTCAAATATTAGCTGTTGTATAAACGGCATGGTGTGGTCAGCAAGGCCAATTGTCTTTTCTGCCACTTCCAACATTCTAGCTGAGAAATCAGAAAATGGCTCTGTAGGGCCCTGAACAATCTTAGTCAACTGTCCTGCGACCTCTCCCTTATTACGGAGCTCCTTCCAAGCCTGATAATGAATATTATTAATTTGGATATACACGTCTGGATGGAAATTGAGCTGATCTGTAAGATAAGGACCAGTCCCCAGAAGCATATCAGAAGTCCAGTCCCATTCCCCTTTCTTAATATTCTGCCTAGCTTGTTCTTGGGCTTTATCAGAAATCAGTGATCTGAAATCCAAATATTGCCCTCTCGTTAGACAAGCTCGGGCTAAGTCTAACCAATCACCAGGAGTAAGGGTGCGCTGCGTGAGTCTGCGAAGCAGCATAAGAGAATAGTCAGCAGTGGGTCCAAAATCCTTGCAGGCCTGAACTAAATCCTTAAGTTCCGTATAGGGGATTGGCTCCCAACCTCTTTGATTGGTAGTGGTATTCAAAAAAACCGGGAAAGCGGAGGCCAGGCGGGACCATGTCCGCGGCTTAACAAAATGGCAGCGATCCTCGGCTGGGACATAGGGGGGGGGAACATGAGGGCGTGGCAGAGCACTAGGCGGTGCTCGGTTCCGAATACCAACTTCCTCTTTTAAGGCACTCCTCCCCCTAACCGCGGGAGGGCAGACACGCCTGCCCACAAACTGAGTATCCTGAGCACAATGCAAAGCTGCCTCCTCTAAATCCTGTCCCTCTGTCCCACTGGAGTCCTCCTGATCAGAAGCAGAACTACTGCCGTGATCATCTCGTATACTCAGGTGTCGCAGCGGCTGTAGGGAAGGATATAACCCCACAGCCCCCTGCTGCGGCGGGGCCCTAGGGAAGTCCTCACCCCTCCTGTGCATACAGCCGGAGCCCTCATTACTCTCTTCTAACGGGGGTGCCTTCTCCTCTACATGGCAGGAACCTTTTCCTTGAAATGACTGGCCATATTGGGAACTCCTCCCGGGAAATGACTGGCCCTTTTTTCCTGTACTTCCTTATATAATCTGGGTTTGCTATCCCCACTTGCATCAGATTCTGACAAACTATCCTGATGTTGTCTGAGCCGTCTCCGGCCCTCCTGAAGTGGGTCCGGGTGGCTTCCAGAACATAAACAAGAATGTATCATCCTCCAGAAAGGGAGGGTACCTCGACCTAAGTGACCCTCCTCCCTAGCCGCCTCAAGGTCTTTACCCAGCTTTTCCCATGAGGGCAATGAGAGATCTCCGGACACCGCAAACCATGGAGCCGCAGCATCAATGTCTTTTACAATCTTTTTAATAGTGGCATTAGAGACCTTTAGATCACGTTGTTTCAAAACTTCCTTTATAGGCTGAGTAAAATCAATGGGAGAATACCGGGCACTCGATGTATTACCCATCACGAGCTGGAAGGCTGGAAATGAAACTAACAGCCAGCCCCACGTTATCTACCGAGGATTTATCTGACTCAAGGCTCCAAGGACCAGAGCCGCGTTGTCTACCGCGGGTTTAACCGGTCCAGGCTATTAGCAGACTAGGCAAGATAGAAACAAACGCAAAACAATAGAAAGACCCAGACAAAACAAACCGAAAACAGCAAGAGCAGCGAGGCCCTCAGACACGGACATGACTGAGACACAGAAAAGAAAGAAAAAAAAAAAAAGAATGACTTACCGGTACCTTCCTCTCCGTGTGTCAAGTTCTGAATCCTCCTTTGGTCCTTCGCCTGGTGACCACAAGGCTCCCGGCGTCCCGGGATTTCGGCACCAGTTTGCGGCGAGCCCCCCCGACCAGCGGGAAAAGAACAATCACCACACGAGGATCCTTCTTGATCACACTTTATTGGAGAGCTTCTTGGTTAACAGGAGAGCGGATGGAGAAAAGACTCGGGGGCGGGGCGTGCAGCTACTTTTATAGGGGGATGGGCAATGAGGCACCTACTGATTGGCTGTTATCTGCTTGCCACCACCAGGCGCCACGGGATAGGCTCAGGACAGGTTGCGTCAAGCGCATGCGCGTACCTTGAATACGGTTGGCGCCAAAGCACTGTCGTAAAGAAGTTGGACACCACGAGGTTAGCGCCATCTTGTAACGGCGGATTAGATGTGGTTTCCTGCAGTGCCAGCGCCATCCAGTGGTGGGGACTAGATGTGGCTCCCTGCAGGTCTTCAGCTGATGGCAATTTGGTAGGTGGAGCCTTGCTGGGGGAGATGTGTTGCTGGGGGTGGGCTTAGGGGTGTTATAGCCAGAGCTTGCCAGAGCTCAGTTCTCTCTTCTGCTTCTGTTTTCCTCCCACTCTGGCAAGGAGATGATGTCCAGCCTCTGCTCATGCCATGCTTTCCCTGCTATCATGAAGCTTCCCCTCAAGACTGCAAGCCAAAATAAACTTTCCTCCCATTAACGGCTCTTGTTCAGGTGTTCTGTCCAAGCAACATGAAGGTAACTACAAGAGTTTGTTGAAATTTCTATGAAACTGAAATAACTATGAAAACTTGGAGATGGGCATGGTGGCACATGCCTTTAATCCCAGCACTCTGGAGGCAGAGGTAGAAGGATCACTATAAATTCGAGGCCAGCCTGAGAGTACAGAGTAGTTCCAGGTCAGCCTGGGCTATGGTGAGATCCTATCTCAAAAAATAAATAAATAAAAAATAAAAATCTTGGCTTAGAAAGGTAAGAAATATAATAACCTAGTATTATTTTCATGTGCATCTTAATTAAGACTAAGATTAGCCACATTTTTATTGTGTATGTGTATGGTATGTATGTGTGCTTGTGTGTGTATGGGCATGCACGTGCCATGGTACATGTGCGAAGGTCTGAGGACAACTTCGGAGTGTCTGCCCTCTTCCCTCTGCCTTTCTTGGGACTGGTCTCCCTTGTTTGTTTATTTATTTGCTGCTTCACTTCATGTGCTGCAGTGTAACTTGTTCTGAGCTCCCAGATTCTCCCTGCTACAGGAATTTTAGGATTTTGATAGGTGTGCCACTTTGCATCTGGCTTTAGGTGGGTGCTAAGCTTGGACCAGCAGGCTCACAAGCAAACGTCTTTAGCGGCTGAGCCATCTCTCTAGCCCCTGGAACGTTTTTGATGTTGGCAAAAGGGCAGTGTTCAATGTGGGGCAGGGCGTGTATCAGCTGTGGTCAGTTTTAGCTTTCTAGGTAGTAAAAACCTGGAGAAGAGCTGGGCGTGGTGGTGCATGCCTGTAATCCCAGCACTTGGGGAGGCTGAGGTAGGAGGACCCACTGTGAGTTCAAATGCCAGCCTGAGACTTACTTCCAGGTCAGCAAGACCCTACCTCCAAAAACCAAAAACAAAACAAAAAAAAAAAAAGGAGAAGAAGAAGAAGAAGAAGAAGAAGAAGAAGAAGAAGAAAAGAAAGAAAAAGCTGGGGCTGGAGAGATGGTTTAGCAGTTAAGGCACTTGCCTAAGAAGCCTAGAGACCCTGGCGGGGCGTGGTGGTGCACGCCTTTAATCCCAGCAGAGGTAGGAGGATCGCCGAGCGGGGCCACCCTGAGACTACATAGTGAATTCCAGGTCAGCCTGAGCCAGAGTGAGACCCTACCTCGACAAAAAAAACCAAACAACAACAACAACAAAAAAAGAAGCCTAGAGACCCAGGTACCCAGGTTCAATTCTCCAGTGCCTATGCAAGCCAGATGCACAAGGTGGCACATGCATCTGGAGGTCGTTTGCAGTGACACCCATTTTCTCTATCTCTCTCTCTCAAATTAATCAATTAATTAATTTAACAACAGAAAAAGCTGGGTGAGTGGAATGGCCAGAAGTTTGAGCCTGCTTTGCTGAGCCCCTGCAATTTCCCCATCGCTGTTTGTCCAAGTCCCATCCAGGTGAGACCCTGCACCAGGTTCCTGCTCATCCTGCTGAGGCCCCACCCCTACCCCTCCCCGACCCCCCCCCCCAAGCCGGCTCCCTTGGCCACGCCCTCCGCACGAGGTGTGGGCGGGGCTACGGGCGGAAGGGCACGGAAGGCGGTGACGCGGTAAGGGGGCGCCGGTGTCGCGCTCGCGGCTCGGGAGGAAGCTGGGGCGCCGGTGGCCACGGCCGCGAGTAGGCCGGACACCGCGTCGCTGGCCGGGTTCTCCCCGGCGTGGGCGTGAGCGAGGAAGGGGAGGCCGCGGCCCCGGCGTCCGGGAGGGGCCGCAGGGTTAGGCGGTGGCAGGCGCGAGGAACGCAGGTAAGCCGGGGCTCGGGGGCAGCTATGGCCCGGGCAGACACGGCCCGCGCCAGCTCAGCGCCCGGAGGCCGCGCGCCGGGCCCTCCCCCACCGCTCGCTGCGAGCCGCGGGGCTGCGGAGCCCCGGGGAGGAGCTCGTCCTCGGCCACCGCCGCCTTTCTTGCTCCCGGGTCCGAAGCTTGCATCGCAGACCTGACAGCACGAGCCCCCGCCGCCCCTTCCCTTCCCGAAGCCGGCCGGGGGGAAAGAACGCTGCTCCGGGCCCCGTGCATCTCGGAAGTCTCTGGATTTTCTTCCTGCAGCTCTGCTTGCTTCCTGCCCACCACGCTCACGAGACTCTTTCAGGGGGAAGGGCGTGGAAGTACTTGGACTGGAGGGGTCGTGGGAGGGCCTCTTTCTCTCTCTCCCTCTCTCTCTCTCTCTCCTGTCTTACCTGGGCAGCATGAACCCTGTTTGCACACGAAGGCTTCTCGGTTGCGGAGAGGAGCTGCAGAGGACGTGGGAGCTTGCACTTGGAGGCCGAGGGAGCTTGCACTTGGAGGCCGAGAAACCCAGTTGAAGTGCTGCACGAACCCGTTTGATCCTGTGTGTCAAATTCACCGCCTGCCCAGCGGGGTTTTCTTAACATTTACAAAGTGATGGGGAGAAGTGAATGGGTGTTGTGGAAAACTAGTTAAGACACCGTTTAAGAATATTCAGGTTACTTGGTGATTCCTTACGATGGTCTTTTTGCCATTTATCCAGAATAAGCTTGGGATGCAGCAGGGTATCAGATCGTGTGTGATCAGAACTTGTCTGCGGTCTGTGCTTTGGGTGAATAGCATCAGGAAAAAAATCTCTCCTAGCCAGCCAGATATCTCTTGCTCATTGATGAAACAATTGGTATGTGAACAATAACTTAAACCAGCTCTTTCCTCTTTATCTAAGACAGTTTTTGTTCAGTTGGCTGTTAATCTAGGAGGTACTTAATGGACACATTGGCCCACTTGAAAAGGAGTCCCTCCCCCTCATATTTTATTTATTTACTTATTTGAAAGAGTGTCCAACTTTAAGTGGATACTGGAGAATCTAATCTGGGTCCTTTGGCTTTGCCTCTAAGCCATCTCTCCAGCCCTCAATACTTTGATTTACAAGCAGAGATAGAAGAGAGACAGAATGAGAATGGGTGGGCCAGGATCTCTAGCCGCTGCAAACTAACGCCAAATGCATGTGCCACTTTGTGCATCTTGCTTTATGTGGGTACTGGGGAACAGAGCCCAGGTCATTAGGCTTTGCAGGTAACCTTTTTTTTTTTTTTTTTTTTTTTTTTTTTTAGGCAGGGTTTCACTGTAGCTGGGGCTGTCCCAGAGGCCTTCACTGACAGTGATCCCTCATACCTCAGCATCAGTGCTAGAATTTAAAATGTTTGCCACCACACCCAGCTTACAATTTTTAAGTTAATTTGAGGAGTTAAGCCTTTCTGTGTAGTAGAGGGAATGTTCCCCACTCTGTTGTATACTGTACCCCAAATCAGAGGAGGGAGGAAGAAAGTGTCTTGATGAGTAGCACCTGCTCTTTAGGCAGACTAAGGTTGTATTCCTAGCCTCAGTAGGGAATGGTGTTGGCTACAATTCACTATGTCAAGTACACACTTCAGTGTACTTGCTTTGATGTGAAAATATTTGGCCATGGGTGGGGTGGGGTACAGTGGATTTCTGTTAGTGGTGGCCGTATGTTTGCTTATTCTTTATTTCTTTTTTGTGGGTTTTTCTGAGGTAGGGTCTCATTCTAGCCCAGGCTGACCTGGAATTTACTAAGTGGTCTCAGGGTGGCCCTGAACTCATGGCAATCCTCCTACCTCTGCCTCTCCAATGCTGGGATTAAAGGCGTGCGCCACCACATCTGGCTGTTTGCTTGTTCTTAATCCATGGTTTCATATCTTGCCCATATGACCTCAGCCTCCTGAGTGCTGGGATTATAGACATATACACTACCACAGGTGACCTAAAATAGGCATAAATGATAATGTTTCCATGGTTTTTCTGTCTTTGTTTTTTTGAGGTACAGTCTCACCCTAGCACAGGTTGACCTGGGTCACACTCTGTAGTCCAGGCTGCCCTCAAACTCACAAGGATCCTCCTACCTCTGCCTCCTGAGTGCTGGAATTAAAGGTGTACACCACCATGCCCACTGTTTCCATGGTTTTTGAAAGGTTAGCATAAAAACCTATCAAAAAGCCTTTAATCCCAGCACTTTTGGAGGCAGAGGTAAGAGGACAGTCGTGAGCTCAGCCACCCTGAGACTATGTAGTGAATTCCAGGTGAGCCTGGGCCGGAGGGAGACCCTACCTTGAAAAACAAACAAAAAACCAAATAACAATTTATAAAGAAGTAATATGATCTTGGGTCAGGGATATGGCTTAATTGGTAGAGTACTTGCCTAGCATGCAAGAAATCTTGCATTTTATCCCTAGTTCTGCGTAAGCCAGGAATGGTGGTACACACCTGTAGTTTCAGCACTCAGGATCAGAAGTTCAAGATCATCCGCCACACAGCCAGTTCCAGGCAAGCCTGGGCTGTGCAAGACCCTGTCTCATATATAGATGATTGATGGATGGATGGATCAATCGATAGAATAATGATAGATAGGCTGGGGAGATGGTTTGGTGGTTAAGGCACTTGCCTGCAAAGCCAAAGGACCTAGGTTCGATTCGCCAGGACCCACATAAGCGAGATAACAAGGTGGTGCATACTTCTGGCATTCCTTTGCAGGGCCAAAGGCCCTGGCACACCCATTCATTCATTCCTCTCTCACTCTCTGCTTCTTTCTCTCTCTTTCTCAAATAAATAAAATATTTTTTAAAAAGAATAATGATAGATATAATAATGATAGGTAATGATACATATACAAATAGAAAGACAATGTTTATGTAATTCCAGCAACAGAAAACTAAGCAACATCAAGAAATTTCAGCCAGAAGTAGTGACATAGGCCTGTAATCTCAGCACTAAGAGGCTAAAGCTGGAGGATTCCTATGAGTTTTAGGCCAGCCTGGATTAGCTAGTAAGTTCAAGATCAAGTACTGTCTTGAAAAGTAAGGTGGGAGAGAGGAAGGAGATGAAAAAAAGACTCCTTAAGAGGACTTGTTTTCCCTTCTGGGTTTACTCACTATGAAGCTTGAGCTAGAACTGACTGATTCAAGGTTGCTTGTTAAGGAAAGCAAGAGGAAAAAATTAGTAAGGTCGTTGGGCTGAGCCTCTATAAACTTGAAATGTGACACTTCATTTATATTGTATCTAGGTTTCACATATGTTGCCTGAGAAGTGTTTGTTTTTTAATCCTAACAACCCCTCTGTTCACCCTAGTGGAGACGGAACCTGGGGCCTCAAGCATGATAAATTTACAACTAACCTTCAACTCAGCCCTCCAGAAACCCTTTTTTGTCTTTCTCAGACTGGCCTGAGATTCACTTCAGTCCTCCTACCTCAGCCTCCTGGGCCCTTGGGATTAAAGGTGTATCCATCATGCCCAGCTGAGAAGCTTTGTAAAACATAACAATTTCTGTATTGAAAATAATTTCCCTTAGAACTTTTTAAGACAGTTCTCCTTTCAAACTTTTAAAATTTATTTTTAGCTCTATTTTTTTCTCTAGTTTCTCCTCTTAGTTATTTTTCAAGGCAGGGTCTTGCCGTGCAATGCAGGCTGGCCTTGAACTTCCTGCCTAAGCTTTCCAAAAAGGATTTGTATTAGACAATTGGAACTATAGCTAGCCCAGTCAGTTATTTCATAGAGAAGTTGCAGATCTATTTTCTTCTATATTTTATTTTGGGAGGGGCGTTTTCAAGGTAAGGTCACCCTCTAGCCCAGGCTGACCTGGAATTTACTGTGTAGCCTCAGGGCCTTGAACTCTCAGTGATCCTCCTACCTCTGCCTCCCAAGTGCTGGGATTAAAGGCGTGCGCCACCACATGTGGCTCTTCTATATTTATTATGTGAAATTCTGTGTAGGGAAGAGTTATACCTTATTTTGTCAGCTTTTTAAAAAATTTATTTATTTATTTTTGAGGAAGAATCCAGGCTTACCTGGAACTTATTCTGGTAGCAAGTGGCTTTATCCACTGAGCCATCTAAGTACAAGATCTTGCTCTGTAGCCCACCAGGGCTGTCCTTGAAGTCATGGGTTCCTCCCTCCTAGGTCTTCCCCAGTGCTAGGACTAAAGGTGTGGACTGCCACCACACCTGGCTTGTTTTGTTTTTAAAAAGTTAAATGAGGGCATGGTGGCGCACGTCTTTAATCCCAGCACTTGGGAGGCATCACTTAGGAGGATCACTGAGTTCAAGGCCACCCTGAGACTACGTAGTGAATTCCAGGTCAGCCTGAGCTACAGTGAGACCCTACCTCAGAAAACCAAAAAAAAAAAAAAAAAAAAAAAAGTTTAATGAAAGCCAGGTGTGGTGGCGCACATTTTTTATCCTAGCACTTGGGAGGCAGAGGTAGGAGGAAAGCCATGAGTTTGAGGCCACCCTGAGACTACATAGTTAAATCCAGGTCAGCCTGAGCCAGAGTGAGATCCTACCTTGAAAAATCAAAAAAATAAAAAATAAAAAGTTAAATGAGTTTTGTTTTTGTTGTTGTTGTTGTATTAAATGAGTCTTTTTTAAAAGACATTCTTCATATATATATATATATTTAAATTTGAGAAAGTATGGGCATGCCAGGGACTCTTGCCACTGCAAACAAACTCGTGACACATGGACCCCTTTGGCTTTATGTGGATAGTGTGGAATTGAACTGTCTTCAGGCTTTGCTAGCAGGTGCCTTTAACTGCTGAACCATCTCTCCAGCCCTTTATCAGCTTTAAAATTACTAAATACTCAAGGATATTTGTTATTTGGGGTTTTAACTCATATGCTAGTTGGTCCATGGTTGGTTGGTTGGTTTTTTTGGCCACTTTGCATCTTCAAGTGATGTGTCCTTACTTTCTGAGCCCTGGGTGCTTTTTGGCACCATGGTGATTTTCCAGGCTCATCTGTCTTGTGCTTTCTCTGTCCCAGCTGTGGAACTCTGAACTCAGCCATTTCTTTCTCCACTCTCCTCCCTTTGTCTCATCTTTCTGTCGTCCCTGTTTTCCTCCTCCTTTCTTCCCTTTCTTTAGGGCCGGGTTTCCTTTCAATTTACTGTCATGCCAAGGATGACCTTGAACTCCTGATCCTCCTACTTTAGCCTCTAGATGCTGGGATTACAAACTTGAGTCACCATGATGGGCTCAGCAGTTTCTTTAAGCAGCCCCAGGGATTCCCTGTCTCCCCTTCCCCAGTGCTGAGGTTACTAGTGCGCACTACCATATACAGCCTTTGACATGCGCGCTGGGGATCATCGCTCAGGGTCTCATGCTTGCACACAAGCACTTTACCCACTGAACCGCCTCCCCCCCCCCCCCCCGCCAGCTCTGTCTGCCACTTGACTCTTTCATCATTGTTTTAATGACTGTTTCTCCAGTGGTGAAAAACTTAGCTCTCCTCTCCAGAACATAATTAACTAATAACTGACTTCTGTGGGAAGGAAATTAGCTGCCCACTGTGTGACATTTGTGTAGTGTCTTTGTCATTAGCTCTTGAGCATATAGTCAGAATGTTTTCCAGAGTCACTTTGGATAATACTTTTTGTTTTTCAGTGTGTTTATAATATCAATTTGAAATATAGTAGGCTGGAGGCGTAGCTCAGTGGTAGGCCCACTGCAAAAAAAAAAAAAAAGGTGAAAAAATAGTCGTTAGGCTGGGAAAATCGTTTAGTGATTAAAGGCACTTGCTAGCAAAGCACTTGGCTTGGGGAATCAAACCAGGGCCAGCAGGCTTTGCAAGCAAGTGCCTTTAACCACTAAATGAAAAGGGGCCATATAGAGAGGATGGGTATGCGGGGATCTCTAACCACTGTAAATGAACTCCAGGTGCCACCTTGCGCATCTAGCTTATGTGGGTACTGGGGAATCAAACCTGAGTCCTTAGCCTTTGCAGGCAAGTGCCTTAACCACTGAACCATCTCTCCAGCCCCTAAAGTCACTTATTTATTTGTTTGTTTCTCAAGGTAAGGTCTCCCTCTAGCCCAGGTTGAGCTAGAATTCACTCAGGGTGGCTTTAGACTTATGGCCGTCCTCCTACCTCTGCCTCCCACTTTCTGGGATTGAAGGTCTAAAGTCATTTTTAAGAAAAGGGTTTTGGGAGCTGGAGAGATGGCTTAGTGGTTAATTGCTTGCCTGTAAAGCCTAAGGACCCCGGTTCGAGGCTCGATTCCCCAGGACCCACGTTAGCCAGATGCACAAAGGGGGCGCATGCACCTGGAGTTCCGTTTGCAGTGGCTGGAAGCCCTGGCGCGCCCATTCCCTCTCTCTCTCTATCTGCCTCTTTCTCTGTCGCTCTCAAATAAATAAATAAAAGATGAAGAAAAAAATTTTCAAAAAAAGAAAAGGGTTTTGGGGGCTGGGGAGATGGTTTAGTGGTTAAATGCACTAGCTTGCAAATCTTCCTACTTTGTTCTTCTTTTGAGGCAAGCCCAACAGACTGCCTTTTTATTATTATTTTTATTGACAACTTCCATAATTGTAAACAATATCCCAAGGTAATTCCCTCTCTCTTTCCCCTTTGAAACTCCACTCTCCATCATATCCCCTGCCCCTCTCAATCAATCTCTTTTATTTTGATGTCATGATCTTTTCCTCCTATTATGATGGTCTTATGTTGGTAGTGTCAGGCACTGTGAGGTCATGGATATCCGGGCCATTCTTTGTATGGAGGAGCACGTTGTAAGGAGTCCTACCCTTCCTTTGGCTCTTACATTCTTTCCTCCACCTCTTCTGAAATGGACCCTGAGCCTTGGAAGGTGTGATAGAGATATTGCAGTGCTGAGCACTCCTCTGTCACTTCTTCTGATGCCTTCTGAGTCATCCCTAGGTCACTGCCATCTGAAAAGAGAAGGTTCTCTAACCAAAAGTGAGAGTATCATTAATATATGGGTATGAACATTAAGAGAAGTGCTTACTGGTCACTTTGGTGAGCATAGTATATACATTTAGCCAGATACCAGCAGACATTACACCCCTAGGGCTCGTGACTACCCCTGTTGTAGGTTTTCAGTATCAGGGATGTATTCCCTCCAATGGAGTGGGCCTCTAGTCCAATTAGAGAGGGTTTGGTTTCCCCTATAACAGATATGCCACTATTGCACCGGTTGGCTCGTTTGGCCTGCCTGGCCAAATTTAAGGCTTGCAGTGTCCACTGTTGAGTATCTTCACTGGTGATTTCTCTCTCACACATTGAACTGCATGCTCTGTGGCTTTTTCTAGCTTTATGTCAGCTATTTTGTTTTTGTTTTTGTTTTTTTAATGAGGGGAAAAGGAGAGAATTAGCATGCCAAGGCCTCCAGCCACTGATGCGTGTGCAACCTTTCGTGCTTGCATCACCCTGTGTGTCTGGCTTATGTGGGACCTGGAGAGTCAACATGGGCCCTCAGACTTTGCAGGCATAACTGCTAAGCCATCTTTCCAGACATTTTTTTTTTTTTCTTTTTAGCTTGCTACTTTTTAACCTTAGCAGTCTGGTGATTCTTGGTTGTTAAAGTCACTTTTTTTCCCCCAAGGTAGGGTCTCACTCTAGCCCAGGCTGACTTGAAATTCACTGATATAGTATCAGGGTGACCTTGAACTCACGGTGATCTTACTACCCCTTCCTCCTGAGTGCTGGGATTGAAGGTATGTACCATCACGCCCAGTCCTATAAAATCCCCTTTAAAAAAAATATTAAATTTTGAGATAGAGAAAGAATAGGTACACCATGGCCTCCAGCCACTGCAAAGAAGCTCCAGATGTATGTACCACTTTGTTCATTACATAGGTCCTGGGAAACTGAACCTGGGTCCTTTGGCTTTACAGGCAAGAGATTTAACCGCTAAGCCATCTCTCCAGCTCTAAAGTCAACTTTTAAGAATAGCATTTTAAAGCCGGGCATGGTGGCGCACGCCTTTAATCCCAGCACTCGGGAGGCAGAGGTAGGAGGATCACTGTGAGTTCGAGGCCACCCTGAGACTCCATAGTGAACTCCAGGTCAGCCTGGGCTAGAGTGAGACCCTACCTCGAAAAACCAAAAAAAGAAAAAGAAAAAAAAAAAAAAGAATAGCATTTTAGGGCTGGGGAGATGGCTTAGTGGTAAAAGGCACTTGTTTGGAAAGTCTGATGGCCTGGGTTAAATTCTTCAGTGCCCAGGTAAAATCAGATGCACAAAGTGGCACCTGCATCTGGAGTTCATTGGCAGCAGCAAGAGGCTGTGATGTGTCATTCTCTGTCTCCAAATAAATAAATACTAAAAATTAACAAAAAAAAAAAAAAAAGGACTTTGGGGCTGGTGGCAAATGCCTTTACCCTAGCACTTGTGTGGTTGAGATAGAGAATCACTGTGAATTCCATGCCAGCCTGGGCTAGTGTGACCCTGCCTCAAAAACAAAACAAACAGGGCTGGAGAGGTGGAGATGGCTTAGTGGTTAAGGTGATTGCCTCCAAAGCCCAAGAACTCAAGTTTGAATCTCTAGGTCCCGTGCAGCCAGATGCACAATGACACAGGCACACAAAGTCACAGGTGCACAAGGGGGCGCATGCAAATGGAGTTCGTCCCCAGTGGCTGAAGGTCCTGGCGCACCCATTCTCAATGGCGTGCTGCTCTCTCTCTCTCAAAACAAATGATAATAATAATAAACAAAAAGCATAGGGTTTTTGGTGTAGTTCGGTAGTAACATGGTTGCCAGGCGTGAGCCCCTCAGTTCAGCCCCTGCCACAACACATACACCATCAGCAACCAAAAACTCCCAGAATAACTACTAAAAGCTGCTGGGAAATTTTGAACACACAGGACTTAACCAAATTTGGGGCAAACTAGGGGTCATGCTAGACCATTTTGTGGTAGAATATCTGTATCTGAAGGGTTTCCTTATAGATGTAAATAGTTCTCTGGAGAAAATCTGCTTGGCTACATAAGAGACAGCTAAGATTCTGGAAGATGAGTGGAAAAAAGTATGGGAGTCAACTATTCACTAAAATTTCCTCTTCAAACTATCTGGAGTCCCTTTTTAAGGGCCTTTATTTTACCCTTTTTGTTTTTTTTTCGTTTTGTTTTGTTTTGTTTTGAGGTAGGGTGTCACTCTAGCCTAGCACAGGCTGACCTAGAGCTCACTTTGTAGTCCCAGGTTGAACTCGAACTCACAGTGATCCTCCTACCTCTGCCTTCCAAGTGTTGGGATTAAAGGTGTATGCCACCATGCCCCGCTATTTCACTCTTTCTAAAGGATAAATCGCCACTCTTTGGAGCAAAGGGGCAGTGGAATTAGGGGTCTGGAGTCTGTCCCTTCCTCTCTCCTATCCTCCCTGTCTGTTTTCTTCCACTTTCCTTCCTTCCTGTCTTTTCATTCTTTCAGCAGTGCCTCACTCTATCCCAGGCTGACCTCAAACTCAAGAGTTCCTCCTATCTCAGCCTCCTGAGTGCTAGGTTTATAGGCTTGAGCCACCACACCTGACTTTTGTTTTTTTTTGTTTGTTTGTTTGTGTTTTCCAAGGCAGCATCTCACTCTCACTCTAGCCCAGACTCACAGCAGTCCTCCTACCTCTGCCTCCCAAGTGCTGGGATTAAAGGTGTGTACCACCATACCTGGCCACACCTGACTTTGTTTTCTTTAACTTCAGAGTATGCTATAGTGTAAAGTAATTGTTCAGGCCTTTTTGTCTAGGCTTTACCAAGTGTCATTTGTGAACTTTTCTCTTTAAATCAACCCCCACCCATCCCCAAAGGATGGGTGTCCTTGTTAAGGCTATAGGATGAGGTGGGTGAGGGGAGAGCTCAGTGTGATTCATTTACCCTAGCTTAGTTGGGCCCTCAACTCTGCCTAGCTGCTAGTCCATTATCTCTCCGAATGTGAATGCGAAACTAGTTGGGTTAGGAGAATGCATCTGGGGTCTAGCTTATTCAGAAATCTTAGCTCATCTTTTCAAGCTCCACCCATATCTTGACCATCCTAGTTTTGTGTGTGTGTGTGTGTTGTTTTGTTTTAAACTTTCGTGGGCTCACAACTTGCTTCGTGGCTTTGGAAATCAGCTCTTTTGGCCTGCTAAGTCTGTTACTCATTTACTGCTTCTTTCAAAAAATATATATATATATTGTTCTTATCTGTTCTTTGACCTTGAGCAGTGTTGTTGCCTTTTTTTTTTTCTTTTTGACAAATCCTCTATGCAGTATAGAAGGGCCTTGAACGTTGGCTTTCCTGCCCGCGTCTCCTGAATGTTATGCTGGGGTTACTGCAACAGATTCGTTGGTTTTTGCCTTTAAAAAAAAAAATCCATGGGCTGGAGAGATGGTTTAGCTGTTAAGCGCTTGCCTGTGAAGCCTAAGGACCCCAGTTCGAGGCTCGATTCCCCAGGACCCACATTAGCCAGATGCACAAGGGGGCGTACGCATCTGGAGTTCGTTTGCAGTGGCTGGAAATGCTGGCGCACCCATTCTCTCCCCCCCCCCACCTCTCTCTCTTTCTCTGTCACTCTCAAATAAATAAAAATTTTAGAAAAAAATTTTTTAAAGCCAGGGCTGGAGAGATGGCTTAGCAGTTAAGGTGTTTGCCTGCAAAGCCATAGGATCCCAGTTCTATTCTCCAGGCCTACGTAAGCCAGATGCACAAGGGGGCACGTGCATCTGGAGTTTGTTTGCAGTGGCTAGAGGCCCTGGCATGCTTATTCTCTCCCCCCCCCCCCCCTTTCTTTCTCTCTCTCTCTCAAATAAATAAGTAAATAAAATCTTTTTAAAAAAATCCAACCACTGGGCTGGAGAGATGGCTCAGCAGTTACCCACACACTTACCTACAGAGCCTAACAACCCAGGTTTGATTTCCCAGTACCCACATAAAGCCAGATGTGCAAAGTGGTGTATGTGTCTGGAGTTGGTTTGCAGTGGCTAGATGCTGTGGCATGCCCATTCTCACTCTGTTTCTCTTCTCTCTGTCTCCTTGCAAATAAATAAATAAATAAAATATTTTTAATAGGGTTGGGAAGATTGCTCAACAGCTAAAGACACAAATAAGTAAATACAAATTTTAAAATATAGTCATTTGTCTCAGTGGGATTTGGAGAAGAAGCTGAAGTAAACATCGGGTTAGCCTCTTTTTTTTCCCAGAAAACTAATGCATAGAAAAGTAATATTCCATGTGTGTGAAAGAGAAATTGCATGTATGATTGAGTGACATTTGGTTTCCTCTCCTTCATTTTACAATGAATGAATCTCTAAAAGTCACCTAGAATTTTTCTTGTGACTCTGCCTTGTGTACGCAGACAGGCACAGAAAATGAGGTCTTGTTAGAGTGCTCTCCTCTTCCTTTCATCCCAGTTTTCATCACAATGGAAACCTTGGTTGGGTATATATGTATATATGCATGTGTCCTCCTATGATGTATGGTGTCATTATGTCTGATAGAATAAATTGAAGTGCATTTGCCCTTTTTCAGATTTCTATCTTAATTGCTGTATCTCTTTATGCCATAATTTTTACATAGAAATGTAACTTTAAAACATTTCTTTGCAGCTGTATCCAGTTCTCATTATGAATCAGAAAAATGAGAAAACCGAGGAAATTTTTATGGAAGAAAGGAATCCACTTAGCCTTGTCTGAAAAATGGAGTAATAGGTCTGGAAGCTTTAAGAAATTCCATTTTCCCCAACACTTGTGCATTCTGAAAGCTAAGCCCATCATTTGTCATAGACAGTTGAAGCATTTCCAGTGTATTAGGAAGGCTCTTCAAATCCAGAAAACGTGGATCCAGGATGGACCCCTTTGTACAAACACCAAGTCCAGTGTGGGGGCCCAAAATGTTAATACTTTGTACTCTGAAGTAAAAGGAAAGGACACTAAGCATTTAATTTCTTCCTCAAGGACTCTTCTGAAACTCCATGCAGTTAAGTTGCTGTCGTCAGCAAAGCAGGACCATGAATACGACAGAGAGAAACGTCTCCTGAAGGCAGTTGCTGACTTAGCAGCAAATACTGTTTTAGGTCAGGCCAATGGTCATAGACCTAGGACAGAGCCTCAAGCTTCTGACTTTCCCATGAAGTTCATCAGGGAAAGCCAAAGTCCGGGTGAGAGTGGGAAGATTGTAGTCACCTTGAGCAAACAGAAGAGAAAGCGCTTTTGTTTTGGCTGCTACCAAGGCCTCGAGCACCACCTGAATGGGCGACCCGTAATTACAAAAAAGTTCCAACATAACCAATATCGAAGAATAAAAGTGTCTCCTCTTATGATGTATGAGAAATTATCCATGATTAGATTTCGGTATAGGATTCTCAGATCCCAGCACTTGAGAACAAAAGGTAGAATTTGCAAGCTAAGAAAAGCCCAGCGAAGCTGGGTGCAAAAGGTCACAGGAGACCATCAAGAGACCCTTAGGGATAACACTGAAGGTGGCAATTGCAGCCCAGTCCTTTCCCCAGAACCTAAAGATCCTTGCCCGCATCAGTCATACTTTCCAGATATGGACGGCAGTGTTTTGGTGACGGGAAAGAACTCTCATGTGCCTGATAGCCACACTAAAGGAAGCCCTTTCTTGGACAAGGAGCACAGTTTAGATGAAGCATTCCCCCACCAACAGAATGGCAGTGCTGCATACTCCTGGGACCAGTCAGCCTCTTCTCCTAAGTGGGACTCTACAGAGCAAATTAATGAAACCCCCTTATCAGAACTTCCTTCTAATAACAGATTCGCCTCGGAAACTGAAAGAGCAGTTTTGACTCTGGGTCAGGAAAGTGGGACAAGTGCTGTCAGTGATGACAGAGTAAAGCTGTCGCTGTCTGGAGCAGGTCAGTCTGTGAGTAGTGCAGATGGGTCTGTGTCTCAAGAGGCTGCTCAGACTGAGAACTCCTACCAGATGGAAGAGGATGGATCTCTCAAGCAGAACATTCTGAGTTCTAAGTTGCTGGACCATCCTTACTGTAAAAGTCCACTAGAAGCTCCCCTGGTATGCAGTGAAGTCAAACTAGAAAATCAGGTGGAAGGTGGCAAGAACAATGAGAAAGCATCTCCAGTGGATGATGAGCAGCTGTCAGTCTGCCTTTCTGGTATGTACTCTCTTTACTGTCCAAACTGTGGCCCACACTCACTGTCTATATCCTTTCTAGAAGAGTCTTGGTTTTTCCTCCCACACGTGGTTTAAACCAGACATGGTGGCTCACACCCTTAGTCCCAGTATTTGGGAGGCTGAGGTAGTAGGATCACCATGAGTTTGAGGCCAGCCTCAGCTACAGAATGAGTTTCAGGTCAGCCTAGGCTAGAGTGAGACCCTACCTCCAAAAAATAAAAAACAGGGGACTGGGGAGATGGCTCAGTGGTTAAAGGTGCTTGCTTACAAAGCCTGCCGACCTGAGTTTGATTTCCCCAGTACCCACATAAATCCAGATGCATGAAGTTTCAAATGCATCTGGAGTTTGCAGCAGTTAGAGGCCCTGACACACTTCTTAAAAAAAAAACAAAACAAAACAAAAAATATATATTTTTATATTTTTATTTATTTGTTTGAGAGAAAGAGAATGGGCACACCAGGGCCTCTGGCCACTGCAAACGAACTCAGACACATGTGCCACCCTGTACATCTGGCTTACATGGCTCCTGGGGAATCGAACCTGGGTCCTTTGGTTTCATAAGCAAGTGCCTTAACTGCTAAGCCATCTCCTCAGCCCAGGCCTGGCATTCTTATATTCTCTTTTTCTCCCTTCCTCCCTCACCCCTCTATACATATATATACACACACATATGTGTATGTATGTATATATGTGCGCATATATATATATATGTATATATATATATAAACTATTATATATATAATAGTTTTTTAATAAAGACAAAGTAGAGAAACTAATTGGGAAGAAGGGGGTTAATGTTTGGTAGGATAGGGAAGGCAATAAGAGGGTAATGAGAGATGAATATGATCAAAATACATTTTATATATGAAATTGTCCAAAAAAGCAACACACAAATTGTCCAAAAAAGCAACACACAAATTCAAAAAAACAACTAAACCTGAGTAAAGATAAATGGAACATCAGATTAGGAGTCAGTGTGTGACAGTCAATGTGTGTGTATGTGTGTATTCCCTAAACTTGACTTCTATAGCATTAGCCAGTGTTAATTTCATGGGAGGCTAAGTACTGTCTTTTCTCTAATGTAACTATTCCTTATAGTTTATTTGCATATTTAAGTTACTTGTACTGAGAGGAAACCCACTGCAGCTTTGTGATTTTATTTACTACTGCATAAACATGAAGTGTGAGTGTAGAAAGTGAAGTTATTACCTTGAAAACCAAGTCAAATGTTATAATGACATTCCTGAGTTGCTTCCTCCTCAAAGAAAAATTAATACTGAGTTGCTCTGTGCAGGACTGCTAGAAAAAAGATTTGCAGACCCAGGTGTGATGGCTCATGCCTTTCATCCCGGCATTCCAGGAGGCCAACATAAGAGGACTGCTATGAGTTCAAGGCCATTCTTTTTTTTTTTTTTTTTGTTTTTTGAGGTAGGGTTTTGCTTTATCCCAGGCTGACCTGGAATCATTATGTAGTCTCAGGGTGGCCTTGAACTCATGACCATGTTATTCTTGTTTACAGAGAGCTCCAGGTCAGCTTTGTCTGGAGAGAGACCCTGCATCAAGAAGCAAACAAACAAACAAACAAAAACATTTGAGACCATCTATGAAAATCAGGGTTTTGTATTCAGATTAATTTGAAAGTGTCTTTAAATTCTTCCTTCACTTTAAAAATGACCTAAGGGGCTAGAGAGATGCCTTAGTGGTTAGGGTGTTGGCCTGCAAAGCCTAAGGATTCAGGTTCAATTCGCTAGGACCCACGTAAACCAGGGGCACAAGGTGGTACACGCATCTGGAGTTCGTTTGCAGTGGCTGGAGGCCCTGGCATGCTTGTTCTCATTCTCTGTCTCTCTCAAATAAATAAATTCTAAAAACAAAAACAAACCTTTAAATTAGACCTCATGGTGTTCTGGAGATTATGGAAAGGAAACTAAAGAAAATAACAAGGGATGTTTTTCAAAACTGAACAGGAAAGGTATGGGTGCTCAAATTAGAGGCCTGAGCTGGTGCTCAGTGGTAGAACACACGCGACTAAGACCTTCATTCAGTCCCAAGCACAGACATGAAACAGACAACTTAAGGCTAAGCAAATGCCAGCCAGGGCGCTAAATCAGAATATATATACTCAGAGTCTCTCAGAATTATGTGCAATAAAATTATAGCATATTAAGATTAAGAGATAATGACATTTAGCTGCTTGCTTTGCAAGGAAAAGAGTCCTGTGTCACAATGCGTTCTGTGGGTTAAAGATTTAAATAACTAGAGACAGTTGCAGAATACTTGCCCAGCATAGCTAGACCATTGGTTTGATTCTCAGCATCCCTAAAACAAAACTTTGAAACAAACACGCAAAAGCTTTTATTTATTTTTTTATTTTTGCTATACTGGGCATTGAACCCAGGGTCTTGAGCCTATAGGTAAGCATTGTACCAGTGAGCCCCATCTCCAGATCTTTATTTTATTTTGAAACCCAAGGTCTCATGAAATTGCTAGCACTGATTGTGAGTTGTGATCTTTCTGAGTAGCTGGGATTGTAGGAGTATGCCTCAACACCTGGCTATTTTGGTTTTGGTTGGAGCTGGGTGTTTGTATGAGCTAAATAGTATACTGAGCACCACCATTAGCGTTCATACACAACCTTGTACATGAACATTCAGAATAGCATTACTCATAATGACCAAAAGTGGTAACAACATAAATTTCCATCAGTAATGAATGGGTAAAATGTGGATGGTATAGCTGGGCATGGTACCATAGATCTATTATGTCAGTGCTTGGGAGGCTGAGACAGGAGGGCTGCAAAATTTGAGGCCAACCTGGACTACATAATGAGTTCCAGGCTAGCTTGGGCCACATAGCAAGATTTAAACCTATTTTGAAAAAGGCTGAATATTTGCTAATTTGGAAATACTGATCTGACTACTCTCCCAACTCATTTTTAGTTTTTAGAACCTTGATATTGTTACTCCCAAATCTCTCCATGTCCTTTTTGAATATTAGGATTTTTAACCATTGTATCATCATTTCATTCTTTTGTGAGGGTGCGTGCGTGCGTATTTTGTGGTGGTGTGTTGTGTGGTGTTGTGTATGCACTTGGGCATGTGTAGGTCAGAGGAGAACATTGGTTGTTCTCTTTTGTTCATCTACATGTTTCCTTTAGATGGAGTCCCTGACTGAACGTGGAGCTGCCGTTTTTGGTCAGACTGGCTGAGAGCAGTGAGCCCCAGTGATCCTCTGGTGTCCGCTCCCTACAGGACTGAGGTTACAGCCATGCGTGCCCACACCCAGCCATTCTACATGGGTGCTGGAGAGCAAACTCGGGGCCAGTCAGGCCCTTATGTTTGTGTGGCAGGTGCTTTGACCTGCTGAGACATTTCTCATCCATGCTTAGTATTTTGTAGCCTTTCATTAGGTTCTTAAGTTTATTCTTCACAGGATTTGTCTGAGGTGTGTGGTATTTTGTTGAAAATTCACATGGTTTATGTAGTCATCTCATCCTATCCCCCCTCCCACCCTCTATGTAGCTCAGGCTAGCCTAAGACTCAGGTGTTTAGCCTTATCTGAGATTGCAGGTGTGCACTACCATGTCCTGCTGTGTTTCTTATGTTCCCAACACAATAAGCACCATTACACATGTGTAACCTACATCAGGAGCCTTGGGAAACAAGCTGTCCAATACAGTTGGTCTCCTAAGATGGGCAGTTAGGCTGTTTTAAGGGGCTGACAAAGATATTTTAATACATATGTAAGCATGAGGGCTGAGAAAGGGGGTCTGAGAAAGAAAGACATGCTCAAGAGCATGGGCGTGAGCAATTGAGTTTCTAAAACAGCTGAAGGTTTTGTTTTTAATAATTTTTTGTACCTTCAGGATGCATTCTAATTTGAACTCTAGTTATTTTTCTTGCATAACTTGGACATTTTTAGTATTTTGGAGTCAAACATGAAGCATTTTTCCTTTTACATTGCTCAGTTTGGTGAAAATGTTGTCACATAAAGTACCAGGTGCTATAAGGAAATAGGTTATTCTGTGCCTAAGATGAGTGACTATGACTGGGAACAAAGTTACCTGAATGACATGCCTCATCTTGGAAAAGGGTACAAAGCCAGATGTGCTCACACCTGTAATCCTAGCTCTTAGAGCTGGATGGAGGCAAGAGGCTTAGGAGTTCAAAGTTATCCTTGCCTACATAGCAAGTTTGAGGCTGGCCTGAGCTACATGAGACTTATCTCAAATCTCACCTTCTCCCCTAAAAGAAAAGACAGTACAAATAAAAAAATAAAGGTTCTTATAAAATATTTAGGTGGGCTCATCAGGTAAACAGGCTGTACCCAAGAAGGGAATCTATAGGATTTAAACCTTGTCTTGAACACATTCTTAAATTTAGTAGAGATTAAGATCAGATACAGAGCCAGGTATGGTGGCCCATACCTTTCATCCCAGTTACTCAGAGGCAAAAGTAGGAGGATCTCCATGAGTTTGAGGTCACCCTGAGGATACATAGTGAACTCCAGGTCAGCCTGAGCTAAAGTGAGACCTTACCTCGAAAAAAAAAAAAAAAAATGAAAAAAAAATCAGATACAGGTGCTAGTAAATTCAATCTTTAGTATTTAAAAACACATGCATAGGCGTTACAGGGTCTCATGCTATTGCAAACTAATGCCTATCAGGCTTTATGTGGAGGGCTGGGAGTTGAACCCAAGCCTTTAACCTTTGAGACATCTCCCTAGCCTCTGGGTCGAAGCAGTGCTCCTACCTCAGTTTATACAGTAGTTGGAACTATATGCATGTAGCACAGTGTGTGGCTCCAAGGTCTTTCCATAGAAAAAAGGTAATAGCTATGTCTTTAGTTCTGTAGTTCTATGACCTACACTAAAATCTTAGCTGTGCTGTTTGCTAGTTAAATGTTCGTGGATTATTTACCTTCCCGTTTCCAGTGTCTCCATTAGTAAAGTGGGATAAATATGAGTTGGTAAGCATTAAATAAGATATGCTAGTGTTTGTCTTGTGATAAGTAGCTTTAACTACTGGTTGTTTTACTTGTACCAATGAGAAAAATGTATTACTGAATTAGTGAGAAGTTGACATCTAGGGTTCTCCTTGAATATCCTTGTAGGTTCACTCTACTGAATAATTCTCTAAATACAGATAAAATGAAAATCTATCACAAGTTTATATATTTTTAAATTTTACTTACTTGCATGTGTAAATTTGTGCAAATATCCGTGTGTATGGGTATGCTACGGTCTCTTGCCACTGCAAATGAATACTCAGTGTACATGCAACTTTACATCTAGCTTTACGTGGGTGCTGGAGAATTGAACTTTGGGCCATCAGACTTTGCATGTAAGTGCCTTTAACTGCTGAACCATTCCCCCAGTCCCTGAAATCGTTTTTACAATTTTTTTTTTTTTTTTTTTTTTTTTGGTTTTTCAAGGCAGGGTCTCACTCTTGCACAGGCTGACCTGGAATCCTGAGTGCTGGATTAAAGGCATGCACCACCACACCTGGCTTTGTTTTTACAATTTTTGAAGTTAGCATATAAAGTAATGGGTTTTATTATGCCATTTTCGTGTGTGTGCGTGTTTGTGTGTGTATGTATACCATTGTATAATTTCCTTTTTTTCTTTGCATTTTCAAGGTAGGGTCTCACTCTAGCCCAGGCTGGCCTCGAGCTCATTCTGTTGTGCCAGACTGGCCATGCACATAGAGTGCTGGGATTAAAGCGCCTATCTTATAGTTTCTTATTTATTTATGTTGAGAGAGGAGAAAGAGGCAGATAGAGAGAAAATGAGCATACCAGGGCCTTCAGCCAGTGTAACCGTATTCTAGACACATGCGCCACCTTGTGCATCTGGCTTATGTGGGTCCTGGGGAATCGAACCTGGGTCCTTTGGCTTCCTAGGCAAACACCTTAACCACTAAGCCATCTCTCTTGCCCTGTAGTTTCTTATTTAAATGCAGTTCTTCAAATGTTGGGATTCTTTACCTTTTTGGGGCCTATTCTTTCATGTACAAACAAGGCTATGTTGAGATAACTGGTGATGCAGCCCAGTGCTAGAATGCTTGCCTAGAGTCAGCAAGGCCTCGTGTTTGTTATAGTCCTAGAACATTTAAAAAAAAAAAAAAAAGTAAACACTATATGCAAATGTATCAAGTGTATAAGCTCTTCCTAGTTTTGAACCTCTTAATATACTGGCATGGTATGTTTCCAGCACTCAGTAGGTAGAAGTGACACTCAAATTAGAGGTCAGCCTGGGCTACATAATGAGACCATCTCAAACCAAGGACTGGGATGCAGTTCAGTGGTAGAAAGATTGTCCAGCCCTGGGCCTAGGCTGGATCCCCAGCATCACAAACAAACAAAACCAGGCCTTAGCTGCTCTGTATTTCAGTGAATGAAGCCTAGACCAAAACCCAGCCAAAGTGAACACCTTTTTCCTGTTTTCTGGATGCAGACCTTTGCTTTTTTTTGCCTTGAGCTTTTAAGGTTGGGAGCCACTCTGGTAGGAAATTAACAGGAAGAGAAGTAAGTTTTTCACTTTTTTCTGTCCCTCTCCTTATATAAAATACTCCAAAAACACTTTTTTTTTTAATTTATTTTGTTTATTTTATTTATTTATATATTTGAGAGCCACAGACAGAGCGAGAAAGAGGCAGAGAGAGAGAGAGACAGAATGGGCGCGCCAGGTCCTCCAGCCACTGCAAACAAACTCCAGATGCGTGCGCCCCCTTGTGCATCTGCCTAACGTGGGTCCTGGGGAGTTGAGCCTCGCTCTGGGGTCCTTAGGCTTCGCAGGCAAGCGCTTAATTGCTAAGCCATCTCTCCAGCCCCAAAAACACTTTTTTAAAGCTCTTTTTTTTTTTTTTTTTTTTTGGTTTTTTATCGAGGTAGGGTCTCACTCTAGCCCAGGCTGACCTGGAATTCACTATGGAGTCTCAGGGTGGCCTCGAACTCATGGCAATCCTCCTACCTCTGCCTCCCGAGTGCTGGGATTAAAGGCGTGCGCCACCACGCCCAGCTTTTTTAAAGCTCTTGATGAACATATTTATTTATCAGAAATGCTGTCAATTCTGGAAACAGATGTCATTAGACAGATGAAAACCAAAGCAGGGTGGAAATGACAGGACCTCTGATGCAATCCATTCCTTTATTTATTTATTTTAATGTGTAATTGACTTGGGCTCACCTACATCTCATTCTGTAGCACCAGACTGGCCTCAGCTCTTGGAGATGGTCCTAGTCCTACCTCAACCTCCTGAGTGCTGGGATTAAAGGCACACCCAGCCCAAGAAACTCTTGATACTTCCTGTCCATTGAACAGATGTGTAGCAGAAGCCATTCTTTTTTTTAATTTATTATTTTTATTTATTTGAGAGAGAGAGAATGAAAGAGCACACTAGGGCCTCTAGCCACTGCAAACAAACTCCAGATGCATGCACCACCTTGTGCATCTGGCTTACGTGGGTCCTGGGGAATCGAATCTGGATCCTTTGGATTTGCAGGCAAGTACCTTAACCACTGAACCATCTCTCCAGCCCGCATTCTTTTTCTTTTTCTTTTTAATTTTTTTATTAAAAAGAGAGGATGGGAGAGAATGGGTGTACTACGGCCTCTAGCCACTGCAAACAAACTGCAGTGTGGGTATTGGGCAATCAAACCTTGGTCCTTAGGCTTTGCACACAAGTGCATTAACTGCTAAGCCATCTCTTCAGCCTCAGAAGCCATTCTTTTTAAGATATATGTTTTAAAATTTTATTTACAAGCAGAGAGAGAAGAGATAATGGGCCTGCTGGGGCCAGCAGCAGCTTCAACTGCAAACAAACTCCCAAGTGCATGTACCACTTTGTGCATCTGGTTTTACATGGGTGCTGGGCAATAAACTCGGGTTATTAGGCTTTGCAGACAAATGCCCGAGCCACTGAGCCATCTTTGAAGCCACAGAAGCCATGCTTGGTGATGGAAGGGGCCCTGTGTATGCTTTGTTCTCATTTTAGCCCAGCCTTAATTGTTGGCCTGATAGACTGCTGTTTTTCCCTTTTCGAGATGAGTAATAGTGGATTAAATGTAAAAATCCAGTATGAGGAATGGGGAGATGGCTTAGTGGGTAAAAGTGCTTATTATACAAGCCTGATGACCTGAATTCAGATCCCCAGAATTCACATAAAATCTGTTGTGGTGGTGACAAATACCTTTAAGCCCACCCTCCTATGGTGAGGTGGGAGGAGAGACAGGAGAATTCCGAATGCTTGCAAGCCAGCTAGCCTGGCATTCTTGGGGTAAACAACAAGAGAACCTGCTTCAAACAAGTTAGAAGGTGACCAACACATGAACTTATCCTCTGGCCTATATACATGCATGCTGTAGTACAGATGCACCTACACTTACAGGAACGAACACACTCACGTCCTACACCATAATTGCATGAGCTCAGCATGGTGGTATCAATAATCCCAGCATTCAGAAGGCAAAGGCAGAAAAGGCCAGCCTGGGCTGTCTATTGAGACTGTGTCTCAAAAATCACTTCTTGGCCTTTTGCTTCAGATCAAGTGTAAGATAATCAAAAATCCACGGTGAAATGATGCCTCAGAACATTCTTCTGTAGGCTACAAGGATAAAGGCTCAATCCATTTTCCCCCTCAAAGGTATGTGTGTACACGCCACAGGGCGTGTGTGGAGGTCAGAGGACAAGTTTGAGGTGTCTGCTCCACCTTTTTTTAAAAAAAAAAATTATTTATGGGCATTCCAGGTCCTCCAGCCACTGCAAAGGAACTCCAGATGCGTCTCCCCACCCCACCCCACCCCCACCTCTAGCACATCTGGCTTACGTGGGTCCTGGAGAGTCGAACCAAGATCCTTTGGCTGTGCAGGCAAATGCCTTGCCCACTAAGCCATCTCTCCAGCCCCGAGACAGGGTCTCTTGCTACTGAATGTGAACTGCCAGGCTGCAAGTAAACATCAAACCAGCTTTGGATTCTCCTGACCTCCCCTTGTGGACGTATTGGGATCACAGCTTCCACTTTCCATGGGTGCTGGGAAATTGAACCCAGGCTGGCAGGCTGTGCAAGTGTAGTACACAGCTTCAGGTTGCTTTAGACGAACTTCCAGACCGGGCACAGTTATGGGAGGAAGAGATTTACTGAAGCTTACAGATCCAAGGAAAGTTCCATAATGGCAGAAGAAGCTGGCCCGCTTTCACAGGTCTAAGCAGAGAGAAGCCACAAGGCAAAAAACTCAAAAGCCACACCACACAGCACACTTAAGGAACTCCAGTATTTTGTATATCTTTAGACTGAAATTCCGAACTTACCTCCACACCTTAGGGCTAAACCCCAAGATCTACCCAGTGATATCTCCAGCCAGGTAGTTGAAAATCTAAAAAGTTTTAGTAAGTTTTAATAAACTGCAAACAAATACTCCAGACACCTTGGGCTTTATGTGGGTACTGGGGAATCGAACCTGGGTCCTTCAGCTTTGTAGGCAAGTGTCTTAACCACAAAGCCATCTCCAACCCAGAAACAACTTTTAAAAGATTCATTTTAGCTGGGCATAGTGGTGCACACCTTTAATCCCAATACTTGGGAGGTAGAGGTAGGAAGATCACTGTGAGTTCAGGGCTACCCTGAGACCTCATAGGGAATTCAAGGACAGCCTGGTCTAGAGCAAGACCCTACCTTGAACCCCCCCCCCAAAAAAAAAAACAAACATATATTTTGGGACCTTGGAAAGATGTTTTAGCACTTAAGGTGTTTGCCTGTGAAATGAAAGGACCCAGATTCAATTCCCCAGAACCCACATAACTCAGATACACATGGTGGTGCATGCATCTGGAGTTGATTTGCAGTGCCTAAAGGCCCAGGTGTGCCTATTCTTTCTTCCTTCCTCTCTCTAGCATAAATAAGAAAAATATTATTTAAATGCAAATAAATTGTTTTTACAAGCTACAGTACTAAGTTGCAATAGATTTAAGTATGTGTTAAATGTTATGAGAGCAACTTTGCTGAAAGTACTTTTTCTATTTTTTTCTTTTCTCCTTTATGTAAGGATTCCTAGATGAGGTTATGAAAAAGTATGGCAGTTTAGTGCCACTCAGTGAAAAAGATGTTCTTGGAAGATTAAAAGATGTCTTTAATGAAGACTTTTCTAACAGGTAATGTTAATGATGATGAAGGTAAGCTTTTGAAAATAAAATTATTGTCACATACAACTTTAATTCAAAATCTCTGTTTCAGAAAACCATTTATCAATAAGGAAATTACAAACTATCGGGCCAGGCATCAGAAGTGCAACTTCCGCATCTACTACAATAAGCACATGCTGGACATGGATGATCTGGCGACCCTCGACGGTCAGAACTGGCTGAATGATCAGGTTAGTGCATCATGAGAGCTCAAGGTAACTTGGGATACTTGTCGTTCCATACAGTGCAACCTTTGGCTGGACTTGTCAAATAACTTCATACCTTTTAGAAATGATGACTCTAGTCTTTAATGAGGTGAGTCTTCCTAACTCCACAGTCCAAAGGGTTTTGTACAATCGCTACTATCAATGTGTGGCTTACTCTGCTGGGGATGCTCTGGATTGTACAGGATTAGTCAGCTGGTTTTACTTTTTACAGGTCATTAATATGTATGGCGAGTTGATAATGGATGCAGTGCCAGACAAAGTAAGTGAAAACTCCCTCCTCACGTTATCCATAGTAGTCCTTTGTTTGCAAAGCCTGCCCACCCAGGTTCAAGTCCCCAGTTCCCACATAAAGCCAGATGCAGAAAGTGGAGCATGCATCTTTGGTTTGCCTCGGCTAGAGGCCCTGGCACATCCATCCTCTTGCATGGCCATTCTCTTTGTCTCTGTCTCTTTCTCTGGCTTGCAAATAAGTTTTTTTAAAAAAACTTACCATAATTACTTGCTACTCTTTAGATCTCACATATAGGTTGGATTATGTCTTGATCCTTTTCTCTCAGATCATTTCTGCTTACAATGGGTGTTGGTACATGCCTGTAATCCCAGCATTTCTGCTTACAATGTTTGTGGTGGTTACATGCCTATAAGACCAGAAGTTTAGGACTGAAGGGATGGCTTAGCTGTTAAGCCACTTGCCTGCAAAGCCAAAGGACCCTGGTCCAATTCTCCAGGACCCACGTCAGCCGGATGCACAAGGGGGTGCACGCGTCTGGAGTTCAGCAGTGGCTAGAGGCCCTGGTGCACCCATTCTCTGTCTCTTGTCAAATAAATAAAATTTAAAAACAGAGATCAGAAGTTTAAGGTCATCTGTGACGGTATAGCAAGTTTGAGGCCAAGTTGGGGTACCTGTCTCAATTTTTTTAGCTCAGCAAAATCAACTTTTTTCTTATCTGGGTGGATGTGTTTATTGGTAACTTGTAATTTTTTTTAGATATGTACAGCAAAGATCATATCACATTGTAAATTAAACTCAGTCATAATTTCCTTAAAAATGTAAAATAATACTTGTATTATTAGTTATTCTTATTGCCATGACCAAATAGACAGGAAGCAGCTTAAGGGAGGAGCAGGTTCATTCAGTTTATAGTTCAAGGTTGCCATCCATCATGTCAGGGCAGGTATAAAGCATCTGGTCACACTGTGTTGCAGTCAGGAAGCAGAGTGATAATCTGTTCAGATAGCCTTTTCCTGTTTATGACCCTACTCTGTGAAATGGTGCTATCAATATTTGAAGTGGGTCTTCCCATCTCAACCTAATCTGGAAAACTCCTCACAGTGTTAATTCATGTTTTCTTTCTGAATACTCAAATACCTCATGGGCCAGGTGTGGTGACTCATGTCTGTGATCCCAGCCCAGCACTGGTGAGGCTGAATCAGGAGACGTGAGAATTCCGGCCCAACTTCAGTTTCGAAAGGAGACCCTTCTGATAGCACTTGTGAATTTAGAAAAGTATTTAATCTTCACTTAAAAATCACAAATTTGTGATGAATTATAAATTGGTTCTGAGCCAAACATGATGGCACACACCTATAGTGGAAGCACTTGGGAGGAAGAAGCAGGATAGTCAGCTAAAGTTCAAGGCCAGCAGCTTGGTCAATGAAGGGAGTCCCAGGCAATCAAAGACTACGTTGTGAACATTTATTACAAAAAATAAAAAGAAAAGAAAAATCAGGAGACTTACCTATAAGATTCTGTTTCATCAAATGCTCTTAACCATCAGAAAGTTAAGCTTTAATTTAGGTATTAATTTGACTTCCTTATCTCTACATTTAATTCTAACCACTAAGGCAGTGGTTCCCAAAGTAGCAATATCAGGATTTACTGGAGACACACACTCCTGTTATGGCTCAGACGTGGTGAACCAGATGACAGGGTTGGCCTAGCAGTACTTAAAGATGATTCTGATGTGTGCCACATTCCAGAGTCATTGCCGCAGAGGCAACCGCATATTCTTCTAATCCATGTTAAACAACATAGGTGCATGCATGTGTGTGTGTGAGTGTGTGTGTGTGTTTGGGAAGGGGGCAGCTTTGGGGGGAAAAGGATTCAAGGCAGGGTCTCACTCTATCTCAGGCTAATCTGGAATTCACTATGTAGTCTCAGGGTGGCCTCAGACTCCCAGTGATCCTCCTACCTCTGCCTCCCAGGTGCTGGGATTAAAGGCATGTATCACACACCTGTCTGGGGGCAGCTTTTTGAGTCAGAGTCTTGCTGTGTAGCCCTGGGTAGCTTGGACTTCATAATGTAAATTAGAATGGCCTTAAACTTTTGGTGATCCTCCTGCCTCTGTCTCCTGAGTGCTTGGGATTACAGGCAGGCACCACCATGCCCAGCTCTTCTGTTTTAGCATAGATAGCAGCTCAGTAAGTAACCCAAGATAACCTCAAACCCACTATGTATCCAAGTGTGGCATTGAGTTTGGGGTGCTCCTGCCTCAGCATCCACAGTGCTGAGAGATTACTTGGTTTGTGTAGTTCTTAAGAATTTGCATTTGGGGTGGGGCTGGGATCCTTGCTCACTAAATATGAACTGTGTTGGATCCTCAGTATCCATGTAGAAGTCTGGACCTCTGACTCCAGTCCTGAGGTAGTTGGAGACAGCAGAATCACTGGGGTTCACTGATCAGCCAGTCATACCAAAAAAGGAAAACAGTCCAGTGAGATTCTGTCTTAAGAATGCAAGAGTGAAGCCAGGCGTGGTAGTGCACACCTTTAATCCCAGCACTCAGGAGAAAGAAGTAGGAGGGTCGCTGTGAGTTCATGGCCACCCTGAGACTACATAGTGTATTCCAGGTCAGCCTGGGCTGGGCTAGAGCAAGACCCTACCTTGAAAAACCTAAAAAAAAAAAAAAAAAAAAAAAAATGCATCTGCCACACATACATGCATATGACACACACAGACTCTCAAAAAGAGAAAAAATACTGCATTAGAATCACCTGGATGGTGTATAAAAATAAGTTGCTGCACTCTACCCTGTAGTTTCTGCTTTATCAGGCCTGGAGTAGGAACCTAAGAATGTGGATATCTAACAGCTTTCCAGTTGATTGTGACAATTCTGGTCTGAGGCCTACACCATAAGAATCATGAGCAGTAAGGGAATAGTTTTAGCCTATGAAGATGGTCACAACTAAAGTGAACATTTTTAATATTGTATTGTTTTTTGAGGTAGGGTCTTTATCTAGCCCAGGCTAACCTGGAATTCACTATGTAGTCTCAGGGTGGCCTGAACTCACAGCAATCCTCCTACCCCTGCCTCCCAAGTGCTGGGATTAAAGGTATGTGCCACCACACCTGACTAGAGTGAACATTTAAGAATGGAGCTGTTGAGCTCTTGGCAAACATGCATGAGGTCCTGGCTTCCATCCCCTGCTTTGCAATAAATGTGTAAAACACTCTGATGAATGGAAACAAACAAATCTTAGGCCAAGGATGTAGCTGTTAATGCTCCTTGTGGCCAGAGTAATGCTCACAGATTAGAAGTGATTATGCTGCTGGAGAGGTGGCTCAGCGCCCAAAGAAATGATTGTAGCCTGGCACAGTGGCGCACGCCTTTAATCCCAGCACTCAGGAGGCAGAGATAGGATGATCTCTGAGTTTGAAGCCACCCTGAGACCACATAGTGAATTCCAGGTCAGCTTGGGCTAGAGTGAGACCCTACCTCAAAACACCAGAAAGGAAGAAAGAAATGATTGTGCCGAGGCCTTTTTATAGTCTCCACATCCCTCAGATGGTGTTTTTATAGTCTGTATCCCTGGAGTTACAGGCAACCACTTTTTTTCTTTCAATTTATTTATTTTATTTATTTTTACTTTTTGGGGGTTTTTCAAGGTAGGGGCTCACGGTAGCCCAGGCTGACCTGGAATTCACTATGGAGTCTCGGTGGCCTCGAACTCATGGCAATCCTCCTACCTCTGCCTCCCGAGTGCTGGGATTAAAGGCATGTGCCACCACACCTGGCTTCCTTTCATTTTTTATCACCTGATTTGGAGAGGTTTAGTCAAGTTACCTATCAACGTGATTGGATTAAGGTCAGCTGCTAAGCCCCACTCCAGTTCTGACTATAGACCACAGCTTTAAGGTCTTTCTAATGAAAATTTGGAATAGACTCTTGTAATGTTTTGTAAATTTTCATGTAATGTGTTTTCATCATTCCCTTCTCTTTATCCTATTCATCTTCTGCTTTTCTTTTTTCTTTTAAGTTTTTGAGGTAAGGTTGCACTGTAGCCCAGGCTGACCTGGAACTCACTCTATAGCTGCAGGCAGGCCTCAAACTCATGAGGATCCTCCTACCTCAGCCTCCCAAGTACATGTGGGAGACAGGATCTCACGTTAGTCCAGGCTAACCTGGAACTCACTCTGTAGACTAGGTTGGCCTCAAACTCATTCCTACCACTTCCTCCCAAGTGTAGGAAGTATAAGTGTTAAATACCACATCTGGATTATCCAATTTGAGATAGTCTCATGTACCCCAGGTACCATGGCCTTGAAAGATGACGGTGGCTGTTTGAACCAGGTGATCCCCATAAACTCAGGTGTTGTGAATGCTTGCTCACTAGATGGTGGCAGTTTGGAAGGTGGAGACTTGCTAGAGGAGGTGTGTTGCTGGAGGTGGGCCTTGGGCCTTATTAGCCCCTAGGTTGCCAGTGTTGGGGAGGCTCACTTTCCTGCTGTGGCAGAGGTGATGTCCAGCCTGTGCTGATGCCATCATGGAGCTTCCCTTCCCTCAGGATTGCAAGCCAAAGTAAACAGCCTTCCTCCACCAGCTGCTTTGGTCGTGTGCATTTCCCAATAACCAGAAGGTAACTACAGCATTGACCTCCTCCACACTGCTAGGATCATAATGTGTGCCATTGCACCCTGTGTGTACCATGCTAGATAAGCATTTTACCAGCTGATCTTACCTCTCCTTCCCCCCCCAAAAAAAAGATGATCATTATGTTCAATATGAAGCTTTTCTGTTTTGGGTTTTTTTTTCTTTCTTCCTTTCTTTTTGGTGTGGGGGAGGGAAAGAGGTTTATTTTGGCTTACAGGCTCGAGGGGGAAGCTCCATGATGGCAGGGAAAACAATGGTATGAGCAGAGGTTGGACATCACCCCCTGGCCAACATAAGGTAGACAATAGCAACAGGAGAATGTGCCAAATACTGGCAAAGGGAAACTGGCTGTAACACCCATAAGCCCGCCCCCAACCATTTTTGGTTTTGTTGAGGTAGGGTTTCTAGTCCACACTGATCTGGAACTTGCTCTTTAGTCCCAGGCTGGCCTTGAACTCACAGTGATCCTCCTGCCTCTCCCTCTCAAGTGGTGGGATTAAAGATGTGCACCACCACACTTGACTTCCCTTTTCCTTTTTTATTTGAATGTTCAAGCATTTTTTTTTTAAACTTCTTTATGAGAGAGAGAGAATGGGCACATAAGGGCCTTCAGCCACTGCAAAAGTACTCTAGATACATGTGCCACCTTATATATCTGTACTTATGTGGGTACTAGGGAATCAAACCTGGCTCCTTTGGCTTTGCAGGCAAGTGCATTAACCACTAAGCAATCCCTCCAGCCCCCCCCCCCTTTTTTAAGTTAACTTGAGTACAGCATATATAATGAGTTGCTTATATTCGGTGTCTGTTCTAGGTTCACTTCTTCAACAGCTTTTTTCACAGACAGCTGGTAACCAAAGGATATAATGGAGTTAAAAGATGGACTAAAAAGGTATTCTGTTACTTTATGCTAAATTTAAAATGGATAGGCCTCTCTAGGTGGAAGAGTAAGAACTTTAATGTTGTCAACCTAATCAGACCCTTCAATGTGACAGTTTTTAATATTCATTTTAAATCTAATGCTTGATTGGATGTTCTGTGTGTGGATTGGAATGTGCTATAACTGAAAAACCACCAAACTGGGGGAGTTAGTGATTGCACATTACTGTTAGCCTTAGATGGCTCATTTATTGCAAAATAAAATGCTAGGTTAGGTTAGCTTAGTATTTAAAGTACCTTCAGTGACTACCAGAAACTGTTTGTTTTAATTTTGTTTTATTTATTTATTTACTTGAAAGAGACAGGCAGAAAAAGAGGCAGAGAGAGAGAATGGGCACATCAGGGCCTCCAGCCACTGCAAATGAACTCTAGACACATACGCCATCTTGTGCATCTGACCTACATGGGTCCTGGGGAATCGAGCCTCAAACTGGGGTTCTTAGGCTTCACAGGCAAGTGCTTAACTGCTAAGCCATCTCTCCTGTGTGAGGTGCTGGGATTATAGTTGTTCTCTACTTTTCCTACTTGGAGACATTTAAGTCTTTTTATGTCCTTTTTTTGTTATTTCATCAATATTAGCAGCAAGTTCAAATTCAAGTCATAGGTGTAGAAATAGTGTGGTTTTTAACTTTTGTTAGTGGATAGTGGTGGTGGGTGTGAGACAGAATATCATTGGCTCATGTAGCCCAGGCTGTCTCAAATCCAACATGTAAGTCAATGATTCTCCTGCTTCCACCTCCTGAGTACTGGGATTATAAACCTGTGCCACAGTGTCTCGCATGCTTTTCACTTTTGTAATCCTAATATTTTTGTTTCTGTTTTGTTTTTCAAGGTAGGGTCTTACTCTAGCTCAGGCTGACCTGGAATTCACTATGTAGTCTCAGGGTGACCTTGAACTCAAACAATCCTCCTATCTCTGCTTCTCAAGTACTGGGATTAAAGGCGTGCACCACTATGCCCAGCTCAATCCCAACTTTTTTTTTTTTTCTATGTGAGAAAGCAAGACAGAGAGAATTGCACACCAGGGCCTCCAGCCACTATAATCGAAAAACAGACACTAGTGCTGTGGGGTGGTACACACCTTTAATCCCAGCCCTCAAGAGGCAGAGGTAGGCATATTCACTGTGAGTGTGAGGCCACCCTGAGAGTACATAGTGAATTGCAGGTCAGCCTGGACTATAGCAAGACCGTACCTTGAGGGAGTGTGGGGGATAAGAGGGCTGGAGAGATGGCTTAGCAGTTAAGGCATTTGCCTGCAAAGCCAAAGGATCCAGGTTTGATTCCCCAGGACCCACGTAAGCCAGATGAACATGGTGGCACATGCATCTGAGTTTGGTTGCAATGGCTGGATGCCCTAGCATGCCCATTCTCATTCTCTCTCTACCTCTCCCTCTTTCTCTCTCTCAAAAAATGAAATAATAAAAAAGAAAGTAAGTAAGTTGGGCTGGAGAGATGGCTTAGTGGTTAAGGTACCTGCCTGCGAAGCCTAAGGACCCATGTTCAACTCCTCAGGTCCCACATAAGTCACACACAAGGTGGCGCATGCATCTGGAGGTCAATTGCAGTGGCTGGAAGCCCTGGCGTGCCAATTCGCTCTCATTAAAAAAAAGTAGTTGTGGTTGGAAATAATTTTGTCTGGGAAGAGATGAAATGAACTCAAGAGCCACATGTGGGTTCAGATCCTAGTTTGGTAACTTAACTGGATGTGTTTGGGCAAACTACTTGATTTTTGTAAAACTTCAATCTTATTTATAAAATGGGAATGCCTAAGGTATTTGTGAGGACTGAATGAGACTGTATTAGCAGACCGCTGAGTACATTGTACACACAGTAAAATGATTTATATTATTACTTAACCACATGTGCATTTCAGTTCTTTGATTTGGTAATCCAAATACTGGGAAATTTTTTTTTAAGAAAGTGCCTTTTTTTTCTTATTTATTTTTTATTTGAGAGGCAGAGAGAGAGAGAGAGAGAATGGGCACACTAGAGCTTCCAGCCACTGCAATCGATCTCCAGACGCATGCGCCACCTTGTGCATGTGGCTGACATGGGCACTAGGGAATTGAACCTGTGTCCTTAGGCTTCATAGGCAAGTACCTTAACTGCTAAGCCCCTAATGGGAACTGTTTTAACGAAATCCAGAAAAAGAAAGGTCTTTCTATAAAATAGATTGCTAATTGCATTACCAAAATTAAAGTATTAGGTAAATTGATATCTCATTCATAGAATTTTCAGTTTTTGGTAAACCTTATGGTTTTTAGTCATTTCTTTTAGTAAATGTATTCTCTACTGATAAGATGGTAACAAAATCAGGAATTAAAATGCTGTTACAGATTTCTTACTCTTTATAGTGGGAAGGCAGTAGATATTTCTGGACTTGCCAAATTGTAAAGCAAAGAATAAATCACACTATTTGCACTGACTCCAGGTCACACATCTATCATACCAGCTTCCTTGTGACACTTAGTTCTTGTCTCTCCTCCTTTTCTCTTCCTTTACCCTGTGCATAGGATGGTCTTATGCATGTAAGATTGACTTCTCGTTTATGTACCTTCTTCTCTTCTTCCTCTCTCCTCTTGCCCACCCCTACATAGGGTTTCTCTGTGTAGCCTAGGCTGATTTTGAAGTCATCCTCCTTTTCTTTGCCTTCCCAGTACTTGCTTTACAACCCTGTGCCATTCTTCCTGGTTCCTCATCAGTATTTTCCTTTCTAGTACTGCATGATCTATAGGACTCCTTTATTACTTCTCTACTAGAATGAACTTACCATGAGACCACCTTGTTTTATATAGGAATGCTAGAGCATTGAGTAATTTCCAGGACAGAAAAGGTAACTACTGGTAAGAACTAAAACTATATTCCACATTGCTGGTGTATACTCCATGGTATGGTGGTGCACTCTCATAATCTCTATGCTCATGAGACTTGGGCAGGAGGCCAAAGGAGAATTTGGGTCCCTTCTGTGTCATTCCAGCTCATTCTTCTTTGAAGCTCAGGGTCTGTCCCTCAACCAGAAGCTGCCATTAGTCCTCACACCCCTGAGGTTGTGTGGGCTCCAAGATGTGCTCAGTCATGCCCACTTTTTATGTGGGTCCTGGGTAGCTGAACCATATTTTAGCTTAGTAGTAGTTACAAGCATAAACATTAAAGGTAAACTTGGGTTCACATTATGGTTCAACACTTCCTAATTTTATGACCTTCAGTAGATCAAAAACCAGTAAATGGAAGCTGTTTGTTGTTGGTTCTATGGTGATGGCTTTACTCCATTTCTTTTCTCTTCATCAGGTGGATTTGTTTAAAAAGAGTCTTCTGTTGATTCCTATTCACCTGGAAGTCCATTGGTCTCTCATTACTGTGACACTCTCTAATCGAATTATTTCATTTTATGATTCCCAAGGCATTCATTTTAAATTTTGTGTAGAGGTAAGTTAATAACCAGCCTATCTCATTTATCTTGTGATTGACCAAATTGTATCATAGCTCTAAGATTGAATAGCAGAAGCCAGTCCCCAGAAGTAAGTGTCTGTTGGGAGAGTCCTCCAAATTTCTGTTCAAGAAAAAGAACTACAAGAGGGCTGTGTGAGCCGGGAGAGGAAGCTTCCAGGAGCCGCACTTCCTGGGAGAAATGAGCACCCTATCAGATTCTGTCTGCAGTGTCTCTGCTTTTCCTGTGAAACTGCCTCTTGAATTGAGTTAGAAACTATTTTCCTTTTTCTTAGAGTGGATTTTTTTTTAATTTTAGAGCTAGAGAGAGACTGAGAGAATTGGCGCACCAGGGCCTCAGCCACTGAAATTGAACTCCAGATGCCTGCGCCACCCAGTGGGCATGTGCAGCCTTGCACTTGCCTCAGCTTTGTGTGTCTGGCTAATGTGGGGTCTGGAGAGTCAAACATGGGTCCTTAGACTTCTCAGGCAAGCGTCTTAACCATTAAGCCATCTATCCAGCCGTGATTGGCTCTTTTTAAAACATTTTAATGATTTGAGAAGGAAAGAGGCAGAGAAAATGGGCACATCAGGGCCTCTAGCCACTTGAAAGGAACTCCAGATGCATGTGCCACCTTTTGCATCTGGCTTGCGTGGGTAATGGGAATTGATCCTGGATCCTTAGGCTTTGCAGGCAAGCGCCTTAACCACTAAGCCATCTCTCCAGTCCCCTGATTGGCTCTTTTTTAAAAAAATATTTGAGAGAGATGGACATGCCAGGACCTCCTGCCACTACAAAGGAACTCCAGATATGTGTGCCATTTTGTGCATCTTGCCTTATGTGGGTACTGGGGAATCAAACTCAGGCCACCAGGCTTTGCATACAAATGCCTTTAACTGACCCATCTCTCAGCCCATATAGAGAGAGAGAATTGACGCACCAGGGCCTCCAGTCACTACAGACTCCATGTGTATGTGCCACTTTGTGCATCTGGTTTTACTTGGGTACTGGGGTGTTGAACCTGGGCCAGCAGGCATTACAAGCAAGTGTCTTTAACCACTGAGCCATCTTTCCAGCAAGATTTGGCTCTTATATTTAAAGTACCTTCTATAGAATAAAGTCATAATCAGCTCCTATTAATAACTGTTGGAATACAAAAGCCAGAAAAATTAGGTTTCCTGATTTTCCTGCATAATGAAAAACTAGGTAGACAGTGTGACTGAAAACAAGAGTCCATTCACAACATGATCAAAGCATAAATTTACTCAGGAATATTCCCTAATGAGAAATGTAGAAAAACTGCAACGCTTTGACAGTTTAGAGGAAGTGTGAGTAAGTGGCGAGGGAGAGTCATTACAAATTCATAAGTTTTCAGCCTAATCAGTTTTCCAGAGGGATTTTGTTTTGTTTTGTTTCTCTAGACTAGCCTCAGACTCAGCCTTCTCCTTCCAGAGCTTTCTGAGTGCTGCCATCACAAGTGTATGTCACTGTTCTGTGCTCCAACTAGGCTTCCTTTCCTCCCTTCCCCCCTTCTCCCCTCCCGCCTATCCCCTCCCCTAAGTTTGCAATGGATAGGCCACTCTTTTTTAAAAAAGGGGAATAAAACACCACCCTGCATCAGTGGGCTGGAATGGCTGCTCAGTTGTAGAGTACCTGGTCTAGCGGTGGAAGATTCTTGGAAGTCTGGTTGAGAGGAATTAGATGTCCATAAAGGTGTAGGAGACCCCAGACTTGTGGACCCCAGTTTTCAGTTTTTACCCTGCTACCAAAGAATTGAAAATGTGGATTCAGAGAAGGGTAAATTACTAGTTACGAGGTTTATTTCTGGGAGTTATGACCCATAGGGAAAGCAAAGCAGGAGAGCCCAAGCCAAAGGATCCCCTTTGAACAGGGAGGGGTCAAGGAAGATCAAAAGAGAGACCACACTTGTAGCAAAGCAGGAAGGCACCCAAAAGGAAACAAGGAAGTGCTGCCCCTCTGGGAGGAGGAGAGGAGACCAAGGAGATCCCTCTCACTCTGGGAAGGAGCCAAGAAGCTAGGTCCTTGAGGCAAGAAGAGGAAGAAGTGACTTCCACACTTTTATATGGGTCAAACATCCAGTTGGAATGAGCCTTATCATTGGACTCAGACATGTAAGGGGGAGACTGGATAGGTTAGTGGGCTCAGGGGGGCCAGCCCACAGGTATGGTAGGAGACTTGAAGCAGGAAGCTGCTGAATAGTGTTGCTTGCAGCCATCTTGGATGAGATTGGATTAGACTTTGGTGGTAGTACTGCCAGGGCAGACAAGGTGGCATCCATGTTTCTGTTAGTCCCTGCCTAACTACCTACCAGAAAAAAAGAATGCCTTGCTCCTAACCCAAATCACTAGCAAGTGCAAAGTATTTCCTGGTGGTCTGTAACAGTTAACTTGGCCACTTAGGGTAACTGCAGTGGTAGCAATAATAATCAGTTCTGAGTGCCTTTCACCTTAAAAACTACATATCCTGGCTGGTTATGTTGGTTCACACTTGTAATCTCAGCACTGAGGCTGAGGCAGGAGGAGGATTACTATGAATTCAAGGCCAAACCAGCCTGGATTGTGGAGTGAGAACCTTTCTTCAAAGCAAAATCAAACAGGGCTGGAGAGATGGCATGAATGCCTCTTGGGCCAGAGACTGCCAAATTTCACTCCCCCAGACCTACATAAAAAGTTGGACATAGCTACACATCTGCAACCCCAGTCTTGGGGGAGGGGATGCATGGAGAATAGAAAATTCCTATCTGAAAGATAACAGCTCAAGGTTGAGGGAGAGGACCCATCTCACGGAAATATACGGATGAGCGAGAGTGGTGCCAGCTGTTCTTCTCTAGCCTCTGCACATACATGTATGGGACATGCGCATCTGCCTACACACATGTGTGCATGCATCACACACAACACACGAACACCCAAAAAAAGCAACATATTGTATATTTCTTGCTGTCTATAGCATAAAAATTCTTGTATATTTACATAGATGGGACATGTACTAGGATGTTCGTAGTAGCATTTGTAAGAGTAAGAAATAACTCAATTTTTTTTTTTAATTTAGAGGAAGAGAATTGGTGCGCCAAAGCCTCAGCCACTAAAATTGAACTCCAGGTGCTTATGCCACTTAGTGGGCATGTGCAACTTTGCGCTTCATTCACCTTTGTGTATCTGGCTTATGTGGGATCCGGAGAGTTGAACATGGGTCCTTAGGCTTCTCAGGCAAGCGCCTTAACCACTAAGCCTTCTCTCCAGCCCAAACCTAAATTTCTAAGTGTGGTAGGACAGGTCTATAATCTCAGCATGTAGGAAGGTGAGGTTTTCAAGACCATCTTTGGCTACACATCATCAAAACCACGAAGGGTTGAGGATGTAGCTTATTCATTGCTAGAGCACTTGTCTAACATGCTCAAAGCCCTAGGTTCAGTTCCCATGCCATCAGATTAAAAAACACTTAGAAACAAAAATTCACAACCTAAATTTACTTTTAGCAAGAGACAAGCTAAATACAATAGTAACCTTTACTATCAAACTGATCATAGCAGTTAAAAGAGAATATAGTGTGTATAGTCCATAAGATTACACAGAAAGATCTCCAAGACAGAATTGAGGGGTTTTTGTTGTTTTGTCTTACATTACTGGAATTTGAGTACAACATCTTATACATGCCAGGCAATGTTCCACCACTGAACTGTGCCCTCACACCCATAGCTGAGTTTTAAAAACCCTTTTACAGCAGAATGATACAGTAAAATAGTTACATGGGGAAAAATTCATGTGTGCATTCACACACTCACACACACACACACTTGCTGTACATAAAAAGATGGGATGGCAAGGCTTAGTGATACATGTTTATAGAGCTAATGGTGGGATAATCAGTTGAACCCAGGAGTTTGAGATCAGCCTAGTTCTGAGACTCTTATCTTAAAAACAATGATGGACTGGATGCAATCTTGATTTTCAGTGGTTGCATTTTGCTAAGAGTTCAGAGGAGAAGGACTAATGGTTAAAGAGAATTTTGCCTACCACTTCTTGGCCTTTTGGCTAAGATAAAGTGTGGAGAATTTTGCCTTACATGAGATATTTTAATACTTTAGAAGGAGAGTATATTATTCTATTACTTGTATGATTAAAATTTAAAGAGGCTGATGAGATGGCTTAGTGGTTAAAGCCATTTTGCTTGCAAAGCCTAACACCTAGGTTTAATTCTCTTTTACCTACCTACATAAAGCCAGATGCACAAAGTGGCACATGCACCTAGAGTTTGTTAGCAATGACACGAGGCCCTGGTGTGCCCATACTCACTCTATCTGCCTCTTCTCTCTCAAGAATGTTTTTAAATTTTTTAACTTAAAATTAAGGTCAAGTTTTCAAAATCCAAATTTGTGGTTCCTATAAATCCTGACTAAACTCAAACAAAGTCCTCCTGAACCTAGAATTCAATATCTCCACTCCAGAAGAGCTCATTCAATATTGGGCATGAGTGTGTTTTCCAGTTAACTTCCCTAATTCTTTGCTCCTCTTTCAACCAGTACTCCCCTCAGTTGCCAGCACCTGTCTGTCATCTCTTCCCTGGGCAAATATGCAGTGATAAAAATGTGTAGCCATATTAGTTCCCTTAACAGTCCAGATCTAACATGGAGTGGAGGGCAGGGTTCTCATCTAGGAAATGAGACATTGGTACCGGGGCCCTGGGCCGGCTGCTGACACGTGCCTTCATGGAACAAAGGATGGGTACACAAAGTTTTCTTTATGTAGTAGGCATTTTAGCCCTGTGTAGTGACAGATGCCTGTAATCCCAGCATTCAGAAGGCTGAAATGGGAGGTCAGGAGTTTCAGGGGGGCTTGTGCTCCATAGCAAGACCCTGTCTTGAAAAAACAAAAATCAAATAGGTAGCTTGTTTCCAAACCAATTCTGAATTATTTGGCTTTTGGTTCTGCTGCACAGTTGTCGAATGTTTATTTTTTAAGACAGAATTTTGATGTGTAATGCAAGACTGACCTTAAACTTGTGATCATCTTCCCTTAGCCTCCTGAGAAGCTGTGTTTACAAACATGTGACAGTGGCTAGCTAAAAAATTCATCTTCTCACTTTTTACCAAATTGTCTCTGCCTTTTCAGCAAAATTACAATTAGCCTGATAACCTTTGCCAATTTGCAAAAAGACATTGAGAGCAGACTTGTTTTAGTCACTTTGAACCAAGTGCAGTGTCATGCAGGAAGGTGGGTTTCGTTAGGCAGTTGTTGTAGGGAATTGAGGAATACTGGAAAGTGGCTCTACCAGAGTTGCATGCCTGTATTTCCAGAGCTGATAAAAGTAGCAGCAAATGTGAGGATTCTGTGAGAGCTGAGACTATAATGGCTGTATGCCTTGCACACGACACCTTATATATTGATGCTCAATAAATGTTAATATGGGCAAAAATTTTTAGGGACAAATCTTTTTGCTTATTTGCGACATGCTGTAATGTTTGGTAAATCTTAAGTATCTGTTTTTGCCAAGTGATTTTTGTTCCATACAAATACCTTCTATTCTACCTTCAAAGGAGTTTACTTAATTCAAGTAACCTTAGTGTTGCACTTTATGTGCACAAAGAGGTTGAAATTCCAGCAAGCTTCATTATGGTAGAAATTTCAGCAATGGACTTAACTGCATTTGAATATGAGTCAAGTTGGGTTAACTTTCCAAAAAAAATAGTTTCCTTTCTTTCAGCTCTCAAAAATAGTTTTTGTCTAACTGGAATGTTTTTCATTTAGTTTTATTACTGATTTCCACCATTCTTTCCTTCCCCTGTGAGCACTGGCAGTGATGAAGATGGTCTGTGTTTGGTAATTCAAGTTTCAAATGGAGCAATTTGACTTACTGTTGGAAAAGGGTACCTAGTTCATAAAACATTTTAATGTCACAAATACCAATGTCTACAGTCTACATTCTTTAAAGTACAGGTCTGAGGGAGAATTCTTAAGTTCTAGCTCCAAAAAAATTCAAACAAAAGAGTTACTTGGAAATAGCCAGGCATGGTGGTACATGCCTTTAATCCCAGCACTTAGAAGAGATAGGTGGATCACCATGAGTTCCAGGCCACTCTGAGACTACATAGTGAATTCCAGGTCAGCCTGGACTACAGTGAGACCCCTACCTCAAAAAAAATAAAGTTACTTGGAAAAATGACTATTTGAATACCTTTTGTTTTGTTTTTAAGATAAGGTCTTATGTAGCCCAGGCTGACCTGAACTCACTCTGTAGTCCTAAATTGGTTTCAAACTCATAGGAGCCTCCTACCTCTGCCTCCCAAGTGCTGGGATTAAAGGCACACACCACGCCTGGCTTATTATGTAATTTTTTTTCTTTTTTTTTTTTTTTCTGAGGTAGGGTCTCACTCTGGCCCGCAATTCACTATGGAGTCTCAGGGTGACCTCCAACTCACGGCGATCCTCCTACCTCTGCCTCCCGAGTGCTGGGATTAAAGGCATGCGCCACCACACCTGGCTCTTATCATATAATTTTAATATAGTGTTCACTATTTTCTAACTTTCAAAAAAAAAACCTGTTTTTAGATACTCAGAAGTCTGTTTAAGAAAAACACTACTTGATTCGCCTATTAATCTGATAGCATAATTACCTAGAGAGGAAATCCAAAACCAGCATCCTTAGTACTTTTTTACTTCTTGGATATTTCCCAGTGCACACCTAGTGCACAATGCTGGGCCCACAGCAATCCAGGGCATAATTGATTATCCAAACTCTTTACTACAGATTTCATCCGGTTATATGAAGCCAATCTTCCTTTGCTTCTGTCTGCTGGTGGGCAGGTTCCATGTTTTCACCAACTAATAGAACACAGCATATGTGTGTGGTTTCTTTTTAACCAGAATATAAGAAAGTATTTGCTGACTGAAGCCAGAGAAAAAAATAGACCTGAATTTCTGCAGGGTTGGCAGACTGCTGTTACAAAGGTAAGTGTGTGATACAAATGAAATTTAGACATGTCCAAGGGAGATGGTGATCCAAAGGGTGGGTACCTGTGAGATTGAAGACTGGTGACCAAAAAAAAATCTCCAGGGAGGCATCTCAGATAAATTGATCTATGTTAGTTACATTAATCACCTGACAGCTAATTTCCCAGTGCTTGCTGGGAGCAGATAACATCAGTCATGTCACCCCTGGGGCAGCTGCTAATAATATGGTTCTGCTGAGAAACAAATTTGAGTTCCTTTTTTTGGGGGGGCGAGGGTTCAAAGTAGGGTCTCGCTCTAGTCCAGGCTGACCTGGAATTCACTATGTAGTCTCACGGTGGCTTCGAACTCAGTGATCCCCCTACCTCTGCCTCCCTAGTGCTGGGATTAAAGGGGTGTGCCACCACGCCGGGCTCCAAATTTGAATTCTTGATAGGTGACACCTATCTCTTGTCTTGTAGCGGTAATTTCCATATGGCCCATATAGACTCAGAGAAATGCTAAAATGACTATTTGGGCTCACTAAAGAGCAAGAACTTATAGTTTGGACTCAACCTATCTGGTCAATTAACCAGTTCTTTTGGAAACATACCTTTTGCCTTTATGATTTTTTTTTCCTAAGAATAGGGCAGATTTGAGTAGTGTGAGGTAAAAAGTGATAATCAAGTCCACCATCAAGTGTTCACAGTCCAGGCACATGTTCTCTGATCCACATTCCACTGTGTTCCCATGCTCATAGAATTGAGAGCACAACTCATTATTCCGATTTTTATTTCCCCATTCATCGCACTTGGGCTTTAAATTGTGGTTGCTGCTTGAAAGATTCTTTTATGTGGCCAGATGCCTTCAACATCAAGATACTAGAACAGGGGCTGGGAGATGACTTCGCAGTTAAAGGCAGTTGCTTGTAAAGCCTGCCAGCCCAGGTTCGATTCCCTAGCCACTCAAAGCAGATAAGTATTTGTTTATAGCCACAAGCTACCCTGGCACACCACGACACACAAACACGCAAATTTTCAAAGATATTAAAAGTGTATACCAGGTGCCCTGGACAGAGACAAATTTCCAATCTCTTGTATTTTAATGAACTTTTTTTTTTCCTTCAGTGTATTCCACAACAGAAAAATGACAGTGACTGTGGAGTCTTTGTGCTCCAGGTAAATATTTTTTCCTACAGTATTTGAATTGTTTTTTGGCTTAGGAGAAAGAAATGGCAGTCCCTGTGTGTATACCATACTAGGTACAGGCAGGCAGTTATACAATGGTTTTTGCATTTTCAGATGTAATCTTAAGAAAGAACTACTTCCCAACACCAAGAATAAGTAGGGGCTATCACCCATGTCTTACTGGAGGTTTGTTAGTGAAGTCACACCAGAGAATGGCATTTGCAAAATTAATTTTTAAAAATTGGGCAGGCAATTAAAACCCTTAGCATAGTGTTGTAGATTTTAAACGAGGGCTGCATCCAAAAGTGACTGTCAAGCACAAAGCTCTCCTTGAAGATGTTGAATGGTGTGTTTTTATACGTTCTCCCAAACTTCATTATGCAGCCTTACACATTAGGTCTGCCTGTGGGGAAACACACTGGTGGGAGCACTCACATGCCACTCACTTGTCTCTGGGACCTTTGCAGTACTGCAAGTGCCTCGCCTTAGAGCAGCCTTTCCAGTTTTCGCAAGAAGACATGCCTCGAGTGCGGAAGAGGATTTACAAGGAGCTGTGTGAGTGCCGGCTCCTAGACTGAGACCCCGCAGGGACTCCGGAACACTGACCACATCGGAGCAGATGGTTTGTTACTTGAATCTCCACAAACACTTATTTGAAATTTTACAGAGATTTCAGATTGGTGGTATTGGGCCACTGTTGTTACCTCAAATTTATTTGTTGCCCTTATTCATTTCTCCCGCTACCATGTACTTTTTTTAAATGTTTAGTTTCATTTTTAACTTTAAGAATTCCGTGCATCCCTCCCATATTTAATATTTATTATCCAAACGCATGCATTAGACAGAGCATGCAGTGAAGAGTATTAAAAAAAAAAGCCTAGTAGATTTGGTGCAGCTTTTGAAACTTAGATGTGAACTGAATACAAGTTTAAAATTTAGCCCCACCACCTAAAATGCAAGATGTTTGTGATACAGCATTACTCACAATAGACGTTCCCTGTGGCATAAAGGGTAGCCAGGAGTGGTTCTGACAAAGCCAGTCCTGTAAACCAGCAGCACCTCTCACTGATTTTCTGCTCCAAGTCTCAGCCTGAGATACATAAGGAGCTGATAGATGGGGCTGTTATGTTTACAGAGGCATGCTTGTAAGCACAGTGCCCCTTTGGGAACTGCTGATTAAGGCATGAGAAAAAGGCAATGTTCTTGTGGCCCAGTTATTTTTAAGAGTTTCTTTTTGATTTTTTGTGACAGGGTTTCACTGTAGGATCCAAGCTAGCCTGGAACTCATTGTAGCCAGGCTGCCCTCAAACTCACGATAGCCCTGTCTCAGTTTCCTGAGTGCTGGCTTTACACTGCCACACCAGCAGTAAATGACAGTTCAGACTCGGTCTTGGGAATTAGAGCACATGGGCTAGATCTCATAGGGCTTTTGCTTAGTCATTGAATTCCCTGGATTTTTCTGGTTTTGACCTGTGAAAAAATTTAGCATCCATCAAACTTGTTAGAAGTAATTTGCAAGTTCTCACTTCCCTTCTTTTACCTCCTTCTTTTACCTCCATGTGGAAGGTGTTTGCAAGTTACCAAAAACATTTCAGAGTATCTGAAGTGTAAACATCGAAATGGAAGGTTGATTTTAGGTCTTTTGCAGATGGTGGGGAGAAGAGAGAAGGAAGCACCGAGTTCTGTGGGAGTGCTGCACGCAGATTAGGAATGTTTGTTCCCTTCTCTGGGAGCGCATACCATACAGGCCTCATCTGGCTTCTGCAAGAACAGCCGTGAGCCTGCACACAGGAGTTGCCTTTTCCTCCTCTCTTGAACTGTAAAGGGCTCTGTCCTGCTTAGCTGCACTAGGATGCCGGGATGGATCTTCTCTCTTCAATCTGGCCTTTTGTGACATTTGGAAGGAAAGGAAATAAGGAGCATGTTAAGCTTAACCAGTTACCTTTTCTGAATTGAGAGAGAATGTAAGAAACTCAGAAGCTTGTACAGAGAAGTACTAAGTGAACGGCAGAAGATAACTTTATGCCTGGTTAGGTACAGGCTGCTGGAAAAACATAGTGTTTAATTTGCCCGTAAGGTGTAGCTGGCTGAGCAGGGCTGACTGCCCATAGTTGAGGGTTGAATTAGACAGACATTGACATGCAGGATTCCTGACCAGTGTGGACACTGGGAAGCAGCCCCAGCACTTTGTTCTCCTGAATCAAACAGACTCAAAAGTCCTTAGCATAAAAACCAGGTCAGTATTTCTTACTGTGCTTCAGGTCATTAAAAAGACTGGGAGTATGTGCTGCTACAGATCAGGTGGTATCACCATTAAGAAAGATGAGAATTTAAGAGTAAGAAAGAGGACTTTTTCTTTCTTTTATGGTACTGGGGCTTGAACCCAGGGCCTGTATATGTGCTAGGCAAAGGTTCTAGCACTGAACTACACTCCCAGTTCTTTTTATTATTTTATTTTGAGGCCCAGGCTCACCTTGAATTGTCTTGCTATCCTCCTACATCCCAAGTAACTATGACCTACACTACCAAGTCAGACCTAGTTGAAGATGTCTTTTGGGGGGGAACATAAGGATTCAGGGTCTCATGTAACCAGGCCAGGATAGCCTCAAACTATGTAGCTAAGGATGACCTTGAATTCCCAATCCTGCCTCCGTCTCCCAACTGCTGGCATTGCAGGTATATGCCATCATAACCCAGCTGAAGGTGTGGTCTTAATGCTTTCAGACATAATGGCAACAACATGGGATTCTTCAAAATTTATATGCGAGACATTTGCTGTGTTGTTGTTGGGTGGTTTTCTTCTTCTTCTTCTTCTTCTTCTTCTTCTTTTTTTTTTTTTTTTTTTTTTTTTGGTGTGGCTATACCAAAGTAGCCAGTAAATGATTGACTCAATGTCTCTCATTTTAAAACTTCTTGAATGATGAAGTAATGCACTTCCCCATGACAGACCCATCATGCAGAAGAGACAGTTGTATTCTTCTAAGAAATCTTTTTTTTTTTTTTTTTTTTTTTTGAGATAGGATCTCAATTTAGCTCAGGCTGGCCTCAAATTTGCAATCTTCCTGCCACAGCCTCCCTAATGCTGGGATTACAGGGGCATGCCAGCAAGTCCATTGCCTGGGAGAATCATAGTGCCTAGAGTTTGAGTTACCAATTTCCTCTAGCCAGAAATGGTCATATTAGCACTGAGGCATGCAGGGGTGAGCAGAGACAAGCTACTACTCTCTACTCCTAGCATGATAGGGTGCCTTCAAGTCAGCTGCTCAGCATGCTTTAGCCTGAACGCTGAATATTTTAAGTATGTTTTCAACGTGTTTCTGTCATTCATGAAGCTTGATTTCAATATGCAGTTGCTCTCTCCTTGTGATTACATGTTAACTTCTATTTAGCTTAAGTCCTAGATGAGAAAGTCTTTTGATGTTTGCAGTAATTACTTTCTTTCAGCAAAGCCACTCTTGAAATATACTCTGGGCTGTTGGTAAGACAGGCATTGCTTTACTGTAACTAGCTTGGCACTGAACTGTTTGGGTGCCCACAAGGCAGGCAGACCTTATGCCATTGGGGTTAAGTGCAAGCTTTGCACAAACTAAAAGCTATATATAAGCCTCCAACAAGTTGCCTAGTCCTTTCTCTGGGCAAATTTATCAGGCTATAGTTGCTTCTTTCCAGTGGTTGTTTTGTTAAATTTATAGCAGTGAATGTAGATTTAATTCATCTTTTAGTTTTCTTAAGAGTCATGGAGAATTTACTTTTAGTTTAACCTCTTGAAGGGGAAAAAAAAGCAGTTGCTGCCAATAATCCCAAATCACATTTGTGTCTTTGCATTGTATTTTCTACTTACCATTGAATATGAATAACTTGGTCATCTTGACTTTATATTTGGAACAAAACAGTAACAGACCCATTGGGACACAGCCAGCTGCAGCACTTGGCTAACCATAATTGTGGTTCACTGCTTCTTCCTAGATTTGAATTGTGGGATCTGAATGGGTCTCTGGACCTTTAAGTGAGAAACAATGAATTAAGTATACTGATTATCTACTCTGCTTCATTATATTAAGAGACCAGTTACAAAGCATATACTTTGTTATTGTGCTAGGCTCTGCCTCCTGGTCGGGAGATAACTAAGACCTAGGGAACACCGTCAGAGATGTGCTAATTTGTATTTGGGCGTTACAGAAGCAAACCTAAGACAAGTTGTTCACTTAAATGGTACCTGTTGGTCAGAAAGATAATTTATTAAATATTATGATCATGTAAAATTACAGTACTCAACTCTTCTAGCAAAATATTTTTTTGAGAAATAAACTAAATGCCTTTATAAACTTGTCTCTTGTGTTGAATAATATGTCTTTGGTGAGTAGCACTGTAGTGACATTACAGTGTGACAAAGCTCATTTAAGAACAGTGACCAGTGTAAGCCCTTACCTACCCACCCTTAGAGCTGCATGGTCCAACGGAACCCTCTTCCATGATGGAAATAGTTCTGCCCACTACAGTAGCTGCCAGCCACCACCTCCTCCCACAGTACAAGCCTGAACGCTTGCTTTGACTACAGGGGGATAGAGTTCAGATACTGCTCCTAGAATGAGAGAGGATACAATGTCGAAACTGTCGTACTCGCATTCTCAGGCTCAGTAAACATGACAGTCTCTTTAATCCAGCCCCAATTTTCCTTCCCTTCCAATCACCCAGTGTGCTATGTTCTGAAAAATTAATCTATTTTGACCAGGCATGGTGGCAGTCACCTTTAATCCCAGCACTTGGGAGGCAAAGGAGGAGGATTGTTTTGAGTTCAAGGCCAGCCTGGAACTAGAGTTCATTCCAAGTCAGCATAGCCTAGAGTGAGACACTACCTTAAAAAATTTGAAAGTATACCTATTTTGACCTATTCCCTCAATAACTACTTGGTACATCTTTTATTTTCACAAGAATGTCCATATTTTTTCTTCACATAAAGCCATCAATTGTTTAAAATGTCATTAAAAGGGACAAATTCTGCCCCAAACTTATTTGTACGCAGTTCAGAGTAGAGGAGTTCCAGAAACCAGCAGAAGGGAGCAGGGGAGATGGTAAGAGTCCTTGCTGCACAAGCACGAGGGTCTGAGATGGCCAAGTTCAATCCCCTGCACCTATGCAAAAAGCTGGACTTGGCTATGCACATGGCCACACACCTCAAACTGTGTGCTGTGGGGGCAATGACAGTACAAGAATACACAGCAACATGGAAAAGCAATGGTGGACAAATGGCATCCTCCGGCCTCCACACACATGCCATAAAGACTGACAAAGTAAATTGGTTTATCTTTATTGCAATGTTACAGAAGAGACATCTCAAATAAGAACCGCTGTCTCTGGTGTGAAAGCTTATGGAAATGTGAGTCATGTTTTATTATGGAAGAATGTAAGAAACAGCCGGTGTGGTGGTGCACTCCTTTAATCCATGAACTCTGGCAGTTGAGGTAGGATTGCTGAGTTCAAAGCCAGCATAGGGCTACAGAGTGAGTTCCAGGTCAGCCTGGGCTAGAGTGGGGAAAAGAAAAAATGTAATGAACAGTTTAAACTACAATAAAACCACATTTTAATACCAAATTAATGTCTCCTCATAAAATGTTTATAGATATAGTGCTTAGAAATCATTTGTAAATTAGTACTTTGTTGCTAGATGATTTCACATTTTTTTCATAGCAGGGAAAAAATTATGCTCACATATCGTAGTAAGAAATCATCTCTTGTTTTACAAAATGCTAAATAAATTCTTCAGTCTTCTCTGTAGAGACCATAAGATCACAATTTGGGAAGAAAAAGAAAAACAGGCATTTCCTGAAAGAAATCTGTTTTTGTTAAGCATTCTCCCAATTTTCAAGCTTTTTTAGCTCTTTTCTAGGGATTGAAGCCAAGGCCTCTCAACAGGCAAGCGTTCTGTCACTGAGCTTACCTCTAACACCTCTTTTGTTTCTATTTGAGACAGTGTCTCACTTCACTCAGTTACCATACCGGCCTTGAAGCTCTTCATCCTCCTTCGTAGCAGTGGTTATTTACAGAGACAGAGAATGGGCAAGCCAGGGTCTCCAGGTGCTGCAAACGCATTCCAGACACATGCGTTAGTTTGCATCTGGCATTATGTGGGTACTGAGGAGCTGGGTCACTAGGCTTTACATAAGGCAAGTGCCTTAATGACCAGCTCTCCAAACTGAAGCTCTTTTTAAAAACCCATCCTATCCCCGAGATCACTTTGAAAATGGACAGAATAAATCTGGTGGCCCTAATGGCAGCTTTCATGTCCAAGCAATGTTTTTAAGTTTTACTCCATTTCCTAATGTGCATTTTACTTTTGGGGGTACATGAGGTTCTCTATATCACAAATTCCCCCATCACTTTTTTTTTTCTCTTTAAAGCAGTCAATGGAACATTTACATCATTTGAAGGCAGATACCCTTCAAGTTCTGGTAGTTTTCTGATATGTAAGGCAAAGAAGTAAACAGTACCCCCAGGACTGTGTGAGGCTGGCTTTTCTGCTGAAATACAGAAAACAAGTCCAGTTGTCAAATACTTGTTCCTGTTTAGAATAAAGCCATAGGGGGCTGAAGGGATGGCTTAGCAGTTAAGGCATTTGCCTGCAAAGGCAAAGGACCCAGGTTCAATTCCCCAGGACCTACGTTAGCCAGATGCACAAGGGGGCACATGTATCTGGAGTTCATTTGCAGTGGCTGGAGGCCCTGGCGCTCCCATTCTCTCTCTCCCTCTTTCTGTGTCAAATAAATAAATAAAAATAAAATATAGAATAAAGCCATAGAGCCTACATAGAAAAACACCATTTAATAAAGGTATTATGCAAACTCAAGATTTTTTTTTTAAATAATTATTTCAGGCCCCATGAGAAACATGAATCTCCTAAGACAGCAAAACAAATTTTTACATAGTCCAGTCTTCCTAAAAGAAATATGGTATTTGGGGCTGACAGAGTAATAGGACACATATCTGTTGCCCAGGAACACAATCTTTACTATTAACAGAAAACCATTCTGATTTAAGACTTGAATTCAAGGCATTCTTTGGGCTTCTGTCCTTTAATATTTCAGAGGAAAACCATGAAGTGGCTTCCAGCTCAGCAGAGACATTGATCGAGACTTTGGGCAATGTTCAGTGAGCTGTGCACTGACAGGTTCTCACCACTCACTGGTTTGGTGCCATTTTTCCATAGCCACCTCTTCCAGCATCATAGTCCACCCGATACTCATCTCGAACCTTAATTGAAAAGAAAGATGATTTAGCAGATATGTCTCTCATAATCATGTCAAACAATATCATCACATGAAAACAACACATGTATCAGGCTCTTCAAAGTAAAAGGCATTTTGGGCTAGAGAGATGGCTTAGTGGTTAAGGTGCTTCCCTGCAAAGCCAAAGGACAAGTTTGATTCCCCAGGACCCATGTAAGCCATATGCACAAGGTGGCACATGCATCTGGAGTTCATTTGCATTGGCTGAATGCCCTGGTGCACCCATTCTCTCCTACTCTTCCTCGCTGCCTCTTTCTCTCTCAAAGTTAAAAAAAAAAAAAAAAAGGTAAAAGGCATTTCAGTGATTTTGCTTTTGTTCTAGACTTTCTTACAGTGGGGAAATAGCCCCTGGTAGAATTTCAACAACAGTTACTCTCATTCTAGCCCAGCCTGACCTGGAACTCACTTCAGCTCCAGCCTGGCTTCAAGCTCACAGCAATCTTCCTACCTCAGCCTCCCAAGTGCTAGAATTGAACGCATGCACCACCATACCTGGTTAAGTAACAGTTATTTAGAGAAGATGTATACAAATGTATAGATTCTACTTCAAGGTCAAAAAACTATAATCAAGAAAGGTGGCACTCATCTGTAATCCCAACATTCAGGAGGCAGAGACAAGGATCTAAAGTTCCAGGCCAGCCTGGGCTTACATAAGATCCTGTCACGACAAAACACACACACAAAAACAAAAACCTATCAATTTGTTTCGTTATTTTGCCAAGACACAAAATTCCTTACAAAGAGTAATGACAAACTGACAAGCACCTGCATTACATTGGAATCCCAAGCAGATTCAGCCCACAGACCCTGTACCATACCTGGCCCCCAGACCGCCCACGTCCGTACTGCCTGCCCTCCTTGAAGCCTGCATCCCAGTCTGTGCGAATGACCCGGTCATCCAGACGTGTTCCGTTTATGTACCGCATGGCATTTTCTGCATCTGCTCTTGAATAGTATCTTCAGTGTAAGTATTAAGGAACACTTGCATTTCTCCAGTTTTGGGAATGAGAAGCAACTCATGTAAATGAAGGAAGGTTGCTAAGACAGTATAAAAACTAATCCTACCAGAATGATTTCAGAGACTATTCTGTCTGTATAGGCCTGTCAGAGGCTGGTCCAGTAGCACTTAAATGAAGCAAACTATGAAGGGCTACACTGGTCAGGATTGCCTGGACATTCCTGCTAACAACTGGTCCGCTGTTGATTTAGACTAAAAATATGCTCAGTACAGGTTTAGATCATAAACTACATGGCTTATCTAAGAACCACTGTAAAGCTGGACATGGTGTGGTACATGCCTGTAATCCTAGCACTAAGAAGACTGAGGCACAAGGACTGCTGTGAGCTTGAAGGCAGCCTGGGCTACACAGCAAGACTTTTATAAAACTCACCAAAAAGGGATGGTTGGGAGACTTAATAGATAAGGTCAGGCATATATGGAACTGCCCTACAGAAGGAAAAGCTCAAAGGTTAGCGGTTCCCAAGCCTATTTAATCAGATCTATGAGAGTACAGGTGTACCTCTGAGCTGCTTGCTGCTGCAAACAAATTCCAGACACATATGCCACTTTGTGCATCTGGCTTTATGTGGACACTAGGGAACTGAATCCAGAATAGCAGGCTTTGCAAGCAAGCACCTATAACCACTGAACAATCTCCCCAGCCTTAGTATGGTATTTTTTAAGTCACTTTAACCAATTATGATTATTAGCTTCGAAAATGTTGGTATCGGCTTGACGTTTTTCAGGCAGGGTCTCACTCTAACCCAGGCTGACCTGGAACTGTTATTCCAGGCTGACCTCAAACTAATGGCAATCCTACCTCAGCCTCCCAAGTGCTAGGATTAAAGGTGTGTGCCACCAAGCCCAGCCTTCTTACTTATCTTTAAATTACACAGGAAGGGAAGCACTAGTTGCAATTCCAGTATCCAACATCTAGACAATGCCTAGCAAACAGTAGACAACTATCTGTGGAATGAATGCTCAAACGATAAACAGAAAAACCAACTAGCAATAAGTTGTCTTGGACACTTGTAATCCTGACTGTTGATCTTGGACTTGCAAGGCAAGTAGAAATATTTTGGTTCTTAGAGACCTGATTACCTGTACTGGGGAGATGGTTCAGGAGGTTAAGTGCTTGCCTTGCACACATGAGGACCTGAGTTTGATCCTCAGCACTGGGGAGATGGACACAAGGATTTCTAGGGTTGCCTTGCCAGCCAGTCTAGCCAAACTGACAAGCTCTAGCACAATGAGACCCTTGTACCAAAAAAGGGGAGGGAGGTGCATTTTTTATTTTTTTATTTTTTAAATTTTTTATTTTTTTTATTTATTTGAGAGCGACAGACAGACAGAAAGAGGCAGAGAGAGAGAGAGAATGGGTGCGCCAGGGCCTCCAGCCACTGCAAATGAACTCCAGATGCATGCGCCCCCTTGTGCATCTGGCTAACATGGGTCCTGGAGAATCAAGCCCTCGAACCGCGGTCCTTAGGCTTCACAGGCAAGCGCTTAACCGCTAAGCCATCTCTCCAGCCCGATATCCAATGTTTTTTGTATTAGTATTTAAAAACAACAACAACAACAACAAAAAAGATGGCTCAGTAGTTAAGGCGTTTGCCTGCAAAGCATAACAACCCTGTTCAATTCCCCAGTATTTCCCCATGTAAAGCCAGATGCACAGTAGCCCATGCATCTGGAGTTCATTTGCAGTGGCTAAAGGCCCTGATGTACCCATTCTCATTCTCTCTCCTCTGTATCTTCCTGCTTGCAAATAAATAAAAAAAAATAAAACAGCTGGATTCCACAGTACCCATGTAAGCCAGATGCTCAAGGTGGCACATGCATCTGGAGTTTGTTTGTGGTCGCTAGAGCTCTCGGCGTGTCCATCCTCTCTCTCTCAAATAAGTAAATAAAAATTAAAAAAAAAACAAATAAACAACAACAACAAAAAAAAAAAACAAGGAGCAGCCAACTACTCTGCACTCTACCAGGAAGGATACTCCACAAAACAGAATCCACATGCAGTTTTCTTCATTTTATCCAGACCCATAATAATCTTCTTTATGTCACCACTTTTGCTGAAAAGTTCGTAAATTTGTTCTTCAGTTGTATAAAAGGAAAGATTTCCAACATACAATGTACAGCTTTTCTTCAGCAGTTTTTCTTGTTCTTCATTGTCACCCTAGAATTTCAAAGACACAGAGTTAATAAGTATTGCAACATAAAAAGAACCTTGCTGAGGCTAAGAGATGCCTTAGTGGTTAAGGTGCTTGCCTGCAAAGCCAAAGGACCCGGGTTCAAGGCCCCAGTACCCACATAAGCCACATACACAAGTGATGCATGCGTCTGGAGGCTCTGGTGCACCCATTCTATCTTCCCTCTCTCACCAATAAATAAATAAAAACTTAAAAAACAGTATTCTTAACTAAGATAAACAGTCTGATTTGGAAATCAAAATCTCTCACCATCCCAACACCCACCAAATCTCTTGGCAAAAGAGAAGCCATCAATGGTCTTAACCAGCGGCAGACCCTGCAAGCTCAACTGCTGGCCAGCCAAGCCAAATGTACCAACTGGTGCAATGGTGGCATGTTATGGGGGAAACCAACTGATCTCTGGTCAACTCCATGTGAGGGAATTCCTGTCGGGTACTGAAACCTTATGAAAAGCTTATGGCTTGAAAGGTTCTAAGCCCTAAGTGTGTTGGGAGGAGGGGAACTACTATTATTTCCTGGCTAAATGGATATATTATGCCAACCAAATTGCCTTCTAACATACTTATGTTTATGCCCATATATTAAAACATTAACACTGCTCTCACTTTTGGTTAGAGAAGCTTCTCTTCTTAGATGGCGGTGATCACTTAAAGGCTATCACACCCTTAAAGGTTCAGGGATCATTGTGGAGGAAAAAGCCAAATATGCTTACAATACTGTCTTCCAGACAAAGTGGCTTGAATATTCATGACCTCACAGTGACTGATACTACCTACACAAGACCTGCATAATAGGAAGAAAGAAATGATATCAAAATAGAAGAGACTAGCTGGAAAGAAGAGATTCAATGGAGGGAGAATTTGGGAAGGGGGAAAAAAATAGAGTGGTAGAAAGGGATTATGACCATGGTACACTGTTAATATTTATGGAAGTTGTCAATAAAAAGAAGTTTTAACAAACAGCTTTTCAAAGACAGTCCTTGTAGTACTCCCAGAGACTGTCCACAGTAATGCCTACCTAGATGACTTGCATACTCATACATATCTCTAGGTGTAGAACATTTAATGGCTACTGAAAAGGGGCACACTTTCATTCATATATATGTATACACACACATATGAGAAAATGGGCAGACAGAGAGTGCACCAGGGCATCCTGCCACTACAAGGAATGCCACTTTGTGCACGCAGCTTTACAATCAGGCCTTGCAAGCAAAGCCCTTTAACCACTGAGCCATCTCTCCAGCCTACATACTTTCTTAACTGCTTCCTAATTTAGGAGACAGGATAAAGCCAGACACAGAAACAGGATTCAGCAATACACCTGACAATCCTTGGGAACAAGATGGTGCATCATGGGCTACATATAGTACTTCCTTAACCCCTCCCCCCCCCCCAGGGTTTCACTCTAGCTCAGGCTGACCTGGAATTTACTGTGTAGTCTCAGGGTGGCCTGGAACGTGCAGCGATCCTCCTACCTCTGCCTCCCAAGTGCTGGGATTAAAGGTGCATGCCACCATGCCTGGTTCATTATTTTTTAAAAAAGGGTTTTTGTTTGTTAGTTTGTTTGTCTTTTTTGAGAGAGAAAACACTAGGGCCTCTGACCACTGTAAACGAACTCCAGATGCACACATCACTTTGTGCATCTGGCTTTACGTGGGTACTGGGAATGGAACCTAGGCCACTAGGGCGTTGCAAACATGTGCTTTTAAGCTCTGAGCCATCACCCCAGCCTGACTTTATTCATCTGTTTGTTGGGGAGCGTACTGAAGGTCTCAAGCACGCTAGACAAATATTCTGTAACCTCAGCTACAGCCTCGGCCTTAGACACGCTTTTTCTTCGTGGTGCTTTGGGGTGGTTTTTTTGTGTTTGTTGTTTTGGAGACAGGGTTTCACACTATACCCCAGGTTAGCCTTGAACTCTAAACAATTCTGCTTCAGCCTCCTGAGAGCAGGAATTACATATATGAACCACCAAACCCAGCTAGATATGGTATTTTAGACACCTTAACAAAAATCAGTGTGGCCATCCCAGAGCCTTCCAGCCTACATGTGGGGGAAGACATGTAGTTAAGGCACTTGCCTGCGAAGCCTAAGGACCCAGGTTGGATTCTCCAGTACCCACGTAAGCCTGATGCACAAGGTGGAGCATGCGTCTGGAGTTCTTTTGCAGTGAGTGGCTGGAGGCCCTGATACGACCATTCTCTCTCTCCCCCCTCCCTCTTGTCTGTCTGTCTGTCTCTCTCTCTCTCTCTCTCTCTCTCTCTCTCACACACACACACACACACACACACACGTATTTTTTTTAAATGCCTGAGTCAGATGTCGCATACTCTGGGGGTGAAAGGGACACTCTTCTCCCCGCCGCCCCCCCGCATCACCCACTTTCCCGAGGCACAGCCCGTGCAAACAGGAACGGCCACCGCTACTGCTCGAGCCTCCTGCACTGACACAGAAAGCGGGCAGCGGCAGCACGAGCGTGTGAACGCAGCTTCAGTGGCATGCAGACCCTGGTCTGGCACCCACACTCCGCCTCTCCGGCAGGCACGGGGACCCCAGCGGCGCAGGAGAGGCGACCCGGTGAGAACGAGACGAGTGACAACTGTTTCTGTTTCTTAGCGTTCCGGCCCAAGGCTGGCCCCTCTCCCGACTCGGCTTTCCTCACCCGGAAGTGTTGGTCCCGGTACTGACTGAGCTCTACGTAGGAGTCGCTGCGCAGCGTCTTCAGGAGGCCGCCCGACATGATGCGGAGTGGGTAAGCGAGGAGCCGAGCACCGCGCGAACAATCCGGCGGCAGCCGTGGGCGGGGGGGGGCGGAGGAAGAAGGGTGAAAGCGGCAGTGGGCGCAGGCTGTTGACGAAGGCGGAAGTTCGTGCGGGCCAATCGGGGCGCGGCGCTGTCGTCATCACGCCGCGCGGGCGCGCCCTCGTCCGTCGTCGCGCGCGGCCGGTGGGAGGTGGAGGGCTGCGTGCGGCGCGTTCCGCGGCGCTCGGAAGGAGGATGGTTTTCCGGCGGCTGCTGGCGGCCCTGCTGCACAACCCGCAGCTGGTGGAGCGGCTCTCCGAGTCGCGGCCCATCCGGCGCGCGGCGCAGCTCACCGCCTTCGCGCTGCTCCAGGCGCAGATGCGCGGCCCGGACGCCGCCCGCCGCCTGCGCGCCCTCGCCGGCCGGCCCGCGGGCTCCCTGGCCCACCGCCTCGCGCGCTTCCGGGACACCTTCACGCAGGAACTGCGCCGCGGACTCCAGGAGCGCCCCGCGCCGCCGCCCGGGCGCCAGAAGCGCTCGGGCGCCAATCTTTAAGCACGGAGGAAGCCGGGGTCCGGCCGAGGTCACCTACTGTCCCTTCGGTGCTCCAGACATCGACCTTGGCGTTCATGAGTCATCCCGGGCACTGCGCACGGCTTCTAATCTTGACTGACCTTGTCGGCTGCAGACATCCGACTCCTAAGAGCTCAAGGTCAGGCGTCCTCGTGGTGGGCCTATGACCGAGCCAGGGCATAGTGTGGAGAAAGACCCTGAGGCCCGAGGGATAAAGAGACATGGACCCGGACACCAGACGCCTACCTTCTGCAAGCGGCCCTGCAGTTCTTGATGACTACTATGTGCACTGCCGCAGCGGGTACTGACTCCGGGGAAGGTGGTGCATTGGAAAGAAGACCCGCAGCTGCCAAATTCTCTGAATAAATAATAAATGTGTGAGCTGATTTACAGGCTGAGGCGTGGTACTTCTCAGACAAAATCAGTCCCGAGGGCCTTTCAGATTGCCCAAAGTCTTGTAGAGCGGGATGTGCGCGCAGGCATGTGACTCAGACCTCTTTGTGAGTGGTTGGGTGGGAGGGTGTGTTGTGCTGGAAATTGAAACCAGGGGCTCACACATACTACGCAAGCACTCTACCATTGAGCAATGCCCCCAGCCCGTGGGCCTACGTTCTTGACCACAGCTCTCTGCCACCTTTAATCTGCTCTTCAGGGACTGCCTTTTCCGTGACCAGCAGGCTAAGACTACGATACTTGGATGCCTCTTCCCTATTTTTGAGGGTCTGGGATACAAACTGGTTAGCTAACTGAACCTATGATGAAGAAATCCATTGCAGGGCTGGAGAGATGGGTTAGCGGTTAAGGCGTTTGCCTGTGAAGCCAAAGGACTCAGGTTCGATTCCCCAGGACCCATGTAAGCCAGATGCATAAGGTGGTACATGCATCTGGATTTCGTTTACAGTGGCTGATGGCCCTGGTGCACCCATTCTCTCCACCCCCACCCACTTTTCTCTCTGAAATAAAAATCTAAAAATTATTAAGAAAGAAAGGGGCTGGAGAGATGGCTTAGTAGTTAAGGCGCATGCCTATGAAGCCTAAGGACCCAGGTTCGATTCTCCAGGTCCCATGTAAGCCAGATGCACATAATGGCCACATGCGTCTGGAGTTTGTTTGCAGGGGCTAGAAGCCCTGGCGTGCCCATTCTCTCTCTCCCCTCTCCCCTCTCTCTTTGTAATAAATAAACTAAATCTTTTAAAACAAAAAGAAATCCATTGCAAACAGATTTTCCATCTTTCTGGCCCTTTCTACTGAGCTTCCAATACCATGCAATCTAGAAAGTTTGAAGCCATAGGAAAGACTTTTAGGCTAGTTAGGAGATCCTGAGCAACTTGAGCTCTATGTTCCCATTGGTAGCAACATGCTGAGGGGTCCTCAGCCACACAGCAGTGTTGAAAAGGAAGAACATTTGGATTGCTTAATCTGGAGAATTTTATTACCTTGGGCAGAGATTATGCCCAAAGCCTTGAGCATGCTGAACAGACACTGTACCACTAAGCTACACCCCCAACCCCTGGGAGAATGGCTGGAGAGTTTCCCACTACCTCTCAAGTACAGGAGTAGAAGACAATGGGGAGAAGGCAGACTTGGTGGAGCACACCTTTAATCCCAGCACTCAGGAGGCAGAAGTAGGATTGCAGTGAGTTCAAGGCCAGCCTGAGACTATATAGTGAATTTCAGGTCAGCCTGTAGAGCAAGACCCTACATCAAAAAAGGGAGAAAAAATGGGGAGAAAATTCCAGGAATGATTTGTTTTGGTATTAAACATGGAGTCAACAAGTACCAAAATGCTATTTCCAAGGATTAAAAAGCTTTGTAAGAAATAAGCTAAGAGACGTGCCCTGGCCCCAAGAATGATGCCACTGCCAAACACCTCAGGATCCTCTGATCTTGTGTAAGGTTGAGCAGTGGGTTGGGTGAATATAAGGGTCTTTTTTTTTTTTTTTTTTTTTTTTTTTTAGTTATTTGCAAACAGATAGAAGAGAAACAGAATGGGCATGCCAGGGCTGCAAACGAATTCCAGATGCACGTGCCACTGCATCTGGCTTTACGTAGGTATTTAGGGAATCTAACACCAGTCATTAGGCTTTGCAGGCAAGCACCTTAACCACTGAGCAATCTCTCCAGTCCCCTCCCCTCTTTTTGTTTTTGTTTTTTTTGTTTGTTTGTTTTTTGTTGTTGTTGTTTGTTTGTTTGTTTTTGTTAGTTTGTTTTTCGAGGTAGGGTCTCGCTCTTCACTATGTAGTCTCAGTGGCCTCAAGCTCACGGCGATCCTACCTCTTCCTCCCAAATGCTGGGATTAAAGGCATGTGTGACCACACCCGGCCTATTTTTCTTTTTTGAGGTAGGGTTTGAAGTCTACCTCAGGATGACCTGGAACTCACTCTATGCCCAGACTAGCCTTGAACTCACAGTGATCCTCCTAACTCGGCCTCCCCAATGCTGAGATTAAAGGTGTGGTGCCCAACCTTTTAAATTTTTTATTGAGAACTTGAAGATATGAATATATTGCACATTTGTCATATTCCCATCTGTTGATATCCCTTTCCCCCACCCTGTACTACGGAGGGCTCTCCTCAGTGCACTGGTCGGTCTCTGGGGTCGGGGGGGGGGGAACAACAATGCCTCAGTACACCTTCCCACCCTGTGGCTCTTATATTCTTCCCGCCCCATCTTCCACAGAGTTCCCTGAGCCTTGGAGGGCATGTTACAAGTCCTTATTGTTGAGCTCTCTTGGTGAATTTTGAGTCTCGGTGTCTACTGCCATCTCCCTGGAGGAGAATCTTAAGCTAGCCGGAGAGTGGCACTCATATTCAATCATGTTAGAAGGGGCTTTTTAGAACGCAGTGTGGAGCAGGTCAGGAACTAGAACTTGAAACCCTGAATCTGAGCCGCCTCTTTGCTCCTTTTCATCATGCTATCAGAAGTGTGGAATGCCAGACAGTCCTTAGGACGCCAAAAGACTGTCATGATAGCAAGAAGTAAGGCATCATGGGAGGCTTGGGAGAGGTCACAGGCATGTCAGCCGCTCATTGTCTTTCATAACCAGGTGCCATTATATATTTAAAGCATTACAAGGGTTGGAAGAAATAGGGCAGAAACATACAGGCGCCATTGGTACACTAGGATTCTTTGGGGACCTTGGCATTGGGAGTGTGACTCGTCAGATCTTTGGTGTCTAAGGGGAAGGAGTGTGCACTCACCCGGAAGGCAGAACAGTAAGTGGCTATGGCCAGAAGCAGCAGCTGTGAGATCCCTGAAGGAGGTCCCAACAGTCCCAACCCAGCTGCCTGGGTCAGTGTGTCACTTTCTACAGTTGTATGTTGGGCACTGGCTGCTTTGTCTTATTAGGTGTCTCCTCCAGCTCTACAATGTGAAGACTAAGGTAGTCCCTCCAAGCCCTGCCCAGCAGGGAGGATAAGGCTGGTGGGTCCTCCAGGGTCAGGTGGGGAAACATGAGTGTCTCATTTTTGAGGGACAAGTGACACTTCTCTAGGACGTGCATGGTTGTCCCAGGGGTTACCACAAGGAGGCGGCAGAACCAAGGCCCACCAGCCACTTGGCAGGCTGGCCGCCTGGTGAAGTTGTTCAGAGCTTGGCACAGGACCCAGTCCTCAGCCCCGCCCATGTCCACCACCTCCACAGGTGACCCCAGGCCTGAGAGGTGTAGTAGATGCTGGGGAGGCATATAGGTGTGGGTGAAGAGGAGTGTGTAGTGGGTAGGCATGCCTGGGAGCGCAGGGGCGTGGACCACCTGCTCTAGGAACTTCAGGCCAGGTACCAGACCCCCCTGATGCAGGCAGCCAAAGAAGAGGGCACCTAAGGCATTAAAGAAGACCAGGGTGCCCTTCCAAGGCACAGGTTGTGTTCGTGGACTGCAAAGAAGGACTAAGGGGATGATGAGGGGTATGAGGAACCGAGCCTCTTGGTGGCTAAAGGCCGACAGCAGGATCAGAGGCATAAAGTAGAGGAGAAGGAGAGAAAACCTGGGGCTGGACCGCAGGCTCTGGGTACCCAGCGCCCTCCAGAACCCCATCTGTGCAAAGGCCCGGAGGCAGACTTGCAACTGTCGCCACGCAGCCTGCAGTGTCCGGGCGTGCAGGACACCGAAGAGCAGAAAGCCATTGACTGCCAGGTGAGTGAGCCGCGCATGCGTGCCGTGCCTCGCAAGGTTTTGGGGATCCAGGTTGTAGCGCAAGAAGTTGACGGGCGTAAGAACCAGGCTACTTGATCTAGATAAACTGGAGAAATACCAGCTATCGGTGGCCACAAACATCACTGTAGTGAGAGCTGCCCCAGGCAGCAGCCTCAGGGCCTCTCGGGTCAGGGCCTTGAAGTTAGGTTCCAAGACTCTGTGGAGACCCCACAGAAAGAGTGGGACCACAGCAAAGGCTAGAAAGGTGGGCCTGTTGAAGAAGCCAGCAGCCACTATTGCTCCAAGAAGCCAGCTGTACCACCGTGGACCTGGGTCAGGCTTCTTGAGTGTGGAGCTCCACGCCACATAGGGAGACACCAGCGCCAGCAGCCATGCGAAGAGCAGTCCCTCGATAGCGTTGGAGAAGGTTCTTGTGTAGAAAACCAGAGTGACATAGGAACCAGACAGTAGAGCCAGGGCGTTCCAGCGATCTGCCCCCCACAGTGGGGCCAGATTATACGTGGCCCCATCCAGGGCAAAGGAAAGAACCGTGAGGAGAAGTCGGGGCCCCACGAGCAGCACATAGCCACTTACTGGGCCAGGCCAGGGTCCCAGCTCTTCCCAGAGCCTGAGTAACCAGAAGGCCAAGCCTGAGGTCAGCAGTGGGAAGACCACAGTGCGGCAGGAGCTGCTGGGGTAAAACTCCCAGGGCCGCGTAGCCTGCACGCCCAGGATGTCCTCTGCAGAGAGAGAGGCAGAAGTGAGCCAGTTCCAAGCTTAGGCACGTGCTGGATAGAGTTTCTAGGATGACACCAGGATTGCCCGCCCCCTAGTGGACACTCTCAGCACAACGTCTGGAACTGCATAGGGTGGGTTTTACTGCTGTGGTTAAATGCCACTTGGCAGCCCTGACTGAAACAGATTATCAGGTGGCCTGACTTCCTCACGCCAGCCCTTCAACGACAGTTTTCTTCCGCTGCATGCAGAAGAGGCAGGCAAAGACCTAAAAGAATGAAAAGGATTTGATGTGCCCCCGCTGGCTTACGATCAGAAGGGACTATTGACAAGGCATGTGGATGGCTTCCACAAGCTGACAGCAAGGAAATAGCAACTATGATTCCACAGTTGAAATGAATTAAAATTTGCCGACAACAAGCTTTGAAGCTGGATGTGGTGGTGCACACCTGTAATCCCAACACTTGGAGGTGGAGACAGAAGAATTACCAAGAATTTGAGGTCAGACTCTAGTATTAAAGTTCCAGGCCATCTTGAGTTATATAGCAAGACCTTGTCTCAAAAAAAGGGGGTGGGGCTAGAGAGATGGCTTAGCAGTTAAGGTGCTTGCCTGCGAAGCCTAAGGACCCATCTTCAATTCTCCAGATCCCACATTAGCCAGAGGCACAAAGGTGACACCGCGCAAATTCGCACATGCATCTGGCGTTCAATTGCAGTGGCTGAGGCCCTGGCACACCAATTCTCTCTCTCTCTCTCTCTCGTGTGTGTGTGTGTGTGTGTGTGTGTGTGTGACTCTTGCTCTAAAATAATAATAATTGTTTAAAAAATACTTGGAAGCAGATTTTTACTTAGAGCTTCTGACAAGAACTCAGGCCAGCCAATACCTTGAGTCCAACCTTGTAATAGCCTGAGAACCCCTGCCAGATGTGCGTGTATGTGAATGTGTATGGGGGGGGGATGCATGTGTGCATGTATGTCCTTATGTGTGTGCATGCTGGTGGGCGCCAGAGGACGATCTTGGGGTTTCATACTCAGGAATGTTGTCCCCCTTGAGACAGGGTCTCTCACTGACCTGGAGCTCACTGATTAGTCTAGACTGGCTCGCCAGAGAGTTCCAGGGACCTGGAGTCTCTGCCTCCCCAGTGCTGGGATTTCAGACACACATGGTCACACCTGACGTCCATGTCAGACTTCAGATCTACAGAAATGTGAAGCAACGTGGGTGCGGTTTTAAACTGCTGGGTTTGTGATGATTGGTTGCGCAACACTAGAAATAAATCTAGGGTAGCTCAAGGTAGGCTAGGCCATACCTTGTGAAGGGTTAAGGAGGAACCATATCTAGGAGATGAAATGACAGTATAGCCTGAATGGAGACAGAAAAATCTAGCACCAAGAAACTGTGGTGTAGGAACCTGCCCCAAAAATGTTTTAAGAAGCATATAGCTTATAAAACATGATCAGAAAGGGAGAAGGCACTCCTTCCTTGATCCTTCAAGAGACAACTTGATGTAGATCACATCCCCAGGTAAGCTTCCCAAGCCACTGGGGAACCCCACCTCTAACATCGTTTCCTTGACAGGTCCAACGCAGCTTTCACTGCGAATGACCCGGTGGTGGAAGCAGGAAAGCACCCCAGAGGCTGAGGCTTGATTGGTATCATCCAGAAGGTCTGTGTCACCACCCAGCAAGGAGGTGAGAGGTCCTCACTTCCAAGTGCTTTTCTCAGCTCTCGTTGCTCATTTGTCCCCCCATGCTCTTCCCTCCTCACTAAATATCCAGGCAGCCCCTCAGGCAGATTCTGCTACCACACATCTTAACCCTACTCAGGGAGCTTTACCTGCCATGACCTCAGGCGACTGGAAGAACTCATCTGGGTGTATGTAGCCAGTCTGGGGAAGGAGACACCACAGCACTCGGAATAGGCTAAGGCTGCCCCAAAGCACCCTGGCTGCCATCTTCAGATCAAATTCTCGTCAAAAGTGTGGAATCACATCACATCTGCAACAGGTGCCACTCTACATCTGCCAGAGTGACATTTGGTAGTTATTGTAATGTAAGTAATAATTCCTGTAAATTGTAGGAACAAAATCAACAATCTTGTCATATTCTAATAACTACAAGAGCCAGGTGTGGTTGTGCATCTCTACTGCTACCAGAGCTGACTTCACCACTGGAAATAGGATCTTAGTACTATTTTAGAAAGATACTCTTGGGCTGGAGAGGTGGCTTAGTGGTTAAGGCACTTGCCTGCAAAGCCAAAGGACTCAGGTTTGACTTCCCCAGGACCCATGTAAGTCAAATGCACAAAGTGGTGCATGCTTCTGGAGTTCATTCAATTTCAGTGGCTGGAAGCCCTGGCATGCCCATTCTCTATCTGCCCCTCTCTCTCTCTCTCTCTCTCTCTCTCTCATAAATAAGTAATATATATATATAAGAAAAAATTTCAAAATACTCATTAATAGTTTATTTATTTATTTTTGAGAAAAAGAGAGAGAATGAATGAACTGTCGCTGCTACAAACAAACCCCAAACTCAAGTGCCACTTTGTTCATCTGTCTTTACATGGGTACTTGGGAATCCAGCCCAGGTTGTCTGGCTTTGCAAGCAAGCCCCTTTCTCTCCAGCCCTATTATTTTTAAAAGATATTTATTTATTTACTTGTTTATTTGAGAGAGGGAGAGAGAAAGAGAGAGAGAGAAATGGTCATGCCAGGTCCTTTTTTGCTATTGCAAATGAACTTCAGATGCATGCCCCGCCTTCAGCATCTGGTTTGCATGGGTACTGGGGAATCTAACTTTGTTCAAGACAAGATTTTTGTATGTAGCTCAGGCTAGCCTTAAATTAGTGATTCTCCTGCCTTAGCCTCCCAAGTGCTGGGATTATAGTTATTAGAGCATTTCAATGTAGTCAGACTAGAGAGCCAATTATGGAAAATCCTCAATTTATTCAGAAAATTTACCCCTAAGCTTTTGTTCCCCAGCAGGACCTGGTGGCACTTACCTGTAGCCCCAGGCACTGAAGCTGAGCAGGAGGATCATGAGTTCAAGGCCAGCTTCGTCTACACAGAAAGCTCAGGGTCATCCTGTGCAACTTAGCAAGATCATATCTCCAACTAAAGATTTTAAAACGAGTGCTGAGGAGATGGGTAAGTGGTTAAAAGGCACTTGCTTGCAAAGCCTGTCAGGCAGGGTTTGATGTCCCAGTACCCACATAAAGCCAGATGCACAATGTGGCACATGCATCTTGAATTTGTTTGCACTGGCAAGAGGCTTTGGTGTGTTCATATTCTTTCTCTTTCTCTCTCTCTCTCCCTTTCTCTTTCTCTCCCAAGTAAAACACTTTTAAAATAAAATTAATAAAAAATTTTAAGGTCCTGATGTGTTGCACTCACCATGCTCAAAGCCCTAGGTTCAATCCCAAGCAGTGCAAAAAAGGAAAGATTCTGTTCCTCTAGAACTAGTTCTCTCCAAATTTGTCATATATCAGGATTTCAACCAGAGGGAGAAAAAAAAGCCAGTAGAGGGGAGAGATGGCTCAGTGGTTAAAAATCCTTGCACTTGCTTGCAAAGACTGACAGGCTGAATTTGATTCCACAGTTCCCACATAAAGTCAGATGCACAAAGTGGCTCACGTGTCTGGAGTTTGTTTGCAGTGGCAGGAGACCCTAGCATGCCCATACTTTCTCTCTGTGTCTTAAATAATAAAAATATTAAAAAAAAAAAAAAAAGAAAAAGGAAAGCCCGTAGGAAATATATGTTAGCATTTATTGTTGGGAGTTGCTCTTTTGGGGGCTGACTAGACAAGTCTGCATCTCTACGGCAGAGCATTGGGAAGGGCTGGCTGTGTTCGGAGACAAGAGCTGAAAGTGTACTTCACAGGGGAGTTGTTTCCTCATCCTCTTCCTCCTCTGTGTTTGTTAAGACAGGGCATCACTATGTGGCTCAGGCTGCCCTTGAACGCACTATGTAGTCCAAGCTGGCCTCAAACTCTAGCCTCCCCAATGCTGGGATTGTAGGCCAGAATGCACCATGCCCAGGTCTTTTATGTCTTTTAAATTTCTAGCTTATATTCTTTATATCTTTATCTCTCTGGGTTATATTTATTTCAGGTAAGTCTCTTCTGTCTTCCAAACCTCCAGTCTTCCCTTCAGCTGCATCTTCCCAACTCTTAAGCCTATCTCTTGAGTTTTAAATTTCAGTTATCATATTTTTCATTTCTAGAAGTGTTTTGATAGTTTCCAAGTCAGCTGCTTTCCTGCAACCAAAGGATGTACGAATCCCAACACAGAAACATAAGAAACACAAAGAGGGAAGGCAGCATGACTCCTCCAAAACGTCATAACTCCTCAACTACTGAACTCAAAGACCCTGAATTAGGTAAAGTGCCAGAGGAAGATTTTAGACATTTTCTTTTTTGTTGTTGTTGTTTTTGTTTTTGTTTTTCAAGGTAGGGCCTCCCTGGAATTCACTATGGAGTCTCAGGGTGGCCTCGAATTCACGGCGATCCTCCTACCTCTGCCTCCCGAATTTTAGACATTTTCTTATAAAAATGCTCAATGAGTCAAGCATGATGGTGCATGCCTTTAATCCCAGAACTTGATAAGCAGAGGTAGGAGGATCACCATGAGTTCAAGGCCACCCTGAGACTACCGAATGAATTCCAGGTCAGCCTGGGCTAGAGTGAGACCCTACCTAGAAAAAAAAAAATGTATTTATTTGCATGCAAGTGCACACGTGGGTGTGGGTGTGCATGTTTGTTGCACTCCAGGGTCTCTTGCTGCTGCAAATGAATACTAGATGTTGGTTCCACTTTTCTGGGTTGGGTCTGGCTTTATGTGCGTGCCTGGGGAACCAAAGTGCCTTTAACTGCTGAACCATCTCCCCATGCCCAGCAATAGGACCTTAAGGATGGGACCACCTGTATGCTAAAAGAAAATCACTGCCAGTCTAGTCTGCATTCTCAGCCCAGAGGAGAAAAGTCTTTCAAGAATGAGGGTGAGAACTGGGTGTGGTGGCACTCACACCTGAATTCCAGCACTTGAGAGGTGGAGGCAGGATGATTGCGAGCTCAAGGCCCGCTTTGACGACAAGATCTGTAAACAAAATTTAAGATAAAACAGGGCTCAGTGGTACATGCCTTTAATCCCAGCTGAGGTAGGATCACTGTGAGTTCAAAGCCAGTCTGGGCTTCAGAGTGAGTTCCAAGTCAGCCTGGGACAGAGTGAGACCTTACTGGAAAAGAAGAAGGAGGAGGAGGAGAAGAAGAAGAAAAGAAAGAAAGAAAGAAAGAAAGAAAGAAAGAAAGAAAGAAAGGAAGAAGGAAAGGAGTAAAATAAATAAAACTCCCAAACAGGGCTGGGGAGATGGCTCGGAAGTTAAAAAACACTTGCTTGCAAAGCCTGCTATCCAGGGTTTGATTCCTCAGCACCCACGTAAAGCCAGATACAAAGTGGCACACGCATCTGGAGTTGGCAAGTGACCTATACACACACGCACGCACACATGCACGCACACACACATGAACACATGTTCAAATAAATAAAAATGAAAATGAGGCAACACAAAGATACTTGCAAGAAAATCAGAACTTCATGACCATCATATGTAGACTCTTATGTAATTCTGAAGAGTATGTATGTGTCAGGCAGAAGGAAAAAATAATTCCAGATATAATATTTGAAAAAAAATAGGAACAAAGAGCAAAGAAGTTGGACAGTAGCTTGGAGACATCTGGAAAGCGGAGGTCAAGCGAAGGTCATCTCCTTCCACTTCTGGTGGTGCGGCAAAGAGATGGGGAAGCTTCCTGAGCAGCATTCTATGGCCAATCACCAGCTTGGCTGTGGATACAAGGCCGCTATGGCTGCCTGGTCTTTGAGTCACAAACAGAACACTGTCCTTAGATAGAACATTTCCTAAGTCAGCCTAGATAGTGGCTCCCCCAGCAGGTCAGTTTTATGGTGTTCTCAGAGTTATTCCTGGAGATTGGGTGAGAGGTTGGATCCACAGAGCGCTTCCAAAGGCTGTGTAAGTGGCACTCCCCTCTACTAAAGCCCTTTGTGATTGAAGTACTTCGTTGTTGGCAAATAACATCAGCAAGAACTCTGGACTCAAGCCAGGCTTGGTGGCGCACGCCTTTAATCCCAGCACTCGGGAGGCAGAGGGAGGAGGATCGCCGTGAGTTCGAGGCCACCCTGAGACTACATAGTGAATTCCAGGTCAGCCTGAGCTAGAGTGAGACCCTACCTCAGGAAAAAAAAAAAAAAAAGAAGAAGAAGAAGAAAGAAAAAAGAAAAAGAACTGAGGGTTCAAGCAACTCCTGTCACATTCCACAGAAGCCAGGCTTGGTGTTGCCAGGGCTCATTGCTGCTTCTCAGTCATGCTCTTGAGTCTGTCTTAGCTGGAGAGAGATGGCGATCTCATTCAGGCATGACCACACTGAGAAGTGCTGTGCTGTGCTGTGCTGTGGAGCTAGCTCCTTAAACACACACACACACACACACACACACACACACACAAAAAAAAAAAAAACACCTATTGGGCTGGAGAAATAGCTCAGCAGTAAAAGGCACTTGCTTGCAAAACCTGACAGTCCAGGTTCGATTCCCCAGTACCCACCATAAAGCCAGATGCAGAAAGTGGTGCTGTGTCTGGAGTTCGTTGGCAGTATCAGGAGGCCCTGGCACACCCATACTCACTCTCTGCCTCTCGCTCTCAAATAAAAAGATATTAAAAATAAAAATAAGAACGGGGCTGACGAGATGGCTTAGTGGTTAAGGCACTTGGCTACAAAGCTTAAGGACCCAAGTGCAATTCCCCAGTACCCACAGAAGCCAGATGCACATGGTGGTATATGTGTCTGCAGTTCATTTGCAGTGGCTGGAGGCTCTGGCAGTGCCCATATTCTCCTCCCCCCAACTCTCTCCCTGTCTCTCTCTAATAAATAAATAAAATATTAAAAAATTAAATCTGTCTATATCTTCTATCTACTTATTTGTCTGTGCTTGTTTGTGTGTATGTAGATGTGTGTACATGTGCTTGTGAAGATCAGAGGAAAACCATGGGTCATGTGCCACCAACCTTTTTTTTTTTTTCAAAGATATTTTATTTATTTGAGAGTGAGGGGGAGAAAGAGAGTGGAAGAAACAGATAGTGAGAGAGAATGGGCGTGCCAGGGCCTCAAGCCACTGCAAACAAACTCCAAACTCATGTGCCATCATGTGCATCTGGCTTACATGGGTCCTGGGGCGTTGAACCTACATCCTTAGGCTTTGCAGGCAAGTGCCCTAACCACTAAGACATCTCTCCAGCTCTCACCAACCTTTTTTAAATACAGGGTATCTCTCTCTCTTTTTTTTTTTGTTTTTTTGTTTTTTTGTTTCTAGAGGTAGGGTCTCACACTAGATCAGGCTGACCTGAAATTCACTCTCAGGGTGGCCTTGAACTCACAACCATCCTCCTACCTCTGCCTCCTGAGTACTGGGATTAAAGGTGTACACCACCACACCCAGCTTAATACAGGGTCTCTTATTGGCCTGGAACTAATTAAGCTAGACTGGCTGGCCAGTGAACCCCAGAGATCTGCCTGTATCTGCCTCCCCAGAGCTGAGATTACAGGTGTGCACCACTATACCCATATTTATTATTTTTAAATATATGTTATTTACTTATTTGAGTGAGAGATAGAGAGAGCGAGAGAGACTAGGTGCACCAGGGCCTCCAGTAACTGCAAACGAACTCCAGATGCATGTGCCTCCTTGTGCATCTGGCTTATGTGAGTCTTGGGGAATTGAACTGGGGGCCTTTGGCCTTGCAGGCAAACGCCTTAACCACTAAGCCATCTTCCCCAGCCCGTTTTTTTTTTTTTTTCTTTTAAGTGTGCTCTGGGCATCAAACTCAGGTTCTCATGCTTACAAAGTAAGCACTTTATTGACTGAGCTATCTCCCCAGTCCTAACTCATGCAAAACTAGTTTTATTGAGATATAATTAATATACCATATAATTCACTCATGGTTTATAGCATATTCACAAATAAGTGTTAACAGTCCATCTTACTTTTGTTTGTTTATCCGTTTTTCGAGTAGTATCTCGCTCTAGTCCAGGCTGACCTGGAATTCACTAGGTAGTTTCAGGGTGGCCTTGAACTCACAGCAATCCTCCTACCTCTGCCTCCTGAGTTCTAGGATTAAAGGTGTGCGCCACCACGTCCGGCAACAGTCCATTTTAATGATATTTTTAAATGGTTGGATGGACTTTATGAAGTGTTTTTGCTTATTTGCAAGAAAGAGAGAGAGAGAGATGCTAGATGCATCAGGGCCTCTTGCCACCATCAAGGAACTCCACACACGTGCACCCCTTTATGGCTTCACTCAGGTACTGAGCAATGGAACCTGGACCAGCAGGCTTTGCAAGCAACCTCCTTTAACCTCTGAGCCATCTCTTCAGCCCTTTCTGTTTGTTTTAAGAGATGGAATCCCACTGTCTGTCCAGCCTGGACTCAAGAGGCTCCTGCCTCTGCCTCCCTAGTAAGTAGCACTGTACACACTTGCCACTGTGGCCTGCTCACTACCTCATTTTAGCCTCACAACTCTGCAGTCCTGTCAGCATGCCTACCTTGTAGAGGAATCAGCAGACTTTTTAGTCTAAGATAACATAAGTAACTTGGTGAAACTAGGAGGTGGTCCCTTTTCTGCTTGACTCCAGAGCCTGGCGCACTGCCTAGGGCGTTCTGTACCCCTCGGGCACAGTGCTGCCCAATAGGGCTTCATCTTTCCCAAGCAAATCAGCCCCGGTCCTCTTCCTTTCTCGTCCCTCAGTAGGCCATACCAGCTTTGCCTTCGGCCATTTTATTCCATTGTCACTGTCTGAATCTAGGTGTGCCGTGACTTCTATACATGTGCCCTGGGATTCCTCAGCCCTACAGGTGTGTTGTGCAGACTTGTCATGGCTGAAGCAACCAAAGTTGGCCGTGCGTAGTTGCATGGCAGACGCTGCCTTGGTCCCTGAGTGTGTCAAACAGCAGGAAGCAGTCTCTGCGCGCGCAAGGAGAAAGATGTTGAAAAGGAAGCTGCAAACAAGCCAGGCCCCTCTCTCGGCTCTCTCTCCCGATGCTGCATTCTTTCCAGCTGTGACCAGGAGACCATATCGCACCCCTATGTAAACCTGGATAGGGGGTTCGGGCCCAGCTCTGCATGTCTTGAGGCCCAAGTCCAAAGTCTCCATTTAGGCACACAGGCCTGCGCACTCTCCTTTCTCTGTGAGCGGAGCTTGGTGCCCCAGCCACATGGTGCTTTCGTAGCCCCTCCTCCATCCTGCGGGTTCGCACAGCTCCCTGGGAGGCTGCTGCCTTTGCTCACTGTGCTAATAGCAAGGAGGTTAAGAGCAGCCATGGCTTCCAGCAGCTCAGGGGTCGTCAAGCCCTTGCTCGTGGTGAAAGAGCATTCAATCTCTGAACCTCAGTGTATATGTCATCTGCAAAATGAGTGCCTACCTCGTGGCAGATGTAAAAAGCACAAATTCAGACAAGAGGCAAGTGGTTGAGTTCATGACCCGTTTTGCTTCAACTGCCCGCATCTCCAGGAACCCACCCAAAGGCCCGTTTCCCAGGGATCCTGTGCCAAGGTTTGCTATGAGCTGGGCTCTCACGGTCACTTTCTCGGCCCTGCTGGGCAGATGGGCCCTTGGGCTGGGATCCATTCAGATCCGTCTTAGACCTAGCCTAGGCTTAGCGGTTAAGGCGCTTGCCTGTGAAGCCTAAGGACCCAGGTTCAATTCCCCAGTACCCACATAAAGCCAGATGCACGTGGTGGTGCATTCGTCTGGAGCTTCTTTGCAGTGGCTAGAGGCCATGGCACGCCCATTCTCTCCCAATCTGTCTCTCTCACATAAATAAATAAATAAATAAATAAATAAATAAATAAATAAATAATAGACTTAGTCTGGAGTCTAGTCTGATCGATCCCAATGCGGCCATCTGCCAAGAAGAACCAGAGGTTCCCCGGGAGGAGACGACAACCTGGGGACACTAAGCACAAGTGGGAACAGCCTTTGGCTGCCAGTGCAGCTGGCTCCCCAGGCAAAATGCCAGGTTGGAGGAGGGGGCTCCTAGCGGCATCGTCCTGACAACGTCCTAGGGGGCGGAGCCAACGCCGAGGGGCATGACAAATACTCACCTAAGCCCAGTGAGAGAGCGAAGTCTGCTTATTCACTCAAAGGAGCATACAGATTCGCCTGGCTGCGCCTGGCGCGTGGGTCCACATCCTGCGTCTTCCGCAGCCGCCTGGCTGAGGCTCTCGGAGGGAGCCGGGGGAGCAGGAGGCTGGGGGAATAAAAGGACAGGTCCCCGGGCGCTAGACGGGACTGTGGGGTAGGGGAGAACCTCGGAGATAGGGGGTACCGCGCGCGGGGGCGGGAAGAGACCGTGTGATGGGAGGGGTACAGCCAAGGGGAACCACCGCGCCGGGCGCAGGGGTAGGGGGGGTGCTGGGGGAGAGGCCACGCCAGTGGGGGTGGGGTGGGGTGGGGAAGCAAGAGACTGCTGGGCGGGCCAGCTGCGGGTGATCAGTCGTTCATCCGGTTGGACTCAGCCAGAGGACTGGGGTCAGCTCTGGACGCCTGAGGTTTCTCAGACGCCCAATGCGTGCGCGCAGTGACATGTCGACTCTGGGCGCAGCCGTTGCGTGTGGCTCACGCCAAGTGAAAGTCCCTCCTTCACAGTGAAAAGTTCTTCCTGAGAAAGCTTCTGGGTCGTGGCTAATGGGGAATAGCAATCCCAGATCCCCATCGGATCTAGCTTTGGGAACAGTTTTAAAGACTCAAGGAGAGAGAGGGTCGCCAGCACAGCCACCAGATGCTTCTCCCGGCCCACTACATGCAAGGACCATGCTCTGCAAGACCAGTCCATTCCAGGGACAGAGCGAGCGTGCCTTTGCTAAGTGCATACTCGCGGGGCATTTCACCCTCACATTGACCCCGAGGCTACAGTGCGTTCTGAGGGGGGATGTGGGGGGGGGTCTGCCTGGTCAGCACTGGGAGAACTGGGACTGGCTGCCTCCTTTCTCTGGACGCCAGAGGAGCCCATGTTTATTCCTTGGTTAACAGCGACTACAAACCCACAGCGCTAAACACAATTAAGGAGACTGGAAGAGAATAAAGATTCTCTATTAAAGGCACATCACTTGACCGTCACAACCAGGCTACAAAATGAGGACTCCACTCTACAGCAAGAAGATTCCAGGTGATCCCGGAGTGGTGGCGCACGCCTTTAATCCCAGCACTTGGGAGGCAGAGGTAGGAGGATTGCCGGTGAGTTCAAGGCCAGCCTGAGACTACATAGTGAATTAATTTCAGATCAGCCTGGGCTAGAGCAAAACCCTACCTCAAAAAAAAAAAAATAATAATAAAAGAAAAAGAAAGAAAAGAAGAGAAAAGAAAACAAGAAGATTCCAGGTGTTAACCATCTTGACAGTGGTACTCTTTTCTGAGGTAAAGGTGTCTGGACATGCAAAGTGACGTTTGAGAAGGACAGGTAAGGTAAAAGACACTCTTAGGGAAAGCAACGTCGGTTGCTACCATACTATGTGTACAAGTATTTCATGGCCACCAAAAAACTTTGTGCTGGCCCACAGAGTCACCCTCTGTCCTTGTCTTTGCCCCCCCCCCGGGGGGGCTCCTGGGCCCGTCCCCTCTCCTGGGAGGACAAGCCTAGTAGCCTCCAACACCAGGCTTTCCTAGCTAAAGTTAGGAGGATCCCCTGCTCATAGGGACCTTGTGGGGCAACATCATACTACTGGGTTGTTATTTGTTTCTTTCTTTCTTTGTTTTAATTTTTCGAGGCAGGATCTCGCTCTAGCCCAGGCTGACCTGGAATTCACTTTGTAGTCTCAGGCTGGCCTCGAACTCACAGCAATTCCTCCTACCTCAGCTACCCGAATGATGAGATTAAAGGTGTGTGTCACCAGTCCTGACCTATTCTGCTGTTTAATAGATGGGGGCACGGAGACTCAGCAAGTTCTCAGAGGGTCCTAGGAACCCCAGGCAAGTCTGGCATCAGGAGAGGGACAAGCCTAGGCCTCTGGACGCAAAGTCAGTGCTCTGAAAGTGGAGACTCCCCTCTTACCTCTCTTACTGCGCCCGGGTCTTCCCCAAGGTTCCTTGCAGGTACCGCTGGCAGACCCGTTTTGGAGAGAGCTGCCAGCGAGAATGTGGCTGCCAATAGCTCCTCTGCCTTCCTGGGATCTCTGGCAGTTGCTGGTCTGAGAGTCGGCTGCGGGCATAGATTTAAAAAAAAAAAAAAAAAAAAAACAATTATGCTGTATTCCCCGCCCCCTTGCGCCTCCAACCCGGCCCTAAGCCACTCTTTCCCGGGTTGGGGCTGAGTCACCCGCGCAACGCCTCGGGGGCTGCACCTGCAGCGCTGGCCACTGCGGTCCCCGAGGCGAGGCCCAGAAGGCAGGGCAAGGTGGGGCGGGGCATCGCCTGCCCTCTCGGTGGCCGCTTCTCAGCTGCGTCCAGAGAATTAGGCCAGGGTATTTATCAGGCAGGAGCGGGACGGGGACCCATGCTCCTGCAGGCGCCGCCCCCGCCCTTGTGCATCCCTTCCCCTTTTTGGCGAGCCACTCTTGATCAATAGCCCTTTTTGGCACGAGGACACAATCATACTTTATTTATTTATTTATTTATTTATTTTTAACAGGGTTCCTTGGAACCCCTCCCGCGTGCGCCACCACTCGGGCTCATGGCCACACTTTAGTAGTCCACAGTCATCCCGGGGTGGGGGTGGGCTCAGAGGTCCAGCGTCAGCCTTGCGTGTGCGAGACGCCGGCTTCATCCTTAGAATCCAACAAAAACAGCAACAAGAATACTTAAAACCAAAAAACGACCCTTGCGCAGTGGCAGGTGGCAATGCGACTGGGAAGTGATTCCCGGCGCGCGGTGCCTCCCGGACACAGCCCCGGGCTCCCGCGCTCCCTTCCTGCACTGCGCAGGCTGGGAACGACGGATTGGTTCTGGGCTGTCCCACAGCCAGGGGCTGGAGGGAGGTCGGGGGGGGGGAGGAATGGGGGGACGGACGACACGTAGGATGGGGATGTTTCCAAGCCCGGCCCCTGGGCGCGGGGATCGTCCCGCCCGCCACTCCTCCATCCACCACTGAGGAGCTTGTGGCCTCAAGTCCCCGCCTATCGCCGAAGGGGAACGTGGCCGACTGGTGGAATTACAGGCATGAAACGTGTGCTATCTCCAGTCTAGAGCTGGGTGGGTGGCTCCGTGGTAGAGCGCTTGCCTAACATGCTTACAGCTAGTGTGTAGTCTTCCTCAGCACTTGGGAGGCTGAGGTAGAAGGATCTCTGTGAGTTCGAGGCCAGCCTGGGGCTCAAACGCATGAGGACCTGAGTTCGGATCTTCAGCACCCATATGGAAGCCAGGTGCAGAGGCACACGCCTGTAACCCCAGTGCTGGGCAGCAAACACAGGAAGATCCCTAGCGCTTGTGGCTTAGTGAGGCTCACCAAACTACTGAGCTTTATTTTAGGGTGAGTGAGGAGAAACCCTGTCTCTAAATGGGGAAGTAGCTAGAGCTGGTTTTGAACTCCTGAACTGCTTGTTTTTTTTATTTTAAAAATCGTTTTTTAGGGCTGGAGAGATGACTTAGTGGTTAAGGCGCTTGCCTGCAAAGCCAAAGGACCCAGGTTCAATTCCTCAGTACCCACGTAAGCCAGATGCACAAGGTGGTGCATGCGTCTGGAGTTCGTTTGCAGTGGCTAGAGGCCCTGGCGGGCCCATTTTCTCTCTATCTCCCCCCACCCTCTCTGCTTGCAAATAAATTATATATATATATAAAATATATTATATATATACTATATATTATATAATATATTATATATATACAAATATATTATATATATATACATATATATATTATATATATATGATTTTATTTTATTTGAGAGAGAGAGAATGTGTGCACAAGGGTCTCCAGCCACAACAAATGAACTCCAGACACATGCGTCACCTTGTGCAGGCAAAGGCCTTAACCACCAAGTCATCTCTCTAAACTTGTTCTTTTTCTTTTTTGTTTGTTTGTTTTGTTTTGTTTTTTCCCAGTAGAATCTCACTCTAGCCCAGGCTGATCTGGAATTCACTATGTAGTCTCAGGGTGGCCTCAAACTCACAGTGATCCTCCTACCTCTGCTTCCGAGTGCTGGGATTAAAGGCGTGCACCACCACGCTCAGCCCTTTTTAAATATTTTTATTTATTTATTTGAGAGAGAGAGAGGGAGGGAGGGAGAGAATGGGCACACCAGAGCCTCTAGCCACTGCAAACAAACTCCAGACGCGTGTGTCACCTTGTGCATCAGTCTTACATGGGTCCTGGGGAATTGAACCCAGATCCTTAGGCTTTGCAAGCAAGCACCTTAACTGCACTAAGCCATCTCTCCAGCCCAAGCCCTGTTTGTTTTGAGACAGGGCTCCTCAGCCTGTAGCTCAGGCTTTCCTGGACTCACTATGTAGACCAGAGCTCACGGGGTTCCGCCCGACTCTTTTTCCTGAGATTATGGGTGTGAGCCGCCACACCTGGCTTTATAGTATGTTTTTCACTAAACACTTACTTGTCCTAGATCAGATGGCCTGCTGTTTGGTGACTGACCTGTGACCAGGTGTACCCTTTATAGGAAACTTCTTCATACTGGCAGGTGCCCCTGTGGCTCCTGTCTGGCCAGTGTCCAGTTTCTTCCTAGCAAGACAGCCCTCGATAGAAGAACCCTGACAAGAGACAAAGTCCCATGTGTTAGGCGCCTGAGCCACAGGGTAGGCAAGCCAAGGAGACATGCAGGATATCTGGAGTGGTGGGTCACAGATTTCCTGGGAAGGAGGTGCTGACAAGGGTGAAGGGGGCTCTCCCTGGTACGGTCCTCAACCAGCAGCCTGGGAGCCAGGGAGAGCGTTGGCTCTGTGGGTAGAGGCCTTTATTGGGGTCCAGGGTATTAATAAGCAGGTTCCCCAAGATGACTTCTTTTTATTTTTGAGGTAGGGTCTCATTCTTAGATCAAGCTGGCCTTGAACTCACAGTAATCCTCCTACCTCAGCTTCCCCAGTGCTGAGATTATAGGTGTGAGCCGCCTCTCTGGGCCTACGCCAAGGCAAATTCTAATTGGATTGTGTAGAGCAAGCATCTTGAGTCTTGGGGCCACAATGGGACTTAGGAATGGTTGTTGAAGTATGTATCTACTCCAGTACATGGCAGGTGTGAGGTTGGGTGAATCTGGGAGGCTGTGTTTACTTGGGGTTATGGGGAAGTACTTATAAGCAAGGGCCTTTAAATGCTGAGCTAGCTCCCCATTTAGGAAACAGTTACAGTATCTAGGGCCAGACATCTGGATTAACCACAATGAGGAGCTGAGAGTGAGCAGAGCACAGGAAACTGCCAAAAGTGACTACTGAACTTTGCTTCTGGAGCCTTCGGTTAAACCCGTACTCAAAATGGGCTCTGAAGCAACACATAGTTTCTAGTATTCACTGGAGAGTGTGCCATGAATTCCCTTTTCGTCACCGGTGTTTTCTACTAAATGGCCACGTCACAGGTGGTCCTTTGGGACCTTGTGGATAATGTTGGGACACCCTCTCAGAACCCAAAGGGGGGGCATTTGGGTTGTTTCCACTGGAGGATACTGTGAATAATACGAATTACACCTACCTATACAAGCCTATGCATGCGCATATGTTTTCATTCCTCTTGGGTGAGTATCTAGGCTGGCTTGTTGGGTGGTGAGTCATTTTGTCCTTTGGCGGTACTAAAGGTTGAACCCAGGACCTTGCACATGCCAGCCAAGTGCTTTCCCACTGAACTATATCCCTAGCCCTCTTTTTACTTTTCATTTTGAGACAGGGTCTCATTAAGTAGTCCAGGCTAGCCTTAAATTCACTCTGTAGCCAGGCTGGTCGGGAAGTTATTTTTTACTCTATGTGCTGCCGAAGCGAGCACGTGGCCTGGAACTTATTATCCCCCCGTTTAGCCTCCCAAGTGCTGATACTGCAGGTCGGCACCAGTAGGCCTGGATTGAGTGTTTCTTTACTTTTCTAGGAAGCTGTCAATTTGTTTTCAAAGCAGTTGTGCTACTTTATTACTATCAGAGATGGATCAGTGTGGTGGTTTGTGGCCACCTTTACATCTTGGCTCTCTCCCTTCCTTCTCTCTCTCTCTCTCTCTCTCTCTCTCTTTCTTTCTTTCTCTTAGATAGGGTCTCAAGAGCCCAGGCTGGTTTGGGAATTCATTATATAGTGCAGGATGACCTTGAACTTTTTTTTTTTTTTTGGTTTGTTTTTCGAGGTAGGGTTTCACTCTGGCTCAGGTTGACCTGGAATTCACTATGTAGTCTCAGGGTGGCCTTGAACTCACGGTGATCCTCCTACCTCTGCCTCCCTAGTGCTGGAACTAAAGGCGTGTGCCATCACTCCCGGCTGACCTTGAATTCTTGATTCCCTCTGTCCATCTCTCATATTCTGGGATTACAGATAACCTCACTTAAAAAAAATTATTTGTGGGCTGAAGAGATGGTTTAGCAGTTAAGGCGCTGGCCTGCAAAGCCCAGGGGCCCAGGGTTTGATTCCCCAGTACCCACATAAAGCCAGATGCACAAGGTGGCACATGCATCTGGAGTTCATTTGCTGTGGCTAGAGAGCCTGGTGTGCCTATTCTCTCACTCTGTGCGTCTTTCTTTCTCTCTCATACAAATATTTATTATTTGTTTATTTATTTATGAATGAGAAAGAGAATGGGTGTACCAGGGCCTCCAGCCACTGCAAACAAACTCCAGATGCAAGCAGCATCTTGTGCATCTGGCTTATGTGGGTCCTAGAGAATTGAACCTGGGTCCTTGGGCTTTGCAGGCAAGTACTTTAACCACTAAGCCATCTCCCAAGCTCTTTTAGATTTTTTTATTTATTGTTTATTTACTTATTTATTTATTTATTTATTTGAGAGTGGCAGACAGAGACAGAAATTGGCAGAGAGAGAGAGAGAAAGAGAGAGAGAAAGAATGGGTGCATCAGGGCCTCTAGCCACTGCAAAGGAACTCCAGATGCATGCGCCCTCTTGTGCATCTGGCTTATGTGGGTCCTGGGGAATCCAGCCTCAAACTGGGGTCCTTAGGCTTCATAGGCAAGTGCTTAACCACTAAGCCATCTCTCCAGACCCCCTTTTAGATTTTTTTAAAGTTTGTCCATTTACTATTTATTTATTTGAGAGAGAGGCAGATAGAGAAAGAATGGGAACACCAGAGCTTCTAGCCTCTGCAAACAAACTCCAGATACATGTGCCATCTTGTGCAAGTGGCTTACATGGGTAATGGGGAATAGAACCTGTGTCCGCATCTAATTTCTTAAAAAATTTAGAACTGGGCATGGTGGCTCATTCCTATAATCCCAGCATTCAAGAGTCCAAGGTGGGGGCTGGAGGGATGGCTTAGCAGTTAAGGTGTTTGCCTGCAAAGCCAAAGGACCCAGGTCCAATTCCCCAGGACCCACGTTAGCCAGATGCACAAGGGGCAGGCATCTGGAGTTTGTTTGCAGTGGCTGGAGGCCCTGGCGTGCCCATTCTCTCACTCTCCCTCTTTCTCTGTCAAATAAATAAGAATAATAAATATTTTTAAAAGCCGGGTGTGGTGGCACACGCCTTTAATCCCAGCACTTGGGAGGCAGAGGTAGGAGGATCACCATGTGTTCAAAGCCACCCTGAGACTACATAGTGAATTCCGGGTCAGCCTGGGCCAGAGTGAGACCCTATCTCAAAAAAACAAACAAACAAACAAAATATTAAAAACAAAAAAAGAGTCCAAGGTGGGAGGATTGTTGGGGTTTGAGGTCAGCCTGTGCTACAGAGTGAGTTTCAGGTGAGCTTGGCTGAGAGTGAAACCCTGTCTCAAAAAAACGAAAAAGGCTGGAGAGATGGCTTAGCAGTTAAGCACTTGCCTATGAAGCGTAAGGGCCCCAGTTCGAGGTTCGATACCCCAGGACCCAGGTAAGCCAGATGCACAAGGTGGCACTTGCATCTGGAGTTCGTTTGCAGTGCCTGGAGGCCCTGGCATGCCCATTCTCTATTTGCCTCTTTCTCTCTCTGTCTGTCACTCTCAAATAAATAAATAGAAATAAACAAAAAATTAAAAATTTTGTAAAGTGGGCAAGGTGGTACACACCTGTAATATCAGGACTCGGGGAGGCAGAGGCAGAAGGATGGCAAATGTGCATTTGAGATTAACCTGCACTGCATGGGGAGATCCTGTCTCAAAATACCGAAAACATTTTCCTTGTAGTATAATACATCTTGGGTGCTTGGGATTGAATATAGGGCCTCATGCCTGTTAATAAGGGCCTCATACCCTTAGCTCTTTAGTTTATTTTTATTTACCTAAATTTTGAGATAAGTTCTTACTAGTTTATTCAAATCAGCTTTAAACTCACTCTGTAGTTTAGGATGTCTTTGTATTCATGATCCTCCTGCCCCAGCCACTCAGGTAACTGGAATTACAGTCACGAGCCTCTAGGCCTGGCTTGGGTCATGCTTTTAGACCTAAGAAAGTTTTGCCTACCTTAAAATTTTCTCTGATTTTTTTAAAAAAATATATATTTTATTTATTTATTTCAGAGAGAGAGAGAAAATAAAAGAATGGGCACACCGGGGCCTCCAGCCACTGCAAACGAACTCCAGATGCATGCACCCCCTTGTGCATCTGGCTTACATGGGTCCTGGAGAATCAAACTGGGATCCTTTGGCTTTGCAGGCAAATGCCTTAAACACTAAGCCATCTCTCCAGTCCCTTCTCTGATATTTTTGTCTATAGTTGAAAAATGTTTTGTTTTCTCTTCAGGTCTCTGATACATTCCTATTAAATTTGAAGTGAAGGTCAAGACTCATTTCCCTCCACACAAATATCCAGCTTTCCGTCATATTTCCACCATATCTCATTAAAAATATTCCTTTGGGCCAGATGTGTTGGCACATGCCTTTAATCCCAGCAAAAATCCATCCCCCCCCCCCCAAAAAAAAGAAGACTTCTTCTCCCTTTTCCACTTTGACTCACTTTACTTAGTCCACCGCTAGAGACGAGCGATTCTGGGCACCTTGAGAAGGTCCTGTTATTTCGGGCAATGGCTTGCTGGTAGCTCAGTGAGTTGTTGTGGGTTTGTGGATTGGATTATGGGGGTTAGGAGGGGGAGAGGTGGAGCTAGAGATAAGCCAGAGCCACCTGGCATCTGGAGTGAGAGAGAGAGCCTCCTGTGTCCGGCTATGCCATATGCACTTCACCCTAGGGAGAAGAGAGGCTCTGCTGAAATGCTTTCATGGGGGTGGGGTGGGGGGGTGGAGAATGACATGCTCAGATTTGCAGCTCACACAGTCTATTAGGGCTGCATGGGCAGGCCTGAAGGCAGGCTGGCAGCTAAGAGATCATTTATTATGTGTCAGGCATTCCCTCTCAGTTAATATACCCAGGCAGATGATGCTATTTGTTGTTTTGCTTTTAGACAGGATCTTGCTATATGATGCAGGCTGGTCCGGAACTCTAGATCCCAAATGCTGGGACCACAGGTGTGCCCCACTATGCTCCTCAGGAGGTCATGATTGTGTAACTGGGAGGTGACGATGGGAAGGGAACTGCATTTTTAACCTGCTTTTTGTTTTGTTTTGTTTGTTTTTGTTTTTGTTTTTGTTTTTTCAAGGTAGGGTTTCACTCTAGCCCAGGCTGACCTGGAATTCACTATGGAGTCTCAGGGTGGCCTCAAACTCACGGTGATCCTCCTACCTCTGCCTCCTGAGTGCTGGGATTAAAGGCATGTGCCACCACGCCTGGCCTTTTTATTTTTTCAAAAGAAGTAAAGACTTTATTTTTCATTTGCAAGGATGAGAGAAGGGAAGGGAAGAGAAGGGAAAGACAGAAGAGGGGAAGGGAGAGGAGAAGGGAGGGGAGAGGAAGGGAGGGGAGGGGAGGAGAGGAGAAGAGAGGAGAGGAGAGAAGTTAGGGCTTCTTGCCATTGTAAACAAACTGCAGATGCATGTGCCACTTTGTGCATATGGCTTTACATGGGTACTGGGTTAAGGAAAGTGTAATAGAAAAGTGAAAGAGAACATCAGTCTTGATCTCTACAGACTGTTTATTGAGAGAAACAGCAAGGGGCAGCAGCCTTCCCGCAGGATGGAGTCTGAAGCCCTGAGCCAGGCTGGGGTTCAAACTTATAAGGAGGATCCTAAGAAAAACAGACTGTGCCAGGTGTAGTAGATAAGGAACTTGTAGCTGTTTATGTCCTTGTTCAGAATAGGCTTCTTCAGCCAGGAGTGTCCAAGGGAGGATACTCAGATGGTCCCTGGTCCTTCAAGGCCATCTAGGCTAAGTGGAGTACATCAATCAGGGAAGGTGTCAAACTTAATGACGTCAAACTCCTCTGTTGCTACTTTATTGCCTATAAACTTTAGGATGGCTATTAACTCTTTAGTTCCCTTTAGTTTTCAGGGAAGGCTGTTAATCCTTCACTAGGGGAATTGAACCCAGGCCAGCAGGCTTTGCAAGCAAGTACCTTTAACTGCTGAGGCTTCTCTCCGGGCCCCTGTCTCTCTTTTTTATGAAGCCACTGGCAGCAGACATGGTGGCTCATGCTTGTAATCCAGCCCCTCAGAGGCTGAAGCAGGAGGATAGACATGAGTTTGAGGCCAGCCTGGGCTACAGTGTGAGACCTTGCACAAACCAACAAACCAACTGGCATTCAGTCATGGGGGCTCTAATCTGATACCCTTATCTATAAGGGTCCTAGAGGCCCCATACCTGACATTCTCTAGTTTGAATCACTAAAGGCCCCACACCTAAACACCATGGTGGAATTAAGTTCATACCCGACACCTTACACTAGGGATTAAACTTCAACAGGAGCCAGATGTACATCTGTAATGTCAGTTTGGTAAGGTGGAGGCACGAGACCAGGAGGTCAAAGCTGGCCTAGGCTACATGAAAATAGAAAGAGAAAACAACAACAAAAAACTTCAATAGGAGTTTTCAGAGAAGGCAAACATAGTAAGAACGTTCCTCTGAGGATTCTCTTAAAAGCTTTGAGGTTTGTGTCATGTTTAAGAACAATCTGGCATGGTGGCCGGTGTATACCGGCAATCCCAGCATCCAGGCTTAGGTAGAAACATGCGGCTGAAACTTGCTTGCACCACATAATGAGACCCTCTCTTTTTAAAAAAAATTTTAAAAATATATTTTATTCTTTAATTAATTTATTTATTTGAGAGAGAAAGAGACAGAGAGAGAGAATGGGCATGCCAGAGCCTTCAGCCACTGCAAACAAACTCCAGATGCATGTGCTCCCTTGTGCATCTGGCTTATGTGGGTCCTGGGGAATCAAACTTGGGTGTTTTGGCTTTGCAGGCAAATGCCTTAACCACTAAGCCATCTCTCCAGCCCTCGAGACCCTATCTTAAAAACCATAAACCAAAACAACATCACAAGAATGACGTATTCAGGAATGGTGTACCATGTAGCTCAATGGTACAGCACCTGTTTCGCAAGTACAAGGCCTTGGGTTCCATTTCCAGCACCAAATAAATAAAATAAAATATTTAAGTGAATAAATAACCAGAATTTTTTTTTTTTCCCAAAGTAGGGTCTCACTCTAGCTCAGACTGACCTGGAATTCACTATGTAAACTCAGGGTGGCCTCAAACTCTTAGTGATCCTCCTACTTCTTCCTCCCAAGTGCTGGGATTAAAGGCGTGTGCCACCACACCCGGCAGAATGTTCTTTAACAATAAATGTGAGGCCAGGAGTGGTGGTGCACGCCTTTAATCCCAGCACTCAGGAGGCAGAGGTAGGAGGATCGCCATGAGTTTGAGGCCACCCTGAGGCTACATAGTGAATTTTAGATCAGCCTGGGCTAGAGCAAGACCCTACTCAAAAAACAAAACAAAAAGAAAAAAGAAATGTGAGCATGTTCAGTAGATAGAAGCCACAAAATTTGTTGAATGTTTGTTATTTAATTTTATTTACTTTTTTGCATATGCATGAGTGTATTGTGTTTGTACACGTGTGTGTGCGCACGTGTAGACCAGAGGTCAACATCAAGTGTCCTTTCAATCACTCTTCAACTTATTCTTTTTTTTTTTTTTTTCTTTTTCAGTTTTTCGAGGTAGGGTCTCACTCTGGTCCAGGCTGACCTGGAATTCACTATGTAGTCTCAGGCTGGCCTCAAACTCACGGTGATCCTCCTACCTCTGCCTCCCGAGTGCTGGGATTAAAGGCGTGCGCCACCACGCCCAGCCAATTTATTCTTTTTTAATATCCTATTTATTTATTTGAGAAGAGATAAAGAGAGAGAGGGAGAGAATGGATACACCAGGGCCTCTAGCCACTGCAAACTAATTCCAGATGCATGCACCACCTTGTGCATCTGGTTTAACGTGGGTACTGGGGAATCAAACTTCGGTCCTTAGGCTTTGCAGGCAAGCACCTTAACTGATGAGCCGTCTCTTCAGCCCTTCAACTTATTCTTTGAGGCAGAGTGTCTTGTTGAACTTGGAGCTCACCAAACGGCTGGACTAGAGATCCTCCTGTCTTTGCTGTGTGAGCGCTGGGATTACAGGCTTGCACCATCATGCCCAGTATTTGACATGGGTTCTGGGGGCGGAGGGGTCCTGACACAGGTTCTCACACTTGCACAATGATTGCTGCACTGACTGAGCCCTGGCCCTACTACTTGGAGTCAGATTGAAAGGAGGCAGTTCTCTGGGATAGTGGCTCTCAGCCACCTTCCATGCCGGCCACATGGCAGTGCCCGAGGCTCTGACGGGGGTGACAGACGAGGCTCAGACCCCTCTGCAGCGGGCTCTGAAGCACGGCCAGCTCTGAGAACCACTGCTCCAGGTGCAGGTTGTGGACTTGGGCAGCAGATTCAGTCCCTACACATGTTTGGTGGGGGGGGGGGGGCAGAGCAGACTTAGGAGGAAGGGTTTAAGTTCAGTGTCAGTTTCCAGGCACCGGAGGGGCTCTGAGCCTGGAACCAGGACATTCAGTGGGCAGTTTGGTGAGTGTGCGTTGTACTACATGATTTCCATGGGGTGAATAAGAGTTTCTAATTCCCCTATCGTCCCTCAAAGGGCAAGAACCTCAACCAAAGATAGCACTGGAGCCCTGGGACAAAATACGATCATGGCGGAACTCTGCTGCCATGAAAACAAACAAGGCCTAGTTTTCCTACTCTGGAAGATGCCACCCGCTCACAGACGTCTTTACATCCCTGGTTGCTAGGACGGTTTTGCTTTGTCACCCCTTAGTTACTTTGTGTCTAGTTTATGTCTGTCTGGTTTAATACACCTTTGTGTTGTTGTTGTTGAGTATTGCTATATAGTAGACTTGAACTCATGACCCTCCTGCCCTGCCTCTGTTGGATTACAGTCATGTGCCACTATGCCCAAACATTTTATTATTATTATTACTTATTGTTTACATGTGTGTGGTATATGTGTGCAGATGTGCTCACAGGCATGAGGAGGCCCAAGATCAGGTATGCATCCTCATCAGTGTATTTCCTTGAGAAGGGGTCTCTCTCTGAATTCAGAGCTGTGGTTTTTACGAGCCCCAGCCATTCTCCAATCTTTGTTCCCCACAGGACTGAGATTAAAGACGTGTGTGGCCATGTCCAACTGTTTATATGGGTGCTAGGGAATTGATCTCAGGCAGTCTCAGGTCCTCATGCTCATCATAGACCCACCTTTCTTTTCTTTCTTTCTTTCTTTCTTTCTTTCTTTCTTTCTTTCTTTTTTTTTTTTTTTTTTGGCAGAGTTTCACTCTTATCTTGTACTGACCTGGAACTCACTCTATAACTCCAGGCTGGCCTCAAACTCACTGTGATCCTCCTACCTCAGCTTCCAGGGCATACAACCATGCCTGGCCTTTATTTGCATTTTTTAAATACTTTATTTACTTTTCATCCACATATTTGAGAGACAGAGAGAGGCAGGAAGACAGAGAGAGAGAGAGAAAGAGAGAGAGAATGGGCACACCAGGGCCTCCAGCCACTGCAAATGAACTCCAGATGCATGCACCCCTTGTGTATCTGGCTTATGTGGGTCCTGGGGAATTGAACCGAGGTCTATTGGTTTTGCAGGCAAACACCTTAACCACTAAGCCATCTCTCCAGCCCCTTTATTTGCACTTTTAAAAAATACTTTTATTTATTTATTTGGAAGTAGAGAGGGGGGACCAAGAGAAGGGAGAAAGAGCATGCCAGGGCCTCCAGCCACTGCAAATGAATTCAAGATGCATGCGCCACTTTGTGCATCTGGCTTTACATGGGTACTGGGGAATTGAACGTGGGCCATCAGGCCTCAAAAGCAAGTTCCTTAATTGCTGAGCCATTTCTCCAGCCCCTATTTACATATTTTAACCATGGCAATATATGTGTACAATTTAGAAGGTCCAGATAGATACATGAAACCTGAAATAAGAAAACAGCAGTAGGGCTGGAGACATGGCTTAGCAGTTAAGGCGCTTGCCTGCAAAGCCAAAGGATCCCAGTTCGATTCTCCAGGACCCATCTAAGCCAGCTGCACATGGTGGTGCATGCATCTGGAGTTCGTTTGCAGTGGCTGAAGGCCCTGGTGCACCCATTCTCTCTCTCTATCTGCCTCTTTCTATCTGTCTCAAATAAACAAATTAAAAAAATTAAATGCAGTATCAGAGTTATACAAACACTTGTAAGTCTTTGAGCACCCTGACAAGGAGCCTTTCTTCTACAGGCGAGGCAAGTGCATGGTGGTCATCTTCCCTCAAGGGCCTTCCTTCCTTCCTCCTCCCTTAGGAGTCCCTTTCATCTCCCCTTCCTCGTAGCTACCATCTGTAACTAGGACTGAGACCAAAGAGTATGGAGACTCGAGGAACCTGGACCCTGACCCTCAGCCCACAAGGCAAGTGCCACCTGTCCCTTCTTTCTCTTCGCTAGCCCTGCATGAGTACACACTTTGGCAGTCACGCCTGTTCCTGGTCAGCTGGTGTCCCACTTCAGTTCCCTCTGTGGTTTTCCTTGCACACCAAGTTACAAGTCAGCGACAGCAGCAGGGTCACAATGTCCTTGAGGGAACGGAAGGAGCTGGCTTGGAGTCAGAGCTGAGACATGGGTCGTGGCTGTCCACCAGCGAGAAGCGTGACTGAGCAAGCCGGCTCTGGGGACTTCAGCTTCCGCACCTGCCCACCGCGCTGTGACTTCAGGAAGCCAGCTGGGCCACGACAGGGACCTGAGGCATGAGCCCACGGGATCTCTGCGCAGGGCCGGCATGAGGGTCGAGCTGGGTCCCTGCAGGGGCTCCAGCTCTGCCCTTCCTCAGCCATGACAGCGCTTCTTCCCTTGGCCTCTGGGTTTCAGAGGGTGGGGGTGGCGGCGTCCAGGGCTGTGTGCACCGCCAGTCTACGAATTCAAAAGATGTTTCTGTCAACAACAATTTTTTGTTTGTTCGTTTGTTTGTTTTGGTTTTTCGAGGTAGGGTCTCCCTCTAGAGCGAGCTGACCTGGAATTCACTATGTAGTCTCAGGGTGGCCTCGAACTCACGGCGACCCTCCTTCCTCTGCCTCCCGAGTGCTGGGATTAAAGAAGTGTACACCACCACGCCTGGCTTCCAACAACATTTTTTTTAATTAATTAATTAATTAATTAATTAATTTGAGAGCGACAGACAGAGCGAGAAAGAGGCAGAGAGAGAGAGACACAGAGAGAATGGGCACACCAGGGCCTCCAGCCACTGCAAACGAACTCCAGATGCGTGTGCCCCCTTGTGCATCTGGCTAACGTGGGTCCTGGGGAGTTGAGCCTCGAACCGGTGTCCTTAGGCTTCACAGGCAAGCACTTAACTGCTTAGCCATCTCTCCAGCCCTCCAACAACATTTTAATAAAAACATTCCATTGAAGCGTGCCAAACATTGATTAGTTGTTTTGTTTTAACAGAGAATGCTCCAGAGTGCACTTCCTAAGACTTATGAATTTCTCAAGTCAGGCATGATGGCACATACCTTTAATCTCAACACTCAGAAGGTAGCGGTAGGAGGATTGCTATGAATTTGAGGCAGACTGGGGTTACAGAGTGAGTTCAGCCTGGGCTAGAGTGAGAACCTACCTCTAAAAAAACAAACAAGCTGGGCGTGGTGGCGCACACCTTTAATCCCAGCACTCGGGAGGCAGAGGTAGGAGGATCGCCGTGAGTTCGAGGCCACCCTGAGACTCCATAGTGAATTCCAGGTCAGCCTGGGCTAGAGTGAGACCCTACCTAGAAAAAAAAAAAAAGACGTATGTATTACTTGATAAATATACTCTATAGAACACAGTTTTCATTGTTATGTAGCCCAGGCTGTCCTTGAACTAGAGATTCCTCCTGCCTCTGCCACCCAAGAGCTAGGATGATAGGTGTGTGCCACCATACTGGGCTTTTCTTCTTCTTCTCTCTCTTTTCCAAGCATTTTCATTTATTATTAGAGACAGAGAGAGGGAGAGAGAAAATGGGCATGCCAGGGCCTCTAGGCACTGCAAACAAACTCCAGACGCATGTGCCACCATGTGCATCTGGCTTACGTGGGACCTGGAGAATTAAACCTGGGTCCTTAAGCTTCTCAGGCAAGCGCCTTAACTGCTAAGTCATTTCTTCAGCCTGGATTTTCTTTCTTTCTTTTTTTTATTATAATGGATATTTAGTTTACTACATTACATTTAAAATCAATTTAAGCTGGGTGTGGTGGCGCACGCCTTTAATCCCAGCACTTGGGAGGCAGAGGTAGGAGGATTGCCATGAGTTCGAGGCCACCCTGAGAGTACACAGTGAATTCTAGGTCTTCCTGGGCTAGAGTGAAGCCCTACCTCAAAAAACCAAACCAAACAAACAAAAAAAGCAATTTGACACATGATTAATGGTTGTCACATCTTGCTGTGATGAGATGCTGAGACTTCCAGGCAGGTGTGCTCTCAGTGTCTCTGACTGGGAACTCTTACCTGCCAGTCTCTACTGCGGGATCTCTATCATCTTCTCCCCACAGTGGCATGGGCAGCGCCACTCACAGCCAGACGTCAGCTTTTGACAGGAAACGAAGATATTCTAAAGAGACACTGCAGCCCTTCCCTTTGGCTATCAAGCTACTGAAACAACTTACTCCAAGAAATCGAATTTTCCCCAGGAATCTTGTGCTGTGGCCAGCCAGAAGGGGGACCTTGCAGGAGACACGGGAACTAAGACAGTGGGCTCCGCCACACCTGGACCAGAACTGCTTAGCTATTTACACTGCTGGCTCTCTGCTTAAGCCAAACCTCACATCAGGACCTAAAGATGCATGTGACGGCATCATCAGACTTCTTTGTTCCTCTTCTTAATGGGGCCACATTGAATAGATAGATCTCATTTTTCTATTTTTCATTATTAATCGTGTCTTTAATTGAACTACAGAGGACACATGGACAAATCTGACTTGTTAGAGAGCTGTCAGGCTCTCACTGTAAATTCGGTTCTGCCTTCCTCAGTGGAGGATGTTTGTGCACTCATACCCGTGGGAACTCATTTTTCTCACCTGTAAAACGGGTCTAGCAATAGTACATTCCCTTATCTCAGGTAGGAGGTGCACGTAGCTATGACCACAAGTCCCGTTACACTTTGATTCCCAGTGCGGGATCCAAACGTCGGCTCTGTGAGTGATCATCAGTGAAGCATGCTGTTCCCTCATTATGACCACTAGATGGCACCATAGATTCGGTTCTGTGACTGCTTTGGTCTCAAAGGCAGATCTTAATTCTGATTTTCCATAGGCCAAAATCCAAAGGTGATTGGCAATTTCATATGGATTTCCTAATGTTTGGTGTGTCTGCTGCCATAGGATCTCTCCTTTTGACTTTATCTCGACTGAACACTTCCCCATTCGGAGGCTTTACCTGCATGGCTGCTGACAGTAGACAGGACTGTGCAGCCCTGGCTGCGAGGTGACACAAAGGCCAGGGCTGTGTGAGGAAGGAGAGCCCCAGTTTGCTGAAATCTACCAAGTGGTCCACAGGACTTCCTGCCTTAGGTTTGGGGCCAGGATCTCAGGCTGGGAAGAGAGAGCTAGGAAGAATGCATCAGAATGAAAGGGTGGGGCTGGCCGTCACACAGGCTGCATTTGCAGAACAAGGTCTACCATTTTCCAGTCAGGAAGATCTCTTTGCTGAGCCCAGGAAGAATTTCCCAAGAACCTCCAAGGACATTCCGTGTCCTGACCTTCTGTTCCTTGCATCTTATTCCTTATAGGTGGGGCTGGCTTTGGGCCCCCAGTATTGTAAAACAAGTTGAGAAACATCAGAAAGATCTCAGATCATTAACAGAATTGCATGGTGGCCTTAAGAGTGGCTGGGTGGGGCCTCAGGCAGGTCATCAGCAAAAAAAAAAAATCCCCTTGTTAGACCCAAAGCTCAGCAAATCTGCCTCTGTCACAAGGGGCTTCCTCAAGGAGATCTCCAGCAGAGAGGCCTAAGGTTTTTCATGCAGAGATGAACTTGGAGCACCTATGAACAGTTTTTTCATGTCTGTTCCCTTTTTCAGAGACAAAAAGGCTCAGATTAAAAAAAAGTAGTAGCTTCTTTAAAAAAAAAAGTTGCTAAAAGAGAGAGAAAGAAAAGACTCAAGAAGAATTTATTTTTGTTTATTTTGTTTTTTTAAAATTTTATTTATTTATTTGCAAGGAGGGAACAAGCATGGGCATGCCAGACATGCCAGAGCCCCTTGCTGCTACACACCAACTCCTGACACATGCACCGTTTTGCACATCTGGCTTTATGTGGATACTGGGGAATTGAAGCCAGGCTGTTGGGCTTTGCAAGCGAGCAGTTTAACTGCTGAGCCATCTTCCTAGCCCTGCTTATTTGCATTATGAGACAGAATCTTGCTATGCAGTGAGGCTACATAAGCTGTCTTTGAGTTTGTAATGCTCCTGTCTCAGGGGTTACAGGTATGTATCACTATGCTACATGCCAGGCTCTCAAAGAGGTTTCTTTTATTTATTTATTTATGAGAAAGAGAAAGAGGCAGATACACAAAGAGAGAATGGGTGTGCCAGGGCCTTCAGCCACTACAAACAAGCTTCAGACACATGTTCCACTTTGTGCATCTGGCTTTATGTGGGTATTGGGGAATCAAACTTGGGTCCTCAGGCTTTAAGTGCCTTAACTGCTGAGCCATCTCTCCAGCCCAAAGAGATTTCTTTTTTAAAAGTTACCTCCCAGAAATATAAGAATGGCTCAACTGGTTATGGTTGGTGTTCCAAGGGTGTCATCCCAGGATCTGAGAGCTTGAAGCAGGAGGACCACAGGTTTGAGGCCATCCTGAGTTATATAATGTATTCTAGGCCAGAGTAAGCTACAAAGTAGACCCTGCATCAAAAACAAAACAAAACAAAAAGTTCATCGCTATGAAATCAATGTAGTTCACTAGACTAATATATCATAAAAGAAATCTATAATCATCTGTACAGGTTCTGAAAAATTTAACAATTTATTCTTCGTAGACACTCATTATAGGAATAGGTGCATACTTCCGTAATATGATAAGATCTAGTTATCTCACTTAATAGGGACAAAGTCAGGAAGAAGAGAGATGTAACCATTCCACAGCTATTATTAAGTGTTTTCATGGACTTGGCAAGAGCTAGAACACGGAGAAACAAAAATGAGAAAGGAGGAAAAATTATATCCAGACAGCATAGTTTTATACCTGCAAACCCCAGAAGACTTGAACGGAGAAGCCCTGCTAACACTGACAAGCACGAGAAGCCACAGAAGCAGCACTTGTTTGGAGGCAAAACAACTCAGCCAGTTCGAAAGACACTTTGACAAGTTCTTACAAAACTAAACAGATTCTTCCTGTAAGATTCAGCAACAAAGCCCTTTGGTATGTGTCTAAGCGAACTCGCATCTTAGACCAGCATAAACTATGGAGACAGTAAAACAATGAGTGATTACTGCCGACGAAGAGGCAGAGCACCGAGGATGCTTTCAGGGCTGCGAAACTGTCCCGTATGGTGCCATATGGAAGTTGTGCGGACATGTGGGTACATGCCATTCTGTATTTGTCCAAACCAATGCATTATACTACGGCACCAGGAATGAGCCCAAATGTGGACCACAGAGTTTGGGTGATAATGAACTATCAATGTGCACTCATTAATTGGAATACGGATGTCACTCTGGTGAAGGATGGTGGAAGAGAATACACATGTATGAATGAAGGGGGAGGGAGCAGGGTTATCAGAAATGTCCTGTAAGGTTCACTCAGTTTTGCTAAGTACCTGAAAATCCTTAAAAAAAAAAAAAAAAAAGGTATTGGCCAGCCATGGTAAAGGACGCCTTTAATTCCAGCACTGGGGAGACAGAGGTGGGAGGATTGCTGTAAGCTTGAAGCCATCCAGAGACTACATAGTGAATTCCAGATCAGCCTGGGCTAGAATGAAGCCCTACCTGAAAATAAAAAAGGTCGTGGTTGTCATGCTTAACTAAGGAGCATAAACATAAGTATTTAGGGGGCACTTTGGTGGGTATAATATATCCATTTAGCCAGACAACAGTAGTAGTTTTCCCCATAGGGATTATGACCTCCCCAGCCATAGGCTTTAAAAAATTATATTTATTTATTAATTAGAGACAGAGAGAGGGGTGTGGGAAAGAGAGAGAGAGAGAAAGAATGGGCACGCCAGGGCCTCTGGCCACTGCAAACAAATTCCAGAAGCATGCCCCACCATGTGCATCTGGCTTACATGGGACCTGGAGAATCAAGCCTGGGTCCTTAGGCTTTGCAGGTATGTGCCTTAACTGCTAAGACATCTCTCCAGCCCCAGCCATAGGCTTTTGATTAGCTTTTCAGTACCAAGCATGACATGGAGCAGGCCTCCAGTCTAATCACAGAGCATTTAGTTTCCCCCATAACAGACATGCCGTCATTGCACCAGTCGGTACTTTTAGCCTGGCTGTCCAGCTGTAAAGTTGCAGGGTCCATAGCTGGTTAAGACCATTTATGACTTCTCCACCAATAGGCTACCCAGTTCTTTCCAGCATCCTGACAGCTGGTCCACAGGGAGGAGGCTTCCAGTTCAGCTCCAGCTTGATTTCTCCGTGACCCAAAACACAGCTGTAAGGTGTCTTTGTCAATGGGGTCTTACCATCTAGTTTTGGCAGGCAGCCAAGAAAGAGCCTGGGCAATAGCCTATAATGTTTTGGGGCCATTAGGAGCCTCCCTGACCAACAATTCACTGAAAGACATCCCATCCCTGGTACTGAAGTTTTCTTCTAACAATCTGGGCACAGCATTATCCACTCCCATGGGTAGTTCTCATATTCTCTCTCTCTCTCTCTCTCTTTAAACATATGTATTCTTTAGCTAGTGAAGAAGTAGGTTTCCATATGGCTTATGAATAATTCTTTAATGCTTCTTAAACATTTTATTTTTATTCATTTATTTGAGAGAGAAAGAGGGAGAGGGGAACAGAGAAAGAGAGAGAGAAAATGAGCATACTAGGGCCTCCAGCCACTACCAATGAACTCCAGACGCATGTGCCACCTTGTGCATCTGTCTTATGCAGGTCCTAGGGAATCAAATCTGGGTCCTTTGGCTTTGCAGGAAGTGCCTTAGCCACTAAGCCATCTCTCCAGCCCTATATCTTTAATTTTTATTAACCCTCCTTCCACCCCCTCTTCTCCATCTCCTTCCCTGGCTTTTTACTTAAAAAAATTCACTTACAAATAAATAAATAATTCACTTATTTATGCATGTGTACATACACATGTGTGTATGGGTATGCCAGGGCCTCTTGCCACTGCAAACAAACACCAGATACATGGGCCCTTTTTATGTCCCCCTTTTTAAAAAATATTTATTTTTATTTATCTATTTGAGACAGAGGGAAAGAGAGAGTGTGAGTGAGAATGGGCATGCCAGGGCCTCTAGCCACTGCAAATGAACTCCAGATGCATGTGCCACCATGTGCATCTGGCTTACATGGGACCTGGAGAGAATCAAACCTGTGCTCTTAGGCCTCGCAGGCAAGCACCTTAACTGTTAAACTCTCTCTCCAGCCCATGTGCTCCTTTTTGCATTCAATTTATGTGGGTATCTTGGGAATTAAACCCAGGACACCAAACTTTGCAAGCAAGCACCTTGAACTGCTGGGCCATCTTCTCAGCCGCAGCTTTCAATTTTTTATACGATCCAGGAACCCAATCCAGGGGATGGTGTCATCCATGGTGAGGGTGGGTCTTTCCACCTCAACTAATCTAATCTAGAAAATCATTCGCACACATGACAAGAGATTTGTTTCCATGGTGACTCTAAATCCTATCACGCTGACAAACAGAGCTTGACCGTCATGGGAGATTACAGCTGCTATTTTCTGCCTTCATTTGCTGCTGTTGGGAAGTCTGCTAATTGTCCAGCCTTTGGGAATGAACTGCTCTTTCTCTCTTGCTTTAAGATTATGTTTTTGTTTTCGTTGTTTAGTTTTACTGAGCTGTGTCTGGGTATGGATTGATTTACACTTCTGCTTATTAGGCATTACTGTTCATAGCCATCATTTCTTTAAGTATTCTATTTGAGACTCTTTTCTGCATTTTGAGGATTATATCACACACACACACACACACACACACCCCTTAATGGGGTTCCTTTGTTCCTTTATGTTTTCCCTCTTTGCATATATTTTTTAAAACTTTTAATTTTTAATTTTTTTATGAGAGAGAGAGAGAATTGGCGTGCCAGGGCCTCAGCCACTCCAATCGAACTCCAGACGCTTGCATCACCTAGTGGGCATGTGTGACCTTATGCTTGCCTCACCTTTGTATGTCTGGCTCACATGGGATCTGGAGAGTTGAACATGGGTCGTTAGACTTCACAGGTAAGTGCCTTACCCACTAAGCCATCTCTCCAGCCCAAAACTTTTAATTTTTAAGTGTGCATGTGTGTGCACTTGTGTGCAAGCATGTTGGCACACATATGCATGTGCGGCTGTTGAGGTCAGAGATTGAGGCTGTGTCTCTTCACTCTCTCTTCACCTTACTTATGAGGGCAGGTTCTCTCATTTGAACTCAGAGCTCACTGATTTAGCTGGTTGAGCTTGCCCCCAGGATTCCCTGGCCCTGCCTCCCAAACACTGGGAACACACGCAGCCCACCATGCCCCTGCACGTCTATGTGTGTGCTGGTAATCTGAACTCTGATCCTCATGCCTTCATCCTCTGAGCCATCTTCCAAGCCCCTTCCTCTGCTCAGTTTTCTGTCTTCCACCCTTGAAAATCCATTAACTCCCAACTCGCCAATTCTCTTTTCATCTGTATCAGATTAACATCTTATTATAAGAAATGTTTTACATCTTAAAAGTTTCTCTGGGGCTGGGGAGATGGCTCAGCACTTAAAGTTTCTTGATTACCAAACCTTGTGGGTTTGATTCCCCAGTACTCATGTAAAGCCAGACACACAGAGACACATGCATCTGGAGTTTGTTTGCAGCAGCAAGAGGCTCTGGTACACCCATACATACACACACACACTCTCTCTCAACTAACTAAATGAAGACATAAATAATTTTTTAAATTTATTTTTATTTATTTATTTGAGAGCAACAGACAGAGAAAGAGGCAGAGAGAGAGAGAGAAAATGGGCACGCCAGGGCCTCTAGCCACTGCAAACGAACTCCAGATGCGTGTGCCCCCTTGTGCATCTGGCTAATGTGGGTCCTGGGGAATCGAGCCTGGAACCGGGGTCCTTAGGCTTCACAGGCAAGCGCTTAACCTCTAAGCCATCTCTCCAGCCCTAAATGAATTTTTTTTTGAGGTAGGGTTTCACTCTAGCCCAGGCTGACCTGGAATTCATTATGTAGTCTCAGGGCGACCTTGAACTCACAGTGATTCTCCTACATCTGCCTCCCAAGTGCTGGGATTAAAGGAATATAACACTACACCCAGCCCAAATAACTATTTTAAAAATATCTAATTTAATTAATTTATTTATTAAGGAGAGAGAAATAAAGAGGCAGATAGAGAGAATTTGCTCATCAGGGCCTTTAGGCACTGCAAACAAACTCCAGATGCATGCACCACCTTGTACACCTGGCTTACTTGGGTTCTGGGGAATTGAACCTGGGTCATTAGCTGTTGCAGGCAAGCCCCTTAAGTGCTAAGCCATCTCTCCAGCCCCCCCCACCCCAAATAAATATTTTTAAAAGTGTCTCTTCATTTCTCTCATTATGTGTAAGCACATACACAAAATGAGTATATTTTCATAATGATATATTTTTTAAAGTTTCATGTGTGTTGCGTGTATGGTGCTGGGGGTCAAGTTTTGGACCTTGTGCTTGGTAAGTGCATGCTCCCCCACTGAGTAACATTTCTATCCCTTGTTTTGTTTGTATTTTGTTTATTTATTTTAAATTGTTTTGTTTTTATTTTTATTTATTTGAGAGCAACAGACAGAGAAAGAGGAGAGAGAGAGAGAGAGGGAGAATGGGTGCACGCCAGGGCCTCCAGCCAGTACAAATGAACTCCAGACGCATGCGCCCCCTTGTGCATCTGGTTTACGTGGGTAGTGGGGAATCAAGCCTCGAACCGGGGTCCTTAGGCTTCACAGGCAAGTGCTCAACCAGCCCTTGTTTTATTTTTAAATAATTTCAGGTTTTCAAAATAACTGTACAGGGAATACAGCTTAGCACCGTTTCAGTTCACACTAACACCCATATCAAGGTTCTTCAGAGGAACAGAACTGATAGAATGAATAGGCAAGCTAAAAGATATAGCCTATAATGAGAGGGAGGGGGATCACTGGGGCAAGAGGGTGGAGAAAGCCTAGTTCTGAAACCCTGGATGCTTGCCTGTGCTAGAACTGGGTTACACCCCACAGTGAGCTGTTGGTCAGGGAGACCTAGGAGGTTCCCAAAACGATGTGGACTATTGACTAAACACTTGATTAGCCATCAGAGCAAAATGGTAAAACCCTGTTTTGGAAGAATACACCACAGTCTGCAGACACAGGACATTGACCATGCTGAAACGGAGATGGAAACCAGCTCCGTGCTGGCTAGCCTCATAGTGCTGGACAGGGCTACGGGAGCTGCTGGCGGACAATGGCCACCGACACTGTGAACAAGCAGAGGATCCCACAAGCTACAAAATCAACCTGCTGGGCAAGATGTGTGTGCAATAACGGCACACAGCCTATGTGGGTAATAATGGCTTTCTGATTGGATAAGAGACTTGCTCATTGGGCGAGAATTCATACCTGGTCCTGAGAACCAGGTCAGAATCCTTGGGGAATAATGGCCATAGACTCCAGAGAGAAGCTTCCACTAGTATTTGACGGCCACACCCATCAAAAAGTCTCTGGAGTGCAGGGCGTGGTGGCACACACCTTTAATTCCAGCACTCAGGAGGTGGAGGTAGGAGGATTGCTGTGAGTTCAAAGCCAGACTGAGACTACAGAGTGAGTTCCAGGTCACCCTACTTTGAACCCCCCCCCCAAAAAAATCTCTCAATTACTATGCCTATCCCCTTTAGTCCAAACTATTCCCACTCTTGGCCAGAGAATCTGTCTTTTGTTGCTGTTGTTTTTTTCACAGATGGCAGTGAAAACCAGGGAGAACCCAGATCCATCAATATATGAAGAAATGATAGCTGACTGCTTAGCACAAGACAAGCCACCACTAGCACATCTGCCAGGGCCCAGGAGACATCACGGATGACGTGGCTGTTAACCACGAGTGCTGATCTCACTGCTAGCCGGACAAACTGCTCCAGGGAGATGGAGATAGACACTGAGGACACTCAAAACTCATCAAAGCAGAAATTCAGAGATCGTAGAGAGCTCAACACTAAAGTAGACTTGTAACACACCCACCAAGGCTCAGGGAACATTGCAGAAGAATGGGTGGAAATCTTGTAAGAGCCAATGGGGGTGGGGGGAAGGGGTATTCTAAAGCAGCCAACCCCACTCACAGAGACTGACTGATACATTCTTAACACCATGATGAATACCAACTCTACTGAGGAGGACCCTCAGCAGAATGGGGGCAGGGAAGAAGGGATATAAGAGGATAACCCAAGGGGAATGGGACAAACAAATGGGATTTGTTCATATAGTAAAATGCATAATTAATTTTTAAAAGGGGGGAGTTGGGCCAGAAAAATGGCTCAGTGGCTAAAGGCACTTGCTTGCAAAACCTGACGGTCCAGGTATGATTCCCCAGTACCCGTGTAAGACAGATGCACCAAGCCGTGCTTGCTTCGGCAGTTTGCAGTGGCAGGAGTCCCTGGTTTTCTCTCCCTCCCCTCTTTCTCTCTTTGCCTCTGCCTCTTCCTCCCCTTTCTCTCTCTGCTGCCAAATAAATAAATAAAAATACTTTTAAAAGGGGGGATTATTGGACTAATTTATAAAATATAGAAGGGACAGTCCAATAATAGCTGTCTACAGGCTGGGGAGTTGGAGAACCCAGCAGCTACTCAGTTCACCTAGCTGGGAGTAGCCTGGAGAGTTGAGTAACCCAGTAGCTGCTCCGTCCATGAGGCTGAATGCAGGCTGGTTTCCCATGTCCTGAGGATAGATGAACAGCAGATGCACACACAAGTGAGAAGCAAGAGGAACCAGGTCAAAAGCATGCACCAGCCACTAGTGCGGACAGCTGGACAAAAGAAAGGGGCTCTTCCTGGAATTTCCTTACGTATGGTCCCCACCAGAAGGGCCGCCCATTCTGAGGAAGGCCTTCCTTGTACAGTTAACCTTCCTGGAAACGCCCTCACAGACCCTCCCAAGAGGCAGTTCTCTCACTCGATTCCTAATCTGATCAGGTTGACAACAGAACTTAACCGTCCCCAGCATCCTATATAAGCACGACCTATTCACCAAGACAAACACGTGAATGCTAATACTGTAGACTATATTCAGTGATCACCAGTTTTGGACTAATGTGCCCTCTGTTCCAGTCTCCCATCCATGACACCACAATACATTGAGTCATCTTGACTCTTGGTTTCTTCAATCAGTGGTAGTATCTAACTTTTCCTTATTCTTCATGACCTTGACTGTGCATGGGTATGTATGTATGATGTATATATGTATGTGTGTTCACATGTGTTCGCACACATGTGCATAGGTGCGCGTGTGGAGGTCAGACATTGGCATCAGGTCTCAATCATTTACCATTTTGTTTCTTTCTTCTTTAAAATATTTTATGTTTATTTATATATTTGAGAGAGAATGAGGCAGATAGATGAGACAAAGAGAGAGAGGAGAGAGAATGTGTGCTCCAGGGACTCTGGCTATTGCAAACAAACTCCAGACACATGCACCACCTTGTGTATGTGGCTTACATGGGTTCTGGGAAATCAAACCTGGGTCCTTAAGCTTTGCAGGCAAGTGCCTTACTGCTAAGCCATCTCTCTAGGCCACCCCGCATTTTTTTTGTTGTTGTTTTTTTGAGGTAAGGTCTTGCTCTTGCCCAGGAATTCACTATGTAGTCTCAAGCTGGCCTCAAACTCACAGTGATCCACCTACCTCAGGCCTCCTGAGTCTATGATTAAAGGCATGTGCCACCACATCGGGCTCCATCTTGTTTCTTTTTTTTTTTAATTTTCATTTTTTTATTATAGACAACTATAATTATAAACAATAAACTATGATAATCCCTCCCCCTCACTTTACCCATTCACAACTCCACTCTCCATCATATCCGCTCCCCCTCTCAATCAGTCTCTCTTTTATTATTATTATTATTTGTTTTTCAAGGTAGGGTCTTGCTCTAGCCAAGGCTAACCTAGAATTCACTATGTAGTCTCAGACTGGCCTTGAACTCACAGCGATCCTCCTACCTCTGCCTTCCAAGTGCTGGGATTAAAGGAGCGTGCCACCATGTCCAGCTTCTCTTTTATTTTGATGTCACCATCTTGTTTCTTGAGACAGGGTCTCTCCCTGGTCGCAGAGCTCACAGATTCAGCTAGCCTATGTAGCCAATAAACCCTAGGGATTTTCCTGGTTTTTACTTTGTTAATGCTGGGGCTATGGGTGTGCGCAACCATGCCCAGCTTTGACATGGGTGGTGGGGAACCAAACTCATGTCCATCTCCCCAGCCCCATAACCTGGACTTTTGAAGACTACTGACCAAGTTTGGGCTTTTCTGAGGTTTGTGTATGATTTGGGGGTTATGGATGTGAGGGATGAACACTATAGGAGTGAACGGCTCTCACCATCATCTCAGGAAGTACCTGGTATCAACGTGGCTTATTGGCTTGTTTTCAAGGTAGAGTCTCACTCTAGCCCAGGCTGACCTGGAATTTACTATGTAATCTCAGGGTGGCCTTGAACTCATGGCAATCCTCCTACCTCTGCCTCCCGAGTGCTAGGATTAAAGGCGTGCACCACCACGCCTGTCTTTGATGCTAATCTTATTCACCTGCTTTAGATGATATGTTAAGTATTCCCACTTCTTTTTCTTTTTTTAGACAGGATCTCACTAGGTAGCCCTGGAGCTCACTGTGTAAACCAGGCACACGTCATCATACCAGACGTCCACTCCTCGTTTTATGGGATGCTGTGGATCAAAGCCCGGGCTTTGTACATGCTGGGCAAGCACTCTACCAACAGAGCTACATGCCAGCGCCCATGCAGTTACTATTTTTCCCTCTCGTAAGTTCTGTTTGATAGAAGCTAATCAGTCAATGAAGCCCGGACTCTATCAATGTCGTGTGATTAGGCTTCCTAGTCTGGAGGAAAGAGTATCAAAGAATGTGTGAACATATGTTAAACCAAGAACTGTAATTAATACTGTTTTAGAGGAACTACTTTGAGTCTATGAAAATATCTTGATATCTTGATTCTCCTTAAAGCTTTGCCCATTATTTCTTAACATTTAGTTATGGGTCTTACCTGTTAGAAGCATTAATGTAGTATTCTAGTGGGGAACTTCTTTTTCTTTTCGTTTTTAAAAATATATTATTTATTTATTCGAGAGAGAGAAAGAGGCAGAGAGGGAGAGAATGGGCACACCAGGGCCTCCAGCCAGTGAAAATAAACTCCAGATGCATGCCTCACCCTTATGCATCTGGCTTACGTGGGTCCTGGAGAATCGAACCAGGATCCTTTGGCTTTGCAGGCAAGCACCTTAACTGCTAAGCCATCTCTCCAGCCCTTATTTTTTTGTTTTTTTTTTGAGTCAGGGTCTTATACTAGTTCGGGCTAACTTGGAACTCATTCTGTAGCCCAGGCTGGCCTCAAACTCACTGTGATCTTCTGGCCCCAGCCTCCCAAGTGCTGTGATTGCGGTGTGAGCCACCAGTTCAATCTGTCTAAGTGATGAATTTCTATTGCACTAATACCTTCTATGGATATTTTTGAATTTTGTTTTATGTATGTCTTTTTTAATATTTTATTTTTATTTATTTATTTGAAAGAGGGAGAGAGAGAGAGAGAATGGGCATGCCAGGGCCTCCAGCTGCTGGAAACAAACTCCGGATGCATGCACCACCTTTTGCATCTGGCTTATGTGGGTCCTAGGGAATTGAACTTGGGTCCTTTGGCTTTGCAGATAAGTGCCTTACCACTAAGCCATCTCTGCAGCCCAGTTTCATGTCTTTTTAAAACAGAGCTTCAAACTCGTGGCAGTCCTCTGCTTCAGTTTCCCGGATGCTTGGATTATCAGTACCTGCTACCACAGCTGGCTTGAGATTTTTCTGTGAGGAGAATTTGTCCCTTTCCATCCCTCTATTCATTATCCACATGGGTATATTTTACATTGTTATAAAAATACTTCTGAGTGGTTGTGGTGGCACACATCTGTTATGTCAGAACAATTGCTGTGAGTTTCAGGCCAGCCTGTTTGACCTAGAGAATGCTGGGCTAGCCAGGGCTACATAGAAAGATTTTATCACAAACAACAACAACAAAAACCTTTCGAACTAGCAAAAGGAAATTGGACTGTTTAACTGAAGGTGAAAGGGAAAAATAGCAAACGTATTATAAATAGAATATACAAGATATGGTAGATAAGGAGCTGGGGAGGTAGTTTAGTGACAGAGCTCTTACCTAGCATGTGCAAGGTCCTGAATTCGATTCCTAATAGTACAAACAAAACAATGTGACAATATTGAAAATAATGATAAATTAAATGTCAGTAATTATACAAAAAGCAGTACATACCTCGACAGTAATTTTTAGTTGTCTAGACTGTAGTGGGACATATTGAAAGTGGTAGAATGGGGCTGGAAAGATAGCTCATCAGTTAAAGGCACTTGCTTGCAAAGCCTGCTGGCCTGGGTTCAATTCCTCAGTACCCATGTAAAGCCAGATGCATAAAGTGGTGCATGCTTTCTCCTTCTCTCTGTTTCTTTGTCTCTCTCCTTCCCAAATAAATAATAATATTTAAAAAAAGAAAATAACAGGCTGAGGTGCTGCCCTCTTATAGTTCTAACTTGTGGGCTGGAGAGATGGCTTAACATTTAAGGCACTTGCCTGCAAAGCCTAAGGACCCAGGTTTGATTCCCCAGAACCCACCTAAGCCAGATGCACATGGTGGCGCATGTGTCTGAAGTTCATTTGCAGTGGCTAGAGGCCCTGGCACGCCCATCCTCTCTCTCTCTCTCTCTCTCTTTGTCATACATAAATAAATAATAAATAAAACAGTTCTAATGACATACATTGAGACAGGAGGATTGCTTAGATCTAGGAATTCAAGGCCAGCCTGAGATACGTAGTGAGACATTTCTCTTAAAACAAATAAACAGGGATGGAGAGATGGCTAAGCAGTTAAGGCACTTGCCTGCAAAGGGCCCAGGTTTGATTCCCCAGGAATCAAATCCACATAACCAGATGCACAAGGTGGTACATGTGTCTTGAGTTTGTTTGTAGGACTTGTAGGCCTTAGAGTGCTTGTTCTCTCTCTCTCTCTCAAATAAATAAATAAAAATAAAATACTCTAAAAGAACAAATAAAAAAACTAATGACACTTAGCATATATTGACAAAGAGGGCCATAACATGGTAAAATGGTCACAAACAAATATGCAACTAGAGATAATCTCAAAATCTGCAAAGCAGCAACTTTAGTCTTAAAAAGAATAAAAGAAATTCTGCCATTTGGAGCAATACGGATGAAACTAGAGGATGTTTAGTGAAATAATCTGAGCACAGAAAGACAAATGCAACATGTTTTCACGTGTATAGAAGCGAAAAAGCTGCTTTCAAACTAGTAGAGGATCAAGCTGGGCGTGGTGGCGCACACCTTCAGTCTCAGCGCTCAGGAGGCACAGGTAGGAGGATTCCCATAAGTTCCAGGCCAGCCTGAAGCCACACAGTGAGTTCTAGGTCAGCGTGGCCTAGAGTGAGACCCTACTTCAGACAAAACAAAAACAAAGAAGTAGAAAACAGACCAGGGATAGGGTGGCCTCTCCCATCCTATCAGTAGTCACTGTCCTGTCCTGGTTCGGGAGGGGGGGTAGTGGTTGTATTAAACAAGTCCCCTACAGGTATTCTATGCGCTGGATTTATAAAGGAGATAACTATCTATTCTCATAATAGCCCTGAATGTCCACGTGGTATAGTGTACAGCTATTTCTGATAAGAGTGTTGCATTTATGGAGACAGCAACATGTCCTTAACGAAGCGTTTTGCCAGTGAGCTGCATCCCTCGCTGATGTTTCTATAGTCCATAAACATGATGATCGGGCTGTGTCAGTGTGTGGTGACATGCCTGTCCTTCAAATAGTTTTACTACGTCGCTGTATTAACTACATGAATGGAAAAGAGAAAACATACTATTTGCAATTTGATAATTACATGAGGTTGAACATTCTAGCCCTATCATTTTTTTTTTTTTTGAGGCAAGCCCAACAGATGTTATTTTATTTATTTTTTTGGTTTTTCAAAGTAGGGTCTCACTCTAGTCCAGGCTGACTTGGAATTCACTATGTAGTCTCAGGGTGGCCTTGAACTCATGGCGATCCTCCTACCTCTGCCTCCCAAGTGCTGGGATTAAAGGCATGAGCCACCACACCCAGTTTCTGACAGACTTTTTGATGGCCTTTCTTTTTAATGTGTGTGTGAGTGAGAGGTAGATAGAGAATTGGCACACCAAGGCCCCCAGCCACTATAATTGAACTCTAGATGCCTACACCACCTTGTGCACGAGTACAACCTTGCACACTTGTGTCACCTTGTGCGTCTGGTTTACATGGCACCTAGAGAGTCAAACATGAGTCCTTAGACCTCACGGGCAAGTGCCTTAACCATTAAGCCACCTCTCCAGCCCTCTAGTCCTGTCTTTTAAGTACTTGTGTGTATATGTGTATGCAGGTGCACATTCCTGCATATGCACATGTGTGTGTGGAGGCCAAAGGACAATATTGGATGTCATTCTTCATGTGGCATTCATCTTTTTTTTTTTTTTTAGCATGAATATGTGTGTTATGTGGGCATATGTGTGTATACAGGTATGAATGTAGAAGCCAGAGGCTGACACTGGGTGTCTTCTTCAATTGCCCAATCTTAGTTTTGAGACAAGCTCCAGGGATCTTCCTGTCTCCACCTCCCCAGGGCTGAGATTATAGGCATAGGTGGTTACACACCAGCTTTTATGCGCATGCTGGGATCCAAACTCAAATTATCATGTTCGTGTGGCAAACACCTTACAGCCTGAGCTATCAGGCCCCACCACCACTTTTTTGAGTCATCCAAGAAATCCGGAACTCCTTCAAGTGAATGTGCAAGAGCAAAAGAAAAGGAACTGGAAGATGGGCGACATGTCTTAGACCCTTTAATCATCATGCCTGTTGCAGTTAGCTTCACGTTGCTGGCAGAAATCACCCGACAAAGAGCAGCTCGTGGGAGGAAAGGGTTTATTTTGGCTTACGGACTCGAGGGAAAGCTCCACGATGGCAAGGAAAACACGGCATGAGCAGAGGCTGGACATCACCTCCTGGCCAACATCAGGTGGACAATAGCAAGAGAGTTTGTCAAACACGGCAAGGAGCAGCTGGCTATAACACCCATAAGACTACCCTTGTCATAGCCAGCTTCACATTGCTGGAATGAACCTCCAGACCAGCCACAGGTCATGGGAGGAAGGGATTTCTTTCAGGCTTACAGATCCAGGAGAAGTTCCATAGTGGTGGAAGAAGCCGTTCTCAGAGGCCCACGCAGAGGGAGAAGAAACCACCAGCAGCACCATAAGCAAGCACACACCGGGGGCCCCAGACAGTGCTCAAGCACTCTGCACACCGTAGGCTGGGATTCGGATCTGCCTCCAGTAACACCTTAGAGCTGGAGCCCGGGCTGTGCCCACAGTGACACCTCCTCCAGCCTTGTGGCTGGAAATCCAAGTTACAAGCTTTAATAAGACATTTGAGCACCAGGCGTGGTGGTGCACGCCTTTAATCCCAGCACTCCGGAGGCAGAGGTAGGAGAATCGCTGTGAGTTCAGGGCTACCCTGAGACTCCATAGTGAATTCCAGATCAGCCTGGGCTAGAATGAGACCCTATCTCGAAAAACATAAATAAATAAATAAATAAAACATTCGAGTTTATTGGGAGACATAAATTCAAACTACTACACCCCCCCCAACAACATACCTCCTCCACTAAGGCTCTATTTTCCAATTTGCCACCAACTGGGGACTTAGTATTCAGAATGCATGAGTTTATGGGGGGACACCTGAATTAAACCACTACAATGCTGTTTAATCTTTATTAAATTCTTTTGTAATGTTCTCAAAGCCTTATGAACATATTTGTACATTAGTAGAGTTGTCCCTTTTTTGTAGTTAAAAATTTTGTTGTTGGGCTGGAGAGATGGCTTAGTGGTTAAGGCGTTTGCCTGCAAAACCAAGGATTCTGGTTCGGCTCTCCAGGACCCACATAAGCCAGATGCACAAGGTAGCATCTGGAGTTTGTTTGCAATGGCTGGAGGCCCTGGCGTGCGCATTCTCTCTCTCTCTCCCAAATAAATAAAATTTAAAAAAATTTTTAAATGAATCTACAAAAGAAAATTTGTTGTTGTTTTTAAGTCCTTGTGGCCTGGAATTTACTCTGTAGCTAGCCTTAAACTTGCCATGAACATCTTGCCTCAGCCTTCTGAGTGATGGGATGTTAGGTATGACCATGCCTAGACTTAATATCTTTTTAAATAGATAGGTAACAATCATATGCATTTATAGGATGCAGTGTGACAATTGAGTGCATGAGTAAAATGTCTAAGAATAGGCAGAGAACAGCATCGTGAGCTTGAGAAGGGGGTTGGAATGGAGGGCCACCACAACTTTACAGAAATAAAAAAAGTGAGTGAACTGGGTGTGGTGATGCATACCTTTAGTCCCAGCACTTGCAAGGTAGAAGTAGGAGGATTGCTGTGAGTTTGAGGCCAGCTTGGAATTATAGAATGAGTTCCAGGTCAGATTGGGTTAGACTGAGACCCTACCTTGAAAAAAAAAAAAAACAACAACAAAAAGTTGAGTGTATCACTAATTATATACATATATAACATATGCACAATATATATACATATGGAGCCATAAGTATTTAGAGGGCAACTTTGTAACCAAGAGCCTTGGCAATAATTTGTAATGTTTTGGGAGGGAGTGAGAGAGAGAGAAAGTATGGGCATGCCAAGGCCTCTTGTTGTTGCAAGCAAACACCAGATGCACACGCTTTACATGGGTACTGGGGAGTCAAAGCCAATTTGACAGGGTTTGCAAGCAAGCAGCTTTAACCACTAAGCTATCTCCCCAGCCTCTTCTTTATTGAAAAGCTCCATACATATAAACAATAGACCATGATCATAATCTCCTCCCACAACTCTCCCCACACCCCCAGAATCCACTGTTCACCGAATTCCTTCTTCTTTCTAACTAGCCTCTTTTCTATTTTGATGTCATCATTTTTCCCTCCTATTAAGCAGGTCTTGTGTAGGTAGCATCATCACTGTGAAGTCATGAATACCATGACCACTTTGTGTCTGGAAGACAGTATTACAAAGAAGCCCTCTCCTTCTTTTGGTTCTTACATTCTTTCTTTCTTTCTTTTTTTTTTTTTTTGGTTTTTCAGGGTAGGGTTTCACTCTAGCTCAGGCTGACCTGGAATTCACTATATAGTCTCAGAGTGGCCTCGAACTCACGGCGATCCTCCTACCTTTGCCTCCCAAGTGCTGGGATTAAAGGCGTGCGCCACCATTCCTGGCTATGGTTCTTACATTATTTCTGATACCTCTTCTTCAATGGTTCCTGAGCCATGGAGCATGTGATAAAAATGTCTCGCTTAGTGCTGAACACACAACTGTCACTTCTTCTCAGCACTATGGTGAGTTTTGAGTCACCTCAGTGGTCACTGCCATCTGGAAAGAGAAGCTTCTCTAACCAAAAGTGAAAGTAGCATTAATAAGTGTTTGGAGGGCACTTTGGTGGGCATAATGTATATCCACTTAGACAACAGTAGCAGTTTCTCCCATAGGGCTTATAACCACGCCCCCCTCCAGCTTTTCATTAGACTTTCAGTGACATGAATTCTCTCCCATGGAGCAGGCCTCAAGTCTAACAGAGAGCAGTTGATTTCCTCCATAACAGACATGTCAGCATTGTACCAGTTGACATACTTGGTCTGGCTGTCCAAATGTAAAGTTTGCAGGGTCACTGCTGGTCAACACTGTTGATGACATTTCTCCTCCAATAGGCTGCCTAGTTCCTTCCAGCACGCTGACAGTCAACAGGGAGGAGGTCTCCAGCTCAGTTCCAGCTTGATTTCTCGTGTCCTGCAGCCCATGCATGCATGTACTATTTTCAGCAATAGGGTTTTACCATCTAGTTCTGGTGGGCAACCAAGAGCCTTGGCAATAGGCTGTAATGTTTTGGGGACATCAGGGGGTCTCCCTGACCAGCAACTCACTGGAAGGTATCTCATCCCTGAAATAGTCTTGTAACAATCCATGGCTTTGGGGACAGCATTGTCCATCCCAACAGGGTACTTCTTCCCAAACTCTTTTTGTTTTTAAGGTAGGGTCTCACTTTAGCACAGATTGACCTGGAACTCACTATGTAGTCTCAGAGTGGCCTTGAACTCTTGGTGATCCTCCTACCTCTGACTCCCAAGTGCTGAGATTTAATGGTGTGTTCCACCATGCCCAGCAATTATATTTATTTATTTTAGAGAGAGAGAAAGAGAGAGAGGAGAGAGAGAAAGAATGGATGTGTCAGGGCCTCTAGCCACTGTAAACAAACTCCAGACACATGCATCACCTTGTGCATTTGGCTTTATGTGGGTACTAGGGAATTGAACCTTTGCAGGCAAGTGCCTTAATCTCTGAGCCATCTCTCCAGCCCCCAAACTCTTTTTTTAAAACATATATAATATTTCACTAGCAAAGGAAGTAGGTTTCCATGTGGCTTATTCATAACACCTTTAATTAATTAATTAATTTTAGGTAGGGTCTGGCTCTAGCCCAGGCTAACCTAGAATTTACTATGTAGTCTCAAGATGGCCTCAAACTCACAGTGATCCTTCTATCTCTATGCCTCCTGACCGTTGCGATTAAAGGCATGTGCCAATCAGTGTGTCTGGCTTTACATGGGTACTGCGGAATCCAACTTGGGTCATTAGGCTTTATGGGCAAGCGTCTCAACCACTGAGCCATCTCTCCAGCCCTATAACCAACCTTTAATTTGGATTAATCCTCCTCCTACCCCCTACTCTCATCCATTCTCTCCCCTGTCATACTTTCTTATTAATTTATCTTTGTCCTTGTTAGAATGTTCTAATTCTTTCAACTTGTCTTCCAGCTCAGATAGTCTGTCTTCTCCTTAATTTTTTCTGTCTTTAAGGTTTTTCATAGAATTCTTTCTCTCTTTCTCTTTCTTTCTTTCTTTTCTTTCTTTTCTTTTTTTTTTTTAGTTTTGCAAGGTAGGGTCTCATTCTAGCCCAGGCTGACCTAGAATTCACTATGTAGTTTTAGGGTGCCCTTGAACTCAAGGTGATCCTCCTACCTCTGCCTTTTAAGTGCTGGGATTAAAGGCATGTGCCACCACGCCTGGCATTAGAACTCTTTATCATACTTATTATGCTCATTCCCAGAATATCAGTTTGTTTTTTCTTCTGTATTTCTTTTTAGAGACAGAATGGGCATGCCAGAGCCTCCAGCTGCTGCAAATGAACTCCTGACGCATGCACCACCTTGTGCATCTGGTTTACGTGAGTTCTGGGGAATCAAACCTGGGTCCTTTGGCTTTGCAGGCAAGTGTCTTAACCACTAAGCCATCTCTCCATCCCTTCTTCAGTATTTCTATTTGTTGAATCCCTCTTTCATCTTTTATCTCCTTCCTTACTTCAATCAACTGTGTTTTTATGTTTTCATGGGATTCATGCAGGAACTTATTTTCTGCTTTGAACATATTTTAAATTATTCTTCTGGATTCTTTTTCTAGAATTTCTTTGATTTTACTCGCAGTGGAGGCCATTACTGAAGGATTAACTTTTTTTTTGTTTTGTTTTGTTTTTTTTTTTTGGTTTTTTGAGGTAGGGTCTCACTGTAGCTCAGGCTGACCTGGAATTCACTCTGTAGTCTCAGGGTGGCCTCGAACTCTCAGCGATCCTCCTACCTCTGCCTCCCGAGTGCTGGGATTAAAGGCGTGCGCCACCACGCCCGGCTCTGAAGGATTAATTTTTAAAAATACTTTATTTACTTATGAGAGAGAGAGAGAGAAAGAGAATGGGCATGCCAGGGCCTGTGCATCTGCTTTTACGTGGGTACTGGGAAATAGAACTTGGGCCCTTAGGTTTTGCAGGCAAGTGCCGTAAATGCCGAGCCACTTTTCTAGCCCTGAAGGATAAAATTTTGGAGAGGTTATGTTGTCTTGCGTTTCATGTTAACCTGTGTTCTTGCATTGAGACTTACACATCTGGAGCTGGGTTGTTGGTTGAGTTTATTACTTTAAATTTTATTAATTTATTTCTTTAAATCTACCCTTATTCTTTCACCAGTGAAGGCCTGCACTGATCAAGAGGGACTAAGTTGATGTGAGGTTACAGTGTAGTTTCCTTCTGCTAAATTAGTGTTCAGGACACCAAACTTGAACCCCAACACTTGCCATGTTTACTTTTTAAAAATCTTTTTTTTTGACAACTTTGATAAATATACCATGATCATAACACCCTCCCACCCCCCATTTTTCCTCTCCCAAGTCCCCCCTCCACTGAATCCTTTCTTCTTTCTAACTAGTCTCTCTTCTATTTTGATGTCATCATTTTTTCCTCCTTGAAGGTCAGCCATGGTGAGGTAATGAGTATCAAAGCCACTTTGTGTCTGGGAGACATCATGGCAAGCACTCCTCCCCTTCCTTTGGCTCTTACATTCTTTCCTCCACCCCTTCTGCAATGGTCTCTGAGCCTTGGAGGGTGTGATAGAGATGTCTCATTTAGTGATGAACACTCCACTGTCTCTTCTTCTTCTTGGCACTATGGTGAGTTTTGAGTGACCTCAGTGGTCACCACCCTCTAAAAGGAGAGGCTTCTCTAAGCAAAGGTGACAGTAGCATGAATACAAGTGAGCATAAACGTAGGTGTTTAGAGGACAGTTTGGTGAGCACAATACAGATCCATTTATAGTGGTAGTTTCACCCGTAAGGCTTTTAACCTCCCCAGTGGCTTTTGGTTAGGTTTTCAGTCAGGCTGGAATTCCCTTCCATGGAGCAGGCCTCAATTCCAATCAGAGAACAGTTGGTTTCCCCCATAACAGAATGTCCCCATTCCACCAGTTGGTATATTTGGCCTGGCTGGCCAGCTATAGAGCTTGCAAGGTCCACTGCTGATTAAGATGGTTGATGAGGGCTGGAGAGATGGCTTAGTAGGCTTGACTGTGAAGCCTGAGGACCCATGTTTGACTCTCCAGGTCCCACATAAGCCAGACACACAAGGTGACACAAGCACAAGGTGGCACACACATCTAGAGTTTGGTACAGTGGCTGGAAGACCTGGTGTGCCAATTCTAACTATGAATGACAACAAATAATTGACTATTTCAAAATAGGTAGCAAGGAGAATTTTGAATGTTTCCAACCTAAAGAAATAATAAATGGCTGATCAGTTACCTTGACTTGGTTATTACACATTGTATATAAGTATTTAAATGTCACATTGGCCAGGCATGGTGACATGCTCCTTTAATCCAAGCACTTGGGAGGCAGAGGTAGGAGGATCCTGTGAGTTCAAGTCCAGCCTGAGGCTACATAGTGAATTCCAGGTCAGTCTGGGCCAGAGTGAGACCCTACCTCAAAAAAAGAAAGTCATATTGTACCCCATACATGTGGTCGATTACATGTGTGTACCAATCACAAAAACATATTATCAAAAGCAGCATTTAGGGCTGGAGAGATGGGTTAGCTGTTAAAGCACTTGCCTATGAAGTCTAAGGAGCCCAGGTTCGATTCCCAGGACCCACGTAAGCTAGACGCACAAGGTGGTGCATGTGTCTGGAGTTCAGTTTGCAGTGACTAGAGGCCCTGGAACACTTGTTTTTTCTCTCTCTCTCAAATAAATAAATATATATTTTTTAAAAAGTAGTATTTACGCTGGTCATGGTGGTCCAGCAGAGGTAGGAGCATCACTGTGAGTTTGAGGTCAGCCTGAGACTACATAGTGAATTCCAGGCAAGAGTGAGACCCTACACCCCCCCCAAAAAAAGAAAAAAAAAGTATATAAGACAACAAAAAAGTATAGATATCTTGCCAGGTGTGGTGGTGCATGCCTCTAGTCCCAGCACTTGGGAGGCTGAGGTAGGAGAATTGCCATAATTTTGAGGCCATCTTGGGACTACAGAGTGAGTTCCAGTTCAGCCTGGGCTAGAGTGACAGCCTGCCTAAAAAAAAAAAAAAAAAAAGAAGTATCTTTTTAAACTCTTCACTTGAACTTTTATCACTCTTCTCTTCTTCCTCCTCCCCTCCTTCTCTCTTCTTTTTACTTATTTTGGGACAGGGTCTCACTCTAGCTCAGGCCAACTTGGAACTCACTCTGTAGCCCAGGTTGACCTTGAACTCATGATAATTTTCCTATCTCAGCTCTCAAGTACTGTGATTAAAGGTATGAGCTACAATACACACTTTCTTCCCTTAAAAAAAAAAAAAAAGTATACGTGTGTGTATGGGCATGCCAGGCCTCCTGCTGTAAATAAACACCAGGCACTTGGCACCATGTTTCGTGTCTTGCTTATGTGAGTAGCTTGGTAATTAAGCCCACGGTGGGCAGGCTTTGTGAACAACTTTAACCACTGAGCCATTGTCCCAGCCGCTCTTCTTTTAATTGCTGAGTCAGGATTTCGCTATGTAGCTCAGACAGGCTGGTCTTGAACTCGGGAACCTCTTTCCTCAGCCTCTAAAGTGCTGAGATTACAAGTGTGTAAACCATGGCTGGATTTATTTCCCTATTTATGTTTTTACTTATTTACTTATTCATTCACTTAGTTTGGTGGGGAGGAGAGCATTGGGGTGTTGAACGGAGAGCCTGTCTCAGGCTAAGCAAGTGCTCTCCTACTAGGCCAGCTCTTGTGGTGTAAGCCTCATCATCCTAGCCGTTCCAAAGGCTGAGGCAGAAGAATCATAAATTCAAGGTCAGCCTAGGCAACTTAGGAAGCTTCTGCATCCAAAAAAAAAAAAAGCAAAAGGCTGGAGGGATGGCTTAGCAGCTTAAGGCGCTTGCCTGGAAAGCCAAAGTTTAATTCCCCAGGACCCATCTAAGCCAGATGCACAAGGTGGCACATGCATCTGGAGTTCATTTGCAGTGGCTGGAGGCCCTGGCAAGTCCATTCTGTCTCTGTCTCTCTCTTTCTCAAATAAATAAAATATTTTTTAAAGTAGAAAAAGTACTTTGTAACATGATTCTGCAGTTAAAGGCACCTGCCTACAAAGCTGGCTGGTCTGGGTTCAATTCTCTAGTACCCATGTAAAGCCAGATACAAAAAGTGGCATGTCTGTTTGGTATTCACTGGCAGCGGCAAGCTTTGCCATGTACGAGCGCACAGGCACACACACACACACACACACACACACACACACACATAGAAACAAAGAAAAAATTTAAAGTAGAAAAGAGGCTACTGCTGTAGCTCAGCATCAGTGGCTGAGTGTCTGCCCAGCACACGCAAGGCCCCGGGTTCAATTCCCAGCATGGAAGAGAAAAGTGCCAACGACTGCAGCCAGAAAACACTCAGCAAATGTAGCCTCTCCTCAGGAAGAGACCATTCAAGTAGGGAAAGTAAGCAACCGTGTGTCTGCTTTGGGTCGTTTAGATTATTAATCTTAAGGGTAAAGGGGTACGCACCTGGCTGTCCATCCCCCACAGGTGAAGGCCAGGATGGACACTTGCATGAACTGCGAACGCATGTAGAGTCTGGACTGGTTTTTAAAGTACAGTGCTAAGTGAGAGGGTGAAGTGAATTAACACAGAACTACGGGTATCAGTGGAAGAGACGCGTGGAGAGAACATGGGCACCATGAAGACGTGGAGATTGCTCCACGCACCGTGGGGTGGGCGTCCATGGGAGGGTGGGGCAGAAGGACAGGAAATAAGCCGACAGGTGACGGGAAGAGGAATAACTAGCCTTTGCCTACTGCTGCTGATAAACTCTGAACCGGGCCAGATAAAAGTCAGCCTGCTCCCCTGTCTCCTTGTTCCATCATGATTATAATCTTTCCTATCAGCAGAAAGGCTTGCACATGTGATCGTAGGTGTCATGTGGCCAGAGAATAGCAAATTGCAAAATTTGCTGCAACTGGAAAATTGCAAGCAACTGGGTTCCAGAGGAGCGGCAGCTCTGGGGGTGGTCACTGCGCATTCCCACGCCAGTGTGGTGTCACCTGTCCACCCAGCCTAGGATCTCTATCGAGGAGGACCCGCAAGTCACTGAGCGGTGTCACGCAGAGGCCGGCTTAGATTAGCCTGGGCTTCTGAAATAGGCTTGAGAGCTGGAGTGATGGCTTAGCGGTTAAGGCGTTTGCCTGCAAAGCCAAAGGACCCAGGTTCGATTCCCCAGGACCCACGTTAGCCAGATGCACAAGGGGGCGCACGCATCTGGAGTTCGTTTGCAGTGGCTGGAGGCCCTGGCGCACCCATTCTCTTTCTCTCTCTCCCTCTTTCTCTGTCAAATAAATAAAAATAATTAAAAAAACATTTTAAAAAGAAATAGGCTTGAATCCTGAGAGTGAAATTCTCCAGATTTTTCCAAGGCTGTCCAGCATTTTCTATTTGACTCCCTTTTCTTCCCGCCTTCTGCTCACAGAAACATGTCTGTGCTGGGAGCAAGTCCAGGTCAAAGAACTTTATAAAATCTCAAAGAGAAAATACCTATATGATAACCCTGAGCACATCAAATGAAGAGTTTTAATTATTAATCAATTAAAATATTATTTATTTATTTATTTGTAATCATAGAAAGAGAGAGACAGAGAGAGTGGTCATGCCAGGGCCTCTTACCACTGCAAATGAACTCCAGATACATATGCCACTTTGTGCATCTGGCTTTATGTGGGTACTAGGGAATTGAACCCAGGCCATCAGGATTTACAAGCAAGCACCTTTAACTTGCTGAGCCATTTCTCCAGCCCCAATTTATTAATTTAAAAAATAATTTTATGCATTTGTTCACAAGCAGAGAGAAAGAGAGTGAGAGAGAGAGGGCACATCAGAGGCACTTGTCACTACAAACTTCAGGTGCATGTGCCACTTTGTACATCTGGCTTTAATGTGGGTACTGTGGAATTGAACCCCAGCAGACAGACTTTGCAAGCGAATGCCTTTAACCACTGAGCAATCTCCCCCCAGCCCCTGATTAATTCATTTTTGAGACAGGGTCTCACTATGTAGGCCTGGCTGGCCTAAAACTCACTATATGGACCAGGATGAACTCTAACTTGCTGTGAGCCTCTTGCCTCTGCCTCCCACATGCTAGGAATGTAGGTGCGTGCCACACTCAGCCCTTGAAGAGGAAGGTTTTATTTATTTATTTTATTATTTTTTTTTCAAGGTAGGATCCCAGTCTAGCCTAGGCTGACTTAGAACTCAGTCTGTAACCCAGGCTGGTCTTGAACTCACGGTGATTCTCCTATCTCAGCCTCTCAAGTGCTGTGTGAGATTAAAGGCATATGCCACCGTGTCCTGCTGAAGTCTTAAAGATGTAAATTGCCTATGGACTGTGAAGACCTGCACATGAAGAAATGCTCAACATCACTGATCACCAGGGAAATAAAATTAAAACCACAGCTGCCATTACCTGTACTGTACTTACTGGGAATGAAGGTGTAGTTCAGTTATAAGCAAGCGCCTAGGATGTATGGAGCTCTGGGTTCTATCCCTAGCCCCAGAAACAAACTAAACAAAACAAAAAGCAAAAGCAAAACCAAACAAGTAGGGGGGAGAAGAAAAACCACAAGAGAAAGGACCAAGTGTTGAGAAATTGGAAATCTATGTGTTGGTGGAAATGGAAAATGATATAACAGCTGTGGAAAACAGTTGGTGATTCCTCAATAGATTAAACAGAATTGCCACAGTATCTAGCCATCTTATTTTGAGAATATACACAAATGATGTAAAAGCAGAGACTAGGGCTGGAGAGATGGCTTAGTGGTTGAGGCACTTGCCTGCAAAGCCAAATGACGTAGGTTTGATTCCCTAGTACCCATGTAAAGCCATATACACAAGGTGGTGCATGAATCTAGAGTTTGTTTGCAGGGGCTAGAGGCCCTGGTGCACCCATTCTCTTTCTCTCTCGCTCTATCTATCTCTCTCTCAAATAAATGTAAATAAATGAAATAAAATAAAATAAAAGCAGGGACTAGAGCAGGTATGTGTACATGAGTATACACAGCATGAGAGTTGGAAACTATTCAAGTCTATTTTGAGAGATGAGCGGATAACATATGGTATAGCTCTACAATGGGATATTATTCTGCCTGGAAAAAAGGGAAATCTGACAACATGCTATGATACGGATGAATCTTGGAGACATTATGCTAAGTGGCATAAGCCAGTCACAACAAGACAAATAGATTTCATGTATGTGATATCACAGAAGCAGAAAGCAGAAGAGTGGTTGCCAGGGCCTGAGGGGAGTGGGGAATGAAGAGTTAATTAATAGATCAGAGTTCAGCTGGGGCTGAGAAAGTTCTAGATATGGATGGTGGAAATGGTTGCACAAAGTGGTTAAAATTGTAAATTTTGGGCTAGACAGATAGCTTAGCAATTAAGGCACTTGCCTGTGAAGGACCCAGGTTCAATTCCCCAGAACTCATATAAACCAGATGCACAAGGTGATGAATGTGCCTGGAGTTTGTTTGCAGTGGCTAGAGGCTCTGGCACAAATAAAAAAAATAAACAAATAGGGCTGGAGAGATGGCTTAGTGGTTAAGGCGCTTGCCTGTGAAGCCCAAGGATCCAGGTTCGATTCTTCAGGTACCATGTAAGCCAGATGCACATAGTGGTGCATGCATCTGGAGTTTGTTTGCAGTGGCTAGAGGCCCTGGTGCACCCATTCTCACGTTTCCCCCCCCCCCTCTCTCTGTCCTTCTCTTTGTCTGTCTCAAGTAAATAAATAATCAGAAAAAAATATAAATAAATAAAATAATTGTGATTTTTATGTTATGTATATTTTATCACAATATTGAATTGGTGAAATAGCCTAGAGGGAGGAGACTTTGCAAAGTAGATGTCATTAAAGTCCTTGGTGAGGCCTCAGAAGAAACTGAGTGTTGTAGTCAGATTCGCATTGCTGGCAGAACTCTCCTGACCAAGAGCAGCATGTGGGGAAAAAGGTTTATTTTGGCTTGCAGGCTCGAGGGGAAGTTCTGCTATGGCAGGGAAAATGACAACATGAGCAGGGGGTGGACATCACCCCCTGACTAACCTAAGGTGGACAACAGGAACAGGAGAGTGTGCCAAACACTGGCAAGGGGACACTGGCTATCATACCCGTAAGCCCACCCCCAGTAATATACTGCCTCCAGGAGGCTTGAATTTCCAGTTATCATCAGCTGGGGAGACTAGCATTCAGAATACCTAAGTTTATGGGGGATACCTGAATCAAACCACCACACTGAGGACACTAGACTTTTTTAAAATTTTAATTTACTTTAAAAAACATTTTAGTGATAACCTCCACACATAAAGGCAATATACTATTATTATAATTCCCTCCTACACCTCTCCTTTGTCCCCCCCTCTCCTGCTCCCTCACATGAATCCATCTTCTTTTCATCCAGTCTCTCTCTTTCCATTTTGATGTCATCATTTTCTTTTTTTCCTTCCTATTATGGAGGTCTTTTGTAGATAGCACCAGCCACTGTGAGGTCATGAGTGTCACGGCCACTTTGTGTCTAGAAGACAGTATTGCACCCCTCCTTGTTTTGATTCTTACGTTCTTTCTGCCACCTCTTTGGCAATAGCCCTGAGCCTTGGAAGGTGTGATAGAGATGTCTCACCTAGTCCTGAACACTCCACTCTCTTCTCAGCACTTTGATGAGTTTTGGGTCTCACCCGGTGGTCACTGTCATCTGAAAAGAGTAACCAAAAGTGAGAGTAGCATTAATTTATGGGCATAAACATAAGGATTTAGAAGGTAGTTTAGTGAGCATAATAGATCTGTTTAGCCAAAAACTAGTAGAGATTCTCCGCTAGGGTTTATGGCCTCCCCAGGCATAGACTTCTGGTTGGTTTTCAGTCCCGGGCATGAATTCCCTCCTGTGAGCAGGCCTCAAACCTAACCAGAGAGTAGTTGTTTTGCCCCATAATGGACATGCCATAGTTGTACCAGTTGGCACATTTGGCCTAAGCCTGGCTTAAAAAAAAATTTCTTAGCCTCTGATGAAGCTGGAAAAGAGTAAGGGCTTCACATTTTGTTGTTGTGTATCCTTCCTGGGTAGGGATATTTCCTGCTGACCTCTGCTGTGTGGGTTCTGTCTGTTCACAGGAGGAAAGGCCTGGAAATGGTTGACACATGCCATTACCTCCACAGAGTTCTGGCCCACACATTCATTCAGGGTTGGGGACTTTACTGAAAGAAAGAACCAACTCATTTTTTGGGACTTAGTAGCTGAAACAAGCAGTTCTTTTCAGTCATTCCTGCATCCCCATACTGTGCCGTGGGACCACTGACCCCTCAGATCCAGGAGGTTGAAGGCAGGGACATGGGTATATATATGGGCTCTCTGATCTTGGGCCCAGGCACGAGGGAGAAGGGCCTGCCCGGCCAGAGTACACTCAGCCCGCCAGCTACCACGGGCTGTGGATCCCATGCTCTCAGCCACTAGCTGTGTGGCCAGCCTGTCTCTAACTCAGCAGGGCCAGCACTTCTGTTATCGAGAAAAGCCCCTGTTTCAGCAACCGCTGACCAGGCTTCCTGTTGTGGGGGGCCACCCGGCCCGTGGCCCCAAGATGATTACGGAGATCCCGAGCAGAAGAGATAAGACCAATGGCCGGACTTTGGCCATGTGTCCCGAAGGCTGCAGGCTGGTGATCCACCCAGTCCTACAGAGGAGACTGGCTTCCTCGCAGCCTGGGGGAGCCGCCCAGCTCCCATGTTCTGACGCTGGCTGTGCCTGTGTCCACATCCCAGCCAGTCTCTCCGTTCTTCTAGCCTCAATTCCCAGTCCTGACAGAAGAATAATACTGGCAACTTCCCTGTAGGAGGGAGAAGAGGTAACACTCAAGGTTGATAACTGGTCATACAAAATTCACCCTCTCCGGGGAAGTGACCACATACCTTTGTTCACTTCTAGCCCTCGACGAGTCAGCTGGATTCTACCAGCCAGCAGCTGATGCCACAGGACATTAGAGATGGAGAAGAGAGAGAAGAGATAAAAGAGAAGAAGGGTGAAGATGGGGGTGAGGCGCTAAGCCCCACCCACAGAGCCTGGCAAAGCAAATTCTTCCCCTCCCTGTGCCCCAGCTGCAGGCACAGGGAACTCCAGGCAGCCCACCTTCAGTGAGACCCCACCTGTGCCTACTCCAGTGCCTCTGAAGAGGGAGGCCAAGTGGAGGGTCAGGGCACATGGAGGGCTGGGACAGTGCCGCCCAGACAGGCAGATCTTTCCATGCCAGCTTCTTACTTCCAACTGTCCCTTTGATATTTTAGCACTTGTCCCGGTCAGAACTAGGGATAAGGCAGAGAAGCTTTGACACCGCACTCAGCCCGAACCAGCAGAACAAGAGCAGGCTGTTCTAGTTTGAATGATGTCCCTCCAAATCCAATCCAGAGGTTGAATGCTTTACTTAAGCATTTCTTGGGCTGGAGAGATGACTTAGCGGTTAAGGTGCTTGCCTGCAAAGTCTAAGCACCCATGTCCGACTCTCCAGATCCCACATAAGCCAGACGCACAAAGGTGAGGCAAGTGCAAGATCACACATGCCCAGTAGGTGGCACAAGCGTCTGGAGTTCGATTGTAGTGGCCCTGGTGCACCAGTTCTTTCTCAATGTGACTCTCTCTCTCTCTCTCTAAAAAAATAAATAAATAAAGATAAAAATAAAAATTGGGGCTAGAGAGTTGGCTTAGTGGTTAAGGTGCATGCCTGCAAAGCCTAAGGACCCAGGTTTGATTCTCCATCTCCCACATCAGACAGATGCACAAGGGGGAGCATGTGTCTGGAGTTCATTTGCAGTGGCTAGAGGCCCTGGCATACCCATTTTTTTTCTCTCTCTCTCCCTCCCTCTCTTTGTCTCAAATAAATGAATAAAAATAAATATTTTGGGCTGGAGAGATGGCTTAGTGGTTAAGTGCTTGCCTGTGAAGCTTAAGGACCCCAGTTCGAGGCTCAATTCCACAGGATCCACATAAGCCAGATACACAGGGCGGTGCATGTGTCGAGTTTGTTTACAGTGGCTGGAGGCCCTGGCGTGCCCATTCTCTCTCCCTCTCTCTCTCTCTCTTCTCTCTCTCTCTCTCTCTGCCTCTTTCTCTCTGTCTGTTGCTCTTAAAAAAAACAAAAATTTTTTTAAATAAATCTTAAAAAAATAATTTAAAAAATAATTCATTTGAATGCAGGGTTGTTGTAGATGCAATTAGCTAGGATGGGCTCAGATCCATTATAACTGGTGTCCTAACTAGGAGATGTTTGGACACAAGCACACACTCCCATAAGAACACTGTGAAAATCAAGGCCTAGACTGAGATGACGGATCTACAAGTTGAGAAACCGGCCATGCACACACCTTGATCTCAGACTTCCAGCTGCCAGGACTGAGACGGTTGATTTCTACCGTCTATGGTAAAGTTTGGGGTACTGTGTTACAGCAGTCCAGGCAAACTCCACACATAGCCTTGGAAAGACCTCAGCCTCAGGAGCAGGCAATGGTGATGGGTCTAGATGCCACCATAACCCTTTACTTATCAGTGCTATGACGCCATCATAATCTTTTCTCCTCTCTTTTTTCTTAAAAAAATATTTTTACTTATTTGCAAACAGAGAGAGATGAGAGGTAGAGAGAACGGGAACACCAGGGCCTCCAGCTGCTGCAAACGAACGCCAGAAGCATGCACCACTTTGTGCATCTGGCTTTACGTGGGTTCTGGAGAATCAAACTGAGGTTGTCAGGCTTTGCAGACAAGCACCTTAACCTGCTGAGCCATCCCTCCAGCCCCTTTTTCTTTTCTCATCAGCACTGTGCTGAATGCGTAGCCAAGGAGGACTAGGCTCCTCTGCATGCCTGGAATTCCCTGAGGATTAGCCAACTTCTGGGATTAAAAAAAAAGAACAACTTCTCGTTCATTCAGCCATTCAGCAAACACCTGAATATTCTAGGTGGGGTTCAGCACTGGGAGTATACTGAGCAGAGAGAGGGTTCAGTGCTGGCCCTGAAACACACCCAGCCGGTCGGGGAGTGGGACAAGCTTCTGTTGAGGCTGGCGACACTGCTGAACACAACCAGCCCACACCCTTGGCAATGTATGTCGCATTCACTTTTCGCCAGCACCCTTCCCGATGACGTGGAGAGCAATGGCAGTGTTGACAGGGCCCATTCATTGCTCCCCGGCTCTATAAACCCAGGCTCCCAGAGTCTTAGGAATCAAGGCTCTGCAGAAACGATGCAGCCAAACCGCAGGCCGCCTGGGCTTGAGCTGTGAGCAGGGGCTAGGGGGCCAAGCTCCCTAGGTTGTACTCCTTGAGCGTAGAAGCTCGGAAGGCTTACAGCAGGCAGCCTGCAGAGAAGCCAAGACCCCAGGCAGGTCCTGTTTCCTAGAGCAGTTAGTCAGTCCGTCTGCAGAACACTGGGGAGCTTGAGAAGCTCAAGACCCATCACTATCCTGGCTTAGTTCAAAAATATTCTCAGAGCACATGTTATTCACAAGCTACCGGGCAAAGTCCAATCTCTGAGCGTGGCCTTACGTAGTGGCTCTGGGGTCAAACTGCCTGAGCTCCAGTCCTGACTTATTAGCTGATTGACCTTGGGTGATTTGTCAGCACCAAGCCTTCAAGTGCTTCCTCTGTTCAATGTAGCTGTCACACACTCACACTCACTTCATGACAATGCCTTGAGATTTAAACAACAGTACTGCGGCTGGAGAGACGCCTCCGTTGTTAAAGGCACTCAGTTGCAAATTCAGATGGCCCAGGCTCAAATCCCCAGTGCTCATGTAAAGCCAGATGCACAAAGTGACATATGCATCTGGAGTTGCAGCGACAAGAGGCCTGGAGCACCCATACTACCTCCCATTCTCTCCCCCCACTTCTCTCTGTGTTTCTCAGCTTGCAAATAAATACATAAACGATAGTACTTACTGCTTGTGCCTCGCATGCAGCAAGCATGTCCTTTAAGGGCTAGACATGCTTATTGTTTGATTAAGGTACCGGCTGCAACACCACCATTTGCTGGCAATGTGATCGCAGGTGGGTCACTTTCCCTCCTGCAGGGGGCGCTGTGGCGCATTGCCCAGGCACCCTCTAGTTGTTGGTTGATGGGGACCTAGTTTCTCTCTGGGCCTATCCTCAGCTGAAGAGACCCAACTTGCTCAGGGGTATGCCACTCCCAAACCTGCACCTAGTGGAGGGCTAGCGTCGGGGTATAAAGGCCAGGCTGTCTTGCCTGGAGGCAGAAGAGCCAATGGGACAGTAGCCGCATCACATTTCATCCTCCAGCTCCACACTCTGCCTCATACTTACTATACTTTCTGGGCAAACCCACCTCTATGGTAATTCCAACTCAGGAAGGACGGGAGGAACAGACTAGAGGAGTTTTGGACTCAGACTAGCTGCTGGCTATGTGCTGACGAGGACCTCGGGCGCGTGCTGTGGCACAGTTGTTAAAACTCTCCCAGACCTAGACACAGGTGACGTGGTGACACATGCTTGTAATCCCAGCACTGAGCGGGGCTGAAGCAGGAAGATCTCAAGGTTGAGACCAGGCTGGGCTACATGAGATCCCGTTTAAAACAACAACCAACCTACAAAGGGCTAGGGTGATGGCTCAGTGGATAAAGTTCTGGTCATACAAGCATGAGTTTAGATTTCCAGAACTCATATAAAGTTGGTCTCTAGAGCACAAGCATCTATCATCCCAGTGCACCAGAGGTGGAGACAGGAGAATGCCCCAGAAGCTGGTGGGCCAGCTAGCCTGGCAAATACAGTGGCAAATAACAAGAGAACCTGCCTAAAAAAAAAAAAAAAAAAAAAAAAAAAAAAAAAACAAGGTGGAAACTGAGGATAAACACTGAAGTTGAAGTTGTCCTCTGACCTCCACACATGCGCTCTGACATATGTGCCTGCACTCCCACACATGAACACACATACACACACATCATAAACACACACAACCCAACCAACTAAATCAAACCAAACAACACCAAAAAAAAAAAAAAAAAAAAAAAAACTCAAACAACAAAAACAATAACAAAACTCTTCAAGGCCTGAACTTGGGTTGGGAAACTGGTGACAAAAATGCACTGGTTGGGGGCTAGAGAGATGGCTCAATGGCTGAGGTGTTTGCCTACAAAGCCTAACAACCCGAGTTTGATTCCCCAGGACCCGCGTAAAGCAAGATGCACAGTGGCCCCTGCATCTGCAGTTCATTTGCTGCAGCTGGAGGCCCTGACACAGCCATGCTCTCTATCACTCTCTATCCTCTCTTTCTCTCTCTGCTTGCAAATAAATAACTTTTTCAAAAAAAGAATGCACTGGTGTGTGTTGGTTCCTGTACACTGTGTCCTGTGACCTCAAAGCAGAAAACCAGATTCTGGGTTCTAGTGTGGAGTCATGTTGGTGAAGGTCCCCATCAGCAGATTGTCCTGTCCCCTGTGGCCTGGGTTTCCTGAAAAATGGGAGGATGGGACAACCTGTTTGGACATGATGAGCCACTGCAATCCCTACATGAGCCTTTGAACTCAGGAGGAGGAGCAGGCAGGAGGGAGGGTCCTGCAGCACCAAGTGTGGAGTAGCCAAGTAAGGGTTGGGTTGGGGCACCCGTTGAGAGGTTTCTGTGTTCCTGTCTTGCTGAGCAGTCTGTCTAATCCTGGCTGGACCTCTGCCAGGCCAGTGAGTGCTGATGCTCGGTCCTGATCTTGAACTTCAGTGTGTCAGAGTAGTCCCCACCCTCCACAGGCTTCTCTGTCTTTCTCCCTTCAGCTCCGCAGAGCCCATGGGCTCAGGACCACCAGCAGGCAGTGAGAGGGCCAGGGCTGAAGGCATAGCCTTGCTGGTCTAAAGGGCTTTGGGATTGGCCAGAGTGGGCTGGACCCTTTCTCTTTTCTAGAACACGTTACAATTACTCTTTCCCACCAGCCTGTGGGGGCAGAGGCTCAGGGAAGAAACGGAGGCTCTGAAGAGTAAGTGGCTTCTCCAAGATCTCACAGCTGGTAGCAGAGCCACATTCACTCCTAGGCCGGAGTGACTCCAAGCCTGGTTTCCTTCTGTAGCCTGCAAGGCCTCCTCTCTGGAGCCAGACTCACTCAGCTAGGAAGAGGAAAGAAGACAAGGGGACTGTGATTATGATCGTGGGAAGACTTGATTGTTGTTAACTGCCTTTTCATCCATTCCAAGATGAAAGGGTTATTTCTTTATTTATTCATTGTGGTCCTGGGGATTGAGCCCAGGGCTTTGCACATGCTAGGTATGCACTACACCCCTGAGCTACAGTGACTGATTATTTTTAACTGCTTTACAATTCAAAGTGTAGAGCTTAAAGAAGCTAAAAATAAAGTTTAAAGAAAGTAAAACTTACCCTTAAATTCCACCAACTGGAGATTGTTACTGTTAACAGTTTGGTGAACAGATTTTCAGACAGCTCTCTCTCTCTCTCTGTGTGTGTGTGTGTGGTAATGGGATCATATACTGTTTCATAATCTGTTCTTTCTACTCAGCAATATGCCATGAGACTCTTTTTCCATGTCAGCAAATGTAGTTCTACTCATCACATCATGGCTATAGACTGTCCACTGCAAGAGACAGTATACACTAGTTTTCATTTGTCAGCCTAATACTGAGGGACATTTAGATGTTTCCAGAATTTTGCTGTTCCAAAAACTCAAAACAAATATCATTCTACTACTAGCTTGGCCATGAGTCCAGCTGTCGTAGGTACATTCTAACAGGCTGATCTTTAAAAAAAAAAAAATTTTTTGTTTTTTTGTTCTACGAGGTTATATAAGGACACACTCATGCAAGTGTATAATATACTTCGAGCATATTCCTCCCCCAGGTCCCACTATCCACCCCTTCATCATCCCTCCCCTCCTATTAGTCCCTTTTGTGCCTCTACATTGTTTCACTGCCGCTTCCGGGCCATCTACACGTAGGTAGTTTGATGTGTCTGTATGAAGTCCAGGGCCTGTGGCTGCGGGGGTGGGGCATTGTTCCATGCTGCTCCCACCGGCAGCGTGAGGGCTTCTTTCCCGACACCTCCCCTCGAGTGAAGCTTGATCCTCGGCTTTGCCACAGAAAGGAAGTTCAGGACAAGCCGACATAGAGTTTATGAAAAGACATTTTTAACATAAATTTTAAGCATAGAGGTTGATAGAGAGGAGCTCAGGGAAAGAGTATGGTGCACCAGGGAGAGTGAATGGGGGCTGCTCAGAGGACAGTCCTGCTTAAGGGTCTTTATAGCAATGATCTTTTCTGGTTTTGGCGGCTTCTGAAATTATCTCATAGGCTTGCTAATAATGTGCCATCTCCCCAGCCCCTGTATTTTTTTTTTTTTTGAGACTTTTAAAATTAGCCAAGGAGGGCCTCAGACTTTTTTCTTTAAGTAACTTTTTTCTCCCCCTTCTAAAATAATTTTCAAAAATTATTTATTTATTTATTTATTTGAGAGAGAATGAGCATGCCAGGGCCTCTAGCCACTGCAAACAAACTCCAGACGCATGCCCCCCGCCCCCCTGTGCATCTGGCTTATGTGAGTACTAGGGAATCAAACCTTGGTCCTTAGGCTTCACAGGCATGCGCCTGAACCACTAAGCCATCTCTCCAGCCCTCAGACTTACTATTGAACTTCTTATTTTCCTGCTTTCACCTCCTGTGTTCTGGGACTGTGAGCGTGAACCACCATGCCTGATTTATGCCATCCTGGGGAGCAAAGTTAGTGCTCGGTGAATGCTAAGTCAGCACCATATCAACTAAGCTATGCCCTGGCCCCCAAATGATGTAATTGTGCTAGAATTTGTGATTCTACACACACACACACACACACACACACACACACACACACACATTTGCAAGGAGAGAGAGAGAGAGTGAGAATGGGCAGTGCAGGGCCTCTAACCACTGCAAACGAACTCCAGATGTATGTGCCACATTGTGCATCTGGCTCTACATGGGTAATGGAGAATTAAACCTGGCTCCTTAGGCTTTGCAGGCAAGCCCCTTAACTGCTAAACCATTTCTCCAGCCCAGAATTTTTTTTCTTTTTCTTTTTCTTTTTTGTATTAGTTATGCACATAGTCAGTATGTAAACAGCACCTGTTCGTACCATCCTTACCCTCATCCCTGCCCCCCCCCAAAGGGACCCTCCTCGTTGGAGATGCTAGTCATCCCCATGGGGATTGTGGGTCATGCATTGTGGGGCTAGTCATCAGTTATGGGGAAGAGACAATCATAATGTCCCAACTTGTTGCTCTAGCAATCTTTCCATCCCCTCTTCAGCAAATTTCCAGAAGCCATGTTGGGTTCTTTTTAGGTCTACTTCAGTGATGGGCTCTTAGGAGCCTCTGGATCTCTGGTTTGATAGGAGTTGAGTGACCTCAGTGTCTGTCTCCTTCACCCTTGTGCTGATATCGGGTTCACCGAGAAAGCAGCGCTCTTGCTCATTTCCCCAGTTGCTCTGTGGTTTCAGCTGGGGCATGGTGAAGTGCGATGGGCTGATTCTCTGCTCGGGTCCTGCTTCCATCTGCAATTGCCCCTCCAGGTGAAGCATGGTTAGATGAACCCCATCTTGGCCAGAAGTCAAATTTGTGATTCTCAACTGGTAAGAGGCTTCCACCAGACTCTTTACCCTTTCCACGTCCTCTTAACTATCCCTAACTTTCTACACTGCTGTAGACAGACCCTCAAATGAGAGAAAACATAGTATTTATCTAAGATTGGCTTAATCCACTTACTATGATGATCTCCAGTTCCACCCATTTTTTTGGCTACAAAATGACTTGACTTAATTGTTTAAAACTTGTTTTAAAAAATTATTTGTAAGCAGACAAAGAGAGAGAGAAAGAGACACACACACACACACACACACACAGAGAGAGAGAGAGAGAGAGAGAGAGAGAGAGAGAGAGTATGGACTCACCAGGGCCTCTAGCCACTGCAAACAAACTCCAGATGCAAGTGCCACTTTGTGCATTTGACCTATTTGAGTACTGGGGACCTGAACCCAGGTGGTTAAGCTCTGCAGGCAAGTACCTTAACCACTGAGCCATTTCTCTAGCCCTTGACTTAATTCTTTATGGCTGAAAAAAGTTTCTTTGTGAATTTGTACTGCATTTTCTCTATTCATTCTTCTGGGCATATAGTTGGTCCCATCATTCAGCTGTTGTCAGCAGTGATGTGCAAGTACTTGTCTCGGATGTGTTGACTTGGAGTCCTCCAGGCAAATACCCAGGAGCATGTAGCTGCTCATATGATAGGTCTATTGTTAGTGTTTTTTTTTTTAAATTTTTATTTATTTAACAGAGAAAGAGGTGGGGGAGAGAGAGAGGGGGAGAGGGAGAGAATGGGCACGCCAGGTCCTCCAGCCACTGCAAATGAACTCCAGATGCGTGTGCCCCGTTGTGCATCTGGCTAACGTGGGTCCTGGGGAATCAAACCTGGGTCCTTTGGCTTTGCAGGCAAATGCCTTAACCACTAAGCCATCCCTCCGGCCCTATTGTTAGTGTTTTTAAGGAACCTCTATACTGATCTCAATAGTCACTGGGCTATTTACGTTCCCAGCAGCAGAGTGTAAGGGTTCCAACCTCTTGTCCACATGCCCACAGGCATTTGTGGCCATTTGTTTTCTTGATGAAAGCCATTTTGACTGAGATGAGACGGAAAGCCAGGCTGGTCTTAAAGAGAAATTTATGGCCGCAAAGGAGGGGAAAAGGCTTTTTCTCAGTTCGGGATAAGAGGCGTGCAGGAGCAGTCAAATTTTCCAGTCCTGAGTTGGAGAGAAGGTTTAGCAGTTAAGGTGCTTGCCGGCAAAGCCAAAGACTCAGGTTCGCTTCCCCAGTACCCATGTAAAGCCAGATGCAGAAGGTGGTGGATGAGTCTGGAGTCTAGAGGCCCTGGCACACCCATTATCTCTCTCTTTCTCTCTGCCCATCTCATAAATAAATAAATAAATAAATGAAAAATTTTTTTTTAAATTTCCAGTCCAAATCCAAAGAAGTGGCTAGTCAGACCCATGGCTCCACAAGGCGGATGCTAGTGGGTTTGCTGATGGGCGGCGATTCTGCAAGGGCCTCAGCTCTTTTTCTAGGAAACTGAGCCGGGGGGGGGGGGGCAGGTAAGAAAAGAGCCAAAGGCACTACCGGACCAGGGAATCCTGGCCAGGAAATTCTGTCTTGAGCTGCTTAGACCCACTCACTGATTCATTCTGTTCTTGAACAAGCCCAGTTCTGTAGTGTGTGAGCTGAGACCCACAGTCAGTTCATCACAAGGCTGACAGTTGTCATGCACTGTGGAGGGGAGGAGAGGGGAGGTTGGAAGGTGGGGACTGGGGCTGGTAGAAACAGCTATTCCATCGTCACGCTTTGTACCATGGCCAGACAAGACCTTTTACACTGTCGAAGTCAACTGTAGACCTATTTAAGGAGCAGCTTTAGGATCACAGCAAAATTGAGTGGAAGGTACAGAAATCTCTTATCTACTCTCTGCCCTCACACATGCACTTCCTCAGCGTGGCACATTTGCTACAATCCATGACTCTACACGGATACAAGACTGTCCTTCAAACTCCATGGTTTACACGAGGGGTCACGCTTGAGGCTGGACATTCTGTGCGTTTGGACAAGTGTACCGTGGTGTGTGTCTACTATTATAGCATTATATACAGAGTGTCACACTTTTTTTTTGACAGTGCTGAAGATGAACCCATAGTGCTGAAGATGAACCCATAGCCTTGCACATGGTAGGCAAATTTTCTATATCTGAGATATATCCTCAGCCCCTGGTATTTTGGAGACAGATCTCACCATGTAGTTTAGGGTGCCCTTGAAATCCTCTTGTCACCTCAATACAGGCATGCCTGACCACGCCAAGACTTAAAAGGTCTATTTGTGAGTGTGTATACATGTGTGTGGTAGACATGCATGTTCACATGTGTGTGGGCACACATATGTACAGGCATGCATGTGGAAGCCAGACGTTGAAGTCTAGTGTCTTCCTTGATGGCTCTCCACCTTGTTTTTTTTCTTTTGTTTTTTTGGTTTTTCGAGGTAGGGTCTCACTCTAGCCCAGGCTGACCTGGAATTCACTATGGAGTCTCAGGGTGGCCTCGAACTCACGGCGATCCTGCTACCTCTGCCTCCCGAGTGCTGGGATTAAAGGCGTGCGCCACCACGCCCGGCTTCTCCACCTTGTTTTTGAGACAAGGTCTCACGCTTGAACTCAGAGCTGGCTGATAAGTTCATCTTTGCCTCCCGAGCACTGGGCTGACAGGTGGGTTACCATGTCTGCTTGGCATTTCCCTGCCTTTATATGAGTGCTGAGGACCCAAACTCAGGCCTGCATGCTTTCGCAGGCGCTTTGCCCACTGAGCCATCTCCATCATCCCTGAAAGATCTATATTTCAATACATAACTATAACATATTTATATTCAAATATATAAAAATGTTAAGTAATGCCTATAATCCCAGCACGTGGGAAATAGAAGCAGGAGGCTCAAGAATTCAAGGTCATCCTTGGCCACAGAAAAGGTTGAGAATTTGTCTGAAAATACACACACATACACACAGGCAGGATAATGTTCATCATATGATTATGATCAACCTCCCCACCTCCCCAACACAGCTTTTGGTCAAGAGACAGACCTGTGTGAGCTGAATGTAGTCAATGACAAGGCTTCCTCTCCAACTCCACATAGTCCCAAAGCCATAGGTCAGCTTATTGGTGTGCAGTGTTTCTGACACACTGGAGAAACCTTCCAAAGGATGGGGAAGGGACCAAGGGAGCAGACCAAATCCCAGGAGCTCTGTGGTGGGATTTCTCCAGTGACTACTGGGTGAGGTTCCCAGATGGGCTCTAAGGAGGGTAAGGATTCTGGGACTGAGACATACCAGGCTGATCATGGAAACATCTCTCTGAGCCACCAGTTAGATAGTGACTGTCCCACAGATGGAAGTCCCCAAATGCTTTTGGTTTCTTCTTCCTCTCACTGCCCTGAGAAGCCCTGACCCTTGCTCTTCCTCATGGAGTTGGCAAGGTGCCTTCAAGGCTCCATCTCAGGTCAGGCTGTGGCTGGCCAGGTTAGAGGGTGGTTTGGTTTTCCATCTTAGAACTTTCACAGTCCTTAACTCAAGCTCAAGCCTTGGCTTTTCAGAGGAGATGGCTCTACAGGGTGGGACCTAAGCCTATGGACCCATTAAAAAAGTTTGGTTGACACGTGACCTGGCTGCCACCAATGTGGAGGCCTCAGGCTTTCCTCCTGTGTACCAACCAGGCCCGAGCAGCAGAGCTTGTCAGTGGTCCCAGCACACTTTGGAAGGGTACGAGCAGGGAGAGAGGGCTTCTCTAGGGCTTCTCTCAGGGTCAAATATGAACTGTTGAGACAAGGTCAAGGAGATAACTAGAAACAATTCTCTTTTTTGGAGGTTAAAAGACTCATAATATTGGACAGAATCATTTGAGCCACCTTGAGTTTTATTCTTCAGGATAAAGACTTATTTTTGGTCTAGACAAAGTATCAATCTCAGGATGTCAACATTGCCAAGGTGACTTTCTGCCTTGTCCCCAAACCTCTATTATCCCCAACCACAAAAATTTGAGCTAGGACTGCTGTAGCAAGAGAATCTGAGAGAGCCACACCAGGGTATGAGGAGACCCTGGAGGCCTGGTTCATTCCTATGGAAGGGGAAACAGGGCCCAAAGAGGAGTGATGACTCCCCGAGTTAGCGTTTTTAAAGGCCATGCCAAGAACCCACCTCCCACTCTTACCAAAACAAGGTAGAATGAGACACTCATTTTCCAGGCAACATACCTGGTTTCTGGGGAAGCAGAAAAGGGCTCCCCCTAAGAGACTTTTCTGAAACCTATGCTCTGTGACCCCCACTTAGTTTTCTTCAGCATGAACTCAACTATCTTGTCAGCCCTAAGTGTTTGGTGGTGGTTTTGGCAGTACTGGGAACCGAACCCATGGCCACATGCACGCTAGGCAAGTGCTCTGCCACTGAGCTAAATCCCCAGACCTGCCCAGCCCTATGTGGATTGTTTCTTCTACGCCAGGTATTGAACCCAGGGCCACACACATGCTAGGCAAGGATTCTACCACTGACCCATATCCCCAGCCCTGTCTTCACTTTTTACATTTTGAGACAGGTTCTCACTAAGTTGTCTGTTGACCTTGAGCTCACTCTGTAGCCCAGATAGGTCTTGAGCTTTCAATCCTCGTGCCTCAGTTTCCCTAGTAGCTGGGATTAAGGCCTGTGCCACCTCACAGAAGGGGGTATGTTGAGCTGAGTCTGTGACCACCTTGGACGGAACCAGCATCTTGTAGAAATAAGAAGGGGAGAAGGAATCAGGTGGCCAGGGAAGCCGGCCAATGCTGTGACTTGTGTTGGGAGCTTGATTAAGAACACCCTGTCATGTGAGTCACCAGTCTTTTCTCTTTAGCCCCATGTTCCAATGGCTGGGCACAGCAGAGAATATCAAGTTTGGATTCTCTGTGTTGGAGATTCCTGGAGACTCTAGAAGTGAAGGAGGAGCCTGCGAGGTATTCTGGCCACAAATACCCTTCCTAGGGGTAATCTTTGGATTTGCTTTTCTCCCTGGAGACTCTGTTCAGAATTGTGAGCAGGGCTTCAGGCTTAGTAGAAACAGAGCCGTGGGTCTTGGAGAGGGGTGGCTGTACGCTGTCTCCTTCCTGAAGCTGGACTGCCGAGTCCACAGCTAGGTGCTGGAATCTTCCAGCACTTCTCCCTTGGATGGTCAGTCTTATCACCGTGGAAGCAAGCCTCAGGAACACGAATGTGAAGGGTTAGGTCGAATAGGTTCATGGAGGTTTAAAGACCCACTATTAATATGGGCAGCCTTTGGCTGTATCAAGGGGGAAAGCTAGCTGGGCTTTTGGTTGCTCTCTGCTGCCTAATTATGATATAATATAACTATATATAATATAACTATATAATATATAGTACATACAATATAATATAACAATATATAATATAATATGTAATATAACAAGCTGTTTCATTCTTTCCTGCTGTTATGCCTTTCCTGCAACCATGGACCCCTCCGTAAGTTGCTTTTGTTAGGTGTTTTGTTACAGCAACAGGAAAGGTAACTAATATACTACCTCTCCTCATAAAGATTCAACGAAAGCCACAGGTCTTTGCCCAGACAGGATCCAGCTTCCTCTATACGGGGCCCTAACCACTCATCATCCTGACCCAAACCCCAGAGCCCTACGGGGAAGGCACCTGCTAATGGTTTCATGGGGAACCAGCTTGTGTTGCCGTTAGCAGTGTTCTCCAAAGTGAGGTGGCCTGGCTCACATCATTGTCACTGAGGAAGTGGCCAGCAATGCAAATGCTCAGGTAACTCCCCAGACTTTTACCATAGAAACCACAGGCGTAGGGTACAATTACAAGCCCTCGTGGCGATGCGATGGACAGGCTCTGGAGTGACAGAGTCGCTGACGTACCATGGTCCAGCTAGGAAACAGCTTCTAGGCGGGAACCAGCCGATCTACAGGCAGCTGAGAAGAAATGGTGGCACTCGCCTGGCCCTCTGCCCTTCAGAACAGGCTGACATCAACCCTGTGTAGACCGACTTTTTAAACGTGTTTTTGTTGTTATTTTTCTGTTGTTTATTTCAAAGTAGGGTCTTGCTCTAGTTCAAGCTGACCTGGAATTCACTATGTAATCTCAGAGTGACCTCGAACTCATGACAAGCCTCCTACTTCTGCCTCTCGGGTATTGGGATTAAAGGCATGTGCCACCACTCCTGGCTGACTTTTTGACCTTTTTTATTGACAACTTTCATAAATATAAATACTATCCCATGATCATAATCTCCTCCCACCAAGGATTGACTTTTTAAAATTTGTTTTTATGTTTCCTGTGTCTGCGTGTTTTGTGAGTGTGGCTACATCTGCGAGGACCCATTTGTGCACGTGCATAAGGAGGTCAGTGTCTTCCACAATTGCTTTCCACCTTATTTTTGTTTTAATTTTTTAAAAAATATATTTTATTTACTTATTTGAGACAGAGGAAGAAGCAGAGAGAGAGAGAGAGAAAGAGAGAGGGAAAGAGAATGGGCACACCAGGGCCTCCAGCCACTGCAAACGAACTTGACGCATGTGTCCCCTTCTACATCTGGCTTACGTGGGCCCTGGAGAATTGAACCCGGATCCTTTGGCTTTGCAGATAAACACATTAACTGCTAAGCCATCTCTCCAGCCCTCCACCTTTTTTTTTTTTTTTTTCAAACAGGGTCTCACACTGAATTTAGAGCTCATCGATTTGGCTAGACTAGTTAGCCAGCGAGCCCCAGGGCCTCTGCGCTTCGGCCTCCCAGCACTGGGATTACAGGCGTACCATAGTCAATCTCAATCTCAGATTTTACATGGGTGCTGGGGATCTGAACTCAGGCCCTCAGGCTTGTGTGAGCCATCTTCCCAGCCAGGTGTCTTTTTTTTTTTTTTTTTTTTTGAGACAGACTCTGGATATGTAACCTTGTGGACTAAAACTAACCAGGTTGGCCTTAAACTTGCAACAATCCTCCTGCTTCTTCCTCCTAAACACTGGGATTACAGGCATGAACTATAACATCCAATAAAACACATTTTTTATATAAGTCATGGATTTTTTTTTTTTTAAAATTATTTTCCAGGCGTGGTGGCACCTTTAATCCCAGCACTCAGGAGGCAGAGGTAGGAGGATTGCCAAGTTCGAGGCCACCCTGAGACTCCATAGTGAATTCCAGGTCAGCCTGGGCTAGAGTGAGACCCTACCTCGAAAAAAACATTGTTTATTTAAGAGAGAGAGACAGAGAGAGAGAAGAGAGAGAGAGAGAGAGAGAGAGAGAGAGAGAGAATGGCCATGCCAGGGCCTCTAACCACTGCAAACAAACTCCAGATGCATGTGTCCTCTTGTGTATCTGGCTTACATGGGTGCTGGGAAATCCAACTGGGGTCCTTTGGCTTTGCAGGCAAGTGACTTTATTGCTAAGCCATCTCTCCAGCCCAAGTCATGGATTTTATTTTTGAGACAGAGTTTAACTATGTACCCCTGAATCAGAGTGTTAGGGGTCCATGAAAGTCCTTGAACCCCAAACTCTAGGGTTGTGTCTACTTTTCTTTAAAGATGTGTTTTAATTTATTTATTAGAGACACACACAGAGAGAGGGAGATAGACAATGGGTGTGCCAGGGCCTCTAGCCACTGCAAACAAACTCCACACACATGTTCCACCTTGTGCATCTGGCGTATGTGGGACCTGGAGAATTGAACCTGGGTCCTGAGGCTTCGCAGGCATGTGCCTTAACCACTAAACCATCTCTCCAGTCCTCATGTCTACTTCTAGTCAAAGAATTAGATAAAATAAGACTGAGAAGGATAACTATTAAATTATTATATTTATTGAGGGAAGTATAGAACCAAGGGAAGGAAAATGAATACATACATGTGGTCTGAGTGCCCACATGGTGGGCCTGGAAGAAATGTAAAAATGAGTTTGAGAGGAAAGAACAGTAACTACAAAGAGCTCCTGCCGTGCGGAGGGCAGGAGGGGCCAGAGAGCCCACGTGGGAAGTGAGGCTCAGGGGGTTTTCTCTCATCTCGGCCCAGCCAGGCTGAGACAAGGGGAAACTCACCAGAACCTGGACGTTCAGGAGTGACCGTCAGGCAGCCCAGAGAGCTTGCCCTCCCCGGGAAACGTATTTATAACCTCATGGTAGAGCCTTCCGGCTCAGGTGAGCCAGAGAGACAGCTGATTGGTCTGGGTTAGGGGCTGTCTTAGAAAGCAGCTAGCCTCGATGCCAAGTTCTGGGGGCTGAACTTGACCAACCACAATGTTAGGATTAAACATAGGAAAGGGGGCCTCTCTCCCAGGAGGGACCCAGGTTGTTTGTGGAAAAACAGATCTGGGGAGGAGATAAGAAGTCAGGTCACACTTTGATCTCTAGTGAGGTGGAGATGACAAGGATGCTTTCAGAGGCCCAGTCACCCTCACTGCCTAACAAAGCTACCTGACCCCTTCTCACCGCAGGATGTCCTCTGACTGGAGGTTGTCCTGCCTCAGCACTACTGAGGAAAGCATAGTGGGGGGGCCACAGGAGAAGGCAGCAAGACGGAGGCCCCTCACTTCCTGAGGGTAACATCCACAGCCCTTAGGCCAGGCCACTGTGAGGACTCTTGGAGAGATGCTCCCTGTTTTCTCCCCCACGAATGAGTTAGCAGAAGGCTTGTCAAAGAACAGGGGTGGGCAGCTTATCTTGGAGACAGAGGGCAGAGGACAGCAGAGATGTTGGCATCCTCCTCTGTTTCCAGTCCTCAGAGGAGCGGACACTCAAGAGGCTGAGGGGGTGGAAGCAGCTGGGGTGTGTCAGGCATGGGTGGGGATGGCTTAGGCACTGTGGGGGCCTGAGAACTGGTCCAGATGGAGAAGCAAGCGGGGGCCTTGCTGGCTAGAGTCCAGAGTGGAATATGCCATCTTGAGTGAGGCATGAAGTAGCCTCAGTCAGGTAGACTATTCAACAATGAAGAAAACAAGAGGCAAATCGGCAGCAGAAAGTTTCTGTCAGAATCCAACCTGTGAATGTGCAGGGCTGTTAGGCTTTATTTAAAGTCAAACCAACATCTTTCATTAACACTCACAGTGGTGGCCCCTGACTACCACCTGACCATCAGACGTCATGTCATGTCACGTACACAGCACTCACACAAGTCGCACCTTCGCACACAGCCGAGGTGTCACACCCTGGGAAGCTTTCTAGCCCAAGGCAGCCACTAGAATTGCACTTTTACTGCGCAAATCTCCCTTAAAAACACATCAATCATCTTGTTATCAATCACTGGCTCTGTCCAGTGAAGAGAGTGCAGAGCTGGTCACCAAGACAAAGGAGTGAGGGCTGTCCCAGCATGGTGACCAGGTCTCCTCGGAATGACGCAGTACTGGCCAGCACACTGCCAGGGCCTCCCTTGCTGCTGAGGGACAGAAGGGATCTGTCCCAACACCCACAGGTGGGGGCGAGCCACTGGGAACCTGGCCTGTCATCAGGATCCTGGAGGCCCCCACAGACCAGGATACAAATAGCTCCCTGCCCACACGGCTCCCAGTCAGCTGACAGGGCTGCTTGCTCCTATTTCTTTTCTTCTCTCTCTCTCTCTCTCTCTTTCTTTAAGGGAGAAAAATTTGGAGTAAAAGCTGACACTTTTGGAAAACTTTCTTTCTGGCTCTTCAGAGAACCGTGGCACAATGGAGTGGAGTGGAGTGGAGGGCCTTCTCTAGGCTTTCTGTTGATATTCACTGGGGTCAGTCAGAAGCAGACACTGTTCCTGACCCCACTTACGGGGCCAGGAGAGGAGACCTGGCTCTCCCCACTACCTTGGCCTCTCCTCAGGCACAGCTCTTCAAAGGGCCTTTCGCTGGCCAGGTCTAGGGCTACGTGCTGACTGACAAGTTCCCTGGCCTAGGCTGAGGGGCAGGGAAGAAGATAACTTCAAAAGAGGAAACTCAGGAGTGGCTTAACACCACACAAAGCTGCTGTAGGAAATTCACTGCAAGGCAAGACACTTCCAACAGAAGGAAACGAGGCAGGACACTGCCCCGACCCTACTCAAGCCTTCTTACTGAGGGACATTTTCTCGCTCTGGGGGTGCCCTGGAGGATTTCATCCTCACAGTTCAGGAGAAGAACTTCTTCCCTCCAGAGGGCCTGGTAAAATCTACGGTGCAGTAAGCTAGGCTGGGTGGAGCCATAGAAGATGAGGGCAAAGATGAGGTGTCCAGTAGCCCTGTCTCCTCTGAGGGCATGGACTCCTGAGGACACAGCACCCCCAGGAAGAGAGGTGGAGCGGGTCCTCTCAGGAGGGGCAGTGGCACCTGCAGGCGGGCGCTCGCACCTCCCCAGGTGGCCACACGCCCAGGGGAGCCAGCCCAGCAGTTGCCCTGGCAACTGGCCTCTTCCACAGCCAGCCTGGGGAAGCCGCAGGTGGAAGGCTGCAGGTCTGTGGGCTGCTTGCCAGCAGCCTCAGGTGGCCTGGGCCAGGAGGCCTGGGGACGGGCACAGCTCCTAGAGGGGCCAGGCCGGAACATTCATCTGGATTCCAGAAAGTTCTCTTTGGGTCAGAATCGTACATCCGGAGAGTCCTCTGTGTGTGTGTGTGTGTGTGTGTGTGTGTGGTTCCTCACATCGCCTCTCCCATCCCACGCTTCTCTAGCTGTGTTAACTGACTTCCTGTGAGGCCTGCCTCCTCCATGGGACTCTGCGTAGGTTTCCATTCCATTCCGAGGGTGCCAGATTGGCCCAGCCGCCTTCAGAGCGAGTGCGGGAGGAGGCCTGCGGTGAGGGGCAGCAGGAGCAGCGGCATCAAGGGGGCCCCGCGGAGCGTGGCTGCAGGACAGGAAGCAGGTAGTTAAGGCTGGAAGCACCAGGCCCAAGCTTGGCGTGCACACGACTCCAGGCAGCGCTGGTCCAGCCAGCCTTCTCTTTCTACCTCATTAAAACCTTCCCTTTCCCTGGTTGCTTTACATATTCATTCCTTTCCAAATTATACCACATGAATATTTATATCGTTACCTCAAATCCTCTATGGACTGTCATTTTCAACACTTATGTTTATTACCCCCTTCTATTTAGGTGACACAGCCAGTATTTCTGCCTGAATTATCTGCAGCCTCCCTCTTTGGACCTTCTGGGGACACTTCGTCTTGATCTTTTTTTTTTTATTTGTTTGTTTGTTTTTGAAAACAGTAGACTCACCTAGGCTTACGGCACCCTTCGGCTTCCTTAAGGTTTTGGGTCCAAGGGTGGAAATGATGCCGGGAGGATATGGTAAGACCCGTGGTGGGGGCAACACCTGACTTCCCAGCTGGCTGGCTGCCTTACCTGTGCCAGAGCACTGCTGAGACAGCATCCCTTCCAGCGCCAGCACGTAGTCAGGCCCCAGCCAGTCGAGGTAGGTGGTTTTTTCTCCAACGGGCACTGTGCGGATGGTAGCGTCCTTGAAAAGCAGGTCTTGGCTGTGGTATTTGGAGGAGTCGAACATTTGGAACCCGTTCTTGTTGTGGTCATCTCCAAACAGGCTCTGGAAGCACCCAAACCAAGCACTTTTCATCTGGGCTTACAGGTGATAGGATGGGCCATGGGGGACCCAAAGAGCAAGTGCCTTGGAGCCCCAGGACTCTGACTTGAAGTCATCGGCTTGACCCTCTGAGGGGGTCTCTGGTCATCTAGAGGGTGTCTGGGGAGAGATGGGCTCAGTAGCACCACCTGATAGTCAGATATGTCATCCCAAATGAATTCTCAAATGCAGAACTGAAGTTTGAGATTCACTAGAAAGACCCAGAGCTGAGAGACAGTAGGTGGACCCAACAAACCAAGTGCTTAGCTAGGCCTGCTAGGAATTTCTGAATCTTTTTGACAGTGTTTTCCTCTCAATCTTATAGGCATGCTTTCTGACAGGCCAAACCAATCTCATTGAGAGAGCTGTTTGTTATGTTACGAGCAAAAAGAAACTCATCGTTGAGTTGAGGATGCCATCACTAAGCCTCCGCGGTGTTCCCTGCTGGGAATCCCTGGGTTGAAAGTGTTATGGACAGTCCCAAAGAGCTAGTAAACAAGAGAACGCAATACAAGAAGCTATACATGCAGCCAAGTGCGGTAGTCCCAGTACTTAGGAAGCTGATGCAGGAGAATTAAGAGTTTGAGGCCAATCTGAGCTATAGATATAGATATGCGAGTAAAGGACATGTGGAGAGCATCTGTGAATGTCTGTCTTCTGTTCAGTAATAACAAAGGGGGACGGAGTAAGTGGCCATCAGTCTTTGTGGAGAGGACTTATGGGTTCTCTTGTAGCTACCAGCCTTCTCAGAAACGTGCACATTCACACAGGATTCTTCCCCACATTAGTCAGAGGGCTTGTGAGGGGGGGGTTGGGGTGGGCTTCCCCCACCTCCAGTAAACCAATGACTCAAAGGAAATTGCTTCCAAGATAGAAGGTCTTCTTCATGGGAGGATGAGCAGAGTCCACACAATTTCACAGTTTAAGAACAGGACTTGGGGAGCTAGTGGCGATGGCAGGTTGAATGAGGGTAATTTCAACCTGAACCAGTGGAGGAAGGACAGGACTGTAGGGCTGGAGAGATGGCTTAGTGGTTAAGGCGCATGCCTGTGAAGCCTAAGGACCCCAGTTTGATTCTCCAGGTCCCACGTAAGCCAGATACACATGGTGGTGCATGTATCTGGTGTTCGTTTGCAGTGGCTAGAAGCCCTGGTGCGCCCATTCTCACTCTCTCTCTCTGTCTCTCTCCCTCTGTCTCTCTGTCTCTAATAAATAAATAAATAAAAATAAAATCTTTAAAAAATTCTATATGTATTCTGGAAGTGCAGCCGATGGGGTTTGCTGACAGATGGGGTGATAAGCATGAATCAGAGATGACTCCCAAGGAAATGGAAAGGCTACAAATGCTATTAAGTGACACACAGGGTTGGTGGGGGTGGTTCAACCTTGGACTTGATCAGTTGAAATGTCTATTAGTAATATAAATGTGAATGTCAAGTAGGCATGTTAACTATGTTATTTTGGGGTTAAAGGATAGAACTGAAAACAGGGCCAAAGGTGTAAATTTAGGAACCATCTGTGTGTAGATTGTATTTAATAAGAGACCAGATGAGATTAAGGAAGGTGTAGGTATAGGCAGAGAAGAAGGCTTACTCCTGAATCCCCAGGGTCCTCCTGAATTTACAGTCCAGGGAGATGAAGAAATAGCAGAGGACTCTGGGAAGAAGAGGCCACAGAGAAGGAGGAGAGCCAGATAGGTATGGGGAGCTGGGGGCCAATGGGGAAAAGGTTTCTTTAAAAGAAATTATTTGTGTGTGTGTGTGTGTGTGTGTGTGTGTGTGTGCACATGCGCATTCATACACACATACCAGAGTTTCCTGCAGCAGCAAGCAAGTGCCTTTAACTGCTGAGCCATCTTCCCAGCCCAGAAAAGTGCTTCTAAGAGGAAGAATTTAAACTTCAGGGAGAGACAGCTGGGCTGGTACTGTTGAGAGGTCAGGTACCATGAGAACTTAGAAATGACCCCCACATTCAGCAACATGGGTCACTGTGGCCTTGACACAACCATCCCTCCAGCCCAACATAAGCAATTTCAGACCGTTTGGAGTAGCCCCAGTCTTAAGAAAGGCCAGGAGAAGAATTAATGGCCCTAAGATAGAAACATCCCTTTGGAGGAGTCTTGAATTAAAAGGAAGTAGAGTGGGCTGGAGAGACGGCTTAGCAGTTAAGGCACTTGCCTATGAAGCCTAAGGACCCAGGTTTGATTCCCCAGACCCCACGTAAGCCAGGTGCATATGGTGTTGCATGCATCTGGAGTCCATTTGCCATTGCTAGAGGCCCTGCTGTGCCCATTCTTTCTCTGTCTCTCTCATAAATAAATAAAATAAGCTGGGCGTGGTGGCCCACACCTTTAATCCCAGCACTTGGGAGGAAGATGTAGGAGGATCGCCATGAGTTCGAGGCTATCCTGAGACTACATAGTGAATTCCAGGTCAGCCTGGACTAGAGTGAAACCCTATCTCTAAAAAACTAACTAACTAAATAAATAAATAAATAAAATAATACAAAAATTTTTTTTTAAGGAAGTAAAGGAATACTTGCTTAGAATTAGAATGTGTGAAGGCTGAGTTTGAACCTCAGCACCACAAACCAGTAACAACAAGGAAGTGGGCCTGTGGTAACAAAAAGATGTGGGATCAAAAGGATTCATTTGGTTTTTTTTTTTTTTTTGCAGATGGTGAAATAATAGCGTGCAAGTGTGTTGTAGGGAATGGTCCAACTGAGAAGGGAAATGAGTGACACAGTAGGTGGAAGGGGCAGTTGCTGGAGGAGTGCCCTTCGTTGAGCGAAAGTCATGGAATCCACATGCTACCCCAGGCCTCCTCACGTTCTCCCCCACGTCCGCTCCGGGTGGGAAGAAGTCTCCTGGGGGCTCGGCTCACCACTGCCACCCACCTCTACCCGACTTACCTGGGCCTTGTCCAGCAGTCCGTACACGGTGAAGATGTTGGTGTCTGGATGCACCATGACGGCGTGGGATGGTATCTGTGCCAGATTGCAGGCTTCAAACTGGTCCACCTCTGCCCGTGCCCCATTGGGGCACAGCAGCTCATAGTCCTGCAACCGGAGCTTGGCAGCCCAGGGCTCAGGATTGTGGCCTGGAGGGACAGTGTGGCAACGCTTAGATGACTCCCCGGCCCCCTCCACCCTCCCAGTGCTCTGCTCTGTTACTAGGGCAACTTGCAGTCTCTGCCCAGTGCAACAGTAATGAAGGCAGGCTGAGGGATTAGTGCTTCCATTTCATCGTAGCCCAGGCTGGCCTTGAACTCATGCTCCTCCTGCCTCTCAGCCTTCTTCTTTTTTTTTTTTTTTTTTTTTTTTTTTTGCTTTTTCAAGGTAGGGTCTCACTCTAGCCCAGGCTGACCTGGAATTCACTGTGGAGGCTCAGGGTGGCCTCGAACTCATGGTGATTCTCCTACCTCTGCCTCCCGAGTGCTGGGATTAAAGGCGTGCGCCACCACGCCCGGCTGCCTCTCGGCCTTCTAAGTGTTGGGATTACAGATGTGTGCAACTGCAGCAGGTTTCAGGGTTCTTAAATTACCGCCCTCCTCAGCAAGGAATCCTATCTCTGGGTTACATGCTTGGACCTGGATATGGAATGAACCCTAAAAGCTGAAGTTCTCGGACTGGAGAGGTTATGACACCACCTGGGGGTGTAAGACACCCCCTGCTTGCAAAGAACCTCACTCAGTAGGTCCTGGGGGGGTAGGACCAGGAATCTGCATTTTAAACCAGTACTCTGGAGACGATGAAGCAGATGGTTAGTCTCAGGCTTGCCGAGAAACTGCCGCCCTAGGGAATCACATTGCTTTTGTCTTTAGGCATTCACTTAGCACCCACCCTCCTCCCCTTTCCAGAAGGAACACCAGGTGGGTTCCAAGTAGAGCTAAAGGGAAAAAAGGAAAAAACCCAGCACTCTGCCAGCCGTGGAGTCTCACAGGCCTTCTCTAAGGCACACATGGCCAGGCTGGGTCTGGAGCCATGCAGGGCTGAAGGATTCACGAGGGGAGACCGGCTACCTCCCCTGGAGGATGGGCGTCAGGGTTCTGGGGGCAGGCTGTCCGGGACGCAGGGCTGTGGTGGGGAGGGCACACACAGTGACCTCCAGAGCACTGTACGTGGGAGCTGACGCTCTGGCCCTGCTGCATGTCTCGCTTTCCCCTTCTGGGCTGTGTCTCTGTCCCCAGAGTGTTGGGGACAGGGTGGAGACCACTGAGACTGGTTTTTGTCGTTTCAAAGTCTGGGCCTTTGAAACAACAGGATAGGTGGATAATGCAAGCGCTAAGCATTGGTGACACAGCCTCCAGCCCTTAACCCCATGGCTCCTCTGCCTGAGCAGGTCACCGTGCAAGTGTAGAGAGGCCCTGCGCTCTGACAGCACCTCAAGTGTAGGTGTTGGGTGTCCCAGGGCTGAGTGTCTGAGCTCTCCTTCCCTAGGAGTCTGGGAAAATGATGCCAAGGAACAAAACTGTTGGCCTCGGTGGCAGGGGGGGTGGGTAGCTTTGGCATGACTTGGGAGCTGCAGAGTAACTTCCCTGCATGTGGGGTATTGACCTGTCCAGGAACAATGACCAGATGCCTCGGTGAGGACTCTGCGTACAGGTACCACATGATGACCTCTGGAGCCTGGCGTGTATGCGGGCGCTGGGGATCTGAACTCAGGTCCTCATGCTTGTACGGCAGCTGATTTACCCACCGAGCCGTCTCCTTAGCCTCCTGGGCTTTTGAGGGCAGAACCTTCTAGACTCAGTCTCTTATGGCTGCTGCTCTGCCTCCAAACCCAGCAAGCAACACCTGGTGCCTGAGTTGTTCTCCGGATCCAGAGCATCCTGCCCACCTGTTCCCGCTCTGGCCCAAGCCTCCCCCGGCATGTGTACCGTTTGTGTTCTCAAAGACAGTGGTGTGCTTTACGAAGGCGACGTCCCCCGCATTCTCCGCCAGGCACCTGTCACACAAGAGGGCCGGGCAGGTGTCAGAAGGACCGTGGCACCGTACCAGGAGATCCTTCCACCCACAGTCGTCCCCGAGTACCTGAAGGCTCCGCTGCAGCCGTAGTAGCGCTCCTGGCTGCTGCCCACGCACTTGTTGCGGCCTTGCTCGTCCCCCACGCAGAGCGCGCACAGCCACGGAGGGTAGTTCTTGGGGTTGTTCACGGGCACGCAGCTGCCATTGAAGAATTCACTCACGGCTAGGGCAGAAAGGATGCCATGAGGGACTGACTGGCAGCAGAAAGCCAGCCGGGGAGAGGGGGAATGGGCAGACTGCATTCCATCTGTCTGCGCATCAGCCTTCTCTTGAATTCTCTCAGGCACGAGGTCCTCACTATCTCATGAACTGTTCTGTTCCTATCACAGCAACTGCCCAGCTGTCTGGAGACGGTGTCACCAAGCCTAGCGTCCTGGGTGCTTCCATGGGCATTTAGAAAAATGTGCTTATTTTCTCAGAGTTAGAGGCCAGGGCAGAGGTGTGTGGCCAGTCAGCCAGGCCCTCGGTGGCCTTGGATTGTGTCCTTCACACAGGGAGAGCTGTATTCACGGCATAGGGTGGGTGACTGGCAAATGTTTCTTCTGCCCCTGCCTTAGATCCTGTGCAGAACCTTGGGCAAGTACATGCTGCTCTGGCCACTTTCCATCCCAGGTCCTGCAGATATCCAGAGGTTTCTAGAAGAAGCCACAACCCAGGCCCATGCACATAACCCCTCCCTCTGCTCGCTGGCGCTACTTCCACGGTGGCTCAGTGGTGTGGGGCACCCAGAACCTCCTCAACTCAGTCTCTCTGTCTCCCATGGAGCATCTTAGAGACAACCCCCTCCCCCTGCTGTAGGATGCCCATCTCCCAGCCTTCCCATGGTGTGGGCTGTATCAAGAGGGAACAGAGGGCTGGGCCTGGTGCTACATGCCTTTAATTCCAGCACTTGGTAGGCAGAGATAGGAGATGGTCATGAGTTCAAGGCCAACCTGAGACTACACAGTAAAATCCAGGGCACCCTAACCTAGAGTGAAACCCTACCTTGGGGGTGGGGGGAAGAGAGAGAGAGAGACAGAGAGAGAGAGAGAGACCTATTACAGTTGTTTTTGCAAGGTCCCTGACCCTCGAATTTGGCAGCTTCCCCATCAAAGACCAAAGGGGCCCAGTGTCTGGGTCCCTCGGAGGGCCATACCTGTGAGCACATCACAGTGCTTGGGCTGGATGAAGCCCCTCTGGATGAGGTTACCCACAGGTATATCCCAGCCCGCAGGGCTACCAAAGCCCGGGTGGCAGGAGCGCTTGCCGCGCAGCTCGTCCAAGGTAAAGGCGTCGGAGCCGTCCCGCCTCACCACAGCGACCACGAAGTAGGAGTTGCTCCTGTCCTCCTCTGCGGGGAGAGTGACATCGTGAAAGGGGTCTCTTATCAGAGCCTCAACTGTCTGTTCCTATTTCTCTGCTCGAGCTGTGATTTGTCCCATCCTGGGGCGGTGCAGGCTGGGGAGGGGGTCCCAGGCCTGAGGTGCAAGGACCCCTCAGGGGACAAGTTCAGCAATGTCACCCCATTGCTGACAAGCAACCTGTATGGCTCCATTCCCTTGAAACTCCTCCCCCCCCATACACACCCCAAAACCCCTCACCCCTGGACTTTCCTTACACACAGGTGACATTTTTCTTACTTCTTAGGGAAAAGCAGAGGGGTGAGGCCTGCCACAGCATGTTCCCTGAGACAGAGATTTCTCATGGCCAAGTGGAAGACACCACAGGCCCCAAGGCCAGCAAAGCCAAACCCAGGCCACTGAGAAGGTGGGAATGAGATGCTACGTGGAAGACTCACTTGGCAGGGCAGGGCAGCAAGAGGCCAGGGACACCCAAAGTCACAAAGCATGTCATTAACCTGAGTGTATGGACTGGGTTTTTATATTTATTAATGGAGAATTTAAGAATGCACCATTTGGGCTGGAGAGATGGCACAGTGGTTAAGGTGCTTACCTGCAAAGCCTAAGGACCCGAGTTTGATTCCCCAGTACCCACGTAAAGCCAGATGCACAAAGGTGGCACATGTGCCTGGAGTTCATTCACAGCAGCTAGAGGCCCTGATGTGTCTGTCTGCCTGTCTCTCTTCTCTCTCTCTCTCTCTCTTTCTCTCTCTGCTTTCAAATAAATTAATACATACAAATTTTAAAAATACATAAAGAAAAATACACCATAGGAAACTATATGGGTTCTGCAAAGCTCAAAGTATTAATTCTTTGACCCTGTTAAGAAATTTACACTACCTACACAAGACCATCATAATAGGAAGAAAAGATCATGACATCAAAATAAAAGACAGACTGATTGAGAAGGGGAGGGGATATGATGGAGAGTGGAGTTTCAAAGGGGAAAGTGGGGGGAGGGAGAGAATTACCATGGGATAGTGTTTACAATTGTGGAAGTTGCCAATTAAAAAAAAAAAAAGAAATTTTCCTGAGTCCTCAGAGGCATTCATTGCATAGATGAGATAACTGAGGCCTGGGGTAGAAGGGGCTTGCTTGCTTTGACAGAAGGCTCACAGAGGAGGCGCTGAGGGGGGAAACTTCTGGCCATGGCTGAGGGAGGAAGTTTGAATATTTATAAAAGTAGGGGTAGGGGCAAGTAGCCCTAACTATACTCACCAGCATAGAGCTCCCCAGCTGCTGGGACCAGGCCGTACATCTTCCCTGCCGTGTAAACGTCCTCGCCATTTAAGGTCACAGCGTCAATGTGCCCAGCCTGCAGGGGCAGAGAGGGTGACTGGGCTGGGCTGGCCTATGGGATATTCCCGGATGTCACGATCCCCGGAGGTGGCCTCTGGGGCCAATGACAACCCCCTGCCACCTCTTGCTGGGGTTCCGAGCAGACCTGGGGCAGACTTTGATGCTCTTCCTACAGGCACTGGGCAGCCCCTGGCCCTCTGCAGGTTGAATGGGAGGAGGCTCTGGCCTTGAGGCCACTGCCCTGACCCTGTCATCTTGCTCTCTCTGAGGTTTTTGGAAAAAAGCCATTCAGCCACAGGCATCAGGATGTTAAGGTCTCTCCTCCACACCAACCTCCCTTGTCTGGGAAGGGCAGGGAGGCCTTTCCTGAGGGGCTGTGGTCTGTTCATGGGGACCTCTCTATCTGTTCCCAACCCCACCCACCTGAGGAATCAGGAAAACTCAGGGCCCAAGGCTAGCCACCTGTGAGGACAGCAGGACACCCCCCCCCACCCTGCTGGAGACCTCTGACCCTCTGCATCCCAGCCTTAATGTCTGGTCAGAGGGCTCAGGAGAACAGAGCTGGACAGGACCTGGGCAAGGGCCATGGTTTTAGCTGTGGGTGGTGAGTGGATTAGTGGTACCAACTTAGGTGAAGTGACAAGCATTTAGGAAAAAGACTAACGTTGACTACCATAGCAGCATTAAGTGCTGCTGTGTCTATTCCTCTCTATATAGTATGGGTACTTTTCACATTTTCCTGTTGGAAAGAGGGTTTGTGCACTAGATTTGTATTTATTTATGAGTGTGGGCTGCTTTCAGAACCATCTAGCAAAGAAACAATGGTGTTGATGTCAACCCGCCACCACAGCACACAGGGGAAACTGAGGCTCAGAAAGGAGAAATGGCTTGTCTGGGCCCAAGGTCCGATTCCACCCCATTGTGCCCTTTCCTCCCCACTTCCCTGTGGGCTGTCACGGGATATGTCCTCGTTCCTCTGCCCCACAGGGGCGGGTGCTAAGGACCGTCCTGGGCCCCACCAGCGCCTCCCTGCCGGAGGGACCACTCTGGCACACCTGAATCTGCTCCATGCAGTGCTTGCGGGATTCGGCCGACACACACTGGATCTCTGGCTTGAGTCTCTGCCGGCTGAAGGCCACGGCCATGTCTCCACACTTCTGGATCTCGGGCGTGGACAGCACACACCAGCGCAGGTAGCGCGGCAGCCCTGGGTGGTGTGCGCACATGGGGGCTGGTACTTCCGGGGGGAGCCCTTTGAGTCAGACCTCAGGGAAATCCTGGGTCTCTCTCTTGTTAGCCACGTGGTCAGGGTCTGTTGTTGAACCATCTAATTCTACCTCTCCATACGGAAAGGCGTTAACTGCCTCCTTCACTGGGCTGTGACATGCTTGAGGCTGACTGTGGCTAATGTGTACCCAATTCAGTCTGGCATGGCTATAGATGGAGGATTAGGTGGGGGGAACTGCAGGCAGGAAGCCCACTTATAGACCACTGCAAGAGACCAGGCGAGACATAATGCCTGAGCCAGGGCTGGGCTCATAGGGCAGAGACGGGGGAGTGAGAGGTTGTGGAGGGAAAATGCACAGGACTCAAAGGTCCTAAGGTAGCTCTGATGGCCTGGACCCCAGTCCCCGGAGCGCAAGTGCAGAAGCGCTTCTTCCCAAACCCCCCCGCGCGGTAGAGAAGTGACAGATTCCCACAGAGGCCACAAAGCACAAGGGAAGGGCCTTGCTTAGGCCGCGGGTCTGCGTCCAGCCCTCTGTGTCCTTTCCTGCTTTGCAGGCCCGTCACAGGACGCATCCTCTTCCCACTGTGCTGCACAGGCACGGGAGGTGAGGACCATCCGGGACATTACCCTGGCTACCTCCATAGAGGCTCCTGCGGCGCTGTGTCATACAGGGCTGGAGCTGGTGGGAACAGGGACAAGAGGACTCACGGTGGGGATCGCAGAGCAGACCCTTCATGGCGTGCAGGTACTCGTGGCCAAGCCAGGCCTCGTAGGTCTGGGTGGCGATGGGCACGAGCTCTGAGGTGGAGTCCTTGAAGAGCAGGTTCTTCTGTCCGTAGGCCTCAGAGCTGAACATCTGGAAGCTGCTGCCCTCATGGCTGAACAGACGCTGCATGCCAAGGGTGGGTGCAGGGAGGTGAGGGTGCTGCCAGGTCACTGCCCCCCCTCTCCAATTCAGTCACCCTCGCCTCCCTCCCACGAGCTCGGGCCAGGTGCCCGCTCTGGCCCATCTTCCACAGTGCCTCCCCTGGCACGCTCCTTCCAGTCTCCAGCGGGCCTTCCTCGCCACACCCTGCTGTTTGGACACAGGCCCGGGGTTGGATGGTTCTGAGCACCAGCAATGATTGGGCAGGGGCTGTGTGGATGGGGCAAAGCCAGCACAAGACACTCTTCACCACGGTTAATTAATGGCACATGTGCCATTCTTTTTGAAAAATATTTGTTTATGTGTATGCACCCACGTGCATGTGTTTGCACGTGCACACGTGCCAGGGTCTCTTGCCTCTGCAAATGGAAGCCCTTTTATATGGGCTGCTGGGGAATTGAGCCCTGCCAAGTGGGTTTTACAAGCATCTTTAACCGCCGAGCCATCTCCCCGGCCCCACAACTGTCGTTCTATTTATTTGCACACAGGTTCGGGATGTGGTCTTCAAAGGCACAAGGAGGGGCTTCTTCCATGGGCTCTGAGACTCCCAGTGTTCCCACCACCATGCCAGCTTGCACCGTGATCCTACTAACCTGACCGATGCTCCCAGCTGGGTCTGTGGCACCTCGGAGTTTTCGGTCCTGTCCCTCCTGACCCCAGCCCTGAGCTCCCACCCTAGGAGCAGCACCCGGGATCTTTGAGGGGTGCAGCACCCCCTCTCACCTGGCCTTCATTGAGCAACTGGAAGATGAGGCCCCCGTCGGTGTCAGCCCGGACCACCACGGCGTGTGCTGGCACCCGAGCTAGGTGACACTGTCTCCACTCGGTGACGTCAGCACGGCTGCCGTCCCTGCACAGCAGCTGAAAGTCCTTTGACAGCAGTGTCTGGCCCCAGGAAGGCAGGGTCTTCCCTGGAAGATGTGGAGGGTGGTGAGCCAGCCCAGGTCCTCACAGAGTGTGGGAAGGGTGGCTGGGTGTCATGGGCTGGGAGCCTAGCAGACTCAGCTCTGTGGTGGAACCTACAGGATGGGTGGCTCCCTGCACTGCCTGTTTTCTTGCACTTTCTACTTCTCTCCAACCTCTGTCAATAAGATGAGCTTGAGGAAGCTGAAAATAACGTCAGAGATATAAGGAAGGGTTACCTATTAAGGATAAGAAGAGTGAGAAAATGGGAGGTGCTTAGGATGAGAGAATGTACCAAAGAAGGAAGAGGGCAACGGGACAGAGGTGGGGAGCGAGGGGAGCAACAGGGGTACGGTGGAAACACACCTGACAGAATCTACCCAGAACCGCAGCCCAGACAGCAGGGGGTAATACGCCAAGCTTTGCCCACCGTCCCAACTAGTACCAGTTTGCTACAGTTCCCTAACGCCTTTTTCCTAACTGATTTTCATTTTCTTTTTTTTTTCTAATCTTTTTTTTTTTTTTTTTTTTTTTTCCTGAGGTAGGGTCTCACTCTAGCCCAGGCTGACCTGGAATTCACTATGTAGTCTCAGGGTGGCCTCAAACTCACGGCGATCCTCCTACCTCTGCCTCCCAAGTGCTTGGATTAAAGGCGTGCGCCACCACGCCCGGCTCTAATCATTTTTAACATAGTTAAGTACATAACTAATAGGTAATTCTGCACCCAACTTTTAAACAACATATTTCTTTATGTTCTCTTCTATGGGAAACTTTCCGTAAAACTTATACATTTTTGAATAGAAAAACAAGATTTTGTCTGGAAAATGTAATGATCACCAACAAAGAGGACTACTCTGAACAGTAATTTTTGTTTGTTTGCTTTTGTTTTTTGAGGTAGAGTGTCACTCTCGCCCAGGCTGACCTGGGATTCACTATGTAGTCTCAGGCTGGCTTTGAACTCACAGTGATCCTCTACCTCTGCCTCCCGAGTGTTGGGATTAAAGGCGTGTGCCACCATACCTGGCTTTTTTTTTTTTTGGTTCTGAACAGTAATATTAAGGACTGGGATGAAGCCACAGATGGCCCTACAAAACAATCCTTCTATGTGACTTGAATGGAACCTTTGCTGGAAAATAGGATGACAGAGATAAACTGTATGTATAATCATGAAAATTTTCCCTCTGAAGCTATTTTCAAACCCCCCACAGAACTCCAGCCAGGTCATTTTAAATGGACCTACGATCGTTTGTAGTGCACTTCAGCATTACTCAGTGCAATTCCACCCCAAGTTTGTTCTATTTTTAAACACTTGCCAAACCTTTGTACAGATCCTGGCAAGTCATCTGCCTTCCTAAGAGCCAAACATGTCATTAGGACACTTCTACTTCCCTCTCTTGATTTTTGGCAGTGAGGGACAAAGCCTTATCACTTCACGACTTTACAAACTTATGTCACCTCCCCTTTTTTTCTTGTTCTTAACCTTTTGGAATAAAGATATTCCCTAAAACATTACTTCCTTAGATTACCACCAACATTTAAAGACATCTGATTTGAACTCAACACACTGCCTCTGCCTCCCAAATTCTCCTGTGCTTGACTCATCTTGGGGCCCATACCCGGAGCAGTTTGAGTTTATAGGACTGTCCTGCCCTGAAGACAACTCGATGTACCCCATCCTTGTTACATCTTTCCATTCTTAAATCTAGCTCATGTCTTCCTGCAAGAAGCTCAGACTACTCGATGGGCTTATTGATTTAAAGGGTAATGATCAGGGCTGGAGAGATGGCTTAACGGTTAAGTGCTTGCCTGTGGAGCCTAAGGACTCCCGTTTGAGGCTCAATTCCCCAGGACCCACGTTAGCCAGATGCACAAGGGAGCGCATGCATCTGGAGTTCGTTTGTAGTGGCTAGGGATCCTGGTGTGCCCATTCTCTCTCTTTCTCTCTCTCTCTGTCACTCTCAAATAAATAAATAAAAATGAAAAAATATTTTAAAGGTTAATGATCAGCATATGAAAGCAAATATCAAGAAAGATACGGTATGATGGTGCACTCCAGTAATCCCAGCACTTGGGAGGCTGAGGCAGGAGGTTATCCCCGGCTGGCCTTGAACTTACAGCAATTCTCCTGCGGTAGACTTCCAAGTGCAGGGATTACAGGCATGTGTTACCATGCCTAGCTGCAACTTTTCTAAGCCTCAATTATTTCAAAACTTTAAACAACTATGTAATATACCAACCCATATTCAGTAAGGCCCTGCCCAGAGAGGAGCAAGGCTTCCTCAGGTGACAGGAGTGAGTATCAGGAAAGGACAGCCCACAGAGTCTAGTGTGAGATGCCAGAGACAGACGTGATGCCGCACACAAGCGTGAGCAGAGCCTAGAGAGCCCTGGCTCACTGCTGCTCAGAGCAGCTGAAACCCTACAGGTGAGATCCGCCTCTTGTTCTACAGATGGGGGAGGTACAGTTCAAAGATTGGGGGTCCTGTCTAAGTCACCCTGAGACTGAGAATGGCACTGAACCAGGGCATCTGCTACCATCTGGGCATCCCGCCCTGCACCGGCCTGCTTGCCCCACTCACCATCCGTGTTCTCCAGCACTGTGCTGTGCTTTACAAAGGCCACATCACCTGCCCCTTCTGCCAGGCACCTGCGCAGGACACTGCATGAGCCTCGGTGGGACAGAGCCCCGCCCCCACCCCTCGGTTCCACCATCTGCCACTCCGGAAGTCTGGCTGAGGCTACAGAGGGTGACATGGAGGGGGCCTCACGTTTCCCAGTCCTATAGCTCAAACCCCTGGCTTATTGACTGTGTGGCTTCCTAGCCCTATAATCTATCAGGAGGACAAAAAGGACTCCACAAGGCTACTATGGGGATGAGGTTCCTTACAATCAGCCCAGAACCCACACAGGTGCACTCGGGCTGTTGTCCATGGACCACACACCCTTAAAGATGATCTGCTCTGAGGCAGGGGACTGGGCTTACATGACACATCAAAATATCCTGAGGGAACAAGACCTTGTATTCTCTATGTCACTGCACAATATGGGAGGCAGGTCAGTCAGGCAGGGTCTGCTGCTGCACAAAGGGGCTGCTTGGGCCCCATAATCAGAGAATAAGCAGAGACTGGACTGGGGTGGACTGGGGTGGGGCACGGAGAGAGGGCTGAGGCCTCTTGGGGACCAAATTAGAATGGCTAGATAGCCAGAGACACAGAGAGATGGTGAGGACTGTTTCTTCCCTCTGTGGATTGGTGGTGAGAGGGTTCGGGAGGCCCCCCATGCAGACAGAGGGAACAGGACCCCGAGACTCCCTCTTGGGTGCAAGGAGGGCTGATTCAAAGTACTAGCTAAAACCATTGGCAGAAATGGGCCAGTTCATGTGTCCAGCCGCACTTCCCTGCCCACTGCCCTCCCTGTAGACATTTTCTCCCAGAGCCCTCCCGTTTCTAAATACACCAAACATGTTGACTCTGTGAGCAAACCTAACCTGGCACCTTCCGGTATTATGTTTACAAACTAGACAGGGCCCAGTTCTGTACAAAGGATGCTTTGATGCCCATGCAGCCCACATATACCTCCCCACCCAGGGGGAACAGAATTCTCCCTCCAGAGCAGCTTAGCTGCTCCCGCCCGCCCACAGTCTCTTTCCATCACACTCACCGGAAGGCCCCACTGTAGTCGTAGTACCTCTCCAGGGGGCTCTTGTCACACACTCCCTGTCCAGAGGTGTCACCCCGGCAGAGGCGACAGAGGGACTCGGAGTAGCTGGTCTCTCCAGCCCCAGGAACACAACTGCCCCCAAAGTAGTCACTGACGGCTGTGGGAAGGAGCAGGAAGGTCACCGAGAGGCTCTTTCAGACCCCCAAACACGCGAGGGCGCAGCATACAGGCAAGACTACTGATGTTTAAAAGTGGCTCCGGGAATCATGCCATTTCCTCACAAATGTCTGAACATGACAATGGAATATCAACTGGATTATTCTCAAGACCAAATCAATGATGCACAGCTAATGAAGGGAGTATATCCCAGCGGGACAGGTGACGGTCCCAAAATAGAGCGAGGAACAAATATTTGTTCTGTGTGGAAGGAAGATGTCCCCATCACCCGAGTGGAATCACTCTAGACACGTCACCCATTCTGGGAGCAGATCCTTCCTAAATATGCCACTTGACTGGCAAACCACCCACCCCTGGTCACCCCCTGAGAGGCTGTGACTCGCGGGCTCTCTGGGTGGTGTGGTTACGATGGTGGCCGGGCCTGCTGGCCATTTGGGAGCTCTCCGGGTCCAAATCAGCAGCTTGTCTAAGCAGGGGTTTCTGACCTGTAAAGCTAAGGATCTGTGTCTAGACAGAGACCCCACCCCGACACGACCCCACCAGGCCCATATCAGGTGATCACTCCTCCCGCTGTGGTTGGTCCCTGTGCCTCGCTGAGCTACGTGAGACATGGTGGTGCGCAAGCCAGCTAGCCAGAAACTCAAATGGAGGGAGACAACCTGGGCTGACCGGCAGACTGGAGAGAGTGCAAGGTCCCCACAAGCTGTGGGACATTGCTGATCTTAAGGGGGCACAGAGTAAAGGTGAGGCCCAAGGGTTCCCTAGAGGAAGGGGTAGCTGGAATAGAGGGGTGCGCCCAGGGGTCACATGCCCAGCCTGAAGTCCTCACCTCTGAGCACGTCGCAGCCCATCACGGAGAGGTGGCCGCTCTCGATCAGGTAGCCGATAGGCACGTTCCAGCCCACCGTCCTGTTGATGCCTGTGTGGCAGGACTTCACACCTTTCATGGTGTTGATGGTCACACTGGAGTTCCTCCTGACCACAGCCACGGCATAATAGGAGGTCCCAACCTCTGGAAGCGGAGAGGCGAAGAGTGAGGATTGCAAGGAGGGAGGCATGGTGTGTGTGCGTACACATTGATATGTGTGTGTACACATTGATATGTGCATGTATATACCAGTGTGTACATATTGATGTGTGTATACACATTGATATGTGCATGTATATACCAGTGTGTGTACATATTGATGTGTGTGTACACATTGATATGTGTCTGTCCATATTGATGTGTGTGTGATCTTCTATCAGCAGGAGAGTGCAAAGACAGGGTACACACCTTATCATGATAACAGACCCAGCCATGCCCCAGCCTTATGAGGGAGACATTATCCTGAGATAATACTTCACTCATTCAACTGCTACCCCGGTTTCCTTCCCAAGCCAGCTGGCTGTAGCTAGACCGGCATGTGCGCATGTCAGGGTTGCTGCCGAAGTAGCTTGAAAAGCTTTGGCTTCCAAAAGCAGAGGCCTTTAGGAGCTCTCAGAGGTTTGAGGGAGGGTGCTGTGATTATGGACAGAAGATGGCTGGGGAGCAGGGCAGGGGCTCCTTGCAGTGGGAAAAGTCACAATAGGGTGCTGAGAGGCTGGGGGCAGAGAAAAACAGACAGCGAGCTAGCAATGTGGCCTCCAGTCAAGACAGTGAATGGCTCAGGAACACGTGTGGTGTCACGACAGCCTCACAGAAGATTACATAGACCCAGTCCAGGGTCCAGAGTGGTCTAGAAGGGCTTATTCTGAAAAGACCCAGATGACTCACCTACGTGGACTCTTCAGACACCCTCTTTGTCCACCTGCCCCCAACCAGAACAGCATGTGTGTGGGGCGTGGGACACCCTTGATCAGGGTGGGTCCCAGAAAATAAAGCCGGTGCTCTCGGCAGCGGTGTCCAGTGCCGCCTTTAACCTGTCCCCCCTCTCCGTGTTCATGGAGGCATCAAGATCTCTTTTGCTTAGGACTATTATTGGGGTTGCCACCCCCCAGCACCTCCAGCTTTCTTTGGTAGGCTTCCTTGTACCTCTTTCTCATGGCCTTTCCTTTTTCTTCCCAGCACCCGGCTCACGAGGAGCTGGGGGTCTTGGGGTGTGGTCGCTCTCTGCGTGTGACCTGCTCACTAGTCTATGCTCGTGACCGCGTGCTTAGTTAACCAGAGAGGGACAGCTGTGCTCGGGGTTGAGCAGCAGGGCTGTTAGTGGCCTTTGAGGGGAAAGCTGCGGGTCAGTAGGGCTGGGATGTGAACTGTGCCAGGGGACAGTCACTAATTCAACTAGTAGTCAATCACGGCCTTCTCTAAGGAGTATTACAGGGTGGGAAAGACCAGGATTAGGTCCAGCCCAAGGGCTGGCTAAGCAGAGGGCGAGGCCTTGGCGAGGATGGGAGGAGCACTGCCGGGAGCACACGGCGATTACAGGGACTGACTGCGGGGGCCTTGCAGAGACCGTGGAGGGACACGGAGGGCGGGTCAGGGTAGAGGTGCATCTGGAGTGAGGCATGGAGAGGAGGGGAGGAGCTGCCGTGCGTTTCTGGGTCCGCAGCTCTCTCATCTACTGTCCTTGGCCCAGCTGCCACCCCCACATGCTGCTTCTGACTGGGGCACTGAAGGCTGTGCTTGGCCAGGCACCTTGGTCACCAGGCACCTGCACACTGCCCAGGTAGAGGGCAGTCCCTCAGTAAGGGCCCAGGGGCGCTGCTGGTTGCAGACTCCATCAGCTGAGTGCCTCTCTGGCTCTCAGCTCCTCTGGGGGTTTCAAGACCTAGGCGTTGGGCATGGTGGCGCACGCCTTTAATCCCAGCACTCGGGAGGCAGAGGTAGGAGGATCGCCATGAGTTCGAGGCCACCCTGAGAGACTACATAGTGAATTCCAGGTCAGCCTGGGCTAGAGTGAGATCCTGCCTCAGAAAACCAAAAAAAAAAAAAAAAAAAAAAAAAAAAGGAAGACAGACCTAGGGGATTAGCAGAGGGTTGGTCTGCCTGGAACTTCAGGAATGTTCTGTGGACAAGAGCAAGGGTACTGACCAGCTTGGGGGCTGCAGGGTCACCAGGCCAGGGATGAATTGACTTCTGGACAGGGACTTGCTCTTAACCCACACAGGCCCCCTTACCTTGATCATATACCTCCCCTACCACTGGCTTCAGGCCGTGCTCCTTCCCAGCCTCATAAATGGCTCCTCCGTCTAGAGTGATGGCATCAGCTTCCTGGGCCTGGCAAGAGAGGGGCGTCATCCCAGCCTGGCCATGGGCCCACTCAGCAAGGACTCAGTGTACTCACAGGCAGCCCAGCGCCCCTTGAAAAGCCCTGGAGGTCTATACCACCCCCTTCATCTAGCCAAGCAGCCCCTACTCTGGCCCTGTCCTAAGGGCCCAGCCCCATCCTTCTTTATCAGCTCAAGTACTCACTTTACTTTACCAAATACGCTATTTTAAAATATTGATTATTGGGCTGGATAGATGGCTTAGTGGTTAAGGTGATTGCCTGCAAATCCTAAGGACCCAGGTTCGATTCCTCAGTATCCACATAAGCCAGATGCATAGGGTGGTGCATGTCTGGGGTTTGTTTATGCTCTCTCTCTCCCTCTCGGTTCCTCTTTCTCTCACTCTATCTCAAATATATAAAAATATTATTAACTTTTTAGGATCATAGTAGACGTGCACAGTGGAGAAAATCAGGTCATAACAACGAGTTGTAAGAAAAAAGCGAGTCCCCTGATGCTCACTGTCTTGTCCCCACTCCTGACCAGGTTTTCCCTCCAAGATGGTCATGCAGATTGAATCCCAGAAATACCCTACTTGACCTTTTCCCTTTTCTTCCTTCCTTCCATCCTTCCTTTTTTCCTTCCTTCTTTGCTTCCTTTCTTCTTTCTCCTTCCTTCCTTCCTCCCCCTTTCTCTTTCTCTTTCTTCTTTCTTTCTTCAAAATATTTACTTGAGAGAGAAAGAATAGGCACACCAGGGCCTCTAGCCACTGCAAGGAATGAACTCCAGACACATGAGCCACCTTGTGCATCTGGCTTTATGTGGGTACTGGAGAACTGAACCAGGGTCTTTAGGCTTTGCAGGCAAGCACATTAACTGCTGAGCCATCTCTCCAGCCTTCCCTTGTCATGGGGGCTCATGGGTTGAACTTTTGCCCAGTGCAATTGGCATCTGCCCTCACGAGGGAGCCAGACCCAGGCCTTGCCCCCTCAAGGCCTGGTTGATGAGATCTTAGGGGCTTCCCAGGGGCTGAGCTGCAAGGAAGCCCCAAGTCTTCTTGATCACATGAGTGAGTCAGGGTTCTGGGGACACAAGACAGAGTCTCTGTGCAAGTATGGGAGGGGCTTTGGAAGCTCCTGGGAGGATGTGACCATGGAGGATGGGTATTGGACAAACTGTAGGGTGACGGAGAACAGATCGAGCTGCAAGTGGGTGTGTGAGGCACGAGGATGAGGGAATCTGGGATGCGTTCCTTCCTCATTCTGTCTGGAATCTGAAGGTGGTTGTTGTCAGTCTAGTGGGTATCTCAGTACTCAGACCTTTTACCTGCCACTCACCCGCCCAGGTCCCGGGTCTCTGTCCCTTCCTCCCAAATCATACAAGCCTCATTCTGGAAAACTCCATGGCAAAGTGAGTGACCACCATGGGCCATGAGCAGTCACTGCCCCCTTCTTCAGTGCCCCCACGGGTGGGTGGATGATACCTGACAGGGGCCTGTGCAGGGAAAACCCCGTTTCTCAGACCTCTTTCTCCACTGGTGCCCATCTGGATAGTGGCCCTGCTGCCTAGCAGGAAACAGACTGGCTCTTGTTGCCGCGAAACAGGAGATCCTATTGCCTAGTCCTGGCAGAGGGATGCCGTCCCCTTTCCCAGTGAATGAGGCTGTTGTGTGCTCCTCCTGAGTCACAGGCCTCTTGTCTGGGCCCGAGGCGGGGAGCAGGCGGAAGGGAGAGGTCCTCACCGTGATGAGTTGGACGCAGTGGTCAGCAGAAGTGCCCTGGATGCAGAGGAGGGAGGGCTGGACCTGGGCTTCCTGGAAGGCCTTGCTCATGTCGTTGCATTTCTGCTGCTCCGGGTCCGAGGTAGTGCACCACCGCACCTCCATCCCGTTGAGCACTGTGGGACAGGACAGAGGCTCAGTCCCTCTCCAGCTGCCGAGCCCGAGGACCCCCACAGAGGGTGGCTCCAGCAGCCCTGTGTGGCCCCTGCAGCCTGCATGTCTAGTCTCCTGGGCACAGGTTTGCACTCCCATGGGAAGGCAGTGAAGCACAGAAGCAGGGCCAAGCTGTGCTCCTGAACATGCTGGCCAGGGACATGGCTCTTGGCAGGTGGGCGGCTCAAAACCTGGCTCATCACAGAGCAGGGGAAGGTCCGTGGGACGGGGTTCAGCTTGAGGAGGAGGGCACAATGGCCAGGACTTCACAAATTTCTGCCCCCCACTCTTATCCCTGCCCCACCTTCAGGCCTCTAAAAAGAAACGCCTGCCCTCCCTCAGCCCTGTCCCTGGGTTCTCCTCATGAACTGGGACATGTGACCGAGAGGAGGTGGCAGAAGGTGGGATGCCCTTCAGAAGCCTTGTGCTCTGCCCTCCCCAGTGGGCATAGTGGCAGATCCCTGCCAAGGGGAGGTGAAATATCCAGGCGAGACTGAGGAGTCAGTAGGCGGGGTTCAAGTTCTTGCCCCTTCAGCTGGACAGACATCTTATTGGACCTTTCTGGGACTCCCCCCCCCCCTCACTCTTTTAGATTAAAACAGACAGAAACCTCACTTCTGGTGTTGGAAGTCAACTTAATATACAGAGCCAGATATACGGGTCTTCAGAAGATTTCACTTGGGCCCCATGATCTGACCAGGTCAGAGTTGTAGAGAACTGGGGAAGGATGCGGGTACAATCCCAGGGGACGGTCCACTGGGGGTTCGGAGAGCACCCTAAGCCCCTCAGCCCCGTAGCTGCCAGCCCGGGGCCAAGATGAGCGTGCATCTGGGTGGGGAGTGTACCATCCGCGTGCGGAGCGGTACCGGGGACCACAGCCACTGCGTTTCGGGGTCCTGCTTCACGTCGCCCCATCAACTTTATTGGGTGGAGACCCACCCTTTGGCCCCCGCCCCATGGCATCTGTGAGGCTTGTGCCCTCTTTTTTTAAATAGTTTTTTTTTTTTTTTTTTTTGAGATAAGGTCTCACTGTAGCCCAGGCTGACCTGGGATTCACTATGTAGTCTCAGGGTGGCCTCGAACTCATGGCAGTCCTCCTACCTCTGCCTCCCGAGTGCTGGGATTAAAGGCGTGTGCCGCCACGCCCGGCCCTTGTGCCCTCTTAATATTCTCCAGCCTTCTTCAACCTAAGGGCTCCCGCATCCTTCATGCCCGCAGGATCAGCCACCCCCGGGACCTCCTCCCTACACCCACCCACCTGCCTGCAGGTGTGGCCACCGCCTCCAAGAAGCCCTCGGGAGGAGAGGAGGAGGTCGCGGTCCCCTGGAGCCAGTGCTAGCTCCCTGTGCGGTCCGCACCCTCCCGTGGGCCTCCTCGCACGTCGCCTCGTGCCCCTCCCGCTCTCACCGGTGCGCAGGCCCAGGAGCAGGGCCAGGAGCAGCCGCGGAGCCGCGCTCGGGCCCCGCATGGCGCAGTCTCGGGCTGGCTGGGCTCAGGTCGGGTCCCCGTGGATCTGGCTGTGGCACGGAGCCTGTCACTCCTTCCGTCCTCACCGGGCACGCGGCTATTTGAGCTCGGCCTGGGCGGTGTCCACGCCCCTGGGCGCGCCCCTCTCTCCCTCCACCCCCCCAAGGCTGGACACCTGGGCTGACCCGCGTGGCCTCGGCCTTGGCTCTGGCGCCGCCTGCTGGAGCTTGGGCCGGACACCCCCTCCCGCACCCCAACACACACACACCCTAGATCCCAGCTCTTCTCCCCTCAACAATCCAGACCAGCCTCCCGGTCTCCGCGACCCCAGGCTCTCTTTCCACTGGAGAGGGAGCCATTCCGATCTGATCTGGAAGGGTGAGGTCAGGCGCCCGGCGCCAGAGCTGCAGCGGAGCTGGAGGCCGCTTCCCACCCAACGTGGAGCACCTGGACAGGATGCCAGCCTGGCGGGAGAACTGGCAGGGAGGGCCCACAGTGCCAGACAGGGAAGACGTTTGGCGCCCGGCTACCCCTTCCAGTCAGTGTCCGAGCTGGCTCAGTCCTCGGGGCGGAGGACCAAAGAGGATGGACGGTGCTGTCGCGTGGCCCCGGGATGTCCGCCGCCCATGCCGCTGTTGGGAGATGGTGGAAACGTTCAGAGCGGGCCTCGCAGACAGTTTCAGGTCACTGATGGTGCGTCTTCAGTGGGGACTGTCGGACCTCCTTTTCTTTCTCAATATGGCCACGAGGAGAGGGTTTTGCTAAGACATGTGATGCTGCCATGAAGTGCAGCACCCCCACCCCGGAGCAACGTTAACAGATCCTTCTGATCACGGACTGAACCCCCCAAACTGCGAACATTTTCTCTTTATAAGCTCTTTACCTTAGGTGTTTGCTCTAGCAGTGGCAAGCTGACCACAGATGAGAAAAAAAGGCCCCAACTGGGTCAAGTCTTCAAGAAGAATAAGCCCCTCAGCTTTGGGCTCAGTTACTGTTTTCATCATCAAGCCGTGAAAGTTTTCTTTTTTTTTTCTGAAAAATTTACTCCGAGTACAGATTTTCAAATGTACGGTTACAAAAGTTCAAACATGAATTTTGGAGTTTAAACTTTACAACAATTCATCTTGTTAAAAAATGTATTTTACTTTTTATTTCTTCATTTGAGTGAGAGCACAAGAGAGAAGCACATAGAGAATGGGCGCACCAGGGCTTCCAGCCACTGCAAACACACTCCAGACGCACGCGCCACCTTGTGCATCTGGCTTATGTAGGTCCTGGGGAATTCAACCTAGTTCGTTAGGCTTTGTAGGCAAGTGCCTTAACCATTAAGCCCATAATTAGTATTTTTTTAAAATTTTATTTCATTTATTTGAGAGAGAGAGAAAGGAGGGAGGGAAGAGAGAAAGAGAGAGAGAGAGAGAGAGAATGAGTGCGCTAGGGCCTTCAGCTACTATAAACAAACTCCAGATGCATGCGCCACCTGGCTTACGTGGGTCCTGGGGAATTGCACCTGGGTCCTTTGGCTTTGCAGGCAGCCGCCTTAACCACTAAGCTATCTCACCAGCCCAAGTAAGTCTTGATCAATTTCATTGAAAATAAGTTTCCACCCAAGCAAAAACCAGTATAAAAGGAGGTAAAAGATAAAAAGTAAAATTCAAGAATACCTATTTTGTTCTGTCAGTAAGTTTTCTGAGAACTTAGGTATGTCCAAGGATGTTTCAGCTGACTTAGAATGGAAACATATACACTCAAGGAAGAGCAATTGATACAAAAAGAGAGGGAAAAATCACAAAACACGTTCAGGAAGGGAGATTATTATATCAGCAACCATTAAAAAGGACTATAATTAAAAAAAAAAAAAACTTAGCTGATTTAGAGATTTACTGTTAGACCTTTTTATCCCCTCCTACCCCTTCCTAATCTGCCAAAGAAGCTATGCCAAGATGGGCACGAGCTGTCTCAGCCTGTTAGAAAGCTCCGCGAATGAATTCCCGAGTGTGCAGAAGTAGAATTATTACACTCCGATCCCCACCATGGGCACCTCCCTGGGGCAGAGGAGTGCTAGGAAAAATGCCACCTACCTGTGAGCCTCAAGTAGGTAAAAGCAGTCCAGGAATGCACATGTACCTTGGGAACTCAAAGAGCACAGGCTGTGACTGGGAAGCCTTCTGCAAGAGGGGAGTTAGGGTGAGCCTTGAAGAAAGGCAGGGGCTTTTCTGGGGAGGGTGCCCAGCTGGGGAGCGGTGACGAACAGGTTGGAATTTGCCTGGCAGCTAGGACGTGCTCTCCGGAGGGTGTGCACATAAAAGGCCTGCCCCTGACCACATCCTACAGCCTAAGGACTGCACTTCCCAGGCGAATTGATGAGCATGGACGTAGAGCTGATGAAGGCCACAGAGTGGAGGCACAAGACAAGTTGTATTGTAGGAGAAGTCGCCTAGTGGTGGTTGCATCAGCAGGGCGCAGATGTGAGGCTGAGAGATCAGTGCCACAGTCAGCCTGGGGTGGAGATGGGTGAAGGCCTGGGTTGGGGTCAGGACAGTGGAAATGACAGTAAGGAAAACACGATGCTTGGCAAGAATTAATAGTATTTAGTGACTGCTGATGTTTACAGAAATGTTAAAAGCATTCCTGTTAAGGCTCAGCTCTCTGAGAGAATATTATTAATACAACCCTTATTAACTACAGGTAGAACAACTGTCAGACAGTAAAACTAGTCATGAGGGTGTAAGACAAACTAAGGCTGAACCAAGCATGGAGCTTTCAGGGAAAGGGAGCTCTCTTCAAAAGCTTAAATACCACCAGGGAAGTGTTTTTGATTAAACGACTTTCACAAGATTTAGAAAATCTTTCTGTAGACAGTCATAATGTGGAACATATGGGACTTTCACACACTTCGTCGTCTTTAGCTATTCCATCTGTGAGGTAAACGAGCCTAAATTTAGACACCCTAAAGAAGAAAGATTATATCACTCCTTTTAATCTTTTCTCCCATAATAAAGTTCATTACATCATTTACTCATTAGCAACTTTCACATGCTAATTGTTTTGTGCATCAACGTCCATGTTTTCTTAACATTAAAATGAGTACATTTTTACATTAAAATGACTACATTTGACAAAGTAATGGGTTTCATTGTGACATTTTTTGTTCATGTTCTGTACAGATTTTTTTAAAAACTGTGAAATTTGTATTAATATTTAGTATGCTCGAATCAAATGGGATTACATTTCAATGTAGTTTAGAGCTTACTCCATACTCATCCTCAGGGGGCAAAAACCAGCTCCCAGTTGTAGGAAGAAGGGCATGAGGAATGGAAGAAGCTAGAGGCTGATGTGGCCGCTTGGCACTACATTTCATTATCATTGCAGATGAAAGCCCAGCTGCTCATTTACTTGCTGAGTGGACTCAGTCAAGTCACATGACCTGTGTCTTATTCCCATTTCTGAAGATGAGATTGATATTAGATCATTCTCCTTTGCATTTCTAACCTGTCTCCAAGTTCAAATAAAAATACTCTTTGGTTACAGTTTAAACATTGAAAATGTCTACATAAATGTAAAAAGCATATGCATACACTTATCTGGAATTGCTTTAATGTCATGTCTAATTTTATTAATTAGACAAGATTTAAATTTTAACTTAATAGACACAGATAAGAATCTGTGGGCAAACACTGGACATCTAGCTGTTGGATCATTTGTGTTATTGCTGAGAGCAGTTATGACATGCTGATGTGTTCATTGTAGTCTCCTGTTTTAGGAACAGCTCTTTCTGAAAACAGGCTCTGGAGCTACTATTCTGTACCTTGTAGACCCCTGTACCAGCAGCATGTGTGGACGCTCACCATGTTGATGGAGGCAGGGTGGGTGGGCGGCTCACAGCTTCTATGCTGCTCCACGTCCTCTCAGGACGAATGTGGCAGGAAACAAAAACATGGTGGGAAAAACTGGGACAACCTAGGTCTCAGTACCTGGTACATCCATTCAATGGGATATCATCAATAAACTGTCAACATAAAGCAATGTGAATAAGCTCCCAAGAAACCCATTCTTCCCATGATGGTAGTGTCCAGGTTCTCAAGGCCAGCTGGGCTTCAACCAAGCAGATATCCAAACATTTTTTTTTTTCCTCACAGGAATCTTTGAATCAGAACTTAATCATAGTAATTCATGCAACACACTATGCAAAGGAAAGAACTTGCCATCCAGCCTTCAAATCCAGGGGCCACATTCTTTCCAGACTCTATAAATCCTCCTACTGTGGTCCTCCTGCCAAAACCAAGAGCCAGTGACCCCAGCTTTTTTTTTATCCCTACCTTGATAAAGCTCAGGTACCTACTAACAATCTGCCAGAATGCCCAAAGGATGCCAGGAGAGCCAGTGTGCCAGCTATTCACTTCTGTGACCTAAGAAGATGCCAACTGTCAGCATGAGCCCAGTGCAAGGGCTGCAGCCTCTTGTAAGAATAGCGAAGGAGCGATCAAGAGCAGAATCATCTCTCAAGGACCAGCTGGAGAAGGGGAGCCCCATCACACCGCACAGAGAATTCCCACAGCCACTACTGGACTGATGAATGACTAACGGAGATCTAGTGGTCCCAGAGCTTCAGGGTCTTGGTGTCATCCTGTCTGGCATCAGCCAGGCATGTGGGCTCAAGCTCCCGCAGACAGGAGCCTGACTTATGTGGCTAGCACATCTAGTCCTGAGGATCCCACCTAGCACAGGAGCGTTAGTTGAAAACTAGCACACCCATCTTCTATAGGTGGATTCATTTGAGAAAGCAGCAGAAAAATGATGTCTGCCTAAAGTTTCCTATGGAAGAGACAGAATGCCTGTCCTCACTTGAGACAAACGTGACTTTTCCCTCTTGTTCTGATCTTCTTTGCCCTTTCTGTGCATTCTAGTGTACTATCGGTAGTTACTACTAATAATAAATGTTAAAATCATATTAATAAAGAAAAGATGGTTGAGGGCATGTGTGGTGGTGCATGCCTTTAATTCCAGCACTCAGGAGGTAGATGTAGGAGGATTGCTGTGAGTTCAAGACCAGCCTTGGACTACAGAGCGAGTTCCAGGTCAGCCTGGACTAGAGTGAGACCCTGTCTCAAAATAAATAAATAAATAAAAGATAAAAAAAACAAACAAACAACAAAAACAGCCAGGCGTGGTGGCACACACCTTTAATCCCAGCACTCGGGAGGCAGAGGTAGGAGGATTGCCATGAGTTTGAGGCCAGCCTTAGACAACATAGTGAATTCCAGGTCAGCCTGAGCTACAGTGAGACCCTACCTTGAAAACCCAAAATAACCAACAACAACAAACCCAAACCCCCAAACATAAAAGCAAAAAAACCACATAAACACTTTACAAAAACTATAGTAATTAGACCATTTTCACTCTGTGAAGTATTTTTAATATTTTATTCTTTCTTTCTCCATAAACTTGATAATACGGAGATGGTAAGCACTAGATAGTTTTCCTCATGACTTCATTTATTTAGGCTGTTACAACAAATAATGGATGGCTTACCAACAACCAAAATACATTTCTTACATTTCTGGAAGCAAAATGAACCAGCAAACAATGGTCAGTGTTGTGATCCAGTGAGGGTCATCTTTGGTTGCAGCCAGCCAGATTTTTACTGTGCCCTTTCGTGGTAGTAAAGACAAGGTGGGGTTCTCTCCCTCTTTTACAAAGGTGCCAATGCCATTCTTGGAAGACCCTGTCACGTACCCCAAATACTGCGACAGCTACGTCCTAATCTCATTACTTGAGGGTTAGGATTTCAGCAGCTGAACTTGAACTCCAGTATACTTCATCCTGGAGTCCTGTATCTCTCCTTTAATTCATTATCCTTGTATCTCTAGCATATCAGTGATTCAACTTTCTATTCTAAAAAGCTTAACTGTTTACTGTAATCTCTCACACGAGCTAAACCACATAAAATTCATCTCAACTAAAACTTCACAATGCAAAAGGAATTCTATTACCCACTCACCACTTCCAGTCTATCTCATGGAACACTGCCAATCTCCTCTCCTGCTGATTTCATGGTAGAATTATTTTGAATACAAATTATGTATGCCCCTTATGTTTGTTATTATGACTTAACTTATTGATATTTTTATATGTAAAATATTCAATTTAATGTCCATACTGCACTTCTTAGTTTAAGAGGTCTGGGTTCATGCTACAGGCAGGAGAAGTCATCTCTTGCTTCTTCTGCGCTCATTTAAGAGACTCTGTGCTCCTCTTGCCTGCTTGGCTACACTTAAGAGACATAAAGGGAAAGAAACAAGAAGGTGTGTATAATTATTATAGAATAAATAGGATGTGAATTAATGGTATTATGTTCTCAGTCCCTTTTGAAAATAAGTACTCTGAAATTTAGCTAAACAACCAGAAAATGTGGCAAGCTATTTATTTTAATGATTATCTAAGTAAAAGTAAGAGAGAAGGAAGAGCCTAGAGATGAACACTGATGAAAACATTAGGTACATCAAAAAATCACTCTGGCAGTATTGATCTAATTCATTCTTCTGTGCTTGACAGAGAACGTTCAATCATTAGCACTAGGCATCCATCATTTTGACATTGCCCTTTGGAGTGTAATTAACAGTATTAATTTATGTAATTCTTTTAATCCATCAGGAGGATTCAGAGCTCACATGTACTCCTAAGCATTCTTGTATTCTAGTTTACAGCTCTAAATGCATTTTATTTACATTTTATGATAAATGAAATGACAAGTATAATATTTCATTATATTAATGGTTTTCAAAATACATATGAATTTCAAGGTTTGTTTAACATAAGCTTCAAGAGGATTTAGGATTTCAAATGAGATGATTATTGTCCTTTGTTCTAAGGTGGCATGTGTATTACTTGAAAGGAATGAAAAAACAAGCTTTTGTAGATTATGTTCATGTGAAAAATTCTTTAGGGAGCTTGGTCAACATTGTTAAGTAGAAATGTAATGTGATCCATGTAATTTTAAGTCATTTATTAATCATGTAAATAATAAAAATGTAGTGTTTGTTTTAGTTGTGATATTACAAAAACATATCAGGCCTTTGCTCTGATTCTTGGCAGAGCAGTCCTTAAATTCTCAAGAGTAAGTGTTGCTCAGAGCCTGTTTGTTCCCAGCAGGACACTTTTGGTCTCCTAGATTTGTTTAGGGATGAGCACATATCATTGCTTCAGGATGGGGACTCAACAGTCTCCAGGATGAGCAAATCTTCAGAAGACGCTTGGGACTTCCAGCTGCATGCTTGGCAAACTCAAGAGATCACAAGGAAGGGCCTGGAGACCAAAATCAAGCACTGATACCCAATTATGTAATCAATCACATCAAGATAACAGAGCCTCAAACTTTGGGAGTGACAGATGAACTTAATTGTTTCATTTTACAAGATTCATAGCATATCAAGTTTTAAAAACTGTCACAGGATAGGGAAATCAACATATCAAGTCCCTCAATGGTGCTTTATGCTTGTAATGCTTTAAGTGTAAAATGTCCCCACAGGCTCACATACTGCACTCCTCATTCCCCAGCTGGTGGTGATGCTTTAGGAGGTGACAGTACCCCAGCTAGCAGAGGGATGTTTTTAGGGACAAGCCTTGAGAGTAACAAGTCTGACCTTCCTGCCAGCCCCACCTTTGTTCTTGATCCACTAAGATGAGAGGAGCCCTGCATACATGGGGCCCCCACCACCATGGACTGTCCATATCTTCTTCTCTATGGTGAGCTGTTGTCTCCTGAAATCACAAGTCAAAATAGTCCTTCCTCACACTGCTTCCTTCAGGTATCTTGTCACACAGGCAAGAAAAGTAACCTTGAATTTTCCTCAGAACTCTGTAATTATAACTCAGAATTGGCACATTACCATAAAACTTACTTCCAAGTTCATTTAATGTTGTTTGGCTCTATTTCATGACTTGCAGGGAGGAAAATTCTAGCTCCTTATTAATTGCTACAGGAAGTCCAAAAAAGTGTTGGTTTTGGAAAACCTGGCTATTACAGGTAGAACCTGCCTGGTTCAATGCAAGTCTCCTTCTCTGAGGGGAGTATCTTGTTTTGGTTGGTCTTTGACCTGATGGTGAAACTCAATAGATTAAGAGGACAACCGAGCTCTTCATATCCATCACGTGTCCCATCCCAGGGAATCAGTTGAATTAGTAAAACCCATCAGTCCACATTTCCTGTTATATGAAAATAGTGACAAAAAGCTGCACCTCATGGGAATGAACATGTATGCCTTTTTCCACTTGTACTGCACTCGTGTGACACCTCAGTGCTGACTGAGCGCTAACCTCTACTCAGTTGAAACATGCTCACAGATCTTTGCTGTTTTCAGTTGTTTTAAAGGCACACCTAATGGTTCTTGTTACACCTTATCGTACTGTTAAGTCTTCAGTACACATATACCCAGAGTACTGGGACTAGAAACTAAATGTCAAGTTCAGATTTGATAAATTTGGTATTTTGTATACACTATTGAACCTTTGACTTCTATCAATCCTGGAAGATACTCAAGTTCTTTTCAATTAACAACACTAAGGGCTGGGATAATCTGTAAAAGAAAGCCAGAATTAACTTCATTTCAGAATCCAAAGGAGTGCACTCTCCCCACCTCAGTGGATGTACATGTGGTATACACATTATGCGCACACATGTGAGGCCAGAGAGCACTGGAGTCCTCTTATTGCTCTTCTCTGTTGAGACAGGGCCTCTTACCACAGCACTCTCTCCATTTTTCTGGCAAATTGGCTGACCAGATAGTGCTGGAGATTACAGGCATGAACAACCCTGTCTGGTGAATGCTGGGGATTGAACATGGGTCCTCACGCTTGTACAGTAAGTGTTCTTACCCACTGTGTGATTTCCCCAGCCCTGGGCCCTCTTTAGTTATTAAACTCATGGATCTTGAAAATATATCTCCATTTTAGGCAAGTACACAGAAAGAGGGATGCTGTCTCCTTTAAGGTTATGTTACAATCTGTAAGTGGTAAGCAGACATTAAAATTCAGCTCCCATTCCACTATCCATTCTTCATCATGCTTGGTTGCCAAAGACAGCACAAGTTGCACTATGCAGCTCTGGAGGGAGAAAAATAGAATCCTTAGCAGGACCAAAACACCAGATCATCTATATTTGGGACAGAAATGTGAATTTTTTCTGGTATATTCCTAAGTGCACATTCCTCAATAAAATATGGTAGAATTCTTGGTATTTACTTTCTTTTCCCCGGTAATTGAAATATCTGAGGACTGAACAGCCCTGTACAGGAGGAAAAGGTACGGGTACGGCAGAACCATTTTTTAGGAGCCAGCAGAAGAAGGTTCCTGATTTACAGTGTAATTTTGGCTGACATACAACATGAAATTAAGAGTATTTAAGGTGGAAAATTTTAGAAGGCAACTCATCTAATACTTAGAAAACAAATTTTGCTCAGTGTCAAATCTCCCAAATTGTCCTCATTGGAGCTGACATACTAGTTCAGCAGGGACTTGTTAGCCAGTGTTCTTGACTGGAATGAGCACTACAGGTTTGCTTCTCTCGTTATAGATCTCTAGCTCTGCTCTTAGGCAGTTAGGAGTACAAAAGCAAACAGAACATTTTTTATATGCGTGTTGTGTGCATGCTTGTGTTTGCATGTGTGTAGGAGCACGTATAAAGGGTCAGAGGTTGACACAGGTGTCTTTGACACTTTCCACATTAATGAGACAGTCTCCCTTAAATCTAAGGCTCACTGGTTTGGCCAGTCTAAATAGCCAGCTTGTCCTGGAGATTACAAGTGGGTGGGCCACCATGTCTGACCAGCATTTAGGTGGGTGCCAGGGATTCAAATTTGAGCCTTCTTGGTTGCATGGTAAGTGCTTTATCCACTGAGCCATCTTTCCAGTTCCCAGCCACATTTCAGAAGCATATTCAAATATGGCATATTTACAAACATGAAATGGTACATTACTTCCTGTGTAATATAATGTACTTTCCTAATGAATTGTGTTTCACTTCTAGTTCTAAAGTTTTTTTTTGTTTTGTTTTTGTATTCCACTGTACAGTGCTAGATTTCCTTGTTGGCCAAAAACAGTTTTTCCACTGGGATGAGAGTTACTGTGTGACTCTAGGCAAAGGTCCACATCTCTAAGTTTCTTATTTGTACAGGGATGCTGAAATAACAATGTGCACACCACTGTGATTCCTTAGGAGAGGATGAAAAATGAGGAGCATGGAATACTGTAAAAAAATACTTCAGGCTAAGCCGCCAGCAGGTGATTTCATTCAAGACATTTCGCAGGGATAGCAACCTCTACCTCCTCTTCCTTCAAACACTTTGTCATACTACCATGGCTACTACAGTTAGGAATTTCATTATTAATAATCCTGCAGCAATGTAGAAAGCTGTACAAAGGAATTTTCTCACAAATCACTTAAAAACATTGAGACGGGCTGGAGAGATGGCTCATTGGTTAAGGTGCTCCCCTAAAGAGCTTCATGATCTGGGTACAATTCCCCAAGACCCAAGTAAAGCCGGATGCAGGAAGTAGTGCATGCACCTGGAGTTTGTTTGCAGTGGCTAGAGGCCGCGGTATACCCATCTCCCTCTCTCTGCCTACAAATAAATAAAAATGTTGACTGCAATGAAATAGATTTTGCATATAAATGGTGCATCACTTTATAATTTCTTATTTTCCAGTATGTGACTATTTAGTAAATAATTCCAAGTAGCTTATACTGGTATCTTGCTATCAGGTAATTTCTGCAGTTCTTGACATTTTACATTCCTCTCTGAGAGTGTTTGCTAACAATCTTCTATGTTTAGTGTAAGAACAGTAATATACTGCTTAGTGGCTCTTCAATTCAGGTTATGCTACACAGTTCCCCAAAGTGTCTGAAGAAAAACACTTTGTAAAATAACCTACTTTCAAAATTCAAGACACATTTAACAGATGGATTTTTACAGTAAAGTTTATTAGCTGTTCTCCTCCTTCTCATAAATGGAATGGATAATGTTGGTAACTCTTTACAAACCAGTACGTACTTAAGAAATTTTAATGAGGTTGTCAAAAACTACATATTCAATAAACAACTCCAAAGAGCAATGGGAAGGCAAATGATACCCATAAAAAAAGACCAGAGAAAATGATTTGAGGGCTTGTTTGCCTTTCACAAAAATTTCTTAAAACTGCTCACCATAAAGATCTGTGCAGCTCTAGTGCAGAGCAGTGATACAAGGTGAGAGTCTGAGGTGAATTCACATGGAAGGGTTTTTGCCTGTTGTTAATGAAATGAGGAGAACTAGAAGGCAAGACAGAGTACCAAAATGAAACCCAATGACAAGAACAATAATGACAAAAAGTGGAGAACCTTCTGAAAATGTCTGTAGGAAAGAGGAGAACGTGCTCATACTTTTACTGACATTCTAATTTCCTAGAGGTTTCTCCTCACAACCACCATACACCTGTTTTCAGTTCACATGATTAAGGAAGAGAAGTCTGATCAATTCATACTTAATTTAAAAACCAAACAAAAAGTTAGGAGTAGGTGGCAAAAGAAAAAAATATATTTTAAATATATATATATATGTTTGTGTGTGTGCAACTATGTAAAGAAAATAATTCCCATAGTTACAGAGTTTAAAGAAAATTTATATATATATTTATATATATATATTTTATTATAACAAAATAGGCAGTTATTGTGGGTAAAATATTCATTAAAATCTGACTCCCTCCCTAAACACACATTTAATGTTTTAGCCTGGCTATGAATTAGACTCCTTTTCCATTGCTATAATGATTACTACATCTCCACTGAAATGTCTTTTGTCAGAACTTATGTCTATGAAATCCTCTTACCTTCTATGTAAAAGGTGAGCTTCCCTAGCACCTCAGCATGACCTTAATTCAGAAAATGAACAACTTTTGAAAGACACTATAAATAGTGCTTCACAAGTAGATTAAACATTTGAACACTGTCATTCCTAACAAATGTGCTGGGGGGAGGACCCTCAAATAATAAAGATTTAGCTCTTATGAAAAATGAATATCCCTTGTGAAATTATGAGTTAACTCAGACATTAATTTTGAAATAAGAACATATTTTTCTAATTTGTCTATAATGAAATAGTTATTTTAATAGCAGAAGTCAACTGAGAGCTAATACATTGGCCAAACCATGCTATTAAAGTTCAGCGTGCACAGTTGCTCAAAGTACTAAAATCATTGATTAAAACCACTTTTCTTTCATTTGTATTGAAATCTGAAAAGAATGTATATAAAGCTTTCTGAAAAATGTCATAAAGTTAACTTTCCCTTAAACATTAAGGAATTTTACCACAAATTTGCATCTCCCCAAATCCTTAATAGCTGGTCAGGCCATCCATCTTCAGTTCTGAAAAATGGCCACAAACCAATAGTAACATAGAATAATCCAATGATGCAATGTGAAAGAGACACTAGATGTCAACAATCAGCACAACTGAGACTACGATGAGTGGGAGGTGGGTGACTCAACAGAAAAGAGGGCTGAAGACACACTCCAGAAGGAAAGGGCAAAGAAATGAGAGTGTGGAAAAGAGAAATAGAGAAACATCAGTTTTCATAATTTTTCTTTTGCCGGAACCCAGATGTAAGGACCAGACTGTTCTTCTATGATTTGCTTCACTTGGTTGTAAATGTCTTCCAGCGTATCTCCCTGTACAATAGCTGTAATGATAGAAAGTCAGAAATACCCATTAATTATTTTTCTTTGCCTTCACAATTACTGGTGACATAGAAGCCAAACCTTAGAAGCAGTTACAGAATTTATGTATTGTTTGCTTAGTAACAACTCAGTTTTACTATTTGGTATAATGAATACATTTTGTCTTTTCTTTTTTTTTTGAGAAAGGAGGGAGGGAGGGAGGGAGGATGAGCACACCAGGACCTTCAGCCTGCTGCAGGCAACTCCAGATGCGTGCATCTCCTTGTCTGCATGTGCGACATTGCACACTTGCATCTCTGTGTCTGGCTACATGGCACTTGGAGATTTGAACATGAGTTCTTAGGGTTTGCAGGCAAGTGCCTTACTGCTAAGCCCTCTCTCCAGCCCCATTTTGATTTTTAAAATTGACCAAAAATGAAGTATGATCATTTTTCTATTACTTATTGTTTGGTTTGCCACTTGAGCTGGTATTAGCTCTACTCATTCATTTACTGGTTTGTTGACTTGGTGGTGCCGGGGAGTGGCCCAGCAGTCATGGGTGCACAGGCAACCGTGTGCTCTATCTCTTCAAGTTATACTTCTTGCCCTTAGTTTTTCTTTTAAAACAAATTGTGTATTTCCTTAACTTTCCTGATTTCGCCATTGGTATAAACAGAAAAAATAATTGGAGCATGGCTACTTTTTGGTTTTATTTTATTTTGTGGTGATAAGATCTTAGGAAAAGGCAGCTAACATTTTACTTTATCTTAGTCTACATGTACATCAGGAACTGGAGTGTAGGGAACCTGAGACACATAATCTGGAATGATAGTGGCTAGAGACTATAAAAATCTCTAGGAAGTTTGTTTATTGCCTTAAATACAGTATGAATGAAAAATGGTAACAGACCCATGAATCATGACTGCACACTAATCCAAACACTTGAAAGGGCGGAGGCATGAGGATCGTAAACTTCAGGCCAGTTTGGGCTACACAGTAGACCTTGTTTGTAACAATTATTAAATAAAAATGGTAACAACTAATTATTTGAGGATGTTTGGGGCTCTGAGATCTGTGAGAAATAAGGATTAGTTAGAACTAAGTAAAACAAAAACCAAGCCTTATCAGAAAGCACTAAGCATGAAGTTGGGCCTGCTGTGGCTTACAACTACTAATCCCAGCACTCAAAAGAATGAGGCAGGAGGTTTAAAGGCCAGCCTGGGCTACATAGCGAGACCTTGCCATGAAAAAAAAAGTACTAAGCAGGAATGGTAGTGTTTACATTCCCGTGGTCTGAAAAACCTAGAATAAAATACCAACTGGAGATGTTAAGTAAAATTGTCTGATTTGTGAATGTGATTAATTATACTATAGAAAGTAAGGTTTATATATATGTAAGAAAGGCTTATAATATATGTAGCTAAGAATGTGTAACCTAATTTTTATTTATTTATTAATTTAATTTATTCAACAGAGAAGGAGGGGGAGAGAGAAAGAGCATGACAGGGCCTCCAGACACTGCAAACGAACTCCAGACATGTTCCGCCCGTCCTCTCCCCGCTGTGCATCTGGCCAATGTGGGTCCTGGGGAATCGAACCTGGGTCTCTTGGCTTTGCAGACAAATGCCTCACCGTTAAGCCATTCCTCCAGCTGTGTAACCTAATTTTTAAAATAAGGTGTTCACTAGTATTGGTTTTGTGAGGGATCATATTCTAAGCTAACTACAGACATGCCTTAATGTCCCCAATTGTGCGCACGTGTGCGCGCACACACACACACCCCCACACACACACTTGTCAAACACCAGTTTGGCATCCTGATGGGTTCTGATAGCACAAGAGAGAATCTCCCAGTATTTCATAAAGCAAGTTGAAAACACCACTTTGAGGAAGGAGAGTTAGTGAGGAATTAACTTGGGAAACATATACACACATCTAAAGATATATATGTATATCTTACTTTATGAATTCATTAAGGGAATGGTTAGTAAATCAGGGTTCTCTTTGGGCCACAGACATCATAACCACATGAGTAAAATGAACATCACCAGTAAGTAATGGTTCAAATTTCCATCATAAATCTGTGTGTGACACGGAGGACTCATCGTTACTCTGCTGTTCCTGCCCAAAATGTATATCCCAAGTCTGAACAAGAGATTCTACAAGAGGATTGGCTTTTATAACAATGTCAAAGTTATGACTGACAAACTGTTCCAGACTGAAGATATGATAATTCATACAGCACATGCTTCTGGAGAGACAGCTTAGTGGTTAAGGCACTTGTCTGCAAAGCCAAATGACCCAGGTTTGATTCACTAGTACCCACGTTAACACCAGATGTACAAGGTGGCACATGTGTCTGGTGTTTGTTTACAGTGGTTAGAGGCCATGACATTCACATTCTCTATCTGCTTCTCTCTCTCAAATAAGTAAATATTAAAGAAAAGCTTATTTTTAGTTTACATTTTGCTCTAGTCATTAGTAGAATAAATGACAAAATCTGAGCAAAATGTGTGCTTAGGTAAGATGTTAGACTTCCTGATTTTAATAGTAATACATAAGGGATATAAAGAAATGTTTTTGTTTGTTTGGGAAATACACACTGACATATTTAGAAGTAATATAATTTACTTTCAAATGTTTCAAAAATGTGGTAAAATGTTAACATTTGGGAAATATTGATGAAGGGCATAACTTCTCTGTAAGTCTGAAATTGTTTTAAAAAAGAAAAACCAGCAATACATGACTTACAATATCAAAACACTTCTGAGAACACCAAGTATAGGCTGCTTATTACTTCAAATATATGAATAACAGCAAGCCAATGTAGTAAGCACTCACAGTCCCAGTGGTGGAGACAAGAGGGATCACTGAGGCTTCAAGGACAGCAGGGGAACAAATACGAAACCCTTTCTCTTTAAACCAAACCAACCCAACCAAAACACAACAAAACCCTGCCCCAATAAAAATAAAGAATATTTTAAAGAATGAATTGAGTAAGACTGTTAGAAAACTGCTACCTACTCCTTCCGTTTCAAACAAATCTTTCTCTCTCTCTCTCTTTTTTTTTTTTTTTTTGATTTTTGGTTTTTTGAGGTAGGGTCTTGCTCTAGCTCAGGCTGACCTGGAATTCACTATGTCATCTCAGGGTGGCCTTGAACTCATGGCAATCCTCCTACCTCTGCCTCCCAAGTGCTGGGATTAAAGGTGTACGCCACCACGCCCGGCAAATATTTCTTTAAAATAGTTAAATGGAAAACCAAGCTTTGACCAGGCAGCAAAGAATACAAAGGCCAATGTCTTCATGAAGCAGTGTTAGGAAAACTGGATATGCATGTGCATATGGATGAAGTGAAATCTTATGCCATTTACAAAATTATTTTGGAACAAAACAAAAACAAAAAAAACCCAAAATATAATTTCTAGGAATCTAATGTACATCACAGGGACCAAGTTAATGGAAAACAGATCTTAAGAGACCTCACCATATACACACCCATAAAATGGTAACTATGTGTGGTGATGTGTTAATCTCACTGTAGTAATCAATTCAGTGCGTACATATATGAACATCAAAGTACACTGTACACTTTGAATACATACAAGAATCATCAATTGTGTCTCATTAAGGCTGGAAAGAATAGATCAAACTATATGAAAGGTAAGAGACAAGCCAAGAGTTTCAAGAAAGAAACCAAATTAAATCTATTTCTCTTTGGTCAAGCAAAAATTATTCCTGTGTATACAACCTTACAAACACAAACTTTTAAGATTCCCTATTACCATGGTCTAGGTTGGTGAATATCCAACGGGACAAAACCACAGATGTTAAGGATTTCTTCTGAAAACTGTAGCACTAGTTACAATTGCTAGATGTGGATATAGAAAAATTCTACTGTAAAGGGCACTTGTCAAACATGGTTCTAACCTGTGAAATGTTCAGTAAATTCCTGTTCCAGTTTCATGGCTCTTTCAAATGTTTTTCTGGCTTGTTCTTCTGTTAGACGCTTATTCATTTCCCTATGCAAATAAATTCAGAAATTGGTAATTACAATATTTTTTGAAAAACGTTGAGAAGACACATAAAGCACAGACAGATTCATTGAATGTTGCTTGATACTTGGAATGATAAAAGGTTTCAACATATTTTATATTATTGCAAAGCAGCCAAAAACCTAAGCATTCATCTCTGACAGTTGTGACTTTGATGAAAATTTCCCATTAAAATATGGCTTACAGATCTACCTACTAATGTATAGGCTATGAAGGAACACATTAAACCACACATGAGAAGGCAATCATGAGATACAGTCTAGGAAAGACTAACCCAGTTTCTTCAACTAATTTGAATGGTGGGTGGGATGAAAAAAGGAGGAAGAACCTATAGGTCAAAAAAGTTTAATCATCTGTTATGAATGGGCACGCCAGGGCCTCCAGCCACTGCAAACGAACTCCAGACGCGTGCGCCCCCTTGTGCATCTGGCTAACGTAGGCCCTGGGGAATTGAGCCTTGAACTGGGGTCCTTAGGCTTCACAGGCAAGCACTTAACCACTAGCCATCTCTCCAGCCCTAAAGTAACCTTTTTTAGAACTTGGTAAAAGGAACAAATTGCTAATACAAAACTTAAGAAATCTGGAAAATTTGACTATTTGATATTAGAATTATTGTTAAGTATGATAATCACAATTGTGATATCTAAAATAAGCGATTACTTCAAATATATGGATGAAATGATCCATCTGGCATTTTCTTAAAAATAACCTGTGGGTGTGAGGAGATGGGAGCAGAGAAGAAATAAGACTGATTATAAACTTTGTTCCAGCTTGATGATGGCAATATGGGAAGTTTGTTCCCAACTTGTGAGGTAACGCTTTCAGCATTTTACCTTTAAGCATGGCATTTTATCAGTATTTTGTACAATTAAAATCTCCCATTCTCTCGGTCTACAGGGTTTTGAGCATTTCTTGCAGGGTAGTCTAGTGGTAATGAGCTTCCTCTGCTTATGCTTACCTGAGAAAAGTCTTAATTTCTCCCTGTTTTTATTTTTATTTTTTGGTTTTTGAGGTAGGGTCTCACTCTAGTCCAGGCTGACCTGGAATTCACTTATGTAGTCTCAGGGTAGCCTCGAACTCATGGCAATCTTCCTATCCCTGCCTCCCAAGTGCTGGGATTTAAAGGCGTGCTCTTCCCCCTCATTTTTGAAGGTCATTTTGTTAGATATAAGATTCTTGGTTGGCAATTTTGCTTTCTTTCAGTGCTTTTAATGTATGAATTCACCTGACCTCCACCAAGGTCTCCTCCCCAGGTTTATTATGCTTAAGAGTTCACAGATGAGCCTGGACACTTATAGTCAAGTCTTTCATCAAATTTGGTCCTTCTGGGCTTCCACAATGTTTATGTTAGTTGGCTTGATGGTGCCTCGTGTTTTTTCTTTCTGTTTCTCAGAGCAAATAATTTCCATTGTTCTACCTTTAAGTTTGTTGATTCTTCTGCTAGCTCAAATATGTCTTTGAATTTCTATGGTGACTGTACTGCAGTTATCATTCTTTTCAGTTCCAGAACTTCTTTTTGGTTTCCTTAAGGTTTTCTTTTTATTTCATTTTAGTCACATATTATTTCTTGACTTTGTTCTGGTCTTTCAGTTCTTTGAACATCTTTAAGACAGTTATACATGACATAAAAGCAGAAATGATACTATTTGGGGGGGGGTGATGGAGCAAACAAGGGAGGCTAATGAGTATGAGCAATATACTATGATATGTATGTATGGCAATATCAGAAGAAAACCCATTATTTTGTATCTAAAATCAGCAATTAAAAAAGGCCATTTTGGGCTGGAGAGATGGCTTAGCGGTTAAGCGCTTGCCTGTGAAGCCTAAGGACCCCAGTTCGAGGCTCGATTCCCCAGGACCCACGTCATCCAGATGCACAAGGGGGCACATGCGTATGGAGTTCGTTTGCAGTGGATGGAGGCCCTGGCGCACCCATTCTCTCTCTCTCTCTCTCTCTCTCCCCCTCTTTCTCTCTCTGTATGTTGCTCTCAAATAAATAAAAAAATGAATAAAATATTTTTTAAAAAGCCATTTAAAAGTCTTTAGTGAGTCTCATATTTAGCCTATCGTAGGGAGTTTTTGCTGACTTATTTTTTCCCTTTGATTAGTCATCTTTTTCTTTTTACCTTTTCTTTTCTTTTTGTTTTTTTCAAGGTAGGGTCTCATACTAGTACAGACTGACCTGGAACTCACAGTGATCCTCCTTCCAATGCCTCCCTAGTGCTGGCACTAAAGGTGTGCACCACCACATCCAGCTTGCTTTTTCTTTATATGGCTTTTTTCTTTTTGTTATTATTGAAAACTAGGCATTTGCAAGTTATAGTGTGGTAACTCTAGGGATCAAAATTTCCCAGGTTCCGTGTGTGTGTTTTGATGTAGGGTCTCGCTTTAGCCCAGCTTGACCTGGAATTCACTATGTAGTCTCATAGTGGCCTCGAACTCATGTGATCCTCCTACCTCTGCCTCCAGAGCGCTGGGAGTAAAGGAATGTACCACCATGCCTGGTTGGTTTTGCTGTTTTGTGTAATATTATTCATTTATTGTTACAGAGTACTTTTGTGCTGAGGTATAAACTTAAGGTTTTCTGAGACTGTGCCTTTTCATAGTCACGTATAGTGACTCTAAATTTCATCCATGCATGCTGCAAGCTGCTGAAGAAATGCACGCATGGCTGCCTTTCTCTATACAGCTAAGAGTGGGAGGGATATGGGGAGCTGTCCCCATGCTAAGACCTGAAATGAACCTTTTAAATCTTGGCCAGAAGTTACAACCCTTCAAAAGCTTTCAAAGTTCCAAAATAGCTGTAAGAGACAGATATTGCTAGCACAACCATTGAGTAGGTGGGGGAAGATGGGTTCTGGTGCTACTGACTATTTGGAAATCCTCTTTAGTCCTGTACTCCCCCCCACACCCTCAACCCGGGTCTTTACACTTGGAAAATCTTTTCTCTGACAAGTCCAAGCCCATTTAGTATGCCATATTCCCTCTAGTTCTACCATTTCCTTTTCCCTTTTACATGGTTTTGTACATGCTAGTCATGTGTTCTACTATGATGCCCAATACCTCAACCCCTTGATTAATTTTAATTTTTTTTTTCTTTTGGCTTTTCGAGGTAGGGTCTCACTCTAGCCCAGGCTGACCTGGAATTCACTCTGTATTCCCATGTTGGCCTCAAACTCGTGGCGATCTGCCTACCTCTGCCTCCACAGTGCTGGGATTAAAGGCGTGTGCCACCACGCCCGGCTAATTTTAATTTTTAAAAATTTATTTTGCGGCCGGGCATGGTGATGCATGCCTTTAATCCCACCACTCAGGAGGCAGAGGTAGGAGGATAGCCATGAGTTCGAGGCCACCCTGAGAATACAGAGTGAATTCCAGGTCAGCCTGTGCTGGAGTGAGACCCTGTCTGGTAAAACAAAAAAACAAACAAACAAACAAACAACAAAAAAAGTTTATGCTGGGCGTGAAAGCACACCCTGAGACTATATCGTGAATTCCAGGTCAGCCTAGGCTAGACGAGACTCTACACCTTGAACCCCTCCCCGCCCCCAGAAAAAATATATTATTTATTTGCAAAGCAGGAAGGAAGGAGGGAGGGAGAGGATAAGAATGAGAGAGAATGGGCATACCTGGGCTTCCTGCTGCTACAAACAAACTCCAGATGCATATGCCACTCTGTGCATCTGGCTTTACATGGGTACTGGGGAACTGAACCCAGGCTGTGAGGCAAGCAAGCACCTTAACTGCTGAGCCATCTCTCCAGCCCTTAATTTTTAAATGTTAAGTCAACTTTATATTCTAGACATAAACCCTACTTGGTTATTATATTTAACTTTACTTGAAAATCATTGTTGGATTCAATGTGCTCTTATTTTGGTAAGCAATTTTTCACATATATTGACGATATGACTGGCTCATCATCTTCCTTTCCTGTAAAGCTCTATCTAGTCTTAGGGTCAAATTAATGTTCATAAATTAGTTGAAGAATTTAGATAGGATTAGCATTACACCTTAGCTTTTGCTAAAATCCAGTAAATCCCCTTGGGCTAGTTTTATTGCATAGGGCCTTTTGTGACAGATTCAAGTATTTTATTGAGTATAAGACCAGTTAGATTTTCCTTTTACTTTCTTTTAAAAGAAAGCCATCATTTGATTCCTTTTTTGAGGCACTGTCTCATATACCCCAGACTGACCTCAAACACACTACGAAACGGAGGAAAACTTTGAATGTTCCTCCTGTCTCGCCATCCTCAGTGCTGGGATAAAAGGCATGCGTCACTGCACTTGGTTTATGAGGTGCTGAGGATTAAACCCGGGGCCTTAGGGGCTTTAGACATGGCTCAATTGTTAAAGGTCCTTGCTTGCAAAGCCTGATGGCTCTGGTTCAAGTCCTTAGTTCCTATGTACAGCCAGATACACAAAGTGGTGCATGTATTCGGAGTCTGTTTGCAATGGCAGGAGGCCCTAGCACACTAATTCTCACTCTCTGTCTCTCTCAAATAGATGAATAAAAATATTTAAACAAACAAACAAAAAACCTCTGGGCCTTATATATCTAGGCTAGCACTATACCAACTGTGCTACATTCCCAGCTCTCTCTCTTTCTCTTTCTCTCTTAAACTATAGCTTTCAGACATGGGATAGTACTGAAGAGTTCCCAAAAACCTACCTGTAACTGTGTACCTAGTATTTAGGTCAAACTATGTAACATCATTAATATTCCGTAACTTAAGTGTACTTATTCTATCCAACAGTCCATTCCTAAAGTATAAGTTCTATTTGGTTCCTCCAAGTAATGATTAAATGGAGAACTATAGGGTATGCATACTTTTAGTCTGGAATTTTCCATTCAAATTTTAAGATTTTCCCACACTTTTGTATATACTTGGAGATAGTCTTTTCCTGTTTCTGTAGAATGTTTCATTTTGAGTATGTCATGATTTATATATTCTACTGCTGTTGGACATCTTGGTAGTTTCTGGTTTTTGGCTGTTTTGAACAGCACTTCTGTCAGCTAGCAAATACATGCATTTCATTAACACAAGCAAGCATTTCTATGGAGTACAGAGTTCTAGGTTAATCATAAATTATGTGAATGTTCAGCTTTACAAGATACTGTAAACAACTTACTAAGGTAGATGTACCAAATTACACTCATAAGTGTTAGATTCTGTTTTTTTTTTTTTTTTGTCCTTTATTTAGGTGGCTATGTATCCTTTTGTTCTTTTAATGGTTATCTTAGAGCTGCACTGACAAATTCTTTAACTATAAAAGTCCTAATATACATCACCTTCCACTGTAGAAATAGTGATGATGGTGACAACAGTGATGATGACATCACGTAGTGCTTATCTAATTTCTACAACTCCCTCTAAGATGGGTACAAATATACCATTCTCTCCATTTTATAGATAAAAATAGCTGAAATGCAGGGAGGGCAAATAAATAACACTAATTTGTACTGAGAGGATACCAAAGACATTTATACTTACATGATATTTTCCATGGATTTGGGTTTAATAAAAATGGATATTGGATAAAGTTGTGCAATCTGTAATCTCTTTATGGCATTTCCAGACACATCAAGGATACAGTGCTTGCCCTAAAACAGAAACAAGAAAAAAAAAAGTGAACCAAGTCTTTTTCAAACTATTTATTTTTATTTTATTTTTTATTTGAGAATATTTTATATAAGAATGGGCATGCCAGGGCCTCCAGCCACTGCAAACGAACTCCAGACACATGTGCCACCTTGTGCATCAGGCTTATGTGGGTCCTGGGAAATCGGACCTGGGTCCTTTGGCTTTGCAGGCAAGTGCCTTAACCACTAAAGCCATCTCTCCAGTCCCTTTTCCAAACTAACAGGTACATTTCCTAGAGGCACAATCTGATTACAATATAGTTGGAATCTTGTTCATTTTAGGCAAATCTCATTTGTTAGCAATTTCAGATAAAAATTAAAATAATTATTAAGAATAATTTAGCATTTTCAAATACAAAACATTAAAGGAACAAAAGCAGTTCCCATATTATTAGCTTTTATAGTCTTACAGTTTCTCAAAAAGGTGACCAATGTAGGGTTTCTATATTTAACTTTGTCAAGAAAGGGCATTAATTCAAAAGACCATCTTCCTTTTTTTTTTTTTTTTTTTGAAAAGACAGTGAGAGAGAAAGAACTGGCATGTCAGGGTCTCTAGCCACTGCAATCGAGCTCCAGATGCATTCACCACCTTGGTGCGTGTGTGTCACTACATCTGGCTTACATGGGTTCTGGGGAGTCGAACTTAGATCTAGGCTTTGCAGGCAAGCGCCTTAACTGCTAAGCCATGTCTCCAGGCCAAGACCATCTTTCTATAACTATTATTTCATAGAACACCACAACTGGGCTGGGGAGATGCATGTCAAGCACAAGGACCTGAGCTTGATACCCTGAACCTGCAGAAAGTGTTAGGCATGGGCTGGGAACTGAGATTCCTCAGTGGTTAAGGTACTTGCTGTCAAAGCCTGCTGGCCTGGGTTCCACTCCTCAGCACCTACATAAAGCCAGATGCAAAAAGTAGCACATGCATTTGGTACTTATTTGCAGCAACGAGAGACACTGGCATGTGTATATCCATAAGGCATGCCTGCACACACACTAGATAAACAGACAAATAAATATATTTTAAAATGCTAGTTTTGGTGTGTACCTATGATTCTAGTGCTAGGGAGACAGAGCAGGCAGATTCCCAGGGCTCACCAGCCAGCTATTCTAGCCTACTTGGCAAGCTCCAGCCAAGAAAGACCCTGTCTCAACAACAGCCACAAAAAGGTGTATGGTATCTGAGAAATGAAGGTCAGGCTATCCTCGGGCCTCCACATGCACATACATGTAGGTGTACAGGCACACACATTAAAATAACCCCTAAAATATGACTAACAGAGGGTGAAAGAAATCTTACAGTGGCAAATCTTCCAAGTTGAACAAATTTGAATAACCTCACCAACTCTATCATATCCTTCTAGTCTTCATTTTATTAGGGAGTACTGAATACTTTATCATAGACTGCCATTTGAGGCCCAATTCTGGATTTAAATGACAAGTTTATCACAAATTCAATGACAAAAGTCATTTAGGATTTTAACATAGATGACCATTTCCATGTTAAACAGGGTAGTATTTAAGGAAATCAAAAGATCTGGGGGCTGGGGAGATGCCTCAATGGTTTAAGGTACCTGCTTGCAAAGTCTGCCAGCCTGGGTTCAATTCTCCATTACCCATGTAAAGCCAGATGTACAAAGTGGCACATGTGCCTGGAATTTGTTTTGCAGTGGCAAGAGGCCCTGGCATACTCATTTTTTGTCTGGATCTTTCTGCTCACAAATAATATTTTTTTAAAGATTTATTTTAATTTATTTATTTGAGGAAGAGAGAGGGAGAGAAAAAGAATGAGAGAGAATGGGCAAGGCAGGGCCTCTAGCCACTGCAAACAAACTCCAGATGCATGCACATATGGCTTACGTGGGACCTGAAGAATCAAACCTGGGTCCTTAGGCTTTGTAGGCAACCACTGTAACTACTAAGCCATCTCTCCAGACCACAAATAATATTTTTTTTTAAAAAGACTTTACTATAGCATATTTTGAATCAGGTTCTCTCATAAAGCACCTTGTAATATAAAGGCTTGAGTCCATGTCAATAAATGAAAAATTCAATTTAGTAGGCACATACAAAAAATTAGTATTGTAAAACACTATAAAAGTATAGAAAGTAAATAATGTACCTATTACATATTTTAAAATGATATTAGTATTTCACATGATAACTTACAGGAATATCCCACCTTCTAACATTGTTATCTATATAGAGATGTTGAACTGCAGGTAGAATCTATCTGCATTCACTGATGCAGTTGCTAGTTCAAGTGCTACCTGGAGGTGGGATTGAGCTGGGAGAAGTAGCCCAGTGAGGCATTGCCTCTCAATGGTATCTTGTTCAGGAGTCTTCTCTTCTTTCTGCTTCCTGGCTGCCACACTATAAACAGCTTTCCTCTACCAGACATTTAACCACCATGATGTTCTGCCTCACCACACATATGCCCAGAAGAGCCAAATGAATATGGACTGAAAACATAAATCAAAATAAATTCTTCCTATATTCTTAGCTATTCTGTCATAGTGATAAAAAAATCCCAAGATGTTTTACTTTATTCAGATGTACATAACATTTTCAGGCTAAGTTAAACATAATGTTTATATAACTGTATTTCTTTCAAATATCTATTACATCTATTATATAATCATAATTCTAACTGGCCACCTAACGATCCTTACTACCACAAGGACCCAGGTTCGATTCCCCAGTACCCATATAAAGCCAGATGCACAAGGTGGCGCATGCATCTGGAGTTTGTTTGCAGTGGTTGGAAGCCCTGGTGTGCCCATTCTCTATATATCTGCCTCTTTCTATCTCTCTCACTGTCTCTCAAATAAATGAATAAAAATAAGTAAAAAAATAAATAAAAGATTTTCAAGTTCCTGGTCCTGGTTGTAATCCAGGACCACACATTGCATTCAGCTGTAAGGTCTCTTTGGTCTCCTTAGTTGAGCACAGCTCTTCAGTATCTGTCCTGATGGATCTTGTTTATTTATTTATTTTTGAGGCAGGGTCTTGATTTAGCCCAGGCTGGCCTTTAACTCACAGTAATCCTCCTGCCTCAGCCTCCTGGATGCTGGGATTAAAGGTGTGTGCCACCACACCCAGCTGGAGCTTGGTATTTTTCATGATCAAAGAATACGTACTTTTTAGAACAAACCAAACATTGCCTTAGCCTGCTTCTTCACTATCAGATGGCAGGTAAGCTTATAGAATCATGGGCTACACACTTCTGGAAGGAATACTTAAGCTATGATACTATGACCTTCTCATTTCCTTATTTTAAGAAGGTACATGACAGCCTTTTCTATTGCTTATGATGTTAATTTTTATTCACATTTAAACTTTTGTCTGCTTGAAATTTCTACACTAAAAAATATTATTTTGCCTGTGTAATTAGTATTTTAGGGAACAATACTTGTTAAGCATGTAAGTATATTGTTTCTAATCATTTTTTTAAAAAAATTATTTACTTGAGCGAGAGAAAATGGGTGTGCCAGGGCCTCGAGCCACCTTGCGTATCTGACTTTTTGTGGTCCTTTGGTTTTGCAGGCAAGCACCTTAAGTGCTAAGTCATCTCTCCAGATCTATAATCAAATTTTTAATTTTGCTCATGCCATTATGAACTTCTGGATTTATTTTTTAAAAGGCACAGTCTCATGCTATCCCAGGCTGACCTGGAACCTACTCTGTAGCCTAGGCTGGCCTCAAATTCCCAGCAATCATCCAACCTCAGTCTTTCCAATGATGGGATTGTAGGCTTGAGCTACCATGCCTAGCTTGGGTTCTCATTATATCCTATGTGTTATTATTAGTTATCATCATTTATTTTCACATTCAAATGTCAAGTCTTACACATCAAAATCATACAAACATGTTATCAAAGGAATGTCATCTCAACGTCTTCTATTCTATTTATTCCATTCCCACTTCCCATTTTTTCCACTCTCTCTTTGTAGGTAACCAATCTCATTAGGTTCTGATTAGTCCTTCCTATAGTTCTATACAACTGAATAAATATGTGTATTTTCATTTCTTCTTTTAAAAGTCACACCACAGATTATTTTGCAAATCAGTTCATAGATATTTTATTATTCGCAGAAGTCTCCATTGTATGATTATTAGTTACTGATTTTTCAATTATTTTCTTATATCTGTGCATTTAGTGTTTTACAATCTTTCATGACTGATAAACAACTTGCAAAGACAATCTTTTTACAAATATAGTTTCACATTATTAGGGTGTGTTTTAGAGATAGATATATACGTAGTTTTCCTAGATTCTGCCAAATTCCCTCCCAAAAGGAATGTGTGAGACACTAAGAAAATGAGTTCTCACATTCCACCTTCCAGTCATCTCATAGGCAAGAAATGGAATTTTACTGCAGGTTTACTTTTTAAAAAATAATGTCTAAGGTTGGTGCAGTGGTCTGAATGTGAAATGTCCTTCAGGTCCTGTGTTTGAGTATTAAGTGTATAAGCCTCATACTCAGCCCCCAGCTGGTAAAGACTCTGGGGGTGAAGCACTGGAGGAAGTGTGTCACTGGGGATGGGCCTTGGGATTTTATAGCCCAGCTCCTTCGCTACCTAGCTCACTCTTGCTGCTTCGTCCCTGTTGTGACAACTGTCTGCCATGCTGAAACTTTCCCTTGAAACTACAAGGTGTAATAAACCCTTTCCTCTCACATGTTGCTTCAGGTTGAGTGTTTTCTCCCAGCAGCAAGAAGGGAACTGCTACAGTTGAACATTATTTCCTTATGAATTGATGGCCAGCTCTGTAATTTTTGTGTGAATTGTGGATAATAACCACTCCCTATTTGTGGAGGATATACTTCAAGATTCCCAGTGGGGGCCTAAAACCACAGATATATTGAACCTTACATGTTATATTTTCCATGTACAAATATACTTTAAAAAATATTTTATTTATTTGAGGGGGGGAGGGGGAGGGGCGCACAAGCATGCCAGGGCCTCCAGCCACTGCAAATGAATTCCAGATACAAGCGCCACCTTGTGCATCTGGCTTACGTGGTGTGGTGGGTGATTCAGGTGTCTCCCATAAACTTAGGTGTTCTGAAGCTAGGTTCCCAGCTGATGGAGATTTGGGAATTAATGCCTCCTGGAGGGAGTGTATTGTTGGGGGCTGGCTTATGGGTGTTATAGCCAGTTCCCCATGCCAGTGTTGGGCATACTCTCCTGTTGCTACTGTCCACCTGATGTTGGCCAGCCATCATTTCCCCCTGCCATTGTGGAGCTTCCCCTTGAGCCAATAAGCCAAAATAAACATCTTTTTCCCAGAAGTTGCTCTTGGTTGGGTGATTTCTATCAGCAATGCAAACCTGACTGTAACACGTGGGTCCTTGGGAATTGTACCTGGGTCTTTTGGCTTTGCAGACAAGCGCCTTAACCGCTAAGCCATTTCTCCAGCCCTAAATATACATTTGAAAGGCACTAAACTGTATACTTTTTTGGCATGTATGGTAACACATGTAGTGTATGCATGTGTGAGTGCCCCATATGTACACATGTGGAGGCTGGAGAAGAATGTCAGGTGTCCTCTTCTGCTCTTTTGCATGGTTTCCTTGAGATGGAGTCAGTTGCTCACTGAGCCTGGAGCTGCCATTTTTGTAGTCAGACTGGCTGATCAACATGCCCCAGTGCATCTTCCATTTCTGTCTTGTCTGCCCACAAAATTGGGGTTCTAAGCATGTGTGGCCATAGCTGGCTTTCTACATGGGTGCTGGGACGTGAACTCAGGCTTTCCTGCTTGTGTGGCAAATGCTTTTTACCTGCTGAGCCAGTTCCCCAGCCCAAATATAGAAATTTAGTGCATTTCCCAACTTAACTAAGCACTGACCATGCACTGTAGATGTAACTTCTACAGTCTACAGTATGATAGCAGTTACAATAATTAACCAATTCCTTCATCTGAAAGCCTCTGGTGTCTATAGATTAATTTTATTGTTGTAAGTTTCATCTTTCAAATTATAATACTAGTTAACATCTTCCAAATTATAATACTAATTGTATAAAGGCTTTATAATCCATTTTACAGGGTAAATTTAAGAACGGATTACATATGGGTTCTCAGACATACCACATTATCTGCAATAAGGCATTTGGATATTTTGTTTGAGATGGGGTCTTGCTATATAGTCCAAATTAGTACTGAACTTGCAGTAATCCTCCTGCTTCATCCCTCCAGGTACTAGAAATATAGGTTTACACTACCATGATAATCTTGGAATTTGGTCTTGTTTACTAAACTATTCACAGGTTAAGTATCCTTATTCTGAAAACCCAAAATCTAAAATTTGAAGAAGTTCATTTATTTGAGAGAAAGAGCATGTGCGCCTGCATGCGTGCCCCAGGACCTGCTGCCACAGCAAACAAATTCTAGATGCACACACCACCTTGTGCTTCTTTTTGTTTGTTTATTTATTTATTTGAGAGCAACAGAGAGAAGGAGGGAGGGAGGGAGGGAGGGAAAGGGGGAGGGGGGGAGAGAGACAGAATGGGCGCGCAGGGCCTCCAGCCACTGCAAACGAACTCCAAACGCGTGCGCCCCCTTGCGCATCTGGCTAACGTGGGTCCTGGGGAATGGAGCCTCGAACCGGGGTCCTTAGGCTTCACAGGCAAGCGCTTAACCGCTAAGCCATCTCTCCAGCCCCACCTTGTGCTTTTTACATGATGGGTCCTGGCAGGCTTTACAGTAAGCACTTTTCACTGCTGAGCCATCTCTCCAGCCTGACCTTGACATCTTCTTTGGAATGGTACATAATGCTTTTGGTGAGTCTTCCTTAGGTATTCGAACAAGCATATTCACTATCAGAACATAACATTTTCTACTGAATGTGTTTAGATATTCATACTCTTTTTTATTATTTTTGTTTTATGCCAAAAGTCTCATGGTAAGGTACTTCTCCCTTATGTTCCCTTACTTTCCCCAAGCTGATCCTCTTTGAGTCTGTGATTTACATGCCTGACCTCCTGTGATCTAGGGGGATTCTCTTTCAGTAATTTTGTTAACTTAGGGTGGTCCTCCTGTTTCTGGTAATGATTTTGGGTTATGTTCAGACCTACTGTTTGTTCTTTTCTATTCACTCATTTTCCACAGGCTGTTTTTATTCCCTACCAAGTTTGCCTAAGAAATAGTCTGCTGGGATTTGGTAATTATTTTTCTGCTTATCAGTAATCTGAAGTGTGAATATTATTTGTCTTCTAAAAGAAAATTTAAAAGAAGCACATCATTCTAAGAAAGTTAAAGTTCTAATTTATTTTATTTCTCTTTTTTGTCAAGGAAACCACTAGATAAGATAGTTCTGAAGTATATGTGTATTACTATCATGCACCTCTTACTTTTAATTCTAAATTATTTTATTTATTTGTGAGAAGAAAAGAGAGAGAGGAACAGAGAGGGAGGGAGGAGAGGAGGATGGGTGCACCAGGGCCTCTTGCCACTGCAAATGAACTCCAGATATATTATACACTTATGCTTCTGGCTTTCCATGGGTACCATGGAATTGAACATGGACTGGCAGGACTTGTATGCAAGTGCCTTACTGTTTAGTCATCTCTCCAGCCCACTCTTGCTGCTTTGTGAAAGCTGCTATGGCAAAACAAGACGTCCAGCCTCTTCTCTACCATCCTTCCCTGACATGCTGAAACTTCCCCTTGAGCCTATAAGCCAAACTAAACTTTCCTCCCATCTTCTGCTTTTGCTCTGGTGTTTTGTCCCAGCAACACAAGGCAATGTTGTCTCCTTTACATTGTTTTCATACACATGTCAAAAGCACACATGCTTAGAAGCTGCACTCTGGGGTTGCTCTGATGCTTACCTTTTCTGCTACTTCTCGCACAGACTGAACACTTGTTCCATACAGGTGGTTGTTATACTGCCCAGCTTCAATGAATTTATGCTCTTGGATATCTTTTTCCATCTGTTCTCTTGAAGTGACAAAATGATAATCTCTTCCATCTACCTCATAATCTCGTTTTGGTCTAGTTGTATCTTTAATAGAAAAGAACTTGGGGAAGTGTTTAATATTTAAAAACAAAATAAATCCATCTTCTACTTAAATCATTATTATTATTTTGGTTTTTCAAGGTAAGGTCTCAGTCTAGCACAGGCTGACCTGGAATTCACTCTGTAGTCTCAGGCTGGCCTTGAACTTGGGAGCGATTCTCCTACATCTGCCTCCGGAGTGCTGGGATTAAAGGCATGAGCCATCACGCCCGGCTTTAAATCATTTGTTTGTCAAGTACAACGTAACTATATTAACTTTTTTTTTTCTTCCAGGCAGGATCTTATTTTATTCCAGGCTGACCTGAAGCTCATTCTGTAGTTCCAAGACTGGCCTCGAACTTATGGTGATCCTCCTACCTCTGCTTTTTTTTTTTTGGTTTTTCAAGGTAGGGTCTCACGCTGGTCCAGGCTGACCTGGAATTAACTATGTAGTCTCAGGGTGGCCTCGAACTCTCAGCGCTCCTCCTACCTCTGCCTCCCAAGTGCTGGGATTAAAGGCGTGCGCCACCACGCCTGGTCTACCTCTGCTTCTTGAGTGCTGTGATTAAAGGCGTTTACCTCCATACCTGGCTTAATATAACTTTTAAATATGAAGAAAATAATATTGAGGATGGAGGAATAATTGATAAAACAATTAACTATAAAGTATTAAAATGGTTATAGCCACTCACATTGCCCTTGCAAATCACAAAGCCTGAAGAAGACAACAGGGACCAGCTGATGAGCTCCAGAACAATTTCAAGCAGCTTTCTACAATCCCCCCTCCCCCACATGCAAGCACCAGAGGCACCACTGAAGATCTCAGGTCACCAGGAGACCCAGCCCATCCCTCCCCCACCACACACACCAACACACAAACAGAGCAGCCAGCACAGCTGATTTTTAGAGCAGACTGACCTAACCAGCTGAGCTGAGCCCACAGTGCACCCAAAAGGGAACTCAATGTAGGTGAGGTAACTGGGCTATTTTACAGTGGGGCATTACATATTCCAAAGCCAGGTATACAGGATTGTACTGGAAGTGCTAATTGCTACTTCCATATCTTGCTAAAGAAAAGAATGGCAGGGAAGGGAATAATTCAAAACGTAGCCCACTAAGACAAAAGTACCAACATATTAGATATTTGCTATTTATAAAAAAAACTTTCTGTTGACAACTTCTATACATATAGACAGTATAGTATGATCATAATCTCCTAATATCCCCTGCCCTCCAAATCCCAACTAGTTTCCCTTCTATTCTGATGTCATCATTTTTTCCCTCTTATTTGCAGATCCTGTGTAGGTAGTGTCAGTCACTGTAAGGTCATGAATATCAAGGCCACTTTGTCTGGAAGACAACATTTTAAGTTCTCTGCTTCCTTTAGCTCTTATATTCTTTGTCACCTCTTCCACAATGATCTCTGAGCCTTGCAGGGTGTGATAAAGATATCTTACTTAGTGCCAAACACTCCACTGTCCCTTCTTCTTATCACTGTGGTGAGATTTGAGTCACCACAATGGTCACTGCCACCTGTAAAGAGAAGTTTCTCTAACCAAAACCGAGAGTAGCATTAATATATGGGCCTACACATAAATAATTAAAGGGCAGTTTGGTGAACATAATATATGCGTGCATTTAGCCAGACAACTGTAGGAGTTTCCCTACTAGGGCCTATCACCTCCCCAGCCATAGGCTTTTCACTGTTTTCAGTGTTAGACATGAATTCCCTCCTGTGGAACAGGCCTCAAGTTCAATCAGAGAGCAGCTGGTTTCCCCCATAAGAGACATGCCACCATTGCATCAGCTGGTACATTTAGCCTGTAAAGCTTTCAGGGACCACTGCTGGTTAACATCATTGATGTCTTTCCCAAAAGGCAGTGTGATGCATAGGTCTTTCCAGCATTCTTACAGCTAGACAACAGGGAGGAGGCTTCCGGCTCAGCTCCAGTTTGATTTCTTAGTGACCTGCAGCCCAAGCATGTGGAATCTTCAGCAACAGGGTCTTACCATCTAGTTCTGGTGGGCAACCAAGAGCTTTGCAAATAGCCTGCATTATTTTGGGAGCATCGGGGGTCTCTGGATAACAACTCATTGGAAGGAATCTTAACACTGGCACTGAAATTTTTCTAATAACAATCTAAGGTGTCTGGGCACAACACTATCCACCTCCTCTGCAGGACACTTCTGCCCATACACTCGCTTTTTAAACATATATATTACTGGCTAGTAAAGAAGTAGGTTTCCATATGGCTTATTCATAATATCTTAAATTTTGATTTAAGATCTTTCTCTTCTCTCTCCTTCTCTTGCATCCACTTAGATCATCCCACCCACAATATTCTGCCCCTCCACTTACATATCTACAATAACCCCCCTTAAGCCCTCCCCTCTCCTCCCTTCCTCATAGCTCCTTTCTAGATTCCTGGCTTCTACTACTAACTTTTACTCCAATTCATATACAAATCTAAACATTTGAAGCTAGGATCCACATATGAGAGAACATGCAGTTATTTGACTTTCTGCACGTTGGCATTTGCCTTTCTATAATAAGTTACATGTAAATGTGAACTTTTTTCACTTTTGATATTTCTTAATTTATAGTTCTTTTTTTCCTTTTTCTTCTGGGGAGAGGGGAGGGTCTTCCTCTGGTACAGGCTGACCTGGAACTCACTGCAGCCTTGGACCCTCAGCCTCCTAACTCATCATATTAAGGGCATGAGCAACAATGCCTGCTCAACCTTACTGCTTTTGGATTTGTTAGTTTGTCTATCTAGTTTAATCCCCACCCATGAATATGTATTCTATGTCAGTCTGTTTGTGTCTATATATTGCTCAGTTTGATTTTAGGCTTTTTCTGAGTTTCTCTCCCCCCAGGCTACTATTGGGATCTCTGTACTTTCCCCACAAATAGCTTCTTTGCTTTCCTCTCCTTCCAACCTCTTTTCCACAGTCTCACCTTCTTATGCCCTCCTCTTTATTCTCCACAATGACAACCTTCCATAGCCTCAACAACCTGCAAAATTTGTGAAAACTAACATAACTCCAACTTACTCCCAGACACCTGTGACACTTCCATCTTTTTCACAGTTAATACCAGCCCTCAAACTAGCTAACTACACTGCTCCCACTTCTAAGTAACAAACACCCTAGCATACTTCAAACCAGCCTTTTCCTTTTACCCAATAGCAATTACTAAAATCAAAAGAAATACTGTTGCTTATTCACTGCTAGGACATTTACATAGCAGGCCTATCCACCAGCTCAGGTCACTCCTGCTGTTACTATGGCAGTAATATAGAAAGCACATCTGGCACCTTGGGCTCCTATTCTGAAGATGTAACTTCTGATCTACACATCTAAGAACACAGCTAATAACTAGGAACTCCGAGCACTGAAATAACTTGATTTGAAAAAAAAACAAAACACCTCAATGCAATAAGATACACACACACACACACACACACACACACACTCTCAAGACAACATAATTCCTCTAAACATTATAAATGCAACAGTAATGATCTTCAGTGAGACTGAATTAGATGAAATGCAAGAATGAGAATTCAAAAGAATAATTATAGTTGATGAAATCAGTGAAGAAAACCAACCACTGAAGGAGAAAACAGTAAATCAACTTGACAAAATTAGGATGTCAATACAAGATATGTAAGTAAGGAAGTAGAAATACTGAAGAAATGCCAATCAGAAATACAAAAATAAAAAAGGCTGTAAGTTAAATAAAAAAAAAAAAAACTCTAGAGAATTTCACCAACAGAATGGATCAAGGACAGAACAGATTATCTGAGCTTGAAGACAAGGTGTTCAAGACTTAACATTTCTTAATGGGCACTGACATGTAACTCCCAGAACCAGCATGGGGCTATCATCCACAATGAGCTTTTCATCAGACAGACCTACAAGGTTTCCTAAAAGACAGACAGATTTCTGTCAGAGTACTTGATGACCCACCAAAGGCTAGTGATAAGACCCTACTGCTGAAGACACCTTATGTGATTGAAATGCAAATTAGAATGGCATGGCTGGAAGTTGGAAGAGAGTCAGTCCCCAGACAGTCAGCGCGTCTAGTGCCAGAAGGTGCTACATGGGCGACTGGGGGAATATGACTAATATCTGTCGAAGCAACGCATGGAATAACATACTTAGCAGCAAATAACTTGTTGTGATGCCCACACAAGTGCAGTGGTGGCACACAGCCATGGTGGGGAACCAACTGCTCTCAATTCGGCTAACTGATCCCCTCACTGGTATGAGACCCATAGCTGGAGCTGGGAAACAAGTCAGAACCATATCCAAACATAAACCTACTCTCCAATATCAAGTTACCGTCAATTGTGGGCTACAAGAGGGCCTACACCTATTAAATTCTCTATTAAAAAAAGAAGGGTTATCTCATTTGTCCTGATGCTAACTTACTCTCCGTTGGAGAATCTGCTTCTCTTTTTCAGATAGACGTAGATCCTAAGGAGAGAGCCACCCCATCATACCTCAAAAGGGCCCTGGCTGAAACTAAGAAAAATTGGAGAAACAAGCAAGGGCGCTGTTTTCCTGATGAACCAGATACCAGCACAAGGGGGAAGGAGATCAGCATAGAGAAAAATCAACTCCTACCAAATCAGAGAGCCAGAGCCTCAGAGCCCCCCAACACCTCATCACTGAAGCAGACCCAACATGGCTCAGGGAAATTTTGCGGAAGAGGGGGCAGAAAGAATGTCAGAGCCACATGTTGGGTCATGATATGCAGAGACATTTAGCTTACCCATAACTGTGGGCTAACTCCACAATGCATGACCCGTATACCTCAACAAGGAGGGGCCAAGAGGAGGGGGTAGGTCATGGATGAGCCTAATAATGGTACTAAACTGACTGTAAAAAATAAAAATAAAAATAAAAATGAAAAAAAAAAAAAGACTTAACATTTCAACAAACAGAATGACAAACTAATGAGAAGGTATGAATAGAAATTTTAAGACATTTGGGACACTGTGAAAAGATCAAACTTAAGAATTCAGGGTTACAAGGAGGAAAAGAATTTCAACCTAAATGCATAGCAAGTATTTTCAACAAAATCATAGAAGAAAAAAATTCCCCAAATATGGAAAGAGGTACAAATTAAATTATAGGAGGCATTTTGAACACTAAACAGACTAAACCAGACAAGAACCTCTCCTCACCATATAATTAAACAACTAAACACAAAAATTAAAGAAAACATATTGAAAGCAGTAAGAGAGAAGCACCTAGTCACACACAAAGGCAAACCCATCAGGATAACAGTAGAGTACTCAACACAAACTTTAAAAGCCAGAAGAGCCTGAAACAATGTATTCCAAATCCCAAAAGACAACAAATGCCAGGCTACTATATCTAGCAAAACTATTTGTCATAGTTGAAGGGGAAAGAACTTCCCATGATAAAAACAGGTTAAAGAATGTATAACCATCAAGCCAGCTCTTCTTCAACTACAGAAAATACTTGAAGGAATTCTTTGGACTGAAGAGAAGAAAACACATATACAAATACCACAGGAAAGAATAAACCGTGCTTGAATAATAGTTAATGCAAGAGAGTAATAGAAAAACAGCAAGCACTACAAAATCAAGAATGGTAGGATTATATATATATATATATATCTTTCAATAATAACTCAATTCCCCAACCAAAAGACACAGACTTGCAGACTGCATTAAAGGCAGGATCTCCTGTTTGCTGTCTCCAAGAAACTCATCTCTCCATAAAAGGCAGACACTACCTTAGGGAGAAAGATGGAAAATGGCATCTCAAGCAAATGGGCCTAGGAAACCAGCAGGTATTGCTGTTCCAGTATATGACAGGAATGACTTCAAACACACATTAGTTAGGAGAGATAAAAAAGGTCACTTCATATTGATTAAGGAAACAATTTAACAAGAGGACATTGCAATTCTAAACACAGATACACCAAACATGGGTGTACCTAATTTTATTAAACAAATAGTATTGGATGTAGAGTCAGAGACAAAACCAAGCATAATAATAGTACTGGGTGACTTCAATATCTCACTTTCATCAATTTACTTGCCAGCCCAGCAAAACAAACAAACAGAGTAGCTATAGTGGTTTGATTCCGGTGTCCCCCATAAACTTTGTGTTCTGAATGCTAGGTTCCCAGCCAGTGGCAGTCTGGGAATTGGAGCCTCCAGGAGGCAGTGTATTGTTTTGGAGCAGGCATATGGGTGTTATAGCAAGCTTCCCCTTGCCAGGGTTTAAAACACTCTCATGCTGCTGTTGTCCACCAGATGTTGGCCAGGAAGTGATGTCCACGCTCCGCTCATGCTATCACTTCCCCCTGCCATCATGGAGCTTCCTTTTGAGTCCATAAGCCAAAATAAACCCTTTCCTTCCACAAGCTGCTCTTAAGTTGGGTATTTCTACCAGCAACACGAAGCTAATGGCAACTGAAGCCTCTGAATTAAATGAAATCATAGAACAAATGTACCTAATAGATATCTTTAGAACATATCACCCAAATGTTGCAGAATACAATTTATTTTCAGCAGCACATAGAACTCTGTCTAAAATAGATCACATATTAGGACACAAAGAAAATCTTAACAAATACAAGAAAACTGAAATAACTTTTTGTACTCTATCAGATCACAATGGGATAAGACTATAAATCAACAGCAAGAAAGATTATAGGGTACACACAAACTCATGGAAGCTAAACAATATATAACTGAATGATGGATGAGTGGGTTATTGAAGAAATCAAGAAGGAAATAAAAAAAATTCATAGAATCAAATGATAATGAAAATACAACTTATCAAAACCTATGAGGATACAATGAAGGTAGTCCTAAGAGCAAAATTTATAGCTTTAATTGCCTATAGTAAGAAATTAGAGGGCTGTAGAGATGACTTAGTGGCTAAGGTGCTTGCCTGCAAAGCCAAGGGACCTAGATTCAATTCCCTAGGACCTAAATAAGCCAGATGCACAAGGTGGCACATGTGTCTGGATTTTGTTTGCAGTGGCTGGAGGACCCTGGCATGCCCATTTTCTCTCTCTTTCTCTACCTGCCTCTTTCCTTCTCTAATAAATAAATAAAAATAAAAATATTAAAAATAATTAAAGAGTTCACAAATAAGTAATGCTACACTTTAAGGCTCAGGAAAAAGAACAAGCCAAACCAAACAATGAGTAGATGAAAAGAAATAATGAAGATCAGGGCAGAAATTAGATCAACAGAAACAAGAGTTGGTTCTTTGAAAAGATAAACAAGATTGATAGACCCTTAGTGAGACTGACCAAAACAAAGAGAGAAGAGATGAAAATTAATAAAATTAGAGATGAAAAGGTACCATTACAACATATGTCAATGAAATTCAGAAAATCATAAAGACATACTTATAAACGTATACCCCATTAAATATGAAAATCTAAAAGAAATGGATGAATTTCTAGATATATATGACCTTCCAAAAATCAAAGCAAGATGAGACAAACCATTTAAACATACCATAACAAGCAATGAGATCAAAGTAGTTAAAAAAATCTCCCAACTAAGAGTCCAGGCCAAGATGAAGCCACTGGTGAATTTTTCCAGACTTGAAGAACAACTAACACCAGTGCTTCTCAAACAACTATATAAACAAAAAGGGAAGAAACAGCTCTAGGCTCTTGTGAACCTAGTATTACTGATACCAAAATCTGCTGAAGGAATAACCAAAAAATAAAAAAAGAATGCAGACCAATTTCCCTCATGAACATAGATTAAAAAAATTCTCAAATAGAATAGTGGCAAACAGAATACAGGAACACATCAAAAATATCTTTCATCCATATCAAGAGGGTTTTATTCCTGAAATGCAGGGATGGTTGGAATTTTGCAAATCAGTAAATGCAATAAACCATTTAAATGGACTAAAGACCCCCCAATCACATGACCACCTCACGAACAGACATTTGACGTAGTCCAATAACCCTTCACGATAACTTCTAAAGAAACTGGGAAGAGAAGGGACAAATCTTGAAATAATAAGGCTATTTACTTATTACAAACCTACAGCCAACATTATACTAAATAGGAAAAAAAAAAACTCAAAGCATTTCCACATAATTAGGGACAAGACAAGGACATACACTTCCCCACTTTTATTTAATACAGCACTGGAAGTCTTAGCTATAGCAATAAGAAAAGAAATACACATAAAAGGGATAAAAATAGGAAAAGAAGAAGTTAAATTATCATTATTTGTAGATGATATGACTCTATACAAAAGGGACCCTAAAGACTCTACCAGCAAACTGGTAGAGTTGATAATCCCTTTCAGCAAAGTAGCAGGACACAAAATTGGCACACAGAAGTCAGTAGCCTTCCTACATACCATTAACAAATGTGCCAAGGATGAAATCAGGGTAACATCTCCATTCATAATTACCTCAAAAATCAAAAAAACCCACCTTGGCATAAATCTAACCAAAGAAGTGAAGAATCTCTTCAAAGAAAATTTTCAAACACTTGAGAGAAATTGCAGAAGACACTAGAAAATGTAAAGACATCCCCATTGTTCATGGGTTGGAAGAATCAATGTGAAAATGTCAATCTTAACAAAAGCAATCTACATATTTAATGCAATACCCATCAAAATTCCAATAGCATTCTTAATGGAAATAGAAAAATAAAATCCTAAATCTCATTTGGAAGCACAAAAAAAGCAAAGCAAAAAATCTTGAACAGCCAAAGCAATCCTGAGCAACAAAAATAAGGCTGGAGATATCACCTTACCTGATTTTAGGATATATTATAAAGCTAGAGTAACAAAAACACATGGTATTGGCACAAAAACAGACAATGTAGACCAATGGAATAGAACAGAGGTCCCAGATGTAAATCAGGCTACCACAGACACTTGGTTTTTGACAAAAATGACACAAATACTCACTAGAGAAAAGATAGCTGCTTTAACATACGGTGCTGGGAAAAATGGACATTTATATGTAAAATGATGAAAATGGATGCATATCTCTCTCCATGCAGAAGAATCTACTCCAAGTTGACCAAACCTTAACATCAGACCTGAAACACTGAAATTGCTAGAGGAAAAAGTAGGGGAAAGACTTGAACATATAGGCATAGACAAGGACTTTCTGAATAGAACTCCAGTCAGAAAATAAGGGCACTAATCAATTAATGAGACCTCATGAAATTAAAAAGCATTTATACAGCAAGACACTGTTAATTGATCAAAGAGGAAGCCTACAGAATGGCAGACAATCTTTACCAGATCTACATCTGACAGAGGATTAATACCTAGGATATACAAAGAACTCAAAAAAGATCAATAAGAAATCAGGGCTGAAGTGATGGCTCAGTGGTTAAAGGCACTTGCTTACAAATCCTGACGGCCCAGGTTTGATTCCCCAGGATCCATGTAAACCCAGATGCACAAAGTGGTGTATGCATCTGGAGTTCATCTGCATTGGCAGGAGGCCATGGCATGCTCATATTCATTTTCTCTGTTCTCAAAAAGAATGCAAACAACCCAATAAAAAAGTAGTCTACAGAACTAAACAGAGTTCTCAAAATAAGAAATATAAATGGCCAATAACTATCTAAAAACATGCTCTACATACTTAGCCATTAAGAAAATGCAAATTAACAATATTGTTTATATATTTTCTTTATTTGAGAGATGGACAGAAACAATGGGCATGCCAGGTTCTCCACCCACTGCAAACTAACTCCAGATGCATGAGCCTCCTTATGCATCTGGCTTATGTGGGTCCTGGGGAATGGAATCTGGGTCCTTAGGTTTGTAGGCAAGTGCTTTAACCTCTAAGTTATCTCTCCAGCCTCAAATTAACACTACTTTGAGGCTCCATCTCAGTCCTGTTAGAATGGCTATCATCAAGCAATAAAATGACAATAAATGCTGGTGAGTGTCAGGCACTGCCAGGCTGGAGCCTTCAGGAGAGGGGCCTGAGCTGCCAGGCATGGCTAAGGACCCCCAGGCTACAGGAAGCCACTCCCTCTCCAAGCCTGGCACACCTGAACTTAGGCTTTGCCCATAGCCCTGTAACCTTTGGTCCCTTGCCTAGGAAACTCCTTATCAGCCTTCACACAGCCCATCCCTCCCCCCCCCCACCGACCCTAGATCACCTGACCCCCCCCCCCCCGCCATTGCCTAGAATGAATGTCCCCATATGCTAATTAGGCATCAGAAATGAACTTGGTACGTCTCATCCCCTTAGCGTTCTCCCCCCACCCTCAGATGCTTATATACCCATTTTCCCTGACAATAAATTGAGAGAGCTGTTCACACCGAAAACTCCTCCTGAAAGTTTTTTACTTTTGCGCGCTCACCCACCCGATTTCCTGGGCATCTTCAGGGGACTGCGGCTGGCCCCAGGGCATGAACCCAGGAACCCACAGGTGAGGAACTCTTTTCCATTACTGGTGGGCATATAAAATGGTATAGTTATTGTGGAAATCCGTGTGGAGGTTTCTGAAATAGCTAAAAATAGATTCAGCATATAATCCATCTATACCTCTCCTTGGCATATACTCCCTAAAGATTCTACTCATTACTACAGAGATACTTGCTCATCCAGGTTTATTGCTGCTTTATTCATAATAGCTAGGAAATGGAACCCGCCTAGATACCCATACTGATGAGTGGATAATGAAAATGTGCTACACTCACACAATGGTTTTATTCAGCTGTAAAGAAAATGAAATTATGAAATTTGAGGGAAATGCATGGGTCTGGAAAAGATTATATTGAGTAAGGTAACCCAGGCTCAGAAAGTCAAATACTGCATGTTCTCTGGGGAACTGTGTAGTAGATATGTAAGCCAAGGGCAGAACACCAAGGTTGGAATGGTCTACTTGGTGTTGGGGAGGGGAGAGGAGAGAGAAGAGTTAATCAAAATTAAAGCTGTTACAAGTAAGTCATATGGCAACCATTTCTTTGCTAAATAAAATACACGCTAAAAAAGAGAATTTGGGCATAAACATGCTGTGGTGGTGATAATGTTGTGCTCAGAAGTCATAGATTGTTACAAGAAAATTTCAGTGCCAAGGGTGGGATATCTTCCAATGAGTTTTTGGTCAGGGAGATCCTTGGTGGCCCCCAAAATTACAGGCTACTGCCAAGGCTCTTACCAGAACTAGAAAGTAAAATCTAATGCTGAAGATACATCCGTGGGCTGTAGGTCACTAAGACATCAAGCTGGAGTTGAGCCAGAAGCCTCCTTCCTGTTAACTAGCTCTCAGGATGCTGGAAAGACCTATGCAGCCTTTTGGGGGAGAGAAGTCATCAATAGTCTTAACCAGTAGTGGACTCTGAAAGTTTTATGGCTGGCTAGCAGAGCAAATATAACAACTTGTGGTAGGATGGCATGTCTGTTATGGGGAAAACCAACTGTTCTGATTGGATTTGAGGCCTGTTCCATGACAGAGAATTATGTTTGGTACTGAAAAACTAATCAAAAGCCTATGGCTGGGGTCATTAAGCCCTAGAGGGGGAAATTATTACTGTTGTCTGGCTAAATGAATAAATTATAACCACCAAACTTCCCTATAAATAGTCATATTTTGACCCATACATTAATGCTACTCTCAGTTTTGGTTAGAAAAGCTTCCCTTTTCTGATTTTGTTGACAACTGGGGAGGCATGAAAGTTCTGTGACAGAAGAAGTGACATTGGACAGCTCAGCACTGTGACATCTCTATCACACCCTCCAAGGCCCAGGGACCATTGCAGAAGAGGTGGCAGAAAGAATATAAGAGCAAAGGAAAGGGAGGACTGCTTACAATGCTGTCTTCCATATACAAAGCCTTGATATTCATGAACTCGCAGTGGCTAATGCTACCTACCCAAGATGGGCATAATAGGGAGAAAATGAAGACATCAAAATGGAAGAGATTAGTTGGAAAACAGAAGATTCAGTAAAAGAGGGATTGAGGAGGGGGAAACAAGAGAGTTATAGGAAGGGGATTATGATCATGGTATGTTGTCTATATGTATGGAGGTTGTCAATAAAACATTAAAAAAGTAAAATGGCTATACTTACTTTTACCACATATCATTGAAAAGGTTAAGAAAATAAAAGTTTTAGTTTGGATTACTCACGAGGTACACAGGATCCAAATTTGTCAGGAAATTCTGAGATCAAGTCATCATTTATCCTGTCTTTCATAGGTCCCAATATGATAACTGGTCGAGTATAATTAACTATAAGAACACGTAATAAACATTATTTTGTTTCATTTCACCAGAGAACAAAAATATCCTGAATCGTTACAAAGAATCCCTTTCTTATTCTTTTTCTATACTACAGCAACAACACAACTTGCTGTTTTAAACCTTTACTAAGATCTTCAACTTGACTCAGTATTTTTAGAAGCCAATCAAGTTAAATTTACCATCTTAGCACAAGATTCTAGACATTACCTAGATTTCATTATAAATGAGAACAAAAAGTATTGTATTTTACTGATGGGTAATGAACTGGAAATTTAAGAAAACAGCAGAGTGAAAAAGAAATTGGGTATAGGAAATGATATAATTACAGTAGTAATCTAGAAAGATGACCTGGATGAACATATACATTCCTTGTAAAGAGTCATTCAGAGGAAGGGAGATTAGTGGTTGAGAATTATAACAATCACTGTGGTTGGAGAAATGAACAGGAGCTCATAAGAAGAAAGAAATAATAGAAATCAAGTAAATAGGGCCGACAACCTGCCTAGTGTAAGGGGATGAAAGACTTGATGGAAGTTCAAAGATGCTTCTAAGATTTTTTTAGAAGGGTTATCACAAGGATGGCAGTGCTACTGTAAGTGCTGGCAAGAGGTCCCTTAGGAAATAAAATACTAATATTAACCAACCAATAGTACTATTATAAATGGTAGAAAGAAGTAGTTTAGGAAATGAAAGATCAACATAAAACAACAATATAAAATGACTTAGTTCTATTGTATATTTTGAGTATCAGGTAGCTCTACTTTCCAAATTAAGAATCATACTTTTCAATAAGATTGTAAAACATCATCAGGTTTCACAAACCTTCTTGTTGATTCACTGGCTCATACGATAAGACATATTCTTCTTGTCCACCTATTAGAAAGTTAAAGCAAAGTTCAAAGAGTGTAAAGATAACTAATGTTAATCTAACAGCACTCTCCCCTGCAACTAATCTAATTCTGTATTTACATACAAAGTACTAGGTATTTTCTGAGAACACAGCCAAGATAAGGGAAAAGATCCTCTGTCATAAATTGTTAGTGGCAAGATCAAGTAGAGAAGGGCAAAATATTAAGCTTTAAGTTTGATAAATAGAAAACATTAATGTACTATTTATTCAATAACTTTGTTATTATGTTTATCTGCAGATAATCAAATCTATTAAAATCTTTATTGCTGAGGATATAACTTATTGACAGACTGCTTGTTTAGGAGGTACAGGGCCTTTGGTTTGACTCCCATAACCACAAAAAATAAGCAACAGTGAATAATCCCAATAACAACAACTTTCTCTCCCATCCTTATAAACAATAAAATTTTCATTTAGTAATGTTGAACATTTACTATTAAATGTGTCATGGTTGGATGTGGGAGTGGATGCCCATAATCCCAGTACTTCAGAGGCTGAGACACGAGGATTGCCAGTTTGAGGCCAGCCTGAACCATGTAATGAGTTCTTGTCTCAAAAAAAAAAAAAAAAAAAAAAAAGAAGCTGGGCATGGTGGTACACACCTTTAATCGCAGCACTCAAGAGGCCAAGGTCGGAGGATCACTGTGATCAGGCCAGCCTGACTACACAGTGAATTCTAGGTCAGCCTGGGCTAGAGTGAGACCCTACCTCAAAAACAAAACAAAACAACAACAAAACCCAAAAACAAAAGGGGCTGAAAGATGGCTTGGTGGTTAAGGCACTTGCCTGTGATGCCTAAGGACCTAGGTTTGATTCCGCAGAACACATGTAAGCCAAATGCACAAGGTAGAGCATGCGTCTGTAGTTCGTTTGCAGTGGCTAGAGGCCCTGGCCTACCCCATTCTCTCTCTCTTTCTTTCCTTCTTTCTCTCTCAAATAAGTAAATCAAAAACAGAGCTGGGAAGATGGCTTAGCAGTTAAGGAGCTTGCCTGCAAAGCCAAAGGACTAAGGTTTCATTCTCTACAACCCACATAAAGCCAAATGCACAAGGGGGCTCATGTGTCTGGAGTTCAACTGCAATAGCTGAAGGCCCTGGTGTGCAAATTCTCTATCTCTCTCAAGTAAATAAATAAAAGATAAATGTTTAAAAAGGGTGGGGGAGAGTCCAAAAAAGCCAGGCATGGTGGTACATGCCTTTAATCCCAACACTCAAGGAGTCAGAGGGTCACTGTGAGTTCAAAGCCTGGGACCAGAGTGAATTCCAGGTCAGTCTGGACTACTTCAGGGGGGAAAAAAAGGCCAATAAATCACATGAAGAGCTGTTTTTCTCCAAATATAAAATTTGGCTATGTTTTATTTTTAAATAATTACAACTAACTTATAATTGAAAACAATAAATACAAAGGTACAGTTATTCTTGCGATTTCACTGAATATTCCATTTGATCCATCTAACTTTTAAGTAATACCCTTTAGAGTAAGTTTAAAGAAAGCTTCAAATAAACTAAATTTTCTAATATTTCAACAAAATGAATCATATAAAATCAACATGATGTTAGATGTTAAAATCTTCTGACGTTTAAACGAAATGTATAAAGCTTCGGAAATATTCTAAATAAAAGACTACTAATTATATGTACACATAATGGAAACAAACAATTAAAATTTCTAGGATTTCTTAAGTATATACATATTAAACAAACTAGAATCAATTATTCAATTAAAGAAACCAAAAAGAAATTGGGTAATGTATTTGAAGATATTTCTCTCTGTATCAAGATTCTGTAACAATTTTACTGTTAACTTTTCATCAGTTGATATATATATATATGGAGCTAAAGGCCTTGTAAGCTCATAATACTAATGTTAACTATCCTTTACTGCTTTAAATGTGTTTGTTTTTAATTTTACTATCAACATTTTAAAATACATTGTACAAGGTGCTTTTTAAGTTAATGACTATAAAATGATTTTCATATCGAAATCATGCAATTCAATACTCCACACTTTAATTCATGCAAATGGTGAAAAAGACAGTATATACTTTCATTACCTCTTTTCAGTCTAGAAAACTACTCAACTACTCTATAGTGGATTCTGGTTATAAGTTTAGAAAATGATAAAATACAAGAAACCATATTCCCAACCCTCCCTTCAAATTAACCCTTTTGTAAAGAAAATAGGCAACCAAATAAATGAGGATTAAAAAGTATATATTGTCATCATGAAACAATATTGGGGACTAATACGAACAGGATTGACCTTTTGAACAGCCATACTCATCTGTAATCAAGATTACTTTCATTTAGAAAGCAGTAAAAGAAAAGTTAGAAAAGCAATTTAAATTAAGGAACTATAACTGATATTCATATACTCTACCCTCCTCCCAGGCCCCAATCTGTTTAGAACTTTCACATTCTTGTACTTAACAATTTTTTGTTAATTTTTATTTAACAATACTAAGAATATATAAGACACCAAGATAGAAACAGGATTGCTTTTGAACAATGATTAAAAAATTTTCCCTCTTCACTTCTTATATTTGCCAACAGGTAGTAATAAACTATGACTTGATTTAGACAACCATTAGAAACACAGAGTAAGACAGGAAATAAAACTATATATACTAAATATTACTTTAGTGCTCTTATAAAAAATAAAATTATTACGCAAAATCTACAAATAGAAGTTTATTCCCCAATCAGGTATTTCCCCTTTGGGGGAGGGTTTGTTTTTTTCTTTACAAGATAGGATCTCACTCTAGCCCAGGCTGGCCTCAAACTCATGGTGATCCTCCTACCTTAGTCTCTTAAGTGCTCAGATTAAAGGTGTGTACTGCCATACCTAACTTAGTCACTTCTTATAAAGGAGATACATTATATGTATGTGCTCTGTGCACAAAAATGGATTTTAGTATTCATTAAAACCTTAGAAGTTAACTTATCTATATATCCAAGTTTCCCTTATCTAAAATTTTTGGAAAAAAGTAAAATCTTGGAACGAGCAATGTTTCAGATCTTAGAGTGTTCTGGTTTTTTTTTTTTTTTTTTTTTTTTTTTTTTTTTGGTATTTTAAATGTTTACATAGACACTGATAGTTAAGCATCCCCTAGCCTAAAATTTTAAATCAGAAATGTTCCAAAATCTAAACCTTCCATTGCCATGTGGTTGCCTAAATAGTTTTATATTTCAACATGCTCAGTCTATAGCAGGATCTCATTTTTCAAGTGTATAATTTTTCTTACCTTTTCTTGATTTTAAAATACTGAGTATATGACTTCCAGTTTTCAGAGCTAATCATGAAGGGGGGGGGGTATCCAAGGATATTTACTACTTCATAGTACAAAACAATAAGTCACTCAAAACACTTACGGTAGCTGCTTTCACTATCGCTGGCATTAGAAGTTACATGTTCTGTAATTCAAAGAAAATGAAAATAGTTTTAAATTTAAAAGCCTGATAAAAGCAAATTATCAAAATAAAACATGGTGATATTACAAATGTTAACATATAAATGACATATATAGCCAAAGAATTTTTATAAAGCATTTTAGATTTTCTAAGAGCTTAGTTTCTTCAAATAAATAAAACATGAGTTAGCAAGGGAAAGTACCTGCAGTAAAGGGTAATGCCTCACTTTGTACAACACAGTCTATGGACCAAATGTACAGCCTGAAAGCCAGCCAAATGACACAATAGCAAAGTAATCTTACATTAGTCCAGATGTAGTCCAAAATAGGAAAATATATTTGGCATCACTTTGTTTATGAGGTAGCAAAGGAGACAAGATACCCACTTTAATAAAAAAGATGCCTTTGTAATTTAAAAGTAGATCTCTTATTTTTAAGTCTCGTTCCTCAAGAGAAATGAAAATCCATTTTTTGTAATTACTCAAAGCATTGTAGGTAACACAAATCCAATGTCACAAACTGACTGAAGCTGCTTTGCAAAGCAAACAAACAAAAAAACTAAAATTAGAATTAGTCAATAGTCCAAAACTGTTTGGCCTCTCCTCAAACATGGTCCATTTCACAACTTGATGACTTAGTAAATAACAGGCACTTTCCTTACATATGTAAATATAACCTTCCAATAAATATCTTCCTTGAACTGGAAAATATATGATAAGTGAGGTAGCAGTATTAAAAAGACAAATACTGCATGGTATTTCTCATATGTGGATCCTAGCTACTCATTTTTGTGTGTGTATGTGGGAATGAGTAGGGGTAGAGGTCAGTAAGCTAGAAAGGAGACTATAAGAAGGGATAAAAAGGCTTTAAGGAAGAGAGGTAAGGAGGGTAATAGAACACAGTGATATGAAAATGTAAAGGGGCAAACTTGGTTAAAAGGGTACAAGTGAGCCAGGCGTGGTGGTGCATGTCTTTAGCCCCAACAATCGGGAGGCAGAGGTAGGAGGATTGCCATAAGTTCAAGGTCAGCCTGAGACTACTTAGTGAATTTAGGTCAGCCTAGGCTAGAGTGTGACCCTACCTCAAAATCACCCCCTCACAAAAAAGGGTACAAGTGGAGAAAGAGGCAAAAAGATAGGGAGATGAAGGTTGTTAACCGAAATAAGTACATACAAAAGTATTGTTATAAAATAATTTGGAAAACTTCCAAAACCCTTTAATGAGAGAGAAAAATGTAAATTTCTAATGGTACAGAAAGAAATAAAAAAGTATTTTAGGGGCAAGTTTGAGGATATATGCCATAACAGCCCCTGGGGCTCTTAGAATCAAATAGTACTACTGAAAAGCATAGAGAATGGCAGACAGGATTTTTTTAAAAAAAGTTCTTGGGCTGGAGGGATGGCTTAGTGGTTAAGGTGTTGGTCTGTAAAGCCGAAGGACCCAGGTTCAATTCTCCAGGACCCATGTTAGCCAGATGAACAAGGGGCACACGCATCTGGAGTTCACTTGCAGTGGGGCTAGAGGCCCTGGCGTGCCCATTCTCTCTCCCCCCCCCCTTCCTCTGTCAAATAAAATAAAATAAAATAAAATAAAATAAAATAAAATAAAATAAAAGTTCTTGAATTACTATCCCGTGAAAATGTCTGTTATTCAAACCCTCAAAGACAACATTTAATTTTTTCATCATAGTCATATACTTTTTTTTTTTTTTTTTTTTGGTTTTTCAAGGTAGGGTCTCACTGTAGTTCAGGCTGATCTGAAATTCATTATGTAGTCTCAGGGAGGCTTTGAACTCCTACCTCTGCCTCCTGAGTGCTAGGATTAAAGGCATGCACCACCATGCCTGGCTCATATACATTTTAATAAAACAAGGACTCAATTTTTTCATTGTACCAATGAACTTTAAAACAATCATTTAAAATTACTGTGAATGGGTCTGGGTGATTGCTCAGTGGTTAAAGGTACTTGTTTGCAAAGCCTGCTTGCCTAGGATTCATTTCCCCAGCCACCCATGTAAAGCCAGATGCAAAAAGTGATGCAATCATCTGGTGTTCCTTGGTAGTGTCATGAGATCCTGATGTGTCTGCACACACATGTAAACAAATAATAAAAAATAAAAAAGGGGCTGGAGAGATGGCTTGGTGGTTAAGGCACTTGCCTGCAAAGCCTAAGGACCAGGTTTGAGTCCCCAAATCCCACGTAAGCAGATGCACAAGGTGGTGCATGCATCTGGGGTGTGTTTGTGGTACCTAGAGGCCCTGGCATACACTCTCTCTGTCTCTCTAATAGATAAAAAAAAAAAAAAATTACATGCAATATTCAATTTAATTAATAAATTATAACTTATCTACTAAATAAGGTATTTCAGTTTGCTTTAAACTGTTTTTCACAAAACATCCATAATTCTAAATGCCTTAATTTACATGCTTTCTACCTTAATATCCATTCTTCAAATAATGCCATGTTAAAATATTAAATCTATTTTATTTTTAAAAAAATCTATTTTAGAATTGGCATTACATTCTTCAATTTCTCATTTGTAAAATAAAGAAAAATTAGCTATTGCAATGGGGTAGAGGCAGGAGGAGAGTAAGTAGGAGTATAAGAAGAAACAAAATTGGTTTATGTTCAGCTGATAACTACAGAAGCCGGGCAAATGATTATACTTGTAGGGTTATTTTTACTACTCTACTATTCAATATATTTGACACGTTATATAATAAAAAGTTAACATTATTTTCTCTGTCTTATTTCCTTGGCTCATTCTGACCTCCTGAAGACTGTCAATATATATATATACTAATCAAATCTGGCAAGTTCCTTCACACATTTTGTACTTAGCTCATCTGTAACAAAACCTTGCTATTCAAAGTATGGGCCTTGGAATGGGATCCTCATCACTAGTGCTTGGGAACTAACTATACAGGTGAAGCACCCACCCTGCTGGGGACAGGGATGGATGGGGATGTAGCCTGGTGGTAAAGCACTTGCTTTGTGTGTGATCCCTGGGTTCAATTCCTAGCACTGCCAAAACAGAAATAAAAGTAAAAACAAAACAAATTCTTGAATACAGTTTACTAAAGAAGATATTCGAACAACTAATAAACTAATGGATTTATCAGGGAAACAAAAATGATAAAGAAAGGCTGGAGAGATGGCTCAGCAGTTAAAGGTGCTTGTTTATAAAAGCCTTGCTGACCTGGGGTTCAATTCCCCAGTACCCACATAAAGCCAGATGCACAAAGTGACACATGCATCTAGAGTTTGTTTGCAGTGGCAAGAGACTCGGTACACACATACTCTCTCTCTGCTCACAAATAAATAAATCAGAATATTAAAATGTTTAAACAAAATAGCAAAAAATGCCTTTTCTTTTTCTGGTGTGCAGACCCCATATGCATATGTGTCTTCCTTTATTGTTCTGCCTTACTTTCTTAAGACAGTCTCTCTCACTGCATTGGGTGCTGTCTGTTTTTCAAGCTCCAGTGATCCTCCTGTTTCTGTCCTCCTCAGTGTTGGGGTTACAGCCCATTTTTTACATGAGTGCTGGGGATCAAACCCAGGTCTTCATGTGGGTACAGCAAGTGCTCTTATCCACTGAGCCATCTCCACAGCCCCAAGAAAGGATATTTCAATCATATACCAGAATGGCTGAAATAAAACAATGTAACAAAATACCAGACGTAAGCCAGGCGTGGTGGCGCACACCTTTAATCCCTTCACTCAGGGGCCAGAGGTAAGAGGATCGCCTTGAGTTTGAAGCCATCCTGTGATTACATAGTGAATTCCAGGTCAGCCTGAGATAGAGTGAGACCCTACCTCGAAAAACCAAAACAACAACAACAACAACAACAAAAACAGACATGCCAAGCATAGACAAGGATATGAAGCATTTGGAAATCACCTATGGGGGATAAGCAAATTGGCAAAAGTATTCTGGAAAAATCTTTGGCAAGATAGTGCTTCCTAGGTATCCAAGGAGGGTTGGTTGCAGGATCCCAGGAAATACCAAAATATAGCTATGTCAAAGTATGTTTTACAAAATTCAGTATCTGTATGTAACATACAAACATACTTCCATACACTATCTCTCTCTACTATCTATGTGTCTATGTATTTATTTTTGTGGGTCTTTTTTGTTTGTTTTTTTGAGACAGGACATCATGTAGCCCAGGCTGGTGTCTAACTTGCTATGTGGCCGAGGTTCACTTTGAACTCATGTTCCTCCTGCCTCTACCCTCCAAGTGCTGCAATTACAGGTATATACTACCCATCACTCCTGGCATATATGTATACCTTCTTTAAAATTATTTATTTGCATGTGTGTCAGTGTCTCTAGCTGCTGCAATCCAATGCCTGTCCAACTTTATATAGAGTGCTGGGGATTTCCACCTGGGCCAAAAGGTTTTATACCCAAGTGCCTTTAACTGCTGAGCCATCTCCCTAGGCCTACCTCCCATATATTTAAAAATTACCTCCGGATTATATAATAACTAATACAATAAAAATTTGGTTGGTACTGTTGGAAGGTGACAGAAACTTTGAGAGGTGGGGCTAATGGGCAGCTTTAGGCCATTGGGGTTTGATTTTGGAGGTTGACCATGAGACCCTAGACTCTTTGAATAGGGCCACTAGGTCATGGGCTGGAATCTCCAAAACTGTGAGTCAACATGAACACTTTTATCTTTCTAAGCTGATTATCTCAGGTATGTGTTACATTAGGAGAAAGCTAACCCTTGTCTTATTCTTTATTCAGTTTCCTGGTGGACAGATTGTTTCTTAATGATCTGTTAGGAATGTATAGTATACCTTATAATGTAATTTATACATGAATACAAATATGGTCTTCAAGTTTCGAGGCTGGGGATTTAGCTTAGTAATAAGAGTGTTTGGTAAGAACATAAGACCCTGGACTGAGTTTCTAACACAGAAAAAAAATCTAGTTTTCTTCTCTCCTCCCTCTCTCGCTCCCTCTCTGCTTAAGATGTCTATGAATGTAAATATTCAAAATCTAACTAAATTTCCTATTTCTACTTAAAACATGTTTTTTCTTCATTCTCTCTGAATACTTACTACTTTATCAATCCCAAGCAACATGACTACTTTTATACCTTATTTGTAACACAAATGAAAATAAGTTTGGTTTTGGCATTAAAGAGCTATAAACAACACTGCTTAAATAAGCCTTCAGAATGGGGAGAGATATAAAACGAGAAAACCATGGAGCTAGTTAAGGAAGTTTTTGAGGTGTACTACAAAATTGGAAATTGTGAAAATGGCAATGCTATGTATTTTAGATACACAGAAATCTTTTCTGAAACAGTATGCCCTGATTTCACATTTGAACACTCTATATACTATCTATTGAGTTAAATTTCCTTTATGTCCTATTTATTTGTATTAAAACATATCATGGGATTTTGCTTAGTTTATTCCCTGTATTCTTTACAACAAAATGAGGGAATAAATACTGCCCTCAACTTCCTCTTCTTCCCAGTGTTTTCTCCTGTATAATGAGCACCCTGACAGTTGCTTTATGTAATCTAGTTTATGTGATAACCTCCATCACATTCAATTTTAGAATTTTATTGCTATTTTGTGTTTCCTCAACATTTGTGGAATAAAGCCTTGATGTGAACATAAGTTGCCAAGTGAATAGATCCTTTCAATTCACTTGAAATGAAGCAGACAGTTCCAATTCAAGCAATCTTTTATTCTGCTTTCTGTCATTGTGTGTGTGGGGGGGGGGGGGAGGGAGTGTGCATGCATGTATGTGCATGTGGAGGCCAGACAACAACTTTGGGTGATGTTGTTCTCAGGCTCCATTTACCTTTTCTTTGAGACCGATGTCTCTCATTGGCTTAGGGCTTGCCAGTTAGGCTGGACTAGCTGGCGAGTGGTCTCAAGGATTTTCCTGTCTCTCCCCATTGTGGTGATTACAGGCGTGTGCTACCATATCCAATACTCTACGTGGGTACTGGAGATCAAACTTAAGTCCTCATGCTTGTGAAACAAGCGCTTTATTGACTGAGCCATCTCCTCAGCTCTTTCAAGCAATATTAAGTCACTAACATATTAAACCTTTCTCTAAGTAACACTGTCTGATAATTTAGTCACCATTTTCATGTTTTCTCAAGTTCCAATCCCCAATTAACAACAGAAATACAATGATAAGGCATACTTATGATTCATCAAATATTATCAATATAGGAACCAAATTCTTCAATTAGTTCTTTTTGCCCCTAGGAGTTACCCATAGGTCTCTGGTGCCTCAAGGATGGTAAAAACTTGTAAGATTATGTCTTGAGCCTTATCATCTCTAAAATATATCAATTCAAAGTAAATTCAACAGCATCAACAATCTGTGGAAGAATTTTCTGGTTTTGAAGGTCTTCACTGATAATTTGTCAAAAATGTATGACAAAAAAAATATGCTAGGGCTGGGGGTGGTGTCTCATGCCTTTAATCCCAGCACTCTGAAAGACTGCTGTTAAGTTCCAGGCCAGCCTGAGACTACACAGTGAATCCAGATCAGCATAGGCTAGAGTAAGACCCACCTTGGGGGTGGGGGGAGAGATGCTATTAGGAAATCTGTGGCTCATACCAAATTCTGAAAAGGCATATAAAAGTATGTTTATCAGAAATTATACACAATATAGTCTTCAATCTAATGTAAACCTAAACCATTAAGACTGAAATAAAAGTCAAGTACCAGGTGCCTCAATAGTGCAGCAAGTAGTACGTCAGTCATAAAAGTCAAGTTTATCTATAGTTAATATTCCAATAGGAATGAGTCATTTAAAAATTAGCCCAAAAGTTTGTTTCTAGGCATTACTATTATATAAAATCACTGTAATATTTGGTGAATATGTTCATACTTAAGTAATTTGAAAATATCCAAATTTCAAAACAAAGTTTAACTCTATAGCCCAGGTTCCCTGGAACTCTCTAGTAACCTAGGCTGGCCTCAAACTCATGATCCTCCTATCTCTGTCTCCCAAGTGCTGGGATTATAGCCCACAACTCCCACACAGCTCTCATTCAAAGATTTGTTGGATTCTTTCTATATATTAGACTCTGTCATTACATGAAGATTAAGTACTAGCTAGAAAATTAACAACTATCCCCAAACAAACAACATCTTGGTTAAAAGAAGACAAATTATACTATTTCATCTAACTTTTCTTAAAAAAAGAGCTACTCAATTTCCTTTGTAAACTGCTGCTTAAAATTGATGTGTGGTTTATAATTTCACATTAAAGCAATGGTTTTCTAACACATAATCAAAGTGATTTAAATTTGTTTTAACAAAAAAAGTATGATATAAAACTCCAAGGATATATATTTATGCATTCTATTAACAAGTACTATTTTAAAAACTTTAACTTTCTCTAGTTAAAACCCAAAGAAAATTATCATAAAAAGCATAAAAAAATCAAAATCTAACTTGCTAGCAGTTTAAGTGATGTAAAAATGAAGCAAAAGAAAAACATGATATATTACACATATAAAAATCCCAAGCATGTTACTAACATGAAGATTAAAAACAATCTAAGTCACACACCTCCTTATGCCAGAAAGGCACTACCATGAATCTCAAAATGTATTGAACAAGGTAGGTCTGTGGACGGAGGTTAAAAAATAACTTGGGAGTATTTTGATCACTTACTCAGGCCTTTTGATCCCATGTCGTCAGGGATCTCCTGTAGAGAGTAGTCCCCAGAGAGCAAGCGATAAAAAGATAATCAAAGAAAATAGTTGTCAGTGATGCATAAAATTGGTGCTACAGCCAGAGACAGTTCCAAGACCATTACAGGTGCACATATCTTACCAAGCATTTCTGTAGATTTCTGAAAGTCTGCAATGAGCTACCAACTAAATGTAACCTACAACAACGAAAATTCTACCTTAGAGGCTGATTAGGGCTGAGATGTAAAATTTTAGGCCATTTCCTGGTTTCTTACAAGTGAATTTTTTTTTGTTTGTTTGTTTTTTTGTTTTTCGGTTTTTCGAGGTAGGGTCTCACTCTAGCCCAGGCTGACCTGAAATTCACTATGGAGTCTCAGGGTGGCCTCGAACTCACGGCAATCCTCCTACCTCTGCCTCCCAAGTGCTGGGATTAAAGGCGTGCGCCACCACGCCCAGCTTACAAGTGAATTTTTTATTATTTACATTTAATGAAGAAGCAGAATAAAGTGGGATGATTCCAGATGATCTAGAATCAGTGATTGACAGTACTATAGCTAGAAATCAGGTACCCATGGTTTTCCCCCAAAACATTCTTTCAATGTGTGTGTGTGTGTATGTATGTATGTGTGTACTTATATGTGTGTGTATATCACACACACACACATATACACATACATATATTAGTTTTTTGAGATAGGGCCTCACTCTAGCCCAGGCTGACCTGGAATTCACTGTGTGGTCTCAGGGTGGCCTTGAACTCACAGTGATCCCCCTACCTTTGCCTCCCAAGTGCTGGGATTAAAGGCATGTTCCACCACACCTGGCATGAATGTGTTATATATTTTAAAAATGTTTTATTTATTTATTTTTTGGGGGGGGGAAGATAAAGAATGGGCACACCAGGGCCTCTTGCCACTGCAAATGAACTCCAGACTCATGCACTACCTTGTGCAACTGGCTTTAAGTGGGCACTAGGGAATCAAACTCGGGTTGTTGGGTTTTGCAGGCAAATGCCTTACCCACTGAACCACCTCTCCAGCCCCTATTTTTTTTTATATAAACCCTTATTTCACATAATTCTATTTATTTTTACATGTTTCAGTTATAAACAGGTAACTTAAAATATGGTTTAACACCTAGGTGCCAGAAAAGTTAAGACTGGCATACAACTTTTAATTTAGGTCTGCTAAATTTGCCCTGGTTAAGACAAATGTAACCTGTTGCAGCTCTTGAAACTGTCTCCATGGTAACAACCAACTGCAGGGCAGTAGGTCCCTCTACATTTATGTGCAGCTGACTGCTGAGTCCACATACTTACGGTCAGCATCACTTGTTTCCTGCTCACTCTGGTCCTTGTTCTTGTAGAAGGGGAATTTTCGGGAAAAGAGGTTCTTTTTACGCTTGTCATTGAATGACTGCTGAAGAAGAGAAGGAGGGGCAAAACAAAGGGATGTCTACTGTCTGTGTGTACAAAGGCCCAGCCTAGCAGGTCTGTGGAAGCTGACTCCCATGACCACAGGGTGCAGTGTGTTACTTTGATCACCAAATCTGAATTGTTAATTTTGTAGTCATTTAATTCTAACATTTTGTAAATGAAATACTAACAAATTTTAGAGTATAACTTGGCTTTATCTTAAAATAATAGAATAAATGCTACTTGACAAAAAAGGTAATGAGTAAATCAGATTGCTATTGTAGTATAAATCAAACTAATATTTGTTTATTTGAACATATTTTTCTCAGAAAATGTCCAAGTACAATATGCTATAGCAAAGGTTTTTACAACTTTTTTATTGAGCAAAAAGATTTTTTTGGCAAAAAGATATTTTTAATGTTACTTTGCTACGCAAGTATTTTTCATGTATTAAGTAGAAATAACCATTTTACTTTAGTCATCTGCATTTTTTCTTTTATGCCTTTACTTGTGGCTACAATGAAGTAACAGAGAAAGTACTATTAACAAAGCATACCAAAGTAATTATGAAAAATTTGTTTAAATTTTTTAAAAACAACAAATAATTTTTTTTGGAAGAGCAAAAAAAGAAAATTAAGTGCTTATGATATGAGCTAGAAAAAAAAACTCATCAAGACATACAGAGTTCAGCAAAAGGCTAATTAGTGCTATCGTAGTCAAGCAAGAAAAGTCCAGTTTCTTGGCCAACTTGATTATTACAACTAACTTACTTGTTTTAAGATGCATTACACTTGCATATCTTAAAAAATATAAAAATAAAGCTGGGCATGGTGATGCATGCCTTTAATCCCAGCATTCGGGAAGCAGAGGTAGGAGGATCATGGTGAGTTCAAGGCCATCCTAAGAATACATAGTAAATTCCAGGTCAGCTTGGGCTACAGTGAGACTCTACCTCGAAAAACCAAATAAATAAATAAATAAATAAATACAGAACCACATGCAACTCACTGGTAGCAAATCTTGGATAGAAAATATAAACTTTCCCATCAACTCTATAAAGACAAGTGAGATTCCTAAGAGTTTATATGTAATTGCTATAAGGAAGGTGAACAGCTGATTTATTGCCTTTTACTGTACAGCTGTTAGGGACATAAAATTTTCTTTGAATGTCTCATTGTACAGATTTGAGACTATGTATCATAAAGACATTGAAGAGGAGTGGCTCTGCTTGCAATTTTTCTGTCACATGTGTAAGTGGAAATGACCTCACCTATCATGGACACTAAAAATTATTACTGGGGAGATAACACAAAGAGTGTTATTTTGGGTGGTGCTGGGATTAAACCTAAGGCCTTATACATGCTAGGCAAGTGCTTCACCACTAAATCACACTACTGGCCCCTAAAGAGAGACATACTAATTTTTCAAGTTTATTCATGTCATAAGATGCTATACCAGACCCTTATCTATAGTTTTGCCTTCTGGGGTTTCATTTAGCTATGATCATCTGTGTTCTGAGAATATTAAATGGTGTATTTCAGGAATAAACAATTTTTAAACAGATTGCTGATATGATGGAATCTTACACTATCCTGCTCCATCCTGCCCTGTATATAAACTACCACTCTATCTAGTGTATCCATCCTATATGCCCTTACCCACTTATGAGTGTGTGCTAGTCATCTTGGTTATCATATTGACTACCTTGGTATCCTTTGCTTATGTGAAAGTAAACTTTATTTTACTAACAGCACCACAGTACAATGGTGGCCGTTTTATTGTAGTACATTGTTATAATTATTCTGTTACTATTAATATCATACTGTGTCTACTTCATCACAGAGGTGTACATGTAAGAAAACCCCAGTGTAGATGGGTTTTAGGCATCCACTAGGGGTCTTGGAACGCATCTCTCAAAGATATTATTTTGGAGTGGTTTAAGCATGTGACGCTGGCAATTAAGGGGCTGAAATAGAACTTTTAGCTCAATTCTATAACTCAAGTATTTATTTTGAACGGAATATAAAACATGGCTAGACGTTCAATTTTACCTTTTCCTATCAATAATTCAGGATTAATTAACTTTACAGTTCTTTAGCTGAGCAGGTTTCCTCCCTCCCTTACTCCCTTCCTTCCTTCCTTCCTTCCTTCCTTCCTTCCTCCCTCCCTCCCTCCCTCCCTCCCTCCCTTCCCCTCCCTTTCCTTTCGTTTCTTTCTTTCTTTTTTGGTCTTTGAAGCAAGGTTTCCAGGCAGATCTGGAACTCACTCTGTAGCCCAGGCTGGCCTCCAACTTACAGTGATCCTCCTACCTCAGCCTCCTGACTGTTGTTGGCATTAAAGGAGTACACCTCCATGCCTGGCTTTCAATCTTAAATTTTGAAGACTTGAGGGACAAAATAAAAAGGAACTATAATCAGAATTTTAAAATTCTGTTGATGGGTTGAGGAGATGGCTAAGCAGTCAAGGTGTTTGCTTGCAAAGCTTGCCAGCCTTGGTTCAATTCCCCAGTATCCATGTAAAGCCAGACGCACAAAGTAGTGCATGCATCTGGAGTTCATTTACAGCAGCAAGAGGCCATACTTGTCCCCCTGCACCTAATTAAATAAGCAAATACTTTAAAAGTTCTATTGATGAGAAAAAGAACTGTGGAGAAATCTAGTTTTATAACTTTTATAAACCGTCAAGTAACATTATATGAATAAAAATATATGTTTAAATGCAAATTTTACAAAGAGAAAACTTAAGTTTTAGCAAAAAAATTATGGTAATCTAATTTAGGAATGTTCTAAATCTTTTTTCTCAGAAGAATCACTGGGTTTGAGTTTAGTAACAACTTTTATAGTATCTGACAAATTGTTAATTTTTTTTTTTTTTTTTTTGGTTTTTCGAGGTAGGGTCTCACTCTAGCCCAGGCTGACCTGGAATTCACTATGGAGTCTCAGGGTGGCCTCGAACTCACGGCAATTCTCCTACCTCTGCCTCCCGAGTGCTGGGATTAAAGGCGTGCGCCACCACGCCCGGCAAATTGTTAATTTTTAAAATAAAAGATTATTTATCTCTTTTACTGCATTTATAGTGGTCAGAGTCAGATTCCCAGTACGCAACCAAAAGAAATATGAAGTTTAAAATGTTTTGATTCATGTTATCTCTGCAGTTATCCAAAATGAGATATCATAAAGATATCATATAAAGGATACAAAGAAATGCTTGTTAGTTAATAAATGTATTATTTAAAATTATCCAGATGAAGAATTTATTAAAAGTGCAATTAAAAATAGCACAAGCAAACAAGACAAGAAGGTGTAGGGAAACAAAACTGAAAAGACCTGTTATGTTTTACTACATTTTCAATTAAAAATACTGTGTTTAATTACTTATTATCATTAATGCATGTTGTAAGAATGCAAGAAATATAAAAATGGATAAAAGATCACAATTTCATGGTACATAAATACAAATATATGATTTCTATATGTATTATTTAAAAGTAGTCAAATAAATGTTGAAAATGTTAATGAGAAACAGAAATGTTAAGTCTGTAGTGAAAGGAAAGCCCGCGAATCACCATGTAAGGAAAAGAGGAGGAGGAGTAGCAAATACTACAGAGAAATGCAGTTCTGTGTCAATGGCAAGCGTATTTTTACCCCACTCAGTATCATGCATACTTTTGGTGCTGTGTTAGAACACAGTGATTGTGTACAAGGTTGGTTACAGTCAAGAAGACTAAGATTTAAATACTTCATTAATTCAGTTAACTCCTTATAGTATGAAAGAAAAGTTACAACATGCAACCTCTTTTTATTCACTGATGGCTTACTGCTGTGAATTATTTTTAAAGGCACATATAAAGCAAGTATAAAAAGCACTGTGCATATTTGAAATCCTGAATATTTACTTGGGATTTTTTTCTCTAATAAAAATTTCTACTTGAAATATTGCATCAGATTATACTATGTAATTTTGCATTTTCTGAAAGCTACAATTTAAGAAATTTATCATTTCCAAATGAATATATATATAATGAATATATCATATATTTATGAATATATCATATAATCTACTAAGATTTAATTTTCTAGACTAAACATCAAATTTAAAAATTTTAAGCTTTACGTATGAGTGCTTAGTGATAACTGAGATGTAAGAGAGTAATTTACTTGCTGAAGTTTTCACATTCATTTCAAATAAAAAAGCTTATGAAATTTTGCTTTAGATTGAAAAAAATCCCAAAGACATAAACCATTTCTGTGAAAGAGATTTCAATATAATATGTGCTCACTCTTTCTTCCAGCTTAGTTTGGAAATATTCCATTGCAGGGAGTTCAGGATAACTAAGAAATGTATACACAGTACAACACGAACCAATACTATCTTTCTTATCTCTCTAAACCCCTAGTTTTTATATTCAAGCAGAAACATACATTCCACGATTTCACTTACAACAACTTGTAAACATACATTATGACTTATTTGATGATACACTGAGGGGATCAATAATATAGAAAATCATTATTAAACTAGATGTCACAATGAATGAATGCTGGCAACACAAGTCTTACTCATTCACTCAGGATTACAGGCATGCACCAATAAGCCCAATAAAAAGACTAATTAAACACTCAAATGAGGGCTGGAGAGATGGCTTAGTGGTTATGGCACTTGCCTGCAAAGCCTAAGGGCCCAGGTTTGACTCACCAGAACCCACATAAGCCAGATGCACAAGGTGACACATGCACAAAAGGTGGCACACACATCTGGAGTTCGACTGCAGTTGCTAGAGGCCCTGGTGTGCCAATTGTTTCTCTCTCTCTCTCTCTATCCCCCCATCTCCCTCCCTCATAAAGAACATTCAAATAAAGGCTGAATCCATTTCATTTATAAAAATAATCATAACCAAAAGTGTGTTACTTAGAATGTATCAAATGACAGTGTAATTTGGAAAGGTCTTTGAAATGTGTGCTATAATAAATGCTTACTATTTAATCTATAGCAAGAGCTGTTCCTAGTTAAGCCTTATGGCAAAACTTTTCTCATTTTACCAATGTAGGAACTAAAATTATGTACAAGTTATTACTTTCAATTATTAATTTTTATAAATAAGAGATTTCATATACTCACCCCTTTATCTCCTCTTGTTTTAGAATTGAACTTGACCGTTTTTAACCGGGCCCTTTCTTTCTTTTCAACTCTGTCAAAGAATAGAAGGGTATTTATTTGGTGCTAGGGACTGAGCCTTAGGCTTTGCATGTCCTCCAGAGTATGTCCTCTATTATTGAGCCCTTGCTCCCAGAACATATTCCTCCTTCATCATTTTGTTCACAAATATTTTTATTTATTTATAGGAGGGGAGGTGTAGAGAGAGAGAGAGAGGGAAAGAGAAATGAGAGACAGAAAGGGTGCACCAGGGGCTCTTGCAACTGCCAATAAACTCAAGATGCACATGCCACTTTGTGCATCTGGCTTATATGGATCCTGGGGAATTGAACCTGGCTCTTTTGGTTTTGCAGGCAAGTGCCTTAACCACTAAGTCATCCCTCCAGCCCCTTTCTTTCTGAGTTAAGAGTCTCACAATGTTGTCCAGGTCACTATGCTGACTTGAATTCAAGACCTTGTCTCAGCTTCCTGAGTAGCTGGGAATTATAGCTGTGTACCACTATGCCTGGATAGAATGTTATTATTTTAAATATTTTATTTTTAAATGTGTGTGTGTGTGTGTGTGTGTGTGCATGAGAGAAAATGAGTATGTGTGCACACCAGGGCCTCTAACCACTGCAAACGAACTCCAGACACACATGCCACCTTGTGCATCTGGCTTACATGGGTCTTGGGGAACTGAACCTGGGTCCTTTGACTTTGTGGGCAAGTGCCTTAACTGCTAAGCCATCTCTCCAGCCAAATATTATTTTAGTTTTTTGAGGTAGGGTTTCACTCTAGCCCAGGCTGAACTGGAACTCACTATGTAATCTCAGGGTGGCCTCCAACTCATGATGATCCACCTACCTCTGCCTCCCAAGTGCTGGGATTAAAGGCGTGCACCACCACACCCGGCTACCGAATGTTATTTTTTAAGTAAGCCAAATATATCTAAGAGTCTTACTAAATATCACTAGAACTTTTTTTTTTTTCAAGGTAGGGTCTCACGCTCACTCAGGCTGTCCTGGAATTCACTATGTAGTCTCAGGGTGGCCTCGAACTCCTGGCGATCCTCCTATCTCTGCCTCCCGAGTGCTGGGATTAAAGGTGTTCGCCACCACGCCTGGCTAGAATTATCTTTTTCATGGGCAGTTATATAAGCTTTTAGGGACCACCTGTATTTATATTCTGAAATTGATTAAACTTACTGAAAATGACATATAGGGTTCCTTTTGTTATGAAACACAAAAACACTTATGAAGCACCAAACTACAGTATCTAAGTGTATACTTATGTATGCATTCAATTCCATAATTACATTGAAAATATTGTGAGAATCATTTCTGAGCTTAGCAACTTTATTGGTTTGTTTCTTTCACTTTAAATAAATTAGCTAAACACAGCTCCCATATAATAAAGTCAAATTTGAAGGACAAAGCAATGTGGCAAAATTTAACCATTGTGAATGTGTTGTGTATTATTCTTGTTTTTATTTTATTTTTATTTTTTTGAGGTAGGGTCTCGCTCTAGTCCAGGCTCACCTGTAATTCACTCTGTAGTTTCAGGGTGGCCTTGATATTCTTGTATTTTGAAAAGATATATTTTATTTATTTGTGTATTTATTTGAGAGAGAGAGACAGAGAGAGCGCACACATGCTCACAACAGACAGAAAAGGAGGGAGGGAGAGAATGGGCATGCCAGGGCCTCCAGCCACTGCAAACGAACTCCAGATGTATGCACCCCCTTGTGCATCTGGCCTACATGGGTCCTGGAGAGTCGAACTGGGATCCTTTGGCTTTGCAGGCAAACGCCTTAACTGCTAAGCCATCTTTCCAGCCTATTCTTTTATTTTTTAATGTGCCTTTCTGTAGCTCTGTATTGTAAAAAAAAAAAAAAAAAAAAAAGCATAAGGTGGAAAAATATTAGGCTAAACTTCAATGATACATGTGCATAAATCTATAACATAGTATACAAAGCTTAAGAGTTTTAAAGTATTTGTTGAATAAATGGTAACCTTTACCTGCTTGAAGGTGAAAGAGGTACATTACATTGGTAATAATAGGTTGATTGGATCTGGAGGCTTTTAGAAATCTGAATTTTCAATATTGTTCAAAGTGTTAACTGGGCTGAAGAGATGGCTCAGCAGGTAAAAGTGCTTGCTTATAAACCTGCCAGCCTGTGTTTGATTCCTCAGTACCCATGTAAAGCCAGATGTAAAAAGTGACACATGTGCACCTGGAGTTCATTTGCAGTGGCAAGAGACCCTGGCTCACTCACAATGTTTGCTTGCTCTCAAAATAAAATATACTATCTATTTGCCAACATCTTCCCATCCTTCTTACTTCCACACCCTGAAAGCTTCCACTGTACTTTGTATTAGACTATTTTGATTTCACATAAAAGTGAAATATAGCTGGAACAATGGCTTAGCAATTCAGACACTTGCCTGTGAAACTAAGGACCAAGGTTCAACAACCTAGTACCCATGTAAGCCAGATGCACATGGTACCACATGTGTCTGGAGTTCGTTTGCAGTGGTTGGAGGCCTTAACATGCCCATTCTTTCTTTTTTTTTTTCTCTCTCTCTCTCAAAATAAGTAAATTTTTAAAAAAGTGTTTTTTTTTTTAAAGTGAAATGATATCTGGACATGTTTTGTTAGTCCCACTTAGTATTATGATCTCCAGGTCTATCTATGTTGCACAGTAAAAGAAATTTAAAGAAACAGTAATGCTTTATGTTACTTATGCTCTACTTTGAAGGGGTGGGAAAAACAAACACATTTACCTGCGTTTGCTGGGAATCACTCCAACTTCATCACTTTCACCATCCGGTGTAACCTGTCTGGCTTGCCACCATTCATCATCAGAAGCATTAATAACATGGAGAATATCCCCAAATTTGAAGTTCAATCCTTGGCTGGGAAGGCCACTGTCTTTAGTTTTGTCATAATCAAAAAGGGCTCTAGACTCGAAGAAAAAAAGTTTATAATTATTTGTCACAGTAGTATTAATCAATTTTAAATTAACATAGGATTCTGGAAGTATATATGTATTGGGTAGATGAATAAAGTAGGCAAAATAATGTTAAGTTCAATTATTTACTATACCTAAGACAATGAGACAAAAAAGTAATTGCAAAATCACCTTGACATGGAAATTGTTTGTTTGTTGTAAGGTATATTACATACTGCTTTAAATATTTCAGGATAAAGTGTTTCCTTCTTTCTTTCTTTGATATAAGCTCTTACTATGTAGCCCAGGCTGGCCTCAAGCTCAATGATTCTCCTGCGTTAGCCTCCTAAGTGCTGGGATTATAGCAGTGTAACACCATGTTTGGCTTCTTTTTCCCCTTTTAAAGTGACTCCTACAAAGTTAAAAATAACATTCATTATGCTTCTATTGGGACAATGGTACAAATGAATTAGCAGGTGCTTTGGAATGAGACTGAGGAAAGTTTTAATGCCAGATCCACTACTTACTAGGATCTTATAGCTTTGGTTTGTTTTACTTTGGTCAATTTCTTTGGTACCTTTAGTTTCTTCTTACCTATCAAAGGGGCTAGGAATGCATGGTAAGGTTGTTCTGAGGATTAAATCAAATTTAGTAAAATGTGCAAGCAAAATTTTAAAAATACTTCTGGGACAGAGGAGAAGATTGTCAATCACTCCAAGAGAAACCTCATGGTCAGCATGGCCACGACTTTTCCCAGCAGAAGGCACAAATGCTGACAAAGCCACATAGCTCTGCCCAGATCCCTCAGAGTATTCCTGAACAGCCATAAGTGGCCTTCAAAAATGGTTATTTATGGGCTGGAGAGATGGCTTAGTGGTTAACGTACTTGCCTGCAAAGCCTAAGGACTCATGTTCGACTCTCCAGAACCCACATAACCCAGATGCACAAGGTGATGCACGTGACTGGAGTTCAATTTCAGTGGCTGAGGCCCTAGCATGGCAATTTCCTTCTCTCTTTCTTTCTTCCTTTTTCTCTGTTTTTCTCCCTCTCTCTCTCACACACACACAAAGAAAAGAAAAAAAATGTGTATTTAATTAAATTTTGGTTGCCTACTTGGTTTCAAACACATAGCAAGAAAACTATAGCCAGAAAGTATGCATTAAAAGCTTTAGCTCAGGGAATTTTCCTTAATCCCAAGATTAAACGACAAAATGAACAACTATACAAGACAGTATGGCTTTACATGTACTTGTGGTGACTCAGAGCGACACCTATACCATTATTAACATTAAATGCTATGTATGTATTATTGATAATTCTGCTAATGTCTCTCTTGCTTAACAAAATTTACAAAAGCAGGTTCAGACCATGTCAGACACCACTGTGCCATTAGACGAACAGCTTTGGAGGTGGATTTCAAAATCTTTATGGTAGGAGACTATCAATTTTGGTAATGTAACTCTGCTAATTTTTGGACCATGTGTACTCAGATGCTGTTTATCTCCTTTTTTTTTAATGGTTTTTTGAGGTACAGGGTCTCACTCTAGCCCAGGCTGACCTGGAATTCACTATGTCGTCTCAGGGTGGCCTCAAACTCATGGCAATCCTCCCACCTCTGCCTCCTGAGTGCTAGGATTAAAGGAGTGTGCCACCATGCCCAGCTCTATCTTCTTTCATTTATAGTCAGCCCACAATTTAACTCAATTAACTTGGGTCCCTTGATTGCCCTCCAAAGCCTTAAAGTCGACAAGAATGGGACTCTTAAAGAGCTCTATTTTCTCGGTGCCTACTTTTTCAGTGCCTACTTCCTTTTGCTTTTATCTCTCCCCAATGTCTTTATCTAGGATTGCTGCATCACACCAGTGCACTTTAGTCCCTTAGACAGACTCACTGGAGAGGTTCCCTCCTTGCCATACCTGATGACCTTACTGAACTCCAAGAAGCTAGATCTGCTGTTGCTCCAGTTCCCTAATGGTAACTAGGGTTATTTCTTCAGAGAAGGGACTGGGGTAGTTTAGTAGGAGTGACAGGGCTTAGGAATAAAAGTGCAGTATGCCCTAGAGCCTGTCTTGGTAGTCTCCATTTTGAAGTCAGTGAAGGATCTGGCTTCTCCTAAAGGAGTTCCCTTCCTAGATTGTTTTTCCTTAAACTCAGACTGAGTCCTTCCCCAGAAAGGAGCTCCCTTTTGCTGGGGGTTCAAGATTTCTGGAAGAATTAAATTTGATCCCCTTGGCTTCAGGGCTGCTTGTTGAGCTCCTATTCAGAACTTCTAAAAGACCTCAGTTTGGGACTCTTTGTGGCTTTACCTCACTCATCTTCTCATGGGCAGGAGCTCCCTGTACTTTCTCCTCTTTCCTTCTCTTAAGTGCTTTAAATTCTATTTGTATTCTAATAAAATCTCTCTAAACCTAAAAAAATAAAAATAAAAATGCTCCTGGGTATGATGAGACACACCTGCAGTTCTAGCTACCCAGGAGGATTGCTTAAGCCCAGGAGTTCTTGGTGAGCCAGGTCAACATAGTAAGACTCCACTTCATGATAAAGAATACAAACAAAAAAAAATGTTTTTTTTTTTTGTTGTTGTTGTTCAATCCAACAGTAACTCTTCCCCCCCACCAGGGAGGGTCTCACTTTAGCCCAGGATAACCTGCAACTCACGCTGTCACAGTGGTTCTCTTACCTCTGCCTCCTGAGTGCTGGGATTAAAGGTGTGGTGCCACCATGACCAGCTAATAGAAATTAAAAATTTTTTTTTTGAGGTAGGGTCTCAGTCACTACTCCCAGCTTGTAATCTACTTTCAAAAAAATTATTATTATTATTTATTTACCTGTGTATGTGTGTCTTCCTATGTGTGCAAGGTCAGAGGACAACTTATGGGTTGACTGGTAGGTTATATGGGGGTCGGGGGAGGCTGGGCTCAAACTAGGGCACTCTAGCTTAAATGGCATGTGGATAACCTGAGTCATCTTTCCAGCACATATAGTGCAATTCTTAAATGAAAACAAATCTAGAGTTACTCTAAAATAACAAAAAAAGATGTAAACATAAAGAGCTATGGTCTACTTTGACATGAATTTGACAGACTGGATTCATAGCTGTAGGCTCTTAAGACTAAATCAACATAGTGATTATTATGCCAGTTACTCATCTTTGTTTGAAAAACTAGAATTAACAGACATCTTAGAGTTAGTATCAATGGTGAAAACCAACAACAGATGACTTTATCAATTGCCAAATGTTTGGAAAAGCTACTTTAATTTAATTTGGCAACTGCCAAATGTTAAGAATATTTTAAAAATTTTAAAACAGAAAATATTGTTTCCTATCATTTAATTAATACACATACTTAAACAAAAAATTCTTATGTCGAAATCAGCTTTCTCGAGAGTATAGCAAAAGGCTGGGGCTGGGGCTGGAGCTGGAGCTCAGTGGGAGAGCACATAAGGACAAGGCCCTAGGGTTGAGTTCTGACATCAGGGAGAAAACATTTGTAATGACCCTAAGAATTATAAACAATCAAAAACTACAGAAAAGAACCCCAATATTGTAAGTATAATCTCTTCATTCTCTTATCTGGCAATTGGAAATTAGCATACCAATCATATTCTTTTTCATGCTACTCACCATCTTTTTATTGGGGGGAGGGGACTCCTCTTGGATTAAGAGTCAACTACTACTTAGAAGGTGATAAGAGTAGAATGTGGTGGTTATATTCTTGACCCTTTTCCTTTGTTGGCTTGGCTTTACTGTGTATGTTAATGATTTCAACAAGATGTTAAGTTTGTTTCTGAGCTTTATAAAAAGGCTATACATATGTAGTCTTTTGAAATTAAAGAAGAGACTTCTGATTAACTATAGCAGAATGACTATAGGTTATTTATTTTCTATTTTGAAACCCATTAAAACACGCATTTTTACATGGTATCTAAACATAGCAGACTGAAGGAAACTTTAGGGTTCTTGAAGAAAGGGACAATGAAATAAGACTTATTCCATAAGAACTCTAGAAATGCTCTCAATTTAGAGCTATGCATGCCAAATAAGCAGGAGTAAGTTATATCAGTGAAAAGAGAAAGTGGAAACACTGTATATAGCACTTAAGACTTTCCAAACCTCTTTGCCCATTCCAATTCTATTTTAAAAAAAAACAGGGTTGGGCATGGTGGCGCACACTTTTAATCCCAGCACTTGGGAGGCAGAGGTAGGAGGACTGCCGTGAGTTCAAGGCCACCCTGAGATGATACAGTGAATTCTAGGTCAGCCTGAGCTACAGCGAGACCCAACCTCGAAAAAACAAACAAACAAAAAAAGTCAGAAATTTTAGTCTCTAGAGAACTTGAATTTGATAAGAACTCTGTGGAAGAACTTGGACAGTGGAGGAAAGTTGTAGACTGAAAAATATATGGATGAAAAGAAAAATCCTCAATCTGAAGATAAAAATCCAGAAACTTGTCTTATATTGCTGTCATGACAGTAAGGATTCTTCTCTGAAGTTTATAGTGGTATCCAAGAAAAGAACGCCATGAAGCAAGAGAGGGGAATGAAAGAGTCAATTTAGTCATCTTCCCTTATTATCTAGTTAAATCAACAAGTGTCACTCTGCATTTATAAGAATGGAAAATAAGGATCACCGAATATTTAAAAATCACATATAAAACACTAAAGAAGCCTTGTGGTCTAGGCCTATCATCCCAGTGACTCATGAGACTAAGGCATGAGAATCACAAATTCTAGCCCTGCCTAGGTTATAGATTGAGTTCAAAGGCAGCCAGGGAACTGAGTGAAATTCTGTGTCAAAACAATCAATCAAGCAAACAGTCCATGCCACGCCATGCCACCCCCAAAACAAACCAACCTGCAAACAAACACTAAAGAAAGTAAAAAAAAAAGGCACAGAATTCAAGAAATGGAAAATTTCAGAGAAATAAAAAGACCAAAAAACCAATCAGATAATAAACATGGCGCTTTTAGGAAATAAAATTGGATATATTTTTATATTATATATAAATATATATTTATATTGTATATATTTAACATCCTTACATATATAATTGCTACATTAATTTTATGTTACAGAAAAATCTTTGCATTTTCAGAAGTGTTTAAAAACACGTATAAAAGTTTCTTAAATATATATATATATTCTTTGCTGAGGCTATTCACATTTTAAGCTAGTATTGTTATATTTCCATTTTGCTATTACGGCAACTGGTAAGGTAATTAAATGCTGCTCAAATGGGAATGTCCTATCGTAAGAATATAGAGGTAAATCTAAAGGTATAATATTATTGCAAGCTGTAGTCACTACTAAAACATCAACCTAAGAAATTTCTACCCCATATTTTTTTGTCTTTCTTTATCATACCACTATTAATTCAAAGGATCATACAGCTTACATTATTAAAATTATAATAAGGCAGGTGTGGTGGCACATACTTTTAATCCTGGCACTGGGGAAGCAGGCGGTAGGAGAATCGCTGTGAGTTTGAGGTCAACCTGAGACTATATAGTGAATTCCAGGAAGGTCAGCCTGGGCTAAAGCAATACCCTACCTCAAACACACACACACACACACACACACACACACACACACACACACACAGAGGAAAGAAAGGAAGAGAGGGAGGGTGGGCAGGTGGGTGGGCTGGAGTAATGGCTTACTAGTAGTTAAAGGTGCTTGCCTGCCAAGCCTGCTGGCCCAGCTTCAATTCCCCAATACCCATGTGAAACCAGATGCACAAAGTGGTGCTTATGTCTGGAGTTTGATTGCTATGGCAAAGGCTCTATTGTGCCCATTCTCTTTCTCTGTCTGCCTCTCAAATAAATAAATAACCAATTAAAAAACAAAAAATTGTGATAACATACTGGGCTGGAGAGACAGCTTAGCGGTTAAGGTGATTGCCTACAAAGCCTAAGGACATATAAAGCCAGATGGACAAGGTGGCGCATGCATCTGGAGTTGGTTTGCAGTGGCTAGAAGCCCTGATGCAATCATTCTCTTTCTCTCATTCTCTTTCCCTCTCTGTCTCTAAAAATAAAAGATTTTTAAAAAACCATGGGCTCTTGAAATCAACTTTTTTCCTAAAAAGTCAGATGTACAAGGTGGCACATGTACCTGCAGTTTGTTTGCAGTGTCTAGAGGCCCTGACACATCCTTTTTCTCTCTCTCTTTTGAATAAATTAAAATTTTTTAAAAAATTAAAAATAAATAAAGATAATATCAAGACATTTTTAATTTTTTTCAATGGTTTACAATATATTTTTCCATAGTAAAACTAAGTAAGTTATAGCAAAAAACCTGAAAGAAGTTGTATGCATAAGCCATTAAAGGATATTATAATTAGAAGTAAGACTTACCGGACATACAGAGATCGCTTCTGGCTAGTTCGTAGAGAACCTGACCCTGAACTAATGCTACTATTCATCATCTGCTCCCGTAAATCATGTATTTTAGCTTCAAAACGACTGTACTCTGATGGAAGTAAAAGAGAAACAAATTAAATCGCAAAAATAAGTTACTTAAGATGTAAGCTGTCTTAAAATTGGTGAAACAAGGTTGGAATCTTAAACAGTAATTTGTGTAAGGTTTTTGCCCAACATGAAAAGTTGAAAAAATGAACAACTTTTCTACTGTACCACAAAGTAGAGCTGGGTGTTATAATTTTCCTTTTTAAATCACATTTAATTAAAAGACAATTTCATGAAGCAAACAGCAGTAGACATCTTACATTACTTTCTAACCTAAGTACAAATTTCAAAAAGGAAAAAAACAAAACAGGATTTATTCCAGATTCATAGTAAAGACAGAAAACTATAATTAATGTTACATATTTGACTTCAGACTTTTTCCCTTAAGAGAACCAGTTAATCTTACATTAAATATGGAACTCGTGCACAGCCAATATGGGAAAACAGGCCTTAACAAACTGATAAATGAATTAAAGTTATTTGAATTCTTTTTATGATTTATAAATTGTCAAAATGCCAACAGAAGACACAAAAAAGCATTATCCTTTGTATTTAGAGTTAATAAAACTAAAGACTTAAGGTCCTCTAAGTCTTAAATATTATTTTCCTCATGTTTAGAAACTAAGGCATCAAAGTTCGAAGTATAAAAATAAGCCGAAAAATTTATAGTGACTTTATGGAATACTAATAGGCAAGCCAGTTCCTGAAAGATAAAAAATTAATTCTACTGAAAGTTTACTTCTTTGCTCTGTGTGTGTATGTGTGTGCATATGCGTGTGCACATGTGTGAAGATTGTTGATAAAGCAGGAAAGCCTTCAGTAAAGATACTAACTGCAAGAAAATTCATTTTGTATTTCTTAAAATCACCAGCTCTCTGTTAATCTTGAATTTGTGTTTTGGGCCCTAGTAGAAGTTGTATTTTGTTGATGTGAAATACTTTTAAATGCTTTATAATAAAAATACATCTGTGAAAATATGTTGCAACAAAACATGAAGCTATAATGTCATTGTTTAATAAACAGAAGTTAGTTAACTAGCAATACAACAGGAAAATAAGTTTTCAAATATTCAAAACATCCCTTAAATTTTACTTCTAGTTATTTTCACCACGAATGTCAGTTCTTTCCCCTGTCCATCCAATCCTGTATATCTTTAGGTACCTAATTCAGCTCCAGTGGTTCTCTAGCATCTTTTATCATGTCTTTATTTGATCACATTTTTATTGAATTTCTAAAGCAAGTAATTTCTAAGTAGCTCTGTAGCTACTTACTTGTGGTTATTAGGTCGCAGTACCGTATCTGTGGTAAAAAGAATACAGCACACAGACACATTGCCAGACTAAGTACTCTACACAACATTCCCAGGGAAAAGAACCTAGATTTTCAAAGCATAAAGTCTCTGAGTGAATCCTAACATTACCAACTCTGAGCCTTCATCACAGGTAAACAGAGAATTTTGCTACAAATTTCAAAAGGCTACAGTAAGATTTGAACAATAAGCAAACAAGGGCCTAAGTAAGATATGATTACAAAGTTAACTGTCATAAAGGAAAAAATATCAGAGTGCCATGAGAAGCTAGACATGTGTAGCATTAGGAACAACCTGGAATAGTACAAGGCTTGAAAGAAGATCTGTAGGTTAAGAGCATAAGGAACAAAGAAAAGAATAAAAGGCATGCAGTAAATCCATGTTTGCTGTATTACACAAATCACAAAAGGCCTTTGCAATTCTATTAAAACACTTGGATTTTATTCACAATATAATGGTGAATATTTTAAACAACCCAATTTTTTTTATTCAAAGAGAACATTTTGACTGATGAACAAAGAATGAATTGAAAATTAAAGTGAGGACATCTATGAGAGGTTATTAGAGCAGTTCAGGTAAGAGATGATGGTGGCTTTGGCAAGGCCAATAGCTGTGACTGAATGTGTGAAAGGAGAGGGAGTTAAAGTCCTAGGCTTTTGGCTTAAGCATGAACAGACGTTCCATTTTCTGAAATAGCAAATATGGGGAGAAATCAAACAGGAGATTTTTGGAAAGACGAAAACACATACAAGAGAACTGCACGCCCACTCTGAATTAGAAGACACATACCAAACAGTAGCTATTTGAACATTCAAAGAAAAGAAACATGTAAATTCTCTTTTGGTACAAAATGGCTTTTTACCAAGACTAGAATAGTACTGAATATGATTAGACAAAGAGAAACACAGAAATCCCAAGAAAGCACAGAACCCTCAAACATAATAGTATAAGCACAATAAAAGAGAATCTGAGAGGGAAATCCCTGGGCACATTCAATAACTCCTGGAGAAAACCAATCTGTTGGCCAGTGTACCTAGTAGGTACAGAGGCACACTAGATTTAGGTAAGAGCCACTAGCTATGAAAGTGATGATTTGTTCCATTATAACAATCCTGCCTTCTCCTAACAACTAAACTTTATCCCCTCATAACTTTTCAAAATTCAAACCATTATTTTTTGATAAACATTACAGTATATCTAACTTTTGGCCACTCTTAGTCTACTTGTCTTATACTATGCTTTTTCAAAATAAAGATATTTCTTTTAAGAAAAGTCTCTGTGAATGTATTGAATTAACATTTTCAAACATTGATTCTCTTCCTTTTAATTTTTATTTTGTTTACATTTCCTACTCTAACCCTTATTGGGTTTCAACAGTCAGTATCTTTGGGTTTGTCTTTCAATTTCACTAACTAGTTTGGCTTTCTCTTTCCTGGGTTTAGTTAGTTCTAAGTTAATTTTTCCTGGTTGTTGAGCCATCTTTTCCTGCCATTTGCATTTCTACTTTGTAGTCTTTCAAAGAGAATGTCATCTTGTGTCAATATTTTGTGTGTATGTATGCACAAGTGCACCTAATTTGTTGCCATGCTCTGCTGCAAGCAGTTTTAACCACTGAGCCACCTTCCCAGTCCTTAGCTAGCTACTGTTAAATTACTTATTATAGAACCAATTTTCCTGGGACAGATATTTGCAGAAAGTTTGGAAGGACAGGGGGAATTGGAAGCACAGATTATTTTCACAAGCTTTAAAAGTTAAGACTCGATTTTGGGACATAGCTCAATGGATAAAAGTGCCTATAGCACAACTTTATGACTTGCACTTAGATCCCTAGTACCCATACAGAAGTTGGTGGGCTTCTGTAATCTCAGTAGGCCTATGGCCAGAATGGAGGCATAGACTGCAGAACTTCCTGGAAGCTCCTGAATGGAGTGGTGGACAACATCGAGACCTTTCCACAAATGAGGTGGAAGGAACCACACAAAGGCTGTTCTCTAACCACCACACACATGCACACATGTGCGCCTTACCACACACCCCTCCCACACAAATAAATAAAATAAACCCAAAAGTCTGCCACCTTGTCTAATTCTCTGCTCTACATAAAATGTTACCTTTATTCTATAACCCAAATCACATCATGATGGTGCCTGCTTTGGTCTGCTCTTCCAATTCTCATAAAATATGTCATAAAAAATAAAGGATAGTGTTTTCAATACTATAAAAATGAGCTCCTCACTTTCAGGAATTAATATTTTATGACCTATCATTCTAAGTTGTGCTGCTCTGAGCTTTACAACAATCCATGTTTACTCTCTTCTTTCCACAGTGCTGCTGCCAGATCTCATCTGTTTAAGTAGCCTTTGCCTACATTTTGTTGTACAGGTAATATATCTGTCTTAGTTTTCCTAACCATAAGGTGGAGCTGTATATGTTTTATTTTCCTTGTTGATTTTGTATATTTTCTGAGGATCAGCTACTGACTTACTTTAAAAAAAATATTTTTTAATTTATTTGAGAGAGAGAGAAAGAGGCAGAGAAAGGGAGAGAGACAGAGAATGGGCGCGCCAGGGCCTCCAGCCACTGCAAATGAACTCCAGATGGATGCGGCCCCTTGTTCATCTGGCTTATGTGGGTCCTGGAGAATCGAACCGGGATCCTTTGGCTTTACAGGCAAGTGCCTTAACCACTAAATCATCTCTCTAGACCCCTGACTTACTTTTTTTTTTTTAAACTCATGCCTAAAGTCTCTATTCTTCAGACATAAAATGAAATTGTAATTTAACTTCTATATAGTAAACTTATAGTGCAGGAATGTGCTGGCTAGAACATAAAAGTATATGTATGGTCACACTGACAGACCTGTTTCTCCCGAAAACTAATGAACTGACACTCTTGACTCCTATGTCAGTTTCTGCTTGTTTAATGTGAATTTGCTTCAGTTTATATTTGCATGTAAATAAATTTACCCTTGTTCAGGTACTGAGCCCAAAGGTTGAGGTTTACCAGAACGATAGAATCTACTACATGTATCACAAAATATCAAGCAATCCCAAAGTCCTATTTTGATTAGCTAAAAAAGCAATGCATGTTACAAAAATAAATTTTACTCTAAGAATAATAAATGCAAGTGTTTATAATTACAGAAATTTCTTTCAGCTCCTAAACTATGGAATATTTCTTAGTGCCTAAATTAGACAGTATTTAATTTAGTTCGTGTAGTCACATGTTTTCTTTCTTCGTGTTATTTATGAATAACAAAGACGCTATGTATTCTTTTGGGTGTTTAAGCTTTTAAAATTCCCCTGAGGTTTTGCTAGTGAAGTGGTAATTTGATGCACATGAGAGCCTATGTTATGTTTAGTATGGCATAACCTCAAAATTTCCATTACCACTTTCTTCCCTTAGAATCTAGTAAAGCAGGGCAAACAAGCTTACTTCCTCAATAAGATTTCCAGTGAAGAGAATCAATGTTTGAGGAAAAAGTACAGATTAAGAGAGACAATAACAAACCATCAATGTATGGCCCTATCCTAGATCTTGATTCAAAATATAAGGTATAAAAAAGGCATACATAGGGGCTGGAGTGATGGCTTAGCAGTTAAGGCGCTTGCCTGCAAAGCCAAAGGACCCAGGTTCGATTCCCCAAGACCCACATTAGCCAGATGCACAAGGGGGCGCATACATCTGGAGTTCATTTGCAGTGGCTACAGGCCCTGGCATGCACATTCTCCCCACCCCTTTCTCTGCTAAATAAATAAATAAATAAATAAATAAATAAATAAAATATTAAAAAAAATTTAAAGGCATATATAGGACAACTAAGAAAATGCAATGATAATAGTAAGGAATTAATTCTTATGGAAGCACAATAATGACAGTGTGGCTATATTTAGAAAGAGGAGGGGAGGGTGAGATAGCTCAGTCGTTAAGGTGCTTGCCTGTGAAGCCTACAGACTCAGGTTCGATTCCCTAGGACCCATGTAAGCCAGATGCACATTGAAACATAATCGAGTTGAAATAACAGTGTGTCTAGGATTTGCTTCAGTCTGATTGGAAGTCAGGGGACGGAGATGAACAAGACTGGCCTAAGGGTTCATGACTGTTACCACTGGGTGATGGATAAATGGATGCTCATTATTCTTTCATCTCTGCTTTTAAATCTTTGAAATTTTTCCTAATAAAAACTAAAAACCAATCTAGTATATCCATCTATTTAGAAACACAGTATACCCAAGCTTTTACTTTCTATTTTAATTAGCAATAATAGCTCCTAGAAACATATAAACTTGGTGTTAATTAATATAAAATTAAAACATTAGGAAAATTTCAGATAACCACATTGTCTTTGGCAGTACTAATATTTTTTGCTTTTGGTTATTACTAATCTTTCAGATTAGTGAGCTAGTGAACAGTGATGTTAAAAGCTATGTATTAGGTTAGAAGTCAGATTTTTAAAACTTGAAAATTAATCCAAATAATGATGCAATCCTCAGAAGAGATGGTAGATTATGAGGTCCTTATCTGGCTAAAAACACTTATGACCAGGAAAATGAAATTGGTACAGAGTAAATATATTCTAGATTAACAAATTGGAGCACAACAAACTATTAAGTTTAGAAATTAAACATTTTTAAGAGGAATAATTTAAAAAATTGTAATAAGAGTAAAATGTGAAATAAATAATAACTGGCAAGAATTTTATTACCTTCAGGTCGATATTGTGCAACAATAGTGACAGCCTGACCAGCGTTTTTCAATGCAGCTGCTGCCTGCTCATGACTGGCAGCTCTGAGATCAACACTGTTTACCTGTAGATAAAAATCAAGAATTAATCTGAGAGAAAATGATCACTGATTAGAAATCACAATGGGCCCTACATGATTATTAGTTGCAATAAAATGTATTTATTGTAAAACAAAATTGCTATTATTCAAAACAATTTTATTCAGTAATAATACTTAAGTGAGAAAAACTAGAGCCTATTCTCCTAGAAGGATTTCACGAGCATGGCTACCCATTTAATCAGCGAGTATCATCATTTTGCATTACTCGTTTTGTTGGTAAGCAATGGGAGGAAAATTCATTTTTACTTGTTGCACTGTTTTCACCCTCAACTGCATTCTCGATCCTCTAGGTTGGCTCTTTCAATTTTCTTCCTTTAATAGGCTAAAGCTTCAATTCTTTGGTTGTATCAGGAAAGTTGCATTAATTAGTTAGGCATATAATAACAGTTAAGATTTCAGGGGCAAATTTAAACACGGTAAACATTAAATGCACCAGAAGACTTTTTTTGTTGTTGTTGTTTAAGTCCTCGGGTAAAATAATTACTGAGATGACCAATCTGACTCTAGAAGAATACTCTTTTCAGTCGAAGTTGTCAATACTTAGCTTATACAGCAAGGTACACACTTTAAGAGATCACCTCTTTAAAAAAAAGTTTTTTTTATTTATTTGAGAGAGAAAGGAAGAGAGAGAAGGAAAGAGAATGGACACATCCGGGCCTTCAGCCACTGCAAACACCTTGTGCATCTGGCTTACGTTGGTCCTAGGGAATGAAACCTAGTTCTTTGGCTTTTGCAGACAAGTGCCTTAATCACCAAACCATCTCTCCAGCACAGATTACTACTTTTCTACAAAGATAAACTTAAGAAGATGCTCACAGATATCATATATTTGAATGCAATAAATCCTGACTATTTAAAACTTCAGAACAATGAGTAGACTGAAGCTGTATTAAAATGTTTTGAATAGGAAGAACCATCATATAATTTTTGTATGAGAATTTTGTTTCGTTGAAATCTGATCTTTAGATTTAATGCATTTTAACATAAAAATCACACATAACTTTTAAAATTTTTGACCATGAACCCAGATGTCCTTGGGATCTTTAAATTTATATAAATGAACCCAGATGTTCTTGGGATCTTTAAATTTATATAAGAGAATATTATAACTGTGTAAAGATCTGATATCCAAATATAATATATGGGGTTATTAGAGACTATCTCTAGCTAAAGATGATTAAAAATACTCAATACAATGTATCAAGTACATTAGGCATAAAGAAAATCCTAATTACAAGAACAAATTAGGAAATAAATTTAAAGGAAGATACACTTTAAGAAATTACTGTAGAAGAGATTAAACTTTTTGATGTTGCTATTGTTTTTATCAAGGTAGGGTCTCATTCTAGCCCAGGCTGACCTGGAACTCACTCTTGAATCCAGGCCTCCCAAGTGCTGGAATTAAAGATGTGTGCCTCCACACCCAGCAATTTTAAAAATACTTTAAATTTTTTATTTGAGAGAGAGAAAGAGGGAGGGAGAGAGAATGGGTGTACCAGGGCCTCCAGTGGCTGCAAAGGTACTCCAGATGCATGTGCCCCCTTGTGCATCTGGCTTACGTGGGTCCTGTGGAATTAAACCTGGATCCTTTGGCATTGTATGCAAGTGTCTTAAGCACTAAGCCATCTCTCAAACCTGACTTTTTTTTTTTTTTTGAGTCAAGTGTCACTCTGTAACCCAGGCTCATAGCCATCCTCCTGCCTCAACCTTCTGAGTGCTGAGATTAGAGATGTGAGCCACAATCAGAGCTCAAGATGAGAAATTTTAATGAATTATTCCTAAGTACCAAATTCTGCTGATACAGGAATGATGTGAGGACAACTCACATGTATTCTAAAGCATGTAGGTAATCTGCTGGACAAGATTATAAATTAAAGACAACATAGCAGCTAAAACTTCAACTGATGTATAACACCTTATCAAGGATATTTCAGAAGAAATCTCTGTACTAGAAGATACTCATGTCCAAATAGCCTTAAAGAACTTTTTAAAAACCAACACTACATGTTGAAGCTGTACAGTTTAGTGTTTTTAGTACATTCATCACCATCATCTAATTCCAAAATAACCTTCTTTCCTCCAAAAAGAAACTTCATACCAGTTATGGATGTCTCTTCTTCCCATGCCTAAAATCAGAAGCCTACATTTTTTTCATACATGTACACATTTTTATTATGTTACTTTTTAACTCTATAAAATTGCCTGTTTTGTACATGTAATGGTTATGTCTAAGAGGGACTTTCTAGATTGCTAGTTGAGGCGAAAGGACCCACTCTTAACTGTGAGTAGCACCATCCATGGACTGGGCTCCTGGACAGTATGAAAAGGAGAAAGCTAGTCAAGCATTCAGCATTCATCAGCTCTCCTTCCTCCCTGCTGATATGACATGACACTGGTTTCTTGCTCCTGCCACGTTTTCTCTTCCATGAGGAACTTCTCAAAACTAGTTGGGTATTTTGTTCCAGAAATAAGAAAGTAACTGATACAGTACATTTCCAATAGATTAGATATTATACTATGTGGCCATCTCTGCTTGGTTCCTTTTATGTAAGGTTCATACCTTAGCATGGATCAGCATATCATTCTTTATAATGGTTAACTAATATGTCATTGAAGATATACCATGTTTTGTTCTCTTGTTCTTTTTGATGGTAATGCAATTGGAATTATTCTCTCTAGTCAAACCCAGGGACTTAACTCATACATGTAATAGGGACTACAAAAACTTCTTTATTCATCAAAAGTAAAGATCTGAAATGTGACTTCTTTTTTAAATAGATATTTTATTATTTATTTATTTGGGGGTGGGAAGAGGCAGATAGAGAACGGGTGCATGCCAGGGCCTCCAGCCACTGCAAACAAACTCCAGATGCATGTGTCACCTTGTGCATCTGGCTTACGTGGGTACTGGGGAACAGAACCTGGGTCCTGAGGATTTGCAGGCAAATACCTTAACTGCTAAGCCATCTCTCCAGCCCAAATGTGATTTTTCTAAAACTCATTATATACTTCCTTGCTGTTTTTAAGTATTCATACTTTCATCAATAATATGGGTTATCATTAAGAACATAAAAGGGTTGATTTTAAGAGTAGCTGTCAAATTTTTATCTAGGAGCAGCAACTCTTTATGGAGATGTAAGAGAAATGCCAATTTTCAGATTTTTCCAAAGTCCTACTAGGTAAAAAAAATATTGAGGCTGGATGTAGTAGTGCACACCTGTAATTGCAGACAGCACTTGGGAGGCAGAGGCAGAGGCAGAGGCAGAGGCTGAGGCTGAGGCTGAGGCAGAAAGCCTTGAGCTGGAAGTAAACCTGGATACATAGAGAAACGTTATCTCAATATACAGTGGATTGGGTTTGTCATAATAGTGCCACCATGTGATCCTGATACAAGGTGAAGATTGAAAACTGCCAAATTTTGTCTGAAGAAATATTTAAATGTTTGTTTTAGGTTTTTCTTTAAATCTTGGTGAATTTTGATCCTGTTTTTGTTTTCTCTTGCTCCTAAAAGATCTTTTCCTACTGTCTTCACTGTATTTCCCTAAAGAATAGGAAGCATTAAGAATATAAAGCTGCCAATACACTGACCAACATGATGCTATATTTACACACACCTGAGGGTGACCAATATTGCCTTACACTGTCTGGAACTTGCAGTGCAAACAAAAGGAAAGTTCTGAGTGATTTTCATTGTGTTGGATGGCCTAACACATTTTAGCAGTATGGTGTGTCAATGACCCATATAAACTGGTCCCACAAGGGCAGTTTAAAGCCATCTATTTTTGCTTTGAGTTTTTCACACTAAACTCTAAGCCAACTGAACAATTTATTTTGACAGGAAGTGTGAAATGCAGGCCCTAAGCTAATTTTATTCCCCTACATAATTGGCTAATTTGTCTAATAGCACTTAGTTAAAAAAACTACATTCCTTACCACTAATTTGTCCTTTAGAAGATTAAATTATAATATTTTGAAAGCAAAATGTAAAAATTTAACAGTTTAAGATGGAGTTTCCTTTTTAAAACAATTTAAAATTTTTTTTATTATTTTTATTTATTTATTTGAGAGTGATAGAGAGACAAAGGGAGGGAGGGCGGGAGAGAGGGAGAATGGGCGCGCCAGGCCTCCAGCCACAGCAAACAAACTCCAGATGCGTGCACCCCTTGTGCATCTGGCTAACGTGGGTCCTGGGGAATCGAGCCTCGAACCAGGGTCCTTAAGGCTTCACAGACAAGTGCTTAACCACTAAGCCATCTCTCCAGCCCCAAACAATTTATTTTTTCCCATTTTTATACAATTTTATACAAGCATACAATGCATTTTACCTTGTCTCTTCCCCTTTCCTTCCTATTAAAAGCTTTTTTCTTCCCACTACATCCCCATCATAGTTCTATACCTTGTTTATTTTATTATATTATTTCATTTTGACTCACTGATTTAAATTAAGATTGCTTACATAGTAATGGGTGGGGGTTATATACTGAAGAAAGGGCAATCCTCCAGTGGCTATCCCCCAAAGGACAATCAGTTTCCACTATTTACGCTGGGAGGTGTGGAGACTGTCTCATGAACACCTCCTTCATCCATTATGTTGAGACACTGACAGGCTCAATTGTATACAGAAAATTTCATTTGCTGCGAGTCCATGAGTGTAGCAGATTTGCCATTCCATAACCCCACTTCTCATTTTCCTATTCTTACATTTTTTTCCACACCCTCTTCCAGGTATTTCCCTGAGCCTTGACGTCATGTTTAGGGCTGAGCACAAACTACTCGCATGTTCTTGGTAACAATGTCACCTATGGATCTCTATAATTACCTCTACCTTCTGTGTTGAGGGCTGCAAGTAGTACCAATCTCTGAGAACACAAAACATTTAGAGGGTAGTTTGTTTGACATGCTGCCCAATGAGCATAACCACAGTACTAGGTTCCCCTGTACGGCCTAGGTCCTTAGCTACAGACTTATGGCCAGATTTACAGTAACAGACACTATTTTCTTCCTATAGAACAGGTTTCAAATTCAACCAGAGAATTGGTCACTCCCATACCTTTCTTTCCACTATTACACCAGTGGACACATCTTGCCGTGAAGTACACAGGGTCCACAGCTGGGTAGGAATGTTAATTTTAAAAGCCTTTTCTTCCCTAGCAAGCTTATGTATTATGTAGCACCTTCTGGCACAAGAAAAAATAATAAAAAGTTAGCTGGTGGATAGAAGGATTTTCACAAGTACATATACTTAATGAGTCTGCTACTTCAAAGAAGATAGAATGCCTTTTCTATCAGCCAACTCAAGAGAGTTCTACTGGGTACCTCTGTAATCATTCACAATCATTAGTAATCACTTTTAAAATTCTATTAGTAGAAATTAGTGTTTGTAATTATCCTATGACTAGGAAATACATAATCTGCTTTTCTGTTATGTCTTTTTTGCTTTGCACAACATGATACTTTTTAGATACCTATATTATTTTTAGTATTTGATTCCTTTCCTTGCTAAGCAGTATTAAATTATATATCACCATCTACTTAGCCACTTCCTTCTTTATCTTTATCATCTTTGCGTATGAGTGTGGGTGCACACATACCATGGTGTACATGTAGAGGTCAGGGGACACCCTCAGGTGTTCATCCCTGCCTTTTCACCTTGAGACAAATCTCAAGATTGTTCACTGCTGTGTATGCCAAGACAATTATCCCACAAGCTTCTGGAGATCCTGTGCCTCCCATCTCATCATAGGAGGGATGGAATTATAGATGCTCCCCACTGCATCTGGCTTATGTGGGTTGCAGGGATTTGAACATAGGTCATCATACTTGTGCAGCAACCACTTTTATTCACTAAGTCATCTCCCCAGCCCTATTTACTTGTTAACAGAAGCGAGTCATTTTCAGATCTAGTTTAGTTTGATTATGTATGGTACAAATGTCAAAGTGTGTTTGTGGGCACATGCTTTTGTTTCCCATGGTGTAAAAGCCTGAGTGGTAATGGTTAGATGTATGTTTACCTTTTTAAAGGCTTCTCTAAGTCCTTGTAGTGGTTCACCACTTTATGGGAAGAATTACAAAGAAGAGTTGCAGTTGTTAGAAATCAATCAATCATCTATCTATCTATCTGTCTGTCTGTCTATCTATCTATCCATCCATGCATCTATCTATCATCCATCCATCCTTTTTTCTTTAGCCAGGCTGCTGGCAGAAACTGGCTAAACTAGCCGAACTGGTGAGTTCTAGGTTCAGTGAGAGACCTAGTCTCAATAAATAAGGTGGAGAGCAATAGGAGACACTGATGCTGACCTCTGACCTCCACTTGCAATGCATCTGCACACAAGTGTTCACATACAAATACATACACCTGAGAACATATACATATATACATGCACACCACACACATGTGAAAATAAATCTTTTGCATTCATCCAGGTATTTACTTTCTGTTTCCCTAACTTCCTTCTGTAGATCTAAGATTCTATCTAGCATAATTTCTCTTCAACTTGAACAATTTCTTTAGTATTTCTTCTAGTCTGTTAGAGACAAATGCACATGAATATTGTTTATTTCTGATAAGTAATTTCACTGGACATAAGGTTCTCTATCAATGTTTTTCTTTCAGCACCTTAAATCTATCATTTTTACTGCATGATGCCGTCTACTGTGCCAAGTGAAAATCAGCTAAAATTTGTATTGCTACTCATTCCTGCTTTTAAGATATCTTCTTTTGATTAAGTTTTTAGTACTTTACCTGTGGTGTTGCTATTTTTGATGGTTTTGAAAAAAAATTGTCAGTATCTCTTTAAAAATATTCTGTATTCTCTTTGTTAAGACTGCCTGACAATGTTCCACAGCTGATGCTCTGGTCTACCTTTCACTCCCAATCTCTTCCCACCCCACCCCATCCCCGGCTTTATGTTTCAATTTGTAAACTTGCTTTCACTTATGTTCAAGTTTCCCAATTCCTTCTGCTACTTTCACTGCATCAAGTCTTTCAAATAAAGTTTTTATCTCTACTTTATTTCCATCAATCCCATGATTCATTTCTTGTTTTATGTTTTTACTGAAATTCTCCAATTTTATCATCATACATTTTGTATGTCTTTGCCTCTACATCCTTTAGCATTTTCTTTTTCTTTTGAGGCAGGATCTTACTCTAGCCCAGGCTGACCTGGAAGCTTCTCTGTAGCCCAATATGGCCTGGAACATTGAACTCACTGAGATCTTCCTGCCTCCATCTCTGCAGGGTTGGAATTATAGGCCTGAGCCACCAGACCTGGCTTCCTTTAACATTTTTGAATTTTTAAAAAATATTTATTAATTTGAGAGAGAAAGAAAGAGGGAGAAACAGATAAGCAGAGAGGGAGGGAGGGAGGGGAATATGAATGTGTCAGGGCCTCTAGTCACTGCAAACGAACTCCAGACACATGTGCCACTGGTACATCTGGTTTTACCCGTGTACTGGGCTGTTAAACCTGGGTCCTTAGGCTTTGCAGACAAGAGTCTTAACTGCCAAGCAATCTCTTCAGCCCCATTCAACATTTTTTTTTTTTTATCATCACTATTAACACCATCATCATTTTTAGTGACAAGGTCTCACTACAGCCCTGGATGACAGGTTACTCTCCATGGCCAGGGACTTGTGGCAATCTTCTTGTCTCAGTCTCCTGAGTGCTGCACAATTATTTTAAAGTATTATCCATTATATCTGCCATCTAGGCATTCTCTTGATTACTTCTACTAACTTCAGTTTTTATTTAGTTAATTTTCAGCTAATGATTTTTTTTTTTTTTTGAACCATGTTGTTACTATGTAGACAAGGCTGGTGTGGAATTTGTGGAGTGCCTCCTGCCTCGTCCTTCTGAATGCCGCACCTTACCACTGAGCCATCCTGAAGACCTGCCTCATCTACCATCACAGTTACCTAACTTCTTTCTGTCTGAACAAGTTACCTTTCATCAGGCTATTCAATTCTTTATAGAATCCTAAGAAAGAATGAAGTAAGCATCATATACTACTTTCCTACAACACTGTTTTCAGTATCAGGAAATTAGTTCCTGGGAAATAGAATAATCTATGTGTTAGGCTTCCCGAGTCAAGCTGCATGAACATGAATTGTAGTTTTATTGTAGCTTCAATTTAGTTTAAAATGCTTGAAAGTAGGATCAGGCACATATTTTCATTCTGAGGGGCTTAGGATGTGAGCATGGGTAAGATTCGTAAGATCTCATATTTTAAAGCTGAGCTGCCAACTTTCAAAACTGCTTTGTTACTTAGCTGCCACCTTTCTGGGATATTTTCTTTTGCTTTCTGGACTTGTGAGTATCACTCTGTTCTTTTCCCTACCATTCTCTGTCCCACACTGCCTTGCCTTTCACCTCTTAGCAAGTGAAATCATGGAGTGGCTTATTTTAATAAGCCTTCTAGGACTTTGGACTCTGGTGGATAAGATCATAAGCAAAGTTTAGTGGGCTCCTGACTTGTTTTTTTTTGGGGGGGGTCCCTTTAAAATTCAGGAATGAATAATTCCTATCTCTAGGTCACCAAATATTAGCTTAATCCTTCTCACTACTCAGTGAAGATTCATGAGAAAAGTATTAACAAATGGATACAGACTGGCCTTATGGCTTCTCAGAATCTTTATCTGTTTCACCAGTCTAAAAAAAGGCCATACAATGCTGAGTAATGTTTTGTTGGTTTCTTCCTATTTCTATCTATTCCTTCTCAAACTCTACCAAGGATGAGAGCTGCCACAGATGGTTTTCTTGTTACTTTCTGGACATATGTTCACTTAGGTCTCTCTGAATTATAGCTCCCTGATGTGTTCAGTTTATCTAAGTTTAACCAGATTGCTCTGATGTTAAAGTGAAGGATGATCTCTGAGACTTCTGGATTCACATATTGCAAGAAGGCTCTAATTTTGCTCTTTAAAAAAAGTTATTGCAGGGCTGGAGAGATGGGTTAGCAGTTAAGGTGCTTGCCTGTGAAGCCTAAGGACTCAGGTTTGATTCCCCAGAATCCACATAAGCCAGATGCACAGGGAGGTGCATGTGTCTAAAGTTCACATGCAGTGGCTAGAGGCCCTGGTGTGCCCATTCTCTCTCTCTAGTTTTAAAAAAAAAAAATATATATATATATATATATATTTTTTTTTCTTTTTTTAAAGAAAAGTTGGGCTGGAGAGATTGCTTAGCAGTTAAGGTGCTTGCCTGCAAAGCCTAAGGACCTATGTTCAACTCCCCAGATCCCATGTAAGCCAGATGATCAAGGTGATGCATGCGTCTGGAATTCGAGTGCAATAGCTGGAGACCTTCCCCATGTAAATATTCTCTGTCTCTCTCATATTTAAAAAAAAAAAAAAAAAAAAAGCCCTGTTTGTTGGGCTTGCCTCAAAGGTAAGTCTGCAATGATCCCCAGGTTTTGACTGACGTAACCTGATTTTAAAGTTGTTTAGCCTTAAAACTTTAAGTGCAATTTTCATTTAGCTGCACTACATATCAGTTTATTTTCTTAGAATCTAGTAGTACATAATCCTCAATAAAGTATTGCTTCCTGTATATCTGAAGATTCAAGTGCTCAGAAATTATTTTTATCCAAATGCCAGCTGGTAACACCATGATCCTAGAACAAAAACAAAAGTAAGTACTTATTTCTTTTGTAAATGATCAGTCACTCTTCTTTCTGTTCTGGACTCAAGTCCATCCTTAAGTTATACATGATCCATAAGAGGACAAAATGGAGGTTTATGTTGTTAATACAAATATGTCAGATAAAAAAATTAGATGGTGAGTGGGATTACTCTGAGAGTTGTATAAACGATGCAGCTGACATTTCTGGAATAATTTTCCTTTCATTTATCGGTCACATTCATCTTCACTTTGAGGAATATTTTCTTATTTTATTTAATAGTTGAAAAGGTCTCTATTGATTTACATCAAAGAAATGAATTAAAATAGCAAACAGAATGGAACTATTGACCTAGAATATAAAATTTATTTCTATATCTCAAATTCTAAAATTTCTGAAACCTGTTTTACCTTAAAATACATTATGCTTAATAATTAGCAACAGCAGGTTAATCTTATCTGGATGATTGATTAGCCATTAAGGGCAAAGTAGCCTCTAAATTTTAATTCTGTCAATGGAAAATGTGTTAAGAATCATGCTGCCAGGAGCTTAACAGACACAATGTAAAATATTTCATTAACCACCACTCCCTAACTGAAACAGCACTGGATTCCCACCAATACAGTGCTACTAAGAATCAGCTCACAATGCAGTTCAAAGGAAGGAAGGTAATTCTCTATGAGGCATAGAAATTATGTATTACATAGTTATGAATTTAAGAAAATAGTACTACTCATACAGAAATTAAGTATGGTTAGCAGAAAACCATCAAAACATGTTAGAAACCACCAACTACCAAAACCACCAAGCAACTTGTACAAAGGATGTTTAGGAAAAAAAAAAAGCAAAACACTCTGAAACTAAATCTCAAGTTTTTCTTGAAAAGCAGCTCAGATATATATGAAGCAAACAGACCCATGAGAAAGAAATAAAGAAATGAAGTACAAGGAGATTGAGTTGATAACTATGACAAAGGGTTAAAAGACATGATGAACAGAATAACATCCACTCCTAGGAATTCAATAAGTATAGAGTACATTTAATGTGGTAAAGCAAAATTTGAAAGGATGTTTTCAGAACTAATGAAAAAACAGGTCACATCTGATTAAGTAAGCATATTAAATCTCAAAAAGAAGGCAAGATATACACCTATATCACTGAATTTTCAGCACACCACAAATGAGATCTTCAAAGCAACCAATGAGAAAATAAATCTCTAAACATGATAAAGACCGGAACCCTTTTCTGTTATGTGTTAATTATCAATAAGCCAGACAGTATAAAAGAGTATCTTTCAAGTTTTTGAGTCAAAAGCTGCCAACTAAAATTCTGGATGGTACCAAATTTATAAATAAGGACACAATAAAAACATTTTTAGATAAAATTTTAAAATATTTACCATTAAGAATCTACTGCTAAAAGAATAAATCAAAAGCCCTCATATGGGCACTTTAGGTATTTGAGTGCCCTTGTTGCTTTTTACAATGACTAGGGAGCATGGAGAGGACAGACGTTAGAAAAGCTGGGCTGGTGATGTGGCTTAGTGGCTAAGTGTGCTTTCATCCAAGCATGAGAGCCTGAGGCCTGAAACCACCCAAGTTAGAATCTCCCAACCCACATGAACAACTGGGTGTGGCCACAAACACCCATAACTCCAGTCCAGAAAAGGGGAGCAGATACCAGAGTCACCGGACACAGAGATGTTGAAAAGAAGGAAGCTCCAGTATCAGTAAGAGCCAGCACATACTAGAACAGGTGGAAGAGCAATGGTGCTGGATACCTGATGTTCTTCTATGGCCTCCTCAGGCAAGCGCCCCCCACAAGTGTGTGCACATGCACAATATTACATACGTACAGGCAAATGCATAGATTAATAAATAAGAAAATAGGAAAGCTAAATTTTCTACAATGAACAAGATAGTCCTAAGTAACAAACAAGGGCTCAATTCAAATACTATTAGTGATCCACTAAGAAACACACAAGGAAAGATACAACCAGTGACAAATAAACAAAAATTGTACTCAATGTTAGCAAGGTGTTAAGAAGACTAAAATGGCTAAATTTTGGGATGCAAAATTCCAATAGAAGTAAAATGCTAGAAATATGATGATTAAACCTTCCCAAGGTCTGTGTCCTTAGGGAGAACTGTAGAACCATAGCTCGTAATGTGTACACAAATTCAAAATTAAAACAGTGAAGAGGCCAATAAATAAATAATAAAAAAGTCCAATATCAAACAAAAAGGATAGCTACATTAAACATATTATAAGACAACATAGACTCCATGGCAAAACTCATTATTAGAAACCATTACTAAAAAAGGAAGATCATTACATAATGGCAAAAAGTTCAACTTTGTAGGAAGGAGTGGTCATTCGAATCATGTAATAGTTTCAAAAGATATAAAGAAAAAGCCAATGTAACAAGGACAAACTCTTAATTCAACTATGATATTCACCCAGCCTTAAAAGCCTCTTTCATTCACAGATTAAGCAAACAGCTTAAAGTGCAAAGAAAGTATACAAGTAAGTGAACAAGTAACAAACATGAGTTAACAGACAAATGAAGAATACATACTTCTTTCATGCACATTTATAAAAACCGACCTGTGTATTCCTTGTAAGAAAGCCACACAACAAAAGAAAATGTCATACTGAATATGTTCTCTACAACACTGTAATTCTGCAGTTAAGTTGTAAAATGGTAAGAACATAACAAGATATACTCACAATGTTGGAATATAAAAAGTCCACCTGTAGTCATCAATAGGTCATAATACACACAATCAAAAGAACATTCAGATCAATGTGTCCTACCGATATAATGCGATCTCCTTTTCTGAGCTCTCCACTTAGATCAGCAGGTCCTCCAGCCAAAATAAAGGAAATAAATATTCCTTCTCCATCTTCACCTCCTACAATGTTGAAACCAAGGCCTGTTGAGCCACGATGAAGAACAACTTTTCTAGGTTCCCTAAAAAGTAAAAAAAAAAATTAAATACCCTGGAAATTATATTTAGAACCTGACACTCATTCCTTGAGAACATCCTACTGATAACTCCTACCGGGGGCGGGGGGAGGGGGGCTGAGCCTGCTCTACAGCCCTGGCTATACTCAAACTTGCAACGTAACAGGCTTAAACTCATGGCAGTCCTTCTACCTAAGCCTCCTGAATAATGGGATTACAGGCATAGGCCACTACACCCAGCTAATAACTCTTATTACCAAACCACAGAGAAAGCTAGATGATATATAAAAAGGTTTCTTATTGCAGGGTAAAGTGATTCTAATATTGAAGAAAAATGTGATTTTAGGGCTGGAGAGATTACTTAGCAGATAAGGCACTTGCTTGTGAAGCCTAAGGACTCATGTCTGACTCTCCAGGTCCCATGTAAGCCAGATGCACAGTGACACATGCACACAAGGGGCGCATACGTCTGGAGCTCGATTTTAGTGGCTGGAGGCCCTGGTGCACCAGTTCTTTCTTTCTCTCACTCTTGCTGTTGGGCTTGTTTCAAAATATATGTGTGTGTGTAAATATGATTTTATGTAAAAGTCAAAAACTTATGTCAAATATTAAGCAAGGGGTGGGGAAGATGGCTCAGAGGTTTAAAAAAGTGCTTGTTTGCAAGGTCTGCCAGTCAGGATTCAATTATCCAGGACCCATATAAGCCAAACACAAAAAGTAGAGTCTGGTGTTTGTAGAAGCAAGAGGACCTGGTGCAAACACACACATAAATGGCAATTTAAAAAAACCAAGCAAGACAAAAATCAAAAGGAGAAAAGAATGTGGGAAATTAAACTGCATATGTGTGTATGAATGTGTGTATATATTTGTAAAGAGCCTGTTAAGAAATGTATACTCAGAGCCAGGCATGGTGGCTCATGCCTTTAATCCCAGCACTTGGGAGGCAGAGGTAGGAGGATCACCATGAGCTCAAGGCCATCCTGAGACTACATAATGAGTTCTAGGTCAGCCTGGGCTAGAGTGAGACCCTACCTCGAAAAAAAAAAAAAAAAAAAAAAGAAATGTATACTCAAGAAAAGTTGGTATCTATTGCCCTTCTTTTAGTTCCAAAGAGATGGATGACTACAATCAAACCAGTCACTGCAATCCCATTCTCTTTTGCTAAGGAGAAGGTGTGACTCCTTTCTAGCCTCTGACAATTTAAGGGAAAATTTTTCATCATTTCCCAAGGAAATACATACACTAATAAGGACAAAGCACTTTTCCAACCTTCTTTCTTCTCAATGCCCTCCCCACCTAGGGAATCAATTTTTAATAAAGCTAAAAGTGTCATACAGACCTCATGACCTAACGCTGGCAATGGCAACATTAAAATTGCCTATCTCTAGGCTTATTTTATAAGAAATAATTAAGTGCCTTTTAAAGATTGGTGTGATGGTATGCAATGATAGTCCTAGCTACTCAGAAGGCCAAGGTGCAAGGATTGCATAAGACCATGGATTTAAGATCATCCTGGGCAACACAAAGACTTTATTTACTACTTTCTAAAAATCAACTCTAAGGCTAGAGAGATGGTTAAATGTGCTTGCTTGCAAAGCCTCATGGCCCAAGTTCAAGTCCCCAGTACGCACATAAAGCCAGATGATTGTACAAATTAAGTGCATCTGTCTGGAGTTTACAGTGGCAGGAGGCCCTGGTGCACCCAAACTTACTCTCCCTCTCCTTTCTCAAATAAATAAATAAAAGGGTTTAAAAATCCCCAATTCTAACCATTGGGCGTGGTGGCGCATGCCTTTAATCCCAGCACTCGGGAGGCAGAGGTAGGAGGATTGTCGTGAGTTCGAGGTCACCCTGAGACTCCATAGTGAATTCCAGGTCAGCCTGGGCTACAGCGAGACCCTACCTCAAAAAAAAAAAAAAAAAAAAAAAGTTCCCAATTCTAGAAAGCACTTACTTTTTTCTCAAATTAAAACTCTTTGGAACTTATCTTAGCAGTGACAATGTTTCACAACTGTCAGCTGTTGAAAGAGGTATGTGAAAACCATCCAATTTCTGGCAAGACCACCAATGTACCAAAAGCAGATGATTTTAGATTTGATGAAATACAGAATATCATTTATTTGGCAAGCATTTATATAATATACTTAATTTTACTCACAGGATATGCACAAAATTAGAATTTTCTTGCCAAATATGGCAAAACAAAATATTTTTATGGAAATATGTTTTTAAATGTACACACAATATATGGAAGAAAAAATGGGATAATAAACACAAAATCCAGGCAAGCAGTAATTTATGGGAACTGTGTAGGAAAGACAGGGTAGAGCTTTTATCATATTAAGGGATCCAGAGTTTAGGGCTCTACTTCTGCCCTAAATTCACATGTATGAATTATAAATAATCCATGTAGTAATTTGAAAATACTCTGCTAAAGACCAATGGTATTTCCAAAGGAAAATACATTCTTATTTTAAATGATATAAGTGATATAAGCCCATGAAAAGATACTTAACCCCATCATCATCCTTAGGATAGTGTCAATCAAAATCACAATGAGTAATTCTGAAACTCTGACAAATTAATGGTGGTAAGATAAAACATTTTTGATGGTTCTCATAAAGCTAATACTAAAAAATGAAAAGTTACTGGGGCTGGGTAAATGGCCCAGTGTGTGAAGTGTTTGTCACACAGGCCTAAGGTACTGAGTTTGGATTTCTATTACTCAGAAGTCCGGTTAGCTAGACTAGCCAAACTGGTGAGCTCTAGGTTCTGCAAGAGACTCTGTCTCAAGAGTATGGTGGAAACCTGCTGAGAAAGACACTCAATGTGTACTTTTGGTTTACACGCACACACATACAAGTTACCATATGATCCTGGAGTCCCACCTTGATCTATTTCCTAAATAATGTGTTTAAAGAAAGGATCCTCACAGCTGTTTTTAAAATACTTTATTAACAAGCAGATGTGCATGTCAGGGCTTCTTGCCATTGAAAACAAACTCCAGATAGATGTGCCACTTTGTGCATCTGACTTTACTTAGGTACTGGGAAACTGAACCCAGACCACTAGGCTTTGCAAGCAAGTACCTTTAACTTCTGAGCCATCTCTCGAGCCCTGAACAGTATTCATATGTCAGTGTTCATCACAGCATTACTCACAATAGCCAGCAGGCTGAAATAATCCAAGTGCCCATCAACAGATGAATAAACAAAATGTAGAGCTCATGCCATGCTTATATACATATACATACTCCATAAAAATGGAGTTTTGATACATGCTATGCCATGAGTGGGCCTTAAAAACATTGCGTTGTGAAGTAGGTCACAAAAAATCTTGTATGGTTCCATACACGACTTATCTAGATAAAATAAATTTATAGAGACAGAAAACAGACTGGAATTTATACAGTGCTAGGAGCTGAGTGGGATGGGGCCGCTCATTGGTTAACAGTCTGTCTGAAGTGATGAAGTAGTCTTAGAGATGGTTAGTGGTAACAAATGCACACTGGAACCAAGCGCTCATCAATGTGACTAGAGTAGATAGTGAGAGAGCCCCAGGAATTCCCACTCTCCTCCTCCCCAGTGCCGGAATTATAGGTGTATACCACCACACCTGGCATTTTATGCCATAGTATCCAACTTTAAGGAGGGTGCTGGTGATCTAAACGCAGGTACTCAAGACTTGCATAGAAGTCTTTTATCTACTATGGCATCTACTCAGCCCCCCAAAATTGTTTTTAAATAAATTTGTTTATTGTATCAGTGAATGTTTGATTTGTATACTTATTTTATACACCTATATACCTGGGGTCACAAAAAAATGAAAAAAACTTAAGAATCTTGGTCTAGAGTCTAACAAGAAAAATCACAATTACCACAAACACAAAGGTTCATAACTAAAAATGCTTACAATGATGAAGTTAAAAAATAAAAGCAGACATCAATGAGTATATATACCTACATAATGTTAAATGTTGCAGTAATATGAAATATTTGTAGTATTACAAAGTAAACTATATACAGTGCTATTACTACCTTCAATGCTGTGAAAAAGAGCTAAAAAGCATTTTCACTTAATTCTTTGGAACTAAAATGACATTAACTTCAGTAGAGCTGTAAATTTTGCTATCATGATATCAAGAATATATATTGTCTTTCTTTGTTTTTTTTTTCTCCTTGTTATTGTTATTTTCTTGGTCATGCCAGAAATTGAACTTAAGGACCTCACCTATGCTAGTCAAGCATTTTACCACTGAGTTCTATCTCCAGCCTGATAATACATATTAAAGAAGATACCACTTGTTGAATTCTAAACATGAATCAAATAAATACATGGTATTTTATGGTACATATTATAAAGAATACAAAGTTATTTTTACATATACATAAGCATATTCTTAATTTTTACCTAAGCTAATAGTTTTCATTTTTCTTTTTATTCCATTACTCTCCTTCCCTCCTCCCTTCCTTTCTTTTTCCTTATAGCCCAAGACAGCCTGGAACTTGCTATGCAGTATAAACTGGCCTTGAACTCATGATCTTTATGCTTTAGTCTTTTGAGTGTTGAGATTACAGTTGAATGCCACCACATCCAGCTATATAGGCTAATTTTAAGGACAACTTGAGAGTGAGAGACTATGTCTGAAGAAAAGTGGAAGGCACCTGAGGAACAATACCAGAGGTTATACTCTGGCCTCCACATACATGTGCACACATGTGCATCTACCTGTACACATACATATACACAAATTCTATTTAATAGTTGAGTTTATTTAAGAAGATGAATGTTAAGTTCCTTACCTAGTAATTTCATCATCTCCAAGCATAGCTTTAGAAATGGGTGAATATCTGGCTGGTGATGTTGGTGTCTGGCCCAAGTAAGATGGGCTAACATGATTATCAACAGGCTGAGACGAAGCTTCCAAACAAAGAAAGTGAAAAATATATATATATAAAAAGAAAGATGTCACTCAGAATCTCACATATTATAATTCTTTTCACTAATTTCTAGATCAGAATTTGGTAGAGATTTATTTTTCAGTTAAAAAATGTACAAGCTCAGTTTCCAGGAATTAAAAAAAAAACTAGTTTAGATATTCAAAACAATAAAACAAATTATTCTCATTTGCATTCTTTCAAGAAAATACAACTAAAAAAAGAATTTACATTAACTGATTGGCACAACAGTATCTAGAAAAGGTCATTTAAAGACTATTATAGAAAAAACTAAGTAAACTGAATAATGTTGATTTTTCTAAGAATTCATTTTGTGGAGTACTTTTTAAAAAAGGATATACTCAAAAATGGATCTCTGCTTGGGAATTAGGGTATTGGTAGAAGTGGGAGGGAAGTAATACAGGGCTATAGGGGGGAATATGAACAAATTTGAAATATTATACACACATATAAAAATGTCATAATGAAGCACATCGTTATGTATATTAACATATGCTAATATTTTTTTTAAAAAGCAATGTGAATAATGGAAACCAGAAGCTTAAAAATACATGCACAAAATCTCATGTCCTTATACCAGCTACAACTGTCAACCCAATGTGTATTTCTTTTAAATATGCCCATGAGAAGGTGCAAACTTGGTAACAACAAAAGCAAGTTGGATCTGTTGGTCCATTTGATAATAAGTATCATACACAGGTTCTCATTGTAGCAAAAGCTGCGAAGAGAAAATTATAATGCAATTCCTAACAATGCTTTCCAGAGATACAAGTATGAAACAAATTTAAGCTCTAGCTTACAAACATACATACTTGAATTATCTGAATCATTACAAAGTTACATAGAAATCAATTATTTAACTTTCATAAATCTGTGACTGTGATTAAGTTATACGGAAAGATCATTTATTGAAATAACCATAGTGGCTGGATAGGCAACATACAGAAATGAAGTGATCTCAGTGAAAGACAATAGGAAATGAACGATAGTGCATGGGAAAAATGCATATTCTACCAAAACAAAGGCAGCATCTATACAACTCTATTGGTAAAAATACATAAAGGAAGAAGTCTACAATGTTTACTGGCAATAAATCTTTAGGATTTAGTATATCTATTGGTAGTACAGGCATGTTGAACTTAACAGTAATAGTGTTCTATCTTTCACATATATGATGTTTTATACTGGAATAAAGAACTACCTACTAATGGTTCTCAACTTTGAAAGTCCATAGTTTTTCTTGGGTGATATATAATGCCCACAGTATTGATTTTGACTCTTAAATTTTTGCTAAATTAGCCTATTTGCATGGAACCAACATCCAAAGGACAGTTCATTTCACACCTAAGAAACAGCAAGGACTAAAACTTTATGTTCCTATCAACCTGGAGAAAGATAGATAAAATAATGCTATTTTTTACACCTAAAAACTTATGCAAAAAGATCCCTTAAGGGGCTGGAGAGATGGCTTAGCAGTTAAGGCTCTTGTCTACGAAGCCTAACGACCCAGGCTTGACTCCCCAGAACCCACATAAGACAGATGCTGTACAAGGTGGCTTAGGCGTCTGGAGTTTGTTTACAGTGGCTACAGAGCCTGGTGCACCCATTCTCTCTCTCTCTCAAACAAACAAATTAAAAAGCAAAATTAATTTAAAAAGATCCCTCAAGATAAAGCAAGTCTATTATAATCTTAACCTCACAGTGGTTGATGTTACCTACACAAGGCCTGTTTAACAGGAGGGAAAAAAATGATGACATCCAATTCATTATCCTAAGTTATCAAGATTAAAGACCCAAGACCCCTAAGGTTTGGGACAAAAACTAATGTACAAAAATTTGAAGTGAACTTGGTTACAGATTAGGAGCCAAATAATAAGTTTAACAAGACCTCCCAGAAGAAGAGAATATAAGCTATGAGAAGATAGACAATGCAAAAGTATGAGCATTTTAATGTCAGAGAAACTACATTCTGTTAGATAGAATGACCGTTTCATTAATTAGTAAGCACTCTACTTTTATTCTTGCATGCCATACATCTAATTCTGACTCTTATTTTGCTTACCACTATCCATTGGGTGTCTTAAATTCCTAGAAAATGTCTCTGTCATTTTCTTATTATCTAGCAAATCAACTGTTTCCTAACTTTGCCATCTGCTCATGTATAGTGCTGTATCTTCCAAAAAATCTTTTCCCCAGACCTTGATAATTACCACCACTACCCCTGCCCAAACAAAACCAAATGTCCTCTTTTCCACAGAGATTAAACAAAAGAGAGAAGAAAGAAAGAAAATCTCAACAGTCTTATAAAACTAGGTAAACTGAATTCAGGCTGGCACTGGACTCAAGGTGATCCTCCTACCTCAGTGCTACTTCCAAGTGCTGGGATTAAAGACATGAGCTACACTACAACTAAGGCAGCTTCACAGAAGATACTTGAAGGAATTCTTTGGACTGAAGGGAAGACAAATACATCCATGAGGCCACAGGAACAAATAAAAATACAACTGACTTAGAAGAGAGGATAGAAAAATATCAAACAGTACAAAATTCAACAAAAATGATAAAACATATATCTTTCAATAATAATTCTGAATATAAATGATCTCAATTCCCTTATCAAAAGACAAGACTTACATGGTGGATTAAAAGGCAAAATCCTTTTTGTTGCCTCCAAAAGATACCTCTCACCATAAAAATGACATATGCTACCTCAGGGTGAAAGGATGGAAAATGTCATTTCAAGCAAATGCAGCTAGGAAACAAGTAGGTGTTGCTGTTCTAATATTTGACAAGATAGACTCCAAATCAAAACTAGTCAGAAGAGTTAAAGAAGGTCATTCTTTACTCATTAAAGGAACATTCCATTAAAAGGACATTTCAGTTATGAACATATAACCCCAGTGGTAGTTTGAATGGATGACCCCCAATATAATCAGTATTTTATTAAAGTTTGTAATTTCGATCTGTAGTCACCTGGCTGGAGGAGGTGCCACTGTGGGTGGATCCCTAGGAATTCCAGTCTGAAGACATGCAAAGTGCTGGAGCTTTGCCTGGAATTCCTGAAGTGTGCTGATCGCTTTTCTGGTGGTGCTGCTGTGGTTTGTGGGGTCAGTTGGTCTTTCTGTCTGTCTGTCTGTCTGTCTGTCTGTCTGTCTCTCTCTCTCTCTCTGTCTGTTTGGTTCTGTGAAAAGGGGGACAACTTCTTCTGCCATTATGGAACTTCCCCTGGATCTGTAAGCTTCAATAAATCCCTTCCTGTCCTAACTGTACCCGGTTTGGAGGTTCAACTCAACGACATAAAGCTGTTTATTACACCTACCCAACATGCGTGTACTACTAGATGTAAACTCACAGTTAACCCCAATATCACTATAGTGAGTGACTTCAGTACCCTACTCTTTCAAATCAACATGTCATCCTAGCAAAAAAATAAATTGAGAGAGATGTCTAAGTGACATCATAAACAAAATGGACATAACAGATCTCTACAGAATACTCCATCTGAACACTAGAACATATCTTTCTGTTAGCAGCTCATAAACTTTTTCTAAAATAGTCATGTATTAGGACACAAAGCAAATCTGAAACATAGGACTACTGAAATAATTCCTTCAATTCTATCTGAACACAACAGAGAAAGCAACAGTAGTAGAAAGTACAGAACACACACAAAATCAGAGAGAAACTGATCAAAACTCCGTGAATGGAGGGAAGCTATAATTATTATTTTGTTAAATGGACATGCTGTGTTGGTCAAACTGCCTTCTAAATATTTGTTTACACCCAGAGAAGCTTCTGTTAGCAGTGGGCTATGGTTAATGCAGAGACTTGTATGTAAGCGGTCAAAGTACTGAGTATAAACTTGGCCCTAAACGGAACATATATATCACCCCCTCCAAGATTCAGGGAACATTGTCGAAAATGTTAGGTGCAGAGAATGGGGAGGAGAGGTGTGGAATGTTATCTTCCAGTAATGACATGGCTGTTTGGACTGATGGACTCACATCAGCTGTGGTTACCTGCACATGATGGGCCTGTCAATATTCTGCCATGGTAGTCAATAATTGCTGGGGAGGATGGAGCCATTTTCTTGAGTGGTAAGTTGCCCATGCTCTGGTAAATAACCCGCCCATACATGGTGATTTAATTTAAAAAAAAAAAAAAACTTATAGCATCAACATTAAACTTCAAGTGAAAGAACAAAAGTTAAAATAGTGATAAAATAATTAATAAAAAAGAAGTCATTTACCATCTAATAGAACAAGGGCAGTGTTGTGACTGACCAGTTATCAGTAAACTTTTCATTTTATTTCTCTTATTAGAATCCCATTTCTTATATAAGAGTATATTATATAGGCTCTTCTTTTTTTTTTTTTTTTGAGGCAGGGTCTCACTCAAGCCCAGGCTGACCTGGAACTCAATCTGTAGCCCAAGATAGCCTCAAACTTACAGTGATTTGCCTACTTCACCCTCCTGAGTACTGGGACTAAAGGTGTGTGCCATCATGTCTTGCTATTTTCTACTGGGTATGTTTCTTTTTTTTTATTAAAATTTTTTTAGATATATTTTATTTATTTATTTGAGAGAGAGAAAGAGAGGGAGAGAATGGGTGCACCAGGGCCTCTAGCCACTGCAAATGAACTCCAGACACACGTACCACCTTGTGCAGCTGGCTTATGTGGGATCTGGAGAATCAAACCTGGGCCCTCAGGCTTTGCAGGCAAACACCTTAACCACTAAGCCATCTCTCCAGCCCTATTTATTTATTTTTATTTTTCTGTTTAACATAATTATAAGCAGTATGGCTACTTGCACGTACAGTTGATAAGAATGTATCAATTTTCAGTATGTGGAACAACTATCCTAAACATCTTGAAGAGACAAGCAGAAACTGAGTTATCAGTCAGATTAGTTTTGAAATTTCATCTTTAGTTACAAATAGATTGGAAACATTGCCATTTGCTAAAAAAAAGTCAAAATGAAAAAGGAACACTCAAAAACTGATTATAACAAGTACATTTAAGATCTTTACTACTCATAGAACTTTTTCATTCAATGCATAGAACAAATAGAGCCTTCATTTTTCTACCAATACAAATCCTCTAAAATGTAATGTCTTCTCAGCTTATACATTAAAAATGTTGCACATAGGAAGTGGGCAGGAAAATCCTCAAATGAAAGTACTTTACTAACAGTTCAGTTCTTTGTAACACAAAAAAAGCTGCACACAAGTAGAGTTAGGCAATGTATCGGGAGCTTAAAGCACAAAGAATCTATTCTTATGTAGCTGAGAGAACAGAAAATTGAGAATAAAGGTAGAAAAGAACCCCATATTCTTATTATGAAGACCCTTAGACTTCTTTTAGCATGTGCAGGTCAGAGGACAATATCAGTTGTCTTCCTTAGTCACTTTCCACCTTAGTTTCTGAAACCAGATTTCTCACTGAACCTACCAACTTAGCTAGACTAGTTAGGCAACAAGCACCAGGAATTCTGTCTCTGCCTCTCCACTAGGACTACTGTTGTATAAAGCCACACGGCTTTTACGTATGTGTAAGAGATCTGACCTAATACTTATGAGGCAAGCACTTTACTGACAGCCATCTCCCCAGATTCTTAAGACAGATTTATAAAAAAAAAAAAAAAACTATTTGACTAAATCTATTAATAGTTCAATTTTTTTCTCCTGAGACAGGGTAACATGGAGCAAAACTGGCCACAAGTAACTTAAAACTGGTCTGGTCCTGATCTTTCTGCATCCACCTCCCCAGTGTTGGAATTATAAGCATACACTACCATGCTCAATGGTATTTTTATGATATTTAAACTTTTATGCATTGCATTATACTGGGAACATTGTAAAGTGCATTATATTTGAGAATACGTGAGTTAAGCATCTTAAGCTAAAAAGCTTACAGCTAGTGATGTCAGGTGGCGCGTAGCCATCACTTATGTACACGCTGGCGGGCTTTGCCACTTTCAAAGAAACAAAATCAGATGTGTTCTTTAAGGCAGTTACTGCTTCTTCATGAGTAACTTCTTCCAAACATACGCTGTTCACCTAAAAGAAAATGCCAAGAGATACTTATACTAAGACATCTTCACGTGGTTCTGGTTTTTGGTAATAAACAATTAAACCAAAGACAAGGGAAATGAGGAAGTGATTTGAGAAAAATAAAGGTGCATAGCAAGAAAATTCCCATCTTTTTTGTTTTTACATGTTAATAAAATAAATCTTCATTCCATGGCCTATTCCTCCTATTTCCTAGCCTCAAGTCCCCTTAGGCATTTAGGGATGTAATTAATGTGTGTAGGCTCTTCTTTTAAGGAAACAACACCATATAAAAATATGCTATGAGTGTGTATATACATGTATATAATTTTTTTGAGGTAGGGTGGTCTCACTCTAGCACAGGCTGACCTGGATCTTCCTCTGTAATCCAAGTTGGCCACAACATACAGTGACTCTCCTACTTCAGCTGAGCTGCAATTACAGGAATGAGCCACCTTACCTGACTAGCAAATGTATTTTAATGTTAAGTAACTTAGGAGGCTGTTTCATATTGGGACAAACAGAACTTTCTAAATTAAAGAACAGAAACATAAACTGCCTCACACTATTCCACTGTGTAGTTATATTATAATGTACTTCTAAGTGGTGCTGGTAAATTTATACTCTTTTTAGCACAGAATATAAGAATAAGCTCATCCACTTATGATTTTTATTAACATTTAATATTATCACTGCAAAATGATTCATATTTTACTTTGTACACTATTATGGTCAAATTGAATTTTCATATAGTTAAATCAGCCATTCATCTCTATTTTTTTCTTTTTTATGGATAACTTCCATAATTGTAAACAGTATCCCATGGCAGTGCCCTCCTTCCCCCCACTTTCCCCTTTGAAACTCCACTCTCCATCATATCCCCTCCCCCTCTTAATCAGTCTTTTGCTTTGATGTCATCATCTTTTTTTTCCTATTATGATTGTCTTATGTAGGTAGTGTCAGGCACTGTGAGGTCATGGATATCCAGGCCATTTTGTGTCTGGAGGAGTACGCTGTAAGGAGTCCTACCATTCATTTGGCTCTTACATTCTGAAACTTTCAGTCGATTCACCTCTGTGCATAGTTTCAGGTACTGGTATATCTTGCAATCTTGCTGAAGGTCTTTGTTTAGTGATATGTTCTATGTCTTCTCTGTGCTCTATATTGCTGAGGATTGACTACAGGGCCTTCAAGAACTCGATCATTGACCTACCCATTCCTTTCTATTCTGAACATATTTTCACTTTCTATTCTAGCAATATTCTATGTTACTGATAGAATTTCCAGTGTAACAATAAATAAAGTGATAGTTCTAGGAATTTGTCTATGTGCCAGTATAGAACTGTCCATAGTATTCTCTTACATTTCCTTTTCATTTTTTCTTCTAGATGAGAAAGTAACAGGAAGCAGAATAAGGAATGGAGGGTGACTGTGAGGCAAAATACAAAACATGTTCGGAGAAGGAAAGTGTGTCAAATGCCAGGTAAATCAATTAAGATGAAGATTCAGAATTGCAGGCTAGGTGTGGTGGCACATGTCTTTAATCCCAACACTTGGGAGGCACAGGTAGGAGGATAGCTCTAGGTTTGAGGCCAGCCTGAGACTATGTAGTGAATTCCTGATCAGTCTGGGCTAGATTGAGACCCTTACCTCCAAAATTTTTAGAGTAATTATGAAAAAAAATTCACTAAATTGTAATAAAGAGAAGATGAGTGTTCTGCTGCTTTGGTAAATCAGTTTCCAAACATACTAAGCCAAATATTTAAGCATATGCATATGATTAAATAATTTTTAAGAAGTAAATGAATGAGATACACAAAATGGCTGGTGTTCTGGTTCTTGGGCTGAGTAATGACTTCACTGGTTTTCAGTATATTATAAATGAGTTCAAGTAAACAAAAGAGGGTCATGTGTGACTAAATGATGACATTGAACTTTAGTATAAACTTTACGAGAGTGGTTTACAATGCTGTGCATGTCCAAGCCTTCAACTCTTCAATTAGGAAAGGAAATGGCCAGATAGGGAAAGGAGAGAAGGGAGAGTAGACATAAGATGGAAAGGAAAAATAAAAGGAAGGTGGCTCTTAGCGAAAAACCAGTAATGGAAGAAGAAAAGAAAAAGAGGGGCTGGAGAAATGGCTTAGCAGTTAGGATACTTGTCTACAAAGCCTAATGACCCGGGTTTGATTCCCTAGTACCTACATAAAGCCAGATGCACAAAGTGGCACATACATCTGGAGTTCATTTGCAGTGGCTGGAGGCTCTGGCATACTCATTCTGTCTCCCTGCTTGCCAATAAAAAAATATTAAAAAAAGAAAAGAAGGCCTGGGGAAATGGCTTACACTTAAGGCGTTTGCCTTAGAAGCCTAAAGACCCTGGTTCGATTCCCCAGGACCCATGTAAGCCAGATGCACAAGGGGTCGCAAGCATCTGGAGTTCGTTTGCAGTGGCTAGAGGCACTGGTGCATCCATTCTCTCTTTCTCTCTACCTCTTCCTCTCTCTCTCTCAAATAAATAAATAAAATATTTAAAAAAAAAGAAAAAAAAGAGAAAAAGACAGCAGGGGCAGGTAGAGCAAAAGGAAATGATAATATCAAGAATCAATTTCAGATTTGAAAGCAAGATATTGCTCATTTAAACATCATTTATGAAGCTTTAGTATACAGAAATTCCAGTTTTGTTAGGAAAACAGGCATCAACATGATTTTGGGCGGGGAGATGGTAGTGCATAAGTATGTGTAGTATACGTGTGGTGTGCACAGATACGAGTGCTGTGCCCATGCTTGCAGCACCACAGAAGAACTCTACTTCTCTACTGCCTATCCACATACTTCCTGCAAACAGGACCTCTCCTTCAACACAGCACTGCTGTTTTTCAGTCAGTGAGCCCCAGTGATTCTCTAATTTCTGGCCAGTCCCTCAACAACTGGGGTTACAGATGTGCATGATCACACCCAACTTTTTATGTGTGATGTAGGGAGGTCAACATGGGTGGTTTCAGGCCCTTCCAGGCCTTCAATGCTTAAGTAGCAAAGAGTCTTAACTAATGAGTCATCTCCTCAGCACCCAAAATGATCTTCTTTTATGTTTTGTTTGTTGTTTTCAAGGTAAGGTCTCACTCTAGCCCAGACTGACCTGGAACTGCCCTTGAACTCACAGTGATCCTCCTTCCCCTGCCTCTTGAGTGCTGGGATTAAAGGTGAATGTCACCATGCCCGGTCCCAAAATGATTCTAAAGCAACACATTTCTTCTACTTACTGCTAGCAGCTTATCTCCAATTTGAAGTTTGCCATCCTTATGTGCTGCACCTCCTTCAATTATTTTGGTTACATAGATGCTATTATCACCAGGAATATGCTGATTTCCAACACCTCCAGCAATGCTGAACCCAAGACCTGTTTAGAATGCACGAGTTTTAGATTTTCATCAGGAAAAGTCAATTAAAGCCCAGAAAAAAAAATGAATGAAAATTGTAAGGTGATAATTTTATCACACAGAAAATCTATTTAGTTATAGCCATTTAAAATCTTAAGTACTGGGCTGGAGAGATGGCTTAGCGGTTAGGGCACTTGTCTGCAAAGCCAAAGGACCCAGGTTCAATTCCTCCCATGTAAGCCAGATGCACAAGGTGGCACATGCGTCTGGAGTTCGTTTGCACTGGCTGGAGGTCCTGGTACACCCATTCTCTCTCTTAGCCTCTTTTTCTCCCTCTCTCTCTCAAATAAATAAATAAAAATAAAAAAATATTTAAAATCTTAAGTATTTATACTTAAAAGAGTATGGTTATAAGTACAGGCACTCCTATAGTTATAAACATTTCTTTTTCTTTTTGGGTTTCTTCAACTCTTTCTATAAATGGATTTGAAAGTCCAAAAAAATCATAAAACTATGTTTTACTTTGTTTCCATCATAATTGTACTTCTTACCAACATCTTCAGAGTAAAAACTATCTTTATGATAGGCAAAACAGGCTTTAGAAATGTGGATACTTTTGTTCTTTTTCTAAGTCTATGAATTAACAATTTTACATATTGAATTTCTACAGTTCCTAAATCCCAAATTCTCCACACTTTTTAGTTTGTTGGAATCTACTTCCATAAAGCCACATATTGGAATTAGCATGTCCACATTCTCAAGCCCATCAATGTTTACAAATTTTGGGAATCGCACCTTAAAAGTCCTCATTGCAGATATAACTACCCGAAGTACACACCACATTATCTTTGGTTAACTTAACCTGCCTCCTGCATTTAAAGTACCTTGAAGATAATCAAAAGGTGATATAAATACTATAACAAATCAAAAAAGGACACTATTTAATATTGAGTCTTTCACAAAATGAGATGTAAAACAAAGAGACTGTCTACTCATAAAGCAAGTAGATATTTTGTTCCCTACTCTTTGAAACTATTTACAGAGAGATTGAATTTTGAATATAAAATCCACATGAAACTGATTCTTAAATTTATAAATACAGCAGTCAAATATGTAAGAATTATATAAATTAACATTAAGACCTCATGAGATACTGAAATCCTGGAAGCAATGTAAACATTCATAAATTCTACTTATGACCAAAAAAAAAAAAAAAAACCAGTGGAAAAAACAGGAAAGTTCTACCAACCCACTGAAATCCTGTAGATTACACAAAATGGTAATCTAAGAGTGTAAATCAGAAATGTTTAACAGCTATTTCTTACTAACTGGTCTTAGTTTGATTTCTACATACCTTTAGGACCTTTGATGAGCTTTATTTCCATTATCTTTTCTGACACTGGTTTTCGTCTTTTTACATATAACCGTACAATAGACCCTGCTTCTTTTAATGCTTCGACTGCTTTGCTATGTGTTACGTCACGAACATCTGCTTCATTTACTCGCAATATACAGTCGTTGACACTAAGAAAAAATTAAACATTAAAACATTTAAAATTTCCAATGTTCACCTTAACATTTCTTTTTGTTGAGATAAAACAATCTAGAAAATGTGGATGATTTAGGGTATAAGAGTCATTTATGGGCTGCAGAGATGACTCAGTGGTTAAAGGTGTTCATCTGCAAAGTCTGCTGGCCCAGGCCTGATTCCCCATTACCCACATAAATCAAGACACAAGGTGGCGCATGTGAAGCTTGTTTCCAGTGGCAAGAAGCCCTGGTGCATTATGCTCAATCTCAAATAATAGAAATATTTTTAAAATGATTATTTACTCTACAAAATATAGATGAAAAGCTACATATTAAAGTCTAATGTATAAATACTAACATTTCCGAAAGGTCACCAAAGGGAAGAAACCAAATAATACAAATGAGAATTATACAAAATATTAAATATTTGTACGCTTATGTGTAGGTAGGAAGATATTTGATAAAAATAGCAACATTTATTTGGCATTAACAACATAACAGCTACACACTTCCTTGGTGCTATAATTCTTACAACAACCTGTAAAGTACACATATACTTTTTCTCTATTTTATGCATGGAAAGGGAAAAAAAAAATAAGGCATGATGAGCTTAAATAATGCTCTAAAAGCCACACAGTGACAAGAGCTGTATTTAAATACAAGAAAAATGAAACTCAAACTAAATAATCAGTTTAAGGTTGTTAAGAGTGTCATGAGATTAACTGACAATAATTTATTTATTTGAGAGAGAAAGAGGGAGAGAGAGAAAGAATGGGCGTGCCAGGTCCTCCAGCCACTGCAAACGAGCGAGCTCCATTTGCATGTGCCCCCTTGTGCATCTGGCTAACATGGGTCCTGGGGAATCGAACCTGGGTCCTTTGGCTTTGCAGGCACACACCTTAACCACTAAGCCATTACTCCAGGCCGACAATAATTTTTTAACTACTTTTTTCTATCCTATATACTAGAATTTTAAAAATAAAGCTATTTCTTGAAATTTAAGTGAAATTATAGATTTAGTCTTTGATTCACAGTTTTCTTAAGTAAATAATGCAATTTGACATGGTAATTATAACAACATCCCCCCCTCCCCCTGTTCCAACATTTTCAAGCTAGCGCTGGTCTCAGTTTCAACTACACAGTATTTCATTAGAAAAAAAAGAAAAGAGTAGTCATTTCAAGTTAGCTGGGAAGGAAATAAAATACAACTAAAATATTAAAGTGGTGACAAGCTTCTATATATATTAACTCTCCCTGAAGGAAAGACTATATCCAAAGCAACAGTACATTATTGTTAGTACTCAGGCATGTTCTTCAGTTCAACAAGGGAAATATTAATTTTCACACGAGCAACACCAACAGCAGTAACTGACCAGGAAGTAAATGTCATGATCAACATTTTAATTTTCATGTTTAATTTCATCAACATGCCACCTGTCATATGCAGCAAGGAGTCCAGTTTAAAAAAAAAAATAGAGAGAGGCATAAGGTACCAAGAACCTTAAGATAAGATGCTGTATTAACAGACTATATAAAACCCTTGTTTCTAAAATTTGTTTTCTAAAATTTTCCCAAAGAAATGGGAAAAGTGTCAAAGTCCAAGAAAATATAGTTTTGTAAAAGTTTTCTAAAATGGGATACTATCTGCATCCCAAGTGCTGTGATTGTTGGAATGAGCCACCATACCTGGGATACCACATATGTTAAGTAGGTTTATATACATGTTTCCAAACAAGATAGGAAACCGAAAATACATTGTAACTATGAAAATATAAAGGGAGAATATAAAGGGAAACTTATAATTTGTATAAATTTGGTTATAAGCATTTTAAGCTTTCAAAATTTATTATTCACATATATTGTCATACCTAGGACCAAATTCTAAAGTGTAAGACATACCGCAATCTTCCATCTTGGGCAGCTGCTCCTCCTGTGATAATTTTAGTGATGAAAATACTTGAGTCATCTCCAATGTGTGGGTTGTCTGTACCTCCTGCAATGCTAAAACCAAGCCCTGAATTTCCCTGGAGATAGAGAGAAAAAAAAATGTTAGTGATAGGTTCTTGTCATTATAAGACTTAGAAACTGTACTAAAATAGAGAATACAACACAGAAAGGTATGTGCACAAATACGACTCTAAATTACGTAGACATGATCTTCATATAATGAAAGGAGGTATTACTGCTTAGTAGATGAGGTTGAAGAAAATGTACTGAGTACTTCTAAGTCTGTAGTTCTTAGACTGTTCCTTATCCAGAGACTAATCTGCCAATGCAACCCTACATTTTTGCTTGTTTCACAAAATGGAGAAAGGGAATTTTTAAATAATACTTTGTTCACAAAAAGGGTTTTACTGCCACACCAAAAAAAAAAAAAAAAAATCACTAAGCATAGACAGCATATTTTTAATCTAAGAAAAGTTACTTATAAGAGTGTTCTTTTAGAATGTTCTAAAGCTAGCTTTCAGGCAACTCAAGTAAATCTACTGCTACTCCACTGTTAGTATTAAATACCTTAAGACACTCAATTTCCCATTTGCCCTAAAATTCTATCATAATTTTAAAAAACTTACTTCAGTCTAAACATAAAAGAAACAGTTGAATCTCAGCACCAACAACATATTGTGGGAGGTTGCCATAAAATTTAAGCACTCAAAACTTTCAACCAGTAAAAAATATAACATACAGTTCTAAGCTAAATATAAAGGATTTAAAAGGCATTGAGAAAATGAATAAATTAAAATGTTAAAAGATGTTACATTGGGCTGGACAGATGGCTTAGCGGTTAAGGCGTTTGCTTACAAAGCCAAAGGATCCTGGTTCGATTCTCCAGGACCCAGATGCACAAGGGGAGCATGTGTCTGGAGTTCCTTTGCTGTGTACACCCACTCTCTCTCTTTCTCTCTCTCTGTCTCTTTCTCTCTCAAATAAATAAAATATATTTTTTAAAAAAAAGATGTTACAAAATAACACATCCAAATATGTGCAATAGATTGATACTGTGTTTACTTGAATGTTACTTAGGCATCCACCTATCATAAGCAGGTGACCTGAATTTAAGTAGTAAAAGATCTATTATACATATAAAAGATCCTTTCTCGGGTCTTCTTATTTTCCTTAATATCTACTCTAGTTCTAACCATGACCAAAGTATCTAAAACTAGCTTTTAATATGCAGACATTCTGTTACTTGGACAATTTACTCATGTTAACACTTACTTTCCCAGAGTTATTTGCCAGATTAGGTGGAATTACTAAAATGCAATATAAATTGGATACAGAATATTTCTTGAATGCATTTTTTTTTTTTTTTTTTTTTTTTTTTTTTTTTTGGTGACAGGGTCTTGTGCAGTCCAGGCTCAGGCTGCTTTGAATTCACTATGTTTTAAGACTGGCCTTGAACTCTGATCTTCCTGACTCCTGAATGCTGGAATCACAGGTATGTACCACCATACCTGGCTTTAACTACAGACAGTCTTACAGGGAAAATACATCTCAAGAAACTTTGGGGAAGAGGGAATTGAGGGGAAGAGAGAGAGGAGGGCAGGAAGTGAGATGAGAATCAACAAAAACAAACTGCATTTGAAAATGCCAGTTTTTTAAACAGAAACTTTGTTCATCTGAATTGTACAATTAAGCTATTTTTTCTGACTGCAGAACTTTGCATGAAAAGTTTTTGATGTACTCTTGTGCTATTATTTTTGCAAGCAAAGAAAACTGATGTAATGCTGGTATTAAGCTACCTTTTTTGTTTTGAGACAAGGTCTCATGAAATCCAGGCTGGTCTCAAACTCACTATGTAGCTGAGGATGACCTTACTTCTGATCCTCTTGCCTCTACTTCCCAAGTGCTGGGAATACAGGTGAGTACCACCATGCCCAGCTAGCATATTATTTTCTTAAAGTTAACATTACAGGTATGTAAGAGACAATTAAAAATAAAAATTGAGAATTTTCACATTCTAAAGGAACCTAAGGAGATACAACTAAATGTAATGTATTGTCCTGGTTAGTACCATGTTAAAGAAAAACATACAGACTTCACTTAATAAAAATAATGCACATAGGGCTTGGCTAGCCTGTGAAGCCTAAGGACCCATCCATGTTCTACTCTCCAGGTTTCATGTAAGCCAGATGCACAAGGTGACACAGTGCACAAAGTAGCACATAGCACACAAGGTGGCACACACATCTGGAGTTTGACTGCAGTGGCTGGAGGTCCTGGTGCACCAATACTCATTCTCATACCCCTGCACCCCCGTTAAAAAAAAGGCAGTCTGTTGGGCTTGGCTCAAAAATAAAAATGAAATGCACGTGTATTAGTTCACTAGCTGAAACAAACATACTATAAGAGTTAGATGTTAATACCAGTGGAAGCTGGGTCTAGGATGAATGGGATTGCTCTTTATACACGTTCTATAAATCTAAAGCTATTTTAACATTTAAAAAAATGCAAGGATATTTCAAAAAAATTCTGAAAATACCATTGGTGAATTTTATGATCTGTTAACTTACCAAAGAAAAAAACTTCATTTTTCAGCTTTTGACAGATCTTTTTCCCTATATATTATATGATTGACAGTGTGTTTAAAAGTTCTTGAAAACAACAGATTAGGATAGTAACTTTTACCCTTTCAAGCGTGATCTCTTCATATTCATAATCTGCATCAGTGCCATTAACCTAGTTGGGAGAAAGAGAAATAGCTCAGAAATTCAGAGTAAAAAAATCTAACGGCAAGATAATTTTTGCATAATTATGAAAATCTGTAAATGTGACAGTGATGAAAATATAGCCCTATTTTAGTAATTTTAGGAAAGGTTTACTAGGCTGGAAGCATACAAAGGTTACTAAGTTGTAGTATCATGAAGTATCATTCATAGTCAGGACGTTCAAATATAGCAAGGGTACACTTAGCTTTTATTATTATACTCATTATGACTCATTTTGATCCACAATCCAGTTGTCAGCTCTTCCTAATTTGAAACCTTTTCTACAAGTGATCACTTCTGCATTACCATTATTATTACTTTGATTCAGATCTTGTATCTATCTGTCTAATCACTTAGGTTCATATTACCCACAGCTAATTCTGTAAATAATTCACTTGTATGGAACTTTTAAAGCCCAGGCTAATAAGATACTTCCTGCAAAACTTTCAGAAATTCTCCATTCTAAAACTATTTAAAATGCTGCGGATTGTTAATCAAGACTCTGTATGAACTGACCCCCATCTACCAATTACCTTATTCTTCTTTTTCTTGGAGGTGGGTCTCACTCTAGACCCAGGCTGACCTGGAATTAATTCACTACAATGCTCCTACTCCTCTGCCTCTCCAATGCTGGGATTAAAGGCGTGTGCCAACAGGCCTGACCCAATTACCTTACTCTTAACATACATATCTCACCTCTTCCTTTACATACCAAACCATTTCAATATATCTGTATATATTAGAGACACCAAATGTCTTCTCTTATTTCTTTGGTTTACCCCCTATTTTTTCCTAAAAGAAGTACTCACAGAGTAAGGGCCTCTGATAAAATCTAAGAAGTCCTTGGAAACAGATTAATCTGAGTTTGAATCCTTGTGTTACAACTGTTAGTAGTAGAAGGCTAGGCATAATTCTCAGTCTAAAAGATTGTGATAAAATACATTTCAGAAGACAGTTTCCCTCTTCCACCTCACATACTCTCCCTGTCAAAAACAGATGGTTCCACATCCTCTCCTCCTGAATCTAGGAAAGTCTGTGACTACCTGTGATAAAATAATGTGTCACAAATGATGTGCAGTGGTTTTGAGTCTAGGTCTTAAGATGCCTTGTAGCACTCACCTTTGTTTTGAGGTACACTTTTTATAACCTAGCAGATATAGTGTGAGGAAACTCAAAACGTCTATGGAGAGAACTGAAAGAAGGAAAAAACAAGGCACTTGGCCCAGAGTCCCAGTTTCACTCCTAACTAAACAGCCAACACCAACTGCCAGCAAAATGAATGAAGCCTTATTTATATAAACACAAGAAATAATGTACTGTTCTTTTAAGCCACTAGGTTTTAGGGTGATCTGTTATATCATAATATATAACCACAACAGACATAACTAAAATATGTAGCCACCTTGCTTTCTCCACTATAATAAGTAATCCTCGATTTAGGTTTAATGTAAGCTAGAATTTAAAAAATACTTACTTTGTGTGTATGCATGTTGTGGGTGTACATGCATCACAGAGCACTTGTGGAGATCAGAGAACAACTTACGGGTCAGTCCTTGCTTTCTACCTTGTTGGAGGCAGATGCCTCTTGTTGTTTATAGCTGTTTGTAAACTTCTATGAAATTCTCTTGTCTCCAACACCTCCTTTCTTACTTTAGGTGCACTGAGATCACAGAAGCTCACCACAGCTTTCAGCTTTGATGTGGGGTCTGGGTATTTGAACTCAGGCACTCAGAGTTGTGCAGCAGGAACTTTATCCACTGAGCTATCTCCCCAGTCCCCTATATTTTTTTGAACGTCTTTTAAAAATTCCTATCTACAGAGTACCAAGAAAGAATACTTGAGTGAGAGAAGATGTTGTTGCTGAACAGGAAAATAAAACAAAGGCTGTCCTTTTCTAGACTCATTTGTAACTCTACATAGTTCCAGTTGTAGCTCAAGGGGAGGGGATGGGAGAGGGATGGGAAAGAGATGGGACATTTGCTTCAGACGTATGTATAAATTTGGCATAATTTCATTTGTAGTTGTAAGGGAAAGGCAGGAGGGTGTTATGGTTTTCATATAAAATGTACTCTACTGGCTAGTATATGTGAACACTTAGTCACCAGCTGCTGGTGTTACTGGAAAGGTTGTGGAGCCTTGCTAGAAGAAGTGGATCACTGGAAACAGGCCTGACCCCACTGTTTGCCTTCTGCTTCCTCACTGAGAACACAATGTGATCACCCCTGTTTCCTCTCTTGCCACCATGCCTTCCCCTGCTATAACACTTCCCCTCAAAGCTGTATGCCATATAAAACCTTTTCCCTCCTGAAGTTGCTTCTGTCAGATATTTATTCACAGTAACCAGGAAATAACTAATATAGAAGGGAAGGAGAAAAGGAGGGAATGTATGCACACGTTTTAAAGGGTTAGGGTTAGAATTAAATGATTCATCTACAGTTGGATGGTACTGTTTATATTTGAATTTAAATTAATTAAATTTCAGTAAAATCTAAAATTCATTTTATTACTATGGTAGAACATATTTGTTCATATGTTTATATGCAATCATCCTTACATCCTAGTTTGTCTAAAATATTCCACTGATCCCAGACACTCAGTAAACTTTAAAGTTCTTCTATAAACTCTGTATATTTTCTTTTTAGATGATTGTTGGGTATTTCACATTTTTAAAAAATTTATTTTATTTATTTGAGAGAGAGAGAGAGAGAATAAATATGGGCACGCCAGAGCCTCTAGTTGCTGCAAATAAACTAGAGATGCATGTACCACCTTGTGCATCTGGCTTATATAGTTCCTGGGAAATTGAACCTAGATCATTTGGCTTTGCAGGCAAGTGGTTACGCTAAGCCATCTCTTCACCTCTTACAATTTTGTTATTACAGTTTATGGATCCATATTACTATGCAATTGTTGCTCACACACTGGAATAGCATTTACTTTGTGGTTTTAATTATTTGTACATAAATGCCACAAAGAAATTAAAAAATTGGGCTGAAGAGATGGCTTAGCGGTTAAGCACTTGCCTGTGAAGCCTAAGGATGCCAGTTCAAGGCTCAATTCCCCAGGACCCACGTTAGCCAGATGCACAAGGGGGCGCACGCGTCTGGAATTCGTTTGCAGTGGCTGGAGGCCCTGGCGCACCCATTCTCTCTCTCTCTCTATCTATCTGCCTCTTTCTCTCTCTGTCTGTCGCTCTTAAATATGATAAACAAAAAAAATTTTTTTAAATAAAAAAAAGAAATAAAAAAATTATCCTTAGTCCCTTATTAACACAGATTTTAATTTTCTAATTATCCAATACCAATATATTCAAATACAACAAATCCTCTAACATAAAAGGATAAAACTTGGCCAAAGGGCTGGAGAGTTGGCTTAGCGGTAAAGGCATTTGCCAGAGAAGCCAAAGGACCCAGGCTCAATTTCCTAGGACCCACATAAGCCAGATGGCACAAGGTGGTGCATGCGACTGGAGTTTGTTTACAGTGGCTGAAGGCCCTGACGTGCCCATTCTCTCTCTCTTTTGCTCTGTCTCCCCTCTTTCTTTCTATCTATCTCTCTATCTCTCTCTCTCTCAATTAAATAAAGTAATTGTAAAAAAAAAACTTGGACAAAGAAGTTAAAAAGTGCTTAATTTACTAACTCGTTGTTTTAGGTTCAATTAAATAATATTCTCATTATAGAACAATATAATGACATTCAGGATTTGATCTATCAATAGTCATGGTTCATGGCTCATATTATTGCACAATCTCAGGCAATTAAAAGCCTCAAAGCCTATACAATTACCACAAGCCAAGAATCTAAAAATAAAAATGTACAGGAGCAAAGAAAATGTTCTTCCTAATGGAAAATTAAGAAAACTAAATAAAAAATAACAGGTCTTAAAGAGTTTGCTTAAAATTTGTCCTAAATAGTGAATGTAGATTGATTTTAAAATATAGTAGCTATCAGTTATAAGTGGGGGGAAAATGAAGCTTTTAACATGTAAGAGATCTGTCAAATTCTAATTGAGAGTTTCTCTAACTTTTAGATTTCAGGGTCTGTCTTGAAAGAGTAAAGACAGGGGAAAGAAGGGAATTATGTGAACAAATTACTTCATTTTTTTCTTTTTAATGGAACCTGTCCAAACTCTGGAATTTCTGTCCTCAATTTTGCCTACCATTAACATTTTTACTATCTAAAGATAAAATAGGAGGCCGGGCATGGTGGTGCACGCCTTTAATCCCAGCACTAGGGAGGCAGAGGTAGGAGGATTGCTGAGAGTTCCAGGCCACCCTGAGACTACACAGTGAATTCCAGGTCAGCCTGAGCCAGAGTGAGACCCTACCTCAAAAAACAACAAAAAAACCCCAAAACAAACAATAAAGATAAAATAGGGATGGAGAGAGAATCAAACTCAATGCCAATGAAATTATGTCAATTAACACTTAAAATCAAGAATCCTTAAATTACAACAAATTTAAAGTTTTCCCCTAACAATCAAGAATATTCAAGAATGTTTGGCCTCACCACTTCCATTAAATATAATAAAGGTAAAACCAGAGAAATCAGGCAAGAGAGAAATGAGGCATTCAGACTGACAAAGAACAAGAAAAAATTACTTGCAAATAACAGAAACTGTCTACAGAAAAATGCAAAGGAATCTATACAAGATTGTCAGAATAAATGAGCTCAGCAAGAATAAGGTATCAGTATCTGAAATTCAATTACATTTCTATTCACTATCAGCAAAAAGTCCAGAAGTAAAATTAAGAAAAAATCTCACTTCAGGGAACATTAACAAAAATCCTTTAGGGGCTGGTGAGATGGCTTAGCAGTTAAAGTGTATTGCAGTCAGGTTTGTATTGCCGGCAGAAATCACCCAACCAAGACCAGCTTTTGGGGATAAAAAGGGTTTACTTTGGACTACAGACTCAAGAGGAAGCTCCATGGTGGCAAGGGAAAATGGTGGCATGAGCAGAGGGTGGACATCACCCCCTGGCCAACATAAGGTGGACAACAGAAGAGTGTGCCAAACTGTGGCAAGAGTACACTAACTATAATACCCATAAGCCCACCCCAACAATACACTTCCTCCAGAAGGCCTTAATTCCCCAATCTCTATTAGCTGGGAACGTAGCATTCAGAATAGTTAAGTTTATGGGGGACGCCTAAATCAAACCACCACAAAGTGCTTGCCTGTAAAGCCAAAAGACCCAGGTTCAATTCCCCAGGACCCGTATAAGCCAGTGTAAGCCAGATGTACATGATGGCACATGCATCTGGAGTTCGTTTGCAGTGGCTAAAGACCCTGGCACGCCCATATTCATTCTCTTTCTCTCTCTCTCAAATAAAAAAAAAATTTTTTTAAAAATCACTTAGGAATAAAGTTAAAAGAGCATAAAACATAAACACCAAACATTATACGACATAGTTGAGAGGAATTGAAAGACATAAACCAATATTGATTTATTTTGTTTGCTTGTTTGTTTGTTTCTCAAGGTAGGGTCTCACTCTAGCCCAGGCTGACCTGATAGTCACTATGTAGTCTCAGGGTGGCCTCGAACTCACTGGGAAGTTCCTACCTCTGCTTCCAGAGTGCTGGGCTTAAAGGTGTGTGCCACCACACCCAGCTCCAGTATTGATTTTTTAAATGAGGGTGGCAAAACCATTCAATGAGGAAAGAATAGTCTTCAACAAATGATGAGGAAAGTTGATATTCATATGCAAAAGCATGAAGCTGGTGTACTACCCATATTCTATACAAAAAAAAAAAATCAAACTAAATTTAAAAGCTAAAACTATAAAAATCATAAGAGAACATGTAAATGTAAATCTTTAGGTCTTTAGATTAAAGATTATTTTCTTTGATGCAATACTAAAACTAACAAAAGAAAAAATTGAATAATTTGGACTTTGTTATTTCAGAGGTTAACAAGAAAGCAAAAATATCACTGTCACATGAAGAAATGGCAAGCCAAATGCTGATAAAGGACTTGTATCTAGTGTACTTAAAAAAAAAAAAAAACACTAATAAAAGACTACACAATTTAACACTAACTCCAGGCGTGTGCGAACCCCTGTGCATGTGCAACCTTGCAAGATCATGTCGCTTTGTGGGTTTGGCTTACATGAGAATTGGAAAGTGGAACATGAGTCCTTAGGATTCGCAGGCAAGCGCATTAACTGCTAAGCCATCTCTTCAGCCCAAGAAAAATACTTTCTAATAGTGTGCCATGCAAACTTGCAATTATACAGATTTTGAGTTTTTGCTTATTATATTAATATTTAATTTAATGATATTTCCTCTAAAATGCATGTGTATTCATTTTTTCCATGGTGTTATAATTTTCTGTTAGTGAGCTAATTACCTGTTAGGTAAAAGTTTCAAAATAGTAGCAATCAGTGACTCTGTCCCTAATCAAAACATATCTCAACAGAAAGAACTAGAGAATACTGACAAAAGTACAAAATTCTGTTGAACTAAGTATTCACTATAGTGTGAAAGACAGCTTTGAATGGAATGAAGGAAGACTCTAAAAGAAGTGAAGAATAGCTCTTTTAATTTGGTATTGAGTCTTATTTGAAGTCTTTCAAATCCATAAATGATACAACCGTATTCAGACAAATAGAATATAAAACCAACCCAAATGTTTGAAGTACAGTCTAAAAACTAAATACAACCCAAAAACGTAAAAATGATTTTTAGTTTATAAAAATGACACACCATTTGATTCAAAAAACAAACACTTCTCCAATATAGATACTACTTATATTTAATTCATGAGCACCTATGCCTTCATCTCCAAAGGTATTTCTCTTTCAGGTGAAAAATGTTAAATGAGATACTACCTTTCTGGGTATAGATCTTGAAAAGAAAAAGGCTTTTTAATATAGTTCAAAGACGATCACAATCAAAGTTACAAATTATAACCATTTTATCATATGAACACACACAACACACCAGCTTACTAAAACTCTGGTTACTCAGTTTGACTTCTAAAATGACTGTGACTATACAAGATTATGTAACTACATAAAGTTATAAGTAAAACCTTTAGCAAAAGTTGTAATTTCAAAATTATTTCCTACTTCACTATTTTTGCTTTGTATAAGTATGAAAACAAGCAACTGAAAAAGCATAGTATTATTTCACTATCTGTAGAAATGATAGTATGCAGTAGTAGAAAAAAAATTCTTTTTCTTTTTTTTTGAGACAGGGACTACTCATGTAGGACATAGTGGCCACCACTATGTAGCTCAGGATAGGCTTAAGCTCCTGATCCTCTTGTTCAGCCATACAAGGGCTGGGATTACATATGTGTACCACATGCCTAGCTTCTAGTGGGAGAAAATTCTTAGTGAAATGTCTTTTAAAATGCGGTAATTTCTGTATTTACATCAAACACTGAATAAGAAATATAGAATTATTTAAATTGGGTAGGAAATATAACTTACGTAAGTTGGTGTTTCCAAACTATCTGTGTTGACCAGTACAGGAGGAGGATTTGCCTTTAAAGAAAGAATTGTAGGTGTGTTAGCTTAACAAAGAAATCAACACACTACAAATTAAGGTTCACAAATGTTAGAGACATAGGACTCACTATTTTATTGTTTTGCTTGTTTCCTTTTTGTGAAATAAGGTATAGCCTAGTTATCTTCAACTTGTACTGATCTCCTGATTCAGCCTCTTAAGTGCTGGATTGTACAGAGTTGCTATTTCTTACTTCATTTTTTTCCATGTGTATCTATGTATGGTGTGCATCATGCATGTTATGTATGCTTTTACATATGGGGTGCACAGGCATGTGGAGGCCAGAGGGTGGTGTCAGGTGTCTTCCTCAATCCCTCTTCCACCTTACTTACTGAGACTGGGGTGACTCATCTGAATCCAAAGCTTGCCAATTTGGCTAGTCTAGTTAGTCAGCCTGCTCCAGGGATACCATCTCTACCTTCTGAGCACTGAGATTAAAGATAGGCCATCATGTCTGCCTGGCATTTACATGGGTACTGGAGATCCCAACTTAGATCCTCAAACTAGTGTGGCATGAACTTTACCAACTGAGCCATCCCCCAGTCCAGGCTTGCTATTTCTTCCTTTCTTTGTTTCTTTGTGTAAATATTTTATTTATGAGCAGAGAAATGGGGGAAGGGGGTAAGATGGATGCCCCAGGACCTCCCATCACTGCAAACTCCAGATGTATGTACCACTTTAAGGGGGTACTAGGGCATCGAATCCAGCCTGGTAGGCTTTGCAACCAAGTGCCTTTTAACTTCTGACCCATCTCCCCAGCCCCAGGCTAGCTATTTCTTAAGTTATAATTTTATGTGACCCTTTGACATGTTAACATCACATCCAGAAATAGTATAAACTATACAACCAAGTGAAATAGATAGGTATAAATAGCTATACTCAGCTTGCTTTTGAGAAAATGCTATGTCCATTAAAAAAGGTGTGATTTTGACATTTGAAAAGAACCCCACCATATCCTTCTCATACAATTGATAAATATGCTTTAGCATACCAACACTTTCATAGAAACTTAGGCTTTTTAAGAATCCCATAAAGATTACAATTATTTTAGCACGCAGAAAAAAATTTCTTCCAACGCTGAATTGTGTTTAAAGATGGAAACAAAAACCCAAAGCAAATAAAAAAGCCTTTACTTATCATACAAAGAAATCAATTACAATTCTTTAGATGGGTTATTTTGGGCTGAAATAGCTGCTCTTCCTTGTTATTCTAGATCCCTCATAATAATTTGCTATACCATACAACATAAGTACAATAATGAATGTCTATTTAACATAGAAATAAAAAAAGCTTGATTTCTGGTTAAGTTAGAAGTGATTTTTATTAAAGAATAAATCTGAATATTAAATGAAGAACATATCAGAAGATATATAATCCTGCTCAAACTTATTCCTTCAGAATATTCAAGGTTACTGTAAAAGTGCTATGCCAAACAATATTCTAAGTTTGTTTCATGTGAAGGAAAAAAAATTCTCTGCATCATATTTAAAACGATCTGTGTCATAGTATGTCAACACATGCTCAAAGTCTCTCTATCTCACTATATTTCAGTGATATCTGAATACAGTAAATCACAATTATTATTGAAACTCTTTACCCAAGAGGACTGTGCAAGGGCTGAAAAGATGGCTTAGCAGTTAAGGCACTTGTCTGCAGAGCCTAAGGACCCAGGTTCTATTCCTCAGAAACCACAGTAAGCCATATGCATGGTGGCACATGTGTCTGCAGTTCATCTGCAGTGGCTAGAGGCCCTGGTATGCCCATTATCCCCCACCCCCACCCCATACACCCTCTCTCTGCCTCTTTCTCTCTCAAATAAATAAAAATAAAATAGCTTTTAAAATTTCAAAAAACTGTGTGAAGTACAAGAAAGAATATGAAGGAAAGCATATCAAAAATTATAGGAAGCTATGTATATGTTTGTCTACTATTACTAATAAATATGCCATTTTTTGTTACAAACTGGAAAACAAAACCCTAAAAATCATTTAGAGAATGGGGGATGAGTATAAAAAGGGCAAAAGAAAATTCTAAAAAGGAATTAGCAAGCCAATAAGGAATTTGACCCGTGTTAATAGTAATAGACTAAGAAAGTTATTTTTTCTCACTCAACTTTATCTATTTATTTCACTAATAAAGGATCATATAGTGACTGCTGCTGTATCACAATATTACAAAAACACTGAACTAAAAAATGATTCACAATAATACAACTATATACAAAATATAAAGCAGGTAAAGTAAGTTAACATGGGGAAAATCTAGATATAAATATGTAAGATACCTCTAGTATTTTGCAACTTTTGCTACATCTGAAATGATTTGAAAATAAAGATACAAAAATCTTTTAGAAGGCAAACACAATAAGGATAACTCAAGTGAAGTGTTAAGTGTGAAATTAAATAAGATTTGTACAAATAGTACAAAGTACACAATTTTATTAAGATTACTCATATGTTAAAAACAAGCCAAGTCATTCTTTAAATATTTTATTTATTTAGGAGGTGCAGATAGGGAGAATGTGTGCATCAGGGCCTCTAGCGACTGCAAACAAACTCCAGATGCATGCACCACCTTGTGCATCTGGCTTACATGGGTACCAGGGAATCAAACCTGTATCCTCAGGCTTTGCAGGCAAGTGGCTTAACTGCTAAGCCATCTCTCCAGCCCCTTAGGTCATTCTTTAGACGATACAAGTGATATAGTAATTTTAGGATGCAACAGTCTTACATAATGTGAAATTGAAAGATTCAGAGGCAATAGACTGCAGTAGACTAGAACTCTAATATAGACTTTCATGTCATATGGATATTTGTCTTTTCTATGGTTTGTATATACTTTGAGGACAGCAGACTATTCATTTTAGTACTTACAAATGACACATTCCAAGATGTTCCATGGATATTCAAAGCCATGAGTATTATTATCCCTATAAAAACTACATATGTCAGTGATAAATGTAAGTCAGTCACAAAAGATATTAAGAATAACTAGCAATAAAGAGCTATAATAGTAATACTTTAAAAAAAACTATTTACTTTTATTTAAAATTTATGACTTGTTGACTGGTAGAATTTTCCATGTAATGTTTTTGCACCGTGGCTAATTATAAGTGAACCTGTGGAAAGTAAAACTTCCTATGAAGGAGGAATGTTATATGACTGAACACTTAAAAAAAATGAAACCAATGGACTCTGAAGAACATGTCTCTAATCTCTCTCATGAACACAGAAACAAAAAAACTCAATCTAATATTGGCAAACAGAATACAGAAATACAACAAAAAAATCTTTCACCCAGATCAAGTGAGTTTTATTCCAGAGATGCAGGGATGGTTTAATATATGCAAATCAGTAAATGTAATATAGCATGTAAATGAACAAGAAAAATGGCATATGGTCATCTCAATAGATGCAGAATAAGCTATTTCTTTGCTAGCTAAAGAATATGTATCCAAAGAGAATGTCTGGGCAGTAGTACCCTGTGGGGAAAATGTTGTGCCTAGAACCCCCAGAATGTTTCAAGAGAATTTCAGTGCCAGAATCAGGATACCCTTTCTGTTGCGAGCTATTGATCAGGGGGGTCCCTGATGCCCCCAAAACATTACAGGCTACTGCCAAAGCTCCTAACTGTCCAAAGATATTACTGAAGACACTACATGCTTGGGCTGCAGGCACTGAGACATCAGGCTGGAGCTGAGCTAGAAGTGTCCTCCCTGGTAACTAGCTGGTAGGATGCTGGAAAGACTTATGCAGCCTGCTGGGGGAGAGAAGTCATCAATGGTCTTTAAAGTAAATGGACCCTGCAAGTTCTATGGCTGGCCAGTCAGGCCAAATGTACCAACTGGTACAATGGTGGCATATCTGTAATGGAGGAAACCACCTGCTCTCTGATTGGTCGTGGGGCCTGCTCCATGGAAGAAAATTCCTGCCTGGTACTGAAAATCTAATCAAAAGACTACGGAGGTTGTTATAAGCCCTACAGGGGAAACTACTACTGTTGTCTGGTTAAGAATGTCCACCAAACTGCCCTCCAAATATTTATGTTATGCCCATATATTAAAGTTACTCTCACTTTTGGTTAGAAAAAGATTCTCATTTCAGATGACAGTAGATACTGGGGTGACTCAAAATTCACCAAAGTGGTGAGAGGAAATGGTGGTGTGTTCAGCACTGAGACATCTCTTACTACACCCTCCAAGGCTCAAGACCATCGTAGAAGAGGTGGCAGAAAGAACCTAAGAGCCAAAAGAAGTAGGATTGAGAAGTACTTTACAATACTGTTATACAGGCACAGAGTGACTATGGCATTCATGATCTCACAGTGGCTGATGTTGCCTACACAAGATCTGCATAAGAAGAGAGGAGAAATGATGACATCAAAATAGACTAGTTGGAAAGAAGATGAGATACAGTATAGGGGGACTTTGGGAGGGGAAAAGAGGGTGGTGGTGGGAAGGGATTATGAACCTGGTATGTTCTGTCTAGATGTGGAGACTGTCAATAAAAAGTTGAGTAGAACATGTCTGAATACTAAAGAGGACACATATAGAAATAGCTATGAAGATTTTTACCCAAACTTAATTTTAGGATAGCTCTTTAGAATCAACAGAAATAAAGGTTTAACTAAAAGCACATTATTTATCATACAGTGGAAATAAGCCCCTGGATTTAGGAGACTGGTATTACAAAGATGATGTCACATCCCTAGTCCAAAGAACAAGAGTCTGTTATTCACCCACGTGCTCAGTTTTCATGTGAAGAAACTGAAGCTCTGAAAATTAAGGTATTTCTCCACCCCACATCTAGAAATGGTGCAGTTAGGAAATGGTGGCTTCCAGTCTGACTATAAAGTTCATAATGTTTCTGCAATTTTAGACAGTCAATCTAGTATCCTGTATCACTTGCAGGCTTTCATATTTTAAAATACTCAGGAAATTTTAAGAGCATCAGAACAATATAGCTTCTTAAATTGTTATCTATCTAGGTAATTTGCCTGACAAAAACTTACTGTCAAATATGTTGGTATCACATTCCATTTTAATAGGTAAAGGGGGTATAAAATTCAAAGCGTAACTTGTTTGAGTGACATAGACTAAATTCTAAATCCTGTATCTTCTGTTTTATTTTTATTACATCCTTACACATCTAAATGTAAAGTAGTAGACCTTCAGAAGAAAAATACTATAAAATCTAACGTGAGACTAGGACTCTTTCTCGTGTACATAACATTTATTTTCAAACTTGTTCTCTGACTGTCTCAAAGAAACACTGAAGTAGTAGTTTAATATTTATGAATGGATTATATGGAAGCTGTGTAACACTTTTTTGAGAGGGTTAGTGGGGACTGAAACTTGCAACTCCGAGCCATAACTCCTGTATTACTTATGTTCTTAACCACTGTAAATATTTGAGTCAGTACTATTATCTTCTTCAGTACAAAGGATTAGTACAGTAATATAGATTAGTAAATAGAAGTTCAGCATTGTTATGCAAACTGTTCAAAGTTATACTGCAGTAAGCAGTAGGGCTGAATTCCAAACAAGGCCAATTTGCCTTTTAATCTTTTATTTTATTAAGTCCAAGTCTATGCAATGCTTCACCATTTTCAAAAATAACAGGGTCCTGAGTTAAGGTAATATAAGCATAAATAAATAAGGTAATTCAGAACGGGAAGGATTGGCTCTTAACTAAAACCAGAACAGTCTGGCACAGAATTTCTAAGGGTTCCAGTAAAGTACTTTAAAATAAAAAGTTAAAGAAATGGGGTCTTGTGACATGGTTCAGTAGGGAAGAGTGGTTGTTGCACAAGCAAGAGAATCCAAGTTCAATCTCTAGCATCAACATAAAAAGCTGAGTATGGGCCGGGCGTGGTGGCGCACGCCTTTAATCCCAGCACTTGGGAGGCAGAGGTAGGAGGATCGCCGTGAGTTCGAGGCCACTCTGAGACTCCATAGTGAATTCCAGGTCAGCCTGGGCTAGAGTGAGACCCTACCTAGAAAAACCAAAAAAAAAAAAAAAAAAAAAAAAAGCTGAGTATGGCCAAACATGCCTGGAACAGCAGCGCAGAGGGAGGCAGAGACAGGAAGATTGGTGGGGGCTAGCTGGTCAGTCTAACTAAAAAATAGTGAGCTTCGGGTACAACAAGAGACCCTGTCTAAGGCAGAAGAGTGCTAGACAATGACTCCTAATACTCCCCTCTGGCCACCAAATGCATAGGCACAGGGTGTACGCATCCTGCACACACACACATGCATACACTACATACACATCACCATGCTATACACCCCCAGAAGGATGAATAAAATAAGCTTTCAAGTCTACTTTCAAAAAACTTCATACTACTCAATAGATACTTCAAAAGGCATTATATTATGTTATGATAACTTTTAGGCTGCTCACACAGAATTATTTGTCTATAACATGGAACAAATATGTATCTGGATTTACTTATTCAATTCTTGGTGGTTTTATAACTTAATTTTTAATGACTTCTACAAACTGTAAAGATTACATAGAAGTAGTAATATTATTATTACTACAATGTATAAAATACATAAATAATATCAGTAATAATATTGAAGTCTCCTTGAAATACTGGTAATTTCTCCTAGCATCCTACTTTATGTGCATATTCTGACTGATTTTCAATTTTAGCATAGGAGAAGCCCTGTGATGTGAGTAATCAGAGTTGTTACCTCATTTTTCCTTCCAATGGGGGCTTATTTTGAAATACTTGGAAAACATACCATATTCTACACACCAGAGGTCACTAACACTATCCTTACTACTACTATTAATTTGACTGGACAATTTTGCTACAAGATCAGTTAATGTCAACAAACCACTCGTTCCAACCAGTCAATTTCAAAAGAAGAAAAATGACCAGATTCTTTGATATTTGGCTACTATTTTATTTTTACTGTTGTGTATAACTTTAAGAAAATATGGTGCATATCCACATATTCTAATCCACATATTCTATATTCACTGATTTTTTTCTTTTTTAAAATTTTTTTGTTTCATTTATTTATTTGAGAGTGACAGACAGAGAGAGAGAATGAGGCCACTAGAGAGAGAGAGACAGAGACAGAGACAGAAAGAATGGGCACACCAGGGCCTCCAGCCACTGCACACGAACTCCAGATGCATGCGCCCCCTTGTGCATCCGGCTAGTGTGGGGAACTGAGCCTTGAACAGGGGTCCTTAGGCTTCACAGGCAAGCGCTTAACCACTAAGCCATCTCTCCAGCCCTCATTGATTATTTTTAACTAATAACTGAAGTATGGGATCTAACCAAATGAGAAAAGGAGGACTACTTCTACAGACAACAAATACATATTGGGAAACAAAGTACTACATAAAAGGATACATCTAGCACAAGATCAGGACTACAGTGATTATTACCTTTACTAATTAGACAAAGGTTCCTAAAATAAAAGTATACAAAAACTTTAAAACAGATTTAGTTACACATACAAAAAAACATGATAAGAAATCAAGAGATTCAAGATTATAAAATATACAATGTTTCCTATTTCAGACTACCAAATAAAATGTCATACAGTGATCTTACTTGATATTAAATCCCCAACATTTAACTTGTAAAATTACCAACTGAAGACAAAACAAATTAACAAATCTCACAAAAAAGTTACGTTGTTTAAAAGAACACAAATAAAGCATTAAAATCAAATGAATTTTTATAAAGAAAAAAGAAACTAATAAAAACCTGTGGTACGATGGGTAGGATGACAGAATTCTCAGCAGGGACTGGCAGGACAGGGACCACAGGGACAGTGGGAGAAGAGGGAGGAACAGCTTCTGTTGGCTAAAAATCATCAATGACAAAAAATCAGGAAAAACACTAAAACAAAAGGGAAACAAAGTTGTGCCATAAAAGTAAATTATATTTCAAAATGATTTAAAAGTAGGTAAAATATTAATCTACTACTTTAGTTTAAATAACAAAAAAAAAAGTTCTATGGAAATCTGAGCAATACTTACACCACTAACTACAATTTTAAGGTTTCTATGCTTTAAAAGAGTATCTATTATTTAGATGATAAATCAAAAAGGTAATCATGTATAATAGCTTTTATACAGTTTGTAAAAACCTCTCATATTTATAATGTATGTTTTCTTTCTGACAGTCAAAGAACCAAAAGTCTACCATACAAACAAGTTTATAAAACCACAGGGAAAAGATTCAAAGAGCTTCAAAGCTCAATTTATATCATGTAAAACATTCTGTATTATATTAAGATATTTTTATTTATATATTTGCAATGAGAGACAGACAAAGGGAGGGAAAGGGGGTAAGACAGGGGGAAAGAAAGAGGATATGAGCCGGGCATGGTGGTGCACGCCTTTAATCCCAGCACTCAGGAGGCAGAGGTAGGAGGACCGCAGTGAGTTCAAGGCCACCCTGAGACTACATAGTGAATTCCAGGTCAGCCTGGGCTAGAGCGAGACTCTACCTCAAAAAAAAAAAGAAAAGAAAGAAAGAAGGAGGATATGAACATCAGGGCCTCCTGCTACTTCAAATCTACTCCAAATGCATATACCAGTTTGTATACCTGGTTTTATGTAGGTACTGGGGAATTGAGCCTGGGCTGGCAGGTTTTGAAAGCAAGTGCCTTTAACCTAGGTGAGCTGTCATCCCTAACTTTCCATTAAAAAAAAAAAATCTGTACTATTAATCTCTGCTACCAAAAACAGAAAATAATGTGCCCTAATGTGCTGGGTACAGTCACCAACACAACTAGCATTCATCAATCATGTACAAGCTATACTCTGGCACAAACGAGGACTACAAAGAGCTTCAGTGATTTAAACTGAGATGGCTCAGGGGACAAGATGCTTGCTTTGCGAGTGTGAGGACTAGAGTTTAGATTCCCAGCATGCAAATAAATACCAGGTGAGTGTGGCTGGTGAGTGTCCCTGTGGTTCCTGGGACTTGGGAGGCAGAGATAGGGATCCCCTGGGTGAGAGACCCTGCCTCAGTAAATAAGGTGGAGAGTGAATGATGCTGATGTCTGACCTGTGAGCCCACATATTTAAAAAACAAAAAACCACCCAGACCAAAAAGTAGTGTTTTGATATTTATGCTTAATAGCATTATATGGATTTCACTGAACTCCTCAACTAATCCCTCTTCTACTTTGACATCATAGTTTTTTATTTTGCTCTCCTCCATCTTCCATGATGACATGTTGACCTACTGTGTAAGTCTTGTGAAGGTAATCATAGCTGTTGTGAGGTTGTGAATGCAACAGTCACTGTGTCTCAGAAACAGTATTCCAAAGCATTCCTCCCCATCTGTTAGGTCTTACACGCTTTCTATCAGCTCTTTGGCAATGTCCCCTGAGCCTTGGAGCATGAGGCATCAACTTCTAGACAAGAAAACTACATGCTATTGAAATTAAAGTAGGCCAAGGAGACCATCTGTGTGAAAGGATTAGTGAAGAAGCAGCAATCTCCCACAGCAACTTGAGCAGAGTGAGGATGGTGTCCATGTGGGTAGAGCAGTGCAGCAGTCTGATGTGCACTGCTGGAACTCAACTGAGATGAAGAATGGCAATAGAAATAGCTTAGTACCAAGTTTAAGGCCCTCTCAGTGGAGTACAAGGGGTTTTGGTCCTTGAGCAATGAGGATGGTATCAGTATCCATTTATTGCAGTGATAATATGGAAGACATGTATAGGAGATATTAATTGAACAAATTTATATAAAGAGGACAATGACAGCAAGGTTCCTCATGCCAAAAAAAGTTATAAATATCAAAAAAGAAAATTAGCATGAGACCTAAGGTTAGAATGGAATTGGAGGTATTGGTATAAACACACTGTTGTCAACACACATGTATATAAAAATAAAAATGTGTGAACACAAAATATTCCTAGCTCTGTTCACCAAGAGCAGGTAGAAGCTGTCAAGACCTCCAGAGCCAGAACATCTACATCTAGTACTCAGATCTTGATTTCTGAGCACCTATTTTCTAATCAGAAAACAAAAGAAGGGTCAATGGATGATTCTAATGCTAGAGCTCAGCAAGTATGATATCGTCTAGACATCTTGATATCTTAGAAAATAAGGAAGCACTCAAAAGGTAATGGAGCTATGACAAAGGACCTCAATGTCATCATGACTAGCTGCCAAGGCTGTGAATTATCTGAGACCCAACATAAATGGTAACAGAGTTTATATAAGTTCAGTCATTAAAGAGGAACCAGAGTCCATACTGATATGCATACATGAACAAAAAGATAAGAGAAAGAAATTTCTTACAATAAAATGCTAACTGAAAATGTATAGTAACTATGGAATTATAAACTTATCACTTGGCAGTCATCATATGTGGTGATTTAAATGTGAATGTATGTCCCCTGTAGATGCAGGAGTTTTATTAAGCTTGTAACTTGGGTCTCCAGCAGCCTGGCTGGAGGAGGTGTCACTGGGGGAGGATCCTGAGATCCATCCCAAAGGGGTGAGAGAGCAGTTTGAGCTCTGACAGACTCATGATTGTTGCCTGTTAGTGTTTGCTTGCTGCAGATTTTTGTTTGTTTGTATGTTTATTTTTTTATTCTTTGTTTGGATGCATTAAGTAAGCAGCGTTTTCCACCACTGATGGAGTTTCCCCTGGATCTGTTAGCTTGAAATCACTTCCTCCCATAAACTGTGTTTGGTTGGATGTTTGTCCCAGCAACCTGGAACTGACTACAACATTGTAGTGTTTAATAATTTATTTAAGAAACATCAATGGACACTTAAACTGCTTCCTAATGCTGCAGAGTGAAATTCCTATTTCATCCAGTAGATGATAGACTTCTATCTATCCCCTCTAAATACTTACTACATAGGAGAAACCTACTATTTTATTCAAGTGATCCAAATGATTATCAGCAGTAATAGTACAAACTAAAATTAAGTGTTACCTGGTAGGATATGAGATTACATCATCAGTGATACTTTTATTAAAGCCACGTAATTTGAGTGTGATCAAGTATTAGACACACTGCAAAATAATTGTCTATACTCATCAAAATCAATAAAGTCTAAAGATTTTTAAATTCCAATTTCTTGAAAATGGACTTAATGTAGTAAATCTGCCATAAATTGTACATATTTAATATATGCAATTTGATGAGCCAACACACGACACAGATGACGACAATGAAGGCAGTAAACAATCTATGTTCTCCAGAAGTTTTCTTGTATTTCTTTGCTGTTATAGCACCAAAATGAGTTTTAAATTCTTTGGAAATAACATTCATATTTTTCTTAGAAATGGTCTTAGTTACTTGATAATGGTCTAGTAGTAATAGATCACTACTATACTAGCAGCAATGACTACAGTCCTAATACCAGGGTAAGATTAATAACTCAACATAAAAAAGGTAAACACTACAGTGTATATGTCAAATTTTAAGGCCAAGCCTAAAAAAATGTCTCCACTGGGCAGCTACTCTCCAAAATTCTAAGAAATAAGCTACTACTATTTTTTCTATTTTACATTTAAAGCCCACTGTAACCTTCTGTCTCTGAGTCTCTTCTGGAATCTATCTTCTTTAGATGAGGTGCTTAAAATAAATCCCCAAAGCGATCTAGGCCATCTTAACCAATATCACTCTGTAAGGCATAGATAGTAAGTGTTCTGCAAAAGAATATATGCCCTTGCCACTTCCTTACGGCAGGCAAATCTTACAAGAACAAATGACCTATCAGCACATACAATTTTGAAGCCACAAATGATAAGAGTTTGGGTAAAAATAAACTAGAGAACAACAAATTTTTTAAAATATTTTATTTTTATTTATTTGTTTGAGAGAGGAAAAAGGAGAGAGACAGAATGGGCGCGACAAGGCTTCCAGCCACTGCAAACGAACTCCAGAGGCATGTGCCACCTTGTGCATCTGGCTTACGTGGGAAATCGAACTAAGGTCCTTTGGCTTGGCAGGCAAGCACCTTAACTGCTAAGCCATTTCTCCAGCCCCAAAATAATTTATTTCATAATCCTAAAAAAATTAATAATCAGATATATTTTACTCAGTGGAAGAGTGTGTGTCTACTCTGGGTTTGGTTCTCAGCACCAGAAGAAAAACAAACTAATAATCATATGAAGGTTGATGGGGAATGGCACAGATATTAGGTAATAGAACAGAATAAAATAAAGAGACAAGAATGATTTGAAGACAAACTTGGAAGCATGGCAAGGTAAAATGTTCAGAAGTTGTGAAAGATTCTAAATGAGAAAATGTGAGGCTGAAGAGAGAGTTTAGTGGTTAAGGCCCTTGCCTGCGGAGCCTAAGAACCCAGGTTCGATTCCCCAGTACCCATATAAGCCAGATGAACAAGTGGGCACATGCATCTGGAGTTCATTTGCAGTGGCTGGAGGCCCTGGCACACCCATTCTGTCTCCCTCAGTCTCTCTCCATCTCTTTCTCTCTGAAATAAATATTTTTTTTAAAAATGTGATATACAATAATAAATAAGTATATGATTTAAATAATGAGAAATGTAATGCAACCATTATATTTGAATTATGGAAAAGAAGGAATTCAGAACAACATTTTAGACTTAAAAAATTTTAGGTAATTATTTCATTAAGTAGAAAATAATTATCATTGTGCCTTTATTCCTGTCTTGCTTACATATATCACTCAGTAAGATCAACTCCAAAGACATTTTTATTTTTGTTTTTAAAAATCTTGACCATGTGACTAGCAACATCTCAGTTGTTTCTATCCATAGCAACACTGTGGAATCATTAGCCGCTAAGGCTGCCTTCAGAGACTTGTTTCCATGACAACAGAGGTTATAATATTAACACTGTCTCAAAAAGCACTGCAGAAAATTGTACATTTCTATAAAATAACTGGTTATATATTATTTTTAAAACCAGCATCAAAATGAGAGCTCTCAGAAAAATGTTTAAACTGATTTAATAATTCTGATCAATTTTCTACATAGCCTTAAGCCTCATTCGGTACAGACCTATGCACAGTATGTAGTAGTATATATCCTCATTTCTGACTATGCAGTCAGTATTGTTCCTCATTCATTTCTAGTCATTCAACAACATATTTATCATGTATGTCTGCTACCTTAATTAATTCTTTTCTGCTTAAATTAGCTAAAATGCTTTTTATTACATATATATGAATCCTGACACAAACAGAGAAATGAAGGGTCATTTAGGAGGTTGTGATAATCCTGCTGAGAGGAGATGGTGGCTTAGCATAAGGGGTGGCAATGGTGAAAATAGACATAGTTACTAAGACAGAGTCAGAATATAGATTTAATGTGTCTTGGGGACTGCTGGAAAGTGAAGGGTATTAAGAATAATAAAAGCTTCCAGGCATGGTGGCACATGCCTTTAATTCCAGCACTCTGAAGGCAGAGGTAGGAGGATCGTTGTGAGTTTGAGGACACCCTGAGGCTTCACAGTGAATTCCAGGTCAGCTTGGGCTAAAGTGAGACCCTACCTCAAAAAAACAAGAAAGAATAATAAGACCTAATGACCAGGGTTCGATTCTCCAGTATCCACATAAAGCCAAATGTGCAAAGTGACATATGCATCTAGAGTTCATTTGCAGTGGCTAGAGGCCCCAGTGTGCCCATTCTCTCTATCCCCCTCCTTGCAAATAATTAAATAGATTTTTTAAAAAAGAATAATACCTATGATAGCAATTATTTCTTGTATCATAGAACTAGGTAAAAGAGTTGTAAGGCTATCCAAATATAAATGCCTTGTCACTAAATTAATTGTTAAAATAGTTTTAAGGGTTAGGTGTTGTAGTTCAGTGGAACAGTCTTAGCTAGCAAGTATGAGCCTGGATTTAGTCCCTAGCATACCCAAAACAAAATAACAACAACAACAAAAAAGAATGACTTTCATAACAAAAGATGAAATCCCAAAGAAGACAATGAAACCATACTGCTAGTAAACTAATAATATTTACATTTTATATTAGTATGTTATATGAACTTAAAACTGAGCATAAATGTTCAATAAGGTTTAAAAAATACAAGATATTTTTACAGAAAAATGAATAATCTTTTAGTATTGGTATCTTAGATGAGAAAAAAATAAGTGCTCTATGCCACTGTTGGTCAATAAGAACCTGTTTTGCAGGGTGTAATTCAAATTTTGACCTCTTTTGTTTAAAGATCTACTATACCATAATGAGGCATGTTTCTCTGATTAAATGTCAAAGAAGCTACTTAAGAATCAAAGAAAAAGTAGGGCGTGGTGGCGCATGCCTTTAATCCCAGCACTTGGGAGGCACAGGTAGGAGGATCGATGTGAGTTCAAAGCCACCCTGAGAATACAGAGTGAATTCCAGGTCAGCCTAGACTAGAGTGAAACCCTACCTCAAAAAAACAAAAAACAAAAAACAAAAAAAAAGAATTAAAGAGAAAAAGGCACATGTGGTGGTGCACATCTTTAATCCCAGCACTCTGGAGGCAGAGGTAGGACAACAACTACCTTGAGTTCAAGGCCACCTTGATACTACATAGTGAATTCCTCAGCCTGGGCTAGAGTGAAACCCTACCTGGGGGGGTGGGGGGGCGCTAAAGAGAAACTACAACACACACACAAAAAAAGCAAACCTTTTGAATGTTTATATAAGGATAAAATACAGCACAGCAGATTTACAAAAATTTAGCATAGGAATTCATATTCAACAAAGGATCAATACCTACAGAAAAGAAGGTGTTTTTCATAGTTTAAATACTTTCTTATGAATCAAACTCCCTTTGAATTAGACCCTTTGAAAGCAAGTGCTTTTAATCACTGAGCCATCTCCCCAGCTGAATTAGGACTTTTAATGGTCCCCGTAAATAGGTACTTTTAATATGAACTTATACAGTTAAAAAAAATGCATTTTACATCCATGTCACTATCTCAGAATCAAGTATATATAAAACGAGACATTTTTAAACAAAATAAAGGATCTAAAAATACAATTTTCAATAAACCTTAAAATAGCTAATGCAAAATAGAAAATAAATCTAGCAATTAATTCTAATGTAGAAACAGGAGTACAAATCTGTTTAGTCTAGTTATGAATCTATTTCTACTTGCAAGATCAGTAATATTTAAGATTTATGATCCTTTCATTATGAAAAGATGGCATTCTATTAGTATTCAGCTACTAATCTTGTAAAAAGGATGAGTCAACCACTAAAAATTTAAATAAAACAGAGACCTAAAATTTGAATTTAAAGTTACTGTTACATAATTAACACATAAGTAGGGAGTTATCATTTGCACTATTACTTAACTGATATTTATCATAATTGACTAGATAAGCATGCACAACCAAGGCCTTTATAACAACTACTAAACTAAACTGGGCCAAAATGCTTCTGCCATATTCATTCTTCTGTAAGTCCTGTGTGATTCAGGCCCTCATTGGCCTTCTGAAGTTGTGGCCTTCTATTTCCCTCTACTTATTACTTCAACCATATTGACCAGCTGCTCTTCAAATATTCTGTGATTTTCCATTTGCTATTTATTCTTCTGCCAAGAATGCTCTTGCTTAGATAACATGACTCAATTCCATAACCTCTTTCCTGTCTTTATTCAATTATCTTGAAGCTATTACACTTTACCCTATCATCCTCCCCCACACAACATAAACATTTCCTGCTCTTCTCTCATTACTTTTCCTCCATATCACTTATTTTGTTTATATTTGTTATCGGTTTTATTCACCTTTAATATGGGTGCTAACAAAAATTTCTGTTTTATTTGCTCCTTTTATGCACAGTACCTTAAAAAGTACACAGAGGAAGGGGTGTGTGTGTGTGTACATGTACATGTACTGGATGAATGAAGGCAGGTGTAAAAAGAATTTCAAACCATCAGCTTGGGAGACTGAGGAGACGGCTCAAGGCTGCTGGTCTGGGTTTAACTCCTCAACAACCCACATAGAAGCTGGACATAAAAAGTAGTGCATGTGTTTGGCATTAATTTCCAGCAGTCTCAAGATCCTGGCACATCATACTTAACACACATACAGAGAAAGATAAACAATTTTTTTAAAAGCCACTTGGAATAGATTATACACATACATGCTCTGCCTCCCCCGCCCCCTTTCATGGTATATGCATAGCAGACTCTGCACTGACTGCTTCTGTGTGCTTGGACAGTCACTACCAAATCAGAGTTGTTCAAGATATTCTACTACTGACATCCTTATAACAGAATTTTCAAACTGTAAAAATGCAACAAAAAATGCCCATCTCAGGATCTCTAGCAATAGTCGATTGTCCAATAATGTCCTATTTGAAAATAACTCTCTCTCTCAAACACAAATGATTTCATCTCTTCCCTCTGTAGATGTACTATAAAATTAATCTTCTCACTGAGCACTTATAATTTAAAATCTGTGGTGTCTTTCCTGTAAACTCTAGGTTTTTCCTAACTTCCACTTGGATCCTTTACCCTGAGATGGTGGGTACTTCTTGCTATTATTATCTGCTTTACTTTGCTATTCCCATTTTGCCTTTTTAGCTCTCCCCTGTGTTACATTCTCTCTTCAAATAATTACAGAAGGTTTTTTTTTTTCTTTGCTGGACCTTCTTAAAAGTTAGGAATCCTCTAGCTAAAATATAAATGTTTCTGTTAATATTTTAAAATTGAGACATAATCCCTAATTGTTTTATAATTAGATTCCTAACTTAAAAGGCTAGAATATTTTGTGGAATTGCTAATGATGGTGGTGGCCATTGGTGATGATGAATGAACAGCATATTACTGAAGTCAAGTATGTTAAGTGCTTTGCATGTAATTTTCATTTAATCCACATGGTCTAAACAACTATTTTTCCCTTTATCAAAATTCTTAAATATTATCTAGTAACAGTGCTGGGAAGTATAACACAATAAAGGATCGTTAAAGAAACTGATACAAGGTTTTAATTTCATGTATTTGAGAGAGGAAAAAAATGAATGAATGAGAGAATGGGAATGAAAACGACCACAACAGAGCCATAATCCACAGGCCATAACTCATGAACTCTAAGCGTATGGCTCAGTAATGTTTTTCAGCATACTTACTTTAAAAGTTACTTTAGGGCTGGAAAGATGGCTTAGTGGTTAAGCGCTTGCCTGTGAAGCCTAAGGACCCCGGTTCAAGGCTCAATTCCCCAGGACCCACGTTAGCCAGATGCACAAGGGGGCGCACGCCTCTGACGTGGCTGGAGGCCCTGGTGCGCCCACTCTCTCTATCTGCCTCTTTCTCTCTCTGTCTGTCGCTCTCAAATAAATAAATAAAAATAAACAAAAAAAGTTACTTTATAAAAGTTAACTTTAAAACTTGTTTGAGGGGCTGAGAGATAGCTCAGTCAGTATAATGCTTGCCTTGTATACATGAAGACCTTGAGCTCAACCCTCAGTACCCATGAAAATGTTGGGTGTGGTAGTACAGGCATGTGCTTATAATAGCAGTGCTAGGAAGGCATGGGTATTGTGTAGGATGATATCTGAGTTTACCCGCTGACTTACACACACACACGCACGCACACACGCACGAAGAACACATGTATACCACATACACATGAAAAGGATTAGATGAATGTTAAATATATGCAAACTAAAGTCTATAAAACTTATTTCTGTCCATTTGTCAAGACAGAAGGGCCAACTAATAATCAAGACATTACATAGAAGCAGAGATTAAAATATACATAAAATTTCAATCATTTAGTACTCCAAACTAAATTTAAGATTTTTCCACCTAAATTTAAGATACTGACTATATTTGTTAAGACTTTATTTCTTAGACCAGATTTAGGTTCACTGGAAAACACAGAAGTTTCCACATATCCCCAGACTCCCCACTATTAGCATTCCAGTATAAGAATGGCAACTTGTTACAAGCAATGAACTTCCTCCAATACATCAATATCATCCAAAGTACATGTTTGTACTGGGATTCACTTGTTGGACATCCTATGGTTTTAGACAAGTCTCATCTCCACCATTATAGAATCCTATCAAATTGTTTCACAGTACAGCCCCTATTCATTCCAACCCTCCCAAAATACTGGCATCTTTTTGCTGACTCTAGTTTTGCCTTTCCTTAAAAGTCTTACAGTTGGAATAACATACAGCCTTTTTAGGTTACCTTTTTCACTTGGTGATATGCATTTAATATTCCTCCATGTATTTGTGGCTTTTTTTTAACTACTAAGTATTTAGTTGTTTGAAATTTATTTATCAATTCACCTAACCAAAGGACAATCTTAATTTGCTTCTAAGTTTTAACAATTATAAACATATTTATAAACATCTACGTGTAGATTTTTGTGTGGACTTCAGTCTGCAATTAATTTAGGTAAATAACAAGGAGTCAACTGTGTACTTTGTAAGCTCTTATATAACCACTATAAAATGTTTTCTTTTTAAGATCTTTATCTCTGGGTTTTCTAAAGTACTCTACTACACAAATGGCTTTTTAAATGTCATAAGCATACCTTCCAGTAAATTTATAACTGTCCTATAAAATTTTAGACAAGTGGAGATATAATATAAATCCCACAATATTCTTCAGGTAAAAACAACAACAATTTCCAAATGTGAGTCATTATAAATCTGAAAGCCTTTTGAGTGAGGAATGAATAAATGAATAAATAATGCCCAAAGCAGCATTTTATAGCCAGAACAACAGGACACTACTTCTATCATTGCCTCCTGGAAACTATTCTACTCTCAGAGTCAGCATTGCTAACATATTTTAAAGTGCTTACTTTGTATATATTCTAGTTTACTGCAAAGACACACTACTAAATATGAGTATCCTATCACTCCACATATCCTTTTAGGATCAGATACATTAAAATTTATATATATATAAGAAAACAAGGTTAGGAATCCAGGATAGTCCAAGATGGAGATACGTTGGTAGGAAAATTTAGACCTGTTACCTGCTGGGAATAGTCAGAAGATAAATGGGTGTAATAGGTAACCATATGCCTCTGTTTCCTTAGAAAGTGTGCAGTAATGCCTTTTGTCCCACTTTAATTATTAATAGTCCTTCTGTCCATCAAAAGTCTGTTAGTTACATAGTTTCTCTGTGAGAAAATTGAAATTTCTGAGTTGTCAGCCACAAGATCAGTATAGCACTAATCATGTAAAAGATGTTCCACAAAAGGTATAAAGAGAATTAGGACATGTAAACACACTTGCTTTGGCTCCTTTTAGTAAAGTTAGTCTGCCCCTGTCTCCTCCTCCATTCACTAATCATTTTTTGGTATTTACTGTGTTGTCAACAATGCTAAAGAAGCTAAAGATTAGCAATAAACATAAACACAAAAATCTCACTTTTAAGGAGCTGATAGCCTAATGGACTTAAGACAATAATCAGGTATTATTTAAATGCTACAAAAATTTTATAAAGATAATGAAAGACTGATGCTGTAGAGAAGGAGTATTACCTAGAGAGAACAGCGCTCAGATAGTACATTAATTGAAGCAGTTACTTAGAGAAGTTTGAAAAGTGGTCAGATCACAGCTATATCCTGTAGCCAGAGTCAACAGGATTTGCTATTTTCCTAGAAGGATAGCAAAGGAAAACAAAAATATGATCCCAAGAGCTTTATCTTTAACTTTGGTAGGCTGACAAATAACTCAGTGATACAGCACAATACAGTACATTACAGGGCCCTGGTTTCTCCAGCAAGGACCACAACGATAATGATGACAATGGTGATGATGACAACAATGATAACAACAGAGAAGATGAACACAAAGATGAAGTTGAAGAAGACAGAGAAAACAAAGAAAATAAATAATAAAAATTATCTTTTTAGTGTTTCAGATACTTAACTCAAATGGAGATGCTGAGGAGGGAGCTAGATGCACAAAGCTCACTGTATAGGAAGTAGCCTGAGTGAAAAACAGAGAACACTTGATACCAAAGGGACAAGACTCAATGAGATGACCTGAAGTGCAAAGATAAAGAGAAGGTCAAGATGAGACTTAAGGTATTCTAATATTTTATCAGTAAACACTGCAAAGGAAATTAAAGTTGGTAGAGTATCAGAAGAGTAATAGCCAAGAGTGAAAAGAGACAAAAGAATGCAAAGGAAGAAGTAATCAACTGTGTTAAAACCTATTCCCAGTCAAGAGAAACCAAGACTGAGAACTGATCTATGGGTTTCACCTATACTCCACACAAGCATGGCGTTTTGGTTGGTTGTTTTAATGAGAAGCATATCAGCTAACAGGAACCGCCTAGTGTGGAAGAAACAATAGATGTTGTAGTGAAGGAGAGTTTGAGAAAGCCTTGAACAGTCAAAGGGAGTGAGATCTAGTACAGAAGAGAGGGGTCAGCTTTAGGAACATAAAAGGTTCATTTAACAGGTTTTCTAACCCTAGATTATGAATTTAAAATGAGGACCAGGACATAGGTACTTTAATGTACAGTTTGGGAGCTGCTGTGGAGAATGCAAAGCTGCAATCACTAAGGTGTAGATGATTCCAATGGGTGTTGAGGATGAACCAAGAAAGTTGAGACTTTTTGTTTTAAAGAAAGGATCTCAGGCTGGCCTCAAACTTGCTGTGTAGAAGATGGCTTTAAACTCCTGATCATCTGTTGGGTTTATAGGTATGTGCCACCACATCCCATTTGGGAGTTAAGATTATGAAATAATAGTTTTAATTAAAAAAAAACTCTGTGGGGGGGGGGGTCCAAGAGAGAGAGCGCGCGCATGCACTAGCCAGATCCTCTTGTCACTGCTAACAAACCACCAGATACTTATGCGCCCCTTTTTGGATTTGGCTTTACATGGGTGGCTGGAACACTGAAATTCCAGCAGGATTTTCAAGCTAGCACTTGTAAGTGCTGGCCTATCACCCCTGCCCATACCCTTTAAAATTTGTTTATATGTATTAAAACGTAGTTTTTATAATCATGAAATGTGAACTAGACAAGGAAGGATGTGTGAGGAGCAACACACAACAAAAAGCAGGGCTCATGGGAGGGGGACCTTAAGAGGACTTTTAAAAACTGTAGTGGGCTACTGAACAAAGTGAGATGTAAAGAAAACATGCTAGCTAGTGTAAAATGCTTATAACTGGGCTGTAGAGATTACTCCGTGGTTAAATGAACTTTTGCAAAGCCTGACAACCCAGGTCCAACTGCCCAGTACCCACCTAAAGCCAGATGCACAAAGTAGCACATGCATTCGGAGTTCATTTACAGTAGCAGAAGGCCCTGGTGCACCCATACTCACTCTGTCTGCTTCTGTCTCAAGTAAATAAATGTTTTATTTTATTTTTGTTGTTGTTGTTGTTCATTTTTTTATTTGAAAGTGACAGAGAGAAAGAGACAGAGAGAGAATGGACGCACCAGGGCTTCCTTTCCACTGTAAACAAACTCCAGATGTGTGCAGCCCCTTGTGCATCTATCTGGCTAACGTGGATCCTGGGGAATTGAGCCTCGATCCAGGGTCCTTAGTCTTCACAGGCAAGCACTTAACCACTAAGCCATCTCTCTAGCCCAAATGTTTTTTTTTTTTTTTTTTTTTTAAAGAAATGCTTACAGCTGTTATTAGTTAAGTGGTAGTGAAGATGTCTTGATTATAACAATTTGTGTAAATGATTAAGTGAAAGAAAACAAAAGATTTCTAGGGGGAAAGGCACAAGAGAAAGAGAAGTCTAGAATTCAGACAGACCATGTACAGTATTTAAAGTCACTGAAAATTATTACATGAATAGTGGGCAGATAAAAGACAGTAAAAAAAAAAAAAAACAGCTCTTCAAAAACCTCATTAATCAAAGCGACTGGGAGAGATGGAGATGACTAGAAAAGGAGGGAAAATAGAAAATATTGCCTCACAACACCTAAATCTTACTGATGGAGGACAAGAGAGTTGAAATTATGAAAGTTTTTATAGTAATGAACCATGGAAGCAGGATAGGGTATACTTGTCCACAAAATATTAATAAGCTATAAAAGACATTAACTTTACCTCTTGGTACTTGATATACATGTGACAAAAGTTCCCCTATTTTCCCCCAGTGTTGAGGACTGAATCTAGGGCCTTGGGTATGGTAGGCAAGTATTCTACCACTGAGCTATACTGGCAGTCCCTAAAGTTTTACATTTTTAAAAAATATATTTCATTTTATTTATTTATTTGATAGTGGCAGAGAGACAGAGAAAGAGAGAGGGAGAGAATGGGTGCACCAGGGCCTCCAGCCACTGCAAAGGAACTCCAGATGCATGCGACCCCTTGTTCATCTGGCTCATGTGGGTCCTGGACAATAGAACGAGGATCCTTTGACTCTGCAGGCAAATGCCTTAACCACTAAGCCATCTCTGTGAGTACTGTAGAGAAGGCAAATTCTCAGAGGAATGCTGGGTTTCTATGAGAGGGGAAAAGGTAAGGTGAGCCCTTTTTTTTAAGCAAAGTTGTAGATCAGAGATTCCCCAAGGGGGGCACCGGGAACAGGACTGGGTGAGTAGAGATAATGGGAATTCAAAACATTAGGAATGTAACAGTCACAGAGGATAAAGAAACCAGTTAGGGAGATCTGGAAGGCTTGGATTTTTTTTTTCTTTTAATGTGCTGATTTAGGCAAAAATAGATAAGGATCTAAAATTAGTTCTGAGCTGCACAGATGGATCAGTAGTTAAAGGTGCTACTTAAAATTAGTTCTGAAATGTGTCTGGAGAAACTTAGTAAGAAGCAGGTAACCAGTTTAGTTGTCTAATTGTGAATGGTTTTGAGCAATTTGCAATCGTGTCTGTTCCATTCACTCCTAGGAACGCAGCTATGTTGCATTCAGCTTAATTTGGCATATCAATTATGGTTTATCAATAAAGACTTGGAGGAATCTTTTTTAAAATATTTACAATGATTTATTTTAGGGATTTTTAAGTACTCCAAATACCATGAATGGCTGCTAAATATACACCCAAACTGATTGAACATCACACCGCTATTCAGATTTTTTATGATTACTACTGTGAGTCATAAACTCAAGAGAAATAAATCTCTCATCTAAAAAAGTCTGATCAGAAGGAAAATTATAGAAATATCAAGCTAGAGTTCTTTATAATTCATCTGAATATGACATTTAAAAAGTCCTCCCTCAAAGCCATAATACAATTTTCTTCTTAGGTAAAACCAAATAAAAACTGGAGGCCGTTTGTAAGCTTTTTGATTACCGCTATTGGTGGAGTAAAGGCAGTAAGGAAATCAGGTGTACAGGGGATTTGTGTGGCTTGAGGATAATGAGAGACAGGACACTATGAAGAACTAAAGACACTTGTGAAGGAAGAAAGTACAGTCAATCAACACAGACAACCTAGCAGGTGTCAAATTAGGAGCCACATAGGAATTAATTCCATAACCATTTATAAACTAGATCTCACAGATGTTTACAGCCACTTGGTTTCCTTGTCATTATGAATGACTTCCCCTTGTTTGGATATTAAGTAGAACCTAGCACATAACTGTAGTTTTAAACACAAATACTCAAGAAGAAGATGAATACTTAAAACTAATCTTCAATTTAAATTTGTTTTTATTTATAGCAGCTACTTGCTGGTATTAAATCAGAGTAACAACTTATGTATTAATAAAATCTGATTAACAACTCTACAATCTGCTGAGATATATCATGCTGCTTAGTCCAAAGGAATCAGATTACAAGTTAACTTTCTTATCAAATCTTTACAAATAGCATTTCTGACAACATGAAAACAGAAGATCCATGCTATTCATCAATCATAGTATAGAACACCATCACACTACTATAGACACAGTTGTATATGATCAATAAATTATTAAATTTCATTATTGCTTCTAACAATATACAACTTGCTTTGGTACTGCAAAATAAAACTGCCAGCCATGAATCATTTAGGTGAAACAGAAAAATGTATTCCAACAAAAGTAACAAAAAGAATAAAACAAAAAAGAAAATGTATTCTAGCATCAGCTAAGAGGCAAAAACATGCTTCTAGTTCTTTCTCAGTCTCATTGTATTTTATTCTAATTAATTCCAATGAGTTATAATAGAAAAGGACATACAAACTGATACTCAATTTATAACCTAGAAAAATGTATAAAAGGAAAATTGAAATGCTACTATTATAGAATAAAAGAAAATCACATTTAAAACCTCTGACCTCATGCTTATACATTCAGAGATGAAATACAAAATTAATCAAAAACCCTAGAGGTGTTATGAGGAAAAAGGCTTGGGAAAAAAAAACTAATTTATCTGTGCCATAGAAAAATGATATCAACCAGCTTGTGGGGTGGGGGGAATAATATTTAACATGGCTTATTAGAGGTCACAGCTATTTTAGTATAATAAGCTATCAATTTTTGCTCCAACTCCTAAGTAATTATAATGTAAATTTACAGTTTCAATAGATGTATATGTAAAGTATTTCTCCTCTCTTTACATTTGTAAGTTCTGAAGATGAATGGGAAATATATCAGTTAGCATATATGTGTTTGCATGTATGTATGCACATTAGTACTTATTTACACAAGCAACTCATTAACGTATCTTACTGGTAATAGAAAATAAGTATCATTTAATATTAATCTATAAAAATAACACCAATCTTCAGTCTTCCCATCCTTTTATGATGTAACTGTTGCCAGAATAAAGATAGAACAACTCTTGAGATTTAAGAGGTAATTTAAGAGTTAATTAATGCCTTTCAGTAAGTTATGACTATATGTAACCTTAGTGCCTACTTATAAAACAATGATTTCTATTGTTGTAATTTCATTTCTTTAAAATATATCAAATATAATTTCTGACTTTTACAAGTTGACATTTTAATATCAAAACCATTACAAGACAATTCTAGAAACCAAAAAGAATAAATAAGCCATGACAGTTATAGTTTACATTTATTGTGCTGCTTCCAATGACTTAAAAAGAAATCTTAGAGAGAATTTAATGCCCTAAAGATGAACCTTCATGCATTTGGTAAGTATTATTGACCCCAAAGGAAAAAGGCATTCTGAACTTATTTTGAAATTAGACTACTTCTTAGCCTTTTTTTTAAAAAAAAAATGTAGCTGAATGACTATCTGTTAAAATATATTTCAAAATATTAATACTTCCCCATTCTACCATTATACCAAACAACAGGCATTTTATTCATTTATGGGACTATTTATAATTTGGGATTTTTAATGTTGGCCAGGTTCTTTAAAATATCATTTTAATATGTAATAAAAATATTAGATGACCATACAATTGTAGAAGTTTACTAATTCCCAATTAACCTTAGATATTTTTATAATTGGAAGAATTCATTAAGTCTTGTGGATAAATCAATTTAGTATGAATAGACTCATATATATAAGATATATACATTAGCCCACTACATTAAATTTAATATATTCTCAAAAACACTAAAAAATGAAAATATTTTAAGCTATCTTTCTTTACTGTAACATTCTCCCTAAGGTTATCTAATAACACACAGAAACTAAAGAAATAGGTTTTTTCTCTGCTCAGACATCATATTCTATAGTATTTAGCATAGTCTAAAAATAAGATGAACATTATGAATTTATATTCTAATTTATGTTGTTGGCTTTACATTTTTATAAAAGTCATTTAGAATCTGAGCCTGTTTTGTTTAGCATTACATAAGAGAAAATGTTTTTTCATTTTTCCCCTCTGAGCTGAAGACCTGCATAGATGGACTAAAAACATAAAATTTCTGTGCCAAGCTTTAATGAATAAGGATCTATTTGTAATAACATATCTGTACTAAGACATTGTTGCAAAGCAAATGTGAACAGAAATATATTGAAAATAATTTCAACAAGTGGTATGTTACCTGGGTGGAGCTGGTGGCTACCGAGATGCAGTCAATAAAGCTGTGTCTTCGAGTGAAAAACGCAACTATCTGCTGCCAGCGTGAAGGCTCTGGCTCAGCTTGCAGTTCATCTGACGAACCCTTTTTTGCCCAGTGTTTCTGCTTTGGGCCTACTGAGCCATGGCTAGAGCTAGCATTGCCTCCTCGACTGGCGCGAGAGTACAGAAGTGTGTTGTTTCCGAAAATGTAATTCATCTCTGCAGCCCTGCAGGTGGTTGCCAAGCAGTCTTACTTCTCTACCAGCTGCTGAGTGGTGAATGATCGGTAAAAACTGCAGCTAGAATTACAGCAGCATCACTTGTAGATCAGGGAAAATAAAAACCTTGAGAAATGATGCTCATTTTCTCTGTAGTTTCTTCCTATGAAAGAGCTTGTATCTTCCTTCTGTACCTGTTAGCTGTATGATGGCTGAGTTTATTTTTGCAGACAGAAAAAGACGACATAAGGTGGATTTCTTTCTCGTGATTATTTTTTCACCAGCGTCTGCAGGAACCAAAAGCTGTTCTTTTGTTAGCTGATAACTAGACGGACTGAAATCCAGGAAGTGAGGTCGATTAGTAGGTAAAGAAGGATGTTATAAACACTGGGCTACTAAGACCCTCTGGGGCTGCCTGATTTAATGCACTGGGTGGAGAAACCCTGGATTACTAAGTTTCAATTACAGTCTGTAGTAAAATCCAATGGCATCTTCACTGCTTACATAAATTTTGAATATGAACTGGATTTTAAAATAAGGATTCTTTCTGCTAACAGTTCTGATTGTTAAAATAATTTCACTAAAAGATCAGTTGTCATTCACACATTTTGACAGCAGGGAGGGTCTTACATTATTTAGCATTGATTTTAAGTTTTTTGAAGTTACTATCTGTGTTGAATTCTGTGAATCTAACCATAGGGAGAAATCTGTAATATAGCATGGATCATTTCATGTAATAGAAATAGTCAACAGAAACAAATTAATTAGTAAAATAAATACATGGCCATAAAATTGTTAGGATATTATCAGCATTGGCCACCTAACATATTATAATCCCTAAGATTACAAGAGTATGAGTTTGTAAAAATGCAAAAGAAGAACACCAATAATTTTGTTTTATAAAACACTGACTCTAATACTATATAAATACTACTCGCTCACAAAACAAGATTGTTTGATTGCTAAGTAGAAATTTTCTAGTATCTAATATCTAGGTCTATATTTTTCAACATAGTAGTTAAGCACCCTAAGTGACTCTTATTAAACACTCTCAAGTCTGGGAACCAGATTTCTAATCCTGTCTTCTCAATACTATGATATATTAGTACATTTCACCATTATGGCCTTTGAAAAGTATATAAACAAGAGCTGGGGAGATGGCTCAGTGAATAAAAGCACTTGCTGTGCTAGCCTGAGTACCGACTTTGGCACTTCAGTCATGGTGGGCTTCCCAACATGGCCAACAGAAAGACGGGAGGCAGAGGCAGGAGAACTCCCCAGAAATCGGTGAACCAACCTGCCCAGCAAATGCAGCAGTGAACAAGAAAAATGAAAGACCTTACCTCAAATGCAATGAAGGCAAGGGCTGACACCCACAGTTGTCTTCCAATCTCCCAACAGGCAACATGGCATGCAACACTCATGAACACATGCACACTGATATACTGACAACTATCATAAAAACTTTTGTAAGTCTATGGACAAAAATGCTACTGAGTAATTTACTACTAACTAACTTAACTTTTGTATATATAATTTTTTTATTAGAGAGAGAGAGACAGAGGGAGGAAGGGTGTGTGACAGGGCCTCTAGCCACTGCAAACAAACTCCAGTTGCATGTGTTACCTTGTGCATGCGGCTTACATTGGTACTTGGGAAATTAATCTGGGTCCTAAAAGCCATCTCTCCAGCCCTAATTTTTATTTTTTATTTATTTGGGAGGGACAGATAGAGATAGAATGGGTATGCAGGGGCCTTCAGCCGCTGCAAATCAACTCTATACACATGTGCCACCTTGTTCATCTGGCTTGGGGGTATCCTTTGGCTTTGCAAGTAAATGCCTTAACTGCTAAGCCATCTCTTCAGCCCCTAATTTAATTTTAAGCTATTAAGACCACACAGTAAGTTCCAACTTTAGTCATGAATATTTTTCAGATGTGGACAAAATCTTATTTGTCTAGGCGCTAACAAGCACCCACCAAATGTAGTCTACTGGAAAGCAGTAGCACAAACTACAGCCCTGAGGTCCATTGCACATCTGGCTCAGCAAGAAAAGGTAGCTGTATATACAATTTCTTTGATTCCTTCCCTAAATACACACTCAACGGGCTAACTAAAGTCATGTGAAATTATCAGGGTAAAAAATGATTACCACAAAAATTAAGAACAGAGAGTTTGGTGTTTTTTCTCAAGGACTGAAGGAGGAGCTCACAATTAGTGGCCCTAGATAGACTGAGTTGATTTAATGGGAGATGGAAGAGTAGAGGCAAAATACCCACAAAAGGCAGACACAGAACTAAGAATTCTCTTTGAGGGCTGGAGAGAGGGCTCAGCGGTTAAGGTGCTTGCCTGTAACACCTAACTACCTAAGTTCAATTCGTAAGTACTCACATAAAGCCAGATATACAAAGTGGCACATGCATCAGGACTTCGTGTGCAGTGGCTAGAAGCCCTGCCATCCTCATTCTCTCTCTCCTTCAAATAAATAAATAAATAATATTAAAAAAATAATTCTCGGGCTGGAGAGATGGCTTAGTGGTTAAACGCTTGCCTGTGAAGCCTAAGGACCCCAGTTTGAGGCTCGATTCCCCAGGACCCACATAAGCCAGATGTACAAGGTGGCGCATGCATCTGGAGTTCATTCACAGTGGCTGGAGGCCCTGGCATGCCCATTCTCTCTCTCTCTACCTCTCCTCTGTCTGTCAATCTCAAATAAATTAAAAAAATAAATAAATAAAAACAATTCTCTGAGAGGAAAAAAAAGACTGAAAAGAGGTTTATATGAGCAGGTAATTAATAAAGAACTGAATAATATGTCTTACACAAATTCTATAGTAATTAGTTTGACCCTATAATATGTGCCTTGATTTATATATTCTGATGAAAATCCAGTGAGTGGAAAAGCAAAACACCCTAAAACACAGCTTTGGCATTGTGAATTATGACAATGAATACGATATGGAATGAAAATCTTCTACCTCGAGTTGCAAACATCAATATATGCAGAAGAGTAATCTGTCATTGTACAGATTAACCCTAGGAAGCCAAAGAGCTTGGGTACAATCTAAAGTAGACAGATAACTCTATCCAATATTTCTCCAGAACACAAGTAAATGTCTCAATACACAAATTTCCTATTCTGCAAAAGGCTTCATTATGAAAATGCCCTGTTATCTGAGCTATAATTATCTAAGATCTAGATGTATTGGATCATCTGTTGCCCAATAGTAAGTACATTCATAAGGGAAGTTCCCGTGCCCAAATTACAACTGGATTCCTATGATTTGATTTGAAGGTGGAAAGCAATTATTAAAAGTTCTTTGCTTTAGTCTTACTCATTTCAAAACTTGGCTGAAAAATAAACTATTTAAATTTAGGTTCATTATAGAAAGCCCTACAAAGCTTATTTAAAACAAAGTAACATACAACCTAAAACAACGAAAAAACCACAGTTAACCCTTATTACAATGTACAAAAGTTAACACCTTTTATTGTGTAGTTTAAAGTATCCTTTTGTTTTTGGTTTTTTTTGTTTTGTTTTGTTTTTTGAGGTAGGGTCTCACTCTAGCCCAGGCTGACCTGGAATTCACTATGGAGTCTCAGGGTGGCCTCGAACTCACGGCGATCCTCCTACCTCTGCCTCCCGAGTGCTGGGATTAAAGGCGTGCACCACCACGCCCAGCTTAAAGTAATCCTTTTCATTAAAATGGCAGAATCATTCAATGGTACAATCAATCAAACATACAGCAGAAGCCTAGCCTAAACAATTAGAGAAAGCTTAATTTAGTAGAACAAAGTACATAAATTGTATAACCCCAAAACTTCAAATATTATTCTGATAAACTTGAGTATAAGATGTATTTTATATCCCTAAATAAAAGACAACTCAAAATTATACAGAATATGTCTTAAATGTTTGCAGACTTCTAAACTCATAAACAAACTGAGAAGCCTTTAAATATAATTACATAGGCAAGTATTAAATAATCTTAGTGAAAGCTTAAAAATGGTAAAAAAGACAACCAGAAAAAATTATACTGAAATTTCTAATGAACAGTTTCAAAGTGAACACACTAAAAGCAACATAACAGGTATCTTTCTTACTCTCTTACTATTACAATGAGCTACTAAATTATAAAATACATTAACTGTCTGCCTACACAGAGATCAGGGATAGGAACACAAATTTGTTATTTATCAGCAGTGTGTGTGTGTGTGTGTGTGTGTGTGTGTGTGTGCGCGCGCGCGCGCGCGCCACCACACCACATAAATCTGCTATATGGGCACCATCTAGTGGCCAAATTGTATACAAATTATAAACTCAGAGTACGCCAAGGTCATCCCCAAAAGCTAAACAGCTAAAACCCAGCACTTTTAGTACATTTAAGATGTGAAAATATAGTTGATTTCAAAATTGCTCGCTATTTACATAAAAATGGAAATAGTATATTCCTATAGCATTATAGTTTAAATGACTTATTTGCTGATGTACTTTACTTTCTTCAGTCATACTCATGTCTCAATTTTTGAAAAACTATCAAGAGCTGCCAGTAATTTTATAATATTCTCACTATGACTAGATGAAATGTGTCCAAGATAGGAAATCTATTCACTTAGAAAAATTACATGCTCTGTTCTATCTTTTATTTCAAGGCCTTCCTAATATTTACTTTTTACACATACTATTTGATCAATACTTTCTTTGTCCATGAAGACAATAATGATAGATTCTTTTGTTTCATCAGTAACCACTGCAATTTCCAACATTCCTGGTAATTACCTTCCTTTGTCATTTCATCTAGATTTGAACCTATTTTGAAAAAGGCTTATTTGAATTTACTGTTCTGACCACCTTCCCTAGTTCCCAGATCACTTTCAGTTTTTAGAACCTTACTACTATTGTTAGGATTCAATTTTATTCATGTTCCATTTTTTATTGGCATTTTTTTAACCATTTTTTATCAGCAAGATTTTGGGTTTTTTTGAGTGTGTGTGAGGTGTGATGTATGCACATGTACTTGCAAAACTGAGCATTCACATGTAGAGACCAGTGAAAGTCAGGAATTCCCCTCTATCACTCACTCATCCATGTGCTTCCTTGAGACAATCATTACTGAACCTGGACTGTGGTTTTAGACTAGACTGGCTGACTATGAGAGTCCCAGCCATTCTCCAGTCTTCCTCACAAGACTCAGGTTACAGCAGTGTGTGGCCACACTCATCTGTTTTTGTGGGTGCTAAGGAATGGAACTCAGGATGAATCAGGCTCTCATGCTTGAGCAGCAAGTGCGCTTACCTGCTGAACCATCTCCCAGGCCCCACTACTAATTTTTTTACTGGGACTTTTCCCAACACTACTAGAGTCTCCTTTTCAGAGTAAAATCATAGTTACCGTCATGCTAAACTCTGAATGAACTAACATTCAATCGCTATCTCTTACTTGTTCAGCAATAACACTACCACCACCATGAGAAATTAACAGCTTATTTCATAGAACTTTTCAAGTTGGGTACTCATCAGTTGAAAATCAAGGTCTTCTGTACTTTGATTCTTATTTCCCAACACGTCTCCTAAGTACATGTACGTTCATCTCTTGCTCAAGCTTCCTGACTGTCACTATCCTACAGGGCCTCAAATTCTGACTGGTCATCTTTCAACACCTTGTTCAAATGTCAACTTTCTCAAATAATTTAATTTCTCCTTGTATTTTTTGCATGTTCTACCATACACTATGTTGTAACTATCTTCCCACAAAGTACTAATCATTGAAATCTAAGAAAATTATTAGCCTAGAATAGCTGTTTAATGTTTGCTGAGTACATGTTTTTCCTGATAGACAAAATTAATATTGTAGCAAATTTTTCTCTGTTTTAAATAGTGATTTATTTATTTGAGAGAGAGAAAGAGAGAGAGAGAAAATGGGCACATCAGGACCTCTAGCTACTGCAAACAAACTCCAGATGCATGTGCCACTTTGTGCATCTGCCTTTATGTGGATTCTGGGGAATTGAACCTGGGACCTTTGGCTTTGCCGGCAAGTGTCTTAACCGCTAAGCCATCTCTCCAGCCCTATTTGTTTTAACAAGTTCTTGTTACTAAGTCCAGAATGGCCTTGAATAGAATTTGAAATCCTAATGCCCCAGCTTCCCTCAGTCTGGAATAGTAATTAATTTTAAGACAAGCATCTATTAAATAATTTCTTTTCTTCTTTGGTTTTTGTTTTTTGATGATGGTTTTACATAGTCCAAGCTGGCCTAGAATTCACTATGTATATGAAACTGGCATCTAACTCTTTATCCTCTTGCCTCTCAAGTGTGAGATGGATTAGAGTGTGCCACCATGCCCATCTCTGAAATTTATTTTTTTTTTTTACCATTATCTTTATTACAACTGTGAAAACTAAAGCAGTGCCTGATTTATATTCAACTTAGCAAAACTTCTATTCCAAAATAGTTTTCCATATTACAAAAATAACAATTGATACTGAGTTCTAAGCCTAGTAGATGCTCTGCTTCATTCCAAAACCACAATACTACAGAAGTAGAAAAGGACCATGTGATGGCTTTTTTTTTTTTCTTTTAACATGCTGAGTTTCTTATGACATTGGTGATTTCTTGTGTGTTTCTTTGAGTCAGGGTCTCACTCTAGCCCAGGATGACCAGAAACTCATTCAGTAGCCCCAGTCTGGCCTTGAACTCATGGCAATCCTCCTACTTAGTGCTGGAACTAAAAGTGTATATCACTATGCCCTGCTTTTTTATAAAAAAATAAAACCTTTAAATGTCTTATGTCAAAATAAGTTTTTCAATTTTTGTTTTCTAACAAAAAGGTATAAGAACTTCGCAATTTTATTTAATATTATCTTTATTCACTATTACTGTATTCCATCCCTCAATTACTTTATGAAGTGACTGCCACATAACCTATATATGAGGTAGGAGCAGGAAGAAAAGTCCCCAAATTATTCTTAAATTGCAATTCTATCAGAACATAGTCTGTAAAGTGCTGAGAACATACAAGAATGTCCCTATGCTTTGACTTAGTAATCTGACTTTGGAAATCCATCTTAAAAGAAATGACCCAAGAGGAACTTTTTTTGGTAAAAGATTACTCACCACATCTTTCTTAAGCCCTAATAAAAATGGAAATAACAATTATCAAAGACCAGGTATGTTCACCACATTATGGTATAAATACACTATGTGAAATCTATCAAGTTTTTCTTTTTGACTTTTTTCTTTTTGAGACAAGCTCTATTGTCGCTCAGACTGGCCCTGAACTTGGAGCAATCTTCCTGATCCAGCCTTCCAAATGCTGGGATTACAAATGTGTGCATATATGCTATACAAATATTTAAGGTTCTGATAATACATATCAATTAAAAATACTCATATAGGGGCTGGGGAGATGGCTTAGCAGTTAAGGTACTTACCTGCAAAGCCAACGGACCCTGGTTCAATTCCCCAGTACCCACGTAAGCCAGATGCACAAGGTGGCACATGCATCTGGAGTTCGTTTGCAGTGGCTGGAGGCCCTGGCGTGCTCGTTCTCTCTCTCTCTCTCTCTCTCTCTCTCTCTGCTTCTCTCTCTCAAATAAATAAATAAATAAATAAATAAAATTAAAGCATTTAAAAATAAAAATAGCCTTTAATCCCAGCACTCGGGAGGCAGTCACATGTAGAGACCAGTGAAAGGTATTCCCCTCTATCACTCACTCATCCATGTGCTTCCTTGAGACAATCATTACTGAACCTGGACTGTGGTTTTAGACTAGACTGGCTGACTATGAGAGTCCCAGCCATTCTCCAGTCTTCCTCACAAGACTCAGGTTACAGCAGTGTAGGTGAGGTAGGAGGATCACTGTGAGTTTGAGGTCACCCTGAGACTCCATAGTGAGTTCCAGGTCAGCCTGGGCTAGAGTGAGACCCTACCTCAAAAAAACAAAATAATAATAATAATAATAAAATAAAAATACTCATATAGTGCTGAATATGCTATCCCATGCTTGTAAGATTAGTGGTAATCAGGAGGCTGAGACAGGAGGACTAGAAGTCTCAGGCCTGGCCGAGCTATAGCAAGATTTTGTCTCAAGAAGAAGGAAGAAAGGACAAATAAAAGAAAACAATTCCGTATAAGTAATGCATATAACAATCAAAGATAAATATTCAGAGTAAAGAACTCAAATCTGTCAAAGGATGATCTAATACAAAAAGCAAGCAAAGGTGGGAAAGTCACAAATTAGGAGACTTGAATATAAATATACCCTAGCTCATTAGTAAATAAAGATATACATCAAAATTGTAATATCACTTCAAAAGAAAAATAATAAAACCAAATATTGATGAAAATATAGAACAATTAAAAACTTAATTTTGCTTTTGAGAATGGAAACTATACTGGAAAGCAGTTTAGTAACATTCATGAAAATGTGTATATGCCTACATTTTTAGCTAGAATAGCCTGAAAATAATACAAAACCAAGTAAAAGTGAGACTAACAGAAGAGTGAAATTAAATAACAAATCTCAGAAATATAACACTGAGCAAAAATACAAGTAAAATATTATAAAAATTTATGAACCCCATTACATAAATTTCAAACTATACAAAATACATTAATTAAAAATCTAAATAGAACTTTGTTTACCAAATTCAGGATTGTAGTTACTTTGAAGGGAGTGATAACAGGATCAAGAAAGTCATAAATTAGACTTCAAGGATTTTGTTAGTATTCTTTTTATATTATAGACTTACTAAATTTTAAAACAAGTACTTAAAAAATGTTTCAATGTGTAGTCCTTAAAATAACTAAGAGTTAAATATACTATTACTGAATAAAATTCACTTATAAAATCACCTTTAAAAATGAATTGCAAATACTAATAAGTACCATGAGATTCCTTCAAACTATAAAACAAAAACGTACCAAAGGTGTTGGGTATCTACATGAAGGAATAGTTCTGAGTCTAACCTACTGTTTATTACTAACATATAATTCATAGCAACAAAGGCTGTTATCCTACCTTTATTGGTGAAATATGAGAATGTGAAACAAATCCATGGACATTCTCAATCTCCGACAGGTTCTTCTCTGAGACGTGAACCAGTTCTGGACCTGTCACCTCATTAGTGATCTGTGGAGAAACGTGCTCTTGAGGAGGTGTATCTTCATCCTGGTAACGATATTTCTGTGAATCAAAGAAAACTATTAGATACAAACAAGCCCTATAATAAAAATGAGTTTCAGCAAATCATGGTTTTCGTAACTACTCAAATATTCAACATAAACAACATGAAAGTGATTTATGATTTAATGTATCAAATTTGGGAGAAATGAGTACATTTACAGAAGGCATGCCAATAATTCCACAAAAATTATTTGATTATTCAAAATAATTTAAAGCTAAAAAAGGGTGAATGGGCTTGGGGACATGGCTCAACAGTTAAGAGAGCTTGCTGCTTAAGCATGACCATCTGAGACAACCAGAGTTTGACTCCAGAACCTACATAAAACACTGGGAGTGGCCACACATGTATGTAATGCCAGTATGAGAGGGGGGCAGAGACTGGAGAATCGCTGAGCAACTCAAGGAAGTATGCAGATGAGCAATAGAGAAAGAAACCTGAGTTCTCCTTTGGCCTCCAAACACACATGCATGTTGAGCATCTGAACATATGCATACCCCCCCTCACACACACACGGAGGGAGGGAAGGAGCTGGGTTGTGATGGTGAATACCTATAAACCCAGTGCTGCAGAGGCAGTTACAAGAATTAGATCCCTGGGGCTTGCTGGCCAAGTAGTTTAGCCTCCTAATTGATAAATTCCAGGCCAATGAGAGACTTTGTCTCAAAAAAGGTGGAAAGCTCCTAGGGAACTTGAAATTGTCCTGTGGCCTCCACAGGACATACGTGTGCACCTACATATACATGTGTACACACACACACACACACACACACATACACCAAAGTTAGAAGAAACAGAAGCCTAATATTGATTTGTCTACTTCTCAGTAAAGTTTAACTAAGTCACCTCTAAAATACAACTGTCTAAAAGAAGTCAATATGAAAAGCCAAATTAATATATCTAACAATTAGTCTGGTTTTCTTGTTCAGCTAACTTACACAAAAATGAAAACAATACAGCAGTCATCCATTAATCTAATGAAATCCTTCCTTCCTTTCTAAATATATACATACTTACTTCTGTGCAGTTGATTTTTAAAGATTAACATAATTTTAAGAAAACCAAATCTACCTTGTACCACGTACAAAAGTAAATTAAATTATAATCACAGGGAGTGGGAGAAAATATACTCCCTGTTTTTCAACTCAGGTTGAAAAGGTCTGTGCATATACAGAAACTCAAAAACAAGTCAGTCAGTCTCTTTCTTTCTCTCTCTCTCTCCATATATTTATATTCTGCCTCATATCATTTTGAAATAAACCTACCCATAAAAAAAAGAATAGCCAGGCGTGGTGGCACACGCCTTTAATCCCAGCATTGGGAGGCAGAGGCAGGAGGATCGCTGTGAGTTCGAGGCCACCCTGAGACTCCATAGTGAATTCCAGGTCAGCCTGGGCTAGAGTGAGACCCTAACTCGAAAAACCAAAAAGAATAGGGCATACCAGAAAGATAATTAAACAATAATCAAATAATTACTAGCCACTATAAGATACTTTCACAAATTACTTTTTAAAAGAATAGTCAGGCTGGGGAGATGACTTGGTGGATAAACCCTGCCAGCCCAGTTTTGATTCCATGTAAAGCAAGATGCACAAAGTGGCACATGTGCCTGGAGGCCCTGGTGAATCCACATTCTCATTCTCTCTTGCTCTCATAAATGAATAAATAAGATGTTAGCAACAAAATTGAGTTCTTAAAGAGTTATACAAATGGGCCAAAAATTCATAAGAGAAATGCTCAATCTATTTAATAAGCAAAATTTCTGTCAGTATGCAGAGAAAGGGCAAAAATCATCACATCTTTTTCTGGAGGGCCATTTGGCAATGTTTCAAAAGCTCTAAAAATGTCCTTATTCCTTGATCCAGTAATTCCACTTCCAGAAATTAATCTTAGAAATAGCATAAATGCTCCACATGTAGAAGAATGAAACTTAGATGCCTATCTCAGCCTGTACAAAAATCAATTCAAAGTGGATCAAAGACATTAATGTAAGAAATGAAACTCAAACTGTTGGAAAGAGTAAGGAAATATTTTCACATACCAGCATAGGCAAGAATAAGACCCTAGTTGCTCAGGAAACAATGCCACTCATTGATAGATGGGACTCTATGAAATTTAAAAACTTCACAGCAAAGGACACAATCAAGCATAAATAAATAATGGGAGAAAATCTTTGCTAGTTATACATCTGACAAAGGATTATACACAAAGACCTCAAAATAAGCAACAAAAAGTCAAACAAATCCATAACTAGGCAATAAAATGAGCAGATAGTTCTCAAACAAGAAGTACAAATGGCCAAGAAACATGAAAATATTCATTATCACTATCAGAAAAATGCAAATTAAAACTTCAATAAGAAGACTGGCGATATACAGCTCAGCTGGTGCACAGTGATAGGTATGAGATCACAAGTTTGATCCCTGGTGTGGCAGGTACATACCTGCAACCCCAGCACTTGAGAAGGGGAAGCACAAGGATTAAGAAGAAACTCAGGGGTGAGCTGTGTATGGTAGTGATGGCCGTGAGTTTAAGGGCAGCCTGGGGCTACAGAGTGAGTTCCAGGTCAGCCTAGGCTAGAGTGAGACCCTACCTCAAAACTACCCTCAACCAAAAAGTTTAAGGGTGGGCTGGGGAGATGGCTCAGCAGTTAAGGGTACTTGCTTGCAAAGTCTGTGGGCCTGGGGTTCAATTCTGCAGTACCTAAAGCCAGAGGCAAAGTGGCACATGCATTTAAAGTGTGTTTGTAACACCAAGAGGCCCTAGCATGCCCATACCCACACATAAATATAAAATAAATTTAAATTAAATTAAAAAGCCAAGCATGGTGGCATATGCCTTCAATCCTAGCACTGGGTAGGCAGAGATAGAAGGACTGCTTTGAGTTCGAGGCCAGCCTGATACTACATAATGAATTACAGGTCAGCTTGGGCTAGAGCCAGACTCTACCTCCAAAAACCAAAAAAAAAGATAAAATAAGCAAGGTCATCCTCAGCCATGTAATGTGAGACCCTGTCTCAAGAAACACTACAGTGAGATTCCATCTCACACCAATTAGAATGGCAGTTATTTAAAAAGGAAAGAAAGGAATAGAAAGGAGAAAGAAAAGGCAGAGGGAAAGGGAAAGGAAGGGAAAGGGAAAGAAAGGGAAAGGAAGAAAGAAAATATTAGGCTGGAGAGATGGTTCAGTGGTTAAAGGTGCTTGCTTGCCAAGTCTGACAGCCTGGGTTCAATTTCCTAGGACTCACATAAGCCAGAAGCACAAAGTGGCACATGAATTTGGAGTTCTTTTGTATGGCACAAGGTCCTGGTGTGTCTATATTCACACAACTCACAGACACACACACACACACTCTCTCTCCCTCTCTCTATCTATCTCCTTACAAATAAATAAAAATTTTCAAAAACAAATAGCAAATGCTGAACAAAAGGACCCTTATACACTGCTGATAGGAATGTAACTAGTCCATCCAGTGTGCAGTATCAGTATGGAGGTTCCTCAAAACATTAAGAGCAATAGTTCTACCACATGACCCAGTGGTACCACTCCTGAGTGTTTACCTGAAGGGATCCAAATCAACATAGCAGAGATGTCCACTTATTAATGTTTACTGAACACTATTCACAACAGCTAAGTAAGTTATAGAACCAACCTACGTGTCCATCAATAGACAAATGATAAAGAAAATGTGATACACACACACACACACACACACACAAATGGAATTACTTATAGTGAAAGCACTCAGAATTCCAATTTCTAGCGTTTGGAAATATATAGTAAATGACTGTTATCCATACCAGAACCTATTTTTATTTAACTAAAGCCTAGGGCTCACTGGTCAATCTTTTCCCTATCAGTTACACTCCTCTAAAATAAGAAAAGGAAGAAAGAATTCTTCCAACATTAGGCCAGCATTATCCAAACAGCAAAATTAGATGAGTACAAAACAAAAAATAAAATTGCTGGCCAATATTCTTGAACACAAATACAAAAATCCTCCAGAATATACTAGGAAATCAAATCCAATAATATACTAATCAATTATTCACCATGATTACATGGGATTCATCCCAGGAATGCAAGGATATTTCAACACAGGCAAATTGATAATTTATAGAATTCCATCATTTGTGGCAGCATGGACGACACTGGAGAAAATTGTGTTAAATAAGTTAGGCACAGTAAGGTAATCATTAATACTGCAGTATTCCAATGACATGTGGATTCCAAGAATGTTAATCTTGTCCAAGAAAACAGAGAAGAAATAATATTATTATTCTTAAATAAGAGGTTTTTTTGAGGCAAGCCCAATAGACTGCCTTTTTAATTTTTTTGTTTTTTTATTTATTTGACAGCGACACAGAAACAGAGAGGGGGGGGGGAATGGGCACGCCAGGGCCTCCAGCCATTGCAAACAAACTCCAGATGTGTGGGCCCCCTTGTGCATCTGGCTAACGTGGGTCCTGGGTAATCAGGCCTCAAACCGGGGTCCTTAGGCTTCACAGGCAAGCACTTAACTGCTAAGCCATCTCTCCAGCCCTAGACTGCCTTTTTACGCGAGAGAGAGAGAGAGAGAGAGAGGGGGGGGGGGAGGGAGAGAGAGAAAGCGCACGAGTGTGCATGAGCTGGCATGCCAGAGTCTCCAGGCACTGTGACCTTGTGCACTTCCATCACTGTGTGTGTAGCTTACATGGGACCTGGAGAGTCAAATATGAGTCCTCAGGCTTCACAGGCAAGGGTCTTAACCACTAAGTCATCTCTCCAGTCCAATAAGAGTATTTTTAAGTTACTCATTAATACTTAGTGAGTTGGCTTCAAGGCAGCGTAAGATACCATATCCAAAAGGTCCAGAAAATGATCCCTATACTTATTATACAGACTAATTCAAAGGTAGCTTCTGGCAATATTACTTTTGATTTTGAAGGCTGGAGTAGGTAAATTATAATAGGAGGTAAATGTCAAAAACATAATAGGAAGCAAATAATGAAATTGAGTTTCAATCCATTTTTGGCTGTTTTGCCAAGCACATTTAAAAAAAATATTTTACTTTATTTGAAAGAGAGAGACAGAGAAAAAGGCAGATAGAGAATGGTCATGCCAGGGCCTCTAGCCACTGCAAACAATCTCCAAATACATGTACCACCATGTGCATCTGGCTTATGTGATCTGGCTTACGTGGGTTCTGGGGAACTGAACCTGGGTCCCTTAGCCTTAACTGCGAAGCCATCTCTCCAGCTCCAATTCTACTAAATATTTAAAGATGAACTAAGGCCAATATTCTTCAAATTGTACCATAAGGTACAAACAGAAGGATAGAGACCTTATCAGCAATACCAAAACTAGACAAGGCCACAACAAAAGTTACAGACTAATATCCCTAATGAACATACATGTAAAATTTCTCATAAAATACTTCCATATTGAATTCAACAACACCTTGTCCAAGATTGCTTTATTCCAGGGATACAAAGATGGTTCAACATATTCAAATCAGTAAAGGTCATACAGCACACACAGACTCATGGACAGAAAACACATGATCATCTCAGAGAATGCAGAAAATGCCTTTGAAAAAGTTTAACATTCCCGCATGACAAAATCCCTGAGGAATAAGAGCATATATCAATGTAATAAATATACAATAAACCTTCAGTCAACATTATACCAAGTGGAAAAAACTAAAAATATTTTCTAAGATATGGAACAAGACAATAGTAGTCACAATCTGTACTCATATTCAGTATGGTGCTTAAAGACTAAAAAATTAAGGCAAGAGAATCAACCTCTTTCAATTCCACATATGAGAAAAAAACATCTGATGTTTGTCTTTCTGGGTCTAGCTTATTTTGGTCAATATGATGGTCTCCAATTCTATCCACAAACATACTCACAACCTGAAATAGAAGGGAAATTATTTGGAAAGAGGAAGGGGAGTAGTGGGAGAGAGAGACAGGAGAGTATAATGGGGAGTGAATGCGGTTATAGTGTATGATATACTTGAACAAAAATGCTATTATGAAACATTGCTTTCTAAGATGAATGTATATTAATAAATTTTAAACTTCAACGCTATAATCTGGTTTCCTTACATTTCTGCAATATAAACTGTTAAAAGCTACATATGGACTGGGGAAATGGTTCAAGTTGGCAATGTGCTTCCTTTGCAAGCATGAAAACTTGGGGTTGGATCTCCAGTACCCACATAAAAGCTGGGAGCCATGGCATGTGCCTGTAAGTCCCACCACACGAGAGACAGACTGGAGATGGGGAGTTTATCTAGCTGAATTGGCTCCACATTCAGTACAAGACTGTCTCAAAAAATTAAGGTGACTACTAATTAGGACACCTGTCACTCAAAAAATAAGGTCTATAGTCAACAAATGGGATCTCAAGAAATTAAAAGGCTTTTGTACAGCAAAGAAGCTGTCAATGGAATAGAGAAGCAGCTACAAATGGGAGAAAATCTTTGCCAGTTGTACATCTGTCAGAGGATTAATATCTAGGATATACAAATAATTCAACGATCTAACAGAAAAACAAATAACCCAATCACAAAATGGGCTTTGGAACTGAACAGAGAGCTCTCAAAAGGAAATGGAAATGGCTAATAAATATATATTTTTTTTTCAGGCAAAACACTTTAGTAGATATGAAAAGCTCAAAAGACAGGAGTATTACCAGGTTTCAATTTTTTATTTAATTGTGTAAGGTATTTATTCAAAACAAAAGAAATAGTAGCTATACAATGCAGAAACCCCAAGTTAAACTGAGAATATAACACTTTAGTGGCATAGGTGTCAAAATGGATTAGCATGAACTCAGTCATGAGGAAACATCAGATAAACCTAAGTGGAGGGTCATTATATGACAAATCAGTCAGTGCCATTAAAGAAAAAGGCAGCAGAGCAGTTTCAGAATTCATGATACTACAAAGGTATGGCTCCAGAGTTTCAGGTATAAGATGGAATTTTCTTCCAAAGTAGAGGATAGCATAAACATAATAGAAAATTTTTTGCAAAGTTATAGTTATAGAGGAAAGCTTTCACTATTCCTGGGCTAAATTGAGGCACTATGTCTATCAATTTTTTTAAATATATGTGTTTATCCACTTTGATTAATATTGCCATTACTTTTTTTTTTTCTTTATTAGTTAGTTTTGTATTCAGCAAATACAGTCAGTTTGGTACCATTATTAGGCTCATCCGTGACCTACCCCCTCCCCTTGGGCCCTCCTTGTTGAGGTATATGGGTCATGCATTGTGGAGTTAGCCCACAGTTATGGGTAAGATAAATGTCTCTGCATATTTTGTCCTGGTGCTAACTTACTCTCCGTTGGAGAATCTGTTTCTCTTTTTCAGATAGATGTAGATCCTAAGGAGAGAGCCACTCCATCATACCTACAAAGGGCCCCGGCTGAAACTAAGAAAAATCGGCGAAACAAGCAAGGGTGCTGTTTTCCTGATGAACCAGACACCAGCACAAGGGGGAAGGAGATCAACATAAATATATTTTTAAATGTTCAACATTTAAAAATCAGAGAAATACAAATTAAAACTATTGACTACATCACTCCATCAGAATGGCTATCATCAAGAAGACAAATGACAACAAATGCTAGCAAATGTATAGGGAAAGTGAAGTCTTATTCACTGATGAGAGTGTACACTGGTGCAGTCACTATGGAAATCAGTGTGAAGATTTCTGAAATAGCTTAAAACAGAATTACTATACAACTCAGCTATACCACTTGCGGTGGCTTGAATCAAGGTGTCCCCATATACTCCATGTGTTAATGAATGCTGTTCCTCAGATGGTGGCAATCAGGGAATTGGAGTCTTGCTGAAGTGGTGTATTGTTGGGGCCAGTCTTACGGATGTTATAGCTAGTTCCCACTTGCCAGAACTGGGCACACTCTCCTGCTGCTGCTGTACACCTGCCGTGGCAGAGATGGCATCCAGCCTCTGCTCACGCCACATTTTCCCCTGGCATCATAGAACTTTCCCTCAAAGCTGCTTTTGGTCAGATGTTTTGTACCACCAATGGGAAGGTAATTGGAATACCACTTACATTATACTTGAACTTATTTTTTTTTTCCTACAGAGATACTTTCCTATCCATATTCATTGCTGTTTTATTCACAATATCCAGGAAATACAATCAACCTTGAGACCCATCAATGGATGACTGGAGAATGAAAATGTATGCACATGAACAATGGAGTTTCACCTGGTTGTAAAAAATTGTATGAAATTTGCAGGAAAATATTATACACAGTGAGGTAACCCAGGCCCAGAGAGATGAGTGTCACATGTTCCCTATCGTATGTGGATGCTAGCTTGAAGTTCTTACATATACATATTTCAGTTTGAGTGTCTGTGAAGACAAAAAGATAAAAGCTGGAACAAGGGCTGGAGAGATGGCTCAGTGGTTAAGGTACTTGCCTGCAATGCCTAATGACCAGGGTTCAATTCCCCAGTACCCACATAAAGCCAGATGCACAAAGCAATGGTGCATGCATCTGCAGTTCACTTGCAGTGGCTAGAGGCCATGGGACACCCAATCATTCTCTCTCTGTGTGTAAATAAAAAATATTTAAAAAATAGAACAAATGCAATATGAAATGTGTGGGGGGGGGTACATTTACCGGGAGTGGAAAAGTTTAAATGGGCAATTACATACTTGGAGCAGGAGTATGAGAGAGAAAAAGGAGTAGAAAAGGGATTGATCAAAACAAAAGTTACATGAAAAAGCAAAATGTAGTGCCTTGGACTATCTGTTATGAGAAACCAGCCACAAAAATACTCCTATTACAATGTGTATATGGTGATTTAATACAGGTGTCCCCCATAAACTTAGGTGTTCTGAATGCAACCCCAGATTATGGCAATTTGGGAATTAAAGCCTCCTGGAGGCAGTGCATTGTTGGGGGCGGGCTTATGGGTGTTATTTCATGGAGCTTCCCCTCAAGTCTGCTAAGCCAAAATAAACCTTTTTTGTTGTTGTTGTTCCACAAACTGCTCTTGGTTGGTTGTTTTTTGCCACCAATATGAACCTGACAACAACAGTGTGTTACTCTCTTTTGGGATTTTCTTCCTTTAATTATGGTGGCCAATCACACTTTAATGCTCTATTACAAAAATCACTACAATGACTTTCCTCAGGACAGTTAGTGAGGCCAAGAGCTTTCAAGAACTTCTAGTTACTATGAAAAAGACAACAAATATTTTTGGTTGCTGTTGCTGGCATGACAAAATCAAGATTCTGGTCTTAACTAACTTCTGCCTAGAGATCTTAGGCTATGATGACCCTACATATAGTATTCTGAAACAGTGAATTCTGTTCTAAAGAGTTGGCATACCCTCAGAGAGACTGTTTAATCATTCTTAACGTCTGCCCCCAAAGAAATACCTTCTCATCAGTTCTGTAGTGTCTAGATGAAGAATCTGAGGATTCTCTACATTCTTCTAACATTCTCAGGGGTCAGTCCTTTCTGTTGAGATGACAGGTATGCAGACCTCCTATTAAGAGTTAACTTATCTTTTGGAGATGCTGTTCCATGTAAATATGACATACACACACAAAGATAGACACACATACTTATGGAGACTTCAAGATTCTATAGTTAACAGACTGCTTCCTCAGAATAATTTGTTGTATTAGATGTTTTATTAGATGCCTCATAAGGAATAGAAGAGCACAGTTAGAGGAAAGCTCTAGTCACTTAGAATCATGACTGTGTGTGCACACACACATGTGTGGGTCCACACATGCCACAACATGCATGTGGAGGTCAGAGGACAACTGTGAGGTATTAGTCCTCTCCTTGAACCTTGTTTGAAACAGGGCCTCTTACTTCATTTCTTTCCTTTTCTTTTTTCCGAGGTAGGGTATATCACTCTAGCCCAAGCTGACCTGGAATTCACTATATAGTCCCAGGCTGGACCCAAACTCCTAGCAATCCTCCTACCTCAGCCCGAGTGCAGGCATGTGTCACCATGCCTGACAGGGGGAGAAAGAAAATGGGCATGCTAAGGCCTCCAGCTGCTGCAAAATAACTTCAAAGGCATGTGCCACTTTGTGCATCTGGCTTTACATGGGCACTGGGGAATCAAACTTGGGTCATTAGGCTCTGCAGGCAAGCGCCTTGAAATGCTGAGCCATCTTTCCAGCCCAATCTCTTATTCTTTTTTTGTTTATTTTCCAAGGTATGGTCTCATGTAAAGTCATATGCACAAAATGATATACATGCATCTGGAGCTCACCTGCAGTGGCAGGAGGGCCCCATGCACCCAAATTTATATTCTTTCTCTCTCTCCAAAAATAAATATTTTTTTTCAAGGTTTGGTCTCACTGTAGCCCAGGCTGACATGGAATTCACTATGTAGTCTCAGGGTGTCCTCAAACTCACAGTGATCCTCTTACTTCTGCCTCCCAAGTGCTGGGATTAAAGGTGTGCGCCACCATACCTGGTTTGTTCTTTTATTATCTATTTAGATTGCTACTGTGAAGGATAACAGACTAGTGACCCCTGAGCTTTGGGATTATCCTGACTCTACCTTCCATTGCTGTGTGTCTGGTTTTAAGAGGGTACAGAGGATCTGAACTCCAGTTATCAGGTTTGTACAAGTGCTTTTGATCACCGAGCAATCTCTCCAGCCCCACACCAAAACTTTTTAAGTAGATTTCTGATGTCCAATAAACAAGATGGTACTTATACTACTTTTCAAAGGTTCAAAATAAAAATATTTAATTTTTAATGGAATTTAGAATTTACATAGGAAGATTATCTGCCATTTTCCTGTAATCTCCTTAGGTTGGTAAATGATTTAACATCTGAAATCAAAAATACACCTTTTCTCCCACTGCACATGAACAATATCAGAATTATGCTTATAAGCTGAGAAAGATAAAGATTGGTTTCGCATTACTGTTTTAAGCTAGTTATAAACCTTTTCCTCCTACAAGTTGCTTTGGGCAGATGCTTTCTGCCAGCAACATGAAACTAATTGCAACAGAAGGTATACTTATGTATATAGCCACCTGTTAATAATATACTCCCTACCTAGTTAAGCATTTTGGAAGAAGACAGTCTTTGCAAATTCTAACCACAAAAGCTAGTAAATTCCTCTAAATACTAATAGTAACCTTATGCCACATACTCTTTTTGCTTCCAAACTTAGACTAATGATTTCCTAAGTAATTAAAAAATAACTTAGAATCCCTTTTAAATTATCTTTGGGCTGAAGAGATGGCTTAGCAGTTGCACTTGCTGGCAAAGCCAAAGGACTCAGGTTCTATTCCCCAGCACCCAGTCAGGTGCATAGGTAGTGCATGTTTCTGGAGTTCATTTGCAGTGGCTAGAGGCCCTCGCACACCCATTCTCATTCTCTCTCTCTCAAATTAAAAAAAAAAAAAAAGCAAACAATCTATCTTTAGATGTGCCCACAGACATTTTCAATAAAATATTTTCTTTACTTTCCCACTAGAGGGCAACCGAGAACATCAAAGGTACTCTGACCCACATAGTAGTCCTGGCAACTACAACCATCTGATCTTTGACAAGGATGTCAAAAATGGACTTCACTTTCCACCGGAGATTCTGCTAGTCTTTTCAGATGGACGCAAAACCTGAGGAGAGAATCAGCCCATCGCACCTCACCAGGGTCCCAGTTGAAACCATACAGTAACTGGGGAAATGAGCAACAGTGCTGCTTTCTTGGTGAACCTGGTATCAGCACAAGGATGAAGGAGATAGACACAGAGAACACTCAACTCCTACCAAATCAAAGATCCAGAGAGACAGAGGCTCCCAAGACCTCATCACTGAAGTAGACCTAAAACAAACCCAACATGGCTGAGGGAAATTCATGGAAGAGGGGGTAGAAAGATTGTTAGAGCCACAAGTTGGGACATTATACACAGACACTGTCTCTTTCCCATAACTGATGGCTACCGCCACAATGCATGACCCACATTCCCCAACGAGGAGGGTCCCTTCGGAGGGGGAGGCTAACGATGGTATCAACATGTGCTGTTTTCATACTGAGTATGTACGTAACAAATAAAGAAGAAAAAACACACACTGAAGAAAAGACAGTGTCTTCAACAAATGGTGCTGGAGAAATATATGCATGCAGAAAAATGAAGTCAGATCCTTATTTCTCACCTTGCAAAAAACATCAACTCCAAATGGATAAAGGCCGTAATGTAACACTGTAAAACTGCTAAAGTCAAGAGTAGGGTATATGACAAGATATGGGCATAAGTGAGAACTTTCTCAACAGGACTCTGACCACTCAGGATAATGGCCAACAATTGGCATATGTGAGCTCATGAAATTAAAAAAGCTTTTCGTAGGACTGGCGAGAGGGCTCACTGGTTAAAGGCACTTGCTTGCAAAGGCTGATGGCTGGGGTTTGATTCCCCAGTACTGATATAGAGCCAAATACACGAAGTGGCACACACGTCTGGAATCTGCAGTGGCAGAAGGCCCTGGCATATTCACTCATTCATTCTCTGTCTCTTTCTCTCTCCCCCAAATGAATAAATATGTAAATTCCACTATGCCATTTTTTAAAAAAAAAAAAGCTTTGTATAGCAATGGAAGCTGTTAATTAAATGAAGAGGCAGCCTGCAGACTAGAAAAAATCTTTACCAACTATGACAGGGGATTAATATCTAGAACATACAAACAACTCAAAAAACCAACAACAAAAAAATCAAACAACCTAATCAAAAAACTGAGGTGCTGGGGGCTAGGGAGATGGATCAACATTTAAAGGTGTTTATTTGCAAAGCCTGCTAGGCCAAGTTTGATTCCCCAGTACCCACGCAAAGCCAGAGGTACAAAAGGATACATGTGTCTGCTAGAATCTGTTTACAGAGGCAAAAAAAAAAACCTGACATGCCCACTCTCCCTCCTTTCTCCTCTTCCTCCTCATCCTTCTTGTCTCACAAGTAAATAAATAAATAATAACAAGAAATAAATATTTTTAATTATGTTATGAAACTGAACAGAATTCTTAAAAGAAGAAACACAAAAGGCAAACAGATATATTTTTTTAAATGTTCAACATCTTCAGCCATCAGGAAAGTGCAAATTAAAACTACTTTGATGGCTGAAGAGATGTCTTAGCAATTAAGGCGCTTGCCTGTGGAGCCTAAGGGCCTATGTTCTACTATCCAGATCCTACATTAGGCAGACACACAAAGGTGAGGCAAGCACAAGGCTCCAAATGCCACTAGGTGACACAAGCATCTGGAGTTCGATTGCAGTAGCTAAGGCCCTGGCATGCCAATTCTCTCTCTCTCCTTTGCTCACTCTAAAATAAAAAAATAAAAACCTACTTTGAGATTCTATCTCAGTCTAGTAAGAATAGCTATCATTAAGAAACAAATGACAATAAATGCTGGCGAGGGTATGGGGAAAAGGGAACCCTTACTCACTATTGGTGGGAGGGCAAACTTGGGCAGCCATTATGAAAATCAGTGTAAGGGGTTTCTCAAAGAACTAAAACTAGAACTACCATATGAGCCAGCCTATACTACTCCTAGGCAAATACTCTAAGGACTATATAGACTACCATAGGGATACTTGCTTGCTCAGGTTTATTGCTGCTCTATTATCAACAGCCTATCAACTGTCAGATGGATAATAAAGATATGATATGGAAGAAGAGAAGGGAGCAGGAAAGGAAAATTTAAGCATGAATAGGATGAAGGGTGGGTAGAAGAGAGGGTGGAAGAGGGTTAACCAAAACTAAGGACATGTGAAAAAGCCTTATGTGGAAAACTATGCTTTGTAAGCTCTTAAAAATACAATTTTAAAAACACATTGTGGCCGGGCATGGTGGCACACTAAAGGTAGGAGGATCCCCTTGAGTTCAAGGCCACTCTGAAACTACAGTTTGAATTCCAGGTCAGCCTGGGCTAGAGTAAAACCCTACCTTGAAAAACCAAACATTGTGAGGTGGAGAGATGGCTTAGCAGTTAAGGCACCTGCCTGCAAAGCCTAAGGACCCAGGTTCAATTCCTCAGGACCCACATAAGTCAAATGCACAAGGTGGTGCATGAATGCCCTGGTGCACCCATTCATTCATTCATTCATTCTCTATCTAAAATAAATATTAAAAACACAAAGGGTATTTGTGGTAGTTTGAATAGATGACCCCCAATATATTCATTTTTTTATTGTTTGTAGTTTGCATCTACAGCCACCTGGGTGGAGGCAATGTCACTGGGTGGATCTTAAGGTGTGGTGGTGGGTTTCAGATTTCAATCTAAAGATATGCAAAGTGTGCCTAGCTGGAGTTCCTGAAGTGTGCTGTGGCTTTTAACCTTTAGGCTTGTGCTTCTCTCTCTCTGCTTGGTCCTGTGAAAGCAGGCCAGTTTCTTCTGCCATTATGGAACTTCCCCTGGATCTGTAAGCTTCAATAAATATCCCTTCCTCCATAACTGTGTCTGGTCTGAAAGTTCATCTCAGTGAACCTGAAGCCATCTGCTACAGTATTAGGCTAATTATGACATGTGAGACATCTCGAAATTGACCCTACGGTAAGGATAATAACATTTTTCAAATATCTTCTAGACCTCATAACATGTCTAACTTGCCTAAATATATAAGGAGAAAAAACTATTTTTTTTTTTCTTTTTAGTTTTTCGAGGTAGGGTCTCACTCTAGCTCAGGCTGACCTGGAATTCACTCTGTAGTCTCAGGGTGGCCTCGAACTCACAGTGATCCTCCTACCTCTGCCTCCCGAGTGCTGGGATTAAAGGCATGTGCCACCATGCTGAGAAAAAACATTTTTAAGGATGCTTTTTAAAATATTTACTTATTTTCAAACAGAGAAGGGGAAGGGGGAGGAAGGGAAGGAGCAAATGGGTGCACCAGGGCCTCTAACTCCTGCAAACAGACTCCAGATGCATGTACCACTTGGTGCATCTGGCTTTATGTCATTATTAGAGAACTGAATCCAGGCCATCAAGTTTGGCAAGCAAGCACCTTTAACAACTAAGCCATCTCTCCAACCTAATGATGATTGTTATGTTACAGTGAAAAACATTTTCAAAACATTCTTGGGGCTGGAGAGATGGTTAAATAGTTAAGGAGGTTGCCTGCAAAGCCTAACAACCCAGGTTTGATTCTCCAGCACCCATATAAAGCCAGATGCACAAAGTGGCACATGCACCTGAATGTGTTTGCAGCAGCTAGAGGCACTAGCATGCCCATACTGCCTGTATTCATATTCATTCATCCTCCTTCCCTCCTTGTGTTTGCAAATATATATATATATTTAATTCCATTGTATACAATATATGATAAGACTTAGCACTCTGGGGGGAAAAAAAAACAAATATAGCACAAGTGGTCTAAGCTATGCAAAAGAACTTTACACTGGCCCACAGTTCAATGCCCAGTAAGAATGTTAAAACAGACCCATTTAAAAAAAAAAAACTTTTTATACAAGGCATTTTTCTTACGCAACCATTTCCATTTGGTATTTCTGAAATGCTACTAGAAAAAAATTCCAGTATTAGAAAACAAATTAAAATAAAGGAAAAAAATTCCCAAGAAATGTAAAAAAAAAAAAAAAAAACTTAGGTGACTAAAAGAGCAAAATATTCTTAAGAGGTTTTTTTAAAAAAAGGTTTTACTACGATGTAGCCAACTAGCAGTTTGTGACCTGTTCATACCATCAAGTGGGAGGTTTTTGTCCTTCAAAAACTAGTAACAGGGATATGAGGAGATGGGTCACTGGATAAAGTGTTCACTGCTCAAGCTGTAATACCCAAGTTCTACTCCCAGACCCCATGTAAAAAGCTCTCCAGCACTGGATAGATGGCTTAGTGGTTAAGGCATTTGCCTGTAAATGCTTAAGGACCAGAGTTTGATTCCCCAGTTAGCACATAAAACCTGATATATAAAGTAGAGCATGCATCTAGAATTCCTTTGCAGTGTCTAGAGGTCCTGGCATGCCTATTCTCTGTGTCTGTCTGTCTGTCTTCTCTCTATATGCAAATAAATAAATAAATACGTAAATAAAATCTCCCCAAAGGGCTGGAGATGGCTCAGTGGTTAAGATGCAAACAGGAAGGCCTGAGGAGGTCAAGAAGGCTACTTGAATTTGATTCCTAGGACCAACATAAACAGGCAAGGCCATGTATACCTGGAACCTATGTGGGGAGCAGAGACTGGAGAATCTCTGGAGCTAGAGGAAGACACAAAGGGGGAACCAGCAAGCTCCAGGATCAGGGAGACTGTGACTCAAGAACAGGCAAAAGAATGAGACTGAGGGAGACATGACTTTCCTTTCTAATTAACACAGGTAAGCACATGCACATACACATGCATACAACACACACACACACACACACACACACGGCTCAACAAACCACATGTAAAAAACTGGAAGACAGGGCAGACTTCTGTAATCCTAGCATGCTGACAGCGTGACAGCGAGGGGCAGGGGTAGACAGAAGTTGTTCCTAGATGCTCAAGGCAAGCACAGCAGAAAAACAATAACCATGGAGGGAGAACTGAGAAACACCCTGACTCAAATGAGGTGCAAAGGGAGAGGACTAACCCACAAGGGGTCCTCTACCTCTACTTGCAATGCATGCTACTGACTCACACACACATACACAAGAATGTGTGTGTGTGTGTGTGTGTGTGTGTGTGTGTATGCGCGCACGCGCGCATGCATAATTTTTTAAAACTAAGGAAAGGTTTAAATAATACTTCCAGGACTGGAGAGGTGGCTCTGCAGTTAAGGCACTTGCCTGTGAAGACTAAGGACCCAGGTTCAGTTCTCCAGGACCCACATAAACCAGATGTACACAGTGGGGCATGTGTCTGGAGTTCATTTGCACTGGCTAGAGGTCCTGGTGACCCATCCCCCCCAATCTCAAATAAATAAGAAAAAAATAAAATAAATAAAAAATGATACTTCTGAGTGGTTATTCCCCAACTACTAGATTTTTAGATAGCTCTTCTTATTTTCAACTGCTTTTAAACAACATGCTGTTTATAAATGCAGAAAGCATACAAAAATGCATCACTTTGGAAGCTCTTTAAGATTTTATATAGAGAGATTCATTTATCCTTTAAGCTCAAGTTTATACTTATTTTCCTTATATAGAACTCATCATTAAATTAATATAACCACTGCTTCATGTATAGAAGATGAGCAATGGAATATCCTTTTGTTGTTTGGTTTGGAAACTTTTTTTTCCTCTATACAATCTAATATAAATTTGGTCTTGAATCAAAATCACAAACATTAATTTAAATATTAAACCTACAACCAGTAGCTTTTATCAAAATAGTATCAGAAGACACTGTCAGTCCTGCATATGAATGTTGTTTCCCATATAATTACTCCATAGTTATTCTTCATAGCAGCAGAAAGTAAGAACCAGCTAACACTGAATCTCCTATTTATGGAGAATAACAATGCCTTACATAGAGCTTTCATAAAAAAATGAGTTTTCCCATTACATAACAGTGTTCAGACCAGCTCTTCACTTGTGTCAGACGAATAAAGGACAGAGAAATTTCTGACATGAGTTAAGTCAATCAAAAGCCCTGTATTCTGAATAATTATTTATTTGTTTAAATATTATTGGATTTTAAAACCAAGCTTTCTCACAAAGTACTATCCAAGCCCACCTTTCATACAAACATTAAAGATACTGTACTGTTGGTATAAAGTCGCATAACACCAGAGAAAAATCAATTCAAGTTTTTGATGCTGGGGGCCATTTTTTTCAGACCCTGAGTATTTCAATTGATCCAACACTAAAATTCCAGAAAAATGCCTTGGTAAATGCTGCTTGTTGACAGTTTAAAAATCTGATCTAGATCCAACCCACTCTTTTTGTAAAATATTTGTATTAAAATGTTGCAGTCTTCAGCTGTTTTTAACCCTACAGCAGAGATCAAGTGGGCATACTATAATCAGAATTAAGATGCTATTTCTTTTTTTTTTTTTTACATAATAAAGCTACTTAAATAAACTATGAATTTCCAGAATAAAAATTCAGGATCCAAAGTTTTCCTTATGTCCTTAAAATTTATCCTGCATGCGAGTCAGTAGAGCAAACTCCACCTGCTGTGATGTGAGCAATGCTGTCTCCATGAGAGTAAGATACAACTCTAGCAGAACCAACATGCTTGAATGCATGCTGATTGTTCTGGGGGAAGGGCATGTTGTAGCAACAGGACTCATTATACAGTGTGATAGGAAATGAACCCTTAGACTTTTATAAATGATACTTTTCTTACTATAGTACTAAACATTCTTGTTTGATTTAAATCTAACTTTAATGATGAAAAGAATACCCCAGCCACTTACATATTGTGATTTGGTTCCTCTAAATTATTCAAGCAATAAAAATCAACTATTTGGCAAAATTAAGCAGAATAAAATTAATCTTAGTGGAAAAAAGTTCAATGAGAGAAAAATATTTTTGAATACATAAAAATAGTATCTGGGGGCTGCTAGGACTGCAGCAGAGACGAAGTGCTTACTTAGCATGCTCAAGGCCCTGATCGTGATCTTCAGCCCCCCCCCCGAAAAATCAACAAACTGAAATGTTACTAAACTGATTCTGAAATATACCAATACCATAAAATTTTAAAGCAAAACTCAAGTAACTGAATTCATTGACATGTCACTGACTTATTCATTCTTAAAATTATGTTCTACTCTTTGGCTTTTTAATTAACCCATTAGCACTATCAGTTACTAATCACATCCAAACAAATAGAACATGAAAATGTCATTCTAAGACTATTTTGTATTTAAAACCTTGCAGAGACACTGTATTTCTTAGCTTCATTATGGTTAAGGTGGGCAATATTTATTTATCTGGATAGAGCTCAAAAGCAAAAAATAATTTTAACAATGAGAAGCTCGTTAAAGAGATTTTTAAAAGAGTACAGGAAAAATTTTTTAAAGTATAGGAAAACACACTGGGCAAGGAAGCTTCTTAAGATACTGAGAGAAGGGCCTGGGAGATGGCTTAGCTGTCAAAGGCACTTGCTTGCAAAGCCTAACAGCCCAGGTCCAATTCCCCAGTACCTACAAAGTGCTGCATGTATCCACTGGCTCTCTCTGCTTGCAAAAAATAAATACTTTTTAAAAAAATAAATAAAACTCTTAGGATGCTGAAAGAAAAACACTAACCTAGAATGTTCTTTTCATCCAATATTCAAAATTAAAGTAAAAATATTTTTCAGTGGAAAAACAAACATAAGCTGAAAGAATTCATCACCAAAAGAAAAGCACTTCAGGAAATATTATCCAGGCATGGTAGCACACTTAAAAGTGAGCATTTGGGGAAACTAAGTCAGCAGGAGAATTGTGAGCTCAAGGCCACTGTGACTACACAGTGAGACCCTACCACCACCACCACCACCACCAGCACCCAAAAAGCAGACATGTTAAGTAATCTCAGAACTCAAATGACTAAGGCAGGAGGATTACAAGTTTGAGACTAGCCTGGTCTATGTACAGAGTTCCAAGCAGCTTTGTTTTCCAATTTGTTTTTTTTTTTTTTTGGTTTTTCGAGGTAGGGTCTCACTCTAGCTCAGGCTGACCTGGAATTCACTCTGCATTCTCAGGGTGGCCTCGAACTCATGGCGATCCTCCAACCTCTGCCTCCGAGTGCTGGGATTAAAGGTGTGCGCCACCACGCCCGGCTGTTTTCCAATTTTTTAATGGTGGGGTATTACAGCTCTTTACGTGGAAAAACATACCACAGAATCTACAGGATAAAATAAATGCCACCAAAAAATTATCATATTTGAGTATTAAAGATTTTATTCTTGATTTTTAAATCTTGCAAAAGTAATTCTAGGAAATTACAAACCCCTAGATGATAATGTAGAAGTGACCTTGAAATTGACAATAAGTCTTTAGATATGCCAAAAACATGATCCACAACTGAAAAACTGAGTTGGATTTCATCAATACTTAAAACTTATCTGGAGGGCTGGAGAGAAGGCTCAGCAGTTGAGGGATTTGCCTGTGAAACCAAAGGACCCAGGTTTGATTCCCCAGGACCCACATAAGCCAGATGCACTAAGTGGTGCATGCATCTGGCGTTCATTTACAGTGGATAAAAGCCTGGGCACACCCATTCTTCACCCCCCTTCTCTTTCTCTCAAATAAATAAAATAAATATTACAAAATATTTTTTAAAACTTCTCAGCAAAAGATAATATTCAGAGAATAAAATGACAAACCACATGCTGAAAGTATTTTAAACAGTTTCTGACAAAGAACTAATAATCAAAATATACAAACACTCTTAAAACTCAGTAATAAAGCCAGACATGGTGGCACACTCCTTTAATTCCACCACTCAGCAGGCCAAGGTAGGAAACCATCTATTTACTCCTTGGTGATACCACCTCAACTCCAAAGCAAAGCTCTATTTTTTTAATTGATGCATAGTAATTGCATCTATTTATGGGGTACAGTGTGACATTTCAACACATGTGTGTGATATAGCGGGCACAACTACTACATCAGACATGTACCATGTGTTGGGAACATTCAGAATCTACTAGCCATTTTAAAATAATTAATTAACCACAGGTTATTCTTCCTATATAATTGCATTTCTGTACCCATTAGCCATCCTCTTCCATCCTTCCTTTCCCTATACCTTTCTGAGGCTTTGGTAGCCACTATTCTCTTCCTCATAATTAACATTTTGACTTTCACATATACGAGAACATGTGTTTGGCTTATTTTACTTTAATTCCATTCATTTCACTATAGATGACAGATTTTTGATTCTTTTCTATGGCTGAATACATACACACCAAATTCTATGCTCATCCATCGATGAGCACACCCAGACTGATTCCATGTCACAGCTATTATACATGCTTTTGCTGCAATAATCATGTGTGCACAGATGTCTCTTTGCCATACTGATTTCAAATGCTTGAGATATATACTCATCAATGGGAATGCTGGGCTGTATGGTAGTTTTATTTTTTGGAAACAGATCAATGCTATTTTCCATAATGACTATACTAATTTACATTCCCACCAGCAATGTTATAAGAATTCCCCTTTGTACACATCTTTATTGAGTTGTTTTTTTGTTTGTTTGTTTTTTGTAAATTTTTCATAAGAGAGAAGGAGCAAGAGAGAAATGGCAAGCCAGGGCCTCCAGCCACTGCAATCAAACTCCAGACGCATGTGCCACTTTATGCACATGGTGTGACCTTACGTGTTGGCATCACCTGTGTATCTACCTGGCTTATGTGGGGCTTGGAGAGTGGAACATGGGTCCTTAGACTTCAAATGCAAGTGCCTTAACCACTAAGCCATCGCTCCAGCCCTGGTTTATTTTTTATCTTCTTGCTAACAGCCATTCCAATGGCCCTGAGACAGTATCTCATGGTTTTGATTTGCACTTTGTTGATGACCTTTTTTTTCCTTTATCATTTATTTGTTGGCTACTTATATATCTTCTTTCAAGAAATGTCTATTCAGGGCTGGAGGGTTGGCTTATCAGTTAAGGCGTTTGCCTGCAAAGCCAAAGGACCCAGGTTCGATTCCCGGGACCCATGTTAGCCAGAGGCACAAGGGAGCGCACGCGTCTGGAGTTCGTTTGCAGTGGCTGGAGGCCCTGGCAAGCCTATTCTCTCTCCCTCTTTCTCTGTCAAATAAATAAATAAATAAATAAATACACACACACATACATAAATAAAAAAAAAGAAATGTCGATTCAGGTCATTTGCCCATTTTTTAACCAAAATTTTAGGGCTTTTTTTTGTTGTTGTTGTTTTGCCGCTACTTTGAGTTCCCTTACTAATTCTGAAACTTAATCCCCTGTTGGATGAACAGTGTGCAAATATTTTTCCAAATTTTACAGACTGTCCCTTCATTCTGATGACTGTTTCCATTGCCACAGAAGCTTTCCAGTTTAATGAAATCTTTTCTATCATATTTTGCTTATGTTGTCTGTGCTTTTGGAGGCCACCTCCAAAAGTTTTCCCCAGGCCAATGTTCCGAAGTATTTCAGCAAGAGAGATGCATCACATATCAGGAACCCCCAATAAGATGATCTGGAGCTTTTCATCAGAAACCTTGTATACCAGAAAACAACCAAGAATCCTCAATATTGCAAACTGCCTCTCAAAAGTAAAGTATAAATTAAGATATACACAGATAAATAAGGAATGTTATTACCAGCAGACCTATCTACCACAAATGCTCAAGGCAATCTTACAGGGTGAGATTAGTGAACATTAGACAGTAACTCAAAGCTATATACAGAAATAAAAATCTCTGGGCTGAAGGGATGGCTTAGCAATTAAGGCGTCTGCCTGCAAAGCCAAAGGACCCTGGTTCAATTCCCCAGGACCCATGTTGGCCAGATGCACAAGGTTGGCACATGTGTCTGGAGTTCGTCTGCAATGGCTGGAAGCCATTGCGCGCCCATTCTCTCCCCCCCTTTCTCTGTCAAATAAATTAATAAATAAGTTAATTGTTTCAAAAAAATCTCAATAACTCCATTTTACTTGATATGTAACTTGGAGTAATACCATTTTTAAAATGGGCATCAAAAATAGCACAGGTTGAGTATCTCTTACCACAAACATTTAAAAGAATGTTTACACAATGAAATTTGAGGAAAAATGGTTGAACCTGGAACAAATCATTCTCAGTGAACTTACCCAATCACAGAAAAAAAATCGCCACATAGTCTCACTCATCTACAGCACCTAACCTGAATCTACCCAAGATACCTTACATACCCAGCAGTCTCGTGGACTAGACACTAGGATGGAAGGGGAGGGAGGGGAGGGCATCAAAGGGGTAGGAAACACAAATCTAGACCCAAACGGCAATGGTACCATAAAATTCTACTTCCTAAAAGGCAGACCAAATGGCTGAACCTTCACCAGGCCCTTACAGGGAACACCTGAACCACAAGACACTGGACAGGGTAGGATCAAGACTAACCTTAATCTTCTACATCTTCCCTCCCTCCCCCCCCCCCTCTCTAACTCTTGTATATTAGTTATCTTTTTCCTCATTTTCTTAGTGGGCACTGACCTGTAACTCCCAGTACCAGCACGGGGCTATCATCCACAATGAGCTTTTGATCAGAGGGACCTACAAGGTTTCCTAAAAGACAGACAGATTTCTGTCAGAGTACTTGATGACCCACCAAAGGTTAGTGGTAAGACCCTACTGCTGAAGACACCTCATGTGGTTGACATGTAAAATGGAATGGCATGGCTGGAAGTTGGAAGAGAGTCAGTCCCCAGACAGTCAGCGCGTCTAGTGCCAGAAGGTGCTACATGGGCGACTGGGGGAAAAGGACCAATATCTGTCCAAGCAACTCATGGTCTAACCTACTTAGCAGCAAATAACCTGTTGTGATGCCCACACAAGTGCAGTAGTGGCACACAGCCATGGTGGGGAACCAACTGCTCTTAATTTGGCTAACTGATCCCCTCAGTGGTACGGGACCCATAGCTGGAGCTGGGAAACAAGTCAGAACCATATCCAAACATAAGCCCACTCGCCAATATCAAGCTACCATCAATCATGGGCTACAAGAGGGCCTACACCTATTAAATTCTCTATAAAAAAAGTAAGGGTTATCTCATTTGTCCTGGTGCTAACTTACTCTCCGTTGGAGAATCTGCTTCTCTTTTTCAGATAGATGTAGATCCTAAGGAGAGAGCCACCCCATCATACCTCAAAAGGGCCCCGGCTGAAACTAAGAAAAATTGGCGAACAAGCAAGGGTGCTGTTTTCCTGATGAACCGGATACCAGCACAAGGGGGAAGGAGATCAGCACAGAGAAAAATCAACTCCTACCAAGTCAGAGAGCCAGAGCCTCAGAGGCCCCCAACATCTCATTACTGAAGCAGACCAAAAATGAACCCAACATGGCTCAGGGAAATTTTGCGGAAGAGGGGGCGGAACGAATGTCAGAGCCACATGTTGGGTCATGATATGCAGAGACATTTATCTTGGCCATAACTGTGAGCTAACTCCACAATGCATGACCCATATACCTCAACAAGGAGGGGCCAAGGGGAGGGGGTAGGTCACAGATGAGCCTAATAATGGTACCAAACTGACTGTATTTGCTGAATACAAAACTAATTAATAAAGAAAAAAATTCTTTAAAATTAAAAAAGAATGTTTCTGATTTTGAAATATTTGCATATATACAAGTATGATGTCTTAACACAAAGTTCATTTACATTTCATAATCACCTTATTACATTTAAAGGTAACAATATATGTTTTGGGATACACTAAGTATGATATAATATGAACATTAACAACAAAAAGAGATGACAAAAGAGTTGCTAAAAGGTAGTTTTGCAGCAGGGGATATAACCCAGTGGATAAAGCATTTTTTACGGAAGTGTGAGGACTGGGGTTTAAATCCCCAGCACCCACATAAATGTTAGGTGGGCATAGTGGCCTGCCTGTAATCCCTAGCTAATTAGAACGGTTCAAGTGAGAGACCCTGCCTCAGTAAATAAAGTGGAAAGGAATAGAGGAAGACAGCCAATGTCAACTCCGGGCCTCTGTATGCACATGCACACACACACACATACAAGCACACACATACACCACATACACATGCAAAAAAAGAAGAAAAGGTAGTTTTGTATGTTTCTGAAGTCAAGCTAGTCTATGTTCAAAGCAGTGCTTAAACTGCAGGTTGTTAAATGTGACCCTCTTGGTAACCACAAAGAAAATAGCTAGAAAGCACACATAGAACACACTAAGAAAGGTTCACACAAAATCATCCAAGTGCAAAGGAAGATAGGAATGCAGAAGATGAGGAACATAAACTACAAGGACCTCCTGATCATTAATTGTAAATGTAAATGGCTTAATTCCTCAAACCAAGAAAAAAAAGTGGTTGGCAGAATAAAACTATGAAAAACTCACCCTAAAATTCACATTGAAATTCAAGGGATCTCAAAAACTTAACACAATCTTAAAAATACAACAACAGGGCTGGAGAAATGGCTTAGCGGTTAAGCGCTTGCCTGTGAAGCCTAAGGACCCCGGTTTGAGGTTCAATTCCCCAGGACCCACGTTAGCTAGATGCACAAGGGGGAGCACAAGTCTGGAGTTTGTTCGCAGTGGCTAGAGGCCCTGGCACACCCATTCTCTCTCTCTCTCTGCCTCTTTCTCTAATAAATAAAAATAAACAAAAAAATTAAAAAAAAAACACAACAACAAAGCTAAAGACACTATCTGTTTGCAAAACTTACCTTAGAACTACAATACTCTAAACAGTGTTGGGGAGGGGTGCTGGAGAGGTGCCTGAGAGTAACTGCTTGCCATACAAACATGCAGGCCTGAGTTAGGACTCTCAACCACCACAGAAAGTGCTGGGCAAGGGGATGGGCATCTATAGTCCCAGTGCTGGGAGGCAAGAGACAGGAGCATCCCTGGTGGCTTGCTGGTTAGCTTGTCTAGCCAAATCAGGGAGTGCCACGTTCAGCTCAGTAAGAGACGACATCTCCAAAATATTAAGAGGAAGAGAGTGTGCTACAGGAAGACAACCAACATCATTATCCTCTGGCCCCCATAAGCCATGCGCACAACATGCACTTGCACATGTGTGTCCACATTCATGCAAACACATATACACACATGCACATACCACAAACATACTTTCAAAAAATGTGTGCTACTGGCAAAAAGCCATATAAACAAAGAGAATAAAATAAAGAGCCCAGATGAAACCCTCAAATATAATATATAATTTTTTACAGAGATAACCACATCATTAATCAGAAAAGGACAGTCTTTAACATGGGGTAGTGCAAACACTACATATGAATATGTGAAAGAATGAAGTTCAATCTTTACATGACACCATATACAAAATATAACTCATAATGGGTCAGAGACATAAATATAACAGGTGAAACTTCAAACTCTTTGAACTAGTGATACTTCCTTAGACACAGCACCAAAGGTACAATCAACAAAAGAAAGACAGACAAATTGAACCTCATGAAAATTTTAATTTATGCATCAAGATGCTATCAACATTGCAAAATGGCATTCACAAAATGAAAGCAAATCTGTATTAATAACTAGGCTACACGAAGAACTTCTAATAAATATCAAGACCCAAATCATGATTTGGCAAAGGGTTTAATTGACTTTTCTCCCCCCTCAAAAAAAGTACAGCCACACGTGGTGGTGCACGCCTTTAATCCCAGCACTTGGGAGGCAGAGGTGGGAAGATTGCTGTGAGTTCAAGGCTAGCCTGAGACTACATAGTGAATTCCAAGTCAGCCTGGTCTAGAGTAAGACCCTACTTCGAAAAACAAAGCAACTACAAAAAAAAAAACACATGGCCATTGTGAAAAACAGTACGATAGTTTCTCAAAAAGACTTAAAATTACCATATGACTAATGGCCAAAGTGAAAACCAACATACTTCATAGAAATTAGGATGACTAAATTATAATGCAATGACCAAATTATGACAGCATTTTTTTATTTTTTTATGGGGAGGACCAGGACCTCTATCTAGCCAGTGCAATCAAATCCCAGACGTGTTTGCCACCTTGTACATCTGGCTTACATGGGTTCCAGGAAATCAAATCTGGGTCCTTAGGCTTTTCAGACAAGCACCTTAACCATTAAGCCATCTCTCCAGCCCCCACAATATTGTTTTATATGACTTCAATTTAATTTATTTAGTAGTACGTATAATACACAATTAAAATTTTTCGCCTGGGGCTGGGTAAATGGATCAGCAATTAAAGGCACTTGCTCGTAAAGCCTGCCAGCTGCCTGAGGTTCCATTCCCCATCATCCACATAAATCTGGACGCACTATGTAGCACATGAACCTGGAGTTTGTTTGCAGTTGCAAGAGGACCTGGAATGCCCATTCTTACTCTCCCCCTCCATCTCTTACTCCCTCTATGTCTGTCTGTCTCTGTCTGCCTCCAACCTCCCCTCACATATAAATTTTTTGAAGATTTTTTAATTTCATCCTATTGTAAGTTCATGAACATTTTTATGTGGCAGTAAGGAATTAACCAACAGTAGAGGGCAGCATTTCTGTTCATTTGAACTTTTTTCTTTTCTGTTTTAAATCTCAACTCTGTAAAGACTTTGACAACCCTTTCATATCTACTGGCTAAGATGCATCAATAATGCCATCTACTATGAGTAAAGTGCTCTGATAATATAAATATGCACTTTTACCCAAATGAGCCAAATTAGTTATTCATACTTTACAAGCAGATAATTCAAAACTTCTCTGGTAATTACCTAGTATTTTATCAGTTATCCAGTTAAAACAAAAATTTGTAGAATACCCAATAGGATATAAAGGTAAACCTTTTTCTATATCCATAAAGGTATTTTCAGACTAATCCAAAAGAAGTATCTTCATTCTTATAGTAATAAACTTAGCAACCAGAGATGTAGAACATGAACATCCAAAAGCAGTGAAACAAGGTGACAAAGTAGAAACAGGTATAAGTGAAAGCATCTTCAGATTTCAACCTCTTTTTTATTGTCATTACTCCAAACTTCCAACCTGCCATGATAGGGCTGTGCTTAAACCTTGTACCACCCTGTGTTTAAAAAAAAAGAAAAAAGAACTAGACTACTAGTCATAAAAGGAACAAGAACTATAAACGAAGGAAAAAGAATGATTCAGACAAAAAAAAAAAAACTATTCTAAAAGAGTTGTTTAAAAGATCTGCTGGGGCTGGAGAGATGGCTTAGTGGTTAAGTACTTGCCTGTGAAGCCTAAGGACCCTGGTTCGAGGCTCAATTACCCAGGACCCATGTCAGCCAGATGCACAAGTTGGTGCATGCATCCCGAGTTTGTTTGCAGTGGCTGGAGGCCCTGATGTGCCCATTCTCTCACTCACTCTGCCTCTTTCTCTCTCTGTCACTCTCAAATAAATAAATAAAAATAAACAAAAAATGTTTAAAGGATATGCCGGTCATTGCTACACACACTTATCAAGTACTAGCTCAACCTTTAACCACTCTGTAAAGAAGATACCACTATTTTCACCATGTTATAGATTAGGAAACAAAATCCAGGAGTAATATGCAACTTGAGAATCAAGTTCTGAGATCTGAACCCCAACAGTCTGCAGAGCCTAAATGTTTGGCTATTGCCCTTTACTCTTTGGCATGTTCTAACTGGCACAACTCCTGTTGATCAATTTCTGCAGAAGAAGGACTAAGAAGACTTCTAATATTTTTATATTTTTATTTGAGAAAGACAGAGGCAGATAGAGACAGAATGAGAGAATGGGTATGTCAGGGCCTCCAGCCATTGCGAACTAACTCAAGATGCATGTGCCACTTTGTGCATCTGGCTTACATGGGTCCTGGAGAATTGAACCATGGTCCTTTGGCTTTGCAGGCAAATGCCTTAACTGCTAAGCCATTTCTCTAGCCCTGCAAAGACTTAAAAGTGACAGTGGCAAGATAAGAAAAATGGAATCTTGTTCACTTGGAAAGAGTGATTATAAAAGCATAAGAAGAAAATAAGCAATACCCAGTATTTCAATTCAGCAGGTCACAAATGAGGACCCAGATGAACATTAGATGCTAAATTAAGGAGGACCTGAAATAGTTTAAATAAATAAATAAATAAAACACAATGAGGCAGGCAAAGTGGCCCATGCCTTTAATCCCAGCACTCCTCAGAAGGCAGAGGTAGAAGGACAGCTGTGAATTCAAGGCCAGTCTGGGACCGCAATGAGTTCCTGGTCAGCCTATGCTAGAGTGATATCCAACCACGGAAAATCCAAAAAAAATAAAAAAGCAGACTGCGGAAAGTTCAAAAAGAAAACTACCACTATGGTTAAAATTAGGACTAATAAGGCTGGAGAGATGACTTAGCAGTTAAGGCACTTGCCAGCAAAGCCTAAGAACACATGCTCAAATCTCCAAGTCCCACGTAGCCAGATACACAATAATGCAGGTGTGCAGTACAGCACATGCACACAAGTGGGTACACGCTTCTGGAGTTCATTCACAGTGGCTGAAAGGTCCTGGAGCGCCCATTCTCTCCATTTCTCTCCCTCGCTCTCTCAAAAATAAAGAATTGACATTTTTTTAAAGATTAGGATTAATAATGAGCCCTTTCAGATGTAAATAGAAAAACAATTTAGTTACAATATAGTTAACATAAATTAAAAGTACTCTAAATGAAACATGGTCTGAGTTACTCTGTGTGAGTTAAACTGTGGAAAAATTAGCAATATTTATCAAAACATTAAATATGTTCTCATCACGATCTGGGAAGAAGGCTCAGTGGTGAAAGGCACTTGTTAGCAAAGCCTACTAACACTGGACATTGCAAACTGAACACAAAAAGTGGCACAAGTGTCTGGCATTTGTTTGCAGTGGCTAGAGACCCTAACACCCATACATACGTACACACACATATTAACACACAAATAAATTTAAACTTTTTAATATTTTTATTTACTTGGGGGAGGTGCACAGATAGAGAGAATGGACATACCAGGACCTCTAGACACTACAAACAAACTCCAAAAGCTACGTGCCACTTTGTGCATCTGGCTTATGTGGGTACTAGGGAATCAAACCTGGGTGCTTAGGCTTTGTAGGCAAGTGCATTAAGCGCTTAGCCATCTCTCCAGCCCTACACTTTTTAAATTTATCATTTATATTAGAAATTCCTTGCTGAAAGAATCATGACAATGCTCAGATTTGGCAACAAGTTTATCATTTTAAAAGAAAAAAGAAATATCCTAAATGCAAATTAAGTAAGTTATGAAACATCCAAACAATGATATCATTTTAAATGTTATGGGTAAACTTTCAATAACATGTTAAGGATTTTCAAACTATACTGGCTACAAATGATCCTGTTATTCCCACTTTTATCCAACACCTCAGCCATGGCAAACAGTACTAACTGATCACAGCACTCTTGCCTTCAATCTCTCATCAGAATTCTTAGTACATTCCTCTGGGCACCAGACACAAACCAAAGTTGACACCAGAAATGAATGTTTGATTTAGTCTAAATATAGTTTCTAACTCAGCCAACTAACAAAAGCATGAAGCAAAGAGTAAGGAAACTTCAACCCCTTAACAAGCCAGCTAGCCTGGTAAACACAACTGTGAGCAACAGACGACCCTGCTTCAATGCAAACAAGGTGGAAAGTGAGGACTGACACCAGAAGCTGTCCTCTGACTCCACATGTGCAGTGCAGCATACAAGTGACCACACTCATGATGACTGAGTGTACCCACACATATCAACTCATACTCTAAGGGAGTTAATTTAAAACCTGGCTTCTCAGGATAGGAAACCAAGAAAACTATAGTAGTCTCTTATTGCTAACTTATCTGGGCGATGTATTAAGAGATAAATTTACCCAGCTTTCTTGCTTCTCTGTACTAGACAAGAAATATTCCTATGGCTTGCTACTTCTTAAATTTAGAGGAAGTTTTCCCAATAGCAAGTCCTTTTTTTGCCTTAGGTAAGTTGAGTCTCAATTTTCTTTGGAAAAATAAGTGAAGCCGGGTATGTTAACACATGCCTATAAGCCCAACACTCGGGAGGTGAAAGGTCAAGGGCATCCTCAGGCACATAGGGCATGTGAGGCCAAGCTGGGCTACACGAGACCCTGACTCAAAAGAAAACAAACAAACATGATTTTATAAGAAAAGCTCTAAAACAAAAAAAGCACGGAGGTTAAGCCTATGTGATGTTAATGCAAGCTATGTAAAGCTTCAATTAATAAAACACCATTGAGCTGGTTCATAAATAAACTAGTGAAACAGACCCAAAGACCTATAGGTATTTACTTTTTGTCAAATGGTGGACTCTCAACTCAATGGGAGTAAATGTGGTATTTTAATAAATGACACTGGAACAAGTGAATAGCAATTTAGAAAAATATTTTATGTGAGAAGTGGACTAATAGTAATACCGGGAGGAAAAACAAATGACAATGTTTGGGAGAAAGACTGCAATTGACATCGCAGACAAAGGTTAATCTCTTCTGGACAAGAAATTCCATCTACAGACCAAACCAGTAGACAAAATAAAGCATAATAAACCTTCATTAAATATAAGGGAGACATGCAAATTAAAATCACTTAAAACACCGCTGCTTGCCAGCAAATTCGCAAATATTTAAGAGCATATTTTTTTGACAACTGCAGGAAATATTAACATACATACTGCTAGTAGGAATAGAAAAGGTAACAACTCTGGCTGGAGAGATGGCTTAGCGGTTAACCACCTGTGAAGCTGAAGGTCCCCGGTTTAAGGCTCGATTCCCCAGGACCCACGTAAGCCAGATGCACAAGGTGGCGCATGCATCTGGAGTTCATTTGCAATGGCTGGAGGCCCTGGCGCGCCCAATCTATCTATCTGCCTCTTTCTCTCTCTGTCACTCTCAAATAAAAATAAAGAAAAAATTTTTTTTTAAAAAAGGTAACAACTCTTATAGTGACAAGTTTGATGTTGCTGCTGCTGTCCTTAAGCAAGATCTTGCTATGTAGCCCAGGCTAGCCTAGAACTATGAATTATTCTGCCTCCATCTTCCCAGTTCTGGGATTACAAGACATGATCCACCCATACCTACTTTGTTTTTCTCTTTGAGTTTATTCCTCAAAAGTAATGTCAGGAAGAGTAAATGAGGTAAAGATTAGCTGGTAAGTAAGACTAATTAAATTAAAAATAAACAAATCAATTTCTATCAAACTAGCCACATTTCAAGTGCTAGTAGGGAGACAGGACAGCGCAGCACACATACAGAATGTTTCCATCACTGTGGAAAGTTCTATGGGCAGTGCTGAAATTTAAACTGTTGTTTAGTAAGCACTGTAACATAAGCAAGGATTCCATCTCCAAATCAAGTATATGGCAGAAACAAACACAAAAAAATTCACACAAATATTTAAGTGATGAATAACTAAGTAAGTGTCAATATGAACAACAGAAAAATGGGTGGGAAACAATAGAAGATAAGCTACTTTTTAGAGCCTTCTGAATTCACTATACTGATCAAAATGATATAGAATGATAAATTTCAATGGCAATTTTCTAGGATACCCATATTTAAAATTGGTTTTAAGTGTATTACAAAGTAAAAATTGTTTTTTTTCAAATATGTGTATGGCATGAATGTACATGTGTGCAAACATTCATATCCCATGCACATGTGTGCAAAGGCCTGACAAGAATGTCAGGCGTCCTTCTCTTATTGTTCATTCTCATATGTCCTTGAGAAGGGGTCTCTCTCTCCACCCAGAGCTGCTGTCTGTCATTAAGTCCCAGTGATTCTTCGAGGATTTCCCCCTCCCCCTTTGGTCTGGGAAACGTGTGTCCATGCCCAACTTTTTATGTAGGTTCTTACGACTTAAAATTTGGTGGTCTCTGATATAAGAGACCCTCATAGCAGCAAGTGCTCTTAACCACTGAGCCAGCTTCCCAGCCAGAAAAATGGTCTTTTAATTCACAAGTTTGGGTCATCCTTGCCAAAGTTTCCTCCCTTTAACAAATATTTACGAGCTACTATATATCAGACACTAGGCAGAAATAGCAGGGCAAACAATCTTGCTATAGTGATGCTTACAAAGCAATGAGAAACATTCCGTAATAATCACACAAATAGATTGTATGTTATAAAGAAAATTAACGTGTATTTTTAAAGGAGTAAAGGAACTTAATCTAATGAGTAACTAAAGAAGATTTCCTGATGAAGTGTATCTATAAACTAGAGTAAGAAGGGTAAGATATGAGGGTAAAAACTTATAAACTATGATGACAAAGATCCCAAAGGTGAAGGAAACACCTCAAAAGAACTGAACAAAATTGCTATAACTAAGTGTAAGAGAATCTCCTAAATTGGAAAAGTTTATTTTCTCCTTCCTAGGCTTAATTAAACACACATATGCAAAACATTTCTTCTTTTCAGTCCTTTTCCCTACCACTTTACTAAATAACTCTAAAATATACAGAAAGTAAGAACAACCTCTTTCTACTTACTACATCAAAAATCATAGTGAAAGATATGGTTCTACTATAAGAAATCCTGGTACTAAATTTATGCCTGACTGCCCCTCTCATTTCTCTCTTCCTCCCAAAAGTTACTGGACAGCTAAAAACCTCTGAAATAAAGAGTATAAATACCTGTGGTTGGTTGGTTGGGTTGGTATACAGACAAGTAAGTAGGTAGATATAGATGACATAGTATACTGTATTGAGCAATATTTTCAAATCAGTCTTGTCAGAAATGGTATGTTCACAGTTAATTTTCCTACAATGATAAGAAGCCTGATAAAACCATATTTCCCTAAATGGTCGCTAATAATATTAACTTCATGCCAAATGACTGATTTATAAAACAGCTAGCTAAGAATTACAAACTCAAAATTAAGTATCTGCTAGAATGATATTATGTGGGAAAGCACACACCAAAATACTATACCCAAGTTGATTAAATTATATAAAATCCATTTTAGTATAAGTAACAATAATCAGAAATACTATTATTTTCCCTTGCAAAATATCTAAATCCAGAATGGATTTTTTTTGTTTGTTTGTTTGTTTTGTTTTTGTTTTTCGAGGTAGGGTCTCACTCTAGCTCAGGCTGACCTGGAATTCATTATGTAGTCTCAGGGTGGCCTCGAACTCACAGTGATCCTCCTACTTCTATCTCCCGAGTGCTGGGATTAAAGGCGTGCACCACCATGCTGAATGTTTGTTTGTTTTTTAAATTCAAAGAGGAAGTACTCTTTCAGCCTAAGAGTTTAAAAAAAAAAAAGAAAAACCTACTACATTTTTGTTTAAAATGTATTAATCAAGGGGCTAAGTATATACAGCTCAGTGGTAGAGTGCTTGCCTAGCATGTATAAGACCTTGAGCCTTATTCCCAGCACAAACAAACAAAAAAACTCACATAACAAACTCATTTAGTTCCTTTCAAGGAATGTATTAATCAGAAGAGGAACGTAGAGCTATTTATGTTATGCCTTAAATTAGCAAATGTCATTAATACTACTATAAATGGAAGCCAAGAGTTAGCAGTGCAATAACAGAGATTTAGTCACCACATCTCACAACCTAGTCATTTGCCAGCATTTTAAAATAAGAGTCTTCATTGTTAAGAACATACAGTTATTATAGTTATGAGGAGTGGGACAAAAACCTAATCATCACTGCTTTAGCTCAACCCACATGCCTGTTCTTAAGGGTATCCATGGTAGCAATGATGCAACATGCCTACCTAGCTCACCGTGCCTACACAAGTGGGGGGGGGGGTGGATAATGAAAAATTTTTCACTTGAGAAAGTGTTTTAGTATTAACATGATAGAATTACATGAGCCACATTGTCAGACTTTTAATACACCTCTAAAACCAGGAAGCTCTTCAGAGAGCAGAAAAGAAAGAAAAGACACTAAGGTAAGAGAATGAAGAGAAAGGATGCACTGAAGCCTTTAGTTGAAAAACAATCAAGAATTTTGCTCATCCTGCTTTAGCAGTTGGTTAAAAATGTTCAAAGGGTTTATTTCTAATAATAGAACAAACCATTTTAATTTAGCTTTTCAAAAGTAACTACAAATAATGTTTTATGCTTCCTAGTTTCCAACCCACATCTTTTCCTATTTTTTAACAGTTACATAATAAAAGTATATAAATACTTTAAGAATAAGTGATTGTGTCCAATGTTTTTAAGCAACAAAAAAATTGTCCTCTTTTGGCAAAATAAGAGGAGAGTTCAAGTGAAGAAAACATCAATCAACTAAAGAAAGAGTAAAGACAGGGGATGTATCAAGTAACCTTGCTATGCTATTGGGAATAATAAAAACTAAAATGAATGAAATGATACAAAGCAATTCACAGTGAAAAGTCAAACAGATGTTTGTAAAAAGAACTCATACAAAGGAAAATAAAAATAGTAACAAAAAAAAAACTTTTCCCAGGTTTACATGCCTATTAAACACCCTTTGGGAATAGTTTAATAAAATCTTTTACTTAGAAGTATGAAGACATCTACTCTCTTATCAACATGAGATTAGCTCCATAATCAGCATGTCAGTATCTGATACAAGCTACTATTTGACTAGAACTCTGTATGCAGTAAGAAAATAAACTAAATTCCATCAATTTTCCCACTTTTCCTATTGAGAAATAATAAAGAATATTTTCTCTTGAGAAATAAATACAGGACTAGTAATAGCCTGTTTTCATAAATGACACATTTACTTTTACCTCTAAGCTTAATTTTAAAATTTCAACAATTATGTCTAAAACCACTATGTAACATAAATGTACAGAAGTAAAAACAAAAATGTTAAAGTATTTGCTATATGTAAAAACAAAATATAATTTAAATGTAAGCACCTGAAATTTACAACACAACCACACAATATAAACAAACTGGTGCTTAGAAATAAAAGGAGCCAAACTTAAGAGAATAAGTGAAGTATGCCTCACTTGAGAACAAGCAGCAAAACATGCTTTAAAACAAGTACTTTACAAAGAACCTTTCAGTCATTTTACAATCCAAATCAACACTTTCCAAAGATGAAACAGCTAGAACTGAGTGTTACCCCCACCCTTAAAAATTTTTAGCTCTACAATACATTGAAGAGTCCAGAAAATGTTCCTAAAATGAGTTACACTTCCAACTAGCACAACATGTTGGGACACAAAATAAAGTAGAAGAGAACAACTCTGAGAATATATTTACAAGATTTAAACACAATCAAGGAGACCTTTGCTGTTAAAAGAGAAGCTTCCTATAAATCTCAGAGGAAAAAAAATCTGTTTAACACACTGTTTTTAGCTATCTGAACAACATTTAAAACTATCTTCTTTGCTAAAGGACATGAACTAAGCATTACACAGATTCATCAAACATGTTTCCAAGTATCTAACAATAGTTATATCTTGGTTTTTAAAGAGTAAAACATAGAAAAGCATACTGTGTCTTACCTTTGTAGTTACAATGCACAGGCAATCCATTTTTCTACCATTACAATAATATTTTCTACATAAAGCAAGATGATTTTAATTGCCTATTTAAACAAAAATAAATAAAAATAAAAAAGTTGTAAGATAAAATCCTAGATGAAAAGTTATAACTGTGACAAGACCTCTCCATGATCCATTCTTAGAGGTAGCAATTTTTCTACTATCTGAAATATAAGAAGCCAGAATGTATCACGTGCCCTACAATCTTCTTTATGTAATCTGTATCTGAAGAATTTGAAATTATCCCACAAAACACTGTGGAATATCTTAGGGTTTATTCCATAGGAGTCCACTGCTGCTTCGGATGCTATTTCATTAATCCCTCTTTTCAAAATATGAGGTTGACAAGGAGTCATCTGATAAAATGCTCCACAAGGAGGTTTCCCCGGTATAAATTTAAACCTGTCTCTCTTTGTTTGCTATGGTTTGGATAGTCAAAAAAAAATGCTCAAAAAAAAAAGAAAAGAAAAAAGGCCATTAGAAAAACGCAAGCAAACATTTCTTTCACTAAACCATTTCAGCAAGTGCAGCCTGCAAAGTAATGACTTTCTCAGGCAGTAATGAATGGAATATTCCATGTGTTATTTTTGAGAAGGGGAGCAAGAACAAAAAGTAATTTAAAATAGATCTAAAACTCATCTTTTCTCTCCTTACTAAAATAAAATAACATTTCACCAATGAAGGCAGATTTTAATTTTAGTGCATTACTAAATACATTTCACCTTATTCTTTGCCCTCAAAATATATCACAGAAAAAACTATAACTGTATGATTTCAAAATTCTAAGTATGTTTTGTTAAGTCAAGTTCCCCTAACTGTGAGTTGTATCTGATCCTCAAAATCATCACGAACAGAGTTGGATAGGCTAACAGAAAAAGGGACAGGGTACAGTGATGGCAAGCAGCCTTCAGCTCCATAAGCTTCCAGCACCTCTCCCTATAAAAACTGAGTACAGAAGAATACTGATCTGTAATTTGGTCCACCAAGTTTCTTCATAGTCTATAGACACTACAAATGAAATCTAATACAAATAACCCAAGTACTTCCACTTGCTTGTTATTTGCAACTTCTACCAACATTTCAGACCCATGTGCACACAATAAGCAATTTTCATAGTAAAAGTTTCACTAAAAGGGTTATGAAAAGGGCTAAAGACTTAACTCAGTAGTAGAGCAGTTGCTTTGCATATACAAAGCTTTGAGTTTAATAACAGGAACAGAAAGAAAATAAAAGGGTTACGAAAAAGAATATACATCAATTAAATAGTACTTACTGAATAGTAAGCATTATTACTGCTGCTATTAATAATATTTTATCAGGCGACAGCTTCAAAGCTATTAAGGGTATACTGTACATAAAGAAGTCCCGCGGGACCTTATCTTGAGTAGAACACAAAGGGGCTACTGTATGAGAATTAAATAATACATAACAGCACTGAAATAATACTGACACTGTTAAATGCTCAGTAAAAGTGCTAGCTACAGCTATGTATCTATTGTAGTACAACATAAAATGTATTGGTCTTTGGTTCCTATCATAAAGACCCCTAAAAAACCCTTAGTGTTTGCTGAGTAACTCAAGTATCTTTTGTTACTCATAACTAAATTTTTCCATCATACCTGAACTTTTACTAATGAAGTTACTAAGAGTTGGGAACTTTGTTTTGGCCACCAACCTCCAAGAAAGGGGTGGAATGGGAAAGGCTGTTGTTCAAGTGGGTTTTTTGTTTTGTTTTTTGGGTTTTTTTTTTTTTTTAAACACTCCTAGGTAACATGATTGGCTGAATTTCTGGGTTGGAAATGAATCTGTGTCAGGAGGGTAAAGCACCCCAAGTCCACCAGGACAAAAGCTCAAGACCCTGTCCTATCTTAATCTATATACTGTTCTATCCAGTAATCCATCTGTTTTCTGTATTATACCCTTTATAACAAATGAGTATTCAAGGCTAGGGAGACGTTTCAGTGGATAAAGGGCTTGCTATGCAAGCCTGAGTACCTGAGTTCAAAACCCCCGAACCCATGTGAAGTTTGATGTTATAGTGCTTGTATTTGTAATCCCAGTGCACCTAGATGAGAAGGAAGGCGGATAGCCTAGAAGCTCACAGGCCAGTGAACCTGGTGAACTCATCTGTCAAGGATGAAAACAAAGCCCCTCTAGGCATGTGTACCTACACACATGCATTCCCATGCACGTATGCGCACGTGTGCACGCGCACACACACACACACCATGTACTCAAGTAAACAAAAGGTTTTAGCTTTCACTGTATCAAAAGACAATGTAAACTGGGCATGGTGGGCACGCCTTTAATCCCAGCACTTGGGAGGCAGAGGTAGGAGGATGACTATGAGTTCAAGGCCACCCTGACACTACATAGTGAATTCCAGGTCAGCCTGGGCTAGAGTGAGACCGTTCCTCGAAAAACCAAAAAAAAAAAAAAAAAAAGAGACAATGTATCAAGGTCATAAAGATTCAGTTACCAACTCAATTTCAGTTACCAACTGTTAAACCAAAAAAAAAAAAATGATTAAAAGAAAACCATATGCTTTAAAATACCATTTATATTATTTTAAGAGAACAAGACAGGCACTAATTGTAGAAATTAATCAAAGTTGAATACTTTTTGCAAAATTGACCTTCTTTATCATAGTCCTTAAAAGCAAACATGAAAGAGGCAAAACCATGTTGTATGACAGCTTGTCAAAAAAAAGATTTTAATTTTCTATCCAAGGCATAAATATAATAATAATCTAAATATTTACAAGGCAAAACTTTTGATTTTTCAGATTATGTTTCAAATTATAGTCCAATAAAAACATTACTGAATTGTTTTGATTTGAGTGGATATTCTAAAGTCTCTTTTCAGTCAGAAACACAATGAGATCAAGTCAATTATCACTCAGCCAACTTTTCCATTCAAATGAAGCATGAAGGCATGCCTAACAGGGGAATATATTTATTTGCTCTCTTTTATAGTACACTCAAGAAATAAAAGTTATACCTCCAAATTGTCATTCATCAGTGTTTTAAACCATCTTCAGACTAGTATTTTTCAGGTTATTTTCTACAAAAAATAGTATTCTTAGTAAAAAACAAAAAATCTTCGTTCACTCAAGTTTGATGCACACTTATTCCTTCTTTTACAAATCTATTTAATGGGCCTATGCCAACAGTACCCTTTACAGCCATCCATGAATGAGATATAGGTCCCAAACATTGCTTGAGCCATTTCCCAGATACCAACCAACCCCTAAGCAACATACTGTAATAATTCTCACCCATTTTCCAAACTAATACTATCTAACATTCACTATTTGAAAGTTCTTACATCTTCTGTTCACTTGAGGTGTGTTTAGCATGTCCAGAATATATCATTTAGGAGGTGTGGAAACCAAGCAAACCATAGCATTCTAAGTACAAGTGCTTCATAATTTTATAAAGATTGAAATGTTTCTAGTGACTTTTTTCCAGTGTAAGTGATAAAACCTAGGGCCTCGGGCATGGCAGAAAAGCACTCTACCACTAAACTATATCCCTAACCCTCCAATATAATTTCTGATGGAACTCAATTCATTAACTAAAATCTATATGGAATTAAGCTTTGACATTACAAAAGTGCTCATAACAACAATGAGCATTCACTTTCATTGGTTGTACTGAGCCAGCCCTTAAATAATCTATAAAATAGACAAACTGACTAGAAAATAATGCTATGCATTATAGCTATTATAAATCATTAACATTATGAAAGTCTCTTAAAGTTTAAGTTTTCTTTTTACACAAATACTGTAATGTAGGACTAAGACAATAAATGTGAAACAGAAAACTGTATAACTGTCTTGGTTTATTCTGTGCTGCTAAAACTGAACATCTGGGAGTGAGTGTATAGAACAAAAATGTAATTTTTAGAGTTGTAAGGCTAGAAAGCCTACAAGCTAGGCACGTGTTCTCTTTCTTCACCCTGCATGGCAGCAGGCAGAACTAAACTGTGCAGAAAGACTCTTTTATAAGGCCTTAGTCCCACTCGTGAAGGAGAAGCCCTCATGCCCTAATCACAACCCCTCCCCGCCACAGGGCTAGAGACTGAATCCAGGGGCCTTGGGCATGCTAGACAACTAACTAACTCTTCCAGACCTCACCTCCTCACACTAATCACACTAGCAACATCAGAGTTTTAAGACGCAACATATTTATTTGAACCACAGTAAGTGACTACAGACATCTTTAAATTATATTTGAAGAGACCACAGAAATGAGCTATCATTACAACAAATGACACATCAAATAAAGAAAGGGATGGTAATGAAAATTATCCAAGAAAAAAATAATAAGAGTAAATAAAATAGGAATACATATGTAACATTAGAATTTCTAATCAAAGAGGGAAAAAATGAAGTTATACCAAGTTTACAAATGCAAACTAAAAGTTGAGTATAAAGAGGCATGAAACCCAAAAACAAATTTGCCCATACTACCCAAAAAAGCTGGGTCAAGCTGGGCATGGTGGCACATGCCTTTAATCCCAGCACTCAAGAAGCAGAGGTAGGAGGATGGCCATGAGTTCAAGGCCACCCTGAGACTACATAATGAATTCCAGGTCAGCCTGAACTAGAGTGAGACCCTACCTCAAAAAAAAAAAAAAAAAAAAAAAAAAGCTGGGTCAAGTCACTTTTATCCTTAAAATATAGGAGAGGTATCAGATGTGCTCACTCATTCTAGAATGCTATTTACATGTTAATAAGAAGAGAAATCTGAAAAAACTTCTACCTCATTACTAATGTACTGTCTACTTGCTGCCCACCACCACTTTTCTCAAACAGAAGCTGACTAGATTTCCCAGACTTTCTGGTTCAGTACTAACCAAAAGGAACTAGAATCAAATTTGCAGACAACCACTTTCAAATGACTGATGATTCTTGGGCAGAATCTTCATTACAAAATGCTACACTACATCCAACTCTTATTTGTGAACGTATAACAGAACAATGGAAAAAAAAAAATTGCCAAGACAGTAATACAAAGGGAGCTTGCTTGCAAAGACTAAGGACCCAGGTTCAATTTCCCAGTACCTACATAAGCCAGATGCACAAAGTGGCACATGCATCTAGAGCACGTTTGCAGTGGCTAGAGGTCCTGACACTCTCATTCCCTCTCTCTGCCTCTCAAATAAATAAATTAAGAAAAAAAAAACAACTCAAAGCCGGGTGTGGGGCACACACCTTTTATCCCAGCACTTGGGAGGCAGAGGTAGGAGGATTGCCATGAGTTTGAGACCAACCTCAGACTACATAGTGAATTCCAGGTCAGCCTGAGCTAGAGCAAGACCCTACCTCAGAAAAACAAACAAACAAACAAAAAAAAAACCTCAAAGAAGTAGGTGGTTTTAACTGCAGATAAATATAGACCAATGCTGACTGTATGGACTGCTAATCGGTCTCCACTGAGTTTTAATGCAATCTTCCAGGCCAATGAACAGAGAAATCTTGGGATTACTGAAGGACTCAGAATCAAAAAGCTATATTCTTTCTCTAAGAAAGTTTATGAAAGCAAAATCATCTTTACAAACTGCAAACACCATGCTAATTATTATACGAATGGAGCCTCACTGAGGTCTATCATGAAATGTACTTTTATGTTGCCTAAAACAAATATTTCAGAACTCAAACAAGTTACAACATCCTAAAACAGAGATTCTGAATTTTTCAAAAATATTTTAACTCCAGCCTGGAGAGATGGCTTAGGGGTTAAGGTGCTTGCCTGTGAAGCCCAAAAACCCAGGTTCAGTTCCCCAGAATCCATGTAAGCCAGATGCACATGGTGACACATGCATACAGAGTTCGTTTCCAGTGGCTAGTGGCCCTGGTGTGCCTATCCTCTCTATGTGTCCCTTCCTCGCTTTCTCTCTCTCGCTCTCTCTCAAATTTAAAAATAAATAAATAAATTTTAAAAATATTTTAACTCCATTCTGTTTATCCCATTATAAATATTTCTACAAAATATCCATTTTAACAAAATGAAAAATCTTAGCAGCCCAACAAGATGACTACTAAAATACTTTATATCTTACCTCCACAGTAGGGCTAAGGCTGCTGGGCAGGGTTTCTGAAGTCACAGTAGTGCTTGGAAGGCTGGAAATTTCCCAGGTATTCACAGGCCGAATTGGTTCTGACTGCTTTGCAAGATCTAGACATTTTGGATTATCCAGTAAGGTCACTTCATAAAATTCTTGAATATCTACAGATGAAAACAGGAAAAAAAAAATTTCTAAAGTGTTTATATTTCCTAAACTATGCAATGCTAAAAAACAAGATAACTCAAAAGCAAATTTGTGAGCTGGAGAGATGGCTTAACGGTTAAGGCGCTTGCCTACGAAGCATAAGATTTCCCAGATCGCATGTCGTTTGCACTGGCTAGATGCCCTGGTTCACCCATTCTCTCTCATAAACAAATAAAATATTTTTTTAAAAATTTAAAAAGCAGCAAATTTTTACTCTGAGTAGCAAAATAAGTCTAGTCTACAGCTATACCACCTTGACTGCATCTGACCTCAGCAGCTAAGCAGGGTCTTGCCTGGTTAGTACTTGGATGGGAGAACAATGAGTTCAATCTTATCATGTATTTTAAAAGTACTTCCTCATTTCACAGTCACTATCACACTGAAAGCTGCGGAGTACAGTGTAAATGTCACAGGCACTTTACATTCCAAAAGTTAGTGTTGTGTTCAAATCCCAACTCTATTACCAATTAGCTACATGTACAGGTTACCTACCCTCTGATAATGTCCCTCTTATTGAAAGGATTATGCAAAATAAAGTGCCTAGGATTCTAACTGATCATATTTAACATTCTCCAGATAAGTCAATGCTAATATTCTCTATCTTTATAATCCAGACTAAGAATGTAATCCCTCAAATGATCTTAACTGATTTAATCAGAGTAAAACATATTTTTTATAAAATTTTTAAATCAAACAAGTGGGACTTTTTAGTACTCTTTAGTTTGTGTATTTAAGAAGAACAAGTAGGAGCTGGAGAGGTGGCTTAGTGGTTAAGGCGTTTGCCTACAAAGTCAAAAGAGCTCAGTTTGATTCCTCAGGACCCAGGTAAACCAGATGCACAAGGTGGCACGTGTATCTGGGGTTTGTATGCAGTAGCTAGAGGCCCTGGTGCGCCCATTCTCTATCTCTCTCAAATAAATAAATAAAATACTTTTTAAGAATTAAGAATAAGTTAAACCTTCTACAGTATTATTGAAATAATCAGTGAATAGTATGCCAAAGCCCTGAAATAAATCAGAAATTTACTTGTAACAGTATAATTTAAAAGATTAAAATTACTTTGCTGGGCGTGGTGGCACATGCCTTTAATCCTAGCACTAGGGAGGCAGAGGTAGGAGGATCTCTGTGAGTTCAAGGTCACCCTGAGACTACGTAGTGAATTTCAGGCCAGCCTGGACTAGAGTGAGACCCTACCTTGAAAAAAAAAAAGGCAAAAAAAAAAAGATTAAAATTACTTTGCTAACAGTTGGAATTATATAGCTTACTATATTATTAATATTATTAATACTTATTCACAATTCTCAATAGCTCTGAGTAACAATTACATAAAGTTCACATTCACACTCCAAGTTCTTTATTTGCCTACTGGTACAATTTTGAACTGACTGTTTAAAAATTCTTTTGTTTATTTTTTATTTATTTATTTGAGAGCAACAGACAGAGAAAGAGGCAGAGAGACAGAGGAGGGAGGGAGGGAGAGAGAGAGAGAGAGAGAGAGAAAGGGAGGGAGAATGGGCGCATCAGGGCCTCCAGCCACTGCAAACGAACTCCAGATACATGTGCCCCTTGTGCATCTGGCTTACATGGGTCTGGGGAATTGAGCCTTGAACTGGGGTCCTTAGGCTTCAAAGGCAAGCGCTTAACCACTAAGCCATCTCTCTAGCCCCTGAATTTACTTTTTTAAGGAGAGGGGATTGTTTTAGTTAAAGTATTATCCTGTATAGAATCATGAACAAATAATCTTTTTAAAAAATATGTCTCAGGCTGGAGAGATGGCTTACTGGTTAAGCATTTGCCTGTGAAGCCTACGGACCCCGGTTCGAGGCTCAGTTCCCCAGGACCCACGTTAGCCAGATGCACAAGGGGGTGCACGCATCTGCAGTGGCTGGAGGCCCTGGCGCACCCATTCATATTCTCTCTCTCTCTCTCTCTCTCTCTCTGTCGCTCTCAAATAAATAAAAATAAAAATATTTTTTAAAAAACACGTCTCATAAGATGGTAGAAACAAAGTAAACTCCCTTTTCAGTTTTAATATCCAAGCTAAAAATTCAAAATCAAACCATCATCTACAAAGTGTTCTTACAAAAAAACATTTAGCCTTAACCTAAATCAAGTCTTTAGAAGCAACTTCTCTTTCAGAGAAAATGTAGGTAATAGAAGGACACCAAAATGACACCAAAAGCAAACCATGAAACTAGATCCAGGAGACATCCTACAAAGTAACAAACCAGTCTCTCTGGAAAGCCAATGGCAGGCACAAAAGGGAAAAGAAACTGCTTTCATGTAAGGACTGTTCTGAATAAAAGAAGTAAATAAACAGCAACTGCAATGTCTGAGCCTTGAAGGCACTGTGAGGTGGAGCATTCTGAGTTTTAAGTGACACTTTGAGAACAGTTAGAAAAGACTGAATATAGACTATCTTCTAGAAAACACTATGGAATATTTGTAATATTTTTATAGAAGTAGCATGTGGAAGGTTAAGTATTCTTGTGTGGAAGAATATATATTTCATATATGCAGGCATCTTATGTGTGTATCTATATGTTAAGAGTAGTAACGTATATGTATATGCATTCCAATAGCATTATGCCTCCATGAACACTGAGTGAATATTGAATAGTTATCAATTAAATCAAGGAACTCTAAATTCCTATATGACCTTTTACTTTAATGCTCTATTACCTCTGTAGTAAGAATCTATACAAATGCTCACCAAAAAAAAGAAGAAAAACTTTTTACAATGATCCTAGCTACACTAGCCAAGCTTCACATAGCTACTAAACATTTGAAATTAAGACTAATGTATTGAGCCAGGCATGGTGGCATACACCTTTAATCCCAGCATTCAGGAGGCAGAGGTAGGAGGATCACCGTGAATTTGAGGCCACCCTGAGACTACGTAGTAAATTCCAGGTCAGCCTGAGCTGGAGTGAGATCCTACCTCAAAAAACAAAAAACAAACAAACAAAAAAGACTAATGGATTGAGGGACTGAATTTGTCATTTTATTTAGGTACAATTTAAATGGCCATGTGTCTACAGACTAATGCATAGTATGACAGAAATCTAGACTGCTATCGTTCTAGCAGGGTAACATTTTACTTAACTACGATAATCATGAAATAAAGTGTTCTGTGTGAATTTTTTTAAAGTTTACTAGCTAGCATCTTGCTTCTGTCAATTTAACTGCTTCAGGTAGAGGCCTTATATTTATTTATCAAACAGCCCTTTCAAATATGCTCTAAGCTCTTACAATTGAAGGATCAAATATCTAAGTTATTTTAACTGTATCAGGGTTAAGACAAAATAAAGAGAGTAATCTCTTAGAATGACTATTATACACAAAATGTAAAAGAATAAAGGGATAGGAACATGATCAAATTATTGTATGTTCATATATTAAAGTTCTCAGTTAAAAAAATAAAGCACTTGGGAGGCAGAGGTAGCAGCTCACTGTGAGTTCAAGGCCAACTTGAGACTACATAGTGAATTCCAGGTCAGCCTGGGCTAGAGTGAAACCCTACCTCAAAAAAACAAAAAAGAAAAAATAAAAAAAAGAAACAATAAGTAAACAGAAAACAAGTGTTAACAAGAATGTAAAGAAAAGCTGGGCATGGTGGTACACGCCTTTAATTCCAGCACTTAGGAGGCAGAGGTAGGAGGATCGCTGAGAGTTCAAGGCCACCCAGAGACTCCATGGTGAATTCCAGGTCAACCTGGGCCAGAGTGAGACCCTACCTTGGAAAACCAAAAAAGGAAGGGAGGGAGGGAAGTAGGAAGGAAGGAAGGAAATATGGTGTAACTGCTGTTGAAAATAGAGATGTGTCCTCAAAATATTAAAACACAAAATTACCACTTAATACAACACTTCTAGGTATATGTATCACTAGAAAGAAGAAAAGGAGGGAAGGACAAAAATATATTTGTACACCAATAATTAGAACAGTATTATTAAAATAGCGAAAAGTTAAAAATTCAAAGTCCTTCTGAGATGAGTGAATAAACAAAATACAGTCAACATGTACAAATGCTATTTACCCATGGAAAGCAAGAGATTCTGATATGATCTGACATGGATGGGTAAAGCTTGAAGATATCTTAAATAAGCCAGACAAATACTATATGACTCCACTTACGCAAAGTACAAGAATAATCATAGTCACAGATGCAGAAAGTAAATACAATGGTCACCACATCTTAGTGGGAGGGGGAACAGACATGAGAAAATGAGGAATTACTGCTTAACAGGCAGAATTTCAGCTTGAGTTGAAATTAATAATTATGTATGAAAATTTATGATTAAGATGGTAAATTTTACTTTATGTATACTTTATCACCTTAAAAAATTAGGTGAGGCCAGGCGTGGTGGCACACACCTTTAATTCCCAGCACTGGGGAGGCAAAGGTAGGAGGATCGCCATGAGTTCGAGGCCACCCTGAGACTACATAGTGAATTCCAGGTCAGCCTGGGCTAGTGCAAGACCCTACGTAAAAACAAACAAACAAACAAAAATCAGGTGAACTAGAGTCTAGAGGAGCTCTTAAATGAGTGACATGCACAGGATTCAACATATAGGTTTTATACTACCTACATAGGTATCTAGAAATCTTTCTTACAAAAAGGGTAACTGGGGACTGCAGAGATGACTTAGCAGTTAAGGCATTTGCCTGCAAAGTCAAAGGATCCAGATTCAATTCTCCAGGACCCATGTAAGCCAGAGGCACAAGGGGGCACATGCATCTGGAGTTTGTTTGCAGTGGCTAGATGACACACCCATTCATATTCATTCTCTCTCTCTCTCTCTCTCTCTCTCTGTGTGTGTGTGTGTGTGTGTGTGTGTGTGTGTCTGCCTCTTTCTCACTCTCAAATAAATAAATAAAATGTATTTTTTAAAAAAAGGGTAACTGAAGCTGGGTGTGGTGGTGCATGCCTTTAATCCCAGCACTTGGGAGGCAGAGGTAGGAGGATTGCCGTGAGTTCGAGGCCACCCTGAGACTCCATAGTGAATTCCAGGTCAGCCTGGGCTAGAGTGAGACTCTACCTCAAAAACAAACAAACAAAAAAAAAAAAGATTTATGGGCTGGAGAGATGGCTTAGTAGTTAAGGTGTCTGCCTACAAAGCCAAAGGATCCCAGTTCGACTCTCCAGGACCCATGTAAGCCAGATGCACAAGGGGGCACGCATGTCTGGAGTTCGTTTGCAGTACCTGGAGGCCCTGGCACACCCATTCTCTCTCTCTCTCTCTCCCTCTCCCTCTTTCTCTCTATCAAATAAACAAATAAATAAAATTTAAAAAAATAAATAAATGAAAAATAAAAAAGGGTAACTGGTATCACCAGATAATTTTCAACATAAGATTAATTACTAGACTTGGCTAATTAAGCTATTTGCAAAAATACAAAAATATTTCTGGTAATAAATGTGTCATGGTGCAGTGAAGTCTTTGATATAACCATCTGTCACAATTATTACTTTTCTTAAAATACACAAACACCTTTAATCTTGACCCACATTCTATCTTAGCATCCTAAACATTGCAGGTCATACATTTTGTTCCATTTGTCCACATTTCTTCATCATTCAGGCTCCCCAAGAATATAGTAAGAAATATCCTAACATTCCTTGACAGCAGGGTGGGGTGGCACACACCTACAATCCCTGCACTCAGGAAACAGAGGCAGGAGAATTTTGAGTCCTAGGCCAGACTGAGCCACTTGCTAGAGATAATAACTATAAGCTCTATGAGGTATGAGGTATGTAACCTAAAGAAAAGCAGAAGTTATCACCTAAATAGAAACTAAATGGAAAATAAACCAACAAATGGTAAATCCAACTATGGTACCAATCTCTCATATCTTCTAAAATGCTAACATGTCAGAATTATACAAAAATTCAAATTATTCTCAAAACTACTATGTGAAAATAAAGAAATCAATCTGTTTACAGCAAACACAACAAAGAATTCAAAATTCAACCAATAAGAATTAGTGGAGTAAGAGGAATAAATGTTACTATGATACAACAGTGATGTGCTTGAAAGACCAAGAAAACTAAGGGCAATATATATATGTATGTATGTAAGTAATATGTGGGTTAAAGGCACTTGCTTGCAGTCTAACAGCCCAGGTTAAAATCTTCAGCACCCATGTACAGCCAGATGCAAAAAGTAGCACAGGTGTCTGGAGTTCATTTATAGTGGCAGGAGGCCCTGGTGTACCCATGCTCTCTATCTATCTGCCTCTATCCCTCAAATAAATAAATAAAAGTATTTTTAAAATATGTAATATGTAAGACTTTTCAACTAAAAACAAAGAGAAAGTTAGGAAATGTAACTCTGTAAAGCACTTGCCAGCATATTAAAGGCCTTGGGTTTAATCCTCAACAACACATACACACCCTAAAAATGTACTTTAAGTCTGTAGACAAAAATTTGAAAATCATTACAAAGGAAAGAGGCAACAAGGAGATCTGTAGGTATCTGAGTAAAGACAGGCTACATCAGCAGAAAAAACTTGAAAAATTGAGTATGACTTTGATAAACAATAAAAATTTTGTTCTCAATTTTGGTTTATATAAGTCAATTTATGTGTTTTAATATCCAATGTTAATGTCTATTCATAGGTTTACACACTCTATGAAAACAAAATGCAACTATAGCAAAACAATACTTCGAAAGTTGTACCTCTCAATATTATCTCATCAGAAATTGACACATTTACTATGTGATATAAAAACAGCTCAATAAACCTAGACAACCATTAATTTAAACCGTTGTTATGAACATGAGTAAGTACAGAATTCATTAAAAGGAGTGACATTTGACAGATTAAGAATGATTCTTGGGGACCAGGCATGGTAGTGCACAATTTTAATCCCAGCACTCTGTAGGGAGAGTTAGGAGGATTGTCATGAGTTTGAGGCCACCCTGAGACTACATAGTGAATTCCAGGTCAGACTGGGCTAGAGTGAAACCCTACCTCAAAAAACAAAAAAAAAAAACAAAAAAAAAAGAATGATTCCAGGCAGGAGATGGTTCCGTGGTTTAAAAATGCATGCTTGTAAAGCCTGATGGGTGCTAAAGCCAGATACACCAAGTGCCGCATGTGTCTGGAGTTTATTTGCAGTGACAAGAAGCCCTGGCAAACACACACACACACACACACACACACACACTCTCTCTCTCTCTCTCTCTCTCTCTCTCCCTCCCTCCCTCCCTCCCTCTCTCTCTCTCGCACTCTCATAAATAAAAATAGAAAAAAGAATGATTCCATATACATCTGAAGATTGAGACAACTTACCCAGATACATATAAAAAATATAATTTAAATGACCAATTATATTTTATTAATAATAACCCTGAAACAAAAAGCATTTCCTTTGAAAAGGATGATGAATTGGCAAGATGGAGCAGTGGATAAAGTACAAATGTGAGGACTGGAGTTCAGATCCCCAGCATCCACGCAGTTGCCTGAGAAGATGTCTGAAACCCCAGCACTCTTAGCGTGAGAAGGGAGATGGACATGGAAATCAAAAGATCACGGGCCAATTGGCCTGGCAAGCACAGCAAGAAACATCAAACAAGGTGGAAGACAAGGCCCAACAACCAAAGCTGTCCTCTGACCTATACACACACACAAGGGGGGTGGGGGGGTGTATAGGAAAAAAGAATAAGAAAAGGAATTCCAAAATATGTATTAAGAGAAAACATTTTTAGATGACCCAAAATGCAAACAAGGATTGTGCTGGAATCTGGATCTGTCTTGTCACACAGTCTAATCCTCATTTTCCATTTACAGTAAGCACTTGTCTTCCATGTTTTTGAACTAAACTGTGCTCCTACAAGTGCAATTTTCGAACAAAGGTCTAAAATACAAGGCCATGAAGAAGTAATATACACATGAAAAGGTTCAATTCAAACATACGCATTTAGTACAAAGGAACAGACCACAATTGTTCTTATTAATTGAACAAATAGCTCTGGAAATCTCTAAGATCACTTATTTTGGAAGTCTCTAAATATAAGCAAAATTTTCTTTAAAGTATAAAAATTTCTTTAGCTTTATTTTCTTAGAATTCAAGCTTTTAAGACAATGGAAAAAGCACAAAATTCCTGAAAGAGACTCAAAAGGGAACAGGGGTGCAGGTGATACAAAGGAAGACAGAAATGTTTTAAAAGCCGAAGAAACTTTACAGTTTTTATCACCCACACAGAAAATCTCACAAACCAGGTAACATTTCTTAAGCTCAACAAAATTAGTAGTAATAATAAGCCATTACTAACTCATGATCAAAACATAAATCTAAACATACACCCAAGAACATATGATAATTTTATAACATGGTGATATATGCCCTAAATCTACAAGACCGTATTTCATTTGATGGAGAAGACAACGAGAGGAAAGCAAGGACTATGTCACAGCCAGAAAGAAATATTTGTGCAGCACTTATCTGATAAAACTGTTTTTCTGCCCCCCACCAAAAAAGCCATAAAGACTGAACAACAAGAAAAAATGAGAAGACGTAATTTCACCAAAGCAGATACCGATAGCAAATGAATGCATTTAAAAAAAAAAGCCACAGGGCTGGAGGGATGGCTTAGCAGTTCAGGCATTTGCCTGCAGAGCCAAAGGACCCAGGTTCAATTCCCCAGGACCCACATTAACCAGATGCACAAGGGGGCACATGTCTGGAGTTTGTTTGCAAGTGCTGGAGGCCCTGGTGCACCCATTCTCTCCCTCCCTCCCTCCCTCCCTCCCTCTCTCTCTCTCTCTCTCTCTCTCTCTCTCTCTTTTTCTCTCACTCTTCCTCTTTCTCTATCAAATAAATAAATATAAATAAAATAAAAGTCGGGCATGGTGGCACACACCTTTAATCCCAGCACGCAGGAGGCAGAGGTAGGAGGATCATCATGAGTTCAAGGCCACCCTGAGACTACACAGCGAATTCCAGCTAAACCTGAGCTAGAGCAAGACCCTATCTCAAAACACACAACACGAATGGAGATGAAAGCTGGGTGTGTGATGGCACATACCTGTAAATTCCAGGTCAGACTGGGCTACAGTGAGACCCTACTGGAAAAACAAGACAAACACACACACACACACACACACACACACACACACACGAATAGGCAATGAAGATGTGAGGAAATGAAAATTACTTCCCACTCAAATTTTCTGTAATCCTAAAACTGCTGAAAAAATCAGCTTACTGATTTTTTAAATGTAGAGGAACAAACATATTTTAAAAATTAGCAATTTCATGCTTTAAATCAAAATAAATTCTAAATGTAGAAAAAAATTAAAACATTTGTTGAAAGTATTAAAATAATCTGAATACAAGTGCATTTGTATATAATCTTGGAGGCAGATTATAATAATCTTGGGATAGCCTTTCCAGCCATGATATTCATAAGTAGAAATACTAATAAATTTAACCATAAATATCAGTGTTTTTAATCCAAGTTTAAAAACATAAGACAAAGAAAACTTTTTAATGCATGTATTTGTTTATTTATTTACTTATTACAGAGACAGAGAGACAGAAAAGGAGAATGGGCATACTAGGGCTTCCAGCCACTGGAAGCAAACTCCAGATGCAGGCGCCACCTTGTGCATGTGGCTTATGTGGGTCCTGGGGAATCAAACCTGGGTCCTTTGGCTTTGCAGGCAAGGGCCTTACCTGCTAAGCCATTTCTCCAGCCCAAGAAAACTTTTTGACTTATATTAAACAAGTTGATATGTTTAGTGGGAAAAAAGGAGGGAATGCAATTCCATGGACATGTAATTCACAAAAGAAATTAAATTAACAAAAGGATACTTTCATATTTTTAAAACATTAAAATAACTAAAGGCATATTCTACACATCAGGGGAGAATTTTTTTTTTTTTTTTTTTTTTTTTTGGTTTTTCGAGGTAGGGTCTCACTCTGGGCCAGGCTGACCTGGAATTCACTATGTAATCTCAGGGTGGCCTTGAGCTCATGGCAATCCTCCTACCTCTGCCTCCCGAGTGCTGGGATTAAAGGCGTGCACCACCACGCGTGGCCAGGGGAGAAAATTTTAAGATAATATTCTGAATTACTTAAGATAAAGTGAATTGTGGGGCTGGTGAGACAGCTCAACAATTAAAGGCACTTGCTTGCAAAGCTTGCTGACCCAAGTTCAGTTGCCCATTACACAACCCACATAAAGCTGGATGGGCATTCATTTACAGCAGAGAGACCCTGGCATGCCAATACACACACACACACACACACATATATACATATATATATATATACCCAAACACACATGTATAAATGGATGACAGGATATAGTCAATTAAGTTGATATAACATTCATAAAGAGTATATCACAAATTACATCAAGAGCCTTAAAATGCATTCACCAAGTAGTACATTTCTAGCAATTAACCCTAAGGATACAGAATAAAGAATGTGAAACAAGGGGCTTGGGAGAGACACCTCAGCTGCTAAAGGTGTTTGTTTGCTAAGCCTGCCAGCCCAGGTTCAATTCCCCAGTAACCATGTAAACCAATATTCACATTTACACAAATTCAGCTGCAGTACTCCCACACACACCCAAAAAAAATCCAATTCTGCCTTTTAGTTTACCAAATAAGTGAATATTACAAATAAAAAATAACAGAAGAGAAGATTGTTCCCTCCAGTAGTCTTGGTTTCAAAGTGCTTCTTGTGATGTAAGCTTGCTGTATCTCACTATGTAGCGTGTGACTATAATTTTGTCTTTTTAGCACAAGAGGTTAATTACTTCGTCTGGTATTCCACTGAAAGAATCATTTCTTTCTACTGAAGAGGGAGGGAGAGCCAATTATGTTATACTCAGTGAGTATTGCATACTGACTTTCAATAAGTTACATGTAGAAAACTATTTTAGTATGTTTTACTTGTGTAGGAAGTTTGTTCAACAAAATGAAAAGCATACAAACATACAGAATAATATTCTAGAAGGACATTCACTTCATATTTTATATAAGCTATAGTTACTTGATCTTAACTGCTTAGATGGAATATGTATCAGCATTGTAACAAATTCAACATGGAATCTTATTCAGCCTTAAAAACGAACATCTGGTTACATACAACAACATAAACCTTGAGCACTTCATGCTAAGTAAAATCAGTCAAAAGGAAAATACAGGGCTGGGGAGATGGATTAGCAGTTAAAGGCATTTGCTTTCAAAGCCTGCTGGCCCAGGTTCAATTCCCCAGTACCCATGTAAAGCCAGATGTACAAAGCAGTCCATGTATCTGGAATCTGTTTGCAGTAACAAGAAGCCCTAGTGTGCCCATACTCTCAATTTGATCTCTCTCAAAGAATTTTTTAAATGCAAAAAGTGTATAATTCCACTTACATGAGATATTTAACAATCAAACTCATAGAAACATAAAGTAAATTGGTGGTTACTAAAGGCTGGAGGGAAAAGGCAATAGTTGTTTAATGTTCTGAAGATGTCTTTCACAGCAATATGAATGAGTATCTCAACATTCCTAACTGTACATTTCAAAATGAACAGGATACATGAGTCACATTTCTGAAACCCAGTCTTTACAAATAAGGACATTATAATCTCTTTTACCATGGTTATAAGGGCCAGCACAACTGTCCAGAGTTAGTAAAATAGCAATAAATGAATAAGGAAAAAAATCCACAAATGGGTATTGTTATTACATTACCTATCTTAATTCTGAAGTATCTACAGAAGCAAAATAAAGCTGCATTAAAATAAGGATGCTATTAAAGTAAATAATCAAAATAAAAAGGCAACCTGTGGACTTCGAAAAATATTTGCAAGCCACATTTCTAATAAGAGATTAAAATCAAAAACTTACTTAAAGAAACCTTTTATAACAGCAGAAAAACTATTAATTCAATTAGAGCTTGGACATGAAAAGGCATGCCTGTAATCCCAGAACTCAGGCGGTACAGACACAAGGATCTGGAGTTCTAGGTCATCCTTGGATAGCATTCAAGACCAGCCAAGACTACAAAAGTCCCTGGCTCAAACACACACACACACACAAATAGGGGTCTGGGAAGACAGCTCAGAGATTAAAGGCACTTGTTTATAAGGTTGCTTTGCTAACCAAAGCTCTATTCCCCAGCACCCAGGTAAAGCCAGATGCAAAGTGGTACATGTACTTGTGATCCTAAAAACATAGGAGGCAGAATCAGGAGACTCTGAAGCTCACAGGCCAGCTAGTCTAATGTTCCTTTGCAGTAGCAAGAGACCATGTTTCAAAGAAGATGGAGCTCAGACACCTCTCAAACTTGTCCTCTGCCCTCCATGCATGCACCATGGTGTGCACAAAAAAACACACACACAGGCTCAGGGTCCATTGTGGAAGAGGTGGAGGAAAGAATGTGTAGGACTCCTTACAACGTGCTCCTCCAGACACAAAATGGCCTGGATATCCATGACCTCACAGGGCCTGACACGACCTACACAAGACCATCATAATAGGAGGAAAAGATCAGGACATCAAAATAAGAGAGACTGAGAGGGGGAGAGGGTATGATGGAGAATAGAGTTTCAAAAGGGAAAGTGGGGGGAGGAAGGGCATTGCCATGGGATATTGTTTACAATCATGGAAGTTGTTAATAAAAAAATAAATAAATAAAATAACCAAACTCAAAAAAATACACACAAAATTTAAATAAATTTGAAAAACAAATTAACTCAATTTAAAGAGGGCAAAAGACCTGGAAAAAAAAAAAAAAACATTTTTCCAAAGATATAAAAATGATCAAAGGAAATCTGGAAAGATGCTCAGAATCATTAACATAATGAGATGATAAAGGATGGATGGCCACTACAGAGAGGAAGGTAGATATGTGAAGCCATTATGGAAAATAGTACATAGGTTCCAAAAGAAATTAAAAATAGGTTTTGCTGGATGGTGGCACATTCCTTTAATCTCAGCCCTCAGGAGGCTGAGGTAGGAAACTAATAATGAGTTCAAGGCCAGCCTGGTGCTACAGAGTTCAAGGTCAGCCTGGACTAGACTGGAACCCTACTACTGGAAAAAAATAATATAGAGCTACCACATAATCCAGGAAGCTCACTTCTGGGTACAGGGACACTACAGGAGATGAAGTCCACACCTTGTAAATATATCAGCACCCCCATGTTCACTACAGCATCACTCACCAAAGACAAACTGTGGAAATAACATACATGTCCATGAATAGACTAACAGCAACAAATATGGCGCACACACACAAATACTATTCAAGCTTGAACAAGAGTTCCACCTATCACAAAATGCGTGGGACTAGAGGACACTATGTTAAATTGGCCAATCACATAAAGAAAAATATTTTCTGATTTCACTTATATGTGGAATACAGAAAAAAAAAAAACAGCTGAAAGACAGAGACTGGGGAAGAAAGAGTGAGTGTGGGGGACTGAGGAGAGGAGGAAGTACACAAAACAGATGATATAGGATGAACATTTAGAAATATAGTGTTCAACATGAGAACTAAAAAACCTAATAAAATTATATAGCATTAGTGATTTCTGTTAAGTACATTTTACCTGATTTTGTCACAAAATAAAAGTATGATACAATAGATATGCTAATCACTTCACTATACCAAGTATCCCATAATACTACTTTGTAAATCTGAAATATACACAAAAATTCACTTTAAGGGTGACTGGATGGGTATGTGTATGGGTCAGAGGACTACTACTGGTGCTATTCTTCTCAGTTCCCATGCGTCTTTTCAGAGACAGGATCACTCATTGGCCTGGAGCTCAAAACTAAGCTAGGGAATCCCAGAGATCTGATGAAAATCATGTCTTCAGTGCTGAAATGACAAGAATGCGCAAATATCTAGCATTTTTACTAGGTTCTGGGGATCAAACACAGGTCCAAGCACTATATCAACTTGAGCTATCTTCCCAGACCTAAAATTTATTTTTAAAAAATAAAATTTGAGCTGGGCATGGTGACACACGCCTTTAATCCCAGCACTCGGGAGGCAGAGGTAGGACTGCCGTGAGTTCGAGGCCACCCTGAGACTCCATAGTGAATTCCAGGTCAGCCTGGACTAGAGTGAGACCCTACCTCAAAAAACCAAAAAATAAAAATAAAAATAAAATTTGAGCTGGATATGGGGGTGCATGCCTTTAATCCCAGCACTAGGAAAGCAGAAGTAGGAGGATCATTGTGAGTTAGAGGGCTCACTAAGACTACAGAGCGAATTACAGGTCAGCCTGGGCTAGAGCAAGACCCTACCTCAAAAAAGCAATAATAATAATAAGAAGAAGAATTTAATTTTTTAAAAAATAATAAAATTTGGACAAGGTCTTGGCTTTGATCCCTATTATCACGAATTTAAGAATAAAAAATTAAAGTTTGCTATTTATTGCAGATAAAATACACAAATCATATGACTCAATTTACTCTAGGATCTAAAGCCAATCTAGTCTTGAGCCCAGAATCCTGTGCACAAGGAAAGTAGATGTGTTTTCTGATTACACAAGCAACAGCTCCAGGGGTGTAGACTGGTAGAAAATCTCTAAGGACTACCAGTGTTACCTCAAGTCCCAGACCAGAGTCAAGTGACTTGAAACTACTATAGACCTAAGCACCTGGATTCTGAATGCAATCCAACTATAGCTGTGTACCTTACAAATCTTCAAGTGTAAGTATAGAATATGAAAATACAAAATTAACAAAATCAACATGTCCAGTGAGTGACATGCAAAAATAGTCACTCGATGTTTTGGGAATATAAAACAAATGTGAAGCTTGTGTATTTTTCTTTTAAATACTACTTTAAAGATTCAGTTTTAAAGAACAACTTAGCTGACATTCAAGTTAATAAAAACTTTACTGCTTTCAGTAAATTTTAAATCACTGAGCCATATTCAAATATATGACCAAATATCAGAACAGTATTTCTTTTTTTTTTTAGGCAGAATCTCACTCCAGCCCAGGCTGACCTGGAATTAACTATGTAGTCTCAGGCTGGCCTTGAGCTCACAGTGATCCTCCTACCTCTGCCTCCCGAGTGCTGGGATTAAAGGTATGCACCACCACACCTGGCTCAGAACAGTAATTTCTATATTTCATTAAATTAAGAATAGTATTGATTATAAGTTGCACCATTATTTCATGTGCCAGTAAGCCTGGGGGAAAATGTCAATTAAAAATGAAATACAGGAAGCTGGGCATGGCAGCGCATCCCTTTAATCCCAGCACTTGGGAGGCAGATGTAGGAGGATCGCCATGGTTCAAGGCCACCCTGAGACAACACAGTGAATTCCAGGTAAGCCTGAGCTAGAGTAAGACTCTTCCTAGAAAAAAAAAAAAAAAAGAAATATGAGGGCTGGAGAGATGGCTTAGCAGTTAAGGCGCTTGCATGCAAAGCCAAAGGACCCAGGTTCGATTCCCTAGGACCCACATGAGCCAGATGCACAAGGTAGCATATGCATCTGGAGTTCATTTGCAACAGCTAGAGGCCCTGGCGTGCCCATTCTATCTCTGTCTCTTTCTCGCAAATAAACAAACAATAAAAATAAAGTATTTTAATAAAATGAAATACAGGCTGGGGAGATGGCTCAGGAGTTAAGGTGCTTTCCTGCAAAGCCTAACAACCTGGGTCCAACTCTCCAGTACTCACATAAAGCCAGATGCACTAAGTGGCACATGGGTCCAGAGTTCATTTGCAGCAGTTAGTGGCCTTGGTGCACCCATTCATTCTCATATTCATTTATATTCTCTCTCTTTCTCTCTCTTTCTTTCTCTCTCCCCTTCTGATTGCAAATAAATTTTAAAAAAGAAATACACCAGCCATGTATGGTGGCTCACATCTGAAATCCAAGTATGTAGGAGATTGAGGCAGGAAAATCTCAGGTTGGAGGCCTGCCTATATTAGCAGGCATGCAGGAGACAGGGAATGGAGGAGGGATACAGAAAGGGAGAAGGAAGAGGAGGGAGAAAATATAACATTTATAAGATGCCACCCAAATTCAGATATATTAAAATAGTTTTAAAATGGTTAAGAAAGAACAGATGCAATGCAGTGTATACATGTTTTTCCCTCCAAGTAACCCAAAGGTATCAGAAAAGAGCCAACATTCTGTAACACCAAAATTCTTGCAGCTCCACACAAACTTCAACTGCATGAAAACAGTCAATACAAACCACTGGTTCAAAGAATCAATATACTCAGTACCTCTCTCTGTATTTATGTATGCATGCATGTATGTATATACATATATATCTAAAAACTATGTGTGTGTATATGTGTGTGTACACATAGATGCATACACACACAGTATTCCACTAACAGTCCACTAACAGAAGAACCTAACCACCAAATATATATATATATAGTGTGTGTGTGTGTTCTTGACCTACATATATATATACACAACACACACAGTATTCTCCTAACAGTAGTCAAGAACCCAACCACCAAATGTCTTTAAATTAGCTCAGGTGATAAAGACTTATGTCTTTTTAATCCTCAGGTACCAGTCTGAAGACTGTTACCTACTGAAGGAAAGACAATCCACAATGGCAAAGCACATAACTATGGACCAAACGGACTGATTTTTAACACAGTGCAATTTATAATAAAAAAAACAACCTACAGTATGACGCTCAAAAAACAATGGCAAAGGTACAAAGCAAAAACAAAGAAAAAAATCAGCCTCAAAATTTTCAGACTTAGGATGGAGAAATGAAATAGCAGTTAAGGCACTTGCCTGTGAAGCCAAAAGACCTAGGCCTGATCCCCAGTACACACATAAGCCAGATGCACATGGTGGCATATGCATCTGGGGTTGGTTTGCAGTGGTGAGCAGCTCTGGCATGCCCATTCTTCCTCTCTTCCTCTCTTTTCTCAAATAAATATTTTTAAAAATATTTCAGACTCAGACACAAGCATGAGAGAATGCTTCTGTGCTACTGTTTGTCTCTGAGACAGGAGCTATGTAGCTCAGACCCAAATGGAAATCCCTATAAAGCACGGAGCTCTTTATTTTATTGATTCAGTTTACCAAGTGCTAAGATTATGGGTATGTGTCAAAAATGAATTAATTTGAGACTGGAGAGAAGGCTCAGCAGCTAACTGACACTTGCTTGCAAAGCCTGATGGTCTGGGTTCGATTCTCCAGTACCTACATAAAGCCAGATGTACAAAGTGACACATGAATTTGGAGTTGCTTTGCAGTGGTAAGGGCCCTGGTGTGCCCATTCTCTCAGTCTGTCTCTCAAATAAATAAAATATTTTAAGAGATGAATTCAACAGTGTTAACAATTAATTCAACTATAATATGCAAATACACAAAGACCTCTACTAAATTTACCTGTTTCTAAAATCTATTACTTTCCTTACACCCAAGTCTGATACCACATGCATTAAAATGTAAGCAAACCTGAATACCAAAGTAAACTTATAATCAATACACAAAACAAACTTAAATACATCAAAACTATCAAAAGTCAATATTCATGCAAGTGAACATTCAAAACAGGCAAGGCAGAATGTCAAGAACACCTCCAAACATATCAAGTCCAACCCTAAAGTGAAAAGGGTCGAGTCTATTTATTTCCTTGACTAATTTAGTTTTCGCAAGTTACAGCCTTCCTGCACAGTAAAACTGCGGTATACCTATGTCAATGTATGTATGTAAATAAGGACATACAAGTCATACTACTTTTTCCTAAATAGTAACTCTACTAAATACACATTTCTAGGTTTAATGTTGATGTAGAAAACCAAAATATATACATATGTACATACACATATATATGTGATAACACAAAGGTTAAATGCCCAGCCTCCCCCCAACATACACACACACACACACACACACACACACACAATATAAGAAGTTATTTGACAAGGAACACTGACTTAAAAGTAATGTTTAAATTCTACTAATAATTACTCTATCATGAGACATATATAGACTGTACCTGCTGGAAAATTACTGAGGAAATAAATGTAATGTAACAAAGTATATGGCTTATATAGTCAATGCTAAATTGTTTAAAAATTCATTCTTAAACTTTCAACAAATTTTCTAGTTCAGTAGTTTGTAAACTTTCCAAGGTATGTGAAGAAAAGGGCCAGAGACAGGTCACCTTGTTTTATATACTGGAGATTGTGAAGAAAATAGAAGACTTTGTCTTTTAAAAGGACTCAACTACTTTAAGAAGGAGAAGTTTAAAAAAAACTACTGTTTCATTTCATCATCTGGATTCTGCAGTTCATATGATAGCCTTAAAAAGTTAAATGACATGTATAATTCCTGACAGTGTCAGGAACTGAATTCACAACCACTGACAATTTGTTCAGTTCTTTAGAACAATGGCCACCTTAAGTTTAGGTTATAAGACTGTTTCAATTTTGTTGTCTGTAAAATAAGGTAACTGAACTGGAGAGATGGCTCAGTGGTTAAAGGAGCTTGCTTACAAAGCCTGGCAGCCTGGGCTCAATTTCCCAATACCCATATAAAGCCAGATTTATCTACAGCTCCTTTGCAGTGGCAGGAGGTCTTGGTACACCCATTCTCTCTGTCTTACTCTCTTTCTCTCTCTGACAAATATTCATTAAAATTAAGGGATTATTGGATAAGATCATCTCAAGACATTTTCTTTTCCCTCTAAAATTCTGACTCCACAAATGCCAAACTTAACAGTGGTCTATATTAAGGGAATGAATACTCTTAAACGTTACAGAACCCTTCAAATATTTTCAAGAACTCTAGAGAAATACAAGTCAAATATAGAAACATGCCAAAGGTAAATTGGCCACTACCTTTGGATCCTGAAACATTTCTACATCATCTCCATTTTTTAACAGTTAATTCTAGGATATGAACTCTGTTCTCAATGTGCACAGAAATAATCATACTGTAAGGTCCTGCTTATTGAATATTTTTACAAAGGATACTGGCCTAACTGAAAAAACATACACTCACCAAAGATATTCAGGTTACTGAATGCCTCATAGAGAACCAAGCACATCATTCTCTTAAAAACTGATTCCAGAGAAGCATTAAGCCTAATTAAGACAGCGAACACAAATATCAAAAGTTTTTGAGCTGGACAGGTGGCTTAGCAGTTAAGGCACTTGCCTGCAAAGCCAAAGGACCTTGGTTTGATTCCCCAGGATTCACATAAGCCAGATGCACAAGGGGGCGCATGCATCTGGAGTTCGTTTGCAGTGGCTGGAGGCCCTGGTGTGCCCATTCACTCTGTGTCGTTCTCTTTCTTCCGCTGCCTCATTCTCTCTCTCATATAAATAAATAAAATATATTAAAGTTTTTATTCTTACCTATTAAAGCTTGAAAGAGGTTGCTCTGAAATATGGTAATAACCCGTTCTATGGAACTTCTGAGCTGTCTATCTTCAGTTTGGCTCAATTTGGAACGATACTCTTCCAACAGGTGCAATGCTCTCTGGGTATCTGAAAAAAAAGTTTGAAAATATGTGTGTGTGTGTGTGTGTGTGTACACACAGAGACTTACAAAAGACTTACCCAAGATAAATTTTACAAGACATATGAATACTTTCCCCAAATCCTACAAGTCAACAGATGTCCTGTGTCATGTAATTCCCTACAGTGACCAAGAAAAAAAATGTACACATTTTACATAACAGAATAAAACAGAGTAGTGAGCTTTGCTGTAACTGTGAGCTGTGGTTTAAATAGTAAAAGGCCATTTGATCAAAGTATTAGCAGCTTAGTTGCAGCCTGCCTAACAGGCAAAAGCAGATTTTCTGCAATTTGTCATTATAATCCAAATTTTAAAATGTTTCAAAACATTACTTCTTAGTTGCTCACAAAATAATATGCAATAAGAATAGTAACATGAAATACTAAAGCAATAATTCAAAGTTTTAAGACATGGGTGAGGGATTAACCGCTTCTCTAATCTTCTAGAGTTGTCAAGAAAGTAAGTTTTAAAAAGACAAATATTCAGGTATTTCTGTATTCTAAAATGATGTGGGGCTTAGATTCCCTAAGCAATAAAGGTGAGACCTCCTTGCTGATTCATCAAAGTCACACCAATCTTTTTAAAACAGCGTTCACAAAACTGATCTATGAAGCCAGAGACATCTCCATAAAAGTTCCCAAATAAATTCTCACCTTGCTTCCGGACCGGCATTTTTTTCTCCAGAATCAGGAAGACAACAACACACCTTTGAAAAAACAGAAAACAGGAAAGGAAAACTACTAATGAGCAGAACTGCGGTTCGATTACCATTTCCCTCTCAGTCTCCAATGGAAACACTCTCAGCCCTCTTTGCAATGTCCACCTTCCCAAAAGTTTGCCAAAGTGAAAAGAAAAGAGCTCGCAAGCCCCGCAGTGTCAGTCACCGGCACAAAGCTGCCTGCCGGGGGGGCGGGTGAGGGGAGAGGTCAGTTAGTTACCCGTGGCACACCAAGAGCAGACACAAGTCCCCTTGCAAAGTCTCCTCGAAAGCTCTCCGCACCTCCCCCTCCCCAAAGTGCACCCAAAAGCCAAGAGAAGTGGGTCTTCGTCTCCCACACTCCCCACCTACTCCTGCAGCCGGGCTGGGTGAGAGGCGCTCCGACCCCGGGCCCGAGCACCGCCGAGGAGCGCAGGAGAGGGGATTAGCTGGGCCGGGCCGGGCCGGGCTCGGGCCCCCTCCTCCTCGCCTCTCCTCTCCGCTCCGGTCGCTCGCTCGCTCGCCGGGCTCCCCGCCGCGCGATCGCCGTCGTCCCCTCCTCCTCCTCCTCCGGCCGACTCGAGCAGGAGCCGGACGGGCCCGGGACCGCGGCCGCCCTGGCGCCGCCGCACATGCACACCTCGGCGGGCCCCCACACCTGCGGCACCGCCGCCGCCGCCACAAAGTTGCCGCGAGCGGCGCCCGCACGCCCGTCCGCCGAGCCCCCGCGATGCGCACGGGCCGGACCCGGAGCCGCTCTGCCCGCCCCCCTCCACCCCGCCCCGGCCCGGCCGAGCCTCCCCCCCACCCCCGCTCCACGTACCCCCGCCCCGCCCCGCGCTCCCGGAGCTCAGCTGTGAGCTGGTGAGGGGACGGGGGAGGAGCTCCGCTTCGTCCTCCTCCTCCTCCTCCTCCTCCCCGGCCGGCGCCCCGGACTCGCTCACCGCGGGCCCCGCTCGGCCGCTCGCCCCCCGAGCCGCCCCACCTCCCCGGAACCTCGCCTCCTCCCGCGCCCCCACCCGCTCGGCCCCCTCCTAAACTTTCCGCCAAGATGGCGGCCCCGGAGCTGGACGGCCCGCGCTGCCCACGTGACTGCTCTCCCGGCGCTCTCGACCAATGAGAAGTGAGGAGGCGGCTCGCCGGGAGCCCGCGGCCGCGGGCGGGGGGGGGGCTCACTGCTCTCTCGGCCGCGGCTACCTTCGGGTTGGCCGCGCGCGAGGAGGGGCCGCGAGAGGGGCGGGGGTCGCCGCAGGGAGCTGTGGAAGGGAGCCACGGAAAGACGGAGCCGCCCGCCCCGGCCGGCCGGCCGCGCCTCGCTCCCAGGGCCTGCGGGCGAAGCGGCTCTAGAGGACAAAGGAGTTGGCACACGAGGGACTCTACAGGTGGTCTGGACCTCGCCCGGCCGTGGGTCGTGCACGACGGGGCCGAGGAGAGACGTGGCCTCGCGGGCAACGACGGACGTCCGAGTGCACAGCATCCCGACGCCTCGTGCCCGCGCTGGACACGTGCTGTCCAGCCACGGGGCAGGAAGGGCGCCTGGCATCCCTGGAGTCACACGGATGATCCCTACCCCCGCCCTGGACTGGGAGCAGAGTTTGAGCGGATGGCGTCGCCACCCCTGCGAGGTTCCCGGGCGGAGGAGGGCGGGACCTGGGACGGGGTGTTTCTGAGAGTCTCGCTTCTCAATGGAGTTTGCATAAAGGAACGGAATAGAAAACAACTGAGTGTGATTAGTGCGCCCAGAGTGTGACGGTTGCCGAGGACTTTCCTAAGTCTTAGTGGCTGCGAAGTATGAGCGAGCGCGTCCCAGGGTGGACTTCTTCCCCCAGCCCCAGCCCCGCTCAGGTGGAACCCACTTTATGACCGTCCCTTTAAGAGCTCACCTGTAGCTGCCTCCGAAGCCGAACCGCTCTCAGCTGGTTTAAATTGCCAACTAACAAGGCAGGGGAACCCCGCTCCAGAATTGAGAGTCATCCAGCTTGTAGAAGGGGAATCTGGGAAGGCTCTCCAAGTCACTTGTTGAGGTTGTGCGAGCTGGGACCCTGCTTCTCTGCGACGTGATCCCGGAGAAGAATCTGCCCAAAGTCATCCACTGTTAATGAGACAGAACTGGAAGCCCAGAGATCCAAACGGAAGATTTTCCATAATTCTAGCAGCCTTTCAGTAAGGAACCTTGCACTGTAACTATAACAATTACCTCAGAGAGGTGTGCCGGTCACTAGGTTTCACTTTTCAATTGCACCCTAGGAATCCGAACTTGTGAGAAACTTAGGACTTGAGAGTTCACTAGACCCACCTTTCCATTTGAGGCAGAAAGGAGAAAGGAAAGAAGGAAGAAGAGAAAACAGGTCCAGAAGATGGAGGAGATGGCTCTGCGGTTGGGCGCTTGTGAAGACCCGGGTTCGATTCCCCAGAAACCACCTAAAGGCAGACACACAAAGTGGTGCATGTGTCTGGAGCTCCATTGCAGCAGCAGGAGGCCCAGTGACAGAGCAGCCCACAATTCAGCTCTCCCAGCTCCAACCCAAGGATCTTTCCACTGATTTTGGACAAGTATATTGGTAGCAGATTTTTGTGTCCTGATGAATCAAGCATACTAGGGTTTTGAGCAACAGTTAAAGCAATATAGCAGAGGGGAGTTTGCATAGGAGAGTCAAAGAGGGCGTCTTCTAAAAGAGAAGGATCTCAGTAGAGGGATGGAGGTTGTTTAACAGTGAAAATGGCTGATGGCATCTTCATAAGACTTCATTGGTGGACTGTAAATGCAATGGTTTCAAAAAGGAGCCATTCTAAAAACAGATTTTCTTTTGAATTCCAGAGGGGGGGAAGTATGCCCTCTCCTTTACTGTCACTCATTGTTCATATATGTTCACGTGCTACAGAATGGCGTTAGAAATAAGTGAGATCCCCGGGGTGTGGTGGTGCATGCCTTTAACCCCAGCACTCAGGAGGCATTGGTAGGAGGATTGCGTGAGTTCGAGGCCATCCTGAGACTACAGAGTGAATTCCAGGTCAGCCTGAGCTAGCCTGAGACTACCTCAAAAAACTGAAGGAAAAACAAAGAAGTGAGATCCAAGCCCTGCTCTCCGGGACCCAAAGCCTCATAGCAGATGGGCAAAGTCTAGTGAGCTTTTCCAGAGACCACTGAGGACTAAAATCAAAATTATGTTCTCAGGGCTGGAGAGATGGTTCAGTGGTTAAGATACTTGCCTGCAAAGCCTAAGAACCCAAGTTAGATGCCCCAGTGTCCACTTAATGGCTGGTATACAAGGTGGCGCATGCACCTGGAGTTCCTGTTCTCTGTCTCTCTCTACCTCTTTCTGTCTTAAATAAATAAATAAAATATTTTGGGGAAAAAAAATGGGTTTTCAATGCTATCCTAATTCTTCTCTAAAACAAAGAGCTTTGAAGAGGAGTGCAAGGGCATGTTGCTATCCCCTGTGACAACCCTATTTTGTCAGAAATGCCCAAAAGCAGGAACAAACCCTGCATTTGTTCTACCTTTAGGACTAGGACATGGTATTCATTCTTTATTTCTATCCCTCTATTAATTATTGCATGTCACAAATACCTCAAAGCTTAGGACCATAAAACACAATAGCCTAGTCACTTAAACAGCAACAAGCAGTTCACAGTCTCTGTGAGCTGAGGACTCAGGGACTGCTAAACTGGATGCTTCGGGTTCAGGATATCAGCAAATTCTCCACCTGCTGCAGTCATCTGCAGGCTTAGCTGGGACAGGGGGTGATGGGATTGAAACAAAAGTTCCACTATATAACTGGATTCTCTGTGATCCTCCTGCCTTTGCCTGGCAAGTGCTGGGGTTATAGGTGTGTGCCACCGTGCCCGGGCCACAAGACTTCCAGCGTGGCTAATTCATGTGGCTATTGGCAGGAGCCCTGTTTCTCACCATGAAGACCTCTCTACAGCACTGGTAGAATGTCTTCATGACATGGTACTGACTTAGAAAGTGTTCAGTGCACAGGAGATGGGGGGGTATAAAAGAGGATAATGGGAGGGGATTACAATCCAAAAAGAGAAGGTAGAAATCACAGTATATTTCCTGACCTAGTCTCAGAAGCAACACTGTGTTGATCCATTTGGGCTGCTATAACTAGCTAATTTACAAATAAGAATTTTATCACTCTCTGACCTGGAACTTAGAAAATCCATGGTGCTGGAGAGATGGCCGGTTGGGTAAGAGCCCTTGCTGTGCAAGCATGAGGACCTGAATTCCATCCCCACACAGGCCTGTAACCCTGGCGCTGAGATGGGCAGAGACACATAAAGATTACGAGGGGATGGGGGTGCTTCCTGATGAGCCAGTCTAACAAAAACAGTGAGCTCCAGGTTCAATAAGGACACTCTGTGTCTCAGGGAAACAAGGTGACAGAGCAATAGAGAAAGAACTGATACACTCCTCTGGCTTCCACACACCTGCGCATGCAGCATGCACACACATCAAAAAAAAAAAAAAAAAAAAGTCCAGGATCAAAACACCAGTTGATTTAACGTGTAGTAAGAAACCTGCCCCTCCTAAATAGTGTCTTCTTTATGCATCTTCATATGGGGAGGGGGCAAACAAGTGCCCTTAGGCAGCCTATTTAATGAGAGCAAAAATCCCATTCATAAGAGCTCTACACTCATACCCACGTATCACCTCCAAAAGCAGGTATTCAAGGACATGATGCCAGGAGGTTTGAATCACTGGGACCATAGTGAAGTTGGCTGCCAGATTGCAACATGCAACAGCAATGATGTCTGTACTTTTTCAGGCAACTTTTATTTGCACAAACTCTTCCTTACTTTATGCACTTACATGCACAGCACCCAATATACTGATTACTTTTCCAATCTCATTAAAAATATGCACACATTTGAATAAAAGAAGCTTTTGTTAAAATTGATTATAATATATTCCAGCTCCAAGTTACATTTTCTAGTGAGTAGCTTAAAAGTTTTAGGAGCTAAAGAACTATAAGGAAAGGTTCAAACCTCCCATTCTTTTACTCTCTTTTTAAAACAATTTATTGATAATTTTCATACATATGTATAATATAGTTTGATAATACCCTCCAATTACCCTCTTTTGTTCCCCCTCTTTTATTCCCCATCATCTGAACCCTTTCTTCTTTCCAGGTAGTCCCTCTTCTGATGTCTTGCTTTTTGCCTCCTTCATACATAATGGAATGTTGATGGGCCCAATTTATACAGGTCTTGTACATGTAATGACAGCTGCTGTCAAGTCATGAATGCAGTGGCCACTTCATGTCCCAAATACAGCAGTCCAGCACACTTCTCCCTACGCTCTGGCTCTTACATTCCTTCCTCCCCTTCTTCCCTGAATCTAGATGTCTCAGTGAGCAATGAGCACATAACAGTCACTTATTCTCAGCACTCTGATGAGTTTTGAGTCTCCCCAGTAGTTGCCACCATCTGCAAAAGGAAGCTTTTTCTGAGAGCAGCAATAATCTATGGGCATAAATATAAATGTTTCAGGGCCAATTAGGCATAACGTTTGACGATGTTTTCAGTTCTAGGCGTAAATTTCCTCCTAAACAGACCTCAAATCCAATCTGAGCAGTTTGTTTGCCCCTTAACAGTCATTACCAGTGGACATGTCCGGATTGGTAGGTCATTTGTGTAGCTCACATGATCCTCTGCTGGTTAAGACTGTTGACGGCTTTTCTCCCCTAGCAGGCTGCACAGCACTATGACAGTCATCAGGAAGGAGGCTTTCAGATCAATGCCAGCTTGATTTCTCAGTGTCCTACAACAAAAGCACATGGTGTCTTAAGTAGTAGGGTCTTACCGTCTAGTTGTGATGAACAACTAAGAACATTGGCAATAGCCTACATTGTTTTGTGGGCATCAGGAGCCTCCCTGACTAACCACTCACTAGAAGGTGTCCCACCCCTGGTGCTGGGATTTTCCTGTAACACCCAACCTATGGCTTCTGGGAATAGCATTATCCACCCAAGGAGTGTATTTCTGCCCAAACTCTTTTTAATTATATTTTTAATTAGCTAAAGAAGTAGGTTTCCATGTGGTTTTTTAAAACATCTTTTTAATTAAATTATTTATTTTATCTATTTGAGAGAAAGAGGCAGATAGAGAGAGAGAGAGTGGGTGTGCCAGGGCCTTCAGCTGCTGCAAATGAACTCCAGATGCATGTGCCACCTTGTGTAGCTAGCTTACGTGGGTCCCGGGGAACAGAACCTGTGTCCTTTGGCTTCGCAGGCAAGTGCCTTAACCACTAATCCAGCTCTCCAGTCCCTTTAAAAAAAAAAAATCTTTAGCAACCCCCCCCATCTTTTACTGAGATATCAGAGACATGATCTCAAAGAATATTTCCTTCTAGGTTTAAACCTCCCCTCTCTAACCATCCTTCTACCTGAGCTGCCTTTGTGTTTCCACATCTGTCTTTTCCTCTGTCCCCTCTAAAACCTCAGCCTGTCCTCTGCAAAGGTGCCAACCCCTTCTTCATATTTAGCTCTTAGTCCAGCATAGCATCAGTAGACTTCCTGTACCAAGACAAACACTAAAAGGAAAGGATGCGATGGTGACAAAAAGCTTATGCTAGCTTACATTGCAAGAGAAACAATGGTGAAGAATGGTGAGAGTGACCACCGTGGTTAGGTTGCCATGAGAGCCCAAGGGACGTATCCTGGTAGCATCCTTTAAGAGATCTAGGCAAACTGGGGTCTGGAAAAAAGAGAGTAACGAAAGCAGTTAGGGATATGAAACTTTATCCCAGGGAAAAGAGTTGTAGACTCTTAAGGACATTTCGCTAGGGAAGAGAGCGCGTCTGGGAGCTTGGCTTCAATTTTCGAATATGCTTATTCTGTGTATCCAGGGGACAGAACTTCAAGCTATGGATTAAAAACTACAGAGACACTGAAAGTTCATTCTTACCATGATTTGTCAGAACTCTCCAAAATTCCAAGAGGCTGTAAGTTCCAAAGGTAGTAAGAAGCTCAGTGAACCCAGCAGGACTTCCTTGTCTAAAGATGCCAAGGTAGAAGGCGAACTTCTGTGACTACACACTAAGCTCTTGAATCTCAATACTTGCTGAATACTAAAATGGTATTAGAGCCTTGTGTCTACATTGAGCATCCAGTCTACCCAGTTTAAATGATACCAATTGGCCTCTTTCTCACAGATAATTATCAGAATAAAAATTCACATTGAAACCAGTTCTCTTTAAAATGTGGACAGATGCCTATCTCTGCTTTTTTTTTTTTTAGATGCCTATCTCTTTGATAGGCAATCAGACATTGAATTCATGATTTTTCGCAGAGGAATACCCAATTTCTATATTATAAAAGGCTCTAAGTAGGCTTAGGACTCATAGCTGTCTCCCAGTTAAATTTGTATACTGTTATACTGTTCATAACCCTTCATATAGTGTTCAAAGGTTAATTTAATTCAAAGAAATAAAGTTACTAGTTATGCCCTTCCACTTTATAGGCTACTAATGAAGAAAGGAAGGGATAGTTTAGGTTAGGACACCACAGCTAATTGGTAGCAGAGCTGTGACTGAACATAGTTTTCCTGCCCCCACCTCACGTTAGTCTACATTGCCTTCTCTCTACTTGGCTCCTTTCTAAATTAAAAGTAAAAGCAAAACATGTATGGAACAAAGGCTAGAACGAAGGCTTAGCAGTTAAGTCACTTGCCTGCAAAGCCAAAGGACCCACGTTCAATTCCCTAGTACCACATAGGCCAGATGCACAAGGTGGTGCATTTATCTAGAGTTCATTTGCAGTGGCTAGAGGCCCTGGTGTGCCCATTCTCTCTTCTCTCTTTCTCTCTCTCCCTCTCTTCCCTCTTCTTTTCTCTCAGATTAATAAATAAAATATTTTTAAAACATGTACGTATGGTTATGAGAGGGTATACAAGAACTAGAGAGAATCGGGGCAGACAGACCCAAAGAAAACTAGACCCAGAGAAAAAAAGAAATATATGTCCACATTCTGGTTTATGCTATGGCTAAGTGAATTGGTTCTTTGGTTGACTTTCTCTCTCTCTCTCTCTTTTCTTTCTTTTTTTTTTTTTTTTTTTTTTTTTTTTTTTTTTTTTTGAGGTAGGGTCTCACTCTAGCTCAGGCTGACCTGGAATTCACTATGGAGTCTCAGGGTGGCCTCGAACTCACAGCAATTCTCCTACCTCTGCCTCCCGAATGCTGGGATTAAAGGCATGCGCCACCATGCCCGATTTTCTTTCTTTCTTTTTTTTTTTTTTCAGTGTTAAAATGTATCTTTACCTTGATAAATACCCTTGAGTATGATGAGAAGTTTTATAGATACATGAGATGTCCTTTAAAGGTCCTGGAAGGACCTTTTAGATATTATCTGGTACCATCCTGGTTTGACAGGCGAGTACAGTAAATGCAAAAGAGCTCCCAGGCAGTCTCAGCATACAATTAGCAAAGGACTTTCCTCATAGCAGAAGCTACCCACATTTCAGAAATAATCAGTCTTCCTCTTACAAAGAAGAGGGTGTTATTTAAACATGCATTTCTAAGTTTAGCCAAATTGGCCTTTCTACTTTTGAAGAACTTGTGGTATTGACAGAATCATAGGATCTCATATTAAAGCCTTTAGGATTATGCTAAAACCTCCTTACATGAGCCTCCTCACCCCACCCCCAGCAAGGATTACCCTATCTCTTCCAAGAAGGCTGTGGGTGGGGCCTCCCAGTCAGATTATCTTTGTACAACCAGAGAACACAACGTAAGTGGAACCTGAGGAAATGCTATTAGACTTTAAGAACTCATTTGTATTCCAGTTCTGGGATATGGCTTGCCTAACAGAATTCAGGTAAGCCAAAAGAATGAAAAGATTTTTTTTTTTAAATAATTGTAAGTGGCGTGAGCTAAGTAACCCATCACCTTTAGGATGAAAAGCTATCACAACTTTCCAAAAGACAGATTTCTGTGCCAGTCTTTCATTTGGAGAAGCAGCACTCACTAGAGCTATAATTTTCCCATTCCTCATGTTGTATAGCCCTAAATTCCTTTGTTATTCCCTTTCATTTTACACTCGTAGGAAGAACAGGAAAGACTAAGACTCATTAAAATCTTCCTGTCTATTTCAATTTCCTTTAGGTTTAGGTTAATTTCTTTATCAGCTAAGATATTTGTGATTAAAACATCTCTACCTTTAATAAACAAAACCAGGCTCTGTTTGTAAAAAAAAAAAAAAAAAAAATTCCAGGTATGCTTTTCTTAAATGATGAAAAATCTCCTCAAGTTGGGCATCACTTGAAATTATCACAAGAAAAAGTCAAGCCCAAAAAGAATAGGGGAATAAGGTAGTAACAACTATAAGTTAATTATGTAAAATAGAGTATGACTAATTGCTTATGAAGATAAAGTAAGAGTGGGAAGAACAAAATATTTAATAATAAGTAATGTAATTTAGAGAAGTGTGAGTTCAAGGGAACAAAATCAAGCTATATCTCTGTTCCTTGTTTTTCTCTCAGAAAATCCCTCAAGTACTAGAACAAGAGGAAAGATACTTCTCTATCCTGAGTGAAAATGAGAGTCAAGACAGGAGTTTGGAGAATTTGTCAGCCTGGGTTGGGGTTGGAAGAGTAGAAAATGCGGAAACCAAAGTAAAATAAATTAAAATTACACACAAACACACACAGTTGCCTCAATCTATGATTGGGTGATGTCCTGATAAATGCTCTGAATGCTGAAAATATCCCAAAAGTGCATTCAACATTTCTAAGCTACTGAAGATCATAACTTATCCTAATCTACCTGCTAACATGCTCAGGGCACTTAAATAGCCTGCAGTGGTAAAGGCATTTAACACAAAACTCATTTTGTAGTAAAGGGCTGAATGTCGCATGTAACTTGCTGAATAACTATGTCTAAACAGTGCAGGCAGCATGATATGTGTAGGGTTATCAGTTATTTACTTTTAATGACATGGCGGACTAGAAGCAGGAGCATTGTGAGAGAATATCATAAGGCATAAACTAGCTCAGGAAATGCTCAAAATTCTAAGTACTCATGATTCTTTTGCACCTTAGTAAAGTTGAAAAGCCTAAGTCAAACCATCTGTTGCAGTCAGGTTCACATTGCTGGCAGAAGTTACCTAACCAAGAGCAGCTTGTGGGGGGAAAAAAAAGGGGTGTTTATTTTGGCTTACAGACTTGAGGGGAAGTACCACGATCGCAGGGAAAAACAATGACATGATCAGAGAGTGGACATCACTTCCTGGCCAACATCAGGTGGACACCAGGAACAGGAGAGTGTGCCAAACAATGGCAAGGGGAAACTGGCTGTAACACCCATAAGCCCGCCCCCAACAATACACTGCCTCCAGGAGGCTTTAATTCCCAAATCTCGATCAGCTGGTAACCTAGCATTCAGAACACCTAAGTGTATGGGGGACACCTGAATCAAACCACCGCACCATCATAAGATAGATACATGATACAAATACACATTAATTATGTGTGATAAATACCAAGGGGTCTGTTCTTTTTATTCTGGGTACTCTTGTGACAATTTGAAATATTTCTCAATGAAATATCTAAACAAAAAAGACTCAAGTAGATTATCTTGTGCCACAGAAGTTAAAGCTGGAGATTGCAAAGTACAGTAGGGTGAGAGCTAAAAACAAAAACATGTTAAAACACCTCTGTAAGGAGAAGCAAGGTGCCCAGCGTATCAGCTACTTTTCTCATCACTGTGACAAAAGTGCCTTAAGGGAGGAAGTAATTATTTCAGCTTACAGCTCAAGGGGATGCAGTCCACCATGGAGGGGAAGGCACGGTGGCAGGAACGTGAAGCAGCTGGTCACACTCAATCTGCAGTCAGGAAACAGACAGATGCCCGTGTTCAGCTCACTTGTTCCTTTTGATTTAGTCTGAGATCCCAGTTCATAGAATGGTTTGTCTGTATTATCTGTATTGTTGTCTGTATGTAGGGTGAATCTTCCCACTCCAATTATCCCAGTCTAGAAACTTCCCCACAGATATGCCCAGAGGTTTGACTCCTAAGTGACTCTAGATCCTGTCAAATTGACACTCAGTATTAACCATCACCCCCAGGTTCCTGCAGTTGGTAGTAACTTTCAGTACTAAAAATAGAACGCTAAGGGAAATCTACACATTGAATGCAGGTAACTCCCTTGCACTATCCTCCTTCCTCCATCTAGTCAGAGGCGAGCAGATGCCCACCAAACAAAAAGAAGAGATTGAATTGTCCAAGAAAACATACACTCAATACCCACAGTTGCAGATTCCCAGGAGAAACTAAACTGAGCCATCATGAAATGCAAATTAAAACCACAATGTGATATGCCTTCACATCCACCAAAATGGCTGTAAGAAAAAAAAAAATCTCTTTCTGCCATAGCAAATGTGTTATTATCATAATGAGGATATGGAGAAATCAGAACTCTCATTCATTGTCAGTAAGGATACTAACAGTAAAGTGGTACATGTATTTTGGAAAACAGTCTGGAAGTTACTCAAACAATTAAACTTACAGTCACCAGATGATATAAGAATTCCACTTCTAGGGAGTTGGAGAGATTGCTTAGTTGTAAAGCATAAAGACACAGGTTCGATTCCTCAGTACCCACATAAGACAAAAGACAGATGCATAAGGTGACATATCCATCTGGAGTTTGTGGTGGCTAGAGGCCCTAGTGCACTCATTCTCTCTCTCTCTTTCTCTCTCTCTCTTTTCTTTCCCTGCTTCTCTCTCTCAAATAAATATACATACATATATATACATATGTATATAATTCCACTTCTAGATATATTCCAAAGAGAATTAAAAATGTGTGTCCATATAAATGCTTATGGTAGCATTATAAAGGATAGCCAGAAAGTGAAAAATCACACAAATGTGGGCAAATAAAGTGTGGTATGTCTATACTACGAATACTACTCAGCAATGCGAGATACTGACACATGATACAGAACTGATAAGCCTTGAAAAGCTTATGCTAAGGGAACAAAGCTAGTCATAAGAGAGCACCTATTGCATGAGTCAACTTACCTGAAACACTCAGAATAGGATGAGATAGGAGAATTTCTACAAGGTGGAGCCAATCTGGGCAAGACCATGTCTCCAAAACAAACATACAAACGCAAAAATCCCTCAGGCATATAGGTCTAAAGAGATTATCAAACTGGTTTTAAAAACAATTCTATGTCTTAAAAACATGACTTCCCATTCATGCCTTTTGGGGAGCTCCTGGATAAATATGTCTTAGCAAAAAAAGAGTGTAAAACAAAAGAGAGAACATAGACTCCAAGAAACAGAATCAGGTAAGGGAGTTCCCAGAATGCTGGGCTGAGATAATTTCAGGATACTACGTAGAACTTTGAGATGTAGTTCAGCTGAGATGATTGGAAGAGTTCAGAATCTATGCAGCCAAGAGAAGCATGGACCTAGTAAACTATATGACAAGTTTGATTGTTTGAAAATTTGTATTGGAAAGAGCTTTTTAGAGATGTTGAGGATGATCTGTTATATGTTATAAACTAAATAATGTGACAAAGAAAATACAATGTGCAGTATTTGTGCCAGAATAGTATTTTTATAGACTAAGAAATGAAAACAGCATGAAAATGGATACTGATTTAACAAAAAGAAATATAATTGTAACTAAACTAAGAATAAAAACTGTAAGAATATAAACTGTAAGAATATAATTGTAACTAAACTAAAACCTTTACCGATCATAATAGAAAATAACATGACTACTTCCACTGCTGAACAAAACATTTTCTTCCACATGGAAATAAATTCCAGAAGAATCAACTAAAATGTTTGGAAATTTCTTTCTAGAACGGAATGGGAACAGTGAAGAAGAAAGAAGAGGAGGAAGGAAAGAGCAAGAAATAATATTTTCACTACTACTATCAGGTTTTTACAGTTAAAATTTGTTCAAAAATATAGATTTTTTTAAACTTCTATGAAGAGGTCTTAGGTGATACATATTGACTTCCATATCACATTACCGAAGCAGAATTCCAGTGCCAAAGGCATTGGATGCAACTCCAGTTGCTGCTGCCATCCGAGCTGGTGCTGCTGTAGCCACTCCCCCTGCCCCCTGAAGGAAAGGACCCATCCCGGGACTAGGGTGGCTAGACTGCAGTCTCCTCTTTTAAAATCTGCAGCATTTTCTCTCCCAAGGCTTCAATGTCGTTCTGCTTATAGACAATTTTAAAATTGCTTTCCAAATTTAGTATATGTGAGTCCCTAAAATTCCTAGAGAGAAATAGAAAAGCCTTAGATAGTGAAAAGATCAAGTTTCTCCCCTCTAAAATCATAAAACTTCCAAATAAAATTACTATTGAGTGGTATCTAGTATTAATGCCTTCATTTATAGCCTGATGTCTTTCAGGATATGTTTTAAAGCAAATTTTAAATTTCTGTAGCTTGGGGGTTGGCAGTTGGCCTAGTAAAGTGCTTGCCGTACAGTCATGAGGACCCGAGTTGAGATCCCCAGTACCCACATAAAAGCCAGGAGTGGTGAAATCTGTAATCCCAACGCTGGGAGGCAGTGACACAGGAGGATCCAAGTTCAGTTGGAGATCCTATCTCAAAAAATAAGGTGGGAATAAAAGGACATTAAAATAGAAGAGGGACTAGTTTGAAAAGAGAAGGGGTTCAGTGGAAAGGGTATATAGGAAAAGGGACAAAAAAAGTAATGGGAGATGAGATGATCAAAATACATGGTGTATATATGAAAATTGTCAGTAAAAAGGTTTAAAAATAAGATGGAAGGCAAACAGGAAAACACCTGGCATCACTCCGTGGCTGCCACATACACATGTCCACACACATAAACTCATACATACCACACATGCACATCGTGTGTGTGTGTGTGTGTGTGTGTGTGTGTGTGTGTGTGTATGCAATGTAGCTTGGGCTGGAGGATGTAACTAAGTGGTAGTGTTTGCCTAAGAAGGCATGAGGCCCTGGATTCTGTTCCTCAGCACTGATTGGAAAAGCACTGGGGAAAAGGCAGTTAATGCTTGTTTATAGTTAAACAATAAAACTTCAAACAATTCAGAAACATGTATATTTGCTAATAAAACTCATTCTCTGTTCCCACTCTTCCCACCGATATACACTTTCAAAGTACAGTTCTTTTCCTTCCCTTTTTCTTTCTTCCTCTTCCTCATTCTTCTTTTTCAAAGTTTTGACATAGAGTGTGTCTATGTAGCCCAGGCTAGCCACAAACTTGTAATCCTCCTGCCTCAGCCTTTCAAGTGCTGAGATTACAGGTATATCCTACCATAGTCTACTTAGAGTGGATTTTGATAGACAGTCATGCTACTTTGCATGCCACTACATCTTTAGGTGCATCTGAGAGATTAGCTGCTATGTATGATGAGAGACTGAGTATTCTCGCAATGGATGGACCAGACATGACAGTAAGACTCAGATCCAGAGCCTCTCTGTGGAGCAACAAGCCAGGGAAGAGAAACGTCAGCCTCTGCAACTGGCCCAGAAGGAACAGGACTTAGTAAGTACCCTGCCAGCTGCTCTGCCTTAGCCCAGGACCGTAGAAAGGCAAACATATCCCCCAAGTCAATCATATAAAAGACCCTGCTTCTAGACATCTTGCCCCAGCTTCCTCATGTCAACATTTCAATCAGAATATACCTGAGGATTTCCTCTTGCCCTCCTCCCTCTCTCCCCTCTCCATTCTCCTCTGAAAGGCTTTCCCTTTGAGTGTCTGCCAAATGCAAGTGATAGTGGCTCTCTCCCTTGCTATCCCAAGTCCTGCATGAACAGCCTCTGTGTGTCCTCATTCAGGTGACCATTGCTTATTTCCATAATGACAATACAAAGTTCCTAAAAAGAGCAAACATGAAAGATATCACAGAAAACTGCTCTGGTCTGCTACTTCCAGCAAAAGCCTCATTCACCAGGTCTTTGTTTAATTAACATGGATCATGCATCCATTATGAGCCATAAAGTTGCACTTCTCTACGACAGATTTGTCCAGAAGGAAACCAAAAAGCCACATAGGTCAAGGTTTGAAAGTTGCAAGTTCATACATTGAGTCTGTGCTTATGGTTTTTAGCAGGCAAGACATTTACTTCAAACTTTTGTTGTTGTTGTTGTTTTGTTTTTTGTTTTTCGAGGTAGGGTCTTACTCTAGTCCAGGCTAACCTAAAATCCACTATGTAGTCTCAGGGTGGCCTTGAACTCACAGCAATCCACCTACCTCTGCCTCCCAAGTGCTGGGATAAAAGGTGTGCACCACCACGCCTGGCTTCAAACTTAAAATTTTTTTTTTTTTTATTTGCGACCAAAGAGGGAGAGAGAATAGGCATGCCAGGGCCTCTTAGCATTGCAAATAAATTCCAGGCACATGCGTCAGCTTGTGCATCTGGCTTTATGTGGGTAGTGGAGAGTCCAGTACAGACCGTCCAGGCTTAGCAAGCAAGTGCCTTTAACTGCCCGAGCCATTTTCCCAGCCCCTACTTGAAACTTTCCTATAGATCTCTATTGATGCATGAATGAAGAGAAAGTCTAAGTGATAAATATAGTGACCCCCAAAAGAAGTACTACTACTAATATTTTTCATGACAGTTTATTTATTTGCTCACATGTGCATATGTGTGTGTACATATGTGTGGTGTGTATGGGCATGCCAGGGTCTCTTGCCACTGCAAGTGAATGCCTGTCCAGCTTTAATGGGTGACTGGGGAATTGAACTCAGGCCGGCATGCTAAGCAAGCAAGTGCCCTTAACCACTGAGCTATTTCCCCAGCTCCAAAAGCAGTTTTATGTATATATTTAATTCTCAATATCCCTGAAAGCTTGTAACACAATTTTAAAACTATCATAAAAACAAAAGTTATATATATAATTACTTGTCTGCAATCTGAGGATGACTCTCTTTTCTCCCTTCTTTCTTCCTCCCTCTCTGTCTTATATTAAATTCACTAATCCACAACACAGAGTTTTTCACTAATAAAGTTGGCAAATAATGGCCTGAAAATGTTCACCCCAGGGAATGATATTCTGGGTATGTTTTAGTAAAGATGACATTTTAATTAGCAGTGCTAATGAACCATGCTTATTTCTTCGGGGAGATATGATTTATTAAGAGAATTAAAATTATGAAAAAATGAAAAGAATTACACTCATTTATTTTGAATATGACCACAGTATTTGCAATAGAAAAATTAGTGAGGTATTCCCTAAAGTCATGGTGGTTTTTAAACACTGCATAATTCTGGTATTGCCACCAGGAAGATTGCACCATTGCTCATTAGGAGGATAATGTCACTGTAATAGCTTTACTCTCAGCCATAAGCCAGTTAACTGAAACACTAGAAAAAAATAATAAAACCAAAAGTTTGTTTGATGAATCATTCTTGCTCTTTGGTTTGGTGACTATCTTGAGCCAGAATTCATCTTGGGGCTTAATTTGAGGACTCTTTCAAGAAAAATGTTATAAGACTATACAATTCCTATAATTGGTCTCTAGCTTCATGATCTGTCACAAAGTTGTCTGATCATACAATTTTGCAAGTTAATGGTGAACATGTCAGGAGAGAATCAAAACTAACATATTATAGCATTTAGGAAACTCTCCTTGGACTAGTGCTTTCAATTCCCTTTTGCCATTGTGACCTTACATTGGAAACTTGGACATGGTGGGTGCTTTTTTGGTCCAAAGTGCCAGCAAGTTCAAGTTCAGATCAGGTCAAGGGTGAGCTCAGGCCGGCCTGACTCTGAGGTCAGCCTGTTCACAGGTCTCTTTTAGGCTAGACTCCCTTGAGAAGAACATCCAGGTTGCTAGAGTTCGGGAGATCTGTACTCCAAAGTCGAACTACTTGGCACAGTTATAAAACCTGCCCTGTGGGTTGGATGTGGCTCTGAGCACAGACTCTCACCAAATGCCTTACAGATTTGGTGATGGATAGAAGGCTGTGCAGTAGTGAGCAAGGGTGACTCATGTTGAGAGGAAGCTCTTATCCCACAACCAATAATTCTGAAGGGTAGTCTAAAATTCTTGACTCTGGTCTTATTTGATGCAGAAGCCAGTAGAGAAGTCATTAGGTGAGAGGTTACATTACAGGAAGACCAACGACTAGCGGGTCCAAGGGGCACTAGCAGCAGAACCGAGTGAGTTAGTGCTTCTGCACCAAGGAACGACCTCCTGGCCGAGGCTCCACACAGAGTGTGGTTGGGATGGTGCTCACAGATGGTGTCCTTGGTGGCTCTAGAAGGACCCTGGGTCTCTGGAGCCCTTGAGACTGGGCAATGCCACAAACCCAGATCTCAGTAAGAAGGATGCTTACCTTCAAGTGGAAGTGAACTTATTAGGAACAAGGGAGTCCTAAGTCTTCAATCAGTTCAGTTCAGTTCAAGCAAGATGACTATGACAGAGCTCTTGTTCTCAGGAAGTCAATAGAAACAGATAATAGGAGTAAATGTGATATTGCATAAGAAAGCAAACCTTAGGCTAATTCAAGAAGGATAAATTAGTTTAAGGAGGAAAAGTGGGCAGGGTATAGTAGGGCTCCCTCTAATCCTAGCATTTGGAAGGCTGAGCTAGAAGGATCATTAAGTTCCAGGCTAGACTAGGATACATAGCAAGACCCTATCTTAGAGTCTCAACACCTCAAAACAAACTAATGTAGGAAGAGGAAGAAAGAAAGATGGGAAGCTGGATAGATGGCTTGGTAGTTAAAGGCACCTGTCTGCAAAACCCACTGGCCTGTGTTCAATCCCCAGGCACCAGATGCAAAGTAGAATATGTATCTGTGATCCCAACGCACCTACAGCAATGGAAGGAGGAGTTAGCAGAGGCAAGAGACCCTGTCTCAAAGAAAGTGGAGCATAGACCTTGAAGCTATTCTCTGACCTCCACACACACATGCCCATATAGATATACACAAAGATAAATGACTTAAATAAATAAAAATGTAAAAGGGTGCTAGAGAGATGGCTGAGTGGTTAAGAGCACTTCCTATGCAAGCACAAAGGTCTAAGGAGGAGTTCAATACTCAGGACCCACATAAAGGACTGGGCATGGCCTCATGCAGCTATATTCCCAGTCCCATGAGAGAGCAGAGACACAAGAATTCCTGGAACTAGGGGGGGGGAAAATACAGCAAGCTCTGGGATCAGACTTTGTCTTAATAACAGTTGGAAGAGTGATAGAGCAGGACATCCTAAGTTCCACTCCAGCCATCACAGAGAAGTGTACCCTACTGCAGGCCAGCACATAGCACACCACAAGGGCATGCACACATGCATTCACCATACATATGACACACAAATAAAGAAAAGGAAAGGAAAGGAAAGGAGGGAAGGGAAGTGAGGGGAAGGGAAGGAAAGGAAAAGAAAGGAAAGGAAAGAAGGGAAGGGAAGGAAAGGAAAAGAAAGGAAAGGAAAGAAGGGAAGGGGGGAAGGAAGGAGGGAAGGAGGGAGGGAGGGAGGGAGCTGGAGAGATGGCTTATTGGTTAAGGTGCTTGTTTGCAAAGTGTAAGAACCCAGCTTTGATTCCCAGGACCCACATAAGCTAGATGCATAAGGTGTGGTCATTTGCATTGGCTAGAGGCCCTGGTGCACCCATTCTCGTTCTCTTCCTCTCTTAAATAAATAAATGAATAAAACATTTTTTAATTTTCTTTTAAAAAGAAAGAAGAAATTTTAAGATTTCAAGTTGGAAAGAGTAAAAGGCATCAATGAGCCCTGGGAAATTCAGAAGCAAACTAGTCAGAGAGAGGGTGATTCCTAACATTACAGATTTAGGATTCATGATTCCCTGTTTCCTTCCCAACCACCCAGCTCCCTGGGTGAAATTGTAATGTATCCTCAGTATATCTGAGCCCCTTCCAAGAACTTAGCATGGAGACTTCTGCTTTCTAAGACGAGGAATCTAACTCTCTCAAAGAGCATCTTGATCAGAACCTACACTCTGCCTTTCTGCGAGGTCCCCGCCTGATCCCCCCCCCCCCCCCCCCGGGCCTCCCAACACACACACACACACACACACACACACACACACACACACACACACCACAAAGGAAGGCTGGAATTCAGCCCTCCCTCTTCTCTTCCTTCTGACCCCTTGAGTTCTCATGTCTTCTTATCGTTGTGTTTTTGAGGCAGGGTCTCACTCTAGCTCAGGCTGACCTGGAGTTCACTCCGTAGCTCTAGGCTGGCCTCAAACTCGTGGCAGTCCTCCTAGCTCAGCCTCTGGAGTGCCCAGATGAAAGCTGCGCCACCACACCCGGCTAAGGCAGTGAACTTTAAGTTGAATTTAAATCTCAAAGGCAGCCTTATTTATGAAAAACTGCGGAGTTCCAGCATGCTCTGTTCCCAAGAGTAAAGTCTTTGACATCGGGCTGTTTAGGGGGTGAGCCATCAAACAAGTGTTAGATTCTAAAAGGGCAGCCTAATTGAGCAAGAGACTGAAGGGGTGGAAGGCACAGTGAGGAACAGCGGAGGAGAGGGAAGGGGGGGGGTGCCCAAGGGCTTCCTGAGTCAGCAGCTGCTCTGACCTTCCCAGCTTCCTCAGCACATCTCCGTGGCCTTACATGGGAATTAGTTCCTGAATTCACAAAAAGACTGATGTAGTTATCAAGTATTCTTTTAAAAGTTTCCGTCTGGTAGACTGAACCCAGGCACCATTTTTTCTTTGCAGAACTTTTTGTGTAGTTTGGACGTCTACTTTATGTGTCCAACAAAGAAACAGTAAAAAACAGAAAAGTATGCCGGCAGGGCGTGGTGATGCACGCCTTTAATCCCAGCACTCGGGAGGCAGAGATAGGAGGATCTCTGTGAGCTTGAGGCCACCCTGAGACTACACAGTGAATTCCAGGGTCAGCCTGGGCTAGAGCTAGAGACCCTACCTCAAAGAACCAAAAAATAAAAACCCCAAAACAGAAAAGTAGTCAGGGAAAAAAAAAATCAACCAAAATTACACAACTTAAAGATAACTGCCAACTAACATTTGTTGTAGATATTCCTAGTATTTTCCATGAATATACATTTTTTTCTTACAAAAATAGCATCACATGGTAGTTTATAAATTCCTTTTCTTTCTGAGGTAATTTGCATTTAGCTTTCATCTCTAGGGTGGGGCTTAGCTTATTATAATGACAGAAAACTAAAGACCTGTATGAGTGATACTAACTCCTTGGAACATATGGGCTATAATACACTTTACATGTTACACATTAAATATTATAATATTAGTGTTTCGTGTAGGTGCTTTCCCATTTGATGAGTATTTAACATATTATTATGTGTCTACATAAACATTTGCTAAGCTGGGAATCAGGAGAGCTGAGAGTCTGCCAATATCCTGCTCATAACTCAATAAGTAAATTAACTTATTACTACTTTTCTAGATAAGGTCCACATTCTTAAAAATAGTCTATGAGGTCCTGCTTTGTTCAGTCTATCTATCTATCTATTTATCTATCTATCCATCCATCTATCTATCTATCTATCTATCTCTCATCTATCTATCTATTTGCATTCAGTTCCCAGAATGCACTATATTTTTTAACATAATTGTTTTGGAGAAAGGCTTAAAACATTCCTCCCTGTCTCATGTTTTAAGTTTTTGTTTTTGTTTATTTTTTTCAGTTTTTTGAGGTAGGGTCTCACCCTATCCCAGACTGGCCTGGAATCCATTATGTAGTCTCAGGGTGGCCTTGAACTCTCGGCGATCCTCCCACCCCTGCCTCTTGAGTGCTGGGATTAAAGGCGTGTGCCACCACGCCCGGCAAGTTTTTTTTTTTTTTAACTATTTTTAATTATGACAAAATGCATGTAACCCAAAACTTTTACCATTTTAAGAGTACCATTCAGCAATGCTAAGTACATGCACCTTGTAAATTTGAAGTTCTATACCCATTAGCAACAACTTCCCATTACTCTTCTTCCAGCCTATGCACACCAATACTTTATTTTCTGTGTCTGCAAATTTGACTACTGTCAGGCATGGCAGTGATACAAGAATTGGAGTTCCTCTGCCAATGCACCAATATATGCCAATACATTGATCATTTTGGGGTGTCTCTGGATTCTTGTCTTATGAATTTGATGAGTGAAACCCAAATCCAAAGGATAAGTGTCAGAAAGACTTCATGATACCTTAGAGCTCAAAGAGGGAGAGCTTAAAAAGAAGGGGAGCTTGAAGAAAGGAAAGAAGACACAGGTCTTGCCCAAGGAGGCAAGAAGGGTTTTGAGAAGCCCACCATGAAACTCAGGTGGGGGTGTTTGATGTGAGCCTTGTGGATGGATGGCGGGTCTAGCCAGTTAGTCCTGATGTCAGATGTCTGGGGTCAGGATTTTAGGAAAAGGCCAGTCATTCCAGAAATCTTAACTCTCTTCTCATAGGGGAATGGAAGACCTCCTTAAGTGGGCAGAAATAAGGAAAAGGCCAGACCCTTCTGACATCTGGGATCTGTAGTAAAGTGTAATGACCTGGATTTTCCCCTAGAGGCCCAAGCACAATTCTGATGTTGAGCCAAGAGAAAGTTATGTACTTTAGGGCCTTGTCTCCCCTAAACTGCCCCAGTGGTGCACACCTGTAATCCCAGCACTCAAGTGAAGCCAGGAAGACCAGCAGTTGTCAAACGGCCTCAACTATATAGTGAGTTTGAGGCTAATCTGGCCAATAAGAGACCCTATTTGAAAAAAAAAAATTAAAGCAGAAATTGGACTACTTAGGTGGGCCTCATGGAAGTAGAATCATACGCTATTTTCTTTTGCTTTGTGACCGGCTCATTTCTTCTAGAATCATTTTCTCAAGGTTCATCTATATCATGGCGCATGCCTGAATTTCCTCTCTTTGTTTTCAAGGATGAAGAATATTTTAATAATAATAATCGCATGCTATTTGTCCATTCATCTTTTATTTTATTTTTATTTTTGGCTTTTGGAGGTAGGATCTCATTCTCTAGTCCAGGCTGACCTGGAATTCGTTGTCATCTCAGGGTGGCCTCGAACTCATAACAATCCTCTTACCTCTGCCTCCCAGTACTGGGATTAAAGGCATGCGCCACCACGCCTGGCTATCCATTCATCTTTTTAAAAAATTATTTATTTATTTATTTATTTGAGAGTGACAGAGAGAGAAAGAGGCAGAGAGAGAGAGAGAATGGGTGTGCTAGGGCCTCCAGCCACTGCAAATGAACTCCAGACGTGTGTGCCCCCTTGTGCATCTGGCTAACGTGGGTCCTGGGGAATCGAGCCTCGAACCAGGGTCCTTAGGCTTCACAGGCAAGTGCCTAACCTCTAAGCCACCTCTCCAGCCCTCCATTCATCTTTTAATGGCTAGTTGTATTGCTTCTACCTTTTGGCTATTGAGCACAATGTTGTTGTGAGCATAGATGTACAAACCATCTCTTTGTGATCTAGTTTTCAAGATTTTTGGTATATATTCACAAATGGAATTACAGTGTCATATTTTGTAGCCTCCTTTTAAAACTTTACTAGTTATATTCCTTTTCCTCAGATTAATAATAAACCAATCTTTTACAAAATGGATTCTTAACATCCATAGGGTATTTTATCAAATTACTATGCTTATTAAACTGGTTGCTTCCAATTTTTTGTTATTAAAAGCAGAGCTACTTAGAAATCAGATGAAGCTGAGCTAGAAGCTTCTTCCCTGTTGAATAGATAACAGGATAATGGAAAGACCTATGAAGTCTGGTGGGGGAGAAAAGTCATCAATGGTCTTAACCAGCAGTGGACCCTGAAAGCTTTATGGCTGGACAGCCAAGCCAAATGTGGCAACTGGTACAATGGTGACATGTCTGTTATGAGGGAATTCAATTGCTCTCTGATTGGGTCCTACTCCATAGGTACTGAGAAACCTAATCAAAAGCCTACAGATTGGGAGGTCATAAGCCCTAGGGGGGGAAATATTACTGTTGTCTGGCTAAATGGATATATTATGCCCACCAAACTGCCCTCTAAATACTTTTGTTTATGTCCATATATGAATGCTGCCCTCACTTTTGGTTAGAGAAGCTTCTCTTTTCAGATGGCAGTGACTACTGGGGAGACTCAAAACTCATCAAAGTGCTGAGAAAAAAATGGCGGTGGTATATTCAGCACAAAGTGAGACATCTCACTATACCCTCCGAGGCTCAGAACCATTGCAGAAGAGGTGGCAGAAAGAATGTAAGAGGCAAAGGAAGGGGTGGAGTGCTTTGCAATACTGTCTTCCAGACACAAAGTGGTCATGGTATTCATGACTTCACAGTGATGATGCTACCTACACAAGACCTGCTTAATAGGAGGAAAAATGATGACATCAAAATAGAATAGAGACTAGTTGGAAAGAAGGGATGCAATGGAGGGGAGATAGGGGAAAAGGAAAAGGGAGGGTGGTGGGAGAAGATTATGATCCTGCTATAGTGTCTGTAGGTATCGAGGTTGCCAGTAAAATGTTAAAAACAGTGCTAGATAAATAAATATTCATTCTTAAGATGAATTTGTGAAAGTAGAATTGCTGGGTTAAAAAGCTGGGCATGGTGGCACACATCTTGGGAGACAGAGGTAGGAGGATTGCTGTGAGTTCAAGGCCAGCCTAGGACTATAGAGTGAGTTGTAGGTCAGTCTGGGATAGAGTGAGACTCTACCTTTGAAAAAAAATAATTGCTGGGTTAAGGGTGTACATTTTTAATGTAAATCATCATTCACAATAAACAAAATGAATCCGATGGTTAGCTTTGATTGGGTTAAGAAACATTAGTGGGGTATCAGTGAGGCATACTTTTAATGTGTTTTCTATGAAGGTCTTTCCATAGAGGATTAGCTGGTGGGGGGCTGTAAGACTCACCCTGAATGTGGAGGGCACCATCCCCAAATGCTCGGGTCCCAAGTTAAATACAAAAGGAAAAAGAAAGCTAACTGAGCACCAGTATTCACCTCTGCTTCCTGACTGGGGAAGTGATGTGACCAACCACCACCTCATGCCATGGTGTCCTCCCCCACGTGATGGATGCTATCTTCTCCAATCATGAGTCAAAACAAATCTTTTCTCACATTCCTTCTCGTTAAGTATCTCTCATAGTGAAAAGTAAAGTAACTAATAGAATGAATGACCAGATCTTGCCATTTAACTTTTCAACTGATATTAATGCATTCAAAAATAACCTTCTCAAGCTAAATGCACAAAGTGGTACATGTAATCTGGAGTTCATTTGCAGTGGCTAGAGGCCCTGGTGCACATTCTCTCTCTCTCTCTCTCACTCACTCTCTCTCTCTCTCCTTGCAAATAAATAAATCAATAAACACATCAAAGAAAAAATAGCTTTCTCCCAGTAAACATGTAACATTCTCTCAGATTTATATATTTTCACTTTACATAAGAAAACATTAATTTCTACTTATTTTTTTTTCTTCCTTCCCTTTTAAAATATCTTTATTTATTTGAGAGAGAAGGATAGAGAGAAAGAAAGTATGAGCACACCAAGACCTTGCTGCTGCAGACGAACTCCAAATGTATGCACCACTTTGTGCACCTGGCTTTACGTGGGTACTGGGGAATTGAACCCAGACACATAGGCTTTGTAAGCAAATGCACTTAGCTGCTGAGCCATCTCCCTAGACCTTTTTTTTTTTTTTAATTGTTTTTGAGAGACAGAGTTTCACTCCAGGCTGACCTGGAACTAACTCACTGAGTAGATCAAGCTAGCCTCAAGTGTGCGGCAATCCATCTGGCTATGCCTCCCTAACACTGGGATTACAATGTTTACCTATATATGCCTCATAATTAGCTATTGTTTTCCCTGTTTTACACATTAAAGAAATCCTGAGGCCCAGTGAAGTGACTTGCCTGGTACCACAGTGTTGAAAAATAGTGTCTTTTGATTCTGAGTTGATTGCTTTTAAAATTACATATGATTCATTGAGAGGCTTGTCCTTGAGGTGTTATCATAATGTGCAAGCACATCATAGACTTTTGCAAGACTTTTTTTTTTTTTTTAAGCTGAAAGAGATGGTCATGGTTTAAGGAAAGTAGCTGAAAGCTGTGATTTAATAAGAAGACTTTTGTGGACAATATGTACTTTGTGAAATATAAAAAGCATATCCCTTTCCCCTAGGATTGTGTGATGTCTGCCATCATTCCGGGATAGGGTGGACTCTGGGGTCAGCCTGCCTGGATTTGAATCTTGGCTGCACAATGCTATGGTCTGAGCAAGCTAACCTCTGTGTGCTTCCCTCCCTTGAGCTACAAAGAGGATAACAATAGCTCTTGTCTCAGAGGACTGCTATGAAGATTGAAGAGGCGATGCCAGGAAAGCAATTAGCCTTGTGCCTGGCACATGCTAACTGCCTGATACATAATTATTCTTATGACTAGATGTTGAGAATCCAGATAACACTATTGCTCTGTTTTATCCAGGGAGGAGGATACATGGAAGGTACTGACATAGGCCAAGAGGTAAAATAGCCTCTTCTGATCTACCAGCTGATTAAAGAAGATAACTGAAAAGCTTCTCTAGGCGGCAAGCCCGTAACACTCATTTCAAAATGGATTTTAATTCCCCTCATTATTTCTCCTGCTGCCAATGGATTACCTTGGAATTATGTAGTGTAATTTAAAAATGATGAGAGTCTCTTAGACATCTCTGGTTATTATTTTCTAATTTAATTCTTTTGTTGTGATCAGTGGCAGTTGGTAAATGTTCATTGTGTACTTTTTTAAAAAAAAATTGTAAATTATGGGCTGGAGAGATGTCTCAGTTCTTTAGGAGCTTGCCTGAAAAGCCTAACAACCTGGGTTTGATTCCCCAGTACACACGTAAAGCCAGATGCACAAAGTGGTACATGTATCTGGAGTTTGTTTGCAGTGCCTAGAGGCCCTTGTGTGCCCATTCTCTCTCTCTCTGCCCATTCTGTCTCTCCTCTCTGTCTCTGCTTATAAATAAACTAAAATATTTTAAAATGTAAATTATGACATTTTGGGAAATATTCTTTTTTAATATTTTTATTTATTGGCAAGCAGAGAGAGATAAAAGAGAGACAGACAGAATAGGTGTGTCAGGGCCTTCAGCTGTTGTAAACAAACTCCAGATGCTTGTACCACTTTGTGCATCTGCCTTTACATGGGTGTTGGGGAATTAAACTTGACCCTTTAAGCTTTGTAGGCAAGCACCATAACTGCTGAACCATCTACTTGGCCCAGAAATACCATTCTTCAAATTAAATTAAATTTATTTATTAGAGAGAGAGAGAGAGAGAGAGAGACAGAGAGAGAGAGAGAGAGAGAGAATGGGCACACCAGGGCTTCCAGCCACTGCAAAATAAATTCCAGATGCATGCTCCACCTTGTGCATCTGACTTACCTGGGTCCTGGAGTATCGAATCGAGGTCCTTTGGCTTTTGCAGGTGAGTGCCTTAACCGCTAAGCCATCTCTCCAGCTCAGAAATACCATTCTTTAAGTGGCAATGAATCAATTTACATGATAACTATCATTCATGTTTTCTATAACTTTACCATTTCTCTGTTTATCTGTTCTATCAATTATTGCAACAGTTTGTTAGGAATACTAATGATTTGCAAATTCACCTGTTTTTTTTTCTTCTCATATTGTTGGGATTTGTTTCATGTTTGTTGTTTTTCAAAGAAAGATGGGCTGCCTCATGTGGACACATCTGGAGTGTCCAGAGTCTTGACGTTCCCCTGCAAATGGACCTTGAGAGATGTCTCAGCAAGGTTACACAGCTACTCATTACCTTTGGCCCAAGATCAGTCCCTCCATGTTAGGAAGGTCATCCTCTCTGAGTGTGACACTTCAGATGGTCACACATGGAGTAGTGGGTTGGGGGGTCATCAAGCAGATCAGCCAAATCAACCCTAGAGATCAACCAGTGACAGGTCACAGCCAGATCTTCCTCATCCTGCTTTATGTATGGTAAGGATCTGTTCTTAGCTACACACCCATCCAGAATTATTACACCTTATTGACATCATGAAATGTCCCTCCTTATTCCTGATAAAACTCTTTGCCTTGAAGTCTATTTCACTTACAATTAATATTTGCCCCTCCGCAGTCTTATGATCAGCATAATGTGGTGTAGCTCTATCAGTTTACACTTAGCCAATTGGCATATATATATATTTCAACTGTGTTTGTTATTGTTGTTGTAGTTATTATTTGCAGAAAATATTAAGATTCATTTCCATCAATTATGTTAGTCTTTACATCTTAATCCAGACGCTAAGATCATTTACTTTTAATATAATTATAACAATAATTAGGTATAAATCTGTTACCTTGTTACTTCTTTTTTTGTTTATTTAATTCATTTGCTATTTCCTTTGCCTCTTCTTTTCCTGAGCTCTTTTGGAATAATTGAGTCTTACTTCTGATTTTATGTTATCTTCACTACTACTTTGCTAACTATAATGCTATAGTTTGTGTTTTGGAGGTTGCTCTAGGGTTTATAGTATGTATGTTTAATGTTTGACAACCTGTCTTCTAACGGTATTGTAATATATCAAAGAGAGCACAATAACTACATCACTACACTTCCCTCCCTTCCCTGCTCTCTCAGCTTTTGTTTAACTGAAAATGTCTTTATTTACATCTTCATTTAATGTTTTTTTTAATTTAAGAGAGAGAAAGAGAAGGCTGTAGAGATGGCTTTGTGGGTAAGGTGTTTGCCTGTGAAGCCTAAAGACTCATGTTCGACTCTCCAGGTCCCACATAAGCCAGACATATAATGATGCAAGCATGTGAGGTCACACATGTGCACAAGGGGGCACACATGCCTGGAGTTTGATTGCAGTAGATGAAGGCCCTGGCATGCAAATTCTCTTCTCTCTTTCACATAAAAAAGGCAGTCTATTGGACTTGCCAAAAAAAAAAAGAAGAAGAAGAAGAAGAAGAAAGAAAGAGAGAGAGAAAAAAGAGAGGGGGCAGATAGAATGGGCATGCCAGGGCTTCCATCCACTGCAAACGAACTTCAGACATATGCACCACCTTGTGCATCTGGCTTCCATGGGTCCTGGGGAATTGAACTTGGGTCCTTTGGCTTTGCAGGCAAGTGCCTTAACCACTAAGCCATCTCTCCAGCCTTCCACCTTGATTTTTAAAGAAATGTTTTCACAGGATATAGAATTCTAGGTTGATTATTCTTTGTTTACTCTCAGAAATTTAGTTTTAGTGTTTTGAGGTAAGCTCTCACCACGTAGCTGAGGCTGGCCTCAAACTCCCATTGGTCTTCCTGCCTCAGCCTCCCAAGTGCTAGGATTCTAGGCATGAGTCTCCACATCAGGCTTACTTTCAGCAATTTAAAGATGCCATTCCACTGCCTGTTGGCTTGTATTATTGTAGGGAAAAAAAACACAGAAAAATCTTTGTTCCTCAGTGTATAATAGTCTTCAGTCTACTCTGATGACATATAGAATTCTCTCTTTTTCACTGGATTTCAGCAATTTCATTAGGATATAGCCTGTTATATGATTTTTATGGTATTTCTCTTCTCCATTGTGTGGATTCCAGGAATTTCATTTTGATATGGCCTGTTACGATTTTCTTTAGCTATTCTGCCTTATAGTTTACAGACTCTCAGATCTATGGCTATATAGTTTTCAGCAAATTCGGAATGTGTTTACTTACTACTTCAATATTTTTTTTTCTTTCCATTCTGGGACACTAGTTACATAAGAGGCATAATAGTAGTTGACAGATCAATAAGCTTTTACTCTTGGACTCTATCTCTCTCATTTCTGCTATGTACTTTTTTTAGCAATATTTAATATTCTACTAATCACCCAAAATCATCATCACGTCACTTCAGCTACACTTTTCAGCTCCACAAAGTTTCCTTTCTCTCTTAAAATTAAGAGATTTCCAGGATCATCATAGTCCCTCACTGACTCCCTGCTTATAAAAATGCTAATATGCTCATAATATTGGCTGGGGAGATGTCTCAGTGGTTTAAAGGGCTTGTTGTAGAAGCCAGATGGCCAGAGTTTGTACCCTCAGAACCCACAAAGAGCCAGATGCAATTAGCACACATCTGTAATCCCAACATACATAAGGCCATGAGAGGCAGAGTAAGGGGAATCCTGCCAGCTAGTCTGGTATTCACAGCAACACAACAAGAATATAGACTATCCCAGGTAAGGAGGAAGACAAGGACTGACCTCCACACATGCAATTCGGCACATGTGTGCCCTGTACCCACTCTCTCTCTCTCTTTTACACCCATACACAAAAGAAAAGAGAGTATTATATCGTCTTAGCTCACAGCACAATGTCTTTTATACTCTGAGAGAAACTGGAGAATTGGTAGTGGTAGCAAATGTCCTTAAGTCTCCACTAAGCAGTGTAGACAAGGGATTCAAGCAAGCTCAGCGAGTCTTGAAACATCAGGTTTGTGTGTACATTGAAATGTCTTGAGGTGGAGAATCTGAGTTATGGCCCCTAAGTGCCTGAGGGAGGCAGGTATTGAGTCCATTGGGATGACTAACAATTCCCTTAGCATTCTGAGCTTCGATGACTGGTCAAATTACAGGAATGTGTTTGAGCATCAGGATTCCCATTTGTAAATCGATGATAATAAAACTTCCCACAGCTACTGCTGTGTAAGTCACAGAAGGCAGTGAAGTGTTTTTGAACTTCAAAGAGCCTTACACATGAAAGGTGTTCTTTCAATTGTTTCTAGTCTAGCAAAAGTCTTTTTGTTCTGGAACTTTCTCTGGCAAAAGCCAGTGGTCCTGCTCCTTACTTGTTCTCCATTTCTCTTATTCAAGCTCTCTGGACTCAGTCCACTCCTGAGGACATTCACTGGATTTGTTCAAAGCAGCTTTATTTTCAATAGCTCCAAACTGTAAATAACCTGAAAGTATTCTCAACAGATGAATGGATAAACAAATTGTGGTACAAGTTGAGTACCCCCTAATCTGAAAGTCCAAAATTTGAAATGTTTCAAAATCTAAAAGTTTTTGAGCACTTACATTCTGCCATAATTAGACAATTCCATATCTCATCTTAGGTGTTAAGGATATCTGTCACAGGTAAAATGCAGGTGTGATTAAAAAATTGTAAAAGTCACCTTCAGGCTATGTGCATAAGGTATGTAGGAAATCTAAATTAATTTCATGTTTAGTCTTGTATCCCAACTCCAAGATATCTCCTTATAATGCAACTATTCCACAATATAAGATCTGTTGGGGCTGATGACATGGCTTAGCAGTTAAGGAACTTGCCTACAAAGACTAATGACCTTGGTTTGGCTTCCCAGTACCTAGTAAAAGCCAGATACACAAAGTAGCACGTGAATCTGGGGTTCATTTGCAGAGGCTGGAGGTTCTGGCATGTCCACTCTCTCTCTTAGTCTTATATGTATATATATATATATATATATATATATATATATATATATATATATATACAATCTGAAACACTTCTGGTCCAAAACATTTTAGATAAGGTATGTTCATACTTTATATCAATATAATGATACAATACTATGCAATAAAAAAGAATTTATAATCAATAAACATGACAACATGGATGAATATCATTGATCATGCTGAGTGAAAGAAGCCAGGCCCTGCTTTCTTTCCCAAGAACATGATTTCGTTTATACCAACTTTTAGACAGTGTAAACTAATCTATGGTGGCAGAAAAAGGTAGTGGGGGATATCTGACTGAAACCACCACAGGTGGTTACACAATCTATATGTGGAGTAAGAATGCACAAAAACAAACACTCACACATTGATGCATGCAAATACTGTTGAAAACCGCATAAGGCCTGCAAGTTTATTAAATAGTATTTGTTGTTGTTTTGAGGCAGGGTCTCACACTAGCCCTAGCTGACTTGGAATTCACACTGTAGTCCCAGGCTGGCCTCAAACTCATAGTGATCCTCTTCCCGCAGCCTCCCAAGTGCTGGGATTAAAGGTGTATGCCCCATACCCAGTTTACTTAACAGTATTTTATCAATCTTAGTTTCCTGATTTTGTTATTGTACTATAGTCACATAAGATGTTAAGTCTAGGAGAAATTGGGCTTATGGAACTCTATGTATTATTTTTGCAACTTCTTGTGAATCTATAATTATTTAAAAAATTTAAAAGTAATAATCATTATTATTTTATTGTGGTGTTGGGGCTTGAACTCAGGGCCTTGTATATGCTCAGCAAGCACTCTGCAACTGAGCTGGATTCATAGCCATTTAAATAAAATAAGAAGTTAAAGTTAGCAAGTAAATATATAGAGGACATAAATTCTACTAAAGACCTCAGGTTGGACTGGTTAATTCATAGCTCTTTAAACCACATTTTCCCTTGAGGCTCCTCCTAAATGATTTTTAATTAAATAGTTGGTGTGATATGAAAAAATGAACTTATCCTTCCCCTTTTTAAATATAGGCATAAAACCCAACATGTTTATGAATATAAATATAAAACCTATATATGTAAGTATAATTTATTTGTAAATATACATTTATTTATTGGACTTATTTCTTCAAGACAGAAGCCACTAGAATATGAATGTGTAAAGGACAATGACTGCACTCTTATCATTTTAACACCTAGCATAGAGCTTGGATTACTGAAGGAGGTTAGCAAAGGCTTTTGGAAGGGAAGAGTGGCTGGATAGATAGCTCAGCAGTTAAAATGCAGTTAAAGGTGCTTGCTTGCAAAGCCTGACAGCCCAAGTTCTATTCCCCAGTACCTATGTAGAGCCAGATGCACAAAGTGGTGCATGCATCTGGAGTTCATTTACAGCAGGAGGCCCTGGTGCGCCCATACTCTCCCTGCCTCTCTCTCTCTCAAATAAATAAGTACTTTATAGAAAGCAGGTCTCTCTGATGGACCTTCAACAGTGCCCGCTCTTTCCTGTCAGCGAAGGACGGTTGTGATTAGTCAGTGACAGAGCAGGGTGCAGCACCACCTCCGTGGCGCGGGGGGGGGGGGCGACAGTGTGGACAAGGAATGCCAACTCTGACCCCAGTGTTCCTGGCAAATGAAAACCATCACTTTTGCTACACTTCATTCCTGTTTCACTAGTTAGTTACACTTCCCTGCATACTTGCATCTCGCATTTCACACTTTCTCCCACAGTCCCATCTGGCCAGATACAAGGATGCATGGTTGAGGCTGTTTTAAGGTCGACTAGGGCTGGGCTGGGACTGGGGGCTCGTCAAGATTCACTGAAGAAGCCTCTCTTGGGAAGACTTTAAAGGATGAATATGAGGTCTCCACTAAGAGCCCAGATCAGCCAAGGATAACCAGATGCCAAACCCAATTCAAAACCTAAGGTGTGGAGCCCAAGGCCAACCTAGACTTAGGTGTCAGAAGGGACAGTATTAGCATGCTCAAAGAGAAATGTAGAGCATCCATATGGAATGAGGAGCTCATGCCCTTGTCTATCCTGGCATCTTTTTGTGTATGGACACAGCTGGCTTACCAACATAAAGGCACAGTTGGAACTGACTACTTCATTGAATACATATTACATACAGAAATTAAAAAGTAAAAAGCTTTGTGGGGCATGGTGGCGCATGTCTTTAATCCCAGCACTCAGGAGGCAGAAGTAGGAGGATCACCGTGAGGCCACCCTGAAACTCCATAGTGAATTCCAGGTCAGCATGGGCTAGAGTGAGACCCTATCTCAAAAAGCCAAAAAAAAAAAAAAAAAAAAAAAAAAAAGACAAAGCTTTCTAAAATATCTTGGACTCTTAAACACAACAGGAAACTGGTAAATATAGGACTTCTTTCCTTGAACAACTATGACAATCACATGATTTGGCTTTGGTAGCGTGTGTTTGGTTTTTCGAGGCAGGGTCTCACTCTAGCTCAGGCTGACCTGGAATTCACTATGGAGTCTCAGGGTGGCCTTGAACTCATGGCGATCTTCCTACCTCTGCTTCTTGAGTGCTGGGATTAAAGGCATGCACCACCATGACCATCCCATCCCTTGTTTTCATTCATCCCTCCTTCTCCTATGTGATTCCTAGGCTTAAAAAAGTCATCAGTCTATGTTGGGACCCTTTTCCTACTTTATTATTTGGTTACACTTCCTCCCTATATTCCACACATTCTCCTACAATCCTTTATGCTACAGCTTAGCTACTTGAGCTTAGAGGATTCAAAGACATAGAGTTAGTAGAAATATAGGTATCTAGTTTTCCCCCCAAGAAATACATTGACAATAAAAATATAGGCTACATTTTTCTTTCCTGACAGCTCTTGCCTTACACTTCTCATCCATCTTAACCTTTCCTATCATTTCCTGAAGCCATTTCATCTTCTGTCTAAAATGCCAACCTAAAAATAAATAATCACACTGAAAAGGATCCAGATGGAAACAGAAAAACACATACACACTCATTCACTAGGCAAAGTATTTTCTATATTTGTCAGAAGACTTAAGTTTGTGTCTCATCCTCATTTCTGCCTCATCACAGCCAGTGTTTGAGACTCACAGAATTGTTCTGACCCATTGAATCAAAATTCTTTCTACATGGCTTTTGATTCCAGGTGGTAATCATTTACTCTGGCACTTTAGAACTTTAAGACAATTATCTGGAAATAAAGATGAGTGATTTGTGTTTTAGTTAATCAAGCCAAGACTTTAGATTATTGCATTCTTAAGAAGCAAACTTTTTGTTTGGTGCAATCAGTGAGAAATGAAGGTTGCATCAAGCTCATAACTTGGCAAATTCCCAAATTCTCTTGCTCTATGGCTGTGAAGCGCCTTAGACAGAGAAAACCAGCATGAGAGTCACGAGAACAGTGAGAATGTGGTAAATTATCAACAGTTAGATAGATTATTATTTTTTTAATTGTTAAATTTTATTTTAGAAAGAGAGCAAGAGAGAGAAGAGAAAGAGGCTTTGCAGGCAAGCGCCTTAACCGCTAAGCCATCTCTCCAGCCCTAGATTATTAGTTTTAAGTTCTGTATTTAGAAGAAAGACAACATACACTCACATTTATATCAGGTGGAACTCAGTGCCTTGTTTCCATGGAACCTTCTGATGCTAGTGCCCAGTTACCTCAGACAGCTACATTTCTCTTATCTATTGTCCTGTCCAGTGACACCTGGTCACCAAAATGAAAATTTTAAAACACTCCAATTACTAATGGAAAAAATAACATCTCATGACTAAAGCAATAAATCTTTTTATACTATATTATAATATCTATCAGAATAGGGTTAAAAGAAAGAACACTTACTGAATAACAGCTATCTTTATCACACAGAGGGCTCATTCTCTAAGCAAGATGATGAACTTTTGTAAGATTAGATTAGTTATCAATTTTAGTACTAAATGATCTACATTACTGATGTCTGAAAATTATCCTTCCACAATTTGAAGGGGGGAAAATGTCCTGAAATTGCTTCCTAAGAACACTAAATGCATGTTGCAATTATCTGCTCATTGCTAGGACCAACAGTCTTGAGGGGAAGCTTCATGATGGCAGGGGAAAGCATGGCATGAGCAGGGCATGGATATCGCCTGCTGGCCAACATAAGACGGACAAGAATAGCAGGAGAGGGAGTTGAACTAACTCTGCCAAGATAGGGTTAATAAACCATCAATGGTCACCCCCAGCAACATACCTTCCCCAGCAAGACTCCACCATCCAAATTGCCATCAAGTGGAGATCAAGCATTCAGAAGACACGAGTTTATGGGGAACATCTGAATCAAACCACCACAACTGAAGGCTGCAAATTATCCTTCTACAATTTGAAAAAGAGGCCTTAAACTGTAATGTTTCATAAAGATATTACAAGCATGAGATGCAAACCTGCTATCAGTAGGTTCAATTCCACATGGATTAGAGCTATGATGTGGTTATCCTTTAGGCTCAAAAAATGTTCCTAAACTTGAGTACAGATGCTGCCCGGGCACCGGAACATAACTGAACTCTTGCACACATTGATTGTCCTGAGCTTTTGAGCTGAAAACCAAAGGAGTCCATTTAACTATTTTGACAGTGAAAACAGTCAAGCCACTCCATCCTCCATATTCACGTGTCCAACTTCTACCAGGTAGGTCTTGCTCAGAAAGAACCAAACCCAAACTGGGTACTGGTTTTGACTCTAGCCTGTACAGCTCTGGCACAATAACTGTACATTTGATTCCCCATTCATAGGCTTTAAAAAATTATGACATGCATATATTTTACTTTGTAACACTTAATCCCTTGCCATTGTCTGTGTGTGGTCTCTCCCAGCAGTCTGTGCATTAGAAGCATGGTCTTCAGAGTGGTGGGACTGCAGGTGATAGAACCTTTAAAAAGTGAGGTGCAGAAGGCGGGTGCTTGAGTCACTAGGGGTATGCCCTAGAAAGGGATTGAAGTGTTTCTCCTGCAGCCCTTCAGTAGTTCCCAGGAGAGGGTTGTTATAAAAGGAGCAAGTCTGCTCCTCCCCACACGCTTCCTGTTTGACAGCATGGTACATCCCCTCACTCTTACTCTCACCATGATATGATCTGTGTGAAACAGTGTGTAGTGGGCCCTCACCACAGACTGAACCAAATGGAGCCTACCAGATCTTGGACTGTGAACCTCCAAAAGTATAAGCTAAAAGCCTCTTTTCTTCATAAGTAGCTTGCCACACATATTTTGTTAAAGTGACAAAAAGCTGAGTAATGCACTCCACTATGAAATTACAAATATTTTGAGTATGAAGAGCACACCTGTTTATATATTTTTTTTGTTTTTTTTAAATACTTTATAAATTTATTTGAAAGAGAGAGGAAGAGAGGCAGATAGAGAGGGAGAGAGAGAATAGGCGTTCCAGGGCCTCTAGCCACTGCAAATGAACTCCAGACACATGTGCCACCTTGTGTATCTGGCTTATGTGGGAACTGGGGAATCGAACCTGGGTCCTTAGGCTTTGTAGGCAGGCGCCTTAACCACTAAGCCTTATCTCCAGCCCCTGTTTATATTTTTTGATGTGACACAGTTGAAAACACATTGTACATTATGGAGTATTTTCACATATTGCTTTCTATTCTTTGTAAAACTATTTTCACTTATTATTGCCTACCACATTGTAGATACCCAATAAGGATTTGTTGACTGGGCTAAAGAGATGCTTAATGGTTAAAGGCACTTGATTGCAAAGACTGATAGCACGGGGTTTGATTCTCCAGTACCCATGTAAAGCCAGATGCACAAAGTGGTGCATGTGTCTGGAGTTCATTTGCAGTGGCTAGAAGCCCCAGTGTGCCCATTAATTCTCATTCTCACTCTTTGCATATAAATAGATTTTATAAATATATATATTTGGTTTTTTAAGGTAGGGTCTCTCTCTGGTCCAGGCTGACCTGGAATTCACTATGTAGTCTCAGGGTAGCCTTGAACTCATGGCGATCCTCCTACCTCTGCCTCCTGAGTGCTGTGATTAAAGTGTGCGCCACCACGCAAGGCATCGATAAAAATATTTTAAAAAAAAGATTTGCTGATTGATTTGCTGACTAACTGACTAACTGGATGAATGCACGCATGAACACTGTACCAATTATTTCCTTCTTATTCAGCATGGTGTCTAGTAGAGAGAGGCCTAGCCATCAGAAGATTGTTGCTTTAAAGGATACTGGAATAGAGACTAACTGGGAGGCTGGCTGGCCATCCACTCACAACTCAGTGCCCATCAGGCCTTCTGTTTCATAGCACAGTATTTGCTTATGCCCCATGGCATTCTGGCCAGCTCTTCAGGAAAACTTCCTCAGGGAAATGTGAATGTTTGACAACCCCCCCCCCCCCACAAACACACACACACTTTAAAAAGGTATTTCAGGACTGGTCAGTACAAGGGTTGCCAAAAATGACTCCCAGCACGTGGATATGAAAATAGCAACTCAACTCTCATTCCTGTGAAGCAAGGAGAAATAAAACAAGTAAATAGAAGTGAACTTCTAACCTAAAGAAATCAAGGTAGGCATATTGTTTAGTGACAATGTCAAATGCGCAGAGTATATCAAATGGAGGAAGGCGTTCTGCTTTCAAAATGGAAACTTTTTTAATTAATTAATTTATGTATTTGAGAGAGAGAGAGAGAGATAGAGAGAAAATGGGCACACCAGGGCCTCTGGCCACTGCAAACTAACTCCAGCCTCATGTGTCATCTTATTCATCTGGCTTACATGGGTCCTGGGGAATTGAACCTGGGCCCTTCAGCTTTGCAAGCAAGTTCCTTAACTGCTAAGCCATCTCTCTAGCCCTCAAAATGGAAATTTTTGCAAAATTTCATATAAACTGTTTTGTCAACTGTATAATCTGCTTTGGAATAGGGATGTTACTTTTGAGATACAAGCACAAACTGGGCTTTTCCAACATAGAAACATTCTAGATAAACACCTGTCTCATAAAAACACCTGTTTTCAAAACCAAATGAAAACAAATTTGATGTTGAGAAAGCAAAAAATAAAAGAAATGCATTACTTTGACGGTCACTTTCTGTATTTGGAGGTCCACTGGCCATCTGCTTGCCACGAGTCCTTCATTCTTAGTCACAGGTAATGTCAGAACTCTCAGACTCTGTGACACACTGCCGGCAAGGCTTCATTTAGAGTGCTCACCAACTGCTGTCTCTTTTCCACAGAGTCTCACTATTTCACTGGAAAGACTGGAAGAACAGGCCCTTGTTCTCAGGCAAGAAAACAGAAGCTTCGCTTGTGTATTATTTTTAACCATGATGCATTTTGTGTGCTGTATAGCTTCTCCAGGGATTGTTTAGTTCTGAATGTATTGGCATGTGATGTGAGGTCATCTGCTTGTCCCCTGGGTGGGACAATCCATGATCCTGACCAGGAGACATCTCATTAAAGCTCAAGCTTCAGATTCTAGGCTGTGAACAAACAATGTCCCTCTATTCGAATACATGGGTGCCATAAAAAAGTCTCAAGCTGTTGAACTTTTCTTGAATATTACTTAGAATGGATTTTTTTTTTCCAATGTAGGGTCTCACTCTAGTGCAGGCTGACCTAGAATTCACTATGTAGTCTCAGGCTGGCCTCGAACTCATGGCGATCTTCCTACCTTTGCCTCCTGAGTGCTGTGATTAAAGGCATGTAACACCACACCCAGCAGGAATTGATTTTTAAAAATTAATTAATTAATTTTTTATTAACAACTTCCATGATTGTAAACAATATCCCATGATAATGCCCTTCCTCCCCCCAACTTTCCCCTTTGAAACTCCATTCTCCATCATATCCCCTCCCCCTCTCAGTCAGTCTCTCTTTTATTTTGATGTTATCATCTTTTCCTCCTACTATGATGGTCTTGTGTAGGTAGTGTCAGGCACTGTGAGTTCATGGATATCCAGGCCATTTTGTGTCTGAAGAAGCACGTTGTAAGAAGTCCTACCCTTCCTTTGGCTCTTACATTCTTTCCGCCACCTCTTAATGGATTTTTTTTTTTTTTAAGAGACTTCCTTTTCAAAATACAGATCAGAAAACCTCCAGCCTGTTAATACCTCAGTGTATCATGTTCTGGGTTAGCAGAGTTTTTTTTTTTGTTTTGTTTTTGTTTTTTTGTTTTTGTTTTTTTTGTTTTTTTTTTTTGTTTGTTTGTTTTCAAGGTAGGGTCTCACTCTAGCCCAGGCTGACCTGGAATTCACTATGGAGTCTCAGGGTGGCCTCGAACTCATGGCGATCCTCCTACCTCTGCCTCCTGAGTGCTGGGATTAAAGGTGTCTGCCGCCACTCCCGGCTAGCAGAGTTTTTAAACAAGTACTGAAATAGACTTAAACAATCCAGGGTTTTATAACATTGCCATCTTCTTCATTTTTTTCCCCTGTATATGAATGACAATAAAATAATGTGGTTTTTTTCCCCATTGAATGTTTCCAGTGGTTGCCAGGGTATCAGCTCAGTGGGTCATCAATCTCTGGAAAATGGTATTTTAAAGAAAAAGATCACTTTCTGCCATTTCTAATACTGTCCCAAGAATATTTTGACTAATTCCATTTGTCCCCTTTCCTGCTTCTCTCAGATCTCATTCACCCAGCCCACCTAGCAGATCTGAAACACCCACCCTGGCACATCCTCTGTCTGCATTCTTTCACTTCCAGTTGTTCTTTTATGGGTGAGAGTGGGAAAGAATTGGAAACCCATACAACAAAAGAATAATGGTGGCCAACTGGACGATTGGAAGCACTATTAAAAAGATATGGCCTTCAGACTGGGGAGGTGGCTCAGCGGTTAAAGTCTGCTGGCCTAGGCTTGATTCCCCAGTATCCATGTCAAGCCAGATGAACAAAGTGGTACATGCGTTTGGAATTCATTTGCAGTGGCAAGAGGCCCTGGTGCACTCATTCTCTCTCTCTCTCTCTCTCTGAAATAAATAAATATTTGAAATAGATATGGCCTCTGTGCTTAAGAAGTTCAGAGTCTTAGCAGGATGTGGTGGCGCACGCCTTTAATCCCAGCACTTGGGAGGCAGAGGTAGGAGGATCACCGAGAGTTCGAGGCCACCCTGAGACTACATAGTTAATTTCAGGTCAGCCTGGACCAGAGTGAGACCCTACCTTGAAAAACCAAAAAAAAAAAAAAAAAAAAAAAAAAGAAGTTCAGAGTCTGTTGTAATGTACAAACAATTGCAGTAAATTCAAACTTTTGGTACCAACTGCTACTCTGGAGAAGCTTTTTGTGTGTTTGTTTGTTTTGCGGTGGTGCTGTGTGTCAAACCCAGGACCTCACTCATGCTAGTTTCTACCATGGAGCACCACACAACCTCGGCCTCATGATTTCTTTCTTTCTTTCTTTCTTTTTGTTTTAAAAAGAATTATTTATTTGTAAGCAGAGAAAGTAAGAGACAGAGAAGGAATGGACACACCAGGACCTCTAGCCATTGCAAATAAACTCCAGATGCCTGTGTCGTTTTATGCATCTGGCTTTATGTGGGCACTAGGGAATTGAACCAGGTTCTTAGGCTTTTTAAGTGCTTTTAACCGCTGAGCCCTCTCTCTAGCCCCAGCACCATGCTTTCTAACAGAAATTAATACAAGGGGTTAAACTCCAGCAGCTGACACTTTTTCTTGGAGACTTCCAGAAGGTTTCTGTGAGGAAGCAAAGTTTGGAGTATGAGTAGTCTTCCATGGTTTCAAACGTAGTTACTGTGCCGAGAAAGAAAGCGCCTGTATCTATAAAGTCAGAACGACATTGTGTGCTTGGCGGGGAATGCATTTTCAGTAGGGTCAGGTTGTTCTGTGTCAGCAGATAAACTTGGAGAGCTGGCCATCTACCAAGTGGTAGACTCCCATATGTCAGGCTACCCAAGGGTTAGTGAGGATCTAATGAAGCAAAAGAAGGTCGTAATGGGACTGTGTTGGCAACATCCTTCAAGGGAAAATGGGAAGAGAACTGGAGAGGGGGAATTTCGACTGTCTAGGAAGGTCTAAATGAGAAATACTGGCAGTAGTGTTTGGGGGAGAACAGAGGCAGGACCTTTAGAAGACAGAATTGATCCTTCAAGAAGACAACTTAGGGGGCTGGCAAGATTGCTCAGTGGTTAAAGGTGCCTGCTTGGAAAGCCTGCTGCCCGGTTAATTACATTTAAAAAAATTTTTTTTGGTTCATTTTTTTTATTTGTTTATTTGAGAGTGACAGAGAGAGAGAGAGAGGCAGATAGATAGAGAGAGAATGGGCGCGCCAGGGTTTCCAGCCATTGCAAACGAACTCCACACGCATGCGCCCCCTTGTGCATCTGGCTAACGTGGGTCCTGGAGAATCGAGCCTCGAACCAGAGTCCTTAGCCTTCACAGGCAAGCGCTTAACCGCTAAGCCATCTCTCCAGCCCCGGTTGAATACATTTTAAAGCTGGATGTAAATTGGCACATGCTTCTGGGATCCCAGTGAGAGGATGACAGTGGGAGGTGGAGCCAGGAGAATTCTAAGCTTTGTGCCCTTGCTCTTCATTTGTGGTCTGGCCATGTGCTTCGGCCGGAGACCCTGTCTCAAAGGAGGTGCAGCAGAGTCTCGTCAAAGTTGTCCTTTGACCGACATGCCCCCCCCCCCCACATACACGAAGACAAATTAGCTGTGCGGGCTACAAACAGAGAACTGACATGGGCAGTGGGTTGGAGTTGTGTAAACTCAGATTAGGGGAGCAGGAAAAGGGGGAACAAATGCATAACATTTGTAATATACTGAGTCTGGGGAACTGATGATACATCTTCACATTGCCCAAGAGACCATGAGGATAGCAATTTGGAGTGAGCATAAGTGTGCTCTCTGGGCTAGAAGTAGACACCACACAGATGCCTCCTCAAGGGACAAAGAGCAACAGGGGCTGCAGCTCTGATGGAGCTCAGTGGTTAAGAACCAAGGAGAGAAGAGAGAGGCTGAGAAAGGGACTGAGGGATGTCCACACGTCGGCTGAAGGAGGAGGGCATTTCAGGAGAAAGGAGTAGATGCCAGTCAGAGCCAGCAGATAAGATGCAGAGTTGCTAGGTAAGAACCAGCGGATTTGAATTCAGACAGAAATGGATTCTTTCTTACAAGTCTGAGTGGCCTGGTGTGGTGGCGCACGCCTTTAATCCCAGCACTTGGTAGGCAGGGGTAATAGGATCACTGTGAGTTCGAGGCCACCCTGATACTATGTAGTGAATTCCAGATCCGTCTGGGCTACAGCAAGACCCTACCTTGAAACAACCCCCACCCCACCCCCCAAAATGTCTGAGTGTATTCCCTATCTGTCTCTGACTGTCCATCCTCCTGCTTCAGCCTCCCAAGGTTAGGATTATGGGTATGTGCTACCATGCTCAGTTGTGCCATAGTTTTACTTGATAACTATGGTAACCCCAGTATGGGAAGGACTAAAACGTGCAAGATGTCACAGCAGGGTTAGAGGACTATAGGGAAGAAGTGGGAGGGGACAGAGAGGCAGTCCTGTGAACCGCTCTTCCTAGAAACCAGGCTTCAAGGCACTAGGGTGAGGAACAGGGTTAGGACGAGGAGCATCTTCCTAAGAGGAATAGACATTGCACATCGACATTAGCCTCCCACCAGCCAGGAGCCATAGGAAATTCAAGACCATGGCTCAGTTGTGTTTGTGATGTGAGTTGCCCAGGACCTTCCTTCTGTGCATTGGGAACTCAATAGATGCTTGCTAAATCAGACTCTGAGACTGGTTTTCTCTAAGCCAGCAGTAAAGAACCGAGGTAATTAGGGAGGGGCATTACTTTTGCCTCTATTTGAAAATCATGACCTAACATATTTTGGGCAAATGTAGTTCATATTAGTCAGAATGATGTGGGGAATGGCCTCAGCTCTCTACTTCTATTTACCAGGGAAGGCACAGTCTTTTCCTCTAGGGGCCAATGTCATTTCTTCCACCTTGATAACAGCGAATAGCAGCAGCAACTAAGAATCTCTTAATTGCCTTGAGCTTTGTCAAGATCGTGGAATTTTCCAGGTGAGTAAAACAGATCTGAATGGCTCAGGACAAACCAAAGTTAAGAGCTGCCGGGCACCACACGGGTTTTTCAAGCAGGTCGTGAGGCCCGTGGGAAACTTCAGCATCCTCAGCCACGTGGTCCGATGTCTGCTGCTCCACTTGGCTCACCAACTGCCTGCCTCCTTTACGTAGCTAAGTGAAATCCACTCACCCCATCAGAGGAATAAACCAACCACAAAACAAACCTATTAAAAGGCCACTCAAGTCCGCCTCAAGTGATCCAAAGCTGGGAGGCAAACACGCAAGTGCTTTCAAAGAAAGATGCTTTGCATTTCTACTCCTAAAGCACTCTCGAGTCGACACTGGAAATGCTTGCGGTGGAGTCTGGAGCAGCTGGGGCTGGAATGGGACCCCAGGACTCCCGGTTCTGACTGCTGTGGAATGCAGACGCCTGGAGCAGGGAGGTTCTCTGCTGGAAGAAGCAAGAGAACAATGGTGAAATGGAAAATCCTGGATGTGGTGGTTGCATTAGACTTGGGTTTAAAAAAAAAAAAATCTCAGCTCTGGAGCTAGATAGATGGCTTAGCAGTTAAGACACTTGCCTGGGAAGCCTAAGGACCCAGGTTCAATTCCCCAGTGCCCACATAAGCCAGATGCACAAGGTGGCACATGCATCTGGAATTTGTTTGTATAGTGCCCGGAGGCCCTGACACACCCTCCCTCTCTCTATATATATCTGCATCTTTCTCTCTCAAATAAATAAAATATTTTTAAAATTCCCAGATCTACCTTACCCTAGTTCTGCAGTAGCCAGGGTGCTGAATATCATGGTTAAGAGCGAAGCTTCAGAGACAGGCACATTTCATTTCGTGCTGCCTAGGGCTACAAGTAGAATGAGGAACGAACATTCCAAAATACCTTCCTTATAGATTTTCCTTTCTGCCATTATGTCATGGCTCCAGGAATGGAAAAATCATAACAGGGGCTAGAAAGATGACTCAGTGGTTAAAAGCACTTGCTTGCAAAGCCTAACAACCTGCGCTCGATTCCCCAGTACCCACATAAAGCCAGATCCACAAAGTGCCACATGCATGTGGAGTTCCTTTGCAGTGGCAAGAGGCCCTGGTGTGCCTATTCTTTCTCTCTTCCTCCCTCCCTCTCTGCTTGCAAATAAGTAAATAAATAATTTTTTTAAAAGTTTACTTATTTATTTGAGAGTGACAGACAGAGAGAAAGAGAGAGAGGGAGAGAGAGAGAGAGAGAATGGGCATGCCAGGGTCTCCAGCCACTGCAAACAAACTCCAGATGCATGCACCACCTTGTGCATCTGGCTTACGTGGACCTGGGGAATCCAGCCTCGAACCGGATCCTTAGGCTTCACAAGCAAGCACTTAACTGCTAAGCCATCTCTCCAGCCCAAATAATATTTTTTTTTAAAAGAAAGTGATAACAGCATCTAACGAAAGAGAACAAGGACATCCGTGCCACATTGTAGAAGGGAAGGAGCGCTCTTTCAACACGGCAGTGGGGGCTAGAGAGATGAGGGGAATGGGAGGAGATGAGAGAAGGGAAGAACAAAGACAAAAGCATGCGGCCGACATCTGCTGCCTGGCTCACTGCCATACTGGAGAGCAAAGAGAGGCATGAGAAGTCAGTTCAGCTGAAGGACTCTCAGAGGAGCAGTGTGTACCCCTTTCTGCTTGAGAAATCCCAGACTGCACACTGCTACGGGGTGGCTGGCACTCCTCATCTAGTGCTTCCCAGCTTGATCCAGAAGTTCCAGTGATTCCCACTGGGGAGCCCAGAAGGCCCCTGAATGCTGAGGCCAACGGGCATGCCATGCGCCTGTATGGCAAGGGGGCGGGGACCCCTAGCAGAGGCTGGGAAGAGAATCACCCCATGCCATGAGGGACAGGCCTGCTGTGCTCCTGAACTGGGTGTCACTGAGCAGTAGTAGGGAGGGAAGAGGGGACCCAACACCTAGCCAGGTCCCCCTGAGTCCACGAGGCCAGGACTAGACAAGAAGCATTTCCACAGCTACACTCTACCTGAGGCCTGGCAGGCCAGGTCCGAAGACACCTTAGAAACCTCTCCGACTAGAATGTTAGGAGCCCAGATGACAGGACAAAAACCTGCCTTTCCAGGCAGGGGGAGGAGGAACTCAGAGAGTGAACATCCAGTCTTGGTAAAATACTGCACCTTAGATTATTTGAATATCTGCTCAAAAACAACTGAGATAATGGAAAAATGAGAACAAAGCCAGTCTTTTCTTCACCCTCCAAAACACCATGAGGCCTTTGAGTTGATCAGTTTTTATTTCTGCTTGCTGAGTGGGACTTGAGGTTCTAGAGGGCAAAGTGATGATTAAGAAAAATAAGGAGCCCAGAGGTGCAGCAGATGTTCATATCCCTCCCCCGCAGCCACACTGAGATGAATTTGTAAACCTCAGTTACCCACATAACTTCCCTCAGCTTCTTCGTGTATCAAATGAGGCCAGCACATCACAAGGATCACTGTAAGTATGGATGGAAATGACAGGGGCAAGGCACAGGGCCCGGTACCCAGCTGAGCCCATAACGTCATTGCTTAGCGGGCAACACCCTTCCCACATCATCGACACCCTGAGAGTGGGACTGCCTTCTCGCTTTTCTGCCCCCTTCCTCCTCATCTTCCCCCTCGAACAAGTCCATTTTGGCATGGACTCTGTCAACAATACTTGCTGGGTTTCTGCTCTGCCGGGGGCACTCTCCTGAGTGGTCCTAAGCTGAAGTTCAGGTAACACTTACCATTCTCAAAGAGCATTCCGGCAGACGGAGGAGAGGAGGGCAGCCTTCTGGCTTCTTTGTAACAGAGGGGAAGCAGACACAGCAAAAGCTGGGTGGCAGCTCGGGAGAAGCGCTGCTCACTTCCAGTCAGGAAGCAGGGCTGCTCGCTACCCTGTGGTATGTGAACCAGGCCTGGGAAGACGAGGCTGCTTCGGGCATGTAGAGATGGAGGAGGGCTCTCCAGGCAAAGCACGGTGAAAGCAGCCATCCATAGGAAGGTAAGACTTGAGAATGAGCATGCAGTGGTCCCTGTGACCAGATCAGAGGTAAGAGGATGTCGGGGGAGGGAGAGTAGACTGAAGAGCCTGATACAGACAGGCCTGAGACAATGGCTTCAGGGCATCACCAAACCGATGGTTGATGGCATGGGACTTTTCTCATAATATTTCGTGAAAGGAACTAAAATGTACTGGGTCACTATACTGTAACCACTGTCCTGTGTCTAGTGTATGGAAACTGCATGATTATACTGGGAAAGAGGTGTTCATAGAGGAGGAAATGGAAGTTGGACAAGACAAAGAATGTGCCCAAGGTCTCACAGCTAAAAAAATAAATAAAAGTAACCAGTTAAGAGTCAAGCTTGGGTTTGCCTGATCCACAGCCAGTGCTTTGAGACAAGACTTTCAGGCCTTCCTTGGTCCACCTGATTCCTCATCAGAGCACTCTCTCTAGCTCCAGAGCTTAAGGAAGTGACATGTCATGTTATATGACCAATAAATGAACATGAAGGATGACATGGATACGCTGAGGAGTTGAGACTCAACAAAGAGCTGTTTCTGGTTCCATAATTCAGGGCTGTGGAAAACCGCCAGAGAAAGATGGTCTTCTCCTCCCCCAGATGGTTCCAGGACAGCCTTGTCAAAGCTATCCACAGGGCAGGACAGGGTCAGGGCCTAAGATTCATCTTAAGAAGGTGATAGGAGCATAAATGGAGGATCCCCTCCCCCCACCCCACACACGTAAGATACTTGCATTTTCCGTGTCATTTTGCTGTCGAAACCCTGAGAATTTTATTTTGAGGTACGTTCTAAGCTAGGAAATAGGATGATGGATGTTTATTTGACACAAAGAGGCTCACAGAGAATGTTCAGGATGTCTTCCCCCAGGAAGGTTTGGGTTTTGTACCATAAAACAGGAAGAGGGAGCAATCTAGCATGCGAGCCTTGGGACACAATCAGGCCATGCCCTCTGTGCTTGCCTGAATGCAAGACTGAGAGAAGCAAGCTACTCATGCAAGCCCGCACAGCTGAGGTGGGACCAATATGAAGGGTCACGTGTGAGACCTCTGGGCTTGGTGGCTGAGCTGCTCTGAGGAGAATGAACTTACCTAAGCAGAGGACTAAAACTGCTCTCCCAAGGGCATGCGACTGCCTTACCAGAATCACAGCATCATTCTAGTCCACTGGTTGCATTTTATAGATGAGATCACTGAGGCTCTGAATAAGAAACTGACTTGCTATAAGACAAGCCTAGTTTTAGCTACGGAGTCTGATGTAGGTCACAGATATATTGCCTGTGGTCAGCACTGAGTGACCGTTCCATTAATGTTTAATTAGAGTGTTTGGTTATATAAAAACACATATGCCACACACATATATAATATATACTGTGTGTATATGTATACATCTACATATGTTGGTATACTTACACATATACACACACTGGCCATGATCATCACCGATCATCCCCAGCTGCACACATATGTGAATATCCAAGAGATAACCAACCCATCGCCTCCTTGCCCTTAGACAGCCATATCGGGCTCTTTTTTCTTTTTTTCTTTTTTGTCACTGTAACAGAATGCTTAAGACCGGGAACTTTGTAAAGAAGATGTATTCATTTTGCCTGTCAGTCCTGTCCAGGAGCACAGAGTTTGGCATCTGCTGGCCTTCTGGAAGGGTCACCTGCTGCTTCCATTCATGGAGTAAGTATGATGTTCACAAAGCACGAGAGATCCCTCACTTTATAGCAACCGCTCCTGCTGTATAACTAATTTGTTCCCGGAAGAGTGACAGGTCTGTCAGAAGAAACGCACCCACCCGTTACCCAGGGCTCTGCCTCTGCACCCTAAACTCCCCCAACTGGGCCCAACTCCCAACAATGCTCCATGGGAGGAATTAAGAGTCCAACAGGGCTTAGCGGTTAAGGTGCTTCCCTGCAAAACCTAATGACGGGGCTTGGACTCCCCAGTACCCACATAAATCCGGGCCTGGTGCACCTACCCTCTCTCTCTTTCTTTCTCTCTGCCTCTCTTTTCTTTATTTCTCTCTGCTTGCAAATAAATAAAAATTAAAAAAAAAATTTTAAAGAGTCCAACACACATACTTTCAGGGAACACCTAAGTCATAGCACTTATCTTTTTCATTTTATAAAGGATATAAAAATGTGTTCTGCCGGTTGTGGTGGCACAGGCCAGTAAGATATTGCTAAAGAGGTGGAGGCAAAAGGACCAGGAGTTTAAGGCCATCATTTAAAAAAAGAAAAAAAAAGGTATCTTAATTTTAAAGCACCCGATTAAAGATTTCCCCACACAGCTGGTACATTTTGTGGCTTGAAAGTCCTTGCATTTTAGTACTAACCACGTATGTAGTAAGTCAAAGCAGAGAGCTGGTCCCAAGCTCCATCCTATTTTTCCTGAAACTCTCTAATGCTAAGCAGATTTCCTGCATTCTTGGTGACAAGAACTTCCTTTCTGGCCTCACTTTTTTCCACCCTAGGAATTTAGCTGGCCTCAGAGCCACCTCCCTCTGGGCAGCCAGTAAAGCCCACCTAGGCTTCTCTGGAAGATAAGGAGCAAAGAAAGACCCGGCGTTCTTCCTGCCTGGTTTTCTAGGAACTGGCGACTACTGGCCCCCCGCTCTAAATGCTGCTCCCACCATTTCTCCCAGGAGGTACCTCCTGGAGCCTAAGAAAAGAAAAGCCCGCCTCTGCTCCCCTGGGATCCATGCCACTCTCCACTGTCCTCCCCAAGCCTCCTCCTTCTCCTTCTCTGGGTCTGACATGACTTTGTTCTCTAAGACAGGCCAGCAAGAAGGATGCATTTACACCCAGCTCACATTCCAGCAGAATCCCTCCGGCGCCGCGGCTGGAAATGATCTGTGCAGGGCAAGCGGCCAGCCTGGCTTTTAATCACTTCAATACTCACAGATGCAGGGAATCCCAGAGTGCTGGCCCAGGGGAGGACGGAACCCCCTTCCTTTTGACAAGGTCTCCCTAAGTGGCGGCTGAGAAGTGACGCTGGTCTCCAGGAAAGAGGTCATACAGAGTCTCCTTCTGGGAAGCTTGGTTATGAAATCGATGTCTCTGGGAACATCCCTTGGCTGGTAACCACAGCAGACATCCATTCCTGAAGGCCTTCCCCAGCACTGCTACCTGGGACCAGGATGGGGCGAGCGGGTTCTGGAGGAATGGGTCAGATTTGCTTAGGACCACATTATAGGCAGGGAGATTGGGGTACACCACAGCTTGAGACAATGAATAGACCTGGAACTTGAGATGAGCAAGGGAGAAAGTGGGTTGGGTGCTTTGGGGGCGGGCGGGGGCAGGAGATTCCAAACCAGTCAGTGTCCCAAGAAGGAACCAGAAGGCACACCAAGATGGGACCATTCCAGTGGGGGTTACTTGCAGATTCGCATTAACTGTCCACGACCCTAAATGTTGTCACCTCTGAACACCAGAAGACAATGAGCAGGACAGAGTCATGCCAAGCAGCTGTCATGAAAGGGCACAGTCAGCTGGAGGCAGCTAGATCCAGTCAGGCCTCTTTCCTCAGCTATTTCCTGCTAGGGAATCAAGGGACTTCAGAGCCTCACCTCTTATTGTCGCCCACCAGGATCTCCTTGGCTCATTTTGTCCTCCTCCAAGAAGAGAGTGTGCCTGGGTCTGTGATTATCTCCAGCTGACCTCCTGGGCTCTTTTTATTCGACTGCCCACAACACACCTCTGCTTGAGTCTCAGAATACTTCAAAGAATTTGGAAGTAGAGTATTTCTAAACCAAACTCACTAAATATGATAATTCCGCCCTTGGATCTGCTGTTTACCCTTCCCTCTCCCTACTACTACCTTACATAGGCTCCGATTACCCCCCATCCAGACCACTGTGTTGCTTTCCGTCCTCTTGTAGGAGCTACTCTGTTCTAGCTCCCTGCCCTGCTAACCCGCCACCCTGCTCGCAGTGCCAGGTGAGATGCCTAGTGCATATCATGGCATGCCATTGCTCAATCCTCACCTCTCAGCTTGACAAGCTTTATTCTATGATCCAGCACGCATGTGATATTGCAAATATTTTCAAACATGAAGTCATATATTTACTATTTGCACTCAGACAACCTCTCCCTTCCCAGGAGACAATGCAACTCAGATAGAGACACAGTTGGTGATTAGGAAACGTTAACTCCACAAATGAGTACTACGCAGTGGTCTTCCCGGCAGACTCAGCACTCCTGCTCACTGTCTCCCACTACCACAGGCTAGCAGAACTCCATGCCCACTCTTTCCCCCATGCCCAAACTCATCCCTTCTGTGCCCTTCTGCGTGAACCCCTCTGAGAGTTCCATTTCCCAGCCTTCCTGCCACTTCCTCCCAGCCTCTGTACATGCACACGCCATATACAACATGGGTACACACACGCACACGTGCCCGCTGCTTTGTCCGTGGGCTTTCCTGGCTTCTTTTCCCTCCTCTCCTCGTCTCCTCCCACAACGTCCCCAGCATTTCTGTGTACCTCTCCTATGGCTCCAATGGCTGACACAGCTCACTTTCTGGTTTACAAGCCTTGTCTAGTCTCCCGGGCAGAGAACACAGGGCTCCTCCAGGACCCGGCTGTGCGGCACTCATCTTCTCCTCCCCCATAGCATGGCCTGCAGTGAGGGAGTGGATGAGTGGACACATGTCCTTTGGAGCATAAGAGTTTTTCTTCCTGTTGTAAGCAACCCTTTAATCACACGCACACATATAGTCCATAACTGCGTTCTTCTTGTAAAACACTTGAACAGTACAGAGCTAAAATTCCCTCTCATCCCCACCGCAGACCCCTCCCCACCTGCTTGCCCAAACATCGCAGGTACCGTGTAGATCTGTGGGTGCTTCGTGATGCACTGTGTAAGTTACACTGCAGCTACACTCCGTTTACAGATCTCCTGTCCATGCTAAGCGTTAGGTAGAGTAGCACGCCCTGCCTAATAGTTGCAAGATTCCCTGGTATGGATGTGCCAAGGCTTAGTTTTCCAGCTCCTTCCTGATGGGTTGTTCAGCTGGTCTTGTGTTTTGCAGGTAGAGCAAAGCTGCCCCAAAACAGTCCCCCCCCCCATGACCCCTTGCACATGATGTTTCCCCCTAATTTTTTGCTGGTCTGTCAACTTGCTGTGTCTTTCATCTCTTGTTAGCCTGGGCACTAGCCTGAACTCCTTCTGCTCCCCTTTTCTTTGCTGGTAACTGTGAAACTGCTTCTTCAGACACAGGCATGGTGACTCTTGCACAGAGAACCATTCCCACAGTTCTGCACAGGGCTTCTCTCCTCCTCCAATGAGAGACTGAGGAAGCTTTTCTCCCTCTCATCTCAAGTACGCTATGAGATGTTTTCACTTAGCATGCCCCGCCCTATCACCTAGGTTTGGCTGAAATCGCTAGTCATTTTTATTTCTAAGTTCTATTAAAATTTCCTTTGCGGTATTTCACCTCTCTTAAGAATTTTTATTCAGCATTACACATTTCCAGACAGGCTACCCATTATCCATTTATATTTTAGTAAGATAGATCTACACAAACAAATACACACCTTCGTGTATACATAGGTACGTACTTACTTATATGTGCATATGTGTACATATATGTAGACGCAGTTAAGTGATTATCCATTCCTGTGTCATCCCTGTTTATGGTTTGAGTCTTTTCAAAAGTTCTTGTTTTTCAGAGATTGCATGTGAGTGTAGACATAAATATGTATGCAAGGATGCAAACACACACACACGTACACATACTTATCTCCTACTGCTGATAACCTTGTGAAGGGGAGGACTGGCAGACTGCAGTCTTCACAGCCAAGGAGCCTGTATCATTATTGCACTGTCTTTTTGACCTCTGACCTCTGGGACTCTACAACTAGTCCCATGCCAGGTCTCCTAAGTCCACCCTCCACATCTCATATTTTCCCTTGTGATTTCTATTTTGTTTTGTTTTCTCTCTGCAGTTTGCAATATTTCTCACTTATCATCTTCCAAGCCAACAATCCAAGCCACATCTCTAGTTCGCTTTGCCCTTCAGTGTTAAAGTAAATGTGGCTCTCTAGTAAGGTATGTGTTCTCTTCTTGCTTCTCTTCTTGCGTAATATTAAATGGCTTCAATGAATCTTGGAATCAGCCTGCTGGTCTTTAGAACTGCTCCTTGTTGACTTGTTTGGATAGGAATGAAATGAATTTATAAATAAACACAGAACATGACATCATTCCATGATTACACCTGCCTGTCAAGGAACAAAACCAACATTTACTTGGGACTCCTTTCCAATCCCTTAGCGAGGTTCATGTGGCACTTTTAATGTCATTATACACATTTCTTCTTTTTTTTTCACTAGATTTATTAAAGTCACTTTTGCATATTGGGGTGGTTAACCTTACATGTTAACTTGACTAGGCTAAGGGATGCACAGATGGCTGCCAAAACATTATTCCTTAGTGGATTTTTGTGAGCATTTCCAGAATTGGTTAGCATTTGCATTAATAGACTGATTTGGATGTGGTTTGTCCCTCAAGGGTTCATGTGTTAGAAGCTTGGTCCCATATGCAGCCATGCTAAGAGATAGTAAACATTTGAGAGGGGAGTCTAGTGGAAGGTTGTTGGCCAAATGGAGTGCTAGCTTCAGAAGGAATTAATGTAATTCCCACAGGACCTGGTCAGTTCTTATGAGGGGGTTGTGATAAAAGAGCAGGATTCTCAATCTCTCTGATTTTCTTGGCTTGTCAAATAATCCTCTCTTTTGTACACATTCCTATCATGATGCATCTGTCACAATGTCATTTAGACAAGGGGGTCTTCACTGGAGGCTGGACCAATAGTATTACTTGATGTTAGACTTTCAGCTTCTACCACTAAATAAAGCAAAAAGAAAGGATAATCTAGTTTCTCCTTTTAGCTGGAGGATCAATTGAGCGTAAGAACTCTTGGTTCTTGGGCACTTGGATCCCAGACCTTAGGCTGCGCTCCTGTTACCCCAGCCCACATGCTTAGCCTTTCAGACTGAAACCAGTTGCCGCTTTCCTTGCTCTTCAGGTTCTAGATGGTACCCGGTGGGGCTTTTTAGCTTCTGTAATTATATGAAACAATCTGCATATCCTGTTTTTAGATAGCCATCCAATTAGTTCCATTTCTCTGGAAAATTCTAATGCATGAGTGGAACAGTGTTAGCTTTTTGTCACAGAAAATTTCAAATGCGTAATGAGGTATGGACAGTGTAGTGTGATGAGCACTATTTGCACAACACTCACCTTTAAAACTTGTGGTGGCTTGTATGTGAAATGTCACCCACAGTTTCAAGTGTTTGTGGTTAAGCCTCATGCTTAATCCCCCAGCTGGCAGAGCTCCTAGGCAGTGGAGCCTTGCTGGGGAAGTGTGTCACTGCGGGAGACTTTTCAGTTTATTAGTCCAGCTCTGCTGAGTTGTTTGCCAGCTTCCTCACTCTTGCTGCTATCTCCCAGCTACTGTGACAAGATGTGTTACCCAGCCTCTGCTCTGCCATATTTTCCCTGCCGTAATGAAACTTCCCCTCAAAACTGTTGGTTGGGTATTTTGTCTTAGCAATGAGAAGGTAACTGCTAAAAAAAAGTTTAAGTTTTAGTTTCTCCCTTCCCACTCATGCTCATACAAATGACCCTAATAAAACTTAATGGGTCCTAAAAGAAAAATAAAGGAAGGAAGGAAGAAAAAAGAAAAGATATGGATGTAGGAGGGGGATGTGTTGGGAAGAAGAAAGGATTCAGAAGGATTAGAAAAGGAACAAAAGAGAGTAATGGTGAGTGAGTGCAGTCAAAATACATCATAAACATGTATGAAATTGTCAAAGAATAAAATAGAAAAAGTTAAAAAGCAAAAAGAAGCTTTAACTGTAGTAAAAATAGATTTAGTGTGACATTTACTATCTTAACATTTTAAGGTTACAGTTCAGGAGCATTAAGTACACTCACATTGTTGTACAACCAGTCTCCCGAAGTCTTTTCTTCCTGCAAAACTGAAATTCTATACCTCTTACCTTAAACAACTTCCTATTCCCCACTCTGTTAGCCCTTGGCAAATACTCTTCTAATTTATCTCTCTAGGAGCTTGTCCCTCATACAAGGGGAATAATATGACATTTGTACTTTTGTGCCTGGCTCCTTCCATTTATGTCCTTCCTTAGTGTTCATCCATGTTGCAGTGTGAATGCTGTTCTGTTCATCCATTCATCCGTTCATCCATTCAGGCACATGTGCTGCTTCTACCTTTTGGCTCTTGTGACAAATTCCGTGAGTAAACTTCAGCAATCATCAACTCAGAGCCAATCAGGCTGCATCTGTATCCCCATCCTCTTGTCCACTCTACATAATCTTGAAGCAAATTTGAATCTGGAGCTCCAGACCACTTGGCCAGCCCCATGTGCTTCAAGCAAATTTGAATGGGGCTATTTTACAAACTACATTTTATGTTTCATCAGGGTTCATTCCTAGAGAGAGTCAGAGCCTGAAAGCAACAAATACTCTTCCACTCTGAATGGCCTAACTGGTTTGGCATAAAGACGGGTAGGGTAGATGAAGTGGGAAGGTGGCCACAGGAGGGTGGCTGAGGAAGCAGAAGTAGGTCAGAGTTGGCTAAGGCTATGTCTGTGAACTTCTGTTCTCCCTTAATGCCTCCTTGTTCTTCCTCAAACTTTTAGTCCCTAGGTCCTCCAAACAGGGAGGACTCCCAAGATCCCTTGCCACTACTGCCGTCTTGGTTTGGGCCTCAGAGAAGGTTCTAGAAGTCTCAATCTATTGCTATATCTAGGGCATTTTGCTTTGGTGGTGAGAGGTCTGAAGCAAGCTATACCTTGAGCTAGTCAACACTGCTTTGGGAGCCCAGTTTTATTCCTGGTAAAGGGAATAGTGGAAATTCCTGAGGAGGGGACTGGCAGGGCCTATGAATGCCAGGAAACATCACTAGATAATCTGTCCCCAAACAAGGGTCCTGGTGCTCATATAATTTTAAAAAATCATGCTGAGTACCTGGATGTGGTGCAATTTAGTTAAGTTAGTTGATCCACTATTAAACCATCTTGCAGAGAAGACAAGGCTCTTGGTTGAGGGTGCCCCTGTGCCCCTATTACCTGAAGAAATGAGACTTTATGCTAATAAACCACAACAGTAAAGGGAACCTTCCATTCTGGAAGGGCCTGCTTTTATCCTCCCTGTGGTCTTACAGAAAACAGACTCAGCCATTCTCATCCTTCCTTAAAGGCCTTCCTACTTATGCTCTCAATTTTCTCTCCTTCGACTCCAGTAATATCATAAACAGCTCCTCAACACCCCCCCCCCCATGGACAGCTCAAATGTGGGCTGGCTTATATCCAAAGGGGATTGCTGTTTGTTTTGTTTCTTTCTTCACCAGACCAGTCCTATCTCCTCTCCTTTCCACCTTGCTGACCTGAAGTTTCTACCCATGTCTCACAAGGAGGGACAGTGACTCCCAGGTATTCTTGGGTTTGGTACTTAACATGGTCCTATAGGAACTCATGCATCTGGGACCTCTGCTCCAAAAGCAATCAGTACATACCTAAGCTGGAGACACAAAGTGCATTTGGGTATCAAAGAGACAGCATCCTACATTACAAGGTCAATCTGTGCCCCATGTCCACCACCTCACTGATTCCCCTGGCTCTATCACTTATGATTCGGGGTCTTCGTTTTCCAGTAAAATCAAAGAATGGAACTGCATGGTGACTCAGGTCCTTTCCAGCTCCGGGTCTAAAAAAGTCACAGAGCCTGGATATCAGAAGCAGAAGTGTGCCTCTAGGCCTTCCCTCAGAGACCTTTAGAGGCTGCCTGGGCCACAGAAATAATGTTTTAGTTCGTTTTCTCATTGCTATGACCAAATGCCTGACAGAAACAAGTTAAGGGAGGAAAGATTTACTTGATTCCCAGTTTCAGAGTTATCAGTCCATCAGGGTGTAGCAAAGAAGACAGGAAGCAGAGAAAGGGGGGTACAGGAAGGGACCAGGACAAGACTGTAGTTTCGCCGTAATATTCCTAGTAACTTCCAACAAGGCCTTACCTCTTACCTCCTTGTTATGCCACCATATTATGAATCCATGAAGAGATTAACCTTCTCATTAGGTCTGAGACCTCGTGCTCTATTGGTGTCTGGAAATGCCATCACAGATGAAACCAGAAGTGTGTCTAACTAATCTCTTAGACAATTTTCAATGCCATCAAGATTAACAATAAAGATTAACCCTCACAGAGGGGAAAATGGAGATGGGAGACAAGAGAGAGATGAAACTCCAGGCAGAGCTTGCCCATGATGGGATCTAGAAGGTACCTTGTCATTTGTGAAAAAGAGGCCAGAGAGGCTGAAATAGTAGACCCAGCCTGGGATGGGGTTGGGATAACAGAGTTAGGAAGACTTGTTCATGGCATTGCGTGGGCAGGAACTCAGGATACCAGTGAGTTTGGGCAACTTTGGAGGATCTGTGGCCCCATGTGGACATGGGTCCACAATAGCAAAAAAGCCTTCATGCAGAAAGGCAGCTTCAGAATTCAATAAGGACCAGGAGATTTAGAATTCAAGGAGGAGCCTGCGGGGGGGGGGGGGGGGAGGGGGATCAGAAGAGAAGGACAGAGGTTCCATTTGCAGGACAGTAGTGACCCTCAAGCCTTTGTACACACCAAAGTAACCTGCAGGGCTTGCTAGAACACAGAGGGTTGGCCCTCCTGGGGATCTGATTGAAAAAGTCTGGGCTGGGGATGGAGAATGTGCTTAACTAGTTCCCAGGGAATGCTGATGCTCCCAAGCAGGGAACTGCCCGTTGAGACCAACTTCACTAATGAGATCAGATGGAGGGGCGTCCTCGTCCTCGGGGTGGGAGAGCTCAGCTGGAGCTCTGCCCCTTGGTGCTGTGTGCTAGTTGTAAAGTGTCTCTAAAGCACACTCCTCCTATGGAAAATGGGGCTGACGATGAGGTGGGGTGCAAGGAGTCAAAGCCAGTGTACACCTCAGAACTGTGCCCCTCCACCAAGTAAGGGCTCAATAAATGTCGCTACTTCTTGGTATGGCATGGTAGCTGACGAAGATAAAGGTTCTGATGCCAGGAAAAAAAAATGCTCAGTAATCCAAGTTTTTGCACATATTCGGTCTGTATTTTGGCACAAGTAAACAAAAGCTCAACTACAGCAACCTTTTGCCTCCATTAACAAAATGCTTAGGGTCTAGGGATATAGCTCAGTGTACTTAGCATGCAGGAGGCCCTGGGTTTGATCCCAAGAACTGAAGGGGGGGGGATAAAAAAAACAAAAACAACAGCCATGCAGCTGTAACAGGCAATTCTGTGGCACCTCTCAGGACCCAGGCTCCAGACACGGAGGAGGGAAAACATAAAGGGCAAAAGGACAGGCACTTGCTTCTTATGAGAGTGACTTTATTCTCACAGAGAAGCCTTCCACAGAGACTTCTGCCAACAGCCCAGTGGCCAGAACTGTCATGTGGCTGCCCCAGCTGCCAACGAGGCTGAGAAATGAAGTACTTGAGCTGTCTAGACTCTGGTGGAGATGGCAGGGAAAGGACATTGAAGTGGGTGCTGAGAGCCAACCAGGTATCTGTCATGCTATGGCTCAGGTTGAAAGCCGTGACCAGTTTGGTGAGCCATGGGCGTTGGAGGCCCACAGCACATTCTGTTCCTTTCATGGGCACTGGGGTGAGGTGGGGGAAACTTTACAATTTCTCTTGCAAGACTTGAATTGCTCTTACAGGGGATAAGACCCTTTGTTCCCTGCACCTTTTCTACCTCACATCCACAGGTAGAACCTTGGTATTTTCCCTGACTACTCACTGAAGCCAGACTGTGGAAACGGCTTGCCCGTGGCCCAGCTCCTGTGATGCTAACAGGCAAGCCAGCATTAAAAGTCATTTTTGCCAGGCGTGGTGGCTCATGCCTTTAATCCCAGCACTTGGGAGGCAGATGTAGGAGGATTCCTGTGAGTTTAAAGCCACCCTGAGACTATATAGTGAATTCTAGGTCAACCTGGGCTAGAGTGAAACCCTACCTCAACCCCCCCCCAAAAAAAAGTCATTTTGGGGAGCTGGAGAGATGGCTTAGCAGTTAAGGTGCTTGCCTACAAAGGTAAAGGACCCAGGTTTGATTACCCAGGACCCATGGAAGCCAGATGCACAAGGTGGTATATGTGTCTGGAGTTCATTTGCAGCAGCTGGAGGCCCTGGTGTGCCCATTCTTTCTATATATCTGCTTCTCTCTCTCTTTCAAGTTATATATATATATATATATATATATAATTTTAAAGTCATTTTTTAAAGTTCCTAACTGATAAGGACTTGCCTTGGAAGATAAATTGCTATATTTAGTTAAAAGTAAGAGAAAAAAGAAGTTCCAGCAAGCTTCCTTTTTAGTAATTCCTAGTTTCTGAATAGCCAAATATTTTCTGGATGTTGACTGGACCCACCTCTTTGAATACCTGTTTATCTCCCTTCCTAGACCCTTCCGGTTTTTTGGAGGGCAAGGTTGCTTTAGTGACTGATTTATTTCCACATCCTCAAGGTCTAGCTCAGCGCTGGTACAAAGTAGGAACTCCAGAAATATCTGTGGCATGGAATGGAACCTAGTTTATGTCTGTAATAAAGACTGTCAAACTGGCACCCGGACGCACCCAAATCCACCTTGGTGCGCACTGTCATACGCCCAGAGTGATGAATTTCTTTTTAAACCTCATAAACTGTTTTGTGTTAACCTCATCCTGGCACGAGATACACACATCTTGTCCCCGTGAGTTCACTGCAGGGAGAGATTAACTCTGAGATCCCAAACATGGCCCAGCTGTCTTTCAAAATTCCCCCCCCCACTCCCACCTTTCCTCTGCCAAAGCAGTGATTGGGGGGGGGGCATTTCTTTCCACTGAAGGAAGCAATGGGGAAGGTACAGGAAGAAGGATCAAGGGTCTATAAAGTGTGTGTGTGTGTGTGTGTGTGTGTGTGTATATATATATATATATGGAGAGAGAGAGAGAGAGACAGAATTTTCTCTATTCAACAGCTTGGTACATATGCCTTTCCTAATCCCCACTGTCCAGAGAACCTTTTGTGGGACCCTCTGTCCCTTCTAACATCTTGAGGTTGAATCTAGTAGACAAGCGTTCCACCACAACACTGAAAACAGTGTCAGCTTTATCCCAATTCAAAGCAAAGAAAGCACAATAGGGGCGTCTTGGTTACAACTTCCCTCTCCTATCTTTTTCTTAAGCTCCTAATGTGTTTCTTCTGACCACTGGTGAGATGAAGGCGCAGCAAGCGGAATGTTTCCTGGACCCTGCAGGCTTCCACTGGGGCCTTTGCTGCCTGGACTAATTGGAACAGCATTGCTCTGGACATGCTCAGAAGCTTCCTGCTGCCTGGAAGGCAGGCAGGGGAGGTCAGCTCGACCTGACACTTAATTATGTCCAACTGAGTCTATGTTCTGATCCTCCCACAGGAAGAACGCTCATATATGGAAAAGCACCATCTCCGTGCGGTTAAAGCCGTTTCTTCAGAGTGGCAGTGAAGCAAGTAAGCCTGCTTGGAATCTGACACTGAGATTCTAATCTTAGCTCGTAGATATATATTAGTTGTGCATATCTTTGGGTGAGTTGTTGAACCTCTCTAAGCCTCAGTTTACCCAGATATAAAAGGGGGCAAGGACCTTCTATAGGATGGCCTTTATCATATCTCTGAGTCCTACATTGGTTGCTAGGTGACTCTTGAGGTAGGAGGGATGTCACTTGGCTATAAGAATAGACACTTTGAAGTACTGGCTTCAGCTTCAAAAACTTGGAGGGTACAGGCCCCACTTTGTTTGTCCAATTATATCTTCATTAATCCTTTATCCATCCCTTAGCCCCAGTTCTGCTTCCTCACATTCATTTGAAGAAAGCCAAGCCTTATAATTTTCCTGTTGGCATTTGGTTTCACATGCTGGTTTCTGAAGGTCTTTCCTGCCACTTGGGAGAACCTAGGAGTCTAAAGAATGAGAGTGCCTGACTTCCTGGAAGGAGACGGGGCTTCACAGAAGTGGTGACAGTGTGTACTTGCCTTTCTGCCGTCCCCTAGGGCGCTGCTTGCGCAGTGAGCGTGGGTGGAGCCTTGCTGCATATGCCAGAGCAGCCCCTGCTGGGCACTGCCTTCCGGTGGCCACAAGGAAAGGTTTTCAGCAAAACCTGTGCCAATCCAACATGTGAACCCAGGCTGGCAGTCACCCTAATTTGTTCTGGGGAACCCTGGAGAGCCTCACACCCGCTGGGCATTTTTTCTCTATACCTTTACTCAAGGATGAGAGAAAGAGAGAAAGCACTCTGGAGGCTAAGGCAGGAGGACGGTGAGTCCCATGCTAGCCTGGACTACGTAATGAGACCCCCCATCTCAAATACAAAGAAGAGGATAGGGAAAAACAGAGAGGAGGAGAAAGAGAGGGGAGGGAGAGGGAATCTTACAGGATCATACAGTGAGACTCATGCACAGGAAAGAGTGGAGCAGAAAGAAACAAAGGAGAGTGAACTGAGCATTGAGGGGAGATGAGGCTAAAGTTGAGGAGCCAGACACAGGGGCAGAGGACACAGCAGAGGCTCAGCCAGGCACATGGAGTTGGGCCCAGGAGTCTTCACGCTGAGCTCCTTTCTTGGATCTCAGCGGCTAGCTGAGGGTCATGTTCAGACTACATGCCTCAGAAAGTACTGGCCAGACTTACAGGGACAGCTGGCCTTCAGCTGTAGCCCACAGCAGCCAGTGCTTTCGTCCAGGGCCTGGGCCGCAGGCAAGGTTGGGGAGCTCTCTCTAGCTCCCTTTGGGCTCCCGACCAGGCCTCGACAGCCCATCGCGGCCAGGGGAGTGGCGGAGGGAGGACTGAGCATATGCTCAGGAGCCTGCCTGAGAGCCAGGCTGTACTCTTCCGCTCTGATCCAGCGTGGCAGGCCTCTTCGTCATCCGGGGAATGCCTAGCAACAACCTTGTCCCATGCTGTCATGCCCAAAGACATACTGTCCACTGAGCTGTGGGAAGGCTGCTCTTACAGCAGGTAGCAGGCCACTGCGGAAGCCCCGTGCTCCCACACAGAGGGTCACAGCTTGCTAGAAAATGCCTCCTCAGAAAGCCTCTCTGGTTCCATTGTGGCACCTCCAGGTGCTGTCCCAAAGTGGGGGGGGGTGTGCTCCAAGCAGGGGAACCTGCCTCAAAAACCTCAAGTGCTCACAGGGCTTTGGGGGGTGTCCTGATCCCAGAGCCTGCCTTCCTGGACCCTTCTGGGTTCCCTTAACTCCTACCTGTTCTTCTTTGTGTGCCTGGCATAGCCAAGGCTCTTCCTCTACCCCTGTTCTCCTTCCTGTTCTATCTGATCCCCCTGGCCTATCCCCCAGGCTTTTCAGGTGCTAGTCTTTGCCCCTGGGACCCTACTGTAGGTGGCTGGCTCTCTTGCTGGCCAGACCCAAAGCCCTAGAAGGTCACCATCCATGCAGAGTCCTGGAAAATACAACCCCATTGATGTTGGACCCTCAAAGTAACATTGGAGTCTCAACAAAAGCCATCAAAGAAACGAAAGGCGCATCCGTAGGTCGGGAAACAGAGGCCAGATAACTTCACAAAATAACAGCATCCCTATTCTCACTGCTCCCATGAGTCAACAGGCATACGAAGCAGCTCACAACAGTCAGCTCACTGAAGTGTGAGCCCTGAGAGCCCAGGCAATGTGACATGATGGAAAACGCACCACGGGGACCCCTCTGGGAGCTGGCATTGCTTTCGCTTCGGCAGCAGGCGGGTCCAGAACGCTCATCGGTACAGCGATCTTGCTTCCAGGTTTCACTGTGCTGTGGCTTGGCTTGCAAAGCACTTTCCCACACAGCATCGCATGGCGTTCTTCTCACGTGCCTCGGGTGGGCAGCCCCGCTTTTCCTCCAAGACAGGGAAAGAGAGAGCTACAGAACTGCGTTGCTTCTTCAGAGACACAAGGTAAATAGTGCCATGGCCTTGATCTCGGCCTCGATCCTGGATTCAAAGCACAGACTTGTGGCTCTGGCTGCCTTGCATGTGAGAAACAGTCTAACCATGGGGAAGATCCGGTGTCATGTCCTTTGTTTTCCTCTGAAAAGAAAGCCTGAAGCAACAGGGAAGATCTCACCTGCTGTGTCTCAGAGGGTTGGACAGTTCCACAGACAGAACACCCCCAGACGACAGGTTTCCCTTCCAGCCGTCAAGTCAACTCTCATGATCGTTTCCTGGAAACATTCAGCTGGGGCCCAGCATGTGGTGGGAAACGATGAGTGATGATGGTTCACATGTTTATGCCCCCCATAAATTTAGTTGTGGCAACTGAACCATCGAAGTTGGCCGGTGCTTTGATCTTGGACCTCCCAACCTAAGGGAAGCTGCTGGTGCTCATAAGCTATTCAGCTGAGTGGATTCAGTCATAGCATCCTGAATAGACTAAACTAAGGCAAGACATGAATGCTTTCTTACAGAATGACTGCTGGCCACAGGTTTCAGAGTGGCACAGGGGAGCTGAAAGGTGACAGGCATTTTTTTTTTTGTACATTGTCACCAGCTGTGGCTGATCTACAGGAATTCTACTGCTCTGTGGTGTGTATCTCAGAAGCAGCATCAATGCTGATATGTGTTCTAAATTAATTCTCTGGGATTTAATTTTATTTATTTACTCACTTAGTTTTTGCTGTTTAGTCAGCTTCCAAACTTAAAAAAAAATATTGAGGGCTGGAGACATGGCCCAGTGGTTATAGCACTTGCTTGCAAAGCCTAATGACCTGGGTTTGATTTCCCAGTACCCATGTACAGCCAGATGTACAAAGTGGTGCATGCATCTGGAGTTCATTTGCAAGGACTAGAGGCCCTGACATGCCCATATGCTCTGTGTGTCTCTTCTATCTCTTCCCCCTACATACAAATAAATAAATACATAAAAAGTTAAAAATATTGACAACCTGCATACATATACAAAATGAATCCTGGATCATAATCCCCTCCCATAACACTCATTTTCCTCTCTCCCCTGTCTCCTCTCCACTAAACTCCCTCTTCTTCTTCTTCTTTTTTTTTTTCTCCTTGTCACAGAAAGCTTTTATTACCACAGAGGAAACCGAGGAATGCTGGAGCCCCTGGGTGGCAGCCTCTGAGCGTGTGAGGAGGGAGGGGTGGCAGGAGGGGAGCCTGCACATCACGCGTGGCTGTCACACAACTGACAACCCTGAGCGGTAGGCAGAGGCCTTTGCTGGCCAGCGCACTTGGGTGACTCCAGGAGGTCAGCGTTGACAAGTGGCTTTCTCCTGGACAAAGGACAAGCCAGGACCAAGGACAACAGCTGCGCAGGCACCACCTTGAAATGGAAACCAAATAAGCTCCCAATATCAGGAGCACGTTCCTCGCCATCATAAAACATGAGCGAGAAGGCAGGCACGTGGCTGACTACACAGCCTTTCTCACAGGTAAGGTGCTTTGAAATGCGAAACTGGCAGGGCCTGGCCCCTTGCAAAGGGCACACAACTTCCCAGTCTGTGTTTAAACGACTGCTATCTTGGCGATCTATTTTTGTTGGGATTTTGAACAAAATTGATGGAGTAGGAGCCAGTAGAGGAATCTTGTCTGATCTGGAAATTTTCTATGGAGTGCCCAAAAAGGCCGTAGAACCAAGCTCCCAAGGTCTTGTAGTTTACCTAGCATCTCTTCCTTCAGTCTTTCGTCACGTTGCCTGGGTAGTCTCCTACAGGCTTCTCTAGCTGGACATGCTGAGGGTCTTTCTCTAACGCAGGTTTATAGTCATCCAGTGTCTTCGTCCAGCTTGTCCGTCCACTCATACAACTCTGTTCTCCGGTGCACAGACGTAGCTGGGGTTTAACTGAATTGCTTTGCCGCAGTCACCGATGGCCACCTCCTTCTTGTCCTGCTCTGTCCTCACAGCAGCTCCATTTGAAAACAGAATGGGCCTGTCTTCCTGGAAGCAGGACGGGCCCACCTGAATGGCCTGGCTGTGAGAACTTTCAGCTTCGATGTATCCTTTCTTAGACTGCTCAGTCCCCTCCTCCTTTAACTTAGTGCTCTCTTCTCTTCTGTTTCTCTTCATCGGGCATGTTTTGTTGTTTTTTTCCCCAACTCAACCAGGTACTCTTCATCCAGTTCAGAGGAAGTCACGTAGTCAGTAGCTGAGCTCGATCTCATGCGCTCCCAGCTCCTCATCCTCAAACGAGGCCCAGCAGTCATGAAAGCGTTCTTCTTCTCCCTGGTCCTGGGGGCTCGGGCTGACTCAGCATCCTTGAGCAGGTGCTCGCCTGGGGAATGCAGCTTCTCAGGATCAGCATGGGAGGGCTGGCGCACTCTGGAGAATCTGAAACCTTCGAGCCATTGAGCAGTTCCTCTGGAACCGTACATGTCTCTGACTTCTCCCCCATGCCGAACTCAGTGAGGGAGGGGAGGCTGAATGTAGCCTCACAGCTCCTCCACTCTCCCCTTCTTCTATTTTTTTATTTTTATTTATTTATTTGAGAGCAATAGACAGAAAGAGGCAGAGAGAGAGAGAGAGAATGGGTGCATCAGGGCCTCCAGGCACTGCAAACGAACTCCAGATGCATGCGCCCCCCTGTGCATCTGGCTTACATGGATCCAGGGGAATCGAGCCTCTAACTGGGGTCCTTAGGCTTCACAGGCAAGCGCTTAACCACTAAACCATCTCTCCAGCCCCCCTTCTTCTATTTTGATGTTATTTTTTTGCCCTCCTCCATTATCCATGACAACATGTTGATGGGGTATATTATGCAGGTTGTGTGCAGGTAGCAACAGCTGCTGTGAGATCATAAAATGCAATTGCTACTTTGTGTCTATAAGATAGTGCTCCAAAGCCCTTCTCTCCATTCTTTAGTGTCTCCATTCTTTCTTCCACCTCTTCTGTAGAGGTCCCTGGGCCTCAAAGGGTGTGATACAGATGTCTCATTTAGTGCTGAACACTCAATAGTCACTTCGTAGCATTTTGATGAGTTTTAAGTCTCCCCAAAAGTCACTGTTATATGAAAAGAGAAGCCTCTCTTTTCCAGTAATTCTAGCTACTTCTATTTATTGCACCAACCTTATTTTCCATGCTTGTTTGTATTTTATATTTTACATCTTTGGAGATAAAGTCTCACTAGTCTAGGCTGGACTTGAACTTGCAATCTTCCTGCCTAAGCCTCCCTAGTGCTGAAATTGCAGGTGTGTGTTAACCAGGCACAAGTGTGGGATATATGTTTTCTAATACTTACCCACAAAAAAAGAAAGAAAAAACATGCTTGTATCAAGGCAGTGAATGAAAAGAGATTCTGGTGGGAACATATGGTAGGGTGGCTAATGCAAATTTATATGTTTGTCAGCCTTTGTGTGCGAAAGGAGACACAGCTCTGCTATTTATCACCTCAAAGACCTTCTAAAGTCACAAACCCTCCTGAGCCTTTGTTGCCTCATGCACATACACAAGGGGGTAATACTGACCTCCTTGCTAATCTTGTGAGGATGAGGGGAGGTGGTGTAGTCACTGTCTCCTGATACCTACGCCTCCTATTTGGTGTTAGGATTGACCTGTGTAACCAACATTATCTGGCAAAGGTGGCATATGTCACTTCCCAGGCTAGGGCATAGAAGGTCTTAAGGCTTTCTGCTTGGCTGCTCTCATTGTTTGTGGGAAAGACAGACTACGTTGTGAGCAGCCCAAAGGAATGGTCCATGTGGTAGGAAAACCAATGCCCCCTGCCAGCAATGTGGGTGAGCCATTTTAATTTTTAATTTTATTTTTATTTATTTGAGAGAGGGAGAAAGAGGGAGAGAGAGAGAGAATGGGTGCATGGGTGCGGCTTACGTGGGTCCTGGAGAATCAAACCTGAGTCCTTTGCCTTTGCAGGCAAGTGCCTTAACCACTAGGCCATCTCTTCAGCCCAGTGAGCCATTCTAGAATGCAAAGCAGTCAAGCTTTCAGAAACTTGCAGCCCTAGATGACATGTCTGAAGCCTTCAGCCCCTGAACAGACCCACCCTGCTAAGTTACACCTCAATTCCCAACCCTCAGAAACTATGTGACAGAATACATGGAGTTATTTTTGTTGTTTGCTTATTTACTTATTTTTAGGTAGGGTCTCATTCTAGCCCAGAATGACCCAGAACTCACTCCTCTGATTCCCCAATTGGACTTGAACTCATAGTGATCCTCCAACCTCAGCCTCCTGAGTGTTTATTATTTTAAGCTGCTAAGTTTATGTAGCAATAGATAACTAATACAAGTACCTAGCATAAGGTAAGTGCTTGGTCAAAGTTATATGGTTTACCAGTATTAATATTAATGAGTATGTGAATTAATAAAGAAAACTCCAATTGGCTCTAACATTGAAAACCAGTATAAACCAGGAGTGGTGGCTCACACTAGCTCCATTCAGGAGGCTGAGGCAGGAGGATTGCCATGATTTCAAGGCTAGCTTGGGCTATCTACTGAGTGCCAGTCCAGTCTGGGCTACAAAGTCAGACCCTGTCTCAAAAAGCAAATAGCCAAAGCAAACCAAACAAACAAATATACAATGTAAAATCAATGTAAAAGTTTATCAAAAGCCTGCATTCTTGGGCTGGAGAAATAGCTTAGTGGTTAAGGCACTTACCTGCAAAGCCTAAGGACCCAGGCTCAACTCCCCAGTACCCACATAAATCCATATGCACAAGGTGGAACATGCATCTGGAGTTCATTTGTAGTGGCTGGAAGCCCTGGAGCACCCATTCTTTCTATCTCTTTTTCTCTCTCTCACAAATAAATAAAAAATATTTTTTAAAAACCTGTATTCTGCCGGGCGTGGTGGCACACGCCTTTAATCCCAGCACTCGGGAGGCAGAGGTAGGAGGATTGCCGTGGGTTCGAGGCCACCCTGAGACTCCATAGTGAATTCCAGGTCACCTGGGCTAGAGTGAGACCCTACCTCGAAAAAACAAAACAAACAAACAAACAAACAAAAAAAAACCTAAAAACCTGTATTCTTCAGAAGACATTTCCTGTGATATTTCTAACCATGACAGGATTTCGATAAGGCACATATGGCTCGGTTATACAGTACATGGAGGTGGAATTTTTGCACATTAGTTCATATCTTGGGAGAAATAATTTTGCTGAGAACGTCACTTTGTTGGCTTCCTCACATGTGAGTTGAAAATGGGAGAAGAGATCTGCCCTTTCAGCGTAGTAGATACTAGTCTTGCTTATACGTCGGTAAACTTACATGAAGTAAAATATTCAATTGCCTAACTGAACCCACCACATGACAAGGGCTCTGAAGTCACGTGGGGCCAGTAGCCACGGTTTTACCTTGTGTAGCGAATGTTTTCAATCACTACAGAAAGTTAGTTCTTGTGGACGTGCTGGCCTAGATGTGCAGTAAGAACAGCATGCGTAGAGTGCTGGCCACAGTTCCTAGAATGCTCTTGCTCGTGTCCTCCTCCTGGCAGCTGAGACAGAGGGCAGTCAGGAGATGTGCGAGGGATCTTAAGGAGAACATCCTGCCCTCATGGACTCGCCATCATCTTGGATTTCTGCTGTTCCTATGGTTGTGTTCTCAAAAACTACGTCCTCTGTTTCCATTGGCTAGTTGTACAGCTCCAAACTGGTTGTTCACTTGACACCTCAAAATGTCCAGAACCAGAATGAGTCCCATTATCTGTCCTAGTCATTGACTGGGCTTCTTGCATGGCACCTCTACCCTCTCTCAGAGGCCTTGTCTGCCTCTTCCTTCCCCTCTCTACCTAGTATCTATACTGACTACTCACAAGTTCTCTTGACTCACATCTTAAACTACTGTCTATAGCCCCTGTGATGATTTACATTGATTGTCAACTTGACAGGACCTAGAAGCACCTTGAAGGATTACATAGCTTGGGTTAGCCTGTGTGTATGCCTGTGAGGGATTGTCTTGATTAGGTTAGTTAAATTGAGAAGACCCACCTTAACTGTTGGCAGTCCCATTTCATGGACCGGGACCTGGGATTGTGTGAAAAATATCTGGCTGAGCAGCAAGCACTGATCTCGCTCTACTTCCTTTCTGCAAATGTGATAATGTGATGCTGGCTTCCTGCTCCTGCCATGCTTGCCCCACCGTGATCTGCCAATGTGATGATGTGATGCTCGCTTCCTGCTCCTGCCATGCTTGCCCCACTGTGATGGACTCTACCCGCTGGAACTGTAAACAAAAATAAATCCTTCCTCCCTTAAACTGATTTTTTGTCAGGCATTTCATCCTAGCAATGAGAAAGTTACTAATATGCCTCCTCTCTAGTTCTCCTGCCAGCCTCCTGTTTCAGGCTCTGACCATCTCTGTTTCCCAACTGTTCTTTCAGATACCTTGCCTTGTTGAAGAGCCAAGTGAAAAGCAGGAATGGAGTATACAAGGACAGAATGTGTCCTTGGAATGTGAAAAAAAAAAAACAAACTGACAGTGGAGGGCAGAAATACAGTCCGCAAGGAAGCCAGACACAAAGGAAGGACTTGGAGACAAATAGGTCAACATGGTCTTTACTTCTTTATCTATTAATTAATTTTTTAACATAAGTTGTAATATGTCCCTTTCTTGGTCCTGAGGACAAGTCATCTGAGAAGTTGTCAGGGGAAAGTGAGGCCCTAAAACTTCATCTCTTCCTGCTGTTCAGTGGCTCTTCTCTCACCGCCAGTAGTCAAAGTCTTCTCTTCCACCATTCATTCCTTCACTCGTTCACTTATTCATGCATTTCTAAGCCTCTTTCTGACTGAGAGCCCTGAATTAGCCTCTGCTGTACGAAACCCAGAGATAAATGAGAGCTGTTCTCTTCCCTCTGACTGTAGGCAGTCCATTAAGGTAAGGTGGGTGGGAAGTTGAAAGATCAAGACACCCCCAAAACACAAACTCCTCAAAAGGGGCCTCATGAACTCAGCAAAGACCCTGAGCCACAACAAGCACTCGGGGAACAAAGATGGGGGTCTACAGGCTGAAACACAGGATACTATACAGCCTCTGCAGCTGTGCACAGAGGCTCTGGCGTTGCCTCAGGCCAGGCATTCATCATGAGCTGTCTAGAACAGAATCAAGGTGATGGGAGACTCTGAGGAGGAAAGTCAGGAGCCAGTGCTTGAGGGCATCAAGTCCAAAAGCCAGTCTGTAATCAGAAAGCTGGTCCAGGAGTCAGAACTGACACAAGGAGCAGGCCAAAGAGAGGCCTACCGCATGGGCAACAGGCACCTGCTCTACTGGGACCACCGCAGGCTCCCCCTCCTGGGGCTCAGTTTTCTGGTATAGACAGGTGAGTTAAGGTAAGAAGAGCGTGTGCATGCATGTGCATGTATGTGTGACGGTGCCTTTTTCTTTTGCTTGCCCCTACACATCTATAGAGCAATAGCACACATACGCAGAACCAGCAGAGAGTTCCAGGGATCCAACTTCAGATGACAAGCAGGGGAGATCCCTAACCTGACTGGGATCCACTTCAGTGAAGGGGCTGCTGAGCTGAAATGCTGGGACAGGCTGGTGGCTCCTGTCAGATTTGGCAAGGTGGTAAAGGAGTTCCCATTAACCTTGGCACGTGAGGACTTCCAACTCTCACACTTTACAGACGTGTGGAATTCTGTGTTTAACAGTACCAAGGCGGCCGGAAGTCTGTCCAACAGACTGAAGACAGGGCATTTTCCAGTAGATGTTTATTGTGTGCGTCTTCCTGTCTTTGAAGTGCTGTGACAAAATTTTTCCTCTGCTCTTCCTCGGACATCTGACCTAATATTGCACAAGTGAGCTTGGAGTACAATGAGGAGAGCTGGGCCACCACTCAGAGTCGTCTCTATGCTGGCACCTGGCCTGGGTCATCAGGCTGGAGTGCTTCTGATGGCCCATGGTGGGTGGCAGGGGAATCCTAGAATGCATTATCTAGAGCAGCTGCTTGGCTGCATTGCAGCAGCGGCCACATGCCTTTGTTTGGATTGGAAAAAGCACCCCTCCATGTGGACACAGCTCCTGGTGGCTTGAAGAGAGAAGGGACTGGATTTCAGCTTCCGCTGGCTCCTCCTTGTTCCGTGGTGAAGCCGCACAACTGTACTCAGTAACCCTTCCCCATCTCCCCCCTGAGCTGCAGCTCAGAGACAGTGAGCTCAGGATTGGCTCCAGGAGGAGCAAACACTGAAGAGAATGGATGGAAAGCTCGAGAAACTGTTCTGTTTCAGAAATCAGACATGTAAGAGACAAAGCCATACCAAGCCAGTGACTAATAGTAAGACTGGTATCTCCACTCTCTTGGGCCTCTCCCCAGAATTTCGGGGCACAGGAAAGGCTGAGAAAGCTGCAGGAACAAAGCCCCAGCTACCTTCTTCCCTCAATGATCCATTGAACGCACTTACTTAAACTGTACTTGCACTTACGTACTCAAGTGTTAAATAGAATTTGATTTATGTATGTGCTTAATACACGCCTTCAATATCTGTCCATGGTTTCATCCTGTGTCTTGAATTCCAAGCACCTGAAAAGTGCAGACTATGCATTAATTGAGACACTTGCTTCGTGAAATGTCTGGCACATTGCCACCTGATGTTTTTAGATGATAATGATGATGATCAAGTACAAATTCCTCACTGTGGCATTCTAGACTTTTCTATCATCTGGCCCTTAACCTATTCCCTTCCCTACCCCATCATTCTGCTTTGACATCTTAGGTAACAGCCCAACTAGCCAACATCATCCGGGCATCCCATCTCCATGACTTACCTCAAGCTGCTTCCTTTGTAGGCATAGCTACCCGCCTCCCTTCTTCATACCCCTGAACATCCATATCCAAGCCATCTTCGGAGGGCTGACTTGAATGATCTTCCCGTAGCTCTCCTGAATGCTTGTGCAGAAATGCTTCATGTCCGTGTTCTCTCCTATGATTACAGTTCAACTATGCATAGAGATCGTTACCTTTTACCCTGCATCATTGCTGCTTGAGCAAGTGTTGGTTTCCTGGTAGAGGTTCAGTGTCTTGTCCATGTCCCTCCCTGCAGCCTTCACCCCTGGGGTTGAGCTCTGTGGCCTGGCCCAAGTGTCACCATGCTCTGATCAGCTGTTTGTTCATCACCAGTAGTGGTTGGACCAGTTCATCTGTAAGGCCTGTGGTGGCTATGGTCTCTAGCCCCAGATAAACCCAACTTTTTTTTTTTTTAAAAAAAAAAAAAAAAGGTCAGCCCACTAAAGAGGGAAGAAACCTGTTATTTATAGGAGGCTTAAAATGTTGGATTGCTAAGAAGTTGGAAATTCAAATCAGTTAGTCCTGGGCACCAGATTTTGCTCTCCCCATGAATGGGAATGGTAGTGAGTGAGTCAGAGTAGTTGGCACAAAGATTCAATCTGCCCTTCTGAAGCTCCCCTGCCTCCCTCCAGAAGGTGAAGGTGTGGACCACACTCATGGTGGCAGCTGAGGGTGCTCTATGTGCTGACCGGGGCCCTCTCGTGTAAGCCTGGGCCTGTGTTTACCATATAGGCCATTAAAAGAGAGATCTGGCCAACCCTGAACCGATACCTAACTTTGGCAGTTAAATTACTAAGCATTTGTAGGACTTGAGTACCCTGACAAGTCTTTTTAAAATAGGCCCTATATTGTCTCCTCATATTCCTGGCAGTGACTCAGCACCCCAAACAGTAGCTGTGATTCACATGAGTGTGGGCACCGAGAGTGTGTGGGTGCCTCTTGGCTGCGGCTCAGCTTTCCCTCCTAGAACCCAGAGGGTCACAGCCAGGAGAGGAGGTGCCCACACCCCGCACCCTCAGTCTTCCAAAATGCCATGGCTTACAAGCTTCCCTGCCTTGCCACCATAGCCAACCTTCGAAGCAAGGGTGATGGCTGGGACAGCTCCAGAGCAGGGATGGGGTAGGGAGACACCCAGGGACTCTGCTGGCTCATTGTGAGGGCAGATGCTGCCCTCAGGGCTGGGAGACTGGGAATGCCCAGCTGATGGTGGCTTAGCCAAGAGTCTCGGGCTTCAGGCCCAGCCAGACTGCTGACTCACTGTGGGCTCTAAATCTCTTATGGAGGAGAGGCCCAGCTCTGGGAAGACTGTAGAGCTTAGTGGTTTGGGTGGGGCTACAGAGTGGGGCCTGTGGGCTGGCATGAAGACTGGCTGCAGGGCCCCAGACAGCTGGGCCAGGGAGTGGGCCAGGGTGGGAGAGAGGATGAGGAGGAGGAGTGAGTCCACATCCCCTGTGAGATCAGCATATACGTAGGACTGGTGGGATGGACAGACCCTGGGAAAGGAAGGTGGGAGTCAGACAAATTAGCACTGTGGGGTCAGCTTGACCCATGTGCTTGCTTTAAGAAGAGATGGCTCACACATTTTCCAGCTTCCATAGCCCAGTCAAATACTTCTGTTTTCTCAATAGAGTCCAACAGACCTGCTCGGAGGTTTCAGAACCAAATGAAAACTCAAGATAGATTTCAGAACCTGGTCTCTCACTTTCTGCTTCCTCTACATCACCCCCTGCTTCCCAGGGGCCCCAGGAGTCACTTAATTCTCTTCTCTGTCTCATTCCACAAATATGAGATGGGAATAAGAACATCCCCTTTCTACTTGCCTTTCCAAATGCTGGGAGAATGAGCAGGAGAGACCCAGAAAGTGGCTTATGTGTCCCCAAGCTCTGGGTACAATGCTGAATCTTGGCATGAAATGTGTAAAATGTAGAGAATGCTGCTTAACATATTCTCAGAAGCGTATCTATATTCTATAAATCTTGTTTCTCCGGGGTCTACTGGTCACTGTAGCCAGGAGTTTCAGTGCTCTGGGGGAAGGGCACACAGCTGCCACTGCTGAGGTCTCATTGTCATATTACAGTTTTGTGAGTCCCAAAAGTGACAAGCTCCAAAGCCAGGTGCTAAAGAGGCAGGATTTCCTAAAGGCCTTGAAGTCAGACCATGGAGTTTTATGCATGAGCAATCCCTACAAAGCAGGAAGAGGGGGAGGGGGAAGGCCATTCTTTTATTTATTGTGATCATGGGAGGGGTTATTAGAGGGGTACAGGTGTTTATCTCCCCGCTTTGAGCTCCAGTGGAGATGTGTACCAAATGTGCTTAACTTCAGGGATCTGCAAGGACCACCTCTGAGATTCCCTGCATCAACCTTGGGGGTGTTAGTGGCCACATAAAAGGCATGTGGCTTAGCATGGGCAATTTCAGCATGCTCCTAGAAGCTGATAGGAATTTAGCTGAAAACTCATCTGGGGGGAGCTTGGGAGTGAGGAAGTCTGCATGGAAGACCAGCCACATCTCAGGGGCTTTGGGGTCCAGAGAAAGTCCTAGAAGGGCCAAATCAGCACAGAGACTACTGAGCACAACATCCATTCCCTGTGGCCCAACATGAGCCTGTGGATGGGTGTCCCAGGTCCAGGCTCCACACTCCAAGGCTTGCATTTAATCCATCTGGTTTGTGGTATTTTTTAAAATGCTCCCCTGGCTTAAGAATCCAGGAAATAAACTACTTCCACTGGGGAGAGACACCTCTTTCATCCCAGGTGAGAAGAAAGTGAGACTCCCAGAGTGTGCCCTTTACAGAGCCACTCACTGTCAAGGTCATGCAGGGGCGAACTGGATCCTGGGAATGCTAAGCAGTTGAGCCCTGGGTGCCTCCCTGCTTGCTCCACTCTCATCCCCAGGTGAGTCTTTCCCTAACCCAATTTGATGAAGTAACCCTGGCTGAGTCCCTGAACTTTGGAAGGTACCCAAAGGTTGCCTTGGTCTCTCAGTCATGGGGCCAAGACATCATAGGGGAATAAATTTGGCAAGAGAGGAGGCAGAAAAACCAAAAATTTCAAGAGGGTTGGAGAGATGGCTCAGTGGTTAAGGTGCTTGCCTGCAAAGCCTAACAACCCAGGTTCAATTCCCTAGAGCCCACGTAAAGCCAGAAGCGCAAAGTTGCGCGTGCACCTGGAGTTTGTTTACAATGGCTGAAGGCCCCGGTGTACCCATTCTCTCTCTCTCTCTCTCTCTCTCTCTCTCTCTTTCTGTGCAAATAAATAAATAATTAAAAAAAAAAAACTATGAAGAGACCAAATTGTTACCTAAAGTGCTTTGCTGGTTCCAGGAGGAGAATGGCAGCCCATGACTACTGGCTACCAAATACAGTTGAACCATTTCTGCCAGCTGTCTGAAGCTAGGACATTTCAGTTGAATTTGCTATGGGAAAGGGTGGATTAGATTCAGGGTTTTGAGAAAGGAATTCAAGTCGCACAGACCAATGTGTGCGCATGTTCTGTTTTGGTCACAAAGAAAGAGAATGTGTAATTTCTAACTGCCCTGTGGGCAGCCCTTCGGGCCCTCATGCAGCTCTGGGTTGCTCATCATCCGTCTCACCCCCAAACCGGGCTTACTGAAGGCAGACTCGAAGGATCGTAGGGAATGGATTCATTGGCTAGTGTGAGCCTGCAGCTCCCATGAATGGTGCGGCGCTGTGCAAACGCTCAGGGCTTCACATGCTAGAACAAACACGTCCTTTGTGAAGAAAAAGTGAGCTCTGTTTCCTTCTGTCCCAGCCTCTCCTTCCCTACCCACCCCCTTCCTTCTTACTGGCCTCAGCCAGGATCCTGGGTCCTCCACAAGAAATCTTGACCTGGTCTGGCATATGGGGGTCCTTCTGGGATTTTACCTAAAGCTCTACAGGCGTGGCAAGGAGAGCTGGCCTTTGAGAGCAGAGCTGTGTTCTGGACGGTGTCAGAGCAACTCCGACAGGCTCTGGGCCTGTCCTCTCAGAGCTGCATGCTTAGATGGTTTCTACAGTCAGCAGAGGAAAAGCAAGAGACCGGGTCGAGGAGCATTCACTTCACTGACCCCCGGTTGCTGCTCGGGACCCCATCAGCAACTTCTGCTTCCATCACAAACCTCTAAACTTGAACCAATTACCTTCAGATTACTTTTTTTTTGCCTTTTTTGTGACAAGGTCTCACGTAGCCTAGAGCTCAATATGTAGCCGAGGATGGATGATCTTAGACGAGCATGCGCCACCATGCCTGATTCATGTGGTGGTGGGGATTGAACTCAGGGCTTCATGCTAGGCAAGCACTCCACCAACTGAGACACATCCCCAGCCCCAACTGCATTTAGAATAACAATTCGAGGGCTGACTTCCTTCAGCTCTGCTATCAGGGCCGGGCCAGAGCTGCTGGTAGAGCTTCCCTACCCTTTCTGCCCGCTCTGTAAGCGGCTAACGTATGGACAGAGCTGAGTCCCAGGTGACCGAGGTCACTAGAGCTCTTCCTCTCGCACTCTTACGAGTTCTGCTGAGAACAGCAGCAGCGATCTCTAAAACCCCAAGAGCTTTGTTCCTCACTCATTTGCTGGGATCTATTAATCTCTTATGATAGCCGGCAGCTCACCCATCTGCAAGACACCTGGCCTTGATTTAATTAACGTGCAAAGCAAAAGAACATCAGGTAGGTAAAAAAAAATAAAATCTGTAATTAGCAATAATCTCTCAAGATTTTCTTTGTTGAGTGTCCCTCCCCCATTCCGAGCACTGGAAAAGGACGAGAAGGAGCCAAAGGCAAATATAATTTAATTCCTTCCTGAATAATTGCTCCAGAAAGCCTTCCAAAAGAAAAAAAAAAAAAGGAAGAAATTGCTGGCTGTTTAACTCAGCAATTTGAACTTGCATTTAGGAACATCATCAAACTGTAAATGCTTTGATCTTTTTAATGCTTCTGTACATAAGGAAAGCCGAGTACACCCAATTCCTAGGCCATGTTGTCATAAGTATTAGAAACTCTTGGCACATGGCCAGGGGTGAGACGTTTGAGAGGGGATGGCTTTCTTGAAGGAGGAAAGGGACGGATGCCTTGGAATAAGTATCAGAAGAGAAACCAGGGAGCCAGAATGCTGCTCTCTGTCCCCTGTTAGCTCATGAGATGACACTGGGTAATACAGTGTGTGTGGGGGGGGGGGGGGCTGGAGAGATGGCTCACCAGTTAAGGCACTTGCCTGCAAAGCCCAAGGACTGGGGTTTGATTCCTCAGTACCCACATAAAGCCAGATGCACAAAGTGGCACACGCATCTGGAGTTTCTTTGCAGTGGCAGGAGGCTCTGGCAAGCCTAGCATTTTCTCTGTCTGTCTCTCTTCTCCCTATCTCTCTCTCTCTCTCTCTCTCTGCATGTAAATAAATTAATAAAAGTATTAAAGTAAATAAAAAACTAGGCAGGTGGAGCTACATGATTTCTAAATTCTGTCTTCCCAACCACCAAAGCTCAGCTGTGCTTTGCTTCTTGGCGATGAGTTTCCCTCTCCCAGGCACACTAGGCAGGAGCAGAAGTAACCAGGTACCCAAGCATGTTCTGCGGGCTTATCAAAACATTTAAGGAAAAGGTGAGCTGGCTTAGGAAAGTTCTTTGAACAGTGGCACACCTTGGATCAGGTGCAGAACCTGCAACCACAGAAGAGAGCAAAATTAACTTTCCTCAGGGGGATTGTGGGGCACCTGTGACCTCAGTCCTAATAAGCCTCATATGCTCTCCAATGGCTCCAAAACCCGCAGGGGGTTTAGGCAAGCACTGAAACTAAGCTGACCTCACTGCCACCCTACTATTGCATGTTCTTCTTCTGCAGGGACAGAGACAGAGACGTAGCAACACAAGGAGTGATCTATCCATTCATTTCTTCATTCACACATTCATCCAGCAGAGGCTAATACCTGGGGCTTTTCCTGGAAAAGGTTCGATTCCCCAGTGCCTACATAAGCCAGATGTACCAGATGGTGCATGTGTCTGGAATTTGTTTGCAGCAGCTAGAATCCCTGGCGTGCCCATTCTCTCTCTCTCTCTCTGCCTCTTTCTCTCTCTCTCTCTCAAATAAATAAATAAATATTTTAAGAAAGAGAAAGGCATTCTTGGGGAGATTTATCTTAATGAGCCTAGATAACCACAGATCCTTGACAAAGCGGAATGCACTACCTCCGTCTATAAAGTTTCTATTTATCCTGCCCAGTTCAGTTCCACACGGCCTCCTTCAGGAAACCTCTCCTAGTATATCCCCAGACAGATGGATGTGATCACTGATCTCTGTCTCTGCTCATCCCAGTCAATTGGTTCTTTACACCCAAACTTCTATTTTTTTTTACTCTGTGAATTTCTCTTCATGGTTTTCAAGAACCACCGAGGCACAGGAGGGAGGAGAGCTTGTTGAAGGGCTCAGCATGCTGATTGTGAGGGTGCACACGATTGTGAGACAGGTGTGCGCTGACGTGGTCCTGCCCACTGGGTCTCCTCCAGGCTGTAGGGTTTCAGTTCTGTGACTTATCTTCATGGTTTTGAGTTCTCATGCCATCCCAGAGTCTTTTCTCTGTATGTACTTCCTAGGTTACACTGATCTGAACCAGAGTTAACATTCTCCTTTCTTTCTACTAGCTTGCACACAGGTAAAGGCCACATTACTGTTTTCCTCTTAACGCCGTACCATTGACACATTAAAGGTGGAGTCCAGCATTACTCCAGCTGCCTCCAAGTTTGCCATTCCCTACATGAGGATCATTTGATTTCCTGGACTCATACTTGGAGCTTTGTATTTCTCTACAGCTGCCTGTAGGTAAGCAACCCTTTCCTCTGTTGGGGCTGTGAGGGAGGTCTGAGGTTGCAGAAGTGTGAATGTGCACACACATGTGTGTCATATTGCCGTGGCTTGGCCTGCATTCTTAGCTGCGTGCCCAAGGAAGGATGAGTGCTTCCAGCGCTGGCAGCCCTGGGGGATTGCTCATTGTTGTTGAATAGCAGGCTGGGTTTATTTTTGTAACAAGTATTTACTGCAGAGGAGCCTAGCAGAGCCTCCTGGGTTTCACAACTCTTCCGGCTCGGTTACATATGCAGAGTGATGCCAGCCTGGCTCCCATCTTCTCCCGTCCCCATGGAGACGCCTGCTGGGAGCCCCAGCACTTGATAAGGCTCGGTGCTCAGGGAGCGGTGGGACACCTCCGGGAGATGTTGGAGGTGAGGACCATCTCACACACCCCCATCCGTCCCCCGTAAATGGGAGAGAAGACAAGGCTTGCAGTCTCCAAAGTACAGGGCAACCAGCACCTGTCTACGTAGTTGATGAGGCCAACTCCTCCCCGGGGAGGGTGAGAATTAATCTGGAGCCCAATCCTCAAGCTTCCGCTGGCTCTGTGTCCTCCTCCTTGCTTGTATAGGTCCATGAGAGACCAGGGGTTAGTGGAGCGCCATCTTTTCCCCATGATCCCCTGCTCCTGTTCAAATACCTTAGGTAGCTCCTGTTCTCCAGGGTTGCGTTCCTATCACTCTGAACATAATGTCTTCTTAAAGTGTCCTCCTCTATCTATTGTCAGAATCCCGCCTCTCCTTCAGGGGCTTTCATAGGCACACCTTCCCCCATCCTTCTTCCACTGATTATAATCGCTCCTCTCTTTGTACTTCTCTCTGCTCAGGGTTCAAGGAGAATGTACCATGTACAGTCCTGGGGAGCTGTTGCCATTGGACTGGGACTTGTCTTCTGCAGACAGTTGTCTTGCCTCGTTTCATCTCTTCTGCAGCTGTGGCAGAGACTGCTTGGTGACCCCCAACATCCATTTCCCCCTTCTTCCATGTAGGAGACAATTCAGCAGAGTATATGGTCACTCAGAGAAAATCAGTAGTCCTCCCCTCCTTTGTACCTGGAACATGTGACCATGTTCTGGCCAATAGGACATAAGAGGAAATGGACAGAACAATCTCTTTCCCTTTAGAAGAAAGGAACCTACCCGCCCACGCTCCTTCTCAGGGTACGGTGAGCTAGGCTGAACGACGCAGAAGAGAACACTGGCCTAGAGATGGAGAGGAAGAAAAGAAACCTGAGCAGAGCTGTTTTACCTGAGCAGCTTGGATTTTCCCTGAGAAACATTGCTTTCTCTTTCTTTCTTTCTTTCTTTCTTCCTTTCTTTCTTTCTTTCATTTTGTTATTGTTTTTTGTTTTTTTGAGGTCGGGTCTCACTCTAGCTCAGGCTGACCTGGAATTCACTATGTAATCTCAGGGTGGCTTTGAACTCACAGCGATCCTCCTACCTCTGCCTCCCAAGTGCTGGGATTAAAGGCATGCACCACCATGCCCAGCTTCTTTCTTCTTTTTTTTTTTTTAAAGAGAGAGAGAGAGAGAGAGCATTGGCATGGCAGGGCCTCCAGCCACTGCAATCAAACTCCAAATGTGCATGTCACCCTGTGTGCTTGCATAACCTTGTGTGTCTGGCTTATGTGGGATTTGGGGAGTGGAACATGGGTCCTTAGGCTTGGCAGGCAAGTGCCTTAACTGCTAAGCCATCTCTCTAGCCTCCATGAGAAACATTTTGGTCTTACTCCAGATTTGTCAGATGTAGCTGAGCCTGCATTTGAACAAATGTGGGGTCCCACCCCGGTTCATTCTTGACTTCTTGGTCTGCTTGTCGCTTACCTTCAGCCCCCTGCCTGATCTTTCCCACCCCCACTTGGCCTGACCCAGCCACTCAAGGTCCTTTCTTCAGTGCCACCCGACCAGGCAGGCATGTGGGGACAGGGTGGTGAGGGTCAAGCTGGCAACTCCAGGTGCTACTTGCTCTCTGTTTCTATGCTCTGCTACTCGGGCATTAGACAATACCCACATCATTCCCCTGGAGCCCTGTCATGTTCACTTGATCTCTGGTAACTTGTCCATAGAAGATCCTTAATCAGTGTGTACAGCTATTCATCTTGGGGTTTTTCAAGTACCCCAATAGATCCTGGATGGTACTGAGTGCTACGGGCTTGTTTGTCCCAATTATGGAAGCATTCCTAGCTTACAAAGGCAATTCTACAATAAATAAATACAAAATCAATAAGTGAATTTTCCTATTGGGGCTCCCCCAAGTTTCCTTCTCCCCCCAAGGGAAAGAGTTGTGTCATTCTGCCCTATTCAATCCCCTGGCACTTTAGCCTCCCTGAGATCTACTGTTAACCTTTAAGCATTAGCAACAAGCCCAGAGGAGGAAAACATTAGATTGGAGGGTAGTGAATGTAATACTCCCCGCTCTGCAAATAACTTCTCCGCATGGAGCTGAGTGGAAAATTGACTGGAAGATGCATAAGAATCTTTCCATTAAGTAGCCAACAAGAGGCCAGGTACATGCTCTGTACCGGACTTTGCAGGGCACAAACAGCCAGGAGATGTGCCCGAGTGTCAAAGCACCTTTTACCTGTAGGAGTAGGATCAAATCCAGGGGAAAGGAGGTGACTTACAGGTAGATGGGATAGCTTTACCACCTGCTCTCAAGTCTGGTGTGGAGAAGGTTCTATGAGAATTTGGAAGCTATTAGATATATAGAAGACACACTCCTGCTTAGAAATGAGAAAACTGGGGACTGAAAGATTACTCAGTAGTTAAGTTGCTTGCTTGTAAAACCTAAGGACCTAAGTTTGATTCCATAGTACTCATGTAAAGCCAGATGTACAAAGTGGCGCACGCATCTGGAGTTCATTTGCTGTAGCTTAGAGGCCCTGGTGTGTGCCCCATTTTTTTTCTCTCTCTCAAGTAAATAAATAAATACTTTTTTTTTTTTTTGGTTTTTTTGAGGAAGGGTCTCACTCTAGCCCAGGCTGACCTGGAATTCACTATGGAATCTCAGGGTGGCCTCGAACTCACGGCAATCCTCCTACCTCTGCCTCACGAGTGCTGGGATTAAAGGCATGCGCCACCATGCCCAGTATAAATACTTTTTTTAAAAAATGAGAAAATTGTGACCCAAATACCAGGCCTACTACTTTCTGCTTTCTAAGTGGCAGTAAACAAGCCTCTGAAATGTTCTGGATTCATCTTTCTGATGGGCAACATGGAAAAGTTCCTTCCAGCCACAACATGCTAGGAGTCTGAAAGTTTCTAACAGTCCTCAGGCCCCTGGCTTCCCTCAGCAGCTCCCAGCCTGTCCTCGCCTCCACCCTGCTCCCCCTCCCCACACTTCTGCCGCCTTCCTCGCAGCTTGCTGTTCTTCTGGCCTGTGGGTTAGGGACGGAAGCAACGTTCACCTCCCTAAATCCAGAAGCCCACATGCAGCAAACAAGGAGGGACGAGGGGACAGGCATGTTGTTTACCAACTGCCCACTCTGTGCCCAGCTCTTTGCCAAGGTTGTAGGAAGCAGAAAATGGTGGCTCAGACCTTTTCAAATATTCTAGCAACCCTTGTAGGACATAGCGTTCTTACTACTTGTTTTTATGTTTCTGGCCAGTTCTAAAGTCTCACCAGCTTGTTCACTCAGCAACATAGACCTTCTCCAATTTCATTTTTTTTTTCCCTCCTTGAGTGACTGATCATAAGCTGCTACTGGATCTCCATGGAAAGTGTCACAACAGTGGATATTTGGGTTCTATGTGTTGTCTCTCAGCACATTTCCTCGAATACTTTGAGCTTCTGTAAGAGTTCGGTTCTTTTAGTTAAGTGATGGACAAAATATCCAGAACCATTTTCAGTTCTTTTCACCAACTGATGCATCCGTTTTCCCATTCCTTTTTTTTAATGTGGTAAGATATATACAGCAAATGTTCACTGCCTTAGCTATGTCGGGGTGTATACTGCCGTGGCAATTAGCTGATTCACATCATGCCGCCAATACTTCTGTCCATCTCCAGAACTTTTTCTCTGTCTACAGTTGTAACACTAACTTTTCATTTCCCCTTTCTAGCCACGGGCAGCCGCCAGCGTGTGCTTCTTAACTGTAGGTATTTGATCATTCTCAGCACCCCATATAAGTGGAATCCTGCAGGATTTGTCTCTTCATAACTGGCTTATTTCACTTAGCATGATGTCTTCAAGATCCGTCCACATTATAGCAAGGGTTTGAATCTCCTTCTTTTTAGAGGTGGAATGACACTCCATCGTAGTCACACTTCGTGTATTTACAACCTGCCAGTGGACACGTGCGTGGCAAATACCTTTCTTGTGATTACAGACACGGCTACTACCTCACATTCCGTGATCAAATATCAGTTCGAGTCCTTGCTTTCACTTCTATTGAGAATATGCCCATCACTGGGGCTTCTGATTCCTGTGGCATTTTGTTTGTTTGTTTGTTTTGAGGTAGGGTCTCACTCTAGCCAAGGGTAACCTAGAATTCACTATGTAATCTCAGGGTGGCCTCAAACTCACGGCGATCTTCCTACCTCTGCCTCCCGAGTGCTGGAACTGAAGGCATGCACCACCATGCCCGGCCTTCTGTGGCATTTTTGTTTAACTTTAAGGAATTGCCATGCCATGTTCTACATTGTGGCACCATTTGACATTCTCACCACTGAGGTATAAGCCTTCAATTTTCTCCTATCATCACCAGCACCTGTTATTTGCTGTTTGGGGTGTGTGTGTGAGTGTGTGTGTGTGTGTATGCATGTTTAAATAACTATTCTAACGGGTATGAAGTGGTGTTCCATTATGGTTTCGAGTGGCATTTCCCTACTGATTAGTGATGCATATCTTTCAATGTTTACTGGTCACTTGTATATCTTCTTGGAGTAATGTCTAGTTAAGTTACACCCCCTGAACTTTAGCTGACCATTAAACTGACCAACTGTCTTCATTTACCTAGGACTTTCCCAGTGTTTGTTCTGAAAGTTCACACATCAATCTGGGGAAGACGAGACAGTTGGTCACCCTAGATGGCCTTATGTCTAGCTTTGAAGAACAGAATGCACTAAAAAAAAAAAAAAAAAAAAAAAAAAAAAAAAGACCTGGTATGAGATCCAAGGCTAGCCTCCAAGGGACTTTGCAGTTTCCTTTCTTGCTGCTGTTAGAAATCTTCTCAGAGAACAAACCTATGCTAGCTGACCCTGAGAGACATGTGGCCCAGTCAGCCCATAACTCTTGTTAACAGCCTGTGAGTCTCGGGACATGTGAATGGGCCCAGCCAACCTGCCAGCTGACCACAGATGAGCAAGAGCCCAGCAGAGTTTAGCCAGAAGAACTGCCCAGCCAGCCCACATGACTCCTGTCAACTGGTGGTTGTTTTAGCCACCAAGTTTTGGGATGATTTGTTACTCAGTAAAAACTAATCCATACAATTCCACAGAAAAGATACTGTGGTCATTGTTTCCAGAGATCTTTGAGGTAAACTCTCCTGTCCCTACTTAGTGAGAAGAGCTTCTCGCATTCTTAAACTGTAGCATGACTCCGAAGCAGCTAAGAGACTGTCTACTGTTTCTGCAAAAAGCAGACAAAGGGCTGGAGAAATGGCTTAGTGGTTTGGGTGCTTGCCTACAAAGCCTAAGGACCCAGGTTTGATTCCCCAGTACCCATGTAAGTCAGATGCATAAGGTGGCTTGTGCATCTGGAGTTCCTTTGCAGTGGCTAGAGGCCCCGATGAGCCCATTATCTCTTTCTCTTTCAAATAAGTAAATAAAATATTTAAGGAAAAAAGCAGACAAAAACTTTCACAACTTCCCATCCTTTTGTCTGTCTCTCCACATCAACTTTTAACTGCGCAGGGAATGTGCTGATTCGATTGAGAGCTGGAGTGGCAGAAAGGCCCTTTCTGCACAAAGACAGCCATGGTTCCTTGCAGTTTCTACTTTTATCTCTTTCCTCTTTCTTTGCCTTCTTTATTTGGGTATGGGTGTTCAAGGTAGGGCCTCACTCTAGCCCAGGATGACCTGGCACTCTTTAGTTCCAGACTGACCTTGAACTCACAGTCATCCTCCTACCTCTGCCTCCTGAGTGCTGGGATTAAAGGTGCACACCAATGCGCCTGGCTCTTTCTTCTTTATATAATTTTATTTATTTCTTTGCAAGCAGAGAGAGAGATAGAGAGAATGAGAACGGGTGCATCAAGGCCTAGTGCCACTGCAGAAGTACTCCAGATGTACGCATGCTTTACATGGGTGCTGGGGACTTGAACCCAGGCCTTCAGGTTTTGCAAGCAAGCACCTTTAACTAAGCTATCTCTCTAGTCTCTCTTTGTCTTCTTGATCCCACAAACCTAAACTTCTGGCTTATATCAATGCTCCTCTCTCCTTCCCTCTCTCTGTCTCTCTCTGCTGAGGCTTCTTGGACAACAGCCTATTCTGCTTGCTTGTTTCTCTGAGCAGCTGTGATGGACCAGCTGCTCTGACACTGAGTCTGATCCCTGTACCCACACCTCTCCCAGAGCTGTTCAGGGCATCTCATGGTAGGTTCTCACTGTCAGGACTCTCAGAAGTCTTTTAAAGGAGATCTGCTTTTTGCTAAAACTTTCTGGCTCTTTGCCCTTTAAAGAAATGGTTGTCTAGTGACAAAGACCCAAACCAGCACACTGTTTCTTTCTCTCCCAATCAGCCGTAGCTGGAACCTCACGCCTGCAGTCCAGTTGCAGCGCAGCCCGGACCTCAGAGCTTTGGATGGCCGAGATGACTCTTAGCTTTAGAGTGATGGGAATTCCATTCCGGGGCTCTTTCTCTAGTCCTGATTAATAGGGGCAGAGCCACGGCAATGTCAGAACTTAAAGGATTTTATAAATCAATGGGTCAAGGGCTGGGGGTGTAAGCAAGTTTGTAGATTTGTTTGCCTAGCATGCACAAAGCCCTGGGTTCAATTCCCAACATGGTAGAAAATCGGTTGTAAGAGAGGGCCAACACATGAATGTACCCATACAAAATATGTAGTTAGTAATAATAATAATAAAGTGTGTACAGAAAAAAAATCAGTTGTGGTGGTGACTGCCTATAATCCCTGCACCCAGGAGATGGAGGCAGAAATTCAAGGTCATCCTCAACTACACAATCAAAGCTAGCCTGGGCTATACTAGACTCTTAAAACAAAAATCCCAAAACTAAAATGAAACAAAAAAGTCACCTGGTCCAATACCACCATTTTACAGATGAAGAAACTGGAGCTCGGAATCAAAGTCCGGAAGTGGCCTGCCCAAGGTTCCCGAGCAAGGTGGTGGCAAGATCGCAGCTAAAATCCTCCGACCTGTAAGTGTGGGGCCTGTTTCCCTGTGCCCCGAGGGCGGAGGCTTTCTTTTGGCTCACTGTTTGAGCACGCTGCCCATCGTGGCCCGGCGGGCACGGCAGCAGAGTGGCTCCTCGGTCTGATGGCCGAGAGGAAGGAAGACCTCTCACGTATGGGCAGATTGGGAAGGAAGCAGACACAAATAGAAGCTGGGGATCACTGGCGTTGTCCTTTCCCCTTTTTATTCAGTCTAGTTCCCCAGGTCCTGGGATGGTGCCACCTACATTCAAGGCAGTCTTCCGCCCCTCCGTTAATATTCTCTGAAAATGCCCTCACAGACACTGCCAGCGGTGAGTGGCTAACACCCACCGACGAGTTTCTTCTTCTCCTGTTTTTTCTTTTTCTTTCTTTCTTTCTTTCTTTCTTTCGTTCGTTCGTTCGTTTTGTTTTTTGAGGTAGGTACTCTCACTCTCACTCTAGCCCAGGCTGACCTGGACTTTACTATGTAGTCTCAGGGTGGCCTCGAACTCACAACAGTCCTCCTACCTCTGTCTGCCTCGCTAGTGAGTGCTGGGATTAGAGGTGTGTGCCCGGCTTTTTCTTCTTCTTCTTCTTCTTCTTCTTCTTCTTCTTCTTCTTCTGCTGCTGCTGCTGCTGCTGCTTTTAATACTTTTATATAATTATTTGAGAGAGGGAGAAAGAGACAAAATGAGAGTAGGCCATGCCAGGGCCTCCTGCCACTGCAAACAAACTTCAGATGCATGCCCCACTTTGTACATCGCTTTACATGAGTGCTGGGGAATCAAGCAGAGCTGTCAGGCTTGCAAGCAAGTATCTTTAACTGCTGAGCCATCTCTCCAGCCCTTTTTTCTTTTTGCTTCTCTCTCTCTCCCTCTGTGTGTGTGTGTGTGTGTGTTTTCATAAGTTCTGGCAGTTCCCTGGTCTCTGGTCTCCTGTGGAACTTGGCTGACAGTCTGCCCAGCTGTTTATATGGGTTCTGGAGATTAGAACTCAGAGAGTTTCAGGCCCCCTCAGGCTCTCATACTTGCGCAGGAAGCGCACTTAACCACCGAGCCATTATCTCCCTAGCCCCTCTAGGGGGTTTCTTACCCAGTTACACCATGCCACCTGAGCTGCCCATCATGGCTGTCTCTAGCTATTTTCTAGTGGACTGTAGCTTTGACTGATTTTTGCAAAATGAGTTAGAAGTAAAAGTGAGGCCTTTCTGCAGACTGGGCTACTGAGCAGCAGGGATGGGGGACATGTCACCAAGGGGAGAAAGGCTCCTCCTGATTTCTCCTTGAGCTGAGGACATCTACAGGGCAGAAACTCAAAAATTTAAAAGGAGCGGGGCGAGGTGGAACACGCCTTTAATCCCAGCACTTGGGAGGCAGAGGTAGAAGGATCGCCGTGAGTTCAAGGCCACCCTGATCCTACATAGTGAATTCCAGGTCAGCCTGAGCTAGAGTGAGACCCTACCTCGAAAAACCAAAAACAAAACAAAAATTTTAAAGGAGTCAACCCCTTCATCTACGTCAGCGGGGGAGCACCCAGCAGGACACTGCGCCCTCCCGGTCTTCTAGTTTACTTAGTAAACTTGCTTCTTATGAACATGGATCTTCTTTCCCAGGGGAAAATCTATCCATCACGTGTGAAATGTTCTTTTGCTGTTTGTCGTGTTTTCATGGGTGCAGTCATGTGCGTACCGACTTTTCACTTTGTCTTATCTCTTTTTGAAAAACAATATTTATTTGGGCCGGAGAAATGGCTTAATAGTTAAGGTGCTTGCCTGCAAAGCCAAAGGACCTCAGTTTGATTCCCCAAAACCCACGAAAGCCAGATGCACAAGGTGATGCATGTGTCTGGATTTCGTTTGTAGTGGCTGGAGGCCCTGGCACACCCATATTCATTTCCATTCTCTCCCCCCCCACCACCACAGCTCTCTCTCTCTCAAACAAATAGATAAAAATAAAATATTTTACAAAATTATTTATTTATTAGCACAGAAAGAGACAGAAGAGATAGAGATAATGAGCATGCCAGGGCCTCCAGCCACTGTAAACAAATTCCAGATGCAAGTGCCACTTTGTGCATCTGGCTTTACATGGGCACTGGAGAATTGAACCAACGCCATTAGGCTTTGCAGGAAAGCGACTTAACCACTGAGCCATTTCTCCGGCCCTGTCTTTTCTTTGTTTTTGCATATTCAGATTTTTTTTATGTCAGCAGTCTTAATACTTGTCAGGTCTTAATTGGAATGCTGTATCCATAATGAAAGTGTGTCACAATTTGTTTTCCAATTTGTCTCCAGTCAAATATTTATCTTACTTCTAATTTAATTAGTATTAATAGCCCCAATGTGGGTATTTCAATGGATTCTATCCTTTTTGCTGTGTGCATTCGGAATGTGCTTCCCTGAGTGGAACGACTTGATCACAATGAGGTCTCAGCTCTTGCTGTTGTAGTATGACTCTCAGAAAGATGTGATCAATTTGCAGGGTTCCAATGCCATTTAAATGTGCCACTTTCCCAGCACAGAACTGGGCTAACATTGACTTTTGCCATTTATATTCATTTTTCCATGTCAAATTGAGAAACTGAAATCGTCAGGAAAATAGGAAATGAATCAAGGGAGAGGATTTGTGAAGTGGAGACAAGAAGCCAAACTGGGCACCGGCAAGGATAAAAGCTCCAAAGGGGGCTGAATGAAGGAGGCTCACTTACACTAGCCACCGTCCAAAGGGGGCTGAATGAAGGAGGCTCACTTACACTAGCCACCGTCCAGAGTAGGCAGCGGGCTGGGCAGGCTGCTCCAGGTTCAAAATTTAGGATCAGAGCGAGTAGATGTTTAAAAAAAAATGTGTAGTGGAGTCCACGCCTTTTCTCCACTTTAGCCAAGGCATGCATCCTTCTCTGGCTAGTTGACTGTTCGCAGTCCTTTTACGATTTCTTGTCCAGAGGCACTTCCGGCCTGTTGTGATGGTTCAGATGCGTTTTGTTCCGAAAGCTTCATGTGTTTCAGACTCGGTTCCCACTGTGACAATATGGGAAGTGGTGGGACCTTTAAGACATGGACCTATGAAGGACTGACTCTCCCCTCCCCCCCCCCCCCCCCCCCCCCGGCTCTAGCTTCTTGTCATGAGATTTCTTTCTCTTGTTTGTGCCCTGGTGTACCATCTGCTGTAAGGCAATGCAGAGGGACCTTATAGAACTCGCCCTATGCTATTTGGATTTCCAAAACTGTGAGCTAAATAAACCATTTTTCCTTATAATTACCCAGCCTCAGATATTGTATTTTAGGAATTAAAAGTACTCTCACTAATAGGGGCTGATGAGATGGCTCAGTGGTTAAAGGCGCTTCCTTGCAAAGCCTGCTGCTCTGGGGTCAGTTCCCTAGTACCCACATAAAGCCAGATGCACAAAGTGTGGGCATGTGGTTCTGGAGTTTATTTGTAGTGGCAAAAGGCCCTGGTACACCCATATTCTATCTCTTTCTTTCCTTCTCTCTTAAAAAAATATGGGTGTGCATATATATATATATATATATATATATATATATATATATATATTAAAGTAGATTAATATAACTGCTTTCGCAGATAACATAAGGTCTGAAACACATTCCCTTTCTAGCTTCTCCTCATATAAAGCCTGTGACTTACAAGAAGGAACAACAGAGCCGAAGTATCATTCCTGAGGAAACAGCCCTTTCTGGTTGCGGTTGATCTACCAAGTTACCGGTACCTGTCTGAGCTCCCCAGATGCTCCCAGGAGAACTTGGTGGCTCAGGGAGAAGAAACAGCAGATCAGAGAGAACCTTGACACCCTGCTACACAAGCCCATTTCTGCCTTTGCCCCACCTTCCCTCACCCACATGCAACCTTTCTGGGTGTGGCTTGCAGAAACAACTTTTAGGAGTCCGCTCAGGAAACGGCAAGGCATCCTTGTACCAAGAAGTCCCTCTGCCACGTGGTATACCCTGAAGCCTGCAGCATGTGAAAAGTTAGATGTAATTCCTCCAGGAGAAACCAAATCCAGGCAAGCCACTTTATTCTTATTAAAGGCATGTTTGGCTTGGGGAACTCTTAGCCCTCCAGGAGTGGTCTGTGGATTCTCCAGTTTTACTCTCAGATATGTGGATAATCGGAAGAGTTAAGAGAAAAAGGAAGATGGCTGGAGAGACAGCGCAGCAGTTAAAGCATTTGCCTGCAAAGCCTAAGGACCTGGGTTTGATTCCCCAGTACCCATATAAAGCCAGATGTACAGTGGAACATGCATCTGGAGTTCATTTGCAGAGGCTGGAGGCACTGGCATGCCCATTTTCTCTCTCTCTCTCTCTCTCTTCATTTTATCTCTCTCTGCTCACAAATAAAGAAATAAAAATAAAGTGACAGAGGAACATTTCTGGATTCTCAACACCCTCTTCAAGTTCATGATCATTCTTGTAGATAGTTCGACATCTGACTGGCACCAGAGCAGATGGTTTAACCGACTCTCCCAGTCAGCCCAGCACCCTGCCCAAGGACTGGACTGTAATCCTCTTTTCTTCCTGAATGCCTAGAATTTATGAGGAAATAGAGTGGAAGTAGTGAAAGGAGATCTGATTTTCTAAGGGAGCCCTACATTAGTCAACAACTAGACTCCCACCACTGAGATAGCTGCTTTGAGGAATATTTTGCCTACCCCTGTCTTGGATCTCAAGGCTTCTAAGCGGACCCTCCTCAACAATCACACTAGCATCTTAAAATACAGCACAACTTGCTTACTTTCCTTACTGACTCTGGAAAGAGAAGCCACCCCACCCTTGCTTACCTACCTGCCCCCATTCCAGAAAGGTCAACACTACACAAAGCCCTCCTATGGCTCTCAGAGTAAGGACCCCAAAATCCACTGCAGTGTTCCATTGTTTAAGACACAGTGGTCGGTCACTAAAGCAGGCACAGAGTTAAGAGCAGGGGAGCTGAAGGAAACAGAACTATAGTTATGCTCCCAACATATACCCAGAGCAAAACAAAGAGAGGTGAGGAAGAGGAAGGATGAAGAGAAGCTATGAAGGCCTCCACCCTGACTGGCCCTTACATACAGAGAGGCGAGGCAATAAGTTAGCTGATTTCTCATCTTCAGAGTGTCACAGAGCTACTCAGTCAAACAAAGGTGCTGCTTAATCCCCCTAGGCGCCATTCAGGATGCAACCTTTCTTCAAAGGGAGTAAGTGATATGGGCCTCCCGGTTAGCCCACTGTGAGTGTCGAATGGGTACAGATTCAAATTAAGCAGAGGGGCTGGAGAGATGGCTCAGTAGTTAAAGATGCTTGCTTACCTGATGGCCCAGGTTCGATTCCCCAGTACCCACGTAAAGTCATATACACAAAGTGATACATGCATCTGGAGCTCACCTGCAGTGGCAGGAGGCCCCGATGCACCCAAGTTTATATTCTTTCTCTCTCTCCAAAAATAAATAAATATTTTTTTTCAAGGTTTGGTCTCACTGTAGCCCAGGCTGACCTGGACTTCACTATGTAGTCTCAGGGTGGCCTCAAACTCACACTCAGGGTGATCCTCGTACCTTTGCCTCCCAAGTGCTGAGACTAAAGATGTGCGTCACCACGCCCAACTAAATAAATATTTTAAAATTTTTATTTATTTGAGAGTGACAGACAGAGAGAGAAAAAGAAAGAGAGAGAGAGAGAGAATGGGCATGTCAAGGCCTCCAGCCACTGCAAACGAACTCCAGAAGCATGCACCCCCTTGTGTATCTGGCTAACATGGGTCCTGGGGAATCGAGCCTCGAACCAGGGTCCTTAGGCTTCACAGGCAAGCGCTTAACCACTAAGCCACCTCTCCAGCCCATAAATATTTTTTAAGTGGACAGAAATAGCCATAGGACAAGCAATCCGACTTGTTATCCACTGAGGCAAATACACAAAGCCAATAGGTAGTGTTGTGCACAGCCACGTGAAGGAAGAAATACTACCACTGACAATCAATGGCAAACATCTGTTCTGACTATGAGGTTGAAAGTAAGAGCCTTGGGAAAAGAGAAAGGATGTGAGGTGAGCATGACACAGCAGGCGGTGATAGGGGTGCGACCATTGCTTCCAGCCGAGCTGGGGCTTCTGGCCCAAGCAAAGCCAGCCGATCAGGTCTAAATCATTTGAGTTCAACTTAATGTAACAATATGGCGGGGAAAGAATAAGGTGGAGAGTAATTGAGGAAGACATACCCGATATTGACCTTTGGCCTCTACAACACATCCACACACATGTACCCACAAACACATGAACACACATACACACATGCAAGCATTCTACACACACAAATACCCTCCCCCAAATTATTGAGGGTGTGGCTCAGTGATAGAGCATGTGTTTAGTATGCACAGGGCTGGGTTTCAACTCCAGCACCAAAATCAACAAACAAACGTGCAGGGACCCAAAGAGAGATGGACGCTCAGAACAGGTGTGGCCAATGCTGGGAGAGTTGTTTGTACGAAAGCCAAGTTTTACCTCTTGGCCGTAAGGTCCTCTGTGAGAAGAAAACAGAAGTTAACAGAAATCTCCGGCCCCATCAAAGAGCAGATTCTGCGCTTGAAAAGCCTCAGCCCTCTCCTTGAACTCGACGTTCAAGGTTTCTAGATGAGTCACCTCATCCCCCCCTCACCAGCTTCTGTCTTTACCTCTAGCTCTGATGTGTCTGAACCCGTCTGCACCCCCAGAGCTGAAGCACCCATCATCTTCACACTCCGATGACTAACCGTGGCCTGCTCACAGGCTCCTAATTAACACAAAATGAAAATGCTACACGTCTCCAAGCCGAGATTTGGGGAACAGAGGAAGGGGAGCTGTAGACGCAATGGAGATACCAGGGGGCAATGAGTTAATCTTTGACAGGCCTTTGTAATCCTTAGAAGCGAGGGCCAAGTCACCAAGGATACAGATAGGGTGTTCTCCTTGGCAGGACTGTATTGTTAATATCATTCATTAAGACTTCTGATTAGGTTCCTAGGCTCATTAAAATCTGTGTGCCTCTGACTGTTTCTCTTGGATCAGATTGGATTCTACTTTGCAGAGAATAGTCAGAGCTTTGGAGTGGCCAGTGCAGGCCAGATACTATCTCTTGGCTCAACTTCTTCTGAAAGTCTCTCCCCTGTGCTTGAGTGTGTGCACCGCCAATGACATAAGGCACCATTCAGGCATGCTGGCTCTCCGGCCCACGGCTGCCAGCCCAGCCAAGGGCTTCTTCTGCCCCAAACAAAGCCAGCCTAAGAAGTCCAACTCACGGGGACTAAACTTCTCTACAAGTTAGGTAGAGAAAGAACAGGAGAGACACCCCACAGAACCACAGCTAAAACAGCCTTTAAGAAGAAGAGTGAAGGAGGCTCTCACTCTGCTTGATATTAAGACATATTATAAGGTCTTATAATAACAGTAATTCAAATTACAGGTAGATGAACAGAACAGAACAGAGAGTTCAGAACATACACTTGTATAAGTCAGAACTTAAAAGGATAAAGGCTGTGCCAAAAATCAGTGGGTGAAGGGTAAAATGTTATCAAGTGGTACTCAGAAAACTGGTCCATTGTAGGAGAAAAATAAAACTGGGCCCCAACTTCACACCACATACAAAAGAGAGTACCAGGGGCAACGTAAGTACAGGGTGTGGGGAGATGGTGAAAGGTGCTTTCTTGCTTGCAAATCTTACCAGCCTGTGTTCAATTCCCCAGCGCCCGTGTAAAGGTGGCTGGAGAGTGACGCAGGCACCTGTGATCCCAGTGCAGGTACAATGGATTGCGGACCCAGGAGAAGCCGAAGCTTGTGGGCCGGTTCTTTGCAGTCTGGCAATTTCTTTGCAGTGGAAAGAGACCCTGTCTCAAAAAAAGGGGGAGCACAGACACTTTGAGGTTGTTCTCTGTCTCCACGCTTGTGTGGTGGCAGTGTGCACACACACACACACACACACACACGCACATGCTATGTATGTATGTATTCAGGGCAAGTATAAAAGGTTAAGGTGAAAGAGTAAAATTAGTAGAAAAAAGTGCAGAAACATATCCTTATGATCCATGAGCCAATGCCACGAGGCAGTTACTGATGCTAGCCGCTCTCTTCCAAGATGTTCCGGACTTGAGTCAGCAGCCTGGGGCTTTATATCCCTGCACTGACTAGTCACTGGATGGCTGCTGCTCCCATGATAGGTTCATTAACTTGGGCAAAGCAGCTTCCTTTGGCTGAGGGCAATTCCTGGGGAGGACCTCACTCCTGGCAGCTGGGGACTTAGGACCAGAGGTCAGGAGCAGGAAACTGAGCAGCACGCCATGTACCCTGACAGCAGAGGTGAAGGGAGACTCACAAGTTTCAGTAACATGAAAAATACATATTAAAACAACAATGAGGGCTGGAGAGATGGCTTAGTGGTTAAGCGCTTGCCTGTGAAGCCTAACGACCCTTGTTCGAGGCTCGATTCCCCAGGACCCACGTTAGCCAGATACACAAGGGGGTGCACACATCTGGAGTTTGTTTGCAGTGGCTGGAAGCCCTGGCGCGCCCATTCTCTCTCTCCCTCTCTCTCTCTATCACTCTCAAATAAATAAATAAAAATGAACAAAAATTAAAAAAAAAAAACAAACAATGAGGGCTGGAGAGATGGCTTAGCAGTTAAGACACTTGCCTGTGAAGCCCAGGGACCCAGATTCGATTCCCCAGTACCCATGTAAGTCAGGTGCTCATGGTGACTCGTGTGTCTGTAGTTTGTTTGCAGTGGCTAGAGGCCCTGGTGTGCCCATTCTCTCCCCACCTCTTTTTCTCTCTCAAATAAATAAATAAATAAACAAATATACTTTTTAAAACAACAACAACAATCATAAGTCACTGTATGCCTTTTATGTTTACAAAATACAGGAAGAAGAATGAAGCCGAGTACTGGCAGAGTGTGGGGCATAGTCCCTCTTGTACACTTGGTGAGATGACGGACTCAAAAGGAGTCTGGACTGGCAGACATCCTGGCAGCACCCTGGCAAGTCAAAGTCAGCACATCGCATAGCAACTCCTCCATTAGAGGTGCACCGCTCCGTTCCGCAGGAGGCATGTGAAAGGTTTCCGCACCATAACTTGTGTGGGCATTGAAGGCTACCTGAGCGCCCATCACCGACACTGAGTAATAAACACAGTGTTCACTACCTCATTACTCGGGGCACACCAGGGCATACTATGCAGTGGGACTAAGGCATAGATGTCTACAGAGCAGCATAGATGGAACTTAGGAACACTGAAAAAAAATAGGGAGAAAAGGTAGAGAAAATAGAGTATGTAAACTAATACTGCCAAGAAATATTGCTTGCACAAAAATGCACGGAGAACACACACTGAACACCTACTAACAACCGTGGGCTAAACAGGAAAGTGGAATTTCAGGATAAGGGGAAAGGGAATAGGAAGTAAGTCACGTTAAAAGTGGGCCAGTGGGGCTGGAGAGATGGCTTAGAGGTTAAGGCGTTTGCCTGCAAAGCCAAAGGACCCAGCTTTGATTCCCCACGTTAGCCAGATGCACAAGGGGGTGCACACGTCTGGAGTTCCTTTGCTGTGGCTGGAGGCCCTGGCAAGCCCATTCTCTCCTTCTCTCTCTCTCCCCCTCTTTCTCTGTTAAATAAATAAAATTTTTTTAAAAAGTTTTTTTAAGTGGACCAATGATGCCAATACCCAGGAGCCAAGGAGGAGGATTAGCTGAACCCTTTCCACCTGACTCCCCAGACAAGCAGCAGCAGCTATGGCGTGGACTCTGGGAAAACAAGCTCAAACTCTCCACCTTCTCCTTCGCTGCGATCCCTCCTAAAAGGTCACAGGCGGAGTCACTGGAAAACCACGGGGCCATACCACACACCACTTCATGCTCCTACCTGGGAGAGAAATGACAGCCACCTCCGAGGTCCAGTGGGTGAAACCCTTGGCTCTTGTACAGAAGCACCCTGCTTTGCCACAGGGACAGATGCTTTGCATTCTCCATCCTCAGGACATTCCTGCCTCTGAGTCCAGTGAGTCACCGGCTGAACTGAAATGCGGTAGGCACGTTAAGTCCAGTGTCCCCTTCGAGACCAGTGTGATAGACAAAGGAAATACAACCCACTCGGAGCAGGGTCTTAGATTTTGTCCACCTGGAAGAGCTCCCCTCGAATGGTGAATGACATTCTGTTGGTAATCGTCACTGACAGATTGTCTCAGTGGTCCGCCAGGCCCTCTGTGTGATGGAGAATGGGTGGGGTACATACACTTGCTTATAAAAGCGACCCTACATGACCCACTGGTCCAAGAAAGACTAGAGGTTCTGAGAAGGCCAGAAGAATTAAGTAGACTTGCCAGGTGGTCTTGGACACTAATCCCCACACAGTGGCTATGGCAAAACTCAGCAGGCCCCCTGGCCCTGAAGCCCCACCCCACCCCTATCTTACAGGCAATTGGGAACCCAGATCAGGTTACAGTCCAAAGTGTGGGACACAGATTAAATATCCAGAGAGGGAGAGGAGAGATGAGCTAGGAGGACAGAGGGGAGAGCCTGCCACTCAGACTTGAAAAGTGGAACCAGAGAGTCAATGTGGCCACAAAGACTGCCTTGAACCTCCTGGCCAGCACCAAGCCCTCACTCCCAGGTTGGCCCTGACTCTTCTGCAGTTATCACAATAAACAAGACCTGCCTCTAGACACTAGCACTGCATTCCACAAGTACATCTGTAAGAAATTGAACACCTAGGAAAAATGAAAATCCAAGGATATATATGGAAATGAAGTCTGTGTGGGTAGCATTTATTATTACTATTATTTAGAGGGGTCAAGAAAGTAAACTTCTGTGCTTGTTTTAAGATTGATCTTGGATGGAGGCTGGGGAGATGACTCAGTGGTTAAAAGCACTTGCTTGCAAGGGCTGCCAGCCCAGGTTCAATCCCACAGCACCCATTTAAGCCAGATGCAAAAATTGTCTCAAGACTGGTGTGTATTTGCAGTGATGCGAGACTCTAGCACACCACACACATGTGTGCAAATAAATAAAAGTATTTTATAAAGATCAAAACAAACAATATGTAAAATTCAAAAATATAATAAAAAAGATTGAGGGCTGGAAGATGATGGGCGCTTGCCTACAGAGCCAAAGGACCCAGGTTTAATTCCCCCAGCGCCCACATAAACCAGAGATGCACAAGGTGGTACATTTGTCTGGAGTTCGTTTGCACTGGCTGGAGGCCCTGGTGCGCACATTCTCTCTCTCTGCTTATCTCTGAAATAAATAAATAAATACAATATTTAAAAATAGATCTCTAGGGCTGAAGAGATCTTGCCTGTGAAGCCTAAGGATCCAGCTTCGATTCTCCAGGTCCCATGTAAGCCAGATGCACAAGGTGGCACATGCATCTGGAGTTTGTTTGCAGTGGGTGGAGGCCCTGGTGTACCCATTCTCTCTCTCTCTCTCTCTAATAAATAAATTAAATAATATCTTTAAAAATAGATCTCTAGTTTGAAGATGATCTTGACTGTGAAGGTAAGGATGTGCTTGTTACTCAGGTGTGTCCTCACAAGGTGGCACTTGCATCTGGAAGTGAATTGTGAGTGGGAACGGGTGAGGCCCTGGGTGTACAGCATTCTCTTTATCTCTCTGGCCTCTCTCTCTCTCTTATTGCCCCCATGATAGTATGTTTGCTTATAAAGAAATTTTAAAAAAATGATTCTGAAATCTGAAGGTCAATTTGATTAATAAGAAGTGTCATCCCTCTTGTAGTTGTTGTATTGGGGAAGGTACGATTAAATGGACTAGCTGTTAAATGAGGCCCTGAGGGGGAGGTTATGAAGGGCTTTATTCACTCTCTCGTCATTCTTTTGCTTCTGAGCATAGTTGAGGATTGACTAGAACCAACAGGTGCTCTATCAAATGGAGCTTCACAAGAGGTCACGTAAGCCATCACAAGGTGACACATGCATCTGGAGTTCGTTTACAGTGGCCAGAGGCCCTGGTGGGCCCATTCTCTCCCTCTTTCTCTCACTCTCTCAAGTAAATAAATAAAAATAAAACATTTTTTTTTTTTAAGAAATGTTGAGAGAAGGGCTAGAGAGATGGCTTAGCGGTTAAAGCACTTGCCTGCAAAGCCAAAGGACCCATGTTCAATTCCCCAGGACCCACGTAAGCCATCACAAGGTGACACATGCATCTGGAGTTCGTTTACAGTGGCCAGAGGCCCTGGTGGGCCCATTCTCTCCCTCTTTCTCTCACTCTCTCAAGTAAATAAATAAAAATAAAACATTTTTTTTTTTTAAGAAATGTTGAGAGAATGATAGCCTAACGTTCCACACGGCTTCACTCTCTCAACAAACGCTTAGTGAGCACCAGCTCTCTGCTACCTGCACTGCCGGACTTACTCCAGGCAAGATGACCGAGACAAGCTCCTCCCACTTGGATGCTGCCAGGCCAGCAAAGGCAAAGCAGGTGACCAGTGCCCTGGCAGTGGGCCCAGGTGCTGAGGGGGGTGGAATGGGCAGAAAGGCCTCCTGGAAGGGAAGATAAGAAGACCGTCCAGGTAAGGAGATGGAGGAAGGCTATTCTAGGCAGAGGGCGTGACATGGCAAAGCCTAGAGGTTTGAAGCCTAGGATGTGGGAGTTAGTCAGCCTTCCACATCTGTAGACTGAAACATTCAGAAGGAGAAAGTGATCTGTAACTGAACTTGGTTCCTGCCATTATTCTTAAACAACTCCATGTGACGAGTATTTATGTAACACACCGCATGAGGGCTTCTAAGCAAGCCGGGGAGAAATATGGTACTTCAAAAGTGAGGTGGAAAGTGCTCATAGTCCTAATGACTTGGGAAGCTGAGGCAGGGGCGTTGCTTGAGCTCAGGAGTTTAAATCCAGCCTGGTAAACACAGTCAGACCTTGGAGAGAGTGATAAAAGGAAAGAAAGAAAAAAAAGTTAGAGAGAGTAAGAAAAGGAAAGGAAATACGGAAGAATGGACATGGTTATCTGGATCATTAAACCATTTTGTATCAGGAGCTTGAGAATCTGAGGATTTGGTTACCCTCAGGGGTCTTGGATCTTGACTGTATAGTATACAGAAAGTGGAGGAAGTGGGATATGGGGCAGGGATGGGTAGGGGTATATATAGGGCCAGATCAGGGAGGGTCTTACACGGCTATTAAGAAATTTAGATTTTACCTTTAGGGCATGAAGAAGCCATTGAAATAACTGCTAAAATGCCAAAATCAGTTGTATTTTAAAGATTACTGAGCTAGTCAGCTTTCCATGACTGTAACAAATACCTGAGACAGTCAACTAATAAAAAGAAAAGGCTGGGGTTTTGGCTCACATTCTCAGAGGTTTCAGTCTAAGATTTATTGTCTCCATTGCTGTTTTATTTTAATTGTTTTAATTTATTTTAGAGAGGGAGAAGGAGAGAGACAGAGAGAGAAAATGGGCGCACCAGGGCCTCCAGTCACTGCAAACAACTCCAGACGCATATGCCACCATGTGCATCTGGCTAAGTGGGTCCTGCTTACCCCAAGTTTTATCAACTAAAAAGTGACAACAAGCTGGTTGTGGTGGCACACGCCTTTAATCCTAGTACTTGGAAGGCAGAGGTAGGAGGATCACTGTGAGTTCAAGGCTACCTTGAGACTACATGTGAATTCTAGGTCAGCGTGGGCTAGAGTGAGACCCTACCTCCAAAAAACAAAACAAAACAAAAAAGACAATATAGATGTGACAGAAATGTTGAGAGAGGGCTAGAGAGATGGCTTAGCAGTTAAAGCACTTGCCTGCAAAGCCAAGGGACCCATGTTCAATTCCCCAGGACCCACGTAAGCCATCACAAGGTGACACATGCATCTGGAGTTCGTTTACAGTGGCCAGAGGCCCTGGTGGGCCCATTCTCTCCCTCTTTCTCTCACTCTCTCAAGTAAATAAATAAAAATAAAACATTTTTTTTTTTTAAGAAATGTTGAGAGAAAGATAGCCTAACGTTCCACACGGCTTCACTCTCTCAACAAACGCTTAGTGAGCACCAGCACTCTGCTACCTGCACTGCCGGACTTACTCCAGGCAAGATGCCCGAGACAAGCTCCTCCCACTTGGATGCTGCCAGGCCAGCAAAGGCAAAGCAGGTGACCAGTGCCCTGGCAGTGGGCCCCAGGTGCTGAGGGGGGTGGAATGGGCAGAAAGGCCTCCTGGAAGGGAAGATAAGAAGACCGTCCAGGTAAGGAGATGGAGGAAGGCTATTCTAGGCAGAGGGCGTGACATGGCAAAGCCTAGAGGTTTGAAGCCTAGGGATGTGGGAGTTAGTCAGCCTTCCACATCTGTAGACTGAAACATTCAGAAGGAGAAAGTGATCTGCAACTGAACTTGGTTCATGCCATTATTCTTAAACAACTCAGTGTGACGAGTATTTACGTAACACACCGCATGAGGGCTTCTAAGCAAGCCGGGGAGAAATATGGTACTTCAAAAGTGAGGTGGAAAGTGCTCATAGTCCTAATGACTTGGGAAGCTGAGGCAGGGGCGTTGCTTGAGCTCAGGAGTTTAAACCCAGCCTGGTAAACACAGTCAGACCTTGGAGAGAGTGATAAAAGGAAAGAAAGAAAAAAAAGTTAGAGAGAGTAAGAAAAGGAAAGGAAATACGGAAGAATGGACATGGTTATCTGGATCATTAAACCATTTTGTATCAGGAGCTTGAGAATCTGAGGATTTTGTTACCCTCAGGGGTCTTGGATCTTGACTGTATAGTATACAGAAAGTGGAGGAAGTGGGATATGGGGCAGGGATGGGTAGGGCTATAAATAGGGCCAGATCAGGGAGGGCCTTACATGCTGTTAAGAAATTTAGATTTTACCTTTAGGGCATGAGAAAGCCATTGAAATAACTTCTAAAATGCCAAAATCAGTTGTATTTTAAAGATTACTGAGCTAGTCAGCTTCCTATGGCTGTAACAAATACCTGAGACAGTCAACTAATAAAAAGAAAAGGCTGGGGTTTTGGCTCACAGTCTCAGAGGTTTCAGTCTAAGATTTATTGTCTCCATTGCTGTTTTATTTTAATTGTTTTAATTTATTTTAGAGAGGGAGAAGGAGAGAGGCAGATAGAGAGATAATGGGCACACCAGGGCCTCCAGCCACTTGTAAACAAACTCCAGACACATGTGCCACCTTGTGCATCTGGCTTACATGGGTCCTGGGGAATCAAGCTTGGGTCCTTTGGCTTTGCAGGCAAGCACCATAACCGCTAAGCCATCTCTCCAGCCCCTCCATTGCTTTTGAGTCCATGGCTGGGAAGCACATAATGGTAGTGATACATGGCAAAGAAGTGAAAAATGAGGAAAAGGAGGAGCTGGGGTCCCGCCCTCTTTGAGGGCTCACCCTCAATGACCTAAGACCTTCCTCAACAGTGCCAAGCTGGAGGCTAAGCCTTTAACATATGGTCTTTGCAGAATACTCTAGATCTAACTGATGTTAGGTACTTTGTCAGCAGTGTAAGAAATGAGCTACAAGAGCTGTAATAATCCTGGAGGGCAGAGCCACTGGGAGATGATTTGGAACATGCTTAGAAGATAACGGGAAGGAAGAATAACATAAGAGTCACTGGCCAGAATTCACTACCACACTGACTCCCAGACTTCAGATGTGGGCAACTAGGTGGGTGAAGATATCAGAGAGAGAGAGAGAGAGAGAGGAAAGAGAGGAGGGGAGGGGAGGGGGGAGGAGAGGAGAGGGCAGGAGAGGAGAGGACAGGAGAGGAGAGGACAGGAGAGGAGAGGACATGAGAGGAGAGGAGATGAGAGGAGAGGAGAGGAGAGGAGATGAGAGGAGAGGAGAGGAGATGAGAGGAGAGGAGAGGAGATGAGAGGAGAGGAGAGGGAGACAGAGAATGAATAAGGAGCAGGCTGGGAATGAGTGGATTCCATGTTGGGCATGGAGAGTTGGAGGAGTTGGGGGACCTCCAGGCTTAAAGCTTCATAAGCAATATGGACACGTGGGTCAAGGAACAGAACTGGATTGTCACACAGCTCTGGGAACCCAGGGGACACAGGCAGGAGGGGGACAGTACAGAAGCATGCAAGCCCCCCATAGGGAGGATATGGGGCAGGAAAAGGAAAGAGCCCCCGAGAGTCTCAAAGTCTTTAGTGGAAATTTTCAAAACATCTCAAAGACTCCTCTGGGTGGTCTCCTATCCCAAATCAAATCTGTACATTTATGAGAAAAACAGGCAAACGACAACTAACTGGAGACAGGCCTGGTTTCTCGGCGTCCTTTGGGTAGCAACAAGCCTGTGAGTGGGGCTTTCTGACTGAAGGAGCAAGGCTTCCGGATGAGACCTGCTTGAGTCTCCTGATTTTGCTTAGTTAAGTTGATGTTGGTACGTGACCTTGTACCCACCTCTAACTCCCAGTTCTAGCCTCGAGCTGTAGGGAACCATGGATCTCCACCCAAGCCTGCCCCCTTGTCTCCCTGTCTGCTTCTACCTGCTGCCGATGAAAGGCCCTTCTACATCTGCAAGATTCATGCACCTAAGCCACATGATGATCCAATCAAGTCAAAGGTATGTGCGAAGCTATCTCCTGGCTTGGAGGGATAATAGAAAAAAAAAAAGCGACATTTTAATCTCTGAATTATTCACATGCTATACCCCAGAGGTGATTCAGTCAGAGAACAGTGGCTGCAGTCTGGTGTGAGCAGGGCTGAGCTCACAATTCCCCACGCAGTCAGTCAAAGGGCTGACAGCAGATGAAATAACAGAATCATTCTTACACAGAGTCCCCAGAGGAGCCCAGGGGAGCGGAGCTGCCAGTGCCAAGAAGTCTAGACTGTCTTAATAAGAAGAAATTTGCGCTAATGTCAGAGCTGGGTGCCGTGGAGAATTCCCGGGTCCTTTGCGCTAGGGGAGGTTGGGGTGCGGGAGGAGAGGGTGACTCCGTGTGCTCCCTTTTAGAGTGAAAGTCAAGATCTTCTCTGAGAAAAGAGGGAGCATTCACCTCGCTGGCCCTAGGTCCCCACTCCATACGTCTCACCTCCTGCTGGACCTCAGGGCTGCTGTCATCAAGACCGCGAGTCACAAAGTGTGGGTGGGGGACAAAGTGGAGGGCGTGGATGATTTGGTGAAAGCTCATCTTATTAAATGAAAACCTGAAAACAAGCCTGTTCTAGAAGAGGGAGGCAGAGTAGCACAGTGGATAGTGCCTGAACTTGGTATAATCTTTGTTTTCTTCTCCAAGCCTGGGACCCTGGCATACTCTCCCCGCACCCCCCCATGCATGCAAATATAGAATTTTTTTAAAAAACAATATTTCTGGGTCCCTCTGAAATGCCTCTAAAATTCCACATTCAGCACATAGAGAAAGGTTTTTTCCAGGAAGTGGGGTGGGGACCACTCACCAGTGTGGTGCAAAGTCTGTGGGGGCTCGGATAAGCCACAGTTCCGTGTCTGGTCTGTCAGCATCTCCAAGGAGAACAGAGGGGACTCTGAGGCTAGGGGGTATCATGGTGAAGTTGGGGAGACAGGAGAACTAAGAGGTACCTGAGGCCTGGGTCCCCTCCCTCCCGAGCTAATTTTTTAAATATATTTTTATTTATTTATTTGCAAACAAAGAGAGAGAGAAGAGAGACAGAGAGAATGGGTGCACTGGGGCATCCAGCCACACTGAAAATGAACTCCAGATGCATGTGCTGCTTTGTACATCTGGCTTTATGTGGGTACTTGGGAATTGAACCTGGGTTGTTAGGCTTTGCAGGCAAGCGCCTTAACCTCTGAGCAATCTCTCCAGCCCCCCCCACCCTTTTTTTTGTTTTGTCGAGGTAGGGGTCTCACTGTAGCCCCGGCTGACCTGGAATTCACTATGAGTCTCAGGGTGGCCTCGAACTCATGGCAATCCTCCTACCTCTGCTTTCTGAGTGCTGGGATTAAAGGCATGCGCCACTACACCCAGCTTCCAGCCCTTTATTAGAATGTTGTGTCCCTGTGATGGAGTATCTGACATAAATAACAAAAGGAGGAATCATTTATTTTGGCTTAGTCTATCATGGCAGGAACGGCATGACAGAGTAGGGCAGTTGGTGGCCAAGAAGCAGAGAGAAAGAGTGGGGGGGGGGGTGAGAATGCTAGACTTGATCTGGCTTTCTCCCTTCCCCTCTTTTCTTCTTTCTGGGTCCATAGCCCAGATGGGATGGTGCCATTCACATTCAGGGTGGGACTTCCCCCCATAATTAATCCTCTCTGGAAACATGGTCAGGCAGACACCTAGCAGTATGCCTCACCAGTCTCCTAGGTGCTGATAAATGCAATCAATTTGTCAATCAGAAGCAACCATCAGAGCTAGGATGAAGAAGACTTGAGTTTTGAGTTGCTGACTCTACCACTGTGTGTGACCTTGAACAAGGCAATGATCCCTGTCAGCCTCAGATTCTGAAACACAAACTGATGATAATGATCCCCTCCTTACTGGGCTCTTGGGATGACCCAGTGGAGCTGTCTGACATCTCCGTGGGCTGTTATTAGTTAACGTATTGCTTTGATTGCCATAACTGGGAGACCAAAACAACAATAGCTCAAGCAAGATAGATGTTTACATTTAGCGTGGCAGCTCTGGTCTTTGAAGTCCCCAGATGCCTGGGTTCTTCTGTGTTGTTGATGGGGGTGTCTTCTCCCTCTCCATGTTCCAAGATGGCTTCCTGCTACCATCACACTCTAGCTGGTAGCAGAGGCAAGGAGACAAAGGAAAGGCAAGCCCTTTCTCCATAACCCAGAAGTTTATGCACTGCTTCCTCTCGCTTCCTTCTGGCTGGAATGTGGTCACACAGTCACATGTAGTTGTAAGAGAGGCTGAGGCCGGGCGTGGTGGCGCACGCCTTTAATCCCAGCACTTGGGAGGCAGAGGTAAGAGGATTGCCATGAGTTCGAGGCCACCCTGAGACGACATAGTGAATTCCAGGTCAGCCTGAACTAGAGTGAGACCCTACCTCGAAAAACCAAAAAAAAAAAAAAAAGAGAGGCTGAGAAAAAGCTGTGCACTTGGCCGGGCATGGTGGCGCACACCTTTAATCCCAGCACTCAGGAGGCAGAGGTAGGAGGATGGCCATGAGTTCGAGGCCACCATGAGAATGCAGAGTGAATTCCAGGTCAGCCTGGGCTACAGTGAGACCCTGCCCCAAACCACCCACCCCCATACACACACACAAAAAGCTGTGCACTACTTGGCAGTCCTGTGGTTCGGGAAGAAGAGATGCACACTGAAGGACAATTCACTAGCCCCACCACCTCTCATGTTTCAATCTTTTGTGTTCATGGGTCCCAGACTTATGTAACTTCCTTGGGTTGCTCCTCCTTGGACATCCAAGCTACATTAGATGTTCTGTGGCTCCTTTATGTGCCTTCACACAATGCTTGGTGCATTTGTACACTTGGATTTACTGTTCACTTTCTGTAATAGGATACTCATGGTTAGAATGTGGGCATGTTAGGGGTCACCTATGGCAGCATGATGCTAGGCACAGAATGGGTGCCTACAGCATTGATGCTGACTAACAAGAAGCTGTTATCAAAGCTCTGGGTGCAGAACTCTACAGCATTGACGCAGGGGGAGTCCTCTCTACCCCAGGTTATTTGGAGCAGACAAATCCTTCTGCTGCCATTGGTGAGTGTCTTGTTGAGAATGTGACCAGAGGCCTAACTGTAGGGGAGGTTATCCCAATCCATTAGGTTCCACCACATGCTCAGAAATCAAACAGGAAACTAAAAGTGGGAAGGTAGGGCAGGATTTGAACCAATGTGGCCATGTTGCAAAGATGGAGAGCAAGCAACTCAGCCCACTTCCCAGGGCACTGACAAGAGCTGTAGATTTATTTAGAGAGAGAGAGAGAGAATGGGCATGCCAGGGCCTCCAGCTGCTGGAAACAAACTCCGGATGCATGCACCACCTTTTGCATCTGGCTTATGTGGGTCCTGGGGAATTGAACTTGGTTCCTTTGGCTTTGCAGGCAAGCGCCTTAACAGCTAAGGCATCTCTCCAGCCCAAGAGCTGCCGATTTGAACAGAGGGAAGAATTTGAGTAAGGGCTTGGAGTACGCATAATTAAGTAGTCTTGGCCAATCTGTGGTCTCAACCCTGGTTCTACAAGGTGACCATGGAAAAGTCCTCACTGCCTGAGAGGACAAGCCAGTTCCCAAGAGCTGATGGCTCCTGCTGGGGGAGGCGCGGCTCTCAGTGTCAATCATGGAGTAATTGCTCCCATTTGGGAGGTGATGTCATCATGAGGTGATCTGTCTGTGAATACAAGGTGACTACAGGTTTAGGACAGTGGCCGGAGGTTTTCAGTTACCTTCTCGGGGGTCTGGAACGGGATGTTTTACAGGTGGCAGCGAAACAGCTTCGTTACCAATATCTCTGTGCCTTCAGCCTTGAAGGAGAGTGAGACAGGTTAGGGAATCAACCTTGTACGATAAGGTTTTAGGCAGACTAAACAATTTGTATGCCTCCATGCAGAGCTGAGGAGGGGTCTGAGCCAGGGTCAAGGACACAGGTACAAAACAAGGCAGAGATGCCAGGCTTTTCTGCGTTCAGTTACCTTGTGAAGCCACATGACCAGCCGGTGCTGGTGCTTCGTAGCAGAGGCGATTTCTAAGTGTTCGTCATTAGCATGGCCGGTTTCCTACCTGTGCCGTGGGTTCTCAGTCCCGAGAGCGTCTTCATGCAGGCCCTCAGCACTGCTCAGGCCCTGCGCCAGGTAGCTCCTCATCACAGGTACTTGCTCTGGAGCTTGGCTACTCAGATCTAGGAAGCACACAGCAAGCATAGGGGATGGGAAGAGTTTTTTTTCCAAAAGCACAATGGGCCAGTAAGTACTAAGGATGCAAGCAGAGAGCTGGACTTCCTAGACTCTGTAATGCAGACAGTGCCCAGTGTCTGCCCTGCGAGGAGGTGGGAAAGGAAGCTCAGTGGAAGACAGCCCTGGGAGCTGGCCCTGTGACAAGGACACTGGAGAGGTGGTGTTTAGCCCAGAGAGACTCTGCTTCCCATGGTGGGAGCAAGGAAGAACAGCCCAGTCTTGCGGTGTGTGTGTGTATGTCACCCACTCTCTGGTGCTCCACTTTAGGGATCATCCTTTTTATTTTTATTTATTTATTTTTTAATTTTGTTGGGTTTCTGAGGTAGAGTCTCACTCTAGCCCAGGCTGACCTGGAATTCACTATGTAGTCTCAGGGTGGCCTCGAACTCATGGTGATCCTCCTACCTCTGCCTCCCGAGTGCTGGGATTAAAGGCGTGCACCACCATGCCCGGCTAAAAACATTTTTATTTATGTTTTATTTATTTGACAGAGAAAGAGGGGGAGAGAGAGAGAGAGAGAAAATGGGTGCCTCAGCCACTGCAAACGAACTCCAGATGCGTGCGCCCTCTTGTGCATCTGGCTAACGTGGGACCTGGGGAATTGAACCTGGGTCCTTTGGCTTTGCAGGCAAACGCCTTAACTACTAAGCCACCCCTCCAGCCCATTAAAAATATTTTATTTTCATTTATTTATTTGAGAGAGAGAGAGAGAAAAAGAGGCACATAGACAGAGAGAGAGGAGAGAAGAGATAGAAAGAGAATGGGCATGACAGGGCTACCAGCTACTGAAAACAAACTCCAGACAGATGTGCCACCTTGTGCATGTGGCATACATGGGTTCTGGGGAATTGAACCTGGGTCCTTTGGCTTTGCAGGCAAACACCTTAACAGCTAAGTCATCTCTCCAGCCCTAGGGATCATTCTTATTTTGACATAAAACTCACCTGAATTTCCTTCTTAGCTCGAAAACATGACTCTGGTTCTCATGGTGAGCACAGGACTCTGGCCTGCCCTTGACCCTCAACCCTTCACATTCTCGGCCCCTTTCTGTTTTCCTTTGGTTTGAGCGGGAGGGAAACCAAGCATCTGCTGCGTCCCTTTCTGGCAGCCTCCAGAGCCAAGGAGGGGGCCAGTCACCTGACACCAAGCCTCGGGGCTTGTGAGATGCTCAGGTTACACTGATATACAAAATGAGGCTATTGAAGAGCCAAGTTCAAATTTCCTTGTTTATATTTTTTTCCATAAGGTGGGGGAGGAGGAGCAGCCATCCATGTCCAGCCAGCAGTCTCAGGGAGTTCTGCCCCTTGCTTGGCTTCAAGGAAAACTTTTCCCTCCTAAGTGTGGCACTGGGTTGATCTGGGAATGAACACCATTGCAATTTCATTCTGACAGCCTTTTGTCCCGTCCCCACCCCCCAGCCCCCATAAAATGGCAGTGTCCCTTTAATTTTCTGTGGGTCTCAGGACCTCGGTAGCTGGCAGTAGTTTAAATGAATCAACTGACCAGACTTTTTCTCGCTGGGGATCTGCGCTAGAAATTCCTCTTGCTTGCTTCAGCGGGTGTGCAGAGCAAAGAGCAGTTAAGAAGGGATTAACTTTCCCCTGGGCTGACTTCTCTCCTTTCTCAGAATAGTTCCACTCTAACTCAGAGACGTGTGTTTCTCTTGGAGCCCGGCTTCTTTCCTGGTTCTTTATGGACTGTACACAGAACCAGAACTTCCTTGACTACTAGTCTTCCTTGCTCCGGGCATTGAGAGTTAGGGGTTTCTCTGGGCCAACTGTACCCCTGATTCTGGGGTTCAATTCTCTTTTCTCCATCATATACCCTAGATTGGCACTCTGCACATTCCAAACAATGATTCTACTTCCTCAAGCAACCTTCTCTTCTGGGAAAAGATGAGAATATTTTAGGTCTCATTAAAATATGGCAACAGCCGGGTATAGTGGCACATGCCTTTAATCCTAGTACACAGGAGGCAGAGGTAGAGGGGTCGTAGTGAGTCTGAGGTCACCCTGAGACTACATAGTGAATTCCAAGTCAGCTGGAACTAGAGAGACACTACCTCAAAAAAAAAAAAAAAAAAAAAAAAAAACAGAAAAAATAAAATAAGGCTGGAGAGATGGCTTAGTAGTTACTTGCCTGCAAAGCCTAACGACCTGGGTTCAATTCCCCAGTACCCAGTTAAGCCAGATGCACTAAGTGGTGCATGCATCTTCAGTTTGTTTACAGTGGCTAGAGGTCCTGGCACACCCATTCTCCCCGCCTTCCCCCCTTGCAAATAAATCAATAAATAAAATATTTAAAAATAAAATAAGGCAACAAAGTCTTATACAAAGAATATAGTAAGATCACTGATTTGAGATTTAGGGCTTCTGGGTTCTCATCCTGCCTTTGTGATGAATTAATGTGACCTGGAGCAAGGCACCTCTCTGCTGATCATTAAGGTCCCCTCTATAAGGTGACAGAGTCTATTTAGTGCTAACCATAGTCTTGCAGGCTTGAGTCTGGCCATCACCTTGTTACTCCCCACGACACTTATCACCTTGAATGTGCGCAGATGAAGACATGATCTAGGGCCAGGTGACTTGGATACTGAGCCACATCAGCCAGTCACCTTGCTTGGGTCTTGCTAGGTGCCTGTTCTAGGCTGTTTGGCATCTGTTCCTGAAGGGACACAAGGTGTTCCTAATGGGCCTGACTAGAGGTAGCTGGTGCTTTTGGCAGGTTGGGGCGGGGATGAAGTGAGAGGATTCCAGACAAACCGCCATGCCCCATGTTCAGTTGCTATTTTATTTTATTTTATTTTTAGAATGTGTGTGTGAGAAAGAGAGACAGACAACGGAAGAGAGAGAGAATTGGTGGGCCAGGGCCTCAGCCACTGAAATTGAACTCCAGATACTTGTGCCACCTAGTGGGCATGTGCGACCTTGTACTTGCCTCACCTTTGAGTGTCTGGCTAACATGGGACCAGAAGAGTCAAACATGGGTCCTTAGGCTTCACAGGCAAGCGCTTTAACTGCTAAACCATCTCTCCAGCCCGGTTGTTCTTTTCTTTTCTCTCTTCTTTCTTTCTTTCTTTCTTTCTTTCTTTCTTTCTTTCTTTCTTTCTTTCTTTCTTTTTTGAGGGTTTTGCAGACAGAAAAGGTCCACTCCCAGCAGCCCGAGGACACTTACTTTCACGTGAGACCCATCCCTTCATGTTCCTACCACAGACTTGACCCGGCTGCTCATGCTCAGCAACGCTGTCATCCAACAGCAGAGCGCCATTGATTGTAGCTTTCCAAAACCCTGCAGAGAAACCTGCTCTCCAGACAGATGCAAAATGTCTACAGGTTTTCAAAGGAGCTGAGTCTGTCTTCAACAAATGTGATCACTTGAAGCCGGCGTTTCTTCCCCCATTCTTTTAACACAATGAAGATGCTGGAAGGTTTCCAAATTGGACCTTTCTATGAGAAGGACCATTTGGGGACCCATGAACTTGGCAAAAAAAAAAATTGTTAGAAATTAGTAAAGTGCCAGGCGTGGTGGCACACACCTTTACTCCCGGCACTCAGGAGGCAGAGGTAGGAGGATTGCCGTAAGTTCGAGGCCACCCTGAGAATATAGAGTGAATTCCAGGTCAGCCTGAGCTAGAGTGAGACCCTACCTCAAACCCCCCACCCCCCAAAAAAAAGAAATTAGGAAAGCATGCTCTGCCTCAGCTGGGAAGCTGCAGAACCGGAGTGGTCAGGATGTCTTTCTGGTGCAGTGAACAGAGTTGATTTCAGGATCCACTCAGTAGGTGAGCAGGGGGAGGGGAGGGAGCTGGTGTCGTGGGTGGCAGAGCACTCTTGAGATGGACATTCATGGTTGTTATGTTACAGTCTTGGATGGTCCCAAAGTCAGCATGAAGAGGTTGTGTCCTGAGTCTAATCTCAACTACTCTCCTCTTCCTATACTACGTGGACTTTCACCCCAGGCTACCTCGGTGGAGAGAATGAAGAGGAGGCATGGGGATCTCCTGCAAACATAGCTTTGCCTCTATTAGAAACTGGCAAAAAGAAACAGATCTGAGCCAGGCGTGGTGGTGCATGCCTTTAATTCCAGCACTCGGGAGGCAGAGGTAGGTGGATCGCCGTGAGTTCGAGGCCACCCTGAGACTCCATAGTGAATTCCAGGTCAGCCTTGGCTAGAGTGAGGCCCTACATAGAAAAAACAAACAAACAAACAAACAAAAAAAAAAAAAACAGATCTTTTGGGCAATTAAGGTCTTGCTATCCCAGTAGCGCTGAAGCAAATACCTCTACTTGAGTTCTTTCCCCGTGACGCTTGGTTGCACTTCGTAGGTGTCCTTACAGTTGATGTATTGGACTTAAAGTGTGGCTATCTTAAATTTGATACGAATGTTAAATTAACAGTTGCTACACAAGCAAAACCTATAATCATTAATTTGGGTCATGTTTAAAACAGTGGTTCTTAACTGTGGCTTCGCATTGGTGTAATCACAGAAGCTTGGTAAAAGTTCCCACGCTGGTGGCCCACCCCCAGAAAATCTATTTTAATTGACTTGAAGTGGATCTAGGCATTGTTTTGTTTTTTTTTTTTTTTAAGCTCCCCATGGTTCTAATTGCAGCAAGGATTGAGAGGCATTGTTCTGAATGATGCCTGAGAAGTGTGTTAATTTAGCTGAGGGGAAGACAGTCAAATGAGATCTTAGTCTGAATTGGCTGGCTTGTTTTGTCAGCATTCAGCCTCGTATCTGGAAAGGAACAAAGCCAAGATCACAGTGCAGTTATAGACAGTGTGGAGAATAAGCCACTTCTCAAGCTGGTTCATAACTGCATGTATACCTTATCCAGAGCAGACAGGAGCAGTAAGGTGGGAATATTGGGCAGGAACTAAAGTATGCTTATGAATATGTGCCCCAATAATCTTCAAGCATCAGCCTATGAGCAGAATGACTAGGAGACAAGTAAAAGAAATTCTCACATTTAAAAGGATTCACCCTGACAATGCTTTGTATTTCTGGTAATACCAGCGACTCGGAAGCCCAGCAACATCGATCTATTTTGCCTTGAATTTCAAGACATCACTCTAGTGCTTTATGATGATGACAGGCTCAAATCACTATCTCTTGCCCCCGAGATGAACTTCTGGCTCAGTGTGTCTGAAGGCAGAGTGGGGAAGACAATTCAGGTAGCAGAGGGCACAGAACAAAGGACAATCAGGAATCTGAGCTCATTAGCAGCTAGCCCTGGCTGGGACTGATCACCTCTCAGCAGGAGTTCCAGGAGCTGCGAATGGCTCCAACCTTTGTTTTCCTTCCCTGGGAAAGACTGGTCCATTTGCTCTCTGGCTACATTAGAGCTTAATTCCCCCCACCCCCAACACTATAAAGGGGACAATACTTTCCAAAAGTTGGAGGACAGCTGAGCAGGATCCGTCCTCTTTGTAGGAAATCATTAAGCATATGGAATGGGGAGGTCGAAGCCCAGAGAAGAATTAGCACACTGAGAAGGCAACTGGGCTAGATATAGGGAGTACTGACAGGGACCCACGCTTGGGGATAAAGCTCAGGTCTAAGTATGTGTTTAAAGAATGATCGCCTTTAAAAGAATACTTTTTAAATATTTCATTTTTATTTACTTATTAGAAGGAGAGAGAGAACTGCAACTGAACTCCAGATGCATGCACCACCATGTTTATCTGGCTTACATGGGTACTGGAGAGTTGAACCTGGCTCCTTAGGCTTCACAGGAAAGTGCCTTAACCTCTAAGCCATCTCTCCAGCTCAAAGAATGATACCTTTTGAATGTATCAGAGTAGAGTTAGGAACTGCCCACGGGAATGAGACCCATTAAACTCATAGACTCCAATCCCACAGTCTTTAGAAGCTACAGTTCATTTCCTGGGGCGGACTCCCAGACACATTGTCTTGGCTGTTCCTCACCACAGCCAGGTGGAGGAGCACTGGCTGCTGCGAGCAGGGGTTACCTGATCCCACTTGCTCAAGGAAACTGACATTTCAGGCTTGAATGGTGATGGTGCTTCTTTTACAGTTAAATGGCAATCCGTAGAAAGTCCTGAACCAGGCCCTTGACATTTTCCAAAGCACTTTGTTTACAAAGCCACCCAGAAGATTAACTTTCACTCCCACCACGCCCTTTCCTGGTTCCCCAGTGGAAAGGGAATCTCCAAGCCCATTGTGGTTCCCAGTGACAAAAGCACAGGTCGAGATGCTCTGCTCCCCCTGTCAATGGTGTGTGACTTCAATGGGACGAGACTTTCATGAAGCCATTCAGGCTACGAGCCAGGTACATCTGAGTTCCAAAAAAGATAAGGTAGAGAAACGGGCTGCGTGAGCATTATCAGAGGCTGAACTTTATGAGACTGAATCCCGGGGAGACAGTGGGAGCATCTTTTTTTCTCATGGTTCTCACCTTATAGTCATCTACCCAAACACTAGAGGCTGATTTTAATTATTTTATTTTATTTTATTTGACAGAAAAAGAGAGAGACAGAGAAAGAGAGAGAGAGAGAATGAATGGGCACGCCACGGCCTCTAGCCATTGCAAATGAACTCCAGATGCATGCATCCCCTTGTGCATCTGGCTAACGTGGGTCCTGGGGAATCGAACCTGGGTCCTTTGGCTTTGCAGGCAAATGCCTTAACCGCTAAGCCATCCCTCCAGCCCTGATTTCAATTCTTTTACCAAATGAGCAAAATACCAGTATCGATTATGCATAGGTAAATTTCTGCCTGCCAATCCATATCCTCCTGCTGTCTCCAAGCTGGCCCAGACAGAATGGACCACTCTCTCCTGCTCGCTAAGCAATGCCTTCCATGAATGCGACCCAGTTATGGCTGCCTTGGGCTGAGGCTGGCAGAGAGACAAAGGCTCCCCAAGACAGGGGGCCTAAGGCGCACTCATCCCCTACTCTCTGCAATGAGAGGCTCTCGGTGACTATCTACTGAATGAATCTGTGTGTCTGTGGGGTTCCATCTCTCCTCTCCAACAAGCACTGAAAGTCAGTGGACTAGGATGAGTAACCAGGAAAGAGGTGTTAGGAAACCACAAGACAGAGAAGTAAGGTTGAAACCTGCTCAAATATTTATAATGCATTTGAGTCTCTCTCCACCTCCTCACAGACAGTGGCTGCCTCTGGCCAAGGGCCTGGAGGATCTGGGTCAAGAGTCAGGGGAGTGTCTTTTGTCTTCACTGATTCTGTGACCTGGGGCCTGGCCCTCTCCTCTTCTGGGCCTTAGTTTCCCCATTCTATACAATGAGAAAAGTAGACAGGGTGATTCCTCTGGTACCTTACAGCTCTGGTACTATGTAATTTGATGCATCTCACTCTATAATCATGTACTGGAAGAGAGGTGAGTACCCTGCAGTTGGACAGGCACATGATACAGCATGGAATACACCAGGCTCTGAATTTGCCCACCAGCCTTCAACCCTGGACCACTTAATGTGAGCTTCAGTTTAAAACACTCAGCATCTCAAATGCTAGCTAGACCACAGCTGCATCAAATAGGAAAATCTTGTTAGGAAATGGCCACAGTCCCCTGGGGCTGTGGAAAACATTGCCTCAGACAAAAAGGACTTTTCCAGTGGAAACAAAAATCAGCAGTATTGTGTCTGCTAATGCTGTCTGCCCAGGTGGTTGTTGCTGAATCCTGCCTACTCAGAACCTTGGCTCTGGACTGTTCTTTTCCACTCGATGTTGGTCCTAATGATGAATGCAGGTTGTCCTCCTCTTCTGGCTCCAGCTCTTCCAGAAACCACACTGAGAAATCATTTCCAAATTCATCTTTGGACTGCCTGGCTTTGAAATGCTTCCTCCAGAAGCAAAAAAAAATCATAAATGTTTTCACTACAATGAGTCTCAGAGATCACCTTGTGTTTCCCATTTAATGCCCTGTCTGTAGAAGGACATAATATCCCAGGTAGGCAAATGCCTTGTGCAAAGTGACACAGAGTAACCAGGGTGAGGGGGTCCCGGTACCCTGATGGCCTGCTAGTTACAGAGTCAATTCCCTTCCACCTTCTCTCGGCAGATGTCTCCACACCAAACAACCAGCTAACCAACTCTCCACCCAGCAAATACTCCCTAGAAGCCTGAGACTGTGCATGTTCGGCAATGAATACATTTTTTCAAAACCAATAAACACTACACACTTACTTTGGGGGGGCAGAGCAGAGCTGGTCAGCAACTTGAAGTCCACCTTCAATATCTGAAATACAGACTCAGTGTCCTGCCTATTTCTTGGGAATCATCTAGAGTTACTTTGAAAGAACTGCGCATTTTTTAGCGAGGTCCAACAAGATTTCTGGTCAGAGTGATTTGGGTCTAAACAGTTCTTGGACCTCTGCAGGGAACAACCCCAAGCAGAGAACAGCCAAGGTGCCTGTCTAGTTGCGGCCTCTCTACAGCAGGTTGGCCTCCTCCCCCTGAGGTTTGAAGGCTGGATAAGGCTGTTGATATTGTCTGAGCTTGCTCACTCAAATGGAAGTAGGCCCCCCTTCTTTTCTCAGAGGACACTAAAGACACAACTGGATTTTATTTATTTTACTTACTTATTTGTATAATTTTTGGACACAAGGTCTCACTGTGTAACCCAGACTATGATGCCTTGAACTCACAATCCTCCTGCCTCCGTCTCCCAGTTATAGGCATGTAGCACCATGCCTGGCTGTGGCTGGAATTTTCTGAGGAAATATTCACTAAGAGTAAATAAAAGATAAAACCTAAATGTGATGGCATTTGTAGACTACAGATTTTTTAAATAGAATGCCAAACACATTTGGGGAGGAAAACCCAAGACATTAAGACCCCACAAGCCCATCACCGAGGGCTGTGTCCACATAGTAGCCACTGGCCACGGTTGCTCTCAAGCATCTGACATGTGGTTACTGTGACTCGAAGGGCTATAAGTGTAAACTGAACACTGGATTTTGAAGATCTTGGGCAAAAAAGCACTTCCTTTTTTTTTTTTTTTTTTTTTGAGGTAGGGTCTCACTTTAGCCAAGGCTGACTTGGAATTCACTCTGTAGTCTCAGGGTAGCCTCGAACTCACAGTGATCCTCCTACCTCTGCCTCCCGAGGGCTGGGATTAAAGGTAAGCACCACCATGTCCAGCCAAAACAGCATTTTCTAATAAATCATTAATACTTCACAAATATTCGTTTCATGAGAGTGTTCTTTTTTTTCTTTGGTTTTTCAAGGTAGGGTCTCGTTCTAGCCCAGGCTGACCTGGAATTCACTCTGTAGTCTCAGGGTGGCCTCGAACTCACGGCGATCCTCCTAGTCTACCTCCTAAGTGCTGGAATTAAAGGCGTGCGCCACCATGCCCAGCGAGAGTGTTCTATTTTAATAGATTGGATTAAATGTATTATTAAAAGTTACTTTTATTCTTTTTCCCTTTTTAAATGTAGCTACTAAAAACTTATAATTACATATGTGGACGCATTACATTCTTGTTGGGCAGCCCTGATCTAGAGAAATCACTGTTAACATTTTGGTGCATTTTGCCCTTTTATGGGTGTATGTGTTTGAGAAGTGCCGCTCACAGGGTTAAAAGCCTGTGTATGGTCTACGGCGGCGTGCGGCCAGGCAGTGGGAACAGAGGAGACAGACTACCCCTTGCACATCAGCCAGGGCCCAGGTGAAACCACAGAGGACTTGGCGAGATGAGCACGAGTGCTGCTTCTGCACTCTTGTCAGTGCCTGACAACCTGCACCAGGGTGATGCAGACAGACACCGAGGATACTCAAGACGCACCAGAGCAGAAGTCCAGAAGCTGCTGAGAGCTCAGCCCTAATGCAGACTTAAAGCACACCCACCACGGCTCAGGGAATTCAGTGGAAGAGGGGGCAGAAAGATTGTAAGAGCCACAGAGTGGGAGGGAATGTCCAGAGGCATTGACCCCTTCCCCCTAACAATAACTGACTGCTTCTCTCCCATCTCATAACCCACAACTCCATGGTGACTACAGGGAATCCCAATGAGGAGAGCCTCCAATGGAATGGGGGCAGGGAAGAGGGGAATGGTGGTACCAACACATGATGTGTCTATATGGTTTCTACTTAATTTTAAAAAAGCCCTGGGCTGGAGAGGTGGCTTAGCGATTAAGGTGTGTATTAGTCAGGGTTCTCTAGAGGAACAGAACTGCTAGAATGAATTATTTTAAAGGGGGATTTATTGGATCAGCTTATAGTAGTCCAATAGCAGTTGCAGGCCCGAGAATCACCGAACCTGGTAGTTGCTCAGTCCTCGTGGCCAGATGCCTCAGCAGTCCCGACCCGGCACTGCAGATGGTGCAGGAAAGCCTGGAGGCTTCCTGAGGAGCCGCTGGGCTTCAATCCACGGGGGTCTTCAGTTGATGCTGGTCTTTCGTCCGCACTGGTCTTCAATCCACGCTGGAAGGTAGCAAGCAGCTCCGGCAGCCAAAAATGGACGGGGGGGGGGGGGGCAGGAAGGAAGAAAGGGACTCTCTTTTCCCAGAGCTCCCTTGTATCAAGTCCCCCTCTGGGCGGGACCGCCCATTCTGGGGGAAGGGCTCAACCTTGGGGAAAGACTTCCTCCTCTAATTGATCCTTCCTAGAAGCAACCTATGGATTACTAAACAGATCAAGTTGACAACACCTTAACTATCACAAGTCCACCCCTTGTCAACTTGGCATCAAATTATGTCTCCTTACATCATACTTAATTTTCAAATGAAAACAGTAACAAGCTCATAATTTCGCCTAACATGGCATAACTATCCCACGTACAACCGGAACCGCAAAATCTTCCCCTCAACACAAAGCTTAGTCTCTAGTATAATGGGTCTAATATAAATTCAACAGTTAGCTAATGATATAATCGTAATATTGGTGTAGATACATACAAACACTCTGTTATCAAGGCAGGACAGAAACATTGCAATCACAGTCCTCGTTTCTGTAACTGGTCACGTGGCCTTAGCTGGTATTTGTAACTGCCTTTTTCTACTACCCATTCTGTATTTCCTCCACCTTCAGCAAGCACCTCACCAGGTCTTGGTTCTTTACCTGGAGGGGTAACCCATACCTTCATTCCTGAAGGATCTGGGCCATTTATCACACTACTTCTATTGGGTTGTTGCAGTCGTCCATTGACTTTGACAACAGGACATGGTAACACTAACAGATGCCCTAAAGGATCTCCTGCACTCCAGACATACTCTTCCTTACCTCCATTGTGGAGAAGCAGTCCAATTTCCCCCTGGTAATCTGGATCAATCACCCCTGCTATCACTGTAACTCCTTTCTCAGCCTGTTCACTCAAGGGCATTAGGAGCCCAAAGTGACCAGGGGGAAGTCTTAGCTTCCAGTTCAATGGAATGTTCTTTGTGTCTCCTGGCAAAAGCACTCCTCCCTCTGGGACCAAGACTTGTAGTCCAGCAGAGCATAAGGTTGCAGGAACAGGAAGCAAAAATCTAGCTAATGGGTCACTTGGAGTGATGGTAAGTGGGACTATTAAGCAACCTATGGATTACTAAACAGATCAAGTTGACAACACCTTAACTATCACAAGGTGTTTGCCCACAAAGCCAAAGGACCCAGGTTTAATTCCCCAGGACCCACATAAGCCAGATACACAAGGTGGCGCATGCATCTGGAGTTCGTTTGCAGTGTCTGGAAGCCCTGACACACCCATTCTCTCTCTCTCTCTCCCTTTTTCTCTTTTGTGCTTCAATAAATAAATAAATATTTTTTTTAAAAAAAACAAGGCCTACATATGACTTTCCAAGCCCTACCATAGGTGAAGACAAACACTGACTGTCAGGACACGTGGAGTGGAATGCTGTCCCCCACCTAGCCTTGGGATCCAGGCAGGGCATGAACAACTCAGGAAGGAGTGAACCATGAGGGGCTTGGCCCTTACCTGTTTGCAGCTTGGGTCTCTTTCCCTGACCTTGGGCAGAGGTCTTCTCCAGGCACTGTTGAGGCTTCCTTTGCACAGGGAGGAGCAGGAAGCCTGAAGGTGCTTTTCCCCACACGGGCTCAAAACTTGGGAATTTCCCACTCCTGCCCCAGCCCTGCATCCCACCAGAGCCCTTGGCTGGAGATATCCTCAATGGTGAAATGTTTCCCGGTGTCTGTGCTGACTCAGCCGACCCTCAACGGTGCATCGCTGAATGGGGAAGTAAATGAACCGGGGAGTTGGTGCCTTCTCCATAGTGGCCTGTTGCTGATAATCTCTCAGTAAGGGACGAACGGCATCGTTGTTATTGTCACTCTCATTTGGGCTTATTGTTGCTATAATCAGCTACTCTGGGATCTGACAGCTCAATGCTTTCTTCAATTCCAGCTCAGATGAACTCTAGGCTATGTATATATAATTTTTTAAATAAAGCAGAATGAGAATCATACAGAATGTAATTTGATACACACTGCCCCCCAATTTATGGTGCAAGTTTATGACGGTGCAAATATATACCCAGACAACCATCAACCATACTTGTCTTTTACTTTTAGGAGAGAGAGAGAGAAGGTGAAAGAAAAGAGAGAGAGAGCTGGGCTGGGGCACTCTGAGAGTAAGAAATGGACAGACGAGGGCAACATCACGGGATAAGCCAGGAAAATACTGCCCCTCCCCCGTCTCTCCTTTCCCCAAGACTTCACCTCGGCTAACTCAGTTGCTGAAGTCGTCTGTCAGAGCAGAAAGCCGAATAGGGCCAGAGAGGTGAGTCCAGAGGCAAAGGACTGTGGTACTTTATTCACACACTGCTGCATTGTCAAAAAATCCCCATTTCCTTCCCCACGTAGCCAGTCTCGGCCCCTATAGTGACGGAGTGGACAGTTTATAGGACATCAGTCCCAATTCCTCAGCCTTTTCTTCTGAATTTCCAGACTGAGCTCTTGCTTGATGGTGTGTGCATGTCTGCACATATGCCCCCTCCCCCCAGAGGGCCTCCTTCCACCGTAGCCCTGGGTCAGAACTCAGGGCCTCTGTGGCTCTCATCTTACAGAGCTAACCCACAGGGTGGCTGCGGTCTGGTTCCTTGGATCCCTGCACTCTGCCTGCCCCCCCCCACCCCCGCAGCCCCTGTCTCTGCTTTATCTCATCCTACACCTCTGCCTGCCCTTTCCAATGCTGTTTCTACTTGCTGACCCACCCCGCATACCTGCTGTCTCCCTGTGAGCTATGAGTCCCTTACAAAGGACACACAGGGCCATTCCCCCAGGCTGTGATGTTTGGTTTATGTGAATTCTCCTGGGACAGCACATAGAACTCCTTTCCCCTAGATGAATTTTTTCACTTGTCTGGACCAGGTTTACTCGGAAGCAAAGTGGGAAAATGAAAAACACCCATCTAAGCGCTCCGGGAGCTGAGAGCCCGGGGTGGTGTCAGGAAGGAGATTGCGCATGCCCTGTACATTCAAAGCCAAGGGGCGCTGAGCGGAGGCGAGGGAAGCTGTGCTCAAGGCCAAGGCATTTATTTGACAAAGAAGGGGGAACTTAGAGAAATGGGTGGCAAACATCAAGAAAAGGCGGTGCCAGGGCTGGGGAGATGGCTTAGTGGTTAAGGAGCTTGCCTACAAAGCCAAAGGACCCAGGTTCAATTCCCCAGGACCCACGTAAGCCAGATGCACAAGGTGGCGCATGCATCTGGAGCTCGTTTTCAGTGGCTGGAGGCCATTTTTCTGTCTCTCCCTCTCTCTCCCAAATAAATAAATAAAAATGAAGTACTTAAAAAAAAAGAGAGAGAGAGAAAAGGTGATGTGATAGCCAGATGTGATGAGCAGAAAGGAGTCACTTTAGAGAACAGGAAACAAGCCACTGCAAGGATTATCCTGTTTCCCAAAGAAGAGGCAGTTTAGAACATTGGCAATTTGAACGTAAGCCTCTAACAAAGTCATCTGAAGGAACGTTCATTCTGCACTTGTCAAGGCTCTGGAAAGGCAGAGACAGTCAGTCTTCCCAGGGCGAGAGGCCCAAGGGCAAGCCAGCTTTTCTGGCAGTGGAGAGTGACTCCAGCTACATGTCTCTTGCATGTACAGCAAGCTCTCTGTCACGGGAGCCATCTCTCCCGCCCTCCCTCCCACTCCCTTTTGTTTGACAGTCCCGCTATTGTAGTCCGGGCTGAACTCAAACTCTTGATCCTCCTGCCTTAGCCTCCAGAAGGCTGAAATTACAGGTGTGTGCCATTATACCTTTTTTGTTGTTGTTGTTGATGTTTTGTTTTTCTAGGTAGGATCTCGCTGTAGTCTAGGCTGACCTGGAATTCACTATGTAGTCTCCGGGTGGGCTTGACCTCACAGTAATCCGCCTACCTCTGCCTCCCAAGTGCTGGAATTAAAGATGGGCGCCACCACACCCAGCTGCAAATATTTTTTGAGTGCCATCTCTCAAATTAGAATGGAATGCATATATCCTAAGGATTTACCAATCTGTCCTGGGAACCCTTTCACAGGTATCATTTTCATCTGAGGAAGCTGGAGCTGACATGTTAAGGGTTTCCATGGAATAAGAGTGAAAAAACGTGGCTCCCTTTGGTGCCCCCTGGGCTGGCCTTTGGACAGTTGCTAAAAAGTGTACAGATTTGAGGAACTGCTTCCAGCGAAAAACTGCAGAAGATCCCTAGGTGGGGATGTCGAGTTCCTTAGCCAAAGTGACGGAGAAACTACCGAGGGTAGCTTCAGAACCTTTCAGACATTCCTGGGTGAGGGCAGAAGAGATGCCTCAGAGGTTAAGGGCACTTGCTTGCAAAGCCTGTCAGCCTGGGTTCAATTCCCGAGTACCTATATAAAGCTAGATGCAAAGTGGAGCAGGCATCTGTGATTCCCAGTGTTCTACCGTGGGAGGCGGAGGCAGGAGAATTGGAAGCTCGCAGGACGTCCACTGGCAGTCTGGCAGTTCATTCGCAGCAATGAGCGACCCTGTCTCAACGATGGAGCGCACACCCCTCAAAGTTGTCCTCTGACCTGGACACACACACAGGTTCATAAATAAACTAATTAAATTTTAAAATGTTCCTACATGAGAACTTGGCAAGCTAGTCACACTGAACCACCGGCCTTGGGGCGGCTGTGCTTCTGCCCCCCTCGTCCAGCCTCGCCCAGCCTCGCCCTCCAGTGTAGCCTCAGCTTTGCATCATGCACTTTGGAAATGTGTCCCCCCTGGAACGGGGCTCAGTGCTCCTCCCATTCCAACCCCTGCGCTTCCCAGACTGCGAGAAAGATAGCTTCTCTTAGAGCAGAACTGGCAGGGGTCCGAGTCCAGGGGAATCTGCATACAATAGAATTAATAATCTCTAAAAAGAATTCCTCTTTTTTTTTTTTTTAAGTTCAGCCCCATTTGACTAGGTCTCTGGCCTTCCCACTACCAACCACAACTGGGCCCTTTGACAGCCTGCCATTTGGGACTTAAGATAACAAACCTTCCCCCCCCCCCCAAGAAGGAATGTAAAATTGAACAGCATGCATACAGATCCTGTCCCAGTGAGGAGTGGAAAGGATGCTGCAGTTATAAGCAGACCCAACTGTATGTGGGTCAAGCATGACAGCTGAGACAGAACAGAAAGGGACTCTTTCAAAATCAAAGCAGGGCTGGACTACAGGCTGAGTAGTAAAGCACTTGTCTGGCATGCCTCAAACCCTTGGTGTAATCCCCAGCACAGAAAAAAAAAAAAAAAAAAAAAAAAAAAAAGCGCCAGGGCTGGAGAGATGGTTTAGTGGTTAAAGCATTTGCCTGCAAAGCCAAAGGACCCAGGTTCAACTCCCCAGGACCCACATAAACAAAATGCACAAGGTAGCGCATGCATCTGGAATTTATCTGTAGCCACTGGAGGCCCTGGCTTGCCCATGCTCTCTCTATGTGCCTCTTTCTCTCTTTGTCTCTCTCAAATAAATAAGTAGGGGCTGGAAAGATGGCTTAGCAGGTTCAGGCACTTGCCTGCAAAGCCAAAGGACTCAGTTTCAATTCCCTTGCACCCAAGTAAGCCAGATGCACAAGGTGGTACATGTGTCTGGAGTTTGTTTGCAGTGGCTGGAGGCCCTGGTGTGCCCCTTCTCTCTCTCTGTGCGTCTTTCTCTCACTCTCTCAAATAAAACAGAAAGTGGTAAGCTGGGGGTAGTGGTGTATGCCTTTAATCCCAGCACTTGGGAGGCAGAGGTAGGAGAACTGCCATGAGTTAGAGGCCACTCTGAGACTACATAGTGAATTCCAGGTCAGCCTGGGCTAGAGTGAGTGAGACCCTACCTTGAAAAACAAAAACAAAAACAAAAACAAAAACAAAAACAAAAAAAAAAGAGTGGCACAAGTGTCTGGTGCTCGTTTGCAGTGGCAACAGGCCCCGATGCCCCTTTCCCCTACATAAATATCAATAAGTAAATAAAAATAAAATATTTTTTTAAAAGACAAATCAGGGGCTGGGGAGATGTCTCAGTAGGCAAAGTGCTTGCTACACAAATGTGAGCAACTGAGTTTGGATCCCACACCACGTAGAGCATTGGCCATGGTGGCATGTGCCTGTAATCCCAGCGATTGGGAGACAGAGACAGGCCAGTCCCCAGAGCGGGCTGGCAAGTCTGTTGTCTACCTAAACCAGACAGTTCCAGGCTCAGTGAGAGACCTTGTCTCAAAATAACGTGGAGAGCAACAGAGGAAGATACTTGGTGACTTTGGCTTCCACATGCACCAATATACATATGTGCACACACATGTATGCATGCACACTACACACATATATACATGCAAAAAAAAAAAAAGGCCAAATAGACAGCAAGAATGAAAGAAGTCTAGCTAACTCACTAAGGGCTTATTTATGAATCCTTCCAAACAACCGTTTATATCTTCTCCTCTATGTCCCTAGGATTCTTCCTGGACGTGTAAGATACTCAGTGTTTACTTGCCAGTGAACAACAGATACATGAATGCTATGACCGGTTTGTCTCAAACTACCTGAGGAGTTTTTTACATGCATGCATGTATGTGTGCATGTGTGTTCATATATGTGTGTGGGTGTACATGCATATGTGTGTCCATGTGGAGGCCAGAAGACAACCTCGGCTGTTATTCCTCAGGAATGCTGTCCACCTTTTAAAAAAATTTAAATATTTTATTTTTTTACTAGAGAGGGAGACAGAGAGAGAGAATGGGCGCACCAGGGCCTCTAACCACTGCGAACGAACTCCAGATGCATGCGCCACCTTGTGTGACTGGCTTTACATGGGTCCTGGGGAATCAAACCTGAGTCCTTTGGCTTTTGCCAGCAAGTGTCTTAACTGTTAAGCCATCTCTCCAGGCCCCTTTAAAATTTTATTTTATTTTATTTATTTGCAAGCAGACATATACAGAGAGAAGAGAGAAAGAGAGAGAGAGTGGGCATGCCAGGGTGCCTGGTCGCTGCAAACACATTCCAGATGTATGTGTCACTTCATGGCTTTACGTGGGGAATCAAACACAGGTTGTTAGGCTTTGCAGGCAAGTGCCTTAACCACTTAGCTATCTCTCCATCCCCATCCACTTTTTTTTTTTTTTTTTTTTTTGGTTTTTCGAGGTAGGGTCTCACTCTAGCCCAGGCTGACCTGGAATTCACTATGGAGTCTCAGGGTGGCCTCGCACTCACAGCGATCCTCCTACCTCTGCCTCCCGAGTGCTGGGATTAAAGGTGTGCGCCACCACGCCCGGCATCCCATCCACCTTTTTTGACATAAGATCTCCCGCTGGCCTGGAGCACAACAATTTTGGGAGACCTGTTGTCCAGTGAACCCTAGGAATCCTATTTCTGACTCTTCAGTACAGGTTTACAGGTTCACAGGTGCAAGCATGTTACTGACTGAGCTGTCCCCACAGCTCCTGCCTTGGGTTTATTTATTATTTATTTATCTATCTATCTATATTTTTTAGAGAGAGAGAATTGATGCACCAGGTCCTCAGCCACTGAAGTTGAACTCCAGACACTTACACCACCTACTGGGCATGTGCCACCTTGCACTTACCTCACCTTTTGCATCTGGCTTACGTGGGAGTTGAACATGGGTCCTTAGTCTTCATAGGCAAGCACCTTAACCACTAAGCCATCTATCTCTCCAGCCCTGCCTTAGGTTTTGATTATTGTACTCCAATATTCTGAGCTCATGAAGACTCAGAGGCTGAATATTTAAACACATACATAAGCACCCGGGAAGGATGCTGGGCAGAGACAATAAGAGAATCTCTAGAGCTTGTTGTTAACCATGAGAGAAAGATGGAATTGTGTGTGTGTGTGTGTGTGTGTGTGTGTGTGTGTGTGTGTGTGTGTGTTTAGCCAAGAATAGAGGAGATGATGAGTCCATACTGGAGGATTTCAAGTTATAAATATTTGTCTCCAGGAATCCTGTGATCAACATTGTTGAAGTAGAGCCCCCCCCCCCCCCCCACATGCTGTCCCATCCCCATCTGCCAGCCTTTCTGAGTGTGCTGTGGGTTTGAGGAGTTCCTCTAGTTCCCGACAGTTTGCCATCCACTTTCCAGCTCGGGGTCCCTCCTCAGAGATGTCAGGGCCTTGTGCAAGAACAATGACAGGGTTTAGTTCTGAGTCTCTCTCACAGCAAGGAAGACGGACTTAGCTGTCAGATCTGATAGGTGCTTGTTGCCTCCACCCAGAGGATGGCAAAGCCCTGACAGTTCCGGCTGGGCCTGCTGCAACGTTCCCAAGAGGAGCCTGGAGCAAGCTCCTTTCTTCTTCCACTTAGTGAGGTGTTAAATGTGCCAGAGAAGGAGGCAGGACCCAGGCCATGTAATAAAGATGTTTACTTGGAAAGGAAGATACTGTGTCACACGGTTCCAGGGGGACTTGGAATGGATCTGGAAAGAGCTTAGGTGTGGCAAGTATGTCAGCTTCTCAGGATATGGCTCCTGCCTCCCAGCTGATGCACCAGCAGGGGAAGCCAGGGCTGTGGCAGGAAGTAGGACATTCCTGGGATGTGACTACCAGAGGGTTGTGGGGTCGGAGCTGCTCACAGTTCTGCTGCCTGAGGTTGGAGAGCAGGGCTCAGTGAGTCATCCGGAGAGCAGTGCCCAGAACCTTTCACTAGCTGAAGACGAACAACAGATTGAAAACTTTCTCTCTCTTTCCATGGTGACTGAGGAGGAAGAGGATAGAGGCATTCACAAGAACAAAGCCCCAGACACAATCATGACCCGTTAGCCTGTGCATCGGATGTTCAACTTCATACTAAATTTGTTGGAAATCACCACTCTCAAATCTGTTTACAGGCACATGAAAAAGAGACTAGGTTTCTGTTTTTCTGACATTTTAACAGCCCGAAATAAAAATCCAACAATGACAGTCAGCAATTACTTTCTTTTGCCTAGGGGAGGTGGGAGAGTGGGGAATAAAAAAACATCTTGTACAGAGTTTAGAGGAATTGCCAGGCCAAGGAGTTTCCTATTACACAGAAAGGAACAGGTTGGATTTCCAACTTGCTACTAACTTGGGATCAATGTCGTGGCTTATGCTGATGTTTTCTTTGTTTTTCTCCATCTTTAATGAAAATCAAAGTCCTTTGTACAATATCTCTCAACTTTTAGAACAGTCTAATTGTTGCAAAGCCACATGATTCCTGTAGGGACACACTAAGGGCACTTCCAAACTCATAATTTTGCCCTATAAAAAGGATCTAGGGTGAATGATCAAAGGTGAACTGCCCGTTTTATGACCTTTCTTTCAAGGCCCAGGTCCCATCCCCCTGACAGTTTTATAGAGGTCTTTTTCCAGATCAAAGAGTTGGATGCAAGGGTCTCCCCCCACCCCACCTGGCATGGAGGAAAAGGATTACCCCAGTGTTAAAAAACTCAGTGGAGTGGGCTTACCCACCTCCCCAGGGGGTGGGGGAGTGGTACAAAGTCTTTCTTTCCCATAGAAACAGAGCAAGACAAGGACAGGGGTTAAATTTAGGGTGACCTTTCTTCGTGCTCTTACAACCTTTCTCTCTCTCTCTCCATCTTTCCACCTCCTTTCCTTTCTTCTGCCTCTTTCCCTCTAATCTCTAGCTTTCGGACAGAAATTCTCTGATCTTCTGTGCGCAGTTTTAGTCAATATCTACAAGAAGCCGCACTCAATGTTTGCTAATGAGAAACCCTTCCATCCCCAGCCCACCCCACCCCACCCCAACCCTGGTCCCCGAAAGACCAAGCAATCGTCTTCATTGTTTAGGGCATTGGAGAAACTCCCGCTAAACCTCAGTCATCCGGGACAGAGAAGGAGGCTGGCAGGAACTTCAGGATGTGTCCCGTGGATTCACGTCACAGCTCTGTCGACTTGTCAGCTGGCTTTCCATACCATCCCTACCCTTTCCTGCCCACAACAAGATCTGCATTAGTTCTTGGGAAGGGGGGTCAAGGTAAGTTTCCAGGAAGGGCTTCTTGAGTGCTCAAAATGCCTGAGTCCCAGGCTAGCCTGTGCCCGTCCCTCCATCCCTGAAGTGACACATATAGAAACAGAGGTGGGCTGGGGGGTGGGGGGGTGTGCAGGAGTGCCATGAAGATGCCCTGCTTGGAGAATCCTGGGCCCTCTTCTCTAAGCCCTACTCAGCCCCAACCCAGCTCAGCAAAGTCTCATGACAGGGATGGTCACAAAGGTGGGATTTTCAGAATCTTCTTGTTTGAAGGGAACTGAGAAATCCACAAAGATGTGTCCCGTGCCCTGTCATGATATAGAAGAATCCTACAAAAGAGCAGGACAAGCTCTGTTCACCCAGAGTCACCTGCGCAAGCAGGAAGGTCTGTGCTGGGAGCTGGGCATGCCTGTGATCTCTGCTGGACAGGAGGCTGAAGCAAGAGGATCTTGAGTTTGAGTCCAGCCTGGCTACACAATAAGACTTTGTTTCAAGGAGGGCAGGGGGAAAGGGAGCGAGGGGTGAGGGAGATTGGGGGCGTAGCTCAATTGGTAGAGTACCTGGCATGCATGAGGCTCTGGGTTTTTTTATTATTATTATTTATTTATTTTTATTTTTCTCTCAATTTTTATTAACATTTTCCATGATTATAAAAAATAACCATGGTCATACCCTCCCTCCCCCTCCCTCCCCTTTGAAATTCCATTCTCCATCATATCCCCTCCCCATCTCAATCAGTCTCTCTTTTATTTTGATGTCATGATCTTTTCCTCCTCTTATGATGGTCGTGTGTAGGTAGTGTCAGGCACTATGAGGTCATGGATATCCAGGCCATTTTATGTCTGGAGGGAGCACGTTGTAAGGAGTCCTACCCTTCCTTTGGCTCTTACATTCTTTCTGCCACCTCTTCCACGAGGCTCTGGGTTTGATCCCCCACTACATAAACTAGGCAAAGTAGAAGGAAGGTCAGAATGTCAAGGTCATCCTCAAGTATATAACAAGTTAAGAGACCAGCCCGTGTCTCAGAAAAGAGAAGGAAAGAAATGATAAGCTCCCTAGACTCATGAAAGCAAGTGCCACTCATAGCCTTGGTCATCTGAGAAGCTTCTCTTTGCAGTGGGCACTGGTTAATGCAAAAGGTCATAACTGGTTCAAGTTCTAAGAATACGTGACTGTTAAGCGCTCATCCCCCAAAGGCAGAATCCCGGTTAAGGCCCAAAGGAGCACTATGCAGGAGGAGGCGGTAAGACTGTGAGAGATGGAGGATACAGAGGAGTGCTACGGAATGCTGCCTTCTGGAGGTGACATGGCCTTTGTGATTCTGAACACGGTGTTTGGGGTTACCTACCTGCGCAAGGCCGGCAGAGGACTGAAGCCATCAACATTCCATAATGAATAGGAGAAGAACTCATGAGACCACAGCCCTCTCTGAGGAGCTATTGGTAATGAATGGTCGCCAGTGGAGAGGATGTCATTTTGCTCAGGGGCATAGCCACTAGTAAACTGTTTGTACTCCAATAAACACTCCCAACCCATGCTTATGCAGGCAATGTAATTATCAACTTGGTGGGTATAGCATGAAGACTTTCTGGGAGCTGCCGGCAAGCTTTTGCTCTGCACAGGCAGGACCCATGACAGACAAAAGTCCTATTCTGCCAGAGTTCAACCTGGCAAACCAATGAGTTTACTGGGCTTCCATGGAGAACATGGGCGAAGGGTTACTTACAGGAGCATGGACAGGCTACAACCAGTGATAGCATGTATGACAACCTCCCCATAGCTGCGCACGTGGAGTTCCTCATCCCCTGACCTTCCACCCTCTACATACTCCACCGCCCCTCAGAACACGAGACCCTCACATCAGTGCATGCAACTAGCACCCTGGGCAGCTGGGATCTCCGGCGAGGGGTGGATGGCTTGGCCCATCTCCCACTTTCTATGTGGGAACAGACCTGGTCTCTCATGAGCCATTGCAGCTGCATCTGATACTGATGACAATAGTTTTTCTCAAAGAACAGCATCACAGGATGGTGGATCACACACACACACACACAAAATGACATGAAAGTGGAGGGGCTAGTTGAGAAGAAAAAGGGGAAAAAGAGTAGTGGGAGGGGGATATGAGAGGGTAATGTGGGGTGAATATGATGGAAATACATTGTATACACGTATGAAATTGTCAGAAGTAAAATAAGATGAAGAAGAGAAAAGAAAGGGGCTTTGATACTCCACGGTGCTGCTTTGGTCCCTCTGGGACTACTAGCTTAATGTGAACCTGATAGTCAGCATTTAATGGCAGGTTTGAAAAGCTGCTTGGGGAAGCCAAGCGTGGTGGCACACGCCTTTAATCCCAGCACTCGGGAGGCAGAGGTAGGAGGATCACCATGAGTTCGAGGCCACCCTGAGACCCCATAGTGAATTCCAGGTCAGCCTGGGCTAGAGTGAGACCCTACCTCGAAAAACCACTCTTACCCAAACTTCAAGTTCTATAGAGATGTCGTTACTGCCCCCCTGCCTTCTCCCCACCCCATGCATTCTAGCCCTACCGTTATCTCCATCCACAATGCTCTATTTACCAATAAGATCCCTCTCCCCCCGCCACCCTGCTTCCTCCCAAACCTGCTCTCCCTCTCTCCAGGCCCATGCCTGGAATGCATCCCACCCAGGCCTATTTCCAGCCCCACCTCTGCCTCCTCTAAGGACCTACCACCTACTCTGCACTCTTGCTAGTGGAAGTGTGGCTGCAGACTAGCCGGAGGGCCCCACCCCAGGAGAACTTAATCAGGTTGAAGACAATATGCTGGTGCAATGTGTGCACAATCAGGTGTGAGATGGCCTGCTCTTAAAGCGTGACCACCCCAGCATTACTCTGATATTTGCTAGAAATGCAATTCCCCAGGCTCCACCCCCAGGCCCACCGATCCAGAAACTCTGAAAGAAGTACACATCCAACCTGGGCTTCCACGAACTTTTTCAAGACACCTTCAAGTTTGAGAACCACACGGGACCAGTTTTGTGGGCATGTGACCATGGATTTATGCTCTCGGACGCTGGGTTGAGATTCTTGATTTTATAGTCTGATGAGACATTACAGAACATATGTGAGCAACAGAAATCATACACAATGTGTGCAGCCAGCACTACCCTTGCCCTGCGATCCAGAGCATTCATGATGGCCCCGAACACACAGTTGCAGAGGGCCCATGAAGCCTGAGATGTCAGCCAGACCGACACCAGATCAGGGAGCTACAGCTAGAACTGAGGGTGAGGCACAAGATGCTGCTTTCGTCCCGAAGCCCTGGCCTCTCACTTGGGCCCACAAGGTAACTAAAAGCAGGATAAGAGCCTAGTGTCTTAGGCTTCCTTTCACATCTGTCTCCTTTACCGTGGGTGGCCTGCCCACCTCTGTACAAAGGCACGCTGAGCTCTCAAGGAGTGTCTGTCTAGAAAGCGGTGACCTATCACATCCACTTTAAGGTTGAAGGAACAAAAATAAGAGTCACTGAGTCATCTTACTGTCAGCCCTTACAGTGCCTTGTTTCAGACCTCCAAAGCATGCCTAAAGGTCTCCAGTCATTGTCCCAAACCTGCAGAGCTTCACAGGGCAGCCCACTCCCCAGACGGTGGCAATTATCTATCAGGGTGAGGCTGGCCCCTGGAGCACCAGTAATCCTCTCTTGAGAACCAGCTTGTCCCTTCAAGCAATAAAGACCTCTTCAGACCACCTTGTAGGACTAGAGTTGAGACAGTAACGGGCAGACCACGCCTTAACCAGAACTGTTTACTTAGACGTTTTTCCTGCCTTACGCCGCAGTTCTTCCTCTATTTAAACCTAAAACTTCTGTCAATAGCCCCAAAGACGGGCTTGGGCTCACTGGACTCATTTATCTGTTCCTCATCCCAGTGTGCACTGACCAAACCTCCTTTCTCGGCTTTCACCATTACTCATCTCTTTAATTGGCACGTTGGGACTGGTGGCCGAGCCTAGCTTGTTGGAGCTTCCAGAGAGCAGGGCTTTTGACCTAAAACGCCAATTACAGGATGACAGCCCCACAAAGCCACGTTTCCATAACACTAGAACTTGCTTTCTGCATAGAAGGTAGCAGTGGTATTTTAAGAAACACAAATGGCCAAGGGCCTTTATATCATATTCTTTCCTGTGTTAATTCACTGTATTGGTCACTTAGGCTGAACATTATGACAGAAGGAAAGAGACAGATGGTGATCCCTTGTCTTCTTTTGCATGTTGAGTCAGAGGTAAAGAGTATTGGCAGAAGGTGCATGTGTCAAAAGGCTAGATAAGGGCTGGAAAGATGGCTCAGTGGTTAAAGTGTTCGCCTGAAAAGTCTAAGGACCAAGGTTCGATTCTCCAGTACTCTCATAAAGCCAGATGCGCAAGGGGATGCACGTATCTGGAGTTTGTTTGCAGTGGCTAGAGGCCCTGGCATGCAAATTCTCATTCTCTCTCTCTCATAAACAAATAAAACAAACAGAATATTTTTTAAAGGCTAGATAAAAAACAATTGAGTTAATCTTATTCAGTGTTTTCACTATTCTGATAAGAACAAAATAAACATACATATAAGATTCTATCATTATGTATTTATTTTTTTAAAATACATTTTCATTTATTTTTATTTATTTGAGAGTGACAGACACAGAGAGAGAAAGACACACACACACACACACACACAGAAAGAGAGAGAGAGAGAGAGAGAATGGGTGCTCCAGGGCCTCCAGCCACTGCAAACGAACTCCATATGCATGTGCAACCTTGTGCATTTGGCTTACCTGGGTCCTGGGGAATCGAGCTTTGAACCAGGGTCCTTAGGCTTCACAGGCAAGCGTTTAACCGCTAAACCATATCTCCAGCCCTATTTTTTTTTTTTTTTTGAGGCATGGTTTCGTTCTAGTCCAGGCTGACCTGGAATTCACTATGCAGTCTCAGGGCAGCCTCAAACTCATAGCAATCCTCCTACCTCTGCCTCCTGAGTGCTGGGATTAAAGGCATGCACCCACACTCCCAACTTTTATTTATTTATTTTGTTTATTATTATTATTATTATTTGGTTTTTCAATGTAGGGTCTCACTCTAACCCAGGCTGACCTAGAATTCACTATGTAGTCTCAGGGTGGCCTTGAACTCACAGCAATCCTCCTACCTCTGCCTGTTGAGTGCTGGGATTAAAGGTGTGTACCACCACACCCTGCTATTTATTTTTTAATTGATTTTTTTTCCAGGCAGGGTCTCACTCTAGCCCAGGCTCACCTGGAACTCACTTGGTAGCCCCAGGATGGCTCATAGTGATCCTCCTACCTCAGTCTCCTGAGTGCTAGGACTAAAGGTGTGTACCACCATGCTAAATTGTGTCATTTTTAGTGATCCCACATACACAATAAGTGCTCATGTATTTGCATTTAAAACTGGCATCCCACAATACAAAAAAAAGAAAAAATTCATGTATTCATGAATTCATTTTCTTTTCTTTTTTCTTTACTTAGAACAACCAATGGCAAATAAAACACACCATGAGAAGTCACAAGAGATTGTGGAAGAAATGAAAAACACCTTCATAATTGAGCACTTCAAACAGCACTTTCTAAAAAATATTTATTTATTTATTTATTTATTTGACAAAGAAGAGGTAGGGAGAGAGAGAGAGAGAGAGAGAGAGAGAGAGAGAATGGGTGTGCCAGGGCCTCCAGCCACTGCAAACAAACTCCAGATGCATGCATCCTCTTGTGCATCTGGCTAACATGGATCCTAGGGAATTGAACCTGGGTCCTTTGGCTGTGCAGGTAAACACCTTAACCACTAAGCCATCTCTCCAGGCCCCCAAACAACATTTTTATCTTGTGTGTGTGTGTGTGTGTGTGTGTGTGTGCCTGTGTATACAGGTACATGTGCATTCTTTATTCCCCATTTCTTTTTTTGAGGTAGGGTCTCACTCTAGCCCAGGCTGACCTGGAATGCACTCTGTAGTCCCAGGCTGGCCTTGAACTCACATCAAGTTTCCTACGTCTGTCTCCTCAGTGCTGGGACTAAGGTGGTGCACCACTACACCCAGCTTTTACCTTGATTTTCTGTTTAGACAGGGTCTCTTAGTGACGGGAACTTGTTAAGTAGGCCAGACTGGCTGGTTAGTGATCCCAGGGATCGACCTTCCCAGGGCTTGGATGACAGGAGCACTTCACCACACCTGGTTTATCTTACGTGGCTCTGGAGACTGAACTCGGCTCCTCATGCTTACCAGGCAAGCACTTTAGAGATCACACTCTCTCCTCATCCCTTCTCCTGCTTTTTATTGATTCATTTGCAAGCAGAGAGAGAGAGAGAGAATGGTCAGGGCCTTCTGACCATGAAAACAAACTCCGGATGCATGAGCCACTGTGTGCATCTGGCTTTATGTGGCTACTGGCGAATCGAACCCAGGCCGTGAGGCTTTGCATGCAAGTACCTTTAACTGCTGAGCAATCTCCTCAGCCCCCTTATCATGCTTTTTTGAGCAAGGCCCTCCACATTTGAATTTTGTACTAAATCTACAGAACGCTACAGCTCCCTCTGTCCTGTCTTCTCCAACATTCACACTGGGATGCTTTTGACAATGGCAGTGACACTATTAATTATACCCCGACTGCAGGCATAAACTGGGGTCTATCCTAAGCAACCTAAGACATGTGGTCATCATAAATCTGAAAGTTCATTAAAAACTGAAGAAGAAGAAGCCGGGCGTGGTGGTGCACGCCTTTAATCCCAGCACTCGGGAGGCAGAGGTAGGAGGATCACTGTGAGTTCGAGGCCACCCTGAGACTACATAGTGAATTCCAGGTCAGCCTGGGCTAGCGTGAGACCCTACCTTGACAAACCAAAACAACCAAACAAAAAAAATGAAGGAAGAAAGTGAAACAGAACTGAACTCATTCGCTTTCTCTATCCTTTGTAGGAATTTACTTTCAAAATTATATTTGTAGGCACCAGTGTGTGCTCAAGCATGGCTGACAGCGGCCGGGCACCTCAGGCCGGGGCGCTCCTGCAGCAGTTGGGTCAAGGGTCAAGTGCGGGCTGCGGCGGACAGGGGGAGGGGGGAGAGTGGGGGGGGGAGGGGACGCCCTCAGCCCAGTGGGTGGAGGTTCAGAGAGGATTAGTGATCTACCTGTGCTTCTTCAAGGTTGCTGATAAAGAACTTCTTCCCAAAATGGCTAATGCACTGTTAAATGTGAAGTGAAGTAAGTGAGACAGAAAATGGCAAGCACGTCTCTGTATTGGATCTACCTGGAGACATTCTTATCATCCCTCAAGCCACCCTTGGGGGCAGAGTCAAAGGAAGAAGCATGCAGTATCACTCTAACTGTGGAAAAGAAGAAGGGTTAGGGGGCAGGAGAGATGGCTTAGTGGCTTTAGCGCTGGCCTGCTAAGCCAAAGCACCCAGGTTCGATTCCCCAGTACCCACATAAGACAGATACACAAGGGGGCGCATGCATCTGGAGTTTGTAGTGACTGAAGGCCCTGGCGTGCCCATTCTCTCTCTCTCTCTGTCTCTGCCTGCCTATTTCTCTCTCATATATATAAGGAAAAATAAAACCAAATATATATATTTTTAAATAAGAAGGCTAAGAACTTTATTCCCAGTTTGTGCACCTGTGTGAAAAGGAAGCAGCTGCTATCAGCAAGTGTTGTGCTGTAGCTGGGGTTGTGGTGGAGCATGGTGCTTACGGGAACAGGCAGGTGTTAAAGCTGGATACCAATGGACCATGCACACACCTAATTGAGTTTTTAAAAAATTCCTAAATTACACAGCTGTTTTCTGGTATGAAATTACTTGAACTGTAATTAGGTTTTCTTCCCCATCTTGAGTACACTCGTCGGCAACATTTTTAGGCAAGAAAATCCGGGATCCTATAAGTCACTGCAATCTGTTAATCAGATGGCCTTGCCTGGTCACCTAAGCTCTGGATCTGTCACCCTGTGTCCTGCTTTCCTCTCCCCTTCTACTTGACAGTTGGAAAAATATGACCTTTTCATAGTCATTAAGAAAACCACAAATGTATTTGGAAGATTACATACATTTAACACAGTTTGTAATAAAGAAATTTGTAGTCATATTTTAAAAAAATTATATTTGTGATGAAGGCTTTCTTCTGTTCAGGCACTGTGGTGACTAGGAAACTGCCTCTGGTTGTTTTAACAGCTTATACTATGAGCTCCAAGATGGACGGCACCTCCTCTGTATTCCTTCCTCACATAGTGAAAGGGTCTGTTGTGTTGTTTCAGTTGTATCCAATCCTTGAAAGATCAACTTTTTCTTTCCCTTTTCTTAAAAAAATTAAAACAAATGATTTTTACTGATCACATTATGAATAATAGTTCATAATACACATATGCCCTGATTATATCTTTTCTTCTGTTTTAATTTTCTCTATTTTTATCAAGAATATGTGGGCTGGAAAGATGGCTTAGCAGTTAAGGCACCTGCCTGCGAAGCCTAAGGACCCATGTTCTGCTCTCCAAATCTCATGTAAGCCAGGCACACAAAGGTAAGGCAAGCACAAGGTCGCACATGCCCACTAGGTGGTGCGAGCATCTGGAGTTCAATTTCAGTTGCTGAGGCCCCTGCATGCCAATTCTCTCTTTCTCTCAATAATAACAATAATAATAATAATAAGCTTTGTATTGATACATCATGTGTTGGTACCATCATTTCCCTCCTCCCTGCCCCCAATCCACTGAGGGCCCACCTCAATGGGATTGCTGATATTCCCCATGGGGTGTGGGTTAGATGTTGTGAGAACAGAAGCCAGCCATTGATGCGGGAGGCTGGGGGCCTCTGGGTATGCTTTCCTGACCTGTGGCTCTTACAGTTTTTATACCCCCTCTTTAGCAAAATTCCCTGGGCCACGGTGGGTGTGTTTTAAGTCTACTTCAGTGTTAAGCTCTCAGGAGCTTCTGGATTTCTGCTTTCGTATGTGTTGAGTATCCTCAGTGTCTACCTCCATCACCCTGGTGCCGGTTGTCAGGCTCACCGTGGACGCTGCCTTCTCGCTCATCTCCCCCAATTCCTCTGTGGTGTCACCTGGGCCTTGGCTGAAGTGTGAGGGGTGGTTTATCTCCTTGGGTCTCACTACCTTCTGAAAAAGAGCAGAGTCTCCAATGGAGAATAAAGTCAGTGTAGTTAAATGGGATACAGCTCAACTTTTTTCTATGCTCTTGCTGACCTCTGACATTCCTAAAAGTTGGTGACAAGCCAGGCTTGATGGTGCACACCTATAATCCCAGCACTCTTGAGAGAGGCCAAAATACTGAAAGTTCAAAACGAGCCTGGGCTACATCGTGAGACTTAAAAAAAAAAAAAACAAACAGTGGTGACATTTCTATATACATTCCTGATGCCGTGCCCCTCCTTCCATGCTTGTGTGTTTCCTCTGAAAATATGTGCTCATCAGCAGAGAGGCTGTTTTCTTTGGATGTCTCTTCTTTTTCTTTCTCATTAGGATCATTTACAATTTTAGGTTCTGGATTTTATTTTTAGAGCCATCTTGTTTTAGCCCTACTCCCTTTCAGAGGTTCTTACTATGAGATCATCTATTTCGAACTTTCTGGAAATATACTTCCCTCCATCCTGCAAGGCTGAAGGTACACACCCTGTTTTAATAGGATGGATTCACTCTCCCCCAAGAGCTCGTCATTTTCACATCATCAACAGGCATCTGCTGGTCAGAATAAGGCCTTTATTTTATCTTAACTTTGCTGTTACCTCTTCCTTTCAAGGGATGAAAATTTCAATTGGGCCCCTAGAGACTTTACTAAATGTTCAATTTCCACCGAATGTCTGTTTTTTTTTAAAACACACCAACATTTGTCAAGCAAGTTTTGCCTCTAGGCTAGTTTTTGAAAGATCACTGCAACAATAATGCCCATCCAGTGTTATCCTCTCAGGATATGACTTTGCATTTTCTCCCCTCAAAAGGTGGATTTATACGCCCACCTTGTAAAGTGGGTGGGTAGGTTTGTGGCTTTGGCAGATGGGATGCTATGAGACTTCTGAGGCTGGGTCATAAAGGCAATAACTTCTACCCCGCTCTCTCTGAGGATGCTTGTTTTTGCTGGGAGAAAGACCAAACCAGGTCATGGAGAAGCCACATGTATGCATTCTGGATGACAGCCCAGGTGGCAATCAGGGCAACAACAGTGAGCGACGCTCCCTTGGACCTCCAGCCCCACCCGGCTTCACATCTTCCCACTGAGGTCCCAGAGCTGATGGAGCAAGACAAGCTGTCTCTGCATTGCCCTGGCTGAATTTCTGGCTCACAGAAACCATGAGAGAGAATACAATGATTATTTTTTTTAATTTTATGTATTTATTTGAGAGTGACAGACAGAGAAAGAGGCAGAGAGAGAGAGAGAGAGAGAGAGAGAGAGAGAATGAACGTACCAGGGCCCCACTGCAAACGAACTCCAGACACGGGTGCCCCCTTGTGTATCTGTTTAACGTGGGTCCTGGGGAATCGAGCCTTGAACCGGGGTCCTTAGGCTTCACAGGCAAGCGCTTAACCACTATGCCATCTCTCCAGCCCTACAATGATTATTTAATTAAAAAAAAATACTGAGCTAGGCGTGATAGCGAACGTCTTTCATTCCAGCACACCGGAGGTAGAGGTAGGAGGGTCGCTGTGAGTTCAAGGGCACCCTGAAACTACACAGTGAATTCCAGGTCACCCTGGGCTAGACTCACACCCTGCTTTGAAAAGCAAAAGCTACTGAGTATTTTGGGGAGAAGAAGGATGATGATTGTAATACAGCAACAGAAAACTCATGCAATAATTAAGAATGAAGACTAATCAAGAACGTATCATCTAAGCTTTCTTCTGATGGACCAGGCCTTGGTTTACCCTCTATCCCACAGGTAGAAGCGAAGCAGGATTGGACAGAGATTGGCGTCCTTTTCCTCAATCATATTTGTGAGCTGAATCATGAATGAAATTTAATCTCAGTTATTAAAGGAATTAAATCATCCCTGTTAGTTGGCTCAAGAAAGGACAAAATTAAAACATCTCTCACATACTTCTCTAGCTGATTAACTTAACACAATCCCAGCTAATTATAGACCTCCTGCTGGAAATGTTCCCCCTCCCCATTCCAATATATTGAGTCAGAGATCATTTGGATGCAATGAGCAGAATTTATTCAAGCTGACTTAAGCAAAAAAAAAAAAAAAAAAAGAGAGAGAGAAAGAGAAAGAAAAAAAATTGGTTAGAAATGCAGGGATTTGGTGCATACCAACGGCAGGAAGTAAGGCCATGCTTCCTGTGGACTGATGCCAGAAATGGCCAATTGACAAGAGCTGGACTAGCTTGGCTTTCCAAATCGAATGTTATATATATATATATATATATATATATATATATATATATATATATATATATATTAATGTCTGATTCTCTACAGCTTTCTCTTTTATCTTGCCTCCTCTTCCTCTTCTTTTCTCTCTCATTCCTTGAGCTTCTTTTCTTCCTCCCCTCTTGTAAAGCGAGGATGAAGCTAATAGCACTACTTACCTCAGATTGTCGTGAGATTGCGTCCAAGCGGGTGAGGTTCTTTGAGCAGTGACTGGCGTGTGTCAAGCTATGCATTCATTTTTGGTCTTTGCTTCTTCATGCCTAAATATGGGTGTCCTGGTCCTACCTTTATATCTCTTTTAGTCTTTTGTGCTACTACAAGACAATGCTTCTTATCACTTTATGTTTTTCCCCACAGAAAGATGAAAGGACACACAAATGATGGTGCGTCCTCCAACCTCTTTTAAAGAGCACTGATCCAATTCCTGAAGGTTCAGCTCTCAAGATCTCTTCCCAGAGGCCCTCTGTGGCAGTCAGGTTCGCATTGCTGGTAGAAATCACCCAAGCAAGAGCAGCTTGTGGGAAAAAAAAAGAGGTTTATTTTGGCTTACAGGATCAAGGGGGAAGCTCCACGATGGCAGGGAAAACAAAGACGTGAGCAGAGGGTGGACATCACCCCCTGGCCAACATAAGGTGGACCATAGCAACAGGAGAGTGTGCCAAACACTGGCAAGGGGAAAACTGGTTATAACACCCATAAGCCTGCCCCCAATAACATACTGACTCCAGGAGGTGTTAATTCCCAAATCTCCATCAGCTGGGAACCTAGCATTCAGAACACCTAAGTTTATGTGGGGGGGGGGCACCTGAATCAAACCACCACACCCTCTTTCTTGAACACCATTGCATTGGATCTGAGGTTCCAATATTTGAATTTTGGAGGACCACACATATTCAAGCCATCGCAAAAACTGACCCATGGTTCAAGTGCATAGCAGAAACCTTCTAAGCACTTTCTGGGAATCAATTCCACATTCCTGGGAGCGATCATTTGATTGGACTAGCTAAATCCACACACCTGTATGCCATGGTCCAATTAGCTGTGGCAGAAGGAAGGGGTGTGAACGTATTACTTTCCTGGATGCTGTGACCAAATACCTGGTAAGAACCAACTTAAGGGTCCTTGGCTTACAGTTTGGGGGAATATTGTCCATCAAGGCAGAACAGGCATGGTGGCAGCAGCTGGGTTCCTTGTATCTGCGGGTGAACAGGAAGTAGAGGCAGGCTATCTAACCTCAAGGCCCACCCGCCCAGCGAGGGTTCATCTTCTAAAAGGTTCACAACCTTCCAAAACAGCGATAGCAGCTGAGGACCGAGTGATCAAGCAGCTGAGGCTACAGGGGAGATTTCACATTCAAACCACACCAGTGGGGAATGTGTAGATTCTCTGGAGCTGACATGAGCTGCTTCCCAGCAAAGGGCTTGTAAGCCAAACTCCCAGACCTGTAACCACTTGCATATGCAGCTCTGTGCTTGGCTTTAGCACTGTACCGATCATGTCATTGACTTACCCAAGTGGCATGAAGAAGGCAGCAACATTAGCTCTCCTCCTTGGCTGGCACTGGGGCTACAGTCCTCAGAGAGGCCAAAACATACATCTCTTTGAGCTGGAAGATGACTTTTACAAATCCTTACCTGGATGCCCATCTCCTAAGGCATTCGGAATTTTCCATCTCATAGAGAGGCAGAGGGGAGAATCACTTTCTATCCCTCCCATTGGGTATTGTGAGTTTCAGCAGCTGACTTTACACATGGCGACCGTTTACATGTAGAGACTCCCCTTTGTAATGGGAACTTTGGGAAACAATATTGATCTCATCACAGAGGGAAAGAACATTAAGCAAAATGCTGAACAGAAAGCTAATTGGTTTATCCACAGGATAATGAGGTTTCAGGAAATACTGCTCAGGTTAAATCTCGTTTCATTTCTATGTATTATTTCGCTCTCTATTAGATTTGGTCATTTAGGGTAAAACACTCTGAAACAGCATTATTTCAAACCTTATTCTTTAGGAATACTTCAGTGTCATGGACAAATCAATAGCTTCTTAAATCATGGAGCAGAGCTAATTAGCCGTCCTCCCTCAGGAAGGAGATGGCTACATCTGCCCACTCGGTACCCAGCCAGCCTCCACACTGGCATGAGCTGACCTTTTCCTAAGCCTGTTCTCTCATTCATGATTCTTCCTACAAAGTCTCAGAAACTTCTAGGTTACAATGGCCAATATTCTTGGTGGTTTAGAGTGCCACCATTAAACTGACTTTCTGAGTGTCTGAGCAAGGCTTTTAGGCATTGTGTAGTTTTAAAAGCACCCTTTCAGAGGAAACGAGAGGTTATTTTAGGGGGCAATGACCCATGGCTGAGTACCCCCCTGTTAAGCAATCACAAGAAAGGAGGTAGAATGTTCCCATCCACTGTCAATGAGGCAATTGCTCCCATCCTTTGTGCATATTTCCTAGACCCGGTGACCTCCCTACCATTTCCTTTCCCCTGACTCATCCTTTAATGAATTGATTGCTTCTCCCATTTTTTTCCTCACCAGTGAAATTGTTCTCTCTGCGCTGGGAGCCAAAGAAGCAACTGCTTTCCCTCCATATACTTCAACTTCAAGTACACAGGACTATCTTAATCTAATCTAGTGGGAGTTCAGGAGGAAACGAGACAAGTGTGGCTCTTATTAAATTACTGCTAGATACTTAATCAACTGTAGATGGCAGAAACAATACATCTGAATGCTTCGGGGCATGTGGAGACAGCACAGTGTATACTCCAATAACTCTAGGGTTGCTTATGATCACTACAGAAGGCTTTGAGAAGTATCACACTTTTTACTAAACTCCCTGACTGCTCCTTCAAAGAGGCCATGTCTCCTTAGCCCATCACGTTCCTTTGATTTGTAGCATAGCAGTCATAACTGACTGTTTTTGAGACAGGGCCTCGGGTATAGCAGGCTGGTGTAAAACTCACTATGGAGTGGAGAATGTACTTGAATTTCTGATCCTCCTCCTTCTACCTCCCAAAGACTCGAATTATAGGCATCCCTCACCATGTCAAATTCATCCAGTGCTGGGGATTGAACCCAGGCCTTTGTCGTGCATGGTAAGCAAACACTCTACCAACAAAGCTACACCCCGAGCTCAGCACTGATATCTTTATAATTAGTGTTTGTAGTTTTTACTTATTTATTAGTGATATTGTCTACAGAATGTAGGAAAAGAAGAGCCCTTTCCAGTCTCTCATAAACTAATGTATTTGTAATGTCTAACACAAAGTCTTACATATAGCACACACTCGATAAATACTTGCTACATTAATGTTCATTAAGTGCCTGGGCTATCCACCCTCACCACTAGCTCCTAAGGAGTACATTAATACTTTCCTGGATCCTGCTTTATATTTAACCCTCTGGTCCCCTTAATCCATACCTTGGGCTGATGTATATACAGTTATAACTGTAGCTATTCTCAATAATGAGATTAACTACGTGTTCAGTTTGCTGGGAAAAAGGAAGGCAACCTCTGGGAGTTATCCTACATGATAACTCCATTTTTAAAAGAAATTTATCCATTCATTTATTTATTTGCAAGCAGAGAGAGATAGATGAGAGACAGGCAGAGAGAATGGGTGCTCCAGGGCCTCCAGCTGCTGCCAACAGGACTCCAGATGCATAAGCCACTTTGTGCATCTGGCTCTACGTGGGTACTGGGCAATCAAATTCCAGTCATGAGGCTTTGAAAGCAAGCACCTTAACTACCAAGCCATCTATCCAGCACAATAATTCCATCTTTTAAAAGCCATACTCCCCACTTCGGGAAAGCCATAAAAACTTCATTTTGCCACAGACTTGTTTTTTCATTAGAAACCAGGCAGGCAGGGGCTGGGGAGATGGCTCAGTGGGTAAGGGTACTTGCTGCACAAGAGTCGAGGGTCTGGCCAGGTGTGGTGATGCATGCCTTTAATCCCAGCATTGTGGAGGCAGAAGCAGGTGAGTCGTCATGAGGTCATGAGTTCAAGGCCACCCTGAGACTACATAATGAATTCTAGGTCAGCCTGAGCTAGAGTGAGACCCTACCTCAAAAAGCCAAAAAAAAAAAAAAAAAAATTGAGGGTCTGAGTTTGATTCCCAGTACTCGTGTTTTTAAAAAATGTTAGACATGCTACACATATTCCTGTCATTGTAGGGTTGAAGGGGTTGGAGACAGGAGGATAGCTGGGGCTTGCGAGTCAGCCAGTCTACCAAAATATGTGAACTCTGTGTTTAGTGAGAGACCTCATTTTTAAGGAAAGGACACAAAAGACTGATAGAGTAGGACACTCAGTGTCATTCTCTGGCCTCTGCATGTATACACATGCAGTGTGTGTACACACGTGCCTATACCACACTCATGTGCGTACACATACACCAAAAAAAAAAAAAAAGAGAGAGAGAGAGAGAGAGAGAAGAAACCAGGCAAACAAATGGGATGCAAAGCCATGAAGCAACCCAGAAGATTCACTGGACCCCAGGGAGCAGCTAGGCCCTGGGCCTGGCTTGTGATGAATAATTAGAGCTATAAACCTAGTAGCAGAGGGTACAAAACCAAAACCAGAGCTGCTCAAAACCTCCATTTTCCTGACAGCCAGTTTTCAAGTTTGATGATCTCCATTATCTGCCACATACTCAGCCCTCTTTCCTGCACTCCATCCAGAGCCCACCAAGTCCTCTGCTAACCTCCACTGGTTCGCACCACTGCTCTGCACTTAACAAGCAGTTACGAGGTCCTGCTGCGACAGCTCAGTTGCTTATTTAAATGTATCACCACTCACAGAATATTCCTTTCCTGGGCTTAGAGAGTATGTCTTATCATTTGTTCTCTCTTCCCCAGCATAGGGTCTTTTACGTAGTAGAACTAAAAACCTATATGATGTCTAACTTTAAAAAATATTTCATTTCTTGTTTACTTATGCAAGAGAGAGAGAGAAAGAATAGGCACAGCAGGGCCTCCAGCAACTGCAAACACACTCCAGACATAGGTGCCCCCATGTGCATCTGGTTTACCTGGGTTCTAGGGAATCAAACCTGGCTCCTTAGGCTTTGCAGGCAAGTGCCTTAACTGCTCAGCTATCTCTCCAGCCCCTATTATGTCTAACTTTTTTTTTTTTTTTTTGGTTTGTCGAGGTAGGGTCTCACTCTAGCCCAGGCTGACCTGGAATTCAATATGGAGTCTCAGGGTGGCCTCGAACTCATGGCAATCCTCCTACCTCTGCCTCCCGAGTGCTGGGATTAAAGGCATGTGCCAGCCACACCCGGCATGTCTAACTTTTATGTCTTCCTCAGCAACCATGCTCATGTAGAGGAAGGGTTGCCATCATGTATGAATATAAAGAATAACGGAGATACTATAAGTATGGCACAGAGCACATGTATGACTTGTTTCCAGATTGATTAGCAGCTCCCACACCAAAAGCCAAGCCTGGGGCCGAGATCACAAGTTCTTCCATCAAGAAAATACCATTATGGACAAGTCATGGGAGCCACAACTTTATGGAAGGTGGAGGATACAATGTGAGATGAAGAAATAAAGCACCTCCCCTCCCTGCCCCATGGGCACCTAGAAAGATGATAAAAATCAGGGGAAGAAAATCATCGGACCTGGGGTACCCCTCCCCCCAGAGAAATCCAGGTGGATATGGAAGCTAGATGGCTAGGAAAAAAGCCAAAAGCAACCATTTTATACGTACCTTCCATCCCATAACGGCCCTCTGTGGTGAGAGCAGCTTGCAGAGCCCATTACTGACAGGAGGCAGACACACTAAAAGCTAAGTGGTCACTCCAGGAAGGAAGGGAGCCTTCTCTGTGACCCCAGGCCTTCTTTAAGACTCGTGTGTTGTAGACCTTAGGTTTTACTAGGTACCTTGCGAAACGGAGATGCTAGCTGAGGTACAAGCCAGTGGGTCTGACATGAGACCTCCAAGGTAGGTGAGGCTGGAAAGGTGTGAGCTGGAAAGGAGATTCCTGGGATCCGAATGAATTCAAAGTTAACTGTGAAAAACAGGAGCCAGAGAGACGCCAGGCCACAACAGCAGCCCCCAAACACCCAGAGGCCAACACAGGACAAACAAGAGCTCCTGGGCACCCAGCCGCCCATCTGAGATAGACCAGAGAGGGAGGAAAGAAATCAAGACTTCAGAGCATCGATCACAGTGCACTTTCCAAAACTGGGGTCAACTGAACTCCTGCTAATCGTTTTTATGGTTTGCATGTGGAATGGCCCTCACAGGCTTATGTCGTAAGCAGTCGGCCCCTAGCTTATGATGCAGAAGGTGCCTAGCTAGCAGAAGTAACTCAGTAGAGGTGGGCCTTTGAAGGCTATACTTGCCTCTGGCTTCTACCACGGTCTCTGCTTCCTGGTCCACTACCTTGAGAGCAGTCTCGACCAACCCTGCTATTGCTGTATGAACTTCACTATACATGGTGGATTGAGACCCCCCGGAAATCATGAACTTCCCTTGTTTCTGTCAGGCACTAGGTCAAAGTGATGCAAAAGTAGCTAATACAACCAGCAAGTTACCATCATCTCCTGCTAGAACAGAGAGAAGACTTATGAGAAAGACTAGATCAGCCATGGCAACCTCCCACCTTTTCTGCTTACCTCTGAGAACCAGTATATAAATTTACAACTGTATCATATATATTTCACACAGATGTATTTGCTCTCTTTGTCAAAAGCTTCCTTAAAATGTTACAACTACCAGTGACAGAAAAAAAAAATTCTGAAGAATTTTTAGAACTATTTATAAAAATTTTAAAACAGGGCTGGGGAGTAGATAACATGCTTGCCACACGAGTGAGAGGACCCCAGCTCAGATGTCGCAGAACCCACATAAAGCCAGACACTGCAGACAGAGGACGTCTGTCTATGGCATGTCTATGGCAATATGGGAGGTGGAGACAGGAGAAACTTCTAGAAGTTTCCTGGCCAGCTACCTTGAAAAACTCATCAGGGAATGATGAGAAACTCTGCCTCAAACAAGGTGAAAGCAAAGACCAACACATCATATACACACATACACAAAGATAACTAGTAAATTGTGTGATTCCAAGATAGCACCCCGTTTGAGAAAGTGCTTCAGCCTGTTCCATTATACTGGGAACCCAGTACATCTGTTTGTTTGGTGTGTGCAGTGCCCTCATATGTACCAGGCTACGTCCCTTCAAGGATCTCTTCAGCCTCATGTCGTCCCTCGTGAACTGGGCGGGCTTCAGAGGAAGGAAGACAAAGGACATGGGGAGGGAGAGCGCTCAGGCAAAAGGGCACGCTGATAAATATCGCCTATTTGTCAGGCACAATTTCTGCCTCTTCCATCCTATTGATTTTCTTATTCTGTATGTGCCACTGTGTCTAAAGGAGCAAGTATGTTTGTGAGCCATCATAGGTAGCTTCAGCAAGTGACGTTCAAACTCTCCCGCCACTTCACCCCTGCTCTCCTACTGTGTAGAAAAGGGGATCGCCATGTCTATAGGTCTCCACGTATCTATAACTCCTTGGACTGTGACCCCCGGAAGGCAGATCTTGTCAGGATACCCATCTCAGCATCCTTGAGTTATTTCCTCCATGCCTCATGAATGAATGAAAAGGGAATGCATGAATGAGGCGAGACAGAAATGGTCCCTCATAGCTCTTCCAAGACCATAAATCCTTACAGACTTGATTGATCATGGAAAGGTCAAGAGGCATAACAGTCTTCCATTAAAATGTGTTGATCCCTGTCTTTTCCTAGCCTAAGAAACAGGACTGGGCCGGTCCTACAAGATCTTGGGGTAGTCTGGGGTCCTGGCATGATTATGAAAGCTCCAAGGCAGCACGGAATTACTCACGATTGAGAAAGGCTCAACAACGTAGCATAGTTCTAGGATAAGGCAAGAGGCTTCAAAGTCTACTCAGCTCTCACTTACCTGACAAAAATCTTTTTTTGTATTGTAACACTGACGGAAGGGTTGGGAGAGAAGAGAGAGACAGAGAGAGAGAGAGACCCCACGTGCCTAGAACAGTCTTTTCAAGGAGGGGGACGACAGGTGCATGGAATTCCTTGAGGAGAAAGTATTTGAGACTGAACCCAGGGAAGGAGTGAGACATGGAGCAGGCCCTCAGACCCTGGGGAGGCAGGTTGGGATCACAAGGTGATAGCTAACACAGGGAGGGAGAAGGCAAGGAGTTCTATTTCTTGTCCATGCTGAAGAATACGAAAACTTATGAAAATGTAGATGAGAAAAACTAGAAGGACTCAATTCCCCAGCAGCCTTTCGCCTCTTTTTAACCAGAAAACTGGAACCCTGAAAGGTCAAACCAATAGTTCAGAGTCATAGAAGCCAACAGCGTAGGACTGTGGAAGCAGGTTGTGGGTCAAGGTCAGGTACACTGACTTCCTGTGCTAGACAACTTGTATCTGTGCAGCTACTCCAACTCCCAAGAAAAGACAGGGTGACTGCGGACATTGTGGAAGAAGCCAGAGTGAAGCAGAAGTCAGGAAATTCAGGCCATTTAGCCCAGTAGTCATGGGGGCCCCCATGAACTGTGTTTCAACCCTTGAAGGTGTCTGTGTAGGCGGAGCTAGAAAAGCCCAGCGCCTCTTAGGGAGAGGTGAATTAACTGAGGGGAGAATTTAGTCCTTCCCACACAGGGTCCTGGAGTAGCCACGAGAATGGAATGTAGCTCTGAATGGCCACTAGAGGTGTCTGAGACCCCCAAGAGATAGCAGAACCCTCACAGGACACCAAGGGCAGCCAAGTGTGCTGCTCATGAAAGTGCTCTTCCTTAGGGGCTCCCCCTGCACTGCTGCTGAAGGGGGGAAAGTGAGGTTGCCTTTGGGACATGCGCTTGCTTTAACCAATTAACCAACGGAAGAGAGTGCCAGGGTCTTGTCTGGGTCTTGTCTTGTTGTCTAGGGTCACAGGTGTACAGATGACTTCCCTGGAGTCTCATACCCAAACAATCCTCATCTCTCTGCCACCTGAGCGCTACGAGGGTCTTCATGACTGAAGAAAGATCCAAAGGGAATCTTTGGGCACCATGATTAGAGGCCGCCCTGAACACCAATCAGATGCTACTCATGCAAAACAGAGCAGAACAGGCAGGTAAGGAAAGGGTGGAAGAGCTTTCAGGAAGACGCTTTGAGCATGGCTACCTGAGACAGGTTAAAAGGTCTCCCAGAGTCCACCACCAGGGAAAGGAAATGACAAGCAGCCTGGAGATGCCACAGCAACATACATGGATGGGAAAACTTAGGTTGCTGGGTAGAAAATGGAAAGCAGAATGTACTATATGATGCAAAATAAAAACTCATGAAAAATAAAAACATGTCACAGGAACATATCACCATGTAGTTAGTGAGAAGTATACAAAAGCATACTCATTCAATCCATGATTTCCTGTGTGGGGAAGGAGGATGAGTGGAAAAAAAACAAGTGGATAAAGAACACGACTACCGGGCTGGAGAGATGGCTTAGTGGTTAAGCGCTTGCCTGTGAAGCCTAAGTACCTCAGTTCGAGGCTGGATTCCCCAGGACCCATGTAAGCCAGATGCACAAGGTGGCACATGCATCTAGAGTTCGTTTGCAGTGGCTGGAGGCCCTGGCGTGCCTACTCTCTCTCTCTCTCTCTCTCTCTCTCCCTCTTTCTCTCTGTCTGTCACTCTCAAATAAATAAATAAAAATGATTTAAATATTAAAAAAAAGAACACGACTACCAAGACCAAAAGGGGTCCAAAAGACATAGGCGTGGGCATGGCACCCAAGTGAGCCCCCTTTGTAAAGGTCTAAGTCCTTCTGAGAGTCAAGACAGAGGCCAATTAGACTCCCAATCCTTCAGGAAAGAAACCTATATGTGCCTGATGTGTGACCTTACAGGATCAGTGGACCCAGGGGGAGGGCAAGAAGCTGCTTGTGTCCAGTTGCCTCTGGGAGCCATGAATTTCTGGGGTCTTTGGTTCAGAATTCCAGTGGGGGTGCAATTTGAGAAGGTGACCCACATTGAAATATCAGTAGTAGAAAAAAGTGCTGCTGCCAGAGAGGCCACCAGCCCAGACTCGGAGGAGCCTTCCCATTACCGCAGAAAGTCACACCATCTTCTGGGAAGGGAGGCTCATTCCCCAGCAATACTCCAGGGGTATATATTGTTAATTTTCAGGTAACTAATACTTAGAAAGGTTACAAAGTTTGTCCAAGGTCACAGAGCTACCAAGTGGCAGGGACAGATTTAAACCCAAGTCTGATCAGGTATGGTAGCACATACCTGCATGCCCAGCACTCAACAGATTGAAGCAGGAAAATTGCCATGAGTTTGAGGCCAACCTGGGCTACACAGTGAGAACCAGGACAGCCAGAGTACACGCATGGTAAGACCCTGGGTCAAACAAACTGTAAATGTTGTGTAACTCCGAACATGGACTTTTAGCCACAATTTCATGGCAGAATCAGCCTTGTTAGCACATAAGCACATGCATATTTGTGCATTGCATGCACAGAGAAGTATGTTACAAGAATAGTGTTGTGGGGCTAAGGATGTGGCTTGGTTGGGAGACAGCTTACATAGAGCCCTGGGCTCAACCCCCAGCATTGCTTAAAACAGGCGTGGTGGTACATACCTGTAATCCTGGCACTCACTCAGGAGGTGGAGGCAGGAGGATTAGAAGTTGAAGTGTAATGAGGTGCTAAGGATTCAGGAAAGTCTTTGAACCCTAAACCCCAGGTCCATGGCTACTTTTTTAAAAAATATTTTATTTATTTTTTATTTGAGAGAAAGAGAGAGAGAGAAAGAAAGAAAGAGGCAGAGAGAAGAAGAGAGAGAGAATGGGTGCTCCAGGGTACCCAGCCACTGTAAATGAACTCCAGACGCATGCACCACCTTGTGCATCTGGCTTACGTGGGTCCTGGGGAGTTGAACCTGGGTCCTTTGGCTTTGCAGGCAAGCACCTTAACCACTAAGCCATCTCTCCAGCCCCTGTGTCTACTTTTAATCAAGAAATTGAATTTTTAAAAGACTGAGAAGGATAATTATGAAACTATATTTATTGAGGGAAGTACAGAGCCAAGGAAAGTCACTCATATGGCTAGAGATCCCACATGAAGGGCCTGGGAAAACCGTGGAAAGAAAAGAGAAAAAGAAAGTTCAAAGAGCTCCTGCCATGTGGGGAGCTGGAGAGGATAAAGAGCCCATGTGGAGAGGAAGGACTAGGGGGAAACTCACCAGCAGCTGGAGGTTCAGGAGAGGTCAGGAAGCACAAAGAGCCTGCTCTCGCCTCACAAACGCATGCATAACTTTATAGAGGAGGGCCCTATCTTTGGCTTGGCTCACCTGAGGGACAGCTGATTGGTTTGGGCTAGGGGCTGTCTCACGAAAAGTCTAGCCGTGGTGCCAAATCCTGGAGGCTGAACTTTGACCAACCACAATGTGAGGGCTAGATTTAAATCCTAGGAGAGACCTCCCTCCCAGGAGGGGCCCAGGTTGCTTGTGGATAAACAGATCTAGGTAAGAAATAAGAAGTCAGATCCTGGCCCAAAGACATTAGTGCTTTTTTTTTTTTCAGGGATCACCCTAGCTGCCTAAAATAGCTACCTGACTACCTGATCTCTTTCAGAAGGTCATCCTCCTCAGCTGCATAGTGAGCTTGAGGACAACCTGAGTTATATAATATCCTGTCTCATAAAAAAAAAAAAAAAATTGGAGCCAGGCACAGTGGTGCCTGCCTTTAATCCCAGTACTAGGGAGGCAGAGGTAGGAGGATCACTGAGTTCAAGGCCACCCTGAGAATACATAGTGAATTCCAGGTCAGCCTGAGCCAGAATGAGACCCTACCTTGAAAAACAAAAAACAAAAAAACATTGGGCTGGAGAGATGGATTAGTTGTTAAGGCACTTGCCTGCAAAGCCAAAGGATTCTATTCCCCAGGACCCATGTAAGCCAGAAGCACAAGGTGGTGCATGCTTCTGGAGTTCATTTGGAGTGGCTAGAGGCCCTGGCATGCCATTCTCTCTCTCTCAAATAAAATAAAAATTAAAAAATTTTTTTAAATTGTGTTGTGAAACAAATTCTTCCTACTTGGATTGCCGTGGAGAGGGGTTGGAAAGGGGCTTGGCTGACCAGAGCAACTGGGATGACCACAGAGTTCTTTGTAAAAAAAAAAAAAAAAAAAAAAAAAAAACAGGTAAAGAAGAGAGGAGGCAATGAGAGAGGCATAGACGAGTAGAGAATGGGGTGATTTTTCAGTGTGAAACGTGGCTTCAGACACAGCCGCTGAGGGCAGACTTGAGAAAGGCTTTGCTGTAGACACGGCCTTGTGCGCAGTTTCGTCAGAGGCAAGAGAGAAATGAAAATGATGGAATGTCATATGCTCTCTCTTCTCCAAAATAATTTTCATGGAAAATCATCATGGGAGAGGATTTCGGGGATAAGAGGGTCATGTCAGCAGACTCTTCCACAGTGAAGAAGAAGGTGATTTGAACAAAACCACACAAGGGGAAAGCTCAGGACTTTGATTCCCACGCAGTGGTGGAGCTCATATTACATCAATGTACTGGGTTGTTATTATTATTATTATTACTTATTTATTTGTGAGAAAGAGAGAGAATGGATGGACTAGGGCCCATAGCCACTGCAAACTACAGACGCATGTGCCACCTTGTGCATCTGGCTTTACGTGGGTCCTGGGTCTTTAAGCTCCGCAGGCAAGGGCCTGAACTGCTAAGCCATCTCTCCAACCCATCACTGTACTCTTTAACCACCTTGAAAGGATGCCTTCTGGTCCTCCTAACAGACCCTGCTCCTCCCTTTCTTCTCCTAATGCAGTTGTGTTCCTTCTGGGCAATCACAGCTTCTCGGGTGAAGGTGAGAGGTAGAGAGGCCACGCGGTACCTCTTGGAGGTGGAGGACAGGAGCGTGTATGCTGCATCTCTCATCCTCCCATGCTTCAACATTCTGATCAGCTTATCTTGAAGAGAGAGACCGAGAGCCAGCCTGCATGCGAGCCCAGCAGGGCGTCCCTCAGCAGGAGAGTCACAGCCCATCTCAGCAGATTCCCATTCTTCCTACTAAGGCAAGAGGCAGACCCAGAGCACAAAGGAGGCCGCACATCTGTCGCCTTGGGGAATTTAATCACTAGCATTAAGAGACACTGGTCCCTTTGCAGGGTGCCTTTGCCTCATTGCTCCTAGAGAAGAGGACCATAGAATTAATTCTCACCCAGGCTGTGTAGAAGACACTCCCCACAGGCACACAGAGGGGTGACATGAGTGACTGTCCACACAGTTTCAGAGACTCTGATCCCCCAAACACAGCAACCATTCATGAGCTAATCCCTGAAAGCTGCCATCAGTGTTTTCTGTTTTGAACTGTGGAGTTTATTGGAAACTAAATCCAAACAGTCCTGGGAGGGATGACGCATATGTCTGGCCATTGGAAACTTACTACAATTATTTTCTAGTTCACTTTCTTTTTTTTTGAGGAAGAGCAAGAAAATCAGATGACTAAGGCAGGGGGAAAAAAGGAGAAGAGTCCACAAGCAGGGAGAGGCTGAGACACAGAACATGGGTGGCCTGACTCATCTGACCTGGAGCAGTGGGTTCTAGTGTGGTGCCAGGGTCTGAAGCCCCAGCACCACCTGGGACCAGGTAGACTCTTGTGTATTGGAACTCCATCCCAAATTCAATTAATCAGCACCTGTGAGGGGAGGGGGAGGTTAGCAGGTGACTGATCCAAGACCAAATCTGAGAACAACTGGCCTGTCCTTTGAGCAAGAGCTGCCTCCCCATCCCACTGCTCAAGATCCCTTCTTTTTTTAATTATTATTTTGTATTTATTTATTTATTTTAGAGAGAGAAAGAGGGAGAGAGAGACAGGAAGAGAGAGAGAGAGAGAGATAGAATGGGCATGCCAGAGCCTCCAGCCACTGCAAAGGAACCCCAGACACATGCACCTCCTTGTGCATCTGGCTTACGTGGGTCCTGGGGAATTGAACCCGGGTCCTTTGGCTTTGCAGGCAAATGCCTTAACTGCTAAGCCATCTCTCCAGTCCCTCAAGATCCCTTCTTTGATTTGCCCACACTCCTTGGCTGTATTAGAGAGAGACATGAGAAATCACCATGATATGTGCCTAGTAGAGTATCTGACAAACTGTATAGCTCTGGTGACAGAGAACAGAGCTGCTCTCAGACGAAAGGGCAAAAACCTGTGGTGGAGCTTGGGGAATTGATGACGTTTGGCAAGGGAGAGTGAGTGAAGGTGTGAAAGAAGCTCCCCAGAGAAGCCAACTGGGCATCAGAGCAGCTCAAGAGGGTTAGAATGAAGCGCAGAGTCATAACCACTGAGGAGAAGGCTGCCAAAGAGGGCTTAGCAGAGGGTGTGGGCGCTGAGCTGAGCTTAGCCAGGTGGTACCACCATGAGGGAAGATCAGCTACTACCACCCCTCTCAGCTTCTCCTCTCTTCTGGTCAACCTGCTCAAGATGTATCTCTTAGGCCAGGTCCTTTCCTGGCTAATACAACTCATCTCCAAGGCCCCATGCCTACCCAGGTAACCGATGGCAGAGGCGAGGGAAAGAGGCTTGGGGATGTCATGATGAAGCCTGAAGTGGTCCTTTTACAAGGTGAAGGTAGTAGTCAGCCAGGGTGAACATCCTACCAAACACAGTTTTATGGGAGGAAGGGATTTATTTCAAGCTTACAGATCCAGGGAAAGTTCCATCAATGGTGGAAGAAGCTGGCTCACATTCATAAATCCAAGCAGAGAGCCAAACCATTAGCAGCCATCAAACACCAAAAGAGCAGCAAGCACAACTCCTGCCAGAGCCCACACTGCTCCCCACACCCTTGTGTTGGAATCCAGATCCACCCACAGTGACACCTTAGGGCTGGACTCCAGGATCCACCCCCCCTCCCGCCCCCCAGTGGCACCTCCTCGAGCCAGGCTGCTGGAGGTCCACGTTACAAGTTTAATTCTATCGCCTGAGTCAACAAAGGACATACATTCAAACTACCACAGTGGGTAATTTCTCTCTCTCTTTGTTTTTGCATCTGGCTTTATGTGGGCACTGGCACACTGAACCAGGGCCAGCAGACTTTGCAAGCTAGTGCCTTTAACCACCGAGCCAACCCACCAGCTCAAAGGCAGGCATTTTTCTGCAGTCCTCTTCCTTGCTTTATTTTCTCCTGAGCACTTCTGAGCAGGTGAAATGCTGTATGTTTTGTCTGTTTCATTCCACTAGAATGTGAACTCCATGAGGGCAGGACTTTTCACTGCATGCTTTTCGGCTGGATCTCCGAGAGGCCAGGACAGGCACTATTTTAGTGCCTTAGTTACTTTTCTCATCACTGTGATGAAATACCTGCCAGAAGCAATTTATAGGGTGGAAGGATTGTCATGGCTTACAGTACAGAGGGTGTGATGGCTGGAGGCTCTCTCTGTAGAAGTATGGACCTTGAGATGTAGCTTCTAGCATCTTGGTGGATCAAAAAGCAGAGAGATTGGGAAACAGACCTTGAGGTGTAGCTTCTAACATGTTGGTGGATCAGGAAGCAGAGTGATTGGGAAACGGACCTTGAGGTGTAGCTTCTAACATGTTGGTGGATCAGGAAGCAGAGTGACTGGGCGATGGACCTTAGGTGTAGCTTCTAACACGTTGGAGGATCAGGAAGCAGAGTGATTGGGTGATGGACCTTGAGGTATAGCTTCTAACACGTTGGTGGATCAGGAAGCAGTGTGATTGGGCGATGGATCTTGAGGTGTAGCTTCTAGCATATTGGTGGATCAGGAAGCAGAGTGATTGGGTGAGAAGCAAGGTTAGGCTATAATCTTCAAGGCCTTCCCTAGCGCCCTATGTCTTCCAGCTAGCACTCATCTCTTAAAGGTTCCACAGCCTCCCAAAACACCACCTGGAGACCATATGTCTAAACACATGAGCTTGTGTGTCTGTGACTGTGTGTGTGTGGGTGGGGGGGGGTATTTTACTTTCAAACCACAATTCCTAGTAAGCAGTCAATAAATAGTTTTTAAGAAAATGAATGACTCTTAAATTCATTCCAATCTTAAACTCTGCTGTAAAATCTATCAGCATTTATGTTAATATAAAAATGATTTTCCTCAAATGACTGAATGAAAATCAATCTTCATGTCTCCTACAAAGCTAAGCCTTCAGATCCTTGTACATACCTCAGCTCAGGGCTCTACCACAGAACAAAGCTTCATTTACAACCAGGCAGCCTGGAAAGGAGGGAACAGGGCTTGTCAGAGTCAGGGCCTCTGTAATAGGGGAACCAATGACAAAGGCTCATGCTTCTGTGCCTCTGCCACATGGGTGCTTCTAGGAGGTGGAAGCAAAGCCAAAGTTATAACCAAGGGTCAAAAGAAGGTCAGCAAAACTTGTCTACCCAGAGCCTGGCACACAGTGTATGCCAGTAAGTTCATCCAAATCTCCGTTAGGATCTGAACTCAAGCAAGATCTTGATGAACAAGATATTCTGGAAACAGCCCTTGCAAGACAGAGCTTTCCACGACCTCAGGAGCAGGGTCCTAGATTCTTTGTTTCTCTGCTTCTTGGCACAATATGTTCCTAAAAATTTCTGTAATGAATGTCTGGTGAATGAGCTCTAAGGTTCTGGCTTATTTTTCATGCGTTATGGCCAAAAATCATCCTAAAATGTAAGCAGGAACATTTTTGCATTGGCAAGTTGAACCCTCCACCTCCTTGCATCTTCTTGTGGAAGTTCAGGCTCTCAAAAAATAGTCATAGGGAGCTGGAGAGATGGTTAGCGTTAAGGCACTTGGCTGCAAAGCCCAAGGACCCATGTTAACTCTCCAGATCCCATGGAAGCCAGACACACAAGGTGGTGCATGCTTCTGGAGTTCATTTGGAGTGGCTAGAGGCCCTGGCATGCCATTCTCTCTCTCTCAAATAAAATAAAAATTAAAAAATTTTTTTAAATTGTGTTGTGAAACAAATTCTTCCTACTTGGATTGCCGTGGAGAGGGGTTGGAAAGGGGCTTGGCTGACCAGAGCAACTGGGATGACCACAGAGTTCTTTGTAAAAAAAAAAAAAAAAAAAAAAAAAAAACAGGTAAAGAAGAGAGGAGGCAATGAGAGAGGCATAGACGAGTAGAGAATGGGGTGATTTTTCAGTGTGAAACATGGCTTCAGACACAGCCGCTGAGGGCAGACTTGAGAAAGGCTTTGCTGTAGACACGGCCTTGTGCGCAGTTTCGTCAGAGGCAAGAGAGAAATGAAAATGATGGAATGTCATATGCTCTCTCTTCTCCAAAATAATTTTCATGGAAAATCATCATGGGAGAGGATTTCGGGGATAAGAGGGTCATGTCAGCAGACTCTTCCACAGTGAAGAAGAAGGTGATTTGAACAAAACCACACAAGGGGAAAGCTCAGGACTTTGATTCCCACGCAGTGGTGGAGCTCATATTACATCAATGTACTGGGTTGTTATTATTATTATTATTACTTATTTATTTGTGAGAAAGAGAGAGAATGGATGGACTAGGGCCCGTAGCCACTGCAAACTACAGACGCATGTGCCACCTTGTGCATCTGGCTTTACGTGGGTCCTGGGTCTTTAAGCTTCGCAGGCAAGGGCCTGAACTGCTAAGCCATCTCTCCAACCCATCACTGTACTCTTTAACCACCTTGAAAGGATGCCTTCTGGTCCTCCTAACAGACCCTGCTCCTCCCTTTCTTCTCCTAATGCAGTTGTGTTCCTTCTGGGCAATCACAGCTTCTCGGGTGAAGGTGAGAGGTAGAGAGGCCACGCGGTACCTCTTGGAGGTGGAGGACAGGAGCGTGTATGCTGCATCTCTCATCCTCCCATGCTTCAACATTCTGATCAGCTTATCTTGAAGAGAGAGACCGAGAGCCAGCCTGCATGCGAGCCCAGCAGGGCGTCCCTCAGCAGGAGAGTCACAGCCCATCTCAGCAGATTCCCATTCTTCCTACTAAGGCAAGAGGCAGACCCAGAGCACAAAGGAGGCCGCACATCTGTCGCCTTGGGGAATTTAATCACTAGCATTAAGAGACACTGGTCCCTTTGCAGGGTGCCTTTGCCTCATTGCTCCTAGAGAAGAGGACCATAGAATTAATTCTCACCCAGGCTGTGTAGAAGACACTCCCCACAGGCACACAGAGGGGTGACATGAGTGACTGTCCACACAGTTTCAGAGACTCTGATCCCCCAAACACAGTCACCATTCATGAGCTAATCCCTGAAAGCTGCCATCAGTGTTTTCTGTTTTGAACTGTGGAGTTTATTGGAAACTAAATCCAAACAGTCCTGGGAGGGATGACGCATATGTCTGTGTCTGGCCATTGGAAACTTACTACAATTATTTTCTAGTTCACTTTTTTTTTTTTTTTTTTGAGGAAGAGCAAGAAAATCAGATGACTAAGGCAGGGGGGAAAAAAGGAGAAGGGTCCACAAGCAGGGAGAGGCTGAGGCACAGAACATGGATGGCCTGACTCATCTGACCTGGAGCAGTGGGTTCTAGTGTGGTGCCAGGGTCTGAAGCCCCAGCACCACCTGGGACCAGGTAGACTCTTGTGTATTGGAACTCCATCCCAAACTCAATTAATCAGCACCTGTGTGTGTGGGGGAGGCTAGCAGGTGACTGATCCAAGACCAAATCTGAGAACAACTGGCCTGTCCTTTGAGCAACAGCCGCCTCCCCATCCCACTGCTCAAGATCCCTTCTTTTTTTAATTACTATTTGGTATTTATTTATTTATTTTAGAGAGAGAAAGAGGGAGAGAGAGACAGGAAGAGAGAGAGAGAGAGATAGAATTGGCACGCCAGAGCCTCCAGCCACTGCAAAGGAACCCCAGACACATGCACCCCCTTGTGCATCTGGCTTATGTGGGTCCTGGGGAATTGAACCTGGGTCCTTTGGCTTTGCAGGCAAATGCCTTAACTGCTAAGCCATCTCTCCAGTCCCTCAAGATCCCTTCTTTGATTTGCCCACACTCCTTGGCTGTATTAGAGAGAGACATGAGAAATCACCATGATATGTGCCTAGTAGAGTGTCTGACAAACTGTATAGCTCTGGTGACAGAGAACAGAGCTGCTCTCAGACGAAAGGGCAAAACCCTGTGGTGGAGCTTGGGGAATTGATGACGTTTGGCAAGGGAGAGTGAGTGAAGGTGTGAAAGAAGCTCCCCAGAGAAGCCAACTGGGCATCAGAGCAGCTCAAGAGGGTTAGAATGAAGCGCAGAGTCATAACCACTGAGGAGAAGGCTGCCAAAGAGGGCTTAGCAGAGGGTGTGGGCACTGAGCTGAGCTTAGCCAGGTGGTACCACCATGAGGGAAGATCAGCTACTACCACCCCTCTCAGCTTCTCCTCTCTTCTGGTCAACCTGCTCAAGATGTATCTCTTAGGCCAGGTCCTTTCCTGGCTAATACATCTCATCTCCAAGGCCCCATGCCTATCCAGGTAACCGATGGCAGAGGCGAGGGAAAGAGGCTTGGGGATGTCATGATGAAGCCTGAAGTGGTCCTTTTACAAGGTGAATGTAGTAGTCACCTGGGGTGAACATCCAACCAAACACAGTTTTATGGGAGGAAGGGATTTATTTCAAGCTTACAGAAGCAGGGAAAGTTCCATCAATGGTGGAAGAAGCTGGCTCACATTCATAAATCCAAGCAGAGAGCAAAACCACCAGCAGCCATCAAACACCAAAAGAGCAGCAAGCACAACTCCTGCCAGAGCCCACACTGTTCCCCACACCCTTGTGTTGGAATCCAGATCCACCCACAGTGACACCTCAGGGCTGGACTCCAGGATCCACCCCCCCCCCCAGTGGCACCTCCTCGAGCCAGGCTGCTGGAGGTCCACATTACAAGTCTAATTCTAATGCCTGAGTCAACAAAGGACATACATTCAAACTACCACAGTGGGTAATTTCTCTCTCTCTCTCTCTTTGTTTTTGCATCTGGCTTTATGTGGGCACTGGCACACTGAACCAGGGCCAGCAGACTTTGCAAGCTAGTGCCTTTAACCACCGAGCCAACCCACCAGCTCAAAGGCAGGCATTTTTCTGCAGTCCTCTTCCTTGCTTTATTTTCTCCTGAGCACTTCTGAGCAGATGAAATGCTGTATGTTTTGTCTGTTTCATTCCACTAGAATGTGAACTCCATGAGGGCAGGACTTTTCACTGCATGCTTTTCAGCTGGATCTCCGAGAGGCCAGGACAGGCACTATTTTAGTGCCTTAGTTACTTTTCTCATCACTGTGATGAAATACCTGCCAGAAGCAATTTATAGGGTGGAAGGATTGACATGGCTTACAGTACAGAGGGTGTGATGGCTGGAGGCTCTCTCTGTAGAAGTATGGACCTTGAGGTGTAGCTTCTAGCATCTTGGTGGATCAAAAAGCAGAGAGATTGGGAAACAGACCTTGAGGTGTAGCTTCTAACATGTTGGTGGATCAGGAAGCAGAGTGATTGGGAAACGGACCTTGAGGTGTAGCTTCTAACATGTTGGTGGATCAGGAAGCAGAGTGACTGGGCGATGGACCTTAGGTGTAGCTTCTAACACGTTGGAGGATCAGGAAGCAGAGTGATTGGGTGAATGGACCTTGAGGTATAGCTTCTAACATGTTGGTGGATCAGGAAGCAGTGTGATTGGGCGATGGATCTTGAGGTGCAGCTTCTAGCATATTGGTGGATCAGGAAGCAGAGTGATTGGGTGAGAAGCAAGGTTAGGCTATAATCTTTAAGGCCTTCCCTAGCGCCCTATGTCTTCCAGCTAGCACTCATCTCTTAAAGGTTCCACAGCCTCCCAAAACACCACCTGGAGACCATATGTCTAAACACATGAGCTTGTGTGTCTGTGACTGTGTGTGTGTGGGGGGGGGGTATTTTACTTTCAAACCACAATTCCTAGTAAGCAGTCAATAAATAGTTTTTAAGAAAATGAATGACTCTTAAATTCATTCCAATCTTAAACTCTGCTGTAAAATCTATCAGCATTTATGTTAATATAAAAATGATTTTCCTCAAATGACTGAATGAAAATCAATCTTCATGTCTCCTACAAAGCTGAGCCTTCAGATCCTTGTACATACCTCAGCTCAGGGCTCTACCACAGAACAAAGCTTCATTTACAACCAGGCAGCCTGGAAAGGAGGGGACAGGGCTTGTCAGAGTCAGGGCCTCTGTAATGGGGGAGCCAATGACAAAGGCTCATGCTTCTGTGCCTCTGCCACATGGGTGCTTCTAGGAGGTGGAAGCAAAGCCAAAGTTATAACCAAGTGTCAAAAGAAGGTCAGCAAAACTTGTCTACCCAGAGCCTGGCACACAGTGTATGCCAGTAAGTTCATCCAAATCTCCGTTAGGATCTGAACTCAAGCAAGATCTTGATGAACAAGACATTCTGGAAACAGCCCTTGCAAGACAGAGCTTTCCACGACCTCAGGAGCAGGGTCCTAGATCCTTTGTTTCTCTGCTTCTTGGCACAATATGTTCCTAAAAATTTCTGTAATGAATGTCTGGTGAATGAGCTCTAAGGTTCTGGCTTATTTTTCATGCGTTATGGCCAAAAATCATCCTAAAATGTAAGCAGGAACATTTTTGCATTGGCAAGTTGAACCCTCCACCTCCTTGCATCTTCTTGTGGAAGTTCAGGCTCTCAAAAAATAGTCATAGGGAGCTGGAGAGATGGTTAGCAGTTAAGGCACTTGGCTGCAAAGCCCAAGGACCCATGTATAACTCTCCAGATCCCATGGAAGCCAGACACACAAGGTGACACAGCACGCAAGATCATACATGTGCACAAGATGGTCCACGCATCTGGAGTTCAATTGCAGTGGCTGGAGGCCCTGGCATGCCAATTCTCTCTCTCTCACACATAAAAAAAAGGCCAGCCTATTGGGCTTTCCTTAAAAAAAAAAAAAAAACCTGGGCCTTTAGGCCTCGCAGGTATGTGCCTTAACTGCTAAGCCATCTGTCCAGTCCAACATTTCCATTTTATAGATTCATCTCCATCTTCTATAAGTAAACAACTTCTGATAAATCCATTCTCAAATTCTACACTAAGGGGAAAATATATCAATTTGCCTATAAGGATATGTTTATTGAAATATATATTTCTATATTTATATTACTTCTACACAGGTAATGGTATAAAGCAAACACAAAACTATCACTAAGTGTATGCATAGCAATTACCTTTGCATTGCTGATACAAAACAGCTGACCAGAAACAGCTGATGAAAGGACAAGCTTTACTTTGGTGTAGTTTTGAGGGGAAAGTTTCATCATGGCAGGGGCAGGAAGCTGGCTCACATTGTCACAGAGCGCCAGCAGGGAGGGAGCAGCAAGATTGTGGGCTAGCTCAGAACACCCAGTATGAGGGACACATGGGAGCAAGGCAGTCTTCTCTTATAGGCAGTTAGCTAGGGAAGGACCCAAAGAGGGAACCAAAAGAGATTATCCCATAGCCTTTTTCAGCAGAACTGGAATTCAGCATCTGATTCAGTCTAATCCGTCAGGGACAGCGCCCCCTATTGTTTTCCCAACTGCACTACCTACGTGGCCTAGCCTGTGTCAGCTCCTTTGAATCCAGACCAATCAGCACTCTCCCAGACTTACCTGAGCCTGATGGTAAAGCCCACCCTAATAAGTTATAGGAGGGGCTTACCAGGTGGGCAAGGCCTGCCTCTTGGCTGTTCATTTATCTTCACCTGAACCTTGGGGTCCCAACACCAGTAAGGCCTTCTGTCATTGCAGCAACCAGGTATTTTCTTTCTTCCTCATTTTGTTACTCTCTTACTACCTCTTAGCTTTCTTTGGACGCTCTGGCCCTTTTTGATTTTCCTAGAAAGCCCCCTTCATGTTTTCCCTCCTCTCCCGTGTTCAGCTTCCCACATGGGCTCCCAGGTGGTGCCGCCATGTGGAAATATATTCCCATTCCAGCCTCCTCCCTGGATTCCAAATCGTCCTTGAATAAATTTAATGATTTGTGATTTATCCTTAATCTCCTCTGAATAAATTTAATGATTGGCCCTCCTCAGTCTATTTCAGTTCTTTGTTAACAATACATAACAGCCTAAAAGTTGGGATTCATAAGCTTTTCCTGAACTCCAAAAGCCCTGTATCAAGTGGGCTGGGCTGGGCTGGTAAACCTCAAGGCCAGGCCCCAGTGACACACCTCCTCCAGCAAGGCTCCACCTCCCAAAGGCTCCATCAGCTGGGGACTAAGTATGAGGCCTAATCACAAACACTTGAGGCTATGGGAAACATTTTACATTCAAACCACCACAGCATGCAAGAGATGATAATAATAATAATAATGTTTTAGATTTGAGTATCTGCCTACATAAACACTGCTTTACATGTATTACCACAAGAAATCCTCATAATAGCCTTGTAAAATAGGTTTCCACATTAAGTCTCTTTAAGTTGTGTATGACAGAAACCTAACTCAGACAAGCTTAAGGACCAAGAGAACTGGAACACATAATTAAAAAAAAAAAAAAAAAAAAAAAAAACCTGTCTCTATGGAGCTACAGATGAGGCTGAATCCAGGCTCAAACAATGTCAGAAATCTCTCTCACTCTATTTCTTCTATGTTAACTCTCTTGTATGTTCTTTCCATGCAGTAGGAAAGATGATTCCAGAAGCTCTGGCTCCTATGAGCATTACATCTTACAAGATCAGAGAGAACCCTTCCCTGATCCAGTATCCACACTGGCCCACCTCAACAACCTCTGGTGAGCCCCTTTGGGTCACTCAAACACATCTGCACCAAATCCAGTCTAAGAGAATAGGATATTTTGTTTGGCCACTCCATGTGATAAGGGTAGAGAGGGTCTTTTGTACAAAGAAAGAGGGGCAATTCATAATCTCATTTGACACAGGAGAAAACTGAGACTCAGAGGAATTAAATAATTGCCCAAGGCCATTTGGCCCATTAAGGGTAGAACTGAAATGTTAACCATTTGGCTCCAATTCTATTTTATTTTATTTTCCCTTGGGCTGGAGAGATGGCTCAGCAGTTAAGCACTTGCCTGTAAAGCCCAATGTCCCGAGTTTGATTCTCTAGTACTCACATAAAACCCAGATACACAAAGTAGTGCATGCATCTGGAGTCATTTGCAGTGGCTGGAGGTCCTAGTGAGCCATTCTCTCTCTGATTCTGTCTGCCAGACCTGGTGGTGCACACCTTTAATCCCGACACTCAGGAGACTGAGGTAGGAGGATAACTGAGTTTGAGGCCACCCTGGGACCATATAGTGAATTCCAGGTCAGCCCAGGCTAGAGTGAGACCGTACCTCGAAAAAAAAATTTTTTTAACTTAATTTTTGGAGGTATAGGAAGAACATATGATTCTTAAAATGAACCAGTTGAAGCCAGATGTGGCTAATCCCAGCACTCAGGAGGCCAAGGTAGGAGAATCTCTGTGGGTTCAAGCCCAGACTAAGACTAAATAATGAATGCCAGGTCAGCCTGAGCTGTAGCTCAGGGAGACTCTACCTCAAAAAAAAATTTTTTTTTTCTAGTTGAAAATATACCTACAGTTCAAGGCTGGGACTGCAGCTCGGTTGGTAGGGCACTTGCCTAGAATGCACAAAGTTCTGGGTTCAATCCCAGGCATGGCATGACTCCATTGTAGCAGCATATACCAGAAATCCCAGGGAGACCGAAGGATTGGGAGTTCAAGGATATCCTCTGCTGCACTGAGTTCATGGCCAGCCTGGAATATGTCAGACATTTCCTCAAAAAATTAAGTAAAATAAAATAAAAAAATACAGTGTAAGGTTCAGTGAAATGCCTTCTTTAACCTTCATAACAGCTGGTCTCAATGTTGGTGCAATCAATACTCACTTTTAAAGCACGTGTAAGCAATTTACTGCCATTAATAGTTATATTACCAACGTTATTGAATGATCTTATTTTTATTGATTTTTTAAAACAATTATTTTCATTTATTAATTTGAGAGAGAGAGAGAGAGAGAAAGAATGGGTACACCAGCCTCTAGCCACTGCAAACCAACTCCAGCTGCGTGTACCACCTTGTGCATCTGCCCTTACATAGGTACTGGGGAATTGAACCTGGGTCCTTTAGCTTTGTAGGCAAGCACCTTAACTGCTAAGCCACTCTCCAGCCCCTGATCTTTATTTTATGGGATACATAATGATGTCATGATTTGTGCAAACAGTGTGGAAGAAGTGAGTTAACACACTCACTACCTCAAATACTTATTATCATAGATAAGAACATTAGACATCAGAATTAATAAAAGATTATCCTAACAATGTCGTTTCCCTTTTTCTTATACACTGATGAACCTTTTTAGGTGTAGGTGGCACAGATATTATATTAGAGGGTTTGTCATCCATCTTCAGTGCTTCTGAGGAGAAAATGGAACACGTGTTGCAGCTTGCCACATGATATGTTGCATGATATAGTAGGTAAGCACCCCAAGAAAGATATGGGGTATTCTAGGAAAATAAGTAAAATGACAAGTCAGTTCAGCAGCTTTACAAATCATAAGAAAAAAGTCAGATCAATACCAGTTATAGATTCCAGTGATGAAGACTAAAAGGAAACACAATCAAAGAAAGAGAGCCCATGCCCTGAAGAATCCAAAAATTAAGTATTTTTAGAATTGACCCAAGTGGACATGTAAGACTTAGTCAGAGAAAATTAGGGCTGAGAACATTGCTTAGTGGCACAGTCCTTGGATTGCATGTGTGAGGTCTGGCTTAAATGAGTCTCCAGCACTGTTGGAAAAACATGAGCAACAAAAGTAGAGTTTGCCTGACATACATAAGATGCTAGGCTCCATCCCCAGCACCACAAATGGAAAAAAAATTATTAACTTCTAATGTAAAAAATAGCCAAAACAGAGCTTTTGGCTTGGAAGCTTTAAATGTAGTGAAAGCAGACTTACTTTAATGTGGTAAGTACATGTTTGACTTAAGGTACAAAAGTCCACGCAAGCTTGTGCCACATTAGCAGGGAGGTGGTGATCCTACTCATACACCTCTCTACGGGAAATCCCCGCAAACTAGAACTTGGGGACGGTAGGCAGGCTAGCAACAGGTCTAGATATCACATCATGCAAGGAACCGAACAGCTTGAATGTGAGAGAACTGGGGGAAGATGTAGAGGCACGGTGGAAGAGCTATGGTATGGAAGAAGTGTTGGACTTTCTCTGTGGGGCAATTTTAATGCAACTTGTAGGAAAAATACTATTGTTGTTGTTGTTCAAATAACCTGTCTAGAAGTCAGTCCTGTCCAGCTAGGGGACATGATGTGTCTGTAATTATGAGGGTGGGGTTGGACAACAGGAACCTCCTGAATGCTGTGACCACTGTCCCAGGCTGCAACTGGACCTGGCATTAAGCTTCCAGAGAGGTGACAAAACAGATACAAACAGCCAGCAGTGGCCCAGCTCCTCTCCCAGTGAGAAAATCACAGGAAAGCTTGCTCATGTCAGAGGATAACAATGCCAGACATCCTGTGGAGAGATAGCTCAGGCAAGGAGGAGTGCTTTCCTATGGGAAAATCATGATGTCTGACAGGAAACAGGGATCTCTGACAGAAGAGTAGTGGTTTGTGACAGGAAAACAGAGATTTCTGTCAAAAAAAAAAAAAAAAAAAAAAGAGTTTGGTTTCTGATGGGATGTTAGCACATTTCTGACAAAAGAACAAGGATTTCTGAAGAGTAGTGTTGGGTTTAATTTCCCCAGACCATGGTTTCCAAAGGAAGAGTAGCAATCTCTGACAGAACGTGATTCCTCGTGGGAGGGCTTTGACAGGAGCGAGGGTTTCTGTCAGGAAGGACAAAGAGCAGTAGCTCAGGAAAAACTGGAAAAGCAACAGGGAGGCAGGAGATTCCAAGGCAAATAGGCTGTTGGGTATGGAGGAAAGTTAAATGGGTTCTTGGATGTGGACAGAGATTGGTCAGTAATAAGAGGGGAGGGAGGGTTCAGGGGCTGTTGGAAGGGCTCGCGTTGATCACCACCACAGTCGGTTAGCATGTCATCTGGTCACAGAGGACTGTGTGGGTTGGGGGACTTACGCTTCAGACAGATATGAAGATTCATGACTCTGGGGAAGCCACTGAGACACTTGGAGGACGGAGAGGAGAGGGAAATCTGGTGTTCCTCAATCCCCTAAACCAAGAAATAACAGTATCTTGGTTCTTATTTTGGAAATTCTAATGGAGTCTTTTCTTCCTCTTAATTCATGACATGTTCTTAGCCAGGAGGACAACAAGGAGTAAAACTGTACCCCTGAACTATCCAGCCACCAGGTCCTAGCATACATAGGGACAAATTAGCCCCGTGGCAGAGAAGGAAATAAACAAGGAAAGGGGGAGGGTGGTATTCATAGGAACACTCTGTCAGAGACAGTAGGCTGGCCACTTCCTGATCTGCAGGAACCATGATCCCCTTGTTCCCAGGCTCAGCGCCCATGCACCTGAGGGCACCCCTGCCCCTTGCAGGATGCTGGCGGGTGGTGAGGCTGACTGTGAGCAAGAGCCCAGCGGTGTGCCACAGAGCAGGCGCCGCCCTCAAAAAGCAGGAGCTTTCTCTCTCAGACTGAGCCGTCATCCACTGGCTCCCAGCTCCCAGGCAAGCACCACATCCACCACGTGACTGGATGCTTGTGGGAACCAGGCACTGGTAGAATGTTAATTGGGCAGATCCCCAGAACAGCTGCAGTGTCCCGTGCCAGGAGCTGCAGGCTGGTACTTCCAACCGGATGCAACCAGCCCAGCTCGCACCCTGCAGACATGCACATGGTACACCGACTTCTGCAGAGAGCTCCCACACGTTGCCAGGCCCACCTTGTGCGCTCTTAGCAGGTCTCTGCGGATTGCCTTCCTCAGACACAGGGAGCATGGGCTTTTCTTTTCAGGTGCCGTCATCTCTTCTTCCTTTCGAGATTATTTCCAACTGGTTGGAATCAGTGGAGGGCAAAGAATCCCCCTCTTAATGATTGACCCCCAAGCCATTTTCCTGCTGCCAGTGCCAACTAGGAAATCGTCACAGCATTAGAAACATTATACTAGACCTTCTAGGGGAGGCCAATTGCTGCATTTTCTTCTGAGCAGGTAGGTGAGCTCTTTAACTGCCTAGGTCATTGTTGTACAAGTTCTCAGGGAGAACACTGATGCGAACTCGGAGGTAGTGTGCAGCCTTGGATTAGCCCCTTTCAGTGAGTACTCACAAGGTCTTAGTGCTTGCTTAACAATTCATGGCCTTGGTTATCTCATCTACAAAATGGGGATAAAATGCCTGCCGTCCCTTGGTATCTGTGAGGTGTAGTTCCAGGACCCCCCCAGGGACAAAATCCACACATGATCAGCCCCTTACGTAAGAGGGTGCAGAGTTCGCACATAACCTATATACATGCTCCCTTGTACTTTTTTCTTTAAGTGTTTTTTTGTTGTTGTTCATTTTTATTTATTTATTTGAGAGTGACAGACAGAAAGAAAGAGGCAGATAGAGAGAGAGAGAGAGAGAATGGGCACGCCAGGGCCTCCAGCCACTGCAAACGAATTCCAGACGCGTGCGCCCCCTTGTGCATCTGGCTAACGTGGTTCCTGGGGAATCGAGCCTCGAACCGGGGTCCTTAGGCTTCACAGGCAAGCATTTAACCGCTAAGCCATCTCTCCAGCCCAGCTCCCCTGTACTTTAAATCATCTCTAGGGGCTGGAGAGATGGCTCAGCACTTAAAGGTGCTTGCTTGCAAAGCCTGACAGCCTGAGTTCAATCCCCTAGTACCGATGTAAAGCCAGATGCACAAAATAGCACATGCATCTGGAGCTAGCAGGAGGCCCTGGTCCGCCCATTCTCCCTCTCTCCCTCTCTCTCTCTCTCTCTCCTTCTCTCAAATAAATATTTTCAAATCATCTCTAGATGACTTATGGGGCAGTAGGTAGGGTTTTGGATGCACAACCTCTACCTTGACATCCCCAGTTCCCAAAAGAGGCTTTCTCCAAAAACTACTGTGGACACAGAGTCAAGCAGGGCAAAGACTGACAGATGCAGCTCTGTCATCCTGAGCCATGGGGGACCTCGGCAGTAGCATTTATGGGAAGGGGCTTCCTGGTCAGGTTGCTTTGAGGCTGACCGTTTGCTGCATTCATTTCTGCCAGAGGCAGATAGAAGTCTGTCTCTAAGAGTCAGTTCAAGTGCTGCTTTTTGGCTCTGCTCTCTCACGTAGTCAAGGGCACCCAGTTCACACTACTGAGAACAAACACTCACAGAAGTGAGTTAGCGGGGGAGCTCAGGATGTGCTTGCAGAACCAGATCTTCCTCTCCCAAGGACTAGAAAACACTGGCTTGGACGAGCAGGAAGAGACAGCTGGGTCCCAACAGCATGGGGTGGAGACACCTGAGTCACTCAATGTGGCTATGGCTATAGGAATGAAGCCAGCAGGGGAAGTCTCACCCTGGCACAAAAGCAAGTGTGAAATTCCTTATAACTGGAAGCCATGATGAACTAAGTCTATACCACTGAGTGGTTTGACTGAGGTGGGAATGAATGCCCTCCTGAGACCAATGACCCAATGGAAGGTCCTTTAGGAAAAGCTAGAACCATTTCAGCCCCTGTATTAGTCAGGGTTTTCTAGAGAAACAGAGCCACTAGAATGAATTATATTAAAAAGGGAATTTATTGGATTAGCTTATGGCAGTCCAATAGCAGCTGCAGGCCCGAGAATCAAGGAACCTGGTAGCTGCTCAGTCCACGTGGCCAGATGCCTCAGCAGTCCCAGTGCAGCACTGAAGGCCTGGAGGCTTCCTGAGGAGCTGCTGGGTTTCGATCCAAGCAAGTCTTCAGTTGATGCTGGTCTTCAGTCCATGCTGGAAGGCAGCAGGCAGCACTGGTAGCCAAATGGGAAGAAGGAAGGGGCTCTCTTCACCCAGAGCTTCCTTCTATGAAGTCCCTCTCCCAGAGGGGCTGCCCACTCTGGGAGAAGGACTTCCTCCTTCAGTTAATCCTTCCTGGAAGCAACATCAGAGACCAACCCAAAAGGGATTTCTGTGAATTACTAAACAGATCAAGTTGACAACACCTTAACTATCACAAGTCCACCCCTTGTTAACTTGACACCAGACCATATCTCCTAATATCATACTTAATTTCCAAATGAAAACGTAACAAGCTCATAATTCTACCTTACATGGTATAACTATCCCACTTACAACCAGAAATGCAAAATCTTCCCCTCAACACAAAGCAAGGTTCCTTGAAGAATGCTTAGTCTCTAATATAATAGGTCTAATATAAATTCAACCATAGTTAGCTAGTGATATAATCTTAATATTCGTGTAGGTATGTACAAACATTCCATATCAAGGTAGGACAGAAACATTGCAATCACAGTGCATGTTTTTGTCATGTGCCCTTAGCTGGTATTTGTAATTGCCTTCTTCTACTACCCATTCTATATTTCCTCCACCTTCAGCAAGCACCTCAGCAGGTCTTGGTTCTTTACCTGGAGGGGTGACCCATACCTTTATTCCTGAAGGATCTGGACCATTTATCACACTACCTCTATTGGGTTGTTGCAGTTGTCAACTGACTTTGATAACAGGACATGGTAACACTAAGAGATGCCCTGAAGGATCTCCTGCACTCCAGACATACTCTTCCTTACCTCCATTGTGGAGGAGCAGTCTGATTTCCCCCTGGTAGTCTGAATGAATCACCCCTGCTACCACTGTAACTCCTTTCTCAGCCTTTTCACTCAAGGGCATCAGGAGCCCAAAGTGGCCAGGGGGAAGTCTCAGCTTCCAGTTCAATGGAATGTTCTTTGTGCCTCCTGACAAAAGCACTCTCCCCTGTGGAACCAAGACCTCTAGGCTGGCAGAGCCTAAGGTTGTGGGAACCGGAAGCAAAAATTTAGCTGATGGGTCATTGTGGTTATTTCTCACTCTCCCTCCCTCTCCTTCCCTCTCTCTCACATACTCTCCCTCCCTTCTCTCTTTTAGACAAGGTCTTATGTATCTCAGACTGGCCTCAAATTTGCTATGTAGCTGTGGGTGACCTTAAACTCAGATCCTCCTACCCATACCTCTATAGTGATGGTATTAAAAGGTTCTGGGGATTGGACACAAGGCTCATATATGCTGGGAAAGCACTCTAACAACTGAGCTACATCTCCAGCTGATGGTTGGTCTCAGTTGTCAATTTTAGGGGATTTAGAATCGCCTTGGAGACAAACTTCTAGGAGTGTCAGAGAATCTCCAGAGATGTTTGGTTGAGGTGGAAGGACCCATCCTGAATGTGAGCAGCACCATGCCATGGGCCAGTGTAGTGGTTTGAATATGATCATGTAAATCTATGGCCCCACAGACGCAGATTTATTAAAATTGTGTTTGCAACTTAAGCCCCTAGCAGGCAGACTCCTGCTACGGGGGTGGGGGGTGTTGCTATGGGTGGATGTTAGAGTCCGGCACTAAGGTGTGTTGGGGGGTGGATCTGAATTCCGGTTGCAAGGTGTGGGCAGAGCAGTTTGAGCTCTAGCTGTCTGCATTTTGTGATGCTGGCTGCTTCGGGTGTTTATTGTGTTTTGGTGGTTTCTCTCTGCTTGCATCTATGAAAGGGAGCCAGGTTCTTCTGCAATTGATGGAACTTCCCCATGATCTATAAGCCTGAAATAAGGCCCTTTCCTCCCATAAACTGTGCCTAGTTGGATGTTCATCCCAGCAACGTGGAGCTGACTGCAACAGCTGGGGTCCTGTACTGACTAAATCAGAGAAAGCCAGTGCAGCACCAGAATTTTATCTTTCCCTGCTCCCTGACTGTGACCTGCCACCTCACACTCCAGCCACCATGCCTTTCCACCACGATGGACTCTATCTGTTTGTAAACCATGTGCCAAAGTCAGCTGTTCTCTCCTTAGGTCGCTTAAATCAGGTATTTTGTCTCAGCAATGAGAAAAGTAACTAATACAGTCATCAAAGGAAGTTTCTATTCACTCAGCTGACAGCTTCCTGGTTTCCTTTGCATGACAGTGAAATGGAGCCTGACTGTATTTCAAACTTAACCACAGCTCCTTGAAATGAACAATGGTGACACATATAGAAACTTAATGCATTGCACATTCAGGAGGGGATTTTTGAGGAGAGCAGCAAGCGGCTGCCTGCTATAGAAATTGATAGGAATGGGTCATGACAATGGTTCTCAACTCGGAGAGGAGTGCCTCTTTCCCTCCAGTGAATATTTGGCAATGCCTGGATATATATATATATATATATATATATATATATATATATATATATATATATATATATAAAATATCCAAAAAATTATATTATATATATATATGTATATATATGTAATATAATTTTTTTTTGGTTTTTTGAGGTAGGGTCTCACTCTAGCCCAGGCTGACCTGGAATTCACTATGTAGTCTCAGGGTGGCCTCAAACTCATGGCAATTCTCCTACCTCTGCCCCCCGAGTGCTGGTATTAACGGTGTGCACCACCACACCTGGCTCCCTGGAGACATTTTTGTCAAACCAGGGAGGAGTCAGGGGTAAAATGCTACCAACATCTAGTAGGTAGAGGTCAAGGGTTGCTGCTCAGCATCCATAATGGACAAAACGAGTCTCCACAGCCAAGAACCATTTGACATCTGATTAATGCTCGGACTGAGAAACCATTTTTCACGAGGATGCAAAAAGAAATGTACCCCTAGTGAGTACCAATAGGGCAGCAGCCCTCAGATGACTCACAAGCCTCAGGGCAATGCTCAGAGGCCTGCCCTGTCATCCATCACTCACAACTGGTCTCACCAAGCTCTCCGGATGGTCTCAGAATCTGGAGCCAGGGCATCCATCCATCTGTAATAAAATTTAACTGTCAGGGTGTCTGGCTGCTTGTGCTCCTCTGTGCTGAACCTGGAGTAGGACCTGATGCATTAGCTGGGTGAGCTGCATGCTGCCTGGTGCACTCAAGGCTACCAAGACCTGAGATTGAGTCCCTAGAACAGCGTCTGCTTTCTCTGGGTACTGCTTGAGCTCAGCCGGGTGGTGAGCCTCTTCTCTGCTTCTACTGGCAACCAAGCCTTCTTGTGACCAACACTTTCTTTCCCCCTTTTTTTTTTCAAGGCACGGTCTCTCTCTAGTCCAGGCTGACCTGGAATTCACTATGTAGTCTCAGGGTGGCCTCGAACTCACAGCCATCCTCCTACCACTGCCTCCCCAGGGCTGGGAGTGTGCCGCTACGCCCAGCCCAACACTTTATTTCTTTAGCTGTGTCAATGTCATCAATAATGTGCCTTCAACCTGGGGCCAGAGTTCACTGAAGGATATCTCATTCGTGGCTTGTGTTCAGTCATTATGGTTATGCTTTGTAGTTGAATGCAGACATTCCTGATCTGTGAGAGAGGGAATTATTTGGAAACGTTGGCTAATCGGTGAGTGTCTGGAAGATGAATAACTAGCATAGTTTAATCTTGTATCAGTATTTGTCAAAAACAATAATTTGATGTAGAAAGCATAAATAATGTAAAGAATGGTCATAACTAACTTTTTGTCAGCATGTACTTTCTCAACCCATAGATAGCAAAAGCTTAAATATCATCATGGGGGAGAGGGTCTGGGGAACATTTTGATGTGAAAAGGAGAATCTACACTGGAAATAGTTGGAAGCCACTAGTTTGACTCTCAGGGTATTTTCCATATTTTTCCAGTTTTTGAGTAGGGATGTGCAACAGCCCAGAGTTGCTGACACCCCCCCCCCACCTCCGCCCGCCAGGGCATTGCTGGCTGACCCTGCTCCTAGGGATATGCTATAGGGGACAGTCTTTACCCCTTGCATCTGCGTGCTTTGCAATATCTGAAACATTTGCACACCTTTCATCTCACTGGCAACCACTTCTATCCTCCACTGAAGAAGGCAGAACAGGACAACCACGTCTACTTAATGGGTGGGGAGGGGGGCCAGAAGGCCTGATTCACTTCAAGATCTAGAGCTGGTAGAACTAGGGCCTGGGCCCCATCCTCTGACTACATTCATAATAGACCTCCTTGGGAAGTCTCTGAGCCACCGAATATCAAACCCTACTCCACAGTAAACTAGTGGATGAAGAGACTAGGAAGTACTTAAGAGCCTGGGTGAACTAGTCATCTCACATACTCTCACGTCCCAGTTAGTTCATGAAGATTTCACAAAGGTAAAATATAGAAAGTTATGAGCAAAGTCCAAGTTGCCATAGAAACCTATACTTACCGTTGGGTTCACATTCTGTACAATCTCCCAAAATGCCTCTCTGAAGATTCCAGGTGATCATGGATTTCTAAATCTGAAGAGTAAAACATGCTAAACCAAATTAGATATTTCTGAGCTGTTTTACCTTTTATGTTCTATTACTCTACACCTACGAGTTCCGTAAGTACCATCGAAGGGAGAAGAACCTTCTAGAACAGCTGAATGGTTTGGTTGATTACTTTGTCTCAAGAGATTTCCACCACTCACTCATTTATTCAACACTGACTGATTGCAAGGCACTGTGCTAGGCTATTAAATAAATAAAAAACAATGACAACATATTGAACAGAAACTCATATGGCTAATCTAAGGAGATTCAAACAACAATCACAAGAAAATCATGATGACTGGCTTAAGATCCATGCTTAAAACTACTTCTGATGAAACTGTTAAGGGCCTTTCTGTTGGAATGTAAAATATGCAGAATTCAAAAATGTTCCACTACTGAGTCAGAAATTCTCTGAATTCTAAATAGGCTCTCAAATGTCTACAGTGTTTAGAGCAAGCCAGTAATGGAATACTTTACCTCCAGTTCTTTGTGATGGAAATCTATCTAAAACCTCATTTTAGAAATTTCAAAACAGGTTCCAATGCAACCATATCAAGGGTAAGAAAAAATATTTGTCAGATATAATCTAGAGTCTGGTACGAACTTCTGTTCACTAAGGTATTTTCTTCCTTCTTCAAAAAAAAATTATGTGGTACAATTCCATTATTCACACCATATCTTTTTATTTGATCAAAAAGTAACTACATGTTATTTGTAAGGGAGAGATGGGATTGATATAGAAATGAAAACTAAGGAAATATTTCTAGATGGATGTTCTGACCGGTACTGCTAGACAGAAGATGACAAAATTAGGCAGGAAATTACAAAAATCTGTGTCACAAGGGAGGAAATTACTTGTGTGATTTCCGTGTGGAAGATTCACTGAGGTGTACTGTACCTACCTATATGGAGGAGATGACAGGGTCCACCAACTAGAGCTGCTCAGTTTCTGACCATCACTGCCTGGTGTCACATCTAAGCCAGGCACCAAGATGAGTGAGGCCTTGTAACTGCTTTTGAATCAGTTATAGGTCCTGTGGAGACTCAGCTAACCAGCTAGATGATCTGGCCAGCTCAGGGCCCCAGTGGGATCAGTTTCTGGAAACATGTGGGAGTATCATCACTGGCAAGGCTAGGGCACAGCTCCCACTGTCTTCTGAAGCAGCCTGAGGAATTCTCATCTTTTAGGGAACTTGACTAAAACTGGATCCTTGGCTTAGACCCAGAAAAGAATTGCAGGACAAGTCAGTAGGAAGCAGAGTTGGAGTTTGGTAAAGATATTTTAATGTAGATTTCGAGCATGAGGGGTAAGAGAGTAGGGGCATGGTGGACTTCTCTTAAGAGAGTTACAATGGCCGTGTGTGTGGGAGGGTACATGCCTATAGCTACTCAGGAATCTGAGGCAGGAGGGTCATTTGAGTCCAGGAGTTCTGGGCTGTCATGCACTATGCTGGGCAGGTGTCCACAAGAAGCTCAGCATCAATACGGTGACCTCCCAGCGGTGGAGGTTAGCCAGGGTGCCTGAGGGTAAAGAGTCACAATGAAGTGGCTTAGCATTATCTATCTATCTATCTATCTATCTATCTATCTATCTATCTATCTATCATCTATCTATGTATCTATCAAGTTTCATTTTCAGAGGTGCCTTGGATGGGGCAATCTGAGAAGGTAAAACCAGGAGCCACTGAGGGTTGCATGAGAGCATTAGGACATGTCTTTTACTGCGAATGGGGCTTTTGGTGAGATTCCTAGAAATTGTAGGTTTATAGTTGGAAAGGGAGGAAGGCTTTACGCAAATGTCAATGGTGCTGGAACTCTTGATTCTCAGCTGGGGAGAAGTGTCAACCAGACTCCAGGGTGAGGGGCTTCCTTCCCTCCCTATGTCCTTATAATTGTCCCTGTCTTCCTGCCCTGTCTCGGGGGTGCTCCCATTCAGCCTGGCTGCAGTGCTGCTGGGACACAGAGAGACAGTAGTCTCTGGACCATGCCTTTTACAACTGATGTCTTCCACGTGGCTCTGAAGATGTTTTTTTTCCTTCTAAAAACAGACTCACAAGAGTGTGTGGTAAGAAATAAAGCCCCCCAGGGAGAATGGAACAGTACGGGAGAACTCTATCCCGTCTCTAATACCTTCATTCCATCACTCTTAGGAAAGGAGGAAATAGGCAGACAGGAGACTCTGGTTGGTACAGCCCCCCCCCAAAGTCTGTGAAGGTTGTTAGGGGTCCTCAGGGACATTCACTCTTCCCATTAGCAGTGAACTTGGCCAGAGCAGGCACCACGGCTGCACTAATATTTGCTTGATTGGATTACAAAGCCGAGTAATTGCCATTTAAGATTCGAGCAACGATGAGGGCATTCATCTGTGCTTGCGTTCATTTGTACAGCAATTAATTTGTACCTAAATTAACAATAGAAATGGTTATGTGATCTAATAAAGTAGACGAGGAAAAGTAACCTTGTCTGTTTTATCCGACCAGCAGGTCGTATCTCTCTTTCCCCTCCCGCTGTCGTCTGTCTCTCTGGAGAAGGTTATTTTCAGGCAGACAGAGGGGAACCTGGCATGCGTGCTGGCCCCTGTCAGGAGTCCAGCCTCAAGCTGAAAGCCATAGACAGGAAAATGAGATTTGTGTGATGCAATATATTATTGACTTGAAATGGTACAGGCTGGTCACTGCTACAGTGTGCCCCTGAGGAAGGCCAGGAAATGTGCTCCCTGGAATTGTTCAAAACAGAGCTGACCCAGAAGATGTTGGCACATGTCTGGGGCTCCCAGGCAGTGTGTCGTCAGCAGACACATTTTTCTGGTTTTGAAAGGGGCTGTGAAAAAAATTATTTATTTATTTGCACACAGAGAGAAGAGAGACAAGACAGACAGAGAATGGGCATGCCAGGACCTCTAACCTCTGCAAACAGATTTCAGACACATGGACCACTTTGTGCATCTGGCTTTATGTGAGTCCTAGAGAATCAAACCTGGTCACTAGGCTCTGCAGGCAAGCACCTTAACTGCTGAGCTAGGTCTCCAGCCCCTCGAAAGGGGCTTTAAGGTTTTGAATTTGTTTCTGAGTCTTAGAATTTAGGATTGTTCTTAGGACTACTCTGATTTTCAAATCTCTTGAAAAGTTGGACTGTTGTTTGCGTTGCATTAACGTTTCGTCCCTGGAGCTGAGTGGTAACAGACGTCTTTCACAAGGCAGTGCTTCCTGTGTAACCACAGGCCCTTCCTCTCTGTGTAGTCCTGTACTATGCTGGCCTTTCCATCGCCAGCAGCCTTGCTAGGGTTTGAATTTGCCATCCCTCTGTAAGCACTTGCCTGGTTCCTTACAGGAGTAACCTGCTTTGGTTGCTGTTTGCATTGGCTTCCTTGTTCATCTCCTGAGCATTTTGCTTTGCCAGAGTCTGAATGTCTTGGGCATGGAGGTTGTTCCCTCAACTAAGGTCTCATACCTGCTGCTGTGTTGTTTGGTTTTGGCATCCTGTTGCCATACAGCCAAAGACCTCTCCACAAGGAAGTAATTTAGAATGGCGTATCTACCTTTTTCTTTCTTTCTTTCTTCCTTCCTTCCTTCCTTCCTTCCTTCCTTCCTTCCTTTCTTTCTTCCTTTCTTTCTTTCTTTCTTTCTTTTTGAGGTAGGGTCTCGCTCTATCCCAGTCTCACCTGGAATTCACTATGTAGTCTCAGGGTGGCCTCAAACTCTCTTCGATTCTCCTACATCTCCCTCCCAAGTGCTGGGATTTTAGGCATGTGCCACCATGCCCAACACTCTACCTATCCTTTTAAGCCAGGCTAAGCGAGCCAAGTAACTTGTTCAAAGTCATATAGTGACTTGAGTCTATAAGCTAAGACCAAAACAAGTTCTACTATGTTTTTCTTCCCCTTACTACACATAACCCCTTTCTAGTGGGTTCCTTCATGAGATGGCGCATCACAAAGCAAGCATCTTCTCATCATGGAACAGCACTGGCCTCTTGCTTTCCAAGATAATGCCTAGGATGAGATACAGTGCTCACAGCTTAGCATCTGATTCAATCCGTTGACTTCTGAGAGCCTTGTACTGAGAGTGAAACCTGCCGGACTCTGGGCTAACCCTACCACTAAGCAGCCACCTAACCTGGGACAATTTTACTGGCTAGCCTCTCTGAGTCAGAGTTTCCCAATCATCAACTAGGAATGCCTGCCTCACAGGACGTTGTGACGATCACAGGACATAACAAGCATCAAAGCTCCCACGCAAATGGAAAAAGTTAGGGCTATTAAGCTGAAAGAGGACAGATGTCCTGAGTTCCTTCTTTTTAAAAAATTTATTTATTTATTTGCAACCAGAGGAAGACAGGGAGAAAGAGAGAGAGACACAGAGAGAGAATGGGCATGCCAGGGCCTCCAGCTGCTGCAAACAAACTCCAGATTGCATGTGCCTCTTGGTGCATCTGGCTTTACGTGGGTACTGGGGAATAAAACCCAGGTTGTTAGGCTTTGAATTATATTGATTGAGAGAAGGAGGCCCCAAGACCCCCAGAGAAATAGCCCTCCCCCACTTTCTGGGGGCTGACACCAAGGGCTTGGGAGATATGATGGGTTCAAATGAACACCATTCTGCAAGGTTTGGGGACCTTTGGCTTTGCAGGTGAGGGCCTTAACCACTGAGCAATCTCTCCATCCCTGGGCTCCTTCTTTTGACAGATGAGAAAATGCAGGTTCAGGGAACAGGGCCACCAGTCAGCTGTAGGTGAAATTCAAATTAGCAGGCAGATCTCATATCCTCCCTGCCAATAGTCACAGTTGGAATCACTTAAATCTAAGTTTAAGCCATCTGGGCATCTGGCTGTGGGGTGCATGAGGGATTTCCTGACGTCCCCACAGTGTTTTGTGGAAGTGCAGTGCCAACCTCAGGAACAGAATTGGTTCCTCACTTCCATTCTAAGGGCAGGGGCAGGTTGGAAGGCAGGAAGACCCTGCACCTCCCTCTTCGTCACCCCATGCTGGGATTCTGAATTATGCTGATTGAGAGGAGGAGGCCCCCAGACCCCCAGACAAATACCCTCCCCCACTACTGGGGCCTGACACCCAGCCCACCACCAAGGGCTTGGGAGATATGACGTGAATGCAAATGAACACCATTTCTGCAAGGTTGGGGGACCTGCCAGCGCTCAGTTTAACTAGATTTCTGCAATGACATCCAGGCATGTTCTGCATTAAATTAGAGCTGGTTATTTCAGAGGGAAACAGCTCTGAAATGGCATGAAAGACAAAAATATGTTCCTTGAAAAATGACACCATATGTGCCTGCACGCTGCAGTTAGGGTAAAAGGCTTTCCCTCCCTTTGTTACTGACTCATCAAGCCGCCAATGTTAATGTCAGATTCGCAACAGAACCATATACTAATGGAACCCAAATTAGCACTAAAATTAGTTCTTAACAAGAAACGAGGATAGCTCAAGGCAACCAGATTTCTCTGACTGTGAGAGACAGAAAGCACTTTAGCAAAGCAGTACATATTGATATACTCAAGCCTCAAAAACCGATCAGTCTCCATGCTCTGAGTGAATTCCAGGAGAAGAATGGTGTGCAGCCTGCTGTCTGCCTAGGTGCCCAGAGCTGACAGTTCAATCTGTAGCATTGGGAAAAGCTTCCCACAAACAAAGAAGCTATTGAGTGTGAGAGTTCAGGGTGTGGGTTGGGAGAGGAGAGGGAAGGGCTGAGGGGGTCAGATCCCAGTGGGAGAACTGGGTCCTGGGAGTGGCGGTGTCAGGATTTCAGAGCATGCTTCATTGTTCCTATTTACCTACCAACCTCATGGAACTCAGAGACTATGGCAAAATCACTTGTGGAAAAAAAAACAAAACATATAGGTAAACAATGTTTAGCAGCTGAAGGTACTCATTGTAAGTTCTCTTCCACCATCTTTAAAAGTCATGCGCTGAGGGCTGGAGAGGTGGCTTAGCGGTTAAGGCCCTTGCCTGCAAAGCCAAAGGATCTAGGTTCAAATCCCCAGGACCCACGTAAGCCAGATGCACAAGGTGGTGCTTGTGTCTGGAGTTCCTTTGCAATGGCTAGAGGCCCTGGCATGCTCACTCACTCTCTCTCTTTCTCTTTCTCTCTACCTCTTTCTCTCTCCCTGTGGTGGTTTGATTCAGGTGTCCCCCACAAACTTGGGTGTACTGAATGCTAGGTTCCCAGCTGATGGATATTTGGGAATTAATGCCTTCTGGAGGCAATGTATTGTTGGGGGCTTATGGGTGTTATAGCTAGTTTCCCCATGTCAGTGTTTGGCACACTCTCTGTTGCTATGGTCCACCTTATGTTGGCCAGGGGCTGACATCCACCCTCTGCTCATGCCTTCATTTTCCCCTGCCATTGTGGAGCTTCTCCTCGAGCCTATAAGCCAAAACAAACCTCTTTTTGCCACAAGCTGCTCTTGGTTGGGTGATTTCTATCAGCAATGCGAACCTGACTTCAATACTCCCTCTCTCTCAAATAAATAAATAAAATTTTAAAAAATTAACGTCATTGGCTGAATTTTTTTTTCTAAAGAGTATCCTATCTGTAGTTACCTTTGTGCAGTATTAACAGACTGGTAAACATCACTAATAGACTTCCAAATCGTGAATGGTGGGAAGCTGAAGCTCAAAAATCTACCTTTAGAAGGCCACTCTGTACCTAGAGTTTATTCTCAGGTTTGTAGACCCAGGCTGCAGTGAGGAGGCTGCGGGAGGCCGAATAGTTGATTGGAACCAGTCACCCAAAGCGGCCAGAGAACGAAGTAAACACATTGAAGGTGGTTAGGGAGTAGGAGGAAGATGTTCGTTTAGGTACGGGTGGTCTGAACTAAACACATACTCACCAGAAGTGCGTGTAATCCTTGTAGGCGAGGCATCTACGTTCAGGGAAACAAAGAGCCTCCTGTTTGGCCCAGGGGTGGCTTCAGAACCTGACATTTGGGGTCATGTGAATTCAGTTCAACTGCATTCTCTCAACCTGCACGGAGCACCTTTGGTTGGGCATGGGAGTTGGTAGAGCCAAGGCCTCTTCTCACTCTTTAGAGATGATAAGATGAGTAAAAAAGTCCAGCTCACAGTGGAAAGTGCTCTGGGCTATAGATGCAGGAAGGATGATGAGTTAGTTCTGTGTTGTGTTTGGGGGGGGGGAGGCTGCACAGAAGAGGTGGCATCTGAAGTAGGTCTGGAAGGATGGGTACACACAAGTCCCAGGACTGCTGGACCATCGGGGGTTCTAATGTGCAAACAAGACCCTTGCAATTTAGTCCTTTGTGGTCAGGATGGCTTTGCATCCTGGCTCCGTTCTTGTGAAATGTGCTGAGGGGAGGGGCACGGCAAGGAGGTAACAGGACCCAGGGTAGGACAAGTGTGGAAAACATGTTTGCTCTGAATGAAGGTGGGAACAGGAAGCAGAGCCAGCCTGTCTTTAGAGAAAGTCTTGGATGAGGATTGAGACGGAGCCTGGCAACGGGCAACAGCGGCAGCAATGGATGGCTCACGGCTGTGCTTTTCCAGACACGGAGAAGATGCTTGTGATCCTCCCACGAGGAGAGGTAAAAATCAGTTTTCTGGTAGCTCTGGTATCCATTTATACTTCGCAGCAGATGATCTAAAAAGACAAGAATTTTGAGAGATGTGTCTACAGAGCTGACGCTTATGAAATGACAGGCTTCGGGTTTCGTAGTGACACCCATAGTTTCTAGGAATACTGTGAGAAGTGATCTGGTCCTAGGTTGTCTTTTGGGGTGCATCTGGACCGCTGCTGGCAGTGACCCTGCCATTTCACCGACACCCAGTAAGGCTTTGCAGAGCGTCAACACAAGCGCAGCGCCAGCCAGCATCTTCGGAAGCGCTGAGAGGGGGGGTCCCCTCAAGCACTTGTAGCTTTTGCTCATCCAGCTGATTTATTGCAGTTGACTTACCTAGGGCTTTCAAACATTTCACTAGAACTCTCTCTGCATTGCCTCAGGTTGTTAGCCCAGCAGAGAGCTCATAATATACCTTCAGTTAAATTTTCTTGGGCTGGAGAGATGGCTTAGTAGTTAAGGCGTTTGCCTGCGAAGCCAAAGGGCCCACATTCATATGCCCCAGGATCTACATAAGCCAGATGCCCAAGGGGCACATGCACCTGGAGTTTGTTCGCAGTGGCTACAGGCCTTGGCGTACCCATTCTCTCCCTGTCTCTCTTCTCTCTATCTCTCTTGCTCTCTGCTTGAAAATAAATAAATAGAAATTTAAAAATTATTTAAAAGATAATTTCCTTAGCTGGGAGTGGTGGTGCACATCTTTAATCCTAGCACTGGACAGGCAGAGGTAGGAAGATTGCTATGAGTGCAAGGCCAGTTTGAGATTACATAGTGAATTCCAGGTCAGCCTGGGCTACAGTGAGACCTCCTTCAAAAAACCCAAAAAAATAATAATAATAATAACTTCCTTACTTGCCCAAAAATTTGCCTTCTAGAGCACAGGAAGAAATAATATCACAAAGATAAATATTCCTTCAACACAAGGAGAATAAACTTGGATGGAAATCAAAACAGAAAAGGCATCCCAGCTACAAACAATGGAGACTGCTTTTAAATATATTTTATTCATTTGAGAGAGAAAGAGGCAGGGGGTGGGGGCTAGAGAATGGGGTGTGGCAGGGCCTCCAGCCACTGCAAACGAACTCCAGATGCATGCGCCACCTTGTGCATCTGACTTATGTGGGTCCTGGGGAATCAAACCTGGGTCCTTTGGCTTTGAAGGCAAGTGTCTTAACCACTTAGGCATCTCTCCAGCCTGGAGACTGCTTTTAAAATAAGCCTTAGTTAAAGGACAAGAAACAAAGACACAGCAAAATCAGTACAGACTAGATTCTTCCATGTCTGTGGCCTCAGGTGGTTTTTCTTGAGTCTTGTTACTGGGCATCAGTAGACGAATATGACCCCAAATGGGAACAGTTCTGTTCAGAAGAACACCACACCCTATTGGTTTGAGAACTCAACAGAAGCAGAAAATGCCATTCAAAATGAGGCACATCGATAACTTATTCACCCACTATTGTTTACTTCATTAAATAAAAATAAAAGTATTTTTAAATGGGCATGGTAACACATGCCTTTTAATCCCTGCACTCAGGATGCAGAGGTGGGAGGATCGCTGTGAGTTCCAAACCAGCTTAAGACTACATAGTCAATTCCAGGTCAGCCTGGGCTGGAGTGAGACCCTACCTTGAGAAAAAAAAAAAAAAGTTTAAAAACTATGTTAACAAGCTGAATATTGGGCTAGTGAGAGGTGGGCCAGAAGAGACCTGAGAGACTGCTTGAGTTTCGTCCCCAGGACCCACATAAACAGCTGGGCATGGTCATGCACATCTGCAGCCCCACTCCTGTGGGGACCAGAGACTGAAGACCCACTGGAGTTCTTGAAAAAATAACAAGCTCTGAGATCAGTAAGAGACTCTGGCTCCAGTGAGAATAGATGGAAGAGCAATGGAGAAGGACACCGGAAGTCCCCTCCGGCCACCGCAGGTGAACTCATGGGGCACTACATAGGTACATATAAGTGTATGCACACACACACATGCACACACACACACACGTACACACGCGCCATGCAACATTATACACAGACACACTCAAAATAAGAAAATAAGAAACTCAATATTAAGGAATTATGTAAGTGTAATTCCTTAGGAATTGAACATGTTCATATCATTCCATCGCCTTCTAAATAACTACGGGGTCAGAGAATTTATGTAGAAGTCTATGGTTGTCACTTGTTATAATTTTAAGATTATTAATTTTGCTTCCTACCTGCAGATGAAAGTAAAACTAATTTTGAAATTTGAACGGTTTATTAAATTCTAACTTTTCTGGGCTGGAGAGATGGCTTAGCAGTTAAGCACTTGCCTGTGAAGCCTAAGGACCCTGGTTCAAGGCTCAATTCCCCTGGACTCACGTTTGCCAGATGCACAACAGGGCACATGCGTCTGGAGTTTGTTTGCAGTGACTGGAGGCCCTGGCATGCCCATTCTCTCTATATATCTCCCTCTTTCTCTCTATGCCTGTCGCTCTCAAATAAATAAATAAAAATAAACGAAAAAATATTTTAAAAATATCCTAACTTTTCTGAAGGATCCATTTTGTCTCTTATTCAGTCCTTCCTCCCCTGGAATGACATAATCTCTATGACAAAACTCTCAGCCTATTTGCAAAGACAAAAAATAGTGTTACGTGCAAAGCTCTGGCTTCAGCTCTAGTTTGTAGTGGCAGAAGACCCTGGCATGCCTCTCTCTGTCTCTTTCTCGCTGTCTCAAATAAATTTAATAAAAAAAAAAAACAGTTCAGAAGAAAGTTATTGTCAGAAATTTCAGAATCTTCCAGCCCTAGGAAAAACTACAGATGCTATCAAAGCTTATTGAATTATCAACAAATAAAGGAAAAAGTGAAGCCCTGAACACACTGTATTAGGTTAACTATATTTTCAATTGGCAGAAACATATTATACTTATGTAATATATTTAATATAATTTCTATATTACACATAAATAAAAGAATTCTTCAGTGAGACAAAGATCAAGTTCACTAACGATGTTTGTAAATCAATTTTAAGATGAATAACTTGCTATCCCAATCGTTCATTTTCCTTGGCACCGCTTCAGAGGATGACTCTTATAACCTGACGACCTTTTGTGTCTGTACAGATCAATTCATCTTCTCTGACTAGCTCTACAGGTTAGGATCTGTAGTGGAGATGTTCCAAGCTGGTGGGTGTGGACTTTCGTTTACCCTCCTCTAAATGTGCTAAGGGCTTCATGAGATGGTTTCTAATCAAACAAGACCCTTCAAACCCAAGAAAAAGGCTGTCGATTTAAATTAAAAACAAAAACAAAACCTTGGCAGTTCATAGACAGAAAGGGTGTTCATTCTCCAAGGCTCACATAATGAGCTACCACAGACTGGGTGGCCTCGCAAGGCTGGAAGGCCCAGGTGCCAGTCAGCAGGGATGGCTGCTTCTGAGGTGTCTCTCACTGGCCTGCAGAGAGTATGTCTTCTTGCTCTGTCCTTTTCTGGATGCCTAGAGCCTCCCTGTGTGTCTCTGTTTCCTTTTTTTTTTTTTTTTTTTTTAATGGGAATACTAGTCAATTTGCATTAGGCTCTACACTAGCAGGATCCTTCTACTTTAATCACCTCTTCAAAGGCCCTGTATGTGAATATGGTGATATTCTGAGGTAATTAGGAACTAGTGCTTCAATAGGACTTGGAGGGGGACACAACGCGCTTGGCATCTTTATGACTTCAAAAAAGCAAGATGCAGACTGAAAAGATGGCTTAGCAGTTAAAGCACTTGCCTGTAAAGCCTAACGACCCAAGTTCAATTCCCTAGTACCCACATAAAGCCAGATGCACAAAATGGCACATGCATCTGGAGTTTGTTTGCAGTGGCTGGAGGCCCTAGTGCACCCATTCTCTCTCTTTCTATCTGCCTCTTTCTGTCTCCCTCTCAAATAAGTCAATTTTTTTAAAAAAAAAAAAAAAAGAAAGAAAAAAGCAAGATGCCAGGCTAGAGAGATGGCTTAGTTGTTAAGGCGCTTGCCTGCAAAGCCTAAGGACCCAGGTTTGATTCTCTCTTTCTCTCTCAAATAAATAAGTAATATTCCCAGAGGCATCATCTACAACCTTACATGCAAATTGCACACATCTGTGATTTGTATTTTCCCAAAACTAATGGGTTCAAGTGGTGTCACCAGTGCAGCATATTTCTGTTCGAGCAACTTGTGGGGAATAGGCTGACAGGGGAGGAGGTGGTTTCTCTGTCAATGTCAAGGTCAGATCAGCTGCTGGTGCGGCGGGAAGCAGTGGGTCACAGGGAAGGGAGCAGACAGCCTCCCCTGGGAGCCATGTTAGTACTCTCCCTCTGCTGACAGCTTTTCCTCTGAAAGAATTCCTCCAGACCAGTTAGGAAATGAGGGCAGGCCTCGTCTCAGGAGATAGGTCCTTTCCTGCTGCCCCAACCCCACAGACAGGCAACATCTGATGGCCACAATGACGCTGGAAAACACTGTCTTCCTAGCCATAGAATCACTACTTTCAGATTTCCAGAGAGATCCACATAGAAAAAATCCACTCCCAACAGTGGTGTGAGCAAGCAGGGCTCTAAGCTACTCAGAAGCAACCAGCCTGACAAGAAGTAGAATCGCTGTGAGTTCGAGGCCACCCTGAGATGACGTAGTGAATTCCAGCTCAGCCTGGACTAGAGTAAGACCCTACCTTGAAAAAATTTTTTTTTAAAATTATGCTCTCCAATGTCAAGCTCCCACTAGTCTTTGGCTAAAAGAGGGGCTACATCCATCCAAATCTCCCTAAATTAATAACACTTATCCTATTTATACTATGCTTACTTCACTCTCCGTTGGAGAATCTGTTTTTCCTTTTCAGAAGGTAGACCCAAGAAAATAAACTACCCCTCCCATTTCAGCCAAGGCCCAAGTGAAACCACAGAGGAATTGGGGAGATGAGCAAGAGTGCTGCTCCCATGGTGAACCTGATAATCCGTGCCAGGGTGAAGGAGACAGACCCTGAGGATACTCAACACCTACCAAAGCAGAGATCCAGAGGCTCCTAAGAGCTCATCACTGAAATAGACTTAAAACTCACCCACCACGGCTCAGGGAACTTTGTGGAAGAGGGGGCAGAAAGGTTGTAAGAGCCACAGGTTGGGATGTCATTCCCAGAGGCATTGCCTCCCCCCAACAACTGATTGCTGCTCCCACAATGCATAACCCACAACCCTATAGGGAATACCAGCAACCCCACTGAGGAGGATTCCTATGGAATGGGGAGAGGGAGGAGGAAAAAGATGGTACCAACACATGACTCATCCATACAAAGTATGTTCTTAATTTTAAAAATGCAATTATTGCAATATTTTGCTTAAATAAAATTTAAACCAGGCAAATATTAAAAAAAAAAAAAAAAAAAACAGCTCACCCTACCTTGCATACACTGGGTCTGGAAACTTCCTGATTTCCCTGTGGGAAGAGTGGGTGTGCTTTGGGCATGCTCAGGAATGCCTGTTAATTTTCCACCTGTGGCTTTCCCTGACAGCTACAAGCCTAAACAGCGTGTTAGGAGGAACCGAGGGTGTCAGCAGAGTTTCTAGTCTGATGAAACAGGATCACACGGAGACTCTAGAGCTAAACTCACCACAGTGAGGCCCAGAATTGAGTGCCTCCGGTGTACCAGGCCTCGAGATGTACTGTGCATATTGTGAACTCCCCCTGAAGGTGGAGATCATGACCTTCATTTTACGTATCAGGAAGTCCAAGTTCAGCAAGGTTAAACAACTTGCATCCCCAAGATCAACAGCTGTAAGAGACAGCTGGGGTTTGAACCAAAGCCAGGACGTCTCTCCTAGGTACAGGGCGGACCTGCCTCAGGCGCTGAAGGCCACGGTCACTGAAGCCTGCACCTGTTTTCTCTTCTGCCTCTGCCAAGTGCGGCTTCACGTAACCACTCAGCACCCTGCTCAGGGCCTAACACATAGAAGACTCTTAACAAAGAGGAACGGAACTCAAGCATCATCAGGTCGTGACAGCCATCACTGGGGAGAAAGCCAATACCCCAATTCTGAACAAAGGTACTAAGAGGTCCCCAGGGAAGCCGTCACTGGCTGGCCACACGTGAGTCCTGCAGGGTTAAAGGGACAAAGGAAGTGAACAGATTTCCAGACCCTGAAGGGGCAGCCCTTGGTGGCCTGCAGTGCCCTTCTGTCCCCCGCTTTGCAGTGTTGATCCATCCAGGGTCTTCACAATGGCCTCTATTCTGAAACTGCAACTTAATCAAGGAGACAGACAGTGGGAACAGTTATGCCTCACACTGTCACTGTGTTCTCGTGGACAGATCATGCCCCAGTCACATGTTGTGCCTCCCTAGCTGCCAGTTTGGACCAATAACTTTGACCCCATCTTTTCTGGGGTGGGGCAAAAAGAGTAGTTCGTGAACACTGAATCTTCTAATGGAATCAACACCATTTTTCACATTCACAGCCAAACTCAAAGTGGCAGCATTTCAAATCTGTCCTCTAGAACTTTTAAAAGCTTTTCTTCCCCCCGCCCCACCACCACCCAAAGGGCTTTGGATATGAAGGGATTAACCTGTTTTAAGAAATAATGTATTTTTTTTCCCTCTTCAAATTTAGGCATCCCAGATAAGTAAGGGGAAATTAGAAGAAGAAATCGATTTAGTCATTAATTTCTACTAACAGAAAGACCCTCCTTGGCAGGTGTCTATCGAAAGGCTATGAAACACTGTGAAGCCCCGGGAAGTTCCGCCCCACCCCCTCACCCTCCTGCAAAGCAAGCATTTAGTTTTTCCTTTTTCTTAATCTAAACTAGTCTCTCAGCAAAGCCCTTTCTAAACAGCTATTGATTTCTCCAGAGTGAATAGGCCATTAATAATCCTGGGTCCTCAGAAGTCCCTTTCATACCTCAGCTTTGTTTGGGTTGGTTGTATTTGCTCCCTGGGGCCCTCTGGGGACCTGACTCTTTCAAAGGCCTTCAGCCCAAGCTGGCTGTTAGGGTGATGGGAATGATAGCCACTCCCCGGTCCGGGTCAGTGTGGGGAAATGACCTTGCCTGAAGCTGCCTTGTCTTCAGTGTGCCCACCTCCCAGCACCTCCACCCACGGCCAGTCCAGCCCGTGCCCAGCTCCTGCTGTTTGTCTTGCTGGAGGCAGCCACTTGCTCAAGAGCTACGTGATAAAGAAGGGGAGAATGTTCTTCTACCTCCACATATTCTTTGGCCTCTCCAAAGACCTCGTTCCAATCACGGTCTTCACTGTGGTGTGCTCTCCAACCAATCTCCCTGTGGCCCAGAGTGACAGTGCCTCACACCGTTCACCACCTGTCTTAAGAATGCTGAACCCAGGACTGGAGAGATGGCTTAGCGATTAAGCGCTTGCCTGTGAAGCCTAACAACCCCGGTTCAAGGCTCGATTCCCCAGGACCCACATAAGCCAGACGCACAAGGGTGCACATGCATCTGGAGTTCATTTGCAGTGGCTGGAGGCCCTGGCATGCCCATTCTCTCTCTCTCTCTCTCTTCCTCTGTCCCTCTCAAATAAATAGATTAAATTAAATATTTTTTTTAAAAAAAGAATGCTGACCCCAAAAGGCCTTACAGCCTGGCCAAATGCTCATGCCTACCTGGTCTGTGAGAGGGAAGAACAGTGTCTCTGATAGGAAACGAGAGCTGTAGTAATTGTCTCTTGCTCCTCCAGATGCACTGACTGTGGTTCCTCTAAGGCCCCTCAGAAGATGGGCTAGATGCATTACAACCCATTCATGAGGTAGTATCAAGTTGTGGCTGTCTCGAAAGTTGTCTGTCTATCTGCCTTTCCTCTAGGAAAGCAGATACATTATGGACCTTTGCCCTACACATGGGCTCTGCTTTCTGAGGAGCCCAGGGCAGACAGCCCTTCATGGACTTTGAAAGGACAGTCTTAAAAGAGGGACTATTGCTGGGCATGGTGGCACATGCTTCCCAGTACTCAGGAGACTGAGGCAGGAGGATTGCTATGAGTTTGAGGCAAGACTAGGCTATAGAGAAAGACAGAGAGAGAGACAGATCTCTCTCCCTCTCTCTCTCTCTTTCTCTCTTTCCTTCCTTCATTCCTTCCCCCTTCTTCCTGTCTTCTCATTCTGACCAGCTTCCCATTCCTCCTGTCCTTGCTTCTATCCCAGCCTCTCTCTACCTGGCTGTGTTGTGACATGCTCCCCTCCCCCATACATTCTGCTTCCCAAGGTGTTCCATCCCAAAGAAACACCTGCTCCCTCCAAAGGAGGTTACCTGAATTATAACTGAACCTCCAGCAGAGAAAGAAGTGCTCAAAGGGAAAAAGAGAAAAACAGGTAAACAAGTGGCCAGATTTTGATTCTCTGAGCATCCAGAATGATGTAAACTTTACCTTTCTTTGGCCCTGGCTTAAGCCCCCAAACCCACTGCACGATGGCCTGAAACCATGCTGACCTCCATTTCTTTCATGTCATCTGGGCTCTCCCCCCACCCCCACCCACCATCTGGGCAGGTATTCCCACCTTCTCCCCTCTCCCTATAGATCCAAATGCTATGTCTCCATCATCAAGACTAGAACACAGGCCAGTGTTTACAGGAAGCATCCCTGCACCCCGAGCTGGATGTGACCTCCCAGCCCTCGGTCCCTTTCCCTTCGGAACTGCCTTAGCTCGGGATGTGAGCGCACACTGACAGATTCCTTTCTGAACATTACATGAAAGGCCCTGGGCTTGTTGGTCAGAAAATAATGACAGGAAGGTGCTGTGGATTGAATGTGTCCCTGAAAGTGCTTGTGATGGAAACTTAGTCCCTGCTGGAACCATCTCGTGAGGTGAAGAGCTCACGAGGGAATGGGTTAATGCAGTCACAGAGGAAATGGGCTTCTCATAAAAGGTTGAATTCAGCACTCTTGTCTCTTTCTCCTTCACTCTCTCCTCCCATCTTCCTCTCCCCATGTTATGAGGCAGCAAGAAGCTCCTTGCCAGATGTGGCCCCTCGAACTTTGACTTCTAGCTTCCAGAACCACAAGCCAAACAAACCCCTAGTAGTTATCAGTTACTCGGTCAATGGTATTTGGGCATAGCAGCACGAAATGGACCAAGGCAAAAGATAAAGAGGAAGGAGTCTACGGACACTGGCACATGCCTGGGGTGTGGTGGGTCAGCAGCCAACTTTGTTCTCTCCTTTGTGTGTATTTCTGGGGCTACAGATGATAGGTCACAGTGGAGAGCCTCCAAGGTGCTGCTGTCAGTGAGGCATCGCCTCAATCCATTCTGTCTGACTGCTTCCCTTCACATCCCTGCACAGCCCACTGCTGGACTCAGAGAGCGACCGTGGCTAGGAGCTACATGAGAACGAAACGTGCTGCAGCTGGTCCTTAGCATTCAGTCAGTGGCAAGGGAGGCTGGGCTATGCTCAGTCCTCTGTCCTCCTGTCCGGTGAGCACTCTCCCGACCCTATCATCTTCTATGAGTTTAGTCTCCCTTCCTTCGGTTAAGGGCAGGAGACCTTCCTTCTCAAGTCTCTCAGGATGGAGTCCATGGTTGTCTTACACATCTGAACAATGCTCTTTTGTACATATGTAGCCCCTGAGTTATCAAAGCCAAGCTGTTTTCTTTTTTTTAAATTTAATTAATTTCTTTATTTGCAAGCACAGAGAGAGAGAGAAGAGAGACAGACAGAGAGAGAATGAGCATGCCAGGGCCTCTAGCCACAGCAAACAAAGTCCAGACGCACGTGCCACTTGTGCAGCTGGCTCACATGAGTACTGAGGAATCGAACTCGGGTCCTTTGGCTTCGCAGACAAACACCTTAACCGCTAAGCCATCTCTCCAGCCCCCAAGGCAATTTCCTTTTTTTATCTTCCAAATTTTTATTAACAACTTCCATAATATAAAAAAATACCCCATGGTAATACCCTCTCTTCCCCCACTTTCCCCTTTGAAACTCCATTCTATATCATACCCCCTCCCCATCTCAATCAGTCTCTCTTTTAATTTTTATGTCATGATCTTTTCCTCCTCTTATGATGGTCTTGTGCAGGTAGTGTCAGGCACTGTGAGGCCATGGATATCCAGGCCCAGGCCATTTTCTTAATCCAGAAAATTTAAAGAGCAAGGAGACCTCACGCTGCAGCTGAGCTCTCTTCAGGAGACAGGTACAATGTACTTGGACTCCAAGGATCCTGCTGGAATCCCTGCCTGATTTTCCCATGCATCTTGCAGTTTCCACATAAAATATAAGATGTGCACTTACATGTCAACTTCAGCTAAACCATGAAATCAGCATGTCTACCTCCTGTGCAATATTTTGAAGATGCTCATACTAAAAAAAATATTCATTGTTTACCCGAAATTCAGGTTTAACTGGATATCCTGTATTTATATATATTGAATCTGATAACTGTCTCTCTTTGAAGCTCCCAGAACTCTGTTGCCATGGTTCTGGGCAATCTAATTACTTCTCCCCTTCAGGGCCACTCAGGTCCAAGAAATGTAGTATCAGCTCTGAGAAATGTCAGGAGATTAGAGATTGTTGATTTCTTCCCCCAAATGATTTTGCAACTAGAAGATCTGTTTGTTAGTTCATTACAGGGTCTCATTTTATAGCCCAGGTTCACCTTGACTTGTAATCTTTCTGCCTTAGTCTTCTGACGGCTGAAGTTACAGGCATGTGGCACCAGGCTTGGAGAAAGAAAAAAAAATGTGTATCTAATTTTGGGGTTTGGGGGTTTTTGGTTTTGTGTTTTGAAGTAGGGTCTTGCTATAGTACAGGCTGACCTGGAACTCACTATATAGTCTCATGCTGGCCTCAAACTCATAGCCATCCTCCTAGCTCTGCCTCCCAAGGGCTTGGATTAAAGACATGCACCACCACGCCTGGCCTTATATGATTAGTTTTAAGGTAAATTAATTAAAAATACCAGGCATGGGCTGCGGAGATGGCTTAGTGGTTAAGCGCTTGCCTGTGAAGCCTAAGGACCCCGGTTCGAGGCTCAATTCCCCAGGTCCCATGTTAGCCAGATGCATAAGGGGGCACACGCGTCTGGAGTTCGTTTGCAGTGGCTGGAGGCCCTGGTGCGCCCATTCTCTCTCTCTCTCTTTTTATCTGCCTCTTTCTCTCTCTGTCTGTCCCTTTCAAATAAATAAATAAAAATAAACAAAATTAAAATACTTAAAAAAATACCAGGCATGATGGCATATGCCTATAATCCCATCATTGGGAGGCAGAGGCTGAAGGATCACTGTAAGTTTCAATCCAGGCCAGTCAGGGATACATAGTGAGACCCTGTCTCAGAAATAAAATAAAATAACACACACACACACACACACACACACGTTTTGTTATATTGCATATACTATATGTCATAGAGGCCATTGAATCTGGAGAAGGCTTTATAGTCCGCAGAGCAGGTCACACACATTCTCTCTGTTGGGACAGGAAGGAGGATAATCACTACCTGGCTTGTAGTAGAGGGAACTGAGGCCAAGACATTGGCAATGACTTTCTGACAGTAGTTTCGGTGGAGCCAAAACAAGTCCTGAGTAGTAGCCTCCTGGTACACTGCTCGCCCCTCCCCATGGCCTGTCTGCCTCTTTTTTTTTCAGGCCATTTGGGCTCCAAGTTAATTAGGTAGTAAAAAATAAATAAATAAAAACTCCTGGAGCAAGCTGAAAGTGAGAGGAAGTGCCCTGAGCGGCCGGGCTGGTGGAAGGAGAGCAAACCGGAATGGCATGTTTTAATTGATCTTTGATTGTGCCAACAACTGCGGCTCCCAGGGCTCCCAGCTGCTATTTCTGAGTCAGCAATGTGGAGTGAGACTTGGTCTGTCCAGAGTGTAGGCTCTTTTTTTTTTTTTTTTTTCCCCTAAGATCTTTGTAAGGGAAGTGAGATTGTGCAAGACTAAAGCTTTCTCCTTTAATTGGATCAGCAGCCGGAGCCTGGAGCCCTGAGAATACTGTCCAAGGTCACCTACAGCCTTCTCCAAGCCTCCACCAGCTTCTCCTGGAGGCCCCAAGAGTCCCCCGCTCTGCTGATGAGGATGAATATGCTCCCAGGCCCAGGGTAAATCTAAAGAAAGAGGAGGCTTCCAATAGGAAGAAACCCCTCTTCTCCTCTCCAGACACGCTACACTGGGGGCTATCTTGCCATTGAGCTCACACAGTGAACTGGCCTGCTTTTCATTTCACACAGCTGCCTAGCAGACAGCTCCAACCCAACAGAACGATCCACTCCTTTCCTCTAACCCCCAACACGTACACCCCCGTTCATTTCCCCTGGTTTTCAATAAAGGGCTCGACCTCTATTGTAAAATAAATGCTTTAGGTTTAAACCCAAGACCTAGACTCATCCCCAAGCCCTCTTTGTCTCACGTCAAGCACCAAGTGGTGCATGCATCTGAAATTTGTTTGCAGTGGCTAGAGGCCCTGGCATGCCCATTCTCTCTTCTCTCTTTCTGCTTGCAAATCAAAAAATGTAAAAACCTATTTATTGATGTGTGTGTATGTGTACACATGCCATAGCATGTGTGTGGAGGTTAGAGAACAACTTTGAGGTGCCTTTGCTCTACCTCACTGACACAGGGTCTTGGGCCACTGTTAATGAACTGCCCGACTGCAAATGAATGTCAGAATAGTTGTGCTACATAGTCTCCCCATTCTGCCTCCCATTGTCATAGTACATTGCTATCATGGATGTGTGTGCCACTTTGTACCTGGCTTTATGTGGGCACTGGGAATTGGAGCTGGGCTGGCAGACTTTGCAAGCAAGTACCTTTGACCACTGAACCATCTCCCCACACTCCCCACAGTCTTCTCTCCTCAAGCCACCAGCATCTACTGGACCAACGGAGATGGGTCTATCTATAACCACCCCGTCTCCATGACCATTCAGTCCCCTAATATCTCAAGATCCTTCACAATATGCCTCCTGCCCACCTCCCCACAACAAGCTGTTCTCTTTCTGGTAAAAATTAAAATGTCACTCAGGCATCACCGGTGACACGCACCCGTAATCCCAGCACTCAGGAGGCAGAGGTAGGTAGGATCACCCTGAGTTCAAGGCCACCCTAAGACTACATGGTGAATTCCAGGTCAGCCTGAGCTAGAGTGAGACCCTACCTCAGAAAACCAAAAACAAAACAAAACAAAATTAAAATGTCAGCCAGGCATGGTGACACGCACCCTTAATCCCAGTACCCAGGAGGCAGAGGTAGGAGGATCACCCTGAGTTCAAGGCTACCCTGAACCTATATGGTAAATCCTAGGTCAGCCTAGGTTAGAGTGAAACCCTACCTCAAAAAAAAAAAAAAAAAAAAAAAAAAGAATAAATAAAATGTCAACTGGCCCTATTTAATTTCTTTAGTATGCTCAGTAGAATCTACCATTTTCCTGCTTATTCATTTATGTTTATTGTCATCCTCCCTTGTCAGCATGTAAGTTTTACAGGGTAGGCCACACCTGGTCCCTCCTCAACTTGCTTGTGAATTAGTTTCTCAGGACTCCTGTACCAATGTACCCACAAAAAGTGCTGGAAAAAATAGTTGGCTCAAGACTACAGAAAGATGGAGGCTGGGGAGCTGGCTCAGCAGTTAAAGGAGCTTGCTTGCAAAGCCTGTGGTTCACTTCCCAAGCCACCCACGTAAGCCAGGTGCAGAAAGGGGTGTAAGTGTCTGGTGTTTGTTTGCAGCAGCAAGAGACCTTGGCACGCCCACACAGGCACGCACTCACACATGCAAATAAATAAATAAAATTTAAAGACAACACGAGTTTTTCTCTCACAGTTTTGAAGTCAGAAATCAGAGTGTGGGCAGTGTGTCATCTCTTCTGAAGCCTTCAGGACAGGACCTTTCTTGCCTCTTCCAGGCTTTTCTTGGCTTCTCGGCTTATGCCTTTGTCTTCACTTGGCCGTCTTCCCTAGTTCCCTCCACCCTCTTTCTACTGGGGAGCCTTTGTGCATGCTAGGACCACAGAGCTATTTCTCTTTTCTTACTACAAGAAAACAGCCATGCTGTAGTAGGATCCACCTTATTTCAATATGATATATTCTTTCTTTCGTAATTTTTTTAATGAGGTGGGGAGAGAGAATACGCACACCACAGCCTCCAGCCACTCCAATCGATCTCCAGATTCATGCACCACCTTGTGCGCATGTGCAACCTTGCGTGCATACGTTACCTTGTGCACCTGGCTGATATGGGATGTGGAGAGTCAAACACGGGGCCTTAGGCTTCACAAGCAAGTGCCTTAACTGATAAGCCATCTCTGTAGCCCCATGACCTATTCTTTTTGGGGGGAAGGAGAGGGTTTCAAAGCAGGGTCTTACTCTAGACCAGGCTGACCTGAAATTCACTGTATAGTCTCAGGCTGGCCTTGAACTCATAGCGATCCTCCTACCTCTGCTGGTATTAAAGGCATGTGCCACCTTGCCCTGGCTCCAGTATGACCTATTCTTGACTTGATTACATCTCAAAAGCCCTATCACATGTCAAGGAGGAAAATCGCAATGTAGTAGCATTGGTTCAGGGCACTTAAGTGGGGACAGAAGAGCATTCATTGTTGGATCAGGTTTCAGCACAACTGCATGTGAGTTGACCTTTGAACAGTCCCCCCCCCCCCAGTGACCTTTTAAGTGGGAAAAGTCATTTTCTCCAAACACTGTTTCCTGCCCTTCTGTGCAGTAGATAGAAGATGCACAGAGAAAACGACTGCACTCAACCCTTTTCTTAACTAACAGCTCAAATTTAGCCAGCACCAATCGTAATTCCTAATAAAGGATTTAACTGCCACCCCTTGTAGCTATAGCTCCTAAACAGAGCTGCCATTTTCTTGATCGTGTGCTTCCCAGACTGCAGTCCTGATTGCACATTTATGCGGTGACTGTGATTGCCTTTGTTTTCAACCAGAACGGTTTTCACACATAGGTAAGATCTTTAGCACTTTTTTTTTTCTTTCAGGAGCACAATTCAACTTGTAGCCGTTTAAGACAGTAGATATTCATAATAGTTACTTTTGCATGGCTGTGACTAAAATATCTTACAAAACAAAGAGGAGAAAAAGATTTCATTAAGGCTCACAGTTTCAGAGAGGTTTCAGTCCAGCATGGCTGGGAAAACATGGCCTTAAGCGCTGCTCTGTCCACGGCAGCAGGAGCTCACGAAGAAGCTGTCCACACTGCGGCACAGAGCACAGGCCAGGACCAGGGGCCAGTATAACCTTCAAAGGCCCACAACCTAGTGACCTACTTCCATCAGCAAAGCCCTACCTCCTAAAGGGGGCCCACAGCCTTCAAAATAGCACCGCACACTACACTAAGGCTCAATCCCTTAAAACATGAGCCAGCACACCTGGGAGGGATTGGTTCCTCCTGAGTCAGTCTCTCCAGTCCCCCAGCTAATCAGGTCCCTCCTTCACACACCTGAGTCTGAGGACGAGGCTCATCCTAATGAAATGGGCCTGGCTCGTGTCTGTAAATCCATCTTCACTCTCCTGGCCTTTGCTTCCTGACCCTCATTGGTAAGCTTTTGGATCCCTTTTCCAGTTAGGGAAGGGGGAGGACTTCTTTTTGTCCGGTACTTTCCTGCCTTGTTTTGGGGTGCTTTCTCACTTGTTTCTTACACGTATGATCTCTCTTAAAGCTCTGAGTCCTTTACTATCTCTTAGCCTTCTCTGATCTCCTGCGTGAGGGTCCTGCGTGAGGGGGCCTTGTGGCTTGGGCTCTCCTGCTTTGCCTTCCACGTGTGTGTGTGTGTGTGTGTGTGTGTGTGTGTGTGTGTGTGCACGCGCGCACGTGTACATGAGCCTTCTCTGGAGGTTTCTTCCCTGGAGATTTGAAGGAGTCTCTCCATTTCCCCTCCCTCCTGTCCAGCAAGACAAGGAGGAGAATTCCTTTGTGGCTTGAGCCTTTCGGCTAGCATCCCTCCAGATCCTAAGTCTCCCTAAAATAAACCTCATAATTCATAATTTACCCTTCTTGGAGTCCATGTTTTCAATTCTTTGCTAATTTGGGTAAGAATCCAAAAGTTGGGGTCCACAGGCCTGGACCTCCTGCATCTTTATGGAATTTAATTCCTCCCGAGACCCCAAATCCCACATCACTGATTTCTAGGTCAGATAAACAGCCTTGTTTCAGCTTCAACAAGAATGACTTGATTTTGATTTTTAGCTTGACTGTGAGGCCTGCTGCAGGAAATTAGTCCGGAACAATGGCCTCTTATCACTTCATTAAACAGCTTTAGTATCAGGGATTGAGTACTAAAGAAATGAAACATATTATAGAACAATCCCATTAAAAGACAAAATTGAGAGCTGGAGAGATGGCTTAGTGGTTAAGGTGCTTTCCTGCAAAGCCATAGAACCTAGGTTCGGCCGGGCATGGTGGTACACGCCTTTAATCCCAGCACTTGGGAGGCAGAGGTAAGAGGATTGCCATGAGTTCAAGGCCACCCTGAGACGACATAGTGAATTCCAGGTCAGCCTGAACTAGAGTGAGACCCTACCTCGAAAAAAAAAAAAAAAAAAAAAGAAAAGAACCTAGGTTCGATTCCCTAGGACTCATGTAAGCAAGATGCACAAGGTGGCACATGCATCTGGAGTTTGTTTGCAGTGACTGGAGGCCCTGGTGCACCCATTCTCTTTCTATCTGCCTCTCTCTCTCTCTCTCTCTCTCTCTGCTTCTTTCTCTCCCTCTTTACTTAATAAATAAAAAATATTTTTAAAAAGACAAAATTGAGCCATGGTAGTGGCATATGGCTGCAATCCCAGCCCTTAGGAGGCTGTAGCCAGAGGACCATGACCTGGGCTACATAGCAAGACTCTGACTCAAAAGCACACATGCAGGCACATGTGCTTATGGCTCTACTTTTGGATATGTTTTAATATTATTGTTTCATGGTAGGTTAAAGTTGAAGACATCACTTTAGACTTTAGGTCCCTAAAGAGAAGGAACTCTCAGGGATAGGATTGTTTGTTTTTGTTTTTATTTATTTATTAGAGACAGAGAGAGAGACAGTGAGAATGGATGCACCGGGGCCTCTAGCCGCTGCAAACAAACTCCAGATGCATGTGCTACCATGTGCATCTGGCTTACATGGGACCTGGAGAATTGAACCAGGGTCCTTAGGCTTCACAGGCATGCGCCTTAATTGCTAAGTCATCTCTCCAGCCCAAGCAGAGCATCTTGAGTGTCACCCAAGGTTCTAGAGGGACTCAGAAGTGAGACAGAGTCTTTCTAGCTTTGGCCAGTAATGCCAGCTTCATGGAGAGGGGAGACCCCTTTGACCTACGTCACAAGAGAAAGGATGCAGCCAGGAGTGGTGGCTCACGACTTTAATCCCAGCACTTGGGAGGCAGAGGTAGGAGGGTTGCTGTGAGTTCGAGGCCAGCCTGGAACTGCAGAGTAAATACCTGGTCAGCCTCAGCTACAGTGAGACCTTACCTTGAAAACAAACAAAGAAGCAAAAAAAACAACCAAAGCTGGGCGTGGTGGTACATGCCTTTAATCCCAGCACTCAGGAGGCAGAGGTAGGATCGCCGTGAGTTCAATGCCACCCTGAGACTACAGAGTGAATTCCAGGTCAGCCTGGACCAGAGTGAGACCCTACCTTGAAAAGCAAAACAAAACAAAAAAAAAAACAAAAAAAAAAAAACCAACTAACAAGGGAAAGGATGAAATTGTATAGGTGGAAATGCATTCTGAGAGAAGGGATCTGCTTGAGCAAAGGAGAAAGGTGACAGGGTGAATTTAGATATGTGTAAGGAAATGTGTGAGAGAAGGGACATGGACAAAGACAAAAGGCGCCCTGGGAAGATCAGCTCTGTCATGAGGACACTTCACGGAAATAACACCGGTTGGGGTTCTAGCTCCAGCTCAGGCACCAATTCACCACAGGACCTCTGCCTAGGCCTCCGGTTCTGTTTCCGCATCTAAATTAAAAAAAAAAAAAAAAAAAAAAAAAGGTTTCCCAAAGATGCCGTTTAGTACCTACATTGAAGGTGGAAACATAATCTATGGTATGTGGAAGGGAAATTTTGGGAGGCAGTTAAGGTTAAATGAAGGCCTAACAGTGGGGCCTAATCAGTGGGACTTGTGCCTTTGTAAGAAAAGAAGGGACCTGAGCCAGGAGGTGCTGTGTAGCCAGATGTTGCCCTGCACCATTTTGAGACTCTGCAGAGACCCCACAACAAGAAGACTTAACCAGATGTGGCCTCTTGACCTTGTACTCTCCAGCTTCCAGAACTGTTGGAAATAAATTCAATTTAAAAATTGTCCAAGACAGATAAGTGAGGCCTGAAACTCTTTACGCCAAGCTGCCTGGTAAGACTTTACCTTTCCTTTCTTGTCCGGGGCTAGGGGTGGAACCCAAGGACCTTGCACGTGCCAGGCAAGGGCTCTACCCCTGAATTACAACCCAGCCAAAGATGTTTATCTTAAGGATGGTTTTTATGCTTTAAAAATGTTCAAAAGTCGCTTATCTCACCAAAGGAGCTCTTTCCAAGTATACAATTCTATTTCTCCCTGCTGCAGGCCTGAGCATCTCTCTAGTTTGATTCCAGTGAAGCACAGCTCACTTAGGATTTACCAGGGCACTATGTGGCACTAAGTCATTTGACCTGCTTCTTGTGGAAAATCTATTATTATTTCTATTCTTAGGAGAGAGAGAGAGAGAGAGTCTGCTGGGGACAGAATTTGTCCTAGGAAGGAAGTCAGCAGATCTGGCTCTGTGCTGTAATAACAAATATTCATAAATACATATGAATAAATGAATATTTGCCAAATGAATGCTAACTAGCAATACCACAGGGCAAGTTCTTTGCTTCTCTAGCAGTGCCTGCCTGGTTGGCTTCATGACATTTTTTTGCGGTAACCAAATGAAAACACATACCTGAAAGTCCTTTACAAACTGTAAAGTGTTGCACAAGTCCAACGGAGCAGTTGGTGCTGGGAGGCGCTGCTCTGCTGGGTAACTGTAGGGGAGGATTGACTCTTAGACTAGGAAGTAGCTCCTCTCTGATAAGTATTTCTCAGCTTGGTTATAAGGAAAGATAGATGATAAATAAGTACATAGATGGAGAGCCCATTTCAGATGTTTTATGTCACCCCAAGTCCCAACTATCTTTCTCAGCTACAAGATCACTTAAAGTAAAACTTCTCGTGAGATTTGGAGGAGGCCTAGTGAAAGGAGGCATGGACATGATAGATCCAGGGCAGGCAGGCAGGAGGTCTTGTCTAGCTTCCCATGTTGATCAGCTCATTAAGTTATTTGTGAGCAAAATAGCTTTGAGTTCCCAAAGTCACATCATTAGGCCAACGACCGAATGCGCAGAATTTCTGTTGCAGTTAGAAGAAACAATGATATTCTTTCTATCTATCTATTTCAAATAAATAATTTTTTTTACAAAGAGCTGGAGAGAGAGTTAAAGGCACTTGCTTGCAAAGCCTGCTGGAGTGGGATCAACTCCTCAGGACCCACGAAAAGCCAGATGCACCATACACAAAGCAATGCATGCATCTGGAGTTTATTTGCAGTGGCCAGAATCCCTGGTGTTCTCTCTCTCTCTCATAAATAAATAAAAATATTTATTTTTTAAAATACTTTTTAAAATATATTATTTATTTGAGAGAGAGGGAAAGAAGCAGAGAGAAAGAAAGAAAGAAAGAATGGGCACACCAGGGCCTCTGACCACTGCAAATGAACTCTAGGTGCATACATCGCCTTTGTGCATCTGGCTTTATGTGGGTCCTGAAGAATTTAACCCTGGTCTTTAGGTTTTGTAGGCAAATGCCTTAACCACTGAGCAATCTCTCCAACCCCAAAATTTTTTTAAAAAAAAGAAGTATTGAGGGTCTGGATAGATGGCTCAGGGAGTTAAGGCACTTGCTTGCAAAGTCTAACGACCCAAGTTCAATTCCCCGCTACCCACGTAAAGCCAGATGCAGAGTGGCTCATGCATCTGGAGTTCATTTGAAAAGGCTGGAAGCCCTGGTACATCCATTCTCTCTGTCTCTCTGTGGGCATGGTGATGCACACCTTTAATTCCAGTACTCAGGAGACAGAGGTAGGAGGATCGCTATGAGTTCAAGGCCAGACTAAAATTAGATAGTGAATTCCAGGTCAGCCTCGGCTAGAGTGAGACCCTACCACGCAAAAAAAAAAAAAAAAGGGGGGGGGGAGGAAAAGAAGCAATGATTCTTCCACAGAATGTCTTCACTTATAATTCCTCTATTTACCACATTCTTACCAATAGTATTGGTCCCTTTTTAGACCAAACCATAATCTTCATCGATACAGCACAGATGACTCAAACACACTCACTCTAACTGGGCTGTCAGACTCGAAAGCCAGGAATAATACCTTTGCCCAGACACCGTTCGTGGCTCCCTGAGTAGCTCCAACCTGGCCTCATTCTGCAAAGCCAAGTGGAAAATCCCTAAGCTAGGGGGGAGGAGACACTTCATTTCTTACCTTTCTCTGCTCCTGAGAACAACTGAGCCTGAGCTTATCCCTTGAACATCCAGTGCCTTGGTTTCCCTACTGATCCATTAAACAGGGCAGCCGAGAGGATACAGTGGTTCTATTTTGGTAGGTTGACACATGGACTACGGTTTTCCCCAGCACAAAACTAGAAAAATAATGCCCGCTGCAGAGACAGGAGGATCCATGCTTGCCAACTAGGCTAGCCAACTCGGGGAGCTCCAGGCCAATGAGAGACCCTGTGATGACCTCACAGTGCCTGACAGTATGTACACAAGACCATCATAATACTAGGAAAAGATCATGACATCAAAATAAAAGAGAGGGGCTGGAGAGATGGCTTAGCGGTTAAACACTTGCCTGTGAAGCCTAAGGACCCCTGGTTCAAGGCTCTATTCCCCAGGACCCACGTTAGTCAGATGCACAAGGGGGTGCACGTGTCTGGAGTTCGTTTGCAGTGGCTGGAGGCCCTGGCACGCCCACTCTCTTTCTCTATCTGCCTCTTTCTCTCTGTGTCTGTCGACTCTCAAATAAATAAATAAAAATAAAACAAAAAAAGTTAAAAAAAAAAAGAGAGAGGCTGATTGAGAGGGGGAGGGGATATGATGGAGAGTGGAGTTTCAAAGGGGAAAGTGGGGGGAGGGAGGAAATTACTATGGGATATTGTTTACAATTATGGAAGTTGTCAATAAAAATAAATTTTAAAAAAGATTAAAAATAATAATAAATATAAATAAAAAAAGAAATAATGTGGAGAGAGGCTGGGGAGACTACTCAGTGGTCAAAGATGCTTTTGTTCTGCAAGCCTGCCAACCAGAGTTTGTACCTCCAGGATCCAAACAAAACCACATGCGAAATAGCGCACGCAGGCCTGTGATGCTAATACCCATAATAACAATGGGAGGTGGTGTCAGGAGTATAAGCTCTCAGGCCAACTAGTACGGCCTTCCCAGTGGTAAATAGCAAGAGAAATAGAGTTGAAGAAGAGGACTCACACCTTGAGGTTGTCCTCTGACCTCCACACACACCACAGCACACATGCACCCCCCCCACATACATCATACAAAAAAAATACACAATAGTAATAAATAATGATCATGGAGAGCAATTGGTGAAACCCAACGTCGACTTCTGCCCTCCACATCCTTGCCCACACACAGCTAGAAAAATCCTGAGCACTACTGGCTTTCCCCCATGACTCTGAGGCTACCCCAACAGTGTTCCTTCCTTCCATCCTGGTGAGACAATGTCCCTTCCCGCTGTCCTGGGGAGAAGACTAGCTGAAGAGAAGCGTTATGTGTTCTTGTTGCGGTCACTTCACACATCCCAACCTGTAACACTCAGGACTCGGTCCAGCCTCAGCTCACCCAAGAGGCCAGCTGGCCTTGTGTCTCGCTGCTTCCGAACAATCCAGTGAGCGGACCTGGGACTGGGTTGCCTTACAGTGCCCTGTGCTGAGTATCTCAAATGTTCCCAAATTCCCAATCATATCGTAAGATCCCTGGGGCAGGGAAGCAAACAGTGGGTCCAGCAGCAACCCTAGGACACAAGTGATGGCCAGTAGGTTAGCTGGGATATTGCAGGTCACGCTATGGACAGCCTTCAACTTAGAAGCTGCTTTCAAGAGATCGTGTTCAGCTCTGAGTGTCCCTGTCTCTGAAGTGCGGACCATAGATAGGACAGAGGTGGATGCTTGGGCCTGACGGAACACGGAGCTGGGTCCAGAGAGGCTCCACTTCCTTAATGGTTCCTGTCCCACTCTCCGACCCCAGCACGGGCTTTGGGGAAGACTGCTGCTACCCTGTCAAGAGGACTCTGAGGTTGCCTTGGGGATTTGCCCAGGCTCCCTCTCCCCTGTCTGGAGACACCACTCTCCTGTGCAGAGCTCAGATCCTTCCCCTAATCTGTTTCTGCCCCTGACAGAGTCTGAGCTTGAACGTGTCCCTGCTCTCTAGACCTCAGTCTCCCAGGACCTGCCTTGTTGGCTTCTAGAACTCTGGCATCCTTGGCAATGGACACTTTGCTGAATGGTTTGCCTACATCTGCTGGGGGTACTCCCTTGACTGTCCTTACCTCCATACCCCGAGGGGTCATGGCCCAGGCCTGGCATTCCCAGTCACAAACTCTAGCCTGAATGGGTACCTCAGTCAGCATGGAGGTGGACCAAAGGTCCCCTTGGCTCCTCTGATACAGTTGCAGCATAGGTCAGGTAGCCCCCCCAGACCCTGCCAAAGAATAGTGGATACCTTGGGTCAATGGTATCAGTAATGCTTTCTGGACAAGAGAGGGGGCAAGCCTGATCAACTTAGAGCAGCCACGAGAGCTGGCAACACTGAGAGACAGCAGTCAGCACGTCTCTACAGAGAGACCTGTGGGCTCCATCTCTGTACAGCAACAGTGTGACCATGGTAAGTCCCCCCCCCCACACACACACACGCTACGCCTCCCTCTCCTACTTTCGCAGACATCTATTGAGCATCTATTATGGGCCACGCACTCTGCTAGGCCTTGGGGCTTCAAAAACAGTCCTTACCCCTTGTAATCTAATTGGGAAAAGCAGCAGTATGAACCATTATCTATACCATATCCCTCATGGACTTCAGCTTCCTTCTCTGTAGAACAAGGGATTCTAATCGTGACAGTCCTTGACTCTCTCAATACAAATGCTACTCTGTGGTGCTCTCGTCACATTAGACCATCTGTTTCCACCAGTTTGGCGACATAGTAGGCCACAGTCAGTGGGTGATCAGCAGGGAAGAGTGAATAATGAATGATGATTTGAATTGCATTGAGGGCAGTCTGCAACATAGCTTGTTGTGGCCAATAGATTGCTGTCTCCACACTTCCATCTCCTCAGTGACCTCAGCCAGCAAACCACCCTGAAACTGTCAGCTTATTTCCAGCACGTCCGGGCAGTCCAAGAGGAATTGGATGGAAGACAGATTACACCGTCAGTGTCTGAGCTAGTGTGCAATGTGAGTTCCTCCGCTTGTTGGTCCAGGCAATCTGCAAGGCCACTAGGGCTTCCTTCCTTCCTTCACTAGGAACTAGAACTATGAAATACATGTCTGGGTGGGCACACCGACAAACTGACGCCGTTCTGTAGGGTTTCTAAGGACTTTGCATTATAAGGTCCTGAGCAGTGCGAACATCATACTTTTTGGTTGACCGCAAATCAGCCAAAGAGGTTAGCTGAAGATCCCTTCCTCCCGGCCTCACCCTCCTTTGCTTTTCTCCCTCCCTTCCTTCCTTCTTTCCTTCTTTTCATGTTGTTGGGTTGGAACCTAGGGCTTTGCACATACTAGGCAAGGGCTGTACCAATGAAGTACACCCTCTTCCCCTCTTTAAAAACTAATAATAATTCCAGGCCTTAGACTTAAAATTCTTTCATATCCACATCTTTCTCTTTCTCCCTGCCTCCTTGTTTTCTCAGTTGAAACCCATTAAAAGACAAAGAAGAAAACTACGATATTAGACAGGTCCATGATGTCTTCACAACACAACAAAGGCCGTTGATCCTGAGTGAGACCCAGAGGCTTAACAATCACCTCTTGGAATCAGCATCATTCTATCCATTCCATTGTTTTGTTATGCGTCAGTCTTGGTCAATTGATTTTCTCTGCCTTTTTTTTGAAATGTTCATTCTTTTCCCCACTGTCACTTCTTGCAGTCTTTCAGTGTTTGGTTTTCAAGGTCTTTGCTTTACATGTGTGATATGTGAAGAGAAAGCAGTCCTAGCTCCCATGAGCTATACTTATTTTATTTTATTTTTGGAGAGAATGAGTGTGTGTGTGTGTGTGTGAGAGAGAGAGAGAGAGGGAATTGGTGCACCAGGGACTCAGCCACTGTACTCAAACTCTGGATGCTTCGCCACCTAGTGGGCATGTGTGACCTTGCGCTGCCTCATCTTTGTGTGCTGGCTTAATGGGACTTGGGGAGTAGAACATGGGTCCTTAGGCTTTGAGGGCAAGCACCTGAACTGCTAAGACATCTATCTCTCCAGCCCTGAGCTGACATGTCTAGCTCCCTGGCCAAGGGAGGCACCATCCAGAGACTGCTAACGTAGTTCTCACTGCATTGTTTAGCTAGAGCATTGCAGGTCAGGGCCGTGACCAGGGATGAACATGGAGCCACCAGAGTCCTGTGATGAAAACTGGATTGAAAGGCATCCATCACTAACTGTGCAGGGTGTCTGCTGCCCATGCCTTACCACCTCCTCCGGGGAGCTTTGAGAGGAGAAAGGGCACAGAGCGGCAGGCAGGAGATAAGAGTTGTTTTTACCCTGCAAACCAGCTAAGTTTTGGCTTTATGACCATGCAGAGGCTTCTGGGACATCATGAAGAGGCTGGTAGTAAGGCATACAGTTTTACTGACAGAGGGAAGATCTCAAGCTGAATTTGTTTGGTATCCTTTTAGCTTTGGAAGCAACTCTGTCCTCGGCTGCCCTGCTGTTTTGCAGGACAGCTTTTGACAAGGCTCAGAGCCATGTCCTGTGGTTTCCTCCCGCCACTGCTGATTGAACGCCGATGCTCAGAAGGAAACGTTATCCTGAGATACACGGAGATGCTGCGAGTCACCACCGCCAGAGCCGCTCGCATGGAAACTCCAGCCTGGCTGGGAGGCAGGAAGGGAGCATTTCGGAGGGTTGGGCCCTGGGCCATGACAGACCGAAGCAGATGGGATGAGGTCCACAGGGACATTGTGTCATTCTGGAGGTGACCTGGACATTGCCAAATGCAGACAATACCGCCAGGAGGGAAGCTATTTTCTCATCTGGTGGGTTTGCAAATTCATTTCTTTTACCATTTTCTTAGCAGAAACATCTTCTGTTTACTTAGCTGGGCTCCAGCCAATTTTCCTTTTAAAAATAGGAGACATTGCATCGTTATTGAATTATCACGCTTTCTCAACATCAACAGTATCGTGATCAAAATACAATCCAGGTGTGCAGCTGAGCAGACCCGTACACAAAGCAATTTAAATGAATAAACACACTTCCTTCTCATCTTTGGGGACTGAATTGAGTAGCAAAACCCAGAACTAAAGTGGTTGAAATAGGGCATGGAGACTGTCACCAAACACCCAAAGCCCGTCATAGAGTGTCACGAAAGACAGGTGACAGTGCCTGATCCTCAGTCACTCCTGAGCCCGTCTGATGACTGCTAATGCCCATCACTAGGGACCAATGGGATGAGAGGAGTAGGTGTGGAGAGTGATTTCAATTTCTTTCTGAGGCAAAGCGGCTTAGGCCAGGAGCCCTTGAGCACAGAAACCATGTTTTTAAATTTTGAATCTTCACTAACATAGGACCTAGCAGGTAGGCAGCAGTTTGGTTATAATAACTATTATTTTATTGCTATTATAATCTCCTCTGTGATTCTCCTTTCTTGCCTCCCAGCTATCCCAGTACGCGAAGCTGTCATAATGAGGCTTAATGCTCACAGATATCTTCAACTATGTAATTGTTCTGGAAGCTTTCTTCCTCAGAATTCCATAAGCTGGAACAGCTACTTATGAATGTCATTTATAAGAAATGACAATTTCTAGTACAATGAAATATGCGCCATGAAAAAAAAAATGAAATTAAGTGTCCTAACCCTTTAAACATATGCACAAGGCAGAGTGGGTTTTATAGATCTGTAAGCCTTCCTCCATCCCCACGCCATTTCCTAACAGACCAAAGCGAGGCCAACTCAACAGGGAAGGAGAGACGCTTCTGTAGGCATGTCACTAAATATGGACCACGGCAAGGAGGCCAGCTGGGCAGAGAGCAAGGCAGGCTGGCCTTGTACAGTACAACGTGGCTGAATGCCGGACCCATCTAGGAGTCTGAGCACTCGAGGCACCAACTGGAAGTGGGAGCTATGGGAGGAGAAAGAGGAAGAGGATGAAATGTGAGGGAACCTCATGATCAAAGGTTGAGGATGGAGCAAAAAAGCCACTCTGGACTCCCAACCTTCACTGGCTCTGACGGTTTCAGAAGAAGGCACTCCGATTGTCTTCAACGGTTTTCTGAACTCCATGGGGAGGGAGTCAGCTCATATAATGGAAACCACTCCTGTGTCCACTCTTCAGGGGGACATTCTGAGTTTGTGTTATGTGCATTTCTCCCATGCAATAGAAGGAATTTTACTGTCCCCCACTTCCTCTGCTCCTTCCAGGTCTGATGGAGGCTTGCCCACAGCTAGGACCTCACTACACAACCGGGGTGGAGCTTTCTAATGGGCATTTGTCAAATCCTAGGTACCACTGGGCATGGTAGGATAAAAGAAACTCGAAGTATCCCAGGCCTGGGCCCCAAACTGGACGCTCAGCTTCCCCTCTGCCCAGCCCACAGCACAGCCCCCCTTCCTCCCCAGGCCTCAAGCTTCTGCATTTGGAGCTGAAGACACCTTGTGGCCCGTTGGGAAATTTACCCTGCTGGGCCATGTAGAGAGAGAAAAGACATGCCTAACAGGTCATGCGAGCAGCTGCCTCTGCTGATTGCTGACCAGAGCAAGGATGTTGCTGGCAGGAGTGAAGTGGGAAGGCAAGCAAGAGGTGAGTGTTAGCCGGGCACGGTGGTGCACGCCTTTGATCCCAGCACTCGGGAGGCAGAGGTAGGAGGATCGCTGTGAGTTCGAGGCCACCCTGAGACTACATAGAGAATTCCAGTCAGCCTGGGCTATAGCAAAACCCTACCTTGCGGGCGGGGGGGGGGGGCGGAAAAGAGGTGAGTGTCATGGGGCTTTTGCTTCTGGAAGCTTAGGCAAGTTGGCCAGCTGGACTGTAGGTCAGCTGGAGGGCCTGCGTCTCCTGGTGCCACCCTCAGCGAGTCAAGACAAGAGGAGGGGCTGGTGCTAAGTGGGAGGAAGGGTTAACATAGGGTTGAGGGCTGCTCTACCCTGAGGAGAGGAAACATGAGGAAGAAGCATTTCTGAGTGACAGCCCACAAATCCCAGTGAGTGGTAGGTGGGGGTGGAGGAAGCTTATCCTAATAAGCTTAATAAGCAGTTTCTTCTGCAAACCTGGGTGAGCAGCTAGAATCTCTGGAGAACAAAAATCCCAGGTGCCCGGGAATACTGTGGGAGCAGGAAAACCCTATGACCCCAGGCCCCTGCGGCCCTCACTTTACGAAGCGTGGGCACAGCCAGCATCCCACAGAACATGACAAGGGCCAGAAAACCACTTGTTCTTGTCCATTGACCTCTTTTTCAGAGGAGGGGCCGAGAGATGTGCAAGGAGCAGCCCGTGGTGGTGGCCTCAGAGCAAACTGAGTGAGCAACTCGTTACTGCCGTAGGTGTGCACTTCTAGTCGTGAGCCTTTGAAAATAAAAATAAAAAATTGAAAATAAAAATAAAAAATACAACATTCAAGCTGTGATTTGAAGGATATAGTTGTTTAGGAGAAGGCTATGTTTTAAAAAGTGAATTTATCTAGGCCGGGCGTGGTTGCGCACGCCTTTAATCCCAGCACTTGGGAGGCAGAGGTAGGAGGATCACCCGTGAGCTTGAGGCCACCCTGAGACTACAGAGTGAATTCCAGGTCAGCCTGGGCCAGAATGAAACCCTACCTCGAAAAAACAAAAACAAAAAAACAAAAGTGAATTTATCTAAAATTCCAACGCACCTGCAGCAATGGAAGGCAGAGACAGGAGAATCCGGAAGTTTGCACGTAGCAGTGACAAGAGACTTTGTCTCTAAAAAGGTAGAAGGACCCGGGCGTGGTGGGCACACGCCTTTAATCCCAGCACCCGGGAGGCAGAGGTAGGAGGATCGCTGTGAGTTTGAGGCCACCCTGAGACTCCATAGTGAATTCCAGGTCAGCCTGAGCTAGAGTGAGACCCCACCTCGAAAAACCAGAAAAAAAAAAAAAAAAAAAACACGTACAAGGAGGGCTGGAGAGATGGCTTAGCAGTTGAGGTGCTTGCCTGCAAAGCCAAAGGACCCAGGTTCAATTCCCCAGGACCCACTTCAACCCCGATGCACATGCCCATGCGTGTAGGGTTCATTTGCAGCAGCTAGGAGGCCCTGGCATGCTCATTCTTTCTCTTTCTCTCTCTCTCTCATAAATAAATAATAAGAAAAGTAGAAGGAGAGGAAAAGCACCCTGAGGTTGGCCTCTGATCTCCACATGTGCTCTGTGCCCATACACACATGCACCTCCATGTTTTTTTTTTTTTTTTTTTTGATTTTTTGAGGTAGGGTCTCACTCTAGCCCAGGCTGACCTGGAATTCACTATGTAGTCTCAGGGTGGCTTCGAACTCACGGCGATCCTCCTACCTCTGCCTCCCGAGTGCTGGGATTAAAGGCGTGTGCCACCACGCCCGGCTCCATGTATTATTTTTAAAGTATGGACACTGAGTACTGGATGGTAGTGAGGACGATGATGGTAGCAAACTGTTTCATCACACTCGCTACAAGTCAACCCCTTTGCATGTCTTAAAGCACTTATTCCCGAGAGAGCTCCATGATTTTGGTTCACGTCTTGCCTCGTTTTACACAGGAGGCCTGTGGGAGACACAGGACAGGGTTAGAGACCAAAGTTCACCCAGGCGCTCAGACCATAGCACACTCCTTCATGCAGGTAGCTGGGGAAACTCTTTACCAGAGATATAAGTCCAAGGGTCTGGGACATGGCTGAGTGGCAAGGAACACAACAGCACTTGTCCATGCAAGCAAGGGCAAGGTGGTGACACAGAGAACCGGAGGCTTCAACAGCAGCCTAGAGTTCATCCTGCACCTTTCGTACAAGGGCGTAGGACAGAATCCTGACTGACCTACTTCCAAGCTGGCCTTCCTGGTGGCGGGATAAACTCTTCCAAGTGATTCGGGCTGGATTTGACGGGCTTTATCAGACGGGTTGTCTCTGAGTAAGAGGAGAGGAGTATGTGGAAAATGCCTAAGGACACAGGATGGAGAGACTAACAGGTCTCTCCGATGAGCATAAAATTCTTTCACTTCGTACTGTTCGCATGCTGGTTTCAGACCTCTGCGCACATCCTCCAGGTCGGCGTGGTGTCCGACGTGCAAGAGCTTTGGAGTCACAGGCTTGCGTCTCTAGCCAGGAGGCCTTTCCAAAGTCACTTGGCCTCTATGGGCCGTAGTTTCTTCATCTGTAAAGAGGGAATAATGGAAGTGCTTTTCCCAGTAAGGCACCATGAAGATTAGATGTGAGTCTTAGTAGAGTGTAGGACTCTTATTAAGCAGTCAACCATAGCGGTTACTATTGTTAGACCCAGAACAGGGTTAGGACTCACCACCTCTCTGAGGAGACTCTATCTGGATCGATTTATAAGTCCAGGCTTATCTATCAAAATAAAATACATTTTTGGACATTTAAATTTTGACATAATGCCTCCAATATAATTTTTTAATGTTTTTATTTGAGAGAAAGAGAGAGTACGGGCATGATAGGGCCTCCTGCCACTACAAACGACTCCAGATGCATGCGCCACTTTGTGCAATCTGGCATTTTATGGGTCCTGGGGAATCGAACAATTGAACATGGGCTGTCAGGCTTTGCAAGCAAGCACCTTTAACCACTAAGCAATCTCCAAGATAATTTTTTTTTATTTATTTGCAAGCAAAGACACACAGAGAGAAGAGAGACAGATAAAGTGAGAGAATGGGCACACCAGGGCCTCATGCTGCTGTAAATAAACTCCAGATGCACGTGCCATTTTGTGCATCTGGCTTTATGTGGGTACAGGGGAATCAAACCTGGGTCACCCAGTTTGTTAGTATGCAGGCAAGCGCCTTAAGTGCTAAGCCATCTCTCCAGCCCCCATGATAATTTTTAAAAGGTGAATATGTGTATATAATTTAGTGGGATGCTTCACCCGAGGTTAAGAAATCCAAGTGGCAGGAGAGGGGTCCAAAGTTCAATTTGAAATCTACTCCTTCTCTAGTTTTGGGGTGATTGGGAAAATGACACCCCACTCCCATTTCCAGACCAGAGCCATAAGTTTGCAACTGGTAAAACGGGTTATGCCGGCTAACTTGAACTGCCTCCCAATCTGTAAGTTTCTACCTACAGGGCAGAACAGGTCCCATTAAACTTACTGTGTGGCCTAGTGAGCAAACACCAGAGGACTGTGGCAAGCAGAAGTGATTGGAAAGCCCAGACAGCTTGGAGCCATAGCAGCTCAGTTCCTCCTCCCTAACATACCAAACACGGAAGGACCCAGGGGGAGAGAGCTCAGAGGTGCTGCTCTAACAGTAGTCCCTCCGTGGATGAACACAAGGAGTGTGGAATGAGGGTTTCTTTAATCCCACCCACCTGGTTGTGCGTGTCACAAACCTCAGTCGTCTTACATGCCTATCTCGTCCCCCTCGTCCCGAAACTCTGATCATGGTTACAGCATCAACTCAGAAGGAGAAAGCGGGAGGGTGTAAAAAAAAAAAAAGGAAGAAGAAGATTCTAAGATTCTTAACAAAATCCTTCTCGGATAGGACACACAGGATTTGAAAGTGGGCCTCGAGAATAAGGAAATGTGGTTCTTGGCACCATCCACACCAAAACTTATCAGCATTTCTCTGGGATGTGCACTTTTTCCAGGTTGCTGTAGCTACTCTCGAGTGTGTATTTATCATTCCGTGGGATGAACAGCATCCAAATCGCCTCTTTAGTTGTGCGAGATCCCCGTGGCATGAGTCTTTCTGGGTGCCATCCAGAACTGTGTCTGCCTGTTTCCCAAGCTTGGCTCTTAGCCTTCTTGGTGAGTCCCAAGGCTACCCAATATCCCAGAATAAATTCCTTCCCCACTAAGTCAGCCAGAATTAGTTTCTGCCATTTGCTGTCAAGGACCGTGACTGGCTAAGCCTGGAGCCAGTGAGGCAATGATTCTTGGCATCTCTGTGTGGCCAGGCATGTGAGCATCAGGCACATGGGTTTCAGTCACATGAGTACCAGGTACATGGGTACCAGGTGTAGGGGTGCCAAGCACACAAGCACCCAGGAGTAGACAGGACAACTCTGGAATTTTGGAAGTTATGGGTTCCTTGGGAATGGGAAGGGCGAGTGGCTATTTACAGCCAGGTAGTCTCTGGATGCAGCTGGAGTTTCCAAATGTCTGTGGGTGGAGCCTTGTGAGCTGAGCTATCCTGTTGTCTGGAAGTGTTTCTAAGGCAGATCATCTAACTCACCCTAGACTGGGGAAACAGCTCTCACGCAGAGGCCCAAGAACCACTGTTGGTTCATGACCTTGTGCCTCCTGGTACTTCTGCTAATCTGTTTGAACTCTTTTCTTTGCCACTACCAGAACTCGACAACTCTACACTAAAGCATAAAGCATGGGAGGAGGCCATGGGAGTCAGAGTGCACCCGCCATGCTTCTTGATGCCCCGAATAGGCTGTCAGAACAGGAAAGGCATTCAGGTCATCTAGTCTTCTGGTCTCATACCTCAGTGGGCCTCAGAATTCCCCCAGAGATGACTTCCCAAACCCCAGAGCTGATCCCCCGGGCCTCAGGTGAAAGCCCAAAATCTGCGCTTTGCATAAACTTTCTAGGAGGTTCTAATATGAGGTTTTCAAGAATAGTGGTTTTTTTTTTTTTTTTTTCATCTTTCAACCCATCTCAACAAGAAAGTGAGACTCCAGAAGGAACGTCCTTCTGAAAAAGGACGAGAGAGATGGCCCTGACTGAGCCAGACACTGACTTGGTCTTCTTAACATTGGCCTCCCTGGGATGTCCGGGCTACGAGGGGGCATGAGAAGAATTTCTTTCCCCAGTCATGGTGTGGTTGTTTTGTACCATAGCAGGGCTTTTCCGGCTATCAGAGGACAGCTTGTGAGACAGAGAAATGCTGGAAATAAGGCTGTATGCGCTGCTCTTGCCTTGGCCAGAGAGGCTGTCGTAGCCTGAGCTGAGGCAGAGCCGGGAACGGGATGCAGCAGGGCCCTCAGCTCAGGTTCCAGTTCTGTGTCTTCAAATCACATGCTGTGACCTTGGACAGGTGACTTCCTCCCAGAGTCTCAATCTGATCTAGTTAATAAGATGGGAACAGACCTACTATCTGATCTTGGCACTGCCTAGCCCACTGGGCCCTGGTCAGAATGTGCTTTGTAAATTCCCCCAAACTGCTCAAGCAGGTGGAAGCCAGACACTTCAGGCATGACAGAAATACTGATTTCTACACGGGGCCTCTTGAGGACATGCCAGGCCCATCTGAGAGACAGTAAAAGAGTCTATGAGCCTGCCAGTCATACTTGAGGGACAGTCTCCCGACCTTATGAGCAGGCCAGCGGGGAGACAGCCATTCTGCTCACACAATGCATCCACTTCCTGTTCTCCTGAGCTGGGGAACGCGCCACAGACAAGGATCCCCCTCAGTAGTATGTGTATGGGGGGGGGCGGGATTCAGAGGTTGGGAACAGTGCTTGGATCAGTGCCCTCCTGCCTCTCTGGCCTGGTACTTCCAGGCATCTATATTTATCTCTTAAAGTTTCCTAACACTGAGTCTTAGGAAGTGTTAGGTGGACCTCAGGGGACCATGGAAAAATCATCCACCCCAAACATACCCCCTGCTACCCCAGAGGGTTCTGGCTGGTACAACAGACTCTTTTCATATCACACATCTCAAAACCACTGCCCAGGGCTGGAGAGATGGCTTAGCAGTCAAGCGCTTGCCTATGAAGCCTAAGGACCCCGGTTCGAGGCTCGACTCCCCAGGACCCACGTTAGCCAGATGCACAAGGGGGCACACACATCTGGAGTTCGTTTGCAGTGGCTGGAGGCCCTGGCGCACCCATTCTCTCTCTCTCTCTCTATCTGCCTCTTTCTCTCTGTCTGTCACTCTCAAATAAATAAATAAAAATAACAAAAAAAAATTAAAAAAAAAAACCACTGCCCAGATGGAGGAGTCGCCATTCATCTCAAGATACCTGGATGCCAGAATTCTTACACCATTCTGCCAAAATAAGTCACGTCCCTCCTTCCTTGGTAGGTTTGCTGTGATGAATGAGAACAGCTGCAGGAAATGGTGGGTGTGGGAACTGTTACTCTGGAAAGTTCCTTACCATTCTCTCGTCGATATCAGGATAGGGAGTCCTGCAAAGGGGAGGAGAGGAGATGGTGGGAGTAGTTCCAACTCCAAGAGGCAAGCGAGTTTCGCAATATGATTTAATCCCCGTCTCTAGCCCCCATCCCACCGCTCCCTGGCCCCAGACTCAGCCCAAAGACTGAAGGGAGAAGATGCATTCCACTTGGGTGGTTAGACTTAAAGAAAAGTTTTAGGGCTGAGGAGATGGCTCAGTGGGTAAAGCGTTCGCTGTGCTGGTGTGAAGACCAGGGAGCAGAGCACTGGAACCCATGTAAATGCCAGGCATGATGGCAAGCACATGGCTACAACCCACATGCTGGGAAGGTGGAAGCTGGGAATCCCCAGGAGCTCGGTGTTTAGTTAGACTAACCAAATCAGTGAGCTCTGGGTTCAGTGAGAGACCCTGCCTCAGTAAATAAAGAACAATAGACACACCTGACCGCCACCCCTGGTCTCCACACACACAGGTATCCACACATAGATGTGCATGCATGCACACACACACACACACACACACATACATGATACACGTGCCAATTTTCTTTTTCATTTAGAGACCTGTGCAAATTCCATGGCACAGTTGTGAAGTCATCTCTGCCAGTTTTTAACACCTTAGTTATTATTTTTAGCAGAACTCTGTTTTCAGCAAGATCACAGCAGGAGTGAACCCCTCGCCAGACAGTTCTGAGGAACCACGGAGCCGCCAGCAAGCTCCACTGGTTTACTGTGCAGCTGGGCAAACAGAGGTCGAAGAGAGGACGGACGGCACGTATCCAACGTCACACAATAAAGCAGCGGTTAAGACAAGTAAAGACGCTCTAAATGCCTGTCTGCCTGTCAGCAGAAGGGTCTCCAGGACAGTGTGGCCTCAAAGAGAAGCAAGAGATTGCTTCGTTTGGGACTCATTCGTTATACGGCCCGAGGACAGGCTTACCACAGGGCAGTGGAGTAGGAAATGGGAACAATTTATGACGCTGGCAAATCTCACCGGGTCGCCTTGGAAATGACAAGATGACGGGATGTTTCTGAGGCACAGTGTCTCTTACTGAAATGAAGAAGCAGGTGAGGCAGAAGGAGACCCCTGGAAACTGCCCCCAGCTGTCTAGGCCCTGGCCTTCCATGGCTGCCCAGAACAGCGGTGGTCGCGTGGTGCCAGTGGCCAATGAGAGATCCTAGCCCCACAAAAGGCCCAGGGCGGAGCCAGGCGTGGTGGCGCACACCTTTAATCCCAGCACTCGGGAGGCAGAGGTAGGAGGATCACCGTGAGTTCGAGGCTACCCTGAGACTCCATAGTGAATTCCAGGTCAGCCTGGGCTAGAATGAGACCCTGCCTCGAAACCCCCCCCCGCCAAAAAAAAAGGCCCCTGGGCCGGGTCCTATCCATGGTCTCAGACACTTGCATGAACCGTGAGCCAGAGAGTGACTTCTTAGGCTTCTGAGTGTTGGTGCGATTAAACTGGGGAAGAGAGGACCTGGTCACACAGTTTCATCCGTTCATCTTTATTCTTTCATCGTCCACTCTCAGCAGCTGAGGAGTCATGTCAACAAGCTCAGAGCTGAGGGGAGGGGTTGCCCTAGTGTTTGTCCAGACCAAATAGGGCCTTTGGGGAGACCCGGGGGCTGGAAAGGGTCAGGGACAGCCTGTCAGAGCAGGCCACTGTGACCCACCCAGGGCTCCTGTCCATGGCTGGTTTCTTGTGGCTCTGGACTGTAGAGAAATTCCTCGCATCTCCACTCTCCTTAGTAGGGGTTTTGCTCACCTAGAAATTATGCAGTAGCTTTTGGAGGGTTAATTATGGCTCTGGAGCACCTAGCAGATAGGTTCTCATAGAGCCTTAAAGCCCATTCCCGGGCAACAAATAGTAGGACATCACATCACCTCTGTTCAGAGTTCAGAGCCCACACTCTGCCCTGTGACTCCAGGGGATTCTCACGATGCCCAGCTGGACATGCCCTGAGGGTTCTGTGGCTTCCTCACTGCCCTAAAGCACAGGGGAGACTTCCAGGGCAGAGAAGGGGGTCCGTGGGGTGGGAGCTGGGATGCAGCTTGCGTCCACCCAAACATCCAGCTTTGATCTTTACTGCATGGAGACTGGGCGGGAGGGATTCTCTGCCCCGTGTCTGCGCTGATAAACCAGGCCTGAGGTCGCTTTCCAAGTCTCTCTCACCGCGTATTGCCTTGGTGAGCAAGCAAGCTGCTGTGTCTCGGGTTGTGCGCCTGTCATGGAACCTTCCTCACAAGGTATTGGCCTGGGTGACACGGTCGCTTGGTAATAGAGCTGGGAGTTGTACCAGCAGTGTCCCCTAACTGTCTAGATGGAATCCGTCATTATCTTAGGCATTTTGAGGTGGAAGTTTCCTGGAGGTCTTTGAATATTAAAAAAAGAACATCAAAAAAAAAAAGCCCATTTGATGGGAGCCAGGCCTCTTCAGGGCATGGAGGAAGGAAGAGGAGTTATTCCTTCTTTTTAAAAATATTTTACTTTTTATTTATTGGAGAGAGAGAAAAAAAGAGAGAAAATGGGTGCACCAGAGACTCCAGCCACTTTAAACAAACTCCAGATGCATGTTCCACCCTGTGCATCTGGCTTATGTGGGTACTGGGGAATCGAAACAAGGTCCTTTGGCTTTGCAGGCAAGCACTTTAACTGCTAAGCCATCTCTCCAGCCCATGTTGTGCCTTCTTAACTCAGCTACTAAACAGTCTTCAGGGGCATGTTTGTGAGGGATCCCTTCCTCAAAGAGAGCAGCCAGTCTCTGCAATACTTCAAGACTCTGTTTTTTTTTTTTAATAGTTCATTTATTTATTTGAGAAAAAGAGGCAGATTGATAGATAGAGAGAGAATGGGAGCACCATGGCCTATAAGCCACTGCAAGCAAATGAACTCCACATGCATGCGTCACCATGTGCATCTGGCTTACATGCATTCTGGGGAATCGAACCTGGGTCCTTAGTCTTTGCAGGCAAGCACCTTAAACCGCTAAGCCATCTCTCCAGCCATGACTCAGGTTTTGTTAGAGGAATGAGGAGTACAGTTTGAATTGTCTGGGGCCTCAGCCTGCTTTGTGGTCTGTTTCAGTGCAATCACGTCCTTGTGACTCTCTCCCAACAGCCCAGGTGAGACCAGAAAGGCTGCAGAAAACTTGGCAGGACCCTCCTCATTGCTCAGGGATCAGTTAGTACTAGCCTCCAGCAGAGTCTGGTCCTGAATCCTGTCACCTTAAAACTAGTATTTGTGTCAGTCACTTTTTTGTCACCGTGGGGAAAAAAAAAGTACCTGAGAAAATAAACTTAAAGGAGGAAAGATTTATTTTGGCTCATGACTTCAGAGGTTTCAGTCCATGGTCTCTTGGCTCTGTGTTGGTGGGCCTGTGGGGAGGCAGGACATCTTGGCAGCAGGGCATGGCAGAGGACAGCACCTCATCCCATGGTTATCAGGAAGCAGAGTAAGAAAGGAGAGACCAGGGTCAAGGCGAACCCTTCAAGGACATACTACCAGTGGCTTTCTTCCTCTAACTAGGCTTCACTTCCTAGCTGGCACCATCTTCCAATAATGCCATCAAATCATAAACCCATACATGGATAAACCTACTGATGATGTCAGAGCCCTGGGGATTCAATCACTTCCCCTAAACCCACCTTGGAGTATTGTATCTGGGACTGAGCCTTCAACACATGAGTATTTGGGGAGGGCATTCATATCCAAGCCATCACAACATCTAAAAGTAAGCTTATGAAGCTGGGCGTGGTGGCACACATAGTGAATGCCAGGTCAGCTTGAGCTAGAACAAGACCCTACCTCAGGAAAAATAAAAAGAGTTCTTGTCTGAAAAGGGGATTCCTCTGGGCCACAAATGGAGAAGCAACAAAGCTATACAGAAAAGGGAAAATAATTACTGAGTCCTGAGATGAACCTGTTGTAAAAAGAATAGTGGACCAAGGCTGGAGAGATGGCTTAGCAGTTAAGCGCTTGCCTGTGAAGCCTAAGGACCCTAGTTCGAGGCTCAATTCTCCAGGACCCACATAAGCCAGATGCACAAGGGGGCATACACATCTGGAGTTCGTTTGCAGTGGCTGGAGGCCCTAACGCACCCATTCTCCCTCTCTCTCTCTCTCTCTCTCTCTCTCTCTCTCTCTCTCTCTGTTTTTCTGTGGCTCTCAAATAAATAAATAAAAATAAACAAAAAATAAAAATAAAAAAAGAATAGTGGACCAAGATTCCAAACCAAAACCTTGTGTTTCCTATTGACTTTAAGAAATTCTTACTGTTCCTTGTTGGATTTGATTTATGAAGCACAGATCCTTTCAGATATCTCTAATACAATTCAGAAATTAATCAGCTAGCTATTGTCTTCCCTGTAAGAGTCAAAAACAATTCCAAGGTTAGAAGTATTTCTACAATAACTCCCTCCCTAGCTGTAATAATGTATAGATGTAGCTAATCAAGTCACTTCTATTCAGGAACAGAAAACAGTGGCCATGTTCTATGCTTAGTAAAAGAAGTGATGGTGCTTAGCAAGGAAACATCTGTTATCTGTGGATTATTTTTCTACAGTGTGCATTCTTGAAGTCGTGGAAGAAACGTTCAAGGAAAGGTAACTTAAAGACCTTGGTTCTTTCTGTTGTAAAAAAAAAAAAAGATTAGTTTTTATATTTTCATTATTTGTGATATTGGTTTCAAAAATACTCTAATGCTATTTACGGACTCCACATCAATCTTAACAGCATTTAAACTAATGCACGGAATAATTTTCCTTCCTGGTTCTCTTTTTGCATAATGTAGTTGTATTTTTATACGTTTAAAAATAATTAAATTGGTATAATCAGAAAAAAAAAACTAAGTTTAGGGGCTGGAGAAATGGCTCAGCAGTTAAAGGCACTTGCCCACAAAGCCTAATGATACAGATTCGATTACCCAGTACCCACATAAGGCCAGATGCACAAAGTGTAAGTGCGTCTGGAGTTTGTTTGCAGAGGCTAGAAGCCCTGGCATTCTCTCTTTCTCTCTCTCTTTTTCTCTCTCTCTCTCTCTGCTTGCAAATAAATAAAAGTATTTTAACAATAAAATAAATAAAAGTAAGTTTAGTTTAATAATGTAAAAAGTGAAAACTATAATCCTGGAGAGATGGCTCAGCAGTTAAGACACTTGCCTATGAAGCCTAACAACCTGAGTTTGATTTCCCTACCTACATCAGGTAAGGTTTGGTTTGCATACAAAGAAAGAATACTCAAATATGAATAAGCAGAAAAGGTAGAAATTTATGTCTAATATTTATTTTTATTTTTTGTTTGAGACAGAGAGAGAGATAATTGGCGTGCCAGGGCCTCAGCCATTGCAATTGAATTCCAGATACTTGCACCACCTAATGGGCATGTGTGACCTTGTGCTTGCCTCAGCTTTGTGCACCTGGCTTATGTGGGATCTGGAGAGTTGAACATGGGTCCTTAGGCTTTGCAGGCAAGCGCCCTAACCACTATGCAATCTCTCCAGCCCAGAAATTAATTTTTTTCTGACATAAAACTTGGATGAAAAGTGACTTTCTAGTATCTGGGATCTATACATTATTATGCTATAAACGCTATAAATAATAGATGGTCAATGGTGGCATTCAAGTTCTAGGTAGGAGGAGCATGACAAGATGAAGGAACCAACAAGTACTATCTCTTAAGGAAAGTTCCTAGAAATTGAGCTACCATTTCTGCTTACATCCCATTGGTTGGGACACAGTCACGTGACCACCCTAGCTACAAGAGAATCTTGGAAATGTAGTTTTTACTATAGCAGCTATATGCTCAGATAAACATTGCTGGATATGTTCCTACAGAAGAATTGATATTGGGGGCATGTAGCAGTCTCTGTTTCCAGGCCTCTGGCTTGTCCAAGACAGCTAGATACATGGGAGCCAGGTACCTGAGCAGCTCCCCCAAAAACAGAAATGGAAGCAAGATGTTGCTACTCTTCAGCCACCCCACTGGCTCATTCTACGACTGAGAACTGGAACTTGGCATCCTGCCATGGATCCGTTCTGTTTAAAACACTTCCCTGATGCTTCCAGGACTCACCTCTAAAAGCAGGGAGGATGCTGGAGAGGCTCGACATGCCCACTCCCGGCAAAACAAAAGACACAGGAGTGGGCTGGGGGGATAGCTTAACAGTTAAGGCATTTGCCTGCAAAGCTAAAGGGACCCTGGTTTGATTTCCCAGGACCCACGTTAGCCAGATGCACATGGTGTGCATGTGTCTGGAGTTCGTCTATAGTGGCTGGAGGCCCCGGCGCGCCCATTCTCTCTCTCTCTCTCTCTCTCTTTCTCTGTCAAATAAATAAATAAAAATAAGATATTTTAAGAAAAGACACGGAGCAAAGCTGCAGCTCTGGGAGCAGAGGGAGGGCCCAGAGGTAGACAGGTTGACATAACTTGGCAGGACACACACCTCTGAGCTGTGGGGCAGACAGACCACTAGCCAGTTCCACACAACAACTGCCTAACTGGAAGGACAAATCTGCACTGGGGGCTCTGCCGTACCCACTTTCCCTGATAGCTAGAACACTCCAGCGGGCCACCTGGCCTCTGTTGTCTGGTAGCACACCCATCTCTTCTCCCGTCTCTTCTCGTCTCTTCGTTTTCTGTTTTTTTGACGAGTTCTCATCATGTAGCCAAGCTTGGCTTAGACCTTGTTATGAATATATGTAGCCCAGGCTGGCTTCGAACTCATGATTCTCTTGCCTCATCCTCTGCAGTGCTGGAATGGTAAGCCTGTCTCTGGCCTTTCTTTTACTCCACAAAGTTCTTTGGAAACAGAAGAAAAGTTCTCATGTACTGGCTTATCTGGGAGCTTCTGTAACAAGCCCCTGGATCCTCTGCGCTTTAGAAGATCAACACTAATAGACACCAAGAGCCAGGCAAAACCGCAGGCACAGATGACTCTCTCCCACGTGTGTGCAAGCAAGAGCACGGGCTGGCGGGGGCAGGATACCCAGGTCCTAGTCCCAGATGTGTCATTAACTCAGGATGCAACACCCCCTCTCGTTGACCTTCTGTTTTCTGGCTGTGATGTGAAGTTACCTTGCAAAAATAAGGCCCCTGGGCTCCACTCCATTCGCTCACTCTGGTTGTTTATTTCTGTGGTGTTGGGAATGGAACCTAGCATCCTGTGCATGCTAGGCAAAGGCTCTACCACTGAGCCACACCCCCAGCTGTTGCTTTTTTTTTTTTTTTTAAACCAGCTTCCCAAGAGATTTATGCACAGTTTTGGGACCCTAGGACTGATGCTTGATCCTTCTCCAAGTAAATAGTACCCTTGGAGATCTCACCTATTTCTTCCAACAGTCTTCTATGCCCAGTGCTGGAGTTCTTCAAGCCTCCCAAATTACTATATTTTTCTTTCTTTTAAAAAATATTTTTTTTTTTATTTATTTGAGAGAGAGTAGGGAGGGCAGATAGAGAGAGAATGGACATGCCAGGGCCCCTAGCCACTGCAAACAAACTGCAGATGCATGTGCCACCTTGTGCATCTGGTTTATGTGGGTACTGAGGAATTGATCCTGGGTCCTCAGGCTTCACAGGCAAGTGCCTTAACTGCTAAGCTATCACTCCAGCCTCCTATATATATTTTTTAATTTTTTAATTTTATTTTTGAGAGAGAGAAAGAGGCAGAGAGAGAGTTAGAATGGGAACGCCAGGGCCTTTCAGCCGCTGTGAACGAACTCCAGACGCGTGCGCCCCCTTGTGCACATGTGCGGCATTGCATGCTTGTGTCAGTTTGCGTCCGGCTATGTGGGGTCCTGGAGATTCAAACATGCAGGCAAGCACCTTAACCACTAAGCAACCTCTCCAGCCCTGTATTTTTTTTTTTTTAAAGATCCTTCCCTGTCTTCTCAAGCCTTCCACAAGGCTCAGCCAGTGGAAACACCATCTTCTGTAGGGAGCAGATCTACTGTCCCTGGCCGGAATTCTCTTCTCCCTGGTGCACCCACACACTTAGTCTAAGCTGTCCCAAGCAGCATGTAGTTCAGAAGGTGGTACCATCCACCTACCCCCCCACCACCACCACCACATCAGCCTTTGAGACTAGGAACTCCTTAGGTTAGGAATGAAATTTCACCACAGATCTCCTGTGTATAACTCTTAACTCTCCCCCCGCCTTACCACCCTAAAAGCTGAAGGAGAAAGTCACGAAGCAGGCTTGGGTATGACAGAGCTGGGCAGGCATAAACAACACAAGCGCAGGCCAGCCAGGGGCCGAGGAATGGGTCATTTCTCTCCCCTGAGCTGCGAGAATGGGGTGACCCCTGGACATTTTTGAGGGTTTGTGCTTTAGGACATGCCCCCTTATTTTTCTGGATGGACTCGGCTAGGCCTTAGCCCCAAGCTCTTTTGGTTAACGGTGACTTACTACCCTCAGCATCCTCTTGAGGGTTTCTGGAGAGCTGTAGAATTTGTGCTGCACTCGGCACTCAGAGGGAAGCTGGGAAAGGATGTCACCTGCTCTGTCCTAGGCTCCGGCAGGAAGAGGGCTGACTACTGCCTTTCACCTTCAATCTATTTCACTCTGTCTCTGCCACTAGCACACACCTGGACTAAGGCGTGTGTGTGCATGTCTCAGGAGGGCCAGTAGAGAGAGGGGAAGTGAAGGAGTGAGTCAGGTCCTGACTGCTGGCAGGCCACCTCCATAGTCCCTCCCCCCTGGGCCAGGCAGCATCCATGCTTAATCTACACAACAGCCCTGCAATGTATGGACTGACAACCCCATCAAAGACAGAAGAAACCCAGACTCAGAGAAGCCAGGTAACACTGACAGTGTTACACAACCAGGAAGCTGCAGGACAAGAACAAACTCGGGTCTATCTGGCTCTAAGCCTTGTCTTCTTTCTACCCAACTTCACCCAAAAAGAAATTTCCCGCAGCCGGGCGTGGTGGCTCACGCCTTTAATCCCAGCACTCGGGAGGCAGAGGTAGGAGGATCGCCGTGAGTTCGAGGCCACCCTGAGATTACCTAGTGAATTCCAGGTCAGCCTGGACCAGCGTGAGACCCTACCTTGAAAAAAATCAAAGGGAAAAAAAAAAAAAAAGAAAGAAATTTCCCACAAAGCCTTTATCTTTCCCATTGCTTTGACCACAGGATCTCTGAGGTCCTTTTTATCTCCAATAGAGCATCACAAGTGTGCTCCCTTTCCTTGGGGGCTGCCCATTTGGGGGCCTTCCAGGGATGCCTTTTTTGGGGGTACAGAAACCAAAAGTGCCCCCTGCATCTATAGGTCCTGTTGTATGTACTCTTGTTGTGCTCTTTACATCACAGACAATAAATCTGCAAGGCTGGAAACTGTTAACTGGTCACAGTCCAATGTGTCATAGAACTCTGAGTCTGGTCACTCTTCCAGCAGACCCAGTCCCGTTGGCATGGCTACCTCATATTGTTAAGGCTTTCAGGGACACTCCTTTTGCATTATGCCTTTGGGAACCCCCAGAGACTCCTCTGTTAGCTGACAACTCAGGGCTCTGAGGCTGTGCAGGAGAAAAGACAGATCAGGGCGGGTAGATTAAAAAGGACTGGGCTTTTATACATACCTGATAGAATCAAGGCTTTCGCTTTCTACTTCAAACCATGGTACCAGTTAAACTGGATTAGACTGGGAACTCTGCGAGGGCATTAAGAAGCCTGTTGTTGGAACCACCATGCCCACCACGGCACATTAAAGCAGAGGCTCCAATAATCAAGGGTGGTGCTTGCCCCTCAGAGGGTAGACACTGTGCCGCAGGGCCGTGCCTCCATGTAGGAGGTCACCAATGGCGCTCAGACTGTCATTAGCAGTTGTTCTTGAAGTCATACCAGTAGCTCCTGTAAAACACACCTTTCCATTCCACTGGCCTCCTGGGAAGTTGATGATGCTCTCGGTGATGTCATGAGACTTGCACCAGCCCTGGTGAACCGGCTACTCCTCACCCTGTTTCCCTGGAGGTGCCCTGGCATGGATTCAAACCCTATTACTCATCAAGCATCATACTTACTGTTTGTTTGTTTGTTTTTTCTTTTCTCTCTCTTTTTTTTTTCTTCTTGAGACAGACTTGACATGTGACCCAAGCTGGCCTTGAATGTCCAGTGGGCCTTCTGCCTCAGCCTCCTGAGTGCTAGGATTACAGGCATGCCAAGCCTGGCTTCACTCTTTGTTCCGTATGGTGGGTCTTGTCCCACTTAGTGGCACACCTTAGGTCAGACAATATGCCAAAACCTCTGCACAGAACACAATGTAAGAAGGGAGAGAGGCTTCCACAGCCGACCACCCAGTGGCCAGACCACCTGGCTGATGGCCCGGCGTTCCCCAGCTGGGAGCAGTTCAGAAGGGCGGTGGTCAGCACAAGACGGTGCCCAGCCTCGTTGTCTGACAGCACAGCGCAGCAGCCATTGGGTCCCCAGAACAATGGCAAGTTCTTCCAGAAGCAGGGGGCGGGCGGGTGGGTGGCTAGAGCGGAAGCTGACAGCCAGCCAGCCTGCTCTACTTTGAAGGAACCTGGCGTGGTTACTCAGGGAGCGGTAATTAAGCTCATCTCTAATTTGATAAGTGAGACTAGCCTGACATATGAGAGAGTAATTAAGTCTCACTGACAGAGCAGCACAAAGTGTTTCTGAGCCCCAGCATCTCCCAAGCTAGTCTCTCTCATCCTCGCCCCCTCTCCTCTCTGACACATCTCGATAATGCAGAGGCAGGATGGCCCCTCAGCCCAGCCCTTACTGTCTCCATCCCCAAGTCCTGATCGGTGGTCATGGCCACTTGGTACCTCAGACGCTGCAGATACGTGTGCCACAAGACAGGGAGCTGGATCTCCCTTTCATTCGGCTTTCTGAAAAGCTGTGGGCCGGGAGGAAGATGCCCTTAATGCTCCTCCACCCACTGCTTCACCACTGAGCTGAGTTTTGCTTAGCTCTAAAGCCTTGATGGCGATAATGAGGGCACCACAGGGATACAGGGGGGAAAAACCCAGAGATAGAAACCATTAGGCTGAGTTCGTCTTGGTTGGTGCCTTCTTTTTCTGTGTTTCCAGGTACATCTTGTCAACTCCCTGAAGTTCCGGTTCCTTATCTGCAAAATGGGTTTAATGGTCCTGCCTGACTCATCAGCTGTCTAAAAGGAGATGACAGGAGTTGGAGTCAAATGTGCTTGGGTGTGCAGAAGCAAGTGCCAAGCTAGCAGCTGTGTCTCCACACGGGGGGGGGGGGGTGAAGTTCTTGGATGCCTGAGGGGGCTCTGATGCCCATCCAGCTCCATGTGTCATCAAGAACCAGGGATGGGGACCATCCGGGGCTATGAGACCCCTGTCCTGAGAAAGGAGAAAAAGATGGAGCGCAAGAGACACACACAGGTAAAACCAGTTCAGACAAAGAGGTGTATGAAAAGCTGACTTGGCCACTTCCAGATATCGAGAGGATAGGGAAGGTGTAAATTGTACAGGTCTGGGTCAGAATCAGATGGCAAAAGAGTTAAGTTAAAGGTCTGGGTTCAGTCTTCTGGATCAAGCTTTCTGAACCAAGGAAAGTGTTTGCCTGGTAATGAGCTTCCGATCACAGGAACGGTTCAAGTCCTGGCTAGCAGGCTCTTCAGAGCAGCCTCAGAAGCCCTTATCCCAAACATCACTGGGCCCTGGGCTCTATCCTTGGACAAGCAGGTGCTCACACTGTGGCTCTGAAGCTGTCATTCATGAATCACATCTCTAGTGCCTGAGCAGACTGCTTAGTCTCTACCAGGGCCCCCGAGCGCCCTGAAACTCCGCATGGGAAGGATCCTGCCTGCCCCAAGCTCTGCTCCTATGCCTCTCAAGCCCTTGGGGGTGTACACTCCAGAATTCCTAGTGAAGACCCTCTGAAACACTCACTGGGTGCAGTATCAGCCTAAACAACACAGGTTACTTGTTGCAAGGGTGGGTTCCTCTGGCATACTGCTCCCCAGAGATCCAGGTTCAGTGTCCCGTCTGGGGTGGGGCGGAGGGGCTGGCTCGCCTGGCCAGACTCTGTGGGTGTTCCTGTGCATAAGCTTAAGCATTCCTCTTACTGTTACATAATTGAGGTATTTTTTTTCCCCTCCTTATTTTAGAACCTGGTGCCATCTGCCCTGTTCTTCATGCATCACTAGCTCTGGGCTGGAGGTGAGCTCTGGCCAGGCCACCAGCTCTGTCCCTCATGTGGTCAGAGACTTGGGAAAACCTATCTCCTTATCTGAAAAATGAGATCACCACCCTACCCTACCTAGCTGCCAGGGCAGCTGGGAGAATCGGGTGAGAGGAGGTGGCAACTGGCTGCAGAAACATCTGGCACAATACACACACAGGACTTTACCTGGGCCCCCAAGCTGGGTGAGCCTGCTCGCTCACCTGCACTCGAAGAGCTGCTCACAGATTTGCAGAGGAAGGTTGCTGAAATACTGGAGATGAACAGACCTCACAGTGGGGAGTCTCCGTACCATGGGTGGAAGGGACACAGCCCCAACAGCTTGTGACAGGCAGGGCCAGGCTGGCATGTCACCTGCTCAACAGACTGTTGGCTCTGTGGTGGAATGTTAAACACAATATACATTGACTTACCAGGGACTGTCAGAGCAGCCTGAAAAGCCTTTTTTGTCAAGCCTCCAGCCATCAAAGGACTGGTTCATGCAGTTTTAACAGACCAAGGGTCCCCAGTAGACACCCCGGGTGCAGGCTGAGCCCCTCCCGCAGCTTCAGGCATTGTAAGCACTGCTTTCTTTCTCCCCTGTTGCCTCTGCCACCAACTGACGCTAAAGGGCACACCAAAGGGCAGGCAGACAGGACCAGCAGGCACTGCCAGACCCTCTCCCTGCCTCAAAAGCCCTGGGGAGGAGTCAGTGAGACAATGAATGCTTGACTCTTAGCTGTACAGATTAGCTTGGGTGCTTACAGCAAGGTGTCATAGACTGGGCCTTAGACAGCCAAAATTTGGGCCGGAGAGATGGCTTAGATGCCTGCAAAGCCAAAGGACCCCAGTTCGATTCCCCGGGACCCGTGTAAGTCAGCTGCACATGGTGGCGCATGTGTCTGGAGTTCGTCTGTAGTGGCTGGAGAACCTGGCGTGCCAGTTCTCTGCCTCTTTCTCTCTTTCTCAAATAAGTAAATCAATAAAAATATTAAAAACAATCAAAATTTATGTTCCCATTGTTCTGGAGGCTAGAAGTTCTGCCCCAATCCACTCTAGTGCTGGCTGAGTCACATTCCTTTAGTCTCAGTTATGTGACCTATAAAATGGGAACAAACTCTGATTTGCTGCTCCAACTCTTTCAAAGATCAAAGGTAAATCCTGTGTCTAAGTAGATCCAAAGCTGCAGCACGTGAAGGTAAGTGGGAGGTATGAGTTACATAACATTACGTGGAGGGGGCTGGAGAGATGGCTTCATGGTTAAGGCACTTGCCTGTGAAGCTTAAGGACCTAGGTTCAATTTTCCAGGACCCATGCAAGCCAGATGCACAAAGTGGTACATTTGTCTGGAGCTTGTTTGCAGTGATGCCCAGCCCCCCAAATAAATAAAATTTAAAAAAAAGATTATGTGAAGGGAAGGTACCCTGTGCTTTTCAGAATACAGACTACAAGCCACAACAGCCTGCAGGGTGACCAGGGAGTCCTGTCTTACAGCAAAGGAGCCCAATGGAGGGAGGCAGATGTAGCATTCAGTTTAACGACACTGAGGATTCAGGGTGTGTGGTCTCTAAACCTTTTCCTGTTCCCAGTTGTGTGTTCTCAGTTATGGGTGCACATGTAACTCCAAGAGCCACAACCATTCTCCTTTATTAATCAGTAAAGCAAATCTTCCCAAAACGTACAAGTGTCATCTGAAAGGCTCCAGCTGGAGGCCAGCTCTGTGGTACAAAAGCATGTCACTGTTATGTGACCACATCACCACCAAGAGTCCCTCTCTGAGTTCCGGATACCCTGCCTGCCCCTCTCCCTTCCCCTAGGCTCTATCTGCCTGGCTCTGTGGACAGGGCGCTGGGATAGGAAAGCAAAGGGAAAAACAGCCCACAAAGCAGGCTGAATTTTCTTCGTGAGTCCCTCTTGGCCTTGGCACTGTGTGCACCCCGGGGCCTGTTCTGCTGCCCAGCTTCCTCTGCTTGCTCCTGGCAGCACCAGGCTCCAGGTTCAGGCCAGACAACTCCTAGGAGATAAAGAACATCATTTCTAAGGGGTCGCGTTCCTTCTTCCCCAGGCAGTTGTCCAAGTTGGGGGTTAAGCATGTTTGGAGAGAGCTCAGGCTAGAGGCTCCAGAGCTGGGAGAGAAGGCTGCTCCGGCAGAGGCAGGGCGCCCTCTAGTGGCAGGCCCAGCCCCTCTAATGACTGATGTAAACGATATTTTGATTTAATTTGTAAAGTCGGTACTGCAGACCCTGCTCTAGGCTAGTAGCCACCTGGAACACGGTGATGCCTGCTTTGGGTCCAAATAACCACGCCATGGGCAACTTCAGGAACCAGCAACCTTCAAACTTAAACCATCCTTGGTTGATAACACAAACTGCCTAGCTGTGTCCCAGCTTAATGAAAACTCAGTTCTCAGTAGGAAGATGAGCCATCAAGGGAGGCCACCCTGAAGCCCTGTGGAGTAAGGTGTGTGTGTGTGTACGCATGAGCACCAAGTAAGAGAAGCTGAGCACCCTGACCACCCCTGGGGAGAAGGGGGTCACCGTGCCCAGCCTTGGCACCGCTGCTCTGGCCACGGTTCTAAGTAGCACCAATCCCATCCTAGGCCAAACCAAACTGACCTCTTAGCCAAAGAGCCTCTCCACACAGGTCTGGCCTGCAGTCCTCACAGAGGTGGAGAAACTGCAGCTACATGACCCCCACCCACAACCCGTGGTCAGCTTGGAGTCACTGGCTGCTGGCCAAAGTCACAAAGTGCCATGTATGTGTGAGGAGGTAAGGAGTGGCCTCCAGTGTGCCTGGCTCAGGAGAAGACACCGAACTGGTCAGAGCAGTCCTGGCACAAAAATGCCCAGTGCCCCTACAGCAGTGGCAGGCCACACAACCTGGACAATCATAAACAATAAAGAAAGGGTGACTTAATGTCCCCTCTGAGCCACAAACACTTCATGCACAACAGAGAAAAAAAAAAAATCTATCCTTTTTCCTCGTGAGGCTGGCTTTAAGGATCAAATGGGATATATGTTTAGATGTTTTGGCCAAAGATATAAAGGAATTTGAATTCTATAATAAATCTCTTTTTAATATAAAGATATTTCCCCAAAATCTTTGTATGAAATTAACCCCAGGTAGAGGGATGCACCATTGGCTCTAACTAAGGCTTGGGCCCCTCCCACCTATACCCCACCTATGTAGGTCCAAGCCATTCATTATCAACAAGTCAGGCTGGGAGATTCTTTCTGGTTAATGCTAAAATGGGTCTTTCTAGGACAGGAGATAATCTGGTGCTTAATCAAGCAGTAACTACATAAACCACCCCCCCAGTTCCTCTCCCTCCCACTAGGGCTCCCTGACAGAGGCCATAACAACCTCTCAGTGTATATAGATCATGTCGGAGACTGCGCCTGGCAAGTGCGTCATGATCTGCATTCGCAGCCACCAGTAGTAGTCCATGGGGTGGTAGCGGGTGTAAGGGTTGGGCGCGGTCAGGGCATGTGTGACAGCGTCAATGACGGAGGACGTGTCTGTGGAGCCGCTGTTGCAGTAGGTCTCCATCTTGGCAATCTTCTCCTCAAAGTACTTCTTGCCATAGTCCTTGCGCACCACCTCAGGCAGCTCGTCCCACATCTTCTTGGCAATGGCCTGGATGCGCTCCGGGCTGTAGAGGCTGGTGGCGGCGATGAAGTTGCCAGGCTCCACGACGCTGACCTTCACACCCAGCGGGTGCATCTCATAGCGCAGGCAGTCAGAGAAAGCCTCTACCCCAAACTTGGTGATGCAGTATGGGGAGCGGGCTGGGTTGGCCATGCGACCCAGCATGCTGCTGATGTTGACAACGCGGCCTGTAGAGGGAAACAGCAAACATCTGCTCAGGTGACAGGGCCCTGTGCCACGGAGGACTGGCTGGAACAGGTTCGTAACCACTCAGAGTCAGGGGGCCCTTTTCATCTAGGAGCCAAGCCGGCTCAGGCCACCCAGCAGGTCAGCAGCCCTAGGCTCTCCAGGGTCCCCGTTGTACCAGGATGGGGACGAAGAATGAGTGAACAAGCAGGCCACATACCGGGAGGTCACAGGATAAGGGGCAACCAGCCAGAGCCCTGCCTGGTGTAATACCTTGGGATGAAAACCCAATAGGGTCGCAGGGGACATGGGATGGCTGTGTTCACGCTACATGGGGCCTGATGTTGGTCAGGGAGAAATAGAGACCACCATTTCCTCCTTCCCCTCAGGAAGCTTCAAATTCAGCCTCTCCCAGGACAGTTTCCTCCAGTCCTGGGGACAGTGCGAGTTGAAAGCAGAACGCACTGAAGCCAGTCAGAGCCGGGACCAGCTCACCTCAGAAGTGCGCGCAGAGAGGAGCACAGAGCCCACCCTGTGTGCAGAAACGTCTAAGTGTGCCGTCGCTGAAGGGTGGGTTTCCTTTGAAAACCCACAGCTGCTCTCTGGACATTGCCTGCATCGCTGCGACGTTTTGAGACAGATCTATGAGCTGGTCTCTCTCGCCACAAGGGCTGCTCCAGGAGAAAACCAGCCAGGGCTTCCTAGTTTGCTCACATTTAGCTACCCCACGCAGTCTGGGCATTTTGCGTTTTCCTAATTTCTAGTCTTCTATGTAGTCTCAGGGTGGCCCCGAACTCACGGCGATCCTCTTATCTCTGCCTCCGTAGTGCTGGGATTAAAGGCGTGCGACACCACACTCGGTTTATTACTAGTTTTTAGCTGAAAATCATAGTGTCTAGTTTTTTTAGTTAACGTATATGCTAACAAAACCTTGGGCTATGCTGTAGTGACATGCGACAGAGCTGGTACACAAGCGACAACTTCTCTAGGACAGGTCCCAAGATGGGTGCTGCTGTGATCTTTAAGCTTTGGGTACACAGACCACTGACCTTTCACCTGCTCTACTTTTTCATTCCCTTTCTCTCTCTCTCTCTCCCTGAGACAGGGCATCACTATGTAGCCCAGACCTGCCTTGATCGCTCTCTAGAGCCTCCTGGTTTACAGACGTGCATGGTCCACTCATCTGCTTGACTTTCTGAGCACCACATACACTTTCACTACCCGGCCATGCACCTCTGCCCACCACCACCCCTGGGCCCCAGCGTATCTCCCAGACTCATGTGCTCTGGCAGACTGAGTGTTTCCACTCTGAGCGAGGATGAGCAGGCGGGCCAGGTCCAGGGCCAGGTGGCGGGAAGGAGCTGTCTTCACGACTCACCTTTGGCTCTTCGGAGGAGGGGGAGGAAGGCCTTTGTTGTGCGCACGGTGCCCCACAGGTTCACTTCTGCCACCTCCTTGTAGGTCTCCATGCTGGTGAACTCCACCTCCCCAAATGTTGAGATGCCCGCATTGTTAACCAGGCCCCACATTCCTGAGCAGGAAAGGGCAGAAAACCAGTCACCACGTGAGCTCAGATGTCACCCACTGGCCTGAGACCCTCCACTTCTATCTCTACCCCCAGAATGGCTAGCCTCTTGGTTAAGGTCTGAAGTCCTGGCTGTGGGGAATGTCTCTTAAATCTGGAATGGTCAGGGCTCATGTCCCTGCTGGCTGAATCACTTCTCTGAGCCCGTGACCCAGTCCCGTGGGGGCCTTCAGCCATGTCCCACCTCGTTCCACTACTCACTTCCCTCCACTTCACACCCTGTGCATCTTCCCTCTTGCCAGAAGCCAGGAAAACCAAGAATCTCCCAGCCAACCTCCTGCTGGTACACCATAGAGAGATTCAGTATTTCAAGATCACCCACTAAGTTAGGGGCTCAGCCAAGCCTGGCGCATGGTCAGGCCCTGTGCTGTTCAGGAGCGCAACAGGATGAGGCCTGACCTTGCCGTAGGTCACACACTGGGGTCCCTTGACTCAGTAGCCTGTCTACCAGTGTCCCTCGTGCATACATGGGCTCTGTGCCAGCACGCCATCTCCCAAGCCTGGCTCGTGCCGCAGGCGTGGTGGACACACCCATTCTCAGGGTGCTTTGGGGCTGCATTCTGCAGGACTAGCTTGTATAGATTCCGAGAATATTGGTTCTGGAAAGTTCTTGGAGTGTGTCTGTAGCCTCATCTTGCAGCAAAGGACACCGAGGCCCTTGGGGAAAAACAGATTTAAGTTTTATCAGTAAGTCTGAGGCAGAGCTGGACCTGAACATGGCCCGAGGAGGCAGCCTTGTTTTGCTTCGTGTTCAGGTTTTGCGATGCAAATACGAGACAGGCCAGAGCCCTAGGACAGAGCTCAGTCCTGCCTCTCTGCTGTGGCGACCCTCAGGCTTGGCCTCCTCAGGCCTCAGTCTCCAGCAGCTGCACAGCCCGGAGCTCCTTCCGCAGCACCGCGCATGCGCAGCCCCTGCTGGCCGCCTGCACTCTCCCAGTGCCTCATGGAAATGAGTTTGTGTAAACGACGACGGAGTAATTGGTCTCTAGCTGCTTTCTTTCCGTCTTGCCCAAATTAAAGCTTTGCCAACTGACCTCTGGTGCTTTCTCCTTCAATTACAGGGAAATTAAGGATATTTATTAAGGAGAGGAAATTACTGGTTAACAAAGTGTCTAAAGAGCTTGCTCCCTCTCCTCCCCAGCTGCCTGCTGGGGCTTCCTGCCCTCAGCTCACCCTGAGGTTGTGACCTTGATGGTAACCTACAGACACTGCCACGGCCATCACAGTCAACACCACACCTCCAAGGTCTCCCTTCACGTCCTCCCGGGAGGAGCTGGAGACCTCTCTACCTACCATGGCCAACAGTGGGGTCCACGCCCCCCACTGTCCAGCTGTGAGCCATCACTTCTCATCCCCTGGCGTAACTTCAACTTCTCCCTCGCCCCAGTGCCTTCCCTTCAGTGTCACACGCATTAGCACTTAACATACGTGTGTTGGGTGAATGAATGTGTACAAACCCCGTGCCCACGTACTGAAGAGCCTTCTCCAACCATGCCTCCTGGTCTCCCTTCCTCTGTAGCCAGGCTTCGGGCTCTACCTCTACACACGCCACCCTCCCATCCTCACACCACTCCGGACCCCCTGTCCTAACCCTCCCCTCTACCACACAATCCATGAATGCCCCTGGGCACGAGTAATGCCAACCACTACCTGCACCATCCTAACACCTACCTACTGCACCCCCACAGGTGCCCCCCGCAATGTCCTTCCCTCGGCCTGCTTCTCCTGACCCTCCTCTGTTGAACGTTCCAGTGCTTTTGTGTTTGATTCGGATGGAACAAGCACGTGACTTGACGTGCACACATGCAGCTCTTCAACAAAGACATCTCGCACCACTATGCAAAAAAAGCTTAAACGTGACCTATGAAAGCATGCTACGTGGTAGCCCGTTGACTTAAGTAGCAGGGGTTGATCCTGCAGCTCTGTGGAGTTAAGAACAAGCTCCCACTAGCACTCCTGCTTGCTGGTCAGTCTGGGAAGGCAGCTGTCCTCCTAGAATGGTCCCAACACCATGTACAGACGGCGCCGCCCAAGTGCTCTGCCCCTCCCAACCCCAAGCTCCTCCTCCTCCTGATGGTCACTCCCTCTGAATGTTCCATGGCCCCCACTCACCCTAACTACAGCCAACACGTGGAGTTCCCAAGGCCCCTACTCCTGATTGACAATAGCTTCCCTTTTAAAAATTTATTTATTGACGGGCGTGGTGGCGCACGCCTTTAATCCCAGCACTGGGAGGCAGAGGAAGGAGAATCATTGCGAGTTTGAGGCCACCCTGAGACTCCATAATGAATTCCAGGCCAGCCTGGGCTAGAGCGAGACCCTACCTTGAAAAACCAAAAATTATTTATTATTTTATTTATTTGTTTCTGGTTTTTCAAGGCAGGGTCTCGCTCTAGCCCAGGCTGGCCTGGAATTCACTACGTAGCCTCAGGCTGGCCTCAAACGCACAGCAACCCTCCTACCTACCTCTGCCTCCCGAGTGCTGGGATTAAAGGCGTGTGCCACCACACCTGGCCCGTTTCATTTTTGACTCCTTCATTTCTCCCCCATCTAATGAGTTACCAGTACTGTGAAGACAACTCATAATCAGGATTGCAGCTGCTAGACCACAGAGGAAGCACTCTGTTGATCTCACCTGATCTGCTCATTAACCCGCCATAACCAACCCAGTAGGCTAAACTGGCCCACGGCTAGATGAGGCAACGGAGGCTCCAAGAGGTTAAGCCCTGCTCAATGTCACCTAGTGAACAGACTAGGAAGACGGCCTATGGACGAAGGACTGTCTGAGGACACGGCCTCACGATCAGCCCCAGGGGGTTGTTGGGTTCCTTTGCAGTGGGGTTTCCTCTTGCATTTGAAACACTCTAGGAGCTAGCTTTCTGGGTAGGCACACTAGGTAAGCAAGAGCCCTTGCTAACTTAAGATGGAAGGCAATCACTTCTCCTTCTTCCTGGCCTGGACGAAGCTCTCAGTGACACAGCTTCCTGAGACCTGCACAGTGCCGGACATACCGTAAACCAACCAGCTACCATGTCAACTTCACTCAAGCCGACCACAGGATGGGTCTTCTCATTCCACAACAGCTCAGTCCTCACAGATGCCACAGGTGGGCTCTCGGAGGCCCCTCCTCTCTGAGCAGTGTGTGCTCTTTCCCTCCTCCCCACTCTAAAATAAACCTTATTTTTTTAAAAAACATTTTCCTGCCTCTTAATTCTTTAACTGGCAGAGAAATGAATGCCAAATTTCCCCTAGACACTTCCTAGGTGGTATCACATTGGTTTAGGTCTGTCCTCCATAACCACTCAGGACCCCACAGCCAAGCTCTTCTCCTCCCTTTCCAGTCACCCTAACTCCTGTGACTCCCATGTTACAGTGCAGCACCCAAAGCCTTCGCAGGCCCCTCGTGGCCCTCCTCTTGGAAACTTAACTGTCTGCAACTCCTGCCCTCCCCTCCTCTCACAGTGGTGAGGTCTAGGCTAGTCCACAGATGGCTCCAAGTACTTTCCCACTTGACACACGAGCAAGCTGGGGCCCACGCGGGAGCTGGCTTGCACCACACCCAAATCACCTTCTATGAAGAGGTGAAGCCCGGAGTAAATCCAAGTTTTTCCTCTCAGATAGAGGGAGAGTGCCAGATGTAAGATCTTCCCCAATCACAACATAATGGCCCTGGTGCTGTCACTGCTTCTCACAGGTTTGTCCTGAGCTTAGCTGGTGTTCAACTACAAGCCCCTCTGGCCAGGTCAGAGCCCTTCAGGCACTGAGCACATTACCAAGTATACAGCAGGGGCTCAATAGATGTTGACTGATTAATAAGTAATGATGCCAAGATTGGGCCACACCCACAGTCTGTTGGCCCATGAGCCTAAGTTTTCCTTGGGATGTGAGTGGGAGGTCTAGTCAGAGGCACCAAATGTTTAGTCCCTTGGGGTCCTGTGAGGGGTGGCAAGGATTGGAGCCTTCCTCATGTGACTGGGCACATCACACCTCTGAACACTGGCTCTCCAGGCTTTGGTAGCAATTGTTCCCACACAGCCAGGGTGAAAAATCACCAACAAAGAGCACCCCAAAAGTCCAAGCTCTGGGGACACACCTCCTCAGAGTGAACCAGAGTCGCTACGGCTGGGGGAAGCTCTGGAAGAGCGCCACCTGGAGGTCACAGCCGGCACTGCTGGGTGGTGCTCCTGCATTACCCAGAAAAGCCAGAAGAGGAGGAGGGAGGGTGGGCATGACAAACTGGGGAGAGGACAACAGAGTGGGAGAAGAAGGAAAACATACAACCACGTATCTGATAGATTAACTATTTTTGTTTTTTTTTTTCTTTTTTTGGACATAAAACTCTTCATATATTTTCCCCCAAACTGCAGTATTGGTTAAGAAAGGTCCTCATGAGAGGTTTATCAAACCCTCCAGAGTGCGTCAAGGAGAAGAGGCAGGAGGAAAGGTCTGGGCTGGACTTGTGGACCTATTCCCAGGGCAGACTGTGTGGCTGGATGTTGGCAGTACCCAGCTTTGCGTGGCTAGGCCAATTAGCCATCCCCTCCATAGGGGTAGTGGAGGCTCTGCCTCACCCTCGGGCAGGAGACACTGAGCAGACCCCACCCCGGGGCAGCCCCATTAGGTGCTTCAGTCCATGTGACGATCCTTTTCTGTGGACGGGAAATTTAAGTCACAGGCCCCAGGAGCCTGAACTGAGCTAGACGCTTCTTGGAGCTGCCTGCAGCTGCTTTTCTGCCTCCTTGTCTCTGAAGACGACCTCCTAGCTGCCCAGGCAGGCCTTGCCATCAGGCTGGTAATCATCCCAGTGGGACCCTCCCTGCCTTTTCTTAATGGGCCGGGAGCTCCAGCTCTTCCTGCTAATTATTAACCAGATGTTCAGTGATTCCTGCCACAGTTCACAAGTTTCTCCCAGAAACAGAGGGGCCCCGAAATGGCCTGTCATGAGGATGGGGGTGGTACCAGGCTGTCGAGGTGACAACAGTGACAGGCAGGCCCCCAAGCAACAGCTTCTCCACAGTTAGCCACGTGGTGCAGGCCTTCCTTGGAGATGGCTGCGTTGTCACCCGACAACCGGCACATCTGCAGGCCAACCGGCCCTTCCCTTGTCCTCACCCACTAGCCAGTCACTGTCCCACCCAACCGTGCGGGAAAGCTGAGTGAGACACCCCTTTTCTGCCTGGGCTGAAGGGAGTAGAAAGTCAATAGCACAGAATCTCTCTTCCACGGCAGCTGTTGTGGGGCCCAGATCCACAGAGCCCCAATCTGGCGCTGCTGGATTCTACTTGAACAGAGTCCTCTGGCGCTGGACGACAGACCCATCCGCCAAGGTCCTCCATATGGCTGAGGCGGAGCTGGGAGGACGCCTGGATTTCAGCCCTCTACAGCATTTGACTCTGTGGGACACTGGGCCCCAAACTTCCTGTTCCTTTAGCTTTGGGACACTCTACCCAACCTCTGTGATGGGTGTCAGTCCCTTCCGTGGGCCCTAACTGCTCACATTCTGTCTAGGCCTGCCTCCAGGGCATCCCAGGAACAAGTCAGCATCTTCATACCCCTCCCTCTGCCCTTGCAAAGAGGACCCCAGGTGCGCGGACAAAGACCTCTGCCTCCTCTTCATCCTCAAATGCAAGCCAAGTCCTGCCAGCTTTGCCTTCTTAGTTCTGGTGGTAAGCCCCACCCACCACCCAGCTTCAGGATGGTCTAACCCAGTCTCCTATCCCTACTCTCCCCATTGCACTGCAATGAAGCCAGAGAGAGCTTCACACATCCTTTTCTTTTTCAGACAAGCCCAACAGACTAGCCTTGTTTTTTTTGTTTGTTTGTTTGTTTGTTTTTCTATGCAAGAGAGAAAGAGAAAGAGAGAAAGACAAAGAGAATTGGCAGAGTAAGAGTGAGAAAGCCAAAGAGAATTGGCACACCAGGGCCTCCAGCCACCATAATTGAAATCCAGACGCATGTGCCACCTATTGCACACATGCGACCTTGCGTACTTGTGTAACCTTGCGTCTGGCTTACGTGGGACCTGAAATGTCAAACATGGGTCCTTAGGCTTCACAGGCAAGCGCCTTAACTGCTAAGCCATCTCTCCAACCCAGCCTCACAAGACTAACCAGGCCATTCCCTCTGGGAAAAATTCCCATCAATGGCTTCCTGGTGGCAACCCTCTGCAGAGCAGCCACAGTCCTGCATGGTACTCAAGGCCTTGGGTGAGCACCCTCCTCAACCTGACTGCTGCCACCACTTCCCCAGACTCCACCCTACGATGCAACCACTCACTCCTCCCCAGCACGCCCTGAGCTGTGTGCCACCACTGCTCAGGCCCTCCTGACATGACTTCCCCGCTCTCTGCCACAGTGACTGTCTATCACGCCCCTGGAGGATGGACTCAGGCCTCTTTTCTGGGCTTTCAGCCTCTGTCCACTAACCGCTCCCTGAGGCTGAACTTAGTCCCACACTGGACTACAAGGTGCTCAGGGACAGACAGCGCCTTGGGCATCTCTGTGTTTCCAAGGGCTCAGCTAAGCACGTGGCCCAGAGCTGCCATCCAATGTTGGCTATGCACTGTTCCCGCCAACAGCTTCTGCACTTGCCTCTGGCTGTATTTTACTTAATCCACTTCCTTGTACAGTGTGCGTAGGAGGAAGAGTTTAAACAATAAAGAGAGGAGCCTTTGAACTAGATGCCAGCAAACAGAGGGTGGCACTGGGAAGGACTCACTGAACACACCACAGAGCACTCCCGCAGCCTCAAGGTGCCCCTACCTTTCTCAGGGTCCTTCAGACTTGAGCGGACCATCTCCACCGCTCTCTCCACCTCCCCGCTGTTGCAGACATTCAGCTGGAGGGTTCTCAGTCGGTCACTCTTCAAGCTGTCCAGCTCCTTGACGCCAGCATCCCCTTTGTCCTGGTGGGGGGTAGGGAGAAAGAACTGAACCCACCTTTCTCCTTCTCACCTTGGGGTGGACTCGAGACTGAGGACTGGAGGCTCCAAGTCCCTGCTGACGCCACAGGCATGCTGTTGGTACCAGGAGGCAGGCTCTAGACACCCCAGGCCTGGCCCACCAGGTAGTTCTCCTCAGCCTCGAGGACTGATGGCAGGGAGCACAAAGCTAAGGACCCTAGGCACGCTCCAAATTGGACAGAGAGCCTTGTTCCTGCACCGGGCTCCTTTTCCCAACAAGGGCTGCAATCGTAGGCAGGTAGAGACTGTGGGGTGGGGACCCTAGGATTACAGCATATGCCATTTGTTGCCTTTGTAGATATGAACGCCCAGAGTTGTCAGGTGTTGAGAGTTTAAAACATAACTGGGGTTTCTCCTAATTTTTTGTTTGTTTGTTTGTTTGTTTTTTGTTTTTTGTTTTTCAAGGTAGGGTCTCAACTCTAGCCCAGGCTGACCTGGAATTCACTCTGTAGTCTCAGGGTGGCCTTGAACTCACGGTGATCCTCCTACCTCTGCCTCTTGAGCACTGGGATTAAAAGCATGCACCATCATACCGGGCTTCTTCTAATTTATTAAGTATTGACTATAGTTCACATTTAGGAAATAATGTGGGAAAATAGACAAAATAAAACTCTGCGTAGGCCAAAGTATGTCTGCAGGCCACATATGGCCAGAAGGCTGTCGGTTTGCCACCTCCGTCCTGAGCCAAGGTCCCACAAAGCCCCAGCTGGTAAGAGGCCTGAGGTAGGCTCCAATTCCAATTTTCTCCCCACCCAGGCCCTGCGCACTCAAGTGTGTCCCCTAACAAGTGCTCCGTTTCTTCTGGCTATGACACAGAGACACTGTCACCTGTCTGGGGCTGGCTCACATCAATGGAGGAAAGAAATAGGTTTTTAAGAAACCTGCCTAATTAAAAAGTGCAGCACAAATTCAGAAATACCAAACATGAGAAAAAAATGTCCATTTGGGGAACATTTCTCTGGCCTCGATCACAGTCTGTCGCTATGCTAGGAACCGGAGACAGGAAGAGAAACAATTCAGGCCCTGTTCCCAGAGTCACATTCTAGGAGAGGAGACAGGAGAGTAACGGCCGCAAGTATCGTCTGTAGGAAGCCCGAGGGAGGGAGCACAGGACGGTGGCAAGGGAGACTTTCCACAGGACACTGACAAGAGGGCACCCACGCGGATGGAGCACTCCAGGAAGAAATAAGAGGATGCCACCTTCAGCCAGGCAATGCAGAGACAGAAGGAAATGATGGACGGGGCACCGGGCAGCGGCTAGAAGGTTTTAGGGAAAGTGGACGTCACTTTGTTTGCTTGCTGCACACTGAGCTAAGCAGCAGGCATGCTTAACCAAGGGGTGAGCTCCCTGACCCCTTCCAACACGGCGGAGGTCGGTACGTTCACACGTCAGCCTGTGCTTTGCCACATGCCTTTTTCACTGAATGTGAAAATTAATCACTCCCAGTCATAACTTAATCGGCAGTGATGCTTCTGAGTGGTGTGCGGAATAGTGATGTCTCTTACAAGACCGGAGTCACTGCCAGTGAATGAAGTGACAGAGAAATGGCCACTGCCCAGCCAGGGCACACCGTGGTACTGAAGCCAACACCCCAAGCAAGGACAGGAGCGGGAAGCCAAATGGTTAGCACGGGTTAGGGGTGGAACGTTCTCAAGAGGTTCGGCTGGGCCTTTTCAGTGGTGTTGGACCAAGTGAGCCCCGCAGGGAACCACGTCACGCAGCTCCAGAAGGATGCAAGAGAATGTGGTGAAAGGCCACATCAAATGGGGTCAAACATGCTGAAGACTCTCATGCTGGCGAGAGGGTTCTTGGGGTATACACAGGGCATGACCGAGGAAGCCAACCTGTTCTGTCCATTTCCAGAGAACAGAGCCAGCGCCAAGAAGTGAAATTCAGAAAAAAAAAAAAGGGTTAATCTCACTACCGCAACTTCAGGCCATACCCTGTATCTTTTCACAGACCCCCGGGAACCTTCACCCATCCCATACCCTGCTCCTGATGGGCATGCCGACAGGGACAGAGATTATCATGTTGCCCCAGTGTTCACAAGTAACCTCCACATGCCAGCTGCAGTCTACCGCTATGGCCTGTCCCCTCACAAGCCTCCTGCGCCCAGGCTGAGGCAGCCTTCCTCGGGCCACACCCTCTTCTGGCTATCCTCTTGCAGGTCTCCTGCAGTCTGTTCAACCGAGTCTTGCTGCATAGAGACTGGCTTTGGCCATGCTGTACTGGCACTAGTGGGCCTGGTTTATTGTTCAATCTACTAATTTTTTCTCCTTATCCTTCCAAATCTTACCTCTAAGTTATTTATTTATTTATTTATTTATGAGAGAGAGCATGAGCAAAAGAGGCAGATACACACACAGAGAGAAAATGAATGAGCATGCCAGGGTCTGCAAAGAAACTCCAGATGCACGTACCGCCTTGTGCATCTGGCTTGCATGGGTATTGGGGAATCGAACCTGAATCCTAATGCTTTGCAGGCAAATGCCTTAACTGCTAAGCCATCTCTCCAGCACCGCTAAGTTATTTTTTTACTACCACTGGATGAAATTTCAGGAAAGTTTCAGAGCTGTTTCAGTCACTTGCAGGTAGGCAGAGAGCCTCGTTGTTCTGACATAGTCTATTCCAACCTACTAACCAAGTAACTACAGCCCAGCCTGGTTTAGAACCCCGGACTCCCAAGCGTGTATCAATCTAACTCAAAGCCTGATGGCGTGCGGGAGGCCAGGTGGTGGTGGTGGGGGATTGCACCCTCCATTTCCTAGCTCTTTCTCTTCTATTTCTCCATCTGCACCCCTCTCAAGGGGCTGGCAAATTCGAGGCCAAGTGTGTCCTCCCAGGCTTCAGGTCTGCTGTGGCTGTCCTTGGGCTAGTTCCTGCTACACAGGGGCTGGCTCTTCCTCCCTGGGTGCCTCTGTGGATCCCACAGAGCCCTCGTCCATGGGGACCTCAGACTGCCGTCCTGTGGAGACAGTGTGTTTCCTGTAGCTAGGCGACTTCTCCCTCAGCCTGGACCTCAAGGATGGGCCTTCCTAAACAGTCTCACTGGATAAGTGTCCTTAAGGTCACTCCGGTCACTGCCGAGGCAGGAGGACGGCCCCTTCCCTGCACTATGCTTGTCAGCCACCCATTCCCCGCTCTTTAGACCTCTCTTGGTAAACACTAAGGTCCTACTCCATGGCCTCCAGGCTCCGTGGCACAAGTGGTGACTATCCAAGTAGTTCTTCTGAGGCCCACAGCTTTCTTTGGGACCCAAGGGGCATGGCACAGCACACTAGCAGCTCTTTCCAGCCACAAGCCATGCAGCTCCAACAGCCCAGCCTGCTTTGGAAGCAGGTAAAAGGGGCTTATCCTGGAAGAAGGGGTTCAGTCTCTCAGCAGCAACAGGTGCTCCTGCACTTCACATGCACCAGAACACATTACATGTGAGCACCATGCATGTGGGAAGTGCTGGACACAACGCAACACTCCCAGGACGGGCAGGAGGAGGAGCCAGCAGTGAAGAGGACCACAGAGACATGATGTCCAGAAGCAGTGGGTCACAACCGACAGGGGCTGATCTGGTCCAAACTGCTGCCTGGCTGAGTGGGACATGGCTGGAGAAGCAGCACATTTGGTGAAATGGGGCGGATGGCCTAGTCCTGCCTTCCTTTCTTGGTTCTTCCTCTTCCTCACCAGGGTGTTGGGCATTAGTCACCTTAATGGAAAGTGCCTGGTTATGGCAGCAACCTTCCTTTCTCAGGAACTACTGCACTTCCTTCCAAGTGGCAACTAAATAAACCTTCCTCGATCCCCAAGCCCCACTCACCGCTCACTCCTACTCTCTTGCTCTCCACTCCAGCCACTGCATCCTTGTGCTATTTCTCCCATGCACCAGGCAGACCCTCTTCAGGGGCTTGGGTCTCGGCTCCCCTAGGTAACTGCCCTGTGAGGTCTTGTGTCCCTCTTGAAAGCTAAAACCCCTCCACCACAATCACACTCCACCTTCTTGTCCTCTTTAATTCTCCACAGCTCCGATGACCCAACAGGGAAACAATGGTCTTAGTTGTCTTGTTCCTTGTTGTCCCTTTTCTTACCTTCCAATATTAGCTCTGCAGGTTCAAGAACTTTCCCTTAGACTGAATGCTGCCGGCCCATTTAAGGATGCAAGAAATATTGGATGGAAAAATAAAGAAAAAATGTGGCAGAGGGCTGGAGAGATGGCTTAGCAGTTAAGACGCTTGCCTGCAAAGCCTAAGGACCCAGGTTCAACTCTCCAAATCCCACATAAGCCAGATGCACAAAGGTGAGGCAAGCTCAAGATTGCACATGCCCACTAGGTAGTGAAAGCAGCTGAAATTTGACTGCAGTGTCTGAGGCCCTGGCATGCCAATTCACTCTCTCCCTAGGTCTCTCTCTCTCTCTCTCTCTAGTATAAAAAATAGATTTAAAAATGTGGCAGAAAGTGCATGCCTGCATCTAAATTACGGTGAGGCCTGGTGGCACAGACCACACTTCAGTTGTCCCTTCTGTCCACCAGTCCATTCCTCTCAGGCTCAGTCTATGATAGCAATACTCGTGCCCCATGGCTAAGAACGAAGGTCTCCTCCTATGTCATTCCAGAATCAATCCCTTTCTTCTTTGCATTCCCGCTGAATATGCTTGCATAATCTTGAGAACGTTTTCATTCTAGTCATTTAGCTGTGTACATGCATGGTGTCCCCTCACCTGTGGACAGGGGACTGCTTGGGCTTGGGACCAGGTCTTATTCTTGAACAGCATCTAGCAAAGTGTCAGACACACCATTATCACTGGACAGTGACTAAATGACAGAAAGAATGGATGGGTGGATAGATGCACAGATAGATGAGAAATGCATAGACAGATGCGTGGAAAGAGACACAGGACAAATGAGACAGAAGCCAGTGGAAAAGGCACAGGGTATTGTAGCAACAGTGGAGTGAGTTGTTAGGAACACATTGTTAAAAATAGTGACCCTCTGGCAAGTCCACTGGGGAAGAGAGTGACGCTTGTCTTACCTTCATTAAGCAGCCAGCAAACACCAGGAAACCCTTGGAATGCAGATGCTTTGCCAAGGAGAACCCAAATCCAGAGTCGCAGCCCGTGACGAGAACAGCTTTACTGCCAACCTGTTTTAGAAGGTCACACCCAGGGTAAGGAACCCACGATCCCAAGGCAGAGTGCCCATGCCTCTCCAACGCTCTGGGCAGTAGCATCAGTGCTTTCTGGGTGGCCAGGCCCACTGTCTTTTGCTGTCTTGGAGAAGCACCAAGCACCAAGGTGTGCTGGGAAAAGCTCAGACTCAGAATCAGTAGAGCAGAACCCACCCAGAGCCTGCCATCAGCAGCAGAGCTGCCTGGGAAAATGACTCCTCTTTTCAGGACCTCAGAGACCCCACCTACAGGCACCACGATCATCACCGGCCTAACTGTCTTTGTCATCAGAGCTGGCTTAGCCAACTGCAGTACTTCCTGTCGGGAAGGTACCGTGCATGAGGCCACAGTACAGTTGTGGCTACGCCATGTCACCACTGAGAAAGGAGACATGCTTTTAGAATGTCCAAGGTAGTCAATGACAGAGCTGGAATTGGGAACCCAAGTCCAAGTCTAACCCCAAGCCTCTAGCTCACTGCTCCCATCGCCCCCCCCCCCAAAATAATCTCCCTGGCTGAGATTACTTACTGCTCCCCACGTGGATATGGGTGCAGTCTAAGGACTGACGGTGTGGGGGGGGGGCTTAAGAAAAGAAGTGAGAAGAAGGCTAAAAGCACCCTAAAAATGCTAAAGCACTACTAAAAAGGAGGTTCGGGTGTGGAGGCCCAGAGGGACACTGCCCGTCCCCATGGCTCGCAAACAGCTGGCTGCCGCTTACCGAGTCCACCTCGCTGGCGTACATCCGACGGGCGGTCGGGGTCATGGAGGCGGAGCAAAGCAACAGTCTGTAAGAGAGAACGAAGCCATGAGCGCCTGGTGCTGCATCCTCCCCACACCTCGTTCTTGAGCAGAAGCCTCTCAGAACACCGTTAGCCACCACCTAGGCTAAAGCAGCGCTGATGGCCTCCCCACTCCAGACTCTGGTGACCACTTGCTGCTGCGGTTGCTGCTTAGAGAGAGGGTCTTGCCACTAGGAGCCTGGAGGTGGACAGTGCGCTGGCATTGGTCGTTGTAGCCTCTGGACAGGAGGAACCATCCAGAGACACGGATCCTGAGGCTACTTTTGCTGGGAGCCTGTGGTGGTTTAAATCAGCTGTTCCCCTGTAAACTCATGTGTTCTGAGTGCTTGGCCCCAGCTGGTGGTAACCGGAGAGGTGGAGCCTTGCTAGGGGAGGTGTGTTGCTAAGAGGTGGGCTTTAGGGTGTTGTTACAGGCCAGCTTCCCCCTTGCCAGAGCTCAGCTCGCTGCCTTGCTGTTATCTTCCCCCTGCTGTGGCAAGAAGTGAGGTCCACCCTTTGTTCTACCACCCTTTCCTGTCACCGTGAGGCTTCCCCTCGAGATGGTAAGCCCAAATAAACGCTTTCCTCCCATCGGTTGCTTTTAGTTGGGTGCTTTGTCCCAGCAACACGAAGTAACTACAACACAGCCTGTGCTAAAACTTGATTGTCAGGCTGGAGAGATGACTTAGCGGTTAAGCACTTGCCTGTGAAGCCTAAGGACAGCAGTTTGAGGCTCGACTCCCCAGGACCCACGTTAGCCAGATGCACAAGGGGGCGCACGAGTCTGGAGTTTGTTTGCAATGGCTGGAAGCCCTGGTGTGTCCATTCTCTCTCTTTCCCTCTATCTGCCTCTTTCTCTCTCTGTCTGTCACTCTCAAATAATTTTTTTTAAAAAAAAACTTGATTGTGCTGGGTGTGGCACACACCTTTAATCCGAGCACTCAGGAGGCAGAGGTAGGAGGATTGCAGTGAATTTGAGGCCACCCTGAGACTCCATAGTGAATTCCAGGTCAGCCTGGGCTAGAGTGAGACCCAACCTCGAAAAACCAAACACACACACACACACACACACACACACACACACAACTTGATTGTCCTATAACTCACTCCAAAAAAAATCTATTTCCTGCTTTCTGAAGTGATAGAGATGGTTTACTGCCTCGGATTAATCCAAGTGTGGACTATGCTTTCAATGAAGCAGTTTTTTTTTTTTATTAGAGTCTCCTCTACTTCCAGTGTTTTAATCCCCAATAAATTAGAGCTTCTTCCTGATGATTAAAGTTTTTACTTAAAATAATTGCAGATAGACAAGCAGTTAAGAAATAATGCAGGGAAGCCAGGGCGTGGTGGCGCACGCCTTTAATCCCAGCACTTGGGAGGCAGAGGTAGGAGGATCGCCATGAGTTCGAGGCCACCCTGACACTCCACAGTGAATTCCAGGTCAGCCTGAGCTAGACTGAGGCCCTACCTTTAATGCAGGAAACTGGGCATGGTGGCTCAAGCCTTTAATCTTAGCGCTCAGGAGGCCAAGGTAGAAAGTTGGTTCCCACATGGGCTGTAGAGTAATTTCCAGGTCATTCTGAATTGCCACAAAAGAAAGGAAGGGAGGGGGCTGGAGAGATGGCTTAGTGGTTAAGGCACTTGTTTGCAAAGCCTAAGGAAAGAGGATCGATTCCCCAGAACCCCCGTAAACCAGATACACATGGTGGCACATGTGTCTGGAGTTCGCTTACAGTAGCTAGAGGCCTTGGCACAACCTCCCCCCCCCCAACATAAGTATTAGAAAGAAAGAAAGAAGTAATGCAAAAGCTGGGTTTGGTAGGGCAGACCTATAATCTCATGGACTTGGGATGCTGAGACAGGATCACAAGTTCAAGTTCGACTTAGTGAGACTGTTTCAACATGTTAAAAAGTAAAACAAGGACTGAAATACAGGAAAGAGACAGACGCATATACAGAGAGAGCGGGGAGGAGATAGGGGAGTGACAGAACGGGGGATGTTGGGTAATTTTTGCCCAATTGCCATTATGTCAGCGCTTGCAAAGCTATACAACATCACTGACCTAGATAACAGCAAAAATGGAGAACATTTCCATCCCCACCAGCATCCTTCCTGTTACCTTTCAGACCACACCTACTCCCTTCCCACCTCTCCTTCGTAAACCACTACCATTTTGTTGAGCCAGGCCTGGCACCTCACGTGTGTAATGCCAGAACTCAGGAGACGGAGACAAGAGGAATGCTACTAATTCCAAGCCAGCCTGGGCTACAGAGTACGTTAAAAAAATTGCAAGAATTTGTCATAATAATGGAATCATACAGTATGTAGTCTCTGAGGTTTGGGGTGCTTCACTCAACATAATTCTCAAGAAATTCACCCATATTTTGTATATATGAAGCTTTTCCTTCTTATGTCTAAGTAGTGGTCTAAAACATGGGTCTCTGGTGTAACTATTTACCCACTGAAAGACACCTGGGTTGTTTCTAGTTTGGATTTATTATAAATAAAGCTGCTGGGAACATTCCTGAGCAAGTTTTTGTATAAACATAAGTTTTTATTTCTCTTGGATAAATGCCCAAGAGTTCCATTGTTGGGTCATAACGTAGGTGCATACTTAATTTTTAATTTTTTTTTTTTACAGCCATAGAACTGTACTTCTAGCAGAAATGTATGGAACCCAGACTCCCCACATCCTCAGCAGTATTTAATGGTATCACTGTTTAATTTTTTTTTTGCATGTGTGGTTGTGTGCAATAGGTGTGATGTGACGTGTATGTGTGTGCAGATGCAGAGCCCTGTGAGCAAGCAGGCCAGAGATGCATGTTGGGTGTCCCTCTCCATTGCTTATTCCTCATTTCCAGGAGACACAGTCTCCTCACCGATTCTGAAGCTTTGGCCATTGTGTGCACTACAATGATTCTCCAATGTCAACTTCCCAAAGGACAGGGGTTATAGATGTGTGTGGCCACACCCGGCTATGTATGTGGGTTCTGGGGAATCTAACTTGGCGGACTCAGGTCTCATCTGGACATCATGCTTGAGCAGGAAGCATTTTAGCTGCGGAGCCATCCGTCCAGCCCTTTTCTTGCTTCCTGAGACAAGGTTTTATTGTGTCCAGGATGGCTTGGAACTTGCTATTGAGACCAAGCTAACACTGAAGTCAGGAATTCTCCCATCTCTGCCTCCGAAGTGCTGGGATTACAGACGTGAGCCACCATGCCTGGCCACTATTTTTTTCATTTTAACCCTACTGAATATCATGGGCTGATTATTTACTTCACTGCTGTTTCATTTGCATTTCTCTAATGTCTAATGATCTTGAATATCTTTTCATAGGTTTGCCATCATCTGTCTCAGTCAGTTCGGACTGGTAAAATAAGATGTCGTACTATGGGTGCCTTATAAACAACAGAGTGGCTTATAAGAACAGAAAGTTGTTTCTTACAGTTTTGGAGGATGGGAAGTCCAAGGTCAAGGTGCTGGCAAACTTGTGAGGGCCCACTTTCTTTGTGGTCTGGTATCTTTTCACTGTGACTTCACTTGGCAGAAGGGGAGAGGACAGTCTTAGACTTCGTTCATATGGGCATGAATCCTACCCATATTTACCCCACCAGTGAAGGCTCTACCTCTAAGACCTAATCGCCTCGAACGCCCCACCTCCTCAATCAGCTGTGATAGGTGGTCCCAACTGTCAACCTGACAGGGCACAGAAGTGGCGTAGGGGGCACACCTCTGACTGTACTGTGAAATTTCCAGAGAAGAGTAACTGAGGGATAGGGGGAGGGAGGAAGATCCACCTTCAAAGTGGGCTACAACTTCCAATGAGCAGCCCAGATATATATTTAAAAAAAAAAAAAAAGCCTGAGCAGAGCTGGAGAGATGGATCAGTGGTTAAAGGTGCTTGCTAGCAATGCCTGATGGCCTGGGTTTGATTCCCCAGTACTAAACTAAGCCAGACACACAAAGTGGTGCACGTGTCTGGAGTCATTTGCAGCAGCAAAATGCCTTGGTGTGTGCCCGTTCTCTATCTTCCTCCTCCTCTTTGTCTGCCTCTTTCAAATAGTTTTTTTTTTTTTTTTTTTTTTTTGAAGCCTGAGGAAGAAGAGCTGTGCTGCCTTCCTCTTCCTGAGCAAGTACATCTGTCGTCAGACATCACTTTCCACCTTCCAGCGTGGGCTTCCAGGGACCTTCCAGGCCTTCGGGGTGCTGACTGGTCCTGCAGAGGCTTCCAGCTGTGAGGACTGAGCAGCTTCTAGCTTCTCTGGCTCTCCTGCATGCAGGCAGTCACTGTTGGACTACCCGGTCCCTATGGCGCAAGCCAATGCTAGTCAAATCAATCCTCTTTGTTATATACGTGTACGTGTGTGTATACACATGTGGGCACATCCTACTGGTTCTGTTCTATAGAGAACCAGCACCGGCGGGCGGGGGGGGGGGACAATTCCAACCTGTGCATCTGTGTGGGACGCGAACATTCAGACCACAGCATCCCCCATACATCCCGTGTGGTAAGATGCCTCCTGGGAGTCTGCCCGTATTCTGAGTGGGTCTTTTGTCCTTTCACTGAAGAATTCAAGTGTCCTTTAGACGCTCTGGACACTGATCCTCGCTACATGCAAACCTTCCCTCCCGGTCTGTACCTTTCTTCTTAACAGGGTTTAGTGCAGGGGCAAAGGGTTTCATTTTGATCAAGTGTAACCAATCTACTTTTCCTTTTATGGGTCATGTGACCACCTAAACTCAGAACCTTCTGTGTTTTTCTTTTCCTAAAAGTTTTACAGCTTTATGATTTAAATTCTACGCCCATGACCCTTTTGAGTTAATTGTTATATGAGATATAAGACTTAGGTCAAAGGTTTTTGGTTTGGCTTGGTTTGGTTTTGCCAATGATTTTCCAGTGACCTCAGTAACAATTTTGAAGTGTTGCCTTCTGATGAATCACTTCTGCACTTTTGTCAAGAAACAGTAAAGCATTTTATGTGGGTGGGTCTGTTTCCGGATTCTCTATTCTGTTTCATTGATCTATGTACCGTACCTCATTTTTTCCTTTTGGGAAAAGAAACTATTTCTTTTGTCTTTCCATATGAATTTTAGTGTAATCTTAATTTTAATCTACAACAAAACTGTCTGGAATTTATTTTTTTGAGGCAGGGTCTCATTCTAGCCCAGGGTGACCAGAAACTCACTCTGGGGCCCAGTCTGGCCTTTGACTCATGGTGATCCTCCTACCTCAGCCCCCAAGTGCTGGCATTAAAGGTGTGTACCACCATACCTTGCTCTGACAGGGAATTTTTTTTCCTTTTGGTTTTTTTCAAGGTAGGGTCTTATCTAGCACAGGCTGAGCCTGGGAATCACTATGTAATCTCATATTGGTCTCAAATACCCAGTGATCCTCCTACTACCTCTTATGGGATTAAATGTGTGCACCATCGCACCTGGCTCTAACTGAGATTTTGATAGAAAGTATGCTAGACCTGTATACCTGTATAATGGATCTGAGAGAAAACACCATCTTCACTTTGGTGAGTATTTCAATTCTTTTTTTATTTTTATTTTAATTTTTTTTATTTTTTTATTTTTTGGTTTTTCAAGGTAGGGTCTCACTCTGGTCCAGGCTGACCTGGAATTAACTATGTAGTCTCAGGGTGGCCTCGAACTCTCGGTGATCCCCCTACCTCTGCCTCCTGAATGCTGGGATTAAAGGCATGTGCCACCACACCCGGCGAGTCTTTCAATTCTTAAGCACAGCATTGGTTTATATTTTTTCTTGCATTAGTGTTGTACCATTTCCAGCAAACAAATGTATTTGCTTTTACTTACACCTAAGTTCTCTCACCATTATAAGCGGTGTTGTTTAAAATTCTGATCTGCACAAACAGAAGTACAATTTGATATTTGTGTTGTCTGGTCTGCAGCCTTTCTGAACTTATTCATTGGTTCTAGGAATATCTTTGTGGATTTCTTAAGGACGTTTTATTTTCCATGTTGATAATCTTAAATTCTGAAAATATAAGTTTTATTTCTTTCTTTCTAATCTGTATGGTTTTTCTATCCTTTCTTGCCTTATTGCCCTGGCTAGAGCTTATCACAGCATGCTGGATATGTGATGTGAGGGAGCATCCTTGCTCTGCTCCTTATCTTAGAGACAAAGCAGTCAGTCACCAGTAAGTCTACGCCTCCTCTAAGCCTCCAGTTCAGTTAGTTCTCCTGTATGCCTAACTTTTTATCAGAAATGGCAATTGTTTTGCTTTTTCCTCATTGACAAATTATATGACTTTCTTCTTTAGCCAAGTCATTAAAGGAATAACACTCATTTTCAAATAATGAAGCGGCGACTGAGGATGCAGTCAGGGGCAAAACATACACTTAGCATGCACAAGGCCCTGGGTTCAATCCCCAATACTGCATGAAAACATGAAAGGAAGGAAGGGATGGAAAGAGGAAAAGAAGGAGAGAGAGAGAGAAGAAAGGAAGGGAAGGCTGGGGACACAGCTCAGTAATAGGGTACTTGTCTAGACATGCAAGGAAGGCCCTGGGTTTTATCCCCAGCACCTTTGGGGGGAAAAGCCAATAAAAGAAAAAAAAAAAAAAAGGAAAGATCATCATTATGACATCTCAGGAACAAACACAACAAAACAAACAAACACAACAATATGGTTTTATAATTCTTTTTAAATATTGTGGAATTTTATCTGTTAACTATTAATAATTTAAGGATTTTTATACATAAATGCATAATGAAAACTGGTCTGAACTTTTTCTTTCCTTACCTTACTCTCTCTTCCCTCCCTCCCTTCCTTCCTTCCTGATGCCCTTGTCTGGTTCTGGAATCAGGATAATACCAGTTTCACAAATGAATTGGGCATGGAAGGTCGAGCTCCCCTCAGGCCTTCCTGACACCTCCCTGGCTGGGAGGGGCTGGCGTGTCTCCTTAGGGCTTTCCACATACACATGTACGGTGTGGTCTTTCTTGTTACTGATGGGGATGGGCAAGTCCCACCCTCCCTGAGCTCTCCAATGACTCTCCTCCTTTCTCTAGTGCAAGCAGGGCTGTCTTACTACTGCTAGGTGAGAATGATACTCCTGGATCCTACTTACCCCTACACTACCCCTCTGGTGGGAGACTGGGGTTCCCTCACCCCTGTCTGGTAAGTGAGGGAAGTCTAGGCTCCCTGCTGCCTCCTCACCGCCATGGGTAGGGTGAACTGAGTCCACAGCTTTCTCTGTGGTACTTGGCTGTCTAACCATCTTCTGCCATGCTAGGCTGGTTCTCCAGCTGGAGAGAGTGGCTTTTGTTAGGGCACAAAAAGTCTGAGCTCGCTGGGGCTCCCAGGCAGCCAGCTCTTTCCTCCCAGCTCTAAATCCGTGCTACATGAAACAAAAGGAAAACTCACAACCATGGCATTTCCTGGGTCCTGGGGTTCCTAGCTGATCTGACTTCTCTCCATCCTCATTGAATCTTTCTAAGTCTGTTTTATAAAATATCCAGGAGGTTTTGCCATATTTAGCAGGAGGAATGGACTGATAAAAGCAGATGTAGTCCATCTGTCTGGAAATGGAAGTTTTGTTAGTTTTTAAGTAAATATTAAACCAGCAATGATAAGTGGAGGAGTTAGGCGGTTAAGTGACAGCTGGTCACCGGGGAAATGAGATAGGAGATAGATGTACATTTTCTGTGTACTATTTTATGTCACTGGAATTCTGTATCATGTTAATGGCTTATTCAAAATATTAAGTTTTTGTGTGCATATGTGTATGGTGTGCATGCAAGCGTATACATGTGGGCCCACCTGTGTCTGTGCATTCACATGCAGGCCAGAGGTCAATATCAGGTGTCTCCTTCTATTGCTTTCTATCTTTTTTACTTATTTATTTGAGAGCTACAAATAGAGAAAGAGGCAGAGAGAGAGAGAGAATGGGCACACCAGGGCCTCCAGCCACTACAAACAAACTCCAGACGCGTGCGCCCCCCTTTGTGCATCTGGCTTACGTGGGTCCTGGAGAATCGAGCCTTGAACTGGGGTCCTTAGGCTTCACAGGCAAGTGCTTAACCGCTAAGCCATCTCTCCAGGTTTTTTTGTTTTTTTTTTTTTTTGAGACAGAGTACTCATTGAACCTGAAGCTCACAGATTCAGCTAGACTAAATAACCAGCGATCCAGGGACTCGCCAGTCTCTGTGTCCCCTCAGGTGAGACTGCCATGCCTGGCTTGTCTGTGGGTGCTGCGGATTGAACTCAGGTCTTCATGCCTGCACAGCAAACACTTTACTGATAAGCCATCTCCCCAGGCCCCAAATAGTAAATGTTAAAAATTCATTAAAATGTATTATCCACAGCTGGGGAATAGCGCTACACCCAGCCCCGAGGGCAGAGTCCTGCCCTGGTGGGTTAGCGAGCTCTGGACAGCACTGGACAGCTCCAGTCGGCGCCACTGTCCTGCTGGTGCCAGCGGCTCTCAGCCTCCTCTGGCCACTGCTGGCACTGCTCCGATTTCTCTTCCCTCCCTCCTGTTGGCATCCCTACACGTGCCTGGGATCACTGATGGGCTTGGGGCTGCTTCTCAATGTGGAGTAAGCTGGGGCCTGGGAATCCCTGCAGCTGTTATCATTTAAACCCAGGAGTGGGTCTGGAAATGGGGCTGGAGTCGCTAATGGTAAAGGGATTGTACAATAAGACTTAGGTTGCCTTGGTGTAGTAGGGAAAGTCGTCCTAAGTCTCTCTTGCTCCAGCTGTGACTTGTTTGGAAATTTCTGGGACAGAACCAGCCATGGAGCTGTGACCCTGCTTATTTGGGGGTGGGCATATCGACTTGCTTGGGATAATAAGGCCCAGTGTTATTGGATGATGAAGCATTCTCATTTGCTTCTCACAAATAGAAACGGTGCTCTAATATGCAATAAAATTATTTTTGCACTAACTTTAGCAATGATCTATGTATGTTTCATAGTTGTAATATTTGTAACCATTAAAGAAATGTGGCTAATTAGAGGATGTGGTATATTAGTTTCCTGATTCCAGTAATATTGCATAAAGTTTTAGAGTTGTGATTTTCTGAATTGAAAAGATTAAGTTTATAAAAAGTAGTAAAATGTTTAAGAGAATTTAAGATTCACAGAATTTTATTAAATTTATATAGCTCTAAACATTTGAGTAAGTTCTGCTAGATTCATAAGTAAAATGATAATATTTGCAAGTTGAACTTAGGAGATGTAGTTTTTTAAATTTATAGCTTTAATAAAATAATATTAACTTTAATAATTAAAAAAAAGAAAACAAAAGAGCAAGCTCTGAGGTCCCATCCACTGACAGTTCCTGAGGTGCTGGAGAAAAACCCAGAGAAGGTCTCCAGGCCCCAGGCAGCTTATGAGAACGACATGGGATGGGAATGCGATCACGGCTGTGTGGTTATGTCATTAGGGAGTCCCTACCCTTTAGAGACAGACAGAAAACTATCTGAAAATGAACTACCATGTCTCGGATTTGCTGAAGAATAGCTCAGTCGGGTCTGGTAGGGGTGGGGAAAGAAGACAGGTGGAGAAATGAATGCAACCAGACTGGCCATGAACCTGATGATTTCAGACACAGACAGTGAGTTTGCCAGGGAGCAAGGTACACATCCTACTTTTGTGTAAGCTTGCTAATTCTCACAAAACATTTTCTTTTTTTTTTTTTTTTTGAGGTAGGGTCTCACTCTAGCTCAGGCTGACCTGGAATTCATTATGTAGTCTCAGGGTGGCCTCGAACTCACAGCAGTCCTCCTAACCTCTGCCTCCCGAGTGCTAGGATTAAAGGCGTGTGCTACCACACCCAGCTCTCACAAAACAATTTTTAAAAATTACAGGGAGGCTTTTAAAATTATTCCTATGCTTGGTTTTGCCCATGACCAATCCCAGGGTGAGGCACAGTGCTTTAAATTACTGTAACCGGAGGTCAAAACCACTGCTTGGAGAAGGAGAAAAGATAGATTTCTTGCCGTAGGGGCTTCTCTTGAGCCACTGCCAAAGCCCTCACATCGCCTGAACCGATCAGTTTTAGGCAGCACTGATGTTTGCCTGCCGAAATCCACTGTTTTCGCCTACCTCACTAACGAAGCTGGGTTTTGTCCTGTGGTGGTCATATGCTCAACTTCCCCATGACCCTCTCCTTCATGTGCCTGGCTTCCCCCCTGACCAGACTGAAATTGGGGATGGGGACATATGGTGATATCTGCCCTCAGGAGGACAGAGCAGAAAGGAACCAGGAGCCTGGCTCCCTCAAAGCCACACTAGACCTGGAGTTCTGGAAGTTTCTGTGAGTCTTGGTGTATTGTAGTTTTCATAAAACATTGGCCTGCCATGACTAAGAGTACTGTGAACTCACAGGCTAAGAGCGTGGCTTTCCCTGGAGGGACCCCCTGCTGGGCAGCCACTGCCAGTTCCATCATGCCCGCAGGTGGTATAAGTGACACTCAGGACAGTCAGCACCCATCTTGAAGGGGACAGTCCCAAAGGGGCGGATGCAGGATTCTGAAGAGGAGAGATGCCTGGGCTGTGTCCTGACCCCAACGCAGAACCGGACAGGGTGGAGGAAGCTCAGTCTCTCTGCCCCAGGGCCCGTGGAAGAACTACCGTACAGAACTCCAGAAACCTCCACGCCACATTCATGAAGCCTTACATGATGGTGAGGGCGTTCGTTCTGGCTTTTTTCCTGTCTTACCAGTGTGGGTTTCTGTCCCTTTTATCACTCCCATCATAAATCAGCATCAATAATCAATAAGCTAGCTTTTTGCCAAGAGGATCTGTGAGTCAAAGTGACGGGCTGGATCTAATAAGCTGGGGTTCAGAAGGGACACAGAGCCACCTAAGTGCAGCTTTGGAGAAGCATGATCTAGCAGTGAGTGGCCTCTGTAAAACAAACAAAACCTCTTAGTGATGAATCATGTGATGTGGCTGTCTAAAGAAGCTCCGTGAACCCAGGTAAGGAGGCCAGGAGCCGTCGCCACACTGCCAGGTCGGGAGCCCTTGGACTAGCATATGTCACGCCGGCCTGGCAGATCACTGGTACGTCTAACCAGGATGCTGGCAGGAGTATTCTGGGTGGGAAACACACCAGTGACCAGCCCACCTGAGTAACCAACCAGCCCCTTCCAGTAAAGCCAGATCCCAAGAGCTGTGTGAGGAAAGCAAGCGGAGTGGGCTACCAACTGTCAAGGTAGCAGCCACAGCCAGCCACAGCCAGCCACAGCCAGCCACTCCTTGGGAAGTTTTCTCCTCAACAGATAGGTATTCTCGGTGACTCCTGCTGAGGCCTGTGACCAGTGGTGGGTGTCCTGCCTGGGCACCACATTTTTTTTAAGATTAATTTTTATTTATTTATTAGAGACAGAGAAAGGGGTGAGAGGGAGAAAGAGAGTGAGAATGGGTGCGCCAGGGCCTCTAGCCACTGCAAATGAACTCCAGATGCATGCGTCACCATGTGCATCTGGCTATGGGGGACCTGGAGAATTGAACCTGGGTCCTTAGGCTTCGCAGGCAAGTGCCTTAACCACTGAGCCATCTCTCCAGCTGGGCACCACATTTTAAGGAGGCATACAAGACAAGTGAAAACTGCTCAAGAGTGGGTCTTAGGTGTCCAGTGCATAAACCAAGGGACAGAAACAATGAAAAACTGTGACTGGATTAAGAAGAGGCAAGTGGGTACATATTAGGTGGCATCTTATCTCTGAGGAGAAGGGACATGGGATTACAGAGATAAGCCAAGGAACAATGGCATTTATATTTGAAAAAAAAAATGTACTCAGTATAAAAATAGACTAGGGCTGGAGGAATGGCTTAGCAGTTAAGGTGTTTGCCTGCAAAGCCAAAGAACCCTGGTTCAATTCCCCAAAACCCACGTAAGCCAGAAGCACAAGATGGTGCATGCATCTGGAGTTCATTTGCACAGGCTGGAGGCCCTGGCACGCCCATAATCTCTGTCCCTCTCTCTGTCTCTCTGACTCTCTCAAATAAATAAAACTTTAAAAACCAAAAATAAATGAATAAAATAAAGAGAGACTATACACAGAGCTGTCCAAAGACACAAGCCTGCTCGGAGAAGTAACGACCTTCCCCCATTAGTGAACACATTCAAAGGCTGGAGGGGCCCTTGTCACGGAATCTAAGACAGCAGAGAGCACGCTCACGCATAGGACAAGAGGATGAGGCTCTCTGCAATGCTACTCAAACCAAATGATTACGCCAAATCATCTCTCTGGAGACCTCCTGTCTGAGCATTCGCAAAGGACCACCCTCCCTGCCAGCCCCTCTGCAGCGGCACTCCCTCCCCTGCACGTGCCTCCGTCCTGAGGACGTGTAATGTGTCCTGATTCTGCTCTGCCCTGTCCTCCCCCATACCCCCGGGCATAACCAGGTCGTCTTCAATTCATCTGGACGATCCAGAATGTTCCCGTGACAGGTTTTCTTTCCCACTGAATGAGCCATAACCTTTACTAAAGCTTCACTTCCCTTTAACTTGCAGATAAAACCTTGGCAGGAGTACCTTAACTGCCCTTGGGATTATTTTCTCCTCTATAAAAAAAAATTATTTCTGGGGGCTGGAGAGACTGCTTAACGGTTAAGGCACTTGCCTGCAGAGCCTAAGGACCCAAGTTCCAGTGCTCAGTATCCATGTAAGCCAGATGCACAAAGTGGCCCATGTTTCTAGAGTTCTTTTGCAGTGGCTGGAGGTTTTGGTGCACTCAATCTCTCCCCGTCCTCTCTCAAATAAATCAATAAATAAATATAATTTCCATAAATATCTAAAAGCCACTTTGGAGACAGGATTTTACATTTTTATGAACCACTTGCTTTTAAAAAAAAATGGAGGAACGGAAACAATGGGCAACTTCATCAGAGGCACAGGTGCAGCTCAGGCCCTCAAGCCTGCAGGAAGGTGCCCTTAACTACGAGCCAGCTCCCAGCCACTGAAATGCTTCATATAAATCATAGAGATAAATCGGTAAAGTTTTGGTGTATGTTACTAAACTGGTTTCAGGTGTAAACTGTAGAAGAACCACAGAAATGAACCCCATGGGCATCACTTCCGCAGGCTCCCCTCTCAGGCATCACCCCTGGGTCTAAACACAAGGCCACATCACATACACCTCACACTAAGAGGCATTCTTCAGAACTGGCCAGCAGTCTTCCAGAGTGTTAAGACCATGAATGAAAAAGAGCAAGGAATTGTTGCATAGAAACAGACTAAGGAGACATGCCAACTAAGTGCAACGGGGGGGTTAAGTTGTATCTGGGACCAGAAAAAAGACCCATTAGTGGGCCATCTGGTGAAGTCTGAATGACATCTGTACATTGGCTAACAGTACTACATCAATGACAATTTCCTGGTTTTGAACATTGCCCCATGATTTTGTAAGATGTGAATATGTGGGGAAGTTAAGTAAAAGAGATCTAGGTGCAAGTTACTTATTTCATGTATTTATTCATTTGTTGGGAGGAAGGGTCTCATGTATTCCAGGCTGGCCTCCTACTATTTAGCCAAAGATGACCTTGCATTTATAATCCTCCTGCCGCCACCTCGTGAGTGCTAGGATTATAGGTATGCTGTAACTTTTATATAATTCTAAATTTAAAAAAATTTTGAAGTACAGTCTCACTCTAGTCCAAACTGAATTGAAACACACTCTGTAGTCACAGGCTGGCCTCAAACTCATGGCAATCCTCCTACCTCAGGCTCCCAAGTGCTGGGATTAAAGACATCCACCATGACGTACGGCTCTAAAATTAATTTGAAATAAAGATTTGCTTATTTTTGCAGCTCTAGGGATTGAATCCACAGCCTTGTGTATATTAGGTAAGTGACCAGCCACTGAGCTATATTCCCAGCATATAAAAAGTGTTTTAGGGCTGGAGGGATGGCTTAGCAGTTGTTTGCCTGCAAAGCCAAAGGACCTAGGTTCGATTCCCCAAGACCCACATTAGCCAGATCACTAGGAGGCGCACACGTCTGGAGTTTGTTTGCAGTGGCTGCAGGTCCTGGCACACTCATTTTCTCTCCCCCCCCCACTTTCTCTGTCAAATAAATAAAAATATTTTTTAAAAAAAAAGCATTTTAGGGCCTGGAGAGATGGCTTAGCAGTTAAGCGCTTGCCTGTGAAGCCTAAGGACCCTGGTTTGAGGCTCGATTCCCCAGGACCCACGTTAGCCAGATGCACAAGGGGGCGCATGCTTCTGGAGTTCATTCGCAGAGGCTGGAAGCCCTGGCGCGCCCATTCTCTCTCTCTGTCTCTATCTGCCTCTTCCTCTCTCTGTCTGTCACTCTCAAATAAATTTTTAAAAAAATTTTTAAGAAAGCATTTTACAAACAGTTGTGAAAGCTATTCATTTTTACCCTGTGAAGGGGAAGGTCTTGCTCCTGAAGCCACCTCTGGGCTTCCTTTGCTGACAGCCAACAGGTACTGAAGACATCTCTGACAGAACCTGGGTGTGCAAAGTGTGACCTTCAAGTCCAACCTTGGTTGCTTACCTTGTTCCATCTCCTCTGTGAGAGACACTTAGGGTTTTTCCCGGAAGCTGTGACAGGGGTCTGGAGAGGCGAGCGGCCAGCATCGTGCCAAGAAGTGCTTCCACCTGGTGGTTCTGAAACACAAAATACACCCTGAGCCCCCGTGCATTCAGGGATTCAACCAGAGTGGCCGTTTTTCTTTTCTTCTTCTCCTTCTCCTCCCCATCCTCTCCCGTCCCTGTCCTCCCCCTCTTCTTCTTCCTCCTCATCCTCCTCCTCCTTCCAGGTTGCTAAAATCAAATGGCTGGCTGCAAGTGCCAGGCCTGGTCCTGGTACCCGTCAGACCCCTCCTGCACATCTCCATTGAGTACTTTACAGCCTCATGTAATGGAAAATCAGGAACCAGGGGGTCTGGGTTCTGGTCCTGGCTGTGCCACCAGCTAACTGCGCAACCCTGAATAAGTTGTTACCCATTTGTAAAACGTGACGAGGTTCGACCAGAACGGTGAGAATCTAACTGGTTACGGAACCCCTGGAGGACTATGACTCAGTGAGCCCCGAATCCCTGTCCGGGTTCCCAGTACTTAGCAAAACATCCATCTGTGCCGTCAGAACGTTGGTCCTCACCCCAGGGTACCTGTACCCTCTGCAGGCCGCGTTCGCAGCGCCACGCCCCACACCACTGGCTCACATTGCCCCCCTTCCCCACCCCCTGCTCACCCCCCAGCAAAGTGGAGCTCTGAGGTTGAATTCATTAATAACTCATTAGAGCATGGAGACTGAAGCTACAAAACGAGAGACTTTTTAAAAATTAAAACAAGTCAGGGGTGGTGGTGGTACATGTTTGTAATCCTAACACTTGGGAGACTGAGGCAGGAGGATTTTAAATTAGAGGCCAGACTGAAACTACATAAGCAAATTCCAGGTCAGTCTGGGCTATGAGAATGCCTCAAAACAACAACAAAAACAAACAAAAAAAAACAAGCAAACACAAAACCTTATACAATGACCCTCATCCACACCATTCTTCCCCATTCAAGGTAAAATCAAGCTATCAGAACAACGTTAGGTAACACCTGAAGTCACCTGAGGACTACTTAGCACCAGGGTGACTAAATTCCACTCACTCACACCGTGTCCGTCGCCCAGCCAGCACCTCGATGCCGGCAGCAGGAGGCAGGTGGAGGAATTTAATCTTCAGGAAAGGAAAGCCAGCAGATGTCTCGAGCTTATGTTATTTGTTTCCATTAGTAACTGTTCATCAGGCGGTCCCCTTCAGTGGCCTTTCTGCGCTGGTTAACAGTGACATCTCCTGGCCAAAGAGGAGGGAGGGGAGGCTGGGCGGGAGGTGAACAAGACCACCAGGGCCAGAGGGAGAAGCTATCCCTGTCCCTGGCCAGTGGTTTCTAGCCTCTCCTTTGCGTATCTGGTGGTAGTTTGCTGGTCACTGAATCCTCTGACCCAGAGCAAGCCTGCTACAAAGGAGGCACTGGGCCAGCTTCTGTGAAGTGGAGATGACCTCCTCTAAGGCACCCTGAGGGTGGGAAAGCAGTATGTGGCCCAAACTGAAGCTTTGGAGGCAGCAGCAGGATGGAGCCCAGCCTGGCCCTCTGTGAAGGCCAGGGGCAAGGTTGGCCTGATTCTTTACCCAGGTGCCATGTGCTAACCAGCTGGCTGAGCAGACACATCTCCACCTCCTCCTCCCTCCAGGACCAAAGCCAGGGTCACAGCCACTGGGTGACTTCAAATGCAGTCATCTGTAATTAAAGTCCTTCCCATCCCTTCAATATAATCTCCAAATAGAGGGTTGCTTTCAACTTTGTTTTCCTCAAGAGTCGGCACTGTCAAGTACTACAGTCAAAATTGCTTCTTGTGCATAAAAGCCGTCTCTTGAATTATGCACGGCTTACAATACAGTCTCTCATATGTGGAATGGCAGAAATTTCAACCCAGAGCCTCACTCATGCTATACGCACAGAGTTGCACACGCAGACTGCTGCACGATCCTGAACCACACTGTGCTCACCCTAACACCCACTGCTACAGCCACTGCCACGCCTGGGGACTCTTCCAGATTGCTGTAAGCCACCTTAATGCCTTATCTGTAAAAGAAGATCAAGCTCTGACATGTTCTGTTTGGGAACAGAAATGAGTATAGCCTTGAAACTCAAGTGGCTGCCCAGGGGGGCAGGGCACAGTAGTATGACTCCAAGAGACCAAATCTCTTAGATACTGTCACAAAATAAAGAAGCTAGGAAAACTTGGGTGGCTTCTAAGGAAACCCCGCCTCCCCAACACACACACACACACACACACACACACACACACACAGTGTCAATGCATAATCCGTGCATAATCCCCAGAAAAGCCAAGAGGAGCTTTTCATTCTCTCTCCTCCCACTTCAGAGGAAGGCACAGCAGTCTCTGAGGGGTGCGGCCTGTGACATGCCCACAGGAGGGCAGGTACGCTACGCATCCTTGCTGGATTGCTGGCTACCCATGCTGCATTGTGGCGTGACTGTCTCAAAGAGGCCACAGCTGGCTGCTTTTCTGTAGATCAGTGTCAAGGAAGGTCTCCCCTAAAATGCACTGCTGTTCTAGGAAGAGAACACACAAGGCAGGCACTGGGCAGGAATGAGGATGCATGTTTCTGGGGAGGAGGTCTGGAGGAACCTCTGGCACTAGAGTGCAAGGGGAGGCTCTGCCGCACTGAGGCAGGCCAGTTGCATTCTATGCAGGCACCCCACGCCGAAGCGCTCAAGACACCGAACGTCTGTGTCAAAGGCCCAAGACTGACACCTGGCAACCCACCCCCACTGTGGTTGGCCAGCCTAGAGTTTTACTTTTTTTTTTAAATATTTTATTTGAGAGAGAAAGACAGACAGAGAATGGGCATGCCAGGCCCTCTAGCCACTGCAAACGAACTCCAGATGCATGTGCCACTATGTGCATCTGGCTAACGTGCATTCTGGAGAGTCGAACCTGGGTCTTTAGGCTTCACAGTCAAGTGATTTAACCACTAAGGTATCTCTCCAGCCCTAGATTTATTTTATTTTACTTATTTACTTTTTATTATGTGCTTCAGTCTGGTGGTTTGGTTTTGGTTTTGGCACAGGGGATGTGAGCACACGCTCTACTGACTCACATGACCCACACCCCCAGCCCAGCTTAGTGGTATAAAAGATAATATAATGAGGCAGCAGTTATGCTAGAGCTCAATACAAATAGTTTACACCCTCTATCTTAAAACTACCCACAGCTGGGGGGCTGGTACATGCATTTAGTCCCAGCACTCAAGAGGGTGAGGTAGGTGAGTTCTAGGCTGGCCTGAGGCAGTGAGGTCCAGGTCAGCCTGGGCTACAGTGAGACCCTGACTTGAATACAAAAAAAGAATCCTGGAGAGATGGCTTAGCAGTTAAGGTGCTTGCCTGCAAAGCCAAAGGACCCAGGTTCGATTCCCCAGGTCCCACATAAGCCAGATGCACAAGGTAGCACATGCACCTGGAATTCATTTGCAGTGACTGGTGGCCCTGGTGCACCCATTTTCTGTCTCTCTCTCTCTCTCAAATAAACAAAAAATAAAATATTTCTTAAAAAAAAGAATCCTTCAGAATTAAAACTACCCACATCACTATTGTTAATTATGGGCAATTAAATTTGAAATCCCGAACCAGAAAGATGAGCATTAAGCTTTGGCCATTTCCTTTCTGATCATCTAGCATCATCTCTTGCTTGGTCTAGCCCAGCTCAACTACGCACATTAACCCCATAATCAATGAGATCATGCAAAAGGGAAAAGTGAGAAGTTTTAAAACTCTCTTTAGAGAAGATATTCATTTATTTACAAGCAGAGGAAGAGATAGAAGAGAGACACAGAGAGGAATTGGGTGTGTCAGGGCCTCCAGCCACTGCAAACAAACTCTAGATGTGTGTGCCACTGTGCATCTGGCTTTATGCAGAGACTGAGGAATTGAACCAGGGTCGTTAGTCTTTGAAGGCATGCACTTTAACCACTGAACCATCTCTTCAGTCCTAAAGTCTCTTTTTAAAGAGACACCTACTAGTCCTTTGTAAGATAACCCATGCTGGACGAAAATCTGAAAGAATCATAAAGGAACATCAAATGATACAGTACATGACATCCTCACCACCACTGTATCATACATGCATCTACAACTCATAAAACTCATTTCAGTGACTTAAATAAAAGTCAAAGAAGCCGGGCATGGTGGCACACACCTTTAATTCCAGCACTCGGGAGGTAGAAGTAGGAGGACTGCCATGAGGTTGAGGCCAGCCTGAGACTACATAGTGAATTCCAGGTTAGCCTAGGATACAGTAAGACCCTACCTTGAAAAAACAAACAAAAAAATATCAAAGACAGCAGTATGTTCCGTGCTGCAGAGCCCCAGTGCAGGCACCCTGATTGGCCCAAGTGACACTGGTCACAGATTAGTCTCCACTCTATGATAGTTACTGCAGAGGGTTTACTCTGCAACCTGATCTCCCTCCTTCCTCTCAGATCTCACAGGGTTCGACCTCCACAGCTGTAGCTGCTGTTGTAGCTCCTTCGACCCTGGAGGACTTAGCCAGAGAGAGCTGACCCAAGGTGAACCCATCACTCAGTGCCCTGGCACGGGGGTGGGGGTGTAAATCCACCTCTGTAGGCTGAAGACACATGACCTAGCTCCCGGGGGTGGGCAGCCACGCTGCATTAGGACTTGCGGCCAAAGATGGAGAGACGTCTGCAGAGACAGCATAGGAAGTCAGACACAGAAGACAACATGAGCCGAGAGGGGAAGGTTTACAACAGCTACCCTCTTGTCCTCCAGCTCTGTAAGACACATTGGGTATTTATTCTCTATGTTATTTAAGCAAGCTTGAAGGGTCTGTTATTTATAGCTCAAGTAAGTCTGGTTAAAACACACTGAAGGGGGCTGGGGAAATGGCTTAGCCGTTAAGGTGTTTGCCTGCAAAGCCTAAGTAAGGATCCAGGACCCATGTAAGCCAGATGCACAAGGGGTCACAGGCGTCTGAAGTTCATTTGCAGTGGCTAGAGGCCCTGGCGTGCCTATTCTCTCTATCTGCCTCTTTCTTTCTCTCTCTCTTTCTCTCTCAAATAAATAAAATATTTAAAAGAAAACACTGAAGGTAGATTCTACTGAACATTATTCATTCTTTGTTTTTACTTTTTTAATATTTCTCTATTTATTTGTAAGCAGAGAGAGATAGAGAGAAGAGAGACAGAGAGAATAAAAATTGGTGGCCAGGGCCTACAGCCACTGAAAACAAACTTCCAACATATGTGCCACCTTGTGTATCTGGCTTACATGGGTCCTGGGGAATCAAACCCTGGGTCCTTAGGCTTCGCAGGCAAGTGCCTTAACTGTTAAGCCATCTCTCCAGCCATACATTATTTATCCTTAGTCTTGCCCCATATTCTGAGAATGGCTCACCATTGGTTTTATGATGACAAGACAGCATGTGCTTTCCTTACTCCATTGCTCATCCGTGCTTCCCCAAAGGAAAATGTTACCAGAACTGTCAAAATCACCATAACTGGCCAGGCATGGTGGCGCATGCCTTTAATCCCAGCACTTGGAGGCAGAGGTAGGAGGATCACCATGAGTTTGAGGCCACCCTGAGACTACATAGTGAATTCCAGGTCAGCTTGGGCTAGAGTGAGACCCTACCTCCAAAAAACAATAACAACAACAACAAAAAAGTCAGATCCCAGATGAGGCTACAGGGGCATTCTGACCCTAGAACAGGGCTTGCATGCCAAAGTCAAGGCCAACCACTAAGTGATGGGGGGGGCACAGTATGTATGTGTATGTGGTGGTGCGTGCTTTTTCATAGTTCCATACGTGTGGGCATGTGCATGTGTGCACACACACGTGTGGAGGCCAAAGGTCAATGGTAGGTATCATTCTAAATCACCTTCTATCTTGTTGTCCAAGACAGGATCTCTCAATGAACTCAAAGCTCACCTATTTGGCTAGTCAAACTAGCCAGAAAGTCTCAGGGATTGTATCTCTGACTACCCAGTGCTGGGATTACAGGCACATACTATTGTGCCTGACTTTTTTTTTTTTTTTTTTTTTTGAGGCAAACCCAACAGATTGACCATTTTTGCTTATTTCTTGGTTTTACAAGGTATGGTCTCACTCTGGTCCAGGCTGACCTGGAATTAACTATGTAGTCTCTGGGCAGCCTCAAACTCATGATGATCTTCCTACCTCTGCCTCCTGAAAACTGGGATTAAAGGCGTGCACCACCATGCCCCACTGGCCCTTTTTTTTTTTAATGTGAGAAAGCAAGAGTAAGAAAGAGAGAGGGAGAATTGGTATGCCAGGGCCTCAGCCACTGCAATTGAACTCCAGATGTATGTGCCACTTTGTATGCATGTGTGACCTTGCACACTTGCATCATTTTGTGTGTCTGGCTTACGTGGGACCTGAAGAGTTGAACATGGGTCGTTAGGCTTTGCAGGCAAGCACCTTGACCGCTAAGCCATCTCTCCAGCCCCGCGCCCATTTTTACATGAATGTTGGGGATCTAAACGCAGGTCCTTATGTTTGCACGACAAGCATTTTACCCACTGAGCCATCTGTCCAGCCCTCTCATAATTTTGAATAGAATGTACATGCTGCCAACTCCCAAATGTTTATCTCCAGCACAGTCTTCTCTCAGAACTCCAGACTATGTATTAACTGTCCTTTGTAGTGTCCTTAATGGGTATCTCAAACATAACCTGTCCAAATTGTGCTTGTGCTCTGACTTTCAAGGACACATCACAGCCTGCTGTTGGCAAATCCTACTGACTTCAGCTTCACCTTCACAATCTATCCAGGATCTTCTGCCACCACCACAGTCTGCGCCTCCAACCCTCTCTGCCTAAATTACTGCAACGGCCTCCCAACGAGGCTCCCCATGTCCTCTAAAATCTCCAAGCATAACATAGCCTATATGAGCTTGTGAAATACACGTCCCATCATGCATGTCCTTCTTGCACTAAATTCGTGTCATAGTAAAAGCCAAATTCTGCATAGACTGCCTACAACACTCTACATGACGTAGGCCTCAGTGATCCCTCTCACGCCATCCCTGCTCACTAAGCCTTCCTGCTATCCTTGGAACATTCCTGCCTCAAGGTCTTTGCCTTTCCTGTTCCCACTACCCAGAACTCTTCCTGAGATATCTACAGGGCTGGCTGATCTGTCCTTCATTCAAGTGTTTACTGGGACATCTCCTGGCCATCCAAACCCACCCCCGCCTGCCATTTTGTATCCTCCTTCCTTGCTTCACATCTTGTCTTCCTTCTTTGAAGTTACCACATTGTAACATTCTGCATCTTACTGTTATTTCTCTTATTGGCTGTCTATCAGTCTCACCCACTCAACTCTAAGTTCTCAGGAGATGGGAGTTTTGTTTGGCTTGTTCACTGCTGTTACTCCAACACCTACGGCACTGCCCGGTACACCAGAGGCACGAACTTGAGTGAAGTAAAGAGGGTTTGGCGCAGGGAAGCCGTGATGATGTGTGCACTTTAACAACTCACGTTGCGTTAATAATAAATTTAGGATGGGCAAGAGCAGATGCAGGGAAACCAATTAGAAGCTGTGGCAGTAATGCGGGGGCAAGATGTACACATGGTGGGCACTGCACAACTCAGATGTCCACGAAGAAAATACAGGCTGGTTGGGATAGACCACTCGTTGACTTGATTTTGAAGGTAAAGGCCACTATCACATTTCCTAACAGACTGAATGTGGGATGTCAATGAGAGATCAAAGACATTTCTGACATTTTGGCATAGATGTAAAATGTGGCAGTCAATGAATAAAGGAGACTTTGTATTTACAACAGCTTGACAAACCAAGCACAAGCTGGCCCTCCCATTCTTCACTGCCCCCTCCATATCTTGTCTCCTACTACATTTTACCACTAGTATTAAACCATTTCCTGCATCACCCATCATCCAACTCTGTACCTCCCAATGTCTGTGCTTCCCTCATCCTATAGCAAATCTAACTTCTCTATGTCAAACAAGCACCTTTAACTACTGAACAATCTCCCCCCCCCCGTCCCTTAATTTCCCTATTTCAGACCTAACTAGTACAAACGCCTCCTGCGAGCTGCCTTCTCTAATCCCCTCAGTCATAAATGAATCTCCCAGCAGAGTATGGTGGGCAGGCATGTAATCACAGCTACTCAGGAGGCCGAAGCAGGAGGATGACCAAGTTCAAGGCCTGTTGGGCTTACATAGCAAGTTTAAGGTCAACCTGGACACCTAGGTGGGGTTGTCTCAAACTAAAAAGTAGGGCTGGAGAAGATGGCTTAGCTGTTAAGGCACTTGTCTGCAAAGCCAAAGGACCCTGGTTGGATTCTCCAGGACCCACCTAAGCCAGATGCACAAGGTGGCGCATGCATCTGGAGCTAGTGGCCTTGCTGCACCTACTCTCTACTTCTCTCTCTCTCAAATAAATAAATAAATAGTAGGATTGTGGATATAGTTCAGTGATAAAGCATTTGCCTAGCATGCAGGAAGCCCATTACAGACAGACAGACACAGACACACACACACGAGTCTCCTCCAGTCTCCTTCTCTGTGAGCCTCTGTAACTGAAACTGCACTCACCTAGTCAGGGTACACAGGAGATATTTCTGTTCATAACCCACCTAACCACCAATCCTCACTTGCACTGTGAGCACCCCACCAACAGGACCCACATAGCAAATCAATGACTTCTGGCTTTCCTCAAAATGATGCTCTGTAGTGGTAGTGAGAGATCATGAAAGCGCTACACGTCACCATTGGGCTTCCTGGACTGTCGTGGATGTATTATATCCAGTGTGGAACAGGTGTGGAACAGTGTGGAAGGAGGCGCCATGCTGGGCATGGAGGCGGCGGGCTGTAACGAAACCAGCGCAGGAACGGCGGGGCGGGAAGGTGACTGCGCACCTGCTGACTCTGGGCAGAGACTCTGGCTCACTGGCTGGAAAAACACGCGACCAGCTTCACGCCGCCCATCCCCGCAGAGCGCAACCGCGAGGCGGCGGCGCGCATAGGCGACCTGCCGGAGCACGGGCACGGGTCCGCGCATCTCCGCGCGCTGCAGCGTGCCGCCGCCGCCGGAGACGCGCAGGCGTCGCCTCCCTCCACGCCGCGCCCGACGTCACCGTGGATGGCGCAGCCAATCCCGAAGCCGCGATCCCTCCGGGCCGGCAAGGGGGCGGGGACAGAGGGGGGCTCGGCCGGAGCCGCGCTCCCATTGGCTGAGGCAGCACCACCCAGACAAAGCCTCTCTGTCCTCGGGAGCCGCCGTGCCAAGGTGGCTGTGGGCCTGGCTGGGCCGCCCCCACCCTCCGCTACCCCTGCAGCCCCCCGCGGCTCCTCCAGCCGGCCGGGTCCTCCTCCTCCTGCTGCTCCCGCGGCCCTGCGGCTTGGCTCGTCTCCCGTGGCGCAGCGCTGGACCCGCGCGGCCTCACCGCTGTCCAGCATCCTTCCCGAGAGCGCAGCGGGCGGCGAGGAGGGCCACTCCCGAATCCCCCCCCCTACCCACCCACCCACACCCCGAGAACAGAGGCTTGGGGAGGACGGGCAAGGAAAGGGCCGAGGGGCAGGATCGGGAGACTGGTCCAGCCGAGGCTGGGAAGCCAGACTCCTGGCCTCGATCTTGGCTCGGCCGGGGACTACGAAGTGACCTTGGGCTAGCTCCCGCCCTTCTCGAGGCCTGGGTTCCTTCCTGTAAAATTACACAGGGAACGTTTGAGTCCCGAGGGTTTCACCTGGAGGCCGCGTGTCCACCCCGGGGCCTCCGGTACTCCGGTCCTGAGCGGCCGGCCTCGCTCCGGGACGTGAGGTCCACCTGGGACTGGGACAGGGCTGTCAAAATCGCCCCATCGTCCTAACTCCGCCACCTCCTCGGGCCACCGGAGAGGGCTTCTACGGCGCGACGCCCCTTCCCCGCCCGCATCCCCGGGGAACCAGGCTCCGTGGCCTCGCGGGGTCACACCGAACGGAGCTGAGGACACGGGCGCATCGCTCCCCGAGCAGCAGAGACGTAGGACCCTCCTCTTACCCCAAACCAAGCGAACCGGGCGGGGGGCTCCTCGGCGAGGGATGGGCTGGTGCGCTTGTCTTAACCCGGCACTACCCACGTGCTCGGGCTCCTGACTTGGAGTCCGGGGTGGGGTTATCGCCGCCGTGTCCTTCTCCAAGCCCCTCTCAAGAGACCCCCCCCCTAAAACTGCGGCCTCCTGCCTCTGGCACCCGGATGCGCCTACACGCGGGTGCGTGCGTTGGGGCTGCGCCTGGCGGGGCCCGACGGCGGACAACGCGGGGGCGGGGAGTGCTCCCGCGCCGCCCTCCCCGGCGGTTCCTGGCTCTGCCCCAAGCTCAGCGGAACCCCCAAATCGCCGGGGCGCCCGGCCGCAGCCTGGCTCACTCCCACCTATCCGTCTCGGCCCAAGCCGAATGGAGCTCTCCAACGACACCTCCTTGCTGGACCCGGGCAGGGGCGGAGGGGGGGGGCGGGAAAGTTTCTGCGCCCCCCACCCCACCCCACCCCCATGGCTTCGGGCGGGGAGAAGCTCCAGGAAGTGAGGAAACCCTGCGGAGGACCAGGTTCTTGCTTGCTGTCTTTTCAGGCTCATCAAGGTTAAACGGTTGGTTGAGTCTTAAAATTCCTTTTTTTTTTTTCTTTCTTTCATTCTTTTTTTTTTTTTTTTTTTCTTTTCCGAGGTAGGGTCTCACTGTAGACCAGGCTGACCTGGAACTCTGTAATCTCAAGCGATCCTACTACCTCTGCCTCCCCCCCAGTGCTGGGATTAAAGGCACCACCACTGCCGGAACGAATAGAATTTATTTTAGATTTTGTTCCTTTAAGGGTCTCTATAGCCCATCTTCCCAGAATTTCGCCATTTGAACGTATCGGTGCAATCGGCTACAAATTAAGTCCCGTCCCCCACCCCCTTCTCGCCCTCAAGGCACCCAGTTTCCAGGATTGAGAGGCTGAGGAAAGACGCTATCAGGGTACTTAGGGAGGGAGCCATGTTTGGGTAAATACAGAAGGACTGAATGGAAAGAGACTAGACAGACGAAAACCAGAGGGAAGCGCTGGCGCGGCGGGGGAGGGGCGGCTTTAAAGAAACCTGTCAGCTCGGTTCTGGCAGCTTCTCGAGGACCAGGCTGTCTTCCTTTTGTATGCCCCGCGCCTGGCACCCGGAGCCTTGAAAAGAGGGAGAATGGTGAAGAGCAGACGCCGCGGTTCTCTGTACTCTTTTCACCCATTCAAGCCAGAGTCTCTGCTTCAGTAAGGCAGAGTAGGTCCCTGGGTAGATGGTGGCATAGCATAACAATGAATCACTCTACAAAGTTTCACCAGGTTACCCTTTGACAATCACGCACTGCTGGGAAAGCAATTCAAGGACTACTCTTTCCACCTAGAAAAACCACATATGCTAACCAGACTGAGAATTAAGTGGAAACTATTTATAGAGGGCAAAGGACCTCTTTGAAGTTACATCACACCCGCCTCCCCCTTGGCTGGCTTCTCATCGTCCCAGCCCAGCTTTGCTCTCTAACCAGCTGTGTCCTGTATAACCGGAAAACCCCGGGTCTCATTTGTACCTGTTATCTCCCAGCTTCAGGGTTTCTCTGTCGAAGCACCCCGAGACCCACTACCGCCATCCACTGCTCTCTGACAGTGAGTGAACACGGAAGTAACAGGAAGCTAACACCTCCCGGGAGCATATCTAATGGCACTCCTAGACGTTGACTAATCCGCCACTCTTCTTCCTCCCTCTCTGTGAATATGAGGGGGATTCTGTGTGCATCCTAAAATGACAGTGCCCAAGGGTCTGTGGTAGTGACCCACTCGATAGGACAACCTTGGACTGCCTTTTTCACTCCCTCCTTCCCAATTTGACTCCAGTCCTCTACTCCTATTCTGTGGGATTTGTTGTGTAGCTCTGAAGTGACTCCCAGTGCTTACATAGCTGATGAGGTGAGTGACACAGTTTGCTGTGGTAAGACCTTCCTGACGACAATGTCCTCTTGCACCTTATCAGACCATATATGTAAGTCACTGACCTCAAACACTGGATTCCAAACCATGAAAACCCCAAGATTTTATATGCACTGGGAGATCATAGTGCAGGGCTATTCTCTGTCAGCCTTCTAAGCTGCTCTCTGAAGCCTGTCCCACCAGGATGGACACTACCCTCTGGCAGATGGGGGCTTTGCATGTCTTTACAGGCCTCTGAAGGATTGGCCAAGCCATCTCTCTGAGAACCTCTTTAGGGAGGCAAAACTCTTACTAGATTTTATATCCATCAAAGTCGGCCTCCATCCCAACTGAACAACTGGATTTTTTTCATTCTTTTTTTTTGTAATTTTTTTTTAATGAGAGAGAGAAAAAAATTGGCATGCCAGGGCCTCCAGCCACTGCAATTGAACTGCGGATGTGTGTGCCACCTTGTGCATCTGAATTATGTCGGACCTGGAGAGTCAAAACATGGGTCCTTAGACTTCATAGGCAAGCACCTTAACTGCTAAGCCATCTCTTTAAAAGCTGGGCTTTTAAATTTTGATTCTAGATTAAACAAAATCACAGCGTGGTTAGTGTACCTTGTTGATGGAGCATATTCCCCGTGAGATTTGTGCTCCTCAGCTGCTTTCTAAGCATTGTGAAAAGCAAGACTCGCCGTACGGCAATAATCCATTAGTGAAAACACAGTTTCACCACCTCCTTATTTTAACCCAATAAACCAGATTCATCCTCAGAACCACCTGTATACATGTCCTGCCCAGGCTCTGCTTTAGGGGGAGGAGGGATTTCAGCCCCATGTCAGGCCTCACTCATCAGACCTTTCCCAACACTGCTACTGGGGAACTGGTTTGTTGGGTTTGAGACTTCACACTTTCATCTCCCAGATGCCCTGAACGCTAGGACATCACGAATGAACCCTCAGACAGGAAGGGAATAGCAGCAACTCCCAGGAGACAGGGCTTGAAGAACGGGGAGTAGGCGAGGGCCAAAGCCATTCTTAGTCCCAACTCAAGTTCCTTCCCTGCTACGGTTCTGCCTCCCAACTCCGGCAGTTAGAGCCATGCTCAGCTCCGAGACTGAACACATGAAGCAGAGCCAGTGGGAACCAGATCACAAGGCATGTGCCAAGATTCTGTCTCCTTGCGCCTCTCTGTCCAGACACAAAGCCTTCTGCCAGGCTCACTTCAACACCCAGAGGGCGCTGTTGCAAATCCCCAAGGTAGGTTTGAAAGGATTGGTCTTTGCCATCTAGGGAGATGAGGCATGTGCATATGTAAGTGAGCCACGAGAAGTCCCACTCCTAGTCTTAAGAAAGACAGAGATGTGGAGTCAGAGTTCTTGCGGGAGTGCAGGAGAACCTCCATGGCAGAGGCAGAATCCCACAAGATTCCGTCTGTGACACCCCCACAAGTCCCCTCCTGGATCAGCTCCTCACTGCCTCGTAGTTCAGGGCGTCCTCTAAGGCCAGCCCTAGTTAATCATTCCCTCCCCTTCCAGGGCCCAGCCCCTCCCCTGCTAGGCCTGCCTCTGTCCGATCCCTGCTTGCTTCTAGCTGCCGTGGCTGTCCTGAGTGCTAAACTCCGCTCTTAGCCAGGCACCTCCAGGTCGGAGTGTGTGGAGCTGCCATGAGATCTGACGAGCACAGAGAACAAGAATGCCATCCACCACCCCAAACCTCACAGAGCTTCTGTTCTGATGCAATTACCTTTTCTTTTCTTTTTTTTTTAACAAGGATAGAAATTATACCCTTAATCTACTGAATATTACAATTATCAAGTAGCTTGTTCTGACTGATAGGAAAAGAGAAGTTCAGGAACAAGTTGTGGGGCTCAGTGTGTTAGGGAGAGAGCTCTTGACAGTTGATTTTAAATGACTGTCATACTGGATTCTGCACATGAATGAAAACTGGAAAGAATACCTTTTTCTCCCGCAGTGAATGTTGGGTTGAAAAGGGAAAATGCAGAATCAGGCAAGACATACATCCACCCCTGCTTTCTGTCTCACCCTCTTGAATGTTGGGATTGCAGGTGAGTGCCGTCATACTAGACGTCATTGTATCTTTGAAGAGGAAAGAGCATGAGGAGGTAAGGAAATAAATACCACGGTGGGCTTAGATCCTGCCACCCCACCAGAAGCTACAGCGAACCATAGAATTCCTTACTGCATTTATTTAGCTCCAAGAGTCTGGGCCCTTGTTAGGAACTGTGCCATGCTTTTGAAACGCAGTCATAAACCAGTGAGGAGACCCTGCTTTCACTAAAGCAACTTCGCATGTTATGGTTGGTTATTAGCATATCAATTGCTATGCCAAGTGCCACTGTCTAAGCATCATTCCATTTAATCTTGCAACAATCCTGAAAGCAACCCAAGACCTTTTCTGCATCCCTGTCTGCAGGCTGTCGAGGTCAGATAACTTGTGTACATCAAGACAACTGAGAAGCAGCAGAGACCGATCCTGCTCCATCCATTCTACTCCAAAGAGCCTGCTTAAGAACATTACCGCTTGTGCTAAACTTCTTTTTTCTTTTAGTTTTGGGGAGAGGCATGCTAGGTATCGAACCCAGGGCCTTGGGCATACACAGCACACACTACCATTGAGCTATACCCCAGCCCTAAAGTCATGATGTATAAGGCATTTTGAGTATATGATTTTTTTTAAAATAGATTTTTAACTTTTTTTAATTTCTAATTTTTCAAATGGGTATTGTTTCTGTGGACAATCCAACAGAAGCTAGAGTTGCTTTGTTACATGGAAATTTCTTATGGTGATTATAATACAGATGTCAATTTCTGATGCCCTCAACCAGGAGAAATAATTACAGGTACTAAATGGCTATATTAATTATTTTTTAGAGGCAGGATGTAGTCCGGGCTAGCCTTGAACTCACCGTGTAGTCCAAGCTGCCCTTGAACTCATGATCCTCCTGCCTCAGCCTCCTTAGTACTGGGATTAACATGTGTACCACACCAGGCCCATATTGACAAAATTCTCAATGTTTTCATCCGATTTAATTTTCTGAATTTCAAATTTTATTTTTACAAAGAGTACTTACTATTGTATTGCAATAAAAATTTAAAAACAAGATATAATTTTATATGCTTAACTCAATTATTTTTCCCAAATAAATATATATTGTTTTTCGCTCCTGCCTATTGCTACCAAGGACTTTTTTTTCTCAAAATAGGTATCAAATGGAAAAGCTATTGCCTCTCTGTTTCGAAGATGCCAGAACCTCTCTCTAAATGCCTATTCACGTGTTCCCAACCTCGTCCCCCTCCCTTAAGCCCTGCCCAAGGCCCAGACGTACGTCCTTCTGCTGACAGCTCTGGAGGTCAGCCTTCGCTCACCTCACCGTGGCCAATGGAGCAGCAAGGCTTCTGAGGCACCGTCAGTCAGCACACAGGGTCCTCTCGAGGCAGGGACCCACCAGATACCTGGGCCTCCTCTTACTTCCCAGCTAGCAGGGTACAAGAGCTCTCCTGGAAATCTCCCCTAGGCTTTCTGCATAGTCTTCTGATGCCTGGCTTGCTTTTTCCGGGGAAGGGAAAATCTCACACACACGTGATAGGAAAGTCACCTACTGGTAAAATACAATATTTAAGATTCTGGATGTTTGTTTGTGTGTTTGTCATTGAGCAGGCAAAGTTCAGCTTTGTTACTGTTTGTTTTAAGCTTAAACTATCTGTGAGTTTGACTCTCTGGGATCAAGGGTAGACCCTTTGGCCTAGAGACATGTTCATAAAATCATCATGTCAAAGGTCAGCTCTACCAGGCCCCATTTGGAGTTCACCCTGCCAGGTATGTGTGGGCACATGTTAGCACAGGAAATGGCCCAAACAGAACAGGAATTAAACAGAGTGCCCTGAGCATGACCTGGAATTACTACCTGAGGAAGATTTTGAAATGGCCAAGGGGACTTATCCAGGGTCACATGCAAGGAGGTTGGGCAAATGCCATACCCCTTGAGTGTCACAAGGAGGATAGCAAGAGTATGTCTGAGGTACAGAAAGTCCCTTAGGGCATCTCTCAGCACTAGCATGCCCTGTGATTAAAGTCTGTGGAAAATTACCACCACCTAATTCCAGCCAAGTTATTAATGACCCAAGCCAGTCTCTTCAGGAAAGAAAGTTTGGATCACCTCATCAAGTAAAGAGCCATGACTGACAACTGAAGTACTGACTGAGGACAAAGGGGGTGCGCAGCTGGTAGAGGCCGTTCATTATAAGCCACTTATGATCATGTGACCAGTTACAAAGTCTATATTTGCCAGGACAGTCTGCTCCTTGTTTACTTATGTTTGCGTGGGTGTGTAGCAAATATCGTTGTTGTCTTCCACTTCCTTTTTAAAACATTTTTTCATTCATTTATTTGCATATGTGTCTGGGGGGGCGGGTGCCAGGGTCTTTTGCCACTGCAAACAATGCCAGTCTGGCTGTATGTGGGCAGCCTTGGAATGGAACCCTGGCTGGCAGGCTTTATAAGCAAGTGCCTTCAACCATTGAACCATCCCCTTAGCACCCTGTTTCCTTCCATTACTTATCCTTGTGTCATGTAACATAGGCTATGTTGATTTTATCTCCTAATACTTAGGTGTTGTTAACTTTCTGTTATAGTAAACAGCACCTCAGGACTTCATATCCTCTTCTGGAGAAAGTCAGTATGACAGGGCAGAATTGAAGTTAGTATTGTTATACCATAGGCAGAAGTATATCCTTCTGTTTTTCTTTTATTCTTCTTCCTTCTCCTCCTCTTCTTTCTTTCTCATCCTCCTCTTTCTTCCTCCTTCTCCTCCTTCTTCTTGAGCTGGGGACTGAACCCAAGCTTCCTGCCTGCTAGGCAAGTGCTCTGTACTACAAAGCCTAACTCATGCCTCTTGCCCCAGTAGAACCTTCTTAGTGTCTTTGTTGAGAGAATAACAAAGTTTGAGGTGACGTGTATGGCTGCCAGGTCAACAGAAGTAGACTTGTGATGGTTAATTTTTTGTGGCAACTTGCCTGGCCACAGTGCTCAGGTATTCAATTAAATACTCTGGATGTTCCTGAGGAGAACTTTGTGCATAAGATTAAGACTTAAATTGAGCGACAGAAGAGATGGCTCAGAGTCCAGAGCTCAGTCTCAGATCCACAGAACCCACATAAAACCAGACTGAAATAATGCAAGCCTCTGTAATCCCAAAGCAATGGAAGGTGGAGTCAGGGGAATTCTGAAGCTCACAGATCAGGTGGGCTGTTTTTCATCATGGCAAACAAGTGAGATCTCGGGCTGGAGAGATGGCTTAGCGGTTAAGCGCTTGCCTGTGAAGCCTAAGGACCCCGGTTCAAGGCTCGATTCCCCAGGACCCACGTTAGCCAGATGCACAAGGGGGCGCACGCATCTGGAGTTCGTTCGCAGTGGCTGGAGGCCCTGGCGCGCCCATTCTCTCTCTCTGTCTCTCTATCTGCCTCTTTTTCTCTCTGTCACTTTCAAATAAATAAATACAAATAAAAAAATAAAAATGCCATCCGCCTCTCTTTAAAAAAAAAAAAAAGTGAGATCTGACCTCCACAAATGTGCCAAGGCATATGTGCACCCACTTTCACACTTGGACACAACACACACATATGCACACACACACACACACACACACACACACACACACACAAATAATGCAACGCCAGGGTCTGAAGCTTTAGGTCTGTGCTGCCCGGCTTCCTGTAAAATCTGCCTGAGGGAGGAAGCAGAAGCTGATAGGTTTTGTTTTGTCTTGTTTTTTCTTTCTTTCTTTCCGTATCTTGGAAATGCTTCTACTCTCAAGAATGTGGTGAGAGACTGGGGTAGCTCAGTCAGTAAAGAGGTTGCCTTGCAAGCATGAAGATCTGAGTTCAATCCCCGGGACCCTGGTAAAAACCAGGTGCAGCCACATGCACCTGTTTTGCCAGCACTGGAGAACTGGAGGCAGGCAGATCCCTGGAACTCACTACAAATCTATTTTAGCCTAATCACTGAGCTCCAGACTAAGGAGAGACTCCGTCTCAAAAGAGGTGGGCAGCATATCTGAGGATGACGCCTGACTGACCTCCACACTGATGCACACACACACATGTGCTGCACTTACACAAACACAAACATACATGCATACACATCATACACACCTGCACTGTATGTATATATTATATGTGCTTGTATATATACACATACACTATATATATGCATATGTCTGGTTTGATTCAGGTGTCCCCCATAAACTTAGGTGTTCTGAATGCTATGTTCCCAGCTGATGAAGATTTGGGAATTAAGGCCTCCTGGAGGGAGTGTATTGTTGGGGGCAGGCTCATGGGTGTTATAGCCAGTTTCCCCTTGCCAGTGTCTGGCACACTCTCCTGTTGCTATTGTCCACCTTATGTTGGCCAGGGGGTGATGTCCACACTCTGCTCATGCCATCGTTTTCCCTGCCATCATGGAGCTTCCTACTCGAGCCTATAAGCCAAAATAAACCTCTTTTTTTCCCACAAGCAGCTCTTGGTTGGGTGATTTCTACCAACAGTGTGAACCTGACTGCAATAGCACATATGTAGATGTATATATATTATATGTAGAACACTGACTTACATACCCATTGAGAGTGGTCTGATCTCCCAGTTGAATTCCTCCCCTGTGAAGTGCCCCTCTTTTCTGTCGAGAAGGGCAGGACTCAACAGTAGCAGCCAAGGACCTTATCCTGGGGCCTGGAGCACAGGTTAAAGGTAGGAGGGCTGGCTTCTGGCCAAGACAAGATGTGGCAATGCTTGCTTTACACTCTCTCCCTGCCCTGGAGTCTCTGGGGTCACTGCCCTCCAGGTGCTCATAGCTCAGGCAGGGCACAGACAAAACTGTAACTTACTCTGTTCCAGGACATCTTAGGCCAAGTGATACAAGGAGATGTGATGGAGCTGAGAGGAGAGGGGTTGCCAGGCAGGGAACAGGAATACAAAGGGCCATCTGCTCTCCAGGCACCATCTGGGACATAATGCATGTCTCTGCCAGCTTCTGCTGGTCAAAATTACCATAACCTGTGGCACATATCCTTTCTGATGTAGACAGTAGGGGGACATATGGGTACTAACATGGTGACATCCTCTGACACAATGCTCGATGGCCAATAACCCCTTTTATAAATGGCTTTGGTGAAGACAGTAGAAGCTTTCTTTGCCCAAATAAGACCAGAGACCTATTGAGATAAAGAAAATATATATATAAGGTTTTACAACTCAAGACCAGCATAAACCCAGTAGATGGGAAAAAAATGATACAGATGAAGATATGATAAGAAAATGGGAGGAATAATCATCCCGTCATTGAGACAGATACTTAGAAACCCAGAAGCACCCCCGTCTCCCTACCGCCTGCAAGGTGGTTTCTGACAGATCCTCACTGTTAAAAGCCTGCGTGCTTTCTGAGCACCAACTGAAAAAGCACAATTTTGAAAGTCCCCTTTTCATCTCCCTTTTCTGGATACTGGCCAAAATCCTTCTCTTTCTCTCACTCTCCACCACCCATGCAGCTGCTCTCAGACATGCATTGCTGAGGATGACCCCTTTCCTGGAACTTACTGACCAACAGCAGCTCTGCGGTTGAGAGAGGCCCTGAGCAATAAAGGACACCCAGCATTCTCCTCTGGTCTTCATACATATGCATGGGACATGCATCTGCACACGTACATGCACGACACATCACACACATGCGTGGGAACACACACCTGCACACATGTACATGCATGACACATCACACACACATGCATGGGACACACAGCTGCACACATGTACATGCATGACACATCACACACACATGCATGGGACACACAGCTGCACACATGTACATGCATGACACATCACACACATGCATGGTACATGCATCTGCACACATGTACATACATGACACATCACACACATGCATGGGACACATATCTACACACATGTACATACCTGACACATCACACATGCATGAGACACACATCTACACACACATACATGCACTACACATCGCACATATGCATGAGACACACATCTACACACGTACATGCACTACACACACATGCATGGAACACACATATACACACATGTACATATACTACACATCACACATGCATATGCAAAAAACAAGTATGGTACGTGAACAAGTAAATGAAGGGAATAATTAAGAAGTTCAAAGTCAGAACCATGAATTAATGCATACTTACTATTCCATAAGTGCACTATATGCACTATGTGGTGACTTTAATTGTATGTTTCCCATAAATTTGTGTGTTTTGAATGCTTGGTCCCCAGCCGGTGGCAACTTGAAAAGTGGCACCTTGCTAGAAGAGATGTGTGGATAAAGTTGGGCTTTATGGTACTATAGCCAGCTCCCCCTGGCCAGAGTTCAGCTCACTCTTCTGCTGCTGTTTTCCACCTGCTTTGGCAGAAGTGATGATCAGCCTCCATTCTACCATCTTTTCCCTGCCATCATGAAGCTCCCCCCCCCCGGAGACTGTAAGCCAAAATAAACTCTTTCCTCCCATTGGCTGCTTTTGGTTGGGTGTCTTGTCCCAGCAACATGAAGGTAACTATGACACTGTACTTCCAATAAAAATTAATGGTAAATGGGTAATTGTATATTTATATACAAATATCAATTCTATATAGAGTAAATGTCTTTAAAGTGAAAATTAAAAAGATAAAAGTAGGGGTGGGGAGATGGCTTAGCAGTTAAGGTGTTTGCCTGCAAATCCTAATGATCCCATTTTTGACTCTCCAGATCCCATGTAAGCCAGACACACAAAGGTGAGGCAAGCACAAGGTCACACATACCCCCTAGGTGGTGCAAAATCTGGAGTTTGATTGCAGTCACTGAGGCCCTGGCATGCCAATTCTCTCTCTCTAAAATAAAAAAAAAATTACTGATAAAAATATAAGGAAAATAGAAGACACAATTCCTATAATCTTGAGATTGGAAAGGTCTTTACTAACTATAACACAATGTCCAGAAGGCATAAAGGAAAAGACTGAAAAATTACTCAAATATTTAAGCTTAAGAGGCTGGAGGTCTAGCTCAGTTGTAGAGTGCATGCTTAGTATGCAAGAGGCCCTGGGTTTGATGCCCAGCACCAAATAAAACAAAAAAGCAAAATTTTTGTATAAGGAGAGTCACCATTCAAATAATTGGCTAGGAGAAAACATTTGCAGTTTCTTTTTCCTCTTTTTTTTTTCTTTTTTTTTTTTTTTAGACTGGGTCCTATATAGCTCTCAGGCTGTCCTGAAACTTGCAATAGCCAAGTGTAATGGATAATACTGTCACCTTGAAAGGATCTAGGTTAATTTAACTAAGGAAACAAATATCCCTGAACATGTCCTTGAGAGAATTTCTAAATTCTGTTACTGAGGTGAGAAGACCTAACCTAACTGTGGGGAGTACTATCGTATGACTATTGGGGGCTCAGACTGAATAAAAAGGAGCACCACACTTCATCTCTCTCTGCCTCCTGATTGTGTAGACCAGGAGACAAGCATCCTCCAGCTCCTGCTGCCATGCTGAACTGTGTCACCAAAGCATGAGCCGCAGTAAACCCTCCCTTCCTTAAGTTGCTTCTGTCATATGTTGGTTGTAGTGATGAGAAAAGTAACCGATACAGATAGTGGGTACAAGGAGTGAGGCTGTCGCTGTGATACACTAGTTTGTGAGAGGAACGTGGAAGAGTTTGGAACTTTGGACTAGAAAGGCCCTGGAGTGCTGTAAACAGATCTTCTGGTGGGATTTTTTGAAAGATCAGAATGTTGAAAGAGATGCAGACAGTGGTTGCCCAGTTCATGGGGTTTTAGGGAGAAAATAAGAACTTTGTCAAAAGTTGGGCTGGAAGCTGGGCATAATGGCGCAAGCCTTTAACCCCGGCACTTGGGAGGCAGAGGTAGGAAGATCTCCCTGAGACCACATAGTGAGTTCCAGGTCAGCCTGGGCTGGAGTGAAACCCTACCTCAAATGGGGGTGGGGGGTGGCTAGAGGCAGTTCTTATTTTCTGACAATGAATCTTGCTGCATTGTGCCTGTGTACTGAAAATCTGAATGAGTGTGGATTCAAAATATGCTAAAATTTTGTTTAGCAGAGGAAATCTCAAGACAGGATAGAATTCAGGCTGTGATATGATTACTGCACACTCCTCTGATCCAGGTCTACAGTGAAATCAATGAGTAGAACAAAAAGAAAAAGTAATGTGTTTTGGGGTGGGGAAGATAAGTTTAATGATGTAAGCAAAGCTGCTGCTGAGAAAGCAGCAGTAATTATTGAAGATATCAGCACCAATAGGAAAGGTGCCTGAAGGGTAAGACTGTACCCCTCAGAAACTCCATCTTATGAAAATCCAAAGTCACTTGAAAGAAGAGACCCTAATTTGAAAATGCCACTGAATAGGTTCTATGCTCAAAAACAACCACGGAGGGAGTGTTTCATCAGGGTTAGCACCACTGTGGTCCAAGGGAGCAGGCTGGCAGCAGAACTTGGCAGCATCACCTACATGGGGCTGGTTTTGCAGGCATGAAAGATGCAGGACGGAAATAGTCACACAGTCTTGTATCACAGTTCTAAAGCTCCCCTGATGCCAGACAATGTGTGGACAGACTGCAGTCCTTTCAAGGGGCCTCTGTGAAAGTTGCCTGAGTTGCAATGGAGACCGTGGTCGTTTGAATGTATGGCCCCACCGAGCTCAGCTTGATGCTCAAGTCTCCGGTGGGCGGAGCTCTACTGGGGAAGAGGAGAGGTCACTTGGAGTCCAGCCCTAAGGTGTGTTCGGGGTGGATCTTAAGCACAGCCTAAGGTGTGTGGAGGGCTGCTGAGATCTGCTCTTCATGCTTGCTGGTGGGGCTGGGTGCTTGATGTGCCTCTCCGCTTGGATCTAGGAAAGGGAGCCAGCTTCTTCTGCCATTGATGGTGTTCCCTGGACTCTGTAAGCCTGGCATAAAACCCCTTCCTCCCACAGGCTGTGTCTGGTTGAATGCGTGTCCCAGCAATGAGGAACGGACGGCAACAAGACCCCAGCACTTTGGAGATGCTGGAACCATGAGGCAATTGCTGAGGAAGGCTGCAAGCACCCAGCGGAGCTGGCCCAGGAGAGGAACTAGGAGTGCTTCAGGTAAAGTAGCTGGCAGGCGGCCCTGTGCCATGGCCTAGGGCCCCAGACTGAATTAAAAGGAGGAAGAGAGCTGAGCAACAGCATTCATCTCTCTCTCTGCTTCCTGGCGTGACATGATGCGACATGACCAACCACCTCCTGCTCTTACTGCCATGCTTAGCACCTTCAAAGGGTGAGACAAAGTAGGCCCTCCCTTCCTTCTTCATTGGTCTTTATCAGCTATTTGTCCCAGTAATGAGAAGAGTAACTGTCATATAGAGACTGACTTGGACTGCTGATCACCCTGCATGCACCTCCTGAGTGCTGGGATTGCCAGCATGCACCACCATGCCTAGAATTGAATTCTAGTGTTGATCTATAGCTAGGCAAACACTCTGCATCTCCAGCTCCGGTCTGACAAATCCACAAAATATAAAGGATTCCTACATGTGAATAATAAGAAGAAAAACAATCCTATTTTAAAGAAACTGCACAAAGAGCAAAGAAATCACACGAAGAAATGATGGCTAGTAAACATAAGATATACTCAGTTATCATGATAAGTAATTTAAACATACAAACCAATACTTTTTTTTTGAGGTAGGGTCTCTGTCACTCTAGCCCAGGCTGACCTGGAATTCACCAGGCATTCTCAGGGTGGCCTGGAACTCACTGCGCTCCTCCTACCTCTGCCTCCCAAGTGCTGGGATCAAAGGCGTGCACCATCATGCCTGGCTTCAATCCAATACATTTTGTCAACCAGACTGTTGAAGATTAAAAATGATGGGAAGAGGGCTGGAGAAATGGCTTAGCAGCTAAGGCGCTTGCCTATGAACCCTAAGGACCCATGTTTGACTCTCCAGAACCCACAAAAGCCAGATGCACAAGGTGACACAAGTGTGCAAGGTCGCACATGCACACAAGATGGCGCAGGAGCCTGGAGTTCAATTTCAGTAGCAGGAGGCCCTGGCATGCTAATCCTCCCTCTCTCTCTCTCTCTCTCTCTCTCTCTTTTTCCCCTCTCTCGCTCACTCACTCACTCTCATAAGAATATAAAGAAATGAGGGGAGGAAGACAAAGTAGCCCCCTCAAGCACTGCTGGCAGGAGTAAAAATGGCAGCCATTTCTGGAAAGCACTTTAGCAACACGCATGATTGTTGTTGACGCAGCATTTCCACTCCCGGACTCCAGCCTGCAAAAATACTAACACTTTATCAACAGTGTGTGCACATGGTGATTTGATGAAACACTATTTGTAAGAACAAATTGAAACGAACCCAGTAATGGGATGTTTAAATAAATCATGGCCCATCCATACTAAAAATATCACCTGTCCCATACTGCTGATTTTCTGGAATCGTTCTTCCTCACATCCAAACCTTCTTTATCCCTCGCCAAATCTTGTTCTTCTTGGCCACAGCTGACAGATTCAGTATTGTTGTGGTCAAGCTCCCTGTTGCTGGGACAAACATTCAACCAAACATATTTCATGGGAGGAATGGGTTTATTTCAGGCATGCAGATCCAGGGGCAGTTCCATCAATGGTGGAAGCATCTGGCTCCTTTTCATAGATCCAGTCAGAGAGAAATCACCAAGCAGCCAGCACCACAAGCGGACCCAAACCACCAAAGCTCAAACTGCTTCCACAGACCCCAGCCTCTGCCCAGTGACACCTCCTCCAGCTGGCTGCTGGAGACTTAAGCAGGAAGTTTAACCCTAATCAAAAATACCTGAGGCTGGGCTGGAGAGCTGGCTTAGTGGTTAAGCGCTTGCCTGTGAAGCCTAAGGACCCCAGTTCGAGGCTCAATTCCCCAGGACCCACATTAGCCAGATGCACAAAGGGGCGCACGTCTGGAGTTCGTTTGCAGTGGCTGAAGGCCCTGGCGCACCCATTTTCTCTCTCTCTCTCTCTCTCTCTCTCTGCCTTTCTCTCTGTGTCTGTCGCTCTCAAATAAATAAATAAAAATAAACAAAATTTTTTTAAAAATATCTGAGGCTATGGAGGACATGCATTCACTTTCAAACCATCATAAATATGGTCACTTGATCCACAGCAGGCTGCTCAGAGCTCTTCCCTGAGACTCTGGAGCTGGGGTTGAGATAGTGTGCAATCTAAAGATGAAAATATTGAGCTCAAGGCTGGGAGTGGTGGCACACGCCTTTAATCCCAGCACTTGGGAGGAAGAGGTAGGAGGATCACCGTGAGTTCAAGGCCACCCTGAGACTAATAGTGAATTCCAGGTCAGCCTGGGCTTGAGAGAATCCCTACCTCAAAGAAAAAGAAAAGAAAAAGAAAAATAAATATTGAGCTCAGAAGCCACATTCTGTGGACCCAAACATAACAGCCACCCAAGCTGCAAGGGGAGTGAACAGTGGTGTCCTGCAAATGGAGAAGATAAGACTCTGTCCCAGCTGTCCCTAAGGCCTAGCCAACCTCCTTTGCCTTTTTCTTTTTTTTCTCAAGTCCTCTTTCTTCCTAAACTAGCTCAATGTGATAGTTAGTCATTACCAAACATGTCATAACTAATAAGATATCCACCATGGGGCTGGGAGAGATGACTTAACATTTAAGGCGCTTGCCTGAGAAGCCTAAGGACCCAGGTTCAATTCCCCAGAACCCACATAAGCCACATGCACAAGATGGCACACACATCTGGCATTTGTTTGCAGTGGCTGGAGGCACTAGAACACCAATTCTCTCTCTCTTTCTGCCTGTCTGTCTGTCTGTCTCTCTCTCCAATAAATAAGTAAACGAATAAATAAAATATATTTTTAAAAAGATATCCACCATGGCACACTATGCAGCCATGAAGAAGACCCAGGACAAATGTACAGAAGATAAGGAAAGACATCCAGGGTATATTTATTTATTTATTGAAGAGAGAGAGAGAGAGAGAGAGAGAGAGAGAGAATGGGTGCACCAGGGCCTCTAGCCACTGCAAATGAATTCCAAACACATGCCCCACCTAATCTGTCTGGCTTACGTGGGTACTGGGTAATCGATCCTGGTCCTTAGTCTTTGTGAGCAAGTGCCTTAACTACTAAGCCATCTATCTAGCCCTATACTTTTTTTTAGAAAAGATTTATTTTTATTTATTTATTAGAGATAGAGAGGGAGAGAGAGAATGTGAGAATGGGTGCACCAGAGCCTCCAGATGCTGTAAATGAACTCCAGATGCATGCACCACCATGTGCACCCAGCTTACAGGGGACCTGGAGAGTTGAACCTGGGTCGTTAAGCTTTGCAGGCATGTGCCTTAACCACTAAGCCATCTCTTCAGCCTAGCCCTACACTTTCTTTAAAAAATATTTTTTTAAAATTTATTTGAGGGAAAGAAAGAGACAGATAGAGAGAATGGGTGTGCCAGGGCCTCCAGCCACTGCAAATGAATCCCAGACATATGTGCCACCTTGTGCATCTGGCTTTACATGAGTACTGGGGTCTCGAACCTTGGTCCCTTGGCTTTATAGGCAAGTGCCTTAACCACTGAGCAACTCCCCAGCCCCCAGAGTATACTTCAATGTGGAACACTATCCAAGCCAAAACATGTAAAGGGGGGGTGTAGACCATGCTCTGTTAAAATTTTATTTGTTTTTAACTTTTATTAACTTTAATTTAAATTTTAGTCCAGCTGAAATCAAGCCCAGAGCCTCACATATGTTAGGCAAGTGCTTTAATACTAACTTACACATCTAGCCCAAAATTTTATTTTCCTTTTTTAGAAAACTATTTGTTAAGGGCTGTAGAGATGGCCCCAGCAGCTAAGGCATTTACCTGCAAAGCATAATGACACAGGTTTGATTCCCCACTACCCATGTAAAACCAGATGCACAAAGTGGTGCATGTTTCTGAAGTTCATTTGCAGCGGCTAGAGGCCCTGGCATGCCCATACTCACACACTCTCTCTTTCTACTTGCAAATAAATAAAATATTTTTTTCAAAAGAAAACTACGTTTTGATATAATATTCAAAATGATAAGCTTTTTTTTGAATATTTTTGTTTTATTTATTTGAGAGCGACAGACAGAGAGAGAAAGAGGCAGATAGAGAGAGAGAGGGAGAATGGGCGTGCCAGGGCCTCCAGCCTCTGCAAACGAACTCCAGACGCGTGCGCCCCCTTGTGCATCTGGCTAACGTGGGTCCTGGGGAATCGAGCCTCAAACCGGGGTCCTTAGGCTTCACAGGCAAGCATTTAACCGCTAAGCCATCTCTCCAGCCCAAAAATGATAAGCTTTTACTTTGACCTCAAGCAGATTCATATTAGACACAAAACTCCCAGCCAAGTCGCCAAAGATGAAAGGCCAGTAATTCCGTTTTGAATAATGGCTTGATAGAGGTGGAGGAATGAGCTCTGCAGATACTAGGGGGCACAGAAGTAGATGGAGTCCCCAGTTGTGAGACATTCTTTAAGAAATAGAGTATCAAATTACCAATACAAAATTGGGTCCTGGGCCTTGGAGAGAGCCCATATAAATAAAGGATGGAAAGCTTAAAGCATAAAACATCCCATGCAGACAGAACAGCAAGTGGTCAGGGAGGGCAGGGCAGGGCAGCGAGCTAAAGGCCCACCAGAAGGCGCCTGTCGTTGGTACAGAAAGAGTGAGAGGAAGAGCAGGTGAAGTGAGGGGTAGCTGGGACCACGCTACTCACGAAGTTGGGATTTGGCTTTGCTAGCTGGCACGGGAGCGGCGGAAGGCTTGTGGGCAGAGAAGTAACATGATCTCACTGCCATTGGGAAAGGCTCCCTGTGACTGCTGTTCTGACCAGCTGCAGAAGGTCAAAGAAGCAGTGGGAGTAATTTAGAAGAGTGATGATGGTGGTGTGGGCCAAGTTGGTAGCAGTAGAGGTGTGAGAAGTGGCCTGATCCCAAACACGCTTGTAGCCAAAGCCCACAGGGTTGGGCACCAGATCGGGTATAAGGGTGTGTGAGAGGGATTGTCAGGGATGACTCCAAGAGTTTTGTCCAGAGGGATTGGAAGAATGTAGTTCTATTAACTGAGAAGTGGGGAGATTTGAAATCCGAGAGGAGATTCTAGGTGAAAGATTAGAGTTAAATTTGACTATGTTAAGTTGAAATGCTTATATATCCACAGAGAGGTGAAGTCTGGAATTCTTTCTGGTGGTGGTCCACTTTTTGGATCTGGATTACATTACCGAGGGAGTGGCTGTAGAGGGAAAAGAGAAGTAGACTCGGGCTAGAGCCCAGGTCTGTGGATATGTAAGACAGGCAGAAAAGTAATAAATAAGCAAAAAGTTAAAATCCGGGAGGAAAGAAGGGACTGGCAGCGAGGAAAAGATAAACGAAGAAAGTGGTCTGTAGTAGACAGCTTCAGGTTTTCTGAGATGAACTTCCAGACCAGGCACAGGTATGGAGGAAGGGATATTTATTGACACTTGCAGATCCAGGGGAAGTTCTATAATGGCAGAAGAAGGGCCAAGCAGACAGAGAGAGAAGCCACAGAGCACAGCACACTTCAGGAACTCCACGTGGAACTAGGCACTTTGCATATCTTTAGATTGGGATTTCAAACCCACCATCACACCTTAAGATCCTCCCAATGACATCTCCTCCAGCCAGGTGGCTGCAGGTCCAAACTGCAAACTAATAAAACCCTGAATATATTGGGGGCCATCTATTCAAACTACCACATGGTCTATAACCAGGTACACAAAGGACCTTCAAAAGGATCTTGAATGTCCCACAAAGGCCCATGTGCTGAATATTTAGTCCCTAGCATAGTGATGGGACCTTTAAGAGATATGTCATTGGGGGCGTGCCTTCATGGGGACATTGGAATCTCTCTGGCTCTGTCTTGCGCTCTCTCTCTCTCTCTCTCTCTCTCTCCCTGGCTGTTATGAGGCGAACAGGTATCCACAGTCCATGCCCCACCATAATGGACTGTGCTACCGCAGGCCCAAAACAACAGAGCCAAGTACGCCATGGACTGCAGCATCTAAAACCATGAGACCAAACAGGTTGTTTCCTCCTGTAAGCAGGTCATTGTAGGCATTTTGTCTCGGGGATAGGAACATCTCTTCCTATAAGCTGGTTATCTGAGGCACTTTGTTAGAGGGACTGAGCAACACAGAGGCCAAGTTGGTCAAGTGCTTCAAATGCGGTCGATAGATCAGAACACGAGGGCCGAGCATTGACCAGTGACTTTCATTCCACTTGGGCTTCGCTGGCAGGAGTGGGAGGCCGTATCAGTGAGCACTCACACCGCTGGACGGTGCAAAGCAAACAGCAGTTAAAGGTGCCAGGTACTGTCAGTGGTTCGCTGCTTCTGCTCTCTCCCTGGGGCCTTCCACCTTCACCCAGGACTCTGGGCTGTTCCCTTTTCCCTCTTCCTTTACTCTTCCCCTTCCCTCCTCCCTCCCTTCCCTTCCCCTTCCCTTTTCATTCTGTTGCCCAGGCTGCCCAAGGGTCCTAGATAGAAGGAAGCCAGCGTGGCCCTGTACTAGTTGTTTCAAATAACTGTGGGGAGGGGGGGGAACATAGCAATTTGTAGCAAAAACTTCCAAAATTCAACTTGACAGTTCTACTTTTAGAAATGTGGCATCTGGATTTGCTTGTGGAGCTGCCCAGTGCTGTATGTATAATTATAATCACTGCAACATAGCATTATCAAAAAGCTGCAGGCAACATAAATAGCCGCCAAATGGTGAATGGGTAACTAAATTATAGCACACTCACGAAATGGAAATATTTATTTTCCAGTCATTACCTAGGATGGGCTGATGTGCAAGATCTGTAACATATTGAGAAAAAAATTAATTAATTAAAGACCTGATATGTAATATAAACAAGGACTGTATGTCTATGCATACATCTGTGTATGTACATATGTTGATGCTTACGTTTGCTAAGAAATTCTCTAGTAGGATAATAAGAAGGTTTATTTATTTATTTGCAAGCAGACAGACAGAAGAGAGGAGAGGAGAGGAGAAGAGAGGACAGGAGAGGAGAGGAGAGGAGAGGAGAAGAGAGGACAGGAGAGGACAGGAGAGGAGAGGAGAAGAGAGGACAGGAGAGGACAGGAGAGGAGAGGAGAAGAGAGGACAGGAGAGAGAGAGAGAATGGGTGCACCAGGGCCTCTAGCCACTGCAGACAAACTCCAAATGCATGCACCACCTTGTACATCTGGCTTTACGTGGGTACTGGGGAATCAAACCCAGGTCATTGAGCTTTGCAAGCAAGTGCCTTAACTGCTGAGCCATTTCTCCAGCCCAAGAAAATTTTTGTGTCATTACTTCTGCTTAGTATGATGTAGAGAAGGCATTGATGTTTTGATAGGAGCATTTTGTTGTTTTTGTTTTTGTTTTTATTTGTCAAGGTAGGTTCTTACTCTAGCCCAGACTGACCTGGAATTCACTATGTAGTTCCCCAGCCGTCCTTGAACTCACAGCAATCCTCCTACCTCAGCCTCCCAAGTGCTGGGACTAAAGTCATGTGCCACCACGCCCGGCTGATGAGAGCAGTTTTGACTTGACATTTCTGTTTTAATTTATCATTGGAGCATTTAGCTTGCTGTAGTAACTAAGATAACAAAAAGTGGGCTCGAGAGACATGGCTTAGAGGTTAAGGCGCTTGCCTACAAAACCTAAGGACCCAGATTTGGGTCCCCAGTACACACATAAATCCAGATGCACATGGTGGCACATGCATGTGGAGTTTGTTTGCAGTGACTAAAGTCCCTGGCACACCCATTCTCCTTCTCTGTCTCTCTCTCTCTCTCTCTCTCTCTCTCTCTCTCAAATAAATAAAAATTTAAAAAGATAACAAAAGTGTACTGACTAAAATTTTTCAGACACATTTGCTATCAGCCTAGCTTCAATTGGTGGCAGTGACTGGTACCTAGTAAGGAGCAAGCACTGCGTAGGCACTGGGGCAACATAGCCATGGATATGAGGCCCCTTGCCAATATAGCAGAATTTTGTTCAGTTAGTTGCTAGTTACCAGTTATTTTTTGTTCTGTATTTCCAAGGTAGTGGGGACACAGTAAAAACCCAAAAGAAATATATGTCACATACTGAAGTATATTTTCTTCTTGGATAAGTTTTAGATGCCACCAACCCAGACAATGGGGCAGCTCTTCAATCTGCTGACTTTTGCATGTCTGGCCCAGGGCCTGCAGGTTCTGCGGGGAGCTCTGGCCCTAGTCTCATGGATATGGGCAGCAGATCAAACGATTTTTCTCTCACTAGGAAAACAACTCAAAGGTCAGCCCTCCCCAATAGTGAGTAAATACTATTACCCCCAATTATGAGAGAGGCTTAAAGAGATGACCTCTAGCCTAGTGTCAAGTTCCCCTGTGGTTGGTTCTTAACTATTGGTCTAGGAGTCCCCAGACCTCAGGGACTAGGCAGAATTAATCTCTGTATCCCTGGTGCTTGGCACATATGGAGGTGATGCTGTGCAAATATTTGCTGGAGACTGAAGTGACATTAGGGACGTCCCTTCTCCTGCCACATCTTACCATCTCAGTGATGGCTTCATTCTTTTTTTTTTTTAAACAGTATATATGTTGAAGTATTTCCCTTACCTTTTCTTCTAGCAGGTTCAGAGTTTCAGGTTTGACATTAAAGTCTTCGATCAATTTGGAGTTTATTCCTTTGCATGGAGATAGATAAGAATCTACTTTGATTCTTCTACATTATATATCCAGCTTTCCCAGAACCATTTATTAAAAAGGCTTTCTTAGAGCTGGAGGGATGGCTTAGCAGTTAAGGTGTTTGCCTACAAAGCCTAAGGACCCAGGTTCGATTTCCCAGGATCCACATTAGCCAGATGCATAAGGAGGTGCACATGTCTGGAATTTGTTTGCAGTGGCTGGAAGGCCCTGGCTTGCCCATTCTCCAACTCTCTTTCCCTCTTTCTCTGTCAAATAAATAAATAAAAATATTTTTTTAAAAAAGGCTGCCTTGTATTTAGTAAGTGGTTTGAGCATTTTTATCAAATACCAGGGCTAAAAAGATTGCTTAGTGGTTGAAGCGCTTGCTGGCGAAGCCTAAGGACTCATGTTCGACTCTCCTGGTCTCATGTAAGCCAGACACACAAAATGATGCAAGTGCGCAAGGCTGCACATGCACACAAGGGGAACATGCATCTGGAATTCAACTGCAGTGGCTGGAAGCCCTGGTGCACTCCTTCTCTCTGTCTCTCTCCTCATTCTCTCGCCCCCCAAAAAAAAGCCAGTCTGTTTGGCTTGCCTCAAAAAAAATTTTTTTTAATCAAATGTTTATAGCTGCATGGGGCCTCTGTTCTGTTCCGCAGATCTACAGGTCTGTTTTTGTGCCACTGCTATGCCGGCTCTGTCACTGGGGATTTCTACATCTTGAAATGTGCGATACCACCAGCCTTATTTTTGTTGCTCTGGATTGCTTTGGCTATCTGAGGATTTTTGTGCTTCCCAATGAATTTTAGAATTGTTCTTGTATTTCAGTGAAGAATGGCATTGGAATTTTGGTGGGAATTCCATTAAACCTGTAGATTGCTTTCAGTAAGATAGTTATTTTCACAACATTGTTTCTTTTTTTTTTTTTTTTTTTTGTCTGTTTGTTTTGTTTTTGAGGTAGGGTCTTGTTCTAGCCCAGGCTGACGTGGATTCACTAAGTAGTCTCAGGCTGGCCTCGAATTCACAGTGATCCTTCTACCTTTAGCCTCCCAAGTGCTAGGATTAAATTAATGTGCCACCACACTGGCATTTTTAAAGTCTTTAAAAGTGTTTTAAAGTTTTCATTGTAGAGGTCCTTTACTTCCTTGCTTAGGTTCATTCCAAGGTACTTTATTCTTTTTCTTTTAGTCCACTGAGGCTTTTTCAAATTTTTATTAACAACTTCCATGATTATAAAAAAATATCCCATGGTAATACCCTCCCTCCCCCCACTTTCCCCTTTGAAACTCCATTCTCCGTCATATCCCCTCCCCATCTAAATCAGTTTCTCTTTTATTTTGATGTCATGATCTTATGATGGTCTTGTGTAGGTAGTGTCAGGCACTGTGAGGTCATGGATATCCAGGACATTTTGTGCCTGGGGGGAGCACATTGTAAAGAGTCCTACCCTTCCTTTGGCTCTTACATTCTTTCCGCCACCTCTTCTGCATTAGACCCTGAGCTTGGAAGGTGTGATAGAGATATTACGGTACTGAGCACTCCGGTAACTTCTTTCCAGCACCATGATACCTTCTGAGTCATCCCAAGGTCACTGCCATCTGAAAAGAGAAGATTCTCTACCAAAAGTGAGAGTAGCATTAATATAAGGGTATGAACATTAAGAGAAGTGCTTACTGGGCAGTTTGATAAGCATAGTATATACATTTAGCCAGACAGCAGCAGATGTTACACCCCTAGGGCTCATGACTACCTCTGTTTTAAGTTTTCAGCATCAGGGATGTATTCCCTCCCATGGAGTGGGCCTCCAGTCCAATTAGAGGGCAGTTGTTTTCCACCGTGACAGACGTGCCACTATTGCACCCGTTGGCTCATTTGGCCTGGTTGGCCAAATATAAGGCTTGCAGTGTCCACTGTTGAGTATCTTCACTGGTGATTTCTCTTTCTCCCATTGAACTGCATGCAGAATAGCTTCTTCCAGCTTTCTGTCAGCTGGTCTACATGGAGGAGGTTCTCAGCTCAGTTCCAGCAGGATTTCTCAGTGGCCTTGCAGCCCAAGTATGTGGAGTCTTCAACAATAGGGTCTTACCATCTATTCCTCTACCTCAGGTATTTTTGATTATACTTCCTACTTAGTCTCAATCCCTGCTGGAGAAAGCATGTCACTGGGGGTGAATCTCTAACCTACTGTGTGTTCATAGCAGCTTGAGCCCTGGCTGTTTGTTCTCTCTCTGCTTGTGGATGTGTGATGAAGCTTCCCCTGGAATATGTAAACTGAAAAGAAACACTTTCCTCGCATAAGCTGTTTCTGGTCAGGTGTTTGTCCCAGAAATGAGATCATCGGCATGAAGTGCCTTTTGTTTTTAATCTCTTCTGACTAGTTTTGGTTGAAATATATTTTGTTGAAAATTAGAACAGGGACACCTGCTTGTTTCTTAGTTCAATTTGCTTGAAATACTTTTTTCATTCTTTTATCCTAAGGTAGCATTTGCCTTTGAAGATGAATGTCATACTTACCCTTCCTTCCTTCTTTCCTTTCTTTCTTCTTCCTTCCTTTCTTGTTTTCATTTTAATTTTTTTTTTACTTTTTATTAGTGGTTTTCCTACATGTACATGATGTACTGTGATCATAATCCTCTCCCATTGCCTTATTTTGTTTCCCTTCCCTATTCCTCCTTCCGCTGAATTCCTTCTCTCTAGCTAGTCTCTCTTCTGGTTTTTTTTTTTTTTTTTTTTTTTACTTGTTTGTTTGTTTGTTTTGTTTTGCTTTATTTTCAAGGTAGGGTCTCACTCTAGCCCAGGCTCACCTGGAACTTGCTCTGTAACCCCAGGCTGGCTATCTTTCTACCTCAGCTTTCCAAGTGCTGGGATTAAAGGCATACACCCCTATGCCCAGCTTTCCCTCTTTTATTTTGATATCTTTTTTTGCCCTCCTACATCATCCATAATAAAATATTGGTGGACTTCATATTCTGCAGGTCTTGCATAAATAATGATAGTCATTATAAGATCATAAATGCAACAGCCACATGATGTCCAGAAGATAGAATCTCAAAGCACTCTACCCCATCTTCTGGCTCTTACATCCTTTGAGCCTCCTGTTTCCCAATGTTCTCTAAGCCTTGAAGGGGGTGATAGAGATGTTTTATTTAGTGTTGAGCACTCAAAAGTTATTTATTCTTAACCCTTTGATGAGTTTTGAGTCTCCCCAGTCGTCACTATCGTCTATAAGAAGAAGTTTCTCTGATCAAAGGTGAGAGCAGCACTAATCTATGGGGATAAACACAAATATTTATTTTTATCTTTTTTATTTATTTATGTATTTGAAAGAGAGAGAGATGTGGAGAGAGAGAATGGGCCCACCAGGACCTCTATCCACTGCAAGCAAACTCCAGACACATTCACCACCTTGTGCATCTGGCTTACGTGGGCACTGGGGAATCACACCTGGGTCCTTAGGCTTCACAGGAAAGCACCTTAACTGCAAAACCATCTCTCCAGCCCAAACATAAATATTTAGAGGGCAAATTGCTGGGCACAACATATCCATTATAGATCCTAACTCTGGAGCCAGTGAGGGAGTCTAGCTCCTGGAGGGCAAGATGACTGGTGGGGTGGGTGTGGCTATCCAATGGGTGGGGAGAAATATTAAATAAAGATGTTTCCACATCTCTCTAGATCTCCCAGTAAAACGCAACGCTGAGTTGGTAACAAATATCTTAAAATCTCAGTCAGGCATGGTGGCACATGCCTTTAATCCCAGCACTGAGGAGACAGAGATAGGAGAGGATCGCCATGAGTTTGAGGCCACCCTGAGAGTACATAGTGAGTTCCAGGTCAGCCTGGGCTAGAGTGAAACCCTTCTTCATATATATATATATATATATACATATATATATATATATATATATATATATATAGTCTTAAAATCTTGATTAGTTTGGGAGCAACGAGCTCCTAGACCTATGCTGGGTGATAGGGGTAAGCTATGTGACTTGGCTAGAAGCTGAGTTTTTCCAAAGGCAGGTTGATGAACGTTTTAACCCATGTGGGGCAGAGACAGAGGGGCTAAGGCCACAGCAAAGTCAGAAAAAGAAAAGGGGCAAAAAGGCAACTTGCCCCAGCAGTATTCCCACTCAAGTTACTGCACCACGTGTCAGAGTCCAGGTTCAAGATAACAGGGAACTGGAGACAAGCTGTTTGTTAGGTCTAAGACTTTTATTTTAATGCAGGAGAAACTGTCAGGCTCAGAGCCATATAAGGGTTCAGGGAAGCCCAGGAACAGTGGGAAACGGAAGGGAGGGGGTGTCTTGAGGGTCATTGGAGGGAAACTGCCCCACAAGGGTCGGGCTTTGGATGATGTGCTGAGGTAAAACCACCTCCTCTCGGGCCAGGAGTACTCAGTTACCACAACGTGAGGTGTTTCCAGAATCCCAGACCTCCTCTGAGCATGGCCAGGTAAGAGGGGAGAGAGGGGAGGGGAGGAGAAAATAGCTCTGGGACTCTTACATGACTCTGTTTTGATTTTTTGCCTGGGCTATGCAGGAGCTTAGGCCAGAAATAATGGCCTTCCATATTTAGCAACATTAATAAGCCCAGCTCTGTGGTCACCTCTCCTACTTAGCCACACTGCTGCTCCTCTCTTCCAAACATTTCTGGTGGCCTTGGTGAATCATGTGTCCTTTGGGCCAAGCTGCCACACAAACTCTCCTGTTTTTTTTTTGTTGTTGTTGTTGTTGTTTTGTTGTTGTTGTTTTCCTGGTCTCATATGTCTTTTTTCAACTTAAAAAAAATTATTTATTAGACAGAGAGCATGGGCACACCAGAACCTCTTGCCACTACAAACTAACTTCAGATGCATACATCACTTTGTGCATCTGGCTTTATAGGGTCCTGGTGAATTGAATTCAGGCATCAGGCTTTGCAAGCAAGTGCCTTTAACTGCTGAACCATCTCAGTAGGCCAAACACAATCCAGATGCATGCAACACTTTGTGTTTTTGGCCCTATGTGGGTCCTGGGGAATTGAACCCTGGCCTGTAGGCTTTGTGAGCAAGCACCTTTAACCTCTGAGCCATCGCCCCAGCCCCCCTTTCCAACACTTCCATTCCTCTATTCATATCTTTCAGGGCAACTCAGGCATTTCCATTTCAGGACTAGACTTTGGGTGCCTCTTTTGTTAAATAAATATTAGAGGAAACCATGATTTGGGACTAAGTTCTTGAATAGATCTAGTGAAAAATCAAAACAGAGTAACCCATGTTCAAGTTACCGAGCTGAAACCAAACGTTTATTTGATGTTTCAAGAAATCAGGATTGGAGAGATAATAACTAGACTTAACAAGCAGGCCAGTCTTGGTCAGCAGAGCAATGACAAGTTACAATAAATAACTTGAAATGATCTGAGCTGTTTACTCTTGTCTCCCTGTACCTCTTTCTTACAAGGAAGGTAACTTTGAAATGACCTATCCACCTCTGTATTTATAAAATATTTTACTTATTTATAAAAGAGAGAGAGAAAGAAGAGAGACAGATGGCTATGCCAGGGCCTCCAGCCACTGCAAGCAAACTCCAGATGTGTGTGCCACCTTGTACATCTGGCTTTATGTGGGTACTGGGGAATCAAACCTGGGTCCTTAGACTTCAAAGGCAAACTCCTTAACCACTGAGGCATGTCTCCAGCCCCTTATTTCTGAATTTTTGTGTACTTCTCTATCTAGAAAACTAACCTACCCCATTGCAATAATTACCCTCTTCTATGGTATGAGGTGCCCCCCAATTCTAGGATTTAAAATAAAGCTAAACGGGCTGGAGAGATGGCTCAGTGGTTAAGGGCACTTGCTTGCAAAGATGAATGGCACCAGTACCCATGTAGAGCCAAATGTAGAAAGGGTGGCATGCATCTGGAACTCATTTGCAGCAGTAGAAGGCCCTGGTGTGCCCATTCTCTCTTGCTCTCTCTCAAATCAATAAATATTAATAAAATAGCATAAAGTTAACTAAGATCTTTAAACTCAAAATGTGTAATTTTGGCCCTGGGCATTCTCCAGGCTTCTAAAAGCCACCGTAGAGGTTGCCTTACCCCCTTGAGGTCTTTATCAGGGTGTCAGGACTGATATCTTGAGGAAGTGCCTCCCAGTAAACTCTTGCTCAGCCAACCCCCCATCCCAGCCTCCTGGATCAAGCCCCACTCCCCAGACCAGCTGAGAGACCAGCTGGGTTTGCCATCGCCTGTTTAATAATGCAGGCTTTGTGTTTTCTTCTCCCCAGTCTTTTTTTCTTTTTCCTTCACTTTTACTTTCCTGGAGCTCAACCCCTCAGCCCAGTAACGATTTAACAAGCAAGCTTTGTCTCAGGCTATGTTTCCTAGGGGAGCTGGGCTTGGTGAGAGGTCTTGATGACCTAGCATGTTCTGAGACAAAGCTGTCTTTTTTAGCCGTTGCCCTGGTGTGTATAGGTAATGAGTTTATCTGGCCTAGGGATGAAAATAGAAAAGTTAAGTCTTGGGCTGGAGAAATGGCTTAGCAGTTAAGGCATTTGCCTGCGAAGCCAAAGGACCCAGGTTCAGATTCCCCGGGACCCACGTAAGGCAGATGCACATGGGGCACATGCATCTGGAGTTTGTTTGCAGTGGCTGGAGGCCCTGGCACGCCCATTCTCTTGTTTCTTTTTTTTTTTTTTTTACTTGTTTGTTTGTTTGTTTTGTTTTTGAGGTAGGGTCTTGTTCTAGCCAGGCTGACCTGGATTCACTAAGTAGTCTCAGGCTGTCCTCGAATTCACAGTGATCCTTCTACCTTTAGCCTCCCAAGTGCTGGGATTAAATTAATGTGCCACCACACTGGCATTTTTAAAGTCTTTTAAAAGTGTTTTAAAGTTTTCATTGTAGAGGTCCTTTACTTCCTTGCTTAGGTTCATTCCAAGGTACTTTATTCTTTTTCTTTTAGTCCACTGAGGCTTTTTTTTTTTCAAATTTTTATTAACAACTTCCATGATTATAAAAAAATATCCCATGGTAATACCCTCCCTCCCCCCACTTTCCCCTTTGAAACTCCATTCTCCGTCATATCCCCTCCCCATCTAAATCAGTCTCTCTTTTATTTTGATGTCATGATCTTATGATGGTCTTGTGTAGGTAGTGTCAGGCACTGTGAGGTCATGGATATCCAGGACATTTTGTGTCTGGGGGGAGCACGTTGTAAGGAGTCCTACCCTTCCTTTGGCTCTTACATTCTTTCCGCCACCTCTTCCGCATTAGACCCTGAGCTTGGAAGGTGTGATAGAGATATTACAGTACTGAGTACTCCAGTCACTTCTTTCCAGCACCATGATACCTTCTGAGTCATCCCAAGGTCACTGCCATCTGAAAAGAGAAGATTCTCTACCAACAGTGAGAGTAGCATTAATATAAGGGTATGAACATTAAGAGAAGTGCTTACTGGGCAGTTTGATAAGCATAGTATATACATTTAGCCAGACAGCAGCAGACGTTACACCCCTAGGGCTCATGACTACCTCTGTTTTAAGTTTTCAGCATCAGGGATGTATTCCCTCCCATGGAGCGGGCCTCCAGTCCAATTAGAGGGCAGCTGGTTTCCACCATGAAAGACATGCCACTATTGCACCGATTGGCTCATTTGGGTGGCTGGCCAAATATAAAGCTTGCAGTGTCCACTGTTGAGTATCTTCACTGGTGATTTCTCTTTCTCCCATTGAACTGCATGCAGAATGGCTTCTTCCAGCTTTCTGTCAGCTGGTCTACATGGAGGAGGTTCTCAGCTCAGTTCCAGCAGGATTTCTCAGTGGCCTTGCAGCCCAAGTATGTGAAGTCTTCAGCAATAGGGTCTTACTATCGATTCCTCTACCTCAGGTATTTTTGATTATACTTCCTACTTAGTCTCAAGCCCTGCTGGAGAAAGCATGTCACTGGGGGTGAATCTCTAACCTACTGTGTGTTCATAGCAGCTTGAGCCCTGGCTGTTTGTTCTCTCTCTGCTTGTGGATGTGTGATGAAGCTTCCCCTGGAATATGTAAACTGAAAAGAAACACTTTCCTCGCATAAGCTGTTTCTGGTCAGGTGTTTGTCCCAGAAATGAGATCATCGGCATGAAGTGCCTTTTGTTTTTAATCTCTTCTGACTAGTTTTGGTTGAAATATATTTTGTTGAATATTAGAACAGGGACACCTGCTTGTTTCTTAGTTCAATTTGCTTGAAATACTTTTTTCATTCTTTTATCCTAAGGTAGCATTTGCCTTTGAAGATGAATGTCATACTTACCCTTCCTTCCTTCTTTCCTTTCTTTCTTCTTCCTTCCTTTCTTGTTTTTATTTTAATTTTTTTTTTACTTTTTATTAGTGGTTTTCCTACATGTACATGATGTACTGTGATCATAATCCTCTCCCATTGCCTTCTTTTGTACCCCTTCCCTATTGCTCCTTCCGCTGAATTCCTTCTCTCTAGCTAGTCTCCCTTCTGTTTTTTTTTTTTTACTTGTTTGTTTGTTTGTTTTGTTTTGCTTAATTTTCAAGGTAGGGTCTCACTCTAGCCCAGGCTCACCTGGAACTTGCTCTGTAACCCCAGGCTGGCTATCTTTCTACCTCAGCTTTCCAAGTGCTGGGATTAAAGGCATACACCCCTATGCCCAGCTTTCCCTCTTTTATTTTGATGTCTTTTTTTTTTTTTTTTGCCCTCCTACATCATCCATAATAAAATATTGGTGGACCTCATATTCTGCAGGTCTTGCATAAATAATGATAGTCATTATAAGATCATAAATGCAACAGCCACATCATGTCCAGAAGATAGCATCTCAAAGCACTCCTCCCCATCTTCTGGCTCTTACATCCTTTGAGCCTCCTGTTTCCCAATGTTCTCTAAGCCTTGAAGGGGGTGATAGAGATGTTTTATTTAGTGTTGAGCACTCAACAGTTATTTATTCTTAACCCTTTGATGAGTTTTGAGTCTCCCCAGTCGTCACTATCATCTATAAGAAGAAGTTTCTCTGATCAAAGGTGAGAGCAGCACTAATTTATGGGGATAAACACAAATATTTATTTTTAACTTTTTTATTTATTTATGTATTTGAAAGAGAGAGAGAGATGTGGAGAGAGAGAATGGGCCCACCAGGACCTCTATCCACCGTAAGCAAACTCCAGACACATTCACCACCTTGTGCATCTGGCTTATGTGGGCACTGGGTAATCACACCTGGGTCCTTAGGCTTCACAGGAAAGCACCTTAACTGCAAAACCATCTCTCCAGCCCAAACATAAATATTTAGAGGGCAAATTGCTGGGCACAACATATCCATTATAGATCCTAACTCTGGAGCCAGTGAGGGAGTCTAGCTCCTGGAGGGCAAGATGACTGGTGGGGTGGGTGTGGCTATCCAATGGGTGGGGAGAAATATTAAATAAAGATGTTTCCACATCTCTCTAGATCTCCCAGTAAAACGCAACGCTGAGTTGGTAACAAATATCTTAAAATCTCAGTCAGGCATGGTGGCACATGCCTTTAATCCCAGCACTGAGGAGACAGAGATAGGAGAGGATCGCCATGAGTTTGAGAGTACATAGTGAGTTCCAGGTCAGCCTGGGCTAGAGTGAAACCCTTCTTCAATATATATATATATATATATAATATATATATATATATATATATATATATATAGTCTTAAAATCTTCGATTAGTTTGGGAGCAATGAGCTCCCAGACCTATGCTGGGTGGTAGGGGTAAGCTATGTGACTTGGCTAGAAGCTGAGTTTTTCCAAAGGCAGGTTGATGAACGTTTTAGCCCATGTGGGGCAGAGACAGAGGGGCTAAGGCCACAGCAAAGTCAGAAAAAGAAAAGGGGCAAAAAGGCAACTTGCCCCAGCAGTATTCCCACTCAAGTTACTGCACCACGTGTCAGAGTCCAGGTTCAAGGTAACAGGGAACTGGAGACAAGCCATTTGTTAGGTCTAAGGCTTTTATTTCAATGCAGGAGAAACTGTCAGGCTCAGAGCCATATAAGGGTTCAGGGAAGCCCAGGAACAGTGGGAAACGGAAGGGAGGGGGTGTCTTGAGGGTCATTGGAGGGAAACTGCCCCACAAGGGTCGGGCTTTCGATGATGTGCTGAGGTAAAACCACCTCCTCTCGGGCCAGAAGTACTCAGTTACCACAACATGAGGTGTTTCCAGAATCCCAGACCTCCTCTGAGCATGGCCAGGTAAGAGGAGAGAGAGGGGAGGGGAGGAGAAAATAGCTCTGGGACTCTTACATGACTCTATTTTGATTTTTTGCCTGGGCTATGCAGGAGCTTAGGCCAGAAATAATGGCCTTCCATATTTAGCAACATTAATAAGCCCAGCTCTGTGGTCACCTCTCCTACTTAGCCACACTGCTGCTCCTCTCTTCCAAACATTTCTGGTGGCCTTGGTGAATCATGTGTCCTTTGGGCCAAGCTGCCACACAAACTCTCCTGTTTTTTTTTTTTTTTTTTTTTTTTTTTTTTTTGTTGTTGTTGTTTTCCTGGTCTCATATGTCTTTTTCAACTTAAAAAAACCCTCTGCCACTACAAACTCTCCTGTTTTTTTTTTTTTTTGTTGTTGTTGTTTTCCTGGTCTCATATGTCTTTTTTCAACTTAAAAAAAATTATTTATTAGACAGAGAGCATGGGCACACCAGAACCTCTTGCCACTACAAACTAACTTCAGATGCATACATCACTTTGTGCATCTGGCTTATGTGGGCACTGGGTAATCACACCTGGGTCCTTAGGCTTCACAGGAAAGCACCTTAACTGCAAAACCATCTCTCCAGCCAAACATAAATATTTAGAGGGCAAATTGCTGGGCACAACATATCCATTATAGATCCTAACTCTGGAGCCAGTGAGGGAGTCTAGCTCCTGGAGGGCAAGATGACTGGTGGGGTGGGTGTGGCTATCCAATGGGTGGGGAGAAATATTAAATAAAGATGTTTCCACATCTCTCTAGATCTCCCAGTAAAACGCAACGCTGAGTTGGTAACAAATATCTTAAAATCTCAGTCAGGCATGGTGGCACATGCATGTGGAGTTTGTTTGCAGTGGCTGGAAGCCCTGGTGCACTCCTTCTCTCTGTCTCTCTCCTCATTCTCTCGCCCAAAAAAAAAGCCAGTCTGTTTGGCTTGCCTCAAAAAAAATTTTTTTTAATCAAATGTTTATAGCTGCATGGGGCCTCTGTTCTGTTCCGCAGATCTACAGGTCTGTTTTTGTGCCAATGCTATGCCAGCTCTGTCACTGGGATTTCTACATCTTGAAATGTGCAATACCACCAGCCTTATTTTTTGTTGCTCTGGATTGCTTTGGCTATCTGAGGATTTTTGTGCTTCCCAATGAATTTTAGAATTGTTCTTGTATTTCAGTGAAGAATGGCATTGGAATTTTGGTGGGATTCCATTAAACCTGTAGATTGCTTTCAGTAAGATAGTTATTTTCACAACATTGTTTCTTTTTTTTTTTTTTTACTTGTTTGTTTGTTTTGTTTTGTTTTTATTTGTCAAGGTAGGTTCTTACTCTAGCGGTCTTTATCAGGGTGTCAGGACTGATATCTTGAGGAAGTGCCTCCCAGTAAACTCTTGCTCAGCCAACCCCCCATCCCAGCCTCCTGGATCAAGCCCCACTCCCCAGACCAGCTGAGAGACCAGCTGGGTTTGCCATCGCCTGTTTAATAATGCAGGCTTTGTGTTTTCTTCTCCCCAGTCTTTTTTTCTTTTTCCTTCACTTTTACTTTCCTGGAGCTCAACCCCTCAGCCCAGTAACGATTTAACAAGCAAGCTTTGTCTCAGGCTATGTTTCCTAGGGGAGCTGGGCTTGGTGAGAGGTCTTGATGACCTAGCATGTTCTGAGACAAAGCTGTCTTTTTTAGCCGTTGCCCTGGTGTGTATAGGTAATGAGTTTATCTGGCCTAGGGATGAAAATAGAAAAGTTAAGTCTTGGGCTGGAGAAATGGCTTAGCAGTTAAGGCATTTGCCTGCGAAGCCAAAGGACCCAGGTTCGATTCCCCGGGACCCACGTAAGGCAGATGCACATGGGGCACATGCATCTGGAGTTTGTTTGCAGTGGCTGGAGGCCCTGGCACGCCCATTCTCTCTCTGTGTCTGTCTGTCTCTCTTCTCCCTCTGCTTGTAAATAAATTAAAAAAATTAAAAATTCTTAAGAAAAAAAAAGTTAACTCTTATGGAACGACCAGTAGCAAAAGGTAAGGAAAGATGACATAAAGGCTAAATAAACAGATAGTTAATAGGATCAAAAATATAGGATCTCTTCAAAATGACTCAACACGTTTACATTGATGATGACTTGGGGATGAAGCTGGGCGGAACATCCCCAGGCATCAGAGAGAGGGGAAGAGGAGAAAGAGAAAGGCGAGTGATCACACCGGGTGCTCACTCATAACCCACAAACCTCTCCTCCTTTTCTCAGCCTGTCATGTTCTAGATCTTGCCTAGAGTAGGGGCGTGGAAGAAGCAGCCAGTAACGAACATTTTTAAAAAGATTTTAGAGCTCAGCAGAACTATATTGGGCAGGGGGAGGGGGTGGTAAAATCTGATGGCCACCACACTCAATCCTTAGAAGTTCAAAGTCACAGGCTTTCTTTTACACGCAAGCTCAGTCTCAGACCTGTCTGAGAATGGTTCGTTGATAAGAAATGAGGCACCTTGTAACAGTGTAACTGAATATAATAGGTTTTCCCTTGCTGACTGCAAGCCAACAAACACAGCCAGAAGATAAGGAGTGATGAAAGACTTATTAGAATAAAGAATACACTGAAGACAATTCTCAAAACATTAACATTCCCTCCAAAGAAAATAAGGGTCTTTTATTAAAGAAACATTCACAAATACCTATAGAAACGCCTGGTTATCATATCTAGAGGGGAGCACATTCTTGAGTATGCTTGGCTCAAGGTAACAAACATCACCTACTTAAAAAAAAAAATGACAGTTGGTGCTAGAACCTACATGTAGTCACAAATAAATTACCCTTCAGACTGGCATTTCATTAGGAAAGTTATAGCATCAGGCCACAGGCAGTATGTTGGGGTCCTGAAGGGAAGAGGGTATGGAAAGAAGGAGAGAGAGAAAGAAAAAAAAAGAAAGGAGGAAAGAAAGAAAGAAAGAAAGAAAGAAAGAAAGAAAGAAAGAAAGAAAGGGAGGGAAGAAGAGAGAGAAAGGGAGGAAGGAAGAAAGAAAGGGGGAGAAACAGAGAGAAGGAAGGAGAGAGACAGAGAGAGAGAGAAACAGACTCCAGTTCTAAGGAACAAAGTAAGTAAGAGGTTCCTTCTTACAGGTTTTCATGGGAGTGGGGAGTTCCTTTCTTTTAGTTGTGTAGCCTAGGCTAGCATGGAATTCACTGTGCAACCCAGCCTGGCCTTGGACTAGTTGTAATCGTCTTGTGTTGCTGGAAATATAGCATGAGCCACCTAGACAGTCAGGACTGTTTCAGGCGGTTAATAGCAGACACAAGCTGTTGATACCAGACACAAGCAGTTGATACCAGACGAGTTGTTATCACAAACCTCTGAACACTAGATGACCCTGCAACCATCTCTACCTAAGCCCCGAGGCACCGTGCCTCCCCTTGTGGCCTAGCAGAGGCGCTGCTGCGACTGGTGCAGACACCCATTTTCACCGGCCAGAGACGTTGGCTGTGACTGGGGCAGGTGCCCCTTCTTGGGCTGTCTAGGCAGGCTGTTCAGCTCAGTGGAAAGTGTCAGTTGGAGTCACTCTCCTGTACTGCCTTTCTCTCTCCCATGTTGCACCATTAAGCCCGACAAAAGGCTTCTCTCGGGCTGGAGAGATGGCTTAGCGGTTAAGCGCTTGCCTGTGAAGCCTAAGGACCCCGGTTCGAGGCTCGATTCCCCAGGACCCACGTTAGCTAGATGCACAAGGGGGTGCATGCATCTGGAGTTCGTTTACAGAGGCTGGAAGCTCTGGCCCACCCATTCTCTCTCTCTCTCTCTCTGCCTCCTTCTCTCTGTCGCTTTCAAATAAATAATAAATAAACAAACAAACAAATTTTAAAGGCTTCTCTCAAATAACTGTCTTCCGTGTGTGCTTTTAGAAGAATGGGTCCAGCCATCCCCGTGAAGGAAGGGACAGCAGGCAGTTGGACCGGAATGGTGGCAGAGCTGGGACAGCGAGCTGGCCTGCTGAGCCGCAGAGAGCCACAGACACAGCAGAGCTGCCTGGAAAAGCGGTATCAGAGAGTTCCCAGGATGAGCTGCAGCGGCAGAAGCTGACACACACTGGTGCGGAGGGAAAGAGGGCAGCAGCCAGCTGCAAAGGCAGTAACGACGACAGTGGTCGTAGCAACAGGAGGAGGCAGATGAACAGTTTGAGAGTGGTCAGGGCAGGAACCAGGGGGACAGTAGATGGGGTGTGGGGGGGGAAGCTGAGGCTGAAGACGGACAGAGGCTATGAAGAGCCAGAGAAGGGACTACAGACCCTGGCTTTTGGGAGAATGTCAGAGAGCTGTCATGTCTTTAGGTTTGAGGGTTTTGGACATCCTAGGCCCAGGAGCTATAACAATGGCCACTGTCAAAGGCTAAGGACTACTGATGTCTAGACCTACCTGGAACCTGCAATGCCAGCCACTGCCAAGGGACTGAGGAATGCCAACTTCCTGGGCCTACACAGCAGCTGTAACCCTTGGAGAGCTGATCTTTCTACCACTCTAGGCCTACGCAAGAGGTTTAACACTTGCGAAGCTAAAGGCCCGGCTGCAAGGGAACTGCGAGAGTGCCCTAACACTAGAGGGCGCCACCTGCCTGCTGCGGCTGCTCCCTTCCGCTTAGATGGACAAAAGGGCTTCTCCCTGGCTTGCCCACAACTTAACAGTTATACATTAAAAGTCTGTGTTGTTAGACTCTGATTTTCTTTGCTCTCATGAAGCTTTCGCTTTGCTGTCCTGAGGTCAGGCCAGGGACCTAATGTGCAACGGAATCACGCCCAGGTTCTGATGCAGCAGGGGCTTGGCTGAGACCTGAGCATTTGCATCTCCAAGGGCTGATGCTGGCCCAGGGCCCACACTTGGAGGTGCACCAGCCTGGAAAAGGAGACTCTGAGAAGAAAGTTGTGCTCCCATGTCAATGCGTCACCTACTGCTGCAACTAGAGCTGAAGGCCTCATTCTTTCCAGTCAGGAGTGCCTCAAGCCAACATGCTAAGAAGCTTTGCACTTTGCTAAAGTAAAAGTAAGATACCATCTACAGGTGTTGGGTTCATTTTTCTCTGCTAAGTGAAGAATGAAAAAGGCAGGTCGTGTTTAAAATAATAATTTTTTTTTTTTTCGTTTTTCGAGGTAGGGTCTCACTCTAGCCCCGGCTGACCTGGAATTCACTATGGAGTCTCAGGGTGGCCTCAAACTGACGGCGATCCTCCTACCTCTGCCTCCCGAGTGCTGGGATTAAAGGCGTGCGCCACCACGCCTGGCTTTAAAATAATAAATTTGATTTCAGAGTAAGAGGGAGAGAAAGCAAAAAGCAAGCAGGCACCTCTGTGAGGAGGGGGTTTCCAGGGCTGGAAGGATCCAAGTTCTGGTGGGAACTGAACTTTTACTGAACGGAGGAAGCCTGGCCATTCAGAGTCCATGGCTGGTCAGCTTACATGAAGGTGAAGGCTTGGTCCGTGGTGCAGGTCTCAGGAAGTGCGCCAAGCCAGCCTGCAAACAGGGAAATTTACCCTGGTCAGGAAGAAAGAGGAGGTTGGGTCATTCCTTCACCATCTTGTGTTACCACGGGCCCCTTTACCCTGTCTGTCTGCCTAGCCGAGGAAATTGTCTAGCTCCTGTATTTCAATGTGAATAACTTTTCCTGCCGATGATTTCAAACACCATTTCTAGCTTCCTCGTCAGTCACCATGTCTACTATAGTTGCACAGCCTTCTGAACGTCTTTCTCCATCAACTTCCTGCCTCCATCCTTACCAGCACCTACCAGTGCCCCTCGGAATCTCAATAAGGTCTCAGTGAGCCGTCGTCTAAGGCTTCATTAGCACCGAGAATTAAACAGAAGTCTAGAATGGAACCTGGGGCCTCATACATAGTAGGTAGATGACTCTCACTGTAATACTTATACAACTTTCCCCCAGTGCCCAGCAGGGGTCTTACTGCTACTTTTGTCAGTAGCCATGTCACACACATGGTCTGCACAAACACTATGTTTTTAAAAAGAGCATATAGGGCTAGAGGGATGGCTTAGCTGTTAAGGCGTTTGCCTAGGAAGCCTAAGAACTCATGTTTGAATCTCCAGGTTCCACATAGCCAGAGGCACGGTGACACAAGCATGCAATATTGCATATGTACACAAGGGGGCGCACACATCTGGCGTTCCTTCACAGTGGCTAAAGGCCCTGGCACACCCATTCGCTCTCTCTCAAAATAAATAATAATAAAACATATACACACAGATATACATAATTTATGAGAGGGGGAGAGAGAGAATGACACGGTGGGCATGCCAGGGGCCTCTTACTGCTGCAAATGAAACTCAACATGTGCTGCTTTGTGCATGTGGCTCTGTGCGGGTGCTGGGGAACCAAATCTGGGCCAGCAAGCTTTGTAAGCAAGCACCTTTAACCACTGAGCGATCTCCCCCTGCCCTGAATAAGATAATATGAATGAAAATGACAACGTGCTGATTTTTATAGTATACTTGCCACTTGTACACAAATTATCTCAGTTAATCCCTGTGGAATAATTTTTTCCCCATTTTTGAAGACCAGTGGAAAAATTAGCCACATAGGAATGTGTATGAAAACTTCCACTGAGGACGTGGCCCTTTGTTAATGTCCCTTGTATAACAATTATGTGAACAATTCCTCCTAAAAGGCAGTGCCTGATAAACATCTCCCCAGAAGATATAAATGGTATAATTTTATAAGACAGAACAAACTTCCTAACCCTTTTTCAGTTGTTTTGCCAAGAAGCGTATAAAATCCATGTAACTCTCAAGTTGCTGGTAACATTCTCTCTCACTTCATATGTCTACTTGAAAATAGGAAATGTGGAAGCCGGGCGTGGTGGCACACGCCTTTAATCCCAGCACTCGGGAGGCAGAGGTAGGAGGATCGCCGTGAGTTCGAGGCCACCCTGAGACTCCATAGTGAATTCCAGGTCAGCCTGGGCTAGAGTGAGACCCTACCTCAAAAAACCAAAAAAAAAAAAAAAAAGGAAATGTGACCCTTTTCAGAGTGAAGAAAAATGATTGTAATAACTCATCAGGGAGGCAGATGCAGACGAAGACTGCCCCAGACAAACCGAGATGGGTGGGCACCCCGCCTGTAATTGAAAACAGACCATGGAGCCGGAGCTAGGTTGTAATTCACAGGAAACAACCACTCAAATGTTCTCAATGTATTTGCAGGCCTGGGAAGCCCAAGGCGGAGCCCCTCTCCTGTCACGTGTCCCTCTACCGCTTCGTTTCCCAAAGCCTTGGCCTGCTAAGCAGCATGGGTGTCGTATCGTGTGGTCAGGTGCAGTTTCTTGTTTCCTTCTAGGAGGGGTGTAGGCATGGCAACCTGAAAGCATGGAAGGGCTAGGTGGGGTGTGGTGATGCACATCTGTAATCCAGCACTGAGGCCAGGAGGAGGATTTTGAATTCTAAGTCAGCCAACGGCATGTAACATGACCCTGCCTAAAAAAAGGTGTTGCGGTCATGTTCGCATTGCTGGCAGAAAAACACTCACTAGACCAAGCATGCAGTTTGTGGGGAAAAAAAGGTTTATTTTGACTTATAGACTCGAAGGGAAGCTCCATGATGGCAGGAGAAACGATGGCATGAGCAGAGGGTGGACATCACCCCCTGGCCAACATCAGATGGACAACAGCAACAGGAGAGTGTATCAAACACTGGCAAGAGGAAGCTGGTTAAAAAAAAAAAAAAAAAGAAAGAAAAAGAAACGCCCCCAACAATACACTGCCTCCAGAAGGCGTTAATGCCCAAATCACCATCAGCTGGGAACCGACTACCTAAGTTTATAGGGGACACCTGAATCAAACCACCACAAAAGGTATGGAGGGAGAAAGGGCTGGGGAATTGAGGAGATTGTACCACCCAAAAAGATGTGATTGACTATCTCAAGCAGCGAGGTGGTGTTGTAGATGCTGGGGCATGCTACCTAGTGTTTGCTCGCACATGGCTAAGCTTCCCAGAAGATGAACTGACTTCCCTACCTCTCTCTTGCCACTCGAGCTGAGTCCATCTCCTGGCCAGGACAGATCCCAGGTGAGCATTCAGGAGGAAACACTGCACTTCCAGGAATCAACGCTAGAGGTCTCCCTTCTTCAACATTACACAAAGATTCTCCCAAGGACAATCTCCCACCTTGGCTCAAAGTACACCTTGGGAGGTGTGCCATTTTTGTCCTAGTCAAAGGTGGCAGCCCCTGCTGGCCTTTGCCCAGATGGAAGGGTACTGCTCTAGGGCAGATAAGAAGGCAGAGTTCTTCAAGCTCCAAGGGAGGCCTGAAGAGAGACTGTGCGGGGCTGTACACGGAGAAGGAGTGCCTCAGAGTCCTACCTCCTATGCAGCCCCATCCCTGTGGAGAGGGTGGGGGGCTGAGGTCTGCGCTGAGTCAAGTGCTTTGGGATAGAAGGGGCTGCCAGATGGCAAGCTGGGAAAGACCAGCTCCCCTCCATAGGGAGGCACTTCTGGGAGCAGCAAAGGCCCAGGCCACCTGCAGAGCACATGCTAAGGAGGGCGTGGTGGTTAAGTTTTGTTGTCAACGTGATCTGTTAAGGCATCCACAGACATTCCTCTTGAGTGGGTCTCCCAGGTTGCTTCCAGAAAGTATTAACGGAAGGAGGAAGTCCGTCCTCCAGAGTGGGTGGCCCCTCTCATAGGCGGGCTTTATCTAAGGAAGCTCTGGGAGAAAAGAATCCCTTCTTCCCAGCTGGCTGTGGTGCTGCTTGCTGCCTTCCAGCGTGGACCGAAGACCAGCGTGGACTGAAGACCAGTGTGGACTGAAGACCAGTGTGGACTGAAGAATAATGTGGACTGAAGACCAGAATGGACCGAAGACCAGTGTGGACTGAAGACCAGCGTGGACTGAAGACCAGCGTGGACTGAAGACCAGCGTGGACTGAAGACCAGCGTGGACTGAAGAACAATGTGGACTGAAGACCAGAAGGGACTGAAGAGCAGTGTCTCTCCAGGACACCTCCAGGCCTTCGGTGCCGGATTGGGACTGCTGAGGCATCCAGCCTCGTGGACTGAGCAGCTACCAGGTTCCTTGACTCTCGGGCCTGCCAACTGCTATTGTTGGACTGCTATAAGCTAATCCAATAAATTCCCTTTTAATACAATTCATTCTATCAGCTATGTTCCTCTACAGAACCCTGACTAATACAGAGGACATAAACTGGAAGGTTCTATGTGCACAGAGGCACCTACACCCACTTTTCACTGACCTGTTCTCTGCCAATTCATCACTGTGTCAAGAAGGCCCAGGGGCCTTATGAGAGCCATTGTGGTCAATGCAACCAGGCTTGTCTGTGAGTCTCTCTTCCTGTGTTCTTTCTTGGTCAAGCATTTCTGTGGAGGCCTGGTCGTCTGTATAATGATGAGGGTACTTGCAGGTTTGTGCGTGTGTAAACAGAGGGCACTTCTGTAGTCCTTTGTTTTCTGGCCATAAACTATTCTCAGCTGGAAGCCTGCAGGTCTTGTTCTCTGTGTAAACGGGGATGCTGAGGGTTATGGGTTAAACTCCTGGCTGAAGTCAATAAACCCTCTGAACTAGGACAGAAGCTGCTCCTTCCCAGGGCGGTGTGCCACCCTGACCTGCCTACTTCACACAGGAGAGCTACCTGCCTTCCTGAGCAGACAATTCAGGAACCTCTGTCAGAGATGAAACATTTTAAACAAGGCAGTTTGGATGTGTAATGTCCCCTAAAGGCTCGCAGGTAAAAGGCTTGGTCCCCACAGTGACACTATTGGGCAATCCTGGAGAGATGGGATCTGGTGAGAGGTCTTAGGTCATTAGGGGTGTGCCTCTAAAGAGGTTGTGGTGCCCCACCTCCTTTCTACTTCCTGATACGTGACGTGAGCACTTTTGCCCTGTCACCAGCAGGCCCAAAGCTAAACAGGCCCAAAGCTAAACATCAATCCATCATAGACTGAAGTCTTAAAAATTATGAGACATGGCGGTTAAGCACTTGCCCATGAAGCCTAAGGACCCCGGTTCAAGGCTTCATTCCCCAGGACCCACGTTAGACAGATGCACAAGGGGTGCATGTGTCTGGAGTTCGTTTGCAGTGGCTGGAAGCCCTGGCGTGCCCATTCTCTCTCTATACCTGCCTCTTTCTCTCTCTGTCTGTTGCTCTCAAATAAATAAATAAATAAATAAATAAACAAAAAACTTTAAAAAATTATGAGACATGGGCTGGAGAGATGGCTTAGCAGTTAAGGTTTTTACCTGCAAAGCCAAAAGGATCCTGATTCAATTCTCCAGGACCCATGTAAGCCAGATGCACAAGGGGGTGCATGCATCTGGAGTTTGTTTTCAGTGGCTGGAGGCCCTGGCGTGACCATTCTCCCTCTCCCTCTCTCCCCTTCTTTCTCTCTCTCAAATAAATAAATAAAATATTTTAAAAGGTAAAGAAATGTGAGTCAAACTAAACCATTCCTTTAAGTTGCATATCTCAGTTGCTTTGTTATAGTAACAGAAAGATGGCTAACACAGGCCTCAAGCAAAAACAAAACAATTACCCAACAAGCCAAACTGAGCATTCCTGTGAGACTACAGGCAATCTCTTGGTTACTCAGGCAAGTCTGTATGGTTACCCACAAACCTGACCCTGGTCTTTGTGATGGGGCAAAGAAGTCAGAAGCTTGGCCCTTTAGCACCCCAAGATTTCCTCTATCCACACCAGATGGCAGGCCTCAACTGGGGCTAATTACACATTGGTGCTATGACCAAAGTGAAGGGAAGCCATTTTGGCCTTTGTAGTGGTTTGTATGTGAATCTATGTTCTCCCATAGCCTGGGGTATTTTTGATTTAGCTTGCAACTTTAGTCTCCAGCATCCTGCTGGAAGGTCCTCGGGGTGGATCTTGTAGTCCAGCCCTGACGTGTGTTCAGAGCAGCCAGAGCTGTGGTTGTGTTTAGTTTTTCTCTCTCTGCTATGCTGATGTATGATGGAGTGAGTCACCTCTTCCCCCACTGATGATGTTTCCCCTTGATTCTGTAAGCCTGAAATAAACCCTTTCCTCCCATAAGCTGCTTCTGGTTGAATGTTTGTCCAGCAACATAAAGGTAACTGAACAATAAAATTTATATGAAGAAGTGGGGTTGTTGCTGTGATGTATCTGACCACGTGGGTTTTGGTCCTTCAAATGTGTGTGCTGGGGGAGTGTGGAATGGAAAAGCCTTTCAGTGTTGTAAGCAGAGTTTGATGGACTATTCTAGTGAGACTTTGAAAATTCTAAATGCAGAGAGAATTGCAAACTATGAAAGTTTGGTTTATGAATGTTTTAAAGGGGAACGAGAGAACTTTGTTGGAATTAGACTACTGGCAAAAAGTCTGGCTGTGTTTTTCTCTCCATGCCCAGAAAGTTTGATCAAGGTTGAATTTAAAAGTAATGGACAGGTGTGCTTGGCAAAAGATATAGATTATGAAAGGTGTATGGTTTATCACAGAAAAAAATTCAAGCAATTTAAAGTTATAGGCGGAGACTGATTTTAGATTACCAAAGCTGCAATTGTTTAGCAAATTACCATCATCAATTGTCAACCAGCTGCTTTGCATTGGGACAGTGGAAAAGCTGCCTGAGGGTGAAGCCCACCCATGAAAGGCTCAAAGAGTAAGAATACAAATGCTTTTGAAAGGAGGTGGCTTGAAGGAAGACTGATGAAGAAGTGTGCTGCTCTTCAAGGCAAGATTTATTCTCCCCTGGATTTACAAATTTGGCTATGCCATCAACCTGGTTTTGGTTTGTTTTATTTTTAACTTTTTTATTATTCATTTATTTGAGAGAGAGAGATGGGAAGAGGCAGATAGAGAGAAAGAGAGAATGGGCACAGAGGGGCCTCCAGTCACTGCAAATGAACTCCAGACGCATGCACCCCTTTGTGCATCTGGCTTACATAGGTCCTGAGGACTCGAACCAGGGTCCTTAGGCTTTGCAGGCAAGTGCCTAAACCACTAAGCAATTTTCTCAGCCCCCTTGGTTTTGGTTTCGAAAACATGAAAAATGCAGGGAATTGGATAATGAAGTGCAACACAGTATTTTTTTAATGACCCCTGGGAAAGAGGAAACAGGGTTGAAATCCCTGTATGGAGGTCCAGTAAGACCATTATATGAAGATGAGCCAGTTCCAGGGGCCACTACTGAGATGTGTCGTGTGAAACAGGGTTGTAATCCCTGTGTGGAGATCAAGTAAGGCCACTATATGGAGCTGTGAAGATGAACTGTGGTTTGCAGTGTAGACCTGAAGATGTTTTGGGTGTACCAGGACTATGGATTGGCTGCCATGGAGAGCTGCTCGGTCACCACAGCTGGAAGGGCAAAATCGGAATCCAGAAACTTTGGTCACTGGTTATGGATGTTGGACTTGAACTGCAGATGTTTGATGTTTACCTGCTGGTTATTATTTTCACTGGACCTGTCTCTCCTTGTTATGCCTTTTTACAATGGGAATGTTTACTTTGTGCCATTACATGTTGGAAGTATGTACTTGTGTTTGATTTATACATGGCTCACAGTTAAGAGGCAGTCTTGAATCTCAGATGAAATTTTTGACTTTTGAATGGTGTTAAATTCAATAAATGCTATGGGTTCAAAGGTGAATTGTGGTGGTTTGAATGTGAATGTATGTCCCCCCTAACCTGATGGTACCTTTTTTTTTAGCCTAAGGTATTTTTGATTAAGTTTGCAACTTAAGTTTGCTGGAGGGCTGTATCACTGGGGGCGGATCTTAAGTCCAGCCCTAAGGTATGTTCAGAGCAGTTGGAGCTCTGGCTGCTCATGTTTTCTGGCTGTTTGGTGGTGTCTATTTGCTATGCTATATGGAAGTGAACCAGTTTCTTCCACTATTGATGGTACTCCCCCTGGATTCTGTAAGCCTGACATAAACCCTTTCCTCCTATAAGCTGCTTCTGGTTAGATGTTTGTCCAGCAGTACAAACATAACTGCAACAATCTTCAAGATGAAAGGAGAGAGAGATAGCACTATGTAAATCCAAGGTAGCCTGGCATTTACAACCTTCCATTTCCCAGTCCTTCCTCAGCAGGCTATCAAAGCTGGGCATCTCCAGGTCCTGTGGGTCGCACTGATGCTAAAAGTGTCATGGTAAAACCAGTCTTTCATGTATGATTCAATGATAATGCTGGCTGTGCTCACCCAGCTGTGCCCTAGCTCTCTCTACATCTAGAATTTGGCTTTGGAGGGCAGAACAGTAGCTGACATATTCCAGGATCTCAGAAACTCATATGCAGTGTGAGAGAGACCTCCTGCTCAATTTTGTACCCTGTGGATTTTGCTTATTTCACTTTGTCCTTTGCCTGGCTTCTCCCAGCCCTTTCCTGCTATGTGGAAGAACCTTCCCTTCAGCCATCCCAGAACATCATCTCTAGCAAACCCTTCTCCTAGGAAAAGCATCACCAGTAGCCACCCATCCAATGTAGAAAGGACCTGTGTCCCCTCTCTCAGGTAAGCAGTACCTCTCAGGTCACCTGGACGACAAGAGCAATGTGCCTTGATGACCATGAAAAGGTGACAAGCAACGGAGGACACCAGAACTCCACATCCAGTGGCCTTTATTTTCTCATCAGCTAAATGAGATATTAACAGCGCATTTCAAACATGGTGGTTATGACAAAATGAGATACCTTATTCAGAAGCACTCAGTAAATAATGATTTTTCCCTAAGAAGTATACAGGTCAAAATAGAAGTAGCAAGGGCAAAAATCTCTGAAAGAAATTGCTGCATATGTATTTGGGGAGGGGTATTTGTTTGTTTTGGTTTGGGGGTTTTTCAATATATGGTCTCACTCTAGCCCAGTCTGACTTGGAATTTACTATGTAGTCTCAGGGTGGCCTTGAACTTATGGCGATCTTCCTACCTCTGCCTCCCGAGGGCTAGGATTAAAGGTATGTTCCACCATGCCTGGCTTATATTTAGTTTTAATTGCTGAAGTGTTTCTACTTTCACATTACTGAATTTTGAAATTCTTCTTCTTCTTTTTTTTTTTTGAGAGAGGGTCTCATGTAGCCCAAGGTGCTCTTGAAGTTGATGTGTAGTTGAGGATGACTTCAAACCTTTTGATCCTCCTGCCTCCACCTTCCCAATGCTATGAGTATAGGCAAGCACCACCTCTGCAGATTTTGAATTTTAAAAGTCTTAAATATATTGCCTCCAAAACAGAGTGCTTACTGGTTCAAAGAAACCAAAAGCAGAATAAGAATGCATCTGTATGCTATAAACTTCATTGGGTAAAATTATATATGGGTGAAGAAGAGATAGGAGCTAGGTCCTTCTAGACAGCTTGCAGTTAGGAACAGAAGTCCCAAAGACAGAACCAGAGATACCAACCCACCTTGGCATGAATGAAACTCAGGAATGGAACTCCGTCTGGTTGAGTCTCATCTACAGCAGCCTCAGTGTCCCCCTGCTGCCCACAGTCTAGCACGCTATGGCCTTTGCTACTCAGGTGGGCTGACCCTGGAGCCTGCATCTTCAAATATACAAACCAGTCAGGTCGTGCCTCTGCATACCTGAATCTGATGAAAGAATACGTTTTTATTCTTTTTAAAAATATTTTAATTTATATCTCTGTAAGCAGAGAGACAGATGGACTAAGAGAGAGAGAGAGAGAGAGAGAGAAAGAGAATGGGCACACTAGGGCCTTCAGCCACTGCAAATGAACTCCAGATGCATGTGCCACTTTGTGCATGTGGCTTTGCATGGGTACTGGAGAATCGAACCTGGGTCATTAGCCTTTGCAGGCAAGTGCCTTAACCACCGAGCAATCTCTCCAGCCCAAGACTACATTTCCAATCGATTATAAAGGCCATTTTCAGCCTTCTTTCTCTCTGTGTGTGTTCCTCCTTGCCCTGCCCTGTGCCGCGTGGATACAGGAGTCTGGTCCTCCCCCTCCCCCCGCCCCACTGCTGGCAGACTAGCTGGGAGATGGGGAGAGCAGAGCGCTCTTTCTTAGCCTGGGTAATCTTCTGCTTGCCTCTGTTCCATAGTTTGGGTAACGTCTTACATTAATTACATGTATGATTGTCCTCTTGTCTCTGAATCTACTACATGCAATCTACCACCCTTACACTCGACATCTACCGCATGGGGGCTTCCTCTAACTCTGGGTCTTTTAGCTGTGTAACTTCTCTAAACTCAGGGTAACCATGGGTACAGCTCTCTTTAATAACCATGTCTCACTGCCTGGCCCCCTCTCCTATTCTCAAACCATCACCACTTTTTCTTCATTTTTTTTTTAAATTTATTTATTTGAGAGCAACAGACACAGAGAAAGAGGCAGATAGAGAGAGAGAGAGAGAGAGAGAGAGAGGGAATGGGCGCGCCAGGGCTTCCAGCCACTGCAAACGAACTCCAGACGCGTGCGCCCCCTTGTGCATCTGGCTAACATGGGTCCTGGGGAATCGAGCCTCGAACCGGGGTCCTTCAGCTTCACAGGCAAGCGCTTAACCACTAAGCCATCTCTCCAGCCCACCATCACCGCTTTTAGCTGTTTGCCTGGGGAAGCTCGAGGTGGGTGCTGTGCCTCCCACACGTGACTCTTCTGCATCTCCCTACACAGGCCTTGTCTTCCACACACTTACCGTCGGCGCCGCCAGTTCTCACATGAACCTCGCGAACTGCGCTGCGTTCTTGCACCAGTGCGTGTTTCCCACGTTCCGCCTGCTTACGACTCTGCTCTAGCCTTCTTCCTCGATCCCTGTTTCCCTGAAATAACCCCCACAGTGTGTGATTTCTCCCTAAATAAACTCAATAGTTCACAGTTTATCCTTGTTGAGTCCATTGTTATCAATTACTTGTTAAAAAAAAAATAGGACATAGGGCTGGAAAGATGGCTGACTAGTTAAGGCATTTGCCTGCAAAGCCGAAGGACCCAGGTTTGATTCCCCAGGACCCACGTAAGCCAGATGCACAAGGTGGCGTATGCATCTGGAACTTGTTTGCAGTGGCTGGATGCCCTGGTATATGCCCATTCTCTCTCTCTCTCTCTCTCTCTCCCTCCCTCCCCCTCTCTCTGACTCTCTCTCTCTCTCTCAAATAAATAAATAAATAAATAAAATAAAAATATTTTCAAAAAATAGGACAGAGCCAGGCGTGGTGGCACACGTAGTTTGAGGCCACTCAGAAAAACAAACAAACAAAACAATAATAGGACAGGGTCCAAACTTGGGGTTTATAACTTTTTGTTGTTGTTTTTGTTTTTTGAGGTAGGGTCTCACTCTAGTCCAGGCTGACCTAGTATTCACTATGTAGTCTCAGGGTGGCCTCGAATTTACAGCAATCCTACCTCTGCCTCCTGAGTGCTGGGATTAAAGTCATGCGCCACCACGCCCAGCGTGGGTTTATAGCTTTTGGGGATCTCTCCTGAACTCCGAAATCCTACATCATGGGAAACTCAGAAAACAATTTGAATTTGGGAGACACAGAATACACGGTGATTTTTTTTTTCCTTTCTCTTGTTTTCTTCCTCCTTCTACATTCCTCCCACTCACTACTTCTTTTGCTTTCTGTTGAGATTTTCTTTGTCAGAGTTGACGGATTTTCCATTTTTCTCCCAAGATCTTTGTGTTTGGGAGAATTCAATGGGGCAGTGAGTGACTCAAATAGACAATCATGGTAAGAGGGTTTTGTTCCCAGAGCTCACTTCCTTTGACCTCTCTCCCTCCAGAGCTCCTTGTCCCAGGTCACTTTTAGTCTCCTTGAATCATTTTACATCGACTTATGACCTTGCTGACTGTTATTTGCCAGTTATCTTAAGAATGTTTATCAAGGGCTGGAAGGATGGCTTAGCGGTTAAGTCATTTGCCTGCAAAGCCAAGGGACCCAGGCTCGATTCCCCAGGACCCACGTTAGCCAGATGCACAAGGGGGCGCACGCATCTGGAGTTCGTTTGCAGTGGCTGGAGACCCTGGCATGCCCATTCTCTCTCTCTCCCTTTTTCTCTGTCAAATAAATAAAATAAAATGAAGAATGTTTATCAAGTTGAAGGCTACATGGTATTTAAGCCTGCTCACATTTGGTGCAGTTGCTGGGGAAGATACACAGCTCTCCTCTGTTAATTCCACCCTTCCGTACTCAAAATAGGATGGGATCTCTCTCGGTGAGTGGGCAGTGGTAAACACTAACCTAAGAGATTGTTTTTCCTCTCCAGAAATGTTCATCTGTTGCCATGGACTATTGCAAGGAGATGGTTGTCCCCAATGATATTTCCTATTTCCCAGGTGAGGGAAGAGCGTGTGTGAGTGTCTGAGTCGTCCCAACAAAAAACTGATAGACATTTATGTGTCGTCTCGTTTAATCCTCACACCCCCCACCAGGCATGTTGTCCTCACTTTTAGATAAGAGCACTAAGATTTAGGTTCCAGTATACCCACATGGGGCCCAAGCACACACCATTTCTCCTGTTACTGACATCTTACATTCATGTGGCATATTTGTTAGAACTGATTAAGCAATATTGATATCTTACAGTTAACTGAAGTCCAGAGTTTGCATTAGGACTCACTATTTGCATTTAAAGTTTTATGGGTTCTGACAAATGCATAAGGCCATGGGTCCACCATTGCAGTCTCATACAGAATAGCTTCACAGCCCTGAAAATTCCCAGTGTCTTAGTTGTCCATCCCCATCCCTGTCACTGGAAACTACTGGTCTTTTTATTGCCCATGCGCTGTCTCTTCTGGAATGCCATAGAGTGACAGGAAGCAGCCTTTTCAGATTGGCTGCACTCACTTAGCAAGGCGCATTTCTCTTTCCCCCTTGTTTTCTTGTGTTTTGATAGTTTCTTTCTTTTTATCACTACATGATATTCCATTGTATGGAAGTACACTTGTAATTGGGGGCCATTTGAATAAAGCTTCTATGAATATAGTGCATGTATTTTTGGTATGGGCATAAGTTTTATCTCAGTTGGCTATATATTAAAGAGCATGATGGTGACATTGCATATGGTAAGGGTATGTTTAGGAAGCAACTATAAAATTGTCCTTCCAAAGTGGCCAGTATGGGGTGAATTATGTGACCCTAAAATTCATGTCCTAGTCCTAACCCCTCATATCTCAGTTTATAAGTGCATTTGGAGATGGGAACTTTAAAGGGGTGATTAAGATAAGATGAGATCATATGGATCATAATTAAATACTACTAGTGTCCTCATAAGCACAGGAAATTTAGACACAGACAAGCGTTCTCCCAGAAGGAACACTATAGGATGGCAGAGAGAGAAGATAGCACCCTGTAAGTCTAGGCAAAAAACTTTGGAAGCAGTCTTGGACTTCTAGCCTTCAGAACTATGAGAAAACAAACTTACGTTGCTTAAGCCACCCAGTATGTGATAAGCAATGGCTGAGGATGTAGGATGTGGTGGCCGTTTGTTATGGCAGACCTAGCAAACCAATGCAGTGACTCTACATTGCATTGTTTTATGGTTTGGTTTTCCGAGGTAGAGTTCCTGTTGGTCTAGATCCTTGTCAGTACGTGGTGATGTCCATGTTGGAATTTTTGCCAGTTTAATAGGTGTATAGTGGTATCTCTTTGTTTCAGTTTGCAATTCTCTAATAACATATGACGTTGAATATCTTTTTCATATGCTTATTTCCCATCATTTTTGATGGACTCCTGACATTGTGCCTATTTTTAATTGAGTTTTTTTCTTATTGTTGAGGTTAAAGACTTCTTCAGATATTTTAGATAAATCTTTTATCAGATAGCTGTTTTGCAAATATTTCTCCCAGTCTGTGGCTTATCATTTCATTCTCTGAACAATGTCTTTCACAGAGCAGATTTAAAAAAAAAATTTTTTTTTAATTTGAGAGCAACAGACAGAGAGAAAGAGGCAGATACAGAGAGAAAGAGAGACAATGGGTATGCCAGGGCCTCCGGCCACTGCAAACGAACTCCAGACGTGTGTGCCCCTTGTGCATCTGGGGAATCGAGCCTTGAACCAGGGTCCTTAGGCTTCACAGGCAAGTGCTTAACCGCTAAGCCATCTCTCCAGCCCCAGAATTTTATTTATTTATTTATTTTTGTTTTTTGAGGTAGGGTTTCACTCTAGCCCAGGCTGACCTGGATTTCACTCTGTATTCTCAGGGTGGACTTGAACTCATGGTGATCCTCCTTCTTCTGCATCCCGAGTGCTGGGATTAAAGGCATGTGCCATCATGCCTGGCTAGAGCAGATGTTTTATACTTTAATGAAGTCCAATTTACTAATTTCTCTTTCATGAATAATGATTTGGGGTTTGTATCTTAAAATTCATCACTCATCCCAAGGTCACTTAGATATTTCCTGACATTATCTCTGAAATGTTACTGTTCTGCATTCTACATTTAGGTCAATGATCCATTTTGTGAAATTTTTATGAAAGATATAAGATCTGTGTCTAGATCCTTTTTTTCCTTGACATGCAAAGGTCCAGTTGTTCCAATACCACTTGTTGAAACAACTGTCCCTTCTCCATTTAACTGTCTTTGCTCTCTTATCTGCAATTGTCTGACCATATTCATGCGTCTAGATGAGTTTCCTCAGATCAGCTGGCTGTGTTCATGTATCTAGATGAGTTTCCTCAGATCAGCTGGCTATATTCATGTGTCTAGATGAGTTTCCTCAGATCAGCTGGCTGTGTTCATGTATCTAGATGAGTTTCCTCAGATCAGCTGGCTGTGTTCATGCGTCTAGATGAGTTTCCTCAGATCAGCTGGCTGTGTTCATGCGTCTAGATGAGTTTCCTCAGATCAGCTGGCTGTGTTCATGCGTCTAGATTAGTTTCCTCAGATCAGCTGGCTGTGTTCATGCATCTAGATGAGTTTCCTCAGATCAGCTGGCTGTGTTCATGCATCTAGATGAGTTTCCTCAGATCAGCTGGCTGTGTTCATGCGTCTAGATGAGTTTTCTCAGATCAGCTGGCTGTGTTCATGTATCTAGATGAGTTTCCTCAGATCAGCTGGCTATATTCATGTATCTAGATGAGTTTCCTCAGATCAGCTGGCTGTGTTCATGCGTCTAGATGAGTTTCCTCAGATCAGCTGGCTATGGTCATGCATCTAGATGAGTTTCCTCAGATCAGCTGGCTGTGTTCATGCGTCTAGATGAGTTTCCTCAGATCAGCTGGCTGTGTTCATGCATCTAGATGAGTTTCCTCAGATCAGCTGGCTGTGTTCATATGCATCTAGTTCTGGGCTCCACACTCTGTTGCATTGATAGTTGTCTTTTCTCACCACTGCTACGTGGTCTTGATTACGCTACCCTGCAGTAAGTCTGGACTCCATTGTGTCCATCCTCTAACGTTTTCCATCAATAATGCTGGCTATTCTGGGCACAGAGGGGATTTTTGTGAGGCAGAAATAGAGATGAGAGTAACCAGGGCAGGAAACTGGGCAAAGGTTCAACAGAAGAAAAGGAGAAATGTCTTTGAGGACCAGTGAGTAGCTTCAGCTCTCCATACCCTATTTATACATGTAGTAAGACTATTTCCAGAACACAGTTGCTTCCAACCACAGCCACAATTGTTCTTTTCCATTAGGACTGACTATCCAGGACAGGAGAGTAAATACTTGTGATCTGACTGCCCAGGGTGTTCTGTCAGCCATGGAGGTCAGGAGCCGTGGCTTCAATAGCGTGAGCTTTTGTTGATCACATGTCTTTCTTTCAGCCTGATTTAGACAGAACCCCATGGCGGTTTCCAGCTTGGGGGGAGGTCAGTGGGAGGTTGGGAAGGCCCTAATTGGAGTTATAGCTGGGGCTCTTCCAATGTTCTTCACCCACTGAGGCCTCAGCAACTTCATTGTTCCAGCCGGCATGATGACTGGATGCTCTCTTGGCTCCTGAGGAACATACTATAAGAAGCAGTCAGGCAATGAGTATGTAAGCACATTGAAGCTACAGGCCCTACACCAGATGATCTGAGAAAACCGATCCAGGTACACATGAATATAGCCAGCTGATCTTAGATAACAGAACAAAGACAACTCAATGAAAAAGGAACAGTCGTTTCCACAAATGTTAAACTTGAAGATGATCCCTGAAGGAAAGATGCCATCTGGCATGTGGCATGTGGCCATTATGTGTCACTTTCCCTTGCCAAGTAGCAGGGCAGGCATCCAACTAGGGGGCATTGATAAATCCTTACACAGCATCAGCATGGACAACTCATCCACAGACCTTGCCCTACCCGTGATTTGCCTCAAACATTGGTCAAAGGTAAAGACCCTGCCATATTTCTGTATGCCCACAGTGCCTAGCACATTTAAAAGGCAGTCAGTAAGTATACATTAGCTTTGTAAAAGCAGCACACTAGGGTAACCTCCCTTGATAGTTTTATACAATAAAATTAGATGACCACAGGCTAACTGAATCAGATGATTAAAAAAAAAAAAAAAAAAACATGTAGCCCGGCGTGGTGGCACACACCTTCAATCCCAGCACTCAGGAGGCAGAGGTAGGAGGATTGCTACGAGTTCGAGGCCACCCTGAGACTACATAGTGAATTTCAGGTCAGTTTGGACTAGAGTGAAACCCTACCTCGAAAAACCAGATAAATAAATAAATAAAAATAAAAATAAATGTGCAACATCTAATAAAGAAGATGCTCACACTTAGCCATTCCCAGCCCAATTACTGACCCTTAACAGCCCTAAAAGCACTTGTGACCTATCTGTCAAGGGAATTCTTTCAGTCATGGAGGTCTTATAGACACAGGAGTCATGATCAGGAATGTTATTGCAACAAGAGTATGAATAAACACATCGCAGAAAATTTATTGGATTGTTAAATGTCAGTAAAAATGAATCAATATAGATAAATCTCATAACCTACATTATAGAAAGATGCATACAGTATGTTAGAATTTACATGAAGTTTAGGGCAAGAAAAGCAACACTAGCTTTTGTTTTCAGACTGACTAGACAAGAAAAACATGCATGGGAAAGATTAACATCAAATCCGTAGCTGTGCCCATTTGGAGGGGAGGAGGAGGAAGAGTGGAAGGACACAGGAGGACTTGCAGCTTCTGGAGCTGTGAAGTTTCATCTCCCTTCAAGCGATGGAAGCAAATATGTAAACATTAAATTACCAACCCAGAGTGTGAGTTCTTAGAGAATTTGTTGTTCAATATTTACTATGAACTTGATATAGTTACACAAATTTGAAAGTCCTTTGTTAACAAAAAGAAAATGTTTTCTGCAGATCTTTTTTTTTTCCTCTTCCAAAAGCCCGGGGCGGGGGACGGGGGGGTGCGGGGAGAAGTTTTGAAAGAAACAAGCTTAAGCTGTATAGATAAAAGCAAGGTCCTCCAGACAACAGCAGGGGCGCCTCCACATCCTGCCGCGCGGTGGCGCCACATACCCCGGAGAGCGCTTGGGCGGCATGGGGCAATTGCTGAAGAACTGAGGAATCATTCGCTGCTACAGGGCGCATTCAACTTGGTTTAGAGAGGGTTCAGAAGGGCGAGCGACCACAGCCTTCAAACATCTACAGTGGGGCCAGGCAGTGTGATCCCGAAGAAGGGAGCGAAGCTGAAGGTGGGAGGGAGAGCAGGCCAACCCAACTGTCTAATGATGGGCCCGCAAAACTACAGAGGAAGCAGGGGCGGGAGCTACCCCGTGCCCTGGGTCAGAGCTTGTCTTGCTAGATCTCAGCTCATAAACGTTTATGAGGAGGCACAGCAGTTCTCTCCAAATCAGTCCCAGAGCCCTAAAGAGCTTTGTGTGCTCTTTTTTTGTGGTTGAAATTGGCAATGCAGTTTAAAAATTATATAAAATCCAAATAATTAAAATCATCTTGAGAAAAGATATACTTCATTCACACAACCTTCAAGATTGACCCACACAGCTAGTGTCATCATGAGAGTGCGGTAGAGCCTTAAAAATTCAAATGTAGGGCTGGCGAGATGGCTCAGCAGTTAAAGCACATGCCTGCGAAGCCTAAGGACCCAGGTTCGATTCTCCAGGTCCCACGTAAGCGAGATGCACATGGTGGCACATGCGTCTGGAGTTTGTTTGCACTGGCTAGAGGCCCTGGCGGGCCCATTCTCTCTCTCTCTCTCTCTTTGTGTGAAATAAATGAATAAATAAAATATTTTTAAAAAAATTCAAATGTACCTGTGCCTATGGTTGTATAAGTGCAACACAGTATATCCAACAGATAATAATAACAAGGATTAAGCTATTATAGGTTATTATCATACCTTCTGGGAGATCATTCTTTTTCCTTTTTAAAAGCATTTTATTTATTTATTGGAGAGAGAGAGAAAGCACCAGGGCCTCCAGGCACTGCAAACAAACTCCAGACACATGCATCACCATGTGCATCTGGTTTACGTGGGTCCTGGGGAATCGAACCTGGGTCCTTAGGCTTTGCAGGCAAGCGCCTTAACTGCTAAGCCATCCCTCCAGCCCTTATTCTTTTTTATTTCTATTATTTTTGGAGTGTCTTCACATTTCTGCTCCTATGTCTGTTTTCTCTATTTCTCATGTGTCTTTGACTTTCCTTTTCGGGTTTTTTTGTTCTGTTTTGTTTTGTTTTGTCCTTGGTTTTCTCTCTGCTTCCTTCTCCTCACCCAACCCGTCAGCTTTTACCTCATCTCTCTATTTTTTTTTTCCCAACGACCATTATTCTATGCGCTTATATTCTAATTTGCTTTATTAAGGTATTATATACATATGTTATAGTTTGAACTTGTATCCCCAAAGTCTCACATGTTAAGGCTTGATCAGCAATAGTGGCAACAACGACACTGTTGGGAAATAGTAGAAACGCAGGAGGTGGGACTAGGTGGAAAGGAGGAAGTTAGGTCACTGGGCGGTATGGCCTGGAAAGGTACATTGAAACCCTACCCACTCCTTTCTCTCTTTGCCTCCCTGTCATCATGAGGGAAGTCGTTCTTCACATCTGCTCCTGCACTGTAATGTTCTGTGCTCAAAACAACCATGGACTACAACCTCTACAATCATGAGGAAAGCAAGTCCTGTTAACTTGCTGATCTTGTGATAGTGATGGGAAGCTGACTAATATATATATAAATATTTATATATGATTTTATATAAAATAAATATAATTTTAATGTCAATTTATTAGGGCATTATTTACATAGCATAAAATCCATCCACTCTGGGCCAGGAGATGGCTCAGTATTAAGTGTGCTTGATGCTCAATCACCAGGGTCTCTTGGGCCATACACCACAAGTTTGACTCCTCAGAATTCATATGAAAAAGCTGGGCATGGCTGTACATGTTTGTAACCCCAGTCCACGGCAGAGGGACAGGTGGAGACTGGGGAATTGCTGGAGCTCATTGACAGCAACTCCTGCTTGAGACAGAGAGAAACCACTATCTCAAGTAAATATGAAGATGAGCTGTAAGAGGACATCTGGCATTTTCCTCCTCTGGCCTTTGCATACATGCACAGGGGGCACATGCATGAGCACATACGTGTGCATATACCATACCACACACACATACACAAATGCGGGGGGGGGAATCCTTCCACTTTAGGGGAACATACATTCACTTAGGAATCCATCATTACAATTGAGACAGAGTAATCCCATCACCCTAACTAATCGCACTCTTGTCACCCAGCCCCCTCTTTATTCTTAGCAACCCCACAATCACACATTTGCTTTTGATCACCATTGTTTTGTCCTTTTTAAAATATATGAATAAGCCGGGCCTGGTGGCGCACGCCTTTAATCCCAGCACTGGGGAGGCAGAGGTAGGAGGATCACTGTGAGTTCGAGGCCACCCTGAGACTACATAGTTAATTCCAGGTCAGCCTGGACCAAAGTGAAACCCTACCTCGAAAAACCAAAATATATATATATATATATATATATATATATATATGAATAGATTGACAAGCTGTGCATTCAATTTTGCTTTATTTCCTTCCCATAGCATGAGAGGAATCATCTGCTTTTGAGATTCATCTGATATTCTACATGCCCCTACTTTTATATGTCTTGTTACTGGGCAGTATTCCATTGTATAAGTTAATCAAACCTTGTTTATCTATTCACCAATGGATGGACATTTAAGTTGGTTCTAGCTTGGATCCATAAAAATAAAGTTGACATGAATATTTGTATAGCAGTGGATACGTGTCTACATTTCTCTTGGGTAGATACCAAGGAGTAGAACTGTTGGATTTTATAGTTCATGTGTGTTTAACTTTATGAGGAATTGTCAAACTATGTTTTTAAGTGATGTACTAATTTGCATTCTCACCAGCAGTTTGTGAGAAATCCTGTTGTAGATGTCCTTACTCACACTTAATATGGTCAGTCCTTTTCTTTTTAACCATTATATGAATGTATGGCTATATTTTATTATGGATTTAAAATTTATTTCCCTAATGATTATAGATGTTGAGCACATCTAGCCAAGTACGTATCTTCTGTGATGAAGCATTTAATTAAATCTTTTGCCCATTTCTTTAATCAAGTTATTTGCCTCTTTGTTTCTGAATTGTAAGAATTCTTTATATAATTAAAATAGAAGGCTTTTGTCAGATATATATGTTTATAAACATTTTACTCCAAGTTGACTTACATTTTCATTTTCTTAACAATGTCTTTTAAATGGTAATGTTTTTGTTATAAAGATTTTGTTCTAGGTCCCCTTTCAATGTCAGGTGTGAGGTTAGGATGAAGTTTTCTTATTTTCTAAGTGGATATCTATTTGATTATACTATACTATTAAGAGGACCTGGGGCTGGGAAGATTGCTCAGTCATTAAAGGCATTTTCTTTTTTTTTTTTTTTTTTTTTTTTTTTTTTTCTTTTTCAGGTAGGGTCTCACCCTAGCCCAGGCTGACCTGGAATTCACTATGGAGTCTCAGGGTGGCCTCGAACTCACAGCGATCCTCCTGCCTCTGCCTCCCGTGTGCTGGGATTAAAGGCGTGCGCCACCACGCCCGGCTTATTAAAGGCATTTTCTTACAAAGCCTGAAGGCTTGGGTTCAATTCCCCAGTACCCACATAAAACCACACACACAAAATATCATGTACATCTGAAATTTGTTTGCAGCAGCAAGAGGTCCTAACATGCCTATTTTTTTTTCTGTCACTCAAATAAGTAAATACAATGAGGTGACATCTCTTTGTCATTTTAATTTGCACTGCCCCCTGGCTGAGTTAAGTCACTTTGCCTTTTGCTAGGTGGCCATCAGTGGCCTTTTTCCTCTATCCACAATTGTAAACTTGTCCCGGGCCCTCTTCCCACAAGTATCATTTGGTCTTTCTGCTTTGTTCATTGTCAACATTGATGACAATCACATGCAGAGGAAAACGAATTCTTCCCTCCGGTCACTGGCTTGTATGGTGAGCGGCACCGTGGGCCGGAACACGCCTGAGCTTCAGCGGAAGCTTCAGTCAACGGCTTCTGCCGCCATAGCGTTTGTTTTCTTGTTAACTTCAGAAACTGATTTGTAAACCTTTTATTTCACCGTACTTGGGGCTCTGTACTTGAGAAGGGAGACCATGCCCCTCTTGAGGTGTGTTGGCTGCTTACGATGATTCAAAAGTCACCACTGGGCTGGAGAGATGGCTCAGCAGTTAAAGGTGCTTGCTTGCAAAGCCTGCAACCCCGGGTTCAACTGTCCAGTATCCTCATAGAGCCAGACGCACAAAGGGACACGTGTATCTGAACTCCAGTTCATTTGCAGTGGTGACAGGCCTTGGCAGGCCCGTGTTCCCTCTCTCTCTCTCTCAAATGAGTAAATAAAACTATTTTTTAAACTATTATTCTTTCTTTCCAAAGGAGAAAAGTTGGATGAGCTGTCTGCCAGGGTCCAAGGCTATGGCTGTGGTTATGTGAAATCTGGCAAGCAGGGTCAGACTACACTTTGAAGAAACTGGCCCCAAAGTAGTTACTCTCTCAGTAACACCTAAGCTTCCTCTGAATACTTCAACATGTCTAAACCACACTTCAGGAATCACATGAAATAAACCCCTGCGTTCACAGCATTTTAGCTGACGAGCTGAACAAAGTAGGCAGAGCCAGAATCAAGCTGTCTAGCTGTAAATCCCTTAGGGGTACAGTTGTGTGGTTTCAAGCGTAGCAGCACAAAACGGGTCAAAACACCCCCTCCCAAAGACCCATTAGAAGACAATGAGGCCATAGCTCAGTGGCAGACTGGTAAGATAGCATGCATTAGACCCTGGGCTTGATTCTAAACACTATAAAAAGCTACAGTGTTTGCTGGGCGTGGTGGCACACACCTTTAATCCCAGCACTGGGAGGCAGAGGTAGGAGGATCGCCGTGAGTTCGAGGCCACCCTGAGACTGTGTAGTGAATTCCAGGTCAGCCTAGGCTAGAGTGAGACTACCTCAAAAAAAAAAAAAAAAACCTACAATATTTTAACCCATCTCCCTGACATTCCTAGTTCTCCTATGTATCATTTACCACAGCATTTGCCATTTAAAACATACTATAGAGTTCACTTACTATGATTACATTTGTAGTTCTGACTAAAAGATAAATTTCATGACAGCACATTTTCTCTTCTTGCTTATTAGCCAAGTGCCTAGAAAGTGCATAGTAAATGCTAAATAAATGTTTGCTGACACATGAAATGAGTCTGAGGTTGGGGATACTACTCCATCTCTTGGCCTGAACCTCACATATCTGGGGGCTGGAGAGGTTTATTAGTTATCTATTGCCAGGTAACAAATGACCACAAAATCAGCAGCTTAAAACCAGCACACAATTACTATCTCCCATTTCTGCGGCCAGGGCTCCAGGCACAGCTTAGCCAGGCCCTCGGGTTAGGCCTCACCCTCCTGCCGTCACAGTGCCGACTGGGCCTGGGTCTCACCTGGGGAAAGATTGGCTTCCCAGCTCACTCCAGGTAGCAGAGATCAGATCCCGAGAGCCATGTGCCTGGGTTTCAGCTGCATTGCCGTTGCTCTGGGCTCTAGAACCTGTCCACAGCCTCTTGCCTAACGGGATTCCCTGTCACACTGTCACCTGATTCCAAGTCAGCAAAGGAGACCAAGGGACTCCAATAAGATGGGCACTGTGGGTTTATGCAAATGAATGTTGTAATCACGTAATGCTGTCACCTACGACTCCCTACTTGCACCCCCTACTCAATAGGAGTGGCATCATGGAGAGTGGACACCAGGAGGCAGGGGTCATAGGAGCCACCTGAAGGGAAAGCCCACCACAGCAGCTGACAGCTAAAGGTGAGGCTTCTCCTTCAGTGACTGATTGGTCTCGTGTACACCTTAGCCTCTGTACCGAGTAGTCAGGTATGCCTGTGTCCCCAGGATCTGGGGCAAGGGCTGTGCTTGCTCATCTCCAAAGTCTGTTTCTACCATGGAGCGTGGCATATAGTAAGTAATTAGTCTTGGTTGAGTGGGTGAGAGGATGACTTGAAGGGCAGATGGATGAATGCGTGAATGAGTGACAGATAGAATGTGGACTTATGAGCCGGGCGTGGTGGCGCACGCCTTTAATCCCAGAACTTGGGAGGCAGAGGTAGGAGGATCACTGTGAGTTCAAGACCACCCTGAGACTCCATAGTGAATTCCAGGTCAACCTGGATTACAGTGAGACCCTGTCTCAAAAGAAAGGAAGAAAGAAGAAATAGAGAGAAAAAGAAAGTGGACTTACGAATGAACAGACAGAAGGAAGGGACCCAGAGAAGGAGAGTAATGTGGCAGCCAAAGCACAGGTAGGGGCAAACCACCGGACAGCTGGACTGTGGCTCGCTGAGGGGGGTGTGGGGGTTGAGGGGGGGCAGCCCCAGGGGAGGTGAGAAGCGATGGGTTTAATCTCCCACCAACACCTTGTTCCTAGAACTGTATGCTTGGTACCTTTCCATCAGGCAGCCAAGAGGTCAGGGCTAGGTCATCTCTGTCAGATCTTCCATTTCCTCCTCAGGAAATGAGAAGAGGTCACGTGGGGAATCTAAATGGCCTGCGGTTGAAGTTGCCAATGAGATCCACAGCCTCCGGGGCCTCGGTAGAGCTGGAGTAATTTCCTAAGAAGTATGATAATTCTCTCAAGGGCTTTCAGCAAAGGATTTAGATAATAACGGATTCTTAAAGTGCTCCATGCCATACATCTTGAGCTTTGGGCTAACCCTCCCTGAGGTCATTACCGGGCACGGTGGTGCACATGTGATTACTCCTGGCGGGGGGCCTCTGAATCCACAATGCAAGCCGCACCCCACAGGCCCACCCTGGTGCTGGTGCTCTCCACTGAGATTGTGGGTGCCTCCAATTTGGGAAAAGTGGCTAGATTTTCCCAGGAGCCTCCTCTTTAGGACCATCATCTGAAAAGAAGACGGCCTCCTGAGGCAATAAACTGGAGTTGTGTTGTAGGGTTGTGCTGGGTGGGCTGGCTTCAGTGGACTGGGTTTGAATGGGAATAAGGGAAATAAACTCAGTCCACAAGGCTGGATGCCTCAGTACCCTCCATCTGGCACTAGGATGTGGAGGATTCCTGGACAGCCACTGGTCTTCAGTCCACATTGGAAGGCTGGTGTTCCCATGGCTCTGTTGGCATGTCCACGAAGGACAGCTGAAACAGGGTAGATGCCCACACGAGTGAATAGCAGGGGCGGCCAGGTAAAACCCACACACCAGCAAGGGCTCAGGGCGCCAGGTGAAAGGCACTGTGGTCTCCCAGGGCTTCCTTGTATAATCACATGAGCCCACCACCTCGCCATACAGGACCCACCACCAGATGGGCTGCCCACTCTGGGCGAAGGTCTTCCTCCCTCAGTTAATCCTTCCTGGAAATGCCCTCAGAGACCCGCCCCGAAGTGTGTCTCTTACTTGATTCCTGATCTGATGACAGTGACAGGTGATATAGTAGGTTGAACCGTCACATGTTTGTTTGTTTCTCTTTTGCTTGAATTTCTGTTACTTCTTTTGCTCTCCCAATGCATAATGGGTAATTTGCTTTATGTCGCTTAAAGGCAATCAAGAGCTAAGATGAGAGCTGGAGAGATGGCTTAACAGTTAAGGCACTTGCCTGCGAAGCCAAGGGACCCAGGTTAGATTCCCCAGGACCCACGTATGCCAGATGCACAAGGGGGCGCATGCATCTGGAGTTTGTTTGCAGTGGCTAGAGGCCCTAGCATGCCCATTCTCTTTCTGTCTGTCTCTCTTCTATTTCTCTCTCTCTCTCTCTGCTTGAAAATAAATAACTTTTTTTTTAAAAAAAGAGCTAAGATGAATGAACTGGACCTCATGATATTTCAGGCTTTGCTGACTGGTCAGACAAGAGGGCTGAGGAATACCTTTATTGTTTTTGTTTGGTTTTGGTTGTTAAAGGGGCTACTGAGCCTTTTACATGAGCCACGCCTTATACTGGCGCATGTATATAAAAAACCCCCGCACAATTGAAAGCTGTGAAATATCGGGTACTTAGTCTCCTTGGAGGAAATGGGCCACAATATTCCTGAGCTGACCCATAAAGGGAAGGGCAGATTTTCCTAGCCTGGTCTCTATCCTGAGTCGGGCTTCAGGCCCAACCCTGCAGGCATGAGGAGCTGGCCCAGGAAGAACCTTGTAGACCAGTTCAGTAAGTGCTGAGTCTCCTTCTGGGTGCACAGCTCTGTGCTCCGCACTCTCAACAGACACAAGAATGAGCCCCACCGGGGAGGCTCGAGGCTCAACGAGAATAAGAGTTGGACGTGAAGTGCTAAACGAGACAGCTCTGTTACTCCCTCCAAGGCTTAGGGAACATTATGAAAGAAGGGACAAAAAGAATATAAAAGCCAGAGGATGGGAAAGAGTGCTGTGGAATGCTGTCTTCTGGACAGGACATGTCTGTTGCATCCATGAGCTCACAGCTACTGCTGTTACCTGCATAAGACCTATGCAATACTGGGCCCATCAACATCCTCTCCTGGATAATGGAGGAGAGCAAGAGGCCCCATTCCTCGCTGAGGAACTAGTGGCAGCTAATAGTTTCTGGGGAAGATGTCTTCTTCCATCTTACAGCCACTGGTAAGGTGTGTGTGCTCTGGTAAATAACCCCCCACCATGTTCATGCAAGCAACCCTAATTAAACTGAGTGGGTCTCTCTTTCTCTTACACACACACACAACATCAAAGTAGAAAGGTGCTAGTTGGAAAGATAAAGGGGTTCAGAGAGGGGGAAATAAGGTAACTAGAGATGATTATCATCAAAATCCACTATAAATATATAGAAAGTTGTCAATCGATAAAGAAGAATAAGTCTGCTGTCCTTAGAGTCTGGCAACAGATACGAGTTATCCCAAGGCCACAAGGAAGACCTCAGCAAGACCTGGCTGCAGCAGGGAAGCAGCTCCAACTCATATGCTGAGGTGATTTCTAAGGCTCATAGCTGGAAGGAGCAGGCTCGTTCTGGTTTCACACAGAAAGCCCAGAACCGTCTTGCTCCTTCCCCAAGATGGCATAGCTTGCTAGGTTTTGTGCACACACACACATACACTCATCCCCATCCACACTTGTTTGTCACACAAGCGTGCTCTGCACGTCACTTAGAAAACAGGCACTTAGAAGCTGCTGTTGCTAAAATCAAGCAAGCAGCAAAAGCCATTGACTCCTCCCTTGGGCCCACAAGGTGACTACGTACAGGATGAAAGCCTGGAATCTCCGCCTTCATCTCGTGTCTCTGCTTCGTCTGAAGGCACAGACATACGCTGTTGTCCTTAACCTTTCCTCTTAAGTAACCTTCAGTTTGGGGAAGAGGAAAACGTGATACAACAGACCCTTCTCCTGCCACGTGAGGATAGTTGTCAAGCAGATGCCTTTAACCACCGAGCCGTCGATCCACGAGGACAAGGACCCTCAGTGATGACACAATAACAACCAACAGCTTAAAGGTCTCACTGCGCAGGACCAGAGCAGAGACGTTGATGGGTTAATGATGGGCACGACCACAGCTTACCCAGGACTAATTAGTATGTATAGTTCTTGGCCCCCATATAAACCTGAACCTTATGTCCATATCCCAAGATGGACTTGAGGTGTCATTTGTTCCTTTCCCCAACACAGCCACATTGAAAAACTCTACTTTTTATCATGACTTGCCCCTTTAATTGGTGTACTGGGGACAGTGGCTGAGCCTAGCCTGTTCGGACTACAAGAGCCTGGAATTTTGCCTTTAAAACTCTGGTGACGCCATCAGGCTCCATCCTAAAACTCCCTCCTTCACCTGACTCCTGCTCTGACTGAAAGGTTTGATGACACCACCTGAGCTCTCACTCTCAACTCTTTTTAAACATTTTTTTTTTTTTTTTTTTGGCTACCTCAACAACAATTTGTTCTTTGGTGTTGTTGTTGTTTATTTTTATTTATTTGAAAGTGACAGACAGAGAGAAAGAGGCAGAGAGAGAGAGAGAGAATGGGCGCGCCAGGGCCTCCAGCCACTGCAAACAAACTCCAGACGCGTGCTCCCCCTTGTGCATCTGGCTAACATGGGTCCTGGGGAATTGAGCCTTGAACCGGGGTCCTTAGGCTTCACAGGCAAGCACTTAACCGCTAAGCCATCTCTCTAGCCGTCTCACTCTCAGCTCTTAATGGTAAGTCTCTGTTAGAGCAAAAGTCCTACTTTCCATACATTTCTCCCTTTTGACATCAGAACAGAGCATCTCCCATTCTCAAGGTTTTGTTGTTTTTCTTTTTTATTTGTTTGAGAGAGAAAGAGAGAGTAAAAGGAAGATAGACACACATAGAGAATGAGAGAGAATGGGCATTCCAGGACCTTTAGCCACTGCAAACGGACTCCAGAAGCTTGTACCACCTTGTGCATCTGGATTACGTGGGTCCTAGGGATTCGAACCTGAGCCCTTTGGCTTTGCAGGTGAGTGCCTTAACTGCTAAGCCATCCCTCCAGCCTTTGTTGGTGTTTTGCAAACAGACTGAGTCTTGCTGCATTGCCCAGGGTGGTCTTGAACTACTGGGCTCAGACATTCCTCATCTCAGCCTTCCCAGAGTCGCTGGGATTATAGACCTTGACCATCCCCTGTTCTCCACCCACACCCAGCCTTGCTGAATCTTATCAGATCCACCCTTTCCTCTTGCATACAGGCCTCTCAGACTGCTAGCTTCCGTCTCTTTTAAAAGGTACCCTTGAGGGTTTTCCAAATGGATGAACGTCTCTTTTAAAAACTTTTCTTCTTAATGGGTCCATTAAATATTCTAATGTTTACAAATACATTTAGATAGCTAGGCCTTGATCTCTCTTGTCTGGAATAAGTCCTTCTTTTCAGCTCATCCTGGCCTATTTTAATTTTCACATAGCCCTACTCATTTTTTAAAATATTTTACTTTTATTTATTTATTTGACAGAGAGAGAGAGAGAGAGAGAATGGGCGCACCAGGGCCTCCAGACACTGCAAATGAACTCCAGACACGTGCGCCCCCTTGTACATCTGGCTAATGTGGGTCCTGGGGAATCGAACCTGGGTCCTTTGGCTTTGTAAGGAAGTGCCTTCACCGCTAAGCCATCCCTCAAGCACCTTACTCATTTTTTAAAAATACGATTTTATTTCTATGTTTGTTCATTTGGTTTTTCTTGGCCTTTCCTACTCCTTCAGATGCTAGGCCCTGCAAGACAGAAACCATGCCTGTTCTGCTCTCTACGGTACCCCTGCACCTACCAGAGCACCTGCCACAGGAAGGGAGTGTTCAAATATGTATTGAGTGCATAAATAAGTAAAGTAGAATATTCAGAATATGTTATATATCATGGTTCCCTTAGTGAATTATGCAAAATGCACAGTGCAGCCGGGTGAAGATAAATAAGGCAGATATATGAGAACTGGATTTTGGAAAGTGGAACAGGAGTAGGAAGGAGCTAACAGGGCTGACTGGTAAGTAAGGATGTCCTTCACGACAGATGTCATCGGCCACCGCTGGCTCATGGAAGGGCGGAACAGACTCAGAAGTAGTCACTGCTCCAAGCTAACAAGCTGGGCCAGCAGACCAGTGACAGTGTGCATAAACGACAATGTGAACGACAGATGCTTGCTGCCCCTCCCGCCCTCCAAGCCTCACCTAAGAATCTCTCTGTGAACTGCTCTAACTTAACCTGGAAAACGTGACTCTGCCTAGCCATGCTGACGCATGACCAAGCCACTACATGGGACACTCAGTGCTCCTTAATGATTATATACATGGATGAATGAATGTGCTGGGCCAAAAGCATCTGATCTTCTAGAATGGAACTTCCATGAAGGATACCTGTTTGACATATCACTGTGTCCTCAGCACCAAGACAAATGGTGTCTGGCGCAAGGAAGTGTTTAATAAGGTTTTCATGAAGTAAATATTCATGGATCTGGTCCAGGAAGCCAAGACATAATCAAGGCTGGGAGTGGTGGTGCACTCCTTGAATCCCAGCACTTCGGAGGCAGAGGTAGGAGGAATCATTGTGAGTTCGAGGCCACCCTGAGACTACATAGTGAATTCCAGGTCAGCCTGAGCTAGAGTGAGTCCCTACCTCAAAAAAATTTAATTAATTAATTAATTAAAAAATTTAAAAAAGATACTTTAAAAAGACACAATCAAGGGCTGGGTGTATGACTCGGTGGACAGAGCACTTGCTGCATAAGCATGAACATATGTATACAAACTCCCAGAACCCATGTAAAGCCGGGCACAGTTGCAGGATCATCTGTAATCCCAAGCTACCTGTGGTGAGATAAGGACAGGAGACAGGAGAATCACTGGAAGCTTGCGGGCCAACTAGCCCGGCAAAAGCAGCGATGCACAAGAGAGCCTGCCTCAAACAAGGCGGAAGGTAAAGACCGGCACCGAGGTTGTCCTCTGTCTGTCACACAGTGTGTCCGCACTCACACACAACTAAATGGAAGCTGGTCTTGAGCAGGATTTGGGAAGTGGTGTGAAGAGCCATTCCATGCAGGTAGCACAGAGGGGCTGTGATGGTTAATCTTGATTGTCCATTAACTGGATTGAGAAATACCTAGGCAATTAGCCAAGGGTGTGCCCGCGAGGGCATTTCCAGAGAAGCTCGGATCATGATGGTTCTAGCCAAATGAATGGTTTAATACACTGCTGGATTCCCCACTTGAGCCTGCTATTGACAGATGGTAGAGCTGTGGGAGGGGCTTGGTTGAAGGAAGTAGGTCCAAGACCCATCAATTTGACAAGACAAGACAGCCAACTGCCCACCAGAAGATGTGCCACCTCTATCTCATTCACCGGGGTCCAGAAGAACCCACAGAGGAAGCGGTGAGGAACCCTGCTCCCAAGGCTGGCCTGACAACCACGTCCAAGGAGACAGCGATAAACACGATGGAGAATTGAAATGCCCATAGCAGAGTCTACAGAGAACTCAGCACCAAAAACAAACTGCTGACAGAGCTGCCAAGGCTCAGGGACCGTTGTGGAAGAGGGGGCGTGAAGAGAGTAAAAACCACAGGGTGCACAGAAATATCCTGAAGCACAGCCCCCTCCCCCAAGAGACTGACTGAGGCCCTAGTTATCCCACAGTGAACACCAAGACCGTACCGAGGAGGGCCCCCAGGGACATGGAGACTGAGGAAAAGGAATACAAGACTATAACTTGTGCTAATATATATATGTAAATATATACGTTCAACAACAGCCTGTCCAGGACCCATAGGCCTATCTCTTCCCTCTCAACACTGGCTCACAGCTTGCATTACAACTCAAAGGTAGTCCTGACCCATCAACTAGATGCTTATTATAAAAGGCTGATTTTGTACTGAAGCCCAAAGGCTTCACATCTCAGCCAACTATCAGGAGAATCTCCAACACACACACACACACAGAGACAGAGAGAGAGTTCCTTTCTAAGTCAGTTATCTGATACTAAGGACACAGCCTTCCTAGTCACCGAGTGTCCACTGGCCTGAGTGCTGTGCATGCTCCTGAGGAGAGACCCTGAAAACAACCCATACATGAAATTCTTCCTGTGTCAAAACAAGCTGTGAGGACAAGATGCACTCAGGCTGACTCCATCCCTTCTGTCCGGGGCTGGGTTACTACAGTTCACTGGAAATTGTTTGGAACTTGTACAAGTTCCAAGTCCTGCCTCGGGGAGTCCATGCCTCTTGGCTCCTGGCAGTTCCTTCTTTGTGACCTGCAAGATGGGTTCATGGTCACATCCTGGGCTGCACCACCACGTATTCCCCACGGGAGCACAGAAGGGAGCGCGCATCTGCCATGGTCTGCCCAGAGGGACCGCTTCATCTGCAGACGCCCTGCATCCAGGAGCGTGGTCCCCGAATCTGAGGCTGGGGGCCCCGGGGGACAGCTGCAAAGCAGAAGCACCTTTTCCTCCGCACCCCACGCCCTCCTTCCTCACTGCACACATTGTCTCCCTGGCTCTTCTTCTCTGGGGTGAGGGCACTCATGGAAAAGAAATGGGGACTTGGAGAACCCCGGTGCTTCCCAGGAGGTGCACAGGCCCTAGTGGGAGCTGGAAGTGTGGGAAGTGGAGAGGATCCAGAAGCCTCTAAACTCTGACAGATGTCAGATGAGCTGTGTGGAACCCAGTAAGTCTAAGAGTCCCTGAGCTGGTGGGACCATCCCCTGACTCCCTTTCTTATTTGTAGGTTCTTTCTTCCTCCTACAATAGATGCGACATCCTCGTCACTGGATGCTAAGGTGCAAGAAAGAGGATACGACTTTGATCTAGGCATAGGCAGGACGTTGCCAAGGACAGCGGCAAGGTGAGGACGATAGGCCTGGCCCCCTTATGTTGGATCACAGCCCTGTGTGCTTCCACAAAGCCTAAGATGAAGAGCCCTCCTTAGCTGAGCTGCTGGGACAGTCGTCCAGCTCCAGTTCCCGGATATGAGTAATAATGACCTGTCAAGACACCCAGTTTGCAACAGCCTACTTGGCTTTAACATTTTACGGAGACCCTTAAACCTTGACACTCAAGGTCTTGAGAGAACCGAGGAGGGCCTGGTACCAAGTGTGGATGTTCAGTGACCATTCACAGCATGATTGGTCCCCTAACCCTGTTTGCTGCTTATCACTATAAAACCAAAGGTATTATGTTTGGTCCACCCAACTCTTTGGGTGCCCAGGAGGTCATGTATGTTAGAAGCAGAAGGCATTTCAATTCATATTCTGGTATTTCAATCCATAGCTGCATCTGGAAGACCTCTCTGAGGCCTGAAGACATGGTAGTTACCTGGGTAATGAATTTGAATAGTCAGCTGTCAAGCTATGGAATTCAAGCTAGAATGTTAGCTCTATCTAGTGAATGCATTCATTCGGCAGTCTATACTACAGGTCTCCTGTGGAAAATCAAAGCGCTATCCATTCATCTCATTTTGCAAATCCATGAGCTTGTGTCTATCCCTCAGTTCTGCAGGAAGACCCAGGATTCATTTCTCTCCTGGACCCACACAGTCCTGGACCAGAGATGGATGTCTTCCCAGCTCAACACTGAAACTGTGGGAGGCTTGGTACTGTGACCTGGGCTGGCCTGACCCCGTCGCTCCATCTGTTAAGGAGACAGTGCTTTCTTTGTATCATTGTTTGTCTTTTTGGTCTGATTTTATTTCCCTTATTCCCATTCAAACCCAGTCCACCGAAGCCAGCCCACCCAAGCACAACCCTCCAACACAGCTCTAGTTTATTGCCTCAGGAGGCCGTCTTTTCAAATGACAGTCCTAAAGAGGAGGGTCCTGGGAAAATCTAGCCACTTTCCCCAAATCAGAGGCACCAGCTTCTGACAGCTTCCACCGTCTTGATCCTTGGCTGGTGGACTAACAGGGCAGGGTCGTACAGGGAAGAGTTAGTGGCTGTGACAACATAACAGTCACATCTAAGCACACTGTAGAGATAAAAGGCCATCTATGTTCATTCCTTAGCACGGTGAGGAAGAACTTTCTGAGGCCAGGGTCACTCTTCAGACAAGCCCCTCTTTGACCCTTCTAAAAACATCAAAGGTCTATTCGTGGTTGAAATTTTCCCAATTGAAGTAGATTTGCTAAACCAAATCTTTCACTTTTTTTAATATTTTATTTTTATGTATGTGACAGAGAGAAAGAGAGAGGGAATAGGTGCACCAGGACCCCCAGCCACTGCAAACGATCTCCAGACACGTGTGCCCCTTGTGCATCTGGCTAACGTGTGAATAGAACCTGGGTCCTTCAGCTTTGCAGGCAAACGCCTTAGCCGCTAAGCCATCCATCCAGCCCACTTTTTTTTTTTTGAGGCAGAATCTCACTTTCTCTCAGGCTGATCTGGAACTCACTCTATAGCCCCAGGCTGGCCTGTAACTCATAACAATCCTCCTACCTCAGCCTCCTGAGTGCTAGGATGATAGCTGTGAATCACCGGGCTTCACTTATTTTTAAAAGTGGAATTTGTTTGTTTTCATGACTTATTTCTAGTTGTATCAAACCTTGCCAATTCAAAGAAACAAAATGTACCAGAGAAAAAGATATGCGTAACTTGTGTCTGCTGGTAAGTTCAACATACCATAAAACCAGAAGGCCCCATGGCCTTGCTCAAGTGAATACAGTTTAGTATTTTGTTTTATTTTTCCTGGAGACCAAGGTCCTCCAGTTTCCTAAAGTATTTAGATTGGCTCACCGCACAACTGAGCTGTGTACCTGAGATGCTAAAAGTCCCTATCCTATCTCTTCAAAGGTGGAAATGGCCAGAATAGGGCAGCGCGGTGTCTAAGAGACCACTAGAAGCCCATGGATAGGCAGATCAGAATGGCCCAGGCTATGTCAAGACAGCAGAATTGTTAACTGGGTAGTGGTCATATCCACCTTCTAGAATAAAAGCCACTAAGCCACCCTGTGCTCCATGTCGTAGGGATCGTTACCTAGGCCATGGGCGGGAGCTAGGGCAACTGGTCACAGAGAGACACCAGAATAGCATTTCACATCTCTCTGGTACATAGCAAATATCTGGCCTTTAGGAGAAGGTGCTCAGTAAGTATTTGTTAAAGTAATCAAAGGTTGATTTCTGAATAGCCCGAGGGGAGGGGGAGGCAGTTTCAGAAAGAAAAAAAAAAAAAAGAGTGACCTCAAAATCATTGACTCCACAAAGAAAGTCCCTTAAATCCAAGACTTGGGTCTAAGTGCACGCTGTGAACTTAGTGACACACTTGCTCACGTCAAATGCGACATGGCCTGAGCTAAGCGGCCAGGGAAGTAGAGAGTGGGTGAACTAGAAATTTAGGAGACCAGGTGTACTTCAATTAATTGATTTATTTATTTTATTTAACAGAGAAAGAGAGAATGGGCGCGCCAGGGCCTCCAGCCACTGCAAACAAACTCCAGATGTTTGCACCCTCTTGTGCATCTGGCTAACGTGGGTCCTGGGGAATCAAACCTGGGTCCTTTGGCTTTTCAGGCAAAGGCCTTAACCGCTAAGCCATCCCTCCAGCCCCCAGATGTGCACTTTAACAGTGGGCTAATGTGGAAGGAAGGTGATTCAAACTTGAATATCACAAGGTACTGAAAGAAGTAACGAAGTCAAATCTCTAGTAGTACTTGAGTGCCATTGGCTAGGTTCTCTTTTTTAAAAAAATTATTTATATATTTGAGAGAGAAAGAGAGAGAATGAGAATGGGTGGTCCAGAGCCTCCTGCCACTGCAAATGAACTCCAGAAACATGTGCCATTCTGTGCATCTGGCTTTATGTGGCTACTGGGACCCAAACTCAATCCATCGTGCTTTATTATTAGCAAGAGCCTTTAACCACTGAGCCATCTCTCCAGGCCCCAATTCACTAGGTTCTTAACACAGTGGATTTCTCCCCAATCACCTTCCCTTTCCACTTTCCCTAAAGACAGGACTGACCTGTTCCCAGGAGGCGCCGGTACCACATCTCTGTCTGAATGTCACAAGTGTGGCCAGATGGGACTGGCGCAGGGAACAGATAGAAATAAGCACATCTTCTCCAAGTGCTGCATCAGGAGAATCCTGAAAGCCATTCTTTTGTGGACAGAATGTTTCTTTGTTCCTCTGAGACAAAACCCACAACTCTTTGGGGGACAAAGAGACAGCTTGAAGCACAGCCGAGCTCATGCTATGGGGGAGGGTGTAGCCTCGGAGACTGCAGTCCTCGCGGTTCTGATTGTGACATCACGTAAGACACCTCTGTGTGTGTGGTGGTTTTCAAAATATTTTTTATTTATTTATTTGAAAGAAAAAGAAAGAGGCAGATAGACAGAGAGAGAATGGGCCTCTAGCCACTGCAAAACGAGCTCCAGATGCGTGCTCTCCACCTTGTGCATCTGGCTTACATGGGTACTGGGGAATTGAACCTGGGTCCCTTAGCTTTGCAGGCTAGTATCTAAACTGCTAAGCCATCTCCCCAGCCCATGTGTGGTATTTACTTATTTTTAATATTTTATTTTTATTTATTTATTTGACGGAGAGAAAGGGGGGGGAGAGAGAGAGGGGGAGAGAATGGGCGCGACGGGGCCTCCAGCCACTGCAAACGAACTCTAGACGCATGCGCCCCCTTGTGCATCTGGCTAACCTGGGGAATCGAACCTGGGTCCTTTGGCTTTGCAGGCAAATGCCTTAACTGCTAAGCCATCCCTCCAGTCCTCATGTGTGGTATTTATTACGAAGCAGGGTCTCACTCTAGCTCAGGCTGACCTGGAACTCACTCTGTAGCCCCAGACCGGCCTTGAACTCACAGAGATCCTTCCACTTCATGATCCCAAATGCTGGGACTAAACATATGAACCCCACACCCAGCTTGATACCTTTTAAAAACTGAACAAGCCTGGACTAGAGTGAGACTCTACCTAAAAAACAAACAAAAAACTGAACAAATATACTACCAAATATTGGGCTCACGTTCAGCCTCATGCCTCCTCAGATACATGCAGACTTAGCAGCTCTGGGAAGTCTTCAGGGCCCTGGGAGAACAGGGGGGCCTGACTAGCCATATTTCTGATTGTTTTACTTACACATACCTTCATACCCTCATGTACTCAACAGCGTTTTACTGAGCTTTTGCACTGTGCGAGGCCCTGCGTTGGAAGCCAGGGCTTAAAAAAATAAATCCACATCCCTCTCCACAGACAGCCTTGTGGGGAAGACAGACCAACTAAAGGCTGCACCTCTACAACGTGACGTCAAGAGGGTGCAGGCAGTTCTGAGGACACAAGGGAGGGCCAGAGAACATAGCCAGGGTTCCAGAGATTTCCTGGGGGGGGTGGATAAGAAAAGACTGGCTAGATGAAAGGGAGCAGGGTGATATTCCCAGGGAAGGAGCAATAAGCAGGAAAGTCAAAGACAAGTGAGACCCCCATTGTGATAATGGGCAACACAGACCATCTGTGAGCCTGGTCTCTTCCCCATGAAATGGGTGTTTCCATACCTACTTGGCATGGTTCCTGTCAACTTAAAAGGAGATAATGCATGGAGAGCGTCTACCTAAGAAATGTCCAGTACCCAGTAGCAGTTTCCCCAGTCAGTGACATTGTAACCAGAGTTTTAGGGTAAAAGTCCTAGCTTCAGCTGTCCCCAATAGGATGGGTTAGGCCACCCATCCTCATTAACCAACTTAAAAAAAAAAAAAAAACGGTGAAAAGCAGAGAAAAGAGATTTAATCAATGCACATTGTTAAGAGAAACAGATACAGGAGTCCCGTGGCCTCTCGTTCCGTTTTGGGATACTGATATGAGCTTTAGGTTTAAATAACAGAAGAATTAAGACAGAGGGCAAGAGGTTCGCATAACCAAGCTGGCCAAGGTGTGATCCCCTCAGATGATCTTAAAAGAAATTGTTACATCTGTGAATCACGTTTCGAGTGCGGGTGGGGCGGGTAGGGGACTAATCTGGTTTCTGTGCAATGATCTGCCACAGGACACAACCTCTCCATCGTGGGCAGTTGTTCTCACCTCAAAGGGCAGCCTGTCCTTCCCCGAAGGCCTTATGGGCTGGAGTGAGGAGTCAATGCTTTTAACAAAAGCGATTTCTAAGTGCCCGGTACCTCTTTCTCCCAGAATCTATGTTAGTATCACACTTCACTACTGGGAACTGTTCGGGAAGCAGGTTAGAAGGCCTCCTTCATTTGTCCCTCTGTCCCTTCCCTTCTCGCTTCTCTCTCCTGGCTGGGCACAGCTCCAAAACACCTCAGGCTGCAGGCTGCCCCCGCCTCTTGGCATGGTCCCCAAATCCGCATATGAGAGTGTGGGTGCCACAGCCCCTCTACCTGGACAATGACTGCGTGTGATCCTCAAGGTGCAGGTGTCTCACTCCACTGGCCAGGGTGTAGCCCACGTGCGTGGCTCTATCACTTCCCAGTGTTGCCCTCCCTGCCCAGGGTGAAGAAGCTTCCCCTCCCCCCGCCACATGCATACGGGCCCCCGCACAAAAGCTAAGCTTCCGGGGTATCCGGAGCTGCAAAGCGCGGGATGTCAAATCCACCGCAGCTCCGAGGAGCCTCTGGCAGGGCTCGTGCCCATTCTATGCTGTGGAATCCTCGGCCACTGACCAAAAAAGCAAAAGTTCTACATGCACAAAATAAAAGATGCATAATTAAAACTACAACTCTGCCTAACTTCCCATGGCAACCCCTGGGTTGCAGATTATAAATACACAATAGCCAAACCTTTTGAGGAATCTTGGGAAAGTCTCTAGGGTCCCCTAGGTAACTAAAAAGAACCAGGGCAAGCCTATTCCTGGACCTGTGTAGAAACCAGTTTATTCATTATTTTAGAAAGTGAAGAAAAACAGAATACATAGCTTGCTTCTCCTACACTGAAATAGCCTTCATTTTATCCATCCACACAGGAAATGTGTGAGATGCCCTGCTGGCCCTTTGTGTATTCATAGGAACTGGACTTTGTTTTTTAGAGGATTGTAAAACTGGACAAGGATTATTTCCCAGTAAACATCTGGAAAAGCTTAAGGCCATAATAACTTGACTGAGGATTCAGCCAGCGCATTGAGAACTGACTGCAGATGTCCAGAGCCTGGAATGGGATGTATGGCAGGGTTGAACTGGGGCTCAGTGGGGCTAGTGAAATCCTTCTGCTTGCAAGTAAGTGGCCTTTGTTACTCTCTGAGAACACGAGTCTCCCAGATGGCTGTAGGAAACTTGTCTCTCAATGTTTCTTAGGAATTAGTGAGGGGCTAGGGACACAGCTCAGTGGTATAGCGCTTGCTAGCTTGTAGGAGGCCCCTGGGTTTGGTCCCTAGCAAGTTTTTAAGGAATGACTTAACAGTCAGTATTACCCTTGCTTTCCCAAGAAGTTGATCAGGTGCATAACTCAAGGGTGGTGACCTCTGACCAGTTTCCTAGCTGGCCCCTCTCCCACCTTCTCTTTCCCGCCAGGGCAACAGAACTCGGTTAGATGGATGCATCTGGGTCAGGGTTTAAATTCTTACTTCCCCACTTTAGACGTCTCGGGGGCGCCTCCCCTCCTCTGCCCCTAGCTGCTTCTTCTCTGGAATGGGAGCAGCGTTCAGATCTGCCTTTCAGGATGTGGTGAGGATCAGAGGTAGGCTACAGAATGTGCTGACTCAGACCTAAGTGCAGCGTTCTGTAGTCAGGAGCTATTGTTCTAATCAGCAACCTGTCAAGCTCCACACCTCCCTGCCACGCCCCTTGTGGGACTGAGCAGAGGGCCATGTGTTCAGAGAAGCCCGCCCACCACCCAGAGAGCAAACCTGCTTCGCCAACTCATCACCTCAGCAAGGGAGGTGTGTTGCTTACTTCCTCGTGAGTGTGACAGAACACCTAGCACAAGCAACTTAAGGGAGGAGAGGCTGATGTTGGCTCACTGTTTCTCTCAGAAGCTGTAGTCCACCACAGAGGGGAAGACACGGAGAAGCAGATCCGGTCTTCGTATGACCACAGACCAGGAGGCAGGGCGTTAGACCAGAACCAGGGACACGTATAACCTGCAGAGGCTCACCACTAGTGACCTACTTCTGCCACCCAGGCCTGACCTCCTAAATGTTCCACTGCCTTCAAAACAGCTTGCAAAGCCTTATGGCCCAGGTTCGATTCCCCATTACCCACGTAAAGCCACATGCACAAAATGGCACATGCATCTGGAGTTTGTTCCCATTCCCCTCCCCCATTTTCTCTTCTCTCTCTCTCTCTCTCTCTGCTTCCAAATAAATAAATAATTTTTTAAAAACACAAAGTCCATTTTCATCTTGGGTCCTTGCTCTGGCAGCTTTTCCTGTAATGCTCTTCTCCCGAGCCCCTGAAAAACCAGCTTCTTTTTATCATTCATAGCTCTGCTTAAGTATCAGGATTCACGGGTGCCTTTCCTGACCACCAAGTTGAAGTAGCCACTCTTCACTCTCTATCACGTCCCCCGGTGCTCTCCTAGCATTTCTCTGTCTGTCTGTCTGTCTGTCTGTCTCTCCTTTGAAAAGTGAATGCCACAAGAAATGAACCTTGTCCTTCTTCATTCCTCCAACCTGGGACCGGTGCCTGAATGCGCTGTTGCTTTAACAGCCACGTCTCTGTAGGTTGTTGGATACGTGAGTAAAGGAACCCGATAACAAAGCTAGGACCAAAACCTAGGGCCCCCGACTTCCAGAGCAGGGCTCTTTCCTGTGTGTCACAGCCACTAGCTAGTGTGCAGTTTGATTGCTTTTCCTGTGTTAACCGGATGCTTGTTACCATCAAGCTTCAGCAGGGTCTAGCACCTTGCAATAAAGGAAATGGCCACCAGGAGGCAGGAATGAGGAGAACAAAGCTATTTGAATAAATTATTTATTAAGTATATAATGTTAACTAAAGAAAAAAGAAAAAAAATGGACACTGTCAAAGGAACTAGCATTTACCTGGGAAACGAAACATTCCAATCTGAGCACATTGAATCTGGACAGTCCTGAGTAGTTCACTGCATAGTGAATCACCCTAAATGTGGGGAACACAGGAGAAAATTCCCACAGGAGTTGTTTCCAGAGAGCTCATTGGCTGGGCAGAAATTCTAAATTGCGAACCGGTTCTTCGCAGTAAGTTAATGAGGCTACTCCAACTGAGAGATGCTGAAGCCCAGGGGACACTGACTTCAGTTGTTCACCCAAGGAACATTCTGTAGTTTAACCATTAGCGGATGGGGATGCCATCCTTTCTTAACCTCCAAACTCTACTTACAAAAAGTTATTCTTTGCTCATTTCTTTTTTCCTTTCTTTCTTTTTTTTTTTTTAGGCAAACCCCACGGACTGGCCTTTTTTAAAAAGTGTGTGTGTGAGAGACAGCGAGAGAGAGAGAGAGAGAGAGAGAGAAAGAAGAGAATTGGCTCGCTAGGGCCTCTAGCCACTGCAATCCAACTCCAGGTGTGTGCACCCCCTTGTGCACATGTGCAACCTTGCGTTCTTGTGTCACTGTGCATCTGACTTATGTGGGACCTGGACAGTAGAACATGAATTGTTAGGCTTCACAGCCTTAACCACTAAGCCATCTCTCAAGCCCTCATTTCTTTTTTTAAAAGTATTTTTGGGCTGGAGAGATAGTGAAGTGGTTAAGGCGCTTGCCTATGAAGCCTAAGGACCTAGATTAGATTCCCCAGTACCCACATAAGCCAGATGCACAAGGTGGCACATGTGTCTGGAGTTCTCTCTCTCTCTCTCAATCTGTCTCTCTCTCACTAATAAATACATAAAATAAAATATTTTAAAAATTATTTATTTGCAAGGAGAGACAAGAGAGAGACAGAGAGAGAGACAGAGAGAGAGAGAGAGAGAGAGACTGGGTATGCCAGGGCCTCTAGCCGCTACAAACAGACTTCAGATGAATGTGCCACTGGGCACCTGGCTTTGCAGAGATACTGGGGAGTCGAGCCCAGGTCATTAGGCTTTGCATGCAAGTGCCTTAGCTGCTGAGCCATCTCTCCAGCCCTCTGCTCATTTCTTTTTAGACTAGGTCTCCCTATGTTGCCCAGGCTGATCTTAAACTCTGGGGCACAAGGGATCCTCTGCCTCAGCCACCTAAGCAGCTGGGACTATCGGAGCTTAGCACCACATCCAACTTGCTTCCTCCTTGTCTTTCGTAAGAATGATTCCTGCAGTACTAAGATTTATGCGCTCCATAACTTGTTTGATCATCTGTGCAATAGCATTCAGTAAACACTAGGAAGGTGTCAGGTGCCCCCGTCTGAGGTATCTGACAGACTCCAGGAGGAACGGGAATATCAGAGTGATGCCTAACATGGCATGCCCAGAGGAGGAGACAGCAGCACACCCTGTGGATACACAAAGCAGAGTGAAGCTCTCGCTGGGTGAGTAAGGATCCATAATCAAGCGCTGGACATGTGAGCCGATACCCAAGGAGCAAATACACGTTCAGCAACCTCACAGGCTGGGTTGTCACATCAAAAATGCAGGTGTATCTTATGTGATTGACATGCAAATTAGAATGGCATGGCTGGAAGTTGGAAGAGAGTCAGTCCCCAGACAGTCAGCACGTCTAGTGCCAGAAGGTGCTACATGGGCGACTGGGGGAAAATGACCAATATCTGTCAAAGCAACTCATGGTCTAACTACTTAGCAGCAAATAACTTGTTGTGATGCCCACACAAGTGCAGTAGTGGCACACAGCCATGGTGGGGAACCAACTGCTCTCAATTTGGCTAACTGATCCCCTCAGTGGTATGGGACCCATAGCTGGAGCTGGGAAACAAGTCAGAACCATATCCAAACATAAGCCCACTCTCCAATATCAAGCTACCATCAATTGTGGGCTACAAGAGGGCCTACACTTATTAAATTCTCTATAAAAAAAGTAAGGGTTATCTCATTTGTCCTGGTGCTAACTTACTCTCCGTTGGAGAATCTGCTTCTCTTTTTCAGATAGATGTAGATCCTAAGGAGAGAGCCATCTCATCATACCTCAAAAGGGCCCCGGCTGAAACTAAGAAAAATTGGCGAAACAAGCAAGGGGGCTGTTTTCCTGATGAACCGGATACCAGCACAAGGGGGAAGGAGATCAACACAGAGAAAAATCAACTCCTACCAAATCAGAGAGCCAGAGCCTCAGAGGCCCCCAACACCTCATCACTGAAGCAGACCAAAAATGAACCCAACATGGCTCAGGAAAATTTTGCGGAAGAGGGGGTGGAAAGAATGTCAGAGCCACATGTTGGGTCATGATATGCAGAGACATTTAGCTTACCCATAACTGGGCTAACTCCACAATGCATGACCCATATACCTCAACAAGGAGGGGCCAAGGGGAGGGGGTAGGTCACGGATGAGCCTAATAATGGTACCAAACTGACTGTATTTGCTGAATACAAAACTAACTAATAAAGGAAAAAAATGCAGGTGTATGGGGCTGGAGAGATGGCTTATGGTTAAGGCATTTGCCTGTGAAGCTTAAGGACACAGATTTGATTCCTCAGAACCCACATAAGCCGGATGCACAAGGTGGCACATGCTCATAAGGTGGCATGTGCGTCTGGAGTTTGAGTGCAGTGGCTAGAGGCTCTGGTGCCCACCAATTCTCTCTCTCTCTTCCTCTGTCTCTTGCTCTGTTCTCTCTCATTAAAAAAAAGTACAGGGACTGGAAAGATGGCTGAGCGGTTAAGGCACTTGCCTGCAAAGCCTAAGGACCCAGGTCGATTCTCCGGTACCCACATAAGCCAGATGCACAAGGTGGCACGTGAGTCTGGAGTTTGTTTGCGCTAGGCTGCAGACCCTGGTGTGCCCATTCTATCTGTATCTGCCTCTCTCTCTCTCTCTCAAATAAATAAATTAAAAATAAAAGTAAAAATAAAAATAAAAGTACAGCAGGCTGGAGAGATGGCTTAGCAGTTAAGCGCTTGCCTGTGAAGCCTAAGGACCCCGGGTTCGAGGCTCGATTCCCCAGGACCCACGTTAGCCTGATGCACAAGGAGGCGCATGCGTCTGGAGTTCCTTTGCAGTGGCTGGAGGCCCTGGCGCACCCATTCTCTCTCTCTCTCTCTATCTGCCTCTTTCTCTCTCTGTCTGTCGCTGTCAAATACATAAATAAATAAATAAAAATAAAAAAGAATTTGTTTAAAAAAAGGTACAGCTATGTACTTTTCACATGAAAGTGCAATTTCCCCTTGAAATTGACAAAAGAAAAATCACTTTAGCAGGGCATACACGACTCTGGTTGCTGAAAGAACCACTTGTCTACTTATTAAGAAACAGATGTTTTTATCAGGAATTTTTTTTAAAATGAGACAGTTCTTTATTTCTGTTTTAAAAACGTTTTATTAATCACCTCCATTCATATACACAATGTCCCCTGACCATAATCTCCTCCCACCACCCTCACCTCTACCCCCTCCATGATAGTCCTTCCACTGAATCCCTTCTTTTTGTCAAGGATCTCTCTTCTATTTTAATGTCATCTTTTTCCCCCCCTCATACTATCCAGGTCTCGTGTAGGTATCACCAGCTCCTGAGGGGAGACCCTGAGAACAACCCATACATGAAATTCTTCCTGTGTCAAAACAAGCTGTGAGGACAAGATGCACTCAGGCTGACTCCATCCCTTCTGTCCGGGCTGGGTTACTACAGTTCACTGGAAATTGTTTGGAACTTGTACAAGTTCCAAGTCCTGCCTCGGGGAGTCCGTGCCTCTTGGCTCCCTGAAAGTTCGTTCTTTGTGACCTGCAAGATGGGTTCATGGTCACATCCTGGGCTGCACCACCACATATTCCCCACGGGAGCACAGAAGGGAGCGCGCATCTGCCATCGTCTGCCCAGAGGGACCGCTTCATCTGCAGACAGCCGCAGACGCCCTGCATCCGGGAGCGTGGTCCCCGGGCCTGAGGCTGGGGGGCCCCGGGGGATAGCTGCAAAGCAGAAGCACCTTTTCCTCCGCACCCCACGCCCTCCTTCCTCACTGCACACACCGTCTCTCTGGCTCTCCTTCTCTGGGGTGAGGGCACTCATGGAAAAGAAATGGGGACTCGAGCCAGGCGTGGTGGCACACACGTTAATCCCAGCACTTGGGAGGCAGAGGTAGGAGGATCGCCGTGAGTTCGAGGCCACCCTGAGACTGCATAGTGAATTCCAGGTCAGCCTGAGTTAGAGTGAGACCCTACCTCAAAAAAATAAAGGGAAAAGAAATGGGGGCTTGGAGAACCCCGGTGCTTCCCAGGAGGTCCACAGGCCCTAGTGGGAGCTGGAAGTGTGGGAAGTGGAGAGGAGCCAGAAGCCTCCAAACTCTGACAGATGTGTGAGTCCCGGAGCTTGTATGACCTTCCTCCGACTTCCCTTCTCTTCCTTGCTCTGCGGTGAGTCTTGTTTTTCTAGCATAGTAGGTACCACATCCTGGTCACTGGATGCTGAGGTAGAAGAAGGAGGATGCATCTTCGATCCAGGCACAGGAAGGGCATTGCCAAGACCAGTGGCAAGGTGAGGACAGCCCTGGGCCTAGACGCCTTGTCTTGGGTCACAGCCTTGTGCTCTTCCCTAAACCCTAAGCTGAAGAGGTCTCCTAGGCTGAGCTGTTGAGAGGGTCTCCTAGACCCAGTCCCGGGATGTGCATAGTACTGACCTGTCAAGACACCCAAATTGCAGCAGGACTAAATAGGAGATATCCTAGTTGGTTGTGACGTCGTAGAGAAACCACTAAGTGCCTCATCCTCAATGTCTTTGGGGGTCTGAATAGCACCTACGAGCCCGTGGATGTGTTCAGTCCCCTGAGTTCTCCTGCTGTCCACCTGGGGACTTTTCACAGCATGATTTTTCCCTGGAACTGTTTTGGCTGAAAATCATTATGAAGTCACAGATACTCGGGACAGTGGGGTCAGCAGTGAAACTGAACGATTTAGCTAGAATGTTCAGTGTGCCTCTCCATCTGTTTGGCAATCTGCTCTCCAGAGTTCCTAGTACGCAGTGCAGCCCCAATCACCCCGTTTCCAAGTCTGTAGTTCTCTGGCTATCCCTCTGTTCTGTGGTGTGTCTTAGTGTGGCCGAACCAAAAGTCCCTCTCGGTTTAAATTCATACAGCACACGCCCAATCCAGGCAGCGTCAGGAAGCCTATATGTAGCTGAGAGGGTCCTAAAGGGTGCAGAGAGGGACTGCAGAAGACCTATTTGATGTTCTCTAACCCAGCTGTGGTGTTTGATTCAGGTGTTCCCCCATAAACTTAGGTGTTCTGATGGAGATTTGGGGATTAACACCTCCTGGAGGGAGTGTATTGTTGGGGGCAGGCTTATGGGTGTTATAGCCTGTTTCCCCTTGTCAGTGTTTGGCACACTCTCCTGTTGCTGTTGTCCACCTGATGTTGGCCAGGAGGTGATGTCCACCCTCTGCTCATGCCATCGTTTTCTCCTGACATGGTGGAGCTGCCCCGAGTCTGTCAGCCAAAAGAAACCTTTGTTCCCACAAGCTGCTCTTAGGTCAGGTGTTTTGTTCCAACAATGCGAACCTGACTGCAACACCAACCTGTCCCAGCCTCGTATGTCCCTTACATGCCCAGCTTTAGTAGAGACCATAATTGTGGTGGCCTAATTCAGGTGTCCCCCATAAGCTCATGTGTTCTGAAGGCTAGCTCTCCGACTGGTGGCAATTTGGGAACTGGAGCCCTCCTGGAAAAGGTGTATTGTTTGAGGTGGGCTTATGAGTGTTATAGCCAGCTTCCACACTCTTCTGTGACTATTGTCCATCTAGCCTCTCCTCGTGCCATGTGTTCCCCTGCCATCATGGAGCTTCCCCTTGAGTCTGTAAGCCAAGATAAACCCTTTCCTCCTGTAGGCTGCTTGGTCAGGTGCTTCATGCCAGCAACATGAAGATAACTGCAATGATAATGACAGTCTGCTTCCACCTCACAATGGGAAATTGAGGCTCAGTGAAGAGGGGACCTGCCCTGGATCTCATAGCAAGCCAACTCGGATTCCAAACGTGAGCCACGTTCCAGGCCAGCACTACAAGGGGCGCACCGCCTGTTCCAGTTCAGGAAATGAACTTGTTGATTTTCATTTACACAAAAATGAAAAATAAATACCAGATGTTTTAAGACATAGTACCACTCATCTTGCTGGAACTTAACAGTGCATTCTGACTGGAAAAAAAAAAAAAATTCAGTTCAAAAACCCTCAAAGCCAAAAAAAAAAACATGTTTTGAATGAAAATGTGCTGTGTCTTTCTCACACATACACAAACAATATCTCATTGTTTCTTCTTCTGGGAGCAGCTGTGAAGGAAATTAGGGGAGGAGAGAGACACAACATCCCATCTTTGTGCTTCCTACAGAGCTCAGCTTTGAGGACAGCCTTTTTGAGCTGCGGGGGGCGTGGCATGCATGACTATTACAGGTCAGTGGCCTGATGGAAGCTTATAAAGTATCTTGGGAGAAGCCAGTCCCTAGCATCTCGCTGTGGACAATTTTGTGTGTGGAAGCTGTTTTCGTCTTGACAAAAAGAGGTATGTACCATGATATTGATATATATATATATACACACTTGAGAGAGACAGAAAGAGAGTGAATATGGACACACTAGGGCCTCCTGCTACTGCAAACAAACTCCAGATGCATCCTGCATCTGCTGCTTTACTTTACTAGCTGGCTTTACATGCGCACTGGGGAATTTAACCCTGGCAATCAAGCTTTGCACGAAAGTAACTTTAACTACTGAGTCATCTCCCCAGCTCTCTCCTGAGGTTTGAATTTTCATTTGTGATCACACAGAGACTGGCTTGACTTTCCATTGCCCCGTTTCAACTAGAAACTCTAAGTACCACTGACTGAGGACTTTACTACACTAACTTTACAAATTCAATCTCATTTTTCCTCAAACTTATAAGGTAAGTTATTATTAGTACCAGTTTTCAGGTAAGAAAGAGGAGGTGCAGATAGACTAAGCAACAGGCCTAAACTCAGCCCAAAATCTTTTCTGTCCTATATACTTTCCATACCGAAGGCGACCATGAGAAAAATTTGTATGCACCAAGACTGCAGTAGCTGAATTCCCTCTTAGTGATCCACCGTGTGACAGTAAAATCTACCAAAAACTGGTATTCATTGTGTTAGTAGAATATTGAACAGCATGGCACAGAAAGATTTTAATCAAAAGATTTAGTTTGCTAGATGGGAAGTATACTGGTTTAGACTCCTGTACTAGGAAGGCAGAGATAGGAAAGTCATAAGCTTCAGACCAGCCTGAGCTATGTAGCTAGACCTAGCTCAGAAAAAGAAAGAAAACAAAAGATACAGTTCTTGTTAGACTCAAAGGCTAGATGGGTTGAGATCTACTAGCACCAGAAATGTGGGGTTTTTAAATTTTGTTTTAACTATTTTATTTATTTGAGAGAGAGGCATATATAGATATAGATATATAGATGGGGTGGGGGAGAATGAGTAAACAGGGGCACCAAGGCCTCTAGCCACTGCAAACAAACCACAGATACATGCACCACCTTGTGCATCTGGCTTTACGTGGGTCCTGGGGAATTGAACCTGAGTTCTTTGGCTTTGCAGGCAAGCACCTTAATTGCTAAGCCATCTCCCCAGCCCCTAGAAATGTGTTTCATTTTGGCATGTCAAACCTCAAAATCTAAGCCGTCATGTTTGCAGTCTCTGGACGTCAGGCACTATGTCCATAGTGACACTCCGGAGAGTTGGGCTAAAACTCTGGCCTTACAATGTACCAGGAAATAACAGGGGCAAATTCATCTAGAGAGGACAGGGTAAATTCCAGCACCAGTCACTTCCAGTTGATACACTGGAAACCAATGCAGAGCATACTGAAGCCAGGGCTTCACATGGAGAGATTCAGTGAGTGTCGGCAAGGAGTGTGAGTGCCACGTGAGTGTGAGCAGGAGTGTGTCCGCAGCCAGTGCCTACACGGCAGCCCTAGAAGAATTACTTGACAGATACTTAATTTTCATTTAAATTATTTTTAAAGTGAAGTCATCAGGATAATCTTGTGACATTAAAAGTTATGAAAATATATACCATAAATAGTACATATTTTTTGCAGGGTCAAATATGTACACACATGCCAGGCGAGGTGGTACATGCCTTTAATCCCAGCACTCGGGGGGCAGAGGTAGGAGGATCGCCGTGAGTTCGAGGCCACCCTGAGACTACATAGTGAATTCCAAGTCAGCCTGGGCTAGACTGAGGCCCTACCTCGAAAAACCAAAAAAGAAAAGAAAAAAACATGTACACACATGCTCAGTAAGTGTCAGATGAAGCTGAACATATGGGGTATAAAAAACATGGGTGTTGTCAACCCTTTCCCTTGCAAGGACTTTTTAACCATAGGAAGAAAATTCGTCCAAGCAGAAGGCATCGATTCATTCAAGGGGAGTTTGCCTGGTTCTGAAATCCTCCTACAGAGCTAAAGGGTATGTTTCAGCCCACAAGAGAACGTCTTGTGATGAGACATTTGTCAGACATGGAGCTGACTTGCTCTCTCTGTTGCATGGCAAAAGACTCCTCAGGCCTCAGAGGCACGCGCTTATTAGAAGGCGGGACTCAGCTGTCATGGGTGGATAGCTGGAGACCAAGAGCTGGGATGACTGTCCCACCCAGCTCTGGCCTCGTTAGCATACCTAGGGGCGGGGCGGGGCAGATGTCCTCTAAGGTCCTGCCAGATTCGGAGACCCAGTAGAAATGTCCCTACTGTGTGCAACCCTTTTAGTTCTGATGCCCCGGGAAAAGTCCTTAGCTTGAACCTGTTGGGAGGAGCTCCTGGCGTTCCAAGATCCCTTGAAAATAATAGGTGCAAAGTTTTGAGTTTAGGCTGGATTTCTACAAATACTTCACTCCCCAAAATGTTAAAGGACAGGTGTTGTTTACGTGGTGGTGGAAGCTGATGAGAAACAGAGCACCCAAGAGTGAGGCTGGGGGGTCCCATTGCAGCCTTGCTCAACAGAGCGCCAGCAGCCACCCCCTCCCCCACCCGCCCCGGCTGGCAGCTTTCACTCCTTACATAACTGTTCTTTCGAAAAACCAGGCAACAAAACCTCCAGAAGAAAAGCTATTGATTATTAAAGTTATTTGGAGGCTTAGAGACTCATAATAAAATGGTTATAATTATTCCTGTTATGACACATCCTTTTAAATGCTCAGATCCGAGAACATTTTGCCTGCATTGAGTCAGTCGTTGTTATCACAGGGAGAAAGTCAGCGAGCTGGAAATAGCTCAGGTGCAGCTTCGGGAGAGGAGGCAAGCCAGCGAGGGAGACAGAGTGAGCCCGGCATGGCCATCCCCAGACTGCACTGAGCATTGCTTCCTTCCCTTAGCAATGTCCACCCTGAGCCAGCTGCGGCCACCAGAGAACCCCGGGGTTGAAATGCTTGTTGCCCAGTTGCACATCAATTGACAGTCCTTCTCTGGTTAAGTGCATATCATCTATAAAAAAAAAAAAAATACCCTCCACAAAATATCGGGGCTGGAGAGATAGCTTAGCAGTGAGGGCACTTGCCTGCGAAGCCTAAGGACTCATGTTCAACTCTCCAGGTCCCACGTAAGCCAGATGCACAAAGTGATACCAGTACACAAGGTTGCACATGTGCACAAGGGGGCACACGTGTCTGGAGTTCAATTGCAGCGGCTGGAGGCCCTCGCGTGACAGTTATCACTCTCTCTCTCTCTCTCTCTCACTTGCTCTAGCTCTTGCTCTCGCTCTCTCACATTTGAAAAAAAGGCCAGTCTGTTGGGCTTGCTTCAGAAAATACAGAGAAAACGTCAGGGAAATACATCCCTGTTTCTGTTTTTCATAATAATAATAATAATAATAACTCACATTTATTGAGCATGTATTCTCTGTCTCTTTTCCTCTCTCATCTTTCTCCTTCCTGCCTTCCCTCCCTACTCTCCCTCTGCCCTTCACTGTATCCCTGTGCTATCTGGTTTGGCTTGGAATTGGTGGGATACAGCAATCCTCCCACCTAAGCCTCCTGAGTGGCCCTGTCTGCCACCACTCCTGGCTTTATATTATCCCAATTAATTTTCATAAAGATTCATGAGACTGACATGATTATTATTCCTATTTTTATCAGCCCAGAAATGAAGTCATCACTTGCACACATAACTAGGTAGCCTCTTAACTTGGTAGGTGGCAGAGCCAGTGTTTGAACCCAATCTGGGTAACCTTGGGATCCCCCACCTGTTGGTTCCTGTTAAGGTTCTCAGGCCAGTTTGTGTTGATAGAGAGGGTATGGGAGTCAAAGGACCATTTCCCTATGAATCTCACAGGATACTTAATAGTGTGCTTCTTTTTTTTTTTTTTTTTTTTTGAGGTAAGGTCTCGCTCTAACCCAGGCTGACCTACAATCCACTCGATAGTCTCAGGATGGCCTTGAACTCACAGCAATCCTCCTACCTCTGCCTCTCAAGTGCTGGGATTAAAGGTGTGCGCCACCACACATGGCTTTGTGCATGGTTTTGGTTTATATTTTCTTTTATCAGTACCTGAAGGCCTTGGTCCTGCCCCTCCCCTTCGCCTATCTCACCACATACATACTGTTTTTTTTTTTCTTTCCCCAAGTCTGTCGACTGAGCCTAACACTTCCAGGGCCTGCAGTGATTCTGAGAAGAAAGGACATGATGCCCTCCCTTGGAGAAGCACACAAGGAGGCGGGTGGGGGGCGGCTCCAGTGGAGGGGCAAAAGCTCTGGGGCAGAAGGTCTCGTGGTGATAAGGACAGCTAGGTTGGCAGCCCCCAAGGGAGGCAGGCTGCGCCTCTGAGAAGGAGGGCGCGTGCGGAAGGACCAGGCCTATGGGAATCTCTCTACGCCCATGTGTCCTCAGGAGCTACTTTGTTTCCCAAACTCCAGGTGTCCTCAGCAGCCACCAAGCGCCAAGATGACATCAATGCTGCTGCTGCTGCTCCCCATGATGGCAAGTCTTTTCACTGTGGCCCAGGGCCAAGCATTCCACCTTGGGAAATGTCCCACTCCCCCCACACAGGAGAATTTCAATGTCAATAAGGTATGGAAAAACAAATCTCTCGTGTTTTGTTTTCTTGTCTTCTTCCTTCTTTCTTCTTCTTCTTCTTCTTCTTCTTCTTCTTCTTCTTCTTCTTCTTCTTCCTTCTTCTTCTTCTTCCTTCTTCTTCTTCCTTCTTCTTCTTCCTTCTCCTCCTCCTCCTCCTCCTCCTTCTTCTTCCTTCTTCTTCTTCTTCCTTCTTCTTCTTCCTTCTTCTACTCCTCCTCACTCCTTTGGTTTGGTTTTTTGAGGTAGGGTTTCGCTCTACCCAAGCTGACCTGGAATTCACTATGTAGTCTCAAGGTGGCCTCGAACTCTGGTGATCCTCCTACCTTTGCCTCCCAAGTGCTGGTATTAAAGAAGTGCACCACCACACCCGGCTTTTATTTTCCTTTTAGATAGGATCTCATGCGTCCTCAGAATGACCTCCAATGTACTATGTGGCCAAGGAGAACGACCTTAAACTTCTGGTCTCTCTGTGGTGCTGGGAGTCAAACCCAGGGCTTCATGCATGGTGGGCAAGTGCTCTGCCAAGTGCTCCGTCCTCAGAACCTTCCCGTTTATCTTGTATGTCCTGGCTGAGTGAAGATTCCATAAGGTTCCATTTTATTATTTTGTTTTGGTCTCCTCAGCAAGCCTGGGGGAAGGGTCCTTATTTTGGATTTCTTCAAAGTAGTCTCTGAGGTCAGGATGGGGGACAAGAGAGAAGTCTTTGGCACGTTAAGCTTACCCCATGGTAGATGCCAGCAGGTTGTGGGAGCTCCCATGGCACTGGCCAGGCTGTGTGGCAGAGAAGGGATCCAGGGTGTGTGAGATAGTAGTGTGGATGTGAGTCGTCTCCTGCAGCTGTGGGGAGCCAGGGGAGGCTGGAGGGGAGAAGCGTGAACTCTGGCTGGTACAATACCAACTCCCTGTCCTACACAGAGAGAACCTGGTTGTCCCTCCCAGGTGACACAGCTAAGAAATGCATCAAAGAATCAAAACCAGACTTCCTATCAGAGTAGGACACCCAGGGGTGACTCAGGCAGGACCTAAGAAAGACCAGAACTCTCTGAGAGGCTTTCTTTTTCTTTCTTTCTTTCTTTCTTTCTTTCTTTCTTTCTTTCTTTCTTTCTTTCTTTCTTTCTTTCTTTTATTCCCAAGGTGGGGTCTCGCTGTAGCCCAGGCTGACCTAGAATTCACTATGTATTCTCAGGGTGGCCTCGAGCTCACAGCGATCTCCTACCTCTGCCTCCCCAGTGCTAGGTAATGGCTCTGAGAGGCTTTCCTATTACCCACAATCCAACCAGCTCCCTCAAAAATGGTTTTGTTTCCTGGGATGGGCAGAGGGAGCAGCAGCGATAGGTAGCTAGTTATCGCATGGTATAACTTAGAGGCTCCCAACGCTATGAACTCCCTCACCTTAAGGCTACTTCTCTTAACAAAAAAGTTTAATCCCTTAAAAAAAAAAATCAATGCACTTGGTTTGGACAGCACTGAAGTTGTCAGTCACTGGCTCCTTAGTAGGGAAGTGTGTTGGGACATTTGAAGGAGGGGTTTAGGTAGTGGTGTGAGGGAACAGCTTAGAGACCTAAGGGGGTTGGAAAAGGACCATCACCAGGGCTGGGGCAGTGCCCACAGGTGAGGTAGGAAAAGACACACACTGAGGTTGGCACTGACTTGTTCCAGGATGTTTTAAGATCTCATCCCAGCCAGGCATGGTGGCACACGCCTTTAATCCCAACGCTCAGGAGGCAGAGGTAGGAGGACCGCCATGAGTTCGAGGCCACCCTGAGACTACATAGTGAATTCCAGGTCAGCTCTGGGCTACAGCGAGACCCTACCTCGATAAACCAAAAACAAACAAACAAACAACAACAACAAAAAAGATTTCGTCCCTTTAATTGGGCAATTCTCGGAGACTTCAAAGAAGCTTTATGGAAAAGACCCAGGGAATTGGAGTCAGATTTTAGTTTGGGTGAGATAACTTAGATGACTTGGGAAAAAAATCATTAACCTGTACTTACAAAAGCCCTTTGAGAACTAAAGCAGGCATTTTGAAGTAAAAGTTTTATTGAGCTTAGCACATGTATCATATCACTGACTTGTTGAAAAGTGCCTTTCTCACTGGCAGTAGTTTTCAATTATCTTCACTGTTACGTAACCGTCATTACAATCAATTTTAGAACATGTTCATTATCCCAAGGATAAAACACGAGCCCACTAACAGGCACTTTCCCTGTGTTAGTCAAACTTCTAATCACTTCGAAACAACTTAAGGAAAAGTTTGGGGCTGGAGTGATGGCTCAGCAGTTAGAGGTAATTTGCTTGCAAGGCCTGCCCACCTGGGTCCAGTTCCCCAGCTGGCTATGTAAAGTTGGATAGGAACTGGTTTGCAGCAGCAAGAGATGGTGGCACTCACGCGTGTGCGTGCACACACACGCACACACACACAAATAATGTTAAAAGGAACGAAACGTTTGTTTTGCATCCTGGATTCAGCCCATAGTTTACTAACTGTAGGGTTAGGAGGAGACACAACTCTACAGTGGCAGCAGTACATGAAGAGGCTCCCTGCTGTATGATAGCCAAGGAGCAGACAGAGAAGGGGCAGGCAGGTGAGATGCATCTTTCTTGGCCCTTAGGGATCTGCTTCCTTAGTTAGACGCCCCAACTTTTCACCACCTCCCAATAATGTTATATATTATGAATCCATTAAGGGGATTCATCCACTGACTGGGTCAGAACCTTCAAGATCCGATCACTTCCTAAAATCCTCACCTCCAACACTGCTTGCATCAGAGGCTAAGCTGTCATCACATGAGACTTTCGAGAGACATTTCATATCCAAACCATAATATTCCTTTTCTTCTCAACCCTGCCCTTTCCAGGCAACCAATCATGTACTTTCTGTCTCTATGAAGTTGCCTATGGGATCATATAATATGTAGTCTTTCAGGTCTAACTTTTTTTTTTTAATTTTTATTTATTTATTTGAGAGCGACAGACAGAGAGAGAAAGAGGCAGATAGATAGAGAAAGAGGCAGATAGATAGAGAGATAGAGAGAATGGGCACGCCAGGGCCTCCAAACACAGCAAACGAACTCCAGATGCGTGCGCCCCCTTGTGCATCTGGCTAACGTGGGTCCTGGGGAATCAAGCCTCGAACTGGGGTCCTTAGGCTTCACAGGCAAGCGCTTAACTGCTAAACCATTTCTCCAGCCCGGTCTAACTTCTTTTTTTTAAAAAAACTGTTTTTTAATTTATTTTACTTATTTGAGAAAGAGAAAGAGGCAGAGAGAGAGAGAGAGAGAGAGAACAGGCACGCCAGGGCCTTCAGCTGCTCCAAACGAACTCCAGACACATGTGCTGCCTTGTGCATCTGGCTTATGTGGGTCTTGGGGCATTGAACCTGGGTCCTTTGGCTTTGGAGGCAAATGCCTTAACTGCCAAGCCATCCCTCCAGCCCTCAGGTCTACCTTCTTAATATTTTGTTGCTGTTGTTTTTATTTTTATATATTTGACAGTGACAGAGAGAGAAAGAGACAGACAGAGAGAGAGAGAATGGGCATGCCAGGGCCTCCAGCCACTGCAAACGAACTCCAGATGCGTGCGCCCCCTTGTGCATCTGGCTAACGTGGGTCCTGGGGAATCAAGCCTCGAACCCAGGTCCTTAGGCTTCGCAGGCAAGCGCCTAACCGCTAAGCCATCTCCCCAACCCTAACTTCTTAATATTTTGAAGGTTCATTCATTTGATAGCATTTGAACCATTACTTTTACTGCCAAAAAAAATTCTACTGTGTGATTATGTCATACTTTACTTACTTGTTCATCATTGGAGCTGTTTCTAATTCTTTTTGTGTGTGGTGTGTGTGTGGTGTGCAGGTACGTGCACGCACGTTTGTATGTGTGCAGGCACACATGTGTGTGGTGCACAAGCATGTGGAGTCCAGTGGTTGATGCTGAGTGTTTTGTTTTGTTTTGTTTCAGACTTTCCATTTCATTCTTTGAGACAGTTTCTCACTGCAACTAGAGCTCACTGATCTGGTTAGACTGACTAACTAACAAGCCCAGGTATTACCTGTCTCTACCTCTCCAGCGCCCGAGCCACAACCATGTGCCACTGTGCCATGCCTGGCACTTTACATGAGTGCTGGGGATCAGAACTCTGTTCCTTGCCCTTGCCCAGCAAGCACTTCACCTGCTAAGCTATCTTCCTAGGTCTGCTTTCCTTTTCTATTATTAGAAATAATGCTGCTATGGACATTCATGCTCAAGACTTGTTTATGGATGAGAGGGACACATACTTTTTAGTTCTTTGAATATACACAAAGGAGTAGAATTGTTGATGAGGTAACTTCCTGTTCTACTTTTTTTTTGTTTGTTTGTTTTTCGAGGTAGGATCTCACTCTAGCTCAGGCTGACCTGGAATTCACTATGGAGTCTCAGGGTGGCCTCGAAACTCACTGCGATCCTCCTACCTCTGCCTCCCAAGTGCTGGGATTAAAGGCGTGTGCCACCACGCCCGGCTCTGTTTTACTTTAAAAAAAAAAGATTTTTAGGGCTGGAGAGATGGCTTAGCAGTTAAGGTGTTTGCCTGCAAAGCCAAAGGATCCTAGTTTGATTCTCCAGCACCCACATAAGTCAGATGCACAAGGGGGTGCATGCATCTGGAGTTCATTTGCAGTGGCTGGTGGCCCTGATGTGCCCATACTCTCTTTCTCTCTCTCTCTCTCTCTCTCTCTCCCTCTTTCTCTCAAATAAATAAATAAAATATATTTTTTAAAAGTTTTTTATTATTTTATTTTTGAGAGAGAGAATGGGGCAGAGAGAATGAGCATGCCAGGGGCCTTCAGCCACTGTGAATAAACTCCAGAAGTGTGCGCCCCCTTGTGGCACATGTGCAACATTGCACTCTTGAGTCACGTGTCTGGTTTACATGGGACCTGGAGGTTCTTAGGCTTCGCAGGCAAGTGCCTTAACTGCTAAGCCATCTCTCCAACCCTCATGTTTTACTTTTTGAGCAGCTGTTAAGACGACATTCTCACTAGCAAGATATAATTCTATTTTCTCCATATTTCCACCAACCCTTGCTGTTGTATTCTTTCTATTGTGGGTAATTTTCTTTTTCACGAGGGGGGGAATTGATTTTTCAAGGTAGGGTCTCACTCTAGTCCAGGCTGACCTGGAACTCACTATGTAGTTTCAAGGTGGTTTTTAATTCATGATGATACTCCTACCTCTGCCTCTTGAGTGCTGGGATTAAAGGCGTGAACCACCACGCCCAGCTATTGTGGGCATTTTTCAGTGGCTGTGAAGTGGTATCTCACGTGGCTTTGATCTCCAGTCCCTAATGGCTAGTGGTGTTGAGCACTTTTTCATATATTATAGACAGCTCATATATCTTCTACTCAGAACTTCGGCCCGTTCTAGGGACTGGGAGATGATTTAGTGGGTAAAGTGCTTGCCACACTAGCCTGGGGGCCTGAGTTTGGATTCCAAGAACCCACATAACGTTGGACACAGTAACACACGTATGTGACTCCAGTGCTCCTACGATGAGGTGGAAGGAGATAGTAGGATCACCAGAAGCCCCTGGGAAGCCAGCCAAGTGTGCAGGGCAGTGAACACCAAATACATCCTGTTTCCAATAGGGTGGAGGGGAAGACCAACACCCGCAGCTGTCCTTTGACCTACGCATGCACACCGTGGCTGGTGTGTGCCGGCACACGCGAGCACACACACACACACACACACACACACATATCTTCTGTCCATTTTTAAAATTGGGTTATTGGGCTGGGGAGATTGCTTAGTGGTTAAGGCATTTGCCTGCAAAGCCAAAGGACCCAGGCTTGATTCCCCAGGACCCATGTAAACCAGATGCACAAGGTGGCACATGCACCTGGAATTCATTTGCAGTGGCTGGAGGCCCTAATGTGCCCATTCTCTCTCTATCTGTCTGCCTGTCTCTCTCAAATAAATAAATTTTTTTAAAAAATTCTAATTGGGTTATTTATTTTTCTGATGTTGAGATATAAACCTTCTTCCTGTATTCTAGATACAAATCTCATATCAGAGAATCTAAAAAATAGTTTGGAGAGTATCGACATCTTAAATCTTCCCATTCATGAACACGGGCCATCTTTCCACTTACTTAGGTCTTCCTTATTCTAAGAATAGTTTGTAGTTTTCAAAGTATAAATAATTGTATTTCTTCAGTGAAACTTATTCTTACATATTTTATTGTTTTTTGCATGTTTTTTCATCATAAGTATAAGAATATATATATATATATATATATATATATATATATATATATATATATATATATAATCTCCAAATAAAGATGATTTCACATATGTTCCAGTGTCCCTTTTTTTGCAGAATAAATTTATTTTGGCTCTTGAAGATAATGGAAATTTTGGAAACAATCTGAATATTTGACTATACCAAAAACAAAATACAAAGTAAAAATAACATTTGGAATTATTTCTATCTTTAGAGAAACATATTTTAAAATACCATATTAATTCTCTATAAAGCAAAAAACATTCACTAACCCACAACACTGAAAATTTTTACTTTTATTTTAACTACCATACCTTTTTATAAAAAAAAAGAAGAAGAAGAAGCAAAGCCGGGCGTGGTGGCACACATCTTTAATCCCAGCACTTGGGAGGCAGAGATAGGAGGATCACTGTGAGTTTGAGGCCACCCTGAGACTTACAGAGTGAATTCCAGGTCAGCCTGAGCTGGAGAGTGAGACCCTACCTTGAAAAACCAAAAAAAAAAAAAAAAGAAAAAAAGAAAGAAAAGAAAAAAAAAAAAGAAGCAGAAGAAAAGAAAAAACAGCATTCAATGCCCACCCAGGAATTATTTATAAAATAATATACTAAGATGCTGGCAAATCTGAAAGAAAATCTTTCAGTAAATGAGTTCAGAATTCATCCAGTGTTCTTTTTGATTTTCATTTTCTTATATGTATGTGCGTGTGTGTGTATGAGAGAAGGGAGAAATTGAGAGATATGTCAAATAATTCACCACTTGGCATCCAGCTTTATGTGAGCATTGGGATTAAACCTGGGCCAGCAGGTTTGCGCCCTTAACTACTGAGCCGCCACCCAGCACTTCTAGTATTCTTTTTTTTTTTTTTTAATTTTTTTTTGTTTATTTATTTATTTGAGAGCGACAGAGAGAAGGAGGCAGAGAGAGAGAGAGAGAGAGAGAGAATGGGCGCGCCAGAGCTTTCAGCCTCTGTAAACGAACTCCAGATGCGTGCGCCCTCTTGTGCATCTGGCTAACGTGGGTCCTGGGGAATTGAGCCTTGAACCAGGGTCCTTAGGCTTCACAGGCAAGCGCTTAACCGCTAAGCCATCTCTCCAGCCCACTTCTAGTATTCTTAAACGTTGAATTTCCTTTGTAGAGGAAGAGAAGCTGCAACCGATTAAGAGGTCTTACAGAACTAATGTGATATCAGGAGGGATCATGCCAGACAGCAACCCCCAGGCCTCCGGGAGGGAAGGGAGCCCACATGTCAATTTTAGAGTAGTGAGAGGAGCTAAGGTCAGACTCGGGCTTACAGAACTGCAAGATAAGAAATATGATCCCTTATAGGCTTGAAATAATTTATTACATTAGCAATAGAAAGCCAACACAAAATTATTATTACACAATTTATTACTATTATTACACAAAAGGTACCTTAATATATATACCATTTGGAACCCGTCTCTTTGCCCTTTTCTCTTTAGTTCTATCTTAGAGCCTATCGCTCTTTCGAAAGAGGATATATAAAATCCTACTCTCCTAGCCCCTACGAGTGCTCAGACTATTTCCTGTCTAATAGTACAAAGAGTACCACGATGTAACCTTTAGACCATCATTGTTTATAGCAAGGGATGCATTCCCAGAAGTGAAAATGCTGGGGCAAAAAAAAAAAAAAAGCATATGAACGTTTAGTTCTGACGAGGTTGTAGATTGGTGTGGACTCTGTACAGGTGTGTGTGGCTGCGCTCGCTCTCCCACGCCCTCACGCACTGGGGCCACTTCCTTTGTTGTGCCAAGTCCCCTGACCAGGAGCCAAGACCCCCGGTCACCCAGGAGTCACCCAGAGAACCGCCACAGAAGCCGAGACACTCGAATGTAAAAGCAACAGGTTTCTTTATTGCAAGCCTGGGCCTGGGCTCCATCCCTACAATCCGGCACAGCGGTAGTGAGGGAGAGAGCCCCTTCCTTTTGGGGGAAGGGGTTCATATAGGAATTCGAACAAAGAAGTAGGGGATAGATACATGATTGGTTGATTTAAACAGTTCTGATTGGCTTGGGGTTTCAGCGGGCAAAGTTGGGGGCAGGAGCTAGGGGCACTCCAGGAAGATGAGGTAATCTCCATTGTGATGGGCTAAGTAAACAGTGGTATTTTACTTCCTTGAAGTGGAGATTCCTCAGTTTCTATCTAAGCAGGTGGTCGGAGGCCAGAGGCCTCTGCAGTGGAGTGTTTCTGCAATGTCCTTGAAATGGAGATTCCCCAGAAACTTTAGGGAGAACTGGGCCACTTCCTTAAAGTTGACTCTGAATGTGAGTGCCCCAAGTTGTGGACTAGGAGCAAGCCCCCAGCAGCGGGACGCTGCGGGTCTTCTCGGTCCTTTCTGACCGGCTTGTTGTGCAGGGTCACCTAAGGAAAGTAAGCCAACCCTGATCCCTCATGCCCCACATCCAGCATGTCTGAGTTGCACAAAATTCAAAGATGCCTTGTAGACTCATCAGCTGTTTGAGGTGAAAGGCGGTTTCTGTTACCTAGACAAATCCCTTCCTCTTACAGAGGCTAGGATTTCACACAGGCTTTGGCTAAAGGGGACTGGGAACATATCTGCATAAAGAGCCCTTTAGGAGCAGAATGTAGCGTTCAGCCAGCACCTGCGCATCGGATTCACCTATTCTCCTTTGAATTGGTTGCTAGCTCAGTTGCACTGGGAACAAAACAGCCCGTTTTGCCCTGGTTTCCCCAGGAAAGGGCTCTGCTTCTGCAAGATGACAATGAGGAAGAGTCACGGGTCCCCAGAGAGAGCCAGGGCTGTGTTCTGCTTCTTGTCTTTGCAGTACCTCGGAAGATGGTATGAAATTGAGAAGATTCCAGTGACCTTTGAGAAAGGGAACTGCATTCAAGCCAACTACTCACTCCTGGAAAATGGAAACATCAAAGTGCTGAACCAGGAGATGAGGTGAGCCATGCCACGGGGCCAGGGAGGAAGGAGGGGTGTGTACTGCGCCCAGCAGGATGAGAAAGACTAGAAAGAGGGCTGGAGAGATGGCTTAGTGGCTAAGGCATTTGTCTGCAAGGCCAAAGGATCCCGGTTCGATTCTCCAGGACCCACGTAAGCCAGATGCACAAGGGGACGCATGCATCTGGAGTTCGTTTGCAGTGGCTGGAGGCCCTGGGGCGCCCATTCTCTCCCTCTGTCTTTCTCTGCCTCTCTTTCTCTCTCTTTCTCTCAAATAAATAAATAAATAAAGTATATTTTTTTAAAAAAAAAAAGACTAGAAACCATTTATGCATTTCCTTAGCTGTTTGCTGGGCACCTACCAGATGCCAAGAGAGATACTAGGGGTCATCAGTAACCCAAGCTGTCATTCCTCTGCTCTCATTGCAAAATAGAGACTCTGGTAGCAAGGGACATCAGGCCACCATGTCCGGCATCCAAGTCAGGAGAGGAGCCCTTCCTGTTTTTGTAGGCACCATCCAGCTTTGCTCCAATAGTTCCAGGAACTGGAAACTTGTCCCCTCCCATAGCAATTCATCTATCTCCAGGCACCAATCCTGCAGGCTCCTTCTTTTCTTATTAAGCAAGTGTCAAATACCTGTATTCACATATGCACACTCACATATACACAAGCTTAAGTAGACCGGATATCCTTTAGAAGTATATAATTCCATCTCTGATGGCCTCGAGCATTGATATCTGATCCAAAGTTTTACATTCTGGAAAGCAAACATCAAACGCCTCAGTAATGGGGCTGGATAGATGGCTCAGTAGTTAAAGGCACTTGCTTACAAAGCCTGCTTATCCAGGTTTGATTTTTTTCCCAGCCACCCACATAAATTAGACTCAAAAAGTAGTGTAAACATCTCTCTCTCTCTGTAAATGGTTATATATTATTAAATCCTCACGCCATCCCTGAAATAGGTACTATTATAAACCTTATTTTTTTTTTTTTTTGGTTTTTCGAGGTAGGGTCTCACTCTAGCCCAGGCTGACCTGGAATTCACTATGGAGTCTCAGGGTGGCCTCGAACTCATGGTGATCCTCCTACCTCTGCCTCCTGAGTGCTGGGATTAAAGGCGTGCGCCACCACGCCCGGCTAAACCTTATTTTTATGAATGAGAAAAATCAGGTGCCTGGAGGTAAACGTGTCTAAGTGCCACAGGACTGGTAAATGATGAAGCTGAAATTCAAATTCAGGAGAAGTGTAATGACAAAGAGAACAAAAGACGGGGAAAAGAGAATAACTACAGCCCAGCCAGAGGTTGCGAGGCCGGCGGCAGCTCTCCGTCGCCATTGCAGTATCTCCTGGCCTTCCTGGGAGCTGGAGGCCCGGCTGGCTGAGTCCTGGCCTGAGCAAACCGGAGAAACAAAGGAAGGAGTTGAAGGGCCGCCAAGAAAACTCCAACTTCTTTAAGAGCCTCGGGGGATAGCTTCAGGACTAGAGATAACAGTGTCCCAGAATCTCACAGGAATTTTACAGGAATTATAAAGACTGTCCATCCCTACAGTGAAATTCCTAAAGCCATTACCATAAAGAGAAAAGGCTTGCTTTGGCTCAGTTCTAGAGACTTCTGTCTGAAAGGAAAGCCCCATTCTTTGAGCTCCTGGTGAAGGGTGGCACGTTCTGGTGGGAGCCTGTGGTGGAGAAAACAGTTCACCGCAGGAGGCAGGAAGCAGCAAACAGAAACAGGAAGACAACAGAGCCTGACAATCCCCTTTGGTGGCACAGCCCCCAGTGCCATGAAGACCTTTCAGCTTTATCTCCTGACAGTTCCACCACCTCCCAATAGCACCATCCTGAGAACCTAGATTTTTTTTTTTTTTTTTTTTTTTTTTTTTTGGTTTTTCGAGGTAGGGTCTCACTCTAGCCCAGGCTGACCTGGAATTCACTATGGAGTCTCAGGGTGGCCTCAAACTCACAGCAATCCTCCTACCTCTGCCTCTCCAGTGCTGGGATTAAAGGCGTGCACCACCACGCCTGGCTGAGAGCCAAGATTTTAATGTGTCCTTTAAGGGACACTTGTCCTAACCATAGCTGGCAACAGAACTGCAATGACCTCATATCAATGAAATGTTTTGTCCCCATTGAAGACCAATAGTAAGACAGTGACACAGACCCAAACCCATGAAATTCCCCCATCTCCTTTGGAGTGACCAAGACACTCTTCTTTAAAAAAAAAAAAAATTATTTATTTATTTGCAAGAAGAGAGAGAGAGAAGGAGGGAGGGAGAGAATGGCCAAACCAGGGCTTCTGGCCACTGCAAACAAGCTCCAGATGCATGTGCCACTCTATGCACCTAGCTTTATGTGAGCACTGGGGAACTGAACCCCCGTCATTGGGGTTCACAGGCAAGCACCTTAACTGCAGAGCCATCTCCCCAGCCCCAAGATACTCTGTTTTATTTTATTTTAGGCAAGCCCAAGGAAATTGGCTTTTTCTTTTTTTTAATGTGAGAGAGTGAGCGAGAGAGAAAAAGAGAGGGAGAGAATTGGCACGCCAGGGCATCCAGCTACTGCAATCGAACTCCAGATGCGTGCACCCCCTTGTGCACATGTGCGACCTTACATGCTTGCTTTACTGTGTTTCTGGCTTACATGGGACCTGGAGAGTTGAGCATAAATCTTTAGGCTTCTCAGGCAAGCACTTTAACTGCTAAGCTATCTATCCAGCCCCCAAGATACTCTTTAACTGTGTCCCGAGTAGTGAATTCCTCTGCCTCTATGATTATGCCTGTCTGAGACACACAGCACATAGAGGGAAGTTTACAGATTTGGGGAAATGATGTAGTCTCTCCTTCCAGGAGGGCTGCACAATGAGTGGAGGACATACCGGGAGTCAGACAAGGTAATTCTCCACCAGCGTCCCAGGACTTGCAGCCCAGTGACCTGGCACAGTGCTAGAAGATGAAGGATTCAAACTTTGGTATCTGGCTGTCTAGTTTCAAGTCCTGCGTTTGTCACTTAGTACGTGGTCTTGGGTTACCTAGGATCATTCTGTAGCCATTGTAATAGAACCAATCTCCATGGGGCTGTAGTGAGGTAACATTTGTAAAGCTGCTAGAACCAAGTGTGTGGCATATGGCAGTCACTTAGTAACCGCGTCCTTTTGTGGGTTAGCTGCTGCTACCCTTGAAAATACAAGTGCATTTCCTCATGAACCAGCCGTGAATTTAGCATTTAGAGGCTGGTGCTTTAAAAACTATTCACGTGGCCGGGCATGGTGGCACATGCCTATAATCCCAGCACTCGGGAGGCAGAGGTAGGAGGATCACTGTAAGTTCGAGGCCAACCTGAGACTACATAGTGAATTCCAGGTCAGTCTGGGCTAGAGTGAGACCCTACCAAACAAACAAAACAAAACAAAAAACTATTCAGGCCGGGCATGGTGGCACACACCTTTAATTTCAGCACTTGGGAGGCAGAGGTAGAAGGATTGTTGTGAGTCCAAGACCACCCTGAGACTACCTAGCAAATTCCAGGTCAACCTGGACTAGAGCGAGACCTACCTTGAAAAAGCAAAAAATAAAATAAAATAAAATAAAACAAATAAGGAGGCTGGAGAGATGGCTCAGTGGTTAAGCTACTTGCCTGCAAAGCCTAAGGACCCAGGTTCAATTCCCCAATACCCACATAAGCCAGATGCACAAGGTGGTGCTGGTATCTGGAATTCATTTGCAGTGGCCGGAGGCCCTGGAGCATCCATTCTCTCTCTCTTTCTTTAACAAAAAAAATTAAAATTAAATAAATAAAAACTATGCAGGAGAGTGGGGCATGGTGGCATATGCCTTTAATCCCAGCACTTGTAAGGCAGAGGTAGATGGATCACCATGAGTTCGAGGCCAGCCTGAGACTACATAGTGAATTCCAGGTCAGCCTGGACTAGAGTGAGACCCTACCTCAAAAAAAAAAAAAAAAAAAAAAAAAAAACCTACACAGGAACAGAACACGAATGATAGCAAAAATGGTAAGATCCTGGTTTGTCGCTAAGTTGCTGTTTTCAGTTTGAAGCAGACTGTCTTCCCCAGATACCTGAGCTTCAGGCGAGAGAGCAAGGCATGCTTTCAAATGGGTGTAACAGACAACACCACCAAGAATACCAGAGTACGTTTCCCAAGCTCCCTTCCTTGTCACTTGGGGCCTGGATTTTACCACATCCCCATCACTTACCTTAGCACTACCGTCTTTCTAGAACACGTCACTCTGGGCGCTCAGCCTTGAGGACTGATGAACAGGCAGCTCCTCTGTCACTTCTCTCTTTTTTTCTTTAAGTATTTATTTATTTGCAAGAAGAGAGAGAGAATATGAGCATACCAGGGCCTCCAGCCTCTGCAAACTGACTCCAGACACTTGCACCACTTTGTGCATTTGGCTTTCTGTGGGTACTGGGGAATCGAACTCAGGTCGTTAGGCTTTGCAGGTAAATGCCTTAACCACTGAGATAGCTCCTGTCTTGGCCTCAGCTCCAGGGATTTCTCCACCCTTTGAGGTTCAGAGGCTCACTAGGAGTTAGCCAGAAACGGGCCAGATCCTTTTGAAAGGGTCGGGGTACTTCCCTGAGGACAGGCCACTGTTTCATAGAGCACTAAGGAGAAAGGCGCTGCCAGCAACCCGTTAGTGTGGGAGGCATCCCCAGGGATATGTGCAGTTCTTCACAGTGGTCGGCTCTGAGATCGGGGCCCACCTCAGATCCCCGGGCAATCACTGTTTCCTGACTACCTGCGGGCCAACCCGACCCACAGCAAAGTCTCCCACACTAGCTAGCTGAAATGGAGGGGTTTCAGAGCTCCGGCTCCTTGATGGGACAAAGGGATAAGATGTCACTGAGATAAAAAAAAAAAAAAGTTGGGGGTGTGTGTGGCCCTCCAGGCTCAATCCAGTGATCCAGCACCTCCTGGCTGATTCCTTTGTAAAGAAGTGAATCTTAGTTCGTGGGGCTCATTTCGTTTGTTGTCTCTCTCTCTCTCTCTCTCTCTCTCTCTCTCTCTCTGGAGCAGGAAATGACTCGAGAAGCAAGTGGCAGACAGCGCAAAAGAGCACTGATATGCAAGGGTCTGACGTCATCTGCTCCAGCCCCTGAGCGTTTCCATAATTGCTTCTTATCAGGCGGCTATCTTCCTCCCCTGGGCCTCAGAGAGTCACAGGGAAAGGACAGGAAGGGAATCTGGGGTGGCCTGCCTCTCCAAGCCTCTCACGCCAGACAACACCCTGTTGGCTAGCATGGTCCTGGGGGCCCAAATCTTGTCTTTATTGATTTTTTGTTTGTTTGCTTTTTGTTTTTCAAGGCAGGGTCTCGCTGTAGCCCAGGCTGACCTGGAATTCACTATGTAGTCTCAGGGTGGCCTCGAACTCACGGCGATCCTCCTACCTCTGCCTCCCGAGTGCTGCGATTAAGATTTTTTTTTTTTTAATTTTCAGTGACTTGCCTTTTCTTGCCCTTTCTCACTTTCTTTCCTTTTCTTTCTTTTCCCCCAACTCACTGCAGACCTGACGGAACAGTGAATCAAATTGAAGGCGAGGCCACACAGAGCAACCTGTCCGAGCCTGCCAAGCTGGGAGTGAAGTTTTATCAGTGTAAGTGTCGCTGTCTCTGCCTCTCAGGAAGCTTCGGGGACAAGAGATAACAGATGGAAGTCTGGAGCCCGTGCTGGACAACTCCTGTCTCAGCTGAGTGTCATCAGCAGGGTTCAGGTCAATACACAATCACTGGGGAGCACTTACCGGGTGCCGTGCCAGGGCAGGAACTGGGGTGCATGGCGGGAGGAGGTGTGCAGTGATGTGTAAGACAGAGCCATCCTTGTCTTTATAGAGGTCGCATCCCACGTGGGTGCTGACTTACTGCGTAATTAGCCCCAGTGCTGCGGAGGGCGATGCCCGCAGAAGCGTATTGGCATGAGCAGTAGGAGACACGTTCCCGTGTAAAGGGGAACAGAAGTCTTGCAGATCATTAGATGGGAATAGAACACTCAGCATGTGCTGAAGCTCAGAGGCACTAGAGAAGGCAAGTGTGAATCCTGACGCTGACAACTCCTAGTCACACTGTTTGGGTCTCTGGGAACAATTCCACCTCAGGCAGCAGAGCGAACAGGGGAGAGAGCGCAGGCAGCAGAGAAAGCAGCAGGCTTCAGTTTTGTGGAAGATGTATTGAAGAATTAAGCTCCGACCTGTGAGTTTTTCTGTTGCCAAAGTGCTCTCTCTACCTCCATCCAGGGCAGACACTGACGTAACCAGATTCAAGAGAAATCCATCACCCTTCACACACACACACACACACACACACACACACACACACACACGTCTCAGGTCCCTAGAGTGGGGCACAGAGGACGCTCTTATTCATAAGAAGTGAATGCTGGGAGTATAAAACAGTTCTTCCCACACATATGACTACGTGCAAATAACCTTACATGTAGCTGGGCGTGGTGGCGCATGTCCTTTAATCCCAGCACTCAGGAGGCAGAGGTAGGAGGATCACCATGAGTTCGAGGCCACCCTGAGACTACAGAGTGAATTCCAGGTCAGCCTGGGCTAGAGCGAGACCCTACCTCAAAAAAAAAAAAAATAAATAAATAAATAAAATAACCTCACATGAGCAAGCAAACCAGGGCTAACTGTCCAGCATTGTGAAGATAAACTAGACATGCACCCTACACTGTCAAGGGCTTGTGCATGTCTGTTCTCTTGTCATTTTTACAAAGAAAGGAGTTGAAGTGCAGAGACCTGAGTGACTTGGGCAGGCACTAAATGAACTAGACCCAAAGCTGGACATAACCCTGAGTTTCCAAATGCTCATGTGAGACTTTTTCCCGTAGTATGGATGGGGAAGGGAGAGGAATGGGGTAAAGGTTGAGTGAAACCATGTACACAATCCTCATGACCTTGCTACAGGAGTCAAAAGAGAAGCTTGAGTTGTCCGCTATGTAGTTGGGCTGGAGAGCTCAGATGTTCGTGCTGGGCCTCGGAAGGTATATGTAAGGTTATGACAGAGAATACATGTTCCAAGCAGAGAGAATGACATGGGAGGTCCCTGAATAAAGAAGCCAGAGCAGAATAGAGATCTGTCAGATGGAAGAGAAAGTTCAGAGACCCCTAAGGGCCATGCTAGAGAGTGTGCACTGCACTGTCCTTTAGCAATAGGGGACTGTCAAAGTTTTCTAATTAGGAGATTTGTGGACATTTCCTGTACTAAGAGGAAATACTAAGTAAACTGATTCTTGAGAGCTAGACCCTGTGAGAGGAAGAGTGTTTATGCCTGGCTGTTGTCGATGCTGCCACGGCTAGAAGATGTGAGAGAAAATGCTTTTCCAAAACTCGGTGCTAAAGCATTCTCAGCCAGACGAGACCACACAGAACAGTCGAACCTCACAGACAGTGCATGCGTGGTGATATATGCCCTCCTCGTGTGTGCCTGTGCGTATGTGTGTGCGCACACGTGTGTGTGTGTGTGTGTGCATGTCTGTGCACGTGTGCATGTGTGTGTGTAAGAGACAGACAAGCAAGCAGGCAAGGCACCGACAGGTTAGAACCAACCTTCCTTGTGGGCTCCATTCAGCTTCTTTCTAGTACTCTTTCCCCCCCCCCCCCCCGATGTTTGTAAATAGAAACTCAGAGGCAGGAAGGACCTGGGGTGGCTGGTCCTCCAGGCCAGGCCTGCTATGTCTTTTTCGGTTTTTTTGGTTTTTTGAGGTAGGGTCTCACTCTAACAGACCAGGCCAGCTATGTCTTTATGATAATTGTCTGGGTCTTTGACACCCAGGAAAACTCAAAGCACTCATGCACACACCTCCTGTGTCCCACAACTGCTCAGGCTTGACTCGGATATCGGGAATTATTTTTGAGTAGGGGAGGTTTGCTTGGGAGCCGGGAAGTGTCACTCCTAACTGCACACGTACACAAGCCTTTTGTGCTCCTGGAGTCAGCACAGAACTTCCTCCCACTTGTCCATCCTCCACTTCTGGGCTAAGTTTTCTTTGGCCTCGGTCTTAGCTGGGGAAGTCAAGTTCACAGAGGAAGTTTCTAGAACCCATCTTTCTTTACTTTTTTTTTGGGGGGGGGTTGGGGGTAGGATCTCACTCTAACCCAGGCTGACCTGGAATTCACTATGTCATCTCAGGGTAGCCTTGAACTTGCGGTGATCCTCCTACCTCTGCCTCCCAAGTGCTGGGGTTAAAGGTGTGAGCCACAATGCCGGGCTCCATTTTTCTTTTCTTTTCTTTCTTTCTTTCTTTTTTGTTTTGAAGTAAGCCCAACAGACTGCCTTTTCTTTTTATGCAAGACTGAGAGAGAGAATTGGTGCACCAGGGCCTTCAGCCAGTGCAATCGAACTCCAGATGTGTGTGCCCCCTTGTGCACATGTGTGACATTGTGTGCTTGCATCACTGTGTGTCTGGCTTGCTTGGGATCTGGAGAGTTGACCAATGAGTCCTTAGGCTTTCCCAGCAAGCACCTTAACCACTAAACCATTTTTCCAGACTCCATTTTTCTATCTTAAAAATTTTTATTTATTTACAAAGACAGAGAGAGAGAGAGAAAGAGAGAGGGAGAATGGGTGGTCAAGGCTTCTTGCCACTGCAAACCGACTCCACACGCATACACCACTTTGTGTATCTGGCCCCTAGAACCATCTTATTTATTAAAGACCTTTTTAATCATGGACTCCCAACATTTTACAAATGTCAATCAACAAACCTTTATGGACACTTTGGGAGGAAAAGTTTCTCTGTTTCTGACTGCTTCACTACATTATGTGTGTGTGTGTGTGTGTGTGTGTGTGTGTGTGTTTGTGTATTGTGTTCATATGTGCATGGTTGTGTGTGTATTGTGTTCATATGTGTATGGATGTGTGTATTGTGTTCATATGTGTATGGACGTGTGTGTGTGTGTTGTGTTCATATGTGTATGGATGTGTGTATTGTGTTCATATGTGTATGGATGTGTGTATTGTGTTCATATGTGTATGGATGTGTGTGTGTACTATGTCCATATGTGTATGGATGTGTGTATTATGTTCATATGTGTATGGATGTGTGTGTGTGTTGTGTTCATATGTGTATGGATGTGTGTGTGTGTTGTGTTCATATGTGTATGGATGTGTGTGTGTGTTGTGTTCATATGTGCATGGATGTGTTTGTTGTGTTCATATGTGCATGGATGTGTTTGTTGTGTTCATATGTGCATGGATGTGTGTGTGTGTTGTGTTCATATGTGTATGGATGTGTGTACTGTGTTCATATGTGTATGGATGTGTGTGTATTGTGTTCATATGTGTATGGATGTGTGTGTGTATTGTGTTCATATGCGTGTGGATGTGTGTGTGTATTGTGTTCATATGTGTGTGTGTGTGTGTGTGCGTGCATGCACATGTATGAATCTGTGTGAAGGTCAAAGGACAAGCTCAGGGGTCTTCTTCAGGTATGCCATCCACCTCTTTTGAGACAGGTCACTCATGGGCATGGAGCTCACCAATTAGGTGTTGCAGCCAGGTTCACCTTGCTGGTAAAAATCACCCAACCAAGAACAGCCTGTGGGGAAAAAGGTTTATTTTGGCTTATAGGGTCGAGGGAGAAGCTCCATAAAGGCAGGGAAAATGATGGCATGAGCAGAGGGTGAACATCACCCCTGGCCAACATCAGGTGGACAACAGGAACAGGAGAGTGTGCCAAACACTGGCAAGGGGAAACTGGCTATAACACCCATAAGCCCACCCCCAACAATGCACTGCCTCCAGGAGGCGTTAATTCCTACATCTCCATCAGCTGGGAACCTAGCATTCAGAACACCTAAGTTTATGGGGGACACCTGAGTCAAACCACCACATTAGGCTACACTGGATCTCCAGGATATTCCAGGTATCTATGTGCCTGCCTCCACCCGTCTAGTGCTGGGATGACAGGGGCGCGCCGCGTCTAGCATTTACATGGGTAAGGAGGATCAAGTGCAGGTCCTCATGCTTGCAAGGCAAGCCTGGCTGAGCTACCCCAGCCCTCTCCACATTCCTGAGAGAAGAAGGGCTTGCCAGGATCATGAAGGAAGAAAAACAAAGCACATCTGCTTCCTCCCTCGGGCAGAGTCTGCAGGAAGCTGGGTGTCACAGACTCAAAGCCTATGCCCCTGGTCCTACATTCTTGTGTGTGGATTCATGTGCCCGAGTCTGAGTGCACATCGAGGTCAGAAGACAACCTCGGGCATGGGTCCTTGCCCTCCACCTTGTCTGAGGCGGGGTCTCTCGTTTCCTAGTTCATTGTTGCATTCACCAGACGAGCTGGCCCACAAGCTTCCAGATAAGTCTGTAGTCCCTGCCTTCTCCCTCAGTGCGGCATGCTGGGATTAGAGTCTAGTGCTACAGTGTCCCACTTAAATGGTTGTGGGGATTTAAACTCAGGTACTTGGGCTTGTGCAGGAAGCACTGTATCCACAGAGCCATCCCTCCAGCCCTGGCCTTACATTCTTGAATCCTCTTAGCTAGTGGTGCCTCCATGTGCCTCGGTACTAGCGCAGTCTCTCAGTTCAGGAAGTCCACCTGAACCCCCAGGCATCTGGGGATCCCCCTGCTCTCAGGAAGAAGGGTGTGACAGTGTTTCTCATCTTGGCCATTCACTAGGAATACGTGGGAATTTTTTGTTTGTCTGTTTTTAAAGTACTAGCCACCACTAGGCATGGAATACGCATCTGTAATTCCAGCATAGCACTGGGGAGGCTGAGGCAGGAGGATCTTGAGCTGTAGGCCCACATGAGCTTAGTAGGACTCTGTTTCGAAGAAAGGACCAACCACCTGCAGATGTGACGTTCGGGAGGGACGAGGGGGGCTTAGTATCTTTCAATGCCCTGACTCCCACATGAATCCAGTTTAGAAGCACCAATTTAGAGACCAGGTCCCCCGAGTCCCAGAGATGCGGCTTCTCTTGCCCTGACATCTCATGCTACCTGCATCTGCTCCTCAGTGATGCCATCTGCACCATACTGGATCCTGGCCACTGACTATGACAACTATGCACTCGTGTATTCCTGCACCACCATCATCTGGCTTTTTCACGTGGATCACGTTTGGATTCTGGGAAGAAACCCGTATCTCCCTCCAGAAACCGTGACCTACCTAAAAGATATCCTGACTTCTAATGACATCGACATTGAGAAAATGACAACAACAGATCAAGTGAACTGCCCTAACTTCCTGTAAGTGATGAGGGAGCTGCAGCCACTCTCCAGGTGGCTTTCTTTCTTTCTTTCTTTTGCTTCGCTTTCCCTGACCCCATTCCATCCCTTATAAAGACAAACCAAGCAAGTGTGACAACCGCTGCAGCCACCCGAAGCCACGTTTGACTGCAGAAGCTGACGGAGGGGAACGTACGGAAAGCTGATCCGAACCCAGCCGGACCTCATGCTCCTGCCCTGCTAGCCCAGTAATAAACATGTTGCTAACCAGCTGTGCTCACAGTAGACTCTAAACTGGGTTGATTATAAGTGGATGCTCAGAAAAACTATGTTCTGAGCTGTCCTAGTTTAAAGGTAGCAATCTTAACTCTGGAAGGACAAAGCAGATGGCAAAGTCATATTCTGGTAACTTGGATCCAGTCTCGTTGTACAGTGTGCACACCTCTAGGGGAAATAATGTAGGGGTTCCAAGTCTCTGTCTGGAAGTTTTCTGGGAGCTCTTCCTTTCATAACAGAAAGACTTCCGTGTAGAGCTAAAGAATGGCTATCTTGGGGTCTATGCAAAGAGGAGAATCTAAGAGGATTTAAAAGATGGTTTTAGGGCTGGAGAGATGGCTTGGCAGTTAAACACACTTGTTTGCAAAGCCTAACAACCCAGGTTCAATTCCCCAGAGCCCGATGTAAAGCCAGATATGCACAGAGACAGTGTGGCACATGTGTCTGGAGCTCTGTTGGCAGTGGCAGGAGGCCCTGGCATGCCCATATTCTCTCTCTTTCCTTAAAAATATTAAAGACAGTTTTAAAAGTATTCTTTGTTCTTCATTCAGTTGGTATTTACTGGGGTCTAGTCACAGAAAACTCCAGAATCCCTCCCTGTTCCCACAGAAGCTGTAACCCAGAGAGGAAAAACAAACAAGTCTTTAGTTGTTTGCCACTATAGTCAAGGTGAGGAGTGCCAAGGTAGAGAGGAGAAGGTGCCCTGAGAAATCCAAGAAGGCCCATCCCCTACAAGACATAGGGCCGAGGTTGTTCCGTCTGTCCTTGTCCTCAGGGAGTTCCTACTTGCCTGCTTGGCCGTGGAGTCAGAAACTACTTTGCACTGGATTTTCTCAACTTGTGACTTAAAATCAGAACGGGGCTGGGAAGACAGCTCAGTGACTTAAGGCACCTGCTAATGAAGTATCAAGACCAGAGTTTGGTTCCCAGCAGCCGTGTAAGAGCTGGGGGCAGCAGTGGGTGTGTCCCGGCAGGCCAACAGTGAGATGGCACACAAGCCCACATTTGTGAAACACACACGCGTGCATGCACACAAAATGTTTGTCTATTTTTATGTGTGTAAGAGAGAGAGAATTGGTGCACCGGGGCCTCTCGCAACTGAAATTGAACTCCAGACGCATGTGCCGCCTTGTGCACATGCACGACCTTGTGTGCTTGCATCACTTTGTGCATCTGGCTTACGTGGGTTCTGGGGAGTTGAACCTGGGCCCATTGACTTCAAAGGCAAGCAACGTAACTGCTAAACCATTTCTGCAGCCCACAAAATATTTTTTAAAAGAAAGAAAAACCTGTAAGTTCAAAATAACTCAGAGGACCTCTCATGACTTTGCAAGTCAAGTTTACTTGGCTCAAAACACTGTTTTGAGACAGAGTTGTGTAGCCCAGGCTGGCCTTGAGATCCTCCTGCCTCAGTTTCCTGAGTGCTGGAATTATAGGCATGTACCACCACGCCTGGCTATATTTGAGATTCTTTGGTGTTTTATTTTAAAGGTCACAAAAAAATGCCAAGGATCTTAATATATACAATTTTTATTTAACTAAGTAAATATGAACTTGAAACGTAGCTCCAGATTTAAAATTTGAAAAGTTTGAAACTCACTGGGCAAAAACGTGAGGAGGTAAGAGTTTAAATGAGTTTTTAATTTGTAAAATTTAAAAAGAAAATGTAAATCAAGGAGGAGGATGCAGGCTGTTAGAGCCTCTCCCAGTGCTGCCGGCGGGACCTGTCTATGACCACATGGCCCACACCACCAGAGGGCACAGGGCGGCTCTTCTGGAATACACTGAGTCCTCAGAGTCCCCAGGGACCATCTGTCTTTTATGTCATGGTAAAAAATAAGTTATGATTTCATACCTCTTAACAGCTAGCTGGGAACATTTAAAACAAAGTGACCTTTAGTGTCTTGTCCAACACATAGGCTCAATTATTTTACACAAGTAAATGACTGAATGGCTGGATAGATAGATGGACGTGAGTTTTTCTGTAGCAAAAGGAAAGAGGCCTATGCAGCATGTACCAGAAGTTAACTAAACCTGAGGAAAATGGTTGGGACTCCAGAGGACAACCCATGGTACCAAGGATGTGAGGAAAGACAGCATAGAATCCAGAAGGGAGAGGAAGAGAAGGAAATCAAAACAGACAATACTGCATAAGCAATTCCCACACATCCATTATTATTTATTTATTTGGGAGAGAGAGAGAGAGAGAGAATGGGCGTGCCAGGGCCTCCAGCCACTGCAAATGAACTGCAGACGCCTGCGCCACCTTGTGCATCTGGCTAACGTGGGTCCTGGGGAATCGAACCCTGGTCCTTTGGCTTTGCTGGCAAATGCTTTAGCTGCTAAGCCATCCCCCCAGCACCCCCCGTCACTCATTAGCTGCAACGGTCACCAACATGTCACCAATCTCACCCATCACCCATCACACTGCATTTTTTCCCCTGGAGTATTTTTGTTTGTTTGTTTGTGTTTTTTCATGTTAGGGTCTCACTCTAGCCCAGGCTGACCTGGAATTCACTCTGTAGTTTCAGGGTGGCCTTGAACGCACAGCGACCCTTCTACCTCTGCCTCCCGAGTGCTGGGATTAAAGGCGTGTGCCATCACGCCTGGCTTTCTGGAGTGTTTTTAAAGCAAATCCAAGATATCACATCTTATTACTTTGCTGATAGCTACCTACCTACACACCTCAGGCAAATATAGGCACTTTTTAAACAAAAATATGGCAAGTTATGGGCTGGAGAGATGGCTTAGCAGTTAAGTGCTTGCCTGTGAAGCCTAAGGACCCCGGTTCGAGGCTCGATTCCCCAGGACCCATGTTAGCCAGAGGCACAAAGGGGCGCACGCATCTGGAGTTCGTTTGTAGTGGCTGGAGGCCCTGGCACGCCCATTCTCTCTCTTCTCTCTCTCTCTCTCTCCCTGCCTCTTTCTTTCTCTGTCGCTCTCAAATAAATAAATAAATAAATAAATAAATAAATATTTTTTAAAAATATATGGCAAGTTATGTTGTACGTCCTGAAGGTGATGAGAAAACACAATGTGATTTTAAAAGGATTTGACATGATCTAGGTGAAAGGGAAGAGGCATGCTAGAAGTGATCCACATAGTTCTCCGGTAGCAGCCCCCAAATGGGAGGAAGTGAAAACAAAGACTCATAAGTTGTAACAGCACTTGACGTCGCGTCATGCATGCAGCCATGCAGATGTGAGGGCGCTAAGCCGCAGAGACTAGGTGCCTGTCTACTCACACTTGCTGCTAGAGGACCCTGTGCTGGTGGCCCTGCCGCCCTGCCCAGCAGTCTAGATAAGGACTTCCATTGCCACAGCCACATCCTCCTAAGCTACTGACAGCCAGTCTGCAAGCTGAGCAGAAGCCTCCTGCTTCTGTGGCCTAACTGGGTGGAAAAGATAAAGGACGATGATCAAATTGGGATTGACTCAGAGAGCTCTGGAGATGCAGCTCCGTGGAAAAGGGCTCGTCTTGCGCACACAAAGTCCCCAACACCAAAAGTAACTTCTGAGTGTCCCGGAACACTGAGGGGTAAAGATCCGGAACTGTAAGTTCTCAGAGTTGGCGGTGGCTGTTATTGGAGGCAAGCACTGGAAGCCATTAGAGAGATGAGCACAAATGCCCACTCACCTCAGGCCCCAGACAGAGCAGCGTCACTTAACGATAGCCTTCTATGTCTCTCAGCTCAATTCCTGTGAAGTCTGGCTGGCTTAGGTTCCTGCCCTTGGACTTCCTGCAAAGTTAGGCACACATGTACAAGCATGTGCATGCCCACATGGGCATTTTTTTTTATTTGCAAGCAGAGAGAAAGATAGAAGAGAGGCAGAGAAAGAATGGGCATGCCAGGGCCTCCAGGCAGTACAAACGAACTCCAGATGCATGTGCCCCTTGTGCATCTGGCTTATGTGGGTCCTGGGGAATTGAACCTGGGTCCTTTGGCTTTGCAGGCACACACCTTAAATGCTAAGCCATTTCTCCAGCCCCACGGGCATTGTTTTAAAAAAGACACGGGGCGGAGGGGCGATATCAGGGCCTCCAGCCACTGCAAACAAACTCCAGACACATGCACCACCTTGTGCATCTGGCTTTACGTGGGTCTTGGGGAGTCAAACGTGGGTCCTTTGGCTTTGCAGGCAAGTGCCTTAACCACTAAGCCATCCCTCCAGCCCTTAAATGTTCTTTTAAAAACTTTTAGACATCTTTTTTCTCAGATAATTTCACCAGACTAAGTAAATGTTCCTTGCAACTGAAATAGCCCTAAGACAAAAACATTCAAAATATGTGAAAAAAAATGTAGCATTTAACTATCTTGTATTTATAGTTATATGAAATGATGGTATAGAATTAAGGACTAAAAAAGTGAACAGAGGGGCTGGAAAGCTAGCTCAGTGGTGAAGACACTTGCCTGCAAAGCTTAACGACCCAGGTTTGATTCTCCAGTACCCATGTAAAGCTAGATGCACAAAGTGGCACATGCATCTGGAGTTTGTTTGCAGTGGCTAAAGGTCCTGGCACACCCATTCTCTCTGTCTCTCTTCTCTCTATTGCTCTCTCTCTGTTTGCAGATAAATAAATATTTTTAAAAGTGACCAGAGAAAATAAATGCAATTAATATGTTTGAATGGTAGAATTGTGGATAATTTTCTCCCTCTTTAATTTTTACTACAACTATTTGTAGATGTTGGCTTTAAAATACATGCAGACCCTATGACTTCCTTTCAGTTCAGCCTGATCATCTGGAAAGTCTGATATTGAAATCCCTAAAATAGGCCTCTTCTTCCCACAATTGCCTTGGGCTTTGAGGTATTCTGAGCTATTTTTCTATCCCATCAAATAAATGGTATGGCTGGGGTAAGGGCATCATTTGTGAATACAAAAGCTTAACACTTCTACCTATTAAAGCTATCATTATTTATTACCAACAAGGTCCTCGGCATACTTCTAAACAATAGAAAGGGATATATCAAGTAGTTTAGATAGCTTCTATATTCAAAATTTGTCAAGCATTGGTTTATTTTATAGCAGATCTGTAAAAAATAATCATTTTACCTTGATAATTATGAGCAACTAAAGATTTTAATGTTTGTGAGATATGGTCAATTTTTATGCTAAATTAAATATTTTTCTTAGTTATGATATTAAGGAGTTATGCCTTTCACCAGAAAAGGTGATCTAAGCTAATTAGAAACTAGGGAACAGGCAGCAAGGGGATAAATCTGGTGCTAGTCTTGGCGCCAGTAGTTTGGCTCAGGTGTCCCCCATAAACTGATGTGCTCAGGATGCTAGTTCCCCAGCTGGTGGCAATTTGGGAATTGGAGCCTCCAGGAGGCAGTGTATTGTTGGGGGGTGGGCTTGTGCATGCTATAAACAGTTTCCCCTTGCCAGTGTTTGGCACACTCTCCTGATGCTGTTGTCCACCTGACGTCGGCCAGGAGGGGATGTCCAGCCTCTGCTCATGCTACGTGTTCCCTGCCATCACGGAGTTTCTCCTCGAGTCTGCAAGCCTTAAATAAACCCTTTCCTCCCACAAGCTGCTTAGTTGGGTGCTTTGTGCCAGCAACAAGAAGGTGACTGCAACAGTGTCCAGTCTGTCCGAGACACTCTGTGCCTGACTGACACGTGGTCCCCTGGCCTGGCATCTCATCCTCCCTCCACCTTCCTGCCTCCCCCAGCTGGCCCTTCTGAGAGCCAGTCGTCTGCTTTCAACCAAGGAATTCACAATCACCTGAGTGTGGGTGGGGAGCAGGGATTTCAGGACCTTGGGAAAACATCTCAGAATGGGGAGGGAGTGGACAAATGAAGGTGAAAGATTGCAAAAAAAATCCAGTGATTCAGATTTGCTTCTATTCCTCAAATGAGAAACATTTTTGTTTTTGTTTTTGTTTTCTAGAACTATCACTTCTCTGGTCTACCATCTTGGCACATTAAATAGACATCATTCTTTTCTGTTTTGTATTGTTTTGTTTCGTTTTTCGAGGTAGGGTCTCACTCTAGCTCAGGCTGACTTGGAATTCACTAAGGAGTCTCAGGGTGGCCTCGAACACACGGCGATCCTCCTACCTCTGCTTCCTGAGTGCTGGGATGAAAGGCGTGCACCCCCACGCCCAGCCGACATTTTCTTTTTACTGACATGCCCTGCTGGCAAAATCCAAACCATCAAATGTGCAGTTGGTACATTTGCAAAGCGACTTGGTAGTGAGTAGTAAAGCTGAGGATGACCTAATAACTCTGTTCTTTAGTAAGTGCCCTAGAAAAGCTTCTGCACAAACGGTCAGGGCAGAGCTGTTCTCGAGACCAGCAACACTAGAAATAACCTAAATATCCACCAACAGAAGCCAAGGGGCACACACGTGTGCATGTGGAACATGGAACGCTATGCAACATCGAAAACTAACCTGGCCTGCATGCATCTACATAAATAGTCTATGAAATACGTCTAGCCAAAAAAGCACTATACAGGATACAGTATGATTTCATATATAAAATGACATTATCTCAAGATATGCACATGGGTAATAAAAGTCTCATGAAATTCAAGAACTAATAAACACCAAATTCAAGGTCTTGGTTATCTACAGAGTGAAGAGAAGAGATTGCAATTGGGCATGGAAACACAGGTGGCTTCCATTTCATTAAAGCTTTCCTTAATCTCGCTTTCTTTTTTATTTTAAAGATTTATTTTATTTTATTTATTTAAGAGCAACAGACAGAGAAAGAGGCACAGAGACTGCAAACAAACTTCAGATGCATGCTCCACCTTGTGCATCTGGCTTACGTGGGTCCTGGGAAATCGAGCCTCGAACCAGGGTTCTTAGGCTTCACAGGCAAGTGCTTAACTGCTAAGCCATCTCTCCAGCCCTCATTAGTCTTTTTGTTTTTGGGTTTTTGGTTTTTCGAGGTAGGCTCTCACTCTAGCCCAGGCTGACCTGGAATTCACTATGGAGTCTCAGGGTGGCCTTGAACTCACGGTGATCCTCCTACCTCTGCCTCCCGAGTGCTGGGATTAAAGGCGTGCGCCACCATGCCTCCTTAGTCTTTCTTGACGCCAAAACAAATTATCACAAACTTGATGGTTTAGAACAACAGATATTTATTTTCTCATAGTTCTAGAAGCCAGAAGTCCAAAATCGGTATCACTGAGAAGTAATGAAGATGTAAGCAGAGCTATGCTCTCTCTAGAGGCTTCAGAATGAATCTGTTCCTCCCTTCTTCCATTTTGGATGACTGTCAGAATCCCACAGTTCACAGAAACATCACTCCAGTCTGCAAATCTCTTTTCATCCTGTCTGCATAGCTTCAAAGAGACTTGGGGTCTATGTGTGTGTGTGTGTGTGTGTGTGTGTACATACATACATACATACACATATGAATATAAAAATTTCCCTCTATCTCTTTTATAAGTGTATACATGATTTCACTTAGCATCTAACTTACATATTCTAGGATGATCTCCCCATGTCAAGAACCTTAACGTACTCACTTCTCTTTTCCACATTAAGTATTAAGGTTTCAGAAATCAGGACTTGATATTTTTGGAGAGCTACATAATAATGTTTTATTTTCTCATGCTGAATGGTAGGCATATTAATCATATTTCTCTAAAGGAACAGAAGTGCTAGAATGAATATTTATGATGAAAGGGATTTATTAGATTGGCTTACAGGATACGGTCTGAGAAGTCCAATAATAGCTCTCTACAGTCTGGTAAGCCTGAAAACCCAGAAGCTGCTCTGTCCGTGAGGCTTGATGCCTCTCAGCAGTCTCAGTCTGGCACTGAAGGCTGGATGAGTGATGGGAGGGGGAGGGGGATTCCTGGAGAGCCGCTGGTCTTCAGTCCACATTGGAAAGCTGATGCAGCTGGGCTCAGTGTCTGAGAAGAATAACCACAAGGTAGATGCGTGCCCCAGCAAGTAACAAGGGTGGCCAGGCAAAAGGTGGCCACCAGAAGACCTACCCACTCTGGGGGGTGGGGGGGAGGTCTTCCTCCCTCAGTTAATCCTTCCTGGAAATGTCCTCACAGACCGGCCCAAGAGGCACACCTCTTACTTGATTCCTGACCTGATCAAACTGACAATAGAAAGTAACAATCACAGGCTGGAGAGATGGCTTAGCGGTTAAGGCACTTTCCTGCAAAGTCAAAGGACTTCGGCTCAATTCCCCAGGACCCATGTAAGCTAGATGCACAAGGTGGCACATGCATCTGGAGTTCGTTTGCAGTGGCTGGAGACCCTGGCATGCCCATTCTCTCTCTGCCTCTGTCTGTGCCTCTTTCTCTCTCTCTCAAATAAGTAAATGAATAAATAAATAAAAGAATAACACCTCTTTTTAAAAAAGAAATTAACAATCGCAGTAGGAATTGACAATACATAGGGGTCCAACTTGAGTCTGAAGCCATCACACCAAAAGAGATAAAGAAAAGGATAGGGGAGGGGGGAGGGAGAGAGAGAACAATGAGATGGTGAACCCAAGAGAATGCAACATAAACATTCATAAATGTATCCACTCAGTGGGCTTTAAGAAGCATGCTCGCGGAGCAACCAAAGAGATCGGGCAATTTTCTACTAGGAGATGTGGACTCCAAATGTGTGCATTGATATTAGACTCATCAAAGCTGGCTGGGCTAAAGGACTAAAGAATGTCCAATACCTACATTCATATATGGTCATCCAGAAAGCATACGGATGAAGAATCATCAAACAGGAGCTACCACCTAGTGTTGCAGTCAGCTCCACACTGCTGGGATGAACATCCAACCAGACACAGCTTATGGGAGGAAGGGGTTTGTTTTAGGCTTACAAACTCCAGGGGAACATCAGCAGTGGTGGAAGAAGCTGGCTCGCGTCCATGCATCTAAGTAGAGAGAACCAACTGCAGCAAGCCAACACGAGCACCAGAAAGCACAAACCCCCATACAACTAGTAGGGCTGGACTCAGATTCACCCCAAACACACCTCAGTGACACACCCCCTGGTAGCAGAGATCTGCCTGCTAGGGACTCAAGTAGGAAGTTTAGTAAACTATGAGTAAGACACACACCTATCTAGTCCCAGCACTCAGGAGGCTGAGGTATGAGATCTCCTTGAATTTGAGGCCAGCCTGGACCTACAGAGTGAGCTCCAGATCAGCCTGGGCTAGAGTGAAACCCTACCTCAAAAAAAAAAGAAAGAAAAAAGAAAGAAAGAAAAGAAAAGAAAAGAAAAAGAAAAATGACTGAGTCTATGGGGCCATACAGTCAAACTATCACATTCGAACTACCACACCTAGCTCTCTGTCACCATTTGAAACAAGCTACAGAAAGTATGATTGAGAAGTAACCACCTGTTGCCAAATAGCCATTAACTCACATGTGTGCATATACATACACACCCACAGATAAACATAGAATCATCGCCCCTCTGCCCTTACTTACAATGTGTTTGCATTGTTCTCACAGCAAACGCAGACTGTGAGTCTCTCATAGAAAGAGAAGTTTCCAGGAGGCTGAAGAGAAGGATGCAAGTAACCCAATGGGAAGCTTGAAAGATAAGGAGTGATGTCCTGACAGGTGAAAATGTGAATCTGTCGCTTTAGAAACGGGGTAATTCTGAATAAGAACCAGGACAAGTATGATATTTTTAACCTGAATCTTGGCCATTTTTAGCACTTTTTGTGAAGTTATTTGTTCTTTGGTTTTTTTTTTTTTTTTTTCTTTTTGCTTTGTTTTTGAGACAGGGTCTCACTCTGTAGCCCAGGCTGATCTGCTCATTGGCCTCAAACACAAAGCAAACTTCCTGCCTCATTCTCCCAAGTGCTTTATACTCAGCATGTGAGTCTCCTTTTAGATAACAAATTACAGTGTCTAAAGAGTAGCCTCTCCTCCAAAAAAAAATTGCAGTAATAGAAGGATTAAAAGCAAAAAAAAAAAAAAAAATGAAGATTTCATGACCAAATGGATTAGGTGCTAACTTCTAGTAGAGTTCCCAGCATTGCGAACTTGTCAGCTGAGAAGAATTGCACACATCTTACATAGTCCTCCACCAGCTCCACCTGCTTTCCCTCCAAGCCTTCTGTTTCCCACCCCTCCCAGTTCAAAATAGCTTCCAGTATCCTGTGAGTCAGCCCCAACTCTAGGAGGTGACAATCAGGCTCAAGCGTTCCCTGGCCAATTCGGACACGGGCTGGGAGAAGCACGTGTCCGCTCCTTTGTGAAGGCATTTCAGCTTTGACGACACGGGAGTTTGCTCTTTGCCTGTAGCCTGCTTTGAGCAGAAAATATGTATGCAATGGAGTCAGAGGACTCCCTGGGTTCTGTCTCCCAAGTGAAAGAATGGCTTGTAGTAACCAGGACCAGCCCATTGTAAGATGCTAAGGAAATCTACAGAATGGAGGCTGGCAGAGTGACATTTTGCCTAAGGGCTTTTTGTCAGCAAAGGAGAATGTGTATTAGAAGCAGTCTGGATGGGTCATTTTTGCATCTATAAATTACTAATAATTATCTTGTGGAGTCAGAAGCTGCGGTTGGCATTTGTTTGTTAACCCAGCTTGGATGGCATCTCAGGAGGCATCCACCTAAAGATGATTATGCCCCTTTTAATTTCCTTACTATCTGTTGTCATAATCTCCAATTCTCTTGTTTTTCTTTATAAGTTTATTGTCCATTTCTTCCACTAGAATGCATAGTCTCTGAAGGCAACAGATTTACCTTTTTAAGAAAAATTTATTTATTCATGTATTTATTTGAGAGAGAGCAAGAGGGAGGGTAAGAAAGAGAGGAAGAGGCAAACAGAGAGAGAGAATGGGCACACCAGGGCCTCTAACCCCCGCAAATGAACTCCAGATGTATGTGCCACCTTGTGCATCTGGTTTATGTGGGTACTGGGCAATCCAAGCTGGGTCCTTAGGCTTGTAGGCAAGTGCCTTAACCATTGAGCAGTCTCTCCAACTCAGACATCTTTTTTGTATCTTCTTCAAAGCCTAGGAGCAACATTTGACAAACATAAGTAAACAAATGAACGAGGAAATGCAGAGGCCTGGTAAGTGTCCCAGGACCCTGAGAGAACCAGTCAAGGGAGTACAAACAGATCAGAACCCAGACATAAAATGTCTTACAGCCGGGCGTGGTGGCGCACGCCTTTAATCCCAGCACTTGGGATGCAGAGGTAAAGCTAGGGCAAGACCCTACCTCGGCAAACAAACAAACAAACAAAAAAAAAGTCTTACATCCGTGCGTCTGAGCACCCTTGGTTAAGATTGTTTCCCAATTTGCTATTTCTGGAATGTTCCCACAACTGACTGCTGGAGTGTCACCCGCTCCCTCACAGGCACATTCATTTTCCAAATGGGGAAACTGAAACTCAGCCAAATGAAGTGACTGGAGCAGAGCTATGTGGCTAGTCATAGGTGTGACGTGAACTTGGACCCTGATTTCTAGCAGAGAAAGACTTTACTCATAGGATCATATAAATTTCCTTTTGTTCTTTCTGTCTTTTTGGGTTTCACTCTAGTCCAAGCTGACCTGGAATTCACTCTGTAGTCTCTAGGTGCCTTGAACTCATGGTGATCCTCCTACTTCTGCCTCCTGAGTGCTGAAATTAAAGGAGTGTGCCACCACGCCTAGCTTGATTGGCTTATTTTAAAAAAAATTTTTTGTTGTTGTTTTTTTCCAGGTAGGGTCTCACTCTAGCCCAGGCTGACCTGGAATTCACTATGTAGTCTCAGGGTGGCCTCGAACTCACAGCAATCCTCCTACCTCTGCCTCCCGAGTGCTGGGATTAAAGGTGTGCGCCACCACGCCCAGCTTTATTTATTTATTTATTTATTTATTTATTTATTTATTTATTTATTTGAGAGAGAGAGAGAGAATGGGCATACCAGTACCTCTAACCACTGCAAACGAACTCCAGATGCATGTGCCACTTTGTGATCTGGCTTACGTGGGACCTGGAGAATCGGACCTCGATCCTTAGATTTCACAGGCAAGTACTTAACCACTAAGCCATCTCTCCAGCCCTAGATTTACCTTTTTTTTTTTTTTTCAAGATAGTGTCTCACTCTAGCCCAGGTTGACCTGGAATTCATTATGTAGTGTCAGGGTGGCCTAGAACTCACAGCGATCCTCTTACATGCCTCCCGAGTGCTGGGATTAAAGGTGTGTGCCACCACGCCCAGCTTAGATTTACCATTTTTATAAAAGATTTTTTTTTCAATACCCTACCTTGAAAAGAGAGAGATTTTTTGGTTTGGTTCTTTTTCTACACAAATAAAACATTCTGAGGAAAATGTGATTTGACTTCGTGAGACAAAACAAGAAACAAAACACAACCCTATGGCATAAAGTCAATAGTCACATTCAGCAAATCAATAACCACTACAGGGAAGGTTTTATTCAAGGAATAATTATTAAGCAGCCAACTTCATTGTAGTTGATTGCACTGTATTGGTTATTAGACATGAGTGAGATGAGGATGGCCTGTTTCCCACAGCCACCGTGATGGAAGTCTTGCACTCAGACACTGATACTTTTAGCAATGTGGAGATAACATTTCATATGATGAAGAAACAATTCTAGGGCTGGAGAGATGGCTTAGAGATTAAAGTGCTTGCCTGTGAAGCCTAAGGACCCAGGTTCGACTCTCCAGATCCCAGTAAACCAGATGCACAAAGGTGAGGTAAGCGCAATATCACACGTGCCCACTAGGTGGCACAAGCATCTGGAGTTCCACTGCAGTGGCTGAGGCCCTGATGTGTCAATTCTCTCTCTCTCTCTCTCTCTCTCTGTCTCTCTCTCTCTCTCTCTTGCTCTCTCTGAAAAATAAATAAATAAGTAAGAAATAAGAAAAAAAAAAGAAGCAACTCTACTAGGAAGCAGGGGACTAAATGACTTTGAGCAACAGTCAAGCCTCTGGGGATCCTTGGGACAAGACAGAACGGGAAGCACTAAAGACCATTTCTCCCTCCTCCCCTGAGACTTCCTCCTTATGATCTGAGTGCTGTTATAGTCAGCTGCATGTTGCTGGGATGAACATGCAAACTAGACACAGTTCATGGGAGGGAGGATTTGTATTAGTTTACAGATCCAAGGGGAAATTCCATCAAACAGTGGAAGAACTTGGCTCCCATTCATAAATCCAAGCAGAGAGAGAGAGACCAAGCAAGCACCAGACCCACAGCAAAATCACAGGGACCCAGGCAGAGCTCAGACCTCTCTGCATACCTTTTGGCTGGAAATCAAATCCACCCCCAAACATACCTTAGTGCTGGACCCCAGAATCTACCCACAGTGACACCTCCTCCAGCCAGGCAGCTGGAAATCCAAGTTACAGGTTTTATTGAAACACCTGAGTCTACTGGGGGACACACATTCAAACTACTACAAGTGGCAAACATTGATTATGTATATTTAATATAGCAACCAAAAAACATTGCTATTTTATTAGCAAGTGTGAAGGATTTATCTGTGTCCCGTTCTCATGTTTCATTTATAGATTCTAGAAGGTGCAACCCACCTCATCAATTTATCCTTTCTTACTTTTTTCTCCTTGAGAAGGGCACCCCTTCTGAAATCTGTTCTGAAATATAACAGAACAAGTACTTTGGTGCTTTCTTGTCATAATTAAGTTCACTGCCAGCAGAGAGGGAAAAAATTACTCACAGTAAGGGGTGATGGATTGTAATATCATTCTACAATGACCTATCAAAGAATAACCTGTCTTAAAGAATCATCACCGGCTCTCTAACAAGTGTTTATATTGACTATTATTCATTGATTATGTCTAATATTGTCACAACTACTTTTACCAGCATATTAAAGAAAGGCATCTTGGGCTAGAGAGGTGGATGAGACAGTCAGAGTGCTTCCTGCACAAGCTTGAGGGCCTGAGGGGGCCTGAAACTGCCTTAGTTTGATTCCCAGTGCCCACATAAACAGCTGAGCATGGCTGGGCACATCTGTAACCCCAGTCTTTTGGGGAGCAGAGACCATAGATTCCCTGGGGTTTGTGGGAAAAAAAAAACAGAAAGCTCTGGAATCAGAGAGCAGATGAGTGAAGGAGCGGGGATCACCCAACATTCTCCTCTGGCCTCTGCATGTGCACACATTGGGGCACCCCAACCTGCACGCATGCATGCACACCACACACACCATACATGCTACACACACAATAAGGAGGGAGAGAGAAAGAAAGAAAGACAGAAAGAAATTTAAAAAGAAATAAATAAATAAATAAAAGAAAGAAAGAAGAAAGGAAGGAAAGAAGGAAGGAAGGAAGGAAGGAAGGAAGGAAGGAAGGAAGGCAGGCAGGCAGACATACAGAAGAGAGAAAGAGCCAGAGCTGGACATGGTGGCACACGCCTTTAATCCTAGAACTTGGGAGGCAGAGGTAGGAGGGTCACTGTGAGTTTGAGGCCAGCCTGAGACTACACAGTGAATTCCAGGTCAGCCTGGGCCGGAGTGAGACCCTACCTCAAAAAAAAAAAAAAAGGAAACAAGAAACAGAAAGAAAAAAAAGAGAGAGGAAGGAAGGAAGGAAGGAAGGAAGGAAGAAGAGGGAGGGAGAAAAGGAAGGGAGGAGGTATTCATCCTCAGGCTGGTCACTGTGGCTCACACCTGTAATCCCAGCACTCAGGCCAGTTTGGGTTCTGTAGGAAGACCCTGTCTCTAAAAGCAAAACCCAGCCGGGTGTGGTGGCACACATCTTTAGCCCCAGCACTCGGGAGGCAGAGGTAGGAGGATCGCTGTGAGTTTGAGGCCACCCTGAGACTACATAGTGAATTCCAGGTCAACCTGGGCCAGAGTGAGACCCTACCTTGAAAAACAACAAAAAGAAGGAGGAGGAGAAGGAGGAAGGACAGGAGGAGGAGGAAGAGGAGAAGGAGAAGGAGGAGGAGGAGGATCACATTGGAATTATAACAGAAAAGGCAAAGGAAATGATTCAAGGTAATAGAGCAACTCTCTAAAAACAGAACATCCCAGAAAACACTGCATTAAACCACCAAGTTTAATATAATCCAGTTTTCTGCCTGAGGGACAGTGCTTGGTAACTTATACGATTGTTTTCAGTTTTCTGCTCTGAGGAGTGATTTGACTCATTATTTGAATTATGTCTGTGAACCCCATTACCACAGGAGGGCAGCTGGTTTTTGTCTTAGAATTACTGTCTCCAAATATATACCCATGTCTATATGTCAACTCTCCATTATTTATCCCCATTAGCTGAAGTACAGTACTTGTCTAATATGTGCAAGGGTCTGGCTTGGATCTTCAGCATTGCTAACAGAAAAATAAACAACTCACTTTGGGTTGGGAATATAGATTCATTATAGAGTGATGGCTTGCCTAGCACCAAGGGGAAAATATGATTTACCTCAAATTATGTATCTCTTTGATTCCTTTTTTTGATTTTTCAAGGTAGGGTCTCACTGTAGCCCAGGCTGACCTGGAATTCACTATGGAGTCTCAGGGTGGCCTCGAACTCACAGTGATCCTCCTACTTCTGACTCCCAAGTGCTGGGATTAAAGGTGTGTGCCACCACACCGGGCTCATCTCTTTGATTCTTTTTTTTTTTTTTTACAAATTGAAGGATCCTGCTTTTATTTTTAATTTTTTTTTTGTTATTTTTATTTATTTATTTATTTGAGAGTGACAGAGAGAGAAAGAGGCACATAGAGAGAGGGAGAGAGAATGGGTGCGCCAGGGCCTCCAGCCACTGCAAACGAACTCCAGACGTGTGTGCCCCCTTGTGCATCTGGCTAACGTGGGTCCTGGAGAGTCGAGCCTCGAACCGGGGTCCTTAGGCTTCACAGGCAAGCGCTTAACCGCTAAGCCATCTCTCCAGCCCATCTCTTTGATTCTTAACTGTGTATTTGGCAGCCTGTCTCTCCTGCTAGAGGGTAGGTGGGGCTCCATCTGAGCCATCTTTGTATTTTTCGCCTGTAGTTTAGAGGAATGAAATTAACACATATCTCTTCCCTTTATATCTCTTTTCTAGCTTACTGGCCTTTGCTACTGAGTTTTCTTCCTACTTACACAGAAGTCCAATCATTTGTAGCTAGGATCCACATAATGAGAGAGAACATGTGACATTTGGCTTTCTGGGCCTGGGTTACCTCACTTAGTATAATCCTTTCCAGATCCATCCATTTTCCTGCAAATTTCATAACTTCATTTTTCTTTACTGCTGAGTAGAACTCCATTGTATAAATGTGCCACATCTTCATTATCCACTCATCAGTTGAGGGACATCTAGGCTGGTTCCATTTCCTAGCTATTGTGAATTGAGCGGCAATAAACATGGTTGAGCAAGTATCTCTAAGGTAGTGAGACGAGTCCTTAGGATATATGCCTAGGAGTGCTATAGCTGGGTCATATGGTAGGTCTTGTTGCAATCAGGTTCACATTGCTGGCAGAAATCACCCAAGCAAGAGCAGCTTGTGGGGGGAGAGGGTTTATTTTGGCTTACAGACTCAAGGGGAAGCTCCATGATAGCAGGGAAAACGACAGCATGAGCAGAGAGTGGACATCACCTTCTGGCCAACATCAGGTGGACAAGAGGAACAGGAGAGTGTGCCAAACACTGGCGAGGGGCACACTCTCTATAATACCCATTAGCCTGCCCCTAACAATACACTGCCTCCAGGAGGTGTTAATCCCCCAGATCTCCATCGCTAGAAACTTAGCATTCAGAACACCTAAGTTTATAGGGGACACCTGTATCAAACCACCACATACCTTAACTGCTAAGCCATCTCTCCAGCCCTATCAGTAGTTTTTTTAAATGTTCTTTTCTTTGTTCCTATCTTTTTAGTATTCTTAAGGATTTTAAAAAATGCTGTGATCGGGCTGGAAAAATGTCCCAGAGGTTAAAGGCCAGCTTGCAGATGGGGAGTTTGATTGATTCTCCTGGGCACTCATGTAAAGCTAGACGCAGAGCAGGCGGCTGCAACCCCCATGGGAGGCAGAGGCAGGGGAATCTGGAAGCTCACCAGCATCAGAGGACCCCCGTCTCAAAGAAGTTGAAAGGAGAGGAGAAACCTCTGGAAGGTGTCCTCTGGCATGTGGCACCCCCACACACATTTAAAAAAATAATGAGGGGCTGCAGAGATTGCTCAGTGGTTAAGGTGCCTGCCTGCAAAGGCTAACAACCCAGGTTCGATTCCCCAGTTCCCACATAAAGCCGAGGGATACATGCATCTGGAGTTTGTTTGCAGTGGCTAGAGGCTCTAGCCTGCCCATTCTCTCTCTCTCTCTCTCTCTCTCCTTTCAAATAAACAAATAAAAGTATTTTAAAAATAATGTTTCATGGGTGGAGAGATGGCTTAGCAGTTAAGGTGTTTGCCTGCAAAACCAAAGGACCCAGGTTCGATTCCTCAGGACCCACAGTCGCCAGATGCACAAGGGGGCACATGGGATCTGGAGTTTGTTTGCAGTGGCTGGAGGCCCTGGCGTGCCCGTTCTCTCCCTCTCCCTCTTTCTCTGTCAAAATAAATAAATAAATAATAAAATATTTTTTAAAATAATAATACTGTTTCATAAAGGAGGTTACCACATGGCCCAGTCCTCTCTCTTTGTGCCCTGTGTCCTGGCTTCAACACGGTTGTGAGTCTGTCCCTCCTTCCCAGCCCTGCTAGGAGCAGACTGGCTGGGGAAGGGAAGATTGCTTGCTTGGCCTCAGTATTTTTCTGCTTGTCTTCTATCTGTATCATGCTTTGGGGTACCGTCTCATTCTGTTTACATGTCTGATTTATCTCTGAGTCCTTCACTTTTTTTTTTTTTTTTTTTTTTTGGTTTGTTCAAAGCACAGTCTCACTTTAGCCCAGGCTGACCTGGAATTCACTATGTAGTCTCAGGGTAGCCTTGAACTCATTGTGATCCTCCTACCTTTTCCTCCTGAGTGCTAGGATTAAAGGTGTGTGTCACTACATCCAGCCTCCACTATTTCCTAATTCTCTGCAGTGTGTTATTTGAAGGGGCTTCTATGTCCAGTCTTCCATGTGTGGGGGACTTGCTCCGCCTTTTCCTAGATATTAATTTCCCCTAAACAATTCTCACAAACTATGACTTCTCCCTAGATAAACTCAATACTTCTTTAGAAAAATTTTAAAAACATGATGTTTCAAATGATTTTATAACAGATTTGCAACATTTTATGAATGGTGGGGTTGTTTAACCACCGTGTGGCTATTACTCTTCATTTTGTTACCATTAATCAAATCCTAGGCCAGGTATAAGGACACATGCCTGTAATCCCAGCACTCAGGAGGCAGACTCAAGCAGATTGTGAGCTGAAAAAAAAAAAATATAAAAGCACACTAGAATATAACTTAACCTAATTAAAATTATAACAATTAATGTTCTTAAATGTCAATTATAAAGTCTAATTTGTGCCAGACATAATGGGTGAGTGAAAGCAAGTTATTTCGAGCATGTACAATTGAAATCCACCCACAACAGCTTTCAGAGTGTTCATGTAAGCCTAACATGTCATGCACAGCTGCGCTGGAGTGCCATTTCCGTCTCCAGGCCTATCTGCTCAGCGTCCACCATGGGGAACTGCAAGAACTACCTCCTTAAAGGGAGGTGGCTGAGAGTCCACATCTAACGTCTGGAAACCCAGAAATTCCATCAGAAAACAGCAAAATTTAAAAATGCCAAAAATTGAGCTGGAGAGATGGCTTAGCAGTTAAGGCATTTGTCTGCAATGCCAAAGGATCCCAGCTCAATTCTCCAGGTCCCACGTAAGCCAGATGCACAAGGGGGCACATGCTTCTGGAGTTCGTTTGCAGTGGCTGGAGGCCCTGGTGCGCCCCATCATTCTCTTTCTCTCTCTCTCTCTCTCTCTCTTTCTGCCTCTCAAATAAATAAATAAATAAAATATTTTTTAAATGTCAAAACTTAAGTCAGAAAGAAAGAAGGAGAAAGAGCGAGAGTGAGAGAGAAGGAATAACAGTTAGCTTCTTGTTGCTGGGACAAAACAACTGGCTAGAAACAGCTTATGGGAGGGAAGAGGGAAGGAGGGAGGGAGGAAGAAAGAATGAACTCTCCCACAGATGCTAAAGGGCAGTATTTTAGATATACTGCTTTTTTTATCTGGAGCCTGCTGTTTTGTTTTGCTCACAGTCCAGAGGGAAAAAAAAAATAAACAAGAAAACCAACCATTACAACATAGGCTGTGGAGGCCCATATGATTAGGAGACTGCACTCAGGGGAGAATGGGGCATTGTAGGAGAAGTGGGGAAGGCTTCCTTCAGGAACAAATCCAAAGCTGCAAGTGGAAGAGCTGGAGTAAGCAGGAAATACAAGGTGACGGGTGGCATCCCGGGCAGAGGAGTGACACCAGAAAGAAACTCAATACTCGAGGTGCGTCTAGCCTGGGGGGGGGGCTGGGAGGAGGCTGGGCAATATGAAGCTAGAGCTAAGTGGCCACAGGTCAGATCACTGCCAGCTTGCTAAACCACAAGGGGCTCGGGTTTTGATCGGAAAGTAAAGGAGAATGAGTGAAAGATTTCAATCTAAGAAGAAATTTAATTTTCACCTTGAAAATAAAATCAGAACCTTAACTTACTAATTCACAATGAAAAAAAATATTCCTGGGCTAGGGAGATGGCTTAGCGGTTAAGCGCTTGCCTGTGAAGCCTAAGGACCCAGGTTTGAGGCTCGATTCCCCAGGACCCATGTTAGCCAGATGCACAAGGGGGCACACGCGTCTGGAGTTCGTTTACAGTGGCTGGAGGCCCTGGCGCGCCCATTCTCTCTCTCTCTTTCTCTGTCTGCCTCTTTCTCTGTCACTTTCAAATAAGTAAAAATAAACAAAAAAATTAAAAAAAAATATTCCTGGGCTGGAGGGATGGCTTAGCAGTTAAGGCGTTTGCCTGCAAAGCCAAAGTACCCAGGTTCAATTCCCCAGGACCTATGTTAGCCAGATGCACAAGGGGGCTCACGTGTCTGGAGGTCGTTCGCAGTGGCTGGAGGCCCTGGCGTGCCCATTCTCTCTCTCTCTCTCTCTCCCTCTCTCTCTCTCTTTCCCCTTTCTCTGTCAAATAAATAAAATTTTTAAAAAATTCCTGATTATCAGAGGACAGAGTTCTCTGGGAAGCACATGCTCTGCCCTGAGGGTGGCCTGGCAATGCCAGGGTCTGAGGAGGAAGGGCTGGTGGCACTCAGCAGCAGACAGAAGCAACCTTACTCATTACTCAATGGAGATCCACCTACCACCTGGCTAGACAGTCCCCCTCCGCGAAGGGCAATGTCTCAGGCTGATAATGCTGGGCTGGAAAGGATGGAGGGATAGGGGCATAGAGAAAAGTAAGAGTGGGCGGACCCAAGAGGAAGCCAGAACCCTAATAAGTCACAATGGGGGTCCTGAACAGGCCTAGGGGAGGAGGGAAAAGGCAAATTTAGCAGATTTTTAGTTTTTTGGTGCATTTGTTTGGGTGTGTAGATAGGGTGTATGTTGTGTCTGTGTGTGCTCATGCGTGTGTGCATGCATGTGATGTACCTGTGCACAGATGTGGCACAAGCATGCAGATAGCAGAGGAGACTCCAGTGCCCTCCTCTATTTCTCTTCTGCCTCATTTCCCTGGGTGGGTCTCTCACTGAACCCGGAGTTCCTCGTTCAAGCACTCTTGCCCACTGCGCCATCTCCTCAGCGCCCCCCCCACCCCAGGAGATCTTTAGGAGGCAGAGTTATATGGATTTAGGGATCAAATCCATAGGGCAAGCGAGGGGGATTAGGAGTCTAAGGAGAGTCCAAGGAGTTCAGGTATGTTTGTGTGGAGAGGTGGCTAGATTAAGGCCTGGCTCCTGCCACATTTTAGGATATCCCTTACCATTACCGAACATAGATCTTTATGTTTTATTATTATTATAATCTTTCTGTATGCGGTCATGTATGTGAGTTACAGGTGCCTGCGTGCCGTGGCACATGTGTGGAGGTCAGAGAACAACCCAAAGTGTCGTCCTTGCCTTTCACCTTGCTTAAGACAGGGTCCCTTGTTCACTACTGAGACGCCAGCTGGCTGGCCTGTGACCTTTCAGGATTCTCCGGTCTCCGCCTTCCAGCTAGCCCGAGGAGTGCCGGCCTTAGAGCCATCTGCTGCCACATCCAGCTTATGTGGGTTCTGGGGGTGGTCAGGTTGTCAGGCTTGTACAGCAGTCGCTTTACCCACTTAGCCCTCTCCTTGGCCCACATGTATTTTTTAAATACTTTTTCTTTCAAATTTTTATTAACAACTTCCATGATTATGAAAAATATCCCATGGTAATGCCCTCCCTCCTCCCACTTTCCCCTTTGAAACTCCATTCTCCATCACATCCCCTCCCCATATCAATCAGTCTCTCTTTTATTTTGATGTTATGATCTTTTCCTCCTCTTATGATGGTCTTGTGTAGGTAGTGTCAGGCACTGTGAGGTAATGGATATCCAGGCCATTTTGTGTCTGGAGGAGCATGTTGTAAGGAGCCCTACCCTTTCTTTGGCTCTTACATTCTTTCCGCCACCCCTTCCACAATGGACCCTGAGCCTTGGAAGGTGTGATAGAGATAGTACAGTACTGAGCACTCCAGTCACTTCTTTTTAGCACCATGATACCTTCTGAGTCATCCCAAGGTCACTGCCATCTGAAAAGAGAAGATTCTCTACCATCAGTGAGAGTAGCATTAATATAAGGGTATGAACATTAAGAGAAGTGCTTACTGGGAAGTTTCATAAGCATAGTATATACATTTAGCAGACATCAGCAGACGTTACACCCCTAGGGCTCATGACTACCCCTGTTTTAAGTTCTCAGCATCAGGGATATATTCCCTCCCATGGAGCGAGCCTCCAGTCCAATTAGAGGGTAGTTGGTTTCCACCGTGACAGACGTGCCACTATTGCACCCATTGGCCCATTTGGCCTGGTTGGCCAAATATAAGGCTTGCAGTGTCCACTGTTGAGTATCTTCACTGGTGATTTCTCTTTCTCCCATTGAACTGCATGCAGAATGGCTTCTTCCAGCTTTCTGTCAGCTGGTCTACATGGAGGAGGTTATCAGCTCAGTTCAGCAGGCTTTCTCAGTGGCCTTGAAGCCCAAGTATGTGGAATAAAGACTTTTTAAAATATTTAGTTTCTTGGGCTGGAGAGATGGCTTAGCAGTTAAGTGCTTGCCTATGAAGCCTAAGGACCCCTGTTTGAAGCTTGATTCCCCAGGATCCCACATTAGCCAGATGCACAAGGGGGCACATGCATCTGGAGTTCGTTTACAGTGGCTGAAGGCCCTGGCACGCCCATTCTCTCTCTATCTGCCTCTTTCTCTCTCTGTATCTGTCACTCTCAAATAAATCAGTAAAAATGAACAGAAAGTTGTTTTAAAAAGTCTTAAATATATATATATTTAGTTTTTTTATTTATTTGAAAGAGAGAGAAAGAAGCAGATAGAATGGGTGAACCAGGGCCTCTAGCTACTGCAAATGAACTCTAGACACATATGCCACCTTGTGCATCTGGCTTTATGTGGGTACTGGAGAACTGAACTTGGGTCCTTAAGTTTTGCAGGCAAGGGCCTTAACTACTAAGCCATCTTTTCAGCCCCTATTTCTGTTGTTTTTAAGCCACATGGTTTATAGCACTTGTGACAACAACCACAGAAAACCATTACACCAACAACAGCATGGGTCCATGTTTCTGCATGTCGTTTATCTACCTAGTCTGGGAAGTTTTGTATTTCTTCATTAAACTGTAAACTTGCATGTAACAGCAAGAATCACATCAGACATCTTGTTTATGCAGCAAACCAGCACAGTGTACAATTGACAAATATTTCTTTTTTAAGCCTCTTCCTTTAAAATTATTTGTTTGTGTGTGCATGCGTGTGTATATTGTTGTGCTGGGGTCTCTTGCTGTTGTGAACAAATGCCAGACAAATGTGCCACTTTTTGCATCTGGCTTTACGTGGGTGCTTGGGGAATCACCAGGCTTTACAAAAAATGCCTTTAACCACAGGGCCGTTTCCCCAGCCCACAGGTAGTTCTTAAATGAGAAAAACTGAGCCAATGTTCTTGATGAAATTTAGATTGACAGGAGCCTACTAGGAAGAGGCTATGTAGTTGATAATCAAAGAGGAGTTGTTTGGGGGTGGACAGATGACTCAGCAGTGAAGGCACTTGCATGGAAGGCCGAGTGACCCCAGTTCAATTCCCCAGTACGTACATAAAGCCAGATGCACAAAATGGTTCATGCATCTGGAGTTCATTGCAGCAGCTGGAGGCCCTGGTGCTCCCATTCTCTCTCTCTCTCTCTCTCCCTGTCTCTCTCTTCTTGCAAATAATAAGTAAAATATTTTTCTTTAAAAAGAAAAGAGGAGGGCTGGAGAGATGGCTTAGCGATTAAGCGCTTGCCTGTGAAGCCTAAGGACCCCGGTTCGAGGCTCAATTCCCCAGGACCCACGTTAGCCAGATGCACAAGGGGCGCACGCGTCTGGAGTTCGTTTGCAGTGGCTGGAAGCCCTGGCGGGCCCATTCTCTCTCTCTCTCTATCTGCCTCTTTCTCTCTCTGTCTTTTGCTCTCAAATAAAGAAATAAAAATAAACCAAAAAAATTTTAAAAAAAGAAAAGAGGAGTTGATTTATCATGGGGGTGGGTCAGGATGGGGAAAGTAACAAGGACTCTTTGGGAGTCAAAGAGAAAACTCTCCTTCCCAGGCCTGTGGGTCATGTCCCATGCATGAACTGCCAGCCACTGCTTATGAGAGCTACACAGGAAAGGAGAAACCAGGATTGTGCTAAAGTGAGGAGTGAGGCAACATTTTAGAAGAAACATGGGGCTCTGGGCTGAAAATCAGTGAGTTTATACGTGCCAATGGTACCATGTGCCAGGCATCACTCTTGGAAGCCTCCAGAATGTTCCTTATTACTCAGCCACCCTTGTGTCATCGCACTGAACCCAAAAACTACAGGACTAAGACTTGGTACAGCAGGGACCTCTGTGAATTATACAGTCCATGCTTGTATGGTGGCCATTTTCCACATGCTGGCTTGGAGCTGGCCCATGCCATTTTGTTACCAGGTGTTCTGAATGTGGCCCCATGCAGAAGCAGTTTGTTCATAAATGGAGGCCAGAGTGTGCAGCAGAGAGAGTCGAGGAGGAAAGGAAACACCGAGCTGCCTGAGAGCAATGGAGACCTAAGCTATAAGTCCAAGGGGGCTGGAGATGACAGGATGGAAAGCCTGTAAGTAAACCCGCCTCAGGCACGAAAGGACTTGCCCACCATGCCATCTGACTCCCGAGAACTGGCAGGGCTGGCCACATGGCTCTTGAAAGCAGCTGTCCCAGGAGGGAAGGGCTTGGCTGAGTCCAGAGCCTGGGAAGATTGAAAGCGGAGCTCAGGGCATGTTGAGGGAGCCAACGGCATTTGTGTTAAATTCTACTTAGAGCTATTAAAGGATTGACTTCATTGCATTATACTCTAATTCTTCAAGAAGTATAATTTCATACTTAAGGATGCTAACCTCATTAACTAGAAGATGTTGTTCCTACCCATACATATATATATATATTTTTTTTCTTTTCTATGTCTCTCTGTGGATTGGAAACATGAAACAAAAGCAGCTAATGTTTTCATGAATTCTCCTTGACTTTGAAAAACTCTAAAGAAACTTACCCTGCAGTCTTAGATCACTGATTTTTTTTTTTGCATATATATGTGGGGGTGTACATATGTGGTATGTATGTGTGTTTGTGTGTGTATATGTGGGCTGGGTCATGTACACACGCATGATCATGTCTATGGAGACCAGGGGTCAATGTCGGGTATTTTTCTCAATTTCTCTCCAACTTATTTTTTGAGACAGAGTCTCTTATTGAACTGAAGCTCTCTGATTCAGCTAGAGCAGTTGGCCAGCAAGCTCCATAGATGCTCCTGTCTCCACCTCCCAGAGCTGAGATTACATGTAGGAGCACACCATCACATTGGCATTTGCATAGGTACTAAGGATGTATGGCAAGCAGTTTACCAACTGAGCCATCTCCTCAGCCCCTCACTGGAGTTTCAGCTTTGGTCTTCCATAAAGCTCCACAGTCCTGAACTGATGCTTTCCCTAACAGAGTCAAACCTGCTTCTCCATTCTTCTAAAATGTGGCAGATGTAATTACCTTTGACCAGCACAGCTAAGCAGTGTATTTTATTTTATTTATTTATTTTTTAATTTTAGGGACAGCGAGCAAGCAAGAGAGAGAGAAGCAGAGGGAGAAGGAGAGAGAGAGAATTGGTGCACCAGGGCCTCGGCCACTGCAATTGAACTCCAGACGCTTCCGCCACCTAGTGTTTGCCTCAGCTTTGTGCGTCTGGCTAATGGGGCATCTGGAGATTCAAACATGGGTCCTTAGGCTTTGCAGGCAAGCCCCTTAGCCACTAAGCCATCTCTCCAGCCCTAAACAGTGTATTTTAAAATGTCAGGATATAAGAGGTATGGTGAACTTTGGTAAAACTAAGACAAAATTAGTGTTGACTAGAGTTTTAGACAGAGTTGGGCTTCCAAGCAGTTACCATTAATGACAGATAACTAGAAAGAACATTGGTTATCTACCAGACAGCAGTACAGGTATCATGATAAAAAAGTGTGGAGGAAAATCTACTTTTTACTTATTTATTTCATCATCATACTTTTTCTTTCTTTTTAAAAATGTTTTTAAATTTTTTATTTTTATTTATTTATTTGAGAGCGACAGACAGAGAGAGAACAGAGGCAGAGAGAGAGAAAGAGTGGGTGTGCCAGGGCTTCCAGCCAGTGCAAATGAACTCCAGATGTGTGCACCCCCTTGTGCATCTGGCTAACGTGGGTCCTGGGGAATTGAGCCTCGAACCAGGGTCCTTAGGCTTCACAGGCAAGTGCTTAGCCACTAAGCCATCTCTCCAGCCCTATCATACTTTTTCTTTAGAGTGATGAATACTAATCCCAGGACTTCATGCATATTAAGCATGCATTTCAGCACTAAGTATACTCTCAGCTAGAAAACCTTCATATATGATAAACAGTGAGAGATAAACTATTTTGTGCCCTGGAATATTTTAGACTGGAGATATGAAAAAGATGTATCAGAAGCCTTTAGCATTTCCTGGCTTGTGTTCCACGCATCAGAACATTTGCACGGAAACCACCAACCCATGTGGCCCCTGCTGCTAGTTTCCAGTCAGACTAGTTTCCTGCAGTCAGACTTAAGATTGCTTCCTTCTCGTTTCCCGTCCAAGGGACAGAAGACAGGGAGACATCAGTTCCTTGTGGGAGAGCTGTGCAGTTCTCTCCACCTGCCTTAGTCACAGGAGAACACAAAGGAACCTTCTCCAAAGGACAACTCCACTTACAAGAACACCTGGCTGCAACGAATAGAAAGATACACCTTTGTGAAAACAATGACTCTGCTCTCACAGAACCAAAGCTAGTAGAGTTACACAAAACTAGGGTTCCTGTACACACGCGTGTGCGTGTGTATGTGCACACGTGTGTGTAATAAAAGAATTTTTAGAAAGGACTATGAACTTAAAATGAAAAGAAAGAAAATATCTGCTATAGATGGTAAAGGGCTTAGCATATTAACAGCCCTCAGTAAAGTTTCTTGTCAACTGTTCCTCTATTACTTCCTCTATTAAAACCTCTCTCCTCTTCAGAAGTCATTCTTTTTTTAGTTTAATTTAAATTTATTTAAGAGAGAGAGAAAGAGGCACATGAGAGAGAACAAATGAGAATGAGCCTGCCAGGGCCTCAAGCCACTGCAATCTCTGGACGCATGTGCCACCTTGTGCATCTGCCTTTACATGGGTACTCAGGTCACAAACCTGGGTCATTAGGTTTTGTAGGCAGGCACCTTAACCACTAAGCCATCTGTTCAGCCCTAGAAGTCATTCTTTTTTAAAAATATTTTATTTTCATTTATTTATTTATTTATTTATTAGAGAGAGAGTGTGTGTGAGAATGGGCACGCCAGAGCCTCTAGCCATTGCAAACAAACTCCAGATGCATGTGCCACCATGTGCATCTGGCTTACGAGGGACCTGGAGAATCAAACCTCGGTCCTTAGGCTTCACAGGCATGCACCTTAACCATTAAGCCATCTCTCCTGTCTGTACTTTCAATTTTGAATGGGTGAGTTTATGGTTATAGCGAGCAAAAGTAGAAAAAGAAATGGCCAGTAGCACATGAAGAATAAACATCAAATCAGTCATTTACCAACATCACGCAGAAGTGACTGGAAAAGCCCCACTGAAGAGGAGAAGAAACAAACAGCAAACAGCAGTAAAAAAACAGACAGCAAATGGCACCACTTATCAACATCCAGTAGAAATAACTTGAGTAGCCCCTAGTATCCAGGAGAAAAGACTCAAGAAACCCCATGGAAACAGTCAGCTACATGGATTGAGGGTCCCGGGAAACAGTGTCCTCGGGTGAAGCTTCCCGTTAGCCCTTCCCACCACAGGCATTTTTGTGCCATGGGATAAACGATACTGACCTCTGTTCAAGTGTTAAGCTAGGGAAGGGAACCAGACAGTCTGGGAGATGTTTTACCCTCTCATAAACATGCTTAACTCTGGAGTGGGGCTGGGGGTGCCTTACCTCATTCCCAGAGTCAGCCCTCAACAAGCCGTAACAGCATGTACAATTTACCAGTATTATTTACATTACACACTCTTACTCCTGTGTCTCTCCTAGCTGTCGCCTTGTGCTTTATGAGAAAGAGCAAACTTGCTGTTTTTAGGAAGGTATATTTCCCTGATTATGTCAATCAGGTTAGATTTTATTTTATCTTATTTCTGTTTTTTTTTTTTTGTCTTGTTTTTGAAAAGTGGGGTCTCACTGTGCAGCCCAGGCTGGCCTCACACTCCTAGGCTCAAATGGTCTCTTAGCTGGGACTACAAGTGTGCACTACCACACTCTGCTCAATTAAGTGTGATGCAGATGGCCTGTGGTCTGGATCGGATTCAAACTCTTGTGTTTTGGTCCCTTGAGAAGTGCAGTGTGGCCAGTGTGAAAAACACAGGGGAAAAGAAGTAGATAGACGAGCCTAGAGAAACAGATGGGGCCAGATTGTAAGGCACACTGAGTTTAGACGTTAGCTCAGATGGTAAGTAATCACGGAAGGCTGAGTGCCTGCGCAGAAGCCGGAGGGGAGGCACTGAGTGTCCCATACATTAACACCTTGCAGCAAAGCACGTTAGAATGTGCCAAGGTCGTTGTGTAACTTTCTTAAAACACTATGACAGCAGCCTGAAGACAAGTGGACAGGAAAGAAGTTCCCAGACCAGTCTGGAGACTGTTACAATGGTCAATAAAAGCAATAAAATTAGATACTTAAGCAGTTGCAAACCAGGACAAATACAAGTGAGTATAAATAAAGGAATAAAGTGAAAAGGTTTTCCTATTATATCACAATGGCTATTTGGGATTCAAAATATATTTAAGAGGCTGGATAGATGGCTTAGCAGTTAAAGCACATGCCTGCAAAGCCTAAGGACCCAGGTTTGACTCCCCAGAATCCACATAAGCTAGATGCACATGGTGGTGCATGTGTCTGGAGTTTGTTTGTAGTGGCTAGAGGCCCTGGCACACCCATTCTCTTTCTCTTATAAGTAAGTAAAAATAAAATATTTTTTAAATGTATTTAAGGTTCTCCATGAAGTACTTATACCCACATCACACGTACTTGTGTGTGTGTGTTGCTGAGAACTGAATCCAGGGCCTAGTACATGCCTGGCAGAAACTCCTCCATGCAGCGAAGCCCTCAGCCTCCACATTCTGAATCAAAGTCTCTATTCCTTACACCATTATGAGTTCACAGAATAATAAAATGCAACATAATTTTGCCAAATTGACACAATGAAATAATATAGACATTGTTTGCTTCTTTCAGAAATTTATGACCAAACCAGCTTGCGGAAAAGTTATATTTACAAAAAAAAAAAAAAAACTGAGTAACTTCTGGCAGGCACAAGATAAACTCAGAACTTAGTCAAAACAATTCATATTTCCTGCTTTCCAATCCTGCCTTTTTCCTTTCTAGTTTTGATTTCAAAGGTTTTGAAAGAAGAGTGCTTGTCCAGATTCCCTGGGTTTAACCTAGTTTTAAAGAGCCAGGGAACGTCTAGGAACTAATGGTACCTTTATGTAGGGGGGGGCCACACATGCTCTGTGAGTCTTCTCAGAAAAGTTTCTTGGTCACTTGGAGGCTTCTGGGGGCACTCTTTGAAGAGGAGCAGTGGAGTGTTCCATGGGGAGCAATCAAAGCTATTTATTTTTTTAAATATATATATATATATGTATATATATATATATATATATATGTATGTACACACATATACATAAAGAGGCAGATAGAGAGAATGGGTACACCAGAGCCTCTAGCCACTGTAAACAAACTCCAGACGTATGTGTCACCTTGTGCATCTGGCTTACATGGGTCATGGGGAATCAAATTTTGGTCCTTTGACTTTGCAGGCAAGTGCCTTAACCACTAAGCCATCTCTTCAGCCCCAAAGCTATTTCTTAAGCAGATAATTCATTTTTGTTCCTGGTACTCTCTTGGACTCTTTCTGTCTCCCTTTCTGATATTTTTTTGTATTTTGTTTAGATAATGCTGGCCCTGCTACCACAAATTTCTACAATGTACTATAAAATCTGTGATCTTCCTGTCCAGGTAGAGATTACCTGATGAGGGGAAGAACTACGTGCGAACAAAGAGCCATGGATGACTCAGTGGTCAGTAAGCCATAACCTTTGGGTATTTTTCCAGAGGCTGGTTTGAAGGCATGAATCACTCCTCTACTCATGGACCTCGGGCTGATGACTTAGACAAGATGGATGGATCCAGGCACTGGAGGCATTTCCAGCTTTGGAATTCTGCTCTTGGTGGGAACCCTCTGGGATTCATTGGCCTTACTAGTCCATTCCAAAGGTCAAAAGGCCAACTGCCCCAGCCACACATAGGATGCATTGAAAGCATCTGCTCTCCCCTCCAAATATGTTGCCGTGGGTGGGGCGAACATGATGAAATCTTTAAAACAAGAGCAAAAATTAACTTTCACGCAATACTGCTTAATGTATTGATTGTTTAAAATTTTTATTTATTTATTTATTTGACAGAGAGAAAGAGGCAAAGAGAGAGAGAGAGCGACAGAGAATGGGCGCGCCAGGGCCTCCAGACGTTGCAAATGAACTCCAGACGCATGTGCCACCTTGTGCATCTGACTTACGTGGGTCTGGGGGAAACGAACTTGGGTCCATTGGTTTTGCAGGCAAGCACCTTAACGGCTACACCATCCCTCCAGCCCTAATGTATTGATTTTAAAGTGCTGTGTGTGATTTACCTTGAGCTTAAAAGCTACTTCCAAACACTGAATTCAGAATGGAAGATTCCATCCACAATCTATCTCTTGGTAACCAAACCCTCAATATGCAGGAAATGTAACACAAATACTGTCAAATATGGTGTGTGGGCTGTTTAGTCCAGATGACCTCCTCCAAGAGCGAGCTTCTGCAGAAGCAGGAAGAGGAAAAGACCTATTTAGAAATGTTCAGAAACCTCTGGGCAAAACTGACCAGTAAAGTAGGTCAATGACTCTAAAACATAAGGGAAATCTGTGCTGGTACTCAAAATCTTGCAGCCAAACTACTATTTTTGATGTTTTTTGGTTATTAAGAAAAAACATTGTCTTCATCTCCACTCACCTTCCATGGGAGTTGGCAGTGGAGGAAACAGTATGAGACAAAAGTCTAACTTGAAGGAGGGGAACATTTCTCTGAGTTTTCTCAAAGAACTCACCACCCCCTGTTCTAATGTCTTTTTTGTTTTTGTTTTTGTTTTTTTGTTTTTCGAGGTAGGGTCTCACTCTAGCTCAGGCTGACCTGGAATTCACTATGGAGTCTCAGGGTGGCCTTGAACTCACTGCAATCCTCCTACCTCTGCCTCCCGAGTTGCTGGTATTAAAGGCGTGCCCCACCATGCCCGGCCTCTAACGTCTTTTTTTAAATTTTTGTTTATTTTCATTTATTTATTTGAAAGTGACAGGCAGAGAGAGAAAGAAGCAGATATATATAGAGAGAGAATGGGTGCACCAGGGCCTCCAGCCACTGCAAACGAACTCCAGATGCGTGCGCCCCCTTGTGCATCTGGCTAACGTGGGTCCTGGGAAATCGAGCCTTGAACCGAGGGTCCTTAGGCTTCACAGGCAAGCGCTTAACCGCTAAGCCATCTCTCCAGTCCTCTAATGTCTTTTTGTTCGTTAACTATGATAAAATACATTATGACAGCTCTTTTCATTAGGTCTCCAAACAAGCCCCAGTCACAGGTTGGGTGTGATGAGCGCCTAGCTGAATCAGGAACAAAGCTAATGACCCAATAGTTATGAACAGGAAGACAGAAGTGTTGTGTATTCATTTAGAAGCAGGATTGTTACTGCTGAGCTAGGTTCTTACTGACAAGGTAGGAGAGGCCACCCAGGGCTGGAGTCCCGGGTGGGAAGACCCAGCGTCCTCGTTCCTTCGGCAGAATTCTCCCTTGCACCTGGTCTGGACAGAGCTGACAGGCTGTAACAAAAGTCCCTCAGGAAGGTTCCAGCTTGGCAGAGAGTGGGGAGGGAGGTAAGTGGGGAGGGATCACGTGACTTGGAACAGCAGGTGGGCCCAGGGCCAAGGACTGCTGTGGCAGCTTTGCTGGGAAGAAGTCCCAAGGGAGCACATTTAACTCTAGCGCTAGCCAAGCTTCCCTTCTCACCTTCCTGCTCATTTCCCCTCCCTTATCTCCACCAGCATCCTCTCCCTTATTGAGGCCTTCCACTGCTGGCAGGAACTTTACCCTGGGGCCAGCCTGTAAAATCAAGACGAACAGTTTCCAGGAACCGTAGAGTTGTTCCCAAAGACATGAGCTATTTTCCTCAAGGTACTAAGGCAGATGTCTTGGGACACAAAGCTAAGTGACTTCAGTGAGATTACTTGATAGAGTTGCCTCACCTCCACACCAGTAGACAGACAGATGGCTGGGAATCAGTTCCATCTAAGAATTGTCTGAGTCAGAGCTTTGTTAGGGATGAAGAGGGGATTCCCAGCCTCCTGCAGTGGTTCAAAAGAGGCTGGATATCCACCTGCCTGGCAAAGTCCCTTACAGGTCTAGTAGTCTGTGAGGTTGGGAGGGTCAGAGTTATCTGCTGGAGGTGGCAGGCCCTTATGTTTCAGTGCAGCCTGTCACAAGGATGCTGAGAGAGAGGACTTATCAGGGAAGGGTAGTGGAAAAGAGGCAGATGGTGACAGAGTTGGTGACTGGAACTGAGAGCCAGAAGGTACATAGAACCACACCAACAAAGTGCCATAAGTGGGTGGCTTTAAAAAAATATTTATTTATTTTGAGAGAGAGAATGGGTGGGCCAGGACCTTCAGCCACTGTGACCCAACTCCAGATGTGTGCACCCCCTTGTGTGCATGTGCAAACATTGCAGGCTTGCATCATTGTGTCTGGCTTAAGTGAGACCTGGAGATTCGAACATGAGTTCTTAGCCTTTGCAGGCAAGCACCTTAACGACTAAGCCATCTCTCCAGCCCCCGGGTGTCATTCTATTCTATTCTATTCTATTCTATTCTATTCTATATTGTATTTATTATTTTATATTTTTTATTTTATTTTATTTTTTACTTTATTTTATTATTTTTGGTTTTTTGAGGTAGGATTTCACTCTAGCTCAGGCTGACCTGGAATTCACTATGGAGTCTCATGGTGGCCTTGAACTCATAGCGATCTTCCTACCTCTGCCTACCGAGTGCTGGGATTAAAGTCATGCGCCACCGCGCCCATCCTCCCTGGGTGTTTTTCTTTTTTATATTTATTCATTTGAGGGGGGGCAGATTATACATACATACATACATACATATATATATATACACACACACACACATGGAGAGAGAGCCAATGGGTGTGCCAGGGCCTTCAGCCACAGTAAACAAACTCCAGACTCATGTGCCACCTTGTGCATCTGGCTTACGTGGGTCCTGGAGAACGGAATCTGGGTCCTTTGGCTTCACAGGCAAACACCTTAACCGCTAAGCCATCTCTCCAGGCCCCCTGGGTGTCTTTTTCACAATGGAAATGTACTGCCTCAGTTCTTGGAGCCTGAAGTCCAAAGAAGTGCAACAGGGCTGGCTTCCTCGGAAGTCCCTGAGGGTAAACCTGTAGCAAGCTGCACCCTTATCTACCAGTCTCCTGTTGTTCCTTGGCTTCTGGAGGCACCACGTCCGTCTGTCCTGCTATCCCTATCGCCCCTGTCTATCTTCATGTGCTACGGCTAGGCTGTGGGACAGTGGTAGTCACCCTCTCTGTCCATCACCTTCTTCAAAGTTCTGTATGAAGAGGTTAGGCTGTTCCCCGTGCAGACATTCCATTTCATAACAGTCACCGTTCTATGATTTCATAATAGGTCTCTAAGGGCCATTCCAATGCTGATATTCCACGATTTTATAACAGGGCGCCATCATGCATGTTAAACAGGGGGAGACATTATCTTTCAAAGTTGGCTAACGTCTTCGGGAAAATGAAGTCACCTGATACGTAGTTTCCCGACACCAGACAAAAACAGCAATACGGCCTCAGAGGGCAGTGAGAGAAAGGATGGTTGGTCGAGAGATGTGCGATTTCCGTCTAGAAAGAACCCGAGTGGGATCGCCTCCTGGAAGGTTCTCTTCCTGCGCTCTCGGCGCCGCGCCTGGGCGGGGCCGGAAAGGGGCGGGGCGAGGAGACCGGCTTTGTTCTCGCCCCGCCCCGCCCTAGATATCGCGAGAGGGCGGGCCGCTCGGCTTGCGCGTCCGCGTCGCTCCGGAGCTGGGGCGTTAGGCCGGCTTCTCTTCTCCCTCTGTCTCTCTCTCTCTCTCTTTCCGCTCTCTCTGCCGGGCCGCGGAGGGGCAAGGCGGCGGCGGCGGGAGGGCCGTCATCGGCGCGGCGTGGGCCGCGGCGTCGCGGTCGTAGCGGCGTCGCGGTGTACTAGTTTCCGGCGACTCGGCTGCGGCCCCGCGCGGGCTCCGCGGCTGCCTGCAGCAGCAGCAGGAGAGGAGGAGGGTGTCCGTGAGCGCTCCCCCCCCCCCGAACCCCTTCTTTTCCAAGACCCCCCCCCAGCCAGCAGCGACCCTGAGCCAACACCCGGAGCGCCCAGCAATGGCGGCCTCGACGGCCTCGCACCGGCCCATCAAGGGAATCCTGAAGAACAAGACGTCGGCCACTTCCTCGGTGGTGGCCCCGGCCGAACAGCCCCGGCGGGACGTGGAGGAGGAGCTGGGGTGAGAGCCGGGGCGAGGGTGGGGCGCCGCGAGGAGCATGCCGGCCGGGCGAGCGCCGGGGTCCCGAGCCCGGGACTCGACCTGGGCGCCGCCGGGTCAGCGCCTCCGGTACCTAGGAAGGCGGAAGCAGTGGTGTTGATCGTGTTCTTAGTTTTTTTTTTTGTTTTCCAAGTGTGCGTGCACGTGTATTTTTCAGCGTCATCTTGGAACTTTTTCTGTCATTGAGAACCACACTGAACTTGGAAAGCTTCCATACTCATGCTTTTAGTATTCCTTAACTCACACCTGGGGCTCTAAAACTTATCCTTCGGTAATTTAACAGTTATTTCTCCCCTTTTTTTGGGGGGGGCACTTTACCTTCTTACAAGCTAGGTGTAAGGCTAGATTTCTTTAAAAAGACTCACCATTTCCCCATGGACGACTTGTCGCGTTCAGTCTTTGGCTCCTGGTTTGTCATTATCTTGCAGTAAGTGATGGTGAAATTTTCAAGCCATTGAGCTATATTTAATGGAAAGCTATGTATTGCTGAAGTACTTTTCCCATCTGCAACTAGAATTTAGGAGCTTTCATTTTTTGGGGGTTCGGGGGTTCCTGTTAGGGCATATCTAAGCTCAGAACAGTTCAGAAAGAAGCAAAATACCAAAAGTGTTGTTGACCTAAAGCAGTGTGTGCAATTGTAAGTAATTGGAAACCATACAAAGTCCATTGTTAGTAAAAAAAAAAAAAAAACCTGGTGAAATATTAATTATGGTACATTTCGATAATGGAGCAATATGTCAGCCTTTAAAAAAAAGATAGATTTTTTTTTTAACGCAGAAAGCTACCCAAGGTGTGATGTTCAATGAAAATAATGTTGTAGTACAGTATGTACAGAGGCTTGTGTGTGTGTGATACTAAAACTTAAAAAAATAAGACTTGAAAACAACCGAAATTTGTAGTAGCAAAGGTAAAATGAGATGTTCATGAAATCTGAAAACAGGGCATTCCTATATAAAGGATCTAATTCAGGATAATAAAAGCCACTTTCTTGCTAGAAGCACATTTATGGGGACTTGGGTTACCTTGAAGTGCAATTTAAAATTGTGTCCTTTTGAGATTAGAAAAGATCTTAGTTTTGTCTGCCAATGCTCTACTCCCTGTCTGCTTAGGGTGTTTGAATTCCCCCCTCACACACACACAGTTTTCCAACCTTTATTTTAAAGTAAGCTGTTTTAAATAAGAGGTTTAAGGGGTACCATGGTTCGTTTCTTTTTGTCCAACCATCAAGTGTCTTACTGCCTTCCTCTGCTCCCTTAACTTCTGCTTGTTGTCAACCTCAGTTTGCTATTGGGTTCCTCCTCCCTCTCACAAACACTTGGTTCTTCATTCCCTGGGAGTTACAGTCAGGTCTTTTTTTGCCTGAATGACACTGTACTAGACTGACTCCACTAAGTAGGTTGCTTCTTTTGAAGGAGCTCCTGCAAATCAGATCCACTTAAAAAGGGCTTTTACTAGGTAGTTTACTGACTGGCTTGACTGGAATTAATAGCCCCATCTTCAACAGGAATTACCAAGCCCTAATTCATTGAGGTACATTGTTTAGTCCTAGGTGATAAAAGGAAGTGGGCCTTTTTATGATCAGTGTTAAGACTATAAAGCAAGGAAGTTAATTATGCTATTATATATTATACAGTATGCATTTTTGTTACAGCTCATGCAAAAGAAAAACCTAAAATAAATAGGTCTTGACATTACAATCTACTTAAAATTCAGAAGCATACAAGTAATATACTGGTCCGAATTAGAACTGTTACAGATTGTAGCAATGATGACGTCTCATCAGTGTGAAAATACTCAGGGCTCTAAGTTGACTGTTGTTGAGGTCGTTGTGTTCCATAAAGCCCCACAGATAGTAAGTAGTAAGCCCTTGATCCCAGGAGAAATAAGAAATTAAATTCTCTACATCTCTGATCACATATTTTCATTAATTGATTAGTGCAAACCTTATTTCATACATGTTTTCTACCTAATAAAGACACCTTATTTAGTATAAGTTGTTGGTGGATTAGCATTGAATTCCTAGCCAGCAGTACTCATGTCTGGATGCAGCTTACCTAATGTAAGTCATGTCACAGCCCTCTTGCTCTTACAAACACTGGATAACACTTTACACTTGGGAGCTGTTCACCAGCAAAAATGCAAACACATGACATTAAATAGATCAAAAAACATATACGTTTGTCTGGGAAGGTAGATCAGTGGTAGACCACTTGCCTAGCTTGTACAAGACCCTGGGTTTGGTCCTCAGCTCTGAGAAAGGAAGGCAGAGAGGTAGGCACACTTACAGGAAGTGGATAGGAGCAAAGTACACGAAATACACATATGAAAACATAACAATTCAATTTATTTTGTACTCTGAATATATGAATATATTCTAGTAATTCTGGAGCAGATTTTTAAAAGTATGTTGTTTATACTGTGAGAGCTGAAATCAAGCATTGCCATGTTTGGCCTCAACTGGGAACATGTGGAGTGGACAGTTCAACTTTCTTCTCTGCTTATATCAGTAGACACCATCTTCAGGAATGGTGTTTGGATCCCTAGTAAGTGAATTTCCAGATAGAGAAATAATGAGTAGATAGCGCTACCTGACCTTGATGCTAGTTACCCAAATACATATGCTTGTTTTCTAGTTTTGCCAATCTGGAGATAAAGTGTATTTTATGGAAAACAAGACCCCACTAAATTTTAAGATATACCACCAAGAAAGAAAAAGTATTGCCAAAGCATAAGATTCTATCTGTATATTCTTTTTCAGGTATATTCATTTGCGATTACTAAACATATATTCAGTGTTAATAAATACTATCTGGTGAGAAGTGTTTTACTTTAGTGTTTAATCTGGAGCCTGGTTACCTGTTTGGAACCTCTCTGCCAGTTATTATTTAAGGTTGTCAATGAGTTCTTCATTATATCTATGCTTTAGGTTTAGTATTTAGTTAATGTAAAGTATTTAACCCAGTGTCTTCCGCTAAACTTACTGTAATAAAAATGTAGAAATCTAGCTTTTCACACATCACAGGTTTCTTTACATAATCTGCTTTGGAGTCTCCCACTGGACTCAATTCAAACTCTCTTGTAGTCTTAGGTCATGCTAAGCTGTCTCTCCAGCTGTTTTTTTATTATTTTTTTAAAGATTTTGTTTTTATTTATTTATTAGAGACAGAGAGGGAGTGAGAATAGGGTGTGCCAGGGCCTCTAGCTACTGCAAACAAATTCCAGACACATGCACCACCATGTGCATCTGGCTTGCATGGGACCTGGAGAATAGAGCCTGGGTCCTTAGGCTTTGCAGGCATGCACCTTAATGGCTAAGCCATCTCTCCAGGCCCCTGTTTTTTATTCTTAATCAGAAGTTAGGTGGTCATTTTTCCTATCTTAAATCTTTAGAATGTGTCTTTTCACTGTGAGTTTCTCTAGAAAATGACCATGAGCAGACTGAGTTATTTGCTCTTCTAAGATTCCAGAACATTGTAGGTGAAACAGGTGTTTGGAAAAATAAAATTTCTGAAACTAGATACAGTCAGAAATAGAAAACTGATTGCCATTTTATTTATTTATTTATTTTTAATTTTTACTTACTTGAGAGAGAGAGAGAGAGAGAGAATGGGTGCATCAGGGCCTCCAGCCACTGCAGCCGAACTCCAGATGCATGTGCCCTTTGGGCATCTGGCTTACGTGGGTCCTGGAGAGTCAAACGGATCATATGGCTTTGCAGGCAAACTTCTTAATGGCTAAGCCATCTCTCCAGCCCCTGATTGCCATTTTAAAATGCTCATTTTGTAGCAGATCTTAAATGTTTCTAAACTTGGTGTTTAAGCTTTGAGTTTCATTAAAACAAAAGTGGAAGTAATCCAGCACAAAGACTTCTCAGAATGCTAAACCTATCCTCTACCATGGTAAGTGAGATTTTGCTTCAGGCCTGTCAACAAAGATTTTATATTTTTATATAAATATGCTTTATTTGTGCCTGTAATCTAGTTTCAGAGATACTTCAGTTAATTAACTCGTAAATACATTAAAGAGAAGATGATTAGGTCTTTTTTGGACTTATTACAGTCATAAGACTAATCGAGGATAATTGAAATGAACCTTAAACATTGCTCTGTTCATTTTATTGTTTTTTTTTTTTTAATATTTTATTTATTGGAGAGAGAAAGGGCCCGCCGGGGCCTCTAGCTACTGCAGACGAACTCCAGATGCATGCACTACCTTGTGCATCTGGCTTACATGGTTCTGGAAAATTGAACCTGGGTCCTTAGGCTTCATAGGCAAGTGCCTTAACCACTAAGCAGTCCCTCCAGCCCTATTGTTTGTTTGTTTAGCCCCCAAACCAACTATTGTAATAGAAGTCTCTGTATTTGAAGGAAATAAGTATTGCTAGAGCAAGGTCTATTTTACCAGACTTTGTACAATCAAATAACTTTGTGGGGGGGGGGGTATTTAATAGTAGTTTAATTTTGAGTACCTATAAATTTAGGTGAAGCATGAACTATCCTTTTGAGTTGTGTGCTTAATAACAAATTGAAAATGCTTCTCTAGGCTTAAAAATAATGACCCAAGTAGCAGAAACTTTAGTTTCTTACAAGTGGCTTTTTTCATGGTGAAAAGACTATAAGCAACTTGTAGCGTTCGTTTTTTAGAGACCCGTGAGTTGTAGTCTCAGTCTTAACCCACAGAATGTGTCCACCCTCTGCATGTTGAGGAAGTGAACAGTTAGACAGACTTGAAAGGTAGCTGAGTCAGAAGAGCTAGTGTGCTGGGATATTAATTAGAAATTCTGGGGCTGGGAAGATGCCTCAAGTCTGAGACCCTAAGTTTGGTCCCCAGATTCCACATAAAAAGCTGTCCCACCACTTGGTGGTAAGAGGAGGTGAAGGCAAGAGAACTTCCAGAAGGTGAAGGTGAGAGCAACAGTCAACTACCACAACAGGGGAGGAAAGGGACCCTGCCTCAGGAGAGGCAGAAGGCATGGTATTGCAGTCAGCTAGCTTCTAATTGCTGGACAAACAGCTGACCAGAAGCAGCTTATGAGAAGAAAGAGTTTATTTCAAGCTTACAGATTTCAGGGAAACACCATCAATGGTAGAAGAATTTGGCTCACTTCCATAGATCCCAGCAGGGAGATAGCAACAACAGCCAGCACCAAGAACAGCCAGAACTCAAACTGCTCTCCACACATCTTAGGGCTGGATTAAGATCCTCCCCCAGCTGGGCTGCATTCAAGCCACCATACATGGGCTGACCTGAAAGTTGCCCTTCGACCTGCACACATTATGGCACATGCATGCCAACACTCATGAACAAATAAATCACATGCATACGTACGCACAGTTTTTTTTATAAATTCTGACATGGACAAACTTTTTAAACTGTGCTAAGTGAAATATGCTATATGATTTTACTTAGATGAGGTACACTTATAATGGTAAATTCATTTGGAAACAGAATGATGGTTGCCAGGGACTGGCGAGAAGAGAGATGGTTTCATAGTGCAGAGTTCATGGAGAAATGGAAATGTTCTGAAAATAAATGGTATGAATGATTGCACAGTAGTGTGAGTTACTTAGTGCTACAGGGTGACACGCTTAAGAGTGGTTAAAATAAAAAGCCGGGCATGGTGGTGCACGCCTTTAATCCCAGCACTTGGGAGGCAGAGGTAGGAGGATCGCTGAGAGTTCGAGGCCACCCTGAGACTACATAGTGAATTCCAGGTCAGCCTGGGCTAGAGTGAGACCCTACCTCAAAATACCAAAAAAAAAAAAAAAAAAAAAAAGAGTGGTTAAAATAGTGGATGTCATTACAAAAAAATACTGTTAATCTGAATTGGAGACATTGAACTTTTTAAAAAAAACTTTATTAATAACCTTCGTAAATATAGACAATTTGACATGATCATAATTTCCTCCCACCATCCTCATTTTCTCCCTCTTTTTTTTTTTTTTTTTTTTGGTTTCGAGGTAGGGTCTCACTCTAGCTCAGGCTGACCTGGAATTCACTATGGAGTCTCAGGGTGGCCTCGAACTCTCGGCGATCCTCCTACCTCTGCCTCCCGAGTGCTGGGATTAAAGGCATGCGCCACCATGCCCGGCTATTTTCTCCCTCTCAAATCCCCTCTTCATTGAATCCCTTCCTCTTTCCATGTAGTCTCTTCTATTTGGTGGCATTTTCCTCCTCGTGTTATACATGTAGTATTGGCCACTGTGAGGTCATGAGTACCATGGCTTCGCCTCTTGCATTCTTTCTACCATCTCTTTTGCAATGGTCTCTGAGTCTTGGAGGGTTTAGTTGAGATGTCTTACTTAGCACTTAACACACTATTGTCATTTCTTAGCATTTTGGTGAGTTTTGAGTGATGAAGGTTCTCTAACCAAAGTGAGATTAGCATTAATAATAGGGCATAAACTTAAGTATGTAGAGATCAGTTTGGGGATAATATATCCATTTAGGGAGATAACAGTAGTAGTTTCCCCCCAGAGCTTATGACCTCTCAAGCCATAAATTTTATTTATGTCAGGGGTCACATGTGTCACCTTTTACCCACCTTTCCTGGGTGCTAGGGAGTTGAGTCATGGTTAGTAGGCTTTGCAAGCAAGTGCCTTTAGCCACTGAGCCATAACTTTTAAGGTGACATATCAAGACCTTTTGAGAAAATAGAGAAATTTTGAAATATAACAAAATTTTAAATATGCCACTTTTCAAGATTTGTAGAGTTGAAAATATGTACAATAAAATATCACTAATTTTGACCAACTGCAGAAAAGGGTGATTTAAATGAGTTTAAAACTTACATCGATTCTTTCTAAAGCAGTTTTACATTTAAATAGAGTCACAAACCATGTAACAAAATATTGTTGGTTATAGACTCACTTTTTTGGTTATTCAAGGTAGGGTTTCGCTCTAGCCCAGGCTAACCTGGAATTCACTACGTAGTGTCAGGGTGTCCTCAAACTCACGGCGATCCTCCTACCTCTGCCTCCCGTGTGCTGGGATTAAAGACGTGCACCACCACGCCAGGCTATAGGCTTGCCTTTTAAAATTAGTAGATAAGAATTTATAAGGCAGCCATTTATTTACAAACATCCCTAAGCATTTCTATTCCACTTTCAGTAGTTCTAAATATGCTGCTTAGCAAACTTGCTTTCTAAGTTAAAAACAAAATTAAAATTTTATTTACAACCTAGTTTAGTAGTATCTGAATTTAATAGGGTTTTCTTTCTTGTTTTATATTCTCAGTCTTTCTGTTGCGATTCTTGTGGATATTCCTGAAGGAATTTTACAGCTTTTTGCTTATTTGTGACAGGGTCTTTACTATATAACCTGGTTGGGAGGAGGGGGGACTCAAACTCAGGATCTTCCTGGGTTAAGCTTCCTTATATGTTTTTTAATCAAATAGTTACTGGTATATAGTAGTTAAAAAATCCTTAACTGGGTACTGAGGAGGTAGCTCAGGATATAAAATGCTTTCCTTATAAGTTTGAGGACCTGAGTTTGATCCTTAAAACCCTGTGTTAAAAAGCTTGTAATCTTAGCACTTTGGAGATGGAGATAGGTGAACCCCTGGGGCTCATTGCCCAGTCATTCAAGTCTAATTGGTGAGTTATAAGCCAGTGAGAAACCCTGTCTCAAAAAAAGTGGACAGAGCCTGGGGAACAACACTTGAGGTTGTCCTCTGGCCTCCAGACGCATGCATGTGTCCCCTCACACTTGAACACACAAACATGCACACGCACTGCTTAACCTACTGATAGAGCACTAGCCTAGATTTTAATTTTGTTATTTCTGTAGGCCAGTAGAAACCAGGCATGTCATAGTATAACGGTGTTTTGAATACCTGATGTAAATTCTAAAACTTTGTTTTTACTATGTGGGCATTAAATGATTTTTTTTTTCTCTTTAATTTCAGTAAAAAATCCCAGAAGTGGGATGAAATGAACATCCTGGCAACATATCATCCAGCAGGCAAAGATTATGGTTTAATGAAAATAGATGAACCAAGCACTCCGTATCATAAGTAAGTTGTATGAACAGTACTTTTTTGTGGACTGTTTACATTTTGCATTGATAGGAACGTCTGGATAACAAATGCTTTAAATTTTTGTTTTATTTTGTATTTGTTACTGAATCACTAGTTAATGTCCTAACTGCATAAGTTTTGTTACTAATATAAGTAATGTGTAACTTTTTTAAAATTTTGAAGCCATTTTGTCTGTGAAGATCATTTGTCTCCTTCTTAATGGTGACATACAAAAAAATTATAAAAACAGCCCAGTGTTAGTAGTACGTGGTGTCTATAAGCCTAGTAGTCGTGAATTTGAGGCCAGCCTGGGCTGTATCACAAGACCTCAAACAAACAAGTAACAAATTCTAAAACCAGATAGTATTTTATTGCATATTTGCCCCTTCCATTCATTGGATAAAATAGTTGAAATTTTATAGTGGGATTTTTGTGGGGTTTTTTTCCAGATGATTTGAGTTTTCAGTGTTTGTTTCTTTTATTTTATTCTATTTTATTTTGTTCTTTTTATGAGAGAGAGAGAGAGAGAGAGAATGGGCACTCCAGGGCCTCCAGCAACTGCACTTGAACTGCAGATGCATGCACCACCTTGTGCGCATGTATGACCCTGCATGTTTGCGTTACTGTGTCCCCTGGCTTATGTGGGACCTCGAGAATCAAACATGAGTCCTTAGGCTTTGCAGGCCGCTGTTTCATTATTGTTGCAGTCCAGTTCACATTGCTGGTAGAAATCGCCCAGCCGAGAGTAGCTTCTGGAAAAAAGAGATTTATTTTGGCTTACAGGCTCGAGGGGAAGCTCCACGATGGCAGGGGAAAATGATGGCATGAGCAGAGGGTGGACATCCCCCCCTGGCCAACATCAGGTGGACCATAGTAACAGGAGGGTGTGCCAAACACTGGCATGGGGCACTGGCTATCACACCCATAATAAGCCCACCCCCAACAATACACTCCCTCCAAGAGGCATTAATTCCCAAATATCCATCAGCTGGGAACCTAGCATTCAGAACACATAAGTTTTTGGGGGACACCTGAATCAAACCATCACAACCGCTGAGCCATCTCTCCTGCCCCTCAGTGTTTGTTTTTACCATTGCATGTTTTTTAAACATTTAGGGTCTTGTTATTATGCTTTTGTCCTTTATATTTTGGTGGTGAGGAGCAAATCTCATGCATGCTTAGCAGGCACGCTACCACTGAGCTCCCTTCTCCGCCTAGTGTTGTATTTTTAAGTGTGTGCATTGACCATAAGCTGTGGTTAAACCTCAAACATGTCAACAAACCTGCAAATATGTTGATATTTTAGTTACGTTAATAGGCTATTTTGCTCTTCCTGGTTGAAAGTTGTATTTCATGTATTAATTTTAATAATGTGCTTGCTAATAACTTATCACATTCTTGTTGACCTAGTGTGGTTGGTGACGATGATGATGCATATAGTGATTCAGAAGCCACCGAAGCCTTGTCTCCAGATATCTTAGCTAAAAAGTAAGTTTGAAAGCATTTGTTCCCAGGTAGTTTTCTTTTTTTATTTTATTTTATTTTTATTTATTCATTTGAGAGCAACAAACAGAAAGAGGCAGAGAGAGAGAGAATGGGCACGCCAGGGCTTCCAGCCACTGCAAACGAACTTCAGATGCATGCACCCCTTGTGCATCTGGCTAACGTGGGTCCTGGGGAATTGAGCCTCAAACAGGGGTCTTTAGGCTTCACAGGCAAGTGCTTAACCGCTAAGCCATCTCTCCACCCCCAAGGCAATTTTCAATTCTGCAAGGTCAAAACATTTTATATTGCTCTACTTGTATAATCTTAAATGAAAGGCCAAGTTTCTCTACTCTTAGGGAGGTACTGGCAGTTGAACTCAGGATCAATATCAAGTACCTGCTTACCACTGAGCAATACCCCCACCCCCATCTAGATTTTTTTTGAGGTAGGGTCTCACTTTAATCCTGGCTGACCTGGTATTCACTGTGTAGTCTCAGGGTGGCCTTAAGCTTATGGTGATCCTCCTTCCTCTGCCTCTCAAGTGCTAGGATTAAAAGCATGTGCATCCACACCCAGCTCCTATCTAGATTTTTCATATCAACTGTTGTTTTTTATTTTTATTTTTTATTAATTTTTGTGGTAGGGTCTCACTGTAGCCCAGGATGACCTGGAATTCTGTAGTCCCAGTCTGACCTCAAATTCACAGTGATTCTCTACCTCTGCCTCCTTAGTACTGGAATTAAAGACGTGTGTCATCACGCAATTTTTGTGTCTTTGTTTTTGTTTTTTCAGGGTAGGGTCTTAACTCAGGCTGACCTAGAATTAGTCTCAGGCTAGCCTCGAACTCAGCCATCTTCCTGCCTCACCCTCTGGAGTGCTGAAATTAAAGGCAAGTGCCACCATGCCCAGCTTTTTTTTTTTTCTTTTAAATTTTAAAAATTTATTTGAGAGAGAGATACAGAAATAGGCAGGGGGAGAGAGAGAGAGAGAGAATGGGCACACCAGAGCCTCCAGCCACTGCAAACGAACTCCTGACGTGTGTGCCCCCTTGTGGGTCCTGGGGAGTCAAATCTGGGTCCTTTGGCTTTGCAGGCAGGCGTCTTAACCACTAAGCAATCTCTCCAGCCCCTAGCTTTTTTCTTGATTAAAATAAATCTAAGCAGGTGACAGGAAGATTAGAGTACCTAAGCCTGAGATAGGGGACTATGTCCTATTTGTTGTAATTTTATTATTATAAAATACAGCTTTATTATCAAATGTTAAATAATACAAAATGATTTAATGTTCTTTTTAATATCCTGCCACGTTAATTTGAGTTAGTTCATAAGTTTTCATCTTTTGCTGTTCATTGATTTCTGGCACCCATCCCACTATTCTTGTTGCTTATTGATTTTTCCACCCATTCAGCTTTTTTACTTTGTTTCCTCCATTAGGTTATAGCTACTTATCTAATCCTTAAATGTTTCATGAAACTCACAATGAATAATACGCTTAAATAATATGAACATCTCACAGTACTAACTTCTTCATAAATGATTGTTGTGTAGATTAGCTGCTGCTGAAGGCACAGAGCCAAAGTATCAGACTCAGGAGGAGGAAAGCAGTGAAGAGGAGGACACTGACCTCTCACCGGAAGAGCAAGGTAGTTCATTGCTTTTACTGCTTTCAATATGATGCTAAGAATTGTTTCCTAAAATCTATTATTTAGAAAATTAGTAAACAAAATTAGTAATTTGGGGGAAGTAGATGGCAAGAAAGTAGAAACCAACACTTTTATAATTCAGATTCCACATCTACGAGTTTCTTGTATAGTATTTTCCCCTTGATTTTAAGAATTTGAGAGAAATACTTGCATCTTGAAAATATTTATAGGTATCCCTCTCACCCCCCCCCACACACTTTTTTTTTTTTTTTGGTGCCTTAGTTACAAAGTAGACACTCAGGAAATACTTAAGTTATACTTTTCTAGTCACTTGGGTGTTTGGATGGTCTTAAAATAGATGTTAGAGCTAATTGTCTTTTTGCTTGTACTTTTTTTGTTGTAAGATGGTGGTTCAGGGGCTATATAGCTCAGTTGGTGGGGTACTTTCCTAGCGTGTACAAAGCACTGGATTTGATCCCAAGCACCATATAAACCAGTTATGGTAGTGTACTCCTGAATATTCAGCAGTTGGGAAGAGGCAGAAGGATCAAAAGTTTAGTGTTAGGGCTAGAGAGATGGCTTAGCAGTTATTCCCCAGTACACACATAAAGCTAGATGAACAAAGTGGCCCATGTATATGGACTGTCCCTATTCATTCTTCAACACCCCCCCCCGCCCCAGCTCTGCTTGCAAATAAATGATTTTTGTAAAGACTTTAGTTTAATCCTTGGCTACATAGTGAGTTTGAGGTTTGAGGCTACTGTGGAATACATGAGGCCTTATCAATTAAAAAAAAAAAAGATTGTCATACAATTTATCAAACAAACCAAGATGGTGAATTTCTTTTTTTGTTGTTGTTGTTGTTTAGTTTAGTTTTGTTTTGATTTTTGGTTTTTCAAGATACTAGATATTTTTCTCATTGCTGTGATGAACTGAATGCCCGACCAGAAACAACTTAGGAAAGGAGAGTTTGCTTCGGCTTGCAGGTGCAGAGGGTGTAGCCCATCATAGCAGGGAAGGCATGGAAGAACAGGGAGCCAGTCACACCATCGCATTGGCAGGCAGGAAGCAGAGGTGAATAAGGAGCCAGTCTGGGCTATACAATCTCAGTGTTCACCCTCAGTGACATGCATCCTCCAGCAAGTCTGTACCTCTAAAGGTTTCAGACCTTCTTAAACAGTGTCACCAGCTGAGGACCAAGTGTTGAAGTGCATGAGCCTTTGGGAGACATTTATTCAAACCCCGGGTCTTTAAAGGTCCATGCAACAAAATGAGCAATAGTGTCTTAGGAAAGAAGTTAGAGGTAGCCCTTTCTTTGACAGTGATGAAATGGCTCTCATCTATATAGCAGATACGTAGCTAAGGCATTACTCCTGGGTTCTGTTTTTACAAGGAGCAATGGTTATTTTTGGAGGTAGAAGAGGGAATGTAATTTACTTGTTGCTTTTGATATCTGCAGGCTCAGTACCTGGATCAAAAATATTCAAGAAAACAAGTGAGCCAGTATTAAACAAGTATAGACACATTTCCTTGTTCTCTATACAACATAACACAGCAGTGATTTCAGATAAGCCTGTATTGAACAAGTACAGACACTTTTCCTTGTTGTACCTACACAACAGAGCAGCAGTGATTTACTTTGTACTAGGTATTATAAATGTCCTAGTCATCTCTACGACATTTATAATCCCTATGTGAATCACGTGTGATCACATGTAAATACTATGCAAGTTCATATAAGGGACTTCAGCAGCTGTAGATTTAAAACTATGTGTGATTTATTTTTCATTCTCTTAAAAGAAAAAAACCAAGGACTGGAGATGTAGTTCAATGGTAAGACATTTATATAGCATAAGTGAGGCCCTGGGTTGGATCATCATTATATTAAAAAAAAAAAAAAAAAAAAAAACAGGAAAATTGAGCCTTTTAGAAAAATACACACACTTTCAAAGCTTCTGAAAGTTTTGCAGTGTGGGGTTACAGGGTTACCTGCACTGGACTAAAGCTCAGAAACTTTGCAACTAAGGCTTAACCATGGGATGATCAACTGTCAGGAATTTGTATCATGTGTGTCTACTAAGGTTCCATGTGCTCTCTTTTCTGTCTTCTAAATATAGCCTATTTGCTGAAACTTTCCCCTTAGCCCTGTGTATGTATTAGAAATTGTTATACTTGGAATGACTTCCTGACATTTTCCCAAATTCCTGGGGCTCTTGAGAAAGGACTGAGGGAGTGAGTTGATAAAGTTGGTAGATATTATGATAAAAATTGATTAGTTTTTTTTTCCTCATTACTTTCCCAAAACATGATCTGTTATGGGTAGGGAATTTATTAACCTGTATTTACATGAAGGTAATTACCTATCCACTTAGAGTTCCACAAGTGAGCCTGCAGGGGGAACTATTTGACTAATTATAATTTTATTATGACTGTTCCCACTGGTAGAATTACTAAATTATATTTTTCACTATTAACAATTACATGTCTGGGGAAAAAATTGTATTGACAGAGTTTTGGGGTTTTGTTTTGCATATGCCAGAATCTCACATTGTAGCCCAGGCTGACCTCAAAGTTAAAATAAGACTTCTGCCTAAGCCTCTCAAATGCAAGGATTATAGACATGTGTCACCATGCCCAGATAACAATGCTCTCAAGAAAAAATTGTCTAATAATTTATAACACCACAGTTATCATTAACTATGGAGTTTGATAAACATAAGTTTGTGTTCCAGCTATACTACTTGCTTTGCTTAATTTCTCAGAGCCTTGGGTTATTTCCTAAGTCGGGAGCTATAAATAAAATTATTTAAGTCTGAGTTTGGTGGCACACACCTGTAGTACCAGCCTGAGACTCAGGTGGCTGAGGTGGGATAATATCTTAGCTCACAAGCTCAAGACCAACCTGGTTGGTTTAATAAGACCCCCATCTCAAACAAACTTTGACTCTGGTAACTATTAAAATTACATGATATATTTAAATACTTGGAACTGCCAGGCACGGTGGCGCATACCTTTAATCCCAGCACTCGAGAGGCAGAGGTAGGAGGATCACCGTGAGTTCAAGGCCACCCTGAGACTACATAGTGAATTCCAGGTCAGCCTGGGCTAGAGTGAAACCCTACCTCAAAAAAAAAAAAAATTACTTAAATACTTGGTACTGATCCTGTCATATTTTAATTGCTCAGCAAATAATAACTTTTGATAGCTTAAAATAATCAGGATATTCCCACAAAAGACAAAAACAAAGGGGTAATTTACTTGTTGAGTTCATCTGGTTAGTGATTCCTAAATGTCCTTTTATTATTTGCATTACATTGCTCTGCCATATAATAATTACAAAAGTGAAGATTGAGGGACTGAGTTGGTAGAGTGCTTGTGCAGAGTGCACAAAGCCTGGGTTGTAGTGTCTCTATGATATGGCAACCTCAAAGTTAAAGTAAAGAAGAGAGATACCTGGCAAGATTTTGATAATTTGAAGTAAGCTATACGGTGATAATATGGATATCAGTCTCAAAACTTGCCCTCTCAACCCAAATAGGGGTTGAAGAGCAGTTGATAAGTAGTGCTATGAGCATTTGTTTTGTTCGAGGTAGGGTCTTACTCCAGGCCCAGGCTGACCTGGAACTCACTTTGTAGTCACATGTGGCCTTAAACTCAGTGATCCTCCTGTCTCTGCCTCTGAAGTGCTGGAATTAAAGGCGTGCACCATTCACTCTTGGCTTCCATGGATGTTTTTTAATATAAGTATAAATGATAACACTTAAATGAGGAAATCAGAATGCATTAAGAAAGTTCTTTGAATACTATTATTCTGAGTAATGTCTTTTAGATTAAAATGAAGTTTAATGAAACAATGGTGATAGAATTGTATCCCTCTTCACTGACTGACATACACGGTTGACATTTTCTTGTATATGTGTGTGTGCATATTTATATGCAAATGGGTGTACTTATCCGTGGAGGCCAAAGATTGACGCAAATCTTCCTCAATTACTGTTCACTTACTTCTTGAGATAAGGTCCTCTCTGAACCCAGAACTCACCCATTTGGCTAGCATAGCTACCCAGCTAGCATACACCAAGGATACCCGGGCCCCACCTTCTAGCACTGGGATTATAGGCTCATGCCGTCATGCCTGACATTTAGTTGGGTGTTAGAGATCCAGACTGTCAGGTTCTCATATTAGCATGGCAAATGCTTTTACCAAGTAAGTCACCTCCCCAGCCCCATAGTTGTCAATTTTATGTTGATTCTTTCTATTTTTAAAAAAATATTTATATATTTGAGAGCGTGAGAGAGGGAAAGAGGCAGGCAGAGAGAGAGAGAGAGTGAGCGGGTGCGCCAGGGCCTCCAGCCACTGCAAACGAACTCCAGATGTGTGCGCCTATGCATCTGGCTTACGTGGGTCTTTGGTAACCAAACCCAGGTCCTTTGGCTTTGCAGGCAATCGCCCTAACTGCTAAGCCATCTCTCCAGCCCTCTATTGTCTTTTTAATTTAATATTCTAAGAAATTTGAAAATCTTAAGAGTTGCTTTATAAAGTTCCACTAGTGTAGTGTGGTCGGCTGTGTTGATTGACCGCTAGCTCTGTTTTTATGGTGAAGACTAAAATCATGGCAGTTTTTTTCTTTCAATTTTTATTTGCAAGCAGAAGGAGGGAGGGAAGATGAAAATGGGTATACTAGGGCCTCTTGCTACTGCACATGAACTCCAGATGCGTGTACCACTTTGTACATCTGGCTTACATGGATACTGGGAAATTAAACCCAGGCCACCAGGCTTTGTAAGTAATAAACGTCTTTAACTGCTGAGCCATCTCTCCAGCCCCTCATGGCAGGGTTTTAGTTTTGGTTTTGGGGTTTTTTTTTTTTTTTTTTCTGGTTTTTGGTTTTTTTCAAGGTAGGGTCTCACTCTAGCCCAGGCTGACCTGGAATTCACTATGTATCCTCAGGGTGGCCTTGAACTCATGGCGATCCTCCTACCTTAGCCTTCTAAGTGCTAGGACTAAAGGCATGTGCCACCATGCCTGACTTTTTGGTTTTGCGTTTTGTTGTTGCTTGTTTGCTTTTGGTTTCTCAAGGTAGGGTCTTGCTCTAGCTCAGCTGACCTGGAATTCGCTAGTCTTAGGCCGGCTTCAAACTCACAGCAATCCTCCTACTTCAGCCTCCCAAGTGCTGGGATTAAAGGTGTGTGCCACAATGCTCGGCCCCGTCACAGCAGTTTTTTAATAGCTCATTAGGATTTAAAAAAAAAAAAACACATTTATTTGTGTGTGTGCATATGCGCAGGATCTCTTGCTGCTGCAAGTAAATGCTTGTTGGCTTTACATGGGTGACCGGGAAATTGAACTCAGGCCAATGGGCTTTGCAAGCAAGTGCCTTTAACCACTGAGTGATTGCCCCAGCTCCAAGGATCCCCCCCCCCGCCCCCATAGTGAAGGTAGAAAACATAGTCTGGTGTGGTGGTGCATGTCTGCAATCCCATCACTCTGAAGGCTGAGGCAGAAGAGTAAAGGCTGGCCTGGACTTCATAGGGAGACCGTGTCTAAGCGGGGAGGGGGGGGGCATGAAAGTACTAAAATTATTTCTAGTCCCTTGACCCTAACTAATCACTGTCACTTACTGTCAGTGCATGTGTAATGCCTGTGTGTGTACAGGCATGGTACATTCTTCATGCCTGTTACTGTAGTTTGTTTTCCCTTCCCCTGTTTTGTTCTTAGAAAAATTCTTTAAATTTTCTTCACAAATGTAATGGCTCTGTCCAATCCTATTCTTCTGTTGAGATGTATTTTAACTATTTAGAGCAGAAAAGGTTTTGTGGGCCATATGGTCTTTATTGCAATCTGTCCAGCTCTGCCATTGAGCACAAAAGCAGCTTAAACATGAGGAAAGCAAATGATCATGACTATTGTAGTGAAACTTGACTTGCAGGCATGGGGCCAGTCCTGGAGCCAGGAATCTCTAAGCTTACTGGAATTTTTTTAATCGTCTAGAAAAAAAGCGACAATTTGAAATGAAAAGGAAGCTTCACTACAACGAAGGACTGAATATTAAACTAGCTAGACAATTACTTTCAAAAGACCTGCATGATGATGATGAGGAAGATGAAGAAATGCTGGAGACTGCAGATGGAGAAAGCATGAATGTTGAAGAGTCAAATCAAGGTCAGATGTTTAAAATATCACTGAGACTTGTTTTTCTTGGTGCATAAGATAATGTGCTTAAGTTTACTTTAAACTTGTAAAAAAAAAAAAAAACTTCAAGGCAATCATGCTGATTCACTTCATTATGCTAGTGTTTCTCAAATTTCAGTCCCTGTGACCAGTTCCAAAAGAATTTTTATGCCGACAGTCAATTTAGTAAGAACATATGTTACATTACATTAAGTGCCGTTTGTTTGTTTGTTTGTTTGTTTGGTTTGGTTTGGTTTGGTTTTTCGAGGTAAGGTCTCACTCTAGCCCGGGCTGACCTGGAATTCACTATGTAGTCTCAGGGTGGCCTCGAACTCTTGGCTGTCCTCCTACCTCTGTTCTGGGATTAAAGACATGTGCCACCACGCCTGGCTTAAATGGTTATTTTTTTAATATGGCTTATTTATTTTAACTATTTCATATCATATTCAACATAAAAATCCAAATTGAAGCTTAAAATTTATTTACCTGGTTTTTTTTTTTTTTCTTTTTCAATTTTTATTATTTAAGAGAGAGAAAGAAGCAGATAGAGAGAATGGGCCCAGCCTTCAGCCACTGCAAACGAACTCCCTTTGGGCAGGGGGACTCAAAAAAAGAAAGGCGATCTTTTAATCCTTTAAAGACTCTCTTTCTTTCTTCCCCTCCCCCCCCGTCACTACCTAAAGTGGTTTATAGTATGACATAATAATAGTATAAGTAATACTGTGATGCACATTGGTGAGTCATTGTCTCATCATATTATATATATATAACTATTCAGTATTGTGCTCTACACCTTTTAGTCTTATTACACATTTTATTTCCATTGTGTACACCATAATCTGCTTAGCTTATATTTAACTTAAACACACTTCTTTTAATGTAGTAATCGTTACATATCTCCTTTTTAAAAATATATTTCCTGGGGCTGGAGAGATGGCTTAGCGGTTAAGGTGCTTGCCTGCCTACAAAGCCAAAGGATCTCAGTTCTATTCCCCAGGACCCACATAAGCCAAATGCACAAGGTGGCGCATGCATCTGGAGTGAGTAAGTTTGTAGTGGCTGGAGGCCGTGGCGTGCCCATTTTTCCTCCCTCTCTAAAATAAAAATGTATTTCCCTTTTTAGACTGCCTGTCTCCTAATTGCCCCCTGGGGTCTTTGTTTTCCATTTTACCCATATATCTTGATGATTTCTCCTGGTATATTTAAGCAAATGCTTGTAACTTTTTTTATTAACTTTGACTCAGACTTTCGCTATCAACTCTCAGCATGGTAAGAAGTTAGGAATACTCATTTTCAACCATAACATCAAAATATAGCAAATGATGGTGACTTTTCCCCCTTTTTCTTTGCAGGATCTGCAGCAAGTGACCAACAGCAAAACAAATCACAAAGTTCATAAAAGAAACTTGTTCAACCATGCCGTTTGTCAAATGCAAACTGTTACTGTAATACATTGCTTCTTGTTTTCCACAGTTCACGATTTAAGCACCAAAATGTATACCAGTTATTACATATTGCCAAGAATTAAATGATAACCATAGAGACTGACTAGAGTGAGATGCATATATTCCTGTGCCTCGTACGTACTTCAACACAATTATAGTACAATGCCACTAGTCCAAAACTGCTTTTACTTTTTTAAGAACACTGGTTAATTTGTATAAGATATATATATATATATATATATAGCTTTTTATGCTTTAGAGATTAAATATTGCCTTTGGGGGGAGGGGAACTAATTTATTTTCATCACTTCTAGATGTGATACGTCTTATAAAACATTTGAGGAGTTCTTTTATCAAAAGCTATTGTGCGCTGGGATATATAGGTGGATAAATATTCAGGCTAAAAGGTATTTTAACACTTCAATTTGTTTTGTCTAATTGAGAAGGATTATTAAGAGAAGAGTTACTGTTGGATTTTCTGGAGTATGACCTTTAAAATTCGTCCTAAGGGTCTTTGTGTGTGTGTGTGTTTACAAGGAAGGGATTAAAATTTTTCTCATCCAAACTAGCTTTTTTCACAAATGACTGGGTCAGAGTTGCACTGACATCTGCCCTGATTGCTTATTGTCATATGCTGGGCACAGACCTCAGATTAATGTTTTTAAAATAAACGCAGCGTAGCTATTACAGCATTCTCTTACATGCCTGTAGTAGTCGGCTCTTCTTTCCTATCCCTTTCTACATATACACATACAATTGTAAGGATCGTATTCCAGCATGGCAAAGATCAACAAGCCATCAGGAACTTGTCTCTCTCACATATTCTGTCATTTGCTGCAGTAATGAAATTCTCACTTGACTGCCTGCCTGCAGGTTCTTCTGAGCCAGGAAGAAAATGGGGTAACAGCAGTACTTACTATAGGCAGGAAGTGCTACTCAACCACTCACTTTCTAGACATCTCTGATTTATAGCTCAATTGCTAACATTAGTTCATTTGACCTAATTAGACCTTAGAAAACAGTTAAATGAGGCTGTTTGCATGATGAGAGAATTGTATATAACCAGTCATATGATTGTTCCTGAATGTACAGACAGGATTACGCCTGGACATTTTTTCAATTTAAAGGTTCTAAGTAGCCCCTGCTTTAAGGGAATATGATGATGTACTTTATTCTTCTACCAGAAATTACTTGGATTTTTTCCCCCCTGAAATGAAGTGTAGTTCCTTTGTGTCTTGGTTTAGTGATGTTTTATTTCCAGTCAATTATTTGTATCTTAATATTTTTGTTAGCACCAGAAGAATCCGTTATATGACAAGCTTTTAAAATAATTTCTGTATATTATATATATGAAATGACTTTTATTGGACAGCTTATCTTCCACTTCAAATTTATGGAACTATCATGATGTTAAAATAAATAAAAAGTAGGAAGATTCTTTGCTGCTAGAAGAATGTCTTCATTTTTTTTTTAATGACATCTAACCGAAGTATTACTGAACTACAGCTGCAATATTGTAACCAGTTTGCTCTTAAGACCGCCGATTTACAGACTAAACAATGTTCATCTCTTGCTCTCTGAATTAAGCCTATTTGGGTGTTAAAATTAAGTCTGTATACATGTATGTAAATAGGCTCATGCACTCAGACCTCTGGTTTGGGTAGTTACTTCAGAAGAGTAAGACGTGTTGAGTTGCATGTGTCTGCAAGGTTTTAAAAAGGTAGTCAAATGTGACTGAGTGAAAAGCTCTCATTACGCCATGAGTTCTGATTAACATGTTCCTTGACTAGTGAAATAATCTTGGGCTGTTAAATACACTTGCTTGCAAAACCTGACAGCCTGAGTTCAGTTCCTCAGTACCCATGTAAAGCCAGATACACAAAATATTGCATGCATCTGGAGTTTGCTTGCAGTGGCAGAAGGCCCTGGTGTGCCAATTCATATTCTCATTCTCATATTCTCTCTCCCCAAATATTTAAATTTTAAAAATAGGCCTGAGCAGGTGTGATGGTACACGCCTTTAACACGCCTTTAATTCCAGCACCTGGAGACAGACATAAGAAGATCACAATGAGTTTGAGGCCACCCTGAGACTACATAGTGAATTCCAGGTCAGCCTGAACTAGAGTGAGACCCTACCTTGAAAAACCAAAAAAAATAGGGCTGGCCTGTAGAGATGGCATCGCAGCTAGGGTGCTTGCCTGCAATTCCTAACAACCAGAGTTCAGTTTCCCAGTGCCCACATAAAACCTGATGCACAGTGGCGTATGCATGTGGAGGTTGTTTGCAGTGGATGAAGATCCTAAAGTGCCCATTCTCTCCGTCTCTCCCTACTTGCAAATAAATAAGTACAAACATTTTTTTAATGGGGCTGGAGAGATGGCTCAGCAGTTAAGGTGCTTGCCTGCAAAGCCTTAATGACCTGGGTTAGATTCCCCAGTACCCACATAAAGCCAAATGTACAAAAAAACTCATGCATCTGGAGTTCATTTATAGCTGATGGAGTCCCTGGTGTGCCCATTCTGTCTTTTCTCTCCCCCCCTCTTACAAATAAATTTCCTTAAAAAATGAACCTTTATGGAGATGTGGCATTCTTGCATAGCATGTACAAAGCCCTGGATATACACAACACTTCCCAAAAAGGTTGTATGATTCAAGCCAGATTTTCCTTTGGACAACATACTGCAGCCTATCTCAAAAACAGAAAAGGGGCTGGAAAGAGGTGGCTCAGTGGTTGGGGCACTTGCCTGCAGGGCCTGGTGACCCAGGTTCAATTCCCCAGTGCCTACATGAAGCCAGATGCACAAAGTGGCACATGCATCTAGAGTTTGTTTGCAGTGGCAGGAGGCCATGGCATACCTATTCTCTTCCTCACTCCTTGCAAATAAACTTAAAAAAAAAAAAAAAAAGACAGAGAAAGTATGTGTGGCCTGGGGAAATGTGGGCCCACAAGCCTGCCATTCTGAGTTTGGATCTCCAGATCCATATAAAGCCAGGCACAAAGTGGCACATACATCTGTAGTCACAACATACCAACAGCAATGAGAGGCAGTCAGCGACAGAAAGCAAGAGACCCTATTTCAAAAACAGGGTAGAAGGAAAGAACCAATATATACCCCGAGGTTGTCCTCTGACCTTCACCCACACGCCATTGCACATGCATACCATATAAAAAGTTGTAATGGGCTAGAGAGATGGCTCTGCAATTAAGGCGCTTGCCTGCAAAGCCTAAGGACCCAGGTTCTGTTTCCCAGTACCCACATAAAGCCAGATGCACAAAGTGGCATAAGCATCGAGTTCATTTGCAGCAGCTGGAGTTCCTGCTATGCTCATCCTCCCCCCGTGCTGTGTGTGTATGTATGTCCAAGTAATATTAAAAAAAAAAAAAACATTGGAATAAGAGGTACCATTTATTGGGAGACCATTTGCGCTTTCCCAGCATTGTACTACCTCCTTTATTTCTAATCCTCAAAGCCACCACAAAAAGTAGGCATTCGATCCTTTTTTTTTTTTCTTTGAGAGCAACAGGCAGAGGCAGATAAATAGAAAATGGGCATGCCAGGGCCTCCAGCCACTGCAAATGAACTCCAGATGCATGTGCCCCCTTGTGCATCTGGCTTATGTGGGACCTGGGGAATTGGGCCTTGAACCACGGTCCTTAGGCTTCACAGGCAAGCACTTAACCACTAAGCCATCACTCCAGCCTCCATTCCTTCCTTTTCAACTGGGAAAATGTTCTTGACCATGGTGTTTGGTATCAGTGCTCCACACCCACTAAAGGATTAAAGGATTCAAGTCCAGATCTAACCAAATTTTATGGTCTTTGTGTGTATGCTTTTTCTTAAAATATTGTTAGTTGAGAGAATATGGGTGTCAGGGCCTTTTGCCGCTGCAGAAGAACTCCAGATGAATGTGTCACTTTGTCCATCTGGGCTTACATTGATTGGCACTGGAAAATGAAACCCAGGCTGGAAGGCTTTGCAAGCAAGCCCCTTTAACCACTGAGCCATCTCCCCAGCCCTGTCTGTGCTTTTTTAGATACAGAAAATACATTTTTAAAGATGTGGTGTATCACACCTTCAATTCCAGCAGGCTGAGGTAGGAGGATCACAGTGAAATCATGGTCATCCTGGACATATAATAGCCTGGGCTAGAGTGAGACCCTGATTCAAAAAAAAGAAAACATATCTTTAGCACTTGTATTTTACACACAAACTCTTCTTGGATTGCTAATACTTATTGTATGGTTTAAGAGGAATGCTTCAGGTGGTTGAGTTGCTGATCTTTTAATCTGAAAAACAAAATTATTTTGTAGCATTTCAGAAAATCAAATGCAGATATGTCCAATGGCTAGGGAATAACTAAATGCATGATTTGGTTTTATTCCAGAAACTTTCAAAACTATATTGTTTGAAAATCAAACCATGGCTTTTTTAATAGAATCATTTGTTCTAGAATAATTTTATAGAAATTGTAAAGTCAAGTACCAAGCTAGCATATGAAAATCAGCATGTACCTAGACCAACAGTTTGAATGCGTGACATTTTCATACCAGAAGATGTCCCATGAAAAGGATCCCATGAGTATATGAGCTTTAGCACATCCTGAATACTTGATCCTTCTGCCCCTGCTTCTTGTTATGATGCACTGTATCATAAAGATTCCCATACGGGCTGGGGATATAGCATACTGGTAGAACTCATGCTTGGTGTGATTATACAGAGCCCTTGGGGCCAGAAAAGAAAAATGTCCAGATAAACCAGGTATGCATACAGTGGAAGGATCACAAGTTCAAGGCCAGCATGAATTACATGCTGATGAGAGCTTGTCTTGGACAAAAAAAAAGTAAATCTTGATTAAAGGAATTTGTTTAAAACTTGGTTTAACCTAGCTTAAAAAAAAAGTTATTTCAGAGAGAGCGAGTGGGTGTACCAGGACCTCCAGCCACTGAAAACAAACTCCAGATGCATTGCCACTTTGTGTATCTGGCTTACATGGGTCCTGGGGAATCAAACCTTAACCACCCCATCTTGCCCATCAAATAATATCCCAAATAGGGAGAGATGAGGGTTTATATGAAAGTTCAACTCTTAAAAGAGGAAGAGGGGCTGGAGAGATGGCTTAGTGTTTAAGATGCTTGCCTGCAAAGCCAAAGGACCCAGGTTGGATTCCCCAGGACCTACGTAAGTCAGATGCTCAAGGTGGTGCACGTGTCTGGCTTTCTTTTTCAGTGGCTGGAGGCCCTGGTGTGCCCATTCTCTCTCTTTCTCAAATTAAAAAAAATTTAAAACCAGCATTGCAGCTGATACACTTTTTTTGTTTTATTTTTATTTATTTATTTGAGAGTGATAGAGAAAGCAGAGAGAGAGAGAGAATGGGCGTGCCAGAGCCGCCAGCCACTGCAGACGAACTCCAGACACATGTGCTCCCTTGTGCATGTGGCGAACATGGGTCCTGGGGAATCGAGCCTCGAAGCAGGGTCCTTAGGCTTCACAGGCAAGCGCTTAACCGCTAAGCCATCTCTCCGGCCCTAAAATATTTTTTAAAAAGAAGAAGAAAACAGCCTATATTAATTTGCCAAACATAAGACTTTAATCTTTGGTTAGTTATATGAGAAATTAAAATGCATTTCTAGGTCAGAGGAGGGAGTCGTCGACATGGCTAGTTATAAGCCACAGTGTGGTTCAGTACAGATAACTATTGCTCCAAGATTTGCTGCTCTAAGCAGTTTTCCAAAACATCCCGTTCTTACCATCAACTCTTGCATAACTAGTTGATAGGCACATCTGCTACTTATTAGGAAAATAGAAGACAGCAACTGTCTGTATGTATGTAGCCAATGCCCCTGAGCCTTGGTTGGCTTGGTTTTTAGCTCTTGTACTTTACTTTTGGGTTTGACTCATCTAGCTTTTTATTTGAGTAATTACTGGGGGAAGGTAATAATAAAAATAGGTGAGGGTGGATTTGGCAACTGCTCAGTCATGATTTTACCACAACTGCCCAACCTGGAATTATTTTCAGTAAATCTGCCAAGCATTTCAGTTTTACTAACAATGGGAATTATTGAAACTGGAAGAGAACTTCTATAAGTTGTTGTTTTCCTCTGTTTAACTTTTTCCTGTACTGATGACAGTGTTGACTAGAAACAGAAGATTATGGAGGCTGATCTAATGTATTTTTGTATCATTTGACCTTTTTAAGCAAAGGATTATAAACAGCTTTGCAGTTTGCTGGAATAAAATAGATTAATCGGAAGATGTGCTACAAAAGAGGGGGAAGAAAGCTTAGTTAAAACTCTTGTTACACTGGTCTCTAAAGTGCAATTGCTTATTATGTAAGCACTTAAAAAGGTAAAATGCATGTTCCTATCTCCCTATGTAAAAGAAACAATTGAAAAGTACAGCTTTTATTTATTTATTTTTAAGCGTAGTGATTTGTTTCAGGTGTCCCCTATGAACTTACGTGTTCTAAATGCTAAGTCCCCATCTGGTGGCAATATGGAAATTAGAGCCTCCTGGAGGTGATGTTTGTTGGGTGCAGGCTTATGGGTGTTATAGCCAGCTTCCCCTTGACAGTGTTTGGCACCCTTTCCTGCTGATGTTGCCCTCCTGATGTTGGCCAGGAGGTGATGTCCACCCTCTGCTCATGCCATCATTTTCCCTGCCATCATGGAGCTTCCCTCGAGTCGTGAAGCTGCTCTTGGTCAGGTGTTTTCTGCCAGCAACATGAAGCTGACTGCGACACACACCATGCCAAGCTCAGTGGGGAAGTAAGGCTCAGTATTCTCTTCTGTGAAGGCTTTCAATCTTAGGTGTGCATTCATAGCAGAGAGCAGGCTTTGAGGGAACAGGGAAGGAATGCACTTACACTCACCCCTTCTGGCCATTGTGGGGAGGATGGACTGTTGATAGTTACCCTGCTGCCTCGCAGGTTTGTATGCAGATTCCCCGAAAACCAAATGAAGATCTCTTCAGTCACTGTTGCAATCAGGCTCACTTGGCTGGAAGAAAACACCCGACCAAGAACAGCTTGTGGGACAAAGGGTTTATTTTGGTTTACGGACTCGAGGGGAAGCTCCATGATGGCAGGGGAAAGTGACAGCATGAGCAGAGGGTGGACATTCCTGGTCAACATCAGATGGACAGTGGCCACAGAAGAGTGTGCAAGGAGACTTGGCCATAACACCCATAAGCCTGCCCCCAACAATACACTGCCTCCAGGACTTAATTACCAAAATGTCCATTAGCTTGGGACCTAGCATTTAGAACACCTAAGTTTATGGGGGACACCTGAATCAAACCACCAGTCACCTGCCACAAAATTGTTGTGAAGCAAAATTGATACTCAATCAAATCAATGCCTAATACAAAATGTTGGATTTCAGCAGTTAAAGCAGATTTGGGGGTTCCAGTTTCTGCAGCCTTATTAAAAAATACATTATTAGCCGGGTGTGGTGCCACACACCTTTAATCCCAGCACTCGGGAGGCAGAGGTAGGTGGATTGCCATGAGTTCGAGGTCTCCCTGAGACTCCATAGTGAATTCCAGGTCAGCCTGGGCTAGAGTGAGACCCTACCGTGGAAACCCCCCCCCCAAAAAAAAACATTATTTTTTACTTATTTGCAAGCATAGAGACAGAAAATGGACCAGCACCTCTTAACCCTGCAAACAAATTCCAGACACATGTGCAACTTTGTGCATCTGGCTTTACATGGGTACTGGGGAATTGAACCCAGGCCGTCAAGCTTTGCAAGTGTCTTTAACCACTGACTCATCTCTCCACCCCATTTTGTAGCCTTTTAAATCTCTAAATTAGGCTATTGAGGGTCAGGAGGCTAGAAGGGTTGGGCCTTGGCCACAGTCTCATGAGAGATCTACTCTAGCTTAAAGTTAATGATCCTGAAGTAGTTAACTTGGAAAAGCAAGCAGGTACTGGCTTCCTCAAGGAGTGTTGTGCTTTTCATGGTAAATTGCAGTCCATAACCCAGTCTTGTAGATTGGTGTCCTGTGCTCAATTTAAAAGCAACTGGAATGTGGAGGGGCAGTTAACCAAATTGCAAAATGAATTGTTTTAAACTTTAAGCACCATAGATCTAGACTATAGATCGAAAACATTATGTTGACACATTGTTAAGCATAAAGCTAGGGGGAAAGTTTATTTATTTATTTATTTACTTATTTATTTTGCAAACACAATCTCACTATGTACCACAAAGTGGCTTGGAATTCTCTTGTCATTTTACCTTGGCCTCCTGGGATTATAAAAGCGAACCATTATGACCAACCAGGATGTTTTTCCATTTGGTTTTTTGTTTTTGAAGCAGGGTCTCTCTATAGACCATGCTGACCTGGAACTCACAGCAGTCCTCCTACTCAGCCTTTGAATGCTGGGATTATAAGCATGAGCCACCACACCCAACTTCAGGATGTTAATTTTTTTTTTTTTTTAAAAACACTTTATTTGTGAAGGGAGAGAGTATGGGCATGCCAGAGTTTCTTGCCACTACAAACAACCATTTTCCACCATGTGCATCTGGCTTACGTGGGTCCTGGGGAGTCGAACCTAGGTCCTTAGGCTTTGCAGGCTAGTGCCTTAACTGCTAAGCCATCTCTCCAACCCTCAAACTATTCTTAACTACTTGATTCTAAACATTCTTCCCAAACTATTAACTTGGCATTACATTAATTCTTAACTTGGGTTCATTGTTTTTTCCTCAAATATGCAAATCTAGTTCATTGGTAAGCCTTACTCTACTCCCATCATGTATGCAAATCTCCCCTTCTCCAGTCCTCCATTGATTGTCAGTCAGCCATCATACTGGCCTTTGTCCGGATGACAGCCTTCTAAGTGATTTCCACTTTCATTCTCTTCCTCTCCAGTCCACTTGCTACTCAGCAGCCAATGTTGTTGACCTACTTAAAGCCCTTCAGTGGTGTTTCTCTGCCACCCAGCTAGTAAGTCCAGACTTCTTTGAATGGCCACAGGAGTATGTTTATCATCCCTACCTGTCCTGTGCCACTCTCCTGCTTAGTTACTAATAGTCACAAATTTTGGTTATGTTCTTTACATTCTGTAGTTTCCTAAGTTTCTCCTGTTTTGGAGCCTGCCTGAAATGTTGTTCAATAATTCTTTTTATTTATAGATTTGAGAGAGAATGGCTGGGCCAAGGGCCTCTAACCACTGCAAACAAACTCCATACGCATGTGCTACCTTGTGCATCTAGCTTATGTAGGTACTGGGGAACTGAACCTGGGCCCTTAGGCTTCACAGGCAAGTGCCTTAACCACTATGCCATCTCTCCAGCACCAATAATTTTTCATAACACTTTTATTTAGGTTTAAAATGTAACTTCCCCAGAGGGGTCATTCCCCTTCCCTCCATCTAAAAAAAAAAAAGTGATGCCTTTCCTACCGTTCACAGATCCTTTTCCCTGATCTGGGGGATTTGCTTGGTTGATGCCTGACTTCACTGAACAGTTCCAAGAAGGCAAGGACTCTTACCATAGTATTCTCAGAGCTCTGGAGGCTGGTTCAGTAGAAGACCTCAAACACATGTTGAATGGGTGAAACAGTAGCGATTCACCTACTCTTTCAAGTACCCTTTCCTCCTCTATGTAATGTTTCAGTGTTAGAGCCCGGGAATATTTTAGATATCAACTAGCAGATTTCCTTACGTTTTTGAGACAAAATCAAGATTACCAACTGGTTATTAGCAGAGGAGAGACTAGAATCTAATTCCTCTGGTTTCTTGTTTTCAGTGATTGGATCACTGTGACCCTGCTTGGCATGTTGGTTCTATTTATTCAGAGTAGAAAATTACAAAACTGAATGTGTTGGTTCATGCCTGAAGTCCCCTCCACTCTGGAAGCTGAGACAAGAGAATCAGAAGCTTGAGGCTAAGCTGGCTTATATCACAGACTTTGTCAGTAAATAAGAATGAACTCTTTTCAGGATAAATCCAAGTAGAATTTCTTCAAAACAACCAAGATCTAGTACGAAAACTCAGGCAAATCCAATTTTGGGCTATGAATGCTAATGTATACAAACCCATCAACTTAAAATGAGATTAAAAAAAAAATTTGTGTGTGCGCATCACTGCACACACGATGGTTTCTTGTTATACAGATGAACGCTAGACGTGTGTAGCACTTTGTGTCTGGCTCCGCATGGGTGCTGGATAATTGAGCCTGGGCTGGCTAACTTACAAGCGAGCATCTTTAACCACTGAGCCATCTCTCAGCTCCTTTTTTTTGCAGTTTTGTGACTTGATTTCCATGGTCTTTGCTGTAAACTTTAGTGATAAGTGTGTTATGTTGCAATATCAAAAGGAAGTAGAACTTGCTCAAACATGGTATATTTTCCAGTATTCACAAACCAGACTCTCCAGACAGAAGCGTTTCTTGTTGATTCCTATTTGTTCTATAACTTTTTATTTATTTTGTTTACCTATGCTTGTATGTGTACACGTGGGTGTGCATGTGTGGAAGTCATAGGAGTTATCTGTCCTGCCTTCTTTGAGTCAGGGTCTCCTGCCACTGCAAACAAGTTTGGCCTTCAAATACCTTTAACCACTGAGATGTGAGACACCTGAAGGTAGTTACTGGTTTCTATGTGTGGACTTTCTGATTTTGTCCCTCAGTGTTAAGAGGCTTTTTATCCCCCCCTCCCCAGAAAATGTCCAAAATGGCTGGAGAGATAGTTCAACAGTTCAAGGTGCTCACTTGCAAAGCCTGCTAGCCTGGGTGCATGTGCTGGAGTTTGTTTGCAGGGACAAGAGATTTTGTCATGGTCATACACACAAAGATGCAAATAAATCATTTTTAAAAGAAATTTCTGTAGCTTACTGTGGTGTTGCATGCCTTTAATCCCAGCACTCAGGAAGCAGAGATCGGAGGATCACTGTGAGTTTGAGGCGAGCCTGGGACCACAGAATGAGTTCCAGGTCAGCCTGGGCTCGATCCTACCTCCACAAAGAAAAACAAAACAGAGTTGGGAACATGGCTTAGTGGTTAAGAGTCTTGCTTATGAAGCCTAAGAACTCAGGTTTGATTCCCCAGTATGCAGGTAAGCCATACACAAGGTGGTGTATGCAACTGGAGTTTGTTTGCAGTGGCTAGAGGCCCTGGCACACCCATTTCTCTCCCCCTTCCTCTCTCTCTTTGTGTCCCCTAAATAAAAAATACTTTAAAAAATTCCCAGGGCTGGAGAGATGGCTTAGCAGTTAAGGCATTTGCCTGCAAAGCCAAAGGATCCCAGTTTAAGTCTCTAGGACCCACGTAAGCCAGATGCACAAGGAGGTGCATACATCTGGAGTTTGTTTGCAGTTGCTGGAGGCCCTGGCATGCCCATTCTCTCTCTCTCCCTCTCTCTCTCTCTCGCTCGCTCACTCTCTTTCTCTCTCCGTTTCTCTCAAATAAATAAATAAATAAAATAATTTTTTAAAATTCCAAACAGGGCTGAAGAGATGGCTTGGTGATTGGTGGACAGGAACATTTGCCACAAATATGAGTGCCTGAGACTGCCTGAATTCAGTTCCTCAGTACCCAGGTGTGGTGGTTTCACTCAGGTGTCCCCCATAAATTTATGTGTTTTGAATGTTAAGTCCCCAGCTGATAGAGATTTGGGAATTGGAGCCTCCTAGGGGTGATGTATTATTGGGGGTGGGCCTATGGGTATTACAGCCAGCTTCCCCTTGCCAGTGTTTGGCACACTCTTCTGTTGGTATTGTCCACCTGAAGTTGGCCAGGAGATGATGTCCACCCTCTGCTCATGCCATCATTTTCCCCTGCCATCATGGAGCTTCCTCTCGAGTCTGTAAGACAAAATAAACCCTTTACTCCCACAAGGTGCTCTTGGTTGGGTGTTTTCTGCCAACAATGTGAAGTTGACTGCAACACCAGTTAAACAGCTGGGCATGGCCCACATCTGTAAGCCCAGTCTTGTGGGGAGCAGAGACTGGAGAGTTGCTGACACTTATTTCTCAAGGAAATATGAAGGTGGGTGATAGAAGAAAGACACCTGGCCAGCTCTGGCCTCTACAGTCCTGCAATTGCATCTGCACACACACATGCATACTCCACATACACTGCACATGCAAAAAACAAAATGGCCAAACAGCTCACACCACAGTGATATCTAACACCATCATGACTTCAAAAACATCTTATATATACATATATGTGTGTGTGTGTGTATATATATATTTTTTTTTTTTTTCTTTTTTAAATGTTGCCTCCTGGGTATAAGATGAACATTACACTTTTTTTTTTTTTTTTTTTTTTTTTTTTTGGTTTTTCAAGGTAGGGTTTCACTCTAGCTCAGGGTGACCTGGAATTCACCAGGTAGTCTCATGGTGGCCTCAAACTCATGGTGATCCACCTACCTCTGCCTTCCAAGTGCTGGAATTAAGGTGTGTGCCACTACACCCAGCTTGACATTACACTTTTTTAAACTTTATTTGAGAGAGAGAGAATGGACACACCATGGCCTCCAGCCACTGCAAACAAACTCCAGGTGCATGTGCCCCCTTGTGCATCTAGCTTAACGTGGGTCCTGGAGAGTTGAACTGGGGTCCTTTGGCTTTGCAGGCAAGCGCCTTAACCACTAAGCCATCCCTCCAGCCCTGATTTTTTAACAGTAGACTATTTTTAGAGTAGTTTTAGTCTCACAGCAAGAACCTTCAGTAGGAAGTGCAGAGAACTCCCATCTACCCTCTGTGCCAACAAGCACAGCCTCAGTCCGCTCCCACCATCCTACACCAAAGCCCAGGTTTACTTCAGGGCTCAACTGGCATTTACACAGATGTACAATGACACTCATTGACATATGGTTGCATTGCCTTAGAAACCCTCTGGGTGCTACTAATGCATCATCCCCTTAGTCCCTGAAACACTCGTCTTTTTACTACTTCCATAATGCTGCCTTCTCCATGGTGCCATGCTTGGTACCGTACAGACATAGCATTTTCATATTCACTTGTTTTGAGGATGTGGGGTTGGTTTCAAGGTAGGGTCTCACTCTAGCTCACGCTGACCTTGAATTCACGATGTAGTCTCAGCGTGGCCTCAAACTCACAGGTGCTTCTTTTACCTTGGCCTCCCAAGTGCTGGGATTAAAGGCATGCGCCACCACGCCCAGTTTCTTATTCATTTCTTTCACTTAGCAATATGCCTTAAGGGTTTTTTCATGGCAGTAGCTCATTTCTTTCTGGTGCTGAGTAATATTCCGTTGTGTGGATGTTTCATAGTTTATTCACTGATTACTAATATCTTACTCACTTCATGTTTTGGCAATTACGAATAAAGCTGCTTTTGACATCTATGTGCAAGGTTGTATGTGGGAAGAAATTATGAATTCCTCTGGGTCAATGCCAAGGGGCACAGTTGCCGGGTCACATGATAAGAGTGTGTTTATTTTCTGAGGAGTTGCTAGCTGTCTGCCAAAGTGGCTGTGCTGTTTTGTTTTCTGAGTTAGTCAACTTATCAGTGCTGGGACAAAATCCCCGACCAGTAGCAGCCTAGAAAGAGCTTATTGTGGCTTGCAGTTCCAGGTTTCAGTCCGTTATGGCTGGATGTCTGAACTCAGGTCCTCATGCTATAGTGCAAACACTACCCACTGGGCCATCTCCCCAGCACTCACCATCTTGTTTTAAGTCACATTCCTGCAATGACATGATATAGCACATCTTTTGTTTTCTTTTGCTTTTTTAAAAAATTTTTTGTTTATTTTTATTTATTTGAGAGTGACAGACAGAGAGAAGGAGGCAGAGAGAGAGAGAGAGAAAGACGGAGAGAATGGGCATGCCAGGGCTTCCAGCCACTGCAAACGAACTAGAGACACGTGCGCCCCCTTGTGCATCTGGCTAACGTGGGTCCTGGAGAATCAAGCCTCGAACTGGGGTCCTTAGGCTTCACAGGCAAGCGCTTAACCACTAAGCCATTTCTCCAGCCCTTCTTTTGCTTTTGAGGATGGGTCTTGCTCTAGCCCAGGCTGACCTGGAATTCACTATGTAGTTTCAGGGTGGCCTCAAACCCGCAGTGATCCTTCTACCTCTCCCTCCTGAGTGCTGAGATTAGAAGCATGCACCACCATGTCCAGCAAGGACATCTTTTAAATGTATTAACTTTTTTAATGTTTGTAGTATGTGTGTGAGTGTGGGTACGCATGTACCATGACATGCATGTGGAGGTCAGAGGACATCTTTCCAGGCAGGGCTGGTCCTTATTTTTCACCTTGTTTGAGACAAGGCTTCTCATTCTCGTTTTTCCATGCTGCACGTGCCAGGCGAGCTGCTCCACACGCTTCTAGGAAATTCCCGTGTCCACCTCGCTTGCATCTTGTCACCAGTGCACTGAGATTATAGAAGCCTGCTGTGGCTTTTACATGGGATCTGTGGGCACAGAGACTCAGTGCCTTGAGGTGAGCACCTATCCTCTGAGCCATCTCCCCAGCCTTCAAGCATCAGTTAGTTTTCTTACTTACCATCCACAGAGCAGTTGGTGAGAAGTCTATTCAAGTCTGACCAGGCTTTAAAATCAAGTTTTCCATTTTCTTGTTGAGCTCTAAGAATTCTTTGTATATTTTAATTAATAGTCCTTTATCAGATAAGTCTTTTGCAAATATATTTGCGGTTTGTCTTCCTGTTGAATGAATGTTGAGAACCATTATTTCTCTCAAACACAACTTCTTCTGCCTAAATCCCAGAACACAGTATTCCATGTGTTAGTCAGATTCTGCTGAAGCATTGGTGAACAGAAGGGAACCTTGTTTTTGTTGGTGGGGATGTAAATTAGGCCAGCTGTTATGGTGAACAACATGAAGACTTCTCGAGAAGTTGAAAAGTAGAACTTCCATATGATTCAGCAGTTCTACTGAGCCTATATCCACAAAAATGGACTCGGTGCTGAAGAAAAAGCAATGTTTACTATACTATTATTCACAATAACCCAGACAAAGAATTGACCGAAGAGTCCATGAGCAAATGAATGAAGAAAGAAAATGTGGTAGGTATATGCTCTGGAATATTATTCAACCTCTAAAACGGGAAGTCTTGGGGTTGGCAGTGTACCTCAGTAGTAGTGCTACTTAGCATGTGTGGGGCCTGGAGTTCATCCCCATCACTGCTTAAAAAAAAAAAAAGACAAAGCCGGGCATGGTGGCGCATGCCTTTAATCCCAGCATTTGGGAGGCAGAGGTAGGAGGATCACCATGAGTTCCAGGCCAAGCTGAGACTACATAGTGAATTCTAGGTCAACCTTGGCTAGGGCAAGACCCTACCTTGAAAAACAAAACAAACAAGCCGGGCGTGGTGGCGCACGCCTTTAATCCCAGCACTCGGGAGGCAGAGGTAGGAGGATTGCCGTGAGTTCGAGGCTACCCTGAGACTCCACAGTGAATTCCAGGTCAGCCTGGGCTAGAGTGAAACCCTACCTCGAAAAACCAAAAAAAAAAAAAAAAAAAAGAAAAAAGAAAAACAAAACAAACAAACAAAACAAAAAGCATTCTGATCTGTGACTTGGTGAGAACATGAACATGAATCAACCTAGAAGACAATACGCTAAGTGAAATAAGCTAAGCACAGAAAGATAAGCAAGGCAAGATCTCGTATGTGATGTGAAGAAGTCGAACAAGCAGAGTAGAACATTGGTTGCCAAGAACTGGCAAATGAGGGTTGGAAAATGTTTGCTAAAGGATACAAATTCTTTTCTCTCCCTTTGTTTCCTTGTTTTTGAGACAGGGTCTGGCTATGTTGCCCAGGGTGGCCTAGACTAGTCTCAAGAGATCCTGCCTCAGCGTCCTGAGTGGCTGGCACTAGCTACAGATGCATTCTGCTGCACCTGGCTGGGATATGAATTATAATTCAATCGAGGAATAAGTTCAGGAGATCTATGGTGAACATGACCTAAATAATATTTTTGTATTCTTGAAAACTAAAATCACCAAGAAAAAATGATATGTAAGCTAATTAATATGTTAATTTAGCTTGATAAAACCATTTCATAGTGTATGCACATATATCAAAATCATGTACGTCAAGCTGGGCATGGTGGCACACACCTTTAATCCCAGCTTTCGGGAGGCAGAGGTAGGAGGATCACCGTGAGTTCCAGGCCAACCTGAGACCACATAGTGAATTCCAGGTCAGCCTGAGCTACAGTGAAACCCTACCTCAAAAAAAAAAAAAAAAAAAATCATGTACAACATAAATACCTATGGTTTGATTTGCTTCTTGAAAATAATTAAAATGGGGATGGAGAGATGGCTCAGCAGTTAAGGGTGCTTCCTGAGCAAGCATGAGGGCCTGAGGGGGCCTGAGACTGCCATAGTTCAAATCTCCAGATCCCAAATAAAGTAGCTAAATATGGACACATGCATCCCAGTCACCCAAGGAAGCAGACCCGAGAATCTCCCGAGCCTGGCGAGCTGCAGAATCAGTGAAAAGAAGACTCCGGTTAAAAACAAGACCAGGCTAAAGAGTGATGGAACAGAACACGTGACCTTCCACTTCAGCCCCCACAGTCAAGCATAAAGGACACACGTGCACACACCACACACACATAAGCAAAAAGTGAAAATACATAAAAAGAATTAAAGTGGAAAAACATATTTTAACATTCTTTTAGAGTATCGTTGCAGTTACCTTCTTGTTGCTGGGACTAACACTGGCCCAGAAGTAGCTTAGGTAAGGAAAGGCTTTGCCGATTCCAGGGGAAGCTTCATCGTGGTGGAAAAAGCTGGCTCACTTCATCATACACCCCCAGCAGGGAGAGAACAGCGCGCGTGAGCTGAGTGAACACACACACCACAGGGCTGGACTGAACCCCACAGTCCACACCCCGTGACACACCCTCCAGCAGAGCTCTGCCTTCCCAAGTCTTCCACTAAGCAGAAAGCTCGATCACAAAACACCTTAGGCAATGGGGACATGACATTCAAACCAACACAAGCTGACTCTTCAATCATTTTAAGATGAAGAGACCCATTTGCTGGGTTTGCCTAAATTAGAGGATATAAGGTATGGTAGTTTGAATAGATGGCCCCCAATATATTCAATGTTTTATTACTTTGTAGTTTGCCTCTGCAGCCACCTAGCTGGAGAAGGTGTCACTGGACAGATCTTAAGGTGTGGTGGTGGGTTTGAAATTCCCGTCTAAAGATATGCAAAGTGCCTAGTTCTATCGGGAGTTCCTGAAGTGTGCAGTGTGGTGTGGCTTGGAGCATCTCTCTCTCTCTCTCTCTCTCTCTCTCTCTCTGTTTGGACTTATGAAAGCAGGGCCAGCTTCTTTTGCCATTGTGGAGCTTCTCCTGGATCTGTTGGCTTCAATAAACATCCCTTCCTCCATAACTGTGCCTGGTTTGGAAGTTCATCTCAGTGAACCTGAAGCTGTCTGCTACAGAAGGTATAACAGAAAGTGTAAATTTGGAACGTATCTGAAAGAGTTCAGTCATCCTGAGTATATTACAGGAAGTGACTGAACCTCTGAAACAACAGGCGAACATTGCACTCTTCATCACGCTTACGTCACCTACTTCATCTGTGACCTTGGTGAGCGCTTCATTGGCCTTAAAAGAGTGGAAGTCACACCGTGGGAGGGCTGAAGACAGTGTCAAGTGCAGAAATGGAGACTGAGTATGTCGGCAGCTTTTCAAGAAACTCAGTAATAAAGGCAAAGATGAGCACTGAACAGACAAGGGGAGCAGGGTGATGGCTCATGCCTTTCATCCTAGCACTCAGAGGCTGAGGTAGGAGGATCTGGGTGAGTGAGTTCAAGGCCAGCCTAGGCTACAGAGTGAGTTCCAGATCAGCCTGGGCTAAAGTGAGACCCTACCTCCGAAGAAAAAAAAAAGGAAAGAAGGAAGGAAGAAGACAAGGGGACCAAGGATAGAGTGTTTGCAATTATATTTTAGAAATTAATATAGGCTTGGAAAAAGTTGTGTTTAAAATTAATAATAGTGCCGGGCGTGGTGGCACACGCCTTTAATCCCAGCACTCGGGAGTCAGAGGTAGGAGGATCATCAGAGTTCAAGGCCACCCTGAGGCTACATAGTGAATTCCAGATTTGCCTGAGCTAGAGTGAGACCCTACCTCAAAAAACAAAAAAAAAAAAAAAAAAAAAAAAAAAAAAAAAACAAAAAAAAAAAACCACACCAAAATTAGTAATAGCAATAATAGTTTCAAGAGAGACATATAAATGTGTAATCAATAATCCTGCCTTCTTGTCCTTTAAAGTAGCTACCTCCTTCTCTGTGTATATATTATACTAGGCACATCAGGTTTATTGGGATCTCATTAGCCTGTTCTTTTTGTTAAGCAATGCCTAACACATATCATTGTTTTCTATAGTGTGGGTTTATGAGATCTATATTAATATTTTCCTTTATTTTCATGTTATTTGCCTTGAAAAGACCATCTATTTTTAAACCTTTAATTAGTCTCCAAGCAGATGGCACAACAAGTAAGAAATCTTCAGTCCAAGGCTCTGGTGTGTGTTATGTTAGGACCCAACTTCATGGTTCTTTGTTCACACATCTTCCTAACAAAAGTCCTTGCATCCTAGTTTTACTTACGATGCATATTAAAATGTCTACTGATGTAAAAAAAAAAATGGACTGCTGAGAGAAACAGTCAAAATTACCACTCCCCTTCGTTGTTCAACCCTGGCAGCAGGATGGCAAGGCTCATGGGAAGGGGCGACCCAGGACTCCGTAACAAGCACCCAGGCACAAAGCTAGACAGCTCGGAGCTAATTTTGGAACTCGGCAGTCAAAGCAGAATTGTTTCTAAACGGTGTCTGAGAAAAAACAGAGTTCTTCAGTTTACATTCTTTTGTTGAAACCCAGTGTGTACGAAACACTTCTCCAAACTTCCCCACTAAACAATGCTATAATTGTAGACTTGCCACACATCAAATCATGGATGCCCTTCCAAGACCCCTCGCTCCTTAGAACTTGTCACTGAACATCTCAGTGTGTCCTTCACCGTGTCCGGAATCTCGTGCTCTGTGTTTTCCGTAGAGCTGTCCCTCGCTCTGCTCCTTTCTTACCCACCTCTCCAACGAGTCGCCTTCCTTCAGGCTCTCCTCTGCTGATCTATGTCCATCCTGTTGCTGGTCACTGATAATCCTTTTAGAGCAGATGTAATCCTACATTAAAATATTTCCAGGCTGGGCTGGAGAGATGGCTCAGCAGTTAGGACACTAGCCTGCAAAGCCACAGGACCCAGGTTCGATTCCTCAGTACCCACATAAAGCTGGATGCACACACGGTGATGTGTGCATCTGGAGTTTGTTTACAATGGCTAGAGGCTTTGGTGCGCCCATTCTCTCTCTCTCTCTCTCTCTCAAATAAATATTTTTTAAAACATTTATTTTAGGGCTGGAGCGATGGCTTAGCGGTTAAGCACTTGCCTGTGAAGCCTAAGGACCCCCGTTCGAGGCTCAGTTCCCCAGGACCCACGTTAGCCAGATGCGCAAGGGGGAGCATGCATCTGGAGTTTGTTTGCAGTGGCTGGAGGCCCTGGTGTGCCCATTCTCTGTCTGTCTGTCTGTCTCTGTCTCTCTTTCTCTCTCTCTCTCTCTTCCCCTCTTTCTCTCTGTCGCTCTCAAATAAATTTAAAAAAAAATTATTGTAAAACATATTGCCAGGGTTAAAAACCTCTGGCTCCCTTAGCCTGAAGAATAAAATTGAAATTCTCTTTGCCTGTAAGTTCTGTGCCACCTTTCTAGCCATATTTCTACATGTCCCTTGACTTTGGGTAAAGCTCAGCTGGTTTTGTTTTTCTTTTTTTTTCCTCCTAACATAGCTGTGATGGTTTGATTCAGGTGTCCCCATAAATTTAGGTGTTCTGAATGCTAGGTTCCCAACTGATGGAGATTTGGGAATTAACACCTCCTGGAAGCACTGTATTGTTAGGGGCGGGCTTATGCAGATTATAGCCAGCTTCCCCTTGCCAGTGTTTGGCACACTCTCGTTTTGCTGTGGTCCACCTAATGTTGGCCAGGAGGTGATGTCCACCCTTTGCTCATGCCATTGTTTTCCCCTGCCGTCATGGAGCTTCCCCTTGCATCTGCAAGCCAAAATAAACCTTTTTTTTTTTTTTTTCCCACAAGCTCTTCTTGGTGGGGTGATTTCAGCCAGCAATGTAAGCCGGACTGTAACAGTAAAGTTGGTACCAGAGGAGTGGGATTGTGTGGCTTTGGCCTTTCAGAGCTGATTTTCAAGAGGAATGTGGAAGGATTTGAAACCTCGGCCTAAGAGATGCCTTGCAGTGCTGTAAGGACAGCTTGATGGAATATTCTGGTCAGAACTGTGGACTATGAGGTTTGGCTTATAAGGGTGAGAAAGAACTTTACCTGGACTGGGCTAGAAGCAGTTTGTGTGAGAGGCTTGCTGTTATGCCTATGTCCTGAGAAGTTATGTATGGTTGTTTTGCATAGAAATGGACTGGTGTGAGCAGAGGGATATGACACAGAAAAAAATGAAATCTTTGGGCTGAAACTGCTGCCCATTCAGCTGCAATTGTATGAGAGATTACAACCATTGAGTTTGGGCCAGCTGACCTGCATGGGGACTACAGGCAGAATGCAGTCGTTCAGAGTTGCCTGAATGCTGAAGGAGTGTCCTGTTCTTCAAAATCTGCTTTATTCTCCCCTGGATTAACAAACTGGCACCCTACCTGGTATTATAGATTAGAAGTGCATGAAAGAGAGGGTCATTAAATTTGCAACACGGTCTTGTGTTTTGGAAACAGCCATGGGCAGTGTGAAGCAGGTTTGCTGAATGCCTGCATGGAGACCCAATGGAGCTGTGAGGCTGGACCATGGGTTGCCATGGAGATGCCAGGGACCTCAAGATGGCTGCCAAGGAAAGCTGCCATCCCAATGATGTTTTCCAGGACTGTGAATAGCCTAGTTGGAGGGGCGGAATTGGAACTCCAGAGACTTGTTGCTGGTTAGAATTATCGGACTTGGAGATTTGTCACTGACTAGAGTTGTTGGACTTGGAAGCTACAGAGTTTGATGTTTGCCCTGTTTAAATCTTGTATTGGTTGACTATTTCTTTGCTATGCCCAATGCCATCTTCTGCAGTGTGAATTTTTATTCTGTGCCATTATAGTTTTGGGGGGGATTTTTTGGTATTATGGCTCAGTTAAAAGATCTCAGACAAAGCCGGGCGTGGTGGCACACACCTTTAATCCCAGCACTTGAGAGGTAGGAGGATTGCCATGAGTTTGAGGCCACCCTGAGACTACATAGTGAATTTCAGGTCAGCCTGGGCCAGAGTGAGACCCTACCTTAAAAAAAAAAAAAAGATCTTGGACTATGGGAATGTTTGAACATTATTAGTATTGATAAAGACTATGGAGACTTTTAAAGATGGACTGAATACATTGCATTTTACATCATAAAGGGTTATCAGTTTATGGGGGCCAGGGATGGAATGTGGTGGTTTGAGCAGGTGTCCCCCATAAATTTAGGTGTTCTGAATGCTAGGTTCCCAACTGATGGAGATTTGGGAAATAATGCCTCCTGGAAGTAGTGTATTATTGGGGGAGGGCTTATGGGTGTTATAGCCAGCTTCCCCTTGCCAGTATTTGGCACACTCTTGTGTTGCTATGGTCTACCTGATGTTGGCCAGGAGGTGATGGCCACCCTCTGCTCATGCCATCATTTTCCCCTGCTATCATGGAGCTTTCCCTTGAGTCTGTAAGCCAAAATAAACCTTTTTATCCCAAGTTCCTCTTGGTCGGGTGATTTCTGCCAGCAATGCAAACCTGATTGCACCAATAGCTTTGCTTGCTTTCTCTGAATATCAACCCTCTAATATTCTTGTTTTTTAGGTCAGATTCCACGTCCTGCATCAAACTTTTCCTATGTGATTTTTATTTCCTCTAACTTGTTTTCCTCTATATTGTTTATTTCTCCCATGTCATAATCTTTAAAAACATATTTATTTATTTGGGAGAGAGAAAGAAGTAGAATGAGAGAGAGAAAGAGAAAATAGGCACACCAGAGCCTCCAGCCATTGCAAACAAATTCCAGAAACATGGGTCACCTTGTGCATCTGGCTTTATGTGGGTTTTGGGGAACTGAACCTGGTTCCTTTGACTTTGCCGGCAAGTGCCTTAACCACTAAACCATTTTCCCAGCTCATTACCATATCTTATTCTGCAGTGATTTGTACTCTGGGCATCTCATTTCCTGGACTGATCATGATTTCTAACACGTGGAAGTACACAGTGAATGTTCAGTGATTCTTGAGTCTTAGGGTGTACTTAATTAAGCATTAATAAATGGTTTTGGGCTGGAGAGATGGCTTAGCAGGTAAGCACTTGTCTGTGAAGCCTAAGGACCCCTGTTCAAGGCTTGATTCCCCAGGACCCACGTAAGCCAGATGCACAAAGGTGGCGCATGCATCTGGAGTTTGTGTGCAGTGGCTGGAGGCTCTGGCACGCCCATTTTCTCTCTGTCTACCTCTTTCTCTGTCTGTCACTCTCAAATAAATAAATAAAAATAAACAAAAATAATTTTTAATTAATTGTTTTAATTTATTATGATGGAGCCTTATATGAAGAGACCAGGAAAAAAATTTGCATAGATTTCAGCCTCATGGACCTATCTCTTGACTGGATGTTAGACAACATTCCGGCTACATTGGTTTTCCTTTCTCTTGTCTCTAGATCTGGGCACCAAGCAAAATTGCTGGATTGGGTACTAGGGAAATGGCTTAGTGGTTAAGGCCTTTGCTTGTGAAGCCTAAGGACCCTGGCTCGATTCCCCAGGACCCACGTATGCCAGATGCACAAGGGGGTGCATGCATCTGGAGTTCATTTGCAGTGGCTGGAGGCCCTGGCATGCCATTCTGTCTTTCTCTCTGCCTCTTCCTCTCTCTCTCTCTCTCTCTCTCAAATAAATAAATGAAACATTTTAAAAAATTGCTGGATTGCCAAGGTATACAAGGCTGCCTTGGCTCCAACAAAAGCATCTGTTTGGTTGAGTTTGAGCTGAGTTTATTCACCCTGAGCAAGGCCTTATAACATGCAAAGGTGATAGGGAGTCCTAGTGATTTTGGCCCTTTGCTCAAGGAGCACTGGCTTAAATGGCTGAATGCTTTCAAATGCTGGTCAGAAAGAAACATAATATGTTATTCAGTGACATGTGGGCCCATGGAGATACAAATGTTATTTTCAGCAGATGTGTCAATTTTACACAAGGAAAGGTGTCAGAACACTGTACCATCACCCAAAATAGCTTCTTGAAGGCACTGGGTGCCTGCATTTAGAAAGATTAAAAATTAAAAGTTTCACATATTTTTCAAATAGTGGTAAAATATGCCATGCTTAGGTGCTGGGCATGCTGGTACACACCTATAATCCCAGAGACAGAAGGCTCACCTATAAGTTCAAGTCCAGCCTGATCTGCATAGTTTCAGGTCAGCCAAAGCTATGTAGGGAGACCCTGTCTCGGGAAAGAGAGAGAGAGATAAAGAAAGAAAGAGGAAAGGAAAGAAAGAAAGAGAGAGAGAGAGAGGAAAGAAGGAAGGAAGGAAGGAAGGAAGGAAGGAAGGAAGGAAGGAAGGAAGGAAAGAAGGAAAAGAGAAAGAAAAGAAAGCAAGCTATTAATTCTCCGGGAATTTTCGCCTTCCCTTTTCAAGTTATGCATTAATATGGGAAGGTCATGTTTAACATGTTTCTATGTATGTACATCTTAGTCTAGTTTTGAAGAGAATTTCGTTTGGGCTGCTATTTGATTCCAGGAGAACAAATTAACATAGTAGGTGGCTGGGTTTTAGAAAAGCTTTGTTCTTAATCAGGTTTGTTTTTCGGCATTTCCTTCTTACACTCGAAGAGCACCAATAAGGCTTTGCTAGACAGTGTGAAAGGATGCACTTACGTAGATATGACACGCAGTGCGTTTGTGGGTACGGAATGGCATTACCCTGTTGAAACCGATGATTTCCTCTTTAGTGCACAGTGGTGGCAGAAGTGGCACTACCTGTGCCATGCTACTATGCATACATTAGCCACACTGAAACCATCTCCCATGAAAGTTAATAAATACAGTGAAAGTGTGATGTGGACATGTCATTTCTAGGAAGCCAATGGCCACTGGGTCTCCTCTTTACTCTTCCTCGAAACTCAGTGGAGCAAGAAGAGGAAGAAGAAGGGCCTGGATCCGAAGAGAAGGAACGAAGAGCAGATAAATCTCTTCAGTTTGCACATTCACATCTGTTACTCATAAGCATTTTGATATTTGGAACTCTGGGGGACAGTTCACTTATGTGTGAATTCTATTGACACTTTATACAAAAGATATACTTTCAGGGCTGGAGGAATGGCTCAGTGGTTAAGGTGCTTGCCAACAAAGCCAAGGGGCCCAGGTTTGATTCCCCTAGGACCCATGCAAGCCAGATGTACAAGGTGGTGCATGCATCTGGAGTTCATTTGCAGCAGCTGGAGGCCCATTCTCTCTCACACACACACACTCCCTCTTTCTGTCAAATAAATAAATAAATAAATTAGATAGATAGATAGATAGATAAATAGATAGATATAGATATATAAACTTTTAGCCATTCTATTTCGAAAGCATTGTTTTGCCAGGTGTGGTGCATGGCTATAATCTCAGCATTCCAGGAATCCAAGTTTGGAAGATCACTAGTATCAAAGCCAGCCTGGGCTACATAGACACTGTCTCGAAAATATAAAAATATGGGCTGGAGAGATGGCTGAGTACTTAAAGTTATATGCTTGCTTGAAAGCATGCTGGCTGAAGTTCAATTCCCCAGTACCCATGTAAAGTCAGATGCCAAAAGTGGTGCACACATCTGGAGTTCATTTGCAGTGGCAAAAGGCCCTAAAGTGCCCATTCCCTTTCTCTCATTCTCTCTTTCTCTCCTTGCAAATAAAAATTTTTTAAATAAATGAATAAATAACAAGCCTGGCATGGTGGCACATGCCTTTAATCCCAGCGCTCAGGAGGCAGAGGTAGGAGGATTGCCATGAGTTTAAGGCCACCCTAAGACTGTATAGTGAATTCCAGGTCAGTCTGGGCCAGAGTGAAACCCTACCTCAAAAAAAAAAAAACATGAGCCGGGCGTGGTGGCGCACACCTTTAATCCCAGCACTCGGGAGGCAGAGGTAGGAGGATCACCATGAGTTTGAGGTCACCCTGAGACTCCATAGTGAATCCTGGGTCAGCCTGGACTAGAGTGAAACCCTACCTTGAAAAACCAAAAAAAAAAAAACATGAAATAAATAAAAATATTTCTTTACATTCATATGTAAATTTCCCATTTAAATATGAATAGCATATTTTGAAATAGAGAAGCCAACAATGAACTCGTTTGGTCAAACAGTTCACTAATGGCTAACACTGAGTACTTTTCTAGAAATTGTTCTAAGGGTTATATATATATATATATATATGTGTGTGTGTGTGTGTGTGTGTGTGTGTATGTGTGTGTGTATACATATATATGCTAATTTGAGCTTCAAAACACTAAGAGGGTAAGTTTTATTACTATTTTACAAATGAGGAAGCTGAGTCTCTGAGAAAATGTAAGGAACCTGTCAGGACCACTGGCAGTAAGTAGTACATCTAAGGTTCAAACCAAGGAGTCTCCAGAGCCTGTGCAGGTATAACAATACCACTCCGTAAGTCTACGTCACACTCCCTAGCTACTATTTGTGTGGTCCTTTTGCATGCTTTTGTTTATACCATATTATTACCACAGCATTATCCAGATTCTCTTCCACCATCGGTCAGGATCTTGTGATCAGCTCCCATCCATCATCCACTATACCTTCCTGTGCTCGCTTCTTGCTCCTCCCCAGAGAGCCCAAGGTCATTCCCACCTCAGAAAGGGAATATCTATCCCGTCGGCCTGGGCTGTCCTGTTCTCCAGAGTAGTCTCATTCACCTCTCTCCTTGGTTCAGGTCTCTGTCCAGCGTTACCTCCTTACCTCCTCCTTGTACACTCCATGACCCCCTAATTTGTTTTTCTGTGTATCATTTATTATTTCCCCTTTTTCTTTCTCCTCTTCTCCCCCTCCTTCCTTTTTTTTTTAATTTTAATTTTAACTTTAATTTTAATTTTTTTTGTTTTTTGTTTTTTGTTTTTTGAGGTAGGGTCTCACTCCAGTCCAGGCTGACCTGTAATTCACTATGTAGTCTCAGGGTGGCCTTGAACTCATGGTGATCCTCCTACCTCTGCCTCCCGAGTGCTGGGATTAAAGGTGTGTGCCACCATGCCTGGCTTCTTTCTTTCTTTCTTTCTTTCTTTCTTTCTTTCTTTCTTAATATTTTATTTGAGAAAGAGAGAGAAAGGCAGATAGAAAGAGAGAGGGAGAGAGAGAAAGAATGGGCACACCAGGGCCTCCAGCTGCTGCAAACAAACTCCAGACACATTCTCCACCTCGTGTATTTGGCTTATGTGGGTCCTGGGGAATTGAACTTGAGTCCTTAGGCTTCCCAGGCAAGTGCCTTAACCATTAAGCCGTCTCTTCAGCGTCCCCCCTCTCCTTTCTTAAGACAGGGTCTCATGTAGTCTAGGCTGACCGCCATGCTACGTAACTGAGAATAACCTGGAACTTAGATCCTTCTGTGTCCTCTTGAGTGCTGGAATTATAGGCATCTGGGGTGCTGGAGGAGAGCCCAGGGCTTTGGGCATACTAGGCAAGCACTCTACCAACTGAGTTCTAGCTCCAGCCCTGTATTTACTATCCTTGAAATTATTGTCACTCTTCCTTTCCACTAAAGTGCCAACTCCAGGCGGGGGGGGGGGGGGGTTCGGGGTTGTCTTGCTCATGACGTGACTAGGATGGTGCCAGGCACATCACAATAGATTTAGTTTCTTCCAGGAGTCTAGAAGGTAGAAGTCAGAAGATAGTATTATATCCATTTTGTAGTTGAGCTGGTCTCCAAAAGATAAAATCAATACCACAAATGTGCTGGTTAATGAATGGTTGAGATCAAAATGAGACCAAAATCCGCCCCCACCCCACCCCCCCACCATTTCCCTTCCCAGTCAGCGTTTGACCCTGCACCTCCACGGTTTCACTGCCGCCGCCTGTCTTCCTCTTTGCTTTCAGCGTGGTCACAAAATTTCCCTGAAATTGTCGTCTGCTTCAGCCATCATGGCAACTGGACCACAGCTAAGACTGACTATGTAGTTTGAAGAGTCTTAAATTAGTGACTTTAAAATATATAGATTTGGTTTTCCAAGGTAGGGTCTTGCTTTAGCCCAGGCTGATCTGGAATTCACTGTGTCGTCTCAGGGGTAGCCTCGAACTCACAGCCATCCTCCTACCTCTGCTTCCTAAGTGCTGGGACTAAAGGCATGCGCCACCACATGTGCCACTGGTTTTTTCTTTTTCTTTTTCTTTTTTTCTTATTTATTTGAGAGAGAGAGATAGGCAAGGGGAGAGAGAATGAATGGGTGCATCTGGGCCTCCAGCTGCTGCAAATGAACTCCAGACACATGTGCCCCTTGTGCATCTGGCTTACATAGGTCCTGAGGAATCAAACCTGGGTCCTTTGGCTTTGCAGGCAAACGCCTTAACTGCTCAGCCATCTCTCCAGCCCCTACTTCTGTTATTTTGAAACCCAACATGTTGGGCTGGGGAGATGGCTCATTGGGTAAAGCACTTACTGCACAAGCATGGGGACGTGAGTGGATCCCCAGAACCTATGTAGAGCCGGATGCAGTAACACGTGTCTGTAATCCTGGCGCCTCTGTGCTGAGATGGCGGTGGAGACAGGAAGCATGCAGACCAGCTAGCCTGGTGAATGGAACAGTAAAGAAAAGGCCCTGCCTCCAGATAGAGGGTGAGGACCAACACGTAAGGTTGTCCTCTGGCTGCCACATGCATGTGTCTGCACTGATAAGTACACACACATCATAGATACACACATACATATATATATATACAGATTTGAAAAGTAATTTTTAAAAAATCCAGCATTTTGGCCTGGAGATATGACTCAAGGGTTAAGTGCTTCCTACCAAAGTAGGAGGGCCTGAGGGATCTTGAAACCACCTGGGTTTGAATCTCCAGAACCCACGCAAACAGCTGGACAGGGGGAGTACAGGAATCACATGGGGAATCGCTGGGGCTCACAGACAGCAAGCCCTGGGATTTGTTAAGAGAGTCTGTCTAAAGGAAAAACAGGGGGGTGAGTGATGGGGTGACTCCTCCATCTGCTGCAAACAAATCATGGCACTGCAGCTGAACGCATGGGGCCTTGCATCAGCTCATACACATACATACACCACACCACATCACACATACTAGGCACATGCAGATGCGATTATGAATCTTGAGATGTGGAGACTTCTGCATCATTCAAATGGACCCAAGAGAATTACATGAATCCTTCAGAGTGGGCAGCCTTTCCAGGCTGTGATTAGAGGGAGCTGTGACTACACAAGAATGATCACACAGAAGCTGGGCGTGGTGGCGCACGCCTTTAATCCCAGCACTTGGGAGGCAGAGGTAAGAGGATTGCCATGAGTTCGAGGCCACCCTGAGACGACATAGTGAATTCCAGGTCAGCCTGAACTAGAGTGAGACCCTACCTCGAAAAAAAAAAAAAAAAAGAATGATCACACAGATGCAGTGTGGCTGCCTTTGAAGATGGAGAGAAGGGGCCTCAAGAAGCTGAAAAGCAAGCAAAAACCAGATTCTCCTGTGTAACCTCCAGAGAAACATAGTCCTGTCCACATATCCATTTTATCCCAACTGGATACCTTCTGACCTTTAGAACTGTAAGAGAATACATTCATTTTTGTTACAGGGTGTGGTGGCACATGCCTTTAATCCCAGCACTTGGGAGGCAAAGGTAGGAGGATCGCCATGACTTCAAGGCCACCCTGAGACTACATAGTGAATTCCAGGTCAGCCTGTGCTAGAGTGAGACCCTACCTCAAAAAACAAAGAACAACAACAACAAAATAAATAAATAAACATTCATTTTTGTTGTGGGTTTGGTTCAGTTTATTTTTTTGAGGTAGGGTCTTGCTCTAGCCCAGGCTGACCTGGAATTCACTACATAGTCTCAAGCTGCCTTTAACTTCACTGCACTTCATCCTCCTACCTCAGCCTCCCAAGTGCTGGGATTAAAAGCATGCACCACCACACCCAACATCATGTTTATTTATTTTTTTAACTTCATTTTTATTTATTTCTTTACTTGAGAGAGAATGGGTGCGCCAGGGCATTCAGCCACTGCAAATGAACTCCAGACACATGCACCACCTTGTGCATCTGGCTTATGTGGGTCCTGGGGAATAGAACTTGGGTCTTTAGGCTTTGTAGGCAAGCAACTTAACTGTTAAGCCATCCCTTAAGGCCTTTAAAAAAAACTATTAACATCTTCCATAATTATAGACAATAAACCATGATAATCCCCCCCCCACTTTCCCCTTTGCTAATCTACTCTCCATCATCCCCCTTCCCCCTCTCAGTCTCTCTTATTTTGATGTCATGATCATTTCCTCCTATTATGATGGTCTTGTGTAGGTAGTGTCAGGCACTGCAAGGTCATGGATATCCAGGCCATTTTGTGTCTGAAAGCGTGCACTATAAGGAGCCCTACCCTTCCTTTGGCTCTTACATTCTTTCTGTCACCTCTTTTGCAATGAACCCTGAGCCTTGGAAGACGTGATAGAGCTATTTCAGTGTTGAGCACTCCTCTGTCACTTTTCAGCACTCCTTCTGAGTCATCCCAAGGTCACTGCCATCTGAAAAGAGAAACTTCTCTAACCAAAAGTGAGAGTAGCACTAATATATAGTATGAACATAAAAGAAGTGCTTACTGGGCAGTTTGGTGAGCATAGTATATACATTTAACCAGACGCAGGTATTACACCCCTAGGCCTCATGACTTCCCCTGTCATAGCTATTCAGTATCAGGGATGTATTCCCTCCCATGGAGCGGGCCTCCATTCCAATTAGAGAGTGGTTGGTTTCCCCCATAACAGATATGCCACTATTGCACTGGTTGGCTCATTTGGCCTGGCTACTGGCCTCATATTTTTTAATCCATTAAATTTGTGCTAACATCTCAGAACCCTCCAGTGGCTTGCCAGCTCACATTGGGGCAAAAGTGACTTGTAGTGTCCTAAGTCCCATGTACAGCTGTCCCATGTCTTGCTGGCCATCTTTCGTCCTGGCCCCCAAGCCATTGCTCCCTCTGCCCAAGCCACACTGGCCTTTGGCTGTCCCCCCCCCCCACTCCTAGCACTGTCCTTTCAAACTGAGCACTGGCTCCTCCCTCTCCCGGGACTGGTCCTCCCCTAGAAATCCACAGGGCTGTCCCGTGCTCCCTTTAGTGCCTGGTGAGATGTCACAATCTCTATGAACCTGTCCCCAGCCTCACAATATAAAAATAGGCACCTTATACCAGGTGTGGGGAGCACACCTTTAATCCCATCACTCAGGAGGCAGAGATTACTGCAAGTTCGAGGCCAGCCTGGGACTACAGAGTGAGTTCCAGGTCAGCCTGAGGTAGAGTAAGACTACCTTGAAAACAAAACAAGAAAACTGGCCCCTGTTCTGTGATGTGCTGTGCCCACCTCCCCTGCTGTTTCTTTTCTTTTTTAAAAAAATATTTTTTTGTTTATTTTTATTTATTTGAGAGCAACAGACAGAGAGAGAGAGAGAGAGAGAGAATGGGCACACCAGGGCCTCCAGCCACTGCAAACTAACTCCAGATGCGTGCACCCCCTTGTGCATCTGGCTAACGTGGGTCCTGGAGAATCGAGCCTCGAACCGAGGTCCTTAGGCTTCACAGGCAAGCGCTTAACCGCTAAGCCATCTCTCCAGCCCTCCTGCTGTTTCTTATTACCACTTTCTCACCAGCTGACATCATTGACTCATTACTTCCGCCTCCGCCCTTTACAAATTAGGAACGTGTGAGGACAGAGACCCTCTTGCTACTGTAATTCTGCATGAGTGCTCAGTTAATAACTGGTCAAGTGAATTGAAAGGGTGAATGAGAAAGAGAGAGAGAGAGACAGGGGAACAGCGCTGTGGGAACACAGGACAGCTCAGGTGGCATGAAGAACTTGGGAGAGGTCATAGTGACGTCCGAGTGAGACTTAGCTGAACGGAACACAGGCAGGGACACTAGACAAAGGGAACTGCATGAGTGACCATTTAAGTGGCCAGAAGGCTGGAGTAAACAGGGGCAGTATAATGAAGCTAGGAGAGTATTTTAAGCATCTGGACTCACTGTTGACTGTAGTGGGGAAAGTGGCTTCTTAGACCCAACGTTCTCTCTGCCTCTTGCATGCTGTGGGCCTTAGCAAGTACTACCATGTCTGTAAGATGGGGATGACAGTGACGTTGCCCCCTGGGGTCCTGTGGGTAGTAAATGAGTGTGATACATGGAGGATTGAGATGAGTGCCAGGGGCACACTGTAAGCATGGTCTGAGCGTTTGCCATCTTGATGACTGGCCACAAAGATGCTGACGAGATTTATGTGGAGGGTTGCCAGACTAGGACTTGACAGGACTGAGTTGTTTGCTTGCTTGGTGCTTTGGAGATAGATAAGACAGCCCAGGCTGGCTCAAATGCACAATCCTCCTGCCTGTGCCTCCCAAGTGCTGGGGCTTCGGTTTTATTCTTCCTCTTCTCTCTCTCTCTCTTTCTGGTTTTTTGAGATAGGGTCTCGCTCTAGCCCAGGCTGACCGGGAATTCACTCTGTAGTCTCAGGGTGGCCTCAAACTCACAGTGATCTGCCTCCTGAGCGCTGGGATTAAAGGCATGCACCAACTTGTTCCACCATCTCTCTCTCTCTCTCTCTCTCTCTTTCTTTGGTGTTTTAAGGTAAGGTTTCACTCTGGTCCAGTCTGACCTGGAATTCACTCTGTAGTCTCAGGATGGCCTCAAACTCATGGCGATCCTCCTACTTCTGCCTCCCAAGTGCTGGGATTAAAGGCATGCGCCAGCACGCCTGGATCTTTCGCTTTTCTTAACTGAGGCAGGGTCTACCTGTAGCCCAGACTAACCTCAAACTCAGGCAATACTACTACTTCAGCCTCCCGAGTGCTGAGATTAAGGGTGTGAGCCACCACCATGCCCAGTGGGACTTCAGTTTTAAAGCCTTACTGTGGCTATAGCATAGAGAATGACAAGAAGGGAAATAATTGTTTCTGTAAAGAAGACAAGGAATATATATGAGTCCAGTTTTTTTTTAATATATTTTATTTTTATTTATTTATGTGAGAGGAGAGAGAGAAGGAGGGAGGGAAACAGGGAGAGAAAGAGAGAATGAGTGTGCCAGGACCTCTAGCCTCTGCAAATGAACTCCAGATGCATGTGCTACCATGTGCATCTGGCTTACATGGGTACTGGAGAATCAAACCTGGGTCCTTAGGCTTCACAGGCAAGTGCCTTAACCACTAGGCAAACTCTCCAGCCTGAGTCCAGTTTTAAAATTAAAAGTGATTATTACAGAGCTGGAGAGATGGCTTAGTGGTTAAGGAGCTTGCCTGTGAAGCCTAAGAACCCAGGTTTGATTCTCCAGGTCCCACATAAGCCAGATGCACAAGGTGGCGCATGCATCTGGAGTTCGTTTGCAGTAGCTAGAGACCCTGGTGTGCCCATTCTCTCTCTCTCTCTCTCTGTTCTCTCCCCCCTCTCTGTCTCAAATAAAAATAAATTTTAAAAAATTTAAAGTGATTATTACAATTGAGATATCTCAGCAGTTAAAGGTGCTTGCTTGTAAAGCCTGTTGACCCAGGGTTCAGTTCCTTAGTACCACATAAAGTCAGATACAGAAAGTGGTACATGCATCTGGAGTTCATTTGCAGCAGCAAGAGGCCCTGGTGCACCCATTCATTATCCCTTTCTCTCTCTCTCTGTTTGCAAATAAATAAATAAATAAAATGTTGTAAAAATAAAGTGATGATTAGTCTTATTTCAGGGAAATTTCACTCCACAGTTACAGTTAGATTGTCCACTAGGAGAGTACAAAGAGCGTTTGCCAATGTGAATGGTGTTTTTCAAACTTCAGGTTGTGACTCACTGATGAGCCACAGACCAACTTAGTAGGTCAAAAACAGCTTTGCAGCCACAATACTAGACAAGAAAACAGAGCATGGCATTCAGAAAGAAGTCATGTGCCATGACATTTCTGTTCCAGTTCCATGGGTGTATTTATTCTTACACGCATCTATGTAACAGTCACCAGGACATACATTTCTGGCCGGAAGTTCTCGTCTCACAAGTACAAGAAACAGTCCTTGAGGGAACCAGCTCTATTTCTGGTCCTGCAAGTTGGCTGTGTCACCTGGGCGAGTCCTTTCCAGGATCCCTGATGTCCTTAAGACTATAAAATGATGACTCAAGCTGTAGAAGATCTTCCGCAGTCTGCATGTGTGGCCAAATCAATGTCTTCCTGTGGCCACAGTGAATTAAAAGGCAAAGCCCAACCACTCCTCAAGGGACAGCGAGCCATAGGGAAGCTTCTGGCAGAGCGCAGGCTCCGGCAAGGCAGCAGCTGCAGGAGGCTGACTCCACATCCCAAAGTACTTTGTGTTTCCAAGTTAGGGAGTGGGAGGAAGGATGGGAGGTGTGAACTGCTTATCTCCATAGTGCCACCCACCTCTGCTGCCTTGGAGAGTCACGTAGTTGACAAGCTGCCCACAGCTCAGTGGCAATGGCCCTGCCTACCTTGCCTCCCCCAGTGCCCCTCCCGCTTCAGCTGCCAATCATGGAATCACCTGGGGAGGCCGGGTGAGTGCTGCACGGTCCATCAGAAGAGTGGTGGTCCCCGGAACTAATGGCCTATGTCCTGAACTTTTCCAGGCTGTCTGGCAGGTCAGCTGCACCCAACATAGAGAAAAAGGGTGAGTGGCCAGTTATATGCAATTTGGCCAGTACCAGGGGTGCCACACAGCCCATGTCAGTGGCGGCAAGCCACTGGCACTGCCCGCCTATTCATTTACTCTAAAAAAAAAAAAAAAGAAAAGAAAGAAAGAAAATCTTCAAGTTCTGCGAGAGGACAGAGAGTGAAGAGACAGATCTGTGGGGAACCAGAGGAGCTGGAGCTGGACGGGCTTTTGTTCTTTTGAATTTTGGCGACTGATCAGTTACTTTTCTCAGTGCTGTGGCAGAAACAGTTTGTTAAGAGAAAAGCGTGTTTTTGACTCATGGTTTTAAGGGCTGATGGTGGCGAAGGCCTGGGGAAGTTCATGGGGGCTGGAGTATGTGGCAGAGGCGACTCACAGCTTGGCAGATGAGGAAGCAGAAATGGACTGGCACCAGTGCTGGGCTGTAACCTTCAAAGTCCCACCCCTAACTGTCCTGTTTCCGCCAACCACGCCTGACTTCTTAAAGGTCCTACGTCCTTCTCAAAACAGCCAACCAGCTGGCAATCAAGGGCTCAGAACATGAGTCTGGGGGTGACATTCCAGATTCAAACCATCACAGCTGGGGGCTCTTGGCTTTTCTCGAGGCTTCTGCTTCTCTAGCAGTTTATTCTCATTCTTGCTATTTTTACCCACTGGAAACATCATCCTTCACACTACATTCCAGGGCACATACATCTGGTGTTTCAAACGTGTAGTTTTCATAAGCATGCGTTTTTGGCACAGAAAACTATTAGTAATGTCAAATCAGAGCGTTTTAAAAATGAATACCTTAGTGAAATGAAACTTTTTTTGTTTAAAGCTTTTTTTAAAACAGAGACTTTGAGCACATTTAAAATGATAACAGTATACTGGTGTGGTGTTGCACGCCTTTAATCCCAGCACTAGGGAGTCAGAGGTAGGAGGATCGCTGTGAGTTTGAGGCCAATTTGAGACTATGTAGTGCATACCAGGTCAGCCTGGGCTAGAGTGAGACCCTACGTTGAAAAAACAAAACAACAACAAAAACAAATGAAATGGAAAAATAACAGCAAGCACTTTGTCATGAGAAATTGAGGAATGAAACATTTACTAGCAGTAATAACAGATAACTTGATTAGGGTTTTATCTTTTCTAGGAAGAGGCATATTTGGCTTTATTTCTGCTTTTTTTGTTTGTTTGTTTTTCGAGGTAGGGTCTCATTCTGGTCTAGGCTGACCTGGAATTAACTATGTAGTCTCAGGGTGGCCTTGAACTCTCAGCAATCCTCCTACCTCTGCCTCCCAAGTGCTGGGATTAAAGGCATGCGCCACCACGCCCGGCTATTTCTGCCTTTTTGATTTAAAAAAAAAAATGTGGGCTGGAGAAATGGCTTAGCATTTAAGCGCTTGCCTGTGAAGCCTAAGGACCCTGGTTCGAGGCTCGATTCTCCAGGACCCACATTAGCCAGATGCACAAGGGGACGCACGTGTCTGGAATTCATTTGCAGTGCCTGGAGGCCCTGGCGTGCCCATTCTCTCTCTCTCTCTCTCTGCCTCTTTCTCTCTGTCTGTCACTCTCAAATAAATAAATAAAAATAAAAATAAATGTTTTAATTTCAGCCAAAAAAGTCAACAGCATGGCTTTATCTAACGACATCAGTTTTTCTTTCTTTTTCTTTTCTTTTTTCTTTTTTTTTTTCTTTTTGTTTTTTTGAGGTAGGGTTTCATTCTAGCCCAGGCTGACCTGGAATTCACTCTGTAGTCTCAGGGTGGCCTTGAACTCATGGTGATCCTCCTACCTGTGCCTCCCAAGTGCTGGGATTAAAGGTGTGCACTACCATACCCGGCTTCAATTTTTCTTTTCACATGAAGGACGAAGACAGATTTATTTCTATTTCCTCAGATGTATTGAGCACCCCTTCTGCAACTAGGATCTAGAGGCAGTTCAAAGGAAAACAAAGATCTGGAAGAAGAGCTGAAGAGCTGGCTTAGTGGATACAGCACTTGCCAGAGAAGCCTAAGGACCCAGGTTTGATTCTCCAGATCCCATGTAAGCCAGATGCACAGTCATCTGGAGTTAGTTTGCAATGGCTAGAGGCCCTGGTGTGCTCATTCTCTCTCTCTTTCCCTAATAAATAAATAAAAATAAAATATTTTTATTTTTTATTTTTAATTTTCATTTGTTTATTTTGGTTTTTGGAGATAGGGTCTCACTCTAGCCCAGGCTGACCTGGAATTCACTCTGTAGTCTCAGGGTGGCCTCAAACTCACAGCAATTGCGCCACCACACCCAGCTCAAAATAAAATATTTTTTTCCAGCCCTTTTTTTAGCCTTTTTAATAACAACAAAACATGTTTTAGTCATGATCTTATGTGGCCCAGACAATATACATTTTTTAAGCATTTTATTTTTTATTTAATTTATTTTATTGTTCATTTTTATTTATTTATTTGAGAGTGACAAAGAGAGAGAGAGAGAAAGAGGCAGAGAAAGAGAGAGAATGGGCGTGCCAGGGCCTCCAGCCACTGCAAACGAACTCCAGACGCATGCGCCCCCTTGTGCATCCGGCTAACATGGGTCCTGGGGAATCGAGCCTCGAACCGGCTTCACAGGCAAGCGCTTAACCGCTAAGCCATCTCTCCAGCCCCCAATTTTTTTTTTAATTAAAAAATGAAGATCTGGAAGAAGAGCAGTAAATGTTTCTTTTGATTGTGACAGGTGAGGAGAGGAGCCTGAGGTCGAAGGCTCAGGCCCTGGCAGCAGAGGGGGAGTTCACTGCTGACACTCTCTGCCAAGCAGAACCCTGCAGGCTTTAAAGACTGACACAACAGCAACAAAATTCACCATTTGGACTAACCCCCCACTATTTGGACTAAAGCTCTCTCCACATTGGAAGTATCGAATTTTGTCTAAAATAATAAAAGCATTGAACTTAGGGTGTAGCTCAGTGGTAGAGTATGTGTCCAGCATGTGTGAGGTCTGGGTTTGATGTCCAGCGCATCTCCATCCAACAGAAAATAAAAGAAAGAAAATAATTGTAGCTTGTGATGCAGCACTTGCTCAGCATGCATTAAGTCCTGCAGCCAATCTCCAGTACTGCAAAAATAAATAATTAATTAATTAATAAGTGGGAAATAAAAGTGTATACTTAGCATCTACTCAAAGGAAGTAGCAAAATGTCCTTGTGATTATACCACATGGTCTTGTGATTATATGACATGGTCATGTACAAACATTTTCAAGACCATGAATCTGGCATGAAAATGAGGTTTAACCAGCACACCATAACTGGCTAATAGGTAATAAGGATCAGAACTAAAAAAAAATGTTTTTTAAAGGGGAGGGAGGGTATTACCATGGGATATTTTTTATAATCATGGAAGTTGTTAATAAAAAAATTTGAAAATAAAAAAAATGTTTTTTAAAATGTATTTATTTGCTTATGTGTGTATGCACATGAGGGTCTCCTGTAGTTGCAAACAAACTCCAGATGCATGTGCTACTTTGGATCTGGCTTTATGTGGGTGCTGGAGAATTGAACCTAGGACAGCAGGCTTTGCAAGCAAGCACCTTCAAACACTGAGCCATTTTCCCAGCTCCAAGAAAATTTCTTTTCTGGATTACTGGTATGCTTTCTTTCCTTAATTAAGTAGACTAGTATCATATTTGTCTTTCTTTATCCAAATCAAAAACAGAACCCAACAGACACAAAAACAAGCCTTTGCTAGTTTTTACTAGTATTTTTAAAGCCTTTCATTTGAATTCTACTATTATTTGAAAATTTTGAAATTCAGGACACATGCAGGATACAAAGGATGAAAAAAAGTAGATAAAGTCTGAAACTCTCCAGGGTCCACATTTTTTAAAACAATAGGTCTAATTTTTTTAGCTGAAAATATTTGTTCTGATGTTAACAGTAACATTCATGCTAAAAAAAAAAAAAAATGGAGAGATAGGGCTGCAAAGATTGCTCAGCAGTTAAAGCACCTTCCTCCAAAGCCTAAGGACTAGGTTCAATTCCCCAGTACCCACGAAAAGCCAGATGTACAAGGTGGCGCGGGTGTCTGGAGTTTGTTTGCAGTGGCTGAAGTCACTGGGGTGGCTATTCTCTTTCTTTCTTTCTCTTCCTCTCTCTCAAATAAATAAATAAATAAATTTTTAAAAATACTAATGTGGCCAGCTGGTGGCGCACACCTTTAATCCCAGCACTTGGGAGGCAGAGGTAGGAGGATCGCCATGAGTTCAAGGCCACTCTGAGATTACATAGTGAATTCCAGGTCAGCCTGGGCTAGAGCGAGACCCTACCTCAAAAAAACCAAAAAAAAAAAATATATATATATATATACATATATATTAATGTGAAGCCGAGCATGGTGGTACACACTTTTAATTCCAGCACTTGTAAGGCAGAGGTAGGAGGATCACTGTGAGTTCAAGGCCAGCCTGAGCTAGAGTGAGACCTTACCTCCAAAAAAATTTTTTTAATTAAAACAAATGGAGAAGCCGGGCGTGGTGGCACACGCCTTTAATCCCAGCACTCGGAAGGCAGAGGTAGGAGGATCACAGTGAGTTCGAGGCCACCCTGAGACTACACAGTGAATTCCAGGTCAGCTTGAGCTAGAGTGAGACCCTACCTCAAAAAAACCAAAAACCAAAACAAACAAACAAACGAAAAAACCAAAGAAACAACAACAACAACAAAATGGAGAGACATATCAGAGTTGGTGACTCATGCCTGTAATCCTGGCGCTCTGCAGGCAGAGGCAGGAGGATCATGCTGAATTTGAGGCCAGTCTGGTCTACACAGCATGACCTTATCTCCACACGCACCACCCCAAATGAAGATACAACATAAGGAAACAAAGCAGAACAATCAAGCACTCCAAACAGTGGATTTATTTCCTTCTCTTTTGTTTATATGCTACTCTATGTTTAGACTACGATTGTTTTCGCAGGGCAGGTAGCTGGGCACTGTGTATGCAGGTTCTAACATTAAGCAACTCTCCTCGCCCTGAGATACTGTATCTAACTTAGCCAATGTATTAGTACAAGTGAAAGATAGACCTATTTTTTCCATGTAAACAACATGCTATTCTTTCTTAGGATAAATTCAGAAGATACATATATTTTAAAATGTGTATGTATATTGGCAAATTATACCTCAGAAGAGTCTGTATTTCTACCAACAGTGAACAATAGTCTCCCCAATATTTACTTACTGGGTTGCCTGTACATGTTTCCTGTTTCCTCTTTGAAGGTAATTTATCTCCTTGTGTCCTAGAGCTTTCAGGACTGTGCAGCGCTACAAGCCAAGCTTCTCTCTCTCTCTCTCTCTCTCTTTTTTCCGAGGTAGGGTCTCGCTCTAGCTCAGGCTGACCTGGAATTCACTATGGAGTCTCAGGGTGGCCTTGAACTCGTGGTGATCGTCCTACCTCTGCCTCCCGAGTGGTAGGATTAAAGGTGTGCACCACCACACCTGGCTTCCAAGCTTCTCTTTTAGAACAGGCCTGTGCGTGTCAGAGTAAAGGCCTAATGGCTGGAGTTTGCCTACCACCCTTTGCAAGAAGGAAAGCTTGGGCTGGAGAGATGGCTTAACAGTTAAGGTGCTTGCCTGCAAAGCCTGAGGACCACAGTTCCATTCCCCAGTGCCCATGTGCCAGTTATTAAACATGATATATTAACAAAGCCTTTTGGCCAGGCCCTGTGCCATATGATAGGGATGTGGGAAAAATGAATCAATCAGTCCTTGCTCTTAAGGACTTTACGTTCCTAGTGTTTTTTTTTTTTTTCTTATGTCTTTCGTTTGCTCGTTTCTTTCCTGCTGTGAGTTCAAGGCCACCCTGAGACTACATAGTGACTTCCAGGTCAGCCTGGGCTAGAGGAGACCCTACTTCAAAAAACAAAAAGAAAAAAGGTAATGTACAAGGATGGACTTTTTTTTAATTTATTTTTTATTGACAGTTTTATTATGGAAGTTTTATTAACTTCCATCATTGCAGACAATGACCCATGGTTATTCCCTCATCAATGGCCTGTAATGTTTCAGGGGCATCAGTGACCTCCCTGGCCAACAACTCACTAGAAGATAAAGGATGGACTTTTGATGCATAAAGCTAGAACAGTTAGATATCAGTATGTTACCATTTTTAAAAAGATACCTTTCTTGGACTGGAGAGATGGGTCAGTGATTAAAAGCACCTGCTTATAAGGCCTGAAGACCCAGGTTCAATTCCCAGTACTCATGTTAGCCAGATGTACAAGGTGGCACATGTGCCTGGAGTTCATTTGCAGCAGCTAGAGGCCCTGGCATGCCCATTCTTCCTCTCTCTCCCTCTTTCTCTCTTTCTCTCTCCACCTACCTTTTTCTCTTTCTCTCTCAAATAAATAAGTAAATAATAAAATGTTTTTTTTAAAAACAATTAAAAATGACATCTATAGGGCTGAGCAGATGGCTCAATGGAGAAAGCACTTGCTATGCAAGAGTGAGGAGTTCAGATCCCCAGCACCCATGTAAAGACCAGGTGGGTGAGCAGGTCTGCATTCCTAGCACTTGGACAGTGGAGGCATGGTGTGGTGTGGTGTGGTGGGAGCTTGCCCCGAAGGCATTGAAAGTGCAAATAAGAGTCAAACACCAGAGAGAAGGTCTCCTGGAGAATATGACATTAAATTTTTAAAAATTAATTAATTTATTTATTTGAGAACGAAAGACAGAGAAAGAGGCAGATAGACAGAGAGAGAGAGAGAGAGAGAGAGAATGGGCACCCCAGGGCCTCCAGCCACTGCAAATGAACTCCAGACACGTGCGCCACCTTGTGCATCTGGCTAAGGTGGGTCCTGGGGAATCGAGCCTCGAACCAGGGTTCTTAGGCTTCACAGGCAAGTGCTTAACCACTAAGCCATCTCTCCAGCCCTAGTTTTTTTTTTTTTTTTTTTTTTTGGTTTTTCGAGGTGGGGTCTCATTCTAGCTCAGGCTGACTTGGAACTCACTATGTAGTCTCAGGGTGGCCTCGAACTCATGGCGATCCTCCTACCTCTGCCTCCCGAGTGCTGGGATTAAAGGCATGCACCACCACGCCTGGCTTAAGTAGATTTTGAAGGGAAAGTAGCAGGAATCCTGCTGAAGACTGGAGGAGAGCTAATCCCAACAGAGGAAATGCTGGGCATAAGAAAATAGGGTAAGTCAAAGTCATGAATGACATCGTGCTTTTCGGTCAGTTGGGGGCTGCAAGGTACTGAACTTCAACGAGGACGTCCTAGCCCCAAGGTGACTATTTGGAGATGGGCTTTGTGTTGCAACTGTTCATACTGGTGGTGCTGGGGATCAAACCCAGGCCCTCTGAGACAAGCACTTTGCTACAGAGTTACACCCTACAGCCCAGAGATGGGCTTTTGAAGAGAGGATTTAGGTTAAATGAGGTCATGGGGTGGTGCCCTAATCCCGGATGACTGGTACTCTTATAAGAAGAGGAAGAGCCACACCTGAGATGCACACACACGGAAAAGGGCACACGAGGCTACAGCAAGAACAAGGCCATTGCAATCCAGGAGAGAGGCTCCGGAGAAACCAAACCAAACCTGCCAACACCTTGATCTTAAACTTCTGGCCTGCAGAATTATGTGAAAACGAATGAGTGGTGTGGAAATCACCGACTCTCTGGTTATACAACGCTAGCCCACCAACACCCCTGCAATGTCCTGTTGGCCTGGAAACCCTTCTAAGTGCACACCAGAGTCAACTTGCCTCAGCCACAGCTGGAGATGGCTGTCTCTCTCTTTCCAAGCACCCTCCCCAGACCTGGTCTCAAACCATTGAAAGAAGCAATAGCAGTTGCACAGAATCCACTTGGGGACAGGACAGGAGTGACAGCCATGGGAGAAGTCTCTTGGTTGCCGTGGCTGTGTCTGCGCTTTAGGGACATGGTAGCAGCGATGCCGGCCGTGTCTGCAGTGGGTGTCAGAGATACAGCATTCTGGGTGGAGTAGCTCTGGTCCATGGTTATAGGGCCTGCTACTGTCTTCATGGACCCGAACCTAGATCTCTGCCCTTCTAGTGATGTCAGGAACTATCTACTAACCCTTTTAAAAATAATTTTTTTAGAGCCGGGCGTGGTGGCACAAGCTTTTAATCCTAGCACTTGGGAACAGAGGTAGGAGGATCGCTGTGAGTTTGAGGCCACCCTGAGACTACATAGTGAGTTCCAGGTCAGACTGGGCTAGAGCTAGACCCTACCTCAAAAAACAAATCAGAACAAAAATTAAATTGATCTTAATGATGTATGGTTTAACTTTTTATAAAATGTACCTCTTTTTTTTTTTTTTTTTTTTTTTTAGGTAGGGTCTTACTCTAGCCCAGGTTGACCTGGAATTCACTCTGTAGTCTCTCTCAGGGTGGTCTCAACACACGGTGATCCTCCTACCTCTGCCTCAGTGCTGGGATTAAAGGTGTGTGCCACCATTCCTAGGCTACAAATATATCTATCTTAAGTGTATGAATTTTTTTAGTTCATTTTAAAATTTTAAATAGTTTTATTTATTTATTTGCAAGCAAAGAGAGAGAGAAGAGAGCACACCAGGGCCTCTAGCCACTGAGAACGAACTCCAGACACATACGCCACTGGCTTTATGTGAGTACTGGGGAATTGAATTGGGGCATCAGGCTTTGGAAGCAAGTGCCTTAACCACTGAGTCATCTCCCCAGTCCTAAGTGTATGAGTTTTGATGTCTACACCTGTCAATTTACAACCACAGTCAAGAATAGAACATTGCCATCACTCTCAAAAATTTCTTCTTATAGCCAGTCTTCCCCCATTCCCTGCCAAGACAACCACTAATATGTTTTCAGCCACAATACATTAGCTTTTTTCTTTCCAGAATTTCACAGAAATGGAAGGAAGTTATGCTCACCACTATTCAACCAATTTCATGCTAAGACTTTTTCACAGAAATGAAACCCCAAAATATATACTCTTTTGCTTTTGGCTTCTTCCATTCAGGATAGCACTTTTGGAATCCACCAATGTTGTTATCCCTTTTAATGAACTTTTAAAAAATATTTTATTTTTATTTATATATTTATTAGAGAAAGAGGAACAGATACATTCACTACCATGTGCATCTGGCTTACATGGGTACTGGAGAGTCAAACCTGGGTCTTTTGGCTTTGCAGGCAAGCTCCTTAACCACTAAGCCATCTCTCCAGCCCCCCTGTTATCCCTTTTATTACTGACAGTATTCCACTGTATGGATATACCACAATGTGTTCACCCTTTTGCCTGTAATAGGGATTTCATTTGTTTCCACTTTGGGGCTACTATGAATACAGTCTATGGGCAGTGAAAGTAGTCAGTGTCGGTTTTCATTGCTTGTGAAATCTATAGACCATGGCCACCAAAGTCCAAGGTCTGTTTTTGTTTTTTTAAAGTGGGGCTGGTGAGACCGGCCAGAGATGGTTTTTAGGTGTTCTGCCAAGGAAACTGTGAGATGATACCAAGGCACTATGAGATAGGGAGTGAGCAAATTTCCTTTTTTTTTTTTTTTCCAAGATAGGGTCTCGCCCTAGCCCAGGCTGACCTGGAATTCGCTATGTAGTCTCAGGATGGTCTTGAACTCACAGTGATCCTCCTTCCTCTGCCTCCTGAGTGCTGGGATTAAAGTCATGTGCCATATGCCTGGCTAGCAAATTAACTTTTGAGATAGTTTTTAGAAGTAGATCCAAGGCTGAGCTGGAGAGTGTGAGACTGTGGCTGCCAGATCAGTTAGGATGCTATCTAGAGCAAGCTAGGCAAGAAAGAATGAAGCCTTGAGCCAAGGCAATGCCCTGGGGTCTTGGGGGAAAGGCACAGACTGGGAAGCTAGAATCTGAGGATTAATTAAATGGGGTGGTTGTGGGAGATGAAGGCTTTCAAGAGCTCCCAGAGAGCTGACTGCAGCCAAACCAAGACGTTAGGAAGTGGGCTGGGATAGAGTGCAAATCTTGGGTTCAAGGCCCAGCACCACAAAATAACAGCAACAGAAAAAAAACAAACACCAAAACAAAGAAGCTATGATATAAATCCTTAGAACTGGTGTTTTGGATCTGTGAGGCTATGGCTAGACAGAGAGAACCTTTTCTTACTATGTGGTAAAAGCACAGGTAAAAGGCAGAGGTAGGAGGACCGCTGTGTGTTCGAGGCCAGCCTGAGACTACATGGTGAATTCCAGGTCAGCCTGGGCTACATTGAGACCCTGCCTTTGAAAAACAAAAACAAAACCAAAAGGCAAGAAGGTGGCTAAAAGAAAAATAAAGTAGGAGCTGTGGAGTTTTCTGGGGTATACCCCAATAATAAAAATCTCAAAAACAAAACAAAACAAAACAAAACCCAAAGTCTCAGTGAAGTTTTGCTCTGGTCCCTGTTAATGTGAATCTGCAGTCCTGTGTCAGCCGTCAGCCTTTTGGTTTGAGATATAAAAATTGTCACATTTAAGCATTAGACAGTTCTTTTAATTCCAACTCCATCTGTATATTTAGTGAGCACCGACTACACTGGTTTCTGTTATGTCCTGGGGTTACAGAGGACCCTTAGCCAACCCTTGTATTATGGTTTGAAGGCTATCCTTGATAGGCGTGAGGCTCACATCTGGACTCCAGCCCTAGAAAGTCTGATTCAGTAGGTGGAGCTCTCACATCTGTATCAAAACAAACAAACACTAAGCTCAGTACTGATGCAGAGAGTTCTCTTATGCAGTTACAAATGCCAGATGGATCAGGCATCGTTATCTATATTTTATTTAATTTTCATTCTCTCTCTCTCTGGCAGACTGCCATCATTATCTGAGCTCATAACCCGGTGGATAAACACATACATGTGCACAAGTAATTACAGGGATGAAGAGGAGATCACCCTAGGAGAAGACTAGCTAATTAACCAAGGTTTCAATGTTTACTAGGACCCTAGTAAATTTCAGGTCCCTGACAAGGTTCAAGAGTTCCAAAAATAGTTATATCACCCAGCATATGACATACAAATCTCAATTTTTATTTTGTTTATTTTTATTTATTTATTTGAGAGCGACAGACAGAGAGAGAAAGAGGCAGATAGATAGAAAATGGGCGCGCCAGGGCCTCCAGCCACTGCAAACGAACTCCAGATGCATGCATCCCCTTGTGCATCAAGCTTACATAGGTCCTGGGGAATCGAGCCTTGAACCAGGGTCCTTAGGCTTTACAGGCAAGTGCTTAACGGCTAAGCCATCTCTCCAGCCCCACAAACCTCAATTTTTATTTACTGGTGTTGGGGATCAAACCCAGAGCCTCAAGCATATGAGGTGAATCCTTTACCATTAAGCTTCATCCCCAGCCCTTGTTTTTTTTTTTTTTTTTTTTTTGCTTTTCAAGGTAGGGTCTCACTCTAGCCCAGGCTGATCTGGGATTCACTATGGAGTCTCAGGGTGGCCTCGAACTCATGGCGATCCTCCTACCTCTGCCTCCTGAGTGCTGGGACTAAAGGTGTGAGCCACCACGCCCGGCTTTTTTTTGAAGCAGGGTCTCTCTACATAGCAGGCTGACCTAGAATTTACTCTGTAGCCCAGTCTAACCTCAAACTCATGGTGATCTTCCTACCCCAACCTTAGGAGTGGTGGGATTAAAGGTGTGAGCCACCACACCCAACAGTGATACTACTTTTTGAATTTCATTTATTTATTTTGCTGTGCTGGGGATTGAGCTCATGCACTTGGGACAAGTCCTCTACCGATTGATCTACATCCCCCAGAGACCCCTGTCTCAAATTTTTCAGACATGTTGGAGCTTAGGCTGGGTTTTGCATTCACTGTGCCCAGCTGCCCTTGAATTCTTGATTCTTCTGCCTCAGACTCCTGAGTGCTAGAATTACTGGTGTGCACCATCACACCCAAACTTGACTGACTCTAGACGAGGGAACATCATCAGAGCTGGGCCAGTCCTCCAGAGAAAACCAGAACTTCTTGTTCCCTCTAGTTAGTTAGGTAATCTTGGGAGCTGGCTTCTGAGAGTCAGCTGAAGTGAGAATCAGGTGGCAGATGAAGAAAGCGGCTATTGGAAAAGAGAGACAGAAGGGTAGCACCCAGGCTGGCTCTACAGGCCTTGTTTCCAAATTCAGATCAAGGTCCCTGCAAAGCCTGCCCTCCAGGTTTCTGGGTGAAACCACCCCGTCTAATTACTGACCCCTCTGTTTTGGGGGGTAACTCGCAGCCAAACAATCCTTTCTCACAGAGACACGTACTCTTTCATTTATCTTGTTTCTTCAAAGAAAACAAGAATGGTTAGTTGAGTCAAAGTTTGAATATGTAAAGAAAGAGGGGACAACAGATAGATCTCTTGTCAGAGGAAAATGGAGGGCGTGGTGTCCTGAGCCTGAGTTAGGAGCGGCAGGAAGAGACGTGCCTTCCTCTAAGGCAGCAGGGCAACATGTAGAGAAGGTGGGGATGGAGACAGGCATGTGGGCTGGGGGGACCAGGAACACCCCCGAGGACTGTCACTTTGGGAAGAGTCTTGGCTTCCCAAAGATCACGAGGGGGTAGGCCATAGTTCGGGGGCAGGCTTGAGGAGAATGGTGACGTTTAAGAACAACTGCACCATGCACAAAGATCTGGCCGCAGACCAGGGACAGAGCCCTGAGCATCCGGCAGTGCATATAGCGATAAGCTCAGCCCCGCAGCCTGCCTGCCTACCTGCTCCTTTAAAAATTGCAGCATCTCTTTAGTTTAATTCTTCCAGCGCACAAACTGTATACACTGTCGTATAGATTGCCAGGGCTGGGGGTGTAGCTCAATGGCAGAGAGCTTGCCTAGTAGCTCAAGGAGTTTCATCTCCAGCGCTGGTGCCCGTGCACACCCACCCACCCTACCCTCCCACCCTCACAGAGAGCTTCCATTTTGTTCAGTGACTAGAAATAGGGGAAACAGATTGATCCAGAGCTGGATGTGTGAAGTGACCCAGGACATGATGCCGAGCAGAGGAGAACGAGGGAGATAGGGCAAGGATGTCGGGCAAAGTCGACATACTGAAGTGAGACGACAGGAGATTTTTGAGGCTGAGCTCGGGCACAGCGCTGTTTTGGATGAGACAAGGCTTAAGGCGGGAAGGCTTGGGCTTTTCTGAAGCGACATGTCTTGAAACAGATAAACTCCCTCCTTCTATAAATAGCACCCCTTCCCATCTTGAGACTTGAAGTTGTCCTTGAAGTTGTCTCTCTTTTTTTTGCCAAATAGTTCTTAATTGCATGTATTGTTTGAAAAAAAAAAAAAAAACCAACCTCAAAATGGCTTACAGCAACTTGTCTCAATCATAAAAACCCTGTCCCTTAAGCCCACTCCCCTTTAACCTGGGAATCACACTTTGTCACTCCTAGACCTAAATTCTCCCAGTGGATTTCCATTGTTTAAGACACACTCCCAGTGGCAGACAAGGTCTGTGCAACTGGCTACTGTTTCCATCCCTGGCTTCATTGCTTCCTTCTACTCCAAAGGCGTGTACTCTATTTATAGCTCTTGGCGACCATGTGCTTCTCTTCTTCTGTGTTTTACTCACATAATTCCTTCTGACTAAAAGTCCTTGAAAGATCTTCCTCGTCTTTCCTTCTTCTTACCCTTTCAAGATTCCTTATCTCTGCAGAGATATGAGAACCCGCCTTTCCTTCCCCAGAGATTTCAGGGCCGGTGTATCAGTAGCTTCTGTGTTGCTTTGGCATAGCGCTCGTCAGGACCTGAGAGCTCTTGGAGAAGTCTTTCTTTCGCTTATAAAGCTCGGAGCTTATTTATCAGGTCTAGCCAGAGTAAATGCTCAGTGGATATCAATGACTGAATGACAAAAATGAGTAGATGCTGGAGTCGTCTTAGCTGATGGCGGGAGTTGGGGTGGAGGACTATGTCAGGGGCTGAAGTCCTGAACATGAGAGTTTACTAGTTGTTTTGTAGAACCCAGCCATCAGCATTCTCTTAGGGAAATGGCCCTGGCTACCTATTCAGATGTCCTGTAGCCCATATGTTTACCCTCATCCCTATACACATGGCTCAATTTAAGTGAGTGACTCCATTCCTGTCTTAGTTTGCCAGGGACCCACAGACCTGTGTGGCCACACGCTGAAAGATGAGCTAGTAATTACGGTTTTTCTCTGGAGATCTGTGGATTGAGAAACAGATTGACCTGATTAACAAAACCAGGTGCATGGGTTGAAAGCCTATATCAAGAATTGGTGAGAAACTTACAGAAGTTACAGAGTGACCCTGGAACTTACTATTATGCTTTGTAATAGCTTAAAGAGATTGCTAATATTTCAAAACGGAGAGATTTCACTTTAAAATCTAGCTATTTGGCTTTTCTTATGAAATGTGAAGGTCTGTGGTATCAAACACGTGTCAGAGCTGACCAGTACATGGGGATAGATTTTTCTGGAAAGCTCAGCTTCCAGCCCTCTGCACTGCTTACACGAGGCCAGTTTCACCCATTCATACTACCTGCTCGGTTCCGGCAGTGCTCTGCCAGTCTGCAGAAATAACCAGTGGTGATATATTATGTGCAAGTTCAGTTCACAGGCGAACTGAGCTCAGAGGGACAGAGGGAAGTTTGTGGGGTGTGGGGGTAGGAAGGACAGAGAGGATACAGACTTCAGGAGAGGAAAACCAGGTCTCCAGGGTTGTGTGCTTCCCAGTTCCAGCATTGCTGTCATCACAGCTCCTTTTTCTTATTTATTTATTTATTATTACTTCTTTTTTGTTTGTTTTTTTTTCAAGGTAGACTCTCACTCCAGCCCAGGCTGACCTGGAATTCACTATGTAATCTCAGGCTAGCCTCGAACTCATGGTTATCCAAGTACTGGGAATAAAGTCATGTACCACCATGCTCCCTTTTCTTTAGGTGATTTGCAATGCAGTTATGCAGGCTAAGGTAATGAGTTACTAGGAAGCCGGTGGATGAAAGCAACAAGAAAATCACAACACTAGTATGGCTGTGTGCCACTGGGCTCAGACATGGAGAAACTCTGCATGAAGATAGGATATAGATTATAAGTTATGAAGAGTTAGTTTCTTGCTGTCTATATGTCCTGACCCACGAACACCAGGAAGGGAACTTAAAACAGCTTCTGCTCAAGAAGGACATGTGGTCAGGATCCTCAGAAGAAATCAGAAGCTTTCAGGGAAAGGCTACAGGTGTCCAGGGTTCTAGAGAGTCCTAGAGAGTTGGTAGGAAGAGATTGAGAAGTCTGGAAGAGTAAATTTGGACAAGATTTAATCATTCGTAGCATTTAATTACTATTATCAGTATTATTAGTTTGAGACAGTTCTAGTTTTAGCTTTTTATTTTATTTTATTTTATTTTATTTTATTTTATTTTATTTTTATTATGATTATTTGGTGTTTCGATGTAGGGTCTGGCTCTAGCCCAGGCTGACCTAGAATTCACTATGTAGTCTCAGGGTGGCCTTGAACTCACGGCAATTCTCCTACCTCTGCCTCCCAAGTGTTGGGATTAAAGGCATGTGCCACCACACTGGATTATTTTATTTTTTGTATAAGAGAGAGAGAGAGAGAGAGAGAGAGAGCAAGAAACAGAGAGAGAGAGAGAAAAAGAAAGAGTGAGAGAGAATTGGCACACTAGGGCCTCTAGCCACTGCAATTGAGCTGCAGACATGTGTGCCACCTTGTGTGCATGCATCACCTTGTGCGTCTGGCTTAAGTGGGATCTGGAGAGTTGAACCTGGGTCCTTAGGCTTCGCAGACAAGCACCTTAATGGCTAAGCCATCTCTGCAGCCCCAGTTTTAGCTTTCGAAGATCCTCTATACTGATTCCACAGTGGCTTTATTAGCTTACATTTCTTCCAGCAGTATGGTATATAAGGTGTACTATTCCTCCATACTTTTGCCATTTGTTGTAGTTTTTTTTTCTTTTTTGTTGTTGTAGTTTCTTTCCTTTTCCTTTTTTTAAAAAACAATTAATTAATTAATTAATTTTGACAGAAAAAAGGAGGGAGAGAGGGAAAGAGAGAGAGAGAGAGAGAGAGAATGGGTGTGACAGGACCCCTAACCAATGTAAAGGAACTCCAGACGCATGCACCACCATGTGCATTTGGCTTTAAGTGGGTAGTGGGGAATTGAACCTGGGTGTAGAGACTTTGTAGGCAAGTCCCTTAACCGCTGAGCCATCTCTTCAGCCTTCTTTTCTTTGCTTTTCTAATGTTAGTTTTGTGGCTTTATTTAAGCACAAATGAAACTATGTATGTGAACTGTCTATTCATTTTCTTTCCTGCACACCCTGGTTTTAAAATTGATGACTGATAACCAGCTGGGCTGGCCACATTTTCCACAATAGCTTTGTGGTTCTTGGAAGCAACACTGTGAGTGATCTCAGCACAGTCAGAATTGTTGCACATCTGGAGCACTTCCCCCTCCTTGACACTGTGGACCAGGAACTTCTGGGAGCCACTGGGCAGTATGTGCTTTGTTTTCTTGTTGCTCCCATAACCCAGTGCTGGGCATCAGGCCTTTGAATCTCTGCACTCTGTTGATACCTCAGGGTTTCCACCAGTTACATCTAATTTTGACATTAGATTTCACTGGTGCCAGATAAACATCTTGGTCCTCTTGGGCTTCAACAGAGGCCTGAGGGGTTGTAGTTCATTTTCTAGGCCATAGCCATTCTGACTTGAGTGAGATGTGATGGTTAATAATGATTGTCAACTTGCAAGCATCTAAAATCACTTAGGAGATAAGCCTCCAGGTATTCTGAGAGGAAGTTTCTAGATTGGGTTAATTCAAGTGGAGAGACCCAGCATAAATGTGGGTAGCACCATCCCATGGGCTGGGGGTCTCGGGCTGCATAAAAAGGGGAAAGTGAACCGGGCGTGAGGGCGCACACCTTTAATTCTAGCACTTGGGAAGCAGAGGTAGGAGGATTAGTGTGAGTTCCAGGCCAGCCTGAGATTGACTACATAATGAATTCCAGATCAGCCTTGTTGAGAGTGAGACCCTGCCTTGAAACACAAACAAAAAAAAGGAAAAAAAAAAACAAAAGAGTGGGGGGAGAAAGTGAGCTGAGTCCCAGCATCCATCTCTCTGCTTCCTGACTGCAGATGCAATGAGACCAGCTGCTTCATGCTCCTGCCGCCACGCCTTTCCTGATATGCTGGGCTGGACCCTTAAACTGTAAGCCAAAACGATCCTCCTTCCTTATGCTGTCTTTGTCAGATATTTTGTCACAGCAGCAATTAATACAGATGTAATCTCGATGTACTTTTAATTTGCATTTACCAGATGACTAAGGGTGTTGAACATTTTTTTCAAATATGGGCCATTTGTATACTTTTTTCCTTTGAGAAATGTCTACTCAATTCATGAGTGTAATAGACAGCTTGGAATGAACATCTAAAAAACCAGACACTGTTTAAGAGAGGAAAGGATTTATTTCAAGCTTACAGGTCCAGGGGGAAGATCCATCAATGGTGGAAGAAGCTGCTTCCATCATCCACACAGAGAGAAATAACCAAACAGGCAGCAAAACCCAAAAAGCAGCGAGCACAAGCCTCAGCCAGTGCTCAGACCTCTCTGCATACCTTTGTGCTGCAATTCAAATCTGCCCACAAACACACCTTCGGCCTGGACCCCAGGATCCACTCCCAGTGAACCTTCTCCAGCCAAGTGGCTGGAGACCCAAGTTACAAGCTTTAATAAAACACCCTCTGTTTATGTGGGATGTACATTTAAACTACCACAGTGGATTGTTTTTTTTTTTTTTTTTTTTTTCCAGGTAGGGTCTCACTCTAGCTCAGGCTGATCTGGAATTCACAATGGAGTCTCAGGGTGGCCTTGAACTCATGGAGATCGTCCTACCTCTGCCTCCTGAGTGCTGGGATTAAGGACATGCACCGCCATGACCGGCTTTACTTTTATTATTTTACGTGTGAATATTTAGTTTCCTCGGCACCATTTGTTCACCACTCCACTCCTCCCCCACATATAGGCTTAATTCTGAGTCCTCCATCCTATCCCATTAGTCTCCCTTAGTCTACATGTATGACATTGTGCTATTACCATGCTGTTTTTGTTCTATGCCTATATTAAAATTATAATTATTTTAAAATTATTTTTATTTTTATTTTTATTTATTTACTTGAGAGCAACAGACAGAGAGAGAAAGAGGCAGAAAGACAGAGAATGGGCGCTCCAGGGCCTCCAGCCACTGCAAACAAACTCCAGATACATGTGCCCCCTTGTGCATCTGGCTTATGTAGGACCTGGGGAATCGAGCCTCCAACTGGGTCCTTAGGCTTCACAGGCAAGCATTTAACTGCTAAGCCATCTCTCCAGTTCAATTATTTTTAATATTTTTATTTAATTTGAGAGAGAATATATGAGTTTACTAGGGTCCCTTGCACCTGAAAATAAACTCTAGATACGTGCACCACTTTGTGCATCTGACTTTATGTGGGTACTGAAGAGGCAAACTTGTGCCAGCAGGCTCTGCAAGTGAATGCATTTAATTGCTGAACCATGTCCTCAGCCCCCGCCTTTTTTTGACAGGATCTCACTATGTAGTCCAGGCTGGCCTCATACTCAAGATCTTCCTGTGCAGTTGAATTTTCATTTGACTCTCCAAAGGTCACTTTAGGTGTCTAAAAAGCTACACTGTGATGAAACATTGAAACAGTAAGTTACTGTGCATGTAGTGTCAAAAATCAGAAATGCAATTAAACGTAGAAATGGTCAATTCTTGGTAAACTTGACAAACAAGTCATCATGCTAGAAAAAATTGACCTGACCAGTTGACATATGGGGAGACAGTGAACATTGAACTGTCAATAGTTTGTACCTATCAAGAAAAGCTGTGTAGACGGCTGTGGTGGCACACACCTTTAATCCCAGCACTCCGGAGGCAGAGGTAGGAGGATCACATGAGTTCGAGGCCACCCTGAGACTCCATAGTGAATTCCAGGTCAGCCTGGGCTAGAGTGAGACCCTATCTTGAAAAACCAAAAAAAAAAAAAAAAAAAAAAAAAAAAGAGAAGCTGTGTAGATAACAGGAATATGTAACACAATAAAACAATCAAATTTATAACCAAAAGAGGAAACATAGATAATGCTGTGGGTTCTCTGAAATGCTACAACATTATACTGTTACTTTTTAAAGATATGGAGGAGATCAATCCATAACCATAGGTTATGAAGAACAGTGAGCCTTCGTGTTCTTAGTTGTATGGGCAAAGGTTATATTAAGACCTTAGATAACACCATGAGCAGCTTAGACCTGACTCTTGATTATGGCACTGCAGAAGACTGGTGCAGTTATAATAACCAACATTTACTGGGTAATTATTATGCAGCACCGGACCATCTTATCCGATCTTTGGTGTTATCATTGTTTTGTTTGTTTTTTTGAGGTAGGGTCTTGCACTAGCCCAGGGTGACCTGGAAATGTAGTCTCAGGGTGGCCTTGAACTCATAGCAATCCTCCTACCTCTGCCTCCTGAGTGCTGAGATTGAAGGCATGTGCCACCATGCCCCGCCTGCTGTTACCTTTTTAAAATGAGACCCCTAGGAGGTAAATCCAGAAGTTCACCTCCAGATTTTAGATGTTAGAACATCCTGTCTGTGCATTTTTAAATTTTTTAAAAAAGCATTTATTTTTATTTTTATTCATTTGAGAGAGAGAGAGAGAAAGAGAGAGAGAGAGAGAGAGAGAGGCAGAGAGAGAAAGAGAAAATGGGCATACTAAGGCCTCCAGCTGCTGCAAATGAACTCCAGAAGCATGTGCCACCTTGTGCTTACATGGGTCCTGGGGAATTGAACCTTGGGTCCTTTGGCTTTGTAGGCAAGTGCCTTCACCACCAAGCCATCTTTCCAGCCCACATTTAAAAAGAATGGACATACTCAAAGTTAATTTTTTTTCAATTTTTGACATTTTCATACATGTGTATGTGTTTTGATCTTATTTCTCCCAATTGCCCTCTTTTTCCTCTTCCCCTCCCATGCACATGCTTCTCCTTTTCCATTAATTCCATTTTTCATGCCTTTTTTTTTTTTTGATTTTTCGTGGTAGGTTTTCATTCTAGCTCAGGCTGACCTGGAATTCACTATGTAGTTTCAGGGTGGTGATCATCCTATCTCTGCCTTCCAAATGCTGGGATTAAAGGTGTGCACCACCACATCTGGCCATGCTTTCTAAAAAAATTTTTTTAACTCATTGAGTTAAATTAGGGTTGCTTGCATGATCATTGGTGGAAGATTGTTTACTGTGAAATGGGAAACTTGTTAGTGGGTACATCACTGATGAACCTGACACCCCTGTCCCACAACCATTAGTTGTCATTAGTTACACTGGGAAGTGTGTGTGTGGGGGGGGAGGGGATTCTCCTCATGTGATACACCCAAACTTTTAAGGTTTTCTTAAAGATATATTTTAGTACTTTCAAAATATATTTTTAGGGCTGGAGAGGTGGCTTAGCGGTTAAGCGCTTGCCTGTGAAGCCTAAGGACCCCTGTTGGAGGCTCGGTTCCCCAGGTCCCAAGTAAGCCAGATGCACAAGGTGGCGCATACATCTGGAGTTCCTTTGCAGTGGCTGGAGGCCCTGGCGTGCCCATTCTTTCTCTCTCTCTATCTGCCTCTTTCTCTCTCTGTCACTCTCAAATAAATAAAAATAAACAAAATTAAAAAATATATTTTAGTTACTTAATTTGCAAGCAGAGAGAGATAGAGAGGAGAGACAGAGAATGGGCACCCCAGGGCCTCCACTTGCTGCAAAGGAACTCCAGGTACATGTGCCACCCTGTGCATCTCGCTTTATGTGGGTACTGGGAAATTGAACCCAGGTCTTCGGGCTTTGCAGGCAAGTGCCTTAACCACTGAGCAATCTTCCCAGCTGTGAAGGTTGATTGTAATGATATATGTAAATATAATGTAGCCACTTCACTTTTTAGAATCGCTGCCAATATCTTGCCTTGTAGAATTAATGTGAGGAGGGTCGGATGATGAATATCTTACAGTGCTTCTAGATAGATTCAGAGGGACAGGTGTTGCAAAGTGGAGTACCAAGAGTCTGCTTGTCAGAAGCCTATCATTGTAGTAGGCGAAGACTGCTGGGAGAAGTCTAAGGAGGAAAGTCTTCTGTGGATTTCATAGCAGTTACCTCCCACAAACTGCCCTTTCTCTCCCACCTGTCTATATCCTTCTGCTGTTCATGCATATCGCAAATGCCAGCTCTTTCGGGAAGTGGTCTATGGCTATCTGCAAAGATGTATGTTCGATCAATTTCATTACGAAATGGAACCAATAACTGAAAGATGAACGTTATTACTAAAATTGCCCTTTGGCCGATCCTGGCTTCAGTTTCCCTAAACTGAAAGCAATGCTGAGTGTACTTGTTCTAATTTCTACCCTGCCAGATTTCTGTAGAAGCTGCTTTTCAAGAGCCAAAAAAAATCTCCTTTTCAGCCCCGCAGGAGGCGGCTCCTCCCGCAAGCTGCAGCCGGGCCAGGGCGGGCGGGGCTGGGAGGGGGAAAAGCGTCGGGGTGGGCGGAGCGCGCTCGGGGTCACGTGACTTCCTTCCCCAGGAGCCTCCGCTGCCCGCCTCCTAGCAACGGGAGCGTCCCGCCCCGCGACACTCGCGCCTCCCTATTGGCTGTTGGGGTTAGGGAGGTGCCCACGGTCGCGTTGCTGATTGGACCGTCCGCCATCGGTCAGGCGCGTTCTCCGAGCGGCTTCGTGGCTGGCTGGCGGCTGCTGTCACTCGCAGGCCGTTTTGCCGAGGCCCGTGCTCCAGCTGGGCTCGGGGAGGGTGGCGGGAGGACGAGGGGCCGGACTGGGGCCTGAGCCGCCGCCGCTGCCGTCTCGGTCGCCGCCGTGTCCGCGGCTGCTATGCCCAGGGCGCCAGGCGTCCTCCGCAGCCCCGCGCAGCGCTGAGTGTGCGGCCGTGCGCCTGCCCCAGGCCGCCCGGGGGCTCCCGGGGCTCTTCCTCCAGCGCCGCCCGAGAACGCGACGCCAGGCGAGATGAAGATGACGGTGGATTTCGAGGAGTGCCTCAAAGACTCGCCCCGCTTCAGGTGAGCGGCACGGACCAGCCCGAGCGGCCTCCTCCCCTGGGGTCCGTGCCTGCCGACCGGGGGCCCGAGCGGGCAGTGCCACCCGCCGGGGCTCCTCCTCCACCCCGCGACCCCGGCCGGCCCTTCCCCAGGGGGGCGAGGCGTGGCCCTCGGAGGGACGTCGCCTTCTCACCCTCGTCCTCCGTCGCCCCCTGCCTCCCCCGGAGGCTCGCTCTTCCTTTCCCTTTCCTTCCGCTCCTCCCGGGTTTCCACCCGGCCCTCCCCACCCCCGCCCGCCTGCCCCGGGCCAGCGTTCTGGGCATCCTCTTGCAGTTCACTTAGTTCCTCTTTGCGCTTTCCGCCTGCTTCCCTCCGCCGCCGGGGATGGGGGAGAGATCTGCCGGGCTCCCCGCCGGAGAGGGGGGCGGATGGATGCGGGGAGGGTGTGTAGGGGTGACCTGGGCTGCGGGGCCTGGAGCGACCGCCTCCCGTGCACCCTGGTCTGTGACTGTCCGCTCTTCTGTCCCCACCCACCCCCTGCCCCTTTGAAGGGTTTGGGGAGGTGCTGGGCTCAGGTCTGGGACAGACTGCATTTCTGTCTTGGGAACGGAAGTAGGAGGCTTCCCCCGGCCCCCCCCTAGGGATTAGATTGTGTTTCTTTCCAGCGGCCTCGGGCCCTGGATCCCACTCGGATGCTCCCAGTGGATCTGTCACCAAACTGATGTGGTGGCACTCGGGTTCACATGGGCTGCCTTGCTTAACACGTGAGAGGCGACAGTCCTGAAGGGGGTCCTGAGTGCATACTCTTTTCTCTTCGGGGCATTGTGGGAAAACTGTTGGTTTGGAAGAATGGAGTTTGTCTGGGCTGTATTTTACAGTGTGATTAGATAGGACTGGCTTTAGGCCTTGAAAATAAGGCCCTAAAACTTCCGTTACATAGTGACATTTCTTGAAAGCTCCCTCTGAGCGTTGGTGTGTGTATGTCCCCGCCGATCTCCCTGCCAAGCCTGCATTGAAAGTTCTTGCTTCCACCGGGTACTAACTGTTCTCATCCTTATCATTAATTTGGTGTCTCATGTTGCCTTCAGTGTAGAGGAGGGGAAAGAAGTGTAAAATGAAGGAACTTACACACTCTTAGAGAAAAATTCAAGAACACTTTGTCTTTGACCTTTATTTTTTCTGGGTGTCAATTTTATCTGGAGCTATTGTTTAAAAAAAAAAAGATCAGTGCATGGTTTCATTACTGTTTCTATTAGGTTTTCAAAGTTTTATGTTCTGGGTGAGTTGAAAGACTATTGAGTGACAAACAGATTGGCTAGGGAAGCCTTGTAGGTTAGCTTCTAGAACTGGGTGGCAAATGAAGTAATTTTTAAATAGTACCTTAGAAGGTTATGCTTTTTGTGTGACATTTTTATTAATATGATTCAGCTGTTTATCATCACCTGAAGTAAGCACAGCATTTTTCTCTAGAGAATGTAGCTTTTGGACTCCCTTGTTTTCACATTATAAATTTGATTTTTTTTAAAATCAAAACAAGTTTGAGGGACGTGACTTGGATTGGCTTCTAGGCACTGGTGTTGGTCACGGATGGAGTGATACTACGTTTTTAACGTAATCATTGAATATAAAGCAATAATTTAAAATACCAACTAAGTTGTCTGCTGTGGCATATTGAACTTTCATTAAACTTGAATCTGATATCTATCCCATTTTAATTAAGATACAGATTTTCACGTGTTGTTTTAGCATTCTAATTAATGTCTGCCACATATTGGGGAATGGATGTCATGATTCCAAGAACTCTTGCGTCTTGTATACATCTTTGGGACTCAGTTAATTTTCAACAGAAGGAAGAATACAAACAAATCAAAGTCTCATTCACATTTCTAATAATTGTAGTTTTCCATGTCCAGCAGTATGTAGATTTGTGTAGCATTTGAATATGATATTTCATTACTCTTTATTCACGTGCTGTACGTATAGGAGAAACTTGACTAATGAGTATATGCGAATTGTGAGTGCTGTATTGAAACATATCAAAATAGAAAATTGTGGGCCATGGTGGCTCATGCTGGTAATCCCTCCTACTCTGGAGGCTGAGGTAGGAGGATTGTGAGCTGGAGGCTAGCCTGGACATCATAGCAAAAAAATAAAAATTAAAAAAAAAAACTCCAAAATTGAAGGGCTGGTCTACTTGGTTTTTAATTTCCTTCCTTCCTTCCTTCCTTCCTTCCTTCCTTCCTTCCTTTTTCTTTCTTAGAAACAATATCTATTTATTTATTTGGGCAGAAAGAGGTAGACAGAGAGAGTATGGGCATGCTAGGGCCTCCTGCCACTAAACCAACTCCAGATGCATATACTACTTTGCATCTGGCTTTACATGAGTATTGGGGAAATCAAACCTGGGCACTCATGCTTTGCAAGCAAGCACTTTTAACCACTTAGCAATCTTTCCAGCCCCAGATTTTTTTTTTTAATTCTTTCACAAAGAATTGTGTGGCATTTAAATCTAGTATGTTTATGTAACTGCCTGTGGTGCTGTACACTTAATGCAAAGGCAAATCTTGCTGAAGGAAAAACATTTACCACTATTCAAGCTTAAAGCATTCATTTTCCTGTTAAATGGATGAGGAAGTAGGAAGGCCCTGGTTGAAATAGGGAGAATAGGATGTTGTAGTTGCAACATTGTCTTGTTTCACTCTAGTCCAGGCTGACCTGGAATTCACTATGTAGTCTCGGGGTGGCCTGGAACTCACAGTGATCCTCCTACCTGTGCTGGGATTACAGACGTGCACCACCGCGCCCAGCTCCCTTTTTAGTTTTTTAAGCACTAGTTTAAAATCAACTTATTAAAGATCAGAATCTTGTTATAAGAAGCTACAAGAAAGTACATCGTGTCTAAGTGTACTTTTTTGTGGTAACTTTACATTTTGAACATTTATTCAACTTTGAATTTGGGGCATAAATTGTATGTAGTTCCTTTTTAGAATGTTACAAACTTTTAATTAAAATTATGTTTCCAGGTGTGTTGGTGGACAACTGTAATCCTAGCACTCACGGTGCAGAGGCTGGGGTATTATGAGTTTGAGGATCTAGCCTGGGCTACATAGTGAGACATGTTTGAAAAAAGAAGTTTATTTAGATATATTTTGGTTCTTTCAGGAAGTGAATTTTAAGAAAAATGTGAGAGGCCAGGAATGATCATGCAGCCTGCAATCCCAGGTCTTATGAGGCTGAGTCAGGAGGTCGCAAATTGGAGGCCAGCCTGAAAGAAACAAATGAGAAAACAAACAGCAGTAATAGGAAGTTGAATTAAGTATTTCTGAGTGGTGAAAGGTTTTCACGCTAAGTAATATTAAGGTGCCTTAGTATGCCTCCAAACACTAGGGTGATCTGTTTAGGGTTTATGTTTTCATACTGTATTGGGCACCATCATGAAGACTTTTGCTTCTAGTTTATATTTCCGATATGATTCTTGTTTAGTAACTTAAAATAAAATCTTTTAAAGAGGCATTTGTTTTAAAGATTTATTTTTACTTATTAGAGACAGAGAGAGTGAGAATGGGTGTGCCAGGGCTTCTAGCTATTGCAAATGAACTCCAGATGCATGTGCCACCATGTACATCTGGCTTATGTGGGACTTTGAGAATTGAACCTGGGTCCTTAGGCTTCTCAGGCAAGTGCCTTAACCTGCTAAGCCATCTCTCCAGCCCTAAAGAGTGTGGATGGTTTTAATAGTTGAAATACCTTGGAACAAAGTAGATTAAGTATACTTTGGATCTGTTTTACTATTATGCTGGGGCCAATCCTTGCTGATTGGTTTCTTTCTTTCTTTTTTTTTTTTTTCGAGGTAGGGTCTCACTCTGGCTCAGGCTGACCTGGTATTCAGTATGTAGTCTCAGGGTGGCCTCGAACTCTCGGTGATCCTCCTACCTCTGCCTCCCGAGTGCTGGGATTAAAGGTGTGCTCCACCACGACCAGCTTCTTTTTTCTGTTTTTGGCATGTATGTGTAGAGTATGTTGAGTGTGCACATGTGTGTGCAGATGTGCATGCCCCATGTTTGCATGCAGGCGCCAGTGGAGAATATCAGGTGTCTTCCTCTATCAGTCACTCATAGGTTTCCTTGAGATGGAGTCTCTCACTTAACCCGGAGCTACTGTTTTATTTATTTATTTATTGGTCAATGATGCCCAGCAAGTCTCTGGTGTCTGCCTCTACATAACTAGAGTGATAAGTGTGTGTGTTCACACTCAGCTTTTTAAGTGAGTGCGGGGAAATTGAACTCAGGCATTCTCAGGCTCTCTAAGGCTGTCATGTTTGCACAGTAAGCATTCTTACCCACTGAGCCATCTCCTCAGCACCTTAAGTTCTGTTTTTATAGTGATCAAACTTCTTAACAACTGGTACCTATACAGTGAAAATGTGCTTCATCTCAGAAGTGGTGGAATGGAGTTAAAATTTTAATGTATCATCATACACAGAACTTGTTCCTCATCACAGTTTTCAATTTCTCATTTAATGTAATATTAACTTGAGTTGATGTAAGGAACACAGGCTTTTATGATATGCCAGGCCTTATTCTGGATGGCTTCATAGCTAGTCTGTCATTTAACTGCTAAAATACCTTATGGAGTAGGAGGTATTCACATTGTTTTGGCTTTTCAGACAGGGGCTCACTCTGTAACCCAGGCTGGCCTTAAACTTGTGATTCTCCTGCCCCTTTTGTGCAGGTGTTGGGATTACCACACAACTGGCTAAAGTAGGAATCATCATCATCATTAGATTTTTAAATCTGTATGATGAATATTTGAGAGGCTGACTTTTAAAAACTATATTTTATTTATCTATTTGAGAGAGAGAGAATGGGCACGCCAGGGCCTCCAGTCACTGCAAATAAACCCCAGATGCATGCGCCTACTTGGCATCTGTCTTGTGTGGGTCCTGGAGAATCGAACCGGGATCATTTGGCTTTGCAGGCAAACACCTTAACCACTAAGCCATCTCTCCAGCCCCTTAACTGACTTGCTTAATGGTGGATTTAAAAAAGGATGGGTCTGGAAGTGATAACAGCAGCCTTCTCCCTCATTAGTGGTTTTTGCTTTCAAAGGCTCAGTTGTCTGCATAAATCTCAGTCTGAAATTATTATGTAGGAAATTCTAGGAACTAGAACATCTATGATTTATGGGTTGGGGAGACGGCTCAGTGCTCAAAGGCACTGCTTGCTTGCAAAGCTTGTTGGCCTAAGGTTCCATTTCCCAGTACCCATGTAATGTCAGGTGCACAAAGTGGCACATGAGTCTGGAGTTCATTTGCAATGCTAAGAGGCCCTGTAGTGCCTATACTCACTCACTCTGTTTCCATCATTGCAAATAAATAATATATATGAAGAAGCTGGGCATGGTGGCATGCGCCTTTAGCCCAGCACTTGGGAGACAGAGGTAGGAGGATCGCCTGTGAGTTCAAGGCCACCCTGAGACTACATAGTGAATTTAGGTCAGCCTTGACTAGAGTGAGACCCTACCTCGGAAAAAAAAAAAAAAAAAAAAAACCAAGAAGAAGTTTTGTGATTTAGCATTTTGCCTTTCTAATTAATGTGATGAAAAATCCCATTGTGTCTAGTGCATGTTCACCATATGTGCTACCTGCCCACACAGTGGCTGTTTTATCAGGATTGTGGTACTGTTACAGTGCTTGTGTTCAAGGATTATTTGACCTAATAGGGATCCCAAAGTACTCCAAGAGCAAGACTAATGATGCTGACAGTTGGATATGCCAAAAAGAAACTTAACTAAATTGCTCCATTTAAGTGAAAAGGCAAAAATTGTTCATAAGGAAAGAAAAAAATGTATTCCAAAATTGCCAAGATGTATGAAATGTCCTCCACAGACTTGTTCATGAGTTGAGTGTTTGATCCCCAGCTGGCAGCACTATTTTGGGAGTTTGTGGAAACTGTGGGAGATGAGGGTGAGGGAGGAAATAGGTTCTGCGGGAGTGCTTGTGAGGGACTGGGTCCTGGGTTTCTTCCTCTTGCTTCCTGTCACAAGGTGAATAACTTCCTTTTACACATATTTCTATGGTGTGCCCAAGCGTATATGAGACCAAACCATGTGGACAGAACTCTTTAAACCATGAGCACAAGTCATTCCTCCCTAAAGTGTTTATGTTAGATATTTTGCTGACAGTGACGTGAAACTGGCCAATATGGAGAATTGGGGTCATTTTGTGACTACCTGGTGATGTGGTTCAGAGCCTTTAGGACTGGTTTGTAGGAGGAATTTTGAAAAATTTGGTGAAGCAGAGCCCTAGGATATTGTAAGCAGTGGGTGACAGGTGGTGATGGTGGGACCTCAGAAGACCAGCATGCCAAGAATGATGCAGACAGTGCAGGCCAGGCTCATTAACTTTCATGTTGCATGAAGATCCTGTTGGTAATTGGACAAGAGGCCATTCATGTTACATCCTGACTCTACTTTTGTTTATGTCCTTAGGCTTTGTGGGAGGCTGAACTTAAAGGTACTGGCCTCATTGATACAGGAGAGGACATTTCAAAGCAGTTTACTTGCAGGCTGTGGCATGGTTATTGCTAGCTGCATTTAGCCAGGCTTTCAGTGAGAATCAGGAGCAAAGAACTGAATATAAAGACATGAAAAACTTGCAGTTTGGGGATGGAGAGATGGCTTAACAATTAGGGTGCTTGCCTGCGAAGCCTAAGGATCCTCATGCCTGCGAAGCCTAAGGATCCAGGTTCGATTTCCCATGTACCCATGTAAGCCAGATACACATGGTGGCACATGCTTCTGGAGTTTGTTTGCAATGGCTGGAAGCCCTGCTGCATCCATTCTCTATCTGCCTCTTCTTCCCTCTCTAATAAATAAATAAAAATAAAATATTTAAAAAACTTGCAGTTTGGTCAGAAAAGCTAGAGTAAAGATTGAGCTAAGGAAGGCCTGGCTTCTGAAGAGATTAGGCTGTTACAAAGAAGCCAACAACTCTGCGTGGAGCTGTAGGAAAGGAGCCTTCCAGACTTCTCAGCAGTTGACTCATCCCAATCCTGGCAGGCTCTAGGGCATGAAAGTTTGAAAACTTTTCCAAGAGCAGCCTAGGAAAGTGCTTTCCCAGGATTCCTTTCACTGTGCTCAGCTGCCTAGGCACTCGGAGGCCACTGTAGCCATGGTCCAAGGGACTTCTCTTAACTGGTGGCAAAACTGGGCTTGCTCATGTGTTGCGGATTGTAAATTCATGGAGGTCTTTTCCCAGATTTCAAAGAAAGGGCCTGGAGGGCCTGGGAGGCCAGATGATGTGTGACAGGGCTGGAACCCTTCAGGCAGATCACAAGGGGTGGTGCTTGAGCCTGTGAGGGTGAATGTTGGAACTTTGAAGGCTTTCAGAACTCTTGGAGATGGGCGAAATACATTTTGTACTCTAAGCTGTCCATGAAATTTTGGGCCTGTAGCAGAATGTTAGGGGTTAAATATGAAATGTCCCCCTCCATGTGCTGAATGCTTGGTTTTTACCTAGTGACTGTGGAAACTTTGGGAGGTGGAGCCTAGGTGGAGGAAGTAGGGTTTGGGGGTGGGGGTGTGTACCTTCGAGCGTATATCTAGCCCCTTCCTCTCTGCTTTGCTGCTTCCTGCCCACCATGATGTAAGCTACTGTGTCATACCTTCCTGACCGCGATGGACCAAAGCAGGCAGGCAGGTCTAACCTGAGGTCTGTGTGCTGCATGTCTGCCAGGATAGCTGTGAATGTGGCTCAACATACTTGGAGATGACAGCATCATTGTCACAGTGTAAAATGTTTGGGCACCACTGGAAACCTTTGAAACTGTAGTTTAAATAAATTTTTCAAGTTGTTTTGCTCAGTTTTTTGGTCACAGCAACAAGCACAGTAACTGCCATGCATGTATGAATGGACCTTCTGTCTCTGAAACTGTGAGGAAAGAAAAAGAAGTTCTTTTTGGTCTTATTTTTGTTTTGGCAGTCTCACTCTGTAGTGCATGCTAGCCTAGGACTCGTGACAATCCTGCCTCAGCATCGCAAGTGCTGGGACTGCAGGTGTGAGCCATCACACCTAGCTAGAGAAGGAAATTCTTGATGGTTTTGCTGTTGTACCTCAACTTGCAAGAGTTTCCAAAGTAAGTCTTCAGCGATGAATGGCCTCTTCTGGAAGAAGAGACCCAATAGAACCGGCTTTCATAAGAGAGCCAAGTATATACTGAGCATGTAACATGGAGGTATAGTTACTTCAGCTTACAATGTTCATCTATAATTTTTTTGGCAAAAAATAGTAGCTATTGAGGATCCCTAACTATTGACATCTGTTCCTCACAGTCAGCTGTGGACATAATCATGGTTCAATGATCCAGGATCACATGAAGCAGAGTAATAGCATAATGCATGTCACAGTGCCTATGCTATTCCTGTTACCTCACCTCACCTCACCTCACCTCACCTCACCTCACCTCATGCAGATTTTATATAATCCCATACAAGAAGCATGTCAAAAGTGTTTTGAGAGATTACATTCATAATATAAACTTTCATTGTACTATATTGTTATGATCATCCTGTTTTTTTTTTATTACTCTTTTTTTTTTTTTGGAGGTAGGGTCTTGCTCTAGCCCAGGCCTACTTGGAATTCACTATGTAGTCCCAGGCTGGCCTTAAACTTACAGTGATCCTCTTACCTGTGCCTCCTGAGTGCTGGGATTAAAGGAGTGCACCACCATGCCCAACTTTATTGCTCTATTGTGCCTAATTTATAAATTAAACTTCATCATAAGTATGTATTATAGGAAAAAATAGTATTTACAGATTTTGTAATTTCAGGGTCTACTGGGGGCTCTTGGAAAGTGTCACCTGGCTGATAAGATAAGGGTTGGAGAAACTTACTGCATTGGTTGAAACAGCATCTTAGAGCCCATAAAGGAAGCAAGATAGTAGCTTAGTACAGAGGCTTTTGCTTTTTTTTTTTCTTTTTTCTTTTGTTTGGAGATTTTCTTCTCTCCATGCTGGTATTTGCTAGGCTCTACCATTGAGCCACATCCTCAGCCCCAGCACACAATTGTAACTATAAAAATTATCCAAGTTATAGATGATGAAACAGTCATAGTGGGTGGACAAAACTTCACTTAAGTTGGTAGAAGTCTTTAAATGCCTATAGATCCAGCTGCTAGGGAAGCTGAGGCAAGGTGATCATTGGAGACCGGGACTTCAGGGTGTAGGGTATTTATGCCAGCAGGGTTTTGCACTAAGTTTCAGTAGTAGTATTGCTCTTGACTTCACCCTAGCCTAGACAATGTAAGAGGGCTTCGTCTCAAAAAACAACAACAACGAAAACATTGAAGGAGTATATATTTTTAAATTAATGTATTTATTTGTAAGCAGAGAGAGAGAGAGAGAGAGAGAAGAGAGGCAGACAGAGAGAGAATGGGCACACCAGGACCTTAAGCCACTGCAAACAAACTCCAGATGCATGTGCCCCTTGTGCATCTGGCTATGTGGGTCCTGGAGAATCCAACCTGGGTCCTTTGGCTTTGCAGGCCAATGCCTTAACTGCTAAGCCATCTCTCTAGCCCTGAAGGAGTGTATTAGTTGCCTTTTTTGTTTCTGTGACCAAAGCAACTTAGAGAATGGTTTATTTTGCTTTACTGTTTTGGTGGGGAAGACATGACGGAGATAAAGCAGCTGGTCATATTGTATCTGTAGTCAGGAAGCAGAGAGAAGAATGAATAAATAAGTGCTGGTTCTCAGCTCACTCTTTTCTTTTATCCAGTCTAAGATGCCCAGCCCACGGAATGGCTCTGCTCACGTTTATGTTGGGTCTTCCTATCTCAGTTCACCTAACCCAGAGAATAGCTCAAAGACATGTTTCCATTATGATTCTAAATATTGTCCAGTTGACAACCGAGATTAACCAACACAAGAAGGCTGGTGGAGAGAGGGAGAGAGTGAGAAACAGAAAGGAAGAATGATAAGAGGAGATAGAAATACTCAAACTGATTTTTTGTTTTTTGGAGTATTTAAGGTGAATTAAACAAAAGATAAAGAGAAGAAATGAAACCTGTGGATACAACTCTGGAAAGATTGTGACCTGAAAAGAAGGCAGTGAGGGAAGACCTGAGGGGTCTCTATATGCTGACTGGGGATGACTTGAAGTCTGTCTGCTGAGTTGTGTTATATTTGAAGGTTAGATAGCTCAGAAGCACCATGAGCTAAACCTTGAGAAGGATTTAGGTAAATGAATATATGACTTATTTTAGAGGTGAAGACAATTTCACAAAGGGGTTGACTTCACTATACTCTTGTAGCAGTTTGTATTTGAAATGACAAGATTCTTCTCTGAAATATGGCTAAGTATTTTACTGAAAGGTTTTACAATTTTTTGTGGTGCCACAGGTATATTCAACTTTAAATACTTCTGTTTTTTCATTGTTAAAAATATAGAGCCCAGCTACAAATGATTGGACTTCTGTGTGAGTAGGGATAAAACTCAGAAGCAGAGGCCAGTAAGCTAGAAAGGAGATAGAAAGGGAGTAGAAAGGGGGGGGGTTGCTTAATAGGATGGAATTGTGTATATGTAACTAGAAGAACAGATTAATGGGGGTGAAAAGGACTAAGTGAGGTCAGGGGAAGAGATTGAGTAAAGGAAAGGCAGAGGGAAGGCTAACCAAAATCTAAGAGGATATAAATAAGTCATATGGAAACCTACTTTTTTGGACAATGAAATACTCAGGAGCCATATAGATTGTTACTAGAAATTTCTCAGTGCCAGGGATGGGATACCTTCCAGTGACTTGTTGGCCAGGGAGGTCCCTGATACCCACAAAACATTACAGGCCATTGCTGAGTTCCTTGGTTTCCCACCAGGAATAGAAGGTAAGACCCTATTGCTGAAGACTCCACATACTTGGGCTGCAAGGTCACTGAGAAATCCTCCTCCATGTAGACCAGCTGACAGAGAGCTGGAAGAACCCATTCTGTATGCAGTTTAATGGGAGAGAGAGAAATCACCAGTGATGATACCCAACAGTGGACACGGCAAATGAGGCCAAATGAGGCAGTGGGTGCAATAGTGGCACGTCTGTTATGGGGGAAACCAACTCCCCTCTAATTGGACCTGCTCCATGGGAGGGAATACGTGCCTGATACTGAAAACCTACAACAGGGGTATTCATGAACCCTAGGGGTATAACGTCTGCTGCTATCTGGCTAAATGTATATACTGTGCTCATCAAACTGCCCAGTAAGCACTTCTCTTATTGTTCATACCCATATATTAATGCTACTGTCACTTTTGGTTAGAGAAGCTTCTCTTTTCAGATGGCAGTGACCTTGGGATGACACAGAAAGCACTATGGTGCTGAGAAGAAGTTTCAGAGGAGTGCTCAGCACTGAAATATCTCTATTACACCTTCCAAGGCTCAGGGTCCATTGCGGAAGAGGTAGCAGAAAGAATATAAGAGCCAGAGGAAGGGTAGGACTCCTTACAACATGCTCCTCCAGACACAAAATGGCCTGGATATCCATGACCTTACAGTGCCTGATACTACCTGCATAAGATCATCATAATAAGAAGAAAAGATGATGGCATGAAAATAAGAGAGAGACTGATTGAGAGGGGGAGGGGATATGATGGAGAGTGGAGTTTCAAAGGGGAAAGTTGGGGGAGGAAGAGAATTACCATGGGATATTGCTTACAATCATGGAAGTTGTCAATAAAAAAAATTAAAAAAAACAACATAGAGCCCAGTGTGGAGGCCTGAAACCTAGAGAGCAGCATAAGTGCAAGCAGGTCAAGTGGGGAGTGGACACTGGATGGTTAACACCAGGCTTTAGTGTTTTACAGTCACTTTGGACAAACTGAGCAGAGTGTGTTCCCTGGTTTTATTGACTCATGGGAAATTAAAATTGATGGGACTCACCGTTTTGATTTTTTTTTATTTTTAAGAGATTTAAAAAAATTGTTTATTATTAGAGAGAGAGAGAGAGAGAGAGAGAGAGAGAGATAATGGGCATCCAGGGCCTCCAGTCATTGCAAACAGACTCCATGCACCACCTTGTGCATCTGGCTTATGTGGGTCCTGGGGAATTGAACCGGGGTCCTTTGGCTTTGCAGGCAAATGCCTTAACTGTTAAGTCATCTCTCCAGCTCATCATTTGGATTTTTGTAGTTCTGGTCAGAAAGGCATTTAAGTAAATAAAACTTTTCCTGTTGATGTTTTTTTGGGTAGCTTTTTTTTTTTTTTTCCTTCCAAGGTAGGGTCTCACTGTAGCTCAGGCTGATCTGAAATTCACTATGTAGTCTCAGGGTGGCCTCACACTCCTGGCTATCCTCCTACCTCTGCCTCCTGTGTGCTGGGATTAAAGGTGTGTGCCACCACACCCAGCTTGGTAAGGGTAGTTTTTAATTTATTGGTATTTTGTTTTACTTTGGTTCAGCTTTCTGTTCCTGAAAAATCTTTTAGTAAGCTCAAAATTCATTCATTTGGATTTTAATTTAAAGTATTTAAACTAAGGGTAGTATAGAGACTTATCTTTTAAAGGTTGTTGTCAGGTAGATTTTGTAGGGGAAAAAGCAACAAAAGAAGATACTTTCTAGCTGTGTGTGTGTGTGTGTGTTTCGTGTTTCTTTGCTTTTTATTTTTTTGGCAGAGTCTTGCTGTGGCTGCTGTGCTGGGATCACCAGCATGTACCACCATATCTGGCAAGTTAAAAAAGAGTTCTTTTGTCAGTGTGAGGAGCAAACCTAGGACCCAAGGCCTTGAATATGTTCTGGCAGCACTGTAACTGAGCTGAATGAATCCCTACACTCCTCCTTTTCCTCACCCCCTATATTTTCCTTTCCTTTTTTCTTATTTACCTTTTCCTTGCTTTTTTTCTGGGGGAGGGGTGCGGAATTTCAAGGTAGGGTGTTATTCTTAGCCCAGGCTGACCTGGAATTCACTATTTAGTCTCAGGGTGGCCTCGAACTCACAATAGTCCACCTACCTCTGCCTCTGGAGTGCTAAGATTAAAGGCATGTACCACCATGCCCTGCTTTTTTCCTTCCTTTTTTTTTTTGGTTTTTCGAGGTAGGGTCTCACTCTAGCCCAGGCTAACCTGGAATTCACTATGTAGTCTCAGGGTGGTCTTGAACTCATGGCGATCCTTGTACCTCTGCCTCCCAAATCCTGGGATTAAAGGCGTGCGCCACCATGCCTGGCTTTTCCTTCTTTTTTATTTCCTTTTCCTACTCCTTTTCTTTCCCTCTTTTCCTCCCTCCCTCCTTTTTTTTTTTTTTTTTTTTTTTTTTTTTTTGATAGGGTTTCATTATGGGGCCAGGCTACCCTTGAACTCCTGCTTCTGTAGTGCTGGTTTTACATTTACGTGCCACTGCAGCTGGTACCATTTGTTTTTTCTTTAAAAAGAATCTACATAGCACAAAAGGCTCTCTGTATTTGTGGATTCCACACCTGCAGTCCAACCCACCAAAGAATGAAAATATTTAAAAGAAAAAAAAATTCTGCGTGTACTGAATATAGTATAGACTTTTTTCTTGTCATTATTTCTCAGTATAATATAGCAGCTATTTACATTGTATTAGGTGTATATAATCCAGAGACTAAAGTATACAAGAGGCCATGCATATGTTTCATGCAAATACTACATCATTTATAGCAGGGCCTTAAGTATCTGCAGAAGGTCCTAGAGCCCAATCTCTCCACAGGTAACAGGTTATGACTGTGTTGCTATCTGGTCATTTTAGGAAATTTTGCCAACCTTTGTTGTAAACCATTACATTATTGTACCTTTCATTAAAGAATGAGGATTTAGATCTCAGTTTATTTAGGTGATGTACATGATTTAAGGGGCAAAAGTAGGGGTAATAGAATGTGTGATATGACACTGCATATATCCAAAGATACATGCCACAAGGACTAGGGGTTGTGTCCCACCTGTTGTGATAAGACATTGTTATTCACACAGTCAGGTAACATAATTGGATAACAGTTATGTTTCAGAAGGGCAGAACAAAGTATTTTGAATGTTTTCAACAAAGAAAAATGATATGTTTAGTCTGATTTAAATATACACAAGTTATATTTTTATCAAATTATTATATAGAATCCTATTAATTATTTGTGTGCAATGTTTATGTTTTTATGCATCAATTAAGGCAAGTCTGGAATGGATGGGAGGTAGTTCAGTGGTCTAGTACTTGCCTAGCATACATGAGACCTTGGGATTCTGGGTTTGCTCCTAGCAGTCTTCTCCTGCCCCTCCAAATCCCCCACAAAACTCAACAATAACAATGACTGGAAAGACTATTATTACTGTGAGAGAGAGAGAGAGAACTCCATGTCATGCTTGTGCAATTGAGGCAGGGTTTCTCTGGATCTCTCTTGCTGTTGTCAGCGTGCTGGGATTACAGAAGCCTGCCATGGCTTCTGGCTTTTTACATGAGGTCTGGGGAGCGAACCCAGGTCCTCAGGCTTGAGCAGGAGTGCTTTGTCCACTGAGCCAGCTCCTCAGCCCTACTAGCTCATTTTACTTTTGAGAGGTAGATTGCATTTGACTCTTCTCTGTTTCCTTTCCTACTCCTCCCTGCCCTGTTCTTGCTCTCTTTTTTTCCTTGCTAGTGCTTGTTGAGAATTGAACCCCAGGCCTTTCATGCCAAGCAGGTTCCTTGTCACCGGGCTGCACCCCCAGCCCAGGGACTTCTATTTTTAAAGCATTGTTTATAACAATCAGTGCTATCAGTAAAAACCAAACACATTACTGGGAAAAGGAAGCAAGCTATTCTTCCCTCTTCTCCCCAAAACATTTTATTTTAAAAATGTTCAGACTTATTGAAGTGTTGACAGTAGTGTGAAATGTACTAAATTTACTAGTTACTATTTAAGCACGTTTACTCTCTATATTTATGTCACTATCTGTCTTACACATATGAAAAGATATGTATGTACAACATGTACTTCTTTTCTGAATCATTTGAAATTTTGGTGTGCATTTCCTAAAAATATGGGAATTTTCTACATTGGCTATATTTATGACACTTGGAGTAATTTTTTCAAGTTTTCCCGATTCTTTCAATAATACTTTTTATTGTTTTTTGAGACAGTATCTTAATTTATTTGTTTGCATACATGTGTGTGGGGGGAGGGTTATGCCAGAGTCTCATGCTGCTTCAAACAAACACCAGATGCATGCCCTGCTTATTTCCTCCGTCTTTCTATGGGTGCTGGGGGTGTAGAACCTGGCCAGCACCCTCTGCAAGCCAGCACCTTTAAACCACTGAGCCATCTCCCCAGCCCTGAGATCATATTTTGCTCTCTAGCTCAGGCTGGCATTGAACTTGTGATCCTCCTGCTTTACCAATAATACTCGTACAACTAATTTATCCCCCCCCCCTTCCAATCCAGTATTCAGTGAATGCTTATGTAGTGGGTTGCTTTTTCATTGCTTTTAGCCAACTATGCAGTTTTACTACTTGTAATCCATTCTCTTTCATTGGGACAATTTAACCAGTGAGGGAAGTTTGAATTATTATGGAGCTACAAGAGATTTGGTTGAGGGCCAGATCATCAAATTACTCTATGTTATGTTAAAGACTTTAGCGACTCATCATAGGAAATAGTGGAAACTAGGTCTGTCATATCTAAATTTGTATACTATTTGTGACATTGATGTTTCAGGCAAATAATTTTAGTGTATTACAGTATTCAACAAAAGTTTTTATCCGGGTGTGGTGGCGCACACCCTTGATCTCAACACTCAGGAGGCAGAGGTAGGAGGATTGCTATTGAGTTTGAGGCCACACTGAGACTACATAGTGAATTCAGGTTAGCCTGGGCAAATAAATAAATAAATAAGCTTTTACCTTGAACAGAAGTATCTGTAACAGCCAGGTGTGGTGGTGCACACCTTTAATTGCAGCAGTCAGGAGGCAGAGGTAAGAGGCTTGCTGAGTTCGAAGCCAGCCTGAGACTACATAGTGAATTCCAGGTCTGGGCTTGAGTGAGACCCTACCTTGAAAAAAAAAATTAAAAACAAAAGTATCTGTAACAAATCAATTCAGAAACAGTATGGGAAAATTAATGAGGGAAATGGGCACATATTAAATTTTTTTTTGATATATTTGGCAGTAGTAAAGAGATCCTGTTAAAAATCCCTATTTGTTAAAGATAAAAATGTAATAGAATGTATGGGGTTTGTTTTAAAGTATATAAACAACAAAAGGCACAAGCCTGTATGAAATAAGTATGACAAAGTTTTGGTAATTGTGAAAATTATTTAATAGGTACATGGGAATTCTTTGTTACGGTTCTGATTGTATTGGCTTGGTTCATTTCATGGGGCTTGTGGTAGTTAAGTGTCCCCCATAAACTTAGGTTTTCTGAATGCTAGGTTCCCAGCTGATGGAGATTTGGGAATTAATGCCTCTTGGAGGTGGTGCATTGTTGGGGGTGGGCTTATGGGTATTATAGCCAGTTTCTCCTTGCCAGTGTTTGGGACACTCTCTTGTTCCCATTGTCCACCTGGAGGTGATGTCCATCCTCTGTTCATGCCATTGTTATCCCCTGCCATCATGGAGCTTCCCCTCAAGTCTGCAAGCCAAAATAAACCCTTTTTCCCCCTCAAGCTGCTCGTGGTTGGGTGATTTCTGCCAGCAATGTGAACCTGACTACAACAGGGCTGGAGGGATGACTTAGCAGTTAAGGCGTTTGCCTGCAAAGCCAAAGGACCCAGGTTCGATTCCTCAGGACCTACATTATCCAGATTCACTAGGGGGTGCACGTGTCTGGAGTTCGTTTGCAGTGGCTGGAGGCCGTAGCACGCCCATTCTCTTTCTCTCTCTCTCTCTCTTTCTCTCTCCCCCACCCCTTCTCTGTCAAATAAATAAATAAGTCAGGCATGGTGGTGCACACCTTTAATCCCAGCACTTGGGAGGCAGAGATAGGAGGATCACCATGAGCTAGAGGCCACCCTGAGACTACATAGTGAATTCCAAGGTCAGTCTGAGCTAGAGTGAGACCCTACTTCGAAACAAAGTAAAACAAAACAAAACAAAAAATAATAAATAAATAAATAAATAAATGAGAAAAAAAAAAGAAAATGGGACAATGTCACTAATTTCTTAACAATAAGAAGATATAACTACTAACACCTCACTTTTTGACATACAAAAAACCAGAATATTGGATTTGAGGAAACTTGTGTTATTGTCCAGAGCAATTCTGTATGTGATTTTCTTTTTTTTGAAGTAGGGTCTCAATCTAGCCCAGGTTGACCTGGAATTCACTATGTAGTCTCAGGTGGCCTTGGACTCGTACAATCCTCCTACCTCTGCTGCCCAAGGGATTAAAGGCCTGTACCTCCACTCCCGGCTTTTGTATGTGATCTTTTATGTATACTGCATATGCTAAACAACATATGTCTGAGTGTTGGTTAGACAAGAGTTAGCAAAAATTTCTTACTATGTTTTTGAATCTCTCTCTCTCTTTTTTTTTTTTGGTTTTTCGAGATAGGGTTTCACTCTAGTCCAGGCTGACCTGGAATTCACTATATAGTCTTAATGTGTCCTCGAACTCATGGTGATCCTCCTACCTTCGCCTACAGAATGCTGGGATTAAAGGTGTGCGTCATCACGCCTGGCTGTTTTTGAATCTCTTGAAAAGAGCCCAATATTTTTTGAGGTATTAAATAATTTTGCCTTTATAGTATTTATTTAAAAACTGCAGACTTTTAAGTATGGCAGAAAGCTAGCTATGACAATAGAAAAATTCTGTACAAATTACAAAACTACTTAATTCAAACCAGCACTTAGAATTGTAGAACACTATTGTAGGGAGCTTTTGCCTCTCAATCAGCTATTGTGTGAGTAATGTGTAATCTTTCCTGTGATGACAGCATTCATGTATTACGAGTCCTGCCTTACTGTGATTTCAGCAGACATAAACAATGCCATCTCTTTTGTTTCGAATCCAGCAGCTGCCCTCTGATCACAGTGATGAGGAGTGGTTATTAAAATAAAAAGATGACAATATTAGGAAGGTTGAGTTCAGTTCTAAGAAAGATGATGGCACAGGACTTGGTGTCCAGACTTTTTCTCTCCACCTCTATTAAGAATGTTTTAGTTCCCTTTCATTTAATTCTTATTTTTTTGAGACAGGGTCTCTATAGTCCATGATGGTCTAGAACTTGAGCTCCTCTTGCCTTGGCTCTCTGTTTTGGCTGGACCAGCTGGCCAGTGAGTGCCAGGGCTTTCCTTTCTGCTTCACCGGTGCTGGGGTAACAGGCATGCTCTGTCATGCTCAGCATTTTATGTGGGCATTTCAGGTTCTCATACTTTCCCATCAGCACTTTACTCACTGAGCCATCCATAGCATGTAACATATTTGATGGAGGGAAACTAATGCTACCTAATTAAAAAATATTTTTATTTATTTGCAAGCAGAGAGAGATTGAGAGAAGAGAGACAGAGAGAATGGGTATGCCAGGGATTCAGTCACTGTGAACAAACTCTAGACACATGCTCCACTTTGTGTATGTGGTTTTTGTGGGCACTGGGGAACCAAACTCTGGTTGTTAGGCCTTGCAGGCAAGCACCTTAACCACTAAACCATATCTCCAGCCCCTAAATACTTTTATTTTTAAAGACTTTCAAAGTTTTATTTATTTACTTGCAAGCAGAGAGAGATAGAGAGAGAGGGGGGATAGAGAGGAGACAGATAAAGAATGGGCGCACCAGGGCCTCCAGCCACTGCAAAAGAACTCCAGATGCATGCTCCCCCTTGTGCATCTGGCTTACGTGGGTCCTGGGGAATTGGACCTGGGTCCTTTGGCTAAACAGGCAAACACCTTAACCACTAAGCCATCTCTCCAGCCCAATACTTTATTTTTAAAATGAGGAAGAATCCAACTATGTCTGCCTTCTTCACTGTATTCAACATTGTACTAGAGATTCTAGTTGGTGTAAGTGGGTGGGGAGCAGGGAGAATGAAGAAATAAAACGCGCCACCATGCCCAGCTTAAAACTGTTAGCAGCCGGTTGTGGTGGCGCACGCCTTTAATCCCAGCACTTGGGAGGCAGAGGTAGGAGGATCACTGTGAGTTCGAGGCCATCCTGAGACTCCATAGTGAATTCCAGGACAGCGTGGGCTACAGTGAGACCCTACCTCAAAAAACCAAAAAAAAAAAAAAAACCAAAAAATAAAAACCCCACAAAAACTGTTAGTAGATGAAATAATGATGTCTGTAGTAGATATGATAGAATCTATCCAAACCAAAAATCAACTCATAAAAGTATTACATGCACTCATTTTATCAAATCCATTTCTTTTTTTTTGGTTTTTCTTTTTAGGTTTTTCGAGGTAGGGTCTCACTCTAGCCCAGGCTGACCTAGAATTCACTGTGGAGTCTCAGGGTGGCCTCGAACTCATGGCAATCTCTACCTCTGCCTCCGAAGTGCTGGGATTAAAGGCGTGTGCCACCACGCCCGGCTATCAAATCCATTTCTGTGTACAGTTATTGAATAATCAGAAATTGAAATTTTAAAATATTCTCCTGTGTTATTTAGCCTGTCATTACTGTGACAAAATACTGGAGAAAACACCTTGAGGACAGAAGGATTTCTTCTGGTGTGTGGTTTTAGAAGTTCCAGTCCAGTGTCCATTGTCTGTGCTGTCCCTTGTTGATGGTGAGGCAAAACATGGCAAGGAGAATATGAAGGTGAGAGCTCACCTCATGGTGGGAGGGATAGGATGTGCCCTTCAAAGGGCATGTCTTCAGCGACATACTTCCTCAACCTCGTCCCCTCCTGGTTTTACCTCTTCTCTGTAATGCCATTACAATGTGATTTGACCGAATCACTACCAACTGGGGAACAAACCTTCAACACATGACCTTTGGAAACTTAATATCTAAACCATACCACCTTTGTTTATTTATTTTTGTTTTTTGGTTTTGCGAGGTAGGGTCTCACTCTAGCTCAGGCTGACCTGGAATTCACTATGTAGTGTCAGGGTGTCCTCGAAATCATGGTGATCCTTTTACCTCTGCCTCCCGAGTGCTGGGATTAAAGGTGTGTGCCACCATGCCCGGCCCATACCTTCTTTATAATAGCACCACAAACAAGATTAAAAAAATGATGTATAAGACTTGCAAACCCAAGACTATTAAATATCGGCAAGAGGAATTCAAGAGAGCTATGCCATGATGAGTTGAAGATTAAATTTTGTTAATATATCTCTTTTCTAAGACTAGGGTGTAGCTGAGTGATTAGAACTGGCCTAGCATGCACAAGGCTCTTGGTTTGAGCCCCAGCACTGGGGAGAAAAAAAAACACACAAAAAATTATTGTCCAAAACTGGTATATACATTGTATAACCTCCAATGAAAATTCCTCCTAGCCCTTTCCCTCCTTTCTTCCTTCCTTCCTTCCTTCCTTCCTTCCTTCCTTCCTTCCTTCCTTCCTTCCTTCCTTCCTTCCTCCTCCTCCTCCTCCTCCTCCTCCTCCTCCTCCTCCTCTTCTTCTTCTTCTTCTTCTTCTTTTTTTGGTAGAATTGATGAATCAATTCTAAAATTCACTTAGACTAACCACAACAACTTTGAAAAAGAGGTACACTGAATACTTTCCGATTTTAAGTCAGTGACAAGGCAGTGGGTGTATTGGCTCAGAGATAGTGAAAGAGATTAGTAGAGCTGCTTAGACAGCTGAGTTTTGGCAAATATAGCAAGATAACTCAATGATACAATGTATAAAAATTAACTGATTTTTGTAAAAATAAAAACTTTGAAAAATACACTTAAGAGATTGAGAAGACTGGAATATAAAAAATTTGCAAATCATATATCTAATATAGGACTTACTTCCAGAATATATAAAGGAATCTCAGAGTTTAAGAATAAGAAAACAATATAGTTTAAAAATGAGCAAAAATGTTGATTGTTTACTTCACTAAAGTTGTAAGAGTACATATAAGCATATGAAAAAATGCTCAGTTTCATCAGCTTCATTAGGGACATGCAGTTTGAAGCACATTTAGATGCCACCTCTGTGCGTCTGGTAGAATGGCAAACAGTAAAATGGTTCAACTACACCAAATGTTGCCAAGCAGGAGGCAAACCCAGGACCCACTTCCTAAAGCAGTTGGTAATTTCCTGAAAAGTTAAAAAAAAATTAAACTGTCATTTAAATGATGCAGCCAATTCTATTCCTAGGTATTTACTCATGAGACAACAAATCCTATACCCATACAAAGATTTGTACAGGAATCATTATAGCAGACTAAAAACTGGAAAAACTCACATGTCCATCATAGAGTGAGTGGTTAAACAGACTGATATATCCCTAAGATGGAGTACACTACTCCTCAATAAAAAGGAATTATACATTCTACAAGATGGATGAATCATAAAATAAGTGTGCTGAGTAAAAGAACCCAGACCATGAAGAATACATACTAATTCACTTCTACGACATTCTTAGAAATTTAAATTCATGTATAATGATAAAATAATGCCTGGGAAAGGGCGAGATGGGAGCCAAAGGTAATAGTCATGAGCAGATTTAGGTAGAGTGAGTTTATTATATTGAATTTGGTGGCATCATAGATATGTACATATGTCAAGACTCAACAAATGGTATACTTTAATATATGAAGTTTAGTTATGTCAATTAGTGCTGAAAGCTATTTTAAAACACCAACCTAGAGAGAGTGTTAGATTCTTGCTTGTCGCTCTCCAAATCCCATCAGTGGGGAATCTATTCTGCTTTTAATTTATTTATTTATATACCTTTTTTTTTTTAACCCTTCCTTTGGCTCTTAACATTCTTTTCTGCCACCTCTTCCACAATGGACCCTGAGCCTTGGAAGGTGTGATATAGGTATTACAGTGCTGAGCACTCCTCTGTCACTTCTCGGCACCATGGTGCCTTCTGAGGTCATTGACATCTGAAGAGAGAAGGTTCTCTAACCAAAAGTGAGAGTAGCATTAATATATGTGTATGAACATTAAGAGAAGTGCTTACTGGGCAGTTTGATGAGCATAGTATATACATTTAGCCAGACACCAGCAGACGTTATAACCCTAGGGCTCATGACTATCCCTGTTGTAGGTTTCAGTATCAGGCATGTATTCCCTCCCATGGAGTGGGCCTCCAGTCCAATTAGAGAGTGGTTGGTTTCTCCCATAACAGACATGCCACTATTGTACCTGTTGGCTCATTTGGCCTGGTTGGCCAAATTTAAGGCTTGCAGTGTCCACTGTTGAGTATCTCCACTGGTGATTTCTCTCTCTCCCGTTTGAACTGCATATAGCATCTATTTTTCTATCTTTCTGTCAGCTGGTCTACATGGAGGTTTTCAGCTCAGCTCCAGAAGGGTTTCTCAGTGACTTTGCAGCCCAAGTATGTGGAGTCTTCAGCAATAGGGTCTTACTTACCATCTATTCCTGGTGGGAAACCAAGGGCCTCAGCAATGGCCTGTAATGTTTTGTGGGTATCAGGGACCTCCCTGGCCAACAAGTCACTGGAAGGTATCCCATCCCTGGCACTGAAAAATTTCTAGTAATAATCTATGGCTTCTGGATGTGCCATTGTCCAAAAAAGTAGGTTTCCATTTGACTTATTCATGTCCTCTTAGATTTTGATTAGCACTCCCTGTGCCTTTACTCAGTCTCTTCCCCTGACCGTATTTAGGCCTTGTCACCCCCATTAATCTGTTCTTCTACTTACATATATACAATACCATCCTATTAAGTCCCCCCTCCCTCCCTTTCTATTCCCTTTATATCTCCTTTCTAGCTTACTGGTCTCTGCTACTGAGTTTTATGCCTACTCACATAGAAGTCCAATCATTTGTAGCTAGGATCCACATATGAGAGAGAACGTGTGCACACGTTTGGCTTTCTGGTCCTGGGTTACCTCACTGAGTATAATCCTTTCCAGATTCATCCATTTTCCTGCAAATTTCATAACTTCATTTTTCTTTATTGCTGAGTAGAACTCCATTGTGTAAATGTTCCACACCTTCATTAACCACTCATCAGTTGAGGGACATCTAGGTCATTTATTTTTAAGTTTATGGCAACTTCCATGTATAGACAATATACCATGATCATAATCCCTTCTCAGAACCCTCCTTTTCAACCCCTCCCAAATTCCCCTTTCACTGAATCCCTTGTTCTTTCCAACAGGTCTTTCTTCTATTATTTTTGTCTTATTATTATTATTACTTTTTTTTTGTTTGTGTTTTTCAAGGTAGGGTCTCGCTCTAGCCCAGGCTGACCTGGATAGCCTAAGGGTGGCCTTGAACTAACCGCTATCATCCTGCCTTTGCCTCCCAAGTGCTGGGATTGAAGGTGTGCACCACCACACCTGACTCTCTTCTATTTTGATGCCATCATTTTCCCCCTCCTATTATTCAGGTCTTATGTAGGTAGTATCAGCCACTGTGAGGTCATGAATACCACAGCCACTTTGTGTCTAGAAGACAGTATGGCAAAACACTCCTCCCCTTCCTTTTGCTCTTTTTGCCTCCTCTTCCACAGTGGTCCCTGAGCCTTGGAGGGTGTGATAGAGATGTCTCACTTAGTGCTGAACACACCACTGTCTCTTCTCAGCACTATGGTGAGTTTTGAGTCTTTGCAGTGGTCACTGGCAGCTGAAAAGAGAAGCTTCTCTAATAAAAAATGAGAGTAGCATTAATACATGGGCATACACATAAGTCTTTAGAGGGGCGTAATATATGCATTCTGTTTTTCTCTTGTAGGGCATGTGCCTCTTGTTGGCTGGTTGTCTCCTGTATCTCAGTCCTCAGCATCTGATAGTGGGCAAGTCCAGTCTGTCTGCAGAAGTCTGTATGTCCAGGGTTTTTAAAAAAGCCTAAGATAACTCATATGCTGTGGGGAACACGAAGCCACTGTGCAGCAGTAGTTGTATTTTCTATCGCCATGGACCACTTCAGTGAGATGCTAGTCGTAGATTTCTCTTGTAGATGTGATCAGCCCATGGAGTCCCTAATCCCTAAGAGACAGATAACAGGTTTTGAGAGTGGCATCTCTGAAAGCCCTAGGCTGGAGCTGAGGGGTGGAACCTAACCATCTCTCTTCAATTTGGGAGTAGTACTAAAATTCCATCTACAGAAACCTCTTCAACCCAATTCCATCTCATCTTTGATCCTCCAAGCCTCTCATTTGCCCACCCTTGCAAAAAATTGGTTTGAAGTAGGTGATCTGCTAAGTATTGTAAAGCTTTGCCATCTCTTCATTTAGTGGTCCTTTATGGGCCTTGTCGCCGTAGTCCAGCGTCTGATTTTGGGTTACAGCAGTACTTGGTAGATATTTCCTTGGAGCTTCAGCGAAGACTAGGAGGTTTAGTCGAGTATAATGCTAAATGTTCTTAACAGAACTTTTGTGAACTCTGATTTGATTTAAAAGCTTAAATGAAAGCCTTTTTCCTGGGATCAGTGAACCTTGAAGTACTACTTCTCATTCTTATATTATAGTATTGGACATGTATTCTTACCTGTGGGATGAGATTGTAGCCATTTTCTAGTTTCATCATAAGTGCTTTCTATTATATTGTTATTTTTCTTTTTATTATTGTTTTTAATTGCCCTTGCTGCCTGCTTCCTCCCTCCCTTCCCACACCCAGGTGAGTTTTACTCTAGCCCAGGATCACCTGGAATTCACTCTGAAGCCTCAGGCTTGTTTGTTTGTTTATTTATTTATTTATTTGAGAGAGAGAGAGAGAGAGACAGACAGACAGACAGACACACACAAAGAGGTAGTTTGATTCAGGTGTCCTCCATATACTTAGGTATTCTGAATGCTAGGTTCCCAGCTGGTAGAGATTTGGGAACTAATGCCTGCTGGAGGCAATGTATTGTTGGGGGCAGGCTTATGGGCATTATAGCCAGTTTCCCCTTGCCAGCATTTGGCACACTCTCCTGTTGCTGTGGTCCATCTGTTGCTGGCCAAGAGGTTGATGTCCACCCTCTGCTCATGCCATCATTTTCCCCTGCCATCATGGAGCTTCCCCTCGAGTGTGTAAGCCAAACTAAACCCTTTTTTCCACAAGCTGCTCTTGGCCAGGTGTTTTCTGCCAGCAGTGCAAACCTGACTGCAACAGAGTGAGAGGAAGAGACAAATGGAGTGGGCGCGCCAGGGCCTTCAGCAGATGAACTCCAGACGCATGTGCCTGCCTTGTGCATCTGGCCTACATGGGTACTGGGGAATTGAACCTGTGTCCTTAGGCTTCTCAGGCAAATGCCTTAACTGCTAAACTATTTCTCCAGCCCTTGAACTCTTTTCTATCTTCCTACCTCAGCCTCCTGAGTGATGGATCAAAGGCATGCACCATCATGCCTGGCCTTGCCTGGCTCCTTTTAAACCTATTTCTTTTTGTTAAAATGGTTATCATTCTAGCTGTCACTGACTTCTGTCCTGTTAAAATTTCTGTAGTATTTGAAAGAACGAGCCATCTAGTTCCTTTCAAGCACATTGGAGGAATTGATTAAAATGGGAGATGGGCTAGGAGATGGCTCAGCAGTTAAAGGTGCTTGCTTACAAAGTCTGCCAACTTGGGTTTGATTCCCTAGTACCCACATAAAGCTAGATGCACAAAGTGGCACATGCATCTGTAGTTTTTTTTTTTTTTTTGTTGTTGTTGTTTTTTGGCAGTAGCAAGAGGTTCTGACATGCCCATACTCTCTTTGATTGTCTCGCACCTGGCAAATAAATAATAAAATAATAAAATAAAATGGAAGAGTTAAAATTGCTTATCTCTGTGATGCTTCAGAGCCCATAGATTTTTGGAGTCTCAAAATTCCTTTGAGAAAAGTAGGATAGGCAATATTATTTGTAATTCTATAGATAATAAATATGTCAGATGTAAAATGGATGGGCCAAAGTGACAGTGAATTATTGACAGTAAGAATTAGAACACAGAATATATCATTTCCATTCCATTGTTTGAGTACTAAAGATGTTTTTCTAATAAAGAATATTATTTATTCCCTCCCACATCAATTTATTTTTGCTGTAATAGGTAATGCAGGAATGAGAGTTACATTTTATTATTCAAGTAATTTATTAGATGTTTTTTAGTCTTTGCTTTTATAGTATGCGTTAGAGTTGTCAAGAGTAGTACACTGACAGATACTACCACAATGGAGCCTGGGTAGCTGAGTTGGTAGAGTGCTTGTCTAGCATGCATGAAGCCCTGGGTTTGATCCCTAGCACTACATGAATTGGGCATGGTGGTTTTCATCTGTAATCCCAGTACTGCGGAAGTATAGGCAGGAAGTTCAGAAGTTCAGGTCATTCTCAGAGTGAGCTTGAGGCCAGCCTGGGTTGCATAAGACTCAACCAAACCAAACTCAAACCACTACTGTATTGCCATGAAGTTTATGAACTCCAAACTAATAGGTTAATTTATGTGTATATGAATATATATTCCTCTACCTATCTATCCATCTACCTATCTATGTATCTACCTATCATCTGTCTGTCTATATTCCCTCTTAACTATATGAGAAGTTTAACTTGGATAATGAAAAAAAGGGGGTTTTTAATAATTGCCAATCATTTAAGATACCTAACAATGTTGTCAGAAACAGTCAGTAAAACAATAGGAAGCAATACTAGCTGTTTTTATTCCCTATACTAGTACTAACCAGGCTTTCATAGGTCTTCATTACAAGGAAACCACTGCTAGAGTAAGATTTAGTATGGTCAGCAAGTTTAAGGTATTTTTCATGAGTCTCTGAAAGAGTGTCCAAATGCCTGAGGATGGAAAAGCAGCACAATTACCTCTTTTGTTTCCAAATTAACAGTGTAACCCAAAGATCATTCCAGATGGTTCATGACTGAATACTTTTTTTTTTTTTTTTTTTTTTTTTGAGATAGGGTCTCACTGTAGCTCAGGCTGACCTGTGTAGTCTCAGGGTGGCCTCGAACACATGGCAGTCCTCCTACCTATACCTCTCAAAGGCTGGGATTAAAGGTGTGCGCCACCATGCCAGGCTTCATTTTTTTTTATTATAATATATTCCAGATTTAATGAAATTGTTCTTAAATAAGGATCATTTTTTTGTCATATGATAGCTTTATTTCTAGGAAAACATACATATTAGTTTTTCAGACAGATTTGAAGTTTCAAAGTTTAAGATTGGAGCTTATGTCAGATAGACTCAGAGGACCAATATTACTTTCCTTTTACTTCTGTCTGCACTTCTCTATCCCAGTTTGATGGTTGTGTGAATCATTCTGCTGTATATTTGGAAATGTCTTATGCCTTCCTCGGGAAATGTAGCTTGTAGAGTATAGTCAGAGATGGGTGTATTTTCTGACTCTTTCTGTCTGTGCATCTGACTTATATAGGTACTGGGGAATTGAACCTGGGTCCTTAGACTTCGCAGGCAAGTGCCTTAACTGCTAAGCCATCTCTCTGGCCCATACAAATAATTTAAAACAATTTGTTGTCAAAAGGGAAAATTTGATTATGTAATCATAAATGTTAAGGTTGAAGAAGACTCACCATTGCAAAGGTATAAATTCATCCTAGATTAATTTATAGTCAATGCACTAGCAGTGTTCTAAAGCTTATATGAAAGAACAAATTATATTAGGCTAAGGAAATCTTGAAAAATAATATGAGCAAGCAGTGTCCCCTAACTAGATTTTAAAATCTATTATTATTATTTATTTATTTGCAAGCAGGGAGCATGGGGTGGGGTGGGGACGATGGGCATGCCAGAACCTCTTGCCACTGCAAACCAGCTGCAGAGGTATGTGCCACTTTGTGCATCTGGCATACGTATGTAATGGGGAATCAAACCTGGACCATCAGGCTTTGCAAGCAAATGACTTTAACCACTAAGTCATCTCTCCAGTCTCTTAAAGTTATTATTAAAGTACAGAGATTGCAGCATTCTAGAACTGGTGTAGAATTTTTTTTTGTTTGTTTGTTTTTGAGGTAGGGTCTCACTACTCTAGCCCAGGCTGACGTGGAATTCACTGTGTAGTCTCACTTGGTTTCGAACTCACAGTGATCCTCCTACCTCTGCCTCCCGAGTGCTGGAATTAAAGTTGTGCACCACCACACCCAGCCTGGAGAAGTTTTTAAAAAGTATTTTTATTTGACAGAGAGAATGAGGCAGAGAGAGAGAGAGAGTGAGAGTAAGAGTGTGTGTGAGAGAGAGAGAGAGAGAGAGAGAGAGTGTGTGAGAGAGAGTGCGTGAGTGCATGCCAGGACCTCCAGCCACTGTAAATGAACCCCAGACACATGCGCCACCTGGTGCATCTGGCTTACATGGGTTCTGGGCAATCGAACCTGGGTCCTTTGGCTTTGCAGGCACGCACCTCAGTAGAAGACGGACTCATACCATAAGCATACAATTATAAAAAAGAGAGATGTGGTTGGTAGTAAACCTAAAAAAAAGTTTCACATTTTGGGTTATGTAAAAAAGTAAAAATTAAGTTGATGTTGAGATGCTGTTACTACAATCTTACATCTGATGTATTTACCTTACTGTTCTGGGTGTGATGGTGCATCTGTAATCCCAGTTTCTCAGGAGGCTGAGGCAGGACGATCAAAAATTCAAGACTGGGCTGGGAAATGTAGCCAGAGCCTTTCTCAAGGTAAACTAGGGTAGGACATGTAGGTCATTGGAGAACATTTGCTTAGTATGTGAGAAGCTCTGGGTTCTGTCTCTAGCATGCACACACATAGCCAGTCGTGAACATCACATTTTAATTCAGAAGCCAAAGAAGTATTTGCTCCTATCTAGTTGATATAAGTGAATTTTCATTCTTATGGGGGGGGGTGGAAGAGTGGGTAATGTATTGATGTAACAAAAACCTTAAAATCTTTATACCCATAAAATATCTGTTTTAGCAGTTCCACTTTTAGAAAGCTCTTTTCACTTAATAGTCTGTTGAAAATATTTTTAGTTTATTATGTAGTACCTCATCTTTTGTAGCCTCATACATAATAGTTAAGGGTTTGCACAGGCTATTACAGGAATTGGGGTTCTTTTCTGGACTTTATTTTGGGGAGTGTTGGGAATTGAACCCAGATCTTGCAGATGCGGAGCAAGTGTTCTGCTGTTGAGTTCCATCCCCATGCTTGGGAGTCTTTATCCCTTTGGTAGTTAAGAAATTATTTGAAACAGTTTTGAAGATGCATTTTAAGGTAAGTTGAAAAATCATCCAATACAAAAATGTAAGTTCTGTTTCTTATTGGCTTATTCCTATCTCTTGTGGCTAAGATCAGGTGTAGAACCTATTTTTTTTTTCTATTTTCTTTTTTTAGTTTAACTTTTATTTTTTTTTATCTGTTTGAGAGGGAGAGAGAGAGAAAGAGGCAGAAAGATAAATAGAGAGAATGGGTGTGCCAGGGCCTTCAGCCATTGCAAACAAACTCCAGATGCATGCACCACCTTGTGCATCTGGCTTTACATGGGTCCTGGAAAATTGAATCTGGGTCTGTTGGCTTTGTAGGTAAGTGCCTTAACTGCTAAGCCATCTCTCCAGCCTCCCCCTTTTTTTGAGTTAGGGTCTCACTGTAGCTGAGGCTGACCTGGCACTCATTCTGTAGTCCCAGGCTAGCCTCAAATTCACAGTGATCCTCCTACTTCTGCATCCCAAGGGCTGGGATCAAAGGTGTGCACTACCACGCCTGGCATCTGTTCTTTTTTAAAAATTTATTGATTTTTAATCCTTTCTAAATTAAAATTTTATTTTATTTTATTTATTTGAGAGAGATTGTAACAGGCAGATAAAGAGAGGGTGGGGAGAATGGGTATGCCAGGGCCTTCAGCCACTGTAAACAAACTTCAGACGCATGTGCTACCTTGTAAATCTGGATTATGTGGGTCCTGTGGAATCAAACCTGGGTCCTTTGGCTTCACAGGGAAACACCTTAACCACTAAGCCATCTCTCCAGCCCTGTTATTTTTTGAGTTTAATATCTAATTCATCCTCTGTCTGAAAATACATTAAATGTATTTTTGGAAAAAAATGCAAATCGCTAGAAACTGCATACTTTGATGTAGGTTTTAGGGCTTTAATGGTGAACAAAATTCAGTCTTTTTCCTCATGCTATTTGTCATCTAGTAAGAATTATGGAGACTGTAGAGATGGCTCAGTGGTTAAAGGTGCTTGCTTGCAAAGCCCGGTGGCCTGTGTTTGATTGCCCAGTACCCACATAAAGCCAGAAACAAAGTGGTGCATGCATTTGAAGTTAGTTTGTAGTGGTAGGAGGCCCTGGCATGCCCATACTCTGTCTCTCTCAAATAAATAATCATGGAAAATGAATTTAGCACTGTATTAAAGTGGTATACTTAGAGTAAACATCCTTGGTGCTTTGGGAGCAAATAAGAATGAGCCCTGTCTTGCATAGACAGTGGGGGCTTCTTACTGTAAAGAATATTTGGCAGGTGCAGTATAATTGGGAATTACCAAGGTGAAGAGTCTAGGAAAAGTGCTTCTTGCAGGGAAAATGAAAGACTCACATACAGAAGAGAGTGTAGAATGGGAGGATGGAGGCATATTAATGAGGACCTGATGGGCTTTTGTAACATTCAGGACAGTAACATAAAGAGTGAGAAACTGAGAAATGTTAGTCAGTGATGGTTTCTCTATTTCTTCTTCTCCTCCTCCTTCTCCTCCTCCTTCTCCTCCTCCTCCTCCCTCCTCCTCTTCCTCCTCCTTCTCCTCCTTCTTCTTATTTTTAAATGACAGGCTCTCACTGTGTAGCCCATGCTAGTTTTGAACTCACTGTCATTCTGTCTTGGCCTCCTGAGTGCTGGGATTACAGGTGTAATCATGTTTGTGTATACTACTTATAATGTGCTGGCAAAATTCACTTCATGGGATCAGGAGAGTCCTTTAGAGAGTGGTTGCTGCCCTTCAGATGTGGGTAGTTAGTAGTGGTGGTGTAGCGCTGAAATATAAAAGAGACCGAGTAGTAAAATAGGAAGGTGGCATCCAGCTTTGTGTCTTGAGCACGTGTGTGAGAAGACAGAAGAAGCTGCTCTGATAGAGAAGAAGGTGCCCGGTTTTCAGTTCTGAAGCTCTGAGAAAGATCTGGCCTAGAGACAAAAGTCTGAGATTTTGATATTTTTTTCTTTCAGGTAACTTGGTTTATTTTATTTTGTTTTATTTTTTATTAATTAGTTTTGTATTCAGCAAATACAGTCAGTTTGGTACCATTATGAGGCTCATCTGTGACCTACCCCCTCCCCTTAGGTAACTTGGTTTTATAGGTGAGAATAATTTGTTTTTACATTTTAAGATAGATACATACTCAATTCATGTTGGAAGAACTGCTGTTCTGTTGGACATGTTTGTACTTTCACTGTTAAATTATGAACTGTTATGAGGGTGGCTTTGAATTCATTATGTAGTCCTGGCCTGCCTAGAACTCATGATCTTCCTGCCTAGCCTCCTGAGCCCTGAGATTTCAGTTGTGTGCCATTACAACCACTTCTAGATGTTTGTAAGAAAATAATTATGAATCCATGTAGACAGTTGTCACACTCATAGTGTTAAAAAGTTTTCTGTGCATGTCCATGCATGTGTGAGGGCTAGAGAGTGAAGTACTAGGTGGAAGCGTATGCATCCTGTTTTACTAGATGCTGTTAGAATACAAAACATTTGAGAGCATACACCCCTACCAGCTTGTGGTAGTTCCCTCTTAGCGCTGGGATAAAGCACCTGACCCAGTGCGGCTGATGGAAGGAAAGTACTTATTTCGGCTTACAGTCTTAAGGGGAACCTAAATGGTGGCAGGGGAAAGCATGGCCTGAGCAGAGGCAGGACATCACCTCCTTGTCACAGCAGGTGGACAACAGCTGCAGGAGAGTGAGCCAAGCTCTGGGAAGCCGGGGACTTGCTGTAACACTCTGGTAGTTACCTTCTGATTGCTGGGACAGAACACCCGACCAAAAGCAGCTGCTGTGAGGAAATTGTTTTGGCTTGTAGTCTCCAGGGAATGCTCCATAATGGCAGGGGAAACATGGCATGAGCAGGGGCTGGCCATCATCTCCTTGCCAACATCAAGTGGACAACAGCAGCAGGAGACTGAGCCAAACTCTTAGCAGAGGGGAGCCTGCTGTCACACCCCTACCCCTGCCCCAAGCAACACACCTCCTCCAGTTAGGCTCCATTTTCCAAATTGCCATTAGTTGGGAACTGAATTAAGCATTCAGAGTACATGAGTTGATGAGGGGAACACCTAATAATATTCTGCCCAGGGGCCCCATAGACTAATAACTACTCATGTTGCAAAATGCAGTGCATTCAGTCCAACTTTAAAAATCCCTATAGTTTTTTATCAGTCCCAACACTGTTCATACATCCCCATAGTCCATTGTCTCAACTGTAAAATCAAAAAAACACACAATGGCACAGAATAAACATTCACACTGTAAAAGATGCTTTGCAGTTTTAAATATGAAATTCCACTCTGTTAAATGCAACAAATAATATTTAATGAGATATTTATCTTCCTTCTCTCCATGTGTGTGTGCATGTATGTTTTTTGAGGTAGGTTCTCACTCTAGCTCAGTCTGACCTGGAGTTTACCTGGAGTCTCAGGGTGGCATTGAACTCAAAGCAGTCCCTCCTGCCTCTGCCTCTCAAGTGCTGGGATTAAAGTGCGCCACCACGTCCGACAGTCCTCTTTGTTTTGGTAGGGTCTTACTATGTGGTCTAGGCTGGCCTTAACTCATTATGTAGCTAGCCCAAGATCACAGCAATTCTGCCTCAGCCTTCTGGGATTGCAGGTGCACATCACTATGTCTGGCTCATTATCAATTATTTTGTCACTAAATGTTGGTGAAATAGTTTCTTTCCATTATATTTAGTTCCTCTCCAATATATTTCAACCATAAATGTCTAAAATTTTCTTAAATTTTTAAAACTGAACTTCTTATGCCCGTATGTGTGCGTGTGCACATGTGTGTGGAGGCCAGAGGACAACCTTGGGTGTCATTGTCTAGGTGCTGTCCACCTTTTTGAGCTATCTCCTTGCCCATTCCTATGTCTTCTGTTGACTTTTTAAAAAAATATTTATGTATTTGAGAGAGAGAGAAGGAAGAGAATGGGCGTGCCAAGGGCCTTCCACTACTGCAGACGATCTCCAGATGCATGTGTCCCCTTGTGCATCTGGCTTATGTGGGTCCTGGGGAATCAAACCTGGCTCCTTTGGCTTTGCAGGCAAGCACCTTAACCGCTAAGCCATCCCTCCAGCCCAGTTTACATATTTTTGAAGTGAGAATTTTAAGATTTTGATGTTCTTATGAGTTATGGGTTAGATCGAATACTGAGTTGTCTTATTACATAGCTTACATATTGAATAAATATTTTGCATATCTTTACTTTTTCTTGTGTGTGTGCAGGTGTGTATTTAGAATGTTGTGTGTGGGTGGTGTATGCAAACATGTATGCAGATGTGCATGCCCCATGCATGTGTACTTGGAGGCCAGAGGGAAAAATTAGGTGTCCTCCTTTGTCACTTCTTCTTTATTTCCTTGAGATGGAGGCTCTCACTGAACAGGAACTCCTTTTTTTTTTTTTTTTTTTTTTTTTTGGTTAAACTGCCTTCCTAAGTGAGCCCCAGTCATCCTTCTCTCTCTGACCCCTTCAGCACAAAGTTCACAGGCTGTACATGGGTGCTGGGGATTAAACTTGGGTCCTCATGCTTGCATAGCAAGTGGTCTTATGACCATCTCTTGAGTCCTGATTTTTTTTTTTAAACCAGTTTAAGATATTTGGGTCTGAAGAGCTCTGGTGATGGTCTTGAAAGTTTAGATAAGGACTTTTAAAAACATGAAATCTGTGTTTTGGGGCTGGAGAGATGGCTTAGCAGTTATGGTGCTTGCCTGAGAAGTCTAAGGACCCAGGTACAGTTCCCCCAAACCCACATAAAACCAGATGCACATGGTGGTGCGTGTGTCTGGAGTTTGTTTGCAGTGGCTAGAGGCCCTAGTATGCCCATTCTCTCTCTGACCTTTTCTCTCTTTCAAATAAATGAATAAATAAATAAAATATTAAAAACAACAAAAAATTGTGGTTTTGAGGGGGACCTTGTGGAATGATTATCCTTTGTGTATAATGGTCTGTATTTCCCCTATGGATTTGCTAGAGTTTACTCAAGGACCAGGTTCATCCTGGTCTCATTTGCTTTTTTTTTCTTTTGTTTTTTTAAGGCAGGATCTCAGTCTAGCTCAGTCTGACCTCAAACTCATGGCAGTCCTCCTACCTCTGCCTCCCGAGTGCTGAGATTAAAAGCGTGTGCTCCCACACCCAGCTCATTTGCTTTTGACATTTAAAAATTTTTTATTTTAAAAAATATTTATTTTCTTGAGAGAGAGAGAGACAGCAAGAGAGAGAGGGGGGGGGAGGGAAAGAGGCAGGTAGAGAGAAAGAGAAAATAGGCACACCAGGGCTTCTAGCCACTGCAAATGAACTCCAGATGCATGTGTCCCCTTGTGCACCTGGCTTATGTGGGTCCTGGGGAATCGAATCGGCATCCCTAGGTTTTGCAGGCAAATGCCTTAACCGCCTTTTGACGTTTTATTAATGTTTTTCAAAGAATTGTTTTTCAAAATAAGTGGCTGATGCATGCTCAACTGTACATGGGACATATACACATCCCTTCCAGGGCTCAGGGGACATTACAGAAAATGGGATGCAAAGATTCTAAGAACTGGCACACTGAGGAACTCTTTTGCCCAGACATGACAAAGCCATTGCACTCAAAAACTCATCATGTGTGGTACACGATGGGACCAATCAATAGTCTCCATTTATTTATTTAATTATTTGGTTTTTTGAGGTAAGGTCTTGCTCTAGTCCAAGCTGACCTGGAATTCACTATGTAGTCTTAGGGTGGCCTCGAACTCATGGCATAAATAAAACAGGTAAAGGGTATACCCTTTTATTTCCATTCCCTTGTTCCCATTTCTCTGGGGCCCTCCTCTGTATGGTTATGGGATTTGCTGTGGGGTCATGAAGGCCTCAGTCAGTCCCAATTGGGATGGTGGGGGACTGTACCTCAGGGTTTTCCCACCCACTCTGTGGCTCTTACAGTCTTTCTCCCCCTTCTTCTGCAATGTTTCCTGAGCCATGGCAGGCCTATTGGCAGTCTAATTTAGTGTTGAGTTCTTTGTAGCCACTGGATTTCTGCTTAGATAGGTTGTGCTTGATCACCGTGTCTGGCACCACCCTGGAGCTGGTTGTCAGGCTAGCAGTAAGAGCAGTGTTCATGGTGCCACTTCCACTGCAAGTTCTCCTGGACCCTGGCAGATGTAGGAGAGGTGGTAAGACTTATGGTGGGCAGCAGGTTATCTTTTTGTCTTATTGATGGATCTCTGCTCTCCTCCATTTTCTTTGCTATCTGTAAAATAAAGCAGACTCTTCCACCATGAGTGAGAGCAGCTTGCATTAAAGGGTGTATGCAAAGTTATTTGAAAGATTTTTGGTGTGCAAGCCTACTCTTCTCTAGAGAGTGGTGGGAGCTTCTCTCTGAAGTGTGAGCTTTCTGATTATGGGACTCTGATATGGTTTCTAGTACCAGAATGAGTTCGTCCGTCCGTCCGTCCGTCCGTCCTTCCTTCCTTCCTTCCTTCCTTCCTTCCTTCCTTCCTTCCTTCCTTCCTTCCTTCCTTAACACAGAGTCTGTGTGCCACCATTGCACAAGTGCGTACTTCTTTTTTTTTTATTGTTGTTGTTTTGTTTTGTTTTTCGAGGTAGGGTCTCACTCTAGCCCAGGCTGGCCTGGAATTTGCTGTGGAGTCTCAGGGTGGCCTCGAACTCATGGCGATCCTCCTACCTCTGCCTCCCGAGTGCTGGGATTAAAGGCGTGTGCCACCACGCCCAGCAGTGCGTACTTCTTGTCCGGCTGGTTCATTTTGTAGTCTGAAGAGTCCCTGCTTGTTTATGTTTTGGTGACCGTTTTCTTCCAGCAGCTCCCTAGTGCTTCCTAACACTGTTGGGGGCTAGCCAGGAGGGAGCTAGTTTCCCTTTTAGTTCCATCATGCTAATCCTGTGTCCTGTGACCATGACTTGTGGTGTCTTCAGCAATAGGTCCTTTGTTACCTTTTAGCTCTGGCTAAAAGTGTTTTGGCAATGACATACAGTGTTTTGGGGACTTCGTGGGTCTCCCTGGCCAGCAGTTCAATGTGGGGGCACCCCAACTCTGGGTCTTGGAGTTACCAGCCAGATTCCATGGTTTTAAGAAGGTTAAGCTTTTTCCACCTTCTGTCTGGAACCCCCCCCCTTTTTCAGTGGTTACAATTTACAGAATGCTAGTCAGAATTAGGGTTTCTATGGGACTGATTCATGTTGTCTTAGTTTTTGTGTAATTCCCTCTCCACTCTCCCTACCCCCATCCCTTCAAGATTCTTTTATCCCCAATATTCTGCCCTCTCCTAACTTTTCAGGTAACTCTTCTCCTCTCCAGCTCCCTGCCTTGATGAGCTAGTGACAGAGAATTAATTTTTTATTCTTTAAAAAATTTATTTAAAGAGACAGAGTCTTCCTGTGCTGTCTAAGTTGGAACTCCTAGGCTCAGGTGACTCCTCCATTGGCCTCCTTAGCACTGGGGCAACAGCTTCCTTCCACAGGACCCTGTTTGACAATGAGATTTAAGCAAGTCAGTAAGTCAGTAAAAGTGCAAATGATAGTTTACAGTTTTCCTTTTGATTTATGTTAAACACAAAATATTTTTTGTACTTAAGAGTGTTTATTATGAGTCTAAAGATTCTTGAAAACTTCAGCAGTATAGTTAGTGTGAATGCACTAAGATTGAGAAAATTAGGGCTAGAGAGATGGCCAGATGCACAAGGTGGCACATGTGTCTGGAGTTTGTTAGCAGTGGCTCTAGAGGCCTCAGGCATGCCCAGTCTCTGTCTATGTGCCTGTCTCTCTCTCCCTCTCTCTCAAATAAATAAAATATTTTTTAAAGAGATTGAGAAAATTAGGGCTGGAGAGATTGTTTGATGGTTAAGGTTCTTGCCTACAATGCCTAATGACCCAGGTTCGATTCCCTACTACCTATGTGAAGCCAAAAGCACAGATGTCTGGAGTTTGTTTGCAGCTGCTGGAAGCCATGTTGCATCCATTCTCTTTGTCTATCTGTCTCTCTCCTCTCTCTCTCTCTCTCTCTCTGTTTGCAAATAAATTAAAAATATTAACACATATTGAGGAAAATTTTAAAAAATGTAGATATAGTCTAAGCTGGCCTCAAACTCACTGTGTAGCTCAGGTTGGCCTTATGTTCATTGCATAGCCCTGCCAGCCTTAAACTCTGAATCCTTCTGCCTCAGCCTTCCAAGTGCTGGTTTTATAGGAATGTGCCTCTGCACGTGGCTTTTATTCTCACTTTAATCACGATATATTATTGGAAAATGCCCTGGATTTATTTAAAAATTATCCCTTTTATGAAGCATATGGGTGATGGATCAAAGTATCAAGTCAATAATGTTTTTAACATTTTGAAAACCTGTTTTTGACCACTTTACTTTGTCTTAAAACTCATGTTAATTCCTATTCCTCATTTTATGTCACCGGGCAGCAGCCTTGTGCATTGTTGGTCAGCTCCCTGTCTATCCCCACTTCTTCTGCCTCCCAAGTGCTGGGATTAGAGGTGTGTGCCGCCACACCTGACATCTGTGTGTGTGTGTGTGTGTGTGTATTTATTTATTTATTTATTATTTGGGAGAAAGAAAATGAGAAAATGAGTGTGCCACTGCTAACAAACTCCAGAAGTGTGTACCATGTAGTGCATTTGGCTTTATGTGGGTACTGGGGAATTGAACATGGGTCCCTAGGCTTTGCAGGCAAGTGTCTTAACTGCTGAGCCATATCTCCAGCCCCTCTGTGTTTTAAAAAATATTTTATTTTTATTTATTTAATTTGAGAGAGGGAAAGAGGCATAGTGAGGGGGAGGGAGGGAGGGAGAGAGTGAGTGTGTGTGTGGACACGCCAGGGCTTCCAGCCATTGCAAATGAAATCTAGATGCATGTGCCACCTTGTGCATCTGGCTTACGTGGGTACTAGGGAATCGAACCAAGGTCCTTTGACTTTGCAGACAAGCGCCTTAACCACTAAGCCATCTCTCCAGCCCCCTCCCTGTGTTTTGGTAGTGTTTTCACTCCCTTCTCTACCACATAATTGTGGTTTTCCTTTTCTTTTTGTCAGTTACCTTCTTGGTTTCTTTTTCTTTTCTTTTTTTTTTTGAGGCAAACCCAACAGGCTGCCCCCCCCCCCCTTTTTAATGCAAGAGAGCTAGAGAGCAAGTGTGAGAGAGAATTGGCATGTCAAGCCCTCCAGCCACTGCACTTGAACTCCAGACGCATGCACCCCTTTGTGTGCATGTGCAACCTTGTATGCTTGTGAAACCCTTGGTGCCTCTTGATTACGTGGGATCTGGTGAGCCGAACACGAGTCCTTAGGCTTCGCAGGCAAGTGCCTTAACCACTAAGCCATCTCTCCAGCCCTTGGTTTCTTTTTCTACTTCCCGTTATCCTTTTAGTATCCTGTTCCTCACCCTCTTTCTTTCCTTGAGATAAGGTTTGTTATGTAGCCCAGGCTGCCTAGATTTCATGATCCTTTTGTCTGTGTCTTTGAGTGCCAAGGTTCCAGGCATGAGCCACCATGCCTGGCTTTATGTTTAGACTTTTATTTTATATATATATATAATATATATAGTTAGTTTGTTTTTGAGGTAGGGTTTTGCTGTAGCCCAGGCTGACCTGGAATTGACTGTGTAGTCCCAGGGTGGCCTCAAACTCACGGCAGTCCATCTTCCTCTGCCTTCCGAGTGCTGGGATCAAAGGCATGCACCACCACACCCAGCAATATCTAGACTTTTAAAATCAAAGTGCCTCAAAGCTCATTCTCATTCTTAATTTTACTATGATGTGATGTCCAGTCCCATGACTGTTGATACTGTCTCTGCCCATAATTCTTAAAGTTACATCTCAAGTTGAGGCTTCCTAAACTCCAGTTTTTTATATTTATTTGCATGATTGACACCACCAGTTACATATCAAGTAAATATCTCATAATCAAATCTAAAACTGAATTCCAGATCTTTTCTCTTCTGCCTGTAGTTTTCCCTATTTTAATTGGTTGCAACTCTATCCTTTTTGTTGTTCTAGCCAAAAGTTTAATGTCACCTTGAATTATAAATTACTTGTGCACTTGCGTACACTTGCATATGCTTGCCTGTCACAGCCAGTTCATCAGGAAATCCTCTTGGCTGTTCCTGCAAAGATACCAAATTCTGAGCATTTTTAGCACTGGTGGGTACTTGGTTTGAGCCCGCTTCAGCTCTCGCTTCCTAATTTGTGCAAAGTCTTTTGTCCCTAGCAACCAGAGTAAGTCTTGGCAAAATAAGCTGTGTTGTATCTCTTCTCTGTTTCAAACCTTTCAGTGGTTCTTTGGTTTCACCGCAGAGCAAAGCTAGAATCTTGATTGTGGGCCTGCAGGGTCTGAATGTGCCAGCGCTGCCCGTTAGTTCTCTGACTCTGCAGCCCTCTCCTTTGCTTCTTATTGCAGTCATGCCGGCCTCCGTTACTCCCTGACCATTCATTCCAGGGCCTTGACTGCTTTGGTGTGGGGTTTTCTCCCGACAACAACTGTCCTCTTTTCAAAACTCACTACCTTATTTCAGGTCTTTGATCAGATGTCATTTTTTTAGTGAGTGCTATCTTGACCATTCTATTTAAAATTCAGAATCTGTGTTCTCTTATTCTACTTGACTTCCCCCACAGCACTTACCACCTTGTAGCATTCAGTTGATGCATTTATTATGCCTGTTGTTTATTGCTTGTCTTCCCTTGTCGGACTGTGGGATGGTAAGGATCATTGTTTTTTCATTCAGATTCTCAAAGCAATGGATATTTGCTATTGTTTGTGTTAGAGGAGAAAGAAGGGACATTGCAAGTTTTTATATTTGTCACACTCTTTTTCTAGTAGTATCTACAATCTATCTTTTATAGTCTCCTTATGTAGTCCAGGCTGACCTTGAATTTTTGATCAGCCTACCTATGATTATAGGTGTAGACTACCATGCCAAGCTAGCTTGTTTTCTAACTTTAATTTCATATATATAGAAAGAGAGAGAGAGAGAGAGAGAATGGATGAATGAATGGGTGCACCAGGGCTCTTGACAGTTCAAATGAACGCCAGAGGCATGTACCACTTTGTGCATCTGGCTTTACATGGGTACTGGGGAATTGAAACCAGGTCATCAGGCTCTGCATAAAAGTGCCTTTAACCACTGAGCCATCTCTCCAGCCCCTAGATGTAGTTTAAAAAAATATGTCCTTTGCCTTCTACATACATGCCATCTTTTGAGTGTGCCCATAAACACACACACACATGCATATACCCAGTGAAAAATGCCCACTTGATAACCATTTGAACTTAGGTTAAAGCAAATTGTACTCTCTGCCATTAAGATCTCTTCAGTTTAGATATATTGACCACAAATGAGTTATTGCTGTATTGAATATCAAGTGCTCTATTCGTGAGCACAGGTGCTCTGTGGAGATGGTAGTAGGAGGGCTTAAGGCTAGAGGCGTGTCAGGGTCAGTTTTCCTACCCTTTGTTGTTCTTAGTGTGAACATTGCCTTAAAACCCTGAGATAATATAAGGGTCTTAAATTTGTCCACCACGCTTGGCTTTCAAGGCAGAGTTATTTTTGTTACATACTGATACTTGGCTGTTAGTGGAGGGCACCTGGAAAAGTTTATTGTTGAGTGGAGTCTATTAGGTCAAGGGGAGAACCTTGAAAGACTGACTTTGTGGTTACCTGACCTGTTGTGATTTCTGTGTGTCTTGTGCCTCAAGCACCGTTCACATTTCCTGAAAGAGGTTACTAGGGAATAGCTATGAAAGCAGGCACAGAGCCAGGCCTCCGATACGACTTTTGACAGTTTTGTCTTAGCCTGGCTCTAGATGTCCTTGTTTCTTTCTTTCATTGAGTCTCATCTGCTTTGAATTGCTAGGTCATCCTGAGAGAATTACCAGTCACTGTTCTTTTCACACGGAAATACCTTCTCTGCCTCTTATGACATCTGTTGTGCCCTCTTTTGCCTAAGGTATTGTTAAAGACCCTCCACTAGTGATGTAAGCACTCCTTTGGTTACACTTGATTTTTATCCCTTTGTAAAGTGACAGTAACTTTAATTTTCCTATCATATCAAAACCTAGCAGTGATAATATTTATAGAACATTAACTTAAAGTAGTTGTGGGTGGTTTGTTTTTGGAGGAAATCTGCCTGAATATGTGATTTTTTTTTTTTTGGTGAAGCCAGATTTTCTCTTCTAGGCTCATTTGAAGGCAATTTTGTATTGTATAGTCTGTAAATGTTTGTGTATGTTTCCCATTAACTCTTCTTTTCTCATTAAAATAACATTACCCCCCTCTTCAGATGTACTAGTGTATCATTCCAGTTTTATGCTAGTTAGAGTGTGACTGGCTGTTAACTACTTATTACTGTGGTTTTATTGATCGCAGTGTAACAAGTAGGCCATCTCCTCTTGCACTTTTTCTACGGCACAGTAGTAGAAGAATGATGCTAACTCCCACGGTAATTATCCTGCCTTTTCACCTGCATTCGCGTGAGTGCACTAACTCCCTGAACAAGAAATACAGGCTGTTAGGGGAGGAGAACACATGCAGATAGCTTTCTGAACTCATATTGAGGGTTTTTTTTTTTTTTTTTTTTTTTTCGAGGTAGGGTCTCACTCTAGCCCAGGCTGACCTGGAATTCACTATGTAGTCTCAGGGTGTTCTCCAACTCACTGTGACCCTCCTACCTCTGCCTCCCAAGTGCTGGGATTAAAGGCATGTGCCACCATGCTCGGCTCATACTGAGTTTAAAAAAATTGTTTTTATTTAAAAATTTATGATTTTTAACATTTATTTGAGAGAGAGAGAGAGAGAGAGAATGGGCATGCCAGCACCTATAGCCACTGCAAATGAATGCCAGACACATGCACCACCATGTACATCTGGCTTATGTGGGACCTGGAGGATGAAACCTGGATCCTTAGGCTTCACAGGCAAGCGCTTAACTGCTAAGCCATCTCTCTAGCCCCGTATTGAGATTTGTGAGAAAACAAAAGGAATACCTCACATCTGATCAAAACGTGTTTATCATTCCGTAGACCAGTTCCCTATAAATGATGACTCTTTGCCACTGCATAATAAAATATCTTTGTAGGTAGCTGTGCTCTTGCGTGCAGAGGAAGTGCTGGGCATCTTTTGTCAGTTATGGGGCCTTAGGAACAGACGCTTCTGTAAATTTCTCCTCACACCCAAGCTTCTCTGCGCAGAGTACTCTGAGTGATACTTGAAGAGTTTAGCTCTCCCCCTTTTTAGTCATGAGTTGTATTTACAGGTAATTGGCATTTGAGTAGTGGTTTAAGAGTGTGTTTTAACCTTGCGCTGTCGCTTGGTTGCCTCTTCTACTGTAATCATCCCTGCCCCTCATGGTCACTTTGAATGCCATATTAATAGGGCAGGACTTCGGGGAAAAGAATTATGGTTTTTTTTCTTTTTAGTTCACCACTCCCTTTCTTCTGTTTTGAAATTTGTTTTATTCCCTTCTTCGTCATACATGAAGGAATGCTGATAGTCCCAATATTATGCAGGTCTTATGCAGTAGCAACAGCTGCTGTGAGGTCATGAACATAGTACCATTTCTTTTTCCTTTTCTTGTCTTATAAATTTTATTTATTTATTTGCATCAAGCAAGAAAAACACCTTCATACGTTCAGTTCAACTTGAGCAATATTCTTAAAATGAGTCATAACCTAAAACTAGGCCACATGGTGACACAATATAAAATGCAATAAGCTACACGTGCTTATTAATAAGCATCTAAATCCCTCAAGCAACGAAAGATAAAGTGGAGGTTCTAAGTTGTGATTATGTGCTAAGGAGTGAACAAGCATATAAAATAGTAATACTCAAAATGTACAGGACTAGGGAGAGCATATATCAAGCATGAGCAAGGCCCTGGATTTGATCCCAGCTCCTTCTGATGGGTGAAAATTAAACTTGGACACTCATTCTAAATCTCTTGTTCAATCATTTTATAATGGGAATAGCCAACTCTTCTCCTCACACCTCCTCCCCAATCCAGGAGAGTCTGGATTCTTTATACTGGGTCTCTATAACCCCTTTATATTGAGAGCCCATGGGATAGAGTTTAAAAACCAAGGTGGGAGATGGCTTTGTGGGAGGGGGTGCCAGAGCAGGCAGTTAGTTTAATTAGGCAGGATCCGGACAGCCCTTAAAGAGAGGGACCTTAAGATGTCACACCCTCACCACACCTATCCTAACTGGCCCCACCTGCACCAGTCTTGGGATTTAAGTGTTTGCCCATCCCACCCAATTAGATCTCTCTCTCAAGTGTGCACCCTTCCCAGGTGTGGGTGCATTTCTTCTCTAAGCCCAGGCCGATTGGCTGGGATACCTGATGGAGGTGTCTCCAGGAGGGATGGCACAGATGCTATATTCCCCTGGATCCACACAGAGAGTTAGCCATTTTTTCCTTCTCCCCCCCCCCCCCCCAGAGCTGGCAGCAACTTCTTTTGAGGTCTTCCAACAGTAAGAGCTCTCTCCTTACACTTTTTTCCCTTCTATTACTGTCTTCACTTTTGATCTTTCTTGGAAGCACATGTTTTAAAATCCCTTCTCATGTTTTTCCCCTCTAAGATCCATGTTTAGTTACTTGGGCCCCTGGGCTACCCGTGGCCTACATGGGCTTTTGGGCTTCACATGGTATACTTCTCTTCTCCCCACTTTATCTTCCTTTATGCCCAATTTTCTCCCTTCCCTACTCCTTTGTAAAATCTGAATAAAATACGGTATTTTAAAAATCATTTTCTTGAATCTGGAATTGCTAATTCTTTGGTTAGGTTGCAGATATGAACTCAGGGCTTGGGGCACCCTAGAAACCCAATTCTTCCATTACAGTTTAGCAGTTAAGACACTTGCCTGCAAAGCCCAAGGACCCAGGTCTGATTCCCAAGGACCCATGAAAGCAGATGCACAAGGTGCCACCTATGTATGGAGTTAATTTGCAGTGGCTGAATCATTTTAAGAAGATTGCTCAAGTTGAACTGAAGGTATGAAGGTGTGTTTCTTGCTTGTTGCTACTCCCCCCCACCCCCATTTTTAATCAGTGTCTTGCCATGTAGTTAAGGCTGACTTTGAACTTGAGATTCTCTTGCCTCAGACTCCTGAGCACTGGGATTACAGATGTACATCACCATGCCAGGCTTCAAATAATTCTCATTCATTAAAAAATTATAGGAGGCTGGGGAGTTGGTGTAATTGGTAAAATGTTGACCACACAAGCATGAGGACCTCAGTTCACATAATTAGCATCCATAGACAAGCTGGGCACACTTGTAATCCTAACTATGAGGAGGTGGAGTCAGGACTCCTTAGGGCTTCCTGGCTAGCTAGTAGCCAATCCGTGAGCTCCAGGTTCAGTGAGAGATGGCTCAAAAACTAAGGTGGAGAATAACTGAGAAATCTACCTGATGAACTCTGGCCTCCACACGCATGCACATACATGTGCCTGCACATCCACAAACACCCACACCCCCACACATGCAAACATATGTACACATGCCCATACCCTCCTCCAAATGTAATTTTCATATTGCTGGTAACATACAATCATTAAGAACAGTAGTTTAAAAAGTTGACTGCTGTATGGGCTGGAGAGATGGCTTAGCAGTTAAGGCGTTTGCCTGCAAAGCTAGAAGACCCCGGTTTAGTTCCCCAGGACCTACATAAGTCAGATGCACAAGGTGGCATGTGCATCTGGAGTTAGGTTGCAGTGGCTGGAGACCCTGGTGTGCCCATTCTTGCACTTGCTCGCTCGCTCTCTCTCTCTCTCTCAAATAAATAAATAAAATATATTTAAAAAAAAAACACCAGCCAGGCGTGGTGGCACACACCTTTAATCCCAGTACTCGGGAGGCAGAGATAGGAGGATCACAGTGAGTTCGAGGCCACCTTGAGACTACAGAGTGAATTCCAGATCAGCCTGAGCCTAGAGTGAGACCCTACCTGGAGAGGGGGGAAGTTGGTTGCTTTAACAAGGCTATGTAATTGTATGGGTGGGGCAAGCTGTTTTGTACATCTCATAAGCTTCATTTAATTCTTCACCAAGGGCTGGAGAGATGTCTTTTTAGTGGTTAAGCACTTGCCTGTGTAGCCTAAGGACCTTGGTTTGAGGCTTCATTCCCCAGTACCCACGTAAGCCAGATACACAAGGTGGTGCATATATCAGGAGTTTGTTTGCAGTGGCTGGAGGCCCTTGTGCGCCCATTCGTTCTAATTTTAAAAAAATTAAAAAAATTAATTCTCCACCAATAACCGCACCATTGGGGGTGCGGGTGTTTGTGGATGTGCAGGTACATGTATGTGCATGCGTGTGGAGGCCAGAGTTCATGAGGTATATTTCTCAGTTATTCTCCACCTTAGTTTTTGAGCCATCTCTCACTGAACCTGGAGCTCACGGATTGGCTACTAGCTAGCCAGGAAGCCCTAAGGAGTCCTGACTCCACCTCCTCATAGTTAGGATTACAACTAATTGCTATGTGATTAGAAATGGCTCTGTCTTAACAGTTGATGGGGATTTTTTTTTCCTTTTTAGTTTTTATGTTTTGAGTTAACTTTCTGTGTTGATCATAAGAAAGCTAGAATATATAAATGGATGAAAGAATGAATGTTATTAGGTGAAATGTATTTTTCTGATTCTGAACTTTTTCAGCTAATTATGAATTAGCTAGAGCTAAGGTCTAAAATTTATTTTCTTGTATGTATGTCATAAATTAGAAAGAATTTTCATTCATAATGTTGTATGTGGTATTCATTGGGGTCACAACTTTTTCTGTAAGTGGCCATATAGTATTTTAGGCATTGTGACTCATAATAGTCCCTTACTTAGCTCTGTCATTATAGTGTGAAAGCTATTTTAAACAATACGGAAATGGATAAGCTTGCTTGTGTTTTTATAAAGTTTATTTAAGACACTGAAATTTAAGTATATAATTTTTATATGGCACAGCATGTTTTTTTGACCCCCCAACCATTTAAAAATGTAAAAATAACTCTTTTAGCTCATGGCCTGTATAAAAGCAGGCGATGGACCAGCCTTGCCTGTTGAGTTAGTTAGCTGACTTTTGTGATTTTACCAATTACCTTAACTTCTCTTTCCTTTAACATCTATAGGCACTTGTAATATAGCTCAATAGTAAAGTGTTTGCCTGGTGTAGTAGACAGCTTCACATGCTGGGATGAACTTCCAAACAAGGCACAGTTTATGGGGAATGGCATTTATTTGAAGCTTACAGATCCTGAAGAAGTTCCATAATGATGCAAAGAGAAACCCCATCACCAAAAGTTAAGAGCAAAAACCTGGCAGCCAAACTGCAGGGAGCCCAGGCAGAACTCTGGCACTTTGCATATCTTAAGCTGGAATTCAGATCCGCCCCCAGTGACACCTCCTCCAGCTGGTTAGCTGGAAATCCAAGAAACTCTAATAAAACTTCTGAATCCATTGTGTGTGTGTGTGTGGAGATCTATTCAAACCACCACACCTGACATACACAATGCCCTGAATTTGGCACTCAGCATCCTGAAACCATGGGGAAAACCTCCCCCAACAAAACAAAACAGCAGCAATACAAAACTAATCCAAAAAGAAAAAGCAAACAAAGTGTACTCCTCATTATTTTGTTTTGTTTATTTTGCTGCTTAGTCATATATTTTCTTTCTTTCTTTTTTTTTGTTTGTTTTTTGTTTTTTTTGAGGTAGAGTCTTGCTCTAGCCCTGGCTGACCTGGAATTCACTATGTAATCTCAGGGTGCCTAGCTTCATTTTTTGTAACTTTTAAAATACTCTCTCTCTTGGGTTGGAGAGATGGCTTAGTGGTTAAGGCGTTTGCCTGCAAAGCCAAAGGACCTTGGTTCTACTCCCCAGGTCCCACGTAAGCCAGATGCACAAGGTGACTCATGTGTCTGGAGTTTGTTTGCAGTGGCTGGAGGCCCTGGCACACCCACCTCTCTCTCTCTCTCTTAAATAAATAAATTAATTAATTAATTAAAAAATATTCACTCTGCCCCTCTCTCTCTTCCTATGCTGGGGATGGAACCAAGAGCTCTGCACATGCTAGACAAATACTCTACCATTGAGCTACAGATTCAGTTTGATTCTCTTAAAAAATTATTTATTTATTTATTTGCAAGCAGAGAGAGAGATAGAAGAGACAGACAGAGAGAATGGGCACACCAGGGCCTCCAGCCACTGTAAATGAACTCCAGATGCATGTGCCCCTTGTGCACCTGGCTTACGTGGGTCCTGGGGAGTTGATCCTGGGTCCTTTGGCTTCGCAGGCAAACACCTTAACTGCTAAGTCATTTCTCCAGTCCAGTTTGATTTTTTTTTTTTTTATATCAACTTTGAAGCTAAGGAGGATAAAAGTATGTGATCTTGCCTCTTTAATGTCTTGTACTTTATAAAAGTTTTATGCTTAGTGATATTTTGGAATTGCAGAGGAATAATGTCTCATCCATCATTTGAAGGAATATTGTATGGCTTATTTTATTTATTATTTATTAAGTATATGATCCAAAAATATTTTTTTTATCACATTAATGGATGGACGTAATGTGGAGTTGAAACTCATCTCAGAGTTCAGGGTAAGATAAAGAAGTTGCCAGTATTCTTTGTCATTTACTGTGGTCGATGAGATGGACCTCATCCCTCATGCAGTCTTTTCGTACAGCTGGTACTTTTTAAAACATATGGTCTTGGCTCTGCTGCCCAGCTGAAGTTGAACAACCTGGCTTCTAGCTATTTTTCTGCCTCAACACAGGCTACTCCCCCAGCACCAGCTTTTATTGTGAAAAGTCTTAGATAAGAGATTGGTGGAGCAGCCCTTAAAGTGAGACCATCCTCCTTTCCTCTCTCCCTCCCTCCCTTCTATGTATGTGTGTATGTATATGACTAAGAAATATTCACCAGTGAACTAGGCATTTTAGACTACTAACCTGTTGCTAAAAATTTTCATATAGCTAAATAATCAATGACAGAGATTTAAAAAATTGCTGACAGTTTCCGCACATATAGGTAATATAATATGATCATAGTCCCCGCTCACCACTCTTTTTTCCCCCTCCTGAATTCTCCCTCCGTGGAATTCCTTCTTTTCAACTAGTCTCTTCTATTTTTAAAAGTCTTTTAAATATTTTCTTTATTTATTTATTTATTTGCAAGCAGTGAGGGATGGGTATGCTAGGGCCTCTTGCCACTGCAAACTGCAGATGCATGTGCCAATTTGTACATCTGGCTTTATGTGAGTACTGGGGAATTAACTCAGGCTGTTAGGCTTTGCAAGCAAGTGCCTTAACCACTGGGCAATCTCTCCAGCCCCTCTCTACTATTTTAATATCATTTTTCCCTGCTATTACGTAGGTCTTGTGCAGGTAGTGTCAGCCACTGTGAGGTCATGAATACCATAGCCACTCTGTGTCTGTAATACAGTATTTTAAGCACTTCTCCCTGTTAGAATTCGGGATTGACTAGAGCAAGGCAAGAAACATGAGAGAGCGCGCCAGCACAGACTGTTCTTTATTGGCGGGACAGCAGCTTTCCAGTCCAGGGTGAAGTTGCCACTGCCACCTTTGAATGTGGGAGACAGCAGAGATATAGGGTGAAGGTATAGAGTAAGGGATGGGGGAGGGGGCCCTTTGGGAGAGAAGAATGGGGGGAAGGTAAGGCCTTTGCTTTTGTTAACTGATTGCCTATCCAGCTGTCTTGATAGCTCTTGATAAATCGGATCTTTGAAAGCTTCCTTTTTAACATAAGTCCCTTATCATGCTATGGTCCAGGAAAGTTTTATGGTTCACACAGGTCATTGGTTGGAGGCTAGTGGTTCATTAACCCTTCATTTCAGACCAAGGGGAGGGGGGTTCTGTCCTCTGAGTTCAGTCTTAGCTTTAGAGGAACTAATGAAAGTACACTAGGTTGAAAAAGTTTGAAGTTTGATTAATTCTACGGGCACAATAAAATTTTATATAATTAAGCCCAGTTTTTTTTTTTTTAAAGAATAAGTTTATAGCAAACAAAAGTTTTACCCAGTAGGAAAACATATAAGAGTAAAACACTTAAGAAACCTATTGTTGTAAACAGGTGCTTTATGCAACAAAATACAGGCTTTATCAGTTGAAAACATACAAGCTCAGCATTTGTACATAACTTAGTTGTCTCAACCAGAAATTAAACAACTTTTTACAAGCCTTTAAAATTTATTTATTTTTTAAAATTTAAGAGACAGAAGGAAGGAGAGAGAACTGGCCTGGGCCTCAGCCACTGCACTCGAATTCCAGACACTTGCACCACCTATTGGGCATGTGTGACCTTGCGCTTGCCTCACCTTTGTGCATCTGGTTTATGTGGGATCTGGAGAGTCAAACATGGGTCCTTGGGCTTCACAGGCAAGCGCCTTCACCGCTAAGCCATCTCTCCAGCCTTTTACAACCCTTTTAATCTGTTAGCACATATTATATATTTTATGTCTGTATTTAGGATCAGACTTTTAATCAGGAGGCAGTGGCTTTTTTTCTTTTAATGTTAGCAGGGACAAAAGAAATTGGGTCTGTATTTAAATGACCTCCACATCTAATGTCAGTGGTGAGAAGAGACCCCAAGTTTCTGGAAGATGGATGGCAAATTCAATCCATCTGTTATGGGGTCTGGTATTGCACAAGTCAGACCATTGACTCACGAATGTGAGGCAAAGTTTTATTGGGTAAAAAGAAAGAAAAAGAAGAAAGCTGGTGTGCCAAGTCTGCATCCCAGAGTTTGGGATCTCAAGATGCAGCCTTGAAGTGTTCGGAGCGTCAGCTTTTATTGGAAATAACCACATGATATTTATAGTAAAAACAGGATTGGGAGTTACACCACAAAATTACATACTGTTAAACAATGGGGGCCTATTACAAGAAGTCACAAAGTTACATAGGTCACACAGGGGGAACTGAGGCAAGGAACATTGTGTGCTATGTAATCACGATATTTAGAAACAGAGATACATGGTACATTGCACAGAGGGATCATCCCATTCCTTTCACATTCCATTTTCCACCATCCATCTTCTTCAAGCTGAAGTTGTACACTGAAGGAAAAATTTTATGGAGGTCTCTACTCCTGTTGACCTTTAGGCCTTGGAGAACAAACTAAAGGGGCCCAGATAGATGAGTTAGTCTGTTATAGGACCCTCTGAGGTGAATTGGTAGAACTGTAAAGGTCCAGAGGTCATTTATGTCAATTTTGTATGGAGATAAGAAGAAACAAAGATGACTATCAGTACAGGTCAGAAGCTGTAATACAAACTATGGCCTTGAAACAGCACAAAAACTACAGTGTCAGTACAAAACACTATGCAGTTTATGGAACATTATCAGTACAAAAATGTATCATAGTACAGGACTTAACTTTGGGTCAGGGCCTTTAAAATTTTCTAGGCATAATTTCTGTCTCAATATAAGGCATGGCACTATAAAGTTACCAACTTATTATAGAGAGTTAAGTTTGAATTAGGTAAACAATTAAGGCGAGAGAAATACAGAGACACAACTCTTTATGTTAACCCATGTTATCTTAACTGTACACTCCCTTAGGCAGAACCCACTTCAGAGATTGGGAGAGAGCCTTCACAGAAGCTCCCCGCATGGAGCTCCCAAACACTGATTGTGCTGGAATTCCATTCCTTTACAGTCCTCTGAATTTTCTCGTGCTTGTAGAGGAAAGAGATTAATGGCCTGGGTGGGTTAAAACATTCCTTTTTGTCAAATAAAACAGGTTGTGGTCTCTCAAGATCAGGTAGTTATATATTGTCTAAAAAGGGCCAGACTGGAGTCAGTTTCTATTTGTTTAACTTTAGTTGTAAATTGTTACAGAATTTTTGATATCTATTAGCTAGCATAAAGGAATCTTCCTTGTTGCAATTTTAGAAGAAGGAAATGCAATATCTATTGCTTCATTGAAAATCTTTGGTACATCCATACTTTTTTTTTTTTTTTCCTTTTTGGTTTTTTGAGGTAGGGTCTCACTCTAGCCCAGGCTGACCTGGAATTCACTATGTGCTCTCAGGGTGGCCTTGAAATCATGGTATTCCTCCTACCTCTGCCTCCTGAGTGCTGGGATTAAAGGCATGTACCACCATGCCTGGTTTATATCCATACATTTTTATAAATACATTGATTATACTCCATTCAGATGGACATAGGCTAGGAACATTAGAAATATGATATTTTTTCAATAATTTGGCTCAACAAAAAGCATGTATACTGTATCTTAACATTGATAAATATAGGCAAAGCATATTAACATTTTCTATTTTGTCAGTAAACCCAAATTAATCACTTCCCTAAATATTTAAGTCATAATAAATGTTCTGGAGGCATTGTTAGCAGGATCAAAACCTTGGCACATAAACATGTCTTTGGTTATAGTAAGCATGAACAAGCATAAAGTCAGAAATATAGCATAAACCTGGTTTTAGTAATTTGACATTATCTTGAAATATATCTATAAGCATCAGAGCATTTAATGACCATAAGCACTGGAACAATTAATGACCATGAATTTAGTCACACATAAAGACAGACTCCATGAAATGTAGAACACATGGTATGACTTGGCAGGCCAGTATTAGACATGACAAAGAACACGAAACACGAAGAGATGTCTTTTTATGAAGATTGTAGTTGTACTTTGTGTTTGGGAAGACTCCATCATGTGAGAGAGGCCTGTATGCCTCCTGGGAAGACATGGAGTTGATAAACATGGAGCCATAAAGAACAATCTATGTGCCCACTGTTTATGATGGATAAAGGAAGGCCGGCACAGGAGAGAAGAGTCCCCATCTCTCCATGTGGCTGTTGATCATAGGCTGGGAAAGCAAATCATGTCAGAAGTCTTCAAGGTAGAGCAAATGGCACAAAAGAGGGAAGTAGTGAAATCTGGAGAATGGGCAGGAGGCCATTATCAAAGACCAGTTTACAGCTGCACCTTGAACAGAAACGGGTTAAGCAAATTTAACTGCAGTTTAGGATTAGAGAGAGAGAGAGAGAGAGATTGATTGTCATTTGTAGTGGCACAGTAAAGGAGGGTTGTGATCATCTTCTTGGGCTAGGGCAAGGTGGGTCACTAACAGGAACTGTTTAATGGATTGGAAGGAAGGTTGTTCCCCTAGGAGGGCCTGGGTGGGAGAGCAGAACTGACAGAGAAAAGATCATGGATAGAATAGAGCAGTTGCCAATCTAGTTTATGAAGTTATCAAGATCTTTAAGCATTTGGAAGCCAAATGGGTCATTTTAAGGCCAAAGGGAATCATTGTCTAATTTGTTTTGTGGCCAAATTGTATTGCAGTAAAAATAAGGCGTTTGGCTTAATGTCTCCTTTTAGGCCAAGAAATTTAAGATTAGTCAGGAGAAACAACCCAGTGGGGAGGCTGGTGGAGTTTTGGAAATTTGGGAACCCATAGAGGGGTGAGAGGTGCTGAGGCATCTATCGGAGGATCAGGAGTCCCTGATCTGAAGACAGAGGCCCAAGACCTTCTCCTGAGGGAGGAGCGTCCAGAAGGAAAGCATGCATTCTGACCGGAGGCTCCAGCAGCAGTCCTGAGGACAAGACAAGGGAGCCGAGTCTATCTTCCCAGGTACTTTAGCCCCTCCTTGGGCTAAAGATAGTGACTCAGTGGATATGGCAAGTGGCCTTTTGGAGTCATAGTTGGAGTCAGGGCAAGTGAATTATTCTATTTGGCTGTTCAAGATTTGTTCCAACCACCTGGGAGTTTTGAGAGCCCAGGGGAGTTGGAAGTTTCAAGCAGTTTATCATGGTGAAAGGAGAGAGCGAGAGGGTGGATACCAGAAACTGTATGGGATTTCTGTTTGGGCCTGGGACAAGCAGCCGCCATAACTACTGGGCAATAGCTGTCCTTAGTTTGAATTTCAAAGCTGACATTTTTTTTTTCTTTTTCTACTAGCCAGGAGCTATAGTCAAGGACCTCCCTAGGTGCCCACCTTTGTTTATTTTATCTGTCTGTGAGGTGGGAGCTGGTTTACTGTGATGGCCCTGCCTCCCCTGCAGGTTTTTCTCCGGTGGGAAAGGGGAAAAGCAAGGAGAGAGAAATTTGGTATCCACCTGTAGAAGTTAAAGTGGCAAGACAGGAGTTCCTTTTGGAGGCAGATGTGGGGCAGTCTAGAAGAGTTTGTACCAAGTTTAGGGAGTGGCTGGAGTCCGGTGGGAGGTGGGGGAGGGAGCTGCCAAGATCCTCTCCTGAGAGGAGGCAGTCCAGGAGGGAGACACGGGTTTAGAAGGGAGAGGGGCATCTGCAGGATCAAACTCTGAAGAGGCACGCAGTGAATAAAGCACTGGGAGCAGTTGTCAGCAAAGGGAGGAGGAAGATCTGCATAGCAGAGCAGTCTAGACAGACAGAGAGAGAGAGGGAGAGAGAAAGGGAGAGAGAGAGACAGAGATCTGGATAACAGAGCAGTCTAGAGAGAGAGAGGATGAATGAGGGAGGGAGAGGCATGTGCGCAAATGGAAAAAGGCTTAAACTAAGGAACCTCCAATCCTTTGCTGTTTCTTCTTAAGATGTTGACCAAAAAGTGAGGACTTATAATTTGAAAGTTCCAAATTGGCCGGGCATAGTGGTGCACGCCTTTAATCATGGCACTCAGGAGGCAGAGGTAGGAGGATCTCGTGAGTTCAAGGCCACCCTGAGACTACAGAGTGAATTCCAGTTAGCCTAGGCTAGAGTGAGACCCTACCTTGAAAAACAACAACAACAACAACAACAACAACAACAACAACAACGTTTGGTTTTGAGGTATAGGTTGGTAAGAGCCAGATTTTGGTACCAAATCATCACTTGATACCAAAATAAAGCTGGAGGAGGCTTTAGAGCCTGAGATCCCAGAAGTGGAGAAGGGCGTCCCCAATCTTCACCTTCTAGAAGACATAGAGCCAGAGGATCCCTGGTGTCTGGGAGGACGAAGGACTGCAGTCTAGGGCGCCAGTAGACTACAATTGAGCTTTACCTTAATGGTCTTTGGTGAGGGGTTGGGTGGATGGTAGGATCAAATGGCAAGAGACATCTCTGCTGGAAGTGGAGGGGAATAGGAAAGTGAATAAAGGGTGAAATGGGGGAGCAAAAGAATAGAAACTGGTGGGGCGGTGGGCTGAGCGGTTTGGAGCATGGAGTGTCCCTCAGGCCCTGCCTCCCTCCCTCCCTCCCTCCTCCTGCACCAGGCCTGGCTGCCCGCAGGGATGCAGTGAACCTTGGGCCTGCGGTGGCCATGGGTGGGGGTGGGTCACACTGATGCTGGTGTTCGCTGAGGTGCTCACCCAGGTCGTGTGGCTCTGGCTGGGTGCTCAGAGCTTTGCCTTCCAGCACTTGGAGATCACGCAGCTGGCGGCTGTAGGTGGGGCTGGACCCGGAGTGGGGCTGCGGACAAGGAGCTGCAGCGAGTGTTAGTGAAGCTGGATGGGCACCTTGTGCCTTCCGCACGCACACCCGGCTGTCCGAGTAGGGGCTGCTCTTGCTCTTGGGCACCACCCTGGGCTCTCGTGGCCATTTAGGTCAATACTTTTCTGAGATTTCTGATACTATCATCTCTGGCACCTTCTACCAGTGGAGAGAGGGCACCACCAAAAGTGAGGTCTTTTACCTAGGGGAGACAGTTGTGCATGGGCCTGGAGAGGCAAGGCTGTGGAGTGGGGACCAAGCACATGAATGGTGGAGTACGGCCGGGGTGTCATCCGCTCTACTCTGGCATTTGCACTGGCTGACACTGTCTTCAGCGCCCAGGACTTCCTTACCCACTTCTACACCCTTCGCTCCTATGCCCGGGCCTCCAGCTTGAGTTCACCACCTACCTCTTCGGCCAGGACTCCTGACTAACCAGGCCTGAAGGAAGACCTGTGGATGGACAGGAGCGGGTGGCCTGCATACATACATCCACTCCCTGGAGCCCATGTGCGCGGACAGGGTCATACACTGTACAGATAATGAGTTCCTGCTGTATGAGGAGGGACATGCACACTTTTACATCCAGACACTGAGCTCCTTGGGAACAAATGAGATATATAGAGATGCAAGTCCTGTGTGTACTGCAGGATCATCACTCATGTCCATCTAGAGAGGGTCTCCCGTGTACACACCAGGGGAGCCAATCAGTTTTGAATACATTTCACAAGCTTGACTCACTAACTCAGGCCTTTTCAGAGCTTCCTGCCAGCATTCATGGCTCTGAGGTTAAGGATGAGGGTGGGTATGACACTCTGCTTCAGTCTGACTCCTCAGCCCAGCAGTCATTTTGGGAGTGAGGGAGAGGAGCTGCCCTTTGGAGTCCCCCTTCACCTGCGGCTGTGATGCTCTTCCCCTTCATCTTCCCTGTCCTCACCATATGCCTTATCTCCATTCCACTCCCGCGCTGTGCTACGCAAGTGCCTCTGTTGCTTGTCCCCCAGCCCCTCAGCAGCCAGCTGAGCTGGGGAACCAGAGGAGTGTACACAGTGCCTAAGTGAAAGTCCTTCCTCCATCTCAGAGACCTCACTTTCTCCTTTGGGGGTATGATCAGAAAGCTGACCTTGGTACAAGACCCTCCACTGGGGAGAGAATCTGGAGAAGTGGGCCTAGGTCCAAGGAGCCATCTCTGGTCCAAAGAAGGCTTTTTCCATGTATGCACACACCCCCATCAGTTTCCAGACACTGTCCCCCTGCTTCATTCTCTGTCCACCTCTCTCTCTGTTAATAAAAACTTGTTGAACAGTTTAAAAAAAAAAAAGAATGGAAACTAGTTTAGTGAAAATGTCAATAAAGGTGTAAAGGTCACTCAGGGAACCATATTTTGGCAGCAGATGTTGACCCTACCTTGAAAAAAATTAAATTAAACAATAAGAATTCGGGATTGATTAGAGCAAGGTGAGAAACGAGAGAGAGAGAGAGAGAGAGAGAGAGAGCGAGCGAGCCAGCACAGACTGTTCTTCATTGGCGGGACAGCAGCTTTCCAGTCCAGGGTGAAGTTGCTGTGCCACCTTTGAATGTGGGAGACAGCAGAGATATAGGGTGAGGGACAGGGACGAGGTGGAAGAATGGGAGGAAGGCAAGCTCTTTTCTTTTGTTTACTGATTGCCTACCCAGGTGGCTTGATAGCTCGGATCTTTGAGTTATGAGCTTGCTTTTTAACAGAAGTCCCTTATGCTATGGTCCAGGAAAGTTTTATGGTCTGCTGAGGTCAGTGGTTGCAGGCTAGTGGTTCATTAACCCTTTACTCTCCTTCCTGTGGCTCTTAAATTCTTTCTGCCATCTCTTCCACAAAGTTCCCTGAGCCTAGGAGGATACATAGAGATGTTTCACTTAGTGCCGAACACACAACTGTCTTCTCAGTACTTCAGTGAATTTTAAAAAATTTATTTTATTTATTTTTAGAGAGAGGGACAAAGAGAGAGAGAATTGACGTGTCAGGGCCTTAGCCACTACAATCGAATTTCACATGCTTGCACCACCTAGTGGGCATGTGAAACCTTGCCTTGCCTCACCTTTGTGTGTCTGGCTTTACCTGGGATCTGGAGAGTCAAACATGGGTCCTTAGGCTTTGCAGGCAAGCACCTTAACCACCAGGCAATCTCTCCAGTCCTAAATTTTGAGTCTGTCCAGTGGCCATTGCCATCTGAAAAGAGAAGCTACTTTAACCAAAAGTAAGAGTATCATTAACATATGGACATAAATATACGTATTCAGAAGGCAGTTTGGTGGCATAATATAGACAGTTGTTTTCAAAGAGAATATGGAATGTTAAATTGAAGGACCTCAAATTTAACTTTCAGATTCCTTGAATGTAATTACAAAGAGCTGTTTTTAACTGACAAGTAAAAAGACATCTTGTAGTCATGAACTCACAACTTTCACTTTCATAAAAGTAAATTTATTGAATTATACCATAAAATAAGATTGAAGAATATGAGCCAGGCATTGTGGTGCACACCTTTAATCTCAACACTCAGGAGGCAGAGTTAGGAGGATCACTGTGAGTTTGAGGCCAGCCTGAGACTACATGGTGAATTCCAGGTCAACCTGGGCTAGAGTGAGACCCTACCTCAAAAACAAACAAAAAAGAAAGATTGACGAATATGTAGTTTTATCTAACTCTATGTTTAGTAGCGATCAATGATTTAATTAAATCTAAATATGTTCACTTATAATTTGTTTACAGATTGAATCAGAATAAATGAAGGTTTAAATGTGTGAGTCTCTGAAAATTAGAGTAAATTCTCTTTTTGCTCTTTCTTGATTCAACAAATACTTTGAGGTCCTACACTGCTGTGGGCTGAGAGAAGGGCTGGTGGTAGAGATGTGCACTACATTCTGCAGGGGTACAGGGGAAGCTGGCCACCCAGTCCGAGTGGGTGAGGGGAGAAGTCCTAACAGGAGCTGCTTCTTGGGAGGTTGATATCTGAACTTAGTTGTTGAAGATACTGAAACAGTCCAGACGTGTAAGAAATGTAAATCCTTGTTTACACGTTGTGCTCCCCAATCTCCATTCTTCAGATTACAGTTAAGGATTCTAAATATGCTTGTAAATATTGTCCTGTTTGTATCTCAGTAGTTTTTAATTCCACATATGACTGGACTCACATGGGACACAATTTTGTAACTTACTCCCTTCATGCTATAAAACATGTACCTATATATCATGTACCAGAATAGATCAGCTTGTTTATCCTCCTGTCTCAGAATAACAGAAATGCTCTTTAACCTCATTTAAAAATTTGCTTCCTTGAGAGCCACCCCATCATACCTCAAAAGGGCCCCAGCCAAAACTAAGAAAAATTGGCGAAACAAGCAAGAGTGCTGTTTTCCTGGTGAACTGGGTATCAGCACAAGGGTGAAGGAGATCAACATAGAGAAAAATCAACTCCTACCAAATCAGAGATCCAGAGACCCAGAGGCCCCCAACACCTCATCACTGACGCAGACCAAAAATGAACCCAACATGGCTCAGGGAAATTTTGTGGAAGAGGGGGCGGAAAGAATGTCAGAGCCACATGTTGCGTCATGATATGCAGAGACATTTCTCCTACCCGTAACTGTGGACTAACTCCACAATGCATGACCCATATACCTCAACAAGGAGGGGCCAAGGGGAGGGAGTAGGTCACGGATGAGCCTAATAATGGTACCAAACTGACTGTATTTGCTGAATACAAAACTAATTAATAAAAAAATAAAAAAGTAAAAAAAAAATCGTGCTTCCTCACATAATGGGTTGAAGATGCCATCATTTATTCACAATGTTTTTATTGTTGGGTATCTAAGTTTTCATCCCATTACAGTGAACATCTTGTAGAGATATTCATTCTCAGGTGTAAAATGAGCTTAAATAATACATAAGGGAGTGAGGGCTAAAGTGAAGAGAAGATGGTCTCTAGGCTAAAGGAACGATGTATAGTTTGAATGACACTGTTGAAAACAATGACCAACTGTTGGTCAGAAAAGTATTTCTGCTTCTGTAGTGTGGAGGTATACCACTTCCTATTTTCTACCATATGTGAAAGTTTCTCATTTTATAATGGTGTATGTTTACTGGATAATTTGAATTGTTATTTTTTCTTGATTTTCGAAATTGTAAAAAAAAATAAATGTAGTTTCAAAGAGCTTGCAAGCCAAGATAAGCCTAGAGTGCACCAAGGGGACCACCTCTACAATTCAGTGTAGGTGCGAGAGAAACTCACTCTAAATCTCACCCAAACCTGGTTATGTAGGTTTGAACTGTGTCGCAGCCAGGTTCGCATTGCTGGTAGAAATCACCCAACCAAGAGCAGCTTATGGGAAAAAGAGCTTTATTTTGGCTTATAGGCTCGAGAGGAAGCTCCATGATGGCAGAGAAAACGATGGCATGAGCAGAGGGTGGACATCACCCCCTGGCCAACATAAGGTGGACCAAAGCAACAGGAGAGTGTGCCAAACACTGGCAAGGGGCACTGGCTGTAACACCCACAGCCCCACCCCCAACAATACACTGCCTCCAGGAGGTGTTAATTCCCAAATCTCCATCAGCTGGGAACCCAGCATTCAGAACATCTAAGTTTATGGGGGACACCAGAATCAAACCACCACAAACTGGAAGTCTAATTGCATTCTTATATTAGGGCAGGTTGCTAAAGGAAACATTACAGGGATGGAGGAAATTCAAAACCCATCTCCCAAAAATATAATTTCTGACTTCAGATTCGATCCATGTTTTGTATACATTGCCTTCTAAATTGTATGTTAGGGTTTAGCTTTTGGTCACTTTAAATATTTATTTTATCTTTTAGTGCCTCTTTTAAAATTAATTAATTTAACAGTACTGGGGATTGAACTCGGCCTCATGCATACTAGGCAAGTACTCTGTCACTGAGCCATGTTCCCAGCCCTAATACCTCTTTTTAAATCTGCAGTCATGCAAATGTGATGGTTTTGTTTGTATTTGTGTATTGTTTAGTTGGATTTTTAGTTTTGTTCTATATTTCATATATTTTTTCTCCAGCTTATTATGGTGATCCTCTACTGCTACTTCCATGCAAAACTTACGTACTTTCCCATCTCTTCTCCACATTCTCTTTGTTATCCCCTTTTCTTTATTTGCCATAACTATAACCTTCCATAACCTTAACAACCTCTAAAATCTGTGGAACCTAACAATATCCCAACTTCCCTCTCCTTTATACTTTGCTGCCTCCATCTTTTCCAAAATTATTACCAGTCCCTGTCCTAACCCATTTATAACCCTTCCTCTTCTAAATAACCAGAATCCTAGTATGCTCCATACCAGACTTGCTTAGAGTCAGGAGGACCATTGTTATTAATTTGTTACTAGGATATTTGCATAATGAACATATCTACCAGCTTTGGTCACCCCTGCTGTTAGTATTCTACTCTGGTAGTAATCTAGAGTCCACACTAGGCACCTTGAGTTCGTAGACTGGGGATAAAACTTCTGAACTACATACCTAAGAATACATCTGATAAGCAGAAAACCCAAGCAGTGAAATAATGTGAGCTGTGACAATCCCAATGGAGTAAAATAAATAAAACAAATCAAGAAAACATAACTTCTCCAAAAGTTATGAGTTCCACAGCCTCCCTTAGTGAATTAAAGGAAACAAATGACTATACAGATGTTTAGAGAAATCAAAGAAGAAAACTAAGTCTAGAAAGAATGTTCAGAGAACACTAAAATATCAGTTGCATGTAATAAGGATTTTGATACAGATATATGTAAGGAAATACAAATACTAAAGGAAGAAAACCAATCTGAGATACTGGAAATAAAAGAACAAAGCATGCTTGCATAATGGTTCATGCCAGAGAGGATAGAGAAACATCAAGCATTACAAATCAACGTGAGAATGACGGGAATGAACACACACCTTTCATTAATAACACTGAATATAAATGATCTCTGTTCTCAAATCAAAAGATACTGACTAGCCAGGTGGGTTAAAGGCAAGTTCCTTCTCTAAAAACTATACCTCTCCAGAAAAGACAGATACTGCCTGAGGGTGAAAGGATGGAAAAGTGGTATTTTAAGCAAATGGGGCTAGAAAACAGGCTGATGTCATTGTTCCATTATCAAAGTAGACTTTAAACCAACATTAGTCAGACAAGAGAAAGAAAGCTATTTTTTTTTTTTAAAGAGAAAGTGTATTAGTCAGCGTTCTCTAGCGGAACAGAGCCGATAAAATGAATTATATTAAAAGGGAATTTATTGGATTAGCTCACGGCAGTCCAGTAACAGTTGTAGGCCTGAGAATCAAGGAACCCAGTAGCTGCTCAGTCCATGTTGCCAGATGCCTCAGTAGTCCAAATCCGTCACTGAAGGCCTGTAGGCTTCCTGAGGAGCCACTGGGCTTCAGTTCATGTTGGTCTTCAGTCTGCACTGGTCTTCAGTCTACTCTGGAAGGCAACAGGCAGCTCCAGCAGCCAAGTGGAAGAAAGAGGGATTCTTTTCACTCACAGCTTCCTTATATAAAGTCCTGCTTTGAGAGGGGCCATCCACTCTGAAGGAAGGGCTTCCTCCTTCAGTTAATCGTTTCTGGAGGCAACCTCAGAGACCCACCCAAAGGGAGATGTCTGTGGTCAACAACTTAACCATCAAAGAGAGAGAATTGGTATGTCAGGGCCTCAGCCACTGCAATTGAACTCCAGACACTTGTGCCTCCTAGTGTGCATGTGTGACCTTGCGTTTGTGTCACATTTGTGCATCTTCCTTAGGTGGCATCTGGAGAGAGATCAAACGTGGGTCCTTAGGCTTTGTAGGCAGGCACCTTAACCACTAAGCAATCTTACCAAGAAGGTAATTTTATACTGACTAAGGGAACAATTGACAAGAGGGAATTATAGTTCTGAACATACATGCTAAACATTACTAGATGTAAAATCATAGATTAATAAATTAATAGAACAATAGTAGTGGTGACTTTAATTTCCTAGTCTCATCAATTGATAGGCCCTCCTGTCAAAAAATAGAGACATACCTGGATTAAATGTCATCTTAGAAAAAAATGAACCTAACAGACACCTAGAGTACATTCCATTCAAATGCTGCAGGATACACATTCTTAGCAGCTTATGTAATTTTCTCTAAAATAGCTCATATGCTATGCATAGAGAGCAAATATTAACAAATGCAAGAAAATTGAAACAATTTCTTGTATCTGATCACAGTGGAATAAAACTACTAATTAGCAAGAGATGCCATAAGGCATACACTCTCATGGAAATGTAACAATACACAATTTAGTGATGAGTGGGCCATTGAAGAAACCAAGAAGGAAATAAAAAAATTCCTACAATCAAATAATAATGGAAACACAACATACCAAAAACCTATGGGATACAAGGCAGTCCTAAGAGGGAAGTTTATCTCTCTGTTGCAGTCAGCTTTGTTTTGCTGTAGGAAAACACCTGATGTAGAGCAACTTGTGGGAGGAAAGGGTTTATTTTGGCTTACAGACTCGAGGGGGCACTCCATGATGGCAAGGAAAAGATGGCATGAGCTGTGGGTGGACATCATCCCCAGCCAGCTTCAGGTGGACAGCAGCAGCAGGAGAGTGTGCTGGAAGGAGCAGGGGGAAGCTGGCTGTAACACCCATAAGCCCACCCCAGAGCACACCTTTGACAAAGTTCCAATTCTTAAATTGCCACCAGCTGGGGACCTAACATTCAAAACATGTAAGTTTATGGGGGACACATAAATCAAACCACCACATTGTCTAAGTGCCTATATTAAGAAATTAGAAGGATGTGAAATAACTTAGTAATACACTTGGAAAGAGAACAAGAAGCCAAACCAAAAATAAGCAAATGGAGATAATTAAGATAAGGGCATAAATTAATGGAATAAAATACAGACACAAAAAACAATGCAAAGAATTAATGGCACAGTTGGTTCTTTGAAAGGAGATAAACAAGATTGATAAACCCTTACCAAAACTAACCAAAAGAAAGGATGTGAAAACCAGAGTAATAACATTAGATATGAAAAGAGAACCATTGCAGCAGTTGACAATGAAGTTCAGAAAGTCATTGGAACATACCTTAACATATATGCCAATAAATTGGAAAGTCTAACAGAAATGGATCTATTTCTAGATATATGTGACCTACCAAAACCCGGCCATGATGAGATAGACCATTCAAGCCGACCTTTAACAAACAATAAGATTGAAGTAGTTGTGGCGGGGGGTGGGGGGGGGGAGGGAATTCCTGACTAGAAAAATTCCAGGCTCAGATAGATTCACTGGTGAATTTTACCATATTTTCAAAGAACTATTACCAATGCTTCTCAAACTGTTTTATAAAACAGAAAAGAACACTACCAGGCTTCTTTTATGAACCAGTATTAATTACCCTGATATTGAAACTAGACAAAGACATGTAAAAGAAAATTAGAGACCCATCTCCCTCATGAATATAGATGCAAAAATTCTCAACAAAAGGGCTGGAGAGATGGTTCAGTGGTTAAGGTGCTTGCCTGCAGAGCCTGATGTCCCAGGTTCATTTCCCCAGTACCCATGTAAAGCCAGATGCACAAAGTAACACATGCATTTGGAGTTTGTTTGCAGTGGCTAGAGACCCTGGTGTGCCTATTCTGTCTCTGTCTCTATTCTCTTTTCTCTCTCTGCTTGGAAATAAATAAAAATATTTTTAAAATTTTCAACAAAATACTCCCAACTGAATATAGAAAACACATCAAAAAAACCTACTTGATCACCCTGATCAAGTGGGTTTTATTTCACAGATACAGGAATGGTTCAACATATGCAAATCAATAAATGCAATAGACCATATAAATGGATTCAAGGAAAAAAATCTCATGACCATCCCAATAGATGCAGAAAAGACTTTTGAAACCCAACACCCTTTATGATAAAAGACATAAGGAAACTTGGAATGGAGGAACATATCTCAATATAAAAATGCTATATACACAGGGTATGGTGGTGCACGCCTTTAATCCCAGCACTTGGGAGGCAGAGGTAGGAGGATTGCCATGTGTCCGAGGCCACCCTGAGACTACACAGTGAATTCCAGGTCAGCCTGGGCTAGAGGGAAACCCTGCCTTGTAAAACCAACCAACCAAACAACCAAACAACCAAAAAACAATGCTATATATGAGAAACCTGTAGCCAACATTATACAAATAGGAAAAAACTCAGTGTTTTCACTAAGATCAGGAACAAGACAAGGATGGTCACTTTCTCGCTATTATTCAATATAGTATTGGAAGTCTACCCTAGAGCAACAACGCAAAAGAAGGAAGTAAAAGAGACACTAGTAGGAAAGGAAGAAGACAATTACCTTTATTTGTAGATGACAGGGTTTTATATAAGAGACTCTGAAGACTCCAATAGGAAAAAAAGAAACCACTAATAAACACTTCAGCAAAGGAGCAGTATACAAAATAAACAATTGGGAACCAGTAGCCTTCCTGTATATCAGCAGCAAGTGTTCTGAGGATGAAATCAGGGAGACAGTTCTATTCATAACAGTTACCCATGTATGTATGTGTATATTTGTACATACATAAATACATGGGATTAACCTAACCAAGGAAGTGAAGGCTCTCTACAGTGAAAACTTCAAAACACTCGAGAAATTGAAGACGAAACTAGGAAATGAAAAGACATCCCATACTGAATTGTAAGAATCAACATTGTGAAAATGTCTATCTTACCAAAAACAATCTACAGATTGATAGCAAATTTCCATCAAAATTTCACCATCTTTAACAAATGGTGCTAGGAAAACTGGACATCTATATGTAGGATGTAACTAGATCCTAATTTCTGTCTGTGCATAAGAATCAAGTTCAAGTGTAAGAAGAGGGCCTGAAAGTAACACACAAAAAAGAAAACAGCTGGGTGTGTGGCCCATTCCTTTAATCCCAGCACTCAGGTGGCAGAAGTAGGAGGATTGCTGGGAGTTTGAAGCCACCCTGAGATGACATGGTGACTTCCAGGTCAGCCTGGGCTAGAGTGAGACCCTGCCTCGAAAAACCAAAAAACAAAAACAAAACAACAACAACAACAACAAAAAAAAAACAACCCAAAAAACAAACCATGTCTTCAGTACTGACAGCATGATCATTCAGAGGTCACACAGGTGATGTGGGTAGTTATATAAATGGAATTTATATCTTAGCTGTCTTTTGCTTGGTTCCATTGCCTGAGAATGTCAGTATTCAGAATAGCTTTTAGAGCAGGTAGTCTTCCCACTACTATTCAAATAAAGTAAATTTTGGTTGTTAAAATTTGGAAAATTGCTAGTATATCGAGCAGATCCATGAAAATAACATGGGAGTGAGGGTATAGCTCAGTGGTAGAGTGCTTACCTGGCATGTCCTAGGTTCTGGCACATAAGCCTATGCACACTCATGCATGCATACATGCATACACACACAGACATACACAATTTAAAGTGGATATATTAGTTTTAGTTATACATTTGTATTTTATTTCACTTTTTAATTTAATTTAATTTTTTTGTTCAAGGCAGGGTCTTGTTCTAGCCCAGGCCGAGCTGGAATTCACTATGGAGTCGCAGGGTGGCCTACAGGGTGGATACAAATGTGGGTGTGTGCCAGGGCTTCAGACACATGTTCCGCTTTGTTCATCTGGTTTATATTGGTACTTGGGAATTGAACTCAGGCTATCAGGTTTGGCAAGCAAGTGCTTTTAACTGCTTTCTCTCCAGCCCGTAGTTACACATTGATTTAGTGTAATGTCATGTTAAAAAGTTTTAATTCTGGCCAGGCGTGGTGGCGCATGCTTTTAATCCCAGCACTCGGGAGGCAGAGGTAGGAGGATTGCTGTGAGTTCGAGGCCACCCTGAGACTCCATAGTGAATTCCAGGTCAGCCTGGGCTAGAGTGAGACCCTACCTCAAAAAACCAAAAAAAAAAAAAAAAAAAAAAGAAGTTTTAATTCTGGGCTGGAGAGATGGCTTGGTAGTTAAGGTGCTTACCTGCAAAGTCAAATGGCCCAGGTTTGATTTGCCAGTACCCACATCAAACCAGATACACAAGGTGGCGCATGCATCTGGAGTTTGTTTGCAGTGACCAGAGGCCCTGGTGTGCCCATTTTCTATGTGTGCCTTTCTTCCCTCCTTCCCCTCCGTCCCTGTCTCAAATAAATAATAAATAAATAAATAGAAAAAAAGATTTTAAAAAACTTTAATTTCTGCTGTTTTGTTTCAGACAATTTTCCAATTTTGATATATTGCTTTGTAGTAATATTAGTTGCTAGCTAGTATTATACTTCCATCATTCTCTTTTGTCAGTAAAGACATCTGGTTGTGTATTGCTTTTTGCTCATTGTGCAATTTACCTTTGTTAAGTTTTTTTGTATTAACATTTTACTGAGAGGAAAAATAAAGTCTTATCTTTCTGAATTGTCTCTAAGGGCAAAAGCCCCCTTTGGTTGTTAACACTTTGCTGTTTAGTTTCATGTACTTTGGTATTTAAAAATCAGATTCTTTTAGTCTCAACTATTAAAATTTCTTATTCCTACTTTTGGAGGTAGGATTTTGGATGATTTTTTTCCAAGGTAGGGTCCCATTCTGGCCCAGGCTGACCTGGAATTAACTATGTAGTCTCAGGATGGCCTCGAACTCATGGTGATCCTCCTACTTCTGCCTTCCGAGTGCTGGGATTAAAGGCATGTACTACCATGCCTGGCTACTGCAAGATATTTTTAAGTACTGTTATTAATTAGGATAATATTCATGCTCTAAGTTAGCCTGATGTATTCTTTCATTGGCCTAAACAGGAATCTTATTGTTGTATTATATGATTATGAAGTGTTTATATATAGTGTTTATATATGAAGTGTATATATGTATAATTTTTAAGCGTTCATACCTGCCTTTACTTAGAGTATAAAGCTAAGAGAGTATAAAGTCAGGGGCTGGGGAGGTGAAGACCTAAGTTTGGATCCCTAGCACCTTTGTAAAATACAGGGGATGATGGCATGTCTGTAACCCCAGTGCTTGGAGGCAGAGACAGGGGAACCCTAGGGCTGGGGCTCACTGGTAGTGTAGCTGAATCTGTGAGTTCTAGATGCAACGAGAGACCCTGAGTTAAAGAGGAAGGTGGTGAGTGAGTAAGGAAGACACTTAATGTTGACCTCTGTCTCCACATGTATGAGCTCACATACATACATGCCTGTACACAGACCCACATACAAAATAAAGTATATATTTAAATAAGTGATGTAAGTTATTTTATATTTAACTTTTCTAGGGCTGCTTTGGAAGAAGTAGAAGGAGATGTTTCAGAGTTGGAGCTGAAACTTGACAAGGTAAATAATGTATTTTAAACTTTTTACCACATTCTTGTTTTGTGTAAATAAAAGTATCTACAATAATAGTTGGTTTATTTTACTTTATGTTACTACGAAGGTAAGTGGTGTTATCCCAATTTTTCCCATGAAGAAATTAAGGCGAGAGATACTAAGTAGCTTGCTTGTTCAAAGTCTTAACTGCTTTAACAACCATTAATATTCACACCTGACTGCAGGAACTCAGTAAATATCCTTTATATTGTTGGAAGTTTGTTTCTTTCTTCTCCATCTAAAAGATTGCATTTACTTTTTTTATTTTTCTGGGTGTGTCTGTGATGTTGGTAATTTAACCTGGGTCTTTGTGCATGCTAAGCAATCCCTCTACCACTGAGTTACATCCCCAGCCCACCTTATAATTTTTTATATTTAATAGGTTCCATATATTACCTGATGATCTTTGTTACAAATTTAGGTGTAGCTAGACTGAAATACAAATACAATTTTAAATATTAATTTTAATCTAATGCAAAAAATGCTTAGAATACTCAATAATTTATATAGTCATATTTTATGTAAGCATAAATATAGATTAATTCCTACATCCAATATTGATTATTGCTACTATATTTTTGCATGTTTATTTATGACGCGTTTTCTACTATGTACCAGGCAGTAAGATTAGAACGAATACGATACATTGTTCAGTGAAATCTATGCATTTCTGGAGATAAGGTATATGCATATTTGAAATAACTTCTGAAAATAATTTCCTATATTATCATAATTATCATAGTATTTATCATAGTAAGTGGTATTGCTATATAAAACATTATTCTCAAGCTTACTGCAGGTAGCAATCACCTGGAGAGCTTATCTGGGGTAATACAGATTCCAGTTCAGTAATTTTTTTTTTTTTTTTTGGAGATAGGGTCTTGCTCTAGCTTAGGCTGACCTGGAATTCACTATATAGTCTCAAGCTGGCCTTGAACTCATGGCAATCCTCCTACTTCTACTTCCTGAGTGCTGGGATTAAAGGTATATGCCACTACACCCGGCTCTTGGTTCAGTAATTTTTAAAATCAAAAGAGGCCTCAAGTTTAAACAAATTATTAAAATTTTGCCATTCTAGAATCTTTATTACCCAAAGGATATTCAGGATATGGTGAAAACTTAATAGTATTAAAAATGTCACCTATGGTTCTCCCCTCTTCCCAGAGTTCCAAGTTAACTTTGATGATTCTCTCGTTTAAAATCCTGATCCCTTATAAACTGTACTTCTCCCAAATTTTGAAGCTGTGTATTATTTTTACTTTAGGACTTTGGCTAGTTAGCATAGAGAAGATTGTGAGTAGTATAAAAAATGGTGATTATTGAAGGTGTTGGCATGAGGAACTAATGGAGCAGTTGCCTTGAGTCTAGTGATTTCATAACATTGTATAGGGCAAATTCTACCTATATTTTTTATAGTACACCATGCATTGACAGAGGGAAGTAGCTTGATACTTAGCTCATGTTTAATTTGCATATGCTGTATGCTACCAGTAGTTATATCTTACTAGTGGATAGCTTCATGAGTGGCATTGTTCGTGGGCCCAATTACCCATTTAATGTGCTCTGACATTGGCAACATCATAGCTCACAGTTGCCATTTAAATACAATTTTTGTCTCTATTGCATTTTTCTTTTTAAAAATTTATTTATATTTATATTTATTTGAGTGTGGGAGAATATAATTATGGGCATGCCAGGGCCTCTAGCCACTGCACGCAAATAGATGCATACGCCACCATGTGCATATCTAGCTTACATGGGTTCTGGGAAGTCAAACTTACGTCCTTAAATTTCATAGGCAAGTGCCTTAACTGCTGAGCTATCTCTCCAGCCTCTATTCCATTTTTCATTGGTATACTTGTTCCCTGTTTGTTAAGTAGATAATCTAAATCTTTGCTCCATTTCTGCCAAACACTGGCCTTTTGTTCTTGAATTGTGTTGTTTCTTGAATGTACTTTCTTATGTTATTGTAATTTTTGGTTTTCAGCATAGCCTAGTAGTTAAGAGCACAAAGCCTGGAGCTGCCACTTACTAGTTACTTGGCCTTGGTCAAACTCTTCAACATTTCTATGCCTCTGTTTCTTCATCTTCGAAGTGGGGAAAATGAGATTATTTATCTGTCTCATAGGTTAGTATAAGAGTAAGGTGTGGGCTGGAGGGATGGCTTAGCGGTTAAGGTGTTTGCCTGCCGAGCCAAAGGACCCAGGTTCGATTCCCCAGGACCCACGTTGGCCAGATGCACAAGGGGGAGCATGCATCTGGAGTTCATTTGCAGTGGTTGGAGGCCCTAGTGTGCCCATTCTCTCTCTCCCTCCCTCGTTCTCTGTCAAATTAAAAAAAAAAAAAAAAAAAGAGTAAGGTGCCCTAACATATGCAAAGTGCTTATCATGATTCTGGTACATGGTGAATTCTAAATAAATATTAATAAATGATAATGATGTCTCTTCGACAGACCGTAGCTCCTTGGAGACTGTATTTAAAAGAGTAACAAATAAAACCCCCAAAGGAACACTGTCCTGGGCACTCACTGGGTACAAAGCTACATGTTTACTTATAATCTTCACAACACTGCTGTAGAATCGGTGTCAGCCTCGGTTTACACTTGAAAAAAAAAATATTTAGAGAAGTAGCTCATAGATGGTGTTCCTATCAGCTGGTGGATACCTAAAGCATAGTAACCCTTATTAAAAAAAATATTGAATTAATGACAGTTTGGTCTAATCTGAAGTTTATTCAGATAAAATTTTCTCTTTGTAGCTCAGTATAATTCAGTTATTCTTTTTTTTTTTTTTTTGTTTTTTTTGGTTTTTCAAGTTAGGGTCTCACTGTATCCCAGGCTGACCTAGGATTCACAATGGAGTCTCAGGGTGGCCTTGAACTCACAATGATCCTCCTACCTCTGCCTCCTGAATGCTGGATTAAAGGCGTGCGCCACCATGCCGGGCTATAATTCAGTTATTCTTATTCATCACTGTCATACAGTAGGCAGAGTCTCAGTTTTGTCTCAGAATAGCTGCCATGTATGCGTGGTTCTGCTTAAAACAAGTTTTTCTCTCCACTTCCTGTAAGTGACCTCTGTGCTAATTCTGTCACCTGTTTCTGTGGGCATTGTCTCAGTTGTGATCTGGAAATCTGGACCGCGCTATCCTGCTTTCTAACTTGCATCTCCAGTCCTTCCAGTTCTCAGGGCCCTCTTGCTTCTGTTCAAGTTTACCTAACTCTCTCGGCTCTCAGCCTGTTTGTGATATTTTGGATCATTTAAAAATTTTACTTCATTGTGCAATTTTTTGGGGGGGGGATAATTTTTTATTGAGATAAAATTCTCTTAAACATACTGAGAAGGGAGTGAGGTGGTTTTGTTACATAGTTTAGGGTGACTGGGCCCCTGAAAGTAAAAAGTAGAATGCCTTTGGGCCTGTCCTTTCAGTCTTCTTAATCTCTTCCCTAAATTTGTTTTTCCACAAACAACTTGAGCCCCTCTTGGGAGGGAGGTTCCCCTTCCTAGAATTTAAATCTAATTGTAGTTGGTCAAGTTCAACCCCCAGTTTAGTGTTGTGGCTGGCCTCTCCTTGAGCCAGCTCCTAGCCCACACCAATCAGCTCTGTGGCTCACCTGAGCTAGAGGGGAGGGCAAGCCTCCCAAGTGCTGGAATTAAAGGCATACACCACCTGCCTGTCTCAAATGACTGTCTTTTTTTTTTTTTTTTTCGTTTTTTTTTAAGGTACCTGGAATTAGTTTCAGAGTGGCCTGGAACTTGTAGCAAACCTCCTACCCTAGCCTCCCAAGTGTTGGGATTAAAGGTGTGCACCACCAAATGACTATTCTTATTCCAACAAAAATATTAATAATAGGGCTGGAGAGATGGCTTAGCAGTTAAGGCGCATGCCTGTGAAGCCTAAGGACCCAGGTTCGATTCTCCATGTTCCACATAAGCCACATGGAGGTGCATGCATCTGGAGTTTGTTCGCAGTGGTGAGGAGCCCTGGCGCACCCATTCTCTTTCTCTCTCTCTCTCTCTCAATCTCAATCTCAATCTCTCTCTGACTCTAATAAATAAATAAAAATAAAATTAAAAAAATACTAATAATATTTTAGTCAGTTTGTTATTAATGTATCTTGAATGATACTATTTATTAACCATTGAGCTGTCCTCCCACTCCTATGTTTTCTGGTGCTGATAGAACCCAGCATTCCTTGTACGCTAGGTAATGATCTCGTCTGGGCTTTGTCCCATTAATTTAATTTTAATATATTACATAGTTATGTCATAGTCATATGTTACATTGGGTATGAGAGAGAAGCTAGTCCTGAGGCATCACACAATACTTGAAACAGTAGGCACTGGAGACATATTTTTTCAGTAGTGGTTGATTAATGAGATCAAACATCTGCTTTTATACTGATTGATGCTGAAATGATAAACATGACTCATCAACATTCTAGTTTAGTCCCTTTTCTCCAACATACCATAGTTAAAGTTAGCTGTCATTTCATCATACTGCTGCTCACTTATTCCTCTGTTTCCTTTAGGATGTTAATGTTTTTTTTTTTTCCCTCAGTGCCAAGAAGTGAGTTCAGGGTCTTGCACATGCAGGGCAAGTGCTCTACCACTAAACTACATTATCAGCCCTTCTTCTAAGAGATATTTAGCAAATATCTGTGGGTTTAAATTAAGAGACTAGGTGTTTTTTTGTTTTGTTTTGGTTTATCGAGGTAAGGTTTCACTCTAATTTAGGCTGACCTGGAATCTACTCTGTAGTCTCAGGGTGGCCTTGAACTCATGGTGATCCTCCTACCTCTGCCTCCCGAGTTCTGGGATTAAAGGCGTGCACCACCACGCCCAGCTAAGAGACTAGGTTTGACTTAATAAAAACATTTCCTATCAGCCTCTGGATCCTAAAAAGTCAGTTTTTTTGGTATAAATCTCCTATGAATTTATTTTATAAACAAAAATAAAAACAAATTTTTATTAGTTTTGTACTTTTTAAAATTTAAAACAATTTTATTGACATCTTCCATAATTATAGACAATAAGCTATGATTATTTCCTCCCTCCCCCTTCCCCACTTTTTTCTTCACAAATCTATTCTCCGTCATATCCCCTACCCCTCTCAATTAGTCACTGTTTTATTTTGATGCCATCATCTTTTCCTCCTATTAGGAGGGTCCTGTGTAGGTAGTACCAGGCATTGCAAGGTCATGGATATCCAGGCCATTTTGTTGTCTGGAAGACTGAATTGTAAGCAGTCCTACCCTTCCTTTGGTTCTTATATCCTTTCTTTCTCTTCTGCGACGGACTCTGAGCCTTGGCGGGTGTAATAGAGATGTTTCAGTGCTGAACATTGCTCTGTCACTTCTCAGCACAGTGGTGCCTTGTGGGTCATTCCAGTGGTTACTGTCTGCCATTTTAAGAGAAGCTTCTCTAACTAAAAGTGAGAGAAGCATTAATATATGAGTATGAACATTAAGAGAAGTGCTTACTGGCCAGTTTGGTGAGCGTAATATATACATTTAGTCAGACATCAGCAGGTGTTACACCCCTAGGGCTCATGACCTCCCCCAGTCATATGTTTTCATTACCAGGCATGTATTCCCTCCCATGGAGTGGCCTCCAGTCCACTTAGTAAGCATTTAGTTTCACCCATAACAGACATGCCACTGTTGGCTGGCCAAACTTAAGGCTTGCAGCTTTCTGTCAGCTGGTCTACATGGAGGTTTTCAGCTCAGCTCCAGCAGGATTTCTTAGTGACCATGCAGCCCAAGCATGTGGAGTCTTCAGCAGTAGGGTCTTACCATCTATTCCTGGTGGGAAATCAAGAGCCTTGGCAATGGCCTGTAATCTTTTGGGGGCATCAGCGACCTCCCTGGCCAACAACTCACTGGAAGTTATCCTGTCCCTGGCACTGAAATTGAAATAGCTAAGATAATGCCATCCTGCCCTAACTAGGCCCTGACTCCAGTTATTGGGGGAATAAAATAGCTAAGCTAATTAACACCTATTTGCTAGGGCACCTTTTAGTTGCAAACTCTCTAACTCCCTCTCCCCGCCCCCCACCAGGTCCATGTATGCATTGTAAACATGTTTCCCATGACACCCCCCACCCTCCAGTGTGAGTCAGGTGTTAAAACTCAAGATAACTCAAGGATAGGGAGTGGAATGATTTTAATTTCAAAGAGGCTCTGACCTGTATCTGGCACTGTTGTCCTTGTAATTTTTATGATCTTTTGCCTTTAAAAACACTGTGGGGGTCCTGGAGAGATGGCTTAACAGTTAAGCACTTGCTTGTGAAGCCTAAGGACCCTGGTTCAAGGCTCGACTCCCCATCTGGAGTTCATTTGCAGTGGTTGGAGGCCCTGGTGCGCCCATTCTGTCTCTCTGCCTCGTTCTCTGTCTGTCGCTCTCAAATAAATAAAAATAAAAACAAAGAAAATTAAAAAAAACAAAACACTGTACCCCTGAGCTTCTGTACTAAGAGCATTTTCTGACGTGAACCCCTCTCAGTTGCTGGCTGAATAAAAAGGACTCTAAATTGGATACAAATGTGTGGTGGTCTGTAATTCTCTCATATGGACTATAACAGTATTTTTCTAGTAATCTATGGTTTCTGGGTGTGCCATTGTCCAAAAAAGTAGATTTCCTTAAGGCTTATTTGTACTCTTAAATTTTGATTAACCCTCCCCCACCCTTCTTTAGCTCAATCTCTTCCCCTGACCTCATGTAGGCCATTGCACCCCCAGTAATCTGTCTATTTACATATATACAGTACCATCCCCTTATTACGGGGATAGTTTTGAATTTTTGATGGAACATAATTTTTTTTTTAATTTTTTTTTTGTTATTTTTATTTATTTATTTGAGAGCTACAGACAGACAGAAAGAGGCAGATAGAGAGAGGGAGAGACAATGGGCGCGCCAGGGCCTCCAGCCACTGCAAACGAACTCCAGACGTGTGTGCCCCCTTGTGCATCTGGCTAACGTGGGTCCTGGGGAGTCAAGCCTCGAACCGGGGTCCTTAGGCTTCACAGGCAAGCGCTTAACCGCTAAGCCATCTCTCCAGCCCGATGGAACATAATTTATGTTAAGCTCATGTGGTTTCTGCCAACACATATTCAGCTAAGTGACTTGTAAATTCTTACCTGCTCTCACTTTTTTCTTTTTCAGCTTGTGAAGCTTTGTATTGCGATGATTGACACGGGCAAAGCCTTTTGTGTTGCAAATAAGCAGTTCATGAATGGCATTCGGGACCTAGCACAGTATTCTAGCAATGATGCTGTAGTTGAGGTTAGTATTATCAAAATTTCAGCCAAAGGGATGAGTCTATCAAAATTTTTAATGATTATGCATCTGTTTACTTTATGAATAGGCATAGTGATACCCAAAATTATTAGTAGAAAAGCTGTCATATAAGTCTGCCATCTAGGATAGGTAGACATCAGAGGTTGACATGTACTGTGCATACTTGACATCATTGCCCTAGCCCAGAGTTTCAGTGTTTTAGCCATTTTACTAAGTTTGCTTGGAGGTAAGTAAGTTGAAGAGTCTGCCAGAGGGCAAGAGTAGGATCAGGGCACCAGTAGCTGCCTGTGGGGGTGGCCGAGTGACCTGTTAAGAAAGAGACCTAAGCATGGGCATGGGGGGGGGGGGGCGGCAAAGTTTCTAGTCAGCCAGCCAGCTTGGGTTGAATCCCTTGCTGTACCAGGTAGTGGTAATGATATTTCTTTCATGATGAATAACAGTTAGTGAAGAAATGACGCTTGGGTAATTATCTGACCCATAGATCCTTTAAAGAGCATACTTTTGATGTCAGCAAACAATTTTACCTAGAGGGTAATATATGCCATGAATAGTTACTGCATATAGAATTGACCTGTACAGATCATGTCCAGTGAGAGGAGAATGGCCTTGGAATTAAAGTTTATTGTGTACAGTGTAACTTGATCTTTCTGTCAAAAATGTCAAAGTAACATTTTTGTTATCTATTTTGGTGTCTTCCTAAATGATTCTTTTGGTTTCTTCCTTACAGACAAGTTTGACCAAGTTTTCTGACAGCCTTCAAGAAATGATAAATTTTCACACAGTAAGTAGGTATTACTATGACTATGTTAATAATAAAGAACTTTGCTTCAGTAGTAGTGTTTTATGAAATGGTTAATTTCATAATTTTGATTGGCCAACATCTTTTTAATGGGTAGCTACAAAATGTACAATGTGTATATTTGGTGAGGAGCAGGGAGAAACAGTGTTGCAGTCAGGTTTGTATTGCTGGCAGAAATTACCTGACCAAGAGCAGCTTTTGGGAAAACAGGGTTTATTTTGGCTTACAGACTCAAGGGGACACTCCAAGATGGCAGGGAAAACGATGGCATGAGCAGAGGGTGGACATCACCCCCTGGCCAACATAAGGTGGACAATAGCAACAGGAGAGTGTGCCAAACACTGGCAAGGGGACACTGGCTATAATACTCATAAGCCCGCCCCCAACAATACACTGCCTCCAAGAGGCTTTAATTTCCAAATCTCCATCAGCTGGGGAGACTAGCATTCAGAATACCTAAGTTTATGGGGGACACCTAAATCAAGCCAACACATTCTGCCCCTGGCCCCCATAAACTGATAACCACACATGATTTAAAATGCAGTACATTCATCTAACTTTGAAAGTCCCCATAGTTTTTATCAATCCAAATGATCTTCAAACATTCCCATAGTCCAATGTTTTTTTGATTTTTCAGGGTAGGGTCTCACTCCAGTCTAGGCTGACCTGGAATTCACAGTGTAGTCTCAGGGTGGCCTTGAACTTTACAGTGATCCTCCTACTTCTGCCTCCTTAGTGCTGGGATTAAAGGTATGTACCACCACACCCAGCTTAGTCCAAGGTCTTTTAGCTGAGTCATAGTACCAAAAAAATCCCTCCAAGCCCATAATGGCACAGAATAAACATTCACACTGTAAAAGACGGTATTGGACATAGCAAAGAAATACTAAAGCAATACATGATTTAAACAGGGCAAACACCAAACTCTGTAGCTACAAATGCAACAACTCTAGCCAGTGAGAAGTTTCCAAGTCTGATCATTCTAACCAGCAGCAAGTCTCTGGAGTTCCAATTCTGCCTCTCCAGCTAGGTTCCTCACAGTCCTGGAAAGCTTTATCTGGGGTTGGCAGCTTTCCTTAGCAGCCATCTTGTGGTCCCGGCATCTCCACTGGGTCTCCGCTGCAATCCACAGTCCATCCTCATGGCCCATGGGGTCTCCATGCAGGCATCCAGCAAACCTGCTTCACACTGCCCATGGCCAGTTCCAAAACACAAGACTGTGTTGCAAACTCAATGACCCTCTGTTTCCTGTATTTCTGATACTCCACAATACCAGGTAGGGTGCCAGTTTGTTAATCCAGGGGGAATAAAGCAGACTTTGAAGAACAGCATACTAGTTGAGCACTCAGGCCCATTCAAAAGAGTCTACATTCTTCCTGTTTTCCCAGTGCAGGTCAGCTGGCCCAATCACAAAGGTTGTAATCTCTCAGTTGCAGCTAAACAGGCAGCAATCCACCTAAAGATTTCATTTTTTCTGTACCATATCCCTCTGTACACACCAGTCTGTTTCTACGCAAAGCAACCCTGCATAACTTCTCAGGACACAGCCATAACAGCAAGCTTCTCACATAGACTGCTAGCTCAGTCCAGACAAAGCTCCTTTCACCCTCATAACCAAACCTCAAAGTCCATAGTTCTTACTGCATTCAGGTCTTGGATCTCTGACCAGAATAGTCCATCAAGCTGTACGTACAGCACTGCAAGGCATCTCTTAGGCCAAGGTTTCAAATCCTCCAACATTCCTCTTGAAAATCAACTCCAAAAGGCCAAAGCCACACAGTCAAGTGTCTAGCAGTGACACAACTCTCAGTACCATTTTACTGTTGCAGTCAGGTTCACATTGCTGGCAGAAATCACCTGACCAAGAGCAGCTTTTGGGCAAAAAGGGTTTATTTTGGCTTACAGGCTCTAGGGGATGCCCCACAATGGCAGGGAAAATGCTGGCATGAGCAGAGAGTGGACATCACCCCCTGGCCCACATAAGGCAGACAATAGCAACAGGAGAGTGTGCCAAACACTATCAAGGGGAAACTGGCTATAATACCCATAAGCCCGCCCCCAACAATACACCACCTCCAGGAGGCTTTAATTTCCAAATCTCCATCAGCTGGGGAGACTAGCATTCAGAATATCTAAATTTATGTTATGATGGTTTTATTATGAACATGTTCCACTGAAATGGTGAGGCATTTGACTATAATACCTTAAGATACCTGTAATACCTAGAAACGGAGTAAAACAGACTTGATACAACATAAATTCCTTCTGAAAACCAAGTTGTTGCCAACCTATTTCTAGTGGTAAGACATTCTTGAGACTGTATAGTATAAAGTCCTGGCAGCAACACTCAGGAAATCTTAGTTTGCATTTACTATTCTAAAAGCTAACCCCTGTAGTAGACAGCGTCATGTCACTAGGATGAACCTCCAGACCAGACAGTTTATGGGAGGAAGAAGGGATTTATTTGTATCTACAGATCCAGGTGAAGTTCCATAATGGGATGGGGGAGAAAACCCATCACCAAAATCAAGAGCAAAATCCCAGCAGCCAAATGGTAGGAAAACACAGGCAAAACTTTGGCACTTTGCACATCTTTAGACTGGAATTCCAAATCTACCCCCACACCTAATGGCTAGACCCTAGGATCATCCCAGGGACACCTCCTCCAGCCAAGTGGCTGGAGATCTAAAGCTGTACTAAAACTGAATCTTTTGGGGAAATCCATTCAGATCACCATGCCCTCTTTATGTAGTTTTTATGAAGTAAGTATATTAAGTTATTTCTGACAAATAGTTCAGACAGTATATTGGTTTTATTGTCTTTCCTGCAAGTAAGTTTTGTTGTTTGCTTGTGTGCATGTGTGTGGTGTGCACGTGGATGCATGTACATGTGGAGGTCAGAGGTGAAGGTCAGATGTCTCCCTCTGTTGCTGTCTATCTTATTATTGAGATTGGGTCTTTATTGAACCCAGAGCTCACTAATTTGGCTAGTCTAACCTTGCATTGAGGATTCCCTGTCTCTGCTTCCTGATTGCTGGGATCCTTTGTCTTTGTTGTTGGGTGGTTGTTGAGGTTGAACCCAGCCTCATGCATGCTAAGCATGTGAGCAACATCCCAGCCTTTCTTTTCACTTTATTGATATTTTCACTTTATTAATAATGTCCTTTAAGTACAAAAGTTTTGAATTTTGGTGAAGTCTGAACTACAGTATTCCTCTTTCCTCTTGTGTTTCCTGTGAATTTACTGTTACTGAGAGGATCCACTTCTAAATTCAAGGTCAAGAAGATTCTTTTTTTTTTTTTTTTCTTAAAGAGGTTTATGGTTTTGCTATAATGTTTTATACCAGTTTTCATGCAGCTTCATTTTTGCCTTCTTTTGAATTTAAGTACTATATATGTCATATCTTCTGCATTTGTTAGTCTTCTCTTTTGCCAGATGGGCTGTGTCTTGATGGGCCAGGGAGACTGGGTCCTGTCTTAACTGACTTTATATCTCAGTTCCAGGTTGATTAAGGATTAATATTTTTAGCTTAGCACATTTAACATTTTCAGAGCATTTTTATTTTTGATATCAATTACTATTTTTTCTATTAAAAGAAGCAGCCCATTTCTGGATGCCACTATGATGTAATATTTCATAGAACTGAAAGTGAGTCTGACTCTGGCAGCTAGCATACTGAGTTCTTCTCCATTAGATAACAAATTAGGAGAAGGGAAGGCAGGTGTAGTAAGGCAGAAGAAAGAATTTATTGACAGAAAACTCCCTTGGATATGGGATGGATCTTGGGTAGGTTGCCTTGGATTTATAATTTTTTTTCTCAATTTTTATTAACATTTTCCATGATTATAAAAAATATCCCATGGTAATACCCTCCCTCCCACCACTTTCCCCTTTGAAATTGCATTCTCCATCATATCCCCTCCCCATCTCAATCGGTCTCTCTTTTATTTTTATGTCATGATCTTTTCCTTCTCTTATGATGGTCTTGTGTAAGTAGTGTCAGGCACTGTGAGGCCATGGATATCCAGGCCATTTTGTGTCTGGGGGGAGCACGTTGTAAGGAGCCCTACCCTTTCTTTGGCTCTTACATTCTTTCCGCCACCCCTTCCACAATGGACCCTGAGCCTTGGAAGGTGTGATAGAGATATTACAGTACTGAGCACTCCAGTCACTTCTTTTCAGCACCATGATACTTTCTGAGTCATCCCAAGGTCACTGCCATCTGAAAAGAGAAGATTCTCTACCAAAAGTGAGAGTAGCATTAATATAAGGGTATGAACATTAAGAGAAGTGCTTACTGGGCAGTTTGATAAGCATAGTATATACATTTTTCCAGACATCAGCAGATGTTACACCCCTAGGGCTCATGACTACCCCTGTTTTAAGTTTTCAGTATCAGGGATGTATTCCCCCCCATGGAGCGGGCCTTCAGTCCAATTGGATGGCAGTTGGTTTCCACCATGACAGACGTGCCACTATTGCACCTGTTGGCTCATTTGGCCTGGCTGGCCAATTATAAGGCTTGCAGTGTCCACTGTTGAGAATCTTCACTGGTGATTTCTCTTTCTCCCATTGAACTACATGTAGAATGGCTTCTTCCAGCTTTCTGTCAGCGGATTTATAATTTTAAATAGTGCAGTATTACTAAGATTTAGTGCTGGGTAGATGGCTCAGTGGATAAAGAGCTTGAGCATGAGAACCTGAGTTGGATCCTCATGTTCCATGCAAATCTGGATGTTATAGTGTGAGTAGCACCTGTAATCCCACAATGCGTAGGGCAAGAAGGTAGGTGGAGACAGGAAAATTGTCCCCAAACTCACCAGTTGGCCTGGTGGATGCAGTGGTGAACGGTGAGAGAACCCTGCCTCAAACAAGCTGGAAGATGAGAACTGACAGCTGAAGCTGCTCTCTAGTCTCCACACATAAACTAATAAGCACATTGCACACCCACACATATGAACACACACACACACTTAATAAAAAGAATTACCATTGCACACCCATACACATATGAACACACACACACACTTAATAAAAAGAATTACCATTGCACACCCATACACATATGAACACACACACACACACTTAATAAAAAAGAATTACCATTGCACACCCATGCACATATGAACACACACACACACTTAATAAAAAGAATTACCATTGTAAGTTCACGTACATTAAAAGTTGTCTCCATCAAGAGGATGCTGTGGGGCTCTCAGCTTGCACAGGGGAACCTAGGATGTCATTTCCTCAGGATGAGTTTACTGTGCTCAGCTGCCCAGACATTTAGAATGCATCTGTGTTCCAGATTTTTTTGAGCAATATTGGGACTAACAGGACTTTTGAGATTTGGATTACACACATTTTGTGTTATTTATTTTGGTTTTATCAAGGTAGGGTCTTGCTCTAGCCCAGGCTGACCTGGAATTCACTATGTAGTCTCACAGTGATCCTCCTACCTCTGCCTCCCGTGTGCTACCTACCACACCTGGATACATTTTGTGCTATATAGTGGTCATAAGCCTTAAGGGCTCTGGATTGGAATGTTGCATCATTGTGGTGACTTGAATGAAATGTCCTCCATAGGCTCATGTGCTTTTAATACTTGGTCCCCAGCTGGTGGCAATTTGGGAAAGTTGTAGAAGCTTTGGAAGGCTGAACCTTGCTGGAGGAGGTGTGTCACTGAGGGCAGACCTTGAGGTTTATTAGTCCAACTCACTGAGTGTTCAGAGCTGGTTCACTCTTGTTGTCTTCCACCAGCTGATGTGACAAGATGTGATGCCTTGGCTGTCTGCTCTGTCCTGCTTTCCCTACCAGGATAAAACTTCCCCTAGAAACTGTAAGCTTGAAATAAGCCCTTTTCTTAAAGTTTTTTTTCATTACATATTATTCTTTGAAATATTTATGTCTCTCATATATTCTTCAAAGCAGATTTTTTTTTTTTTTTTTTTTTTGCTTTATGTAAGATTCAGCTTAGTCCTTCCCTGATTTTTTTTTTTTTTTTTTTTTTAAGGCAGGGTCATAGATATCCCAGGCTGGCCTTAAATTTTTTAGGTAGCTGAAAATGGCCTTGAACTCCTCCACATCACAAATGTTTGGATTATAGGCATGTGCTACCACACCTAGCTATTTTAGTTTTAGTTGTGAAAACAATGGTTAAAATAAAAATTTTGGTCAATAAATTGTTTAATTGTATGTTGGAACATTTTTGTTAAGAAATCTTTAAAGTGTTTTTTTAAAAATTATCTGCCTGCGTGCCTGCCTGCCTGCCTGCCTGCCTACCTACCTAGGGGTAGAATAGGGGGAGGGAAGGAGAGAGAGATGAATAAATGAGAATATGGTTGCACTAGGGCCTCTTGTAATTGGAAATGAACTCCAGATACATGCACTACTTTGAGCATCTGCCTTTATGTGGGTACTAGGGAATTGAACCCAGGCCATAAAACTTTGCAAGTAAGTGTCTTTAATTGCTAAGTCATCTCTCCAGTCCTGAAACAGGCATTTGACCATCAAGATTTACATTTTGAAAATTTTGATATATGTGTATTTTTAGTTTTTTTTGAGGTAGTGTCTTTCTCTAGCCCAGGCTGACCTGGTAGCCCCAAACTCACAGTGATCCTCCTCCTTCAGCCTCCCAAGTGCTGGAATTAAAGGTGTGTGCCATCACACCCACCAAGTATATTTTTTGTGTTTGTACACCATGAAATATTTTAATTGTTTGGAGTATTAAAAAAATTATCTTTGAATTTTTGTTTTTGTTTTGGTCAGTTTCACTCTACAGTCATAACCTTATGTAGAGTGGTTAGCTCAACTTTTTAGGATAGACTTGTTTTTAACATCTGAATTATTATAACTTGTCCCCTCCCACCCCCCGCCAAGATAGTGTCTCACCCAAGCAAGGCTGACATGGAACTCACTTTGTAGGCCTATGCTGGCCTCAGATTCACAGATCCTCCCACAGTGACACCTCCTCCAGCCAGGCAGCTGGAGCTCTGAGTTACAAGCTTTAATAAATTCCTGAATGTATTGGGGGACATCCATTCAAACTACCACGCTACCTGAGATTAGAGAAGTTTGTCTTAATCTTTGTGTACCAGGACTACCTACCGACCATACTTGCCACAAATACGGAAGGATCTTACCTTTTCACAAGTTTGGAAATGTGTATTAACTTGTTTTCAGTTGCCAGGGGGATGACAGGGTCTCCTTGTGTATCCTAGGCTGGCACTGAACTTTTTGTAACCCAGGTTAGTCCAGAACACATGATCTTTCTGTCTCAGTCTCTCAAGTGCTGTAATCCAGGAGTATGCTACCATGACTAGGCCCCTGTTACCTTTCCATTTGATTTTAATACACACCTACGCCATTAGAGAGGTCCTACCAGGAGGAGGAGGAGGAGAGTCTACAGAACAGATTAGTACAGGCAGAGGATGGGAAAAGTGGGACAAATAATAAGCATTCACTCACTTACCGCACTTGTCATAATTAGTCTTTGCTGTCAGGTTGACTGGATTTGGAATCAGCTAGAACATACGACTCTGAGGTGTCTGTAAGGGTGATTCCAGAGAGGTTTTGGAAGGAACACCCACACTAAATGTGGGTGGCACCAACCATGGGATGCATAAAAGGAAAAAGGAGAGTGAGCAGAACAATAACAGTGTTCATTTCTCTGCTTCCTGACTGGATGGAGTGTGAGCAGCTGCCTCACTGCTGTGGCCACAGCTCGAGCCAGTTCTCCCCACCATGCTGTTTCCGCTGTGGCGGACTGCACGCTGAAGTTGCATTCCAACCCTTCTTCCCTTCAGTTTGGCCAAGTATTTGTCACAGCAGCAGAAACATAACTAACACAGAGCCAATGTCTGATGACTCTGTCTACTACCCGCCTAATACGAATCCAGAGTCAAAAGTGCTATAAACACAACATCTTACATCGATTTGGACAGGAATGATTATGTTATGTGCAGCATCAAGAGAGTGCTGTGGTGGCTGGATAATATTTATGGAACACAAAGACCGTAAGAATTCATTCCTAGAGTCAGTGGCACCTGAGTAAGTGGTAAGAACTGGAAGCAGGACTTGTAGTGGGTTTGTAGCCCTTCACCTTTTTCTACTGAATGATCGGTAGCGAGCTGTCTGCCAGCTGCAACGTGTACCTCAGCTTTCATCTTTTCCTGAACACTGCAGAAAACAAATGTTGCTTTACTGGGTTCAGGCATGAATGAGAACTAGCTTGATTGTGAGCTGTTGATCTTAGTCATGTATGATTCTGTGTACTTCAGTAACATACATGTTTTGCTAGCAGTAATAGGGTTAAATTTCCAGAAATGGAAGTGAACTTTAGCTTTTACTATTAGTTGCGTTATAGTTTTCTCCTTTCGAATATGAAAAAAAGGTTAGTTCTGTGTTAAGGTAGAGATTCGTGATCAGAAATTGAGATGAGGAAGATCTATGCCGCAAGAAAGAGCTAGCTGTGGGTTGCTGCATACCTTGAGATTGGGCAGGAGACAGAGCTTTTATTCAGTTGCTCATGTGTTAATATCCTTTTCATTGTAAAGGTGTTATTTAAAAAAAAGGTAGGCAAGCCAGGCATGGTGGTTGGTGATGGTAGATCTCTGTCATCCCAGGCTAAGACAGAGAGAGTTGATGTTTAAAGCTAACCTGGGCAACATAGTGAGTTCATAGTGAGACCCTGTCTCAGAATAACAAGTAGACAAAAGCTAGTCAGGTTATTGTATTTCTGAAAATATTTCTCATTCTCTTCAAATGCTTATAAGGTTTACTTTTGATAATTTTATATTTTGGAAGATGTAGATGGTAATGTTAGTTTTGAAACAATGACGCTAAATACTTTTTATCGTTTGTAATATATTGACTTGATAACTGTTGAGGAAGAATTAACATCAACTTCATAGTTCTAAATGTTGGTAAGCTTTGACTTTGACTGCAACTAATCATGCCCAAAGGTTTTCTATTGCTACTTTGTAGTTGCTTCTCTCTTGTGTCCCCTTCGTTTTTAGCCAGTCACCAATCTACATTATGTCATAAATGATTAATTTGCACTTTATGAAATTAAGGACAGTCTAGTATTTTTCACCCAGTGTAATTATTTTGAGAGTCAGTTGTACTGTGGTATCAATATGTATTTCTTGTTAATGGTCAGTAATATTACCTTGTATGGATATATCACAATTTTGGTATCTGTTTATTTGTTGACAAATGTATTAGCTACCTGTTGCTGTATAAAAGATTGACCCAAAACTTAGTGGCTTAAGATAACACTTATTATCTTATAGTTTCTTAGCTAGGAAATTTGAGAGAAACTTAGTTGGGTGGTTCAGGCATGGTGTTTTTCATGAGGTAATTGTCTGGGGCCTCGGTCACTTGAAGTTCTTACATGGGGCTGCAGGATTCTGTTCACAAGTGTTTCAGTTATATGGGTGTTAGCCAGAGCTCTGAGTTTTTCACCAAGGCTTTCGAGTGTCCTTATGATGGGAGCCTGGTTGCTCTCCAAACAAGTGACCCAAGAGCTAGGGTAAAGGAAACCCCAGTACCTTTTATGACCTCCTCTTGGAAGTCACACATCATTACTTCCCGTCATTACTGTTTGGTACAAGAAAGTAACGATGTCTAGTATATACTCAAGGAGAGAGGAATTAAGGTCTTCTTTTCAAGGGAGGATTATCACAGAATTTTTGGACATAAACAGGTACTTAAAGTGCTGTGTGACTGAAATCCTAGCTGCTTGGGTGGTTGAAAGTAGATTCTGAAGTCCAATTGGAGGCCAGCCTAGGCCATAAACTGTCTCTTTGTGTGTGTGGGGGGGGTGGTAAGAAAGAGAATTTGTGTACATATTTTAAATTTACCACAAAGGTAATTACAGTGTTTTCAATTTTAGCTATTACAGACAAAGTTGGTTACAAAAATATATTTAAAATCTATAGATAAACATCACCTTTTTGTATGTATATTTAGATACCTTAGAATAGGTAGCTATTCAGGGGATTATATGTAGATTTTCACAATGAACAATATAAAAATTCTGAGAAAAATACTAAGGGAAAATAATTTCCTCACATGAATATTCATTTTAATATTCTATGGAGGTTGGGGATTTAGCTCAATGGATGAGTGCTTAGCTACCAAGCACAAAGCCCTGGGTTTGGTCCTCAGCACCAAAAAGAAAAAAAAAAAATCACAAAAAGACCAAAAAAAGAGAGAAAGAAAGAAAGAAAGACCACAAGGGAATTAATATCTTATACATACTATGTTAAAATAATTTTTAATTAATTTATTTATTTATTATTTTTTTTTTATTTTGGGTTTTTCGAGGTAGGGTCTCACTCTAGCCCAGGCTGACCTGGAATTCACTATGGAGTCTCAGGGTGGCCTCAAACTCACGGCAGTCCTCCTACTTCTGCCTCCCGAGTGCTGGGATTAAAGGTGTGCGCCACCACGCCCGGCTCTATTTAATTTATTTTTTAATTATAGTATCTTTAAAAACTATGTAAGACATTCAAAATTTGGATTAAAAACTTGCTTTCAAAAAAACCATTCTTCAGCAGCAATATAAGTTCCAGTTGTTTTACATTCTCTTCAGCACATGATATGTTTCTTCTTTTGAACTGATTGATGGTGGTTTCAAGTTTTCTTTAATAACTAATAATGTTGGCCATTTTGTTTATTTGCCACTGTTGTATCTTCTTTGTGAAATATCATCTTTTGCTCATTAAAGAGTAGTTTAAAAAATTGTATTGAGGGCTGGAGAGATGGCTTAGTGGTTAAGGTGTTTGCCTGCAAAGCCAAAGAACACAGGTTCAATTCCCCAGGACCCACGTTAGCCAGATGCACAAGGGGGCATCTGGAGTTCATTTGCAGTGGCTGGAGGCCCTAGCATAACCATTCTCTCCCTCTCTCTTTCTCTTCCTCTTTCTCTGTTAAATAAATAAAAATAAAATATTTTTAAAAATCGTATTGAATTATAAGTTTTTCCTTTGCTATATTCTTTTCACATATGATTTGTGGCTGTCTTCTTTTCAGATTTTGCTTGAATGTTTTATTTTTCTAGCAATATCTTTTGAAGTGATAGTTTTTATTTTGACAAACTCAATTTGTTGACTTTGGCTTCCATAGTTTTAGTGTGTTTTCATTAAATGTTCATGTAACCCAAATTTTATTGTTTACTTCTACGTGTTTTAAGTCTGTGATCCACTTAGAGCTAAGTTTTGTATATGCCCTGTGATGAGGGTTTAAGCTCCTTTCTGCCTCCCCTCCAGTGTGGCAGCGTGGCTCTCTTCCTGCTTCTTCCAGTAGCAGTTTTTTCACCCCTTCTAGGGCTGGGGGTGTAGCTCTGGTTAAAGCACTTGTTTTGTGTGCTGAAGACCAGGGGTTTTTGGAATGTGATTTACTTTATCAAAATGTACTAACATTCATCTTTGTAAAATTATTTATTTGCAAATAGGATGGGGGTGGGGAATGGGCACACCAGGGCCTTCAGCCACTGCAAACAAGCTCCAGATGCCTGTGACACTTCATGCATCTGGCTTTACGTGGCTACTGAGGATTTAAACCTGGGTTACCAGGCTTTGCCAGGAGGAGCCTTTAACTGCTGAGCCATCTCTCCTTCCTTCATCTGTGTATGTAGCATTCATTTATTACTGTGCCCATTCTGTGGTTGAAAACTTGTAAGATTGTTTCCATTTTTGCAATCAGGAATGAGACTGTTGTAAACATTTTCCTATAGGTGTTTATGAGAAACTAAATTTTACTTGTTTTTGGAAAATACTGAGGTATGGAATTTCTAGGTTTTATGTAACTTTATAGGATTTGAGAGATTTTAAACTACAGATTCCATTTCTTTAATTCTACCTCAGTTACCAATTTTATCTCTAGTGAGCTTTGGTAGATTTTCTTTCAAAGAAAGTTTCCATTACTTCTGTTGAATTTATAAGCAAGTGTACAATTGATCGCAGACATAATCTTTCAACATCTATTCAACCTGTGGTGAGGTCACACTTTACCTTCTTCATAATCAGACTTTTTGTCGTCTTTTCCTCTGACCACTTAGGCTAGATGTTCATTGTGTTGGGAGATTTTGTGTTTGTGAAGGAATTCACCATTCAGACCAGAGTAGACGAAAAAGGCAAACTTATTGAGTAACACTGCAAGAGTACACTTGGTGTGGCGTTAACAAAACAGCCTGCATGAGATACCAGGCTGTGGCAGGAGGAAGCTATTTTGGAGCTGTTCTCTTTTGGTTAGTGTGGTTCACCATGCCATCGCACTTATACACTTCCCTCATTGCAGATGAAGGCAAATCCTGCTGGAATGATGTTTGATACCAAGGGCTGGAGCTACTGGGTCCAGTTAACTTTGATTAGTTGCACTCAGTCACATCCTTCTGCCACTTGTGGTTTCATCAGAAAAGAGCCTGTTTTCTTTTCCTAGATCAGCTTGCCTTCTGGGAGTTCCCTGATAGGGACCCCGTTCCCTTACTGGTTCTTTTCTCTACATTCTCTTCATTTGCCAGTTTTAAAATCTCAAAGAACCTCATGTTTTAGATTATTTTTCTAATATCAATTTCCTGTTTCCCATTTAGTTCCACTTTGATTTTAATTATTTACTTTTTGCTGCTTATTTTGGGTTTAATATAATATAGAAAAAAATTCCTTTTCTCTCTGGAAACAGATTGGTAAAGTTTGACATCCTGTACTAAGTCGAGAATGAAGTTGTGGCTCCATTCTTAATTAAAGGGACAAAAGTGTTTTCTTTTTTTTTTTTTTGCTTCTTTTTATTTTACTCTTCCAACTCTGAATCTGATGTCATTCTGTAAATTATAAAAGTACTTAAAATCCCCATCATAAGAGCTATGGGACATTCTAGGACATTATAGAAGTGTAACAAAATGCTGTCTTGAGGAGTAAGATTTTATTCCTGCCTCTAATCTTAGCTGTCCTTTGACCTGAAGAACTGTAATTGTTCACAGAAATACATTATTTAGGTCCTCAGGTCTTCCCCAGTAATGGCCCTTCCTTGACTAAGGTGCCAGTCAGTTTGGTGTTTTCATCTTGGGTACTTCCATGTATTGGAGTAAGGTCCATCTAACAGATAGAGTGAAATTGGTACCTTGCTTTTAGGTTGTCTTCCAAGGTGTGAATTAGAATTAAAGAATTAGGTTTGTTTTCCCTGGTAAATAGAAGGTAAGTTTATTTTTAAGACAGATGAAATTGGCTTAAAATTGGTTTCAAGTTCTTTTTAAAATGTTTATTTTTTTATCTGGGGGTGGTGGTACACACCTTTAATCCCAGCCCTTAGGAGTCAGAGGTAGAAGGATCTCCATGAGTTCAAGGGCACCTTGAGACTACATAGTGAATTCCAGGTCAGCCTGGGCTAGAGCTAAACCCTACCTCAGAAAACCAAAATAAATAAATAAATAAATAAATAAATAAATAAATAAATAAATAAATAAATAAAAAAATTAAAATAAAATAAAAGTTTATTTTTCTGCAGTCTTCGATAAGAAGAAATGGAAGCATTAATAGTATTGGAGTATTTATGAAGTGATGTGGTATTTATAGATCTACACGAAAATGTTTTTACTTTTCTAATTCTTCAATGTTACATTTTGTCTTTTAGATTCTGTTTGACCAAACTCAGAGATCAATTAAAGCACAGCTTCAGAACTTCGTTAAAGAGTAAGTCAGTTGCAGGGAGGAATAAAGAAAAATAGTCTGTTCTTGGTCATCTCTAGGAATTGGCAAAATGATACCAAAAGAGGACGAAATTATGGGCCACAAATTACTGAAAATACTGTCTTTTTTTGGTGAAATGTGTATTTCACTTTTCCAGAGTTACTCTGTAGAGAATCAGGTTTCATGTCTTTCAGTGAATTATTTATTCCTTGAACATGTATTCAAAATACATATCTAGGGTAGTTAGTCACAAATACTTTCTAAATGTAATTAAAATTGTAATATAGGAAAACCCAAAGCTAGATGAAATAGTTACTGCAGTTGAAATTTAAGTTTTATCTAGCCTCAGTATAGACTTCTTTGAATAGAAGCTATTGTAATATATGGAAATGAATCATGGGAGTGAATACTGTTTGTTACAGATGACTCTTTGGTGTGAGAAAAATCTTCTTTTGTAAAATTAGTATTAGAAATAAGAAAGTTATTTTAATGTGTACTATGCATTATATAAAGAGTACACAATTTTTAAAATACGCCTTTATGTTTCAAACTCTTTAAACATTGTTGGCTTATGGGTATTTACCCTGTTTCATTACTTAATAAACTGAAGTAATACATAATGATTTAAAAAAAAAACCCAAACTCTCTAACAAAGGAAAGGCTTCCTTTTCTACATTAGTAACTTAGTATTTTCCTATAATTCCTGACTGAGAATATTAAAATTTGGTATAAATTGATTGTGATATAGTATTAAAGATGAATCAGAAACATTATAATCTGGAAATAGTACTAGCTATCATTAGCATATTTACTGCCATTTTGAGTAGTGTTTTTTGTGTGTGTGCAGTGTTGTGGGTAGAATTTATGGCATCACGTATGTTAGGCAAGTGTCCTGCCATTGAACTACACCCAGTAGGTTAGAATTTATCCTGAAAATGGCTTCTCACAGATCCTTTGTAAATTACTTCCTAATAATCTAACACTCAGAATGATTGCACATTAAACTTTGTGATATGTTTCAAACAATCTTATATATGTATATATTTTTTGTTAAAATTTTAAAAATTGTCAAGAAAAATTATACTTAACCTGTAACTGGGAAATAATGTATGTTTTAATTGGGAGTAGCTAGTGACTATCAGTGCATTATGAAGCAAATAAATGAAGAAACATGAGAATTAAATTCAGAACATGTTTTGCCCAAAATTTGAGGGAAGTTTCACTAAATTTTTATTTTTTAGAGATCTTAGAAAATTCAAAGATGCCAAGAAACAATTTGAAAAAGTGAGTGAAGAAAAGGAGAACGCACTGGTTAAAAATGCTCAAGTGCAGAGAAACAAGCAGCACGAAGTAGAAGAAGCCACAAACATCCTAACAGCAACAAGAAAGTGCTTCCGACACATAGCCCTTGACTACGTGCTTCAGGTGTGTAGTCACGTGTTTTCAATAGTGATTGCTCACCGGTTCCTGTTTTTCAGTGGTTATATTAAAACATGAAAGAATAACGCTTTATCCCTGGGTTTACAATTAAACATGATTTCTTTTAAAGACAAGGTCATGTTTTGTAGCCTTCGGTGGCTTCACACTCACTCTCCAGCCCAGACTCTCTTCAACTTGACATCTTCCTCCTCCTTCTTCCAGTTGTTGGGTTGCAGATGTACATTACCACATTCAGAGGAAAAAAGGGATCCTTTTTTTTTTTTTTTTTTAAAGAATTTTTTGTTTATTTTTATTTGTTTATTTGAGAGCGACAGACAGAGAGAGAAAGAGGCAGAGAGAGAGAGAGAGAGAGAGAGAGAATGGGTGCGCCAGGGCCTCCAGCCACTGCAAACGAACTCCAGATGCGTGCACCCCCTTGTGCATCTGGCTAACGTGGGTCCTGGGGAATCGAGCCTCGAACCGGGGTCCTTGGGCTTCACAGGCCAGCGCTTAACCGCTAAGCCATCTCTCCAGCCCAGGGATCCTTTTATGGAAAAATTTTACCTATGTTTTTGTGCATATGCATGGGAATGTATATAACTTTGATTCTGAGTTCTTCCTCTTTTTGCTTACTCTGCCAATATTTTTCATGTACATTTATTATCCTGTAGAGTTACTATGTCAACTTAAATAATATTTCATCACAAGGTTTAAATAGTGTGATGTTAGGTTTTATTGCAATAGTGAAAATAGAAATTTTTTTTGTTGGTGTTTTGAAGTAGGGTCTCGCTCTAGCTCAAGCTGACCTGGAATTCACTATGTAGACTCAGGGTGGCCTTGAACTCATGGCAATCCTCCTACCTCTGCCTCCTGAATGCTGGGATTAAAGTTGTGCACCACCACACCTGGCTTTGAAAATAGAATTTTTAATAATTGCAAGTGGTAATGGCATTTAAAAATATTTTTACTGATTATTTGCAAGGGGAGGGGAGAGAGATAGATAGAAAGAAAGAAAATAAATAAACAGATATGGGCATGCCAGGGCCTCCTGTCACTACCAATGAACTCCAGACATATGCCCCTGTAAAAGACAGCTTCAGGTTGCTGGAATGAACTTTCAGACCACACACACTTATGGGAGGAAGGGATTTATTGCAGCAGGGGAAGGTCCATAATGGCAGAAGTTGGTCCCCTTTTATAGGACCAAGCAGAGAGATAGAGAAGCCACAAACTACCACGACACTTAGGAACTCTAGGCAAAGCTCATACACTTTGCATATACCTTTAGACTGGAATTCTAAATCCACCCCCACACCTTAGGGTTGGACCTTAGAATCTACCCACAGTGACACCTCCTCCAGCCAGGAAGCTGCAGATCTAAATGACAAACTGTAATAAAATTTTGAATTACTGGGGGCCATTCCACAAGGTCACTTTGTGTATCTGGCTTTACATGGGTTACTGGGAAATCAAACCTGGGCCATCAGGTTTTGTAAGCAAGCACCTTTAACCACTGAGCCATCTCTCCAGCATTTTTATATATTTTATATTTTTTTAATATTTTTGTGCCACATATCTGGTTATTCCCTTTCAGTAGATTCCTACAGGTATGTATTAAGGCTCACTCTGTTGCCAAATGAAAAAGGAGTATTGTTCTTATTTTTCTACTAGGTGCTCCTTTTAAAACCTATTTGAGGTCTGGAGGGATGGCTTAGCAGTTAAGGCACTTGCCTGTGAAGCCTAAGGACGCAGGTTCAATTCCCCAGGACCCATGTAAGCCAGATGCGCAAGGTGGTACATGCATCTGGAGTTTGTTGGCAGTGGCTAGATGCCCTGGTGTGCCATCTCTCTCTTTCTCTCAAATAAATAAATAAAAATATTTTTTTAAAAGCTATTTGATAAGTTGCCTGGTGATCTTTTCCCAATGTATAATTGAAACTAGCTTGACTATGATAGGTCTCTACAAGAATTTGAGACACATGAAGAATGAGGCATATTATTCACATGTATACTATATGTTTTTATAACTTGGCATTTAAAGCTTAAATGCTTAGGGAATTATCTTTTCTTAGTCTCTACTTACAAAACAGAAGTAGTCTCCTCAGATTGTTGACTGCATGAGGATACATAAGTCACTGCATATCCTAGTGAAATTTTCAGGACAGCAGATAATGAATTTTAAGTAAGTTACAGGAAGTCATATTCAGTTAGAGGGAAGTTAAATTAAAAAAAAAATAGTGCTCCATTTGAATTAATTTGTTGCCTATGTCCTTTTTCCTTCCTGCTTCAGTATGAGTCCTCAGCTTTCCTAGCATAGTTTACTGGAATGGCTTATGTGCATGTTACCCATTAGACACATTGTGGTTTTCACTGTCTTGGTTATTCAGTTTTACTAAAATGGTAGCCATTTTTGCTTCTCCCTTCTTAGTTCACTTTCTTTGCAATTTCTACCTTGAGCTCATCTCCTGTTACTTCCTTATTGTCTGGGATTTTTATCATGTCTCTTGCTTGAACTGACTCCTGTACATAGTTGTATTTTTCACCAATTGTCATTGTGTCAGAAACTGAAATCTGTCATCATATAAAATGGCTTCTTTCTCTTTTACTGAACTGTGAAGCCTCATTTCTTTACACTTATATCAGTTCACAGTGAGAGAATTACATCACATATTCTCATTCTAAGCAGCAAATCTAGCCCCCAGATATCTTAGAAATTCCTATGTAACTCTTATTTTTTTTTTCCTTATTGTTGCTTCTAGAGCCTTACTTCTTGTCTAAAGTATTAGGATAATCTCATAAGATTGATTCTGTCTTGGGCTGTAGAGATGGCTCAGCAGTTAAAGGCTCTTGCTTGCAAAGCCTGCCAACCTGGGCTCAATTACCCACTAGTCACATAAAGCCAGATGTGCAAAGTGGCACATACATCTGGAGTTCATTGGCAAGAGATCCTGCCATACCAATTCTCCCTCCCTCTCTTCCTCCTCTCTTCCAGCAAATAAATAAAACATTTTTAAAAATTTGGTCTTTCTTGCACTAGTTTAGCTTATTCCTATTACCATTTCATTTTGTCTTTTATTTCTCCAGGCAGAAGAAATCATTTTTTATATTTTTATACAACATAAGCATGTATTCTTTGTATTCCTAGATTGTATCTTTAGCCTATAGTCCAGTATTTGGAAAGTTGATAGGTAATGTCTTTTGAAAGAGAGAATGACTTAATGTTAAAAACTTCATATGCAGGGAAGTTAGCTAAAATACTTACTATTTTCAACTGAAATACAAATTATGCATTTACTTTGAAGGTCATTGATAGTATTCAGTTAGCCTCTATGTCTACTCCCTTGTAGCAATTAGTTTATTTGATTTCACTAATAACAGTTACATCATTTTATTTTGTACTCAAAGTACCTATTTTAGAGAATATTAAGTAACAGATTTTCAAACATGTAGCTTGTCATGTTTTTACTTCTATAAATACTTGAATTTACTTTTTTTTTTTCTTCTTCGAGGTAGGGTCTCATTGTAGCTCAGGCTGACCTGGAAATCACTTTGTAGTCTCAGGGTGGCCTTGGATTCATGGCAGTCCTCCTACCTCTGCCTCCCAAGTTCTGGGATTAAAGGCGTGCACCACCACGCCCAGCTTGAATTTACTATTTTTTGAGTGTGTTTGTATGGGAGTGCATGTTGTGCAAATGTGCAAACGTGTGTGAACACGAATGTGGAGGCCAGAGGACCACCTTGGGTGCCATTCTTTTCTTTCTTTCTTTCTTTCTTTTTTTTTTTTTTTTTGGTTTTTCGAAGTAGGGTCTTACGCCCAGCTTGGGTGCCATTCTTTAGGAACACTGTCTACCTTTATTAAGACCTGAACTTGCACATTAGTCTAGACTAGGTGGCCAGTGAGCCCCAGAGATCCACCTGTCTCTGCCTTCCCAATACTGGAATTACTGTGCAGCGGTAATACTGTGCAACAATATCCGCTTCCTTCCTTCCTTCCTTTCTTTTTCTTTTCTTTTTTTTTTTTTTTTTTTTTGGTTTTTCGAGGTAGGGTCTCACTCTGGCCCAGGCTGACCTGGAATTCACTATGTAGTCTCAGGGTGGCCTCGAACCCACGGCGATCCTCCTACCTCTGCCTCCTGAGTGCTGGGATTAAAGGTGTACGCTACCACACCTGGCTCTGCTTCCTTTCTTTAATGTGGATTCTAGCAGTTGAACTTAGGCTCTGCTTGCAAGGCGAGTTCTTTATCTTTCCAGGCTTGGAATTTATTGTGCTTTTACCCCCAGTAAATTTGAATGTTCTTTTTTGTTTCCAGATAGGAAAAACACTTTTGTGTTTTTGTGTTTTGTGTGTTTTGAGACACTTTTGAGAATTTATTTTAATTTTATTTACCTAATTTGAAAGCAACAGACAGACGGAGAAAGAAGCAGAGAGAGAGGGTGGGGGAGGAAGAATGGGCGTGCCAGGGCCTCTAGCCACTGCGAATGATTTCGAGACACGTGTGCCTCCTTGTGCATGTGGTTAATGTGGGTCCTGGGGAATCGAGCCTTGAGCCAGGGTCCTGAGGCTTCACAGGCAAGCGCTTAACCACTAAACCATCTCTCCAGCCCACTTTTGAGAATTTTGAAGTTTGAATAGTGTATTTATTTACAACCTCTACCAAGGGCATTTACAAGTATACCTCTCAAAACTGAGTAGGTTTTGAAGTAGACATGCAGAAAGTTAAGCTAGTTAATAAAAATTATGTTTAGATTTCTCTTGGTTTGTTTTGTTTTCTAAACTGTGATTTAAAATTATCTTATGAAGCCGGGCATGGTGGCGCACGCCTTTAATCCCAGCACTCAGGAGGCAGAGGTAGGAGGATCACCTTGAGTTCGAGGCCACCCTGAGACTACAGAGTGAATTCCAGGTTAGTCTGGGCTAGAGTGAGAACCTACCTTGAAAAAAAAAATTATCTTTTAAAATAGGTCAGTGGGAAGATATTCTGTAATCTTTTGACAATATAGAGTGAATGATTCTCTTTTTGGATCAACATTTTATTGAATTAAGCTGGTACTTAGTAACAGACAAAAAATTTGTTGCAAGTTTCTAGAGTTGGGAAAGATCTCATTAAAGTCAAATCTCCTTTCCTTCCTGAATTCCTGATCCTCTGGTCTCTACTCTTGAGGCTGAGGTTATAGACATGCCTTAGCTCTCCTGGTTTATGCAGTGCTGAGGATTAAACCCAGGGTTTTGTGCATGGTGTGTAAACAACCTACCAAACTGAGCTACATCTCAAGCCCTGCAAATCTCTTAATTTATTGATATTTCAATAAATTGTATATGATTAAGATACTTAGATTCGTTACGTATCCAATACTCACTACTTGTTGGATGCTTTCTCTGGTGGTCTTGGGGACTAGAATTGAGCAAATACCCTTACCTCATGGAATTTACACTCTAGAGGAAAGATGCAATAAGAAAACAAGGTCGTTATAAATGCTGAGAGTAAAAAGGGCTGATGTACTAGATAGTGCTGTGTTAGTTTGCTGTGGGGAGATGGTATTCAGGTTGAGACCTGCTTAGAAGTAGGGAGGAGTAGAAATGGGGCGAGAAAAGCAAGAAGAAGCTGGAGCTGCGTGCCCATGAGGATAGAACATCCTGGCACGGAGGCAGCACAGCCAATACAGTGGCACCTATGGGGCACTTAGGGGTGGTAGGCAGAGCACAGAAGTGGGAAGGTGACAGAGAAGTAGACTGGAAAGGCTAGCAGGGCTGTCACCACAGTGGGCTTTTCTGCACATCGTAGGAAATTGCAGGATTTAAAGCAAGAGGCATTATATCTTACTGATATTTGAGAAAGGTCACTTTTGTGCCTGTTTGGAGAATGGATTGTAAGGAATCTAGCAGTGAAGCAGAGAAACTAGATCATAGATCCAGAAAAGATAAGTCTATGGTCAACTCAAAAATTTGCATTGAGAAATTAATGGGAGAGTATTATGTTTAAAATAAATTATGTATATGCAAAAAATAATAAAAATTACATTGAAGGCTTGATGTGTGAGTTAAGGAGGGTAAGGAAAAGATGAATTTGCTACAAGTTTAATTATCAAAATAGCTTTATCACCACAATACTACTACTGTTTCAAAATTTTATTTGGTGTGTATATGGTGTGCTCATGTGTGGGTGGACATGAGCCACGTGTGTGTGGTCAGTGAACAAACTTGCCTTCTACCTAGTTTGAGGCAGAGTGTCTCATTTTTAAAGAACCAATTTTTCATTGGACTGAAAAATGGTTGAGAATTGCATTAGTACGTTTGTCTTAACTCTTTTTATAAAAAGAGAGTTAAAGAATAAAAACCTTGGTTTTGTTTTTATTTTCTTTGGGGGAGGATTAAACCATTAGAATAAGCAAGTTTTATAATACTGTCTTTTAAATTTTTTTTAAATTGTTATTTATTTATTTATTTGAGAGAAAGGGAGAGAGAGAGAGAAAGAGAGTGAGAGAGAACAGGCATGCTAGGGCTGGAGGCCATTGCGAACAAGCTGTAGATACATGCGTCACATTAGGCATCTGGCTTATGTGGGTCCTGGGGAATGGAACCTGGGACCTTAACTGTTAAGCCATCTCTTTAGACCAATACTTTGTTTTATAGACTATCATTTACAACAATTTATGGGTGACTAACCAAGTATATTTTCTTTCAGATTAATGTTCTTCAATCAAAAAGGAGATCAGAAATCCTGAAATCAGTAAGATATTTATTGAAATGGTGCTTTAAATATCTCAATGAAACTAAACATATTTGGCTTTGCATTTTCTAGGTTCATACTTGTTATTACTTCATTTTGAACTATATTTGTATTTCATTTGTTAAAGAAATTTCTTATGTCTACTTGTTAGGTTTTTAATGTGTATCTGTTTCACTAGCATACTTCAAGCTCCATAAAGACAGACTCTCCTGTTTTTATTTTCTAGTATCTGTACATGTTTTACATAATTGATACCTAATACTATTGGTAAATAGTTGTCATTGGTGGCTATTAAAACCTTTAGAATATTTCAGGATTTCTTTTAAAACAAAACACTATCACATTTAAGCTTTGGATTTTCTCTCACTTGTATTTGTGTTAGAAATTTTTTTCACATCCTCTTTTAAGATGCTACATTTTTCTCTATGACTAGATGCGTTATCTAAACGTAAACTGCTGGAGATTATGGTTCTGGGAAGATACTCAGTGGTAAGAGCTTGCTGCATGAGCACGAGAAGCTATGGGAGGTGTTTGTAGTCCCGGCTCCACCTATAGGCCAGAAGGAAGGTGGAGACTGTAGAATCTGCCAGCTCAGAGGCCAGCTAGTTTGACCCTGCCTCAAAAAAAGTTGAAAGGCAGCGGCCAACATTAGAAAGAAAGTTATCCTCTTACTTCTACATGGTGCCAACACACCAGTGCCTCTCCCATACATATGAGCTTGAGGACTTAACATTCCTCAGGAGAATTTGGAGAATTGCCCCTGAGGCTGATGACGTAGTGCTTTTGGGTTGCTCTTCGTGTGCCATTGGGATGAAATTTGAAGATTGCTGTTGTTCTTTTTTTCCTTATAGTCTTTTCATCCATGGTGACAGTTTTTTAATTTACTCTGTTCCTGGGCCTTCAAGCCAGTGACATGGCATTGTACTCTTTCTTTCCTTTATTTTGAGACTCTTCAAAATAATTTCTCCAAATTTCATTTGTAGAAGTTTTGTCTCCAATGGCTATACGTAATTGCTTTAGAACCTTGTCACATCTTATGTTTTCATATTTATATGGAATCTCATCAGGTAACTGCATTGTGCATCCTGTTATATGGTACTTTGCATCCCCATCGCCATATTTTCCAGGTTGAAAGTACTGTTTAATTATGGCTTTTGTGACTTGACTAGTTAGAATTCTGTCACATGAATGTACTAAGGACAAAGGGCTAGTTAATAAATGCAGTAGGTTTTGGGGCCATGTCGTGTCTGTTCCAGCTACTCCACTCTGCCCTTGCAGTGAGGAAGCAGCAGACAGGTCCATGAATGGGATGGCTATGTGCCAATAGAACTTTTATGGATGGGAACAGAAGTTAAATAAATTTCATGTATTCTTTTAATTTTCCTTCAATCATTTAAAAACAGTTCCCTTCCAAAAACAAGTGGTTGGGTGAGGCATAGTTTGCATGTAGATCATAAGCTTCCAGCCTTGAATACACCATACATTATGTTAATTAATGGATATGTAAATAATTTTCATGTTTTTGATATTAAAACATATCATTGTAGTAATCATGCTAGTGAATTCTGATTATTGCCTTTAGTTATGTAGAGGATAGATAAGGGATTTCTTAGAAGTTTTTAAACAGTGAAAAGGCTTTTAAAGAATACAACCAAATTTTAAGGGTTATAAAATTTTCACTAGGAGTATGTAAGAGCAAACAGTTCTCCACTAATGTAACAAACTGGTAAAGTCCTATCCCTTCTTCCCCTATCCTTGCCCCCATTGGTAGATAAAAAATGTGATTTTGTTATTGAACTGTGTATTTTGTTAATACAAATGAGTTTGAACCTTTTAAAAAGTTTTTAAAATGTATTTTATTTACTAGAATATGAACATGGGTGTGCCAGGGCTTCCAACCATTGCAAATGAATTCCAGACACATGCACCACCTTGTGCATCTGGCTTACATGGGTACTGGGGAATCGAACCTGGGTCCTTAGGCTTCACAAGCAAGCACCTTAACTGTTAAGCCATCTCTCCAGCCCTTGAAAAAAATTTTTTGAGGTAGGGTCTTTAGCCCAAGCTGGCCTGGAATTCACTATGCAGTCTCAGGCTGGCCTTGAACTCACAGTGATCTTCCTACCTCTACCACCCAAGTGCTTGGATTAAAGGCGTGTGCCACCACGCCTGGCTCTAGTTAAAGCATCTTTTCCGTGTATTTTTCTGGCCACTTGTGCATATATATATATGTGTGTGTGTGTGTGTCTCCTTTATTTCTTCTTCTGTAGGAATTTTCCTTTTCTTACTGATTTGTTACCTCCTCATTTATTCAGATCAGCAATCCTTCAGCATATGTGATTTCCTAGTCTACCATTTGTATTTTAACATGCTTGGTATGTGTTATCATGTATACTATATTTCCTGTTTTTATGTAGTCCTCTTCCTGCTCCTTTTTTTTTTTTTTTTTGTAGTTTAAGGGTTTAAAAAATTATTTTAAAGGATCTGGGGAGATGACTCAGTGAATAAAGCACTTGTGTGCAAATGTGAGGACTGGTTTTGTCCCCCCCCCCCCCAGCACCCACATAAATGTGAAGGGGCATGGCAGCCTGCCTGTAATTCTAGTACTCGCTTAGAAGTGGGAGACGTGGGATCCTGGGGACAGTCTGTCTTGTTAGATTAACTGAATTGATGAGCTCTGGGCTTGAGAGACAGACCCCACCTCACTCAGTAGAATAAAGAGGAGAGTGATCAAGGAAGACACCCCATGGCATTGGGGCATCCATGTGCACATGTATGCCCTCACATAGACGCACATGCCACACAAAGCATTATTCCTCAAAGATGTATAAATATTACCATTAATAATATCTACTGAAATAATTTTCTATATATGAGTTTTGCCTTTAATCTTTGAGTTACATTTAATTGGTTTTATCCTAGAAATAAAATTTTCTTGATAAGATTCTTGAGTATTAATGAACTTGCAACTTATTTTAAATTTCACAATATTAAGCAGATGTTCTGCTTACTAAAAAACAAATGAATAATAGAAGATTCTTTGTATACTATACATTTAATTATATAATTCTTTTCCATGTAAAAAAAAACTTAACTACTAAAAGTAAAGGTGATTTTTATTTTCTACTGTGAATTAGAAAAGTACAGAAAATGTTGGGGGGAAAATAACCCCTCTCAATCCTTAATGTCAATTTCTGGTTGTATGGAATGAATATAAAGAAATCTGCAGGTTGGCAAAGTGTTCATTCTGTTTATTTAGTTTCTTGGGGGAAAAATAACACCTGAGCATTCTTCTCATTCTTCTCCCTGCAGTTGTGCCTGATGATCCAGTAGGTTATAGAGTGTTTGCCACTGTTTCTTGAAAGCTCTGCATTTTCCTTTCCTCTTTTCATGTTCATGTCTTATTTGCTTATGAGGGCTTCATTTATGAACCAGACAATGAAGCTATCGAAAACTTAATTCTTCAAATCAATTGTGTGGATATAAAATCCAGTATTTGGGGTGCTGTTAAAAAGTGAAGCCAGTGGGATGTTTTTAAAATATTTTAATTTATTTATTTGCAAGCAGAGAGAGAGAGAGAGAGAGAGAGAGAGAGAGAGAAGAGAGACATAGAGAGGCAGTGAATGGGTGCGCCTGGGACTTCGGATGCATACACCACTGTGCATCTGGCTTTATGTGAGTTCTGGGGAATCAAACCCCAGTTGTTAGGCTCTGCAGGCAAGCATCTTAACCACTGAGCCATTTCTCCAGCCCAGTCAATAGGATATTTTGATCAAATTTTATTCTCATTGTCTTTGCAAATAATTATGAAGTTCCCTTAAGAAAAATGACAATTTAATTTGAAATAGAGTTGACATTTTGGACTGTTGTGGAATAATTTACATGTTAAATAGATTCAGAACTAAAACACTTCCAAATGTTTATATAGCAGTATATTTTAAATGACCGTTCTTTCTCCCCATTAGATGTTGTCCTTTATGTATGCCCATTTGGCCTTCTTTCACCAAGGATATGATCTGTTTAGTGAACTTGGGCCCTACATGAAAGATCTTGGAGCACAGGTAATGTTGGACTATATTTCTCGATTTTCTACTCTTCATTGACATTTATGGTTTTAAAGAAATTTAGCATATTTGGAAATTTGACATAATAAAGAAGTTTGGTGCTGTCACACATGGACGTGTGAATAAAATATCTAAAAATGAACCTAAAGGTAAACATAACTGTCTTATCTATAGTGCGTGAGGGCAGTGAGGGGAGAGGAATGAATGTAAAAGTAAAGTTCTGAAAGGTGTGGTAGCACATACCTCAAACTCGGGTTTGAGGACAGACTGGACCACAAGGGGAGACAAGGTCTCAAGACAAACTTACAAACGAACAAACGAGTGTTTAGTTGATAGTACCCATAGCTAGGTTTATTTTCTAACTTATTACATTTGAATAACTAATTCATTGTCCTAATTTGCTTTTTATTTAATTTGTAGCTCTTTTCAACTTTCAAAAAAATGTTCTTTTGCCATTTCAACAATGAAAGTTTGCTATCTTAAGATTTTAAGGCTCTCAGGATCTTTCTCTCTCTGTGTTAGAATTAATTCTAAAAAGTACTGAAACATACTTAATTCTGACCAAATATGAAAAATAATATGAACATAATGAAATTTCAATATATACAGAATGCCTGTGTATATGCTAAATGTTTGGAAACTTTAAAATTTTCGTATTGAGTATTGAATCTAGGCCTCATCATGCTTGCTAGGCCAGTGCTTTACCATTGACTTACAAGCAAAGCTCAGGGGACATTGTTCTTTTTATTGATGGGTGGCTTTCTTATTGTTGATTAATAGCCCCCATTTTTAGTTGTTTTCTTTCCCAAGGTAACTCAGTTTATTTTTTGAAGTGAGAGAATTAAGGATGAAAAATAGAAGGTAGGAAAATAGGAGAAGGGAAATAGAGAGGGAGAATGGGTATGCAGGACACATGGCATGGATTATATACATTCTACTTTCTGTTTCTCCTGAACTTTAAAAAATTTTTTTATTTATTTACGAGAGACAGGGTGAGAAAAACAGGAAGAGAGAAAGTGAGAGAGAGAATGGGCTCATCAGGGCCTCTATCAGCTGTAAACAAACTCCAGATGCATATGCTACCTTGTGCATCTGGCTTACGTGGGTACTGGGGAATTGAACCTGGATCCAGTTTGCAGGCAAGTGCCTTAACAACTAAGCCTTCTCTCCAGTCCTCTCCTGTATCCTGTAATCAAACTGTTCATTTCTGTGTTAAATCCCTCTGTATGTCAGATTATATTTGCTTGCAAATGACAAAAAATTTGGAAAGCTAGATGTTTAAAAGGAGACTTAGTGCTGGAGAGATGGCTTAGTGATTAAGCATTTGCCTGTGAAGCCTAAGGACCCTGGTTCGAGGCTCGATTCCCCAGGACCCACATTAGCCAGATGCACAAGGGGGCGCACGCGTCTGGAGTTCGTTTGCAGTGGCTGGAAGCCCTGGCACGCCCATTGTCTCTCTTTCTCTCTCTCTTTCTCTATTTCTCTCTCTGTTGCTCTTAAATAAATAAATAAAAATAAACAACAATAACAACAACAACAAAAAACCTTTAAAAGGAGACTCACTTCTTCTATGTAGAGTCAAAAGCATATCATGGCCATTTGTTTCACTAGAACAAAAGCTTATTATATCTTTTGAGTTGGCCTCATGATTCCAGGTGGCCAATCATAATCATCTTACATTCTAGCTAACAAGAAGGAGAGGGGTGGAAATGTCTCTTGAAGACATTTCCTAGAAATTGTTTATGTCAATTCTGTGTACTTCTCAATGACCAGTGCTTTGTCATTTGCTGATCATTAACCTGGAAAATACTGTCTTGATGCCAGGCTGTAACCTGGTAGAATTTGGAGGTTCTTTTGGCAAGGAAGAGGAGGAAATAGATATAGGGAACAGCTAATCTTTTGTACCACATAGGGAAGGGTCAGGGTATTGTAGAAATATGTTGATAGGACATCTAGCCCAGACTTGGTTTGAAGGTTAAAAAAAACCTCCTTATGTTTAGACACTTTTTACATCCTATCAAACGTTACATTGCTTTTTCAGTTTACATTGGGTATACTCTATAAAAACATTGTAAATTGCAGGGTACATAGCCGGGTATGGTGGCGCACGCCTTTAATCCCAGCACTCGGGAGGCAGAGGTAGGAGGATTGCCATGAGATCGAGGCCACCCAGAGACTCCATAGTGAATTCCAGGTCACCCTGAGTAGAGTGAGATCCTACCTTGAAAAACCAAAAAACAATAAAAAAAATTCAGGGTACATACTATAAAGCTAGTAGGTTTGTAAGAGCTGTGAAATGATTCATTTAAATATTTAGAATTAGGCTGGAGAGATAGATCAGCAGTTAAAGTGTTTGCACAGCCTGAGGCCTGAGTTCAGTTCCCAAGCACTCATGTAAATCCAGATGCACAAAGTGGCACATGCATCTGGAGTTCACATGCATCTGGAGTTCACATGCAGTGAGTGGCAGGAGACCTTCGTGCCTATACTCTCTTTCTCTCTCTGTCTTCTCTTGCAGATAAATAAAAATGTTTTTAAAAATTGAAAAAAAGTGTGAATTGGGCTGCAAATGGCTAGTTGAAATAATTATCTTTTAGGCATTTATTAACTTCAATTTAAAATTTTTTTTTCTTCTCCCCTTTGAGTGTCAAATAAGTTTGCAGGACTTTGAAAAGCATGTGTTAAGTCATGTTAAGCATGTGTAAGTGGTAGATAATGCATCCTGTTTGGAGGTGGCCAGTTATTCTTTTAGTAACTGAATTAGTATGTAGGGAGCTGTTACTTTATTTAATTTATTGTTTTGGAGATAAAGCCTCACTGTGTTGCCCAGGCTGGCCTTGAATTCTTGGGTTTGAGCTATCTTACTTTTTTTTTTAAGTTCTCTTTTATTTGGCTTATTACTAATTCTGTTTTTTAGATCTGATTTTAACATTAGGGAGGAAACTTGAAAACATGATGCATGATAAGTGATGGGACACGCCATTAAGGTGAACTTGTGGGACTTGGCTATCCTTCTTTGGCTGCATTACTTGTTGCTATTTGTAGGAGGGAGACAATCAATACTGTTTCTTTTTTGACTTTAGCTACCAGTATTTTCTGAGTGGGGTCAACAGATAACTCAAACTCAAGTCACTCAAGGACTGCACACGCACTGTCACATATCCAAAGCAGGCCTCCTGCTCTATGTGCGTGGTACCATGGCGGTTCTCTGGAACCTTCTTCCTAGGGGAGATCGGGCCCTTCCAATGAGGATTCAGTAAAAGCAAGAATATGAACTTACACTTGAAAGTGTAGCCCAAATGTCTTTTTAGGCAAACTTAAACCAAGTGATGTATTCATAAGGTTTTTTTGTGAAATGACTTGGAATATAGTTTTAACAATAATACCGTTGCTGTGTCCTTTTAAGTCTGTGGTCTTCTTTCCCCCTTTATAGTTGGACCGATTGGTTGTGGATGCAGCAAAAGAGAAAAGAGAGATGGAGCAAAAACATTCCACTATTCAACAAAAGGTATACACAGGAAAAGCTAAAAAGACTGACTTCCATTTTCTATGATTATTATTAGTTTCAGCAAGGCACAATTTTGTTGGCAGCAAACCTTCCAGTTGCTTGGTACATATAAATTCTTTAGTAAATGGTAAAAATAATTTTCAGATGTTAAGGTATACATTTTCATTATCCCTTTAGATGAAAACATTTGAAAACCATGCTCCTGAACCAGTTTTTAAAATATCTGAATTTATCAAAATCTTGATTATAGGTTGTACATGGTTACGAGTTTATACAATATTCATAGTTTTACTTCGGATGCCAACAATCTCCTGTGAGAGTATGTGCTTGAGTGTGCACGCATTTGCGCCTATGAGAAAGGCCTGAAGGAGAAGGGGAGAGAGCATGCCCGTGTTCCAGTGTGCATCATGCACCTTGGTGTCTGTGTTACTGACTCCAGCTGTAGCCACCGCAGGGCTGTTCAGCACTTCCTGTCTCTTGTGTGAGGCAGAAACTTACCTAAACCTAGCTAAACTATTTTTTTGACAAATGTTTTTAAAAATGAGAATTAAAATATTGAACTGTTTCTTCATTCTAAACGAGTTGAGTGTGTCATGCTTGAAATTCAGCTGACAGTAGTATTTTATCTTCTGTAGCCAATGAGGTTTTTTGTGCAGAATTTGGAAATCAAAGGAGAGTTAGGGGTTGAATGCAAATTTCTTGCTCTAAGAAATCTGTTTTTATTGCTATTAAGCAACCAAATCAACTTTTGTTACTGTTGACAGAGATTTAAAATTCTGTATTAGGCTCTATCTGACATAGAAGAGGTCAGTGGAAAAAAAATGAAAGCAAAATCAACTCTAAATGTAAGGATAATTTACTTGATGAATTATTCATGGTTGAAGGGAAATAGTTAAGAAAGGAAAGATTTTTTTTTTATCAGACCACTATTAAATTAGTTACTTCTTAGTTATTTGGCTGATGAGACTATATTCTCTTTTGCTTAAAAGTAGATTAACTTTTTAATTTTTAATTTTTTAATTTTTTTGAGACATGGTCTTGCTGTGTTGCCTAGGTTGGTCTTGAACTCACAGTCTTCCATGTCTGTTTTATGTGAACCTGGAATTACAGGTGTATGTTGAGCAAGTTGTTTACCTTTTTCTTTTTCTTTTTTCCTTACCCCCTTCCCGTCCTTCTTTCCCTCCCCCCCCTCTCTCTGTCTCTGTCTCTCTCTCTCTCTCTCCCTCTCTCTTTAAAGGCAGAGTCTTTCGGTATAGCTCAGGCAGGCTTGGAACTCATGATCCTTCTGCCTCAGCCTCTTGAGTACTGGGATTGCAGGTGTGTACCACCATGTCTGGCTTTTATTTTAAGTGGAAGATAAAAAAAATATTTAGGGTGTATAATATGATTTTTTGCTGAATAACTTGTTTCAGTGTCGTTACTGTAAAAATATTGTTAAAATGGGATCTGTAATTTTAATTAAAATGGGGGATATATTCATAGAAATGTATTTAAAAATATTTGCTGAAATTGAGGTGTTTAATAACTATAGTATATTTTAAAATCTTTCTCTACTATGTCCTAGACTGGTAAATTAGGAAACCTAAGATTATCTGACTTTAAAGAAAATAATTTTATCTTTGCTCATCATGAATACTTTTCTCTGTCCTTAAATGCTGACACAAGGCTGCATTACAGGTAAAAACAAACAAAAAAAAAAAAAAAAAAAATAACCACTAAGCTATCACTTAAGGGAAAATCTATCCAGTGTAGTTGCCTAGCTATCTTAAGAGTTCACATCAATCAGCTGAAGATGCATAATGCTATGCCGGTCCCTCCCCACACTTCTGGATGTAGGCACATGTTCCCCATGGAGTAAAACTGCTGCTAGAGTGTGCTCATGTTCAGCACCAGTAGATCATGCTGAATTGCTTTTCAAAATGTGACACTTCTTGGCAGAAGACTTTCCTGTGTTCCTTGCCACCTCACTGTATTGTAAGGTTTTTAGTTTTTGCTATTTCAGTGGATCGGTATGGACATGTCATTGTGGTTTTATTATACATCTCTTGTGCAAGTACTTTATAGCTACTAGTCATTTGGATATTGTATTTGTGAAATATCTCTTCACCTATCTTTCCTTTTTCTGCCAGGTTTTCTAGCTGGTGATAAAATCCTTCATATGTTTTAGATATAGGCATAAATCTCTTTTGGGACATGCAGATACTAAATCATATATTTTATTTTACCAGTCTTATGTTTGATTCTTGTTCATTAAATCCTACCCATCATAAGATCATAATGATCTCTCTTCTGCATAGATTTACTTCTCATGTTTAGAGCTTTGCTTCTATTTTAAAAAGTGGTACTGGGGATTGAACCCATGGTCTACCACTGAGCTGTATCTCCAGCCCTCATGCTTAGATCTTTAATTCATGTGTAGTTGGGTTTCTGTGTATAATGTCAGGTGGAGATCTACTTTTCTTTTATTCTTCCATTGGTAGCTAATCGGTCTAGTCCAGTCAATGAGCCTCATTCTCTAGTGTTCTGTGGTGTTAATCATGTGTTAATACCTTCCAATCCTTCTATCACAGGCAGTTTTCACATGTCTCTTCTGTTCCACTGTCATGTTGTCTTGGTTATCAACAGTACTGTGTTCTCTTTATTGATGTGAGCCTCATAGTAACTGTCTAATAAATCAAAGCTTCCCACTGTCTCCTTTCTAAAAGATGAATTACCTTGCTTTTGCTTTTCTGTGTAGACTTCAGAAGCAATTTTTTTTTTTATCAGATTCCTTCTCAGACACTTGTATTACAAATATGCTTGTAAAAGTTCCTTTTTAAAATTGTTTAAAACTGTTTGCTTATTTTATAAGATTGATTTCCTATATTGATTTAACAACCAATAATCTTGCTAATTTTTTTAGTACTGATTTATCCTTGAATTAATATCCTGTGTACAAAGTGCTTTTCACAAATAATTAAAGGAAGTTTTTCCCTTTTCTGTTACCTGGATAACTAGGACCTTTGCTATAATCTTAAATAGAAGGGATAATAATGGTCTTCCTTGTCTTGCACACGATTTCAGAGTCAAAACTTCCACTTAAATTCCTATTGCTGACCATTTTTGGTTTTGTGTTCTGTTCCCTGGGTCCTACAGGAAAGCTCAAGTTCTCCTGCTGCCAGACACCCTCTGGCAGAAGCTGGGTCTTTGCTCTGTGACTTCTTTGGCTTCCAGTTTTTGTGTAGTCAGTCTTGCCTTTGAGTATTCTCTCTCTCTCTCTCTTTCTTTCTGTGAGTACTCCTTTCTAAACTGTCAGAACACCAGTGGGTTTAGAGAAATAGTAACTATGTGTTTCAGTAACATCCTTAGTTGTTTACATTATGAAATCTGTCACATTTCAAGTACAATAATTTGCCACATTTTAAGTACTTTTAAATATTAAGTGATAGAGTAATTAAATTTAGTGCTCATTCATCTCAAGAAGTACATTTGAAAAAAACTTAAATGCACTGTAGGTTCAAGGAGTCTTATTCTTTGTTTTTTATGAATTTATTTTTTGGTGTTGGCCTTGCGCATGCTAGATAAGTACTTTACCACTGAGCTACATTCCAGCTCTCTTATTTTATGCTTTGAGTAGCATCAAGATTATTGAAAAACTACAGATGTTATAAATGAAATATTTATTTTTCCCCCAAAGTAAAATTAGAATTGCCATATGATCCAGCCATACCACTCTGGACAATACCTGGAGAAATCTAGGTCAGCATGCCACAGAGTGAGCTGCAAATCCATGCTTATTGCTGCTGTTTGCAATAGGCAACATATAGAACTACGCTTTATGTTCATTAGCAGATATATGGCTAAATGAAATGTGAGATGTGCCCACACATATCACATAGTGGAGTTTTATTCAACTGTAAAAAAGAATGCAGTTATGTTATTTTCAAGAAAATGGATGGAAATGGAGAATATAATTGTTAACAAAATAAGCCAGAAAGACAAACCTCACATGTTTTTGTTCATATGTAGAATCTAGATTAATGTATATGTGTGCTTGTGTATATATTATTTTAACAGTATATAAAATAACAAAAGCAAATGAAATCTTTAAAATGCTCAATAGTCAGCCATGTCTATTGCTGACTTAATCCAGTCTGCATAAATAAATGAATGATGACTGGTAGCACTTGCCTGACAGTTTTGAAGCTCTTGGTTCAGTTCCTCACAATGCATGCACGCACACATGCACATACAATAAAAATTTTTAAATGTATGCATAGACTCAAATTGTGAATGAAGAAATTAATGTTCTCTGCCTTTTTTTTTTTTTCTTTCTGATTTAGGGTCTCACTCTAGCTCAGGTTGACCTGGAATTCACTATGTATTCTCAGGGTGGCCTTGAACTCACAGCAATCCTCCTATCTCTGCCTCCCAAGTGCTGGGATTAAAGGCGTGCACCACCACGGCCAGCTCTCTATCTTTTTTTTAAAGATATGTAATAGATTAGCCTTTTGTGGTTAAATATTGAAAGGTACTGGAAATTTTTCTTTTAATTCTGAATTCAACCTATTTCCTTATCCTATCTTAGCTGACTCACCTTTGGAAGGCCCTTGGGTCATTCTTGCGCTACCTCCCCTCCAAAGCTGGTTCCTCACAGCTAGCTCATCAATCTCTGCTGGTGTGCATCCAGCCTCTGCCACAGTGCTTCTAAGATCGACCACATTTAATCACTGCATCAGAGGAACTTGGAAAGCTTTGAAAGGGATTTTGTATTTTTTATTGGCTGTATTAGGAGTTGTTCTGCAGTTTGGTTAAAAAACTTTGGAAGTTAGGAACTATTTTAAATATTGAGCTTCTAAACTTTGTGAATCTTCGGAGGAAATTTGAAGGCTTGAATTGTATTCAAACATACATTTGAATAACTAGATAGAATGTAGAAGACCATGAGTGACTTTATAATCCTTCCAAAATTGAGTACAATATGCACATTTCAAATGGCGGTCATAAAGTCCTTTTCCTTTGCAAAATTAATTCTGTTTTGTGGAACAAATTCTGTGATGCTTTTATTCTATTTCTGAACTTCACAAATAGAAAATTACTACTCCTATCAGATAAAAGAAATCTGCCATGGTAGTAAGATACTTAGAGAACAGTGATAGATTCTAATAATCCCAATTACATCTATTCATATACCTTTAAAATTATTGATGCAGATCACCATAAAGCACCATGACACAGTGAAAGCATTTTAAATGTAATACTATGTATAATAGTTCTTTTTGCCTATTTGTATGCATATTATTTTTACTTTTAATACCATTTATATTGTGTTCTTTCTTTTACAGTATGTTTTATACAATAACCATGTATTTTATACCAATCATTATCACAACTATTGCACAACTGTCCAGTGAATTGAAGTACTTTAGTATGTCAGAGCATCTCTCAGTTATTGGATCATTTAGGTCTTCCTCCCCATTTCTTCTGGATGTTATTCTAATAGTCTTAATGCAAAACTTGTTTAGAGCTCTTTCCCTAGACAGATTTATTTTTCTAGGCAACATAGTCAAGTCGTAATGAATGCTTGTGTGTATTTTGTCTAGGATTTCTCCAGTGATGATTCTAAGTTGGAATATAATGTAGATGCTGCCAATGGCATCGTCATGGAAGGATACCTGTTTAAGCGAGCCAGCAACGCCTTCAAAACATGGAACAGGTATGGCTTTCAAATACTAGTCTTGATGCTTCCCTGCTTACTATTTTCTGTGTTAGCTGTGCTTGGTGGCACACACCTTGATTCCCAGCACTCTAAAGAAGAGTCACTGTGAGTTTGAGGCTAGCCTGGGCTAAAGTGAGTTCCATGCCAGCCTGGGCTAAAGTGAGACCCTACCTCAAAAAAAAATCAAAATACTTCAGGAAGGGATGAAATTAAAAAGAAAATATTTTTCTAGCTGTGTGTGGTGGCACACGCTTTTAATCCTAGGACTCAGGAGGTAGAGGTAGGAGTATTCCTGTGAGTTCAAGGCCATCCTGAGACTACATAGTGAATTCCAGGTCAGCCTGGAGTAGAGTGAGACTCTACCTCAAACCTTTCTTCTAAAATATATATATATATATATTTTTTTTTTTCTGTGTTAATCTCCTGCTAAAGTGGAATATTTTCATACCTGAACACAGTTGAAGATTGCTTGACTCAGGATCATCCTTCTGAATATTAGTGACTAATCTTTTACTTAAGGATACCTCTTTTTTTTTTTAACAAAAAGAATAGTTTTGTAATAATTGGGAGTATATCCAGGTTCTAATTAATTTTCTTGCTATTACATAATTGATTAAAATGTGTATCTTTTATTATGAACAGACTGATTTCACTTAATGATAGAGTTTTTAATGGGCTTTAGTAAAATAAACAGTGTTCTCAGTAAATTTATTCAGTATCCACTTTTATTAATTTAAATAGACATATTTAATGCTTTATTAAAGTGAGTTCTGAGTGTGTAAAGTGAGTTCTGAGTGCACTTATTTTTATTTCTTGGTACTGAAGTTGAAGACAAAACATGCAAGCTGAGCTTGGTGGTGCACGCCTTTAATCCCAGCATTGGGGAGGTAGAGGTAGGAGGATTGCCATGAGTTCGAGGCTACCCCGAGACTACATAGTGAATTCCAGGTCAGCCTGGGCTAGAGTGAGACCTTACCTCAAAAAACAACAACAACAAAAAAAACCCCAACATGCATTGACATTTTCAAAAGTCAATGACGTATTGAGCATTTCTCTAATAAGCCTAAATGGTACATGGTTTTATTTGAAATACTTTTCTTCATTTAAGAGTGCATAAAACCTGGAAAGAATAATGATACTTGATAATAAGCCTCTGAGTTACATAGAACTTTTGAAACAATACTAAGTATAAGAAGATCAAATGTTGTGATGTTTAAAATGTTTCAGTTATTATAAAGTAAAAATTAAAATTACTTTTTAAGCTGTGAAAATTAAAACAATAATATTTTAAGCATTCTTTTGGCAAATCTGTAGCTAGAATGGCAAATTTTTAAAAATTAGTACATTTGGTGAATTCTTATAATATTAAACAGATTATACAACCAATATGATTTTATAATATAGTTAGAATTGATTTAGCCTCCAGATGTCAAAACTCCCTCCTTAAAGTTTAAAAAATGAAAATACTATAAATCTATAGAAACATGCCATTATGTTATGAAGAAAAGAAATGAACTTCCCCAGACCACTTCAGTGAGAAATGATCTCAGACTTCACAATGAAGCACAGTAAGTTGTAGTGGAGAATTGTGTTGCTGTTCAGGGCAGTAGAAGAAAGTCAGTATTGGTTTCAATGTGGACCCCTTTAGTTTTTATTTCTTATGTGCTTGATGAATTCTGGGAACTGGCATCAATACTAAAATAGAAATAAAATGAAGTAGAGAGTAATAATGAGATACTCAGTTGTAGACATGTCACTTACCATGTAAATGAAAAGGATAATACCTTTGGAAATTAGAATCACAAATTGTAGTTCATCTTGATTTTCAGAAAACAAATGGAGGTTTAGGGAGATGGTTGAGATTGAAAAAGAGAGATTTACTTTGCTTATGGTTTTATGGTCAGATAATTCCAGATTGGGTGGTTCTACTGATTGAGCTTCTGTTCAGGGCATGGTGGTGGATGGCATCACAGTAGCAGAACTGTGGTGAAGAGATCTTACCATGAGACAGGATACTAGCTTGACAGCAGGGAGAGGCCAGTCTTCTGTCCCCCCACCCCCCAGGTAGAGTCTCACTGTAGCTCAGAGCTGACCTGGAATTTACTATGTAGTCTCAGGGTGGCCTTGAATTCACTGTGATCTTACTATCTCTGTCTCCCAAGTGCTGTGAATAAGGGTATGCGCCACCATGCCTAGCTCAGTCTTACGGTTTTTTGTTTTTCTTTTTTAACAACCCATTTTCCTGGGAATTCCCTTACTCCATCATTTATCATTTGCACAAGCAATGTTCCTGATGATTGGGTAAATAGCACAAGGCTCTTATGGATTCCACCACCTCAGTGCTGCCACAGTGTCTATGACACGGTCTCTAGCACATAAGCCTTTGGGTGACAGATCATGTCCAAGACATAGGAGAAAGGAGTTAATAAATGGAAGTTAATTAGTAAATGGGAAAAGACAGAAAAATCTATGAAGTGTTACTTAGAACTTTTTCCTAGTTTTTAATATTACAGATTTCAAATATCTAAATTTCTTAAATGAGGTCTATCAGAAATCTCATCTCAGGTAATACAAATAATTTCCCTTTATCCATGTTTGGCCTAGAGTCTGTCCCAGTTCTCTTAAGTAGTCCTCCATCAAGCTTAATCTAATACATTGTACTAGTTTCTGAGTAAGACTATATTTGCCATATTTGTTCCTTAACTTTAAAAACAAAAAAGAATCCAGCTATTCCGATACAAAGCTTTCTGTACCTGCTGCTTAAGTAATTTCTTTCATTGTTTGATTTATTTTAGGGTACTTGTTTTAATTACCATAAGGTACCAATCATGTAATGACATACTTGCTATTACCTATAATTTTCTAGAATTATGTCATATTTTCATTGTCAACTTTTTAAAGATCTTGATCATGAGGGATATGGGAACATGACTAGAAATTCCCAAATAGTTTAATATCTCATCCATGCTTTATCAATTACTTTTCTATTTTGAAAGTAGCATTAAATAATCTGGTTTAGCATAATTACTATATTTTGTGTAATATTGTAAGAATGAAAAGTTTTATATCACATGTGGAATATTGATCTTATTTCTGATTGGCTTAAGATTCTTAGTTTATGGTCTCTCAAAATAATATAAACTTATAATACAATTGACCCTTTGTATTAGTGGTTTAACACTTACGGATTCAACCTCCTGCAGATCAGAAATGTTGGGGAAAACAAATCTATATTTGACATATGTAGATTTTTTCTTGTTATTATTCTGTACAAAATACCCTTTAGTAACTCTTTATATAGCATCTACATTATAATAGGAATTATAAAGTAATCCAAAAATGACTGAGCCAGATGTACCTTATTCAAGATGTTGAGATAAGAGCATCATGTGAATCTGGGAGTGAGCAACATGGTGACATTGTTTACAAGGCCATGCACACGCATAGAAATATATTTGCATAGTTAGATTGTTTGCATATATGCATATATATGTGTATCACACCATTTTATATGGAGGGAGGCCTTGAACTTCTATGGATTTGTTGTTTTTTAAAAAAAAAATATTTATTTACTTACTTGAGGAAGAAAGAGGTAGAGTGTGTGTGTGTGTGTGAGAGAGAGAGAGAGAGAGAGAGAGAGAGAAAGAGAGAATGGGCATGCCAGGGCCTCCAGCCACTGCAAACGAACTCCAGATGCATGCGCCCCCTTGTGCATCTGGCTTATGTGGGCCCTGGAGAATCAAGCCAGGGTCCTTAGTTTTTGCAGGCAAATGCCTTAACTGCTAAGCCATCTCTCCTGTCTATGGATTTGAATGTATGGGGTGAGCCAGTAGCCACACAGCTATAGAAAGCAGCATATTTTTGTGATGGTCTTCCACAGAGGTCCAGGGAGCACTGTACTTTTGTGAAGGTCATCCACAGTCACTTTTCCTTATCAGGTCATTTTCTCAGTATGGCAGCTTTATTTCAGCTTAAACACTAGAGCCTATCCTTCTCTTTTTGCTTCTCATAATGCATTTAGAAAAGATAAATAATAGGAAAATAATAAGATGTATAAATTAGTAATAACTTGAAAAGGCTAATAAAGAAGCTGATGTCTTTGTTGAACTAGAAAACACAGCTAAAAATGATAAACTATCACACATTTATAAAACAAAGTGTTACATATGCTGCTGATACAAATAAAACATCTTGTTCTTAAAGTCAGAAATGTGTACATAGATTACAGATGAATCTTTGGGGCACAATGTGCATGTTTGTGATCCCTGCACTTGGGAGGCAGAAGCATAAGGACTGAGTTCAAGGCCAACCTTGGCTGTACAGCTAGGCCCTATCTCAAAAGAAGCAAAGAATATGACTCATGTGGCCTTAGAGTGTTTGGTGCCATTTCGTAAACATGAGGTATTGAAGTATTTGGTTACAATTTTATGATCTTTGAAAAAAAAAAAATTTCCCCCAAGGTAGGGTCTCACTCTAGCTCAGGCTGACCTGGAATTCACTTTGTAGTCTCAGGGTAGCCTCGAACTCACAGCGATCTTCCTACCTCTGCCTCTTGAGTGCTGGGATTAAAGGCATGCACCACCATGCCCGGCTTGAAAAATTTTTACTAGTGTTTCCACCTTGTTTTCATTAAAAAGTTTTAATGTGCTCTAGGTTTCTGTAGATATATGTGTACTGATTTTCCCCTTAATTTTTAAAAGCAGCTTATTACAATGTGGCAAGAGACTATTTGCATTTTCTAGTCATGACCATAGGCAAAAAATAATAATAGAGGCTTACAGTAATACTTGAAGCAAGTTTTTGTATATTTTCAAAATATCAGATTCCTATGACTTGAAATTCTGCAGAGTGCATAGATTTATAATACGTGAATAAAATGCAGCAGATACTTCCGACTGATTTGTTAGGAGCTTAAGCTTGTTCCTTTGATTCTTGCTTTGTTTTTGTATCAGGCTAGTCCTTTGCTTATTTTGCACATTTGCGTTTTCATTCCTTTACCACCTTTCCTTTATGTTTTAACCCTCCCCCATTTTTTCACATGACAGGAAAAAGCCCGATCATATCAGGTACCAAATAGCTTCCTTCCCTTCACCCTCCTCTTACTCCACTTTTCCTCTTTGGCACGAGAAAGCTCATAATTAACCTGCATTTCAGCTGGATTACTTGCAATGGATATTAAGTCTCTTTATACTTTAATTTGAGAAGAAAATATAAGCATTTTGAGGAACAGAATTAAACCTTTTAATTGTCATACTCTGTTTTAATCTATAAAAAACATTTGATGTTCTTAAAATTACCCAAGGAAGATGCAGACTGAGTAATAGAAATACCTTTATCCTTTAAATTTTTTTTTATTATTTGTTTATTTATTTGAGAGCGACAGACAGAGAGAAAGAGGCAGAGAGAGAGAAAATGGGCTGCGACAGGGCTTCTGGCCACTGCAAACGAACTCCAGACGCTTGCGCCCCCTTGTGCATCTGGCTAACGTGGGTCCTGGGGAATGGAGCCTCGAACTAGGGTCCTTAGGCTTCACAGGCAAGCATTTAACCGCTAAACCATCTCTCCAGCCCCCTTTTTAAATTTTTTATAAGGAAAATAGCAGGCTCTTTGTAAAAATTGAGTAATAGCGAGGATTAGACCAGTCTAATTTAGAATAAAGGAGTGTACATGTTTAAACTCTGATTTTATTAAATTTTTACCTGTTTGGCACCTGAATGATTATATGTGTAAACTCATAATTTCTGTGGTTTTAGTTATAAAGTTTATACACATTTTGAAATTTGACTTATCCATGAACTTGATTTAAGTACAGTACTGAAACTAGTGATCAAACATAGTAAAAGATACTTGATTTTCATAAATCTGTTTTTTTCCTTTTTATTCAAATTTTGTCATTATGAAGCTCTCATTTGTACACAATCTTTAATTTTTTTATAGATTTAATATTTTGTTCTGCAATGTACTAAATTACTTTGACTAGAGAAAAATTATGTCTACTTTGCTTAATGAATAGGAAGTTTCTTCTTATTAACTGCCTTATAAGTTGGCATTTTGCTCTGTTTCTTAATGTTATAGACTATAGTGTGTTATGTTAACAGAGCTTTCCAAAGTTTGTTTCTTTGAATCTAGTTACTGTTTCTTGTCATACTTTAAAATTCCAGATATTAAGTACTTAAATATTAAGTATTTTTTCTTTAATCCATAATCTATATTTATTAGCTTTTTGTCTCATTTTTCCTTTTCCTAGATATGTTAATAATCGTTAGGTTTATTCTATAGGAACACTTAAAAATAACATTTCACTTTACTTACCTGACATAAGTTCTGGTTGATGTTAGATGAGAATCATTAGTTATTTTTATTTATTTAATTAAATTTATTATTTGAGAGAGAGAGAGAAAGAATGGTGGATGCTCCAGGGCCTTCAGCCACTGCGAATGAACTCCAGATGCACGCACTACCTTGTGCATCTGGCTTACATGAGTCCTGGGGGATTGAACTGAGGTCCTTTGGCTTTACAGGCAAGTGCCTTAACTGCTAAGCCATCTCTATAGCCCAGTTCTTTTTATTTTTAGTGGTCATGGAGAACAGATATCAGATAAACACATCTTCATAATTCATAGTTTTTTTCTACTTACATAATAATATGTGATTTTTGTTCTTTAAGGATGCATCAAGTGAAGATGAATTTATGTTGTCTTTCTTACATATATAAAAATTGATGTCAGAATGTCAACTAGAAACAAATAAATGGTAGATAATGTGAGTTTCAGAAATAGGTATGATCCATATGGTTAATAAGCAAAGGAAATGTTCTGTGATGAAACATAAATTTTCATCTAGTATTTTGTTATTTTTTCTAGATGATGATAAAGTGTTAAGATGAAATAGATAAATTTATTTTTTGAGGACCCAAGACACATGAAGTGTTTACATTGTTTTGTGGGTGTTTTCCCATTGGTCCATGAATCTGTAGTTTCCTCAAACTATGTAAGACAATTACTGTAAATACTACTATAGCTCACCCTTCTTCAGATATGTGTTTGAGAACTCAGTATCAGAGACTGTTCCCATTGCATGTCATCCACATGGCAGGGTTGCGCCATTTTGTTTGTGTGTATTTCCTTTAACATGTCTAACCAGCTCTGTCCTCAAACAAACACGCTTGGAAGTTCTTCCTTTTCTAGTCTGACGGTTACTGGTGATTTGCATTTAGAGCAACCCACCTTGTTTTATCTAGATGCTTGTTTAACAAATCTTTTTTAAGTGGCAAGAAAACCTAACAATCTATTTAGTACAAGGCTTAAAAATTGAAAAGCATCTCGTAATCATTTTCTTAGCTTTGGAGAAATCACTAAATTAAAAAAAAAAATAAGAATTAAGGCTGTTTAAATACAATTTTTTTTAGTAGTTTCTACTAGTATCTATGAAAAGGTAGAATCTCTATCTGCCAGTAGATTAATAACTAATGTTTATATTGGAAATCACCTCATATGGAACTAATTTTAAAATAACAACCTGAATATTGTTTCCCCTTTCATGCTTGGTAAGAAGTTTTGCTTCCTTTTATGAATGGCTTTTGCCTGTAATTTAAAAAAAAATAAGTCTAGGTCACTTTATGTTTTTGAATAAGTCAGAATTAATGAATATGGATACCTGGATAATCTTTTCTTGTAAAGAAAATTGCCCATAAATTGTTTTCCTAACAATTTTCAGTACTGAACAAAACCATATAAATAGTTAGGTGAATCATTTGAGGGAATAGATGTATTTGCCTTGGCAACATTTTGTATGAAAATAAAGCCAAATTAATTGGTGATTATTTCTGATACCAGTTCTAAAATGGTTAGTTTGTTTTATCAAGTGAAATTCTTACTGAATTCCCTCCTGAAAAGTTGAAAATAAAACACCATTTTTCTTAATGCTTTACCATACACAAAGATATTTGTATTCATAGTGCAAGTTAATTATAAATACTTTAGGGGGAAAGATTTCAGTTATTTTGAGGAGCCTCAAGTAATTATACATTTATACTTTAAAATTATTATTTGCTCTTATAAAAATAGCCATTTTTTTAAGATTATGATTTATGACAAAAACAAATCAAAAATATATTAAATTTATTTTCCTAATATGTGATTTTAAGATGCTTGTTCTTAGTTTTCAGTAGTCACCCCACATCACCCTGAGTTCCTACAAAAACAAAGCAGTGCACCTCAGAATGTAACTACCACAGACTGGTTTCCAGTGCTTTTCCAAATACTTTATTTCTAGCAGAATAACATAAGTAACCTGTGTTGATCAAAACTTAGGTGTATTTTATCTTTATTTAGACGCTGGTTTTCAATACAGAACAATCAGCTGGTTTACCAGAAAAAGTTTAAGGTAGGTTTTTGTTCTATACCTCTTTGTTTTGGTAAACATGGAAATCTATAAGTACTCATATGCAAAATTCTTGAAATTGTTTTATTAGTTTTATGTTTTGGCATACATAAAAAAAAAAACCCAGAGTGGTCACTGTCAACACTTGAGCCTTAAAAGTAGAATGATTTGGGGGTGATAGAGTCGTAGAGGGCTTGCTAACATGCATAAAGCTGCAGATTGAGTATTCCATACAACAGAAAACAAAAACAAAAATAAAATGTGCTTATTTTCTTAAAGACTGATTTTTTTAGTTTTTTTTTCATGTAATTTATTAACTTTTTGTGATTAAATTAAGCTCAGAACAAGTTATAGTAAAATTTTAATTAAGTCTTATGAAAACCCTTCGACATTATATTACAATCATTTTGAAGGACTGTAATGATCTCAGTTGTCCTTAAGGCTCATAAAATGGCATCACTGTTGCCAGCTGTTTCTAAATTTCTGCAGAAACACATTTAGATAAGCAGATAAATTAGCTGGTAAAGAGTGATTTTTGAATTCAGTTTTTTAAAAAATTTATGTATGAAATACCTACACCTAGGAGGAAAAGATGTTGACATCAAAATAAAAGAGAGACTGATTGAGAGGGGGAGGGGATCTGATGGAGTGGAGTTGCAAAGGGAAAGTGGGGGCAGGAGGGAATTATGGTTTGTTATCTAAAATTAGGGAAGCTGTCAATAAAAATAAATAAAATAAAAAGTTCAAGGTCAAAAAAATTACTTATGAGAGTGTATGTGGGTGTGATACATGTGTGGAAGTTGGAGGGCATCCTCAGTGTTGGCTCTCTCTGTCCATCTTGTTTGAGACAGCGTCTCTTTGTTTCGCTGCTGGAAATACCAGACTGGCAGACCCATAAGCTCTGGGCCTCTCTCCTGACTCAACCTCCCAGGTTTATGAGAATTATAGAGGTGTATGCTGGGGGTCTGAACTCTCATGGGTAGACTTGCAGAGCAAGTGCCTTTAATCATCTTCCCAGCTCCTAAGTTCTGAATTCTTAATTCCTAGTTTTGAGATGGACTTATTTTGGGCATTTTTTTATTGACAACTTCCATATTTAGAGATAATAACCCACGATAATTCCCTTCCATCCCCCACTTTCCCCTTCACAAATCTACTCTCCATCATATCCTCTCCCTTTCTCCGATAATCTCTTATTTTGATGTTATCATCATTTCCTCCTACTGTGAGGGTCTTGTGAAGGTAGTACTAGGGACTACAATGTCATGGATATTGAGGCCAGTTTCTGCCTGGACAGTTGCATTGTAAGGAGTGGTACCCTTCCTTTGACTTGTATATTCTTCCTACCACCTCTTCTGCAGTGGACCCTGAGCCTTGGAGGATGTGATAGAGATGTTTCAGTGCTGAATACTCCTCTGTCACTTCTCAGCACTGTGGTGCCTTTTGGGTCATCCCAGTGGTTACTGCCATCTGAAAAGAGTAGCTTCTCTAACCAAAAGTGAGGCTAGTGTTAATATATGGGTATGAATGTTAAGTAAAGTGCTTACAGGGCAGTTTGGTGAGTATAATATGTGCATTTAGCCAGGCAAGAGCAGGTGTTACACTACTAATGTTCATGACCTCCCCCACCCACAGGCTTTTGATTAGGTTTTCAGCACCAGGCATGTATTCCTTCCCATAGAGCAGGTCTCCAGTCCAATTAGAAAGCAGTTGGTTTCCTCATAACAGACATGCCACTATTGCACCCATTGGCTCATTTGGCCTGGCTGGCTCAACTTGAGGCTTGCAGTGTTGACTGTTTCATCACTGATGGCTGCTATCTCCCATAGAGCTGCATGCAGTGCAGCTTTTTCCAGCTTTCTGTCAGCTGGTCTACCGGAGAAGGTTTTCAGCTCAGCCTGGGTTTGATCTCTCAGTGACCTTGCCGCACAGACATGTGGAGTCTTCAGCAGTAGGGTCTTACCATGAGATGAACTTTTCTGTCTCCGGATTGTTTCATTATGTTCTTTGGTTAGTTGTGAGGCAGAAGTAACTTTGCCACCCCATAATACCATTTTGAGGCTAAAGACTGTGTCTTTAAGGAAAATACCAGCTGGCTTTTCTGATGATAATATAGAAAGTTTTAAAGTGACATAACCAGAATATGCATGCATTCTTAGTTCTTTAAATAGAACCTCCCCCCCTTTCTTAGTTGTGTGTTTGTGCTTATTTTCCTGAATCTTATCTTTAGTGTAAGGTATTTTTATTTATTTGAAAGGCATACTAGACTTCCTTGTGCACTTTGAGACTGTTTGAAATTATTAGGAAGAAAGAACTGTTTGTTAATTGATGGCTTGCTTTTCACCCAGTGATGTAGTATGAATGTTATTCTAGAAACAATAAATTTCAAATGTCCACTTGACTTGTGAGATGACTGTAGGAACAAGTTTGTTTCCTATAAGTTTTTTAGCTAATTAGTTTGTGGTTTCTTTTACCCTCGCAAACTTGATTTTACATTGCTATTTTTATTAAGAAATAATAAAAACTTCTCATTTTTATAATGATTTTAGAAGGACCTATCCATCTCTTAACTTTGAGTAATTTAAAACATACATTAAAGACATCTCTTTTGGGGGATAATATATTTTCTATATGTGAAGGGGGACCCTGAGTGTAACCTGAGAGTAGTGGATGTGAGTGAAAATGGAAGAAGGTTAACAGGAAGTTAATAATTATGAGCCGTTACTATGTACCAAAGTTGGGGCCAAACTCTTGACTGATGGAGGAGACAAGTAAGATTATTAGTTGCATAGGTTCATAACCCCTATATGTATGTATAATAAGATAAAATTATAAATCTTGGGCTGGAGAGATGGCTTAGCGGTTAAGCGCTTGCCTGTGAAGCCTAAGGATCACGGTTCAAGGCTCGATTCCCCAGGACACACGTTAGCCAGATGCACAAGGGGGTGCACGTGTCTGGAGTTCGTTTGCAGTGGCTGGAGGCCCTGGCATGCCCATTCTCTCTCTCTCTCTCTCTCTCTCTCTCTGTCTCTCTCTGTCTGTCTGCCTCTTTCTCTCTCTGTCTGTCTCTCCTAAATAAATAAATAAAAATAAACAAAAATTAACCTTTAAAAAAATTATAAATCTTTAAAATTAGACCATTTATTCCAGTAGTATGTTGGAATTCGTTGTTATTGATAGTAATATTGAAAACCCAAGGTTTTCAATACAGTTATTTTGTTTTCTTATTGTAGGATAACCCCACTGTGGTAGTGGAAGATCTCAGGCTCTGCACAGTGAAGCATTGTGAAGATATCGAAAGACGATTCTGTTTTGAGGTGGTCTCTCCAACAAAGTAAGAAGTTCAAAAGATTTTGAAAACTGCTTTTATGTTTTGATAGTTTGTCAGAGGATTTTCCACAGTTGGGAAATCAGTTCAATTTAGGATTACCTGTGCTACAAAAGAAAAAAAAATCTAAACAATAAATTTAACAATGAGTTTTCTTTCTTTCACTTATTTATTTATTCATCCATCCATCCATCCACTCATTCATTCATTTATTCATGCTTATATTTATATTTTGGAGGCAATGTCTCACTCTAGTCCATGTTAACCTGGAACTCACTCAGTAGCCCAGTCTGGCCCGAAAGCTCTTGGATGTTCCTCCTACCTCAGTCTCCCAAGTGATATGCTAGGATTACAGGCATGAGCCACCACACCCAACTAGAACAGTAAACTTCAATAATGATTTTTGTGAGATATTTAGGTAACTTTACTTCATGTATCACATTCTGATTTTGTAAAGCTTATTTTATTTATTTATTTAGTGTGATAGTGGGGATTAGGGTTTTTTCAAGCTAGGCAAGCACTCTACCACTGAGCTGTATTCTCAGCTATAAAGATTACTTATGTATCCAGATGAAAATGTTGTTTTTGATGATACTGAGGCTTGAACCTAGGGCCTAATGCATACAAGGTAAGTGCTTTATCACTGAGTTATATCCCCAGGCCTTCTTTTCTTTTTCTCTTAAAAAATATTTTATTTATTTATTTGAGAAAGAGAGAGAGAGAGAGAGAGAGAGAGAGGCAGATACAGAAAGAGAGACCGGGCGCTCCAGGGCCTTCAGCTGCTGCAAACGAACTCCAGGCACATGCGCCACCTTGTACATCTGTCTTACGTGGGATCTGGGCAATCGAACCTGGGTCCATAGGCTTCATAACCAAGCACCTTAACTGCTAAGCCTAAGCCGTCTCTCCAGCCCCCTCTTTTGCTTTTTAAAACATTTTGAGACAGTTCTCACTAAGCTAACCAGGCTGTCCTTGAATTCACTCTATAGCGCAGATAGACCTTGAACTTGTTATCCTCCTCTCCAGCTTTTTGAGTACCTGGGATTACATGCCTCTCCCTAGGTCTAGCTCATATTAAAACAACAACAACAAAGAAAAAAAACACATTAGATACTGTGTTGAACTGAAATCATATAACAGGTGAAATTTTTTGGTAACTGTTATTTTATACTTTTACCCTGTTTAAATAGAAGAGGGGGACTGGAGAAATAGCTCAATTGGTAAAGAGCTTGCTTGCCATAGAAGTGTAAGGACTAGAATTCAGACACCCCAGCACCTACATAAATGCCTGTAACCTCCTGTGCTGGAGAAACAGAGACAGTTGGTTCCCTAGGGCAGGCAAACCAGGGAGAGCAGCTGAATCCTTAAGCTTCTGGGAGAGACCTTGTCTCAATAAGTTAAGTGACTGAGGAAGATACCCAGTGTTGATCTCTAACTTCCACACACTTGTAAACATGCATACACACACATGTTGTGGTTACATGGTAGATTTAAGAGTGTGTATGTGGCCTGATGTGGTGGTGCACGACTTTAATCTCACACTCAGGAGGCATTGGTAGGAGGATCACTGTGACTTCAAGGCCATTCCGGGACTATAGAGTGAGTTCCAGGTCTTTCTGGGATACAGTGCGACCCTACCTCAAATCTCCACCCCCCCACACACAAAAAAGTGTGTGCATGTGTATATTTAAAAAAAATTAGACAAGGTTTCTTTATGTCGTCCAATCTGGCCTCAAACTTGCTATGTAGTTCAGGCTGGCTTCTAACTCCTGAGTGTCAGTTTCTGATGCTGGGAGCAGGTATGGGTGCCATCACACCTGGCTGGCTTATATCTTTGCTTATGTAGGGATAGGGGATTTGTCTTCAAGAGATAATTTGTTTTATTGGCACTTTGATTTCTCCCCAATCATACTTTGTGCTAAAAATAGGTGAATAAAATCTCTGTCAACAGAATTTTTTTTTCACTAAATAGCAAAATGGAAAAACTATAAAACTTATGAATTTAGTGTTTTTTCTTTTTGTTTGATTTTATATCTAAGAAAAATGATATGTTGTTTCCTTTTAGAAGTTGTATGCTCCAGGCAGATTCTGAAAAGCTGCGTCAGGCGTGGATTAAGGCTGTTCAGACCAGTATTGCAACTGCTTATAGAGAGAAGGGTGATGAATCAGAGGTTAGTAGAGGTGTCATCACTATCAAGTGATCTGTTGCTAAAAGTTTTTAAAAATTAGTTGCACCATATTATTATAACATCTTTTTTATTTATTTGCAAGCAGAGAGCTGTAGAGAGAGGAGAGACAGAATGGGCATGCCAGGGTCTCTAGCCGCTGCAAACAAACTCCAGATTTATAATTTTGCTACTTTGTGCATCTGGCTTTACATGGGTCCTGGGGAATTAAACCCTGGTTATTAGGCTTTGCAGTCAAGTGCCTTAACTGCTGAGTCATCTCTCCTGCCCTATAACATCTTTTTCTATGGAACATAATTTTACATAATTCAAAAGGTTTAAATTTTTTTTTTTTTTAATTTAGACTTGGCTGGGCGTGGTGGCGAATGCCTTTAATCCCAGCACTTGGGAGGCAGAGGTAGAGGATTGCTGTGAGTTCGAGGCCACCCTGAGACTATATAGTGAATTCCAGGTCAGCCTAAGCTACAGCAAGACCCTACCTCAAAAAACAAACAAAAAATTGGACTCAAATTCTCTTGTGTTTATTTCTCACTTTTTTCACCATTTCCAAACATCTCCCTTCTTTTGTGGGTGGGGCAGAATGGTCTCATGTTCATATCTCAAGCCGGCCTTGAACTCCTGATCCTCCTGCTTCTCTCTCTCCCAGTGCTGGGATTATAGGTATGCTCCACAATACCTGCTTTTAGCTTAGGTTCAAGCCCAAGGCCTTCTGTATGCCACACAAGTGATTGCTAACTGGACTGCATCCCCAATTATTACTTATTATTTTATTTCAATTTCTTACTATATCTCACTTTTAATATTTGAATACATATCTCAGATTGGAATATAATGTTCTTATGTTAGTGGTTTTTTTCCTGAGTATTTTAATATTTTTTTAAAAGAAAACAATTGTTAAGAAAGTTTATTTTTTTTAAATATTATTTTATTTATTTATTGGAGGGAGGGAGAGAGAAAGAGAGAGAGAGAGGGAAGGAAGGAGAGAATAGCCACACTAGGGCCTCCAGCCACTGCAAATGAACTCCAGACACATGTGCCACCTTGTGCATCTGGCTTACATGGGTCCTCAGGAATTGAACCAAGGTCCTTTGGCTTTGTAGGCAAGTGCCTGAACCGCTAAGCCATCTCTCCAGCCTAAAAGTTTAGTTTAAAAAAAAAAACTAAAACTAAAACATAAAAGGAAAAAAGCAATATTGTCTTTTAATTGTAGGCCTCCTGAACAGTCTACAGGTTTTTTGGGCAAGACCATGAGAAACAAAACTCAAGAATTTTGGGTCATCTTATACTGGCTGAGGCATAGCCTTGGTGATAGACAACTAATACATTTTTTTCAAATGGAATGCTTTCTAAATTGAAATTTAAAGGTCATTGTGTGTTGCAGTTAGCTTTTCATTGCTGGTGGAAAGCACCTGATCCAAGAGAAGCTTGTGGGAGGAAGGGTTTATTTTAAGGCTTACAGACTCGAGGGGAAGCTCCATGATTTCAGGGAAAACTGATGGCATGAGCAGAGGGTAGACAACAACAGGTGGACAGCAGCAGGAGAGTGTGCCAAACACTGGCAAGGGGAAGCTGGCTATAACATCCAAAGCCCACCCTCAATAATACACTGCCATCAGGAGGCTTCAATTCCCAAATTGTCATCAACTGGGGACTTAGTGTTCAGAACACCTAAGTTTAAGGGGGACAACTGAATCAAACCACCATAGTGTGAAACTTGGAACTCCCAGATTTAGATCAATGCAGAAGCCTTCTTAAGCAGAAACTGTGGACAGTAAGGCATACAGAGGAGAGTAGGAATTCCTTCAGTACATAGCTTACCCACACAGTGCTGGATATAAATTATGGGAACACTGGCAAAGGGCATGTAGACGAAGATGACCCTCAGTGTTCTGCACCTGAATCACATGTCTCCATTCTCAGTCAGTAGCCCCTAAACTTGCAGTATACTTCAGTTACTAATCTGGGATAGCCTTAATAAACATTTTTGGATATCCTTTGGCCTGTGACCCATATATTTTTTTCTTCTCTTTCTCTGTCTCCCCACCGTCCTTTCTGTCTCTCCCTCTCTCCTTTCTGTCTCTCCCATACACCATCCTTCCCTTCTCCCTCTCTCTTTTCTCTCTCTGTTTCATTTGAGGCACTGAGGAATAGAGCAGTAGGCTTTGGAAGCAAGTACCTTTAACCACTGAGCCATCTCTCCAGTCCAGCATTGGAATTTTATGTGGGTGCATGAGAATCTGAACTCTGGTCCATATGCTTATATGGCAAGCACTGGGCTGACTGAGCCATGTCCCCTGCCTGCCATCTGTATTTAAGACTTTCTTTTGTGATTCTCATGAATAATCTTTGATAGTTTTGAAAATAAGAGACTAGTGTTTTTGGAGGGTTTCTTATGTTTACTCAATACAGTTGCCCATATCTGGCAGGAACATTGCATAAATGATATTATGTTCTTACTATATCTTTTCAAGAGACACATGACTTTGATTTATCCCATTATCTAGTATAAAGTGACTCTTAACCCTTATAGGTAATAAGTATTTTGTGGGGAAGAACATTGCAACTAGGAAATACTCTGTACCTTGACCAACTTTAAGTTTTAATTTAGGACTAATTTAACTATGTACCTATGTGCTCCTATTTTATTCACTGTGTTATAATCCATTATTTGTTTTTGTTTCTCAAATGGACTCAGGTTTAGTCAGTAGAGTCTTTTGTTTTCTTTTAATTTATCTCTATTGAACTTGAAGTACTTCTTTACTTTCACGCAGGACAGATGTTTCAGACTTATGTTTCTCTGCACTAAGCTGTGAAAGTGACCACTTCTCCAGTCCCGGTTCCTGGTGGCAGGGAAAGATCCATAGAGACCAGGAGGAAGTTGTTATTGTGTGTGCATACACATTTCATTACACCTATATTTCTTTATTGTTATTATTATTTTGATTAAAACTACTAGCATGGCATTTGTATCTCTAGTTCAAACTTACTATTTCAGGATTTGTCCTAGTTTCCTCCTTCTCCATTTGCAGGGAGAAATGTAGCTCTCATTTCTCTCTTTCCCATTTCTCTTGATTTTATAATTGATCCTAAACGTATGTATGTAACTAGTGTTGTGTTTCCTAACACCTGACCCTGGCCTTGTGCTGGTTGTGCACTGGCAACCTCTTACCCATCTTAGGCTGTGACCTGCCCATTAAATGCACCCTTCTCTCTGTGCAATCCCCTTGCTTGGCCATGCCATATCCAGATCTCCTTTCTCTGCTTGGGATCCAGTAACCTTCACAGCGCTGTGTTCTGTAGGTTTATGTTTCCTTACTGTGCTCAGGCATCTCTGGAGTTCCATGTCACCACACTTAGACTGATCAGCTCTCGCTAACAGCTGTGGAACTGAGTTTTCAGAAAGGACAAAGAGGGCTGGGGATGTAGCTCAGATGTGCAGTGCTTGCCTAACATGCATGAAATGAGGTTCTGGGTTTGATCCCAAGAACTGCATAAAATCAGGTGGGGTGGCACACACCTATAATTAGACACTAGGAGGTGGAGACAGAAGGATCAGGTTGTGCTTGACTACATAGTGAGTTTGAGGCCAGCCTGGGGAAACTTGTCTTAAGAAAAAGAAGGGGACAGACAATCAATCAGTCAAATAATGTTTTTAACGATTCTGTACTAGCATACTTGGCTTGTTAAGGTTAGAATGTTTTAAAACAAGCAGACTTTACACAGTCTGTATCTTTAATTGCTTTACAATCATGAGGTATAAGCTACATTTTTACGTTTGGTTAATTATTGCCATGCATTGACAAGTGTTTATTTAAATGCTTTTTATTATTGAAGCAAACACTTAAAAATTAACTTTTTTACACATCATTGTAGATTTACTATGATTATGCAAATGATATATTCCTTAGTGTTTAGCTACATAAGAATAGTTTTTTTCTACTTATTTAGTATCGTAATTAAAATGACTTGCTGGCTGGACAGATGGCTCAGTGGTGAAGGCGCTTGGTTCCAAAGCCTAATAACCAGGGTTTGATTCCCCAGTACCCGTGTAAAGCCAGATGCACAAAGTGGCACATGCATCCAGAGTTGTCTGCAGCATCTAGAGGCTTTGGTATGCCCATTCTTATTCTCTCTCTTTCTTTGAAAATAAATAAATAAAAATATTTTAAAATTACTTGCTTACAGTTAATACCTTAGGAAGATATACTAAAAATTTATTTTGTTCCTTTTGTTTTGCTTTGTGCTTTTGAGATGAGGCCTTGCTGTGTAGCTCAGGCTGGTCTTGAACTTGAAAATGTTCCTATTGTCTTAGCCTCCTGAGGCCTGGGGTTTTATTTTATTCTTGAGCCTTAATCTCACTTCTAGTTGCTTTGTCTCCCACCTGTCTTTCCCTCTTTCTGTGCTGTCCTATCTTGCTAATATGTTCATTGTGTTAGTCATTATATATACATTAAATATTTGTACGTTTCCCCTCCCTTGACTAAAAGTCCATTGGTAGAGAAGTCTCAATCTTTTCACCCTTCAGTCTCCAGTACCTAGACTTGTGCCTGACTTATGTTCTATATACGTGTTTAATCTGTGGATGGAAGCTTTGTTTGGAGGATGTAGCATGCATCATATTATAAACTTTTTAAAAAGCAATAAAATAAAATTCTTAATTCTTCAGAAGCTGGATAAGAAATCATCTCCATCAACAGGAAGCCTAGATTCTGGAAATGAGTCAAAAGAAAAGCTACTGAAAGGAGAAAGTGCACTGCAGCGTGTCCAGTGTATCCCCGGCAATGCCAGCTGTTGTGACTGCGGCCTGGCAGACCCACGGTGGGCCAGCATCAACTTGGGCATCACTCTGTGCATCGAGTGCTCGGGGATTCATCGGTGGGTAGGCCTGCACAGAGGAGACACCTCTTTTGGATTAAACACACATTGAAGTCCCTGTATTCATTTGTTAAGTGGTCTTTTCTATTTCCCTAATTTAACTACCAGTTTAATGTTTGCACATTTTATAAAGTGGATAATTTCTGGTTTGTAAGATAATTTTGAGGACTTGGATTCACTGTTTGACCCATTCCTACTTATATGCATGTGGTGGCTGTATTATAGTCTGTGCCACTTTACAAGGAAAAAAAAAATTTTTAACACATAACAAAACCCTATTAACTTGGCCAGAGGGGACAGGTGGCACATTGAGTGGGTCTTTAAACTGCCACCATCTAAGAAGAAAATATCCTCTAAGTTGAAAGACACAATACAGCCTTGTCCTCAAATCTTACCATTTTCAGGGCAGAATTGTGGTGCCTGTCATTGGTGTCTGTTCTGTGAGATTTTTTGTTCAAATTTTGGGGTCCTACATTACTCTCATATTACTCAGCTGCACCCAGAGCTTGAGGTCAACTCAAAAGCTTTCTGAAAGGAGTACAGGGCATGGTATAGCTGGAACTTGCTTAGATTTGCTTCTGAGCTTCAGAACAGGGGTTCCAAATCATGTATTTTGGGACCATAAAGTTTAGTTGGAGAATGGGAACTAACAGAAATGTCACATATATGGATACCTAATTTTTTATCAATTAATAGCAGCTAAACCATGTAAGTCTTTTTGATTCCAAAGACTACAGAGTGCTACAGTGCTTCAAGCTCGCTGGTGTTAATTCCCTAGTGCTGCTGCTTGGCTCAGGGAAGTACCATCACATGAGCTGCGAGTGGCAAGGGTGCTGTCAGACAGCTGCCTCCCGTAGAACACTAGCACCCCGAGCTAGGCAGGCCAGTGAGGCGCTCCCTGCGCCCATAGTTCTTCACGTTCTGTGCTTGCGAGCCCTCAGTCTCAGATGGATGGGAGGCACATGTTTCGGTGCGCTAGTACATTATGCCCTTGAGAAAGGGCTCACTGAGAGAGGAAGGCTCACATCTTTCCTTGTGGTGGGCAGACAGAAGCAGTGGCATGGTTGGTGTGTTGCCCGGAGCAGGCACACAGCTGTAACTGCGTGCACAAAGCCCCTTTCCCTTGTAGACTCTGCACTTCCCTTCTTTGTGGCCTTGTTCTATAATGACTATCAGTAGAGAACCCCCGGTATTGTGATTGCTTGGTAAAAATAAGTTTGGATATTTTGTTGTGGTTGATAGAACTTTTCCCTAAAATTTGCTAATTCAGACTCTTCAAAAACGCCCCACAAAACTAGTGTTTATAACAAGTGTTACACTCTGCAGGTGTATGTGGTAGCAGAGAGTGAGGTCTGGAGTGGGGGCTGTGTGCATTGTTAAGAGGGCACAGTGCACAGTGAGACAATATGGGATTTAACTAAAAATGTCAGTCATGAGTCACACTACCACGGTGTCAGGTATTTGTCAGTTTTATTGTAACATATTTTTAGTTGTTTTGCTCATTTAATTCTCTCATTCTCTTGTCTGACTGTGAACTGTATTAAACTTGATGTCGATAAATAATGCCCCTGAAAGGGGGGAAAAAGAATTTCTTAAATTTGCAAATAAAGACTTGATGATGTCTATATTAATAAATAATGCATTCTTTTTCCTCTTATAGGAGTCTTGGAGTTCATTTTTCAAAAGTACGATCTCTAACTTTAGACACTTGGGAGCCTGAGCTTTTAAAGGTAAAGTTAATATTGGCATGCTAATAGTTTACATTTTCACATAAGTGAGATTTTAATATTTTGTCTTACAAATTTAAAGATTACTTTTCTAACAATACAGTGAATGTTGTAGACATTTTAGGGGGGTATGACAAATCTGGTGTTTCATTGTAATTGTTTTGAAAATTGCTCACTATTTATGTAGCATTCTTTTTTTTTTTTTTGGTTTTTCGAGGTAGGGTCTCACTGTAGCCCAGGCTGACCTGGAATTCACTATGGAGTCTCAGGGTGGCCTCGAACTCACGGCGATCCTCCTACCTCTGCCTCCCCAATGCTGGGATTAAAGGTGTGCACCATCATGCCCAGTGCTTTTTGGCTTTTTAAGACAGGATCTTGCTTTGTAGCCAAGGCTGTTTTGAAATCATGATCTTCATTCCTCAGCCTCTCAAGTACTAGGATTATAGGTATGTATACCATGCTCAACCCGCCATAGCGCTTTTAACTCCTAAGTCAATTCAGTGCTTAAGAATACCAGTGTTCCACGTGGGTATGGTGGTGTATGCTTGTGTTCCTGGTACTTGGGAGGCAGAGACAGGATGATTGAGAATTTGAGACCAGTCTGGGCTATATACTAAGTTCCAGGCCAGCCTGGATTGTGTGATGAGAACATATCTCAGAAAAGAAAATTAGGCCGGCCGTGGTGGTGCACACCTTTAATCCCAGCACTCGGAGGCAGAGGTAGGGGGATCGCGGAGAGTTCAAGGCCACCCTGAGACTACATAGTGAATTCCAGGTCAGCCTGGGCTAAAGTGAGACCCTACCTCAAAAAACCAAAAAAAAAAAAACTAAAAATAAATAAATAAATAAATAAAAATAATAAAAAGAAAGAAAATTAGTTGGTTTAAAAAGTACTTTAGGGGCTGGAGAGATGGCTTAGCAGTTAAGGCACATGCCTGCTGAAGCCTAAGGACCCAGGTTTCATTCTCCATGTCCCACATAAGCCAGATGCACATGGTGGTGTATACGTCTGGAGTTTTGTTTGCAGTGGCTAGAGGCCCTGGCATGCCCATTCTCACTCACTTTCTGTGTCTCTGTCTCTGTCTGTCTCTCTCTCTCTCTCTCTCTCTCTGTCTCAAATAAATAAAAAATAAATCTAAATTTAAAAAAAAGGTACTTTAGTTCCCATGTCACTATTTTAATATTTTATAATGTACACTCCATAAACTCCATTGTGGATTGATAGAGCAAGCTGGCACTATGGGATTATTTTAGGATAGGACCATCAGGAAATACATATTTATTATGGTAGAATTTATCAAACCAGTACATCCTTTTCTTCTATGTCTTGAGATTCATGTCTCTGAGTAATTTTAGATTACTGCTGGATTTCTGAGATTGACAAAATTCCTAGTATTTAGTAATATACTCCTATCAATTATCATTGTTTGGCTTACTATTCTTTATCAATAAGGGATGGAGTATGCTGTACATTTATTTCTGTCAAAAATTTTTGCTTTTAGTGTTCTTATTTTAAGCCATAGAGAAACTGGTAAATGTACAATGAAAATTTTACTTTGTAGAATTATTGTGTAAATATCTAAGTGAAATTGATTCCAACATAGATCTTTATAGAGATTGCATGAGTGTCTAAATGAAATTGATTCCTAAGGTAGAGCCTTATAGAGGATTGTTAGGAATTCTGTGAAGAAGATGAGAAATGAGGGACTGAGAGATTCAGTTTAGAAAATCTGGAAAATTGCATTAATTATATCTGTATGGTACATTAAGAATATGACTATACTATTAAGGTATTTGAATACTTACGTGCAAATTAGGAGAAAATATAGTTGACTTCAGTATTGAGTTGTTTAAAAATTTTCCTGCCTCACTGTAGGCTTTATTTATTTATTTATCTTTTCATTTAATTCACCAGACAGTGAATAATACACAGCACTGTGCTAGCAATGTAGAAGGGTAGAAAACTAGTATAAGATGGTTTCCAAACTTTCAAGAAGTTTAAAGTTGTGTTGGAGGAAGTAATACAAACAAAAATAAACTCATTAAATAACGGATACAGATATAGGTACTAGATAGCTTAGTTCACACCTTAAAGAAATTGTTTGTGAAGAGCACACTTCAAAAAGAAGGAAGTAGGTTGAGTCAGGCTATTGAGATAAGTTATTGAACTTCAGGTAAGGAAAACTTACATGCCCATGACTGTAGGTAGAACAGTGCATAGGATATGAAGAAATCAAAGTAAGTGTTATTACTGGAAGTGCCCAAGTGCTACACTACTGAAGTTAGATTAGATTTGATGCTCATTCTAGAAGCAAAGGAAATTCATTTCCTTTAGGTGAGGATATGTGGGGGAAAAATGTTTGCAAGTGTTTAATTATTTTTAAGTAAAATAAAGTATCATAGACAAGGTTTAACACATAAGCATAAAGAATATACCCTAAAACAATAACCACTATCTGTCTTCATCCAAAGTTAACTATTGGTAAGTCTGGGGGGTATATGTGCCCCAGTGGTATAGTGCTTTCCTAGCATATGGTAGCGTCAGAGGTCTGGGTTTGGTCCTCAACATCACACACACACACATACACACACACACACACAAAACAAAAGAGGTAACTTTTATTAGTCTTTTGCTAAATAATGTTTATTTTTCTACACTTGGAACTTTTAAAGGGTGTGGTAGAATAATACCATTCAAGTCTAAAAAGTTAGAAAATAAATAATAATTATTATCATAATTTATCTTCTTGGTAGTTTGTTTTTATTTGTGAACTTATTTTAAATTATAAGTTATTTTAATTATCATATACTTGTGAATTTATTTCATGGATAGTATAAAACTGCTGATATGTTTTCTAAACTTCTAACTAGCTCTTCTAGAGTAATTTATTGAGCAGTTCTTTTCCTGTTAAATTTATAAATTTGATTTCTCCACTACTAATTCTCATCCAATGATATATGTGTTAAGGATAATTTATAATTAATGTCTTTGTGATGAAAAGTGTGGCATATCAAACTAGATATTATGATTGCTCAAAGAAAGAACTAGTACATTTAACATTTGTAAGAGTGGCGATAGCATCAGGGAGAGAAATTGAGGGCAAGGAAGAAGTAAGAAAAGCAAGGACAGGAAACTATGACAGAGAGATGTTGTAGGAGCAGTGAGATCTGAGAAAGGCTCCTCGATAGGAAAAAGGAGGAAATGACAACCATTCTCCCTGCATGCCTGCCTAGTGTACACTTACTAAGATGCCATTCCCAGATCTTGTTTCTGGTGTTGGGTCTAGATCACATTTTGTTTTCTTGCTGCCTAAGCCCAGGCCTTCCCTCTCTCTCCTCACCTTAAGTGCCTTAATATCTGAACTCTGTTCTCTGTGCCACAAGTGTGTCATTGTAGTATTTGCCCAGCATGCCTTTTCTCTAGGCACGCTTCTTTTAGAGGAGTGATATGAGTGATCTGCATCTTGTTCAAGGCAGCAGGCTTGGCCTAGTGGTCAAGCCTAGAATTGGGCATGACTAGAAGTGGTACAACTAGAGATGAGAGACCACAGACACAATTTAAGTTGGGCAAAGTGCAAACTGAGCTGTAAAAAGTAGATGGGCAGGTAAAAAAGGAGAATCTGAAAGGTTTTGGAACATGTGAAAAGAATTGGTTGGGGCTGGAGAGATGGCTTAGCAGTTAAGGCGTTTGCCTGCAGGGACAAAGGATCCAGGTTTGATTCCCCAGGACCCATGTAAGCCAGATGCACAAGGGAGCGTATGCATCTGGAGTTCATTTACAGTGGCTAGAGGCCCTGGCACGCATTTTCTTCCCTCCTCCCCCTCTCTCTCTGTCTTTTTTTCTCTCTCAAATAAATAAAACATATTTAAAATTGTTTATTATTTGATGAGAGAACTCAGGGAGAAGAGAATGTAAAACGTTATTTCAATAAAGTGTGCATTTGATGAATCTTAGCATTTCTACAAAGTAGAAGTGAGGAGAAAATTTAAAAGAATAGATAATTTAATTTTTATTATTACCTCTTAACACAGTACATGTTATAATTCTTGTGCTACTATGGACATATAGGAACAAGGGTTGTGATAGCTTTTATTTTTTGGTTTTATGAGGTAGGGTCTCACTCTAGCTTAGCTCAGCTGACCTGGAATTCACTATGGAGTCTCAGGGTGGCCTTGAACTCGCGGCGACCCTCCTACTTCTGCCTTCCAAGTGCTGGGATTAAAGGCATGTGCCACCACGCCCAGCTCCCTCGATGTGTGATTTTTAAGTATAACTATGAACATATGATTAATAGATAGCTTCTGGTATGATGTGATGTTCTGATAAACAACAGTGAAAGGGCATGTTCTCAGTCTTTGTCTTATTTTAAGTTTAAATTTCTTTTTGAAATGAGTAGTTGCAGGATATTCAAAGGAATTGACTGTGTATGCTTTAAGGGCTTTTAAATTTTGGTTTATTTTGAGGCCCTTTCATTTGTAGCTTTCTTTTCTATTTTCCTGCCGAACAGCTTATGTGTGAATTGGGGAATGATGTCATCAATCGTGTTTATGAAGCTAAAGTGGAAAAAATGGGGATAAAGAAACCACAGCCAGGACAAAGGTACTGTTTTGATTGTCCTAATGTGCTACTTTCCTCCCTAATAATAAATATAGCTATAGCTTTATTTCACTGTAATTAATATAGAAATTGTCATCATTACTACTTCTGTTTAGATGTGGCTGTTTCTGTCTTATATTCCCTAGATAAGTACACTTTATTGAGCAGGTAATTATTTGTAGTCTTCAGATGAGATAGAATTTTAAAAATTTCTCTTAATAGGAATGTAAGAACTTTTTTTTGCTGTAAAAGGAGACCAAAGTTCCGTTGGTGATAGGCATTTGAAATGTCTCCAAAGATCAAGTTTGTACTGCCCCTACAATGAATAATTTCCATGATTTGTTAATTGTATATTTCTTGGACGGCACTATGATGTTGAGGAGTCAAAGATGAAAAGGGCATCTTGAGTACTCTGTGTGAAATTATACTTCCAGTTCTGTGTAAGGAAGTCTGTTGAATAGACTGCTTGGAGTCAGAACCTTTGAGGCATATACTTTTGTTGTTGATGCCATTTGGATTTTTTTAAGGCAAAGAAACCTTTATTTTTTATTTTTGAGAGAGAGAGAGAGAGAGAGAGAGAATGGGTGCGCCAGGGCCTTTGAGGTGCTGTGAACAAACTCCAGATGCATCCACCCCCTTGTGTGCATGTGCAACATTGCACGCTTGAGTCACTTTTGCTTCAGCCTATACGTGGGACCTGGAGATTTGAATAGACGTTCTTAGGCTTCGCAGGCAAGTGCCTTAACTGCTAAGCCATCTCTCCAGCCCAGAATTCTTAATTATTAGTACTCAAACTTTACTTGCCATAATCCTCTTGATATTTTTCAGCTGAGCCAATATCATTTTAAATCAGCATTTTAATAATTTGCTGTATGACTGAGTTATTTTAGAGCCTTGGAATCTCCTATTTTAGCCAAACACCCAAGCATTTTAAAATTAAGATAAGTAAGAAAAAGTATAGAGTGGTCATATTTTTATGGTTATCCCATCAATCAAGAGTTAAAAATGTAACATATTCCCCCCCCCAAAATTAAGAATGCTATATTGTTTTAAAGTAGTTTTGAAAAATTACGTCATCAGTAGTGACTGTTTAAACTATGATCTACCATCTCTGTGTAGCATTGAAACTAAAATCAATTTATATACATTTCTTTAGTTTTTCTGGTAATTTTCTTATTCTATAAAATACATAAAGAAGTATATGTAGAAATAAATCAACAGAGATATAGAGTACCATGTTATTGTAGGTTCTCAGTAGGTTATTATTTGTATTTGACTATGAAATTAGTTCATTAATTATTAGAAGGAAAACATGTTGTAGAATGTTATATGATAACTGTCACAGATTCACTTTTAATTACTATCACATTCAGTGTCTTTGAAAGTATTTAATATTATGGCATCTTGTTGGTGTTAGAATTATGGCATTTTTATATATACCAGACAGGAGAAAGAGGCATATATCAGAGCAAAATATGTGGAGAGAAAATATGTGGATACAAATTTTATATCATCGTCACCTCCTGAGCAGGAAAGAAAGATTGTCTCAAAAGGCTGTGAAGAAAAAAGGATGAGCATTTCTAAAGTTGGGCCAGGTGACCAGGTCAGAGCATCTGCCCAAAGTGCAGGTATTACACGTCTCTGAAACACTTGATTGAGTTGCAGTCAATGTTCATAATCTTTTAATTAGTAGCCACTGTAGGATTTTTAAATGCTAAAACTCTGTTTCCTGCTATATAGTCTATGGAAAACTGGATTTCTGTGTCTTTAAGACAATTAAATTTGAAATGGTACCATGATTTGCATTTTTAGGTAATGTCTATAGATAAAACTGCTTAGAATGCAAGGGGAGATGGGAATTATAAATCTATCATGCCAAAAGCCCTAAGTATCTGATTAACTACCTGATTTCCTTCCTATCTTTTCCTCCTAAATTTTCCCAGTAATGTTTTCTCCTGCCCTTTTCCCTTCTTATGGCCGGCTTTGTGCTTTGCTAACTTGCATGTCCCCAGTGGTTGCTGTAACTAGCGACGAGGCCAGGCGGGAGTCTCTGTTCTGTCCTGATGAGCTAGATTCACTCTTCTCCTACTTTGATACTTCTTCAAAACTGCGTAGTAGTAAGTACTACTCTTGTGGAGCATTCCAAGTCTGTGCCAGTGGTCATTGTGCAGTGTGGCCATTTCTCTAGATGTTACCCATTGTCTCAGGATTACACATTACTTATAGTCATACAGTAAATTAAGCTCTTACTAACTACCCCTGACATTTGATGGGGTAATGCCTTACAGTTTGAAAATAAGTTTATTTTCAGGCATTTTGACTGATTGTATCACAATAAATTCAAAAGCATTGACGTAATAATAGATGTATCCCACTGGTGGTGGATACGTTTGTGTTGACATGTACAAACCCATCTTAACGTCTTGTTGATTGTGGGAGACTGCTTTCTAAGTGGCATGGACTTTAATCACTAGCAGGGTTTTCTTTCAAACAGTCAAAAGTAATGACAGTGGAATCCAGCAAAGCTCTGATGATGGGAGAGAATCTCTACCCTCCACAGTGTCTGCCAACAGTTTATATGAGACAGGTGAGTTCTGATGAAATTCAGTGTTAATTGGTATAGTTGACTGAAAATATCTGTGATAAACGGCAGTTTTTGATTAAATCATTTCTAAAAGTAGTTTTTTTTTGGAAGGTTATGCTAAGGGAGGAGTAATACTGTTAAGGAGGTATTGTTGATCTTTATATTTGGAAACTCTTTCTAGTTAGGCATTCTTCCAAGCCTCTTGATGTCTGCTAAATAATCGTAGTGCACACACGTTGCGTTTTGTTAGTCTGCATTTTTCCTGTGGCTTTCCCTTGTTAGCAGAGAAACAACCAGCAGCTCCCTCCCCATCCGGTTTCTTTTCTGACTAGTGCTTTCTTTCTTTCCTTTCTCTTTCATGATTCCAGTGAGTCTGGTCTTGCAGATTTGTCAGGAGAGGAAGCATTCTCCAAACTATACAAATTAGTTGTAATGCAAGTTGTGATGATCTTAGATCATCCTAGGAATTGAGTGTGGTTCGACTGAGTGATAAAAACTTTTTAGGGGCCCAGAATTTTAGAAGTGTACTCAAGTATTTTTGCACCTTCTAAGCCACCTTTATTTGGGTTGCAAGGATACAGTTACACAGTTAACATTTCACTTGTTCCCATTTGAAATGTCAGAGCTCACCACATTAAACACCACCTTTACTATCAATTTGCTATATGAGAATATTCTACACTATAAACTAATTCTCTTAACTGTATTCAGACTAGTGTGTCAGAACAATACTGATTTGAAAAGGCAAGTAAGTTAATTGGCAAGGAATGTGGTTAAAGAGTAATTAACCTAACCATCGGATACAGGCAAGACCAGAAAGACCTAGCACAACCAGGTGATGTCACTACAAGAAAAGGTTGAAAGTTTGGGGAGTGATTAGTCTATGAGAAATGTGATATCTGTGTGAAAATCTCTCATAAGCTGCTTATGGAGGATTAATGGTTTCTTATGTCACAGTTTACACATATTGTGAATATTTGAGGCAGATCCATAATATAAAATTATCCTAGCACCTTATCTATCCTGAAATTACCCATGCTGCTCATATATAAGTATAAAGGATACATTATGTTGAGCCACCAGTGCCATGATTCACCTACAGAACCCTTCATCTTGCCACTAAAACTGTGTACTTGTTAAAGTTTACCCCTTCTTGCCAAGAGTTCAATTCTATTAATGTCATTGTGGCTTTTTGTTGTTTTTCAGAAGGAGAAAGGCACGATCCTTCTGTGTTTCTTGACTCTAAGCATCTTAATCCAGGACTTCAGCTTTATAGGGCTTCATATGAAAAAAACCTTCCCAAAATGGCTGAAGCTTTGGCTCATGGTGCAGATGTGAACTGGGCTAATTCAGAGGAAAACAAAGCAACACCACTCATTCAGGCTGTATTAGGGGTAAGGATTAATGTGCTGAGGTTTTCACCAGGAACGAAATATGAAATACGTAAATGGATTCTGAACACAGTGCTGTAATCATTGTCATCATTATTCCTGCTCTGCGAGGTGGGTTGGAAAAGAAAGAAGTCTTTGTACCTCCTGGGGATTTCTGAGCATCATGGTGGTTATTTCATCTTGCTCGAGGGAGGGGAGGGACAAAGGACTGGGAGATGGACGAGAATTCTGATGGAGAGATGGCTTAGTGATTAAGCACTTGCCTGTGAAGCCTAAGGACCTCGGTTTGAGGCTCGATTCCCCAGGACCCACGTTAGCCAGATGCACAAGAGGGCGCACCTGTCTGGAGTTCATTTGCAGTGGCTGGAGGCCCTGGTGTGCCCATTCTCTCTCTCTCTCTATCTGCCTCTTTCTCTCTGTGTCTGTTGCTCTCAAATAAATAAATAAAAATGAACAACAACAAAAGAATTAATTCTGGGCTGGAGGGATGGCTTAGTGGTTAAGGCATTTGCCTGCAAAGCAAAGGACCCAGGTTCAATTCCCCAGGACCCACATTAGCCAGATGCACAAAGGAGTGCACATGTCTGGAGTTTGTTTGCAATGGATGGAGGCCCTGGCGTGCCCATTCTCTCTCTCTGTCTCTCCCTCCCTCCCTCCCTCTTTCTCTGTCAGATAAATAAATGAAATTATATATATAAATATTTATCATATATATTGATTTACTTATCTCATATATATTTATTTATCATATATATTTGAATTAATTCTTTAGAAGAAACTAATAACTCTCTGTTTTTGCTCAGGAGTGTGTATTTTGGGGAGGGAATGTAATGGAAATGCTGTTTAAGTAAAATAAAACTACTCTGTTTTTAAGTAGAAATACATTGCTCTTGCTTATATTTATACATTATCTTTTTATTTTTAAGGGCTCTTTGGTGACATGTGAGTTCCTCCTACAGAATGGTGCTAATGTGAACCAAAGAGATGTCCAAGGGCGGGGACCACTGCACCATGCCACTGTCTTAGGACATACGGGGTAAGCAATAGTGTTTCAGTATTGAGGAAGATTTTATTTATGGAAATACTTTGAAATAATATTTTGCTTTTTCTCAGAGTGAGATCATTGGGAGGCAGAGGTAGGAGGATCGCTGTGAGTTTGAGGCCACCCTGAGACTACATAGTGAACTCCGGGTCAGCCTGGGCTAGACTGAGACCCTACCTTGAAAAACAAACAAAAAACCTGCTGACTATTATTATTATTAACAACATATTTTGTATGGATATATCATGTGTTGGTGCCCTCTTTTCCCTTGTCTCTGCCCCCATTCTTCTGGGATCCAACTTAGTGGGGTTGCAGGTATTCCTCATGGAGTTTTGGGTAATGTGTTGTGGGAACAGAATTCAGGTTTTTTTTGGTGGGGGGAGGGAATGAATGCCTCTGAGCATGATGTCTCAACCTGTGGCTTTTATAGTCTTTCCACCCCATCTTCCACAAAATTCCCTGAGCCCATGGTGGGTGAGTTTTAAGTCTTCTTTAGTGATGAGCTCTTAGGAGCCTCTGGATCTCTGCTTTGGTAGGTATGGAGTATCCCCAGGGTCTGTCTCCTTCACCCTGGTGCTGATTATCAGGTTCACCATTGCAGCAGCACCACTTCCTCTGTGGTTTCAGCTGGGGCTTGATTGAAGTGTGAGGGATAGTTTATCTCCTCAGATCTTGCTACCTTCTGAAAAGGAAGAACAGATTCTCCAACAGAGAGTGAAGTCAGCATAGTTTAAATGGGATAAGTATTATTAATTTAGGGGGAATTTGATGTATGTAACCCCTCTTTTAGCCAAAGACTAGCAAGAGCTTGACACTGGAGAACATAATCTTTGTCTCTATAGATTCTGATCTGGTTCCCAATTCCAGATATGGGTTCCTTTACCCTGAGTGGATCTGTTTTTTTTTTTTTTAACTTTATTTTTATTTATTTATTTGAGAGAGAGGGAGAGAGAGAATGGGCATGTCAGGGCCTCCAGCCACTGCAAACTCCAGACGCATGTGCCCCCTTGTGCATCTGGCCTATGTGGGTCCTGGGGAATTGAACCTAGGTCCTTTGGCTTTGCAGGCAAATGCCTTAACTACTAAGTCATTGCTCCAGCCCTTGGTTTCTTTTATCAAAAAGAGATTCAGCAGCTCAATGACTTAATCATAAAATGTTTCTATACTTTAAAATGGTAGTCTTTGGGGCTGGGCATGGTGGTGCACAAGTTTAGTCCCAGCACTCTGGAGGAGAGGTAGAAGGATTGCCATGAGTTCAAGGCCACCCTGAGACTACATAGTGAATCCCAGGTCAGCCTGGGCTAGGGCGAAACCCCATTTTGAAAAACCAAAGGAAGAAAAAAAAAAAGGTAGTCTTTGGGCTGGAGAGATGACTTAATACTTAAAATGCTGTTCTGTGAAGCCTAAGGACTGAGGTTCAATTCCCCAGGACCCATGTAAGCCAGATGCACAAGGTGGCTCATGCATCTGGGGTTTATTTGCAGCAACTGGAAGCCCTGGTATGCCCATTCTCTCTCTCTCTCTCTCTCTGCTTCTCTTTCTCTAAATAAATAAATAAATGGTAGCCTTTGACCCATCTTTATATTTTTCTCTTATGCTGTCATAATCCTTTCTTTCATACATTGTATTTTTTAAAGCTGCAATGACTGTGAATCCTCTAGAATTTATAACCATTGTTACTATTCATTTTTAAAAAATTTGTGTGTGTGTATGTGTGTGTGTGTGTGTGTATTTATAGACATGCATGGTATGCTAGTGTCTCTTGCTGCTGCAAATGAACACCAGATGCTTGCACCACTTTTTGCATCTAGGTAACTGAACCCAGACCACTGAGCCATCTCCCAGCTCCCTCTCATGTACTTTTATTTTTCATATATTTTTAATTTTTTTTCAGTATCTTCAAGTTATGAGTATTTGTGGAGTTTAACAGGAAGTTCAGTTCTTACTCTTTGCTGTTGCATCATGATTTTTCTGGTGTTTTCAGTGCCTTGGCTTCCTTCATTCCCAAATTATAGCCTTGTGTGTTCTCTTTGTTGATGTTTGTCAGTATTTGTGTATAACTTAATGATGTTGGTTGACAGCAAGGACTATAATGTATATGGCCTACTTATGTTATGTCTCACCAGATTATATAATATACTAACATAAGTATGTGAACTTTAGACATTTATTGATCTATGTTAGTTTTTATGATTAAATATTTGTAGAATGTAAAACTGGGTATGATAGCACATACCTGTGATCCTTTTTTTGTTTTGTTTTTTTGAGGAAGTGTCTCTCTAGCCCAGGATGACCTGGAATTCACTTGGTGGTCTTGAACTCACAGCAATCCTCCTACCTCTGCCTTCCAAGTGCTGGGATTAAAGATGTGCACCACCATGACCGGCACCCCTGGCTATACCTATAGTCTTAACTCTCAGGAGAAAGAGGCAGGAGGATCAGAAGTTCAAGGCCATCCTTGGTTACATTGTGAGTTCAAGGCCAGCATTGGTTATATTGGACCTTGTCTCAAAAAAATATAAAAAATGAATATGTAGAATATATCAAGAATTTTGTAATACAATGTTATTTCTTTTTTTTTTTTTGGTTTTTCGAGGTAGGGTTTCACTCTAGCCCAGGCTGACCTGGAATTCACTATGGAGTCTCAGGGTGGCCTCGAACTCATGGCGATCCTCCTACCTCTGCCTCCCGAGTGCTGGGATTAAAGGCGTGCGCCACCACGCCCGGCTCAATGTTATTTCTTTAAGTTAGATAGATCTTTTTAATTTTAAGGCGAATATTACTTTTTGTGTTTTTGTGTTTTTTTGTGTGTGTGCATGCATGTATGTGGAGTATGTGCTATGGCATGTGATGTGTGGTGTATGTATGTACATGTGTCCAGAGGCATGTGCTATGTGTGTGGATGTGGAGGTCAGAGTAGAACTTTGGGTGTTCTTCTGTCTTGCTCATTTTCCTACTTGCCTCAGATGTGGTCCCCCTCAACCTGGGGCTGCCATTTTTCTGTCATTCTCCAGTCTCAGTACTCGTACAGACTGGGGTTACAAATAGGTGTGACCACACCTTACTTTGTATGTGGGCTCTAGGAAGTCAAACCTGGGCCATTTGGGTTTCCTAGACTCTCATGCCTAAGCGGCAAGCACTCTTAATTGCTGAGCCATCTTTCTACCCTATATGCCATGTGTGTGTGTGTGTGTGTGTGTGTGTGTGTTATTGGCAGTATTTCAAAACTGCTGTTTCCTTCAACAGGCAGGTATGTTTATTCCTAAAGCGAGGTGCCAATCAACATGCCACAGATGAAGAAGGAAAAGACCCTTTGAGTATTGCTGTGGAAGCAGCCAATGCTGATATAGTGACCTTGTAAGTATTTCTTCTTACGATTTCCCATATAATGTGTTACTTGTACAGAATACTAGCATAGAGCTTCATGCTTCGGTGACCCATGAGCTCGGTTGTTGGTAATTACTCCGTCACACACTTGCCTAAGCACACTAAGTATATGAAGAAGTATAAAACACAGGGCTTGACTGGGTTCTCAGGACAACCTTATGAGGAAGGTATTTACTGCACTCATCTCATACATAAGGAAACTAAGCCTCAGACAATTCGAGAAATTATTGTTGGAGCTACCACTTAAAACCAAGATTTCTGACTCCAAAACCCTGCTCTTAGCCACTTTTATTAGATTGCCTGACCAGTAGAAACAAAACCAGTGATTTCCCTAAGATGGTTTCTTTTCCTCTCACTGTAGTACTAGGCTAGGGTTTGGATTGGTAGAGAGCAGTTGCCTCCAGGATTACAGTACTATTAAGCAGGAAGGTCAAGTGGTGCTGATCCAAGTGCTTGTGAAGTCACTTTTGAGTAGTGATGGGAATTTGCATTCACTTTTTTTTTTTTTTTGGTTTTTCGAGGTAGGATCTCACTCTAGTCCAGGCTGACCTAGAATTAACTATGTAGTCTCAGGGTGGCCTTGAACTCACGGTGATCCTCCTACCTCTGCCTCCCGAGTGCTGGAATTAAAGGCATGCGCCACCACGCCTGGCCACTTTTTTTTTTTTTTTTGCATAGCTTTATTTCATCACATTATCAATGCAGTTTTATTTATTTAAAGAGAGAAAGAGGCAGATAGAGAGAAAATGGGTGTGCCAGGGCCTACAGCTACAGCAAATGAACTCCAGACACATGCACTACCTTGTACATCTGGCTTACGTGGGTACCGGGAAACTGAACCTGGATCTTTAGGCTTCACAATCAAACTCCTTTACCACTAATCTATCTCTCCAGCCCTGTGTTCACTTTAAAAAAATATTACCGACATGAACACTTGACTAATTTTAAAATAAATACCTGTTTTTGAATGCTTGAGTTAAATTTTAAAATGATCCTTTAGGGCTGGAGAGATGGCTTAGCAGTTAAGCGCTTGCCTGTGAAGCCTAAGGACACCAGTTCGAGGTTCGACTCCCCAGGACCCATGTTAGCCACATGCACAAGGGGGCGCACGCGTCTGGAGTTCGTTTGCAGTGGCTGGAGGCCCTGGCGCGCCCATTCTCTCTCCCTCTCTCTATCTGCCTCTTTCTCTCTGTCTGTCGCTCTCAAATAAATTAATAAAAATAACAAAAAATATTTTTTAAAAAATGATCCTTTAAAGAGTTTTGAAGTTTTAAGCCAGGCGTGGTGGCGCATGCCTTTAATCCCAGCACTCGGGAGGCAGAGGTAGGAGGATTGCCATGAGTTTGAGGCCACCCTGAGACTACCTAGTGAATTTCAGGTCAGCCTAAGCTAAAGTGAGACCCTACCTTGAAAAACCAAAAAAAAAAAAAAAGAGTTTTGAAGTTTTAGCTGGATGTGGTGGCTTATGCCCTTAATTCCAACACTTGGGATGCTGAGATAAGGATCACTGTGAGTTTAAGGCTAGCTTGGGCTAGAGAGTGAATCCTAGGTCAATCTGGACTAGAATGAGACCCTGCCTCAAAAATAAAAAACCCTCACCAAAAAGAGCTTTGAAGTTTTAAGTTGATTTACAAATTAGATAAAACTAGTGTCTTACACTTAGAATGTGGGAATGTGATTATTGCCACCTGTACTTCATTGTCATGAACATAGTGGAAGCATGTTTTATATTAAATCTTTTAGTCATTTGGTTCTGGGGTACATGAAACCAACAATTGATGATTGCCTCTCATCTGAGTAGAAACAGGCCCATTCACAGTACTGGAGATCATGCAGAGCCTCTGAGCTTCTAACGAGAATTCTTAACTTACTATGTACCAGCCCTTCCAACCTTTGCCAAATATGAACCAAAACAAAATTAAAAAGTGTACTTCCCTGCTGAGGGATGTTGTTGTAGATTCTGTTGCAGAAAAGGCCAGACTTTCAAACCATTATTTTTTTGGAATAGAAGAAAAATAGCTGTTTTCAAAAATAAAAAAAATAAAAACTGGAATAGTATAGACAAAACTAATTCTGGATGCAGCTTCCTAGGCAATTCCTATGTAGAATGTCTCCTCCTCAAAAAAATGCTTTCCCAAAATTGCCTAATTATTTAATTTTGTTTTGTGTGAGAACTTTACTTTTGTTTAAGAATTTTTGTAAGTAAGCATCCTTTACAAAAATCCACCTAGCAAAAGAAGACTTAGGGGAGCTTTTGTTAATTCACATGCTTGTTAATTCATAGACGAGGCGAGGCAAAGTCAGTGTTAGATGCCACAGTTGGCAGAGTGGTCCTGTCAGAGATGGTTGTTGGGAAAGCTGCAGAAGGTTAGGCAAGCAGGACAAAGAGAATATTTGCCCACTTCAAATGTTATTAAAGTTAGTTTTTTTTTTTTTAAAAAAAAGATGAAGTGATATTTGTTTTATTAGTCCAGTGCGATGTCTCCCACTGTCTTCCTCAAAAAGAATATATGGCTATGATGATGATGATGATGGGAGAATCTGGCTAACCCATAGTCATATATTACAATGTCTGCATAGCAAACATATTCCCATTTTTGGAGTGTTATTTGTATGTTGGGAACTACCTCACATTAGAGTGAATGTATGATGTGGTATGAAAGCAATAATTCTAGTGGTTGGCATTTAAAATTGGACAGTTGCGGTATAGGCTAGGGACTCCCCGAAACTGTAGGAAGCAAGTTGTGGGAGGTGTTGCAGGGAACCTGCTTAATCAGAGCTGAAGTGCAGTCATCAGAAGTCTTTCCTACAGAGGAGTGCTCAGCCCTTCAATATCTCTATCACACCTTCCAAGGCTCAGGGTCCACTGTGGAAGAGGCGGCAGAAAGAATGTAAGAGCCAAAGGAAGGGAAGGACTCCTTACAAAGTGCTTCTCCAGACACAAAATGGCCTGGATATCCATGACCTCACAGTGCCTGACACTACCTACACAAGACCATCATAAGAGGAGGAAAAGATCATGACATCAAAATAAAAGAGAGACTGATTGAGAGGGGGAGGGGATATGATGGAGAGTGGAGTTTCAAAGGGGAAAGTGGGGCGAAGGGAGGCAATATGTTGTTTACAATCATGGTAGTTGTTAACTCTGTGTGTGTGTGTATGAAATTTTTCCTGCATTTTCAGAAGAATTATATGAAGGTGTGATGGGTTATTTTTGTATTTCAGAATGCTGGCTTGGTAAGCTGCAAGTCAGTTTGTGTTACTTGACAAACGCTGGTAAAGGGAAAATATCACATCAGCATATGTGTACAATTTTCTTGTCTAATGTGTTTGTTTCTGAGCACTTACACTGTGTTTCTCCTGAAAGATCTTTTTATTTAATTTTAGGTTACGTTTAGCGAGAATGAATGAAGAAATGCGGGAATCAGAAGGACTTTACGGACAGCCAGGTCAATATTCCACTAATAACCATACTGAAATGCAGTATAAGAAATGCATTCAGGAATTTATCAGTTTACAATTGGAAGATTCGTAGTTCCTTAGCTAACTATTGTGATGCTTGAATTTTTATAAACTACTTGTAAATTGTGAATTGTTTGCCATGTACTTTCCTTACTGAATTCTTGGGTGGTTCATCCCAGGCCTTTAAAAACTTGTAACTATTTCTATTACATAATGTCCACATTTACTTCTTATATTTAACTCTGGCTGCTGACTTCCTTATCTGCTGTACAGATGTCTTCCATATACATTCCAGTGCAGTGACTGGAATGATGAAAGTATTCTACATATACTTGCAGCAGCTAAATAGTAAGTTTTCCCTTTGGAATTCTTTTTAGCTGTCCAGTGAGTATAACAAAATTATTTTCTTTTTGTTATTCAGGGAATTTCTATAAATTGTGTTCAGGGATAAAACAAACAAGTCACTATGTGTTTGGCATATAAAAAGTTAGTATGGAAAATACCAAGAAAAAGTTTATTGATGAGTTTTTTTATTACAATCTAAAAGTGAGTTGAAGATTTAATTTTAAAGTAAAAATTTACTAGTAAGTTTAGAAGATTCTGTATAATGGGAGTAGAGTTAGTTTTAAAAGGTAAAGAAAAAGGTCTCATTTTATCAGTAGCTTTGCCCCAAGCAGTTGTACAATATCTGTTGGATAAGTACATGTATTTTGAACAATGTTTTGTGAACCTGATAGCAAAGTAGACCTACTAGAAAAATCTCAACTTGTGATCCCAAATTTTCGGTTTGAGTGATTTTTACTTGTGAATCAAGTTGTCAAGAACAGGAAGAAATGCTGCTGACCACATTTCTTCTTTTCGATGAACACATACTGATTAGACATTTTTCACAAGGAAGAGAATAATTATTGATCTCTAGTTTCAGAAATTTGAGTATATGAATTATGATCTGTTTTAAATTCATATACATATTAGTAAATTTCAGGAATTCATGAGTAAAATATTTAAAAGTGTTTACTTTGCAATGAGTACATTCGGTTTTTTAAAACATGAATATTTATAAAATTTTAAAAGTAGCCTAGTAACATCATCCCTTTTTCCTGTTAGCCATTTGTTTTGACTACAATAATGCATAACTAATATCAGTGTGGGGACATGTTTTTCTCAGAAGATTGTGTTTACTATTTATTTTTGGCCTGATTTGATGGGGAATAAGTAAGGGCTTAGAGACTAGAGGCACTTCAGCTGGGTACCTCTACTCCAGGGCGCCTCACTCTAACCCTATGGATGTATGCGTACTACTGACCCATGATGTCCAAGATGTAGGAGTGCCGACTATGGGTGACGCTCTAGGGTTCATTCTGCGTTTCACCCATTTGTTTCAAAGTTGAATGTTAGATTTTAAATAAGTTATAATTTTGTAACAGATATATTTAAGTGATAGTATTACTTGGCCTTTTTTGAGGCCTTTGTGTTTAAGCACTTTAAAATAAAAATTAATCAAAGAATATGACCTGACATTTGTGAGATAGCTGTGAGCTTCAAGATTTTATGTTAAACCATAATTTTATTTTCCTGAAATGTTAAATGTTCAGTCAGTTCCATTTTCCTTAAGGTATTTGCTAATGAAATTGACTTGCTGCTTAATCAGAAAGTCAGTGTTAGCTCTGCTATGGAGTTGGAAACTTGGAAGGACAGAACCTTCATGTTTTTTCTACTTCTAGTTCACCCAAGTTGCTTGGATTCCTTCTGCCATCATCTAGGAGCATTCAGAGGTGGTTTTGACTATTGTGTATGTGTAAGTTTATATATTAGCATATGAACTTCCACTTAAGAAAGGCGTGTGCCACTATGTGGTGCACGCCTTTAATGCCAGTGCTTGGGAGGCAGAGGTAGGAGGATTGCCTTGAGTTCAAGGCCACCCTGAGACTACATAGTGAATTCCAGGTCAGCCTGGGCTAGAGTGAGACCCTACCTTAAAAAAAGAAAGAAAGAAAGAAGAGAAAAGCAAATTTTCATGAAAATTTGAAAAAAGACCTCATTTTAAAACAAGCTTTTCTACTATTCTCAAATTTCAATTTAAAGGTTAAAAAATATTAGGATTTTGATAATAGCTCCAGTATAAAATTTTAAACTTGTATCTCTTTGAGGATCATCTTAAGCATAACTAGACTGTTCACTCAGCTCCAGGCCTCATGTAAAGCATGCTTCTGCAGCAGTGTGGGGATGCGGCACAGCGATCCACTGTTCTTTTCCTCTGTGAGTCTTTGGAGAGCAGACGAGCTTGGTTCTGGCAGCAGCTCCTTGTTTTTCTCTGCTTCTCACTACAAATTTTTCATTTTTCTCTGAAAGACTGGTTGGCTGCTTATTGGCACCACAGCAGTAGAAAGAGAACATCAGAACTCTGGGTAATTTAGAGGTGCAGGAAATTTGAATCTTTTGATAACAATGAGGTCTACTATTTCAAAGACTTAACTCTAATGCTTGGCAATCAAGAACTTATTTCTAGGAAACCCCATTTTTGAACTTCTATCTACAACCCTATGGATCTGGGACTCCTCATTTTTTTGTAGGGCAATACTAAGAGCATATATTTTCTGAAGGAAAGATGTGTTCCTCTTTAATAGCCATCAAAACTGTTAGGAGGTCTGATTGGATGAGGGAAATAGCATACCCTATTCTCTATGGGTAGAAATGAGTTTAGTGCCTCTCAGCTTCTAGCTCTGTGACTCCCCTTGGTGGCTGGCAAAGGCCAGGAACCACTCATCTACTCAGCTGTGGAACTGATTATCAACTGTTACCAATGAAGAAGAGGCAGAGTGATGCTTGGTATCACCCACGGGTGGGTCTCTTCCTTTTGAGGGAGTTTATTTCAAGAGCAAGTCAATGAACTATTGAATCATCCCAACTGCTGTTGTATTTGATACTTTGAGTACCAAAAAAAAAAATACTTTAAACTGTCAGTAGAAACCCAGAAATCTACATATTAAAAACTCAGAACTATTCAGGCACGCAGAAAAGCTTACTTTCTGAAAGAGAAAACGTGTGAACAAGTAATTTAAAGAATATGCTTAGCTTTTTTGTCAATTGTAGTAACCAGTTTGGCATACTGCTAGGAAGATTTCAGGGCCAACATATTCTGGGGTTTATTTGTTCCAATGCAGACTAATTATATTTGCCTTGGGAAAAATTCCAAATGATTAAAATTCTAGTTAAAATTTGAACAATCACATTGAAATTCAATATGTGTTAGCTGTATTAATATCTTAGTTATTATTGTTCTTGTGTTTGCTTTTGACAACACATTTTGAGGTCTAAGGAAGGTTGTACATTAACAGTGCTTTAATTACTTTTTTAAAAACTGAATGTTAAGTTTTATGTGTGTGAAGATGGAAACTTCCTTTTGTATTGTATTAACTCTTCAGTCAGTGAAACCAATGATTTTTTACAGCACTAACTTCCAGGAAGCATTTAACTTAGCGAATGAAAGTTCTTCTAATTAGCTTTGCATGGTACAATGGTTTTACTAAAAATGTACTTGTGTAATAGGTACAAGGTAATTTATAAACAAAAACTAGAAAATCTGTAAGGAAACTCACAGCTTGTTAGAAAAAAATTGCATTGCTAATTGTCGAAGCCGTATATCGCCATCTTACTGTTGTGACACTTGAAAGTGCTCATCTGGTGCTATCTGTGATGACTCGGCACTAGCATCTGCCACATCCTCCTTCCTGTCTCTTCCTAATGTGTGCCTTTAAGTTACTTCTGGTGTCGAATGGTAAAATCAGCGTGGTATTTTTGTATTATAATCTGCACTTTACACTTTCTTGGAAAGTAAATTCTAGACTAAATAGTATTTTAAAATATTTATAATGTTTACAATAAATATTTTACATATTTTAATTCAACATCTAAAATGAGAAAAATTTAAAATATTTTGTATGGTTTGTTAATTGCTATTTAATGTTTCTTTCTTTTCAGTTTATTTTATATCTTTTAGAATGGCTAGATATAGGAATAGATTATGATTTGTCTTTTAATGTGGAAGTAAACTTTTAAGAAATCATGAATATAATTGGACCTTCTTGCCAATTCTCCCAGTGTATCAGCCTTAGTTTTGCTTCCATAATAATGGCGTGAGTCAGATGTAACTCTTAGCCAGCCTGTCAATATTCTCTTCTTGCTAGTTTTTTCCCTTTTAAAGTAGATTGATTTAACTGATTACTTCATGCCATGATTAAGTTTCCAGGGTTAACTAAAAACTATATAGGGTTTTTAATAGATTGCTTTTTACAGAGACTAAAATATTTATAAAAAATATTGAAAGTATTAAAGTCTTTTTATTAAATTTCTTGTGTTATATCTTTAGGCCGTCTTACTAGATTTCTATTCCCATCTCAACATTTTCCTAATTTTTTTAGCTTTTGGTATGACATCTCTTGCATCAACAATCTCCCTTTTAAAGACTGACAAAAACTTAACTACCCTGTTAACTGTAATAATAAGTTTGTTATAAGATGGATACAAGGTATCTTATGGGAAATAAGTAGAAAATCATGTAACAGTCATATAAAACACTATTTTATGCTCAGGTGAGATCAGAATTACGCCAGTGTTAGCATAAAAGTAACGTTTAGCAGAAAGCATTCATGATGAATGATTTGCCTTGAAAATAAGATTCCTTCATTTGAGGGATTGATTGGTATATGTGTATAATATCCTTATCTTTCTATCTACAAGAATATTTATGTAAGTACATATATGTTTATTTCTGTAATTTAACAGATGTCTTTGGCATTTATCTCATTTTTTCATAGCATTATTGTTTTATAAGACCTACAGTAAACAAAAACCAACAGCGTGAAGCTATGATTTTGTAGTTATTTTCTGGCCTTTAAAACTTAGTAAGTAGTGTTTTAGGTGTATTAGTTCTAAACATTAAGGTGTAATAGAGAATTACTTTTTATGTGCTATTATAATTTAAATTTCTTCTAATTAAAAGATAACATAATAGGACATTTCCCCCACCTGATTATCAATTTGTCTTGTTAATAACTTGCATCCATTAGAAACAGCATTTGGTTCTGATCATTTTTTTTAGCCTTTATCAAAGGCTATTTGTTTAAAGAATGTCTTGTTACTTCATTTAGAATGGCCTATTTTTCATGTCTTAATAAACATATTTCTTACTATTGCTTTAAAACACTTGCATCTTTGCTCTTTTCTAACTTTGCACTTTCCTCTGGCTGCATCTGAGGTGCTTTGTTCAGGTATAGTTTTTTTTTTCCTTTCATTATGTATTTTTTTTGGCATTTATGTTTAGTTGGCATTTTCCTTTCACAAATCATCTGAACAAAATGTTAATGTAATGAATCATTAGTATTAGTCATAGCATGAATGTTCTTTTATTAACACTCTAACTGTATACATTTTAAAAGTGTGTTTATCTTGCTTTCATGCAGGTGATGAAACTTACCAGGACATTTTCCGTGATTTTTCACAAATGGCATCTAATAATCCAGAGAAACTAAATCGTTTCCAGCAAGACTCACAGAAATTCTGAATTTTTTTGAGAGGGGAAATTTTGAAATATGGTGAACTCTTAATATGTATGGCCCAAAACTCACAACTTTCTACTACTTTAATTATAATTAATTTTGGTAGTCATTGAATTGTTTGGAAGAAAAAGGTACCCATTTATTGATTGTTTTTATAAATGAAAATATAGGCCTCTCATAGTTGGGAGACGGAATAATCTAATCTACCTTAGGATCTTTTTTATTTAAGAAGGAAAAAATCTTTTTAGTGGGCTTTTTTCAGTAGATAACAGGTGAATATATATCTAAGGTATTTCTTTTTCTTTTTCTTTTTCTTTTTTTTAAGACAGGGTCTCACTCTGTACTCACTCTGTAGCTTGGGCTGTCCTGAACTGCTCTGTTCAAAGGCTGGCTTTGAACTAATGGAGATTCACCTGCCTCAGCTTCTCCCGAGTGCTGGGATTATAGCTTTGGGATTATAGCAACCATACCCAGTTGTCTAGGATATTTCTAAGTTACAAGATACTAAATGGTTAGAAAAATCCTGCCCCTCTTGGCAAGTGAATGGGCAGCATTGCCCCCCCCCCCCCATGCATCATGCCTAGGGTCATTCATACATTCACATGTGTCCGCATTAAGTGGAAACCAGTTATTCTGCCTGTTCAGGGATATGACATTCTTAGCTTACCTGATGGTTTTTGTTCAGAACTAGGTGTGTATGATTTTTGGTAGCCCAGCTGTGGCACACACAATATTTGATTTAATTATTAGGTCTAGCAAAGATGCTTTCTTTCATTTTCTCAGAAATTTCATTACGTTCCTTAAGTGACAAGTACAATTAGGTAATTAGCCAGTACTTTAACAATTAAACATATAATAAGCTACCCAGGTAGACCATACTAAAGTCTTTAGATTAGTTCATCTTTGCATTCACAGAAGCTATTAATTCTTATTTCTCAACCGCCAAAAGAACCCAGTTCAGACTTCATTGTTGGGTTGATTTCCTAAAACTTCCACAGACCCATCAGTGTAACAAAACTGAGTTTCAAATGTTGTTTGATTGTTACAAAATTATGCTTTCATCCAAACATCACTTTCAAAAGAAGAGTTGATTTTAATATTTGAAATTTGTCCTTTTAAAAATACATTCTTTATGCTATTACTCCTGGTGAAAGAAAACCTCTGTAGGGGATAAAACTTATTTTTCTTGTTTATACTAAAATATACAACAGTAAATTTCTTATTTTTTTTACATCTATCCTGTGTACTATACACTAAATATACATTCATTTAAAGTATAATCTGTATATAGCTTTATATTTTGGTAAAATAAGTCAGAGACCCTTGTGTCCCAAAATTATGAATATACTTTGTTTACCATTTATGTGCTATAAAAATGAATTTGATTCCCACCTTTGATTGACATGTCAAGAGAATAATTAATTTGCCTTCTTGTTCCTTTCCAGTACTGTTAGCAATTAAGGTTAATCCTTTTTTTTTTCACAAAAGAAAGCATATGTAAGTGAAACCTGATACTCAACAAACGTTATAAAACTTATAAAAGAGAAATTATAATTAATTAGATATTTCATTTTCTAACACTTCTCCACAGTAAGTAGAGTCTGTCTTTGATTAAATATCAGATCAGAACTAAGCAGGAATTATATTAAAATAAATTCACATCACAGATAAACCTCCATAATTTGGTTAAGCTGCAATCATGTAATGTTTACATAGTAATAGTTACCACATCAGATAAGGATAAAATATATTTATGAATTATTTCTGAGGAAATGCTAACTTCCAAAGCTTTATATTATAATTGCACCAAAAAAAGAACATTAAATCCTTCCTGTTTCACCCCAGAGTCACAGATCATCTGGCTTTATAGGTATTTTGTTAAAGACATAAGTCTAAGTTGTAACATTTTATTAGAGTATACTTTTAAAATTTCTTGTTCTGAAAGCTCAAAGAAGAATAGGTTCAAGAAAGGAAGAGTAAGAAAAGAAAGCCTCACTTATGTGCAGTGCCCATTCTTGCTTCACTTGTAGACTCTGCTCCTAAAAGCTCCTGACCTTTTATTCAAAGGTGTGAGGGCCAGCTTCCCTGTGGATTGGCCACTGATGCTTGAGGTCATCATCTCTGGGGTCTCTGATAGCAAGGGCCATGCCTCAGGATGCTCACCTCCTGCGGCCTGGGTCATAAGTTGTAATGTGGCAGTCATTTAGTATCTACTTACTTATACTTAATGGTTAGAGATGTATCTGAAATGCCCTAAAGATTATTATGGTTCAGAATAGCTTTAGAAAAAGCTGTATCTTTAATATTGCATGGGGGCTCGCAATTCAAGAGTAAATTTCTGGGACTTAATTTCTCCATTGTGCTAAGATTCCATCTGGACAAAACTTTGCAGAAATGGAGTACACAGCAGGTTCTTAAATTAATAGTTCCGAGGTAGGCTGATTCTTGGGTGAAGTTTGCTGTGTTAACTGATATCTTTTATATTGTTTCATTACATTGTGAAGTATTCAGTGCATTATGAGAAATTATCAACATACTCCAGGGCTTAGTCCATGGGGTTGTTCTGTTTTCTCTCCACCACTGATCTACGGATACTAGTTTCTGGATCTTTTTTAGCAGTTCAGTAGATCACTTTCACTGGCTCATTAACACAAAACTTTAATTAATATCAAAATAAGAATAGCAAAATAACTGCAAAGAGTTTAAAAATAGTTTCATTTTGAAATTTTACTGAGGTAACTGAGTGGTTATTTGCAATGCTTCATTGAAATACCTGTTTAAGATTTTTTTAAGGTTTCAAAAATTATTTGTAGCACACTCTTTGGAAATTCACAATTTCCCAGGGAATTATTTTACTGCATTGTACCTAGGTTATACTAGTCTTGAGTGTAGTTTAATGAATTTTGATGTTTACTTTCCCAAATATTTATATTTGGGTTGCAGCTTTTGCTTTAGTCCTTCACAAGTAAATTTTGGAAACAAATTAGACCTTTACAGTTAGGAGGATTTATGATAATGTTAGCAATTCATGCATGGTATGTATGACCATAAGGCAAATTGTGTTTTTAAGATGAAATTTGCTACTCATATGGAACAGTCAGGCATTCCCAGATCACTCATCTTCTCAAATAAACTCTTGTATGTGATTGCACTTTGGACCAAGGACTTGGGATTGGCAAAATGATATATTTTTATAGAATTATATGTCCAGAATGACTTTACTTGATACTCTTTTTAGATTTAGGGCTCCTCATGAAGAAAATGAGTGGATGAGACAAAGTAAAAATATGTGAAAACATCACTTTGTATATGTTTTACTTGCAATGTACTCTTGACAGTTTTTCTCACCTGATTTCTCACAGTAATATTTGTGAGATCTTAATCTATGAACTTACCTGCTCCTTGATCCTGGCTTGCTCCTCTTGTTTTACAGAGGTGGTCACTTGATTTGCCAGTTGTAGGGAGAGTTGACACATACCCAGGGTCTGACAATGAGTGAAAGGCACTTTACTTGTATCGTGGGATGATTTGAAATCACTGTAAAGTAGCAGCTTTCCTTGTGTTTGAGCAGAGCCTCCAGATCTTCCAGAGAGCCTTGATGCAAGGTTTGAAGATTGGTCTTTGAAAACATCCACTTGAAAGCAAAACATTACAGAGTTAATTTAAATTTACCATGTATCAATTCCTTGATACTTTCAAATGAAAAATAACTAGAAGGGGCTTAGATTCAGTTTGACTGAATCCTGACACCTAGCTAGAAAATGGTTTTATTAATATCTTTCTGTTTACATAAGCTAAATGCCATCATGTGGAACAAAGCAAGATTTGATCACATAGAATTTTGTCTGCATTGGTCTTTTCACTATCTTCTTCCAAGATTTTCTCCCTCCCTGTTTTGTGTATTAATGTTAAACAGGGAAAGTGTGCTACATTATAAAAATTGTTGGCATCATTTATTTTACACAAAAGCTAAAGGTTAACTTTTCAAAACAATGAGCTAATTTTTCTATGTATGTTTACCTGTGGTTTGTGATATTTCTGGATCATTCCAGTCATGAAGACTTATTACATGTAATATTTCTTTTACCTACGAAAAGGTGTGTTTTAAAGAATGTATAACCAATACTCCATTTGGTTTTTATTCGTATGTAGAGGATTTGTATCTAATTCATGAATGTAGTTTTCCTGTAGTTTGTCATTGTGAATGGAACAAAGTACATTATAGTTATTCTAAAATGTATATTATGTAAGAATTGTAAATATCCTTCATTACTTTGTATGCTGAAAATTTACAATAAGTCAATAAAAAATTTCACTTCTGGCATAGTTTCTTTAATGCTCAGACTTCCACTTTCTTTTGAACAACACGGAAGATAAGTCTCTTCTACTTGCAATCCAGTTTAAATAGCCTTTCCAACTAACTGCTCCAAGTCCATCTTTACTGATCAGTTTTGCTAATTACTTCAATCAAGAAATCAATTTTGGAAGCCAGGCATGGTGGTGAGAAGGGAGCTCAAGCACAAACCCAAACCCCAGCTCATGTCTGCTTTACCAAATAATTGAAGTAAAAGAAGGCTGAGAAGGATTATTTTAGTGAATTACATAAAGTCCAGAAGCCAAATGGTGAGGAGTGTGGTTATATCCATGTTGTCTTAAAGGCCCATGTGAAAGTCCATGGGCGTAGGGAGGAAAAACACCTGAAAATATAAAAGAGAGACTTTAAAAAATAAGGCAACAACGCATCATCCTTACCCATCCTAGCAGCAGCCAAGCTGCCAGGGTGGGAAGGACAAAACCTTACTTGTGAAAACTTCCAGTGCTGGGAGATGAGTAGCCCAGGAGCCTGAAAAGTGGGAAAAGCCCACCCAAAGCCTCATGGGCAGCCAGACTTTTTGTTTTTGTTTTTGTTTTTTGAGGTAGGGTCTCACTCTAGTCCAGGCTGACCTGGAAGTCACTATGTAGTCTGAGGTTGGCCTCGAACTTACAGTGATCCACCTACCTCTGCCTCCCAAGTGCTGGAATTAAAGGCATGCACCACCACGCCCGGCCAAGCAGCCAGACTTTTAATCCTCGGTCAGAGCTGAATCCAGAAGTCGGCACACATGGGTGCACTGTCCAGAAGGGCCGGGCCTGAACGCCACATGCACCCGAGTAATTCCAGCTCTGTGGCAACTGCTGCAGACAGCAAGGTGAATGTGTGATGTTGAGCAGCCGCCGTTTCATCTCTACTTGGTGGACAGGAATTAAGATCCACATTTCTCCCGTGAGTCTTCCTGTCTTAACTGCCTCTCCCTGATGCTACCTATCTCCCTCTCAGTGGCACACTCCTTTAATCCCAGCACTTGGGAGGCAGAGGTAGGAGGATCACTGTGAGTTCAAGGCCACCCTGAGACTACATAGTGAGTTCAGTGTCAACCTTGGTTAGAGCGAGAGACCTTGCCTTGAAACAACAAAGAAAAAAAATGCATTTGGTCTTTTAAGTATTTTCTTTTTTCTGATCACAGCAATAAAGCCTCATCTAATTCTCTGTCTGAGACCACAAGAAGTTATTTTAAACTTAATTTTTATTTGTTTTATTTTTTAACAATTTCATACATGTGCATATTGTATTTGATCATGTATATCCCCATTACCCTCTCTTACTCCCCTCCCTCTCCAGCTGAATTCTTTCTTCCCACCAGTTACCAGTGGCTACACTCCTAGACAAAATGACTTCCCTAGCATTACTGCTACTTAGCTCTTCAGGGAGGGGTGGGGCCTCACGAAGCTCCCCTCCACCCACGGAGGAGCACTGTCTTAGGTATGTCATCATAGCTGTTGTGAGTTCATGGGTGTAGCCACCATGACATGTCCAGCCAACAGAGTTCTACATAACTTACAGCCATCCTCCGGGTCTTACATGCTTTCTGACCCCACTGCAATGTTCCCTGAGCTTTGCATGGGGTGATATCGATGTCTCATTTAGCAGTGAGCACCCAGCAGTCACTAATTCTCAGCACTCTCACAAGTTTTGTCTCCCCAGTAGTCCTCACCAACTGCAAAAAGGAAGTTTCTCTGATGAAGTGACAGCAGCACTAGTCTTTGGGCATAAACATAAATATTTAGAGGGCAATTTGGTGGACACAGCATATCAGTTTAGCCAAGCAATAATAGTGTCTTCTCCCCCCCCCCCCCCCCGACCTCCCTTGGGACCTTTGAGCTCCCTAGTCATAGGCTTTTGACTACTTTCAGTACCAGGCATGAATTCCCTCTCATAGAGCTGGCCTCAGCCAATCAGAGCGCAGTTGGTTATCCTCATAACAGTCATACCACTATTGCATGCACCACATATCTTACCTGGATATTTGGTTGTGTAGCTCACAGGGTCCATTGCTGGTTAAGACTTGGGTATTTTTTTTCTCCCCCGACAGCTTGCATAGCACTTTCCTGCACTACAACAGCTAGCCATCAGGGAGGAAGCTTCCAGCTCAGTTTCAACTTGATTGCCTAATGCCCTGCAATGATCTTCAACAGGGTCTTACCTTCTAGTGGTATTTGGTGGGGAACCAAGGGCATTGGCAATAGACGAGACTTTTTTGACCTTACCCTTAATTTTTCTCATGATTGACATTATCTGTTGGAAGTTCCTAATATAGGCAAGATGTTCACACTCCATCCTTTTAGTAAAGAAGGGGAGTCATGTTTCTATGAGGATTGGAATTAAAGAAAGAAAGGGCTGAGAAGCAGAACTGGAAGTGTATCATGTGCTTTTCCTTTCCTTTAGAAGTTAATTGAAAGCAGAGGCAGAAGCTTATGTGAGTAATTTGCTCTTTTAAACCACATTTTATTTTCTGAACAGTCCTCTGCAGAAGAGAATGCACAGTAAATGTTTAAGATGAAAGCCAACAGCCTATTTTTTTTTTTTTTTCCTATTTCAAACATAGCACATCTTGACTGCAGAGAAATGTTTAAGTGAGGAGGGCCAGGTATGATGGTGCATGCCTGGCATCCCAGCGTCATGGAGGCAGAGACAGGAGAGTTCAAGGCCAGCTTGGGTTTGGAGTGATAACCTGTCTCAAAACACCGGGCAAGTGAAGGAGTGGGAATCATAATTGTGCTCTCCAAGAGCTGTTAAGAGTTCAGTTCTTCAGGGCAGAGTAAAGGCCACCACCCCAGGACACTCTTGCAGATAAGACTGGTGGAGGAGCTGCTGCTTCATTGGTACAGAAGCCCTTCTAGACCTTTGGGTGTATCTAGACCTTTGGGTGTACCCTTGTGCAGTGACAGCAGGACATACTGCTTCCTCACTGGTGTCTTTTAATATTTTATGAAAAATTTTAACATACAGAAATACAGGGAGAAACGTCAGTAGCCATAGGCTTGTAGCTAACATACTTGTATCTCATCTATCAAATATTTTCCTTTCCTGGATTTTTTGGGAACCAAGTTACAGACATTTTCGCAGCAAATAGTACAGTGTGAATCTCTAAAAGGATTCTTAAGTAAGGACATACTTCCTCAAACTATAAAACTAGTTATAATACAGATTTTTCCAGTTTGTCACAAAGCTTTCGAAAATAGACTGAGGGCTGGAGAGGTTGCTCAGTGGTTAAGGCATTTGCTTGCAAAGCCTAACCACCCAGGTTGGATTCCCCAGTACCTATGTAAAGCCAGATGCACAAAGTGGTGCATGTATCTGGACTTCGTTTAACAATGGCTGGAAGCCCTGGCACTCTCTCCTTGCAACTTAATAATATTAAAAAAAAAAAAAAAACTATTTGAGTCAGAATTCATATGAGTTCAATACACAGTAGTTGGCTTATACACCTCTTGAGTGTCTGATTCTATAGTCTATAGGGTTTCTCTCCATTTTTTCTTTCTTTTCTTTCTTTTGGTTTTTCGAGGTAGGGTCTCACTTTAGCCCAGGCTGACCTGGAATTCACTGTAGTCTCAGGGTGGCCTCGAACTCCTGGCAATTCTCCTACCTCTGCCTCCGGAGTGCTGGGATTAAAGGCGTGCGCCACCACGCCCAGTTCTCCATTTGTTTTTTAAATTTCCGCTTGCAGTTTGTGAAATACATCATTGTTTTTGCATATGTGTGCAGTGTGTTCATGCACAAGTATCTCTCTCTCTCTGTCTCTCTCTCTCTGTGTGTGTATAGTCCAGAGGACAACCCTGAGTATCACCCTCAGGAACACTGTCCATCTTTGAGTCAGGGTCTCATTGGTCTATGAACCTGGCTATCCAGCAAGCTCCAGGGATCTGCTGTCTGCCTTCCCAGTGCTGGGATTACAGGCATGTACTACCATGCCTGGCATTTATATGGGTGCTGGAGGTCAAACTGAGGTCCTCATACTTTTATTGATTGAGCCAGCTCCAAAGATACCACTTTTTATGACCACATTACTACTTGTTTGTGCACTTCGTTGGTTATTTGATTTTTCTTCTTTTTTTTTCTCTTTTTTTTTGCTATCACAAATGCACTTAAAGCTATTTTAGTACATTTTTATTTTCTTAGAATGAATTTGTAGAAGTGAAAGTGTCAGATTGATGGGTGAGGTAACTTTTTAAGGATCACTCCATGTATCAAACATTGTGTTAGGTACTGGAGATAGTGTGGTTAAAAAGTCAGGGGAAGATATTGAGTAAAGGAAAGGTGGAGGGAGGGCTAGTCAAAATCTAAGAGGATATAAATAAGTCATATGGAAACCTACTTTTTTGGAAAATGGAACACACGAGAGCCATAGATTGTTACTAGAAAATTTTCAGTGCCAGGGATGGGATACCTTCCAGTGAGTTGTTGGCCAGGGAGGTCCCTGATACCTATAAAACATTACAGGCCATTGCTGAGGCCCTTGGCTTCCCACCAAGAATAGACCCTATTGCTGAAGACTCCACATACTTGGGCTGCAAGGTCACTGAGAAATCCTGCTGGAACTGAGCTGATAACCTCCTCCATGTAGACCAGCTGATAGAAAGCTGGAAAAAGCCACACTGCATGCAGTTCAATGGGAGAGAGAAATCACCAGTGAAGATACTCAACAGTGGACACTGCAAGCCTTATATTAGGCCAGCCAGGCCAAATGAGCCAATGGGTGCAATAGTGGCATGTCTGTTATGGGGGAAACCAACTGCCCTCTAATTTGACTGGAGGCCTGCTCCATGGGAGGGAATACATCCCTGATACTGAAAACCCTAGAGGTGTAATGTCTGCTGCTGTCTGGCTAAATGTATATACTATGCTCACCAAACTGCCCAGTAAGCACTTCTCTTAATGTTCATCCCCATCTATTAATACTACTCTCACTTTTGGTTAGAAAACCTTCTCAGATGGCAGTGACCATGGGATGACTCAGCAGGCACCATGATGCCGAGAAGTTTCAGAGGAGTGCTCAGCACTGAAATATCTCAATCACATGTTCCAAGTCTCAGGGTCCATTGCGGAAGAGGTGGCAGAAAGAATGTAAGAGCCAAAGAAAGGGTAGGACTCCTTACAACATGCTCCTCCATGACCTTGCAGTGCCTGACACTACGTACACAAGTCCATCATAATAGGAGGAAAAGACCATGACATCAAAATGAAAGAGAGACTGATTGAGAGGGGGAGGGGATACAATAGAGTGGAGTTTCAAAGGGGAAAAGCGGGGGAGGAGGGAATTACAATGGCTATTGTTTATAATCATGAAAGTTGTCAATAAAAATAAATGTCATGAGCCACCTCACCCAGCTAAAATGAATCTATCTATCTATCTATCTATCTATCTATCTATCTATCTATCTAGTCAACAAGGGCTGGAGAGATTGCTCAGTGGTTAAGGCGCTCGGTTGCAGAGACAAACGACCTCAGTTTGATTCTCCAGTATCCACCTGCAACCAGATGCACAAAGTGATGCATGTATCTGGAGACCATTTGCAGTGGTTGGAGGCCTTTGTGCACCCATTCTCTCTGTCTCTCTTCTATCTTTGCTTGAAAAAAACAAAAACAAAAACAAAAAACCTTGACAATACTGGGTAGTACATGGGTAGGCCTCATGGAATCCTTGAAGATGGTCCTTGCCCACACCCTAGATGGGAAGGTGTTTAGAGACCATTTCTGTGATCACATAAGCTAAGGTCTGAAGCACATGTGGAAATTATACAACAGGAAAAACCAACTGCCTAATCTCGTCAGAAATTGGAGATTTTGGCCAAAGTTAAACTATATTTCACAATTATTGTGCATAGCAGGTTCTTTGTGTACTAAGGCATATTATGACTCACCAGAGATAACTTATTTTAAGCTAAGAAAGGAGCCCACATCACCATCTGATAGTATTTTAAAAAATAATGTAGTTTATTTATTAGAGAGAGAGAATGGGTGCACCAGGGCCTCTAGCCACTGCAAACAAACTCCAGATGCACGTGCCACCTTGTTCATTTGGCTTATGTGGGTACTGGGGAATTGAACCTGGGTCCTTAGGCTTCATAGGCAAGTGCATTAAGTGCTAAGCCATCTCTCCAGGCCAGTATGAATTTTTTGCTTGTGTATTTCCTCTGCCTAGAATGAATGCCATTATAAGAGTGGGGTTTTTTGCTTTTTCACTGCTGCATCCTGAGTGCAACTATGCTTGTACTAGTAGGTACTCAGTATCTGATGAATAACTAATAACTAATAACCTATTGTAGTTTCTGCCCAGTAATGTACTTCAGGAAGCCATAACGTGATTTTTTTTTTGTTTGTTTTTTTGAGGTAGGGTCTCACTCTAGCCCAGGCTGACCTGGAATTCACTATGGAGTCTCAGGGTGGCCTCGAACTCACAGCAATCCTCCTACCTCTGCCTCCCAAGTGCTGGGATTAAAGGCGTGCGCCACCACGCCCGGCTACGTGATTTTTCTTTATGGGCAAAGAACTTGGAATGATGTTACCTCTTGCAGAATCTTCTTTCTTTTCCTGAATTCCTAGGTAAAATTTAAGTAGTTCTGTTATTTCTTATGCATGAGTTCAAGGAGTGGTGACCTTAAAGATACCTGAAAATACAGCGATTTTTTTTGGGAGTGGGCGGGGGTGGAACTCTAGCATAAATGGCAGACAGAAAAACCACTTTACTGATAGTATAGGTGGGGCACAAAAAGGCATGATTGCACAATTATTATGCTACTCAATTATTAAAGATTTAAGCTTTAGTATTTATAAACATCCCAGGAAAGGTTATGGTAATTAAACTTTTTAATACTTGTTGGATATTTAGACCTTTTACTTTGAAAAATTTAGTGTCTCTGGGATAGTGTTTATTCCAGAGTGTTTAGGCACTGTTCTGCTTTTTATCTATTGACACACAGATACTATGACTAGCCCTGTTTTATATCTGGCAAAATTGTGGTTCTGAGTGACTATGTAACTTGCCTGATGTCTAAGAGCTTGTAGTGATAGAACTGGAGTTCGATCCTGGATTGTCCACTCCAGATTTTCAATCAGTACTAGATGCAGAAGGTTGTGGTGGAAACACACAATTAGGAGCTTCCCTTACTGCTTTTGGGTTCATCTTGGTTATCAGCTTGGGTTTTGGAAGCTGTGAGACTGTACTTGGGATCCTGGCTGTATTAGTTACTGGTCAGCTAGATTTGGGTACTTTCTAAATCTCAGTGTCCTCTGTTGTCAATACCTCCATCTCATGGAGTTCTTGGACTAGATGACTACCCTACCTTGCTCGGTATGTCGTCTGGGGTTCCTTCTCCTCAGTGAACTTGTGAAAGGAGTTGTGCTGGGAAAGGTCAGCTCTACCTATGCGTGGAGACACAACGGCCTGTCTTCATAGACTGATGAGAGATATGTGTATGTGTCAATGCATTCCACCTTCATGTCTTTCAAGTGTGCATACCACCTGTCTATATTTACTCCATAACTCTTGGTATATCATCCGTTCTTAGAAATTTTAATGAAGGGCTGGAGAGATGGTTAAGCGCTTGCCTGTGAAGCCTAACGACCCCGGTTCGAGGCTCAATTCCCCAGGACCCATGTTAGCCAGATGCACAAGGGGGCGCACGCGTCTGGAGTTCGTTTGCTGTGGCTGGAGGCCCTGGCGTGCCCATTCTCTCTCTCACTCACTCACTCTCTCTGCCTCTTTCTCTCTCTGTCACTCTCAAATAAATAAATAAAAGTAAACAAAAAAATTAAAAAAAGAAATTTTAATGCATTTTCCTATCTGGGTGGCAGTGTCTGTCTAGGGTCAAAACTGGCACTGTGATCTTGGGTAAGTTACCTCGGTGTACCACAGTTAAGAATTTTCAAAACTCCCTGGAGCATATTTGGTATACTAAGTGTCAAAAGTCTTTAAAAATAAAAATAAAAAAACCCTACAGCACCACTGAATTGATACTACTTAGGGGCTCTGGAAGGCCACGATGTTTTGGAAAGCAGGTTCCCCTGCTGGCCATAAATTTAGATTATTTCTGAGTTGTCCCAGAGGCGGGAAGTGGGGTAGGGAGAGGATTTCCACTTGGAGTGTCCTCACCACAATTTAAAACGGGAAGGAACTTTCGAATTTAAGTTCCTTAAGCCCAGCTAATCTAAGAGGCAGAGTGCGGGGGAATTATTGAGCCACCACAAAATTAGAGGACAGTATAGAGATAATTTTTCTCTTTTTGAGTCTAGCATAACTTTATGTTAACCTGAGGTCCTGCGTTGATGCCTTAATTATTTCAAAGGTCAGCTTTTGGTTTGAGTCGGTAAGAGCACTGGATCCGCACTCTTCAGTCCTGGGCTTCAATTCAGCCTGCAACCAGCAGCTTGGATGCTTGCGGGATCATGCGCTTCGAATCCCTTGGACCCTAGGACCCAGCGGCTGCCGGGCAGCGCTGGCCAATCCGCTCCCGCGATTGGCTGAGAACGGCGAGGCCCCGCCCCCGCCATGGCGGAGGGCGGAGGACGCTAGGCTCGGCGCGGAGCGTGGTTCCGGGCCGCGGGTCCCTGGCTGCGGGGCGTGCGCGCGTCCCGGCCGGCACCGAGGCGGGTCCCCATGCGCTCGTGCCATGGCGCGCCTGGGCGCCGTGCGCTCCCACTACTGCGCGCTGCTGCTGGCCGCGGCGCTGGCGGTCTGCGCCTTCTACTACCTGGGCTCGGGCCGGGAGACCTTCTCTAGCGCCACCAAAAGGCTGAAGGAGGCCCGCGCCGGGCTCCCCGCCGGTGCCCTCGCCTCCTGCGCCCGAGCTGGCCCGGGGCTCCGTGGCACCTGCCCTGGTCGCCAAGGCCAAGAGCCTGGAGGGTGGCGGCGTCGGGCCGGTAGACTACCACCTGCTGATGATGTTCACCAAGGCCGAGCACAACGCGGGGCTGCAGGCCAAGGCCCGCGTCGCGCTGAGCTCGCTGCTGCGCCTCGCCAAGTTCGAGGCGCACGAGGTCCTTAACCTGCACTTCGTGAGCGAGGAGGCCAGCCGAGACGTGGCCAAGGCCCTGCTGCGGGAGCTCCTGCCGCCCGCCGCTGGCTTCAAGTGCAAGGTGAGCCGTGGCGCAGCTGTGGGCCCCTGCTGGTCCCCCACCCCTCTTGTCTGTCCTCAGTGCCATCGAGGCGTGCTCTGGTCAGTTGCTGACCACCTGGGGAGGAGGACCCTCCCACACTGTCCATTTACAATGCCTGTAGTCTAATCCCTCCGCCCGGGGCTGAATGTGCGTTCCCAGTTTGTGCTTGGAGAGCTGGTCTGGGGGTGTGTCCCGATGCTATACCATACGGGGCTCATCTGGAGCTGAAGTGGATCTAACACGTTGACTAGTCCTGTGGCTTCCCTCTAACCCGTTCAGCGCTGTCCCCTGGAGAATCAGAGTCTCAGAGTCTGCACTTCAGGGTTCTTTGACTTCTGAGGGTGGGACCGTTCGTAGGCACCAGTAGTCATTCCCCCCGAGTGTGTGAAAGTGTCCAGGTTGCACCGACATTTCTCAAAAGCGTGTAAGGTATTTCAGATTTGGCCCCCCAGTGAACCATCTCATGTCCTTGCTGTGTCCCCTTCCCTCCTGTCCTCGAGGACCACAAACCAGTCAGCGGGGGTCCTCCTTGTGTGGAAGAGAAAGCTGTGAGGAACAGCTTGCACTTGGGGAGTTGGATGCCTTGCCCCAGGCGGCCTCCCGGGAAGGGAGGAAGCGCCCTCTCTCCTCTCCTCTACCTGCTCCTGCTTGTCTAGGATCAAGTCTGACCTACTGTGCTTGCTGCCTTCATCAACTTGTTTGCCTTGTTTTGACTTCATGACTGTGTACGTAGCACCTGGTTTATGGATAGGCGATGTTGGAAACCTTAAAGGCACCTGATGCTGGTGGTGGAAGGACACTGAGGCAAGAAGCAGTGTTTCCTGTGTTTGTGTCCAGATGAGTGACTACGAGGAGCTGCTGCTAGGGTCATGCAGGGTTCAGGGTCAGCGGCAGTTCTTGTTTACAGTCAAGACCAAATTGGTGGAGCTGTGTTATAAGCCTACACTGCCTCTTTGGCTTCGTTTCCCCTCCCTATATATTCACCTTACGTCTTTAAAAAAAAAAAGTGTGTGTCTGTCTGGGTGCCACTGTCATGTGTGGAGGTCAGAGGACAACCTCCGGGTATTGGTTTTCTCCTTCCACCTTGTTTTTGAGACACTGCCTCCCTTGTTTGTAGTTGAGAAGGCCAGGCTGCTAGCCCTCAAGCTTCAAGATTCTGCTGAATCCACCTCCCCTTGCTCTAGGAGCGGTGGGCTTGCGAAACATGAATACCACTTTACATCGGTGCTGGGAATCTCGCCTCCAGGAGGCAGGTTTGCAGAGCACGAGCCTTTACACTGAGCGGTCTCAGGCCCTTCCCCCTCCCCCTGTTTTTAGATATAGCCTTGCTGTATAGTTTGGGCTGGCCTCAAAAAACTTACCTCTGTCTCCTGAGTGAAGAGCTTATAGGTCTGCATTACCAGGGCTGGCCACCTTATGTCTTACCATTGATTTTATTTATTTATGTATTTATTTGAGATGAGGTCTCATTCTCTAGCCTAGGCTAGGCCCGGCACTCACTTTGTAACCCAGGTTGGCCTCAAACTCTCAACAATCCTTCTGTCCCCAAGTCTCCCGAGCACAAGGATTACAGGCGTTCACCACCACACCCGGTTTCCTAACTATATTGAATGTAGCTTTACACAAGTTAGCCTCTCTGCCCAGAATGTCCTCCTTCCCTCATGGGCTCTCAACCACTCCTTTCTCAGCTTGCCCCTCCTAGGAGGATGTTCCTATATCCCGGAAACAGGACATGCCCACCTTCTATAACTTTCCATTCCTGCTTCTCCCCATGGTACTGAAAATCTGTCCCCTGCACAGGACAAACAAGCCATCAGGACAACCATCATGGTTAGAAAAGGGTGCATGGGCCAGGATTTCAAGGCCCAGGAGCTTGTGGCTGGAGGAGCCCTGGGTTCTTACTGTGCGACCAGGGGTGTGGTTCTGGAGCCCAACCTGCTTCCTTTAACTGGAGTCTATGGAGGTAACGTCATCTGTCCCTTGTTGATGCCTGGGCTGTGCTTCAGGGAAGAAATCCGAGGGCCCCTGGTCACAAGGCCAGTCTAGGCAGACCTTGCTTTGACCTAGGCACCTTGAAGAGCAGTCTAGTCATCTCCACGTGCTGAGACAGCAGTCTGGGCTTGTCTCCCACCGTTGCCAGATCTGACCCCTGCTTCATCACCAGCTGTAGCACCTCTCTTGGAGCACACTGTTTCCCTGTTCCAAGTCTTGCCCCTCTTCAGGTATCACCTGGTCTTTGGAAGCATACAGGGAGTCCAAGGTTGAAAGGTATGCCTTCCTCTTCTTCCCTCTGAACCTTCCTGGTGCCGTGGGTGTGTCTTGTGATCACGTGCTGTCACCTGTCCCTGTGTGTGATGCTTGGCACCAGAAATAATGGTGTTGAGGCTAGCCTCAGTACCGAGTTCTTTTCTTGGACTGTTTTCTGCTCTGACCCCCGTTCCCTTGTGGGACCCAGTTCTAACAGCCACAGCCCTCAAGGAGGCAGCTACAAGTGACCTGAAGGAGCTGCTCCCGCCCCTGTTGAGGCCTGTGGAGTGATGGTTGGTTGGGGGGTTCTAGCCAGATGGCAGCAGACAAATAAGGTTTATCAGTCCTGGAATTTGAGTTCATGTTTTGTGAGTCTGTCCCTAATAAAATGTGTCCTTTTTTCCTTCAAATGAAATGTTTTCTTTTCTAAAATGCCTACCACACTTACTTTGTGGTTGACTTCTTCCTCAGGTTTGAAGTGCTTCTTCCCAAACCACAAACTCATGCCTGGTATATCCTCCCGAACTGTCCTTAGGTGGTCTCGGCTCAAGTGCTAGGCAAGTACTCTACCACTGAGTCACACCTCCAGTTCTGATGATAAGCAGCTTCTTAAGGATGTTGACCCTGACAACTTTTTTTTTTTTTGGTATTTTTATTTATTTATTTACTTGAGAGAGAATGAGAGGCATGCTATAGCCTCCAGCCACTGCAAACGAACTCCATACGCATGACCACCTTGTGCATCTGGCTTACGTGGGTTCTGGGGAATCGAACCTGGGTCCTTAGGCCTTGCAGGCAAGTGCCTTAACCGCTAAGCCATCTTTTCAGCCTGAACCTGACATTTTTTTTTTTGTTGTTGTTTTTTGAGGTCGGGTCTCACTCTGGCCCAGGCTGGGATTCACTGCATAGTCTCAGGGTGGCCTCGAACTCATGGCAATCCTCCTACCTCTGCCTCCCAAGTGCTGGGATTAAAGGCGTGCGCCACCATGCCCGGCTTCTGACCCTGACATTTTTTAAATGCTATGTCCCTAGCACTTAACACCATGTCTTATGTATGTGGATGCCTTTTATACAGGGAATTAGTTTTTTACTGACCATGAAGAAAGGAACTAGAAATTCTCATCAGGTGGCTTGAGAAGAATGTTCCAGAACATATAGCACAGTTCAGAAAACCTGCCAGGGCCACCTGGGGAGTGACTAACACAGTTGGATGGGACCAGCATCTGAGCCTGTGCTGAATTTCCCCTTTAAGGAGCACCAGAGGACAGCTTACTCGCAGGGAGAATTGGCTTGATGTGTACTGGAAAGGGAGGCGGCAGTTCCTTGGCTCCCCAACTATCTGGAGATACCTGGGGGCTTACCGGAGAAGGGCCTCCGGGCCTCCACACGTCTGCAAGATGCAGAGTGGGGCTGCAGTGACCTGGCCTAGGACCTGTGCCTACGACCAAAAGTCCCTCCTGAGTCCATCTTCAATCGACAAGCAACTTTTTCCCAAAATGTTTGTAGGAACAGATCAGAGAACATCATTAGTGACAGGTTATGTTTGGGTTAATTAAATATAGATGAAAAATCCACTTAACTAGAAGTCTTATTTTGACTGTAGTTGAAAGTTTTTCAAAATTTATTAGCTTATTTCCTCCTGGCACAGAAGTACTTGTTAATAAGCATCTGCTGTATTTCAAGTACCAGTGTAGGAGCTGTTTGTAGTGTGTAGTCCATCCTCTGACTATTTAGAATTCCATGGAGCACTTATTAAAAATACAGTCATGGGAGCTGGGGAGAGGGCTCAGTGGTTAAGGCAATTGCCTGCAAATCCTAAGGACCCAGGTTCAGTTCCCCAGTACCCACGTAAAGCCAGATGCACTAGGTAGCACATGTGTCTGGAGTTCACCTCCAGTGGCTGGAGGCTCTAGCGTACCCATTCTTTCTATTTATTTGTTGGGGGGGGGAGGGGGAGGAAGAGGAAGAAGAAGAGGAAGATATTTACAAAAAATATAGCATCTTAGGGCCTGGGGAGATGGCTCAGCAGGTCAGAGGACTTGCACTGCTAAACATGAGGACCTGAGTTCAATCCCCAGCATCCACCAAAAAAAAAAAAAAAAAAAAAAGACCTGGCTGTGCATGCCTGAAACCCCAACACTGAGGTAGGCAAAGACAGGACGCTCACTGGGGCTCACTGGTCAGTCAGCCTAACTGAAAAATGGTTCAGGAAGAGACACTGTCTCGGAGAAATAAGCTGGAAGAGCGATGGAGGAGGCCTCACAACATCTTCCTGTGGCCTCTGCTTGTGTGTGCACAGGGTCTACACGCATGCATGTCCACATACGTAGAAGAACACAGCACATGGACTACACCCTCCCCCCTACAGTCTTGGAGGTGGGAAGATAGCTCAGTGAGTAAAGTGCTTGCTATGCAAACATGAGGGTCTAAGTTTGATCCCCAGAACCCGGGTGAAAATTCCAGGTGTGGTGGTGTGTGCTTGTAATCCTAGCCTTGGAAAGACAGACGGGCAAGTGCCTGGGGCCCGCGGGCCACCCACCTAGCCTAACTGGTGACCTTGAGAGAGACCTTGTTTCAAAAAGAAGAAAGAAAGGAGGGAGGGAGAGAGGAAAGAGAAAGAAGAAAGAAAGAAAAAAAAGAAAGAAAAGGTGGATGGCATTCATGAGGAATGACACCTGAGGTTGTCCTCTACTCTGCACATGCACACATCTGTACATACATGTGCATATATACCCATACACACACACACACACATGCGCGGGCGCGCACACACACATGAAAAAGAGATACAGACTAGTCCTGGGTCTTGTCCTAATCTGTGGGCCAGACTCTCCTGGTGAGTCCCAGGAATATGCGTCTGGGTGGGTGGCGTAGGCAGGCATGGAAGGGCCTGGTGCTGTCCTGCTGACCTCTCTGTGCCTTCCCTGGGGAAAGCAGTGTCTGTCACACAGCGGGCATTCCCTGTCAGCTGACTGACAGCCCTCTTTATTTAGGCTTTTGGCTGACCCAGGGAAGGCTGTCATTGTACTAAAACGCCGCTTGACCATGTTGCTGTCAATCAAGCCTTCAATGACTCCTGGCACCCTGGTCATCCCAGGTCGCCCAGCATCCCTAATCCGAAGTGGCTGGCCTGGGCTGCCGCCTCCAGCCTTTCATCCTGGACCCGTGGAAAGGCTGCCCCTTCTCAGGGACTTGACTGTCTTGTTCTGTCAGGTGAAATCCCACAGTTGTAGAGTTTAGGTCTAGACACCTCCCACCCTTTGAGGTAGGAGGTCACTATGTATCCCAGGCTGGCCTAGAACTCGCAGTCCTGCCTCATGACTCCTGAGTGCTGGGTTATAGGTGTGCAGTACCATACGTGGTCAGGGTGGCTTCTGCAAGCCTTCCTTGCTGTATCAATTCACAGAATATACCATGCCAACCCGAAGGGAAGCTGGTTTAAACAACCTTGGGCTTAATTTTTTCATGCAAACGAAGTCTAGAGGGAGGCATTAGGACCTCATAAAGTTACCAGCTTCCTTCCAACTCACTATTTCACCCTCCCTCGGGAGTGGCCCTTGTCTCCGTGGTCCAGGGTGGCTGCCAGAGCCCGTGTGTGTCCAGCCCAGCGCCGCCGTGGCTGGCTTTGCATCTGCTCTCCTGACACGGTCCTCTGCTGGCTGCTCAGAAAATGAGTGCGGCGAGCCCAGCACCCCCACCCCTCCCTGCAGAGCCCACTGCAAGTCTCCCCTCCCCCCGGCCACTGTTGGCATCCTTGGTAATACCATGCTTGGTGATATTCTCCTGGCTGTCGCTGTGTCATCAGCATTTGGGTTCTGAACCCCTTTGCTAAAGCAGCCCCCGTCCTTGCTGTCACTGCGAGTGTCTCTTGAGGCACAGCCTCACCTGTTTACCCATCCAGTTGTGGAGCACTTACTTGGTGCCAAGCACTGTTCTAAGTCCCAGTGAAGAGCAGGAACAGAACAGCGCCACCCCCTTGGAGCTGACACTCTGGAGTTTCGGGGACAGGTAGGAGATGGACGATCCGCAAGGCAGCAGACAAGTAGTGCTCAAGGTCTGCAGAAAGCAAAAGAAAGCAAAGCAGGGTAAGGAGACGGGGAGTAGGTGCGTGTCCAGGGTGGGTGGCTGCTTTGTGTAGGTGGCCGGGGAAGACCCACGGGGAGGAGGAATTGGACCAGAGACCGAGGCAAGGGGGCGGGCGGGCCGTCCTGGGGAGGGAGTTCTTCGGAGAAGACTTCCAGGTGGAGGTTGGGCTGGGAATGTGCCCTGCATCTTTGAGGAAGTAACTGACCGGTGGCCTTGCTTGCGGTTTCTTTCTCCCTCCTGGACTGTCCCCAGAGCCCTTACTTGCTTTCTTCATCTGCCATGTCTTAGGAACTCCATAAATGCCACCTAACTGCGACCTGAGAATGAGGCAGACTCTGGGGAGGGAACAGGTGGCTCTGGAAACCCACCAGTCTCCCTGCCGGCATGGGCAGGAGGGGAGAAGGTCCGGGCCTGGGCACACGCAAGGCCACCCAGACTCACCCATGAGATAAGCTTTCCCTCTCGCCTTGAGGAGGAGTTGGTAGGCATGGGGCAGAAGTGTGTGTGGGGGGGCTGTTGGGCGGGAAGCAAGGAGCCTTGAACAGTGGCTTCCACGTGGAAGCCCAAAGCAATGGAACTGGGTGCTCTCTCCCATATGGCCATGGTGGTCTCAGCCCAGTTCCTGGCATACTCCAGGCTTCCAGTAAGCATTAGTAGTGAGCCATTTGTCAAGTGGGCTAAACCCGAGACATCCTGAATGAGACCTCAGCCATGAGCTCTCCTGTCACAGCTCAGCCTGTCCTCAACAAGTGCTGAGGAGTCACTAGGGATGGCCGGGGCGGCGTGCCAGCGCAGTGAGGAATTCCTGGAGTTCATTTTGTCGCAAGAGCTAGTGAGTGGTGTGGGCTAGACATGTGGCTTAGCGGTAGAGCATTTGTCTAGCATGTCCCAGATTTGATGAATTATACCTCCGAATTCTGAGCGGCTTGAGAAAGCTGCTGCTTGGGGCTTGAGAGAAGCCGGAGTGTGAGGACCCTGCTGCTGGCTCCTTCCTTGATGAAGCTAGCGACAGGCGGGTGACACCGCACCTGCAGCTGCTGCTCTGGCACCTTGCGGCACAGTGAAAGCATTGGCTGCTGGGAAACGTGCCCAGAGAAGTGTGTTCTGAAGCAAGAGGCTGAGATGAGGTTGGCATCTCATGACATTTCTAAATGCACCTATGTCCCCAAGTATATTAATAGGAACACACCTTTTTTTTTATTTGTTCATTTTTGAGTAGGGTCTCACTGTAGCCCAGGCTGACCTGGAACTTACTCTGTAGCCCCAGGTTGGCCTCGAGCTCACAGAGATCCTCCTGCCTTTACTTTCTGAGTGCTAGGATTAAAGATGTGTCACCACGCCCACCAGGGACATTCTTAAGTTCCAGTGCACTCAGAAAATAACCAGGAGTAGCTCATGGGCCCAGGGACACTTCTCATGGGCGACTTGATCATGCATCTGGAGGGAATAACTTTATGTAGTACGTCATCCATTATGTGATGCTTCATCTTGATGGTAAACTTGATGGGGTTTACAATCACCATGGGAACACATACTTAGGTGTGTCTGCAGAGTGTTTCAAGCAAGGTTTAACTGAGCAGGGAAGACCCGCTATGAACGTGGGCAGCAGCATCCTCGCGCATGCTGGGGTCCGTGGCAGAGTAAAGAGGAGGAAGGGAGCACCAGCACTCACCTGTGATGGACTGCAACCTCGGGCTGTGAGCCAAACAAGCCTTCCTTCCCTAAGTTGTCTTCCTCGGGTGTTTTGCACAGCAGCGCGTACAGTGAATTCCTCAAGCATGTGTGGAAATTCTAACGCAGTTTATAACAGGCAGCAATGTCGTATATGTAGGCGTTTGATTGTCATGTGGTAAATGTGGCTTGTAAATTCTGTATTTTTTTTCTTTTAGAAGGCTTATTTTTTATTTTATTTTGTGATAGGGCTTAAAAGAGGCAGTTTATTTGAAGGGCACAGTGCATGACAAGGAATTGGAACTATTGTTTTGGAAGGAGGATCGGAGGATAAGGTTGAAGGGCGTACTCAGTGGTAAAACCGGGCGTGGTGGCTCACACCTTTAATCCCAGCACTCGGGAGGCAGAGATAGGAAGAGTGCTATGGGTTCAAGGCCACCCTGAGACTACATAGTGAATTTCAAGTCAGCCTGGGCTAAAGCAAGACCCTACCTCAAAAAACAAAACAAAAAATTTTTTTATAATCAAAGAATGAGATACCATACCATAAAATTTACACTTTAAAGTATGCAATTTGGTAGTTTTAGTATATGTATAAGCTTATATAGCCATGACTGCTAATTCCAAAACATTTATCATCTCTGCTTATTAGCAGTCACTTCCCATCTTTCTTTCTCCTTACCCAGCAGAGGGCACTAACCAGCTTTGTTTCTGTAAATTTTCTAATTTGAAGACTTACTATAAGTGAACTCATTCATTATATTGCCTTTTCGGTTTGGCTTCTTTAACTTAGGTTAATGTTTTCAAGTTCCACCTTGTAGCATACATTAGTACTTCATTCAGTATATCTATGTGATTTATATGTATGTAGAAACATGTGTATGTTAATTTAGTCAGTCCTGTAAAGATAACCTTATAGTTTTTAGCATAATGCACAAATAATGCTGTGACAAGTTCTTAATATGTTCTTCTGATTATTTTCTTAGACTATATTTCTGCAAATGAAATTTTCCATTGCACTTTTTTTTTCCTCTTTAAAATGCTCACATAGTTACATAAAGGGCAGGATCTTGCATCTGAGGCCAGCCTGGGCTGCATACAAGGCCCCGTTTCAGAACATCTATTGCTGTCTTGCACTTTGGTTCTTCTACCCTCGGAGCATGGTTTTGTAACACTGTCTTGGCCGTATGGAAAATTCTAGTTCATTGACTGTGTGGGTCTTCCAAATGTTGACACATTTCATTTTATAATATCAGAGATACCTTATTCTCAACACACCAGTCTGTAAGTGTTACAAAAGTTGTTAAGTTCACAATGTTGCACACAGATTTATTATAATTACATTTTTTTTCCTTTTTTTTGAGGTAGGGCCTTACTGTAGCCCAGGCTGACTTGGAACTTACTCTGTAGTCTCAGGTTGGCCTTGAACTCACAACAATCCTCCTACCTCTGCCTGGGACTAAAGTGCTGGAATTAAAGGTGTGCACCACCACATCCAGTACAATTTTTGCCCAAAAGTTTGAAGTTTTTTACAGGTAACATATGGTGTGTGGTTGTTTGTCTGAGAGGTGTAATTTACTTCTTTTTGAGAAAAACTCCAAAATAAAAATGATGCTTCATGAAAATATTTTCTTAAACTAAAATTGAAAGAACTTTATTAAAAATTTACATAATCCCTCCCACCACTCTCCTTTGTTTCTCCTCCATCTCCCACCACTGGATCCCTTCTTCTACCCTATGGTTCCCTCTTCCATTTTTTTTTTTTTTAACACTTCTGCATTATCCATGGCAACCTGGTGATGGGCCCAATACTATGCAGGTCTTGTGCAGGTAACAACAGTTGCTGTGACATGATGACTGCACTGCCTTTGTTGTGTCTGAAAGACCGTGTTCCAAAGCATTGCTCCCCATCCTTTAGCTCTTAGCACCCCGTCTGCCACGGTGTGATGGAAATGTCTCATTTAGTGCTCAGCACTCAACTGTTACTTCTAGCACTTGGATCGGTTTTGAGTCTCCCCGTTAGTCACTGGCACTAAAAAGAGAAGCTTCTCTAACAAAAAGTGAGGGCAGCACTGAAATATGGGTGTAAACAGGAAGTATTTAGAGGGCAATTCTGATGGTCAAAATATATCCCATGTAGCCAAGCAATTCTATTAACTTACCTTCTAGAGCAGATGACCTTTCCAGCCATAGGCTTTTGACTTGGGTTTTCAGTATCAGACATGTATTCCCTCCTGTGGAGCAAGCCTCAAATCCAATCTGAGAGCTCTTGGTTACCCCGTAACAGACATGCCAGTATTGCACTAGTGGGCACATCTTGCCTGGTTGGCCCATTTCATAGCTTGCAGAATCCAGTGCTGGTTAAGACTGCCAATGACTTTGTTCCTCCAGTAGGCTACCTACCAGTTTCCTGCACTATGACCTCTAGTCAATAGGGAGGAGACTTCCAGCTCGTTCTAGCTTGAAGTTCTCAGTGTCCTGCAACCAAAGCATGTGGTGTCTTCAGCAATAGGGTCTTACATTCTCTTCTGGTGGGCAGCCAAGAGCCTTGGCAATAGCCTGTATTGTTTCGAGGGCCTCCAGGGCTTCCTTGTCCAACAGCTCACTGGGAGGTATTCCACCCCTGGCACTGAAAGTTTTCTGTATCACCCTATAGCTTCTGGGCGCAGCATTATCCGCCTACACAGGGTACATCTGCCCAAACTCTCTCCCTGCCTTAAACTTATGTATATATTTTAATTAGCTAGCAAAGAAGTAGATTTACATATTGCTTATTCACAGCATCTTCGGGTTTTTTTAAAAAAAAAGTTGTGAGAGAGAAGAGAATGAGCACACCAGGGCCTCCAGCCACTGCAAACAAACTCCAGACACATGCCCCACCTTGTGCATCTAGCTTTATATGTGGGTACTGGGGAATCAAATCCAGGTCCCTAGGCTTTGCAGGCAAGCATCTTAACCACTGAGCCATCTCTTCAGCCCCAACATCTTCAGTTTTGATTAACCCTCCTCCATCCTTCATTCATTTTTATAATTGGATAGTATTCCATAGAATGAATATTCTACCTTATGTGGTCATCAGTTGGTGAACTTTCAGGTTGGTTCCACTTTCTGGCTATTATGAGTAAGACTGTTGCGAACATTTGATTACTGATGGTGGCCATTCTGGTGGGTGTGAAATTGTCACTTTTGGTTTTGACTTGTGTTTTCCTAGTGACAAATGATAAGATGGTTACATGTGGATAAGCACAGTCTCATAGGTAGCTTTGACATTGCTGTGCCAAATACCAGAAATAAAGGAGGAAACCTTTATTTTGCCCCATGGTTGCGTAGCCCCATCGCCATGGGCTTGTGTAGAGGCAGAACCTCATGGTATAGGAAGGTGTGGCAGAGCGAGGCCGCTCACTTCGTGACAGCCAGGTAGCAGAGTTTTCCTGAGGAGCAGGGGCCCTGCCTGCCCTTTTGGAGACATGACTTTGGTCTAGCTTTCCAGTTGCCCTGTGCCTGCAGTACTGGGCGAGCGAGCTGTATGTCCTGGGTAACCCCACATATTTGGCCTCTGCACCAAAGGACCTTGATGCCCGCAAATGCCCATGGGTTGGAGGTAGAGGCCCCTAGGCCTGGATGCTTGAGCTCTGGTGAGCAGTACCTGAGAGCCTGGGTTGGGAAGGGGCACTGCTCTAGTGTGGCCGCTAGGGCGCGCTGCGGCACCGCGCTGGCGGTGCCCACTGGGTCGTCCTGGAGCTTATTTCCCCCAACCTCGCCCTTTGGGTGCTAGAAAAGGGCGCTAAGTAAGGGAATCAGCGTGGCTACGGTGGACAGTCATTTCCTTCCTGCCCTTTAAATGTGGCTAACCAGCGGCCAAGGCAACTGGGTCTGTCGGGCAGTGCACCGGCAGAGTGGATGGGGCGGTCTGGCTTTGCTGTGACCCAGAGGGCGCTGTCCTCCGGGCCTGGCAGGTCCCCCGGGGGCGTGCCATTTCCTTGCCACCTGCGGCCGGGTCATGCCTCGGGCGGGCGGTTTCCGCTTCAGTGGTGGAGACGTGCCTATTGGCTGGCGCCGTGCTGCGCGGGCCCCGCCTGCAGCCCGGGCCTGCGGCTCGGTTGTGAGAGTTTCCAGGGTCTGCTGTGTGTGCTGGGATTTGGGATTCTGCTTCGCTGGCCCATCCCCGTGCTCCCTCGTGGACTGCTGCAGGAGGAGGAGCACTGCTGCGCACTGTGGGGCCGCAGGCTTGCTGGACCCAGGATCCCCGCTGCCTTTCCTCATACCCTTTCTGTGCAGGGGGTTTCTTTGCTCCCCCACACCGCTTCATGAACACCCCGAACACTGTCTCGTGAGGGGTGGAGGACCTCTCGCTTGACCGTCACCCATCTCCCTCAGGTGGCAGGCGCTTAACTTGTACCTGTCCTGAACAGCTGAACCAGGCCATGCCATTTGGCACAGTGCCTGTTGTTAACTTAATGTGTTCTACATTGAAGCCATTTGTTTTATTTATTGAAGATGATTACTGTTAAGCTAGAGGGATGAAGTGTTCCAGAGTGTGGCCTGGGTTGCTCTGCTCCGGTCAGACCCTGAGTCCACCTGCCCCCTGCTCCCCTTGTCCCCTCCTCCCCTCTGTCTTCCGCAGTCCTGTACCTGGGGAGTGTCCCGTTCCTGTTTCCTCACTGCCCTTCCTGAGACTGCTCCAGGGCAACAGCCCAAGACCTGGGTTCAAATCCAGCCTGTGACATTTGTTCATAATCTTTTTTTTTTCCTCCCTGGGGATTAGCCAAATATACTGCCAATGACTTAAAAGGCCAGACTACTTGAAAGGCCAGTACTCGCCCACGTACATCACAGACTCCCACAGCTTGTTCACATTCGCAGCTCTTGCCCTCCTCAAGTGGTCTTAGGCTTCACACTTTGTCCCCCACTGGACACACAGGTGAGGTGGCCATGCTCTTGCCACATTGTTCTAGTGAGCTCTCTGAGACTTACCCAAATGGTTAGGCTCCTGACCAGGGTGGGATTCTTAGAGGGTTCTCATTGGCCCCCGAAGATGCACCAGCCAGTGTTTGGACACCCACGTAGGATCAGGCATAGTGCTGTCTTGGCTAAGAGATCCCAGGTCATCAGTTGTATTGGTTGTGTGTGTGGAGGGAAGGACAGAAGACATGGGCAGGGGACTCATGAGGTGCTTACGCAGCTTGTGAGGATGCAGATGTTCTCTGTGGGAGCCGTGGAGCTTGGAGGATGTGCATCTGTGGAAAACTGCTAGGAAAAGACTTGCCCATCTTGGAGAAGAGGGAATGGTCTCTTACATCTGGCAGAGGGGAACGTTTGGGGGATGGGCAGCCTGGCTGTGGGAATGCTGGCTGTCTGGGTTGGTAGAGTAGTATAGCAGAGGGACCAGATCCGGGAGAGAGATGCAGAGCCTGTGCCTGCCTGGCCATCCCAGGATGTCTGGCTCTCCTTCAGGCGCACCTGCTCAATTACCTGGAGTGACTGTGTGCCTAAGCACCTCACACCCCTGCGGCTGCTCAAGTGCTGCCTCTCCTGGAACCCATGCCTCCTTTCTCTGTTTAACTCCTTCACAACTTAAGATGCTGTTTGGTGGTGCCACTAGTGTGGGACCCCACCTCAGACCCCCCCCCACCCTGCTTAGCCCTTTCCCTCAGCTCCTCGTATGTTGAAATGGCCTCTGCCAGTTGCTGGAGGGCAAGGCTGGCTCTTCTTTCGTTCTCTATCTGGGGGCAGCATAGGACAGGCGTGGCACAGCATGAGACTCAGTGCAGGCTGGTTGGGCTGCAGGAGCAGATGCCAGGGCAGGTGGGCCTGGGCTGTGATAGGGCTGCTGGGCGCCAGCATTCCTCAGACATTCTGTGAGCCAGACTCTCAAGTGTGTATGGTTTCGACTCTTTGGCCAAGCAGAAGGGCCTCTGACAGCCTTTTTGTACCTCTTTTTTTTAATTTTTAAATTTATTTATCTGAGAGATAGAGAGAGATAGATAGAGAGAAAGAGAGAGAGAGAGAGAGGGAGAGAGAAAGAGGCAGATAGAGAATGGGCACACCAGGGCCTCCAGCCACTGCAAATGAACTCCAGATACATGAACCCCTTTGTGCATCTGGCTTACGTGGGTCCTGGGTAGTTGAACCTGGGTCTTTTGGCTTTGCAGGCAAATGTCTTATCCGCTAAGCCATCTCTCCAGCCTTCTTTGTACCTCTTAACATGTTTTTTTTTTTTTTTTTTTTTAAGTGGGAATTGTCCAGCCTGAGACCAGCCAGGATGACTTTGGTGTTAGGTTTTTGGACATTCCCCTTGTAGTCTCATGATGAAGTCCTGATGCCGGTGTGGGGAGATGGCAGGGACACTTGATTTCTCTCTTACCTTAGTGTGTTGAGGAGGTTCTTGATCTGCTCAGATCCCCCTGAACCACAGCAGTCCCTTGGCAGGCTCTGCAGTCCCTGCCTCTATCCCAGGTATTCACTGGGGATCAAGTCTGCCTAAGGATTGATGGTGCAGGGTTGTGCTCTGTCCCTTATCTTGGCTTCCATTGACAGGGCGTTCCAGTGTGTCTGAGCCTTAGTCACTTTTCCATTACTTAACCAGTACCCAAGATAATCAGTGTATAAAGAGAGACAGTGTATTTGTTTATTTTTTGTGATACTGGGAGTGAACCTAAACCTAGGGCCTGTTGCATGCTAGGCAAGTGCTTTACCACTGAGCTATGTCCCTAGCCCGAGAAGGATTATTTCAGTTAGTAATTTTAGTGTTTCTGTCCATGATCAGGCAGAGCCATGAGTTTTAGGCCTCTGGTGAGGTGCCTGTTGGCAGTGACAGGGGACACACAGTGGAACACACGGTTCATCTGGCTGGAAATGAAAAAAAAAAAAAAAGGAAGAGGAAGGATTTGGGGCTCCAGTATCCCCTTCAAGGGCATGCCTTCAGCAGTAGGCTGATCTGCAAGCCTTTTCCACAGGGCCTTTGGGAGACCCCTGTGTCTAGATGGAAGCCGAGGGGTGGTGATAGGAGCTGCTCTTACTGCTGGTGTAGAGTGGGCCCTGGGAGGTTGCAAAGCACGGCACTTCCAGTGCTTCTAGAAGGAGGCGAAGAGATGAGGGGAAGCGGCCCTGGCTCACTTCTTCCTGGGAGAGTCCTTGGAATCACCCTGAGTGAGTCTTGCTGGGAGATCTTTGTTCATTTCCCGGCCTCTGCCCCTAGCTAGTGTGTGCCTCAGTCCCAAGGAACATGGAATCTTCTGGGCTCTCCCAGATGTTTGTTATCATTGTCAAGGGTGGCAGCAGCTCTTGAGGGGCAGGCAATATGCTGGAGCCTACTTTGGACCTGCCCAGGGAGCAGGGTGTTCTCCTTTGGGAAGAGGGTACACAGGGGAGGCCTCTGGCCCAGGGAAGACTGGTGGTTTGCTCACAGCCAGACAACTGAGCAGCTGATCTGGGACCGAAACCCTGGCCTTCTGACTCTTGAGCAGTGCATTAATGTCTTATTCTTGTTGATTGGGGTGGTTCCTTCTTGTCCCTCCAACTCAGGGAATGGTCCGTGAGAGCTGGAGTCCCATTAGCATGGTTCCAGGGTGGCCCGCATGTTGTTCCTGGGGCTTTTGCACTCATGACCTTATCCCCTCAGCTGGTTGAGGGCCACCAGATGGCCTGCGACGAATAGGGACATTGGGTCACAGCCTGCAAGGGGCAGGCTTCATTTGTGCCCCCTCCACGTTCTGCTCTCTATATAGGAGCTGCCTGGGAGCTCTTTTCAGTACCTCCTGTAGAACTGTGAAGTCTGGGGCGCAACCTCCCACATTTAGCAAGTGGTCTGGGTTAGAAAAAGTCCGGTCCTTTCATATTACCCAAGGAATCTGGGGTCCAGAGAGGCCACATGACGTGAACTTGAGGCCACAAAGCTGGACAAGGAGATCCAAGAAGCAAGCGCCCTGCTGCCCCCCCCCCCCCCCCCCCCCCCCCCCCCCCCCCGCCTGCCTGTCTGTCCTTTTGTTTGTCCCTGGAGCCAGTTCTGGGTGGGGCTTGTTTCTGTGCTTGTCATCTGTTTTTGTTCCTAGCTGGATATATTTGTAGAGTCCCACCCACCTGTGGCTTCTCTGCAGTCACCTGTGTTTGTGTATATTGAATGGCTGTGACTTGTGCCCCCTGAGTGGCAGCTCCAGATGAGCTAAAAGATCTGCCTCAGATGCAGGCCCAGAGCCATTCTGAAGGGTGCCGCTGTCCCTTTGTCCGGTCCTGCCCCGCCCACTCCGAGCTCCTGCCCCGCCCACTCTGAGCTTGATGCCTCTCTGGGGGCTGAGCCCGCGGGGTGAGGCCTCTGTGTGGTGTAAGAATCTGTTGCTCCTTGGTCCTGCACATCACAACCCACTGCTGCTGTGTCTGTTGCAAGGATCTCTGGGGCCTGCTGTGTGACCTGATCCTCTGAAGGCATTCTAGACGCTTCCTTCTGGGAAGGTTTACTATCTAATTCAGACACCCCGCCTGGAGTGGCCACCCCTCCCTGAATGCCTGCCCATCTCTGGCTCTTTCTGATGCTGCTGTTACCCTGCTCTGTCAGCCACACCAGTGAAGTGGCCAGACGGGGACGCCGGGCGGTGGAAACTTCTCTCCTGTTGTGGCTCATGTAGGTGTATCCTGGTTTACTGACCAAGCCCTGATGTTTGTGACAAGCCCTGATGTTGTGATGTTTGTGGCTGTGCGCTCTCCCCTCAGGAGCATTACATAGTTATTTACCTTTCATGAGCTACTACTTTTAAAAAAAAAATAAATTTAGGGCCTTCAGCCTCTGTAAACAAATTCCAGATGCATGTGCCACCTTGTGCATCTGGCTTACATGGGTTCTGGGGAATCAAGCCTGGGTCCTTTGGCTTCACAGGCAAATGCGTTAACCACTAAGCCATCTGTCAGTCAGTAAACTACTACTTCATCTGCATAAGGGACAAAGTAATGTTACCTGCCTCAGAACATCGGTAAGTGAACGAACTTGTGAAAAGCCTGTGTTCATGCCCGGCACATGAGTGTTGGGGGGCTTTAGGTGAGGCTGCCCTGTCTCCTGAGGGGACCCTCAGGTTTGTGTCCTGCTGTCAGGTGGCTGTGCCCATCCCTGACATGCTGCCATGTGGTCCCTGTTCCACAGGTCACCAGTTACTTATACAGATCCTGCAACAGATGACATGCCTGCGCCTGGCTGTGTGGACTGGCACCGTGCACGCTCAGGCTGGTCTCGTGTGCACCAAAACGCCCAGCCCACATGCTTGGCTACGTTCTGTGTCCTTGTCAAGGGAGAATAACGTAGCGCGTGAGCCCGAGGGCAGCTGAACAGCATCAGAGCCGCACTCCCAGGTTTCTCAGTGGGCGGGGAACGAGCCTGGGGCTCTGGAACATGACTGCAGAGCAGGGGTAGTGAGAACACCACAGTGGGGAAGTGTGCTTGCATCCTGACATGGGGTTCCAGCGCGTCTTTCCCTGTTGTCGGGCGTTTAACAGGTGACAGGGTGAGATGGGCCTTTGGTCCTCGGCATGGGTGTGGCCAGTAGCTGTGGCCACATGCTTCATGGCCAAGTCCTGGATCTCCATCACCCGCTGGCAGCTGCCGCCCGGGCACGTGAGTGCATGTGCTTGTTGTGGGGCGTATGTGGGGAACCCGCTAGGGGACACACTACACTGTCCAGCCCGGCGGAATGGTCCACCGTGCGGCCCAGTTCAGACAGTACGTCCTTCTGTGGGACTCATTCCTGGCATCCCTGGCAGGTGCTCGGAGCACCATTTCCCTCCACGTGCTGCAGCTGGATGCCCCTGGCCGGAGCCTTCCGTCTTTCCCAGAGGATGAGCGGCCCAGGGCGAGTTGTGTTTGGTGAGCTGAGGTCCCAGGGCAGTGTACGGTGCTCCACTGCCCTCTCCGTTCTCCAGAAGTGGTGGCCACAGAAGGCACTGAGCCATTTACTGCTCTGGCTCTTGTGGAGACCTGAGCGACTCTGTAGAACAAATGCAAAACAAAAACATCTCCTTCCCCAGAGGTGAAAGCTGGGCCATTGGCTAGGGAAGGGAGGGGGATGAAACCTGACCTCGCTGTTTAACCTCCTGCTTTCTCCAGCTGTTGGCTTCCAGGCCCTCTTCTGTGAGCTCAGCATCTGGACTTGATTTGGGGCACTCTTGAGGGGATTTGGTGTGTCCTGGAAGTCGGGAGGGCAACCCACTGGCCCGTGAGTGTTTGCTGTGAGCATGTGGCTTGGGCCCCAGGCTCCAGGCTGTTTGTGTGTGTTGGGGGGGGTGAGAACACATGAGATAGTGCATAGAGAGCAGTGGGGAGCAGCGTAGACCCTGGAGAGTCCTCCTGACCTGCTTCTACAGAGGGCGTGAAACTGAAGGACACGGTCTCTTTTTCCCATGTCACTTGCGGGCCTAATTTTGGTGTAGCAAGGGAATTCAGACTTCTGCGTAGTTCACTTAGGATGGGGCCTGTGCTGTGGAGGGTTGTATCTTGCTCTCTCATTCCATGCCTATTGCTGGTGTGGCTGTGGTGTCTTGTCACACTTATTTTGTAAGCTGTTCTCTAGTTTCTGATTGTTAAAAATATTTATCTTTTTTTTTTTTTGGCAAGCAGAGAGAGGAGAGGCAGCATGGGCACACCAGGGCCTCTTGCCACTGCAAATGAGCTCCAGATGCATGCGCATATTTTATGCATCAGACTTTACATGGGCACTGGGGAGTTGAACCCCGGTGGGCAGGCTTACTGCAAGCAAGTGCTTTTAACCACTGAGCCTCTTCTCCAGCCCTGATTTTTTATTTTTGAGACAAAGTCTCGGTGGGCATGAACTTGATGTATAGCCCAGGATGGTCTCAAATTCACAATCTTCCTGGTTCAGCCTCCTGTGTCCTGAGATTACATACAGGTAGGTGCCATAACACCCACGTAGTTTCTGATTTTTTTGTAATAAAACAACCCACAGAAAAATCTCTGTGTGCATCATTTTTTCCTTTTGTATTGCTCCCAGGAGCCTCTTCTTGATTCTTCACTAGAACACTTCGCTGCCTGGTATGACATATGACCTGAAGCCACAACGGAATATGTGCAAATCAGACTAGTAGCAGTGGTGCGTGACACTCACTCTCGCTTTTCATTAGAGTTCTGCCTGCAAACTTGTATTGTCCTGCTCTACTTTTTTTCCCCTTATGTAGAATTTTATTTCTATGCATTAAAAAGTAAGTCATGAAATAAATAAAAATAGATGAACTCAGCTGGGCATGGTGGTACATGCTTTTAATCCCAGCACTCTGGAGGCAGAGGTAGGAGGATTACCATGAATTTGAGGCCACATAGTGAATTCCAGGTCATTCTGGGCTAGTGTGAGACCCTACCTCAAAAAAACCAAAATATAGGGGCTGGGGAAATGGCTTAGCAGTTAAGGCGTTTGCCTGCAAAGCCTAAGAACCCTGGTTCGATTTCCCCATGACCCATGTAAGCCAGATGCACAAGGGGGCGCATGCGCCTGGAGTTTGTTTGCAGTGCCTTTTCCTCTCTCTCAAATTAATAAAGAAAAATATTTCAAAAAACACCAAAAAACTAAACAATAACAACAACCAAAACCAGATGTACTCTGGAGAAAACGGAGGCTCCCCATCTGTTGCTAACCTGTAGACACTCACTTTTTGTGGAGTACAGAAGCCCCAGCCAGGCTGAGTTTCACCTGTTAACATGTGGAGGGAAATGGTCTTTTCAGATGAGATTGGACACAGACGGGGTGGAATGCCATAGACAGAAATGGTCTTTGCAAACATGGACCCAGAGCACTGAGGATGAGCTCTACCTCACTGTGGACATGTTGCTGTGTTTGCTTCAGATTCTTTGTTTTAAGAAGTAAACTAGGGCTGGAGAGATGGCTTAGCGGTTAAGGTGCTTGTCTGCAAAGCCTAAGGACCCATGTTTGACTCTCCAGATCCCACGTAAGCCAGGTGCACAAGGTGACGCATGCACAAGGTTGCACATGTGCACAAGGTGGCATAAGCATCTGGAGTTTGATTATGGTGGCTGGAGGCCCTGCCGCGCCAATATTCTCTGTCTCTCTCAAAAAAGGCCAGTCTGTTGGACTTGCCTCAAAAAAAAAAAAAAAAAAAAAAAAGTGAACTATAGGTATAGCTATATCTTATATCCACTCTTGTGTCTTTGCAGCCCTTTCCTTTAGGGGTATTTCTGGTCCCACCTGAGAAGTTAGGTGTTTTGGAGAATTTGTTTTACTTTTATTTCTTATATATGTATGCAAAATATCTGCCTGTTATATGCTTTGCATGTTTCAAGTGGCTATAGGGAAAAATATCCCTTTGATATTTGTGCTTTCCCTCCACATGAGGGTTTCGAGCTATACTGCCATGGATAAAGGCCAGTTGGTCTGCGAGGGGACGTGGCTTGAGTGAGATAGTGGCCTGGCATTTCCCATGACTGACTGTCTCCTTCCTGGGTTACACAGTATCTATCTGTCTGCTTTTCTGTAGCTTGAGGCGTGTCCTTAGATCCCAGGGGCTTAAGATTAATGCCGAGATTCACAGAGGGCGAGGGAAGCTTGGGGGTGCTGCTGACCCTTGAGGGAAAGAAGTGTCGCTTTCTCTGAGGAAGTGCAGCTGCCTCCTGCATTGCTGCTGACTCTTACCTCAGCCAGCAATTAGGAGCCTGGGTAGATCGGTGCAGGGAGGAAACAGGTGGGTGAAAAGTCCCATCCTGGTGGCGCTTACATTCTGCTGGGGAGAAGATTTAATGAGCTGCCAAAGGCTGTCCACATTGTTGCCTGGGAGAAGCGAAGAGAGGCTTAAAAGGGTTAGGTGTCGTTGTGTCCTGTTCCATAGAAAGCACATGAATAAGTTACTCAGTATGCTCGCTACTGGGTGTTAGCACGGTAGGAGGGATCAGGCTAGGAGCTGTGGTAAGGGCGAGTTGGTAAGGCAGGGCACTTCACTGGACCCATCTAGGAAATGGTTGTCACTGGCTTGCGGGTTGGTGAGGTTGTTTATAGTGGATGAAGTCCCTTCCCTTCCAACACCATTCCTCCTGCCTCAGCCTCTCGAGTGCTGGGATTACAGGCATGTGTTGTCACTCTTGTCAAGAGTTGTTAGCATGGGGCTGGATAGATGGTTTAGTGGTTCAGGCGTTTGCCTGCAAAGCCAGAGGATCCCGGTTCGACTCTCCCTCCGGTTATAAGCCACATATAAGCCAGACACGCAAGGGGGCGCACGCATCTGGAGTTCATTTGCAGTGGCTGGACGCCCTGGCACGCCCATTCTCTCTCTCTCTCAAATAAAAATAAATAAATAAGTAAAATATATTTAGGATGAAAAAGATGAGTCAGTGGTAGGGCTCTTCTGCAGCATGCAGGGCCCTGGGATCAGTCCTCAATGTCACAGAAAGAAGGAAGAAGAGAGCTTAGTGAGAGCATCTTCCAGTCAGCACTGAGAAGCTAGGGATGGCTCCACACATTGGTTGGTAAAAATGGTTCCGTGTGGGGAGGCAGAAACTGGGATCTGGAGGCAGGAACAGCAAGGCTTCCTGGGGAGGAGGAGTTGTCCCAGAGACAGTTGGCCAGGTGGTGTGGGCAGCCAAATGCACTATGTTCAAGACAGTACAGGTATGTGCCCTTGGAACTCCTCACCCACTCCAGGGATGTCTGAAAGGGCACATGACTATTTGTAATGTCACTGTCATGTGCTTAGAATACATGCAGAGTGCACAGGATAGCACAGCCAGCCCCTTTCTTTTGAAGTCACCTTGTGGACGTTCCGGACCAGTGTGGAAAGGTGTGCAGCACCCGCTGCCTCTGCCCCCTTGTGCTCCTCATCACTTGTCTCCACGTGTTCCTTCATCCTGACTCCTCATCACCCTCTGGGGTGCAGCTCCCAGTTCCTGGTAGTCGTCCTGGAGACACCTTTGATAGTATCAGGTGCTTGGAGGGGTGACAGGCCGACCTTGTTCTTGCTCATTCTTATACATTGCAATGCTAACAACATCTTCATCTCTTGATCTGCTTGCCAAAGATCCTTTTTACCCTTGAGGTTAGTAGGCCAAGGCCAAGGACAGGATAAGAAGGGGAAAAAGTCATGGTGGCCACTCTGGGCACAGAGTGGGCCCTGGATTTGGTTCCTGATCCTGGAATCTTCTCTGTTATAAGGCCGGGTCTTACTTTAGGTTGTTATTGATTGTTCTGTTGGGGCATCTTACTCAAAAGAAGTATGGGGATTTTTGTAAAAGGGAAGTCATCTCCTCCTTCTCCTCATGGGAGAGCACAAGAAACCTGCCGGAAGCAGGAGTGAGTGAGAGGGAGAAGCTGACCCGACCGTGACCTGGCAAGTGCGTGTGATGGTCGTCCTCTGAGCCCCCTCCCCACCAGGGCAGTGCCCAGCGTGCCTCTCCTGCACCTCACGAGAAACGGCTCTGGACCCCTTTGCCAACTTCACCGTCGTTGGATGCTCCAGCATTTGCCCATCACCCTTCTGCAGTGTGGTTTCCAGAGCTAAACTCAGCCAGTCACCCGAGACCATCTGCATGGCACTGAGTGGAGAGGGCTCAGTCATCCCCTCCCTTCTCATGGGATCTGGGAGCCCCCCCAGTTAGAACCACGTGTGGGGGGCTTACAAGTGAAGACCCCGAGCCTCGCCCCAGACCTTGACTGAATCTCCGAAGGCAGCATGCACAATTTGCGTTGTAACCCGGGTCTCCTGTGAGAGCCTGTGGCCCCTGAATCTGGAGACCTCCTCACCTCCAAGGGTGAAGAGGGTCTCTGGCAAATGGTTCAGGAGACGCAGGTGTTGCTAGCACCGCAGCGTACAGAGCTGCGTGTGTGGGTGAGCAAGGGTGGCAGGCCGGCAGCCTTGCTGGAGACTTGCTGTCCTGGGGTGGTGGTTTGGGCCTCAGTCACCCACCCTCCCTGGACCCCCAGCTCTCTCTTGGGTTGTGCTTCTCCTGGTACATCCCTGCCCAGGTCAAAGCACAGTTTCTGACAGCTGGAATAAGACCGGAGTTCTGGAGAGCTGGGAATGAGGGTGGAGGGAGCAAACAAGTGTGCCATTCTGACTGCACACCATCGTGAGGAAAACACACGCACAACCCTCTATCCCCCCCCCGCCCCCCACCGCCCGGGCCGTAGCTTTTGATCTGTTAGTGAAATGGATCATGACAGCGGCCATTGGAAATGCCTCTAGAAGTGAGACGGGCTTCTTTCTCCTCTCCAGCTGCTTGGCCTTTGGTCTGACAAAATTAAATTCCACGTAGAGCATCTTATAACAGAGGTAAAAGTCACGTTAGGGAGGGGCTTTCCATGAGGATCTATTTCTGAGGACTTTTTGCCTTTTTTCTCTGAAAACTAACGAATACAGAGGTGTTTTTTTTTTTAAATAAAAACTTATCCTGAAAGACCTTTGTTTTCACTATGAGATAAAGTTATTGGAGAGGGAAAAATACAGCCACTAGTGACTGATAGTGTTTTGTGGTCTTATTAGAGGTTACATATATGTGAGAATAGTAGCTGTCTTATTCTACCCATCTGTCACTCAGTCCATCCACCCATCACTCCTTAGTCCAGGAGGACTTTATTTAAGGAAACACCTCTGAGAGGATCTTAGAAATACATTATTAAAATTGAGCACAGTTATTCTGAAGGAGCTTTCAGAACAGGAATGAAGCCTTCTGGGCAACAACCTGACTCAGAGTTAAGGGTGACCAGGAGGCCCATGTTCCTAAAGGTTTGGAATAAGTCCCATGAGGAAGGGCCTGGGGGCAGAGGAGAAAGGAGCGCCCACGTTTCCCAGCCCTCCCAGGAGCAGTTTGCAGGTTCACCAGTGTGGCTCGGGTTGTCGCGTCCTCTCTGGTCTTTGCTTGTTCATTTGCTCGTTCTTCCCTAGAGCAGGCATTTGCTGAGCCCCCACCGTACCTGATGGGCTTTGCAGAAGGCGGTACGTATAATAGTTGGACAAGTCAGGCAGACAAGGTCCCACCGTCATGGTGCCTTCCAGCCTGGTGGAGAGCCGAGGAGCAGCAGAGAATAAACAACCAGACATGCAAACATTTGACATATCACATAGTGATACGTGTTATGGAGAAAATGAATCTGCGGATGCACTGACCAGAACAGATTGTGTGTATGAGGTATGTGTCCATAGATGCAGTGCCTGTGTGTGTTACAGGGGGAGAGCCTGCTAGCTATTGTCAAGTGCTTGGTGTGTGTGTGGAATGGAAAAGAGTTTTCTTTCCCTCCTAGAAATAAGCTGTCACATTCATAGTGCATACATACAGATCAATAAGAATTTTTTCTTTCCTTCAGAAAATCATTTTTTTCTCCAACTCGTGTTGGAATTGATTTCTGAGTTCACTTAGATTAGAAGCTCTTATGGAACTTGGGTGGTAGGGACTGGGGGAGATACCAGCCTAGGGTGGGCCTGGCCCACTACAGCTCTCAGAGCAAGTCAGTTTCTCATGCTTGTTCCCCTATTTGTCCTGAAGAATGCCCTGGGCCAGGAGGACAATGGATCACCTGCCCTTGCCAGGGAAGCCACGCCTCTGGAGATGTGCTTGTCACCAAAGAAACCCGCCCGTCTCTCCACACTCTCCCAGGAGAACGGCTAGGGGAGGCGAAGTGGCAGGCCTCGCCCGGGGAAAGATGATTTCCCACTGTGGGCAGATGTCTTCACTTAGTGACCTTTTGGGATCCACTAAGACCTCTTCAGTTCAGGAGTGTTTATTAGTAACCCAGTGGGTGGGGTTGTTTTAGTAGCCACAGAAACACTATAGACAGGTTCCTAGTAGAGTGTGGTGCTTGTGGTGTGGGGAGTGGGGGGGGCACAGGCAGAGGTGGGATCAGGGGACCAGCTGAGCAAACAGGAGTGGGATCTGGAACTTTCTTTGGTCCAGACAAAGTACTATAGAGCCATGCAGGCCCTATTCCTACCCACAATGTCTTGGGACTGAAAATAGTACATTCCTTTCCCCCATCTGGGAAGTCTTGCATGGATAAAGCATTCTAACTGTGCTGGTGAGGGTAATGACAACTGCCTTTATCAAGCACACTTTATGCCTCTCCAGTGACATTCGCCATGATTCTGTCATGCTGTTCATACGTTAGATGCTCGGGGGTTTTGGCTAGGGGCTTTAGGGCTCTGTGTGGCATCTTACTATGGAACCGAGGACTGGGCCTTTGCTAAAGGCCCCTCAGTCCTCCCAGTCTCCAGTGACACTGACTCTCCATCACTGGAGGGATTCCAGTGCAAACTAGATGCTCCTGACGTGAGATGCTCGTGACTGTCCCCCACTGGTGGGCATTTCTGTGCGGGTGACAGTCTTAGCAGCCAGTGCCAGTGCTGCTGCAGAACCCTTCCTGCAGTGCCCCCGCAGCCCCTCACGACCAGCAGAGGCCTGTTTGTTTCTGCAGGACGTGGCTTCCAGGCGCCAGCAGGGTGCACTAGCGGTGTCAGATTCCCGAAGCTTTCCCTGAGCTTGGTGGCACCACGTCCCCTTCTTGCAACTCTTGTAGGGACAGTGTCTGGCTCACCCGGCCTCTGGCCTGACTGGGCCCCGCTGCCTGCAGCTGCAGGAGTCGTTGCCTTCCTGCAGCCTCCGGGTTCTTCTGGGAACCTGGTGTCTGTCTTCCTCTACCCAGGGCCGGCCCTCGCCACCTTCATTCTGGCTTCAGGAGTGTGGCCGTGTCTGATTCCCACTGGGCATGTCAAGTGATGAATGATTTCTTTTTTTTTTCCTTTTTCCACCTCAAGCTCAGGGAATGTTTCCAGGAGCTGTGGCCTGGCTCCTCAGGCCTCTGGGTGACAGTGAGTACGGCGCCAGGCTGGCTGAGGGTGTCTGCCTCTGCTTAGCACAGGCTCAGCCGTGGCTGGTCCCTTGGCCTGCACTGTTGAAAGAGTTGAGATTGTGCCGGGGGTGATGGAGTAAGGCAAGCTTCCCTGCTCCTTACCTTCCTTTCTCTTGAAAACCAGTTTTTTTTTTTTTTTTTTTAAGAGTTGAATCTTTCTGATACATGGAAAGATTGTTAGCTGCTGTTACATAGTGTTTTCTCAACATATACTTCATTTTGAAAAACAAAGACTGAAGACACCTTTGCCTAAAAATACTTCAGTCATTACTGAATTTGGATGATTCTAGGAGTCCCTTGACAGAATTAATTAAAAATAAAAGGAGGCAAGAGATTTAACACAGGTTTATTTATTATTCCTGATGGAGGACTGACTTCATAATTATATGTGGGAAATACTGTTATTAAAAAAACTTTAAAAGGGTTGGAGAGATGGCTTAGCGGTTAAGTGCTTGTCTGTGAAGCCTAAGGACCCCAGTTCGAGGCTCGATTCCCCAGGACCCATGTAAGCCAGATGCACAAGGTGGAGCATGCATCTGGAGTTCGTTTGCAGTGGCTGAAAGCCCTGGTGCGCTCATTCTCTCTCTCTCTCTCTTTCTCTGTTTGTCTCTCTCAAATAAATAAATAAAAATAAAAAAAACCTTTGAGCAATTAATAAGGAGTTGAGGATGTGGCTCAGTTGGTAGAGTTATATGTCTAGCATGGGTGAAGCCCTGAGCTCTTGCTTGGATCCCCACCACCCCATAAACTGAGCATGGAAACACACATCTGTGTTCCTGGTGCTTAGATGTGAGATGAAGGCAGGAAGCTCACCAATTCAAGGTCAGCCTGCAATACATGAGACCCCGTTTCCAAGAGGAAACAGTCACTAGTAAGAGGATTTAGCTACAAATATAACGATAACCTGACAAGTAAGAACTGCCTGCTAATACGGGTCTGGCTGGTATTGTGGGTTGGGATAACATCACCAATAACACCCTGCATAAGTTCATGGGGAGCTTCTGCCCATCGGAAGTGACACACACTGGGTGACTCAGTCTCCCTGTGGGTGGGTAAAGCCACCCCTGTTGATTTATGTGAAAGGTCTGAGGAAGAATCTGAAGGCTGTGTGCATCATGTTTCATAGTTAGTAGAATTTAAAAATTTCATATGTTAATATTTCATAAAGGTTACAGGTAATGTTCTGATTTTATTTTGGTCTGGATCCCTACAAACCACATGTTGGGGCACGAGAGATGGCTTTGTGGTTAAGGCACTTGCCTGCAAACCTTAAGGACCCAGGTTCGATTCCCCAGTACCCACATAAGCCAGCTGCACAATGTGGTACATGTATCTGCAGTTCGTTTGCAGTGGCTGGAGGTCCTGGCATGCCCATTCTTTCTTTATCTCTCTCTCTGTCTCTCTCTGCCTTTCTCAAATCAACCAATAAATAAAATATTTTAAAAACCCATATTTTAAGTGGACACAGCCAGTGGTGGGTCCTCTCATTGGCTGACCGCCTACAGTAGGGAGCCATGTTACATTATGGGTTCTAGGTTCTTAGGTAATTCTTCCTGTAGCTCCTGAGATGAGGGATTTGAAAGAGGGGAGGTCAGAAGGTGGCCTTTTCTCCCCCTACCTCTCTTCGCTACTCTTGCTTTGTAGCCCTTGGCTAGGCACTGGATTCTGGATACGGCTTGAGGCAGATCACAGTTTGCAGATCTGCTTTTGGGCTTGGGAAGGCTGTACATTTTAATTCACAGTCAGTGTCTGCGGCCTGCTTCCTGTGGCATAAGTATATCCATGGAACATATTAATTTTTCTTTAAGTAGATGTATTATATGAAATATTCATTGGAGCAGGCTTCACAGAACAGCTCTGGGAACAGATGTACTGAGTACAGTTTGTCCTCATAAATCTATTAATGCTGATAGGATGTGGTTGTTGCCCGGGAAGCTCTGGGGTGCTCTGGGGCTGGAGGGGGGCAGGCTGGCTGTGATGGCGCTTTGCTTCCCTGGGCCCAGCTGTGGCAGGCCGTGCTCGTGTGGACCTGCACACACGCATATCCCGTTTGCTCCTTGCTTTTCCTTACCACCTCCTTTATTAAGTTGTTTTATTAAGTTTATTAATTTTGGACACATCATATGTTGGTACCATCATTTCCCTCCTCCCCCTGCCTCCACTCCACTGAGGGCCCTCCACTGTGGGATTGCTGGTATTCCCCATGGAGTTGGGGGTGAGGGGATGTGAGAGCAGCAGTCAAGTCATTGTGTGTGTGTGTGGGGGGCAATATCTGGATATTCCCTCCTACTTTGTGGTTCTTACATTCTTTCCACCCTCTCCTTCGCAAAATCCCTGAGCCGTGGTGGGTGTGCTTTAAGTCTACTTTAGTGTTGCGCTCCTAGCAGTTTCTGGGTCTCTGCTTTGGTGCAGTTTGAGTGTCCTCAGTGTCTGTCCCCTCACCCTGGCGCAGGTGTCAGGCTCACCGTGGACACGGCACTCTGGCTCGTCTTGCCAATTCCTGTGTGTTTTCACCTGGGTCCTGGCTGCTGTGTGAGGTTCACCTCCTTCTGTCTATTCTTGTCTCATCAATAGATTTTGGTTGTCCTCGGTTCTCACTGCTTTCTGAAAAAGAAAAACAGCCTCTTCAATAGAGAGTGATGTCAGGATAGGTTAATTTTTAATGAATATGGAATGGAGACTTCTCCTTCTATGAGCCCTTTCTTTTCATTTAGAGGAATTAGATAAGAAGTGGGAAATGAAGGTTTAGAGTTGTAATGATGCTTTGCTGGGAAACGTGGGCCGTAAGTAATGACTGATCTATGAAGAAAAAGGATTCGGAGGACCAGGACATGGGTGGGGACGGGGTGCTAAGGCTGAGCCGAGTGCTTACCCCAGATTACCCTAACAGTCACAACAGGGTGTAGGCGGCACCATTCCTGTATTGCCCGTGAAGAGACCGAGGCTCAGAGAGGCCTAGTAGCTGGCCCAAAGTGCAGTTTCTTCAGCCTCACACAGCTGTGTGGATAGCCTGGCGTGGACGCAGCCAGGACTGAGTGTAGTGCACCGAGCAGGTCACGATCCCCGAAGCCCTGCAGCAGTCTCCTCCTCATCACAGGGATGGAAACACCCTGGCCAGAAGCAGCTCATGGAAGGAAAATACATATTTTGGCTTACAGTTTCAGGGGAAGCTTCATCCTGGCAGGGAAAGCTTGGCAGGAGTGGACAGCCAGATGTCACATCTCCACAGCAGCAGGGAAGAAGGAGAGAGAGTGAACTGAGTGTGGCAAGCAGGACTATAACACCCCAGTGCCCACCCCCATTGACGTGCACACACACCTCCCAAAGGCTTCACCAGCTTGGGGTTAAGGCCATGGAGGACATTTTACATTCAAACCATCATAAGCCCCCATATGACCTGGGGTGCTGGAAGGGCTAGAGAATCACGGGAAACTTGGAGAAGGCTAGAGGGGAAGGTTCAGAGACTGGATAGGAAGTTCCCAAAAGAGATGGGGGCTGGAAGGGGAAATGCCAGAATTAAGAACAAGTGCAGGTATACAATGTCAGAAAGGGGTAGCTTGCAGGGGTAGAGTGAAATGTGCCTGGTTTAGTTATGACCAGTCCTGAGGGTGGGGAAGATTAAAAGCTCAGGCAGAGCCTCCTAAGCCTCGTTAGGGCATTTGGACTAAAACCAAGGGCAAGGAGCAGCCAGTAGGGGTTTTGAAGCCAAAGAGACAGAAATGAATTTGTATATTTGAAATAGAGGACGTTTGGAAGGGGAGAGATTATTAACTTGTCAGGGAAGCCACAGGGCAGGGGCTAGAGGCTGCAAAGGGGTGCAGGAGAGAGATGTATTTTAGGGGTTTTGTGATGGGAAATAGCAGGAACTGGCCTGGCTGAGAAAGGCACAAAAAGTTAGAGAAAAGGGAGCATCCAGGGCTGGGGAGATGGCTTAGCAGTTATGGCACTTGTCTGTGAAGTCTAAGGACCCAGAGTCGATTCTCCAGGTCCCACATAAGCCAGATATACATGTTGGCACATGCATCTGGAGTTCATTTGCAATGCCCCCGGCACACCCCATTCCTCTCTCTGTGTGTGTCTCTAATGAATAAGTAAAAATAAAATTTAAAAAATACTTTGAGGCTGGAGAGATGGCTTAGCGGTTGGGGCACTTGTCTGCGAAGCCTAAGGACCTATGTTTGTCTCTCCAGATCCTATTTTAGCCAGATGCACAAAGGTGAGGTCGCACATGCCCACTAAGTGGCACAAGCATCTGGAGTTCGATGGCAGTGGCTGAGGCCTTGGTGCACCAATTCTGTCTCTCTCTCTCTCTTAAAAAAAAAAAAATAGCAGCAGTCAGAAGGGGGAAGGAGGAGAACACACCTTGGAAACAGAATGTTAAGAAACTTTAGGCTGGGCGTGGTGGCCTCAGCACTTGGGAGGCAGAGGTAGGAGGATCGCCGAGAGTTCAAGGCCACTCTGAGACTGCATAGTGAATTCCAGGTCAGCCTGGGCTAGGGGGAGACCCTACTTTGAAAAGGTAAAAACAACAACAACAACAACAACAAAAAAACCCCCCAAAACTTTAAACAGGCTTTTACAGAAAGGCACGAGATATAGTCACCAGAACAGCTCTTAGGAGATGATGAGATCTGATATGGTAAATTTAATCACGTTTTTTTTTCCAGCCAGATCTTCACTCTGTAGCTTAGGCTGGGCTTGAACTTGTGGTAATCCTTTTGCCTCAGCCTCCCAAGTGCTGAGATTATAGATGTGAGCTCCCACTCCTGGCTCTACTAAGGTTCAGTAGTGTTTCAGAAGTTTAAGGAGCCCTAAGGACAAAAGCAAACATGTGAACTAAGGGAAATGTAGTCTAAAGAGAAAGAGAAAAGAAATAAGGTAAAAGTATTATAAACCTTGGGCAGAAGCAGAACTCGAAGGAGGGAAGTCAGAAGGGGCTGTTAACCACCGCTGCGGGGCTATGACCCAGTGGACTGAAGGCTCCAGAAGTCCATGGTGACATGGGAATCCGGGCAGACTCGAGGGCAAAGCAGAGATAAAGGAGAGGGGAGCCCGCCCGCTGGAGAGCTTCCCAGGCGCGTCCACACCTGTCCTACCCCTGCTGAGGGCCGCCATCAACACAGATGGAACCAGCTTGCTCCCCCTGAAGTTCAAAAGCAGAAAGCCACCTGGAAGCTGGTCCCATTCCCTGCCTGCCTTCCTACTGCTCTTCCCCTGTCCCCTCCCCCTCGGTGTCCCTGGCCCCATAGCCAGCCTCTGTGCTCCTAGTTGCCCCCCCCGCAACTTCCTTTTCTCTCAGTCACACTCCCCGTGTCCTCAAGTCCTGCTGGGAGACCCTGAAAGGACCTGTCTGTCCTTGCCTCTTGGGCTCAGGTATGTGTTGAGAGTCTGGAGCCCAGCGTGAGAGCCGACTGACTGACTGTTGGGGTTTTCCTGCTCCCCACTCCAGGTCATCTTCCACGACGTGGCTGTGCTCACAGAGAAGCTCTTCCCAGTCGTGGAGGCCATGCAGAAGCACTTCAGTGCTGGCTCAGGGACCTACTACAGCGACTCCATCTTCTTCCTCTCGGTTGCCATGCATCAGATCATGCCCAAAGGTAACCTGGACTGCCGGACTCTGCATGCACTCTTCCCTGGCTTGGTATGGCTGGTGCCCTGTCTCAGAGGAAGACAAGGGCTCAGGGGGTTCCACACAGCCAGGTACCAAATCCCCTAATCCTGTGAGGTGACAGGCAGAGAAGATGGAGGGCTTGTCACCTGCCCAGTGCTGTATGCTCATTTAAGTGGCAGACTAGGTTTTGAACCTGATTCTGACTGGCCTGGGGTTCTGCCTCTCCAAATAGTATATTCCTTCCCCTCAGCTGGCCCACATGGGAGCTCGCTGGGAGGCCCAGTACAGGTGTGGAGAGCAACTCAGATTCGATGTGGGTGTTGCCTCTGTTCTCATAGATTCTAAGGTCAGGACAGGTGTAGATGCTGCCCCAACTCTGCCATCTGCCCTGTTCATACCTTTGGCCCTTTAAGGTGAGTTACCTCTCTAGGCCTCATTTTTGCCACCTGTGAGGAGAAGAGGCTGCACAAGTGAGTTATTTCTGCCTGCCTCTGCACCTCTGGGTTTATAGGAATGCCCCCGGCATCTGTGTATTCCTAGGAGCCGGGGAAACGTTCTACCTCCATCCCACTTCTCCAGTGGACCCACTCTACTCCTAGCTGCTGCCCACCTCCACCAGGCTTTGGCGTAGGATTGATTCTGTCTGATCACAGTGTTCCATGGCTAAGCAAGTTTGCAACAGCTTGACTAGATGAGCCACAAGGGCCTGATCTCTCCTGCTGTCCTGCATGCGTGAGTGTCCTTGACATTAAAGAGTAGCAGATCAGGTGGAAGCATGTTGGCCTTTCTGCATCCCCCCCCACTCCCGCCGGTCCACTGATGGGTCCTTGTCTACTGAGCGCTGAATCTCCATGAGGGAGGTTATGCTTTGAAATGCCCAGTGAGGAGCAAGAGGCAACTCTACTGTTTGCAAAGAAGGGAAGGTGCTACTGTCTCCAGCTACATGGGAAGTCAGGTAGTGAATCTTAGAGGGCCAGGTGACCAGCTGGGACCTGCCGGACCACTTTCCTTTGGCTTTGCTCCTAAGATGTGTGAGCCAGGAGGACTGCTCTGATCATCTCCCGCTTTGTTCTGAAGAGACCCGTCACTGCTTAGGGGGCTGTGTCTATGGAGAACAGGCTTTGATGGGAGCCTGGTCCTGGGCCCAGTATGTGGGTCAGATCATCTGGGTCTCTCCAGACAGGGCCAGGGCCAGGGGCTAAGCAGGAAGACATGGAGGGAGTTGTTTTGGCCCAAACAGGCAGACTTCTCTTGGATTCTTTAGCCAAATGATAAAGTGCTCCCAGAGAGTCATTTCTGTGAATGCCCAGGATCCTCTTCCCCAGAAGAACTACTGGGAGTTATTAGAACTCCACAGTCATGAAAAGGGCAAGTAGTGCCAGCATTTCCCGCGGTGTCTGGGGTGTGTTCTGCTAGGAAGTCTGGCTGCCGCTCCACACTCGGCTGTGTTGCCAAGTCCCAACCCGGCAGATCCTTTGGAATTCCTGCAGTTTTCGGAAGGACACCGTGGAAGTGTTTGGACATCATTAACACTGTCTTGAGTTGGTTCCTTATTGCTGCCTGTTTCAGTGTTTATCATTTTTTATTATAAAAATTACTTTTGTTCTTTAATGGCTTTGTTCTTATGTAATTTCTGTGTCCTTGTTATTTGGGCTTTCTCCAGGAAAGTGAGAATGGGGTGGGTGGGCGCATGTTCTTGGTCCCGCCCAGGAAGGCCGGGTTAGGCCAGCACTCTCTCCTCTGAGTTGTGTCAGAACCTGGTGACTGGGCTTCCAGAAATGCAAGTCACGCTTCTGTGTCTGAGCCTCTCTCCTCTTTCCTTTCTGTGTCTAGCATAAAGTCACCTTATGTGCATTGTGTGTGTGTGTTTGCAACTTTTTCATTCTTGACATTTTTATACAGTATATAATGTATTTTGTTCTTATTGCCCCCCCAGTTACTCTCTTATCCCCCTTCCTCTTCCATTAACACCACTTTCTTCCCTATTCATTAATCATCCTTCCTGCCTTGTCATACTTATGCACTTAAAAAATATTTTATTAAAAAATTTTTAATTATGAGAGAGAGAGAAAGAGGCAGATAGAGAGAGAGAATGGGCACACCAGGGCCTCTAGCCACTGCAAACAAACTCCAGACACACGTGCCACCGTGTGCCTCTGGCTTATGTGGGTCCTGGGGAATTGAATCTAGGTCCTTAGGCTTTGCAGGCAAGTGCCTTAACTGCTAAGCCATTTCTCCAGCCCCTTAGGTGCTTTTAAAATATGTTTACTTCTTTGTCTTGGTGTTAGGGATTTTAACTAGGGCCTTGTACTTGCTAGATAATTGCTGTATCACTGAGCCACATCTCAAGCCCTGTTTACTTCTTTTTCCATTTTAGTAGTAACGTTCATTCATGAAATATTTGAGAACAACATGAAAATAGAAACAAAGCTGGGCTTTATTACCATATAAGCGTCAACATTGTTAATTCCTTGCCTAGTATTTCCCTAATATATAGCATCTTAAAAATATGGGCAAAATAAGAGTTATATTTTATCAGATCAATATAAGTTCTTTTAATGTATCAAGACATGGAAGTGAACTTTAATTTCAACTAAAACATGGGAGAAATGGTACAACTAAAGCTGGCCATGATTTTCCCAGCTGATGTCACAGATTACTATGTATGATATAATTATGGCCTCTGAAAATTTTCTGAGTGACTCCACTAAGTAGATGAGTCTTACTTCACTTTAAATTTCCCTGTTCTCAGATCGCTGGGTGCTTCCCCTCTGCGTTCTGTTATCATAAGTTAAACGGTGCTGAATGTCCATGTGCATAAAGATTAGGAGTATATCCGCATGACAGCCAGGCAGTGTCAACTCCCCAGTGTCCCTGGCGTTGTTGGCTTGCACAGATGAGGCTCTGTACTGTTTGTCAGGCCCACTGGTGTCTAACCTGTCATGTGGCTCTTAGGCTTCCCAGACACTTGCAGTCCTACTTGACAGGAGAGGAAAGCGAGGAGCTGAGAGATTGAGCTGCTTGGCGGAATCCTAGGCTGAGCTGGGCCTCTGCTGGCCCAACCCGTGGCCCATGACCATTCCGATCTCCAGACCTGAGTGCCTGCTCTTCTGCGTGCCTGTACAACCCCTTGAAGCTTATAGGGCTAAGCCTCTCCCCTTCTCCCCTGGGCCTCTTGCTGCAGCCCTGCAAGCTGCCTACCTGGCCGGGAAAGCAACCCCATGTTGCTACCCGAAACCACATCTGTCAAGCAGCACCCCAGGAGGAACACGGGGGCAGACCACATGGAGCACACTGGCTCTGAGTTGGTCAGCGCTTATTTTTCTTTTGTTTCCTTGAGGGTCACATGTGGCCAGCTGGCCTGTCCTGCTGTTCACACTTGCAGTCCCTATGCTCTTCACAGACTCGTGGCCACTCTGCTCCTTACTGGTATCCATGGGGCTTTCATCCCCCCAGTCCATGGTGTTAGGTTCGTCACCATTGGAAGTGTCTTATGCAATGGAAAAGAAAACATTTGTGCCCAGCTGGAGCTGGAGGGAGTGAAAAGCAGCTCCTTCGGGACTACTAGCTTCCCTGTCCTGTGTCACATGGCTTTGAGTACTGTCAGCTATGGCTTAGTGACATGGCCCATGAGAACAGGCCTTCCAGGCAGAGCTCTGATGTGTAGTGTTTGGCTGTGGAGTTCTCCCTGGGCAGAGACGGCAGGTGCCAGATACTCGGCCAAGCTTCCATCTAACCAGAGGCCCCAGGAGCCTTTCCTGGTATGACGTGCACCCTGGAAGGCCCTCCTGTTCTGCCAGTCCTGTCAGCCTGTGTTGTTTGCCTTTGCCAAGGATCTGCTGTTTACATGACGTGGTGCCATGCAAACACCAGAGAGAATGGGCACACCAAGGTCTCCTGCCACTACAAATGAGCTGCAGGTGCCTGTGGCACTGTGTGCTTGCTTTATGTGGGTACTGGGGAATTGAATCCAGGCTGTCAGGCTCTGCAGGCAACCTCTGAGCCCTGTCTCCAGCCCCTTAGAGGACATTTAAAAATATACTTACTAATTTATTTATTTATTTATTGAGAGAAGAGAGAATGAGTAAGCATGCATGGATACACCAGGGACTCTTGTCACTAATGAACTCCAGATGCCTGGGTCATTTTGTGCATCTGGCTTTACATGGGTACTGGGGAATTGAACCCAGGCTGGTAGGCTTTGCAAGCAAGTGCCTTTAACCACTAAGCCATCATCCCAGATTTGCGGGCATTTTAAAAATTTTATTTTATTTGAGACAGAGAAAGAGGCAGACACACAGAGAAAGAGTGGGTACGCTAGGGCCTCCAGCCTCTGCAAATGAACTCCAGGCACGTGCGCCACCTTGTGCATCTGGCTTACGTGGATCCTAGGGGAATCAGACCCTGGGTCCTTTGGCTTTGTAGGCAAGCACCTTAACCACTAAGCAGTCTCCCCAGCCCCGTTTTTGATAGGGAGGAATCTGATCTCTCTGTAAAGAAAAGTGTTGTACCACAAGGATCAAACACTGGGGTCCAGCTGCACACTTTCACTGCATGCCCATGGCTGGGCACTGTTATCAGCTGGTAAGACCTGTGGGGACCTCCCCAGCCTCAACAGCAGACTGGCTAGTGTGTATATGTGTGTTAGCGCATGGCCTGTGTACAGACACCTGGTCTGTACATGCATGGAACATGAAGAGAGCACCCCTGAGATCTGCTCCCTTCACCTGCCTCCCAGAATATAGGCTCTGTGTTTTCACAGGGCCAGGACCTGGAGGGCCCTTGAACCGGCTACCCTGGGAGCCTTTACAAACCCACCTGCAGTTTTTATGTGCTGTGTAGGTTCAGAGCACAAGGATGTGGGGCGTTCTCGAGGAGGGTGGGCAGAGTAAGGCTCTGGTGGGGGTCAGACCCCCATTACACCAGGCAGATAGTCTTGCCATGGAACCACACACCCTTTGGTCCTTGCCACTTAGTGAGCACTAGCTCCATCAGACCGCTTTCTTCCCAGTGCCAAACTGAGTGAGGTAGATGCCCTGCAGGAATGAGAAGAGCACTGTGTTTGGTGGATAAACAAATGAGACTGAGGGAAAGCGGGGGCAGGAAGGCTTACACGGATGGGCACAGGTTCATTCTGTCAAGCTTTCGAGGCCAGAGAAAGAAAAGTTCAGAGGAGGAGGGGAAGCCCAGGCCAGGTTCCAACCATGACAGGTCTGAGGCTGAGGGAGTGGTTTGTGTCCATGAGGACTTTTCCCAAGATGCACTTTCTCTGGAACCCAGGCTTGGGTTAGAACTCAGCTTTACCACACTTCTGATCGATCGACTGGCTCCGTGGGCTTGCTTGGGAACCTGGTGGGTTGCTTTTGCCCTTGTTTCCATGAGAGCAGAGGGGATTAATTGTTCCAGTTGATTGACTTTCTGATAGCTATAGTAAAAGCAACTTCTTGGAAGGCCTCACTTAGAGCACTTAGAAAGTGCAAGTGAATAGTCACTGTCCCCTAGGCCCTCTGGGCCTGGGCTCTATAGAGACATGGAGATGACCTGTCGTGTAGGATCTCTTGGGTCTGAAGGTTGCTCACTTCATCTTCCATGTGTGTACAGGTCTGGTGACCGTAACAGGCCAAACACTTAGATACACAGCAGATTCTAGCCACTGTGCACCCAGGCCAAGGGAGATCTCCATGGGTCACAACGGAAGGAAGTCACACTGTGCAGACCATATTTAACAAAAGTGGATGGCCACATGTGCCCTGCTTGGGGACCACCAGCTCTGGGTGTAGGAGCTCAGAGATGTTTTTTAAAGGACTGATTTAGGATTCCAGAAGGTAGGCCATTTTATGGTATGGGTTGAATACATGACTGTATCTGGACTTCCTTGCTTTATAGGTACAGTGTCTATCACAAGGACTGAGGCAGGCAGGCCTGAGCTGCTGGACGGGGAGCTGGTGTATCGCAGAGAGTAGTTTAGGCTCTGGGTCACAGAGGTGGGTGCAAACCACATCCCTGGCACTTGCTAGTTTTGTGACCTTGGGAAGTCACGAGAGTCATATGGACCTTGGAGCAGGACACCTGGGTTCATAGCAGTCCACTGCTGACTAGCTTAGCTGGGCTACTCTCTTCAACTTGCTGGACTTCTGTGTGCCTCAGTTTTCTCATTAGAGGAGCTTGCATCTTACAAAGTTTTGAGAATGAAAGGAGTTACTGTGTGTAGCAAGTTTTGGACAGTGCTTGGAGCATGGTAATTACCCTAAGTGTTGGCTCGTGCCTGTCCGGATCTTACTGTCCTTTTGTGTAAAATGGGGTTGTAAAGTTCTGATGTCAGGGGGGAAGCAAGATGATGCCTAGGACTGCATGAGGCACTGTGTCTGGCCCCTTGCCAGTGCCCAGCCAGTATTGTTCGCTGTTGTGTGTGACAGTGAGTCATGTCCCCAGACAACACCCAGGAGTGTGGCTCTGGAGTCACCTTATGGTCTTCCCTTTTGGAAAGAGCTTCTGACAAGGTGTCTTAGTCTGATTCCTAGCTGATAACATAATTCCACAGACTAGATAAGTTACAAAGAATATTTTTTTTTGACTATCAGTTTTTATCCAAGGTCGAGGGACTATATCTAATAGCCTTGCTAGCAGAGTTCCAGGGTAGCACAGGGCACCACGTGCAAAGAGATGGGGAGTGTGGTGTGTGTGTGTGTGTGTGTGTGTGTGTTCTCTCTCTCCCCTTCCCTCTCTCTTGGTATGAAGCCTCTAGGATTCAATCATGGGGCTCCACCCTCATGACCTCACCCAATCTTAACACCTCCCCAAAGCCCCACCTCTACACACCATCTTTGGATTAAGTTTCCACCCTCCCTACATCACAATGAAGTTTCAACTCCAGTATGAGTTTGGAAGGGGGTCAAGGCATATTTGACTCCTAACATGGGGGTTAAGTTCTCATCGCCTACATTTAAGTGAGCTCTGCCATCTCAACTGCCCCCCTCATGGGAGCCTGTCAGGCAGAAATTAAGTAGTACAGCTAAACATAGTTCATCCTTCTCCTGCGACTTTTGCCCCCAGCTCCTCAATCCAGATGCTTGAAGCCACACAGTCATGCCACATGGTTATTACTACCATGGGTCCTATCTACCCTGGCTTCCTGGGGTCTGTGTGGGTGCAGGGATCAGGCAAATAGAAGGTGTTGCAAGATCTCAGAACAGGCAGGGTGTAGAGCCTAATGCGGTGCTTGCTGCTGTGGAAAAGCACAGCAGAGCCGCTGATGGTGAACCAGGATGGCCAGTCCTCCCCCAGCTCTCCTAACCCTGGCGCGCTGAGCTGTACCCCGAGACTGTACCTCAGCAGTCTGTCGTGGGGCCTTTGCTGCTGGAGGCGGGCAAGGGCACCCCTGCAAGGACAGTTTTGGGTCTACGGTGGGTTCCCGGCACAGGTTGGACAAGGCTAGTGTAAAGCTCAGGTAACTCATGTGTGACTGCTTCTCAGCTTCGACTCACAGGCCTGTTTGCAGGAGAGAATTGAGGCAGGCAAGAGGCAAAACCCACCTGGCAAAATCCAGCCTGGCCGCTGTCATCCATCCATCCATCCATCCATCCAAGTCCCTGAAACTCTGAGGTGGTGTGTGACCTTTTGTGAAAAGTCTTAATTTTTTTTTTTATAAGTGAAACTGAGAAGATGTAGTGAAAGCTATATTTATTTGAATTTTTTTTTTTTGTTCTGTGCTTTTTGTATTTACTCCCAACCATGGGAGGTACTTATTGTTTTCCACTGGTCTTTTATATCGACTTCACAGAACATAGACCACTTTTCAGGTGGTTTGTGGAACTTCATAACTTTGTTCAGTGTGAGACCAAATCCACACACTGCTCTGTAATCGATGCTCAGTTAGCTGTCCTGAAGCGGATGAGTTCCTAATGTGTGGACCCTGCAAAGGTATGTGCAGATGTTCTGGAATCTGGGGCGTGGTGGCCAAAGAGTACCCCAGGAAGGCCTTTTATCCACTCCTACCCCCATCATCCCTAAGGCCTGGAGGCAGTAGGCACAAGGGCCCCTGAGCTCGCTGATGCTGTATGAACATATTTTTATGCTCCTGTGAAAGGTGCATGGCACAGGCTTGGTGGCTGCTGTGTGCTCTCGAGTTCCATGGCCTGGAAGCAGATGGGAGTGGGGTGGGATAGCATAGTATGGCTGGGGGTCCCTCTGCCCCTTCCTTCCTGGCTCTCTGTCACAGGGGAGAAGAGGCCCTATCTCCTTCCCTGCGTCTTCTCCCGCAGCAGGTCAAATAGACTACTTCCAGTGTCCTGTCCGTCAGAGGGCATGGTCCCTAGGTAAAGGGCTTCCTTCTTCCTGGACTTCCCCCTTCCTTCCTGAGGCAGAGAAATGGGGCTGTCCTTGTCAGGGTGGACGTATGCCATCCTCCCTGTCATGCCACTGTCATGCTCCTTGGGCTGGAGGGGAACAAAGTCCTACTATGACTTTGGACCTCAGCCACTATTTCTAGAATTCCATTCACATGCAGCTGATAATGAAGTGGTGCTTGAATTTCCCATCTGCCTTTGCTCCTGATGAGTATAAGTGTTTCAGAAACCTCCCAGAGAGAAGAGCCACTAGGCCGTTCCTAAGTTCTCTGGACAAAATAGCATCCTGTATTATCCAGACCTCCTGTGACTGACTGCTCAGAGCCGTCATCTTCTCTGATGGGGGTGATGATGGTACAGACTTCACTGGGCATGGTGAGACTGACAAGGTGGCGTTTGAAGTCACTGCCCATTCCGGAGGTGCTCAGTAAGCGAGCGTGTCAGGATGCTGCTTCTTCAGGGCCAACACACGTCCGCGAATGGAAAGCACCAGGAGGTCCTGCCGCTGAAAACAGGTCCACTTTGTGTAAGCCAGAGTTTAACCCCAGTGAGCACAGAATGGCTTGTATGGGAAGTATCTTTCCACAGAGTTTTCTCTCAGGGGCAGGAGAGCCCCAGGCCAGGGAGAAAAGCACCGCCTCCCAGCCAGGTGCTCCACCCTCTTCTTCCCTGCCGCCCCAGGCGGTAGAGTATGCTATAGAGTGTGTCATTTTAATCACTCTCTGACTTGGTTGAGTACCTGGATTTTGCCTTGGGCCTAGGGGCATTAGGAGGACAGTCCTTGGATCATGACTTGTGGCAGGGACCCCAGAGACAGAACTGTTTAAAAGGTGTGCTTTTGGTGGCATTCAGTGTGCAAAGTACCCTCTTGGCATTGACTAGTTTAAAGGAGGGTGACCTAAGAATCTTGACATCAACCTTGAGTGGAATGGGGCTAAACATCAGATGCTGGTCTCCTCTGGAAGGCTGCTCTGGGAGACAGCAGGCGTGATCTGTGTGCTGGAAGTGTGAGCCCACAGCAGCGTCCCTGGCTCCAGCTTTCCTGTTGCCTCTGCTGTGACCACTGTCCTCGCTGATCCCCCCTTGGCTTCTCCTGGGCCTCCTGCTGGTCTTTGGCTAGATGTCACCTCAGCTATACCTTCCCTTCCAGTGTGAAACTACTCATCCCCTGTGAAGGGCCCCTATCTGGCTGTTTTCCTCTTAGCAGGCATCTATATGGAATATATTTTGTTTTTATTTTATTTAGTTTTTAGCATCTATCTGCCCCCCCCATAGTAAGCTCCATAACAGCCGGAACACGTGTGTGTGTGTGTGTGTGTGTTTCATTCATTGTTCCCAGTGTCTAACCATCCCAGACATACAATAGGTATTTGTTTGATGAATTCAATGAATAAACTTCTGTTAAGTATGAACTGTGAATTACTTTATTGTGGGGTCAGCCTCCTGGCTCAGCTCTTTCTATTTTAAATATTGTTATATATTAGAGAGAGAGAGAGAGAGAGAAAATGGGCATTCTGGGGCCAATTGCCACTACAAATGAACAAGACACATTCCTTTGTGCATCTGGCTTTATGTGGGTACTGGGGAATTAAATTTGGACTGGCAGGTTAAAGTGCCTGTAACTGCTGAGCCATCACCCCAACCCTTCATCTCTTTCTCTTAAGGCACTATAAAAATGCCTAGGTATGCAATCCAGCAGTTTCTGGCAAATTGTGGACTCTGGATGTACCTTACAGGTGGGTCGCAGCTAGAGGTTGAATTTCTCAGACAGCCATTCGATAAGGCCTCACTGGAGGAAGTATGCTGGGCCTGAGTCCCCAGCTGACAGTGTTCAGCACGGCATGAAGAGAGGGGCTCTTGTGTGGTAGAGAGCAAAGGGGACGACAGCTACGCAGGAACTTGGCTGAGTGCAAACGTCTGAGTAAATTCTGAACAAAGGTTCTGAACATGTCCAGTGGTTTCAGTGAGAACGATTCTCTGCCATCTCCTGTGGGGCACATCAGAGGAATTTCATTCCTCTTAGTCTGAATGGGGGCAGCTGAGCAAATTTGTCATAAAAAAACTAAATATAGTAATATGATGCAAACCACTTTCTACTAACTTCATGCCAGAAGCCCTTCCTCAGCTAATGGGCAAAGTTGCCGTACTTACCGCATGGTGACATCTTGCCTTTGGTCCCTCCGTTGCCTTCTACCTTTTAACTTCTTTTCAAAACCCTCTTTAGAATTCGTGGCTGTCAAAGACATCAGCCAGCTTTTGTTATTGCCGTGATATTAAGCAGCTCGTGTCGGGGGTCAGTGCTGTTGACTTTCGGGGTGGGAGGAGGGAGAGAACCCATGTGAGTGGTGGTCAGAGTAGCAGCCTCTGTCCTGTGTCTGGACTTGGGGAGACCTGTGGGGTCATTTGAGAGGAGAACAGACTAGATCTTGTCAGTTCTGCCAGAGAGCGAGCTTCAAGGGGAATGGAGAGAGGCTGGTGCCATTCCTTGAGGGCTTGGGAGCCAAGGCTGGGAGAGTGCAAGACAGACCTTCGGAGCCTCAGCCTGGGTGATATCTACTGTCTCACAGATGGCGCTGAGTTCCAAATCCATCTACCCGGTATGGTCACCATGCATTTCTGCAGTTGGTGTTCACTGCGTGTCCCCTCCTTGTCCCTATCTTATGCATCAACAGTGGGCACAATGAACAGTTTGGATGCTGAAATCATGAATGTACTTGCTGGTGACTGGCTCCTGTTAGTTAACCATCTTGGATTGAATCTGTTTCTCTCTTCTCTTTTTTCCCCTACGCACATATCTGGCTAGTAGACATCTTTTGGGATGTTCTGGACTCTACCTATGTTGAGAGAGAGGTGGGGGAGGAAGAGGGGGTCTTCAGCCTTGCTTCTTTCTGCTCCCCCACATTCATCTTGGTGTCCAGCCAAGGTGGCCTCTTGAGATTTCTTGGTCAGCTGTGTATTTTGCTATCCTACTTTCTGAGCTGACTCAGCTCTTCCTTTTGATGGGAAGGTTTCCATAAAGTCTGTCAAAGGCTCTGCGTGTCAGAGGGCCCAGGAAGGTAGACTTTCCTATCAGTGGGGTACCTTTAGCTGGACCTTGGGTGGGCATGATGGGATTGATTTAACATGGCCCTTCACTTTTTGTGAAAACTGGGAGCTCTTGAGTGGGTGGAGGAGGCTAGGTAGTTGTCAGTTTACAGTATGATTCCACTGAGTTGGATTGGCCCTGTGGCTCTGGAGTTAAGATGATAAACACTCTTAGAGCTGCCTGTCTCCCAGGGAGACAGCATAGTCCCTGTCTGCCCTGAACATTGCCTTTGGACATCCCTGTCTGCCATGCCAGCTTCTTAATTGGACTGCCTGCCTGCTCAGCACCCTCAGCTCTGGGGAAGGGCTGCTCTAAAAGTCATGTTGGCCTTGTGAGGATCGAGGGTCATGGCTTCCCTTCTGTATTGAATTGGGGAGTCAGGTACAATACTGGCCTTTTAAAAGCACCTTATACCACATAATAATGCTTGCCTATTTCCAGCATTAATCACAGGACTGTAGTTAGAAAGATCAACATGCCTGGAGTGAGAGTGAGCTTCTGACTATGAGCTAATTTGGTGGTTTAACTTGAAGTAAACTCCTTCACCTGTCTTCTCCCACATGTTGGGTCACTCATCTGATATTTCCTGGGAATTTTTCTTGTTCCCTCCTTCCCTGTCCTCTTCCTCTTTCTCCAAAGTCAATGAGTAACAGAGGGTTCTATTACAGCAGGGACTGGAATCGGATTATGACAGCTCTGAAGACCTGTCTACGTGGTGCTTCCTCCTTTTGCTCTCTCGTGGCAATGTTGTTTCTGTGCATGTTTCCCTATCTTCTACTCTCTTCAGTAGCTTAATTTTTGTTCTGTTGGTGATGAACTGAAGTGTGCATGGGGCTTTGGTTTGTTGGGACATTTCTACGGTGAGCATCATCTCTTGGCATTTCCATTTTAGATCCTGATACAGAATCATTTGGCCAACCTATGAGTCATAAATTGTTGATTTGTTTTAATATTTTTGTTGCTGGTCCAATCAGCTGGGACCGAGCAGATGGGACCACATGGTTCCAAACCCAGCCATCGGGGTCTGCCTCTTCAGCAAGGGTGTGGATTGTGACTACCACACACTCACCAGTACACAGCAGCTATTGGAACGGGAGGCTGTGCTCGACATGGAAGGGACAGGGAGGGGAAAAGATGTGGGTTTTCTCTTGTGACTTCAGTTTCTAGTGAGGGTATTTGACATTTGTATAAATACACAAATCACTGTCATATGAGAGAGTAAGAAAGAGTCACCATACTTTGGGTGATGTCACAGGCAGCCAGTGGTTTCTAACTCCTGGTGCCCTGATGGCATCCACCTTCCCTTGAGTGTGGGCTGGGTTTATTGCCTTGGTTGAACAGAATATGATAAATGTGATGATGTCTCACCTGTGAGATTACTGCAGCCGACCATGACTTCCGTCCTGGGTCCCTTTTCTCTCTCTTTCTCTTGGTAGGTAGGCGCTCTACCAAGTGAGCTACATCTCCAGCTTTTCTTTCTTTCTCTCAGAACTTAATTGGAGGGACCCAGCTGCCTTGCTATGAGATGCTGGCCCTATGAAGGGTCCAAATCATAAGGAACTGATGTCTCTGGTATCGCTGGCCTCAGCTTGGTGAGCTTGGGCATGGGTCCTCACATAGTCAAGCTCTGGCTGAGCGACTTTGGCCGTAGCCTCTGAGCCATAGGCATCCAGCCAAGCTGGACTTAAATTGCCTCAGAACTGAGACTCTTGAATCTATCTTTTGAAATCAAACTTTTAATTTTGAGATACTTCTAGATTAATGTGTAATTCTAAGAAAGAATCCTTTACTTACTCTACCCCAGTGACAAATCTGGCCAGACTGCAATGCCATGCAGGACATGGACATTGCTACCATCAAGCCCAGGGCATTTCCATCACCACAAGGATCCCTCCTGTTCCCCTTTTAGAGCTACGCCCATTCCCTCAGCTTGTGGCCTTCACTAATCTGGTTTCTACTCTGCTGTTGTCGTTGCTAGAATGTTACATAAGTGGGATCATGAAAGTTTGTCATCTTTTGGGATTGGCTTGTTTCACGCCACGTAATTCTCAGGAGATTCAAGTTGTAGCACAGACCATCAATTCATTCCTTTTTAGAGCTGAGTCGTATTTCATGATGTGGATGTAGGTGACTTTGCTTAACCATTCATCACCGAAGTACATCTAGATCATCTCACGTTTTGGCTGATTATGAATAAAACTGCTGAGATTTGTGTGCAGATCTTTGCGTGAACACGGTTTGGTTTTGAGATAAATGCTCAGAACCACGGTGATAGCAGGTGCTTGGGTCCGTAAGAAATTGTCAGGCTTCTCCAGACTGGCCGCACCATTTATCACCGCTCTACCCCTGCAGTGTATGCGGGAGTCTCATGTCTCTTTGAGTCTGTCTGTCCTTCCTTCCTCTGTCCCTGTTTCCATCTACCAACTGGCGGCAGCAGTGTGCTCCGATTACCCCTCACGATTCAAATGTTTCGAGTGAAGCTCTTCAATAAGCCTGCTGTCACTGGGAATGTGGGTGCTTCCCTTTTGTGGGTGTGTATGGAGATTGTGTCGTAGACTCTTAGGCAAGTACTTGGTTGGACATTTATTACCTGTCTATCCTGCCTTTCCTAGCCCAACTGGATTCTTTGCAGGGCAACCAGAGTGTTGCCACAGGTCAAGCATGTTCAGCTTGGCTTTTGGGGGGCATCAGGGTAATAGGGAATGAGGCACTCCCAGTTTCTGAGCAGTCCATGAAGACCCTAGTCCCTGCCTGCAGATCAGGCTCACTGTGGCGCAGTCACCGTGCCTCCTACGAATGATTCTTGGGGTCACTTTGTCGTGTACTGTTTGGGAAATCACTGCTGCTGCTGGTCTGTATGTCTCTCTCTCTCTCTCTCTCTCTGTGTGTGTGTGTGAGAGAGAGAGAGAGAGAGTGAGAGAGAGTGAGAGAGAAGGGTTGTTTTTAGCCACAGAGCCACACATGATTTGCTCAAGATGATGACAGTGCAGCAAATCAGACTCCATTAGGAACAAAAATCTGAGGCTTTTTAAAAGCACTTTGCTCGCCTCTTCCTTGTGCCATGCCTAACACCACTGCGATTTCCTCAATTGGTCATCACATTCCCTCTCTGGACGGCTGATATCCTCCGTGTTTGAGTCAGCCTTATTTTGGGGTTTGATGTGACTAATACGTCCCCAGATTGCTTGGCAGCCTTAGACTAGAGGCATGGCCATTGCTTGGCCTTAGAGCACCTCCAGCATCTAGGATGACAGACTGGTGGAAACCCTTAGGGGAGCAGCAGTGGAGGGCTGGCAGCAGAGCGGAGGGCAGGACCTATTGGGCTGCTACTATACCTCCCCCTGCAGCCTCAGGGGCTGCCAGATCTCTGATCCTTGTGTTTAAGGAAATGAAAATTTAAAAATATTTTATTTTATTTATTTATTTTTTTTTTTTTTGTGTGTGTGTGTGTAAGGTGTGTAGGCCACCGCGTGTGTTTGGAGGTCAGATGGCAACTGTCCGGCCGGTCCTCACCTTCCGCCTTGTTTTGAGACATCGTCTCTTGTTCTTCACCACTCTGTTCACCAGACTGGCTGGTCTAGCTTCCAGGAAATTGTCCTGTGTCTGCTTCCTTTCTTGCTATAAGTCCGCTGGGATCACTGAAGCCTGCCTGCTACATTGTGTGCAGACATTTTATCCACCGAGACTTCTCCTTAGCTGCACGTTTTTATTTTTGTTGGCCTCACTTTTCTTGCGTACGTTTTCTCCAGTGCTGGCATGCTGTGTGTTACGTCGCTATGAATCCTGGGCTGGGTTTAGGACTGTGTCTGCTGCTCTCTTGAATATATAGATCCCCCCCACCCCCCGTGAGAGATCTTCAGTGGGATGGGGGGTGGGTACAAGTCACCTAGTGACGCAATGGGCTCTTGAAGGCCCAGGAGTGTTGGGTTTCTGGAAAGAGTGTACACATTAATACAGGAGACGAGCAAGAGCCATAGTTGGGGCTGGAGAGATGGCCCAGCCATTAAAGGCGCTTGCTTGCAAAGTCTGACAGCCTGGGTTCCATTTTCCCAGAACCCATGTAAAGCCAGATGCACAAAGTGGCATATGCATCTGGAGTTCATTTGCAGGGGCAGGAGGCTCTGGCATGTCCATGTTCACTCTTTCTTTCTGTCTGCCCTCCTCTCTGTCAGATGAATGAATAAATGAATAAATAAATAAAATATTTTTTAAAAGAAGCCATAATCACAGAGCAGATCATGGTATCTTTGGGCTTGCTCTTCATGCTGTTTCTGTCTCCCTGTCCCTACATGTTGCCTCTCTCTGCAGATAGGGATAAGAGATTCAAGGAGCTGAAAACTTCTCAGTTGTGGGTGACGTAGCCGTAACTCACAGACCATCGCTGTCTGGGTAGCGAGCATGGAAGCTGTAAGGGCCCAGTCTGTGTATGTATGTGGGGATAGTCTTTATCTTTAGCTCATGCTTCAGGTGCGTCAGCACTTTCATTTATTTTTAAAATATTTTATTTATTTACCTGTTAAGAGAGAGAGAGAGATTGAGATTGAGCATGCCAGGGCCTCCTGCCACTACAAACTCCAGATGAATGCACCACTTTGTGCATCTGGCTTTACATGGGTACTGGGGAATTGAACCTGGGCCACTTTTAACTGCTGAGCCATCTTCCCAGCTCATCAGCACTTTTTTTTTTTTTTTTTCGAGGTAAGGTCTCACTCTGGCCCAGGCTGACCTGGAATTAACTCTGTAATCTCAGGGTGGCCTCGAACTCACAGTGATCCTCCTACCTCTGCCTCCCGAGTGCTGGGATTAAAGGCGTGCACCACCACGCCCGGCTCATCAGCACTTTTATTAACAACTGCTCATAGGTTAGTTGGCCAGATGAGCTAAAACCCATCTCCATGGCTTTCTACCTCGCAGTTTATAGACTAGTTAGCAAGAGAGACTGCATTCCCAGCCAATCTCTCCCTCTAGTCATGCCATCATCTTCTTAGCTTACATCCTTGGTGCAAAATACTGTGTAATTGAATAATGTAGCAGTTTAGAGGCTTCCCTTGACCAGGCACTTGTTTTGTGCCTTACTCCTTATGTGATCTTACCTCTCCCTAGAAGGCTTTCGTTTACTTCTCCATTTCACGGGTGAGGAAAGTAGGGTGCGGAGGGGCAGGCACACTGACCCAGGATGCAGAGCTTGGACTGTCATACACCAGGACCAGCACCCTTTGCAGGTAAAGGGAATTTAACTTGTCCCAGCCACCTTTGTTCTCACAAAGAATTTTCTTTTTTTTCCCCAAACATTTTATTTATTTATTTATTTGAGAGAGAGAGAGAGAGAGGAGATAGCCAGTGAAAGAGAGAATTAGCCTCTGGTCATTGCAAACAAAACTCCAGACGCATGTGCCACCATGTGCATCTGGCTTACATGGGTACTGAGGAATCAGACCTGGGTCCTTAGGCTTCACAGGCAAGGGTCTTAACCAGTAAGCCATTTCTGCAGCCCTCTCATAAATAATCTTCAATGACAATGACAAAATTAACTGAACACAAAGAACATCAAATGCAGTGAGCACAGGAGCTGACTCTCAGAGGCTTCAGACTGGAGAGTATCTGTGGCGACGTCTTCCTCTTCTTGATAGTGCTTGCTTTGGAAACTTCCTTTGTCTCAGTTGACACATTTTTAGATTTGCTAAGTCTGAGGCTCCTTGAAGGTCAGTCCCATTGTGCCCTTGGCTGTTAGGTCTCAGTTATCTGTGCTCATAGAGGACAGAGGTAAAGAAGTAGCCACGTTCCAGTTTGGAAGTAATTACAGCACAGAGCTTGGGGTTCTTCTCGGTCTTGTAGCCTGATGTCTTTACTGCTTGGCCAGGCAGGCTCTGAAGTGAGTGTGCCAGCCCAGCTGGAGCCTGGATCTGGAGGCATGGCCTGGGCAGAAGTTCTTCCGGACAGCCCAGAGTGTGGGCGGCCACGGGAGCTAACCCAAGCCTCGTCAGAGTTTGAAGCCGGACACTGCACTGCATATTCCGAGTGCACAGCGGGCAGGAATGGCTCATCCCAAAAGGACTTGAGATAGAGGATGGAATTTGGGAGGACAGTTGCTGTCCACATTTGTTGGCATGTGGTCTGTGGCTATGTTAGGGTGGCTGAGAGGAACAGTATTTGGATGGACTCTTACAGTTAGGTAGCTTAAAGAATGTTCCAGAAGCAGGTGGCTTGAAGGTGTGTGCAAGGATCTCCCAGACACATAGAACACTTCTGCCAGGCAGCGGCTGTAACTGACATAACTCTTGGGCCTTCTTGACTGTGGTTAGCACCAGGCTGAAGAGCAGTCCGTTTGGCTCCCTCTTTCCCGAGGAGCCCAGAAGTTGGCCTGGCAGAAGATGCAGAAAGGGCATCTTGTGATCATCTGGGCTGGTGGCTCTGAACTGGACACCATCAGAACTACCCAGAGAGCCTGTTCTGGCACTTTGCCTGTTTTTCCAACAGTCAGATTTTTTAATTTTTTTATAAATTGAGGTGAAATTTATATACAGTATAAATAGAGATTTCTTTTTTTTTTTAATTTTTTTTTTGTTATTTTTATTTATTTATTTGAGAGCAACAGACAGAGAGAGAAAGAGGCAGATAGAGAGAGGGAGAGAGAATGGGCACGCCAGGGCTTCCAGCCACTGCAAACGAACTCCAGACGCATGCGCCCCCTTGTGCATCTGGCTAACATGGGTCCTGGGGAGTCGAGCCTTGAACCGGGGTCCTCAGGCTTCACAGGCAAGCACTTAGCCGCTAAGCCATCTCTCCAGCCCGAGATTTCTTTTTTTAAAAAAAATTTTATTTACTTATTTTGGGAGGACAGTGGGAGAAGGAAAACATTAGAATATGGGCACACCAGGGCCTTCTTGCTGCTGCAAATTAACTCCAGGAACATGGGCCACATTGTTCATCTGGCTTTATGTGGGTACTGGGCAATCAAACCTAGGTCCTCGGGCTTTGCAGGCAAGTGCCTTAACTACTAAGCATCTCTCCAGCTCACCTTCCAGGTTTTTAAAAATTATTTTATTTTTTAAAAAATATTTTATTTATTTTCAAGGAGGGTGGGAAGAAGGGGGTGAGAGAGAGAGAGAGAGAAAATGAGAATGAATGGGGACACCAGTGCCTCCAGCTTTGTGTGGGTGCTGGGGAATTGAATCTGGGTTCTTTGGCTTTTCAGGCAAGCACCTTAACTGCTAAGCTGTCTCTCCAGCCCCGAATTTTTATATTTATTAATTTATTTATTCTGCTGCTATGCATGTGCCAGTTCAGCTGTCCTGACAGCTTCCAGTTTCTTCTGATTCCACCTTCTATTGTTGTTGGGGTCACAGACACTTGTGCCACTTTGCATCTGACTTTATGTACGTTTTGGGGAATTGAACTTGGGCCCATAGGCTTTCAAGCAAGGACCCTTAGCTGCTGAACCATCTCCCGGGTCTTTGACACGGTAATTAAAAAAAAAAAAAAAAGGTGGCCTGGATAAGTTGGCTTAACATCTCCATTTGAGACTCTGTTTACTTCTAAATTTTACTAGTGGTGGAAGACTAGGACCAGAGAGCGCATCAGTGGAACACTAGGGCACAGTGGACCTTGGGGCTCAGGGTCCTTGTTATGATTCATGTCTCTTTTTGTTGAATGTGCTGTTCTTCAGCTAATGAGGAATTTGCTACAGCCAGAGTGAAGGAAGCAGACCCATACCCTTTCCCAGAGTACTTTACATGGGATTTCAGGCTTGCTGCCTGACATCATGCAACTCCACATTCCTACCAATAGCATCTAAGAGGAGCTTCACATGAGTCAGTGAACACTGGTCACCAAAGCCCTTGCCTGGGGATGACCAAGATGGGAAAGACAAGTTCCATGACCTGCAGTGGATTTCTTGGTGTCGCAGTCACGTTCGCATTGCTGGAAGAAATCACCCAACCAAGAGCAGCTTCTGGGAAAAAGATTTATTTTGGCTTATAGGCTCTATGGGGAATCTCCACGATGGCAGGGAAAACGATGGCATGAGCAGAGGGTGGACATCACCCCCTGGCCAATATAAGGTGGACAATAGCAACAGGAGAGTGTGCTAAACACTGGCGTGGGGAAACTGGCTATAACACCCATAAGCCCGCCCCCAACAATACACTCGCTCCAGGAGGCATTAATTTCCAAATCTCCATCAGCTGGGAATCTAGCATTCAGAACACATAAGTTTATGGGGGACACCTGCATCAAACCACCATACTTGGTAAGTACCAGTTAAAACATTTTTCCAAACTTGATTCCAGAGGAGCACTGGGGTTGGCTGCTGCTGTTTTCCTTACTGTTGCTCCACCAGTAGTAAACTGCTGTGTGCTTTGAAGACGTATCTCATGTGATCTTCCCTTGGTAGTGAGCACAGTCATTCATCCCATTTTGCTGATCAGGATACAGGCTACGTAAGGTAGACAAGGTCACCTCGCTGGCCAGATGTAACTGGCATACAAGGCCTTGCAGAATGAGGAGAGTGCTTCATGAGCTTCCCAGGAGAAGTCTGGGGGACAACATTCCCTAAGTTGCATGTCCAGAGAACCTTCTGGGAACGTGAAAAGGCAGTGATGGGAACTATGTGGAAACTCAGAGCGGTGGGCCTCCTTCCTGGAGATGCATAGTGTACACCACCACGCTGGAGGCCAGGGGAAACTGCAGCTGGGAACGTAGCTTTGCGTAACAGCAGTTCCCAAATGAACTTGACCGCAGAACACTTCTCTCTGCTTTATTCTAATGACACACTGCTCTAAACACCAGTTTACAAAGCTCTGTTTATGAGCCTCATGTTCATGAAAGTCTAATACGGTAATTGTCGATGAGCAATCTGATCCAGGGAAGGGCAGGAGCTGATCTATGGCCCAACAGGGAGGGGATCTCTGTAGCCAGAAGATCTTCAGTGCAGCCGCCTTCCAGGGGCACCTATGCTTCTTACCCTCACAGTGAGGTTCTCTGTGGGCGGAGCTGCTGCCTAGCCTGTGCTGTTGACTCCTTGCGCCCAGCACTAGCATCCATGCCTCTCCGTCTTCATTGTTTGCAGATTCATTTCAGTCCCTGCTAATACTGTGCCTTAAATTTCACTTCCATGCAGCCAGTGTGCATCGGTTGGCTTTAGTAGAGGTTTGTTCCTTCCGGTGTATTTGGCAAAATGCTTACCAATGTTTACTTGTTAACTTGAGAATTGGTTTTTGTGCTCCCTCTAAGGACTTTGCAGAGTTGTCTGTATTTCCTATGGTGATTAATGTTCTTAGTGGTGAGAGGTAGGAATAGTTTGTTCCTTTTAATGAAAGAATCACTTCCTGAACCAGCTACCAAGAGCTGTGGGTGCCGTGACCTTGTGAACAACATGGACCTTTGCTCTGATGACAGGGGATGTTTGTGTTTCTAGATTTTGCTTTGTGTTGTGGTGATTAAGAGCTCTGGAAAGCACAGCCCGAGTTTGAATGCAGGACTTACTTAGCAGCTGGAAATAACGGGGTCAGTTTGTGAAGATTAATTAAATTTGTGTACGTGTGCGTGAGTTTAGATGATACCTGACACATAATAAGTGTTTGATACACTGTATAAGTGTTTCTATGCACTTTTTCCTTTTTTTTTATGTTTGTGTGTATGTGTGTGTGTGTGTGTGAGAGAGAGAGAGAGAGAGAGAGAGAGAGAGAGAGGGAGGGAGAGAGAGAGAGAGAATTGGCATGCCAGGGCCTCTAACTACTGACGTCAAACTCCAGACACACAGCTGACCTTGTGCACTTGCATCACCTTGTGCATCTGGCTTATGTGGGATCTGGGGAGTTGAACATGAATCCACAGGCTTCTCAGGCAAGTGCCTTAACTACTAAGTCATCTCTCCAGCCCTGTGTGTATTGATTTTGTTGGTGTGGCTTGGGTTGGATTGTTCTCACATCCCGCTGTTCTGACTCCAGGCCCTTGACTTTTCCTTCCTGATGACGCGTTCTCACTGCAGACACAGCACAGCCTGGAACTGCTTCTTTGTACCCCTGATCTTTCCCGAATGAAGTGTTGGGTAGCTTAATCCTCATCAGTACATCTTTGAACTTCAGGGAGAATGGGAGGAGAAGTTCTATTTGTAAGAGCATTCTCTTTGAATTCTATTTCCTACTTCAAGTTACTCATCCTTTTTATGAATCACCTGTGCCAACTATTGCCTCCTAAATTTATATTCCTTCCCTCCCAAGCATACTTCTGGGATGTTTTCATCAACACTTACTTCACAGTCAGGAAATGCAACTTAATTTTTATATCCCAAGTCAGACAGAATTGGGTAAATATGATATACACTATAACCCCTATCCCCAGTTGAATGGTTATTGGATTCTCTTCTGTTAGTCACACTTTTACTAGTCTGATTTTGTGAATAAAGGAAAACTGAGGGTGAAGCCCGTGATTAACATATAATTAACAAATCATCTCTTCTCTCTAATTTGTGCAGAAGGTGAGTGGTGGGTAGAACTAGCATGGTGCTCTTCTCCTGCATTGGTCTGTAGGACCTTTAGCAGAAACACTCTGAATCTGTTTTCTTATTTATTTATTTATTTATTTATCAAGGTAGGGTCTTGCTGTAGCCCAGGTTGACCTGGAATTCATTATGTAGTCTCAGGGTGGCCTCAAACTCATGGCAATTCTCCTACCTCTGCCTCTTGAGTGCAATTTTCTACCCTTTGTGTTACATTTTATTTTTCATTTTAAAAATTATTTTATCTTATTTTCGAGTGAGTGACAGAGAGAGGCACGGAGAGAGAGAGAGAGAATGGGTGTGCCAGGGCCTTTCAGCCACTGTGAACAAACTCCAGATGTGTTTGCTCCCTTGTGGTGCATGTGTGATATTTCATGTTTGTGTCACTGTGTGTCTAGCTACATGGGACCTGGAGATTCAAACATGTGTTCTTAGGCTTTGTAGGCAAGCACCTTAACTGCTAAGCCATTTCTCCAGCCCACATTTTTTTGAGGTAGGGTCTCACTCTAGCCCAGGCTGACCTGGAATTCACTACATAGTCTCAAGGTGGTCTCAAACTCATGGTAATCCTCCTACCTCTGCTTCCCAAATGCTGGAATTAAAGGTTTGTGCCACCATTCATGGCTTAATTTTTTATTGACATGTAACAATCATGCATGTTTATGGGACATGTATGTTGATTTTGTACCTGCATATATTATGTGATGATCAAATGAGGATAATTAACATGTCTATCATCTCATGTCATTATTATTTCTTTCTAGTAAAATAATTCAAAACAACTTTTTCTAGCTTTTGTGGAATATGAAAGAGTTGCTATGTTTAAAGGATGATTGTCCCCCTAAACTCATGCAAGGTGTTTAATAGTCAAAGTTTCATTCTAGAGGTATTAAAAAGGCAGAAGCAATCCAATTTTAGTGTTCAGAGGTATTGTATTTGGGAAGTCATTAGATAAGATCATTAGGTGGAGCACCCATGACTGAATACTACTTGTTTTTAAGGAGAAGGAGACTACAGAGTGAGATTCCATACATATCCCTGCTGTGATGATTTGATAAAAGGTAGAGGGAGGGACAGGAGGTGGGAGATTGGATGAGTGTGGTTCACATGGGTCTGTGCCATGCTATTTGAACATTCAGCCTTCAAAACTGTGAGCTGAATAAACCTCTTTGCCCTATAAAGTTAGCCCGATTCTGATCTCTTGTTATGGTAATAAAAAGCTAACTAACATAGGAAGAGAAAAAGATATCTTCAATGAAAATTATAAGACATTGATGAAGTATATAAATATATGGAAAGATATCCCATGTTCATGGACTAGACTAATTATTATTGTTAAGGTATCCACTATATTTAAAGTAATCTACAGATATAATGACATCACCATCAGAAGACCATTACTAAGAAAGGTTTGGTCTGCTCACTGCAGGAAGGAAGCCAGTTGAGAGGCAAGGTGGTAGTGGATAGAAAATGGTAAGAACTTGGGCCTGATGTCATGTGAACCGCCAGCTCATCAGAAGATGGTGGACAGTCAGCCCGTAGAGCCATCTTCCTATGAATTAGAAGTGGGTTGTATAGGAGAAACAGTGATGGTTGGACACCGATTGGTGGGCGTCTCTTCACAGGTGGGAGCTGGTGGCCAGATATACCCAAAAGATCTTAATCACATGGTCAGAAGATTGTTTCAGTTCTGTGGGTTTCAAGAAAAACAATGATTAAAGGAGAGCTTGATTTGGTCTTAATGCTCAGCTTCAATACCAGTGGCTTTTGACACAGAAACAAACAAAATCCTAAAACTTGCACAGAACTGTGAAGGACTCCCAAATATTCAAAGTGATCATTGAGCAAAAAGAATACAGTGGGGTGGGGTGGGGTTGCTGGAGAGATGGCTTAGCAGTTAAGGCGCATGCCTGTGAAGCCTAAGGACCCAGGTTCGATTCTCCAGGTCCCACATAAGCCAGATGCACATGGTAATGCATGAATCTGGAGTTAGTTTGCAGTGGCTAGAGGCTCTGGCGCACCCATTCTCTCTCTGTCTGTCTCTCTCTCTTTCTCTGTATGTCTCTAATAAATAAATAAATAAAAATAGATCTAAAAAAAAAAAGAATACAGTGGGAAACATCATACTGCCTGACTTCAAAACATGCTGCAGGACTGGAGAGGTGGCTCAGTGGTTAAGGCATTTGTCTGCAAGGCTTAACGACCTGGCTTGATTCCCCAGTACCCACCTAAAGCCAGATGCTCAAAGTGGCGCATGCATCTGGAGTTCGTTTGCAGTGGCTAGAGGCCCTGGTGCAACCATTCTGTCTTCTATCTCTGTTTGCAAATAAATAGATAATAAAAAATTAACAACAATAACTTTCTGCAAAGCATTAGTAACCTAAAAAGTGGTGGGCTTGCACAGAAGCAGACACATTGACCAATGGAGCAGAATAAAGAACCCAGTGTTAAGTCAATGTGCTACCATCTAACTGATTTTTCAACAGAGACACCTGGAGCACACTGGGTAGTGAGGACCATCTATTCAATAAATGGTGCTGTGGAAACTAGATACTCACTTGAAGATTGAACGTAGACCCTCTCTCATCACAAACATCAGCACAAAGTAAATTAAAGACTGAAGTGTAAGACCTCAAACTATGAAACTACTAGAAGAAAACAGAAATTTGCTTTTCGACAACTTTTGGGCTAGGGGAGTGTGAGCACTTCTAGAGAGAGCCACCAGCTGGGTCATATGCTGAGGGTGAGTGATCTGGATGACGGCTGCATTTGGCAACTGAAGGTCATGACCTTAATGTTGCTAGATAGCTTCAGTGGAGCTGGGAGAAGTGTGAGCTGGAATTTAGCAGGCACAGAACCATTTTCTTTTTTTCAGGACTTTAATTTGTATGTGATGCCACATTCTGCTTGTGGACGTCTTCAGGTACACAGGTTTTCTTCCTGAAAAACGTTTCTCAAGGATAAATTAAGCCACTAATATTTGACTCTCTGCCTGCCCTTTGAGAATTTCCGAAAACAATTTGAAATAGCATTACAGTTTCGTTGTAAATAAATCTCCCAGCAGAAAGTAGAAATTGGCTGTTATTGTTTTTAAGCTAATTGGGCTGTGGAAACTCATTGCTAGTTCAGTACCAAGATGTGCAGAAAATAATTGACTTGACATATATTGATTTTTTTTTCACTCCGAGGTGGTTATGCTGTGAGATAATTGACCAGTGCTTGCTTTTTAAAAGGACATACCAATCTCAACACAAAAGATTTTCCGCCTGCTAACTCCTCTGCCTGTCCTCAAACCCTCAAATGTGCTTCTTCTTCTTCTTCTTTTTTACATTTCCATGAAGTGACAGTTAATGACTTGCTTAGCCGACAGTTATAGCCCGTTTAGTCTCATCTCATCCGATATTCCTCATTTGGCATTTTAGTTCCTGCAAAGCACTTTTTAATAATCCTCATTTTCTTGTCTGATGTGACTGTTAATTTTAGTTTTTGTACACATTTGAGCCCTAAGTCCTTATGTAATGGTGAAATTATAAAATGAGTTTCAAGCAAGTCATTTATTTAGAGTTAAAAATCTGAAGACATAGGCCTCACGCAGCCTCATGTTTCCTTCAGAGGTCTGATTCATGTCGGTGGTTTCTCCTATCTCCCCTGCTCCCTTGTGCCCCCCCCCCCCCCCACCAAAGCACTGCTGCTGACAGAGCCAGGGAAACACGACTGAGGGTGTCCCCATGTGTCCTTTGTCAGGGTTGGTGACTCAGGCTACACACCACCCGATGGAGAGGAAGCTGGGGGTCTTATGGGCTGTGGGCATGGGGCTGGTGAGTGGCCTGAGGCTGGGGAGCAGCTACCCTGCTATCCACAGCACCTGCTGGTTGCCAGGCAGTGCCCAGTGTCTAGAGCTGGGCTGTTGGTAAGGTTGTCACTAGCCACAGGGGCCATTTACTTTTAATTCATCAAAAGCAAAGAAAATGAGGTGGTTCGTGGCCATATGTGACTAGCGGCTACTGCACTGGCTGGAACGTTTCTGTCACTGCACACAGTCCTATCAGTAGGTGCTGCTGTAGAGTTCTTGGCAGCCACCTGGGTGGTGTCCGAGGCCAGTATTTAGGGTGCTCCTCATGACAATTCTACCCAAACATTTGTAGTGGTGTAGGAGGAACAGGAGCAAGACAGCGTCTCTCTAGGCAGTCAGCCAGGGACAGAGGCCCAGGGAGAACACTGATGTCACGCTGCCTACCCTGGCAGGCCCAGAACCCAGCTCTGATCCAGTCCCTTCCAAGATGCCTGCAAGCAATCCCTTAGCAACAGCTTCCTGCTTCTTCTTGAGCCTAGAACTCCTGGGGGGCTGGCCCCTTCCCTGTCAACCTCTTGAGTCCACCAGCCAGTCAGGTCTCTTCCTTATGCACCTGAGTCTGATGATGCAGCTCATCCTAATTGGATGTTTCCAATCCATAAGTGGGCTGCGCGTGTGTGCGTGTGTGCGTGTGTGCGTGTGTGCGTGCGTGCGTGCGTGCGTGCGTGCGTGCGCGCGCCCGTTTAACTCCCTGTCTTGGCCCTCACATTCTCCTGTCTCCTGCTTTCCTGGTCCTTGCTTTGGGGAGCTCTCCCCCAAGGATTTCTTCTTGTCTAGGCATTTTCTTGCCTTGTTTTTGGGTGTTTCCTTGCTTTGCTGCAAGTGTGATCTCTCTTTCAGCTTTGAGTCCTTTATAATCTCTCAATCCTCCCTGATCTCTTACGCGTGGTTTGCGCTCTCACGCTTTGCTTTCTGTGTGCGTGCGCGCCTTCTCCAGAGGCTTCTTTCCTGGAGATTTCACTGTATGTGAGGGAGACTCTCCACCTCCCCTCCCTAGCTAGGCAGGGAAGGAGGAGAATTTCTTTTTAGCTTGGGCTTCTTGCTAGCCTTCCCTTTAGATCCTAACTCTCCCGAAAACAAACCTTACAAGGACCCATAATCCTGCCTCAGTGGGGCTCAGCCCTCTGAAGGCAAGAAGGGCAGGTGGTCTGGACAACCAGGGTGTAGCCATGGGTCATCCTGGAGGTATCTCGGTAGATCTCAGACACACACACTGGGACAGTAAGGAGGAAGAGAACTATAACTTGGAGGTCACACCAAACGCCTAGGCACACTGAAACTCCCTGGATACCTTACTCTAGCGGCAGGGCTGCGTGTGGGCCTGCCAGGTGTGTCTGGGTTGTTGAAATGGGTGGGGCCTGTCAGGAGCTGAACCTACTGGGAGGGGCCCCAGCTGGGGTGCATGGAAGACAGGGGTCTGGCTGCCCAGCTGTTCTGGAGAGTCTGAGTGGGATTGGAAGGGTGGGCAGGAGGGGGAGCCTTCAGTACTTGAGGTACCAAGACAAAAGCTCTTCTTTCATGAATCCCTTTTATTACAAAATGCTGAGTGTCTTTCCCAGGGATCAAGATGCTTCTAATAACAAAGGAACAAATAGGAAAAAGATGAGTTTTCAGTTTTGAAAGCTGAAAAAGGCTCTTTCCTGTGGAAGAAACGTGGCTGCATCTCAGTAGGATTCTTCATAAGAATAATCGTAAATGCTTGAGAGACTCCATTCAGAGGAAGAATCCATAATGGTTACCCTCCAGGGAGGGGATACTCAGGACTGCCTTCCCAGAAAATTTCAAGGCACGCATGTCTCAACATTAATAATGATAATAATAATAATATAATGATGATAATGATAAGAAGGAGGAGGACAAAGAGATAATAAGAGCTGAGATATGTTTACTATGATCCAGGCACTGCTCTGTATGAGCTCAGTTAACATTTATTTACTTTATTCTTTCTTTATTTTGTGTGTGTGTGTGTGAGAGAGAGAGAGAGAGAGAAAGAGATCCTCTGGACATTTCATACCTTTTTTTGGGGGGGGGATAAATGCTCATTGGTTTGGAGCTCATCAATTAGGTGAGACTAGCTGGCCATTGAGTCCAAGGGATCTTTTTGTCTCCACCTCCCCAGTGCTGGGATTACAGATGCATGCACCGTTTCTATCATTTTGACATGGCTGCTGGGGATTGAACCCAGGTCCTTATGCTTGCAAGGCCAGTGCTTTAATGTCGGAGTTATCTCCCCAGCCTCCTAAGTGAGGAGTTAGGAGAAGCGCAGCCACGTTCATCATTGTAAGGTTTCCCGTGGGAACAGCATGACAACAGCATCAACAACCATTGCAGTAGCAGCTGCTACATTTTTTTTTTATTATTTAAAAAGCGTTTTCACATATATTGCCCTTTAAAAAAAGTGCCTTTGGTTGGAGAGATGACTTAGTGGTTAAGACATTTGCCTGCAAAGCCTAAGGACCCAGGTTTAATTCTCAAGGTCCCATGTAAGCCAGATGCACATGCTGGTGCATGCATCTGGAGTTCGTTTTCAGTGGCTGGAGGCCCTGGTGTACCCATTCTCTCTCTCTCTCTCTAATAAATAAATAAAAATATTTTTTTAAAAGTGCCTTTATTGAAGTATAATTGGCATGCCATATTTACTCATTGTAAATGTACAACTCAATGCTTTTAGCTAAAATTTCTAAAATTATGCAACTGTACCACAATGCAGTTTTAGAACTTTCCATCACATCAAAAAGTTTCCTTGTACTTTGTGACAGTTACTCCCTGCTCATACCCCAGCCTGTTCTTGACCTATTTCTTGGTTCTTTAAATTTGCCTTTGCTGGAAATTTCATGTAACTGGAAACATACGGTATGTAATCTTTTCCATCTGAGTTCTTAATGTAATGTTTCAAGGTTCATTCATGCTGTGTCTTGTATTGCTAGTTCACTTCTTTTTCAATTTGTTTAATAGTATTTCATTGTGTGGACATACCCCATTTTGTTCATTTTCATGATCTAATAGACAATGGAGTGTTTCTACTTCATGCGTATTATAAGTAATTATGAGTAAACATCCATGTGAATGGCTTGTGTGAACATATAGCTTCATTTCCCTTTGGGAATGCTTAGGAGTATAATAACCACTTCTCTTTCCTCCCTTTTGGCTTCCCCTTCTCTCCATCTCCCTCTGCCCCTACCCTCTCCCCCCCTCTCCCCCCTCTCCCTCTTTTTTTCCCCTTTCTTCCAGTCTTGTGTGTATCTAAGTAACTTTGCTTTACCCACTGAATTATAATGGTGATAAGTAATATGCCTTCTGTTGGAACTGTAGTTGAAAATCTGTTGACTACACATGTAAGGATTTGTTCTGGACGCTCAGTTCTATTCCATTGGTCTACCTGCCTGTGTTTTTCCAAATCTGGCTTTGTAACTTTTCTAACTTTGTTCTTCTTTCAAAATTATTTTGGCTGTTCTAGATCTTTTGCATTTTAGAATCAGTTTGTCACTTTCTACCAAAACGTTTGCTGGGATTTTGATAAGAATGTATCTAGTTTACAGATTAATCTGGTGGGAATTCCCATCCTGACATTATTAAGGCTTCTGCTCATGAACATAAAGTATTTCTTTATTAATTTACTCTTCAGTTTGTTTCAGCAATGTTTTGTAGTTTTCAGGGTGTAAGTCTTGCACTCCTTTTATTGTTAATTCCTATTTATTTATTTATTTAGACAGTATCTTAGTCTGTTTCCCAAGCTGGCCTTGTACTCAAGATCCTTTTGTCTCAGCCTACAGAGTTTGGGATTACAGGTGTGCACTGACAATACCTGTCTGTTCTATTCCTTTAAGAATGGAGTTTTTTCTTAATTTTGTTTATCTACAAACTCTACCTTGCTTTTTGTGCATAGGCACTGATGTTTTTGTTCAGGATTTTTTTTAAAGCCTGTACTCCTAGGAGTTGCCTCAGGGACTTAGTGGGTATATCACTTATGTCCCGAGGCTTGGTTTTTCCATATGAAATGGGATTAATAAAAAGTTTGGGGAGGGTTGAGCAAATAGTCAGTATGAATCACTAAACATGGTGACTGATACATAGAGGCTTTAAGTGTGTGGGTGTTATTTACTTTCACCACTGTGTAAGGAAATTGAGACCCAAAGAGGTGTAGTTGTTCAAGAGCACGCATCTGGTTTGAACCCTGACCCGTCTGTGCTACTCCATCAGGCTTATCTTCAGGTTCTCACTTGTCTCTGTCAAGTTAAGTCACAAAATGTCTGTAAGAGCTTGATGTGTATACAGGCTGGGCTGTGGAGGCAAATCAAGCACTGAATTGGGGATTGGAAGAAACTGTGTCCTCTCGGCTCCAAGATTCTGTGCTTACCAGATCCTGTACAATGGACAAAACTGCTGGAGCTGTTGAACCCTGAGCTGGACGGACACTTCTGACCACCCAGTCTTGCTGGTCAGTGGTCTCTGGCTCCAAGGATATCATTAGGGAAGCCTTCAGTCCTGATCAAGAAAGTGCCTGGTGGAGGCCTTTGCAGAAGTCAGTCTTCCCGGGAGCAACCTTATATCCCTGTGTGCCAGCTTGGGAAAGGAAGGAGACTGCAGAGGAAAGTTTGGAAATCGGAAGTAGCTGCCACTGGAATGTGAGGTCTTTATTGCCCCTGTGCTCCGTAGTTTTTCTTCCCCCCTGGCTAGCACAGACAAGGATTTTGGCCCTGCTTTTCAGATTTCCTTCCACAAGGAGCAAACTGTAAATCCTCTGCTTTTGGATAGCAGGTTAGAGGTGATTCTTACTAAACACCTTTGAAAGCAAACCAAGTTCATCCCATCCCTTGCTTGTTTTTCCATCTGGAAGTGTGTCTCTGGAAGCAGACCTTTTCTAGAACCAGGTGTTTATTCCAACATCTAAATATAGAGTCAAGTAAGCTCCTAGAGGCATTAATTGAATTAGTATCTTTGGATGCATTTCATATCACAGTGACTTTCTTCAGTGCACCTTTGTCAAAAAGAAGGAATTATTTTATTTTTTCATGACAGTAAAAGTTTGGTCATGAGGGTGCCTCTTTGAAGTGTCTAATAAAGTGATGGTATAACTGTTTCCTGGTCTTTGTCTCATTTTAAGGGCATAACTTTGTTCGTCATGTTCAGGCATGTCTTCAGCTCCATATCTTTCCAGATTAACCAGAGCATACTCATTGGAATGTAATCCACATAATGCATTTCTGGCTGCAAATAACAACAGTTTCAATCAACAGAGTCTCTACCTCGGCATATAGGCAAATAAATGAAAATCAAGGAAGCTTAGAGAAATACACTCAGAGGTAGAATTCCATTTCTTTCTCCCATATATTTCAGCTTCTGAATGATGCCAGAGCAATAAATCCTAGGATGGGCTATTTGGGGGAGATTCCTCTGATTGATTGACTATACTCTTCTGGCTCTTCATAACACTACATGGATAAATTGAATTTCCTGAAAAATTGAATGGGAGTCATGGTGGTGGTACAGATATGAAGAGCACGGGTGGGACACAGGAGAAAGAGAGAGGGTGGGGGAGTTAGAAACACAGTTGTAACCCCTGTTGCCAGTAAGAACACTTGGGTGGGCATAGAAGTTGACTCTGAGACTCAACTCACTCAGCGAAGACCTACTCTGTTCCAGCAGTGAGCCATATCCAGCCTGGTGTTGGATCACATGGGTTAGAAAAGCACACGTGCCCTCTGGCCTCAAAGAACATGTGGTGAAGATGGGCATGACCCAGGTGGTGGGACAGATGGCACGTGAGCTACTGCTGGGGTAAGGGGCATGAAGGGCAGATGCTGTAGGAGTGGAGTTTTGGTTGCACATGTATGGCAGAGAGGGTCTTAAGAAGGGCTACTGGGAGAGACAGTGACATTGACGGTAAGGCTGATGGGTGAGGCTTGGCTGGACCTGGAGGCAGTGGAAGGAAGAGGGTCCCAGCTGACTATGAAGACACTGCGAGGGCTTTTGGGTTGGAGGGAGCATGCTGTGCTCTAGGCATGCTTAGGAACTGAAGCCTGAGCAGTGTGGTAAGAGCCCAGGGGACACATACGAGGGCTCGAGGGGTGGCAGGCTATGAAGGGTCTAGAGAGCTAGGCCAAGGTCTGGGGACGTTATCTTGGAGACAGTGGAGTTTGAACCGATGGAGTGACAGGTTCTGTATTTTCACCAGGACTCGGTGCTTTTTCATCTATTCTCACATGGGACCTGGAAGGATGTCCTTGCTGTGAGAATCCCCAGGGAAGAGTTCTGTTTGTGGGATGGTGGTCAGGGAACCTACACCAGAAGGTTTTTAAGAAGGGAATGGCATAGTCCAAAAGCAGCTAGTGGAGGCTTTGAATTATAGGAAACTAGGTAGTAGATAGCTGAGGTAGCCAGATGTGGTTATGATATATGCTTCGAAATTCTACCAGTTGGGAGGCTGAGGTTGAAAGATCACAAGTTTAAGGCCAGCCTGGATTCCAGGCATTTAGGAAACTGCCTTGGTCGTCTTCGATGGGAAGGGAGGTTGAACATTTGCAGCAGGTTTCAGAGACATGGGGAGCCCATACATTGTGGTCCAGTCTTCAGAGGTCAAGTGCTGGTGTGTGGGGGGTCTGTGTATAGGAGACTGTGTGATTGGGCAGAGCAGAAAGATGGAACTGAGGGACTGCTGGCCTATGTGAAGATTAGTCTCTGGTTGTCAACTTGACAGGATTTAGAATCACTAGAGAAACAAATCAAAATGAACATCTGTGAGGGATTTTCTAGATTAGATTCTTTGAGGTGGTGAGACTGTTAGCCTTCCATGGGCTGGAGTCCCAGACCGCATAGAAGGGAGAAAGCAGGCCAAGTACCAGCATTCTTCTCGGCCTCTTCACCGTGACCATCGGCCTCAAGTTCCTGCCACCATGCATTCCCCTCCATGATGCACTGCAGCCTTGAAATGTAAGCCAACCACACCCTTCCTTCCTTCTTAAGTTGCTTTTTGTAAGTGTTTGGTCACAACAACCAGAAAGTAACCAAACACAGAAAATTCATACTGAGTAGTGGGGCTGTTGATGTGATACCCCTGGCCTTGTGGTTCACAGGCCTTTGGAAGTGGTTTTCAGGAGGAATGTGGAAGAACTGGGAGTTTTAGGCTAGAAAAGTTCGTGAATACTGTAAGCAGAGCTTAATGGACCGTTCTGGTGGGAGCTTGGAAGATTACAATGCTGAAAGAAAAGTGAGCAGTGGAGGCTTGGCTCATGAAGCTTTAGAGGGGAACAAGGACTCTATCAGGAACTGGACAGAGGAAGTTCAGGGCGTATGCTGTCGTAGAAACTGGGTGCATTCTGCCCATGTCCTGAGAACTCGGATGGTGGTGAAGTCAACGAACTACTTTGGTGGAGGAAATCTCAAGACAGGATAGCATTCAGGCTGGTGCTGAGAGGGCAGATGTGATTGTTCAAGAGACCAGCACCACTGAAGTCAAACCTCCTGTGCTTCGCTGGGACAATAGGAAAGGTGTCCTGGGGTCACAACCCCACTAGAGAGTCCATCATGTGAAAATACAAATTTACTTGAAGGAAGAATGCCTAAACTGAGGAACACGACCACCTAGGGAACTGTTTTGCCAAGGTCAGCCTGGAAAGCATACAGAGGCCTCTACAGCTGTGGCCCAAGAGGGCAGGCTTCATCCCAAGCTGGCAGCAGAACTTGGCAGCAGTCCACATGGTAATGGTTTTGGAGGCATGAAGGTGCAAGATTGAGGAAGTCGTAGTGTAGTGCACCACGATCCCAGAGTGCTGTTAAGGCAGGGTTAAAATCACTGCAGGGAGGTCAGAGCATCCCATAGCCCTGACCTTTCATTGTATGATGCTATGAAAGTGAGCTGTACATTGCACTGGAGACCCGAGGACATTGGAGATGCTAGAACCATAGGACATCTGCCCAGGAAAGCTACAGGCTTAGCATGGAGCCAACCTAAGGGAGAGGGAGGGAGGGGAAGAGAGAGAGACTGAGACTCTGAGAGTATGAATACCCAGACATGGAGCTACATGATTTGGAGTTTTCTTTTTTTTTTTTTTTTGGTTTTTCAAGGTAGGGTCTCACTCTAGCCCAGGCTGACCTGGAATTCACTATGTAGTCTCAGGGTGGCCTCGAACTCACGGCGATCCTCCTACCTCTGCCTCCCAAGTGCTGGGATTAAAGGCGTGCGCCACCACGCCCGGCTTGATTTGGAGTTTTCTCTGCTGGGTTTTGGTCCTGCTTTGCCTTGACCTTTCTTTGCCATGCCCCCATTCCTCTTGTTTGGCTTGGGAATGTTTACTCTGTGCCATTCTGTGCTGGAAGCATGTAACTTGTTTTTGATGTCATAGAAGCTCACAATTAAGAGATTTACACTTGACTAGAATTGGGACTGGTAAAAATTGTAGGGATAGTCTTGGTGTGAGTATTTGGGGGGGGAGGTCGTGTGTTCATGTTTGTGAGTGTAGGCAGGTGTATGCCATTGTGCACATGTGGAGGTCAGATGACCACTTCTCAGGTATCAATCCTCACCTTCCACTGTGTTTGAGGCAAAGTCTCTTGGTCACTGCTCTGCTTGTTGGGTTTGCAGGGAATTCTCCTTTCTGCCTCTAATCTTGCTCTAGGAACGCTAGGGTAACAGAGCCTGCCACAGCTTCTGGCTTTTATGTGCCATCTGGTTGTCCAAATTCAGGTACTCATACTTGCATGACAAGGCTTGTATCCACTGAGCCATCTCCCCAGCCCCTATGGGGACTTTTGAACTTGGACTGAACACATTTTGCATTATGGGATGGCCATGAACCTATGGCAAGGGGTGGAAGGTTATGGATTAAAAGTGTTATGTTTGAATGTTAAGTTTACAAGGGACGGACTTGTGATGGTTAAGCTCTGTTTGTCTCCTTGATAGGATTTACAGTCACCTTGGAAATAAATCTCGGGGAATGTATATGAGGAATTTTCTAGGTTAAGTTAATTGAGGTGGGAGGACACACCTTAACTGTGGGGGACCCCAGTCATGAGCTGAGATCCCAGACTGACCAAAAAGGAGAAAGCAAGCTAGGCAGCAGCATGCATTGCTCTCTGCTTCCTCTCCGAGCTGAATGTGACCAGCTGCGTCAAGCTCCTGCCTCCACGCCCTCCCTGCCACGCTGGGCTATAACCTCAAGCTGTGGGCCAAATAAACCCTTCATTCCTTAAGTTGCTTCTCGCCAAGTATTTGGTCACAGCAACAAGAAAGTAACCAGTACAACATGGAAGGAGGGAGTTATTCATGTGTGAATTGGGTATGAAACTTCTTAGAGAGAGCCGGGGCTCACTTGCCAGTATCAGGAAGGACAGAAGAGACGATACCGTCCCATTGTCTCCCTCAGCGTCTGGAGGCTGGGTTGGTCCAGCTCCAGTAGCCACAGGGCTCATATTATTTGTGTCAGCTCTGAGGTCAGAAGCTGATTTTTATAAAAAAAGTACCAATTGACCTCATTTCCATGGTCATTCAGTGCCATGAGAAATCAAAGGGAAAAGCCAAATCTCAAGTTTTGCTCTCGCAAGACCCAGAAACACTAGTAGCTTGTCTTCTGCTCAGGCCTTTGTGTCCTTGTGGTATTGCTATGGGAAATGTCCCTGTGGTGTCTTTATCCCTCCCCCACTGCACTGCAGATGTGTGCAGAGTTTCATGTTCCACTAATCAGATTATCATGATGGAACATTCCCCAACCCAGCTGCTTTTTCCATTCTTTATTCATCTGAGTTCAAAAACACTGAACATTCCAAAGCTCTGTTCTTCTGTCTCCCAGAACAGACATTTCTCCCCAGTGCACCCTTTCCTCTCCTCTCACCTCCCTACGTTTTCAGTACTAGGGATTGATCCCAGGGCCTCATGCATGTTAGGCAGCCACTGTACCACTGAACTGCATTCTTGGCCCTTGTTTTAGTCTTTATTTTGAGAGCCTGGAGTAGCTGATATTACAGACCTGAACCCCCAGGCCCAGCTTCTCCTTCCCTTTCCGCTTCACTTCCCGTTCTTTTTGTCTGTAATGCAAGCGAGGTCATTTGTCAAGTTGTCAGTGTCCTCCTGTAAAGGGTAGCAGCACATGAAGGTGCCTGGCCCTCCTTGCTTACAACTTCTGATCCATACAGCCTGTAATACCATTTCAAAATAGAGCTCAGGCTGGAGAGATGGCCTAGTGGTTAAGGCGCTTGCCTGCGAAGCCCAAGGACCCAGGTTCCATTACCTAGTACCCACATCAGCCACATGCACAAGGTGGCCCATGCGTCTGGAGTTCGTTTGCACTGGCAACAAGCCTTGGTGTGCCCAGTCTCTATCTGCACCTCTCTCCCTCTTAAAGAAAGAAATAAATAGATAAATAGAAATTTAAAAAAAAAAACAGCTGTAAAACAAAAATAAATAACAAAAAATATTGCCTCTTAGGAAAATGATAGTGGAAGGATTATTTAAGGCAAAGGGATAAAGTATGAAATTTTTCTCTTCAATATAGATCATTTTACTACAGAAGATGATGCTTGTGACCTAAGGGAAAACTTCATCTTTCTTTCTTAGCTGCTGTAAGCACTTATTCAGAATTAATAGCTTTCCCAGAATGTTTTCACAGCCCACTATGCCTATGATGGTCTCAAATGTTGGAAGTTTTAAAGGCTATGTGGTCAGTGAGGGGTTCTAGTCACTGTTAAGTGAGTCCTGGAGAGGGCACAGTGAGCTTGTTTCTGGAAAAGACCTAAATTGGAGACTTATGGGTTTCTTGCTGTTTTCTTTGGGTGAAGGAGGGTGCTCTTCCAAACCACGTTCAGGGTTTGCTTAACCTTCCATAATCAGGAGGCCATGTGTTAAGGTGGCTTGAGGTGTGGTGACGGTCCAAGGGAGACATAAAGTGAGGTCAGGTGTAACTTGTTCATCCCATGTTAGGGTCTGCTGGCATTTCCAGCTTGGATTCCAAGGGCAGTCAACTGAGGGACAGAGGCACGCTTAACATTTTGGAAGGTGTTATCTGAAAAACTGTGCTTGCTTGCATTGTGTCATTATAAAAATGAAGCAATGCATCATTGTAAAAATGAAGCAAGTGCCTTTGCACTGAACTAAATGCTCTTAACCAAAGAACCAAAAGTGAGCTCTGTATGTGCAGTCTTGGCAGGGGCACCTCTGTGCATCTTGCTCTAATGGATGTCTTTGCTACTTATGGACCTCAGAGGTCAAAGATGGAGACTGACTGGACCTATGTATGTTGGGTTCCACAAACTAGGTTTTAATTTTTTTCTTTGTTTTGTTTTTCTCCTTTTTTTTAGAATATAAAGCTAACCTGTCTTCTCAGAATATTTTTTAAAAATCATTCTAGAATATAAAATGATATTCTGCTCCCAGAATGATGTCTTGTAGATGGCATAGGGCCACCAAGGGGGTCATGGAGACCTTTAACCCTGTCTCAGGCCTTTTGACATCTGCCATTTCTCACACTGGTTCCTGTCAATTCTTTTTTATTTTATTTTTTATTTTTACTTATTTAGTTGAGGACGACAGAGAGAGAAAGGCAGAGAGAGACAGAGAGAGAGAGAAAGAGAATGGGCGTGCCAGGGCCTCCAGCCACTGCAAATGAACTCCAGATGCGTGCGCCCATTGTGCATCTGGCTAACGTGGGTCCTGGGGAATCAAGCCTCGAACCAGGGTCCTTAGGCTTCACAGGCAAGTGCTTAACCACTAAGCCATCTCTCCAGCCCCCTGTCAGTTCTTGAGAGGTGAGGTCTTAGTTGATCCCAAATTACCCTGGGCAATTCTACTTTTTTCTCTCTTTTTTTTTTTTTTTTTTTTCTTTTGGTTTTTTTGAGGTAGGATCTCACTCTAGCTCAGGCTGACCTGGAATTCACTATGTAGTCTCAGGCTGGCCTCAAGCTCATGGTGATCCTCCTACCTCTGCTTCCCAAGTGCTGGGATTTAAGGGCGTGCACCACCATGCCCAGCTTGAGCTTCCATTTCTTAATGTATAATGATGATAATACGAATGTGTAAAAACAAGCAAAATAAAAAATAATTTGTACTTCATCTAGCTTTATAGAAAATGAAAGCAATGAAATAGATAAAAATATAAGATATAGTAAACATAATTTTTTCTACTTTTTTTGGTATAGATTTTGAAATTCTTCTATCCTTGAAACACATGTTTACACCTCAGAAGGTTCTCAGTAAATACATCATTTTGGGCCCAGGAATTGCTTGGAAGCTCTGCCCCAAGGATGTTAGTTCTAACCTTTTATGGAGAGGTAGCTGCTGTTGTCAAAAATAGTTGTCTAAAAAAAACAGGTTTTACAAAAGGGATGAAAAATGTAAGGTCTTTTATTGTTCTTTTGTTTAAAGTTCCTTCCTTTTGCCAGTGACTTTTCGGATCTCGATCTTCACACTCCTGATGGGGAAAGCAGACCTTGGCTTCTTGCTGGGTTTCCAGGGGCAGGAAGGCGGGGAGCAGGGGGAGGTCCCCACCTCTGCAGGGCGCTGAAAGCCACTGGCAGGCTGACACCCTGTGTGCGCCTCGAGCCCGAGCCCGGCTCTGCCTCCCTGAGCTTGTCTGCTAAGTTGATGATTTGTCCAGTTAATTGGTTAATAGGTTTATATAGAGACTAACTTGAGACTCAGAACTTTTGTAATGGAAGTGCTATATTCCAGTGCCCAAGTTCCTGCTGCGGTAAGCAGATTGTCAGATAATAGCAGCTTCCATAAGAGCTGACACTAATTGAGCAATTGCTAGTTGCTAGCCACTGCTTTAACTGCTTTATGTGTGCTGATTCCTAGAGGCACAGCCACCATTTAAGGGAAGGCAGGGTCTGCAGTGGTTCCCGCTTAAGGTTTAAGGGGGGAAGGCAGGGTCTGCATTGGCTCCAGCTTAAAGGTTAAGGGGGGGAAGGCAGGGTCTGCAGTGGCTCCAGCTTAAAGGTTAAGGGGGGGAAGGCAGGGTCTGCAGTGGCTTCAGCTTAAAGGTTAAGGGGGGGAAGGCAGGGTCTGCAGTGGCTTCAGCTTAAAGGTTAAGGGGGGGAAGGCAGGGTCTGCATTGGCTTCAGCTTAAAGGTTAAGGGGGGGAAGGCAGGGTCTGCATTGGCTCCAGCTTAAAGGTTAAGGGGGGGAAGGCAGGGTCTGCATTGGCTCCAGCTTAAGGTTAAGGGGGGGAAGGCAGGGTCTGCAGTGGCTCCAGCTTAAGGTTTAAGGTGGGAAGGCAGGGTCTGCAGTGGCTCCAGCTTAAGGTTTAAGGTGGGAAGGCAGGGTCTGCAGTGGCTTCAGCTTAAAGGTTAAGGGGGGGAAGGCAGGGTCTGCAGTGGCTTCAGCTTAAAGGTTAAGGGGGGGAAGGCAGGGTCTGCAGTGGCTTCAGCTTAAAGGTTAAGGGGGGGAAGGCAGGGTCTGCAGTGGCTCCAGCTTAAGGTTTAAGGTGGGAAGGCAGGGTCTGCAGTGGCTCCAGTTTAAAGGTTAAGGGGGGGAAGGCAGGGTCTGCAGTGGCTCCAGCTTAAAGTTTAAGGTGGGAAGGCAGGGTCTGCAGTGGCTCCAGCTTAAAGTTTAAGGTGGGAAGGCAGGGTCTGCAGTGGCTCCAGCTTAAAGTTAAGGAAAACAGCACAAGGAGGTTGGGTAACTTACTCTGAAACACACACCTGACCAAGTGGCTGGTGTCATGTTTGGAAAAAATGATTAGGAATCTGGACATTAATTAATTAGCTAATTACTGCACTCCCCACAGTGTTTAGCATAGAGTAATAGCTCATAAATGGCAAGGATTTTTTTTCTGTGATTTTGGTCTGGAGTTGGACTAGAGAAGTAAATTATCTCGTGAAATAGATGACCACGTGTTTATCATGGCATGTTAATTGGAGCTGTTAGCAGACAAGGGCTCTCAGGGCAAATACTAAAGCACTTGGACTTCGCTTCAGCCTGCGAGTTCACCCAGCGTCTGGTAAGCAGGCGCTTCTTGCGTACTCCCCTCCGGCTTCCGTATGTGGTGCAGCGTTGGGGATGTACTGGGGGGAGAGGTGTCCTGGTTCAGACCTTGTTCAGCCAGGTGCCACCTGGGGTGCTCACCCGCTGTGCCCCAGCTGGGGACGAGGGCAATAATAACACACCAATCCCAAGGTCATGATAACTGAGAGAGCTTGTGTTTAGAGAAAGCTTAAGACAGTTGATGGTCTGTTGCAAGCGGTCAGACTGTGTTAACTGATACATCATTGGTGTTTACTGTTATCATCTACCTCCCTAGCCTGCCACATTCCTCCGAGAACAGGAGTTCACCGAAGTAACACAAAGTTAACCAAACCAGTCTACGGAGACTCTGGGCCAAGGGTGGACAGATAGAAGGCTTATTATGGCTTACAAGCCAGGACACAGAGGCATGCCGACTTGTGAAGGATGCTCCTCACCAGGCAGCCACTGCCGTCATTGTCAGAGGAGAAGAACAGTGAGTCTTCCGGGGAAGCAAAGCTTTCCTGTGCATGGACTTCGAGATTAAAATGTTCTAACCCACGGTCCGAAGACGGCCCGTCATGCTGGATGCCTCTGCCATTGTCTTCCTGTCTCATGCCCTGCACTCCACCCTTAAGTCTTTTGTCTAAACTGGCTTCATGGCAGTCAGCTGGGCATTTAATGTTTTGGCTTGTGGTCCACCTTTATTCAAGCTGGGATGAGCCAGAGCACTTCCCTTTTTTATAGCCAAAGTTCTTAGATGCCTCCAGCTTTGAGGCTGTCTGAGGAGCAGACTCCCGTGACAGGCCTGGGTCTCTCATAGTTTCACCATGACAGCATGGTTCACTTCTGGCCAGCAGATGTACAGTCGTTAGGCTAGGGGTCTAGGGGCGCCTCTCTAATTTGATTTTGGAGTGTGGTGGTCTGGGGCCCACGAGACTGGTCAGGTTCACAATGGTACTTGATGCTCGGGCCACCAGTTGGATGGCTGGTGCTTGTGGCCAGACAGGAGCATATCTTTGTGAGGGCTGAAAGGGACCAGGCCTGTTTGTTTGCTTATTTCCAGAGGTTACAGAGCCAGGAAAAGGAGTGCAGCCCCCATAGAAAAAGAAGGGAACAGGAAATTGTTCATAGGGGGCTGATAAAATGAGAAAAACAGCAGGAAACAGTTCTGGACCGGGGGGATGTTGATGCCATGTAATGTCCGAGGATCAGGCAGGCTATAGGGTGGGGGTCATTTATCTCGGAGTTTTGTGAGGTTTTTCTTCCAGGCCCTGCTGCAAGCCAGGCTCTGCCAGTCCTGCACTTATCCCTGGTTTCAGCACAAATAGAGGGATCTGGAGCTAGAAAGGAAGCTGGGCGGATCAGGGCCCAGATACCCCAGGCACACTGTGGCCACCTGCAGTGGCCCCTCTCTCCTCCCCTTTGCCACAGAGTGAGGTCATGGCTCTCCCAGGGAGAGCACTGCTTGGAGCTGCTCACCAGCTCCACCCAGCCCTGCCTGGAGCCTACCTCTCTGTCTGCTCGAGTCAAAGAGGGAGAGGAAGGAGGGAGGCAAAAGTCACACCCAGGAAATTATTTGGTAATCGTGACTTGCTTTTTAAACGTGTGCCACACATCTTGATTTGAGATTGGGAAGTCGTCATTTTCACTTTCCTTGTAGGAGGGATGAAACAAATTCCTGGGTGTAGACTGGGCTCTTTGTTTTCCTGTTGGGACGGATTATGAATCTACAACCGAGTCTGTTTGTTTTTCATGGCTGCTTTTGGTCCCTCCGGCTTTTGACTGTCTACCACACACCTGCGCCCAGGCACAGCCTGACTCTGGCCAGGCTGGAGGCCGAGTATAAGTCATGTGGGACTGGAAGCCAGTCCTTGATCCTCCATGCGCCTTTCTGGTCAGTCTTTGAACACTGCAGTTTTAGCGCAGGTCAGGGAGCTGTTGAATCGGTTCAGAGAATTTCAGGGCTGGGGCAAGTCAAAGGCAGCCTCAGTCCCATGGACAGTTCTTAACTCTCCATAGGATTCCAGGGTGCAGGTTGCCCAGTGTCCTAAACACAGGAGGCTGGGCCACCCGGCGCAGCCTTTTTCATCTTTAGATGTTCTTATGTTGTCCAAACCTGCTTCGGTCTGCTGATGCTTATACAAGACCTGCCTTCAGCAAAGAGGCTTTTTGGTTCCTGAAATTCAAAGGCAGTGTCCAGTCAGGGACACTAAATCTCTGTTCCTGTGTCCTCCACCGCAAGTATCTCCAGGCTATTCACTGTCCAGATGCCTGTGTCGAGCCATCTCCATGGGTCTCTGCTCTCCCCAAAATACAAGGCTCAGCTTTGACTGCAGTATGTCGGAGGTCAAGGTTGTGGGAGGAACTGATGCAGAGGGGAGTGTGGGGACAGCGTTGTTCTCCCTCCTGCGTAGACGGCTCCTGAACCTCAGCTGATGCAGTTGTGCACCAGCCTCCACGTCATGGCTGCTTCCTTCTGGGGATACCCTGCTTACACTTATGTCCAGGCTCCAGGTGGACACTTTTCATAGTGGTGGTACATGCCAGAGACCCCACCCAAACTTTAGTTTGAATGTTGAGACCGCATAATGACATTTCTGGGGAGAGAACAGGGTAAAGTTCCCAAACTGGTCTGAAAATGAGAGAAAGGGAAGGCTCCTGGAATTTTTATAGGGGCAAAGGTTGAGGTTGGGATAAGGGGCCTATGAGAGCCGGGATTGCATAGTTGGACCCACTCCTTCCATCCAAGAGAACAGCCAAGGTTTTCTTGGTTTGCCCAGAGGCAGACACAAGAGGAAGAGGCCGGGAGAACGTAAAGGCTGTCTGTCAGTAGTCAAAAATGTCAAAAAATTCTACCCTCTTTTCATTTATTTTCTTTTGAGATGAAATTCTTCTATGCACAGATGGCAAGCGTGTAGTTGAATTAGGTTTGACACATGTATACGCCCCTGTAAACAATTCCACAGTTGGATATGCACCATCCCCATCCCCTCATATTTAAGACTGACACCGAGGTGGATCTGTGCTTTGAATTTGTGTGGCTGGTTAGAACCATGCCAGTGCTTCTTGCTCACCCCATTAAACAACATCAAGCTTGCTTTAGCCCTACGTCCTATCTTTCCACGTTGAGCTGGAGATGGGCTCCGTGACCTTTCCTGTGTACAGCCTGTCTCCCTGCTTTGTGACCTTGGCGAATATGTTTCTCCGCTAGCAGGTTCATGATGAAATTCGTTAACGGCATATGCCGTGGAGAGTCCTGAATTCCTTCAATGGCGGCCATGTTGAAATTGGAGCTCTTCTTCAGATCTCATTCAAAGAAGCTTAAGAGCTTCTTGTGCCTTGTGAGGCCCACCCTACGTCATGAGCAGACTCGGACACCCAGAGATGCATGCTGGAGGAGGCAACGGAGTTCGGGCCGGAGGCTTGCGTTGAAGCCTGAGGAGGGGACAAAGCTCAGGAGAGCGGGCCCCGTGCTCTCCCAGGGGAACTGGGCATGCTGGCATGCAGGCCCACAGAGGGAATGGCAAGCAGTCCCCCACATGCTAGAAACGCCAGACAGCAGCATACGGGTCCTTTCTCACTGAGTCTCAGTAGTTGGCCTTGTCTCCATCTCAGGTCCTATTTCCAGCAAACCCTGGAAGCATGTGCACTGTGAGGTAAGGAGTGTTGCTATGGAAACAGTGCCTTTCTTGGTTTGTTTGTTTGTTTATTTGACACAGGGTCTCACTTGGTAGTGCTGGCCTGGAACTCACTGTATAGCCCAGGATGGTTTTCTTTAATATTTTTATTTTATTTGTATTTATTTATTTGAGAGAGAGAAAGAGGCAGAGAGTGGAAGAATGAGAGAGAGAAGGGGCATGCCAGGGCCTCCAGCCTCTGCATACGAACTCTAGATGCATGCGCCACCTTGTGCATCTGGCTTGTGTGGGTCCTGGGGAATTGAACTTGGGTCCTTTGGCTTTGCAGGCAAACACCTAACTTGTTAAGCCATCTCTCCAGCCCATGGGATGGTTTTTGAGCTTGCAGTTCTCCTGCCTCAGCCTCCCAGGTGCTGGGTTTGCAGACATGAGCTACTACCGCACCTGGTGGGAACAGCGACTTTTATGTCTGCTTCTTGAGCTATTCCTATCTCACTTCAAAGTTCCCACCCATAACCTCCGCCCCTGCATGCTCAGGGCTCTCTGGTGAGCATGGGGTGTGCTGGCAGTGGTGAGATGCAAATTAATGTCCCGCTGGGCTCTAGCTCTGCAGCCTCACCAGCATCAGTAAAAAGCTGGAAGCTGAGGGAGCTTAATAAGCAGGAGAATTAGCCAGAAGACAGGGAGGTGGCACCTGTTGATGGATCACGAGTGTGCACCGTTATATTTGTGTATGAGTAGTGAGACCTGGGGGCAGTTTGGGGTCCCTCTTCTGGGCTGTTTCTGTACCATTCTCAGACATTACAGGGGAGGGGAGGGGAGAAGATGAGCAAACAGCCCTTTCTCCCTTAAAGGTTATTACTGGAGAGTGGCTCTTTTAAAATTATGCTTCCTGTTAGGTGTGCAGGCAGGTAATAGATTGCGCATGCTCACCTTGTCCGTGCCGTCAGTGCAGCTACTCTCTAGTGTGGATGACTTGTGCGTTAGGAAAGCTGAGCCGGGCTGGGCTGTCCTCGCAAATATGCCGTGACAGCTCAGTGGATTAAGTTGTATTATAAGCACCTTCCACTCTGGTGCTGTGAGTCCCTTTTAATCAGTGACCGGGGACCCGGGCCACTTACATGCTATGGCCACATCACTGGGCCAAGTACATGACCTTGCACAGTGGCTTCTCACTGCCATGCTGAAGTTATACCATCACTTCTGCTCACAGTCTCCCAGCCCAGTACTAGTCATACGGCTACCAGACTGCAAAGAGGGTGGGGTATGGATGAGCGCAAGCTATGTCTGCTGTAACCATGTCCCCCTGAGACCCGCTTAGAAAGTCCCTCCTCCACCCGAACTGTCCCTGGCAATCTCATCGCATGGGTGCATCGAGGCTGCCATGCACAGCACACAGCAGAGCATCTTTTCTCATCTGATCTTGCCCTTCCTCATCTTGGTAAATGGGGTTGCCTGAGCCAGAAACAAAGACATACTCTATGGCTTCCCTTCCATCCTCATTTCCCTCACGTTATTGGTTCTACCTCATAAATGTGTCTGGCCCCTCTTCTCTGTTCCTGCCCACAGGGTTCATGTTCACCCACGCCTGACCACCCTTCCCAGGGCTCAGGCTAAACATGGCTTCCTGCATGTGAGTCCCTGGTACCCTCATCCTGCAGGGTACCATGTTCCACCTTCATGGTCTCCCTGGACACAGCCTGATTGCCCTGCAGCTATTTTTTTTTTTAATCATTGCCCCGTGACATGCTGCGTTTAAGTGGAGTAGCTTCTTATTGTGTGATTCTGGTTTCAAGACAATCTTATATGTTCTTTAAAAAAAAAAAAAAGGTCACTGGGTTGGAGAGATTGCTTAGTGATTGAGGTGCTTGCTTGCTGGCCTGGGTTCAGTTCCCCAGTACCCACGTAAAGCCAGGTGCACAAAGTGGTGCATGCATCTAAAGTTCATTTGCAGTGGCAAGAGGCCCTGATGTGCCCATTATTCCTTTCCCTATTTCACTCTCTCTCGCTCTCTGCTTACAACTTAATTAGTTAATTAAAAAATAGTTGTTGAATGTACTGAGCACTGTGCCAGGTAGAGGCATGCCTTGCTTGATGATGGAACATGATCTGAGAAATGCATCGTTAGACAGTTACATCATGCAAACATGGAATGTAGGGATACAAACGTCAATACTGCAGCCTACCACACACCTAGGCCACAAGCTTCCAGAGTTACTCGTAGGCTACAACCTATGTAGCACGTTGCTGTACTGGATACTGTAAGTAACTGTAATACAAAAGTTAATATCTATGTATCTAAACATGCCTAACCATAGGAAAAAAAATACCAGGAAATGGAAAATTTTCAGCTCTACTGTAATCATTGGGACTACCACTATGAAGGGGGCATGTTGTTGACTGAAATGGTATGTGGTACCTGACTGTATTAGTACAGTCTAAGCCCTGTCAGAGCTTACAGTCTCATGGGAAAGGCAATAGATAAGTAAATAAATAATTACCAAAGAGAAAGAATGGGCAGAATGAGAGGACCCAGCACCTCTTCCTGTGCACTCCCGCTGGTGGCAGTGAGAGCCTTCTCTGATCCTGAGTGGCCAGGGTCTCTGGATGGAGATGGGAATGGGAGTGTGGGGATTTCTTGAGTGGCAGCAGCATGGCTGGCACTTGAGTGCCCGTTTGCAGCCCTCACACCCTGTGGCCTGAGCAGCTGGGTGGCTGCACCGTGCCAGGAGAGCGCTGCTCTGCTCTGCAGTACCAGAGCCTCCTCATGGGCAGCGAGAACAGGGGAGTGTCTCTACAGGAGCCTGCGGAGGTTTATTGGATAGCGGGACTTGCTTTGTCACCCTATTTAGGATGGGCTCTGACCCTGCTGTCCTAGGAAGCCCTGAGCTTGTCTCTCTGTGTCCCTGTGCCCTTGTGAGCTGTGGCATGAATTCATAATCTATCGTCTCTCATCCTGACCATTCCAACAGCCTTCGTCCAGCCTCCTGCTGCAGCCTGGGAGAACTCGGCAAAAAAAAAAAAAACAGGTCAGATCCTGTTAGTATTAGAATCAGTGACATCCTCAGCCTCCTGGGAAGAGATGGCACTGAGATCTTCAGTTACTAGTAATGTCTGCTTCAGGCACAGAAAGGCACTGGTTCATTCATATCCGCCTTCCAAGGCCTGTTATGAGCTGAGTAGTGGCCTCCTAATTCAAACGCTGAAGCCTTACCCCAGTGTGGCCCGTGTTTGCCGATGCAAGCTTGGGAGGCCATCGGGCCAGGAACCTCGCCGCATGATTGATATCCTTGTAAAGGAAGGAGAGGTGCTCACTCTTTCTGCACAGTCTCAGAGAAGAGGCCATATAAAGACACACTGAGAAGGTGGCCGTCTCCAAGCCGGAAAGAGAACCATCACCAGGTACCACCCATGCCGGTACCTTGATCTTAGGCTTGTGGTGCGCAGAACTGTGGGAATATAAACAACTGCTGGTTAATCCGCCCACTCTGCTGGCTTATTCTGGCGGCTGAGTAGACTATGACAGGACCCATTTGCTCTCGCCACTGCTCACAACCCTGTCTCTTCCTCTCTAGGCCTCAGCCTTCCTTGGATTACTGCTCCTGTTGCTATTGTGTATAATCCCCTGTATATAAGTGCTTTGAGGGTAGGAACTGTGTTTCACTCATCTTTGTCTCTCTTCTTTTTTAATTGTATGTGTGTGTGTGGGGGAGTTAGGCACACACATCCTGCAATATTCCTGTGGAGTTCAGAAGACAGCCTTGAGTGGTGGCTCTTGCCTGCCACCTTGTTTGAGGCAGTGTCTCTTGTTTACTGCCACATATGCCAGACTAGCTGTCCCCTGAACTTTGGGGGACTCTCCTGTGTCCACCTCGCGTTTTGTCATAGGTGGACTGAATACAGGTGTGCACACTACCATGCCCAGTTTCGCCTGGTGTCTGGGAATCTGAACTCAGGTCATCATGTTTGTACAGCAAGCGCTTTATCCATGGTCCCATCTCTCCAGCCCTTCATTCCTGTTTCTTTCAATTCCTGACGCTAATCAGGAGTGCTAGATATTATATATTTATTCATCTGATGAACGAATGACTCTTCCCCCCTCCGGCCCCCTTCTCCTCTTACTCCACAGTTGGACGGGAGGCAGCATGCCGTCCACTAATGGCTACTTTTCTGTTGTCAGTGCTCTCAGTGACCATTGTTTTCACAGGATACAAGCCTGTGGGTGGGGTGGGGCCGCGGAAGGGTTGCAGTGTTTCTGATCCACCCACATTGGGTGGGGTTTGCCTGGATGTGCAGCTGGTCCGAGCTCCATTGGGGAGAGTGGGCAGACTGTTAACACAAAGAGCGAGGCCAGCACCAGAACCAGACTGTAATGGTGGGGAGGGGGCAGGCAGTGTTAAGGGTGGAAAGAAGGGTATTCCCTGGGCTAGACAGATGGTTTAGTGGTTAAGGCGCTTGCCTGAAAAGCCAAAGGACTGAGGTTCACTTCCCCAGGACCCACGTAAGCCAGATGCACAAGGTGGCACATGTGTCTGGAATTCTTTTGCAGCAGCTAGTGACCCTGGCATGCCCATTCTCCCTCTCTCTGCCTCTTCCTCTCTCTCTCTCACGTAAATAAAATATTTTTTTAAAAATAGAAGAATGCTATTCCCTAAGCTTTCCTGGTGTTTTCTCCCCCCTCCCCTTGGAAGGCAGCAGCCATACCTCCTGTGCTTGGACACACAAAGGTTGGGTCTTGGACCTGCAGTGCAGTGAGACACGGTTCCCTAATAGGAGGGAGCTGTGGCCCATCCCCCGTGTTGCACAACCTCATCCTTGGGGCATAGTCTAAAGAGCCAGAGTGCCCAAGGGGTTGCCACAATCACATACCAGGGCACCTGACCGTGGTGGTGGTGGGGGGAGAGCCTGAGGAGGTGGCTAATCTTCAAAGTAGGGGCGTTGCTCAGCCTGATGGCTGCCCATTCCCTCCGCTCTACCGCTTCCTAGAGCTCTCGCTGGGGGAGGCCCCGGAGCTCCCAGCCGTGACCTTGCACCTTTGTCCCTCACTCTCCCCTGTCGTGTCCCTCGCTCGCTTGCTGCTTCCTACACCATTGGCACTCCCCCATTCTACTGGAATGTGCGAAAAGCATTTCCTGATTTTTTTTTTGCTGGTGGCTCCCTTTGCCTTCTGTTCTTCCTGATCTTTCCAGTGCTGTTCTCTCATCATTAAGGTCTTGGCATAGGTGCTGCTTAGGAAAAGCCCTTCCCTGTCTACCGCCTCAACAACCCCTCACAGCATTGCATTCCCTTCCATTGCTCTCTTTGATTTTCCTCACAGCACTTAGCTGCTGTCCAGGGGCAGCTTGTCTATCGTCTGAACATTGCAGGCAAGCAGTGCCCTGGCCTGCTGCTTTCTTGTTATGGCTGCAGCGTGTCTGGTACGCCAGAGGGGTTTATCAATGTATGTTGGCTGATTGAAAGAACGTGGAGTTCGTGGTCATAACCAGAGCTGCTGGCAGGATGCTCGTTGAGCAGGGCTGGCCTGGAACCTTCCCCACACCCACCACGAGCACGGAGAATGTGGGGCTGCTGTCAGCTTCCCGTGGAAGTGTTCTTCCTGGGCAGCACTTTTCTTCTAGCAGCTTCTCTTTTCTGTCTTATCGTAGCATTGCACACCTCTTCGGAGGTGCAGAAGGAGACCTGTGCAATTCTAGGTGTTTCTTGAGAAAAGGAGAAGGGTTCCATCGGTGGGCAGAAGGTCACAGCTTTGCATGAGCAGATGCGCTTGACAGGCTTTGTTTATGTTATAGGAGTGAAAGTTACCGACCGTTCTGCCCGCAATCGGGCTGCAAGCAGAGGTGAATGTTTCAAACAGGAAACAAAACTTGCACTGGCCCTGTAAAGGAGCATTCATTTCTCTCTTGATGTGTGTCCAACGTCGCTGTTTCCATGACTGTGCCTGGCCTTGTCATTGAAGGTTGTTCAATTCTCCCCTCACCGGCATGTTCATATCCTACGCTGGGATGTTTGCCATGAAGGATTCCAGCAGTGTTAAACTGTTGCAGGACCATGAGGCAGTTCAGTTCTCAGTACTAGACTGGAAAATTCTTCGGGCAGATTGTCCCGCCCTGGCATTCCAGGAACCAGACCCTAAACACAGACCTGCGGTAATCCGCCTGCGTTGGCGATGGGGAGTTGGAGCACGTCATTGGCTAATCAGAGCAATGTAGGTTAAAAAAAAAAAAGGTCACATAATCACCACACCAACCCACCAAGAATAGGTTAAAATGTTTGTTTCCATAGGAATGCCAAAGTTTTTCCATCAGATAGGCATTCAAGAAATGAAACCACAAGAAAGGCCGAGTAGGATTTCGTAATCCTCCCAAAACAATGAAATGTGAAATGTGGGTTTATGGTTGGAAAGTGACTGGGTAAAAATAGCACAAGCCGACTCCACAAATTTACCTCCTCAGGCTTCCAGAGCAGCATGCGTGCGGACTTTGGGAGGAGAGCCCGCTGCTTGGCCGCGAGACCTGCCCTCCTTTGGGAAGGCTGGTGATGCTGGAGGAGGCCATACCGCCTAGGCATCTCCAGCCCTGGCTTCCTGTTCTCTGGCTGCCGAGGTCCAGAAAACTCGCTTGTGTCCCTGGAGGCTGCTTTAGGAGTTGGGTTTAGATAATCTCCGTTCTTAGGCAGTAGCTACCCTATCGCTGATGTGGGAGAGAACTCTGTGGGATTAGAACTCCCACCCACAGCTCTCAAGTCTTGGGTGCTTACCTATGATGGCAAAGAATTGAGGAAGCAGAGTCCAAGCAGGGTGAATGGTGACTAGAGATTTGTTTTCGGGAGAGTTAGGGTTAAGAGAGAAGGCAAAGCAGGAGACTGCCCAAGCATAAGAAACCTCCCTCTTCCAAGGAAGGGGGAGACCAACAAGACCCCTCACATAAGGAAGAAGGTGAAGGACACGAAAGAGAGCTCTTGCACATGGCTGAGGTGACACGAACCAGGCATCCAGCTAGCATGAGCTGTGTCACCAGACTCAGGCGAGCCTCAAGAGGCTGACGAAGGAAGGCCCAGGCTAGTGCTTGAGAACGAAGCAGGAAGCTGACACTGCGGGTGTCACTTGTAGCCATCCTGGATGAAACGGGATCAGACGTGAGTTACAGTCCTGCCGGAGCAGGCAAGATGGCATCCAGGGACCCGTCCCTAGCTAACTACCGAGCAGAGAAAACTACCTTGCTCCTGATCTGAATCGTCACCTTCAGCCATCCCCATCTGTGGTGAGGTTGACATGTGACACCTCTGATGGAGGGGACTGCTTGGCCTGAGTCACTTCCCTGGACACGGAACTTTCCAGGCACGGGCTGTGTCCTCACCTGTCTTTGAGGCCTGCTCTCTCATCGCTGGGTTCCTTTTCACATAGAGCTTAAGGGTACAAGCTGCCTCTGGGAAAAGACTGGTCCCAGTAGACGTGAGGGCTTTTCTCACCAGCTCAGATGCAACGTGCCTGCCATTGTCTTGGACTTCGCGCTGTGCCTGGCAAGAAGAGAGGGGGAAGCAGAGCGCAAGTAATGGACTCAGTGGCAGGAAGAGGGTAGGTTATCGTCTGCATTTTCTTTGAAAAATGCATGTGCGAGGCCTGAACAGGAAAGAAGCAGAAGTTTGTAGATGGTTTTAGCTTAGGAAAATGTTATTTAAAAATGGGTAGTTCTAGCCACCTAGGAAAGGAATTCTAAAGAAAGTTGAGGTCCTAGCAAAACGCCTTAATCTTACAGATGTTGCCTAAAATAGATATTTTCTGTGGTTAATGTTTTTAATTTGAAAGCCACATATGTCCATTTTGAAAAGATGAAAAATATTTACAAAATAATTGCTTATTTGCCACAGTGATGCGGTATTTTCTCTGCGTCTCATGTATTCATACACATATATCATAAATACATACATTAAATACATTTGGCATACTGAGGATCATCTGTGCCATAATATTATGTAGTTTCAGATGTTAATGTATTTCTATGATCACAAAATGTGTGTAGAAAAGTTGGGAAGGCTTAAGAAATTTAAAATCACCTGTAACCCCATTTGGGGACAAGAACCACCTCGTAGTTAGCAGTGCTGCCCAGCGTTCACACTCCCGTGTAGTTCTCTCTCCTTGAACTTGGGCTGCCTTCTCATTTGTTTGTGACACGTAGGATGTGATAGAAGTGGTGCTGCAGGACTCCCGAGACTAGGCAACACGGAACCTGGGATTTAAGCCTGGGCCCCTTGGAGCACTTGTTCTTGGAAAAGTCCCTCTTGGGATCCAGCTGCCATGCTGGATGAAGCCAAGACCCCAGGGAGAGCCCGCGTGGAAGTGCTGGGAAGACAGCCCAGTGGAGCCATCTTTGCTGACATTCGGCACCAACTGCCAGCAGCATGCAGCCGCCTCAGACGCCTGTCCTGGCCGGGCCTCTTTTTTTAAAATATTTTAATATTTATTTATTTATTTTTCTCAATTTTTATTAACACTTGCCATGATTATAAAAAATATCCCATGGTAATACCCTCCCTCCACCCCCCACTTTCCCCTTTGAAATTCCATTTTCCATCATATCTCCTCCCCATCTCAATCTCTCTTTTAATTTGATGTCATGATCTTTTCCTCCTCTTATGATGGTCTTGTGTAGGTAGTGTCAGGCACTGTGAGGTCATAGATATCCAGGCCATTTTATGTCTGGAGGGAGCATGTTATAAGGAGTCCTACCCTTCCTTTGGCTCTTACATTCTTTCTGCCACCTCTTCCGCATTAGACCCTGAGCCTTGGAAGGTGTGATCGAGATGTTACTCACTCCAGTCACTTCTTTCCAGCACTGTGATACCTTCTGAGTCGTCCCAAGGTCACTCTGGCTGGGCCTCTTGGTGGCTCCAGCCCCAGCTGATATTTCTCTGTATCCATGTGAAGCCCCACATGACCCATCCAGCTAGGCCTAGTGGATCTGCAGAGCCATCAGGGATGCTAATGCACTGCTCTGATGCCATTGCTCTTTTCAGCGTGTCTGTGGCTTGCTTCACAGGAACAGCTATCAGCAGAAGGTGGGAGGGAATGTGGATGGAAGCTCTCATGAAGGAAGCATGGCAAAGAGCTCTGACCGTAGGCAGCTGGGCTACCTGCTGTGTCACTCAGCCGTGTGACCTGGGGCGGTTTATTGGCTTCTGTGCACCGTAGTCTTCAAACATCTGTAAAATGGAAAGCGGGGCACTGAAAAGCATTCCAGTTTGGCACATAGTTGGCACTAAGTAAGTGGTGGTCACCATGTGGTGTTTTTAAATGGCAATGAAGAATAGTGGTGAAGAAGGACGCTGGCTGTCAGTCATAAAGCTGAGGAAGTGCCTTGCCCACAGCTGTCTGTAAAGCCAGGCCCTGTGAGCCAGACCTCTAGCCAAACACATTGGTCCAATATCTCTAAGTTCACTTTCCATTAAATAAGATAGAGCCCATTGTATAGTTTGTTCAGAAAATAAATCCAGGAGGGAAAATGTGGTCTGTGGTCTGGTGTCACTTTCTAAACGTGTCCCTGGTGTACACTTACTCCATTTACTAAGAAAGAACAACAGCCCTCGAATGGTTGTGGGAGATTTCTTGAGGGTACAGGCCCCCTGGCTCCCTGGGAGCTTGGATGACGGGCCTGGCATCAGCCCCTTGTCTTATTCCCTTGCCACAGGCAGCGCCTGAGCCTTCCACGTAGTAGCTTTTGCCCGTCACAACTACCATAAATGAAAGGTCCCCAGCAGCTGCTCTTCCTTGCAGTAGAACACCAGCCAGGATGCGGGTCATGAATAAAGGTGCGAGAAAATAACCACTGCGCCCAGTAGTAATATAGGAGTCATCCATGAGTATTACTTCAAGTGGTAAAAACTGTTGAAAGAATAGGATATTGTCATCACCTCAAAGTATTTCCCCACAAAATGTTGTTACAGAGAGCTGACAAGATGTGTCTCCTAATGAAGCACAGTGACCCAAACCCAGCAAGGCTTCTGTGGTGTCTCTATAGCATGCGTAGCCGTGATCTAGTCCCAGAGAAACCTTGGGCTAACTCACATTGTGGGACCGTCTATGAAATAATTGGCCCTTACTTGTTAAATTGTCCAAGTTATGGAAGACAAGGACAGGCCAAGAAATTGTTGAGATGCAACAATTATTTATAATCTTGGGCCAGCATTTTTGTTGTTTTTAGACAGTTGACAAATGTAGAATGGGACTATGGATCCAGTGGTGTTGAGCTATTGATGTTAATCTCCTGGGTCCCAAGTTATGATGCTGCTGTGAAAGTTGGTATCTTGTTTCTTAGGAAGTACGCACTAAAATGTTGAGGAGTTTCAAACCTTTTTCTGTTTTGTTCTTTTGTTTACAGCTGCAGTCATGTCGATTTGGCATTGTACTTTGTCTTTAAAATTAAAACAAATATTGTAAATTTTATGTAACTAAAATAAAACTAAAATTCAATCAAAATAACTGAATTAATTCATGCTTAAATATAATCTGCTAGAATCTTGCCAATTATAGACTCTGTTATGGGGAGAGAGATAAAGAGAGTTTCTTGGTGGAAATAAACAGGGCCCTTTCTTCATAGGAAAGCAGTTGTGTTTTGGATGAAAGTTGGAGGCTGGCTCCCAGCATAGGGCTGCTCTGACTTTTCTTTCTTTGAGTTATTCCCTTCAAACTCATAATAGAAGCTCCTGTGAGTTCAATAAACAGGAAAGAAAGTATCTTGGGATGAAGAAACTGTGATGAATCGTACTTTGAGGAACAAATGAGGTGGCCTGGAATATATACCTGTAGATGATGGTAGTGATATTTTACAAAATGCAGTATAAAAATTAATATTGTGACGTGACATTTTGTCAAAAGACAGGAAGCCCAGAAAGCCGTTGACTAGTCAATTGGGAGACTGTCTCGACCATGGGTGTTGTTAGTGAAAACCTGAAAACTGTGTCTGCTTCAGAAGATGAGTCACAGAAAAGCTTATCTGGGTTTATAAGGTGGAGACTCCCCAGCACCCTTCTTCTTTTCCTCCTTCTCCCCCCACTTTTTTTTTGAGACAGGGTCTCATGTAGCCCAGGCTGTCCTAAAACTCACTACGTGGCTGAATATGACCTTGAACTTCTGACCTTCCTGCCTCTACCTCCCAAGTGCTGTGATTACAAGCATACCTAGAAGCCAGGTTTTCTCCTTGAAAGTTACAGTGAGATACACCAGCAATGATTTGGGTCCCCACTTTCTCAGCTGCCCCTTGGTTTCTGGTAACAGGGACTTCCAGAAGGCTGGCCCTGGTTCACTGGTGAGACAATGGCTTGTCTTGGCCTAGCACCACTTTACCCTTGTGGGTAGACTGGTGCGCACTCATCTCTTGGCTGTAGGGCCTGCAGTTGTTCTTAGCATTGAGGATTGGCAGTGGTGAAGGGCTTCAAGACACCACTTGGAGAAGGATGTCTGTTGGGTAGATGGAGCATAGGAGGCCCAACCCTGGCAAAGAGCAGCAAATTCATTGTTCTCTCCAGGAGGAACTCCTGCCAAGAAAACAGAGCCACCAGAGATGCAAAGGAGATGGTTAAAATGCCAACATGCAGAAAGCAAATGGCATGTCATGCTCCGGCCCCAGTCAAGGACCTGTGGATAAGCATTGACATCCAGCACACAGCCAGGTGGCATGCCGGAAGTGGCTTTTCAGTGGCCAGATTGAATGAGCTGGTGCCACACAAGAGTTGTACTGTCAGAAACAATTTCAGGTGTCAATCACTGGTCCCCCAAAAAGTGACGTGTATGTGCCGAGCTTGCTGAGATCTCTCGCTTGGTCACCATATAATGGCCATGCCTAGGTTCTAAGAGACACAGTGCAGGGAGCCAGGCGGGGGATGGAGCAGAAGCAGTGGGTGGAAGAGAGGATTTCTCTATGGTAGCAGCCTAGTGCTGAAAGCCCTGGATCGTGCTGGCAGACTAACCTGACCCGGGGATGGTAAGCAGAGGTTGGAGGGAGAATAGGTAGGATGGAGTCTGGGAAGAAACTCAGCAACAACGTGCATGTGCAGACAGCGTCTATAAAGACAGAGCAGGGATCTCGATGGAATGGACTTGTTCCTGTTTGGCCATGTGACCTCAGCAAAGCCTGATCTCTTTGGCTATGTCTTTATCTTTGAAGCAGAGAGCGGAAGTTGCTATTCTATATCTACTCTCTCCTGTTTTATTTATAATCGAATCTCATTTATTATTTGGCTGCAGCCTTATGCCAATGAAATATATGCCATTGCTTCCCTTGCAGCTAGATGTGTCCGAGTGACTAAATTTTGCAGTTACATATACCAAGGAATGGTGAAGACGTCTAAATAGGATACTTAGATGGGCTTGCCTCACTGCAAGAGCAGGGCACAGGATGTCTCTCCTCCTTTCCATAGTTGTCTCGCACCATGAGGTGGCCTGAAGGATGGATACCAGATCTAGGACAGAGGCATGAGAAGACAGGGAGCCTGGGCCCTTGACAACGCCTAGAGTAGCCATGCCAGCCCTGGGTGGCTCCGCTGTGATCTTCTGTGTGTTCATACCCTTGTGACTTTAATATCTTGTTATATGCACTTGAACACATCACGTGGCTGCCCCTGTTCTGGAGCTGTAAGGACATGAGTTAAAACATGGAAAGAGTTTTATGAGCTGGGAATGCACTTTGAACATTACATAAGGAACCAGTCTTGTTGTATATTGTTATAGATTGTCATAGAAGGGACAGGGCTGTGGTGGTCACGCCCTGGCAGACTGGCTAGGCATAGAGGCAGGAGTCAAGAGTCAGGCACCATGTGAGATGAGGAGCTGAAGGCAGCAGGGCATGACCCCTGATAGTTTTCTTGGTTTTACTTTAAATCCATAATGTGGCACGGGTGCCAAATGCCAGCAACAGGGGAGAAGAGAAGGCCTTGGGGGTTAGAAACAAGAGCCCCAAAGACTCCATGAAGACCATCAACATGGGGAATCTGGAAAGTTGAACCATGACAGTTTGGACAGACTAGTGGTAACGGATCCATTATGTTCAGAAAACATCTGTTAAGTCTAGCAAAAGAGGATGGGTTTCTACAGATTCCGCCTGAGGGAGTCCATGCAAAAAGTCTGATAGTGAAGAGCCCAGACCAGATGCAATCTAACTCTGGTGAACAAAGTCAGATGTGTTCCTGCCCCAAATCGGAAGCAGAACTCAAGTTTCTCTCCCTCCTCCTTCTCTGGCAGGTACCAGAAAAACATATGTTGAAGTGCTAATGGGCACTGTGGATCTCTGTACTATATAAATGCAGATTTTCAGATCTCAGAATCCCATTTCTCCTTCATACTGAAGTTGAGCAGTAAATTCATGAGCTATAGTTTCATCTGCACAATAGAAATGAGAGGAAACTGGAGACTCAGTGCTATATGTGTTATCGTATACATTGATGTCCCTAAAGTTTGCCAAGTTAAAAATAAATAACATTCTCTCCTGAAGCTGGTCATTTACACCTCGTCACAGAAGATACTGAGGGTGAGAACGGAGGCTCATGTTACCCTGTCGCAGGAGCAAACACTGCAAGCTTCTGGTAGGAATTTGCTGGGTCTGCCTAGCGGGAGCTGAGCTACGAGCCATGCCGCGGCCGAGCCATCGCGGGCACAGCTGCCTGTGCCTCATTCTGGGATGGAGGGGTCAAGTTAGAAGAGTTTGTTATGTAGCTCATATGTAAAGCTGTCTGTGAACATCAATCTCCTCCCCTGGACATTTTACTAGAGCCGTTTGCAGGTGGCGTAAGTCATTTTGGGAGCTCCGTTCCCCCTTATTGCTGCTCCCCCAGAGGTACAATGGCTGCTAATGTGGAATCAAGATTGGTCCACAGGAGGCCAGGCCCTCCTGCTCAGTGGAGCCTGCATTACTGAGTGTCAGCCTTATCCTGGCAACCGCGGACCCACAAGGCAAGAAGTGTGGGGGTGCAGAGCAAGCCCAGGGCTTTGGAGCCCAGCATGCTTGAGTCTGAATTACACTTCCCAGCAGTGAGAGGGACTGTGATCTCTATATCTGTCAATTAGAAGTAACACTACTCTCACATTGCATTTCAATGACTCCATTTGCACATGCTGTTTATGTCATTAAAGACTTACTTTCAACTTTTTTTTTTGCTGGAATTGTACTTTTTGTTTTTCCAGAAGTTTTTCCACTGGGAAATGCCAAAAGCCTTCAAACTCCTTCGGGTTGAGGGCCTGAGAGCGGGTCTTTGTGGAAAGTGGTGAACCCTTCTCTGTGCATAGACGTTGCCATCATTGCTCAGGTGACTTGGAAGTGTCTGCTGTTTCCACCCTCCATGTGGAAGCTGTGCTTGCGTTTACCTGTCACAGAGGCTTGGGAGATGTCTGAGGGCTTTTCCCAGAGACTTTCATATGGCGGCTCAGACAACCAAATAAGGCGCATGTGTAATTATTTCTGTGCTGGGCTGTTTTAGATACGTTGTCAAATTACCAGAGCCACAGGGTCCTCCTTTGGAAGTAGGAGGTACTAATAGCCCCTTGAAGAAATGCCAGGGAGTCAGTAAGTGTGGGGGCCTCAGCGTGGACCTGGCACGGACACCTTTTCCTTGTTTCTGGTGAGGAAGCATGTGGCTGACAAGCTGGAGGAGGCCCAGGAATCGGTGCCCAGGGCCCTGGACTCCTGCCAGGTTCCACTCAGCTCCATCACAGAGCTATTCCCCAGTCAGCCGGATGCCCTGCAGCTGGGCCTTCATTGCAGAGGGAATGCTTGGGGAGACAAGGCCAGGGCTGGCTGGGAAGCAACCCAAGTTTCCTGTTGAACCAGCGCAAACAGCTCTAGCCACAGTACAGATCCCCTCAGGGATGCAGCCTGGGCCTGTGGATTGCAGTGGTGGGCCAGCCATCATGTGCTTGGGCCCTCCCCATGGGAGCAGCCAGGCTGGTGGGGCACAGAGGGACTGCGCTTGCCTGGTGGGCCTCCAGGGTCATAACCTTTCATGGTTGGGGAAGTCTCCATTTTCAGTTGCACTCTGGCTCCTACAGGTCAGAGGTACTGCCAGACAGCAATTAAAAAGCAGGATGGGAGCCGGGTGTGGTGGCGCACGCCTTTAATCCCAGCACTCGGGAGGCAGAGGTAGGAGGATCGTCGTGAGTTCGAGGCCACCCTGAGACTCCATAGTGAATTCCAGGTCAGCCTGGGCTAGAGTGAGACCCTACCTCGAAAAACCAAAATTAAAAAAAAAGCAGGATAGGGCTGGAGAGATGGTTTAGCAATTAAGGCGCTCACTTGCCTGCAAAGCCTAAGGACCCAGGTTTGATTCCCCAGGGGCCATGTAAGCCAGATGCACAAGGTGGCACATGGGTCTGGAGTTCGTTTGCAGTAGCTAGAGGCACTGTGCACCCATTCTCTCTCTGTCTCTCTAACTCTCAAATAAAGTATTTTTTTTATTTAATTTTATTTTTATTTATTTATTTGAGAGCGACAGACAGAGAAAGAGACAGAGAGAGAGAGAGAGAGAATGGGCGCACCAGGGCCTCCAGCCACTGCAAACGAACTCCAGATGTATGCACCCCTTGTGCATCTGGCTAACGTAGGTCCTGGGGAATCGAGCCTCGAACCGGGCCCTTAGGCTTCTCAGGCAAGTGCTTAACCGCTAAGCCATCTCTCCAGCCCTCAAATAAAGTATTTTTAAAAAGCAGGACAATGAGGTGGGTGGCGAACCGCTGCCATCTTGCAACGTGGACAGAGAAAACCAGCCCCCTTCAGGGGCTGTCAGGATGCTGGCATCACGACTCCACAGACCCTAAATCCATTACTGGAGCCAGCTGGGGCAGAGCTGCAGCGAGAGCCCTGTGCTGTGAACTCTGGGAGTCTCTGGGAGCTGATGCCGCACAAAGATGGGGAAGGGGCTCACGTTGCTCACCTGCCACTCGTCTCCCCCTGCTTCTTGGTCCTCACGGACCCTCCCCCAGGGCCTGTTTTCCACCATGATGTTTCCCTAGCGAACCTGCTCTTTTCATCCTTCCTGACCTATGTGTTGTCTGTTGCTTTGTGTGTGATAACATGCCAGGCATTGTTTTGGGGGGATGGAGAAGGGAGGGGAGAGAAAAAGAGTTCCTTCATTTGTTTTTTCTTCTGGGATTTTTTTCTTTTGCTGTTTTGGGGTGTCATTAAGCATTTTCTCTGGGTTGTAATTCCATCCGCAGTCAGATGACATGCCTGTGTGGCTGCTTTAATTGGAAGTTGATGATGACTTGCCCCAGCATGTTTCCACAGGGGAGCATTGAGTTGGAGCTATCTTAACTATTCTGCGGTGGAGTCCCACCAGCCTGGCCCAGCACGGACTCAAGGCTCGGGACCCCAGCGGTAGGTGTCAGCTCCACAGGTCAGAAACTGCGGGAGGGGGGTACTGCCCAGGGCCAACTTTGATAAGGGTTGCAGAAGTCTCCAGTGCCTCATTGTAAGCCAGCACATTCCATCTGCCCTTCATTTTCCAGCTTGGTAGAGCCAAATTCTAGTTGGAGCCATCTCTTTAGCTTGAAACTGGAGCAGAGAGGGTGGAAGTGAGCACACATGCCCCTAGGGAACAAGTGGGAATGTGTCCCAGACCCCAGTGAGGTGAGAATTTCGAAGTCTAGGGTGGAGAATTAGATTCCATAAATGCAGCAGGTCCCAGGCATGTGGACCCCAATTTTAGGATGTTGTTCAAGTTAACAAAGGATTGAAAATGCATTCTCAGAGAAGGGTGGATTATGAACTATAAGGTTTGTTTTCGGGACAGTTAGGATCCAGAGGGAAAGCAAGCAGGGAAGCCCAAGCCAAAAGAAGCTCTCCTGTTTCTCAGCCAGACGAGGAAGCAGGAGAGGAGATGGAGAAAATCTCCCCTCTCATCCCCAGGATAGGAGCCTATGGGGAAGACACATGCACGCACGCACGTACGACACACACACACACACACACACACGCATGCAGAAAACAAAACCAGAGAGCCCAAGCCAAAAGATCCCCTTCACATATGGGGTCAGAGCTTAAAGAGAGCTCACACACATGACACAGCACACGTGGAAAGCAAGTAGGAAAATGTCCAGGCAAAAAGAAATTCTCCCAGCTTTTCATGGCGGGGAAGAGGGTGGAGATAGAGAGCCCTTTCACATGGTGAAAGAGTCAGTAACTTGCAAAAAGAGCCAAGAAGCTAGGGCCAAGAGGAGATAGATAGAGTGAGCAAGCACAGGAGAGTACTATTTACACACAGGCCAGGCCCAGTTTTGGATCTAGCATCCAATTAGGATGAGCCTCATCATCAGACCTGACTGGTTGCTGGGCTCAAGAAGGCTGACTCAGGAAGGGCCAGTCCACAAGTATGCTAAGCCCTGGAAACCTTGAAGAAGGGCATGAAGATGTCACTGGAGTTGTGGCTTCCTCATCTTGGATGAGACTGGGTCACACACAGGTTCCAGTCCTTCCAGGGCAGGCAAGGACGCATTTATGTTCTCCCTGGGTCTCTGTCCATGGCTGACTATCTATTTGAAAAGCTACCTTGCTCCTGTTCTCCATCACAAGCACTCTCGTAAGGATCCTTAGCATTGTCTCACCTTGGGTTGACATCCTTCAGTGGCTTGTCAGACACTCATGCCCCCACTGAAACCAGTGGTTAGCACAACTGCTGCCCCACAGTGGGCATGCTGCATGCTCCATCCAGGTTCTGTCCTCTGCCAGGTCAGTCGGCAGCAAGTCATTGAACTCACCTAGAAAAAGCGCTTAGCACAGGTGTGTTCCTGAGACACGTGGTGTCCCCATTAGATTTCCCCACCACATGAGAGAGAATCCCTGAATGTCACAGGTGTGCACACAGGTGCGCACACGGGAGAGCATCCCTGCACGGCACAGGTGCACACGGGAGAGCATCCCGCACAGCACAGGTGCACACGGGAGAACATCCCACACGGCACAGGTGCACACACGGGAGAGCATCCCGCACGGCACAGGTGCACACGGGAGAGCATCCCCGCACAGCACAGGTGCGCACGCGGGAGAGCATCCCCGCACGGCACAGGTGCACACGGGAGAGCATCCCGCACAGCACAGGTGTACACGGGAGAGCATTCCCGCACAGCACAGGTGCGCACGCGGGAGAGCATCCCCGCACGGCACAAGAGCACACGGGAGAGCATCCCACACAGCACAGGTGCACACGGGAGAACATCCCACACGGCACAGGTGCGCACACGGCAGAGCATCCCCGCACCGCACAGGTGTGCACACGGGAGAGCATCCCGCACGGCACAGGTGCACACACGGGAGAGCATCCCCGCACAGCACAGGTGCGCACGCGGGAGAGCATCCCCGCACGGCACAGGTGCACACGGGAGAGCATCCCGCACAGCACAGGTGTACACGGGAGAGCATTCCCGCACAGCACAGGTGCGCACGCGGGAGAGCATCCCCGCACGGCACAAGAGCACACGGGAGAGCATCCCACACAGCACAGGTGCACACGGGAGAACATCCCACACGGCACAGGTGCGCACACGGCAGAGCATCCCCGCACCGCACAGGTGTGCACACGGGAGAGCATCTCCGCACGGCACAGGTGCACACACGGGAGAGCATCCCCGCACGGCACAGGTGCGCACACGGGAGAGCATCCCCGCACGACACAGGTGCGCACACGGGAGAGCATCCCCGCACAACACAGGTTTGTGTGACTTAAGCAAACCCATGGGAAGATCTGTCAGCATGGAGGGAGGGGCGCTGTTAGGAAGGCTCAGCTGAGTAGGTGCAGTGAAAGGTGCCTTTCCAGGAACAAGTAGGTCTGAGTAGACTAGGGGGCTGGGAGGTGGGTGATCAGTGAGTGTCTTTCTGCTAGCTCCCGAGGGTCCTGCAGCAGGCACTGAGCTGGTGCCTCTGTGGGCCGCCCGTTCAGTCTGGTTCCTTTTGAGTTGACCACAGCCCAAGGTGTGTTCCTCGAAGAAGAAAAGGATTTGTTCTTGGCATCCCTGGTGGATATGAATGAGGGACTATGGAGAACCATGCTGTCTTTCCTGAGTGCTGGCTGCAAGCTGTGTGGAGCGTGGTGACTTCGTTTCTTTCCTCTGGCTACTTCTTAATCGTCTTCAGATGAAATTGTCACTGCTGAGTGGGGTACTCCACAAGCTCATTTGCTGGGTGCCTTTGGGCCTGGCACCTTGTTTTCTCTTCTCTAAGACTTCATGACCCACATTGGGAAAGAATGAGACAGAGCTGAATAAACCCAAGAGCATAGCTAGGGAGGGAGAGCGCTGCCTTCTCGCATCAGCTTGGCCTCTTAGCGTGTTTTCGTGAGCCTGACCCCTCCTCTGTCCTTGCTGACTCCCACATTGCTGATCTGGACATGGGTAGGTTGGCCTCAGCTGTTTCTGTTCTTTCTTTTCTGACCCGTCATTATTGGTTTGTCCTCTTCCTTTTGTTGTTGTCTTGCAGGATTTGGGGTGCTGGGCATCCAACCAGTCCTTGTGCTCAGTGTCCAGGATTTTAAGCTTTCAGGTGCCCTATCTGCCTTTTTATCTGATATAGTTCACCCATGCATCAGAGGTTTCATTCCCTCTTTGCTTTGGTGACAGTATTCTCATTTATTCCTTAGGTTCTGTTGGTTCTACTGCTGCCCCATCGGCTGTCTCTACCGGCATCTTCTCATGGCCATCACTGTGGCTGTCCCCAGGTAGCAACCTCATTTTGCCCTCACAGTATCTTTCTTTAAAATTTTTATTTATTTGAGAAAGAGAAATGAATGGGCATGCCAGGGCCTCTTGTTACTGCAAATGAACTCTGGATGCATGTGTTACTTTGTGCATCTGGCTTTATGTGGGGAATGGGGGAATTGAACCTAGGCTATTAGGCTTTGTAAGCAAGCTCTTTTAACCACGGGGCCATGTATCTCCAGCCCAGCAAGATCTTCCACTGTTACTTATAAAGCCATCCAGATGTGGTTCCCACAGAGGATGGCTCCTCCAGGAGCAACCAGAGACTGGTGAGCATGTCCCTTTAAACAGTCACATCCTGATGGGGTGCAGTGTTCCTAGTAAGCACTGTCTTATTTTCAGAAGTGACATTTACGACTTGGCATATTATTTCAGCATTTCATAGAAGGATGGTCTTGGCCAGATGCCTGGGTAACAGTTGCAGACTGTACAGGGCCTGTTGGCGTCCCTGAGCAGAAGGGTGGGTTCTCTAGGCCAAGTGCATTTGAGTGAAGGGTCACTCTGGAGTGAGCTGAGTGGTGGCTACTTAAAAGCTACTGAAAAGCTTCCCAATTAATTATCTCACTTGGTGAAGCCCCCTGAAGGTAGGCTGACCAGGCTTAGGAAGGCATCTCTTATTGCTGCTTCGGGAATGAGAAGTTGTAAATAGTATTCCGGCATCTATCTGTCTCCTGTGGCCTAGGGCTGCTTGGGACTCCTTCTTAATGGTGTATTCCCAGCCATTCCCTACTGGCAGGGAAGTACAGAGGTTATGGAAGGTCTCATTAAGACAGCCTAGGGCCCTGCAGGTGAGGGAGCAGGGTCCCTCCAGGAAGCATCCAGTCCTCGCTTCTGTAGCACATACACTAAAACTGGAATAATACAGGGAAGGTTTGCATGGCCCTTGTACAAAGAAGCGTGCCGTGTCCCCACTCTGGCCTCTCGGTGGGTTCCTGTGCTACAAGAGCGTGCTGTGGGGTGCTTTTAGTCCAAGGCGGCCAACCTTTGTGGCTGTAACTCTGACTCCTGGACGTTCTTTGCCAGCACACGACGCCCAGGACCTCCTCCACCAGCAGCAGGCACCCCGCGGCTCTGCGCTGCGGCCTGTGTCTACTCTCCACCTTCAGCTCAGGGCTTCCAGACATGGGCACACTCCCAGGTTGTCAGCAGCGGTGCCCATTTCTGGGCTTTCCGTTTGTCATCGTTATTAGGCACAGGAAGGAAAGCAGCCTTTGCTCCTCGTGTGGGGGTGGCAGCATGATGTCAGCAGGCACAGGTCCTCATTGGCCTGGTCTGACCCACCTTCCCAAACCTCTCCCGCAAGGGCCAGAGCCATGTGATGCCCCATCCTGCCCTCTGTCCCGAGCCTCCTTATCTGCTTCAACTGTTGAATGTCAACTAAGGTTTGGTTTGAGTGTCACAAAGGAAAGTAGATGAAGGAACAAATGAATCAGTTTTTCTTGAACTGTAAGCTGTGATTTCTTCATAAACTAATTTAGAGAAGGGCTATTGACGCTACAAATACCCCTGAATGTTTGCTGAATACCAAATCCTGCCCCATGGATGGAGGCCCGGATGTCTAAGCTGTGGTCCTGTCCTGAGAGAGCTGTAATACAGCCCAGAAAAGATAGCTGAAGGCAAAGGGGTGGGGGGACCCCAGTGTTCCAGAATGAGTGTGGGTGTTACTTTGGCTTGTACATTCCTGCCCACACTTGGGGCCCAGGCCAAGCCCTCCTCTTCTAGGAAGTCTTCCTTGATTGCCTCAAACCCTGGCAAGTTTCCTGCTCTCTAGACTCTGAATTCGTGTGGTCTGGAAGATATTCCCCACACATAAACTCCTCTTGCCAACCTCACAGCCTCACAGGCACATAGTATCCTCTGTGTTTCAGTTAATGAAGCCACTGAAGTTCAAAGGAACCAGACAGTTTTCTCAGGGTCAAAGGATTCATCTGAAACAAAACTGGAACCTGAAGTCACACTTCTGATTCCCGGGCCAGCCTTCTCCTCGGCTCCGTGTGCTTGCCTCTCTGGCTTTCGCCATATAGGCCCAGTGCCCCTCCCTGGAACCCGCATGCCCCTTTTCTGGTCTGTGCTTCAGCACTAGATCTCATTATATAAAGACCTGCCTATACTCCAGGGCAGAGAGCCAGCCTGCCTGGTGTCTCTACCCTCTTGGCACCAATCCTGAGAGAGTTGGAGCTTGGTCAGGCTTGGCTGGGGGAGGGACATGGAGAGCACCTAATGTGTACAGGGAGGGACGTGGAGTGCACCTAATATGTACAGGGAGGGACATGGAGTGCACCTAATGTGTACAGGGAGGGACGTGGAGTGCACCTAATGTGTACAGGGAGGGACATGGAGTGCACCTAATGTGTACAGGGAGGGACATGGAGTGTACCTAATGTGTACAGGGAGGGACATGGAGTGCACCTAATGTGTACAGCCCCCTTGAATCAGCTTGAACTGCCTTTCTATTCCTCTCCTCACCCTCAAGTCAGCTGGAGGCAACAGAAACCAGCAGTTCTTAGGAGCAGGGTATTGGAAAACTGAGTAACCAGGGCTTCCTTTTCTCATAGATGGTGGCCTAAAAAGCATGCGGCCAGTTCTGAAGTTTTGCTGAGTTTCTCTCTCCGGCAGCATTTGACATACCTGGATTAGCAGGACATACTAGTACAGACCTAAGATAACAGTGTCTTTTTTTTAAAAAAAATATTTATTTACAAGCAGGGAGGGGGAGAGAGAGAGAGAATGGGCATGCCAGGGCCTCCAGTTGCTGCCAATGAACTCCAGATGCATGTGCTACCTTGTGCATCTGGCTTTATATGGGTACTGGGGAATTGAACCTGGGTTGTTAGGCTTTGTAGGCAAGTGCCTTAACCGCCGAGCTATCTCTCTAGCCCAAACTCAGTGCCATATGTGCCCCAAAGAGAAAACACCTGAATGCCTTGAGAGTGACATACGGTATCCCCATAAAGTATCACCCATGTCACATACGTGCGACAGCAGAGCACGGTTAGCGGCCTAGACGGGGCATGTCAGCAGTGGGAAGACAAGATGAAGACTGCCAGCTTGCGGTGGGGCAGGGGGGCAGGGGCCGGGCAGGGGGAGCTGCTGATGGCTGAAGGGCCTTCGTGTCCATCCATGACTTTGCAAACTCAGCCACTACCAGTAGCAAGCCTGCGGCTCTCCCTGGCCTTTCTACTTTATTTTCCATGGCTCGCCAACCTTCCCAGGGTGAGGGCCTGTGTCTTGCCAGCTTTGTTTTGTGAGGCAGGGTGTCACTCTGCAGCCCAGGCTGGTCTGGAGCTCTTGATCCCCTGCCTCAGCCTCCTGAATAGCTGGATAACAACGGTGTGCCACCATACCTGGCCTTATGATTCTTTTTTTCCTCCCGCAGACATCCCGCGGATCATTCAGCTGGACCTTGACCTGAAGTTTAAGACCAACATCCGTGAGTTGTTTGAGGAGTTTGACAACTTCCTGCCAGGTGCAGTCATCGGCATAGCTAGAGAGATGCAGCCGGTGTACAGGTAGGTGGTGGCTGTCGGCCCGGCCTGCGGGGCGCCCTCTCCATCCCGTCTTCTCTTCTGCCACGCACGGCCGCTGGAGGGCAGCAGTGTGCTCTGCCTGTGCTTGCCCCTTGGGGGCCTGGTGGGACTTTCTGCCCACAGGTGGTAGCACCAACACATGGGTCTGTTGTAGAGCCAAAGAGGCTGTCTTAGGGTGGGGCACCTTGTCACGCCTTTCTTCCGGAAAGCCTGGTGGTTTGAATGGTCGGCTCTGTTAAGCTCACGGCGTTCAAACCATGGGCTCTGTCTAACAGGGTGTCAGGATTCACCCTTCATCTTAATGACTTCTTGGTCTTTCTTGGGCCCAAGTCACCATGACTGCATTGCACCTACATGAAGGAGACGGTCCGTGGTGTGGAGAGGAGGGAAAGACAGCACCACCTTGGGGACACAGCACTTCCTTGACAAGGGTATGTCACAGGGAAGCTCCCGCACCCAGGGCCTGGTGACGTGTTCAAGACTGTTCTCTGGCCGGGCGTGGTGGCACACACCTCTGGAGGCAGAGGTGGGAGGATCGCCGTGAGTTCAAGGCCACCCTGAGACTCCATAGTGAATTGCAGGTCAGCCTGGGCTAGAGTGAGACCCTGCCTCAAAAAACCAACCAACAAACAAACAATCAAAAACAGACTGTTCTCTGAAACATCATCATAGTTTACTAGAAACTGAGAACAACTTAAATGCTCTTGACAGCCAATGGATTAAACACATTCTCTCAGTTGAGTACCATACAGCAGTTAACACCACGAGACACACGGTGGCTCCACACGATGATAGGCAAGAGTCAATGGCAGTCGTTGGGGTGCAAGTGTAAGTACTGCAGACCACGGAGGAAACCGGGGAGATGCTTGCTCCCCAAAGCCAGCGCCTGGGACTGGGGACACGAGGGTGGTCATGTATTTTGCCCCCAGGGTGGCACATATACTTTCGTGGGCCTTGTGTGTCTTCAAGTTACAAAGAACAGACAAAAACAGCAAAAGCAGGTTTTTTTTTTTTTTAAATATTTCATTTATTTGAGAGAGATGGGGGGCAGAAAGAGAGACAGAGAAAGAGTGAGAGGGAGAATGGGCATACCAGATCCTCTAGTCACAGCAAATGCATGTGCCGCCTTGTACATCTGGCTTACCTTAGTACTGGGAAATTGAACCTAAGTCCTTAAGCTTTGCAGGAAACTGTCTTGGCTGCTAAGCCATCTCTCCAGCCCCCAGAAGCAAGATTTTGTTTTTTAAATGAGGCTCATGGCCGTGGTTCTAGAGAGTTCCATGTTTCTGACTCATCCTTTAACAAGTAGAGAGGCAGCCTCCCCCAGGGGCAGCACTGAGCTGGTTTGCTCAGGAAGAGCTGGGATTCCGCTGTCTCCAGGCTTGCGGGCCCTTTGTTCTCTGTGGTCTCCAGTGCTGGCTCCCTGTGGAAATCCTGGAATGAGGCCCAGTCACTGGAGGGCTGCTGGGCCCAGCATCTAGTGACTCAGGAACACGAGTTTCCCCTCCAAGGGAGGAGGAGAAGAGACAGCCTTGATTTGGTGGCAGACCACATAACAGGAAATTCCTATGAGGCCTTGAATGAGCTGATAACTCCTGGGGCCTTACAGGCTGTTCCCTTACACAATCCTTACCCAGGTGGCCCCAGAGTCTCTGGAGTGAACTCCTACTTGCCTGGGACAGGGGGCAAAGGGACTTTAGGTAAACCCTGACACCTTGACAACAACACACCTCCACCCTATGGTCTCGCCTTCCTGCAAGGTGTGTCTTATGCTGGGACCCTTGACTCAGCCATGGAGGTAGTCAACAGAGGAGTTCTAGACCCAGCTCTGCCAAGACCCCTTGGTGTCCCTCTGAGAAGGAGAACAGATGAGACCCAAGACCTCCTCCCACAGCTCTGGCTCCAGTGGTCCCAGCGCTGACCCTCCCGGTTTTCCTGCATCCAGAAGCTGCTGTGTACAGCAGTTCCCTGTGCTCTGCAAGGCCCAGGTTCTGGGCTGGTGAGATTGGGCTCCTTCTTGCCACTGCAATGTCATTACTGAAGCGTGGCTGCAAGGCAGCCTTGGAATCTGGTCGTGCAATACAAGTGCTAACCTGGAAACCTTGTCACACTTAATTTAGGTCATTATGGCCAGAATTTATATTTTCTGTAGAACTAGCATTTTGTAATAGTGCAACTTAATTCAGTTGTCTGGTCTACACACATACATCTGAAATATGATAGGTTGGAAATGAAATTGAGTTTTTCTCACCTTCTGAATCTTTATCATGAGGCACAATGAGAACTTGCTGCTGGACAGAGTCTAAGAATGCCACTTCCAGGGCCACCCAGAGTCAACAGACATTGGAGCTCCTCCACACGCCTCCCCCTCGGCCACCACTGAATTGTCTCTAAAGACTCCCTAACAAACTAAGGCAGCAAGTGGTTGCCCTCATGACCCTGCAGGCTGGGGAATGGCCACTTGCAGCGTGTGCTTTATGGATTTGCCGAGGCTGACTGCGGTTTTTGGTGTGGGCATAGTTTTTGCCTTTTTTCCATAAGAAAACTGAAGACCACCATGACCTGAAGATCAGCGTTCATTTTCACCCGCCTGGGACGAGGAGGGAGACTACAGGACAGACAGGGTACAGGAAAACAGAGGTCGGAGGGGAAGGAGCATAATGATGTACCCATCCAAGGGAGGTGGACTCTGGCCCCTCTCCTGAGCAGGCATTCTGTCCTGCCTGCTTAGACACAACCAATATGGTTGCTCAGGATCCACCGCTCCGTCCTGTCCCTTAAGTACTGCCTGCAGAGGCTGCCACCCCTCCAGCGACTCGTGCTTACAGGTCTCTCTGAGTGGCTACATGTGAAGTGGGCAGGTTATTGCTTTGTAAGCAGGATCTGCTAGCATCCATGAGAAGAAAGGGGAAAGGAAGACAAAACCAAGCGGCACTGACGCGCAACGTGCCTGGTTACGCGAGCGCGTTGTAGTCTGGGAGTTCACTAAGCAGGAACAGGCGCAGCTCGCCCAGCTGTGTCATTTTTATAGTCACTTGTCCTGCAGTTACTGTGCTTCAAAAGGGCACATGAAGAGTCATTTTTATGGCTGTTTCCCCTCTATTGTGAGTCACAGACGTTTTAAGCTTGTAGGAGGCTGGGGGAGAAGTCTTTCCCACTGTCTGTTTGACGAATGGCTCTTTTTATTTTACAATCTGTCTTTCCCCAAGCACACGTCAAACTGTGTGTTTCTGAACAATGCGTTGGGATCATTGGATGTTTCAGTACGGATTGAAAATGCTTCGTGTGCCGGGTCCCTGCTGCCATTTGTTGGAATCAGAACTCTTGACCTCCTCATTTGGAAATCGAGGTGCCTGGATGTTAGGTAGACCGGGTCCTTCCTCCCTTTGATCTTTCTGTCTCTTTGTCGGAAACTAGACTCTTATCTCCTCCATGGTGCCGTGTCTGACTAGGATAACTGGCCACAAGGAGAGAGAACTCTTAAGGTCTGCTCTGTAAATCAACACTCACACTTGTTTGCGAACAGTGAGTGCCGTGTGAACTTAAACTTCCTTGTGAATGTCTGAGAAAGTCAGCGAAACCACCGGACCGTCTTTTTTATGTGCAGCCTATTCAATTTAGTTTTAAAGTCATACTAATGTTATAGGGAACTGGGGTGCTACAACAAGCCTTGGATCCAAAACCCTAAGAAACCAAAGAATTGGCTAAATCAGACTGAAAAAAAAAATGATTTTTTTTTTCTTTTGGTTTTTTGAGGTAGGGACTCACTCTAACCCAGGCTGGCCTGGAATTAGCCTTAGGCTTGCCTTGGACTCACAGTGATCCTCCTATCTCTGCCTCCTGACTGCTGGGATTAAAGGCATGCGCCACCATGCCTGGCTGAGAAGAATGCTTTTTGAAGCGGGACATTTTATTCAAAAATATCAAGGATCAGAGGGAGAGGGAGGGGAAGGAAAGTGGCTGGGGACACCATGTGTTCCGGGAGCCCATGTGGGAGGGAGAACAAACATGGGCCCTGGAAACGAAAATATGAAAAGGGATATTTTTTTTTTCTAAAAAGGTGTGCATTTCCAAAGAGATCAAAAGGCCATAAAAACAGTAACAAAGAACTATCCCTTCCCACCCTAGCAGCCAGTTTGCCACAGTGGGAGAGACATAGTCTCACCAGCCAGGGGAGCCCAGGCGGGACCTGAGGCAGGTGGGTTAGGTGAGATAGGCGTGAGGCGTGGCGAGGGTAGGACTTAAGGTTCCTCTCTTCAGAGCCTGTCCCTTGTCTGCCTGGATCCAAAGCCGTCCGCCTAGCCTCGCCCCTCTCACTAGCACCTGTTGCGCCCTTGGGACATATTTACACTTGCAGTTATTGTTGTTTCTCAGGTTGGACTCGGATGCTAGTTAGCTGTGGGACATGCTGCAAGACGCAGGGTTCTCTGACCGACAGCTTTAAAAAAGTACACGTGTGGATGTGGATTCACGTGTACGTGAAAGTGCGCGTGTGTGCGTGCACACCAGAGGACAGCTTTGGATGTCATCCTCTGAAGTGCATCATCCTCCCTTGAGACAGGGTCTCTCGTTGACCCAGAGCTTCCCAGTTAAGCTAGGCAGGCTGGCCAACAGCCCCAGAACCTTCCTCCCTCTGCCTCCCCAGCACTGGGGTTACAGGTGCATGCCACCACACCTGGCATCTTATGTGGGTGCTAGGGATCTGAACTCAGTCCCTAAGGCTTGCAAAGCAAGCACTTTACTGACTGAACTCTCTTGCCAGCCTCATGATTATTTATGCAGGGGTATCTATCATCTGTCCATCTGTCTGTCATCTACTAATCTGTCTCTAGCACACACAGTTACTGGCAAACGCAGACGAAGCATTGTCCCTGAAAGTATCTGGCGTGGGAGACTCCATAAAACGCCTTTCCCCTTCCCTCCATTAATCGTTCTGTTTGCCCAGGTCCCATTGGCCCCATTTGAGCCATAGCTCGCCAGTGATGTGCCTCAGGCAAGCCAGAAGTACTATTTGGTATGAGAAGTGCCCTCTAGATGGTACAGGGGCAGACTAACACTAGTGGTTAGTTGTTGTTTATCTGAAAGTCACATTCAACCTGGTGTCCTGTTTGATTGCTTTCTCTGAAACCTGATAGCCCTGCCCCCTTCCAAATCAAAAAGCTCCCCTTTGTAGTGGGAACAAATGATCTGGCTTTCCTTCAGAGCAAGTGGGAATGGAGCTTGTGAGGGGAAGCAGGGCTGGGTGAGGGTGGGTTTCCTCCTCCAAGTGTCCACCAGGCCTGCAGGGCACCACCCCACAGGATCCAAACTGCCCCAGACCAGCTGGGAGGCGGTGATGCCGGGCAACTTAGCAATGACCTGGCCCAGGTCCCAGGCTCCTGCTGACTCTGGAAAGAGAGACAGAGAGAGGAGGAGCCAATGTTGTGGCCCTGGGGTAGGGTCACTTTGCCTCCCAGCTGGCCACCCCAGGAGCCTATTCTGTGAATGGCAGCCGCGTTGGTGAGGCCACAGCTTCCGGTGCACTGTCCTGCGCCGCAGGCTGGCTGTGTGTTGGAGCCAGCCAAGACCCACTGGGAAGCTGGAGCAGCAGGCAGATCCTGTCAGCTGCTGCTAACATGCTGCTAGCCAGGAATTCGCTTTGTGTTCAGTGTTTTCAGTGTCCAGTTTGTCCCCTTCTTGGGTCACATGGCTGTTTTACCAATGTCCCTGTGCCAGCCTAGCCTCTTTCCAGATGCTAAAGCGAACACGCCTGTCCAGGCTCTCCGCAGCTGCCTTGTCTCTTTCCCAAGACTGCTGGATGACCCTTGGGGGGAGTTCTGGGGAGGAAGCAGGGACCTGGGTAGACACTCCTGCTGCCTGTCATTGCTGAGTGATCTTGGGAACAAGTGGCCCTCTGTGACTGTTGGCTTTCTTTAGCTGAGGTTATAATGCTGCATTACGCTATTTACAGCAGAGCTGATGAGGGATTAATTTAGGTGGCATATTTATAGTCCCTGGCACAGAGCCACATGAGGTGGTAGTGGTGGTGTCCAAGCTCAGCCATTGCTAAGTTCTGTGAAATTAGCTAAGTCAGCTCACCTCTGACCTCAGTCTTCTTATACGTAAAGTCAGGGCTGCAGGTAGCATAGGTGGTGCTAGTCCTTGGGCTTCTCAGCACCTGAGCCCACTCTCTGTATTTGAGGACCTGCCGTACGTACAGATGGCCTGTGTCTGTTTGACTCCAAGCTCCTGCAGGGGGTGCACCTCAGGCTTCGTGCCTCCTGGACACTTTGAGGGGTAACCCAACCCTCACTCTAGCCCTGGTTTCCCTCACAGGATCCACTTCTGCACCCTTTGTTTCTACATACAAAGGCTTTGAAGGCCAACAGATCACTGCTTTGCTAAAAAGGTTTTTTTTTTTTTTTTTTCAAAAGGCTGAATGCTATGTTTCCTAGCTTCCTTTCAGCTAGTAAGAGTGTGGGTTCTGGGCTGGAGAGGTGGCTTAGCGGTTAAGTGCTTGCCTGTGAAGCCTTAAGGACCCTGGTTCGAAGCTCGAGTCCCCAGGATCCATCTTAGCCAGATGCACAAGGGGGCGCACGCGTCTGGAGTTCGTTTGGAGTGGCTGGAGGCCCTGGCGCTCCCATTCTCTCTCTGTCACTCTCAAATAAATAAATAAAAATGAACAAAAATAAAAAAAAGATGGGTTCTGTATACTCCCTTCTTCACCTCCTTAAGGAAAACACTGGCTTGAAGTCAGTATCTACACACACCTGTTCTTACACTTTTACTACATACTTGAAAGAATATGTGGTATTTACAAAACAGAAATTGACAGTATTACACGAGAAAAGACAAGAGGATTTTGAGGCCAGCCTAGTCTATGTAGCAAGATTCTGTTTCCAAAAACAAGCAAAACAAACAAAAGTAATTGCAAAAAAAAAAAAAAAAAAAAAAAAAACCACAGTTTTTCATTAAACATTTTAGTAGCATATGAGAAATTTTTTTCTACAGATTCATCAATGTGTAAGTGAATACTTTTAGGGGGAGGCTTCTTCAGGAAAGGGTCTTTCTTCTTCTTCTTCTTTTTTTTCCATCTTTGGGGCAAAACATAACCCAGGCTGGCCTTAAAATTGCAGGTCCCCCTGCTTCAGCTCTCAGGTGCTGGGATATGGGTATGAATAAGCATACCTAACAAACCCTGCTTTATAAATTCTCGTGAATCTGTTTCTTGTTCATGTAAGAGTATTCTTCAGTTTTTCTTTCTAAAATATTGCTGGTTTCCCAAGATTTTTTTCCACCTTTTTTTGTGGGGGGAGTTTGGTTTTTTGAGGTAGGGTCTCACTCTAGCTCAGGCTGACCTGGAATATTATGTAGTCTAAGAGTGGCCTCAAACTCATGGTGATCCTCCTACCTCCGCCTCCTGAGTGCTGGGATTAAAGGCGTGCACCACCACGCCCGGCTTTAACACTTTTTAATATAGCAAACTTCTAATACAAAAGTACCCAGGAGGCCAGGAGTGGTGGCATTATGACTTTAATCCCAGCACTTGGGAGGCCAAGGTAGGAGGATCACCATGAGTTTGAGACCACCTGAGACTACAGAGTGAATTCCAGGTCAGTCTGGACTAGAGAGAGACCCTGTCTCGAAAACAAAACAAAACAAACAAAACAAAACAAAACAAAAAACAAAAATAAAAAAGGAACCCAGAATCCTCATAAGGATTGTGGATGGTTCTTAGTACTGTACTCATGGAGCGTTGGTGACACTCAGCCCACAGGTAATCTTGTTTCATTTCTCTCCCATCTACTTTCTTTTTCTGATTATTTGGATGTGAATTTCAGGTATCACATTATTTCATCTGAAAATGTCATATTCATCTCTCTCTCTCTCTTTTTTAAAGCCTTCCTGCTATTATGACTGGGCTGAGAGCTCAGGAGTTATGTGAACTCTTCATGTCACTGTCTGCCTGTAAGCAGTTGGAGTGAGAGAGGAAAGTGGGCTGAGGCAGATGTGACATCTCGCCAGCCAGACTTCTCTGTCTCTCTCTAGGTTGCGTGACATCAGGATGCTCATGTCACCACCACACACACTTCTGGGTGATAAAAATTCATTGTTCACTAGGCAGGAGGTTCTGCTGCATAAGAGAACCATCCGCTTCATCACCTAGCACACGTAGACTAGGGGTGACAGTAAAAGGCGTTTGGTTCACTTCTGTCCTCTGACACGTCAAGATGACTTTCTTTTCTTGTCTGTTTTTTTTTTTTTTTCCAAATAGCCAAGATTGAACCTGTCAGTTTCTATTAGAGTTAAATACGAGTAAAGAAAAGCTTGTCATCTTTCCCAATAGTGATTTCTTTAGAAAACTGGGCTGGCTTCACCTAACTTACGTGACCTGGAGGCAGCGCTCTAACCCTACAGGAATCACTATAAAAAGGTGAGTGGGGCTGGAGAGATGGCTTAGCTGTTAAGCGCTTGCCTGTGAAGCCTAAGGACCCTGGTTCGAGGCTCGATTCCCCAGGACCCACGTTAGCCAGATGCACAAGGGGGTGCACGCGTCTGGAGTTCGTTTGCAGTGGCTGGAAGCCCTGGCGCGCCCATTCTCTCTCTCTGTCTCTATCTGCCTCTTCCTCTCTCTGTCTGTCACTCTCAAATAAATAAATAAAAACAAAAAAAAAATTAAAAAAAAAAAGGTGAGTGGAGGGGAAGTTGAGCAGATGGTTCAGTATATCACATAAGCATAAGGCAGTTTGAGTTTGATCCCCAACAGCCACATTAAAAAAAAGCCGGGCTTGGGCATGCATACCTGTAACCTCAGTTCTGTGGGAGCAGAGGCTGGAGAATCTCTGAGGCTCACTGGGCAGCTAGTCTGACCAAAAACTACAGCTGTGGGCTGAGCGTGAGGCTCTGTCTCAAGGAAACACTGTGACGAGCGTAGAGGAGGACGCCTGATAGTCTCCTGTGGCCTCTGCGTGTGTGCACGCATGTGCCACATGTGCATGTCTGCACACCAAGAAAAGGGGTAGTGGAAAGGGGATTGTTGTCAGGTTCTCATTGCTGGCAGAATCATCCGACCAAGAGCAGCTTGTGGGGAGAAAAAGGTTTATTTTGGTTTACAGACTCAAGGGGAAGCTCCATGATGGCAGGAGAAAACGATGGCATGAGCAGAGGGTGGCCAACGTCAGGTGGACAACAGGAACAGGAGAGTGTGCCAAACACTGACAAGGGGAAACTGGCTATAACACCCATAAGCCCACCCCAATAATACACTCCCTCCAGGAGGTGTTAATTCCCAAATCTCCATCAGTTGGGAAACTAGGCATTCAAAACACCTAAGTTTATAGGGGACACCTGAACTAAACCACCACAGGGTTGAACTGCCTTGCAAAAGACAGAAAGTCTACTATGCTGTCGTTGTGTAAAATTTTTGTTGTTGTTGTTTTTTGAGGTACAGTCTCAACTCTAATCTGGGCTGACCTGGAATTCACTATATAGTCTCAGGGTGGCCTCGAACTCTCGGCAATCCTCCTACCTCTGTCTCCTGAGTGCTGGGATTAAAGGCGTGAGCCACCACGCCCAGCCTTTAAATTTTTTTTAATTAATTGATTTGACAGCGGGAAAGTGGGGGGGGGGTTTGAGGGAGGGAGAGAATGGGTGCCCCAGGGCCTCCAGCTGCTGCAGATGAACTCCAGATGCATGCATTACCGTGTGCATCTGGCTTATGTGGGTCCTGGGGAATTGAACCTTGGTCCTTAGACTTGAAGGTAAGCACCTTCCATCTCTCTAGCCCTGTTGTTGTTATTTTTTTTTTTTAAAATGAAAACATGGAGGGGCTGGAGAGCTAGCTTAGCAGTTAAGTGCTTGCTTGGGAAGCCTAAGGACCTTGGTTTGAGGCTCTATTCCCAATATCCATGTAAACCAGATGCACAAGGTGGCGCATGCATCTGGAGTTCATTTGCAGTGGCTGGAGGCCCTGGTGCACCCATTCTCTCTCTCTCTCTCTCTTTCTTTCTGCCTCTTTCTCTCTCTGTCACTCTCAAATAAATAAATAAAAATAAACAAATATTTTAAAATGAAAACATGGTGTATGAATGAACCCAAGTGAGATTGGGTTATTGACGAGCAGTTCTTCCTGTCTGATGGCTATGTCCCCCCCTGGGTAAGCAGGAGCCCCCTGATGCCATCTAAAGATAGGGAGGAAGGAGATGTGAGGATTATCATTTGGTAGTTGAGAGATGAGTGCCAGGTTGCATGTGTGAGGGGTTCCTCTTGTCTGAAACCATTGCTCATTGAGGTCCTTTGCCTGCATGTTTCCAGCACTCTGGCACTATTGAATCCATAAAACAAGATTCACCCCATCATACGTGACAGGCATCTTGTGAAAGCATGAGCTGGAGAATGAGTGAGTCGGGGACAGGCATCATGTTCTGTCCCTGCTGTGCAGATGAGTGCCCGGCACACAGGAGATGTTTGCTGAATAGATGAGGGAACAGATGTTTAGTCAGAGGACGCTGCCTCGACAGTGGATGGGCTAGCCATTAAGTGATTCTCCCTTGTCCCATCACTGGTTGTCTCACAGAAGTTGCTTTCACATGAAATTTTTCTTTTTCTTTTTTTTTTTTTTAAAAAAAAACCTGAGAGTAACATTGCTCTTCCAATTTTTACTTGGCTCATCATGCATGTGACTCACAGGGCTAAGAGCTTTGAGGAGGTAAGAACTAGAAAGCATGGCTTCGCTTCTCAAGGTTAGGGAGACGAGATACAATAAAGAATAAATGCCAGTGGTGTGCCTGTTGTTTGCACATGGTTTATCCCCAGGGGTCCATGGGCTGCCAGCTCAGTCCTCAGTGTGGCCCAGCGAGAAGTGGTGACCACACTGGGGACATGTGGTGGCGTGTTGGAGGGCGGACACTTAGATCACGGAGAGTGTTGTCTCTGGAGGAACTCTAAAGTCGCCCTCGGGGACTGGGGCCTAGTTAGTTCTCATGAGAATTGCTGTAGAAGGAATAGGCCTAGCCCCTTCCTTTCCCTGGCTTCCTGTCTTGAGATGTTAACTTCTGCTCCTTCCCCATCCTAACCACTGTAATGCTATCTTCCATGAAACCCTCACCAGGTCCTCAGTCAGCCCTAGTGCCATGTGCTAGAGTCTCCACAACTATGAACTAAGTGAACTCTTTATAGTGTCACCCAGCCTCAGTTATCTCACTAATGCAATGCAAAATGGCCAACACTAAGCCAGTACCACCATGTAGAGAGATCACTTGGATGAGCCACAAAGACATTCTTCAGTAGGGACCATATGGTCACTATATTAGTGAGTTACCCCTTGGTTTTATCTTGCGCCTCCCAAATGCTAATTGGCTGACCTTTCTTCCTTCTGAGAGGTCTCTTGGCAGGGTGGTTGGATTTGTTTGTGGTTGTTTTCTCTAAGAGTGCATTTGGAGTGGATCAGGCTCTGGGCCCATAGGAAGCTCAGTGGGCCTATAACAGGGGTCTGGCTGTGCAAAGATTCGGGTCTTGTTTTCCACAAGCTTGTAGCCCAGCAGATTGGACCCTTCTCAGATGGCCTCACTGGCAGGCCTGGGCAGGTTCTACAACTGAGCAAGGATGGACCTATAGGACTGTCCTTTTGGCATTACTGTGACATGCTTCTATTGCCAAATGCATAGAACCTCATTTGTAACCCAGGCAGTAGAAAAGATGTATCTATTAGCATCATCCCAGGGAAAAAAGCAAAATAGCCCAGTTGACTCCCAGTGTCTTACATAAGAAGAGGCCTTCTGTGGCAAACCGAGCGTGGAAAGGACTGAGTTCAGCGTGATGGGCTGTACCTGAAGGAGATTTCCGTGTGGCTCCATGGCCACCTGGAAGACAGGTGTCAGGTACATGACTGCAGATCCGCAGGTGACTAAGGGAAATGGAGAGTTCTTTTCCAGCCCCTCGTCTCCAGGTCAGCAGCAAAATGGGCTGCTGTGTGCATGCCAGCGTTTAGACTGAGCTTGGGTTTGAGTTGAGCACTTTGTCTCCTACTACTGTGCTAGGTGACTTTTATAGCTAAGCCAGTTACTGCTGGTCATAGAGACCCCCTGGGCTCCTCTGGTTAAGGGTGGCTGAGTTGACACCCCCCCCACACACACACATATCAAGGAGTTGTCCCTGTGAATGTTTTCATTTGGGGACTCAGCCTTCCCAGCTGTCTCCATCCTTGGCACTTTCATGTCACTACTTGGAAGAGAAGCTGGTGCCTGAACTTGATTTACTTGCTCTATAACGATTGGCCTGGGCACTTGCCGTATCTCTGCCTCTGCGGATGGGTGCTCCTGATGAGGCTGGCCCATCCTGATGGGCGGTGAGAAAAGCAAAATCGCAGCGATGATTGCAGGACCCCGTTCGTGTCAGTCACTGTGGAGTGGGGTGCAGTGCGTCTGGCTGCTTCTCTGCCTCCGCTTAATTCCCCTTGGCCCTATAAAAATAATTACTGCCTACCTTAATAAAATGGAAACCCTTTCCCTTGCTGCCAGGACCATCTTATCTCTGCTTGCCCAAGGCACATGAACTTGGAACTATAAAAAAGGCAATATAATTCTAGCTAGCACTCCTCTTGGCTGACAATGAACAAGACTTTCATGCTCATAGTAATGTAATTGCAGTTCATTTGTATTCAGCGTTCTGGGAGCCTAGCAGATAGTGTCTCAGCAAGGCAAAGACATAAAAACGAATCATATTATTTAAAAGGGATAACCAGAGCCGAGGAGAGGCACCACGTTGCTTTGGCCCTCCTACCAAGATGTCAGCAGTGTTTGGGAGGGATAGAGAGTATGACCTTGTGCAACAAGCTACCTCTCCACCCATACCTCACATCCTTCTGGCTGCTGCTAAGGGTTAACAAGCATCATACAATGATCAAGCAGTGTTCTGTCACATAAAAGGAGAAATAGAGTCCTTGAGCCCTATTGGACCAGAGAAGACTGAAATGGGTGGGGATGTGCCCTCTGATCCAGTTTTTGTTAGCCAGGACTTGAGGGAGATTGATAGGGACACAGAGCATCTTGGCTACATGTGACCAGCCATGCTGGTGCCTATCTGCTCCCTGCACCAAACTGGTCACAGAGCTCAAGGACCCAATGCGTACACTATCGCACATTAAAGGTCAGATGGAGGCCAGGAGTGGTGGCGCACACCTTTCATCCCAGCACTTAAGAGGCTGAGGTAAGAGGATTGCTATGTCCAAGGCCAGCCCAGAGCTATAGAGCAAGTTCCAAGTCAATCTGGGCTAAAAGTAAGATCCAGCCTGGTGGTGGGGGGTCGGGAGGAATCAAATGGAATGGGAGGTGGTTCTTTAAAAAAATATAGGGCCAGGCGTGGTGGCACATGCCTTTAATCCCAGCACTTGGGAGGCAGAGGTAGGATGATTGCCATGAGTTCAAGGCCACCCTGAGATGACATAGTGAGTTCCAGGTCAGCCTGGGCTACAGTGAAACCCTACCTCAATATATATATATATATATGTATAAAAATAGGGGCTGGGGATATGGCTCAGTGAGTAAAGTGCTTGCTAGGCAAGCATGAAGACCTAAGTTTGGATCCCGAGCACCCATGTAAGAGCATGCCTCTAACCCCAGTGTTAGAGAGGTAGAGACAGGGATCCCTAGGGCTCCCTGACTAGCTAGTTAAGCCAAATTGGTGAACCCTAGATTTAGAATAAGAATCTGTCTCAAAAAAGAAGGTGGAGAATAAGGAAGACACCTCGTGTCGACCTCTGGCTCCACACGCATAGGCACATATGCCTCCAGACTCACACACGCCCCCCATACATGTGAACACTCATTTGCAATGCATACATGCAGTAGCAGAAATATAAAAATGTGGGAGCATCTGACTGGCTCTCAGCAAAGAGGGTGATAGTCTCGTGAATTGTGTAACAGTTAGAAGAGGCCTGGTGTGACTCAGAGCTCAGGATAGAGTCTAGGACAGTGTAATTTCAGGTAAATGCCTCTAAGCTGTGGCTTAAGTTTTTGAAGACTTCAGAATGGATTGTGAGAGGAAGCAAAGCAATTGGCTGAAAATCTTTTATGCTTTGGTTGTTAAATGACACTTCTGAGGTTTGGGGCGGAGGTATTTTATAGGACTATGGCCCAGTATTACCACATCTGATTTTTTGTTTTTGTTTCCCTCTTTACTCCTTTCTTTTCTTTTTTTTTTAAATAATTTTTTAAATTTACCTATTTATTTATTTGAGAGAGAAAGATAGATATATATATATATATAGAGAGAGAGAGAGAATGGGTGCACCAGGACCTCTAGCCACTGCAGACGAACTCCAGATGCGTGCACCACCATGTGCATCTGGCTTACGTGGGTCCTGGGGAGTCAAACCTGGGTCCTTTGTCTTTACAGGCAAGTGCCTTACCTGCTAAGCCATCTCTCCAGCCCTAGTCCTTTCTTTTTAAAGGAAATCTGTGCTGTGAATGCAAAAGCTGCTAAAATTTTAAATTTTTATTTATTTATTTATTTGACAGAGAAAGGAGGGAGAGAGAGAGAATGGGTGTACCACAGCCTCCAGCCACTGCAAATGAATTCCAGGTGCATGAGCCACCTTGTGCATCTGTCTTACGTGGGTCCTTTGGCTTTGTAGGCAAACGCCTTACCCGCTAAGCCATCCCTCCAGCCCAAAAGCTGCTAATTTTAACTATTAAGCAAAAAGTCAACTAGCCAAACAGAACACATACCTGATACCCCACATATGCCATAGCTCTCAGGCTGATCTGGTTTCACACTGGCCTTTATCACTGATGCTGACCCCGGGCCCTTAGGTGGCCTTTGTTGGCTAATGCTTGTATGCTTATGGTTTCTGGGTCCATTGTTTTTTTTGTTCCTCAAATGTTTCTCCTGTTTCTTGAAATAGTTGTTGATTCTTATTGACAATTTAAAACTGTCACATGTTTTTCTAAGTAGCCTCAGACTTAACGTAATAACAAAGGATTAAGCCAAACAAAATTATTTTCCAGAAATGTAATTCTGGAAGAAAATGAAAAGCTCCCCAGACTGTCCACGTATTGAAGCTGGCACCTAGGTTAGCCTTAATGTGCATAGGAGCATCTTCTGACTCCGCTCAGTTCCTGGAGATGTTTTAGGGAGGTTGGGGCCTGAATAGAGCAGGAGTTGTGGGGAGAACTGTAGGGGAAGCTGGAGGCTGGAGTGACACAGTGGTTGTGTGCTTGCTGCTTCTCTTGTCTCCCTTCTGTGTATTAGTGCTAGCTCAGAGGATCCCCATGCAGTATTGGACCCGTGGCATCCCCGTCATGCGAGTGGACATGGGCCCCAACTCCACTCCCTGCTCCGCAGTGGTTCTGAGGACGTTCATGTCTTTGTGGTATCCTCTTTGATGGCCCATCTACAGACTCTTCTCCCTGGCCCTGAAACCAGGTATCATTGCATTCCTCCTGAACAGTGAGTTCATTTTCCTCCTGCACCACCAACTAGATTTCCTTTTTTCAGTTTATGAAGGAAAACTCACAGCAAACTGTGTCATACGTTAGCAAGCTTTAGGTAAATTTTGATATCCGTGGTCCTCTGGGTATCAACCAGGGCTGTCCAAGACCGCTCTTTGCCTGGTATGGCACAGCTTGGGAATGAGGTAGAGGGAGAAAAATTGGGTGGAGGATGCTACAGGAAAGGGAGACTGTTGAAGTCTAAATGTCAGATACCCTACCGAGGTTGGTAATGTGTGGCTGAAATGAGATAAAGCATGATTTCAGCAGTCACATGGTTTATGACTAGGCAGAGATATGCAACCCCCTTTAGACTCACCTTGTTTAGAGCAGGGGAGAATAGTGAGGAAAAGACACCTAGGGACTACATTAACTACATGGGAAGTGAGTTTCAAACAAAAAAAATCTAGATGCTCAACATGGTGGAAGCAGGCTTCTCTGGAAAGTCACGTCTAATTAAAGTGAGGGATGCTTGCATAGGAGCAGCTCTGGGGAGGGATGACCCGGCCTCTGCAATGGAGATCCCTGACCACAAGTAAGGCCCCTGGATATTCCTGCTGGTCAAGTCCTCGGAGAGGCTTCTGAGGTTGACCCCAAGGCTGACAGCCCTATTTAGCCTAAGTTCTCTGACCTTGGAGAATTAACTTTGGTACAACTCTGTCACAAACTACATTCTAGGGAGGCAGCTGACCCAGTGTAAGTTTGCCATAGGCTAAAGCCCTTGAAGTGCTTGTCAACCCCTTGGATACAAGGCATGGATGCTCCTCGGTGTTTGGGGCCACCTCACCCATGAGGTTATGAAGGCTAACCCATCATAAGTGGGTCTAGCCACACTGAAGTGGTCGGTGGCCCCACTCCTGTGATATAGACGTACCTCCAGAGCCTCTGCTTCCCTGCCGCTTGTTCTGCCTCTGCATCACTTCACCCCACTTTCTGCCTCCTTAGACGGTCGCCTTGACTTTCAGTTTGATTTCATGTTAGACACAGTGTCGTCACTGGCAGCTCCATGCTCTTTGGCCAAGGGATAGCTTATACTGTTCATGTCCCCGCAGTGACCAGTGACTCCTTCTCTCCAACTCTGTTGAGCATCTGCTAGGCATTGTGCTGTCTCTAAACACCTAGCTCCCTAGTCTCCCATCTGCGGACATCCGCCTCCATCCGTCTCACTGAGTTTTCGCCAGCCTTCCCAGGTCTCTGCAGCACAGCAATTTGATCACTTTTCCTCACAGCCTGTTCTGATCCCAGGTGAGTCTGTGGAATTAAAGAGTTGTAGGTAGCTCATCTCACTGTTTCTTGGCGTTGTTGATCATTGAATAATCTCAGTGGTGTGGGTTTGAGTGTGGACTGAATCCAGTCAGGCCTGCATGACTTCTGTATCAGAGAAGATGTGATTCGACATTAGAGTATGTGGTAGTTTGCATGTGATTCTGTAAATGTATGGCCCCATAAACTCAGGTGTTTTACTAAAATTGAGTTTGCAACTTCAGCCCCTAGCAGGCAGATTCTTGCTAGAGGGGGCATGTCACTAAGGACAGCTGTTAGAGTCTAGCCCTAAGATGTGTTTGGTGGCAGATCTGAATTTCAGCCCAAAGTTGTGGCAGAGCAGGCTGAGCTCTGGCTGTTTGTGTTTTGTGACGCTGGCTGTTGGTGATGACGCTGCTTGGGTCTGTGAAAGGGAGCCAGCTGCTTCCACTTCTGATGATGCTCCCTGGATTCGTAAACTGAAATAAATCCCCTCCTCCTATAGACTGTGTCTGGTTAGATGTTCATCCTGGCAATGTGAAGCTGACTACAATAGGGTGCATGATATGTCTGTAGTCTGGCTTGGGTTAAAATATCTCTTAACATCATATAGGCATTCGAATAATTCCTGCCTGCCTGCCATCTATCCACCCACCCACCCATCCATCCATCCATCCACCCACCCATTACCCATCCACCCATCCATCTATCCACCCACCCATCCATCCACTCATCTATCCACCCATCCATCTATCTATCCATCCATCTATCCACCCACCCGTCCATCCATCCATCCACCCACCTATCCACCCATCTACCCATCCCCCTATCTTTCCATACATTCTTCCAGCACAGGTAATAGGAAGGATTTGTCATGGGTCGAACCCTCTCTTAATCTGAGGTTCAAAATTTGCTCCTTAAATGCTTGGAAATCCTAGTCTGCTAGTTATGTTTTCTTTTTTGCAGAAGCAGCTTATTTCCACCATAGCATCTTTCCTGTGGGTCTCATTCTCCTAATGCTGAGGCCTGGAGATGTGTTCAGAACCATTGTGGGTTTTCCAGGGAGACCTGGAGGTGCTCAGCATGCCAGCAGTCGCTTCTGGAGTCTCTTCTCTGCCTTTTCCCTCTTGCTGCATTGTCAGACATTCCTCCCCAGATGTGTATCTTTGTCTAGGAGGGGGTGGGAAGGTAGACTTGGGGGGAAGATAACTCAAGTCACTCCTTCTCTATCTGCATTTATAGATTTATAGAATCAGCCTCCCCATGTGTGTTATGTGTATGTGTGTGTGTGTGTGCACACACGTGTATTTTGAGATAAGGTCTCACTCTGTAGCCTGGCTGTCCTGGGACTCACTGTGTAGCCCTGGCTCGCCTCTAACTTACAGCAGTCCTCTTACCTTGGCCTCCCAAGTTGTATGATCATAGGCTTGAGCCACCATGTCTGGCAGATTCTCTTAATAGAATTATAGTCTCAAGAATGAGGGAGACACCTGACATCTTGTCTTGTGTTAATAGTTCCCCTACTGCATCCTTGATTTATCAGGTTTCTTCTTACACCTCTCATGATGAGGACCTAGCCTCTTCCAAAGTAGCCCATTATTTTATATTGCTAGACATTTCATGGAAGTATAGTTCTGTATATTAAAACTGAACATCTTTTTTGTGCTCACCACCTCTGTCCCTGCTGCGTCTCCGAGGCCACATGGATCGTGTCTGAGCACTCCTCCTCTCCCCCGAAGCCCCACAGGTGTTCAGCTTTGCAGAGACATTCTCATTTCCTCTCTGTCATCTTTTGCCAGAGCTGATAGCCCTTCCCACATCCATCCACCCCTTCACACCAAGTTTCTGGAGCACCAGCCACCTGGCAATATAGATGGAAAGCCTTTCGTCATTGGCACAATCTCCAGAGACAGGAAGGAGGCCTCCCTGGAGCAAGACTACTCGGGCACACTTTTCTTACCTGGGGAGCCCAGGTCTGCGTCGGTAGCCTCCCCAACTCCCATCCTGTCATCCCGAGGGCTGGCTGGTCAGCTGCAGTGACACAAACATGTTCGCAAACTCAAAGCCAGCACCCATCTCCCAGGCCTTGTTGAAGCCCTGCCCCAAACAAGGACAGTTGTTTAGGGTTGTGATGGTCAGTGAGGGTCATGCTATAGTTCTCGGTTCAGGGACCAGCAAGAATTTCAGGAGATCTGAAGCTATCAGGAGACGAAAGGGACAGAAGTCAGGCAGCATTGAAGGGAAATTTGGATTTATTGGGGTCTGGCCTGCCAGGATGTGAATGGCCAAACTGCAGTCCCCCATTTTCTATTCCTCACTAGTATTCTCCCGTCTTCATTTGATATTTTTATTTATTTGAGACAGAGGGAGAGACAGAGAGAAAGAAAGAAAGAGCGTACCAAGGCTTCCAGCCACTGCAAACAAACTCCAGACACATGTGCCCCCTTGTGTATCTAGCTTACATGGGTCCTGGGGAATTGAACTTGGGTCCTTTGGCTTTGCAGGCAAGCACTTTAACGACTAAGCAATCTCTCTATCCCATTCTTTCTCTTTTTTAAATATTTTATTTTTATTTATTTATTTGAAAGAGAGAAAGAGGGAGGGGGAGAGGGAGGGAGATTGGGTACACCAGGACCTCTAGCTGCTGCAAATGAACTCCAAATACATGCACCACCTTGTGCATCTGGTTTATGTGGGCTTATGTGGAGAATTGAACCTGGGTCCTTTGGGTTTGCAGGAAAGTGCCTTAATCAGTAAGCTATCGCTACAGCCCCCATCCCTTCATTATTTGAAAAAAATAATAAATTAAGTCAGAGTTTTTCTGTGGTTCTGTCATTTCTGTAGTTGAGATAGCTGGCTTGGCTATCTCAAACCAAAGATCTGTGGAAAGACAGATCTAGCAGCTTCGAGTGGGAAAGCCCAGTTTCTGTCATGTTCTCCCAAGCCATGGTGCCCCAGTGAGTGCTTCCTCTTTTTTGTACTGGCTGGGTGGGATGGGCATCCTCTGGCTTTCCTGTCAGGTGTGAGCTGCACATTTTTATAACTGTTAGTTCTAAGAGTTTCTACTTCCTGGAGCTTCCTGACAGCCGGAATGTGAGGCCCTGTGACACTGATCATCGCTTCAGAGGATTTGTCTATGGCTGCTTTGACACTAACAGAGTGCCTCTGTTGTCACTTTAAAAAGTTACACGGAATTTTTTATTGGAATAAAAATGAACTAAAACCCTAGATGTCTCTGGTGTGTGTCTAGACTAATCTGCAGGGGTTTTGAAAACTGGTTTTTGCACTCCCTGAGTTATGGTGTGGTCACATTGTATAGTAGTCTGAGAGCCCTTGGAGTGTCTGGCCTTCTGGGAAGTTTCTGGGCTTTGGGGGGGGGGTCCCAGCATTTTCAGGGCAAGGGGCCATCTGTCATGTTGAGAGTCTAGGTTACTTCCTTTCTCTTGTCTCAGACCTATGCCGAGGTAGACTCTCTGAGCCCAGTGGAGCAGTCAAGGACCGAATTCCACTCAGCTCCCTTGCATGACCTTGCCCTGGCAAGGTGTGCCTTTAGTCATCCTCTGTAGTATAGCTTGTTCCTCGTGAGGGTGGCAGGTTGTGAGGGTCACATAAATTAACTGCTAATTCGTTTAATCAGCCGCTGTTTTACGAGTATTAGTGAGGCAGGTGAGGGCACTGGCCCCAAATGGCCTGTTCAGCTTTGTCACCAGTTTTGGCAGCAGGCCTCTGAGAGCCGTTGAAACCCCCAAAGCATCTGCCCATCATTATTTATAGCATAGATGCCCGAAATACGAAATGCTTATAAGGCTGGAGGCGGAAAATCTGATTTTCACGGCACAAACATGTCTTTCAGGGTCCAATAGCTGCTGTCCCTTTTGTGACCATCCTCCTGAAGGTCTCTGATCACAGGCTGGCCTGCAGTACTTCAGAACTCTCAGGCACCTACAGGGCTCTTACGTGGAAGGAAGGGCCCACTCTTCCCTCCTCGGGGCTGGCAAAGCCTCCCACCTGCAGAGGGCAGCTGCTGTGACTCCAGTGCCACACAGCAAGAAATAACTCTTCTGTCCTCGCCAGAGCCTCGGGGCCCAGCAGCCGTCTGCCTGCCCAGCAGGAAGGGCTCTCAGGCTCCAGCCGCCTTCTTCATCGTTCTTCCTGCTCCGTGATCTGCCTGCCTCCACCAGGGTCCGGGCGGTGCTGCGACGCCACCTCCATGCCAAGCAAGGATTTGGGATGAGATGTTCTAAAACCTTGTTCGCTGGAACCGAATTAAGGGGAAAATTTGGTTTACAGGCTGTAGCTGCTGTTGCCTTTGTTAAGCAAAAACAAAACAACAAACAAAAACAGCTTTGATAGAAGGAGAATTCTCATGTGCATTAGACTACTTTCTTGTTGCTGTGACCAGGTACTGACAGAAACAACTTAAGAAAGGATTTAGGGCTGGAGAGATTGTTCAGTGGTTAAGGCGCTTGGCTGTAAAGCCTAAGGACCTGGGTTCAGTTCCCCAGTACTCATATAAAGCCAGATGCATAAGGTGGCACAGGTGTCTGGAATTCATTTACAGTGGCTAGAGGCCCTGGTGCGCCTATGTTCTCTCTCTCTCCTCTGTGCCTTTTTCTCTGTCTCTCTCAAACAAATAAGTAAAATATAAAAATGTTTGCCAGGCGTGGTGGCACACGCCTTTAATCCCAGCACTCAGAAGGCAGAAGTAGGAGTATCACCGTGAGTTCGAGGTCACCCTGAGACTACATAGTGAATTCCAGGTCAGCCTGGGTCAGAGCAAGACACTCCCTCAAAAAAAAAAAAAAAAGAAAAAGAAAAAAAAAGAAAGAAAGAAAGAAAGAAAGGATTTTTTATTTTGGCTCATAGTTTTGGTTCTTGAGCAGGCTCATACCACTGCTGCCAGGAAGGGAGGAGAGAGAGAGAGAATGAATGAATGAATGAATGAATATGAATGCTGTGCTGGTGGGGACCGTCAACCTATGGGGTAGTGGTGTTCACATTCAGGGTTAATCCCTTCTGGCCCTCACAGACACACCAGAGGTGGTTTTACCAATCTCTTAGGTGCTTCTCAATCCAAGCAAATTGACAGTCAAGGTCAACTCTCACACCACGACATTAAGCAAACCAAATTGGTCTCCCTTCACTTTCCTCATGTGTAAACTGAAAATCATCTCATGTGTTTCAGAGCTGTTTGGAGATCTGCACAAATCTTAAAATGCTCTATACATCTATGATTGATTATTACTATTTATTAGGAGTAGTAGTGGCAGCAGCAGCAGCAGCAGCAGCAGCATTCAAACATTCTGTTTCCCTGGGCTCTCCTGGATAGTATTAGTTCCAAATCTCTAAGTAAATACAAAGTGGAAACTGGCTTCTCAGCTCTGACTTATTCTGAGGTGGCTCACACATCTCTGCTCAGTGAAGACTGATGTCATTAGTGCCTCTAAACACTCTCTTTTCCTCTGGTGCATGTTAAATAATTAATAGTGCCCATAAATATGCTTTGTAATAGCAATGACTTCCACTTAGTGAACGTGCATCATGAGCTGCCCACTATTGCGAGTGCTTGAAGGGTTAGATATCCCAACTCCATGGTGTCAGGGCTGCTCTCGTCCTCATTTTACAGGTGAGGAAGCAGAGATAGTAAAAAGGCGGAAGCCCATGCCCAGGTGCCACAGCCTTTTTAAACGTGGACACTGGGTTGAAACCCTGGTCTTCTGACCCTGGAGCCCTGCTCTTGGTCAGTGTGCTGCTTGTCCTCTGGGTGCGGCAGGTTGGCACGGTGGGTGCCATTGAGGTCTTCAGTATCTTATGAGTGAAATCATCCTGTCTGGCTCCCCCAAGTGTTGCTGGTTGGCTTCCAGCATCTTCTTGGCTCTCCTTGATGCTGACGCCTGTCTGGACATCTTTCTTAATTCACGCATCTCTTCATAGAGGCCCTTGGTGTAGCAAGCCTGAACAGGAGAGATTAGTGTCCCCTGGTTAATAGCATGTCCTCAAAGTCACAAATCTAGCAAAAGGAGGGCCAAGCCATAGGCGTCATCTATGTCCTTTTTACTAGAGCGCAGTGTTGGCTCTTTTATGGTGAAAATGGACGCGCATGCTGGGGGCTGTGATAACACTTCCGTGGGTTTGTCACTTCCTGCTCTGCCTCCCTAGTGGAAGAAGGGTTCCACTTCTCAGTTTGATCTGTCACCTGCATCACTGACATGTGGCCACAGTGGAGGACAAGGGGGTGGAATAAGTGCCATATGAACTGGAGTGGGGCTTTCTGGGAGAAAGTGGAGCTCAAAGTGGAGTGGAGCTTTCTAGAAGTGCATTTTCCTGCTGAGCAGACTTCAGGCCGTTTTCTGGTCACTGCTGGTTTGCGCATGTTGCTGCAGTTGCAGAAACAGCCGTGCTGTGGTAGCCAAAGGCTTGCTTGGACAGCCGGCTGCAAAGCCAGGGTCCACTGAGCTCGCGAGGTGCTGGTGAGAACGTGGAGCTGGGACCAAAACACCCAGCTGCCCCACGGACACTGAGGCAGAGCACGCGGCCCTTCCATGAAGGCACACGGAGCAGCATCCTGGGCTCATCTCTCCAGCCTGCCCTGGCTCTGGGGAGACTGAGCGACGTTGGGGCCAGATCTTAGGGGATTAGGGTGCCGGTGAAATCCAAGGCAGCCTGTCTTAGCAGGGGAGAAGGAAAAGGCCCCCACAGGGAAGGCTTTTCTTTGTCCACTTCTGAGGACAGGCGGTAGGGGAGGCACCCAGGTGGCGCCCACTGAGGGAGGCTCCCAAATGTTGCTGCGTGCAGTCCCCACAGGCCTTGTCTACCGCCCTGCTGCCATTGGGCCTTGCCCTGCCGCTGCCTCTGTGGCACTCAGGCTTGCCAGCCCAGGTACAGCAGGAAGGCTCCTTTGCGCTGGTTTCACCCCGATCTTTCAGCCTTCTCTCCCTTTACTTCCTTTTCTCCATGGCACGAAACGGTGTTCCCCATGAGCCGCTGTAGACACGGGTGTATTGGTTCACATTCTCAGAGGCGGGTCCAGCCAGCTCTGTCAGAGGGCCCGTGGCATCTCCTCGTCTGCTCCCGAGGCTGTTCTCTGAATCATTCCTCAGCAGTGTGTGTCCTTCACCAGCTCCAGCTGTGGACATCCTACTAGCGCTGTAAGCGGAGACGGCACAGCTGCTAAGACGAGCCCTCGCCCTGCTCTGCGCCCCACCCCTCAGCTGCAAGCCCCTCTCCTCCGCCCTCTGTTCCTGAGGTGCTTTGTAATGACTCTGAGAAAGCATTTTATGAGCCCCCTCCAACCTTATGAGTGTATTTCCACAGCTCTGTTGAGGACCAACAAGGCTCCTTACTCCTCTGCCTTTTGCTCCCAGGCCAGCAATTTCTAGAAGACAGCAGACTGCACGGTCCCTCTCTGCTAATGGAATTTCATCCCCTCAGCTGTGGAGTGGGCTCTACAGGTGCCTATTGGTGGGAATTGTGGAGCTGTGCCCAGCAATGCTCAGAGAGGGACCATGCATCTCCCAAGAAGTCTCGGGAATGGGTGCATTACCCTGAAGGCTATTGAGAGAACAGAGTGACAGGAAAGACATGTGGCCAAGCTCCTGTGGCCTGATGGACACCACTAGTCACCAGGAATGCCACAGCAAGACATCAATTCACATTCACTGAAGTGGTGTAATAAGAAAGGCTAGGCCAGGAACAAGTGTTGTGGAGGAAGTGGAGAAACTGAAACTTTCAGTCACTGACTACTCTCTTGGAAAAGACAAGTAGAGGAGATGCCACAGGCCTTCTGAAGGGACCAGCTGAACACGTGTGCCGGCACCTCTGAGAATGAACAAATGAACCCTTGCCCACAACAGCATGTGTTGTAGCTATAGGAAAGAGTCTGGGGCTGGGGAGCTGGCTTAGCGGTTAAGGTACAGTTCAGGCGCTTGTCTGCAAAGGCGAACAACCCGTTTGATTCCCCAGTGCCCACATAAAGCCAGGTGCACAAGGTGGCACATGCATCTGGAGTTTGTTTGCAGTGGCTAGAGGCTCTGGCATGCCCATTCTCTCTGTAACTCTTTTCTCTATCACTCTCTCTCTCTCTCTCTGCTTGCAAAAAGATAAATAGATTCTACCCCTAGGTATAGTCCCAAGAGAACTCAGAGTACATGTCCACACAAAAAGCTTTTAAGTCAATGTTTCTACCGCTGTGATTCATAATAGCTGAAAGGTTATAAAAAAACAATATTTGCTAATTTATAAACAGATAAACAAAATCTAATAGATCCATGTGGTGATTTGATTCAGGTGTCCCCCATAATCGTAGGTGTTCTGAATGCTAGGTTCCCAGCTGATGGAGATTTGGGAATTAATGTCCCCTGGAGGCAGTGTATTGCTGGGGGTGGGCTTATGGGTATTATAGATAGCATCCTCTTGCCAGTGTTTGGCACACTCTCCTGTTCCTGTTGTCCACCTGATGTTGGCCAGGGGGTGATGTCCACCCTCTGCTCATGCCATCATTTTCCCCTTCCATCATTCCTTTGAGCCTGTAAGCCAAAATAAACCTCTTTTCCCAGAAGCTGCTCTTGGTTGGGTGATTTCTACCAGCAATGTGAACCTGACTGCAACAATCCATATAATAGAATGTTATTTGGTCATAAAAATGAAGAACTGATGTCTGTTACCACATAGATGAGTCTTGGCAGCCACAAAGGACCATAGCATATACTTCCATTTCCATGAAATGCCCTCAAGAGGTCAAGGGGGTTATGTAGGGTTGGGGCAGGTGTCTGGGGGTGATGAAAATGTCCTAAAATTATTTGTGTAATAACTACTACCCAACTCTGGGAATATAACAAAAGTCATTAACTTTCAAATGGGCGAATTGCACAGTATGCCAGTTACATATCAATAAAGCTGTTATAAAAATAGTAGTGTCGGGTTGTGGTGGTTCACGCCTTTAATCCCAGCACTTGGGAGGCAGAGGTAAGAGGATCCTTGTGAGTTCGAGGCCACCTTGAGACTTCAGGGTGAATAGTGGGTGAATACCTTGGAGAACCGGAAAAAAAAAAAAAGACAAATGGATGTGGTGGCTCACACATTTAATCCCACTACTCTGGAGGGTGAGGTAGGAGCCTCACCAGGAATTTGAGGTCAGGTTAGACTAGAGTGAGTGAGACCCTGTAAACTCCCCCCCCCCAAAAAAAAGCCAGTACTAAGGATAGGAGAAGGCATGTTACTACAATCTAAGAATACACCTCACTCTGTGTCCTAATTCTGCTTTTCGTGGAAGGAGATGTCCTTTAAGACTACCTCTCTCTGCCTGAGCTCCCCACCTTTTTCACACACAGTGGTACTGTTGTTTTATTTTCAGGGTTGAATGAACATTAAGTATCCAGAGAGCTGTATAAAGTCATTTTTTAAAGGTGAAAATTTTATTTCATTTTTATGACTCGGCTGCTTTTTTACTTCCCAAGAAAATTGGAAAGACTGGTGGCATTTAGGTTCTTTGCTGGCTCTGGGACAGGACAGTCTCAGTGGCCCTTCAGAACAGGTGCTCATTCTTTCATGCCAGCGTTTATGACGTGCCAGGGTTTACGTTCCAAGGAGACAGAAATAGAAGTTTTCCACCATCGGGGGCGCAGGGTACAATGGCGGAACCATTCAGGTTCTAAGCACACAGGGGAGATCCTGTCCCAGCCGAGGTGATGAGGAGCCCAGGAAGACATGACTTCCAAGAGGGAGCAAGATCTGGTGGGGAAGAAAGGACGTTTTAGAAGGGGAAGCTGGGCACGGGGGTGCACGTCTTTAACCCTGCACTTGGGAGGCAGAGGTAGGAGGATCGCTGTGAGTTTGAGGTGAGCCTGAGACGACATAGCAAAATCCAGGTCAGCCTAGGCTAGAGCGAGACCCCACCTCAAAAAAAGAAAAAGGAAGAAAAGAAAGAGGGGCTGTGTGGGCCTCAGGGAACTAAAAGCCCAGGCCAGGTGTCAGGTGTGCTGGTCGGAGGCCTGCTGGAGAAGGCAGGATGGAAAGCCTTGCAAAGCACCCAGGCATTTGGCTGTTAGCCTGCAGCACACGTTGGGAGACATCCTCCCTATAGCAAGGTCGTTGGTAGCAGGACAGAGACTTGACTAGAAGGGAGTGAAATCATGAGCGGGATGGGGCCCAGGTGAGACTGACAGAGAGGAGCTGAGTACGAGGATGAATGCACCATGGGATCTAGGATGCACCTGGCTTCCAGCATAGATTTCCAGGTGGGTGACTCCTGCTTGTGTCATAGAAGGTCCTGGAGAAGAGGCAGGCAGGCACTTGTCACTCATGTGCTTCCTGGGGGCCAGCACTGAAGCTGAACCATCACCGTTTATGTAAGCAGACTGGAGCACATATTAAAAATGACAAGAGGGCTGGGGAGATGGCTTAGCGGTTAAGCCTGCGAAGTCTAAGGACCCAGGTTCGATTCCCCAGGACCCATGTAAGCCAGATGCACAACGGGGTGCATGTGTTTGGAGTTCGTTTACAGTGGCTGGGGTCCCTGGCGCACCCATTCTGTCTGCCTTTCTCCCTCACCCCTCCAATAAATAAATGAATAAAGAAATAAATAAAAAATATATATTTTTTAATGACAAGAATCTTCCTGAGTTGGCCACCAGTTAGAAGTGTGGTTTACCATCCCTGGCCCCACTACAGATTAAGGGCTGTATAGGTGTGGCTATGCTTGGCTCTCCTGTCTGTGTGGACCTTTGATTCCCTGTCTGGAGGACATGGATTTATTGATGTCGAAGCTCCTTCCATCTCTGACAGGAGGTAACACATTTCCACAGTTACTCTTAATGTCCTTTGCATTACCATTCCAGTGACATCTCAGAATTCACTTCTGAAAGCTTCCCACTGTTAGGCAATTCCAAAGCTTTCATTTCAGTGTTGTCGTCTCGCCCTCCCCACAGCCTCTCTTTTGAGCCTTGTCTCAGAGTACTTCGGATTTTCTGGGATGGCCTCCCACCTTTCATTCTTGGGGCCTCTGCACCTGCTCAGCCGCTATGAAAATCCACCTAGAGAACATTTTGCAAAATGGCCCCAGGTTTTGGTAGCTGTGAGAACGACACGCAACGACACAAGGGCTTTTTCTTTCTGCTTCCCTGGGAGAGAGTGTGGGTCCCTCTGCTTTCTAACGCTGTCATTGCATCACACAAGGCCAGACCATCCAATGGCCTCATGCCCAATTTGCAGTGTTTCCGGAGAGGCGGCCAGGAGGGACACTGAGCTGTCCTCTAGCCAGCTGTGGAGCGATGGGGCGACAGGGTCAGGTGGGGGTTGGGGGTAAGGAGCATGGCTGTTGGAAGACCTGTTTTCTCCAGGGAGGAGGCGTTGGGGTCACTTGGAGGGAAGAAGGAGGAGCTCTTCAGGACCTTGTTTTTCTGTGCCTCTTTCTCTTGAGAATGGACATTCTGTCCCTGCAGGGTTCCTTGCTCTGACGGGCCTTTGCCAACACTGTCTCGGAACTGAGGAATGTCAGGCTGGAAGGTACCGTCCAGCTCCTGGGCTCCTTCCTAGAGAGCAGGAGTCCTCCATCACCTTCTTGTCTCAGGCTTGTCCCGAAGCTCATCACCTGGCTGATGCCAGCCTTTGCTGGGTGGGTGAATGAGTGTGTGTGTCACTGGAACACCCAGTTAGGTCCCCAGTGGCGAGTGATGGCTTCTCTGGCTTTGTCCATTGGGCCATGTGTCCACCCAGAAGCCAGCCCAGAGCCCAAAGCTGAGAGGCAATAACTGCATAACTGACTGCTTTGCTACCTTGCTGGCGTGATGTCTTCAGGCCGAGTCCTGGCTGCCTTTCAGGCCCTTACCCTGCCGCAGCCTGCACAAAATAAAAGGACTCTGGACCACACCCCTGTGAGTTAATAGAACTTAACTCATTTAATAAAAAAAAGAATGGGCTGGGGAGATGGCTCACCGGTTAAAGGCATTTGCTTGCAAACCTGATGGCCTGGGTTCAATTCCCCACTACCCACATAAAGCCAGATGCACAAAGTGGCACATGCACCTGCAGTTCATTTGCAGTGGTAAGAGACCCTGACACATGCATTTTCTCTTTTTCCTTGCAAATAAACAAACAAATAAAACTATCTGTTTTGAACAAAGAAAAAGAAAACAACCTATCAGCTTGCAGCAGGTCTGTGATAAAAGGGTTATTTTATTTTATTTATTTATTTTTAAATATATATTTTTAATTTCAGAGAGAGAATGGGTGTGCCAGAGCCTCCAGCCACTGCAAACAAAGCCTAGATGCATGTTCCACTCTGTGCATCTGGGTTTACGTGGAGAATTGAATCCACGTCCTTAGGCTTTGCAGGCAAGTACCTTAACCGCTAAGCAATCTCCTCAGCCCTAATTTCTTTTTAATGCAGGGTATTACTCTAGCCCAGACTGACCTGGAACTTACTCTGTAGCCCAGGCTGGTCTTGAACTCATGGTGATTCTCCTACTTTAGCCTCCCAAGTGCTGGGATTAAAGGCATGCGCCACCATGCCTGGCCTAAAGAGAAATTTTAATAACCTCCTAGAGCATATATGATGTGGTCATTTGTCACTGTTGACATTGCTCATTTGCTGACTTGGAAGCAGCAATTCCTAGATGTGGTTTTGTGGTACTCACATGTCTTCCTCATTTGTCTCAAGGGATGCTGTGAATTTGCCAGAAAGCTGTTTGAATCAAAATTCTGTTTCATGTATTTTTGTTGATTTGTATTACATCTTAGGCCCACTGCAAAGTTTTTAAAGTGATATCTGATAAAGGAGACACAGATACATTTCACATAAATAAATGAGCTAAATTTAAAAAAAAAAAAAAGAGCAAAAAACATGTAGAAAGATGTTTGAATTGCTGCCATTGAAACTTCAGTTTAGCACTTAGCTTCATAAGAGGCCAAGAAAAAAACTCTGTGATGACGTGTGTGACATATTTTGCAGCAGAAGCCTGTGGCCTTGGCCTGTCCCTGAGCTCAGCTACAGCTGCAGTGCACAGCCCAGGACAGTTCAGGGGGCCTCTAACAACTGCTCCCTTTGTGATCTGAGAGTCCCTTATATATAGACAGCTCAGAAGTGGGAGCAGCATGACTGTGTGACCCACAGTGGTGGCATGGGAATGGTGGCTCAGTGTTCCACGCCAGTGTCCTTTTAGAGGACACCTCTGGGAGGAGTTCTGTACAGGGCTTGGGCTTGCTCAGCCTCTGTGCCTACAGCAGCTGTCTGGGGAACACTGTAGAGGTTGGTCCTCCTTTTCTGATTTTCCTTTTTGCTTTTGCAGATGCCTCTACAATTGGGCTGCCCACATCCCAGCTTCTATCTCAGACTCAGTCCCCTCTGGTCACCCAGTCCCATGGTACTTTGATCAGGGTTGGCAGGAACCAGACAACAAAAGAAGATAGTGACTCTAGTATTCCTATATCCTAGGGCTGTGAGGGTCACTGGATGTCCCCATCCTAGGAACACTGTTAGGAGTTCTTCCTTATGGTCAGCTTAGTTTCTACACTGGCTCAGAAGTTAGATTCATTCAGTTCTCACTCACTAATGTCATGGTGTCCCATGCCTACAAACCTCACAGACCTTGGTTTCTCTGGTCTCTAGTCAGACACTTCTTTTCTAGATCTATATATTATGCTGGCTACTTTTCCCATTCTGCAAAATACCTAACAATAAGGGAGAAAGTTCCTTTTGGCTCATGGTTACAGAGGGATTTCAGTCATCAGAGAGCAGACGGTATCATGGTAAAAGAAGCTCATTCTGTGGTAACAGGAGTATGAGGTGAGGCTTGTTTCCATTGTGGCAGACAGGAAACAGAGAACACAGGCTAGACCCCTGGTGGGCCCATCTGTTGGCCACAGAGTCTGATCATGGGTGTTTCAGCTTAATTTAGAGACTTCAGTTGAAACTGATGAGATACTTAGATGTCTGGGGCAGTAGCTACTGCCAGGGGACTTTTGGACAGAGATTCTGACTGGGGATATCCACGCATACACCAAGAGTTTTGTATCAGGTGGCCCAGAGGATGGTGTCACAGCCCTGGGCTGCCACCATTGTCCTCCCCATGCCAGGTCCCAGCAGCAAGGGCCTCCTGGCGTGCGGAGTACAGTGGTGTCCTGTCTCCACGGGGTTCTGCATCTCATATGTCCTGTGCTCTGAGCAGTCCTGATTAGGATGGTGTTAGAGTTCCTGGTCCGTCCTTAAGGAAGGCCTGCCCCTGGTTGCTTTTCTAGTCCTCAACCCTTGAGAGGAAAGGGAAGGAGTAAGAGAACCCAGTTTCCCCAACCTACATTTTTTTTGGGGGGTCACAGAAGGCTTGAAATACCACTGTCAGGTTTCCCTTTTGTCCCTGGGGAGGTGGTTGGCCTGGGCTCTGGACCCAGTCTTCTTGGTTATGTGATTTTTTTTTCTTCTTTCCATACACATCTCTTCTCTTATTCTGGGTGCTGCTGGGCAGTGAGGACCAAACCTTTCTTTTGCTCTTTTTTTTTTTTTTTTTTGAAAAAAACCACCTTAGCACACATGCAATGACTGAGTGGGTTCTGGGTTCAATACAGAAAGCCAAGATGCTGTTTCTTCCCACTGCTCTTTCCTTCTGGCTCTGGGATAGTCCACAGCTGCCTCACACACCCTGCACCGCTGATGGGAAGTACAGGCGTGTCCTGTGCCCAGGACTGCCCCAGCTGCCAGCCACTCTGCAGCCAGCCCCTTCCCGGCCCGGCCCGGCCCGTCCCGTCCTGTAGTCGGTTCTGGTGGGAGCTGCAGCCCAGGAGCCTGGCTGGCCCGTCGCAGAAGCAAGGGCTTCCTGGTGTGTGGAGTACGGTGGTGTCTTGTCTCCATGGGGTTTTTGCATCCTGACATGAGGGCTCATTTTCAAGGAGTCCCAGGGTCCGTGACGTGGCTGTCAAGGTATGTGCTCTATCAGGCTGTCAGTCAGCTGCTGCTTCCTGAGCACTGGAGGCCCGTGCGCATTCACAGCAAAACATGCCTCCCCCTCCCCGCGGGGCGCATAGTCACATTAAAAGAATTATTACTTAAGTAGGGAAGAGTGTTACTGTGTACCATGGCCAATGACCTCAGGGGTCTCTCTCTCTCTTTCTCTCGATGTTATTATAAGCCATCTCTACTCCAGAAGACCCTGGGGCTTGGCTCCTTATCCATAGTTCTCTTGGGATCTTTTCAGTCTCACCATCTTGTCAGTTCCAGAAGGCCTTGGAATTTGCCCTAAAGCAGCTGGCCAGTTCCAGAACATTACTGTTCAGCATAAGCTACTCCTCCTGGGATGGGACTTACTTTGTGACCGCTCTGGCCCTTGCTGTTCATCTTCAAGCAAAGTCTGTGATCTTGAGCTATGCTTCTCAAAGTGAGTGTCATGGAGCCCAATCCCAGAACGTGACCTGGAGAAACAGATTTCATAATCAAACAAACCTGGCCTGGGAAGATCAGCACGTAGATACCGATGCCTCTGTCCCTATTTGTGTATAGCTAACCCCCTCTACACTTTACTGATATAATGGCAATGCTACATAAGTAGTTACTAGACAGCATAGTTTAGGGAATAAGACAGGGAAAATGGGTGTTAATACAGGTACAGGGTTGGTTTGGGGCTTTTGCTTGTTTGTTTCGTTTTTTCCAGGTAGAATCTCACTCTAGTCCAGGCTGACCTGGAATTCACTATGTAGTCTCAGGATGGCCTTAAGCTCCTCCTACCTCTGCCTCCTGAGTACTGGCATTAAAGGCATGTGCCACCACGCTCTGCAGTTTTGTGTTCATAAGTGTTTTCAATCTGTAGTTGATTAACTCTGTGAACATGGAAGTCCAACTCTGTGTGTGTGTGTGTGTGTGTGTGTACATACATATTTTAAGGTCTGTCTGCTCTGTAAGGCTGTCATAATGCCTGGGCTGGGGATGGTGGCCTGGTCCTGTAGTACCTAGTGATAGAATTCAGGACTAGGGTGATGTGAGAAATACCAGTGGGAAAGAAAAAGCCAGCACAGACTGTTGTTATTGGGGGGGCAGCAGCTCTCCCCAGATAAAACTGCTGCTGTGCTTGAATGTCGGAAAGATTGGAGATATAAAGGGTGAGGGATGGCGGGGGGGGGGTCTTTGGAAGTGAAGAATAGGGGGAGAGTAAGAACTAACTGCATGCCCAGGTGGCCTGATAGCTCTTGAGGGTGGATTTTTGAGTAATGAGCTTGCTTTGTAACAGAAGTCCCTTACCATGCTGTGGTCCTGGGAAGTTTTATGGGCCACCGAGGTCAGTGGTTTATTAACCCTTCACCTAGAACCCTTGCTCCTTGGCAAAATGCGTGCTGGTGTCTGGATAGGCAGCTGCTATGAGTTTCCTGCAGCGGGTCCTGTTGTCTTTTAAAGACACTGTTGTGGTACTGCCTCAGAATCCATATTCATTCTTTACTCGTCTCAGCTCCATCAGCCATCTGTCACAAGAGACTTGAGTACTCCGAGTCCTATGAATAATTCAGCTGGTGATCCTTCAGACGCAGGCCTCCCAGTCCCAGGACTCAGTGGTGCCTGCCTCCAGGGACGTCCCACCCAGCGTTCTCTGTTATGCACACATGCTAATAACTGAGGCAGTAGTACCCCGTGTTCTCCCAGAAGTAAAGCCTCAGCAGGTGGAAGTGGGGTGATTGATGCAGGTTAATCAGAGTGCAGGAGTACCGGTCAGTGAGGCTCTGGGGAGTGAGTGCCAAGGGCAAGCTTCAGGTGGGCCCCTTGTTCTGAGGAGGGGGCTTGCCATTATGACGGGTGGGTGGGTCTCTCCATTCCTTCCCTCCCTGTAGCGTCTCCAGCCTATTCAGGAGGTAAAAATAATAATAATAAGTTTGAGGCTTGCACATTAAAAGTAACTAAAAATATTGGTTGAGTCAGTTCAAGCTGATTACATCTGGTTCTCATTCACTTAAGAGAAAAGGAGACCACCCTGAGACTATATAGTGAATTCCAGGTCAGCCTGAGCTAGAGTGAGACCCTACCTCGAAAAAAAAAAAAAAGAGAGAGAGAGAGGGTGATAGGGTGTCACAGCCGAATGGGAACACAGAAGCCATCCTATCTAGTTCTTTCCTTTTTCTGTGTAGGAGAATGAGATATGAAACCAGGGGAAGATTCAAGGCCAAGCTTGTCATTGCAAAGCCAACCAGGTATCCAGGCTCCTGGCTCCCATCCTACCTCCCTGCCCCTGAACATCCAAGCGCCGTGTTCTTGGTTACAATGGCACGGGAACGCCAGCTGCCCTCCCCATATCCTGACCATTCTCCAGGACTTTGAGCAGTGCATCTCTGTTGCTTATAAACCACCGAGTGTAAGGTGCTTTGCTACAGTGTCCCACACAAGGGCCCTCAAGACTCGTGTCCAGAAGGATTGATGCTGAAAAACACTCCTGTTTAGCATCTTCTGTTCATCAGTGAGGACACCCAAGCCTAGAGAGGGGTAACCACCTGCCCTTTGATGACAGAGCCAGAGTAAGTACACACCACTGACACCCCCTCGGTGTTTTTCCCATGAGTCTCAGCGACAGATCCTCCACCTTTCCAATTTGGGGTATCTTTCTGCAGGACAGGAGAAGTGTGCATCCTGCCATATGGACTCAATTTCTAGAGGTTGAGGATTACAGAAGAGGTTAAGGGGAGCAGGGAGCTCTGCGGGGGGAGGGGGCTCGTGGAGCCTTGCATTGAGACATAGGGACAGATTAGATGGGGAAGTGAGTATTGGCCGGGCGGCAGAGGAGCAGACTGGCCAAGGAAACTGGCTTCGGAGCTAAATCTGGAGGTGTGCAGAACAAGACTGAAAGCAGCTGGGGCATGGGGCGTTGGTGTCAGTCAGGGTCATGGGTACCGTTCTTCATTTGACTTGTACCCAGACTTCTCCAGGTCTGTCTGTCCTCGGCGGAGCCTGCACTTTCCTCCCGACCTTCCTTTGAATTTGAGCTGGGGTGGCACTTGGCTGCATGTTTGCCAAAGCTCAGGCAGATGTAGTCCCCCAGGGCCAAGGAGGCTTGAGTGGAGGGAAGACCACATCCTTGGGTGAAAACAGACATGGAGCTAGCTCAGTGGCTTGGCAGTGGAAGCCCTCAGTGGCTCAGTGAAGGTTCTTTTTAAAAAAATTTTATTTATTTGTGTGATAGAGAAAGAGACAGATAGATAGAATGAGCACACCACGGCTTCCAGCCACTGAAAATGAACTCCAGATGCATGTGCCACCTTGTGCATCTGATCTATGTAGGTCCTGGAGAATCAAACCTGGGTCCTTAGGCTTTGTAGGCAAGTGCCTTAACCACTAAGCCATCTCTCCAGCCCTCTATGAGGGTTCTTCCAAATACATTGTAGAAACACAGATGGCCTGAGCGGAGGGCACTGCAGTCTCCAGGCATTTGGACCCCAGAGGAGTTGCTCAAGGCTGAGACAGTACCAGATGAAGCAGAGCTCACAAGCCATGCCACTGTAACCTTGACCCTAGTGTCTTCTAGAGTCATGGAGCAGCAAGGGGGTGGGGGCATGTGGGTCTGACTAGAGGCAAGGACTCAGGGGAAGGAGTCGTGGGACCTCTGCCACCATAGGGTGCGAGCTGGGGGTGGCAGGAGCTGTGCCAGCTGCCCCCCCCCCTCCATGTTTTCCTAGCACTGTAGCTGGCCAGAGTTGCCTCATCTTCTCCTCCACCCAGAACCCCAAGCCCAGGAACTGAGCCCAGACCAGGGAATCCTGGGGAGCGAGAATGATGCTACCATACGATGCTATCATAGGCTCACGACCATGGGGACTGGGCACCTCTCCATCACCCCGTCCCGTGGGCGACATGCTGGCAGGATGAAGGCTGTGCCGAAACAATCACCGCAAGGTAGATGTGTGTACTTCTGGAACGATGACACTATTGGGAACACCATGTGTTCCAGGCACCGTGCTAGCACTTCATAGGGAGTGTCACCTAATCTTCACGGTGGGCATAGTGTTGATAGTGATCCTGCGCCATCTTCCAGGGAAGAAAGTGAAGGCCAAAGCCAAGCCCAGAGCCCCAGTGAGTAGAGTTGGGAGTGTATATGTGGCCAACACTCTGGACCAGGCTTTCCTCTCTGTGGCCTGGTGGGGGCCTCCGAGCAGTTGAGGGCAGTGTAGTGTTAGAAAGGGACATCCCTGGGAGGATGGGAATGGCCTGTGCTAGCACGGCTCTGTCCTCCTGTGAGCAAACCGTCCTGTCCTTGGGACCCTGATGTCAGCCTTAGACAGAAAACAGAAGAAACCTAAGCCCTTCACATTCTGAGAGGATAGAAAGATCATGTGAGTGCTGGCTGGAACCTGATCCGGAAGACCTTGCCAGAGCCCCGGTCATCCATCTGCATTTCCCACTGCAGTTCTAGTGGGGACTTCCCACCCTGGGGAGCTGGGAGCCATGGACAGAACCTGCTGCCCTGACCAGCCCCCCACTGGCTAGCGGCTCGCGGCTCACTCTCCCGCGGACAGCGCCCCTCTTCAGTTGGAACCCCTGGCTTTGTTGTTGCAACTGCGCAGAGCAAGCTGCCCAGCTGTTGTTCTTGGAAGCCTTTCTATGATCTCAGGACCTTTGAGAAAAGAACAAACAGCTAGGAAAACACAGGCTAGTTAAAAAATGTTTGTGATTGTGTGTGTGTGTGTGTGTGTGTGTGTGTGCTACACAGAACAAAAGAGGCATTTGGGAGACTCAGCACTGTTCCGGGGTAGCAAGGATGAAACAGCCCTTTGAGGCCTGTTCCCGGGCTCTGCTCCACGGTGCCCCGCTGACTGCGGTGGAATGTAACGAGAGACACTGCCTGCCTCCCCAGTGTCAGGCACCTACTCTGAGGGGGTGAGGAGCTGATTTATACTGTAATCACATTTGATCCTCATTTTCTACCCGTTCCTTTCATCTTGTTGCGAGAAAAAGGGACCAGTGCAATCACCCAGTCCCGGTTGTTGGGTGCCAGCCACCCAGCTCTCATTTAACCATGTTCAGCAGAAGTAAGTCATATTTAGGGAGCTGGAGAGATGGCTTAGTGTTTAAGGTGTTTGCCTGCAAAGCCAAAGGATCCCGGTTCAAGTCTTCAGATCCCATGTAAGCCAGATGCACATGGGGGGCACACATCTGGAGTTCGTTTGCAGTGGCTGGAGGCCCTGGCGTCCCCATTCTCTCTCTCTCTCAAATAAATAAATAAATAATATATTTTAACAAAGAAATAAGTCATATTTATAAAACAGTCTGTAGTTCACATAGTAATGATGTGAGTCCACTCATAGAGCCTTTCTGTAAATTCCGTTAGATAAATGTTATCTTCATATTTTTGAAGACAGAAACTAAAGGCTAGAGAGAGAGCACAGTTGGTAAAGTGCTTACCTCATGAGCATGAGGACCTGCGTTTAATCTTCAGTACCAATGTAAACACCAGGCATGGTGGCACATGCCGGTGCTCCCAGCACCAGAAAGGTAGAGAGAGAAGATCCCTGGGGCTCACTGGCCAGCTCGTCCAGCCTAACTGCTGAGCTCCAGGCCAATGAGAAACTGTCTCCAAGGGAGGTGGACAGCGCTCCCGCGGATGAGCCCTTGGCACATGGTGTTCTCTGCCCTCCTCGTGCACATGGCACACACGCACGCACGCATGCACTACACACATGAACAGGCTCAAAGCTGGGAACTGACGCAGTCTACCGTCACACAGCCGACAACTGGAGCTTCAAGGAAGTACAGTGTTCTTAAGATGACACTAAGGACTTCTCCTTTGAGGAAGTGAGTCTTGACAGATCACTTCTTCACCTTCTTTGGGAAGTGCAAAACATTGGGACCCACTGTCATCTTGGCCCATGAAAGCGCTCTCTAGGATTGGAGCTGAAAGACTGTGGGCCTAGCCTCTGGAATCCCGAATGGGCAGGGTTTGGACTGTGGGCCTTGACTCCCCATGGTTCCTTTGTCCCTTCGCACCCTCCAGAGTATGACCCAGAGCAGCCTGTCAAGGTGCCAGGGTGCCCACTGCGCCACCCCAGCCCGCCTCCCTCAGCAGGGTGGAAGCTGCAAGCCCGTGGTCTTCTGAAGGAAAGCCTGTTTGCACCTCACAGCTGCTCTTCAAGTCCAACCCTCCCCATGCTCGTCTCGACCAGACAAGCTCAGTGACGTGCAGTGTAACCTGGACCCTAAAGAATTAATATTTCTCCAGGAAAATCTGGCCTGGGGCCTAGGAGCCAGAGGAGGGTGAGAGGGAGCCCAGGGTGGGTAGCGCTGTGTTTGTCCGTGTTCCAGGCCCACGGGTGAAGCAGTTGGCTTTCTCCAGGGGAGGGGACTTTCCCTTGAGAAACTAGAAGGGCCTTTAGAACTGCCACACTCTCCACCCCACCCCCACCCCACCTTGCCCCATGTGTCCTGCACACTTCTAAAGATGGAGAAGGTGTTCTTGGGGGGCTCGGGACCTTCGCCTGTGTGCTCTCCAAACTGCCCTCTTCCACTGAGGCGCAGCAGCTTGGTTGGGCACAAGGAAGTGCTTGAGGGGATGCCCAACCTATGGGAAGAGCTGAGGCTGGTGGGCTGAGGGGAGAAAGCCCTGGGGCGGGGGGTCATGTCTGTGTCCAGTGGGAGCAACACTTGTTCCTTGTGGTCGCGGTGCTGGCTGGAGTAGCGTAGAAACCTTATGAGGAGAATTCACAGCAGTGTAAGAAGGAACTGGCAGAGAGCAGAGCGAATTTCTTCCCCCTGAAAATTTCTAAATGTATCTCGGGTGGGGGGGGGGGAGCGCAGAGGCCAGGGAGTGCTGAGTGGGCTTCCCTTTATACACCAAGGCCTGGGATTAGCATGACCACTGTGGCCTTTCTCCACAGTTGTCCATGAGAAGGACTGAGCCCAGTAGCAGCCTCAAAGAGGAAGAGGGCAGGGTCCTCCTGTCTTCCTCTGTGACTTGCGTTTGGTTTCAGTCTAATGTTTGCACATGCCAGTCCTGCCAGTGTATCATTCCTCCGTGACTGCTATGGGGGGGGGGGGACTGAGTGCGCTGGCCTGTCAGGGCTGTGGCTGTTCAGGGGTGATGTAAGTGGTGAGGACCTATGGCGGATGGCATCTCATCTCCAGATGTCAAGCAAACCTTGTAGACAGTGGGAGCAGTTGGCCCAGGCAGGCCACTGGCATGGGTGGAATTGATGGTGAGTGTGTGTGGCGCTTGTGCACACGTGTGTGTGTGTGTGTGTGTGTGTGATGGAGGAGGGGTTCTTTGTTTTTCATGTTACCTTTATCCAAACTCTTCCATGCCGAAGAATTCATTATAATAACTCAGAATCCTTCCATATTTAAAAATTTTGACATTTTTATACATTTTGACATTTTAATGCATGTGTAGATTTCCATGTTCTTCCCCTTAATTACCCTGTCTTATCCCCCTCCCCTTCCTATTAATCTCCTTCTTACTCATTAATCTCCATCTTACTTTCATACATGTTTGTTTTTTACCATTGAGTTAAATGAGTTGCTTCATGATCCCGGGTGGAGCGTCATGTTCTGTGGAATGGGCAACTTGCCAGTAGCTGCACTACTGATGAGCCTGATGTGCCCTTTCCTAGTAACCAGGAGCTACTCTGAGAAGTGTCCTTCCCCCACCGATGGTGAAGTATTGATAAGCTCAATCTTGTGCTTGTGAAACCACAGGCGCTGTGAACATAAGAATAATGGCCATGTCATAGCTAGAGAGCATTTCACGGCCTTCCTCCCCACGGCCCTGCCCTCACATTCTTTCTGCCCCATCTTCTACAGTGTTCCCTGAGCCTCGGAGGGATGGAGATTTAGATGTCTTGTTTGAGGCTGAGCACACAGTACTCACTTATTCTCAACAAATTTGCTTCTATACTTTTATCTATGCTTATAAAATCCATAGACAGTTTTGTATGTGTGTATACATGTACATATATACGCACACATGCATGTTTGTGTGTGTGTATAAGGTCCTTTAGAATCATTTTAGATGATTAATCACCTTCACTGAATACAGCATTTTTTAAAGTATTGGTTTAAATTTTTTTAAATTTATTTGAGAGAGAGAATGGGCACGCCAGGGCTGTCCCCTGCAAACTAACTTCAGATGCATGTGCCACCTTGTGCATCTGGCTTATGTGGGTCCTGGAGAATCGAACCTGGGTCCTTTGGCCTTGCAGGCAGGTGCCTTAACCACTGCACGATCTCTCCAGCCCCAAATAATGCCTTTCTTATCCATCAGTACTCCACAGAAAAATCCCTCAAAGTAACTGGTATTCTTTTTACTCACTCCATGGTACAGACAATCCATATCTTACTCAGTCACTCCTGTTTTGATGCACATTCACTTTGGTGCCTCCATTTTTTTTGTCTTTTTTAACTTACAAGTAACACTGCCATAAACGTGTGTGTGTGTGTGTGTGTGTGTGTGTGTGTGTGTGTGTGTGTGTGTGTCTATATCTTTAGGAACTGCTTTTATTTTCTAGGGATAGACTTCTAGGTATGTGTATTTATAGTCTTGATAGATGTTTCTAGATCATTTTTCCAATCAATTACGATAGCTCCCATTTCTATTAGCAGTGCATGTGAGCGCCTCTTCTTCCTCACAGCTGTAGGTGACATCTTCTTGTTAGTGCCAGCCTGACGGGTGGGCAGCGATACCTCAGTGCTTCCTTCATTTCCACTTTTCTGACTCCAGTGAGTCTTAGCGTCCTTTCAGACGGCTCTGCTGCTGTGAGTTGCTTTCCCACAAATCACTGCTTGTGTTCTTTGCTTGTGTTTCTTCCTGAGTCCAGAGGACGGAACAAGATTCTGGGACAGGTGGGCATACAAGGGTGTGGTGCCCCCCCCCCACCTGCTGTGCGACCTTTACCGGGTGACTACAGCTCTCAGTCACTTTTTCTCCCCACTCCATTTTGCTTTCCCTCCAGCAGTTTTCAGAGGCCACAGAGATGGGGAGTTGCATTCTGTTCTCTGAAGGGTCTCAGGGAAAGTTAAGAACAGCAGAATATGAAACTGAGAGCAGGTGATAGGTTGGCTCAGGGAAAATTCCTTTACCACCTGCTGGCAGCATCTTAGCTGCATGGCTGTGCGTGTCAAGGTGTGGGCTGGGGGCCAGAAATGCAAGTTCTCAGGGCCCTCCCAGGTGCTGATTCAGAACCTGCATTTTAATGACTCCCCCCTGCCCCGTGACTAAGCACAGACAAGTTTGAGAAACAGTGATTTAAATTCAGATTTGGACTGTGAGAAAAATGACCTCATACAACTTATCTAGAAATCTTGCTATAATTGTGTTTGTTAATGGATCTAACATGATATAGATTAGAAAGCTCACAATAACACAGGTTCTTGACCTTGGTCTTAAGATCTTTATAGTGCATATCACCTGACAGAAAATAGCACCCTCTTCTTTGAATGACAGGGTCCCCCCTGTTTAAGGAAATCAAATACACCCAAATCCAGCTGTTTTTTTTTTTTTTTCCTGTGCCCGAGCCATACAACCCCACCAAGGCCAAATTAATGATAGGCATGCGCCAGCCAACCCAGCTCCATGTGTGGCAAACATTTGACGGCTTGACTTACAGCCCCTGCTCTCTCCCTTGTGACCCAACTCCTTATCACTGGCACAGTCAGGTCACCCATCCTGAGGCTGTCTTTCTTCAGAAGCTAGTGACAGCTTGAACATTGCTAGTTTTCCCATTGATGCCTCTCATCGACTCATCGTTTGTCTCACCGAATGCTACTTACCCTGTAGGAAAGTGAGCCTCATCGTGGCATTGACCTGTTTGATCTACATATGCACCATGCCTCCTTATCCTTGTGCATGAACTCTCAAGTCTCAAATCTCAGGCGAGAACACACAGGGGCATCTTCCGAAGGATTACAGGGGAGCTACCGTTTGTACCTTAACGACGTGAGTCCTCTGGTTCCTATTTCAGTAGTGATGCTCTCAGGAGCCTTTGTCCTATGGCTACGATGGCCTTTGCACAGCTCGGTTTATCAGGCATAACTTATCAACCAGGGAAAAAGAAACCACACAATGTATGTTAAACAGAAGGTGTTTAATACGGCTATTGTGTGTTTACCAACATTGTTTGCAGAGTTAAAGGGGTAGATTATGAACTGGATGCCTTCCACATTGTGTAGTGACAGCAACTGCCAGTCTCACAACTGTCTCTAGACCCTCCAAATACCTGAAGGGTGGACCCCTAAGTTGAGATCCAGAGATTATGTAGTTCGGACAAGAAGCCAACCCCACCCTATATTCCTAATAACTAGGAAGCTTTAGACGGCAGGAGGCTCTGGGTTCAGGTGGCCACGACCATCTCATCCAGCAGCTCCAGTGAAGCTTCATGCCCGCCCTGTAGCACATCTCGCGTAGCACATCTGAGGTTTGACTGGAAGAACCTGGTCCACAGCCAGAGGTCCAGCAGCCTGTAAGTCCTCATCTGGGTGAAGCGGGGGATGGGAAGCCAATCACACAGGGTGGGTCATTCTGTATTCACTCTAATATCCAGCCTCCATCCAGTCCAAGGAAGTGATTGCAGACCCCAGAGGAAACGCCATCTGTATCTCCTATGGGCGGCAACCCCCCTGTGGAGCAAGATGTTCCTTCTCAGTTGAATGGCCCTGCTGCACCAGAGGGGAGGCTGTGCTGTCCCTTTTCTCTCTGCTTTTCTCAGCTCTAGAGGTACTGCTGTTGTCAAGAGCCAGGCTGCCAGCTGAATGCCTAATCCTCAGGGCTCTGGCAACCTCTTCATCTTGCTCAGTTTGTCTTGCAAACTATGTGACAAGCCCAGTCCAGTTGCAGGGACTATGACTATGCTGTGTCACGCTGCCTTATGTCCTGTTCTGTTTGTCTGGGTTCATTAGGGCTCATGTCCAGCTCTAGTTTCCATATTGAATATATAAAGAGATATTCCCCCAGCACTATGAACAGAGAGCTTTTCTCGCTTCTGATATAGTTGCATAACATGACCACATGTGGATATTGGCAGACAAATGCATTTTAAGTGTTAGAGAATTGGGTCTTGTGGGACCCCAAGGAAGGGTTTCAGTTGGGTGGTATGAGAGGCTGGTCATCAGGCTGGTGTGATTTGGCTCGTGGCTACAAAACTGTTGGGGAGGTGGGTCAGGGAGGCTAGAGCCTGCAGGCAAAGGTTGGGTCTGTAATAGGGAAGGAAGTGGAAATCAGTAAGTACCCCATACCATGGGCTATGCACTTCTGGGTACCCCATCTAGAATCATCTCTGTCTCTTTCTTGGATCCTGATTAGTACAGAGCACATACCCCAGAGTGATGCATTACATGGTAGGCCATGAAAAGGGCTTGAGTGTGATGTTAAGAGATCCAGGATTCTCTCTCCCACCTCTCCAGGCAGAGCTCATACTTGGGGCCCCAAGCCCTCCATCATGAAGGTAGTACTGGAAGAGCCAGTCTCATGCCTAATCCCCTAGAGGGGAGAGCAGGTGGCTCTTTACGAAGCTTTCCTAGAGTGCATCTGAACTGGGCACTGACTGCAGGATCCGCTGCCACCATTACATGGCAGAGTCCAGAGATGGTTCCCCGGCAGATCTTCATCCTGCTCCCTTAATCGAATCTTGGAATGTGCTCAGAATTTCACTCCCTCGGGTATGGCACTCAGGGCCTTGTGGCTGGCACAGACTCAGCATGCCACAGCCAAATTGGATGGATGCTCACTGCTACCTGAGGCTATGCCCAGCGTGCAGTTCACCCTCTTATCTTTGCTTGTGCTGCTCCTGCCATGGGGCTTCTCCTCCCTGGCTCTGTTCTGTCTTTCACAGTCTACTCTGACTGCTTTCTTTACAGTATTCAGGCTCCTCTCGCCCTATTTGAATGTCCCTTGCACCTTTGAGTCCCTTCCTGTCTTATCCTTCAGTCTTGGGGATATGGGGATGGTTATCAGTGAAGACCATGGATGGCAGGGGTGGTGCTTTGATTCAGGTGATCCCCATAAACTTAGGTATTCCGAATGCTAGATTCCCAGCTGATGGAGATTTGGGAATTAATGCCTCCTGGAGGCAGTGCATTATTGGTGGTGGGCTTATGGATATTATAGCCAGTTTCCCCTTGCCAGTGTTTGGCACACTGTCTTGTTCCTGCTGTCCACCTGATGTTGGCCAGGGGGTGATGTCCACCCTCTGCTCATGCCATCATTTTCCCTGTCACCATGGAGCTTCCCCTCGAGCCTGTAAGCCAAAATAAACCTCTTCCCCCCCCCCCACAAGCTGCTCCTGGTTGGGTGGTTTCCACCAGCAATGCGAACCTGACTGCCACAGCAGGTTCCCAGAGCCTGGCCTCGGGCCTTGCTTCCTCACCCCTGGGACTTCGGCAGCCCATTTTACCTCTTTGTGTCTCAGTTTCCCCATCTCTTATGTAGGATAAGGACTGACTCACAGGACTGCTATGAGAATTATTAAAATATTTAAGATTACATAAAGTCCTCCAAACAGTGCCTGACATGTAGCAAGGGTTGGTGGCCCTCAGCATACCAGTCAAGAAAATGTGCCCCTGATGTGTCAAAAGATAGAGCCAGAAGTGGTGGGGGCATTTATATAAAACCCTGTGTTTCTGGCCACATCCAAGTGGAGATTTTTCTCGCGAAGGTTCCATCTATACCATGGAAGGGAAGAATATCAGGAAGTCCCATAGACTGAGAACCAGTTCTGGCCAGGTTCTGTGTGAGGGTTTCTCAAACAAAATGGGTTAATCTCAAAGGTGTCGCTTTATATGTATTAATGTTCCCATATTATAGAAATTTAGGCTCAAATAGGACCAGTTCCTTGCCTGGGGTGGAAGATGAGGCTCCCAAGGCCATTATCTATTGAGAGGACTGGGAGATGTGTGTGTGTGTGTGTGTGTGTGTGTGTGTGTGGTCCTGACGGTGGCCTTAGTGGCCTGGCCCCATTTTGCCTGGGGAGTAAACAGAATGAATTGATGTACAGTGCTAGACCAAGTCTGGAAACCTCAAAGCATCCAGCTAACCCTATGTCTGCCCAGCATTTGGTTGTAATAGATCACAGAAGAGGACTTGGATTCCAGAAGCCTTTTGCCAAGGCGCACCAAGATGTCAAGAGCTTTACCTCTCTGTTCAAGTGTTACGTGTCCTCTGCTCCCTTAGAAGTGGTCGTGTTGGTTTTAAGAATGGTGACAACAGTGCTTTCCCCACTTTAGCTGATTTGATATACTGAATACTAATTGATCTGAGCACCGAATCATTTGCACAGCGTTTGCGCAGTGTCTGTAATGCCAAGTGCGCTGTAGGAGAAACGAGCGCCTAAGGCACTTCCGGCCAGCCTCGCTGCCCACTCTGCGTACGCAGCCGACAACTGCCTGTGAACAAAGACTCCACGAGTGCAGTGAGCACATAACGACTCTATCTACTCCGTTCCCCAAGGAAGCCTGTGGTAAGGCCGCCGCTTCTACCTGTAATTTTTTCAATTGTATCCACATTTTGGAAAATTCTGTTCTGTTGCAACTGAGGTACTAAGAGCCACGATACTCTCTGGGGATAGCATATATTATCCTTGCCTTCAGCCTTACCATCTTGGAGACAGTGGATTTTTGTGAGAGAGAGAATACATGATTCTAGAGTCAGTACCAGAGGTGGTGGATGGGCGGGCCAGAGGATAGCACAGAATTATGCAAACATGGTCACGACTAGCATGTCCCTTTACCTGCGGCTGTACACGTTCCCAGTGACACGTGCACCTCTTTGTAAGACTCACTGAGCACCATTACACACCCTCCACTGGAGAACTATGCTAGCTGGGCAGGGGTTCACATAGAGACCAGCCACAAGTCAGTCCTGTCCCTCTCCTCTCTCTCCTTCCCTTTATCCCCTTCAGTAATTTAGCCTCCCTTCTCTTCTCTCTGCTTCTTTCCTTCTCTCCATGACCCCATTGCATTATATTCCTCAAAAACCCATGTGTTGAGGTCTCAGCTCAGAAGGTGACTATTTTTGAAAATAGAATTGTTGGTCTGGAGAGATGACTCAGGTGGTTAAAGGTACTTACCTGCAAAGTCTGATGGAGGCTGGAGAGATGGTGTAGCAGTGAAGCACTTGCCTGTAAAGCCTAAGGACCCCCGTTTGAGGCTTGATTCCCCAGGACCCACATTAGCCAGATGCACAAGGGGGCGCATGTGTCTGGAGTTCGTTTGCAGTGGCTGGGAGCCCTGGCAAGCCCATTCTCTGTCTCTCTCTCTCTCTCTCTCTCTCTCTCTGCCTCTTTCTCTCTGTGTCACTTTCAAATAAATAAAAATAAACAAAAAAATTTTTTTTTAATGTCTGATGGTCTGGGTTCAATTCCCCAGTCCACACATAAATCCAGATGCACAAAGCAGTACATGAGTCTGGACTTTGTTTGCAGTGGCAGGAACTTCTGGTGCATCCATACCCTCTCTCTCCCCCTTACCCTCCCTCCCTCTCTCTCTCTCTCTCTCTCTCTAATAAGTAAAAGAAAAAAAAATTAAACTTTGGAAATAGGATTGTTGAAGATGTAGTTTGTTAAATGAGGTCATTAGGGCAAACCCTGATCAAATATGGCTACCATCTATAACAAGAAGAAATCTGGACTCAGACATTCACACAGGAAGAGCGCCATGTGAAGATGAAGGCAGAGGTCAGGTCTTTGCTCCCACCAAGTAAGAAAAGGCAGCGATTGCTAGCCAGCAACCAGACACTAGGGGAGAGGCCTGAAACGGATTCTCTCGCAGCCCTCTGAAGGAGCCATGCTGCTGATGCCTGACATGTAAGGCACCCGGCTTCTAGAACTACGGAATGATAAACTTCTGTTGCGTAAGCCATCCCACATCCCTAGGAAGCGAACGCACAGCTCCCCACCGCGGGCTTGGGAGAGCGGGCCTGAGCCTCGGCAGCACTGGCAGGCACCTCTCTTAATCCTTGCTGTTGCTCAAGAACAGGCATCTCACAGGGGGCTCTGGAGAGCACGGGTGTCGGGAGTGGCTGGATGAGGTGATTTCTAGCCCTGGCTCTGCCACTTTCTAGTGAAGACTTCACTGCGTCATCTGCATTTTAGAGATAGAACTTCCGGTTGTGCTGTGAACTCAAGATGCAGGTAAGGCTCAGCATCGTCCCTGACTTGGAAGATGGCATCTGCTTTCACTGTTACTACTAATAAGTGCTTTGGGGGAGGTGACTTTGACTTTGACAGGCGCAGTTGTAGCCGGCAATTCTCGGATTTGCTTTCCTTGGATGAAATGGCAAGTGCCAGCTCTCTCTCTCTCTCTCTGTGTGTGTGTGTGTGTCATAAAAATGATAGAGATGGGGGCTTGAGATTGAATTATACATAAGTGGTTTTTTTTTTTCTTTGTGGCTTGTAATTTCCAGATTAATGTTTTTGTTGTTGTTGTTTTGGGTTTTTTGTTTGTTTGTTTGTTTGTTTGGTAGGGTCTGACTTTAGCCCAGGCTGACCTGAAACTCACTCTTTAGCCCCAGGCTGGCCTCGAACTCATGGTGATCCTCCTGCTTCAGCCTCCCAAGTGCTGGGTTTAAATGTGTGCACCATCACACCTGGCTAGATTTAAATTTTTTTAACTGTGATACAAACAGGTAATTGTGAGTGTGTGTGTGTGTATGCACACGTGTATTTGTATGTGTGTGTGCAGGTGCACATATGTGTGGAGGCCAGAAGACAACCTCTGGTATTATTCACCAGGCACCAACCACCTTTTTTTTTTGAGGCAGAGTCTAATTGTAGGCTTAGACTGACTGGCCAGCAAGTCCTGTTTCCACCTCTGGAAGCATTGGGATTGTAAGCACACACGATCCACCATGCTTGGCTTTTTTTTTTTTTTTTTTTTTTTTTTGGCATAGGCTCTGAGGTTCAAAGTCAGGTCTTTACCAACTGAGCTATATCTCCTCAGCTCCAGAAATTGATTTTGAAAGTAGTATTTGACTAAGTTTCAAGTGAGTAAGTAAATAGAGTGAAAGTCAGCAGTTTAGTGTTCTTGAGAAAGAGTTCAATTTCACTTGTTTCTGGTACTTCGAGGTGTCTTGCTCAGGTCATACATATAGCTGTCTGCATTCTCATTGCTGTCGAGTCAGAGGATGATTATATTCCGTTACGGAAAGTAAGGATCCACAGAAGAGCCTCTAACACTGGACCTGCAGCCCAGGCTGCCCAGGGCTGCCTCTGAGGGTCACCAAGATCTCTCTTAGCTGTGGTGTCTGGTCTTTGGACGCAGGGGTGAGCCTCCACCTGGGAAGTGTGTGAAGAAGGGCTCCTGGAACCAGCTGTGTTGGGTAGGGAGGTTGTCCACTTAAGGTTGATATGGTTCAGCTGTGGGTTAGAAGTATGTGGCACTGGAGTTGGGTCACCTAGGTAGAAATGTGTCTTGTTACTGCGTGCAAGGTTCCTCTCCAGCACGCTTTGGGGCCCACTGAAGATGATTTCTCCATGCCAGAGTTTTAGATCCCCCATTTCAGAAGTGAGGTGATGTCCCCACATCACCTGCCTTATGATAAGGTCATCAGGCTCTGGAAGTGATGAGGCTTGGTCATTGGCTTGAACCAGGAGACTCAGAAAACACACTGCTGGTGGGTCTGACTGCGCCGGCATCTGCAGCCCTTCTTCCTGAAAGTTGGGAGAGGCAGCTTGCTGTCTTGCCAAAGGGAAGCTGTAAATGAAAGGTCATGCTCCGCAAAACAAAACCAGAGCACTGCTCCATGGGCACAGAGCAGGTGCCCCTGAGTGTTTGGGATGTATTTTTATTTACTAATCCTGTTACCAACAGAAAAAGACTCTTAAGGGGCCTCTAATTTTATTACCATCCGGGAGCAGTTTATCTGTTGTCTGTGGTATGCTTGGCCAGATGTCCAGGGCTCCCAGTGTCTCCTTGCCTTCCCCTCCCCTCTCTCTGTCTCCAGAGGCTGGTTTGGAAGAGGCTATGTCTTGGCCCAGGGGTAAGTGCAGGTTATGGGGGCTCTCAACTAAAGCTGTTCACTTGGGGGGGGGGTCCTGATATTTGATCCTGTTAAGATAATGGCGAAACCAAGATTGAAATAACACATGGCTTCTATTGATAGGATTGCTTAACTTCTAGACCTTGGTGCAGAGCGCCCTGTTGTCCACAGCGGGACTGTAGTTTCACGTCTCACCAGCAGGGGTCTCACCCGGGTTGTGCAGACCCAATAACCTATGCACTCCTCCCCCACACAGCCCAGACTCACCCAGCCCTGGAACTTTCCAGCAGAATGAGACTTAGACACCACTTCAAGGTGAAGCCACAGGAAATGGTTACTACCATAGGAGAAGGGGAAGGGAGGAAGTGCAGAGTAACTCAAGACTATCTCCGGGTCCAGAACATTAGTGAAGAACCAATGAAGGTAGTTTTGGCTTTCACAAAAGCCTTATTATTTTTTGAAGATATGGATAATATAAAGCAACTGTCATTTGCTATCCCTTTATTAGTATTTACAAATTGGGCAGTTGGATGTAAAGAGCCCATGTTTAATTTAAAGCATTTCTTCTCCACAACAATCAATACGTATGCTATTCAAATCAACAGTTAAATGCTGCATAGCATTCCAGTGAAATGTTGCTTGGAATTTATCAGAAGTCTCAAACTCCTAATGAAATGAAAACATTCAAAAAGGAAGGCTTCAAGCTAAGTAAAAAGTAGTGTTCTTAGGGATAGAGAATGGGGACTAGAAGAAGCAGGCCATTAAATGCTGCTGACAAATGTCACCAAGAAAGGAAAAGTAAGCCCCCCACCCCCACCCCAGAGTGCTGTGCCTTCACCCTGCTGACCCCAGGAGCTAGCTGAAACAGGTCGTCAAGTCATCATGGTGTAGACATAAAGACACTCCCTTGGCTGAAGCCTCCAAGGGTGGACAGGTTTCTGGAAGAGTGAACTTGCCCCACAAAGAAGCAGGTAAGTCCTCCAAAAGCATCCATACTACTCCGAGAAGGCTTTTGGCTTCTCTGGGCCACTAACCAACACTTACAAGAGCTGATAAGCGCAAAAAGGGGCTGTGTGTAATATTTGTGATATCCTCACCACAGATAAGCAAAAAGGCCTCTTACAATAATCCTAATTATGTGGTGCCCCACTCAGGGAGTCTTTTACAATTGTGGAACAGGTCTCAAGTTTGTGGACACTAATAAGGAAGAGAAACATAGATAAATAAATTTTATTATCCTAATAAAAGTCAGAGGAGAGCTGGGCGTGGTGGCGCACGCCTTTAATCCCAGCACTCGGGAGGCAGAGGTAGGAGGATCGCCGTGAGTTCGAGGCCACCCTGAGACTCCATAGTGAATTCCAGGTCAGCCTGGGCTAGAGTGAGACCCTACCTCGAAAAACCAAAAAAAAAAAAAAAAAAAAAAAAGTCAGAGGAGGGCTGGAGAGATGGCTTAGTAGTTAAGGTGCTTGCCTGTAAATTCCAAGGACCCAGGTTTGATTCCCCAGTACCCACGTAAAGCCAGATGCACAAGATGGTACATGTGTCTGGAGTTCGTTTGCAGTGGCTTAGAGGCCCTGGCATGCCCATTCTCTCTCTATATCTGCCTCTTTTTTTTCCTTCTCTTTCTCTCAAATAATAAATTTTTTAAAAAAGTTGAAGAAGAGGGCAAAACAAAACTAGTGGGATATTTGACATTTGTGTTTGAGAAACTGATGAACCATTATATAGTTGGTGGCAGGAGTTTCAATTCTCACCTCCATGCTAGGTTAAAACATGACTGATAATCACTGTGTTTCGCTTGCCAAGTTACCACATGCACTTGGAGGATGTGATGGTGTCAATTCAGCTATTTGTGCTTAGAAGGCCACACATTGGAAGCTACATAGCACCTCACCACTGAAGCCATGCATGTGTACAGATGGCAAGAGCATGCATGCATGTATTGTGTATAGCACTGCAATACACCACCATCTACAAAGTTCACACTAAAGAACTATTCAATTGGATAGTTACCAAAAAATCACTTTCAAAGTCTGTGTTTTCAGTTGCATTTACGATCTTGTGTAAGGCTCCATTCACAGCTGTCTTGGGCTGCGGGTTGGGAACCCATGCCTAGTCCAATGTTTTCTGTTGAATGTTTCTCTTTATGAAAAGCATAGATGATCCACTCTTGCCATTAGTCTTTTAAAGTTGTGTGTTATGAAAGAATAATGTCTTGCTGTTATGTCATCACATTTCGCCATCTAACCTATCTCTAATATGTTGTTGATTAATGATCCCCCCTCCCCCACTGTGGCTCCATGTGGCACTTTGCTATTGGGTTTCCGTTAAATGAAATAACACTGGTATAAAAATATTTGTGTGGTCCTTAATCTTTGGTAAATATCCTAGGGACACTTGAAGTTGGAGAATACTCCAAATCACAAGCAAAATGTACTACACGTTCCAGAAATATCAGTTTTATTCAGAGTTTGGTACAGAAAACTGCTCTGTTAAAACATAGGTGGATAGACTACAGAATGTTAAAGTTTCAGAAAAGAGCAGGTTGCTGGGAGAGTGAGGGAGGAAAGACGGGAGCTGAGCATAGAAAGGTGCCCGCAAGAGTGAGTGGCCGGGCCTCTTTTCTCTACTTCAGCGAGTATCCAAGAGTGATGGTGATGGCAGAAGTTACTAGACAGCCAGCTATGCTTTCTCTAGGAGATTTCTAGAAAGTGCCAGAAGAAGCTTCTATCAGAAAAACGGAAAAAGCAGTATTTATAATACTGAAATTGGTTGATATATTTTTTTAATTTATTTGCAAGCATTGGGTGGGGGGGAGGAAGAGGATGCATGCACCAGGGTCTCTTGCCACTGTAAATGAACTCCAGATATATGTGCCACTTTGTGCATCTGGCTTTATGTGGGTACTGGGGAATAAAACCCATAACACTAAGCTTTGCAAGCAAAGTGCCTTTAACTGCTGTACCATCTCTCCAGATGCAATAATATGTTTAAAATGGCAGAAAGTAGTGTAAATAATAGTAAAAAATGTGGGTGTAAGGCTTTCACATATGCCTCTTGAACATGACCCAAAATGATTCTGACCTATAGCTAGACTTGGAAACTGAAGAGTCAACAATTTATTCTAATTTAGAGTTAAGGAAGGGGCTAGAAAGTAGTAGCCCATGAAATGTGCAGAAGAAACTGGTTTTTTTGTTTGTTTGTTTGTTTGTTTTGGTTTTTCGAGGTAGGGTCTCATTCTATCCCAGGCTGACCTGGAATTCACTATGGAGTCTCAGGGTGGCTTCGAACTCAAGGCAATCCTCCTACCTCTGCCTCCCAAGTGCTGGGATTAAAGGCATGCACCACCACATCTGGCGAAACTGTTTTTTTAAATCAACATTTCAATCTATTCCATAACTTCAAAACTCAAAAGCCAGGACAATAGTGGGCTTGCCTTTTCTCCAAAGCCACAGATTCAGCTGAGCAGTGGTGGCCATTCAGACGGCCTGTGCTCTCTGGGTCCTACCCCTTTCCTAGTCCAGAAGAATGAAGTCATATCATTTTCAGGAAAATGGATACAACTGGAGAGAATCATAAGTGAATTAAGCCAGTCTCAGAAAGGCATAATTGTATGTTTTCTCATATTTGTAATTCTTCACATTTATAGATACATAAAGTCATGTGTGTACATATGACATGAAAATAGAATTAAAACTGAGGGGACAAAGGGACTAATGGGAGGGATGAGAAAAATGAGAAAAGAGAGAGGGGCTTGAGGAGGAATGTGCTCAACATACAATATATACATGTATGGAAACTTTAACAATTAAAATTAATTAAAGTATGTAGCACATTATAGTCAAACCTATGCATGTATCTGTGAGAGTGTTTCCAGAGAGGATTGAGGGAAGAATGTGGGCTATACCATCTCATGGGTCAGAGAAGGTGGTATAAAAAGAAGACAGAGGACTGGAGAGATGGCTTAGCATTTAAGACACTTGCCTGCCAAGCCTAAGGACCCATATTTGATCTCCAGATCCCACGCAAGCCAGATGCACAAAGGTGAGGCCAGCGCAAGGTCGCACATGTGCACTATATGGCACAAGCATCTGGAGTTCGATTGCAGTGGCTGAGGCCCTGGTGTGTCAATTCTGTCTGTCTCTCTCTCTCTATCTCTCTCTCTCTCTCTCTCACACACACACACACACATGCTCGCTCTCTCTCAAAAAAAAGAAAGGACAGAGATGGCAGAGCTAAGTGCCAGCATATTCTCATTCTCTCTCTCTCTCTGCTGTATGAGCCCATGATGTGTGAGCACACTGCCTCGTGCCCTTGCTGCCACAGCAGAGAATCACACTACTGCCTTCCCCACCACCATGGCCTGTGCCCTCACCCAGTAAGTCAGAGTAAACCCTGCTTCCTTTAAGTTGCCTCTTTTCAGGTATTTGGTTATAGCAATGAGAAAAGTAAGTAATATAGTCTGTCAAATGTGTATTTTAAAACTGACCAAACACTAGTGAGAAATAGATCTCATAGGAGAATGAGTCTAAGTGAGTTGAAATAACAGACTTGATCCGTTTTCTTGTCAAAGCTGCATTCAATCAGGATCAGATGGTCAAACAGGACATTAGTACTGTGAGCCCGTGCTGGCCTGTCAACCTTCAGAAGTAGGACCCTAGCTCCTGTCTTCTGCCAAGACAGTCTAAGGACATTTCCTTATTCTGTGCTGTCAAGGGACACCATTTGGATTACTCAAGTGATAGGCTTTCATTGTTTCTCATACCTTTCCCTCCCTCCCTCCCTCCCTCCCTCCCTCCCTCCCTCCCTTCCTTCCTTCCTTCCTTCCTTCCTTTCTTTCTTTTTTCAGTTGCCAAAGCCCTCAATGATCAGTAGCCTTGAAAGGTGAAGAACTTTTTTGTTTTGTTTGTTTTTTTTTTTTTCCAAGGTAGGTTCTTGTTCTGGCCCAGGCTGACCTGGAATTCATTATGTAGTCTCAGGGTGGCCTTGAACTCATGGCGTTATTCCTACCTCGGCCTCCCAAGTGCTGGGATTAAAGGTGTGGGCCTCCACGCCCAGCACATTTTTGTTTTGAATTGAACTCCTCTTTGCCTTCCCTGGATTGGTCTGGGCTTTGAGCTCATAGGATGTAAGACCATTCAGCCCCTGAGGGATCCAGAAATGATCTGTACTCTCTGCTGGGGTTGGGGTGTGTTTCTGCCCTCTTCTTTTTCTTGGCAATAAACTACTAGCTATACTGAAACTACACCTATCCTGAGTCCCCCACACCTAAGCATGTAGGGCTCCCCATCTTTCCTTTTCCCTCTGCCCACCTTCCACAGTGCTGGCGCCTCTCTGGGCCAGCCTCAATCAGGAGTATGGTGAGACCTTTCCAGTTCCTGCGCATGCATAAAAACCAGGCAAAGTCAGAAAGCATGCCTTCTACCTCACACCTGCCAGGATGGCTGTCATCAGAAAGAAAAGAAACAAGTGTCTCAGAAGGTGGAGGAAGGGGACCTTTACACACTGCTAACGGGAGTCTAGATGGATGAAACCATTTTGGAGAGCAGTGAGTAGTTTCCAAAGAAATTAAAACCAGAACTCCTTCTGGGTGTATACTCAAAGGAAACGAGGCCAGCGTGTGGTAAAGAAGCCTGCTTTCCAGGTTCAGTGCAGCACTCTTCACTGTAGCCAAATATGGAAACAACTTCAGTGTCCATGGACGGACAAGTGACTACAAAAAGTGGGATGTATGCACTGGAATATTCTTCAGCCTTTAAAACAAAAGAACTTCTTCCCCTTGTCCTAATATGGGTGAACCGAAGGACCTAATGACAGAGGGAGAGAGTCTGCTCCATCTCGCAGGTGGAGTTTTTAAAGCGAGTACACGGTACACAGAGATGGCTGGTGGGTGGGTGGTGGCCGTGGATGAGGAAGCAAGGGGCGTCCTTCAGAGGACAGGAACAAGCACACACGTAGGATGACCAAGTCTGGAGGTCTAATGTGAAACGTGAGGACTGTACTTAGCAATGCGTCTTGTTAAGGAGTTGTCCTTAAAGGATGTTATCTTAGGTACCCTTGCCACACACACACAAGGAAAGGGCAGCTGTGAGGTGAGGGATGTCAACTTGCTTGACTCTGGTGACCAGTTCACTGTTCTGTACACTTATATCAAAGCATCACGTTGTAGATCTTAACCACAAACAACAAAAAAGAAACATTCTTTTGTAACTAATGGAAGGAAAAGTTGAATCAGACATACCAGACATATTTTATGATATAGCCCAATTTCATATAGTTAGTAAACGACCAGGCGTTTTCATTTTCATTTGGAAAATATGTTAATCAGGGGTACATTTATAACCACTCTATTTTACTTCAATATCTGAAATGCATAGTATACAAAAAAAAAAAAGTTTCCCTGGGACCAATCACTATTTAAAGTATGTATTTAAAATAGATAGAGATGGCAGACATTTGCCAGGCATGGTGGTGCACACCTTTAATCCCAGCCCTTGGGAGAGAGGAGGGTTGCTGTGAGTTGGAAGCCAGCTGGGGGTTACAGAGTGAGTTCCAGGTCAGCCTGGGCTAGCGTGAGACCCTACTTTGAAAAGAAAAATAAATTGCACACGTTTCTAGAAGTGGCCCTTAGGGTGGAAGCGAATTGCAGCGGGAGTTGTTTTTGCTGGTTTCACTGTGGTGAGGTCCTGAGATGCAAATAGTCATGGCCTGGGCTTTTCCTCAGCGTGACTTGGGAGACTTGGCGAGAGCAGCCTTAGGGCCCGGCGCTGCTTCCGGGCTGTGAGTGGGCTGTGTGGGCGATGCGCAGGCTGGCGGCGCTCTGGTCCAGCACTGACAAGGGCCCGGCAGGCTCTGAAGAGAGCGTATGGTTTCCTGGTCCCAGCCTCACTGCCATGTGCTGTGCGATGTTTTGTGGGTCATGACACCAGCACTAAGGCTGGCTGCCGTCAGGATTGCTCCAAAGCCCTCCACAGACACTGGCAGAGGCCCAGGCTATTAGGACCCAATTAGGAAAGGCAAGTTTGGTCCTTACTGTTTGTTGGTGAAAGTGTGTCTGTCTAGACCAGCTCACTTCAGTGAGCAGTGACTGAGTCCTTACTTTGTGCCATGCACTGAGTTAGGCAGTAGGAATTCCTGCATTTAAAAAGGGGACGGGGGAGTCTTGAGAGATGGCTTAGTGGTTAAGGCACTTGCTGGCAAAGCCAAAGGACCTAGGTTCGATTCCCCAATACCCAGGTAAAGCCAGTTGTACACAGTGGTACGTGCATACCCATTCTCACTCTCTCTCTCTCTCCCCCCATAAGTAAATTGAAAAAAAAAAAAAAACAGGACTGGAGAGATGGCTTAGCCATTAAGGCATTTGCCTGCAAAGCCTAGGGACCCAGGTTCTATTCCCCAGTACCCATGTAAGTCACAAACACTTGGTGGCACATGTGTCTGGAGTTCATTTGCAGTGGCTAGAGGCCCTGGCATGCCCATTCTGTCTTCTCTTCTTTCTTTTTTTTTTCTCTCTAATAAATAAATGTAAAAAAAAAAAGAAGAAAGAAAGAAAGGGAAAAACAACAACAACAGCAACAACAACAAAAAAAACCACTGTCCCCAGAGCTTAATAGGACAGAGGAACAGCGGGTCCTTGTAAATAGCACAAAGGATGTGGCCTCTGAACTGTGTGTGTGGCGTGTTGCATGTGTGTACACACGTGTGTGGAGAACCAGAAGACAACTTCAAGTGTCGTCCTTAGGAACGCTGTTGACCTCTTCTGAGGAAGGGCCTCTCACTGGCGTGGACTCATCAAGTCAGCTAACCTGGCTATTCAGCATGGCTCAGAGATCCCCCTCTCCCCACCTCCCCAGCGCTGGGATTACAAGTGTGTGCCACCATACCTGACATATGTACGTGGGTACCAGGGATCGAACTCATGCCCTCAGGCTTATGAGGCTGGCACTTTACTGACTGAGCTAGCTTCTCAGACCCACGGGCCGAGTTTTAGTAAAGACCGGTTCTTCAGTGGACAGGAAGGAGGAAGATCACAGCAACCCAGGCCTCGGTGAGGGAGCCCATGCACTGGGACATCAGGCACTTGTTTTTGAATGCAGCACAAGGCAGGGCGCCAGGGAGCGGAGGATGAGGAAGTGAACGGAGCAGGATTCTCCTGTGCTGAGCTCAGGAGCTGGTTCAAACCTGCAGGCAGTGAGAGCATGGCATTGCCATGATGTCATGTAGAAGACTTCAGACACCTGCCCTCGGGAGGGCGTCTAGCCCTGCCTCTGTCTGGGCCGAGCCACACCGACTGGCGTTCTTGGCAGTCAAAGTGCAGCGCTGTCACTCACCTCCATTCCCAGTAAGCCATGCTGTCTGAGACAAGACCCAGGCCAGCTGTGTAGGCACGAGGTCCTGAGATGAGTAGGAAGCCGGCCCTGGCCGTGTGGGCATTGGAGGTCCACAGAGAGAGCAAAGGACACATGTGACAGGGCCGCTCAGGGCCTGTAGCGTGAAGTGGCAGGAGTGGCGGTGGAGGGAGGTTCGTAGCAGGAGCACTACCTCTACCAGCTCACTGCCAGGGTCAGGGACTCCACATCCCTCAAACCTCCACTTCTTTCTCTTGTGTATGTTTATTGTATCTTACTTAATCTGTTTTCTTTTTTTCTGAGTGATATGGACAGAATTTTTCTCTTCCCTCTTTGATTTATGCCCAGCAAGAAGCAGATCACAAATATTTGCCAGGGCTACACTTTAAAAACAGCCTTTTTTTTTTTTTTCTAAAGAACTTTTACAGTAAAGAAAATGTCAGATGTGGTCACAGCACTGAATTCCCCGTCAGACGGTTCTGTGTGGAGTGGCGTGGAGAAAGGCTCGTGTCTAACTTTACTATAAACAGTAGAATGACTGCATCCAGGCTGACAGCGCAGACCCAGGTGGCCTTACTGGGCTGGACAGCATTGTGACCGCGCATGTTACCTGTGTCTCTGTGATGTCATGCCTGGGTGGCGATGGGCACACACCCAGCATGGCCAGCTGTTACCCAGATGTGAGTCCCTGCACCTGTGTCAGGGTGTGCTGCGTACATGGGGAGCTGCGTAGGATCATTCTCCTCTCCGAGTGTGGAGTTTCACTTTCCCAGGAAGGACTAAGAAGGGGGAAAGACAGACCCTTTTCCACAGAGAGCCGTGTCTGAGAACGCACCTCCACCCCACACATTCTCAAAACATTCCACCTTAATTGCATGGACACTGCAGCCAGTTTCCTGTTGGTTTCCATAGCTCTGGAAAACAGGTCCATGGCAACCCATGTACCCTGCTCTGTGCCCTCAGTGGGCAGGTGACAGAGGGAAAAGCAGTCGTCTTCACGTGAAGGCAGCTTGTCCCTGCATACCAGGTTCAGGGAAGAGCAGTCTCACAGTGGCTTCAGACTGAGAGCAGAATGGCCTGAGAAGAGCCGTGGGTAGGTGGCACTGGGACGTGGGCAAATAAAAAGGCTCCCGTACACCTGATTGTGTGGTAGCGCCTGAGGCCTTTGACTTCAGACCCTGAGGAAGGAACTCAGCAGGAGAAACTGTGACAGGAGGGTAACGTGGAGAGCTGGGCCCATGTCTGGGCCTAATGATTTCTCCTCTGCCACTTTTTGGGGGAAAACAAAACAAAAACAAAAACATTGTGCTCAAATATACTTAACAAAAATTTTCCGTTTGAGACATTTTCAGTGATATAGCCACTGACATTACTTCTGTCCTCAGTGTTGTACAGCCATCACCACTGTTTCCAAAACATCAGAACATCACTGCAAACAGAAACTCAACCCACTGAGTAATAGCTCCCTTTCCCCCATCCCTACTAGCTCCTGGCAACCTCTAATCTACTTTCCATCCCTATGAAACGCAATCATGTATTTGTCTCCTCTGCCACTCTGTTGCCTCTAGAAGATGCCTTTAGATGAATGATATGGAAAGAACATTTAATCCCACAGAAGAAAGTTCTCTGAAAACCAAGCCTTGCCAAACTTGTCTCTGCGCTCTGATTTCAGTGGCCAAGTAAAAGAAAGTTCAACACTGATAGTAAATAGCTGTGTGAACTGTTAACAGGACTGGAGCTTGGAGGGATGTCTCCTGTCAGAAGAAGTGCCATTGTCCCCCACCTCTCACCACAACACTGGTCCTTTGGGACTCTGGGTCCTCCTTCCTGTCCGTCACTAAAGTTGTGCCCTCAACGGGCCTTTCGTGAGTCTCTGGAGCAAATAGAACATGTGTTTCCGAGCTTTCTTTCTGCCCCCAGTTTTTCTGAGTGTGGTTGGTGTGTGCAAGGGCCTCCACCACCACACACTCAGAGGCAGCTGCCATGCTGCCCAGAGCTCAGAGCCGTGGTTTCTCTGCCAGCGTTCACCAGGCCTGCCCGTGCTCTGAAAGTACAGCCCTGGGAGGGGAGGCCTCACCGCGACGAGCTGGGTGGCTCTGACGAACATCCTTATCCCCTGTAAGCCTCACTTTCCTCATCTATAAAAGGAGAATAGTAACAGCATTGTCTCTGTTCACAGAACAGTCTTAACATTTTCACCTCTGCTTTGTTGTTGTTGTTTTGTTTTTCGAGGAAGGATCTCACTCTGGCTGACCTGGGGTTCACTGTGTAGTCTCAGGGTGGCCTCGAACTCATGGTGATCCTCCTACCTCTACCTCCCGAGTGCTAGGATTAAAGGTGTGTGCCACTAAGCCCGGCTTACACCTCTGTTTTTTTTTTTCTTTTGAAGTTTGTAAACGTCATGTCACTGAGTTCTTTCTGACCTCAGCACAAGCTGCTCCCATTCCATCCAATTTCAGAAGACCGAGCTCCCTTTCCTGTTGACGTGGGCACCTGCACTTTCCATCAGGAGTCTCACTTTTTAATCCCATACAAGAAAGTTCTCCTCTGTGAAAACCAAGCTTCGCCAAACTTGTCTGTGGGCTCTGATTTCAATTGCCAGTTAAAAGAAAGTTCAGCACTGATAGTAAATAGCTGTGTGAAATGTTAGCAGGACCGGAGCTAGAGGGACGCCTCCTGTCAGAAAAAATGCCAACTCTGGTTAGATGGGGAATTGGACTCAGAGGAAAGTTTGTGTGTGTGTGTGGGGGGGGTACTGTGTTACATGTGAATATGCATGCATGTGTTGCATATGTGCATGAATGCGTGTGTATGTGGGCTTGCGTGTGTTTGGGACGCATTGGAACAGAGTCTGCTTTCTGGAGGGCATGCCATTCCTCCTGACTCTGAGCTGTGTACCGTGTTCCCTCTCTGACCATGTGTCTGCCCCTGCTGGACATGGTTGGGATCCTCCAGTCTCCTCTAGGTGATCCTAGGCTTGGCAGGTACCTTCTGAACGTAGGTTAAAACAGCCCGAGTTTCTGTTTAAGGTCAAAGGAGTTTGCTCCTTGCCTATGCGTAGGTGGAAACCAGGTGTGGATAAGTGCTTGCTGATGCCAGGTGAATCTCTCCTCTTGCTTTTGCTTTTAAGCTAGAAGGCACCCTGTCAGTTGTCACCTGTTGCCCTGGGCTCCCTCAGCATCGTGCCTCCCCCTGGAAACAAGCAAGACTTCTGAAGCTGTTTGAGTTCCTATAGGCCGGGGAACCGGACGTGCAGGGAGAGTCAGCCAAGTGTTCTTTCCTGCTGTGCCTGAGTCCCACGGCTTCTAAAAGTACCCGGTTCCCCTCTGCTGAGCTGCAGACCTGTCCGGAGAACCAGACTAGGTGGTTATTCACTGTCCCTGTGTTGAGGTTACTGACTAGTAGATGAGCAGGGCACAGCAGGCCTGGAGACCATGGCCACTTCTTCAGACCTGTTGTCTGTCTGGCTCCTCCTGGAGCCATCAGACCCCTTGCTTATCCTTCAGCACATGGGTCTGAACTTGGCACGAGCCAGTGGGAGGGAGGCAGGGAGGTAGCCGGCCATTCGCCATGCTTACTGTGCACCGGATGCGTCTTTCCCTCCACTCTCTGGGAGCAAACGGAAGCTACAGGAAGAAAGACTGCACGTGTGGGCGTCCCTGGCTGTCAGGCACTGCATCACCTCATGTAGTCCTCATAACCCTTAGGGGAGGTAGTCTTTAGTTCCCAGGGAGCTGAGGTAGGACACACTTTTACTGGCTCACAGTCCTCGCTCTTTCGTTCTCTCCCTATGTAAAAGTGGCATCAACGTGGCCTACCAGTTCATCAGCAGTGCAGATTCCATCGGCATTTTAATCTGGTCTCCAGACCCATTTCATAGGCATAGTGAAACTAGAGAAGCCCTACTCTTCATCAGATGGTGCTTACATAAGAGAACCTGAGAGGGGAGTGGGGGCCCAGGAGGGTTACCGAGCGCACACTGCCCTCAGTGGACTGGAGCTGAGGCCTGGGGAGTGCTTGGAGAGGAAGCAGCGCTCTCCAGTCAGCGCAGCCTCCCAGGCTGCAGAGGGGTCCCCGTAATGCAGGCTTGTTTCTCTTCCTCATAGAAGAGCAGGTGGCAGGACTGGGGAAGGATGACACGAAAATAGGAAGAGCTGGTCCCTGTGGGGACCTCCAGATCCAGAGGGCAGGACTCAGGGCAAGCGCTGCGCTGTCTCCGTGAGGTTTCTGTCCTCCTCTGAGATAACGGTGGCACTGAAGATTTGGTGCAGTAGAAGTTTCCTTATGGGTGTTCGGCTGAGGGCTGAGTCTGTCTCACTTCTGTCAGCCTCAGGAGACGAGATGAGGAGGCCTGGCCTACCCACGCTGAGCCTGTATGTGTGTGGAAGTTAGGGGGAGGTCCTGACAGCTGGCTTGGGGCGTGGATGTGATTGCAGGACCAGCTGGTGGCCTGGGCCCTCCATGGGACCTGGCCTGGCTTTGCTGGGCAAGTTGACTTTGTTTCTCCTCCTTCTTTTCTTTCTCTTCCTCCTCCCCTTCTCCCTCCTCTCCTTCCCTCTCTTTTCTCCTTTCTTTTCTTCTTCCCCTTCCCTTCCCCTCCCCCTCCTCCTCTTCTCTCCTCTCTCCTCTGCCTCCTCCTCCTCTCCATACCTCAGATTTCTTCACACTTTTACCTCAAGCTGAGATCTCAGAGGAGGAGAGGCCAGCATTTGGAGACCCGCCTCTCTTTATACACAGCCTCCCAGCAAGATGACTCTGTAGGTTCCATAGAATCAAAGAGGGGCTGAAGAGTGGCTCCAGGATGTGAGTCCTAGGTGCCTCCGCAGGGAGCGGGCTGGATGCTGACACTGCCCCAGCTGGAGTGAATGTTTATGTCAGTCAGTTGCTCTGCAGCCTGAACTACCACAGGGAGAAAGACAGAGGGCAGCCAGACCCCAGGAGGCAAGGTTGCCCTCCCCTGCACAGAGTCCCAGAAGGGCTGGCAGGGCCATGTCCAGGAGGCGGCGTTTTTTGGAGAATTGTCTTCCTCAGGCAGTGGCTTGAGCTAGCATCCGATTTTAATGCCAACTTTGATCTGGCTGTTAAAATTCCACACTTCATATACACTCATATGCCTGACATCTGATCTGGGTGAACTCGGGCCACGGGCATCCAGAGGGAGCTGAGAGGTGCCTACAAGTGTGCAGGGCCTTGCTGCTTCTCTGCAGTGTCAGGCAGCCCTGAACACCTCACTGCAGCTCAGCTGGAGGGAGGCCAGGAGGGCGCCCACGTTCTTCTCTTTCTCTTTCGAGAAGAGCACCCCAGAACAGTGGAGCTTCAGGAGAATCTTCTGGAAAAGATTTAGGTAGAGGAGAGCTGACCATTAGTCAAGGGACATATTTCCAGTTTAAAGGGGAAAATACCTCCCTAGAAAGTCTGCACATGGGAAGGAGAGTAGAGGAAAAACTCTGTGAGCTTCGTTGGGTGAGGGAAAGATTGACTGTGGTCAGGAATAGGGAAAGGTAGGTTTGCCTTGGGCCATCTGGGACGAAGGGCTACTATGCTGGCCAGCATCCCTTAGATTGTCCCCTTCCCCATCTCCCCAGCCTGGTCCTCTGTTTGGAGAACCTGCACTGAGGCAAGAGGAGGACACGCAGGCTGCCATTGAGGTGGCCACGGTGAGAGGACACAGCATTAGGATCCATAGTACATCTGCTCTGGAAGCCAAGGAGACTCTTTGGATGTGTGGGAGAATGGGGCCCGACTTGACTTTCTGGATGAGTCTAACTTTTGAGGAAGTGGTCGAGAGACGGGGCCCTTGGTTGGTTGGAGAACCCGTGTGATGGCTCCAGGGATCATCTGGCTGAGCCTCGGGGCTGAGGCCAGGCCCTGTCGTTGATGGGGACAAGTGTCCCATGGCTGAAGAGCAGGGAAGGTCTTCTGTCATGGCCTCCCCTTTCTTGCCTGGATTCCCAGTCCCGTAGATTCCATGATTTTTAATTATTTATTTTGCTTATTTTATTTATTTATTTGAGAGCAACAGACAGAGAGAGAGAAAGAGGCAGAGAGAGAGAATGGGCATATCAGGGCCTCCACCCACTGCAAAGGAACTCCAGACGCATGCCCCCCTTTGTACATCTGGCTTATGTGGGTACTGGGGAATCGAGCCTCGAACTGAGATCCTTAGGCTTCACAGGCAAGTGCTTAACCACTAAGCCATCTCTCCAGCCCAGATTCCATGATTTCACATATATATATATATATATATATATATGAGAGAGAGACAGAGAGATGGAGAGGAGAGATTGGGCATGTCAGGACCTCTAGCCGCTGCAACTGAACTCCAGATGCATATGGCCACCTTGTGCATCTGGCTTTACGTAGGACCTGGAGAATTGGACCTGGATCCTTTGGCTTTGCTGGCAAGCATCTTAATCTGCTAAGCCATCTCTCCAGCCAGAAATTCCATGATTTTATATTAAAATGAGAAAGGATGTGCTGGAGGCAGAGAACTCTTCCTGCCTGGCCCATTCCTCCCAGGTGTTCCTGCCCAGCTCCTCAGAGAGTGGCACCAAGGGAGAGAATGTAGGCATGGGTCAGCCACCACCTGCTGAGACCACCAGGGAGGGAAAGGGGGAGGCAGAAAACTAAGACAGTCCACCCCTATATCCTGAACTCTACACCTACAGACACCAAGAGACAAAACTAAACTCTCAGCAGCCGTGCGTCAGCGCAGCGCTCCTGTGCTGCTCCTTGGCTCAGCAGCAAGTGGAGAGAGGCAGTTGTCACTGGCGGCCACCTGCATCCCAGCACTGGGACAGATAGGGGGACTCTGCTGACAAATGGCAATGAGGTCTGAAACAAAAGCAAGTAACAAAAAGCAAAAAGCACCAAAACTCACATGTCGGTAGTACGTCTATGGAGTGATGTGTCCCAGAAGTTCACCCCCTACAAGCTTTCTAGCTGGTGAACCCCAGTCCTGACATCGAGCCTAAGGCTTTCAGAACTGGAAAGGGTCTCAAGCAGACTCATCCGTTGAACATGTTGGTGAACTGAGGCCCCAGGGTGGGAAGTGACTGGGCCAAGGTCATTCTGTTAGTGGATGCAGAGCCTTCACCTGCTCAGCTGACAGCAAGCAGGAAAGGTGTGGGCTTGGCATCCACGCCGCTCACTGAACTTGATGCGTGTCTGTGGCTTCTGTGAGCTCACCGGATGTGTTGAGCTGTTGGCCGGCATTAGCTCACGAGGTCCTCAAACAACCTTGTTTACGGTCAGAGAGTTTCAGTCTCTTTTCCAGGATGGTAAGCAGAGGAGCAAGATTTGAATGAATCCCAGACTTGGACTGGCTGCCCCTAGGACCCACATTCTAAACCAGCGGGCATCCAGACCCTCCCTTTGTTATCCAGGAGCAGGTGAGATTTCCCCAGGAGCCCAGCCTAGAGCTGTAACAGTGAGAAGGTGCAGCAAATGTTAGCATAGAATTTGTGTAAAATTTGCAAGTTGCCATGTCATTTTCAGGATAAAATGATGTCAGTGCTATCCTTTTTTTTTGTTTTTTTTTCCTGTTTTGATGTAGGGTCTCACTCTAGCCTAGGCTGACCTGGAATTCACTATGTAGTCTCAGGGTGGCCTTGAACTCTTGGCGCTCCTTCTACCGCTGCCTCCCAAGTGCTGGGATTAAAGGCGTGTGCCACCACACCTGGCCTCAGTGCTATTCTTATAGCCTCCATTTCTTCACAAAAATATTTAACTTTTAACAAAAAAAAAAAAGCAAAAATTAAACTCCAGACCAAACAAACAAACTCTTTGCTTCTTCCTCTGAGTAAACCTCCGGCTGGCATTAGCAGCAACACTGCCTGGGAGCTTGACAGAGGCCGAGCTTGACAGAGGCCGAGCTTGACAGAGGCCGAGCTGGGCAGAAACCTGCCCTTGAACAGGATCCGCGTGAGCCCACTGGAGCCCAGGGCCTCTGGGGAGGGCTGCTCTCAGACAGGCTCCTGCAGGCAGGCATGGGTCCAGTCCTGTGCTGTCTCCCATAGTGCCTTGCCCTGCGCCTGACAAATGGGAGGTCCTCAGTGCCTGTGTACCATCACTGATTTTACAATGACAAGAGTTCTGTGTCACAGATACGCGGGACAGCCTTCAGGGACCATCCAAGGATGGGGTTCAGTAGGAAGGTGCTCTCATGTTTTCTGCACTTGAGAATCAGACATTGTGCTGCCCCGTGTCTTCGGTGTCTTTGCGTCCATATGAGCCACACTCGGGAAGTCCCCGTACACTCTGGCTTCTGGGCCGGAATACCCACTTCCGTGAAGGTGAAGGACATTGCTGTGGATGGATGAAGTTCAACTGGGAATACAAGGTTAAATTCCACACATACCCCTATACACTCCTCACCACCCACACCCGTGTTCTGCTCGCTGTACTGGAAAACGCCCCACCGTGTGTTGCTGTCTTTCCTGTGACCTCCGTACTGTGGGGCTATTGGGAGCAGTGAGGCCGTTCTGAAGGTGACTCTGTCTGTCTCTACCACAAAGAACATCCCTGCCCTCAGTCTAAATTCAGGGAGAAGGCAGGGTGAGGGAGCTGAATTTTGGCCGACATCCAGCCTGGCCAGGTGCTTACAGGGCCTCACCAGCCCCGGCTGCATCTCTGGTCTTTCGGTGAGTCCCAGAACTCCCACTAGAATTGAGCTGCTCCGTAATTAATAGTCATGCCAGAGCCGCACCGGGAGCAGGTGGAGTATCTGTCAGGGCGGCGCTAGGAAGTGCACTGTCCAGAGAGCTAGAAGCTCACCAGGTCAGCCGTCACTGGACCTCCCATGCTTAGCCTCTGTCTCACCAGGCACCCCCTGTCTCCCTCCCTCCCTCCTCCCTTTGTTCCTTCTTTCCTTCCTACATTTGAAACACACAGTTCTGCCGAGGCATCTCTGAGTCAGGTGCCTGCCAGTCTTCCAGACAGAGATGGAAACAGCTCATTCCAATATCAACCTCAATTAACCTGACTCCACTCACACAGCCGGGCTATGTGGATGGGTGCCGGGCTGTGGTGGAAGCAGTGGGACTGGCACTCCCTGGGTACCAGGGAGAGTGGCAGTAGGGTAGGTCTCTACTTGGGGTGTGATTGCACACTGTGCCCACCAGTGTCAGAGTAAGAGGCCCAGTGTGCAGTCTGCACACACAGGTGCATTTCCTCTCTCTCGCCACATGATGCTGTCTGCCACCTTGGGAACTCTGCCAGCAAGAAGGCTGTCACCGAGCACGGCCCTGCTTTTGTCACTGTGACAAAATCCCTAGCTAGTAGAAACAAGTCAGCGAAGACGGGCCTGGGCTCACGGGTTATGGGGGCAAAGCATGGCCGCGGAAGCAGCTGCTGCCCTTGGCGGCTCCTGTCTGCGACCGCGGGAGCGTGAGACGGTTGATCACGTCCCAGCAGACCGGGGTCAGAGCTCGGGGGCACAGGTGGGCCAGCTATATAACCCACCCCAGATAGCCTGCTTCTGCCAGCCAGGCCCTGACTCCTAAATATTTCACAGTCTCTCAAAACCGTACTGTGGATCAAGTTTTCCCGCACATGAGCCCGTGGGGGAGGGGGGGATGTTTCAGACTCAAAGCAGAACTGTGAGCCAAAAAGAAACTTTTTGGTGGTGGTTTTTAATTTAGAAAGATGCCATTTGACATCAATGGTACAAGAGATTGGAGGACATCGTGTGGGAGAGAAAGCCTATGGAAGGCCCTGAGTGGAAAAGCACGAGGACACCGGTGGGAGGAAGGCTGGCGGCCCCCCAGACTGGACTATCGGGGTCTCCGGGCTGAGTGACGAAGGGTTGGAACGGGCACAGCGGACCCGCAGATCCAGCTGGAAGGTCCCTGGGACCTTGTGGCTCCTCTGAGATGCCTGCAGCAGAGAGACAGGGCCCCAGGGCAAGTGGCTGGAGTTCTCCCAGGCCCTGCATCTTCCTGGCCCCACTTCAACCCACTGAATGTCAGAACTCTCCAGAATTCTGCCTCCTTTAACCCATACATTCAGCCACCCACTGGGCTTTTCTGTGTCCTTGTTCTTGTTGGCACCTTTTCAAAACTAGCTAGGATGTTCTCCCTCAGCCCGAGCCCTCCCTGCCGTGCCTGGCCGCCCTTCATTCCTCCCCGCAGGCCATGCCCGTGCAGCAGCCCGCCCGCAGGCTAGCCTGTGCCCTACAGCGCGGCAGCTCCTCATGGGCTGGCATGGTGGTGCACCCCCTGTCCTGTACATGTGTTCACAGCTTCAGGGCGGCAGGGACGGGAAGAAGGTCACGTGACTATCATGCCCAGGGCACGAGGAGCAGTGGGTAAGGAGGTGACTGCTTCTGGGTACGTAAGATGTGGCCTGCAGCTTTGGTGGGGGACCCATGCTGCCCAAGGGATGGGGCAGAGCCTCAGGGCCTCTCAGCGGGCTGTGCCGTGAGGAGGCCTCTAGCTGACCAATGCCCTTCTCAAGGGCTCTGGGAAGAGGGGATTGTAGCTGCTTGTGGGGTCATCTCATGGCAAGTCAGGCCCTGCTGCCAGCCGGGGCAGCCCCCTTTTCAGGATCCTGACACTGTGCCCATTTCTGGAGCCCTCAGACGTGGACTAGTTGTGGCTCCTGCACCTTTGCTAACCAGACGGACAATGTAGGTCACCTTCGTCACTGCCAGACTCTGGAACAGGAAGCCGTGTGGAAACAGAAACCCTCAGACGCTGCCTGGGTGCGTGAGGGCTGGTCAGTGTTGTGCCATACCCTGAGCAAGCCGGGCAGACAGGGTGGGGTATTTGCCAAGTCAGCCTTCCATATGGCTGAGCACCTGCAGTGAGAGGCGGGCCACTCCGACCGGGCACCATCGTAGGCCCCGTCTCCTCTGCTCCCAGAGCTGCTTCGCAGCCTCACAGGGTATCACCCCATCCCTGTCCCTTTGTCAGCACAGCAAGCCAAGCCTTGGGAGGCCCAAGGGCCCACATAGCTGCCTTCAAGTTCAAGCCTCAGGTTTCCAGACCAGCAAAGCCCCCCGGGGGCCCCTCGCCGCACCCAGGAGTACCACCATAGGCGGATGCTGTCTTCCTGTTAGACTCCTCCTCTTGGGAGGGGGGATGTTGTGCTCACTTCTCCAGGGGTTCCTTATGTGCTCTGTGGGTGACGGCTCGGGTGTCCTCTGTGTCTCACTGAGAACAAGGAGACATCGCTGTATAGGCTTAGTTCATCTCCCCACTGGCCGGCCCACGCCACCCCTCCACACCCACACAGACTGCTTCTTTCTGGTTTTCCCTCTCCAGCCATGGGCACTTGTCTCCTTCAGTCTCCCTCCATCATGACGCATTCTCTCAGCCCATTAGGAGCGGCCCCTCCCCACGCCCGCACGCCCACGGTCAGTGAGGTCCTGGTGGAGAAACCACACTGGTTTCCGGTCTTCCTCGCTGCAGTTATTGTAGTATGGTATCCTCCAAACTCTGTGTGCCAAGCGCCTAACTCCACAAAATGCTGAATGTAACCTTTCTTGTGAATGAGATGTAACAAATAGAATAACTGGATAAGAGGGGGATGTTGTGGCCTAGTGTGGCCCCTGATCCAGTATGATTGGTGTGTATGAAAAGGGGAATGTGGGGTAGAAACACCTGTACACAAGGAGAGCTCCCCAGAGGTGAACACCAGAGGTCCAGGTGATGCTTCTATAAATGTTTTTGGGCTGGGGAAATGGCTTAGCAGTTAAGGCATTTGCCTGCAAAGCCTAAGGACCCCAGTTTGACTCCCCAGGACCCACATAAGCCAAATGCACAAGGGGGTGCATGCGTCTGGAGTTCATTTGCAGTGGCTGGAGGCCCTGGTGCACCCATTCTCTCTTTCTTTCTGCCTCTTCCTCTGTCTCTCTCTCAAATAACTAAAATAAAATGAACATTTTAAAAAATAAATGTTTTTATTTTCTATTTTTATTATTTGTTTATTAGAGAGAGAGAGAGAATAAGAATTAATGATGTGCCAGGGCCTCTAGCCACTACAAATCAACTCCAGATGCATGTGCCACCATGTGCATCTGGCTTACGTGGGTTCTGGGGAGTCAAAACTAGGTCCTTAGGCTTCACAGGCAAGCGCCTTAACCACTAAGCCCAAGGTGATGCTTTTCCATAGAGCTAAAAACACGTCCAGGAGCTTGGGGAGCGGGGAGCAGATTCTTCCCAAGGCTGGCAGAGGGTGCCAGCCCTGCTATGCTCCCATCTCCCTTCCAGTCCCCAGGACTGGGAGAGGCAAAGTTTCTGTTGTTTAGTCCTTTGCTTCAGGGTCCTCCTCGACTCCGACAGAGAGCTCCAGGGGCTTGGAGGTAAAACAAAGCGCCTTCTGCCCAGGTGGGAGCAGAGGCAGTTCTCTGGGAAGAATGGCTCATGGAGGGCTGGAGAGAGAGCTTAGCGGTTAAGGTCATCTCAGGCCAAGCATGGGGCCTTCTGGGCCTCATAGCCTGTAGCCTAAACTCAGCCTCAGTCAACACAGGCTTCTAGAACCTTCCTGTGGATCTTTGATTCAGTGTGTGTTTCCACTCTTGAAAATGAAGGTGAGAAGCTGAGCATCGGGATGCAAGAAAAGCCAAGCCAGGAGAAAAGTCATGACACACCAGAGGCAGACGAGTCTGGGTGGAATGGCGGGAGGAAAAGGGCATTATTCACAACAATTCACGCTCTTTCCTGGAAAATATAAGCATTAGGTTCTCTGCCAGGTCTCTGAAAGCCCTTAATGGAGGGAAAGACCTTGGCTGTGATTATCAGGGAAAAACCAGAGGGAGGAAGTGATTTGCTTTTCAAAATTATTTCAAACGTGCCTTTCCATAAAGGTGAGCTTTTGTTTCGTGAAAACCAGTTCACTAATTTCAATGGTCTTTTATGATTTTTAAAGTTTACTACACATAGAAGTTTTAGGAACAGCACCATCCAGAAGAAAGGGTTTGAAGGGTCTTCATTTGTGTTTTCCCGGCAGGCCTCGTTAGCTTCTAGAAGGACTCATTATTTCCAGTGGCTCTTCTTCATGGGGCTTGCTTCCCAGTTGACACTGTTTCCTGCCCACATTTCTGGATCGTTCTCTCTCCTGCAGCTGCCATGAGAGCCAGCAGTACTGGCCATCCTCAAAGTGCCCTCTGTCTGTCTGTCTGTCTGTCTTCCTGTGTTCTGGTAGGAGTGCTTTGAATCAGGGCACCCTAGAGGTCGCTCGCTATATGCTGGAAGAAGCATTGGTTCCTTATCAGGTTGTTTCTGCTTCAGCAGATACACTGGGAAACTTGCATGTCCAATTTCCTGTCCCTCTTTGCTCCTGACACATGGGTCGATCCCCAGCCTGGCTCCTTCTGGCTCTTTGTTGTAAAATGCCTTCGTGGGCTGCCTGAGTGGCTGTGCCAGGCATTATGTTTCCAGAGAGCCACTTGGGTTACTGTCTGCACCTGAAGATGGTCTGTCTTCTCTCGAATCCAGCAAGCTTGTGGCCAGAGCATTCTTGCCTCAGACAGAGAAGCTCTGGGGAGCCTTGTAGGCAAGGGTGTCCACAGTTGTGGATGGCCTGTCTGTTCCCAGCTTACTGAAGGATAGAAACCTTGGAACACATCAGAGTGCTCTGCCCATGGTGGGTGGAGTGCCACGGGCTGGGTGGCAGCAGTTCAGCATTCTTACCTTGGCCTGCTCCTGCCTCTCCTGCTTGGACCAGATCCCTTGTCCACCACTGTATCCTTCCTAAGGCAGCTCGGTGTTCTGCATGGAGCTGGAGAAGTGCCTGGGGAGTCTGCCCCGCTACCCAGGTCCCATTCTCTTCTGGGTCCTGCCTGCCTCTTTCTTCCTCCCTTCGTGGCTGTCTCCTCCTTCCTGCTAAATTAGCTCCTGTCACCACTGGAGGAAGAATTGAACGCCCATGTAGCGCAGCACCCATTTCCCCACTAGAAGGTCCCTCGTCTTTCTAGTCACACTGTGCCACCTGTGCTGATCCAGGTGTGTCTGGCATAGTCGTAGCTGGCTTGCAGCCTGGTCATGAAAGTAACCACTTAGCCCTAGGGTAGAAGGCTGACATACTGACATTCGGGTGATCCCATCTCTGCAGGTTCTGCGGCCAGAAGGCCCACAGCATCTCGGCTCTCAAGGTGTATTTTTGCCAAGGTTGTTATCAGCCAGTGGGGCGCCAGAGCCCCACTCTTCTGAGAGCCTGATCCTCGCCGAACTCTAACAATGAGTCTGTGTACTGTGCTGGTTGGTGTCCCAAGGGCGTGCTTTTCCCTGGCCAGGATCAAACTCCCACTCCCTGTGTGATATGCGAGACCACAAGGAGGGCTTGTCCATGCCCTTACCCGGGCATGCGTTAGAAGTGAGAATGGAGCCGCTGCAGGTCTCCAGAGCTCTGGCTCGTTTTCCACTGTGCATCATGCTTCTGTGAGTAGCCAGGGGCAGCGCCCCTCAAGAGCCCAGATGGTGGCACTTGCACACCGGAAAGCAGGTCAGTGTGGCCACTTGCATTCTTTAGTCTGAGGACCTGGGCACACCTGCCCTTCTGTCTGCTCCTTTCTCCACATCACTGGCACTGTTACTGGGCCTTGTCAGAGAGTGTGGGCTCAGGTACCCCATTCCCCCATCTCTTACAGCGCACAAACCCTTTCTGCTAAGAACAGAGGGCAGTGACTAGTGTATTCAGCATGCCATGTTACTCATGAGGTGATTTCCAGATCTTCTTCCTCCCCCAAATGAAAGGACTGGGATGGAGGACCCAGAAGGGTTCCTCCAGTTGTCACACCCAGTGAACTTAGATTGGTTTTCTGCATCTGCTCGGAAGATGGAGGTCGAAGTGGCCTCCCTCCTAAGTAGCCACAGTCATACCTGCCTCTGCAGCTGCCTTCAGCCCTGCTCCTGGATATGTGTCCAGAGCTGCCTCAAGACCCCCAGCCCTGCCCAGCCGGCCAGAAACATTAGGCTTAGGGTCATGAATGCAGCTCAGTCCTAAGCACAAAACGCATTTGGGGACTGGAGAGATGGCTTAGCGGTTAAGGTGTTTGCCTGCAAAGCCAAAGGATCCTGGTTCGACTCTCCAGGCCCCGTGTAAGCCAGTTGCACAAGGGGGTGCATGCATCTGGAGTTCGTTTGCAGTAACTGGAGGCCTTGACATGCCAATTCTCATTCTCTCTCTCACACACACTCTCTCTTCCCTCCCTCCCTCTTTCTGTCAAATAAATAAATAAAATATAATTTAAAAAATCAATTTGGTTCATTCGCAATTTGGCCACTTACATCTATTTTACCAGCCACTGTTCAGAATCTTTCTCTTCCTCTTCCTGTCTGCCCTTCTCCAAGATCACAAAGACAAGGGTTTGAGCTGTCTACATTGCTGCCATCTGAAGAACACAGACTTCTGAGTCAGGCGCCAGGTTTAGTCCCCGCATCTGCTGCTGACCAGCTGTGTAACTGGGCAAGGGACACAAGGGACACGCCCTGCACATTGTTGTCCTTAGCTGTGAAGTGATGGTCCATTGACATCATTCCCCTGAGGTGGCAGAGGTGGTGGAGGAACTCAGGGCTTGGACTCAGAGGACCCAGCTTCAGGCTGCTGCTCTGATACTTGTGGTGTGACATAGATGCTGTACCTCGGGTTGCCAGTTTTTGTCACCGTGGAAGGGAGTTAAGAGCGGTGGTCGTGAAGACCTATAGGAAGCAGGGCTGACAAGCTCATTCGCCCCAAATGCTTCTAACACTGTTCTTTCGTTGCAGGCACACGTTCTGGCAGTTTCGCAATGAGAACCCCAAGACCAGGGTTGGAGACCCTCCACCTGAGGGGCTTCCTGGCTTCAACAGTGGAGTGATGCTGTTGAACCTGGAGGCCATGCGCCAGTCCCCTCTCTACAGCCGCCTGCTGGAGCCTGCCCGGGTGCAGCAGCTCACTGGCAAGTACCACTTCCGCGGCCACCTCGGGGACCAGGACTTCTTCACCATGATTGGCATGGAGCACCCTGAGCTCTTCCACGTGCTGGACTGCACCTGGAACCGGCAGCTGTGCACCTGGTGGAGGGACCACGGCTACAGCGACGTCTTCCAGGCCTACTTCCGCTGCGAGGGCCATGTCAAGATCTACCACGGGAACTGCAACACCTCTATCCCCGATGACGACTAAGCGCTGCCCCCCCCCCCCCTGCCAGGCCCTGGAGCCTCCGGGCTGAAGAAGGAGGGGACCCCGCGCAGGGAGCCACGTACCACGGGCCTCCCCGCTGGTCACTACGCAAAGCACTGCTGCTGCTGCTCAGCCTGTTTCCCTTCAGGACTCCAGGCAGGGCTTCATGAAGGACAGACATGTGGACATCTTCCTGTAGATCAAGAAACAGCATTTGAAGAGAAGGAAGGAAATGGCACCCATGCCCAAAGGAATCAAAATCTTTCTAAAGAACTTGCTTTCCTTAGACCAAATATAAGTTTCATTTGGACGGCCAGGCTTCTTCTGTTTTGTGAGAAAGAGCAAACTACCCCGGTAGCTGCTGGTGAGCCGAACAAGTGAGGCAGGGCTCGCCATGCAGATCAGAGTCTAAGACTCCAAAGGAATGCCAGCCTTCCACATTCTCATCCAAGAGGTCATCTACCCCCTCCCAGGATGTTCATGTTGCTTGATGTGGGCTTCAAGAGTGCCACCTCTCTAGAGAAGGCCGACTGGGCCAACTGAGACCCACATAAGTGTCCTCACTGTAGCACACATAGCTGTCACCTTCTGGTTACGTCACAGCATGCCGCTTTCCCGTATCGTCCAAGCCCACTCCAGGTGGCCTGTCCATACTAAGGAATGAAGTCCACCATCAAAGAACAGAGATTGGCCATGCCAAGACATGTAAGAATTGTTCCTATTGGTAAGCCTCACTCCAAAGAGCAGCCCAGAAGTTCATGAATTCTTGGAGAAGATATGGCTCCTAGCTTTATCATCGTTCTAATCTGCTTTAAACAAACATACTTTTTTATTGCAAGGTGCCAAGTCCTATACCTTCACAGAGATAAGTGTCATTTCTGTGTTTCTTCTTGTGCTGCACTCTGCTACAAGCAGGCTGCAAACATGAAGCCCCTATTGGTCCATGACACAGAGTCCAGCAGACGCCTTCAGGCGAGAAATGTGGAATTTCCATTTTACTTTGTTTCTATTTCATTTACTCTTTAATTTCTTTTTACCATAAGAGAGAATAGCTAATAAATAATCTTTGTGAACACTCTTTTGATTCATATTGTTTGTTCTCCGTTCCCAGTGCTCAGCCGCCTGAAAGCTCAGAATGAAGAACGGAATCAATCAATATCATCTAGCACCCCTCTTGCATGATTAAGCCAAGTGTGCTCACAGTGGGGCCCTAGGACCAAAGGAAGGGCTTGTCTGTGGGTGCAGGGGGGTGGTATTGTTGTTTGGGGTTCAAAGTACTAAAGAGTCTCATTCTAGGTAACGGTAGGTCCATCTGCTCTAGGAGCGAAGCCACCCCTCCCGTCCTGTGCTCTTCAGCCCTGACTTGCAGTTGCATTCGTGCCTGGTGAGGTGTCATACTCTCACACACACACTTCCTGCTGGGCTGAATCCATCTGTTCACTTTTCTACTTGATTTCCTATTTATAACTTCTGGTTATTGGATGCCTGCCGTGTGCCAGGCACCCTGTTGAGGATTCGTATACACTATTGACAGTACTCATAACAACCTCAGCAAGGTCATTGCAATTCTAAAATTGATTGTATGAGAAGAGAAGATGTAAACAGAAGCATCTACTATATTGTTTATTGCAGCATTTTTTTATTATACAAAAATTTTGGAAGCAACTTAAAATGTTGACTGGGGAAGTAGATAAATAATGCACACAGCAACCACAAAATGGAATACTTGATTAAAAATCATTTTAGGGGGCTGGAGAGATGGCTTAGCAGCTAAGGCACTTGCCCGCAAAGCCAAAGGACCCAGATTTGATTCCCCAGGACCCATGTAAGCCGGATGCACAAGGTGGCACATGTGTCTGGAGTTCGTTTGCAGTGGCTGGAGGCCTTGGTGTGCCTATTCTCTCTCTCTCATCTATCTGCCTCTTTATCTCTCTCATAAATAAATAAAGATAAAATACTTTTAGCCGGGCGTGGTGGCGCACGCCTTTAATCCCAGCACTCAGGAGGCAGACGTAGAAGGATCGCCGTGAGTTTGAGGCCACCCTGAGACTACATAGTGAATTCCAGGTCAGCCTGAGCTAGAGTGAGACCCTACCTCAAAACACCAAAAAAAAAAAAAAAAGATAAAATATTTTTTAAAAATCATTTTATGCTGGGCCTGGTGGTGCATGCCTTTAATCCTGGCACTTGGGAGGCAGGGGTAGGAAGATTACTGTGAGTTCAAGGCTATCCTGAGACTACATAATGAATTCCAGGTCAGTCTGGGCTAGAGTAAGACCCTACTTTGAAAAAAAAATCACCTTAGAAGGCACTGGATAGTTGACTCAGCAGTTAAAGGTGCTTGATTGCAAAGCCTGATGGCCTGGGTTCATTTCCCCAGTACCCACATAGAGCCAGACACACAAAGTGGCACATGTGTCTGGAGTTCATTTGCAGTGACAAGAGGCCCTGCCGTGTTCATAACTCTCTCTTTTTCTGCCTTTTTGTCTCTTTCTATCCTAAATAAATAAATATATTTTTGAAAAATCATTTAGGAATATTAAGTGCATCAGAAAATGTTTATAGTATGCTATTGAGTAAAGAATGCAAAATATAGATCATATGTATAGTATGTCCTTTCATTTTTAAATTACACATATGTGTGCATAGAAGCAGAGATATACATTCGTGAAACTACATGTATATGTAAAAGAGGAAGAGGCCAGAGCAAGCCTCTTCTGTATTTCATTAGTGTTCAGCTTCTCAAAAACCATGTTTCAAGTACTATATTAACAAAACAATTATTTTAATAGGAAAAAGTAGATTAAAGTCTAGGGAGTTTTTCTACAATAATTTCATTAATTAAAATGTTCTACACCTACAAGTCTTTTGTTGTTACAAAGAAAAACAGTAAATTACTCAACGTGGGCAAAAAACCAGCAGCACCTTCCTCCTCACTAGTGGCCTTGACCTTACCACTCTTGGTGAACAGCAGGGTCACGGGCAGCAGGAAATCCCGCTGGATTGGCAAAGCTGCCGGGGCGGGGGGTGGGGGTCCCTCGCCATAGCGGTTTATAGTGATGGTCAACTTGACAGGACCTAGGACCACCTGTGAAAGATGACCTTGGTTAGGTTAACTGAGGTGGGACGTCCCACCTTAACGGTGGGCGGGGTTCTGGACTGTATAAAAAGGAGGGATCTGGCTGAACACCAGCGTTCATGGCTCTCTGCTTCCTCACTGGAAGTGACCAGCTACTCCCACCGCCGTACCTTCCCGGGCCGGGGTGGAAGGAAGCCTGCACCTGTAAGCTGAAGTAAACCCTTCTGTGAACTGCCTTTTGTCCCAGCCACGAGAAGAAGGTAACTGCTACGCTTGCACGCCTTGCAGCTTTGGATAGGTCTTGGAGCGTGGGCTCCTGCTTAGGACCCTCGGTAATCAGAACTGTGCAAATACAATTACTGTGCTGCTTTTGCATCACAGAACTTTCCCTGTTGAGTACATGTCTATATGTATAAGTAGATCAGAAGTCTGGACAGAACATTTCTGAGTACTAAAATAAGATACTTTATAATGTTTTTAAAATATTTTATTTTTATTTACTTATTTGAGAGAGAAAAGGGGACAGAGAGAGAGAAATTGAGAGAGAGAGAGAATCTGGACATGCCAGATGCTGCAAACAAACTCCAGACACATGTGCCACCTTGTGCATCTGCCTTATGTGGGTCCTGGGGAATTGAACTTGGGTCCTTTGGCTTTGCAGGTAACTGCTGAGCCATCTCTCCAGCCCTCTGATTTTCATCTATGTTAATTTCCACAGATTTCATAATAAAGGTGTGTAATGAATGTATTTGGAACCACTGCTTTGTAATTACTGGCATGTGTGCCAGTTGTTTGGTGGCTCATAGTCGGCCATGGTTGACGTCACCCACAGGAAAACTGAGCTGGGTAGGCTGCGGGTCTGTGTCTTTCCCATGAATACCCTCTTCTAGTCTAAAGAAAAGTAATCTAATAATAGCAGTGCCAGTCCTGCTTCCATTCTCAGAGAATACCCTCTTTTGTGTGTGCACAAAGTCCCCTCCGCATGTGATAACGGCCTTTGGAAAGCCTGTGGGCTTGTTGATGAGAGTCATTCGTGTTATGTGTGTCAAGCCAGGCAGACTGCAGCGTCCCCCCCCCCATAGCATGTCACGAAGCCCAGAACATTGTGCGGGTTCAGGGGATACTCAGCCTGGAGCACACCACAGGCAAATGCAGCTGTGACTCAGTGCCTGCTCCAAGGCCAGTCCCTGGCTTCTTTTAACACTTCCTGGCTGATTGTTTGGGAAGCTAAGACTGGATCTAGACGTGGGCATGGTGGTACAGTGAGGACTGTGTCACCTGCGACAGAGGCCTGTCTGCTTGAGTCTACAGCTGTCTCACTAGCTGGCCATCTTGGATAAACAAGGTCACCTCTTATCCCATTTCTTTTTTTTTTTTTTTCAAGGAACTCATGTTTTTATTTATTTATTTTTATTTTTTATTTTTTATTTATTTATTTATTTATTTTATTTTATTTTTTGGTGTTTTGAGGTAGGGTCTCACTCAAGCTCAGGCTGACCTGGAATTCACTATGGAGTCTCAGGGTGGCCTTGAACTCACGGCGATCCTCCTACCTCTGCCTCCCAAGTACTGGGATTAAAGGCGTGCGCCACCATGCCCGGCTTTTATTTTTTATTTTTTATTTTTTTTTTCTCAATTTTTATTAACATTTTCCATGATTATAAAAAATATCCCATGGTAATACCCTCTCTCCCCCCCCCACTTTCCCCTTTGAAATTCCATTCTCCATCATATCCCCTCCCCATCTCAATCATTCTACTTACATATATACAATACCAACCTAATAAGTACCCTCCGCCCTTCCTTTCTCTTCCCTTTATATCTCCTGTGTCCTTAGGTTATGCAGGCACCTTAACCACTAGGCCATTTCTACAGCCCTCTTATGCCTATTTCTAGACCTAGGTCATAAGAACTCCTGCAAAGGACAGCTGTAGGAGGGAAGGGAAGAGATACTTAAGTTGTGAAATAATACAGAAGTAGAAGGGATTTCTGGTAATTATTGTTTAACAATATTCTTTTTTAATGATAAATACACTACAGTTTCTTGTTGCTCATGTGTTATATGTAGTCATACGTTTGCAAGCTGTCCACTCTGCAGAAGCCTAAAGGTCAGGGGCTGCGTCAGCTCACTGGTAACTTTATTTTTGAATGTTCAGAAGCGTCCTCCCCATCTTCTGTTTCTATGGAAAGAAGGGGTTTCTGTGCAGTGCCTCTGTCCCTAGCCGTGTACGGAGCAGCAATGTTTTAGCCCATCCGCGGGGGCTCACACATGCTGTAGCAGGGAGTCCACACCAAAGGCAGACCTCCAGCCTCCACTCAGTGCCCAGCAGCTTGCAGTTCATGACCACACAAGCAACTAAAACTCACAAGTGAGTGGCGGTACACTCCTCCGCCCCCATTCTAGATAGGCCAGGTGGAGTGCAGACAAAGTGTGGAGAACTGTCAGCCACCAGGAGAGAATTAACTGCCTCCCCAAAGAGCCCTCGCCCTGCTGTTTAAGATCCATTGACAGCTGTGCCAGTTCGAATCTTGTCTCTAGCTTTGGGCTTCTGTGACCAGCTCCTGAAGGGCCTCCCAGGCAGGACTGCTTTGCAAACAGACCCTCAGCCACAAGTGACCCCTGGGGAAGCCCTGAGTCTCCAGCTCCAGCTAGGGAGACCAGGTGGGGCTGCCCTGAGTACACACTCAGTGGACCAGCCTGCACCCAGTGAGTGTGCCCAGAGAAGGGTGCAGTGAAGGCTCCTGTAACCAGACAGGCTCAGTTCTCAGAACATCTCCACTGTACCCCACACTTCGCTGCCCAGCTGAAGGCCGTGCACCCTCAGAAGCCAGGGCATACCTCCAAGGTCAGCCACCCTCCTCTCAGCCTCTCTCCTCAAGCATCGGGCTTGCACAAGTCCTTCCCTGGGCCCAACAGCACGTGATGCTAACATGAATCTCCACCCCGTGCAAGATCATGTGAAATGGGTGTGAGGAGAGCCTATATGGGCCCCAGGAAAGGCAAGTTAATGATATTTTTCTGCTCCCTATAGGCACTTCTCTTAAATTTATCCTGCCACCTTTTGCCACATCCTAATATCCCATCCCCCAACTATTCCAGTGTGCCACCTGTGTCTCTATGTTCCCACAATACAACGCTGTCGTTTGGAGTCTGGGCACGTTAGGCAACTGTTACATGCCCCCTTCTTTCCTCATTCGCCACTGCCTTTGAGTTTTGCCCCCCATCAGAGGATGCTGCTGTATTCTCCACCCGTGCAGCTGCCCCAGGCACCTCCATCAGCTTCCCCATCCTTGCTCTTCATGGCCCTGGTGAGCGGTTCTTAGCATTGTAGATTGAGGAGCCCAGCTGCTAGACCATGAGGCAGAGCAATACATCCATTTTGACCCAGTAGTACCAGCTGCTTTGAGAGTGGAGGCCTCCTTCCCTCCCCCTGCAGCAGGAGCCCCCCTTTCTGTACATGTTTCTCTGTGTTTCTGTGTCTCCGTGCATAGACACACACGGGTCACCCTCACACTGGCATCCGCCAACGCGCATAGCTAATCCCAGCCGGCCCAAACAGCTCTTCCCATAGTCTCTGGGACGGCCTTACGGGAGGCACACAGCTGAAGAGCCAGAGTTCCCGGTAGGTGTCTGGAACTTCTGTACTTATAAGGCATGTGGTCAGGGAACCGGTTAATCCTCTTCTGTTCAGGCAGCAGACAGTGGCAGCGGCGCGGATAATCTCCCGAGGTTAAGTGCACACACGTTTAGGAAAAATGTAAGTACTTGCCTGTGGTCGCAGGCGGCAGCTTCATGGCACATTCGAAGCCATATCATCCCGTCCCACCCTTCAGGAAAATTCTCCTTGATCTCTAATCCAGGAAGCTGTGACAACTGCTCGGCCCAGCCTTCCCTGTGTTGGGCCTTGCTTTACACATCTCTTCCCCTGCCCAGTACCATCCTGACACCCACCGTGCTTTGAAATATCCTGGCTGTGGCTCCTACAGCCCTGACCCCCAACTTCCTTGACGACCCCTCTACAGCTAGCTTCACTTCTGTCTTCTTGGTTCACGGGCTGCGAGGATTCAGGAACAAATGACTTGGTCCATGTGCTCCCCCCCCGCCCCGCCGCCTTGATGCGCCCTGATGCCCCACCTATCAGGAGTCTTGTGCGGCTCTGCTTGGACATCATCTTTCCCCATGCTCACCTCCCTTCTTTCCTCCCCTTCCTCTTCTGTGAAGACCCAGCTTGAGGTGGAGGAAGCTCTTCTCGGACCCCAGCCGGTATTAGTGTCCGTTCACCTGTGCCTCCTTGTATACCTCTCTACAGGATGGTGGCAATTTTTGCTTAAGAGTTTTGTAAGGAAAAAAAAAAAAACAGCCATACTGGGTAATGGTGAGCATGTCCCGAGGGTCTTGAAAGAAGCCAAGGATGAAGGCTCCTGAGGCCTCTGACGATTAGCATCCTGCGGGGTCCTGGACATGGCCTTCGGGGGGCACGAGGCCTGGCAGGAGTGGGGCCTGTGAGCCCAGAATTGCGGCAGGGAAGAATGTTGAAGAGAAGTGTACCAACACTGGCGGGCTGACCTACTGGACCTTTACTCTTTTTAACACAGATCAAGCCTGCTTGTTTATTCATTCATTCATTCATTCATTCAGCTATTTATTTTTTGGTTTTTCAAGGTAGGATCTCACTCTGGCCCAGGCTGACCTGGAATTTACTATTTAGTCTCAGGGTGGCCTCAAACTCACGGCGATCCTCCTACCTCTACCTTCAGAGTGCTGGGATTAAAGGCGTGTGCCACTACGCCCGGCAAGCCTGCTTTTTAATGGTGTCCTCTCTGCTGGACACCACACGATGGACTGTCACCATGGGCTCCAGGGGATGCAGGATTTGCATGAGTGACATCTAGTACTGCACAAAATCCTCTGAACTCCTTCCATCCTTCAGCCTCTGCCCCTGCCTTTGTGTGGGCACCTTAGAGGGCGGAAGAGTGGCATCTCTATGTTCCCAACACCTGATCACATGACCTGGCATGCTGTGGACACTCATCACATCTCTGTTTCTTGACCACATGATCCATGCAGAAAAGAAATGTAGCAGTGGAGTTGGAGTCCAAGAGGGAAGAGGGGAAATGTAGGCCAGTGCACCTGTCAGGCTTCCCGTGAGGGAGGAGTGGGAGACGCCTGAGCAGCTGTGGAGGATTCACACGAGGACAGACTTGGGGGTCATGAGCGGAAGGCCAGAATCACTCGAGGCAGGAAAGCTGCCCTATCGCCAGTGTGGAATATCTGCATTCATATCTATTCTTTTGTTGAGCTTCAGAATTTTCTGGAACGTGGCATGCCCTGTGGGGAGTGCTTTGCTCCTAAGAGTCCAAGGATCATACTGGAAGGTGCCCTCAATGTTCTGTTATTCCTTCTCAGTGGGGCTCACTGGGTGACCCTGAAGTGCAGGTGGAGGAGAGATGTGCTGAGGGGAACGGAATCCTGTCCTGGGGTACACCAGCAGAGGCCGCTGAGCAGGAGCTGGGACCTGAGCTGGCCTGACCGCTTTGCCCTGGATCTCCAGGCCTGTCTCCTACCCTGTCCTCGACCCCAGCAACTCTGAGAAATTCTCTAGGCTCCAGAGCATGTTCAGGCCCCAGAGGCCCAGACTACTTCTAGGAAGGGGACCCCACTCTAAGTAGCTGTAGGACCAGGCTCTCAGAAAAATGCGTTCCACCCTCCCATCATGCTCCCCTTGCTGCTTTCCATGTGGCGGCCTCAGTTTCCCATAAGAAGCACCACAGAAGGCAGCACAGAAAAGACAGGGCTCTGGGAGGAAGGAGTGGCTCTGTAGTGGCACCCACCTGGCCTAAGTGAATCCAGCAGAGCCGGCAGGACATGCCTCCATGGAAACAACACTGTGCCCAGAACTGACGTTGCTGGTTTGATTCCTGTGCCCTGCCCACGGTCGACCTCAGTGGCTTGATTTCTGTGTCTGGCTGTTCCCAGAACCAAGCACACACTCGTGGCCGGGTGAAGCCCTGAGAAGGGAGAGAGAGTCAATACAAGGCACTTTGGAAAGCAAAATTCAGACATCTTTTTGAAGACTACAACTGATATCCTTATGAAGGAAGACTAACCACTTTAAAACAAGTCGTTTGTTGAGCACAAAGCCTTCTCAAGGATCGTCCTGCTTCTTGTTATACAAGGCAGTGGACTCTTCACTCTACAGTAAGGTCATTCACCCCAGCTGCTCTCCTGCCTTGAAGCCTGTCTTTCACTTCCTGTTTCTCAGGGTCTTGGGGGCAGGGGGAAGGAGCACTTCTCCTGACCAGGGGTCACAGAATTTCACAGTTCACAAAGTGTTCACATGGAGTCTTGACTTTTATTTACACAACCTCATGTTGCCTCACAGCAATGCCCCTGACAAAAGGGGGAGGAAAAGACCCATTATTGCCATCGTGCAACTCAGCAAGGCGAATTATTTGCCTTTGACTCAGTTTGCCAGCTTGGCAACTGGTGCCAGGGCAGTTCTGGCTCTTAAATTCTGACTCACAAGTTCTTCTGTCAGGAAGCACTAAGTGGGTTCCTGCTTAGAATCGAACAATGTTCTAGGTGCTGGGATAGAGCAGTGATCAAAACAGATGCATCCTCCGTGGACATTGGAGCACACCTTCTTCAGCCTTCCACGGTGGACTAAAGACCAGCGGCTCTCCAGGAATCCTCCGGGCCTTCAGCACCAGGTTGGGACTGCGAGCCATCCAGCCTCATGCACTGAGCAGCTACTGGGTTCTCATACTCGCCAGCCTGCAGACGGCCGTTGTTGGACTGTCCAGCCCTTGTCATATCAGCCAATCTAATAAATCCTTTTATATTATATCTTTATTTTGTTGGTTCTGTTACTCTAGAGAACTCTGGCTCATACAAGCATGAAAGACAGAGAGCCAACTAGGAGGGGAAAAAAACCCATTGGGGGCTGGAGAGATGGCTTAGCAGTTAAGGTGTTTGCCTGCAAGGCCCAGGTTCAATTCCTCAGGACCCATGTAAGCCAGATGCACAAGGTGGTGTATGCATCTGGAGTTCATTTCCAGCAACTGTAAGCCCTGGTGCACCCATTCATTCTCTCTCTCTCTCTCTCTCCTTCCCTCTCTCACTCTCTCACTCTCTAATTCTTTCAAATAAATTTAAAAAAAAAAAACACTGAGAAGAAACAGAGAATAAAAACAATGCACTCAAGAAAGAAATAGATGTAATACCCCAAGAAAAAGAAAATGTCCAAATACATTACTTCCTCAAAACCATCAGAATGTACTACTTCTATGAAAGACAAATAGGGCCTATGAAGAAAAGAACAGTCATAACTAATAAAATGTTCTTGGGAATTAGAAATGACAGCTAAGATTGAAAATCCAATCATTACATGATAGGCATGGTTAGGTGATAAATTTGAAGAAGCCTCTAAGAAAGTAATGAAGGGAAGCAGAGATAAAAAAAAAAATAGGGCAAAGAAAAGAGTTTCAAAACCTAGAAGGTCCAATAATCTCCCCAATAGGAGTTCTAGAAAGAGAAGTAAGAGAAAACAGGAAAGATATTATCAAATAAATAATAGAAGAAAAGTCCCTAGAACCGGAGGACATGAGCGCCCAGTGCAGTGAATGTGAATGGACGACATCAATGCACTCTAGATGAAACTTAAGGCTACCAGACAGAAGGAAAGATCCTAGAAACTGCCAATCAGATGTGAAGGTAGAATAAAGGCATTTTCAGAAACAAAAATCTCAGAATGTTGGCTTTCCATTTCCCATTAATTTCCTCAGGAAACTTCTGGAGGAAGACTGCACCCATGAAGAGCTGAACCAAATAAATAAATAAATAGAGGAGACAGCATGGAGGCAATCGAGTGAGGACGAAAGGGAGTGCTTAGCTGCATGGCCCAAACTGAAGCAGGAGGCTGGGTCAGAGTCCTTGAGGAAAATTCAGCTAATAAATTCAGTGACTTATTTCACCAAACAGAGCAATACGTTGGCAGAGAGTAGGGGTATATATAGGCTGATCTAGTCAAATAGTTTTTTATTAAAAAAAACTAATTAAAATTATTAAGGGGGGTTGCAGAAATGCTTAGTGGTTAAGGTGCTTACCTTGTGGTGCCTAAGGACCAGATCCACAAGGTCACACACATGCACAAGGTCACACATGCACATAAGGTGGTGCAAGTGTCTGGAGTTCAGTCACAGTGGCTAGAGGCCCTGGTATGCCAATTTACTCTCTCTCATAAAAAAGAAATAATAAAAAAATTATTAAGGGCCTGGAGAGAAGGCTCAGCAGTTAAGGTGCTTGCCTGCAAAGTCTAACGACCCCAGGTTCAATTCCCCAGTACCAACATAAAATGAGATGCACAAAATGGCACATGCATGTAGAGTTTGTTTGCAGCTGCTAGAGGCCCTGGCATGCCCATTATTTCTACCTCTCTTTGCTCGCAAATAAAATATTTAAAAATTATTAATTCTAGAAAGCTAGAAAACAGCATTTTAAAGAAAGTAAATGCATTCACTTGGCCTATGAGTAAAAAAATTAACATAATCATATCAGTAATATACTATCATAGAGCTTTTATTAAAAAATAATAAATGTATCTGGGTATGGTGGTGCACACCTTTAATCCCAGCACTTGGGAGGCAGAGGTATGAGGACCACAGTGAATTCAAAGCAAGCCTGGGACTACATAGTGAATTCCAGGTCAGCCTGGGCTAGAGTGAGACCCTACCTCAAAAAAAACTTAAATATAAGCAGAAAAAATAAGTATTTCAATACATTACTTACCATAAGAAATAGTTAATAAGAAATGTGTAAAATTGCTCATGATAGGCTAGCAAGATGTATATACTGTTTAAAAATATAATGTGTAAAATTGCTCATGATAGGCTAGCAAGATGTATATACTGTTTAAAAATATTGAAGAATAGGTCAATACTGGAAGGAAATGACATACATAGAGATTATTTCTGAGAATGTATGGGGAGGGTAGAGAAGGTCTTGTTGGCTTTTTAAGCATAAGTTTTTTTTTTTAATCAATCTGGGTTTTAAAAACTATTTGCATGCAATGTTTAGGTAAAAAAGATAGGCCACTGATGTTTAACGTTTTGGGATTGATTAAAATCAACAGAGAGCGCAAGTGGTTGGGCTGGAGAGATGGCTCAGCAGTTAAGGCACTTGCCTGCAAACCCCGCTACCCAGATTCGATTCCCCAGGACCCATGTAAAGCCAGATGTAGAGTGAGGCATGCATCTAGGGTTCATTTACGACAGCTGGAGACCCTGGCAGCCCTGGCACACCCATTCTCATATTCATTTTCTCTCTCTCTCTCTCTCTCTCTCTCTTCTCTCTATCTCTTTCCGCTTGAAAATAAATACTTTGTTTAAAGAGAGAGAGAGAGCACAGGTAGGAAGAGCCAATTCCAGGCCTCTCTTAGATGCTGAGCTGAGGAGGATACGTTAACAAAGGAGACTTGTGGTGGGAGATGGGAGCTAAAATCAAGTAACTCAGATTAAGTCTCTCCAAGTGGAGTTGGAAAGTTACAAAAAGATGGTACTCACACCTGCTAAGGGTTAAACCACACAATGTCCCACTAGACTTGGATGAATAACTGAAGACAGTGTCCTTGGAGCTTAACATCCATCAGCTGGAATGTCTTCATTACCCCACCAATCAGATGGGTTTGCAATTTAGGATTTCTGCCCTGCAGTGAGCTAGCTGCCTTTAAAAGTATCTACTTTGGAAATTCCCATTAAAAACAGAAAGAGAGAGAGAGAGAGCCAGGTGTGGTGGCACATGCCTTTAATCCCAGCACTAGGGAGGCAGAGGTAGGAGGATCGCCGTGAGTTCAAGGCCACCCTGAGACTACATAGTGAATTCCAGGTCAGCCGGGGCCAGAGTGAGACCCTATCTCGAAAAACCAAAAGAAAAAAGAAAGAAAGAAAGAAAGAAAGAAAGAAAAGACAGAAACCCTATCTGGCATTTGCAATGTGGGCCACTATTCAGTATTCAGGGCTGTCAGGATTTAATGTACCTAAGTGGCAATTCTCTTGTTTTCCAAACAAATGTTATTCCCTTTAGTTAACAGAGGGAAATAAAGAGTGAGGGGGTTGGAGAAGTCAAGAGAGGATTGGGGTTCCAGCATGAAGGAGTGTTTGACTGAATGAAAGACGTCACTTTAAACTGGATCCTTTAGACATTACCAAACCAGCCTGCCATTCTCCCCAACTGTGGATTTACAGAGTGATGTCATTATAGCACTTCAACTTCTGTCCCCGGTGAGAACAGTGCCCCATGGGAACTCTGTGCTGAACCCAGTTCACGCTCGTGTGGAAGAGCTGATTGTTTATACCTCCGGAATTCTGTGATCCTGTTATTAAATACAACATTAATAGTAAATATAATAAATAATAAATATAATAAATATAACATTAATAATTTAATAAATTAAATACAAACATTATTGAAAATTAAATTATCTTCACTTTGTGTATGTGGAGGGGGTGCTGGGGATCAAACCCAGAGCCTTACTCATACCAAGCCAATGCACTACCACTGAGCTACCTCCCTAGTTACTAAATAAATCATCTTTAAAGCAAAGGTAGTCAGTACTTAAAACTCATCAATATTAGTTGTTTTAGTGCTAGATAGGCTCTTAAGTTTATCTATTACCCCATGGTGAGAATGCTATTTGAAGATCACTAGCTAGTATTTTCTCCCAGCTCCATACTGGTGATAACACATTGGTAATTTGAAAGTGTGGGAATATTTATTACAAATGCCACAAGCCAGAGCTGTTTATTCCAGAGACCCAGTGGATAGGAGTGCACCAGGATCCTACTGCTATACTTCTCTCGCATGTACAAATGAGTGAATGAGCAGACAGTTGGTGAGTGGATGGCTGATAGATGCATAGATATATGTGGTGTCGCAGTCAGGTTTGCATTGCTGGTAGAAATTGCCCAACCAAGAGCAGCTTGTGGGAAAAAAAGAGGTTTATTTTGGCTTACAGGCTTGAGAGGGAAGCTCCATGATGGCAGGGAAAACAACAACATGAGCAGAGGGTGGACATCACCCCCTGGCCAACATAAGGTGGACCATAGCAACAGGAGAGTGTGCCAAACACTGGCATGGGGAAACTGGCTATTACTCCCATAAGCCTGCCCTGAACAATATACTGCCTCCAGGAGGCTTTAATTTCCAATTGCTATCAGCTGGGGAAACTAGCATTCAGAATACCTAAGTTTATGGAGGACACCTGAATCAAACCACCACATTCCGCCCCTGGCCCCCATAAGCTGATAACCATACATGATTTAAAATGGAATGCATTCGGGCTGGGGAGATGCTTAGTGGTTAAGCGCTTGCCTGTGAAGCCTAAGGACCTCGGTTCAAGGCTCGAATCCCCAGGACCCACATTAGCCAGATGCACAAGGGGGCGCATGTGTCTGGAGTTCATTTGCAGTGGCTGAAGACCCAGGTGCACTCATTCTCTCTCTATCTGCCTCTTTCTTTGTCTGTCATTCTCAAATAAATAAATAAAAATAAACAAAAAAACTTAAAAAATGTAATGCATTCATCCAACTTTAAAAGTCCCCATAGTTTCTGTCAATCCCAATAATATTCAAACATCCCCATAGCCCAAGATCTTCTAACTGAGCCATAATCCCCCAAAATTTCCCCCAAACCCATAATAGCACAGAATAAACATTCACCCTGCAAAAGATGGCATTGGGCATAGCAAAGAAATACTCAAGCAATGCATGATTTAAACAGGGCAAACACCAAACTCTGTAGCTCCAAGTCCAACAACTCTAGCCAGTAACAAGTCTCCAAGTCGGATAATTCTAATCAGCAACAAGTCTCTGGAGTTCCAATTCCACCCCTCCAGCTAGGCTGCTCACAGTCCTGGAAAACTTCATTGGGGCCGGCAGCTTTCCTTAGCAGCCACCTCGTGGTCCTGGCATCTCCACTGGGTCTCCACTGCAATCCACGGTTCATCCTCATGGCCCCATGGGGTCTCCATGCAGGCAACCAGCAAACCTGCTTCACACTGCCCATGACAAGAAGCTGTGTTGCAAACTCAATGACCTTCTCTTTCCTGCATTTCTTATACTCCACAATAACAGGTAGGGTGCTAATTTGTTAATCCAGGGGCAGGGGGTGGGGTAGAATAATGCAGACTTTGAAGAACAGGACACTCCTTGAGCACTCAGGCCCCTTCAAAAGAGTCTGCATTCTTCTTGTTGCCCCAGTTCAGGTCAGCTGGCCCAATCTCAAAGGTTGTAATCATTGCAGCTGAATGGGCAACAGTTCACCCAAAGATTATGTTTTCTTTGACATATACCTCTGCTCACACCAGTTCATTTCTACACAAAGCAACCCTGCACAACTTTTCAGGACACAGGCATAACAGCAAGCTTTTCACACAAACTGCTAGCCCAGTCCAAGAAAAGCTCTTTCTCACCCTCATAAACCAAACCTCACAATCCACAGTTCTCAGTGCATTCAGGTCTTTCAACTCTGACCAGAATAGTCCATCAAGCTGTACTTACAGCATTGCAAGGCATCTCTTAGGCCAAGGTTTCAAATCCTCCCACATTCCTCTTGAACATCAGCTCCAAAAACCCAAAGCCACATAGTCAGGTGTCTATCAGCAATCCCACTCCTTGGTACCACTTTACTGTTGCAGTCAGGTTCACATTGCTGGTAGAAATTACCCAACCAAGAGCAGCTTGCGGGGAAAAAAGAGGTTTATTTTGGCTTACAGGCTCGAGGGGGAAGCTCCATGATGGCAGGGAAAACAATATGAGCAGAGGGCAGACATCACCCCTTGGCTAACATAAGGTGGACCATAGCAACAGGAGAGTATGCCAAACATTGGCAAGGGGAAACTGGCTATAACACCCACAGGCCCACCCCCAACAATACACTACCTCCAGGAGGCTTTAATTTCCAATTGCTATCAGCTGGGGAAACTGGCATTCAGAATACCTAAGTTTATGGGGGACACCTGAATTAAACCACCACCAGTGGGTGGATGGATGGATGGATGGATGGATGGATACTTGGTTGGGCGGCAGGCAACATAGTTGGTGACTTGACTTTCTGACAGTCACTAGAGACTAAAGAGACCATGTTCCCAGGGCTTGAAATGGCAGACCGTAGGACAGAGGAACTGCCAGAGCCCTACATTTAGCTAATAAATCTATTCCTCCTTGCCTGAGCCTAAGAAGAGAGCAGCTTGCATGGGGAAGATGGACCATTATCTCCCCCTCAGTGTTGCTGGGATGACACGTCATTTCCTACCGAGGCCAGGGCTACCTTCCTCCTCTCCACGTCTGCCCATGGCACAGACTGCAGCAGACAGGACCACGTCTCCACTGACACCCCTCCTCATTCTCATGGCACTTTGCTGGCTCCCCAAGGAAGCCACTCAGGCCATAGAGAGGGACCAACATGACCAGAAGCTTTCTAATGATAAGGTGGGATGGTGGCCAGCATTGTGGTCTGTTTTCCCTGGAGAAATAGGTTGGGTACCAGCTAGTATCTGTAGTCTGCCCTTCAAGCAGCTAGCACCCATTTCCAGGCCTCTTGAAGTGGTAGAGAGGTGTATTCTAACCCCAGATCTGCTTCTAATACTCGGTGTGACCCCGTATGTATTAACTCACCCTTCTAGACCTCAATTTCACATCTGTAAAGTAATGAGATGAGTTTAGATCAGTACCTCCATATTAGATGCCATTTTCAGGGGGTAAATCATCACAAGTGTTTCTTGGGCAAATGTTTAAGAAACTCTACACTCACAGACCCTGTGGTAATTTGAATATATGTCCCTTATAGAGTCAGGTGTTTTAGTAAAGCTTGTAACTTGGACCTCCAGCGGCCAGGCCAGAGGAGGTGTCACTGGGTAAGAGGACCTGAATTCCAGCCTAGAGGTATGCAGAGAAGTGTGCACTCCCACAGGGTCCCTGCTCCTTGCTTCGTGTTTATGCTTGTTGCTTTTGGTTGTTTCTCTCTGCTTGGGTGTTTAGAAGCGGTAGCTTCTGCCACTGATGGAATTCCCCCTGGATCTGTAAGCTTGAAATAAACCCCTTCCTTCCAGAAACTGTGTCTGGTTTGGATATTCATCCAAGCAACGTGAAGCTGTCTATAGCAGACCACTTTATTGGGAAGTCCCAGCTCATTAATGGTACTTTATAGAATCTTCGTGTGTAAGTGTATGGTGCGTGTGTGTGCGGGCATGCATTCTATAGTGCACATGTGTGGGTCAGGGGGCAATTTCAGTGTTGGTCAATCTTCACTGTCCACTTTATTTGAGGAAGGGTTCTCTTGTTGTTCACCACTGCAAACACCAGGCTAGCTGGCCCACAGGCTTCTGGGAATTCTCCTGTCTCCACCTCCCATCTTGCTACACTGTGATTGCAGATTATGAAGATGCACACAATTGTAGCTGGTTTTATTTGGGTTCTGGAGATCCAAACTCAGGTCCTCACCCTTCATGGCAAGCACTATAAAGACTGAGCCTTCTCCCAGCCTGGTGATACTTGTTTACTTACATGAGTGTAGCAGACAGCATTAGGTCACTAAGATGAACTTCCAGACCAGGCACAGTTATGAAGGAAAGGATTTATTAAAGCTTACAGAGCCAGGGGACGTTCTATAATGGCAGAAGAAGCTGGCCTGCTTTCATAGGTCCAGGCAGAGAGAGAGAGAAAAGCCACAAGCCAAAAGCCACACAGCACACTTTAGGAACTCCAGGTGAAACTAGGCACTTTGTATATCTTTAGATTGGAATTTCAAACCCACCACTACACCTTAAGATCCATCCAGTGACACCTCCTCCATCCAGGTGGCTGTAGAACCAAACTGCAAACTAATAAAACACTTAATATATTGGGGGCCATCTGTCCATACTACCATATTCTGCCCCTGGCCCCCAACAGATTCAAAGCTATCACACATTGTAAATTGTATTCAGTCCAATTTCAAAGGTCCCCATAGTCTTTACCAACTTAAGATAGTTCTAAAGTCCCAAGTTTTATCTAAGATTTAACATTGTCTCTTAGCTGTGAGTCCTGTAAAATCAAACAAGTTACACACTTTCAACATATAAAGGCATAGAGCAAACATTTTCAACTGGTGTAAGTCATAGCAAAGAGAGACTAGAACAATGCAAATTCAACCACCATCAAATAAAGATCAAACTTCTGTAGTTTAAGTCCAGTGATTGGCAGTCTCTGGGTTTTTCATTTTTGCCCCTCCAGCTTGGCTGAGTAGCCAGGGAAAACTTCTTTCCATAGCTAACAGCCTCCATGATAGCCCTTGCACAGTCCTGGCATATCCAAGATGTCTTTAGGTATCCATGAAAACCATAGTCCATCTTCCAAAGGCTCTTCCAGCCTATCAGGGTCATCATGTCCTGTCTCATTCCATATCTCAGCAGCAGCTCCTGGAACCATGTTGTATACTTTTTGACCCACTCTATGCATTTTTTACGCTTTCAAAACTAATACCAGGTGTGTAGGACACAGACATATTTTAATTCAAGGACAAAATAAATCATAACCCTGAAAAGCAGGTTTCTTCTCCAGTCAACTATTTCCTCAAGTAGTTTGTGTTTCTATCATAGTCTTTCCTTGGGCATCCTCTCCATTGTTTTAATGTAAAGCAGTTGGGCCATCTTCATTAAGATTGCTAGTGTGTTGACAATAGCAACTTCAGTAACTTAAAACCAGTCTCAGTGTCTGTAACTTTAACTTGTTTGAGGTTTTCCAACTTAAAATCTTAAATCTCTCAGACCAATACTTTTAGCCAAGCATTATCAGTCCATAGCAAATTTAACCTTGATCAAACTCTCTGGGCCTGGGAGCAGAATGCAACCAGCCTTTATGTCAGTAGCCCAGTTCCAACAACATCTCCTGCAGTCTTTCCTTCCCCTTAGAAAGCTCATAAGCCAAGCCTCAAAGTTTAATACTGTCTGCACTTAGCATTCTTAAACTCTCATCATAGTAGTCCATAAAACTTGGCTTACCACTCCAGAAGGCATCTTCAGTTGCAAGTACCAAGTCCACACCCGTTCCTCCAAAACAAAGTTCCAAAAGACCAAAATCCACATGGTCAGATTCATCTCAGCATTCTACCCCACTCCTGGTACCAATTTCTGTAGCAGAGAGCATTAGGTCGCTGAGATGAACTTCCAGACCAGGCGTGGTTATGGAGGAAGGGATTTATTAAGGCTTATAGATCCAGGGGAAGTTCCATAATGACAGGTCTAACCAAAGAGAGAAAAGCCACAAGCCGAAAGCCACACAGCACACTTTAGGAACTCCAGGTGGAACTAGGCACTTTGAATATCTTTAGGTTGGAATTTCAAACCCACCACCATGCCTTAAGGTCCATCCAGTGACACCTCCTCCAGCCAGGTGGCTATAGATCCAAATTCAAACTAATAAAACACTGAATATATTGGAAACGATCTATTCAAACTACCACAATGAGTAAGTTATAAGTCTGTGCTTCATGGTTCCTGATGGACAGATGATTATGGTTTTCTTGCATAAAGGAGATGTAGATGGAGGGATCATGTGGAGTGTATAGCCAAGGATGGGTAAGAGCATTCTGCATATAGCAAAGGTCCACTGACTATAACCTGCCAGGGCTTGGGACCAACTATAGTCAAAATATATTCATTTCCAAGACACTGACTTTAGGGTAAATAGAACAAACATTTAAGACTGGCTCTCTCCCAGGGGACTGATATATATGTCACACTATTTAAACATGAAAAGAGTAAATTGGATTGCAGTGGAGACCCAATGGTGATCCCGGGACCACGAGATGGCTGCTAAGGAAAGCTGCTAGACCCAGATGAAGTTTTCCAGGACTGTGAGTAGCCTAGCTGGAGGGGTGGAATTGGAATACCAGAGACTTGTTGCTGGTCAGAATTACCAGACTTAGAGATTTGTCACTGGCTAGAGTTGTTGGACTTGAAGCTACAGAGTTTGATGTTTGCCCTGGTTGTTTTAAATCTTGTATTGATATGCCCAATGCCATCTTTTGCAGTGTGAATGCTTATTCTGTGCCATTATGGGTTTTGGGGGATTTAAAGATCTTGGAGTAGGGGGATGTATGAACATCATTGGAATTGATAAAACTATGGGGAATTTTAAAGTTGGACAAATGCATTGCATTTTTTATCATGTATGGTTATCAGTTTATGGGGGCCAGGGGCAGAATGTGGTGGTTTGATTCAGGTGTTCCCCATAAACTTAGGTGCTCTGAATGCTAGGTTCCCAGCTGATGAAGATTGGGAATTAACACCTCCTGGAGGCAGGTTATTGCTGGGGGCAAGCTTATGGGTGTTATAACCAGCTCCCCCTTGCCAGTGTTTAGCACACTCTCCTGTTGCTATGGTCCTTCTTATGTTGGCCAGGAGGTGATGTCCACCTTCTGCTCATGTCATTGTTTTCCCTGCCATCATAGAGCTTCCCCCTCCAGCCTGTAAGCCAAAATAAACCTCTTCTTCTCCCACAAGCTGTTCTTGGTTGGGTGATTTCTACCAGCAAGGTGAACCTGATTGCAGCAGTACTCCAGAGCTTTCTGACAGAAAAGCTTCTGCTCCTCTCCCCCTTACTCTCCCATGGGGGTGCAGGATGGTGGTACCACACTTGAGTTGTGTCTGTTCTCCCTCCCAAGGATGACTGTCAGCTGTTCCCATTGCTTTTGTGTCTGGGCAAGCTCTCCCACCCATAAGACTCCTTCCCCTGGCCACGCAGGTCAGCTGCCTTTGGATGGCTGTTGGCTCTAATCTCACTGCAACCATGGCTGCTCTGTAGCCTGCCTGTGTCCCTCCCTGTCATGAACCACAAACTTCAGGCTTACTAAGTATTTGGACAGCCTCAACATCTGCTGTATTTTCCATGCCCTCCCTCATCTTGCTCCTGTTATAGATCATAGTCCACTCTGAGTTAGAGAAATACATGTCTTTCCTCTGCTAGGGCCTGCTTGGTCCTTGAGGACAAAGCTCCTTGCTTGGCTCAAGAGCCCTAGCTGCTGGCTCTGGGCAGTTGTGGTAAGATTGGGATCAGCCTGTACCGCTTGAGTGTCACAAGGCACTTCTGGGACCGGGCTCCTGGTTCCCTCCTGAGTATAGGTATCTCCGAGAGACAAGAGGGGAAGGTAGACAGATGGAAGCTTGGCTGTGGCATCCCACAGACCAGCCCTGACCCTCTACCTACCATTAATGAAACACCGTGAAGAGGAAATCTGAGGAATGTAGTTCATGCTCAAAGGTGCTTAGATGCTCAAGTCCTGGGAGCTGTCTTTGAGGAAATTGTGGGCTGAAGTTAATAAAAAAGTAATAAGCGATTGCTTTCATGTGTGTGGCATGCTCACTATTTTAAGCATTTCCACATCCCTTCCAATTCCCACTTAGAAACACTGGGAGGGCGTAGAAGGACTGGGCGGGTGGGCAGAGAGACCAGGGCCCGACATGCCGCCCCCATCATGTAACTCTTCAGGTCCCCTGTGGCCGAGCAGCCAGCATCTGGCCCCTGCAAAGAGCTATGTTTAAGACACAGGAGGGGAAAACACTCATTTTGATTTATGATTCTCATTTGTTTTAGAATTGCTATGGTGGCTGACTTTATTCTATTCTTGTTTGAATAACATAAATATGTACCTGTCAAGAACAGTGGGCAGGCAGGGGCCCGAGGGAGGGACCTCTGCTCTGAAGAGGGTGTTGGCTGTCAGAATGTACCAGAATGCCATGGACTGGGGGGCTGAGCATGTCACCCACAGGGTAGCTCCAGGACGCCTGACCGTGGAAGCCAGAACCACTGAGAAGCCTGCGGGTGACAGGTCTGGTGTGCACCCATTCTTCATAGAAGATGGGTGAGAGGGCCTTTCCCAGGCTCCCACAGGAGGCCTCCAAAGCACTGCAGCCAGGCTGGTCCAGGACATGATCCAGGGACCTGTCCCCACTGTTGAGTCCCCTCTTAGGAGAAATCAAGAGCTGAAGAGATGGTGGGAACTGCCCACTCCTGCAGCCCTCCAGGCCTGCTGTCCTCCATGGCTGTCCTCACAGGGCTTGTATGTGGCTATAAGTTCCCGGGTCCCTGAAGAGTTCGCTAACCCAGCCATTCACAGCCCTAGCCAATTCATTCCGTCACGAGTCAATTGCGACTTCTCCCTTTGCCCAAAGAGCCTGGAAAGGGGTGGGGGACATGGATGGGCATGACCCAAAATCTACTGCATCAAGAAATGTGATTCTAGGACTAGAGAGATGGCTTAGCAGTTAAGCGCTTGCCTGTGAAGCCTAGGGACCCCAGTTCGAGGCTCGATCCCCCAGTACCCATGTAGGCCGGGTACACAGGGTGGCACGTGCATCTGGAGTTCATTTGCAGTGGCTGGAGGCCCTCATGCGCCCATTCTCTCTCTCTCTCTCTCTCTCTCTGCCTCTTTCAAATAAATAAATAAAAATAAACAAAGATAATTATATTTAAAAAAAAAAAAGAAATGTGATTCTAGGGCTGGAGAGTTGGCTTAGTGGTTAAGGAACTTGCCTTAGAGGACCCAGATTCAATTCTCCAGAACCCACGTAAGCCAGGTGCACAAGGGGGCACATAAATTTGGGGTTCATTTCCAGTGGCTGGAGGGCCTGGCATGCCCTCTCTCTATCTCTCTCTCTCTCCCTCTTTATCTCAAATAAATAAAAACAAAACTATATATAAAAAAGAAATGTGATTCTAGCCGGGCGTGGTGGCACACGCTTTTAATCCTAGCACTCGGGAGGCAGAGGTAGGAGGATCGCCGTGAGTTTGAGGCCACCCTGAGACTCCATAGTGAATTCCAGGTCAGCCTGGGCTAGAGTGAGACCCTGCCTCGAGAAAACAAAAAACCAAGAAATGTGAATCTAGGTGACTCCATGAGGTAACAGAGATGCAGGGATGTTGGAGGGTCGTTAGATCATGTGTGATGAAGCGTGCCCTTGAAAGAAGCAGAAACAGATCAGGGAAAGTCAAACAGGACACTTTCCGGGACACAGGAGTACTCCAACACCAGAGACCAGCACTGCCCTCAGAAAAGCCAGTCTCCTAAGGGAGTCTTTGTGAACAGGTCACAAGCAGGGGACCAGAATTCCCTGGCTCACATCTGGGCATAAAAACCATAGCTGGGACAGACAGACTGCACCTCTTCTCTCTTCCAAAGACAAAGACCTCGGTGCAGCCCAGGTTGGCCCCCCCACTCTGTCTCTATGACGATGGGCATCCCCCTACCCCTCTGGGCTTTAGTGGCCCTCCCTCCCTTTCTGTCAGGTCAAAGACCCTGGACTAATACATGTACTCAGACTCCCAGATGGCTGGCTCCAGTGCTGTCTGCACACCTTGTCTCCCCGCGGGCCCCAGTTTGGGGACAGCCACCAAATGGAGGTCCTCGGCTGGCGAGCAGATAAAAATCAACCTCTCCCCAGACTCCTCACATATCTGTCTCCTGATGAGCTGGAAAGGGGTGTGTGCTTCTAGCTTCGGTGCTGGGTGATTGAATGATGCTGGCCAAGTCACCTGCTCTTCTCAAGTTCCAGTTCCTCATTCATTAAAAGGGACAATTCCTGCTGGGCATGGTGGTGCATGTCTTTAATTCCAGCACTCGGGAGGCAGAGGTAGGAGGATCACTGTGAGTTTGAGGCCACCCTGAGATTACATAGTGAATTCCAGGTCAGCCTGAGCCAGAGTGAGACCCTACCTCAAAAAAACAAAAATAAACAAACAAACAAACAAACAAACAAAAATTCCTGCCTCTGTCCTTGGTAATGTGCTTAGTTGGATGGCCTTTTGACCCAGGGACGAGCAGATGGGTGAGTGTGGGGGCTGAGGACAGCCATCTCCCTCCTAAGGGAGACTCCTCAGTTCCTCTCTCTCCATAGGGGCCTTGCCAATCTTAGCCAATGATCTTTCATCCTACATAGCAGAAAGTCAAGATTTCATTTAATTCTCCTTCACTCGCTCTCCATCCCCATCAAAGACATGAAATAGTCTGTCATCTGACCCAGGGGACTGCTGTGAGGGTTAATGGAGTAATGCTGGCAAAGCAGTAGGTAAGGCCATGAAGTGGCTGCACTGGACACCCTCCCAGGCTTCCTCCTGTCCTCATCCTCCTCTGGGGGTCAAGACGAGCGTCCTCCCAGCCTTGGCAAGAATCCTCTGCCTCCCAGCTCAACGTCTCTTCTGAGGCTCCCTGGGCTGCAGGTCTCTTTGCTCCCCTCCTGCAGTTCTGCAGAGGCACAGAGACTTAGCAGGTCCTTCCAGCCCAGCCCTCACTGTCTTGGCTCCTTCAGGAAGGACCTTCTCAAGCTCTTCTCTTTCCTGGTAGTTCCTTTCCCTTGCTTAAAGAATGTCAAGCACAGAAACACGGATTAAAAAAAAAAAAAGGACGGGCTGGAGAGATGGCTTAGTGGTTAAGGGGCTTACCTGCAAAGCTTAAGGACCTAGGTTCGACTCCCCAGAACCCATGTAAGCCAGATGCACAAGGTAATGCATGTGCACTGGTGGCAGACATGTTTGGAGTTTGTTTGCAGTAGCTAAGGCCTTGGGGTGCCAATTCTCTCTCTCTAATAGAGAGACAGAGAGAGAGAGAGAGAGAAGCACAGCTCAGAGGACATCCATCTCCAGGGTGGGGCAGAGGAGAGCTTTCTGCATTTACAGCAAAACAATGCAGCACATATTTATAGAGCACCCAGGGCCCTGGAGGGAGTTAGGCACATCAGCAAATGCCATTCATAGTTCAAGTGCAAGCTAAAGTGTGTGGCTGGGCCATGAAACAAGTCACCTCCTGGTCAGACTGACTTAGGGTTGTTCTGTGAGGCTGTGGAAATGCATGGAGTGTCAGTGGAAGGACTCCACGCACACACACACACACAGACCCACCAGCTATCCCTTCCTGTCTATAGTGTGACCGAGGTGGTGATGGGGCAGGGGAGAGCTGCTGATGACGGGGGTACTCTGCACATGTTCTTTAAAAGAAACTGGATTTGCTCCTGGAAAGACAGCACCGTTTATTAATAAGTTGAACTATACGTATCATAAAATACTAAATAACAACTGACTTGAACAATAGAAAGGCTATTTCCATAGAAATATCAAAAGGCAGGTGGACTCCATGCACCAGTGTCGTGGTTCCATAGGGTCAGAGATACACAGTTTCCATTTGCCTTGTTTCTTTTCTGAAGAAAATTTCATTCCCAGCGTGACTTCACGACCCCCAAATGGCTACTTCAATTCAAGCCATCACGTCCTCACGCCAACGTTTAGAAGGAAGAGAGGGGAAGACCAAGGCTCGCCCTGCCTTCTCGAGCTCTTCCTTCCTGGTTGTTCCTCTCCCTAAGGAATGTCAAGCACAGAAACACGGCTCAGAGGACATCCATCCTGGTGTGCGGCAGAGCAGAGCTTTCTGTAGTTACAGCAAATCAATGAGGCACGTGCTTACAGAGCACCCAGGGCCCTCGTGGGAGTCAGACACATCATCCTCCATGTCTTGGGGGTCACCCTCAAAAAAGTGTCCCTGAGCCGGGCGTGGTGGCGCACGCCTTTAATCCCAGCACTCGGGATGCAAAGGTAGGAGGATCGTCGTGAGTTCGAGGCCACCCTGAGAATACATAGTGAATTCCAGGTCAGTCCGGGCTAGAGTGAGACCCTACCTTGAAAAACCAAAAAAAGAAAAAAGAAAAAAGAAAGTGCCCTTGAGGTTGATCAGATCTTAGTCACATAGCTATATTTACTGTGACAAATTTTGGTCAATCTAGGCTGTATTTGGAGTAACCTCTTGTGCTCAGCTATGGAAGTGGCGGAGCACGAATATTGGGGACCAACAAGCGGGGGTTTCCACGTGGAGAGAGCCATGCGCTGAGCGGGTGCCACACTGCCTTGCTCAGCCTCACAGGAATCAATTCATCTCAGCCCATCTGCTGGTGACTCCGTGCACAGGGGTCCCACGTGTGTGACACGGATACCAGGACTGTGGGTGGCCTTTGTCCCCTGCTCGGCCCCTGTCCCAGGGATTGTTCTGGCTCTTCTGGGTTCTGGGTTTGGCTTTCCTCCGGAAGGGCCTGCTGCTAACAGACGCTCATTTGCAGATTCCCAAGGCACATCTCCACTCCTGCTTCCTGCCCGAGCTTCTAGTCTTACAGAATCCTGGCTCTGCCCCTGGAGCTGGTGGCCGGCAGCACGGCTACATCTCTCACTTGGGCTCTGCCACCGCGTGAGGCAGGGCCTCGTGAGCAGCGCAGAAAGCAGCCAGCCTGAGCCGCCCCAGCGACTCCGCTCTGCATGGGCATGGGCAGCCAGCCCAGCTTCTCCCCTCTGCCTCTTGTGTCCTTTCTGCAGGCCATCTGGGAGAGGCTTCTGCCCAGTGCGAGGCCAGTGGACCTCCTCAGGACCTCCTGTGGCCCTCTGTCCTCTCCTCCTCTTGATAGAACCGCCTGTTAGCAAGCACTGGCCCGGGAGACAGAACTTTGCCCCTCTTCCCTCTTTGCCATCTGCTGCAGTCAGGTTCACATTGCTGGCAGAAATCACCTGACCTAGAACAGCTTTTGGGGGAAAAAAAGAGGTTTATTTTGCCTTACAGGCTCCAAGGGGGAGCTCCATGATGGCAGGGGAAAATGATGGCATGAGCAGACGGTGGACATCACCCCCTGGCCTACACAAATAAAATGGACAACAGGAACAGGAGAGTGTGTTGAACACTGGCAAGGGGACACTGGCTACAATACCCACAAGCCTGCCCCCAACAATACACTGCCTCCAGGAGGCGTCAACCCCCAAATCTCCCATCAGCTGGGAACCCAGCGTTCAGGACACCACACCATCTTTCTGACACACCCAGCAGTTCCTCACCCCTCCCCGCCCTTCCATTTTTCTGTTTTGAAGCAGGCCTCCAATCCCACATCTGTGGCCCTGCCGCAAGGGGGAGCTCCTGAGTGGCAGATCAAAAGCTGGAGGGTAGGGCCTTTCACAGTCAGTCCACATTCTGCAGCAGGCGAGGCCGTGCATTTCCCTATCGACTGTTCCAGGCTGTCCCTTACCATTTCCGACATTGTCACCCTCCTCTCTAATTGTTTCCATTGTATCCATGTAGTGACAAAAGTCTTCAGGGGGCAAGGCCCAAGGGTGAGCGAGCCTCTGAGAGGGCCAAACAGTTGGCCCATCCTTGTCTGAATGCTCCCTGGTCCCTGCGGCTGCAGGCCCACGTGCAGGAGTCCTGGGGGACTGAGTGTTGACTAACACCCAACAAGGACTTAAGTCCACACAAGAACCCTGCTTATGTGGCCATAAGCATGGAGGGTCCTTCCTTCATGTCCTAAATGGTTTGGAAAGATGGGAACTGTGCGTGCCACCTCTGATCCGTGTCACCCTGGTTACCTAGAGGGTCTGACTGGGGGACAGTGCTGGCTTCTCTGCGGCATCAGGTGAGGGGACAGAGTGAGGAACTGACAGACTCATACTTCTCCAGGGGATGAGGGGACATGAACCTACATGTCTCGGGGATCACCCTCACTTTTTCTACCTGAACACTATGGCCTGGCTGGAGGGGAGGAAGTTTGGAAGGAGGTGAGGTATCAGGTTTTAGGAACATTGTTGTGTTGGGAGCTCTGGGCACGGAATTCCCCGTCTCTGCCAGGCTTTCTACAGAAGCCTCTCCTACAGCTCCGGGTCTTGCCTGCCTGCCCAGCCTGTGCTGACCCCTCGTCCTTCTGCAGCGTGCTAGAGAAGTGTACCCACCTTTACCCCACCAGGTCACAGCCTGGGATGCCCTTCCCCACCCCCGCCTTACAGAGCCAGCCTCCTCGTTCCTCACCCTTCTTGGCTGGGTCCCTCAGCTTGCTGCTTCCGCCTCACTTGGATGTAGCCCTCCCACTCCAGAACCCCCTTGTCACTCAGGTACACCCCGCCTTAAATAGGAACACTTTATTTCATTTTTATTTTTATTGACGACTTCCATAATTATAGACAATAAACCATGATAATTCCCCCCCCTCACTTCCCCTTCACAGCTCCACTCTCCATCATATCCCCTCCCCCCTCTCAATCAGTCTCTCTTTTATTTTGACATCATCATCTTTTCCTCCTATTATGAGGGTCTTGTGTAGGTAGTGCCAGGCACTGCGAGGTCATGGATATCCAGGCCACTTTGTGTCTGAAAGAGCGCATTGTAAGGAGTCCTACTCTTCCTTTGGCTCTTAGATTCTTCCTGACACCTCTTCCACAATGGACCCTGAGCCTTGGAATGTATGATAGAGTTGTTTCGGTGCTGAGCACTCCTCTGTCACTTCTGCTCAGCACTGTGGTGCCTTCTGAGTCATCCAGAGGTTACCGCCATCTGAAAAGAGAAGCTTCTCTAACCAAAAACTAGAGTAGCATTAATATATGGGTATGAACATTAAGAGAGGTGCTTACTGGACAGTTTGGTGAACATAATGTATACATTTAGCCAGATACCAGCAGGCATTACACCCCTAGGGCTCATGGCTTCCCCTGTCATAGGTTTTCAGTATCAGGCATGTGTTTCCTCCTGTGGAGTGGTCCTCCAGTCCAATTAGAGGGCACCTTGTCTCCCCCATAACAGACACACCACTATTGCACCCATTGGCTCATTTGGCCTGGCTGGCCAAATTTAAGGCTTGCAGTGTCCACTGTTGTTTGTCTCCACCGATGACTTCTCTTTCTCCCATGGAGCTGCATGCAGCATAGCTTTTTCCAGCTTTCTGTCAGCTGGTCTACAGGGAGGAGGTTTTCAGCTCAGCTCCAGCAGGATTTCTCAGTGTCCTTGATGCTCAAGCATGTGGAGTCCTCAGCAATGGGATGTTACTATCTTTAGATGGGAACACTTTTGACCTCTTGGTAGCCTGTGACATGTCTTGAGCTCTGGACTGAGACCTGAGTGTCATCCTTGGAAAGGCTCTGACCCAGAGCAGGTACCCCATAAAGGTATACAGATAGGTATACGTAAATGTATACAGAAAGGTATACAGAAGGACCACTGGTGGGCATAGGCTGCTCTGCCTCTATGCTGCCTGCTGAATGAGAGGTTAAGGCCAAGGTGCTTGCTTTGGGAAATACGATGGTGGGTCCAGAGTGTGTGAATGGATTTACTAGACTGTAGCTCAGCTGTGGGACTGCGGTCAGCTCTCCCGAGCACCAGAAGTGGCCTGGCTCACTGTCTTTCCAAGGCAGTCCATCCCCTGGGACCCATGCTTCCCTAAACCAGAGGGCAGCAGAGAGAAGTTTCCTTAAATCAAAAAAGGAAGATAAGGAGCAGATGCTATCTTTGGGCAGCCACCTCCGCTTGTTGGTCCCCAGTATTTGTGTTCCCCTCTTCTATAGGATATATAACCAGCCAAGAGCTCTGCCTTTAAGCAAGCTGCCTCTAGTGAAGCTTGGGCAGGCTGTACCTCTAAGCTCTGAGCCTTTAGCTGCGATGGAAAGTAAGTCAGCCTGGGAGAAACAGCTCCTTTTTGCTTTTTACGTACTGGGGATGGAACCCATGACCTCCCCCATGCTAGACAAACGTTATACCACTGAGCTACATTCCTAGCCCTCTTCTGACTTTTTTTTTTCCCAGATAGGGGTCTCACTAAATTATACAAATGACCTTGAAGCCACTCAGTAGCCTAGGCAGGCCTTGAACATTCAGTACTGCCTTGACCTTGGGAGGAGTTGGGATTGCAGGTTTGTGTCACCAGCTCTGGCTGGAAGGACAGCTCTAAAGTCGGGGAGCAGCAGATGTGAAATGGGAAGCATTCAACCCCTTATCCTTGTCCCGTTGAACCAGAAAGGCCTGAAACAATCCCCACTCCCACACCTCCTGCCCGCCCGAGAGGGCAGAGGACACTGGAAATTTTGCTGGGGCTTAGATGCCAGCTGTCTGTTCACTGTGTGTCCTAAACACACTTCTGTGAACCTTGAAGGTCAATATGAACAGCACTTCCTGCATCATAAATAAACCAATCAATTATTAGATCCACTTAACCCAGGCCCTGCTCTGCCTGTGTGGTAAAGGCCACATCCTTTCCTCCCCTTTTAAGCACACATCCTTCTCTGTATAATTCACCCCCTGCCTCTGCGTATAAGGTTAGGTGTGTGGGCCCAGGACCTGTGGAGCCACATCTTGGCTTTCCTGGCCACCATCATGGTCCATTCTTATCCAGACTTACTTCCTCAGCTCTGGAATGAACCAGTTAAACATTTAGCTTCTGGGGGAAAGGTCTACCAAGGATTGTTTATAGGAAACTATAGCCACTGTCCAACCCCCAAGGCCCAGCAGGAAGTTCAGGACTGAAAGGGACCTAGCTGGGGAGTATACTTTTAGGAATAAAATCCTAGATCGGGCATAGGACCCCCCCTTCTTTTAAAGCCTTATATTGATATTTTAAAAACACCTTTAAAATTTTTTATTTCTTTATTTATTTGAGAGAGAGGGAAAGAGGCAGAGAGAGAGGATGGGTGCACCAGGGCCTGCAGCCACTACAAACAAACTCCAGACGCATGTGCCACCTGTGCATCTGGCTTATGTGGGCACTGAGGAATGGAACCTAGGTCCTTAGGCTTCACAGGTAAGTGCCTTAACCTCTAAGCCATCTCTCCAGTCCCGATAATGATTTTGATGCTTAAAAACAAATGTGGGGGCTGGAGAGATGGCTTAGTGGTTAAGTGCTTGCCTGTGAGGCCTAAGGACCCCAGTTCGAGGCTCAATTCCCGAGGACCCACGTCAGCCAGATGCACAAGGGGGCGCACGCATCTGGAGTTCGTTTGCAGTGGCTGGAGGCCCTGGTGCGCCTATTCTCTCTATCTGCCTCTTTCTCTCTCTGCCTGTCACTCTCAAATAAATAAATTTAAAAAATTAAAATAATTAAAATAACAAAAAACAAATGTGGTACCTAGATTTTTGGCAATGTCTACTCTCTAGACAGGATGGTATGTGGCTGAGGGTACAGTCCCAGTGCATCAGCATAGACTGAACATACATGTGAAACTCCCACCATCTTGATTCATCAAAATAAGTCTCCAAGCCAGCTGTGGGTGACAGATCAGAGTCTGTGTCAGGCTTACTAGCCTTCTGGCAATCTGCAAAGTGAGTTTAAGTAGCTCCCCTTGCGGGGGGGGGTAGGCTCAAAGAGGTGTGGCAATGTGACTTGTGAGCCACGGTCATCTGGGAGCAGCCCACCTGGCTTCCAAGTCTGCCAGCTGTCTGCTGCCTTGGCTCACCTCCACGTTATAGAACCTTCTCTCTGGCCTCCTGAGAGCTGGTGGGCTGAGAATGCAGTGCCTGACTGACACGTAGACAGAGGCGGGGAGCAAGCCTATACTTTCCTTCACTTGGCAGTATCTTTAGAAGGCCTCACACTGTCCAGCAAACTCATACATGTGTCTTTGAGGGGTCAGGCAGCAAGAGACACTGTCCTGCTACTTGCTGAGGACATCCCCAGCCCTCGGTTCTCAGTGAGCTTGACAGGGAGTCAGGCCGCTTCGGTAGGCTGTTAGGGTGGCCCCTGAAAGTCAAAAGGCAGGAAGGTCTCCACTTTGCTTGAGACAGAGTGTGATCTGGCTTCTTATCTCTTCCCTAGATCCATTTTTTTTTTCCCCCACAAACAACCTGGACTGCCTCCTGGGAGAGAGGTCTTTGCTAGGATTTAAACATTGTGGGTTGGTCAAGTTCAGCCTCTTGAACTTGGCATCACGGCTAGTGTCTTCCTGCGACAGCCCCTAGTCCAGACCATCTGCTGCCCCTCTGACTCACCAGAGCCAGAAGGTAGGGCCCACCACCATAAGGTTATAAATACGTTTGTGGGGAGAGGGCAAGCTCTCTCTGGGCTGCCTGAGCCCTGGTGAACCTCCAGCTTCTGGCGAGTGTCTTGTTGTCTCAGCCTAGCTGGGCTGAGGCGAGGGGAGAGCCCCCCCCCCAATCCCTACTTCCCACATGGGCTTCTTATCCCTCCTGCTCTCCACATGGCGGGAGCTCATTGAACTTTCTTTTCTGTCCTCTGCATGGTTTTTCCAGGCCCACCACGTGGGCTCTGAAGTCACATGGGCGTATTCATTTTCCTTCCCTTGGTCTGTACTTCCCTAAATAAGCATAATAATTTAATAATTATCCTTCTCAGTCTTATTTGATTCATTTCTTAGATTGAAATTAGACATAAACTTAGGGTGTGGGTTTCAAGGTCTTTCCTGAACCCCTAACACTCCGTTTCAAGATGTTTCACTCATCTAGCATCTACTATCTCCTCCAGAAGGTCTTAGTAAGCTGCTACACCCCTCGGGCATGGATGACACTGGCCAGTTGGAAGGACACTGGCCATGGGGATGCAGGAGAGAACTCAAGGGTGGCCATACCAGGTATTTGTTAGTGGAGAAGGTAGGAGGAGGCCCCAAGGGAGATGCTGGGCCTGGGGACAGTACTCAGGAGCTCAGGCACACAGAGGTTCCATTGCTGCTCATTATCCCTGGAGAGTTGGAGTGAGAATCTCCCGTAGACAGTGAGTCTACAGATAGATACTCAAAGCCTTTATGACCAATGGCAGAATGTTTGCAAATAATTTCCACAATCCTCTGTACACTTCAAATAATCCCCATATTACTTATAATACCTAATATAATGGAAGTGCTTTGTAACTAGTTGGATTGGTTGGGGCTAGTGACAAGGGAAAAGTCTGTATATGTTTAGCACAGAGGCAGGTTTTTCCATATAGTTTTCAATTCAGATTGGTTGGATTTATGGGTACAGACCCCCAGATATGAACACCCTGCTCTGCTTCAGCATTTCCACAGCTAGCCTCAGCCCACCGGTGCATTCTGACATCTCTCTCTGGCAGGCAAGTGGGTCTCCACTGGGAAGCCCATTGGCTCATATGCCAGGTCCCCCTGTTCCACAGGCCAGCTACTTGTGAGGCCTGGAAGCTGGACACAGGTGGCTTCTGTCTGTCGGAGGGCATAGGCTATGGGGCAAGTGTTGTGTAGCTGTTTCCTCCCATTGGACATGGCTGTCGCCATCTTGAGTCAGAGTGGCTGTGACCACTTGCATGAGACTTCCATGAGATTGGGTCCATTAACATTCCCTCACAGAGAGATGGAGAAGCAACCTGGGTCCTGAGCCTTCGGAGCATTCATGTGGTCCTCACAGGCCTCTTCCTCCCCTGAGATTGTGTAGGAGGTGGAAGGTTCAGGCATCGCCCAGGGGACCTTTCAATAGTGCAGCTTTTTGTGAAATGCCCATACGACAGTGAGATCTTCAGTGGTATACCTGCCCATAAGGTGCCCAGGGGATTTTCTAGTGGCATAACTGCCTTTGAGTCACCCATATTCCTGTAAGTAATCCCAGTAAACTTACTGGCTTCCCGAGCTACACTTGGACATAATCTGTTGGTGCCCTCTTGACTTGGGAGAGTAGGTATTTCTTTATACAGTCTCTGGAAGTCCCAAGACAAGAGGGGGACACCTGAGCAGAAGCCATTGTGTCTTCTTTCTCGTGGGTTGACATGATGGGTTTAAGCACTTTTATGGCAACGACAGAGCATTGGGGCCTGACACATTCACTTTCTAGAATATCCTTTGCTTCAGATGGGGAGAGAGGAATCTACAGAAGATAGGATCTCCCTCCAGGGTAGAGAACCATAACCCTAGACCAGCTCCTTCCCTGCCAATCCCCTCCCGGGCACACACATGCCACATTCCTGCTCCTATCCTGTAAGCAACTGCAGGGAAGGGCTGAGGGTAACACGGTGACACGTGGACAAAGGGGCAGGTCACAAAGCCAGAGAAAGCTGTTGACTACATAAACTCACAAGCATGACCATTGGGGAGCAGCAATGTGGGGGTCTGCCTGCCGAGAGCTGGGTTCTGCTGAGTCCCAAGGTATCAGATTAGCCTCAACTGATCTGTCCAAGAGCATAAAGCGGAATGCACTGTTTTTAGGAAGCCTTACACCTAAATCATCTAGATCACTACAGTAAATAGAAGATGCCAGCTTAGCACTTACAGAGCTTGCCGGTAAAGCCAAAGGACTCAGGTTCAGTTTCCTAGTACCCGTGCAAAGCCAGCTGCACAAGGTGGCACATGCATCTGAAGTTCGTTTGTAGTGGCTCAAGGCCCTGGCGTGCCCATTCTCTCTATCTCTATCTGTGTCTTTCTTTCTCTCTCAAATAAAGTACATATAAGAAATAGAAGATGCTGAGTTTGTTTGTTTGTTTGCTCAAGGTAGGGTCTCACTCTAGCCCAGGCTGACCTGGAATTCACTATGTTGTCTCAGGGTGACCTTGAACTCACAGCAGTCCTCTACCTCTGTCTCCCAAGTGCTGGGACTAAAGGCGTGCCCTACCACACCTGGCAGGTAAAGATGCTGAGTTTTGGTCTTCTGTTAGCTCCACGTACCCTCTTTCCTGACAGTGTCTGATAACAGGGTGTTCAGCTGCAAGGGCTCGTCTATGAGACTTTTCATAAGAATCCTTTCAGCCCTTCTAAAGCCCAGTTCTGTTGGAGCTAAATCACACTGGGGATTCTCCTTTCCTTGCGCCTCCTAGCTGCCTTGAGGGAAGACGGATTTGGCTGTTGCTGGAATTATTCTATATTCCTGGGACAAAATACCCTTCGCTCCTTGAGGAGGTTGAGGAACCTATGGCCAGGCTCCCCAAAAACTGGAAGGCCCTTCCCACCCTGGGGTGGAACCCAGTTGCCGAGGGGTCCCAGGCGGCTGCACTGTTTTTGTCCTGGCTGCCAGGGACTCTGAGTTTTTCTGTCACATGCGTGCCTATGCGGAAATTCCAGGCTTTCCGGAGACCATCTTACTGCTCAGTATCCTGCCCCTTGACCTGTCTGGCCTGGCTTAGTCCTGGAGGAGAGGAAAGTCAAGAACGTGGATCTGTTTGGTTGCCGACAGGCGTTTGTCTTTGGGTAGTAAGCTTCCTGAGGAAGGACAGCGAAGGGCTCTGGAATGGGAGAGTGCTGTGTAGGGGAGAGGGCTCCCATATAGAGCCCCAGAGTAAACCACATCATGGACCATGCTGGCAGGGCCTCTAACTGACTCCCAGAACTTCATTGCCCACCACCACCCATAGAGTATTGCCTTTCTCCCCCAGTTCCTACAGGGTGGCACTACCCTCTGGACCCACCAGGACAGCTGGTAGGCTTGGCCAGCCTCTCTCTGTGGCTTTCCAGATGCAGGAGGGAGTTGTGGCTACGGAGACCGGATCCCCACTCCGGGAAGCTCAGGTCTTCCTTGGGGCTGTGGTGGCACTGTGGGGGTGGGGGTTGGGCTGGGATACCTCTGTGTCACCTGCAGTGTGCCCCCTAACTTTTCAGGATCCTAGAGGGGAGAGTGGATGCCAGTACCCTTCTAGTTTTGAACTTACTTTCTTGGGATGCTTGTCACCTCAATAGCGCCCCACTCTAGGGATAAAGCCTTTAACACATGGGCCTTTGAGGGACACTCATCCAAATCCTAACACCAGGCAAGAATCTGATAGTCCAAGGATTTTCTTTGTGACTATTCATTTCACTTGATTTGGATATATTGATCCTTTTCCATCCATCCACCCATCCATCCACCCACCCACCCACCCACCCATCCATCCATCCACTCATCCTCCCACCCATCCATCCATCCACCCACCCATCCACCCACCCATCCATCCATCTATCCATCTACCCACCCATCCACCCATCCATCCATCCACCCATCTACCCACCCACCCATCCACCCATCTACCCACCCACCCATCCATCCACCCATCCACCCATCCATCCATCCATCCACCCATCTACCCATCCATCCATCCACCCATCTACCCACCCACCCATCCACCCATCTACCCACCCACCCATCCATCCACCCATCCATCCATCCATCCATCCATCCATCCATCCATCCATCCCAGACAGCTCAAGTGCTAGATACTGTGCCTGAGCTAGAGTCATAGAGGTGAGGGGTATTCAGGCCATGTCTACAGAGACAGTTGCTATGCAACTAGCACCCAGCTGCATTAGATCACTCACTGGGTTCTATGTGTACTTTAAACCACACCTCACTCTGCATCAGAAACCTGGACAGTTTGCGACAAGAAACACAGGCCACAGCATAATGATCTGTGCAAAGAGCAGAGGCTTGCGATGTGGGAAACTGGAATACAATGAACTCTGCAAATACCATGGCTGTCTTTAGAAAACAGGATCCATTTATCTGAGTAGGATAACTGCAATGGGCTAACTAGGGAGAATGGAAATAGCAGCAGTTCCCCTGACCAGACCCTGGCCGAGCACGTCACACACATTCCAGGATATCTGTGAACACCCATCACATCACAAAGATGACACCACATTTCAGGATTTCCGCGGCTTGCCCTGTCATGGCTGGAGCCAGAACTCAAACCTGGGTCTGTCTGAGTCCAGTGTTTCTGCTAATCATGACATGGGAAGGATTCTTATTTCTATTGGCTGCCTTTTAATCCAGGCAGCTAAGGAGTTTGGGCATGGGTGAATCTAGCCTTTGAACTTGGTGGTGTTGATTTAGTACCTACAAAGCAAGATACGCTGTTACCTGTTTGTTACTGTTCTGGGAGCCAAGTGTTGGGAGTTCCCCGCAGTTTATTTCAAGATACCAGTTGTGATCTCATCTCAGCCTATGTTTGCCTTGCCTAAAGCGTGGCTCTGGGATTGGACTCGGCTGGAAGTCAGGTGGTTGGAGTTGTAATCTCTGTGTTGCAGAGGATTAACAGTGTGGCCTTGGCAAACTCACTTTCCTCTGGTTTCATTTTTCCATTTGAAAATATAGGAATCATAGCAATGCTTTCAGTGGCGCTAGAAGAAAAGAACACGGGCTCAAGAAGCACCTTCGAGGATGTCCGTGGTAGTGCGGCCCGTGAGCATGAAAACCTGAAGACTTCCATGAGGAGGGTGATAAACCACAGTGGCCCCGGGTGAGAAGCAGCCTCCAAATAGACTGCCAGTGATCCCCCACCTCTGAGTACCCCCAGGCCAAATCCTCTCCCACCTTGAACCATGGGCTGCTTTATATGATCAATAACACATGCCACAATAATAATAATAACAATAATAGATCACTCCTGAATTTAGATTACAACAAGATAGTGATCTTCTTTTTGCGTTTTTTTTTCTCCCTTGTTCTCACCAGTCGTTTCCTCTGGGACACTGTCTTAGGAGCAGAACTGAGGTCATCCACCAGCAGCTATGCGAGTGAGCCATCCCATCTTGTAGGCAGATCTTCTGGCCCCGGGGAAGCTGACAGCAGCTCCAGCCTGCAGCTCAGTTTGCAGGCCTAACAAGAAGCCTTGATTCCAAACCACCGGCGGGAGCTGCTTCAGGCTACCTGAGCCTAGAAAGTGGGGGAGATCATGGCTGTTTTCCCTTGTTTATGTCTTATGGTATATGCTTCTAAACTTGAGGAGGGGGCCATCTGTTCCACAGAAATAGACCGTGTGGTGATTTGCATCAGGTATCCCCCATAAACTCATGGGCTTGGTCCCCAGCTGGCGGCAATTTGGGAGGTGGAGCCTTGCTGGAGGAGGTGTGCTCCTGGGGACGGATGGGCTTTGAGTCTTTATAGACACCGCCCCCTTGCCAGAGCACATCTCGCTCTCTTGCCGCTGTCTTTCTTCTGTTGTGCAGAGGTGATGTCCGGCCTCTGCTCTGTCGTCTTTCCCTGCCATCATGAAACCATCCCTCAAGACTGCCAGCCGCAGTAAGCCCTTTTGGTCGGGTGTGTTGTCCCAGCAGCAGGAAAGTATCTACAACAAAAGACATACATCACATACTATAGATTATGTAACAGTTAAAACAATGGAGGGTAGGTGATGTGCACTGGTATGGGAAGAGTTTCACTATGTGTTGTTAATAATAATTTATGCAAATAATAATTGCATGAAATACAGTCAGTTATATCTATTACATAAAATGTCATCACTGTTCACTATGTTTTATGTATTTGCATATGAATGCCTCATGTAGTTAATAGCTCATTGTGATGTACTATTAACAATTTACCTCTCTGGCTTAGTAGTTAAGGCGTTTGCCTGCAAAGCCAAAGGACCTTGGTTTGATTCCCCAGGACCCATGTAAACCAGATGCACAAGGTAGCACATGCATCTGGAATTCATTTGCAGTGGCTTGAAGCCTTGACATGCCCATTCTCTCTCTCTCTCTCAAATAAGTAAATAAAAATAAAATATATAAAAAACAGTTTATCTCTCAATAAGTCAGAGGAGGAAACCAAAGAGAGTTTTCAGTTTTACTCGGCTTATTACTATGTATATGATATATGCTTTGAAATTTTATCGTGCTAACATGTTAAGGCATTATTTATCTACAACAAAAGTTCTTTAAACAAAGGAGCTTGACGACATGATCACTGGGTTCCCTTTCAACTCTAATGTTGCAAAGTTCCATTAAAGTCCTCATCTGATTAAAGATGAGATGAATGTGACAACATTTATTACTTCAATGGGCAAGCAGAAGGTGGGCAAGCCAAGTGTCAGCAGAGTTGTAGGAAAGCTGGGGGAGGGGTGGGTTGGCAGTCAACTAGAAAGGCTGGCCTGTATGAGAACAAGGCAGTGTCAGCTAAAACAAAATCGAAAAACTGTACTCCCTTGGAGATCTAGTATTTCTACTCCAAGGTATTCATTTTTTTAAACACAGAAACATGCTAGCAATAACATTTATTTATGGAAATGCTGTGCCGTACGTAATAGAGTATGACATATCAAGATAGACATGTCATGGACTTGCAAGTACGAAAACAATTTGCAATAACCTATGTAGCCATACATAAATAAATTTGTGTATTTCTATGAGGCGATCAAAGTGAATGAAGTAGATCTAATAAATTACAGTGTAAAGAAATCTTTAAGGATTTTATGAGGGAAAAGTCTGGCGTTATACCTAATGTGGTACAATCAGTAAACGCCATCCCGCCCCTAATATTTCTGTGAGAACTGATGGCTATAAATCTCGTGGTGCACGTGAGAGACAGGGTGGGCAGCCCTGGAGGAGGGGAGAAGCATGAAACTGAGGGATTAAGTAAGAGTCCCAACCTTCAGCTGCACGGTTCTGATTTGACTAGTAAATGAATAGTAGTAAGTACCAATGAGCACTGTGCAAGACATGCCCATAATATTCATGACTCATTAGAAATTAATTTAGAAATAGCCATTCGTCCCAACCACTAAGGAGGTGGCAGCGGGGAGTAGACATTAGGGTATTTTAAGAGCAGTTCCTCTCAACTCTTGCAGAGTGAGCATTAGAGTCGGCACAGCGTTAGGAGAAAATGGTGCTAATCCTGCCACAGCGGAGACTCTGGGACATCATTGGTACTGTAGCTCTGGCCTTGGTGCCTTTTAAAGGCTTACCAAACAATTCCAGGGGGGTGGCTGAGAACCCCTGATGGAGACCAGCAGGCACAGAAAGGTGGTTGTGATGGTAGGAGACTAAGGAGTCATAATGATGTGGTGTCCTGCATTGGAAGCCATTGAAGTGAAGTCTCTAAGCAGCATGTACCAGCATCAGCCTCTTGACTCACTGAGAATGTATGGTCACAAAAGGGGGGAGTGCTGGAATCTCGGTGAGGTGTGCAGGAACCCCATGCTATGTCTAGGACTCTCCTTAAATCTCAAGTCTTTTGTGCTTTGAATTCTTTGTTTTAAAAGGTTGCCAGCTTGGGTGCTCAGGAGGCTCCAGGGCAAGGAGGGAAGCACCAGGCAGAAGGAGGCCTGCATCCCAGCATCCGGCTGGAGGAGACCCACCTCAGATGAGGATCAGTGGAGACAGACCCACCCTCGGGACCAGAGTGGGCTGGGGATGGAATATGACCCTCAGGCTCGTGGGATCCATTTCCCAGGGTGAGAGCTGGCCTAGAAGCTTCTGGCTATTTTAAAATGGAGTGGGAGGCTAGGGAAATTAAAAATGGCCTTTGTAGGGAGCTTGCACAGGATCTCAGAACTGGGGAAATTTAGTGCTCAGATGGCTTGATGTGCTCATTCCATAGCCAAGGCCAGAAGGCTAGAAGGCCAGGCCAGACCTGTGGGCCACAGGGTAAGAAAGGGGCTGGCCTTCCAATTCCAGCTTTCTCAATCTAGGGCCCTTCTGTCTTTACGCTTCTGTCCTTATATTCCCCAAGCAGGTGGAGTGAAGGCTTGCCTCTGGGTTAAAATGACCTCTTTTTGTAGTGTGGGCATCATACCCAAGGCCTCTACCACTGAGCTACAATGCAGTACTTTATTTTCATTGTGTGCATGCGTGTCTATACACTCGCGTGTGTGTGTGTGTGTGTGAGACTCACACATGCACATGCCTATAGGAGCCTGAGGACAATCACACATATCATCCTCACAAACATTGTCTACCTCTTTTTGAGACAGTGTCTCTCATTGATCTGTAGCTCACTGATTAGGTTAGACTGACTGCCCAGTGAACTCCAGGGACCGGCCTGTCTCCACCCCCCTCAGTGCTGGGCTTGCAGGAATGCCAGGCATGTACGTGGATACTGGAGACCTGACTCAGCTCCTCCTACATGTGAGGCAAACATTTTACTGCTTGAGTTATCTCCCTAGTCTCAGAACCTAGTCCTTTTTTTTTTGAGAGAGGGCCATATTAAGTTATTAGGCTGGTGTTTGGAATTTGTGATCTTCCTACCTGAGCCCTGCGCCTCCTGAGTAACTGGAACCAAAGTTCTGTGCCTGCCCACCTCCATGCCCATCTTTCCCTCTGTTTTTGCTGAGAAAGACTTCTCACTGCTCATTCCTTATTATAGATGGGCTCTGGCAGGGGACTTCTCACTGCTCATTTCTCATTATAGATGGGCTCTGGCAGGGGACTTCTCACTGCTCATTCCTTAATATAGATGGGCTCTGTGAGGGGACCTGCTCCAGCCTATTGCTAACACTGCACAGTTAGAATGATTTCTGAGACTGCGACTGCTTCACCCCAAGTGCTGTGGGTAACCAGCCCGCCTGGCTCACCAGACCGATGGTCGCTTTGGGGGGGGGCGGTGTTCCTTGGGCGGGCCAGAGCTGCTCCCACTTCAGGAGGTGTTCTGCTGAGACAATGGGTAGTATTGCCAGGAAACTTCCCCAAATTGCTGTCATGCCTTGCCTCAGCTTGCCACACCCTTCAGGGGCCTGAGGATCCACCAACCTAACCCTGCCCATCTTGTCTTGGGTTGGCTAGGGAGAAGCAGACTGGGGAAGAAATGATTGCTTCTAAGCTCATTTGTAGTCAAAGGCTGTGATTTACCCTGCTTGGGAGTGGGGTGAGGTAGGATTCAATGATGCTGGCTACAGACATTGAGGAAGAGTTGTCGGGGAAGCTTGAACCGTGGTTCCCTGGCTGTGCAGAAGAGTTTTTCCCATATTCTGATTTTGGTGACTTGGGGGCCCTGACATGGGTCATTTTTTTTTTTAAATGCCTCAAATGGATTTAATGAATAGCTACGGTGGAGAACACCTGGATCAGAGGAAAAAGGAACGTTGTAGTCAGTGGCTAAGTTAAGGAAATATCTACAGAGGAAAGTGACTTGCTCGTAGTTTTACATATTGTTGGCAAATTAAATTCAAATTTCAGTATAACAAAGACCCTTGTGCTGAGACACAAGGGCAATGTCTCCTTAGTAACTCCTGTGATGCGTGTTCTGATTGGCCAGACCTCAGATCACGTGCACAGCCTTGTAGGGAAGGGGCAATCTATATAGAACGGACTCCTGCTTTTAGGATGGGGTTACGTGGGAGGGAGGGAAGGGAGGAGGGAAGGTGGGAGAATGAAAAGATTGGAACTAACAAAACCTACTGATAGCACAGTCTGATTCAGAGTGAAATAGGCCCTAATTGTTGCTATTTCAGAACTCCATACATTTTCCCAACATCTCACTTGGGCATAACTTTCTCTTGTACGAATCAGGAGTCCACATGAAGCGTAATGGCAGCCTGTGATCACATCTTATCACATTCCCAAAAGGAGGCACACAAATGGCTGATAGGCCCATGAAAAATGCTCATCGTCACTAACGCTCATCAGTGACACGCAGATTGGAAGCCCAAGATGTCACCTCACCCAGTAAGACTGACTACTAGCAAAATGACTAAAGATGACAATGTCGAAGTGCAGGTGATATGAACAAAGGGGAACTCTTATATATGACTGGAGTGGATATAAAGTAGTGTAATCATGTTAGAAAACTGTGTGAAGGTTCCTTAAGAATGAAAAATAGAGCTACATATGCTCTTTTTCCTCTGACACGTCACCCAAAGATCTTAGTGTCATCATGGGCCACTGCCCCTCTGATGTCACTAAAAGAACAAGCTGTCACCTAGCCTCACTTCTGCCGAGGTGGCCCTGATGAAAAATCTGTGTCTTTGACCTGGCGTGGAAGAAGACCAAAGTGGATGAGTTCCCATCTTGTGGCCACACAGTGTCATGAATATGAGCACCTCTCCTTAGGAGCCCCGGAGGCTACCCAGATTTGTGCCAACCATGGTTAAAAACATGGTTAAAAAGTCATGGCAAAGATGGCTTTCATGTTTGAATGCAACTCTATCCTTTCCACGTCATCTGCATCAACAAGATGCTGTCCTGTGCTGGGGCTGACAGGCTCCTGACAGGTATGTGGGGTGCTTTTGTTAGGTCCTAAGGCACGGAGGTTACATTGGCCAGGTCATCATGTCTATCCACACCAAGCTGCAGAATAAAGAACATGAGATTGAGGCCTTATGCAGGGCCAAGTTCAAGTTTTCTGGCTACCAAATGATCTGCATCTCAAAGAAGTGGGCTTCACCAAGTCCCATGTAGATGACTTTGAAGGTGATATGAGAAGCGGCTCGTTCCTGATGTCTGCGGGGTCAAATATATTTCCAGTTGTGGTTCCCTGGACAAGCAGTAGGCTCTGCACTCATAAGAGCTTCTACTGCTCAATTGCCCACCATTTATATTCACTAGTAAATATCACATACAATCAGAGAAAAGAACTACATATGATCTAGTGTTACCACTCCCAGGTATACAACCCCGGGAACCAGAGTATGTTGAAGAGGTTATCTCCATGTCTGTATTAGCTATAGCAACATTCACAATAGCTAAGAGAAGGAAACAATCAAGTGTTCAGGAATAGAGAAAAAAGGAGGCATACATACACAATGGAATAGTACTATCTTTGTTTACTTATTTATATATTTGGTAGAGAGAGGCAGATAGAGAGAGAGAATGGGCACCCCAGGGCCTTCAGCCTCTGCAAACGAACTTCAGATGCATGTGCCACCTTGTGAATCTGGCTTACATGGGTCCTGGGGAATCAAGCCTGGGTCCTTAGGCTTGGCAAGCAAGGGCCTTAACTGCTAGGCCACATCTCTCCAGCCCAGTATTCAGTCTTTAAGAAGAAGGAAATTCTTCCATTTGTAACAAATAGATGAACCCAGAGGACATTGAACCAATGAAATAAGCCAGACATAGAAAGATAACATATGATTTCACATATATGGAATCTGAAAAAGTTGAATTCATGGAAATAGCAATTGGTTTTTCAGGGTTGAGGGTAGGGGAAGATGGCTGAGGACTGGGGAACTGTTTGTTGAAAGATGTCAAATTTTAGTTAGACAAGAATAAGATCCAGAGAACATATAACATGATGGCTATGCTTATTGTTATATACCTGAAAATAACTAAGTGTAAGGACTAAGGATTGTCACCACCAAAAGTATGTGACTAACACACATGCCAGAGAGCTTGAGCTAGCTATGGTATCATGCATATATCTTTCAAAATATGCTGTATGCCACAAATATATACAGTTTTTGTCAATTTAAAAAACTTAAGAAGGTCTCAAAAGAAAGAGGGAAAGAGGGGTGGAGGGATGGCTCAGCAGTTAAGACACTTGCCTGCCAAGCCTAAGGACCCAGTTTGATTCACCAGTACCCACCTAAAGCCAGATACACAAAGTGGCTCATGCATATGGAGTTTGTTTGCAGTGGATGGAGGCCCCGGTGTGCCCATTCTCTCTCTTTCTCTCCTTTCTCTCTCTTTCCTCTCTCTCTTTATCTGCCTCTTTCTATCTCTGTCTCATAATTAAATAAATAAAATATTTTTAAAAAAAGAGAAGGAAGAAAAAAGAAGGAAGGAAAGAAAGAAAGAAAGCCCAGAGCAAAACATCCAAGCACAGGAAGGGGGTTCTGTAGGAGTTTGGGTTTCTACAGTCCAGGGAGAAAAGGCAAGACTATAGTGCCATTGGGAGAGTGAGCAATTTCCATATAGCGTGGGGAAGAAGCTAGTCCAGACTTCGGGAAAAACTAGGAAGCATTGAATGTTCACTCAAGGCAGTTGGTCAAGTATAGTAAAAACTGGGGAGTGTCTATTTCCAGTTCTTTCCTCTGTCCCAGCACACAGAAGAAACATTTCTTACCTCTCTGGACTGAGAAGGGTTTATTGCTTCTGCTGCTGTGACAAGAGCAGGAAGGATGGCCTTGAGAAGGGGGTTGGGGGAGCATTAGCTCAGCACGGCCTGCACGGCTGCGTCCCTGCACAGAGCAGATGTAGAGCCATTTTGGCCTGCGGTGGGTTTTGCTTGAGTGAGGGAAGACTTGAAGGTTTGTTGAGCTAGATTTTGCCTAAGCTATTCTCACTAATGCAGGGTGGATGATCTGAGATGAGGCTTTAGTGACAGGGCTGTAAAGTGAAGCTTTTTTTTTTTGGTTTTTCGAGTTAGGGTCTCACTCTAGTCCAGGCTGACCTGGAATTCAGTAGGTAGTCTCAGGGTGGCCTTGAACTCACTGAGACCCTCCTCCTTCCGCCTTCCGAGTGCTGGAATTAAAGGTGTGCACCACTACGCCCAGCTTGAGGCTATTTTTTAATTTTTTTAATTTTTATGAGAAAGAGAGAGAATTGGCATGCCAGGGCCTCTAGCCACTGCAATGGAGTTCCCGACGTGTGTGCCACCTTGTACTCATGCATCACCTTGTGCATCTGACTTATATGGGTTCTGGGGAGTCAAACCTGGGTCCTTAGGTTTCTCAGGCAAGTGCCTTAACTGCTAAACCATCTCTCCAGCCTGAGGCTTTTTTTGTTTGTTTGTTTGTTTTCAGGTAGGGTCTCACTCTAGCCCAGGCTGACCTGGAATTCACTATGTAGTCTCAGGGTGGCCTTGAACTCATGGCGATCCTCCTACCTCTGCTGGGATTAAAGGCGTGCGCCACCACACCGGGGCCTGAGGCTATTTTCAAGTAGAGGAAAAGCCTGTCCATGTTCATGGGCTGAGAATTGAGCAGGAGAGAGAGAGAACCTACCTGGTTGTTCAAACTTAGCAGATGGTAGCAGGTGTATGAGTCCCAGCAAGAGAGAAAAAAGCTCACTTTGCAACAAGAAGTGATAGTTCTTTCTTGGTGTTTGAGTTTTGCGGTTCTGTAACAGAATCCCTGATACCAGGGGATTTATAAAGAACAAGACCTTTATTACAGTTCTAGAGGTTGGCAAGTCCAAGGTCAAGGGCCTTGCATCTCCAATGGCCTTCTTGCTGCGTCATTCTATGGTGGAAGGTGGGAGGGCGAGAAAGTGCTGGGGGATGTGTGTGCTGAACCCATCTTTTTATCAGGAGCCCCTCCTATAATAGTTAACTCGCTCTCACGAGTGGCATCGGTGCGCTTGTGAGAACAGAGCCTCGTGACCCCTGAAAGCCCCCACCTCTCCTCTCAGCACTGTTGCAGTGGGCCTGACGCATCCTTCACGGGAACTTTGGGCAGACGATCAGCCCTCAGCTCTTGGGCATGAGAAGAACGGAAGACAAGTGAGGCCTAGAGGGGAGGGAGGCTGATCGCTTTGGTGGTTTTTATTTTTCTATTAGATATAGACAGATGGGTGCCTGTTAAGTGGGAAGATATGACAGGCTTTGAGACATGGGGTACTCCCTGGAGCGGAATCAATTGCAAAGTGGCGAGGGAAGTAGAAAAGCCTGTTAGAATGGCTCAGTGAAAATTCCTAAGAACCCTGATGCTTGTGAAGATGTGGTCTTCCCAGGAAACCTCTGGCTCTTGGTGGGAAATTAGCCTGGGGAGGGGAAGGGGCTCCCATCCTGATGCTATCAAAGCCAAGCTTGCATAATCAATTGGTTGTTCTGTTATGAAAAGAGATCTCTGAATTGGATAGAATAAATAACCTTTAGGTTCCCTTCCAACCTTGAGACTTTATGATTCTATGAGTCTGTATGTCATAAGGAGCTTAACAAAATCAAATCACTTCCATCCTATTCAAATCATAGCGACCTGCCTTTCAGCTCCCCATAGGGAATGGACTTTAAAAATGCTGCATACTCAGAATAGATTATGTGATTCGTGCACTCTCATTCCAGGTCAGTTCTTTTAAGCATCGGAGTCATTATGGGGGCAGATGTGCCACCGCGCTGACCGATAAGTTAGCTCCGCATTTATCTCTCTAGAGCAGGCGTGAGGGATGGCTGAGCACCGAATGCCATTTTGATGCACATTCTTTTTGTTTGCTGATGACTTTTTGAGTCTTCTATTACAGAAGTTACATTTTTTTCCCTGTTGACTCTGGGTTATTAAGGTTTTGTACTTTTTAGAGAATTTTTTTTATTTAATCCTGGTATCTTGGAAGCAGTTTTACAAACTTGGCAGCAAGAGGAGAAGGAATGTTCTGGTTGGTTCTGGCTCCAAAGGTACCACAAATCTCTGCCTGATGGCTGGATGTCCACTTGGGTACTGGTCACCCCAGGTATCAATAATAGAGAAGAAAACAATGTCATGAAATTGCTTCATACTGGCATGAACTGAAAATGGTCCCAGCCTCACTCAAGCAGGCTTGCTCGAGAAGTCACAATACCACCAGGCATTCTGCAGTTCTAGTCTAGTTCTAGTGACTCACTCCAGCAACTCCCATGCCAGTGACAGTCCTTTTGGTGACCAACAGCAGATGAGTTTTGAGGAGTGGGAGACATCAGCTGGATAATATGACCTCCAGCCCCAATAAAAATGAGTTTTTTTTTTAAAGCCTCCTAGCTTAAGCATTTAATAGCATTTTCCCAACACACTAAACTACTTGATATGGAGCCACATCTCACACTACTCTTTGGCATAAGAAATATTGCTTTATTTGTCCACCAAGCCCAGCGTCAGGAGACTAGGGGAATAGAAACATTGCATGAGTCCTACGTGCTGGGGAAATGGAGGGACAATATTCTAAGAGCAAAGGGATTATCATACTGCTTAATAAGTAATAAATGCAGGTACTAAATGATAAAGCATAAAAGAGCAGAAACATTAATGGAAACCTTCAATCACTCACTATGTAAGTGGGGAGCAAGAGAGAGCGGCTCACTTCTAATTAAAGCTGCCCTCATCAGTGAGCCTAAAGGACATCAGTTACACTGCCTTAGCTGTGTCTGGTCAGGGAGGCTGATAATTCCATCTCCTGGGGAGGTTGAAGCAGGAGAATTACAAGTTCAAAACCTGCTCAGTCTACAGAGAACATTCAAGGATATCCTTGGTAACTTACTGAGAGGTTATCTCAAAAATAAGAAGCAAAAAAAAAAGAGCTGGAGCTATAGTTCAGGTGTAAAGCACTTGTTCAGCATGCCCAAGGTCCTAGATTCAACCTGAAGTACTGAGACAAACAAACAAATACTGTTTTGACCTTATGTTCCACCAGAAAATATTGGGGTTAAAAATAAGAGTATATCTATTTATACTGTGCTTAGCTACTTTCATAGTGTATACTGAATGACTTTGATTACAATAAAAAAACACATACTATATATATAACTCTTTAACTAGAACAAAAAGAGAGAGAAAGACAAAAAAAAAAAAAAAAGAAAGAAAGAAAGAAAGAAAGAAAGAAAGAAAAGATAATCAGCCTGTCAGCCTGACTGGAAGTACTAGTTGCAATTGGAATTAACCCTTCTTGGGTTGAGGCCATCTCTAAGACTCTGCACCAGCCTAAAATGCCAGTTATTACAAGGCCTCGATTATTTGTTACCAAATGAGTTGTTGACGTATTGGTAGTAGAGTGGTGATATGAATTTCCATAAAGCCCATGGAGGAAATGGACTATAGGAGATATACGCACACACTTGGACGGGGCAGAGCACACGCCATCATGACTGGGGAGCGCAGTGTGCAAGCCAGGCAGAGGGATGAGCAGGCAGCAGAGTGAGGGGAAACCGACCACTGTCTTAGAGCAGCCTGGGATGTTGTTGCAGTTACCTTTTTGTTGCTGGCACAAAACAGAAGATCAAAAACAGCTTTTGGAACAGCCGGGCGTGGTGGCGCACACCTTTAATCCCAGCACTTGGGAGGCAGAGGTAGGAGGATCGCCGTGAGTTCAAGGCCACCCTGAGACTACATAGTTAATTCCAGGTCAGCCTGAGCCAGAGTGAGACCCTACCTCGAAAAACCAAAAAAAAAAAAAAAAAAAAAAAAAAAAAAAAAAAAAAGACAAAAACAGCTTTTGGGAGGAAAGGTTTTTTTTTTGTTCTTGTTGTTTATTTTTATTTATTTCTTTGAGAGCCACAGACAGAGAGAGAAAAAGGGAGATAGAGAGAATGGGCGTGCCAGGGCCTCCAGCCACTGCAAACAAACTCCAGACGCGTGCGCCCCCTCGTGCATCTGGCTAACGTGGGTCCTGGGGAATCGAGCCTCGAACCGGGGTCCTTAGGATTCACAGGCAAGTGCTTAACTGCTAAGCCATCTCTCCAGCCCAGGAAAGTGTTTTTATCTTAGGCTTACAGACTCAAGGGAAGCTCCACGACGGCAAGGGGAAACGATGGCATGAGCAGAGGTTAGACATCACCTCATGGCTAACATCTGGTGGACCACAGCAGCAGGAGAGTGTGCCAAACACTGGCAAGAGGAAGCTGGCTATAATACACATAAGTCCGCCCCCTCAAAACACACCTACTCCAGCAAGGCTCCAATTTCCAAATCCCCACCAGCTGGGGACCTAGTATTCAGAACACATCAGTTTTTGGGTGGCATCTGATTCAAACCACCCCAGGTATGCTGCTTGTGCCTGGGAGACGGAGGTAATAAAGAGGAAAGTATGGCAATGGGGGTGACGAGCTCCAGTCATCAGAAGCTCTGGCTCCTGGGCCTACTCAAGAGCAGGATGTGAACCTGGGCCCTGTCCAGAAGGAAGCTAGAGTGAAACCTTGCTTCAATATGATGTCCTCGAAAGGTCAAAGCTTCAGGGAAGGAGCAGATTTGGGGGGAAAAAACACATGTCCCAGAGTGCAGCAAGTTTGAATGGATGGCCCCATAGACTCAGGTGTGTTTGATTAAAAATTGAACTTGTAATTTGAATCTCCAGCAGGCTGGAGGAGGTGTCCCTGGGGTGGATCTTGGGGTCAGTGTGTTCATGAGCTCTGGCTGTTTTGTGGTGCTGGCTGTTGGTGGGGTCTCCCTGCTCAGATGGAGGGAAGTGAGCCAGCTTCTCCCACTATCGATGGTGTTCCCCTGGATTCTGTAAGCCTGACATAAACCCTTTCCTCCCACAAGCTGCTGCTTCTGGTCAGTTGCTTGTCTGGCAAGGAGGAGCTGACTGCAGCAAACAGAAAAGCATGTTTGGCTTTGTTGGGCCCACACAGGGCCCCTGACTGTGAACGTGTACACTCCAGAGGGTGGGAAGCTCACCAACCATGGCCTTCACATAAAACAGATTCCGGGCTGTTGTTACTTTTGATTTGCCTACATAATAAATACAGTAGCTTTGGGGGGCGGGGCTATCCCATAATCTAGGATATGAGGAATTTCATAGAATATATAAGCCACAATAAAGACAAAGAAAATACAAACTACATCCAGGACTAGAGCACCAAGAAATTGAGATCATGGAAAGAGAGGAAAAAAATGTAAACTTGTCTAAAGCTAATAAAGAACTTACAAATGGCATGCGCGGGGTTGTTTCCTACAGTATTACTTATGAGAGCAACACAAACACACGCAAACTAGACACACCAAAACAATGAGGAAACACCTTATGTACTAATGTGAAAGATACATTATGAACTGAAAACCAACAAATCAATCAATCCAGCAATCAGGAAACAGTTTATATACTTAGGAACTTTGATGTAAGAAAATGGGGAGGGGCATAACAACAGTTCATATCCTCTTCTCTTTTAATTTATACTGACACTAAAAATATCGATAGAACTAATAAATGTTGCCCCTTGGAAGCCCAGACAGTTGATCACATGCTTTGCTTTAAAGCAAGGCTCCAGGCCCCAGACTCCTAGGTTGGAGGCCCACCTCTGCTACTTGAAAACTGCATGACTCAGGCTCAGTTCCATACCCTTTCTGTGCTGTGTCCTCATCTGTAACATGGGTTCCTATTCCCCATCCCACCGGGAGCTCACAGGCGCAGCTACATCATGAAGGCAGAGGACTCAGCAGCTACTGTGAAGTGTCAGCTGTGGTTATGTTCCCAGTCCTCTCTTATCAGCAGAGCCAGGTTCATCTGGTCTCCATTTGAAAGCCAATACTAGGGGAACAAGGTTGTTAGGAAGGTGGTTAAAGGTGTTTTCTTGTAAAATCTGACAGCTTATGTGCAATTCCCTAGTACCCACATAAAGCCAGATGCACAAAGTGGCTCATGTACCTGGAATTTATTTGTAGTGGCAAAAGACCCTGGCATGCCCAGTCTCTCTCTCTCTCTGTCTCTTTCTCCCTCTCTCTCTCTCAAATAAATAAATAAATAATGTTGCCCCTTGGGATTGATTGCATCCATGTGTGTATGTATGTATGTATGTATGTATATATATATGTATCCATATATGTATATGTATATATATGTATTTATACATACATATATATATCATGGGGGCATCCAATTTCATAGCACAGATATAACTACTAGAAATGCAGTCACAGATTAACCCCAATACAGTAATAGTAGGTGACTTAAACATAGCATTCTCTCCAATAAACAGGTCATCCAGACCAAAAAAAAAAAAAAAAAAATAGAGGAACATTGGAGTAAATGACATCATAGAACAAATGGATTTAAGGATATACAGAGAACATTCCACCCAAGACTACAGAATACATCATTTTTTAGCAATCCATGGGATTTATTCTAAAATAGATCATATATTAGGGTACAAAGTAAGTCTCAACAAGTATAGGAAAATTGAAATAAATACTTGTATTTTCTCTTACCACAATGTAATAAAGCTAGAATTTAGCAACAAGAAAAACTACAGAAAATACACAAACTTATAGAGATTAAACAGTACACTATTGAATAATGAATGAGTCACTGGAGAAATCAAAAAGTACCTAGAATTGAATGAAAATGAAAACATAATATATCAAAAGCTATGGGATACAATAAAGGCAGTCCTAGGAGAGAAGTTTATACAACATTACAAAATCAAAAAGGTCTTTAATAAGGGGGCTAGAGAGATGGCTTAGCAGTTAAGCACTTGCTTGTGAATCCTAAGGACCCTGGTTGGAGGCTCGATGATTCCCCAGTACCCACATAAGCCAGATGCACAAGGTGACGCATGCACCTGGAATTTGTTTGCAGTGGCTGGAGGCCCTGGTGTGCCCATTCTCTCTCTTTCTCTGCCTCTTTCTTTCTCTGTTGCTCTCAAATAAATAAATAAAAATAAGCATTTTTTTTTAAAAAAGATCTTAAGTTACTTAATGATATATCTGAAGACCTTGGAAAAACAAAAACAAAACAAACGCAATACTACTAGGTAAAAGAAATAATTAAGACCAGTGCAAAAATTAACAAAATAGAAATTAAAAAAATAAAAGAATTAATGAAACAAAGAATTAGTTCTTTGAAAAGATCAACACTATTGACATACCCTTAGCCAAATTAACCAAAAGAGAGAGAAGACCCAAATCAATAATCTTAGCAATGAAAAAAAGCATTACAACAGATACCAAAGAACCAGTAAATTCATAAGGACATAATTCACAAACCTGTATTCTACCATATTGTGAAAGCTAAAAGAAATGCATGGATTTCTATATTCATATTACCTCCCAAAGTTAATCAAAGATAAGAGAACTAGTTTAAATAGATCTATAATAAGGAGTGAGATTGAAGCAGCACTAAAAAAAAACACCTCCCAGCCAGGAGTAGTCCAGGTCCAGATGTATTCACTGCAGAGTTTTATCAGAACTTTAGAGAGAACTGAAAACAATGATTCAGAAATTATTCCATAAAATAGAAAAGGAGGGACACTCCCTAACTCCTTTCACACAGCTTGCATTTCATCAATAGAAAAACCAGATATAGGGCTGGAGAAATGGCTTAGCGGTTAAGCACTTGCCTGTGAAGCCTAAGGACCCTGGTTCGAGGCTCGATTCTCCAGGACCCATGTTATCCAGATGCACAAGGGGGCGCACCCATCTGGAGTTCATTTGCAGTGGCTGGAAGCCCTGGCGCACCCATTCTCTCTCTCTATCTGCCTCTTTCTGTCTCTGTCACTCTCAAATAAATAAATAAAAATGAACAAAAAAAATTTAAAAAAAGAAAAACCAGATATAGACAAACATGAAAAAGAAAATTATAAACCAACATCCCCATAAACATAGATGCAAAAATTCTCAATAAAATTGTTGCAAGCGAAATTTAAGAATATGTCAAAAATATCATCCACCTTGATCAAGTAGGCTTTATTACAGAGTTGCAGGGATGGTTTGACATGCATGATCAATAAACATAGTATATCACATGAATAGACTTGAGGACAGAAATCATGTGATCATCTCAATAGAAGTAGATAAGGACTTTCACAAAATCTAGCCACCCTTCATTGTAAAAATCCCAGAGACACCAGAGATGGAGGGACTATATCTCAACATAATAAAAGCTAAATATGTGCACATATAGCTAACATCATGTTAAATGGAGAACACCCTAAAACATTCCCACTGAGACAAAGGTGTCCATTCTCTCCACTTCCATTTAACATAGTGTCTGAAGTTTTAGTGAGGCAAGAAAACAAGAGAAAGAAATCAAAGAGATGCAAATAGGAAAGGAAGAAGTGAAAGCGCCCTTATTTGCATGTCATATGATTCTGTGTATATGAGACCCTAAAGACTCCACCAGAAAATTTACAGAGCTGATAATTATTTTCAGTCACGTAGAAGGATACAGGAGTAACATACTGCCGGGTGTGGTGGTGCATGAGGAAGAAGGAAGAAGATCACTGTGAGTTCAAGGCCAGCTTGGAACTACAGAGTAGTAAGTTCCAGGTCAGGTCAGCATGGGATAGAGTGAGACCTTACCAGAAAAAAAAAGATTAACATACAAAAAATCAGTAGCCTTCTTATATGCTAATGACAAACATTCTGAAAAAGAAATAAGGTAAACAATCCCACTTATAATAGCCACAAAATTAAATATTTTGGAATATCCCTAATTAAGGAAGTGGAAGACCTATACAATACAAACTTTAAAACACTGGAGAAAGAAATTGAGGAGGACACCAGAAGATGGAAATATCTCCCATGCTCATGGGTTGGAAGAATTAATATTGTAGACATAATCATCCTACTGAAAGCAATTTACAGATTCTTTGTTATCCCAATCAAAATTCCAGTACTATTCTTCACAGAAATAGAAAAAAAAAAAAAACTAAAATTCATACAGAAACACACACACACACACACACACAAACCAATAAACAGAAACAAAACCCTAGATAGTCAAAACAACCCCAAGTAAAAAGAACATTGGGCTGGAGAGATGGCTTAGCAGTTAAGGCGCTTGCCTGCGAAGCCTAAGGACTCATATTGGACTCTCCAGGTAAGCTAGATGCAGTGATGCAAGGGTGCAAGGTTTCACATGCCCACTAGGCGGCGCATGCATCTGGAATTTGCAGTGGCTGAAGGCCCTGGAGCATCAATTCTGTCTCTCTCTCTCACATAAAAAAGTCTAAAAAATAGAAAGTAGAAGAAAGATAATAATAATAATAATAACAATAACAATAATAATAATGCTGGAAGTATCACCATACCTGGTTTCAGAGCTATAGCGATAAAAACAGTACAGTACTGGCACAAAACAGACCTGTAGCTCAACGGAATAGAATAGAGGATCCACATATAGGTCCATGTAAGTAAACCACCTGATTTTTGACAAAGATGCCAAAAAAGGCACACTGGAGAAAAGATAACATTTCAACAAATGCTGCTGGGAAAACTGGATATCTATATGCAGAAAAATGAATCTTGATCCTTGTTTCTTACCATGCGCACAATAATTAACTGCGACTAGATCAAGGACCTCAACTTAAGACCTAAACACTTAGAGGGGGGAAAAAAATTGGGAGTCCACTTCAAGGTATAGACATAGGGAAGAATTTTCTGAATAATGCTCTGGTAGCCCAGGTGATAAGGCAAACAATCAACAAATGGGGTCTTGCGAAACTAAGAAGCTATTATATAGCACAGGAGACCTGTAACTGGAGTTCTCTAGAGAAAAAGAATTGATAGAATGAATATATAAAAAGAGGGGAATTTATTAAATCAGCTCACAAGGTATGGGCTGGATGTCCAACCACAGCTGCCCACAGAAGAATCTGGCAGCTGCGCAGTCCATAATGCCAAATGAATGGCAGAAGCACCCACAGAGTAGCATGGACAGCTAGACAAACGAAGAGGAGCCCCGGAGGCTCCAGGGGAAGGGCCGTGCATTCCTGAGGAAGGACCTCCTCACTCAACTGGTCTTGCCTGGAAATGTCCTCACAAACCCACCCAAGAAGCACGACTCCTTCCCAGGCTGGTCAAATGACAGCCAACAGTCATCACAGAAACCGTCAACCAAGTCAAGAGGCAAACCACAGGA